>CM027837.1:32038279-36988279 GCA_016097545.1 Eucalyptus victrix
AGATAACTACGAAGGCTTTCTTGCCGCGCAGCCGAATCCCGCGCTTTGGTGTCGGGTATATACTCTCTTTCTCTCTAAATATGCGTTATCGTTCATTGTCTATGTTGATTGACTATACAGCATGCATGCACTCCAGGAGTACAACTATGTACTGTCCGGCGTATGGGCCAACAACGAGGATGTCCGAGCTGCCCTTGGAATTCGCGAGGTACGGAGATACTAAACCTCGACTCCACCTTACATGTTCGCTACTTCGACGTCTGCCTGCGTCGCTGATGAACCGGCGACACTCTTTTGACAGGGCACAAAGGGTGTTTGGAAGAGATGCAACAGCAGTCTAGCATACACGAAGACGGTCTCGAGCAGCGTCCCTTATCACCAAAATCTCAGCAACACGAACCTTCGAGCCCTTATCTACAGGTGAGAGTGAGATCTCCTCACTTCGCGCGTGCGTGCGTGTGTATGTAGATCGTTCGCGAACATAGAATATTAGAGATGAACCTTCATGTTTGGAAGTTTAGGATTCAGACCCGAAAGGTATGTTAGAAAACCGAAAATGTAAGAAACCTTAAGGACCAGGATTCGACAAGCTGTATCGTGGAATCAATCGCCGAGAAGAAGAATCATTTTCCAGCTTCCGACGCTACCGGAGATGATACAGAATCAGCCTGATACTCAATGAACTTTTGCACCTACTGAGAGCTCTGGTTAAGGAAAGAGACTTGAAAT
The DNA here is from genome assembly GCA_016097545.1 of Eucalyptus victrix. Lineage (NCBI taxonomy): Eukaryota > Viridiplantae > Streptophyta > Magnoliopsida > Myrtales > Myrtaceae > Eucalyptus > Eucalyptus victrix. Next base: position 32,039,009 of record CM027837.1, read on the forward strand.
GCTGTCGTGCTACATTGCTATGTCATCTTTGCTTTTCAGATCTTACTCATGTTCACCAGAGACATATCAGACCTGAAGAAGAGAATGTATATCGCGCGGCGGCGAAAATTGAAACGGGCCTCGGAAATTCGACTATCTTAACTCGTAGAGAATCCTAACAATGCTTCCTTCGGGGGCTATTCATTTCGCAGCGGTGACCACGACATGTCCGTCACCTACCTGGGCACGCACTTCTGGATTTTCTCTCTCAATCTGACTCTGTCGACCGCATGGCGGGAGTGGTACGTCAATGGCCAAGTCGCCGGGTAAGCCCCTTTCTTTCTTCGCCTGTCTTAAAAGTCTCCCGTTCCGCAGCGGCGGCAGCGCTGCACAGCTCCGGATTTTACTAACCAGAAGGCCATGATGTTCTTCTTCTGAGCAGGTATACTGAAGAGTTCACGCATAACCAGTTCACTTTGGATTTCGCCACCGTGAAGGTAACCGAACCATGTTCCGATCAGCATTCAAGTGCTCGGTCGTTGGTCGATGGTCGACGGTTCTGTAATTGCACGAGTTGTTATTAACATTGGAAATCTTGCGTTGCAGGGCGGCGGTCATGTTGCGCCGGAGTACAAGCCGAGGGAATGCTATGAGATGCTGGACCGGTGGCTTGCTTATTGGTACCTGTGATCTGAAGGGGTCAAGCCGACATTTTCCGGGGCGAATCTGGCGGGCTATGAGGAGAAACTAGGACGAGGTCCGGTCGCCGGACTTTAGGAAGTGTTTCGGGGATGCCTCGAGAGGCCAATGCTCGTGTCGTTAGTTTTCTTTTTTTTGAGGCCGGAAGAGCTGGCATTGATTGAAGATAAATGAGATTGGCATCAGAACTCAATAAAAACTTCTCATTGATGATCAGAAGTTTCTTTCTATCGAAGTGCAGATGAGATGATGCTTCTTATTAGGGCGGGGACTGCCCTCGTACAAGTACTCCGTTGGTAGCCGGCACGTTGGTAAAGTTACCTTTGATTGTCCCTATGTAGATTATGGTAGGATAGGATAGATAAAGAATGAGGCAAATTATTATATACTTGGCAAAATTTGGAATTAAATGTTGAAAAGAGTAACTCAAACACTTTAAAAAATCAATTACAAAGTCAATAAAATAAAATAAATAAATAGCAAATAAAAAATCGAGAGGATTTATGAGGGTAGACCACCGCAAGCCACAACCATCGCGGTGGTCACCTCCGTCGCCATGTCATAAGTGATCATGGTAAATAAAAGAGCGTATCAACGGAGGTTGCCAAAGACAGCCACCGCAATAGTGCTCTCATCCTGATAGCCCAAGTGGCCGGCCGCCTTGATAGAGCCAGAAAGAAGAAATAAAGGGAGAGAGACTCGAGGATGGAGATTGCAAAATCTCAGGTGACCACTGTGGTTGCCATAGATGTGCGACCGTCGCCTTGACGGGGTTAGCTCAAGTGGTTCGACCCTTGTGCGGCGATCATCGAGGGGGCCAACAGTAGTTGTCGCCACTACTTTGCTAGTGGAATCTTGCGATGAATAAGTTATTCAAGAATTTATTCGGTTTTATTTAAACTGGGTGGAAAATGAGTCTTTAGGTCAATTTAGGTTTTAGGATTTAGGTTAAGTTTCACATTTTAAAAATTAGAGAATTTGTTCCAATCATGAGCATATATGTTTCAAAACCGAAACAAGTACTTATGTCTTTCTCATTTTATGGTTTTACGCATTTTATGGCATCCAATTATTTTCATAATTTATGTATATCTAAATGTGAGTTGATGATGTTAATTAGAGATAAAGATTCATTACAATCGTTGGATGAGGAGTACGTGTGAAATCTGAATAGACGGTTGGGTTAGTTCTAGATTTTTAGATTTACAAAATAGGTTTCCGGTTCTAAAATTTAGTGAACATATTCCGACGGTCAGGTTCCATATTTCAATTGAAACCAGAATCGACCGTAGAAAAAAAAACCCTAGAGGAGAGCAAGAAATGAACACCTCTCCACCGTCCTAAAACCCCCCGGCTGCCCCCACCTCCTCCCTCACCATCCCCATCCCTTCCATGGGCGACCGCGAGCGAGCTCGCGATTGGGACCGCGACCGCGACCGCGACCGAGAGCGGCGGCGGGACAAGGACGGCGACCGCGACCTCCGCGACCGGGGCCGCGACCGAGACCGAGACCGGGACCGGGACCGGGACCGCCGCAGCAAGCGGTCGCGCACGCCCGACCACGCCGCCCGCCCCCGCCACGGCCGCTCCCCCGACAGGTACCGCTCCCGCACCCCGGAGGACCGGGCCCACCGCCGCCACCGCAACCGGGGCAGCCCCTCGCCGGAGCACGAGCACCCGAGGAAGCGCCACCGCCGCGACTCGCCGCCGCTCCCGCCTCCGCCCCCGCCCCCGCCCCCGCCGAGAGGGGCGACAGGGACCGGGAGAGGGCGGTGTCGGACTTCCTCGACGGGATCGCGAAGGAGCAGCAGAGCAAGAAGGAGAAGGTCGGCGGGGGAGCGGGGGGAGAGGAGGCGGGGGCCGCGGAGGACGATGAGATCGAGATGATGAAGAAGCTGGGGATTCCGGTCGGGTTCGATTCGACGAAGGGGAAGCCGGTGGCGGGGGCGGACGTGAGCGGCATCAGGCCGGTGACGAAGCGGCAGCCGAGGCAGTACATGAACAGGAGGGGAGGGTTCAATCGGCCCTTGCCGGCGGAAAGGAACAGATAGCTCCGATTTGGAACAATTCAAGGTGCGCGCTTTCTCCTCCGTGCTTGGGTTTGAGCATCTGGGTCTTTTGCTGGATGCATATATCCAATAGTCTTTTTCATTTTGTGATGCTTTGTTCTGTTAGAGACTCAGATACCTAGAGAAAGCTACAAAAGTTTGTGTTTATTTTGGCAAGTCTTTGTTATTTGACATCGGATAAATTGAGGGAAATTGACTGATCAAGAGGACGGCTTCTTTCTTGTATTTCAAATTTATCCTACTTAGGAGGGACTTAAAAGGAACACTGGAATGTGTCTGGTTGGGAAGATCTGGTTTGTGGCATAGGAAATCTCTATTGTTGAAAATTGTTCTGGTCGTCTTGCTGCTCTTTGGCTTCATCATGGCTGCGGTCGTTTCCTTTTGTCAGGATGTTTATGTTGTTTAGTTCGAGCCCTGAAATGCAGCTGCCCAGACTGTGTTTTACAATTTATGTCCTGTGGCTTCATACCGTTGGAGTTTGTGTCTTCCGAAGAGACTCCTTAGTCTGTATAGAAATCGTAATTTTCTCATTAACCACTTGTTTAAACTTGATTGAGTCAATCAGCATTTGTTGATGTGTGTTTATTGCCAGTTTTCATACTGAATGGAATGCTTGGTTTGGTCGTAAGTTTGAATCACATGTTAATGACTGATTCATGTTTTCTCCTTAGTAAATGTGCCTTTTGATTTGAACTCCTCATATGATGCATAGCTCAGTGCCAAAACCTTTGTAAGGATTAAGGAATGCCTAAGGACTTCAAAGTCCTGAATCCCTTCTTTAAAATGTCATCTGTGCATCATTTCTTTATTCTGGAAACCAATTAAACCCAGTTAGTCCAGGTTCAATTAGATTTTGAACACTCAAGGTTCAACAGTCTGAAACTGGACAGGACCATGCTTAACCAGTTGAACTGCTTGTTCCCATTCCAATTTTTGAAACACTGACAAAAACCGAGATGAATTTGCTTTTCCCCCATGTGCTGCATATTGTTGAATGGAGAGCTCATGTTCCCCAAGTCATGTTATTTTAGAGGACATATTTCTACTGCAATTATGATTACTCGCTTATCATCTTTTTTGGAGGTAAAACAAAGAAGCTTATTGAACTAGACACTTCACAAAGAAGCTTACAGTGTCTTGCACAACATATTGGCAGTCAAGAGTGCAAAATTTTATTTTAATCTACTTTTTGTCTTCCAGTGTGTTGCTGCATAGTGCTATTTCTGCATACTCAGGATCAATGACAACAATAGTGAGATGGCGAGATAGTTGAATGCAGGGCCATGTTTGACTCCAGCAATAACAACTATTTTTGCATAATGTGAAAATTCTAGCATAAGAAACATGTTTCTTGTGTGTTTAGATGGATAGATAGTTAGATCTGTTACTTATAATTGGTATATCAGATATGATTGAAAGCTTCGTCCTTGATCAATACTATAAAGATGGTGATGGTGGTTTATGTGCGTGACCATGGCATGGAAAGTCTTTAACATGTCCACGTAAAGTCTTTAATATGCTGTCAAAAATTTATTTTCTCCATAAGTAGAGGACTATTAATAGAGTTATATAATGTTAGAACGAGAGCAAAAGGCCAAGCTAACCAAAAAAGGAAAAACTTAAGAAGCACCAGATGAGGTGCAATCAGAGCAATATGGTAGTGTGCAGTAAAAAAATACAAGAACTTCTACGGTGCTCTTGAAGTAAACTACTTTTTGTCAATCTTTTAAAATTTTGAAATGCTATTTCAGTATTCTTAGGGAGGGAACTGTGTTATCTCAGGTCAATTCTGAAGGACTATACGTGCTTAGAATTTGTCGCCAGCAAGGTACTTGAAAGCCTTAAAGTTTACATGCTTCAAATTCAGCAGGGAGGATGAAGTTTCATTTTTGCCATTTTGTACCTGATCTTGAAATGTGGTTCTAGTTATGTTGACCTCAGCAGTTGGCTAATCTCTCCTGCTTTGCTAAGAAACAATGGATGGTGATTTGTCTTGACCGGAGAATGAGGCGCGGTTGAGACCATCTGATTGTTTCTGAGGGATGTACCCCCAGAAATTATCTGAACAAAGTTGCAGGGCAGCAAGGGAAAACACTTTCATAGAATTAAATCTGGTGATTTGTCATGGAAATTGAATATTGTACTTAGCAGGTTTTTCCTGAGGCAATTGGATAATCTATTCGTGCGACTGTTTTACTATTTAATGCACATAGCGAACCAGGAGCTGTGCTAGAGGCGCTCAAACTTTCTTATCGAAATTTCTTTACAATGCTTCTATGATAAATCTTGATTTCTTTTAGAAACTAGTTGGGTATCCGTGCTTTTCGTGGTAACTCGTTTCGACGTTCTCTTTGGCACCTTTGCCATTCGGCGCGTCTTTGCTTCAACCTGTCTCATCTTCATTCGCTGATTCTCTTCCTTGGAAGGGCTCGCCCCATACTTTCAACAGTGGACTGAACTATGAGCTCCTCCCTGAGAGCCCGGCAGTGGTCTTGGTAGCAACTCGAGAGATGCTTGAGGCGGCGGTCTCGCCGCCTCGGGACCTCAGAATACATAAGGTGGGTGGCGTGCGAAAGGATTAGGTCACTCACGGGCTGGATCGTGGAATTGTCGGCAGACCCGTTACTTGAGGCGGCGGCGCAGAAGCTAGGATTTTGGGCTCCGATTGGGAAAAATAAGGATTCTTGAGGGGCTTTGAAGAGTAGGGATGGTTGTGCTTTGTGGTGGGAGTAGAGAGAACCGGGAAGCCGATTGATTGTGGTAACTGAGAGATTGGGATAATTGAGAGAGAGAGAGAGAGAGAGAGAGAGAGAGAGAGAGAGAGAGAGAGAGAATCTGCAGAGGAAAGTGGAGGAGGAAGGGTAAGGTTGACGGGAGGAGAAGTTTGACCCTCGCGCTAACAATAAAAAATTTGACTGGAATTTACAGACTTTTTATTTTCTTTTCCTTTTTCTGGTGGGAATCTAAAACCTTCGGTTTTCAAGGTTTGGGTCAATATCACACAAAATCCAAATTATGTCAATTGTCACATAAATACTTCAAGCTTTCTTTTTATATCATTAAAAATTCTAAATTTGCCTTGTAACATACAACAAAACCAAGTTTATATTAGTATGACAAATGTATTTTTGATGGAATTGAAATAGATGGTGTATATGTCATACAATTATAAGTTTGGATTTTTTTTCGTGATATAAAAAAGTTGAAGGTATTTGTGTCATGGTAGTTAAGTTTAGGGTTTGCTATGATAAGAAAAAGTTTATGATATATATGTCTTAGCGAGTATTATTTGGAATTTTTGCAGCATTTGCCCTTGAAACTATTTCTAAATATGAGGAAATTCAACACAATGACTCCTACTTCACCTTTAATCCTTTTTAGGCGTCATTGTTTTCTGTCTCTTCAGTAATTACAATGAATGGGCACTTTCTTCAAATAGAAGAAAGTTTTACATTGAGTACCCATGAACTATCCACATCGGAATGTAAAAAAGAAAACAGAAAAGCAAAATAAAAGGCCTTACCAAATAAAAAAACAGTTCTTTTTCCCTGGAAGAATTTAGTACAAGGCTGTTCAATTTTTGCTGATCTGATTCCAAGCCTTCAAAATCCTCATGTTCTTGGTGTTCTCGATTCCTCCATGCCATTTCCATTAAGATTCATCTCTGTCCCATTGTTTAGCATCACCCCAGGCGATTCCATCTTTGTACGAACCCTAGTCCGAATAGAGAAAGACATCTGACAGCGAACAACATGATGATGATCAACTGGCTGGCCAGAATTTTAGGACACGCAGCACCGACGTGATGGCGGTTGTTATGGAGTGTGTATATGCGCAAGCGTGCTTGATTGCTTTATCTATTTTTGAAGAACTTTGTACCGGCATATCGTGCTCGGCCTTGTCGATCGTCTAATCCGATTGTATAGATCAGTCCGCATCTTATATAATTCGTCTCTTTGCCGTTGTGTTTATTGGTGAATTTTGTGTCTTAGGCTTTGGGACTTAGACGGGGTGCTTTTGATGGAGCCACCAATATCTCTGCTGTTTGATTCAGCGCCGAGTAAAAATGATGTTTCCCCTGCGTAGTTTACATAGTGGAAGCACATCCATCAACTCTCCTTTCACAAATTAAAACGATGCACACCTACTAAACGTTTTATAAGTTAAAGCTGAACACATTTATTTACATAAACTTGATGGACATCTTAGTCGGTACATCGAAATGCCAAGATTTCTCTAAACTTGACTATTTTCAAAAGGTACTTGACTCTCTAACAACCATGTACATAGGCCTATCAGTTAGTGCCTGCGGTCCAAAAATGCTTCATCTGCTGACCATCACTCTCGGTCACACCTAGTTCGGTCCATCAGCTGACGATGGTGGCAACGGCCCCAGCGTACTCCCATCATGGTGGATGAACACAGTCAGAAACCCCTAAATCACTAGGTCGGTAGGAGGACCAATGTCAAACATGATCAGTACTCGCACTTGAACAAAAAGCAACCCTCCTATCTTAGGATGGTGGTGCTCCGAACACTCACACTAAAGGTCGATTGAAATACCATAAAATGTGCCGGAGGTGACTGGTAGTAGAGGCATATCTTCTAGTCTGAAATGTTAGTCCCCAAACAGGGTGAGTACAACCACTCAACATCAAAAGATCCACTAAACTATATTGTGCAGAACCATTACTATCTAGTTTCATGCAAGATAGACAAAACATGTGATCAAAGAAATGAATATGCATCAAATCCATAAAGCTCTTTAATGCAATGGCAATGCAGTTTCAACATCGGAATGTATCATTTCAGTCACACAAGTCCTGATTATAGGATCAAATTGTTATGAAACATCCCATTCCATACCATACAATTTAGTCTCATAACCAGACCACACACACTTAGTAGAACCATCAGTTTTAACATTCAAAAGGTTTCATCCCCCAGAGGACCAATGTTTGCGTCTTTCTAGGATTTCGCACCCAACCTAGCGTTGCAAAAACCTTTGGGCATGTATTCATAATACAACCAAGCATCCAGAGCATGTTGCATTACACCTCCAGGCATCTCGCATCCCACCTAGCATCTCGAGGAATCTTCGGGGCACGCCATAAAAATGGTTACCCCTACCCTCTGGAATTACGTATAGACATACCACCGGGCATCCTGATGCTCCCGAGGAAAACCTCTGGAGCACTACGGACCCCAGGCATCGAAAGGGCATCGACTCATTCGAACCTTTGGGCCTCCTGACTCCCGGGGCATCATTGACCTGAGGGTCCAACGGTAGCAATTAACATTTTAATATCAAAAATAATTTCCAATGCAATGACGTTGGATGTCCCATGAGTCTTTATCAAATGTCAATATTGAATAATATGCTGAATGTCAAGATCATATCAAATGATAAATCAAGATACATTCACCCTTGAGCTAAATTGCGCAAACTCGGAATAAAACAGTCCAAAACCAGAATGCACAGTTTTAGTAAGAATTCTGGAATAACCCCTAAATGAACTCAGAAAATTCTAAAATTCTAGTATGTTATAAGCAAGATCTAAAGGAAAGGATTTCATGAAGGACACTAAGCCAAATTCATCATGTATAAAGAGCAGTAATTCACACAACTCAGCCCCAGATTTCCTATATCACAGAACTTACACACTAGCAGAAAAGCACCGTTCATTAATAGAAACTTATGCTGCTATATGGATTTTGGAAAATCTGACCAAAAACATATGTTATAGTTTAAACAATCCTTCACGACATTCATGAAGAAGTCGGGACCAAAATTGCACTAGGACTATCCCTAGAAAATCTACAAAATTGCTGAGTTACACTTGATCTAATTTAAATACCACGAATTCAGTAGGATCCCGCAACTATACCATGGCTATTTCATTTCCCAAAATTCCACCACAGATTGTTCTTTCCATCATAGTTCAACAAAATCAGAATATATAAAGATATTCAAAGCATTTCCTCAATTCTTTAGTCCCTATCTACTACAATCACTCAAAATCCAGCATTCAGCATCTAAATCCAGACATTTCTCAAGTCTATTTGCACTACCTCAGACAATAACAGTCTTGCATTATATAGGTTAGTAGACTTTTACTTGCCTCAAATCCTAAGTGTCAACAGCAAGCAAAAACAGAAGGCTCGTGGGTCTCGGGTGCAGCTCAACAGCGGCGATTACGAACGGTGTCGATGGCGACGGCACACACGAGCACGGTTGCACAAGCACGAACAGAGGGGCGACCTTCTCCCCCTTCCTTTCTCCGTTCACTCCCTCGCTCAAACTCTCTCTCTCGATCACTCTCTCTCTGTTTAAGGTTATGCTTGGTTCATTCACTCTCTTCCTTCTCGACTAATCCGCCCGTTTTGTTCCTCAATTAGTTGACTGATTAGTCAACTGCATGTAAATCTTTCGGCGGCGTCCAAGACCGAAGACAGGTGGAGAGAGCGTGGCTTCCGCTCGGTACTTTTCTCTCTTTTGTTGTCCACCGAAAGAAGAGACACCTGGCGTTTAGTCAATAATCCTTTTCCATATTTGACTGGCCAAATAAAAGAAAAGTAATATGGAGCTGTCCTTCGGTGGTTACGATTCCTCACGTCCGCATGCGTGCTTTTGGACGTTCTCTAAAGTTTATTGACTTCTTTAGTCAATAAGCACAAATTCGTAGGGCAGCTTGGACGGAAAAACAGTTCCTATGCATCATCAAATTTTCCTTTTGTTAGCTGCCTATAGAAATAAACGTGCATGAAGTTTTTTTTTTTTTTTTTTGAGGTTTCCTATTTTTCATGCACATAAGAAAACGGGCAGCTCTGGATGGCCAATCCTTGGACTTTTCTTCAATGATCGAGCCGTTACTTGAATGCAACACGTCGGTCCAAAGATGGAATTAGAATGGTGTTCGTAAATAATACCAATGACACAGTCCGACGATACTTTTGTCGATCAGTCACGAACTGTCGCATAACCGAGGATCGTCAAAATTTCCGGGTGCCACAATTATCGCATTAAAGAATTAGGGATTAATTTTAACCCCTAAAAAAATATTAGTTAATTAATTAATTGCATAGCATATAGATTTAAATGCATTTGCATTTTTTTGCATTTATTGGACTGGTGGCGAATGGGTTTGGATTAGTGGTTCTAAGCTTTAAATTGACAGGTTGGACTAAACCCACGAAGCGAGCAAATAGGACCAAGCACCTTTTTTTTTTTTTTTTTTTATGATCGGAAATTATCTTGTGAAAATAAGAATTTAAAATTTTCAAAGATATGATGGAATTTTTCGGATAGAGCAAGTGGAAAAACGAATATTGCGCCTATAAATAGGTTAAAACATATAGGGTTCAGGGGCCACACACATTGAATACACAGCCACCATTGATTGAGAGACACGATCATGAGAGAGAGAGAGAGAGAGTGCTCTAGGCCAGGTTTTTCGTGAGACCCCCCACGATGCTGCCGTCACAGTCACGCCCTCATCGTCCATGACACCGTTCCTTTTGCTGTTTCATTCGACAAGAACAACTTGCGGCAGTTCCTTCCATCGCATACCCCCCGGATAGCCACATTGGCGTGACCTGTGAAGCGCTTGCACTTACCGATTTGAGTTAACGGCTTTCTTCCACTTTGGTGATCTGGCAGGCTTCGCAATTATCAAGTAGTCCAAGGGTTCAACGATTACATCAGTAGGCCCATGTGGTCTTTTGGTCAACCTTTTGCAATCAAGCGTTCCTGACCCTCATACTAGGAGATCCGACGTGTTTTCTGCAGCCCTGGCGTCTTGTCCAAGTCACTAGAGATTCCAACTGCTGTTCCAAGCCAACGCGAGCCGTGACGCCTTGCTGCCCGACGTCAATCGTTGCCATCCCGTAGACGACGATAAAACCTTTTTTCTCTGTTTTTCCAGGTCCCCCGTGATTTCTTGCTGTTCCGAGAAGCTCACCTAGCCGACCGTCACTCTGGGCACACTACCAGGGCCACCACCGCAGCCTTTCCTTGGTCGATCACTACGATGTCGATCCATTGGTCGGGAATCCTTATTGACCGAGGAACCATCGAGCCATCACGTGAGTCCAAGAGGCGAATTTAGTTCCATCATCACAACCTATCGGCCAAAATAAGGAGCATCAATTGAAATTCATGGCCACGTGATATAGGGCAGACAATCCCAAAGAAAGAGACAATATAAAGAAAGTGGAAATTGGAGATTTCAGTTGCACGGCATCTGCAAATCAAGAACACGTCCGTCGCCACAATCTAGATCCCACGTTGGGGAGAGAAACGAAGCAACACCCACCGAATTCACTCCTTGCCGTGACGACCTTTACGTGAATCGTTGTCGCCATTCGTTGTTGTACCGCTGAGAAGTCCACACCAACACGAGTAGCCGCTGCTGTGAGCCGATCACCCACCGCCATTCCCGATTGCGATCCTGGTCCGATTGCGCAAAGTCCAAATTTGGAAGCCAATATTCGGATTAGTAAAAAAATTTGTCTATTTTAATTTCTGAAAATTTTGTTTCCTTATTTGATATATTCATTGGTGCACATGGTGGAAATTCCTGATATGCCATGATATTCGCAACTCGAGTAGCCCTCTAAATTAGGAAATCTCCTAATTTCGCAACGTGCACATGATTGACGGTCTGATAAATACGACTCGCAATCGCATGGAGAAATCATCACCAATCCGATCTCACGCTCGATATATGATTTGTGATTTTGTTTAAAATTGGTCAATCCGATCTCACGTGCGAGATACGATTCGTTAATTTATTTCCAAAATTAAATGCACATGGATGATATTTTGTTGGATTTGTTGCTGTGCTGTTCTTGATGCTTTTATTCGTTTGCTCTTGTAAAAGAAAAGAAAAATATTTGAGTTAGATTAGATGCATGTTAGGATATTACTTGTTTTAGGGCTATTTTGCATGTCTAGAATAGGAAATTTATTTATTCGAATCTCTTAGATAAAAAAAACCAAAAACATGAATTTAGGATGTTAGATTTTCTTTTCATTAATTTAAATTGCACGTTTAATTATGTGTCACTTTTAATTTCGAATTTTATTAAAAAAAACATAAAAATCATCATGCATATGTCATGTAGAATTAGGGCATTCTTTGTATGTAATTGCATTTTAGAATAAAATTGCATGTTTCATTTTAAGTTTGGATTGATTTTTTAGATCGATTGCACCTTAGGTTAGAGACTACTAAGTTAAGATAATATTTTAGTTTAAATTAGGATTTGACCTAACCCAATTCTTAATATAAGTTGGATAGAATCTTAATTTAGCTAGATATTTTTCGCATTTTCCTTAATTGCGAATTTCATGGAAAATACCAAAAAAAATGGTCTTTAGAATAAATTGATTTCACTCTTTAGGATAGACTGCATTTTATTTATGTCATGTAGTTAGGTCATATTGCCATGTCATATCTTTTCATGTTACATTAGTAGCATGCATTGCATGATTCTCATTAAATAAGTGAAAAAAATTACGTGTTAATTAGAAATCATATATAGGGTTGATGATTTGAATTCTGATCTAACAATACATATGCTTTCGTTGCTATGAAGTAAGTTTTTTCTTGGGTGTTAAATTGGTGGTTTGCACACCTGCATAATCACCTCACATGTTAGGGAAGTGAGTTAAAATTAATTCAAGCTGCTTGAAAAATATTTTTTTTTTCAAAATTAAAAGAGAAAGTTACCGAGAAATATCTTTTTTCAAAATTAAAAGAAAAAGTTATCGAAAGAGCGCTAGAAAAGTCTAGTGTAACCAAGTCCCCATACCCAAAATTTCTTCGTAGAAGTAAAATAATTCTCCCATTATTTTACTTAGGTATCTAATCGACTTACTGTAAACCGATTAATGGCGACTCTCTTTTGCATGCTAGATATTTGAACCTTAGTCGTGAAATTGGTATGGACTTGGGAGAGCCCGAGCTAAGTTAAACTTAGTAGTCCATTAGCCTAATTTTAGGTGGTCACCTGAAAATTTGGTCACGACAATAATTGATTGCTTCCACTTTATAGGGATGCATGTTGGTTTGGAGGAGCAGCAAAAAGAAGGAAAAACGTTGGTTTCCCTATGATTTAAGATGCCGAATCTATTAAAGAGCAGCCATATTAGTGGATTGATGATGATCACTATGTGTTTTTATCCTTATAAAAAGGGTGTACAAGTGAAAGAATCACCCTTTGAAAGCAATTTAACGTCTAAGAGCATATAGAATTTCTGGCCCAATCATATCATTCAATTAGACTTAATCCCGAATTAGTATTCCTTATGTCCAATGACCAATGGGAAAACAATCTATTTTATCTTTAGAAAAGGAATAGTAGTGATGGAATTTTATTATTCTATGCAATTAGACTCTCTAATTCCCCATAAAATCCAATCCTTGGTTAACGGTTCTTTGAAGCCCAATCCTAATGTCTTCAACTTTTTTGATTTGTCTCTTTCTCCATTGTGGTGATATATGAAATTTTCTATTCTGTTCATATATATATATATATATATATATATATATATATTTATATATATATTTGATTATGAGCGAACTGATCAAGAAAAAATCACGATAGCTTTGTATTCCATTTATGTATCTAATGGCGTAAAATGATTCTCCTATCATTGTCAGTCTTCACTTGAAACTTGCTATATCCTGAATAAAATTGGCGGTGAACACAGCCAAAATGTATAAAGAATGATAGAGATGTAGTGGAATAGGGGTGTTAAATGAGCCGTTTATCATGCTACAAACCAAAAAGCACGGTCTCTTCCATTATCATGCTGCAGACTGCGAAAAAGTGGAGAGGACAAATTAATTTCCCACAGAAAAAAGGAAACCCTCGGTCCAAAAACTTGCCTTTACCCAGATCTTGGCGTCCTCCAAAGCAGGGAGTTTTGAATATCAACTTGGACGGCTCCTTTCAACCTGGTTCGCTGGAGGGCTCCACCTCCTGGGTGTGTCGAGACTTCACAGGGTGCTTACTCGACGAGTTTGCAAGCTCGATCCCAGCCTCCTTAGCTTTTCAGACCGAAACCCTGGCGTTGCTCCAAATCTTGAAGTTCTTTCTGACTCAATCTAACGAAATCTTTGAGATAGAAACGGACTGTTCACAACTGATAGGGGCACCCAATCCCGGGGCGCAGATCAAATTGAGTAGGAAGACCGTGTGGTTATCAAAGAGTGTTGTGATACTTGTCAAAAAAAAAAAAAATCAAAGTGTTGTGATAACCTTTCTCTCATTTCTGATGTAATATATGGGCTAAAAAAGAAAAAAAAAAAAAAAAAGGGTTTGAAAAGTCAACAAAAGAAGCTGAAGGAGAACATGGAAGCTTTTAAAGAGAGGAGAGAGGGAGGCCTTAAGTAGAAATGAAAACAGGAGAAATAAAGAAACAGGGGAGAGGAGAGAAAGAAAAGAAAGGAAAAAGAGAAAAAGAGAAAAAAATTTGGTGCGCTCATGACCCGGATGCCTCATCAAGTCAGGTCAAGTTTGTTTTGCAATGCCAGTAAGTGATCGAAGCCTTTAATCATCTACTTGAAGCAATCGTCACAATTAGGGCTCGAAAGTCAGATTTCTTGGATATTTGTGTAGCGAAGCCTGATTTTTGAGTCATTGAGCTGCATATTTCTGTAGAAATGGTACTTTAGGATGTTGTGAAGCTATAACATCTTACAAATCGTAATTTAAGCTTGCGGTTTGTTCGGAACGGAATTTTAAAGTTGGGGGCGTGTTCTGGAACCGTAGTGAATAGTAGCTTTGAGCCTGATTTTTAGTTGTTTTCAGTGCTGTTTTGGGGCGGTTGAGTTGAGGTTGTTGTAGTATCTCAAGAAAGCTTTCTAAAGACTATATGATGGCTCGAAACGGAATTTTATGGAGGAAGTTATGGCACGACGAAGTTAGCGCATAGGTTGCGCCTAGCAAACAACAATGGGTTTTTGCTAAATGCGAGCTTTCGTTGGCGCATAGATATTGTTTCATCGACAAATAGATGTCTAGTTGTTATTATAATATCATTTTTCTTGGTCTTTTAATATTATTTTTTGGTTATTTGTTAGGAATTTGAGTGCGTCGACTCGAGTTACCATCGTAATTGATTTTTGGTTTTTCCTAGGTGAGTGATACTATTTGTCCTTTGTATTTTAAACTCATGTTTTGAGAAACATAGTAGATTATATATTCTATGATTTGATAAAAATGCATCTTTTGTTGCATAAACAGGATTGAGCTATTACTGTCATTTTATTGTTTAAAAGAATGAGTTATATTTCGAATTCGATTTGAATGGTTATTTGAAAATGGTTTATGAAATTCTTTATAAAAGAATCCTGAGACGTTTTGAAGAACGTTTTGATATTTATATATCAAATGTTTGAGTTGTGATACGACTTTCATTTTAATGTTGGATTACTGGATATTGTGATTATTATGATTGATGATTGATGCTCAATGTCTTTGTGGAACCTGAGGAGTGTGTGGATATGCGCATACTAGTCTAGAATATCCTTGTGAGCTGAGCCATTGGCTAATAATAGGTGGAGACCTTACCAATGGGGGAATCTTGGTCGTCTTGTCACGAGCTTTACGTGTGACCATGGTTAGACATTTAAGCATGAATTAGTCAATGGAGTGAACCATTGACATGTGATTTGAGTTCGGTCGATGGAATAAACCACTAATGTATGATTTGATGAGATTAATCAATGAAATAGATAGATACATGTTTTATGAGACTGACCAATGGACTAGACTATCGATATCTTGGATATTTGAGTTATAATTATATATTATGTTAAAGTGTATTGTGATTGTGTTTTAAATATACATAGTGATTTATTAATCCGCTTAGAAGAAATGTGTTACTCATTGAGCAGTGGTAGCTCACTCCTCTCATCTACTTGTTTTTCAAGTTCTTCAGCAAGTCGCAAGTAGGCATGAGCATTCGTTCGGGGAGAACTTTTGTGGTGAAAACTTTTTGGTATGACTTCTGCATAGTTGATAAGTTTGTGAGTTAAAGTTTGTGAGTTAGTCTTTGGAGAAGGTGTACGTTTGATTTGGTGGATTATAAAAATACCATGATATTGTAACCAAATGTCATTTTTGTCATATATATGGATATCGAGCCAAATCTTGATTATGTTGAGGCTATGTCCTTTGGTGAAGGAACGGCCATGTCATGCCCTTGTTCTTGTGGATCGGGGTGTGACTAATATGTAAGTTGCCTTTTGACCTAGAGAGGCCAATTTAGTTGTAGATTAGATTGCCAAAACTCATAAGACAAGAGCCCTTCCTAGCAATTGGTTATCTACCCCTACTTATGTACTATTGGATTTTTTACCTAATGAGCCCAACTTGTACGACTTCATCTTTTACTTAACTACTTCAAGAAAGGAATTTCCGAAAAAAATAATGCCATGTATAATAGATAATCTCTATAAAGAAAAAGAAAAGACACACACACACACACATACGCATATGAAATGACAAAATTATACAATCAGTTAGTAATATCTGTATATATTGTATATCAAACGTTCGCTTTTCCCCCGAAAGGTGCTCAACCGTCAACCCACCATCCAGAGCAAATCCATGCCCACGCCATCATCTCCGGCCTCTCTCGCTTCCCGTTCGCCGCCATATGAACTACGCTGTGTGCGTTTTCTCTCACATTCCCACCCACCCACCTCCATCGCCTTCGACTTCGGTGTCGGGATGATGGGTTCCCTTGGGAAGACTTCGAACGCGGGAAGGCTGTTCTCGGTCTACGCTCGGATGTGTAGGGAAAGCATCGAGCCAGATGCCTGCACTTCCACTGCAATGGTCGGGGTATGGCGCTGGCTCTTTCTTTGCTTGGTCAACTTCGCCGTCGGGCGATTAAGTTCGGGTGAGATTGTGATGCAAACGTGGTGGGTTCTCTGATGAGCATGTACGGAAGGCATTGGGCTGCGAGTGTTGCTCGTCGCTTGTTTGATCAGAGTTCAAGCGGGACGTGGTTTGCTGGATGAGCCTTATCACTGGGCATTGTAGCATCAGCCTCATGTAGGAAGCTCGAGGACCGTTCGATTCAGTGCCAGGGAAAAATGATGTTTCCTACAGTGCCTTGATCTCTGGCTACGTTAGGAACGAGCGGTTAAATTAAGTGAATCTCTTTAGGCTAGCGTACTTAGCGCTGTGCTATTGTGCCGTGCTATTGTGGAAGCCTCTAAAGAAGGAAAATGGGTTCATAAGTACATAGATGAGAGTGGCATCATTTACAAACATGGGCCAGGCTTTGCATTGATTATTTTCTTGTCAAATGTGGGTTCGTCGGATTCACACAAAGAAGTGTTTGACCAAATGCCTCTGAAAGATGTTGACAACTAGGAGTGCGATGATATTGGGGTTTGCTGTCAATGGTGAGAATGAAAATGGGCTGCAGTTTTTCTACGAGATGGAAAATAGGGGCCCTAAACCAAATGCTGTGACGTTTATTGGAGGTCCAATGGCCTGCAATCGGAAGTGTCTAATCAATGGAGCATGGTGCTTGTTCGGACGTGTGAGCAAAGGTTATGGCACCGCTCCAACTAGTGAGCATTGTGGATGCACGGTTGACCCCTTGGTTTGGGCCAGACAAATCAAAGAATGATCCATAAGAAAAGTTCACTGCAGAAAGTAGCTACTGTTGTGCTTCAACTTTGGTAGATTCAACTCTGTGTCTTTCCCCCTTTATCTGCTAGTTAGACACCAAAAGAATGATCCTTAAGAACGACTTGTTATTAAGTGGATACTTATGGGGTAAAGTGTGCATATGAAATTTTTAGAACTTGGGCATAGTTGGGTTTGAAGGACCGATGGACCGTAGCCTGGTGAGACACCTTGTGTCATTGTTGTATCATTTCCATACATTTTGATTGTCTTTTGTCGTTAATTTTGCATGTTATCATTCTTATTTCAGAATTTTGCTACATTTTCTAGAAATTCTCTAAGATTTTACCATGGGTAACTTGGAATCCTTTTTGGTTTCTTTTCTGTAGTTTGTTGATTCTATATCTGTTTTTCATGCAATGGTTATGCAACGCAGATAAGTCCTCTCACGAACCATGGTTAAGATTTAAGTGTCTTCCTTACCATTGAATGATAATTGGATGATTGTCTGACAGATCGAAAATTTCTTATTTTTCTGCTTTTCTATCTTGCAGAACTTCTAGTCCCTATTTGGCTGGCTTATAGTCGACATTTGTCTCGAGTGTTTTTAGGGCATCTTTTGGCTCGTCATATAGATGCTTGGCAAGGGATGAAACGAGCAGTTTTTCAAGTTTATCCAGAAAGCATAGCCCAGCAGGTTGATTTTAAGTTCTGCCATGCGTGTTGGATTCACTAGCGGTGTGGTGTTTGACTACCCGCACGGGTACTTGTATTATTACCAAAACTTATGTAAGTGTTCAACATTAATGGAACAATAGATGTTGTGCATGTCTTTGTATATATTCTGTTGGTTGGAAGTCATCTGTTTAAGTTAAGTTTCCGAGAGCCGAATATGAGAGCTTTCATTGTAGAGGAAACGCCCTTTTCTGCAATTATTGAAAGTTGGTTAAAAATATTATGCTTTTAGTGTCTTGGAAAGTCGTGCGGATGGAAATGCTTTAACATTGTACATAATTTGTCGAGTAACCGAGCTCTTTTTGCATATGGGTTTCCACTCCCTTGGTGCGCTTTAGTAATATTCTCTTTCACCTAACAAAAAATAAATTAATTTCTGAGAAATATTTGCAACAATCTTATTAATTTATTTCAAATGTGCGCATAATACACTGTTGGTTGTCTTTGCCCATTTTCTTACGAATGGGTCATTGTTGCCTAGGATAAATGGCAGAATCGAGCTAATAAAGTTGTACATATTTCGTCATGCCTCGAACCCCGGGCACACACACATTCCTCAGCAGTCGACTAAATTGTGACGTTCCCAAGATGCATCGCCGATCCAAACAATTTATGCATATGCGGAAGTGACTTAAACAATCCCCATGCAACAACAAACACAAGGGATAGAAAAGCAGGACAGTCAGATAACACAAAACATATTTTATAAACAAACCAAGTCAGCCCTATAAAGTCATGTACAAGAAGGCCTAGACTCAAAAAGAGCTACTAAGCTAACCTTGCCCCGGACCCTATCTACTTGGGATCTTGGTCTACCACGACATCGTCAGGGATGTCAATGTCTAATGGGTTAGCTATCTTTGCTATGAGCTCCTCACCCTCGAGCAATTGGTTCGCCCCGATATCAGCTATAATATCGGTGTCGAACACGGGGTCGAGTATCTCCTCCAACTCGACACCTTCGACAAGTCCATCAAAACTGTCCAAAGGGCCCTCTCGAACCTCGTTAGGCTCGTGGCGAAACCATGCCTTGAATCGATGAGGTAGCAATTGAGGTAGGCTCTCATCAACCCATATAGTGGTCACTGCGAGCTCATGGGTCTGGGTAGTCCTAGGAGGGGGAAGACACTATGTTCGGTCTCGACCTCTCAAGGCCACCCAAAATGGACAAGGCGCACCTCCATCTAAGGACCTGTAAACATTAAACCACGACGGGATGAGACAATGTCTCAACGAGTCTACACCCTAAACCCCGATTAGAAAGATTATTCACCTAGAGGCAGCCTAAACACCCATCAAATAACACTTATCTCGCCTTAGCACCTCCCTGCATGTTAACACATCTCATATACATATGCATATAGCAAACATATTTAACAACTGAGACATTGCACATCAATCATCAAATATTCACAGGGGTCCCAATTATAAGGCCAGATTGTTATGACACGTCCCATTCTGTGCCACACAATTTTATTCCATAATTAGGCACGGTTATCTCAATCATTCACACGTGTCCTAGTTCTTATGACCCATCGGCCATTTCCAACTCAATAGTCAGCAGTCCTCTGGCATAACCGGCCGTCGTCTCACCGAGCACTGCAACTTCTACCTCTAAACAGCATTCCTGAAGGAGCATTGGTTCAGCCTCTACTGCGATTCGACATCTGTTAATGTGGGGTATTCCATATAAGAGCATCGCCCACCCGACTTTCATCTGGTGATGGGTTCTCATAGAAATCACACGCACATCTAATCTCAACCAAGGACATTGTGCTTTGCGCTCAAATGTCTCAATTTCAAATAATGTATTTGACCTATTTTTTAATATTAAAAACACCCGGTGAAATAATTGTGCATGGACACACCGTCAAATCGATCCACAAAGTGTGATACTCTCCCATTTAAAAAATTCAACAATTTGATATAGCACTTAAAATATTTTTGGCATAAAAAACCGACATATGGTATTTTTCTAATTAAATACCAAAATTTCATATTTTTGAAACAATAATTAAAAAATCATCAATCAAGCATCCAATTGCATAAATTAGTAATCAATTACACAAACCAACTACACCACGACGATCAGCATAAAATTCTAACAACCGGCTATCTCAATATAATTTTCTCTAATTAATAAATAATTAAATAAATTGCAAAATAATTAAATTAAACCACTAATTAATCTACCTAAGCTAATCTAACCACCTAATTGGACTAATTAACTAACCTAGCTAGGATAAATACATTACACTAATTAAACTAATCATCTAAGCAATCTAACCACCTAATTAATTTAACTAATTAACTAAATGGCCTAAAATAATCCACTAATTAGCCACTAATCCACTTTTAAGTGTAATTAGCATCCTAATTGGAGATTAGGAGGTAAATTCACCGGTTAGTGCAAAAATTGGTTCACAGTGATGGTGGCGACGGTGACCACAACTTGGGTCTACGGCGACACCAAGGAAGGACCGGATGTGGCTGAAAATAGCCAATAAGCTCTCAGCTGAAGAGAGAAAACCGATTCGGGAGGGGGCTGAACCAAGGGACCGTAGGTGGTCACACAGCTTGGCTGAAGGCTAGAGGCAGTGTCGAACGGCTAGAGCTAGACATGGCGGACGCGGGGATCGATGACGGCTAGCTGGCGAGCTGCGGATGGCAGCTCGAGTAGGGACGGCACAAGGCAGACGGAGTTGGGCTCGTGGGGGGATGGCAGGGGCACGGGCAGCTCGGACGGCTCAAGGGCGAGCTGGTGGAAGCTTGCGGCTTTGATGCAAGGGCTAGTGCTGGTACTCTGGTTTTGCTTCAACAATGGAGAAGGAGAAAGGATGAAGAAGAAGGAAAAGGCAACATAAGGGGGGCTTCTATTGGGGGTGGTTGAGAATGAGGGAGAATGAGGGGGAACCAAGAGGGAGAGAGGGGGGAACAAGGAGGGGACAAGAAGCAAGCAAGTCAACCACAAATATCTAAGGCGTTTGAGTGATTTTTCACTCTTATCTTCAGCCCATCTTGCCAACTTGATCAATTAGTTACATAAGGCCAATTTCCTCACACAACCTCACCAACTAGAGCCAATTTGAAGACCAATTTGCAGCATCCCCACAAGCCTACGAATTTGCATCCATTGCACTTCGATTTCTTCACAAGTCTCTCCAATTTGATGGCTAAATTTGTTGAGGAGGAAGCCCTAACCAAATTCCACAATTTCTTCCACAATTAAATCCATTTTCAAGGCCAAAATTTCGCTTGAAAATGCCACTCCGAATTTCCACAGTTGAAATTGTCCAATTTTGAATTCCTGCCAAAATTCCGGGCTCGTCGAAAATTCTTCAAAGGATGAGTCGACATCCTAAAAATAAATCGTGACATGTTAGAACTTTCAATTCCTTAAACCGGGTTCAATTTCGTGGTTAATTTCAACCGAACGCGATTTTAGCGTGATTTAATCTACTTGGTAGCTTTTATGAATTTTTAATGCATTTAACCAATGGTCGATTATTTTCGATCCACATTGTGCATATTCGACTTATAGGCGACTATTGGTTGTCGTGAAAATCTTAAAGTTTCAATTATAAACACCGGATACATAATAACAGAAAAATCGGTTTAGTGCCGTTCGGCGTAAATTTTACAATCAGGTGGAATTACACACAATTTAATTACATGTCTCTATCGAATTGACTTATCTCCAGTCTCTAATCGATTTTAACGAGGCCGTATTGACCCTTGTAGATTAGCATGGTCAAGCAGTCAATTTTTGATCGAATTCTTAAGGCTGTCGTATTTATATTCCTTAATGGCTTCACTAGATAGATTAGTTATCTCGTGAGTGGCCAAATCAAAGAAAAATGACCATAGGTGCTTTGATGAAAAGCCCATTTCATAAAATCGGGATAGGTTTGAAAATTAGGATGTCACATATTCTGTATGCCGGTTTGCGTAAGAATCTCGCTCTGTCTCTCTCTCTCCCTCTCTCCCTCCCTATCCCTGCTCCCCGCTCCCCGCTTCCCGCTCGTTTGGTACTCTTATGTGAACATTCTTTTGTGAGTGTTCTCATGTAAATATTGTCTGGGACAATTTTCTTTTCGTTTTGCTCTCTTTCCAAATGCAGGTTACTATCTCTGCCAGGTTCTAGCCATAGAAGAAACAGACACTATATATAGTCTCTACTGGGACATCAAAGGTGACCTTGGTTCTTTAATAGGGGTGATATTCGGAACTGTAGCAGCGGGCGCTGCATTGAGTACCAAAGTCATTGCAGCAAATTAGTTAATCCATTGGGAAAAAAAAAAGAGAATTCATTTCTTATTAGAAAATCTTACAAACTAAAACTGACTACTCTGAATCTTATACTTGTACTTTGCCACGACATAGTGGACGCGAATTATTCCTCTCGAGCCACTTGACAATGCACCCATTGTGCAATAGGTGCGAACATGGTATCTCCATCACTTTATATTTCTCATCTAGTTCCTCTAAACAAATAAAACAACATCCGTGAGCTTCCCCAACAAATTAGCTCTTCCGCTCGACCTTTTCAATGGTGCCTCTGGATATGCCCCACGTGACTTGGCTGGGATCTGACTCATATCCTCAAATTGAGGCTTCCTCATTGTCTTCCATTTCAACTTCATCTTTGGTGGCTAATGCCAAATTTATGTTCATGTCAAACCCTCCACGGCCATAGTATGCAAAATAATTCTTATAATGTTAGCTCAAAAACTGTGATGAACGCCCAAAGTATCAAGGATTCTCTCCAGGTACATTTTGCATTCTGTATTTGTTGGGAATTACTAATTCCCTGAAACCGAATTCAACACTAAATCGAACCCCTAAAACGAATGCAAAATACGAGCAAAAAAAAACATGTATTACCGATTAAAGACACACCACAGAATCGAGCGTACCTTATTGTTCACAGATTAAACATCAATGCTGAAGTTCGAGGAAGAATTTGATCCCGTTCTACCGAGGTGCGTAATGTTGCTATTAGGGGGAGAAAACAAAGCTTATTCTTCCTTTCTATTTTCTTCTTTTGAGGGAGGGAGAGAGAGAGAGAGAGAGAGAGAGAGAGAGAGACTGACGTACGTTGAAAAGGTGTGTTCCTTTCTTTTCTTTTCTCTCTTAAATACGTCTCCTCCAAAAGACGTAACTCTTCAACGTAATATGTTTCCCCAAAAGTCATGACCCCTCGTATCTAAACAACGCAACCTTTCACATTGCAGCCGTTCCTCCATAGGCCCTTATCTTGCGGGCCGGGCTTTTAGGCCCAACATGGGCGGATAGACCCTCTAAGGCCCATCAGCATAAATAAATAAAACCATCATCTCCCACTCGCACATGGTAGGTCGAACATGATCCTCTTTATCTCTCTATAACATTCATACCAATGAATAATCCGTACGACCAGCATACTTTGAGAGCCCGTTGCTATATATCTGTTAGGAATATATAGTAGCTCATAATGGGTATCACATTTTGAGTAGATTTAGTATGCAGTACTCTAGATCGACCGATTACATTTATATTTCTCTTGATTTTCTTTTAAATAATGATATATTGTATTCACAATTACGATTATCCCAAAGATAGTCATAATTGGTCGACCAATGAATACAAAAATTAGAATGTGATTATCCAAATTCGATTTTCATCTTTCCTTCAAACTCTCAATTTCGGTTCAGCTTGCTTTTCTAGAAATGTCCCATTAGATCGAATCAATTCATGATCATTGACAACATCTTAAGATAGCAAACACTAAATAGAAATATTGAGAATAAGTAAGAGTCATGAGGACACTAAATTTGAGGAATTCTTTTCCTCAAGAGTCTTGCAAGGCATAAAAGTTGAGATCAAACTTTTGCTACTCTTATTGATCGTCTCATGCATACGTAGTATGAAAACGTATTATGGTATTAATTCATTTCTCATGGAGTATATGTCTACACCTTTAATACCGTACATATGATAGTTCAGACATACTCAATGTTTAACTTGAGTTCACATATCTACTCATATACAAAATTCATCAAAACTCACATCTGCCATCATAGATAGATAAAGTAAAATATGTGGGTTATTTTACTTTCGGACATAGTATATATTATGTCATCATTTTAACACTTAGTTAAGGTGACATATATATTTTAAGCTTAAGCTCTTGATTATCACCTAGATAATAAGCTTAAAAACCATCTCATCTCTATTTATCACACAGTAAATAGAAGCGATTATCCATGTAAGTGGGCTAATCTTTTATTTGTCCGACATACTTTCTCAACTTAATATAATGCATTGAGTATTAAGATGCATAAACGTCAAACAAAGATTCATAGGCATTAATGATGAAAAACACAAATTCATTAAATGTGAACACTTCAGGGAAATTACAATATTCAGTACATCAACCTCTACGCAATCCTAGAGACTTTACATGACCATAAAATACATTTCTAGGTATTGGCTTTGTCATAGGATCTGCTAATATTCTATGCATAGATATGTACTATAAGTTCATATCTTTTCGTGCAATCATATTCTTAACAAAATTATACTCGATATCTATATGTTTGGTCTTGCCATGATATTTTGGATCTTTGGTGTACGCTATAGCTGCTTGGCTATCACAGTTAACTACTAATAGATTTGCAACATACCCAATAACACCTAAATGATCCAAAAATCTCTTAAACCAAACACCTTCTTGTACTACTGTTGATAATGCCACGAACTTAGCTTCCATCGTAAACAAGGCTATACACGTTTGCTTCTTACTGCTCCAAGATATGGTGCCATTGTTCAGTAAGAAAGCAAAACTAGAGGTATATTTCCTTTAATCTAAATCTCCTCCCCAATCAGCATTTGAATAGCCTTCAAGTCGCAGATCTTTTCTTTGGTAATTTAGCTTGTAATCAGCAGTTCCCCTCAAATACCTCAGTATTCTTTTAACGGCCTTCCAATGTGTTTGACTTGGATTGGATTGCTATCTACTCACCATTCCAATTGCAAAACATATGTCATGTCTTGTATACATCATAACGTATATCAAGCTTCCAACAATACTAGCATAAGGAACATGTTTCAAGTGTTCCATCTCTTGTAGAGTCCTTGGACACAGTTTATGGCTCAATCTTTCACATTTTGCAATAGGAGTATCAATGAGTTTACAATCTTACATACGAAATCGTTCAAGAACCTTATTTATATATGTTTTTGCGAAAGAGATAATAATCTCTTCGAACGATCTTTTGAAATCTTAACTCCAAGAATGTATGCAGCTTCACCCATATCTTTCATTTCAAAGTTGAAAGATAACTAACTCTTCACAGTATTAACAAACTCCATATTGCTTTCAGCAATTAGTATATCATCAATATATAATGATATGATCACAAATTAATCTTTGGATCTTTTGATATATACACAATGATCCTCATTTATCATTGTAAAATCATATGCCATTATGGCATTATGAAAATGTATATATCATTGTCTGAACGACTGCTTAAGGCCGTATACCGATCTCAAAAGTCGACATACCTTTCCTTCTTGGCCTTCTATAATGAAATCAACATGTTGTTCCATATATATTTCTTTCTCTAATTCTCCATTAAGGAAAACAGTCTTTACATCCATTTGATGTAACTCTAGATCTATATTAGCCACTATTGCCATAATAATGCGAATCGAGGTAGGTCTCACTACAGGAGAAAATGTTTCTTCATAATCAATTCCTTTTTGTTGATTATACCATTTTGCCACAAGGCAAGCTTTATGCCTTTCTATCAAGCCATTAGCTTTACACTTTATTTTGAGAACCCACTTGTTTCCAATAGTTTTGCATCCTTTTGGAAGATCAACCAGTTCCCAAACTTGATTTGACTTCATTAACTCCACTCCTCTTTCATTGCATGAATCTATTTTTCCTTACTAGGGTAATTTAGAGTCTCATTAAAATTTCTTGACTCATCTTCATCTTGTGAAGCAACCATGAAAGTTTCCCCTTCAATATCCAAAGGTCGACGGGGAATACTTTTGCGACTTGTTCGCCGTATGGGAGATTGTACACTTTGCACATCATTTCCCATCATGCTTTCACTCGGATTAGATAATGACGATATTATCTCATCATGTGGTTGTAATTAAGAGTGAGTTGAATTAAATTCACCATTTCTCATATTACTCCCACTTGGACGAACTCCA
This sequence comes from Eucalyptus victrix, assembly GCA_016097545.1. Lineage (NCBI taxonomy): Eukaryota > Viridiplantae > Streptophyta > Magnoliopsida > Myrtales > Myrtaceae > Eucalyptus > Eucalyptus victrix. The sequence goes on from CM027837.1 coordinate 32,065,360, forward strand.
TTAAGTTCATTATCTTAATCCAAGGTTTCATATAGGGAGTAATCTTCACCTATTTCGCCCTTCTTAAGAAATTCATTTTCTAAGAATATGACATCACGTGATTCGAATTCAGTTATACTTCCACTTTCCTGCTCACTTATGAACACATACCCTTTCGAGTGTTTAGAGTATCTTATGAAAATACTCTTCTTTCCTTTGGGATCCAATTTCCCAAACTTGTGAGAGCTCATGAGTATAGGCAGCAACTCATATGAAGTGGAAGTAACTGAATTGGAAGGCACTTGGTTAAGTATATAGGCAGCAATTAACAATGCATCACTCCAAAAAGTGATAGGTATGTTAGCATGCACCATTATGGACCTAACTATTTCCAATAAGGTTCTGTTCCTTCTCTCTACAATACTATTTTGTTGAGAAGTATATGAAATAGACAACTGTCTTTCTATTCATTTTTCAACATATAATTTTCTGAACTCATTAGATAAATATTCTCGACCTCGATGGGATCGCAATACTTTTATTTTCTTGTCTAATTGATTTTCTACCAAGTTCATAAACCTTTTGAAACAACTTAATGCTTTAGATTTATGAGAAATCAAATAGACATATCTGAATCAAGTATAATCATCTATAAATGTGATGAAATAAACAGCCTAATACCTTCCTTTCACATTCATTCGGACCACATACGTCAGAATTGATTAATTGCAAAGGAAATTCAACTTTTTTATTTTTTTCAAATGGTTTTCTTGTCGTTTTCCCTACTAGGCAATGCTCATATATAGGCAAATCGACTTTTTCAATATTGCCTAACAAGCCCTTTTGGCTAGTCTATTCATATGTTGTTGGCCAATGTGACCAAGTCTAACATGCCACACACTCACATCATTATCATATGAATTAGGAGACGTGAAAATGGAATAACAAACATTGGCATTACTATAGTCAACATTTAATATAATAAAACCATCTAAAAATAACCACAACCATAGTAATTTGTATTCAAATATAAATCTACACCACTATTATGGAAGTTCATATTAAAACCAAGTTTAACCAATACTAAAACAGACATTAAATTCCGATGAATCTCCAGAGCATACAATACATCATGCAGGAACATAGTGCGTCCACCACGCATGTTCAATTGACATATGCTAATTCCTTTACTTCTGCTCTGGAGTTGTTTCCTATATAGATCCATTTAGTTCTAGTCGATACTCGTCAGAATTCTATGAATGATTCTCTATCCTTCGCACGTGGTCTGGCGCTCCTGAATCCACATTCCATAAAGGATTAGACTCAGTTAAAAATACAGAATTTGACACATAAGCAAAGTTCTGAAAAGTACAAAGGGTGTATACTTTCTTTGTCTCACGGCAGTCGCGAGCATAGTGACCATTCTTGTTACAATTGTAACACTTCACCCCTGTTAACCTTTTCATTCGATGACGCTTTCCTCTTTCATGTTGGTCAAGTTTCGGTTTCTTCCCTAAAGAACTTGCTCCCTTGCCTTTCTTCTTATCGAACCAATTAAGATGTTTGCACTTGGAGCTCGAAGCTCCATGTGAGCTAGAACCAGCATGATAAATTTCAGCTTCCAGCTTAGCCGCCAAGAGGCGGTCCTCTTCCAGCTCAAGATGATGCACTGCATCCTCAAAGGTTTTGATATTTTCATTATGGATTAGATGCACCTTCATATGCTCCCAACTCTGAGACAATGAACGAATCACTGCTTGCACTTGCTGCTCATCAGTCAGGACATGGCCAGCATCTTTCAACTCATTAATCATGTTTAACATCTTTCTAAGGTGTTGCTTCATGGTTTGACCATGAGGCTTCTTATAAGAGTCAAACATAATAGTGAGCTGCCTCAGTCTAGTCACCGAAGTATGACCAAATCTTGCTGCCAATGCTTCCCACTTTTCCTTGGCATTCTCAAAATGCCTAAACTCTCGCATGACATCATTTTCCATGCTACGCAGCAACGTAATGCGAGCAAGAGAGTTCTTTCTTTTCCAGGAAGCAAATGCATCCTTATCTCTCTTATGTTGTGCAGTGTTTCCTTCTTCAGGTTCTACCATGGTTAGGTTAAGAGCTCCCAGTGCCTCTTGCTCTTCCACCACATATTGGATTTTCATGTGTCATATTTCATAGTTATCGCCATTGAGCTTGTCACCTTTGTTTAGCTCAGCGATTATGCTCTTTGTGGCTAAAGTCATTTGATCTGAACATATCAGATATATATGCACGAATTATTAATGCCTATCATTTACGCATCCATTTTGCACAAAACCATCATATTAATGAATAATTTCAAGTAAGGTTTCAGAATCAAAATATCACTATGTTCCCAATCATCATCCAAAATCCTAACTTGGAGTTATTATTAATATAACATTCTATGCAAAATAAATTCTTTGAAATTATAAAAATTCTATGAACTACGCATAACAGTTAATAATAACAGAAAGCAAATGATATTTGATATCAAATAATGATATAATAATAATGCTTTCACATAATACAATTAACATATCAATTGCCACACCAACAACAACTAGGTAGAAAACATTACATAAGATATCCATAAAGCACACTAAATAAAGACCGGCCAAAACATCTAAAAACAAGTCAACATACGAACTAGAAAAGATCATCTTTTGTTCAATTTTTTTGATCTTTTCCCTTGTAACAATCCAGTAATAATCATCTATAAAAGCCATCATAATTTTCCTATACGAAGCAGCTCTGTTGATTTCCCATAAGCGATTCAACACTCCTTGCCATTCTTGTGGAAGAGTGTTCATAAAAAATTGCACCATCTCAAACTGTGGCATGGGATGACCATTCCATACAACCTTTTGTATTTTCCTGTTGACTTCAAGAACATGATCAATTAAGTTGCATCTCTCCCATCGATAATCAGTCAGCTCAGCTATCAACTTAGAAAGCCTTTCCTTTTGTTCATTAGTAATTGCGTGAATAAGTGTGCGTAACCTAAGGGGAGGCATTGTTCATGCAACAAATGCAGAACAAATAAGGGATTATATATAATCCACATAGACTTAATTGGAAAAAGAAACATATTTTTTTCTTCTCTTTTTTTTTTTTTACGGTCAAAGTCAACGGTCAATGGTCAGCCTGGTCAGAGTCAACGGGCGGTCGGGTCGGACCGGATGGGCCGGGTTGGGCCAATCGGACCGGACGAACCGCTTAGCCCGGTCGGACGAGCCGACTAGAACGTACCACGCGCGGGCCTAGCTGACGTCATGATGGTGCGTGCGTAGCAAGCGCCAGCAAGGCGTGCGTGCGTCGCACGTGCCTGCGGGGGACTAAATCGGCTCGTTAACGCACGCGCAAATGACCCCCGTTCATTTCGGCCGCGCGTGGCGGCGCATATGGTGGTCCCCGACGGCGATCCGCCACTCGTTTTTCTTGTGTCAACGAGGGCTTTGATCCTACGCTTTCAGAAAAAAATTTCGACTTACAGAAAATCAAAAAATAGGGTGAATAGTGTATGGGTGTCGGGATTGTCCATCCCCAATCGGCCGACAGCAGTGTTTAATGAAAATTCAATCAAAAATTGATTCATAAAGATGAAAAGGGGTTGGGAAAACATGAAATACGGCTTTGATACTAATGTTGGGAATTACTGATTCCTTGAAACTGGATTCGACACTAAATCGAACCCCTAAAACGAATGCGGAAAACGAGCCCAAAAACAAACATGTATCACCGATCAAAGACACACCACGGAATTGAGCGTACCGAGGTGCGTCCACAGATTAAACACCAATACTAAAGTTCAAGGAAGCATTTGATCTCGTTCTACCGAGGTGCGTACTGTTGCTATTAGGGGGAGAAAACAGAGCGTATTCTTCTTTTCTGTTTTCTTCCTTTGAGGGAGAGAGATAGACTGACGTACGTTGAAAATGTGCATTCCTTACTTTTATTTTCTCTCTTAAATACGTCTCCTCCAAAAGACGTAACTCTTCAACGTAATATGTTCCCCCAAAAGTCATAACCTATCGTATCTAAACAACACAACTTTTCACATCGCAGCCGTTCCTCCATGGGCCCTTATCTTGGGGGCCGGGATTTTAGGCCCAACTGGGCGGACGGGCCCTCTAAGGCCCATCAGCATAAATAAATAAAACCATCAGTATCAAATTCGCGAGATGACTAGTATATGAAGTGAACGTCATCTTCAATAGGGATAAAGTAACTTATCATACGCAAAATATGTTTTGTCATCTTGCGAAATGCAAATTATAATTTCTATACAAGTAGCATCCGTATCATGTCAACTTTGAACAGTACATTCAAAGGTTCTTGTTCATCCCTTAATAATAATTAAAAGGTAGCTCACTCAACTCTATTTTCGACTAAGTGAAGCAACCTATTGAAATATTCGTTGGTTGGCTCGTATCCTGGGTAGCGTGCATGAAATTTCATAATATCGATCCATTTTTGGATACAACATTGAATCTGAACTGGTGTTTTAAAATGAAGTCAATGATATAGATGAGAAATCGCCAAGCACAGGGCCAAGTCTTTCAATAATATAAACATCAATCTGCCAATTTTCCTCGTGAAGAGGGATATCTTTAAAAAAAAAAAAAAAAACCAAATTAATAATACTCCCAGTATTATTTGATGCTTTCATACGCCTTTTTTTTTTAAATTGATGATACCAAGGTTGGCAAAGACCGATATTTATCAGTGTATATGTAAAAACCATTATTGGATGCTTGAATGTATACGTCCTCCTTAATTTAGATACTCATTGGGATCTATTATTTCATCGTGTAAATCAATTTTGTACACCAATCTTTATGTTCTCGATATTTACTCATCTGAATTCATACTATATGATATTGCATTTGTATGTATCAAGATGCAAGAAATTAACATCCTACCAAATTCATCCCATGCGTAAAGAATTATTTCCTCTGCGCAAATCTTCTCCTTAGGGAAAAAAATGATTTTCACTTTTATTCTCAACTCTAACTACTTATTCTGAGTTTTTCTCCTTATTGGTGAGAATTGGTATTACAAACCAGTTACATATTCTGTTGTTTCTTAACCTATGAACAATGAACATCATAGAAAATCTTTACCTACCCTAGTTAGAGCATCCAATCATAGTTTGACATGTCACACATTTTATTTATAGTTAAATATGCAAGCGGGTTGTCTAATCCTCTACTTTGAGATTGGCTTTAGCAAGAATAGAGGAAAATGTCTCTTTAGTTAGGTATGCAACTTCAAGTTCATTTGGTGTTACATCTAATGTAAGTGAAGATATTTTCATTTTTTTAGTCATTTATAGCTATAGCGTAATGGCGTTTGTATATGTAAGCATCATCCATTTTTTTGGCTGTTCAAAAGTAAGTGGTACTTCACTCTGTCAGGATGAAGCATTATCAATCAACAGAAAAAATTATGGATAATTATTTAGAAAGTCATAAACCCATTATACGGTGGTTAATTCAGTCCTAAACTTTTCAATTTAACCAATTTAATCTTAAATCTTTCAATGTTTTGTCAATATAGTCATTTCAACTAATTTTGGCTGGTAATTACTAACATGAAGATTGACCGCCTTATGTGGCATGGCTAGTTAGGAAGGCTGGTGCAGATGTGGATAATTATGGCAATTTTTATTAATTTTTTTTATGCGGGAGTCCAAATGTCACTCTTTTCACTACATAGTGAGCTATTGACTACATGTCTTTGAATTGGATCCTCTCACCATGATGCAATTGGGCCACTTTAATTAATTTCTGTAATTGAATAAAAATGGCGGGATTTTGTAAAGTTGGAGGGTAATTTTATTATGTGAAGATACCCCAAAATGGAATGAGATCCTTTGCCTCCACCAGTATGATTATTTGGTGTCTCATCCATTCAAACTATTAAGTATCGTTCTAAATTACTTAAATTATAGTTATGATATATTTTGTATACGGGTAGTCTCCTTTCATTTAATGTTTTAAATTTTATGATTTGGTATTGCTCTATGATATGACAGCATATGTCAAATCTTTGGCCTCTCCTTCAAACTCATTGATTGTGGTGGGCTCACAACTTTGCCCACACAAAACATGACCATTTCCATATAAATCCATAACTTAATAATTCCCTAATACCCCACATCTCCACTCTTCTGTTTTTGTTTCCAAAAAAATAAAAAAAAATTCCTTAATCGCAGTTCAAAATTCACTTAAACTTCAAATTTGTAGCCTGATTCCGAAAATTATTCTGATTAGATGAATAACGAGTTCGATTAATTATTGGGCATTGCAAAATGAGGCTAACCTGGCTTAGCGTGGTTCCTGTGAGATGCGCACGCAAGCTTTGTCTCTCTCTTCTCCGTTTCCTCAAAACACTTAAAAGAGCCAAAAACAAGAGGAACAAATGAAAATTAATGAATTCTTAAAAAATAAAATGAAAGAAAGTTAAAAAAAAAAGAAGAAGAATAAACCGCACGGGTATGGCCACAGCCCAACCATAGGCAGCTTCGGCAAGGATTGGTAGGGTTGTTCATGAAAGACAGAAAAAGCGATCAACCGAGCCGAACAAAATTGATAAGCTCAGTTTAGCAGTTTAGTGTTTTAATTTTGGTTTAGGATTTTTTTTTCTTTGGTTATTCGTTTGGTTTTAGTTTATGACTTCGAAGACCGACAAATTAAACTGGACCGATAAGCTTAATAACAATTTTATTCTCCATCTAACAAATATAAATTGTAGTTTAACCTACCAAATAACTGCTTTGTATTTAATACCGTATGCCACGAATCTTCACACAGCCAAGAGAAAGGAAATTGGAATTGAAAAGAATAACAGAAGATACATCCACGAGCTCCCAGGGAGCAGCAAGGCAGCTTTTGTTTAGCCTGCTACGTACTGGCCAAATAACTTCTGCCAAACGCCAATAGTACACAACGCAGATGAAGACTAGAATCACAACCTTAAAGCATCTCACTATGGAGACGAAGCCAGGACTGACAATGCCACTGAAGATCTTTCATCCTATAGCATGAGAAACACACTCGCATTGGCCAACCAGATATTGACCCCCTAAAGTGCGGACAGTCGAATCGTTGTTGCTTCTTTTTTCTTCTTTTTTAACACATTTTTCTTTTCCACCATCAAACCAAATATCTTCGAGTGGATAATATGTCCTAGAACTTCAAACCAGAACCATGCAACTTTTCTTCCATGACACCGTCAATTCGCCCTCCCATTTCAGCGCTCATGTAATTCACCCAATCTCCAACCTCGCCTTTCCTGAAGAACCACTTGTTCTCTAGTCCAGTTGGCAACTTGCCGCTCCTATTCACCTCCACTGCACTCAAATTGTCAAAGCTACACATCCTCAATATTCCCTCCACGGTCCTGTTTCTCAGTTCTTCTTCGCTGAATGGACGCCCCATGAAATCGGCCAACCTCCTCACTTGAACGCTCGGGTCCGCTTTCATCTCCTCATACTTCATGAACAACACCTTCTCGGGCATCTCTGAGCTCGCCTTGTGGTAACCCAGCACATGGTCCCAATAAGGCCCACACCAGCTCACGCCTCGGCAGAACTTGTCGAGGCCCTCTGGGAGTGGAAGCTGGCCCTTTTCTTCGGGCCTCAACTTGTTGAAGTGGTGCCACATCGAGATGAAAGTGTCTTTAGGGTTCCTACATAGGTAAACCAGCTTGCAATTGGAGTCCCTCACCGACCGTGGAAGAGAGGAATAAGGCAAGTGGGTGGCCAAGAGCCTCGGGGATGTAAAAGCAGTGAGATCAGGATTTTTATTCTGGAGATAGAGCCTGAACTCCAAGAAGGGCACGAGGTCGTGGGGGTTTTGGGTTAGGAGAGGGTGGCGTTTTTGTGAGCAGGAGTCAGAGTACTTGGCATGGTTCATGAGAGCGAAGAGGATGGCCTTTAGCCAGGTGGTGCCACATTTTGGGCTGGTGACGAGGAGGATGTCGGAGGGGTGAGCTTGGAAGTGATTTTGGCAAGCGACGATGCTGTTCAAGAGCCAAGAGGGGAACCAGAAGCCCTGGTACAAGCGTAGAGAGGAGGGGACACAGTCCACTTCCGAAGGGAGAGAGGTGGGGACCCAGTCCTCTTCCGAAGGGAGAGAGGAGAGCAAGTCTTCACATTCTGGCAACTTGACGTTGTCTCGCAAGTAATTTTCATTGAGAGGAGGAGGTTGAGAGGGTTGCATGGTGGCGGCCGCGGCCGCAGTGCGTGGTGATGGTGGTGGTAGTGGTGGTGTAGGTGGAGGAGGAGGCTGGTTGGGGTGAATGATTGGGTGTCTAAATAAAGAACATGAAGATGGTGCTGGGTGTCTCTTACAATTTATACATTAAATGGAGATGGTCCTCATAGTAGGAAAAATAAATAAATCACTTTTAGACTCCACCTGAACGGCTTCTTCTGAATTTTTTTATTTATTAGTGAAAATTGGTATATTGATCCAATTAAATCTTCTTCTTTTTCTTTGAACTTTGAACATGCACATGAACAAAAATTGTTTAGCTTTTTTTTTTTTTTGTCAAAAAATTAAAAAAACATTTAGTTAAGGGCCATGTTATTTCCTCCATCCCTAATTAGAAGATCCAATTATAATTTGACATCGCAAAAATTTCAACTTAGTTAAATTTACAAACGGGTTCTATCCTTATTTGCAATCCTCTAATGGAGGTCTGGCTCTAGTAGGGATGAAGAAAGATATGTTGCTTTAGTTAGGTGTGTAGTATCAAGTCAATGATCCATTTGATGGACATTTAGCACACGAGAATCACGACGTCAAGAGCGAGAAACCTCAAGCCCATATGTTGAATTCTTTACTCGTTTATAGCTACAGCGTCAAGATATTTATAAGTGTACTCATCATCTATTTTTTGGCTGTGTTCAAATGCATGTGTTTAACGTGGAACTTTCATTTACCCTATCAGACGAGGCACTAGATCAGGTGTATAAAACCAAATCCTAACCACTCTATATATAACATAAAATACTCTCCATACCCCACACTTTATTCGCAATTTTCATTACATGATTAAGGCTAGATATCAACTAACAAGGATTAATAATGCTAGAGTGGGTACGCACACTTTCTCTCGGCATCCGTGATCAAATATTTTTTTCAGTTATATTAATAAATAAAAACAAACGTATCTCAATCGCATGATTGAATAAAAAAATCCATGCTCAAAAAAGCAAATAAAGCATTGCTTATAAATAAATAAATAAAAAATAAGGATTAATACCTCAAAAAACTCAAATTATACCAACCCTGACACAAATACCCTAATCTTTTTTTTTTTATTAGTAGAAATCCTAAACTTGCCAATTGTGACAAATATATTCTGAATAGAACTGAAATACAAAATATTTATATATACATTGGATTTGTTTGTGACACGAAAAAAAGTTAAAAGTATTTGTGTCACAGTAGGCAAGTTTATTATTTTTTTGTGATATATATATATAAGCTTTGGGTATTTATGCCACCATGCGAATAGTATGAGATTTTTTGTGATGTTTGCCCAAAAAATTGAGCATTAGGAGTGGATGTGTCCACTTAAACAACTCAAAATTGTTTTTGATCAACGAAAACTAGCAAATGGTGCCACTTGACCGAGAAATTAAAGACAGCGGTTGGTGGGCCAAAAAAATCGGAATTTCTTGTCTTTAGCCTCAAACCGTATCCGCAATAGACTATCTTCTCCGTGTTGTTGCTACCAAGAGTGGGTTGCACAAGATTTCACGAGTAACGTCGAAACCAATCACGAGAAAACCCAGGAAATCTTTCGTGGAATCTTATGGAAGTACATCGAGAAACAGACGGAAAAAGAAGCTCCATAACAGGAAAAAAACAATCTGAGGATCGAATGAACCAGCAATGGAAACAATTCCCTCTTGATCAAGTGAAAAAAAGAAAAAAAAAAGGGAAAGAAAACAGAGAAGATGACCACATTTGGAAGCCAATTCGAGGGCATCGCCGCTGCTTTCTCCGGCGGTGGTTTTACGCCCCCTCTCAGTCCACTGCACAGTTCATCTATCCCTCTTTGGTCTCTTCCGCCAAAGTAAGTTGGGTCGCACGCAATTGGGAAGATGACAGTTTGTGCTAATCAACACTCGTGAGTTGCTTTCCTGTCATGCCCCGAACCCCGGGCATGCAACAATCCCTTCCTTGGTTAATAGAAAGCAATGTCCCATGACTCATTGCTGTCCCTTTCATTTTTAATCTTTCATTATGCGCAAGCGGAAAACGAACCATCTCCCCATCAACAGACAATCAAGCAATCAAATAGGGATGGTGAGATAAACAGCAGAAACACAACCTCTAATCATATATACACATTTTTACATTTTCATATTGGATTAACCTACGGAGGATCATTTCTAATTTACAAGCCCAACAGAGGGGCCGATCCATCCTCTAAGCTAGACCAAAAAGAGACTAGTCTAGGCTAACCCAATCTGTACACCAAAAAGAACTCTCGGGCTCAATCCTACCGTCACTTGGATCCAGAGGACTTAGACCCCTCGATTCAGAGTTGGAGCCACACAAGTCTGATGGTAGTGAAGCAGGGCTAGGATTCTCCACTGCGCCGTCAGGAAGGTCCAGCTCCATGGGATCCCAATCATCGTCCTCAAGGCCCCTACCAGGCGGCCTGTCAAAACCTTGCAGAGGACCGATTAGCATATCTCCATTCCAGATGAACCATGCCAAGAACCTATGGGGCATCCATTGCCCTGGTCCCTCATCCACCCAGAAGGTAGTGAGATATTTCTCGTATAGGTATGCTCGACTCGGGAAGCGGTGGCGCATCACGACAGTATCCCAGTCCTTAGGGATATCGAACCTCATTGGTGGAAGTGCCATCCTAAGGACCTGAAAGTGGTTATACAATAACCCGTGAGATATAAATCTCAGCGAGTCCTCCCTTAAGTCCCTGATTAGAACACCAACTCAACTCAGGGTATCTCTCTAGAACCACCCCACAAACCAACCACAACTAACAACTAACAATCAACAAATCACAACAGCCAAGGTAACCACTAACTACATAGTCAGTTCACATGCAACATTACCTGGTATGCCATACCATGCACGTTGAATCTCAGCACAAAACACGCAATGCACATGGTGGTTAGATGATGTAGTTCATCAATCACATATGAGTCGCATCACAAGCGATCTCACTTGGCCATTGCCACACCCTGCATGTTATCGATTCATGCATGCGTGCCATAAACAATGTGATCAACATATATAACCGAAACTAATGATGCCATGGTTCTCATACGTTCTTGCACTTTAGTGTACCACCTATCACACATCAATCAATCACACGGGTCCCGATTATAAGGTAAAATCGTTATGACACGTCTCATACCGCGCTACACAATTTTACCCCATAATAAAGCCCAACCGACATAACCCTCACGAGTACTCTAGTTACTAATGACTTACTGGCCATAGCTAACTTTCCGATTAGTGCTCATCCACCTCAACACTCATTCGTGCTCAAGTTATTAATGAACTCCCGGACATGGCTAACTTTCCAATCAGTGATCATCCGACTCCCGCCAGCTACCGATAAAAAGATCGAGCTTCATCCTGCCCCGTCGAGCGCGGCTACATCTCGAACTCCCGTTCAGACAGTTTTCCCAAAAGAAACATCGGTCTAGAATCTATTGTGACCGGCTTCCGACTCCTGCCGGGTATCGTCCCTAAACTCCCGTTGGGTGACAGTCCAACATTTGATCATGTGAACATGCCTCCTCAAATCCTTCTCTCATAAAAACGGTCCATCTTTAATGTCCCTCAGACAATCCATTATTCCCTTTTTGTGAAATTCACTCAATTGATATTGATGCTCATGCATTTATACACTCAAATCACATCAAAGGGTTAAAATACATGCAATTAGACACTTTTCATTCTCGGGTGAATAGTGTTTTGTGAACAGTGCGGTGAATAGTGTTTCATAAACCATGCGCTTGAACAGTGTCGTGAATAGTATATTCCAAAATTTAATAATTAATAAATTAAATCCAAAATTCATTAAAAACACTAATTAAAAGAAGCAATTAATCCATTAAGGTTAAACAAGCCTAATTAAGCACATAAACCACATTTAACCCAATAAAGCAAAATTAAACTAAACTAATCTTAGCCACTAATCTAACCACCCATCTTAGGACTAATATAACTCAATTAAATCTTCTAAACTAGAATTACCACTAATTAAACCAACCCTAAGCAAGTTTAGGCACTAAATTGAGGTTTAAGAGCTAAACTCACCTGTTAAACGGGCCGGAGACACGCACATGGCGACAACAACAGAGGTGATTCACCGGGACCTCAACCACAACCATCCAAGGTGGTCCCAAGGCTAAAACAATAGCCACAAGCTCAAACTCCCTCTGCAATTCCAAGAAACTGAACAATATAGGAGGAAAATGAGTGAAACGGCTTCGCTGGAGCTTCGGCAAGGGGTTGGCCGGCAACCGGCGGAACTTGGGGATCAAGAGGGGGAGTTGTGGAGGTTGGGATGAGTGGAGGAAGGGTCGGAATGGGAGAAAACTAGCTGTAAAGGTGAAACAGGCGGAACCAGGTGGTTTAGTGGACGAGACGGTCGGTAGATCGTTTCCGGCGAGCGGCGGGGTGTTTGATACGGTCTGGATGTTCCGATCACAGCGGTGGGTGGAGCGTGAGCTAATTTGCATGGGAATGTAACTTTTAACTCGGGTTTTCGAAGAAAGGTCAACTAGAGCACAACAAGACTAGACGGTCGGACTAGCATTGGCTTTTGGCCGGCCGGCAGGTTAAAGAGCGGCTCCGACTGGCGAATAGTCAACTCCAGGTGGATGGCCTAGGTGTCCTCAACACAGTGGTGGGTGGCATAGGAGTTGATTTGTCCTGGAAGCCAACAATCAACTCAAATCTTTAGAGAAAGGTTTACTAGAACAGAAGCAAGAAGAAAGGAGGAACAAGGGGAGAGAGGAGCTAGACAGTTTGGGCTAAAGGAGGAGAGAGAGAGAGAGAGGATTGAGCTTCTGTCAAACCTCATCAAAGCCCCAAATCCCTATGCACATCACCTCATCTTTCTCTCTCTTGCTTTGCCCTTATCCATTTGCTTTTAGGGGCAAAATGGTAATTTCCCTTGGACAAATTCCCAATTTGCCATTTGGCCAAATTTGATGGGCGGGTCTAAGAAATGGGCTTGAAAATGAATAGTAACGAGCTCGAGAATTGGTCGGGGTCAAATGGGCTTAAGGTTTGGTAATGGGCTTGGAAGGAGGAATAGTGGTTTTGGGCCCAATGGGCTCACTTTCTTGCCCTAGGTCCACCATGACTATCCTACCTTGGGCCTAAGGCCCACATTGGCTTTGCTCGACCCACGTCCTCATAGGCTTGCCTTCTCGGATTCTCAAGTCCTTTTTCCCCACACTCGGCTTGCTTGGACGCTGACTATCGAAGTCACATCATCCAAAGTTCGTCCTAGACATTCTCGATAATTTGAAATCCAATCTTTAGTTTTCATGCCATGTCAATTTCGCTCAATGCCATTTTGGGTACAACTCAGACTGACGGGCGGCTTTGAGGATTCACTCGTAACCGACCCGTGCCAAACCACGTTCAAGACATCTCAACACATGGACGTTCTTGACTACATGAAATTGCGGATGATAGATTCTTATTTCAAAGTATACGATTACTGAGGATCGAGATAGGGTCGTTCACGAGCTCAATAACAGTAAACGGAATCACCCGTCGTTCCATTATGTTTTATCCGCGAATCGACTTCTAGTCATCCTTGAAATCAGCCTGCCTATCTACAGGATTGTCCTCACGCAAGTCTCACGATCAAGTCGTTTTCCCAAGTCAATTTCTTTAGTCGTACGAGTTTTATCCTCATTAGCCTTCCCCCTCAAGATTAGTATCTCAGGAGTGATCAATTCCAAGTGAGATCAACCAACAATGCATTGGCAAAATTCACATTCATTTATCCCACAAAGAGCTCGAATTTCAGGATGTCACATTCCCTCTTGAGTGTCGTGGTGGGGATGGTATAGAGAGTTGGGGTTTTTGAAGAACCAAAATCTGATCAATGTAATGCTAATCATATGTATGCATGAGTTGCATTGCATTTCTGTCGTCAAGGGTTATTAAAAGCAAAGTGGAATTCTGCTGGGTTGTATCTTTAGAGGATGTCGAAAAATGTAGCATGATTCAATGATGGGAATTCAGATGAGTCAATTTATTCCCACATGATACTAAGTGTAGCATCAATGCGTGATTGGCAATTTAGATCCATCAATCCATATGCAAATCACATCACATGGTTCAAGAAAATGTTTCTGCTTCTTTGATAAATGGATCTCATATGAAGCTGAGATTGTCTTCACTACCCTGTCAAGCAGTGGTAGAAATTTATTCTCTCGCCTTTCTCATGGTTTCGAAATGGCAGTCATTGATGAGGCATTACAGGTCAATCAGATGGCAGTTCTTCCTTCCGTTTCTCTTGGTGCTTCTTGATGTTTCTATTTCTATTTCAGTAAGCTGGATTGCGCAACAATGTTGTTGTCTGTTCAGTATAGGATGCATTAACAAATCCATGATGTCCCTTCCAATTACTGTTACCAAGAACGCCTAATCAATAGTGAGATTGGTCAAGTAACATGATTAAATATGTTATAGAGATCCATTGCTTAGACCTTACTTTGTGATATTACAATGGTCGGGAATCCCACTGAGGTGGTTTTGTCTCTGACCACACGAAGCCCATGTTTACTCGGTATATAGGAGCATCTAAGGTATGGTTTCATCAGCCCTGTTGTATACCTTTGTCTTTATGGCCAACTCTGTGTCCTGTTCATTTGTCACTTACGAGGACAGATTGTGATTGTTTTAGTGTCTTTTACTCTTATTAGGTAATGGGAAACGCTAACCTTTGATTTAGTCTGATGACTGGGCTGCGCTGAGTGCTGATGCTAAAGCCAAAAATTGTTACGTGGACATGGATTCTGTCCCCAAAGAGTTCTTGATACCTAAGGACTAATTCTTGCTCCCCTGCCAGGTAAGACTCCTTTAAACTTGAGGGGGTTGAGGTCAAGTGGGTCAAGGCATAGATTGACAGACAAGCACACAGAACCGAGGTCAGGGATGGCGCCATGACCAGAATTTGCCAGCATCTTTTATCCCTAAGAATGGAAATTTTTGGCCTCTTAAGCCACCCGTGGAGAATTCATCGGGAGCTGTTGATCAGGTGGTGACAGATCCAAGGGTACCCTGGCAATATGGCGCACAGAGAAGCATTAGAGTTCCTCTGGACCATTGTGGAAGAGTGACTACTAACTGCTCGTCCTCTTTGCAATTTGATCTTTGCCTTGTTTTTATTACTGGCATGTGACTGGTTCAAGTAAAAACGAGAGCTCGACTAAAGCTCAAGAGTTTCTTTTATTCTTTCCACGTAGTGATGAATGCACATAAGTCAACGCTATCGAGAATGCACATAAAAGAGACTATCGAGAAGATGCAGCATTTTGGATCACTTTATTGTGTTTGTTGATGAGCTAAGCATGAATTATTTCGGCAAGACATCCAAAGGGTTCTATTCTCGGAATTCTATTTTTGCGCAAGGCTAGATTCTTGAACAAAAATAGATATGGTAAACTCGAGGTTGGGACACCTGGAGTGCTATAACTTGGCACGGAGGGACACTTGCCATAACTTTAACATGGTACACTTAAAGTGCCAATATTGGAGTAAAATAGGACACTTAAGTGCCACTCCGGCGAAAAATCGACCAAATGGCTGACGTGGCAATTTTCCGGCGAGTTTGGTCCAAAACGGCGTCGTTTTGTATGCTGACATGGCGGAGAAAATGCAAAAACGACGCCGTTTCGTGTCTAGCGTGTAAATAATAATATAAAAATTAATTAAATTAGATTTAAAATTAATTTTATTTAAAATATTCAAAAAATTTTTAAAAAATTTAAAAAAATTAAGAAAATTTAAAAAATTAAGAAAAATTTTAAAAATTTAAAATTTAAAAAAATTAAGAAAAATTTAAAAGGGGAGGGGGAGGTCGAGGGGGGGTGGGCCGAGGGCCGAGCCCTCGCCACCGCCGCCCCCCCCGTTGTCGCTAGCGACGGAGTGGGGGAGGGTCGGCCGGGGTTCGCCGACCCCCGGCCGACCACGGCGAGGGCCGCGCCCTCGCCCTAGATTTGGGTGAGGGCTCGCGGGCCCTCACCGTCGGTCAGCCGGCCTTACTGGCCCTTGGCTAGGGCCCGGCGACCCCGGACTAGGGCCCGGCGACCCCGGCTGACCCTCCCCACTTCGTTGCCGGGCCTTCCCGGTGGCGGTGGGGAGGTGGCGAGGGCCCGTGAGCCCTCGCCGGATCTAGGCAAGGGCCGCGACCCTCGCCCTAGATCTGGGGGAGGGCTCGCGTGGGGCAAGGGTCGCGGGCCCTCGCCGCTTCCCCGCCGTCACCGGGAAGGGTTAGTGACGGAGTGGGGAGGGTCGGCCGGGGTCACCGGGCCCTGGCTAGGGGCTGGCGAGGCCGGCCGACCGGCGCGAGGGCCCACGAACCCTCACCTAGATTTGGGGCGAGGGTCGCGGCCCTCGCCGTCGGTTGGCCGGGGGCCGGCGACCCCGGCCGACCCTCCCCCCTCCGTCGCCGGCCCTTCCCGACGATGGCGGGGAGGCGACGGCGGCGAGGGCTCAGCCCTCAGCCGCCCCGTTCGACCTCCACCCCTTTTTTTTTTTAAATTTAAAAAATTTAAAATTTTTCTTAATTTTTAAAATTTTTAAAATTTTTCTTATTTTTTAACTTTTTTAATTTTTTAAAATATTTTAAATATAATTTAATTAATTTTTATATTATTATTTACACGTCGACACGAAACGGCATCGTTTTTGCATTTTCCCGCCACGTCGGCGTGCAAAACGATGCCGTTTTGGACCAAACTCGCGGAAAGTCGCCACGTAAGCCATTTGGCCAGATTTTCGCCGGTGTGGTACTTAAGTGTTCTATTTAATTTCAAAACTAGCACTCAAGTGTACCATTTTAAAGTTATGGCACTTAAGTGTTCTCCCGTACCAAGTTATGGCACTTGGGCTGTTCTGCTGCCTAGTAAACTCCAATGCCTTGGAACTCTAAACTTTGCTTGAAATCTTAGCGAAGGTATTAAAAGTATTTTCTTTTATATGAATAAAGACATGGTAGAAGGTTATCAATTAACTAGTTGAAGAAAACAAGAACACATATGGCTTGAGCTTTGCTCTCCACACCTATGGACCTTTGCGACCGGTGTTCAGTTAAAAAATATTTGCATCGCTTAGTTAAACTCTTCCTAGAAATTTCTGTAACCACAACTAAAGTTTTCAATTGACTTATTCAGGAAAATCATTTTCACTGGTATGTAAAACCAAAGATCTTAGTTGGTTGCACAAATTCTTTACATTCATACATACTATCTAGGGGTGAGCACTAGTCCATTCCTAGTGAATCATTGATAATTGGTTCGGTTCTAGGTGCAGTCTAAATCATTAAGACCTGATCATTCAGACCTGATCGATTTTTTTTTTCCTTGATGGTTCTCTGGAGATTCGAATTTGAAAGATTTATTGACGTAAACCAATTTCTCCGTTAGAGGTATGCATCTAGAAATTGTTGAGTACAATTAGTTGCTTCCTCTTTAAAGGGACATGCCGTTTTGGAGAAGCAACGACAAGAAGGAAAAATGTTGGTTTCAAGATGGTATAAGATGTAAAATCTATTAAAGCGCAGCTGTTTTCTTGGATTGACGATGATCAATACATGTTTATATCATTATAAAAAGGGCTCACAAGCGCAAGAATCACCCTTTGAAAGTCATTTAGCTTAAAAGAGCATATAGAATTCATGGGTCAAACATATCATTTAATGAGACTTACTCTTAAATTAGTATTTCTTTTGTTTGATGACCAATGAAAAAATTTATTTTATGTTTACAATTTTATTATTCTACGCAATCAGACTCTCTATTTCTCTCGAGAAATTCAATCCTTGGTGAGTGTTTCTTTTGAAGCCCAGTCCTAACGTCTTCAACTTTTTTTTTTTTCGTTTCATTTCTTTCTCCACTGTGGTTATATAGGAAATGTTTTATTCTGTTTATATCTATATTCTATATTCGTATACTTTGATCAAAGTTGATTATGGTAGATTGACTCATGCAATTGCGCGTGGATTACAGTTCTCTTACAAAGTGTGATCAATAATTATTACGCTCCAATATGATATATTTTGTGACCAAAGTTGATTGTGGGCGGACTGATCAAGAAATAAATCACGATAACTTTTTATTTCCTTTGTGTTCTAAATGGCATAAAATGATTCTCCCATCATATTAGGTTTCAATTTCTTGAAACTCGCTATTTCCATAATAAAATTGGCTGTGAACACAGCCAAAATGTTTAAAGACAAATATAGAATAGGGGTGTTAAATGGACGGTTATAATATATAATTTCTCTATTAAAAAAAAAGAAGAAGAGGACATATATAGAATAAATATTTTATTTATTATTACACGTTGTGAAATGACGAAATTATCCAACCAATTAGTGATAAATATATCACACGCTCAACCTTCTCCGAAGATGCTCAACCATCGACCGACCACCCACGCCATCATCTCCGGCTTCTCTCACTTCCCGTTCGCAGCCACATGAGCTACGCGGTGCGCGTTTTCTCTCGTGTTCCCACTCACCCCCCACCATTGTCTTCGACTTGGGAGTCGGGATGATGGGTTTCTTGGGGTTACTTCGAACGTGGGAAGGCTGGTCTCTGTCTACGCCCGCCAGATGCCCGCACTTCCACTGCACTGGTCGGGGCATGGTGCTCGCTCTTCCTTTTGCTTGGCCAACTTCGCCGTTGGGCGATGAAGTTCGGGCGAGATTGTGATGCATACGTGGTGGGTTCTCTGATAAGCATGTACGGAAGGCATTGGGCTGGGAGTGTTGCTTGTCACTTGTTTGGTCAGAGTTCAATGCGGGACGTGGTTTGCTGAACCAGCCTTATCATTGGGTATTGTAGCAACGGCCTCTTGTAGGAAGCTCGAGGACCGTTCAATTCAGTGCCAGGGAAAAATGGTGCTTCCTACAGTGCCTTGATCTCTGGCTAATTTTGGAACGAGCGGTTTGATGAAGCCATCGAGTTGTTTTCTGGTGTTAAGGATTGTGCAGACGTGAAATTAATTGGATCTCTTTAGGCTAACGTACTTAGTGCCATGCTATTGTGGAAGCTTTTAAAGAAGGAAAATGGGTTCATAAGTACATAAATGAGAGTGGCATCGTTTACGAACTTGGGCCAGGCTTTGCATTGATTATTTTCTTGTCACATGTGGGTTCGTCAGATTCGCACAAAGAAGTGTTTGACCAAATGCCTCTTAAAGATGTTGACAACTTGGAGTGTGATGATATTGGGGTTTGCTGTCAATGGTGAGAATGAAATTCGGCTGCAGTTTTTCTACGAGATGGAAAATAGGGGCCCTAAACCAAATGCTGTGACGTTTATTGGAGGTCCAATGGCTTGCGATCGGAAGTGTCTAATCAATGGAGCACGGCGCTTGTTCGGATGTATGAGTAAAGGTTATGGCACCGCTCCAACTAGTGAGCACTGTGGATGCATGGTTGACCTCTTGGCTTGGGCCAGACAAATCAAAGAATGATCCATAAGAAAAGTTCACTGCAGAAAGTAGCTACTATTGTGCTTCAACTTTGGTAGATTCAACTCTCTATCTTTCCCCCTTTATCTGCTAGTTAGACACCAAAAGAATGATCCGTAAGAATGACTTGTTATTAAGTGGATACTCAAGGGGTAAATTGTGCACATGAAATGTTTAGAACTTGGGCATAGTTGGGTTTGAAAGGATCGTTAAACCAAATGCTGTGACGTTTATTGGAGGTCTAGTCCAATGGTTTGCAATCGGAAGTGTCTAATCAATGGAGCATGGTGCTTGATCGGACGTATGAGCAAAGGCTACGGCTTCGCTCCAACTATATGAGATTATCAAATGTGTGCATAATACACTGTTAGCCATCTTTGCCCATTTTCTTACGAATGGGTCATTCTTGCCTAGGATAACTGGCAAAACCGAGCTAATAAAGTTGCGAATATTCTATATGTGGGTTCGCGTAAGAATCTCTCTCTCTCCCTCTCTCCCTCCCTGCTCCCCGCTCCCCGCTCGTTTGGTACTCTTATGTGAACATTCTTTTGTGATTGTTCTCATGTAAATATTGCCTGGGATAATTTTCTTTTCGTTTTGCTCTCTTTCCAAATGCAGGTTACTATCTCTGCCAAGGTTCTGACCATAGAAGAAACAGAAACTATATATAGTCTCTACTGGGACATCACAGTTGACCTTGTTTTTTAACTGGGGTGATATTCAGAACTGTAGCAGCGGGCGCTGCATTGAGTACCCAAAGTCATTCCAGCAAATTAGTTTAATCCACCCGGGAAAAAAAAGATTTGAAAATCTTACAAACTAAAACTGACTACTCTGAATCTTGTACTTGTACTTTGCCACGACATAGGGACGTGAATTATTCCTCTCAAGCCACTTGACGATGCACCTATTGTGCAATAGGTGCGAACATGGTATCTCCATCACTTTATATTTCTCATCCAGTTCCTCTAAACAAATAGAACAGCATCTGTCAGCTTCCCCAAAAGAGTAGCTCTTCCGCTTGAGCCTTTCAATGGTGCCTCTAGAGATGCCCCGCATGATTTGGTTGTGATCTGACTCGTATCCTCCAATTAAGGCTTCCTCAGTGTCTTCCATTTCAACTTCATCTCTGGTGGCTAATGCCAAATTTATGTTCATGTCAAACCCTCCATGGCCATTACCCAATGCCCAAAACATCGTATGCAAAATAACTCTTATAATGTTAGCCCAAAAACTGTGATGAATGCCCAAAGTATCAAGGATTCTCTCCGGGTGCATTTTGCATTCTCTATCGAATTCGTGGGATGACTAGTATACGAAGTGAACATCATCTTCAACAGGGATAAAGTAACTTATCATACGCAAAATATGTTTTGTCATCTTGCGAAATGCAAATTATAATTTCTATACAAGTAGCATCCGTATCATGTCAACTTTGAACAGTACATTCGAAGGTTCCTGTTCATCCTTTAATAATAATTCAAAGGTAGCCCACTCAACTCTATTTTCGACTAAGCGAAGCAACCTATTGAAATATTCGTTGGTTGGCTCGTATCCGAGGTAGCGTGGATGAAATTTCATAATATCGATCCATTATTGGATACAACACTGAATCTGAACGGTGTTTTAAAATGAAGTCAATGATATACATGAGAAATCGCCAAGCACAGGGCCAAGTCTTTCAATAATATAAACATCAATCTGCCAATTTTCCCCGTGAAGAGGGATATCTTAAAAATAAAATAAAAAAACCAAATAAATAATACTCCCAGTATTATTTGATGCTTTCATACGGCTTTTTAAAAAAAATAAAAATTGATGATACCAAGGTTGGCAAAGACTGATATTTATCAGTGTATATGTCAAAACTATTATTGGATGCTTGAATGTATACGTCCTCCTTAATTTAGATACTCATTGGGATCTATTATTTCATTGTGTAAATCAATTTTGTACACCAATCTTTATGTTCTCGATATTTACTCATCCAAATTCATACTATATGATATTGCATTTGTATGTATCAAGATGCAAGAAATTAACATCCTACCAAATTCATCCCATGCGTAAAGAATTATTTCCTCTGCGCAAATCTCCTCCTCAGGGAAAAATATGATTTTTATTACTGACATGAATATCGACCGTCTTATCTGGCATGGTTGGTTAGGAACGCTGGTGCAGATGTGGATAATTATGGCAATTTTTATTAAAAAATTTTATGCAAGAGTCCAGATGTCACACTTTTCACTGCGAGCTATTGACTACGTGTCTTTGAATTGGATCCTCTCACCATGATGCAATTAGGCCACTTTAATTACTTTCCCTAATTGAATAAAAATGGTAGGATTCTGTAAAGTTGGAGGGTAATTTTATTATGTGAAGATACAGCAAAATGGAATGAGATCCTTTACCTCCACCAGTATAATTATTTGGTGTCTCATCCATTCAAACTATTAAGTATCGTTCTGAATCACTTAAATTATAGTTATTATATGTTTTGTATACTGATAGTCTCCTTTCATTTAATGGTTTAAATTTTATGATTAGGTATTGCTCTATGGTAGAGCACATGTCAAATCTTGGGCCCCACTTTCAAACTCATTGATTGTGGTGGGCTCAAAACTTTGCCCACACAAAACAGGACCATTTCCATATAAATCCATAACTTAATAATTCCTTAATCCGAAAATTATTTTGATTTGACGAATAACGAGTTCGATTAATTATTGAGCATTGCAAAATGAGGCTAACCTGGCTTAGCGAGTTTCCTGTGAGATGCGAGCGCAAGCTTTGTCTCTCTCTTCTCCGTTTCCTCTTTTCCTCGTCTTCTATCACCGTTTGCCTTCTTTTCATTTGGTTCGATTCCTTCATGCGCACCATCTATGGAAGGAAAAATTGATGGTAGGCTGAAGTCTAGCATCGAAAGAACGTGGGCTTGGCTAGGCCGTTAACAGGCGATCAGCAAAAAGAGGAGAAAAATCATAATGGGTATATGAAGAATGAAGTCGAAGGTATCATGGACAAGATTAAAGACGCGGAAGCTAAAGACATCACTTGGCAAGCAATTGGCAAAGTAAATTAAAGGACATGACAAAATTAATTTTTGATTCTCATTGATACATTATAAAAAGGAGGTCAACCAAACTACAAGCTGGTTTATCAAAACACTTAAAAGAGCCAAAAACAAGAGGAACAATTGAAATTTAATGAATTCTTAAAAAATAAAATGAAAGAAAGTTAAAAAAAAAAAAAGAATAAACCGCATGGTACGGCCACAGCCCAACCATAGCCAGCTTCGGCAAGGATCTATGCTATTAGGATTGTTCATGAAAAACAGAAAAAACGATCAACCGAGCTGAACAAAATCGATAAGCTTAGTTTAGCAATTTAGGGCTTGTTTGTTAAACAAAAAATTATGTTCCCCGGAACAAAAACTTCTATTCTTTTGTTCCAGGGAATGAAAAAAATATAAACGTGTTTGGTAAAATTTTTGTTTCCGGAAACAAAAAATCTAATTTTTGGTTCCTGAGAATAGATTTGGAATAGAAACAAAAAGTAGAAAAAAGTAATTTCTTGTTCCCGAGAACAATTTTTAGAATCAATTTTTCTCTCTATTCTATTTTCTTCTTCTCTTTCTTTTCTTCCTTTTGGCCAGTCGCCAACCTTGACGATGGCTAGCGCTAGCAACCGGCCAGATGAGGACCTGCGACCTCGCCAAAGCGTTGCCCGCCCCCGAAGATGCCGAGCCACGGCGAGGCTCATCGACCCAAGCCACACCGTGGCTGGGTGTGGCACGGTGAGGCTTAGCCTCGCCTGGGCTAGGCGAGGTTGACCTCGCCCAGATCTGGCAAGGCCAAGCTCACCCAACCACCAATGAGGCTTGGCCTCGCCGGGCCACCTCCAAGATGGCGTCACCTAGCGGTGGCCCAATGAGGCCAAGCCTCGTCAGTGGTTGGGTGAGCTCGGCCTCGCCAGATCTGGGCGAGGACAAGCCTTGAGCCGCAACGACGGGGCTAACCCTCCCCAACCGACGCGAGGCTGGGCCTTGTCAGGCTAGGGTGAGGCCGACCTCACGCCGCTCAGGTGAGGCAAAGGCTTGCTATGGCCAAGTTGGCCTCTGCTGAGCTTGTTGAGCCTCACCTTGGTCTAGTGAGGCTCCGGCGAGCTTGCTGAATGTCACTTAGCCGGTGGCCAACGACCAGCCAAAGAGAAAAAAAGGAGAAAGAAAAGGAAAAAAATATGGAAAAATAGTAAAAGAATAAAAAAATCAAAAGAAATAAAAAAAATCTAAAAATCTAAAAATCTTACCAAACGTATTTCTATCCCGGAATAGAAATTTTGGGAAGTTACCAAACGTGTTATTTTGCTAAAAAATTATTCTCCGGAACATAATCATTACCAAACATGTCTTTGGTGTTTTAATTTTGGTTTAGGATTTTTTTTTTTCATTTGGCTTTTCGTTTGGTTTTAGTTTATGACTTCGAAAACCAACAAATTAAACTGGACCGATAAGCTTATTAACAAATTTATTTTCCATCCAACAAATATAATGTGTAGTTTAACCTACCAAATAACTGCTTTGTATTTAATACCGTATGCCACGAATCTTCACACAGCCAAGAGAAAAAGAAAAATGGAATTGAAAAGAGTAACAGAAGATACATCCACAAGCTCCCAGGGAGCAGCAAGGCAGCTCTTGTTTAGCCAGCTACGTACTGGCCAAATAACTTCTGCAAAACGCCAAAAGTACACAACACAAATGAAGAGTAGAATCACAACCTTAAAGCATCTCACTATGGAGACGAAGCCACGACTGACAATGCCACTGAAAATCTTTCATCCTATAGCATGAGAAACACGCTCGCATTGGCCAACCAGACATTGACCTCCTAAAGTGCGGACAATCGAATCGTTTTTGCTTCTTTTTACTTCGTTTTTACACATTTTTCTTTTCCACCATCAAACCAGATATCTTCGAGTGGGTCATATGTCCTAAAACTTCAAACCAGAACCACGCAACTTTTCTTCCATGACACCGTCAATTCGCTCTCCCATTTCAGTGCTCATGTAATTCGCCCAATCTCCAACCTCGCCTTTCCTGAAGAACCACTTGTTCTCTAGTCCAGTTGGCAACTTGCCGCTCCTATTCACCTCCACTGCACTCAAATTGTCAAAGCTACACATCCTCAATATTCCCTCCACGGTCCCGTTTCTCAGTTCTTCTTCGCTGAATGGACGCCCCATGAAATCGGCCAACCTCCTCACTTGAACGCTCGGGTCCGCTTTCATCTCCTCATACTTCATGAACAACACCTTCTCGGGCATCTCCGAGCTCGCCTTGTGGTAACCCAGCACATGGTCCCAATAAGGCCCACACCTGCTCACGCCTCGGCAGAACTTGTCGAGGCCCTCCGGGAGTGGAAGTTGGCCCTTCTCTTCGGGCCTCATCTTGTTGATGTAGTGCCACATCGAGATGAAAGTGTCTTTAGGGTTCCTACATAGGTAAACCAGCTTGCAATTGGAGTCCCTCACCGACCGTGGAAGAGATGAATAAGGCAAGTGGGTGGCCAAGAGCCTCGGGGATGTAAAAGCAGTGAGATCAGGATTTTTATTCTGGAGATAGAGCCTGAACTCCAAGAAGGGCACGAGGTCGTGGGGGTTTTGGGTTAGGAGAGGGTGGCGTTATTGTGAGTAGGAGCCAGAGTACTTGGCACGGTTCAAGAGAGCGAAAAGGATGGCCTTTAGCCAGGTGGTGCCACATTTCGGGCTGGTGACGAGGAGGATGTCGGAGGGCTGAGCTTGGAAGTTATTTTGGCAAGCGACGATGCTGTTCAAGACCCAAGAGGGGAACCAGAAGCCCTGGTACAAGCGGAGAGAGGAGGGGACACAGTCCTCTTCCGAAGGGAGAGAGGTGGGGACCCAGTCCTCTTCCGAAGGGAGAGAGGAGAGCAAGTCTTCGCATTCTGGCGACTTGACATCGTCTCGCAAGTAATTTTCATTGAGAGGAGGTTGAGAGGGTTGCATGGTGGCGACCGCGGCCGTGATGCGTGGTGATTGTGGTGGTAGTGTTGGTGTAGGTGGAGGAGGAGGTTGGTTGGAGTGAATGATTGGGTGTCTAAATAGAGAACATGAAGATGGTGCTGGGTGTCTCTTACAATTTATACATTAAATGGAGATGGTCCTCATAGAAGGAAAAATAAATAAATCACTTTTAGACTCCACCTGAACGGCTTCTTATGAATTTTTTATTTATTAGTGAAAATTGGTATATTGATCCAATTAAATCTTCTTCTTTTTCTTTGAACTTTGAACATGCACATAAACAAAAATTGTTTAGCTTTTTTTTTTTTTTAATGGTCAAAAAAAAAAAAAAAACATTTAGTTAAGGGCCATGTTATTTCCTCCATCTCTAATTGGAAGATCCAATTATAATTTGACATCACAAAAATTTCAACTTAGTTAAATTTACAAACAGGTTCTATCCTTATTTGCAATCCTCTAATGGAGGTCTGGCTCTAGTAGGGATGAAGAAAGATATGTTGCTTTAGTTAGGTGTGTAGTATCAAGTCAATGAACCATTTGGTGGACATTTAGCACACGAGAGTCACGACGTCAAGAGCGTGAAACCTCAGGCCCATATGTTGAATTCTTTACTCGTTTATAGCTACAGCGTCAAGATACTTGTATGTGTACTCATCATCTATTTTTTACGCTATCAGACGAGGCACTAGATCAGGTGTATAAAACCAAATCCTAACCACTCTATATATAACACAAAATACTCTCACTACCCCACACTTTATTCGCAATTTTCATTACATGATTAAGGCTAGATATCAACTAACAAGGATTAATAATGCTAGAGTGGGCACGCACACTTTCTCTCGGCATCCGTGATCAAATATTTTTTTTTTTCAGTTATATTAATAAATAAAAACAAACGCATCTCAATCACATGATTGAATAAAAAAACACATGCTCAAAAAAGCAAATAAAGCATTGCTTATAAATAAATAAATAAATAATAAGGATTAATACCTCAAAAAACTCAAATTATACCAACCCTGACACAAATACCCTAATCCTTTTTTTTTATTAGTAGAAATCATAAACTTGCCAATTGTGACAAATATACTCTTAATAGAACTGAAATAGAAAATATTTATATATACATTGGATTTGTTGTGACACGAAAAAAAAAAGTCAGAAGTATTTGTGTCACAGTAGGCAAGTTTATTATTTTTTTTGTACATATATATATATATATATATATATATATATATATATATATATATATAAAGCTTTGGGTATTTATGCCACAGTGCGAATAGTATGAGATTTTTTGTGATGTTTGCCCAAAAAATTGAGCATTAGAAGTGGATGTGTCCACTTAAACAACTCAAAATTGTTTTTGATCAACGAAAACTAGCAAATGGTGCCACTTGACCGAGAAATTAAAGACAGCAGTCGGTGGGCCAAAAAAATCGGAATTTCTTGTCTTTAGCCTCAAACTGTATCCGCAATAGACTATCTTCTCCGTGTTGTTGCTACCAAGAGTGGGTTGAACAAGATTTTACGAGTAACGTTGAAACCCAATCACGAGAAAACCCAGGAAATCTTTCGTGGAATCTTATGGAAGTACATCGAGAAACAGACGGAAAAAGAAGCTCCATAACAGGAAAAAAAAAAAATCCGAGGAGCGAATGAACCAGCAATGGAAACAATTCCCTCTTGATCAAGTGAAAAAAAAAAAAAAAAGGGAAACAAAACAGAGAAGATGGCCACATTTGGAAGCCAATTCGAGGGCACCGCCGCTGCTTTCTCCGGCGGTAATTTTACGCCCCCTCTCAGTCCACTGCACAGTTCATCTATCCCTCTTCAGTCTCTTCCGCCGGAGTAAGTTGTGTCGCATGCAATTGGGAAGATGACAATTTGTGCTAATCAACACTCGTGAGTTGCTTTCCTATCACGCCCCGAACCCCGGGCACGCAACAATCCCTTCCTTGGTCGATAGAAAGCGATGTCCCAGGACTCATCGCTACCCCTTTCATTTTTAATCTTTCATTATGCGCAAGCGGAAAACAAACCATCTCCCCATCAACAGACAATCAAGCAATCAAATAGGGATAGTGAGATGAACAGCAGAAACACAACCTCTACTCATATATACACATTTTTACATTTTCATATTGGATTAACCTACGGAGGATCATTTCTAATTTACAAGCCCAACAGAGGGGCTAATCAATCCTCTAAGCTAGACCAAAAAGAGACTAGTCTAGGCTAACCTAATCTGTACACCAAAAAGAACTCTCGGGCTCGATCCTATCGTCACTCGGATCCAAAGGACTTAGACCGCGTCGATTCAGAGTTGGAGCCACACGGGTTTGATGCTGGTGAAGCGGGGCCAGGATTCTCCACTACACTGTCAGGAGGGTCTAGCTCCATGGGATCCCAATCATCGTCCTCAGGGCCCCTACCAGGCGGCCTGTCAAAACCTTGCAAAGGACCGATTAGCATATATCTCCATTCCAGATGAACCATGCCAAGAACCTATGGGGTAACCATTGCCCCGGTCCCTCATCCACCCAGATGGTAGTGAGATACTTCTCGTATAGGTATGCTCGACCCGGGAAGTGGTGGCGCGTCACGATAGTATCCCAATCCTTAGGGATACTAAACCTCATTGGCGGAAGTGCCATCCTAAGGACCTGAAAGTGGTTATACAATAACTGGTGAGATATAAATCTCAGCGAGTCCTCCCCTAAGCCCCTTATTAGAACACCAACTCAACTCGGGGTATCTCTCCAAAACCACCCCACAAACCAACCACAACTAACAACTAACAATCAACAAATCACAACAGCTAGGGTAACCACTAACTACATAGTCGGTTCGCATGCAACCTTACCTAGTATGCCATACCATGCACGTTGAATCTCAGCACAAAACACACAATGCACATGGCCGTTAGATGATGCAGTTCATCAATCACATATGAGTCGCATCACAAGCGATCTCACTTGGCCATTGCCACACCCTACATGTTATCGATTCATGCGTGCGTGCCATCAACAATATGATCAACATATATAACTGAAACTAATGATGCCATGATTCTCATACATTCTTGCACTTTAGCGCACCACCTATCATGCATCAATCAATCACACAGGTCCCGATTATAAGGTAAAATCGTTATGACACGTCTCTTACCGTGCTACACAATTTTACCCCATAATAAGGCCCAACCGACACAACCCTCACGAGTACTCTAGTTACTAATGACTTACCGGCCAAAGCTAACTTTCCGATTAGTGCTCATCCACCTCAACACTCATGCGTGCTCTAGTTATTAATGACCTCCCGGCCATGGCTAACTTTCCAATCAGTGATCATCTGACTCCCGCCAGCTACCGATAAAAAGATCGAGCTTCGTCTTGCCCCGTCAGGCACGGCTACATCTCGATCTCCCATTCAGATAGTTTTCCCAAAAGGAACATCGGTCCAGAATCTATTGCAACTGGCTTCAGACTCCTGCCGGGTATCGTCCCCAAACTCCCGTTGGGTGACGGTCCAACATTTGATCATGCGAACATGCGTCCTCAAATCCTTCTCTCATAAAAACGGTCCATCTCTAATGTCCCTCGGACAATCCATTATTCCCTTTTTGTGAAATTCACTCAATTGATACTGATGCTCATGCATTTATACACTCAAATCACATCATAGGATTAAAATACATGCAATTAGACACTTTTCATTCTCGGGTGAACAGTGTTTCGTGAACAGTGCGCGTGAACAGTGTCATGAACAGTACATTCCAAAATTTAATAATTAATAAATTAAATCCAAAAGTTATTAAAAACACTAATTAAAACAAGCAATTAATTCATTAAAATAAACAAGCCTAATTAAGCACATAAACCACATTTAAGCCAAAAAAGTAAAATTAAACTAAACTAATCTTAGCCACTAATCTAACCACCTATCTTAGGACTAATATAACTCAATTAAATCTTCTAAACTAGAATTAATGCTAATTAAACCAACCCTAAGCAAGTTTAGACACTAAACTGAGGTTTAGGAGCTAAACTCACCCGTTAAACGAGCCGGAGACACGCACGCAGCGACAACGATAGAGGCGATGCACCGGGACCTCAACCACAACGATCCAAGGTGGTCCCAAGGCTAAAAAACAGCCACAAGCTCGAACTCCCTTTGCAATTCCAAGAAACCGAACAACAGAGGAGGAAAATGAGTGAAACGGCTTCGCCGGAACTCCAGCAAGGGGTTGGCCGGCAATCGATGGAACCTGGGGGTCAAGGGGGAGTTGTTGGAGGTTGGGATGAGTGGAGGAAGGGTCGGAATGGGAGAAAATGGGCTGCAAAGGTGAAACAAGCGAAACCAGGCGGTCCGGCGGACGAGATGGTCGGCAGATCGTTCCGGCGAGCAGCGGGGGTGTTTCGATACGGTCTGGATGTGCCGGTCATGGTGGTGGGTGGAGTGTGAACTAATTCGCACGGGAATGTAACTTTTAACTTGGGTTTTCGAAGAAAGGTCAACTGGAGCAGAATAGGACCAGACGGTCGGACTAGCATTGGTTTCTAGCCGGCCGGTGGGTTAAATGGCGGCTCCGACTGGCGAACAATCAACTCTAGGCGGACGGTCTAGGTGTCCTCGACACAGTGGTGGGTGGCACGGGAGTTGATTCGTCTTGGAAGCCAACAATCAACTCAAATCTTTGGAGGAAGGTTTGCTAGAATAGAAGCAAGAAGAAAGGAGGAACAAGGGGAGAGAGGAGCTCGATAGTTTGGGCTGAAGGAGGAGGAGAGAGAGAGAAGATTGAGCTGCTGTCAAACCTCATCAAAGCCCCAAATCCCCATGCACATCACCTCATCTTTCTCTCTCTTGCTTTGCCCTTATCCACTTGCTTTTAGGGGCAAAATGGTAATTTCTCCTTGCACAAATTCCCAATTTGCCCTTGGGCCGAATTTGATGGGTGGGCCTAAGAAATGGGCTTGGAAATGAATAGTGATGGGCTCGAGAATTGGTTGGGCTCAAACGGGCTTAAGGTTTGGTAATGGGCTTGGAAGGAGGAATAGTGGTTTTGGGCCCAATGGACTCACTTTCTTGCCCTAGGTCCACCATGGCTATCCTACCTTGGGCCTAGGGCCCACAATGGCCTTGCTTGACCCACGTCCTCATAGGCTTGCCTTCTTGGTTCTCAAGTCCTTTTTCCCCACACTCGGTTTGCTTGGCACTGTTGACTATCGAAGTCGCATCATCCAAAGTCCATCCTAGACATTCCCGATAATTCGAAGTCCAATCTTTAGTTCTCATGACATGTCGATTTCGCCTAATGCCATTTTGGGTACAACTCAGACTGACGGGCAGCTTTGAGGATTCACGCGTAATCAACTCATGCCAAACTACGTTCAAGACATCTCGACACATAGACGTCCTTGACTATATGAAATTGCGGATGATAGATTCTTATTTCAAAGTACACGATTACTGAGGATCGAGATACGGTCGTTCACGGGCTCCGTAACCGTAAACGGAATCACCCGTCGTTCCATTATGTTCTGTCCGCGAATCAACTTCTAGTCATCCTTGAAATTAGCCTGCCTATCTACAGGATCGTCCTCACGCAAGTCTCACGGTCAAGTCATTTTCCCAAGTCAAGTTCTTTAGTCATACGAGTTCTGTCCTCATTAGCCTTTCCCCTCAAGGTTAGTATCTCAGGAGTGATCAATTCCGAGTGAGATCAACCAACAATGCATTGGAAAAATTCACATTCATTTATCCCACAAAGAGCTCGAATTTCAGGATGTCACATTCCCCCTTGAGTGTCGTGGTGGGGATGGTACAGAGAGTTGGGGTTTTTGAAGAACCAAAATCTGATCAATGTAATGCTAATCATATGTATGCATGAGTTGCATTGCATTTCTGTCGTCAAGGGTTATTAAAAGCGAAGTGGAATTCTGCTGGGTAGTATCTTTGGAGGATGTCAAAAAATGTAGCATGATTCAACGATGGGAATTCAGATGAGTCAATTTATTCCCATATGATACTAAGCGTAGCATCAATGCGTGATTGGCAATTTAGATCCATCAATCCATATGCAAATCACATCACACAGTTCAAGAAAATGTTTATGCTTCTTTGATAAATGGATCTCATATGAAGCTGAGATTGTCTTCACTACCCTGTCAAGCAGTGGTAGAAATTTATCCTCTCGCCTTTCTCATGGTTTCGAAATGGCAGTCATTGATGAGGCGTTGCAGGCCAATCAAGTGGCAATTCTTCCTTTCATTTCTCTTGGTGATGCTCGATGTTTCTGTTTCTGTTTCAGCAAGCTGGATTGCGCAACAATGTTGTTGTTTGTTCAGTATAGAATGCATTAACAAATCCATGATGTCCCTTCCAATTACTGTTACGAAGAATGCCTAATCGATGGTGAGACTGGTCAAGTAACATGATTAAATATGTTACAGAGATTCATTGCTTAGACCTTAATTTGTGATTTTACATATGGTCGGGAATCCACTGAGTTGGTTCTGTCTCTTACCACACGAAGCCCATGTTTACTCGGTATATAGGAGCATCTAAGGTATGGTTTCATCAGCCTTATTGTATACCTTTGCCTTTATGGCCAACTCCATGTCCTGTTCATTTGTCACTTACGAGGACAAATTGTGATTGTTTTAGTGTCTTTTACTCTTATTAGTAATGGGAAACGCTAACCTTTGATTCAGTCTGACGACTGGGCTGCGCGGAGTGCTGATTCTAAAGCCAAAAATTGTTACATGGACATGGATTCTGTCCCCAGAGAGTTCTTGACACCTAAGGACTAACTCTTGCTCCCCTGCCGGGTAAGACTCCTTTAAACTTGAGGGGGTTGAGGTCAAGTGGGCTGAGGCATAATTGACAGACGAGCACACAGAGCCGAGGTCAACGATGGTGCCATGACGAGAACTTGCCAGCATCTTTAATCCCTAGGAATAGAAATTTTTGGCCTCTTAAGCCACCCATGGAGAACTCATCGGAAGCTGTTGATCAGGTGGTGATAGATCCAAGGGTACCCTGGCAATACGGCGCACAGAGAAGCAGCCGAGTTCCTCTGGACCATTGTGGAAGAGAGACTACTAACTGCTCATCCTCTCTGCAATTTGATCTTTGCCTTGTTTTTAATACTGGGATGTGACTGCTTCGAGTAAAAACGAGAGCTTGACTAGAGCTCAAGAGTTTCTTTTATTCTTTCCACGTAGTGATGAATGCACATAAGTCAACGATATTGAGAAGCTCGACAATATATATGCATACATACGTACGTATATATATATATATATATATATATATATATATATATATATTTATAAGAGACTATAGAGAAGATGCAGCATTTGGGCAACTTTATTGTGTTTGTTGATTTGCTAAGCATGAATTATTTCGGCAAGACATCGAAAGGGTTGTATTCTGGAGATTCTATTTTTGTGCAATGCTAGATTCTTGCACAAAAACAGGATACATATAATACATGCCAATGCCTCGGAACTCTAAACTTTGCTTGAAATCTTAGCTAAGGTATTAAAAGCATTTTCTTTTATATGAATAAAGACATGGCAAAAGGTTATCAATTAACTAGTTGAAGAAAACAAGAACACATATGGATTGAGCTTTGCTCTCTACACCTATGGACCTTCGTGATCGGTGTTTAGTTAAAAAATGAGTGCTGGATACCTGGAATGCCAACACCTAGCATGGAGGGACACTTAAGTGCCAAAAGTTCGAAAGTGACATTTAAATGTCAAAATTGGAGCAAAATGGATCACTTAAGTACTAATCCGGCCAAAATGCTGACATAACAATTTTCCAATGAGGTAAATGCAAAACGACATTGTTTTGCACACTGATGTGACTAGAAAATACAAAAATGACGTCATTTTATTTCTGACATGGTAAAAAATTAATATAAAAATTAATTAAACTAAATTTAAAATTATATTTATTTAAATCATATAAAAATAAAAATAAAAGGGGGGGAGGGGAAGGCGGCGGTTGAGGGCTGAGCCCTCACTGCCGCTGCCTCCCTGCCACTGCCGAGAAGGGCCGACGATGGAGGAGGGAGGGTCGGCCAAGGTCGCCGGCCTTCGGCTGACCGGCAACGAGGACCCGCAACCCTTGCCGCCTCCCCACCGTTGCCGAGAGGGACTACTGACGGAGGGGGAAGGTTGGCCAGGGTCGCTAGCCCCCAACTGGCCCTCGGCCAATTAGGAGCGAGGGCCCGTGAGCCCTTTGTGGCACCCCCTGAACAGCCCCCAATCCGTTGGGGTTGCCACAGATACCTTCCACTCATCCTAAAGGTCCATTTCTCCGATACCATAGATCCTGGGGGTTTATGTTCTTTCTATAGGTACCTGCGTAGTTCATATAGCGGAAGCATATCCAACATCTCATTATTCCATATTCAGAAACAATGCACACCAACTAAAACTTTTATAAGCTAAAGCCGAACACTTTTATTTACATAAACTTGATGGACATCTTTGGTCGGTACATCAAAATGCCAAGATTTTTCTAAACTTGGCTACTTTCGAAATGGTACACAACTCTTTAACAACCATGTACATAGGCCCATTAGTTAGTGTCGACAATCCAAAAACGCTTCATCTACTGACCATCACTCTTGGTCACACCCAGTCCAGTCCATCAACTGGCAGCGGTGGCAACGGCCCCTGCGTACTCCCATCAAGACGGACAAACACAGTCAGAAACTCATGAATCACTAGGCTGGCGAGAGAACCAATATCATACAAAACCAACACTCGCACTTGAATAAAGACCAACCCTTGTATCTTAGGATGATGGTGCTCCGTAAACTCACACTTAATGTCGACCGGTATGCCATAGAATGTGCCGGGGGTGATTGGTAGCAGAGGCATATCTCCTAGTCTGAAATTTTAGTCCCCAAACGGGGTGAGTACAACCACTTAGCAGTAAAAGAATCATTAAGCTATATCACGCAGTACCATCAATATCTAGGTTCATGCAAGATAGACAGAAACAAGTAATCCAGGAATAAGTATGCATCAAAATCAGGAAATTCTTTAATGCAATGGCAAATGCAGTTTCAAAGGATTAAGATGCATCATGTCTAGTTACACAAGTCGCAATCATAGGGCCAAATTGTAATGACACATCCCATTTCATGCCATACAATTTAGTCCCATAATCAGACCACACACACACTTAGTAGAACCATCAGTTTTAATTTTTAAAAGGTTTCATCCCCTAGAGGACCAACGTTTATATCAATCTAGAATTTCGCACCCAATCCTAGCATCGCGAAAGCCTCTGGCATTCAGCCACTAAGGCCATCAAGCATCTAGAGCGTGTCTCGCCACACGTCTAGGCATCTTGCACCCCACCTGGCACCACAAGGAACCTCCGGGGCTCTCCATGAAAATGGTTACCCTAACCCTCCGGATTTACATATCGACAAACATACAACCGGGCATCCCGAAGCTCCCGAGGAAAACCTCCGGGGCACTGCGGACCCCAGGCATCCAAAGGACATCGACTCACTAGAGCCTTTGGGCCTCCCGATTCCCGGGACATCATTGACCTAAGGGTCCAACGGCAACATTAACATCTTAATTTTCCAAAAACATGTTCGATGTTAAGACATTGGTAATCACATGAGTTTCATTGAAAATCTTCGGTGTTGAATGATATGCCGAATGCGAAAAACCATCATGTCCAATAACAACTCAAAATGCATTCACCTTTTGAAACAAGTTGGGCAAATTCGAAGTAAAACAGCTTAAAAATCAGAATGCACGGCTTTAATAAAAATTTCTGAATAACCCCTAAATGAACTAAGAAAATTCTAAAATTTTGGTATGTTATATAAGAGCTAAAGGAAGAAATTTTGTGAAGGATACTAAGTCAGATTCGTTCTGTAAAAAGAATAATAAATCACGCATCTCGGGTTTAGATTTCCTATATCACCGAATTTACACACTAGCAGAAAACACCATTCATTAACAGAAACTTATGTCCCTATATGGATTTTGAAAATCTGAGCAAAATTTTATGTTATAGTTTAAACCATCCTTTACAACATTCATGAAGAAGTTGAGACCAACATCACACTAGAATTATCCCTAGAAAATTTACAAAACTGCTGAATTTCACTTGACCAAATCCGAGCACCACAAACCCAATAGGATCCCGCGCCTATACCGCAGCTATTTCATTTCAAAATTTCACCATGAGTAGACCTTTCAATCCCTACTTCAGCAAGAACCGGAACCACATAGAAATAATTCTGCTCTTCCTCAATCTCATGGTCCTAATCCACCTCAATCATCCAAGAACCCAACATGCAATTTTCATTTCAGCATTTCCTCAAGTCTACTTGTACTTCACTAGATAATCACAACATGCATAACATAGATTAATGAACTTCTACTTGGCTCACTCCTAAGCTTGATCGGCAAACAAAACAGGAAGCTCAAGACCTTGTGTTTGACTCAATCGGCGACAAAGAAGGGCGGCAGTGACGGCGGCAATACCGTGCTCGACCGAGGGCGACCTCCTCCTTCCTCGCGGCTCACACTCACGCGTTCACTCTGCTCGCTCAACTCTCTCTCTCTCTCTCTCTCTCTCTCTCTCTCTCTCTCTCTCTCTGTGGCACCCCTCGACGGCCCCCGATCCGCTAGAGTCGCCACAGTTCGCTTACCTTTCATTTTCCTTATTAACAAGTCACTCTGATACCATTTTTAGTTGCAGCGGGTCCATACAACCATGGGGGTTTACATCTTTTATTAACGGTCCCTTGCGCAATTTACATAACGGAAGCATATCTAACAATTCCCTTCCCTACATTCAGAAATCGATGCACACCTACTAAACTTTTATAGGTAAAGGCCGTACACTTTTATTAAATCAGATGGACATCATTCATCGGTACATCAAAATGCCGTAGTCTTTATATTCGGCTACACTCCAAAAGATGACCGACATTTCTCAACAGTCATACACTTAAAGTCCATCGATCAGTGTCGGCGTCCAAAAGCTCCTTCCCTTGCTATCCTCCTCCTCACGGTTATATCCAACCGTTCAAACCATCTACTAATCTGAAATGTTGGTCCCCAAAAGGGGTGAGTACAACCACTCAGCAGATAGGGAAATCCAATAACATCCCAATGCATCATGCATATCATCACACGTTGCAAGCATCACTTACCTTGTAATCATGCGTATCATGCATCATCACATCATATATATCATCATCATCATCATGGCATATCATACATCATTATCATCATCATGCATATCATATATCATGTTATCATCATCATGCATCATATATATTATCATATGATGATCATATCATCATGTCTCATGCATCATCACATATATTATCATAGGTGATCATCATCACATCATCATGCCATCGTCCTCATGCATTATCATGCATATATTATCATAGGTGATCATCATATCACATCACATGCCATCGTCCTCATGCATCATCATGCATATATTATCATAGGTGATCATCATATCACATCACATATCATCATCATCCATATATTATCATCATCATATCACATCATCATGCATGCATCATCATGCATATATTATCATAGGTGATCATCATATCACATCACATATCATCACCATCATCATGCATATCATCATGCATATCATACCATATCATGCCATGAGTTAATTTTCATCTTTATCTTTAAATTTGATCACCACATCACCCTTCCTCGATTCATCAATTTTATCTCATATTTTACACTCGCATCTCATGCGAGAAAAACCTCCGGGCATGTATCCAAGATACAACCGGGCATCCGGCCCCCCACATTCCGGGCATCTCGCATCTCATCTAGCATCACGAGGAACCTCCGGGCATGTATCCAAGATACAATCGGACTTCCGGCCTTTACCCTTCTAGCCGGGCATCCCGCACCCCAATCCTGGTGTCGCGAGGCATCTCCGGGCATGTATCCAAGATACAACCGGACTTCCGGCCCCCCACATTCCGGGCATCCTGAAACTCCCAGGGAATCTCTGGAATTATGCCACCAGGCCACCAGACAACATCCTCCACCACAACCTCATTCTCATCCACATTTATCTTTTATCCCAATTTAACATGGCAATTTGGCATGGCATCAAACATATCACACTTGCATTTCAATTCACATGTCATGCACATGTCATAGCTTAATCACATAAGCATTTCAATTCACGTGTCATGCACATGTCATAGCTTAATCACATAAGCATTTCAATTCACGTGTCATGCACATGTCATAGCTTAATCACATAAGCATTTCAATTCACGTGTCATGCACATGTCATAG
Organism: Eucalyptus victrix; assembly: GCA_016097545.1. Classification (NCBI taxonomy): domain Eukaryota; kingdom Viridiplantae; phylum Streptophyta; class Magnoliopsida; order Myrtales; family Myrtaceae; genus Eucalyptus; species Eucalyptus victrix. Next base: position 32,103,482 of record CM027837.1, read on the forward strand.
CTTAATCACATAAGCATTTCAATTTAATGCATGTACAAAGACCTCATCACACAAGTGCCACACAAATGGAATTGAATCCATGACCAAATAAAATCTATTTTATTTATTATTATATTTTTTATTATTATATTATTATATTATTTATTTTCATAAATAAATATTATATTTAATATTTATGATTTTCCAAAAATCATAATCTTCAATAAATCATTAAACAAACCATTAGAATCAAATTTCACATAAAATCCATGGCTAATTTGCATTTTACATAATTTCCCAAATTTCCACAAAATACACACAACATTCGGATCATGGCCAGATTGCACAGTTTTCGAATTAATTCAATTAAAATACCCATATGACCTCCGAAAATTCCCAAATTTTACAGGATGATAGCCAACACCTTTTCGTGCATTTTTCATCAAGAACTCTAAGCCAAATTCTTTATAGATTAATTTATATAACTCCACGAAGCTTCTGGAACCTCTACCGTTACGTCCAGAACGTACATCACCGAAAAACTTAGGTTTGACCCATCAAATCTCTTTCGTTTCTCCTGAAATTCGAGTATGTTATATATCAATGTGTCCTTTACAAGTTTCATGAAGAGATCTAGGTTAAATAACCAAATTATGATCCTCTTTTAAGTCCTTGAAGTCTCGGGTGTCTCGGTTCACTTCAACAGAACCATCCATCTCAAAATCTAACTGATTAACTAAGCTATACTTGTTTTTTTCTCCTCAAATTTGAGTATGTTATATTTTAGGATGTTATCTACGACATTAATGAAGACAACAAAGTGAGATCTCCAACAGAAATCAACATGCAACCAAGAAATCAACAAAAGGTCAGTAGGAAATTCGCAGATCTGAGGTCTCCGTATAACAAAGCTTTTGACCCCACATATCACCATCGTTTTCCATGAAATTCGAGTATGTCATACTACAAGACGTTAGCTTCAACTTTCATGAAGACACCGAAGCAAAAATCGCACTCCAAGTACACATGCAAGCTCGACTAAGATACTGACTACCACAAACCGCACGAAAACAGTCACATAGTTTGAACACATCCAACCCTTACCTCGGTTTTTCGCCCAAACCACACCTAAAACCGAACATGCAACTAACCAAAACAGACATGCACGAGAAGTAAAGGACCCCACTTGCCTTAAAGATGAGCTAGCAACGACGAACGGCGACGGGATACGGCGAACGAACGGCACTCCCCTCCGGCTCCGCCTCCTTCCCTCTCGGCTTCTCTCCCTTTCTCTCAAACTCTCTCTCTTTCTCACCCTCTCTTTGGACGAAATGGAGCAAGTAGCTGGCCATTTCTCTCTCCTAACTCCTTTTATATCCCCTTAATCTCATGATTACTTGCCTCTCAAAGGGACCAATGCATGAGGACTTGTCTTGCCACTTGTCATCTTTATTTTTGAATTGATTTTGGGCTTGGGCTTAGGCCCATCCGGCCATTCCCCCTTGGGCTGGTCGAGCTCCCTCTTGGGCCCTAATGGGCCGACAAGCTTGGCCCACCAAGCTCTAGGCCAATGGGTCCAAGGCCCATTCCAAAAATAACCCTCTTTTTCTCTTTTTTTTTTTTTTTTGAATTCCTTTCTATAAATATTTTTAAATTCAAATTTCATCTTGGCCAAAGTCTTGGAACATTTTGTTCATTGAAAAATTTTAAATCATATGGCCAAGCATAAATTATAATTAATCTTATTAAATTTAAATTTCACAATCACAAGCACAAATCATCAAATTAAAAAACTAATGGCTAAAACATAACCATGGAAATTTCATTACCTAATTAACACACCTCTTGAGAATGACTTTGAATTTCTGGGATGCCACAATTCTCCCCTCCTTAGAGAATTTCGTCCTCGAAATTAGACATTTCCTATGTCTCTTGGAATAAGTGAGAGTACCTTTCTCTCATCACACTTACACTCTCCCATGTGGCTTCCTCCACATCATGATATCGCCATAATATCTTAACCAATGGAATTCTCTTGGTCCTGAGAATTTATTTCTTTCAATCCAATACTTGCACAGGTTCCTTAATGTACCTCACTTCCTCATCTATTTTGATGGCTTCATGATCGAGTATGCAACTAGGGTCGGGTTGATACTACCTCTAAAATTAAGGATGCAAGCTCTTAACACATCTTAATATATCTCAACACCAAAAACAGTTTTAAAACAATAACCACATCTGAAATTTCTTTTGAATGCTTGAGAATCTTCCTTCATGAAATCAAACAATACAAACTGAGGTTTTCAAAAGCATCCAACAACAACAACAAGCTTTGAAATCATATGTCATTTCCATGTCAAGACGTTTTCAAATCACCAATGTGGAAAATCCTTTGAGTTCTCGAAAATCCCACTTCATGATATTAAATGATGTAAAATAGGGATTTCAAAGACACAGCAATATAACAGTAATAGTCTTTGAAAATAGGTAAATCTCATATTGTTGAAACCAATTCACAAATGTAAAGCATGATACCAATTCCATAAAATCCATGATCACGTTTAAATTTCAAATGTTTTTTTTTTGGGATCCATCTAAAGCCTTGAGTCGCACTTACATCACGGCACGAAATAAAATACTTTATCAAAACCCTTAGTAAATTTAAATCGATACGTTGGCAAATTCCAATCTCAATCCCAACTCCAATGGGTTGGAATGTTTTCTATAAAAAGAATTCAGAAAACATTCTTAAAACGTTTGGGCACGGTGTCACAGTACTCATAAATTTTGATGAAATTCAAGAGATTTTTTAAAACAATTCACAATCAAAATCTGATTTTCCATTGAAGTTCAAAACTTGGAATGTACAGGTGATAATTTTCTCCAAAAACCATAAGCATTTCTTGAAGTATTGAAAATCATAGTTTAGTGAAATCGATAATATTGGTCCCATCGTAAAGATTTTTGAAACTAAAAACTTTGAAATACCAAAATCCTAAGCCTTTCTTGAAATACCGAAATCGACGCGGATCATCAAAGTCCTTAAGATTTTCAAAGTAGTTTACATATAAAATCTTAGAGCTTTGAAAACATCCAAACTCAAGTATTTCCAATCTAATACACCATTTAGCCGAATCACTTCTATACCTTAGTCACCATCAATTCAAGCCTAGAACCATCAAAGTCAGCACCATTAACAACTCATTTGGTTCAGTCCAACAAAGACATTCACTACACCTTCATTGCAACATGAATTCAAGCCTAAAATATAACATCATTCCTTCAATTCAAATATCTATAGTCCACCAAGACTTATTTAATTCAAAAATCAACAATCCACCAAAATAAAACTTGTCTAGTTTCCACCGAATATATCTCATATCTCATCCTAAATGATCATCACTTAGACTAATCATTCATCAAATCCACAACTTGAACTTCCACCATTTCACCTTGGAAAGACTATGACCACAAATGATCATGTTCACTAATTCCACCAAATCCTTTCAAACTGAGATCATCACCTAAAATTAAAAGTCGATCATCGTCAATTAAACCTATTATTCCAACATATAAACCACAAATAATTTCATGTCTCATATGATCACTCAAACTCATGACTTCCAAAATCAATCTATACATACTAAATACCTCCATGAAATACATCAAGACTTCCAATGAGATCTTCAAATAGGAAGTCACAACTTAACTCAAATGATCACGACTTAATCCTCAAATTCATAACTCACTTTCTATAATCCACTTCTTAAGCCTTGCGTGCAGCACTACACTTAGATGCTACGCATGCTCTTTAAGTCCTTTAGAATACATCAGGACATCATCAAATGGAGACCATCACAATTTGATCCAAATAAGGCTTAAATATCCTATTCATCAAATCCATGAATGTTGCTAAGGCATTCGTCAATCCAAATAGCATAACTAGGAACTCATAATGTCCATAGCGAGTCCTAGATGCGGTCTTAAGAATGTCTTCTTTCTTAATCCTTAATTGATATCTTGATGTCAAGTCAATTAACGACCAAACTTCCTTGCAGTTGGTCGAATACGTCATCAATTCTAGGAAATGAGTACTTACTCTTAACAATTACATGATTCAATTGCCTATTATCAAAGCACAACTGCATCAACCATCTTTATTTTTCACAAGCAAGAGTTCTACAAGCTTAACCATGCTTCCACTGCGCTACTCTGACAAAATTATCTCAGAAACACTACCCTTCCAGTTCAATTCATAGTTCGGTTCACTCCTGTCCCCTTTTACCATTCTAGAAGCCTGTCAAGAGCCGCTCCTTGTTCAGGTCCTCTGACCTCGGCGTCCACTCCTCGCTCTCATCAAACCGGGATGTTACAAGTACACCAGCTTTCGCCTGGTTCGAACCCAAACTACACATCTACCGAAGGGTCTCGTTTCAATAGGGATTAACTTACAGAGTTATTATCGCTTTGGCTTATCACATTCTTAGCCTCACGGTTTTATCCTTAGCACACGGGTAAGTACTACCTCAGGAAATCATTCATCCTAGTCCATTGCTTACAGAGCTAGTCCATTCTTATGATGACATCAAAGTCATACATAACTATCACTATCAAGTCCATTTCCAGATCTCATTCCCCTAGGGTTATGTCACACATCTCACATACTAATGTAGATAACAACACATCTTTCAGTGATGTAGAAAACACAAAGAGGCATATCTAGAGATTTGTTCCTACTCCTCACAATCATCTATATTTTTCAGACACAATTGAATGCATGTCACTCACATCAAATAATGCATATACCTTCTCATCCCCTTATCAAAATCATACCTGAGATAACACTTTTGGAAGCTCCTGCTTCCTCTTGAGTGACCGTATACACCCTTCCTTGTGGTGGCAGCCTCTGTGGAGTCCTTGGTAAATTTGGTTCAATAGCACTTTGTTGTACTTGTCGCACCGAGCTAACATTCGGCTGCAACCTCTTTTGTGGACAGTCTTTCTTAAAGTGACCTCTTTGCCCACAGCCAAAACATTTCAATCGATCATTACAGGGTCCTGGTCCATGTTGTCCACCACATCTCTGACAAATGTTACCCTGATAAGGTACTCTTCCTAGAATCGGGCCACTCCTGACCTTTCTAGAATTCCCAAAATTATTCCTCTTCTTAGATTCCCAGGTCGGACCTTGACTAGGATAGGGTCTCTTACCTCTTCGAACATCATTAAAGGTCATTTGCCCCTTAGATTCTGATTGCTCTCTCACTATCTCTTGCTCCACCAACTGTGCCCTCTCATAAATCTCATTATAATCCTTTATATTCAGAGGCACTAGTTGTTTTCTAATATCAGTCCTTAATCCTTTCAGGAATCTCTTAGCCTTTTCCTCTCGATCCTCAACCAACCTAGGAGCATACCTAGACAATTCAGAAAATTTTGCCTCATACTGGTCTACTGTCAGCTCCTTTTGTTCTAACTGAACAAATTCAGTGATCTTTCTATCCTTAGCACAATCAGAGAAATGCTTCCTATTGAAAGCCCTAACAAACTCATCCCAGTTCACATCAGTACCTAGTGGAAAGATCGTATCCTTCGAGGCTCTCCACCAAAACTTTGCATTTCCCTCTAGCTGGTACTCTGCCAAAACTATTTTCTCAGCATCACTACAATCCAACAATCGGAAAATTCGTTCCATTCCATCGATCCATTGTTCCGCCTCCTCAGGACTTCCCATCCCACTAAACTTAAGTGGTTTCAACTTTAGGAATTGTTCCACCAGTCCCTGAGGGCGATGTTCCATTCTAGGTTGTTGCTGCACTTGCCTTTCCATCAGATTTCCAATATTGGCTAATGCTTGCAGGATATCTTCCATTCGGGGTTCAGCCCTCGATGGATGAGCACTTCCAGCTCGCACCATGACTTTCCTGCAATTTCCAAGCATTGCCTCAGGAATAATCTGAGACTCACTGCCTCCACTCAAAGCAATTACTACTATCACATAAGTAACATATACATGTTTCTGGCACCTAAAGGCAATCCAAAATAAACTACTAGGGATCTACGAGTGAATACTCATCACCCGTTATTCAATTATTTCGTTTTATACCCTATGGTGTGCATCATTCTATCCTTATTTCCATTTGAGGCTCCTTATCACTCCAAATAGACCATAGCTCTGATACCAAAACAGGCTGTGGCACCCCTCGACGGCCCCCGATCCGCTAGAGTCACCACAGTTCGCTTACCTTTCATTTTCCTTATTAACAAGTCACTCTGATACCATTTTTAGTTGCAGCGGGTCCATACAACCATGGGGGTTTACATCTTTTATTAACGGTCCCTTGCGCAATTTATATAACGGAAGCATATCCAACAACTCCCATCCCTATATTCAGAAAATCGATGCACACCTACTAAATATTTATAGGTAAAGCCGTACACCTTTTATTTACTTAAATCAGATGGACATCATTCATCGGTACATCAAAATGCCGTAGTCTTCTATATTCGGCTACACTCCAAAAGATGACCGACATTTCCTCTAACAATCATACACTTAAAGTCCATCGATCAGTGTCGGCGTCCAAAAGCTCCTTCCTTGCTATCCTCCTCCTCACGGTTATATCCAACCGTTCAAACCATCTACTAATCTGAAATGTTGGTCCCCAAAAGGGGTGAGTACAACCACTCAGCAGATAGGGAAATCCAATAACATCCCAATGCATCATGCATATCATCACACGTTGCAAGCATCACTTACCTTGTAATCATGCGTATCATGCATCATTACATCATATATATCATCATCATCATCATGGCATATCATACATCATTATCATCATCATGAATATCATACCATGATCATCATGTATCATTATCATCATCATGCATATATTATCATAGGTGATCATCATATCACATCCATTGTCCTCATGCATCATCATGCATATATTATCATAGGTGATCATCATATCACATCATCATCATGCATCATCATGCATATATTATCATAGGTGATCATCATATCACATCACATGCCATCGTCCTCATGCATCATCATGCATATATTATCATAGGTGATCATCATATCACATCACATATCATCATCTCCATCATCATGCATATCATCATGCATATATTATCATAGGTGATCATCATATCACATCACATGCATATCACATCACATATCATGCATATATTATCATCATCATCATGCATATCATCATGCATATCATACCATATCATGCCATGAGTTAATTTTCATCTTTATCTTTAAATTTGATCACCACATCACCCTTCCTCGATTCATCAATTTCATCTCATATTTTACACTCGCATCTCATGCGAGAAAAACCTCCGGGCATGTATCCAAGATACAACCGGGCATCCGGCCCCCCACATTCCGGGCATCTCGCATCTCATCTAGCATCACGAGGAACCTCCGGGCATGTATCCAAGATACAACCGGACTTCCGGCCTTTACCCTTCTAGCCGGGCATCCCGCACCCCAATCCTGGTGTCGCGAGGCATCTCCGGGCATGTATCCAAGATACAACCGGACTTCCGGCCCCCCACATTCCGGGCATCCTGAAACTCCCAGGGAATCTCTGGAATTACGCCACCAGGCCACCAGACAACATCCTCCACCACAACCTCATTCTCATCCACATTTATCTTTTATCTCAATTTAACATGGCAATTTGGCATGGCATCAAACATATCACACTTGCATTTCAATTCACATGTCATGCACATGTCATAGCTTAATCACATAAGCATTTCAATTCACGTGTCATGCACATGTCATAGCTTAATCACATAAGCATTTCAATTCACGTGTCATGCACATGTCATAGCTTAATCACATAAGCATTTCAATTCACGTGTCATGCACATGTCATAGCTTAATCACATAAGCATTTCAATTTAATGCATGTACAAAGACCTCATCACACAAGTGCCACACAAATGGAATTGAATCCATGACCAAATAAAATCTATTTTATTATATTATTATATTTTTATATTATTATATTATTATATTATTTATTTTCATAAATAAATATTATATTTAATATTTATGATTTTCCAAAAATCATAATCTTCAATAAATCATTAAACAAACCATTAGAATCAAATTTCACATAAAATCCATGGCTAATTTGCATTTTACATAATTTCCCAAATTTCCACAAAATACACACAACATTCGGATCATGGCCAGATTGCACAGTTTTCGAATTAATTCAATTAAAATACCCATATGACCTCCGAAAATTCCCAAATTTTACAGGATGATATCCAACACCTTTTCGTGCATTTTTTATGAAGAACTCTAAGCCAAATTCTTTATAGATTAATTTATATAACTCCACGAAGCTTCTGGAACCTCTACCGTTTCGTCCAGAACGTACATCACCGAAAAACTTAGGTTTGACCCATCAAATCTCTTTCGTTTCTCCTGAAATTCGAGTATGTTATATATCAATGTGTCCTTTACAAGTTTCATGAAGAGATCTAGGTTAAATAACCAAATTATGATCCTCTTTTAAGTCCTTGAAGTCTCGGGTGTCTCGGTTCACTTCAACAGAACCATCCATCTCAAAGATCTAGCTGATTAACTAAGCTATACTCATTTATTTTTCCTCAAATTTGAGTATGTTATATTTTAGGATGTTATCTACAACATTCATGAAGACAACAAAGTGAGATCTCCAACAGAAATCAACATGCAACCAAGAAATCAACAAAAGGTCAGTAGGAAATTCGCAGATCTGAGGTCTCCGTATAACAAAGCTTTTGACCCCACATATCACCATCGTTTTCCATGAAATTCGAGTATGTCATACTACAAGACGTTAGCTTCAACTTTCATGAAGACATCGAAGCCAAAATCGCACTCCAAGTACACATGCAAGCTCGACTAAGATACTGACTACCACAAACCGCACGAAAACAGTCGCATAGTTTGAACACATCCAACCCTTACCTCGGTTTTTCGCCCAAACCACACCTAAAACCGAACATGCAACCAACCAAAACAGACATGCACGAGAATTAAAGGACCCCACTGGCCTTAAAGATGAGCTAGCAACGACGAACGGCGACGGGATACGGCGAACGAACGGCACTCCCCTCCGGCTCCGCCTCCTTCCCTCTCGGCTTCTCTCCCTTTCTCTCAAAATCTTTCTCTTTCTCACCCTCTCTTTGGACGAAATGGAGCAAGTAGCCGGCCATTTCTCTCTCCTAACTCCTTTTATATCCCCTTAATCTCATGATTACTTGCCTCTCAAAGGGACCAATGCATGAGGACTTGTCTTGCCACTTGTCATCTTTATTTTTGAATTGATTTTGAGCTTGGGCTTAGGCCCATCCGGCCATTCCCCCTTGGGCTGGTCGAGCTCCCTCTTGGGCCCTAATGGGCCGACAAGCTTGGCCCACCAAGCTCTAGGCCAATGGGTCCAAGGCCCATTCCAAAAATAACCCTCTTTTCTCCCTTTTTTTTTTTTGAATTCCTTTCTATAAATATTTCTAAATTCAAATTTCATCTTGGCCAAAGTCTTGGAACATTTTGTTCATTGAAATTTAAATCATATGGCCAAGCATAGATTATTAATCTTATTAAATTTAAATTTCACAAACACAAGCACAAATCATCAAATTAAAAAACTAATGGCTAAAACATAAGACCATAGGAAATTTCATTACCTAATTATAGGCTTTAATTTCTCTTGAGAATGACTTGAATTTTGGGATGCCACACTCTCTCTCTCTCTCTCTCTCTCTGCTCTCGGTTCTGCTCGGTTCACTCTCTCTCTACCCCTTAATTCTGAACCCCCTTTTTGTTCTTTGATTAGCAATTTAATTAGCTTTTTGCATGCAGAATTTTAGGTGGCTGAAGCTGCACTGGACAGGTGGAGGAGGTGTGTCTCTCCTTGTTCAGTTTCTCCTCCTGTGCTGGCCACCGAAGGAAGAGCAACGTGGCAATTTCTGGCGCTAATTGGGTCAACTAATGAGAAGAAGAATTGAGGATTGTTGACTTGATTAGTCAACAATCAAGGGAGGGTCTCTTGAGTTATTTGGGCCAGCTAATTTGTGACCGTATGGTCCTAATATACGGTCCAATTTCTCCCAAGATAAATCCTTAAATTTCCGCACAAGTATGGGGCATTTCGGCTTCACTTCCATGCTGCTCGATTACGAGGTGGGCTTGATCGTGCATGGTCCTTATGCACGGTTATTATGGAATTGTTCACGTAGCATCCAAGGAGAGGGGTGGTCCAAAATTATTATTTCTTTTTCTTCATAGTTGGTCACATCGAACACGTATATGAAGACGTCAAGTGTCGGTATAGGGAAACAAATTCGATATAGTGCAAAAGCGAGCAAGGTCGGTCCCACCAATGACTTCAAGAAAAGGGATCTCGACAAGATTATAATTCTTGCAACGATCGGACCATTACTAAACATAATGTATTGATCCAACAATAATATGAATCAATGCCCGTAAATAATATAAATGACATAGTCCGAATGGTACTTCCATCACTTAGCTACGGACCATTACGCATCTAAGGGTCGACAAAATTTTTGGATGCTACACCCTCGCCCAAACCCAGCCGACCCTCCCCCTCCGTCGCCAACCCTTCCCGGCAATGGCGAGGAGGTGGCAACGGCAAGGGCTCAGCCCCTCGCCTCCCTCCCCCCCCCTCCCCAAGCCATTTTTCTTATTTTTATTTTATTTTTAAATGTTTTAAATAAATTTAGTTTTAAATTTAATTTAATTAATTTTATATTAATTTTTTACCACATCGAGACAAAGCAACGTCGTTTTTGCATTATCTAGCCACATTAGCATGCAAAATGATGCCGTTTTGCACTTATTTCGCCGGAAAATTGCCACATCAACATTTTAACCAGATTGACACTTAAGTAATCCATTTTGTTCCGATTTTGGCACTTAAGGGTCACTTTCCTAACTTTTGGCACTTAAGTATCCCTTCGTGCCAAGTCTTGGCACTTGGAGTATACTTCTTCCATTAAAAAATATTTGCATCACTTAGTTAAACTCTTCCTAGAAATTTCTATAACCACAGCTAAAGTTTTCAATTGACTTATTCAAGAAAATCATTTTCACTAGTACATAAAACCAAAGATCTCAGTTGGTTGCACAAATTCTTTACATTCAGACATACTATCTAGGGGTGAGCACTAGTCCAATTCCTAGTTCCTAAAATTGGGAATCATTGATTATTGGTTCAGTTCTAGGTGCAGACTAAATCACTCAAACCTAATCGATTATTTTGTTTTCCCTAATGGTTCTCTATTTTAGATGGAGATTTGAATTTGAAAGATTTATTGACGTAAACCAATTTCTCCGTTACAAGTATGCATCTAGAAATTGTTGAGTACAATTAGTTGCTTCCTCTTTAAAGGGACACATGCCTTTTTGGAGAAGCAACAAAGAGAAGGAAAAACGTTGGTTTCAACATGGTTTAAGATGTAAAATCTATTAAAGAGCAGCCATTTTATTGGATTGACATTGATCAATACATGTTTATATCGTTATAAAAAGGGCTCACAAGTGCAAGAATTCCTAGGTCAAACATATCTTTTAATGGGACTTAATCTTGAATTAGTATTTCTTTTGTTTGATGACCAATGGAAAAATTTTATTTTATGTTTGCAATTTTATTATTCTACGCAATTAGACTCTATTTCTCTCGAGAAATTCAATCCTTGGTGAGTGGTTCTTTTGAAGCCCAGTCCTAATGTCTTCAACTTTTTTTTTTTGTTTCATTTCTCTCTCCACTGTGGTTATATAGGAACTTTTCTATTCTATTTATATCTATATTCATATATATCAAGGTATACTTTGAGTGGGCAAAGTTGATTATGGTAGATTGATCCGTCAAGCAATTGCGCGTGGATTACAGTTTTCTCTTACAAAGTGTGATCAATAATTATTACGCTCAAATATGATATATTTAGTGACCAAAGTTGATTGTGGGCGGACTGGTCCAGAAATAAATCACGATAACTTTGTATTCCCGTTGTGTTCTAAATGGCATAAAATGATTCTCCCATTATATTAGGTTTCAATTTCTTGAAACTTGCTATTTCCATAATAAAATTGGCTTTTGACACAGCCAAAATGTCTGAAGACATATATAGAATTGGGGTGTTAAATGGACCGGTTATAATATATAATTTCTATATTAAGAAAAGAAGAAGACATATATAGAATAAATATTTTATTTATTATTACACATTGTGAAATGAAGAAATTATCCAACCAATTAGTGATAAATATATCACACGCTCGCCCTTCTCCGAGATGCTCAACCATTGACCGACCACCCACACCATCATCTCCGGCCTCTCTCGCTTCCCATTCGCAGCGACATGAACTACGTGTGCACGTTTTCTCTCGTGTTCCCACTCACCCACCACCATTGTCTATGGCTTGGGAGTCGGGATAATGGGTTTCTTGGGGGTACTTTTTTTTTTTTTTTTTTTGGTCGATAAAACATTTATCATTACTAATTTGTTGCTGAACTGCAAATAAGTTCGAGATCATTACATAATAAATTCGAAAGTGATAGGGGGCATATAAAACCCAATTCTGAGGAAGGCGGTCGTCTCGATGGGCTTTTGCTACCCAATCGGCAGGCTTGTTAGCTTCTCTAGGTGCATAAGCTACTTGGACTCCTTGAAGTTGGGCCAACAACACTTTGGTATCTTCTATAATTGCTTGCACTGTCCATGGGCTTAGAATTAAGCCCATTAAACTTTCCACAACTTTGCTGTCAGAGTGTACTTCACACTTGTAGGTTAGTTCAGGTGAAGTAGAAGACTTTTCCCTCTTTCCTGCCAAAGACTCCTTTCTCTTTCTTGCCTCCACTAACTTCAACAGAGTCGCATGAAGGGCCAAAGCCTCTATTTTTAGGGCTAAATCAGGAGTGATTTTCTCTGCAAAACCGTCTATGAGGATCCCTTGTTCATTCCTGCAAATCCCAACCATCACTCCTTCTCGTTGTTCTTCCTTCCGTGAGCCATCAACGTTATATTTCAGCGAACCCTTCGGTGGAGAGACCCACTTCGCAAGTGAGTCCGTGGGATCTTGGTGTTGGTTTCGATTTCTTGGGTTCCACCGGTTATAAAGTTGTAGATCAACCGTTGCTTGGTTCATAGCTTCACTTAGGTTCGAGGGTTCGCCTTTGAAGACCATGGAGTTTCTTCTTTTCCAGATCTACCAGAGGACACTAGCTACTAACTCCTTCGACAAAGGCCTGTTACAAGAGGTAAGGGTTTTGAAAAACCATTTATCTATTCTTGTGATGCATTTCGTGGAAGGATGTAGTCTCAATTTCATGTTTGACCAAATTTCGTTCATCCATGGATAGAGGAGGAAAATGTGTTCTAGCATCTTTGGCATTTGATGGCAGACTAGGCAGCTTTGATCAGGTATCCTCCTAAAGAGGTTTTCCTTCGTTGGTAGCGCAATGGCACACAAACTCCATATAAAAAACTTGATTTTTGGATGGGTGTGGAGATCCCAGATCAAGTTCCACAGTTTTTTGGGGGTCTAATAAAATGACAATGCCAGAGATTTAATATGGCCGTCAACTGTTTGTATATTGTTGTATCCACTTTTGACTAAGTAGGTGCCGGAACTGTTTTTCGTCCATACAATTTTGTCTTTCTCCATAGTATGACTTAGTGGGGTTGCAAGGATTTCCTTAACTAAATCTTCGTCAAATAATTTCGTTAGTTTATGCTCATCCCATTGCTTGGACACTTAGTCAATTAACTTAGCCACATATTGGGGTTCACCTTGGTTTGTAGGTCCTCCAATGCATCCACAAGCTAACCATTTGTCTTCTCTCACCCCAATCTGCGATCCATCCCCGACTGTCCATCTAATTTGCTGCTATAATACCTCTCTTCCTTGCATTAAGCTTTGCCATCCCCAAGATGATCTAGCTCCCTTGTTTGCCCTCAAGAAATCTCCTGACAGGAAGTATAAGCCTTTCAACAGTTGACTCCATAAGGCTAAAGGGGTTTGTATAAGTCACCAAGCCTGTTTTCCCAACATGGCCTTACTAAAAGCAATAAGGTCTTTTAAACCCAAGCCCCCACCATCTTTCTGAGTTTTCAACACCTCTCATTTCTTCCAACATATACCTTTTTTTGAGCTGTTCTTTTTGCACTAGAAATTAGCAATCTTTTGTTCAATTGTTTTATAAATTGATACTGGGATTTTGAAAATTGACATAGCATATTGCGGCAATGCTTGTACAACTGTTTTAATGAGGATTTTCTTCCCCGCTTAGATATAATGTTTTCCTTCCGTCTCTCTAATTTCATGTTATCCCTCGCTAGAATCCATGCAAACATTTCTTTCTTTATTTGTCCCTAATCCGATGGAATGCCAAGATATTTCCCTGTTTTTTCGATGATAGGGACTCTAAGTTCTTCTGCCATATTCCTCCTTAATTGTTGTGGGCTACTTTTGCTGAAAAAAAAAAAGAAAATGTCTGATTTGTTGAGGTTGATTGCTTGACCCAATGCATAGCAATATTGGTTCAAAAGGTTTGCCAAGTTTTGGCATTCCTTAATTGTTCCATCCAAAAAGAATATCGCATCATCCGCAAAAAATAGGTGCGTCAATGTTGGACAGCTCCTGTTCAGTTTGATTCCTATCACACTTCCATCCCTTAGTGCTCTATGTATAAGCGAAGACAGCACATTAGTCATAATAATGAATAAGTAGGGAGAGAGGGGGTCCCCTTGCCTTAATTAAGCCTCTAGTCGGTCTGAAAGGTTGGAGAGGTTCTCCATTGACTTTGATGTTGAATGTGACGGTCGAAATGCATGTTTTGACCAAAGAAACCTAGCGATCATTGAAGCCCATCTTAGTCATGCACTCGCACAAGAAATCTCATTCCACTCGATCATATGCTTTTTGCATATCGAGTTTGAGCACCGCTTGAAACCTCTTTTTTCTTTCCCTAATTCTAAGCTGGTCTAGCACTTCTTGGACAGTTAATATGTTATCTTGAATTTGTCGTCCACCTATAAAGGCGCTTTGCTTCATTTCAATCAGATCGGGCAACCATGGTTTCAACCTATTTGCCATTACTTTAAAGATAATCTTGTAGCTGTAATTACATAAATTGATGGGCCTATATTGTGCTATCCTGGTTATCCCGGTTAGCTCTTTTTTTAGGTCCTCTATCCTTCTAAATACATTGGAAAATTTCTTATTGCTCCACTTGGCTAAAGTTGTAGCTACTTATTTTAGTTTTTTGGGCAAATTCAACTGTGAGTTTCTTTAATCTTTCCACATGGATTGTACTATCTCCCGGCATTTAGCATCCTTGATCCAGTAAGCTTCAAATCTGAATTCTTTTTTCCTTTTTGTCGATGGAGGAAGTAATGACAATAATATGGGACTATGCTCTGAGCCAATGGCTGGTAAAGCATAGGCTTCCGCATGTAAGAACCTAACTCGCCACTCTATGTTACAGGGAACCCAATCTAGCCTCTTTTTAACCAACTCCTCCCCATCTCAGTTATTTGCCCAAGTAAAGGCTCATCCTTTGCTTTTGACATCCATGAGTGCATAACCATTTAACAGTTCCCGGAAAGATGCTACTCAATAATAGTCTGTCTCCCTCTAACCATATTTCTCCCGATGATACAAAGTTTCATCGAAGTCTCTGATGCATATCCAGGGTAGATCATTTCTTGCATGAATCATTCTGAGTTTCTGCCATAATTGGAGTCTTTTCTGGTAGTTTGTAGGGGCATGTAGAAAGGAAACCCTCATTTTGATGTCGTTGTTCAGCTCTGTACATATTACTTTGAGCATCTCTCCTGAGCCTGATACAAGTTCCACCACCATGATATTGTTCCACATCAAAGCCAACCCCCAACAATTCCAATTGGGTCAATCACCATCAAATGCTGAAATTGCAAGCGCTTTTTTACCCTTTCCACTTCAAGTTCCTTATTTTTTGTTTCCATGAGAAATACTAAACTGGACTTTTCTTGTGCCACTAGGGCTTTAAGGTTCTAGAAAGTCAGGGGAGAGCCCAAACCCTAACAGTTCTAGCTCAAAATTTTCATTTAAACCCCGGTGGCTTATTAGGGGTAGCCACCAAAGCCCACTCCTCCATTTCTTTCACTTCTTTGATTGGTGTGTCTAGAAGGGTCCCCTCGTCGATGGATTGAGAGAGGGAGCCTTGCTATTTATAGGGGCTAAACCGTTTCGATTTTTTTGCCATGTGAGCTTTCTTCCCAATCTTTCATTTCTTTAGAAATGTAGCAGGTGCCATGGGATTGGATGCCTCATTTAACATAAAATGATCCTCCTGATGTGTGAATTCAACACCAAGAAAATCTAGGTCCAAGCTGCTGGCCCTCTTCTGTTTTAGGGCATTTTTCTCCAGCACTATGACCATAGCTAGTGGGTTTATGTTCTCCTGTTCTGTTTGCTAAAAAGTGGACTGTTTCTTGCTCTGAATTAGAGTTTCTGGTATTATTTCATCAGTTTCTAGTTCTAGACTCATCTCTCCATTGAAAATTTTCCAGAAAAGGTTGTTTTCTCTCGCTTCTGCTTTAATCCAACTACCAAATTTGCCCACTCTATTTTCTTCCACCCAGATTGTTTGTAAGGGATAATTTTGCAGAAGGTCGCATAGTACCTATACGTCCACAAGATAGCAAAAGTGTGGGAGTCTTTCAAATTTAAAATCTACCCAAATTTTTTTATTGTCCAGGTCAACAATAGTCCTAGACCTTAGGGGTTTAGATAGGTCTAAGTTCACCTTTGCTTTCCCCACGTTTGACTTACCAAAGCTTTTGTTTTCCAGCTTCACTTCCTGCACTTTTCCTATTTTAGTAGCAATATCAGAGACCATTTTTTAAGTAATTATACCCCTCGTGAGCCTCAAGATATGTACCCAGAAATCACAATGTGTGAAAACATAAGAATGGTCCGGGGTATCAGGATCGCATTGCTATAAAATTAGTAGATTACTAGAGAATGACCAAGGGCTTGAAGTTAAGACTCTATTCTTATCAACTACAGTCATAAAAGTGAACGAAAATAGCCCTAGTCTTATCATATCACACGACACCAATTCTGTTTTCCACGCCTTTTTCATTGTGCTGAAGAAAGCCTGTAGATTCACATTTGGCTTGGAATAAAGTTTGCCTATAAGGGTTAATTCACACTAGGTACATCTCCCTTAATTGTGACCACATCCTCCTCAGACAACAACTCTCCTAGACTTCTACAGAGGGCTGCTAGCTGTCTCTCCTTCTCTTCTCCCTCATTCATCGTGACTTTACCAACTAAGTTCCAAGAGTACCTGAGTTTTGGTTGTTCTCTAGGGTACGAAAATCCAAGATTTATTGAAGTGATGCACCTTCCACTTCTGCAACTAGAAGATGGGTTCTTACTAGAGAGGTTTCCAAGAGTAGCTGGGATTTGGGACCTTCCACATGGTGTGAAAGGGGAACATCAAATCTCCAAGCTCCAAGGAATGAAGGGAGCTCTTACTAGAGGCTATGACAATTACATTATGTAGTAATGAAGTGGTAATGGGTTTCTAGGGTTTTGTACCTAAGATACCTAGATGTCCTTTTTGATGGGGGTTAATGCGCCTTGAAATATGTGGGTGGAAGAGGCGAAGTGACGAAGAGCTTTAGGTTAGGGTTTCAGGGGATGGGATTTTGTGGGCTGACTATCACAATGGGGATAGGGAAATAGCTCACCTGGGTGAGGGGGAATCCTTCCATGGCGGAAGGAATGTGGGGAGGCTGGTCTCTGTCCACGCCCACCATATGCCCGCACTTCCCTTGCACTGGTCGGGGCATGGCGCTCGCTCTTCCTTTGCTTAGCCAACTTCATCGCCGGGCAAGGAAGTTTGGGCGAGATTGTGATGCATATGTGGTGGGTTGTCTGATGAGCATGTATGGAAGGCATTGGGCTGCAAGTGTTGCTTGTCGCCTGCTTGATCAGAGTTCAATGCGCGATGTGGTTTGCTGGACGAGCCTTATCACTGGGTATTGTAGCATCGGCCTCATGTAGGAAGCTTGAGGGCTGTTTGATTCAGTGCTAGGAAAAAATGATGTTTCCTACAGTGCCTTGATCTCTGGCTACATTAGGAACGAGCGGTTAAATTAAGTGGATCTCTTTAGGCTAGCGTACTTAGCGCCGTGTTATTGTGCCGTGCTATTGTGGAAGCCTCTAAAGAAGGAAAATGGGTTCATAAGTACATAGAGGAGAGTGGCATCATTTACGAACTTGGGCCAGGAATTGCATTAATTATTTTCTTGTCACGTGTGGGTTCATCGGATTCGCACAAAGAAGTGTTTGACCAAGATGTTGACAACTTGGAGTGTGATGATGTTGGCGTTTGCTGTCAATGGTGAGAATGAAACTGGGCTGTAGTTTTTCTATAAGATGGAAAATAGGGGCCCTAAACCAAATGCTGTGACGTTTATTGGAGGTCCAATGGCCTGCAATCTGAAGTGTCTAATCAATGGAGCATGGCGCTTGTTCGGACGTATGAGCAAAGGTTACGGCATCACTCCAACTAGTGAGTGCTGTGGATGAATGGTTGACCTCTTAGCTTGGGCCAGACAAATCAAAGCATGATCCATAAGAAAAGTTCCTGAAGAAAGTAGCTACTGTTGTGCTTCAACTTTGGTAGATTCAACTCTCTGTCTTTCCTCCTTTATCTGCTAGTTAGACACCAAAAGAATGATCCGTAAGAATGACTTGTTATTAAGTGGATACTCAAGGGGTAAATTGTGCACATGAAATGTTTAGAGCTTGGGCATAGTTGGGTTCGAAGGACCATTGGACCATAGCCTGGTTATACACCTTGTGTCATTGTTGTATCGTCTCCATACATTCTAATTGTCTTCCGTCATTAATTTTGCATGTTATCATTCTTATTTCATAATCTTGCTACACTCTCTGGAAATTCTCTGAGTTTCTACACTGGGTAACTTGGAATCCTTTTTGGTTTCTTTTCTGTAGTTTGTTGATTCTATATCTATTTTTCATGCAATGGTTATGCAATGCGGATTAGTCCTCTTAGGAGCCGTGGTTAAGATTTAAGATTCTCCCTTAGTATTAGATGATCTAATTGTCCGGAATAATCGAAAAATTTCTTCTTTTCTTCTTTTCTATCTTGCAAAACTTCTAGTCTCTATTTGGCTGGCTAATAATCAACATTTGCCTCGAGTGTTTTTAGGGCATTTTTTGGCTTGTCATATAGATGCTTGGCAAGGGGCGACACGAGCAGTTTTTCAAGTTTATCCAGAAAGCATAGCCCAGCAGAGTTGATTCTGAGCTCTGCCATGCGTGCTGGATTCACTAGTGGTGTGGTGGATGACTACCGGCATAGGTACCTATATTATTACCAGAACTTACGTCAGTGTTCAACATTGATGGAACAACAGATGTTGTGCATGTCTTTGTATATATTCTGTTGGTTGGAAGTCATCTTTTTAAGTTAAGTTTCCGAGAGCCGAATATGAGAGCTTTCATTGGAGAGGAAACGCCCTTTTATGTAATTATTGAAAGTTGGTTAAGAATCTTATGCTTTTGGTGTCCTGGAAGGTCGTGCGGATGGAAATGCTTTAACATTGTACATAATTTGTCGAGTAACTGAGCTCCTTTTGCAAATGGGTTTCCACTCCCTTGGTGCGCTTCGGTAATATTCTCTTTCACCTATCAAAAAATAAATAAATTTCTGAGAAATATCTGCAACAATCTTATTAATTTATTTCTAATATACACGACAGCTTATGTATGAGATTATCAAATGTGCGCATAATACACTGTTAGCCGTCTTTGCCCATTTTCTAACTAATGGGTCATTGTTGCCTAGGATAACTAGCAAAACCGAGTTAATAAAGTTGCGCATATTTTGTACGTCAGTTTGCGTAAGAATCTCCCCCCCCCCGGGCGGCTCGTTTGGTACTCTTATGTGAACATTCTTTTGTGAGTGTTCTCATGTAAATATTGACTGGGACAATTTTCTTTTAGTTTTGCTCTTTCCAAATGCAAGTTACTATCTCTGCCAAGTTCTAGCCATAGAAGAAACAGAAAATATATATATAGTCTCTACTGGGACATCACAGGTGACCTTGGTTTTTTAACAGTGGTGATATTTGGAACTGTAGCAGCGGGCATTGCATTGAGTACCCAAAGTCATTGCAGCAAATTAGTTAATCCATTGGAGAAAAAAAAAGAGAATTATTTTCTTATTAGAAAATCTTACAAACTAAAACTGACTACTCTAAATCTTGTACTTGTACTTTGCCATGACATAGTGAATGTGAATTATTCCTCTCGAGCCACTTGACGACACACCTATTGTGCCATAGGTGCAAACATGGTATCTCCATCACTTTATATTTCTCATCCAGTACCTCTAAACAAATAGAACATCATTCATCAGCCTCCCCAATAGAGTAGCTCTTCCGCTCGAGCTTTTCAATGGTGCCTTTGGAGATGCCCCGTGTGACTTGGTTGGGATTTGACTCGTATCCTCCAATTGAGGCTTCCTCGATGTCTTCCATTTCAACTTCATCTCTGGTTGCTAATGCCAAATTTATGTTCATGACAAACCCTCCACGGCCATTACCCAATGCCCGAAACATCGTATGCAAAATAACTCTTATAAAGTTAGCCCAAAAACTGTGATGAACGCCCAAATTATCGAGGATTCTCTCCAGGTGCATTTTGCATTCTGTATCGAATTCACAGGAAGACTAGTATACCAAGTGAACGCCATCTTCAACAAGGATAAAGTAACTTATCATACATAAAAATATGGAGAGAAGTACACTATCAGTGCCATAAGTTGTGTACGGCGCTCACTTTGGTACCAAAAGTTTCTATCGGATAACTTAAGTGTCAAATCGGAGGAAAAACGATCACTTTAGTGCCACCGGCGAGATATTCCTGCCAAAATAATTACGTGGCTTTTATATTTAAAAAAATAAAAATTGACAAGCCTTTTAAATGACGTCATTTTCCATCCTCCTTAAGAAAACGATGTCGTTTTGCCATCTTATGTGGATGGCCTCACAAAAATGACGCCGCACAGCTCATTTGGGATTGAAATTAGGTTTTTTATTTGTTCAATCCTTGCCGACCTAGCTTGCTTGGCCACCGTCACTTGGCCACCATGCTTAGCCATCGTCGCTCGGCTACCGTGCTCGACTAGGTGAGCAAGGAGAGACTGAGGTTCTTTCTCGGGCAAGAAGCGATGGGAGAATAGGAGGCGAGGGCGGAGGAGGAGGAGGAAGAAGGGGGGTCGAAGGTGCAGAGAGAGAGAGAAGACGAGGAGTGCAAGGGAAACAAGGAGGGCGCAAATGGAGATGGTGGATTGGGCTCTGCTCAGAGAGTGGCTGGTGATGGGGTTGTTCTTTAGGGAAGAAGATGACGCAACCATGCCTTCTCTTACTCTCTCTCTCTCTCTCTCTCTCTCTCTCTCTCTCTCTCTCTCTTTCTTGATTTGGGGATTTAGGGTTTCAACTTGGGAGAAAGGCGCCAAACGACGTCGTTTAATGGTTTACATGTTGACTATACTCTTCAATGAGCCACATCAGCATAAAATCATTAATAAAAAAGTGCCATGTCGGATTTCCGATCCATCTTATCAGAGTTGGCACTAAAATGATCGTTTTTCAAACTTTTTGGCACTTAAGTGATCCGACAAAAACTTTTGGCACCAAAGTAAGCGCCGTACACAACTTATGGCACTGATAGTGTACTTCTCCCCAAAAATATGTTTTGTCATCTTTTGAAATGCAAATTATAATTTCTATACAAGTAGCATCCATATCATGTCAACTTTGAATAGTACATTCGAAGGTTCCAATTCATCCTTTAATAATAATTCAAAGGTAGCCCACCTAACTCTATTTTCGACTAAGCAAAGCAACCTATTGAAATATTCGTTGGTTGGCTCGTATCCGGGGTAGCGTGGATGAAATTTCATAATATCGATCCAGTATTGGATACAACATTGAATCTGAACTAGTGTTTTAAAACAAAGTCAATGATATACATGAGAAGTCGCCGGGCACAGGGCCGAGTCTTTCAATAATATAAACATCAATTTGCCAATTTTCCCCGTGAAGAGGGATATCTTTAAAAAAAAAACACACACACACACACACACACACAAATAAATAAATACTCCCAGCATTATTTGATGCTTTCATACGGCTTTTTTTTTTTTTTTTTTTTTTAAATTGATGATACCAAGGTTGGTAAAGAACGATATTTATCGGTGTATAAGTCAAAACTATTATTGGATGCTTGAATGTATACGTCCTCCTTAATGTAGATACTCATTGGGATCTATTATTTCATCGTGTAAATCAATTTTGTACACCAATCTTTATGTTCTCGATATTTACTCATCCAAATTCATACTATATGATATTACATTTTGTATGTATCAGGATGCAAGAAATTAACATCCTACCAAATTCAGCCCATGCGTAAAGAATTATTTCCTCTGTGCAAATCTCCTCCTCAGGGAAAAAAATGATTTTCACTTTTATTCTCTACTCTAACTACTTGTTCTGAGTTTTTCTCTTTATTGGTGAGAATTGGTATTACAAACCAGTTACATATTCTGTTGTTTCTTAACCTATGAACAATGAACATCATAGAAAATCTTTAGCTACCCTAGTTAGAGCATCCAATCATAGTTTGACATGGCACACATTTTATTTATAGTTAAATATGCAAGCAGGTTGTCTAATCCTCTGCTTTGAGATTGGCTTTAGCAAGAATAGAGGAAAATATGTCTCTTTAGATATGCAATTTTGAGTTCAATTGGTGTTACATCTAATGTAAGTGAAGATATTTGCATTTTTTTAGTCATTTATAGCTATAGCGTAATGACGTTTGTATATGTAAACATCATCCATTTTTTGGCTGTTCAAAAGTAAGTGGTACTTCACTCTGTCAGGATGAAGCATTATCAATCAACAGAAAAAATTATGGATAATTATTTAAAAAGTCATGAACCGATTATACGGTGGTTAATTCAGCCTTAAACTTTCAATTTGATCAATTTAATCTTAAATCTTTCAATGTTTTGTCAATATAGTCATTCCAAACTAATTTTAACTGGTAATTACTGACATGAATATCGACCATTTTATGCGGCATTACTAGTTAGGAAGGCTGGTGCAGATGTGGACGATTTTGGCAATTTTTATTAGTTTTTTTTTTTTTTATGTGAAACTCCAGATGTCACTCTTTTCACTACATAATGAGCTATTGACTACATGTCTTTGAATTGGATCCTCTCACCATGATGCAATTGGGCCACTTTAATTAATTTCTGTAACTAAATAAAAATTGCAGGATTCTATAAAGTTGGAGGGTAATTTTATTATGTGAAGATACCCCAAAATGGAATGAGATCCATTACCTCCATCGATAAAATTATTTGGTGTCTCATCCATTTAAACTATAAGTATCATTCTAAATCACTTAAATTATAGTTATGATATGTTTTGTATACTTATAGTCTCCTTTCATTTAAGAAGACCTTTGGAACTCATCCGTTTGCCCCGATCAAACACCTTTGGAGCTCCATAAACTAAGAAGACGGGCGTTTCAATTTCATATCATTAACGTGTGCATCCCTGATCCATTAATTGCTGACGCTCTTCCACAACCGCCCGTCCATTTCTGCCCAATTGGTTAGGATAAGATAAGGCCCAAAAGAAACAGTAAGTTGGGCTGAGAGCCGTACTCTGGACCATGGCAGTATTCAGTCTTTTTTTTTTTTTTTTTTTTATGAGCAAGTGGTAGTATTCAGTCCTTGGGCAGACCTTTGGGTTCTCTGTTGGGTCACCGAAGAGAGGGTTGCTGAGTTGCTTCGAGTTGGTACCCCCATATGTCTAAGCGAAATTAGTAAACAAAATAAGCTCCGATGATGAAGGAATCCACCAAAATTGGAAGATTCGACCCCGCCGTATACCTATCTGCTGTTTTTTTTTTTTTTTTCAATGGCGCCTGAGCTCCAATTTTCTCCATCGTGAGCTTTTCTAAACGCATTACATCGTTCGGTCCCAGTGGGGACCTCGAAGCACGTTCTGATCATGGACACGGACCAGACTTCGTGCTCTGTGGGAGCCATGACAACAGGTGGCCACATCCTTATCCATTGCCCTAGATGTCCAGTCCTTTGCTAGAGAAATGAAAAGAAAGGCAATTAGGCAGAAACAGTCGAACAACTAGCTTTTCCTTTCGTTTTAATAGTATGTACCGGAGAGAAAAGAGAAAGGAAAGGAAAAGAGATCAACATCGCACGTGGTGGGGCAGAACAGCCTTAAAGCCACTTGAATCTTTATTCCCTTACAGTTGCGTCACTACAACATCGAAAATCTCCTCGGCCAAATCACTTTCCTAACTGCCTTTTGCTTCGTAGACTTATATTGTTGTGGCCTCATCGTATCTCCAATGCTTCCAACATTTTTACATTTTCCGCTGTTTCTTTCTTCTTTTTTTTTTTTTTCTCTTTGAATTTACGTTCGGTCCCAGTGGGGACCTCGAAGCACGCTCTGATCATGTCCATATAAATCCATAACTTAATAACTCCTTAATTGCGGTTCATAATTCACTTAAACTTCAAATTTGTGGCCTAATTCCGAAAATTATTTTGATTAGATGAATAACGAGTTCGATTAATTATTGGGCATTGCAAAATGAGGCTAACCTGGCTTAGCGAGTTTCCTGTGGGATGCGCGCGCAAGCTTTGTCTCTCTCTTCTCCGTTTCCTCTTTTCCTCGTTTTCTATCACCGTTTGCCTTCTTTTCATTTGGTTCGATTCCTTCATGCGTACCATCTATGGAAGGAAAAATTGATGGTAGGCTGAAGTCTAGCATCGAAAGAACGGGGGCTCGGCTAGGCCGTTAACAGGCAATCAGCAAAAAGAGGAGAAAAATCATAATGGGTATATGAAGAATGAAGTCAAAGTTATCATGGACAAGATTAAAGACGCGGAAGCTAAAGACATCACTTGGCAAGCAATTGGCAAAGTAGATTAAAGGAAATGCCAAAATTAATTTTTGATTCTCATTATTACCTTATAAAAAGGGGGTCAACCAAACTACAAGCTGGTTTATCAAAACACTTAAAAGAGCCAAAAACAAGAGGAACAAATGAAAATTAAACAATTCTTAAAAAATAAAATGAAAGAAAGTTTGAAAAAAAAAAAAGAATAAACCGCATGGGTATGGCCACAGCCCAACCGTAGCTAGCTTCGGCAAGGATCTATGCTGGTAGGATTGTCCATGAAAAACAGAAAAAACAATCAACCGAGCCGAACAAAATTGATAAGCTCAGTTTAGCAGTTTAGTGTTTTAATTTTGGTTTAGGATTTTTTTCCTTTGGTTTTTCGTTTGGTTTTAGTTTATGACTTCGAAAACAGACAAATTAAACTGGACCGATAAGCTCAATAACAATTTTATTCTCCATCTAACAAATATAAATTGTAGTTTAACCTACCAAATAACTGCTTTGTATTTAATACCGTATGCCACGAATCTTCACACAGCCAAGAGAAAAAGAAAAATGGAATTGAAATGAATAACAGAAGATACATCCACAAGCTCCCAGGGAGCAGCAAGGCAGCTTTTGTTTAGCCAGCTACGTACTGGCCAGATAACTTCTGCAAAACGCTAATAATACACAACACAGATGAAGAGTAGAATCACAACCTTAAAGCATCTCACTATGGAGACGAAGCCACGATTGACAATGCCACTGAAAATCTTTCATCCTATAGCATGAGAAACACGCTTGCATTGGCCAACCAGACATTGACCCCCTAAAGTGCGGAGAGTCGAATCGTTTTTGCTTCTATTTTCTTCTTTTTACACACATTTTTCTTTTCCACCATCAAACCAAACATCTTCGAGTGGGTCATATGTCCTGAAACTTCAAACCAGAACCATGCAACTTTTCTTCCATGACACCGTCAATTCTCTCTCCCATCTCAGCGCTCATGTAATTCACCCAATCTCCAACCTCGCCTTTCCTGAAGAGCCACTTGTTCTCTGCTCCAGTAGGCAACTTGCCGCTCCTATTCACCTCCAATGCACTTAAATTGTCAAAGCTACACATCCTCAATATTTCCTCCACGGTCCCGTTTCTCAATTCTTCTTCGTTGAATGGACGCCCGATGAAATCGGCCAACCTCCTCACTTGAACGCTTGGGTCCGCTTTCATCTCCTCATACTTCACAAACAACACCTTCTCGGGCATTTCCGAGCTCGCCTTGTGGTAACCCAGCACATGGTCCCAGTAAGGCCCGTATATGCTCATGCCTCCACAGAACTTGTCGAGGCCCTCTAGGAGTGGAAGTTGGCCCTTCTCTTCGGGCCTGAACTTGTTGAAGTAGTGCCACATCGAGATGAAAGTGTCTTTAGGGTTCCTACACAAGTAAACCAGCTTGCAATTGGAGTGCCTCACCGATCGCGGAAGCAAGGAATAAGGCAAGTGGGTGGCCAAGAGCCTTGGGGACGTAAAGGCAGTGAGATCGGGGTTTTTATTCAAGAGATAGAGCCCGAGCTCCAAGTAGGGCACAAGATCGTGGGGGTTTTGTGTTAAGAGAGGGTGGCGTTGTTGTGGGTTGGAGTCAAAGTACTCGGCACGGTTCAAGAGAGCAAAGAGGATGGCCTTTAGCCAGGTGGTGCCACATTTCGGGCTGGTGACGAGGAGGATGTCGGAGGGGTGAGCTTGGAAGTGATTTTGGCAAGCGACGACGCTGCTCAAGAGCCAAGAGGGGAACCAGAAGCCCTGGTACAAGCGGATAGAGGAGGGGACACAGTCCTTTCCCAAAGGGAGAGAGGTGGGGACCCAGTCCTCTTCCGAAGGGAGAGAGGAGAGCAAGTCTTCGCATTCTGGCGACTTGACGTCGTCTCGCAAGTAATTTTCAGTGATAGGAGGAGGTTGAGAGGGTTGCATGGTGGCGGCCGCGGCCGTGATGCGTGGTGATGGTGGTGGTAGTGATGGTGTAGGTGGAGGAGGAGGTTGCTTGTAGTGAATGATTGGGTGTCTAAATAAAGAACACGAAGATGGTACTGGGTGTCTCACAATTTATGCATTACATGGAGATGGTCCTCATAGTAGGGGCAAAAAAAAATCACTTTTAGACTCCACCTGAACGGCTTCTTCTGAATTTTTTATTTATTAGTGAAAATTGGTATATTGATTCAATTAATCTTCTTTTTCTTTGAACTTTGAACATGCACATGAACAAAAGTTGTTTAGCTCACATGAACAAAAATTGTTTAGCTTTTTTTTGTCGAAAAGGAAAATCATTTACTTACGAGCCATGTTGTTTCCTCCGTCCCTAATTAGAGGATTCAATTATAATTTGACATCGCAAAAATTTCAACATAGTTAAATTTACAAAGGGGTTAGGTCCTTATTTGCAATCCTCTAATAGTGGTCTGGCTCTAGTAGGGATGGAGAAAAATATGACTCTTTAGTTAGGTGTGTAGTATCCAGTCAATAAACCATTTGGTGGACGTATAGCACAAGAGAGTGACGACATCAAGAGCATGAAACCTCAGGCTCATATGTCGAATTTCTTTACTCATTTATAGCTACAGCATAAAGATACTTGTGTGTGTACTCATCATCTATTTTTTGGCTGTGTTCAAATGCACGTTTAACGTGGAACTTTCATTTACTCTATCAGAACGAGGCATTGGATCAGGTGTATAAAACCAAATGCTTTCAACCATTCAACGCACATTGAGGTCTATCTGTTTTACATATGAGAACCATTGACTGATTGATATCGAGTGTATGCATTAAATTTGCATGATAAATCTTTCCCGAGTTGAGAACAAGATGGATAGCCACCACTGTACCACCAGACTGGTTGGCTTGAATTGCCGATGAACTTGCACATCAAAATCCTAGCCACTCTATAAATAACACAATACTCTCACTACCCCACACGTGTTTCACAATTTTCATTACATGATTAAGTCTAGATATCAACCAACGAGGATTAAAAATGCTAAAGTGGATGCGCACACTTTCTCACGGCATCCGTCATCGAATATTTTTTCAATCATATTAATAAATGAAAACAAACCATCTGGATCACATGATTGAAATAGAAACCCATGCTCAAAAAAGCAAATAAAGCATTGCTTATAAATAATAATAAAATGAGGGTTAATACCTCAAAAAACTCAAATTACACCAACTATGACATAAATATCCTAAATTTTTTTTGTATCAGTAGAAATCCTAAACGCAACAGACTTGAGAATTCAATCAAAAATCGACTGCTCGACCGTGATAATTGGCAAGAGTCAATACGATACCGTTATAATCGATTAATGATCGGATATAGGTTGATTCGATAGAATGTCATAATTAAATTGTGGGTGATTTCGCAGGATTGCAAAATTTGCGTCGAACGGCACTAACCCAATTTTAAGTCGATTCTGTACTCGATACCCATAATTGAAACCTTGAGATGTTTATGACAATTGAGAGTCGTCGACAAGTCGAAGATGCACAAATGTGGATAGAAAATTATCGACCACGGGTTAAATGCAATAAAATCCCTAAAAGCTACCCGGTAGATTAAGTCACACTAAAATCACGTCCAGTCGATTTTAATCACGAAATTGAATTTGATTTCGGGAATCGAACGTTCGAGCGTATCAAAATTTATTTTTAGGATCTCGTCTCATCTTTTGGAAAATTTCCGTCAAGTCCGAAATTTTGCAAAAAAATCAGTTTTCGGCAGAAAGAAAGCAAAAGTGGAAATTCGGATGGCTGAGCAAAAAGGGATTTTCTACCTTCAATTTGGTTTGTTTTTGAAGAAATAAGAGCAAATTCTTCATTGGTGGACCATTGGACTTTAGGGGCTAAAGATTTTTGTGCCAAATTTTCCTTGACTTTCTTCGCTTTCTCTCTCCCTCCATTCACTCACGTTCAGAGCACATTGAGGTCTATCTGTTTTACATATGAGAACCATTGACTGATTGATATCGAGTGTATGCATTAAATTTGCATGATAAATCTTTCCCGGGTTGAGAACAAGATGGATAGCCACCACTGTACCACCAGACTGGTTGGGTTGAATTGCCGATGAACTTGCACATCAAAATCCTAGCCACTCTATAAATAACACAATACTCTCCCTACCCCACACGTATTTCACAATTTTCATCACATGATTAAGTCTAGATATCAACCAACGAGGATTAAAAATGCTAAAGTGGATACGCACACTTTCTCACGGCATCCGTGATCGAATATTTTTTCAATCATATTAACAAATGAAAACAAACCATCTGGATCACATGATTGAAATAGAAACCCATGCTCAAAAAAGCAAATAAAGCATTGCTTATAAATAATAATAAAATGAGGGTTAATATCTCAAAAAACTCAAATTACACCAACTATGACATAAATATCCTAAATTTTTTTTGTATAAGTAGAAATCCTAAACGTGCTGATTGTGACAAATATATTCTAAATGGAACTGAAATAGAGAATATATATGTCACATATGTATAAATTTGGGTTTGTTCGTGATGCAACAAAAAAGTTAGAGGTATTTGTGCCATAGTGGGCGAGTTTAGAATTTTTTGTGATATATATAAAAAAAAAAAAAGAAGCTTTAGGTATTTGTGCCACAGTGCGAATAGTATGGGATTTTTTGTGATATTTGCCCAAAAAATTGAGCATTAGAAGTGCATATGTCCACTTAAATATCCACAGTAGACTGTCTCCTCCATGCTATTGCTCCCTAGAGTGGATTGAAAAGGATTTCATGGGTAACATTGAAACCCAATGTGACATCCTGAATTCCGACCCTATCTCGATTAAATAAAATTGGTATTTCGTCGACGTACCTATAGTCATTTTTCTCGGAGCTGATCACTCTTAAGTTAACTGATCTATCAGATGAAGCTGTTAAGGGATATAAACACAACAGACTTGAGAATTCAATCAAAAATCTGTTGGAGAAATCTTTCCAGAATATTTTGAAGCTGACAAAATGTTTCGATCGGTCTAGTCTGGATATCTGCAGATCGTCTAGTTTAAAGTCTGAAGACTTTCTGATCACCAGACTCAAGTTTCAAGTTTCAAGACTCAAGACTATTCTCATTGACAGTCTTTCTGATCTAATGACGAAGGAAATCCAGAGCCGAAGTATATGGTTGAGGATTTAAATCCTATTCTCTGGAGAAGATCTTTTTGGCTGGATAAATATAACGGATTCTTTTGTTCTTATCAAGATCAATTGAAGATCCAATGGTCGACGAAGTATTCTTGGAATGTTCTATTCTTGGAAACCAAGATCGATTGTATGGGCAAACAGGATTGATGGGCTATCGTCGGAGTTCCTTTTATAGCTCGAATGATCTTCTTGATTGATTCCGTCCAACGGGTAGATTGGAGGAATTCCTTTGGTAAGTGCCAACGGTATGATGGCATAAAGG
Organism: Eucalyptus victrix; assembly: GCA_016097545.1. Classification (NCBI taxonomy): domain Eukaryota; kingdom Viridiplantae; phylum Streptophyta; class Magnoliopsida; order Myrtales; family Myrtaceae; genus Eucalyptus; species Eucalyptus victrix. The sequence continues at coordinate 32,134,013 of CM027837.1, forward strand.
AGTATAAGAAGGAAATGTTCTAGTTGTGAAAACACGTGATCGATAGAGAAATTCCAGAGTCTGAAGCACCTTGATTATTAGTCGATTCATTCTTAGCGAAATTGTATACACAGAGAGTGTTCATACTTGGTGATACCTTGAGTGAGTGTGGTAGATCATCTACACCTAGAAACCAAGGAAGATCAACACTGTAACATCTCTTTGTTCATAGTGGAATCCAGCCAATTGGCTATCGTGCGCGTAAGAGTGGATGTAGGCTTGAATCAAGCCGAACCATTATAAACCGCGTGTTCAATTCTCTCTTTCCTTTACTTAGTCTTACGTTGATATTACTTATCGTGAATTCTTCATCTGTCTAAGTATTGCGCAAGTATAAAGAAATTATCAAGAAAAATCTTTTATATACCTATTCACCCCCCTCTAGGTACTCGTACTAGCAATATCAATTGGTATCAGAGCTCGTGTTCTTACTTTATTTGAAGTGTTTTACTTCACAGTAAAAGATCCATGGCTAGTATGCTAGCACCAGGGTTGGTGGAAGGGCAAAACAATACCAGACCACCCTAATTTGATAGAAAGGATTACAACATCTGGAAGAACAAGATGAAAGCTTTCCTGCGATCAAAGGATCCTTTGGAATGGGATGTTGTGGAAAGAGGAATCACTCCTGCTGCTGCATCAATCTCCGAAAGAGGGAAAGAAACTATTGATACCAGCGGAATGACTTAGGAAGAGATAAACAAGAGACAAGCACTCGATGCAAAAGCAATTTACTCTTTATATTGTGCCTTGTCTCCAACTGAATATAACAGAATATCTTCTTGTGTTACAGCAAAAGAAGTATGGGACAGATTACACATCACCTATGAAGGAACAATCGAGTGAAGGAGACCGGAATCAACATTCTCCTCGGTCAATATGAAGCCTTCAAAATGAAACTAGGAGAATCTATAACTGACATGTTTAGTCGTTTTACAGATATTGTCAATGGTCTTGAGAACCAAGGACAAAAAATTTCTGATCCCATGAAGGTGAACAAGCTATTGCATGGACTCTCCAAGGATTGGAATCATATAAAGACTTCAATAAGAGAGACGCAAAGAATTATGCCTCTATCTGTCGACGAGCTGATCGGAACTCTTCAGTCTTATAAAGTGGAACGAATTAATGAGGACGAAGATCCAAGAGGTAAGAAATCCATTGCATTAAAATCAAATGATGATTCGATGATACATATTCAGGAGATGATATGGACGATGAGGAGCTTGCTCTCATGATAAGAAGATTCAGAAAACTGAATAGAAAAGGAAGAAGGTTCAACTCAAAGAAACAAAGTTTCCAGAGACAGCAGACCAAGTCTGTTGATGATGAAGAACCAAACAAAGATGTAGTCTGCTTCGAGTGTAAGAAAAAGGGACACATCAGACCCAACTGTCCTCTTCTGAAGAAGAAAAGAGGAAAAGCTGAGAAGTCTCGAAAAGCTCTCAAAGCCGAAACCTGGAGTGATACAGAATGTGAAGAAAGTGATAATGAATATGCCAACATATGTCTGATGGCACATTCAGACTCAGACTCAGACTCAGATTCTGGATCAGACTCAAACAGTGAATTTGAGGTAAGTGATTTTAAAATTCCTGTCAAAATTTCTAAATGCATTGATGAACTATGTTTTAGTCTTAAGACTTCTCTCAAAAGGATTTTCGAACTTAAAAAGGAAAACTCAGTCCTAAAACAAAAGGAAACCATTTTAGAAGAAAGAGTTAAAAGTTTAGACTTGAATGTTTCTACTCTTAAAGAAAAAGAAGATAATCTTTTGAAAGAAAATGTTTTCTTAAAAACGGATTTATCAAATATTTCAAAGAAATTTTCGATAGGATCCGAAAAGCTTGAAAAAGTTCTTTCGGTTTAAAGACCTTACTTCAATAAGTCTGGTCTAGGCATGACAGCAGAAATAATTCCCTTGATTGATTTTCCTAAAGTAAAAGAAAGAATTAAGAAAAGACCTTTGAGAGAGGCTTACACAAATCATTTCAAGAAAATTTTTGTAAAGTCTGTAGGTCGAAATGCTCTAAGGTGTTCAAAGTGTAACAAAGTAAGGATCACTTTGAAAAAGAGTATCCTATGGTTTGGAAGCCTGTTAAGAAAGTATGGCCTAATAATGTTTATCCTACTAACACCAAAGGACCCAAGAAAATTTGGGTACCAAAGAAAGCTTGAGACTTTATTTTAAATGCAGGTCTCCGTCAAGAAAAGGGTAAAGTGGTATCTTGACAGCGGATGTTCAAGACACATGACAAGAGACTCAAAGTGCTTCATAAAGCTTGTTCAAGTAAACGGTGGAAATGTTTCATTTGGAGGAAACGGCAAATGAAGCATTGTGGGATTTGGAAGGCGTGAAAATTGGAAATCTCACAATAAGCAATGTTTCTCTAATGGAAGGACTCAACTATAACCTTCTCAGTATTAGTCAATTGTGTGATACCGGTTTCAAGATCTCCTTTCAAGAAGGAATATGTTCTAGAATTAGTAAAGACTTTACTCAGTCTTTCATGGGTTGAAGGCATGGAAATATATACCTTTTAAACGTGAAACCAAATGAATCACAATGCCTAATATCAATTCAAGATAAAGCAAGCTAATGGCACAGAAAGCTTGGTCATGTCAATATGAAGCAATTAGCTAAAATCTCATCAAAGCAGCTTGTTCGAGGTCTACCCAAATTACCATTTCAAAAGACCGATCCATGCACACCATGTATTCTGGGAAAGCAGGTAAAAAATTCTTTTAAGCCAATAAATCATGTCTCTACTAATCATGTACTACGATTCTTGCTGCATATGGATCTCTTTGGACCAACGAGGAACCTAAAGTATTGGAGGTAAGAAATATTGCCTAGTAATTGTGGATGATTACTCCCGCTTTACTTGGGTATATTTCCTTGTAAGTAAGTCGAAACCTTTTCGTATTTTGAAAAATTTGCTAAAAAGATTCAAAATGAAAAAGGATGTGTTATCTCAACTATAAGAACAGATCATGGAGGTGAATTTGAAAATCAAGATTTCACAAAATTATGTGATGAATCTAGATTTAAGCATGTGTTTTCCTCTCCATACACTCCTTAGCAAAATGGAGTTGTGGAAAGAAAGAATAGATCTCTTCAAGAAATGGCTAGAACTCTTTTAATTGAAAGTAAAATTTCTTCAGGATTTTGGGCTGAAGCTGTTTCAACAGCATGCTATATCATCAACAGAGTCTTCCTAAGACCTATTCTGGAGAAAACCCCTTATGAATTATTCAAAGGTAAGAAGCCTATTTTTTCATACTTTCATGTGTTTGGTTGCAAATGCTTTATATTGAAAAATGCAAAAGATCGAGTTGGTAAGTTTGAAGAAAGATCGATGAAGGCATCTTCCTTGGATATTCTACATCAAGCAAAGCCTACGAGTCTATAACAAGAAGAGCCAGTCGGTGGAGGAGTCAATGAATGTCAAATTTCAAGACTCTACGCAAGATGAATCCAGTCATACTCAGTATGAAAAGTCTGAATCTGCTCCAGACTTTCCAAAGCTGACAACTCAAGAAATGTCTCAGAATCTGGAAGACTAGCATCAAGAAGTTCATAAAGATTCAAATAAAGAAAGAGATCATCATCCAAACAAATCAACCAGTAACTGGAAGCATAAGTCCAGTCATCCCAAAGATCTCATTATTGGCGAAATTAATGAAGGAATTCAAACCAGATCCAAAAGTCGTGAAGAGTCTAGTGCTATGGCTCTCATCTCTGAAATTGAACCAAAAAGCATAGAAGAAGCTTTATCTGATGAAAGCTGGATCAAAGCTATGTAAGAGGAGCTCAGACAGTTCAACATTAATGATGTCTGGGAATTAACATCTAAACCAAAAGATAAAACTGTTATTGGAGCCAAATGGGTGTTCAGAAACAAGATGAATGAAAAAGGAAAAGTCGTACGAAATAAAGCAAGACTCGTGGCCAAAGGATACACGCAAGAAGAAGGAATAGACTATGATGAGACTTACACTCCTGTAGCAAGGTTAAAAGCTATTCGTCTATTACTTGCGTTTGCTTGTTACAAAAATTTCAGGTTATTCCAAATGGACATCAAAAGTGCTTTCCTAAATGGATTTATCCAAGAGGAAGTTTATGTGGAACAACCGCCTGGGTTTGAAGACCCAAAGAAACCAGACTCAGTCTTCAGACTGAAAAAGGCCTTGTATGGTTTAAAGCAAGCACCTCAAGCTTGGTACGACAAACTGAGTAAGTTCTTACTACAGAATGGTTTTGTCAAAGGTAAAGTAGATACTACTTTATTTATCAAAAAGGAAAACAAAAGCTTTTTACTTGTTCAAATATATGTGGATGATATTATTTTTGGATCTTCTAATGAAAGTCTATGCAAGAAATTTTCTAAGTCTATGCAGGATGAGTTTGAAATGAGTATGATGGGAGAATTAACATTCTTTCTTGGTCTTCAAATAAAGCGATTGAAGGAAGGAACTTTCATTTACCAAGAAAAATATGCTAATGATCTTGTCAAAAGGTTTGGATTAGAAAATTGCAAGAAGACCGACATACCAATGTCAAGCTCCTTGAAGATAGACAAAGATGAAGAAGGGAAGAAAGTTGATCAAAAGCTATACGGGAGCATCATCGGTTCACTTCTTTATCTTCGCCTCTAGACCGACATTTTGTTGAGTGTTTGCATCTGTGCTAGGTTTCAATCAGATCCTAGAGAATCCCATCTCAGTGCTGCAAAACGTATTATTAAATACGTTGCTTCATCTTCAAGCATCGGTCTTTGGTATCCTAAGAAGGGAGACTTTAATCTTCTGGGATACTCAGACGCAGATCTGGCCGGCTGCAGAGTTGCTAGAAAAAGTACTTCAGGAACTTGCCAGTTGCTTGGAAGCAGGATAGTGTCTTGGTTTTCAAGAAAGCAAAGCACGGTAGCTCTCTCAACAACAGAAGCAGAGTATGTAGCTCTTGGAAGCTGCTATTCACAAATTCTATGGATAAAACAACAGCTACAAGACTTTGGGATTGAAGACTCATGCACAAAAATCAAATGTGACAACACCAACACAATCAATCTCACAAAAAATCCAATTCTTCATTCAAGAGCAAAGCATATAGAGATTCGACATCACTTCATTAGAGATCATATTCAAAATGGAGAAATCTCGATTCAATTTGTTGATTCAAAAAGTCAACTAGCAGATATATTCACAAAGCCTTTGGACAAAAATCAATTCGATTTTATTCGCTCTAGACTCAACATTTTGAAGCTCGAAGAAATTAAAGTCTAGAGACTCTCCAACCTTCAGACTCAAAAAGTTGATGATCATCAGACTATAATCTATCAGACTCTAAAATCCTCAAACTCAGACATTAACGACTATAGATTGTAAGTTGTTATTTTATCTAAACTCGAAAAGGTATGATCTTTCATTCAATTATTTTGTAGTCTTCGAAAACTTGTCTTTTCAAAAGGATTAATTTTGGCAGTTATTGATTTCGAAAAGAGGTATTCGTACACTTTCCTTGTGCCGATTAAACTTTCCTTTTCAAAACTGAGTTATATATATACGGTTTTTATTTTCAATCTTCAAAACCCTAAAAACATTCTCCTCCCAATCCGGTTTCTACTTCATGTTCATCCTTGAGAAAGTTGTCATCTCTTCTTGGGAAAGCAAGTAAAGGAATCTTTCAGCGACTAGGAAGGATGTCGTCTTCGAGGAAGTCGTCAAGAATCGCGAACAAGGGACCACAGAGGATGAAGGAAGGACCTACCCACTTCAATCTCATCGAAGAGGAAGAATTATCGAGTCAAAAAACAAAGCCCAACTCACTCTCCACCACGTCACTCAACGCCATCTACCCCACATGATGTGAGTCAACAACAGGAGGAAGAGATAATCGAGGACGCAAACCCAGTAAGAGTCCAAAGACCCTCGTTTATTTACAAACTTTATTGTGCATTGAAAAGTACTGGGACTCCGTTGAAATACGTGGATGATTTTCTCAAAGATAAGAATTATGGGAATGAGTATATCTTTCTGAAGAAAATGGAGGATTTGGGAATTGCTCCCAAAGGTAAAGCAGAGGAAGCGCTTGCGAATATTCCCAGTGACCCTCGTATGTCGGGACCGAATCTGATTGATGGGAACGATGATGATAAAATGTTCGTGGATTTTCAACCTAGAATGGGTATTGCTGCAAAGGTGAAGGGAAAGAGGATGGAGTTATTCAAATCAAAGGAACAGGAGAATTTGTTTTTCAGATTGCTAAAACGAGGGGTGATAAACCCTAGGAGTGTCGATTTCGATTTCTTGGATGCTGTTAATGTGAACTTAAGGGAGAAGTTCAGTCTGCTACAACTGGAACGTTTTTGCACTGATACCACAGATGGTTATGCTCAACTGACTGCATATTTCTATTTGAATCTCAGTTTTATAGATGCGAATAGAATATCATTCAGTGTTCGAGATCAGGATTATGTGTTAGACGTGGACATGTTGGCGGACATCATTGGAGTTGAACGAGGATGTTATCAACCAATCAAAGTCTCAATTGCTCGTGCCTCATTGGAACTTGTCAAGGATAGAAATGTAGAAGGAAAAATCATCTATTCGAGGATGCGTGCCATCAATATTGTACTGCACAAAATTGTGATCAATTGCATCAGGCCCAAGTCTACATCAAAGACTGATGTGTCTAATTCAGAGGCAAAATTGATGTACGCAATCAACTCAGGGATAAAGTTCTCTCTTCCTCACACTATTCTCTTTCGCATGTACAGAGCAATGTCGAAGGACAAGGGACAATTGCCTTACCTAGGTCTGGTGACCAAGATCTTCAGACACATGAATATTGAACTACCACACACTCTTTGTGTTCGACCGTGCGATAAGATGGTGGTAGGTTTAAAGATGTTAACGAAGATGCGTCTGCAAGAACTTTCCAAGGCAATGGAGAAATTCATAGTGAAAACTCCAGTTACGTCTGCTTCAAAGAGAAAGGGAAAGGAGGCCATTGGTGCCCCATCCAAAAAGAAGATAACTCTCATCTTAGAGGATGAAGATGAGGAGGAAGATCTTACAATCACTGCCTTGATAAGGACCAGACATTATGTTCTCCAATCGACAGAACATCAGAAGAAACAGAGAGAAGAAGAGGAGCAAGCCAAGAACAGAGAAGAAGAAGAGCAGCGAGAGAGGGAGAAAGAAGTTGAAGAAGAAGGAGAAGAAGAGCAAGAAAAGTCTGCAGCTGAATCTGGAGAGAATGGGAATCAAGATACAGAAGAGCATGATCATCACTCTTCCCCTTTTGATGTCCTAGAGACAGGGGGAGTTGGCGAGCAAAGGTCCACACCTCATGCTGCCGATAATGAAGGTCTAAGACAATCTCCAGCAGACCCAGAAGAGTTTCAGGCTTCTCAATTGCCTGAAGAAGGACACGATACATCAACATCAAATCTGCAAGACTACATAGAAGTGCCATCGTCTGCATTCACTCCATCTGAGAAAGCAAATGCAAGTACACAGACGGACAATTCTGCAGATTTTTGTCGTATTATGGATGTTCTTCTGGAAATGCGTGGCCAAATATATGCTATGGACTGTGAGATTCAAGCCATAAAGAATGCTGGACAAGCATCTTTGGTTACCCTGGAGGACAAAATGAAAGACCTCGCTCTACAACTTCAAGCCAATGCCAAAGGAGAGGAGGTAGCTCAACTAAGGGAAGACTTGAAGAGGCTAGAAGGCGTAGTCCAGTCCATGGGAGATTTCCAGATCGTGCGCATTCCTAAGCAGACCTGACTCCTTTCTCACATTTTTAATGATGACAAAAAGGGGGAGAAGCAATTTGAACCAACCAACTTTCTTTGACTTTGAATTTGTTTTTGCGGTTAAATATGTTTGTTTTTGAGTATGACTTGAGTGAACTTGGGTATGAACTTGAATTTGACTGAATTGGCTGTGGATTTTAATGCTTGACTGTTTGCATTTATATCAAGTGTTGTTATATGGTATTACTCATGAAAGTCTAACCAATTTTCTGTGGATGCAGAGTCGGTTGTTTTGTTAAATCTTTATGAGATAGCCATATTGCTTGAGAAATGTTTTTGCGAGGTCAAAGTGGTTCAAATCTACGGGAAAGTTTTGTCACCATCAAAAAGGGGAGATTGTTGGAGAAATCTTTCCGAGAATATTTTGAAGCGACAAAATGTTTCGATCGGTCTAGTCTGGATATCTGCAGATCGTCTAGTTTAAAGTCTAAAGACTTTCTGATCACCAGACTCAAGTTTCAAGTTTCAAGACTCAAGACTATTCTCATTGAGTCTTTCGATCTAGTGACGAAGGAAATCCGAGCCGAAGTATATGGTTGAGGATTTAAATCCTATTCTCTGGAGAAGATCTTTTTGGCTGGATAAATATAATGGATTCTTTTGTTCTTATCAAGATCAATTGAAGATCCGATGGTCGACGAAGTATTCTTGGAATGTTCTATTCTTGGAAACCAATATCCTGATTGTATGGGCGAACAGGATTGATGGGCTATCGTCAGGTTCCTTTTATAGCTCGAATGATCTTCTTGATTGATTCCGTCCAACAGGTAGATTGAAGGAATTCCTTTGGTAAGTGCCAACGGTATGATGGCATAAAAGAGTATAAGAAGGAAGACGTTCTAGTTGTGAAAACACGTGATCGATAGAGAAATTCCAAAGTCTGAAGCACCTTGATTATTAGTCGATTCATTCTGAGCGAAATTGTATACACAGAGAGTGTTCATACTTGGTGATACCTTGAGTGAGTGTGGTAGATCATCTACACCTAGAAACCAAGGAAGATCAACACTGTAACATCTCTTTGTTCATAGTGGAATCCAGCCAATTGGCTGTCAGTGCAGAAGAGTGGACGTAGGCTTGAATCAAGCCGAACCACTATAAACCGCGTGTTCAATTCTCTCTTTCCTTTACTTAGTCTTACGTTGATTATTACTTATCGCGAATTCTTCATCTATCTAAGTATTGCGCAAGTATAAAGAAATTATCAAGAAAAATCTTTTATATACCTATTCACCCCCCTCTAGGTACTCGTACTAGTAATATTAAAATCAACTGCTCGACCGTGATAATCGGCAAGGGTCAATACGATACCGTAAAAATCGATTAATGATCGGATATAGGTTGATTCGATAGAATGTCATAATTAAATTGTGGGTGATTTTGCAGGATTGCAAAATTTACGTCGAACGACACTAACCCAATTTTAAGTCGATTTTGTACTCGATACCCGTAATTGAAACCTTGAGATGTTTATGACAATCGAGAGTCGTCAACAAGTCGAAGATGCACAAATGTGGATCGAAAATTATCGACCACGGGTTAAATGCAATAAAATCCCTAAAAGCTACCCAGTAGGTTAGGTCGCACTAAAATCGCATCCAGTCGATTTTAACCACAAAATTGAATTCGATTTCAAGAATCGAATGTTCAAGCGTGTCACGATTTATTTTTAGGATCTCGTTTCATCTTTTGGGAAATTTCCATCGAGCCCGAAATTTTGCGGAAAAAACTGTTTTTGGCAAAAAGAAAACAAAAGTAGAAATTCGGATGGCTAAGCAAAAAGGGATTTTCTACCTTCAATTTGGTTTGTTTTTGAAGAAATAAGAGCAAATTCTTCATTGGTGGACCATTGGACTTTAGGGGCTAAAGACTTTTGTGCCAAATTTTCCTTGACTTTCTGTTGGAGAAATCTTTTCAGAATATTTTGAAGCTGACAAAACGTTTCTTTTAGTCTAAAGTCTGGATGTTCGGAGACCGTCAGTTTAAAGTCTGAAGACTTTGTTCACCCAAGACTCAAGACTCAAGACCCAAGACTCAAGACTCAAAGACTTAAGACTCAGGACTCAAGACTTAAGTCTATTCTCACTGACAGTCTTTCTAATCCGTGTGACGAAGGAAATCCAAAGCCGAGGTTTATGGTTGAGGATTCAATTCTATCCTCACGGAATAGATTCTTTGGTTGGATAATCATTTCGGATTCTTTAATTCTTATCTAAGATCGATTGAAGATCCGATGGTTGACGAAATAATCTTGGAATATTCTATTCATGGAAACCGAGATCCTGATTGTATGGGCGAACAGGATTGATGGGCTATCATCAGATTCCTTAAATAGCTCGGATGATCTTCTTGATTGATTCCGTCCAACGGGTAGATTGGAGGAATTCCTTTGGTAAGTGCCAACGGCTATGATGGCATGAAGGAGTATAAAAGGAAGACGTCTAGCTGTTTTAAGTGTGTGATCGATAGAAAAATTCCGGAGTGCGAAGATCCTTGATTGTTAGTCGAGGCGAGCGAAATTATACGAGAGTGTTTATACTTTGTGACGCCTTGAGTGAGTGTGGTAGATCTTCTACACCTAGAAATCAAGGAAGATCAACATTGTAACATCTCTTTGATCATAGTGGAATCCAGCCAATCGGCGTCGGTCTTGAAGAGTGGACGTAGGCTTGAATCAAGCCGAACCACTATAAACCGAGCGTTCAATTCTCTCTTTCCCTTACTCAGTCTTGCGATTGAATTTTTAACTATTGCAAATCCTCTAATTGTTTAAATATCGTGCAAGTTTCGAGGAAATTTTTTGTATACCTATTCACCCCCCCTCTAGGTACTCGTACTAGCTATTTCAATTGGTATCAGAGCTCATGTTCTTACTTTGTTTGAAGTGTTTTACTTCAGAGTAAAAGATCCATGGCTAGTATGCTAGCACCAGGGCTGATGGAGGGGCAAAGCAATACCAGACCTCCCTACTTCGATGGAAAGGATTACAACATCGGAAAAACAAGATGAAAGCTTTCCTTCGATCAAAGGATCCTACGGAATGGGACGTTGTGGAAAGAGGAATCACTCCCGCTGCTGCATCAATCTCGAAAGAGGGAAAGAAAGCTGTTGAAGCCAGCGGAATGTCTCAAGAAGAAACAAACAAGAGACAAGCACTCGATGCGAAAGCAATTTATTCTTTATATTGTGCTTTATCACCCACTGAATATAACAGAATATCTTCTTGTGTTACAGCAAAAGAAGTCTAGGACAGGTTACATATCACTTATGAAGGGACAGATCGAGTGAAGGAGACCAGAATTAATATTCTTCTTGGTCAATATGAATCCTTCAAAATGAAATCAGGAGAATCTATAACTGACATGTTTAGTCGTTTTACAGATATTGTCAATGGTCTTGAGAACCAAGGACAAAAAATTTCTGATCCCATGAAGGTGAACAAGCTTCTGCGTGGACTCTCCAAGGATTGGAATCATATAAAGACTTCAATAAGAGAGACGCAAAGAATCATGCCATTATCGTAGACGAAGCGATTGGAACTCTTGGTCTTACGAAGTGGAACGAATTAATGAAGACGAAGATCCAAGAGGTAAGAAATCTATTGCACTAAAATCAAATGATGATTCGATGATGCAGATTCGAGAAGATGATATGGATGATGAGGAGCTCGCCCTCATGATAAGAAGATTCAGAAAACTGAATAGAAAAGGCATAAGGTTCATTCCAAAGAAACGAGTTTTCGAGACAGCGAGACCAAGTCTGTTGATGATGTGGAACCAAACAAAGATGTAGTTTGCTTCGAATGTAAAAGAAGGGACACATTAGACCCAACTGTCCTCTTCGAAAAAGAAAAGAGGAAAAGGTGAGAAGTCTCGAAAAGCTCTCAAAGCGCGAGACTGGAGGAGCGTCTGAGTGTGAAGAGAGTGATGAGGAATATGCCAACCTGTGTCTGATGGCACAATCAGACTCAGACTCTGGATCAGACTCTGGATCAGACTCAGACAGTGAATTTGAGGTAAGTGATTATAAAATCCCTGTCAAAGTCTCTAAATATATTGATGAGTTATGTTTCAGTCTTAAGACTTCTCTCAAAAAGATTTCCGAACTTAAAAAGGAAAACTCAGTTTTAAAACAAAAGGAAAACATTTTAGAAGAAAAGGTAAAAAATTTAGACTTAAATGTTTCTACTCTTAAAGAGAGTGAAGACAATCTTTCAAAAGAAAATGCTTTCTTAAAAACTGATTTATCAAATATTTCAAAGAAATTTTCAATAGGATCTGAAAAACTTGAAAAAGTTCTTTCAATCCAAAGACCTTACTTCAATAAGTCGGGTCTAGGTATGACAGCTGAAACAATCCCTTTGATTGATTTTCCGAAAGTAAAAGAAAGAATTAAGAAAAGACCATCGAGAGAGGCTTATAAAAATCATTTCAAAAGAGTTTTTGTAAAGCTTTTGTAGGACGAAATGCTTTAAGGTGTTCTAAGTGTTGAGTCGGGATCATTTTGAAAAAGAGTGTCCTATGGTTTGGAAGCACTGTTAGTAGAGTATGGCCTAATAATGCTCATCCTACTAACGCCAAAGGACCCAAGAAAATTTGGGTACCAAAGAAAGCTTGAGACTCTTTTTTGAATGCAGATCTCTGTCAAAAAGAAGGTAAAGTGGTATCTTGACAGCGGATGCTCAAGACACATGACAGGAGACTCAAATTGTTTCATAAAGCTTATTCAAGTAAATGGTGGAAAAGTTTCATTCGGAGGAAATAGCAAAGGAAGTATTGTGGGATTCGGAACTGTGAAAATTGGAAATCTCACAATAAGCAATGTTTCTCTAGTGGAAGGACTCAACTACAATCTACTCAGCATTAGCCAATTGTGTTATACTGGTTACAAGATCTCCTTTCAAGAAGGCATATGTTCTGGAATTAGCAAAGATTCAACTCGGTCTTTCATGGGTCGAAGACATGGAAACATCTATCTCCTTGATGTAAAGCCAAATGAAGAACAATGCTTAATCTCAATTCAAGATGAAGCAGTTCTATGGCACGAAAACTTGGCCATATCAACAAGAAGCAATTAGCCAAAATCTCTTCAAAGCAACTTGTTCGAGGTCTACCTAAATTGCCTTACCAAAAGTCGACTTATGTACTCCATGCATTACGGGAAAGCGGGTAAGAAATTCATTTAAAAAATAAATCATGTATCAACTAATCATGTACTGCGGTTGCTTCATATGGATCTCTTCGGACCAACAAGAACCCGAGCATCGGAGGTAAGAAATATTGTCTAGTAATTGTAGACGATTACTCTCGTTTTACTGGGTATATTTTCTTGCAAATAAATCGAAACCTTTTCGTACTTTGAAAAGTTTGCTAAAAAGGTTCAAATTGAAAAAGGATGTGCTATTTCAAGTATAAGAACTGATCATGGAAGTGAATTTGAAAATCAAGATTTTACGAGATTCGTGATAAAACGGTGTTAATCACATGTTTTCCTCTCCGTATACTCGAGCAAAATGGAGTTGTGGAAAGAAAGAATAGATCTCTTCAAGAAATGGCTAGAACACTTTTAATTGAAAGTAAAATTTCTTCACGATTTTGGGCTGAAATTGTTGTTTCATTTGCTTGCTACATTATAAATAGAGTCTTCTAAGACCTATTCTTGAGAAAACCCCCTATGAATTGTTCAAAGGTAAGAAGCCTATTGTTTCATACTTTCATGTATTTGGTTGCAAATGCTTTATTTTGAAAAATGCAAATGATCGAGTTGGTAAGTTTGAAGAAAGATCAGATGAAGGCATCTTCCTTGGATATTCTACATCAAGCAAAGCCTACAGAGTCTACAACAAGAAAAGCCAGTCTGTGGAAGAATCAATGAATGTCAAATTCCAAGACTCAGTGCAAGATGAATCTAGCAAGACTCAGTACGAAGAGACTGAACCCGCTCTAGACCTTCAAATGTCTACATCTCAAGAACAATCTCGAGTCGGAAGTCCATCATCAAGACGCTCATGGAGAATCAAATAAAGAAAGAGATCATCAACCTGGCAAATCAACTAGTAAGCTGGAAGCACAAATCCAGTCATCCCAAAGATCTTATTATTGGCGAACTTAATGAAGGAATCCGTACCAGATCAAAAAGGCATGAAGAATCTAGTCTTTGTGGCTCTCATCTACGAAATTGAACCAAAAAGCATAGAAGAAGCTTTATCCGATGAAAGCTGGATCGAAGCTATGCAAGAAGAGCTCGGACAGTTCAACATCAATGATGTCGGGAATTGACATCTAAACCAAAAGGTAAAGCGTTATTGGAACCAAATGGGTTTTCGGGAACAAGATGGACGAAAAAGGAAAAGTCGTACGAAACAAAGCAAGACTCGTGGCCAAAGGCTATACGCAAGAAGAAGGAATAGACTATGACGAGACCTACGCACCGAGTTGCAAGGTTAGAAGCTATTCGACTATTACTTGCGTTTGCTTGTTACAAAAAATTTCAGGTTATTCCAAATGGACGTGAAAAGTGCTTTCCTAAATGGATTTATCCATGAGGAAGTTTATGTGGAACAACCGCCTGGATTTGAAGACCCAAAGAAGCCGGACTCGGTCTTTAGGCGAAAAAGGCTGTATGGTCTAAAGCAAGCACCTCGAGCTTGGTACGATAGACTAAGTAAGTTTTTATTACAAAATGGTTTTGTCAAAGGTAAAGTAGATATTACTTTATTTATCAAAAAGGAAAACAAAAACTTCTTACTTGTTCAAATATATGTTGATGACATTATTTTTGGATCCTCTAATGAAAGTCTTTGCAAGAAATTTTCTAAGTCTATGCGGGATGAATTTGAAATGAGTATGATGGGAGAATTAACATTCTTTCTTGGACTCCAAGTAAAACAAATGAAGGAAGGAACTTTCATTCATCAAGAAAAATATGCGAATGATCTTGTTAAGAGGTTTGGATTGGAAAGGTGCAAAAAGACCGACATACCAATGTCATGTTCTCGAGAAGATAGACAAGGATGAAGAAGGGAAGAAAGTAGATCAAAAGGCATGCGGGAGCATGATTGGTTCACTTCTTTATCTTACGCTTCTAGACGATATTTTGTTTAGTGTTTGTATCGTGCTAGGTTTCAATCAGATCCTAGAGAATCACATCTCATTGCCGTGAAACGTATTATCAAATACGTTGCTTCATCTTCAAGCATCGGTCTTTGGTATCCAAAGAGGGAGACTTTAATCTTCTAGGATACTCGAGATGCGAGATCTGGCGGTTGCGAGAGTCGATAGAAAGAGCACTTTTGGAACTTGTCGGCTACTTGGAAACGGGACGAGTGTCTTGGTTTTCAAGGAAGCAAAGCACTTGTAGCTCTCTCAACGACGGAGCGAGTATGTAGCTCTTGGAAGCTGCTTTGTTCGCAAATTCTATGGATAAAACAACAGCTACAAGACTTTGGCATTGAAGACTCATGCACGAAATCGAGATGTGACAACACCAGCGCGATCAATCTCACCAAAAATCCAATCCTTCATTCAAGAGCAAAGCATATTGAGATTCGTCATCACTTCATTAGAGATCATATTCAAAATGGAGAAATCTCGATTCAATTTGTTGATTCAAAAAGTCAACTAGCGGACATATTCACAAAGCCTTTGGAGAAGAATCAATTCGACTTCATCCGCTCAAGACTCAACATTTTGAAGCTTGAATAAGTTAAAGTCTAGAGACTCACCAACTCTAAGACTCTGATCTCTTAGACTTTAAATCCCGAGACTCAATCACTCATCGCTAAAGGCGTAAGTTTCTATCTAAAAGGTACGAATTCTCGCTTATTTTATCTAAAAGGTACGAATTCTCGCTTATTTTATCTCAAAAAGGTGCGTTCTTTTATTCAGATATAATTCGTGTGAAATTTGAAAACTTGTCTTTTTTAGAGGAAGTTATTTTTGGCAGTTATTGATTTTGAAAAAGAAGTGTTCGTACACTTTCCTTGTACCGTTTAAATTTCTCTTTTCAAATCCGAGGCATATATAAATACACAGTCATTCTACCCCCAATTTTCAAAACCCTAAAAGACACTCTCCTCCCGATACTGTTTCTACTCTCTGTTCATCGTCGAGAAAGTGGTCATTTTTCTTGGGAAAAGCAAGTGAAGGAATCCTCCAATAGACAAAGAAAGATGTCGTCTTCGAGGAAATCATCAAGAATCGCAAACAGGGGACCACAAAGAATGGAGAAGGGACCGACTCACTTCGATCTTGCGAGGAAGAAGACTCTCCAAGTCGGCGACAAAGTCCGATTCGCTCTCCTCCACGTCATTCAGCATCTCGACCCACAAGGTGCAAGTCAAAATCTAGAAGAAGACATTATCGAGGATGCCGACCCAGTAAGAGTCCAAAAACCCTCTGTTATCTATAAGCTTTATCGTGCGTTAAAAAGGACTGGTTCTTCGTTAAAGTATATAGATGACTTTCTTAAGGACAAAAATTATGGGAATGAGTATCTTTTTTCGCGGAAAATGGAAGAGTTGGGAATTGCTCGAAAGGAAGAGCGAGAGGAGGCTCTTGCAAACATTCCTAGTGATCCTCGTATGCCGGGACGAGAATCGATTGATGGGAACGATGATGACAAAATGTTCCTTGAATTTAAACCTAGAATGGGTGTGGCTGCAAAGGTGAAAGGAAATCGGATGGATTTGTTTAAATCCAAGGATCGGGAAAAAGTGTATTTCAATCTGTTAAAAAGAGGGGTAATCAACCCTAGAAGTGTCGACTTTGACTTCTGGATTCCATCAACTTGAACTTAAGGGAGAAGTTGAATTTGCTTCAACTTGAGACTTTTTGCTCGACTCTGAGACGGGTATGATCAGCGACAGCTTACTTCTATTCAAATCTTAGCTTTTTGGATGCGAATAGAATTTCATTCGGTGTTCGAGACCAAGTCTATGTGGTAGATGTGAATATGTTGGCGGACATAATTGGAGTTGAACGGGGACGCTATCTCCCAATCAAAGTCTCACCTGCTCGCACTACTCTGGATCTTGTCAAAGATAGGGACGTTGATAAGAAAATCATCTATTCCAGGATGAATGCCGTCAACATTGTGCTTCATAAGATTGTGATCAATTGTCTTAGACCGAAGTCTACGTCAAAGACACGTATCTTTTTACGAAGCAAAGTTGATGTATGCGATTAACTCGGGACGGAAATTTTCTCTCCCGCACACTATTCTTTTCCATATGTACAGAGCGGTGTCAAAAGACAAAGGACAATTGCCTTATCTGGATGCGGTGACCAAGATCTTGAGACATCGAATATTGAAGCGCCACATACTTTTTGTGTTCGACCGTGTGACAAGATGGTGGTAGGGTTAAAAATGTTAATGAAGATGCGTCGAAAGAACTCTCTAAGGCAATGGAGAAATTCAAGGTGAAATCTCCGGTCAGTGCTTCAAAAAGGAAAGGAAAGGAAAGGAGGCTATTGGTGCCTCATCGAAAAAGAGGAAAAGAACTCTTATCCTGGAGGATGAGGATGAAGATGAAGATGATGAAGATCCCACTATTCCAGCGACAAGAACAAGACGTTCTGTGTCTTATTCGACAGAACTTCAGCAGAGCAGAGAAGAAGAAGAACAGAGAGAGAAGGAGAAAGAAGTTGAGGAAGAAGGAGACGAAGAAAAAGAACAGTCTGCTGATAAATCTGGAGAGAAGGGAAATCAAGAGCATGATCATTACTCTTCCCCTCTCGATGTCCTAGAGACAGGGGGAGTAAGCGTGCAAGAAAGGTCTACACCTCATGTTGCTGAAGATCTAAGACAATCTCCAGAAGACCCAGAAGAAGTTCAGGTCTCTCAATTGCCTGAAGAAGGTGATACATCGATTCGAAATCTGCCAGACCGTACAGAAGCGCCGTCGTCTGCTGAGAAAGTCAATGCCGATACACGAGACGGATGATTCTGCAGATCTTCGTAGTATCATGAATATTCTTACGGAAATGCGTAACCGGATATATGTTACGGGTTGTGAAATCCAAGCTTTGGAGCATCTGGAGAAGAATCTTCGGTCTCTATGGAAGATAAATTCAAAGACCTCGCTCAGCAACTCCAAGCCAATGCCAAGGGAGAAGAGGTAGCTCGTGCGAGAAGACACGAAGAAGCTTGAAGGAGTAGTCCAGTCCATTGGGGATTTCCATATCGTGCGCATTCCCAAGCGGACATGACTCCTTTCTCACCCTTTTCAATGCTTGACAAAAAGGGGAGAACCAATTTGAACTTTCATTTTTTAATCTTTGACCTTTGTGGTTATGTTTATTTTTGAGTATGATATGACTTGAGAACTTGAACTTGGGTGTGAATTTGATTTGAATTGACCGTGGATTTGATTATGAACTTATTTGGTTGCATTTATTCAAGTATTGTTACATGGTGTTTCTCATGAAAGACTAACCAATTTTCGTGGATGCGAGTCTGGTTGTTTTATTAATCTTTATGAGTTAGCCATAGTGCTTGAGAAATGTTTTGCGGGTCAAAGTTGTTCAAATTTTCAAGAAAGTTTTGTCACCATCAAAAAGGGGAGATTGTTGGAGAAATCTTTCCGAATATTTTGAAGGCGACAAAACGTTTCTTTCGGTCTAAAGTCTGGATGTTCGGAGACCGTCGGTTTAAAGTCCGAAGACTTTGTTCACCCAAGACTCAAGACTCAAGACCCAAGACTCAAGACTCAAAGACTTAAGACTCGGGACTCAAGACTTAAGTCTATTCTCACTTGAGTCTTTCTAATCCGGTGACGAAGGAAATCCAAAGCCGAGGTTTATGGTTGAGGATTCAATTCTATCCTCGGAATAGATTCTTTGGTTGGATAATCATTTCGGATTCTTTAATTCTTATCTAAGATCGATTGAAGATCCGATGGTTGACGAAATAATCTTGGAATATTCTATTCATGGAAACCGAGATCGATTGTATGGGCGAAACGGGATTGATGGGCTATCATCGAGATTCCTTAAATAACTCGGATGATCTTCTTGATTGATTCCGTCCAACGGGTAGATTGGAGGAATTCCTTTGGTAAGTGCCAACGGCTATGATGGCATAAAGGAGTATAAAAGGAAGACGTCTAGCTGTTTTAAGTGTGTGATCGATAGAAAAATTCCGAGTCGAAGATCCTTGATTGTTAGTCGAGGCGAGCGAAATTGTACACGAGAGAGTGTTTATACTTTGTGACGCCTTGAGTGAGTGTGGTAGATCTTCTACACCTAGAAATCAAGGAAGATCAACACTGTAACATCTCTTTGATCATAGTGGAATCCAGCCAATCGGCTGTCAGTGCTGAAGAGTGGACGTAGGCTTGAATCAAGCCGAACCACTATAAACCGAGCGTTCAATTCTCTCTTTCCCTTACTCAGTCTTGCGATTGAATTTTTAACTATTGCAAATCCTCTAATTGTTTAAATATCGTGCAAGTTTCGAGGAAATTTTTTGTATACCTATTCACCCCCCCTCTAGGTACTCGTACTAGCTATTTCACTTTCTTCGCTTTCTCTCTCCCTCCATTCACTCACATTCAGAGCCCCCCCCCCCAATCACCTGCAGAACAGCCTCATCACCTTTTCCTTTTTCCCTAGCAATTCCCTTCCCTCACGTATCCCCCTCCCCTCCATTTCCTTGCCGCCGCACGCCCACTTTCCCTCCTCTCCGTTCTTCTTCACACGTCCACAGCAACCAACACACTCACGCCATCTTCTTCAGTCCAAATCCAGCAGCCAGTCCAAGCAAGGGCAGCAAGGTCAGCGACCAGGTGAGAGACATGCAGAGTTGTTTAGCAATCCCAGCCCAGCAAACCGTCCAGCCCTGTCCCTTCTTGCCGCACCTCCACAATCAGCAACCACCAACGCCGATGCTCCACAACCTCAAGCCACCGCAATTCCACCAAGCAACCACCACAGCCGCGCCAACAGCCAGCTCAACCAAGACCGACCAGCAGCCAACAGAACCGAACCAGCTTGGCTGTGAGCTTTAGGGCCTTTTTCCTCCGCTATTTGAGCTCCATTGGAGACACGGTAGTTTTGGGTCCCCACCACCTTCACGTCGCCATCGCTGTGAGCCTGCCGCTATCGAACTCCGAGGAGTTAACTCCCTAATCATTGATTAGATTGTTAATTACGCCTAGGGAGTTAGATTAGTGCTAATTAGCTTAGTTAAATTAGTATTAAGTGAGATTAGCCTTAAGATGGATTAGTGTTAATCTAGTTTGATTATATTAGCCTTAATATTGATTAGTGCTGATCTAGTTGGCTGGATTAGTATTAATAAGGGTAATTTAGTTTGGTTTAGTGAATTTCTCCCCGGATCAGTTCACTAGACCCTTGCCATTTGCTATTTTCGTGAATGGACATGTGCTACGATTTTGAGATTGATTGCTTCTTGAAAACTATTTTAGACATCTTCAACTATGACATATATTTTACTCAAGATTTTAAGGATTTAAAAGAATGAGATTTCAGTTTCATCATTTGCAAAATAGAATCTCGGATTATGCTGGAAACAGTGACATTTTGGTGTTCAAAGCATTTTTATCAACTCTTAGGGTTCGATTTTCAATATAGTGCATTCACAAAAGTTTTTTGTCATATATTTTAGTTTAACATACTCAAATTTCAGATCAAACAAACTAGTTTTGGACCTCGAACTAAGCTGATTTTGGAAAATGTGATTTCTGGAAACGGACACAGTTTTGGTAACGGATTGAGCAATTTATTAATCTTAATCTAGAAAGATCTGGGTTAAGGTATCTCATCAAAAATGTTCATTTTGGTGTCCTTTAGAACATATTCAAATTTGAGAATTTTCCGAGCTTGTTTGATTATGTTTCTGAAATTAAACTTGGAGGCGTGCGAGTGGCCCGGTTTCTACCGGTTAGGGCCGATTGTAGTTTTGTGGTTGTTCTTGGTATCTAGCTTGCTAGATAATGTATATTTGGTAATGTGATTAACTTTTGGCATGCTTAGAGCTTATGCATAATGATAAATGAATGGTTGTTTTATATTGGTTGTTTACTAGTATTGCAAAAAGTGACCTTATGGACTATTAAATAGAAAAGAAATGAGGTGTCGGATCCGAACACCAAAAATTATTTGCTCAATAAAACAATGAGGTTTTAAACTAGGTGCATGCAAATTTTGATGAATTAATTTTGAGTACGTGAGCACCTATGAATTTATTTCTAAATGTTTGGAACAAAAAAAAAATAGGGTTACTAAAGTTTAGTTCAAAAGGGGGTGGTTGGAAAAGAAAATAGAAAATAAATATGGTGTCGGGTTTGGGTACCAAGTTTTATGTGCTCAATAAAACGAGGAGGTTTTATACTAGATGCGTGCAAAGTTTGGCAGGTTAATTTCAAATACGGGACCCCGTACGAATTTATTTCGGAGAGTTTGAACAAAAAAAAAAGGGATTGCAAGGTTTATTGTTTTAAAAGGAATTTTTGGTATTTTTGGCTATATGATGGAATTATGGGTGGTTTTGATGGCTTGTACGTGTGTTGTTGTGCAATTAATTGCTAGATGGTA
This sequence comes from Eucalyptus victrix, assembly GCA_016097545.1. NCBI lineage: Eukaryota > Viridiplantae > Streptophyta > Magnoliopsida > Myrtales > Myrtaceae > Eucalyptus > Eucalyptus victrix. The sequence goes on from CM027837.1 coordinate 32,155,437, forward strand.
GTTACCGATTATTATTACAAAACTCGATTTTATGGTATTTAATTATAAAAATACCGAGTGTCGGTTTTTGACGCTAAATGTTTATATAGTATATGAAATCGTGGAATTTTGAAATGAGAGGGTACCATGCTTACGGGTTCGATTTAAATGTGTGACCACGTACGATTATTTTATTATGATGGTTTTTAATACGAAGGAAAATTGGCCAAGTCCATTATTTGAAATATGAGATATTTGAGTGCAAAACATGATGTTCTTGGCCAAATGTGGATGTGCGTGTGGTCACTATCAGAACCCGTCACCTAGCAGGAGTTTGGGACGATGCTTGATTTTATCGGATGCTCAATGGAAGTCTAGATCCTAGTCGCAGTGGAGGTTGGACCGATACTTCTTTGTGGAATGCCGTCTAGGCGGGGGTTCTAGACATTGCCATGCTTGACGAAGCGGGACAACACCCGGTTATGCTGGATGACCGCCGATTGGAGAGTTGGTTGTGGCCGATGGATCGTAATAATTAGAACACGCTTGAGTAGTTGTGATAGTTGTGCCTAATTATGGGACAAGATTGTGTGCCATAGTATGAGACGTGTCATAACGGTTTGGCCATATAATTGCGACCCATGTGATTGAAATAATATGTTCCGGTTATTAAACTGCGCTTGCTACACTGATGATGGTATATATGTTGAGCTAACGTGCAAGTACTATTGACACCTAAATTTTACTATTTTATTTATGACTCAATCGCATACAAAATTAGGAATTAGTCACTAAAAAAGAAAAAAAAAAAAAAGAGAAAAAGAGGAAAAAAAAACAACAACAAAAAAGGAAAAAGAAAAAATGCCTAGAGGTTGGGTCGGGCCAGATCTGGCATTGGCCCAGCCCACCGCCCGCCTCTCTTTCCTTTGCGCAGCCCAAGCCCATTTCCCTTTTGGCTCGGCCCACGCCAGCCTTCATCCTCCTCCAGCCTGTCTCACACGAACTTGTAGCAAAAGAAAAGGAAAGCCAGCAAAAAATGGGAGGGGAGGGGAACGGCAATAGGGGAGAAGAAGTGAGAGAGACGAGAGGGTGGACAAGGAGAGAGAAAAAGAGAGCGGGGTCATGCGAGCAGGAGGAGAAGGAGCCTTTAGGCCACCACCACCGTTCTCGACAAGCCACCCAATCGATGATGTTTGCCATCGTCTTCCCTAAAACCCAAATCTGAAGTAGAAATGGAGAAGAGTGGAGGCACAATAGAGGGGGGAGAGAGGGAGAGAGAGGAAAGGGGACTGAAAAGGGAAAAGCTGGAGAGAGGGAGAGAAATCGGAGGAGGCTTCGTCGACACTATGCCTCCACTTGCCATTGCTGCTTCCACCCTCCATCACCAATGCCATAGCAACCGCTACAATAGCTTGCCCAAGCATTGTCACCCCTGCTGTCATGCCTCCTTTGCCTAAAGCCACGACGCCGCCACCCTCCGAATGCCGACTCGCAGCGCCCGTCGCCACCACTGTTGACACTAGCAACTCAATCCCTCTACCAGTCACTACCTTCGTGCCCCTACCACAAAACCCGCCACTCCGGCTACTTGCTGCCACCCTACTACCCCTCAGGGGAGCTCTGAACGTCACCTCGCCTCAACCCAACACCATTACAATGCCTATGTCACATGCACCGCTATGCCAGCTCGCCTAAGTGCCGTTGCCCCTCACTACCCACGGCCACCACTCGCCGCGTTGTCACCACCATCAACGCAGAGCCGCTAGAGAAGAAGGTTAGAAGCCAAGTTGGATCCGAGTAGGGTTTTCTTAGGAATAAGGTCGCGGTTTAAGAGTCGGGTCGGGTGCAAATCAAGGCTGAATTTGGGCTTGTGGGCTTATGGGCTGGTTTAGGTCGTGGGACTATTTTGTGATGGGGGAAGTAGGAATGGGCCCATCAGTTGGGCCCAATCCAAGTGCATGAAGGCCCGACCAAGGCTAGTCGAGCCTTGTATTTGGGTTGGGCCAAACCTGGGCAGGTCTAACCGACCCGTCTCAATCGAGTCGAGACTTGGGTCCAACCCGAAAAAAAAATATATATATATATATATATATATATATACATATTATTTTTAAAAATTAAAAATTAAAAAAATCGAAAATAAAAAAATGATGGGTTTAGTTAGGAATTGCTATGTATTGTCATTTTAGTGTAATTAGACATTTATTTACTCGTATATTGATTATATAGTATGTTTAATTTGCATATCTAATTATGTTTAATTGTACATGTTTAATTTTACTGCAATTAAGATCTTGTGGTTATAATTATTACTTTAATGATTGCGTACCCGCATGATCACTTCACATGTTAATGGATAGGTGTAAAATCAATCCAAACTGCCTGACAAAAATATTTTCTTTTAAATTGAACAAGATTAGGTACCAAAATGGTACTAATTGGTCAATTAGTGTAATCAACTCCCTGACCTTAGATTCTCTAGTTGTGTAGGAAGTATGGCATAGTCCGGTGCCTCACTTGGTTTCTAACAGACCCTAATAGGCTAGTGGCGACTCATTTTTGTGAAAATTTTAAGAATACCTCAATGTCACAAGATGTATGGGCTTGGGAAACCACGCCTAATCATGGGCTTTAGGTTCATCATTTAAGCAATACCCCTAAACCTATTCCCTCCCCCCGAGGGTAGGTCATGATAGGTACGTGTCTAGGCAAGGTAAGTTTTGTATGGTGCATGTTAGGACCACATTTAAGGTGAATTTACGTTCTAATTGGGGTTTAGGTGGTTGACTTGCTGAGATTTTATCTCACCCCGTTGTGAGCTAACATTTTTTAGGGGTGTAGCATGGAGATCTGCTGAGTGCAGATGTGGTGGGCACGTGATGCAACACCTTTTAACTGGCCTTACCATTAGTGAAGTTTAGAGTGACCCTAATCATTGAAGGTTGTTGAGAGCGTCAATAGGAAGTGGCAACTAAGAGGCTTGTAGTGAATAGACTTCCTAGGGTCAACAATTGGTAAGGAAATTGTTCCTTGTTTTTACTATCCCTATGTTTATTTGTTGATTAGGTGTTGTAGGGCGTGTTTGGTAATATTTATGTTCAAAAATTGTTCCCATAAACAAAAATAAAAAAATTATTTCTATTACCAGATAACAATTTTTGAACAGAAGAATGCGTTTGGTAACCGTATAAAATTTATGTTTCTGGAATAGAAAAAAGAACAAAAATACGTTTGGTAAACTTTTATAATTTTTTTTTGTTTCTTTTAATTTTTTAATATTTTTAATATTTTTTTTTTTTTTTTTTTTCATCTTTTCTTTTTCTTTGGCCGCTCACCGAAGGCCAGCTTGGCCCCAACGAGCCTCGCCAGGCCACCAACTAGCTCGCCGGGGCCTCGCCCGGGCGTGGCGAGGCTATGGCAAGCTCACTGGACGCTAGCCTAGCCCCGTCGAGGCTGAGCCTCGCCAGTGGCCTGGCAAGATCGCTGATGGCCAGGCGAGCCTCATTGTGGCCGCACGAGGCTTAGCCTCGCTAGGCCACCGCCAGGCGGGTGAGCCACGGCAAGGCTCGGGCCGACGAGCCTCGTCATCACTCAGCCTCTCCAGGGGCTAGTGACGCTCCGACGAGGTCACCGGCCCTCATCTAGTTGGTCGCCGGCGCTAGCCATGGCCAAGGCTGGTGATCGACAAGAAGAAGAAAAGAAGAAAAAAAGAAAGAGAAAAAAGAAGAAGAAAAATGAGAAAAAAAAAATGTTTCTGCTTCTTTGATAAATGGATCTCATATGTGAAAGGGCTAGTAAGATCACCTAGAGGAGGATAAATAAGTGATAAAGAAATTTTAACAAAACTTCAAAATAGTTTGCTAGCAACGTAAACAATAATAAACAGTTATATGAAACTGTAAATTGAAATAAGGAGTTTATGGGAAAGAGAATAGAAACATAGTTCAACTTAGATCAAGCTTACGTCTGCTCTCCCACGCTAACAATTCACTGGCTGGATTTCACTAAGGATCAAAAGAGATGTTACAGTCTTACATCCTTGACTTTACAGTATAGAGACTCTACTACACTTCTTCAAAGTCTCACAAGTGTTTTCTCTCTCTTTTGAGTACAAATAAAGCTCTACGATTGAACCACCGCACTAAGTGACATTGCTAGTTTCGGGCTTTCTCCCCCTCACGAAGGGGAGAAGTTCGAATCCCCAACACGTCGCAAGGGGTGGTGGGTTCCTCCGTGGGCCCCAAGGTTTGCCTGCTAGCTGTTGGCTTACGAGTTTCCCTAAGTCATCAAAAAAATAAAAATAAAGCTCTATGATTGAAAAAACAAAGAATTAAGAGTTTCAGACTTTGGAATTTTTCTTTCACGTACACACTAGAATAACTTGAGCGTCTCCCTTATATACTCCTTCATGCCTTTACAACCGTTGGTATTTTCCAAATGAGTTCTTCCAATCTACCTGTTGAACAAAATCAATTAAGGAGATCTCGAGTCATTTAAGTAATGTGATAATAGCCCACCAATTCTGCTTGCCCATACAATCAGGATCTAGGTTTCCATAAGTAGAACCTTCTAAGTATACTTCGCATTTCAACAGATCTTGATTATCCGAATTGATTCCAATAAGAATAATTAATCTCGATGTGTTATCTCCAGCCATAAGATCTTCTATAAACCGTACAAACAGAATTCTTGAAGATAAACTTGCATCTGAATGAGTCTTCTCTTTGTCGGTGTAGTGAGGGCAGACTTTGAGTCTTGAGTCTTGCAATATTCAGACTTTGATGATAAAGTTTGGAGTTCTTCAGACTTTAACACTTGAGTCTAGAAGTCTTCAAATTAAACTAATGGAAACATTTTGTCAACTTTAAAACAATAAGGGAGTTTTCTCCAACAATATGAATCTGAGATTGTCTTCACTACCCTATCAAGCAGTGGTAGAAATTTAATCTCTCGCCTTTCTCATGGTTTTGACATGGCAGTCATTGATGAGGCAGTGCAAGCCAATCAGGTGGCAGTTCTTCCTCCCCTTTCTCTTGGTGCTACTCGATTTCTTCCTTCCCTTTCTCTTGGTGCTACTCGATGTTTTTGTTTGTGGATCAACAGCAGCTTCCTGCCACTGTTATTGGACTATGCTATACATCAGGAGACTTTTTGATAGATTTCAGCAAGCTGGATTATGCAACAATGTTGTTGTCTGCTCAGTATCGGATGCATTCACAAATCCATGATGTCCCCTCCAGATACTTTTACCAAGAACGCCCAATCGATAGTGAGACTCTGGTGAAGGAACCTGATTAAATATATTACAGGAATACATTGCTTAGATCTTACTTAAATTTATGATATTACATATGGTTGGGAATCCCATTGAGGTGGTTCTATCTCTTACCACACGAAGCCCATGTTTACTCAGTATATAGGAGTATCTAAGGTATGGTTTCATCAGCCCTGTTGTATACCCTTCTCTTTATGGCCAACTCCCTGTCCTGTTCACTTGTCACTTACGAGGACAGATTGTGATTGTTTTTGTCTTTTACTCTTATTAGGTAATGGGAAACGCTAACCTTTGATTCGGTCTTATGGCTGGGCTGTGCGAAGTGCTGAAGCTAAAGCCAAAAATTGTTACGTGGACATGGATTCTGTCCCCAGAGAGTTCTTGATACCTAAAGGACCAACTCTTGCTCCCCTGCCAGGTAAGACTTCTTTAAACTTGAGCGGGTTGGGGTCAAGTGGTTTGAGGCATAGATTGACAGACAAGCACACAGAGCCGAGGTCAGCGATGGCACCGTGACGAGAACTTGCCAGCATCTTTAATCCCTAGGAATGGAAATTTTTGGCCTCTTAAGCCACCCGTGGAGAATTCATCGGAAGTTGTTGATCAGGTGGTCACAGATCCAAGGGTGTCCTGGCAATACGGCGCACAGAGAAGTAGCAGAGTTCCTCTGGACCGTTGTGGAAGAGAGATTACTAACTGCTCGTCCTCTCTGCAATTTGATCTTTGCCTTGTTTTTAATACTGGCATGTGACTGGTTCGAGCAAAAACGAGAGCTCGACCAGAGCTCGAGAGTTTCTTTCATTCTTTCCACGTCGTGATGAATGTATATAAATCAACGCAATTGAGAAGCCCGACAAAATATATCTATAAAAAGAGGCTATCGAGAAGATGCAGCATTTGGGTCACTTTATTGTGTTTGTTGTTGTGCTAACAATGAATTATTTCGGCAAGACATTGAAGGGGTTGTATTCTCAGATTCTATTTTTGCGCAATGCTAGATTCTTGCGCAAACAGGATACATATAGTACACACCAATGCCTCGGAACTCTAAACTTTGCTTGAAATCAATTAACTAGTTGAAGAAAACAAGAACACATATGGCTTGAGTTTTCCTCTCTACACCTATGGACCTTCGCGACAAGCGTTCGGTTAAAAAATATCTGCATCGCTTAGTTAAACTCTTCCTAGAAATTTCCGTAACCGAAGTTAAAGTTTTTAATTGACATATTCAGGAAAATCATTTTCGCTGGTATGTAAAACCAAAGATCTCAGTTGGTTGCACAAATTCTTTACATCCAGACATACTATCTAGGGGTGAGCACTAGTCCAATTCCTAGTTCCTAAAATTTGGAATCATTGATAATCGGTTTGGTTCTAGGTGCAGACTGAATCACTCAAATCTGACGGATTTTTTTTTTTTAACCTAATGGTTCTTTATTTTAGATATTTGAATTTGAAAGATTTATTGATGTAAACCAATTTCTCCATTACAGGTATGCATCTAGAAATTGTCGAGTACAATTAAGTGCTTCCTCTTTAAAGGGACACTTGCCGTTTTGGAGAAGCAACAAAGAGAAGGAAAAGCGTTGGTTTCAACATGGTTTAAGATGTAAATTCTATTAAAGAGCAGCCGTTTTATTGGATTGACAATGATCAATACATGTTTACATCATTATAAAAAGGGCTCATAGGTGCAAGAATCACCCTTTGAAAGCCATTTAACTTAAAAGAGCATATAGAATTCTTGGGTCAAACATATCTTTTAATGACACTTAATCTTGATTTAGTATTTCTTTTGTTTGATGACCAGTGGAAAAATTTTATTTTATGTTTACAATTTTATTATTCTACGCAATTAGACTCTCTCTATTTCTCTCGAGAAATTCAATCCTTGGTGAGTGGTTCCTTTGAAGCCCACTTCTAATGTCTTCAACTTTTTTATTTTATTTTATTTCTTTCTCCACTGTGGTTATATAGGAAATTTTCTATTCTGTTTATATCTACATTCATATAGATCGAGGTATACTTTGAGTGGGCAAAGTTGATTATGGTAGATCGATCCATCATGCAATTGCGCGTGGATTACAATTTTCTCTTACAAAGTGAATTCCAATAATTATTACGCTCAAATATGATATATTTGGTGACAAAAGTTGATTATGGGCGGACTGATCAAGAAATAAATCACGATAACTTTGTATTCCCTTTGTGTTCTAAATGGCGTAAAATGATTCTCCCATCACTATTAGGTTTCAATTTTTTGAAACTTGCTATTTCCTTAATAAAATTGGCTGTGAACACAGCCAGAATGTTTAAAGACATATATAGAATAGGGGTGTTAAATGGACCGATTATAATATATAATTTCTCTATTAAAAAGAGAAGAAGACATATATAAAATAAATATTTTATTTATTATTACACATTGTGAAATGATGAAATTATCCAACCAATTAGTAATAAATATATCACACGCTTGCCCTTCTCCGAAGATGCTCAACCATCGACGGGCCACCCGAAGCAAATCCATGCCCACACCATCATCTCTGGCCTCTCTCGCTTCCCGTTCGCCGCCACATGAACTACGCAGCGCACTTTTTCTCTTGTTTCCCACTCACCCACCACCATTGTCTTCGACTTCGGAGTCGGGATGATGGGTTTCTTTGATGGAAGTAATTTGAAGATGAAACGCTCACAAAAGATAGATAGGCTTATAGATTTATTTCACCTTAAAAAAATAATTACAAGACTCCCCTATTTATAGAATTGTTACATGACATTTACTCTTCCTAGTAGGAAAAGCTAGTGTTCCAAATAAGATCTAGAAACTAATAAAAAATCAGCATATCTCATCTTATCTCTAAAAACAATCACTAGAAATAGGAATAGACTCATTATAGATAATGACAAAGAGATTCATTAAAGGTGTCATTGCAATTATGACTCTTTTTCAATGTAGGTACTAAACATTTATCTGCACGGATGCCCCCTTAAACCAAAGTCTCTTCCATCATTCTTGGGGGTACTTCGAATGTGGACGGCTGGTCTCTGTCTACGCCTGCCAGATGCCCGCACTTCCATTGCACTGGTCGGGGCATGGCGCTCGCTCTTCCTTTGCTTGGCCAACTTCGCCGCCAAACGATGTAGTTCGGGCGAGATTGTGATGCATACGTGGTGGGTTCTCTGATAAGCATGTACGGAAGGCATTGGGCTGCGAGTGTGCGGGATGTGGTTTGCTGGACAAGCCTTATCACTGGGTATTGTAGCATCGGCCTCTTGTAGGAAGTTTGAGGACCGTTCGATTCAGTGCCAAGGAAAAATGGTGTTTCCTACAGTGCCTTGATCTCTGGCTAATTTAGGAACGAGCGGTTTGATGAAGCCATTGAGTTGTTTTCTGGGGTTAAAGATCGTGCAAATGTGAAATTAATTGGATCTCTTTAGGCTAGCGTACTTAGTGCCGTGCTATTGTACCGTGCTATTGTGGAAACCTCTAAAGAAGGAAAATGGGTTCATTAGTACATAGATGAGAGTGGCATCGTTTATGAACTTGGGCCAGGCTTTGCATTGATTATTTTCTTGTCACATGTGGGTTCATCGGATTCGCACAAAGAAGTGTTTGACCAAATGCCTCTTAAAGATGTTGACAACTAGGAGTGCGATGATATTGGGGTTTGGTGTCAATAGTGAGAATGAAAATGGGCTGCAGTTTTTCTACGAGATGGAAAATAGGGGCCCTAAACCAAATGTTGTGACGTTTATTGGAGGTCCAATGGCCTGCAATCGGAAGTGTCTAATCAATGGAGCATGGCGCTTGTTCGGACATATGAGCAAAGGTTACAGCATCGCTCCAACTAGTGAGCGCTGTGGATGCATGGTTGACCTCTTGGCTTGGGCCAGACAAATCAAAAAATGATCCATACGAAAAGTTCCCTGCAGAAAGTACTGTTGTGCTTCAACTTTGGTAGATTCAACTCTGTCTTTCCCCCTTTATCTGCTAGTTAGACACCAAAAAAATGATCTGTAAGAATGACTTGTTATTAAGTGGATACTTATGGGGTAAAGTGTGCACATGAAATGTTTAGAACTTGGGCATAGTTGGGTTTGAAGGACCAATGGACCGTAGCCTGGTGAGACACCTTGTGTCATTGTTGTATCATTTCCATACATTTTGATTGTCTTCCGTCGTTAATTTTGCATGTTATCATTCTTATTTCGTAATCTTGCTACACTCTCTGGAAATTCTCTAAGATTTGCCCTAGGCAACTTGGAATCCTTTTTGGTCTCTTTTCTATAGTTTGTTGATTCTATATATGTTTTTCATGCAGTGGTTATGCAACGCGGATGAGTCCTCTTAGGAGCCGTGGTTAAGATTGAAGCTTCTCCCTTAGTATTGGATGATAATTGGATGATTGTCCGGAATAATCAAAAAATTTCCTTTTTTTCTTCTTTTCTATCTTGCACAACTTCTAGTCCCTATTTGGCTGGCTAATAATCAACATTTCTCTCGAGTGTTTTTAGGGCATTTTTTGGCTCGTCATATAGATGCTTGGCAAGGGGCAAAACGAGCAGTTTTTCAAGTTCATCCAGAAAGCATAACCCAACAAAGTTGATTATGAGTTCTGCCATGTGTGCTGGATTCACTGGTGGTGTGGTGGATGACTACCCACACAGGTACCTATATTATTAGCAGAACTTATGTCAGTGTTCAACATTGATGGAACGACAGATGTTGTGCATGTCTTTGTATATATTCTGTTGGTTGGAAGTTATTTGTTTAAGTTAAGTTTCCGAGAGCCGAATATGAGAGCTTTCATTGGAGAGGAAACGCCCTTTTCTGTAATTATTGAAAGTTGGTTAAAAATCTTATGCTTTTGGTGTCCTGGAAAGTCGTGCGGATGGAAATGCTTTAACATTGTACATAATTTGTTGAGTAACTGAGCTCTTTTTGCATATGGGTTTCCACTCCCTTGGTGTGCTTCAGTAATATTCTCTTTCACCTATCAAAAAATAAATAAATTTCTGAGAAATGTCTGCAACAATCTTATTAATTTATTTCTAATATACACGACAGCTTATATATGAGATTATCAAATGTGCGCATAATACACTGTTAGTTGTCTTTGCCCATTTTCTTATGAATGGGTCATCATTGCCTAGGATAACTGGCAAAACCGAGCTAATAAAGTTTGCATATTCTGTATGTCGGTTTGTGTAAGAATCTCTCTCTCCCTCCCCCTCTCTCCCTCTCCCCACTCGTTTGGTACTCTTATGTGAACATTCTTTTGTGAGTGTTCTCATGTAAATATTGACCGGGACAATTTTCTTTTCGTTTTGCTCTCTTTCCAAATGCAAGTTACTATCTTTGCCAAGTTCTGGCCATAAAAGAAACAGAAACTATATATAGTCTCTACCGTGACATCACAGGTGACCTTGGTTTTTTAACAGGGGTGATATTCGAAACTGTAGCAGCAGGCGCTGCATTGAGTACCCAAAGTCATTGCAGCAAATTAGTTAATCCACTAGGTAAAAAAAGAGAATTCATTTCTTATAAGAAAATCTTACGAACTAAAATTGACTACTCTGAATCTTGTACTTGTAGTTTGCCACGACATAGTGGACATGAATTATTCCTCTCGAGCCACTTGACGACGCACCTACTGTGAAATAGGTGTGAACATGGTATCTCCATCACTTTATATTTCCCATCCAGTTCCTCCAAACAAATAGAACAACATCCATCAGCTTCCCCAACAGAGTAGCTCTTTCACTTGAGCTTTTCAATGGTGCCTCTGGAGATGCCTCGTGTGACTTGGTTGAGATTTGACTCATATCCTCCAATTGAGGCTTCCTCATTGTCTTACATTTCAACTTCATCTCTGGTGACCATTGCCAAATTTATGTCCATGTCGAACCCCCCATGACCATTACCCAATGCCCGAAACATCGTATGCAAAATAACTCTTATAAAGTTAGCCCAAAAACTGTGATGAACGCCCAAAGTATCAAGGACTCTCTCTAGGTGCGTTTCACATTCTGTATTGAATTCGCAGGAAGAATAGTATACCAAGTGAACGCCATCTTCAATAGGGACAAAGGGAACAACCGTAACTTCATCCTTCCATCATTAGGGAAAAGTGATAAAAAGTCCTAAACCTTTTGCATTTGTGTCAATTTAGTCCTAAACCTTTTGTTGGTGCCAATTAAGTCCTAAACCTTTTTTACATTGTGCCAATTCAGTCATTTCCGACCAATTTTGGCTCGATTTTGCTGACTAGATGCCGGCCGGCTGATGCGGCTTGATCAGTGCTGACATAGATAACTTTTAATAATATTTTTATTTTTTTATTTTTATTTTTATTTTATTTTTTTCTTTGTTTCTTTTTCTTTTTTCCTTCTCCTCCTTCTTCCTCCATCTAGTCACCGGACCTTAGCGACCGGCCAGAGGCGACGGCCGGCGAGGTCAAGGTCGACCTCGCCGGCCACCTCATTAGTGGCCACGAGGGTGAGCCTCACCAGCCATGGGCGAGGCTTGACCCTCACCAGATTCGATGAGGGCGAGCCTCACCAAAACGTGAGGCCGCCCTCACGGCCACTGACGAGGTGGCTGGCAAGGTCGACCTCGACCTCGCCGGCTGGAAAAACAAGGAAAAAAGAAGAAGAAAATAAAATAAATAAATATCAAAAATAAAAGGAAAAGAAAAATTAAAAATATTAAAATATTATTAAAAGTTGTCCACGTCAACATCGATCAGGCCAAGTCAGCTAGCCAACATCCAATCAGTAAAACCCGGCCAAAATTGACCAGAAAGAACTAAATTGGCACAACGTATAAATGTTTAGGACTTAATTGGCTAAAAAAAAAAGATTTATGATTAAATTAGCACAAATGCGAAATGTTTAAGACTTTTTTAACACTTTTCCCAATGCAAAAGAAGAAATCATGTCAAACCCTCCACGACCATTACCTAATGCCCGAAACATCATATGCAAAATAACTCTTATAATGTTAGCCCAAAAACTGTGATGAATGCCCAAAGTATCAAGGACTCTCTCTAGGTGCGTTTCACATTCTGTATTGAATTCACAGGAAGACTAGTATACCAAGTGAACACCATCTTCAACAGGGACAAAGGGAAAAACCATAACTTCATCCTTCCATCATTATTAACATCGCCACATTGAGCCGTAAATCAGCCAATATGTTCCACAGTTGACTAATCATCCTCCCCAGTAATGAGGTTACCACTGAGGGATTTTGTATTTCCTGGGGGTATGGGATGTTATCAACCCAATCCGGATATGGCTTATGATACACAGGCCTCGAGACATCTCCATCCAATCCCATTCTTTGCATAACCAAACAAGCAACCTGTTCTATTATCCTTTGATCTCTCAAATAGTCTAGAGCCTAATTTACTTGATTTATTTGTACCTTTGGCAGTGAAGGAGGACAATTAGCAAAGTCTCTTAATCCTCCTTGCGGGCGGTAAGGCTGACACCTTACAATCGATACGGGAATTGACCTAATATTCACCATCCCTACAATCAACACCACATCACTGGCCCCTGGGAAGCTAACATCGGGGAGGGTTGGTTGCGAGACATCTGTCTAGATCTCATTTCCTTGATTTGAAGTATCTCCAATCGCCTTTGTAAGATTGCTACCATTTGAGATTTCTGGCATTGACCTAGATGAGGGCAATATTTTTGGAACCCCAACTCGTTCACCCCAATTGCTCCGACTCTGATCATTCAAACTGTCACCCCTTTGCATAATCTCAATCGTCGAATGGGATTTGAACTGCTAACAGGTTGAGCTAGAACATGCACAGATTGCAAAGTTGTGCCAGTATGACCAATATGACTCACGTTTGCTTGATTCGGCAACCTCATTCTTGAAGTCAAATCAATAACCAAATTGGTTAACAAAGAAGTCAAAATAGTCAATAAATGATTAGCCATATGATTGGCCAAATCATTTTGCTGCTCTTCGAACATCCTTCTCATGGTGGCAATCATCGTCTAGTTCGGGGCCAACTCTCTTCTTTGATCATCGGACAATTCTCACGGAATATCGTCGGCATTAATACCCATATTGACACCATCAACGGGGTCTGAAATCTGACTAGAGGTCTTGGAACGGACATTCGTTTCTCTTACGTGCTATGGGGACAAGTTATCCTCACTGGTAAGGAGCGACTCTCCTGGTTTCTCATTTTTGCCATCAACACCTCCTAAGAGTTGAACACAATGGTCCCACCAAGCATGCCAAAAAGATGTTCACCGGGAAAAGTTCCCATGACAAAAATCTTTTACCAAAGATGGTAGAGTTTCAGTTTTATTATTTATAACGAGTCTCGTCTCGATCCGAAAAGGAAGCAACGGATCTAAATTATGGCAAAAGTAAATACAAGAAAACAGGAGAAATGTAAAGTGTGTTTGAATGTAAAATGCAGTAAAATGAAAGATGACACTTTGAAAGCAAAATGATCAGTTGTTGATTTTTTTTGGCCAAAAGATCCTTACAAGCATGTCTCTTCGGCTATTTATAATAGTGTTCCGCAGATAATTGCCCCTTAGCAGTTACCATTTCAATTTCTACAACATTCTGGAAGCTTGAGTTTTTAATCGGTAACCGCTTTGCCTTGGTGATATTTCCGCCGGTACCGATTCTCGTAATTGCTTCCATTCTTATCTCTTCAATTTCTGTATGACCCTTACCGCATTACTCGGAATCGGGGCTTGTCGACTATGGGCATTCTGGCCCACTTTTTCTTCAAGTTCTGTGTTTTAGGCCCACTTCATTCTCCTTGGATTCCGAAGTCCAATCAGCTAGTTTGGGTGCCAACAATGTTGATCAGGCATTTGTTGTTTCTTTCGGAGGAATCTATGAGCTGGGGATGACATGGTCAAAAAATGATGAACTTTGTTGGGGAGGATGTTGGAAAGGTCATTTTGATCCGAAATTTTGGCTCCATTTGGAAGAAAACGTGGGATAGAGACTGATTGATTAAAAAACACTAAGGATGAGTTAAAGAAGTGGAAGGGAACCGAACCGGCTTTACCCGGTCTTGAACTGTTTAGTTTCCAGCCCTCGAGTTGAACTAGTTTTGAACAGATTCCAAGGCTTATTCGCAGTAGAATCGGGTTTGACCGTTCCAAAACCAAACAATATTAGTCTCTTAGTTAAAAACTTTTGCAAAAATAATGAGGCTAAACATTTCAGCATAAACAGTTCCTTATGGTTTCTTGATTGACAATTAAAAAAATATAAAATAAAAATTGAATATTACAAGTGTTATAACTTTTGTATGATGCTAATTTGATTATCATATTTCTTTTTCTGTCATTTGTGTACCATATGACTTTTCAATCGATCACTTAAGCGATATAATTATTTTAAAAACGGTGACTACAATTGTTATCTCACGTTGGATTTTCGATACTTGGGTGAATGGGTTTTAAAAGTTATGACACTCAATTAATGTGTTTTAGAAGTCATGTTACTTAAGTGATTAAAAAAAAAAAAAACCGTTATAGCACTCAAGTGAGTGCTAAGTGAGTTTCTAAAGTTATGGCACTTGTAATGTCCTCATCCCAAAAAATATGCATATAATTAAGAAATTAAATAAAAAATGAATAAGGAGAAGATAGACCGGTTTTTTAGGTTGTAGAATTAATCGATTGGGTTTCATACCGAATCTAGAGTCAACCTATTCAGTTTCGATTTAAAAATTGAAACCAACTCTAACAGTTTCAGTTCCTTCTTAGGATATATCTATCCTAAAATTGATCAAGCTTAGACGATACCAATGTGCCGCTGGCCAGGCCAGAATTGTCGAATCCAGCCTAGGAAAGATGGAGCTTAGGACGAGCGATTTTCAATTGATTAGGGTGCATGCACGTCCAATCCACGAAAGCCATCAAAATCTTGTCATTTCCAGCGAGGTCAGCATGAAGCGGCGGTAAATGTGATGAACATGAGAGCCCATTTGTGAATCTTCAAATGGATCGAAATCGTATAGAATTTAAAAATGATAAAAAAAATTATTATTTTATTGACGACTTATAAATGTTTTGCAATATAAAGCAATTGAAAATCTACTGTGGGATTTGAAAGTAATAAAATAATTATTTTGGCAGTACGCTCGACCAATATACGAGGCCACTCGTAGAATCAAAATTTTATGGATACTGAAATATGCAATTTGAAAGTGTAAAATTATTATTCTATTTGTAAGCTACTGATGAATAAACGTGCTCACTTGTGAAGTGAATATTTTGTTGGTAACATATGATGCAATTTAAATGAGTAAAATAATTATTTTTCTTTTATTAAACTACCCACAAGTAAATGGACCCACCTGTGAAATTCCAAACGGGTTCATAATGTATTATTAAATTTGAAAGTCGCCAGGTCCTTGTTTTATCGATCCTTCCCGAATGGAAAAGCAGCTCATATTCTACTGACATTTGAAACTGGTGGAGTCATTATTTCATGTTACCATAACCTTCTACTAAAATATAATGTAGTTTTGTTAGGGGCTCGATATTTTTGTTTACTAATTTTTCCTCTTAAAAAATTGTGCAAAAGTCACCCAAAAATCCTAAACTATATTCACCTTGGCATATTTACCTCATACTTTTTTTTTTTTTGTAATATTGCTCTAAATTTGTACCTGTATAACACATTTACTTGAAACTTGTATAATGTGACACATTTATCCCAAACTTCTTTCCATAACACATCTAACTCAAAAATTTAGTGTCACAGAAAAAAAGTTTGAAGTTTTTGGTGTCACATAAAAAATTTAGAGTAAATGTATCATATATGTAAAAGTTTAGGGTTTTTTCGTGTCACTAAAATAAAGTTTTGGGTAAATATATCACACAAGTACAAATTTGGAGTTTTTGGTCACAAAAAAAATTAGGATTTATGTGTTATAGTGAATAAAATCTGGCTTTTTTTAATGGCTTTTTCCCTTAAAAATTCTGAGTAGAAATATATCATTCACAAAAGTCACGATTTTGTTCTTGGTAAAGATTCAAGAGAAGAAACTTGTTTTATTTGAAGGGGTTATATTATGTGAAATTTCAAAGATATAGTAATGCAACCTAGCTAAATTTTTAACCGAAATATTGATGAATAAGCGAGCAGCATGTGCCATTAACACATGGATCATTGTCTCATAGTTCATTTATTTCTTTTCGAACAATGTCTTGCAGAGAGACACAATACACATTAACAAAACTTCAAGAGGAAGTTTAGTCAATAGAAACCTAAATAACACATCATGCCTTTACAAACCTCATCCATCGATAGACCCATCAACTTGTTGAACCCAACTTGACTAGTACAATGCCGTTATTATAGTCGTTGCCCTTCATCTCCTTTCCTTTAGGGGTGAGCATTGGTCCAGGGTCAACCCTAGACCCACCCAACCCTGCTAATCTTGGTCCGATTCCTAGGGAGACTGGGTCGATCCTTGCTCTTAGAATTCCTGAGCCAACACTATGTGTGGGTCGGTCCTCGGTCCTAAGAGTTCCGAGTCAATCCAATCCATACCAACTTTGACTATATATATATATATATTATTTATAATTTTTTTATATAGAGAAAACCTTAAAATAAATAGCGTCAACTACGTTAAATAGCTATTTAGTGAGGAGTTCAAGTAATTTTACATTATTCTTTAATAACTTAGATTTTTAATGTCTTTTATAGTATCAATAGTCATAATTTACGAAGGAGGAAAATGTTTTTGTGAGGAGTCCTCACGGCGTCCAAAAAGGCATAAACAACTCCTTAGGGCATCCTCCTCTCGTATTCGTTCTCTTCTGTCTTATTAGTCCTATTAGTCTTCAATTTGCCAAAATCGAAAGAAACAATTTTTCCGTTCGCCACTCGACACTCGCCTCACTTGCTTTGGGTCATTCGTGCTACTCGTTGCTCAATGCTCTCTTGGCTTATTGCTCCTCACTCGACATTCGATGCTCATTCTATTCGACACTCACCCCACTTAATCCCCACCGCTTGCCTTTCTTAGTTGACCTTGCTCATCATCGAACCCATTGGGTCGGTACGGTCCTCAATTGCCCTTTTAAGGAATACAAAAAATGAAATAAAAAATTATTGGTTGGTCCTGGGTTGACCTGGAAACCGGACTAAACCCATTAGGTCAATTCAATCCTTAATCGTTTTTTTAAAGAGTACAAAAAATGAAATAAAAAATTACCGGTTGGTCCCAGGTTGACCTTGGAACCGGACCCAACCTATTGGGTCGGTCTAGTCCTCGGTCCTAAGCTCAATAGAATCGATCCTCAATCCCAAAAATTGAGGACCAACACTATGCGAGTTGGTCCTAGGGTTAGGGGGTGGACCGACCCAACCTGAACCATGCTCTCCCCTACTTTCCTTTGCATGTCTCTCTAGTTCAAATTGGCATCTTGGGTGGCAAGTTTGTTGGCAATATTTTTTGTAAACGCAAGATAGATGAAAAGCAAGACGATTAAATTTGGCATACCAAATCAATGGATATTAATTTTATTTATACTTTCCAAACTGGAATCATGGATTATTTAGTTTCTTACAACTCAAGGATTATATACTTTCCAAATTCGAAATCTTGATAAATAGATAACCTGTATGTGGCGTTAGCACATGAACGTTGTCCTATACCGTTCTTTTATTTATTTTTTTGAACAATATCTTGCAAAGAGGCACAACTTACAGTTGATTGTCTCTTTGACCGAGAAAGTGAAATATTTCCAAAGGATGACATTGATATATCTAAGTAAAATGGGTTATTTGTTGATTTTGGCCAGGAAAGCAAATGGTTGTGAAATTAAAGGTATTTAAAGTGCGAAGACTGAAAATATAAAGGGTATGAGAATGATTGGGAGATCTCTTGCAAAAATTACAACATATGTTTTTATGACCCACCAGCGACTACTTACAAATAATTATTGATATAAATCTACAATAATTCCGAATCCGATATGCAATTATTGATTAAAAAAAGTTATAAACTCTGGACACAATCACTTATCATTTAGCAATGATTATCAGTAAGAAGTTATTAATCCCGTTGTTATAGGCATAACCATCCAGTAGCCATATACTCGTGTCGATCCATCATCTTTGTCTTCAAGCTTCAACACCTAACAAACATCAGCAATAGTTGGCAGTTGATGACTCTCGTCAATTGGTGAAGACCATTGTCGATAACTTCTCCAATGTCTTATGTTGATGACTTCATTGGTAAGTTGTCAATTCTCTTCAAGCTGTTAATTGTTTTATACCTTGACGACTTACCTTCTTGATCCAACTTGGCTCTCATCAACTAACGTTACCACTTATCTATAAAATCACAACTTGGTCATTTTATGATTTTAACATTGTCCTAAAAAATTGTCAAGAGAAACTATATAAATACAACATCACTTAGAAACTTCATCCATGACTGGACCCAATATCTGACCTCACCTTTCCTGAAATGTGACTCAATCTCTTGTCCAGTTGATAACTTCCCGCTCTTGTTCACCTCCAACGCGCTCAAACTATCGAAGCTACATATCCTCAATCCTCCAATTCCCTATCACGTTCGAGATATATGGACACATGAGTAAATGTATGCATATATAGTGCCTTGAACGGTTCGAACACTTGCACATTCTAAAACATGATAAAGTAACTCATCATACACAAAATATGTTTTGTCATCTCGCGAAATGCAAATTATAATTTCTATACAAGTAACATCCGTATCATGTCAACTTTGAACAGTACATTGGAAGGTTCCTGTTCATCCTTTAATAATAATTAAAAGGTAGCCCACCTAACTCCATTTTCAACTAAGCGAAGCAACCTATTTAAATATTCGTTGGTTGGTTCGTATCCGGGGTAGCGTGGATGAAATTTCATAATATCAATCCAGAATTGGATACAACACTGAATCTAAACTGGTGTTTTAAAATGAAGTCAATGATATACATGAGAAGTCGCCAAGCACAGGGCCAAGTCTTTCAATAATATAAACGTCAATCTGCCAATTTTCCCCATGAAGAGGGATATCTTTGAAAAAAAAAAAAACCCAAATAAATAAATACTCCCAGCATTATTTGATGCTTCCATACGGCTTTTTTAAAAAAGAAAAATGATAATACCAAGGTTGGTAAAGACCGATATTTATTGGTGTATATGTCAAAACTATTATTGGATGCTTGAATGTATATGTCCTCCTTAATTTAGACACTCATTGGGATCTATTATTTCATCGTGTAAATCAATTTTGTACACCAATCTTTATGTTCTCGATATTTACTCATCCAAGTTCATACTATAAGATATTACATTTTGTATGTATCAAGATGCAATAAATTAACGTACTACGAAATTCATCCCATGCGTAAAGAATTATTTCCTCTGCACAAATCTCCTTGTCAGGGAAAAAAAATGATTTTCACTTTTATTCTCTAGTCTGACGACTTATTCTGAGTTTTTCTCTTTATTGGTGAGAATTGATATTACAAACCAGTTACATATTCTGTTGTTTCTTAACCTATGAACAATGAACATCATAGAAAATCTTTAGCTACCCTAGTTAGAGCATCCAATCATAGTTTGACATGGCACACATTTTATTTTTAGTTAAATATGCAAGCGGGTTGTCTAATCCTCTACTTTGAGATTGGCTTTAGCAAGAATAGAGGAAAATATGTCTCTTTAGTTAGATGTGCAATTTCGAGTTCATTTGGTGTTACATCTAATGTAAGTGAAGATATATGCATTTTTAGTCATTTATAGCTATAGCGTAATGACGTTTGTATATGTAAGCATCATCCATTTTTTGGCTGTTCAAAAGTAAGTGGTACTTTACTTTGTCAAGGATGAAGTATTATCAATCAACAGAAAAAATTATGGATAATTATTTAAAAAGTCATGAACCTATTATACGGTGGTTAAGTCAGTTATAAACTTTTCAATTTGACCAATTTAATCTTAAATCTTTCTATAATTTTTGTCAATATAATCATTCCAGCTAATTTTAACTAGTAATTACTAACGTGAATATCAACTGTCTTATGTGACATGGCTAGTTAGGAAGGTTGTTGCAGATGTGGACAATTTTGGCAGTTTTTATTAAAAAAAATTTATGCGGGACTCCATATGTCACTCTTTTCACTACACGGTGAGTTATTAACTACATGTCTTTGAATTGGATCCTCTCACCATGATGCAATTGGGCCACTTTAATCAATTTCTGTAATTGAATAAAAATTGCAGGATTCTGTAAAGTTGGAGTTGAATTTTATTATGTGAAGATACCCCAAAATGGAATGAAATCTTTTACCTCCATCAGTATAATTATTTGGTGTGTCATCCATTCAAACTATTAAGTATAGTTCTAAATCAGTTAAGTTATAGTTATGATATGTTTTGTATACTTGTAGTCACCTTTCATTTAATGGTTTAAATTTTATGATTAGGTATTGTTCTATGATATGAGAGCACATGTCAAATCTTGGGGCTCTCTTTCAAACTCATTGATTGTGGTGGGCTCACAACTTTGCCCACACAAAACAGGACCATTTCCATATAAATCCATAAATTAATAACTCCTTAATCGCGGTTCAAAATTCACTTAAACTTCCAATTTGTGGCCTAATTCCGAAAATTATTTCGATTAGACGAATAACGAGTTCGATTAGTTATTGGGCATTGCAAAATGAGGCTAACCTGGCTTAGCGAGTTTCCCGTGAGATGCGCGCTCAAGCTTTGTCTCTCTCTTCTCCGTTTCCTCTTTTCCTCGTTTTCTATCACCGTTTGCCTTCTTTTCATTTGGTTCGATTCCTTCATGCGCACCATCTATGGAAGGAAAAATTGATGGTAGGCTGAAGTCTAGCATCGAAAGAACGTGGGCTTGGCTAGGCCGTTAACACGCGATCAGCAAAAAGAGGACAAGATAAAAGCCGCGGAAGCTAAAGACATCACTTGGCAAGCAATTGGCAAAGCAAATTAAAGGGCATGACAAAATTAATTTTTGATTCTCATTATTACCTTATAAAAAGGGGGTCAACCAAACTACAAGCTGGTTTATCAGAACACTTAAAAGAGCCATAAACAAGAGGAACAAATGAAAATTAATGAATTCTTAAAAAATAAAATGAAAAAAGTTTAAAAAAAAAAAAAAAAATAGAATAAACCGCATGGGTATGGCCACAGCCCAACCATGGCCAGCTTCGGCAAGGATCTATGCTGGTAGGATTGTTCACGAAAAACAAAAAAAAAAACGATCAACCGAGCCGAACAAAATTGATAAGCTCAGTTTAGCACTTTAGGGTTTTAATTTTGGTTTAGGATTTTTTTCTTTGGTTATTCGTTTGGTTTTAGTTTATGACTTTGAAAACCGACAAATTAAACCGATAAGCTTAATAACAAATTTATTTTCCATCTAACAAATATAATTTGTAGCTTAACCTACCAAACAACTGCTTTGTATTTAATACCGTATGCCACGAATCTTCACACAGCCAAGAGAAAAAGAAAAATGGAATTGAAATAAATAACAGAAGATACATCCACAAGCTCCCAGGGAGCAGCTAGGCAGCTCTTGTTTAGCCAGCTACGTACTGGCCAAATAACTTCTGCCAAACGCCAATAGTACACAACACAGATTAAGACTAGAATCACAACCTTAAAGCATCTCACTATGGAGACGAAGCCAGGACTGACAATGCCACTGAAGATCTTTCATCCTATAGCATAAGAAACACGCTTGCATTGGCCAACCAGACATTGACCCCCTAAAGTGCGGAGAGTCGAATCGTTTTTGCTTCTTTTTTCTTCTTTTTACACACATTTTTCTTTTCCACCATCAAACCAAACATCTTCGAGTGGGTCATATGTCCTAAAACTTCAAACCAGAACCATGCAACTTTTCTTCCATGACACCGTCAATTCTCTCTCCCATCTCAGCGCTCATGTAATTCACCCAATCTCCAACCTCGCCTTTCCTGAAGAGCCACTTGTTCTCTACTCCAGTAGGCAACTTGCCGCTCCTATTCACCTCCGATGCACTTAAATTGTCAAAGCTACACATCCTCAGTATTCCCTCCCCGGTCCCGTTTCTCAATTCTTCTTCGTTGAATGGACGCCCAATGAAATCGGCCAACCTCCTCACTTGAACGCTCGGGTCCGCTTTCATCTCCTCATACTTCACAAACAACACCTTCTCGGGCATCTCCGAGCTCGCCTTGTGGTAACCCAGCACATGGTCCCAGTAAGGCCCGTACACGCTAATGCCTCCGCAGAACTTGTCGAGGCCCTCTAGGAGTGGAAGTTGGCCCTTCTCTTCGGGCCTGAACTTGTTGAAGTAGTGCCACATCGAGATGAAAGTGTCTTTAGGGTTCCTACACAAGTAAACCAGCTTGCAATTGGAGTGCCTCACCGATCGCGGAAGCAAGGAATAAGGCAAGTGGGTGGCCAAGAGCCTTGGGGACGTAAAAGCAGTGAGATCGGGGTTTTTATTCAGGAGATAGAGCCCGAGCTCCAAGTAGGGCACAAGATCGTGGGGGTTTTGTGTTAGGAGAGGGTGGCGTTGTTGTGGGTTGGAGTCAGAGTACTCAGCACGGTTCAAGAGAGCAAAGAGGATGGCCTTTAGCCAGGTGGTGCCACATTTCGGGCTGGTGACGAGGAGGATGTCAGAGGGGTGAGCTTGGAATTGGTTTTGGCAAGCAAGGACGCTATTCAAGAGCCAAGGGGGGATCCAGAAGCCCCGATACAAGCAGAGAGAGTCTTGGACCCAGCCCTCTTCCGAAGGGAGAGAGGAGAGCAAGTCTTTGCATTCTGGCGACTTGACGTCGTCTCGCAAGTAATTTTCAATGAAAGGAGGAGGTTGAGAGGGTTCCATGGTGGCGGCCGTGGCCGCGGTGCGTGGTGATGGTGGTGGTAGTGGTGGTGTAGGTGGAGGAGGAGGCTGGTTGGAGTGAATGATTGGGTGTCTAAATAAAGAACATGAAGATGGTGCTGGGTGTCTCTTATAATTTATACATTAAATGGAGATGGTGGTGTTATTGGTGGTGTAGGTGGAGGAGGAGGCTGGTTGGAGTGAATGATTGGGTGTCTAAATAAAGAACATGAAGATGGTGTGGGTGTCTCTTACAATTTATACATTAAATGAAGATGGTCCTCATAGTAGGGGAAAAAATCACTTTTAGACTCCATCTGAACGGCTTCTTCTGAATTTTTTATTTATTAGTGAAAATTGATATATTGATCCAATTAAATCTTCTTCCTTTTCTTTGAACTTTGAACATGCACATGAACAAAAATTGTTTAGCTTTTTTTTTTGTCAAAAAAAAAAAATCGTTTAGTTAAGGGCCATGTTATTTCCTCTGTCCCTAATTAAAGGATCCAATTATAATTTGACATCGCAAAAATTTCATCTTAGTTAAATTTACAAACGGGTTCTATCCTTATTTGCAATCCTCTAATGGAGGTCTGGCTCTAGTAAGGATGGAGAAAGATATGTCGCTTTAGTTAGGTGGGTAGTATCAAGTCAATGAACCATTTGGTGGACATTTAGCATACGATAGTGACGACGTCAAGAGCGTGAAACCTCATGCCCACATGTCGAATTCTTTACTCATTTATAGCGATAGCGTAAAGATACTTACGTGTGTACTCATCATCTATTTTTTGGCTGTGTTCAAATGCCCGTTTAACGTGGAACTTTTATTTACTCTATTAGACAAGGCACTGGATCAGGTGTATAAAACCAAATCCTAACCACTCTATCTATAACACAAAATACTCTCACTACCCCACACCTGGTTCACGATTTTCATTACATAATTAAGGCTATATATCAACTAACAAGGATTAATAATGCTAGAGTGGATACGCACACTTTCTCGTGGCATCCGTGATCAAATATACTTTTCAGTCATATTAATAAATAAAAACAAACGCATCTCGTTCACATAATTGACTAAAAAACCCATGCTCAAAAAAGAACATAAAGCATTGCTTATAAATAAATAAATAAAAAATAAGGGTTAATACCTCAAAAAACTCAAATTATACCAACTATGACACAATATATTTTTTTTTATTAGTAGAAATCCTAAACTTGCCAATTGTGATAAATATACTCCGAATAGAACTAAAATAGAGAATAATTATGTCACATGTGTATAAATTTGGATTTGTTTGTGACACGAAAAAAAGTCGGAGGTATTTGTACCTCAGTGAGCTAGTCTATAATTTTTTTGTAATATATATTAAAAAAGCCTTTCGGTATTTGTGCCATAGTACGAATGGTATGGGATTTTTTTGTGATATTTGCCCAAAAAATTGAGCATTAGAAGTGGATGTGTCCACTTAAACAATTCAAAATTGTTTTTGATCAAAGAAATCTAGCAAATTGTGCCACTTGACCGAGAAGTTAAAGACAGAAGTCGGCGGGCCAGAAAAATCGGAATTCCGTGTCTTTAGCCTCAAAATGTATCCGCAGTAGACTATCTTCTCCATGTCGTTGCTACCAAGAGTGGGTTGAACAAGATTTCACGGGTAACGTTGAAACCCAAGCACGAGAAAACCCAGGAAATCTTTCGTGGAATCTTATGGAAGTATATCGAGAAACAGGATACATATAATACACGCCAATGCCTCGGAACTCTAAACTTTGCTTGAAATCTTAGCTAAGGTATTAAAAGTATTTTCTTTTATAAGAATAAAGACACTGTAGAAGGTTATCAATTAATTAGTTGAAGAAAACAAGAACACATGGCTTGAGCTTTGCTCTCTACACCTATGGACCTTCGTGACCGATGTTCAATTAAAAAATGAGTGCCGGACACTTGGAGTGCCAAAACTTAGCACGAAGGGACACTTATTTGCCAAAAGTTAAGAAAGTGACACTAAGGGTGCGTTTAGTAACATTTCTATTTAAAAATTGTTCCAAGGAACAGAAATAAATAAAAAAAAGTGTTTTTGTTCAGGGAACAATTTTTGAATAAAAAAACATGTTTGGTAAACTTGTTCGGAAATAAAAATGAACAAAAACACGTTTGGTAAATGTGTGTTCTTTCTTTGTTTCTTTTAATTTTTTTAATATTTTTTTTTATTTTTTTATTTTTCTTTCTTTTTTTCTTTTTTCTTTTTTCTTTTTTCTTTTTTCTTTTTTTTTTTTTTCTTTTTTCTTTTTCTTCTTTTCGCCGTCGCCAACCTCGCCATGGTTGGCGACCAACCGACAAGGGCTGGTGGCCTCGCCCAGCCTTGCCCCACGCTGGCGAGGCTCAACCTCGCCAAGCCACCACCAGGCCGGCGACACTCGGCCTCGTCGGGGGCCGGCGACGCTCCGGCGAGGTCGCCGGCCCTCGACGGCCGGTCGCCGGCCATGGCCTAGCCCGGCCACCAGCCAAAGAAAAATGAAAAAGAAAAGAAGGAAAAAAGGATAAGAAAAAGAGAGGAGAGAGAAAATTTGTTCTTAAAAATTGTTCCAGAAACAAGAAACACGTTTTTCTTGTTTCTTGTTTCTTGTTTCTGTTCCAAATGTGTTACTGGGAACAAAAAAATAGATTTGCAACAAAAACGCAAACAAACGCATTTATGTTCTTTTTTTGTTCCCTGGAACAAAAAAGCAGAAATTTTGCTCATAAACAGAAATAAAGAACATTAACAAACAGGCTCTTAAGTGCCAAAATCGAAGCAAAACGGATCACTTAAGTATCAATTAGGCCAAAATGTTAACGTGGTAATTTTCTGACGAGGTAAATGCAAAACAACGTCATTTTATCTCGACGTAGTAAAAAATTAATTTAAAAATTAACTAAATTAAATTTAAAAATAAATTTATTTAAAACATATAAAAATAAAAATAAAAGGGGAGAGGGGAGGGAGACGGCTGAGGCTGAACCCTCACCGCCACCGCCTCCCACTACCACTGAGAAGGGCCGGCAATAGAGGGGGGAGGGTCGGCGAGGGTTGTTGGCCCCGCCCAATAAGCAGTGAGGGCTTGCGAGCCCTCATTGCCTCCTAGCCATCACTGGGAAGGGCCGATGACGAAGGGGGGAGGGTCGGCCGAGGTCGCCAGCCCTCAGCCGATCAACGGCGAGGGCCCGTGAGCTCTCGCCGGATTTGGGCGAGGGCTTGCCGGTTGGCCAGGGGCCAGCGACCTCGGCAAACCCTCCCCCCTCCATCACCAGCCCTTCCCGGCGACAGCGATGAGAGCTCGGCCCTTAGCCGCCTCCCTCCCCCCATTTTTTCTTATTTTTATTTTTATTTTTAAATGTTTTAAATAAATTTAGTTTTAAATTTAATTTAATTAATTTTTATATTAATTTTTTACCACGTCGAGAAAAGAAAAAAAACGGCTTTGTTTTTGCATTATCTAGCCACATCGGCATGCAAAACGATGCCGTTTTGCACTTATTTCGCCGGAAAATTGCCACATCAACATTTTGGCCGAATTGGTACTTAAGTGATTAATTTTGCTCCGATTTTGGCACTTAAGTGTCACTTTCCTAACTTTGGCACTTAAATATCTCTCTGTACTAAGTTTTGGCACTTGGAGTGTACTTCTTCCATTAAAAAATATTTGCATCGCTTAGTTAAACTCTTCCTAGAAATTTCCATAACCACAGCTAAAGTTTTCAATTGACTTATTCAGGAAAATCATTTTCACGGGTACATAAAACCAAAGATCTCAGTTGGTTGCACAAATTCTTTACATTCAAACATACTATCTAGGATTCCCTAACCTATCTCTCGTTCACTGCAAACGAGAGGCTAATGTGGCCGCCAACTGGGCTTCAAAGGCCCATAATTGGGCTTCGAACTTTCAAAATTGGGCTGCGTTTCCTCCTTTTTACTTGATGGACATTGTCTGTGCCGACGCCTTAGCTGCTGGTTGTAATGGACTCTAATTATCAATATAGTTTCACTTTTCAGACCAAAAAAAAAAAAACATACTATCTAGGGGTGAGCACTAGTCCAATTCCTAGTTCCTAAAATTTGGAATCATTGATAATTGGTTTGATTCTAGGTGCAGACTAAATCACTCAAATCTGATCGATTATTTTTTTTCCCTGATGCTTCTCTATTTTTAGATGGAGATTCGAATTTGAAAGATTTATTGATGAAAACCAATTTCTCTGTTAAAGGTATACATCTAGAAATTGTTGAGTACAATTAGTTGCTTCCTCTTTAAAGGGACACATGCCTTTTGGAGAAGCAACAAAGAGAATGAAAAACGTTGGTTTCAACATGGTTTAAGATGTAAAATCTATTAAAGAGGAGCCGTTTTATTGGATTGACAATGATCATTACATGTTTATATCGTTATAAAAAGGGCTCACAAGTGCAAGAATCACCTTTTGAAAGCCATTTAACTTAAAAGAACATATAGAATTCCTAGGTCAAACATATCTTTTAATGAGACTTAATCTTGAATTAGTATTTCTTTTGTTTGATGACCAATGGAAAAAATTTATTTTATGTTTACAATTTTATTATTCTACGCAATTAGACTCTCTATTTCTCTCGAGAAATTCAATCCTTGGTGAGTGGTTCTTTCGAAGCCCAGTCCTATTGTCTTCAACTTTTCTTTTTCTTTTTTTGTTTCATTTCTCTCTCCACTGTGGTAATATAGGAAATTTTCTATTCTATTTATATCTATATTCGTAATTATCAAGGTATACTTTTGAGTGGGCAAAGTTGATTATGGTAGATTGATCCGTCATGCAATTGCGCGTGGATTACAGTTTTCTCTTACAAAGTGTGATAAATAATTATTACGCTCAAATATGATATATTTAGTCACCAAAGTTGATTGTGGGCGGACTGATCAAGAAATAAATCACGATAACTTTGAATTCCCTTTGTGTTCTAGATGGCATAAAATGATTCTCCCATCACTATTAGGTTTCAATTTCTCGAAACTCGCTATTTCCATAATAAAATTGGCTGTGAACACAGCCAAAATGTTCAAAGACATATATAGAATAGGGGTGTTAAAGGGACCAGTTATAATATATAATTTCTCTATTAAAAAAAGTAGAAGACATATATAGAATAAGTATTTTATTTATTATTACATTTGTGAAATGACGAAATTATCCAACCAATTAGTAATAAATATATCACACGCTCGCCCTTCTCCGAAGATGCTCAACCATCGACCGACCACCCGCGCCATCATCTCCGGCCTCTCTCGCTTCCCGTTCGCAGCCACATGAACTACGCGGCGCGCGTTTTCTCTCGTGTTCCCACTCGGCCACCACCATTGTCTTCGACTTGGGAGTCGGGATAATGGGTTTCTTGGGGGTACTTCGAACGTGGGAAGGCTGGTCTCTGTCTACGCCCACCATATGCCCGCACTTCCAACGCACTGGTCAGGGCATGGCGCTCGCTCTTCCTTTGCTTGGCCAACTTTGCCGCCGGGCTATGAAGTTCGAGCGAGATTGTGATGCATACGTGGTGGGTTCTCTGATATGCATGTACCGGAAGCATTGGGCTGCGAGCGTTCCTCGCCGCCCGTTTGATCAGAGTTCAATGCGGGACGTGGTTTGCGATGCATACGGTGGGTTCTCTGATATTAGGAACTTGGTCTGCTGGACGAGCCTTATCATCGGGTATTGTAGCAGCAGCCTCATGTAGGAAGCTAGAGGGCTGTTCGATTCAGTGCCAGGGAAAAATGATGTTTCCTACAGTGCCATGATCTCTGGCTCCGTTACGAACGAGCGGTTTGATGAAGCAATTGAGTTGTTTTCTGGGGTTAAGTTGGATCTATTTAGACCAGCGTACTTAGCACTGTGCTAATGCGGAAGCCTCTAAAGAAGGAAAATGGGTTCATAAGTACATAGATTAGAGTGGCAATGTTTACGAACTTAGGTCAGGATCTTCTTGTCAATGGTGAGAATGAAACTTGTGCTGCAGTTTTTCTACGATATGATAAATAGGGGCCCTAAACCAAATGTCGTGACGTTTATTGAAGCTCCAATGACCTGCGATCGGAAGTATCTAATCAATGGAGCATGGCGTCTGTTCGGACGTATGAGCTAAGGTTACAGCATCGCTCCAACTATTGAGCACTGGGGATGCATGGTTGACCTCTTGGCTTGGGCCATACAAAGAATGATCCGTAAGAAAAGTTCCCTGCATAAAGTGGCTACCGTTGTGCTTCAAATTTGGTTGGCTTAACTATGTCTTTTCCCCTTTCTCTGCTAGTTAGACACCAAAAAAATGATCAATAAGAATGACTTGTTATTAAGTGGATACTTATGGGGTAAAGTGTGCACATGAAATGTTTAGAACTTGGGCACGGTTGGGTTTGAATGACCGATGGAATGTAGCCTGGTGATACACCTTTTGTCATTGTTGTATCGTTCCCATACATTTTGATTGTCTTTTGTCATTAATTTTGCATGTTATCATTCTTATTTCGTAATCTTGCTACACTCTGGAAATTCTCTGAGTTTCTATATTGGGAATCTTTTTTGTTTTCTTTTCTGTAGTTTGTTGAGTCTACATTTGTTTTTCATGCAGTGGTTATGCAACGCAGATAAGTCCTCTCATGAGCCACGGTTAAGATTGAAGCATCTTCCTTAGTATTGGATGATATCTGGATGATTGTCTGAAATGATTTTAAAATTTCTTCTTTCTGTTTTTCTATCTTGCAGAAACTTCTAGTCCCTATTTGGCTGGCTTAGAATTGACATTTGTCTCGAGTGTTTTTAGGGTATTTTTTTGGGGCTCGTCATAAAGATGCTTGGCAAGGGCCAAAACGAGCAGTTTTTCAAGTTTATCCAGGAGGTATGGTCCAGCAGAGTTGATTTTGAGTTCTATCATGCGTGCTGGACTCACTGGTGGTGTGGTGGTTGACTTCCCAAACAGTTACCTATATTTTTACCAGAACTCATGTTAGGGCGCGTTTGATAACGATTCTGTTCCCGGGAGCTGATTCTGATCAGAACTGATTCTTTTTTATTCTGTTCAGGAACCGATTCTAAGCATTTTAAGCCGTTTGGTAAGCTTGTCCAAAATTTCGATTCGGAATAGAATTGCGTTTGGTACCGTATTCATTAATTCTGTTCCAAATCAATTTCTTTTAATTTTTAAATAATTTTTTTTTACTTTTTTCCTTTGTTTTCATTTCTTTTTTTTTTTTTTTCATTTTTTTCTTTTCATTTTCCTTTTTTTATTTTCATTTTTTCATTTTTTCATTTTTTTTCTTTTCATTTTCCTTTTTTCTTTTCATTTTTTCATTTTTTCATTTTTTTCTTTTCATTTTCCTTTTTTTTCTTTTCTTTTTCTTTTCTTTTTCTCACCTTCTCCTTCTTCTTCCGGCCGCCCCGGCCGCCGTGACCGTGCCCGGCAGGACGAGGGCCGCGACCTCACCGAGCGTTGCCGGCCCTCGCGAGGCCGGCCCTCGTCGGCCGAGCCTCGCCGGCGCAGCCCTCGCGGCCGATGGGCGAGGCTCGCCTAGCCACGCCGAGGCTCGGCCGAGCCAGATCGGGCGAGGCCGAGCCCCGCCGGTGGCCAGGCCGACCTCGTCGGGGTTGGGCGAGGCCTGCCAGGCCACCGGCGGGGCTGGGCAAGCCTCGCCTGGCCACCGGTGGGGCTGGGCGTCGCGAGGCTCGCCCAGCCCCTGCCTAGTCCCGGCGAGCTCGCCGGTGGCTGGGCTTGCCTCCGGCGAGCTCGCCGGACCTCGCCCTGGTCTGGCAAGCCTCCGGCGAGCTCGCCGGACCGGCGGCGGACGGCGATCGTGAGATGGCCGAAGGGAAGAAGAAAATTTATTGATTTTGATTCTCAAATTGATTCTCGGAACAAGAATCAACTTTTTTTTTATTCTTGATTCTGTTCCCAATCTGTTCCCGGGAACAAAAATTTTACCAAACGCGATTCTAGGCGGCGATTCCGGGAACAAAAAATCAGAATTTGGCACTGTTTGGATGGTTACCAAACAGGCCCTTAGTGTTCAGCATTGATGGAACAACAGATGTGCATGTCTTTCTATATTTTCTGTCGGTTGGAAGTCATCCGTTAGAGTTAATTCCGAGAGCCAAATATGAGAGCTTTCATTGGAGAGGAAACGCCCTTCTCTGTAATTAGTGAAAGTTGGTTAAAATCTTATGCTTTTGGTATACTGGAAAGTCATGTGCAGATGGAAATGCTTTAACATTGTACATAATTTGGAGAGTAACTAAGCCCTTTTTGCATATGGGTTTCCACTCGCTTGGTGCGCTTCGGTAATATTGTATTGTACCTACCAAAAAATAAATAAATTTCTGAGAAATTACTGCAACAATTTTATTAGTCTATTTCTTATATATGCAACAGCTTATATATGAGATTATCAAATGTGCACATAATACACTGTTAGCTGTCTTTGCCCATTTTCTTACTAATGGGTCATTGTTGCCTAGGATAACTGGCAAAACCGAGCTAACAAAGTTGGTCTGTGATTGTGTAGATGTTCTTATCAATATCATGTCCAGAGTCGCTTGCAATTGTCATGACAAGTTTTCCTTTCTTCTGTTTTCTTTTAAGGAATGTCTCATAGCAAGTCCGAGCAAGAGAGGTGCCATTTAACAATGGATTATTCATAGGCTTTAGTTGGAGAACAAGTGCTCTGGACTGTGATAAGAATCTGAATGTTTTGGATAAAGGCTGAGCATTGCCACAGTAATTTGGATGAATGCTTTTATGAGAATCTTAACGCGGAGAAAAATGAACTAAGCACTAAGAGCAGGAAATAATACCTCGTACTTACTAGAGGGCGGCCACCATATGTCGCCGCTGCCATACCAAAGGGAAAAGGTGAAGATGGGGAGAGTTCCTCCGATGAGAGTAGTGGTGATCAAGACAGTCGAAAGGTGAGTTTGCATCATTATTTATAGTTGAATGTTATGTTAGACCTGTTATGAACATGGATTTGCATATCGAATTTGGTTTCTTTCTTTTTCTTTTCTCTTTGTTCATTTTTTACGCTCATTCTGAATGTGGGTTTGCGTAAGACTCTCTCTCTCTCTCTCTCTCTCTCTCTCTCTCTCTCCCCCACACCCCCCCTCCTCCTCCTCTGGTATTCTTATGTGAACATTCTTTTGTGAGTGTTTCATGTAAGTATTGACTAGGACAATTTTCTTTTCGTTTGCCTCTCTTTCCAAATGCAGGTTATTAAGGGCGTGTTTAGTAACATTTCTGTTTACAAAGTGTTCCAATGAACAGAAATTAAAAAAACAAATGATTTTGTTTCGAGGAACAATTTTTGAATAAAAAAATGCGTTTGGTAAATTTGTTCCGGGAATAAAAAATGAACAGAAACACGTGTTTGGTAAATTTGTGTTCTTTTTTTGTTTCTTTTAATTTTTTAATATTTTATTTTATTTTTCTTTCTTTTTTATTTTTTCTTTTTTTTTTCTTTTGGCCAATCGCCGGCCTCGGCCATGGCCAACGACTAGCCGACGAGGGCCGGCGGTGTTGCCCAGCCACGGTGAGGCTCGGCCTCGCCGGGACCGACGATGCTCCGGCGAGGTCTCCGCCATCCTCGGCGGCCGATCACCGGCCTTGGCCAAGGCCCGCGACGGTCAAAGAAAAAGAAAAAGAAAAGAAGAAAAAAAATATAAGAAAAGAGAGGAGAGAGAAAATTTATTCTTAAAATTGTTCCAAAAACAAGAAACACATTTTTCTTGTTTCTTGTTTCTATTCCAAATGTGTTTCTAGAAACAAAAAAATAGATTTGGAACAAAAACGCAAACAAACACGTTTCTTTTTTTTTTTTTTCCTTGGAACAAAAAAAAACAGAAATTTTGTTCATAAACAGAAACAAAGAACATTAACCAATATGCCCTAACTTTGCTAGGCTCTGGCCATCGAAGAAACATAAGCTATATATGGTCTCTACAGGAACATCATAGATGATCTTGGTTTTTAAACAAGGGTTATATTCGGTGCTATAGTGGTAGGCACTGTATTGAATATGCAGCAAATTAGGGCATACATTGTAATGTTTCTATTTCTCTCAATTTCTGTTCTTTTGTTCCCGGAACAAAAAAAGAACAGAAATCCGTTTAGTAAAACTTTTGTTCCCGGAAAAAAAAATTATTATTTTGTTCCCAAGAATAGATTAAAAAAAAAAAGTAGCTTCTTATTCTCAAGAACAATTTCTAAAAATAAGCCATTTTTTTTCTTTTCTTTTTTTCTTTTGTTTTTCTTGCTTGCTACGGCCTTAGGTGGCCGCTTGCCAACCGTCAACCACCTTCGGCCGTTGCCAACCATCGCCCCACCGACGGCAACCATCGTCGCCACCACCATCTAATCGTCGTCGCAGCTGCCCACCGGCCACCCTTGACCTCCGATGACCGCCACCAATCACCTTTGCCGCCGCCGGCCGCCCATCATCACTACCCCTCGACCACCGTTGGGGTTGCCGCCCACCGCCGCCCGTTGCCGCCACTCGCCACCCCCACAATCGCCACCCACAGCCCACCAACCTCCGCCTCCGACAGCCGGTGAGCTATAGGTGGTGATCATGCGGCGGCAGTCAACGGCAACGGTCGGCGATGATGGTTAACAGCCGATGGTCCTACGACGGTGAGTAGCGACGACGAGCAACAAGCGACAGGCGGCAGTCCGTGAGCAAAAATAAAAAACAAATAAATACAAAAATAAAAAAAAATCGTACCAAACGCAATTCTATTCTTTTTCTATTTCAAGAATAGAAATTTTGTGTAGAAATTGTTCCCCATAATAGAAATAGAAAAGAACTATTTCTAAAAAAAAAAAACTATTCTCCAACCAAAAAGCATTATCATATGCACCCTTAGTTAATGTATTGGCAGGAAAGAGAGAGAGAGAGAATTCATTTCTTATTAGAAAATTTTACGAACTAAAGCTAACTACTACTTCTACTTCTATTTTGCCACGACATTGTGGACACAAATTATCCCTCTCGAGCCACTTGACGATGCACTTGTTGTGAAATATGTGTGTACATTATATCGGTGAAGTCCACCACTTTATCTTTCCCATCCAGTTCCTCTAAACAAATAGAACAGTATCCGTCAATGTCCCCAACGGAGTAGCTCTTCTGCTCGAGCTTTTCAATGGTGCTTCGGCCAACACCCTGCGTGAGTTGATCAGGATCTGACTCGTATCTTCCAATTGAGACTTCCTCAGTGCCTTCCATTTCGACTTCACCTCTGGTGGCCAATGCTAAATTTATGTTCATGCCAAACCCTCCATCGCCATTACCCAATGCCCGATACACCGTACGCACAATAACTCTTATGATATCAGCCCAAAAGCCGTGATGAATGCCCAAACTATCAAGGACTCTCTCCAGATGCGTTTCACAAATGGGATTGCCAAGGCAGGATGTAGAGTGGCATCTCAAGCGACTGACTCAACTCCAACAGTGTAATGTCTTGGAAATTTATCGGCACTCCCAGTTGATCGACGAAAGCTAGCAAATGGTGCCACTCGACCGAGAAGTTGAAGACAGCGATCGGCAAGCCAGAAAAATCAGAATTTCTTGGCTTCAGCCTCAGACTATATCCACAGTAGGCCGTCTCCTCCATGTCGTTGCTACCAAGAATGGATTGAACAGGATTTCACGTGTAATGTTGAAACCCAATCATGAGAAAGCCCAGGA
Organism: Eucalyptus victrix; assembly: GCA_016097545.1. NCBI lineage: Eukaryota > Viridiplantae > Streptophyta > Magnoliopsida > Myrtales > Myrtaceae > Eucalyptus > Eucalyptus victrix. Next base: position 32,190,348 of record CM027837.1, read on the forward strand.
AATTTTTGTGGAAAAATAGACGAGAAAAGAAGCTCAAGACCAAAAAAATTCCGAGAATTGAACGATCCAAACAATGGGAACTTCCCTCCTGCGAAAAGAGCAATCTGCTTCGTAACCAAGAATCGATGAAATCCGGGGTTTGTGCAGAATAGGAAATTCTAATTTTATCAGGAGATGACGAACAATGGAACACAATGTAGCCTGGGTTCGCGGTCTTCTGTTATGTTGGGAAAATATGGCTTTGAATTTGGTAGAACAATGAAGTCGGATCTTTTGAGTACTCAAGTCGGACTTTGAGGCGTGATATCACTTTCTTTAAGGATTTATTTGCCCCACAACGTTGCTAATGGTCACCGGCAAATTTCCTCCAGGATACAACAAAGTTTCAAAAATGAGAATACTAGATAGCAATTCTAGTATTTCTCTAGGGTCTCTCATGGGAAACAATTAGAAACAATGGCTGTAGTTTTTCTCGAAAGAAAAAATAAAAAAAAAAAATGGAAGAAGATATATGTTTGATCTTAAAACAAACATATTTATCTTTTCTTTCGAATAAAGGCAACTCTTCAAAAAGTTGCAAAAAAGAACAAAGACAACCTTTCGTGAAAAAGTATGTCTCAAAGGTTACGTTGAAAAGATATAAAATTTTGGAATTAAATAAATAATAAATAATAAATAATAAATAATTGTAACTTTTCATGAACAGTCGTCTTTGTTTCAACAAGATTTTATAGTTAATATTTTATATAAATAAATCCGAATTTTCTCAATAAATAAAATAATGATCGTTGGTTAATGCCAAATCTCATCCTTGTGCGCACTCACATCTTTTTTGATGTGGGACAAGGCATCTCTACATTTGTTTTATAAACAAATTACCAACAATCCCCCACTTTTGTTTATAAAACAAAACAAAATAAAACGTTAGAAATATACAACCAAAATTTCCGTGAGATTAATATACATACATAAAGGTCTCTTTCAAGTTAAACCTTTACTTAGTGCAAGCATCTCAAAGCTCTATCAAAGTGACGAGTAGCTCGGCTTTAAACTTGTACTTTTATATAATAGAACCGGATATACCACACATACACTAACCTCTTGTTTCAGCGAGAAGTTCTATATTACTCCGCACTATTATGGCCTTGTGCTTGATGCTGTTTCATGAGCTCTCTAGAAAGCAACCCTAATTTTCATAAGAAGCGGCACCACTTCTAAGCTCATATAGGTGAAGTATCTACCATGTGTTTCTGTTACTATTAACACATTACAAATTTGTACTATACTTCATTAAGAATTCAATTCAACCTACAAAATGTAACAGACAATATTGACTTCTCATATCAGGGCTACGTTAATATGAAACAATCACATTCAATAACTTGTTTTTACCCATTAAACCTTGTAACTAGTGATGTTCTAGAAAAATGTCGGGTTACCATTATTGGTGATTTCAATTAAAGGGTTTTAGCCCCGTTTCTTATGAGGTCATTATTACCATGTCTCTTGGTGAAACCTTCGTCAAAGGATTGGCAAGATTATTACTTGACCTCACATAAACAATTGTTATGGTACCATCTTTAATCAATTGTCTCATACATTCATATCTCAGATTAATATGTCTAGACTTATCATTATAAGTGCTACTATAAACTATTGCCAAAGTAGCATGACTATCACAGGATAGAAATAGGAGGCATAGGACTAGGCCACAATTCAATATTCAATAACAAATTCATAGTCCATTCAACCTCTTTCCCAAAATCTGCTAAAGCAATGATTCAAATTTCATAGTTGAGTGAAATATGCACATTTGTTTCTTGCTCGCCCAAGAAACAACACATTCACGTAATGTGAAAATCCATCTAGATTTTTTATTTCCCATACTTGTAATCCAACTAGCATCGATGTATCTTTCTAATACATCCAAATAATTATTATAGAACAATCACAATTTTTTTTTTAAATAGCCAAAAATTCTAATAATAGCCTTTCAATGTTCTATATTTGGATTACTAGTGTACTCACTCAACTTCCACAAAATTAGATCCAGTTTAATGCATCGCATACATTAAAGATCTTATAGCACTAACATATTTAAATTGTGCTATTGCTCTACTAGTATTTTAATTTACTACTGAATCAAATGGAGTACACATTTCTTTGAAGCCAAGATGTTTAAATTTATACAACATCTTCTCCATGTAATCACTTTAGCTCAAAGGATAACCCCCACTATTTTTTTTTAATTTTAGTACTTAAGATAGTATCTACTTCTCCTAAATATTTCATTTTGAAAATGAAAGCTAGATACTTCTTAGTCTCAATTATTCCAATCATATTATTTCCAAAGTCCCCTTCGGACATAACCCCACTTCAAGAATATTCCAAGAGGTAATTAATTGAAATTATGCATCATCAAATTTTCATCCTTAATGAAATACATACATCCAAATAGAAAAACAATGCAATTTAACTCTCTTGGCTCATTTATGCTATCCATAGAATCAAATCTATGAGGGGCGAGGAAAGCAAATAAAACACATTAGAACCAAACAAGGGACACCTGAAATCCCATTCAGTATCTCTATTTCGCCTCCATAAATAGTTCACTACATATTAGCCCATGCATGTAATGACATTCTCTAACAATCCAATAAATGCGAGCAAATTGAGTATGGAGGTATCAAAAGTGCATAAACTGGAATTGAGAGAAGCGAAAAGAAGATACTGGCAATTCTAGGAATGGAATCAACAAAATCATATAATCCAAAATCTAAAAGGTATAATCAGAGCCATACCTCATTTCTTCATGATATTAAAATTCTGGAAGCTCTCATATCTGCACACTCTAATGCATGGTCACACAGAATTTGAAGAACCAACAACTTCTTACCTACAGATAAGGAGTAATACTCCCTGTACAAAACATCCTCAGAGAAATCTTTCCACTCCTGCCCTCTAACATGACCCATCATAGTTAAATAATGGAGCACGTAAATGGGCCACGTCAAAGTATCCAGCAAGTCCCAATCAATGCATCTTAGACATTTCGAAGCAAGCTCTGAACCCTCGGAAGAGACGGTTTCCAGATGAAGCCTTAATGAACGCATCAAGACGACGTGGATGGCATCCAATAACGAATTCGGAAGCAAAGAATTAAGTGCCCCGACAAAGTCATCCAATCCAAAGGGACAAATATAGCGCGACGCTAAACGACCTCGAGAAGCCATATACAGAGAGCAGATGAGAGACGTACTCCTCCGCAATGCCTATGGATCCAGAGGACGGTGGCAATTGCGGAGCCGGGGGTATTACCTTTGCCTCAGACTCCGAACCCGAACCTCCATCCTCGCCATACTCGCAGGAATCAGTCGATGAATCGGCGTGGCCATCGCCTTCACCATCGACTCGATCCCCATTATCTTCGCAAACTGGGGCACCGCTCAATTCACTCGCCAAAGACGCTTCGACATCAAGCGCCCGATTCTTCTCGGGAAGTTTCACACCGGCATCGGATATCATCTTATCCAACTTCTTTCTCCTCCTACTCAATTCCTCGGCGAAGCTACAAGGAAGCATTAGTGATTGCATTCTAACACAGAGTCTGCCCATGGGAAGTGGACTTTTTACACTTCTCAAATCCCAATTTATGCTACACTCAAAAAATGGGACTGTCAATCATTAACCAAAATCCTTTGTCCACTTTTGCATGCCAAGTTTTGCATATAAGGCTCTTGCACATAAGATGTTATGACGATAACAATGTAATAAATAAATAAAATATTCCGAAGCTATATCAAGGAACCTCCTCTCCACATGAATTTCTCACATATGGAATTGAACACACTTGCCAAAAGATGACTCAAGACCAAGAGCCTGTATGAGACCATCAATGACAAATAATGTAAACATGGAAATAAAAACATCGCATACCTTAATGTATAAGCCGATGAGCAATTTAGCACATTTTAGTTGCCCACATGCCATACCTTATTCCTAAATTACTCCATTGGGCGAGAAATCCTTTCGAAGCATTGCCCCTAAAAAAAAAAATCATCAAGAACAACTGCACGCTTCTTTACTCGACAGTTTCTTCCAATTCGGGCTGGTAAATGCCCCATTCCTCGATGAATCAATGTTTCCCCATCAAAGAATGAGACATCCTGTAAAAGGAGAGATTGGTACAGAGCGTCTCTCTCATTCGTTTGACAAGGATCATATTTGCAATGCCGAAACAACAATCGTGTATAACATTTCAGCAATAGCCTTAAATCAACAAAGCCCAGAACACAGTCGCTGCCCCCTTCTCTCTCTAATCAAACGCTCGACGTTCCGGGCAGGAATCCCGGACAAATTCTGCATGGTGAGCATGTAAATCACGGACAGCGACTCGGGTTCCCTCATAGCAAAGATGAAGTGCTTCGTATGTTCGGGAACCGAAAGTTTAAGGACCAACTCATTTGAAACTTTCAGGTCATCGGATTTCGGCTTGGAGAAGGGCCGTAGAGAACGTAAACTCCAAAGGAAAGAACATGCCTAATTCTGCTTTGGCGTTTTCTCAACTTCTCCCCGGATGAACTTATCTCATTCATTTTTTTTTTTTCTTTTTTTTTTTTTTTTTTTTAATCGCCTCTGCTCTTGGATTGTATTTCTATTTTTATAGTGGCCAACCTCTCACGATTTCTCTCTTCTGTCTCCTTTCCTCTGTTTCTCGGGCAGATCGCCCTTCCATCACTCCTCGCACAAGCCCACAATCTCTGCAGACTAGACCGAGGCCGACTAGAAGAGAACCAGATAATCGTGCAATGCTCACTCCACTGGCGATACATCATTCGTCTAGCATGCCCCGCAAGCGAGTGAGATACACAGCCAGGCCACAAATATCACGACCCGAAGCCTCTGAAGGAACTTTTCGACTTCTGGTGATTGACTTTAACTTCATTGTTGATAGAGGCGGTGGAGATGAACAAGCAAATAATAATATTCTGCACGCCATCCATCGCATTTCCAATTTCTGAGAGGCATGTTGAGATGGGCAAAAGAAGAGGAAGATTCGGGATTCATGGACGACATCTTTCGGACCGCTGATGGTGAGCCAACATAGGCTGGTACTTCCTCCGACTCTGACTTCATTGTTATGCAGATAAATCCTTAAAATTGTTGGGAAAATATGGCTTTGAATTTGGTAGAACAATGAAGTCGAATCTTTTGAGTACTCAAGTCGGACTTTGAGACGTGATATCACTTACTTTAAGAATTTATTTGCCCCACAAAGTTGCTAATGGTTACCGGCAAATTTCCTCTAGGATACAACAAAGTCTCAAATAAGAATACTAGATAGCAATTCTAGTATTTCTCCAGGGTCTCTCATGAGAAACAATTAGAAACAATGGCTGTAGTTTCTCTTGAAAGAAAAAATTAAAAAAAAAAATGGAAGAAGATATATGTTTGATCTCAAAACAAACATATTTATCTTTTTCTTTCGAATAAAGGCAACTCTTCAAAAAGTTGCAAAAAAGAACAAAGACAACCTTTCGTGAAGAAGAAGAAGAAGAAGAAGAAGAAGAAGAAGAATAGGAAAATAGGAAAAAAAGGGGAAAAAAAGAAAAAGTAAAGAAATTATTTAAAATTTATTTAAAAATCAAAAGAAATTAATTTGGAACAGAATCAATCAATACGGTACCAAACGCAATTCTATTCCAGAATCAAAAATTTTGAACAGAGTTACCAAACGCGCTTTTTACTCAGAATCGGTTCGGGAACGGAATCAAAAATAATCATTTCTAGTCGAATCGGCTCCTGGGAACAGAATCGTTGCCAAACGCGCCCTTAGTTTAATGGGTATATGATACGGGGCTATATTGAGTTGGAGAGAGTTGGCAGGCATTTGATCAAACTAGAACCTCAAGATAGTGGATGCTATATCCTTCAGGCCAATATGTACGCCGAGATGCACAACTGGGATGATGTTTTGCAGCTGAGGAAAACTGTGAAGGAAAACAAAGCAATTGGAGTTTCTGCTTTGAGTTTCGTTCATATTGATGGGATTGTCCATAAATTAGTTGTTGAAGATCTTGTTACGCGCACTCCCAGATGCAGTGGAGTTTGTTGATGGAATGACAAAGCGGCTGCCTAGACAGTACATGAACAGGAGTGGAGGGTATAATCGGCCATTGCCAGCGCAAAAGAACAGATAGCTTGACTTAGAAGAATTCAAGGTGCGTATTTTCTACTCTATGGTTCGGTAAGAGCATGGCATGCTTGTCGTTCTGTTTTATAGTTATTTGGCTTCCTGTTCAAAGGAAGCTAGTATATAGTAGATCTCCATTATGAGTTTAAAACTGCAACTGGCACTGATTAAAATAAAGCTAGTATAGAGTAGATATCTGGGAGATAAATTAAAGGAAATTGACTGACCAAGAGGACAGTTTCTTTCTTGTATTTCAAATCATGCTATCTAGGAGGGATTTAAAAGGTACACTGGAGTATGTCTGGTTGGGAATATCTGGTCTATGGCATGGGAAATCTTCTTTGTTCAAAATAGTTGTGGCTGTCTTGCTGCTCTTTGGATTCACTGTGGTTGCAGTCATTTAATTTTGCCAGGATGCGTGTGTTGTTTAGTTCAAGCCCTGAAATGCAGCCGACCAGACTGTGTTTTACCATTTATGTCCTGTGTTAGACTTTGTGTTTTCTGAAGAGACTATTTAGCCAGTACAGAAGCCTTGATTTTCTCTTTAACCACTTGTTCAAATTTGAGTCCATCACTTGGCATTTGTCAAAGTGTGTTCATTCAATTTTCATATTCACACGCTAATGACCAACTTTGTGTTTTACCTCAGTAAATGTGCCTTTTGACTCAAACTCCTACTATAATGCATAGCTCAGTGCCAAAACCTTGTGTAAGGAATGCCCAAGGACTTAAAGTCCTGAATCTCTATTTTAGAATGTCATCCCTGTATCATTTCTTTTCTCCAGAAACCGATCAACCTGGTCAACCCTGGTTCAATTAGATTTCAACTCAAGGTTCAGCAGTCTGTAACTGGACAAGACCTCGGTTAACCAGTTGAACTGCTCATTCCAGCTCCATTTTCTGAAACATTGACCAAAACCGATACAAATTTGCCTTTCTTCCATGCTGTGATCATGATTACTTGCTTATTATCTTTCTGGAGGTAAAACAAATGAATCTGAAGTTCGTTGAACTAGACATCTCACCAAATCAGGCCTTAGTATCTTCTACAACATATTGGCCCTGTCAGAATGCAAATTTTTTTTCCAATGTACTCTGTCCTCCAGTGTGCTACTGGCATAGTGCTATTGCTGCATACTCAGGATTAATGACAAGACTTGTCTCACTATGCATTGCCATGTTTAAGTTGAAGAATAACAACTAATTTTGCATAATGTGAAAATGGTAACATGAGGAACATGTTCCTTTTGTGTTTAGATGGATAGTCAGATCTGGTACTTACAATTGGTATCTCAGGAATGATTGAGAAAGTCTCGTCCTTGATCATCACTTAAAATGGTGATGGTTGTTTATGCGCATAAGCGTGGCATGGAAAGTCTAAGCATGTCCACATTGAATCTTTAGTATGCTGTCGAACATGTTTCTCAGTAAGTAATAAAAGACTTCATTAGTGGAGCAATTCTAATGTCAGAACGTGAACGAAAGGAAAAACTAACCAAAAACAAGAAAAGGTAAAGAAGCACCAGACTGGATGGAATCAGAGCACTATGCTCGTGAGCGATGACAAATACAAGAACATTTAGAGTGCTCTTGATGCGAATTACCATATGTCAATCTTTTAAGATTTTGAAATGCTATTTAAGTAGAGTGAACTGTGTTTTCTCAGCTCAATTCCAAAGGACTTTAAATGCTTGAAATTCATCGGCAGCATGATACTTGAAAGCCTTCGTGTTTGCATGCCTCAAATTCAGCCTGTAAATTGGCCCCGTGAGTTTCATTGATGTAAATTTGAAAAAAATGATCGAAAAAGATGAATGTATAGATTTATTTTGGTTATGGGAGAATATAAATTGGGCTTTTATCGAGCCTAATGTACTAGAATATTTTCTATATTTAATCAAAAAATAAAGTCCGAACCCATTTCATGATTTATGGATGGTTGAGGCTGGATTTTTATTGCCACCTTCACATCCCCACCCATTATCCGACTTCCAAGCTCCCACACTAACTTGACGAGTCAATTCATGGACTGCCCATTCTTCAAAAGAAACATTTATGGAGAAAAAATACTTAAGAATGATTCTGGGTCAGGTATAGGTGGGATTGGTATAAGTCACTAAATTTACATTGCTTATAAATGGGTGAAAATAGATTGCATGGGTCAATTTAAGTTGAATAATTTTTTACCCTATAGATTTGACTCAACTCATGTATTTGATGGGCCTAACTGCCATATGCTCAAATTAGCCTTATCCCGATTTGAAATGGTTTTATAAATAATAAAATATACTGAAAAAGAGAAATTAAAATTAAAATTAAAGATCCAACCTAGATCATTATGTTGTAAACCCGAACAAAGCCATAAACAATATAAAATCAATGCTCAAATATCAAAAGTCCAAAAAAAGAAAATGTTATGTTGTCAAAAGTTGAAATCAAAATGTGACCTAAGTCATATAATTGATAGATTTACTATTCTTTTTTGGTTAATTTTGATAAATTTTACATGTATGTTTTCTAAATTTGTTATCCATTGAGCATTGAAAATACCAAATAAAGTCAATTTAGAAATATAAAAAAATAGCTTGAAAATTCATACTTATTTAGCCAAAATAGATGTATAACAAGAAATAGAAAAAGGAGTTTGAATATTATTAGGCTACATTTGGTAATTAGCATAAAATTTGAGATAGAATAAACTTTATTACATTCTGCATTCAGTACGTGCTCAAAACAAGAATAAAGTCAAATATAAGATAAATATAAACCGGATAAAATTATCTTATGAGAGAGGAGGGATAAAAGTGGATAGGATTTTTATTATCCACAATAGGAAAGTTTTTTCTCGAATAAAAAATTTATTAAATTAAAAAAATTGAAATTATGTTTCAATATAAATAATTTTGAATTCTAATATGAGAAATTCAAAATAAACAAAATTATTTTTAAAATTTAACCTTATTTTTATTTATATATTCGACTTTAATTCTATCTTATAATATACATTAGATATATAAATATACATATAAATATATATTTATATGATATATTTCAGGAATTTTTTTATTTTAGGTATATAAATACAATTTACTATTTAATGAAATTTTATTAGAGAATAATGGAAGGAAAAAAGACAAATAAAAAATAAAAAAATAAAAAATTTGAGGGGGAAAAAAGCATATATGAATAATTTAGGCAGATCCGGTCTCAAAAATCATGAGAGTTTTTTACGATTAGCATTTGTGAAATTTTAGGTTCATTTATATTGATATATTATTTATACAAAAAAATAAATATACATAATATGATTTAAATATATCCGACTTAGTTATTACGATAGGATATAGTGAAATGCTCGGATTTCATATCATATTCTATACAAAGTCCTATCATGATTAGAAATTCGAACAATCAAATGTAATCCTAATGTGTTCCCAAGTAATTATTTTTATTATAAAGTATGCAGATTGTCTTATTCGTTGTCATGTTTAAATGACAATTTTCAATTTTAATGGCTTAGTTAAAACCTAGCAAAAAATAAGCTAATAAATTATGACTTATGAGCTTCTCTCTTTTCTAATTATTTTTAAATCAATTCCAATATTTGTGCAAAACTATGTCATGCCCCCTACCAAGTGGCAATCGCAGAGGCAATTTTCCGCTAAATGGATTTTCTTCAAATGACGTAAGTATATTTGGAATAATTGGATTTCAAAAAAAGAAAATAAAAATAGATGAAATATAAAAGTATAGATTTATTTTCTTAAGGTTTTGTAGAACTAAATAAACTATACCATTTATACCACCACTTTGGTATAGATTTAGTTCAAATCTTAAGCATCTTAAGTGGGATTTTGATGGGTCCTCCCGACATGTCCCCTCAAGTTTAATAAACGGGATTCCTGGATCACCAAAAAAAAAATTATATATATATATACCATTTATTTCACTCTTCATTTAGTTTATGTGCTTGAATTAAATATCATATTTCATTAAATAAAAAATTTCATTATTCGATGCTATATCTCATTCCTTGTAGATAATTTTTGCTAAATTAGATAAATCATATCATTTCTTTCATTCTTAGTCAAATAGATTCGATTGGGTTAAATAAACTACATTGCATTTAATATAATTTCATTTATCCTTCTTGAAAATATAACCCTAACAAGAGATGGAGCTTGTGGATTACAAATCAATGACAAATACTATTAACTCGGGCTTTAATGAAAAAAACAAAAACAAAAACAAACTATTTTTAGGGCGGGTTATGGCTCGGGTTCACTTTTTGGTGGTCTAGTGCTCATGTCCCTAAATTATAAAAATAAAAAAGAAAGGAGGCAAAACGGAAATTCCATACAAAATGGGCAAAAATATGTAAAGTTGAACATGTGGATATTATTATTACCCTCATGTGGTATGTACCTAAAAGCGGGCTGAACCCAATTACATGAAACAAGCTAATGAAGGCCTCAATATGCTGCAGAAATGGGCCTATATTTTGTAGGAACTACAAAACGCCCATTTAAGTTCATGTCTTTTATAAGGAAGGCCCATTCATAATTTGTTAATTTTCAAGGAAGGCCCATTCATAGTTGCTTTGCTAGGGCTAAGATAAAGAGCAGGAAATAGAGATTTTTTTTTTTCTCGGCGCCCTTTTATTCCAAGAAAATGCTTGAGGTAAATAAAAATAAATTACTAAAAATTGTGTACATCATTGGACTTTTAAACAAGTCGATCATTCGCTCGGTGCATAGACCCTGTTTGTTTTGACGCCAAGATAGATTTTTCCGCATCGTTTAGTACAACCATCTTAGTAAGTTTTTTCCTTATGTATTTATAGCAATTCTCAATGTTTTCTTCTCCAAGCAATGCTACATGTACTAAGAAATCTTACTGAAATTATTGTTTACTAAGTGAGGTGAAGAGTTTTTATTAGATATTTAAAGAATATAATAATTCGATGCATGTATCCCAATTGGTTTAATACTCAATTACAACTTGTCATATTTTTTCTTTTAATGTGCACCCAAATGAAAAGGAGAATTCCAATTTCCTTTCTCTTAATATCTATCTGGTTGCATTGCCAAGAGAGAGAAACATAACGCAATAGAGGACAAGGACATGAGCAGAGAGATGTCGTGAAGTAACATCATCGTTACGTATAAATCAACGTTTCTCTCGTCAAAATATGCGCAAATGATATATCAGGTCACCAGCACAATATTGTTCCCTTTGGTCATGGCCTACCTGCACCTGCACAGCTGTAAAACGTGCATGCTAGTTTCAGATTATAAGAGACGTATCTACCGGCGCAATAGCCCAAATCCTGGTAGGGGATGTCAGATCATCAACATATCCGAAACTCGACAGTATCTAACTATGGATCTCACGTATATGGAATCTAGGGGTCGTGTGGAAAAGTGGATGCACATACTGCAATGATTAGCACTCAATGGACTCTCGGGCTTGAATTGAACCCAGATACTATAGGTGGCACCCCTGAGAAAATGGAATGGCACTTAGGCCCGTTTGGTTCGTTTTGAGGAAATGACTTTCAAAAAATGCAAATTTATTTGAGATAAAAGGGTTTTTCTGAAATGTTAAACCATTTGGTAAATTGTAATCTCAAATAGTATTGAAAAATAGTTTTAGCATAAATACTTGTTTGGCAAAACTCACATTTATAAAAGGCTTTTGCTATTTTTTATTTTATTTTTTAGTTTGAAAATCAAATCCGGCCACCGGCCAATAACCGGATGGCTAGATCTACCACCTAAGGTCGTGACACCGCCAAGGGATGCGACCTCAGGCGACGCCATTGTCTAACATCGCAGAGGCCAAAGGCCAAATCCAGCCTCTGGATGGTCATATCCGATAGCTTGAGTCGCAACCTCAGGCGATGCCGCTTGGGTTACACGAACCCAGGTGACGCCACCTAAGGTCACAGAGGCTATATCTGGTGGTCTGAGGTCGTGACCTCAAGCAGCGACGCCTAGTTTGCGCATGCCAGGCGACACTGCCTAGGTCGCAAGTCACGCCATCCCAAGCGATGGTCACCGAGGACGTGCAACCCCCAAGTGGCAATGGCGGCTGTTGAGAAGCCCGACTCTCAAGTCGGCAAATCAAGGAAGACGAAGATAAATGAGGAAGAAGATGAACAGTGAATTTGCATTTCCAAAATGCCAAAGGCTCAAAGCAAGTCCAAATCTACATTGGATTTTCAGCATTCTCAATATTAATATTTAGCCAATTAGCTTTCAAAAATATTTGCCAAACGCAAAATATTTTACCAAGCCCCTTAGGAAAGCTAAATCAAACAGAACCTTAGAACCCTTTCTAAATATAATCATCCACCGCATGTCTAGTTATGAAAACTCAAATGCAATGAAAGGCATGAGGTGCAACGTATATCTAAGAAATTTTATTAGTAGAAAGGATTAAGGTTAGCTATTACGCTATGCCAGTCATTAGGATATGGTAAATCAGTAGAAATTTTTTATGTCGATCACTTAAATTTCCGGGGTTTCTCATATAGCTTAGGTTTTGACGGGTGTGGATCACCTAGTAACAACTAAAAACTACAGATACACAACGCCATTATTGCCATTTTCAAGAGAAGTAATGTCCGCAGAACTGGTCTCCGTCAAGATCTGTACGTACCCCCTTTTTATTCATAGAAAAATGAACAAAACGACATATTCTCGAAACCCTAGTCCTTCATTTCAAAGCAAAAGCGCAAGAAAACAAAAGTGGAAAAAGCAAACAAAACTTGCAGCATTCAACCGCACGCTCCGCCGAGCATCTCAGTCAACGAGAACGTGTGGCCTCATTACCGATATGATTATTCTACGCCCCCTTGCAACTATGCACGGATCATTATAATAGATGCGGCTCCACGTCAATCAAGAATTGCGTCCCCTTGAATCACGAACCCTTGTTCACATTCCGGACGACAAACCCTAGCCCTAACCATCATTAAACTAAAGTGCATGAGCAGTGTCAGCGTGTTTTTGGTTCTCTGAGGCCGCGACTGAGATTCATGGAATTTGAGGGGGGCCTTAGTCAAAGCAAGAAAGACTTGCAAAAGAAGGGAAACAGCAAAATAAAGTTGGGGGAGAATGATATAAAAGTGGTGGGGGTGGCCGACATCTCTTGCATGAAGGCTAAATAAAAGAATGACAACGATTGAGACCGATCAAACCCTAATTCTTTTCTTTTTTTTCTTTTCACTGAATATTTCTTTTCTGGAGAAACAGGAAAAGATGGTGAAATAAAGGAAAAATAGGAGACCCCACAAGTTTTGAACGAAGGGAATATATAAAGGAAAAGAGGAAAAGGGGTGATCTTTTTGCAGCATTCCGTTTGACTAACAAGCCTTGTTGCTTTGCATGTAAAAACGTAGCCTTTTCAGGAAATGGCATGTGCTAGATTGTAGATTTAGATACCTTGTCCTCAAGCAATTCTGCAGAAAAAGATACCAACTTTTGTTTTCTTGTTTGTTTTGAGAATACTCAGCAAGCTGTGTCTTGTGAAGATTGTTTTGTTTTTCATGTCCATGGAAGGTTTCGCATTCTGCTGGTGGACAAATTTTGAGCCCGCGTGCATAGGCATTGCGATCTGCCATATTAGCTAGGGCCATCAGTGATCTGAAGATTAGATTACATACATTAAGGAGATGATTGATCCATTAGCTTTGGAGTTCTGGCTTTGAGTCATCTGATGCAGCTATATAGAGTCAATTAGTTTGGTAACATGCGAAAGGGAGACTCCGCGGTGGCCGCATGGTCTCTAGGGATAGCGATGTGTAAAGGCGAGACCGGACTGGGCGTTGCGTTCCTCATCCTCACCTCGCGCTAATTGAGGAGTCAGCCAGAATGACTAAGGGTGCGTTTGGGAACCACTTTTGGGGAAAGTCTTTAGGAAAATGCAAATACCTTTGAGTTAAAGGTGTTTTTTAAAATGCAAACTGTGTTTGGTAAATTGTACTTTGAAAGCTCTTTGTGAAGTACTTTGAGCAAAATGGTGTTTGGGGAATTACATTTACAAAGGAGTTTTGTGGTAAAAAAAATTATCAAAAGAAAGATAAAAAAAAAATGACCGGCAAGGGCAGTGGTCGTCGGCGACCTCTGGCGACCGCCGGCGACCTCCGGCGACCCCGGTTCTTGGGCAGCGAGGTCGCGCGACGCCGTCGCGACCTCCGGCGACCTCCGGCGACCCCGGATCTGGGGCGGCGACGTCGCGCGCGTCGCGCGACGCGGCCTCGACCTTCGGCGACCTCGACCTCCGCGATCTCGACCTCCGCGACCTCGACCTCGACCTAGACCTCCGCGACGCGGCCTCGACCTCTGCGACCTCGACGCGGCCTCGACCTCCGGCGACCTAGATCTGGGGCGTCGAGGTCGCGGGAGGACCTCGCCGCCGGATCGGGTCGCGGCGGGTCGCGCAACCTCGCCGCCCCGGATCTCGGGGGCGGCGAGGTCGCGCGCCCCGCCGATCTGGTCACCGCTCGAGCCTTCGGCTCGCAACCACGGACCGGCGACCGGATGGGTCGCGCGGCCCGGCGAGCCGTGCGGAGGTCGCGGTGCTGGCAGGTGACGGTCGCCGGCAACACCGCGACTCGCGGAGGTCGCCCAACTCTCCGACGAAGATCGCCTGGTCGTGGCATCCCTGTAGCGATCGTTCGCCCGAAGAAGATGAACAGTGTTCACCCAAGGGCACGCACCGGAAAAATGAATTTTCATGAGGACAATTTTGGAAAAAAAAAAAGTGAACAGTGTCTCCTCAGCATGCCGAAAATGCTGAAAAGCCCAAGGCAGCCCCCCACTTGCCTTGGGCTTTCAGCCTTAAAGATGCTAGCATTTTGCCTAAGTCGCTTCCAAAGTTTTTTGCCAAATACCATTTTTTTTGCCCAAAGGACTTTGGACTCCCAAGGGGCTTTGGGAAGTGGTTCCCAAACGCACCCTAAATCCATCCAGCCCTTGCCCCACCACATATGTAAGGCAACAGGACAATGCAGATATTTGCTTAGAGGGGTTTGTTTAGTAGTGAAACATCTGGTACAGTTGAGATGTTATTACTCAATGGTTCGTGCGCTGATTCATGCATGGAAAATTTCTAATTTGGTGTTCGAGCATGCTTTCTGATAATTCTACTTGCACTAATCAATCATGTTAAAATCATTTTCACAATGATGCAGTGATTTCGATGCTCAAAACAAGCTAATCACTCGATGCATGATTCTCACTTATTTCAACACTTGATTGATAATGTCTAAATCACTTATAATATGCAATTTCAGAAAGATTTCCTAGTACCTTTAGCATTTCCGTCCTGAAATGCTACCACGTCAACTAACTTTGTTTCATTCATTTCCTGTTAAAAGGCATAAATTATGAAGCTTTCTATTTTAAAATCTTTTCCTCCTCTTCTTGTTCACAAAAAATTCTAAAATTTTCAAAACATTAGGTAGAGGAGCCTAGCTACCTTATTCTAATTCCTCCAGTGAGCAACCTTTTCGTTGTGTTGCTTAATTGTTTTTAAGGCTATGAAGTGTTATGGAGGAAGATTGTTAGTTGGTTTCATGGGCATGACCCCTAATAGATCTACTGCCCATGTTGGGAATCGGAATAGTGAATTAAGCTACGTGTGGTATCATTCTTTGCACGTGAGGAAAACGAAGAGGTAACAGAGCATCTCCATTCCAAGTTTTTTACATCAAATTATGTTTGTCTTCGGACGTATAAGTCCCGATGCAACCAAAATAAAGTGTCCGGATAAAGGTTATTCATCAAGAATAGGATAATCCCGCAGAGGATTCTCCTAAATGGTCCAAAAACCTTCATCGGCATTCATACCAAATATCATCGCCGTGTTAAAAACGTGCAATTTCCTTCATAAAAAAAAAAAAATAATAATAATAATAATAAGCAAAGACCAAATTATCGTCCACCCCATCTAAATCTGCTAATTCCATCTCACCCCTATTCTCAATCTTGTCCATTACTCTCCCTTTTCCAGCTATTTCCAGCCGACGACGCAACCGCCCCCTTACCGACACACCCTCCACTGACGCCATGAATGCCCTCCAAGTCAGTGTCACGTCTCTATCTTCCCTTTCGAGTCGTTTATCTCTACGTCTCTGTCTTCTACATGTCCATGATGCCTTACCGACGACCTCCACGATCTGGCCGACATCGAGCTCACGCAGATCTAGGGTCGACCTCGCTGCCGACCACAGGGCTCTCTAGATCTCGTCGAGCTTTACACCACCACAGAGCTTGACCACGTCTGTGGTCAAGCTCACAAGATCAGGTGTTCAGCCATCGTCGTCGCTGGGGAAAGCGGTGAGAACAGAGGGGCGCCTAGAGAGAGGGGGGGTTGTGACAAAACTGAGGGTTGGAGAAAAAATAAAAACGTTGCTATAGTCAAATATATTTTTCCTGCAAGAAATCATATAATTGAATTATTTCGTTGATAATGAACTTAATGTGATTATCTAAATGTATTAGTATCTCAATTCTACTTGTAGAGAAACTTTTTAATTCTGTCAATGTACCAAATAAAAGTCCTAATACAAAAAGGAAAAGGAGGGGAAAAGTGAAGAATGCACCCCAGTCATTGAATATTAGATGGATTGATGTGTCTTTATTAGGAAAAGTAATTTAAGATATGAATTTACCCTGAATATTCTTAATCACTTATTGGAATTCATGCTGAAGTGGCAAAGGGCAATATGTTGAACCTTTTCTCAAGTCCGGCATAATTTCAGGCACAAAACTCGATCAACATCGTCAGAGGGGTCAACTCCACCATCGTTGGGATTCGACCTCTCCTCCGAAGAACATGCATTCTTTTATCTATTATTTTGTATGCTCGAAGTTTATAGGGAAGAATTATTTGGGTGGCTTCAAAATAAACATATGAAAGCATGTTAATCAACGAAAGAATAAGTGAAGAACTTATTGGTTGAATAAATTCTATTTTACCACACTAGAAAATAAAAGTGCATGTAATTTTGTCTATTATAAAACTTTACACCACCTCATTCTTGAGTTTGAGAAATAGTTAGCAATGTTTGGTTTTGCTTCTTGCCATACCTTTCCACATGATGCTTCTCCTTTTTCTTTTTGCATTTTTTTCTCTCATCATAACAAAAAGTGGAATTTTTTTACTTTTAATCTCCCATATGCGTGTCTAGTCTAGGCACGATTTGGCCGCACAATGCATGCTCTTTCTAATACACAAGGGTGAGGAGGGACGATCAAACAGTCCCCCTCTACATTATTATAAAAGCTGCACAAAAGCGATGGTAATGTTTCATTCGAGTTATTACTATCATTCATTTTAAACTAACTCAATGGATTATATAACTTAACAAGTTTTAAGACTTGATCATACTTTTTGAAAATTTTAGAATTCACTTATACTTTAATGACAAGTTTTAGCATTTAATTATATTTGTGAAGGTTCTATTACTTAATAATATTTGCATGATAAGTTTAGATTTTTTAGTGTGTTTTTAGTATTAACAATTAGTGGTCAAAGGTGCGGTCAAAACATGAAGCATGCATAGTGGAGTAGGATCCAATCTGCGCCGAAAGGTACGAAGACAGACAGCCATGGGCCATCATTTTAAGAAGGAAAGGGACAGGAAAAGACAGAGATTCTAATCTATTTATCAAGAAGAAGAAAAAAAAAACCAAAACACAAGTAAATTTTCTTTAGAGTTTGAAAGGGACACCTCCAAAAGAGACACGTTGAGGTGGCTTTTGTATCTCTTGTCCTATTGCATGATATTATCATCCTTGTGGCTGATGCTCTTGGAGGGAAAAGGGGAGCCCGCTCATCTCACTTTTGGTCATTGGATTTGTCATCATTTAGGCTGGTCAAACATAGGCATTGTCTCCTTTGTGTTCCTTAGAAGAAGGGTGATATTTTATAAAAATCAATGCTATATAAATACAAAAGTTAGTGAGAAATATTTAGGCATTTCCTTAAAAACTTTATCACATCGTTTTGTGAATAAATATTATCCATTGATCATCATATCTTAGCATCACCTTTATTTAAATATGAATTTCTTCTCTGACCACCATAGCTCGGACAAAGGAAAAGTTACACAATCATTTTTTAACATTTTTTATGGATGTCAATTAAATTCTAAACTTTTTGGTTTTATCAATTTAGTTTAAAACATTTGTGCGAAACTCCCTTATAGTCTATTCAATTAATTTTATCTGCAAATCATTGACATGACAGCGTGCCTCGTACAACTACTAATAGTGATTGAACAGCCGTGTTCACAATTTTCAATCAAAATTAGTCAAAATAGTCATATTGAAATTTCATACAAGAAAATTAGAAGATTTAAAATTGAATCGACATCCGTACAATAGACTTAAGATTGATTAAACAATCTCCCACTCAAATCATCATGAGCTTTTCATTGATGATATGGATCTTATATAGTAGGCAGATACCATGTTCAAGGCATTTGTTGCCATAAAGTTGGGTACTATTGCTCTCTACAATAATGCACACATATAATCATACAAAAATTATGTTAAGAACAGCAAATATACTGTGAATTAGATAGATGATTACACGTAATTTCTGCATGCTTCATGTGTCAAATTATTGAGACTAATCATTAAGTGATAACTTTCTCTCTGTTCTTCCTAGCATAGATTTTCCCTGTTCTCTCTCTCCTCCATGACAATTGCTTTTCTTTAGGAGGAGGGGACTCCCGTTGGAAAAGAAGTCTGCAAACTATCAAGGTGGCGATTATATTGCAGTTTTCTTTTATTGGTAAGGTGTAGATGGATTTTTAGGGTCATCCATGTCATAGAGTCCACTTAAAATAAATTGTTTTCTTGAATAAATATTTGATTTTCGGGGATTTATCTATTAATTTGCAAATCTTTATTTTTTTGAAAAATATGTCTTATCATCTTGTTTAGATCATATTTACATTTTTTTATATAAGCTATCATATCATGAGATTTATATCGATTTGTTTTTAACTAAATTTATTTATGAGAATAAGGCAAAATGTTTGTTTTTTCATTGGTTATTTGACTTACTTTGTTCTCATCGACTATTAATTGTATGAATTATATCAAACACTTCAAAGTATTAGGAATTCCACAATCTTGATCATAAGAGCCATTAAATATCATTCACCTAGTCATATTTATTTATGATGTAAATCCGGGTAATATAACTCTAGCAGTTTACTATCTTTTCTTATAGAGACGTTTACAAATTAATATTACCAAAAACTTGAGACCAAGATATCGTGTGACAAATTTATCCTAAACTAATTTTTTAACTACTAAAAATCTCAAACCGATACACTTATGATAAATTTACTTCAATTTATTTTTTATTAATAAAAACTCCAAACTGATCATCCGTTAATTTGTGTTAAATTTGATTAATACCATACAAAATCACAAACCAAGTACACTTGTGATAAACGCGGTGTAAAACCCCAAACCGATATGCTCGTCAATTGCTATGTGTCATTTAACTCAACAATTTAACTATAAAATTTAATAGAAACTAATATAAGATAAATTTATCAATGGTGCATCAATTTGAGATTTTTGTAATCAAAAAAATTTTGGTAAATTTCTCACATGTATACCAATTTAGGGTTTTTTTATAATATTAACCCTTATAAATAACCCAATTCTATTAATATGCTATTTGTGTTTTTCTTCTTCTTTTTTGGGCAAAAGCTACCAAAAATCCTAAATTATGCCCCTTGTAAAACATTTACCTATGTGATATATTTACCCACCATCAAATTTTTACCAATGAAAATTGTTAAAGCTTTACCTACATGGATGCTCGAAAGTAAAGAGAGTTGACATGGGGCTCATGTGGAAAAACAATGTTGTTTTGGCCAAAAAATCATTTAACAGAACATTGACAAAAAGAAATGTGTCAAAGAGGCGCAAGTTTGTGGTTTTTTAAGTCATAAGAGAAAGTTTAAAATAAATGTATCATAATAGATATAGTTTAGAATTTTCAATGTCACCAAAAAGGAAAAAAAGTTGAGGTTGATTGTCACTATGAGCATAGTTTGGGGCTTTTTGTGATTTTTTTTTCCCAAATTTTAATTTGGATTGATATCAAGAAAAATCTAAATTGATACATTTGTGACAAATTTACTTTTACCACAAAAAAAAAAAACCCTAAATCAATATGCATGTAATAAATTTATCCCAAATTATACATTTATGATAAATTTATCATCTGCTAGTTTACGTTAAATTAGATTAATAACATGAAAAATCAAAAATTGATACACTTCTAATGTAAAATTCCAAACTAATATATCTATTAATTGCAACGTGTCATCCAACTCAGTAATTTAACAGTAAAGTTCAATAAAATCTTATAGAGAGTAAGTTTTATCACAAGTGAATCAATTTAAGATTTTTGTGATGAATAAATTAGTTTTGGGTAAATATATTATAGGCATATTAGTTTGGGATTTTTATGGTATTAACCCTATTAATTTTAACCACCGCCTCAATGGTTTTGGCTCTCTTCCCCTCACGAAGGGAAGGAGTTCAAATCCCCTCACAGTCGCTTGGGGTCTTGAGTGTGACATCAGGGTGATGGGTCTTCCGCTAACGTCACTCCAAGGTTTATTCGCTGGCTATTGGCTGTACAAGATTCTTGGGTATCAAAAAAAAAAAAAAACCCTATTAATTTTCATTTGCCGATAGAACATGTAATATAATTTTGTTTTATGATCATCAATAGTTTCTTTCAATCATCTATTATTATTTTTTAGTCAAACAGGGAATATCATGTCATAATATTTCTCGCAAACTCTTAGTAAGCATCTTATCTTGCACAAATAAATTAATATTTTATATCATTGGTTTGTTATAATGAGCTATCACGTTAGATAATTCTTTTTAGTGATTTTAGATATAACTTATTTGTGAAATACGACAAAATATTTTGCCATAATGAATATCAATAAGACATTTTAATCATAAAACTCTTCATGTATGGTACACTTAGTTATACCTTATATTTTATATATATAGTCATGAAATACCCTCTAAAAATATAATTTTTTAATCATATATTAACGTTTTGTAACAAATGGTATTCCTGCTTTGATAAACTATTTTATACATTTGTTAATGCTTAATTGAAATCGTTAATATCGATAAGCTGAAGTGATATGGATAACTCTTTTGCTAAAATGCCAAATATATTTTGTGTTCACATAATGAAAAATAACTTCCAGATTAGAAATTCGCTATAGTCAGATTAGATATTTGTTAAATTGCAAAATCAAATTGAAATAGAAATTATTGATTATACGACATATAAATATAAATAATTTCATCGTCTATAAAAATATTTTCCATCAACTTTGCGGAGCATGAGTGCACTAAAGTTTTCTTTGTATTGGGTCCCGTTGCAGGATAAGTTACTCAGAGCAAATATTGATCTCGTCATGAAGTCTTCCCGAATAAGACATTAAGTCCTCATCTTAAAGTAGCGCACACAACATATACAAGACGTTAATGATTGGACAACATGCTGAGCACAAACATGAAGATAACAAAGCAAAAAAAAAAATACACCAAAGGAGCTTCTCTTTCATTATACCCATGTTAATCATCCAGTTACGATGAGGAGGCTGAAAAAAAAACAAAATAAAACAACATTGCCCTAAAGAAACGAACAGACTTCAAGTTAGTACCGTGTCAGCATCTGCCTCTAATCTGAAATTGAAGGGTCAGTCCCCAACCTTCTTCAAAGTCCCCCCCATGTATTTATATATTCATGTAACAAGAAAGAAAAGAAGAAAAAAAGAGAGAAGTTTGACCCACCAACTTTCCCTTTTCTTGTGCCTTTCCCTTTCAAAGCCTTGCACAGATTCTCATTCAAATCCCTCCTTCTCTTTTAATTTCCCCCTGATGTCATTCCATCCCAAAAATTGGTGTCTGAAACACGGCGAGGTTTTGCTTTGCAGTTTGGAATGAGTGAAGGCCTGTTGAGGCTATCCAGCTGTTGTAGCCATTGCCATTCTCATGATTGCCACTGCTATACAAGGCAATCGGAGTGGCATAAGGGATCGAGTTTGAGCCTGTATTGCCATTCTCATGATTACTCTCTTGCTCTTGATGATGCTGCTGATGAATGTTACCACCATACCCACCGCCATTGAAGTAGCCATTGTGGTTGCTGGTTTGGCTCCCTGAGAAATCAGCGCCAAAGGCGTTCTGGTTGTTCTCGAACGACTGGTAGAAAGCTGGTGACGGAGACGGGCCTCCACCAGCAGAGACCAGTTTCGCACTGTTTAGAGGGTTGTTAGGGTTCTGGTGATACCTGAGGATGTCCCAGCAGTCCGAGGGATCGGCCTTGACGGGGATTGCAAAGCTCAGGGTCGACATTGGAGGAGGCTGTGAGGCAAAGGTCAGGGAGGATGCCGACGAGAGGTCCCGGTCATCAGACCGGCTCCCCTCAATGCTCCTGCTATCAGACGTTGACTCAGAGGAGTTCTTGGACTTGCCGGACATCCCGCCAATCGGAAGGTTGCTGCTCATGATGCTCTTCACGTCATAGCGGCTCATGTCAAAGTTGGTCACCGCATTTAGGCCACGGAACTTTATCGCTGCAATGTCGTAGGCCTCAGCCGCTTCCTCTTGTGTGCCTGTTGTTCAACAAAAGCAGCCACATAAATTACCTTTCATTACAGCATAAGTGAATATAATAAGCAAGAGATAAGTAACTAAAAATGGGCAAACTCACTGAAAGTGCCAAGGTAGAGATCTTTGTTCCCAGCCACTCTCCCTATCCGTGCCTGCCATCGGCCATGTTGATGGTGCCTGAAAGAACCACATTATGTCGCATTTAGCTCAGATTATTCACAGTTCATATTCCTATCGCTATAAAGAAAGATTATAGGGATCGAGCACCTAAGTATTTGTATTACTAAGATGAGTTAAACATCTATGAAATGTGTACACAAATTGTAGCAAATGAAAACCAACCTGGTGACTCCTCTATAGATCGAGGCTCCCCTAGAAAATCCACTACTTTTCCTGAAGGAAAATAAGGTGGTCCAAGCACTCGGTCAAAGACAATAGTTAATTCAAGCATTAAGCTTTTGAAAAAAGAAAGGTACCTTACCCACGTCTAATTTAATTAAAGCTAATGTAAGCGTTTCCCGTGAAATATTCTTTTTTACCTTCGTAGGGACGCGACAAATTCCTGCCGGGTCATGTGCTTCATTTCCTCCAACTCCTTCTCATAGCTAGCGATCTAGCAAAAGGAACAATTTCCTTTGAATGGATTGACAAGAAATAAAAGAATCACAAGCAAAAATACAATGTGAAACCAGAGTATGGAAAAAGTACAAATTTGCCAGCATATGCTCTCACCGGAAAGTTAGTGGTGGTAGTAGGACCCCAGTACTTGAGAGCTGCCAGATCGTATGCCCTAGCCGCTTTGTCTTCCTTATCATATCCACCTATGATAAGACAAAAAGCAATATGAACACACATGAGCAAAAACAAAAATAAAACAATGCATGCTTATCAAAGCGGAGTCTTTTCAAACTGCTCATGCAGATGAAGAGAATCATTCGTTCTCCACAATAGTAAAGCCCAGTACACGGTCAAACTCGAGTTTCAAAGATTTTGTGAGCTTCGCCCGTGAAACAGAAGGCCGTGTGTAATTACAGTGAGGACGATGATGGGAAAGCAAAGTTGCAATAATAAGGGAAAAGACCACGAGAGAGAGAGAGAGAGGACTCACCCAAATAAACTGGCCAAACGAAATGATGAAAGAAGAATCCGGTTGCGGGTATTCGGTACATGCCACAGAGAATGGAAAGGACGCATCAGGATCTTTCAAGCTCATAATAAATGCCAACTTTGGGCAAAAACAAGCCGATACAAAATCTATCAGAAGAAACCCACAAGATCCAGGGTCTTTCGAATCAGAGATTTAGCACCTGCAAGCATTGAAACTTTCATGTTCTTTTTCAATTTTTTAGCCAACATTTTTTCCCATTATTGGCATTAACCAAACCCTCACACTTTATCTTCTCCCACCCTTTTTTAACCGATCAAACCTTCTTTTTTCTTTCATTCCTCGAATATTATGATGTTTGAACAAACTCAAAACCTATTCAGATTCGTTATTCTGCAAGATATGAAGTCAGAAACCCAGAAACAACATTCTGCTAAAGGTTAGAAAAATAACAAAGAAAAAAAAAGAGACGTTACCTTGTCTTCCCTTCCTGCTTTGCCCTTCTCTTCTGCAACTGTTGTCCCACAGGTGAGCTTCGTACCTCCCCGTCCACCTATGCCTTTTTTTGCACCCAGAAGAACGTTTCTCTCAGTATTTTTCCTTTGCAAAACCCATGATTTCTTGTTTTAGATGATTACCGAGGAACGAAAAGAGATACGAAAGTTTACCTAGTAACACCTCGGTAGATCGAGGTGCGTTGTCCGAAAGTATCCGCCGCCTTCTTCGTCCCAGCCTCCTCAGAAGAAGCTAGAGGCTGTTGCTGTTGCTGTTGCTGTTGCTTCCGACCGACGACGTCGGTCTGTTCGGCTGTGTAGCCGCGCAAGAAGCTCGCGGCGATGGTCTTGAGCTCGGAGTCGTACGCCTCGGCGGCGCCCACCGGAGGATGATGGCCCTCGGGCGCAGCGGCGAAGTGGGAGAGCAGCGGCTGCGCGCCGCCTGCCGTGGCGGAGCCGCCGCCGAGGAAGTCTTCGAGCTTTGGCCCACCAGAGAACATGGAGAGGTCGGTCGGGCCGTGGCCGTGAGGCCGCGCATCTTCGTCCCTATCGACCACGCCGCCTGCTTCAATAATCAAGAAACACAAAGAAATGAGACAAGGGTTTTTCTTTTCCTTGGTTTCTAGAGAGAGAAAGAGAGAGAGAGGGACCTGTAGCTGGGTTGAAGGCTTCGAAGAGGGAGAGATGGTGAGGGGTGTGGTGGTGGTTGGAGAGAGAGAAGCCGAGCCAGTTGTGATGGGGAGGAGGAGGCGAGGAAGAGTCCATCAAGGGGTCGTTGTTGGTGTTGGGGTTCATGCCCGTCGTCGGTGAGCGTGAAAGAACGAGCTTCAGGCTTCGCGCTCAGGTCTTTGGAAATATCAAAGCAGTAAGTCCGTGTCTCGGAGCGATAGAGAGAGAGAGAGAGAGAAAGAGGGTAAAACCGGGGAAGTGCAGAGTGAAAGGAGAGAGGGTGAGAAATGGACACAGATATAGAGGTGCTGGAGAAGAGAGAGAGAGAGAGAGGAAGAGAGAGGGACGGAGAGAGACAGAGAGAGATGAATATGAACAGGCAACTCAGGCCTTGCACGAGCACCGAGGGTCCTTCTTTTCCCCTCTCTTTTCTTTCTTTGACGCGCAGGGCAAAATGAAAATGGTGGGATGCTTTTATTCATCAGTATTTAGCACACTATACTTGGTAAAATCTCCACTGCATTAGAAACAAACATCATATATTCATGTTACAGCGATATGAGCTTAGCTAGCGAGAAAACAAATTTCGTTCATAATCGGACAGACAGAAAAATACATGGCCATGGCCGAGGACACCTTGATCAGGAACAAACATTATGGAAATACCTACCAGTAGGAAGAAAACCTAAATCAGAACATGCATGGTTATTTATGGGATCTTTAGATGGTAAGGAATTGCATCGTCTCGCTCAGGTAAGTTAAAATTTCTTCCAAGTTATTTGTGCAAAGAAGAAGAAGATGTTTTCAAAGAAATCCGTTTTTTGCATCCTCATGTTTAGCTTAGGTGTATGGTTTTTCATGTGAAATTATCGTAGGCTTTTGGAAAATTATATTAAATTACCATCAAATTCAAATTAAACATTACGTATCCTCATGGTTTCGACGGGGCCATTTTGAATAGTTTGGACCCCTTTTATAAAGACGAGAAATAAGCATATGCTTAACAAGAAAGAGGGGATTGGTAGGGCAAAGGATCGAGCTAATATTGCATAGAGTGCAGTCAATATGTATTGTAAGGTTAGTTCATATTGATAGAATATTATGTCCCATTTCTTTATCTTCAATCAAAATAAATATCAATTATGCTTTTAAATTCAAAGTGACTAGGGAAGATGCGATATCAATAGTTAAGTACTTTAGCAGTCACTTCAACGTTGGATGGAATTGGCCGTACAATATATTTATCAAATCTTAATCATCAAAAAAGGAGGGCCATTAGTGGTTTGAAATTTTTTTAATCTGGCATTGTTCATCTCAATTTCATTCGTATTATATCAGAACATTAGTCAACGGATCTATATTTTGAAATGGCCAGACAAACAATATAAGCATGTATTAGTATGTATTAAACAATTTGATTTATATACGTACGTATAGGCATTTCCCATGTATGGGCTATCTCATTTTTATGTGCATCCCCTTTACCGAATAAAATTCATGCAATCAAAGATAACAAAAAGAATTAGGACTCCCATTTGAGCAGCCACGTAAGCTTCTTTTCTGGGGAAATTTTTTGCTGGAAAGATGTGGAGGCGCATACGTAGAATATTAAGTTGGAAGTACATCTACGTTTCTTGGCGCAATAAAGCGGATTATATTAGTCTATGTAGAGCATTGAATCGAAAGGTGGGCAGGCATTGCAAGTGGAAGCTTTTCATGGGATGATTGGGCGGTCTCTCTCTCTCTCTCTCTCTCTCTCTCTCTCTCTCTTTCCCACTAGACTTTGACCGATGAAAGCAAGCAATTTAAGAGAGAGAGAGAGAGAGAGAGAGAATGATGCTGGAGTGGATGTGTATGTACAAGGGGAAGCAAGAGGGCGCCAAAGGGGACACGGTGACCCCAATGGAGAGGGACCAACCTCTTTTAGTATCATAGCGATTGGTCCCATCGGGTGCTTCGTGTTATCTCTTCCCTTCTATCTTCTTCATGATCTTTGAAGTTTTGAGACGATATGCGCGAGTCGGATTGCACATTCAACGATTGATAGAGCTAGTTTATTTCGACATTGGAAGATATGACAGTTTTGACCGATTGATCATTCCCGATATATCAGGCTTTTCTTTTATGCCCCAACACATAGTTTTGCATTCCTCCGTGTCCCTCTAAATTTGAACCGATGTGTGGGATGGCAATTCCTCGATGAGACTTACAAGCTGTTGTAGGTTTTCTTTTTGGTATTGTCTTTATCTTTACTCTAGTTAGATTCTTTTGTGTTCTTATTGCATCTCGAAAAGTTACGAAGTACTTCAATTAATCTAGATTTTCATAACTCGTGCGGCTTATATACTCGTGTTCACAACAACGGGACATAAGAACTTGTTATACTAGGAATCGTGTTATATTTATGCCCAAAACATGTCTAACAATTAAATGACTTTCGTGATTGGAAGACATGATACAATTTCAATCGTGGGATTAGGGCTAAGATTAACCTATAGCCCCTTCACCAATCTCCATCCTTTTTTAGTCGCAGCACGACTCTAAGGTAAGAAACGTAGGTCTTCCGCGTCTACCTTCGTGCAATAAATGAAGGATGATAAAGGATACGTTGAATGAATTTTGGGACAACACACGACTTTTTAGCACGGTTTTTTTTTTTTTTTTTTTTTTTTTTAAATCCTCATCAACTCCCTGCCTATCAGGAAGAGAGGAAGTTCAGATCACAGCGGCATTTGATGCGACGATAATCAAAGCAATGGTAGCAAATTAGTTGGGGAATGAAATAAAGATTATCGTCTTAGAAACAAAGCACGTGGACTTTGCATAAAATGTTTAAACTTTTGATTGTAAATAAGTTGAATTAAACATGTCAACAGCCCAGTTTTGTGCTCATTCGATGAGCTCTCTCTTGATAATTTGATTCGGCTTTTACATCACGGCACGATGGAAACATGTGACCATGCGAATTGCAATTCGTAATATGTGCGAACCACAACTGCATGAAACACAAAAGAGAAAAACACTCATTTTTTAAATAATTTAAGAGATAGGTTGTCTCGTGAATAAGAACAAAACAAATAATTACAAAAAAAAAAAAAGAAAGACCTAATTCATCGAATCAAAACTTTCCTAATTAGATCATTCGTAAAAGAGAAAATAAAATCTGCTAAATCATAAGATAAATTCAAAATAGAATCGGATAATCATTAAAGGCGAATCAAATCACCTCAGATATTACCTAAAATTCTAAAAAAATCATAAAATTTAAGTCAAATAAAGAAAGAAAAATTCAAATAATATAATCATAAACATACAATAAAAATTAAATTCAAATCTTGAAGTGCCTCGCATCATATCACTCCCCAATAGTACATTGCATGAAATATAAAATGTCCTGCTCTGGATCGAATTCCTCTGCAGCCTCGTCCTTCCTTGCATCCTCATTATTTACTTTCTTTCTTATGAGATAAAAAGTCTGACTATAAATAAAAAATTTTAAAAAATATATTGGGTTCATACGATCCAAAGATAATCCTTGTCTTATGAAATACATTACTAACATCTTCAATTAAGATGCGAGCCAAAACCTGATCAAGTGGCCACAACTTAGAATTATTCAAAATCGAAGGTGTTAGGAATTGAATATGTATCATGCATCTAATACCACAAATACCTTTCCATTCTTAATCGGTAAACCAACCAAAATTCACTAGATATTTTGGCTTTGAGGAATGATTAGGCGATGGTTTTTAATTTATTGTGAGAATAATAATCTATTCTAAATTACGAAAAAATCAAATAACAAATAATTATAAATTATTGTGTCCATTTTTTCAAGAATTTGAACTTATGACAAATTATTATCATCAAAGTAGCCTAAGGTGAGGGATCAGCTCCCAGATCCCAAAATTGGGAACCGAGGACCCATTAGTCCGGTCTAGTTTTTGGATCAATCTAATGGAATCAATTACTTTTTTGTCCACTACTTAATGCTTCTATTATGAAGAAATAAAAAAAAAAAAAAAGTTGGTCACTTTTATTTCTTAAAAAGAAAATTTTTAAATATATATATAGTTAATCCGATTCGATATTGCACAAACACTGGTTTCACTTTTAAGAATTGAAAATCGGACTAATACTCTTGAGAACCAGACTAACTAGTTTAATCCAATCATGATGGTTTCTGGTTCAAGCAATCCATTTTGTATATTCCTATTATAGACTGTTATGTTAGTGATATCCCTTTACTTTTCTGAAAGAAAAACAACTGCATTTTTTAATATAAAATATTTGCAATGCATTCCGGACAAAATCAAGATTTATCTTGGGGTTCTTTGAGAGAGAGAGAGAGAGAGAGAGAGAGAGAGAGAGAGAGAATGTGTACGTGGAGGTCTGCTAAACTACTAAATTCTTGCAAAAATTATTGCTACTATCCTTATCATCCGTGGGCGAGGACGGACAAAAAATGAGATCTTGGGGGCTAATCGGCATACACATGCACATGCATGTCGGCATGCGGACACGTGTGCTGCAACGGTGAATTGATAGAGGTGATTGTAGACATGCTCGCCACTTGTCATCTCGTTGCCGATGATTCCCTTGGTCTTCTCAGAGAAGAGAGAGAGAGAGAGAGAGAGAGAGAGAGTATGAATATATCCTTTCTCTGTTAGGTAGCATGTGGTATCCTGGTACCTAGATTGTGCCTCGAGGTGGTTTTAGGTCTTTAGACAGTGGTTTTTCTCATTACACGTGAGTGGATACCCACACGCATACGGTGCATATACGTATGGGAATAATTTTTTACTTTCTCATCCTCGTAATTTTTGGCTTTTTCTACTTTAGTTGCGATAATGTTGATTTATATTATCTAAGCCCTTCCCAACTAAATCCAGTAAAATCTGAAGTTTGACATAGATAAGATTTTTCCTACATGAGGGTCCATAAGAGCGGCTACATTGCCTAGATTTTGTCCCTGTCATACTCCAACATTTACATCAACAATTTTTTTCTGTGGTGACATTCACGTAGGCAGTCATATTAACTAAATTTTTATCCACATTTGCCTCTAGCATTGTGGATTTGGTGTCGAAGGAACTTGATTAGGATTTTCTTTTTAAATGAATAGGCTTAATAGATAGATAAAATGTGCATGGACTCGATTAGAAAAAGGTTTGAAAATATAAGAGACTAAAAATAGAATGTTCTAATTTTAGAAAGAATCTAATGATCTATGAACTCAACACAAAAGTCGATGGATTTAATCATGTGAACGCTCAATGAGTGACCTTTGTGCGAATATATAAATATACAGAACTCCTCTCAATTTGCAGATTAACAATTTTAATCATCAAGCATATGAAATTAACTTTCATGAACTTTTTAACTGCGTAAAAAAAAAAAAAAAAACCGAGATCATTGTTAAAATTGATATAATGTTACGCACTCCAATATCGCACTAGACAACAATTATTTATGTGGCTTTTTTTTTTTTTGGAATTTCGAGAATTGAATCTGTATGTGTATATGGAATATGTTTTCGAAAAATTCCTAAGCAAATGATTAAATTTACAAAAAAAAAAAAAAATTGTCTCGAATTAGTTAATCATGGTCGGCATAAAGTTGGATCAGTTCAAGAGTACACATGTTGGATGGTTAGGAGATGAGTCAGACTAGGATTTTCCCGTGAGTCAAATTTAATTTAAAAACCAGAAAAATGCTTTAATCTATAGCCGACGTTAAATTATGCACGATTTCTGTGGTCACACTTTGCAAAGTTGAATCATTGAAAGACGGATGCTTACCAATAATGGAAGACACCAAACATAAAATATTCATCTCTCGAAATAAAGTGATTGCTTGCGTACTACCTTAACTTCCTACTCAAGATCCTCTAGGACGATACCAATTATCGTAAGTTTGATAAAAGAATTTGGGGGAAAAAATACGTCAAAGATTCCCTTCATTTTATAATCCAACATGGTCATACCATTTTGTAGCATAGTGATTGACAGGGGAAATTATTTAATCGGTTGTAAATTATTATACGGATAATAATTTAGTCGTAAACTTTTCAATTTTGCAAACTTAATCATAATCTTTCATGCAAAATTTCAATATAATCCTTCTAGTCAATTATGAATAATAGTCAATGATGAATGGACTACTATGTCAACAGATTCTAGGGAAATTTATCGGATTGACTACATTTAAATTTTATGCAAAGATTTAAAACTAAATTGATAAAATTACAAAGGTTATGATCGAATTGACATTCATATAATAAATGTATGACTGATTAGATATTTTTTCCAATGGTCTCTAAAGATGAGGTTGGGAAATAATTTATCTCTATTCAAAGGTCATCTCTTACTCTTTTTGGTACTTTTTTTTTTTCATTTATCTTTTGGCTTTTCCCCCGTGCTTTCTAGATTGTACTACAGACATAAAAAAAAGTTTTAGATGTCTTATTGATCATATCTTATCAGTTAAGAAATCGATTTTGCAGGCCAATTTAATTGGCGCCATGGGTCGTATTTAAGTAAGCTAATAAATTTAGTTTAGTAGCTAAGAATAATCTTTCAAGAGTTTCTTAAATGTCCACATGGATGATTCAAGGGCAAACCAGGTGTATGTGTGGCCACATGTGCATGCACAATGTCATCCACTGCCCGTGTAATGTTTCCAAATTGTCAAATCAAAATAACAAAAAATGCCCTATCAAATGAATTATTTTTCCGACGAAAAAAACAATGAATCATTTCCATTTTCCGATGTAGGATTCTTGCGCCACTGCGGAGTTTCCCGTCCCTTAGCATAGCTGCGATCTTAGAACTTTTTTCGGGTCGAAGACATCATATATCAAAATAATACTCAAACTTTCAACTTAGCAAATCCCAAATAATTGCATAACAAATCAAAAGTCAGAAAGCAAATAGCAAAGCACAGTTTGCAGTTAGAAATACACTTTCATCCTTTAAGAACAAATCTAACACTGTAAACAATTGGCCACCGACTACCAGAATTAATGATGAACACACATCAAGATTTCTCACTCCATTTGCTATGACTTATAGTGTGCATCTAGGTTCAACGTCCTCACACCATCGCCATGCAGCATCCTCACACCATCGCCATGCAGAGAAACTAACATCAAAATATTAAAAGAACACAAAACAAATACATGTGAGGAGCTCCTAAATCTATATTTAGATTTAGTTCAAGAGAGCAAAACTCTTAAAACTTAACCTAAATTTAAATCAATAGAGAAGAGTGGCATAATTTTAGAGAGGTTGTGGAGCCATGTTACGAACATTCTTCTTGGTGGCTATCAATTGGATGAATGGTTGAACCAATCTCCACCGTGTTCACACAAAATTAGCTGTAGAAATTTATTTACACACAAACTCCCAAAATAAATCAAGAGAGAGAAAAAAAAAAGGAGAAGAAGGAAAGGAGAAGAAGGAAAACTTTTGAGAGAGAGAGAGAGAGAGAGAGAGCAACGGCTTCAATGGAAAAGAGAGGAAACCCTAGCCTAAGGGTTTTTTCTAGATTGCATGCAATCTTAGAATTAGACAATGCTAGTCTTAGGTATTTTGAACCGTCATATATGGGGAAAGTGCCAAAAAAGTCCTAAGCATTTTAGCTTTGTGCCAATTTAGTTCTAAACCTTTTTTTGGTGCCGATTTAGTCCTAAACCTTTTTATGTTGTGCTAATTTAGTCCTTTCCGGCCAATTTTGGCCGGATTTTGCTGATTGGACGCCGGCCGGCTAACATGGTTAACGATCACACGACGCATACAACTTTTAATAGTATTTTAATATTTTTGGAATTATTTATTATTTATTATTTATTATTTTTTTCTTTTATTATTTTTTTCTGCTCATCTTCTTCCTCCAGTCGATCGCCGAAGCTCGGCAACCGGCCAGAGGCGACAGCCGGCGAGGTCGAGACCTCGTCGGCCACCTCGCCAGTGGCTGCGAGGGCGGCCTCGCGCCGAGCGGGCGAGGCTCGCCCTCGCCAGATCCGGCGCAAGGAGGAGCTGGCGGGGCTCGCCCTCGCCAGATCCGGCGAAAACAAGCCTCACTGCCCAGGCCTCGAGGGCGGCCTCGTGCCGGGCGAGCAAGGCTCGCCCTCGCGCCGGATCTGGCGAGGGTCGAGCCTTGCCCAAGGTCGGTGAGGCTCGACCTCGCCAGATCCGGCACGAGGAGGAGCTGGCGGGGCTTGCCCTTGCCGCCCATGCCTCAAGGGCGGCCTCGCGCAGGGCGGGCGAGGCTCGCCCTAGCCGGCCGTGGGCGAAGCTCGACCCTCGCCAGATCCGGCGAGGACGAGCCTCGCCGCCCAGGCCTCGAGGGCGACCTCACACCGAGGGGGCGAGGCCACCCTCGCGGCCACTGGCGAGGTGGCCAGCGAGGTCGACCTCAACCTCGCCGGCCGTCGCCTCTAGCCGGTCACCGAGCTCCGGCGACCGACTTGAGGAAGAAGAAGAGCAGAAAAAAAAAAAAAAATAAAAGAATAAAAATAAAAAGAGAAAAAATTTTAAAAAATAAAATATTATTATAATTGTACACGTCGGCGCCAATCAGGCCACGTCAACCGGTCGGCGTCCAGCCAGCAAAATCCGGTCAAAATTGGCCGGAAAGGACTAAATTGGCACAACATAAAAATGTTTAGGACTAAATCGACACCAAAAAAAGGTTTAGGACTAAATCGGCACAAAGCCGAAAGGTTTAGGACTTTTTTGGCACTTTTCCCGTCATATATGTTAGCATTTCATGTAGTAAAAAATGAATTATTCTCATTATCAAGCTATGGGGTGTTCTTTTTACGAAGCAAAACCATATAGATTTCTAGGCACTACTTAATAATGACGCCATCTCCATAATGGGGTGGATTTCATCTTGTTTAACTAGTATATGCAACATACACATTTTGCAGCCAATTCCTCACCATCACCACTTTCTACTTCACTTGGATCTCCTCACCCAACACCAAAATTATGTAACATTGAACAAGGAGAGTTTTTGTACGCTAATACAATCAACATCATGTATACAAATGGACCGGTGTAATTACTTGGCGTATACTCGCTAGATGACTAAGCTCCATTGCATCACTAAAAACCTGCAAGAAATCCTTAAAGACTTAAGTGACCCTCCAATCTTCTTGTGTCAAGCGTAGAAGAGCAACACTCCTCCTATGTATGGTTGGGTACAATATTTGCACACTCATATCCTTGCATCCCTCACTATCTTGTATGTCAAATTCCACCTCCTTCTCACGTCCACAAGGAAATCCTCATACTTTTTCTTCGTTGTGTAATGTGGAGGACCTCCAACTCTTGATGCTTGAGTGGGGGGATCAAATGTGTTCAATTTACCTAATTATGGTGACCACAGAGTTATAGAATTGGCAGACAACATCTTGTAGTGGCACACAATGATACATAAATTTTTCAAAAAATTCAATCAAATCTTAAAACTTGTTAACATTTTTTTGTTTATCAAGTGAACGGAATTAATGGAAAAACTCGATTATACTAACTTGATAAGTTTTAGGATTTAATTGTTCTTATTAAAAATTTTAGAAGTCAATTAATTTTCGCAATAAGTTTTAGGATTTCCAATACACTCATATCAAATTTCAATGATTGGGACTATGGGGCACAACCACATGCACCAAATCGTTGTATTTCACCTCACAAGCCAATAAAAAAATAGAGGGCTTGGGACTATGGGACTAGTCGGCCTTCTCGCTAGAGTCAACAAGAGTCCAAGCATGTCGGCCGTGCCATGCTCGCTAGCACAGCCCAATGGCCAACCCCACTCACGTGCAAGCTTAACTAAAATAAATGGGATTGATGCTCAAGTTGGTCATCAATTAGAAAATTGATTGGAGGAATTCAAACACTTTTTTGAATTACACTATAAGTAATCGAAGGTTGCCGTTTTGCTAGCCACTAAACCCTTCTATTTTGGCAGATTGATCTACCCTTCGGTCATTAAACCTTCTTGAGTAGGGGGTGTCTTCCAACCCTCTCCTGTTCAGAGGTTCTCCTAGTTTCCTCACATTTGAAGACAGGAGCCCTTGACGGGGCTACTTTGGGATTTTTGGAAGCCTCTCCAGTGGTGGTGTCGTCCTTACCTACCAATCTTGCTTTGTGTTGTTGGTGGGGTTGCTTGTGTACTGTTTGTGCTCCCTATTTTCGATTTTTATTTGCTTTGGCCACTGTTTTGGCTTTCCTCTACTCCTGTGCAGGTTGCTCTCTCTTTCACCTCGGCACCCTTCCACTCACTCTCACTCTGACCGTTGTCTTCGTGAGTGCAAGTTTTTGGTGCCGAGTTTTTGCTATATAGTTTCTTACAGCTTTTTGGTTTAAAATCAATATAATTTTTACCTTTTGCCCAAAAAAATAGATGATGGAAGCTAGTAGTAACATTGAAAAACATTTATAGGGAAACATGTAGAGCTTTCCTTATAATTAAAAGTCGATGTCAGTGTGTACACGCAAAGTGCCAAATTTTAGCATGCAAACATAGCTTTATTAAATACTCTGTTTTGAAAAGGAGTGAGAGGAAGAGATGAAAACGGTAAAACCTATACAAGTGAATCTATCGCAATTCTAAAATGGATTAAAATGGTGGAGAGCAATCTCTTTGGAAAATCTTTAATTCTCTTTCCAGTGGAGTCTCCATTGAGAAAATTCATGCAAAGAAAGAGATAGTCGTGAGAATTAGCATAATAGAGGACATTTCTTATATCAAGTCTACATCGTCGTTTTGGACAACATTCGCTTTCTCCTATCAGACATAAGTTGTTTCTAAGGGTTGAGATGTAGAAAAATTCTTTCGCATCATATGTTGATGTCATGGTTGTCATAGTACCTCACCAATAACAAAATCTTTGTACATAAAAGTGTCGTGAGAATGCAAACACTTCCTCACATGTAACAAGGTGTCCGCGTCTGAACTTTGAGTTTCTATGCATATGTACAAATAACTTTCATTTCAACTTAAGTTTGGTGACTCTCTTAATACCTAGGACTATGTTCCAAATCAATTTGGTTTTTGCCATTTTTTTTTACACTATTCTTCCTTTCATTTTATCTATTTTCCTCAACAAACATTAATTTCATTTCATCATGAGTGATTTGGAATACATCTAAAAGTCTAGTGTTGGAATATATAATTATTAAACCATGTCCTTATCTAAATAACTTAAGCATTTAGAATAGTTTACAGTAATTCCACAAAATCTCACATGATATAACAAAAAGTCTTAATAGTTTAAATTTTTAAAACAGTTAACAATGGTCTCATAAAATCTTATATCTAGAATTACCAAGTATAACTATTCTTTTAATTGTCCAGGTTAATGTCTAATGCTTTGTCTCATTAATTTGTCAATATATTTGAACAATATATTATAATAAGCCAACCCCTAAAGCTAAGTTACAAAAAGTAAAGTACTGATCTTACATTGAATTTCACAACAACAGATTAGTTTCAATGTTGTCATAATATTTTGTAAATTGGTATAGTAATTTTATTTTTGTTTCAATCAATGACACAATGTAATGAGAGAGCCCCCGCGTCGCATGACCCTTAACATGTATATTAAAAAATCAAGATTTATTTTTTATTCTATGTAACTTTAATAAGAATAAAATAAGTCTAATACAAAGTATCCGGTTGTTTATTTTCACATTTGTGTGCCATTCAAGGCCTCCAAAGCTGTCTTAGCTATTGCGGTGATTCAAAGTTGACAAGACCAAACGCCCTCGAATTTCCGTCAATGTCCCTCTTTATTGCAACATGTTAACCCTCTTTATTGCAACATGTTATCTCCGATTGGGATTGAAAGAAAATATACTCATTTTAATTGTAAAGTAAACCTCCTTTAAGGAATAATAGTTTGAGTACCTCTGCTTTAAACTTTGTTTATATTTACTTTTGTCTCAAAATCACTACTTCATTTTTGTTCATGATTAGTGGTACAACTAAAGATTGGGAGGCAGATTTGAAGGCACTATAAACAAACGGACTTTTGTTAAAAAGCACTCCAAAGGCACTTGTTAAGTAATCAAATAGATGTTGCAATTTCTAATATACTGATTGTCTTTAAGATATGCACAACCAATACTTTAAAAATTGAATTTTCTTGTTTAAGTATAATTGATAATGTCTCAGGACACTCATTAACAATACCCTAAATGAAAACTTTGTATTTATTATGTTTTTGGATGGAACAACATTGATGTGTGTCTTAAGTCCTAATGGCCAAATTTATTTATTTAAAAAAAAAAAAAAAGGAAGAAGAGAATGCTTTTGAATTTGCGCGCTCACTATCATTTCCATTAATTGTGCATACACCAAATTGATTATAATTGGTATTACGGTTATCTTATTATCTTATATAGTCATATAGCGAAGCCTATAAATAGGTTCATGTACTATTCATTATGACAATACGAAAATATATATAAATTTCATAATACCTAAGTTATACTCCTTTCAAACCCATAATTGCCCCTTTAATTACATATTGACACGCTTTAGGTTGAGGTTAAATCCAACCCACATGTGAGGAGAAGTGTTGAAATATTTATATATTAAACCACGCATTCACTTAATAGCTTAAGCTTTTAGAATAATTTATAGTGGATCTACAAAATTCAACATGGTATCATAACCAAGTTTTGCTCATTTCAAATGTGTGTCCACCCCCCATAGTCAAATTTCCACATATCATTCCTAACCCAAATTGCACATTAGAGGACATATTAGAATATCTCTCATCAATTTACCATGGTGTTTATATGCACTATATGTACATATGATCTCTCTCCACCTATCAATTTAAATTTTTGGATTGGACTTTGGATCACATATATTGCAATATATCCTAACTTCATAATCATACTAGGGGTGACACGTAGAGTTTATGAAAAATGATGAAAATAGTTACTAAGTGATGCAGTCTGTGCGGTTGGTGTCAAAGAAAGCCAACTCTATGGCAAAGGCTCGACTAGTGATATGACTAGTGCAATTGGCATTGAAACACGACTATTGAGGAAGGGACTTGACTAAGCACTTCCTTAGATGAAACTTGTGCCCATAGGGTGAACATCTTGTGTGGTGGGGATGCATTTATTTGGGTGCGCACCAAAGTGCACCCAATGCAATATACACCCCTTTCACTTAGAGTTTCCTCGAGAACGGCAACTCCAATATCAAGTGAGATTGCATGGAATCACAATCAACTTATCTAAAAGTTTAAACTATTAAATGAACGCGTAGTTTAATATTTAAATATTCTAACAAAAATGAACAAGTATGAACATACATGGTGAAATGCTAAATAACACATGAATAATTTAAACTTGACTATCATATTGTCTGATATAGTGTAAATATTTGTCTGATATATAATTATAAAGTTTGTATCATAACTAAAGGTTCTCTTTACAGGCGATACCCTTTCTACCACTAGATTAATCTTAACATATATAATAGGAAAAACAATGGATAATTTTATGGAACTAGATCATTTCTTCGTATCGGTTGAGATTAGGTGACTGCTCAAATCGTTCTCGAACATTTCATTCCAAGGAAAACGAAAGGGTGACTATATGCATATTTAGGTATACGGGATTGTTCCAGGTTTGTTAATTATTTGGGGCCGCTTCTGTACTTTTGTAATGTTAAATTCGAAAGACTTTGCGGGGAAGATGAATCCTCCCCTTGTGTAAACCAGAAGCAAGCCCCACCTAATACTGCTTCACATGTAAGGAAAACAAGACAAAAAGAAGGGGAAAAAACAAGAAGTAAAATGGTCAATTTTTGACATCCGCCAACAAGTGCCACCACCACTCCGGACGCTCCGGCCTGATGTCCCCAGTGCATGCACACTGCAACCAGGCAGCAGGACCACTAAGCAATGCTTCACATGGCCACACCACCAGCCCCCTCAAAACCCGGAACCACCATCTTATAAAATAAACCTTATTATTTTACCGGATCATGTTAGTCAGCTTGTCGAAATATTTTTACCTCATTATTGTTTCTATTTATTTTTGACGATTGGGATTTGAATTTCTATTACATGTGAACACTTGAAATATTCAAGGATTATAGCTAAGCATCAAGCAATCAAAAAGGAAGTGGTTGAGAAAGAGAGAAAGGGATTGGCAGAGAGTTCGGCGGGAGTGTGTTTGCACTCAGCAGATGGTCTGGTCTTCACCTCCAGAGACTTTCTTCTGATTGATTCCCTCTTTTGTTACAGTAAAAAAGAAAAAGAGAGAGAGAGAGAGAGAGAGAGAGAGAGAGAACCCTAAACAAATAATTAAGATTAAGCGATGATTTGGCTGTCTTTGGCCACCCGAGAAGGCTGCAAGCTTTCTTTCCGCATGGTCAAACCGCCAACTGGGGTCAGCAAGACCAGAATCATTCCTCACGTTCGCCTCTTGTACTCATTCTCATATTTATATCTTTATTATGATCACCTGTCACATGACCTCCTCCCTTTACTTTATACAATTATTTCGACGTGGTAGCTTTCGAGGGTAGATACTATTATTGTCTCTGCTTGCCTATAGTATTCTTTAGGATTGATTTTTCTACATTCTCTTTAATGAAGGAGGGAGTTCTTTGAGTGTGATCATATCTATCGTTTCTCACGTGGCGTGGCAACTTGGACTTTCTAGGTTTTTGGGAGGTTCTTGAAGTGTTATGAACCATCCGATCCTTGGACGAAAGTAGAGCCCTCATCTTTAGGGAATGTAGGGGATTTGATCTTCACTCCGTCCTTATCACATAACTTCAAAAGACAAAAGGAATTGTCCCCTCGAGTAAAATATTGATTTGCTAGCAAGGACACTTTTCATTATGACCTAGTATTTGTTAATGTCAGCTTGCTTGAGTAGGGAAACTCTCTTCCCATGTGAAAATGCTATGTACCATCACACATTTGAAAAAAAAAATGTACTATTTTCTTTAACCATTAATGATCCTACCGATCCATGCATGTCAAGAAAGTTTAGTTATATCTTTTGCTAATTATAATACAAGCATTTGCATCAGTTTGACACGTGGTGTAGTATCATATAGTACCGGCTGTTGTTGATCACATTAAAGGTTGTGCTTTTTTTTTTTTTTTGCTCGTTAAACTCGTTTTATCTAACTATACTAAAAAATTTTGAAATTAATTCTTAGTGCACCAAAATGGACTGGAGGGCTTTCCGAGCATTCGTATACTCTGTTCTCCTTTGAATTTTTTGCACACTTAGAGCGTGTTGAGGACTTCCAATCATGTGGCTATGGTCGCAGCAAATGATTAATGCGTGCGCTTTGCTGCCTAACTTGCTATTTTGTGACATTAGTTATATAGGTAGGGCACTTTTGCCATTCCTTTACGACGAAGAGTTAGAAAAGGACAGGACAAAAAGAGTCGGATTAGGTACTAAAAATTGTTAAATTAGAGCTTGGTTTTTTCCAAGCCATTGCATTGAGAAAAAGATTACTGAGAGGGAAAATAATAACTATTTTTTTTTCTTGACCTAGCAGCTTTATTTGAAACTTGAAGGAGAGAGAGACGGATGATGTTTCAAACTGGCTCTTACTGTATGTGGAGCTTGACATTATATTATATTTTAACATGAACTTTGTTATCGTGCACGAAAAGTAATGTTGAAGGTTCTGTTGTTACATAAAACGTCTTCGCTAAAGTGAAGGTTATTGAACATAATGATTTTTTTTTTATTGAAAATTCAATAAACAGATAAGAGTCAAATAATCATGCCCATGCTAATGAAGGACGATTAAAATCTGTTTAAGGCAATATGGTTTCTATGATGACTGCTCCTTACACCGACATGAGCGCTGGCTTAGTGTCGGTAAGATTACAAAACTCATTAGTCTATATTGAGGCTCCATATAAAAAGTGTTTTCCTACAAATGTTGGCTTATATCTTTTGAAATAATTTGTCAATGAAAAATATTTTCATCATCGATAACAATCTATGTCTCGTGCACGCTGAAAATAATTTTTGTAAGCGATATTAATAGAATAATATATTTAAAATTATTCATTTTCTACAAAACAAATGGGCTTAATAATGTGGAGCTCTAGCTAAACAAAACAAACTTTAGTTTATAATAACTAAAACAAACAATATGGTGTGATTCATTTAAATATATATTTTGTATGATCTTAAATTATTTGATGTATTAAATGGAAAACTCGTGTTAAACTCTAAAAAGTTTGGTAAAGTGAAAAATCACACCAAACATCAACTTAACTTTCAAGAAAACGACTTCTACCCCGATGTCCCACCACAAGTCTAAGGATAAAATCATGTCGCTCTTTTGTTTCATTGTATTTTTACCTTTGTCCGGACAGGTAATCTAATTCTAACTCCAGTTACCTATGTAATGTCATTACGCTCTCATCCAACATGGAACACAACTTACAAGCGAGGGTGTTCACTAAATAAATATGGTTGATATAAATTGTGGGGTAAAAGAATTAGCTTGATATATGTCGTGAGCTCGTCGAATGACATCTTCAGGGAAAATGAACAAATACCATAACGTAAACTATTCAGATTGTGAAATATATGTGCAAAAAAAAAACCCATACGATGGTTACAAATTTTATCTATTTATTAAAATCAAAGCTAATTGTAGTATATCGATCTGTTTCGAGAAAATGATATTTTCAATGACTTAATTTCTGTCTAACGCTTACTTTTGTGCCATAATTTTTTTAATTGATCACTTGAGTATCGTCTCTCTTAAAAATACCTCCAGTTGAGTGTTGGCTACAATTTTCATTGCTTGAATATCCCACACAGCATCAAAAAATTTGACACCCGTGCAAGGGTGATCTTTAGGACCTCTAAACCTAAAGATCTATATGAATTTTCAGTCAAATCTGCATATTCTCCTGGGCAATGGCGTCATGGCGTGAGCGATCAGTCCTTGGGCTTTTCCCCAGCGATTGCTTCATAAATAAATAAATATATAAAGAAATCGAAAGTGCTTGCTGTAAATAAGCTGGTAAACACTAATAAAAACTGCACGTTGGGCTGTTAAGAAAAAAAAACAAAAATAAAAATAGAGACAAGATCGATTTTAGGTGGGTCAAATATCGTCGGCCATCCAAGTGCCCCTGCACGTGCTCTCTTCAAGTTGCGCCTCTCACGAGGTCCAATTGCAGAGGGCGGTGGGGGTACTATATAATTAAAAAATACGAGAAGAACAATAAAAAAAATTCAAAATAGAAATACCAAAGATTCCAATCCAGACCCAGTATTATCAGCTCACACGAGCGGTCTCGAAAATAGTAAAGTATTGCTGTATTTATGTACTGGAGGACTATCATTCTTTTCTTTTCCTTTTCAATTTTTGAAGGTATTGATTCTTCGATTTTAACTGGGAAAGAAAATTGGAAAAAAAAAAAAAAAACCCAACTGCTGGTTTATAGTTTACAAGCCCATCCAACTTGCTGCTTTTGTTGAGTTTGATTTGGGCTCGGTTCGGTTGTAATTTATAGAAGGGAGATCAAAATAAATAATGGTTTATTTGAGGTTTCAAAAGGGCCAATCTTTTAAGATAATCCTTGAAATCGCGAAATCGAGCACGAGCCACAGTGGAATTCGTTCATATGTGTAATCGACGCACGACTTCATTCGACATCAACGAGGATTTAAGCAGGTGATTGCATAAGCCCAACCCGGTCCCTGTTTTGACGATTGAATAGATTGCCGAGGTGAAAAGCCCAAACATCAAAAGAGTTCGGCTACGGGAAGCCGCTCACGGAATTTTCATTCTGTGTGGATATGCATCGTTTCCAATAGCACGTTATCACTAAGTACTTGATGCTCTCCCTGCTTGACTCTTGGGTTTCTGGCCAAAATGGCGACAAGTTACGGACGAGGTCATGAGGACTGGTAACGGCAAACAATTGAGTAAATGGACATGTTATTCTGATTGAAACGGAGCAAAAGGCAAGTGATGGGGACAAGTTCTTGAGTAAAATCTAAAGTCTTAACGCCAACCCAGTTCAGGAATCATCCATCGATCCTGTCCATGTTGGAGGACTGAAAAAGACACCGGTAGACTTGGGAAACTGTGACAGAGGCCACAGGCATGCAGTTCTTTGACGCCATGTCAAGCGTGAACCCTTGGTTTTGCTCACTCGAGCCACTGCTCCTGTATCCTTTTCCCTCTTCTACAGGAGATATAAATTCATTTCTAAGAACTTGCTATTTGTCAAGCTTTCACTGTAATTCGCAAAATGTGAACGTCAATTCAAGCTCTTCTATCACATTAGTATCCTGCGGGTGCAAAATTACTATGTTTGGGCAAAAAGCATTTGGCCTAATCATGGGACAATACAATCTGTACTACACTGATAGAAGGTAGATATGCAATTCCAGATGTCCCGCTATGTACATTACAAAGATAAGCTGAACAACATAAGGCTTTATAACAAGCGAAAGATGTAGGCCTTCATTTACCCACTCTGCCAGGCATGCTAAAGAGCAAAGCTGGAGGGGACTGTATTGGAATGTCTCTCCTGAAAGCTGTTTAGAGGAAAACGTGGACATCACGCATTGATAGTTGATTTGTAGTAAAAGTCGTTAACCGTCGAGTAAATCAAACCTTCCTCTTCCAAATAAGGGATTGCTTCCCTGTCACAGCCCAACCAAAAGACTCAAAGCTCAAGACAGACTAGGGGTGAGGCTATAGGTCTGTACAGGTGTTGGGTCTATGCACACACTTGCTGGTGGGTGGATGCGTGCATGTGTGCATGTGTGTGTGTGTGTGTGTGTGTGTGTGAGAGAGAGAGAGAGACCTGATCTTATCCACGGGAAGACTCAATTGCTGCGCAATATCATTGATGTGAACACCCTTCTCCGGTCTCCTGTGTGATGAAGAAACCATGTCATTGAGAGCACCATGCATAATGGAATAAAGCCTAGAAGTGCTGAGACGCATCCACCTTAATAGGCAAATTAATAACTGACACAAACATTGCATAAAAGAGTAGAGGCACAACAAGATAAGTCCAGAAGAGAAATTGACAGTTCTCCGTAAGTTCATTGCAAAATTTGATTCATTTTATCTTCATCTTCATCATCTTCCCAATGTCGTCTAGAAATGTGACAACTTCCACAGGCTTCTGCAGTGAGCATATAAGGGAATAAGACCACCCACAAAACCAAGGCAAGCTGTTTTAGGTGGATACTAATTTGAGTGCCCGTGCAATGCACTAGCACCCTCATTTTATCCATAAGCCCTTTTCCCCGTTCTACCCAAGTCTTGACCTAGTGTTAGATTTCAAGGATATAGGGAGAAGTTATCACTTTTACCATCTCTTAAGACCATTGATCTTTCTCATTTGGCAAAAAGAAAGAGAATTGATCTTACATTTAATTAATTATTAACTGTAGTGTTATCCGCTACAAGCTGTTTTGTTTTCAATGTCATTGGCATTGTAAA
Source organism: Eucalyptus victrix (assembly GCA_016097545.1). NCBI lineage: Eukaryota > Viridiplantae > Streptophyta > Magnoliopsida > Myrtales > Myrtaceae > Eucalyptus > Eucalyptus victrix. Next base: position 32,235,006 of record CM027837.1, read on the forward strand.
ATATCGAAGATCACTTGGATCCCACAAAATTTTGGTATAATATATTCCATTATAGGTACTGCATATTTTATGGCTGAACATAATATTTTAAAAAAAGAGAAAAGTATATGACGGACATTTCTGATTACAATCCATTGTTGTGGAACTATGAGTCCAAATTGGTCAGCCCTATGAGGATTGGAATTCACACAGGAGTTGCAGCAAATCACAACTCAAGGAGAATGCATTCCTCAAAGCATCACATCTCCTAACCATCAAGCTGAAGAGAAGAATTGTAATAAAAAGACTTGCTAAAATTCAAAAAACTTCATTCGCACAGCATTTGTCACATTCTTCACAAGATCTCATTCAGAGACTCTACTAAGACCAACACAAAGTTAAAATAGGAACATGAATTCAACAAAAAAACAAATTGTGAAAATGGAAGCTCGGTAAAACCCTAATGGTACTGAAATCTTAGCAGATAGAACAATCCTAATCCTTTAAGCAGTTGGTGGATTGCTGCAATGGTCCATCTTCACCAAAATTAGGCAATAGCAGTAGTTTTTGGCCACAACCAAATGTTTAATTATGTAGGAAGTCTCCAAACATGTTAATGCTTAATGAATCTTAAGATCTTGCAGAAGCAACAGAAGATTCTTACCCTTATCGGGTTTGTGCTTGGAAATCTATAAGAAAGAGGTGAAGCTCTTTCTTTCATTGTATTTGAGTTGAAATTGGATTACGGGATCTTTCTGGCATGACATGTGAAGTGCCTCCTAGATTTTCATTCCCTGCTTCATTCTCTTTAAAGCAGCAAACTAGCATGCGATGGCTTCTGACTGTGTCTTTGAGGGTGGTTCCATTCATTAAATCCAACTTTAATAAGGAATTTTCATTTGAAGCTTTCCTCAATTAACTCCCTTTTAGATTTTCTTTTTTCATTCAAAATTCATGGTTTCATGTATGACAAGATGGTGTAATACCCACCAAATAGCAAGACATTAAGTGTTAAACACATGTGATTCTTTCTAGGGGAATTCTCCCTATTTCACTCCCCTCTAGAGAAATCTGGCTGCTTTATCTCCCTTAAAGGATCTCTCTGTTTTGTTGGAGGTTAGCTTGGAACAAGGTTCTTCCTATTGAGAATGTCAGGAACGGAATTTTATTCACACAATTTGGTGTTGAATGTATAAGTACATAGCTAAATCTGTCAATCATCTCTTTTGTCATTATGATTTTGCTCTTAAGCTTGGGAATATCCTTAGCTCATCTCAGGTGGCATGGGTCATGCCAGCCATGCCATCAAGCTCACTTGCCATCGCAATGCTTAAAGGGGAGGGTCAAATTTTAAGAAGTCTCAGGCTGCTACTGTCTCATGAGGTGCATTTTGCAAGGAACACAACAAAAATTAATTGGGGGTATAGAATCTTCAGTTGCTTCTGAGTCACAAAAAGTTAATGTTATACCTAAAATTACAAATTGGATAATATAATTCCTCATACATGATTTATTAATGAAAACATCTATGATCCCCCTTATCCTCCAAGTCTAACTGTTGGCCTCCAACAGTGCAGCATTTCCATCATTCTTCTTCAGGTCAACCAAATTTTTACCATCTCTCCCATCTTCTTCATCTTCTTCTTCTTCTTCTTCTTTTTAATTAAAATAATTTCAATTCTTCTTTGCTCTCCTTATTTAAGTAGCATTTTATAAATTAACTCATTTAGCCCAGAACTGGCCAAGTAAGAGGCAAATATGGTGTCCACCTCGGTAAAACATAAGGAACTAGGGGAGCAAATGGTTAATACATGGGACTTTACTACTCAAGCTAGACTATACACATCAATCTATCACAATCAACAATGCAGTACTATTGTAGTAGAATCTTTGACTAAGCTAGTCGATAAAGTTTGAATTTCCAAAAAATGTTGAAAACTAAATGATAAGTAACTTTTGAGCATGCTATTCAGCTCTGCTTCTATGATGTTTTCAATGCTCTTTCAAGGTAGAAGTATATATACAGCAACAAAGACCCAACCCCTTTCTTGCCATGAGTCCTTCCTTCAAAAATTGACTTTTGGCACTAGTCCCACACTTTGTCATTCTACATTCATTTACTGCAAATATTCCCCATTTAATGTTGGAATATAGAATAAGCCTTTTGAAGCATTATGATCACACTTTGTGATGCACTGTATCTCCCAATCTAGCAGTCTAGGTTAAAGGGTCAATTTTGGAGGGGAAGGTCGTACAACAACAACGTTGACAGCAGATGCACTTCAACAAAGATCAGACAGCGTTATGAGGAAAAAAACCTCATTCCTAAAGACCACATTGTGGAATGTATGAATTCTCTAACCAAATCAAAACCCCTAGTATGACTGCTTTTTCACAGAATCATCAACTAAAGACTTGTATTAAAAAATGAGTAGAATAGAAAGAAATTAGAAAGAAAGATTAGTGAAAGGAGATGAGAAAGAAAGAAGGTCAGGGGACAAGTAAACCAAGGAAACAACCAGTGACTCACAGGTTTTCAGGCCGCAGAAAGCAATCTGAAACCAATTGAACATTCTGACTGAATCCATCAAGGCTACGCTGGACGGGTAACTGGACAAGAAAATCCAGGTAAGACATGATTACTATGTAAAACCACAAGTGCAATTCAATCTGACAGGCTCATGCCTGATTTGGTGGAGGCGCTGGATGTGGCTTCATGGAGTTGCTCATAATTGGATTTATCACCTGAGGCTGCACACTGGCACCAACCTGAGATTTCTGCAAGCAGAATTTGCAAAGTGACAACAATAGAGAAAATTAATAACACGTGAGAACCATCCTCGTACTCATATTCGATCATTATACACAATCATTGTATGCTCTTTTTATTTGAAGAAATACCTGTAGCCTGGTGTTATATACATGCACATAGACACACTCGATAAAGTGACTTGCAATCTCATTATAATCAGTCACAGGCCTGAAGAAAAAAAAAATCAAATCAGAACTCTACCATTTATCTAAGGCAGACAACACAAGTAATGCAACATGCCAACATATGGATCATATTGAGTTTCAAAGTTTTGACCATATTCCCATCTACTAGCATATCTGGTCATGTCCGCACCTAATACCTAGATCAGAGTTTTATGTACAAAATAAGAGGTCATACAGACAACTTTACATAGACAGCACAAGCGGTCTTTCATATAAATCTCTAGACACCGTGGTGACCTTCCATTATAAAGTCAATTCCAAGCTTTAGACTAATGCCATATGTCAGCTGAGAAAAATTAGCAGAGCTAGTTAATTACATGTGCATATACTAATAGATAAATTGGCAGCTTTGTATGTCAAGTTATAATTATCAGGTATCTAACAAGAGATAAAGACAAATGTAAAGGCCATAAAAATTTGAATGTCATATAAAAAATGGCCTTTGATGTCCTAATTAAACAAGAAGTACGAAAAAAGAACAAATCCCAATACCTTATTGAAATAAGAACAGATGTACTAATAAAAGGAAAATTAACAGACCATATCATTTGCTACAAATAGATGGAGTTTATTCGAGCTATAGTTAAAATGCATGATTATGCAACCTGCACACATGCGAGAGAATGCAAGAGAGATCATCAATACCTAATAGAGAAAACATTGAGCTGTCTCTTGCCTTGAAAGCTCTTCAAGTGCCCATGAACCCGGACATACATCCCATCCCTAAGTTATAAGCCGACAAGAAAGAAAGGTCAAACAAATGGTATAATTGTGTCAAAGGCTTATTTGTAAATCAAAGGAAATTTTCCAACATCTTAAAGTTCAGTATGTTGCAATTTATGGAAAAATTTGCAGCAGAATCAGCAATGACCATTTCTACAAGAACCAATCATGCATGCTAGATGAAAATGGCTTCCAAAGAGAAAGCAGAGAAGTTAGCAGGCATTCTTATAGACTTTTGCTCTGTAAAACACTCCAATATCACTACAAATGAGAATCATCCAATGAAAATCTAAGATATAGGGAAGACAATATTTCCTGGGTACAAGTTAAAAGAAAGCTGCCTCCTTAATAAAAAAAAGTGGCATGCTTGACTTTGCACACAAGTTAAATTTAAAAACTCACAAAATTCAAGAACTCAAAACAGCAAAAATTATCAGCAATTTATGATTTTGAAAAGCCTTATACATTATCCGTTTCTATTTAAGCAAACATTACGATGCATGGATGCATGGATGCATGGATGAATGTATAATGGGCTTTATCAGAGGATTTGAAACCATGTAATGTAATTTGTAAATGGCATCAACGAATCTAAACTGCCAATCTAGCAATGATGCTAAGTTTAATGTCATATTGGAAAAAAATTACTAAGCTAAAGTGCCAATATTCCATCCATGCTAATTGTTTTAACATCCTCCACAAATACTACCTAGCAGAAATCCACCCTGCTTTTATTAACTCTTGATGACATGTACAAGTGATTAGAATTGCATTGATCTGATAAACTACCACCTACAATGAGATAGTTAGCTACTGCAATTGCCAAAGTGAGAAAATCATTGGACAGGGAAAAGAATATGAGAACTATGACATATTTAACATCTATTTAAGAATAGCAATACATCACAAGAGATCTTACAGGATTCCTTCCATCTCATTGGTGTCTAAAGGTTCATTGATCCTGCAAAAAGAAAACGTGAAGATACAAATTAGAGATTAGCATCTAGTACCATCAATGCTCATATGGAAGTCATAATATAGTTGGGGGGGGGGGGAATTGTTTATTATCACCATCTATTACAGTCGATCCGCCCTGTCCCGTCGTCAAGGGAAAAGGTAACATCAGTGACTCTCTCAGCTTTATTGCAAACCATACCCAACAGAGTCACCTAGTCAAGGTTCACAAATCAGAAAATTGTCTAAACACTTCTCTTTGAAAAAGGGAATAGAGAGGGACAAAAAAGCAGAACACTCAAGGAGCGCCGCCTACATTAGTCACATCAACACCATCAATAAGGACATTGATTTTTTCGTCATGCGATACCAAGGCATTATTTATCTGCTTCACCGTCACAGGAAGCAAAGACTGGGTGTCGCGGCTCTGCAGAACAAAACACAAGGTATCAAACTTCCTGCTTGAACATTTCGTACATGCAAATACAATTAAATCTTGAAACAATCGCGTCAGATATAATCAGAACAACTTCTAAACTCAGCATCCAAACACTTCAGTAATGGAAATACAAACTCGCCCCAGAAATAAACCAGATTCCACCTAAAACCGGAGGCACGCAGAGATGAGTCTCTCGCAAGAATAGCGAAGACAGATTCCTCTCTGCGCTGTTCCAGAGGGGTAAATTCTTAGTTCCGAACACAAAATCGTGAACGCTTGCGGTCGGCATTAGAATCGCGCTCGCGATTAACCACTCGACGGAACCACAGCACCGGATTTCGGCTCTCGTCAAAACCCTAACTCACGACTCGTGAGGAAGCAATTCGCGAGCACAGCAAACGCGACCTCGAGGAATCGAATCGGAGAGAGTTCGGGAGACGGTTATTCTCCCGCGAATGCCGAAGAAAGCGAAGAGCGCGCGGGTGCTGCTTACCTTGGCCGGAGAGGCGGAAGAGGGATCCGCGTACTGCGCGGTGGACTGAGAGGGCATGAAGCCGCCGCCGGAGAAGGCGGCGGCGCCGTCGAACTGGCTGCCGAACATGGCCGTCGTCTTCTCCGGATGCCGCGACTTCCGAAGCCCTAGGGGATCGAATGCGAGAGCGGGGTTTAGCGACTGAGGTCGATTCGACGATCTGTTCTCTCCTTTTCCATTCAAAAAGGTCGTGATTTTCCCGCCCCCTTATTCATTTTCCCTCGTTTTCTCTGTTGTTTCCTAGGAAAAGAAATGGTGAAAAAAGAGTCCTCATCTTCTAGGATATACACCGTGGTCCTAAAACTTATCATGAAAAAATAATTAAATTTAATAACTAATCAAATCTTTATGTTAATACTGTCAATTTATCTCATGAAAAATGCTGACATGCCATTTAAAATTAATTTATCTCTCTTACGTGGCATTTTTATTCAATTTTCCTTTAACTTTTATTCAAATAATATTAAAAACTAAAAAATAAAATAATTAAAGAAAAAGAAAAACAAAACTAGAAAAGAAGAATAGGTGGACTTGCAATCATTGGTGTATGCTGCTGTCGCCGCCCATCACTAGAGGAGCCAAGGACCTTTCGTGGCCTTAGGCAAGATTGGCCAACTGCCTCAACTGAGGCCTCGCTGGCTCTAGGCAATGGTTAGTGAGACTTGCTAAACTAGGTTGAGGACACCTAGATTTAGCGAAGCTGACCCTCCCTTAGGGCCAATGACCATCACCTACCTCAAGCGAGGCCTCACTAACCCAAAGGGAGGCCCAACAATCATTGCTAGCCTCAAGTGAGGATTGGCAAGGCCTTGCCTGGGGCCAACAAAGCTACCAAATCTGGGCAACACCTTGCTAACCCTCGCTTGGGGTCAATGCAATACGCTTGGATCTAGGTGACGTGGGCCCTCAATTGTGCCAACGAGTCTCGTCAGTCCTAGGTGAGGGCTGACGACCCTCACTAGGCCCAAGCAAGGGTTAGCATATGCGAGCCTCGCTCGAGCCTATCAAGTCCCGCTAGCCCCTTTGACAATGGGCCACGGTGGCAACGCCCACCACACTAGTGATTCCCTAACCTTTTTGTTCTTTTTCCAATTTGCTTTTCACTTTATATATAATTATTGTAGCTTTTTAAAAATTTTTTAATATTATTTGAATATTATCTAAAGAAAAAATAAATTAAAATGCCGTGTAAGAAATAGAAATGAATTTAAAAATGCAACATCAGCATTTTTTGATGAATAAGTTAATGGTGTTAATGGAAGAATTTGATTGAACTAATTTGATAAGTTTTAGAACTTGATTGGAATTTTTAAAAGTTTTATGATTCAATTATACTTTCCCGACAAGTTTTGGGAATTGTAGTGCACATATTCCTTTTTTTTTTGCCTAATTCCCTAATGAATCCCCCAACTTATGCATCCTTTCAATCGAGTCCTTAAATGTGTAAATTTTTCCAATTAAGTCCCCTTCAACTCCAAATCTATTGATTGGACTTGTTATCGGAGTCAGCAAGAGTCTGAAATGAAAAAGAAAACCATTTTGCTAATGTCAATAATGGCCAAGGGCATAAGATTAAAATCTCAAGGATGATAGGCACAATTGAACCTTGGGCAGTGAGAATTTTTCAACAAGAACATTGCACTTGAGTTTTCCATGTCAAAACTCTTGTCGGCTACGACAAGTACATCATCTGGGTTTGGACACAGGGGAGACTTGATTGGAAAATTTACGGAAGGTCGAGGAATTGGGTAGGCAAGTTAAAAGTCTAAGAACTTCAACTGAAAAATGCGCAAATTCAAGGACCCAAAAGTGAAATTCTGCCAAAAAGCAATAGGCAAAATTGAGAAGTCATTGCTTAAGTATCGACTTATGTATTTTTATTGTATAATTATCAATAGGCAATTGAAAGGTCGTTGCTTAAATATCATGTCTAACAGCAAAATATATTCTTAGAAAGCTTGATAATGCATCTTCCCGTGTGATAACGTAGAAGCCACTTGCCTCTCGCTAGTCCAGATGAAATTGAAAACATTCCTTCTGTAGTTAGTTTGATCCATCCATCCCTAGTCTTGTCTATCTGATTTCTTCCTTCCTTCTCTTCTTCGGGGGATGGGCATATTATTCTCTTGCCTCAGGCAAAAATGAAGTGAAAAGTAAACAAAAGGAGGTGTTAAAAGTTAAAGATTTCTTAACGCTGAGAAGTTTTCTCCCATGTCGCCACGCCTCGAGGAAGGGTTAGCCTCGCCCGCGATGATAACACCGAAAGCAGGATGAAGTAGAGATGGCGCGACTGGAGCGGCCATCTCTAAGGGTGCGTTTGTTTGCGTTTTTGTTTAAAAATTGTTCTAGGGAACGAGAAATAGAAAAAAGTGTTTCTGTTCCAAGGATCAATTTTTCTTATTTTTCCTTTTTTTTTTTTCTTTTTTCATTTTTTTCTTTTTTCTTCTTTTGGCCGGCCGCGCCCAAGGCCTTGGTCGGGCGACCGGCCGGCGAGGCCGAGCTCGCCGGCCGGCGGCGAGGCGCGGCCTCGCCGGGCCACCGCCAGGCAACGCCGAATCACCCAGATCCGGCGCAAGGTCGGCCTCGCCATGGCTGGGCGAGCTCGAGCTCGCCTAGATCCGGCAAGGCCGACCTCACCCAGCAGCCGGCGAGCCTCGGCCTCGCCGGGGGACGGCGAGCCTCGGCCTCGTCGGGGGCCGGCGAGCCTCGCCGTGGCTGGGCGAGGCCGCCGGCCCTCGTCGGTCGGTCGCCGGCCATGGCCGAGGCCGGCGACCGGCCAAAAGAAAAAAGAACAAGAAAATAAGAGAAAAAAGAAAAAAAAAAGTGTTTCTCAAAAGTGTTTGAAACAAGAAACACAAAATTTGTGTTTCTTGTTTTACGATTTTTTTTTGTTCCCGAAAGTGTTTAAAAACAGAAAAAAGAAACATAAACAAACGGGCCCTAATATGCCGGGAGGCAGGTGAGGAATGACAAGTCCTTCATTGAAGAGTTTTTGTCGGTGATTGGGAGAAGGGCATAAGAAGTGATAAAAATTATGTCAAAGGTAGTATGGCGCTCGCTTTAATGTCAATTTTTTTTTTCGAATCACTTAAATATCACTTTTAAAAAAAAAGGGTCATTTAGTGCCAACTCTGATTTGAGTCACTCGAAATCTGACATAGACTTATTTTATTAATTTCTCAATTATATGTGGCTTGTTGGCATGTCCACCCTTAAATGATGTTGTAAATTGTAAATAACGATTATTTAAGTGTCAAATTTTATTTAAAGTGATCATTTCAGTGTTAGTCGTTGTTAAAAAAAAACGTTCACTTTAGTGCCAAGCACATAACATGAAAAGACCATAGGGAATGGTTTTTTTTTTTTTATAAATAATATCGCAAGTCATATAAATAAAAGACATGTATTATTTTTGCTCGAAATTTCTCTCTATTGGCACTTAAGTAATCGTTTTTTCTCTAATTCGACACTAAAATAATTTGACAAAATTTTTTTATACCAAAGTAAATGTTATACGTAACTTTTGATACTTCTAGTATCTTTTTACCCTCAGTCTAGGATTTTTGAATTCGAGATGTTTGAAAGTAAAAGTAAAATAATCTTTTTCATGAATGAACTGAGGGTATTTTTATTGAATGATATAAATGATCATTTTGTTAATAAAAGGTATGACGCAGGCCTGATCATGCTCTTCTTAAAATATAAACACATTCATTAGATTCTAACACATGGTGCAATTATTACAAACAAAGTTTTTTGTAGTAATTCTAGGTCTATCAGTCGTGATATGACCATTGTCACCCCCATCACTTGACAACTTGTGTTACAAGACAAGGATATTTTCAGGCAAAAAGAGCATTATTCCATTAATAGAGTGAGGACGGGTGGATTTCTCGATGTTGACAAAAACAGAATCGCTTTTTCACTGTCACATTTCCAAAAACCTTGAATCACTGCAAAAATTGTTTACAAGCTTCTTTAAAATGAGAGAATTTACATCACAAACAGCACTTTGTTTTCTTATTAAGCTCAGAACAATTGAAGCTTTGAAGTTTGGTCGTTGGAATGGCTGTGGCTGTTTCGTGGAGAAGATGAAGATGAAGTTGATGGGTGTTCGTGGAAGAAGAGCAAGTGATTGAGAAAGGGATTCTTAAAAATCTCAAATGCGGCCTCCACCTAGACAAATGACAATCAATGAGTAGAGAGATGCGTGATTGATGTGGTGAGGCGAGACCATCCGATATTTTACTTTTACAAGGCAAGTGAACTATAACTAATATCATTGCAAGATGAGGCAAAGTATCACAGAATGGCATATCAGATTCTAAAAGTTCATTACTTTTGCTGAGCAGGATAGGGGAAAAAGAAAATTGAGACCTAAGTCCTCTCTCAAATCCTCAGGTGCACCCTCAAGCTGACCCAGACGCTGAAGTGCATCGATGATAGCAACTTTAGGCTGAGCCGACTGCTCGGGTGCTTCGTTATCAGCTTCAGGCTAACCCTGATAGACTAGTTGGTGTCAAATATGATACTCGTCTCCTCTCGTGCTCATAGCTGCTCTGGTTCTTGGTTGTGCAGATCGCACTCAGAAAGCAATTGGTCCACCCTTACAGTTCATGAATCCCCTAGTGTCGAAAGCTTTTCACACTTGAAAGCATTATACCATTGTGTCCTACCCATGCCTGGATCAATCAAAACCATGAGAATATGTCCAGCATTCGCTCTAGGGAGAAAGGGAGAGAGAGGTCGGTTAATATGACTTGGGTTATTACCATGAAAAACCCAAAAAAAATACACATGTGACATACTTATCCCAAACTAATTTTTTGACCATAAAAAAAACATCCAAAATTGATATACTTGTGATGAATTTACTCTCAATCAATTTTCATTAAGTAAATTTGTCACAAATATACTAATTCAATAAAAATTAGTTTACCAATTCAAGAAAATTAGTTTCAGGCAAGTTTGTCACATTTGTACTAATTTGAGGTTTTTTGTGAAAAAATTAATTTTTAAGTAAATTTGCCACAAACATACCAATTTTGGGTTTTCCATGGTATTAATTTATATGACTTCAATAAGGTAACACCTATTTCAAAACTCCATCCTTTATTATGAGGGGTTATTTCTTTACTTTCGATTTGCATTGGTTGTTAGCAAACCTATCTGCTGCAACATTAATGGTAAAAAAATATGACCAACCACTAGTATTTGGTGTAATTTATGGGTATTTCTGGAATTGGATGCATCAAAGATTATTTTAAATAAACATCTCATTTCCAAGTAGACCTATTAATTTGATTTTAGAATATGTCAATGGTATCCTGTGTGGCCGATCAGTAGAAAATAAATTGTCTACCAAAAGGGAGAAAAAAGATAATTTTGTGGGTTGGACCCCCCTCCTTTTGCTTCAGTCAAACTCAAATCTAACGAAACCTGTCATAGCCTAAGTTGCTGCTCCCAAGCTTTTTGGGTTTCTATCTACCGTGTGGTATTTCTCTCAAACTTGTAATACCACAAGTCTCCTTGAAGAAGTTTCCTTCAAGAGCTTTACCCTCCGATTTTCATTGTAATAATCCCCTTTTCTCCTTCTCTTGTCCTGTCTCTGATCGTGTTCGCCTATGTCTTCTCCGTCAAATGCTTCACCCATAACTATAATAGCTAAAACTTCCTCTTTTTACCACTCGCTGTTAATCCCATAACTATTGCCTATTTTTGCCCTAATCACGTCACTGCAAGACGTTTGTTTCCCCTCGATCACTATTTCCTTTTACTTTCATGTTGACCCCAAAACCTTAAGCATTGTCACTCTAAATAGTCAACCGCCCCATGTGGTCGCAATGGCTTTTCGCCTGCAGTAGATCACCTTGCCCAAGTACTCTGTTTTCCCCTGCCCCATCATCGATCTCCTCGCTTAGCTCCTATCTAGTATGACTAGTTGTCAAACAGTAACCTTGATTGGAGGGGGGGAACTCTGGGCCTTTGTCTCTATGAAAGGTCCCCAACCATATTTCAGCTACCCACCAACTCGTGCAAAGGATACGCTGTGTTCTTGGGAGAAATTAGTGCCTCTCTATTTTTCCAATGCTGAGGTAGCTCTCTTACAACTTCTTTGATTTTATAAGTAAGACAGAAATGATGAATGATTAGATATCTTATGAGAATCAAGTAGAGGCATTATGCAAAAGCTTGGGTAGATTATGGTCCAAGGATGATATGATAGATGTTACACAAGGAGTATTTGAAGAAAAACTGACAGAATACCGGTTAACATTATTTGGAAAATCTATTCTCAACCTAACGTGAACTTTCAGGCCTTTCTCATTACTATGAAATGGGCATGGAAGACGGAAAAGGTGTCTTGTACTATGCTTGAACTAGGTTTTTTTTTTTCATTTTCCTTCAAGTCTAAAGAAAAAAAAAAAGTACTAGACTCCGAGCCATGGTCCTTCACAAGGAACCTCCTAGTGCTTCAGCAATGTGATCTTGACATTCTAGAAATGTGTTACGATTTTGACCATTGTCCATTTGGGTTAACATATATGGACTTCCATTTGGCAGAGTGACGGAGGAAATTGGCAAAGATATAGCTTCCATGATTGGTGAGGTAATAGATGTGAAGTTGGAAGCCAAAGGGACTAGTACATATAACGTTGGAAAAGCCTGAGTTAATCTTCACTTGGGTTCCCCGCTTAAAACAAGTGTAGTTCTCAATTTAGGTAGCAAGAAACTATGGATAGAATTCAAATATGAGCAGCTCACGCATTATTGTTATTCTTGTGGAATAATTGGGCATTACGCCTCAGCATACAAAGAAATTCCATATGAAACTAAAGAAATTCCATATGAAACTACTTATGGAAAAAAATGGTAAACATGTCAAACTCCTTCAAGAAGAGGATTTGCTGTAGAAATTCAAGATTTGGCAATCGAACATGAAGCCTACCCTACCTATTAGAGGTCAACATTTTTTGGAGGAGGATATGAAATAACAGGTGGATCCTTTCCATCATTCTCTTGCCATTACCACATAGGAGGAAAAGGGCCCACAAAAAAGAGGAAGCAACTATGGAAAAATATTCTATGGTAAACATGTCAAACTCCTTCAAGATCCGGTGCTCAATCTTCAAGGCACCATCCATCGATAAATTGCAACTTGTGGAAATTCCTATCACAGAAGAGGAGAAATCAACCCCTTTTGCTGGCATCCCAAAATTCAAAGAAATTTAAGATAATAATGAAATTTGCATATGGTTTAAGTCAAGTTTTTTTTTAAGATTAGGTGACTTATCATGAGATTTTAAATATTGTAGAAGATAATTTACTTGGCCATACCTATTAAATAAAATGTCAACATTTTTTGGAGGAGGATATGAAACAACAAGTGGATCCTTTCCATCATTCATTCTTAGAGAGGGATGGCATGCATTGGCATTAATCATTACTAATGATGAGGTTTAGGGGGGATAAAAGGGAAAGGAGGAAAAATGGCCCATTCACCCAAAGAGAAAGAGAGAGATTGTGCGAGAGAGAAAAGAGGAAGCAACTATCTAGATGACAAATCAGCTGCTCTTGATGTTTGAGGTTATGTATGTCGAGTTTTGGGTGATTAGGAGAGGAAAACCTAAGTATGGATGGCTTGTTCTTGAGTTGTGTTGCTGTTTTCGCTCGAACAGTTTGAGTCAGAATGTTGTGTGAGCTTGAATGCATGTTTGGAGTCCGATTTTGGCTTTGATTTCTTCATGAAAGTTGTAGCTAACATCTTGAACTAAAACATAATAAAATTTGGTGGAAAATGATGGATATTTAAAGGTTTAAACTCTCATTCTACGGAGACCTCAAATCTGGAACGGTTTCACTGACATCTTGTTGGATTTGTGGTTGCATGTTGATTTTTGCTAAGAATCGCTCTTCGATTTCTTCATGAAAGTTGTAGGGGACATCTTAAACTACAACATACTCAAATTTGAAGCAAAATTAACAAGTATAACCTCGCAAATCGACTAGATCTCGAAGACGGTAATTCTGGAGATGTGTTACAAGATACCCGAGAATTCATGGACCTAAATGACGACTATACTCTGGTTATTTGACTTAGATCTCTTCATGAAACTTGTAGATAACATCTTGATGTAGAACATATCTAAATTTCAGAGGAAACGAAGAATAACAGGTAGGTGAAAACTCAGTATTTCGGAGAAGCATGTACTGGACGATTCGGTATTGGATCCAGAAGCTTCGTGTGACTGTAGAAAATAATCTAGAAAGAATATGACTTGGAAGTCTTCATGAAAAATGTACATAAATGTCTTGGCTATAACTTGGTAAAATTTCGTAATTTTTGGAGGTCGTATGGATATTTTAATCGAATTTCTTCGGAGACTGCGCATTCTGGTTTCATCCGAAAATTTCATGCTATTTTGTGTGAATTATGAATTTGTGTGGAATTTTCATTGGCCGTGTATTTTGCATGAAATTATTATCCTATTGTATTATTTATTACTTGCCTTAATTTTATGATTTTTGAGATTATATAAATAATTAAATTTAATATTTTTGAAAAATGGCACAAGCTGGAATTTAAATAAATGTAAAAAGGGCATGATAAATGGATTATTTTAATTGGCATAAATTCCATGAATTTTATTTTGTAAATAATTGCACCATGTAGAATGTGTGATGAGGTCTTGATGTATGCATTGAGATGCATGTGTGAATTCAATGTTGAACATGATTTTTGGTTGCCATTGCATCATATGCCATACTAAATTAAGATCGAAATTAGTGAACATGGATAATGTGAAATGAGGAGATTGTTGTGGCGGATGATGATGCCTGGAATGTATAGAGATACATTGCCAGATGGCTCTGGGAGATTCAGGATGCTCGGAATGTGGAGGGCCGGAAGCCCTGTCGGAGGTCTTTGCCCGAGGGGAATGCCTCGCGATGCCAGGATTGGGGTGCGGAATGCCCGGCCAGGGAGTGTAAATGCCGGAAGCCCTGTCGGAGGTCTTTGCCCGAGGGGAATGCCTCGTGATGCCAGTTGGGATGCGAGATGCTAGGATTGTGGGGGGCCGGATGCCCGGTGGTCTGGAATGGCTGAATGCCGGAGGTTTTTCTCGCATGGGATGCAAGTGTAAAATATGAGATGAAATTGATGATCCGAGGAAGGGTGATGTGGTGATCAAATTGAAAGTTAAAATTTGAAATTAAACCATGCATGATATGATATGACACAATGATGATCACTCATGGCATGATGATATGCATGATGATGATGATATATGCTATGATATGATGATGAGATATGACATGGCATGATGATATGCGTGATGATGATGATATATGATATGATATGATGATGAGATATGATATGGCATGATGATATGCATGATGATGATGATATGTGATATGATATGATGATGAGATATGATATGGCATGATGATGATATATGACATGACATGATGATGATGACATGTGTGATACGATGATGTCATGATGATGATGACATGTGTGATAAGATGATGCCATGATGATGATGACATGTGTATGGTATGATGGTGTCATGTATATGATGATGATGATATGTGTATGATAAAATAATGTCATGATAACGATAATATGAGTATGACATGATGATACACATGTATGTGTTATGATTGTGGTGATGATGCATGATGATATACGCATGGCTTCAAGGTAAGTAATGCCTGCAATGCATGTATGACTTGTATGATGCATTGAGTGGTTTTTGGATTCCTTTACCTACTGAGTGGTTGTACTCACCCATTTTGGAGACCAACATTTCAGATTAGCAGCATGCCGCTTCCTACCGTTACGTGGGGCGTATTTTACGGCATACCTTCGGACGTAGAGGTCGAGTGCGAGGAGTTTGATTGTCCTTCTGTTCCTAGTCTTATGTATATTCGAGTGCGCTGTCTAGTTATGTACGACGTGGGTTTGGCTAGGGGCCCTGTTGTCCAGGAGTTCATATATGTCCATGTTCGACGCGACGGGGTGATACGTGGGATGCTGCCGCTGCCACCGCCTGATGCACTGGGATGGGTGTGAGGGCCGTGCATGACGAGTAGGAGCTAGATCTTTTTGGGATCGTTAGCCGACACTGATGATGGGGATTGTGCACACAAGTTGTAGAGGGTCGATGGTTCTTTTTGGGATTTTAGGCCGGACGTGGCTGAGTCCTGGCTTTTCCTTTTGATGTACCAACCCAAAAGAAGTCCCATCTTGAAAATATATGTAAATAAGTGTCGTGGCTTGTTTATAAAATCATGGTAATTAGTGGTGTGTATTTGTATCATGGTTGCTTGGGGGAGAGATGGTGATGCTTTATTTTGCTTCCACCGATGAGTCGCGCTGGGACCGTTTTTAAAAAAAAAAATGTGTGTCTACTAATTACGATGCTTCTTTTAAGAAGAAATGTAATAAGGTGTAACATTGGCGCTTGTGACGACCTGCAAAGGGTTCGGGGTGCCACATGGCTAGCCTTAATAAGCCAACAAGTCATCCATGAGACTAATCAGTTGGAATTATTGGGGGTTGAGCTCACCCCTGACAATTCGAGCTTTAAGAGCCCTAGTGTCTCAGGAACGGCCCAATATCATTTTTTAATGGAGACCAAAAATAAAGAGCAGCTGGTGCAGAAATAGCGCTGTAAATTGAAGTTTCAAAATAGCTTTTTGGTGAATCTATATGGTATATTAGGGGGTTTGGCAATCTTTTGGGACAAAATGGTTACCATAGCTATGGATTCGTCTTCCGAAAACTTTATCAATGTGCAATGTCGGCTTCACGAAAATAGGCAGCTCATGAGAATCACTTTCATGCACATTCCAACTTGTTTTAATGCTAGAATACTCTTATGGGAAGAAATACAATGAGAGAGTACCTTCAATCATCTACCTTGGTTGTGCATTGGGGACTTTAATGAAATTATGTATCATTGGAAAAATGTGGGAAAGAGGTTGGCAGAAAACTTTCGTCTTGCAGCTTTCAGAGACTTCCTACATGCATGTTCTTTGATGGATCTAGAAAGCAAAGTATGCGCATTCACATGGACAAATCGAAGGGATGGTGAGGAAAATGTCAAGAAAATGTTAGATAAAGCCTTATGTACCTTGGAGTAGAGAATAGCTTATCCAGCTGCGGAGGTCATAGCCCTACCAGCAATAGGTTTTGATCATAGTCCTCTTCTGCTGTCCCTATATCCTAAAACATATTGCAAAAGATGAGATTTTAGGTTTGAAGCGTACTGGGTTGAGGATGAGGATTTTAGGAGATTTGTGAAACAAACTTGGGAAGAATCCCATGGCAAAAATATGGTTGAGAAACTAAAGTTAGTAGCTGCAAAACTTGTTGCATGGAGTAAAAGAAGATATCCCAATGCATATAAACAGATAGAAGGGTTGAAAAAGGAACTTCAAGCCTTGATGAATAGCCAAGATAGTGACTATGATCAGCAAAGAATTCAACAAATTAACCAAGAAATCGACTCCCTATGGTGACAAGAGGAGATGTTCTAGGACATGAGATCACGAATTAAGTGGCTACAATGGGGAGATAGAAATATAAAATTTTTCCATGCAATAACTATTCAATGCAAAAATCGGAACCAAATATCCATGTTATTGAACAAGCAAGGGGAGTGGGTTCGCAATCGGGAAGCACTTCAGGACATGATGGTTAACTTTTTTAGAAACCTATATATGTTGGGGGGACAATGAAATTTTCAGCCCATCCTTGATTATATTCCAAACTTGGTGGATGCAGCCATGAATCAATATCTTATTGCTCCTATCACCGTGGAAGAAATTAAATATGCTACCTACTAGTTAAGACCTAATAAAGCTCTTGGGCCGGATGGGTTAAATGGTATATTTTTTAGCACCATTGGTGAGACATTGGTGAAGATATTTGTCGGGAGGTTCAACACTTCTTCGAGATCGGATCCCTAAACTTAGCCCTTAACCAAAGACAAATCACTCTCATCCCCAAAATCCAAAACCCATAACAAAAAATAGAACAATTTAGACCTATAAGCCTGTGCAATTTTGTTTACAAAATCGTTTCCAAAATCCTCATGAACAGGCTAAAACCTCTATTACTAGCCCTAATTAAACCAAAACAGAGCGCCTTTGTAGGAGGTCGGTAAATGTAGGATAACATCCTAATTGTCTAGGAAGTCCTACATAGACTAAGAACTCGTGACCACCGGTGACATTTCCAAGCTATTCTTAAACTTGATATGCAAAAGGCGTATAATCGGTTAGAGTGGGATTTCCTTCAAGAATGCTTGAGGAAGATGGGGTTTTTGTGAAGAATGGGATAAGAGGGACATGCAATGTGTTACAACCTTCTCCTACAACATCAAGCTTAATGGTGTGTCCTTGCCTTATTTCTAGCCAACTCGGGTATTCGCCAGGGTGATACATTATCCCATTATTTATTCATCATTGTGGCTAATGTCCTATCCATATGTTAAAGCAAGCCATACAAGCAGGTATAATTCGTGGCATCAAGTTGAATAGAAATTGTCCCACTCTTTCACACCTATTATTTGTAGATGACTTTATCTTTTTCCTAGATGGTATAATCTTGGAATGTCAAAACTTGGCATCTATCCTTCATCAGTATTGTTATGCATTAAGTCAAGCTATCAACCTCAACAAATCAAGGATATTCTTCAGCAAAGGTTGTCTAGAACAACTATGGAGAAATATGGTATCTAAGTTAAAAGTTCCAGTTATTATGAAAACAGGAAAATACCTAAGAATCCCTTTGGATTGGGGTGCCTCCAAAAAAAAAGTGTTTGCATGAATTCTCGCTAGAATAAATATGAAGTTGGAAAGTTGGAAGGAAAACTTATTATCAAGAGCGGGTAAGGAGACACTTCTCAAATTAGTGGTGCAAGCTATACCCCAGTATGCTATGTCCATTTTTAAAATCCCAGTATCTATTATTAGAGCTATAGAAAAGAAGATCGCTAACTTCTGGTGGGGAAACAAAAACAAAGCAAAGGGGGTCTTGGCTTTAAGGACCTCTTCACCTTTGATGTTGCTATGTTAGGAAAACAAGCTTAGCGCCTCTCTCAACACCCAAACAATCTATGGAGCCAACTCATGAAAGGTCTATACTTTCCAAACTGTACCTTCTAGCAAGCAGAAAAATGATTGTGCCCATCTTGAGGATGGCAAAGTCTATTAGATGGGAGAGAAGTGATTGCCCCTCAAGTAATGTGGGCCATTGGAAATGGTTAGAAAATCTCAATCAGAGCAAATAAGTGGTTAAAAATGGGTATAATCGGAGGACCCGCATTAAGAAATGAACCTTCCAAGGTGGTAGAGTTGATAGACTTTGAAAATGCTGAATGGAAAGAAGACCTATTGCGATCTATGTTTGATCATAACATAGTGATGGAGATTCTAGCCACCCCTTTCGGCCTACCAACTACGGAAGATAAACTAGTTCGGAGGAGTAAAAATGAGAAAGTTATATGATGAAGAGTGGTTATTTGGTGCATAGAAAGAACACAATGACTCCTTGAGATCAACGGCCAACAACATCCTACTAGGTTAACCCCAACTTATGGAAACAAATATGGAATGCAGCTATACAACCAAAGATAAAGTTCTTCCTATGGAGTGCTTATCAGAATGCCTTGCCTACGATGAAGAACCTGTATAGAAGAAAAATAGTACATGCACCTATATGTCCCTTATGTGGCTTGGAACTGGAGATGATAGAACACACATTCTTTCTCTACTCATGGATATCACAGCTATGGACTAAGCCATCCCTACAAGTTGAAGTGAATAGAGTAGGCTTAACCCACTTTGATGAATGGTTATGTAAAGTGCAAATAAGATCAAGAATCTCACATAAATTTGATCATAACATAGTGACGGAGATTCTAGCCACCCCTTTCGGCCTACCAACTATGGAAGATAAACTGGTTTGGAGGAGTAATAAATGAGGAAGTTATACGGTAAAGAGTGGATATTTGGTGCATAGAAAGAACACAATGACTCCTGAGATCAACAGCCAACAACATCCTACCAAGTTAACCCCAACTTATGGAAACAAATATGGAATGCAGCTATACAACCAAAGATAAAGTTCTTCCTATGGAGTGCCTGTCAGAATGCCTTGCCTACGATGGAGAACCTGTATAGAAGAAAAATAGTACCTGCACCTATATGTCCCTTATGTGGCTTGGAACTAGAGACGATAGAACATACATTCTTTCTCTGTTCATGAATAACACAGTTATGGACTAAGCCATCCCTGCAAGTTGAAGTGAATAGAGTAGGCTTAACCCACTTTGATGAATGGTTATGTAAAGTGCAAATAAGATCAAGAATCTCACATAAATTTGATCATAACATAGTGACGGAGATTCTAGCCACCCCTTTTGGCCTACCAATTATGGAAGATAAACTAGTTTGGAGGAGTAATAAATGAGGAAGTTATATAGTGAAGAGTGGATATTTGGTGCATAGAAAGAAAACAATGACTTCTCGAGATCAATAGCCAACAACATCCTACCAGGTTAACCCCGACTTATGGAAACAAATATGGAATGCAGCTATACAACCAAAGATAAAGTTCTTTCTATGGAGTGCCTGTCAGAATGCCTTACCTGCGATGGACAACCTGTGTAGAAGAAAAATAGTACCTGCACCTATATGCCCCTTATGTGGCTTGGAACTGGAGATGATTGAACATACATTCTTTCTCTGCTCATTGATAACAAAGTTATGGATTGAGCCATCCCTACAAGTTGAAGTGAATAAAGTAGGCTTAACTCACTTTGATGAATGGTTATGTAAAGTGCAAATAAGATCAAGAATCTCACATAAATTTGATCATAACATAGTGACGGAGATTCTAGCCACCCCTTTCGGCCTACCAACTATGGAAGATAAACTAGTTTGGAGGAGTAATAAATGAGAAAGTTATACGATGAAGATTGGATATTTGGTGCATAGAAAGAAAACAATGACTTCTCGAGATCAACAGCCAACAACATCTTACCAGGTTAACCCCGACTTATGGAAACAAATATGGAATGCAACTATACAACCAAAGATAAAGTTCTTCCTATGGAGTGCCTGTCAGAATGCCTTACCTACGATGGACAACCTTTATAGAAGAAAAATAGTACCTGCACCTATATGTGCCTTATGTGGCTTGAAACTGGAGACAATTGAACATACATTATTTCTCTGCTCATTGATAACACAGCTATGGATTGAGCCATCCCTACAAGTTGAAGTGAATAGAGTAGGCTTAACCCACTTTGATGAATGGTTATGTAAAGTGCAAATAAGATCAAGAATCTCACATAAATTTGAATTGTTTGCAAACGTATTATGGTGCATATGGAAGGATCGAAATCATCATATATTTAGAAAGAGTCCCCTCAATTTCCATCATACCCTATTTAGAGCCATCAGCTCACAAGATAGCTTTGCCACATGGAATCCCAAATCTAAAAATCAGAAGAAAAATGTTGACTTATACAACAAATGGCAACCCCAAAGCCTGGTATTCTCAAAATCAACATTGATGCATCTTTCGGGCCTGCTTGCATAGACAAATCATAGTTAAACTCAAATCAAGAGGTTTCATTACACAAAATTGAAGGTCTTTCAGTATCAACCTCGGAGCCACAATCAACAAGCGAAGAGCTTCAAGACTCAAATAACAATTCCTATACCTCTAGTTCCCCAAGACTTGATGTAACATGGAGGGAAGTTGAAGAAGACCATGAATTAAGTATGAATAGTAATCTCCTTTTTTTGAGAAGTAGCAGGGTAATGACACCACCTGAAGCGAATGAGGGAAATTGGGACCAACTTCACCCGCACGAAAATAGACAATCAGCTAGTTCCACCCACAACCTAGAGGGCTTGGCCCTATCGCCATCAACAACCAACTCGGATGTTAGTAATAAGGTGATGACAGAACTGGCACATGAAGTGGCATCTGAAGTCTTCCAAATACCCGCAGGCCTAGCTCTCATAAAGAAGAAGAGAGGCAAAAACAATAACAAATTTGCCTCAACTCTACTCCACAGGTTGCCCAAACGAGCTAATCATACAAGACATAGCAAACAAGACCCAAACAACATCCCCTTTGACATAGACCCAAGTCCACACAGTAGCTACAACACAGAGCAAAGGGGGAGGCCAGATCTGCAATTTAAAGAAGGTGAAGGTGTGAGCAAACAGCAAAACATCCTAGATTTGATTAGAGAAGAGGCTAGTGGGATCTCAGGCACCTTGCAACGACACCCCTTTCCAAGTGGAGTTTTGCCACACCTCAGCAGGGATGCCAGGACAAATGCTTGCTCTAAATTCAAAGAAAAAGACACATCTGCTAGATCTAGTCAACATTCTTGAAAAAGGAGTGGATGCCGCTAATTGTGAACAAACTAAAATTGCCTATGAGTCTGCTCAACAACCTCATCTGCCTTGCACGCCTGACGATGGTAACAAGGGGAAGACAGATCAGCTAAGAGGAAATTTTGCAAGTGGCCAAGAACAATGCTTGAGCTCAGAGTAGAGAGGAGCACGACTACTTCACCGGATCTCAGTAATGACCCCCCTTTCAAAGGAGCTGTGGCATGCATTTGCAGGGACGATTTGGGAAGAATTATTGATGGCTTTACTAAATCTGTGGAGGTGAGATCGATTGAGCAAGTGGAGGTAATGGCTTTGGTTGAAACCCTAGATTTTATTTCCTCAAAGCTAGCCCTAAATAGAACTGAAAAAGAGATACTCATACACTCTAATTGTAGTACGATGGTGAATAGGATCCTCTCTTCGGAGACCTTTAGTTGGGAGATACAACCACTAGTGGACCGGGCAAAGCGAAAAATGGAATAGGTGTTGGGTATTACATTAGCCCGTTGTAGTTGAACCACGAACAAGGTGGCTAACTAGTTAGCTAAAGCCCATCGAATGGGCTATCTTACTAGGAATTGGGTTAATAACCCCCCGTAAGCTCTTTTGGATCTATTGTGTGTTGATGCTAGTGTTGTATTTGCTAAAAATGTTTCCTAGTAATGCAATTACGTTTGTTTGGTCCAAAAAAAAAACTCAATTCTGACGGGCCCTCTTAAAGCAACCTAGGTCTAGCTTCGTTAGATGGACTTATTTGTGATGACTTGAATAATTAACTTGGTGGATTCGTGCAAACAGTAGTAGTGTGTTTGTCACTCAAGTAGAACTATGAGGCATTTTCTAGGGCCTCAAATTGGCAATTTCTTTGGGCATTACAAGATTTATTGTGGAGGCAAACTCACAAACAGCCATTTTTCTACTTCAAAGATCAACTTTGTTGCATCATCTTGGTGAAACACTCATTTCTCAAACTAGAAGTATACTCACATATTTTCAACATGTCAAGATTCTCCATAATTTTGGGGAATGAAATGTATATGTAGATTGGTTAGCAAATTGGGTTATCCAATCAACCCAACAATGCATGTTGCTAATTATGTATTAGATAGGCCACTAATATGTTTTCTTCCTTTGTTGTTTGGGGATCAGATTGTATCCTGTTTTATTAGGAGAGTAATAATGTGACCTCGGGCCTTGCGCCTTTTATTTGTCAAAAAAAAAAAATCGAGTACCTCAAGAATTCGATAGAAATGCAAGACTATCCAAGTATTTTCTGATGCGATTGCCTCGAGTAGCCATTCAATGACATGCCGAGTATGTTCTCTCCTAAGCTTAAAAGTCCAAAAAACAACAATCTTGTCAAAAGTTGTCAAGCAAAGAGATAACACGACCTTAGAGCTAAACTAGGTTGCACCATTGTATTTAATTCCCAAAATAGTGGTGTCTCTCCCGTCTTTGGTGAGATTTTCCGAGGACTAAACTCAGGTTCGGGTGAGAAGAGTTGCTGATGATGGAAGGCCAACCTCCCTCTGGTTGGCCAAGCATATCTGCTCAGCTGCGAAGGTGAGCAAATCTGCTCCATGCATCAAACGAATCCGCATCGAAACTCAACCACTGCTACGCCATGCACGACGACTGCCGGTCCATCATCCGTCAAACAAACTCTGGCAAAACGTCTTGGAAGCCCCGGCATTGCTCCATGCCGAGGATTTACCGTGATCAACTCGAAAATTCATCTATACAGTTGCAAAAAAATTGCGAGGAGTTCGCCTTGATTAACTTGTCTTAATCAGCCAAGTTGTCACCATGTGTACATGAATGTAATCGCGGGTCTTGTCTTTCTTGAGGGAGGTAAATACCAGTTCAGGAACGAATGCAAAATGACAAAGTTTTCAACATTACCCATTCCATACTTCACCTTTGATCTCCAAGTTTGAGAGAATCCGACTTCTTTAGTCAGCTTGGCTATGAACCTTCTCTATGATTTGCTTAACGACTTTTCTTTTTTATTTTTCATTCTATACCATTATCGGCGGAAATTTCTCGTGTTAATTTATCATATGACTAATCTTATGGATAAATACCGAGAATTGTTATATGGAATACTTGGCAATTGCTTTGAATTCGAAATTAGAAGGTGAGATTCATTTGCCGATCATCTTGATCATCGTAAATTGCGGTTTTGTCCATCAATAGTCATGTGTGGTTATATGATATCTTAAATCAAGGGAAAATTCCAAATAAGGATCCGAAGTTGACCAATTTTCTCAAATAAGGACCGGAAATAAACTTTATGTCAGATAAAGACCTAAAATGGACCCATTATTTCAAATAAGAACTCGAAGTGGTTGAATCAATTCTAAATAAGAACCTAAGCTTGCTAGTCAGCCAAATATTCATGTGACATTTCCGACAACCGAAGTTTGGGCAATTTTGTCCAACAAAAATATAGGAAAAATTAATAAATCCTAAAACAGAAACAAAAAAACCTAGGTTTTCTATAGTCTCCCTATTCCTTGTACCGATCCTCTACAAAGTCAAAGACCAAAGTTCTCCCCATTCCTTGTACCCATCCCCCGCAAAGTTGAAGACCCAAATTCTCCGCCGGTTGAGGCACGTATTCAAAAACAAGGAGAAAACCACATGCTTCTTTCTTTGTTTACGGAGACCCAAATTCTCCGCCGGTCGAGCAAGGCAAGGAATGACGAGAATCGAGTTGCGATAATGACCAGGTAGTGATTTGGTTGAGGAGCAACGGGGGAGAAGAAAGAAGAAAACGTAAACATCTAAATAAATAACCTAAACTTAATTAATTTATAATTTTCCATTTTTTTCCAATCATAAATTTCTGACAAAATTGCCCCTCTTTTAATCGCAGGAAAATATCTGTCGGTGAACTAAGGTCCTCAATAGAAATTAACTTGATCACTTCAGGGCTTTATTTGACACAAAATATACTTCGGGTTCTTATTTGAAATAATGGGTCCACTTCGAGTCATTATATGATACAAAATTCATTTTAGGTCCTTATTTGAAAAAATAGATTCACTTTGGATCCTTATTTGAAATTTTCCCCTTAAATCAATACCTGGGGTTTTTTCATGAAATTTTTTCTCTAAATGTTTAAGGTCGAAGTGGCCGTTGGTTTTATTTAATATATATAGTGAATCATTTACATATGTCGTCTTGGAAAGAAAAGATTCATTTATTAGATGTAATGAAATGTCGAAACGTACCAAAAATGGGAAACGTGCACGTGTCATTGTCTAAATCGCACTTATAGGTGGAAATATAAAAATTCCACCCCCTACATGGAAGTTTGGCTTTGTAAGGTGCCCAAATTTGGTGAAAGATATTGAATCCTCAAAAGATCTGGGGGAAAAAGAATTCTCTTTCGTCCCTCTATTTTCACACTTTTTCTAATCGAACCCTTGTTCATTTAGTTTGTCTAATCAAGTCTTAATACCATCAGAAATTTTCTAATCAAATCCCTTCAAACACTAAATCGAATCAAATTCAATTGACATGACTATCTGACGAGGCCAAAATATGATGCGATTAAAATATGTGGTGTGAGTTTGAAAAATTTACTCAGTATAGACAAATTTGGAGTACAATGTGGATCAAATCTCATCGACAACAAGGACATCCTTGTTGGAAAAATTTTATCAATGCCACACTATGATATCATCCAACGGCCCACGTCAACTAGGTTTGATCAAATTTGGCGCTAGAAAAACTGAATCTAGAAAATTTTTACAAAAGTAGGTAGGATGTCTTTACAAGACAAACTAAAAGTACAAGGACTTGATTAAGAAGAGTGAAAATACACAAGCGAAAAGTATTTTTTTTTTTAAATTCCATTTAATGGCGTTCAAAAGACCCTAAGAAAGAAAAGCTTGAGTAGCACTCTATCGCTGAGGAGGGAGGCGAGAGAAGGAAGAGAGGTGGGGCGGGCTCCTTTCACTTTGGAAATTTGTATGGCGACAATACATACGAATATTGCTGGATTACTAGAGATCACGTATCCAAAAAAACCTAAACCCTAGAAAACAGGATTAGGAAAAAAAAAAAGGAAGTAAAACCATGTACCTTCAAGGTTTGGTAATTTGCACATGCCCCATCGAGGCCGCCCAACACATCGTAGACTAAACTTCTAACGTAACCTTCGGAACCAAGATACGTCGTCTTCCTTCGTTTGCTTCTTTCTAACAAAAGAACTTCAATCACTCCAAAGTCAAGTAAACGAAAGTTCGTTTGTTTCGCGAGAAGTCTATATTTAAGAGAGGAAAAAAAGAATTATTCGAGGTCGGTCCGTTTATCTTACTTAGGAATATAAGTCAACGAACCAGCGGTCTCTATCGTTAAAGTATCTTCTTCTTCTTCTTTTCATTTGTAATCTACATTTCCTTTTCGATAGCGATTATAAATGATTTGTTCCTTTAGTCAAACCATTAGGATCTGATCACGCGCCCTCATAGATTGCACCGGTTTCTCTTATATAACTAAGGAAGCGAATGCGCTCTTTATTCTTCCTCACATCGCCTAGTTTGATAACACAAAACCACCATAAGCGTTCAAGAATGGAGTCCGAGAAGATTAGGGTTAGAGATCAACCGGCTGGTTCAGTGCTACGGGGAGACAAGGTCTTCTCCCAGAGGGTCCTCTCGAGGAACTCCTCCGTCGACCACTCCTTTCGGGTTTGCTACGACCGGAGGCCGGAAGGCGTCCCCTTCCAATGGGAAATGCAGCCCGGGACGCCCAAGAGCCCGCCCAAGGAGCACGATCTCCCGCCGCTCAGCCCGCCCCCTGCGGTGGTGAGCTCGGGCCTACCGAGGCCTTGCATCGGCTGTGAAGATCTGACCAAAGAGCCATCGAGCTGGTCGAAGCTGAAGTTTTGGAAGAAGAGCAAGATCTACAGGCGGAGTCACAAAAACAAGGGCAAGGCCCCGAAGGGACCATGCGACGGGAAAGCTAGTGCGGACGTCCCAGGCGGTGGCCATGACAAGGTCGAGAGCTTTGAGTTTTGGAGCGATGGCGACCTGGTGTCGCCATGCGACTTGAGCGCTTCGACTTTGTCGACGACGCTGTCTTTCCGCGACGGTGCGAACTCGGTGGGGTCGTTGGATCACCAGCCGAGGAGCTGCGGTCTTTGGAATTTCAATGCGCTCGTGGTTCGCTTTGCCAAGCGAATTTGATATTTGGTCAACTTCTTCTTCTCTCTCTCGTTTCTGATAATTATTTGTCAATTTGGGATTTTGAGATTTACTTGTATAGACATGTTTCTGTTCATCTCTTTCTATTTTTCCTAGGGCCAACGTTTGGTTTATGTTGATTTAGATCGTGGAAATTGTATGATAGATTTCTCATTTCGTAGGAATATTTCATTGCGTTTTTCATTCTAGATTTCAAATACGACGTTAGAGATTTGACTAATTCCAAGAGATTAGTTTTGCTCATGAACTTGTTTTTTTTTTTAATCTACGAAATAAACATGGCGCATGGAATTTTTCTCTTACACGAGCTCTTCACGTTGAGACAGATACCCAACCTCAATGGTAGGATGAATACCATTTGATGAGGCGTAGACATGGATCATCTGCAATTGGCGAATAAATGGATCGTATACAGTTGCCGGATCTATAAGTTATTTTCACAATCGTGTAGTAGAAGGCCTTAGAATATCTAATTAAAAACTAAAGTCCCCACTGTTTTGCGGAGGAGTGATTTGGGAATGATATGGGACATATTTTCCTAAGGATAATAGATCGTAAGACTTGAAATAATTAGTCAATGAACATTATTTTCATTATCAACCACAATTTACATCAAATTATTTTTGTGGATAATGAAATCCATTCATTTTAACAATTTTTTTTTCAAATTATTCATTTTCTGTGAAACATATTTATCCTAAGTTTAATTTTATTATGTTGTAGTCCATGGAATAGATTATTTTTTCAAAGTTCTCTTTTTCCCATTTCTCCACTATCCTAAGTGGCATGATTCGCCATATATATTACCCATAAAAGTGACTTTTATACATTATGCATCCAATGGGGATGCTCATTAACGAAAAGTAGATAAGTCCAAGAAAAATCTTTGGAAGTGTCGATTTTAAAATGGATATCCATCTATCTATGTAGCCTAAAATTGAATTAATAAAGAATAAAAACATTTTTAGAGAATTTCATCCATTTTTTAATATAATTTCAATTGTCATAAAATGAAAGATGAGAGATCTTCAGAATATTTGACAATTATTTTTGAATTAAAATTTAGAATGTGAGATATTGATTGATTACTTACCAATCATCTTTATTGTAGTAATTTTCAACATGGTCAATCTATAATATGTGTGGTTATAGTATATGTATAAAATATACTTCTCATGGAATTTCTTTGTAAAAACTTGAGGTTGTATCGGCCTTTGAATTTTTTTAATTAAATAGTATAGATACACACCATAAAAATTCACTTTTTTTCATCCAATAGTCAATGTTCAATGCAATAGTATACGAAGCAGCTTAGATTATTTTTATCCAGGACAATATAATACGCAATAAGGAGAAAGTATAACATTATAGACAAAACCTATTACAATATATAGAGTAAAAATTACTTTCATTCCCTGCGATACCACATGCAAGAGAATTCAAGATCTGTGCCGTTTATATAACTTAAAGGATAGTTGAGCCAAATTAAAAGTATAAATACTCCTTAATAAATTCAAAGTAGCATTTCTATGTAGCAAAATATTATATAAGATGTTTGATAATTGCAAAGTGAATATTAGGTTGTGTTTGTTTTGTGGAAAATGAGTGACTAGCATTTTTTCTAAAATTGATGGCTTATATCATTTATAAAAATAAATAAACAAAAGATATTTTTATCTTTCACATAAATGTTTAAATATAAATTATTGTTGATGACAAAATATATTTTTCATTAATTAATTATTTCAAGCAATACAAGTGATCATTTAAAAAAAATATATATTTTCAAATATATATATATTTTCAAATCACATAAAACAAATGAGCGTTGGTGCACCACAATTCACGCCACAACATTCAATCATCTACCCAAGCAATTTATAAGGTTTTCAAATTTGCCAAGCATTATTCTTTATCTTACTACCTAATTTCATAAAAATTGTCACTGCTGTCCTACAAGTCGTACGAGTAAGAGTAAGATGGCATAAAATATCTATATATGATGTGCTCATGTCGATACTTTAGATACTTAAAGTATATTGCCAAAAAAAAACTCTTCGGCTACATAATTACCTAATAATGTTTGTTTATCAAATTGGATATGCAAGTATGGGGGAAATAGTTTTCCTAATTACACAAATATTTATACAAAGTATAAGAAGCATAAGTGGGAGTATTAGTATCTATATTATCATATCAAATAAAGAGGACCCTCTACTTTTTAAAGGATTATAATCCTTTTTTTTCAATGAAATATTCATTTTAATTACTTTATAAATATTGGACCGATGGACCAATGTGTAAATTAATAATTCTACTTTATCTCTTGTGTATTTTAATATTGAAATCCGATTTTTTTTCTATCTTAGAAAACCTTATCAAAAAAACTTTCTAATCTCGAAATATTTTTCCCCTTTCGGTGTATATTGTGGACGATTTCTTCAATTGTGTCAATCATTTTCTTCCATTCCTTTATAATCCAAATGTTTCCAGAAGGTGATCTTGTAAAATCTTTAAAAATGTCAATTTTTTTACCAACACGCAACACTTTTGCTAACTTTTGTAGAAGTGCACACTAAGTTGCAAGTATTTCAAAATTGAGATTTGAAAGATTATGCAAAACCACCTTTGTTCGATATTATAAAAAGAACGTAATACCAAGAAATTGCATAAACTTATGTTGATAAAAGAAAATTTTATCAAGGGACAGTTGTCGTAGGAGAGAAAAGATTTAAATTTTAAAATAGATTCACAATATAAGATTATATTGTGAGATAGGAAATATAATTATTTCCTTACACATTTCCATGTGGATAGAATATTTGTAATATAAGTATTGACGATATTGGAGGAAGAAAATGGATAGCTGAAATCTTTCAAAAATAGAAGGTCCTCTTTGCTCTCGTATGGATGGTATTGGAGGGGCTTCTTCCAAAGAAAATCTCGAAGAAAATTGGTGGAAATCTCAAGCTAAAATCCATTTGTCCCATGCCCGATCAAGGTTTCACAAAAGGATTTATTCGTCTATGTGCATCTTCAATCCAATTTGTTAGATCTTGCTAGAAGAACCCAACCTTCAAAGGACTAAGGTCAAAGACCACTAGTTTAACCATAAGCTGATAATCCACTTCTAATAGTCCGATCCAATCCCACGAAAGGGTAAATTAGCTCAACTAATGCTAAAAAGAATTGTCAAATGAGGTGAAGACCGAGTTATTAGACCAGCTACGGAGGGGGATTCACGAGATAGTTAGAACGAGCTAGCTAGCTGAGAACGGGAGATCGAGAGAAGCCCCTTCCATCTCTTGATACTATGTAAGAAAAATAGGTTTCCTCCCCCTAAAGTGAGTGTTGCAAAAATTGACCCTATCTTGCAGAAAACCACTTAACGGTATGTTTTGACATGAGTTAGAATAAGAAAAATTGCATGTCCACAAGGTACCAAATTTGAATTGAAAAAGGCCCATTTTGGGGGGAAGGGATGGAGCCCATATGTAGTGTGGGCATGGCCATGCATGGGCCAGTAGCATTAGGGGAAGTGAAACTGAACTTCTTCGAAATATGTATATGGATGATCAAATTCAAGGCCCTTTCTTTTTGGTGAATTACAACTTTCAATCCTCTTCGTTCCATTTGGTCCTCTAGTTACTTTTTTTTTTTTTTCTTTTTGCGCAACGCCATCCTCTATCTTTCTTGGTTTGTGCAATAAAACCCTCTGTTCGAAAACTCATCGTATATTTAACAGATCAGAAATTCTTGGATTTGTGTGGAATTTCAGGTTAATGTGTGGAAATCCTAATCAAATGGTAAGTGAATAGTGTACGACCGTACATTTAGGGTGCACATGACAAAATTTTGAAACAGAAATTGATTTATAGCCAGAAATTGATTTCTCAATTTCTATTTCGAAACCGAGAAGCTAAAAATTTTAGCTTCTTCGATTTATTCTTCAAATCTATTTTTGAATAGAAATGCTGTTTCAAAAATAGAGAAATCAAATTGCATTACCAAACGGATTTCTGTTCCAAACCCGTTCGAGGAATAGAGAAATAGAGAAATCAAGAAATAGAAATTTTATCATGCGCAGTTACTATCCGCATTAAGAATTATAGGTCCATTAAAAAGATTTTATCAATTATAAAGATGATAAGGTTTTATTACTTTTTCAAAAAATAACGTCAAGACAGATCTTTAGTCACGTGATCCGTGCAATGAGAAAGCATCTATGACGAATAGATCCGTGATCCTTTTTTCAAATGAATGAATGAGCAAATAAAGAAGGCCTCATAAATAAAATAGATCCCGGTCCTTTTTTTCAAATGAATGAATGAGCAAATAAAGAATGCCTCATAAATAAAATAAAATAAATAAGAAAGTTATGGACTTGGGGAGTTAATTTGGGTGAGATATTAAAAGGAACTCCTTTCATAATAATGGGAATGACGGTTGAGCAAGGACAAGACAGAGGATCCAAGGAATCATTCAGCTCCAAGCAGACGGAATCGTTGCTTAAAAGCACATATGGATCATCAAATCCGAAGTTTTTTCTTGAGTTGAAAATTTTAAAAATTTAAAGTACTAACGTCTATTGGATTTGATCCTCTAATTATTTTTTTTTTTGTGCAATATAAAAGTCTATTTTTCAGGATATGTATAGTCCAACCTTTTATCATCATCCATTAATTGATTCCATCAAATCGCCCCCAACAAGTGAAAAAACAAAAATGCAAGGGTTGGGAGGAAGGGAAATTGGATTGGTCGCCCTACCACCAACGAGAGTCGTGGCACAGTTATCGTTGGTAGGTAATGGTGCTTTATCAAAAGGTCCCAAGACAGTAGCAAATACAAATGACAAGGATCTTGTGGCTCTAGCTAGGGATGTTGCCCGTCCCTTATCAAGGCCAGGACTGACCTCGCCTGGCATCGGGTGAGGGTCAAGTCGCCCTTACGAGTGGGTCAAAGGGGGCTAAGATGACTTCTAGGCCCCATTGCAAACCCCTCTCCACTCACAATCTTCATTGCCAACACTCTCTCTCTCTCTCTCTCTCTCTCTCTCTCAATGCCTTGAGCTCACATTTGGCATCTAGAGCTAATCACCGGCGACTCACAATCTTCATTGCCAACACTCTCTCTCTCTCTCTCTCTCTCTCTCTCTCTCTCAATGCCTTGAGCTCACATTGGCGTCTAGAGCTCATCACCGGTGACGAGATCTCGAAGGCGCCTCCTCTAGATGTGGTAATTAATACCTATCTCGCCGATCTCAGCGCTAGCTTTCAAAGGGTCAAGGACCATGTGACATTGTAGTTACAAATAAGGAAGAAGGAAACCAAAGTTTCTCTCCACGTCGCCATCATCGAGCATCTGCCGCCATCCAGTTTTGACAAAGGAGCGAGGAAGCGACGCCGTCGGGCACTCTCCGTTCCTTTCGGCGTCTCGCGGAGAAAACTGAAGACCCTAAAGCACGTCCGTTGACGGCGGAGTCGTCCATGGATGGCGTCAACGAATGACTTCTACGAAATTATCTTTTTATGGCCGAATTTTTCTAGGCACTTGACTGCAGAAAGAGCACGTAAATCAGTGGAGTATAATATCGTGGACTTCGCAACCCTAATTGAAAATTCGAAATTAATTTCTCATTCAGAGAATAATATTAAAAGCATGACTTTGGTCTTTCGGCTTAGAGATGCCCCCGCCAAAAAAAAATAAATAAATAAAAGAAAAAATCATTCGGCTCGAACAAATTAGGGGCAGATCCTGCCGTGCTTGAACATCTTAGAAAAGTTCATAAAATCAATATGTCTATAATATGCATATGAGGGTACTACTTAAGATAATCGGTGCTAACTAAACTATTATGTTAATGATTTTTACTAAAATTAGTTGGATGAATTGTATTGGCAAATTGTCAAAGGTTTTAAAATTCAATTGATATAATTGAAAAGTTTATAACTGAATTAATGATTTATAATTTTTTTGACACTTTTCCTTGAAATTTTACCATAAACATCGTAGGTGGATATTAAGGTATGATAGTATACTTATGAGTGATGTCTAACGACAAGATGTGCTTTTGCCTATTCACTTGTACCAATAGTTCATGAAAAAAAATCAAGTACTCGATTAGGCAACATGATTTCTAAACTGTTTAGTTAGAGCGGTTGATCGAAGAACTCAATTACACAAATTGAGAAAGTTAAAGGGCTTGATTGCATAGCATAAAACTTAGAGAATCAATTCGTATAAATCCGAAAAGTTAGAAGGCTCGATTGAATAAATTAAAAATTAATAGTATTTGCATATACTGTTTGCATGATCGCATCTATTTTTTTTTAATGAAAACCGGTCCACTCGAGGGCACAAATTTCCAATTTGCTTCGTCATCATACCAATGAGTGAGATGGCCGATGTGCAACCTTTTACCCAAATATAAAGTCGGACAATCAAATTTGACCAGAGGCAGAGGACTTGATCGGGAACCACTTCCCCCCTTACCTTTTCTATATTATAATTATTTTTCCTGGAAAAAAGAGGGAATGGCTTTTCAATTTTTTATAAAACGCGTGTGGAAATTACGTGCACGCGACATGCCGTTCGGTCAATCGTGCATTGGATTGGCACTCGCAATTTCCACGTTCTCTTCAAAAAGGTAGTAAGTTCATGTCGGATTTTAAAATTTTATCTAAATTTTGAAATAAATTATGAAGAAATTATAAATCAATTTATTTGTCTATATAAGCTCATTTGTAAGGTCTCGGGTATTTTGCATCGAGAAAATGAAAGACGGGCACGTGAATAAAGTCACTCCACATATACCTTCTACGAAAATTTATATACTAATAAAAGCAGCAAATTGTAATTAAATATTAACTATCATTACGGCTCGGTTATTTAAATGTTCACTTATAATTGGTTATTTCATTTCATATGCCAGATGCATGAGCGATTCGTGGTATATAGGACGACACCCATTTATTGATTAGTTTTCTTTGTGCTCCTTTTGGTTTTGGTTGGTTATCTCCTTGTTGCTATCATTAGGCTCCACAAATTGACTTTATAATATCTTTTTTCCCACCAAAGACTAAGCTTTTGCTTGGACGTTTCAGGTGCTACGCATACTTTTCCGGCATATAGGGGAATTCTCCAATAAATTAAAAAAGGGGAAGGTGACTTCAACGGTGTCGCGAAGGCTGACTTTTAAAATTAACGCATGCTCGTAAGAATACGATACACACACACACACATATATATAGATGGATTGAGTTCCCTTTGTTATTATTATTATGTGATTAACGCTAAATCACATATACTTATTTATTAATCTTAATCGTTCCCAATTAATGTGTAAATAGACTCACATTCTTTGAGATAATTCAATATTTATATATATATATATATATGGTTTATTGGAATGTTTGTGTAATTACTGATTTGATTTTTGACCTAATATCCAAACTTGAGTCTGATCTTTAGATCAATTTTAAAAAATAAAGTCACTTTTCAGATAGAAATGGAAAAAAAAAAAATATTGAATTATCTCAAAGATTGTGATTGTGAGTCAATTTACTTGTGTAAATTGGAAAAGATTATGTTAAGAAATAAGTATATGTTATTTAGCATTAATCATATATATATATATATATATATATATATATATATATATATATATATATATAGGGAACTCGATTGATATGTGTATAAAAATAATTGAATAAATAATAAAAATAGGTAAAAAGAAAAATATAAGAAGAATGACTCCATCTTAACGTGAGATATAATGCTTGCTATCGCAATCTCTCAACGTAGGTTTGCATGACTTCTTGTGAGACCAATTCACCACCTTAAAATATCGTGTCCCTTATCGTACCTCCTATACAAAATGCCTACTCTCATGAACGCTCCAAAATTTATAATTCATAATGGATATTTCCCTTCTTTTTTTTTTTTTTTTCAATGTTCCCTAGTCCGAGGATCCGATGTTGAGATTTGTCTGTTGTATTCTTGCAAGGGAAACTTCCATGTCGAGTAACCGGAGTTTTAAAAGAGGAGCAACTGGTATAGAAATATATATAATATTTTATGAAAAGGGTTAAAGTCGAATATAAAAAATTTAACGTCGCAACCGAGATATTTTAAATAATCCATAATTCAACAACCTTTCACTTTCAAATAACCAGTTTTTTTAGTGGATCTGTAATAATGCTCCTTTAATGATCAAACTTTTGCGAGCAGCAAAAGTTTTCTACCTATACTTTTGCGTCGGTTAATGGAGTTCTTTACTCAACCTTACCAGCAGGAGTCGAATAACTTTGACTTTGCACCATCATAATCCAACTTGATGCAAGTGAAACCAACAATGATTTCGACCATTTTTTTCTACTCCCACTACATTGGGCCATTGCACATCCTTCGGATGTATAAAAAATTAGAACGAATTTAAAAAAAAAAAATCTGAAAAATAATGGTGCATTTATTTCACAGAAAATCAATGATTGAGAAAATATTTTACTAAAAATAATGGTCCATATTGCTTAAAAAAATGAATTAATGAAAAATAAGTCATCATTCATGAAAATATTTAAATATAAATTGTTGTCTTAATGAAATAATTTCACTGACGAGACAAAACAAAAAATGAAAGAAACTAGGAGAAAAACTGTTTGTGGACAATTGAACACCTTTTTTAGAAATCTTTAGTGTTGCCTTTTAATTTACCAAATTTATATATCAGTTTGACCGCATCAATCTATCATTATCGACCCCACTTAGATCTATCAATATCAAATTCGATGTAACAACGTTTAAAAGTTATATCAGAAACCCCTTCAAATATGCTAAGATAAGAATAACAGGACTCTAGCTCTTATTTGCATTGAATTTGGACGTTTTCATGTTATTCTTGGATTATGTCTACTTTGTAATTATGTTGTGATTCGATTTTGCCCGTGTAAGAATTGTGACTTGAATATTTTTCAATTACTCTTGCCCTAACACTCATCTGCTTCCAACTTATGTTACAATCTAGAAGGCCTCTCTTCCGGTTTTGATCATTACTATGCGATCTTGCAAGATCTTAGCAAGAGCCCGTAAAAAGTCCGAGTCGGACAATATTATAGTGTGAATAAGGAAGAATTTGTTTCGCAAAAAATGGATAATTTTGGATAACATTTAGGGGTGAGTATGGTCTAGGTGAGTAGTTCCCAATTTAGAATTGAGAACTATCAATTAAGGATCAGTTTTGAAAAATTGGAATCGAGAATTGCCCGGGTAGATCCATGGAACTAGTCCCCAAATCCCTGCAAAATTCTATTCGTCAATAAATATCAAGTTGAACCTAGTTTCTATTTTAGAGCATAAAACTTGTCGGTTTTATATTTGGATTGAATTGTGAGCCATTGATTTTGATTAAAGATTGAAAACTATAGGCGAAATAAATAGACAATATTCATTAGCTAGAAACTTAATTTCTTTGAAGGTCATGGTATAGTCTTCTTAGGGGTTTTCAACGCTGGGAACATTGGAGAATTAGACATTATATTAAAAGTCCTAACCTCCACATAAGTTAAAACATTGCTCGCTTTATCCATTTTTTGTTAACGTCAACCTAATTTAATTATGGGGATGATTAAGAAGAGATCTAATTATGCTTTTAAAACGAGCCATTGGCTCTTAATTTCGTATCTTGACAACAAAGCGCTAAAACATTTATGAACATCTCCAATCAATCCTCTCCTCCTTGTTTGTTCATTCGTTTATTTTGTTTTGGTTGAGAAAACAAGTAAATAGATTATTAGAATAAAAAAATAAGTAAGGGGTTAATCCTATTACACACCCAAGAGACAAAATTAGTCAATAACATATAATAACTACAAATATACATATATCTACATATATATTTAATAGAAATACTACAAAATAATTAATAATTATCAAGGAATTTCCTTTTAAAAAAAATATATATATACCGATCCGGTCCAGTGGATGAGTGGACAGTTCCATGCCTAGAACCAAGAATTGGAACAATACTCACTGGTTCCACAAAATTAGAACCAAGTACCGAACCAACCCCCATGGGAACTGCTAGTTCTAGTCCAGTCCGGTTCGGTTTGGGCGGTTCGGATGGTTTCGATTCTTTTGTACACCCCTAATAACATTTTCTTGAGAATGATCATTTGTATCATTTACAGAAATGAATGGAGGAAATATATTTTTTTCATCCACGAAAATATTTAAACATGAATTGTTGTCAATAATAAAAATATTTTTCATTGACTAATCATTTCAAATGATAAAATCAATCATTTTTAAGAAATTATTTTTTAAATTATGTATATTTCATGAAACAAAACCGCCACAAGGGGTGTTAATTGGTCAAGTTCAAGCAAGATTAAAGCATGGGTATTGACCGCGGAAGTCATCCATCGATGGCATCAACGTATGATTTCTATACGTTTGACTACAACAAAAGTAACTTAATCAACAAGGAGCATACTAATGCTGCATTATTGTGGACTCCACAACCATGGTCCATAACAAAATATTTTAACAAAAGTTATGGTCGATAATAAAAGCATGACTTTCATAATTCGGCCCAAATAAATTAGGGCAAATCCAGCCGCCCTTGAACATAGTAGAAAAGTTCGTAAAATTGACTAAGTTTACAACATGTGCATGAGGGCTCGAGCAAAAGCTACAGCGAAATGCATTTGAGGCACTACCTTACAACCAAAAATCGCCTCGCCCTATCTTTCACGAACATAGCTGATATCAGTGAATGTGCTTGGATAT
The DNA here is from genome assembly GCA_016097545.1 of Eucalyptus victrix. NCBI lineage: Eukaryota > Viridiplantae > Streptophyta > Magnoliopsida > Myrtales > Myrtaceae > Eucalyptus > Eucalyptus victrix. The sequence continues at coordinate 32,273,059 of CM027837.1, forward strand.
GTAAGGAATCATTCGCTTCTAACAATCCAGAGAGCACTTTATATAATCGAATTTATCATTTGCAGGATTGCATCTATCATTTGAATGCACGTAAGGAGCCCCTTTTTTCCCTCTTCCGCCTGGCCCAAATTGATCATTTATAGAATATTAGAATCTGACCATCAAATTTGACTGGAGGCGGTGGATAGGGATAGAAAGATAGCGATGATATTGTATATAGAGGTTTTTGAATCTACATTTATTTTCATCATATGATACTTATTTTCTGCCATTGTGACCTTAATGTAGAGTTTTTTGGATCTACACTTATTTTCATCATATGATACCTATTTTCCGCTATCGGTGTAATGCGACAATGATGCGGCCAATAGTACATTGGATTTGTCCTCACAAACTCCCCGTTTTATGTTGGAAAAATAATAATAATCAAGAAGTAAGAAGAATGACTACATCTCAACATGAGATATAAGAAATTGGCCAGAAGTTTGGAAGAGGGGGGCTGGGCCACAGTGTTAACCTAGAGAAGTTAGAACAAATTAGTCTTTTCGGACCTATTGTAATGAGTTGCCGGAGCTTAAGCAGGCGCGGGTGCGGGGTGCCCTTCTGCTAGCTCTACCATAGCTCCCTGGCTGTTGCACCCATCAATAGAGATATTGACCACCCAAGTCTGCCTTAGTCACAACTAAGGCCTTGCTATTGTGTGACGGAAATTATGATTAAGGTCGGTGCTTTCCATTGCACGGCTATTATCTCAATCATGACCAAGATCGCTTGTTAGCTGCGTAGAGACCTCGATTGTGATTGAAGTCCCCCGACCATAACCTCAATTGCGACCAAGATCCCTGAACCTCGACTGCTGAGGTTGATGGATCTCAATACACCTAAGATTGTAGGTATTGGTTGCTATCGAGATTTCAGGCACAACCTATATCGCGGCCAAGATTAAGGTCCTGACAACGATGGCAACCATCGTGGCCATGTCTAGCATCGTCTGGTAACCCCTTAGCCACTCTTTCTCTGTGTCCCTCTCCAACCTTTCGTTTATTTATTTATTTTTTTTGGTACTTCCTTTTTCATCATTCTTCCTAATTTTTTTTTTGTAAAGAAAATATTGTTTTTGTTTCGTTTTCTAATATAAAAATTACCATGTGGATGCCGCTTGAGCGGTTAACGAAAAATTTTGATGTTATATTGATAGTCAGATATAACTGTAAAAAAAATAAAAATGGTTGGGTGTTTTATATGACAAGATTAGAACGTGAAATTATCTCTAAAAATCCCCTTATAGGTCGGGCTCGTTTTTTTTTTTTTTGGTCGGTGGTCGGGCTCGTATTAAATTCAACAATAAGTGCAATTTTTCTTTGTGTACAGACACTTACAGCTAAAAAGACAATAACATTTGCCAGGCAAGCATTGACATTGGGCTGAACGGTACAGAGGCGTGGACTTCCTAACTGAAAAAAATTAAGGGAAAAAATTTAAAAAAAAAAGTTAGACATGGAACAAAAAAAAAAGAAAAAAAGGAGAAAATTGGTTGGGCGCAATTATTTGGAAAAACTTTAGTGATGCCAATTAATGCACTAAATATATATATATCGGTTTGACCTCATCGTGCTATGGTTATGGACCCCCACTTAATTCTCCACCTGATCAAATTTCATTTCGATAAGATTCAACCTACGCAAGTTGCACATATAAAAGTTATGTTAAAAGCCCAATTGAATACGTGCTTAAATAAGAACAAGAAAAATTGGAGATTGAGGTTTCAGTGCATAAATTTTTTAATTTTGTATAGTTATAGATTCCAAGTCTAGTATAATTATCAAAAAAGTCCTAAATTACGTCGATTAATCTAGTCATAAATATTTCAATTATGCAAATTTAGTTCTAAATTTGCACAATAATTGAAAGATTTAGGAATGAATTAGTCACTATACAATAAATTTAGAGCTAAATTAACACGATTAAAAGTTTATGACTGAATTGACCGTTATACGAAAGGTTTAAGATTTTTTGAGCAATTTCTTCCCATTGATTCTTATGTGCACTGAATTTAGACTTGCATCCATACATATGACTTTGTTTTTTATGAATACTTTTATGTTATTTTGGGATTATCAACATTGACTATGACCCACCCCGCTGTGGACACATTGGTTCGGCCGTTCCCCCCTCTTTCAGTTGGGGGGAGGTTTGAGTCACCGCTAGGGGTGAGCAGCGGTCTAGAGTTGACCCTGGACCGACCCTGGACAGGCCCAACCCTGCCGGTCCTGGTCCGGTTCCTAAGAGGACTGGGTTGGTCCTCGGTCCTGAAATTCCAGGACCAACACTGTGCGGGTTGATCCTCGATCCTAAGAGTTTTGGGTCGGTCCAACCCTAGACCAACCCTATATATTATATTATATTATGTATAATTCTTTTATATATTCAAATCTAAGTAAAATGTCTGTTATATTATATTATATTTAAATGTTCTATCAATAACACTAATAGTAATTTCAATTTAAAACTTTTGTTGTGTATTAATTATGTGTCGTTTGTTTTGTTTTTAGGTGTTTAGAAGTTCAAGTGAATTAATAAGATGTGAAGTTATATATTCATGATTTATATTAAGTATTTTGAACTTTTTATAGTTTAATTGTATACTACTAATAAATTTCAGCTGCACTTTTCAATTTGTGTCAAATGGTATAAGTTTTTGAAGAATAGAGTAGTATTGCAGTTGCTACGGTGATTTGCTAGTCAAGTGGTGTGAAGCTCATTTTTTGGTTGAGTGGACTCTACATGATCAAATGTAGGAAAACGCTTTTGCATATGATGTTATGAATATTAAAGATAGATGATTACAAGAACTTTCCATCTTGTCCCATATCTCGATAAGCGGTTAGCAAGTACGAAATTTCTCTTGTGTCATCTTAAATTTGCTAAATATGTATTGGTATTTATAATTTAGTTGCACAATGCCACATTGTCAATGGATGTGTAATTTGAATTTGTAGGTTTGCTTTTTTAGGGAGTATAAAAAATAAGACAAAAAAAATTATCGATTGGTTCCGGGTTGACCCTGGAACCGGACCGAACCCATTGGGTCGGTCCGGTCCTTGGTCCCAGGCTCAATAGGGTCGGTCATCGGTCCTAAAAATTGAGGACCGACACTGTACGGGTTAGTCCTAGGGTTAGGGGGTGGCCCGGACCAACCCGGACCATGCTCACCCCTAGTCACCGTAATCGAATTTGCGCAACTTAAGTGCGGCATTGTGGGAGGTGGGTCCCCGTGCTAGCGTCACTCCAGGTTTACGTCGTCGGCCGCCGGCTGTACGGTAGTTCTTGAGTCATCAAAGAAAAAAAACAAACAAACATTGATTATGTAATTATGCCTTGATTAAATTTGATACGTGCAAGAATTGAGACTTTAATTTTTCTATTGTTTTTTCTTAACCCCCATTTGCGCTTCTAACTTTTGTCACAATACCTACTACATATACTTTGCATTATAAGCATGTCTGAATTGATTTTTAATTTCACTTTTAACTTAATTCAAATCTCTCGGTTCATGTATTTTGACAATCAAATTCCAAAACTCTTAAAACTTTCGCAATACTCAAATGTTGACATGGGAATTTACAAATTTATTTCATGATTTTCTGAAATTTGAACAATATTATGAATTTCGGAGATAAAGTTAAAAAAAAAACACTTTTTACTTTTATTTAAATCCAAACAAACAATCCTCAAGGATAGTCCTGGAAAGGCCGAGTACTTTATCATTATCTATTGCGAAACACTACGATGGGACTTGACTTGGTTAATGCAATACCCGACAAGCCGTGTTATGTTGAGTTCATGTTTCTTTTGGTAAATTCATATTGTGTTCCACTCGTGTTCTCGTAATACGTATTTAATTATCACCCAGGCTAGGTTACAAGCCCCAAATGGTCTCATCAACCTTTTGTGGGGTACGAGACAATCTAGCTTCAAGCATGTAGGAAAGGTATGGTGCCCTAATTGCAAACCTCTAACTTCCCGATACAGGCAAAAGGATAAATTATGGCTCAAATAGAACAATAAAAATTTCATGATACATGTAGAATCCATTTTAGTAGTGCTCTTCTGGTACTTGTCGGAAGTTTTCAAATTACTTAGTTTTCTATCGTGTGTGAAATCAATCTTTGGAAAATCGAGAACATGCATATGTACTCGTGTTCAGAAACAGGCTCATTTAATGGAAAGAAAAAAACAGATGTGCGACCAAAGTGATCTAATTATTTCTAATCGGAGAGAGACCTGATGAAATAGGACACGTCCTGTGACTAGACATGTTTATTGAAGATCCGAATTACTTGCACCTAGACACGAAGGCCCTCCGCATCGACCGACTTCTGCGACAGCATTTAATTCCATCGGCCTCCAGTCCGGTTTCGGAAATCCCAAGAGTGAACATCATTTGTGCCTGAAAGCTCCACCACGGCGGGTGGTTCAACTTGGCATATGGGCCACAAGATTTTCCGGATCCGGTACCCCCATCAAAGCTTGTCTCTTATTATTATTATTATTATTATTATTATTATTATTATTATTATTATTATTATTATTATTATTATTATGAAAATTCCACATCAGCAATTTCGAAAAATATTTCAAACGTTTTGCATCATTTGGAAAATAAGAAAATGAAAGATGTCTTTATTGTAAAAAGGAGGCCTTGGCGAGTATATAGGCATTGTTCAATTGACTCATTTTTTTTCAGACATCCTAAATTGTCTGAAATTAGACGAATGATGCATTCTAAAACTGATGATTTTGACTAAAATGGATGGGGTCGAGATGAGATATTCGTTTCCTCTAGTCTTTCAATCATTACAAGGCACACTTAAATTTTGGACTTATAAACCTATTGGATGGATCTTACTTTAGTCTTAAACTTTTCAATTTAGCTAATTTAATCATGACATTTTTGACGATTTATTAATGTAGTTATTCTATCCAAATTTACTTGAAAATCATTAATGCGGATGCTAGTCGTGCATGAAGTTTAATTAAGAAAATACATAAGATTATTAGCATAAGCATTTATCGTGCCATGTGGGATGGCGACAGATCATTTTCACCAAACTGCCATCTACATTAACAATTTTTGACCAAACTTGGCTTAAAATATCTATATTACCAAATCGTCATAATGTTGAGGACGGAATTATCGAAGTTGAAAAGTTTATAATTCAGTTATCATTCAAACAATAAATTTATGACTTTTTTTTTTTATAATTTTTCTTTTGAATTTTCATTGGTTATTATATTTTTGTTTTTGTCGGCACGCGTGATGCAATGTGACTTTTCAAAATTAGAAAAATAGATAGAAAGGGTCCCGAACATCGTAATCGCATTATGTGGGAGGTCTTGTTCTTCCTTCCACACTAAGAATGCGTATTTTGGTGGTTGAAAGTGAAGGTCCCATTTAATCATCTAAAGATCAATACAAAACTAACGAACCCAATCGAAAGTATAAATTTCCAAACTCAAAGTGCTGTTGGAGGCAAAATTTGAAAAAGCTAATGAATTTTCCCGAGTCATAATGATATTTACAATGATAGGTAAGTACCTTTAGAGCATTTGCTAGCACGATCTATATACAAGACGAACCTTGAAGTTATCTAATGCTACAATTCAACCACATATGGTATTTATATTTAGTATGTTAAAACACATACAAGATGTGCGAAAACTTGCCCTAACTAGGTGCTTAAAAAGCAATGCTAATTACTTTTTTGATTTACTATTTAGATTAGTCGAACCATGTGAATTAAGTCTTGAGAGTCATGAGAAAAGATTAGAAACATGATTTTAGCTGCAGGGAATCTCACTTATTTTTAGCCAAAGCCATTACGAGTATCACTAACTAGGCCATAGTTCTATGTAATATAAATTCAAACAGAGCGAGGACCTATTTATCTCATACTTTAGGGACAAATTTAATGATGGTCTAGCTACTCTTTAGATATAGGGAAAATGACATAAATAATTCATAAACTCTTAATTTGTTCGATTGGGTCTTTACATTTTTTTTACATGTTCAACTTAGTTCTCGAATCGTATAAAAATGTTTAATGTATTCAAATTTAGGAACAACATTGATATATTCACATAGTTCTTTTTTTATTGGTAAATATATTCATATAGTTCAAGAGGTTAAATTGAATATGTATTAAAAGTTTAGGGATTACATTACATATTGAGCTATCGTTAAAGGACTATATTGCACATTTGACCAAAACTCAAAAACCATATGCACATTAGCATTCTCTCTTCTCATTTTCCATTATCTCCTTAGGCCACGCATTCTAACATGGTAGCATAATTAGATTCGGTCTTGGTTCATTTCACATATGTGATTCTCAGTACAATTATTCAATCGATCATAAACTTATCATGCAGATGCTGATTTAGTCATAATTAATAATTTTCGACGAATATTAATTGGTTTAAATTGAATTGGCATCTTACGGTACGTTTTGGGATCGGATGGACAATTCCACCCGTGGCTACCCGACCGCCAACTTCCGTGCGGCAGTAGAACTTTCTCGTTTGTCGTGTAAAATTTTCTTTTTAATGTCTTTTGGTTGGGGTAGTAATTAACAGACACCGAAACAACAGTACCATTAAGATTCTCCGATGTCGGCTTAAAGGGAAAACGACAGAATTCTTGGAGAATGCATCATAAGCCTCAGAGGCCCACCGATGGGGACTCTCGGCCGTCCGAACGATCCCATCATCCGGCACCGCACGAGCGCCAGCCGGGCGAACACGACCCACGTGCTCCAAGTTCCAACTCCCACCCACCTCGTGTTCCGTTGACCAGGCCAAACATCCCAAGCCAAGGCACCTACGCTCTTGGCTGAAATTATTTTTAGTTAGGAGACCATTTACGTCCAAAAGGAAATATTCATATTTAAAATTAAGAATACGAGATATTTTAGGTATTTTCTCGTAACAAAAAATTTTCTATGAAACGAACACAACCCTAAGGGTGCGAAAGATAACCATTCCGGCTATAAATTGATTTTTGAAAGATAAATATATTTTTTTATTTCTATTTCACAAAAATACTAATTTGATAATGATATAAAATTTCTAAAAATTTGTTTGATAACGACAAAAAATTTCTTCGTTTAAGATAATAGCGGACCAAAGAAGGCAAGGAGAGGCGGTCAGCGACATGGCGGAGCGGTTAGCGCCAAGCAACCAATGGTGGGCGGAGCCGTGACGATGGTCGGTGAGGACGGATGAAGGACCGGTTGACGAATAATGAAAAGAATTTTTATTTCTAATTTCTATTCGAGAAATAAAGACATAGAAAATTTTTACTTCTGATTTCTACTCCAAACCTATTTCTGCATAAAAATCTATTTCAGAAATAGAAAAATTGAATAATTTTATCAAACGGATTTCTATTCCAAAAACAAGTCTGGAATAGAAAAATTATTTCTGAAACAGAAATAGGGAGTTGTCATGCACCCTCTAAATAACTGAAATTAAATTGTCGGCCTATTCAGAAGCTGTGTTAAATCGATAAGTTACGGCCCATGAAATTTCCTATCTATCATTTGGTATAATTAAGGCAAGATTCAAAACTCTAGTAGGTGGCCCGAACATGAATTGTTTGCTTTTAGTGGTGTTGGAACCGAACGTTTGTCGCATGTTTAACGCGATGCGCGGAAACAAGTTTGTTCCTTAATTATTGAACCAAACTCCAATGATTAATGTCATCAAAGTAGATGAAAAAACAACCAAAAACACAACCGGCACTTAAGCCAACGACCACTTTCATAAATATGTTTCGAAAAATTTCAATTTGCTAGCTCCATATGAAACCCTTCATTGAAAAGACCAAATTGATAAACTTTATGAAACACACCGCCATCCTTTGCCATCGGCCGCCCCCACGTCGCGACCATCACTGCTATTGACCCCACCCCCCATCCCCACCCTCCTCCTCTATCTCTGCCGTATCTTAGCTGTACAGATTTCAATGGTGCAACGATGGCTCCTGATTGCCAGGCATTAGATCCCCACCTAACATCGTAGCTACTCCCATTTTGTGACTTTGTGAACCTGGGTTTTTTTTTGCCGCTGCAAAAGAAAACTTTAAAATCGAAGATCAAAATTGAAAGATGAAAAGAACAAGGTAGTTATGAAAATCTCTCTCCTAGCCTAGGGCCTACAGCCTTCCCATCATCGTAGACCTTTTAGACATGTGGTGTTTGCCTCTTATTAGGTCATCCACGTAATCATTTATTCATAGATAAATAGCACTGTATCCTTTCCAATTGAAATCAAGCAAGGATAAAAGGTATTGAGGATGTGTATGATAATATTTCTGTTTCACTATTTCTTTATTTTCATATTTTTCAGAATAGATTTGGAATAGAAATCCGTTTTATAACGTAATTTCATTTGATTTATATTTCAGAAATAGATTTAAAACATAAATCGTTAAAAGTTAAAATTTTTATTTTTCTAATAGAAATGAGAAATCAAAATTTTTCTCATCGTTTACTCTCGTTACTGCTTGTCGCCCACTTGCCGCTCGTGGGATGCTAGATGCCCGCCGCCCACCATTGGCTCCGGCCACCAACTACCAACTGCCGGCTACCAAACGTTGGCCATTGGCCATTGCACTCCAACCACTCATTGCCAACTGCCGATCGCCGGGTGTTGGACGCCCCACCGGTCGTTGGCCACTCATCGCCAATTGTTGGATGTCGGAGGCTCACCACCAACCACGGTTGTTTGTTGCCAACCGTCCACCACTCACCACCAGCAGCCGGATGTTGGCCGTTGGCCACCTGTCGTTGGACTCCGGCCACTAGCCACCCACTGTTGGCCTCTTGTCATCGGACTTCGGATGTCGAATGTCAGATGTTGAACTCCGGACATTGGACGCTAGTTGCCGGTCGCCGGACTCTAGCATCGGACTTCGGACTTTGGCTGCCCGCCGCCGGTCACCAGACTTCGATGCCAGATGCCAAAGGTCGGACTTCGGACTTCGGTCGCCCGCCGCCGGTCATTGGATGCCAAATGCCGGTTATCGGACGTCAGACTCCGGCCACCAGACGCTGGTTGGTACCACTCCTAGAAATAGAAATTTTATTTTGTTATCAAGCGAATTTTTATTTCAAAAATAAAAAATTTTGAATTATTATCAAACGCATTTCTTTGTTAAGAAATTTGTCCATAGAATAGAAATTGAAAAATTAATTTCTCGGCCAAAAATTGATTTCTATTCTAAAAATTGTCATGTGTGCCCTAAATGGATCCTCCACTCTAGTTCCTATAGATTTATTTACCGTGGATGGAAAGCTTTGAGTGAACACAAGGCTTGATCCGCCTTAAAATTAAGTGACATGTTCTTAAATCAACACTAGTTAAGCAAATCAAATGCCTAATCTAAACAACATTGGGGTGATCGAAGCTTTAAGGGAGAATGTCTTGCCGCGAAGATTGCTTGATTACCAATGACGGAAACTCTTAGCTAGCTTCACTGATGCCGACGTTGCGAGTATATCCAAATGAAAACTTTCAGAATTTGAACTCTTTGGATACATGAAATTTGAGTGTGGAATTGGGGTGGAAAAATCAGAGATGATGGTTGGATAGAGGATTAAGGTGAAACTCATGGCCACGACATGGGAATGAGCATGGGGTAATCTTATTTGAGGATAGGTAGGTTTTAGAGTTGGAACCTGAAACCTATCATGTTATAATTGATTCTCAATTTTTGAACCTTGGAACTTTCTCTATTTGCTTGAAACCGATTTTAGAACCTATCATGTTTTTCCATTTTGGTTCCGGGATCTACCCGAGAACCTATTTTATTTTTTCTATTCCTTTTTTATTCATTTTTTTATAGTAAAATCATATAAGGCTATGATTAACAAAATGATTTAAAGTAAAAATGAATGACATAAATTCTTATCTATCAAAAACAATAATCTACAAGATGAATACATAGTCACGTACAATTATAAACGATAAAAAGTTCAAACACGCAACATAAAACATAAATTAAAACTCAATTCGTCATTCATCCATAAAAATTTAGGAGGAGTGCTGAGGTTAGAATTTAGGGGAAAAAGAAATTGAGTTTTGGCTTTTTAGCTTATAAAACCGGTTTTGAAACCGGTATCAAAATAGGGTGGTCCGGTCTAGTTCTCAAGTGGTTATTCAATCATAATCTTTTCCCAAACCGGTTTCAATAGATTCCAATGGAAACTAATCCCCAGATCTATTTTCGGGCGATTTAATCTGGTCCAGTTCCTAAGTAGAATTAATTTGGTCGTACATCCCTAGGAATGAGGGTGATAAGCCTCAAATTTCAAACAGTTTAGCATTAACTAATCAAGGTTAGAGTTGTGTCCTCGATGATGTCATCTCATGGTTAAAAATTGAGGTTGAAAAAAGAAAGGAAGTCTGGCTAGATAAATTAATGATGAGTGGCCCACTTTGGTTGGCAAAACTTGTGGTGCGATAGCGCTGATTGCAGCTGATAAGTTGTGGTTGAGAGAGGAAGCGAAAGAAGGTGATTGGAAGATATGACAACGTGACCATGTGGAAAAACATGAGCCTCATGCGTAGAATGGTTAAAGTTTGTGCGTCCTATAGACATTTTAGGCATTTTCCATGCATAAAAATGTTGCCACCCGTGGTTCTATCATAATATGCCATGAATCTAGCTCTGATTATGAACGATCATGAAATTAATGTATCCTATGCACGCTAGGTCTAGTAAAAAATCACGACGAGCTATGCAGGCCTCATTTTTACATTACATATATTATACAATATCCATCTTCAACACGTGCCGACAAGATTTCCCTAAAATTTGTCATGGAACCTTATTCTCATGCAACATGTTAATTGCTATTCTCATGCAACATGTTAATTGCTAACCTGATAAGTAGGAGGAAAAATTTAGGACAAGAGAAGAAAAAGTCATCTAGTAGGAGCCCCATATAAAAGGAAAGTTGTAGGCGTATGATAAGTGAAGGACTCTTGATGCAATAATTACCATTCAAAGACTTTCGAAATTGATACACCAAGGGATAAATGTGAAGTCAATACATGGCCGGGGCTCATGACCAACTTGCCAATCTTTTAAAATAGTCTTGAGCGGACCTTTTCACATATCCATATCGGGATTAAAAATTCTCTTCTTAACTATTTAATCAGGGCTTACCATTGGATTCTTGGCGTTCAATGGAGCCTGCGCTCCTACGAGAGCCTTTGTAGCCTATTCGTCTTACAGGAAAGACGGGCTTCACTGATGTATTCTTTAATTTTAATATATCGATATTTGCACAGCTCGCAATTCTAATCTCCCTTATATCTTTATCTTCTTCTCTTCTTCTAAAGAAAGAATATCCTCTACCAATGATCTCGAGATTTGGACAAAAATCGAGAGGAAACCTCTTAGGGACTTATCTAAGATTCGGCCTCAAAGTAGTCTTGAGTGGACCTTTTCACACATATAGCCAGATCCGTCCTTTGCCTGACGAAAGGCAGAATCGCCAATCGTCTGTATTTGGTCCCCGGTCTCGTCGCCCACAGATTCCCAAGCTTTTAACGAGGTAAAGCCCGGACAAACCCAAGCACCTCCTTCACGTTGGTTCATTCAAGTCTTAATTGCATCGCCAAAGGTCAACATTTTCCAGCTTCCTTGGCTTACTCATTCCGGGACAAGAACATTAATCATGTTCATGGCTCTTCTGTCCGCCAAAGTATTGGTAAGGTCTTGTTGGGAGGGTCTTGGACTTTTTCTCATTTTAAAAATTAATTCTAAGAACGAAAATTTTCCTAACACTTATGAATCGTCTACTACTAAAATGGGATACCCCCAATAATCTTTCCACCGCATATCGAGCCTAAGTCGAAGCTGCAACAACCCCTTTAATGACTGTTGGATCTATACCTGAGTAATTCGCCCGTGGTACTAATTTCGGGTGGTATTGTACCTCTTTTAGCCAGAAATTAGCTCAAAAGCTTTACTCCTTTGTAGGGGCGGCAAGCGACGGTCGGTTCGGCGGTTGGCACAGACCGGACCACCTCCTTGCGCACGGCCATAAGAGTCCAACGCCCGCCGTCGAAACTGGTTCCACGGTGGCGTGCGCGGCGGCCTAGAGCTACCACCGATTCACCTACGTCAATCGCACGCGCAAAGGTGAGACAGAGCACGGGGGCAGTTAACCATGGTTAAACCCGGTTAGGTGGGTTTGACTAGTCGGGTTTGGTAGGCGTTGGCTTCCTCCTAACTCTCTCTCTCTCTACACTTTCTCTCTCTTCGCCGTATAAAAATCGACATCTTCGTCCTTCGTCGCTCAGTCTTTTTCTCTCCAATCCCCACCTACCCCCCACCTCCCCTCGCCGGAATCGCCGCCGCTCCGATTCTCTGCCGATTCCGGCGAAAGCAGGGAGGCCACTGCCGGTCATGGACTCGTCGTCATCCTCGAGCTCCATCAAGGCGTCCCCTCTCGATCTCATGGCGGCGATCATCACCGGCAAGGTGGACCCGTCCAACAGCTCCGCCGAGCCGGGCAACGAGCTCGCCTCCATCATCCTCGAGAACCGCCAGCTCGTCATGATCCTGACGACCTCGATCGCGGTCCTGGTCGGGTGCGTCGTCGTGCTCGTCTGGCGCCGATCGAGCGCGAAGAAGCCGAGGCCGGGATTCGAGCCTCCCAAGCCGCCGGCTGTGAGGGAGGAGCCCGAGCCGGAGGTCGACGACGGCAAGAAGAAGGTCGCCATCTTCTTCGGCACCCAGACCGGCACCGCCGAAGGCTTTGCTAAGGTACGCGTGTCGGTTTTTTGCGGGCGCTTAAGCTGGCCGTTCTGCGCGCGCGCGCGTCGTTGACAATCTGCGTTGCTTTCGTCTTTGTCAAGGCTATGGCTGAGGAGGCGAAGGCGAGGTACGAGAAGGCGGCGTTCAAAGTCTTTGACTTGGTATGCTTATGACTTCCTTCTCCTTTGGGTCTGAATTCTGGTCAATCTCGTGTGATTGCTGCGTGAAAGTGGAGAATTGAATATGCTTGAGCGGGGTGCGCTTTGCAGGATGATTACGCCGCCGATGACGAGGAATACGAGGAGAAATTGAAGAAAGAGGACCTGGCGTTTTTCTTTTTGGCAACGTGAGTTCTGTTCTGCATTATGTCGCGTGTTCGTGTCTGAGTTCTGCATTTGGCTTCCGTGGTTTTATTATGTGCTGTTTTGATGCTCTTTATGCAGATATGGAGATGGCGAGCCGACAGATAACGCGGCGAGATTCTACAAATGGTTCTGTGAGGTAAACTTTGCTAGCCTTTGTCAAAAGGGATTGAACTTGACTTCTCTTTTCTGGAGCTGAAATTGTAGGATTGTTTGTCTAAACAGGGTAAAGAGAGAGGTGAATGGCTACAAAACTTGCAGTATGGAGTTTTTGGCCTTGGCAACAGACAGTATGAACATTTTAACAAGGTTTGAAACTAAACTTGATTGGTTCTTCTGTACTCTTTTGTGAAATCTGCTAACTGGAATTTTCATGACCTCTCGATATCCTGTATAGATGTCTTGCTGATTGCTTTGATTACTATTTTCAATTATAGGTTGCAAAGGTGGTGGATGAGGTCCTTGCTGAGCAGGGTGAGTTCCTATTCTACCGGCTGCCTTCCCCAGCTGCGTTGCATTTTTTATGTCGAGTCTAGTTTACTGGGCTACAATATTCGGGCATGACTTTCTTTTAGGTTTCTCATATGATTATTTCGTGGGAATCCTGTGGTTGGATGAGTTTCTAGTTATAGTTAATCGAGTCCTGCCATGTGGAGGTTCTTTTTTCCTGTTGGGCAGCTTAATTTGCATAAACCTAGCTTAATTGAATGCATAATTTGGATAAAGATTGGCAGTATTTATTCTTCTTCCTTGCATTTAGGTTCCTACAATGTGAGCAATTCTGCATATGTTAATATCTAGAGCCTGAAACAGTAAACATGGCTTGTGTAACATAGTGCGAGTTACTGATAGGACTCCATGCAAGGCAAAGGCCACAAGCAGCAACTTAGCCAATCTTTAAATCAAAAAATGTCCACATGATTTGCTGCATAAGTGGACAACTTGTGTGTATATCTGTACAATATTAAGTTTAAGGAGGATTTGTCAATTAAATTCAACTTCACATTGGCATATATTGCTGTACAGTTGACAGCATGGCATATGCATGCAAGATTAAGGGAATTTACCTACCTTAAAGTTGAGCCAGTAAAAATGCGTTTCTCTATCATCTTTTCTTCATTTCAGTCCTGTGGAACTCAAATTTCATGGAATAAAAAGGATATAGTTATGCTCTTCAGATTGTTTTTTCCCCATGATTTGTATCTCATTGGCTTCGATAGAGGATCATTTTCCAAGTTGCTTGCACTTCTCTTAGTTAGCTTGAAAATCTGCAGGTGGTAAGCGTATAGTGCCAGTTGGTCTTGGAGATGATGACCAGTGCATTGAAGATGATTTTACTGCATGGTAACAGAAATACTTAAATCAGCTTCCTGCCATTCAGCTTTGTAATCTTCTTTCAATCGTGAATCTAGTAAAATTAATCCAATGTTTTGATTTTGATTCTATAGGCGTGAGTTGTTGTGGCCGGAGTTGGATCAGTTGCTGCGGGATGAGGATGATGCCACAACTGTGTCCACTCCCTATACTGCTGCTGTGCCAGAATATCGGGTTGTTTTCCACGAACCTGCAAATGCTGAAGTAGATAGAAGCTTGAGTAATGCAAATGGCCATGCGATAGTTGATGCGCAACACCCATGCAGGTACTAAAGTGCTAATTACTTTCAGTTTACTGTCAAACTACATTGATCTTCTTCCGTTAAGACATTTGCTTTTCTTCATGAAGGGCTAATGTGGCTTTAAAGAAGGAGCTTCACACTCCTGAATCAGATCGCTCTTGCACTCATCTTGAGTTTGACATTGCTGGCACGGGACTCACGTAATTTTTCTTCCTTAGTCACTTGCTTTATGTTGGCGTTGTCATACTGCTTTCATCCTTCTCTGATTTTCTCTTTGGATATTTTATGTGCAAGTATGCTGTTTAGAAACACGTGGGCACTTGCTCACCTTCTACTTCTCTTGACAGATATGAGACTGGAGATCATGTCGGTGTATACTGTGAGAACCTGATTGAAACTGTGGAGGAAGCATTAAACCTTTTGGGTTTGTCGCCAGATACATATTTCTCTATCCACACTGATAATGAGGATGGAACACCACTTGGTGGAAGCTCGCTACCACCACCATTCTCACCCTGTACTTTAAGATCAGCACTCACACGATATGCAGATGTCTTGAGTTCTCCCAAAAAGGTTTATTTTCTCTCTCTATTTTTTTACTATGTGGTTATGTGATTAACTACAGTTTACTATGAGTTAATGAAGTTTGTATGCCTCTGTTCTGCTGCTATTCTGATTCATTGCATTGTCTTCTCTGCAGTCTGCTTTGCTAGCTTTGGCGGCTCATGCTTCTGATCCTGCTGATGCTGATAGATTGAGACATCTTGCTTCACCTGCTGGAAAGGTTGTGAACAAGCCTATGAACTGAATCCTGATAACTGTTTATGTATCCTCTTTCATGATTGTGGAAGTAACTTGTATGCTGATTGTACAGGATGAATATGCCCAATATATAATAGCAAGTCAGAGAAGTCTTCTTGAAGTCATGGCTGAATTCCCCTCTGCTAAGCCCCCGCTTGGTGTCTTCTTTGCAGCGGTTGCCCCTAGGTTGCAACCCCGATACTATTCAATCTCATCATCCCCAAGGTGATTTTTAGATTGCATAGTTCTTGCATTTGCCAACCTTTTATCCTGGTTGCATTCATTATTTTGATGGCAACCAGCTGTTTGTTTTTTTAGTTTCATGCAAATATACCTGTATATACTGAGTTACTTATTACCTGCCGTTTTATTATTCAGGATGGCTCCCTCTAGGATTCACGTTACTTGTGCACTAGTTCTGGATAAGACAGCTACTGGAAGGATTCACAAAGGAGTGTGTTCCACTTGGATGAAGGTACTCATGCATTGAAATGGTCCCATCTATTACAATCTCGTTTCAGTCTTCTTCCCTCCCTAAACATAGCGTATGACTGAGTGTCCTTGAAAGAAATCTTCTGAAGCTAGATGATTGATTAAGCATGAAGCTCTTTGGCTATATCTCCTACTCAGAGATTCTCTGCATGAACAAAGTGGAAGGCTAATTGTTATGGCTGTCTTTAACCTATGGTGGTTTATTTTGTTCCTTTATTCCTTTCCAGAATGCTGTGCCTTTGAGCAAAAGCAATGAATGCAGCTGGGCACCCGTTTATGTAAGGCAATCAAACTTCAAGCTTCCAACAGATGCTAAAGTGCCGATCATCATGATTGGCCCTGGCACTGGATTGGCACCTTTCAGGGGCTTTCTGCAGGTTTGTCTCATCACAAACCCATGTCTGTTATGGGTGCATTTGATAGTTTACTTGATGAACCTATCTAAGCTAACAAATTGTCATGTGTTTTATCATTCCAGGAAAGATTTGCTCTGAAAGAAGATGGAACTGAATTGGGAACTTCAGTATTGTTCTTTGGATGCAGAAATCGCAGAATGGTATTTGCTGCCCTCTTTTTTAACTTAATGGGATTGAATGGACAGCTGCTATGGAAAATGTAACACTGAGTCGTCCGCAACTGATTTCCTCTTTTCTTGTCCACTCTTTTTTGCAGGATTACATTTATGAAGAGGAACTGAACAACTTTGTTGAATCTGGTGCACTTTCTGAGCTAGTTGTGGCCTTCTCACGTGAGGGACCTACGAAAGAATACGTTCAACATAAGATGATGGAGAAGGTATTGCTCTACTTTACCAACTACCACTATTAGCATCAACGTGCGTTGGTTTTTTTCAAGTGGGTAATCATTGGTCCCTACTTACTAATGGCTCTTTTCCCTCTCTTTAGGCATCGGATATCTGGAACATGCTTTCTCAGGGAGCTTATATTTATGTTTGCGGTGATGCCAAAGGCATGGCCCGGGACGTCCACAGGGCACTGCACACTATCGTGCAAGAACAGGTAAATGATATTTTCTCATATTCCCTCCTGACCCACAATAAGAGAAAAAGCAATTAAGTTCCCAGCATCATAAATCGCCACTTATTGGTGGCACTTGCCATCTGCACAACCATCTCGATTTTGGTTGAAAATGTCAACTTCCATCTGCCACATCTGTGGGTTTGTGGAAGAGACGGATGATTTTTATTTCCCATCAGTGTGGCCTGTCTCTTTGGGTGTGTCGTCTCTTCGCCTGTCTACAACTTTCTAGTGGTTGAGCTTTTCCAATAGCGACCCACAGCTACCTCCGCTGACGCTTTCCTAAATAAAAACAATTTCTGTCTGTCTAAAGCAACACTTTCGTCGTTTTTAATTTATTTTGCGTTGCTCTCTTGTGGACCATGAAGGGCCATTTATCTTTTCAGCCTGCAACCACATGTTTCTTTTGCCTCCGTGCCCTTGTTTCTTTTCAGATTCCTATTCCAATTTTTATTCACCCACTAAGTGAATTGCAACTGGTGGCGTTACAGGGATCCCTCGATAGCTCGAAAGCAGAGAGCATGGTGAAGAATCTGCAAATGAGCGGGAGGTATCTCCGCGACGTGTGGTGACGGATCTTTCGGTGAGATTCATGGAAAGCCTAAATCCCTGGGATCAGAAGCTAATATGAGATATAGCCAGGCTTTCACGGCCGTGAAAGCCTTCCCTTGCCCAAACCTGCGAGGGCAACGACACGTTTTATTGTTCCATGGGAGGATTATATGATTCTTTTTTCTTCTTCTTCTTCTTATTCTATGGGGGTAATTTTTTGGTTCTTGTAAGTTATACATAATACATTGTAAAATAAGTCATCTTTTAGGTACTATGAACTCTAAAATTTTTCTCTGCGTTGAACCTGAATTGGGGTTCGGAAGTTAGGTGACGGAGACAGTTTCTGCTCTTGGAATGTACCTACCGTATCTGCTTTTGGACTATTCCAAGTCAACAACGTTGGAATCAAATGTCATTTTGGTAGCTTTGCCTTTGTGACAAGATGCCCTTTTCCTTGGCAGGTGGAGTTTCTTTTGCACTCCTGTAGAATGTGGTTCAGCATTTAAATAGAGAGATCCTTCTATTTTCCTAAATTAGGCCAAAAAAAAAAAAAGGCCCTCCTTAAATTTGAAATTCAAGAAATTAGGCAAAAGTTAGGGGGGTTGGGCAGTATACCTGGTCCTACATAAGTTTAAATAATTAGCAAATGTTCAAGCCCTATAACGTGTCCTTTTGGATTATTTTAATGTTAATAGAGTTGAGGATATCATATATAAAGGTTCGAATCTTCTTGATCCCTTGTTTAGTAGGAAAAAGTAATAAAAGATTTATCATCATCATCAGGCGTAAAGAATGGGTCAAGGTAGTATATTTCACGTGATCGCAAATCTATTAGTGATTTTTTTCCATGTTTTTTATCCTGCCATTATCATGCGTTGACATTTCATTTTTTCATTTTTTTAGTATTAATTATGCAGGCTGCCGTCTGTGTCCAAATCATGCTATTATTATTGCGTGCACAACTCATATTTAATCTTCACCACCAGAGGACGAAAGAAATGGTGACACGAAACCTATTTAAAATGTAATTATGATTCCTAAATTGTCGCTTGTTACACATTTTCTTCAAAGAAAATATCTTATTCCTTCTTTCAAGTATTCAATGTATAATATTATGATCACTTCTCGACTTTGTGATTTTTTTCATTGTCTATCTCCTATTTATTATAATCATTTCTAGAGTTGTGTGGATATACTTGGTTGTGTCGAGGGATGACAATTTATATGTGAAGTTGGCTAACAATATCAACTAGAGGGAATGAATATGTGATTTCAAGAATTCTGGTAAATATAATGCGGAGTAGATAACTCCAAAGTGACCAGGTGAAATAAAAAGTGAACATAAGCAGAATTTGATTATATTCAAGCAATGACAAGCAGTGTTTCTATCAAGTAATAAATAAGTATGAGTAGCGAGAGATTAAAAATAATACACACATAACTTTTAGTGGTTCGGTTTAGTATAGGCCTATGTTTACTTTCCCACATCAATAGTCTACTGGCTGAATTTTATTAGTCAAATAATAAGAGGTTACATAAGTAGGTGCTGCTTATATCTAAGCATTTCTCCATGTAGCTAGTGCTAGATAGGACTCACTATCTCACATCTAAGCACAAACCATCACTTTGTCAACTCTTATCAAATGATTACAATTGTAAGCTTTTCAAAAGACAAATGAATATGTGAGGCCTTTACCAAAAAAATAAAATAAAATTGAATATGTGAAGCTTTCTCGTAATTTGGAATTGTGAACTCTTGATCTGTACGCTCTTCAACTTCTTGGTCTTCTTTTATATTCCACAACATCTAAACTACTCGTTGGATAATCTTCGTAAGGATAAGTTTCTAATCTATTCGTTGGACAATCTTCATAAGGATAAGTTTCTAATCTACTTGTTCGACAATTGTTGAGAAGATTAGTTAGCCGTTGAGGTCGATCAATCAAGATTCCCCAGATTTGGTTGCCTATATAATTAAATATAGGTTCCCAAAAATGGAGTGCTTCTACTATGGAAAGAATCTAGACTTCGAGATGATTATCAATCAATCAAGATATTTCCCATGATTGAATATTCTGTTAAGACAGTCTTAGAAATTGATAGTCAATTAATATTTTTCTGAAGTGGGAATCCATACCAGATTACAAGCTGTAAAATATATCTTGAAGCATGTGACAAGAAATTGGCTGTAGGTAGTATAAGTGTTCTGCTTATATTAAGCTTTCGGAGTATTCTACTAACATCCGGTGTATATCCTGTTGATATCTGGCCGATTTTCCTTGTTATTATCCATGCATTTGTCTTGCTGATATCCACGTAGTTCACTTAATTTGGTTTCTTAGATATGATCAATCGTTCTTTCCAATAATAGTGAAGTAGACTCTATCGACGTAGTCTTGATGTCTCCAACTAGATATGAACTCCCCATTCAACTAAACTTGATCAAGAAGGTTCATTAGTTATAAAGAATTCTCTTAACATGAATATTACTTGAAACATAAATACTTTTTGCAATTATCAAGATCGATAACAAACATGAATAGTTTTGTCAATTTCAAAATATATAAGGGAGTTTCCTCAATGGTATGGGTAAGTACAATATAAAATTATTTAAGCCTTCATAAAACCAGTTAAGCCATTTGAAAGCTTGGTTTGACTTTATGGCATTTTTCATATGAATCCCCCAAACTCTATGACTTTGAATGCACCGGATCCTTGGTCCCTACGAGAATTTTTCCCTCCATGTGCATGACATGTACGGCCAAGACATATGGTTATCTTCCTAGTTTTTGCTTTCTTGCCATCGTGGAAGTCTGATGACCAGTAGAGGAAGAAGAAAAAGAAAAGAAAAATACTTTAAAAAATTACAAAAAAAGTTGTCTATACAATGTAGAATGACTAGTAGTCACATAAGCAATTTTTGAACAAAATTGATCAAAATGACTAAAGTGGCAAATTGTCAAAATTATTTAGAACTAGGGAAAGTTTATGATTGAATTGTCATAAATACAATAAGTTTATTAGGTTTTTGGTAATTTTTCCCTCTTTTCTTCCTTTTGAGAAAGTCCTCAGGCTGGCGGAGTTTGGACCATTTTCCTTACATCCCCCATCTTTAGCCCACATCGGCATAAAATTGAAATATATTTACAAGTGCTCTTGCGACATTAATCAAGTAACTCTAAATAAGAATATATGGCGCTTTTTAAACATTAAAATTTAAATTTCAAAATGGAATTGACAGATGAAAATAACCCAAAATGAACTATAGCAATATGCATTTGATTGTAAGAAACTACAATGCATTCATAATGTTATTCTTATTCTAACTTTTACATACGTTGTCTTGAGTTACTTTTCTTATTTGGAGAGGCATGGATTAGTAGTTAATTATTTCGATAAGAAAAGATCTAGCGATAACCCTTAAAATATGTGATTCCTAAATTGTTGAATTTTTGTTGCTGCTAAGTTAAGTGTTGATATCTAAGTAAATTACAAATTTGCAAGCGAAGTACATTTCCAAGGTACTTTTTTTTGGGTTTAATTGTCAAATAAAAAAATTTGTGTTTAGTCAAATAATGAAAGACTAACTAAAAGAGTTTCTTGTAATATTCCATATCTTTAATTGAGAGAGAGAGAGAGAGAGAGAGAGAGAGAGAGAGAGAGAGAGAGAGAGAGAGAGAGAGAATTATGAATCATGACGCATTCATCTTTTCCATCACATATTTGTTATTCCTAGTTTATATTACTTTATAAAATTTTTCATTCAATAAGACGTTTGTAACTAGATTGAGACTTTGAAAATACTACTTCATCTTTTTACTTTCATTTACCGAAATTTAACCTTTTATAGACTCCTCCTACTGAAGTTGAACGTATTGACCGTGCTGACGTTTTTTCTTTTTTAACTTACAAAACTTGAAAACTTTTATTTGGAAAAGCACAAGCTCCTCTCATTGAATTAAATGTTTAAACGTCAGAAAGCATATTTTCGTTATAATGATAAATCACTTCTTGAAGTTAATCCCGCTTAATTTGGAATCTGAGCCATAACTGAGCTTGAAGGAATCTCGGGCCTATGAGGAAAGTTCAAATTGGAATCTTGCCAGCAAGATCGTGAGTGATCAAAAAAGGAAAGTTAATTTCCCACAAGACTTCTTTTCTTTATTGAATACCCACTCCATATAGACGTGGTTGAAGGGCTCATAGTCTTTTGCATAAAAATATACTGTTGTCGAGTTTAATCCGGTGTGCATATGATTTTTCTTTTTTGGTCGGTCCGGTGTGCATATGATGAGTGAACTTAATATGTGTGAAAACTCACAAGATACACAGAGCATTGAGAGTGATCCTCCAAGAGAGTTGCGAGTGTTCTTGTAATTAACTCTCAAAAGTTTGAATTTAATCTAAAATTGAAAAATACATAAAAGTGAGTGTGATTGAGTGATCTCATCTTTAATTATTATAGTGGAACCATCTCGTCAATCTTGGTGAACTAGGCACATCATTGACCACATAAATCTTCTCCGTTCAGTTTTTAGTTCTGCAGTTTATTATTCGCTTGAATCGTTCGTTCGTTCCCACTTTCATGTTAGTCTAACAATAATAAATTAGATTAAGTTAGATTAGAAGGGTCGAGAGAAATAGGCTCATAAAATCTCAACTACTTCAGTTGTCAAATGGTCCAATGAAAACAATTCAATAGTGCCCATGGTTTCGGACAAGAAAAAGCTGCGCCATAATACCACCACCGCATGTGGTGCGGTGGTTGTTCAAGGTTGCTCGAAGTAGATCTCGTTTTCCATGAGAAATCACTTAACGTTCAAAGCGTCCACTATCCACCGCCCACACAAAGCCTACCCTGAATTTTGCCGGTCGCTGTATAGAATCGACATTAAAAATGGTCCGAAGACATTTGAGAAATTCTCAATATTCAGTCCTTGATTTTACTGAAGAAAAATATAGGATCTGATTCGATGTGGTTTGGCATTGATGTTTAGTTTCTACTTGAAGATGGGTTGGATGGTAAAGGCCACTGAGGCCAGACATGATGTAAAAGAATGCTGCCCGAAGTGATTTTACATTGGCCAGCAAGATGCTGTGGCCCTAGCTATTTTGGTTGTGGCAATAGCATTATCCTCAATGATATCGACTTTTTGAGAAACTTATAATGAAGAAAAGAAAATTATACAAAAGTAAAGGCCAAAAAATGGCAAATCTTGTGATATCTCCATCAAATTCTATTGGTCTGTCTTTGCTAATAACTTTAACTACGTGAAATACTACAAAATCGGTTAACCACTATTTAGTGATGTGTTTGGGAACATATTACCAAAGTACTTTGAGCGTCCGAAGGTTCTTGTGTAAATGTTAAGGTGTTTAGTGAAGGAATTTGAAACCCTTTTGGAAAATGAGTGCATTTCTAAAGGCCACAAGTTCAATTCCATTTGGGGCCCAAATAGTTGCACCATGGAGTTGAACTTGTGAGCTTATAGCCTTTGAAGTGACTCCAATCGACAAGAAAGATTTTTGAACATACATGTGCTGCGGGTCCAGGACACATGATGCATCGGATTCGATAGGTCTCGCGTAGAGCTAATATGATGCTCTGACTCACGTGTTAAACTAACATATTTATGCAAATGGCAGGCGTTCGGTGTATGCATGCCAATGTCTACCTGATTGCATTCTCGTTCCACTCTTTTGGGCAATGGGGTTAGGTCAGGTTCTCGTTCTATCTTCTGGTTCCTCAAATCTCAGCCTCGTGTGACATAACACAAGGCGATATGAAAGAAATGTGGACGTTCGGTTTCGGCAAATCCTCAAATTTCCT
Organism: Eucalyptus victrix; assembly: GCA_016097545.1. Lineage (NCBI taxonomy): Eukaryota > Viridiplantae > Streptophyta > Magnoliopsida > Myrtales > Myrtaceae > Eucalyptus > Eucalyptus victrix. The sequence goes on from CM027837.1 coordinate 32,296,581, forward strand.
GGTGGGACATCATTTCAGCACCACCACTACGAAAGTTTTAAACGATTTTGGGGCAAAGGCACAGAAATCTAAGGCATGGAACCGTGGTCGGACCTACTCGTGGTGGAGTAGGTTGATGCCCCATATGCGACACGTAAAAGGATGGCCAGATTGACACCAGAAAAGTGATGGTACCTCGAGTAGCATAGCACGGTAGAAGATACGCGTTTTGGCACCTCATGACTATCAATATAAGTTGAGGCAGTACACCCTACTAGGAAACCATAGACTCTGAGCCCTCCCAGGTATACAAAAAGCTGGACTGATCACACACAAGAGGAGACAATCCAAGGTGTTTGGTTACAGGGTAACCTCACCAAACAGCAGGAGTCTTTGACTCCAAATTAGAGCTGTCTTGCCTGCCTAGTAACTTAAGTGGGCTGACAGGATTGCGTTTCTTATTTTTACATACTAATACCTACCTTATTAGTTCCCCAAGTTCCTCCCTCCCTCTCTCTCTCTCTCTCTCTCTCTATTTTCCCTAGGATGAGGGAAAATCCTCATAATGTTTTATGTCAAAGGTTGCCAAGGTCTACAATGACTCCGGACAAATCAATGCGAGGACTTACCTAGGTCCAGTTACGGGAAGGTTTTCAACCACTTTATTTATCAAGGCATAGGAGCTACTTCTTTCCCTTAAGTTAAATGCCGAGGGATACATCAAATAGAGGCCGGTGGCTATCAACTGACTTACCCCTCCAAAAGGCAAGCCCCATTATTCAGCAAAAGGGGCATGGGGACTCCCACCCTGGAGGGGTAACGTTGACATTGATGATGACATTGCCATAGTTGGGAGAAGCTGACGAGAAGAAGAAATGACTCAAATTAACCTCAAATTAAACATCTACCATGCAAAGAGCATCAAGTATTGGCTAGCATAACGAGATTAGTCTAGTACTAAAGGCGACATCTATTTTTATGAGGTCATGAGTTTGATTTACATGGTAGACGAATCTCCAAACAGCTTGTGCAGTTGTGGGAAAAGATTTCCCGGTTGCTAATATTTTGTTAAGGTTGCAGCGACGGGCAATGCCAACTTCAAGCTTTCGGATTGCAGGTGATGCAAATTAGATTTGGGCTCAAATTTAATATTCAATAGCGAGTATCAGAACCTCGTAATAAGGGCCACAGGGGACTATGAGCACTGATTAATCCTTCTCGCTATCTTATTTGTGAGGAAAACATCTGATGCTAAACTAGTAAAGAAGCTGCTTGTACTAATAGGAATAAAAATGTAATGGGCCACCCATTAGTTTGGCCCATTTGTACAAGACGCAGGGCTCTCGCTTTAAAAGCTGAACAATACTTTCCTCCATCTTTAATCAGAGGAACTTCTTTCCAATCATACCTCTAGTCGGTAAGTTACAAATAATGAACATCAATAACATGAAAACATAACTAAAAATAATATTGATAGGTGCATGCAAGTAACCACTATCAGAAAAAAAAGTGCCTAGAAAATGGTTTCCTTCAGCTAGGGAACGGAGGAAAACATGTCCATAAATATCAAGCCCTCGTCACTTCCTTACAGCACCTTACGGCCTAAAAGGTGCCTTAAGGAACCCGTTATATTCACCTTCACCGGAAGCTCATTAAGATGTGCGTGGTCGCCAGGAGAATGATTTGGACCAATTCCTTGGTCACGGAGATCACCTAAGTGCTGTTCACACTTAAATTTTGCTCAGAAATTCTTCTTTTTGTATTCTCGAAAATTGGGATGTTGGTACCTAACGAAATATCTCTGCACCTGCTGATCCAATTCTGGCATTTCGTGTTTTTGGTGCTAGTAAGTGTCACCACGCATTTATGTTGTGCTTCGCGCAATCAGTCATTTCCTTTAACGCGTTATGCATTATGCACTGTGCACCGCATCTGCACTAAATCTTAATTACTGCACTCTGGGGTTTTGGGAGTGATTGGACCGGCTTCCGGGCATAAGTGTTTTGTCAGTCATTGCCTCCTGGTCATACATACTTATTTTTCTATTTTGGGAAGTTTATTCTTTAAATAAAAAAATCGTGAATTAGGGTCTTGAGACATATTCTGACAAAAATTAGCTCTCATAAAAATCTAAAGAAATTAGAAAATGGTCATTTCTGAATTTTGGTTATTTGATCGGGGAACTAGTTGGACGTGATGTGTGACCTAGCTGGTCCATTGGATTAGCTCGTATATCGCTTTGGTCTCGGTACACTTTTTGCTCGATCAGTCCATTTTGCTAAGAGTCCGTTCAGTACTTATTTCCCCCGTCCACGTCCCCCGCATTTTCCTTGTGGGCCAACCTCCTTTCCATACATTCTTCAATGCACTGATTACTTGTTGGTCGATGTATTCCACCCCTTGGATTACATGGATCTCACATGAGTAGCGCCTTGATGAGCCACCGCTTCACTGCTGGTCTGAGCCTCGATCGAAGTCGTTGCCCATCGCCACTCGGTGCCTTCATCATCTAGCACGTGAGCTACCCATTCCAGTTTGAATTGTGTGCTTCCAGATAGATGCCGATTGTCACTGAGGTCGACCCTGAACCATCACTTATCTGACCTTAGCCATCTCCGAGTTGATGCTGCCATAATTCACTAGTGCCATCAGTGATATCGTCCACGACCACTTACCCCACTTTGGTGAGCACTAATTTATTGGTTTGCTAATTCCATTATCATGGGAGAATTACCAAAAAAGTAATAAATTTATTACAATTGCGTCAATTCAATTATAAACATTTTTTTTGGCTAATTAGGTCTTAAGTTTTTTGCATTTGTACCAAATCCGTCCATTTGATCAAATTTGATTGGCTAGCATTGATGTGATACAACCAATATTAACGTGACACTGCCAACGCTTATGTATACAATTTTAATAATTTTTTTGGTATTTTTTTCGATTTTATTTTCAATTCTCTTTTTTTCTCCCTCTTCCTTCTTCCTCTAGCTAGCGAGGCTCACCTTGCCGTCATTGGGTGAGGCCGATGAGGCTCGACCTCTCCATTGCTGGGCAAGGTCAGCCTCGTTGAATTTGGCAAGGTTTGCCTTACTAGTGGCTAAGCGAGCTTACCCTTGCCCAGCAATGGCGAGGTTTAGCCTCACTTGGGGTGTGCAAGGTCGACCTAGTGAGGCTCAACTTTGCCAACCCTCACCTCTGGCCAATTGCCTTGGTCCAGCGACTAGCCAAAGGAAGAAGGAAGAAGTAAGAGAAAAGAAAAAATAAAGATAAATAAAGGAAAAAGAAAAATAATTTAAAATTTGAAAAAATTTAAAATATTACTAAAAATCATCTATGTTAGCTCTGGTCGGTCAAATTTGGTCAGATGGATTGAATAGGCATAAATGTAAAAGGTTTAAGACTCAATTGGTAAACAAAAATAAAAATAAAAATTTAGGATTGAATTAACACAATTGCAATAGATTTATGACTTTTTTGGTAAATTTTCCCCATTACTAGTAGAGGTATTAGTGGATATTCATTGTATATGATCCATGCTAGACTTGAGTACCGGGTTTTGACTAAACTTTAACTAGTTGGTTTGTGTGCTACATGCAATTGCTGCTGCTTGATTTCAATGAACTTAACATTGAATTGCTAAGTTACATGATGCAATTTCGATTTCAAGGGAGGAATATGTGTAGATTTGGTGGTAGTTATCTAGTCAATGCTAGAAATTGATAGCATGCTTAATTACACTTTAAAGCTGCAAATTTTGCTGTGAGTTTGTGCAAAGTTGGTGTAAAACATTTATTGCCCAAATTTAAGTTGTGGTTTAATTGCCTCACTCCAGGTTAATTTTTAGCTTAATCAAGTTTAGTCTCGTTACTAGGCATTCCATGTGGACTTGTGCCTGATTAACCCTTAGCTCGAACCATATAAATCAAAGGAAAAATTAACTCATGAGTCTAGTGAAATATAAAGTAGAAAAGAGAATTGGGGAATTTTCCATATAATTCGATATGTATAAAAGAGTGCATAAAGAGCTTATTTATTGGCTTTATGATATGATTATATAAAATAACACATATCAATCAAGATATTCACAATCATTCGGAGATATTTGTGCGATTTTGAGAGAGACAGAAAATCAATAGAAATATTCTAATTATTACTAATATAAGAAAATATCCTAATTATCTCTAACATACTCCCTTAAACTCAAGATGACATTGAAGAAGTCAACCATCTTGAGTTTGAATTAATGTCGCTCAATGCCATGAAAACTTGTTTCTCTTACGATACAATGGGGCATTGGGCTTGTTGATCCATGGTAGGGTAGTGTGTGAGATATTCTTCTAGATCTAGCTTGTTTGAGGGTGCTAGGTTTGGTGGTAGTGTCGGCTTCTCGAGATGAAAAGTGAAAAGTCGAGAATAAGAGGAATTAGAGTCGAGCAACATGTGTCCATTGCGATTGACTTTGCTGTTGGGACAATAACTTAAATGCGATTGATATGGTTGGCATGGTTATAATAAGTGAAATAAGTTAGGCTTTGCTGAGGGAAAAGTTACTATAAAAAACACGCCTTTGCGGCATAAAAAAATACCTTTGTGGAAAAGAAAAGCTTGACTTGGTGACATGTAGAGAAGTCATAACACACACAACTACCATGAAACTTACTTAAACATGAATTGGGGCATTTGGGTGAACACTGTCAAGGGCAAGATGAATTTATTTTGTTAGGGATGCATCGAGTATAAACCGGAAAGAAATTTCTAAGGCGCATGAAATTAGAACCTCGTGCTCATCTATGTTGTTTCATTGTGATTGGGATTGAATACAAAGGGTATTGATATTAGGATCCTATCTCTAATTGTCTTTGTCTATCTCGTCATTTTACCTTTTGGGAACACAAGATGTTCTCTTTGCTCAATCCCTTTGACTCCTCTCTTGCTTTTTCCTTTTTAAACAATCCTTCAGTGGATCTATTTCCTGAAGATACATCAATTGAATCTTCCTCTTCAAAGTTGTCTTATTCTAATCTTGATGTTGTTACCTATGGCAATCCCACTTCAGCAGCTCTTAACTTGTCTACACCATATGCGGATTCTTCACTCTTGGTCATTCTGCCTTCTCATGTTCGTCGCTTCACCCGAGTAAATCAACCTTCTGTTCAACTTCAACCTTCTGTTCGACTTCATGATTTTCATTGTCACTTTGCTATTGCTTCCTTTCACAAGCCACGTACATTCAGAGAAGCTTGAATTAACCTTCTTTGGTAGTAAGCAATGGCAGATAAGTTGCATGTGTTCGACAAATCTCATACTTGGGAATTTGTTGATTTACCTCCTAGAAAGTCAACTATAGGTTGTAGATAGGTATATGGATTAAGATTAAGGCCGATGATATGGTGGAATGCTACAAAACTAGACTAGAAGGAAAAAGGTTTCAGTTAGAAGTATGGAATTGACTATGATGAGACATTTTCTCCAATTGTATGTCTTACTTCAATTCAAAGTCTTCTTCTTATTGCAGTTATTAAACAATGGCCTCTATTGGAGATGGATGTTAAAAATGTCTTTCTTAATGGCCATCTTATGAGGAAGTATATATGGAGCCACCTCTTGGGTACATAGTTTGCTTCTAATAAAGTATGTTGCTTACGTAAAGCTTTATATGGATTGAAATAGGCTCCTTGTGCATGGTATTTTAAGCTCAATTCCACCATGAAATGTCTTGGCTTTAGATCCAGTCCCCATGACAATGCTCTATTCATTTAGAGAACTTCTCATGGGTATATTCTATTACTAATATATGTGGATGACATGGTTATTATTGGTGATGATCATATTGGTATTACAAAGTTCCAATAGTATCTCAGTCAGCAATCTAAATTGAAAGATCTTGGGCAACTCAGCTACTTTCTAGGCTTGGAGGTTGCCTTAGACTCCTCAAGCTATTATCTTTCTTAAGCAAAATATGCCACCAATCTTTTTTCTCGCATGAGACTCACTGATACTAAGACTGCTGCAACTCCAATTGAGGCAAATGCCAAATTTGATGCAAATGTTGGAATTGCTCTTTTGAATCCCACTCTTTATTGATAGTTGGTTGGCAAACTTGTGTATCTTACTGTTACTTGTCCTGACATTGACTATGCTATTCACTTAGTCAGTCGGTTCATGACCACACTGCATACAACTCACTTTACTATTGTCCTTTGTACGTTTCGCTATGTCAGGGTACCTTATCTCTACTATGGAGTTGAACTCTTATTCTAATGTTGATCAGGCTAGCAACCCTCTTGATCGTCGCTCCACTATAGGCTATTGCTTCTTTCTTGGTACCTCACTCATACCATGGCGTAGAAAAAAACCGATTGTTATCAATTGATCTAGAACCAAGGTGGAATGTTGTGCTCCTAATACAATATCAAAATTACTTTGGTAATGGTGGTTATTAAAAGACGTGGGAATCCATCACAACGGTGGAATAGTTATTTACTATGACAATTGAAGAGCTATTCAAATAGCTCATAATGATGTTTTCCATAAGTGCACCAAGCACATTGAAATTGACTGTCATTTCGTGTGCTAGCACATGCTTTGTGACACTGTTCGACTTGTTTCCACCTCATCTACTGATTGGACTACCGATATCGTCACTAAGGCATATCCACCTAGGCGTTTTCAAGGTCCTTTCTTCAAACTCCAACTAACTTCTTTGATGTCACATTGAGTTTGCGGGGAGATATTATATACATTTAGATTATGTATGATATTTTGGATATCTTTAATATTCTAGATATCTTTATGATTGATTGTAATTGAATTCAGTGAGTGCACTCCTTTCCTAAGGCAATCCTAGTGCACCCTTTTTGCTTTATACTCGAAGCACCCTTAGTAAAATAAATCCATCTTACCCTTAATAGTGTTCGCCCAAATGCCACAAATCTTGTATGAGTAAGTGCCATGGTGGTTGTATTATGACGTCTCCAGGGGCTGCCAAGTCGAGCTTTTCAATGCTGCAAAGATACATTTTCGCGCAATAACTTTTTCCTTAGCAAAGCCTAGCTTATTCCGTTTGCTGTTACCATGCCAACCGTATCGGCCACATTCAAATTACTGTTGCAATTGCAAAGTTGACCATAAAGAACGCATGCTGCTTGGCTCCAATTCCTCTAATTCTTGACTTTTACTTCTCATTTGAGAAGCCGGTACCACCATTAAAGTTAACACTCTCAGATGAGCCTGACCTAAAAGATTGTCTCACACACTGCCTCACCATAAATCAACAAGTCCAATGCCCCACGGTGTCGTTAAAAAAACAAGTTTTTGTGGCATTGAGTGACGTTAATTCAAACTCCAGTTGACTTCTTTAATGTCACTTTGAGTTTGAGGGAGAATATTAGAGATAATTAAGATATTTACTGTGACATCCTAGATTTACAACTTTACTTTCAATTCAATAAATCAGACATTTCATCGACGTCCCTATAATGCTGTTCTCAGAGTCGATCATTCGTGAGATAACTAGACTATTTAGGAAAGCCATTAAGGATTTTAAGGCAAATAGACTTGAGGATTCAACCGGAAATCGGCCGCTTGACCATGTTCATTTGCTAAGATCATTATGGCATAGACGTAAATCGATTAAAGATCAGAGATATGTCAATTTAACTGAGATGCGTGGTTAAACGTGGGTGATCCCACTAAATTGCAAAATTTTTATCGATCGACACTAGTTTGATTTTTCTATCGTTTTGGTACCGTGTATTTGTATTTGAAATTTCGAGATTTTCCTGACAACTGAGAGTTGCCAATGTACCAAAGGGGTTCATTGTGGCTCGAAGAAAATCGACCACAGGTCATTTGCACTAAAAAGTTCTAAAAAGTTACATAGTAGCTTAGGTCACACTAAAAACGCGCTGGATTGAAATTAACCGCGAATTTGAATCCGATTTCAGAAATTGAAAGTTCTGTCGTGTCACAATTAATTCTAGGAGCGTCGACTCAATTTTAGAAGATTTTTCTGCAAATCGAGACTTTTTGGGAAAAAGTCGGCATATGGCCGTTTTTGTTCAGAAATTGTCAGATATCGTTTTTGATCACAAATTTGGGAAGTGAGTTGAATGGGTGAGAAAAAAATGCCAAGATGATCGATGGTGGGTTGATTGATTTTATAGAGGCTAAATTGGATTGACTTAAGAAGGATTTAATGTCCAATTGAAGCAAGATCAAGGCAAATTCGTATGTCCCCCACCCCCACAACTTTTGGACCATTTCAAGCTTTTACATGGGGAGCATGGGTGGCTGGATTGTGGCCAAGGAAGCCGGACATGGCTGAGGATGGTCAAGGGGACAAATGAGAGGAAAATGTGAACCAAGTGGCCCCCCTCTTGCAGCAACCTTTTTCTTCCTCAATCCACTTGCTTTCTCCATTGTTGAGGGTGCTTGGAAGCTTGAGAAAATCAAAGAAGCAAGCCCCCTTGCTATTCGACCAAGCCGCACATCCACTAGACTATTTTCCTTTATTTCAGTTTCTGCTCCAACTGATTTTTTGCCAAATATCTAAATTGAAAGTGACATTCTTGGACGAATAAGCTAACGATCCACCCATCATCGTGACCATCACATCTAAACCGTTCCAAAGAGCCTGACCTCGTCCCAAACGAAACGGCCGGTAGTCTTGTATGGCTGCCGCAAGCTACTAATCACCGGTTTGTCGGTTCGCTCACTGGTTTGCTTGTTTTGCATTTTTTTTTTCATTTTTCTTCCATTCCAGCCATTCCTTTGCCCATTCCAACCTCCAACAAGACCCCCTATACCCCCGGGAGCCATGGTTGTCAACCACCCGCTCGCTGGAGCTCCGATCAACCTATTTCTTCGCCGTTCAGCCTTGGTTCTCCTTTGTCCAACAAGAATAGAAGCAGAAAATGAACCAGCAAGAAGTCTAAGACTTCGTGGCCTGCCTCCAACTATCGTAAGTCCTCGCCGTTGGCCGTCGGGACTCCCTCAGCCCATCTCGGTCCTCGTGTGTGTCAACCAACCTTGTTTCCTCTCTTTTGTAGTAGCAAACATAAAACTTGTTGGTGGCTTTTCTAGCAACCTTCGGGCCCATTTTGAGGTGGTTCCGGACCTCAGTTGCTAGGCCCGCTGTGAAGGAAGTTGTTCCCCGTTGCGTTCCCGTGATTTGCACCGACTGGCTCACCGAACAAGTGAGTTTAACTCACTAATCCTTACTTAGTAGGTTACTTGTGCTTAGGGGTTGGTTAGTTTAGGCTAAGATGGATTAGGTGGGTAGGTTATATTAGATTAGTGAATTTAATTAATTTCCATTGCATGTTAAGTGGTTAACTAGTGCAATTAGCAAGTAAATAGACTCTAGTACTTATTTAACGAGTCTAAAAAATTTTCCGGGCCTATTTTGGCATATAATTAGGCATTACGGGCCTAGGCATTTATTTAATATTTTATGTAATTATTTAATTATTTAATTATTTTTCGGAAATTAACCCAAGATAGTTGGTGATCGGAACTTCTTGCTGAGTGCAGTGATGCTCTCTATTTATTTAATTGAGTACCTAATTGTGCAAATTGATTTTGATTGACGTTTGTGGGTTATAATTTCCAAAAATGGATAATTTTGGTAATTAAGTGCAAAATTACCGGGCGTCGGTCTACAGTGCCAAAAATCTATTTTGGGATTGCGGAAAATAGTGAGAGGTTCAAAAGTGAAAATCTTAGAATTTCAGTTTCGTAGAAAGTAAAGCTTTAATTCCTGTTTTACTTGGAGTACTCCTAACCATGCTAGTAATAGTTTAGTAGCAACTCTAATGTAATAATGAATTAATGAGAGGAATCAAGTTATGATCGGTAAGAATTGGAAGAGTTCACACGAAGCTTAAGCACCACCTTATAGGAAGATTAGTGCATTGCCCTGATAATCTGTTAGCTCTCATGTGGTTTACTTGTGATGTTGCAATAGTGAGAAAATATTTGGAGAGGGGATGAGCTTGTGATGGTCGCCATCTCCTTGGGATGCGACCACAGTTGGGTAATCGTCTAAGCAAGGTGACCCCAATGGCGGTTTGCGGTGGTCAGACTGCTCGTTGGAATTTTCTTTTGTGAGAAATTCGCTAGATTTGTATTCTTTGTATGAGTGTTATTTTTATTGGAAGGGTCATCGTACGATCTTAGTTTTGTAGGGCAAGCTAGTGAGCCATCAACCATGGAGTTTGGGTTGCTAGTACATAGTGGTCCAACCACGATAATTGTTTTACTCCCTAACTAGTCGTTCTTCAACACCAGTTCAATCAAAATATCAACTTCTAAAATTACAAAGTATATCATGATCCTTGATGTTTGTTCCTTTTTTTTTTTTCCTTTTTGGTTTTGTCAATCTAGACTAAAATGAGGTTTAGTCCTTAAAAATTAATTATATGACTAATTGTTGATAAGGTTTGCTCCTAATGTTTGAGTCTTGCGAAGCGGTTAGTGTGGTGCAATATTAACACCATAAGTAGGATGAAACAAAAGGGGCGTGAGAGGGAAATCCTAGTGTAGCTGGACGCTAGGTGGCAGGTGAGGAATGTCGAGTCACTAATTGTGAAGAATTTCTCATTGGTTCTCCACCCAAATCCCACCTCACCCCCCTAAGCTCGGAGATACCCAAATCAATAGAGACAATAAAATCTAGAACTTCAAAAATCCAAAATGTTCCCCTAAATTAGTGTAGAGATGGGTTACTTACAATAAGAGGACCGAGAAAATTGTTTTGTAGACTTATGCAAGGTGACAATCCTAACGTAGGGAACTGACGGTAGATAAATTACCACGTGTTAGGAGAGACACGGGCCAATCATGGGCTAGTGCATGTTAGGATGAAATAAGCCTACACCAAACCCGCTAGAAATTGTTTGGGAATAAGCTGGATTATCTCTAAAGAACCTTGCTCCAAGCCCACCAAGAAAAATTCTCCAAAACATCCCCAATGAATAAGAATTACCACCACAGGCCGTGGTGGTTCCGCTGGGTAGGCTTCAGGCCTTTGAAGGGAGAGGTCGGGAGTTTGAAGCCCCTGTGATGCAAGTGGCAGGGAGGCTAGTGGGCCATTAGGTGATTAACGCATGGCACCGGGGTGGTGGTCTTCTTGCTAGCAACACTTAGGGGTTTACATGGCGGCTGTCGGCCAAGGCGGTTCCTCCAGCATAAAAAAAAAAAAAGAAAGAATTTCCTAAGATGTGGTCACCTATCAGGAAAAGTGTTAAAAAAGTCCTAAATATTTTGCATTTGTGCCAATTTAGTTCTAAACCTTTTTTATATTGTGTCAATTCAGTCATTTTCGGCCAATTTTGGCTGGATTTTGCTGACTGGACGCCGATTGGTGTGACCTGATCAGTATTAACGTGGACATTTTTTAATAATATTTTAATTTTATTGAATTTTTTATGTTTTATTTTATTTTATTTTTCCTTATCCTTCTTCTTCCTCCAATCGATTGCTGGCGATCGGCCAAAGGCGACCGTTAGCGAGGTCGACCTCATCGGCCACCTTGCTAGTGGCCATAAGAGCGACCTCGCGCTAGGCCAATGAGGCTCGACCTCGCCGCCCAGGCCTTGAGGGCGGCCTTGCGCTTGGATCTGGCAAGGTTGAGCCTCGCGGCCATGGGCGAGGCCGCCCTCAAGGCCTAGGCGGCGAGGGTTGAGCCTCGTTGGCTCGGCGCAAGGCCTCCCTAGAGGCCTGGGCGAGGGTGAGGCTCGACCTCGCTAGATCTAACAAGGACTGGCTTCTTCGGCCTGGCATGAGGCTGCCCTCGAGGCTTGAGCAACGAGGATCGAGCCTCACTCATGGCCAACGAGGCTCGACCTTGCCAGATCCAAGCGCGAGGCCGCCCTCGAGGCCTGGGTAGCGAGGGTCGAGCCTCGCCCATGGCCGGCGTGGGGTCGCCCTCGTGATCATTAGTGAGGTGGCCAGCGAGGTCGACCTCTCCAGTGGTTGCCTCCGGCTAGTCGCCAGCGACTGGTTGGAGAAAGGAGGAGGATAAGGAAAAAAAGAAAAATAAAAAAGGAAAAAATAAAAAATAAAAAAATTAAATATTATTAAAAATTGTCCATGTTAGCGCCGATCAGACCATGTAGCCTATCGGCGACCAGTTAGCAAAATTTGCCAAAAAGGATTGAATGGACATAATGTAAAAATGTTTAGGATTAAATTGGCACCAAAAAAAGTTTATGACTAAATTGGCACAAATGCAAAAGATTTAGGATTTTTTTGACAATTCTCCAGCCATCTATCCCTTGTCATTCTTGCATTAAGTAATGCCCATGAGAAGTAAACTAACAACAAATCTAAGATCACAGTTTGCTAGTAAATTCGAAAATTATATATATAATATGAAAGGGAAAAATTATGTTGGATGCAAATTGCGCAATCCTAAGATCTCCAAAACCAGAACAAGAGCATAGATGATCGAGTAGAAAGATTATTACATCTTTTTTGGGATCCATCGTTTTTGATGTGGAAGGGGAAAATCAATGATTCATGCGCAAGTTCTTCTCCTCTATTGCTCTCCGTATTATTGGCTCAATGAGACAGCCTTATTACCCTTTAGCGTTAGGTAAACGCTCGTTATGTGTGAATACTTGTGAAAATTAGGGTTAGAAGAAAGATTTGAGCACTATTTATAGAGTTTCCAACTAGGTTCTCTCATTACGGGCCAGGCTTAACTTGGCCCATACTAGCCAGCCTCATATTAAACTAATTAAGAAACATTCTATCTCACTTTAGACCAACCTCGTAAAATGGTAAATTATATTATCAATAAATGTTGCCCACATAAAAAACAAACTCTTACAAATTATTCACCAACATTTTGCCTCTTATGTGAGAATTCTTTGAGAAATGCGGACAAGAGCATCATAGATAGCCTCGGTTGATCCACATAAATAAGCGACATAAGACAACTTCAAGTTTTAACGTCACTTTTCATATACAAATAGGATTGAGATGAATCCGGGGTAAATTCTAACTCCGATGACATGTGAGAGAAAGCTCAACAGAAAGAAAATGAGTGCCAAACTCTTATATGGGGAGGAGATTCCATGTGTATAAGATATATATAAACCCCGTCGATCATGGATTCGGGAACCACAAATGTGGTTTCTTTTTCGCATCATGAGGCTATGAATGGAAACACTTGTCCTCTCTCTCTCCTCTCCTCTCCTCTCCTCTCGAGATCGTCGTCGCCGTGCCCCTCCTTGGGGCCTTCCCTCTTCTTCTTCCGACCGTCTGCGAGTCAAAGCACGAGGCGTTCGCCGACCGCAGCGCGGTCGTCTCCACAGCCTACGGCGTTTCAATTTACAAGGCTGCTTCTATTCCATATGCCCCTCCTCCTCGGCTCGTATCTCCCCTTATTTTAATGGCTCCAAGCCCGTCATTTATTCAGCTTCCTTCTGCCACACGCGATATTCTCACCATTCCCACCGAAAATTACTAATTAAATTAAGTTCTTTTTCCCCATGGAAATAGTACCTCCACTAGGTAGGCACCCCTAGAAATAACTTTCAAAGAAATGAAATAGAATAAGAGGCTCTCCCTCTTTTGCACCCACAAGCAAACATCCCATGCACAGAGTACCCAGTTGGAATTTAGATTTGAATTTTTATTTTTTTGGGTAGATTTATTGTCTTTGTTGAGGTGATGACAAATCCATTCATCTAATCTAGGTTTTTCCCCTCTAGTGAAAATCAGTGCATGTGACCAATGAATTATGGTTCTGTACTATGTACTCATTTGCCAGTTGAAAAGAGAGAGGGAGAGAAAGAGCGCTGCGTGTGCCAAAAACACTTCTGTTTACCTTTTTTCCATGGCCACTGATGCATCATCCTCAGTTAAGTGTGAGTACTTGAGGATTTTTTTGTTTTGGGTAGATTTATTGTCTTTGTTGAGGTGATGACAAATCCATTCATCTAATCTGGGTTTTTCCCCTCTAGTGAAAATCAGTGCATGCGACCAATGAATTATGGGTCTGTATTGTGTACTTGAGGATTTTGTAACCTCATTTTTTGCTTTTTCTTTTATTGTGCAAGGAATTCGAATTTTTTTTTGACTTGATTAATCTTCACGATTGTGTGCAAAATGTAGCGTTCACGAGCATAGGGTAGAACTCTGCTCATAGGATGATGACATTTCTACAATTCTTTCTACCATAGATAAAATAAGAACTTCAGCTTTTACATTATCCTTCCAAGTTGATCAGTATTTGGGTCTTTTTAAACATCTGACCAATCGTGTCAAACATCGGATAATTACAAAAGGCACATTACTTTGCGCTCTAAAGTGTAGCCCTCAAGAGAATGCCCTAGTACGAAATATGAATCTATACATTGAGCTGAGAGGATAGATATGCTTACTACTTCTGAAACCTTATACTAATATTAGCTAGCAATCTCTTTACCAATAGATAATGTAGGTGAACGAACGGATCTCGGAGTCAACGATGGAGTTGATGTAAGTTTTCATTCTTGTACTGATCTTTGAAATTGGTTCCCAAAATTCAGTGATGCATCTCCATGGCTCCAAGCTTATTCGACTATTGTTGGAAGTTGTTAAAATCAGGAGACATAATCTTCCTTTTGTCGAAATATTTATGATTCACTCTAATGGGTCACTGGGTCACATGATAAAAATTATCCTTGGACATGGACAAATATCATTCTTTGCATGTATTCATGTTGATCTCCAAACAATTTGTGACATACTGGATAATATCTATTTGACCTCCACTATCATCAATTCTTAGCAATAATCCTAAGAATTACGAATCCGCGCGATTTTATGATTATCCAATATGGTTAAAACGTGAAACCACCGTTGAGAATCCATTGGTTGCTGGCTGGCCCCAAATACCCTAAATATTAGAAAAACAATAGAAAACATGAACTTCCGACTCTTTTTTTTTTTGTTTCTTTCCCATGGAAGAATAGGACTAAATTGCCACACAAGAACTAAACAGAGAAAATCAGCAATTGAGGAACACGAGACTGGACTGGCAACCCCTTTCTCGGCGGACAACTGTTTGTAGCTGTCCCTCTCATCGATGCTCTCCTTCCCGTCTTGGCTAAGAAATTCAGATTAAAGAGTTCGGCAAACCCCAGAAGCAGACGACCTTGCACAGGTCCTTAATGAATGGTCCGAGGCTCATCTTCATCTCTCTCACCGACGCAAGTGTGAGAGAGAGAGAGAGAGAGAGAGAGAGAGAGAGAGAGGACAACTTATAAAATCGGTTCACACGTGTCAACCGTGAATGTCGATTTATAAAGAATAATAATTAGACAACGTTACGGCATTCGATGCAAAAGACTACTTTACAAAAGTAAGAAGAACGTTTTGTGTTGCATCGATTTATAGTTTTACTGTGTGAAACAATCTTGGATTTTCTTTTTTTCAACTTTATTGCGTTCAAGATGGAAGAAGAATATAAAAAGATGCAAAACAATTACGTTATAAGGTAACATCACTTTCAGTTCATCACTCCATGTTTTTGGCCTCATTACCTACTCAGCTTTTGTTACTTTATTTACCAAAGTAACCATGTACATCAAATATTTGGAATACTGGCATTATTATTGAACAAGTGGAAAGTAAAAAGAACAGGGAAAACAAGAGGTTAAGTGGTTGTTCCGCATACACCAAAGAGACCTTTCCCGACATTTGTGCTCTCTCTCTCTCTCTCTCTCTCTCTCTCTCTCTCTCCTCCCCCCACCCCCCATATATCTTCACCTCTGACCCTTATCAAATTTTAACACCATCTCAGCAAATTCTCTCTCGCCTTCGGTTTTCACTCATCTCTCTCCTTCTACTCCAAAAACCAAGTCTCACCGCATCTCTGCTCCATCTGTTCTAGTGTTTGATCTGCCCTAGACCAACAGCCCTTGAGTTTCTTGAGCCGTATATCTCCTTCAAGATCACACCCATCTATTATAACATAGCAATATGGATGGGTTTAGCTCTCAAAGGCAAGACTCCATGAAAAGGAGGTTCCAAGATAGGAGCTTGCCCATCTCGTCCATGGACAACTACTTCGCAAAAGTCATGGCTGCCGCCGCCACTCCGCCTTCCTCCTCGCCGGCCTTCTTGAAGAACCCTAACAGCAACAGCAACAGCAACAGCAAGATCCCAGGTTCTATCGGGTTCGATGACGATCTCGTGGCCGCGGTCGTGCCGCCGGTGACCGTGGCCATCGAGGGGCGCTCGATCTGCCACCGCATCAGCCTCCACAAGCACGAGAGCTACCAAAGCCTCGCCAAGGCGCTGAGGCAGATGTTCGTGGACGATGCTGATGTCCCGGACAAGGATCTCAACCTATCCAATGCTATTCCCGGACACCTTATTGCCTACGAAGACATTGAGAATGATCTTCTTCTTGCTGGTGACCTCAATTGGAAGTAAGTTCTTTCTTTTACGAATATTTAACATGAACCTTTGGCTTGTCTCTCAAAATTTGTCATGTTCGCCCATGACTGAAATAGGAGCTTTTGTTAAGTACTCCGCTGATGAAAACCTAACCTTTTCGGTTTTATCTTCGAGTAGGGACTTTGTACGTGTGGCGAAGAGAATCCGGATTCTGCCGGTGAAGACGAATTCGAGGAAAGGAAGAGGAGAAGCATGAGAGCTGCTGTGTTAGCCTGGACTTTTGTTGAGGGTTTCGGTGTGATGAAGGCAACCGGAACTTGTATGAGCTTGAGAGAACCACAAAGGGGGAAAAAAAGAAAAAGAAAAAAATGAAAAAGAAAAAAGAGGAAGATATGTTTTGTCTCTTAGGGATCCAGATCCAATGTCCTTTCTAATTCTTGGGTATGAACTTTCTTGGCTATCGTATTTATACAGTTCTACTTCAATTTCTTACTTCTTGTGTTTTTCTCTCATGACTCAGTTCTAAGTTGAGCCAGTGGAATTTGTTCTCTCTTTAGATTTTCTAATTACTTAGGTTTTCTTCTTGTGTCCAAAGATGGCGAGAGGACTGAAAGCATGCAAAATATCAAATTTGTTGATCACCACTCTTCGGAGCTATACGACTTTGTTAATCGATGTTTCACTCCACATTTTTCCCCTCAATTTATGTACCCTGCGTGAGGAATCAAGATATAGTAGGTATGAACTATGATTGATTCGTAAAATCGACTTATTCAATAATGTACACAACATCATCTTATTGAGTATTAACTGAGCCCTTTTGTTTAAAATTCACTTACTGTCGGATGTCATATCATTTACGTATGAACTTTGAAATCCGGTCTTAGTGTATTATCATTACAAATAAATGGTCTGTCTTTCCTTGATTTGCCTTGCCTGTACACGTAATGGTTGATATTTGTGAAGCCGTACACGTAATTTACTTGAACGACTCAGGACGCTAATGCTTGAAAATGCAGTGTCCTCCATCATGTAATGGAGGACATGACTAAACCAAATTTCACGGTCCCAATAAATTCTTGAATAACTTACAGCTTTTGAAGTGAAGTGATGTATGAAAATGTAATGTTTGGTGGTGGGTCCTACAGTCGTTTCCTCAAGGTTTGCCCGCCAGTTGGCTTAGGAATTCCCTGGGTTAAAAAAGAAAATGTAATGTTTGGCCAATAAAAATATTCAAATACAACTCTAAGATATCCTGTTTTCCTAAGCCACGATTTCCTCTCCTGCTGCCTTCTTTAATCACCCCCACGTACCATGTTGCATATTCAAGTCTTTCTGCTTTTCACCTCAACATTTCCATGAGGAAGTGGTGAGATACACAGTCAAACCTATTGCAAAAAGTGGCTTGTAGTTAATAAACGTAGCTAGAGTTACTGTGCTTCCCACGGGAGTAAATGCTTAGGCGAGAGAAAAGGTAAAAAGGTCGTACGAAAATTGGAAGAGCGCTTCCATTTGCATTAACATTTCTGTGTCTTGTCTGTATTTTTTTTTTTTTTTTTTCACTTTTTGGCATCAAGACCAGAGTTTCCTTCCTGCTCCAAAGAATGTCGTCTAATGATATTCGAAGGTACGACGATTGTTCTGGGTAATATATATATATATATATATATATATATATATATATATATATATTTGTGTATAAGCTTAAAGAATTCATGTCTTGTTCTGCTTATTGTGATGTTTGATTGCTCTGACAAGACCCCATGGATGGAGACTGACAAACAAATTCATCCTATCCATATTTTTATAGTCTTTAACTTATATTTATATATAAAAAAAACTGACATTTCATGAAGTTAGGCATCCACACGCATGTTACTGGCTTTTAGCTTACGCACAACTTCTAGAAATACTCAAGAAAGTCACAGATCTTCATGTATTCTCATGGAGGAAATATGGTGATGCTGCAATGGAGGAAGTGAACCCACTGAACTTAATGAATGGGGCTGGCTACAATGTATTTGACTGAAGCTAAAGCAGCCCCTTCTTAAAAACATCAACCTTATTTTTCCAGCCATTAATTAGTTAATTTCAGATCAGATGGGTCCACTCCTAGAATGTAGGCACCGCTTAAAGGCTTGCACTTTCATTTCAGTGGGATTGTTGTTGCCTGCATTGAGACAAGCGAAATATCAGGTTATCCTCGAGAGCACGATGTTTCCTAATATCTACGATGATTATCACATCCGCGATATGTTATCATTTCCGAAAGAATATAAAAGACTTGCAATAATTGACGAGGATGAAGGATCAGGACATCTTAATTTATAAAACGTAAAAGTTATCTCATATGAAATATACGTTAGGTGCATTTTTCTGGTATAATTATAAGAGTGAATTTGAATTAAAATGTTCTTGAATATTTGACTCGGTTAAAATTCAATATATGATATATCGCCTTTTCGGAAAAGGAATAAGTGGTCTTCGTTTATTCTCATGTATGTAACAATTAATTGAGTTAATTAATTGAATTTAAATAAAAGAATGAGGATCCCAACTCAATAATGTAAAGGGAAATTGATTATTTGTAATCACTCTCTCTCTCTCTCTCTCTCTCTCTCTCAGAGTCCAACTGGCTGTCGCTCGGTAGGCATTACACATCATTTTTCCTTATTTTTGTCATTTTATTACTAAACACCTAAAAATTAATTGATTTCTCAACCTTTAATTCTCTGTGGCCAGCTTTTCGTAAACTGCAAATTGGTGAAATGGGTCAGCTTTTTTATTTTTATATTTCACTTTTTGCGTTGCTTTACGTCTAAATCAACGCAATTAATTGAATTCTGATAAAAAAAAAGCCCAAGATGCAATTAATTGGCTTGACTTTTCCCATTGGAGCATCTGCTCTGCGGGACTATTAACTTCGTGACCGCGTCCTTAAGTAGAAATGCGGAAATGTTGGCAGTATTTCACTGTTGTTAGCCTCAATGCTTGTCGCATGCAATAAATTTTGATATTTTCAGGAGATATTCTCTATCCTTTTTATATCTCTTTTGAGCCTTTTTTTAAAGGCGTTTATAAGATTAGGAATTGTTTCCATCATCAGTGAAATTAAAAATTGCCGTAAATTGCCATATAATGAAATATTATTCTCATAGTTGGGACGTATGCAATTAAAATTTAGAAAATCGATTAATTTCTCACTAAACATATTCAACAAGTGCTCGAGAGACACTTGTTCACATTACCATATTTGAAATTATGCATGCTTAACATATACGTTACCGAGCTGAGACCTCATTTATGTAAAATACAAATGAAATTCAAAGTATGACCAAGAAATCTAAGTCGATAGTTGAAATTATGCAGCCTGCTCCTCTGGCGAGATATAAATGAGGTATTGTGGAAGGACAAGATATAAATGAGGGGAAAGACTTTCGCTCTAAGTATGGACCAATTTCAATTAAGTAGCGTTGGTTAGGGATATGGTATGGACCTCTTTTCTTTTCAATTTACGTGCTGTTGTTGCTTTATGACATTGCATTTTCCTGTCCCTTAAGGACCAAGGAAGTAACGGTTCGAATTCATAGCATAGAAAAGACTGACAAATTTATGTCCACGAAAATATGTCCCAGAAACCAATGGGTCTTTTTTTTTCCTTCGTCTTGGCAATTCAAAATCAGTTATTGTGCTATGAAAATAACATCAAATGACCTGTACTTGTGTCATATGATCTTGGCTGAGATTCAAAGTCGGTTTGCTTGGGGGAGTTAATGGAATTTGGCAAGTGAAAACAACCGGTTTAATCAATCAAGTCAACTAACTAAGAACAATAATGCTGTGCATGCCAGCTTTAATAACATCAAAATATGTAGGTTGCCCTCTCTCTGTTTTCTGTTTCATTCTGTTTTATTGTAATAAATGTCATCTTTTTTAGTCTGTTTATCATTGAGTCAACATGCAACATCAGCGTTTCTATCCATATTTTTAACGAAAGGACTAACGGGAAAAACCGCATAATTCAGGGACTTAATCAAAAAAAGAAAAAACTGTCCAAAAAGTCCTAAGTCTATGCATTTTTGCCAAATTAGTTATAAACATTTTAATTTTGCCAATTTGCCAATTGAGTCCATTGAGTCACTTTTGGTTAGAAATTGCTAACATAGGCACCGGTTAGGGGTGATCGGTTTAATGTTCTATATAGGCTTCGCCTAGAATCTGGGACTTATCCATTGGAATGGGTTTTTCATTTTTTAGAACTTGAAACCTCCCGTGCATATCCTAGAATCTGGAATTTACCCAGTCACAAGTTTCAATGTCAATTCCAGGGTCTATTCAGGTTCCACTTATATTATTATTTAAATGATTATAATTCACTAATCATAACTTATATTTATACACATGAAAAATATAGACATGAAAAAAAAAATCTTAGTTATAAAATGAAAACTTGGACTAGTGCTTCTAAATTATATACTCATCATCAAATGGCATGAAATATTAGAAGATCGCACAGAGACATAGACTAAGAAAACATTAAAACTTATTCAAGATTCTAGGTTATAGGTTCTAGGGTCAAAATTTCTCCAATTAAGAATTTAGAATCTACCCATTTTTTGGAATCTAAAACCTATCCTATATACCTTGGAACCTAAAACCTACAGATTTCCATTGGTCCGGTTCTCAAGTTTCAGGTTTTACATTGGAATCATGTTCACCTCTAACGCCAGACATCCCATGTGACATGGTCTAAACTGACGTGAACACTTTTTAATTATATTTTATTATTTCTTTATTATTTCTTTTCTTTACTTTTTTTTTTGGATTGAAGGTCGGCGATGGTGTCACGGTACTTGCGGCTTCCAGCGTGGGCTTGATGGCACTCGCTGGTCAAATGAAGGGCATGCAAGCCCTTCCCTAGAACCGAGACAGGCAAAGAGGGTGCCACAACCCTTGTCGAGTCTAAGCAAGGGCTTGCATGCCCTCGTTGGCCTCAATCCAAAATTGAAAAAAAAAAAAGTAAAGAAAAGGAAAAAAGAAAGAATATATAAAATAATTCAAAATTTATTAAATATTATTAAATATGTTCATGTCGGTGTTGGCTATATCATGTAAAATGGTTGGTATCAATGTCAGTATTTTTTGGCTAAAATTGACTAGATGGCTCAATTGGCAAAACATAAAGATGTCTAGGATTCAATTTACAAAATTGAAATATTTATAATTGAATTGGTAAAAATGTAATAGATTTAAGATTGTTTGGATAATTTTTCATAAAAAAAGAAAAAGTCTGCTTTGTATCATATATCGTTGAAGTTGAAGTTCAATAAAGTACAATTCAATGTTTCTCAATCATTTAATTTTTAGGATAATATATTACTTTGACTCGAATTCTACGCACACATATACACTCGTGCAACTTTTGCTAGTGGTTATAAACGAGTAGATTAAAAATGCCCGAGAAATCTTATTTGGCAATTGGGAATTTGCTTTTCTTTTTATTAATATAATCACCCACTAAGATTCATAGCATTGTGATCTTAAGGTCCTAAACTCAAGAAGGCTATGCATTATACAGGAGATTTCGTCCGTTGCAACAACTCAAACGCAATTCCTTGAGATTGAGTCGCGTTAGTAGCAAGTAGAATGACTTGATGAGAAAAATTAAAAGCATAGGACCAGGAAAAATTACATAATAAGTCCTAAACCTTATGTATAGAATGCAATTAATTCAAAAACCATTCAAATGGTTCGATTAAATCCTACTCCTTCTTCACGAAGTGCAATGAATGAATAGTATCTAAAATTGACTTCGTGTCGTTAAAAAAGGGTTATTGGGATATCTTTCCATTGCACTTTTCAACATAATTCTAAAACTTAATAGCATTTTTCAATAAATCTTGAGAACTTAATTAAACCAACTAAAAGTTTGAGATTCTATTGGACTTTCAATTTAGCTAGGATAGTGAATTTGATTAAACCAATCGAAAGGCTGGATACTAAATTGTATTTAATACATAAAGTATAGCACTTCGGATGCAATTTTCTAATCAAGGACTCCATTAGAGAAACACGAAAGTACGATAAACGAAAAGTATATTCTTTTTTCTTTTGAAAAAAAAGAAATCGTACTTCATTTTTTTCGGGCACAGGGAATCATGCAATAGAGAAATTATCAACTTATGGATTATTTTATTATATTTTTTAAATTAAATTGTTATTATTATTTTTTTTGGTGTCGCGTTCAACATTTGGATTTGAGTCAGCAGTATTTGCAGACTTTGGGATGTAACCGATGGGCTTCCGTGCATGCTCCGCTAAGTATCTTTCGCATTGGCTTTGTCTAATATAGTCAAAAATGGAATTTAGTGATCCAAGATGTTTTATATTGTTTTCAAGTACATCAATAATTGTAGCTGGCTCACCTTGAATTTAAATTTCTATTGTTTGAATAATAATCGACACGCATGGACAAGAAAATCTTAATCAAACCCCCTAAAAAGTTAATATGTACGCACATCCATCGTGTCAAACATAGTACATGAGGAATCAATTTTATTCTATATATTTGAAATAATTATCTTGGATTTTAGTCTTGTTGTTGGTGGAAATAAAAACAAAGAAAAAGGGTTAGGTCTAGTCTTGCAATTGAATTTAATGCTGATTTTAAGGAATTGTTCGATTGATGATTGATCCCATTATCTAATTCACATCATGTTCTGATTAGAGATTTTGGTCTTTACTATAAAAAAATGATGGTTGACCAGAAGTTAAAGCAACGTAATTAACATATCTTAAAGATAAGTATTATTTCAATATCACTACCAAATATATCGTATCTTTTCAAGAAAGTGACCCGGAAACCGGGCTATGCAATTAATGATATGATTTTATTCTTCAACAGTTTTTACATTTTTTTAACATCTTAAGTAGTAGTTATGAAATACCTTTTTTAGTGTAGCATATTGACGTTAAAATTAAAATTAACATTTTGAAACTTTAATCATACAATTTTTGATATCATGGTTGATTTGTCAAGATAATTTTTGTTTTTGAACTCATTGTCAAGATAATGACTTGATAAGAATGTAGTTAGTATGGTGACCTCATTATTCTTAAATCTTTGAAAGTACCCAAAAGATGTTGGCCTACATAGTATGGAATTTTACCCCTCTCTTTGTAATTTTAGGGTTAAGAATTGTTGTGAATACTTCAAGAGTAAAATTATGATAATGCCAAATCGTGGGGAGTGCAATTTTAAGATCACTAGGAGAGCTGGACCAATTGAGGCAATCGTGATAAATTTTATGACTTAATTGCAACTTTTGAAAATTTTAGGATTCAATTGTATGTTCGTAACAAGTTTTAGGACTTCCAGTAAATTTATCCCAAAATAAAAATATTCAATTAGTGACGATTCGGGTTTGGAGTATGTGTAGGACATCAACAAAGCACCAGTAAAAGACTTCATATATAAAATTACAATCGAATCCTAAAAAATTACAAAAAGTGTTACCAACTAAAGCACTTGATTTGATCAATTTAACAAGTTTTAGGATTTCATTACACTTTTCAAAAGTTTTAGAACTCAATTGTACTTTCATAATAAGTTTTGGGACTTCATTATACATTTTGAAAGTTTTTGGACTAAATTGCATTTTGTTAACAATATTTAGGATTTCAAATGCATTTATTTCATTTTTTTTTAATTTTAGTGATGTTGTTGCCTTTTCAGTTAAGAGACCGTCATTGTAAAATCTAGTTGGAATTTTGTTGACTGACTAAATTGCAATTTAGCCACACTCCAAATGCAAAACTATATGTTTTTCATGAAATAAGTTTAAGTAGTGAATGTAATTACGATGATTATCATACTGTAAATAATAAATTACTTAAATGCGTAAATTTAGCTACGATAATCAATCGTAGCTAAAGCACACAAATTTGTGCCAATGAATATTGATTTTTTAAGTAAAAAAATAAAGAGATATTACAATTATTTTCAAAAGAAAAGAAGAATTCAGTCACTTTATCAGGAAAAGATCCTCCTTTAATATCTTTTGTATATCAATTTGAGTGTTTGAAACTTTTTAAGCATCCAATTAATTCCTATTGAGTGTGACAACCTCTCGATCTAACGCTAGACAATTATCGGAGTATAGTAGGTTTGACCCTCCTTGAAACGTGTAAACGCGACAAGCGGCGAAAATCCTAAAGTCAATTTTGGACAGCTAACTTGGACAAGGGATGAAAATTCAGATAACGAAAGAAAATCTAAAAACTGTTTTCGCACGTATTGTTCGACTAGGTCATGGCCCTCGCCTAACATTTCAAAATCCATATCATTTTCTTTTGAAAATAACCTTTACGCATACAACCAAGAAATCTTA
Organism: Eucalyptus victrix; assembly: GCA_016097545.1. Taxonomy (NCBI): domain Eukaryota; kingdom Viridiplantae; phylum Streptophyta; class Magnoliopsida; order Myrtales; family Myrtaceae; genus Eucalyptus; species Eucalyptus victrix. The sequence goes on from CM027837.1 coordinate 32,321,348, forward strand.
AAAATTGAGAATTTTGTTATCCCGTTTCCTAATCAACGAACGTTTTACAGCGGTCACGGATGGTAATCGGTGTAAAAGGAAGCTCTGACCGAGAATGGCCACGCACAAACTTCTGAAGAACAAGAATTACTTCCGGTCGTTCCGATTGTTCATTTCCTTTTGTCGATCAAACACACTTGCTCTTGTTCTTCTAGAAGGATTTGTGTTGTCATTAGCGGGTTCATTTGATCGTTTCAGAACCCGTGGTCGTTCTTGTTCCTTTTCTTGGTGCAAATATTGTCTGTCAATTTCAAGCCCAAGAACTCCGATGTTTGGTCAGAATCGTTTCCTTAGTCGAAGCGCGATTCCACTATCGAGTTAATGATCATGAATTTTGAACAAAAACATCTTTAGGCACTTTCAGTGAGATGAGGGGGAGAAAGGTATTTTCTTGAATTCGTTGCTTTCGAAATGAGTCTGTGAAGTCGAAATTTGTCGGGATTCGTGAAGCCGATGATCGTTGATTATGTTGAAATCGTCGTGGGTAAGGTGATGGATGGTTGGACAGGATCTTGAATGCTGTCGGATAAAAATATTTGCAGGACTAACCGTAACAGTGAAAAGTGTAATCAAATTTCTGCAAACCTGTCAATGGTTAATCCCTATGCTCTCTGTACAGTCAAGTTTAAATTCTCAAGAGGGGTATATTTGTCTTACGAAAAATAAATAATTCAAAAAATATTTCAGAGAAAATGATTATTAACATCGTTGCAAAAATAAATATTTTCATTATCTATCAAAATATTTAGATATAAATTGTTGTCGAAAAGGAAAATATTTTTCATGAACAATTATATCAATTGATACAAACAATTATTTTTAAGAAAATATTTTTTTTTACATCATTCATTTTTTGTCAACCAAATGGAGCCTGAGAGTCAACTTGCTGCGAAATCTAGTAGCAGTTGACCAAGTGCTCGGGGCAAGGATTAGAAAGGTTGAGGCCGATTTAAAATGCAAAATCGATTCCTCAAGCTAGAATCGTCTAATTTGTGAAAATAAGTTAGCGCTTTTTTGGTAATTAGCCCCCAGGGATTTAGTTCATTTCATAAAAAATGAATAGCGTTGAATATCCGCCTAACAAATATCATCGACAAGAGTAGATTTTGATTGAAAATTTTCAAAAGTTTAAACTCAATTGGCCAAAAATTAATATTTAGCATAGACCTGCCAGTTGAGCGAGTTAGGTTGAAAATAGTTAAACTCTAATTGACCCAACAAGCCCCTCCCCCACCCCCCCCCCTTCTCTCTCCTGGATTTGTTTGCTTCCAAGCATCAATCGACCGCGATGGCCAGAGTACAACTATTAGCTTTCTATTTCATAGATTTTTACCTCTTCAATTTTGTATTTAGTTACATTTTGTCCCTTAGAAATTGTGATTTGCATCAACCTGCCCCTCACTTTTTTTCTTATTCTAGTTTCAATTTGCATGAGGCTTTGGGGAGATTGAGAAAAGTTATGCCATAAATCAGACCAGAGAGGCACAATTAAACTAGGTGAAAAGTCGAAGACACAGAATGTGTCTTTCGACTTCCCATTTCAATTCACTATTCATACTTCACGAAAGCATTCAACTTTCTCCTCCAACTTGCGCAATGACGACTCAAATAAATGGAAGGTTCGGGTGGGTCAAATTCACCCAGTTGAAATTCATGGGCAGTTAGTTAATTTCAACAGTCTAAGATATGAGAAAATATTGTGTGCAACTATTTTGCCACATTATATATAACACGGACCATTCAAAATGAGACATGCGTAATTTTGGGTACACCTATTAAAATTTTTGCAATTACCTCTTCCCTCTCTCTGTTACTTTCTCTCTACCAACTTTCGAACTTCATACTTGGATTTTTTGGTATAGGCAAGAAGAAGGAAATGTCGTAACTTCCTTCAAGAAGAAGATTGAGAACGAAGATGAATGGGGCTTCTAAGTACTTGTAGTGAAGGACCAAGAAGAGTTGACAACTGCTTGTATAATTCATTCAGATAATTCAACAGCTTTTGTCATGTCCTCGAAGAAGAGTAAGCCAAGGGTGAACTTGAAGAAGCGACTAACAATGCCAACAGTTAGCCATGAGAAAGAATTGCAAAAGATGAAAGAGATCTCATCTAAGAGATGAGAAGGTGAACATGGAGAAGATGTTGAAAATGAGAGACAAAATGCTGAGATGGAAGGCAAGGAGTTCAAGATAAGAGAAAGAGAGCTCGAGAATTTCCCATGTGAGTTCAAAAAAATGGAGAAGGTTAAGGAACTCAAGCCTATTACGAAGTTCCCAATTGGTCATACAGGAACAGACAAGGAACACCTGGAGGAGAAAAATAAACGTAGACCATCTCCACTATACATCCTGAGGTGCAAGAGGACCAAGTTGTTGACATCAAAGTGCTGGGAAAAAGCCCAACGAGAAAAAGGACCAAGTTGTTGACATCAAAGTGCTACATATGGAGTTAAATCACTTGAAGCAAGAAATGTAAACCGTAAATAAAAGGCTTGGCTGCATAAGTGGCAATTTGAAAACTCCAATGAAAGATTTATGGAATTTGGAGGTCAGATTGAGTGAGATAAAGGAAAAAAAGGATTGAAGCGCAGGTCAAGCTAGCATTGCTAAAATCTGAGCTTCACAGAACTCGGTTGAAAGTCACAGCTAAAGGGTCATCTAAAGTTGTAGCAGATAATCAAGTTCTCATCATGCGGTACAACAGTTGGCACTAGCAATGGGCAAAGCCAAGGAAGAGTGCCAGAGTTTGAAGGGAGAAGATGATATATTAGCTAACGAAAGGCAACTCGGTATGATCACAAGGTCAACATTAAGGGAGAGTAGTCGGTGAGGGGGACTACTGAAGATTTCCGCGTCTCTCTCTCTGTGCTGCTTTCTTTGACCAATGTTTTATGCAAGTTGGCAAGTTGCCATAAAATAATAATAGAAGGAGATATTTTGGTGTGAAACTCGATTCACTGACCAACTTGACACCCTATAGATAGGGGCTCTTGCCCTTAGAATATGGTGTGTATAGTGGTAGTGCTGTGTAGTGTGTGTGCGGTGAGTGACGTGAGTGTGTGATGCGTGTGTGCGCTCTTGATGAAGTGAGTGGGACCTTCGCTAGAGTGTTCTAGTATGTGACTTGAGTGTTGTAAGTGTAGTGAGTGTTAGTGTGTGAGTGGTGTTGAGTAGGTATTCTAATAATATTAGGAGTGCTTATTGTAGTGTCACTACCGCATCTAAACTAGTGGCACCAAAGCTATGCCTCTCAAGTTTCACATTTTGGTTGCGAAGTATTTTATGTAATGCTTTTCTGATGTTGATTGTTGGTTCAAAGAAAGATGTTGATTGATATCGCCTGTATTGCTATGAGGAGAACCCATTAAGGGGGAGTATGCATATTCAAGATGTCTTTTTGGGCCAAACTACCAGCTGATACAGGTGGCCAAGAGGGGCAAACTTGGTTGTCTTTCTCATGGGTGTTGAATGTGATCAGAGTTAGATGTTGAGCATTAGATAGTCGATCAAATAGACCATCGACGTCGGATTCAAGAGATTACTCAATGGGATAGACCATTAATGGTTGTTTGTTATTTCTCAATAGGTTTTGTTTATTAATATTGTACATATTAATTTTTATTAGAAAGTTATCAAACATTTTTGATATTTTTTTTTTATCGTATATTGAAAATGAGATAATGAGCCCTAATATCATTTTATAATGATGCATAGTGAATGCACTGAGCCGTGATAGCTCATTTCCTTCATCTTACTTGCTTTTCAAGTTCTTCAGCAAGCCGCAAGTAGGGCATGGGCATTTCATTATTGGGAGGATTTTTTTATAGTGGAGATTTTCGGTATGAGTTGTCTATGGTTGTTGAGCTTTTGAGTTAGCTTTTTGGTGGATATGTATATATAGCCTCTTGATAGTTTATAAAAAACTCCAATAGTGTATCCAAATGACTTTTTGTCAAATATATATATGTGTGTGTGTGTATGTATGTATTTTGATATCAGGTTGAATTATGATTACATTAAAACTACGCCATTTGGTTGAAAGGGCGATCGTGTCATTACCTTTGTTCTTGTATGAGTTGGCGGTGTGACATTTTGCTACTCTTCGCAGTCATGGGTCACTTGATTTGAGATCCAAAAGGGTGGGTGCAATCTATTTTCACTTGAAACGAGACATGGGTACAAACGGTAAGGTCTTTGCTTAGTTCGCTGCATAATGGTTCACATCATGGTCGAACTAGTATCTTGCTAGTTTTGTTAGCTCTAAGTGGCTTGGTGTAACAATTTGTTTATAAAACTTCCCAGCACAGTGCTATAGAACACTTAGTTCTGCATCATCTGGAAGAATATAAAAAAAAAAAAAAAGGTGGGTGCTTCAACTACATTGCCTTTTTCATGGACGAATAGTAGAGTTCCAATGCAACATTGTTTAGTCAATAGGATGGGAAAGAGACTATGAGTAAAGATTCACTCCTTACCTCGGTAAAGTAATGTCATGGTGCAAGGTAACGCTAGGTACAGCACATTGCGCTTAAGTTGTGGTTTATTTGCTTCAACCTTTTCCCTCTTAAGGTTTTCCATGATGTATTATTTTGTATTGGCTCTTAGGAATTAAGAGAAAAATTACCAAAACATTCATAAACCTATTGTAATTATACTAATTCAGTCTTAAATCTTTTATATTTGTGCAAATTCAGTCCATCCGGCCAATATTGGCCAGCCGACGCTGATGTGACAATCTTTTTAATATATCTTTAATTTTTTTTTTGATTTTAAGGAAAGAAAAAAAGAAAAATAAAAGGGAAAAACGGAAAATAAAAAAGCAAAAAAAAAAACATTTACAAAATTAACACGTTAGCCTTTGTTGACATCCGCTGGCATTCACATCAGCACGGTTGGCCAAAATTGATTAGATAGACTAAATTGGCATTAAAGAAAAAAGATTTAGGATTAAATTGACACAATTATAATAGATTTATGATTTTTTTTTGGAAAATTTCCCCGAATTAGGATGAGTAGTGCTTTATAGAAATTTTGTTTTCTTTTGCAGGTATCGATATATTCATTTGATGATGTTTAACTTATGGACTTGTGTTTGCTCAATTAGCATATGCCTAGTTATTTTTACTGGATTGAGGTTTTTGTTTTCTTGTGGTGTATCCCTTACTCATTCACGAGTGGGAAATTGGATTTCCGCTTCTACACTTTTTGAGTTGCTAAATTCAAGGGAATGAGAGTGGTAGCTTAAGGGCGCATTTAGTAACGTTGTTGTTTCGGGGAATGAACAAAAATATATATATTTTATGTTTCTGTTTCAAGAAACAATTTTTGAGTATAAAAACGTGCTTGGTAACTGGAAAATATTTCTACTCTAGAAATAGAAATGCGTTTGGTAAACTTGTATAATTTTTTTGTTTCTATTAATTTTTCAATATTTTTATTATATTTTTCTTTTTTATTTTTTCTTCTTTCTTCCTTTTGGTCGATCGCCAGCCTCGGCCATGACCGATGACCTCGCTAGGCCACCACCAGGTCGGCGTCGCCTAGTGGTGGCCTAGTGAGACCGAGCCTCGTGCCCCTTGGGTGAGGTTGAGCCTCACTGATGACCTTGCCTGGCCACCGAGGCTATCGGCAAGGCTTGGCCTCACCCAGGTGGCACGAGGTCGGCCTTGCCCAGCCACCAGCGAGGCCGAGCCTTGCCAAGCCATTGCTGGGCAATGCCGACTTGGCGATGGCCCGACGAGGCTGAGTCTCGTCAATGGCTGGGCGAGCTCGACCTTGTCAGATCTGGATGAGCTCAAGCTTGAGATTGCCAGCCAAGGCGAGGTTGAGCTTGGCTAGGGGCCGACGACGCTCCAGCAAGGTTGCCGGCCCTCGACGGCCGGTCACCGGCCATGGCCGAGGCCGGTGACCGGCCAAAAGGAAGAAGAAGAAAAGAAAAAAAGAAGAAAAAGGAGAAGAAAAAAGAAGGGTTTCTTGGAATTGTTCTCGGAAACAAGAAACAACTTTTCTTTTACTTCTTGTTTACGTTCCAAATTTGTTTCCGGGAACAAAAAAAAAATTGATTTTTTGTTCTCGGGAACAAAAGTTTTACCAAACATGTTTATGTTCTTTTTTTGTTTCCTAGAACAAAAGAACAGAAATTTTTGTTCTAGGGAACAAAAACAAAAATAAACAAACAAGCCCTAAATTTCTTCAGGAAACCTCAGGATCCCCTTTTTTTTTTTTTTTTTTATTTCGATGATTATTGACTTTGATAGCTAATGAGGGGTAATTGACGGGCAAATTCACACTGGGAAAATGGGAGGAAGGTAGGGACAGTGGGGGGCAACCAGTGATAAAGCTTCTTCATCTTCAATTTATATAATGGTAATAATGGTACTCACACCCGTTCGAGTCCATTCTTAGTTTTGTTAACAGGGAACCCTTTAAGTCCCACTTTGTAACTGAAGCCAGCCATTAATTAAAAAGTGACGCCATCGACATAATTCGGGTAGTTGTTGAATGCTAAGAGTGAATGCTTTTTCCAACAAACAATTGAGACAAATGTTGATTTATGGCGCGTTTGGTAAAGTTTCTATTCAAAAATTGTTCTAGGGAATAGAAATAGAAAAAACTATTTCTGCTTCGGGAAACAATTTTTGAACAAGAAAGCTTTTGGTAAACTTGTTCGGGAATAAAAAATGAACAAAAACATGTTTGGTAAATTTATGTTTTTTTTTTTTGTTTCTTTTAATTTTTAAATATTTTTATTTTATTTTTCTTATTTTTCTTCTTTTGGCCGGTCGCTAGCCTCGGCCATGGCCGGCGACCGGCCAACAAGGGCCAACAGCCTCGCCCAGCCACGATGAGGCTCGTTGGCCCTCGGCGAGGCTCGGCCTCACCTTGGTTGGGCAAGCCTCGAGCTCACCCATCCTTGTCCCATGCTGGCGAGGCTCGGCCTCGCCTTGGCTGGGTGAGCTCGAGCTCGTCTAGATCCAACGAGCTTGAGCTCGCCCAGCCACCGGCGAGGCTCGGCCTCGCCAGGCCACCGTCAGGCTAATGAGCCTCGATGGCCAGTCGCCGGCCATGGCCGAGGCCGGCGACCGGCCAAAGAAAAAAGAAAAAGAAAAGAAGAAAAAAAAGAGGAGAAAAGGAGAGGAGAGAGAAAATTTGTTCTTAAAAATTGTTCCAGAAACAAGAAACACTTTTTTCTTGTTTCTTGTTTTTGTTTTAAATGTGTTCTTGGGAACAAAAAAATAGATTTGGAACAAAAATGCAAACACACGCGTTTCTGTTCTTTTAGAACAAAAAAACAGAAATTTTGTTCATAAACAGAAATAAAGAACGTTAACAAACAAGGCTTTATTAGCTAGCCAAATATGGACTAGAAGTTTTGATAGAAGAAAAGCAGAAAAGAATTAATTTTTTTTTTTTGATTATTTCGGACAATCATCCAGTTATCATCCAATACTAAGGAACTACTTCAATATTTATCGTGGCTCTTGAAAAACAGATTTAGAATCAACAAACTACATAAAAGAAGGGGGTGCAATCATGGACATAGCATTTTCTCTTGTTTGCGGGTCACCTACAACTTATCGGGTCAATGCTCCATTCCGTTCAAGCCTATTGGGCAAATGTCTTCATTCTTCCTAGATCAGTTCTAGATGATATTAAGCGGATTTTGAGGCAATTCTTATGGAATGGCCCGGACCTTGGCAGGGGTGGTGCTAAGGTCGCTTGGATTGATGTTTGCCTCCCGAAATCTGAAGGGGGCTTAGGGATCCAAAGACTCAGGGAAAGCATCACCGCTGCCATGCTAAAACATCTGGTTGTTATTTACAAATAGAGAATCCCTTTGGTGCAGATGGATACACTTTGCCTTCTTGAAAAATGTTAATTTTTGGCTGGCATCTAAACCTACCTCTTGCTCTTGGTCTTGGAAAAAAAATCCTAGACCTTCGTGTGGAGTTTCGCAAGTGCTTTTGCTGGCGAGTTGGAAATGGCTGCTCGACTTCCTTCTGGTATGACAACTGGCACCCCAAAGGGCCGCTGAATTTATCATTTTCCTATGCAGACATTTACTGTTCTTGGTTACCCAAAGAAGCTACGGTTGCTGACTTTTTCTCTTGTCCTAACCCATCTTCGAGTGTTCTGGATGTAGTTGCCTCTTGGGATGATCCCCTACTTGAACTCAATGATGAAGATGATCGTTTTCTTTGGTTGGGTAGCTCGGATGGCACTTTTTCTGTTGCGTTTGCTTGGGACACTCTTTGGTTGACTAGCCATCCGGTACAGTGGGCGCCCTTCATTTGGAACAATTCATTGGTGCCCCGCTACCAATTCCTACTGTGGTTCATTACAAAAAATAGACTCCCAACTCAAGTACTACTCCTTACCTATGGTAGAATACTGGATGTGAACTGTGGCTTATGCTTTTGTCGGCGAAATTCAATTGATCACTTTTTTTTTGGATGCCCTATTCCTGCTGCCTTAGCCACTTTTTTGGCTGCAAGATTTAATTATGCTTGGCGAAATAAATCTTGGAAGGAAAACTTGCTTTGGGCAATCAAATCTCTCTTAGGACCCTCCTTTTGCTCTTCTCTTGCTCACTTTGCATTTGCTGCTTTATGCAACATTACTTGGAAGGAGCGTAACAATATACTGTTCCGGGGTAGACCTCCTTCCCTTTTGGCCATGAAAAGGCGCCTTGAACAGGTTATAAAGGATAAAGCCTTGTCCTTCCATCAAGTCCCTCCCGCTGTGGCTAATAGGAGATTCTTGCAAAGCTGGTCGCTCAACCCCTTCATTTTGGCAAGCTAATCACCTTGTTAGTCGACTGGTTTTTTTTAGTAGGATTTCTTCCTACCTCTCGTCTACTCGGAGGTTCTTCTAGATTGCCCTCCTCCTGGCTTCCGAGTTGGCCTCATTACCAATCTTAGAGCCATGTGTCACGGACCGAAAGAAGGTCGACTCGAGAGGTTCCCCGAGGACGACCTCGACTCGTCCGTGGAAGACCTCTTGCTTTCACTCGGATTCCCACCAAGGCTTCTCCCCGAAAATTCCAAGGGCGGACGACACCGTCATTTTGCCTAAATCTAGAAGTTTCCTTCCATTAATGTCGGTAGACATTAGTTAGTATTTATGTCGGTAGTTGAGACGGTGCGATCTTGCCTGCTGGATGAAAAGTAGATCAACGGATGTAATATGAGGCCCTCAACGATAAAAGGGGTGTCCTCCTTCATTTGTAATCATCCAATCCATTTCATCTCAGTATTATCAAAGCTTTCATTCCCTTTCAGAGCTCCTCTCTCTAACTTTCTCTCTCAATGATCCGGGTAAGCGAGCGGGTAGGTGTTCGATCGAGCAAGGCTTGGCTTGGGTGATCCGAAGTTGCCCAAGTCACCGTGAAGTCACGATCTCAATCGATCGGCCTGTGACAAGTGGTATCAGAGCAAAAGAGAGATCCATTCGAGAGATCAAGGAGTGCCAACTGTTCGAAGGAATGTCGAGCCAAGAAGCTATCATGGATGGAGAGGCCGCGCAAGTTAAGGAGAACCGCGGCCGTGGAAAGAAAAGAGACGCCTCGATGGATGTCGTAGCTGCGTTCGATGAGAAGATCAGGAAGGTCTAGAGCGTCGTGCTCGAACTCATGGAAGGTCTTGACGATGTGCGAGAATGGATCATGGAGGTTGAGAGTTCGCTCCGTGAAGACTTCACGTCATGCCTAAACGAAGCTACTGCGCCATTACACGACAAGGACGAAACCTTTGAAGATCGATTGATGTGTTGAACGAGTGCGTCCAAGTGATTGAGGAAGAAGCTCCGCGTAGGGACGAGGTCGAAGCCATGACGGCCGAGATCCAAGAGCTCAAGACCGAGCTTGCCTTGTGCAAACTAAGCATCACCAACAGTGCTGTGCCGAACCAAGCGGTGCCTAAAATTGAGGTGCCAAAGCCAAAGGAGTTAAAAGGCGAATGATCCGCCAAGGAGGTGGACAACTTTGTTTGGAGCATGGAGCAATACTTCGGCATCGTCAACATGCACGACGAGACGACCAAGGTATGAACTACTTCCATGTTCCTCTCTGATACGGCAATGTTTTGGTGGCGCAACAGGTGTGATGAGGTTAGACGTGGCACCGATCCCGTGTGCACATGGGACGACTTTGTGAGAGAGTTCCAGGACTACTTTTTCCCCGAGTTCGCTCAACAAGAAGCTTGTAGCAGGCTCCATCACCTCGAGCAAAGAGGCGCGATCCGAGAGTATGTGAAGGAGTTCACGGAACTTAAACTCCAGATTCGCAACCTAAGCGAAGAGGAGGCTCTTGGAGCGTTCATGGATGGGTTGAAGCCATGGGCACTTCTCGAGCTCAAGAGACGGGATGTGAGTAGTCTTACGCGAGCATTGAGCGTGGCCAAGTCGCTCGTCGACCTCACCAAGACCGAACCAAGGAGTCGACAAAGGGATTGGAGGTCAGATCGACCTTGCGAGGATGAAGCACGAAGCACTCCCCGAGGCGCGCATGATCAATGCGGCCGAGCCAAACCATGGGGAGAAGGAAATTCTAAGCCATCCTTCCAAAGGGGTCGACCACCGACGGACTACACGAGTAAGTTCGATCAACTCCCGCCTTCTCCTTTTGCCAAGGTTCGCACTGGACCCAAAAGTGCCCGAAGAAGGGCCAAATCAACGCCCTCCTTGCCATCGAGGAAGAAAAGGAGGAGTCCAAAGAAGAAAAGAGACAAATCCGACTTGGAGCTGTGAAGATGATCAACTCCGTCCAAGCTCGATCCCCAACTAAAGAAAAAGAAGCTATGCCGGACTCAGAAATGTTCTTCGTGCAAGTCAACGTGTGCGGCCGAACGCTATATGCCTTGGTCGACACGGGTGCGTCGAACATGTTCATGTCAAAGGAAGTGGCAAAGGCCTTGAACCTTCGCGTGGAGCTGACCGGGAATACCTTCAAGCCGGTCAATTCGGAAGGCGTCTGTGGCGTAGGATCGACTTCGGATGTGGACGTCAAAATTGGCAATTGGAGGGGCAAGATGGATTTCGAGGTAATCCCTCTTAACGATTACGATCTCATCCTTGGTATGCAATTCTTCAATAGTGTGAGATCCCTGATCGACATGAGGACCAAGTGCCTCGTGATCCTCGATCTGGAGTACCCGACGACGGTCCCAATGATTAAAGGGATGGTCGACACCAAGACCATCGCGTCGATCCGACACCTTGACAAGAGCTTGAAGGCCGTGATGCGCATCAACAAGCTATCCGAGGTTAAACCAAAGGTCAAGTTAGATCCTATCCCAACAAATGCCATGCCCATCCAAACGCTTTTCCCCGAAGTGGAGGGCGCGTCGCGCGCTCCATCCAAGCCGAAGACCGAGCCGCGTGCAAAGTCCGAGTTCATCAATGAAGGTTGCGGTCCATCATATGAGGGCGTCCGCACCAAGCAAAACAAGAACAAGAAAACCCATGCCGAAGCCCGTGCTCATGCCAAGAAGGCCAACCGCCGAGCTGTGAGCGACGAGGGCGTTGCTCGAATGAGTGGGGGAGAATGTCACGGACCGAAAGAAGGTTGACCCGAGAGGTTCCCCGAGGACGACCTCGACTCGTCCGTGGAAGACCTCTTGCTTTCACTCAGATTCCCACCAAGGCTTCTCCCCGAAAATTCCAAGGGCGGACGACACCGTCATTTTGCCTGATTCCAAAAGTTTCCTTCCATTAATGTTAGTATTCATGTCAGTAGTTGAGATGGTGCGATCTCGCCCGCCGGATGAAAAGTAGATCAACGAATGTAATCTAAGGCCCTCAACTATAAAAGGGGTGTCCTCCTTCATTTGTAATCATCCAATCCATTTCATTTTAGTATTATCAAAGCTTTCATTCCCTTTCAGAGCTCCTCTCTCTAACTTTCTCTCTCAACAATCCGGGTAAGCGAGCGGGTAGGCGTTCGATCGAGCAAGGCTTGGCTTGGGTGATTCGAAGTTGCCCGAGTCGCTGCGTGGTCACAATCTCAATCGATCGGCCCGTGACACATGCTTGGTTTCTTTTGTTGGTAGTGCTTTTTCATTGCTGTTTATGTTGGTTTAGACTTGCTGGTTCTGTGCCGTTGTTTGGCTTTTTCTTTTCCTTGCCCCTGGTTACCTTTTACCTTGGCCCCCTTTCACTCGCTCTGACTTGTTGTCTTCGTGAGTGCAAGTTTTTGGGATCGAGTTATTGCTGTATAGCTCTATATTTCTTACCTTTCACCCAAAAAAAAAAACTATAGAAAAGAAAGCAAAAAAGTTACCTATTATAAAAACTCAGAATTTCCAGAGAGTATAGCAAGATTACGAAATAAGGATGCTTGACATGCAATATTAATGATGGGATACAAACAAAATGTGTGGATATGATTCGACAATGTCACAAGGTGCATCGCCAGGCCATATTCCTTCGGTCCTTCAAACCCAACTATGCGCGAGTTCAAAACATTTCATGTGCACTAGGGGTGAGCAGTTCCAGGTTCTGATTCGGTTCCGTCTCAAACCTAGAACCTACCCTCGGGTAAAAGTTCCAAAAAATTTGGAACCTGAAACCTACCTGTCAGAACCAAGAACCTGGAACCTACCCGGTCACAGGTTCCAAGGTCAGTTCCGGGTTCCAACAGGTTCTTTTTTTTTCTTCATTTTTAAATTTGAATTATAACGTACATGCATATTATCGGATATGCTGGTTGTCACTGATCTTTCTTCTCAATCCATATGTTTTTATTAAAACATGGAAATCCTTTTTGTAAGTCCTTGAAGAAGTTCTCTGCTATGCTTAACCTGTTAACATCAGGTTCATATTAGGAGTAAATCTACCAAAAATCATGCTGGTGCATATTTCTGTTTTCAAGCACTTAAATATCCCTATGAACACAAAAAAACCTAATCCAATCCTTAGAACAAAAGAAAACAACAAACTCAGAAAAACGTAGATTGGAGTGGTAGAATGATGTAAGCACAATCTTTGTCTCCTTTGACATGCAAAGGTGCTGAATAACATCTTCTCGAACACAGTTAGTAGCAGTAACAGTCAAAGCCATTGGTGTCAAATTTCAAGAACTTCATCTTAGAGGTGCTGAAGTTCTCTCTTAACATAGGTAGTTTCCTGAAATGTGAAAAAACTTCAGTTAGGAAAGAATCCTTATCATAAACTTCAACCAGGATAATTAACATGCAAAGCTGAACCAATGGTCAAAGTCATGGTAAATAACCGAGCAACAAGTAAGAATAAAGGATGTGAAACCCCAATCGCTCTCTCTAGCAGTCAAAATGTGTTCTGTCTCTGCAAGATCAACGAGAGTTTAGTGGTTGCGAAGGATGTGGATCATAAATAGAGTGTGCATATAATAATATAGACATTTATCATGTTATGTAGGAACGACATTCGACAGCAGATCAAATAACTGGAGTAAAGTTGAAACATGTTTGGATAAAAGATTCAAAACACAGCACTAGAATGTTCTAATTTACTTCAGCAAAACATCAATTTGGTCCTTCAGATTTCTTTAGCATTAAATCTACACTCGCCAGCAACTTTCAACATGGTGAATATTCACTCCAAAGCACCCAGATCACAAAGCACCGTGCACACAAAGCACCCAGATCACATTCACCAAGAACAAAACATTCATCCTCAGCACGCCTCCTTTATCATTAACAAGAAGAACAACATACACCAAGAACAGAACATTCATCCCCAGCACGCCTCCATTATCATCAACAAGAACAGAACATTCATCCTCAGCACGCCTCCATTATCATCAACAAGAAGAACAACATCGACGTGCGCTAAAAACGTCGCCTTAAGAACAACATCGTCGCACTACAGGCAATGAGACGCGCGCTAAGAACAACATCATCGCACTACAGGCAATGAGACGTTCCAGGTGATTCGCAATCATCATTAGACGCACAAAGCGATCGACGGAAAGCGAGATTAGATGAGGACCGTACCTTGATTGGTCCTGGCAAATGCCGAATTGAAGAGAAGGCAAATCGCAATGTTTCCAGAACAGGGACCCTCAGGCTCCATGATAAACAAGTCTAGCGACTGGCGTCGAGTGGCGGTGGCGTGGCCTGCGGTGTCCGGCGGCGGCCTCGAGGGCAAGCGACATTGGCAATGGGTAGAGCGGCCTCGGCGACAGGCAGAGAATGGGAGAGACTGGTGTCGAGCGGTGAGGGTTTGGGCGAGTGGCCTCGGCGACGGGCAGAGCACGAGAGAGACTGGAGTTGAGTGGCGAGGGTTCGGGCGAGCGGCCTCGGCGACGGGCAGAGCACGAGAGAGACTGGCGTCGAGCGGCACGCCTCCATTAATATGATGATCATGATAACGAACACAATAAAGGGAACCTGAACAGCTGAGATATTGATGGCTCCATCAATAACACCAGGTCTAATTTCCAAAGCCTACAGCACAAAATTCACCAATAAACACAATGGCAAAGAGATGAAACGAATTATATAAGACGCGGAATGATCGATACCATCAAATTTTTGACAATTGACAAGGCGGAGTGCAATGTGACACTACAAAGTTCTTCAAAAACAGAGAAAGAAATTAAGCACGCATGCACATATCAACTCCATCACATTAGTGTTTTGTGTGTTAAAATTCTGGCCAGCCGGTTGATCATCTTATTATTTACTGTCAGGTGTCTTTTGCTGTTCGGACTAGGGTTCAACAAAGATGGTTTCGCTTGGGGTCACGCTGAACAACGGGACAGAGATGATTCTTTATGGAAATGGTTTAGAGGAATCAAGAACACCAAGAAAACTTCGAAATCCTTCCGTTATCTAAGGGCACATTTGTTTTTTATTTAATAACTCAAAATTTAGAAAATATTTTCAGAAAAATATTTGTCATTTTGCCTAGAAAAAATTAGTCATTGTCAATAATAATTTATGCCAAATTATTTCGGAGATGACAAAAATATTTTTCATTCATTCATTTTCGTGAGCAATATAACCAAATATATATATATATATATATATATATATATATTTTAATTTTTTTTTTCCAAATCTTGAAATCTCCATGAAATAAATGCACCCTGCCATGCGAAACTTTAAGGCTAGGAAGGCACTTAAGGAATTTTGAAGGCATGGAATCAAATCAGCAAAAGTTGAACAGCCTTGTTCTAAATTCTTCCACTGAAAAGGAACTGCTTTTTTTTTTTCTTTTTTTTTTGGGGGGGGTCTGTTTTCCTTCTCTCTTTTTTATTTTACTTTTAAATGTATATAGTTTATGGGTACTCAATCTAAAACTTTCTTTTATTTCAATGAAGTTCTTACCCATTGTAATAAGTACAGAGACAGAAAACAATGCCACTATGTTAAAAATACGAAGGGTAACTGGGCCTTTACCACTTTTAGGGTTTATTTTGATGTATATATATTAAAATTTATTGAACAATACAAAATTAGTTTTTCCCCACATGGTATTAGAGCCTAGGGCTTAACCCTAGACGATGGAGCAGCTGCTTGCTGCCATTAACTCACCGAAACAGTTGGCTGTCGCTGCCGCGGCTTGTCACCGTTGAGCATTTCCGTTCTCTTTCTCTTGCTTTTGTTGTGCTGCTCCCTCGTGTGGCTCGCTTGCATTGCTCGCACAGCTTGCACGTCTCCTCCGTGCTGCTCGTGTGACTCGTGCAACTCGCATGGCTCCTCTGCACTGCTTGCGGCTTGTGCGACTCCTCTACGCTGCTCGCGTGGCTCGCGCAACTCACACGGCTCGTGCGACTTGATGGGTCGCTGTTTCTGGTCACTGACTCACTGAATTCGTAGATGATCGACAACACCATCAGGGACAATATGAAGAGCAGGGACTAACACCACACCAAGCTTGGGTTTTGAGGTGTTTTCATGGGAGAAGATGCTTTTGTGGGTTAGAATTTTAAGTTGCTGAGAAAGAGACCTCAATGTTTTGGCTGATTATTTGATTCGAGACTTGTGATGAAGCAAAATAGCTGCTATTTGGGTACAGTGCAGTTATTTGTTACTCTCTACCATTTTTTTCTTTTTTTAAATATTTGATGATCTGCAAGTTGTGATAGCTTCTATCATTTCATATGGGTGGTGTAGATTTTTCATGCAGGGTAATATTGGGTTATTAAATTATTGAGGTTGAGCTGTTTGATGGAAGCTAAGGTTAGAATTTTCTTATTATTATTTGGAAAATGGGTGATCCCTTGAAGAGTCCAATTGAAGTAGATCCTGAAAAGAATAATGCTATGATGACTGAGGTGATTTCCTCTTCGTCTAATCGAATTATTGATAAGAAGCTCGAAGGTAGTGCTGACTTCCACCAATGGAAGAAAATCGTGAAGCTTACTTTGATAGGTAAGAATCAACATAGACATTTAACTGAGTTTAAGCTCAGAGATGATTTAACTTGGGATGTTGTTGATGCATGTATTCTTGGTCAAATGCTAAATTCTATGGAGAGTAACATAGTTGACTTTGTAACTCATATTGATACAATCAAAGAACTGTGGGAGTATTTGAATGTGTTATATTTTGGCCAAAATAACTTGTCACGGATTTATGAGTTATCGCAGGAGTTTTATCGATCTGAAAGGAAGGGGTGTTCCATTACGTAGTACTTTGCGGATTTTAAGAGAATGTATGAGGAGTTGAATGTTGTTCTCCCTATTTCAGCTGATGTTCAACAAATGCAACGTCAGAGAGGACAATTGGCTGTAATAGGATTCTTAGGAAGCCTTGGTTCTAAATATGAAACTGTTAGGTCTTAGATTCTTGGAGGAGAGAATATTGCGTCACTCACAGATATGTTTGCTCAAGTTCTTCGAGTATCTCGTGAGTCTTCTCAAGATACTATATCTATGGTGGGAAGTTCAGCTCTTGTATCCCATACTCGAACTAGTAGTGGTAATAGGAATGATAGAGGAAATCATGGTGAATATAGTGGGTGTGGTGGTCGAGGAGGAGGCTGAGGCATAGGAACAGGGAGAGGTCAAGGTTATCAGCATTTGTATGGACAATCCCACATATCTACTGATAATTTAGGGATTACACGAATTTGTCATTACTGTGGCAAACCTGGTCATATTAAGAAATTTTGTTACAAGCTACATGGGAGACCAAGGCAACAGCTCCAATTCGCGAATATGGCTTCTAATATTGACTATACTTTACAATCATCTGAAGGCAAGGTGGTGGTTATGTCTGATGAGGAATATGCTCGGTACAACCCAGTCTCAAATCTCACATCCTGTTTCTTCCACTGCTACTTTGGTACAGATAGGTAATGCTACTGCATGCCTTTCGACTACTTCTCATCCTTGGATCATTGAGTCAGGAGCTTCCAATCACATGTTAGGTCTTTTAGGTATATTTTCCTCTCTTTCTCCGTCTTCCACTTTTAGGGTTTATTTTGATGTGTGTATATATATATATTAAAATTTATTGAATAATACAAAATCCACATGCTAAAAGCATTAAAGGTGAAGTAGGAGAAAGGGAAAATGTGCCTAATTTCCTTGGATTTAAAAAAAAAAAAATACAATTTTGAACGCAAATAACACAAAAAAAAAAAACCCAAAAATACTTACTGGACACAAATATCCTAAATTTTCTTTTGCATCACCCAAAATCCTAAATTTACCTACTTTGACACATATATCCTTAACTTTTTTGTGTCAACTTTGTGTCACAATGAGCATGTCTAGAGCTTCTAGTGATACAAGAAAAAAATTCGAAATATCTATGTCATAATAAGCAAAATTTGAAGTTTTTTTGCACTATGAACCCCAATTTGCAAAACCTTAAGTTGCTTGAGGCCCGGCCGTCTTGCCGTCTCAAGCAGCTCTCGAGTTGCTATCAGGACCATTACTGAGCACTCATGGAAGACCTCATAGTATAGTATAGGGTTCCCTACTGGAAGTACAGGGTGAGTACCCTTTCAAGGAAGAGAACCAGCAAATGGAGATGGTCGGGTAGGAGCAAGATGCACTGAATGCCGAAGGCGACAATGCCTCGAATAAGAGTGAGTTCCGCCAAGGACTGAAAATGGATTTGTTAGAGACCATTAAACCCATATGTTTTGGGCTTCTTATTTCAAAACTGATCATGGCCCATGTTTAAGTTTAAGCTGGCTCATATGTAATCTATTACAATAAATTGGATTGTGACCCATATTGATAGATTTACCTCCTATTAAAACTTATTCCAAGTAATTTGACCAGATCCTATTTGATGTTTACATTCGAATAAGGTATCAACCATCAAAAGCATGAACACCCCACTAGTTTCTAAAAGAAATTAAGATTTATCACAGAAAATTTGTAAAGAAAATTTGATAACAAGTTTTGGTGCCTCTAGCACTGCTCCTAGTACGCTAGGCATACGATGTAGTAAAACAGTCGCACAATAGATTATCCATCTATCAAATTACCTCTGGAAAGACCAGCTAAGTAAAATAAGACACTCCAAC
The DNA here is from genome assembly GCA_016097545.1 of Eucalyptus victrix. Taxonomy (NCBI): domain Eukaryota; kingdom Viridiplantae; phylum Streptophyta; class Magnoliopsida; order Myrtales; family Myrtaceae; genus Eucalyptus; species Eucalyptus victrix. The sequence continues at coordinate 32,339,855 of CM027837.1, forward strand.
TTCCATGACAAATCACTAGATCTAACTATATGCAAGTGTTTTCCCTTGCTGCCCTGCAGCTTTGTTCAGATAATTTCTGGGAGTACCTCCCGTGGAATTAATCAGATGGGGTCAACGGCGCCTCATTCTCTGTTCAAGACAAACTACCATCCGTAATTTCTTAGCAAAGCAAGAGAATTAGCCAACAGCTGAGGTCAACACAACTATAACGACGTTTTACAAAATGCCAAAAAATGAAACTTCTTCCTCCCCTGCTGAATTTGAAGCGTGTAAACTTGAAGGCTTTCAAGTTTAATGCTAGCGACGAATTCTAAGCATGTAAAGTCCTTCAGAATTGACCTTAAAAAACACTGTTCACTCCCTAAGAATACTGCAATAGCACTTCAAAATCTTAAAAGATTGACAAACAGTAATTTGCATTAAGAGCAGAGAAATGTTCTTGTATTTTTCAGTGCTAAAAAGCATAGTGCTCTGATTTCACCTAGTCTGGTGCTTCTTATTTTCTTTTTATTAGTTTTTACTTTCGTTCTTGTTCGACATTAGAATTGCTCTACTAATAAAGTCCTTTCTTACTTCTTGAATAAAAAAAGCTTCAACATCATATTAAAGATGCAACATGGACAAGCCAAGACTTTCCATGCCACTCTCACGCACATAAACCACCATCACCATTTTTAGTGATGATCAAGAACGAAGCTTTCTCTATCCTCCCTGAGATACCGATTGCAAGTACCAGATCTAACTATCTATCCATCTAAACACAGAAGAAATGTGTTTCTTATGTTACAATGTTCACATGATGCAAAATTAGTTATTATTCCTCGACTCGAACATGGCCCTGCATTCAACTACATAGTAAGACAAGTCTTGCCATTTATCCTGAATATGCGGGCATAGCACTATGCCAGCAGTACACTGAAAGACATAAAGAGTACATTGGAAAAAAAAAAAAATTAGCATCCTGACCGTGCCAGCATGTTGTGGAAGACACCAAAGCCTAAATCGGTGAGGTGTCTAGTTCAACAAACTTCAATAGTCCTTTGTTTTAAGTCCAGAAAGATATCAAGCAAGTAATCATGATCACAGCAGAAATACATCCTCTAAAATAGCATGACTTGGGGAACAGGAGCTCTCCATCCTAATATCCAGCACATGGAAGAAAGGCGAATTCGTCTCGGTTTTTGTCCGTGTTTCAGAAAATGGAACTGAAACGAACAGTTCAACTGGTTAAGCGAGGTCTCGTCCAGTTTCAGGCTGTTGAACCTTGAGTCAAAATCTAGTTGAACCAGGGTTGACTAGGTCGATCAGTTTCGGAAAAAAGAAATGATGTGACAGAAGACATTTTGAAAAAGAGATTCAGGACTTTAAACCCTCGGGCATTCCTTGCATAGGTTTGGGCACTGAGCTAAGCATTATAGGAGTTCAAGTCAAAAGGCACACTGGTAATTCAATACCCAACATAGTCACCTAGTTGAGGTTCACAAATCAAGAAAATGTCCAAGTATTTTTCTTGGAAAAAGGAAATAGAGAGGGAACAAGCAGAAAACTCAAGGAGTGCTGCCAACATTATTCATCTGCTTTACTGTCAGAGGAAGCAAAGTAAAGAAGAGATTTCAGAACTATTCATTTGCCTTACAAGAGTACCTAAATAGCTACTACATTACTCAACCAGTGAGTTGAGTCTACAGTTGCACAGCATCAATTGAAAGTACAAACAAGTCCGTGCATGTCTGTTTATGCCGGTGTCAATTACTGAAAGCTTTTAGTTATCAACCAAAGATCGAGTTTACGTCACTTGTGAATCAGAAACTTCTGTGCATACATTAGAAGGCCAATAATTCATCCAATCGAGTTCACATACATGAACTGTAGTCTTATAGTTCAGAACTCCATCATTGAGCTCGGCATTCTTCGTACAATTGTTAAGGATTTCTTCTCAATGATCTAGCAACCCTCAATGAGACTATTATTAAAGTAACAAGAGAGAATGAGTTGTGAAAACGCTAGATTGCCTAACGATATTAATGTATGACATGGGGAATCAAAGGTAACCTTAAGAAATAACACATTCTATGAATTGTTTTAATTGCTAAGATTAGTTTTTCCTTCTATGTTTTCCAGCAAAAAAAAAAAAAAAAATTTGGGGGGCTTGGGGGTATGTAGGTCATCACCTTATTCAAATCGCAAAATGGACTTTATTAATATATCAAGACTGCCCTCAATAAATAAATCGGCCAGGGAACTGTACCGCATGAACCTATATATATTTCAAAGAGGAAAACTGCCAGCAACAGATGGTTGTATGTCCCGAATTTAGCGGATGAAATGAAGTCAATGAAGAAACAAAGCAGTCATATCTCTGTAAGACAAGTTCCATCAGTACCCTTACACCTCTAGACTGTTCACCTGGTAATTTAACTGGAAGCACTTTCAAAGGACTGTCGCCAAAGTTTCGAAAAGACAGGAATGCTAGATTGAATTGATTATGCACTCCTCTTTGTTTAAATAGGGGATGTGTGTACATGTAATGATAATGATCAGTAAAAGGTTATCCTGACCTTTCAGAATTTGGCAATTTGCATTACACCTAAAATAAGCTCACAAGAAGAAGACACCCATAACAGTCATTCTTTTCATCCTCCATTCACCAATTTTGATTCTCTAAATAACTTGGACACTTCCTCATGGTACTTCACCGCTTAAGAAAAGTAAGCAATCTGTGAAGTAAGTTTAGTTTTTTGGAACAGTATCACCTGACATATTTAAGAAAGCAGCAGAACCTAACATACCTGTTCGGGCACCAGGCTCCAACGCAATGACCCTATCAAACTCAGAAGAAGTAGGCATGGTATGCAACACAAAATCAGATAATGCTAATTCAGCTTTCCATCCCTGAACAAATGGACGAAAGTGTTTAGATGTTAAGCAGCTCGCAGGATACCAAAAGAGAAGATTATGAATACAACTAATACCTGCAACCTGACATTTGGGATAGAAGACATGACATTATGCTGTATGATCACACTAAAACAATGTGAAGATGGTTGTGCATGTTGGGTAATGTCCGGTTATCATCATTTCGTATGAAAAGAGGATTCAAAAGCAAACCATAAAGACATTGTCTGATAACCGCGAGTTGTTTTGAACTACAAGTCTCAAACTTTCTGTTTGCAAATACAATTTAATTATTGAAACAATCGTGTTAAGTATAATCAGAACTTCTTCAAAACTCAGCATCCAAACACTACAGTAAGAATTCTGAAGTACAGAGTTAAATGAGCCCCGGCCATATCCATCATTGCACCAACCCTCTTATTAAGACAGATTCCTCTCTGTGCAGTTCCACAAGGGCGAACTCTTAGTTCCAAACACCAAACGATGAGCTCATGATCAACCGTCTGATCAGAGAATAGCATCGGATTCTGGTTTGGCACTCAAAAATCCTAACTCTCCGTAAGGTAATGCTTGCTCCGGGGAGAGAGACGGACGAGGGATCGGGCGAACAGCGCAGTAGACTGAGAAGGGGCATGAAACCACCGCCAGAGAAAGCGCCGGTGCCGGCACGGGCGCCGGAGAATTGGCTTCCGAACGTGGCCATCTTCTCTGTTTCCTTTTTTGGTTTCGCAGAAAATCAGTAGTCTAGAGAAAGAGAAATAGAATTTGTTTAATTTCCTTTATCGCGGCACGTGCACAGCACGCCCTTTCAAATTTCACCGCCAGTCCGCAAAACAGGAAAGTCCAGAAAACGAACCAACGGCTGTTTAATAAGACCCACGAACCAAGGCCGCATTGTGTTCCGTTGTTTGTCATCTCCTGAGAGAATTACAATTTCCCGTTCTGCACAATCCCCAGATTTCATCGATTCTTGGTTTCGAAGCAGATTGCTCTGTTCGCATGAGGGAATCGTTTCCATTGTTCGGTTAGTTCGATTCTCGGATTTTTCTTTTCGTTGTAGACCTTCTTTTTCTGTCTGTTTCTCGATATATTTCCTGGGCTTTTTCGTGATTGGATTTCGATATTACACGTGAAAATCCTCTTCAGTCCACTCTCGGTGGCAACGGCATGGAGGAGACAGTGTATTGCGGATATAGTTTGAAGCTGAAGACAAGAAATCTTGATTTTTCTAGCTTGCCGACCGCTGTCTTCAACTTCTCGATCAAGTGGCACCATTTGCTAGTGTTTGTCGATCGACTAGGAGTGCCGATAAGTTTCCAAGACACTACACTGTCGGAGTTGAGTCACTCATTTGAGATACCGCTCTGCATCCTAGCATGGCAATCCCTTTGCGAAACGCATATGGAGAGAGTCCTCGATGCTTTGGGCGTTCATCACGGCTTTTGGGCTGCTATTATAAGAGCTATTCTGCGTACAGTGTTTCGGGCATCAAGTAATGGCCATGGGGGGTTCAACATGAACATAAATTTGGAATTGGCCACCAAAGATGAAGTCCAAATGGAAGACACTGAGGAAGCCTCGATTGGAGGATATGACCCAAATCCCAATCAAGTCAAACGGGGCGTCTCCAGAAGCACCATTGAAAAACTCGAGCAAAAGAGCTACTTTGTCGGGAACGATGACGGATGCTGTTCTATTTATTTAGAGGAACTAGATGGGGAAAATAAAGTGGCTCAAGAGTAATAATTCATGTCCGCTATTTCGTAGCAAAGTAGAAGTAGAAGATCCGGAGTAGTTAGTTTTTAGTTTGTAAGATTTTCTAATAAAAAATGACTTCTCTTTTTTTCCGATAGATTCATTAACTAGCTGCGATTACTCTTGGGTACTCAATGTAGTGCCCGCTGATAGAGCACCGAATGTCACCCGTCTAAAAACCGAGATTACTGTGATGTCCCAGCAGAGACCAAAGTAGCCTTTTCGATGAAACCAAGTTAACCAACCATCGGCAAAACTCAACCTGAAAACCTAGATTTACCTGCATGTTTAGCTCACTAATCTCCCAGAAACACAAGGTTGAATCTGGTCACAAGAAAAAAGAGTGAAAAAAACGAAGGATGGCGAGACAAGATAGGACATCTGTAATTATTATAACATAATGAGTCACTCAAAATTTTCGCAGGACCATCCTGTCTCTCTCCAAAGCATATCAACACTAATACGCGTTAATTACTCAATAGAAAAAATTACATATGACTGCTGGAAATGGAAAAACATAAATAGCAAGACATTATTTATGAATTGTGAGGATAGAGTCATGCTTGACAATTCTGTCTCCGATTTTCCGTCACAAAGACTATTGATAACTTGACCATCTATTATTATTGATGCTGAACACGAACTGAAAACTGAATCCAATTATCTGGATAAGAAGAATAATAAATGTTGTCCTTGAGATTCTAGACCTACCTTTAAACAGACCATAAATCAACAGATGGCCCTTTTTGGAATACTATTATGTTGAATGACGTATACAGTGAGTATGTGAAGTGAGCCAAAATGTGTAAACAGTAGAGAGAGCAAGAGAGATCTGGGGCAGAAAAATAAAGCCGGTGGTGTTCAATAGATGGATTAACAAATGATTGTACCCTAATAAAGGTTTTCAACCAATCGATTGTATCTTAAGATATACCACTTGATTAATTGAATCTGCAAGTAAACTAACTTCAGATGCAGTCATGATATGCATTCATCACTAATTCAAAACGGGAAAGAAGACGAAAGGCAACATGCACTTGTATAATTGGATTTCATTGTTAGTCTTCACTAACTGAAACAAGAAACTTTTTCTTTTGCAGTCAAGACCGGAGGGCATGTTCCCATATGCCTCTCCAGTTTACATGTCGACCAACATTTTCTTTCCCCTCATGAAAATAATTAGTTCCAGACGAGGAACATGGCAACAGATGACAGATGAAAGGAAAAGACAAACACGAGATGACAAGACCATCATAACTGAAGAATTCTGTTTCCATAGTTAAGGACCTTTGCCCCTCCATTACCATGTGGTCTTCCAATAATTGCAGATGATGGAATCAGAAGAACTATGCAGATCAAGATCATGCGTAAGTCGGTACCTGTCACCCATCAAAAGAGTTGACACCTGAAAGGTTTACCTTTATGAAGAGGCTTTGAGACAATTGTCGCAAGGATTAGAACCGTATTTACAGTCTTTCCGATTCAAAGACTCGCCAAAGTGCGCAAGTAAGGTTTGCCGACGACACTCATCCTGAAAGTTTCAAAAATTAGAGAGGAAACACACGTTTATCAATAGACTTTGCTCCATTTAGGCGTGTGGAATATGAGTTTAAGCCCAAAAGGGTATTGAGATCATCAGAGAGAAGTTGAGAACACAAATTGGATTACCTTGAGTTCACAATATTGCTGCATTTTCCTAGCTTGAGCCATTGCACTTTTAAAGATTTCAGTTTTACATCCTCGACCACTCCTTAACATGCACACAACCCGGCTGAAATCCTTCTTGGCATATAGAGCAATGCACACTGCTGATAGATTATCTCTTCCTGCCCTCCCTGATTCTTGATAATAGCTTTCGATTGACTTGGACATTGTATTGTGGATGACAAAACGCTGACCACATGCCACAAAAAAATATTTACCGAACCACCAAAGTTGAAAAATGATAAAAACATTATAAAAGGAGCACAAATTAGATCAGATCCATTTGCCACTTTTACAGTAAAGAAAAGAATTTTATCCTAGTTTAATTAATTTCAGCACAACAAAGTGCCATGCTTGGAAGAAAGAATTTGACTTGAAAAAAACATATAATTCACCAGTTGCAATCAATAGCTAAGAATGACAATTTAGCAGGCCATTGGACCATGGAACCAGTAAAGTTTACTTCTGAGCACGCTCACAAACCATTCAGTGAAACTAAAACATTAGAAAAAAAGTGAATTAGTTGAGCATTTGGCAGCTTGTCAGCTTGACTCTACAACTAAAAATAGGCAAAGGCTTAGAGTCCATTTCAACTTACAACATCAGGTTTGTCTATTCCCATTCCAAAAGCAATGGTTGCACATACAACCTGGACCTCTCCAGTATGCCATTTCTTTTGAACAGCTACTCTTTGACGGGCTGCTAATCCAGCATGATAGTACACTGTCTTTATACTGCACTTATCATTCAAGTATTTTGCAACATCAAAGCATTCACTCTTCGAGAGGCAATACACTATGCCACACAAATTAGCAAAACGATTCTTTAGCAGCTCTCCAAGCTGCTTCAGTGGTTCCTTGGTCTTAGATATGACCTCGTATTTTAGGTTTGGTCTGTCAAAGCTTGTCTCAAGAACAAGAGCATGGGGGATCCTGAGAGCTTTTAGGATATCCTACAATGGATGTACATTTCAATCAGACCCGAATGATTTTTCCAACATAATTTGGAGGATAATGTGCAAGTTTTGTACCTCACGAACTGGCTGGGTGGCGGTTGCAGTTAAGGCCATCACTGGGACATATGGAAAGTTTTGCTTGAGACATCCCAGTCCCCTATAATCTGGACGAAAATCATGTCCCCACTGACTGCAATAGTGACAACCATGAAAGTAATGATCAATAAGCTTTACTGATTTACAATCATTCAAATATACAAGAAAAGCTCCAAGCAGCGAAACGTAACTTTCATGAAATCGCACTGGCAGAGCAAGTCCAATAAAGACCTCATAAGAAACACAATCAATCAATGATCACATGCGTGAACTTTGGCTTGATATCTCAAGTTGTTAATGAATAATAAAAAAGTTCACAGAATATGTAGGGACACAAGAACCAGCTTAAAAGACCTAACTATTGTGCCAAACATGGACACCTTCAATTACATCCAAAAGTAATTTCTGTGGAGTTTAATTTAGTTGTGTGCATTGCGCTTACTATGATTAATGATGTGCCATTGACTTTTCACAAAACAAGGAACTAGATCATTTCCGGAATTAGTTATTTCAACATCGCATTATGTTATACTAGAACTCCACAGAAGGTCTGGGTTTCAGAAGGTTCAGCGTGACACTGACAACCTAATTAGGCCAGAAACACAGAAGAAACAAAAATGTTTGAAAAAAAGAGTTTGAGTGAGCACGTATAAAAGTTAACTTGCTTTTTTCTCTGGAACAAGGACAGTAGTTTTGCAGTGGCAACATCATAAATACTTTTTTCCATTTGATGTAACTCTAGCATGATATTTGCTTCAGATACAAGGATGCCAAAAAGCATACCTCACACAATGTGCCTCATCGACAATAAAACCAGCTAGTTGTGCCTGCAATGTGTGATGGCCGAGTATCAAAAAGTTAAAAAGAAACTTTTAGAAAAAGTTACAGTATATCAGAATTAGTACCTTTCTATGCAAGCATTTCAATATCTCAAGAAATGATGGGTTCCCCACAATCCTTTCAGGAGTTACATACAATAGCTTGCACGATGGTTTATCTTTCCTGAAAAGGTAGGCAAATCAGTGGAGATTAATGACTTGACAATCCCAGCACTCAGCAAAAAAAAGTTTAAGAAGTCCAATAGAAATCCCATTGGAACAAATGGAGCATAGCCCAACATTTTATGGCGGGACAAAGATTGTATGGTATGATATACTTCTCTCGGAAGGCTAAGATGCTACAATTTATTTTTAAGGGAAACATCTTAGGCATGCATCTTTTCATTAACCACATAAAAAAGTATGCATTTTTTGCAACAAATGGAGCAAACCATTTTATGGGGGGATAATGATTGTATGGTAGGATAAACTTCAGTAGGAACACAGAGAGAGAGAGAGAGAGAGAGAGAGAGAGAGAGAGAGAGAGAGAGAGAGAGAGAGCGAGAGCGAGAGCGAGAGCGAGCTAAACCTTGCCTTAGTTCTTGGAGGACAGCTGCTGCCTGGGCAGCAGTTTGCTGAGAGTTCAAGAAAGTTGATGGAATTCCGTACTTGAGGGTTAGAGTAATTATTTGATCCTGGATGAGAGATAGCAGGGGAGATATCACAACTGTGACACCTAGTTTAAGAGTTGCTGGCAGCTGAAATGAAGGGTAAAAACATCAGAAGAGCAAATGAAGGGATGAGGCAATAACTCTTTTATTCACCTTTAGCTGATCAGAAAGCACCAGTTGTCACTATTTGTCTCATAATTACTTCAGCCAGAAACATATATGAAATACTTCAAGACTAAACAGAGAACACTTCAGGATAATTTAACTTAATAAATTCAGATTAATATCTTCCTTCTTGATTCAGTGGATCCAATATTTTGCATGCTCCCAAGATCCATCTTTTATGAAAAAAGGACATTCATTTCGAACCAATTATGGAAATGATCAACCCTAGTTGAGATGATGACATGGCACATACCTGCATAGGAAATATAGACATCTACAATCTGAATTTGGTGCAATTAATTTGAAAACTTATTCCTCTTTGACTTAATAACCCTTTTGAATTAGACCTGAAATATGACTGACAACAACACTTACATGCAAAAACAAGATAAATTTTCCAGTAAGTAATTCGAACGTCCTAGAAGCATAGCAGACCTCAAATTCTAGAAATTACAGAATGGACAGGGATGGGCGAAGGCAGAACGAGAATGTCCTGTATTTCCTTCTTTCCCAACTGAGTCCAATCCCGTACATTTGAACACAAGGTTATGTACCTGAATCACTTCCTATCGCTTCACTTGCATTAGGAAAACATTTTCTTCCTCAAGTTTAAGCACAAACTTCTCAACGGTTCTAACAAAGCAGATTTTCAAGATCATTTTATAGCTTGAATTTCAATATACATGTCTACCCATCTAGTACATAATTGGCAGAACCATTTGGCAGAGTGCACAGGGCTTGTGCTCTAAACATTGTCTCCACACATACTTCTACACTCTATCATTACACAAATGAAATAATGCTAACATTCACTAACCTGGTAACATAAACTTTTACCACCTCCAGTGGGCATGAGAATGAAGCAATCTTGCTTGGCTACAGAAGCTTTACAAGCCTGATGCTGCATTGGTCGAAATGCCTTGTTTCCGAATATTACAACATTTGCCAATTCTATGTCATCCAAGGCTTGCAATTCCTCAAAACTCAGAATTCCTTGTTTGCATGTCGAAATCCGAGAGCAACGTCTTTTATTTGAAACTGATGATATCGAACCATGAGTGACAGTGCTCTTACAGTCCTTCAACACAAATAAGCCTCTTCAGCACCATAAATAGTTTCTGATGTGGAGTGAAGGAAAATGAAAATTGTGCACAAAGAAATCCCAAGCCTTCATTTTGCGAAACACACCTATCAAAGATGCTGGATGCTAAATTCAACACTTGGATGATGTACCATACTCTCGAAATATTTGAGAAATATAGGTATTATTACATATCAAAAACAAAAATGAACTGTTCTTATTGACCAAATAGTTGTCATATAAGTCATTTTAGATCTTATAGACTGTGGAAGTAACTGGCAAGTTAGGAGTGTCTATTATACATTTGATCGGATGAGAGCCCTCATAGGCAATTTACTATCTTAGAGAGATTTCTTGTGAAGTATCTATAGGCATGAGTTTGCAACACGAGCTCACCTCTTTCCAAAACAGAGTCAAGTTTCAGTTCGATTATCATTCTGACATTCTGGAGTTTTCGCCTGTCTCTGATCGGCTTCCACCAACTCAATAACTTCTTTGATGAATTGTGTTAAGCATGAATGGTTGGTACAGATTGGGAATATATATTGTCCTTGCAGGTGCATACTGAAGCACCATCCCATGTTCTAATCATGTTAAACTGTCAATAACCCCGTCAGGTTGTCTCCGTTTAATATAGTTTGCTGACCTTTTTTCTAACCCCCGCAGCTTTCTATAATCCTTAAGAATGTCATGAAATAGCTTGCAATTCCTTCTACAGAGAGATGGTTTCTCTTTGAATATACATCTTTTGACCAAACACAGGCATCATCTATCTACCATTCACTTGATGTTTAATATTTATAAGTTGATTTACTAATCTAAAAAGTATTTCTTCGAAGCATACCACGCATCTACACAGGCACCTAAACTCTTTAGATCATTGTGCAGCAATCCAGAAAGTCCAATATGGCAGCAAAAAAGAAGGTACTATCTCTAGTTGCCTAATTTCCCTCCCCACTCATAATTAAGAGAAGCATTACAGCAGCACTTATATATTATGAATCGTACTTTCATCTAACAGGCTAAGCATTTAGACGCCAATCAAAAACCAAGACAATCTGTTCTCAATTCTTCCCATTTTCCTTGTTGACCCCAATATACCTCAGCAACAAAAATATACAAAAATACAGGTGCAGAATCATTGTCAAAAGAATAAAATGCCATGCCAAGATCTGCCAACTTTTTGTCAACCTCTTAAACAACTGGACCATTGTGGCCAGACTCATGGGATTTGCCCGGTAACTATTGTGTCTTCTTCAGGTGCCCATAGTTTCTTCACTGAATGGGCAACCCTGTACAATACTGAGACATTCTTCAAGCCACGCATTTGGTCCAAGCAATTACATGGTCCAATCCCAAGACAAATCTAGGTCCATGAATCAAAAACTTAAGCCACAAACAAAACAACTATCAACCAAATTAGTTTTGGGCATGGGAAAAACATGCCAGGCCACCCTGCTTTTCTTTCTTTTTCTTAATCCCTTCAAAACTGGTTAGGGCAGAAAGAAGTGAGACAACTTCTCAGCTTTCAGAAGCATACCATTGATTCTAAAGATCGTCTGGCCAGAAGTTGAGTGGACGAATTGGTTCGAGCACTGCCAAATGTATCATCTTCGTCTTCACTTTCAGTAGAAGAATCCACCTCAAGAAATGTTTGATTTTTCTTAGGTTGTGGAGAATCCTCTATAATATTAACATCATGCACAACATTGCATTTGCCGTCATTAGGGACATCTTGGCCAAACATGTCAGTCAAAACTCCACAAGCTTCTGATTCCACAGCTTGCAAATCATCCCAATCCTCAGTATCTTGCATAGTTTCTGCAAGTTCTACTAGAAAATCATCGCCACAGTGCTCCACAGTGATAAACTCTCGACCTTCATCACCTTAAGAAAACCAAAAGAAGAGAAAGATGATTTTGCAAGTTCCATTACAGAGAGAGAGAGAGATCAAATAAATACAATCTACAATATGTAATCTGCAGTTAGTACAGTGACACACAATACTTAATTCATAGGCAAGACACCATATGTAAATCCGCATTCAGTTCAGAAATAAGTCAGACATTTTGCCAGTCAATAAGACTACTCCACAAAACCCACAGAGAAATAGGGATGAGATTAACGCTCAGTGAACTACATTTAATCAGCTCCTCCGGTCCATTCAAATCCGAAAGGTCAACTACTCCATAGCCACCGTCAGAATAAAAGCCTAACCGCAATAAATCTCCTTCTTTAGCAACCACACCATTCCCTAATCACTCGATACCACGCGATTCGGCTAATAACCAGGAAAAACCACCATCGACGCATCGAACCGGAACCGCACCAGACACTTCGCTCGTCATCAAGACCACCACTTCGCTAAACCAGTCCCGATCTATTCGAACCTAAAGTGGACTATTCCCCAGCCATCATAGTCGTGGCGGACGACGGAAATAGCTACATGACCGACGCAGCGCTAATCGGCATGAAAGAAATCGGGCGCGACGAAGTAAGCGATTGGAGTTACCGTAGAGGGAAACGAGACGGTCCAAGCAGTTGCGGGCGGACTGCTCGTTGAAGCCGAACTCCAGAGCCAAGCTCAGCAGCCGAGCTCTCTCCACCTCCTGCGAGCCCCGATCCGCCATGGAAGCTCAACCCGCTCGGAGCGATTCGATCGATCGATGGATGATGCAAGAGCCGGAGTCGAGTCGAATCGAATCGCTGTTCTCTCTCTCTCGAGCGCGCGCGCTCTCGTTCGAAAAACCTTGATGGCGATGGCGGAATTTGATGTTTTTCTTTTGCCTTTTTGAATGCTGGAGGGAGAGGACGGCGGGAGAGAGATTGGAGCCATTTTTCTTTTTAATTCTTCTTGACAATTCCCGTTTTCCGCCCCTGAAGTTTGTTTTTAGTTCTATTTTGGCCCCCCTCGGAAGTCGTCTTGGTTTTGTTTGACACCCTTAGGAAGTTGGGGCTTGTTTGGTGGGAAGAAATAGGGGGAAAATATATATCCATCAATTGTGCCTCTTTGCAAAATTCGAAACAGAAAATAATTATTTTAAGTTTGAAAAAATCATTAAATCATTATGTATGATTGATTCTACGCATCGCTATCTACATAATGTGAAGAATTTTTTGCCGTTTCACATTAAAAAATCCAGAACAAAATTGCAAAATTTGTTTAAAAAAAGAAGAAGCTATTATAAATATTGACATCAATTGAGTATTTTGAGAAACTAGAGACCACATCGTTAGCAAAAAAAAAAAAATCTTAAAAAAGTGATATTGGGTTAAAATTGATGTTTATCTCATTTGGTGAGAGCCTTCTTGACTTCATCCTCGTTGTAATATTTTTACCATTATTTATGTATAACTTTCACTAGAATATCAAATAAAGTGGAAAGATAGGTTTCCAACACTACCATACCGTTCTTTACCGAAAAAAAAAAAAAAAACACTACCATACCGTTTGGTGAAAAAGGAAACACTACTTCCTTGTGAGGATGGAGTCATCAAGTAATCGATCGGATAGGTCCTATTTGCAAAAATTCAAGTTTAAAACAAGAATTGTGCTTAAGGGCCTAATTATGGGCCAAATTACAAATTCACGGAATCGAAGAGCCAATCTGCAAAATCATGGGAAATTGAGGGCGTAAGAGTGAAATTGGTACACTGAAGATCTTAAAACCAATCGCGGGAGATCCAAAACTGGCTGGCAAGGGGTCGACTCGACCAGCCCTACCAGTGGCTAGTAGGATCAATCGAACCGACTCACATCGATTTGACCGGTTCTTGACTATTCTTGATTGGTTTTGGCTGGTTCTTATTGTTTTACGCCTTTGTGGTTCTTGTGGGTTTAAAATTTATGCAATATGATCCCTAAAGGACTAAATTGAAGAGAAAACTTGCCCAATTTGAAGAGAAATTGTTCGATTTTGATTCAATTAAGTCAAGTAATCATAAATGTAATATATGGACCCACTATTGACTTAATTGAACAATTATCATGAAAAACAATACACCAAAACCATGGCTAAAGGCGCAAACTAATTGAAATGTCATGCGTCAAATAGTTTTGCTTGTGAGGCCTCAATTGTCTAGACGCATAGGCCAACACTCTTCCATGCTTCATCAAGACATAGCCTAGTCCCTTATATTAAGCGTCACTATAGATCTTATAACCTCCAGGATTAGACTGTACCATCGATACTGGGGCAGTAGTCAACTTGTGCTTGAGCTCCTGAAAACTCTTCTCACACTTATTTGTCCATTCAAACTTTACTTCTTTCTTTAGCAGTCGTGTCAAGAGCATAGCTATTCTAGAGTATCTTTTCACAAATCGCCTATAATAGCCAACCAATCCTAGAAAACTATGAACATCAATCACTGTTGTTAATCTTGGCCAATTCATGACTACCTCAATCTTTATTAGGTCCACTGAAATCCCTTTGTTGGATATTATGTGACCGAGAAAAGCTACCCGACCTAGAACTCACACTTATTAAACTTAGCGTAAAGTGCGTTTTCTTAAGGGGTCAGCAATACTATCTTCAAATATTGTTCATGCTCTTTTTGGCTCTTCGAGTATATCAGTATGTCGTCGATGAATATTATGGCGAATTGATCCAAGTACACTTTAAATACTTAGTTAATTAAGTCCATGAAATGGAGAAGAACACCTAGAGTGCCAAATTTGGCACGAAGAGATACTTGAGTACCAAAAGTTTGGAAAGATACATTTAAGTGCCAAAATCGGAGTAAAATAGCTAACAACGAAAAAATCAGGCCAAAAAATTGACATTGTATTTTTCCTGGTGAGAAAAGTGCAAAATAATGATGTGGCTATATAAGCCAAAAACGATGTTTTTTTGCCTCGAATTTCAATTTTACTATAAATATTAATTAAATTAAATTTAAAACTAAATTTATAATAATAAAATTTAAAAAGGGGGAGGAGTTGCAAAACAACGAGGGTTGGGCAAGCCCTCGCTAATGCTTCCCCATTGTTGTCGGGATGGGCTAGCGACGGTGGGAAGAGGGTCAGTTGGGGTTGTCAAGCCCTTGGCAAGGGTCTACAAGCCCTTGCCTAGATTTGAGGCGAGGGTCGCGACCTTCCTCCAAATTCGGCGATGACCATCACCCCAGATTCGGCGAGGGTGCCCAACCGGGTTAAAGGTAGACGACTTGCCTAGATCTAGGGCGAGGGTTGTTGGCCTCCAGCCCTCGTTGCTAATGACCCCAACCAACCCTTCCTAGCGACGGTAGGGTAGCAGCGACGAGGGCTTGCATAACCCTCGCCGTTCTGCAACTCCTTCCCCCTTTTTAAATTTAGTTTTATAATTTAATTTAATTAATATTTATATTAAAATTCAAATAAGAAGCAAAATGATGTTGTTTTGCCTCTATTTTGCTGACTCAGCTCTTTGGCGAGCTATATAATAAAAATTATCATGTAGGATTTCCTACCAAGGTTGTCAGACTTAGCACTCAATTGTCTCATTTTCAAAGAAAGTGACACTTATGTGTAACTTTGGGCACTTAAGTATCCCTTGTGCCATGTTTTGGTTAACCTAAATGACATCACTGTAAACCCGTAGCGGCCATATTGCGTTCAAAATGCTGTCTTTGGGATATCTTCCTTCTTGATTCTCCACTGATGCTAGCATGTCCTTAGGTCTATTTTGGAGAATATCAAAGCTCCTTGAAGTTGATCAAACAAGTCGTCGATCCTTGGTAGTGGATACTTGTTCTTGATTGTCGCTTGATTGAGTTGTCGGTAGTTGATGCATTGACACAATGACCCATCCTTCTTCTTCATGAACAGGACCTATGCTCCCCATGGCGATGCACTAGGGCAAATGAATCCCTTATTGAGCAACTCTTGCATATGCACCTTCAACTCCTTCAATTCTGACAACGCCATTCGATAAGATGCCTTGGAGATTGGTTTCGTTCTGGAGGCTAACTCAATGATAAATTACATTTCCTTTTCCGGAGGCAATCTTGGTAATTCCTTCAGAAAAATGTCTACGAAGTTTCGGGCCATTGCGATATCTTCGAACTTTGATTCTTTCATTGTCACATCCATCACCTTTGCCAGATAGCTTTGGCAACTCTCCTCTAGTAGTCATACTGCCTCGAGTAATGTAAATAAGGGTATCGAGGGTCCTCTCCCATTCCCTATGAACTCGTAGCAAGAACGACCAAATAGGTTGAATTGTATTACCTTACTATAGCGGTCCACCATGGCTCATTGCTTCTTGAGCCAATCCATTCAAGTAATGACATCAAAATCATACATGGCCAAAATAACTAGGTTTATCAATTCCTTTTGACTACTGACAACAATCTTGCACTTTCAATAGCCTAAGACAGGTAACACCTTATCCTTCATAGGGTGGAAATTCTAAGTACCATTTCCAACAGTTTCAATTCTAATCTAGCTAATCTAACAAACTGCTTTGCTATGAGCGAATATGTAGCTCCCATATCAAACAACACATAAGTAGCATGCTGGTGTAAGGAGGTTATACTTGTGATTACGACTTGGGAGTCCTTCGCATCCTCTCTAGTTATCGCATACACTCTTCCTTAAGCTGGGGATTGGTCAGGATTGTTCTACGATGTAGTCCCAATTTGTAGTCCCATGTGCAATTGTTGGGGTTGTATCTCGACTGGTCGACATAAGCAATTTTGCACCTAATGGCTATGCTGGCCACACTTGAAGCACGCTCCAGTTTGGCCAAGCATGGTGCTATTTTGTGTTGCCTACCACAAAACTAGCACTTGCTATTAAGATTATGCGATGGCTTCCTAATACCATTTTTTTCTTGTTAGGAGCGATGAAGTGCTTTCCTCCTATCATCGGCTTCTTTCCAAACTGATGGTGGTCCTGATTAAAGGCATACCACGATCCAAGTGCAACTATTCGTTCGACACATCCCTTTTGATCAACTAGACATTTTCATATAACTCGTTGTAGTCTTTAAAGTTTAAGGGCGCCAACTAGTTGCAGATTTCTAGCTTCAAGCCATATCGGAATCTCCTCGCTCTATCTACCAAGTCCTCGATCATCTTGGTTAGTACTTTGACAGCTTAGTGAACTTGGCTTTGTATGGACATGTAATTCTAGTAGAGTCAGAAATTCCGTCATCTTTTGTTCTCGAGTGCACTCAGAAAAGTACTTTATGTTGAATGCTTCAACGAAGACTCCCTATGTTGTGGTTGTGCCTTCAAAAAAGACCCTTCCTCAAGTGGCTTCCCACCAGTCACTGGCATTACCTTAAAGTTGGTACACAACTAATGTCATTTTGTCCTCCTTAGTGCACCTCAATAATGCAAGGTCTTTTGTATCTCCTTGACCCATGAGGTTGCAACCTTAAGATCACTTTTCCTGGCGAATTGTGGCAACTTCAGCTTTATAAACTGCTCTAGTAGTTTATGAATTAGTCAGTTGCCATTCCTGTCTTTAGCTAACAAGGCATCATTATGAGCAACTGTAGTGGCAACAACAGTAGCCTAATTATATGCCTACTGTCCCATTATATTTCTAATTGCCTCTAAGGCTTGTAGAATCCATCTATTTGGGATTCCCTTGTGCCTTTCCTCTAGCACCTATTTGGGCCAGAGCTGTCCTTCCTCTAGGCATTCTTAGCTCTAGGTTATTCATCTTTTAGAGTATATAAAGAGAGTTGGTTCTACAATCCCAACAACCCGGTTAGGAATTCAGAACCATAATTCGGCAAAACAATCAGCAATCACAAGCATGGGGTGTGTTCCTAACTAACTATTCCAAAGTCTCATCACACCTTATCACTCTAGGTAATGACCAAGCTTTGATACCAAGAAGACACAGGATGTCATGCCCTAACACTTGGACACACGATGTCCCTTCTTTCCTTTGTTCATTTAATTGCGACGTCCTAGGAGGCATCACCGACTCATTCATTTTATCTTTCAATTAAACACAAGCGGAAATGGAATTAACTCCACTCATTCATACACATCAATAGGGATAGCAAAGAAAACACATCAACAAACACTTTTATACATATATTCGTATATACATTAACTTAGTACATCGAAAGTTTAGTAGTTACACATCCACAACACGGATTCTTTTCGATTCACCAAAAAGTGTTGGGGGTTAGCCTAGCTCCTCTATCCTACGAGAGCAACCTCAAAAAGTGGTATCTCCTTTACGTGCCTAGTATGCACCCACGTCAAAGTACCATGGCTCGAGCTTGGGATCGTGCTCTAGGTCCAGGTCCATCTCTAGGTCAATGACTGAGTCATCGGGGACGTCCATGGCCATGGGATCCCAGATGGCACCCTCGAATCCCCCACCAAGTGGTATGTCAAAACCCCATAGACGGCCGAAGAACTTCCCTTTGAACCATACGTACCATGCCATGAATCAGTGAGGTACCAAGTTCGTCAGCCCCACATGCACCCATATGGTGGTCATATACTTCTTGTACATGATGTCAGTCCCCTCTATCAAAAGGGGGTCACTTTGGGTGTCCTGATCTACTAGTACCCCAAATCACACGTGGCAAAATGGACTACTAATGGTTAAGGCTTGAAAATTTTAAACCACAATGGACGAGAAAAACTCAGTAAGTAATGGGGAGGTTGGGACACTTGGAGTGCCATAACTTGGCACGGAGGGACACTTAAGTGCCATAACTTTAAAATGGTACACTTAAGTGCCACTCCAGCGAAAATCCGGCCAAATGGCTGACGTGACAATTTTCCGGCGAGTTTGGTCCAAAACAGCGTTGTTTTGCACGCTGACGTGGTGGAGAAAACACAAAGACGACGCCGTTTCGTGTCTACGTGTAAATAATAATATATAAATTAATTAAATTAGATTTAAAATATTCAAAAATTTAAAAAATTAAGAAAATTTTAAAAATTTTTAAAAAATTAAGAAAAATTAAGAAAAATTTAAAAAATTAAGAAAAATTAAGAAAAAAGGGGGGGTGAGGTGGAGGTCGAACGGGGCGGCTCCCTCGCCATCGCCGCCTCCCCGCCGTCGCCGGGAAGGGCCGGCGACGGAGGGGGGAGGGTCGGCCGGGGTCGCCGGCCCCCGGTCGACCGACGGTGAGGGCTGCGAGCCCTCGCCGGATCATGGCGAGGGCCGCGACCCTCAGCCCAGATCTGGGCAAGGGCTCGCGGGCCCTTGCCGCCGGCCCTGGCTAGGGCCCAGCGACCCCGGCTAACCCTCCCCACTCTGTCGCCGGCCCTTCCTGACGGCGGCGGGGAGGCGGCGAGGGCCCGCGAGCCCTCGCCAGATCTGGGCGAGGGCTGCAACCCTCGCCCTAGATCTAGGCATGGGCCGCGACCTTCGGCCAGATCCGACGAGGGGTCGCGAGCCCTCGCCGCCTCCCCGCTGCCACCGGGAAGGGCTGGCGACGGGGTGGCGAGGGTCGGCCGGGGTCGCCGGGCCCTGGCTAGGGGCCGGCGGCGAGGGCCTGTGAGCCCTCGCCTAGATCTGGGGCGAGGGTCGCGGCCCTTGCCGCGATCCGGTGAGGGCTTGCAGCCCTCGCTGTTGGTCGGCCGGGGGCTGGGACCCCGGCCGACCCTCCCCCCTCCTTCGCCGGCCCTTCTTGGCGACGGCGGGGAGGCGGCGGCGGTGAGGGAGCCGCCTTGTTCGACCTCCACCCCCTTTTTTTCTTAATTTTTAAAATTTTTTAATTTTTCTTAATTTTTTAAATTTTTCTTAATTTTTTAAATTTTTCTTAATTTTCTTAATTTTTTAATTTTTTTGAATATTTTAAATTTAATTTAATTAATTTTTATATTATTATTTACATGTAGACACGAAATTGCGTCGTTTTTGCATTTTCTCTGCCACGTCAGCGTGCAAAACAACGCCGTTTTGGACCAAGCTCGCCGAAAAGTCGCCACGTAAGCCATTTGGTCGGATCTTTGCCGGAGTGGCACTTAAGTGTCCCATTTAACTTCAAGACTGGCACTCAATTGTACCATTTTAAAGTTATGGTACTTAAGTGTCCCTCGGTGCTAAGTTATGGCACTTGCACTGTACTTCTGCCAAGTAATGGGTGAGAAAAACTCAGTAAGTAAACTCCTTAAATCTCTTGTAGGAGAGTACTTCACCTTGGAGACACCCTATATGTGCAACTTAGCTGTAGATGGCATATCAATAGCAAAACCTTTACTCTGCATCGTCTATAAGCATGAAATGAGCAACTCACCATATAACACCCTAAAAACGTAACTAATAATTACATAAATAATTATCTACGTGAATCCACAATTCTATTAGGCACATGACAAATACAACTAATAATCCAAACAAAATATGTACAATGTATCCACAACAGTCCAGATTATTATGATCTCTCACAGTCACAATCGGCACTCAAGTCGGTGGTTTTCCGGTGTTACTGAGCATTGTCCTATCCTATCAGGCATGACAATGTCTCGACCTCACTTGAAGATGACATTCAATTAAGAGCATCGCTCCAAAATCCATCAGCGAACGACATCTAGACCTCCACCAGGCATTCGAAATCCATTAGGCATTGTCCCTCATGGTCATGTGAATATGGAACCATTTATGTGATCACATGAGCATACCAACCAGTCAAGCCAATTTTTATCTTACAATTTAACCAATGCAAGAGTATTTAGTGCTTGCATGTTATACACTAACAATTTTTACACACCAAAATGCCATAAAATAATCATAGATGATCACCCATTGATTAATTACTCACCAAAATAAGCATACGAAAACCTCCTAGCAATCACCCCTCAATTCCACACAATATCACACTAGGGATTTACTTCAAAATAACTTATCACTTTTCAAAATAAGATATCACAAGCACTTATGACTTTCAAGATAAGCTATCACAAACGCTTATCACTATCTAAGATAAGCTATCGCAATCACTTATCATTATTTAAGATAAGTTATCACAAGTACTTATTACTATTTAAGATAAGCTATCACAAGCACTTATCACTATTGAAGATAAGCTATGGCAAGCACTTATCACTTATCGAGATAAGCTAACACTCTTACTTATCACTTATCAAGATAAGTTATCACCTAATCCACCTATCTTTTAATATAATTATCATTAATCTTAATCCTAACCCTAATCATAAGCATAACTACCATCCTAATCAAGATTTAGGAAGTCACTCACTGGATTAGCTTCTAAGCTTTGATGGCGAGCGGCAACGACGACGACAGCACGCGGCTCACGATGGTGGACAATGGAGATGGTGTTTAGGGCGCATGGCAAGGGAACAGTGGTGATGGCATCACGGCGTAGTGGCAAACAACCTTGGGTGGCGGTGGCATGTCATGGTGGTGGATGGCAACGACAACAATGGTTCACGGCCTTAGGTGGTGGCGCGTCACGGCCATACAACAAATGACTAGCAAAGTGCGAGGACGGCGATGAGGCGGCAACGACAACTGTAGCAGGGATGGTGGGGGTGACCAAGGAAGAAAGAGAGGGGGAGAGAGAGATGGTGTGAGGGACAGAGAGTGTGAGAGTCGACAGAGAGAAATTTGGGTGGGGGGTTTTGTGGTGAGAGAGAGAAGAGGGAGAGAATGAGAGAAATGAGGGAGAGAATGAGAGAAATGAGTGAGAGGATGAGGACTTCTCTTTCAAGTTTTAATTTCAAGCATTAATGAACTTGGTACAAATTTTCTCGAATCGCTCTTGGCCAAGTCCTTCGAATGGCCACAAATTACTATTGCAATCTTTCTATCCAATCTTCAATTAATGCAAGATTTCGAACATGTGTTATAATTGCAAATGAACTAGGAAAGCTAATTTGTTTGGTCTCTTGCCTTTCTTCTTCAAATGGGCGCCCACCCTCTCCTTGAAGACAACAATTTTGTCTCATTAGGCCAACAAGCTTCTAGAAGGGGTAACTTATGGATTTAATTAGACTACAGTGTAAAACACTATTCATGCACATGGGTAAATTAATGTACAAGCTTCCAAAAGAACAAGTGTGGGCTTAAATGGCTTTGGTGGGCCCTCTTGGCCGTCCATGGTGGGCGTGAGGCCCATTGGGCTAGCCCGGAGCTTAGGCCCTCATGGCTCCTCGTTCGCAGCCCATTTTCACTTTTCCCAAAATTCACGGTCCATCGACGTAAAATTGAATTTTTATCCTAAGATGACTGTCCTTTGCTTTTCCATTATTCGTTGATCACTGTTGTAATTCTACTCCTTAGATAAGGGTTGGATTGAGGCTGTCACATGATGGCACTGCTCGAGAATTTTAATTAAAGTTTCAGTGAGTTAGGGCATTCTCTTCCATGAGGAAATCGTGGAATTTCTCATTGATCGAACTTCAAGCTACTCTCGTCAAAATACTGACCTAAGCATCATTTTGCGACACAAAGTTGGGCAACATCCCGACCTCGAAGTGTAGTCCTCTATCAATTTTCCTCTACAATCAAACAAATAAAGACAGTCAGGGAAGAGACCATATAATTGTTGGTGCATAAAGTCTTCATAGTCATAGCAATGAGTTGTTACAGAATCTTAAAAATATAATGCACACTGCTGAATGCCATTTTTTTTTTTTTGGCAAATGCCATCTTGTTAACTAGCACATTAAAAATTTAAAGGAAACAAAAGGAGAATTTCCAATGTTTTCACACCAACTTTTCCAAATCCACGACTGCTCCTCAATGTCGTCTTCTTCGATCAAGCCCGTAACCACAAACTCCAGAGCAGAGCACCTCCCTACCATAGTCGGCCGAACACACGCATTTACTGGACTGATGTTGCTGGCACAGAACCAACGGCCACCATTGGCCACCGGCCACTCTCGAACACGAATACAATGATGCCCATCATAACAAAACAAAACCATAAAAAATCCAATCAAACATCATAAGGAACTAGCATTCACTAGAAATCTTCATTTTATTTCTTCACAAATCTCCATTTTATAGCCCTTTCCTCCACGAATTGAGTTGTGCGAACAACGGTCCCTTTCTTTCCTCCCACTCTGCCGTTGACTTGTTGCTCTAAGCTCTTCAACTTGACTGACCACCTTGAGTTGTCAAATTGGCCGAAGCTTCCTTTCTGTCAGTCCTTGGAGAGTCGGCCGGTCCTCCACCTCAACGGCGGTCCCTCGGGTGCATGTTACTTGTCTCGTGTTACACATACTGGATAAGACATCATTTCTAAAACGATGGGCATGTCTCCCCATTAAGTCATCGGTGGGGCAATAAACCTTCATTTTAAAACTCTTGTACATTTTGCATAGACAAATACCATCACTTGCCAAATGAGAATTATTACTAGTATGTCCAACAAAATTTGCATGTACTATCGCAGAAAGGTTTCCAATAGATGAAGATATTTAGTGAAATCTCTAGTGTTAAGGCATTGAGCGATAAATTTCAAGATTGACTCTTTCCTAT
This sequence comes from Eucalyptus victrix, assembly GCA_016097545.1. Lineage (NCBI taxonomy): Eukaryota > Viridiplantae > Streptophyta > Magnoliopsida > Myrtales > Myrtaceae > Eucalyptus > Eucalyptus victrix. The sequence goes on from CM027837.1 coordinate 32,363,409, forward strand.
GAATTGGTCCGAATGATTGAGGTTCAACTACGGTTGATGACTTTATATCATCATGTGTGGCAAAAAGAAAAGAAAAAACCAAAAAGTTGTTCTAAAAAAAAAATCCAAAAGAAAGAAAAGATGGTTAGTGGCTTTCTTCTTACCCAATTCTTACTCTTTTGTATGAATTGGTTTGGATGATTGAGGTTCAACCACGTTCAATGACTTTATGTCACTCTATGTGGCGAAAAGAAAAGAAAAAAGTAAATAGTAGCTCTAAAAATAAACTCCAAAAGAAAGAAAAGATAGTTAGTGGCTTTCTTCTTGCCCAATTCGTACTCTTTCGCATGCATTGGTTCGGATGATTAAGGTTCAACCATGATCAATGACTTTGTATCACTTTATGTCGCAAATAGAAAAAAAAAGTAAAAAGTAGTTCTAGAAAGAAACTCCCAAAGAAAGAAAATATGGTTAATGGCTTTCTTCTTGCCCAATTCTTACTCTTTCATATGAATTGGTTTGGATGATTGAGGTTCAACCATGGTCAATGACTTTATATCACCTTATGTGGCAAATAGAAAAAATGTAAAAAAGTTGCTCTAAAAAGAAACCCCGAAAGAAAGAAAAGATGGCTAGTGGCTTTCTACTTGCCCAATTCTCACTCTTGCAATATTTAAAAGAAAAGAACTTGAAAGGTAGACTAGTGTAGTTTCTCATAAAAATTCAGCTAAATGACGATATAAGCTGCAAAATCTCCCTCACTAATTTATAATTCAACCGCAAAGACTTACATTCAAGTTAAAAAATAATTATTTGGTAAAATCATCCTTCCTCCTCTTTTCTAAGCTAATCTATCTAGAAATCTTAAGGTATTTTAAGTACATAATTTGAAAAATCCCTCTATACCAACATAGTAGCAAAAGTGCACTAGAAATCATAAATCTTTGCATAGAATGCATATGAGTCCTAATTACTTGATGACCCGATTGAGTCGTCATCCTTTGCAAAGAGTAAAATCAGGTCATTTTCCTTGGAGAATGTAGAGACTCGCTCAAATAGCACTTGAAGGCTATGCGGCGACCTTTACTTTCACTTCTTAATATAGGTTTAGACTTTACGACTTGATGACCACCCACATAATGGTTTTAGTAGGCAAGTTCCTCCATTTGGACCTGAATATACAACCCAACCAGGAAATTTACGAATCCTTTTCTTCCGTGAATTAAGCTTACTATGCTGGAGTGCTTGTCAAATTTCATAATTCCCTGAAAAGAATACATATTTAGTCAAATCTAACTCAGTGACCACAAGTACTAGATTGAAAGTTACGCTGGCCAAGTTGATAAGGACATCGACCCATAACTTCATCCAAGCACCAAAGGAGACAAGTGCTTCGAGGAAAATAAGAGACAAATATCATAAATATGGTATAACTGATGTCATGGCGGAACAAATACGGTGCTTCAATTACTTCCTATGATGAACGTTAATTGCCTCGTGCCATATATATCGAATAAGACATCGTTTTCAAAAATAACGAGCATGGCTCCCAATTAAAGTCATCAATAGGGCAATAATAAGCTTTCATTTCCAAACTCTCGTATATTTTACATGGATAGATACCTTCACATGCAAAACAAGAAATATTTCTAGTATGTCCAGCACAATCCCCATGTACCATCACATCAGGTTTTCGATTGAGTGATATTTCAGGATTGACACTTTCACGTAAATTGGTCTAGATGATTGAGGTTCAATCATGGTCAATGACTTTATATCATTCTATGCGGCAAAAAGGAAAACAGGTAAAAAGTTGCTCTTCAAAGAAAGTAAAAAAAAAAAGGAAAAAGAAAAGATGGTTAGTGGCTTTCTTCTTGCCCAATTCTTACTCATACAATGTTTAAAAGGAAAGAAGAACTTGAAAAATAGACTCGTGTTATTTTGGCAAAAAAATTCAGCTAAATGACAATACAAGCCTCAAAATTTCCTTTAATGATTTATAGTTCAACCGCAATGACCTATATTCAAATTAAACATGAACTTATTTGGTAAAATCATCCTACTTCCTCTCTTTCGAGCCAATATGTATAGAAAAAGTCCCCCCCCCCCCCACCCCCACCAACATAACAATCAAAGTGCACCAGAAATCTTAAATTTTTGCACAGAATACAATCGAGTCCTAATTACTTTATGACCCAATCGAATCATCAACCTTTGCAAAGAGTAAAATCAAGTCTTTTCTACGGAGAATGTCAAAACTTGCCCGAATTGCACTTGAAGCCTCTGTGGCAACATTTAATTTCACTTCTTAATAGCAACATTTAATTTCACTTCTTAATATAGGTTTAAACTTTATGAGTTGATAACACCCCCATAATGGTTTTAGCGGGCAAGTTCCTCCATTTGGACCTAAATATTCAACCCAACCCAACCCAACCAGGAAATTTACGCATCCGTGTCTTCCGTGTTTTAAACTTACCATAATTCCATGAAAATAATACATATTTAGTCAAAATCTAACTCAGCAACCACAAGTTCTAGTGGATCAAAAGTCGCTGTCTAAGTTGACAAGGACATCGACCCATAATCTCATCCAAGCACCAAACGAGACAGTTGCTTCGAGGAAAATAAAAAACAAATATGGTACGTAGTCTCCAAAATCTTACATTATTTCTATTCATTACTAACAAGCAATGCACTCTAGATCATTGATCCATATTGTGATTAACGATATACTTTAGATCAACCAATGGTGTGCACATCCCAATAGACACATCAATATTGTGGATATAGTCGAGAATGCGAACCTAGCTAGGTTAAAAGAAATATAAGTCTTGACTATCGGACTATTTGGCACATGCTCCATTGAATCACATCCACACAACAAACAAAGATGATCAAAGATGCACATAAATTCTAGAACTTACACCAAACTAATTGGAAGACCATCTAAAATTGTCAAAATACTAATGCATCACACGATGTACCCATTCATTAGTTTTGGGCATTGAAATGTCAGGTTTAAGGATAAAACTATAATTGACTTTGCCTCCAAGGTAAGCCTCTTGCATCCCTATATGCATAGTAGGAAATTTGCTATTATGGACAGCCTTTTACATTTAGGTGTCGCAACCTTTCTTGGGGTGAATCACATGGGGAAAACTAACAGATTGCTGGGCAGGAATGATAGACCCTCTTACAAGGCAACACTTGCGTTTAATCCGGGCTCTCTCAAGCCCATTTTGTTAAATTATGTCTCGAGTTTGAAAGTTTACAAAATGCGATTCGCTTGGATTAAATTTTTCATGGGACGTGCGAATCAAGACAAAAGAAAAAAAAAAGAGCAAAGTTTTTCTCTCACTTATATGCAGGAGGAGGAGCCGAATTCTTCTATCCACGGTGGGGCCCAACACAACTTTCAAACCTGGGCTTTCTTCCTTCCGCCGATGGAAATTAAAGGAAGCTTCTGTACGTGAAGTAGGAAAGTGGTGGGGCCCAAGGTCAAAGTTTTGACCTTGGGCACACGCACGTAAATGGGAAATCTTTCGAAGCGGCAGAGAGAAGCCCTACGTAGAAGAAGTGAGTGAGAAGCCGCACGTCCGCCGAAGCCTACGTAGAGCTGGACGTTCACGCCGCTTGGGAAAGAGCCGCATGTTTTCCTTGAAGCCGCGCAAATGTGGTAATTTTTGTATCGTGAGTTTATGTCCAAATGAATTGTGTATTTACAAACACTTTAGGTTTATGGTTAAATCTAGGTGTGAGAAACACTAAGCGTTTGAGCGATTATAAATTTTGATTATCCGATTATGGTAAATTATTTCCTGCTGACTCTCCCTGTAGACATAGGTATCGATACTCGGACCGAACCACGTAAATTTCTGGTGTCCTTATTTTTCTCGTTTATTTCTCTGGTGATTTCGCGTTGACATAAATTGCAAGGTCCTGCCATTTCCACATATTATATCCCAACACATTCAACCGCAACTTGAGTTCTTGATTGAACTTGCAAGTAAACTTACCCTAGAGCCGCTACCAATATTTTATGGATCGATTAGAAATCCAACTAAGGTATCGTAGCCTACCTTACTTTTGCAAACTAAAGATTAATGAATATAATGAAGGCCAAGCCTGCGGTTCCTCACATTTGCAATCACATTAGGGACGATCAACTTCCTTCGAAGGAAACTTCTCGCAGTCCCCCTCATCCTCGCCCCTCCATTGAATGAGCAAATCTGCTTGCCTCTTGTTAGTTGCAAGACGCTGGATTTTTTGCTTGGTTCTCTCGAGAAACATTTTCATCAATCAATGGACTCTCGAGTAGATTTCAGAGAAATAGGGTTTGACAGAATCATCAATTAAAGTGCTTATGGATATTAGAATCAATCACATATAGAGGATGATGATGCAGGTAATATGGTATAGTAATTGGTAACCGAGGAAGCCATAGTTATCAAAATATTAATGCATCACATAATGTCCAGATTCATTAGTATTAGGCATTGAAATGTCAGGTTTAAGGAGAAAAAGAAAATTGACATTGCCTACCAGCTAAGCTTCCAAACCTGGACAAAACCCCTTACTTTCTATAAATTATTGTGGTCTTATTCTTCTTCAAGCTCTCACTCGAAATCATATCAAATGGAGAATGCGGGAGTATTTTTCACTATGCTTCAAAAGAAAGTAGTGACGTTTTCCACGGATTTTAATAGTAGAGATTTCGAAGCCATTGTCCTTATCCTTTTTGGAAGAAGCCTAAATTCGTTGTTGAAGAGAGTCCACATGACACGCACAAAACTCACGTAATTTTCTCCGTCAAACATCAGCTTTATCAAATTGGTGTCCATGATGCATTTCATTTAAATTAATTAATGAAAGGATGACGATAAACATATCAAATGCATTAGGATCTAATTGGACCAAATGAAAGTTTTGGCACAACATTTCACATTAATTAAAAGTGATTTAATCGAATCAATTAAAAATTCAAATATGACAAGACACATGGATAAAAGTTGATAGACTACTAGGATCATTATCTCTTCCAGCAATAGAAACTTCCAATCACTCCCTATGGGAAGGTTATGGCATTCATCACAAAACCTTTTCACATTCGTGCCTTGGAGCATTAGTCAAAGGTCCATTTATACTCTCGTAGAGTTGAAAATAAGTGTGTACGTGTAAACATAAAGAATGGGCTACTAAATTAAACGTGATTGAGGGGTTCTCCAACTTCCCCTCATTCACGGAAGATCTCACTACATGATTATGGTTTGGGTTAATTTGTGGGGTATTGTGAATAGCATCCTTTTAATTATTAAAGAGCCAATGAGTTGGGATTATCATAATAGAGCTTTTACGCTCAAAACAAATTTTCAATTTATGAGTATATCTGAAATGTGGATAGTATGGTTTGTTAGGTCCCTCACATTGAATAGCAACCTACTGTTTTTCCATAGAGACCCCATGTGGGGCATCTTTTGGTAGTTAGTCTTTCTTCACAATTTTTTTTTTTATTTAAATTGGGACAGTCATTTGGTTCTTTTTGATATTAAATACTGAGAACAGGTCCTAATTAGCCACCCTTCTATTGATGCACTCAAAAGATACACTGTTCATAATGGAGAAGTTCATCTTCATAGCATTTCTTGATGTTATGTTGGCTTCCCTATCAATGTTTCAGCCTGTCATATGTTCTAGCAACTTCACTGATCAAGTGGCTCTTCTCCACTTCAAATCGGCGATCGAAGTCGACCCGACAAACACGATCAAAGGTGGCAATTGGACCACCGAAGCAAATTTCTGTGAATGGATTGGTATCATTTGCAGCAACCGCAGGCAGAGAGTCACAACTTTAAATCTCTCGCACATGGGTCTCCAGGGGAGGCTCTCTCCTTATATAGGCAATCTTTCTTTCCTAGCTTCTCTTGATCTTCGCAACAACAATTTCCATGGAAGAATTCCTATAGAAATTGGTCATTTGCGCCGCCTAAAAAAACTCGTGCTCCAATTTAACCAATTTGAAGGAAACATTCCTCCTAACTTAGCCCAATGCCAAAATCTCGAAGAGATGTCACTCGTAGGGAGTAGGCTAACAGGTGGCATACCGAGAGAATTTGGCGCCTTCCTTAAGTTACAACTACTATATCTTAACCTCAATCCCTTATGTGGTCAAATTCCAAGCTTCCTGGGAAATATATCCACATTGCAGTTCATTAGTTTGTCCTCGGCCAATCTCACAGGCTCGATTCCTCCGACACTTTTCAATAGATCACTCATCATTGTTGACTTGATGCATAATGATCTCTCAGGGGGTCTTCCATCCAATCTTTGCTCCTGCTGGCCTAGCATTCAGATGCTTCTACTATCTGATAACCAGTTCAACGGCGTGATACCAGAGACGCTAACCCAATGCAAAGAGCTTCTCTCATTGTCGTTGTCATACAATCGTTTTCAAGGAAGCTTTCCTCGAGACATTGACAGGTTGCAAAAGCTACAGGAGCTCTACCTCGGTGAAAGCAACTTGACTGGCATGATTCCTCGAACCATCGGTAACATGTCAAGCCTGCAAATTTTGGATGTAAGATCTAACTATATCGGAGGTGACATTCCGAGTGAGATTGGCAAGTTGGTCAATTTGAAATTTTTGGTCCTTCAGGACAATTTGCTAATAGGCAAATTGCCTCAAGAAATTTTTAATGTTTCTTCTCTACGAACACTTAGTTTGGCCTTCAATTCCCTCTCTGGAAGCTTTTTCCCGGGTAGGGAACAGAGCCTTCCAAATTTGGAACGACTCTTTTTAAGTCGTAATAGTTTTGGTGGCAACATCCCACAATATATTTCAAATTTTACGAACCTAATACTTTTCAGTGTGGGGGACAATCAACTCAGCGGACCCATACCCATGAGTTTGGGCAACTTGAAGAACCTCAGAGTCTTTGAGGTTGGACCAAATCAGCTAACAGGCGAGACTCATAGTTCGGAGCTTAGTTTTCTATCTGCTTTATCAAATTGCCAATCGCTGCAAATCTTGGCTCTGACAAGCAACCCCCTTTGTGGCTCCATACCAAAATCTATCAAAAACTTCTCGAGTTCCCTACAAATTCTATATGCTCCCAATTGTCAAATTAGAGGTCGCATTCCCCAGGAAATGGGTTCCTTGAAGAGATTGACTGCACTATGGTTAAGTGACAACGATCTAGATGGCAACATCCCATCATCAATCAAAGGACTAGAAAGCTTGCAAAGGCTGTATCTCCATAACAACCATCTTGAAGGACCGATCCCCGATGAGATATGCAACTTGACAAGTTTAGGAAGTTTGTTGCTCCAGCAAAATAGTTTATCGGGATTGATCCCGAATTGCATTGGAAACTTAAGCAGGCTTCAACAGTTTATTGTAAGTTGGAATAACATGACATCGATTGTACCAGTTAGCCTGTGGAGTCTTCAAGGACTCATCTTCCTCAATTTGTCACACAATTCTTTCATTGGAGGGCTACCATTGGATATAGGGAAAATGAGAGCTATGAACAGCATTGATCTTTCTCGAAATCGACTTACCGGCACCATACCTAGTTCCATCCAGGGGTTAGAGAGTCTTGCTTCTCTCAACTTGTCAGGGAACTCGTTTGAAGGATCAATACCGCCATCGATCAGTGACCTCAAAGGGTTGGAGTTCCTCGATCTCTCCTACAATGAATTGTCAGGTGCAATACCCAAGTCTCTGGAAGAACTTCGATTTCTGCAAAATTTGAACTTATCCTTTAATAGGCTGTCAGGAGAAATTCCTAATGGCGGATCCTTTGGAAATTTCTCAGCTCTCTCCTTCATTGGGAATGAAGCGCTCTGTGGAAATGCAATATTTGAAGTCCCAACTTGCAAAGTAAATGACAAGAAATCATCAAGGGACAAGCGGCTATGGTTACTATACGTTATGTTGCCAATTGCATCTGTTATACTTTCGGTCATTGTCATTTGCTTGCTTAGAAAGCATGGAAACACGATTAAAAGAGCTCCAGTTTCGGTGGGCATCCTGCTTGGAATTAACCACCCAATGATAACATATCGGGAGCTTTGCTCAGCTACGAACAACTTCAGCGAAAGCAACTTACTCGGAGCAGGAAGCTTTAGCTCTGTATACAAAGGGACTCTGGCCAACAGGACTGACGTTGCGGTCAAAGTACTAAATCTCCATATTGAAGGCGCCTTGGAAAGTTTTGACGCAGAATGCGAGGTTTTCCGCAAAATCCGGCACCGGAATCTCGTCAAGGTGATTAGCTCTTGCACGAATGCCGATCTAAGAGTTCTGGTGCTGCAATATGTGCCCAATGGGAGCTTGGAGAAGTGGCTCCACTCCAATAACCGCAACTTGGGTCTCCATCAGCGAGTGAATGTAGTGGTCGACATCGCAATGGCACTCGATTATCTCCACCATCGCCAACCAGAACCCATTGTGCACTGTGATCTGAAGCCTAGCAATGTTCTTCTAAATGAGGACATGGTCGCACAAGTCTGCGACTTTGGAATTGCAAAGATTTTGGCTAAGAACAAGCTTGAAACACAAACACAAACTCTCGGCACGATTGGATACATTGCTCCAGGTATATTTGTCAAAATTTTAGCTAATCCGGGTCTTTGATTCCCAGTATAATGGTACAATATAATAGAGATACATTAACACTCGTATGCCTCTCGATCTTATTATTTATGCCCCAAAAATAAAAAAGATCCATTGCTGATGTTCTTTTTTTCACAAACTATGATGCTTGCAGAGTACGGTTTGGAAGGAAAAGTCTCGACAAAAGGAGATGTTTATAGTTTCGGCATATTGCTGTTGGAAGTGATAACTAGTAAGAAGCCAACTGATGAAATGTTCGATGCGGATATGAGCTTGAGGCAATGGGTAGGTGCAGCGACTCCGGACAGAGTGCTTGATATCATGGATAGCAAACTCATTAGCATGAAACATGAAGATTTGACGCCTCCGGAGCTCGAGAGTATAGTTTTATCGATCCTAGAGTTAGGATTAGAATGCTCAAAGGACTTGGCTGAGGAAAGAGTGGACATGAAAACTATCATGGTTAAGCTCAACAAGATCAAGTTGTCACTACTTGACAAGAAAATAAGGTAGAGAGCAGTACGTAGAATATGGGCATAGTATCATCTTAGTTTGTACACGGTCATTTCGTTTTCACGGCATTCTGTATAGCCATCTGCTATAAAGTTTCTAATCTTCCGAGTTTTCTGAATCGGAGAAAAACAATTAAAATCGCGACAACATTTTCATGCGTTGACACTCGACCCAACGAAATTCTCAACTCATGTCCGACTTCGGAAGGTATAACACCCATCTCAATGTCAGAATGTCGAAATGATTGTTTAGAACTAATTCTTCATTACGACATTCAGCAGAGCCTCGATATTTTCGGCTTCTGGATTGCCGTACAGACTTTTTAAAATCCCTATTTTTAGTATAATCACCACCTAATCTACAAGACCTCCCACCTTATTGTAAGTCATAAATAAATTGAACACGACCTTAGTGGTATAAAAAATGGGTCTGCACTCGAAAACTTCACTAGCGCTACTTTAAATTACATTATAGTTCAATAATGTCATTTTCGTATCAAACAGTTGAAAAAACACAAACAAAACAAATGAAGAAAATTTATTAGTATGACATAAAAGACATAAAAAAAAAAACCTTATCTAGAATAAACCATCAGCTGTCATCTCGACATCTTGATTGAGATCGTAACTGGCCCATCGGCCTTCCTCATCGAATTCATTATCAATCACAAAATCATTATTAGTACTACAAACAAATTTGTCGCTTAGTTGATATCTGGTGTTTAGGATTAAATATTTTAGGCTGGGCATTACTAATTTTGACCCAAATTTAATTTTTGTATGGGCTACTTTTGTGATTTAATGTTCAGGAATAAAATTTTAAGATCTTGACGGGCAATCTAAAATGTTTTTTTTTTTTTTTTTTTTTTAATCTCTAACCCCTTTTCCATGTGATAGGGATCGTTTAGTAGATTTGGGATCGTATGTCATTGATCTTACAATCTGAACCACAATTTTAACAACCATGTCGTCGTATGCTACTAGCAGTAGCACCCGGAATGACGTGCTTTATCAATTGTAGTGCTGTGCCTATATTAAGGGTGAATATGTGACCGGTGCACTTGAGGGATTCCCAGTTCAAGAACTACAGGTTATCCATTTAAGAGAAAATTTCAAATAAGGACCCGAAGTGAATCTATTTTCTCAAATAAGGACCCAAAGTAAACTTTGTGTCATATAAGGATCCAAAGTGAATCCATTGTTTTAAATAAGGACCCGAAGTGAATTTTGCATCAAATAAGAACCCAAAATGATCAAGTTAATCTCTATTGAGGACCTTAATTTGCCGGCAGACATTTTTTGGTGATTAAAATGGGGGCAATTTTGTCATAAATTTGTGATTGGAAAAAAAAGGAAAAAATCTAAATTAATTAAGTTTACGTTTTCTTCTTTCTTCTCCTACGCTGCTCCTCAACCAAATTGTTGTCCGGTCATCATCGCGACTAGATTCTTGTTGCTTCTCGCCTTGCTTGACTGGTGGAGAATTTGGGTCTCCGCAAACAAACAAAGAAGCATATGGTTTTCTTCTTGTTTTTGAATTTGTGCCTCAACCGGCGGAGAATTTGGGTCTTCGACTTTGCAGAGGATGGGTACAAAGAATTGGAGAACTTCGTTCTTTGTAGAGGATGGGTACAAGGAACGGAGAGACTGTAGAAAACCTAGGGTTTGTTTGTTTCTGTTTTAGGATTTGCTAATTTTCCCTTTTTTTTTGGACAAATGAGAATTATTAATGTCAAACAAAATCTACATGTACTATCGCAAAAAAGGTTTCCAATAGATCAAGATATTTAGTGAAATCTCTAGTGTTAAGGCATTGAGCGATAAATTTCAAGATTGACTCTTTCCTATGAATTGGTCCGAATGATTGAGGTTCAACCACGGTCAATGACTTTATATCATCGTGTGAGGCAAAAAGAAAAAAAACCAAAAAGTTGTTCTAAAAAATATCCAAAAGAAAGAAAAGAAGGTTAGTGGCTTTCTTATTACCCAATTCTTACTCTTTTGTATGAATTGGTTTGGATGATTGAGGTTCAACCACGTTCAATGACTTTATGTCACTCTATGTAACCCAATTCTTACTCTTTGGTATGAATTGGTTTGGATGATTGAGGTTCAACCACGTTCAATGACTTTATGTCACTCTATGTGGCAAAAAGAAAAGAAAAAAGTAAACAGTAGCTCTAAAAATAAACTCCAAAAGAAAGAAAAGATAGTTAGTGGCTTTCTTCTTGCCCAATTCGTACTCTTTCGCATGAATTGGTTCGGATGATTAAGGTTCAACCATGATCAATGACTTTGTATCACTCTATGTCGCAAATAGAAAAAAAGTAAAAAGTAATTCTAGAAAGAAACTCCAAAAGAAAGAAAAGATGGTTAATGGCTTTCTTCTTGCCCAATTCTTACTCTTTCATATGAATTGGTTTGGATGATTGAGGTTCAACCATGGTCAATGACATTATATCACCTTATGTGGCAAATAGAAAAAAAAGTAAAAAGTTGCTCTAAAAAGAAACCCCGAAAGAAAGAAAAGATGGTTAGTGGCTTTCTACTTGCCCAATTCTCACTCTGGCAATATTTAAAAGAAAAGAAGAACTTGAAAGGTAGACTAGTGTAGTTTCTCAGAAAAATTCAGCTAAATGACGATATAAGCTGCAAAATCTCATTCACTAATTTATAATTCAACCGCAAAGACTTACATTCAAGTTAAAAAATAATTATTTGGTAAAATCTGATATAGCTAGTATAAGTACCTAGAGGGGGAGTGAATAGGTATATAAAAGATTTTTCTTGATAATTGCACAATACTAGACAATTGATAGATTTGAGACAAACAATAATCAAAGTAAGACTGAGAGAAGGGAAGAGAGAATTGAACACGTGGTTTATAGTGGTTCGGCTTATTTCAAGCCTACGTCCACTCTTCTGCACTGACAACCTATTGGCTGGATTCTACTATGAACAAAGAGATATTACAACGTTGTTCTTCCTTGATTTCTCGGTGTAGATGATCTACCACACTCGCTCAAGGTCTCACTAAGTATAGACACTCTTTGTGTATACAATTTTGCTCAAAATGTATCGACTAATAATCAAGGTGCTTCAGACTCTGGAATTTCTCTATCAATCATGCACTAAAGCAACTAGAACGTCTTCCTTTTATACTCCTTTATGCCATCATACCCGTTGGCACTTACCGAAGGAATTCCTCCAATCTACCCGTTGGACGGAATCAATCAAGAAAATCATTCGAGCTATTAAAGGAACCTGACGATAGCCCATCAATCCTGTTCGCTCATACAATCAGGATCTTGGTTTCCAAGAATAGAACCTTCCAAGAATATTTTGTCGACCATCGGATCTTCAAACGATCTTGATTACGAATAAAAGAATCCATTATATTTATCCAGCCAAGAGATCTTCTCTAGAGGATAGGACTAAATCCTCAACCAAATACTTCGGCTCTGGATTGCCTTCGTCACTAGATTAGAAAAATTGTCAATGAGAATAGTCTTGAGTCTTGAGTCTTGAGTCTTGAGTGCTGAGTCTGGTGATCTGAAAGTCTTCAGACTCTAGACAGAAGGTCTGCAATTATCCAGACTAGATTGATAGAAACGTTTTGTCAGCTTCAAAATATTCTGGAAAGATTTCTCCAACAAAATCATCCTTGCTCCTCTTTTCCAAGCTCATCTATCTAGAAATCTTAAGGTATTTTTAGTCAATAATTTGAAAAATCCCTCTATACCAACATAGTAGCAAAAGTGCACTAGAAATCATAAATCTTTGCATAGAATGCATATGAGTCCTAATTACTTGATGACCCAATTGAGTCGTCATCCTTTGCACAGAGTAAAATCAGGTCATTTTCCATGGAGAATGTAGAGACTTGCTCAAATAGCACTTGAAGGCTATGCGGCAACCTTTAATTTCACTTCTTAATATAGGTTTAGACTTTACGACTTGATGACCACCCACATACTGGTTTTAGTAGGCAAGTTCCTCCATTTGGACCTGAATATACAACCCAACTAGGAAATTTACGCATCCTTTTCTCCGTGAATTAAGCTTACTATGCTGGAGTGCTTGTCAAATTTCATAATTCCATGAAAAGAATACATATTTAGTCAAATCTAACTCAGTGACCACAAGTACTAGATTGAAAGTTACGCTGGCCAAGTTGACAAGGACATCGACCCATAACTTCATCCAATCACCAAAGGAGACAAGTGCTTTGAGGAAAATAAGAGACAAATATCATAAATATGGTATAACTGATGTCATGGCAGAACAAATACGGTGCTTCAATTACTTCCCATGATGAACATTAATTGCTTCATGCCACACATATCGAATAAGACATCGTTTTAAAAAATAACGAACATGGCTCCAAGTTAAAGTCATCGGTGGGGGCAATAATAAGCTTTCATTTCCAAATTCTTGTATATATTGCATGGACAGATACCTTCACATGCAAAACAAGAAATATTTCTAGTATGTCCGGCACAATCCCCATGTACCATCATATCGGGTTTTTGATTAAGCGATAAATTTTAGGATTGACACTTTCGCATAAATTGGTCCAAATGATTGAGGTTCAACCATGGTCAATGACTTTATATCACTCTATGTGGCAGAAAGAAAGAAAAAGGTAAAAATTTGCTCTTCAAAGAAAGAAAATGAAAAAGGAAAAAGAAAATATGGTTCGTGGCTTTCTTCTTGCCCAATTCTTACTCATACAATGTTTAAAAGAAAAGAAGAACTTGAAAAATAGACTCATGTTATTTTGGCAAAAAAAATCAGCTAAATGATGATATAAGCCTCAAAATTTCCTTTAATGATTTATAGTTCAATTGCAATGACCTATATTCAAATTAAACATGAACTTATTTGGTAAAATCATCCCACTTCCTCTCTTTCAAGCCTATTTGTATAGAAAAAATCCCCCTACACCAACATAGCGACCAAAGTGCACCAGAAATCTTAAATCTTTGCACATAATACAATTGAGTCCTAGTTACTTTATGACCCAATTGAGTCATCAATCATTTCAAAGAGTAAAATCAAGTCTTTTCTATGGAGAATGTCGAAACTTGCCCCAATAGCACTCGAAGCCTCTGTGGCAACCTTTAATTTCACTTCTTAATATAGGTTTAAACTTTATGAGTTGATAACACCCCCATAATGGTTTTAGCGGGTAAGTTCCTCCATTTGGACCTAAATATTCAACCCAACCCAACCAGGAAATTTACGCATCCGTGTCTTCCGTGTTTTAAACTTATTATGCTGGAGTGCCCGCATAATTCCATGAAAATAATACATATTTAGTCCAAGTCTAACTCAGCAACCACAAGTTCTAGTGGATGGAAAGTTTCGTTGGCTAAGTTGACAAGGACATCGACCCATAATCTCATTCAAGCACCAAACGAGACAGGTGCTTCAAGGAAAATAAAAAAAAACAAATATGGTACCTAGTCTCCAAAATCTTACATTATTTCTATTCATTACTAACGAGCAATGCACTCTAGAATCACTTATCCATATTGTGATTAACGATATACTTTAGGTCAACCAATAATGTGCACATCTCAATAGACACATCAATATTGTGGATAAAATCGAGAATGCGAACCTAGATAGGTTAAAAGAAATATAAGTCTTGATTATTAGACTATTTGGTACATGCTCCATTGCATCACATCCCCACAACAATCAAAGATGAACAAAGATGCACATAAATTCTAGAACATACACCAAACTAATTGGATGACCATCTAAAATTGTCAAAATACTAATGCGTCACACGATGTACCCATTCATTAGTTTTGGGCATTGAAATGTCAGGTTCAAGGAGAAAACTATAATTGACTTTGCCTCCAAGGTAAGCCTCTTGCATCCCTATATGCACAGTAGGAAATTTGCTACTATGGACAGCCTTTTACACTTAGGTGTCGCAACCTTTCTTGAGGTGAACCACATAGGGAAAACTAACATATTGCTGAGGAGGAATGATAGACCCTCTTACAAGGCAACGTTTGCGTTTAACCTGGGTTCTCCCCAGCCCATTCTGTTAAATTGTGTCTCGAGTTTGAAAGTTTACGAAATGTGATTTGCTTGGATTAAATTTTCCATGGGACGTGCGAATCAAGACAAAAGAAAAAAAAAGGAGCAAAGTTTTTCTCTCACTTATATGTAGGAGGAGGAGCCGAATTCTTCTATCCACGGTGGGGCCCAACACAACTTTCAAACCTGGGCTTTCTTTCTTCCGCCGATGGAAATTAAAGGAAGCTTCTGTACGTGAAGTAGGAAAGTGGTGGGGACGTGAAGTAGGAAGCTACTGCACACACGCACGTAAAAGGGAAATCTTTCGAAGCGGCAGAGAGAAGCCCTACGTAGAAGAAGTGAATGAGAAGCCGCACGTCCGCCGAAGCCTACGTAGAGCTGCACGTTCACGCCGCTTGGGAAAGAGCCGCATGTTTTCCTTGAAGCCGCGGGAAGGTGGTAATTTTTGTACCGTGAGTTTATGTCCAAATGAGTTGTGTATTTATAAACACTTTGGGTTTGTGGTTAAATCTAGGTGTGGGAAACACTGAGCGTTTGAGCGATTGTAAATTTTGATTCTCCGATTATGGTGGATTATTTGCTGCTGACTCTCCCCGTGGATGTAGGTACCGATACTCGGACCGAACCACGTAAATTTCTGGTATCCTTATTTTTCTCGTTTATTTTTCTGGTGATTTCACGTTGACGTAAATTGCAAGATCCTGTCATTTTTACGTAATATATCCTAACACATTCAACCGCAACTTGAGTTCTTGATTGAACTTGCAAGTAAACTTACCCTAGAGCCGCCACCAATATTTTATGGATCGATTAGAAATCCAACTAAGGTATCGTAGCCTACCTTACTTTTGCAAACTAAAGATTCATGAATATAATGAAGGCCAAGCCTGCGGTTCCTCACATTTGCAATCACACTAGAGACGATCAACTTCCTTCGAAGGAAACTTCTCGCAGTCCCCCTCATCCTCGCCCCTCCATTGAATGAGCAAATCTGCTTGCCTCTTGTTAGTTGCAAGACGCTGGATTTTTCGCTCGGTTCTCCCGAGAAACATTTTCATCAATCAATGGACTCTCGAGTAGATTTCAGAGAAATAGGGTTTGACAGAATTATCAATTAAAGTGCTTATGGATATTAGAATCAATCACATATAGAGGATGATGATGCAGGTAATATGGTATAGTAATTGGTAACCGAGGAAGCCGTAGTTATCAAAATATCAATGCATCGCAAAATGTCCAGATTCATTAGTATTAGGCACTGAAATGTCAGGTTTAAGGAGAAAAAGAAAATTGACATTGCCTACTCAGCTAAGCTTCCAAACCAGGACAAAAACCCTTACTTTCTATAAATTATTGTGGTCTTATTCTTCGTCAAGCTCTCACTCGAAATCATATCAAATGGAGAATGCGGGAGGATTTTTCACTATGGCTCAACAGAAAGTAGTGAAGTTTTCCGCGGATTTTAATGGTAGAGATTTCAAAGCCATTGTCCTTATCCTTTTTGGACAAGAAGCCTAAAATCCTTGTTGAAGAGAGAACACATACACGCACAAAACTCACGTAATTTTCTCCATCAAACATCAACTTTATCAAATTGGTGTCCATGATGCATTTCATTTAAATTAATTAATGAAAAGATGACAATAAACATATCAAATACATTATGATCTAATTAGACCAAATGAAAGTTGCGGCACAATGTTTCACATTAATTAAAAGTGATTTAATTGAATCGATTAAAAATTCAAATACAACAAGACACATGGATAAAAGTTGATAGACTACTAGTATCATTATCTCTTCCAACATTAGAAACTTCCAATCACTCCCCACAGGAAGGTTATGGCATTCATCACACAACCTTCCAACATTAGAAACTTCCAATCACTCCCCACGGGAAGGTTACGGCATTCATCACACAACCTTTTCACATTCGTGCCTTGGAGCATTAGTGTCACGCCCGATCCTCGGGCATGCACACGTCCTTCTCACTTGGTCGATTTTATAATGGGATATCCCAGGACAATGTATCGCCGACCCTTTCATTTATTAAGCACATGCGGAAGCAGTTAAAATCCCCAGACAGTAAAACGATGGGATAGAAAAGCAGGGCCATATTTTTTATATTGAAATTTATAACCAAACTTTTATACAAAACACAAACCGCTGCATAAATATTCACTTCAAAAGGAATTCTCAAAAGAAGATAGACTCTCAGTCCATCCAGGCCGTACTCAAGGCCCCTCTCGAGATTATCTTCTTCTTCCAAAATCCTTCTCCTCAAGATTTACCTCCAAGCTCTCCTTCTCAGACTCCTCCTCATCAGCTCCTCATCGGGGTCCTGAAATGTTTTCCCCAAACTGGGATGAGACTACGTTTCAGTGAGTTCTACCCCACTAAGCCTAATTAGTAAACTATTAGACTATAAGCTGCCTAAACACGCACAGGGCAGAGGACTTACCTTGGCCTCAGATTCCACCTGCATATTAGCACAGTTCACAATAGGCACCTAAGTAATCACATCACAGATCGAAGCATCGATCAAATCGACCTAGTCGATTATATGCCAACGAGACCACTCACGGTCATTTCCATTCAATCAATCATTTCACAACATCATATCAAAGCAATGATCAATCGACCTAGTCGATTACATGTCAGTTGGACCATTTCTAGGTCATCTCACTCCGCACCATATAATCCCCAACAGTACACTCAATCACAGAGCTACAGTAATGCTCTCGGGCGTCGATTCGCCAAGGTGATGTACAATAAACATTTTATGTGCATACTCTCAGGCATTCCACTTTCCTTCAACCACATGGGCATGATACTCGGCACACAGAAATACGGCCACGCGAGCACGATCTACACCACACAGGCACGATCTACACCACATAGGCATGATCAACTATCGCCACACAGGTATGATCAGCTATCGCCACACAGGCATGATCAACTATCACCACACAGGCATGATCATCTATCGCCACACATGCATGATCAACTATCGCCACACATGCATGATCAATTATTGCCACACAAGCATGATCATCTATCGCCACATAGGCATGATCAATTATCGCCACACAGGCATGATCATCTATCGCCACACATGCATGATCAATTATTACCACACAGGCATGATCATCTATCGCCACACAGGCATGATCAATATTCAACAATTTATGTGCATTCTCTAAGGCATCCTACATGCCAAAGCGATGTAATAATCGCCGAGCCACATCACACAGCATTTCTCCTCATCTTTTATCATCATTGATAAAATATCGTGCGTAGGTACACGATTGGCCTTAGCCAAAATATAATGATTTCGATTCCACAAATCCCACCATTAATTGCGTCCGCCAAAACACTTTTGGTGCTATCAACCGATGCCCGGTTATCTTCCAATTAATTATCCAAATTAATTTATCCAGGAAAATAATCTTATAATCATAATTAATTCATTTCAGCACAAAATAAAACTCAATTAAATAAACGGACTATGCCATGACGATCAGCACGAGATTTCGGTCGTCGGCCATCAAAATCTTAATTTATGAAAAATAATTAATTAATTAATTTCGAAAATTAATTAATAAATATAAAATTCCATTTAGTTCAAAATAAGACCCAATTAAATAAATGGACTTCACCACGATCACCAACATAAAATTCCGGTCCCAGACCATCTCAGTTGAATTTTCGAAAAATAAATAATTATTTAATTTAATTCCGAAAATTAATATATAAATACTAAAAATTCCACTTAGGCCTGAAAAGCCTAATTTAAGCCCACTAAGGGTCAGAAAAATCCCGAGGCACTTCCAATAATTAGTAGACCACGTCTACTTGTTAATTGCGCAATCAATTTATCTAAATCGCATCACAATTGACTAATAATTGCTAATTTATTCTAATCTAACAACTTAAACATAATTAATTAAAACTAAACCAACCTTAAGCATAATTAGCCAACTAATCCGGGATTAGTGAGATTACTCACCAAATCGCGCGTAAATCGGATCAATCCGACGGGGGCGACGCGAGGAACGATTCTTCCCAAAGCACGGCTCGGTTCGGGGCCCGAAAACGGCCCAAAAGCGGGCCCGAACTAGCGGGAAACCCATTTTGTGGGTTGCTGGTCGGGGCTGCTTTGGCGGCCAAAACGGCGAGGGGAGGCCGGTGGAGGACGAGGGGGACGCCGAGGAAGTCTGGCGGGGTTGAACTACGGCTGGAGGTGGTCGAACAACCGCCGGTGGTGGCCAAACAGGGGCTGGGGTATAGGCGCTTGGAGCTGGATGATGCTAGACAGGCGTGCGGAGAGGGACGAACGGCAGTTCGGTGGGGCGGCGCACGAGTGAACGGTGGAACAGCGGCGGGCGGAGGAGCAGACGGCGGTCCGGCGAGCTGCTCTTTAGGCGACGTCCGCGGCTGCTTCTGCTTCTGTCTCTGCTGGTCTTCGCATGAAATAGAGGGGAAGAATAAAAAGAAAGCTTCCACGGTGGCCGAAGGGGGTGAAGGAGAGGCAGAGGCAAGCGGCGGGTGGAGGAGCAGGCGGCGGCGACAGTGACGGCTTCGGCGAGCTACTCCGGTCTTCCTCTTCTTTCGGCGCTGCTGCCTCTGTCTTCATTCAAATGGTGAGGGAGAGAGAGAGAGTGTACCGAGAGAGAAGGAGAGAGGAGAGAGAAAAAGAAGATAAGAGAGAGATAACTTTTTGACTAGTCAAAGGAGAAAGAAAGAGGAAGATAGCTAAGAGGAGAGGGTATTCGGTCGGTGGGGAGGGGGGCGTCCGCACGAAGGGGGAAGGGAGAGGAGAGAGGGAGAGAGAGAGAAAAGAGAGAAAAGGGAGAGAGAGAAAAGAAATTCAAAAATCATATTATTCTTATTTTTTTTCTCTTTTGGTCTTCAATTTTTCCTCTGATAATTTCTTTCTTGAAATTTCAGGCTCGTCAATAATTTGACGGACGATGAGACGAGGTCCAAAAATTTGAATTGTGACATGCTCTAATATTCGATTCCCGAAACCAAATCAAATTCCATGATTAAAATCGACCGGACGTGATTTAGTCCAATCCAACAAATTAGGTAGCTTTTAGGGATTTTACCGTGGATATATCCCTTAACGGCTTCACCTAATAGGTTAGTTAACTCGTGAGTGATCAGCTCAGAGAAAAAGGACCATAGGCGCGTCGACGAAATGCACATTTCATTTTATCGAAACGGGGTCGAATTTCAGGATGTCACAATTAGTCAAAGGTCCATTTTATACTCTCGTAGAGTTGAAAATAAGTGTGTACATAAAGAACGGGACACTAAATTAAAGGTGATTGAGGGATTCTCCAACTTCCCCTCGTTCATGGAAGATCTCACTACATGATTATAAATTGGGTTAATTTGTGGGGTATTGTGAATAGCATCCTTTTAAATATTAAAGAGCCAATGAGTTGGGATTATCATAATAGAACTTTTACGCTAAAAAACAAAATTTCAATTTATGAGTATATCTGAAATGTGGATCGTATAGTTTGTCAGGTCCTGACATTGAATAGCAACCTACTGTTTTTCCATAGAGACCCCATGTGGGGCATCGTTTGGTAGTTTGTCTTTCTTTACAATTTTTTTATTATATAAATTGAGACAATCATTTGGTTCTTTTTATATTAAATACTGAGAACAGGTCCTACTTAGCTAACCTTCTATTGATGCACTCAAAAGATACATTGTTCATTATGGAGAAGTTCATCTTCATAGCATTTCTTGATGTTATGTTGGCTTCCCTATCAGTGTTTCAGCCCGTCTTCTATTCTAGCAACTTCACTGATCAAGTGGCTCTTCTCCACTTCAAATCGGCGATCGAAGTCGACCCGACAAACACGATCAAAGGTGGCAATTGGACCACCGAAGCAAATTTTTGTGAATGGATTGGCATCTTTTGCAGCAACCATAAGCAGAGAGTCACAGCTTTAGACCTCTCGCACATGGGTCTCCAAGGGAGGCTTTCTCCTTATCTAGGCAATCTTTCTTTCCTTGCTTCTCTTGATCTTCGCAACAACAGTTTCCATGGGAGAATTCCTATAGAAATTGGTCGTTTGCACCGCCTAAAAGAACTCTTGCTCCAACATAACTAGTTTGAAGGAAACATTCCTCGTAACTTAGCCCAGTGTCAAAATCTTGAAAAGATGTCACTCGTAGCCAACATGCTAACGGGTGGCATACCGACAGAATTTGGCGCCTTCCCTAAGTTACAACTACTATATCTTAGCCTCAACCCCTTACGTGGTCAAATTCTAAGCTTCCTGGGCAATATATCCACATTACGGTTAATTGGTTTGTCCTCAGCCAATCTCACAGGCTCGATTCCTCCGACACTTTTCAATAGATCACTCACCATGGTTGACTTGATGCGTAATGATCTCTCAGGGGGTCTTCCCTCCAATCTTTGCTCCTACTGGCCTAGCATTCAGGTGCTTGAACTATCTGATAACCAGTTCAACGGTGTGATACCAGAGACGCTAACCCAATGCAAAGAGCTTCTCATATTGGCGTTGTCATACAATCGTTTTCAGGGAAGCTTTCCTCGAGACATTGACAGGTTGCAAAAGCTACAGGAGCTCGACCTCGGTGAAAGCAACTTGACTGGCACGATTCCTCGAAACCATCGGTAACATGTCAAGCCTGCAATTTTTGGATGTAACATCTAACTATATCGGAGGTGACATTCCGAGTGAGATTGGCAAGTTGGTCAATCTGAATTATTTGAGCCTTTATAGCAATTTGCTAACAGGCAAAGTGCCTCAAGAAATTTTTAATGTTTCTTCTCTACGAGAACTTCATTTGGCCTCTAATTCCCTCTCTGGAAGGTTTTTCCCGGGTAGCGATCAGAGCCTTCCAAATTTGGAAATGCTCTCTTTCAGTCGTAATAGTTTTGGTGGCAACATCCCACAATATATTTCAAATTTTACGAACCTAATACTTTTCAGTGCCGGGTACAATCTGTCACGCCCCGATCCTCGGGCACGCACACATCCTTTTCATTTGGTCGATTTTATAATGCGATATCCCAGGACTATGTATCGCCGACCCTTAATTTATTAAGCACATGCGGAAGCAGTTAAAATCCCCAGACAATAAAACGATGGGATAGAAAAGCAGGGCCATATTTTTCATATTGAAACTTATGACCAAACTTTTATACAAAACACAAATTAGAGCACTTCACAACTTTTTACTGTATCTCTATTCACATCAAATTAGAGATCTCAAAAGAAGATAGAATCTCAATCCATCCGGATCATACTTAAGGCCCCTCTCGGGATTATCTTATTCTTCCAAAAATCATTCTCTTTAAGTTTCACCTCCGAGTTCTCCTTCTTAGACTCCTCCTCAGCTCCTCAGCGGGGTCCTGAAATGTTTTTCCCCGAACTAGGATGAGACTACGTCTCAGTGAGTTCTACCCCACTAAGCCCAATTAGCAAACCATTATACTAGAGGCTGCCTAACACGCACATGTCAGAAGACATACCTTGGCATCAGATTCCACCTGCATATTAGTACAACTCATAATAGGCACCCAAGCAATCATATCATCGATCGAAGCATTGATCAAATCGACCTAGTCGATTATATGCCAACAAGACTACTCACGGTCATTTCCATTTAGTCAATCAATTCACAACATCAAATCAAGACAATGATAAATAACTGACAGTCTAAGTAACAGACGGTCTACGTGCGTTCTTTAAGGCGCCGTTTTCGCACAGTGATGTTCCTCATCACCGAACCACGCCCATCATAGGTCACAAATCACTGACAGTCTACGTGCGTTCTTTAAGGCGCCGTTTTCGCACAGTGATGTCCTTCATCATCGAACCACGCCTGTCACAATTCATAGGTAGTCTACGTGCGCTCTTTAAGGCACCGTTTTCGCACAGTGATGTCCTTCATCACCGAACCATGCCTACCATAAGTCATAGACAGTCTACGTGCGTTCTTTAAGGCGCTGTTTTCGCACAGTGATGTACTTTATCACCGAACCACGCCTGTCTATACTTCATACTTGATCGGTCTCAGCCAATAGAATTCTCAGTTAGCTTTCATCGCTCTCTCCACTTACAGCTCAACAAGGCATTACAATTGCTAACTAGCCATACTCGACCATCTACCAATCAATAATTCAATTTCACTCAATTTCAATCAATTTAGGGTAAGTCCCTAAAATATCACAATTTATTTAATTTCATACAACGTAGAGCTCAAACAAATAAATAAACGGACCACGCCACGACGATCAGCACGAGATTTCAGTCTTGGCCATCAAAATCTTAATTTCTGAAAAATAAATAATTAATTGATTAATTTCGAAAATTAATTAATAAATATTAAAAATTCAATTTAGCACAAAATAAAGCCCGATTACATAAATGGACTTCACCACGGTCATCAGCATAAAATTCCGGTTCCAGACCATCTCAGTTGAATTTTCGGGAAATAAATAAATAATTAATTAATTTCGAAAATTAATTAATTAATATTAAAAATTCAATTTAGCTCAAAATAAAGCCCGATTAAATAAACGGACTTCACCACAATCATCCACATAATATTCCGGTTCCGGACCATCTCCCTTGAATTTTCGGAAAATAAATAATTATTTAATTTAATTCTGAAAATTAATATTTAAATGCCAAAAATCTCACTTAGGCCCGAATCGCCAAATTGAAGCCCGATTAGGGGTCGGAAAATTCCCAAGATACTTCCAATAAATAGTAGACCACGTCTACTTGCTAATTGCACAATCAATTTATCTAAATCGCATCACAATTGATTAATAATTGCTAATTTATTCTAATCTAACAACCTAAACATAATTAATTAAAACTAAATCAGCCTTAAGCATAATTAGTCAACTAATCAGGGATTAGTGAGATTACTCACCAAATTGCACGCAAATCGGATCAATCCGACGAGGGCAACGCGAGGAACAACAAACTCCAAAGCACGGCTCGGGTTCGGGGCCCGGAAACGGCCCGAAACGGCCCACGAACCGGCTGAAACCCACTCGTGGTTTGCTGGATCGACTGCAAAACAGAGAGAAAGAGAGAGGGTTGGGGGCGGTAAGAGGTTGGGAGAGCGGGCGGAGCTTCGGTGAGGTCGAACGGCGGCTCCAGCGGCCTGCTCAGCCACTCACGGTGGCTGAACAGAGGCCGAACGGGAGCTGGGTCGCACGGCAGGGACGGCAAGCGCAGGCGGCGCACGGGCGGCGAACGGCAGACGTGCGGTGCGCGCGGGCGTGCGGTGCGGCGGCAGGACAGGCGGCGACGGTGGCTGGCTTCTGCTTCCGATCTCCTACAGCTTCTGGTTTGTTCGCTT
Organism: Eucalyptus victrix; assembly: GCA_016097545.1. Lineage (NCBI taxonomy): Eukaryota > Viridiplantae > Streptophyta > Magnoliopsida > Myrtales > Myrtaceae > Eucalyptus > Eucalyptus victrix. Next base: position 32,387,949 of record CM027837.1, read on the forward strand.
GCTTCGAGAAGAAGGAAGAAGAAAGTGACGAGAGAGAGAGAGAGAGGGATGAGAGAAGAGAGAGAGAGATTTGACCGGTAAAAAAAAAAGAATAAAATAAAATAAAGCAAAGTAAGGTGGAAGACAGCAAAGGGCGGTCGGCTGGGGGAAAGAATCGCACGAGGGGGAGGGAAGGAGAGAGAAGAGAGAGAAAAGAAAGAGAGAAAAGGGAGAGAGAGAAAAGAAATCTAAAAATCATATTATTCTTATTTTTCTTTTTTTTCTTTCTCTTTCTAATTTCTTCCGGTCTTCGATTTTTCCTTCGATAATTTCTTTCTTGAAATTTTGGACTCGTCGATAATTTGACGATCGATGAGACAAGTTCCTAAAAATGAATTGTGACACGCTCAGATATTCGATTCCCAAAACCGAATTAAATTTCATGATTAAAATTGACCGAACATGATTTTAGTCCAATCCATTAAATTAGGTAGCTTTTAGGTAAGTTAGTTAACTCGCTAGTGATCAGCTCAGAGAAAAAGGACCATAGGCACGCCGACGATATGCACATTTCTTTTTATCGAAACGGGATCGAATTTCAGGATGTCACAACTCTTTTCCTCTTATAAAAATTTCGTCCTCGAAATTTAAATCATTACACACTTTGCTCAAAAAGGTGCGGGTACAATTCTCTCATCGACTCTTCGGTTTCCCAAGTTGCTCCTTCAGTGCCGTGGTGTTGCTAGACCACTTTGACCAACGGAATGGTCTTCGTACGCAGAACTTGCTCTTTACGATTGACAATCTGAATCGGGCTTTCAACGTATGACATACGGTCATCCACGTCCAATTCCTCGAAATTGAGCACGTGTGTCGGGTCAGGCTCGTACTTCCTTAACATCGACACGTGAAAGACGTCATGCACTTGCGCCAATCTTGGCGGCAATGCAAGACGATACGCTAGGTTTCCGATTCTTTCAAGAATCTCAAACGGACCTACGTACCTCGGACTCAGCTTGCCTTTCTTACCACAGCGCGAAGTTCCCCTCATTGGTGACACTTTCAGAAAAACGTGATCACCAACTTGGAATTCCAAAGACGTTCGACGCTTATTTGCATAACTTTTCTGCTTGCTCTGCACTATCTTCAATCTGTCTCTGATCACTTCCATGGCATTTACCGATTGCTGAACCAACTCCGGGCCTGTTATCTTCCTTTCTCCGACTTCATCCCAACACACTGGAGTTCTGCATGCTCTGCCATACAACGCTTCAAATGGAGCCATCTTGATGCTCTGCTGATAACTATTGTTGTAGGCAAATTCCACCAGATGAAGCTGATCTTCCTAACTTCCTTTGAAGTCTATTACACACGCTCTCAGCATGTCTTCAAGAGTCTGAATCGTCCTTTCCAACTGGCCATCCGTCTGAGGATGATATGCCGTACTGTACTGAAGCTTTGTACCCAAAGCACTCTGCAAGCTCTTCCAAAAAGCAGCAGTAAACCTCGGGTCTCCATCAGATGTTATCGTAACTGGCACTCCATGCATACGAACTACTTGACGCACATACAGGTCTGCGTGTCTATCCAGACTCAGGTCCTTTCGAACTGCAATGAAGTGAGCCGACTTTGTCAGCCTGTCGACTACTACCCAAATCGAATCATTTCCCCTTTGACTCCTTGGTAGTCCAGTCACGAAATCCATCGTGACATACTCCTATTTCCACTCTGGGATCGCGAGAGGTTGTGGAAATCCTCCTGGCTTGCAATGCTGGGCTTTTACTTACTAACAAGTCAAATACTTGGCGACATACTTGGCAATGTCCGCCTTCATACCTGACCACCAATAGTGTTGACGCAGGTTTTGATACATCTTAGTGCTTCCAGGATGAATGCTATAGCTGCTACGATGTGCTTCTGATAAAATTTCTTCTCTAAGCTCGACATCGTCAGGTACAACCAAACGTCCTTGAAACCCTAGAGTTCCGTCATCGGCAATCTGAAAATCAGCCTTCCTTTTATCTACGTCTTCTTGAAGAATTCTCTGTACATCTGGATCTATCGGTTGGAGTTGCTTGATTCTGACTTGAATATTCGGCTCAATTTTGAGGGTGGCCATAAAACTTGAAAGGTGGCCTACCTCAAATTTGAATTCCGAATCTCGAGCTCTCTCGATTAAGTTCCACTCTTTAACCAAGATCCGTGCCACTGAAGACTTCCGACTCAATGCATCGGCGACCTTGTTCGCCTTTCCCAGGTGATATAGAATACCACAGTCATAGTCTTTTAGCAATTCCATCCATTGACGCTGTCTCATGTTCAACTCTTTCTAAGAGAACAAATACTTGAGACTCTGATGGTCTGTGAAGATCTGAAACGTTTTCCCACACAAGTAGTGCCTCTAAATCTTCAATGCAAATATGATGGCTGCGAGTTCTAAGTCATGCGTCAGATAATTCAATTCATGAGGTCTCAACTGCCGGGAAGCGTATGCAACAACTATGCCATGTTGCATCAGCACGCAACCCAATCCCCTAAATGACGCATCACTATAGATCTCGAATCCTCCAGGACCAGATGGAATCGTCAGCAAAGGTGTGGTAGTCAGCTTTTCCTTCAGCTCTTGAAAACTACGCTCACACTTGTCTAACCATACAAATTTCTCTTATTTCTTTAGGAGCTTTGTCAGAGGCGACGCTATCGATGAGAACCCTTCCACAAACCTTCTGTAATATCTTGCTAAACCCAGAAAACTTCTAATCTTTGATACTGCTATCGGTCTTGGTCCACTGATAACTGATTCGGTCTTGACCGGGTTCATGGAAATTCCTTCACCATTCTCAGACATCTCTTGTGCTCTTTAGCATTCCTCAAATACACCGGAATATCATTACACGACACGATTACAAATGACCTAGATATTCTTTGAACATTCTGTTTGTCAAATCCTTCACAGCAACTAGAGTGTTCACCAGGCCAAACGATCTTACAATACTCTCGTAAAAAAAAACATATCAAGTACGAACAACTGTCTTTCGTACAACCTCCTTCCTGGTTTGTAACTGACGACTTCATAATCTCAAGTCGACCTTTAAAACATTGATACTCTTTATAACTAGTCACACCATTCATTGATATTTGGCAAAGAGCACTTGTCCTTGATCTTCACTTAATTGAGTTGATGATGGTTGATGCACACTCGCAACGAACCCGCTTTCCTTTTCTCACAAACAAAACTGATGTTTCCCCAAAGTGATGCACTGATATGCATGAATTCCTCATTCATCAATCTTCACATTTGCATCTTCAGTTCTACCAATTTAGACAACAACAGCTAGTAAGAAGCCTTCGAGAATGGCTCTATCATGATGCTAGTTCAATCGCAATTTCTGTCTCTTTATGGCGGTAACCCAAGCAATTCCTTTGGAACCATCTTAGAAATTTTCTGTATCACGGCCACCTTCTTCACATTCTATTTCTCAACTGATACATCCACTATAGTTGTCAAATCAATCTTGGCAACCTCCATCTAACAAACGGATTATCTTTTGCCAACGAGATTAATGAAATCGAAGATTCTTTTCGACTCCCAATAACCTCGACATTTGCACATGTTACTAGACTAAACTGGATTACTCAATGACCATGATTCATTATCACAAGATGCTCCATAAGCCCACACTATTCATGTGGCATCAAATTCACACTTCAGCAACTAATCAAGCACAACTATTGCTAATGATTTCCCCTCTGTCACTTTTACTTCAACAATTTAAGTTCTACCAACTCAGCACAAAACTCTGCTACGTTACTCTAATAAGATCATCTCCAACACATTCTTTCTCTGATTGGTGCAAGGTCCATTCTACTCCCATTCCTTCTTGGCCGCAATAACGATGTCTATGCCACCTTAGACTTCCACTGACAGTCCTTCACCTGATGGCCACGCTGGTCATCATTACAACAGGTTCTGTCATATTCGGACACTGGATTCATCCATGCTTCCTTCTACAATTCTGACACTTATCAAGTGAGTCTTCTCTCTCCTGCCAAGTGACAGCACACACTCTTTCTGGTTGTCCCATCGGTCTGCTAGAACCACTCTCAACCTCGATCTTTTCCCTAACCGATTTCCATTTCTACCTGAACTGGATCTATACCTCGGCTCGAGTGCAATGACTCGCTCCCGGATCACATCTCCACTCTGGATCTTAGCAGGTGAGGCAATAACGGCGGTTGCAACATTGACAGCGGTTCGATCTGAGCCTCCTAGCTCATCCAATTCCCAAGGAACACTAGCATCAAAACGGTCTTATCGAACTTAGGATCATTCGACGTTGCTACACTAGTACCAACCTACAATGGTACTCTTACACATGAGCTGGCCAAAGCCGACACTCTGCCACAACTACCTCGGGTACTGACCTTTGTCAGTGAATCATCCCGAGTCACAAAGGACATTGTCCTCTTACTAGGAGTTCTCAGCTCCTGCTCGCTCATGGTTCAGTCTTTACACTGCAACCCGCCTTCCAAACCCACACTGGATTAGAAGATGAGCGATCCACACACAACAAACAATTTTAGCATTCAGCTAGCACAGACATGCATCGGCATGAATTTAAAGGCCATCCTACTAACTATCCTATGGTCAACGCTCCTTATCACTCCAATCTTCAACCTCGCTCTGATACCACTTAAACTGGATGTCACGCCCCGATCCTCGGGCACGCACACATCCTTTTCACTTGGTCGATTTTATAATGCGATATCCCAGGACTATGTATCGCCGACCCTTAATTTATTAAGCACATGCGGAAGCAGTTAAAATCCCCAGACAATAAAACGATGGGATAGAAAAGCAGGGCCATATTTTTCATATTGAAACTTATAACCAAACTTTTATACAAAACACAAATCAGAGCACTTCAATTTGATCTCAAAAGAAGATAGAATCTCAGTCCATCTGGATCATACTTAAGGCCCCTCTCGGGATTATCTTCTTCTTCCAAAAATCATTCTCTTTAAGTTTCACCTCCGAGTTCTCCTTCTTAGACTCCTCCTCAGCTCCTCAGCAGGGTCCTGAAATGTTTTTCCCCAAACTGGGATGAGACTACGTCTCAGCGAGTTCTACCCCACTAAGCCCAATTAGCAAACCATTAAACTATAGGCTACCTAACACGCACATGTTAGAAGACGTACCTTGGCATCAGATTCCACCTGCATATTAGTACAACTCATAATAGGCACCCAAGCAATCATATCACCGATCGAAGCATCGATTAAATCAACCTAGTCGATTTAATGCCAACAAGACTACTCACGGTCATTTCCATTTAGTCAATCAATTCACAACATCAAATCAAGACAATGATAAATCACATTGAATCACACTCAGATCGAATCATCGATCAATCGACCTAATCGATTACAAGTCAGTCGAATCATTTCTAGGTCATTCACTCCATCCCACATAACCTCCAATAGTACACTTAATCACAGAGCTCCATCAATGTTCTCGGGCATTATTTTCACCAAGGTGACATAAGTAACAGACGGTCTACGTGCGTTCTTTAAGGCGCCGTTTTCGCACAGTGATGTTCCTCATCACCGAACCACGCCCATCATAGGTCACAAATCACTGACAGTCTACGTGCGTTCTTTAAGGCGCCGTTTTCGCACAGTGATGTCCTTCATCATCGAACCACGCCTGTCACAATTCATAGGTAGTCTACGTGCGCTCTTTAAGGCACCGTTTTCGAACAGTGATGTCCTTCATCACCGAACCATGCCTACCATAAGTCATAGATAGTCTACGTGCGTTCTTTAAGGCGCTGTTTTCGCACAGTGATGTACTTTATCACCGAACCACGCCTGTCTATACTTCGTACGTGATCGGTCTCAGCCAATAGAATTCTCAGTTAGCTTTCATCGCTCTCTCCACTTACAGCTCAACAAGGCAGTACAATTGCTAACTAGCCATACTCGACCATCTACCAATCAATAATTCAATTTCACTCAATTTCAATCAATTTAGGGTAAATCCCTTAAATATCACAATTTATTTAATTTCATACAACGTAGAGCTCAAATAAATAAATAAACGGACCACGCCACGACGATCAGCACGAGATTTCGGTCCTCGGCCATCAAAATCTTAATTTCCGAAAAATAAAAAAAATAATTAATTAATTTCGAAAATTAATTAATAAATATTAAAAATTCAATTTAGCACAAAATAAAGCCCGATTCCATAAACGGACTTCACCACGGTCATCAGCATAAAATTCCGATTCCAGACCATCTCAGTTGAATTTTCGGGAAATAAATAAATAATTAATTAATTTCGAAAATTAATTAATTAATATTAAAAATTCAATTTAGCTCAAAATAAAGCCCGATTAAATAAACGGACTTCACCACAGTCATCCGCATAATATTCCGGTTCCAGACCATCTCCCTTGAATTTTCGGAAAATAAATAATTATTTAATTTAATTCCGAAAATTAATATTTAAATGCCAAAAATCTCACTTAGGCCCGAATTGCCAAATTGAAGCCCGATTAGGGGTCGGAAAATTCCCGAGATACTTCCAATAAATAGTAGACCACGTCTACTTGCTAATTGCACAATCAATTTATTTAAATCGCATCACAATTGATTAATAATTGCTAATTTATTCTAATCTAACAACCTAAACATAATTAATTAAAACTAAATCAGCCTTAAGCATAATTAGTCAACTAATCCGGGATTAGTGAGATTACTCACCAAATCGCGCGTAAATCGGATCAATCCGACGAGGGCGATGCAAGGAACAACAAACTCCAAAGCACGGCTCGGGTTCGGGGCCCAGAAACGGCCCGAAACGGCCCACGAACCGGCTGAAACCCACTCGTGGTTTGCTGGATCGACTGCAAAACAGAGAGAAAAAGAGAGGGTTAGGGGCGGTAAGAGGTCGGGAGAGCGGGCGGAGCTCCGGTGAGGCCGAACGGCGGCTCCGGCGGCCTGCTCAGCCGCTCACGATGGCTGAACAGAGGCCGAACGGGAGTTGGGTCGCACGGCAGGGACGGCAAGCGCAGGCGGCGCACGGGCGGCGAACGGCGGACGTGCGGTGCGCGCGGGCGTGCGGTGCGGCGGCGGGACAGGCGGCGACGGTGGCTGGCTTCTGCTTCCGATCTCCTATAGCTTCTGGTTTGTTCGCTTCCTTCGAGAAGAAGGAAGAAGAAAGAGTGACGAGAGAGAGAGAGAGAGGGATGAGAGAAGAGAGAGAGAGAGAGAGAGAGAGAGAGATTTGACCGGTCAAAAAAAAGAATAAAATAAAATAAAGCAAAGTTAGGTGGAAGACAGCAAAGGGCGGTCGGCTGGGGGAAAGAATCGCACGAGGGGGAGGGAAGGAGAGAGAAGAGAGAGAAAAGAAAGAGAGAAAAGGGAGAGAGAGAAAAGAAATCTAAAAATCATATTATTCTTATTTTTCTTTTCTCTTTCTCTTTCTAATTTCTTCCGGTCTTCGATTTTTCCTTCGATAATTTCTTTCTTGAAATTTCGGACTCGTCGATAATTTGACGATCGATGAGACAAGTTCCTAAAAATGAATTGTGACACGCTCAGATATTCGATTCCCAAAACCGAATTAAATTTCATGGTTAAAATCGACCGAACGTGATTTTAGTCCAATCCAACAAATTAGGTAGCTTTTAGGGATTTTACCGCGGATATATCCCTTAACGGCTTCACCCAATAAGTTAGTTAACTCGTGAATGATCAGCTCAGAGAAAAAGGACCATAGGCACGCCGACGATATGCACATTTCTTTTTATCGAAACGGGATCGAATTTCAGGAAGTCACAACTCTTCCCCTCTTATAAAAATTTCGTCCTCGAAATTTAAACCATTACACACTTTGCTCAAAAAGGTGGGGGTACAATTCTCTCATCGACTCTTCGGTTTCCCAAGTTGCTCCTTTAGTACCGTGGTGTTGCCAGACCACTTTGACCAACGGAATGGTCTTCGTACGCAGAACTTGCTCTTTACGATTGACAATCTAAATCGGGCTTTCAACGTATGACATACGGTCATCCACGTCCAATTCCTCGAAATTGAGCACGTGTGTCGGGTCAGGCTCGTACTTCCTTAACATCGACACGTGAAAGACGTCATGCACTTGCGCCAATCTTGGCGGCAATGCAAGACGATACGCTAGGTTTCCGATTCTTTCAAGAATCTCAAACGGACCTACGTACCTCGGACTCAGCTTGCCTTTCTTACCACAGCGCGAAGTTCCCCTCATTAGTGACACTCGTATGCCTCTCGATCTTATTATTTATGCCCCGAAAATAAAAAAGATCCATTGCTGATGTTCTTTTTTTCACAAACTATGATGCTTGCAGAGTACGGTTTGGAAGGAAAAGTCTCAACAAAAGGAGATGTTTATAGTTTCGGCATATTGCTGTTAGAAGTGATAATTAGTAAGAAGCCAACTGATGAAATGTTCGATGCGGATATGAGCTTGAGGCAATGGGTAGGTGCAGCGACTCCAAACAGAGTGCTTGATATCATGGATAGAAAACTCATTAGCATGAAACATGCAGATTTGACACCTCCGGAGCTTGAGAGTATAGTTTTATCGATCCTAGAGTTAGGATTAGAATGCTCAAAGGACTTGGCTGAGGAAAGAATGGACATGAAAACTATCATGGTTAAGCTCAACAAGATCAAGTTGTCACTACTTGACAAGAAAATAAGGTAGAGAGCAGTACGTAGAATATGGGAATAGTATCATCTTAGTTTGTACACAGTCATTTCGTTTTCGCGGCATTCTGTATAGCCATCTGCTATAAAGTTTCTAATCTTCTGAGTTTTGTGAATCGGAGAAAAACACTTAAAATCGCGACAACATTTTCATGCGTTGACATTTGACCCAACGAAATTCTCAACTCATGTCCGACTTCGTAAGGTATAAGACCCATCTCAATGTCAGAATGTCGAAATGAATGTTTAGAACTAATTCTTTTTTTGCGACATTCGGCAGGGCCTCGATATTTTCGGTTTCTGGATTGCTGTACAGACTTTTTTAAATCCCTATTTTTAGTATAATCACCACCTAATCTCCAAGACCTCCCACCTTATCGTAAGTCATAAATAAATTGGACAAGACCTTAGTGGTATAAAAAATTGGTCTGCACTGGAAAATTTCACTGCCGCTATTTTAAATTACATTATAGTTCAATAATGTCATTTTCGTATCAATCAGTTAAAAAACACAAAACAAAACAAATGAAGAAAATTCATTAGTATGACATAAAAGGCATAAAAAAAAAAACTTATCTAGAATAAATCATCAACTGTCATCTCGACATCTTGATTGAGATTGTAACTGGCCCATCGGCCTTCCTCATCGAATTCATTATCAATCACAAAATCATTATTAGTACTACCAACAAATTTGTCGCTTAGTTGATATCTGAAGTTTCGGATTAAATATTTTAGGCTGGGCATTACTAATTTTGACCCAAATTTAATTTTTGTATGGGCTACTTTTGTGATTTAACGTTTAGGAATAAAATTTTAAGATCTTGACGGGCAATCTAAAATGGTTTTTATCTCTAACTCCTTTTCCGTGTGATAGGAATCGTTTAGTAGATTTGGGATCGTATGTCATCGATCGTACAATCTGAACCGCAATTTTAACAACCATGTTGTCGTATGCTACTAGTAGTAGCACCCGGAATGACGTGCTTTATCAATTGTAGTGCTGTGCCTATATTAAGGGTGAATATGTGACTGTTGCACTTGAGGAACTCCCAATTCATTTAAGAGAAAATTTCAAATAAGGATCCGAAGTGAATCTATTTTCTCAAATAAGGACCCAAAGTGGACCCATTGTTTTAAATAAGGACCTGAAGTGAATTTTATGTCAAATAAGGACCCAAAATGATCAAGTTAATCTCTATTGAGGACCTTAGTTTGCCGGCAGACATTTTTTGGCGATTAAAATAGGGGCAATTTTTTCATAAATTAGTGATTGGAAAAAAAATGAAAAAATCTAAATTAATTAAGTTTACGTTTTCTTCTTTCTTCTCATACACTGCTCCTCAACCAAATCGTTGTCCGGTCATCATCGCGACTAGATTCTCGTCGCTCCTCACCTTGCTCGACTAGTGGAGAATTTGGGTCTCCGCAAACAAACAAAGAAGCAGATGGTTTTCTTCTTGTTTTTGAATTTGTGCCTCAACCAGCGGAAAATTTGGGTCTTCGACTTTGTAGAAGATGGGTACAAAGAATGGGAGAACTTCGTTCTTTGACTTTGCAGAGGATGGGTGCAAGGAACGGAGAGACCATAGAAAACCTAGGGTTTGTTTGTTTCTGTTTTCGGATTTGTTAATTTTCCCTTCTTTTTTTTTGGACAAATGAGAATTATTAATGTCAAACAAAATCTGCATGTACTATTGCAGAAAGGTTTCCAATAGATCAAGATATATAGTGAAATCTCTAGTGTTAAGGCATTGAGCGATAAATTTCAAGATTGACTCTTTCATATGAATTGGTCCAAATGATTGAGGTTCAACCACGGTCAATGACTTTATATCATCGTGTGTGGCAAAAAGAAAAAAACTAAAAAGTTGTTCTAAAAAAAATCCAAAAGAAAGAAAAGATGGTTAGTGGCTTTCTTCTTACCCAATTCTTACTCTTTTGTATGAATTGGTTTGGATGATTGAGGTTCAACCATGTTCAATGACTTTATGTCACTCTATGTGGCAAAAAGAAAAGAAAAAAGTAAACAGTAGCTCTAAAAATAAACTCCAAAAGAAAGAAAAGATAGTTAGTGGCTTTCTTCTTGCCCAATTCATACTCTTTCGCATGAATTGGTTCGGATGATTAAGGTTCAACCATGATCAATGACTTTGGATCACTCTATGTCACAAATAGACAAAAAGTAGAAAGTAGTTCTAGAAAGAAACTCCAAAAGAAAGAAAAGATGGTTAATGGCTTTCTTCTTGCCCAATTCTTACTCTTTCATATGAATTGGTTTGGATGATTGAGGTTCAACCATAGTCAATGACTTTATATCACCTTATGTGGCAAATAGAAAAAAAAGTACAATGTTGCTCTAAAACGAAACGCCAAAAGAAAGAAAAGATGGTTAGTGGCTTTCTACTTGCCCAATTCTCACTCTTGCAATAATTAAAAGAAAAGAAGAACTTGAAAAGTAGACTAGTGTAGTTTCTAAAAAAAAAATTCAGCTAAATGACCGATATAAGCCGCACAATCTTCTTCACAAATTTATAATTCAACCACAAACACTTACATTCAAGTTAAAAAATAATTATTTGGTAAAATCATCATTCATCCTCTTTTCCAAGCTAATCTATCTAGAAATCTTAGGGTATTTTAATTACATAATTTGAAAAATCCCTCTATACCAACATAGTAGCAAAAGTGCACTAGAAATCATAAATCTTTGTATAGAATGCATATGAGTCCTAATTACTTGATGACCCAATTGAGTCATCATCCTTTGCAAAGAGTAAAATCAGGTCATTTTCCATGGAGAATGTAGAGACTTGCTCAAATAGCACTTGAAGGCAATGCGGCAACCTTTAATTTCACTTCTTAATATAGGTTTAGAATTTACGACTTGATGACCACCCACAAAATGGTTTTAGTAGGCAAGTTCCTCCATTTGGACCTGAATATACAACCCAACCAGGAAATTTACGCATCCTTTTCTTCCGTGAATTAAGCTTACTATGCTGGAGTGCTTGTCAAGTTTCATAATTCCATGAAAAGAATACATATTTAGTCAAATCTAACTCAGTGACCACAAGTACTCGATTGAAAGTTACGCTGGCCAAGTTGACAAGGACATCGACCCATAACTTCATCCAAGCACCAGAGGAGACAAGTGCTTCGAGGAAAATAAGAGACAAATATCATAAATATGGTATAACTGATGTCATGGCAGAACAAATATGGTGCTTCAATTACTTCCCATGATGAACATTAATTGCCTCGTGCCATACATATCGAATAAGACATCGTTTTCAGAAATAACAAACATGGCTCCCAGTTAAAGTCATTGGTGGTGGCAATAATAAGCTTTCATTTCCAAACTCTTGTATATATTGCATGGATAGATACCTTCACATGCAAAACAAGAAATATTGCTTGTATGTCCAACACAATCCCCATGTACCATCATATCGGGTTTTCAAATGAATGATAAATTTTAGAATTGACACTTTCGCATAAATCGGTCCAAATGATTGAGGTTCAACCATGGTCAATGACTTTATATGACTCTATGTGGCAGAAAGAAAGAAAAAGGTAAAAAGTTGCTCTTCAAAGAAAGAAAAAGAAAAAGGAAAAAGAAAAGATGGTTCGTGGCTTTCTTCTTGCCCAATTCTTACTCATACAATGTTCAAAAGAAAAGAAGAACTTGAAAAATAGACTCATGTTATTTTGGCAAAAAAATTCAGCTAAATGATGATATAAGCCTCAAAATTTCCTTTAATGATTTATAGTTCAATCGCAATGACCTATATTCAAATTAAACATGAACTTATTTGGTAAAATCATCTCACTTCCTCTCTTTCAAGCCAATTTGTATAGAAAAAATCCCCCTACACCAACATAGCAACCAAAGTGCACCACAAATCTTAAATCTTTGCACATAATACAATTGAGTCCTAGTTACTTTATGAGCCAATTGAGTCATGAACCTTTTCAAAGAGTAAAATCATGTCTTTTCTATGGAGAATGTCGAAACTTGCCCCAATAGCACTCGAAGCCTCTATGGCAACCTTTAATTTCACTTCTTAATATAGGTTTAAACTTTATGAGTTGACAACACCCCCATAATGGTTTTAGCGGGTAAGTTCCTCCATTTGGACCTAAATATTCAACCCAACCCAACCAGGAAATTTACGCATCCTTGTCTTCCGTGTTTTAAACTTATTATGCGGGAGTGCCCGCATGATTCCATGAAAATAATACATATTTAGTCAAAATCTAACTCAGCAACCACAAGTTCTAGTTGATTGAAAGTTTCGATGGCTAAGTTGACAAGGACATCGACCCAAAATCTCATCCAAGCACCAAACGAGACAGGTGCTTCAAGGAAAATAAAAAAACAAATATGGTACCTAGTCTCCAAAAGCTTACATTATTTCTATTCATTACTAACGAGCAATTCACTCTAGAATCATTGATCCATATTGTGATTAACGATATACTTTAGATCAATCAATAATGTGCACATCTCAATAGACACGTCAATGTTGTGGATAAAATCGAGAATGGGAACCTAGCTAGGTTAAAAGAAATAAAAGTCTTGATTATTAGACTATTTGGTACATGCTCCATTGCATCACATCCACACAACAGTCAAAGATGAACAAAGATGCACACAAATTCTAGAACATACACTGAACTAATTGGAAGACCGTCTAAAATTGTCAAAATACTAATGGGTCACACGATGTACCTGTTCATTAGTTTTGGGCATTGAAATGTCAGGTTTAAGGAGAAAAATATAATTGACTTAGCCTCCTAGCTAACCTTCTTGCATCCCTTTATGCATAGCAGGAAATTTGCTACTATGGAGAGCCTTTTACACTTAGGTGTCGCAACCTTTCTTGAGGTGAATTGCTAAGCAGGAATGATAGACCCTCTTACAAGGCAACGCTTGCATTTAATCCAAGCTCTCCCAAGCCCATTCAACAACTTAAGTTCTTGATTGAACTTGCAAGTAAACTTACCCTAGAGTGAAATAGCTAGTACGAGTACCTAGAGGGGGGGTGAATAGGTATACAAAAAATTTCTCGAAGCTTGCACGATATTCAAACAATTAGAGGATTTGCAACAGTTAAAAAATTCAATCGCATGACTGAGTAAGGGAAAGAGAGAATTGAACGCTCGGTTTATAGTGGTTCGGCTTGATTCAAGCCTACGTCCACTCTTCTGCACTGACAGCCGATTGGCTGGATTCCACTATGATCAAAGAGATGTTACAGTGTTGATCTTCCTTGATTTCTAAGTGTAGGTGATCTACCACACTCACTCAAGGTGTCACCAAGTATAAACACTCTCGTATACAATTTCGCTCGTCTCAACTAACAATCAAGGATCTTCGACTGGAATTTTTCTATCTATCACACACTTAAACCAGCTAGACGTCTTCCTTTTATACTCCTTCATGCCATCATAGCCGTTGGCACTTACCAAAGGAATTCCTCCAATCTACCCGTTGGACGGAATCAATCAAGAAGATCATCCGAGCTATTTAAGGAATCGATGATAGCCCATCAATCTGTTCGCCCATACAATCATGATCTCGGTTTCCAAGAATAGAATATTCCAAGATTATTTCGTCGACCATCGGATCTTCAATCGATCTTAGATAAGAATTAAAGAATCCGAAATGATTATCCAACCAAAGAATCTATTCCAGAGGATAGGATCGAATCCTTAACCATAAACCTCGGCTTTGGATTTCCTTCGTCCTTTGGATTAGAAAGATCGTCGGTGAGAATAGACTTAAGTCTTGAGTCCGAGTCTTAAGTCTTTGAGTCTTGAGTCTTGGGTCTTGAGTCTTGAGTCTTGGGTCTTGAGTCTTGAGTCTTGAGAGAACAAAGTCTTCAGACTTTAAACTGACGGTCTCCGAACATCCAGACTTTAGACTGAAAGAAACGTTTTGTCAGCTTCAAAATATTCTGGAAAGATAAACATAAAGAACGGGCTACTAAATTAAACGTGATTGAGGGGTTCTCCAACTTCCCCTTGTTCACGGAAGATCTCACTACATGATTATGGTTTGGGTTAATTTGTGGGGTATTGTGAATAGCATCCTTTTAAATATTAAGGCTGTGTTTGGCAGTCGGGATAAAATTCGGGATAGGATATGATTTATCATATCCTATGATTGGTGCTCGCTCAGGACATGATAAAGTCGGATATAAGGGGGATATAGACAGGATAAAATTATCCCATGGGAGAGGTGGAATAAAGGTGGATAGGATTTTTAATGTCCATATTAAGAAGTTATTTTTCTCGAATAATAAACTTATTAAATTAATAAAATTGAAATTATTATTCAATATAAATAATATTTGAATTATAATTTAAGAAATTAAAAATTGAAAAAATGAAAATGATTATTTGAAATATAATTTAAGAAATTAAAAATAAAAAAATAAAAATCATTTTGAATTAATCCTATTTTAATTTATATATTCAACTATAATTCTATCTTATAATAAACATTCAATCTATAAATTAAATATTTATATTTATTATATATTTTAGGCATTTTTGTATGTTAGGTATGTTAGTATAGTTTACTATTTGATAAAATTTTATTAAAGAATGATGAAAAGGGAAAAAAAGAAATAATATAAAAAATAATATAAAAAAGAGGAAAAATAAAATAATAATAAATTAAGGAATATTGTTACGAGAGATTTTCACAATATCCATTTATGAACATTTAGGTTCATTTATAATAACATGTCGTTTATATAAAAAAAAAATGTACATGATATGATGTAAACATATTCGACTTTAATATTATGACTTATCAAATAATGGACAGGATATAAAAAAATCACGGGATTTCATATCCTATCCTATCCCAATTAGAAATCTGGACGACCAAACGTAGCCTAAAGAGCCAATGAGTTGGGATTATCATAATAGAGCTTTTACACTCAAAACAAATTTCCAATTTATGAGTATATCTGAAATGTGGATCGTATAGTTTGTTAGGTCCCTCACATTGAATAGCAACCTACTATTTTTCCATAGAGATCCCATGTGGGGGCATTGTATGGTAGTTAGTGTTTCTTTACAATTTATTTATTTATTTAAATTGAGACAATCATTTGGTTCTTTTTTATATTAAATACTGAGAACAGGTCCTAATTAGCTAACCTTCTATTGATGCACTCAAAAGATACATTGTTCATTATGGAGAAGTTCATCTTCGTAGCATTTCTTAATGTTATGTTGGCTTCTCTATCAATGTTTCAGCCCGTCATTTGTTCTAGCAACTTCACTGATCAAGTGGCTCTTCTCCACTTCAAATCGGCAATCGACGTCGACCCAACAAACACGATCAAAGGCGGCATTTGGACCATCGAAGCAAATTTTTGTGAATGGATTGGCGTCATTTGCAGCAACCGCAGGTAGAGAGTCACAACTTTAAACCTCTTGTACATGGGTCTCCAGGGGAGGCTCTCTCCGTACCTAGGCAATCTTTCTTTCCTGGCTTCTCTTGATCTTAGCAACAACAGTTTCTACGGGAGAATTCCAATAGAAATCGATCATTTACGCCGCTTGAAAGAACTCATACTCGAAATAAACTAGTTTGAAGGAAACATTCCTCCTAACTTAGCCTAGTGCCAAAATCTTGAAGTCATTTCACTCACAGTGAATAGGCTAACGGGTGGTATACCGAGAGAATTCCGCACCTTCCCTAAGTTGCAACTACTATATCTTGACCTCAACCCCTTACATGGTCAAATTCCAAGCTTCCTGGGCAATATATCCACATTGCAGTTCATTGGTTTGTCCTCGGCCAATCTCACAAGCTCTGTCATGCCCCGAACCTCTGGCGCGCCAACATCTCACCATGGTCATGCAAATGCGACATTCCCAGGTAGTGTCGCTGACCCCATTAATTCATTATTGCGCAAGCGGAAGGTATTATAAAACCCTTGACAATGAAATACGGGATAGAAAAGCAGGAAGCAAAACCACAACATAACACTTTCATAATTCAATAAAATTACAAATAAAGGTCTACGGCCAAAAGTCTACAAAAGACCGGCTCTTAAGAAGGAACTGTCCTATGACCTACAAGTCAGACACGTTCTCCAATCCTTATGACTTCATCTCTGCAACTCCTCAAGGCCAACCAAAGCTATCTAGCTGCTCCGTCCACTAGGGACCTGAAATTGTAATTCCTAAACCGGGATGAGACAATGTCTTAGCAAGTTCACCCCCCTAAACCCCTATTAGAAAGAAAATACGCCTCGGGTGGCCTAGTCACATCACATAAGGACTTACCTCGCATTAGTCTTCATCTGCAGGTTAGCACAGTTTATATAATTCAACAACACGCAATCATGATAACCAAACAACTGCGGCATAATCACATCATCAGAACAATTCAACCACTTGGATCATCTCAGCAATCAATCGACTTGGCCGATTATATGTCATTCTAGCAAATCAATCACTGCCTCCAATCACGACCCTATAGGAAGGTTTAACAACCAGTGGCAATCACGGCCCCACTCGGCAACAATTAGAATCAGTGGCATCACGGCCCCACTCGGCACAACCTTTAAAAGGTGGTAAATCCCAGCCCGATGGGCACGACCTCTAGTAGGTGGTAATTCACGGCCCCATTGGGCGTGACCTTTATCAGGTGGCAATTCACGGCCCCATTGGGCGCGACCTTTATCAGGTGGCAATTCACGTCCCTACTGGGCGCGACCTTTATCAGGTAGCAATTCACGACCCCACTGAGCACGACCTCTAATAGGTGGTTAATCACGGCCAAGCTCCCATAAATTTCGACACTTGGGACTTTATAAAAAGAATTCCTATTTATCACAATCACACTCCATTTGCCATAATCAATCATCAAATTCAAATTCTAAATACACAGCAGCAATCGGCATGAAATTCTGAGAGTTTGGGGTCCCGACAAATTTTTTGGAATTTAATAAATAATTAAATTTATTCCGAAAATAATTAAATAATAATTTCCATATTTTCACGGTCCACACTCAATTTATATTATCCAATCATCAATTTCAAAATCTGACTACACAGCAGCGATCAGCATGAAATTCGAGAATTTAGGATCTTGACAAAATTTTCGGAATTTAATAAATAATTAAATTTATTCCGAAAATAATTAAATTATAATAATTTATTAATTTCGAATAATAATATATTATTAAATTATTTAATAATTTCGAAATATTTAAATAAATCAAAAGTAAATTCCTTTATGTCACATCAAAGCTTATATTAATATAATCACTCACTTAGCCTTAATTTAAACACAATTTAAGTTAATCAAACACCTTAATAAATCTACACTTAAATAAATTAAACTAACCACCTAATAACACTTAACATAAACTAAGCACCCTTAAAGCATCATTAACTCTTTAATCAAGGTTTAGTGAGCTAAACTCACTTGATTAACTCACCGCTTGGACTAAAACGACGCGGGTGACGCCGAGATCGACTTTTCCAAAGGCGGGCCTAGCTTTCGAGGCCGGGAAGATGGCCAAAACGAGCCTCAACGGGGCTGGAATACCCACAAAACCAGCTGCTGGTCGCAGGTGGAGGAGGGCCAAAATGGCGGCCGGTTGGGCACGAAACCGGCGGGGAAGGGCGACGGTAGCTCAGGCGGTGCAGGCAGCGGCTCCGATGGGTCTTCGGCGGTGGCTGGCGACGATGAGCAACTCAGGACAACGAAGGAAGACGGCTGGGGCACGCGGATGAGAGCTGGAGGTGGCGCAAGGACGGAATGGCGAGCAAGCGCGCAAGCGTGCGCGGATGAGTGATGTCGGTGACAGTGGCGATGAGCGGGCAGGCGGAGGGCGGCTGGTTGGGCGTGCGGCTGGCTTGGTCCGGTCGAAGCTTCCCCCCTCCCCTCCTTCTCTCCCTTCCAAAGTCCAAAGGAGGAAGATGATGTTGATAGGTGAGAGGGAAAAACCCCACTTTATGAGGGCCAATGGGCTCTCACCACTTGTCAACACCCCATTCACTTGGCTCCACCATGACATCAAGTGATGTCATACTCCGCTAATTCAAATTCTTCACAACATCTTCTAATGGGTGCAATATCATTTCCGTCGGGGTCCAAATCCTTGCACATCAAATTTCTTCAATTTTTCTTTCAATTCTCTTCTAATTGAATTCAATTAAAATCCATAAAATTATCCCATGATCCTAATAAGATGTGTGACATAATCGAGCTTCCAACTTCTAAATTCAATCCCAATTTTTACAGTTGAATTCAATTTGGTGCGATTTCAGCACGCCTAATTCACTGAGTAGCTTTTGGGAAAATTTTCTTGCATCCGACCCGAGGGTTATCAGTCCCTAAGTCTGACGCGGTAAAATTCCTTAATTACTTCACTCAATAGACTAGTTCCCTCGAGAGTGGCCAACTCTGAGAGACGAACTACACGCACAGATGAATTGCCCGACTCAATTGACTGAAAATAAAATTGAGAAAAATCGGGATGTCACAGGCTCAATTCCTCCAACACTTTTCAATAGCATGAAACATGAAGATTTGACGCCTTCGGAACTCGATAGTATAGTTTTATCGATCCTAGAGTTAGGATTAGAATGCTTGATGGACTTGCCTGAGGAGAGAATGGCCATGAAAACTATCATGGTTAAGCTCAACAAGATCAAGTTGTCACTACCTTGACAAGAAAATAAGGTAGAGAGCAGTACGTAGAATATGGGAATAGTATCATCTTAGTTTGTACACGGTCATTTCGTTTTTGCGGCATTCTGTATAGCCATATGCTATAAAGTTTCTAATCTTCCAAGTTTTCTGAATTGGAGAAAAACACTTAAAATCGCGACAACATTTTCATGCGTTGACATTTGACCCAACTAAATTCTCAACTCATGTCTGACTTCGGAAGGTATAACACCCATCTCAATGTCAGAATGTCGAAATGAATGTTTAAAACTAATTCTTCATTGCAACATTCAGCAGAGCCTTGATATTTTCGGTTTCTGGATTGCCGTACAGACTTTTTAAAATCCCCTTTTTAGTATAGTCGCCACCTAATCTACGAGACCTCCCACCTTATCGTAAGTCATAAATAAATTTTTTTTTGGTCGAAACTACCGATATATTAGATTAAACAAGAGGTACGACCCGATGCTAAAGCGTTGTTCGATACAATATCCTAGAAGAGAAAAGGAGGGAAAATAAGCCAGTTTCGAACCGGGCCGTGATCCCGATGGGCTTTGGCAGCCTAGTCAGCTGCTAAGTTGGCTTCTCTGCAGACATGCTGGAGAGAGAGATTAGGGCATCGAGAAAGCAAATCGTGAAGAACTGCAAAGAGGTGACGCTCCGTCCATGGCGGATGTTGCTTCTTCAGAATGATCTCCACTAGCAACAAGTCGTCAAATTCAACCAATACCCGTTCGAGATGAAGCCCCTACTGGATCAGATGTTGAATGGCCAGAATAAAAGCGAAGATCTCAGCTTGGAAGGCCAATCGGGCTGGAATGCTTCATGTGAATACATCAGTAAGTGCTCCTTTGAAATTTCTGTAAATACATGCTACCAATCCTTCCTCGTTCCCTGGTAAAAAAGCCCCATCAATATTGCATTTGAGGCTACCTTTTTCAGGAGGTTTCCATCTTCGATCTGGACTGACGATTGAGTTTTGAATCCGATGTGCAGAGGGGTGTAGAAGCGTGAATATTCGACTCTGGGCTAGGGCGTTTTCCACAACTTGGATAGGATCCGGGGTTTGCTACCTGAAGACTGCATTGTTTCGCTGTCTCTAAATCTCCCACAGCAAACTAGTGAGCACTTCAAAATCAGGGGAAGCCTTAGGAAGGATGGCTCTGGCCGCAACCCACTCGTCGAGACGACGCACAAAGGTAAGTGAAATTGACATCCTGACCTTTTCATGAGTCCATATATCTCGAGTCCAATTGCAGAAGAAAAACAGGTGTTCAATTGTTTCGGAATGTTGTGGTTGCAAAGGGTGCAGTAGGGGTTGGGGGAAATATGTCTATGATAGAGGTTTGCTTTAGTAGCAAGGGCATTTTTACAAGCTAACCACATAAAAACACGAATCTTAGGAGTAGTTTTCATATGCCAGATCTTCCTCCATAACTAAATAGGATTCTGATAAGAAGATGAAGCTATATTACATGGGTTATGTTGGGTCGAAGACAAATAATGGTAACAGCTTTTAACTATGTAGTCACCTGAGGAAGTTGCAGTTCAAACTAATTGATCATTTAGAAGTGAAGGATTTATAGGTGTGTTTAATATCACTTCACTGACCTGTGCATTAAAAAGGGTAGAGATAAGATCCTCCTTCCATCCTGCAGTAGATGAATCCAATAAATTAGCAACTACAATAGGTTCACCCTCCGCTGCTATTCATCCTATCTTACCAATTGGAAGCCAGATGTCTTCTCTAATGCTAATCTTGGATCCATCCCCAACTAACCAACGAAGTTTAGGAAGAATAGTATCCCGTCCCTTTAACATACTCTACCACCCCCATGAAGGTTGATAGCCTGATTTTGCACTTTGAAAAGAGGAATGTCTAAAGTATGATCCCTTGAAAAGCTGACTCCATATAGCATTAGGTTGCTGGAAAATACGCTAAGCTTGCTTACCAAGCATTGCCTGATTGAAATGATTAGATCTCGGAATCCCATGCCCCCTGATTCTTTTGATTACTTTAAGTCTGACCAGTTTTGCCAATGAATTCCTGATTTGCTATTGTTCTTGCTCCACCAAAATGCTGATATCTTCTTCTCTATTAATCTGCAAAGTGACAAGGGAAGCTTAAAGATGGACATAGCATACTAAGGTAATGCCTGAATTACTGCTTTCAGTAGAATCTCCTTGCCACCTTTTGATAAGAATTTTTCCTTCGAACCAGCTAATTTAGCATTTAGTTTTGGCAGGATCCAGGAGAACATCTCGTGTTTGGAACAGCCCCAATCAGAAGGGATGCCCAGATACTTGCCATATCGGCTCACCACAGGTATTCGCAGTTCTCTTGCTAAATTATTTTGTAGAGTCATAAGACAGTTTTTGCTGAAAAATAGACCAGATTTATTCCTATTGATGAGCTGACCTGTAGCTAGGCAATACTAGTTTAATATATTAGCAAGATTTTGGCATTCAGAAACTGTGGCTTTGAGGAAAAAGACTGAGTCATCAGCAAAGAACAAATGGGATAACTTAGGACAGGTTCGATTAAATTGGATCCCCTGTAAGTGGCCCATATCCACAGCTTGCGTTATAACTGTTGACAGAGCATTGGCAAATAAAATGAAAATATATGGGGAGAGGGGGTCACCTTGACGAATTCCTCTAGTAGGCTAAAAATAAGGGAGCTGTTCCCCATTAATACGAATACTAAACGAAGTCGTTGTGATACAAGCCATGACCATAGTAACCCATCTGTTAGTAAAGTCCAACTTCTGTAAATAGGCTGTTAGGAAATCCCATTCAACCCTATCATAAGCCTTATGCATACCAGTTTTCAGAATAAGATTGAATCTTTTTGTTCCTATTCTCACTTTAAACTGATGAAGCACTTCTTGAACTACCATTATATTATCTTGAATCTGCCTGCCACTTACAAATGCTGCTTGTTCTTGTGAGATCAATCTAGGAAGCCAAAGCTTAAGTCTGTTAGCCATAACTTTTGAAATAATCTTGTAAGCGAAGTTACAAAGACTAATGGGACGGTACCGGTCGATGCTTTCTGGATGATGAACTTTAGGATCCAGAGCAAGAATCGTTTTGTTTAATCTAGGAGGCATACAACCTGATGTAAAGAAATCTTGAACTGTTTTCATGATTGTTGTTTCGATGCTACTCCAGTGATGCTGATAAAAAAGACCGTTAAGGCCATCTGGCCCAAGAGCTTTGGAAGCACCCAACTAGAAAGTAGCCTAGTATACGTCCTCTTCTGTTACCCTACACATTAATTGTTCATTCATTTATGTTGTTACCACAGCTGGACATTGCTCTAAGAAGGGGCTGAATTCACGGTTTCCCACTGATTGATATAATTGAGAAAAGAAACCCATTGTCATGGCTTTGAGCTGTTCTGGTTCCCTTATCCAGTTCTGGTTTTCATTTTTAAGCATACAAATTCTATTTCTTTGTCTTCTTTGCACTGTGCAGGCATGGAAAAATTTTGAATTTTTATCACCCAATTTCAACCAGTTAATATGTGAACGCATAGCCTAGAACTGCTCCTCTTGATTCCACAGGTTGTGAATTTCAGCTCTAATTGAAGTGGCTAACTCCTTATCTCCAATCTAATAGAATTTCTTGTTAGTAATGATCTGCAGATGTTGCTGTAACTGAAGTATTTGCTGATGGCAATTACTAAACCGTGACTTGCTCCAGCTAGCTAGCTTAACAGAAACTACCTGCAATTTAGAGGCCAAAGAGGTATGACTACTCTCCCATGCATGTTAAATCACCTCTTTACATTCGTGATGTTGACTCCATAAGCTTTGTAATGAAAAGTCTTTGCTCGCTTGACAGATTGAGAATGAGTGTGCAGCATAAGAGGACAGTGATCCGAGGCGATAGGTGGAAGGGCGAGCACTTCTGCAGAAGGATATGATAACCTCCAATCCAAGGAGCAGAAAACTCGATCTAACTTCTCCTTCACCAGAGCATCCCCGCTCTATTATTAGACCAGGTAAATTCACACCCTTTACTTTCCAATTCTAGTAAAGCACAATCATTGATCAAATTCCGAAATGATGTCATTCGAGAATAAATAGTTGGTCTTCTGCCTACTTTCTCCCAGAGGGACAGGAAATCATTGAAGTCCCTTATGCACATCCAAGGTAAATGATTTGCTGCATAGATTGTCCTGATTGTATCCCAAAATTCCTGCCGAGCCTGATATGTTGAAGGGGCATGCAGGCATGTTAAATGCATCGAAGCAGCTGTCACAGGATCAAGAACTATGAGATCTACAAAATGCTCCCCCGAAGTAACAACAGTAATATCATAAAGGCCAGTCCAAAACACTGCAAGTCCTCCAAACAAGCCTATAGGATCCCTCAAGAAAGAGTGAGGGAATTGAAAACGACACTGTAAGCTCTTCACAACTGACCCTACATTCTTTGTTTCCATTAAGAAAACTAAATCGGGCTTTTCAGAGGCTAACAAAGCCTTGAGGGCTTGAATTGTCAGGGGATTGCCCAACCCCTAACAATTCCAACTTAGTAGTTTCATTTGGAGAGCGGTGGTTGTTGAGGGCCAGCCGCCAAAGCCCAAGGAGAAGGAGCATCTACCACAAACACAAGGGTGTCCAAAAGTTGAGTCTCATCCAAATTGGAAAAGTAAGCAGCTCGAGTCTCATAAGGGTAATATCTCTTAGTTTTCTTGCTTGATCCCACAGCTGTCAGTGTTCAAGGGATTTTTGGTTTCTTCTGTTGAGGAATGTCCAAGGAAGTAATCTGAATACTCTTTAACTTGGCTTTTGCAGGTACCAAGTCAGTTGTTCTCGTGGCTGGATTGACAAGATCCATCCTAGAGGAAGTCCCTGAGGGGATAATAGGAGTCGAAACAGGGGCCTCTGAAGCAGGAACTATTGGAGGTAAAGCTGGGAGAGGGAGCGGCATAGCTGGAGGGGTTTCAGGTCGGTCTCTTCCATCTGCTCTATATGTGCTGTAGGATTGTAAAAAGCATCCCAATAGGGGCTAGGCTATCTGACCTCTGCCCTCAGCCACGAGCCATAGACCATTGTCTCTCGACCCTCAAATTGAGCTTTCTCATAAGGATAATCTTGACATGAAGCTGCATAATGACCTAGCTTTCCACAAGAATAACAATAGTGGGATAGCCGCTCGTAACGAAAATCGAGCCATAGAGGTTTTCCTTTGATTCTTACAAGATTTCCTGACTATAAAGGTGCTTTCAGGTCGATCTCAATGCGAACCCTCCCAGATGTATCAGATTTCACTTCCAGCACTTGTCCCATCTGCTGCACTGCCCTACTTAGAAGCTGTGGAGTATTCCACTCCAAAGGTAAACCTATTACATGAACCCAGAATGCACATTTGGAGAAATTATAACAATGTAAAGGAGTATTTGGTTGCCATGGACGCAGATTAACCAAATGACTTGAGAATAACCAAGGGCTTCCATCTAATATACGCCGTTTTTCCATTTCAGATCGAAATTTAATGATATACAGCCCACCATCGCTAGGAGAAATCTCAACGTGATCAACACGCCACGCTTTCATCGCTATTTGAAACACAGGTAAATTAACAGTAGGGTTTGTGAAGATGTTACCCACGAGGATGAGTCGACACTACTTAATATTGTCCGATGCAGGTATGTCATCCCATACCTCCAATTCTTGTTCCGAACACAGTCGTCCCAGATGGTGACACAACAAAGCAATTCACGAGGAGTTGTCATTCTCATCCGTAGCCATAATGAAACATTAAGTTACTTATATAGATTAATTGACAGGAGCCTAGTTCAGAACACAAGCTTTCTTGGATTGCATGTCAAGGATCGAACACATGCAACACTGAAACTATGGAAACAATGCAAGTGAAAATGCCAGTAGCAAACTGACAGGGTGGAGAAGAAGAGAATAACTTCGATGATAACAGGGAAGGGTAGGATCTTCACATGCAAGTCAAGTTAAGAAGATAGAGTTCAACGAGGATGAAAGCAATGAGAATCGGAGGTGGTGCAACCAGAATGTGAAGGATAGAAGAAGAAACGAGAAAAGGAAGGGAATTTAGAGGAAGACATTGAGGAAGACTCGAGCATGTCATGAGAAATAGCTCTACCATAAACGAGAGAGTGACAACATAGTCATAAATAAATTGAACAAGACCTTAGTGGTATAAAAATAGGTCTACACTGGAAAATTTCACTGCCGCTATTTTAAATTGCATTATAGTTTTTTTTTATCGAAAATTACATTATAGTTCAATAATGTCATTTTTGTATCAAACAGTTAAAAACACAAAACAAAACAAATGAAGAAAATTCTTAGTATGACATAAAAGGCATAAAAAAAATTATCTAGAATAAATCATCAGCTGTCATCTCGACATCTTGATTGAGATAGTAACTGGGCCATCGGCCTTCCTCATCGAATTCATTATCAATCACAAAATCATTATTAGTACTACCAACAAATTTGTCGCTTAGGTGATATCTGGAGTTTCGGATTAAATATTTTAGGCTGGGCATTACTAATTTTGGCCCAAATTTAATTTTTGTATGGGCTACTTAACGTTCAGGAATAAAATTTTAAGATCTTGACGGGCAATCTAAAATGGTTTTTTATTTTTATTTTTATTTTTTTAATCTCTAACCCCTTTTCCGTGTGATAGGGATCGTTTAGTAGATTTGGGATCGTACGTCATTGATCGTACAATCTGAACCGTAATTTTAAGAACCATGTTGTCATATGCTACTAGCAGTAGCAACCGGAATGACGTGCTTTATCAATTGTAGTGCTGTGCCTATATTAAGGGTGAATATGTGACTGGTGCACTTGAGGGATTCCCAATTCAAGAACTACAGGTTATCCATTTAATGTGTGCAAACTACTCTATGTCAAGGCTATCCATAAATCTAAGGTGCCAACCCAAATGGTTTATCGGGCTTATAGAGTATTTGAAGTTGAGTCTGCACCTCCATAACCTAGAAACAAGGAATTTTCATTCAAATTAAATGAAATATTTGTGCAATTAATTCATAATAATATTTGAATTATGATATTGTCCATTACATTCAACATACCATTACAATTTATCTCTAATGACTATAGAAAACGTCGTTTTGTTATGATATAAAGTGAATATTTTTATATCTTCAATAAATTATATTCACACAGAGCATTGATTGTAATAACAAATATTAAAAACAAAACTCAGAGATGCTTGGATATGCTAGGATAGGCTTATCGAAAGTATTCACAACAATGTATCCAAATTTAAAAACTATTTTCTTTCAAAAGTTTACCAAAAGATTTTACACGCCTTGAAATAGATTTCAAGTCATGTAAAATCTATGACATAGGCTCGTAGCATATCCTCGAGAGTTTGGATCATTCTCTTGGATTGTCCATCTGTCTACTGATGATAAGCCATGCTAAACTACAGCTTCATTCCCATGGCCATTTGTAAGCTTTTCCAAAATGCGGTCGTGAACTTGGGATCCCATTCTGTCACTAGAACCAAATGCAATCGAATTATCTATTTCACATACAGCTCAGCATACTTATCCATGGCATAATCTTTTCATACTACAATGAAGTGAGCCGACTTGGTCAGACGGTTAACCACAACCCAAATGGAATCATTATCTTTCCGACTCCTTAGTAATCCCATCACAAAATCCATTATGATATGCTCCTATTTCCACTTTGAAATCTCTAATAGTCACAACAGTCCACCAGGCTTGAAGTGTTGGGCTTTCACTTGCTGGCATGTTTAACACTTTGCCACGTACTTTGTGACATCAGCCTTCGTAACATTCCACCAATAATACTATTGAAAGTTCCTATATATCTTCGTACTGCTTGGATGGATGCTATAGTTGCTTCGATAAGTAACCGCTAGGATCTCTTCTCTGACCTATACATTGTTAGGCACATACAATCATCCTCGGAACCTCAAGACCCCATCATCCGTCACTTGAAAATTTGGGTTCCTTTTATTAGGGCTCCCTTGAATAATCTTATGGATTTCTAGATCTGTCAATTGCATGGTTTTAATCTTGGTTTGTACTTCGGGTTCATTTTGAAGAGTAGCCATAAGACTAGAAAGATAGCCTACCTCGAACTTGAAGTCTGAATCTTGTACACCTTCGAGAAGTATCCACTCTCGAACCATCATTTGGGCAATTGAGAACTTTCGACTAAGCACATCCACTACCTTGTTGGCCTTCCTAGGATGGTATAAGATGTCGCGGTCATAGTCTTTGAGAAGTTCCATCCGGCGCCTTTGTCTCATTTTCAACTCCTTTTGTGAGAACAGGTTCTTCAGACTTTGATGTCCAGTGTAGATCATGAACTTTGCCCCACACAAATAGTGTCTCCAAATCTTTAGAGCAAAAATAACCGCTACCAACTCCAGGTCGTGCGTCATATAATTCTACTCATGAGGCCTCAATTGCCTAAATGCATAGGCTACAACTCGTCCATATTGCATCAAGATGTAAGCCAATCCTTTAAACGAAGCATCACTTTAGATCTCACATCCACTAGGACCAAACAATATTGTCAACATTGGGGCAATCGTCAACTTGTGCTTAAATTCTTGAAAACTCTTTTTACACTTGTTCGTCCATTCAAACTTCACTTCTTTCTTTAGTAATCATGTCAGTGGCGTAACTATTCCAAAGAATCTTTTCACGAATTGTTGGTAAACCCCTCTAATCCCTCCCAACTAATCAAAGGAAGTTCTTGAAGAAGAAAAATCTAAGCTATTAATGGAGGATATTTGCACTTGATTGAATAGGATTAGGGTAAGGTAGGTTAGGGTAGGCTAAGTTGTCTTCAAACATCTCTTCTGCTACCCCCTTCATGCATATGACGCCCCATTCCTTAGCCAATTCCATTTTTGCCCTTTTGTCTTTAGTTGTATGAGAGGGCAATTTGGTCATTTCACCAAGATTGTGCACTATTCATGCACATGAGGTTCATTAAATGCCATGGTCTTGTAATGAATGACTTGATGGCTTGGAAGGTCCATGGCCTTCCCTCAAGCCGCCTGCTCCTTGGGCGTGTGGCCCTTGCCGCCCACATGGGCTTGGGCCAATTTGCATCGTCCATTGTGGGCTTCGACCCATTGGGCTACCCAATGTGGGCTTAGGCCCATTGGGTCACCCAAATGTGAGCTTGGGCCCGCTTGGGTCCTTGCCCGTGGCCCGATTCCACTTTTCTGTACTTTTATTACCCATTGATGAAAAAAATCAAGTTTTCACCCCCAAGTGGCATTTTCAGCATTTTCATTGTCTTCCAATTCTCATTGTAATCCTATTTAAAGATTAGCCACCGATGTAATTCCATTCTGAAAATTGGGATTAGATTAAGGTTGTCACAACTCTTCCCTCCTTAAAAAAATTTCGTCCTCGAAATTTGTAAGATCATCCGCTTCTTCAAACAAATGGGGATATTGGCCTCTCATTATGTCCTCACTTTCCCAGGTTGCTCCCTCAATGCCATGATATTGCGAGACGACTTTGACCAAAGGAATGACTTTGTTGTGTAGCACTCGATCTTTTCTATCCATGACTTGCACTAGCTGCTTAATATACGACACTCTATCGTCCACCTCATTTTCTTTGTAACTTAGTACATGAGTCGAGTCCAGTTCATATTTCCTTAACATGGACATGTGAAACACATTATGTACTTGAGCAAGATTGGGTGGCAATGCTAACCTGTAGACCAAAGTCCCTATCCGTTCCAGAGTTTTAAAGGGTCCCATGAATCTGGGGCTTAGCTTTCCTTTCTTGCCAAATTGGGACGTACTTCTCATTAGCAACACCTTAAGGAACACATGGTTGCCCACTTAGAACACCAAGGGTCTCTCTTGTTTGTCCGCATAGCTTTTCTAGTGGCTTTGAGCTATCTTTAACCTTTCCTGGATGATCTAAATTGCATCCATGGATTTTGCACCAATTCAGGCCTATAATCTTTCTTTCACCGACTTCATTCCAACAAGCAAGCATCCTGTAGGCACATCCATATAATGTCTCAAACAGTGCCATTCTAATAATCTGTTGATAGCTATTGTTGTACATGAACTCAACGAGGTGTAGTTGATCTTCTCATCCTCCTGCAATCGATGGGCTTGTGGTGGGGGCAATCTTAAGTGCTAGATAAAACCGTGGAGTTTTAAAATGGGAGTGTACTAATTTTGATGGTTTGATTTTGAATACGTGACCATGTACGAATTTTTTTCCGAGAGTTTTAAAGAAAAAAAGGGTTGCCCAAGTTTGTTATTTGAAGGCACAATATGGTGTTCTTGGTTAAATAATGGCAATAAAAGTTGGTTTAATAGATAGTGTGCTTGAGTGGTCACTTAATCAAAATTGTTACCCAACTGGAGTTTGGAGGCCATGCCCGATTTTATCGGATGCCCAGCGGGGGTCCGGATGTCGAGTTGTGGTTGAGGTTAGACCAAAGCTCTTTTATGGAATGATGTTTAGGTGGGGGTCCTGGACGATGCTGTGCCCAATGGGACGGGACGATGCCCGGTTATGCCGGAAGACCGCCGACACTTGTGTTGGCCGTGGCCCGAGGGGTCGTAATAATTGGAAAACGTGTGTCGACAATGCGTGTGAAATTCTCGTATATGGTCTGATTGTTATTTATGCACGTTACATTGTTATTATTGTGCAGGGGTGCGCTGGGGCGAGGTGAGTTTATGTTTGGCGCGTTCTTAGGCCGCCTTCGAGGCGAATTCACATCTTAATTGAGGTTTAGGGATTTTTACTTGCTTAGATTTTATCTCACCCCGTCGTCAATAACCATTTTTAGGGCCGTAGCGTGGAGATCTGCTAAATGCGGATATGGTGGGCGCGAGATACGACACTTTTTGTCTAGCCCTACTGTTAATGAAGTTTAGGTTAATACTAATCTCTAAGATTTTTGAGAGGGTCGGTAAGAAGTGGCCATAGAAAGGTTTGTAATTATTAAACTTCCTAAGGGTAACAGTGGATAAATAAATCAATTGTTTTCGGTAACTTTTGTTGTGCTTTACTATCCCGGTTGTTTATTTATAGGCTATTTGTTCTTTTGTTCCGAGGAACAAAATAAGAACAGAAACGCATTTGTTTACACTTTTGTTCCCGGAAACAAAAAATCTATTTTTTGGTTCTCGAGAACAAATTTGGAACAGAAACAAGAAGTAGAAAAAATTTGTTTCTTGTTCTCGGGAACAATTCCAAGAAACACTTATTTTTTTCTCCTTTTTCTTCTTCTTTTTTGTTTTTCTTTTTTCTTTGGTCGGTTGCCGGCCTTGGCCATGGCTGGCGACCAACCATCGAGGGCCGGTGACCTCATCGGAGCATTGCTAGCCCCCGGCAAGGCCAAGCTCGCCAGGTTACTCCTGGGCAACGCCAACCTGGCGATGGCACGGCCAGGCTGAACCTCACCGGTGGCTGGGCGAGCTCAGCCTCACCGAATTTGGGTGAGCTTGAGCTGGCCCAGCCAAGGCGAGGTTGAGCCTTGTCGGATTTGGCGAGGCCAAGCTCGCCTAGCGAAGGCGAGGCCACCGGCCCTCGTCGGCCAGTCGCCGGCCATGGCCGAGGCTGACGACTAGCCAAAAGGAAGAAAGAAAAGAAAAAGAAAAAAAAGGAAAAATGAAACAAAAATATTAAAAAATTAAAAGAAACAAAAAAAATTGTACAAGTTTTTTTTAGGCAAGAAAAATTATACAAGTTTACCAAACGCGTTATTCTGTTAAAAAATTGTTCCCGTAACAGAAATAATTTTTTCTATTTCTATTCCCATAAATAATTTTTGAACAGAAACGTTACCAAACTCAGCTTTATTGACCGAGGATTTATTTATTTCACTTCCACATGTGTTTAATTGAAAGTAGAAAGAATGGGTCGGCAACGTGTTCTGGGACGTCACATTTTTATTCGATCGCCAAGGGGTGTGCACATACACGGGGTTCGGGGCGTGACATCGGTAAAGTAATGTCATTTCCAATGTAATGCTAGGTACAACACATTGCGCTTAAGTTGTGGTTTATTTGCTTCAACCTTTTCCCTCTTAAGGTTTTCCATGATGTATTATTTTGTATTGGCTCTTAGAAATTAAAAGAAAAATTACCAAAATAGTCATAAACCTATTGTAATTATACCAATTTAGTCCTAAACCTTTTGCGTTTGTGCCAATTTAGTCCATCCGGCCAATATTAGCCGGTCAACGCTGATGTGACAATCTTTTTAATATATATATTTTTTATTTTAAGGAAAGAAAAAAGAAAAAGAAAAGGCCGTTTGGTTTGCTTTTTGCCGCTGTTTTGGCATTCCTCTACTCCTATGCAAGTGGGCTTGTTTTACCTTGGCACCCTTCCACTCACTTTGACTATTCTTGTCTTCGGAGTGTAAGTTCTTGGTGCTAAGTTCTTGTTGTATAGCTTCTTGCTTCTCTTTGGCTTAAGTTACTATATTTCTTACCTTTTACCAAAATAAAAATAAAAAGAAAAAGAAAAGGGAAAAATAGAAAAAAAAAAAAAAAAAAACATTTAAATAAAAAATTAACATGCTAGCCTTTGTTGACATTCGCCGGCATCCACGTCAGCACCGGTCGGCCAAAATTGATTAGATAGACTAAATTGGTATAAAAGAAAAAAAAAATTAAGGATTAAATTGACACCATTGCTTGAATCAAACACTGCAACCACTACGCCTCCTCTTGAAATGCAGAGTTTTCTTCTACCTAAATGGTAGTTTAGCTTTCCAAACCTTAATCCCCCGATGACATCCCATCTTCTTCCTGTCCATTGCATTCTCACCTACCTTGTCTTCCCAACCCATCCCACTCTTGATATGTTTATTAGTGGTGTTCAATTCCCATGGTTTCCCTTGAATTGATAAAGGTCAATTCCCATGGTTTCCCTTGAATTGATAAAGGGCTTTGTCATTGTTCCATTCCCATGTTTTTCCATCCTTTCCCCCATCCTTTGTCCTCACCCTTTAGGAACATCTTTGCTTCCAAATCCAACTGAACTTGTGGTTCCATACTTCTTTATTTACCCAATTCGTCTACTGCATGGCTTCAATTGCCTAGCTGGAAGTTTCCTCTTGCTAATCGCATCTTTATGTTCGAGTGCTCTTGGTTTCTTTTCTTGCCACCTGCTCCACATGTCTTGCCATACTTTTAATTTGCTTTGTTGCTTGACCTCATGGACCCCAACGACCAGGAGGAATCTTCACGACTCGCTGCCCTTTGCAACAGATTGGGCCGTCTCTGCTCTGAGCAAGCAATTGAGATTTGGGATGATGAGCCGCCGCCTGAGAAACTTGAGGAATGCAGATTAACGCTAGTAGGTAAAATACTATCTAATCCCTCTATTAATTTCCAAGCTTTTCAAAATACCTTGAAGCGAGCTTTGTGAACTAACCAAGTTGAGATATCCCAAAGAGAGGCGGGCCTGTATGTTGCGAAATTTCAGTCTAATGGAGAGAAACATCGAGTCTTGGATGGTGGGCCTTGGCTTTTTTCTAGTCATTTGGTAATCTTCAAGCCTTGGATACACAATACACCACTACATTGTTATGACTTCTCCAATTGCGCTTTATGGGTGCAAGTCTTCGGTCTTCCATTGGAATGTTGTACTGAGAACATGATATGCAAAGCTATTAGACATGTTGGTAGAGTGCTAGAGGTGAAAATAGATACAAAGAGGGCACAACACTTAGAGCTAGGAGAGAGGGTAGAAATTAATCTATAGGAACCGTTGAAGACAGGCTAGCTGATCCGTATTGATAGGAAAACCCTATGGCTAGACTTTCGCTATGAATGGCTATCCCACTTTTGCTATTCTTGCGGTAAACTAGGACATTATGCAATGTATTGTAAAGACTTTCCTTTTGAAGAGGCAAAATTGGAAGGAAAAGACAAGATGTCTTATGGCCAATGGCTACGTGCAAAGGTCAAGGAACATAGTCCGTATTGGCTGCCCTTTTATGAACTGCAGGATAAAATAGAGCAAACAGACGAGATTGTACCTGAAACTCCTCCCTCCTCCACCCATCTTGTTCCTCTACTGCCTCCTAGTGTCAATGTGGAAGCGGCACCCCTGAAGCAACCAGCAATACCAATCAACACTATCTCTACAACTCCAAATTTGCAATGCCATCAAGATGGAATACTGCCGGGGACCTCTTTCACCACTGCGCTGACCCCTGCAACAGCAAAAATGAAGGGGATTTAGACCCAAACAATGGACTCACCAAACCCCAAGAAGCTGAAAAGTACAAGACTCACTCCTAAAGTAGGTGCTGCCAAAAAAATTAAACGGTATAATCCATATGAAATTGGGACTTCAGTACAAGAGAACCTAGATGAAGCTCATCTACTTGACACACCTATCTTCACAGCAGAGGAGGCAGAACAATAGGCTCTGGTGGCTGGCCCTCAACAACCACCCATTGACAAATGAAGTTACTAAGCTAGAATTGTTAGGGTTTGGGCAATCTTCTGACAATTCAAGCTCTTAAGGCCCTAGTGGGCAAGGAAAAACCCGACATTGTATTCTTGATGGAAACTAAGAATCAAGAGGTAGTGCTTTAACAACTTCAGCGTCGTTTACATTTTCCAAGTTATCATGTAAGTAACCCTGTTGGCTTGGCTGGAGGGATGGCAATCCTTTGGAATAACTAGATCTCTCTAAGTGTGGCTCGATCTACTTTGGAATTTTTTGATATGATATGCATGGATATGATGGATGGAAGAACTATGCGTATTACCTGCATTCATGCACCAGCAGTTTATCAATAATGCCTACTCATATGGGACGAACTAAGACAAATCAGCTATTCTAATACTTTCTCATAGGTGTGTGCTGGCGATTTTAATGAAATAATCTATCAGTGGGAAAATGTGGGAAAGAGATTAGCAGACCCTCATCGTTTACTTTCTTTTTGAGTTGTTTTAAATGATTGATCCCTCATGGAAATGGATAGTAAGGGATGTGCTTTTACATGGATGAACAATCGTGATGGAGATGACTTTGTGAAAGAACGACTGGATCGGGTGCTATGTACTTTGGAATGGCGCCTCATGTTTCTTGAAGCTGAAGTTTTTGCTTTACCTACTTTGGGTTCTGAACACAGTCCCTTATTATTAGCCACTACAAGCAACATCTTGGTAAACGACACAAGCCTTTTATATTCGAAGCTTTTTGGACCCAAGACCAGGAGTGCCGTGAGATCATTGCCAAGTCCTGGACTTGAGAGCAGGTACAAGATTTTGATCTTTCAAATAAATTACAGGCTGTCTCTTTCGCTTTAGCTAAGTAGAGTCGCTTAAAGTTCTTGAATGGCCATCTTAAAGTAACAGCTTTGCAACAATAACTTCATAATCACATTAGCCAATCTCATAGCAACTATGATAAACTAACAACAATTAAATTGAAAGAGGAAATCCAACAATTATGGCAATAATAAGAACAGTATTGGGCGATGCATTCTAGGATCAATTGGTTGAGATGAGGGGATAAAAATACAAAATGTTTCCATGCGACTACCATTCAACGAATGCAAAGGAATAGAATCAGTATGCTGCAGGACAACAATCAAAGGTGGGTGCGTGACCCTAAGCTTTTAAAGGAGATGACATCCGCATTCTTTTCAAGATTATATACAACAATGGGACATTGAGACTATAGGCCTATACTAGATCAATGCCCACGTGTGGTCACAACAGAGATGAATGACCTATTAATAGCTATGGTCACTCGAGAGGAGGTTCACCAGGCAACCTTCCAGTTGGGGACTACAAAAGCTCTGGGCCCAAATGGTTTGAATGGCCTCTTTTAATAGGACCATTATTTCATTGATTCCCAAAACACCACACCCAGAACTACTGGATCAGTACCGCCAATCAGTCTATGCAATTACGCATATAAAATTATTCTAAGGTGATCGCCAATCGTCTCAAAACCCGACTACATGATCTAATTTCTATGGAACAGTGTGCATTTGTAAGTGGTCGCCAAATTCAAGATAACATTTTAATAGTCCAAGATGTACTTCATTAGCTAAAGATTAGGAAATGTAAGTGAAATTTCCAAGCAATCCTAAAGATGGACATGCAAAAGGCGTATGACAAGGTGGAATGGGATTTCCTTAAAGATTATCTACTCAAGTTGGGCTTCCATTCTACATGGGTACAGTGGGTGATGCAATGTATAACGACAACATCTTTCAGTGTTAAATTCAATGGCGAACAATTACATTATTTCCATCCAACACGGGGCCATCGGCAGGGCGATCCTCTCTCTCCGTATATATTCATCTTACTAGCAAATGTTTTATTGAATCTTATTGTCCATGTTGTTAACATGGGACACATCAAGGGTATCAAGTTGAACAGGTGGTGTCCTATCCTCTCTCATCTATTTTTTGCCAATGATGCAATCTTCTTCTTATATGGTAAAATTCAAGAATGTCAGAATCTCGCCAATATCTTGAATCAGTACTATTTAGCTATGGGGCAGGCTCTTAATTGAAACAAATTTGGAATTTTTATCGGTAAAGCTTGCCCTTTTAGACTATAGGAAAATTTGGCGAAGGAGTTTAGAATACCAGTGCTTCAACGAACTAGTAAGTATCTAGGAATACCATTTGATTAGGGGTGTTCAAAACGGGAGATACTTTCCTGGATACTAGGGAGAGTGAATGCTAAATTGGAATGATGGAAAGAAAATTTAATTTCTAAAGGTGGTAAGGAGATCCTGCTTAAGACTGTTGTACAGGCGATCCCATAGTATGCCATGTCTATCTTTGAACTTCCGTGTCTCTTTGCAAATCCATTGAATAGATAATTGCTAGGTTCTAGTGGCAGAATGATAGTCGTAGATCAGGAATTCATTGGCAGCAATGGGAAGTACTTAAAAGCAGGAAGGACAATGGTGGCCTAGGTTTTCGAGATCTTATCGATTTTAACAAAGCCATGCTTGGGAAACAGGCCTAGCGTTTACTCCAACAGCCACTATCTCTATGAAGTGAACTCTTCAAAGGCCTTTATTTTCACTCAAAGGACTTCTGGTTTGCAAATGGAGGAACTCGACCATCCTGGGGTTGGCAAAGCCTACTACTTGGGAGTGATTCAATTTTACCTAATATTAGATGGTCAGTTGGTGATGGGAAAATGATTAGCATCCGTGGAGATAGATAGTTACCTACAGGGATACTAGGTGGACCTGCTGCTAGAGGAGAACTTGTGATGGTGGCTAATCTCATCGATCCAATCCACAACACCTAGAATGTTCCCCTTCTCCACCGGCTTTTTGATGATTAGATCATAGCAAAAATCCTTACCGTTCCAGTAAGACCCCTCTATGCCACTGATAAACTAATTTGGACTGCAACAAAACATGGCCAATACACTGTGAAAAGTGGTTACCATGCTCTTAGAAATATAGCTATTAACCAGAGCTACAACCAGGCCTTGACATCATAGCAGACCCCAAGGCTATTATGGCGAAGAATCTGGACAATGAAAACTGCCCAAAATATTTGTACCTTCCTATGGTCTTTATGCAACAATGCACTATCAACAAAAGCTAACCTATTTCAAAGACACATTACCACAGATCCAATATGTAATCTCTGTCATCAACAAACGCTAGAAACTTTTGAACATCTATTTATGTTCTATCCATGGACTCATGGCATTTGATCCCACCCTCAAATCAATATTCCGCTATCGCCACAAGCAATGCCAAGAATAGATGCATGGCTCGCAGAAAGGGTTACAACATAGCAGCTCTTACTTGGATTGAAGACCATTGCCAACATTTTATGGCAGATCTGGAGGGCACGTAACAGCTTTATCTTTCATCGTTAGTGTGCTGACCCAACATATGTGGTGGAGGCAGCTTTAGCCTAGATCCATATCGCTCAGCTTTCTGCTCGAACCCAAACGAGAACAGGGCAACATGTTTTGAATCTTGAACATCTATGGAGGCCACCAGATTCGGGAGTTCTGAAGATCAATATAGATGGCGCTTATAAACCCGCCAGCACAGAAGGAACTATGGCCTGTATATGCCGTGATCATCATGGAAAACTTACTGATGGTTTTACCAGAAGCTTCCCAGCTTGTTCGACCTTGCAGGCGGAGATCCAAGCGCTTACTCTCACACTCCACCATCTGCTGCAGCATGGCATCAACCACGCCCCACTTTTGATCAAATTGGATTGCCTCACTCTAGTTGAAGCTATGCATGATTGCAGATCGACGCCATGGGAAGATCGTGCCCTGTTTACAGAAGCCACCGCTTTGCTTTCCTCTTTCCCTAATCTTCATCTTCAACACTGTAGGCGAGAAGTGAACTTTGTAGTTGATTGGGCCACCAAGGCCCATGGTAGTGGAGCTTTAACCCCCAATTGGGCTGTTTCCCCTCCCTTATATTTGCTAGATCTTGTTTACGCTGATGCAATAACTTCGGGCTGTACGTTTCCTATCACTTGAATGCATCATTTCTATTTCAACCAATGCGAACGTACTTCAATATTTACTGTGGCTCTTGAAAAACAGATTGAGAATCAACAAACAACAGAAAAGAAAGCAAAAAAATTACCCAGTATAGAAACTTAGAATTTCCAGAGAGTATAGCAAGATTACGAAATAAGGATGCTTGACATGCATTAATGACGGATAAAAACAAAATGTGTGGATATGATTCGACAATGTCACAAGGTGCATCACCAGGCCACATTCCTTCGGTCCTTCAAACCCAACTATGCGCGAGTTCAAAACATTTTATGTGCACACCTTACCCCATGAATATCCACTCAATAAAAGTTCATTCTAACACGTCATTCTTTTGGTGTCTAGCTAGCAGATAAAGGGGGAAAGACAGAGAGAATAATCTACCAAAGTTAAAGCATAATAGTAGCTACTTTCTTTATATCTCTGCAGGGAACTTTTCAGAGTTGATTGCAATATAAGCTGCTTCATTCCATCCATGTGGCCACACGATAGATGCAAATCAACTATGTAAACAAACACTGGTTCAAACATACAATGATTTCCAGGGAAAGCAAGAACTTAGGATTATAAGGATTTACCAAATGCAGCTGCAAATCATTTAGGGAGTAGAATGCCAGCAAATCTTAAATTCCATGTGAGTTCATCAAACACTATACAAAAAATAAAGGCTACTCCGATGAGTATTCACCCAGAAACATATTTGCAGAATAAACAAATGGTTGTTCAAAGTAACACCACTCTTTCAAACCCATATAATGTAGCCTGCTATCACAATAGACATTAAATACTTTTAGTTCTTCCACTTTTAGATGTAAAAGACCATGCAAGACATGTCTGCGTCCACATGTTGCAACTATATAAATTAACTTGAACGCCAGCAGAGCCCACCATCTATCATTTTGACACCAGTTCTGGATTGATACACCAAAACTTGAGAATTATAAGAAAAATTTATTTGCTGACACATGCTTACAGATTTCAAGTAATCACACAACAAATTATAACTTGATGTAATGAATATAACATTCGAGAAGAGAACTCCTACGGAGTAATATCATTAATATGATGATCATGATAACGAACACAATAAAGGGAACCAGAACAGCAGAGATATTGATGGCTCCATCAATAACACCAGGTCTAATTCCCAAAGCCTACAGCACAAAATTCACCAATAAACGCAACGGCAAAGAGATCAAACGAATTATATAAGACACGGAATGATTGATACCATCAAATTTTTGAATATTGACAAGGCGGAGTGCAATGTAACACTACAAAGTTCTTCAAAAACAGAGAAAGAAATTAAGCACGCATGCACTCCATCACATTAGTGTTTTGTGTGTTAAAATTCTGGCCAGCCGGTTGATCATCTTGTTATTTACTGTCAGGTGTCTTTTGCTGTTCGGACTAGGGTTCAACAAAGATGGTTTCTCCTGGAGTCACGCTGAACAACGGGACAGGGATGATTCTTTATGGAAATGGTTTAGAGGAATCAAGAACACCAAGAAAACTTCGAATTCCTTCCGTTATCTAAGGGCACATTTGTGTTTTCTTTAATAACTCAAAATTTAGAAAATATTTCCAAAAAGATATTTGTCATATCGCCTAGAAAAAATTAGTCATTGTCAATAATAATTTATGCCAAACTACTTTCAGAGATGACAAAAATATTTTTCATCCATTCATTTTTGTGAGCAATATAACCAAACATTTTTTTTTAAAAATGTTTTTCCAAATCTTGAAATCTCCATGAAATAAACGCACCCTACCATGCGAAACTTTAAGGCTAGGAAGGAACTCAAGGAATTTTGAAGGCATGGAATCAAATCAGCAAAAGTTGAACAGCCTTGTTCTAAATTCTTCCACTGAAAAGGAACTGCTTTGTTTTCTTTGGGGGGGTGGGTCTGTTTTCCTTCTCTCTCTCTTTTTTATTTTACTTTCCGATGTATATAGTTTACGGGTACTCAATGTAAAACTTTATTTTATTCCAATGAAGTTCTTATCCATTGTAATAAGTAAAGAGATAGAAAACAATGCTGCTATGTTAGAAGTACCAAGGGTAAACGGGTCTTTACCACTTTTAGGGTTTATTTTGATGTATATATATTAAATATAAAATTATTTTTTTCCCACATGGTATCAGAGTCTAGGGCTTAACCCTAGATGACGAAGCAGCTGCTCGCTGCTGTTGACTCGTCGGAACAGTTGGCTGTTGCTGCCGCGGCTTGTCACCATTGAGCATTCCCCTTCTCTTTCTCTCGCTTTTGTTGTGCTGCTCCCTCGCGTGGCTCACGCGTCTCCTCCGCACTATTTGCGTGACTCGTGTGACTTGCGCTGCTCCTCTGCGCTGCTTGCGTGGCTCCTTTGCACTGCTCGCATGGCTCGCGCAACTCGCGTGGCTCCTCCACGCAGCTTGCACGGTTCGTGCGACTTGATGGGTCGTTGTTTCTGGTCAATGACTCATTGAATTTGTAGAGGATCGACAACACCATCAAGGACAA
The DNA here is from genome assembly GCA_016097545.1 of Eucalyptus victrix. Classification (NCBI taxonomy): domain Eukaryota; kingdom Viridiplantae; phylum Streptophyta; class Magnoliopsida; order Myrtales; family Myrtaceae; genus Eucalyptus; species Eucalyptus victrix. The sequence continues at coordinate 32,428,435 of CM027837.1, forward strand.
CGTGAAGAGCAGGGACCGACACCACACCAAGCTTGGGTTCTGAGGTGGTTTCATGGGAGAAGATGCTTTTGCGGGTTAGAATTTTAAGTTGCCGAGAAAGAGACCTCAATGTTTTGGCTGATTATTTGATTCGAGACTTGTGATGAAGCAAAATAGCTGCTGCTTGGGTACAATGTAGTTATTTGTTACTCTTGACCAATTTATATATTTGATGATCTGCAAGTTGTGGTAGCTTATGTTGTTTCATATGGGTGGTGGAGATTTTTCGTGCGGGGTAATATTAGGTTATTAAATTATTGAGGCTAAGTTGTTTGATGGAAGCTAGGGTCAGAATTTTCTTATTATTATTTGGAAAATGGGTGATCCCTCAAAGAGTCCAATTGAAGTAGATCCTGAGAAGAATAATGCTGTGATGACTGAGGTGATTTCCTCTTCGTCTAATCGAATTATGATAAGAAGTTTGAAGGTAGTTCTAACTTCCACCAATGGAAGACAATTGTGAAGCTTACTTTGACAAGCAGGAATCAACATAGACATTTAACTAAGTTTAAGCCTAGAGATGATGTAACTTGGGATGTTGTTGATGCACGTATTCTTGGTCAAATGTTAAATTCTATGGAGAGTAATGTAGTTAACTTGGTAACTCATATTGATACAGTCAGAGAACTGTGGGAGTATTTGAATGTGTTATATTCTAGCCAAAATAACTTGTCACAGATTCATGAGTTATCGTAGGAGTTTTATCGGTCTAAAAGGAAGGGGCATTCCATTACGCAGTACTTTGCAAATTTTAAGAGAATGTATGAGGAGTTGAATGATGTTCTCCCTATTTCAGCTGATGTTCAACAAATGCAACATCATAGAGAACAATTGGCTATAAAGGGATTCTTGGGAGGCCTTGATTCTGAATATGAAACTGTTAGGTCTCAGATTCTTGGAGGAGAGAATATTGCGTCACTCACAGATATGTTTGCTCAAGTTCTTCAAGTATCTCGTGAGTCTTCTTAGGATACTACATGTATGGTGGGAAGTTCAGTTCTTGTGTCCTAGACTCAAACTGGTAGTGGTAATAGGAGCAATGGAGAAAACCGTGGTGGATATAGTGGGCGTGGTGGTCGAGGAGGAGGCCAAGGAATAGGAATAAGGAGAGGTCAAGGTCATCAGCATCTTTATGGACAATCCCACATATCTACTGATAATTCAGGGATTACACGAATTTGTCATTACTGTGGCAAACCTGGTCATATTCAAAAATTTTGTTACAAGCTACATGGGAGACCAGAGAAACGGCACCAGTTCGCAAATACGACTTCTAATATTGACTCTACTCCACAGTCATCTAAAGGCAATGTAGTGGTTATGTTTGATGAGGAATATGCTTGGTACGACTAATCTCAAATCTCACGGCATGTTTCTTCCACTGCTACTTTGGTATATATAGGTAATGCTACTGCATGCCTTTCGGCTACTTCTCGTCCTTGGATCATTGATTCAGGGGCTTCCGATCACATGTCAAGTCTTTCAGGTATATTTTCCTCTCTTTCTCCATCTTTGTCCATAGTTACTCTAGCTAATGGATCATCTATACATGTTAAGGGAATTGGCACAATTAATCCAACTCCTTTATTGCCGTTGTCCTTAGTGCTTTATCTTCCACAATTTCCGTTTAAGCTCATGTTTGTTAGTAAATTAACCAAAAAATTTTAATGTTTAGTAACATTTTATCCTGATTCTTGTATTTTCCAAGATCTGGCTACGAAGAAGATGATTGATAGAGTATGTTAGGTAGGGAGGCTGTATGTACTTGAAGATGCTCTTTCAATTGCTTGCTCAAGTGTTGCGTCCCCACATCAAATCCATTGTCGTCTTGGTCATCCTTCTCTATGTAGTCTTCAAAAGTTGGATGCTAGTTTTCAATCTCTTTCTAGTCTAGAGTGCGCGTCATGCCAACTTGGCAAATTACATCGTGTTAATTACACACCTCAAGTCATTAAACGAGTAGCATCTCCCTTTTTATTAGTTCATTGAGATATTTGGGGTCCATGTCATGTAGTTTCTAATTTGGGTTTCAGATATTTTGTTACTTTTGTCGATGACTATTCCAGAGTTGGTGATACTTAATGAAAGATTGTTCATAATTATTTTCTATTTTTTGTTCATTTATATTTGAAATTTATACTCAATTTGGCACGCATGTTAAAGTTCTACGTTCTGATAATGCTAAGGAGTACTCTTCCACATATTTATCTGATTTTATGACTCAACATGGTATGATCCATGAATCTTCATGTCCTAATACTTCACAATAGAATGGTGTTGTTGAAAGGAAAAATAAGCATTTATTGGAAGTTACTAGATTCATGTATTTGAGATGAAGGTCCCCAAAACTTTTTGGTTTGATGCTATTCTAACTGCATGTTATCTTATTAATTGCATGCCTTCTTCTGTTTTGCAAGGTGCTATTCCTTTTTCTACTTTGTTTCCTAATGAGACACTATTTGTCCTACCACCCCGTATTTTTGGTTGTGTCTATTTTGTTTGTGATCGTCGACCTGGAGTATCAAAACTTGATCCCAAGGCAATCAATTGTATGTTTATGGGTTATTCTTGCACTCAAAAGGGATATCGCGGTTATTCTCCTAGACTGAGAAAATATTTTATGACAGTTGATGTTTCATTTTTTGAATTCACTCCTTATCATGATGTTTCAATTACTGTGTCTGAATTGGATGAAGACTTGTATGTGACCACCATTCAGTCAACTATTCCAACTATTTCACCAGTATCTACAGAGGAAACATCTCCTCTCCAGGTTTATACTCAACGTCCTTGTGTCGTTGCTGCTCCCCCCGCTCCTCCTGTCACTACTACGTCATCTTCTGCTCTAGATTCGCCATTAGTTGACAGGGCTTGTATCTGATCTTGATCTTCCTATTGCTCATCACCAAGGTACACGCACTTGTACCCAACATTCTATTGCAAATTTTATTTCACACTCTTCTGTGTCTCCTACTTTTCGGGCTTTTTAACTACTGCTGAATAATATCCTGTCCCCAGATCTGTTGTTGAGGCATTACAAAGTTCTGACTAGAGGACAGCAATGGAAGAAGAATTAAAGGCTCTTGAGATTAATCAAACTTGGGACTTAGTACCACTTCCTCTAGGCAAAATTGCTATTGATTGTTGATGGGTATATGCTGTAAAAGTCAATCCTGATGGTTCTCTTGCTCATTTAAAAGCAAGACTTATTGCCAAAGGGTATCCTCAGGTGTATGGGGTTCACTATATAGACCTTTTCTCCTGTTGTCAAACTTACTTCTATTCGTATATTGATCTCTCTTGCTGCAACATATAATTGGCCTTTGTTTCAGCTTGATGTTAAGAATGCTTTCGTGCATGGCACTCTTCATGAAGAAGTTTATATGGAGCAACCTCCGGGGTTTGTTGCTCAGGGGGAGTCTGGACTAGTTTGCAAATTAAAAAAAGTCTTTATATAGTCTGAAACAATCCCCACGGGCATGGTTTGGAAGATTTTCTGAGGTTGTACAGTCCTTTGGGCTGTCAATATGTGGAAATGATTATTCTTTCTTTTATAAACAATCAGGGGAGACAAACTATTCTTGATTGTGTATGTTGATGATATTATCATCACGGTAGATGACTTGGTTGGTATTGCTAAGCTAAAAACCTATCTTCAACAGTTTCAAACTAAGGACTTAGGAAAATTGAAATATTTCCTAGAAATCGAAGTGATGCAATCACAGGAAGGTATTATTCTGTCATAGCAAAAATATGTCTTGGATTTGCTCATTGAGTCAGGTATGTTGGGATCAAAGCCTCTTGATTCACCCATGGAACAAGGGGTTAAACTGGTTGCTGATGGAGGAGAAATTCTTAATAATCCCGAGAGATATAAAAGACTGGTAGGTAAGCTGAATTATCTCACAGTTACTCGATCATACATTACTTTTCCTGTTAGTGTGGTAAGTCAATTTTTGTCTTCCCATCATACATCTCACTGGGATGCAGTTATTCGGATATTGAGGTATTTGAAGAAAGCTCCGGGGAAAGGAATTGTCTACCAAAACCATGGTCATCTCAGAGTTGAAGGATTTTTAGATGCTGATTGGGCTGGATCTCTGGATGATAGAAAATCAACTACTGGGTATTGTACCTTGGTCGGAGGAAATCTAGTATCATGGAACAGTAAGAAATAGAGTGTTGTTGCCCACTCCAGTGTTGAGTATGAATATAGAGCCATGGCACAAGTGACATGTGAATTAGTGTGGATTCAACAGTTATTGACTGAGTTAGGCTTTAAAGATTTAGTACCCATGACTCTATGGTGCGATAATAAAGCTGCAGTTCATATAACTTCCAACCCCGTGTTTCATGAGAGAATAAAACATATCGAGGTTGATTGTCATTTTATCCAAGAGAAGTTGCAGAGTGGAGTAATTCTTCCCAGTCATATTTGAACCAACGAACAACTTGTAGACATCTTCACTAAATCTTTGGGTAATGGGAGGATAGAACATATGTGTAACAAGCTGGGCATGATTAATATTTATGCTCCAACTTGGGGGGGAATGTTAGAAGTACGAAGGGTAAATGGGTCTTTACCACTTTTAGGGTTTATTTTGATGTGTGTGTGTGTGTGTGTGTGTGTGTGTTAAACTTTATTGAATAATACAAAATTAGTTTTGTTCCACGCGCTAAAAGCATTAAAGGTGAAGTAGGAGAAAGGGAAAATGTGCCTAATTTCCTTGGATTTAAAAAAATACAATTTTGAAGGCAAATAACACAAAAAAAAAAAAAACCTCAAAAATACTTACTGGGACACAAATATCCTAAATTTTCTTTTGCGTCACCAAAATTCCTAAATTTACCTACTCTGACCACATATATCCTTAACTTTTTTTGTGTCAACTTTGTGTCACAATGGGCATGTCTAGAGCTTCTAGTGATACAAGAAAAAAAATCGAAATATTTATGTCATAATGCGCAAAATTTTGAAGTTTTTTTGTGGTATGAAACCCAATTTGCTAAACCTTAAGTTGCTTGAAGCCCGGCCGTCTTGCCGTCTCAAGCAGCTCTCAAGTTGCTATCGGGACCATTACTGAGCACTCATGGAAGACCTCCTAGTCTAGTATAGGGTTCCCTACTGGAAGTACAGGGTGAGTACCCTTTCAAGGAAGAGAACCAGCAAATGGAGATGGTCGGGTAGGAGCAAGATGCACTGAACGGCGAAGGCATCGGAGAGAACGTCAAGACAATGCCTCGAATAAGAGTGAGTTCCGCCAAGGGCTGAGAATGGATTTGTTAGAGACCATTAAACCTATATGTTTTGGGCTTCTTATTTCAAAACTGATCATGACCCATGTTTAAGTTTAAGTTGGTTCATATGTAATATATTACAATAAATTGATTGTGACCCATTTTGATAGATTTACCTCCTATTAAAACTTATTCCAAGTAATTTGACCAGATCCTATTTGATGTTTACATTCAAATAAGGTATCAACCATCAAAAGCATGAAATTAAGATTTATCACAGAAAAATTGTAAAGAAAATTTGATAACAAGTTTTGGTGCCTCTAGCACTGCTCCTAGTACGCTAGGCATACGATCTATCAAATTACCTCAGGAAAGACCAGCTAAGTAAAATAAGACACTCCAACTTCCAAGAAAAAAGCACTAGATTTAACTATATGCAAGTGTTTTCCCTTGCTGCCCTGCAGCTTTGTTCAGATAATTTCTGGGAGTACCTCCCGTGGAATTAATCAGATGGTGTCAACGGCGCCTCATTCTCTGTTCAAGACAAACTACCATCCGTAATTTCTTAGCAAAGCAAGAGAATTAGCCAACAGCTGAGGTCAACACAACTATGATGACGTTTTACAAAATGCCACAAGATGAATCTTCTTCCTCCCCTGCTGAATTTGAAGCATGTAAACTTGAAGGCTTTCAAGTTTAATGCTAGCGACGAATTCTAAGCATGTAAAGTCTTTCAGAATTGACCTGAGAAAACACTGTTTTCTCCCTAAGAATACTGAAATAGCACTTCAAAATCTTAAAAGATTGACAAACAGTAATTTGCATTGAGAGCACAGAAATGTTCTTGTATATTTCAGTGCTAAAAAGCATAGTGCTCTGATTCCACCTAATCTGGTGCTTCTTTATTTTCTTTTTATTAGTTTTTCCTTTCGTTCTTGTTCGACATTAGAATTGCTCTACTAACAAAGTCCTTCATTACTTATTGAATAAAAAAAGCTTCAACATCATATTGAAGATTCAACATGGACAAGTCAAGACTTTCCATGCCACTCTCACACATAAACCACCATCACCATTTTTAGTGATGATCAAGAGCGAAGCTTTCTCTATCATACCTGAGATACCAATTGCAAGTACCAGATCTAACTATCTATCTGTCTAAACACACAAGAAATATGTTTCATATGTTACAATGTTCACATGATGCAAAATTAGTTATTATTCCTCAACTCGAACATGGCCCTGCATTCAACTACATAGCAAGACAAGTCTTGCCATTTATCCTGAATAAGCGGGCATAGCACTATGCCAGCAGTACACTGAAAGACATAAAGAGTACATTGGGGAAAAAATATATTAGCACCCTGACTGTGCCAACATGTTGTGGAAGACACCGAGGCCTAAATATGTGAGGTGTCTAGTTCAACAAACTTCAAGAGTCATTTGTTTTACCTCCAGAAAGATAATAAGCAAGTAATCATGATCACAGCAGAAATACGTCCTCTAAAATAGCATGACTTAGGGAACAGGAGCTCTCCATCCAGTTATATGCAGCACATGGAAGGAAGGCAAATTTAACCCAGTGTTTGTCAGTGTTCCAGAAAATGGAACTCAAAAAAGCAGTTCAACTGGTTAAGCGAGATCTCATCCAGTTTCAGACTGTTGAACCTTGAGTCAAAATCTAGCTGGACCAGGGTTGACCAGGTTAATCAGTTTTGGAGAAAAGAAATGATTTGACAGATGGAAATTTTAAAATATAAATTCCGGACTTTAAGTCCTTGGGCATTCCTTACACGAGGTTTTGGCACTGAGCTATGCAATATAGTAGGAGTTTGAGTCAAAAGGCACATTTACTGAGGAGGAAACACAAAGTCAGTCGTTAGCGTATGATTCAAACTTAAACCAAGCATTCCAGTAAGTAAAATCAAATGAACAGACTTCGAAAAACCCTGAGCGATGGACTCAAATTTGAACAAGTAGTTAATGAGAAAGTTACGGCTTCTGTACAGGCGGAAGAGTCTCTTCAGAAAACACGAAATGTAACGATATGGAGCCACAGGACATAAATTGTAACACAGTCCAGTCAGCTGCATTTCAGGGCTTCAACTAAACAACATACATATCCTGGCTAAAGTAAATGACTGCAACCACGGTGAAACCAAAGAGCAGCAAGACAGCCATAACAATGTTGAACAAGAAAGATTTTCCATGCCATAAACCAGATATTCCCAATCAGACATATTCCATTGCACCCTATAAATCCCTCCTAGACAGCATGATACAAGAAAGAAACCGTCCTCTAGGTTAGTCAATTCCCTTAATTTATCTCCTGGATATCTACGCTATACAAGCTTTATTTTAATCAGTGCCAGTTGCAGTTTCAAGCTCATGATGGACATCTACTATATACTAGCTTTCTTTGAACAGGAAGCCAAATAACTATAAAACAGAATGACGAGCATGCCATGCTCTTACTGAACCATAAAGGAGAAAATATTCACCTCGAATTCTTCTAAATAGAGCTATCTGTTCCTTCCTGCCATCAATGGCCAATTATACCCTCCACTCCTGTTCACGTACCATCTAGGCTGCCGCTTGGTCACTGCCCTAATGCCGCTCACATCCATTCTCCTCCTTCAAGGTTCCATCAACAAAGTCCACCGCATCTTCGAGCATGCGCAGTAGGATCATCGACGACTAATTTATGGAGAATCCCGTCAATCTAAATGAAACTCCAAGCAGAAACTCCGATTACTTTGTGTTCCTTCACAGTTTTCCTCAGCTGCAAACATCATCCCAGTTGCGCATCTTAGCTTACATATTGGCCAGAAGGATATAGCATCCACTATGTTGAGGTTCTAGTTTGATCAAATGCCTGCCAACTCTTGCCTAACTCAACATAGCCCCGTTTCATATACCCATTTAACTAAGATGCCCTAATTACACCATCTAGTTCCACTGTCGTACTACTTATCTACACACCAGCCTCTTTGATTTGTCCAGCCCAAGCCAAGAGGCCAACCATGCATCCACAGTGCTCAATAGTTGGACTGATGTCATAAGCTTTTCTCACACGTCCAAACAAGTGCCATGCTTCATTGATTAGACACTTCTGATTGCAGGCCATCAGAGCTCCAATAAATGTCGCGGCATTTGGTTTAGGACCCCTATTTTCCATCTCGTAGAAAAGCTGCAGCCCCGTTTCATTCTCACCATTTACGGCAAACCCCAATATCATCGCATTCCACAAGTTGTCACATCTTTCAGAGGCATTTGATCAAACAATTTTTGTGTGAAAAATGATGATGACATAGAGGTTGCTAATGCAGTGTCCTGGCTCAAGTTCATACTCAATGCAATTCTAGTCTATGTACTTATGAACCCATATTGCTTCTTCACAGATTCCTCTAATTCCACGCCAGCAGGATCTTTAACCTCAGAAAACAAATCAATGGCCTCATCAAACTGCTCATTCCTAACGTAGCCAGATATCATAAAACTATAGGAAATATCAATTTTTCCCAGCACTGTATTAAACTATCCTCAAGCTTTGTCGACAGCCCACTGCTACAGCAGCCATTGATAAGGCACATGCATGCGTGCATGCACATATGTATGTGTGTGTGTGTGTGTGTGTGTGTGTGTGTGTGTGTGTGTGTGTATGATCCATTTATCAGAGAAGCAGAAAGCTTTTCTTGAACTATCTGGTGTGATTAGCATATGCATCGACCAATCAGGACTGCCAATCCCACATTGATGCTGCTTTTTATCATATGGGAATAAATCGACTTATCTGAATTCCCAATGTTGAATCATGCAAAATTTTTCAACATCCTCCAAAAATACTACCTAGCAGAATTCCATTCTGCCTTTATAAACCCACGACAACAGAAGAACAATGCAACTCACACATACGCGTGATTAGCATTACATTGATCTGATAGACTACCACTTCAGTAAGATTGCAGCTATTGCAGTTGCCAAAGCGAGAGACCCATGGGATGTCAAAAAGAATATAACGAATATGATATGTTCAACAATCTATGTAAGAATAACAACACTTTCAGAAGAAATCTTACAGGATTGCTTCCATCTCATCGGTGTCCAACGGTTCATAGATTCTGCAAAAAGAAAACATGAAGACAACAACTAGAGGATTAGCATCAACCAACACCAACACTCAGATGGAAGTCACACCATAGAATAAGCAACTTCTGTAATTCTTTCAGCTTCATTGTTAAACGATACCCAACGGAGCCAGCTAGTCGAGGTTCACGAATCAGGAAATTGTCTGAACATTTTTCTTAGAACAAGGAAACAGCGAGGGAAAAAGCAGAAAGCTCAAGGAGCGCTGCCTACAATTTTAGTTACCAAAACAATCATCACGTTAGATATAACTGAACTCCTTCACAACTCAGAATCCAAACACTTCAGTAATTAACCACTTTGATCAAAGGACAGCATCGGACTCTGGTTCGGTTCTTCAACATCGCGAGCGTGACGGAAGAGGGATCGGCGAACTGCCCAGTGGAGTGAGAGCGAGAGGCGGCGGAGAAAGCGACGGCAGCAGCGGCGGCGGCGCCGTCGAATTGGCTTCCGAACGTGGCCATCTTCTGTGTTTCCTTTGTCGGTTTCGCACAAAATCAGTAGTTTAGAAAAAGAAAAAGAAAAAGAAAAAGAGAATTTGATTAATTTCCTTTATCGCGGCACGTGCATAGCACGCTCCTTTAAATTTTCACCGCATTTCCACGAAACTGTAAAGTTCGGACCACAAAACCAACGGCTCTATAGTAAAGACGACGAACCCAGGCTACATTGTATTTTGTTTGTCTTCTCCTGAGAGAATTACAATTTCCTATATTCTGCACAAACCCAAGATTTCATCGATTCTTTGTTTCGAAGCTGTTGGGAATAACGGATCCCCGAAAACTGGATTCGACACTAAATCGAACTCTTAAAGCAATGCGGAAGATGAAGCCCGGGAATAACATGTATCACCGATCGTAAAGCACACCACGGATTCGAGCGTACCTTGTTAGCCACAGATTAGACACCGACGCCGATAAGAGGAAGAGAATTTGGCCATGTTCGATCATGTTCGATCCGACGACGCCTTGAAAGGGAGAAAACAGTGGCCTTGTGCTTACTGTTCTTTTTGGAGGGAGAGAGAGTGTTGGAGAGGACGTACATACGTTATGCGTCAAAAGGTGCGTCCTCTCTCTCTCTCATCCCTTTTATACGTTTCCTTATCAACGGGCCCTTATCCTGTGGGCCGGGCTTTTAGGCCCAACATGGGCGAATGGGCCAACTTAGGCCCATCACTATAAATAAAACCATCATCTCCCACTCGCACATGGTGGGCTGAACAGGATTCTCTTTACCTCTCTTCAACATTCATACTGGTGAATAATCCGTGCGACCAGCATACTTTGAGAGCTCGTTGCCATACATCTGTTAGGAATATATAGCAGCTCATAATGGGCATCACACTTCGAGTAGATTTAGTATGCAGTACCCTAGATCGATCGATCACATTTATATCTCTCATGATCTCTTTTAAACAATGATATATATATTGCATTCACAATTATGATTATCTCAAAGACATTCATAATTGGTTAACCGGTGAATACAAAACTACAATGTGATTCTCTAAAATCGATCTTCCTCTTTCCTTCAAACTCTCAATTTTAGTTCAGCTTGCTTTTCTAGAAATACCCCATTAGATCAAATCATCTCATGACCATTGGCAACATCCTAAGATAGCACATACTAAATAGAAATCTTGAGAATAACTAAGAGTCCTGAGGGCACTAAAATTGAGGAACTCTTTTCCTCAAAAGTCTCACACGGCATAAAAGTTGAGATCAAACTTTTTGCCACTCTTATTGATCGTTTCATGCATACATAGTATGAAATACGTATTACGGTATTAACTCATTTCCATGGAGCGTATGTCTACACCTTCAATACCGTACATATGATAGTTCAGACATACCCAATGTCTAACTTGAGTTCACGTATCTACTCATTCACAAAATTCATCAGAACTCACATCTGACATCTTAGACAGATAAAGTAAAATATGTGGGGTATTTTACTTTCGGACATAGTAAGTATTATGTCCTCATCTTAACACTCAGTTAAGGCGACATACGTATTTTAAGCTTGAGCTCTCGATTATCATCTAGATAATAAGCTTAAAAACAGTCTCATCTCTATTTATCACACAGTAAATAGAGGCGATTACCCGTGTGAGTGGGCTAATCTTATATCTATCCGACATACTTTCTCAACTTAAAGTAATGCACTGAGCATTAAGATGCATAAAGATCAAACAAAGATTCATAGGCATTAATGATGAAAAAACACAAATTCATCAAATGTGAACACTTCAGGGAAATTATAATCCAGTATATCAGATTCTACGCAATCTTAGAGATTTTACAGAGATTTTACATGGCCACAAAACACATCTCTAGGTTTTGGCTTTGTCATAGGATCTGCTACCATTCTATGCGTAACATGTACTATAAGTTGACATCTTTTCGTCCAATCATATTCTTGACAAAATTATATTTTGTATCTATATGTTTGGTCTTGCCATGATATTTTGGATATTTGGTGTATGCTTTTGCTGCTTGGCTATCACAGTTAACCAACAATGAATCTACAGCACTTCAAATAACACCTAAATGATCCAATAATCTCTTAAGCCAAACACCTTCTTATACTGCTGCTGATAATGCCACGAACTCAACTTCTATCGTGGACAAGGCTATACACTTTTGTTTCTTACTGCTCCAACATATGGTGCCTATTATTCAGTAAGAAAACAAACCCAGAGGTAGATTTTATTTCATCTAAATCTCCTCTCTAATCAGCATCAAAATAGCCTTTGAGTTGCAGATCATTTCCATAATAACTCAATATATAATCAGTAGTCCCCTTTAGATACCTTAGTATTCATTTAACGGCTTATCAATGTGCTTGACCTGGATTAGATTGGTAACTACTCACCATTCCAACTATAAAACATATGTCACGTCTTGTACACATTATAGCGTATATAAAGCTTCCTACAACACTAGCATAAGGAACATATTTCGTTTATTCCTTCTCTTGTGGAGTCCTTGGACACAGTCTTATGGCTCAATCCTTCACCTTTCGCAATAGGAGTATCTATGGGTTTATAATCTTGAAATCTTAACTCCAAGAATGTATATAACATCACTCATGTCTTTTATATCAAAGTTGGAAGACAACCAACTCTTGACAGTATTAACAAACTCCATATTATTTCCAGTAATTAGTATATCATCAACATATAATGATATGATCACAAATTGATCATTGGATCTTTTGATATATACACAATGATCATCATCTATCATTGTAAAGTCACATGCCATTATGGTATTATGAAAAACGTATATACCATTATCTCGATGACTGCTTAAGACCATATATCGACCTTAAAAGTCGACATACCTTTTCTTCTTGGTCTTTACTATGAAACCAGCAAGTTATTCCATATATATTTCTTCCTCTAATTCTCCATTGAGGAAAGCAGTCTTTACATCCATTTGATGTAACTCAAGATCCATACTAGCTACTATTACCAAAATAATGCGAATCGAGGTAAATCTCACTACAGGAGAAAATGTATCTTCATAATCAATTCCTTCCTGTTGATTATACCCCTTCGCCACAAGGCGAGCCATATGCATTTCTATCGAGCCATCAGCCTTGCACTTTATTTTGAGAACCCACTTGTTCCTAATAGTTTTGTGTCCTTTTGGAAGATCAACTAGTTCCTAAACTTGGTTTGACTTCATTGACTTCATTTCCTCTTCCATTGCATGAATCCATTCTTCCTTATTAGGGCAATTCAAAGCCTCATTAATATTTCTTGGCTCATCCTCATCTTGTGGAGCAATCATAAAAGTGGCGACTTGTTCGCCGTATGGGAGATAATACACTTTGCACATCATTTCCCAAGCTCCCACTCGGATTAAATAATGACGATGTCATCTCATCTGTGGTTGTAATTGAGAGTGAGTTGAATTAAATTCATCACTTCTCATGTTACTCCCACTTGGACGAACTCCACTAATATCATTATTTTGATCCAAGGTCTAAAATAGGGAGTAATCTTCCCTTATTTTGCCCTTCTTAGGAAATTCATCCACTTAGAATGTGACATCCCGTGATTCAAATTCAGTTATACTCCCACTTTCCTGCTCACCTATGAACACATACCCTTTTGAGTGTTCGGAGTATCTCATTAAAATACTCTTCTTTCTTTCGGGACCTAATTTCCCAAACTTATGAGAGAACTCATGAGTATAGGCAGCATAACCCATGGCTTAAGAAAACTTAAGTCCGGTTTTCTACCTGTCCATAACTCATATGGAGTGAAAGTAACTGATTTGGAAGGCACCCGGTTAAGTATATAGGCAGCAGTTAACAACGCATCACTCCAAAAAAGTGATATGTAAGTTAGCATACACCATCATGGACCTAACCATCTCCAGTAGGGTTCTGTTTCTTTTCTCTGCAATACCATTTTGTTGAGGAGTATGTGGAATAGACAACTGTCTTTCTATTCTTTTTTCATCACATAATTTTCTGAACTCATCAGATAAATATTCTCGACCTCAATCGAATCTAAATACTTTTATTTTCTTGTCTAATTGATTTTCAACCAAGTTCATAAACCTTTTGAAACAACATAATGCTTCAGATTTATGAGAAATCAAATAGACATATCCGAATCGAGTATAATCATCTATAAAAGTGATGAAATAAACAGCCCCATGCCTTCTTCTCACAGTCATTGAACCAAAGACATCAGAATGGATTAAATGTAGAGGAAATTCAGCTCTTTTACCCTTTACAAATGGTTTCCTTGTCGTTTTCCCTTCTAGGCAATGCTAACATATAGGCAAATCGACTTTTTCAATGTTGCCCAACAAGCCCTATTTGGCTAGTTTATTCATATGTTGTTGGCCAACATGACCAAGTCTAGCATGCCACATAATCACATCATTATCATATGAAATAGAAAATGTGAAACAAGGGAACAACATATTGACATCACCACAGTCAACATTTAATACAATAAAACCATCCAGAAAGTGACCATAACTATAGTAGTTTGTATCCAAATACAAATCTACACATCTGTTACGAAAGTTTACACTAAAACCAAGCTTAACCAACACCAAAAACAGACATTAAATTTCGACGAATATCTGGAGCATATGGAACATCATGTAGGAACAAGGTGCGTCCACCACGCATGTTCAATTGGCAAGTGCCAATCCCTTTAACTTCATCTCTGGAGTCATATCTCACATAGATCCACTTAGTTCCAGTTGGTACTCGTTGAAATTCCACGAAGGATCCTCTATCCTTTGCTACATGGTCTATCGCTCATGAATCTACAGTCCACAAAGGATTGGATTCAGCCAATAATTCAGAACTTGACACATAAGCAAAGTTCTCAAATGTACAAGAGGTGTTGATCTTTTTTGGCTCACAACAGTTGCGAGTATAGTGACCTTTCTTATCACAATTGTAACACCTCACCCTTGACATTTTCTTCTCTTAAGGACGTTTTCCTCTCTTGTGTTGGTTAACTCTTGATTTCTTGCAACAAGAACTTGATCCTTTGCATTCCCACATATTGAACGAATCAATACGTTTGCGCTTAGAGCTCAAAGCCCTTTATGAGCTAGAACCAGCATTGCAAATATCTATTTTCGGCTCACATGCCGTCAAGCGGTCCTCTACCAGCTCAAGGTGGCGCACAGCATCCTAAAAATTTTCCATAACATGGTCAAGAGCTTCTAGTGCTTCTTGCTTTTCCAGCACATATTGAATCTTCATATTCAATATTTCACAATTGTTGCCGTTCATATCAGCAATTACGTTCTTAATTGCTGAAAACATCGATCTGAACATATCAGACATACATGCACGAATAATTAATGCCTATCATTTATGCATCCCTATTTGCACAAACCCATCATATTAATGAATAATTTCAAGTAAGGCTTCAAAATCAAAAGGTCACTACGTTTCCAATCATCCTCCAAAAATCCTAACTTAAAACTATTATTAATATAATTGTCTTATGCAAAATAAATTCTATGAAGTTACAAAAACTTCTATGAACTACCCACAGCTAACTACCCACAGCAATCAGCAATAACAGAAAGCAATAGATAATTAACATCCAATAAAATAATAATGCTTTCAACTAATACAACAATCCATTATACTAAGTAATATATCCAAAAAGAAATATCAACATAGAAAGAGATATTCAACACTCAAAAACATCTCAAACTAATCTAAGAAATAAATAGGGAATGTCCCTTCTAATCTATCAGTCAAAACATTTGAGAAAACTGAAGGCACATTTGTCAACCATGGAAAAACTTTTGGAGAACTCTCATGTCACCACCAAGGCGCATTCACTTTACGCCATGTGGTGCTCAATCTAAGAATTGAAGTTTTGGCCAACTCAATCCTATAGTACTCTCTTACAAAAGCTTCCACTAGCCTCCTATAATCCGGGACCACGTTGACCTCCCATAGCCGATCTAATACTACTTGCCATTCAGGTGGAAGAGTGTTCATCAAAGCCGGCACCTTCTCAAAATCCGGCATAAGATAACCATTCCAGATGATTTCTTGTATCATCTGATTGACCTTGACCATATGTGATACTAAATCACCATCAAGCCACCGATAATCAGCTAACTCTTTCATCAGCCTTTTCAGTCTAGCTCTTCCTTCGTCCGTTCTCGGGATTGCAGGTATCCGTGTATAACGCATCATAGTTCCTGCAACAAATGCAGAACTAAAATGGATCACTTTTAATCCACAATAAACAAAATGGAAAATACATAATTTTCCATGATTCATGCAACAAATGCAGAATAAAAAATGGATTACCTTTAACCCACACAGACATAATTAAAAAAGAAACAAATTCCTTTTTTTTTTTTGGTCAACGGTCAAAGTTAACGGTCAACGGTCAAAGTTAACGGTCAACGGTCAATGGTCGTCGGTCAATGGGTCAACGATCAGGTCGTTGGACCGGTCGGACCGAACAGACCGGTCGGGCCGATCGGGCCGGGTCGAACGAACTGACCGCACGTGCCGCGCGTGCGCAGGCTGACGTGACGCAGACGTCAGCCGGCACGTGCCGTGCGCGTGCCAGGCGTCCACGGGTCGGGTTGGGTCGCCGGTCGCCGGTCGGGTCGTCGGCCAGCCAACGGTCGTCGGCGCTGACGTCATCTTGGCGGTTATCGTGACGTCACGGTGACGTCAGCACGTGACGTCATCACGCGTCAGTTCACCGACCGACGCGTGCCGGTTCGCCGCTGGTGCGTGTGGCACACGCGCTGCCCAATGCTAGCGCTTCGGGCGCGTTGCGCCCACGCGCAGCACCTTCTAGCCGCGCGTGTGGGCGCGTGCAGCGTCTCCCGGCGGCACGCGATATGTCGCCAAACTCATCTCAGTGACCTCTTTCACCCAGTGCCTTCAGAAATTAATTTCGACTTACGGAAACTCAGAAAAAATGACGAACAGTGCTCGGGTGTCGGGATTTCTCGCCCCGATCCATACGGCCGAATTACTTTCGCCAAAAATCAATCAAAAACATCAAACAAGTCGAGAAAAACGTGAACTAGGGCTCTAATACCAATGTTGGGAATAACAGATCCCCGAAAACCGGATTCGACACTAAATCGAACCCCTAAAGCAATGCGGAAGACGAAGCCCGGGAATAACACGTATCACCGATCGTAAAACACATCACAGATTCGAGCGTACCTTGTTAGCCACAGATTAGACACCGACGCCGATAAGAGGAAGAGAATTTGGCCATGTTCGATCCTGTTCGATCCGACGACACCTTGAATGGGAGAAAACAGTGGCCTTGTGCTTACTGTTCTTTTTGGAGGGAGAAAGAGTGTTGGAGAGGACGTACGTACGTTATGCATCAAAAGGTGCGTCCTCTCTCTCTCATCCCTTTTATACGTTCCCTTATCAACGGGCCCTTATCCTGTGGGCCGGGCTTTTAGGCCCAACATGGGCGGACGGGCCAACTTAGGCCCATCACTATAAATAAAACCATCAGAAGCAAATTGATATGTTTGCAAGAGGGAATTGCTCCATTTTTCGGTTCGTTTAGTTCTCAGAATTTCTTTTTTTGTCCTAGAGCTTATTTTTCCCTCTATTTCTCGATATATTTCCGAAGTATTTTCTGGACTTTTTTTGTGATTGGATTTCAATGGTACACGTGAAAATCCTCTTCAATCCACTCTTGGTAGCAACGGTATGGAGGAGACAATCTACTGTGGATATAGTTTGAAGCTTTCTGGCTTGCCAACCGCTGTCTTCACATTCAAGGTCAAGTGGCACCATTCGCTAGACTTCGTTGATTGACTGGGAGTGCCGATAAATTTCCAAGACACTATACTGTCGGAGTTGAGTCAATCGCTTGAGATGCCGCTCTGCATCCTATCATGGCAATTTCTCTGCAAAACACACATGGAATGAGTCCTCGATACTCTGGGCATTCATCGGGGTTTTTGGGCTGATATTATAAGAATTATTCTGCATATGGTGTATCGAGCGTCGGGTAATGGCCATGGAGGGTTCGATATGAACATAAATTTGGAATTGGCCACCCAAGATGAAGTCGAAATGGAAGACACTGGGGAAGTCTTGATTGGAGGATATAAGCTGTATCCATTCATTTGTCTCCGCATCCACAGTAGCAAGTTTTAGTTTGTAAGATTTTCTAATAAGAAATTACTTCTTTTTCTTTTTTTTTTCCCGATGGATTAACAAATTTGCTGCGATTACTTTGGGGCAGAACTCAAAATCAACTCGCGCTGGGCCATGCTTTCTCGATGAACTTGAAAAACTGCTCTTTTCGCCCCTTGCTAAGAATCCATATGACGATCCAAAAAAATGCCCTAAAAATAATCAAGACAAATATCGATTATAAGCCAGCCAAATAGGGACCTGAAGTTTTGCAGGATAGAAAAGCAGAAAAGAAGGAATTTTTTTGATCATTTCGGACAATCATCCAGTTATCATCCAATACTAGGGAACATCCTTCAATCTTAGCCGTGGCTTGCGAGAGGACTTATCTGCATTGCATAACCACTGCATGAAAAACAGATACCCAATCAACAAAGCACAGAAAAGAAACCGAAAAAGATTCCAAGTCACCCAGTGTAGAAACTAAGAGAATTTCCAAAGAGTATGGCAAGATTACGAAATAATAATGATTAACATGCAAAATTGACGATGGAAGACAGACAAAATGTATGGAAACGATACAACAATGACACAAGGTGTATCACCAGGCTACATCAAACCCAACCATGCCCAAGTTCTAAAAATTTCATGTGCACACTTTAATAACAAGTCATTCTAACAGTCATTCTTTTGGTGTTTAACTAGCAGATAAAGGGGGGAAGACAGAGAGTTGAATCTACCAAAGTTGAAGCAGAATAGTAGCTACTTTCTTTATATCTCCGCATGGAACTTTTCAGAGTTGATTTCAATATTAGCTGCTTCATTATACCCATGCGGCCACACTATAGATGCAAATCAACTACGTTAACAGACATGGTTTCAAATATACAATATTTTCTAGGGAAAGCAAGTAGTTAGGACAATAAGGGTTTACCATATGCAGCTGCATATCGTTTAGGGGCCAGAATGCCATCATATTTTAAATTTAATGTGAGTTCATCAAGCGCTATACAAAAGACAAAGCTACTCCAATGAGTCTTCACCCAGAACTACATATTTAGGGAATAAACAAAAAGTTATTCAGAGCACAAAGAAATAACCAGATAGTTGTTCAAAGTAACACGATTCAAATTCTTCCAAATCTATATAATTTAAGTCTGGTATCACAATAGACGTTAAATACTTCCAGATCTTCCACATCTAGATGTGAAAGACCATGCAAAACATGTCTGCATCCACACGTTGCAGCTTGTAAATTAATTTGAATACAGGTGCTAAAGCCCACTGACTACATATTGATGTCAGTTCCAGATTGATGCACCAGAACTTGAGAATCACAAGAAAATTTCACAAGGAATTATAACTTGATGAAACAAATATTGTAGCTTCCCTTACTATGCAGAATGATCTTACCTAAGATCTTACCAGGGATAGTAACATAATTGGTCCCCTTTTAAAAACACTAGTCTTGGGAGAGACTTTAATTAGATCCACTGCACAAGTACCTTAATGTATCCTCTAAATCATATTACTTGGATTAAGCCACTTTTACTTGAGCCTGACAAGAAAAAGTGAAGTCTTGTTTCATATACTGAAAAAAGTGCTCTTTTTGGGTTTTACGCTGAGGAGCCCAATAATACAGAAGCTCAACTGCTAGTTGCTACTTTTAGCACTATGAAGTGTGACTGTATAGCGATTCTGTAGCTCCAGATGAAGATTAGTTCCGTATAACATCTAGGAAGAGCAACTCCCATGGAGTAATATCATTAAAATGATGATCATGATAAGGAACACAATAAAGTGAACCTGAACAGCTGAGATACTGATGTGGCTCCATCAATAACACCAGGTCTAAGTCCCAAAGCCTATAACGCACAATTCACCAATAAACACAACGGCAAAGAAATCAAATGAATTAGATAATATGCAGAACGATTGATATTATCAACTTTTTGACAATTGACAAGGCCGAGGACAATATGCCAGTACCAAGTTCTTCAAAAACAGAGAGAGCAATCAAGCACACAGGCAAATATTCACTCCATCACATTTATGTTGCGTGTGTTAAATTTCTGGCCAGCCAGTTGATTTTGAATTCTCAGATTTAGAAAATACAGTTGAATAGCCTTGTTCTAAATTCTTCCGTGAAATATTTCCAAATCTCAAAATCTCTGTGAAGTAAATGCACTTTAGTATGCGGAACTTAAGGCTTGGAAGGAACTTAAGGAATTTTGAAGGCATGGATCCAAATCAACGAAAGTTGAACAGCCTTGTTCTAAATTCTTCCACTGAAAAGGAACTGCCTTTTTTTTTTTTCCTTTTTTTTTGGATCAAAATCAACGAAAGTTGAACAGCCTTGTCTCTCTCTCTCTCTCTCTCTCTCTCTCTCTCTCTCTCTCTCTCTGACTTTCCGATGTATAAAGTTCATGGGGACGGGACTCAATGTAAAACTTTATTTTATTCCAATGAGTAAAGAGACTAAAAACAATGGCCTCTAAAAGCATTGAAGGCGAAGTAGGAGAAAGAGTCAACGCCTCGAATTTCCTCATATTTAGAACAATACAATTTCAGAGGCAAATACCACAAAAAAAACCCCAAATTATATTTAATGAGATATAAATGCTTTATTTTTATTTTTTTTGTGTCACCCGAAATCCTAAATTTGCCTTTTGTGACACAAATGCCATCAATTTTTTGTGTCACAAAAAAAAAAAAAAACACAAACTTATACATATGTGAAGGCTTTATTGGTATTGGGCTTAAGGCCCGTCCGCCCAAGTTGGGCCCAGAAAGCCCGGCCCACGGGAATAGGGCCCGTGGAAGGAGATAGGTATAAAAGGGAGGAGAGAGAGAGAAAAACATACCGTTTTGTTTAAAGGAAAAAGACGTACGTTTTTCCCTCAACGCTCTCCCTCTCTCTTGTTGTTCTTCAAAGCGAAACCCGTGAGCCGCTCGAAGAATTTTGCCTCCTCGGATCGAACAAGATCAAGTTTCTCTTCCTCTAACGGCATTGGTGCTTAATCTGTAGCTAACAAGGTATGCTCGAATCCGTGGTATGCTTTACGATCGGTGATACGTGTTTTCCCGGGTTTCGTCTTCCGCATTGATTTAGGGGTTCGATTCGGTGTCGAATCCGGTTTTCGGGGATCTGATATTCCCAACATTGGTATAAGAGCCCTAGTTCACGTTTTTCCCGATCAATTTGATGTTTTTGATTGATTTTTTCGCAAAAGAATTTTGGCCGTACGGATCGGGGCAAGAATCCCGACACCCGAGCGCTTTTCGGCCATTTTTCCGAGTTTTCGTAAGTCGAAATCAAATTGTGATGGCATAGGAAGAAAGGCGACGTCAAGACAAGTCTGGCGATACGTCGAGCGCCGCCGGGCGACGCCGCATGCGCCCACACGCGCGGCCGGAAGGCGCTGCGTGTGGGCGCGACGCGCCCTGAAGCACTGGATCGCCAAGCGCGTGCAGCGCAAGCTCCGGTCGGTGAACCGGCGCGTGCACGCCGCCGGCGGGCGAACTGGCACGCGCCGGTCCGCGGACCGACGCGTGCTGATGTCACGCGATGATGTCATCGTGACGTCATCCAACGGTTGGTAACCGCTCGAATGACGTCACCGATGACGTCATCGCCGACGACGTTTCGCCGGGCGTCACCGGCCGACGACCCGACCCGACCGGTGACCCGACCCGACTCGCGGACGCAGGCACGCGCCCGGCACGTGCCGGATGACGTCTACGTGATGTCATCCCCACACGCGCGCGGCACGTGCGTCGGTTCGCTCGAGCCGGCCCCTCCGGCCCGATCGGTTTGACCGGTCTGACCGGTCCAACGTCCGACGACCGTTGACCGTTGACTTTGACCGTTGACCCAAAAAAAAAAAAAGGAAAGGATTTGTTTCTTTTTCAGTCATGCCTATGTGGGTTATAAATAATCCATTTTTTAATTCTGCATTTGTTGCATGAATTATGAAAAATTATGTATTTTTCCTTTTGTATATTAAGGATTATAAGTAATCCATTTTTAGTTCTGCATTTGTTGCAAGAACTATGATGCATTATGCAAGGATACCTGCAATCTCGAGAACGGACGAGGGAATTGCAAGACTTAAAAGGCGATGACAGAGTTAGGCGATTATCGGTGGCATGACGGTGATTTAGTATCACATGTGGTCGGGTCAATCGGATGATACAGAAATCATCTCGGAATGGTTATCTTATGCCGGATTTTGAAAAGGTGCCAGCTTTGATGAACACTCTTCCACCTGAATGGCAAGCAGTGTTAGATCGGCTATGGGAGGTCAACGTGGTCCCGGATTATAGGAAGCTAGTGGAAGCTTTTGTAAGAGAGTACTATAGGATTGAGTTGGCCAAAACTTCAACCCTTAGATTGAGCGCCACATGGCGTAGAGTAAATACGCCTTGGTGGCGACATGAAAGCTCTCCAAAAGTTTTTCCATGGTTGGCAAATGTGCCTTCAGTTTTCTCAGATGTTTTGACTGATAGATTAGAAGGGACATTCCCTATTTATTTCTTAGATTAGTTATGAGATGTTTTTATGATTGAATATCTCTTTCTATTTTGATATTTTTCTTTGTATATATTGCTTAGTGTAATGTATAGTTGTATTAATTGAAAGCATTATTGTTTTTAATTGTATGTCAATTATCTCGTTACTTTCTATTATTGCTGGTTGCTATGGGTAATTAGTTGTGGGTAGTTTTAGAAGTTTTTGTAGCTTCATAGAATTGATTTTGCATATGACAATCATATTAATGATAGTTTTAAGTTAGGATTTTTTGGAGGATGATTGGAAACATAGTGACATTTTGATTCTGAAGCCTTACTTGAAATTATTCATTGATATGATGGGTCTATGCAAATTGCGATGCATAAATGATAGGCATTAATTATTCGTGCATGTATGTCTGATGTGTTCAGATCGATGGTTCAGTAACTAAGAATGTAATTGCTGATATGAACGGCAACAATTATGAAATATTGAATATGAAGATTCAATATGTGCTGGAAAAGCAAGAAGCACTAGAAGCTCTTGACCATGTTATGGAAGATCTTGAGGATGTTGTGCGCCACCTTGAGCTGGTAGAGGACCGCTTGACGGCATGTAAGCCAAAAATAGATATTTTCAATGCTGGTTCTAGCTCATAAAGGGCTTTGAGCTCTAAGCGCAAACGTATTGATTCATTCAATACGTGGAAATGCAAATGATTAAGTCCTTATTGCAAGAAATCAAGAGTTAACCAACACAAGACAGGAAAACGTCCTCAAGTGAAGAAAATGTCAAGGGTGAGATGTTACAATTGTGACAAGAGAGATCACTATGCTCGCGACTGTCGTAAGCCAAAGAAAGTATACACCTCTTGTACATTTGAGAACTTTGCTTATGTGTCAAGTTTTGCATTATAGGCTGAATCCAATCCTTTGTGGAATGTAGATTCATGAGCGACAGACCATGTAGCAAAGGATAGAGGATCCTTCGTGGAATTCCGACGATACCAACTGGAACTAAGTGGATCTATATTGGAAATAACTCCAGAGCTGAAATTAAAGGGATTGGCACCTGCCAATTGAACATGCATCGTGGACGCATCTTGATGTTCTATATGCTCTGGAGATTCGTCAAAATTTAGTGTCTGTCTTAGTGTTGGTTAAGCTTGGTTTTGGTATGAACTTCCATAATAAATGTGTAAATTTGTGTTTAGATACAAACTACTATGGTTGTGGTCACTTACTGAATGGTTTTATTGTACAAAATGTTGACTATGGTGATGTCAATATGTTATTCCCTTGTTTCACGTCTTCTATCTTATATGATAATGATGTGAATATAGTGGCATGCTAGACTTGGTCATATGGGTCAACAACATATGAATAGACTAGCCAAAGAGGGCTTGTTGGGCAATATTGAAAAAGTTAATTTGTCCATATGTAAGCATTGCCTAGTAGGGAAAATGATAAGGAAACCATTTGGAAAAGGTAAAAGAGCTGAATTTCCTCTACATTTAATCCATTTGGACACCTGTGGTTCAATGAATGTGAGAAGAAGGCAAGGGGCTGTTTATTTCATCACTTTTTTATAGATGATTATACTCGAGTCGGATATGTCTAGTTGATTTCTCATAAATCTAAAGCATAAGTTGTTTCAGAAGGTTTATGAACCTGGCAGAAAATCAATTAGACAAGAAAATAAAGGTATTTAGATCCGATCGAGGTTGAGAATATTTATTTGATAAGTTTAGAAAATTATGTGATGAAAAAGGAATAGAAAGATAGTTGCCTATTCCATATACTCCTCAACAAAATGGTGTTGCATAGAGAATAAACAGAACCCTACTGGAATCGTTAGGTCCAAAATGGCGCATGCTAACTTACCTATCACTTTTTGGAGTGATGCATTGTTAACTGCTGCCAATATACTTAACCGGATGCCTTCCAAATCAGTTATTTCCACTTCATATGAGTTATGGACAGTTTGAAAACCGGACTTAAATTTTCTTAAGCCATGGGGTTGTGCTGCCTATATTCATGAGTCCTCTCACAAGTTTGGGAAATTAGGTCCTAAAGAAAATAAGAGTATTTTCATGAGATACTGCGAATACTCAAAAGTGTATGTTCATAGGTGAGCAAGAAAGTGGGAGTATAACTGAATTTGAATCACGGAATGTCACGTCCTTAGTGGATGAATTTCCTAAGAAGGGTGAAATAAGGGAAAATTACTCCTTATTTGAAACCTTGGATCAAGATAATGATGTCAGTGGAGTTCGTCCAAGTGGGAGTAATATAAGATGTGATGAATTGAATTCAACTCATTCTCAATTGCAACTACCTGATGTGACGACATCATCATTACCTAATCCAAGTGGGAGCATGATGGGGAATGATATGCTAAGTGTACAATCTCCCATACGGTGAACAAGTCGCCAAAGTATTCCCCGTCGATGTTTTGACATTGAAAGTGAAACTTTTATGGTTGCTCCACAAGATGAGGATGAGCCAAGAAATATTAATGAGGCTCTGAATTGCCCTAATAAGGAAAAATGGATTCATGCAATGAAAGAGGAAATGGAGTCAATGAAATCAAACCAAGTCTGAGAACTAGTTAATCTTCCAAAAGGACACAAAGCCATTGGGAACAAGTGGGTTCTCAAAATAAAGCGAAAGGCTGATGGCTCGATAGAAAGGCATAAGGTTCGCCTTGTGGCGAAGGGGTATAATCAACAGGAAGAAATTAATTATGAAGATACATTTTCTCCTATAGTGAGATTTACCTCGATTCGCATTATTTTGGCAATAATGGCAAGTATGGATCTTGAGTTATATCAAATGGATGTAAAGACTGCTTTCCTCAATGGAGAATTAGAGGAAGGAACATATATGGAACAACCTGCTGGTTTCATAATGAAAGGCCAAGAAGAAAATGTATGTCGACTTTTGAGGTCGATATATGATCTTAAGCAGTCATCAAGACAAAGGTATATACATTTTTATAATGCCATAGTGGCATATGATTTTTCAATGATTGACGAGGATCATTGTGTATATATCAATAGATCCAATGATCAATTTGTGATCATATCATTATATGTTGATGATATACTAATTGCTAGAAGCAATATGGAGTTTGTTAATACTGTCAAGAGTTGGTTGTCTTCCAACTTTGAGATGAAGGATATGGGTAAGGCTGCATACACTCTTGGAGTTAAGATTTCAAGAGATCGTTTTGAAGAGATCGTTGTCTCTTTCACAAAGAAACCTATATAAATAAGGTTCTTGAACGATTTCGTATGCAAGACTGTAAACCCATAGACACTCCTATTGCAAAAGGTGAAGGATTGAGCCACAGACTGTGTCCAAGGACTCCACAAGAGAAGGAACATATGAAACATGTTCCTTATGCTAGTGCTGTTGAAAGCTTGATGTACATTATGATGTGTATAAGACTTGACATATGTTTTGCAGTTGGAATGGTGAGCAGATACCAATCCAATCCAGGTCAAGCACATTGAAAAGCCGTTAAGAGAATACTAAGGTATCTAAAAGGGACTGCTGATTATACTTTGAGTTATTAAGGAAAGGATCTGCAACTCAAAGGCTATTGTGATACTGTCTGGGGAGGAGATTTAAATGAAAGGAAATCTATGGCACCATATGTTGGAGCAGTAAGAAACAAAAGAGTATAGCCATGTCCACGATAGAAGTTGAGTTCGTGGCATTATCAACAGCAGTATAAGAAGGTGTTTGGCTTAAGAGATTTTTTGGATTATTTAGGTGTTATTGGAAGTGCTGCAGATTTATTGTTGGTTAACTGTGGTAGCCAAGCAGCAAAAGCATATACCAAAGATCCAAAATATCATGGCAAGACCAAACTTATAGATACCAAGTATAATTTTGTTATGGATATGATTGCACGAAAAGAGCAAGACGAACAGCTCCATAGTGAACATGAGAATATCCCTGCTATACCCATTGTCTGGGAAATTCTGGAGGGGTCTGGAGAGTAACAAAATACTCTTTTTCAGTAGCAGGAATTGGATGCTGGTCGAATTTGGAGGACTGGACGTACTCTTTTACTTGCTTCGGAGTTTGGTGAATAAGTTGACGAATGGAGCGGATAAGTGAGAATGATGAGGTGGGTTTAGCAAAAGCTGAATAGGGGTTCATAAGTGGAAGCTGAGTTTCTAAGATCTTGGTTTCATCGCTAAGAGAAACTTCGTAAAGATAGTCTATCTTAGAAGCATTAGAAACACGGAATTCTGACAGGGCTGAGGATGAAGAAGAAGAAGGAGTAAGAGAAATGGGTGCTTCGAGAATTTCTGGGTCTGTCATGGTGTAGAAAAATCTTCTCAGCACTGGATTCACCTTTCGAGCGCATGGAATGAATAAAATCAAAAACGAAACCAAGGCTCTGATACCATGAATGGGCCTAGACTTAGAACCAGGGAAGGAGAGTAAATTTCCTGCAGGTATGCATCCCACATTGGGCGAACAACTCCCGTTCAAGCCCTTCAGGAACAGCCTTTTAGCAGAAAACCACTCAGTCCTTTAGTTCAGAGCCTAGAAACACTCAGAGGATGCCAGGATGGATACGTTTCTAATCTATCCAAGCTGCATTTCTCGAAGGATCATACCAGGCTAGAGAAGAAGAGGAATTTAGAAAGCCATGGAGGGATTTTCACAAAGCACACACTTTACTTCGAGGGACTCTGCCCAACACAATACACCCTCATGGCCTTATATAGGCAAAATGAGGTAACAAGGCAACAAACAAGGACCAAGCTCATGGGTCCGGGTACAAACAGGGGCTCCGGAAATTTCTGGGAGGGAATTATTCGCACACTATGAACAGTAACTGTACTGTGAACAGTACTTTCCCTAGCCTAGTGCTACAGTGAAATTGTACGGACTCAACGGTCTCATCCGTCGCGTGCATTGTAGCTACATACTGAGTCGTCATCCAAACTATCTTCTAAGAGATATGCCTCGTATTTCTGCTGGAGGGCTTAAGATCTTGAGGTGAAAGGATCTGGTTCAACCTTCCTGATGAGGATGCTTCATGAGCCCAATGGGATGCTTCTTCTGCTGCCCAATCTGTGTTTTCGTCAGTAGTGTTGTCAGGAAAGCTTGGCTGAGGCCAATTTGATGTCTGAGCATAGTTTGATGTGTTCATATTCTGGAATGAGGACGAAGGTCCCTGTTCGTAGGGATCCTGGGACAGAGGACCTCCAAAGCGTGCATAGGGGTCTTGAGTAGACTGGACAATGTCGTCTTCGCTTATCATCTCATGCTCTTGGGATGATGCAGCTTGTCTGTACTGATCAAGTGCTTCCTTAGCCTTTGGTGCTAGGTCATAATGATCCCACGTAGTGGGTACATTATTCCAGACATCTTCGGGAATGGTCTTGTTTTCTTGGCATAGAATTCTCTGGAGTTCTCGGTACTCGTTTTCACAGAATCTGACAGATCTTGGATAAGATTTGTGAATCCGAGCTTCTCGGCTGTTCAAATGAGGTTTATAGGTTGTGGTTCCTATTTCGAGTGGTGCATCAATAATACATCCATTATTTCTAGAAAAATTCCATGGACGTCTGAAAAACAGGATGGTGTGAACCTCAGGATTTGGTGTCATGGTTCTTAGTTCTCTTTCTAGGTCTTGTCGCCAACATGTAGGATGATAGAACCAATTTAGAAAATCTAAAAGATTTCTATCGCATTCTTTTTCGATGTTTCTCCCGAGCATGAATATCCTGGTGAGGTTAGTAATGAATCTTCTGGTGGGGATTTCAATGGCTATTAGGTACTTATTGGTTAAGTACCATAACAGCGTTTTGAGCTGATCAGGAAAGTCATCCTCTTTCCAGATAAGAGGATGAATGAAAGGATAATTTAAATTTAACCCGAAAGGATAAAGAATCGAACCTCCATTGAATCTGAATAGGTCTGTGTGGGATTGCCACATGAGGTTTTCCAGGTTCTCAGTAAGACTGTCGTTCTGGATTTGTTGAATAATCTCCTCAGGAAATTTCCAGCTTGGCAAATCTTTAATCTTCTCAATCTTGTACTTTACACCATGATTGAGCATATAGAACGCAGGTCTCTTGATGTACATGTTGATTTCAGCTGGTGCTTTGGGTCTTGACAAAAAGTCAGCAAGTACATTCTTTTTCCCAGGAATATGCTTGGTTTCAAAAGAATATTTTGAAAACCATTTAGCCCATCGAAGCAGTTGGGGGTTTGGAATCTGCTTTTGTTTGAACTTGGTCATTTGAGGAAAAGATGCCATGTCTAATTCTACCAGGAAGTGATGGCCGATGAGATGAAATTCAAACTTCTTGATTCCATTTTTAACTGCCAAGATTTCTTTAAAAGTGGAATGGTAATGCATTTCGGATTGAGAAAACTTCCCACTATTGTAGGCACAGAGATGTTTCTTACCATCAATTTCTTCGAATAGAACGGCTGCCCAAAGTATTCATCATCGGCGTCGTTTGAAGAATTCTTTTTACCGTTGATGGTATTTGTAGTGGTGGGAGATTCTCGCATAATCTCCTTAAGCTCAAGAATCGCTTTGGTTTGAGTTTTTCCCCAAGGTGGGGAGTTCTTCTTTAGCATGGATTGCAAATGACTCAAAAGTTTTGCAATATTGGGGACAAAATCTCTGAGATAGTTTATTATCCCCAGAAATTGCTGAACTTGTTTTGTTGTGAAGTTATCTTCAGGAAACTTCAATAGCTCTTGAGCAATATGTGGCCCTGGATAGTATGTACCCTTATTGAGGTGCATACCAAGAAATTCAATTTCTGTCTGGGCGATATTCATCTTTCATTGAGAGAATATAATGCCATGCTTTCTCACTATTTCTGCGAACTGCTCAAGGAGTTGACAGTGTGATTTTTCATCAGGACTGTAGAGCAGAATGTCGTCGATATATACAGCTGCACTTGACAATATTGGTTGGAAAATACGACACATGGCATTTTGGAAAAGGGATGGTGCTACCTTTAATCCAAAAGGAAGAACTTTCCACTGGAAGTGCTGGTTTGGGATACAGAATCCTGTCTTGGATCTGTCTTCAGGATGAATACCCAATTGCCAAAATCCGGCTTTGAGGTCGAATTTGGAATAAATGTGGGCTTTGGTTAAACCAGCAAAGAGATAATCTCTGGATGGCAAAGGGAATTTATCATCTTGGAAAAAGAGGTTGAGAGGTTGATAATTGATTACCAGTCTCATTTTTCCTCTGTTTTGCTCAGCACGTTTATTGACATAAAAAGCTTCACAAGCCCATTGAGAATTTGAAATTTCAATAAGGCCTTGCTGTAATAATTCTGAGCATTCCCTTTGGGCGGCATAAAATGGTAGCAGATCCTATGACAAAGCCAATACCTAGAGATGTGTTTTGTGGTAATATGAAATCTCTAGGATTGCGTAGAGACTGATGTACTGAATATTGTATTTTCCCTAAGTGTTCACATTTGATGAATTTGTGTTTTCATCATTAATGCCTATGAATCTTTGTATTATCTTTATGCATCTTAATGCTCAGTGCATTATTTTAAGTTGAGAAGTATGTCGGACAGATATAAGATTAGCCCACTCACACGGGTAATCGTCTCTTTTTACTGTGTGATAAATAGAGATGAGACTATTTTTAAGCTTATTATCTAGGTGATAATCGAGAGCTCAAGCTTAAAATACGTATGTCACCTTAACTGAGTGTTAAGATGAGGACATAATACTAAAGCTGTCCGAAAGTAAAATAATCCACATATTTTACTTTATCTATCTAAAATGCCAGATGTGAGTTCTGATGAATTTTGTGAATGAGTAGATACGTGAACTCAAGTTAGACATTAGGTATATCTAAACTATCATCTGTACGGTATTGAAAGGTGTAAACATACGCTCCATGGGAAAGGAGTTAATACCGTAATACGTATTTCATACTACATATGCATGAGACGACCAATAAGAGTGGCAAAAAGTTTGATCTCAACTTTTATGACGTGTGAGACTATTGAGGAAAAGAGTTCCTCAATTTTTATTCCCCTCAGAACTCTTACTTATTCTCAATATTTCTATTTAGTGTTTGCTATCTTAAGGTGTTGCCAATGGTCATGAGATGATTCGATCTAATGGGTCATTTCTAGAAAAGCAAGTTGGGCTGAAATTAAGAGTTTGAAGGAAAGAGGAAGATCGATTTTGGAGAATCACATTGTGGTTTTGTATAAATGTGATCGATCGATCTAGGGTACTGCATACTAAATCTACTCGGAGTGTGACGCCCATTATGAGCTGCTATATATTCCTAACAGATATATAGCAACGAGCTCTCAAAGTATGCTGGTCGCACGGATTATTCACCAGTATGAATGTTAAAGAGAGGTAAAGAGAATACTGTTCGGTCCACCATGTGCGAGTGGGAGATGAAGGCTTTATTGGAATTGGGCTTAAGGCCCGTCCGCCCAAGTTGGGCCCAGAAAGCTCGGCCCACGGGAATAGGGCCCGTGGAAGGAGATAGGTATAAAAGGGAGGAGAGAGAGAGAAAAACATATAGTTTTGTTTAAAAGAAAAAGACGTACGTTTTTCTCTCAACGCTCTCCCTCTCTCTTGTTGTTCTTCAAGGCGAAACCAGTGAGACGCTCGAAGAATTTTGCCTCCTCGGATCGAACAAGATCAAGTTTCTCTTCCTCTAACGGCGTCGGTGCTTAATCTGTGGCTAACAAGGTACGCTCGAATCTGTGGTGTGTTTTACGATCGGTGATACGTGTTTTCCCGGGCTTCGTCTTCCGCATTGATTTAGGGGTTTGATTCGGTGTCGAATCCGGTTTTCGAGGATCCGATATTCCCAACAATATGTGACATAAATACTCTCTATTTCAATTTTATCAAGGATATATTTGTCATTATAAGTTTCAGATATTTCTGCGACTTTGACATGTTTAGAGTTTTTAGTGGCACAAAAAAAAAGTTTGGGATATTTGTGTTAATGTGAGCACAATTTGAAGGTTTTGGTGATATAAATCTCAATTTCGGAAACCAAATATCGTAGATTCTCACGAGAAAAAAAAAAGTTGTGTAAATTCCAGTAAAAAATGTGGTCGTTAGCGCAACAGTCAAAATTCTTCTCCACTTGTCAACCTTTCTCTTCCTCCTCTACTTTCCTATGCAGATTCTCTCTCTCAATTATCACAATCATCACCCCTCTTCAAAAACCCTTTTGTTCCCCGATCGGACCCCCAAAATCCTAGTCTCCACACTGCCGCCTTCACTGCCGCGGCCTCTGCCGGCGTGTTTGCCGACAACCCCTCACTCCAACCCAGGAGGACCTAGTCCTCTCACGTGCCTCCCACCGTAAGGCCTGTCTTGTCATCTCAAGCAGCTCTCGAGTTGCTATCATATTTCAAGTTTGAGATGGTCCATATATAATCAATTACAATAAATCTGAATTGATATATTGGGTTGTGATTTTGACAGATTTACCGCCTATTAAAACTTATTCTCAATTGATATGACCAGACCCTATTTGATGTTTAAATTCAAACGAGTTATCAATCATCAAAAGCTTGAACACCCTACTAGTTTCTAAAAAATCAAGATTTATCAGAGAAACATTGTAAAGAAATTTCCATAAGAAGTTTTAGTGCCTCTAGCTAGCTAGCACTGCTGCTGGTATGCTAGGTGTATGAAGTATTAAAACAGTCGCACAATAGATTATTTATCTATCAAATTACCTCAGAAAAGACCTGCTAAGTAAATAAGATACTTCAAGTTCCATGACAAATCACCAGATCTAACTATATGCAAGTGTTTTCCCCTGCTGCCCTGCAGCTTTATTCAGATAATTTCTGGAGGTACATCCTGTGGAAATAATCAGATGGCGTCAACGGCACTTCATTCTCTGGTCGAGACAAATTACTATCTGTCATTTTTCAGCAAAGCAAGAGAGATTAACCAACAGCTGAGGTCAATATATAACTAGAACCACGTTTCAAGATCAGGTACAAAATGCCGAAAATGAAACTTCATCCTCCCTGCTGAATTTGAAGCATGCAAACTCGGAAGGCTTCAAGTATAATGCTGGCAACGAATTCTAAGCATGTAGAGTTATCCTTGACCTGAGAAAACACAGTTCTTTCCCTAAGAATACTGAAATAGCACTTCAAAATCTTAAAAGATTGACAAACAGTAATTCGCATCTAGAGTAATTTAAATGTTCTTGTATTTTTCAGTGCCCACAAGCATAGTGCTCTGATTCCACCTAGTCTGGTGCTTCTTTACTTTTTTTTATTAGTTTTTCCTTCAGTTCTCTTTCTGACATTAGAATTGCTCTACTAATAAAGTCCTTTATTAGTCATTGAATTAAAAAAAATGTTCGACGTCATATTAAAGATTCAATGTGGAGAAGCTGAGACTTTCCACGCCACACGCACATTAACCGCCATCACCATTTTTAGTGATGATCAAGGACGAAGCTTTCTCTATCATATCTGAGATGCCAATTGAAGTACCAGATCTGACTAGCTATCCATCTAAACACGTAAGAAACATGTTTCTTATGTTCCAATGTTCACATGATGCAAAATTAGTCATTACTCCTCAACTCAAACATGGCCCTGCATTCAACTACATACCGAGACAAGTCTTGTCGTTCATCCTGAATATGCAGGAATAGCACTATGCCAGAAGTACGCTGAAAGACATAAAGAGTACATCTAAAAAAAAAAAAAAAATTGCATCCTGACAGTGCCAATATGTTGTGGAAGACACTGAAGCCTAAATCGGTGAGGTGTCTAGTTCAACAAACTTCAAGAGTCCTTTGTTTTACCTCCAGAACGATAATAAGCAAGTAATCATGATCAGAGCAGAAATACATCCTCTATAAGAGCATGACATGGGGAACAGGAGCTCTCCATCCTAATATCCAGCACATGGAAGAAAGGCAAATTCGTCTCGGTTTTTGTCCATGTCTCAGAAAATGGAACTGAAACTAGCAGTTCAACTGGTTAAGCGAGGTCTCGTCCAGTTTCAGACTGTTGAACCTTGAGTCAAAATCTAGTTGAACCAGGGTTGACCAGGTTGATCAGTTTCGGAGAAAAGAAATGATTTGACGGAAGACATTTTGAAAAAGAGATTCAGGACTTTAAGTCCTCGGGCATTCCTTACATAGGTTTGGGCACTGAGTTATGCATTATAGGAGTTCAAGTCAAAAGGCACACTTAGGAGAAAACACGAAGTCGGTAATTCTTTCGACTTTATTGTAAGCGATACCCAACAGAGTCTCCTAGTCAAGGTTCACAAATCAAGAAAATGTCTGAACATTTTTCTTAGAAAAAAGGAAATAGAGAGGGAAAAAGCAGAAAAGGAGTGCTGCCAACGTTATTCATCTGCTTTACTGTCACAGGAAGCAAAGTAAAGAAGAGCTTTCAGAACTATTCATTTGCTTTACAGTCACAGGAAGCAGTCAGCCTCTTCCACTTCTGAGGATATCCAAGTGTACCTAAAAGGCTACCACATTACTCAACCAGCGAGTTAAGTCCAAAGCTGCACAGCATCAATTCAAAGTACAAAAAAGTCCGTGCATGTCTGTATATGCTGGTGTCAATTACTGAAAGCTTTTAGTTATCAACTAAAGATCGAGTTTACCTCACTTGTGAATCAGAAACTTCTGTGCATACATTAGGAGGCCAATAATTCATCCAATTGAGTTCACGTACATGAACTGTAGCCTTATAGTTCAGAACTCCATCATTGAGCTCGGCATTCTTCGCACAATTGTTAAGGATTTCATCTCCATGATCTAGCAACACTTATTGAGACTATTCTTAAAGTAACAAGAGAGAATGAGTTGTGAAAACGCTAGATTACCTCACTTGTGAATCAGAAACTTCTGTGCATACATTAGGAGGCCAATAATTCATCCAATTGAGTTCATGTACATGAACTGTAGCCTTACAGTTCAGAACTCCATCATTGAGCTCGGCATTCTTTGCACAATTGTTAAGGATTTCATCTCCATGATCTAGCAACACTTATTCAGACTATTCTTAAAGTAACAAGAGAGAATGAGTTGTGAAAACGCTAGATTACCTAATGATATTAATGTACGACATGGGGAATCAAAGGTGACCTCAAGAAATAACACATTCTATGAATTGTTCTAATTGCTAAGATTAGTTTTTCCTTCTATTTTTTCCAGCAAAAAAATTTTTTTTTGGGGGGGGGGGGTGTCTTGGGGGTATCTATGTCGTCACCTTTTTCAAATCGCAAAATGGACTATATTAATATATCAAGACTGCCCTCAATAAATAAATCAGCCAAGGAACTGTACCGCATGAACCTATATATATTTCAAAGAGGAAAACTGCCAGTAACAGATGGTTGTATGTGCTGAAAGAATATAATATGGTTAGATTCGAGTCCAATATTTGAACCTGTGAGGAATACTGTCTTAGCTACATAAGAGAGCAGTATGCCAACCGACCCTAGCATAAAAATTGAAATGAAGACTGTCATAATAGTAGTACCAAGATACTTTACCGGGTGAAATGAAGTCAATGAAGAATTAAAGCAGTCTTAGCCTGAACACTCAGTGAAAATGGATAAGACAAGTTCCATCAGTACCCTTACACCTCTAGACTGTTCACCTGGTAATTTAACTGGAAGCACTTTCAAATGACTGTTGCCAAAGTTTCGAAAAGACAGGAATGCTAGATTGAATTGATTATGCACTCCTCTTTGTTTAAATAGGCAATGTATGTACATGTAATGATAATGATCAGTAAAAGGTTATCCTGACCTTTCAGAATTTGGCAATTCGTATTACACCTAAAATAAGCTCACAAGAAGAAGACACCCATAACAGTCATTCTTTTCATCCTCCATTCACCAATTTTGATTCTCTAAATAACTTGGACACTTCCTCATGGTACTTCACCGCTTAAGAAAACTAAGCAATCTGTGAAGTAAGTTTAGTTTTTTGGAACAGTATCACCTGACATATTTAAGAAAGCAGCAGAACCTAACATACCTGTTCTGGCACCAAGCTC
Organism: Eucalyptus victrix; assembly: GCA_016097545.1. Classification (NCBI taxonomy): domain Eukaryota; kingdom Viridiplantae; phylum Streptophyta; class Magnoliopsida; order Myrtales; family Myrtaceae; genus Eucalyptus; species Eucalyptus victrix. Next base: position 32,464,071 of record CM027837.1, read on the forward strand.
TGACGCAACGACCCTATCAAACTCAGAAGAAGTAGGCATGGTATGCAACACAAAATAAGATAATGCTAATTCAGCTTTCCATCCCTGAACAAATGGACAAAAGTGTTTAGATGTTAAGCAGCTCGCAGGATTCCAAAAGAGAAGATTATGAATGCAACTAATACCTGCAACCCAACATTCAGGATAGAAGACGTGATATTATGCTGTATGATCACACTAAAACAATGTGAAGAGGATTCAAAAGCAAACCATGTAGACATTATACGATAACCACAAGTTGTTTTGAGCTACAAGTCTCAAAACTTCCTGTTTGCAAATACAATTTAATTATTGAAACAATCGTATTAAGTGTAATCAGAACTTCTTCAAAACTCAGCATCCAAACACTACAGTAAGACTTTACCAAAAAAAAAAAAAAAACTACAGTAAGAATTCTGAAGTACAGAGTTAAATGAGCCCCGGCCATATCCATCATTGCACCAACCCTCTTATTAAGACAGATTCCTCTCTGTGTAGTTCCACAAGGGCGAAATGTTTAAGTTCCAAACACCAAACGATGAACTCATGATCAACCGTTTGATCAGAGAATAGCATCAGATTCTGGTTTGGCACTCCAAAATCCTAACTCTCCGTAAGGTAATGCTTGCTCCGGGGAGAGAGACGGACGAGGGATCGGCGAACTGCACAGTAGACTGAGAAGGGGCATGAAACCACCGCTGGAGAAAGCGCCGGCGCCGGAGAATTGGCTTCCGAACGTGGCCATCTTCTCTGTTTCCTTTTTTGGTTTCGCAGAAAATCAGTAGTTTAGAGAAAGAGAAATAGAATTTGATTAATTTCCTTTATCGCGGCACGTGCACAGCACGCCCTTTCAAATTTCACCGCCGGTCCGCAAAACAGGAAAGTCCAGAAAACGAACCAAAGGCTGTATAATAAGACCCACGAACCAAGGCTGCATTGTGTTCCATTGTTTGTCATCTCCTGAGAGAATTACAATTTCCCGTTCTGCACAAACCCCAGATTTCATCGATTCTTGGTTTCGAAGCAGATTGCTCTGCTCGCGAGAGGGAATCGTTTCCATTGTTCGGTTAGTTCGATTCTCGGATTTTTCTTTTCGTTGTAGAGCTTCTTTTTGTGTCTGTTTCTCGATATATTTCCAAAATATTTCCTGGGCTTTTTCGTGTTGATTTCTTTTTAGTGATTGGAAATCAACAGTACACGTGAAAATTCTCTTCAGTCCACTCTCGGTAGCAACGGCATGGAGGAGACAGTGTATTGTGGATATAGTTTGAAGCTGAAGACAAGAAATGTCGATTTTTCTAGCTTTCCGACCGCTGTCTTCAACTTCTCGATCAAGTGGCACCATTTGCTAGTGTTTGTCGATCGACTAGGAGTGCCGATAAGTTTCCAAGACACTACACTGTCGGAGTTGAGTCAGTCATTCGAGATGCCGCTCTGCATCCTACCATGGCAATCTCTGTGCGAAACGCAGATGGAGAGAGTCCTCGATGCTTTGGGCGTTCATCACGGCTTTTGGGCCGCTATTATAAGAGCTATTCTGCATACAGTGTTTCGAGCATTGGGTAATGGCCATGGAGGGTTCGACATGAACATAAATTTGGAATTGGCCACCAAAGATGAAGTCCAAATGGAAGACTCTCAGGAAGCCTCAATTGGAGGATACGAGCCGGATCCCGATCAAGTCACGCGGGCGTCTCCAAAAGCACTATTGAAAAGCTCGAGCAGAAGAGCTACTTTGTCAAGAATGGCGATGGATGCTGTTCTATCTGTTTAGAGGAACTAGGTGGGGAAAATAAAGTGATAAAGATACTGTGCTCGCACTTATTTCACTTCAGGTGCATCGTCAAGTGGCTCAAGAGTAATAATTCGTGTCCGCTTTGTCGTAGCAAAGTAGAAGTAGAAGATCCAGAGTAGTTAGTTTTTAGTTTGTAAGATTTTCTAATAAAAAATGAATTCTCTTTTTTTTTTTTCCGATAGATTCATTAATTAGCCACGATTACTCTTGGGTACTCAATGTAGTGCCCGCTGATAGAGCAGCGAATGTCACCCGTCTAAAAACCGAGATTACTGTGATGTCCCAGCAGAGACCAGAGTAGCCTTTTCGATGAAACCAAGTTAACCAACCATCGACAAAACTCAACCTAAAAACCAAGATTTACCTGCATGTTTAGCTCACTAATCTCCCAGAAAAACAAGGTTGAATCTGGTCACAAGAAAAAATAGTGCAAAAAAACGAAGAATGGCAGGACAAGACAGGACACCTATAATTATTATAACATAACGAGTCACTCAAAATTTTCACAGGACCACCCTGTCTCTCTCCAAAGTATATCAACACTAATACGCGTTAATTACTCGATAGAGAAAATTACATATGACTGCTGGAAATGGAAAAACATATATAGCAAGACATTATTTATGAACTGTGAGGATAGTCATGCTTGACAATTCTGTCTCCAATTTTCCGTCACAAAGACTATTGATAACTTGACCATCTATTATTATTGATGCTGAAACACGAACTGAAAACTGATTCCAATTATCTGGATAAGAAGAATAATAAATGTTGTCCATGAGATTCTAGACCTACCTTTAAACAGACCATAAATCAACAGATGGCCCTTTTTGGAATACTATTATGTTGAATTACGTATACAGTGAGTATATGAAGTGAGCCAAAATGTGTTAACAGTAGAGAGAGCAAGAGAGATCTGGGGCAGAAAAATAAAGCCGGTGGTATTCAATGGATGGATTAACAAATGATTGTACCCGAATAAAGGTTTTCAACCAATCAATTGTATCTTAAGATATACCACTTGATTAATTGAATCTGCAAGTAAACTAACTTCAGATGCAGTCATGATATGCATTCATCACTAATTCAAAATGGGAAAGAAGACGAAAGGCAACATGCACTTGTATAATTGGATTTCATTGTTAGTCTTCACTAACTGAAACAAGAAACTTTTTCTTCTGCAGTCAAGACCGGAGGGCGTGTTCCCATATGCCTCTCCGGTTTATATGTCAACCAACATATTCTTTCCCCTCACAAAAATAATTAGTTCCAGATGAGGAACATGGCGACAGATGAAAGGAAAAGATAAACATGAGATGACAAGAGCATCATAACTGAAGAATTCTGTGTCCATAGTTAAGGACCTTTGCCCCTCCATTACCATGTGGTCTTCCAATAATTGCAGATGATCGAATCAGAAGAACTGTGCAGATCAAGATCAGGCGTAAGTCGGTACCTGTCACCCATCAAGAGAGTTGACACCTGAAAGGTTTACCCATATTAAGAGGCTTTGAGACAATTGTCGCAAGGATTAGAACCATATTTACAGTCTTTCTGGTTCAAAGACTCGCCAAAGTGCGCAAGTAAGGTTTGCCACCGACACTCATCCTGAAAATTTCACATATTAGAGAGGAAACACACGTTTATCAATAAAGTTTGCTCCATATAGGCATGTGAAATGAGTTTAAGCCCAAAGGGTGCATTATTATTTGAAAATGTTGCCAACAGACTGGTCTAATGATCCAGCACCTAGATGGGATAATGCCAGACTAACACTAACAACAATCAATAGAACAAAGTGGAAAGTGTAAACACAAAATGGAAGCATCACTTGGTTGAGATTATCAGAGAGAAGTTGAGAACACAAATTGGATTACCTTGAGTTCACAATATTGCTGCATTTTCCTAGCTTGAGCCATTGCACATTTAAAGATTTCAGTTTTACATCCTCGACCACTCCTTAACATGCACACAACCCGGCTGAAATCCTTTTTGGCATATAGAGCAATGCACACTGCTGGTAGATTATCTCTTCCTGCCCTCCCTGATTCTTGGTAATAGCTTTCAATTGACTTGGACATTGTATTGTGGATGACAAAACGCTGACCACATGCCACAACAAAATATTTACTGAACCACCAAAGTTGATGATAAAAAAATTATAAAAGGAGGACAAATTAGATCAGATTCATTTGCCACTTTTACAGTAAAGAAAAGAACTTTATCCTAGTTTAATTAATTTCTCAGCACAAAAAAGTGCCATTCATGGAAGAAAGAATCTGACTTTAAAAAAACATATAATTCGCTAGTCGCAATCAATAGCCAAGAATGACAATTTAGCAGGCCACTGGACCATGGAACCAGCAAAGTTTACTTCCAAGCACGCTAACAAACCAATCAGTGAAACTAAAACATTAGAAAAAAAGTGAATTAGTTGAGTATTTGGTGGCTTGTCAGCTTGACTCTACAATTAAAAATAGGCAAAGGCTTAGAGTCCATTTCAACTTACAACATCAGGTTTGTCTATTCCCATTCCAAAAGCAATGGTTGCACATACAACCTGGACCTCTCCGGTATGCCATTTCTTTTGAACAGCTACTCTTTGACGGGCTGCTAATCCAGCACGATAGTACACTGTCTTTATACCGCACTTATCATTCAAGTATTTTGCAACATCAACGCATTCACTCTGAGAGAGGCAATACACTATGCCACACAAATTAGCAAAACGATTCTTTAGCAGCTCTCCAAGCTGTTCACTGGTTCCTTGGTCTTAGATATGACCTCATATTTTAGGTTTGGTCTGTCAAAGCTTGTCTCAAGAACAAGAGCATGGGGGATCCTGAGAGCTTTTAGGATATCCTACAATCGATGTACATTTCGATCAGACCCAAATGATTCTTTCAACATAATTTGGAGGATAATGTGCAAGTTTCCTACCTCACGAACTGGCTGGGTGGCGGTTGCAGTTAAGGCCATCACTGGGACATATGGAAAGTTTTGCTTGAGACATCCCAGTCCCCTATAATCTGGACGAAAATCATGTCCCCACTGACTGCAATAGTGACAACCATGAAAGTAATGATCAATAAGCTTTACTGATTTACAATCATTCAAATATACAAGAAAAGCTCCAAACAGCAATACGTTCCTTTCATGGAATTGCACTGGCAGAGCAAGTCCAATAAAGACCGCATAAGAAACACGATCAATCAATTATCACATGTGTTAACTTTGGCTTGATATCTTAAGTTGTTAATGAATAGTATAAAAGACCTAACTATTGTGCCAAACATGGACACCTTCAATTACATCCGAAAGTAATTTCTGTGGAGCTTAATTTAGTTGTGTGTATTGTGCTTACTATGATTAATGATGTGCCACTGACTTTTCACAAAACAAGGAACTAGATCATTTCCAGAATTAGTTATTTCAACATTGCATTGTGTTATACTAGAACTCCACATAAGATCTGGGTTTCAGAAGGTTCAGCATGACACTGACAACTTAATTAGGCCAGAAACACAGAAGATGCAAAAACGTTTGAAAAAAAGAGTTTGAGTGAGCATGTATAAAAGTTAACTTGCTTTTTTCTCTGGAACAAGGACAGTAGTTTTGCAGTGGCAACATCATAAATACTTTTTTCCATTTGATGTAACTCTAGCATGATCTTTGCTTCAGATACAAGGATGCCAAAAAGCATACCTCACACAATGTGCCTCATCAACAACAAAACCAGCTAGTTGTGCCTGCAATGTGTGATGGCCGAGTATCAAAAAGTTAAAAAGAAACTTTCAGAAAAAGTTACAGTATATCAAAATTAGTACCTTTCTATGCAAGCATTTCAATATCTCAAGAAATGATGGGTTTCCCACAATCCTTTCAGGAGTTACATACAATTGCTTGCACGATGGTTTGTCTTTCCTGAAAAGGCAGGCAAATCAGTGGAGATTAATGACTTGACAATCCCAACCCCCAGCAAAAAAAAAGTTTTAGAAGTCCAATAGAAATACCATTGCAACAAATGGAGCATAGCCCAACATTTTATGGCAGGACAAAGATTGTATGGTATGATATACTTCTCTTGGAAGGCTAAGATGCTAAAATTTATTTTTAAGGGAAACATCTTAGGCATGCATCTTTTCATTAACCACATAAAAAATAGTCATCCTTTGCAACAAATGGAGCAAACCATTTTAAGGTTGGATAATGATTGTATGGTAGGATAAACTTCAGTAGGAACACAGAGAGAGAGAGAGAGAGAGAGAGCTAGACCTTCCCTTAGGTCTTGGAGGACAGCTGCTGCCTGGGCAGAAGTTTGTTGAGAGTTCAAGAAAGTTGATGGAATTCCGTACTTGAGGGTTAGAGTAATTATTTGATCCTGGATGAGAGATAGTAGGGGAGATATAACAACTGTCACACCTGGTTTAAGAGTTGCTGGCAGCTGAAATGAAGGGTAAAAACATCAGAAGAGCAAATCAAGGGATGAGGAATAACTCTTTTATCCACCTTTAGCTGATCAGAAAGCACCAGTTGTCACTATTTGTCTTAAAATTACTTCAGCTAGAAACATATATGATATACTTCAAGACTAAACAGAAAACACTTCAGGATAATTTAACTTGATAAATTCAGACTAATGTCTTCCTTCTTGATTCAGTATATCCAATATTTTGCATGCTCCCAAGATCCATCTTATATGAAAAAAGGACATCCATTTCAAACCAATTATGGAAATGATCACCCCTAGTTGAGATGATGACATAGCACATACCTGCATAGGAAATATAGACATCTACAATCTGAATTTGGTGCAATTAATTTGAAAACTTATTCCTCTTTTGACTTAATAACCCTTTTGAATTAGACATGAAAAATGACTGACAACAATACTTACATGCAAAAACAAGATAAATTTTCCAGCAAGTAATTCGAAGATCCTAGAAGTGTAGCAGACCTCAAATTCTAGAAATTACAGAATGGACAGAGATGGGTGAAGGCAGAACGAGAATGTCCTGTATTTCCTTCTTCTCCAACTGAGACCAATCCCGTACATTTGAACACATGGTTATGTACCTGAATCACTTCCTATCACTTCACTTGCATTAGGAAAACATTTTCTTCCTAAAGTTCAAGCACAAACTTCTCAACGTGCTAACAAAGCAGATTGCAAGATCATTTTATAGCTTAAATTTCAATATACAGGTCTACCCATCTAGTACGTAATTGGTGGAACCATTTGGCAAAGTGCACAGGGCTTGTGCTCTAAACATTGTCTCCACACCTACTTCTACATTCGATCATTACAAATATGAAATAACGCTAACATTCACTAACCTGGTAACATAAACTTTTACCACCTCCAGTGGGCATGAGAATGAAGGAATCTTGCTTGGCTACAGAAGCTTTACAAGCCTGATGCTGCATTGGTCGAAATGCCTTGTTTCCGAATATTACAACATTTGCCAATTCTATGTCATCCAAGGCTTGCAATTCCTCAAAACTCAGAATTCCTTGTTTGCATGTCGAAATCCGAGAGCAACGTCTTTTATTTGAAACAGATGATATTGAACCATGAGTGACAGTGCTCTTACAGTCCTTCAACACAAATAAGCCTCTTCAGCACCATAAATAGTTTCTGACGTGGAGTGAAGGAAAATGAAAATTGTGCACAAAGAAATCCCAAGCCTTCATTTCGTGAAACACACCTATCAAAGATGCTGGATGCTAAATTCAACACTTGGATGATGTACCATACTCTCAAAATATTTGAGAAATATAGGTATTATTACATATCAACAACAAAAATGAACTGTTCTTATTGACCAAATAGTTGTCATATAAGTCATTTTAGATCTTATAGACCGTGGAAGTAACTGGAAAGTTAGGAGTGTCTATTATACATTTGATCGGATGAGAGCCCTCATAGGCAATTTACCGTCTTAGAGAGATTTCCTTGTGAAATATCTATACACATGAGTTTGCAACACGAGCTCACCTCTTTCCAATACGGAGTCTAGTTTCAGTTCGATTATCATTCTGACATTCTGGAGTTTTCGCCTGTTTCTGATCGGCTTCCACCAACTCAATAACTTCTTTGATGAATTGTGTTAAGCCTGAGTGGTTGGTACAGATTGTTAACAAATATTGTCCTTGCAGGTGCATACTGAAGCACCATCCCATGTTTCTATTCATGTTAAACTGTCAATAACCCCCGTCAGGTCGTCTCCTTTTAAGATAGTTTGCTGACCTTTTTTCTAACCCCTGCGGCTTTCTATAATCCTTGAGAATGTCATGAAATAGCTTGCAATTCCTTCTACAGAGAGATGGTTTCTCTTTGAATATACATCTTTTGACCAAACACAGGCATCATGTATCTACCATTCACTTGATGTTTAATATTTATAAGTTGATTTACTAATCTGAAAAGTATTTCTTCAAAGCATACCACGCATCTACACAGGCACCTAAACTCTTTAGATCATTGGGCAGCAATCCAGAAAGTCCAATATGGCAGCAAAAAAGAAGGTACAATCTCTGGTTGCCTAATTTCCCTCTCCACTCATAATTAAGAGATGCATTACAGCAGATCTTAAATATTATGAATCGTACTTTCATCTAACAGGCTAAGCATTTAGATGCCAATCAAAAACCAAGACAATCTGTTCTCAATTCTTCTCAATTTCCTTGTTGACCCCAATATACCTCAGCAACAAAAATATATAAAAGTACAGGTGCAGAATCATTGTCAAAAGAATAAAAGGTTATGCCAAGATCTGCCAACTTTTTGTCAACCTCTAAACAACTGGACCGTTGTGGCCAGACTCATGGGATTTGCCCGGTAACTATTGTGTCTTCTTCAGGTGCCCATAGTTTCTTCACCGAATGGGCAACCCTGTACAATACTGAGACATTCTTCAAGCCACGCAATTGGTCCAAACAATAACACGGGCCAATCCCAAGACAAATCTAGGTCCATGAATCAAAAACTTAAGCCACAAACAAAACAACTATCAACCAAATTAGTTTTGGGCATGGAAAAAACATGCCAGGCCACCCTGCTTTTCTTTCTTTTTCTTAATCCCTTCAAAACTGGTTAGGGCAGAAAGGAGTGAGACAACTTCTCAGTTTTCAGAAGCATACCATTGAATCTAAAGATTGTCTGGCCAGAAGTTGAGTGGACGAATTGGTTCGAGCACTGCCAAATGTATCATCTTCGTCTTCACTTTCAGTAGAAGAATCCACCTCAAGAAATGTTTGATTTTTCTTAGGTTGTGGAGAATCCTCTATAATATTAACATCATGCACAACATTGCATTCGCCGTCATTAGGGACATCTTGGCCAAACATATCAGTCAAAACTCCACAAGCTTCTGATTCCGCAGCTTGCAAATCATCCCAATCCTCAGTGTCTTGCATAGTTTCGGCAAGTTCTGCCAGAAAATCATTGCCACAGTGCTCCACAGTGATAAACTCTCGACCTTCGTCACCTTAAGAAAACCAAAAGAAGAGAAAGATGATTTTGCAAGTTCCATGACAGAGAGAGAGAGAGAGAGATCAAATAAATACAATCTACATATGTAATCTGCAGTTAGTACAGTGACACGCCATACTTAATCGTAGGCAAGACACCATATGTAAATTCGTGTTCAGTTCAGAAATAAGTCGGACATTTCACAAGTCAATAAGACTACTACTCCACAAAACCCACAGAGAAATAGGGATGGGATTAACGCTCAGTGAACTACATTTAATCAGCTCCTCCGGTCCATTCAAATCCGAAAGGTCGACTACTCCATAGCCACCGTCAGAATAAAAGCCTAACCGCAATAAATCTCCTTCTTTAGCAACCACACCATTCCCTAATCACCAAGATACCACGCGATTCGGCTAATAACCAGGAAAAACCACCATCCGAAGCAACCTCAACGCATCGAACCGGAACAGCACCAGACACTGCGCTAAACCAGCCCCAATCTATTCGAGCCTAAAGCGGACTATTCCCCAGCCATCATAGTCGTGGCGGGACAACGGAAATAGCTACATGACTTATGCAGCGCTAATCGGCATGAGAAATCGGGCGCGACGAAGTAAGTGATTCGAGTTACCGTAGAGGGAAACGAGACGGTCCAAGCAGTTGCTGGCGGACTGCTCGTCGAAGCCGAAGTCGAGAGCCAAGCTCAGCAACCGAGCTCTCTCCACCTCCTGCAAGCCCCGATCCGCCATGGAATCTCAACCAGCTCGGAGCGATTCGATCGATCGATGGATGATGCAAGAGCTGGAGTCGAATCGCTGTTCTCTCGAGAGAGAGCGCGCGCGCTCGAAGGGATCTCGTTCGAAAGACCTTGATGGCGATGGCGGAATTTGATGTTTTTCTTTTGCCTTTTTGAATGCTGGAGGGAGAGAACGGCGGGAGACAGATTGGAGCCATTTTTCTTTCTAGTTCTTCTTGAAAATTCCGTTTTCCGCCCCTGAAGTTTGTTTTGAGTTCTATTTTGGCCACCCTCGTAAGTCATCTTTGCAAAATTCGAAACAGATTATAATTATTTTAATTAAAAAAAAATCATTATATATGATTGATTCTACACATTAATATCTACATAATGTGAAGAACTTTTTGACTTTTCACATTAAAAAAGCCAGAACAGAATCGCAAAAATGGTTATAAAAAAAAAAACTATTCTAAATATTGACATCAATTGAGTACTTTAAGAAACTAGAGACCACATCGTTAGCAAAAATAAAATAAAAAAATATTAAGAAAAGGTTATTGGGTTAAAATTGATGTTTATCTCATTTGGTGAGAGTCTTCTTGACTTCATCCTCGTTGTAATATTTTTACCTTTATTTATGTATACCTTCCACTAGAATATCAAATAATTTGGAAAGATAGCTTTCCAACACTACCATACTGTTTGGTGAAAAAGGAAACACTACTTCCTTGTGAGGATGGAGTCATCGAGTAAGCAATCGGATGGGTCCTATTTGCAAAAATTCAAGTTTAAAATAAGAATTGTGCTTAAGGGCCTAATTATGGGCCAAATTACAAAATCATGGAATTGAAGAGCCAATTTGCAAAATCATGGGAAATTGAGGGCGTAAGAGTGAAATTGGTACGGTAAGGATCCTAGAACCGATCACAAGAGATCCGAAATTGGCTGGCAAGGGGTTGACCAGACTTGCCCTACAGGCGGCCAATAGGATCAATCAAATCGATTCACGTCAATTTGACTATTCTTGATTAGTTCTGGTTGGTTCTTATTTTTTATTTTTTTACGCCTTTGTGGCTCTTGTGGGTTTAAATTTTATGCAATATAATCCCAAAATAACCAAATTAAAGAGAAAACTTGCTCAATTTGAGGAGAAATTGTCCGATTTTGATTCAAGTTAAGTCAATTAATCATAAATGTAATATATGGACCCACTATTAACTTAATTGAGCAATTTATCATGAAAAACAATACACCAAAACCATGGCTAAAAGCGCAAACTAATTGAAATGCCATTTCTCATATAGTTTTGCTCGTGAGGCCTCAATTGTCTAGACGCATAGGCCACCACTCTTCCATGCTTCATCAAGACATAGCCTAGTCCCGTATGTTAAGCGTCACTATAGATCTCATAACCTCTTGGATCAGACTGTACCATCAATACTGTGACGATAGTCGACTTGTGCTTGAGCTCCTGAAAACTCTTCTCACATTTATTTGTCCATTCGAACTTTACTTATTTCTTTAGCAATCGTGTTAGGAGCATAGCTATTCTAGAGTATCTTTTCACGAATCGCCCATAATAGCCAACCAATCCTAGAAAACTTGAACTTCGATCACTGTTGTTAGTCTTGGCCAATTCATGACTGCCTCAATCTTTATTGGGTCCACCGAAATTCCTTTGCCGGATATTATGTGACCAAGAAAAGCTACCCGACCTAGAACTCACACTTACTAAACCTAGCATAAAGTGTGTTTTCTTAGGGATTCAGCAATACTATCCTCAAATATTGTTCATGCTCTTTTCGACACTTCGAGTATATGAGTATGTCATCGATGAATATTATGGTGAATTGATCCAAGTATGCTTTGAATACTTAGTTAATTAAGTCCATGAAAGGGAGAAGAACACCTAGAGTGCCAAATTTGGCACGAGGGGACACTTGAGTGCTAAAAGTTTGGAAAGATAAACTTAAATGCCAAAATGGATCAATTAAGTGCCAACAGTGAGAAAATCAGGCTAAAAAACCGATATGGTATTTTTCTCAATGAGACAAGTGCAAAATAATGACATGGCTATATAAGCCAAAAAGGGTGTCATTTTGCCTCGAATTTCAATTTTACTATCTTAATTAAATTAAATTTAAAACTAAATTTATAATTATAATAAAATTTAAAAAGGGGGGAGGAGTTGCAAAATAACAAGGGTTGGGCAAGCCCTCGCTAATGCTTCCCCATTGTTGTTGGAATGGGCTAGTGACAATGGGAAGAGGGTTAGCTAAGGTCATCAGGACCTTGGCAAGGGCCTACAAGCCCTTACCTAGATTTGAGGCGAGGGTTGTGACCTTCCCCCAAATCCAACAATGACCATCACCCCAAATTCGGCGAGGGTGCTTAACTAGGCTAAAGGCTAACGACCCGCCCAAATCTAGGGGGAGGGTTGCCGGCCCCCAGCCCTTGTTGCTAATGACCTTGACCAACCCTTCGTGGCAACGGTAGGGCAGCGGCGACGAGGGCTTGCACAACCCTCACCGTTCTGCAACTCCTCTCCCCTTTTTAAATTTAGTTTTATAATTTAATTTAATTAATATTTCTATTAAAATTCAAATAAGAAGCACATCGATGTTGTTTACCTCTATTTTGCTGACTTAGCTCTTTGGCGAACTATATAATAAAAATTATATGTAGGATTTTCCTGCCAAGGTTGTCGAACTTAGCACTCAAGTGTTTTATTTTCAAAGAAAGTGGCACTTATGTGTAACTTTTATAACTTTTCGGTACTTAAGTGTCCCCCGTGCCAAGTTTTGGCACTCTAGAAGTTCTTTTCCCATCCATGAAGGCAGTTAGGGTATTGGTTAACCCAAATGACATAACCATAAACTCATAGCGGTCGTATTGCGTTCGAAATGTTGTCTTCGGGATATATTCCTTCTTGATTCTCCACTAATGCCAGCCTATCCTTAGGTCTATTTTGGAGAATACCAAAGCTCCTTGAAGTTGATCAAACAAGTCGTCGATCCTTGGTAGTGGATACTTGTTCTTGATTGTCGCTTGATTGAGTTGTCGGTAGTCAATGCATTGGCACAATGACCCATCCTTCTTCTTCATGAACAGGACCTATGCTCCCCATGGCAATGCACTAGGGCAAATGAATCCCTTGTCGAGTAGCTCTTGCATATGCACCTTCAATTCCTTCAATTCTGACAACGCCACTCAATAAGATGCCTTGGAGATTGGTTCCATTATGGCAGTTAACTCAATGACAAATTACATTTCCTTTGTCCGAGGCAATCTTGGTAATTCCTTCATAAAAATGTCTGTGACGTTTTGAGCCATTGTGATATCTTCCAACTTTGATTCTTTCATTGTCACATCCATCACCTTTGCCTAATTGCTTTGGCAACTCTCCTCTAGTAGTCATGGTACCTCAAGTAATGTAAATAAGGGTATCAAGGGTCCTCTCCTGTTCATTATGAATTCGTATCGAGAACAACCAAATAGGTTGAATTTTATTACCTTACTATAGCAGTCCACCATGGCTCATTGCTTCTTGAGTCAATCCATTCAAATAATGATATCAAAATCATACATGGCCAAAGTAGCTAGGTTTATCAATTCCTTCTGACTATTGACAACAATCTTACACTTTCAACAGCCTAAGACAAGTAACACCTTATCCTTCATAAGGTGGAAATTTTAAGTACCATTTCCAACGGTTTCAATTCTAATCTAGCTAATCTAACAACCTGCTTTGCTACGAGCGAATATGTAGCTCCCATATCAAACAACACATAAGTAGAATGCTGGTGTAAGGAGGTTGTACTTGTGATTATGACTCGAGAGTCCTTCACATCCTCTCTGGTCACCGCATACACTCTTCCTTAAGCTGGGGATTGGTCAGGCTACGGTGTAGTCCCGGTTTGTAGTCCCATGTGCAATTTTTGAGGTTGTATCTCGACTGGTTGACACAGGCAGTATCGCACCTAATCACCGTGCTAGCCACATTCCAAGCACGCTCTAGTTTGGCTAGGCACGGTGCTGTCTCATGTTGCCTATCATAGAATTGGCACTTGCTATTAAGATTATGCACCAGCTTCCCTTCCTAATACCAATTTTCTTGTTGGGAGGGATGGAGTGCTATCCTCCTATTATTGGCTTCTTTCCAAACTAATGGTGGTCTCGATTAAAGGCATATCGCGATCCAAGTGCAACTATTCGTTCGACACATCCCTTTCAATCAACTAGCTATCACAATCACCTATCACTATTGAAGATAAGCTATTGCAAGCACTTATCACGTATCGAGATAAGCTAACACTCTTACTTATCACTTATCAAGATAAGCTATTACCCTTACTTATTACTTATCAAGATAAGCTATCACCCTTACTTATCACTTATCAAGATAAATTATCACCTAATTCACCTATCTTTTAATTTAATTATCATTAATCTTAATCCTAACCCTAATCTCAAGCATAACTACCATCCTAATCAAGATTTAGGAAGTCACTCATGGGATTGGCTTCTAAGCTTTGATGGCGAGCGGCAACGACGGCGACAACACGTGGCTCACGATGGTGGACAGCGGAGACGGTGGTTAGGGCTTACAACAAGGGAACGATGGTGATGGCATGATGGCACGATGGCGAACAACCTTAGGTGGTGGTGGCATGTCATGGTGGTGGATGGCAACGACAACAACGGTTCATGGCCTTAGGTGGTGGCGCATCACAGCCCGGCAACGAACGACTAGCGAAGTGTGAGGATGGTGATAAGGCGGCAACAACAACTACAACAGTGGATGGTAGGGGTGACCGAGGAAGAAAGAGAGGGGGAGAGAGAGATTGTGTGAGGGATAGAGAGTGTGAGAGTCGATAGAGAGAAATTTGGGTGGGGGGTTTAGTGGTGAGAGAGAGAAGGAGGAGAGAATGGGAGAAATGAGTGAGAGAATGAGGACTTCTCTTCCAAGTTTCCTTCAAACATTAATGAACTTGGTACAAATTTTCTTGAATCGCTCTTGGCCAAGTCCTTAGAATGGCCACAAATTACTCTTGAAATCTTTCAATCCAATCTTCAATTAATGCAAGATTTCAAACATGTGTTATAATTGGAAATGAACTAGGAAAGCTAACTTGGTTGGTCTCTTGCCTTTCTCCTTCAAATAGGCACCCACCCTCTCTTTGAAGACAACAATTTCGTCTCATTAGGCTAATGTGCAAGCTTCCAAAAGAACAAGTGTGGGCTTAAATGGCTTTGGTGGGCTTTCTTGGCTGACCCTCGTGGGCGTGAAGCCCATTGGACTAGCCCAGGGCTTGGGCCCTCATGGCTCCTTGTTCGCAGCCCATTTTCACTTTTCCCAAAATTCGTGGTCCACCAACGTAAAATTGAATTTTTATCCTAAGAAGACCATCCTTTGCTTTTCCATTATTCATTGATTACTGTCATAATTATACTCCTTAGATAGGGGTCGGATTGAGGATGTCCCATAATAGCACTGTGCGAGAATTTTAATTAAAGTTTTAGTGAGTTAGGGCATTCTCTTCCATGAGGAAATTGTGGAATTTCTCATTGATAGAACTTCGCTCTCATCAAAATACTGATATAAGCATCATTTTGTGATACAAAGTCGGGCAACATCACGACCTCGAAGCGTCCTATATCAATTTTCCTCTACAATCAAACAAATAAAGACAGTCAGGGAAGAGACCATATAATTGTTAGTGCACAGAATCTTCATAGTCATAGCAATGAGTAGTTACAGAATCTTAAAAATATAATGCACACTGCTGAATGCCATTTTTTTTTTCGCAAATGCCATCTTGTTAACTAGCACATTTTAAATTTAAAGGAAACAAAAGGAGAATTTCCAATGTTTTCACACCAACTTTTCCAAATCCACGACTGCTCCTCAATGTCGTCTTCTTCGATCAAGCCCAGAACCACAAACTCCAGAGCATAGCACCTCCCTACCATAGTCAGCCGAACACACGCATTTACTGGATTGATGTTGCTGGCACAGAACCAACGGCTACCATTGGCCATCGGCCACTCTCGAACACGAATACAATGATGCCCATCATAACAAAACAAAACCATAAAAAAAAATCCAATCAAGCATCATAAGGAACTAGCATTCACTAGAAATCTTCATTTTATTTCTCCACAAATCTCCATTTTATAGCCCTTTCCTCCACGAATTGAGTTGTGCGAACAATGATCCCTTTCTTTCCTCCCACTCTGCCGCTGACTTGTTGCTCTAAGCTCTTCAACTTGACCGACCACCTTGAGTTGTCAAATCGGCCGAAGCTTCCTTTCTGTCAGTCCTTGGAGCGTCGGCCGGTCCTCCACCTCAACAGCAGTCCCTCGGGTGCCCTGCCTTGCACGGTCGAGCGAGGAGGAAGAAGAGAGGGGAAAGAGATGAGTGCGGGCCAGGCCGATGAGGGAAGGAAGTGGGTTGGCCCAAGCCAAGGGGAAGGGGGGGAAGGGAAACAAAGGGAGGCCGGAGTCAAGCCGACCCTCTCCTTGGTTGCTATTTTTATTTTTTTAGTTAATTATTGTTTAATTTTTTTTATCTTTTTACAAAATTAGTAAATTTTAGTACCATTGATGCAAATTATCCTAATTCCTACACGCTGTGTAATTTAATGAAAATTCTTTTTGTTTAGAGGCTAAAAATTAATCCGCAATTTTCTATGTAATTTCCTATACCTTGACCTGGTATTTCAAGATTGACTCTTTCCTATGAATTGGTCTGAATGATTGAGGTTCAACCACGGCCAATGACTTTATATCATCGTGTGTGGCAAAAAGAAAATATAACTAAAAAGTTGTTCTAAAAGAAATCCAAAAGAAAGAAAAGATGGTTAGTGGCTTTCTTCTTACCCAATTCTTACTCTTTTGTATGAATTGATTTGGATGATTGAGGTTCAACCACGTTCAATGACTTTATGTCACTCTATGTGGCAAAAATAAAAGAAAATAGTAAACAGTAGCTCTAAAAATAAACTCCAAAAGAAAGAAAAGATAGTTAGTGGCTTTCTTCTTGCCCAATTCGTACTCTTTCGAATGAATTGGTTCGGATGATTAAGGTTCAACCATGATCAATGACTTTGTATCACTCAATGTCGCAAATAGAAAAAAAGTAAAAAGTAATTCTAGAAAGAAACTCCAAAAGAAAGAAAAGATGGTTAATGGCTTTCTTCTTGCCCAATTCTTACTCTTTCATATGAATTGGTTTGGATGATTGAGGTTCAACCATGGTAAATGACTTTATATCACCTTATGTGGCAAATAGAAAAAAAAGTAAAAAGTTGCTCTAAAAAGAAACCCCGAAAGAAAGAAAAGATGGCTAGTGGCTTTCTACTTGCCCAATTCTCACTCTTGCAATATTTAAATGAAAAGAAAAACTTGAAAGGTAGACTAATGTAGTTTCCCATAAAAATTCAGCTAAATGACGGTATAAGCTGCAAAATCTCCTTCACTAATTTATAATTCAACCGCAAAGACTTACATTCAAGTTAAAAAATAATTATTTGGTAAAATCATCCTTTCTCCTCTTTTCCAAGCTAATATATCTAGAAATCTTAAGGTATTTTAAGTACATAATTTGAAAAATCCCTCTATAACAACATAGTAGCAAAAGTGCACTAGAAATCATAAATCTTTGCATAGAATGCATATGAGTCCTAATTACTTGATGACCTAATTGAGTCGTCATCCTTTGCAAAGAGTAAAATCAGGTCATTTTCCATGGAGAATGTAGAGACTTGCTCAAATAGCACTTGAAGGCTATGCGGCAACCTTTAATTTCACTTCTTAATATAGGTTTAGATTTTACGACTTGATGACCACCCACATAATGGTTTTAGTACGCAAGTTCCTCCATTTGGACTTGAATATACAACCCAACCAGGAAATTTATGGTTTCTGGATTGCCGTACAGACTTTTTAAAATCCCTATTTTTAGTATAATCACCACCTCATCTACAAGACCTCCCACCTTATTGTAAGTCATAAATAAATTGAACACGACCTTAGTGGTATAAAAGATAGGTCCGCACTGGAAAATTTCACTGCCGCTATTTTAAATTACATTATAGTTCAATAATGTCATTTTCGTATCAAACAGTTAAAAAACACAAACAAAACAAATGAAGAAAATTCATTAGGATGACATAAAAAGGCATAAAAAAAATACTTATCTAGAATAAATCATTGGCTGTCATCTCGACATCTTGATTGAGATCGTAACTGGCCCATCGGCCTTCCTCATCGAATTCATTATCAATCACAAAATCATTATTAGTACTATCAACAAATTTGTCGCTTAGGTGATATCTGGAGTTTCGGATAAAATATTTTAGGCTAGGCGTTACTAATTTTGACCTAAATTTAATTTTTGTATGGGCTACTTTTGTGATTTAATGTTCAGGAATAAAATTTTAAGATCTTGACGGGCAATCTAAAATGGTTTTTTTTTTTTTTTTTTTTTTATCTCTAACCCCTTTTCCATGTGATAGGGATCGTTTAGTAGATTTGGGATCGCATGTCATTGATCGTACAATTTGAATCACAATTTTAACAACCATGTCGTCGTATGCTACTAGCAGTAGCACCCGGAATGATGTGCTTTATCAATTGTAGTGCTGTGCCTATATTAAGGGTGAATATGTGACCGGTGCACTTGAGGGATTCCCAATTCAAGAACTACAGGTTATCCATTTAAAAGAAAATTTCAAATAAGGACCGGAAGTGAATCTATTTTCTCAAGTAAGGACCCAAAGTGAACTTTGTGTCATATAAAGACCCAAAGTGAACCCATTGTTTTAAATAAGGACCCGAAGTGAACTTTATATCAAATAAGAACCCAAAATGATCAAGCTAATCTCCATTGAGGACCTTAATTTGCCGGCAGACATTTTTTGGCAATTAAAATCACGGCAATTTTGTCATAAATTTGTGAATGGAAAAAAAAGGAAAAAATCTAAATCAATTAAGTTTATGTTTTCTTCTTTCTTCTCCTATGCTGCTCCTCAACCAAATCGTTGTCCGGTCATCATTGCGACTAGATTCTCGTCGCTCCTCGCCTTGCTCGACTAGTGGAGAATTTGGGTCTCCGCAAACAAACAAAGAAGCATATGGTTTTCTTCTTGTTTTTGAATTTGTACCTCAATCGGCGGAGAATTTGGGTCTTCGACTTTGTAAAGGATGGGTACAAAGAATGGGAGAACTTTGTTTTTTGACTTTGCAGAGGATGTGTACAAGGAACGGAGAGACTGTAGAAAACCTAGGGTTTGTTTGTTTCTATTTTAGGATTTGTTAATTTTCCCTATTTTATTTTGGACAAATGAGAATTATTAATGTCCAACAAAATCTCCATGTACCATCGCAGAAAGGTTTCCAATAGATCAAGATATTTAGTGAAATCTCTAGTGTTAAGGCATTGAGCGATAAATTTCAAGATTGACTCTTTCCTATGAATTGGTCTGAATGATTGAGGTTCAACCACGGTCAATGACTTTATATCATCGTGTGTGGCAAAAAGAAAAAAAAAACTAAAAAGTTGTTCTAAAAAAAAAAGCCAAAAGAAAGAAAAGATGGTTAGTGGCTTTCTTCTTACCCAATTCTTACTCTTTTGTATGAATTGGTTTGGATGATTGAGGTTCAACCACGTTCAATGACTTTATGTCACTCTATGTGGCAAAAAGAAAAGAAAAAAGTAAACAGTAACTCTAAAAATAAACTACAAAAGAAAGAAAAGATAGTTAGTTTCTTCTTGCCCAATTCGTACTCTTTCGCATGAATTGGTTCGGATGATTAAGGTTCAACCATGATCGATGACTTTGTATCACTCTATGTCGCAAACAGACAAAAAGTAAAAGTAGTTCTAGAAAAAAACTCCAAAAGAAAGAAAAGATGGTTAATGGCTTTCTTCTTGCCCAATCCTTACTCTTTCATATGAATTGGTTTGGATGATTGAGGTTCAACCATGGTCAATGACTTTATATCACCTTATGTGGCAAATAGAAAAAAAAAGTAAAAAGTTGTTCTAAAAAATATCGAAAATAAAGAAAAGATGGTTAGTGGCTTTCTTCTTACCCAATTCTTACTCTTTTGTATGAATTGGTTTGGATGATTGAGGTTCAACCACGCTCAATGACTTTATGTCACTCTATGTGGCAAAAAGAAAAGAAAAAAAAGTAAAGAGTAGCTCTAAAAATAAACTCCAAAAGAAAGAAAAGATAGTTAGTGGCTTTCTTCTTGCGCAATTTGTACTCTTTTGCATGAATTGGTTCGGATGATTAAGGTTCAACCATGATCAATGACTTTGTATCACTCTATGTCGCAAACAGACAAAAAGTAAAAAGTAGTTCTAGAAGGAAACTCCAAAAGAAAGAAAAGATGGTTAATGGCTTTCTTCTTGCCCAATTCTTACTCTTTCATATGAATTGGTTTGGATGATTGAGGTTCAACCATGGTCAATGACTTTATATCACCTTATGTGGCAAATAGAAAAAAAAGTAAAAAGTTGTTCTAAAAAATATCCAAAAGAAAGAAAAGATGGTTAGTTGCTTTCTTCTTACCCAATTCTTACTCTTTTGTATGAATTGGTTTGGATGATTGAGGTTCAACCACGCTCAATGACTTTATGTCACTCTATGTGGCAAAAAGAAAAGAAAAAAGTAAATAGTAGCTCTAAAAATAAACTCCAAAAGAAAGAAAAGATAGTTAGTGGCTTTCTTCTTGCGCAATTTGTACTCTTTCATATGAATTGGTTTGGATGATTGAGGTTCAACCATGGTCAATGACTTTATATCACCTTATGTGACAAATAGAAAAAAAGTAAAAAGTTGTTCTAAAAAATATCTAAAAGAAAGAAAAGATGGTTAGTGGCTTTCTTCTTACCCAATTCTTACTCTTTTGTATGAATTGGTTTGGATGATTGAGGTTCAATCACGCTCAATGACTTTATGTCACTCTATGTGGCAAAACGAAAAGAAAAAGAGTAAAGAGTAGCTCTAAAAATAAACTCCAAAAGAAAGAAAAGATAGTTAGTGGCTTTCTTCTTGCGCAATTTGTACTCTTTCGCATGAATTGGTTCGGATGATTAAGGTTCAACCATGATCGATGACTTTGTATCACTCTATGTCGCAAACAGACAAAAAGTAAAAAGTAGTTCTAGAAAGAAACTCCAAAAGAAAGAAAAGATGGTTAATGGCTTTCTTCTTGCCCAATTCTTACTCTTTCATATGAATTGGTTTGGATGATTGAGGTTCAACCATGGTCAATGACTTTATATCACCTTATGTGGCAAATAGAAAAAAAAGTAAAAAGTTGTTCTAAAAAATATCTAAAAGAAAGAAAAGATGGTTAGTGGCTTTCTTCTTACCCAATTCTTACTCTTTTGTATGAATTGGTTTGGATGATTGAGGTTCAACCACGCTCAATGACTTTATGCCACTCTATGTGGCAAAAAGAAAAGAAAAAAGTAAATAGTAGCTCTAAAAATAAACTCCAAAAGAAAGAAAAGATAGTTAGTGGCTTTCTTCTTGCCCAATTAGTACTCTTTCGCATGAATTGGTTCGGATGATTAAGGTTCAACCATGATCAATGACTTTGTATCACTCTATGTCGCAAACAGACAAAAGTAAAAAGTAGTTCTAGAAAGAAACTCCAAAAGAAAGAAAAGATGGTTAATGGCTTTCTTCTTGCCCAACCCTTACTCTTTCATATGAATTGGTTTGGATGATTGAGGTTCAACCATGGTCAATGACTTTATATCACCTTATGTGGCAAATAGAAAAAAAGTAAAAAGTTGTTCTAAAAAATATCTAAAAGAAAGAAAAGATGGTTAGTGGCTTTCTTCTTACCCAATTCTTACTCTTTTGTATGAATTGGTTTGGATGATTGAGGTTCAACCACGCTCAATGACTTTATGTCACTCTATGTGGCAAAAAGAAAAGAAAAAAAGTAAAGAGTAGCTCTAAAAATAAACTCCAAAAGAAAGAAAAGATAGTTAGTGGCTTTCTTCTTGCGCAATTTGTACTCTTTCGCATGAATTGGTTCGGATGATTAAGGTTCAACCATGATCAATGACTTTGTATCACTCTATGTCGCAAACAGACAAAAAGTAAAAAGTAGTTCTAGAAAGAGTATGAATTGGGCAAGAAGAAAAAAAAAAAGTAAAAAGTTGCTCTAAAAAGAAAGCCCGAAAGAAAGAAAAGATGGTTAGTGGCTTTCTACTTGCCCAATTCTCACTCTTGCAATATTTAAAAGAAAAGAAGAACTTGAAAGGTAGACTAGTATAGTTTCTCAGAAAAATTCCGCTAAATGACGATATAAGCTACAAAATCTCCTTCACTAATTTATAATTCAATCGCAAAGACTTACATTCAACTTAAAAAAAATAATTATTTGGTAAAATCATCCTTCCTCCTCTTTTCCAAGCTAATCTATCTAGAAATCTTAAGGTATTTTAAGTACATAATTTGAAAAATCCCTCTATACCAACATAGTAGCAAAAGTGCACTAGAAATCATAAATCTTTGCATAGAATGCATGTGAGTCCTAATTACTTGATGACCCGATTGAGTCGTCATCCTTTGCAAAGAGTAAAATCAGGTCATTTTCCATGGAGAATGTAGAGACTTACTCAAATAGCACTTGAAGGCTATGCGGCAACCTTTACTTTCACTTCTTAATATAGGTTTAGACTTTACGACTTGATGACCACCCACATAATGGTTTTAGTAGGTGAGTTCCTCCATTTGGACCTGAATATACAACCCAACCGGGAAATTTACGCATCATTTTCTTCCGTGAATTAAGCTTACTATGCTGGAGTGCTTGTCAAATTTCATAATTCCATGAAAAGAATACATATTTAGTCAAATCTAACTCAGTGACCACAAGTACTAGATTGAAAGTTACGCTGGCCAAGTTGATAAGGACATCAACCCATAACTTCATCCAAGCAGCAAAGGAGACAAGTGATTCGAGGAAAATAAGAGACAAATATCATAAATATGGTATAACTGATGTCATGGTAGAACAAATACGGTGCTTCAATTACTTCCCATGATGAACGTTAATTGCCTCGTGCCATATATATCGAATAAGACATCATTTTTTAAAAATAACAAGAAATATTTCTAGTAAGCTTTCATTTCCAAACTCTTGTATATTTTGCATGGACAGATACCTTCACATGCAAAACAAGAAATATTTCTAGTATGTCCAACACAATCCCCATGTACCATCACATCAGGTTTTCGATTAAGTGATATATTTCAAGATTCACACTTTCACGTAAATTGGTCCAGATGATTGAGGTTCAACCATGGTCAATGACTTTATATCACTCTATGCGGCAAAAAAAAAAAGAAGGTAAAAAGTTGCTCTTCAAAGAAAGGAAAAAAAGGAAAAAGAAAAGATGGTTAATGGCTTTCTTCTAGCCCAATTCTTACTCAAACAATGTTTAAAAGGAAAGAAGAAATTGAAAAATAGACTCGTGTTATTTTGGCAAAAAAAAAAAATCAGCTAAATGACGATACAAGCCTCAAAATTTCCTTTAATGATTTATAGTTCAACCGCAATGACCTATATTCAAATTAAACATGAACTTATTTGGTAAAATCATCCTACTTCCTCTCTTTGGAGCCAATTTGTATAGAAAAAATCCCCTTACACCAACATAACAATCAAAGTGCACCGAAAATCTTAAATTTTTGCATAGAATACAATCGAGTCCTAATTACTTTATGACCCAATCGAATTATCAACCTTTGCAAAGAGTAAAATCAAGTCTTTTCTACGGAGAATGTCAAACTTGCCCGAATAGCACTCGAAGCCTCTGTGGCATCATTTAATTTCACTTCTTAATATAGGTTTAAACTTTATGAGTTGATAACACCCCCATAATGGTTTTAGCAGGCAAGTTCCTCCATTTGGACCTAAATATTCAACCCAACCCAACCAGGAAATTTACGCATCCGTGTCTTCCGTGTTTTAAACTTACTATGCTGGAGTGCCCGCATAATTCCATGAAAATAATACATATTTAGTCAAAATTTAACTCAGCAACCACAAGTTCTAGTGGATCGAAAGTCGCTGTCTAAGTTGACAAGGACATCGACCCATCATCCAAGCATCAAACGAGATAGGTGCTTCAAGGAAAATAAAAAAATAATTATGGTACCTAGTCTCCAAAATCTTACATTATTTCTATTCATTACTAACGAGCAATGCACTCTAGAATCATTGATCCATATTGTGATTAACGATATACTTTAGATCAACTAATGATGTGCACATCTCAATAGACACATCAATATTGTGGATAAAATCAAGAATGCGAACCTAGCTAGGTTAAAAGAAATATAAGTCTTGACTATCGGACTATTTGGTACATGCTTCATTGCATCACATCCACACAACAATCAAAGATGAACAAAGATGCACATAAATTCTAGAACATACACCAAGCTAAATGGAAGACCATCTAAAATTGTCAAAATGCTAATGCGTCACACGATGTACCCATTCATTAGTTTTGGGCATTGAAATGTCAGGTTTAAGGAGAAAACTATAATTGACTTTGCCTCCAAGGTAAGCCTCTTGCATCCCTATATGCATAGTAGGAAATTTGCTACCATGGACAGCCTTTTACACTTAGGCGTCACAACCTTTCTTGAGATGAACCACATGGGGAAAACTACAGATTGCTGAGCAGGAATGATAGACCCTCTTACAAGGTAACACTTGTGTTTAACCCGGGCTCTCCCAAGCCCATTCAACTGCAACTTGAGTTCTTGATTGAACTTGCAAGTAAACTTACCCTAGAGCCACCACCAATATTTTATGGATCGATTAGAAATCCAACTAAGGTATCGTAGTCTACCTTACTTTTGCAAACTAAAGATTCATGAATATGATGAAGGCCAAGCCTGCAGTTCCTCTAATTTGCAATCACACTAGAGACGATCAACTTCCTTCGAAGGAAACTTCCCGCAGTCCCCCTCATCCTGGCCCCTCCATTGAATGAGCAAATCTGCTTGCCTCTTGTTAGTTGCAAGACGCTGAATTTTTCGCTTGGTTCTCTCGAGAAACATTTTCATCAATCAATGGACTCTTGAGTAGATTTCAGAGAAATAGGGTTTGACAGAATTATCAATTTAAGTGCTTATGGATACTAGAATCAATCACATATAGAGGATGTTGATGCAGGTAATATGGTATAGTAATTGGTAACCGAGGAAGCCATAGTTATCAAAATATTAATGCATCACAAAATGTCCAGATTCATTAGTATTAGGCATTGAAATGTCAGGTTTAAGGAGAAAAAGAAAATTGACATTGCCTACCAGCTAAGCTTCCAAACCAGGACAAAACCCCTTACTTTCTATTAATTATTGTGGTCTTATTCTTCTTCAAGCTCTCACTCGAAATAATATCAAATGGAGAATGCGGGAGTATTTTTCACTATGCTTCAAAAGAAAGTAGTGACGTTTTCCACGGACTTTAATAGTAGAGATTTCGAAGCCATTGTCCTTATCCTTTTTGGACAAGAAGCCTAAATTCGTTGTTGAAGGGAGTCCACATGACACGCACAAAACTCATGTAATTTTCTCCGTCAAACATCAACTTTATCAAATTGGTGTCCATGATGCGTTTCATTTAAATTAATTAATGAAAGGATGATGATAAACATATCAAATACATAAGGATCTAATTGGACCAAAACAAAGTTTCGGCACAACATTTCACATTAATTAAAAGTGATTTGATTGAATCAATTAAAAATTCAAATATGACAAGACACATGGATAAAAGTTGATGGACTACTAGTATCATTATCTCTTCCAGCAATAGAAACTTCCAATCGCTCCCTATGGGAAGATTACGGCATTCATCATAAAACCTTTTCACATTCCTGCTTTGGAGCATTAGTCAAAGGTCCATTTATACTCTCGTAGAGTTGAAAATAAGTGCGTACATGTAAACATAAAGAATGGGCTACTAAATTAAATGTGATTGAGGGGTTCTCCAACTTCCCCTCGTTCACGGAAGATCTCACTACATGATTATGGTTTGGGTTAATTTGTGGGGTACTGTGAATAGCATCCTTTTAATTATTAAAGAGCCAATGAGTTTGGATTATCATAATAGAACTTTTACGCTCAAAAAAAAAAAAAAAGAAGAAGTCAATTTATGAGTATATCTGAAATGCGGATCGTATGGTTTGTTAGGTCCCTCACATTGAATAGCAACCTACTGTTTTTCCATAGAGACCCTATGTGGGGCATCGTTTGGTAGTTAGTCTTTCTTTACAATTTTTTTTTTAAATTTAAATTGGGACAATCATTTGGTTCTTTTTGATATTAAATACTAAGAAGAGGTCCTAATTAGCTAACCTTCTATTGATGCACTCAAAAGATACACTATTCATAATGGAGAAGTTCATCTTCATAGCATTTCTTGATGTTATGTTGGCTTCCCTATCAATGTTTCAGCCTGTCATATGTTCTAGCAACTTCACTGATCAAGTGGCTCTTCTCCACTTCAAATCAGCGATCGAAGTCGACCCGACAAACACGATCAAAGGTGGCAATTGGACCACCGAAGAAAATTTCTGTGAATGGATTGGCGTCATTTGCAGCAACCGCAGGCAGAGAGTCACAACTTTAAATCTCTCGTACATGGGTCTCCAGGGGAGGCTCTCTTCTTATCTAGGCAATCTTTCTTTCCTGGCTTCTCTTGATCTCCGCAACAACAGTTTCCACGGGAGAATTCCTATAGAAATTGGTCATTTGCACCGCCTAAAAAAACTCGTGCTCCAATTTAACCAGTTTGAAGGAAACATTCCTCCTGACTTAGCCCAATGCCAAAATCTCGAAGAGATGTCACTCGCAGCGAACAGGCTAACAGGTGGCATACCGAGAGAATTTGGTGCCTTCCCTAAGTTACAACTACTATATCTTAGCCTCAACCCCTTAGGTGGTCAAATTCCAAGCTTCCTGGGCAATATATCCACGTTGCAGTTCATTGGTTTGTCCTTCGCCAATCTCACAGGCTCGATTCCTCCGACACTTTTCAATAGATCACTCACCATTGTTGACTTGATGAATAATGATCTCTCAGGGGGTCTTCCCTCCAATCTTTGCTCCTGCTGGCCTAGCATTCGGGTGGTTCAACTATCTGATAACCAGTTCAACGGCGTGATACCAGAGACGCTAACCCAATGCAAAGAGCTTCTCAGATTGGCGTTGTCATACAATCGTTTTCAGGGAAGCTTTCCTCGAGACATTGACAGGTTGCAAAAGCTACAGGAGCTCGACCTCCGTGAAAACAACTTGACTGGCACGATTCCTCGAACCATCGGTAACATGTCAAGCCTGCAATTTTTGGATGTAACATCTAACTATATCGGAGGTGACATTCCGAGTGAGATTGGCAAGTTGGTCAATCTGAAATATTTGCTCCTTCAGCGCAATTTGCTAACAGGCAAAGTGCCTCAAGAAATTTTTAATGTTTCTTCTCTACAAACACTTGGTTTGGCCGCCAATTCCCTCTCTGGAAGCTTTTTCCCGGGTAGGGAACAGAGCCTTCCAAATTTGGAACAACTCTCTTTATATCAAAATAGTTTTGGTGGCAACATCCCACAGTATATTTCAAATTTTACGAACCTAATACTTTTCAGTGCCGCGTACAATCAACTCAGCGGACCCATACCCATGAGTTTGGGCAGCTTGAAGAACCTCAGAGCCTTTGCGGCTGCATCAAATCAGCTAACAGGTGAGACTCATAGTTCGGAGCTTAGTTTTCTATTTGCTTTATCAAATTGCCAATCGCTGCGATTGTTATCTCTGGGAAGCAACCCACTTTGCGGCTCCATACCAAAATCTATCAAAAACTTCTCGAGTTCCCTACAATATCTAGAAGCTTCCAACTGTCAAATTAGAGGTCGCATTCCTCAGGAAATGGGTTCCTTGAAGAGATTGACTACACTATGGTTGAGTCACAACGATCTAGATGGCAACATTCCATCATCAATCGGAGGACTAGAAAGCTTGCAAAGGCTGTTTCTCCATAACAACCATCTCGAAGGACCGATCCCTGATGAGATATGCAACTTGACAAGTTTAGGAAATTTGTGGCTCCAACAAAATAGTTTATCGGGATCGATCTTGAATTGCATTGGAAACTTGAGCAGCCTTCAAGAGTTTATAGTAAGTTGGAATAACTTGACATCGATCGTACCGGTTAGCCTGTGGAGTCTTCAAGGACTCATCATCCTCGATTTGTCACACAATTCTTTCATTGGAGGGCTACCATTGGAGATAGGGAAAATGAGAGCTATGAACAGCATCGATCTTTCTCGAAATCGGCTTACCGGCACCATATCTAGTTCCATCCAGGGGTTAGAGAGCCTTGCTTCTCTCAACTTGTCAGGGAACTCGTTTGAAGGATCAATACCGCCATCGATCGGTGACCTCAAAGGATTGGAGTTCCTCGATCTCTCCTACAATGAGTTGTCAGGCGCAATACCCAAGTCCATCGAAGAACTTCGATTTCTGCAAAATTTGAACTTGTCCTTTAATAGGCTGTCGGGAGAAATTCCTAATGGCGGATCCTTTGGAAATTTCTCAGCTCTCTCCTTCATTGGGAATGAAGCGCTCTGTGGAAATGCAATATTTGAAGTCCCAACTTGCAAAGTAAATGAAAAGAAATCATCAAGGGACAGGCGGCTATGGTTACTATACGTTCTGTTGCCAATTGTCTCAGCTATACTTTCGGTCATTGTCATTTGCTTGCTTAGAAAGCATGAAAACACGATTAAAAGAGCTCCAGTTTCGGTGGGCGGCTTGCTTCGAATTAACCACCCGATGATAACATATCGAGAGCTTTGCTCAGCTACGAACAACTTCAGCGAAAGCAACTTACTTGGAGTAGGAAGCTTTAGCTCTGTATACAAAGCGACTCTGGCCAACAGGACTGACGTTGCGGTCAAAGTACTAAATCTCCATATTGAAGGCGCCTTGAAAAGTTTTGACGCAGAATGCGAGGTTTTCCGCAAAATCCGGCACCGGAATCTTGTCAAGGTGATTAGCTCTTGCACGAATGCCGATCTAAGAGCTCT
This sequence comes from Eucalyptus victrix, assembly GCA_016097545.1. NCBI lineage: Eukaryota > Viridiplantae > Streptophyta > Magnoliopsida > Myrtales > Myrtaceae > Eucalyptus > Eucalyptus victrix. The sequence continues at coordinate 32,493,235 of CM027837.1, forward strand.
AGTGCTGCAATATGTTCCCAATGGGAGCTTGGAGAAGTGGCTCCACTCCAATAACCACGACTTGGGTCTCCATCAGCGAGTGAATTTAGTGGTCGACATCGCAATGGCACTCGATTATCTCCACCATTGCCAACCAGAACCCATTGTGCACTGTGATCTGAAGCCTAGCAATGTTCTTCTAAAAGAGGACATGGTCGCACAAGTCTGCGACTTTGGAATTGCAAAGATTTTGGCTAAGGACAAGCTTGAAACACAAACCCAAACTCTCGGCACGATTGGATACGTTGCTCCAGGTATATTTGTCAAAATTTTAGCTAATTCGGGCCTTTCATTCCTAGTATAATGGTACAATATAATTGAGATACATTAACACTCGTATGCCTCTCGATCTTATTATTTATGCCCCAAAAAGAAAAAAGATCCACCGCTGATGTTCTTTTTTTCACAAACTATGACGCTTGCAGAGTACGGTTTGGAAGGAAAAGTCTCGACAAAAGGAGATGTTTACAGTTTCGGCATATTGCTGTTGGAAGTGATAACTAGTAAGAAGCCAACCGATGAATTGTTCGATGCAGATATGAGCTTGAGGCAATGGGTAGGTGCAGCGACTCCAGACAGAGTGCTTGACATCATGGATAGCAAACTCATTAGCATGAAACATGAAGATTTGACGCCTCCGGAACTCGAGAGTATAGTTTTATCGATCCTAGAGTTAGGATTAGAATGCTCGAAGGACTTGCCTGAGGAAAGAATGGACATGAAAACTATCATGGTTAAGCTCAACAAGATCAAGTTGTCACTACTTGACAAGAAAATAAGGTAGAGAGCAGTACGTAGAATATGGGCATAGTATCATCATAGTTTGTACACGGTCATTTCGTTTTCGCGGCATTCTGTATAGCCATCTGCTATAAAGTTTCTAATCTTCCGAGTTTTTCTGAATCGGAGAAAAACACTTAAAATCGCGACAACATTTTCATGCGTTGACATTTGACCCAACGAAATTCTCAACTCATGTCCGACTTCGGAAGGTATAACACCCATCTCAATGTCAGAATGTCGAAATGAATGTTTAGAACTAATTCTTCATTGCGACATTCAGCAGAGCCTCGATGTTTTCGGCTTCTGGATTGCCGTACAGACTTTTTAAAATCCCTATTTTTAGTATAATCACCACCTAATCTGCAAGACTCCCACCTTATCGTAAGTCATAAATAAACTGAACAAGACCTTAGTGGTATAAAAAATAGTTCTGCACTGGAAAATTTCACTACCGCTATTTTAAATTACGTTATAGTTCAATAATGTCATTTTCGTATCAAACAGTTAAAAAACACAAAACAAAACAAATGAAGTAAATTCATTAGTATGACATAAAAGGCATAAAAAAAAAAAACTTATCTAGAATAAATCATCAGCTGTCATCTCGACATCTTGATTGAGATTGTAACTGGCCCGTCGGCCTTCCTCATCGAATTCATTATCAATCAAAAAATCATTATTAGTACTACCAACAAATGTGTCGCTTAAGTGATATCTAGAGTTTCGGATTTAATATTTTAGGCTGGGCGTTACTAATTTTGACCCAAATTTTATTTTTGTATGGGCTACTTTTGTGATTTAACGTTCAGGAATAAAATTTTAAGATCTTGACGGGCAATCTAAAATGGTTTTTATCTCTATCCCCTTTTTCCGTGTGATAGGGATCATTTGGTAGATTTGAGATCGTATGTCATTGATCATACACTCTGAACCACAATTTTAACAACCATGTCGTCGTCGTCGTCGTATGCTACTAGCAGTAGCACCCGGAATGACGTGCTTTATCGATTGTAGTGCTATGCCTATATTAAGGGTGAATATGTGACCGGTGCACTTGAGGGATTCCCAATTCAAGAACTACAAGTTATGCATTTAAGAGAAATTTCAAGAACTACAAGTTATGCATTTAAGAGAAATTTCAAGAACTACAAGTTATGCATTTAAGAGAAATTTCAAATAAGGATCCGAAGTGAATCTATTTTCTCAAATAAGGACCCAAAGTAAACTTTGTGTCATATAAGGACCCAAAGTGGACCCATTGTTTTAAATAAGGATCCGAAGTGAATTTTATGTCAAATAATGACCCAAAATGATCAAATTAATCTCTATTGAGAACCTTAGTTTGCCGGCAGACATTTTTTCGGCGATTAAAATAGGGGCAATTTTGTCATAAACTTGTGATTGGAAAAAAAAGGAAAAAATCTAAATTAATTAAGTTTACCTTTTCTTCTTTCTTCTCCTACGCTGCTCCTCAATCAAATCGTTGTCCAGTCATCATCGCGACTAGATTCTCGTCGCTCCTCGCCTTGCTCGACTGGTGGAGAATTTGGGTCTCCGCAAACAAACAAAGAAGCATATGGTTTTCTTCTTATTTTTGAATTTGTGCCTCAACCGACAGAGAATTTGGGTCTTCGACTTTGCAAAGGATGGGTACAAAGAATGGGAGAACTTCGTTCTTTGACTTTGTAGAGGATGGGTAAAAGGAACATAGAGACCGTAGAAAACCTAGGGTTTGTTTGTTTCTGTTTTAGGATTTGTTAATTTTCTCTATTTTTTTTTTTGGACAAATGAGAATTATTAATGGCCAACAATATCTGCATGTACTATCGCAGAAAGGTTTCCAATAGATCAAGATATTTAGTGAAATCTCTAGTGTTAAGGCATTGAGCGATAAATTTCAAGATTGACTCTTTCCTATGAATTGGTCCGAATGATTGAGGTTCAACAATGGTCAATGACTTTATATCATCGTGTGTTGCAAAAAAAAAAAAACTTTTTTTAAAAAAATCCAAAAGAAAGAAAAGATGGTTAGTGGCTTTCTTCTTACCTAATTCTTACTCTTTTGTATGAATTGGTTTGGATGATTGAGGTTCAACCATGTTCAATGACTTTATGTCACTCTATGTGGGAAAAAGAAAATAACAAATTAAACACTAGTTCTAAAAATAAACTCCAAAAGAAAGAAAAGATAGTTAGTGGCTTTCTTCTTGCCCAATTCATACTCTTTTGCATGAATTGGTTTGGATGATTAAGGTTCAACCATGATCAATGACTTTGTATCACTCTATGTCGCAAATAGAAAAAAAAAAGTAAAAAGTAGTTCTAGGAAGAAACTCCAAAAGAAAGAAAAGATGGTTAATGGCTTTCTTTTGCCCAATTCTTACTCTTTCATATGAATTGGTTTGGATGATTGAGGTTCAACCATGGTCAATGACTTTATATCACCTTATGTGGCAAATAGAAAAAAAGTAAAAAGTTGCTCTAAAAAGAAAGCCCAAAAGAAAGAAAAGATGGTTAGTGGCTTTCTACTTGCCCAATTCTCACTCTTGCAATATTTAAAAGAAAAGGAGAACTTGAAAGGTAGACTAGTGTAGTTTCTCAGAAAAATTCAGCTAAATGACGATATCAGCTGCAAAATCTCCTTCACTAATTTATAATTGAACCGCAAAGACTTACATTCAAGTTAAAAAAATAATTATTTGGTAAAATCATCCTTCCTCCTCTTTTCCAAGCTAATCTATCTAGAAATCTTAAGGTATTTTAAGTACATAATTTGAAAAATCCCTCTATACCAACAAAGTAGCAAAAGTGCACTAGAAATCATAAATCTTTGCATAGAATGCATAGAGTCCTAGTTACTTGATGACCCGATTGAGTCGTCATCCTTTGCAAAGAGTTAAATCAGGTCATTTTCCATGGAGAATGTAGAGACTTGCTCAAATAGCACTTGAAGGCTATGCGGCAACCTTTAATTTCACTTCTTAATATAGGTTTAGACTTTACAACTTGAAGACCACCCACATAATGGTTTTAGTAGGTAAGTTCCTCCATTTGGACCTGAATATACAACCCAACCAGGAAATTTACGAATCCTTTTCTTCCGTGAATTAAGCTTACTATGCTGGAGTGCTTGTCAAATTTCATAATTTCATGAAAATAATACATATTTAGTCAAATCTAACTCAGTGACCACAAGTACTAGTTTGAAAGTTACACTAGCCAAGTTGACAAGGACATGGACCCATAACTTCATCCAATCACCAAAGGAGACAAGTGCTTTCATTTCCAAACTCTTGTATATATTGCATGGACAGATACCTTCACATGCAAAACAAGAAATATTACTAGTATGTCCAACACAATCCCCATGTACCATCATATCGGGTTTTCAAATGAGTGATAAATTTTAGGATTGACACTTTCGCATAAATTGGTCCAAATGATTGAGGTTCAACCATGGTCAATGACGTTATATCACTCTATGTGGCAAAAAGAAAGAAAAAGGTAAAAAGTTGCTCTTCAAAGAAAGAAAAAGAACAAGGAAAATGAAAAGATGGTTCGTGGCTTTCTTCTTGTCCAATTCTTACTCATACAATGTTTAAAAGAAAAGAAGAACTTGAAAAATAGACTTGTGTTATTTTGGCAAAAAAATTCAGCTAAATGATGATATAAGCCTCAAAATTTCCTTTAATGATTTATAGTTCAATCGCAATGACCTATATTTAAATTAAACATGAACTTATTTGGTAAAATCATCCCACTTCCTCTCTTTCAAGCCAATTTGTATAGAAAAAATCCCCCTACACCAACATAGCAACCAAAGTGCACCAGAAATCTTAAATCTTTGCACATAATACAATTGAGTCCTAGTTACTTTATGACCCAATTGAGTCATCAACCTTTTCAAAGAGTAAAATCAAGTCTTTTCTATGGAGAATGTCGAAACTTGCCCCAATAGCACTCGAATCCTCTGTGGCAACCTTTAATTTCACTTCTTAATATAGGTTTAAACTTTATGAGTTGACAACACCCCCATAATGGTTTTAGCGGGTAAGTTCCTCCATTTGGACCAAAATATTCAACCCAACCGGACCAGGAAATTTACGCATCCGTGTCTTCCATGTTTTAAACTTATTATGCAGGAGTGCCCACATAATTCCATGAAAATAATACATAATTAGTCAAAATCTAACTCAGCAACCACAAGTTCTAGTGGATTGAAAGTTTCGCTGGCTAAGTTGACAAGGACATCGACCCAAAATCTCATCCAAGCACCAAACGAGACAGGTGCTTCAAGGAAAATAAAAAAACAAATATGGTACATAATCTCCAAAAGCTTACATTATTTCTATTCATTACTAACGAGCAATGCACTCTAGAATCATTGATCCATATTGTGATTAACAACATACTTTAGATCAATCAATAATGTGCACATCTCAAAAGACACGTCAATGTGGTGGATAAAATCGAGAATGCGAACCTAGCTAGGTTAAAAGAAATAAAAGTCTTGATTATTAGACTATTTGGTACATGCTCCATTGCATCACATCCACACAACAATCAAAGATGAACAAAGATGCACACAAATTCTAGAACATACACCGAACTAATTGGAAGACCGTCTAAAATTGTCAAAATACTAATGCGTCACACGATGTACCCATTCATTAATTTTGGGCATTGAAATGTCAGGTTTAAGGAGAAAAATATAATTGACTTTGCCTCCTAGCTAAGCTTCTTGCATCCCTTTATGCATAGTAAGAAATTTGCTACTATGGAGAGCCTTTTACAGTTAGGTGTCGCAACCTTTCTTGAGGTGAATTGCTAAGCAGGAATGATAGACCCTCTTACAAGGCAACGCTTGCATTTAACCCCGGCTTTCCCAAGCCCATTCAACCTCAACTTGAATTCTTGATTGAACTTGTAAGTAAACTTACCCTAGAGCCGCCACCAATATTTTATAGATCGATTAGAAATCCAACTAAGGTATAGTAGCTTACCTTACTTTTGCAAACCAGAGATTCATGAATACAATGAAGGCCAAGCCAGCGGTTCCTCTCAATTGCAGTCATACTAGAGATTATCAACTTTCCTGAAAGGCAACTTCTCGCAGTCCCCCTCATCCTCGCCCCTCCATTGAATGAGCAAATCTGCTTGCCTCTTGTTAGTTGCAAGACGCTGGATTTTTCGCTTGGTTCTCTCGAGAAACATTTTCATCAATCGATGGACTCTCGAGTAGATTTCAGAGAAATAGGGTTTGACAGAATTATCAATTAAAGTGCTTATGGATACTAGAATCAATCACATATAGAAGATGATGATGCAGGTAATATGGTATAGTAATTGATAACCGAGGAAGCCATAGTTATCAAAATATTAATGCATCACAAAATGTCCAGATTCATTAGTATTAGGCATTGAAATGTCAGGTTTAAGGAGAAAAAGAAAATTGACATTGCCTACCAGCTAAGCTTCCAAACTAGGACAAAACCCCTTACTTTCTATAAATTATTGTGGTCTTATTCTTCTTCAAGCTCTCACTCGAAATCATATCAAATGGAGAATGCGGGAGTATTTTTCACTATGCTTCAAAAGAAAGTAGTGACGTTTTCCACGGATTTTAATAGTAGAGATTTCGAAGCCATTGTCCTTAGCCTTTTTGGAGAAGAAGCCTAAATTCGTTGTTGAAGAGAGTCCACATGACACGCACAAAACTCACGTAATTTTCTCCGTCAAACATCAACTTTATCAAATTGGTGTCCATGATGCATTTCATTTAAATTAATTAATGAAACGATGATGATAAACATATCAATTACATTAGGATCTAATTGGACCAAATGAAAGTTTCGGCACAACATTTCACATTAATTAAAAGTGATTTAATTGAATCAATTAAAAATTCAAATATGACAAGACACATGGATAAAAGTTGATAGACTACTAGTGTCATTATCTCTTCCAGCAATAGAAACTTTCAATCACTCCCTATGGGAAGGTTACGGCATTCATCACAAAACCTTTTCACATTCATGCTTTGGAGCATTAGTCAAATGTCCATTTATACTCTCATAGAGTTGAAAATAAGTGTGTACATGTAAACATAAAGAATGGGCTACTAAATTAAACGTGATTGAGGGGTTCTCCAACTTCCCCTCGTTAATGGAAGATCTCACTACATGATTATGGTTTGGGTTAATTTATGGGGTATTGTGAATAGGATCCTTTTAATTATTAAAGAGCCAATGAGTTGGGATTATCATAATAGAGCTTTTACGCTAAAAAAAAAAAAATCAATTTATGAGTATATCTGACACGTGGATCGTATGGTTTGTTAGGTCCCTCACATTGAATAGCAACCTATTGTTTTTCCATAGAGACCCCATGTGGGGCATCATTTGGTAGTTAGTCTTACATTTTTTTTAAAAATTTAAATTGGGACAATCATTTGGTTCTTTTTGATATTAAATACTGAGAGCAGGTCCTAATTAGCTAACCTTCTATTGATGCACTCAAAAGATACACTATTCATAATGGAGAAGTTCATCTTCATAGCATTTCTTGATGTTATGTTGGCTTCCCTATCAATGTTTCAGCCCGTCATATGTTCTAGCAACTTCACTGATCAAGTGGCTCTTCTCCACTTCAAATCGGCAATCGAAGTTGACCTGACAAACACGATCAAAGGTGGCAATTGGACCACCGAAGCAAATTTCTGTGAATGGATTGGCGTCATTTGCAGCAACCGCAGGCAAAGAGTCACAACTTTAAATCTCTCGTACATGGGTCTCTAGGGGAGGCTCTCTCGTTATCTAGGCAATTTTACTTTCCTGGCTTCTCTTGATCTTCGCAACAACAGTTTCCATGGGAGAATTCCTATAGAAATTGGTCATTTGCGCCGCCTAAAAAAACCCGTGCTCCAATTTAACCAGTTTGAAGGAAATATTCCTTCTGACTTAGCCTTGGATCATTGATTCAGGGGCTTTCGATCACATCTCAAGTCTTTCAGGTATATTTTCCTCTCTTTCTCCATCTTTGTCCATAGTTACTCTAGCTAATGGATCATCTACACATGTTAAGGGAATTGGCACAATTAATCCAACTCCTTTATTGCCGTTGTCCTCAGTGCTTTATCTTCCACAATTTCCATTTAAGCTCATGTTTGTTGGTAGATTAACCAAAAAAATTTAATGTTCAGTAACATTTTATCCTGATTCTTATATTTTCTAGGATCTAACTACGAAGAAGACGATTGATAGAGGACGTGAGGTAGGGGGGCTGTATGTACTTGAAGATGCTCCTTCAATTGCTTGCTCAAGTGTTGCGTCCCCACATCAAATCCATTGTTGTCTTGGTCATCCTTCTCTACGTAGTCTTCAAAAGTTGGATGCTAGTTTTCAATCTCTCTCTAGTCTAGAGTTCGCGTCTAGGTTGCACCGACACGTTGCTGGAGCTTCCGAGTCGTGTCCGACACGTGTCGACATGTCCGACACGCTCGGACACGCTCGGACACGTTCGGACACGCGTTGACCGCGTGTCGATAAATCTGACACGCGGTCAACGCTTGTCGACACGCTTTGACACGCGTGTCCGAGAGGGTGGAGGCCGCGAGCGAAAGTGAGCCCGCGACGGCGAGAGACGGCCAAAGAAAGAGAAAAGAGTGAGGCGAGGGCCGTGTGGAGAAACTTCAAGAGGCAGGCACTCGTGGGGGAGGGCGGCGTCGTCGAGTGGGGGCGGCGGCGGTGGCAAGGGAGAGGAGGAGGAGTTCGCGGCGGTGTGCAGCGTCTCCGTGCACAGGGACCACGTGTTCCGCCTTTTTCCGATCCCTTCCACTGAAATTTTTTCTGGGTTACTCCCTTTTCCGCTCCTTCGGCCCGGATGCTGGTGCTTTTCTTGCGAGTCTTTCATGCTTTCGGAGATGGGCGTCGTGCGGCGAGGGCTGAGGAGGAGGAGAAGAAGGTGCCGTGCTAGGGTTTTGAGAACTGAGGAAAATAAAAGATTAAAAAAGGGGCTTGCGTGTTGGAGGGAGGAGGAAATGACAGGAGGGAGGGGAAGAGACGGCTGTCGAGGTGGTGGGGAGGGAAAAAAAGTGAAAAATTTTTGGGGTGGGTTTATGTCGAGGGAAAAAAGGGAGGGAGTTTGGCCCGCCGGGTATTTTTTGGGGAAAGGAAGTTTGATTTTAAAGAAATAAAAGTAAATTTGGAGTAATGAAATAATAAAAAACTTAGAATCTTATTGAAAATGTTGAATGATTAATGTAAATTTATAATAAGTTATTTTTTAATTAATAAATTAGATTTAAATTAATTAAAAATAAAAATATTTATTTAATATATAACGTGTCCCAACGTGTCGGAATTTTCTATTTTTGAGAAATGACGTGTCGACGTGTCGTGTCGTGTCGTGTCGTGTCGTATCCCGCCGTGTCGGTGCAACCTAGGTTCGCGTCATGCCAACTTGGCAAATTACATCATGTTAGTTACACACCTCAAGTCATTAAACAAGTAGCATCTCCCTTTTTATTAGTTCATTGAGATATTTGGGGTCCATGTCATGTAGTTTCTAATTTGGGTTTTAGATATTTTGTTACTTTTGTCGATCACTATTCCAGAGTTACTTGGTTATACTTAATGAAAGATCGTTCAGAATTATTTTCTATTTTTTGTTCATTTATATTTGAAATTTATACTCAATTTGACGTGCATGTTAAAGTTCTGCGTTCTGATAATGCTAAGGAGTACTTTTCCACATATTTTTCTAATTTTATGACTCAACATGGTATGATCCATGAATCTTCATGTACTAATACTTCACAACAGAATGGTGTTGTTGAAAGGAAGAATAAGCATTTATTGGAAGTAACTAGATTCATGTTATTTGAGATGAAGGTCCCCAAAACCTTTTGGTTTGATGCTATTCTAATTGCATGTTATCTTATTAATTGCATGCCTTCTTCTGTTTTGCAAGGTGGTATTCATTTTTCTACTCTATTTCCTAATGAGACACTGTTTGTCCTACCACTCCGTATTTTTGGTTGTGTCTATTTTGTTTGTGATCGTCGACCTAGAGTATCAAAACTTGATCCCAAGGCAATCAAGTGTATGTTTATGGGTTATTCTTGCACTCAAAAGGGATATCGCGGTTATTCTTCTAGACTGAGAAAATATTTTATAACAGTTGATGTTTCATTTTTTGAATTCACTCCTTATCATGATGTTCCAATTACTGTGTCTGAATTGAATGAAGACTTGTATGTGACCATCATTTGGTCAACTATTCCAACTATTTCACCAGTATCTACAGAGGAACCATCTCCTCTCCAGGTTTATACTCAACGTCCTTGTGTTGCTGCTACTCCCCTCGCTCCTCCTGTCACTACTACGTCATCTAGATTCGCCATTAGTTGATAGGGCTTGTATCTGATCTTGATCTTCCTATTGCTCATCGCCAAGGTACACGCACTTGTACCCAACATTCTATTGCAAATTTTATTTCACACTCTTCTGTGTCTCTGACTTTTTGGGCTTTTTTAACTACTGTTGAATAATATCCTGTCCCCAAATCTGTTGTTGAGGCATTACAAAGTTCTAACTAGAGGACAGTAATGGAAGAAGAATTAAAGGCTCTCGAGATTAATCAAACTTGGGACTCCACTTCCTCTAGGCAAAACTGCTATTGATTGTCGATGGGTATATGCTGTAAAAGTCAACCCTGATGGTTCTCTTGCTCGTTTAAAAGCAAGACTTATTGCCAAAGGGTATCCTCAGGTGTCTGGGGTTCAATATATAGACACATTTTCTCCTATTGCCAAACTTACTTCTATTCGTATATTGATCTCTCTTGCTGCAACATATAACTGGCCTTTGTTTCAGCTTGATGTTAAGAATGCTTTCGTGCATTGCACTTTTCATGAATAAGTTTATATGGAGTAACCTCAGGGGTTTGTTGCTCATGGGGAGTCTGGACTAGTTTGCAAATTTAAAAAAGTCTTTATATAGTTTGAAACAATCCCCACGGGCATGGTTTGGAAGATTTTTTGAGGTTGTGCAGTCTTTTGGGCTATCAATATGTGGAAATGATCATTCTTTCTTTTATAAACAATCAGGGGGAGACAAACTATTCTTGATTGTGTATGTTGATGATATTATCATCATGGGAGATGACTTGGTTGGTATAGCTAAGCTAAAAACCTATCTTCAGCAACAATTTCAAACTAAGGACTTAGGAAAATTGAAATATTTCCTAGGAATTGAAGTGACCTAATCACATAAAGGTATTGTTCTGTCATAGCAAAAATATGTCTTGGATTTGCTCATTAAGACAGGTATGTTGGGACCAAAGCCTCTTGATTCACCCATCGAACAAGGGGTTAAACTGGTTGCTAAGGAGGAGAAATTATTAATAATCCCTAGAGATATAGAAGACTGGTAGGTAAGCTGAATTATCTCACAGTTACTCGACCATACATTACTTTTCTTGTTAGTGTGGTATGTCAGTTTTTGTCTTCCCCTCATACATCTCACTAGGATGCAATTATTCGGATATTGAGGTATTTGGAGAAAGCTCAGGGGAAAGGAATTGTCTACCAAAACCATGGTCATCTCAGAGTTGAAGGATTTTCAAATGCTGATTCGGCTGGATCTCCGGATGATAGAAAATCTACTATTGGGTATTGTACCTTGGTCGGAGGAAATCTAGTATCATGGAACAGTAAGAAACATAGTGTTGTTGCCCACTCCAATGTTGAGTTTGAATATAGAGCCATGGCATAAGTGACATTTGAATTAGTGTGGATTCAACAGTTATTGACTGAGTTAGGCTTTAAAGATTTAGTACCATGACTCTATGGTGCGATAATAAAGCTGCAGTTCATATAACTTCCAACCTCGTGTTTCATGAGAAAATAAAACATATTGAGGTTAACTGTCATTTTATCCAAGAGAAGTTGTAGAGTGGAGTAATTCTTCCCAGTCATATTTGAACCAACGAACAACTTGTAGACAGCTTCACTAAATCTTTGGGTAATGGGAGAATAGAACATATGTGTAACAAGCTGGGCATGAATAATATTTATGCTCCAACTTGGGGGGGAGTGTTAAAAGTACAAAGGGTAAACGGGTCTTTACCACTTTTAGGGTTTATTTTGATGTGTGTGTGTGTGTGTGTGTGTGTGTGTGTGTGTATTAAACTTTATTGAATAATACAAAATTAGTTTTGTTCCACACACTAAAAGCATTAAAGGTGAAGTAGGAGAAAGGGAAAATGTGCCTAATTTCCTTGGATTTAAAAAAATACAATTTTGAAGGCAAATAACACAAAAAAAAAAAACCTCAAAAATACTTACTGGGACACAAATATCCTAAATTTTCTTTTGCGTCACCAAAATTCCTAAATTTATCTACTCTGACACATATATCCTTAACTTTTTTTGTGTCAACTTTGTGTCACAATGGGCATGTCTAGAGCTTCTAGTGACTACAAGAAAAAAATTCAAAATATTTATGTCATAATGCGCAAAATTTTGAAGTTTTTTTTGTGGTATGAAACCCAATTTGCAAAACCTTAAGTTGCTTGAAGCCCGGCCGTCTTGCCGTCTCAAGAAGCTCTCGAGTTGCTATCGGGACCATTACTGAGCATTCATGGAAGACCTCATAGTCTAGTATAGGGTTCCCTACTGGGAGTACAGGGTGAGTACCCTTTCAAGGAAGAGAACCAGCAAATGGAGATGGTCGGGTAGGAGCAAGATGCACTGAATGGCGAAGGCATCGAAGAGAACGTCAAGAGTCAAGACAGTGCCTCGAATAAGAGTGAGTTCCGCCAAGGGCTGAAAATGGATTTCTTAGAGACCATTAAACCCATATGTTTTGGGCTTCTTATTTCAAAACTGATCATGACCCATGTTTAAGTTTAAGTTGGCTCATATGTAATCTATTTCAATAAGTTGATTGTGACCCATATTGATAGATTTACCTCTTATTAAAACTTATTCCAAGTAATTTGACCAGATCCTATTTGATGTTTACATTCAAATAAGGTGTCAACCATCAAAAGCATGAACACCCTACTCGTTTCTAGAAGAAATTAAGATTTATCACAGAAAAAATTGTAAAGAAAATTTGATAACAAGTTTTGGTGCCTCTAGCACTGCTCCTAATACGCTAGGCATATGATGTAGTAAAACAGTCGCACGATAGATTATCCATCTATCAAATTACCTCTGGAAAGACCAGCTAAGTAAAATAAGACACTCCAACTTCCATGACAAATCACTAGATCTACCTATATGCAAGTGTTTTCCCTTGCTGCCCTGCAGCTTTGTTCAGATAATTTCTGGGAGTACCTCCCGTGGAATTAATCAGATGGTGTCAACGGCGCCTCATTCTTTGTTCAAGACAAACTACCATCCGTAATTTCTTAGCAAAGCAAGAGAATTAGCCAACAGCTGAGGTCAACATAATTATAACAACGTTTTACAAAATGCCTAAAAATGAAACTTCTTCCTCCCCTGCTGAATTTGAAGCATGTAAACTTGAAGGCTTTCAAGTTTAATGCTAGCGACGAATTCTAAGCATGTAGAGTCCTTCAGAATTGACCTGAGAAAACACTGTTCACTCCCTAAGAATACTGAAATAGCACTTCAAAATCTTAAAAGATTGACAAACAGTAATTTGCATTAAGAGCAGAGAAATGTTCTTGTATTTTTCAGTGCTAAAAAGCATAGTGCTCTGATTCCACCTAGTCTGGTGCTTCTTTATTTTCTTTTTATTAGTTTTTCCTTTCGTTCTTGTTCGACATTAGAATTGCTCTACTAATAAAGTCCTTCATTACTTATTGAATAAAAAAAGCTTCAACATCATATTAAAGATTCAACATGGACAAGTCAAGACTTTCCATGCCACTCTCACGCACATAAACCACCATCACCATTTTTAGTGATGATCAAGAACGAAGCTTTCTCTATCCTCCCTGAGATATCGATTGCAAGTGCCAGATCTAACTATCTATCCATCTAAACACACAAGAAATATGTTTCTCATGTTACAATGTTCACAAGATGCAAAATTAGTTATTATTCCTCGACTCGAACATGGCCCTGCATTCAACTACATAGTAAGACAAGTCTTGCCATTTATCCTGAATATGAGGGCATAGCACTATGCCAGCAGTACACTGAAAGACATAATGAGTACACTGGGGAAAAAAAAATTAGCATCCTGACCGTGCCAACATGTTGTGGAAGACACCAAGGCCTAAATCGGTGAGGTGTCTAGTTCAACAAACTTCAAGAGTCATTTGTTTTACCTCCAGAAAGATAATAAGCAAGTAATCATGATCACGGCAGAAATACGTCCTCTAAAATAGCATGACTTGGGGAACAGCAGCTCTCCATCCAGTTATATGCAGCACATGGAAGAAAGGCAAATTTAACCCAGTGTTTGTCAGTGTTTCAGAAAATGGAACTCAAACAAGCAGTTCAACTGGCTAAGCGAGATCTCATCCAGTTTCAGACTGTTAAACCTTGAGTCAAAATCTAGCTGGACCAAGGTTGACCAGGTTAATCAGTTTTGGAGAAAATAAATGACGCGACAGATGAAATTTTAAAAAATAAATTCCGGACTTTAAGTCCTTGGGCATTCCTTACACAAGGTTTTGGCACTGAGCTATGCAATATAGTAGGAGTTTGAGTCAATAGGCACATTTACTGAGGAAACACGAAGTCAGTCAGTAGCTTATGATTCAAACTTAAACCAAGCATTCCAGTAAATAAATTCGAATGAACACACTTCGACAAACACTGAGTGATGGACTCAAATTTGAACAAGTAGTTAATGAGAAAATTACGGCTTCTGTACAGGCTGAAGAGTCTCTTCAGAAAACACGAAATGTAACAATATGGAGCCACAGGACATAAAGTGTAACACAGTCCAGTCAGCTGCATTTCAGGGCTTCAACTAAACAACATACATATCCTGGCTAAAGTAAATAACTGCAACCACGGTGAAACCAAAGAGCAGCAAGACAGCCATAACAATGTTGAACAAGAAAGATTTCCTGTGCCATAAACCAGATATTCCCAACCAGACATATTCCATTGCACCCTTTAAATCCCTCCTAGACAGCATGATTTGAAATACAAGAAAGAAACTTGCCTCTTGGTTAGTCAATTCCCCTTCATTTATCTCCTGGATATCTACGCTATACAAGCTTAATTTTAATCAGTGCCAGTTGCAGTTTCAAACTCATGATGGACATCTACTATATACTAGCTTTCTTTGAACAGGAAGCCAAATAACTATAAAACAGAATGACAAGCATGCCATGCTCTTACTGAGCCATAAAGGAGAAAATATTCACCTCGAATTCTTCTAAATAGAGCTATCTGTTCCTTCCTGCCGTCAATGGCCAATTATACCCTCCACTCCTGTTCACGTACCATCTAGGCTGCCGCTTGGTCACTGCGCTAATGCTGCTCACATCCATTCTCCTCCTTCATGGTTCCATCAACAAAGTCCACCGCATCTTTGAGCATGCGCAGTAGGATCATCGACGACTAATTTTTGGAGAATCCCGTCAATCTAAATGAAACTCCAAGCAGAAACTCTGATTACTTTGTGTTCTTTCACAGTTTTCCTCAGCTGCAAACATCATCCCAGTTGCGCATCTTAGCTTACATATTGGCCAGAAGGATATAGCATCCACTACATTGAGGTTCTAGTTTGATCCAATGCCTGGCAACTCTTGCCTAACTCAACATAGCCCCGTTTCATATAGCCATTTAACTAAGATGCCCTAATTACACCATCTAGTTCCACCGTCATAGTGCTTATCTACACACCAGCCTCTTTGATTTGTCCAGCCCAAGCCAAGAGGCCAACCATGCATCCACAGTGCTCAATAGTTGGACCGATGCCGTAAGCTTTTCTCACACATCCAAACAAGTGCCATGCTTCATTGATTAGACACTTCTATTTGCAGGCCATCAGAGCTCCAATAAATGTCGCGGCATTTGGTTTAGGACCCCTATTTTCCATCTCGTAGAAAAGCTGCAGCCCTGTTTCATTCTCACCATTTGCAGCAAACCGCAATATCATCGCACTCCAAGTTGTCACATCTTTCTGAGGCATTTGATCAAACACTTTTTGTGTGAAAAATGACTATGACAATTGACATAGAGGTTACAAATGCAGTGCCTGGCTCAAGTTCGTACTCAATGCAATTCTCGTCCATGTACTTATGAACCCATATTCCTTCTTCACAGATTCCTCTAATTCCACGCCATCAGGATCTTTAACCTCAGAAAAAAAATCAATGGCCTCATCAAACTGCTCATTCCTAACATAGCCAGATATCATGGCACTATAGGAAATATCAATTTTTCCCAGCACTGTATTAAATTATCCTTGAGCTTCATTGACAGCCCACTGCTACAGCAGCCATTGATAAGGCACATGCACGCATGTATGTGTGTGTGTATGTATGTATGTATGTATGTATGATCCATTTATCAGAGAAGCAGAAAGCTTTTCTTGAACTATCTGATGTGATTTGCATATGCATCGACGAATCTGGACTGCCAATCCCACATCGATGCTACTTTATCATATGGGAATAAATTGACTCATCTGAATTCCCAATGTTGAATCATGCAAACTTTTTCAACATCCTCCAAAAATACTACCTCGCAGAACTCCACTCTGCTTTTGTAAACCCATGACAACAGAAGAACAATGCAACTCACGCATACGCGTGATTAGCATTACATTGATCTGATAGACTACCACTTCAGTAAGATTGCAGCTATTGCGGTTGCCAAAGCGAGAGACCCATGGGATGTCGAAAAGAATATAACGAATATGATATATTCAACAATCTATGTAAGAATAACAACACTTTCAGAAGAAATCTTACAGGATTGCTTCCATCTCATCGGTGTCCAACGGTTCATAGATCCTGCAAAAAGAAAACATGAAGACAACAACTAGAGGATTAGCATCAACCAACACCAACACTCAGATGGAAGTCACACCATAGAATAAGCAACTTCTGTAATTCTTCAGCTTCATTGTTAAACGATACCCAACGGAGCCAGCTAGTCGAGGTTCACGAATCAGGAAATTGTCTGAACATTTTTCTTAGAACAAGGAAACAGCGAGGGCAAAAGCAGAAAGCTCAAGGAGCGCTGCCTACAATTTTAGTTACCAAAACAATCATCACGTTAGATATAACTGAACTCCTTCACAACTCAGAATCCAAACACTTCAGTAATTAACCACTTTGATCAAAGGACAGCATCGGACTCTGGTTCGGTTCTTCAACATCGCGAGCGTGACGGAAGAGGGATCGGCGAACTGCCCAGTGGAGTGAGAGCGAGAGGCGGCGGAGAAAGCGGCGGCGGCGCCGTCGAATTGGCTTCCGAACGTGGCCATCTTCTGTGTTTCCTTTGTCGGTTTCGCACAAAATCAGTAGTTTAGAAAAATAAAAAGAAAAAGAGAATTTGATTAATTTCCTTTATCGCGGCACGTGCATAGCACGCTCCTTTAAATTTTCACCGCATTTCCACGAAACTGTAAAGTTCGGACCACAGAACCAACGGCTCTATAGTAAGACGACAAACCCAGGCTACATTGTATTCCGTTGTTTGTCTTCTCCTGAGAGAATTACAATTTCCTATATTCTGCACAAACCCCAGATTTCATCGATTCTTTGTTTCGAAGCAAATTGATATGTTTGCAGGAGGGAATTGCTCCATTTTTCGGTTCGTTTAGTTCTCGGAATTTCTTTTTTTGTCCTAGAGCTTATTTTTCCGTCTATTTCTCGATATATTTCCGAAGTATTTTCTGGACTTTTTTGTGATTGGATTTCAATGGTACACGTGAAAATCCTCTTCAATCCACTCTTGGTAGCAACGGTATGGAGGAGACAATCTACTGTGGATATAGTTTGAAGCTTTCTGGCTTGCCAACCGCTGTCTTCAAATTCAAGGTCAAGTGGCACCATTCGCTAGACTTCGTTGATTGACTGGGAGTGCCGATAAATTTCCAAGACACTATACTGTTGAGTCACTCGCTTGAGATGCCGCTCTGCATCCTATCATGGCAATCCCTCTGCAAAACACACATGGAAAGAGTCCTCGATACTCTGGGCATTCATCGCGGTTTTTGGGCTGATATTATAAGAATTATTCTGCATATGGTGTATCGAGCATCGGGTAATGGCCATGGAGGGTTCGATATGAACATAAATTTGGAATTGGCCACCCAAGATGAAGTCGAAATGGAAGACACTGGGGAAGTCTTGATGGAGGATATGAGCTGGATCCCGATCAAGTCACATGGGGCGTCTCTAGAAGCACCATTGAAAAGCTTGAGCGTAAGAGCTACTTTATCTTGGATGGTGACGGATACTGTTTTATTTGTTTAGAGGAACTAAATGGGAGAAATAAAGTGATGAAGATACCGTGTTCGCACCTATTTCACTGCAAGTGCCTCATCAAGTGGCTCGAGAGTAATAATTTGCGTCCGTTGTGTCGTAGCAAAGTAGAAGTAGAAGATCCAAAGTTTTAGGACAATAAGGGTTTACCATATGCAGCTGCATATTATTTAGGGGCCAGAATGCCAGCAAATTTTAAATTTAATGTGAGTTCATCAAGCACTATACAAAAGACAAAAGCTACTCCAATGAGTATTCACCCAGAACTAAATATTTAGGGAATAAACATATAGTTATTCAGAGCACAAAGAAATAACCAGATAGTTGTTCAAAGTAACACGACTCAAATTCTTCCAAATCTATATAATTTAAGTCTGGTATCACATAGACGTTAAATACTCCCAGATCTTCCACATCCAGATGTGAAAGACCATGCAAAACATGTCTGCATCCACACGTTGCAACTTGTAAATTAACCTGACTACGGGTGCTAAAGCCCACCGACTACATGTTGACATCAGTTCCAGATTGATGCACCAGAACCTGAGAATCACATGAAAAAATTATTTGCTGACATGGGTTTTAAATTTCAGGTAATTTCACAATGAATTATAACCTGATGAAACAAATATTGTAGCTTCCCTTACTATGCAGAACGGTCTTACCTAAGATCTCACCAAGGATAGTAACATAATTGGTCCTCTTTTAAAAACACTAGTCTTGGGAGAAACTTTAATTAGATCCACTGCACAAGTACCTTATTTTATCCTCTAAATCATATTACTTGGATTAAGCCACTTTTACTTGAGCCTGACAAGAAAAAGTGAAGTCTTGTTTCATAGACTGAAACAAGTGTACTCTTTTTGGGTTTTACGCTGAGGAACCCAATAATACAGAAGTTCAACTGCTAGTTGCTACTTTTAGCACTATGAAGTGTGACTGTATAGCAATTCTGTAGCTCCAGATGAAGATTAGTTCCATATACATCCAGGAAGAGCAACTCTTATGGAGTAATATCATTAAAATGATGATCATGATAATGAACACAATAAAGTGAACCTGAACAGCTGAGATACTGATGTGGCTCCATCAATAACACCAGGTCTAAGTCCCAAAGCCTATAACACAGAATTCACCAATAAACACAACGGCAAAGAAATCAAATGAATTAGATAATATGCAGAACGATTGATATTATCAAATTTTTGACAATTGACAAGGCCGAGGACAATATGCCAGTACCAAGTTCTTCAAAAAACAGAGAGAGCAATCAAGCACACACGCAAATATACACTCCATCACATTTATGTTGCGTATGATAAATTTCTGGCCAGCCAGTTGATTATATTCGTGTTCACTGTCAGGTATCTTTTGCTATTCAGACTAGGGTTCAACAGAGATGGAATTGCCTGGGTCATACTAAAACAACTTCAATAGTCCTTTCTTTTACCTCCAGAAAGATAATAAGCAAGTAATCATAAATACATCCTCTATAATAGCATGACTTGCGGAACAGGAGCTCTCCATCCTATTATCCAGCACATGGAAGAAAGGCAAATTCGTCTCGGTTTTTATCCATGTCTCAGAAAATGGAACTGAAACTAGCAGTTCAACTGGTTAAGCGAGGTCTCGTCCAGTTTCAGACTGTTGAACCTTGAGTCAAAATCTAGTTGAACCAGGGTTGACCAGGTTGATCAGTTTCGGAGAAAAGAAATGATGTGACGGAAGACATATTGAAAAAGACATTCAGGACTTTAAGTCCTCAGGCATTTCTACGTAGGTTTGGGCACTGAGCTATGCATTATAGGAGTTCAAGTCAAAAGGCACACTTAGGAGAAAACACGAAGTTGGTAATTCTTTCGGCTTTATTGTAAGCGACCCAACAGAGTCACCTACTCGAGTTTCACAAATCAAGAAAATATCTGAACATTTTTCTTAGAAAAAAGGAAATAGAGAGGGAAAAAGCAGAAAAGGAGTGCTGCCGACATTATTCATCTTTGCTTTACAGTCACAGGTAGCAAAGTAAGGAAGAGCTTTCCGAACTATTCATTTGCTTTACAGTCACAGGAAGCTTTCAGCCTCTTCCACTTCTGAGGATATCCAAGAGTACCTAAAAGGCTACCACATTACTCAACCAATGAGTTAAGTCTACAGTTGCACAGCATCAATTCAAAGTACAAACAAGTCCGTGCATGTCTGTATATGCTGGTGTCAATTACTGAAAGCTTTTAGTTATCAACTAAAGATCAAGTTTACCTCACTTGTGAATCAGAAACTTCTGTGCATACATTAGGAGGCCAATAATTCATCCAATTGAGTTCACGTACATGAACTGTAGCCTTATAGTTCAGAACTCAATCATTGAGCTCGGCATTCTTCGCACAATTGTTAAGGATTTCATCTCCATGATCTAGCAACACTTATTGAGACTATTCTTAAAGTAACAAGAGAGAATGAGCTGTGAAAACGCTAGATTACCTAATGATATTAATGTACGACATGGGGAATCAAAGGTGACCTCAAGAAATAACACATTCTATGAATTGTTCTAATTGCTAAGATTAGTTTTTCCTTCTATGTTTTCCAGCCAAAAAAAAAAAAAAAAAAAAAAAATATTGGGGGGGCCTTGGGGGTATCTATGTCATCACCTTTTTCAAATCGCAAAATGGACTATATTAATATATCAAGACTGCCCTCAATAAATAAATCGGCCAAGGAACTGTACCACATGAACCTATATATATTTCAAAGAGGAAAACTGCCAGCAACAGATGGTTGTATGTGCTGAAAGAATACAATATGGTTAGATTCGAGTCCAATATTCCAACCTGTGAGGAATACTGTCTTAGCTGCATGAGAGAGCAGTATGCCAACTGAACCTAGCATAAAAATTGAAATGAAGACTGTCATAATAGTAGTACCAAGAGACTTTACTGGGCGAAATGAAGTCAATGAAGAATTAAAGCAGTCTTAGCCTGAATACTCAGTGAAAATGGATAAGACAAGTTCCATCAGTACCCTTACACCTCTAGACTGTTCACCTGGTAATTTAACTGGAAGCCCTTTCAAAGGACTGTTGCCAAAGTTTCGAAAAGACAGGAATTCTAGATTCAATTGATTATGCACTCCTCTTTGTTTAAATAGGGGATGTATGTACATGTAATGGTAATGACCAGTAAAAGGTTATCCTGACCTTTCAGAATTTGGCAATTCGTATCACACCTAAAATAAGCTCACAAGAAGAAGACACCCATAACAGTCATTCTTTTCATCCTCCATTCACCAATTTTGATTCTCTAAATAACTTGGACACTTCCTCATGGTACTTCACCGCTTAAGAAAACTAAGCAATCTGTGAAGTAAGTTTAGTTTTTGGAACAGTATCACCTGACATATTTAAGAAAGCAGCAGAACCTAACATACCTGTTCCGGCACCAAGCTCCGACGCAACGACTCTATCAAACTCAGAAGAAGTAGGCATGGTATGCAACACAAAATCAGATAATGCTAATTCAGCTTTCCATCCCTGAACAAATGGACAAAAGTGTCTAGATGTTAAGCAGCTCGCAGGATACCAAAAGAGAAGATTACAGATGCAACTAATACCTGCAACACGACATTCGGGATAGAAGACGTGATATTATGCTGCATGATCGCACTAAAACAATGTGAAGATGGTTCTGCATGTTGGGTAATGTCCGGTTATCATCATTTCGTAGGAAAAGAGTATTCAAAAGCAAACCATGGAGACATTGTACGATAACCGCGAGTTGTTTTGAGCTACAAGTCTCAAACTTCCCGTTTGCAAATACAATTTAATTATTGAAACAATCGTGTTGAGTGTAATCAGAACTTCTTCAAAACTCAGCATCCAAACACTACAGAAAGAATTCTGAAGTACAGAGTTAAATGAGCCCCGGTCATGTCCATCATTGCACCAACCCTCTTATTAAGACAGATTCCTCTCTGTGCAGTTCCACAAGGGCGAACTCTTAGTTCCAAATACCAAACGATGAACTCGTAATCGACCATTTGATCAGAGAATAGCATCAGATTCTGGTTTGGTCCTCCAAAATCCTAACTGTCCGTAAGGTAATGCTTGCTCCGGGGAGAGAGACGGACGAGGGATCGGCGAACTGTGCAGTAGACTGATAAGGGGCATGAAACCACCGCCGGAGAAAGCGGCGGCGCCGGCGCCGACGCCGGAGAATTGGCTTCCGAACGTAGCCATCTTCTCTGTTTCCTTTTTTTGTTTCGCAGAAAATCAGTAGTTTAGAGAAAGAAAAATAGAATTTGATTAATTTCCTTTATCGCGGCACGTGCACAGCACGCCCTTTCAGATTTCACCGCCAGTCCGCAAAACAGGAAAGTCCAGACAACAAGCCAACGGCCGTATAATAAGACCCACGAACCAAGGCTGCATTATGTTCTATTGTTTGTCATCTCCTGAACAAACCCCAGATTTCATCGATTCTTGGCTTCCAAAGCGGATTGCTCTGTTCGCAAGAGGGAATCGTTTCCATTGTTCGGTTAGTTCAATTCTCAGATTTTTCTTTTTGTTGTAGACCTTCTTTTTCTGTCTGTTTCTCGATATATTTCCAAAATATTTCCTGGGCTTTTTCGTGATTGGATTTCAATATTACACGTGAAAATCCTATTCAGTCCACTCTCGGTAGCAACGGCATGGAGGAGACAGTGTATTGCGGATATAGTTTGAAGCTGAAGACAAGAAATCCTGATTTTTCTAGCTTGCCGACCGCTGTCTTCAACTTCTCGATCAAGTGGCACCATTTGCTAGTGTTTGTCGATCGACTAGGAGTGCCGATAAGTTTCCAAGACACTACACTGTCGGAGTTGAGTCAGTCATTTGAGATGCCGCTCTGCATCCTATCATGGCAATCCCTTTGCGAAATGCATATGGAGAGGCGTTCATCACGGCTTTTGGGCTGCTATTATAAGAGCTATTCTGCGTACAGTGTTTTGGGCATCGGGTAATGGCCATGGGGGGTTCGACATGAACATAAATTTGGAATTGGCCACCAAAGATGAAGTCCAAATGGAAGAATCCGAGGAAGCCTCAATTGGAGGATACGAGCCGCATCCCGATCAAGTCACGCGGGGCGTCTCCAAAAGCACTGTTGAAAAGCTCAAGCAGAAGAGCTACTTTGTCGAGAATGGGGACGGATGCTGTTCTATTTGTTTAGAGGAACTAGATGGGGAAAATAAAGTGATAAAGATACCGTGCTCGCACTTATTTCACTTCAGGTGAATCATCAAGTGGCTCAAGAGTAATAATTCGTGTCCGCTATGTCATAGCAAAGTACAAGTAGAAAATCCAGAGTAGTTAGCTTTTAGTTTGTAAGATTTTCTAATAAAAAATGACTTCTTTTTTTTTTTTTTTTCTGATAGATTCGTTAATTAGCTACGATTACTTTTGGGTGCTCAATGAAGTGCCCGCTGCTAGAGCACCGAATGTCACCCGTCTAAAAACCAAGAGTACTGTGATGTCCCAGCAGAGACCAGAGTAGCCTTTTCGATGAAACCAAGTTAACCAACCATCGGCAAAACTCAACCTGAAAACCAAGATTTACCTGCATGTTTAGCTCACTAATCTCCCAGAAACACAGGGTTGAATCTGGTCACAAGAAGAAAGAGTTAAAAAAAAAAAAAAAAAAAAAACGAAGGATGGCAGGACAAGACAGGACATCTGTAATTATTATAACATAATGAGTCACTCAAAGTTTTCGCAGGACCATCCTGTCTCTCTCCAAAAGTATATCAACTCTAATACGCATTAATTACTCGATAGAGAAAATTAAATATGACTGCTGGAAATGGAAAAACATAAATAGCAAGACATTATTTATGAATTGTGAGGATAGAGTCATGCTTGACAATTCTGCCTCCAATTTTCCATCACAAAGACTGTATTGATAACTTGACCATCTATTATTATTGATGTTGAACACGAACTGAAAACTGAATCCAATTATCTGGATAAGAAGAATAATAAATGTTGTCCATGAGATTCTAGACCTACCTTTAAACAGACCATAAATCAACAGATGGCCCTTTTTGGAATACTATTATGTTGAATTACGTATACAGTGAGTATATGAAGTGAGCCAAAATGTGTTAACAGTAGAGAGCAAGAGAGATCTGGGGCAGAAAAATAAAGCTGGTGGTGTTCAATAGATGGATTAACAAATGATTGTACCCTAATAAAGGTTTTCAACCAATCGATTGTATCTTAAGATATACCACTTGATTAATTGAATCTGCAAGTAAACTAACTTCAGATGCAGTCATGATATGCATTCATCACTAATTCAAAACGGGAAAGAAGACGAAAGGCAACATGCACTTGTATAATTGGATTTCATTGTTAGTCTTCACTAACTGAAACAAGAAACTTTTTCTTCTGCAGTCAAGACCGGATGGTGTGTTCCCATATGCCTCTCCGGTTTATATGTCGACCAACATATTCTTTCCCCTCACAAAAATAATTAGTTCCAGATGAGGAACATGGCGACAGATGAAAGGAAAAGACAAACATGAGATGACAAGACCATCATAACTGAAGACTTCTGTGTCCCTAGTTAAGGACCTTTGCCCCTCCATTACCATGTGGTCTTCCAATAATTGCAGATGATGGAATCAGAAGAACTGTG
The DNA here is from genome assembly GCA_016097545.1 of Eucalyptus victrix. Taxonomy (NCBI): domain Eukaryota; kingdom Viridiplantae; phylum Streptophyta; class Magnoliopsida; order Myrtales; family Myrtaceae; genus Eucalyptus; species Eucalyptus victrix. The sequence continues at coordinate 32,518,161 of CM027837.1, forward strand.
CAGATCAAGATCATGCGTAAGTCGGTACCTGTCACCCATCAAGAGAGTTGACACCTGAAAGGTTTACCCATATGAAGAGGCTTTGAGACAATTGTCGCAAGGATTAGAACCATATTTACAGTCTTTCTGGTTCAAAGACTCGCCAAAGTGCGCAAGTAAGGTTTGCCGCCGACACTCATCCTGAAAATTTCACAAATTAGAGAGGAAACACACGTTTATCAATAAACTTTGCTCCATCTAGGCGTGTGAAATATGAGTTTAAGCCCAAAGGGTACATATTATTTGAAAATGTTGCCAACAGACCGGTCTAATGATCCAGCACCCAGACTGGTTAATGCCAGACTAACACTAACAACAGTCAATAGAACAAAGTGGAAAGTGTAGACACAAAATGGAAGCATCACTTAGTTGAGATCATCAGAGAGAAGTTGAGAACACAAAGTGGATTACCTTGAGTTCACAATATTGCTGCATTTTCCTAGCTTGAGCCATTGCACTTTTAAAGATTTCAGTTTTACCTCCTCGGCCACTCCTTAACATGCACACAACCCGGCTGAAATCCTTTTTCGCATATAGAGCAATGCACACTGCTGGTAGATTATCTCTTCCTGCCCTCCCTGATTCTTGATAATAGCTTTCGATTGACTTGGACATTGTATTGTGGATGACAAAACGCTGACCACATGGCACAAAAAAATATTTACTGAACCACCAAAGTTGAAAAATGATAAAAACATTATAAAAGGAGCACAAATTAGATCAGATTCATTTGCCACTTTTACAGTAAAGAAAATAGCTTCATCCTAGTTTAATTAATTTCAGCACAACAAAGTGCCATGCATGGAAGAAAGAATTTGACTTGAAAAAAACATATAATTCACTAGTTGCAATCAATAGCCAAGAATGACAATTTAGCAGGCCATTGGACCATGGAACCAGTAAAGTTTACTTCCAAGCACGCTAACAAACCAATCAGTGAAACTAAAACATTAGAAAAAAAGTGAATTAGTTGAGCATTTGGCAGCTTGTCAGCTTGACTCTACAACTAAAAATAGGCAAAGGCTTAGAGTCCATTTCAACTTACAACATCAGGTTTGTCTATTCCCATTCCAAAAGCAATGGTTGCACATACAACCTGGACCTCTCCAGTATGCCATTTCTTTTGAACAGCTACTCTTTGGCGGGCTGCTAATCCAGCATGATAGTACACTGTCTTTATACCGCACTTATCATTCAAGTATTTAGCAACATCAAAGCATTCACTCTTCGAGAGGCAATACACTATGCCACATAACTTAGCAAAACGATTCTTTAGCAGCTCTCCAAGCTGCTTCAGTGGTTCCTTGGTCTTAGATATGACCTCATATTTTAGGTTTGGTCTGTCAAAACTTGTCTCAAGAACAAGAGCATGGGAGATCCTGAGAGCTTTTAGGATATCCTACAATGGATGTACATTTCAATCAGACCCAAATGATTTTTTCAACATAGTTTGGAGGATAATGTGCAAGTTTCATACCTCACGAACTGGCTGGGTGGCAGTTGCAGTTAAGGCCATCACTGGGACATATGGAAAGTTTTGCTTGAGACATCCCAGTCCCCTATAATCTGGACGAAAATCATGTCCCCACTAACTGCAATAGTGACAACCATGAAAGTAATGATCAATAAGCTTTACTGATTTACAATCATTCAAATATACAAGAAAAGCTCCAAACAGCGATACATTCCTTTCATGAAATCGCACTGGCAGAGCAAGTCCAATAAAGACCTCATAAGAAACACAATCAATCAATGATCACATGCATGAACTTTGGCTTGATATCTCAAGTTGTTAATGAATAGTATAAAAGTTAAAAGAATATGTAGGGACACAAGAACCAGCTTAAAAGACCTAACTATTGTGCCAAACATGGACACCTTCAATTACATCCAAAAGTAATTTCTGTGGAGTTTAATTTAGTTGTGTGCATTGTGCTTACTATGATTAATGATGTGCCACTGACTTTTCCAAAACAAGGAACTAGATCATTTCCAGAATTAGTTATTTCAACATTGCATTCTGTTATACTAGAACTCCACAGAAGGTCTGGGTTTCAGAAGGTTCAGCGTGACACTGACAACGTAATTAGGCCAGAAACACACAAGATGCAAAATATGTTTGAAAAAAAAGAGTTTGAGTGAGCATGTATAAAAGTTAGCTTGCTTTTTTCTCTGGAACAAGGACAGTAGTTTTGCAGTGGCAACATCATAAATACTTTTTTCCACTTGATGTAACTCTAGCATGATCTTTGCTTCAGATACAAGGATGCCAAAAAGCATACCTCACACAATGTGCCTCATCGACAACAAAACCAGCTAGTTGTGCCTGTAATGTGTGATGGCCGAGTATCAAAAAGTTAAAAAGAAACTTTCAGAAAAAGTTACAGTATATCAGAATTAGTACCTTTCTATGCAAGCATTTCAATATCTCAAGAAATGATGGGTTCCCCACAATCCTTTCAGGAGTTACATACAATAGCTTGCACGATGGTTTATCTTTCCTGAAAAGGCAGGCAAATCAGTGGAGATTAATGACTTGACAATCCCAGCACTCAGCAAAAAAAAAAAAAGTTTAAGAAGTCCAATAGAAATCCCATTGGAGCAAATGGAGCATAGCCCAACATTTTATGGCAGGACAAAGATTGTATGGTATGATATACTTCTCTCGGAAGGCTAAGATGATAAAATTTATTTTCAAGGGAAACATCTTAGGCATGCATCTTTTCATTAACCACATAAAAAAATATGCATCCTTTGCAACAAATGGAGCAAACCATTTTATGGGGGGATAATGATTGCATGGTAGGATAAACTTCAGTAGGAACACAGAGAGAGAGAGAGAGAGAGAGAGAGAGAGAGAGAGAGAGAGAGAGAGAGAGAGAGAGAGAGAGAGAGAGAGAGAGAGAGAGAGAGAGAGAGAGAGAGAGAGAGAGAGAGAGAGAGAGAGAGAGAGAGAGAGAGAGAGAGAGAGAGAGAGAGAGAGAAGAGAGAGAGAGAGAGAGAGAGAGAGAGAGAGAGAGAGAGAGAGAGAGAGAGAGAGAGAGAGCTAAACCTTGCCTTAGTTCTTGGAGGACAAGCTTTTGCACGGGCAGCAGTTCTTGCCGAGAGTTCAAAAAAGTTGATGGAATTCCGTACTTGAGGGTTAGAGTAATTATTTGATCCTGGATGAGAGATAGCAGGGGAGATATAACAACTGTGACACCTGGTTTAAGAGTTGCTGGCAGCTGAAATGAAGGGTAAAAACATCAGAAGAGCAAATCAAGGGATGAGGGAATAACTTTTTTATTCACCTTTAGCTGATTAGGAAGCACCAGTTGTCACTATTTGTCTCATAATTACTTCAGCTAGAAACATATATGAAATACTTCAAGACTAAACAGAAAACACTTCAGGATAATTTAACTTAATAAATTCAGATTAATATCTTTCTTCTTGATTCAGTGGATCCAATATTTTGCATGCTCCCAAGATCCATCTTATATGTAAAAAGGATATCCATTTCAAACCAATTATGGAAATGATCACCCATAGTTGAGATGATGACATAGCACATACCTGCATAGGAAATATAGACATCTAAAATCTGAATTTGGTGCAATTAATTTGAAAACTTATTCCTCTTTGACTTAATAACCCTTTTGAATTACACCTGAAATATGACAGAAAACAACACTTATGTGCAAAAACACGATAAATTTTCCAGTAAGTAATTCAAAGGTCCTAGAAGCATAGCAGACCTCAAATTCTAGAAATTACAGAATGGACAGATGGGCGAAGGCAGAACGAGAATGTCCTGTATTTCCTTCTTCTCCAACTGAGTCCAATTCCGTACATTTGAACACAGGGTTATGTACCTGAATCACTTCCTATCACTTCACTTGCATTAGGAAAACATTTTCTTCCTTAAGTTTAAGCACAAACTTCTCAACGGTGCTAACCAAGCAGATTGCAAGATCATTTTATAGCTTAAATTTCAATATACAGGTCTACCCATCTAGTATGTAATTGGTGGAACCATTTGGCAAAGTGCACAGGGCTTGTGCTCTAAATATTGTCTCCACACATACTTCTACATTTGATCATTACACAAATGAAATAATGCTAACATTCACTAACCTGGTAACATAAACTTTTACCATCTCCAGTGGGCATGAGAATGAAGCAATCTTGCTTGGCTACAGAAGCTTTACAAGCCTGATGCTGCATTGGTCGAAATGCCTTGTTTCCGAATATTACAACATTTGCCAATTCTATGTCATCCAAGGCTTGCAATTCCTCAAAACTCAGAATTCCTTGTTTGCATGTCGAAATCCGAGAGCAACGTCTTTTATTTGAAACTGATGATATTGAACCATGAGTGACAGTGCTCTTACAGTCCTTCAACACAAATAAGCCTCTTCAGCACCATAAATAGTTTCTGACGTGGAGTGAAGGAAAATGGAAATTGTGCACAAAGAAATCCCAAGCCCTCATTTTGCGAAACACACCTATCAAAGATGCTGGATGCTAAATTCAACACTTGGATGATGTACCATACTCTCATAATATTTGAGAAATATAGGTATTATTGCATATCAAAAACAAAAATGAACTGTTCTTATTGACCAAATAGTTGTCATATAAGTCATTTTAGATCTTATAGACTGTGGAAGTAACTGGCAAGTTAGGAGTGTCTATTATACATTTGATCGGATGAGAGCCCTCACAGGCAATTTACTGTCTTAGAGAGATTTCCGTGTGAAGTATCTATACGCACGAGTTTGCAACACAAGCTCACCTCTTTCTAATACGGAGTCAAGTTTCAGTTCGATTATCATTCTGACATTCTGGAGTTTTTGCCTGTCTCTGATCGGCTTCCACCGACTCAATAACTTCTTTGATGAATTGTGTTAAGCATGAGTAGTTGGTACAGATTGGGAATATACATTGTCCTTGTAGGTGCATACTGAAGCACCATCCCATATTCTAATCATGTTAAACTGTCAATAACCCCCATCAGGTCGTCTCCTTTTAAGATAGTTTGCTGACCTTTTTTTCTAACCCCTGCAGCTTTCTATAATCCTTGAGAATGTCATGAAATAGCTTGCAATTCCTTCTACAGAGAGATGGTTTCTCTTTTAATATACATCTTTTGACCAAACACAGGCATCATCTATCTACCATTCACTTGATGTTTAATATTTATAAGTTGATTTACTAATCTGAAAAGTATTTCTTCGAAGCATACCACACATCTACACAGGCACCTAAACTCTTTAGATCATTGTGCAGCAACAATCTCTAGTTGCCTAATTTCCCTCTCCACTCATAATTAAGAGAAGCATTGCAGCAGCACTTAAATATTATGAATCGTACTTTCATCTAACAGGCTAAGTATTTAGATGCCAATCAAAAACCAAGACAATCTGTTCTCAATTCTTCTCATTTTCCTTGTTGACCCCAATAGACCTCAGCAACAAAAATATATAAAAATACAGGTGCAGAATCATTGTCAAAAGAAAAAAAGGTCATGCAGAGATCTGCCAACTTTTTGTCAACCTCCTAAACAACTGGACCATTGTGGCCAGACTCATGGGATTTGCCCGGTAGCTATCGTGTCTTCTTCAGGTGCCTATAGTTTCTTCACCGAATGGGCAACCGTGTCCAATACTGAGACATTCTTCAAGCCACGCGTTTGGTCCAAGCAATTCCACAGTCCAATTCCAAAACAAATCTAGGTCCATGAATCAAAAACTTAAGCCACAAACAGAACAACTATCAACCATATTAGTTTTGGGCATGGGAAGAAACATGCCAGGCCACCCTGCTTTTCTTTCTTTTTCTTAATCCCTTCAAAACTGGTTAGGGCAGAAAGGAGTGAGACAACTTCTCAGTTTTCAGAAGCATACCATTGATTCTAAAGATCGTCTGGCCAGAAGATGAGTGGACGAATTGCTTCGAGCACTGCCAAATGTATCATCTTCGTCTTCACTTTCAGTAGAAGAATCCACCTCAAGAAATGTTTGATTTTTCTCAGGTTGTGGAGAATCCTCTATAATATTAACATCATGCATGACATTGCATTCGCCGTCATTAGGGACATCTTGGCCAAACATATCAGTCAAAACTCCACAAGCTTCTGATTCCGCAGCTTGCAAATCATCCCAATCCTCAGTGTCTTGCATAGTTTCAGCAAGTTCTGCTAGAAAATCATCGCCACAGTGCTCCACGGTGATAAACTCTCGACCTTCGTCACCTTAAGAAAACCAAAAGAAGAGAGAGATGATTTTGCGAGTTCCATGACAAAAAGAGAGAAAGAGAGAGAGAGAGAGAGAGAGAGAGAGAGAGAGAGAGAGAGAGATCAAATAAATACAATCTACTATATGTAATCTGCAGTTAGTACAGTGACACACCATACTTAATCGTAGGCAAGACACCATACGTAAATTCGCGTTCAGTTCAGAAATAAGTCGACAATTCGCCAGTCAATAAGACTACTCCACAAAACCCACAGAGAAATAAGGATGGAATTAACGCTCAGTGAACTACATTTAATCAGCTCCTCCGGTCCATTCAAATCCGAAAGGTAGACTATCCCATAACTACCCTCAGAATGAAAACCTAACCGCAATAAATCTCCTTCTTGACGACAGCACAATCAATCGATCCACAAATTATCCACGCAACACAAGCGACCGCGACATTTCCTAATCACCAGATACCACGCGATTCGGCTAATAACCAGGAAAAACCACCATCCGAAGCAACGTCGACGCATCGAACCGGAACCGCACCAGACACTTCGCTCGTCAGCAAGAACCACTCCTAAAGCGGACTATTCCCCCAGCAATCACAGTCGTGGCGGACGATGAAACGCCTACATGACTCTATGCAGCGCTAATCGGCATGAACGAAATCGGGCGCGACGAAGTAAGCGATTGGAGGTACCGTAGAGGGAAACGAGACGGTCCAAGCAGTTGCTAGCGGACTGCTCGTCGAAGCCGAACTCCAGAGCCAAGCTCAGCAACCGAGCTCTCTCCACCTCCTGCGAGCCCCGATCCGCCATGGAATCTCCACCCGCTCGGAGCGATTCGAGCGATTCGAGCGATCGATCGATGGATGATGCAAGAGGTGGCGTCGAATCGAATCGAATCGCTGTTCTCTCGAGAGAGCGCGCGCGCTCGAAGGGCTCTCGTTCGAAAATCCTTGACGGCGATGGCGGAATTGATGTTTTTCTTTTGCCTTTTCGAAAGTTGGAGGGAGCGAACGGAGGAGAGAGGTTGGAGCCATTTTCTTTGGGCGTGCATGGAACACTTCTGTACGGAAAGTGTGCCCGGGAACAAAAAAGGAACAGAAACGCGTTTGGTTGCGTTTCTGTTCCTTTTTTGTTTTTTTGTTTCTGGAACGAAATAAGAACAAAAAAAAGAAACATAAAAAAGTTATTTCTTTTTAAAAGAAACACTTCTTCGACGGAACAAAAGAACAAAAACCAAAGAAACAAAAGAACAAAATCGGAACAAAGCGAAGAACTCTTCGTGCGTGCTCGTCGCTCCTCTCGGCTGAAGCTTCGTTCTTCCGTTTCCGGCGTCTCTTCCATCTCTCCGGCGGCTCCCACTCGGCTGACTCTCCGCGACTCCAGGTACGTTTCCGGTCGGCGTTGCTCCCCGTTCGGCCCTCCTCCTCCGGTCAGTGTCGCTTCCTGTTCGGCCCTCCTCCTCCGGTCAGCGTCGCTCCCCCTTCGGCGCTCCTTCTCCGGTCGGCACTGCTCCCCCTTCGGCGCGGCGAGCCGTCCCTCGAGCGAGCGTTGCTCGCCCAGATCTGCCGCGCCGAAGGGGAGCAACGCTCGCTCGAGCTGCAGCTCGATCTGCAGCTCGTCATTGCCTCCCCCTTCGCTCGCTCGAGCTGCTGCCTCGAGCTGCTGCGAGCTCGCTCGAGCTCGAGCGAGAGCTGCTTCGAGCTCGAGCTGCAGCTCGATTTGCTGCGAGCTCGCTCGAGCTCGAGCTCCCGGCTGCTGCGAGCTTGAGCTGCAGCTCGATCTGTAGCTGCTCGAGCTCGAGCTGCAGCTCGATTGTCATTGAGGTAAGCCCAAAAATTATGAGCTAAGCTCGAGCTGCAGCTCGATCTGCTGCGAGCTCGCTCGAGCTCGAGCTCGAGCTGCAGCTCGATCTGTAGCTGCTCGAGCTCGAGCTGCAGCTCGATTGTCATTGAGGTAAGCCCAAAAATTATGAGCTAACCGTATGAATTGATCAAATTATTGTAGAACTTGTTCTCGACGTGGCTTGCTAATATGAATTACAGGGAACTGGAGTCTTCGTGGATGGCCCTGGTGCTGGAAAACATATTCAAGCTGGTGCCAAGAAAGTTATCATCACTGCACCAGCAAAAGGTGCTGATATACCCACCTACGTCTATGGTGTGAATGAGAAAGATTATTCGCATGAAGTTGCTAACATAATCAGGTCAGAATCTTTCTTGAAAGAACTAAGATTGTGTTGATCAGTATGAACTGAACCAATGAGCTTCTGGCCGATTTCAGCAATGCTTCTTGCACCACTAACTGCCTCGCTCCTTTCGTGAAAGTCCTGGATGAAAAGTTCGGTAAGGCTTCGTTTCCGATATTTGACCACCCTTTTTATCCCTAATGTGACTTACCTGTTTGGGTTGTGACTAGTTTCTGAACTCTCACGATCACTTTCGTAGGCATTGTGAAGGGTACAATGACAACCACACACTCCTACACAGGTGACCAGGTAATTGAACAAAGTGTCAAGAAATCGTGTCTTTATGTGCATGCTGTCTGGAACTTACTGGGGCACTTTAGGTTTTGCTCACGTCTAAGTATAATCGTTTCTTTTACCCCGTATGGTTCAGAGGCTCTTGGATGCTTCCCACCGTGACTTGCGGAGAGCCAGAGCCGCAGCACTCAACATCGTCCCAACAAGCACTGGGGCTGCAAAGGCTGTGTCTCTCGTGCTTCCCCAGCTCAAGGGCAAGCTCAATGGGATTGCCCTCCGTGTGCCAACACCGAACGTCTCTGTCATCGACCTTCTTGTGAATGTCGAGAAGAAGGGCCTTACCGCCGAGGATGTCAATGCAGCCTTCAGAGATGCAGCCGAAGGGCCGCTCAAGGGCATATTGGCTGTGTGCGATGACCCTCTCGTGTCAGTGGATTTCCGATGCTCCAATGTCTCTTCAACCATCGATTCTTCACTGTCGATGGTCATGGGAGACGATATGGTGAAGGTGGTCGCTTGGTATGACAATGAATGGGGCTATAGGTGAGAACACTCATTTATAAAGTACCAAGGGATAATGGCTCCAAATTTGAAGTTACATCTTCCATTTCTTTTCTCGGATGTTTGATGTGATTTTACCTCCTCAATCTTTCAGCCAAAGGGTCGTCAACTTGGCACATTTAGTAGCAGTCAAGTGGCCAGGCATTGAGATACCTGGATCGACCGGAGACCCATTGGAAGATTTCTGCAAGAAGAACCCCGCTGACGAGGAGTGCAAGGTCTATGAGAATTAGTTCGTCGCATTCCTTCTCCTAATTCCTGGTGGATCGCGCAAGGCAAGGTTTTTCTTTATCTTTATCGTTTTCAGTATCGACACCAAGTGCATATACGATGGTGATAGCCGAGAGGGGTAAGCTGATGTGCAAAAAGTAGGGTGTGTTGATGAGACAGCATCTGAGATTTGGAATAACCAAATCAGAATGGTTTTTGTTCTGATGTGAAGCTACTGCTTTTATCAAATTTACTTGTGATGAATGGAATAAACTGAGAACGTTAAGCATCTCTGCTACGGCGTCTGCATTTCCATTCCTAGATCGAACTATTCAAGCCTGTCCTGGAGTCAGAATTTATGTTCGCCTTAAGCTTTGTCACCCCTTTCTGAAGAATCATCGTTTAGCCTCCTCCGCCTCCATCGAGCTTACGAAGATTCCCTGTCGCCCATGAGTTGTGCCAGTGAGATCTATGAAGAAGAGATCGACTTCTTCGATGTAATGCTTTAGCGGGCCGTGTAGAAATGTTCCTGCCAATATATGCAAATTGGTAATCATAAGTCTGATACTTAAAAAAGTAAATAACATAAGACTCCATCCTTCTCATGAAGTTCAATGCTCATTCATTTTGTTAGTCTGAACCACGAGGCACGTGTATAACGAGATCTATTCGCCCGACATGTTCGAACAAGCTGGACAAATTCCCTTATGAAGCATAGGATGCTGCGTATAACAACCCAAAGCACGTGGTGCAAAGATGTCAATGGGATTCGCCTTTGGGAGGGGTCGCTTTCCCACGAGTCGTGACAAAACCATACAGCGCTTCCTAAGCCGGGATCAGTGCGTGACCTGGTAACGCACTGCTTACTAGCGAACTTTTGCTCGATGTGACATCATTTTAATGTTTTTAGATGGGATAATTATACGAATGATTTCTATATCAAAAATTCGAAAATCACATTAAACAAATCAAAAATTCAAAAATAATATTATACATTGAGTTAAAGTTTAATGGTCATATTAAACAAATCAAATTTTTAGAGACTGTGTTTAAGAATTATTTGTGCCATTTTTCCTCACAAAATTTATGTTTTATCCTCTTAGTCACTTTGAATTTCACATCCCATTTTTCAAAAATTAAATTTATAAGCATTTAATGAGAATGAGAAATCAATATCAAGTTTTTTTTTGGTAAAAGAAATCAATATCAAGTTTATTATATGCTTTAAAACTAAAAAAAAAAATGTACTTGAATTTACTAGATACAAACTTTAATTACAAAATTTTATACGAAATATGCCATATGATCATGCTAAAAATGTTTGTCTTCACTAATCATGAACAAAATAAAATTAATGAGCATTTCATAAGAATGACAATTTAATATAAATTTTAAACTTTAAAAAAAAACATAAATTTTTTTGTCGTTTACCAAACGTGTTTTGTTCTTTTTCTATTCTAGGAACAGAAATTGACGAGTTACCAAACATGTTTTGTTCTTTTTTTTTATTCCAAGAACAGTTTTTTTTTTACACTTACCAAACGCGTTCTTTTGTTCAGAAACTGTTCTCCGGAACAGAAACACTTTTTTTTGTTTCTGTTCCTGGGAACAGAAAAGGAACAGAAATGAAACCATGCGCGCCCTTTCTAATTCTTCTTGGCAATTCTGTTTTCCGCCCCTGAAGTTCGTTTTGAGTTCTATTTTGGCCGCCCTCGTAAGTCATCTTGGTTTCGTTTGACGCCCATGGGAAATTGGGGCTTGTTTGGTGGGAAGAAATATGAAATATATACATATCCATCAATTGTGCCTCTTTGCAAAATTCGAAACAGAAAATAATTATTTTAAGTTTAAAAAAAATCATTAAATCATTATGTATGATTGATTCTACACATCAATATCTACCAAATGTGAAGAACTTTTTGACGTTTCACATTGAAAAAGCCAGAACAGAATCGCCAAATTTGTTAAAAAACAAAACTATTCTAAATATTGACATCAATTGAGTATTTTAAGAAACTAGAGACCACATCATTAGCAAAAAAAAAAAAAAAAATCTTAAAAAAAGGTTATCGGGTTAAAATTGATGTTTATCTCATTTGGTGAGAGCCTTCTTGACTTCATCCTCGTTGTAATATTTTTACCTTTATTTACGTATACCTTTCACTAGAATATCAAATAATTTGGAAAGATAGGTTTCCAACACTACCATACCGTTTGGTGAAAAAGGACTACTTCCTTGTGAGGATGGAGTCATCGAGTAATCAATCGGATAGGTCCTATTTGCAAAAATTCAAGTTTAAAACAAGAATTGTGCTTAAGGGCCTAATTATGGGCCAAATTACAAATTCACGGAATTGGAGAGCCAATCTGCAAAATCATGGGAAATTGAGGGCGTAAGAGTGAAATTGGTACGGTGAGGATCCTAAAACCAATCGCGGGAGATCCGAAACTGGCCGGCAAAGGGTCGACTTGACTTGCCCTACCAGCAGCCAGTAGGATCAGTCGAATTGATTCACGTCGATTTGACCGGTTCTTGACTATTATTGATTGGTTCTAGCCAGTTCTTATTGTTTTACGCCTTTGTGGCTCTTATGGGTTTAAAATTTATGCAATATGATCCTTGAAGGACCAAATTGAAGAGAAAACTTGCCTAATTTGAGGAGAAATTGTTTGATTTTGATTCAATTAAGTCAATTAATCATAAATGTTATATATGGACCCACTATTGACTTAATTGAACAATTATCATGAAAAACAATACACCAAAACCATGGCTAAAAGTGCAAACTAATTGAAATGCCATGCGTCAAATAGTTTTATTCGTGAGGCCTCAATTGTCAAGACATAGCCTAGTCCCTTATATTAAGCATCATTATAGATCTTATAACCTCAAGGATCAGACTGTACCATCAATACTAGGGCAGTAGTCAACTTGTGCTTGAGCCCCTGAAAACTCTTCTCACACTTATTTGTCCATTCAAACTTTACTTCTTTCTTTAGCAGTCGTGTCAAGAGCATAGCTATTCTAGAGTATCTTTTCACGAATCGCCTGTAATAGCCATCCAATCCTAGAAAACTATGAACTTCGATCACTGTTGTTAGTCTTGGCCAATTCATGACTGCCTCAATCTTTATTGGGTCCACCGAAATTCCCTTGCCTGATATTATGTGACCGAGAAAAGCTACCCGACCAAGTACGCTTTAAATACTTAGTTAATTAAGTCCATGAAAGGGAGAAGAACACCTAGAGTGCCAAATTTGGCACGAGGGGACACTTGAATACCAAAAGTTTGGAAAAATGCACTTAAGTACCAAAATCGGAGTAAAATTGATCAGTTAAATGGTAACAGCAAAAAAATCAGGCCAAAAAACTATCATGGTATTTTTCCCAATGACACAAGTGCAAAATAATGACATGGCTATATAAGCCAAAAACGGTGTCGTTTTGCCTCGGATTTCGATTTTACTATAAATATTAATTAAATTAAATTTAAAACTAAATTTATAATAATAAAATTTAAAAAGGGGGGGAGGACTTGCAGAACAACGAGGGTTGGGCAAGCCCTTGTTGATGCTTCCCCATTATTGCCAAGATAGGCTAGCGACAGTGGGAAAAGGGTCAGCTGGGGTCGCTAGGCCCTTGGCAAGGGTCTACAAGCCCTTGCCTAGATTTGAGGCGAGGGTCGCGACCTTCCCCCAAATCCAACGATGACCATCGCCCTAGATTCGGTGAGGGTGCCCAACCAAGCTAAAGGCCGACGACCCGCCCAGATCTAGGGCGAGGGTTGCCGGCCCCCGGCCCTTGTTGTTAATGACCCCAACCAACCCTTCTTGGCAACAGTAGGGCAGTGGCGACAAGGGGTTGCATAGCCCTTGCCGTTCTGCAACTCCTCCCCCCTTTTTAAATTTAGTTTTATAATTTAATTTAATTAATATTTATATTAAAATTCAAATAAGAAGCAAAATGATGTTGTTTTACCTCTATTTTGCTGACTTAGCTCTTTGGCAAGCTATATAATAAAAATTATCATGTAGGATTTCCTGCAAAGGTTGTTGGACTTAGCACTCAAGTGTCTCATTTTCAAAGAAAGTGGCACTTAGGTGTATCTTTTGTAACTTTGGGCACTTAAGTATCCCTCGTGCCAAGTTTTGGTTAACCTAAATGACATCACCGTAAACTCATAGCGGCCGTATTGCGTTCAAAACGCTGTCTTTGGGATATCTTCCTTCTTGATTCTCCACTGATGCTAGCATGTCCTTAGGTCTATTTTGGAGAATACCAAAGCTCCTTGAAGTTGATCAAACAAGTCGTTGATCCTTGGTAATGGATACTTGTTCCTGATTGGTGCTTGATTGGGTTGTTGGTGGTTGATGCATTGACACAATGACCCATCCTTCTTCTTCATGAACAGGACCTATGCTCCCCATGGCGATGCACTAGGGCAAATGAATCCCTTATCGAGCAGCTCTTGCAACTCCTTCAATTCTGACAACGCCATTCGATAAGATGCCTTGGAGATTGGTTCCATTCTGGGGGCTAACTCAATGACAAATTTCATTTCCTTTTCCGGAGGCAATCTTGGTAATTCCTTCAGAAAAATGTCTACGAAGTTTCGGGCCATTGTGATATCTTCCAACTTTGATTCTTTCATTGTCACATCCATCACCTTTGCCAAATAGCTTTCGCAACTCTCCTTTAGTAATTGTACTACCTCGAGTAATGTAAATAAGGGTATCGAGGGTCCTCTCCCATTCTCTATGAACTCGTAGCAAGAACGACCATATAGGTTGAATTGTATTCCCTTACTATAGCGGTCCACCATGGCTCATTGCTTCTTGAGCCAATCCATTCAAGTAATGACATCAAAATCATACATGACCAAAATAGCTAGGTTTATCAATTCCTTCTGACTACTGACAACAATCTTGCACTTTCAACAGCCTAAGACAAGTAACACCTTATCCTTCATAGGGTGGAAATTCTAAGTACCCTTTCCAACGGTTTCAATTCTAATATAACTAATCTAACAAACTGCTTTGCTACGAGCGAATATGTAGCTCCCATATCAAACAACACATAAGTAGCATGCTAGTGTCAGGAGGTTGTACTTTTGATTACGACTCGGGAGTCCTTCCATCCTCTCTGATCAACGCATACACTCTTACTTAAGTTGGGGATTGGTTCGGATTGTTCTACGGTGTAGTCCTAATTTGTTGTCCCATGTGCAATTGTTAGGGTTGTATCTCGACTGGTCGACGTAGGTAGTTTTGCACCTAATGGCCGTGCTGGCCACACTCGAAGCACGCTCCAGTTTGGCCAGGCATGGTGCTGTCTTGTGTTGCCTACAACAAAACTGGCACTTGTTATTAAGATTATGCGCCGGCTTCCCAATACCATTTTTTTCTTGTTGGTAGGGATGGAATGCTTTCCTCCTATCATTGGCTTCTTTCCAAACCGATGGTGGTCCTGATTAAAGGCATACCGCGATCCAAGTGCAACTATTTGTTCGACACATCCCTTTCAATCAACTAGACATTTTCATATAACTCGTTGTATTCTTTAAAGTTTAAGGGCGCCAACTAGCTGTGGATTTCTAGCTTCAAGCCATCTCGGAATCTCCTCGCTCTATCTGTTAGGTCCTCGATCATCTTGGTTAATACTTTGACAGCTTAGTGAACTTGGCTTTGTATGGACATATGATTCTAGTAGAGTCATAAATTTTGTCATCTTTTGTTCTCAAGCGCACTCTGAAAAGTACTTTCTGTTGAATGCTTCAACGAAGACTCCCTATGTTGTGGTTGTGCCTTCAGAAAAGACCCTTCCTCAAGTGGCCTCCCACCAGTCACTGGCATTACCTTAAAGTTAGTACACAGCCAATGTCACCTTGTCCTCCTTAGTGCACCTCAATGATGCAAGGTCTTCTGTATCTCCTTGACCCATGAGGTTGCAACCTCAAGATCACTTCTCCTAGCGAATTGTAGCAACTTCAGCTTTATAAGCTGCTCCACTAGTTTATGAATTAGTCAGTCACCATTCCTGTCTTTAGCCAACGAGGCATCATTATGAGCAACTACAGTGGCAACAGTAGTAGCCTAATTATATGCCTATTGTCCCATTATATTTATAATTGCCTCTAAGGCTTGTAGATCCATCTATTGGGATTCCTTTGTGCCTTTCCTCTAGCACCTGTTTGGGCAGGAGCTACCTTTCCTCCGGCCCAAACAGGTGCTAGAGGTCTAGGCATTCTCGGCTCTAGGTTATTCATCTTTTAGAGTTATAAAGAGAGTTGGTTCTACAATCCCAACAACCCGGTTAGGAATTCAGAACCATAATTCAGCAAAACAATCAGCAATCACAAGCATGGGGTGTGTTCCTAACTAACTATTCCAAAGTCTCAGCGCACCTTATCACTCTAGGTAATGACCAAGCTTTGATACCAAGTAGACACAGGATGTCATGCCCTAACACTTGGACACACAACGTCCCTTCTTTCCTTTGTTCATTTAATTGTGACGTCCTAGGAGGCGTCACTGACCCATTCATTTTATCTTTCGATTAAACACAAGCGGAAATGGAATTAACTCCACTTGTTCATACACATCAATACGAATAGCAAAGAAAACACATCAACAAACACTTTTATACATATATACGTATATACATTAACTTAGTACATTGGAAGTTCAGTAGTTACACATCCACAACGTGGATTCTTTTTGATTCACCAAAAAGTGTTGGGGATTAGCCTAGCTCCTCTATCCTACGAGAGCAACCTCAAAAAGTGGTATCTCCCTTACGTGCCTAGTACGCACCCACGTCAAAGTACCATGGCTCGAGCTTGGGATCGGGCTCTAGGTCCGGGTCCGTCTCTAGGTCAATGACAGAGTCATCGGGGACGTCCATGGCCATGGGATCCCAGATGGCACCCCCGAATCCCCCACCAACTGGTCTATCAAAACCCCATAGAGGGCCAAAGAACTTCCCTTTGAACCATATGTACCACGCCACGAATTAGTGAGGTACCAAGTTCGTCAGCTCCACATGCACCCAAATGGTGGTCATATACTTCTCGTACATGATGTTAGTCCCCTCTATCAAAAGGGGGTCACTTTAGGTGTCTTGATCTATTAGCACCCCAAATCACACATGGCAGAATGGACTACTCATGGTTAAGGCCTAAAAATTTTAAACCACAATGGGCGAGAAAAACTCAATAAGTAAACTAATTAAATCTCATGTAGGAGAGTACTTCACCTTGGTGACACCCTATATGTGCAACTTAATAGTAGATGGCATATCAATAACAAAACCTTTACTCTGCATCATCTATAAGCATGAAATGAGCAACTCACCATATAACGCCCTAAAAACGTAACTAATAATTGCATAAATAATTATCTACGTGAATCCACAATTCTAGTAGGCACATGACAAATACAACTAATAATCCAAACAAAATATGTACAATGTATCCACAAGAGTCCAGATTATTATGATCTCTCACAGTCACAATCGGCACTCGAGTTGGTGGTTTTCCAGTGTTACTAAGCATCGTCCTATCCTATCAAGCATGACAATGTCTCGACCTCACTTGAAGATGACATTCAATTAAGAGCATCGCTCCAAAATCCATCCGCGAATGACATCTAGACCTCCACCGTGAAAGTGCTAGTATGAACATCTAGAGGGGGGTGAATAGATGTGAAAATAAATTTTGCAAAATGCAGTGAAAAACTTCACTTTTAACCTGAGTCTAGTTGATAATAGATTTTGCAAAGGAAATCAGAATCTAACAATTAAATAGAGTTACGAACAAAATAAAGGAGTTCAGGGAAGAGAATAAGAACACAAGATTTATAGTGGTTCGGCTTAGATCAAGCCTACGTCCACTCTTCCGTACTAACAAACCACCGGCTAGATTTCACTATGAATCAAAAGAGATGTTATAGTCTCACATCCTTGATTCTATAGTGTAGATATTCTTCTACACTTCCTCAAGGTTTCATCAATATCTAATCTCTCTTTTGAGTACGAATTTATGCTCAATAATTGAATCAGCAAAGTACAAAGAGTTTCAAACTTTGGAATTTTTCTATCTCGCACACCACGAATAACTAGAGCGTCTTCCTTTATAAACTCCTCAATGTCTTCATAACCGTTGGCACCTTCCAAAGGAGTTCTTCCAATCTACCCATTGGACAAAATCAATTAGGGAGATCTTGAGTTATTTAAGAAATATGAAGATAGCCCATTAATCATGGTCGCCCATACAATCAGGATCTAGGTTTCCATAACTAGAACCTTCCAAGTATACTTCACCAATCAACAGATCTAGATTACTCGAATTAATTTCAATACGAATAATAGATCTTGAGATGCCATCTCCAGCCGTGCGAACTTCTTTAGCCGCACGAATCAAATCATTAAAGATTTACTCGCATTTGGATAAGTCTTCTTCGTCGGTTTAGAAATTGTTAATGAGGGCAAACTTTAAATCTTGAGTTTGGCGATCTTCAGACGTTGATGGTAGAGTCTGGAAGTTTTCAAACTAGACTAAAGGAAATGTTTTGTCAACTTCAAAATAGATAAGGAAGTTTTTTTCATCAATCTCCCCATTTTTTATGGTGACAAAACTTTCTTATAGATTTGGATACTTTTAACCTGAAAGACAATACTCAAGTAAACAAAGATATCTCATAAAAGATAAATGAATTAAGATAAAGATAGTATCGAATTTGCATCCATAGGAAATGAGTTAGTCCTGTAAAAATAACTATCTTTACCATAATTACCAACAATGCTTAAGATACTGCAAGCATTAAATGATCAAAACACAGTCCAAACCGGTCACAACCAAACAAAAATAAAGTCAAATCTAAAAGTCAAATTTGCACCAACTTCTCCCCATTTTTGTCAACATAAAAAATGTAGAGACTAAAAAGAAAATTGGATAAAATTAAGATTGTTTTAGAACACAAATGAGCTGGAAATCTCCCATCGACTTGACAGTCTCCTCCAGCTTTCTTAGATCCTCCTTCAGTTGCGCTACTTCCTCACCCTTTGTAGTTGGGATAAGTACACTAATGGTGCCATAAGTTGTGTACGGCGCTCACTTTGGTGCCAAAAGTTTCTGTCGGATCACTTAAGTGCCAAAAAATTTGAAAAACGCTCATTTTGGTGCCAACTCCGACGAAATTGGCCGGAAATCCGACGTGACCTTTTTTTTATTAATTTTTGACGTCGACGTGGCTTGTCGGAGAGTTGAGTCAGCATCCAAACACCAAAATGATGCCGTTTGGCATCTTTCCCCCAACTTTGAAACCCTAATCCCCAAATTGAGAGAGAGGGAAGCTCGTCTTCGTGTCTTCTTCTTCCTCGAAGACCCACACCAGCAACGGCACCGGCACGACACCAGCAACAGCACCGGCAGCACACCAGCAACGACACCAGCAACAGTAGCGCACTAGCAGCTCCTTCGACCCATCTTCTTCCTCCTCCTCCTCTGCCCTCGCCTTCGATTTTTCCTGCAACAATCTCAGTCTCTCCTTGCTCACCTGGTCGAGCAACTACAATGGTGGCTGAGCGACGGTGGCCGAGCGACGGCGGGCGAACGACAGTGGCCGAGTGGCGAAAACCCTAATTTTTCCCCATGTGAGCTAAACGGCGTCATTTCCATGAAGCCATCCACGTAGGACGGCAAAACGACGTCGTTTTCTTAAGGAGGATCGAAAACGACGTCATTTAAAGGCTTATCGATTTTTTTTTTAAAAAATCATTTTGGCTGGAATCTTTC
The DNA here is from genome assembly GCA_016097545.1 of Eucalyptus victrix. Taxonomy (NCBI): domain Eukaryota; kingdom Viridiplantae; phylum Streptophyta; class Magnoliopsida; order Myrtales; family Myrtaceae; genus Eucalyptus; species Eucalyptus victrix. The sequence continues at coordinate 32,537,479 of CM027837.1, forward strand.
GCCGGTGGCACCAAAGTGAGCATTTTTCCTCCGATTTGGCACTTAAGTGATCTGACGAAAACTTTTGGCACCAAAGTGAGTGCCACATACAACTTATGGCACAATTAGTGTATTTATCCCTTTTGTAGTTGCTTGAACTTGAAGATTAAGGGCTTGAACTTGATCATGCAATGAAATTGAAGTGGCTTGATTAGTATTCTGCATGTTCTAAAATTCACATCCCAAAGCATAAATCTAACCTCTAATCTCCATAAGAACATCAAGCAATCTTTTAAGGTCTGCTGAGTTGTCAATTTGAGTGCTTGCTTCAGTATGATTAGTTTGTGGAGTATTGGCAGATGATGGAACTTCAGCATGAACTTCCAGACTTGGAGATGAAACCTTATTACCTTCTTCAAGAAATTGAGAGGCATATACATCTTTTGGATTGGCAGGAGAACGACTAACATCATCATTGGTAAAAGCAAGTGAATGAGTACCTTTTTTATCAGCAGCTCTCCCTGTTTCAGTGCCTTCGGGTGGAGAGAAGTACTTTTCATGCTTTGGTTCTTCTTCAATCCCACAATGACCTTGTCCTTCATCCTCTGCTGGAGAATCACCATGAATTTCTCCTTGTATTTGTTCTCCTATTTGCTCTTCTTCTGCAGTTCTTCATTCTTCTTCTTCTTTCCTCATTGATTCCCTCTCTTCACTCCTCTGCTATGTTTTCTCTCTGTCTTGGTTTTCTCTATCCTTTGTCTCTGGAACAAGACACTGTAAGTTCTTTAAGGCAAGAGCAAAAATGGTGATGCCATCCTCATCTTCTTCAGCCACAGGGTCTTGACGAGTCTTGACAAGGGTCTTCTCCTTAAAACGCTCTAAAGCCTTGTTGAGCTCTTTCAGACACATCTTTGAAACCATCTTCAATCCCACCACCATTGGATCACAGGTTCGTACACATAGAATTTTGGGAGGTTGAATATTAAGATGTCTGAATAGACGAGTAATAAGAGCTGAATAGGGAAGTTGGCCCTTATCCTTTACCATTGACCTATACATTTGAAACATGATAGTATGCAGCAGAGAGAACTTGTAACCATTATTAATGGCATACATCAGCTTCGCTTCAGAATTGGAGACGTCAGTCTTTGATGTGGACTTGGGTCTGAGACAATTAATTACAATCTTATGGAGCAAGACATTTGAGGCACTCATCCTCAAATACGAAATCCGACCTTCTGCAATTCTGTCTCGAACAAGCTCTATAGTAGCATGACTAATAGACACACTAATTAATTGGAATATCCCTCTCTCCACTCAAATCACATCAGCTAGAGTGTTCATGTCAACCACATAATCCTGGTCTCTAACACTGAATGAAAATCTATTCGCATCTAACAAGTTTAGATTGGAATAGAAATACGCGGTAAGTTCTGGATGAGCTGCGACTGTCTTAGAGCTAAAACATTCAAGTTGAAGTAAAGTAAATTTCCCCCGTAACTTCACGTTTAGAGAATCGAGAAAATCAAAATCCACACTCCTTGGGTTCATCACCCCTCGCTTTAGCAACTCAGAGTAAACTCGCTTATATTCCTTAGAACGAAACAGATCTGCTCTTTTTCCTCGTATGTTCGTAGCAACACCCATTCTAGACTTAAAATGAGTGAACATTTTCTCATCGTCATCTTTTCCCTCCGGTTGATTAAATCCTCCGAAACGTGGATCACTTAGGAAGTTCACAAAAGCCCTTTCTGTCGAACCAGCAAGAGCAATTCTCAAACGTTCCATCATTCTTAAAAAATAGGTTTCATTTTGGTACTCATTTTCTTTCAAAAATTCATCAATAAAGGTTATTGGAGAACCACATTCCTTCAAGGCGGTGTAGAGTTTGAAAGTAAATGCAGGCTTAAGAGTCCTTACAGGTTCGACATCCTCAATAATTTCTTCCTCTGCTTGTTGTTGCTGAGGCTCTTGTGGTCTAGCCTGAGAAGGATGGCGTGGTTGAGAATGTTGTTGTTGACTTTGCTGCTGCCTTGAAGAATCTTCTTCTAGGTCAGATCGAAGTGCGTAGGACCCTCACGCATATGTTGTGGTTCCCTGCTTGCAATCCTTGAGGACTTTCTTTGAGAAGACATTATCACAGTCTTTGAGAAAATTTCTAAACTCGATTCGCGAGAAAGATGAAAACTTTAAGGATTAAACTAGAGCGAAAAAGTAGGAAAGTAAAGTTCTGTGCTCTAGGGTTTGTGAGTAAAAATGAAGAAGAAAGGTAGTATATAAAGCAGTTGAAACGAAGTATACAGATTATCATAAAAGGAAAAATAAAAATACCTTTTCAAAATGAATAACTGCCTTGTTTGAAAAAAAGATAATTGTCTTTTCAAAAATGATAACTTCCTTTTTGAAAAAGAATAATTGCTACAACTTCAAAAACTTAGGAAGATAACATCAATCAATTGCCAATTAATAAGCAATCGTACCTTTTTGAGTTTTTATCAGAAAGCTAAATTGTTAGAACTGAAATAACTTACAGTCATAATTTTTGGTCGTCTGAGTCTGAGCATCTTTAGACTTTTATCCCTGAGTCTGAGTTTCTTCAGACTCTAAGATATTAAGTCTAGAGCAAATAGACTCAAATTGACTTTTCTCCAGTGGCTATGTAAAAATGTATGTCAGCTGATTCTTTGAGTCAATAAATTGGATCAAGATTTCTCCATTTTGAACATGGTCTCTAATAAAATGGTGTCGAATCTCTATGTACTTTGCTTTTGAATGTAGGATTGGATTCTTGGTGAGATTAATCGTGCTGGTATTGTCACATTTGATCTTAGTGCATGAGTCTTTGATTCCAAAGTCTCTTAGCTGTTGTTTTATCCATAAGATTTGAGAACAGTAACTTCCAAGAGCCATGTATTCTGCTTCTGCTGTTGAAAGAGTTACAGTACTTTGCTTCCTTGAAAACCAAGATATTGTCATGTTACCAAGCATTTGACAAGTGTCTGAGGTGTTCTTTCTATCAACTCTGCATCCTACTAGATTTGCGTCCGAATATCCAAAGAGAGTAAAATCTTATTCTTTGGGATACTATAGACCTAACTTAGAGGTTGTTGCAACGTATTTGATGATGTGTTTCGCAGCACTTAGATGAGATTATTTGTGATCCGATTGAAATCTGGCACAAATACAAACACTAAACAAAATGTCAGGTCTAGAGGTAGTAAGATAAAGAAGTGAACCAATGATACTTCTATACAGTTTCTGGTCAACTTTCTTTCCTCCTTCATCTTTGTCCAGCTTCGAAAAACTTGATTTTAGTATATCAGTCTTTTTACAATTCTCCAAATCGAACTTTTTAACAAGTTCTTTAGCATATTTTTCTTGGTAAATGAAAATTCCTTTCTTCAATTGTTTCACTTGTAGTCCAAGAAAGAAGAATAGTTCACCCATCATGCTCATCTCGAATTCATCCTACAGGTTTTCGTTAGGTAATCCAAAAAGAATATCATCAAAATAGTTTGAACAAGTAGAAAGTTTTTACTTTCTCTTTTAATAAACAGAGTAGTGTCCACTTTACCTTTAACAAAGCCATTTTGGATTAAAAACTTACTTAATTTGTTGTACCAAGCTTGAGGTGCTTGCTTTAAACCATATAGCGCCTTTTTCAGTCTGAATACAGAGTCTGGTTTTCTTGGGTCTTCGAAACTAGGAGGTTGTTCCACATAGACTTCTTCTTGGATAAATCCATTTAGGAATGCACTTTTGACGTCCATTTAGGATAACCTGAAATTCTTATAACAAACAAAAGCAAGTAATAATTTAATTGCTTCTAACCTTGCTACTAAAGTGTAAGTCTCATCATAGTCTATCCCTTCTTCTTGCGTATATCTTTTGGCCGCGAGTCTTGCTTTGTTCCTTACAACTTTTCCTTGTTCGTCCATCTTGTTCTTGAAAACCTATTTAGCTCCAATAGCAGATTTACTTTTTGGTTCAGAAGTTAATTCCTAAACATTGTTAACACTGAACTGCTTGAGCTCTTCTTGCATAACTTCAATCAGCTTTCATCAGTTAAAGTTTCTTCTATGCTTTTGGGTTCTATTTAAAAAATAAGAGCCACAGCGCTAGACTTTTTATGCCTTTTGGATCTTGTACGAATCCCTTCATTAATGTCACCAATGATGAGTTCTTTGGGATGACTAGACTTGTGCTTCTAGTTGCTGGTTGGTCTGACAAACTGTTGAACTTTTTCTTCAATTGATTCTTCAACATTCGTTTGTTGTTGTCCTTTTGAAGTCTGAGCTGCTTCGTGGAAATTAGACTTTGTAGAGTTTGGAGTAGGTTCAGATTCTTCAGGTTGAGTATAGATCGATTGATTTTGTATAAGGTCTTGAAATTTGACATTCATCGATTCTTCTACAAATTGAGTTTTCTTGTTGTATACTCTATAAGCTTTGCTGGAGGTTGAATATCCAAGGAAGATTCCTTCGTCTGCTTTTTCTTCAAACTTACCAATTCGATCATTTACATTTTTCAAGACAAAACATTTGCAACGAAACACATAAAAATAAGAAACGATTAGCTTCTTTCCTTTGAACAACTCATAGGGAGTTTTCTCCATAATATGCCTTAAGAAAACTCTGTTAATAATATAACATGCTGTAAAAACTGCTTCGGCCCAAAAATGAGAAGAAATATTGCTTTCAATTAAAAGTGTTTTAGCCATTTCTTGCAACGATATATTCTTCCTTTCCACAACTCCATTCTGTTCGGGAGTGTATGGAGAGGAGAACATATGCCGAAAACCAGATTCATCATAGAATTTAGCAAAGTCTTGATTTTCAAACTCACCTCCATGGTCTGTCCGAATGCTTGAAATAACATATAATTTCTCATTCTGTACTTTTTTGGCAAACTTTAGAACATAAGAGAAGGTTTTAAACTTACTTGTCAGAAATTATACCCAAGTAAATCGTGAATAATCATCCACTATTATTATGTAATATTTCTTTCCATCAATACTTTGAGTTCTAGTTGGTCCAAAGAGATCCATATGCAGGAGCTGCAGCACATGATTAGTGGAAACTTGATTTATTAATTTGAAAGAACTTCTAACATGTTTTCCCAACACACATGGTGTGCATAATCCAAATTTTTGGTATTTCATATTAGGTAATCCACGAACAAGCTTCTTTGAAGGGATCTTGGCAATTTGCTTCATGTTGATATGGCCAAACTTTTGATGCCAGAGATTAGCTTCATCTTGAATTGAAATTAGACATTAAGATCATTTTGGTTTGATATCCAAAAAAATAGATGTTCCCATGTCTTCGCCTCGTGAAAGTTTGAGAGAAGTCTTTACTGGTTCTTGAACATATTCCTTCCAATGAGACATTGTTGATCGTAAGGCTTCCAATCTTTCCTGTTTTGCATTTGACAATTCTTCCTTTGCTATTTCCATCAATTTTTTTTTCCTCCATTTGTTTGGATGAGCTTTATAAAATAACTTGAATCTCCTGTTATATGCCTTGAGCATCCACTGTCCAAGTATCATTTGACATTTTTATTGATAGTGACTTGCAATTAAAAAAGAAATTCAAGCTTTCTTTAGTACCCACACTTTCTTGGGTCCAATAAAGTTAGTGCAATATACGGTCTTTGTCAAATCCTTTTTAACAGGTCTCCAAATCATATGACATTTTTTCTCAAAGTGTTCTAAGCTGTTGCACTTAGAATATTTAAGAGCACTTCGGCCAGCAGGTTTTACAAAGACTTTTTGAAAATGATTTCTATAAAAGGTTTTTGTAGGTGTTTGTTTAATTCTTTCCTTTACTTTTGGAAAATCAATTAGAGGAATGGTTTCAGAAGTTATTCCCAAGCCTGATTTGTTAAAGTAAGGTCTTTGTATTGAAAGAATCTTTTCCAATTTCTTAGATCATATAGAAAACCTTTTTGAAATACTTGAAATATCATTTTTCAAAAGTGTATTTTCTTTTGAAAGAGAGTCTGCATTTTATTTTAAAGAAATAAAACTTTTATCTAAATTTTCGAACTTTTCTTTCTATACAATTTCTTGTTGCTTCAAAAACTTATAGATCCGATGTCACATTCAGTAAAGATTTATGATACATGTATAGGATGTACTCAATGTGTGCGAGCCTGCCCAACAGATGTATTAGAAATGATACTGTGGGATGGATGTAAAGCTAAGCAAATTGCTTCTACTCCAAGAACAGAGGACTGTGTCGGTTGTAAGAGATGTGAATCCGCCTGTCCAACGGATTTGTCGAATTTCCCCTTTTTACCTCGGAAATCCTCTTGAGAGAGATTTTGAGACTAAGACATAATTCATTAATATATTTCGAGACTTTAGTAGGAATTTTAAATTACTTATCTCGATTTCACTATCTGAGTTTGAGTCTGTATCTGTCTCAGAGTCTGAGTCTGATTTTGATTTTGCCATTAAACAAATATTAGCATAATCATCATCACTCTCTTCGCATTCAGTATCACTCCAAGTTTCTACTTTGAGTGTTTTTTTTTTTTTATTTCTCAGCTTTTCATTTCTTTTTCTTCAGCAAGGGATAGTTAGGTCTGATGTGTCCCTTTTTCTTCCATTCAAAGCAAATCACATCTTTGTCGGATTCATCGTCCTCAGCTGATTTATTTTGAAACTTTTGAGAGTTTTGTTTCTTCCAATTGAATCTTCTTTTCTTTTTGTTCATTTTTCTGAACATTCTTATCATGAGAGCAAGCTCTTCATCGTCCATATCGTCTTTAGAATCTATAACATCATAATCATCATTAGATTTTAAGGCAATTTTTTTTTTTTTTTTTACCTTTGGGATCTTCTTCTTCATTGATTTGCTCCACTGTGTGCCAACCAATTCGTCAACGGAAAGTGGCATGATCCTTTATGTTTCTCTTATTGAGGTCTTTACGTGATTCCAATCTTTGGAAAGTCTATGCAACAGTTTGTTAACCTTCATGGGTCCTGAGATTGGTTGACCTTGACTCAAGACTATTTACGATTTCTGTAAAACGACTAAACATGTTAGTGATAAATTCTCCTGGCTTCATCTTGAAGGCTTCATATTGACCAAGCAGAATATTGATCTTGGTTTCTTTTACTCGATTAGTTCATTCATAGGTAATGTGGAGCCTATCCCAGACTTCTTTAGCTGTTTTACAAGAAGATATTCTATTATATTCAATAGGAGATAATGCAGAATATAAGGAGTAAATTGCTTTTACATCAAGAGCTTGTCTCTTGGTTATCTCTTCTTGAGTCATCTCGCTAGCCTTTGCAGCTTCTTTTCCCCTTTCTGAGACTGTTGTAGCTTTAGGAATAATTTATTTGTTTACCACATCCCATTCTAGAGGATCTTTCAATTTTAGAAATGCTTTCATCTTGTTTTTCCATATACTGTATTCTTTTCCATCGAAATAATACAGTATGATGTTGCTTTGCCCTTCAACCAAACCTGGAGCTAAATATTAGCCATGAATCTTTAACTCAGAAGTAAAAACACTTCAATTAAGTGAATACACAAGCTCTGATACTAATTGAAACTGTTAGTACGAACACCTAGAGAGGGGTGAATAGGTGTAAAAACAAATTTTGCAAAATGTAGTGAAAAACTTCACTTTTAACCTGAGTCTAGTTGACAATAGACTTTGCAGAGGAAATCAGACTCTAACAATTAAATAGAGTTACGAACAAAATAAAAGAGTTCATGTAAGAGAATAAGAACACAAGGTTTTTATAGTGGTTCGACTTAGACCAAGCCTACGTCCACTCTGCCGTACTGACAGCCCACCGGCTGGATTTCACTATGAATCAAAAGAGATGTTACAGTCTCACGTCCTTGATTCCATAGTGTAGAGATTCTGTTACACTTCCTCAAAGTCTCACCAGTATCTAATCTCTTTTTTGAGTACGGATTTATGCTCAACAATTGAATCAGCAAAGTACAAAGAGTTTCAAACTTTGAAATTTTTCTATCTCGCACACCATGAATAACTAGAGCGTCTTCTTTTATAAACTCCTCCATGACTTCATAACCATTGGCACCTTCCAAAGAATTTCTTCAAATCTACCCGTTGGACAGAGTCAATTAGGGAGATCTCGAGTTATTTAAGGAATATGAAGATAGCCTACCAATCTTGCTCGCTCATACAATCAGGATCTAGGTTTCCATAACTAGAACCTTCCAAGTATACTTCACCAATCAACGGATCTAAATTACTTGAATTAATTTCAATACGAATAATAGATCTTGAGATGCCATCTCCAGCCGTGAGAACTTCTTTAAGCCGCACGAATCAAATCCTTAAAGATTTACTCACATCTGGATAAGTCTTTTTCGTCGGTCTAGAAACTGTCAATGAGGGCAGACTTTAAATCTTGAGTCTAGCGATCTTCAGACGTTGATGGTAGAGTCTAGAAGTCTTCAGACTAGACTAAATGAAATGTTTTGTCAACTTCAAAATAGGTAAGGAAGTTTTCTCCAACACATCGGGCATCCGAAATCCATTAGGCATTGTCCCTCATGGTCATGTGAATACGGAACCATTTATGTGATCACATGAGCATAGCAACCACTCAAGCCAATTTTTTATCTTACAATTTAACCAATGCAAGAGTATTTAGTGCTCACATGTTATACACCAACAATTTTTACACACCAAAATGCCATAAAATAATCATCGATTAATTACTCACCAAAATAAGCATACGAAAACCTCTTAGCAATCACCCCTCAATTCCACACAATATCACACTAGGGATTTACTTCAAAATAACTTATCACTTTTCAAAATAAGATATCACAAGCACTTATGACTTTCAAGATAAGCTATCACAAACGCTTATCACTATCTAAGATAAGCTATTGCAATCACTTATCATTATTTAAGATAAGTTATCACAAGTACTTATTACTATTTAAGATAAGCTATCACAAGCACTTATCACTATTGAAGATAAGCTATTGCAAGCACTTATCACTAATCGAGATAAGCTAACACTCTTACTTATCACTTATCAAGATAAGTTATTACCCTTACATATCACTTATCAAGATAAGTTATCACCTAATCCACCTATCTTTTAATATAATTATCATTAATCTTAATCCTAACCCTAATCCTAAGCATAACTACCATCCTAATCAAGATTTAGGAAGTTACTCACAGGACTAGCTTCTAAGCTTTGATGGCGAGCGGCAACGACCGACGACAACACGTAGCTCATGATGGTGGACAGTGGAGACAGTGGTTAGGGCACATGGCAAGGGAACAGTGGTGATGGCATCATGGCGTAGTGGCAAACAACCTTGGGTGGCGGTGGCATGTCACAGTGGTGGATGGCAATGAGAACAATGGTTCACGGCCTTAGGTGGTGGCGTGTCATGGCCCGGCAACGAATGACTAGCAAAGTGCGAGGACGGTGATGAGGCGGCAACAACAACTGTAGCGGGGATGGTGGGGGTGACTGAGGAAGAAAGAGAGGGGGGGAGAGAGATGGTGTGAGGGACAGAGAGTGTGAGAGTTGACAGAGAGAAATTTGGGTGGGGGGTTTTGTGGTGAGAGAGAGAAGAGGGAGAGAATGAGAGAAATGAGTGAGAGGATGAGGACTTCTCTTCCAAGTTTTAATTTCAAGCATTAATGAACTTGGTACAAATTTTCTCGAATCACTCTTGGCCAAGTCCTTTGAATGGCCACAAATTACTCTTGCAATCTTTCTAACCAATCTTCAATTAATGCAAGATTTCGAACATGTGTTATAATTGCAAATGAACTAGGAAAGCTAATTTGGTTGGTCTCTTGCCTTTCTTCTTCAAATGGGCACCCGCCCTCTCTTTGAAGACAATAATTTTGTCTCATTAGGCCAACAAGCTTCTAGAAGGGGTAACTTACGGATTTAATTAGACTACAGCGTAAAACACTATTCATGCACATGGGTAAATTAATGTGCAAGCTTCCAAAGAACAAGTGTGGGCTTAAACGGCTTCGGTGGGCCAGTCCTCTTGGTCGTCCATGGTGGGTGTGAGGCCCATTGGGCTAGCCTGGGGCTTGGGCCCTCATGGCTCCTCATTTGCAGCCCATTTTCACTTTTCCCAAAATTCACGGTCCATTGATGTAAAATTGAATTTTTATCCTAAGTTGACCCGTCCTTTGCTTTTCCATTATTCATTGATCACTGTCGTAATTCTACTCCTTAGATAGAGGTCGGATTGAGGATGTCACATGATGGCACTGCTTGAGAATTTTAATTACAGTTTCAGTGAGTTAGGGCATTCTCTTCCATGAGGAAATTGTGGAATTTCTCATTGATAGAACTTCGAGCTGCTCTCGTTAAAATACTGACATAAGCATCATTTTGCGACACATAGTGGGGCAACATCACGACCTCGAAGCGTCCTATATCAATTTTCCTCTACAATCAAACAATTAAAGACAGTCAGAAAAGAGACCATACAATTGCTGGTACACAGAATCTTCATAGTCATAGCAATGAGTTGTTACAAAATCTTAAAAAATATAATGCACACTGCTGAATGCCATTTTTTTTTTGTTTTTTGTTTTTTTGGCAAATGCCATCTTGTTAACTAGCAAATTTAAAATATAAAGGAAACAAAAGGAGAATTTCCAATGTTTTCACACCAACTTTTCCAAATCCACGACTGCTCCTTAATGTCGTCTTCTTCGATCAAGCCCGGAACCACAAACTCCAGACCATAGCACCTCCCTACCATAGTCGGCCGAACACATGCATTTACTGGACTGATGTTGCTGGTGCAGAACCAACGGCCACCATTGGCCACCGGCCACTCTCGAACACGAATACAATGATGCCCATCATAACAAAACAAAACCATAAAAAATCCAATCAAGCATCATAAGGAACTAGCATTCACTAGAAATCTTCATTTTATTTCTTCACAAATCTCCATTTTATAGCCCTTTCCTCCACGAATTGAGTTGTGCGAACGATGGTCCCTTTCTGTCCTCCCACTCTGCCGCTGACTTGTTGCTCTAAGCTCTTCAACTTGACTGACCACCTTGAGTTGTCAAATCGGCCGAAGCTTCCTTTCTGTCAGTCCTTGGAGCGTTGGCCGGTCCTCCACCTCAACAGCAGTCCCTCGGGTGCCTTGCCTTGCACGGTTGAGCGAGGAGGAAGAAGAGAGGGGAAAGAGATGAGTGCGGGCCAGGCCGATGAGGGAAGGAAGTGGGCTGGCCCGAGCTGGGGGGAAGGGGGGGAAGGGAAACAAAGGGAGGCCGGAGTCAGGCCGACCCTCTCCTTGGTTGCTATTTTTATTTTTTATTTTTTTAGTTAATTATTGTTTTATTTTTTTATTTTTTTTACGAAATTAGTAAATTTTAGCACCATTGATGCAAATTATCCTAATTCCTACATGCTGTGTAATTTAATGAAAATTCTTTTTGTTTAGAGGCTAAAAATTAATCCGCAATTTTCTATATAATTTAACCACAACTAACTAAGTAAAATATAGGTGTTAACAATCGCAAGTCATTCTATACAGTCTAACATAGTCTGATGATAATGAGCACAACTTGATTTCATGTAATAGATTGTCATGATATTAAGTCCCAGAAGGTGCTGGTCACTTGCGCATTTGATTGCAACGTCGATCACAACAAAAATAACCGTTTATAAGTGTGCACATGTAAACATACACAAAAGTCATGTAACTTTTCGATGATGACTTTGTAACCAACTTACATAGTCTAAGGTAGCTATATAACTTTTCTACTACACAAGTCATATTTGTCACTACTCATTTTGTAGCTGATTGATTGCGTTATAAGTTAAATTTTTGACTAGTAATTTCTATTCAACAATTTCACATATGATACACTTGTACATGACATTTTTTAATTTTTTTTCTTTAAGTGTTCACACTATTGTTTCAATTACTTCCCACTGTGCATGTTACTTGTCTCGTGTCACACATATTAGATAAGACATCATTTTCTGAAACGATGGGCATGTCTCCCCATTAAGTCATCGGCGGGGCATTAAACCTTTGGTTTTAAAACTCTTGTACATTTTGCATGGACAAATACCATCACTTGCCAAATGAGAATTATTACTAGTATGTCCAACAAAATCTGCATGTACTATCACAGAAAGGTTTCCAATAGATGAAGATATTTAGTGAAATCTCTAGTGTTAAGGCATTGAGCGATAAATTTCAAGATTGACTCTTTCCTATGAATTGGTCCGAATGATTGAGGTTCAACCACGGTCAATGACTTTATATCATTGTGTGTGGCAAAAAGAAAAAAAAAACTAAAAAGTTGTTCTAAAAAAAAAATCCAAAAGAAAGAAAAGATGGTCAGTGGCTTTCTTCTTACCCAATTCTTGCTCTTTTGTATGAATTGGTTTGGATGATTGAGGTTCAACCACGTTCAATTTCTTTATGTCACTCTATGTGGCAAAAAGAAAAGAAAAAAGTAAATAGTAGCTCTAAAAAGAAACTCCAAGAGAAAGAAAAGATAGTGGCTTTCTTCTTGCCCAATTCATACTCTTTCGCATGAATTGGTTCGGATGATTAAGGTTCAACCATGATCAATGACTTTGCATCACTCTATGTCGCAAATAGAAAAAAAGTAAAAAGTAATTCTAGAAAGAAACTCCAAAAGAAAGAAAAGATGGTTAATGGCTTTCTTCTTGCCCAATTCTTACTCTTTCATATGAATTGGTTTGGATGATTGAGGTTCAACCATGGTCAATGACTTTATATCACCTTATGTGGCAAATAGAAAAAAAGTAAAAAGTTGCTCTAAAAAGAAACCCCGAAAGAAAGAAAAGATGGTTAGTGGCTTTCTACTTGCCCAATTCTCACTATTGCAATATTTAAAAGAAAAGAAGAACTTGAAAGGTAGACTAGTGTAGTTTCTCAGAAAAATTCAGCTAAATGACGATATAAGCCGCAAAATCTCCTTCACTAATTTATAATTCAACCGCAAAGACTTACCTTCAAGTTAAAAAATAATCATTTGGTAAAATCATCCTTCCTCCTCTTTTCCAAGCTAATCTATCTAGAAATCTTAAGGTATTTTATGTACATAATTTGAAAAATCCGTCTATACCAACATAGTAGCAAAAGTGCACCAGAATCATAAATCTTTGCATAGAATGCATACGAGTCCTAATCACTTGATGACTCAATTGAGTCGTCATCCTTTGCAAAGAGTAAAATCAGGTATTTTCCATGGAGAATGTAGAGACTTGCTCAAATAGCACTTGAAGGCTATGCGGCAACCTTTACTTTCACTTCTTAATGTAGGTTTAGACTTTACGACTTGATGACCACCCACATAATGGTTTTAGTAGGCAAGTTCCTCCATTTGGACCTGAATATACAACCCAACCAGGAAATTTACGCATCCTTTTCTTCTGTGAATTAAGCTTACTATGCTGGAGTTGTCACGCCCCGATCCTCCGAGCGCGTGCACATCCCACTCTGGCCGATACAAATGCGACTTCCCAGGACACGTCGCCGACCCATTAAATTTTATTATGCATGCGGAAGCGAAACAAATCCCCTGACAACATTTAACTTGGGATAGAAAAGCAGGCAATCAATCACAACCAAACAAGCTTTCTTATAAACACATAGGTTTATATACAACACTGGATTGACTATAAAATAGACCGGCTCAACAAAAAGGGAACTGTCCTATGACCAACTTGTCAGACACGTTCACCAATTCTTCAGCCTCCACCTTCCGAACTCCAGGACTTCCGGTCCTCCACGACCGTCATCTAGGGACCTGAAATAATATCCCACAACCGGGATGAGACTACGTCTCAGCGAGTCCTACCCTCTAAAACTCAATTAGGGAGAAAATACGCCTCGGGCGCTCTAGCCACACAAATAGGATAGATGACTTACCTCGCCTCGGTCCCCTTTCCCGCACGTCGACAATTCATATTCAACAATGCTCGCACAAGCTGAAACTACCGACATACCCATCGGTCTATCAATTCAGTCAATCCAATCAATATCATACAATCCACACATCTATCAATTCATATCATCTATTAAACCATACCATCTATTCATCCATCAATACAATTACGGCTCACACAAGCTGAAATGGATGCAATGCTCTCACAAGCTGATATAGATGGTAGCTCGCACAAGCTGATATATACATAGATGATAGCTCGCACAAGCTGATATATGGATCGTTGCTCTCACAAGCTGATAAACGATCATTGCTCTCACAAGCTGACATATATATAGATCGTGCTCGCACAAGTTGATAAAACGATCTTAGCTCATTTAAGCTGCCGCAATATTCAATATAGTATACTATAGCTCACCAGAAGCTGCCATATATATATGTATATCATAATTGCTCGCCCAAGCTGGTACATATATATAAACCAATGCTCGCCAAAGCTTATCATTCAATAATAAACCAACTCATATCTCAATTTAATCAATCAATCAATCCAATCGATTCAAACTGGTCATACAAACCAATTACGGTGCTAAAAGCCAACACCGGGTATTTTCAAGTTAAATACCACAACTTCATTAATATCACTCAATTCCACACTTTTGGAATAATTAACCATAATCATCAATCACTCAATTTCTCAATTTAAACATACAATTAACACAAACCGACCGCACTGCTGCGATCAGCGTGAAATTCTAACAACCGGCCATCCCGGCATAATTTTCGAAATTATTAAATAATTAAATTTAATTCCGAAAATTAAATAATTAAATATTATTTTATAATAATATAATTTAATAAAATAATATTTAAAAAATCGAAATAATTAATTAATTAAAAATAATTAATTAGGGCTTAAACTAGATTACACTAATTTAAACATACAATTAGCCCTAATTAAACATCCATTAAACTAATCATACAACTAATCTAATTTACATTAAAATAATCTAATTTAATCACATAAACCTAATTAGACTAATCTAAACACCCCTTAAGCGTCATTAACTCACTAAGCAAGAATTAGAGGATAAACTCACCGGTTTTGCGCGCCGGTGAGTTCACGGCGACCACGACGCCAAGGCGGTCGATAAACCCCAAAGCGGCGACACCAACGGAGGCCGGGAAGACACCTAAAACGGGCCTCGAAGTCTCCAAAACCTTGCTGTCTTCTGCTTCTGTTCTTGGCTGAACTGCAGAGAAGAAACCAGCAGCTTCAATGGCGAAAACGGGCCGATCGGAGCTCCGGCAAGCGGGTGGTTGGCAACCGGTGGCTCCCGGGGGTCTTGGGGGTTTTGCTGAAGGTTGAGATGGGCGGAGGAAGGACCGGAATGGGAGAAAAATGGCCGAAAACGCGAAACAGTGCAGGCTGCAGGCGGACCGACGGACCGGCGACTGGTTCCTTCCCGGCGGCGCCCAGGCCGGCCGGCGGCTCCGTTCGGGACGAAATTAGGCTCGTTGGAACGGTCTGTCTCTCCCGGTCACGGTGATATGTGGATCGTTGGCTGATTCATCCGGGAAGACCACTTTTGACTCGATTCTTTGATGAAGGGTCAGCTGGAGCAGAAACTGAAGGAGAGGGAAAACGAGGAAGAGAGGAGCTCGTCCGGTTTGGAGGCCGAATGGGGGAGAGAGAGAGTGAAGTGAGGGCTGTCAAGACCCCCATAAATGCTTGCTTCAAGTCCCCATGCCCATGATGGCCTCATCTTCTCTCTCTTCTCTAGCCTTTTCTCCCTACAAGTAGGGGTAATTTGGTCATTTCCACCTTGCACAAATTACACATCTGACCTTAGGCTGAAATTGGTGGATGGGCCTAAGAAATGGGCTTGGCCATGAGTAGGAGTGGGCTTGGAAATTGGTTGGGCTTGATTGGGCTCAAAGTTGGACCATGGGCTTTGAAAGAGAAATAGTTGGTTTGGTCCAATGGGTTCACTTGCTTGACTTAGGGCCATTTGGTGGCTGTCCCACCTTTGGGCCTAGGGCCCACACTGGCTTGGCCCGGCCCACGACCTCACGGGCTTGCTTCCTCGGTCCGAAAATCCCTTTTTCCAATTGCTCGGCTTAATTGGCTCTGTCGACTGTCTGAAGTAGCTTCATCCCAAAGTCCGTCCCGGACATTCCCGATAATTCGAAGTCCAATCATAAGTTCTGTTGCCATGTCAATTTCGCCAAATGCCATTTCGGTTACAACTCAGACTGACGGGTGGCTGTGAGGATTCACGCGTGACCGACTCGTGCCAAATCACGTTCAAGACATCTCGACGCATGGTCGTCCTTGACTGCATGAAATTACGGAGGATAGATTCTTATTTCAAAGTACACGACATCGAGGATCGACATAGAGTCGTTCGTGGATTCGATAACAGTAAACGGAATCACCCGTCGTTCCATTATGTTCTGTCCGCGAATCGACTTTTAGTCGTCCTTAGAATCGGCCTGCCTATCTACAGGATCGTCCTCACGTAAATCTCACGGTCAAGTTGTTTTCCCAGGTCGAGTCCTTTAGTCGTACGAGTTCTGTCCTCATTAGCCTTTCCCCTCAAGGTCAGTATCTCAGGAGTGATCAATTCCGAGTGAGATCAACCAACAATGCATTGACGAAATTCACATCCATTCATTCCTCAGAGGACTCGAATTTCAGGATGTCACAGGAGTGCTTGTCAAATTTCATAATTCCATGAAAAGAATACATATTTAGTCAAATCTAACTCAGTGACCACAAGTACTAGATTGAAAGTTACGCTGGCCAAGTTGACAAGGACATCGACCCATAACTTCATCCAAGCACCAAAAGAGACAAGTGCTTCAAGGAAAATAAGAGACAAATATCATAAATATGGTATAACTGACGTCATGGCAGAACAAATACGGTGCTTCAATTACTTTCCATGATGAACGTTAATTGCCTCGTGCCATACATATCGAATAAGACATCGTTTTCAAAAATAACGAGCATGGCTCCCAATTAAAGTCATCAATAGGGCAACAGTAAGCTTTCATTTCCAAACTCTTGTATATTTTGCATGGACAGATACCTTCACATGCAAAACAAGAAATATTTCTAGTATGTCCAGCACAATCCCCATGTACCATCATATTAGGTTTTCAATTGAGCGATAAATTTCAGTATTGACACTTTTGCGTAAATTGGTCCAGATGATTGAGGTTCAACCATGGTCAATGACTTTATATCACCCTATGCGGCAAAAGAAAAAAGGTAAAAAGTTGCTCTTCAAAGAAAGTAAAAAAAAGGAAAAAGAAAAGATGGTTAGTGGTTTTCTTTTTGCCCAATTCTTACTCATACAATATTCAAAAGGAAAGAAGAACTTGAAAAATAGACTCGTGTTATTTTGGCAAAAAAATTCAGCTAAATGACGATACAAGTCTCAAAATTTCCTTTAATGATTTATAGTTCAACCGCAATGACCTATATTCAAATTAAACATGAACTTATTTGGTAAAATCATCCTACTTCCTCTCTTTTGAGCCAATATGTATAGAAAAAATCCCCCCATGCCAACATAACAATCAAATTGCACCAGAAATCTTAAATTTTTGTACAGAATACAATCGAGTCCTAATTACTTTTTGACCCAATCAAATCATCAACCTTTGCAAAGAGTAAAACCAAGTCTTTTCTACGGAGAATGTCAAAACTTGCCCAAATAGCACTCGAAGCCTCTGTGGCAACATTTAATTTCACTTCTTAATATAGGTTTAAACTTTATGAGTTGATAACACCCCCATAATGGTTTTAGCGGGCAAGTTCCTCCATTTGGACCTAAATATTCAACCCAACCCAACCAGGAAATTTACGCATCCGTGTCTTCCGTGTTTTAAACTTACTATGCTGGAGTGCTCGCATAATTCCATGAAAATAATACATATTTAGTCCAAATCTAACTCAGCAACGACAAGTTCTAGTGGATCGAAAGTCGCTGTCTAAGTTGACAAGGACATCGACCCATAATCTCATCCAAGCACCAAACGAGACAGGTGCTTCAAGGAAAATAAAAAACAAATATGGTACCTAGTCTCCAAAATCTTACATTATTTCTATTCATTACTAATGAGCAATGCACTCTAGAATCATTGATCCATATTGTGATTAACGATATACTTTAGATCAACCAATGATGTGCACATCTCAATAGAAACATCAATATTGTGGATAAAATCGAGAATGCGAACCTAGCTAGGTCAAAAGAAATATAAGTCTTGACTATTGGACTATTTGGTACATGCACCATTGCATCACATCCACACAACAATCAAAGATGAATAAAGATGCACATAAATTCTAGAACATACACCGAACTAATTGGAAGACCATCTAAAATTGTCAAAATACTAATGCGTCACACGATGTACCCATTCATTAGTTTTGGGCATTGAAATGTCAGGTTTAAGGAGAAAACTATAATTGCCTTTGCCTCCAAGTAAGCCTCTTGCATCCCTATATGCATAGTAGGAAATTTGCTACTATGGACAGCCTTTTACACTTAGGTGTCACAACCTTTCTTGAGGTGAACCACATAGGGAAAACTAACATATTGCTGAGGAGGAATAATAGACCCTCTTACAAGGCAACGCTTGCGTTTAACCCGGGTTCTCTCGAGCCCATTCTGTTAAATTATGTCTCAAGTTTGAAAGTTTACAAAATGTGATTCGCTTGTATTAAATTTTCGATGAGACGTGTGAATCAAGACAAAATAAAATAAAAAAAAAAAAAGGAGCAAAGTTTTTCTCTCATTTATATGTAGGAGGAGGAGCCGAATTCTTCTATCCACGGTGGGGCCCAACACAACTTCTAAACCTGGGCTGTCACGCCCCGATCCTCGGGCACGCACACATCCTTCTACTTGGTCGATTTTAAAATGCGATATCCCAGGACAATGTATCGCCGACCCTTTCATTTATTAAGCACATGCGGAAGCAGTTAGAATCCCCAGATAATAAAACGATGGAATAGAAAAGCAGGGCCATATTTTTCATATTGAAACTTATAACCAAACTTTTATACAAAACACAAACCAGAGCACTTCACAACTTTTACTCTAAAACTCTATTTACATCAAAATAGAGATCTCAAAAGAAGATAGGATCTCAATCCATCCAGGCCGTACTCAAGGCCCCTCTCAGGACTATCTTCTTCTTCCAAAAAGTCCTTCTCCTCAGATCTCACTTCCGAGTTCTCCTTCATAGACTTCTCCTCCTCAGCTCCTCATCGGGGTCCTGAAATGTTTTTCTCCAAACCGGGATGAGACTACGTCTCAGCGAGTTCTACCCCACTAAGCCCGATTAGTAAACCATTATACTATAGGCTGCCTAAACACGCACATGTCAGAAGACGTACCTTGGCATCAAATTCCACCTGCATATTAGTACAATTCATAATAGACACCCAAGCGATCATATCACCGATCGAAGCATCGATCAAATCGACCTAGTCGATTATATGCCAACAAGACTACTCACGGTCATTTCCATTTAGTCAATCAATTCACAACATCAAATCAAGACAATGATCAATCACATTGAATCACACTCAGATCGAATCATCGATCAATCGACCTAGTCGATTACAAGTCAATCGAATCATTTCTAGGTCATTCACTCCATCCCACATAACCTCCAATAGTACACTTAGTCACAGAGCTCCATCAATGCTCTCGGGCGTCATTTTCGCCAAGGTGACATAAGTAACAGACGGTCTACGTGCGTTCTTTAAGGCGCCGTTTTCGCACAGTGATATTCCTCATCACCGAACCACGCCCGTCATAGGTCACAAATCACTAACAGTCTATGTGCGTTCTTTAAGGCGCCGTTTTCGCATAGTGATGTCCTTCATCACCGAACCACGCCTGTCACGATTCATAGGTAGTCTACGTGCGTTCTTTAAGGCGCCGTTTTCGCACAGTGATATTCTTAATCACCAAACCACGCCTACCATAAGTCCTAGACAGTCTACGTGCGTTCTTTAAGGCGCCGTTTTCGCACAGTAATGTACTTTATCACCGAACCACGCCTGTTTATACTTCGTACTTGATCGGTCTCAGACAATAGAATTCTCAGTTAGCTTTCATCGCTCTCTCCACTTATAGCTCAACAAGACATTACAATTGCTAACTAGCCATACTCGGCCATCTACCAATCAATAATTCAATTTCACTCAATTTCAAGCAATTTAGGGTAAATCCCTAAAATATCACAATTTATTTAATTTCATACAACGTAGAGCTCAAATAAACAAACGGACCACACCACGACGATCAGCACGAGATTTCGGTCCTCGGCCATCAAAATCTTAATTTCCGAAAAATAAATAAATAATTAATTAATTTCGAAAATTAATTAATAAATATTAAAAATTCAATGTAGCACAAAATAAAGCCCGATTACATAAACAGACTTCACCACGGTCATCAGCATAAAATTCCGGTTCCAGACCATCTCAGTTGAATTTTCGGGAAATAAATAATTAATTAATTTAATTCCGAAAATTAATATTTAAATACCAAAAATTCCACTTAGGCCCAAAAAGCCTAATTGAAGCCCACTAAGGGTCGGGAAAAATCCCAAGGCACTTCCAATAATTAGTAGACCATGTCTACTTGCTAATTGCGCAATCAATTTATTTAAATTGCATCACAATTGACTAATAATTGCCAATTTATTCTAATCTAACAACCTAAACATAATTAATTAAAACTAAATCAACCTTAAGCATAATTAGCCAACTAATCCTGGATTAGTGAGATTACTCACCAAATCACGCGCAAATCGGATCAATCCGACGAGGGCGACGCGAGGAACAACAAACTCCAAAGCACGGCTCGGGTTCGGGGCTCGGAAACGGCCCAAAAGCGGGCCTAAAGCCGCTGGAAACCCACTCCGTGGGGTGGCTGTCCGGGCTGAAAAAGAACACCAAACAGCAACCAAATAACGCAGCAAGGGTGGCAAGGTGCGGGGGAAGGCCGGTGGAGGTCCGGCGAGCTCAAACGGTGGCCGGAGGTGGCCGGACGGGGGCTGAACAGAGTTGGGCAGAGGCCAAACGGGGCTGGACGGCGCACGGCGAGGACGGCGAGCGCGGGTGGGAGGCGACGGAGCACGCGGCGAGCGCGGGTGTGCGGTGTGGGCGGCGGTCTAGCTCCGGTGCGGTAGCGATGACTTCAGCGAGCTGCTGTCCTTCTTCCTCCGCTTGCTGGTTTTTCACGAACAAGAAGAAAGAAAGAGGGGGCTTCGGTCACGTGGGGTTGGGGGAGAAGAAAGAGAAGAGAGAAGAAGAGATAAGTGAGAGAAGAAGC
This sequence comes from Eucalyptus victrix, assembly GCA_016097545.1. Lineage (NCBI taxonomy): Eukaryota > Viridiplantae > Streptophyta > Magnoliopsida > Myrtales > Myrtaceae > Eucalyptus > Eucalyptus victrix. The sequence continues at coordinate 32,558,763 of CM027837.1, forward strand.
CTTTGACTAGTCAAAAAGGAGAGAGAGAGAGAGAAGAAGCAAATTTGAACTTGGCAAGGGTGTTCGGTGGGGGAGTGTCTGCACGGATGGGAGGGGAGAGGAGAGAAGAGAGAGAAAAGAGAGAGGGAGAGAGAGACAAAAATAAAATAAAAATAACATTATTATTCTTATTTTCTTTTCTTTTCTCTTTCCCTTTTCATTTTCTTTTGGTCTTCGATTTTTCCTCCGATAATTTCTTTATTGAAATTTCGGACTCGTCAATTAATTGATAGACGATGAGACGGTCCTAAAAATGAATTGTGACACGCCCGAATATTCGATTCCCAAAACCGAATTAAATTTCATGATTAAAATCGACCGGACGTGATTTTAGTCTAATCCAACCAATTAGGTAGCTTTTAGGGATTTTACCGCGGTTATATCCCTTAACGGCTTCACCCAATAGGTTAGCTAACTCGTGAGTGATCAGCTCAGAGAAAAAGGACCATAGGCACGTCGACGAAATGCACATTTCATTTTATCGAAACGGGGTCGAATTTTAGGATGTCACATGGGCTTTCTTTCTTCCGCCGATGGAAATTAAAGGAAGCTTCTGTACGTGAAGTAGGAAAGTGGTGGGGACGTGAAGTAGGAAGCTTCTGCACACACACGCACGGAAAAGGGAAATCTTTCTAAGCGGCAGAGAGAAGCCCTACGTAGAAGAAGTGAGTGAGAAGCCGCACGTCCGCCGAAGCCTACGTAGAGCTGGACGTTCACGCCGCTTGGGAAAGAGCCGCATGTTTTCCTTGAAGCTGCGCGAAGGTGGTAATTTTTGTGCCGTGAGTTTATGTCCAAATGAGTTGTGTATTTACAAACACTTTGGGTTTGTGGTTAAATCTAGGTGTGGGAAACACTGAGCGTTTGAGCGATTATGGTGGATTATTTGCTGCTGGCTCTCTCCGTGGACGTAGGTACCGATACTCGGACCAAATCACGTAAATTTCCGGTGTCGTTATTTTTTTCGTTTATTTCTCTGGTGATTTCGCATTGATGCAAATTGCAAGATCCTGTCATTTCCGCATATTATATCCTACCGCAACTTGAGTTCTTGATTGAACTTGCAAGTAAACTCACCCTAGAGCCGCCACCAATATTTTATGGATCGATTAGAAATCCAACTAAAGTATCTTAGCCTACCTTACTTTTGCAAACTAAAGATTCATGAATATAATGAAGGCCAAGCCTGCGGTTCCTCACATTTGCAATCACACTAGAGACGATCAACTTCCTTCGAAGGAAACTTCTCGCAGTCCCCCTCATCCTCGCCCCTCCATTGAATGAGCAATCTGCTTGCCTCTTGTTAGTTGCAAGACGCTGGATTTTTCGCTCGGTTCTCTCGAGAAACATTTTCATCAATCAATGGACGAGTAGATTTCAGAGAAATGGGGGTCTGACAGAATTATCAATTAAAGTGCTTATGGATATTAGAATCAATCACATATAGAGGATGATGATGCAGGTAATATGGTATAGTAATTGGTAACCGAGGAAGCCATAGTTATCAAAATATTAATGCATCGCAAAATGTCCAGATTCATTAGTATTAGGCATTGAAATGTCAGGTTTAAGGAGAAAAAGAAAATTGACATTGCCTACCAGCTAAGCTTCCAAACCAGGACAAAACCCATTACTTTCTATAAATTATTGTTTTCTTATTCTTCTTCAAGCTCTCACTCGAAATCATATCAAATGGAGAATGCGGGAGTATTTTTCACTATGCTTCAAAAGAAAGTAGTGACGTTTTCCACAGATTTTAATAGTAGAGATTTCGAAGCCATTGTCCTTATCCTTTTTGGACGAGAAGCCTAAATTCGTTGTTGAAGAGAGTCCACATGACACGCACAAAACTCATGTAATTTTCTCCGTCAAACATCAACTTTATCAAATTGGTGTCCATGATGCATTTCATTTAAATTAATTAATGAAAGAATAATGATAAACATATCAAATACATTAGGATCTAATTGGACCAAATGAAAGTTTCGGCACAACATTTCACATTAATTAAAAGTGATTTAATCGAATCAATTTAAAATTCAAATATGACAAGACACATGAATAAAAGTTGATAGACTACTAGTATCATTATCTCTTCCAGCAATAGAAGCTTCCAATCACTCCCTATGAAAAGATTACGGCATTCATCACAAAACCTTTTCACAGTCGTGCCTTGGAGCATTATTCAAAGGTCCATTTATACTCTGGTAGAGTTGAAAATAAGTGTGTACATGTAAACATAAAGAATGGGCTACTAAATTAAACGTGATTGAGGGGTTCTCCAACTTTCCCTCGTTCACGGAAGATCTCACCACATGATTATGGTTTGGGTTAATTTGTGGGGTATTGTGAATAGCATCCTTTTAATTATTAAAGAGCCAATGAGTTGGGATTATCATAATAGAGCTTTTACGCTCAAAACAAATTTTCAATTTATAAGTATATCTGAAATGTGGATCGTATGGTTTGTTAGGTCCCTCACATTGAATAGCAACCTACTGTTTTTCCATAGAGACCCCATGTGGGGCATCGTTTGGTAGTTAGTCTTTCTTCACAATTTTTTTTTATATTTAAATTGGGACAATCATTTGGTTCTTTTTGATATTAAATGCTGAGAACAGGTTCTAATTAGCTAACCTTCTATTGATGCACTCAAAAGATACACTGTTCACAATGGAGAAGTTCATCTTCATAGCATTTCGTGATGTTATATTGGCTTCCCTATCAATGTTTCAGCCTGTCATATGTTCTAGCAACTTCACTGATCAAGTGGCTCTTCACCACTTCAAATCGGCGATCGAAGTCGACCCGACAAACACGATCAAAGGTGGCAATTGGACCACCAAAGCAAATGTCTGTGAATGGATTGGCATCATCTGCAGCAACCGCAGGCAGAGAATCACAACTTTAAATCTCTCATACATGGGTCTCCAGGGGAGGCTCTCTCCTTATCTAGGCAATCTTTCTTTCCTGGCTTCTCTTGATCTTCGCAACAACAGTTTCCATGGGAGAATTCCTATAGAAATTGGTCATTTGCGCCGCCTAAAAAAACTCGTGCTCCAATTTAACCAGTTTGAAGGAAACATTCCTTCTGACTTAGCCCAATGCCAAAATCTCGAAAAGATGTCACTCGTAGGGAATAGGCTAACTGGTGGCATACCAAGAGAATTTGGCACCGTCCCTAAGTTACAACTACTATATCTTAGCCTCAACCCCTTACGTGGTCAAATTCCAAGCTTCCTGGGCAATATATCCTCATTGCAGTTCATTGGTTTGTCCTCGGCCAATATCATAGGCTCGATTCCTCCGACACTTTTCAATAGATCACCCACCATTGTTGACTTGATGAATAATGATCTCTCAGGGGGTCTTCCCTCCAATCTTTGCTCCTGCTGGCCTAGCATTCAGGTGCTTCAACTATTTGATAACCAGTTCAACGGCGTGATACCAGAGACGCTAACCCAATGCAAAGAGCTTCTCATATTGGTGTTGTCATACAATCGTTTTCAGGGAAGCTTTCCTCGAGACATTGACAGGTTGCAAAAGCTACAGGTTCTCTACCTCGGTGAAAACAACTTGACTGGCACGATTCCTCGAACCATCGGTAACATGTCAAGCCTGCAAATTTTGGATGTAACATCTAACTATATCAGAGGTGACATTCCGAGTGAGATTGGCAAGTTGGTCAATCTGAAATATTTGAGCCTTCAGATCAATTTGCTAACAGGCAAAGTGCCTCAAGAAATTTTTAATGTTTCTTCTCTACGAACACTTAGTTTGGTCTTCAATTCCCTCTCTGGAAGTTTTTTCCCGGGTAGTGAACAGAGCCTTCCAAATTTGGAAAAACTCTATTTACATCATAATAGTTTTGGCGGCAACATCCCACAATATATTTCAAATTTTACGAACCTAATACTTTTCAGTGTCGGGAACAATCATCTCAGCGGACCCATACCCATGAGTTTGGGCAACTTGAAGAACCTCAGAGTCTTTGAGGCTGAATCAAATCAGCTAACAGGTGAGACTCATAGTTCAGAGCTTAGTTTTCTATCCGTTGTATCAAATTGCCAATCGCTGCAATCCTTGAATGTGGGAAGCAACCCATTTTGCGGCTCCATACGAAAATCTATCAAAAACTTCTCGAGTTCCCTACAAATTCTATATGCTTTCAACTGTCAAATTACAGGTCGCATTCCTCAGGAAATGGGTTCCTTGAAGAGATTGACTGCACTATGGTTGAATGGCAACGATCTAGATGGCAACATCCCATCATCAATCAGAGGACTAGAAAGCTTGCAAATGTTGTATCTCGATAACAACCATCTCGAAGGACCGATCCCCGATGAGATATGCAACTTGATAAGTTTAGGAAATTTGTTGCTCCAACAAAATAGTTTATCGGGATCAATCCTGAATTGCATTGGAAACTTGAGCAGCCTTCAAGAGTTTACAGTAAGTTGGAATAACTTGACATCGTTCGTACCAGTTAGCCTGTGGAGTCTTCAAGGACTCATCTTCCTTGATTTGTCACACAATTCTTTCATTGGAGGGCTACCATTGGATATAGGGAAAATGAGAGCTATGAACAGCATCGATCTTTCTCAGAACAGACTTATCGGCCGCATACCTAGTTCCATCCAGGGGTTAGAGAGCCTTGCTTATCTCAGCTTGTCAGGGAACTCGTTTGAAGGATCAATACCACCATCGATCGGCGACCTCAAAGGGTTGGAGTTCCTCGATCTCTCCTACAGTGAGTTGTCAGACGCAATACCCAAGTCCATCGAAGAACTTAGATTTCTGCAAAATTTGAACTTGTCCTTTAATAGGCTGTCAGGAGAAATTCCTAATGGCGGATCCTTTGGAAATTTCTCAGCTCTCTCCTTCATTGGGAATGAAGCGCTCTGTGGAAATGCAATATTTGAAGTCCCAACTTGCAAAGTAAATGAAAAGAAATCATCAAGGGACAAGCGGCTATGGTTACTATACGTTATGTTGCCAATTGCATCTGCTATACTTTCGGTCATTGTCATTTGCTTGCTTAGAAAGCATGGAAACACGATTAAAAGAGCTCCAGTTTCGGTGGGCATCCTGCTTGGAATTAACCACCCAATGATAACATATCGGGAACTTTGCTCAGCTACGAACAACTTCAGTGATGGATTTATAAGATGGGCTCAAGGCCCATCCGCTCAAGTTGGGTCCAAAAGGGCCCGGCCCACGGGAATAGGGCCCGTGGAGGGGGAAGGTATAAAAGGGAGGAGAGAGAGAGAGAAAGGAACTCTTTTTGGCACAATTCAACGTACGTCTTCTCCCGCGCGTTCTCTCTTCCTCCAAAAAGGAACAGTAAGTTCAAGGCACTGTTTTCTCCCCTTTAAGTCATCATCGGATCGAACGGGGCTAGAATTTCCTCCTCTTCTTCAGCGTTAGTGTTTAATCGTGGCTAACAAGGTACGCTCGAATCCGTGGTGTGCTTTACGATCGGTGATGCGTGTTTTTCCCGGGCTTCGTCTTCCGCATTGATTTAGGGATTCAATTCAAAGTGTCGAATCCGGTTTCCGGGGATCCGTTATTCCCAACATTGGTATCAGAGCCAGGTTCACGTTTTTCCCGATCGATTCTGATGTTTTTGATTGTTTTTTTTTCGCGAAATCACTTCGGCCGTACGGAACCGGGCGAAAATCCCGACACCCAAGTGCTTTTCGGCCTTTTTTCTGAGCTTTCGTAAGTCGAAATCAAATTCTCAAGGCACTGGGAGAAGCGCGACGTCGAGACGAGTCCGGCGATGTGTCGACCGTCGCCGGAATCCGCCGCACGCGCCCACACGCGCGGCCGGAAGGCGCTGCGCGTGGGCGCGACGCGCCTGGAAGCGCTGGCTTCGCCAGCGCGTGCACGCCGCCGGCGGGCGAACCGGCACGTGCCGGTCCGCGGACCGACGCGTGCTGGCGTCACGTGATGACGTCAGCGTGACGTCACGTGATGACGTCAGCGATGACGTCGTCACCGACGAAGTTTCGCCGGACGGTCACCGGCCGGCGAACCGACCCGACCGGCGACCCGACCCGACTCGCGAGCGAGGCCGCGCGCCCGCACGTGCCGGATGGACGCCCGTGTGACGTCATCCCCGCACGCGCGAGGCACGTGCGGTCGGTCCGCACGAGCGGTCCGACCGCCCGACCGGTCCGTCCGGTCCGACCGGTCCGACCGGCGCGTCCGTTGACCGACCCGTGGACCCGTTGACCGTTGACCGTCCGTTGACCGTTGACCGTTGACTTTGACCGTTGACCGTTGACCAAAAAAAAAAAAAGGAATTTGTTTTCTTTTTCAGTCATGCCTATGTGGGTTATAAGTAATCCATTTAATTCTGCATTTGTTGCATGAATTTGGGAAAATTATGTATTTTCTCTTGTATTAATTATGGATTATAAGTGATCCATTTTTAATTCTCGCATTTGTTGCGGGGAACTATGATGCGTTATGCAAGAATACCGCAATCCCGAGAACGGACGAGGGAAATGCAAGACTTAAGAGGCTGATGACATAGTTAGCTGATTATCGGTGGCATGATGGTGATTTAGTATCACATGTGGTCAAGGTCAATCGGATGATACGGAAATCATCGGAATGGTTATCTTATGCCGGATTTTCGGAAGGTGCCGGCTTTGATGAACACTCTTCCACCTAAATGGCAAGCAGTGTTGGATCGGCTATGGGAGGTCAACGTGGTCCCGGATTATAGGAGGCTGGTGGAAGCTTTTGTTAGAGAGCACTATAGGATTGAGTTGGCCAAAACTTCAACCCTTAGATTGAGCGCCACATGGCGCCGAGTGAATGCGCCTTGGAGGCGACATGAATGCTCTCCAAAAGTTTTTCCATGGTTGGCAAATGTACCTTCAGTTTTCTCAGATGTTATGGCTGATAGATTAGAAGGGACATTCCCTATTTATTTCTTTGATTGATTATGTAATGATTACTACCTGATTGTTGTTGATGTAGCAACCGATATATTAGTTGTATCATGTGAAAGCATTGTTATTTTATTGAATGTTAAGATTTTTTATCTGCTTTCTGCTATTGCTGGTTGCTGTGGGTAATTAGCTGTGGGTAGTAATAGAAGTTTTTGTAACTTCATAGGATTTATTTGCATAAGATAATTATATTAATAATAATTTTAAGTTAGGATTTTTTGGAGGATGATTGGAAACATAGTGACCTTTTGATTTCGAAGCCTTACTTGAAATTAATTATTAATATGATGGGTCTATGCAAATAGGGATGCATAAATGATAGGCATTAATTATTCGTGCATATATGTACGATGTGTTCGGATCGATGGATTGACAACTAAGAATGTAATTGCTGATATGAACGGCAATAATTGTGAAATATTGAATATGAAGATTCAATATGTGCTGGAAAAGCAAGAAGCACTAGAAGCTCTTGACCACATTATGGAAGACATTGAGGGTGTCGTGCACCACCTTGAGCTAGTAGAGGACCGCTTAACGGTATTTGAGCCGTAAATAGACATTTGCTCTGCTGGTTCTAGCTCAGAAAGGGCTTTGTGCTCTAAGCGCAAGCGTATTGATTCGTTCAATATGTGGGAATGCAAAGGATCAAGTCCTTATTGCAAGAAATCAAGAGTTAACCAACACAAGAGAGGAAAACGTCCTCAAGTGAAGAAAATGTCAAGGGTGTGATGTTACAATTGTGACAAGAGAGGTCACTATGCTCGCGACGTCGTGAGCCAAAGAAGCTATACACCTCTTGTACATTTGCGAACTTTACTTATGTGTCAAGTTCTGCATTATAGGCTGAATCCAATCCTTTGTGGAATGTAGATTCATGATCGACAGACCATGTAGCGAAGGATAGAGAACCCTTCATGGAATTCCGACGAGTACCAACTGGAACTAAGTGGATCTATGTTGGAAACAACTCTAGAACTGATGTAAAGGAATTTGCATCGACTAATAGAACATGAGAGGTGGACGCATCTTTGATGTTCTATATGCTCTGGAGATTCGTCGAAATTTTGTGTCTGTCTTAGTGTTGGTTAAGCTTGGTTTTGGTATGAACTTCCACAATAAATGTGTAGATTTGTGTTTAGATACAAACTACTATGGTTGTGGTCACTTTCTGGATGGTTTTATTGTACTAAATGTTGACTGTGATGATGTCAATATGTTATCCCCTTGTTTCACGTCTTCTATCTTATATGATAATGATGTGAATATGATGGCATGCTAGATTTGGTCATATGGGCCAACAACATATGAAAAGACTAGCCAAAAAGGGCTTGTTGGGCAATATTGAAAAAGTTGATTTGTCCATATGTGAGCATTGCCTAGTAGGGAAAATGACAAGGAGACCATTTGGAAAAGGTAAAAGAGCTGAATTTCCTCGGCATTTAATCCATTTGGACATCTGTGGTTTAATGAATGTGAGAGGAAGGCAATGGGCTGTTTGTTTCATCACTTTAATAGATAATTCTACTTGATTCGGATATGTCTATTTGATTTCTCATAAATCTGAAGCATAAGTTGTTTTAGAAGGTTTATGAACCTGGTAGAAAATCAATTAGACGAGAAAATAAAAACATTGAGATCCGATCGAGGTCGAGAATATTTATCTGATGAGTTCAGAAAATTATATGATGAAAAAGGAATAGAAAGACAGTTGTCTATTCCGTATACTCCTCAACAAAATGGTGTTGCAGAGAGAAGAAACAGAACCCTACTGGAAATGGTTAGGTCTATGATGGCGCATGCTAACTTACCTATCACCTTTTGGAGTGATGCATTGTTAACTGATGCCTATATACTTAACCGGATGCCTTCCAAATCAGTTATTTCTACTTTATATGAGTTATGGACAATTATAAAACTAGACTTAAGTTTTCTTAAGCCATGGGTTGTTCTGTCTATGCTCATAAGTCCTCTCACAAGTTTTGGGAAATTGGGTCCCAAAGAAAATAAGAGTATTTTCATGAGATACTACGAACACTCAAAAAGGTATGTGTTCATGGGTGAGCAGGAAAGTGGAAGTATAACTGAATTTGAATCACGGGATGTCACATCTTTAGTGGATGAATTTTCTAAGATGGGCGAAATAAGGGAAAATAACTCTCTATTTGAAACCTTGGATTAAGATAATGATGTCAATGGAGTTTGTTCAAGTGGGAGTAATATGAGATGTAATGAATTGAATTCAACTCATTCTCAATTGCAACCACCGATGTGACGACATCATCATTACCTAATCCAAGTGGGAGCATGATGGGGAATGATGTGCTAAGTGTACAATCTCCCATACGGTGAAAAAGTCGCCAAAGTATTCCCCGTCGATATTTTGACATTGAAAGGGAAACTTTTATGGTTGCTCCACAAGATGAGGATGAGCCAAGAAATATTAATGAAGGCTCTAAATTGCCCTAATAAGGAAAAATGGATTCATGCAATGAAAGAGGAGATGGAGTCAATGAAATCAAACCAAAGTCTAGGAACTGGTTGATCTTCCAAAAGGACGCAGAGCTATAGGAACAAGTAGGTTCTCTAAATAAAGCAAAAGGCTGATGGCTCAATAGAAAGGCATGAGGCTCGCCTTGTGGCGAAGGGGTATAATCAACAGGAAGAAATTGATTATGAAAATGCATTTTTTTTTTCTGTTATGAGATTTACCTTGATTCGCATTATTCTGGCAATAGTGACTAGTATGGATCTTGAGTTACATCAAATGGATGTAAAGACTGCTTTCCTCAATGGAGAATTAGAGGAAGGAACATATATGGAATAACCTGCTGGTTTCATAATGAAAGGCTGAGAAGAAAATGTATATCGACTTTAGGGGTCGATATATGGCCTTAAGCAGTCATTGAGATAAAGATATATACATTTTCATAATGCCATAGTGGCATATGATTTTACAATGATTGACGAGGATCATTGTGTATATATCAATAGATCCAATGATCAATTTGTGATCATATCATTATATGTTGATGATATACTAATTGCCGGAAGCAATATGGAGTTGGTTAATACTGTCAAGAGATAGTTGTCTTTTTAACTTTGAGGTGAAAGACATGGGTGATGTTGCATACATTCTTGGAATTAAGATTTCGAGAGATCGTTCAAAGAGATCGTTGTCTCTTTCGCAATAAACCTATATAAATAAGGTTCTTGAACGATTTCGTATGCAAGACTGTAAACCCATAGACACTCCTATTGCAAAAGGGTGAGGGATTGAGCCATAGTCTGTGTCCAAGGACTCCACAAGAGAAGGAACAAATGAAACATGTTCCTTATGCTAGTGCTGTTAGAAGCTTTATGTACGCTATGATGTGTACAAGACGACATATGTTTTGCAGTTGGAATGGTGAGTAGTTACCAATCCGATCCAGGTCAAGCACATTGGATAGCCGTTAAGAGAATACTGAGGTATCTAAAGGGAACTGCTGATTATACGTTGAGTTATTAAGGAAAATGATCTGCAACTCAAAGGCTATTCTAATACTGATTGGAGAGGAGATTTAAGTGAAAGGAAATCTACCTCTAGGTTTGTTTTCTTACCGAATAATGGCACCATATGTTGGAGCAGTAAGAAACAAAAGTGTATAGCCTTGTCCACGATGGAAGTTGAGTTCGTGGCATTATCAGCAGCAGTGTAAGAGAGTGTTTGGCTTAAGAGATTTTTGGATCATTTAGGTGTTAGTAGAAGTGCTGCAGATTTATTATTGGTTAACTGTGGTAGCCAAGCAGCAAAAGTGTACACCAAAGATCCAAAATATCATGGCAAGACCAAACATATAGATACCAAGTATAATCCTGTCAAGGATATAGTTGCACGAAAAGATGTGAACTTAGAGTACATACTATGCATGGAATGGTAGCAGATCCTATGACAAAGCCAAAAACTAGAGATGTGTTTTGTGGCCATGTGAAATCTCTAGGATTGCGTAGAGACTGATGTACTGAATATTTTATATTTTCCCTAAGTGTTCACATTTGATGAATTTGTGTTTTCATCATTAATGTCTATGAATCTTTATTTGATCTTTATGCATCTTAATGCTTAGTGCATTACTTTAAGTTGAGAAGTATGTCGGACAGATATAAGATTAGCCCACTCACACGGGTAATCGCCTCTATTTACTGTGTGATAAATAGAGATGAGACTGTTTATAAGCTTATTATCTAGGTGATAATCGAGAGCTCAAGCTTAAAACACGTATGTCGCCTTAACTAGGTGTTGAGATGAGGATATAATACTTACTATGTCCGAAAGTAAAAATACCCCACATGTTTTTACTTTATCTGTCTAAGATGCCAGATGTGAGTTCTGATGAATTTTGTGAATGAGTAGATACGTGAACTCAAGTTAGACATTGGGTATGTCTAAACTATCATCTGTACGGTATTGAAAGGTATAGACATACGCTCCATGGGAAAGGAGTTAATACCGTAATACGTATTTCATACTACGTATGCATGAGACGACCAATAAGAGTGGCAAAAGTTTGATCTCAACTTTTATGTCGTGTGAGACTCTTGAGGATGAGAGTTCCTCAATTTTTTAGTCCCCTTAGGACTCTTACTTATTCTCAAGATTTCTATTTAGTGTTTGCTATCTTAGTGTGTTGCCAATGGTCATGAGATGATTCGATCTAATGGGGCATTTCTAGAAAAGCAAACTGGACTGAAATTGAGAGTTTGAAGGAAAGAGGAAGATCGATTTTGGAGAATCACATTATAGTTTTGTATTCACCGGTTAACCAATTATGACTGTCTTTGTGATAATCATAATTGTGAATACAATATATATATTATTATTTAAAAGAGATCAAGAGAGATATAAATGTGATCGATCGATCTAGGGTACTGCATACTAAATCTACTCGGAGTGTGATGCCCATTATGAGCTGCTATATATTCCTAACAGATGTATGGCAACGAGCTCTCAAAGTATGCTGGTCGCACGGATTATTCACCGGTATGAATGTTGAAGAGAGGAAAAGAGAATTGTGTTCGGCCCACCATGTTAAGTGAGAGTCTATGATGGATTTTTCTCTGATAGGGCTAAGTAGGGCCTGTCCGCCCATGTTGGTTTTGCACCACCATGTGCGAGTGGGAGATGATGGATTTATAAGATGGGCTCAAGGCCCATCCGCTCAAGTTGGGTCCAAAAGGGCCCGGCCCACGGGAATAGGGCCCGTGGAGGGGGAAGGTATAAAAGGGAGGAGAGAGAGAGAGAAAGGAACTCTTTTTGGCACAATTCAACGTACGTCTTCTCCCGCGCGTTCTCTCTTCCTCCAAAAAGGAACAGTAAGTTCAAGGCACTGTTTTCTCCCCTTTAAGTCATCATCGGATCGAACGGGGCTAGAATTTCCTCCTCTTCTTCAGCGTTAGTGTTTAATCTGTGGCTAACAAGGTACGCTCGAATCTGTGGTGTGCTTTACGATCGGTGATGCGTGTTTTTCCCGGGCTTCGTCTTCCGCATTGATTTAGGGATTCAATTCAGTGTCGAATCCGGTTTCCGGGGATCCGTTATTCCCAACATTCAGCGAAAGCAACTTACTCGGAGCAGGAAGCTTTAGCTCTGTATACAAAGGGACTCTGGCCAACAGGACTGACGTTGCGGTCAAAGTACTAAATATCCATATTGCAGGCGCCTTGAAAAGTTTTGACGCAGAATGCGAGGTTTTCCGTAAAATCCGGCACCGGAATCTCGTCAAGGTGATTAGCTCTTGCACGAATGCCGATCTAAGAGCTCTGGTGCTGCAATATGTGCCCAATGGGAGCTTGGAGAAGTGGCTCCACTCCAATAACCGCAACTTGGGTCTCCACCAGCGAGTGAATTTAGCGGTCGACATCGCAACGGCACTCGATTATCTCCACTATCGCCAACCGGAACCCGTTGTGCACTGTGATCTGAAGCCTAGCAATGTTCTTCTAAATGAGGACATGATCGCACAAGTCTGTGACTTTGGAATTGCAAAGATTTTGGCTAAGAACAAGCTTGAAACACAAACCCAAACTCTCGGCACGATTGGATACGTTGCTCCAGGTATATTTGTCAAAATTTTAGCTAATTCGGGCCTTTGATTGCCAGTATAATGGTACAATATAATAGAGATACATTAACACTCATATGCCTCTCGATCTTATTATTTATGCCCCAAAAAGAAAAAAGATCCATCGCTGATGTTCTCTTTTTCACAAACTATGACGCTTGCAGAGTACGGTTTGGAAGGAAAAGTCTCGACAAAAGGAGATGTTTACAGCTGTTGGAAGTGATAACTAGTAAGAAGCCAACCGATGAAATGTTCGATGCGGATATGAGCTTGAGGCAATGGGTAGGTGCAGGGACTCCAGACAGAGTGCTTGACATCATGGATGGCAAACTCATTAGCATGAAACATGAAGATTTGACGCCTCCGGAACTCGAGAGTATAGATTTATCGATCCTAGAGTTAGGATTAGAATGCTCAAAGGACTTGCCTGAGGAAAGAATGGACATGAAAACTATCATGGTTAAGCTCAACAAGATCAAGTTGTCACTACTTGACAAGAAAATAAGGTAGAGAGCAGTACGTAGAATATGGGAATAGTATCATCTTAGTTTGTACACGGTCATTTCGTTTTCACGGCATTCTGTATAGCCATCTGCTATAAAGTTTCTAATCTTCCGAGTTTTCTGAATCGGAGAAAAACAATTAAAATCGCGACAACATTTTCATGCGTTGGCACTTGACCCAACGAAATTCTCAACTCATGTCCGACTTCGGAAGGTATAACGCCCATCTCAATGTCAGAATGTCGAAATGAATGTTTAGAACTATTCCTTCATTCCGACATTCAGCAGGGCCTCGATATTTTCGGTTTCTGGATTGCCGTACAGACTTTTTAAAATCCCTATTTTTAGTATAATCACCACCTAATCTACAAGACCTCCCACCTTATCGTAAGTCATAAATAAATTGAACAAGACCTTAGTGGTATGAAAAATAGGCCTGCACTGGAAAACTTCACTGCCGCTATTTTAAATTACATTATAGTTGAATAAGGTCATTTTCGTATCAAACAATTAAAAAACTCAAAACAAAACAAATGAAGAAAATTCATTAGTATGACATAAAAAGGCATAAAAAAAATTACTTATCTAGAATAAATCATCGGCTGTCATCTCGACATCTTGATTGAGATCGTAACTGGCCCATCGTCCTTCCTCATCGAATACATTATCAATCACAAAATCATTATTAGTACTACCAACAAATTTGTCGCTTAGGTGATATGTGGAGTTTCGGATTAAATATTTTAGGCTGGGCATTACTAATTTTGGCCCAAATTTAATTTTTGTATGGGCTACTTAACGTTCAGGAATAAAATTTTAAGATCTTGACGGGCATCTAAAATGGTTTTTTTTATTATCTCTAACCCTTTTTCCGTGTGATAGGGATCATTTAGTAGATTTGGGATCGTATGTCATTGATCGTACAATCTGATCCACAATTTTAACAACCATGTCGTCGTATGCTGGTAGCAGTAGCAACCGGAATGACGTGCTTTATCAATTGTAGTGCTGTGCCTATATTAAGGGTGAATATGTGACCGGTGCACTTGAGGAATTCCCAATTCAAGAACTACAGGTTAGAAAATTTCAAATAAGGACCCGAAGTGAATCTATTTTCTCAAATAAGGACCCAAAGTGAATTTTGTGTCACATAAGGACCCAAAGTGGACCCATTGTTTTAAATAAAGACCCGAAGTAAATTTTATAACAAATATGGACCCAAAATAATCAAATTAATCTCTATTGAGGATCTTAGTTTGCCGGCAGACATTTTTTGGCGATTAAAATAGGGGCAATTTTGTCATAAATTTGTGATTGGAAAAAAAAGGAAAAAAAACTAAATTAATTAAGTTTACGTTTTCTTCTTTCTTCTCCTACGCTACTCCTCAACCAAATCGTTGTACGGTCATCATTGCGACTAGATTCTTGTCGCTCCTCGCCTTGCTCGACTGGTGGAGAATTTGGGTCTTCACAAACAAACAAAGAAGCATATGGTTTTCTTCTTGTTTTTGAATTTGTGCCTCAACCGGCGGAGAATTTGGGTCTTCGATTTTGCAGAGGATGGGTACAAAGAATGGGAGAACTTCGTTTTTTGACTTGGCAGAGGATGTGTACAAGGAACGGAGAGACTGTAGAAAACCTAGGGTTTGTTTGTTTCTGTTTTAGGATTTGTTAATTTTCCCTATTTTTATTTTGGACAAATGAGAATTATTAATGTCCAACAAAATCTCCATGTACCATCGCAGAAAGGTTTCCAATAGATGAAGATATTTAGTGAAATCTCTAGTGTTAAGGCATTGAGCGATAAATTTCAAGATTGACTCTTTCCTATGAATTGGTCCGAATGATTGAGGTTCAACCACGGTCAATGACTTTATATCATTGTGTGTGGCAAAAAGAAAAAAAACTAAAAAGTTGTTCTAAAAAAATCCAAAAGAAAGAAAAGATGGTTAGTGGCTTTCTTCTTACCCAATTCTTGCTCTTTTGTATGAATTGGTTTGGATGATTGAGGTTCAACCACATTCAATGACTTTATGTCACTCTATGTGGCAAAAAGAAAAGAAAAAAGTAAACAGTAGCTCTAAAAATAAACTCCAAAAGAAAGAAAAGATAGTTAGTGGCTTTCTTCTTGCCCAATTCGTACTCTTTCACATGAATTGGTTCGGATGATTAAGGTTCAACAATGATGAATGACTTTGTATCACTCTACGTCGCAAATAGAAAAAAAGTAAAAAGTAATTCTAGAAAGAAACTCCAAAAGAAAGAAAAGATGGTTAATGGCTTTCTTCTTGCCCAATTCTTACTCTTTCATATGAATTGGTTTGGATGATTGAGGTTCAACCATGGTCAATGACTTTATATCACCTTATGTGGCAAATAGAAAAAAAAGTAAAAAGTTGCTCTAAAAAGAAACCCCGAAAGAAAGAAAAAATGGCTAGTGGCTTTCTACTTGCCCAATTCTCACTCTTGCAATATTTAAATGAAAAGAAGAACTTGAAAGGTAGACTAGTGTAGTTTCCCATAAAAATTGAGCTAAATGACGATATAAGCTGCAAAATCTCCTTCACTAATTTATAATTCAACCGCAAAGACTTACATTCAAGTTAAAAAATAATTATTTGGTAAAATCATATTTTCTCCTCTTTTCCAAGCTAATCTTTCTAGAAATCTTAAGGTATTTTAAGTACATAATTTGAAAAATCCGTCTATACCAACATAGTAGCAAAAGTGCACTAGAAATCATAAAACTTTGCATAGAATGCATATGAGTCCTAATTACTTGATGACCTAATTGAGTTGTCATCTTTTGCAAAGAGTAAAATAGGTCATTTTCCATGGAGAATGTAGAGACTTGCTCAAATAGCACTTGAAGGCTATGCGGCAACCTTTAATTTCACTTCTTAATGTAGGTTTAGACTTTACGACTTGATGACCACCCACATAATGGTTTTAGTACGCAAGTTCCTCCATTTGGACCTGAATATACAACCCAACCAGGAAATTTACGCATCCTTTTCTTCCGTGAATTAAGCTTACTATGCTGGAGTGCTAGTCAAATTTCATAATCCCATGAAAAGAATACATATTTAGTCAAATCTAACTCAGTGACCACAAGTACTAGATTGAAAGTTACGCTGGCCAAGTTGACAAGGACATCGACCCATAACTTCATCCAATCACCAAAAAAGACAAGTGCTTTGAGGAAAATAAGAGACAAATATCATAAATATGGTATAACTGATGTCATGGTAGAACAAATACGGTGCTTCAATTACTTCCCATGATGAACGTTAATTGCTTCATGCCACACATATCGAATAAGACATTGTTTTCAAAACTAACGAACATGGCTCCCAGTTAAAGTCATCGGTGGGGGAAATAATAAGCTTTCATTTCCAAACTCTTGTCTATATTGCATGGACAGATACCTTCACATGCAAAACAAGAAATATTACTAGTATGTCCAACACAATCCCCATGTACCATCATATCGGGTTTTCAAATGAGTGATAAATTTTAGGATTGACACTTTCGCATAAATTGGTCCAAATGATTGAGGTTCAACCATGGTCAATGACTTTATATCACTTTATGTGGCAGAAAGAAAGAAAAAGGTAAAAAGTTGCTCTTCAAAGAAAGAAAAAGAAAAAGGAAAAAGAAAAGATGGTTCATGGGTTTCTTCTTGCCCAATTCTTACTCATACAATATTTAAAAGAAAAGAAGAACTTGAAAAATAGACATGTGTTGTTTTGGCAAAAAAATTCAGCTAAATGATGATATAAGCCTCAAAATTTCCTTTAATGATTTAAAGTTCAATCGCAATGACCTATATTCAAATTAAACATGAACTTATTTGGTAAAATCATCCCACTTCCTCTCTTTCAAGCCAATTTGTATAGAAAAAATCCCCCTACACCAACATAGCAACCAAAGTGCACCAGAAATCTTAAATCTTTGCACACAATACAATTGAGTCCTAGTTACTTTATGACCCAATTGAGTCATCCACCTTTTCAAAGAGTAAAATCAAGTCTTTTCTATGGAGAATGTCGAAACTTGCCCCAATAGCACCTGAAGCCTCTGTGGCAACCTTTAATTTCATTTCTTAATATAGGTTTAAACTTTATGAGTTGACAACACCTCCATAATGGTTTTAGCGGGTAAGTTCCTCCATTTGGACCTAAATATTCAACCCAACCCAACCGGGAAATTTACGCATCCTTGTCTTCCGTGTTTTAAACTTATTATGCTGGAGTGCCCGCATAATTCCATGAAAATAATGCATATTTAGTCAAAATCTAACTCAGCAACCACAAGTTCTAGCGGATTGAAAGTTTCGCTGGCTAAGTTGACAAGGACATCGACCCAAAATCTCATCCAAGCACCAAACGAGAAAGGTGCTTCAAGGAACATAAAAAAACAAATATGGTACCTAGTCTCCAAAAGCTTACATTATTTCTATTCATTACTAATGAGCAATGCACTCTAGAATCATTTATCCATATTGTGATTAACGATATACTTTATATCAATCTATAATGTGCACATCTCAATAGACACGTCAATGTCGTGGATAAAATCGAGAATGCGAACCTAGCTAGGTTAAAAGAAATAAAAGTCTTGATTATTAGACTATTTGGTACATGCTCCATTGCATCACATCCACACAACAATCAAAGATGAACAAAGATGCACACAAATTCTAGAACATACACCGAACTAATTGGAAGACCGTCTAAAATTGTCAAAATACTAATGCGTCACACGATGTACCCATTCATTAGTTTTGGGCATTGAAATGTCAGGTTTAAGGAGAAAAATATAATTGACTTTGCGTCCTAGCTAAGCTTCTTGCATCCCTTTATGCATAGTAGGAAATTTGCTACTATGGAGAGCCTTTTACAGTTAAGTGTCGCAAACTTTCTTGAGATGAATTGCTGAGCAGGAATGATAGACCCTCTTACAAGGCAACGCTTGCATTTAACCCGGGCTTTCCCAAGCCCATTCAACCTCAACTTGAATTCTTGATTGAACTTGTAAGTAAACTTACCCTAGAGCCGCCACCAATATTTTATGGATCGATAAGAAATCCAACTAAGGTATAGTAGTCTACTTTACTTTTGCAAACCAGAGATTCATGAATATAATGAAGGCCAAGCCAGCAGTTCCTCTCATTTGCAGTCATACTAGAGATTATCAACTTCCCTGAAAGGCAACTTCTCGCAGTCCCCCTCATCCTCGCCCCTCCATTGAATGAGCAAATCTGCTTGCCTCTTGTTAGTTGCAAGACGCTGGATTTTTCGCTTGGTTCTCTCGAGAAACATTTTCATCAATCAATAGACTCTCGAGTAGATTTCAGAGAAATAGGGTTTGACAGAATTATCAATTAAAGTGCTTATGGATACTAGAATCAATCACATATAGAAGATGATGATGCAGGTAATATGGTATAGTAATTGGTAACCGAGGAAGCCATAGTTATCAAATTATTAATGCATCACAAAATGTCCAGATTCATTAGTATTAGGCATTGAAATGTCAGGTTTAAGGAGAAAAAGAAAATTGACATTGCCTACCAGCTAAGCTTCCAAACCAGGACAAAACCCCTTACTTTCTATAAATTATTGTGGTCTTATTCTTCTTCAAGCTCTCACTCGAAATCATATCAAATGGAGAATGCGGGAGTATTTTTCACTATGCTTCAAAAGAAAGTAGTGACGTTTTCCACGGATTTTAATAGTAGAGATTTCGAAGCCATTGTCCTTATCCTTTTTGGACAAGAAGCCTAAATTCGTTGTTGAAGAGAGTCCACATGACACGCACAAAACTCACGTAATTTTCTCCGTCAAACATCAACTTTATCAAATTGGTGTCCATGATGCATTTCATTTAAATTAATTAATGAAAGGATGATGATAAACATATCAATTACATTAGGATCTAATTGGACCAAATGAAAGTTTCGGCACAACATTTCACATTAATTAAAAGTGATTTAATTGAATCAATTAAAAATTCAAATATGACAAGACACATGGATAAAAGTTGATAGACTACTAGTATCATTATCTCTTCCAGCAATAGAAACTTCCAATCACTCCCTATGGGAAGGTTACGGCATTCATCACGAAACCTTTTCACATTCATGCTTTGGAGCATTAGTCAAAGGTCCATTTATACTCTCATAGAGTTGAAAATAAGTGTGTACATTTAAACATAAAGAATGGGCTACTAAATTAAACGTGATTGAGGGGTTCTCCAACTTCCCCTCGTTCACGGAAGATCTCACTACATGATGATGGTTTGGGTTAATTTGTGGGGTATTGTGAATAGGATCCTTTTAATTATTAAAGGCCAATGAGTTGGGATTATCATAATAGAGCTTTTACGCTAAAAAAAAAAAATCAATTTATGAGTATATCTGAAATGTGGATCGCATGGTTTGTTAGGTCCCTCACATTGAATAGCAACCTACTGTTTTTCCATAGAGTTGGTAGTTAGTCTTTCTTTACATTTTTTTTTTAAATTTAAATTGGGACAATCATTTGGTTCTTTTTGATATTAAATACTGAGAGCAGGTCCTCCTTAGCTAACCTTCTATTGATGCACTCAAAAGATACACTGTTCATAATGGAGAAGTTCATCTTCATAGCATTTCTTGATGTTATGTTGGCTTCCCTATCAATGTTTCAGCCCGTCATATGTTCTAGCAACTTCACTGATCAAGTGGCTCTTTCCACTTCAAATCGGCAATCGAAGTCGACCCGACAAATACGATCAAAGGTGGCAATTGGACCACCGAAGCAAATTTCTGTGAATGGATTGGCGTCATTTGTAGCAACCGCAGGCAGAGAGTCACAACTTTAAATCTCTCGTACATGGGTCTCCAGGGGAGGCTCTCTCGTTATCTAGGCAATCTTTCTTTCCTGGCTTCTCTTGATCTTCACAACAACAATTTCCAAGGGAGAATTCCTATAGAAATTGGTCATTTGCGCCGCCTAAAAAAACTCGTGCTCCAATTTAACCAGTTTGAAGGAAACATTCCTCCTGACTTAGCCCTGGATCATTGATTCAAGGGCTTTCGATCACATGTCAAGTCTTTTAGATATATTTTCCTCTCTTTCTCCATCTTTGTCCATAGTTACTCTAGCTAATGGATCATCTACACATGTTAAGGGAATTGGCACAATTAATCCAACTCCTTTATTGCCGTTGTCCTTAGTGCTTTATCTTCCACAATTTCCGTTTAAGCTCATGTTTGTTAGTAGATTAACCAAAAAATTTTAATGTTCAGTAACATTTTATCTTGATTCTTGTATTTTCCAGGATCTGGCTACGAAGAAGACGATTGATAGAGGACGTGAGATAGGGGGCTGTATGTACTTGAAGATGCTCCTTCAATTGCTTGCTCAAGTGTTGCATCCCCACATCAAATCCATTGTTGTCTTGGTCATCCTTCTCTACGTAGTCTTCAAAAGTTGGATGCTAGTTTTCAATCTCTTTCTAGTCTAGAGTGTGCGTCATGCCAACTTGGCAAATTACATCGTGTTAGTTACACACCTCAAGTCATTAAACGAGTAGCATCTCCCTTTTTATTAGTTCATTGAGATATTTGGGGTCCATGTCATGTAGTTTCTAATTTGGGTTTTAGATATTTTGTTACTTTTGTCGATGATTATTCTAGAGTTACTTGGTTATACTTAATGAAAGATCGTTTAGAATTATTTTCTATTTTTTGTTCATTTATATTTGAAATTTATACTCAATTTGGCGTGCATGTTAAAGTTCTGCGTTCTGATAATGCTAAGGAGTACTTTTCCACATATTTTTCTGATTTTATGACTCAATATGGTATGATCCATGAATCTTCATGTCCTAATACTCCACAATAGAATGGTGTTGTTGAAAGGAAGAATAAGCATTTATTGGAAGTTACAAGATTCATGTTATTTGAGATGAAGGTCCCCAAAACCTTTTGGTTTAATGCTATTCTAACTGCATGTTATCTTATTAATTGCATGCCTTCTTCTGTTTTGCAAGGTGGTATTCATTTTTCTACTTTGTTTCCTAATGAGACACTGTTTGTCCTACCACTCCATATTTTTGGTTGTGTCTATTTTGTTTGTGATCGTCGACCTAGAGTATCAAAACTTGATCCCAAAGCAATCAAGTGTACGTTTATCGTTTATTCTTGCACTCAAAAGGGATATCGCGGTTATTCTTCTAGACTGAGAAAATATTTTATAACAGTTGATGTTTCATTTTTTGAATTCACTCCTTATCATTATGTTCCAATTACTGTGTCTGAATTGGATGAAGACTTGTATGTGACCATCATTCGGTCAACTATTCCAACTATTTCACCAATATCTATAGAGGAACCATCTTCTCTCCAGGTTTATACTCAACGTCCTTGTGTCGCTGCTGCCCCCCCCCCCCCGCTCCTCCTGTCACTACTACGTCATCTTCTGCTCTAGATTCACCATTAGTTGACAGGGCTTGTATCTGATCTTGATCTTCCTATTGCTCATCGCCAAGGTACACGCACTTGTACCCAACATTATATTGCAAATTTTATTTCACACTCTTCTGTGTCTCCTACTTTTCGAGCTTTTTTAACTACTGTTGAATAATATCCTGTCCCTAAATCTGTTGTTGAGGCATTACAAAGTTCTGACTAGAGGACAGCAATGGAAGAAGAATTAAAGGCTCTCGAGATTAATCAAACTGGGGACTAAGTACCACTTCCTCTAGGCAAAACTGCTATTGATTGTCGATGGGTATATGCTGTAAAAGTCAACCCTGATGGTTCTCCTGCTCGTTTAAAAGCAAGACTTATTGCCAAAGGGTATCCTCAGGTGTATGGGGTTCAATATATAGACACATTTTCTCCTATTGCCAAACTTACTTCTATTCGTATATTGATCTCTCTTGTTGCAACATATAACTAGCCTTTGTTTCAGCTTGATGTTAAGAATGCTTTCGTGCATGGCACTTTTCATGAAGAAGTTTATATGGAGTAACCTCCGGGGTTTGTTGCTCAGGGGGAGTCTGGACTAGTTTGCAAATTAAAAAAAAGTCTTTATATAGTTTGAAACAATCCCCACGGGCATGGTTTGGAAGATTTTTTGAGGTTGTGCAGTCTTTTGGGCTGTTAATATGTGGAAATGATCATTCTTTCTTTTATAAACAATCAGGGGGAGACAAACTATTCTTGATTGTGTATGTTGATGATATTATCATCACGGGAGATGACTTGGTTGGTATAGCTAAGCTAAAAACCTATCTTCAGCAACAGTTTCAAACTAAGGACTTAGGAAAATTGAAATATTTCCTAGGAATCAAAGTGACGCAATCATAGAAAGGTATTGTTTTGTCATAGCAAAAATATGTCTTGGATTTGCTCATTGAGACAGGTATGTTGGGACCAAAGCCTCTTGATTCACCCATGGAACAAGGGGTTAAACTGGTTGCTGATGGAGGAGAAATTATTAATAATCCCGAGAGATATAGAAGACTGGTAGGTAAGCTGAATTATCTCACAGTTACTCGACCATACATTACTTTTCCTATTAGTGTGGTATGTCAGTTTTTGTCTTCCCCTCATACATCTCACTAGGATGCAGTTATTCGGATATTGAGGTATTTGAAGAAAGCTCCGGGGAAAGGAATTGTCTACCAAAACCATGGTCATCTCAGAGTTGAAGGATTTTCAGATGCTGATTGGGTTGGATCTCTGGATGATAGAAAATCAACTATTGGGTATTGTACCTTGGTCGGAGGAAATCTAGTATCATGGAACAGTAAGAAACAGAGTGGTGTTGCCCACTATAGTGTTGAGTCTGAATATAGAGCCATGGCATAAGTGACATGTGAATTAGTGTGGATTCAATAGTTATTGACTAAGTTAGGCTTTAAAGATTTAGTACCCATGACTCTATGGTGCGATAATAAAGCTGCAATTCATATAACTTCCAACCCCGTGTTTCATGAGAGAATAAAACATATTGAGGTTGACTGTCATTTTATCCAAGAGAAGTTGCAGAGTGGAGTAATTCTTCCCAGTCATATTTGAACCAACGAACAACTTGTAGACATCTTCACTAAATCTTTGGGTAATGGGAGACTAGAACATATGTGTAACAAGTTGGGCATGATTAATATTTATGCTCCAACTTGGGGGGGAGTGTTAGAAGTACGAAGGGTAAACGGGTCTTTACCACTTTTAGGGTTTATTTTGATGTGTGTGTGTGTGTGTGTGTGTGTGTATTAAACTTTATTGAATAATACAAAATTAGTTTTGTTCCACACGCTAAAAGCATTAAAGGTGAAGTAGGAGAAAGGGAAAATGTGCCTAATTTCCTTGGATTTAAAAAAAATACAATTTTGAAGGCAAATAACACCAAAAAAAAAAAGAACCTCAAAAATACTTACTGGGACACAAATATCCTAAATTTTCTTTTGCGTCACCAAAAATCCTAAATTTACCTACTCTGACACATATATCCTTAACTTTTTTGTATCAACTTTGTGTCACAATGGGCATGTCTAGAGCTTCTAGTGATACAAGAAAAAATTCGAAATATTTATGTCATAATAAGCAGAATTTGAAGTTTTTTTGTGGTATGAACCACAATTTGCAAAACCTTAAGCTGCTTGAGGCCCGGTCGTCTTGCCGTCTCAAGCAGCTCTCGAGTTGCTATCAGGACCATTACTGAGCACTCATGGAAGACCTCATAGTCTAGTATAGGGTTCCCTACTGGAAGTACAGGGTGAGTACCCTTTCAAGGAAGAGAACCAGCAAATGGAGATGGTCGGGTAGGAGCAAGATGCACTGAATGCCGAAGGCGACAATGCCTCGAATAAGAGTGAGTTCCGCCAAGGGCTGAAAATGGATTTGTTAGAGACCATTAAACCCATACGTTTTGGGCTTCTTATTTCAAAACTGATCATGGCCCATGTTTAAGCTGGCTCATATGTAATCTATTACAATAAATTGGATTGTGACCCATATTGATAGATTTACCTCCTATTAAAACTTATTCCAAGTAATTTGACCAGATCCTATTTGATGTTTACATTCGAATAAGGTATCAACCATCAAAAGCATGAACACCCCACTAGTTTCTAAAAGAAATTAAGATTTATCACAGAAAAATTGTAAAGAAAATTTGATAACAAGTTTTGGTGCCTCTAGCACTGCTCCTAGTACGCTAGGCATACGATGTAGTAAAACAGTCGCACAATAGATTATCCATCTATCAAATTACCTCTGGAAAGACCAGCTAAGTAAAATAAGACACTCCAACTTCCATGACAAATCACTAGATCTAACTATATGCAAGTGTTTTCCCTTGCTGCCCTGCAGCTTTGTTCAGATAATTTCTGGGAGTACCTCCCGTGGAATTAATCAGATGGTGTCAACGGCGCCTCATTCTCTGTTCAAGACAAACTACCATCCGTAATTTCTTAGCAAAGCAAGAGAATTAGCCAACAGCTGAGGTCAACACAACTATAACGACGTTTTACAAAATGCCAAAAAATGAAACTTCTTCTGACCTTAAAAAACACTGTTCACTCCCTAAGAATACTGCAATAGCACTTCAAAATCTTAAAAGATTGACAAACAGTAATTTGCATTAAGAGCAGAGAAATGTTCTTGTATTTTTCAGTGCTAAAAAGCATAGTGCTCTGATTCCACCTAGTCTGGTGCTTCTTGTTTTCTTTTGATTAGTTTTTCCTTTCGTTCTTGTTTGACATTAGAATTGCTCTACTAATAAAGTCCTTTCTTACTTATTGAATAAAAAAAGCTTCAACATCATATTAAAGATGCAACATGGACAAGCCAAGACTTTCCATGCCACTCTCACGCACATAAACCACCATCACCATTTTTAGTGATGATCAAGAACGAAGCTTTCTCTATCCTCCCTGAGATACCGATTGCAAGTACCAGATCTAACTATCTATCCATCTAAACACACAAGAAATATGTTTCTTATGTTACAATGTTCACATGATGCAAAATTAGTTATTATTCCTCTACTCGAACATGGCCCTGCATTGAACTACATAGTAAGACAAGTCTTGCCATTTATCCTGAATATGCGGGCATAGCACTATGCCAGCAGTACACTGAAAGACATAAAGTGTACATTGGAAAAAAAAAAAATTAGCATCCTGACCGTGCCAACATGTTGTGGAAGACACCAAAGCCTAAATCGGTGAGGTTCTAGTTCAACAAACTTCAATAGTCCTTTGTTTTACCTCCAGAAAGATATCAAGCAAGTAATCATGATCACAGCAGAAATACATCCTCTAAAATAGCATGACTTGGGGAACAGGAGCTCTCCATCCTAATATCCAGCACATGGAAGAAAGGCGAATTCGTCTCGGTTTTTGTCCGTGTTTCAGAAAATGGAACTGAAACGAACAGGTGAACTGGTTAAGCGAGGTCTCGTCCAGTTTCAGGCTGTTGAACCTTGAGTCAAAATCTAGTTGAACCAGGGTTGACCAGGTCGATCAGTTTTGGAAAAAAGAAATGATGTGACAGAAGACATTTTGAAAAAGAGATTCAGGACTTTAAATCCTCGGGCATTCCTTGCATAGGTTTGGGCACTGAGCTATGCATTATAGGAGTTCAAGTCAAAAGGCACACTGGTAATTCTTTTGGCTTTATTGTAAGCAATACCCAACATAGTCATCTAGTTGAGGTTCACAAATCAAGAAAATGTCCAAGTATTTTTCTTGGAAAAAGGAAATAGAGAGGAAAAAAGCAGAAAACTCAAGGAGTGCTGCCAACATTATTCATCTGCTTTACTGTCAGAGGAAGCAAAGTAAAGAAGAGATTTCAGAACTATTCATTTGCCTTACAAGAGTACCTAAATGGCTACACAGCATCAATTGAAAGTACAAACAAGTCCGTGCATGTCTGTATATGCCGGTGTCAATTACTGAAAGCTTTTAGTTATCAACCAAAGATCGAGTTTACGTCACTTGTGAATCAGAAACTTCTGTGCATACATTAGAAGGCCAATAATTCATCCAATCGAGTTCACATACATGAACTGTAGCCTTCTAGTTCAGAACTCCATCATTGAGCTCGGCATTCTTTGTACAATTGTTAAGGATTTCTTCTCAATGATCTAGCAACCCTCAATGAGACTATTATTAAAGTAACAAGAGAGAATGAGTTGCGAAAACGCTAGATTGCCTAATGATATTAATGTACGACATGGGGAATCAAAGGTAACCTTAAGAAACAACACATTCTATGAATTGTTCTAATTGCTAAGATTAGTTTTTCCTTCTATGTTTTCCAGCAAAAAAAAAAAAAATTGGGGGGCTTGGGGGTATGTAGGTCATCACCTTATTCAAATCGCAAAATGGACTTTATTAATATATCAAGACTGCCCTCGATAAATAAATCGGCCAGGGAACTGTACCGCATGAACCTATATATATTTCAAAGAGGAAAACTGCCAGCAACAGATGGTTGTATGTCCCGAAAGGAAATAATATGGTTAGATTTGAGTCCAATATTCCAACCTGTGAGGAATACTGTCTTAGCTACATGGGGGAGCAGTATGCCAACCGACCCTAGCATAAAATTGAAATGAAGACTGTCATAATTGTAATACCAAAAGAATTTAGCGGATGAAATGAAGTCAATGAAGAAACAAAGCAGTCTTAGCCTATATACTCAGTGAAAATGGATAAGATTCTCTGCAAGACAAGTTCCATCAGTACCCTTACACCTCTAGACTGTTCACCTGGTAATTTAACTGGAAGCACTTTCAGAGTTGCCAAAGTTTCGAAAAGACAGGAATGCTAGATTGAATTGATTATGCACTCCTCTTTGTTTAAATAGGGGATGTATGTACATGTAATGATAATGATCAGTAAAAGGTTATCCTGACCTTTCAGAATTTGGCAATTCGTATTACACCTAAAATAAGCTCACAAGAAGAAGACACCCATAACAGTCATTCTTTTCATCCTCCATTCACCAGTTTTGATTCTCTAAATAACTTGGACACTTCCTCATGGTACTTCACCGCTTAAGAAAACTAAGCAATCTGTGAAGTAAGTTTAGTTTTTTGGAACAGTATCACCTGACATATTTAAGAAAGCAGCAGAACCTAACATACCTGTTCCGGCACCAAGCTCCGACGCAACGACCCTATCAAACTCAGAAGAAGTAGGGATGGTGTGCAACACAAAATCAGATAATGCTAATTCAGCTTTCCATCCCTGAACAAATGGACAAAAGTGTTTAGATGTTAAGCAGCTTGCAGGATACCAAAAGAGAAGATTATGAATACAACTAATACCTGCAACCTGACATTTGGGATAAAGGACATGATATTATGCTGTATGATCACACTAAAACAATGTGAATATGGTTCTGCATGTTGGGTAATGTCCAGTTATAATCATTTTGTAGGAAAAGAGGATTCAAAAGCAAACCATGTAGACATTGTACGACAACCGCGAGTTTTTTTGAGCTACAAGTCTCAAACTTCCTGTTTGCAAATACAATTTAATTATTGAAACAGTCGTGTTAAGTATAATCAGAACTTCTTCAAAACTCAGCATCCAAACACTACAGTAAGAATTCCGAAGTACAGATAAAATGAGCCCCGGCCATATCCATCATTGCACCAACCCTCTTATTAAGACAGATTCCTCTCTGTGCCGTTCCACAAGGGCGAACTCTTAGTTCCAAACACCAAACGATGAGCTCGTGATCAACCGTTTGATCAGAGAATAGCATCGGATTCTGGTTTGGCACTCCAAAATCCTAACTCTCCGTAAGGTAATGCTTGCTCCGGGGAGAGAGACGGACGAGGGATCGGCGAACTGTGCAGTAGACCGAGAAGGGGCATGAAACCACCGCCGGAGAAAGCGCCGGCGCCGGCGCCGGAGAATTGGCTTCCGAACGTGGCCATCTTCTCTTTTTCCTTTTTAGGTTTCGCAGAAAATCAGTAGTTTAGAGAAAGAGAAATAGAATTTGATTAATTTCCTTTATCGCGGCACATGCACAGCACGCCCTTTCAAATTTCACCGCCAGTCCGCAAAACAGGAAAGTCCAGAAAACGAACCAACGGCTGTATAATAAGGGCGCGTTTGGTAACGATTCTGTTCCCGAGAGCTGATTCTGATCAGAACTGATTCTTTTTTATTCTGTTCCCGGGAACTGATTCTAAGCATTTTAAACCGTTTGGTAACTATTCAAAATTTCTGATTCTGGAATAGAATTGCGTTTGGTACCGTATTCATTAATTCAGTTCCAAATCAATTTCTTTTAATTTTTAAATAATTTTTTTACTTTTTTCCTTTGTTTTCTTTTCTTTTTTTCATTTTTTTTCTTTTCATTTTCCTTTTTTTTCTTTTCTTTTTCTTTTCTTTTTCTCATCTTCTTCTTCTTCTTCTCTTGGCCGGTCGCCGGACCGGTGACCGGCCAGACGAGGGCCGACGACCTCACCGTAGCGTCGCCGGCCCTCGGCGAGGCCGCCCCTCGTCGGCCGAGCCTCGCCGGCAGCCGGGCGAGGCTCGCCTAGCCCCGCCGGTGGCCAGGCCGACCTCGCCGGGGTTGGGCGAGGCCTGCCAGGCCACCGGTGGGGCTTGGCGTCACGAGGCTCGCCCAGCCCCTGCCCAGTCCCGGCGAGGCTCGACCTCACCGGTGGCCAGGTGGGCCTCGCCCGGTCCCGGCAAGGCCTCGCCCAGCCCCAGCGAGGCCCGCCTGGCCACCGGCGAGGCTCGGCCTCGCCAGATTTGGGGAGGCCGAGCCTCGCCGGTGGCTGGGCAAGCCTCCAGCGAGCTCGCCGGACCTCGCCCTGGTCTGGCGAGCCTCTGGCGAGCTTGCCGGACCGGCGGCCGGCGGCGGGCGGCGGCGGTGGACGGTGGTGGCGGGCGGTGGTGGATGGCGGTCGCGAGATGGCCGAAGGGAAGAAGAAAATTTATTGATTTTGATTATCAAATTCGTTCCGGAACAAGAATCAACTTTGTTTTTATTCTTGATTCTGTTCTCAATCTGTTCCCGGGAACAAAAATTTTACCAAACGCGATTCTAGGCCGAAACTGATTCCGGGAACAAAGAATCAGAATTTGGCACTGTTTGGATGGTTACCAAACAGGGCCTAAGACCCACGAACCAAGGCTGCATTGTGTTCCATTGTTTGTCATCTCCTGAGAGAATTACAATTTCCCGTTCTGCACAATCCCCAGATTTCATCGATTCTTGGTTTCGAAGCAGATTGCTCTGTTCGCAAGAGGGAATCATTTCCATTGTTCGGTTAGTTCGATTCTTGGATTTTATTTTTCTTTTTGTTGTAGAGCTTCTTTTTCCGTCTGTTTCTCGATATATTTCCAAAATATTTGCTGCAGTTTTTCGTGATTGGATTTCAACATTACACGTGAAAATCCTCTTCAGTCCACTCTCGGTAGCAACGGCATGGAGGAGACAGTGTATTGTGGATATAGTTTGAAGCTGAAGACAAGAAATCTCGATTTTTCTAGCTTGCCGACCGCTGTCTTCAACTTCTCGATCAAGTGGCACCATTTGCTAGTGTTTGTTGATCGACTAGGAGTGCCGATAAGTTTCCAAGACACTACCAGCTGCGCATGACAACGCTTCTGTTCCCGTTCCCGGGAAGAGTTTTTTTTTTTTTTTCAGAAATAGTTCTTTTCTATTTCTGCTCCGAGAAACAATTTCTGAGTAAAAGAACCTGTTTGGTAACGAAACAAAATTTCTACTCCGGAATAGAAAAAGAATAGAAATGCGTTTGGTAACGCAACAATTTCTTTTTTATATTTATTCATTTTTTATTTTTGCCGACGAGATCACGTCGCCGGCCCACTAGCCACCGTCATTGAACGACCGCTGGCCGCCGACCGTCACCGCCAATTGCTGCCGGAAGCCCATCGGCCGCCGACGACCACCGACCGCCGACCGCTGGGCGGCGGCGGCCGGCAATGGCGAGCGGCAACCAACGGTGGCTGGCGATTGGCGATCGGCGGCGACGGCGACTGGTGGCGGCGGCGATGGGTGACCGGCGGTGACGGCGGCGGCCGGTCGACCGGTGGCCGTGGTGGTGGGCGGTGGCTCCGAGCGGTTGACGGTAGTCACGGCAAGAAAATAAAATTAAAAAAAAAAATCAGCTTATTTCTAGAAATTGTTCTCGGGAACAAAAAGCAACTTTTTTTTGCTTCTCAAAACTGTTCCCGAGAACAAAACGGGAACAAAAAATTAAGAAATTGTTCCTGGGAACGAATGCTTTACCAAATAGGTTTCTGTTCTTTTTTTGTTCCGAAGAACAAAAGAACAGAAATTGAGAGAAACAGGAGCATTACCATATGCTACCTACACTGCCAGAGTTGAGTCAGTCATTTGAGATGCCGCTCTGCATCCTATCATGGCAATCCCTTTGCGAAACGCACATGGAGAGAGTCCTCGATGCTTTGGGCGTTCATCACGGCTTTTGGGCTGCTATTATAAGAGCTATTCTGCGTACAGTGTTTCGGGCATCAAGTAATGGCCATGGGGGGTTCGACATGAACATAAATTTGGAATTGGCCACCAAAGATGAAGTCCAAATGGAAGACACTGAGGAAGCCTCGACTGGAGGATATGAGCCAAATCCCGATCCAGTCACACAAGGCGTCTCCAGAAGCACCATTGAAAAACTCGAGCAAAAGAGCTACTTTGTCGGGAATGGTGACA
Organism: Eucalyptus victrix; assembly: GCA_016097545.1. Taxonomy (NCBI): domain Eukaryota; kingdom Viridiplantae; phylum Streptophyta; class Magnoliopsida; order Myrtales; family Myrtaceae; genus Eucalyptus; species Eucalyptus victrix. The sequence continues at coordinate 32,590,096 of CM027837.1, forward strand.
GATGCTGTTCTATTTGTTTAGAGGAACTAGATGGGGAAAATAAAGTGATAAAGATACCGTGCTCGCACTTATTTCACTTCAGGTGCATCGTCAAGTGGCTCAAGAGTAATAATTCGTGTCCACTACGTTGTAGCAAAGTAGAAGTAGAAGATCCAGAGTAGTTAGTTTTTAGTTTGTAAGATTTTCTAATAAAAAATGACTTCTCTTTTTTTCCGATAGATTCATTAATTAGCTACGATTACTCTTGGGTACTCAATGTAGTGCCCGCTGATAGAGCACCGAATGTCGCCCGTCTAAAAACCAATAGTACTGTGATGTCCCAGCAGAGACCAGAGTAGCCTTTTCGATGAAACCAAGTTAACCAACCATCGGCAAAACTCAACCCGAAAACCAAGATTTACCTGCATGTTTAGCTCACTAATCTCCCAGAAACACGAGGTTGAATCTGGTCACAAGAAAAAAGTTAAAAAAAAAAACGAAGGATGGCAGAACAAGACAGGACATCTGTAATTATTATAACATAACGAGTCACTCTAAATTTTCGCAGGACCATCCTCTCTCTCTCCAAAGTATATCAACACTAATACGTATTCATTACTCGATAGAGAAAATTACATATGACTGCTGGAAATGGAAAAACGTAAATAGCAAGACATTATTTATGAATTGTGAGGATAGTCATGCTTGACAATTCTGTCTCCAATTTTCCATCACAAAGACTATTGATAACTTGACCATCTAGTATTATTGATGCCGAACACGAACTGAAAACTGAATCAAATTATCTGGATAAGAAGAATAATAAATGTTGTCCATGAGATTCTCGACCTACCTTTAAACAGACCATAAATCAACAGATGGCCCTTTTTGGAATACTATTATGTTGAATTACGTATACAGTGAGTATATGAAGTGAGCCAAAATGTGTTAACAGTAGAGAGAGCAAGAGAGATCTGGGGCAGAAAAATAAAGCCGGTGGTGTTCAATGGATGGATTAACAAATGATTGTACCCTGATAAAGGTTTTCAACCAATCGATTGTATCTTAAGATATACCACTTGATTAATTGAATCTGCAAGTAAACTTCAGATGCAGTCATGATATGCATTCATCACTAATTCAAAACGGGAAAGAAGACGAAATGCAACATGCACTTGTATAATTGGATTTCATTGTTAGTCCTCACTAACTGAAACAAGAAACTTTTTCTTCTGCAGTCAAGACCGGAGGGCGTGTTCCCATATGCCTCTCCGGTTTATATGTCGACCAACATTTTCTTTCCCCTCACGAAAATAATTAGTTCCAGATGAGGAACATGGCGACAGATGAAAGGAAAAGACAAACATGAGATGACAAGACCATCATAACTGAAGAATTCTGTGTCCATAATTAAGGACCTTTGCCCCTCCATTACCAATTGGTCTTCCCATAATTGCGGATGATGGAATCAGAAGAACTGTGCAGATCAAGATCATGCATAAGTCGGTACCTGTCACCCATCAAGAGAGTTGACACCTGAAAGGTTTACCTATATGAAGAGGCTTTGAGACAATTGCCGCAAGGATTAGAACCGTATTTACAGTCTTTCCGATTCAAAGACTCGCCAAAGTGCGCAAGTAAGGTTTGCCGCCGACACTCATCCTGAAAATTTCACAAATTAGAGAGGAAACACGCGTTTATCCATAGACTTTGCTCCATTTCGGCGTGTGGAATATGAGTTTAAGCCCAAGGGGTACATTATTATTTGAAAATGTTGCCAACAGACCGGTCTAATGATCCAGCACCCAGACAGGTTAATCCCAGACTAACACTAACAACAATCAATAGAACAAAGTGGAAAGTGTAGGCACAAAATGGAAGCATCACTTAGTTGAGATCATCAGAGAGAAGTTGAGAACACAAATTGGATTACCTTGAGTTCACAATATTGCTGCATTTTCCTAGCTTGAGCCATTGCACTTTTAAAGATTTCAGTTTTACATCCTCGACCACTCCTTAACATGCACACAACCCGGCTGAAATCCTTCTTGGCATATAGAGCAATGCACACTGCTGGTAGATTATCTCTTCCTGCCCTCCCTGATTCTTGATAATAGCTTTCGATTGACTTGGACATTGTATTGTGGATGACAAAACGCTGACCACATGCCACAAAAAAATATTTACCGAACCACCAAAGTTGAAAAATGATAAAAACATTATAAAAGGAGCACAAATTAGATCAGATTCATTTGCCACTTTTACAGTAAAGAAAAGAATTTTATCCTAGTTTAATTAATTTCAGCACAACAAAGTGCCATGCTTGGAAGAAAGAATTTGACTTGAAAAAAACATATAATTCACCAGTTGCAATCAATAGCCAAGAATGACAATTTAGCAGGCCATTGGACTATGGAACCAGTAAAGTTTACTTCCAAGCACGCTCACAAAGCATTCAGTGAAACTAAAACATTAGAAAAAAAGTGAATTAGTTGAGCATTTGGCAGCTTGTCAGCTTGACTCTACAACTAAAAATAGGCAAAGGCTTAGAGTCCATTTCAACTTACAACATCAGGTTTGTCTATTCCCATTCCAAAAGCAATGGTTGCACATACAACCTGGACCTCTCCCGTATGCCATTTCTTTTGAACAGCTACTCTTTGACGGGCTGCTAATCCAGCATGATAGTACACTGTCTTTATACTGCACTTATCATTCAAGTATTTTGCAACATCAAAGCATTCACTCTTTGAGAGGCAATACACTATGCCACACAAATTAGCAAAACGATTCTTTAGCAGCTCTCCAAGCTGCTTCAGTGGTTCCTTGGTCTTAGATATGACCTCGTATTTAAGGTTTGGTCTGTCAAAGCTTGTCTCAAGAACAAGAGCATGGGGGATCCTGAGAGCTTTTAGGATATCCTACAATGGATGTACATTTCCATCAGACCCGAATGATTTTTCCAACATAATTTGGAGGATAATGTGCAAGTTTTGTACCTCATGAACTGGCTGGGTGGCGGTTGCAGTTAAGGCCATCACTGGGACATATGGAAAGTTTTGCTTGAGACATCCCAGTCCCCTATAATCTGGACGAAAATCATGTCCCCACTGACTGCAATAGTGACAACCATGAAAGTAATGATCAATAAGCTTTACTGATTTACAATCATTCAAATATACAAGAAAAGCTCCAAATAGCGATACGTAACTTTCATGAAATCGCACTGGCAGAGCAAGTCCAATAAAGACCTCATAAGAAACACAATCAATCAATGATCACATGCATGAACTTTGGCTTGATATCTCAAGTTGTTAATGAATAATAAAAAAGTAAACAGAATATGTAGGGACACAAGAACCAGCTTAAAAGACCTAACTATTGTGTCAAACATGGACACCTTCAATTACATCCAAAAGTAATTTCTGTGGAGTTTAATTTAGTTGTGTGCATTGTGCTTACTATGATTAATGATGTGCCACTGACTTTTCACAAAACAAGGAACTAGATCATTTCCAGAATTAGTTATTTCAACATCGCATTCGTTATACTAGAACTCCACGAGAAGGTCGGGTTTTTGAAGGTTCAACGTGACACCGACAACCTAATTAGGCCAGAAACACAGAAGATACAAAAATGTTTGAAAAAAAGAGTTTGAGTGAGCACGTATAAAAGTTAACTTGCTTTTTTTCTCGGAACAAGGACAGTAGTTTTGCAGTGGCAACATCATAAATACTTTTTTCCATTTGATGTAACTCTAGCATGATCTTTGCTTCAGATACAAGGATGCCAAAAAGCATACCTCACACAATGTGCCTCATCGACAACAAAACCAGCCAGTTGTGCCTGCAATGTGTGATGGCCGAGTATCAAAAAGTGAAAAAGAAACTTTTAGAAAAAGTTACACTATATCAGAATTAGTACCTTTCTATGCAGGCATTTCAATATCTCAAGAAATGATGGGTTCCCCACAATCCTTTCAGGAGTTACATACAATAGCTTGCACGAAGGTTTATCTTTCCTGAAAAGGCAGGCAAATCAGTGGAGATTGATGACTTGACAATCCCAGCACTCAGCAAAAAAAATGTTTAAGACGTCCGATAGAAATCCGATTGGAACAAATGGAGCATAGCCCAACATTTTATGGCGGGACAAAGATTGTATGGTATGATATACTTCTCTCGGAAGGCTAAGATGCTAAAATTTATTTTTAAGGGAAACATCTTAGGCATGCATCTTTTCATTAACCACATAAAAAAGTATGCGTTTTTTGCAACAAATGGAGCAAACCATTTTATGGGGGGATAATGATTGTATGGTAGGATAAACTTCAGTAGGAACACAGAGAGAGAGAGAGAGAGAGTGAGAGCGAGCTAAACCTTGCCTTAGTTCTTGGAGGACAGGTGCTGCCCGGGCAGCAGTTTGCTGAGAGTTCAAGAAAGTTGATGGAATTCCGTACTTGAGGGTTAGAGTAATTATTTGATCCTGGATGAGAGATAGCAGGGGAGATATCACAACTGTGACACCTGGTTTAAGAGTTGCTGGCAGCTGAAATGAAGGGTAAAAACATCAGAAGAGCAAATGAAGGGATGAGGGAATAACTCTTTTATTCACCTTTAGCGATCGAAAGCACCGGTTGTCACTATTTGTCTCATAATTACTTCAGCCAGAAACATATATGAAATACTTCAAAGACTAAACAGAGAACACTTCAGGATAATTTAACTTAATAAATTCAGATTAATATCTTCCTTCTTGATTCAGTGGATCCAATATTTTGCATGCTCCCAAGATCCATCTTTTATGAAAAAAGGACATCCATTTCAAACCAATTATGGAAATGATCAACCCTAGTTGAGATGATGACATGGCACATACCTGCATAGGAAATATAGACATCTACAATCTGAATTTGGTGCAATTAATTTGAAAACTTATTCCTCTTTGACTTAATAACCCTTTTGAATTAGACTGAAATATGATGACAACAACACTTACATGCAAAAACAAGATAAATTTTCCAGTAAGTAATTCGAACGTCCTAGAAGCATAGCAGACCTCAAATTCTAGAAATTACAGAATAGACAGGGATGGGCGAAGGCAGAACGAGAATGTCCTGTATTTCCTTCTTTTCCAACCGAGTCCAATCCCGTACATTTGAACACAAGGTTATGTACCTGAATCACTTCCTATCGCTTCACTTGCATTAGGAAAACATTTTCTTCCTTAAGTTTAAGCACAAACTTCTCAACGGTGCTAACAAAGCAGATTTTCAAGATCATTTTATAGCTTGAATTTCAATATACATGTCTACCCATCTAGTACATAATTGGCGAGAACCATTTGGCGAGTGCACGGGGCTTGTGCTCTAAACATTGTCTCCACACATACTTCTACACTCTATCATTACACAAATGAAATAATGCTAACATTCACTAACCTGGTAACATAAACTTTTACCACCTCCAGTGGGCATGAGAATGAAGCAATCTTACTTGGCTACGAAGCTTTACAAGCCTCGATCTTTGCATTGGTCGAAATGCCTTGTTTCCAAATATTACAACATTTGCCAATTCTACGTCATCCAAGGCTTGCAATTCCTCAAAACTCAGAATTCCTTGTTTGCATGTCAAAATCCGAGAGCAACATCTTTTATTTGAAAGCGATGATATCGAACCATGAGTGACGGTGCTCTTACGGTCCTTCAACACAAATAAGCCTCTTCAAAGCACCATAAATAGTTTCGATGTGGAGTGAAGGAAAATGAAAATTGTGCACAAAGAAATCCCAAGCCTTCATTTTGCGAAACACACCTATCAAAGATGCTGGATGCTAAATTCAACACTTGGATGATGTACCATACTCTCGAAATATTTGAGAAATATAGGTATTATTACATATCAAAAACAAAAATGAACTGTTCTTATTGACCAAATAGTTGTCATATAAGTCATTTTAGATCTCATAGACTGTGGAAGTAAGCGGCAAGTTAGGAGTGTCTATTATACATTTGATCGGATGAGAGCCCTCATAGGCAATTTACTATCTTAGAGAGATTTCTTGTGAAGTATCTATACGCATGAGTTTGCAACACGAGCTCACCTCTTTCCAAAACAGAGTCAAGTTTCGGTTCGATTATCATTCGACATTCGGAGTGTTCACTGTCTCGATCGGCTTCCACCAACTCAATAACTTCTTTGATGAATTGTGTTAAGCATGAGTGGTTGGTACAGATTGGGAATATATATTGTCCTTGCGGGTGCATCGAAGCACCATCCCATGTTCTAATCATGTTAAACTGTCAATAACCCCGTCGGAGTTGTCTCCGTTTAATATAGTTTGCTGACCTTTTTTCTAACCCCCGCAGCTTTCTATAATCCTTAAGAATGTCATGAAATAGCTTGCAATTCCTTCTACAGAGAGATGGTTTCTCTTTGAATATACATCTTTTGACCAAACACAGGCATCGTCTATCTACCATTCACTTGATGTTTAATATTTATAAGTTGATTTACTAATCTGAAAAGTATTTCTTCGAAGCATACCATGCATCTACACAGGCACCTAAACTCTTTAGATCATTGTGCAGCAATCCAGAAAGTCCAATATGGCAGCAAAAAAGAAGGTACAATCTCTAGTTGCCTAATTTCCCTCTCCACTCATAATTAAGAGAAGCATTACAGCAGCACTTAAATATTATGAATCATACTTTCATTTAACAGGCTAAGCATTTAGATGCCAATCAAAAACCAAGACAATCTGTTCTCAATTCTTCTCATTTTCCTTGTTGACCCCAATATACCTCAGCAACAAAAATATATAAAAATACAGGTGCAGAATCATTGTCAAAAGAATAAAAGGTCATGCCAAGATCTGCCAACTTTTTGTCAACCTCCTAAACAACTGGACCATTGTGGCCAGACTCATGGGATTTGCCTGGTAGCTATCGTGTCTTCTTCAGGTGCCTATAGTTTCTTTACAGAATGGGCAACCCTGTACAATACTGAGACATTCTTCAAGCCACGCGTTTGGTCCAAGCAATTACACGGTCCAATCCCAAGACAAATCTAGGTCCATGAATCAAAAACTTAAGCCACAAACAAAACAACTATCAACCAAATTAGTTTTGGGCATGGAAAAAACATGCCAGGCCACCCTGCTTTTCTTTCTTTTTCTTAATCCCTTCAAAACTGGTTAGGGCAGAAAGGAGTGAGACAACTTCTCAGTTTTCAGAAGCATACCATTGAATCTAAAGATTGTCTGGCCAGAAGTTGAGTGGATGAATTGGTTCGAGCACTACCAAATGTATCATCTTCGTCTTCACTTTCAGTAGAAGAATCCACCTCAAGAAATGTTTGATTTTTCTTAGGTTGTGGAGAATCCTCTATAATATTAACATCATGCACAACATTGCATTCGCCGTCATTAGGGACATCTTGGCCAAACATATAAGTCAAAACTCCACAAGGTTCTGATTCCGCAGCTTGCAAATCATCCCAATCCTCAGTGTCTTGCGTAGTTTCAGCAAGTTCTGCCAGAAAATCATCGCCACAGTGCTCCACAGTGATAAACTCTCGACCTTCGTCACCTTAAGAAAACCAAAAGAAGAGACATGATTTTACGAGTTCCAGGACAAAGAGAGAGAAGAGAGAGAGAGAGAGAGAGAGAGAGAGAGAGAGAGAGAGAGAGAGAGATATCAAATAAATACAATCTACAATATGTAATCTGCAGTTAGTACAGCGACACACCATACTTAATCGTAGGCAAGACACCATATGTAAATCCGCGTCCAGTTCAGAAATAAGTGAGACATTTCGCCAGTCAATAAGACTACTCCACAAAACCCACAGAGAAATAGGGATGGGATTAACGCTCAGTAAACTACATTTAATCAGCTCCTCCCGTCCATTCAAATCCGAAAGGTCGACTATACCATAGCCACCGTCAGAATAAAAGCCTAACCGCAATAAAAATCTCCTTCTTTAGCAACCACACCATTCCCTAATCACCAGACACCACGCGATTCGGCTAATAACCAGGAAAAACCACCGTCCGAAGCAACCTCAACGCATCGAACCGGAACCGCACCAGACACTTCGCTAAACCAGCCCCGATCTATTCGAACCTAAAGCGGACTATTCCCCAGCCATCATAGTCGTGGTGGACGACGGAAATAGCTACATAACCGACGCAGCGCTAATCAGCATGAAAGAAATCGGGCGCGACGAAGTAAGCGATTGGAGTTACCGTAGAGGGAAACGAGACGGTCCAAGCAGTTGCTGGCGGACTGCTGCTCGAAGCCGAACTCGAGAGCCAAGCTCAGCAACCGAGCTCTCTCCACCTCCTGCGAGCCCCGATCCGCCATGGAATCTCCACCCGCTCAGAGCGATTCGATGGATCGATGGATGACGCAAGAGCCGGAGTCGAATCGGATCGAATCGAATCGCTATTCTCGAGAGAGAGCGCGCGCGCTTGATGGGATCTCGTTCGAAATACCTTGACGGCGATGGCGGAATTTGATGTTTTTCTTTTGCCTTTTTGAATGCTGGAGGGAGAGGGCGGCGGGAGAGAGATTGGAGCCATTTTTCTTTTTAATTCTTCTTGACAATTCCGTTTTCCGCCCCTGAAGTTTGTTTTGGGTTCTATTTTGGCCACCCTCGGGAGTCGTCTTGGTTTCGTTTGACACCCTAAGGAAGTTGGGGCTTGTTTGGTGGGAAGAAATTGGGGGAAAATATGACTGCGCATGGTAACCTTCCCCAGCCCAAAAATTTCTATTCTTTTCTTCCCTAGAACAAAAAAAGAACAGAAACTTGTTTGATAACGGCAAGTTAGTTTTTTGTTTCCGGGAATGGTTTTGGAATAGAAATAAGAAGTAAAAAAAAAGTTACTTCTTATTCCCGAGAACAAGTTTAAGAAATAAGTGAATTTTTTTTCTTTTATTCTTCTCTTGCTGACCGCCATTGACCGTCGCCTGCCACCGCCGTCGCTGGTCACCGCCAGTCGACCGACCGTCGCCGCCGCCGGTCGCCGCCACCGCCACCGGTCGCCGGAGGTAGCAATCAGCGGCGGCGACGTGCAACGGCGGCGGCATCCGGCGGTGGCGGCAATCTACCGGCAAAAATAAAAAGACAAATAAATATAAAAAAGAAACTGTTTTTTATCAAATGCATTTCTATTCTTTTTCTATTTCTAGAGTAAGAATTTTGTGTAGTTACCAAATGGGTTTTTTTACATAGAAATTGTTCCCCATAATAGAAATAGAAAAGAACTATTTTTAAAAAAAAAATTGTTCCCTGGACAAGAAATGTTGCCATGTGCAGCCTATATATATCCATCAATTGTGCCTCTTTGCAAAATCCGAAACAGAAAATAATTATTTTAAGTTTAAAAAGATCATTAAATCATTATGTATGATTGATTCTACACATCAATATCCACATAATGTGAAGAACTTTTTGACGTTTCACATTAAAATAGCTAGAACAGAATCGCAAAATTTGTTAAAAAAAAAAACTATTCTAAATATTGACATCAATTGAGTATTTTAAGAAACTAGAGACCACATCGTTAGCAAAAAAAAAAAATCTTAAAAAAAAAGGTTATTGGGCTAAAATTGATGTTTATCTCATTTGGTGAGAGCCTTCTTGACTTCATCCTTGTTGTAATATTTTTACCTTTATTTATGTATACCTTTCACTAGAATATCAACTAATTTGGAAAGATAGGTTTCCAACACTACTGTACTGTTTGGTGAAAAAGGAAACACTACTTCCTTGTGAGGATGGAGTCATCGAGTAATTGATTGGATAGGTCCTATTTGCAAAAATTCAAGTTTAAAATAGGAATTGTGCTTAAGGGCCTAATTATGGGTCAAATAACAAATTCACGGAATCGGAGAGCCAATCTGAAAAATCATGGGAAATTGAGGGCATAAGAGTAAAATTGGTACAGTGAGGATCCTAAAACCAATCACAAGAGATCCAAAACTGGCCGACAAGGGGTTGACTTGACCTGCCCTACCAGCGGTCGATAGGATCAGTTGAACCGATTCACGTCGATTTGATCGGTTCTTGACTATTCTTGATTGGTTCTAGCTGGTTCTTATTGTTTTACACCTTTGTGGCTCTTGTGGGTTTAAAATTTATGCAATCCGATCCCTAAAGGACCAAATTGAAGAGAAAACTTGCCCAATTTAAGGAGAAATTGTTTGATTTTGATTCAATTAAGTCGATTAATCGTAAATGTAATATATGGACCCACTATTGACTTAATTGAACAATTATCGTGAAAAATAATACACCATAATCATGGCTAAAAGCGCAAACTAATTGAAATGTCATGCATCAAATAGTTTTGCTCGCGAGACCTCAATTGTCTAGACGCATAGGCCACCACTCTTCCATGCTTCATCAAGACATAGCCTAGTCCCTTATATTAAGCATCACTATAGATCTTATAACCTCCAGGATCAGACTGTTCCATCAATACTGGGGCAGTAGTCAACTTGTGCTTGAGCTCCTGAAAACTCTTCTCACACTTATTTTTCCATTCAAACTTTACTTCTTTCTTTAGCAGTCGTGTCAAGAGCATAGCTATTCTAGAGTATCTTTACACGAATCACTTATAATAGCCAACCAATCCTAGAAAACTATGAACTTCGATCACTATTGTTAGTCTTGGCCAATTCATGACTGCCTCAATCTTTATTGGGTCCACCGAAATTCCTTTGCCAGATATTTTGTGACCGAGAAAAGCTACCCAACCTAAAACTCACACTTACTAAACTTAGTGTAAAGTGTGTTTTCTTAGGGGGTCAGCAATACTATCTTCAAATATTGTTCATGCTCTTTTCGGCTCTTCAAGTGTATTAGTATGTCGTCAATGAATATTATGGTGAATTGATCCAAGTATGCTTTAAATACTTAGTTAATTAAGTCCATGAAAGGGAGAAGAACACCTAGAGTGCCAAATTTGGCACGAGGGGACACTTGAGTACCAAAAGTTTGAAAAGATACACTTAAGTGCCAAAATTGGAGTAAAATGGATCAATTAAGTGCTAACGGCGAAAAAATTAGACCAAAAAACTGACATGGTATTTTTCCCGGTGAGACAAGTGCAAAATAATGACGTGGCTATGTAAGCCAAAAACGGTGTCGTTTTGCCTCGGATTTCAATTTTACTATAAATATTAATTAAATTAAATTTAAAACTAAATTTGCAATAATAAAATTTAAAAAGGGGGAGGAGTTGCAGAACGATGAGGGTTAGGCAACTTGCTGATGCTTCCCCATTCTTGCCGGGATGGGCTAGCGACGGTGGGAAGCGTCAGTTGGGGTCATTAGGCCCTTGGCAAGGGTCTACAAGCCCTTGCCTAGATTTGAGGCGAGGGTTGCGACCTTCCCCCAAATCCGGCGATGACCATCGCCCTAGATTCGACGAGGGTGCCTAACCAGGCTAAAGGCCGACGACCTGCCTAGATCTAGGGTGAGGGTTGCCGGCCCCCAGCCCTCGTTGCTAATGACCCCAACCAACCCTTCCTGGTGACGGTAGGACAACAACGACGAGGGCTTGCATAGCCCTTACCATTCTGCAACTCCTCCCCCTTTTTAAATTTAGTTTTATAATTTAATTTAATTAATATTTATATTAAAATTCAAATAAGAAGCAAAATGATGTTGTTTTACCTCTATTTTGCTAACTCAGCTCTTCAACGAGCTATATAATAAAAATTATCATGTAGGATTTCCTGCCAAGGTTGTCAGACTTAGCACTCAAATGTCTCATTTTCAAAGAAAGTGGCACTTATGTGTATCTTTTGTAACTTTGGGCACTTAAGTATCCCTTGTGCCATGTTTTGGTTAACCTAAATGACATCACCGTAAACTCATAGTGGCTGTATTGCGTTCAAAATGCTGTCTTTGGGATATCTTCCTTCTTGATTCTCCGCTGATGCTAGCATGTCCTTAGGTCTATTTTGGAGAATACCAAAGCTCCTTGAAGTTGATCAAACAAGTCGTCGATCCTTGGTAGTGGATACTTGTTCTTAATTGTCGCTTGATTGAGTTGTCGGTAGTTGATGCATTGACACAATGACCCATCCTTCTTCTTCATGAACAGGACCTATGCTCCCCATGGCGATGCACTAGGGCAAATGCATCCCGTATCGAGCAGCTCTTGCATATACACCTTCAACTCCTTCAATTCTGACAACACCATTCGATAAGATGCCTTGGAGATTGGTTCCGTTCTGGGGGCTAACTCAATGACAAATTACATTTCCTTTTCCGGAGGCAATCTTGGTAATTCCTTCGGACTAATGTCTACGAAGTTTCGGGCCATTGCGATATCTTCCAACTTTGATTCTTTCATTGTCACATCCATCACCTTTGCCAAATAGCTTTGGCAACTCTCCTCTAGTAGTCATACTACCTTGAGTAATGTAAATAAGGGTATCGAGGGTCCTCTCCCGTTCCCTATGAACTCGTAGCAAGAACGACTAAATAGGTTGAATTGTATTACCTTACAATAGCGGTCCACCATGGCTCATTGCTTCTAGAGCCAATCCATTCAAGTGATGACATCAAAATCATACATGGCCAAAATAGCTAGGTTTATCAATTCCTTCTGACTACTGACAACAATCTTGCACTTTCAACAGCCTAAGACAGGTAACACCTTATCCTTCATAGGGTGGAAATTCTAAGTACCATTTCCAACAGCTTCAATTCTAATCTAGCTAATCTAACACACTGCTTTGCTACGAGCGAATATGTAGCTCCCATATTAAACAACACATAAGTAGCATGTTGGTGTAAGGAGGTTGTACTTGTGATTACGACTCGGGAGTCCTTTGCATCCTCTCTGGTCACCGCATACACTCTTCCTTAAGCTAGGGATTGGTCAAGGTTGTTCTACGGTGTAGTCCCAATTTTTAGTCCCATGTGCAATTGTTGGGGTTGTATCTCAACTGGTCGACGCAAGCAATTTCGCACCTAATGATTGTGCTGGCCACACTCGAAGCACGCTCTAGTTTGGCCAGGCGTGGTGCTGTCTTGTGTTGCCTACCACAAAACTGGTACTTGCTATTAAGATTATGTGTTGGCTTCCCAATACCATTTTTTTCTTGTTGGGAGGGATGGAGTGCTTTCCTCCTATCATTGGCTTCTTTCCAAACCGATGGTGGTCCTGATTAAAGGCATACCGCGATCTGAGTGCAACTATTCGTTCGGCACATCCCTTTCAATCAACTAGACATTTTCATATAACTCGTTGTAGTCTTTAAAGTTTAAGGGCACCAACTAGCTGCAGATTTCTAGCTTCAAGCCATCTCGAAATCTCCTCGCTCTATCTACCAGGTCCTTGATCATCTTGGTTAGTACTTTGACAGCTTAGTGAACTTGGCTTTGTATGGACATATGATTCTAGTAGAGTCAGAAATTCCGTCATCTTTTGTTCTCGAGCGCACTCAGAAAAGTACTTTCTATCGAATGCTTCAATGAAGGCTCCCTATGTTGTGGTTGTGCCTTCAGAAAAGACCCTTCCTCAAGTGGCTTCCCGCCAATCAGTGGCATTACCTTAAAGTTGGTACACAGCCAATGTCACCTTGTCCTCCTTAGTGCACCTCAATAATGCAAGGTCTTCTATATCTCCTTGACCCATGAGGTTGCAACCTCAAGATCACTTTTCCTAGCAAATTGCGGCAACTTCAGCTTTATAAACTACTCCACTAGTTTATGAATTAGTCAGTCACCATTCTTGTCTTTAGCTAACGAGGCATCGTTATGAACAACTACAGCGGCAACGGCAGTAGCCTAATTATACGCCTACTGTCCCATTATATTTCTAATTGCCTCTGAGGCTTGCAGAATCCATCTATTTGGGATTCCCTTGTGCCTTTCCTCTAGCACCTGTTTGGGCCGGAGCTGCCCTTCCTCTAAGCATTCTCGGCTCTAGGTTATTCATCTTTTAGAGTTATAAAGAGAGTTGGTTCTACAATCCCAACAACCCAGTTAGGAATTCAGAACCATTATTTAGCAAAACAATCATCAATCACAAGCATGGGGTGTGTTCCTAACTAACTCATCCAAAGTCTTAGCGCACCTTATCACTCTAGGTAACGACCAAGCTTTGATACTAAGAAGACACAAGATGTCATGCCCTAACACTTGGACACATGACGTCCCTTCTTTCCTTTGTTCATTTAATTGCAACGTCCTAGGAGGCGTCATCGACCCATTCATTTTATCTTTCAATTAAACACAAGCAGAAATGGAATTAACTCCACTCGTTCATACACATCAATAGGGATAGCAAAGAAAACACATCAACAAACACTTTTATACATATATAAGTATATACATTAACTTAGTACGTCGGAAGTTCAGTAGTTACACATCCACAACGTGGATTCTTTTCAATTCACCAAAAAGTGTTGGGGGTTAGCCTAGCTCCTCTATCCTACAAGAGCAACCTCAAAAAGTGGTATCTCCCTTACGTGCCTAGTACGCACCCACATCAAAGTACCATAGCTCGAGCTTGGGATCGAGCTCTAGGTTCGGGTCCGTCTCCAAGTCAATGACAAAGTCATCGGGGACGTCCATGGCCATGGGATCCAAGATGGCACCCCCGAATCCCCCACCAAGTGGTCTATCAAAACCCCATAGAGGGCCGAAGAACTTCCCTTTGAACCATATTCACCACGCCCCGAATTAGTGAGGTACCAAGTTCGTCAGGCCCACATGCACCCAGATGGTGGTCATATACTTCTCGTACGTGATGTCAATCCCCTCTATCAAAAGGGGGTCACTTTGGGTGTCCTGATCTACTAGCACCCCAAATCACACATGGTAGAATGGACTACTCATGGTTATGGCCTGAAAATTTTAAACCACAATGGGTGAGAAAAACTCAGTAAGTAAACTCCTTAAATCTTGTGTAGGAGAGTACTTTGCCTTGGAGACACCCTATATGTGGAACTTAATTGTAGATGTCATATCAATAGCAAAACCTTTACTCCGCATCATCTATAAGCATAAAATGAGCAACTCACCATATAATGCCCTAAAAACGTAACTAATAATTACATAAATAATTATCTACGTGAATCCACGATTCTAGTAGGCACATGACAAATACAACTAATAATCCAAACAAAATATGTACAATGCATCCACAAGAGTCCAGATTATTATGATCTCTCACAGTCACAATCGGCACTCGAGTTGGTGGTTTTCCAGTGTTACTGAGCATCATCCTATCCTATCAGGCATGACAATGTCTCGACCTCACTTGAAGATGACATTCAATTAAGAGCATTGCTCCAAAATCCATCCGCGAACGACATCGAGACCTCCACCGGGCATCCGAAATCCATTAGGCATTGTCCCTCATGGTCATGTGAATACAGAACCATTTATGTGATCACGTGAGCATACCAACCACTCAAGCCAATTTTTATCTTACAATTTAACCAATGCAAGAGTATATAGTGCTCACATGTTATACACTAACAATTTTTAGCCATAAAATAATCATAGATGATCACCCAATGATTAATTACTCACCAAAATAAGCATACGAAAACCTCCTAGCAATCACCCCTCAATTCCACACAATATCACACCAGGGATTTACTTCAAAATAACTTATCACTTTTCAAAATAAGATATCACAAGCACTTATGACTTTCAAGAAAAGCTATCACAAATGCTTATCACTATCTAAGATAAGCTATCCAATCACTTATCACTATTTAAGATAAGTTATCACAAGTACTTATTACTATTGAAGATAAGCTATCACAAGCACTTATTGTCACGCCCCGATCCTCAGGCATGCGCACATTCTTTACCTTTGGTCGATTTTAAAATGCGATATCCCAGGACTATGTATCGCCGTCCCTTTCATTCATTTATGCACATGCGGAAGCAGTTATAAATCCCCAGACAATAAAACAATGGGATAGAAAAGCAAGCCATATATTTCTCATACTAAAAATTTACAGCCACCTCTTTTTACAAGCATCTCATAGTATTCTACAATACTATATATACGTAAGTCTGATCTAGCATCTATTCACATGCAGACATGGTTTGACAAGACAGGACGGGATCTCAGTCCTTATCCGAGTCGTACTAGGGGTTCTCCTCCACGTACTCCTCTTCGGGTTCCTCATCAAGGATCTACTCGTCAGACTCCTCCTCCTTAGGCTCCTCATCTGGGTCCTGAAATGGTTATTCAATAATCACTGAGACAACGTCTCAGCAAGTTCTACCCCCTAAGACCCGATTAGTAAACTAATACACCTTAGGGCTGCCTATGCACAACATGAGTCAGAGGACTTACCTTGGCCTCAGATTCCACCTGCATATTAGTACAGATTAAATAGGCACCCAAGCAATCCCATCACAGATTGAAGCATCGATTAAATCGACTTAGTCGATTACATGTCAACAAGACCACTCACGGTCATTTCCACTATTCCAACCAATTTACAACATCAATTCAAGGCAATGATCAATCGACCTAGTCGATTACGTCTCAATCAACCATTCACCGATCATTCCATTCAATCAATCAATCCACAACATCAAATCAAGACAACGATCAATTGACCTAGTCGATTACATATCAATAAGACCACTTCCGGTCATTTCAACTATTCCAATTCAATTCCCAATTATGAATCACGGTCCTTAGGACACAACTTAATTATAGGTGGTAATCACGGCCCCACCAAGCAATTTTCTTAGATTTAGTGGCATCACGGCCCCACTCAGCAACTTTTAAAATGTAGTGGCATCACGGCCCCACTCGGCAATGTTACATGTAGTGGCATCACAGCCCCACTCGACAACTTTTAATATGCAGTGGCATCACAGCCCCACTCGGCAATGTTACATGTAGTGGCATCACGGCCCCACTCGGCAACTTTCAATATGTAGTGGCATCACGGCCCCACTCGGCAATATCATATGTAGTGGCATCACGGCCCCACTCGGCAATTTTCAATATGAAGTGGCATTATCAACCGATGTCGGTTATTCTTCAATTAATAACCAAAGATTATTCAATTTAGGAATAAACCCTAAAATCACGATAAATCAATTTAGCACAAAATCAAGCTCAATTAAATAAACAGACTGTACCACAACAATCAGCACGAAATTTCGGTCGCTGGCTATCTAAGCCTTAATTTCCGAAAATAAATAAATTATTAATTAATTTCGAAAATTAATTAATAAATATTAAAAATTCAATTTAGCTCAAAATAAAGCCGAATTAAATAAACGGGCTGCACCACGATCATCAGCATAAAATTTCGGTCACTAGCCATCCCAGTTGAATTTCCAAAAAAATAAATAATTAAATAATTAATTTCGAAAATTAATATTTAATTCCTAAAAATACCATTTAGGCCCGAATTGCCTAATTAACACCCGATAAGTTCGGGAAAAATCCCACGAAGCATCCAATAAATACTAAGACATGTTTACTAATTAAATGCACAATCAATTTAATTAACATGCATCAATGAGTCTTTAATTTAATTACTTTAATCTAATCTGTCCACCTAATTGCAATTAATTAAATCTAATCAACATTTAAGTATAATTAGCAAACTAAGAAGGCAGTAGTGAGCAAAACTCACTTGATTAAAAGCGGAGACCAGAACACCGCGACAGCGGTCGAACTTGGGCCGACTTGCTTCGCGGGCCCAAGATGGGCTAGACTTGCTGGGCCACGCTGGACTGGGCTGACCTCAGGGATCTGGACTTGCTAGCCGAAATTGCTAGATCCATGGGCTGGAGACACAGGCCCAAGACTGAAGACGCTGGGCTGCTTGCTGCAAAGAAAATGGGCCGAAGACACTGGAATATGCTGGCTTTGTTGGGCCCGAAGACTGAATTCTGCTGGGCCAAGGAAATGCGTGAACTGCAGGTGACGATGGTGAGCTGGCGGAGAAGAAATCGTGGACTGCTGCTTTGCTCGGTGCTGCCCGCGTGAGGAAGGAACACGGGTCAACAGAGGGCTTCGGCTGGTTTGTTTGTTGACCGAATGTGCGCATGCCTGGGCTGATCTGAGAAGAGGCTGAACTCAAGGGGTTCAATTGGAGCAACTACAACGAGGCGTCGCTGGACCATTTGCTGGCGCAGACTGTTTGCTCGGGTGTGGACTGGAGAGAAGCTCGCCGTTTGTGTTGCCTCTATACTAGTGACGCTTGAGCTAAGGGAAAAACAAGGGCGAGACGCCACGAGGCAGCTGGCGTCGTACGGCAAGGGAGAAATGAAGATGGGGCAGTTTCGAATGCGTGGAGATGGCGGCCTTCAGTCAACAAACGGCGACAAGGCAACCGGGTTGACTGGCAGAAGCGGTGGAGCAGGGAAGTTGCTCTTTGATGGCGTTGATGAAGAAGCAGCTTCGTCTGAACTACAGCAGACGCGCGGCAGCCAGCACGCGGTCTTCCTCTTTGCTGAACGTTGACCGGAGATGAAGAGAAACGGACGTGTGGCAGCTTGCTGGCGAGCTGGTGGAGAGATTCGATTGAAGATGGAGGGCAGCAGGTGCGAGAGAAGCTGTGGGGGTCCATGGACTTCAAGGAAAAATGAAAAACAATTGTTGGCTGAGTGTTTTGTCTTCGTTTGGTGGGGGTTAGCGCACGAAGAGAGAGAGAGCAGATGGTGTGGGTTTCTTGTCTTCCCCAGCTGTGGTGTTTGTGCGGCCGAGAGCGTCCGAAGGAGGGGTGGCGTACGCAGATGGAGAAGCCAGCTAAGGGGGAACAAAAACTCAACAATCTTAGCCAATTCATTAATTGCTTTGGTCCCACAAGCCTCAATCTCATCCTCTATGTCTCCCCCATCATTTTCAAGCATAATTTCCACCAATAAATCCATTTAAAGTCCAAAATAATGGTGCCCACCCTTAGTTCCGAATTTCCCATTTTGAACTTCCAATTTCTTCGATGAATTCCCACATTCGACGTCCAAAATTGAAGTAGAAAAAGTCCACATAAATTCTATAGGTCCCCTTTGCCCTACAGCTCAGCTTGCAGGTCAAAAATCTCCTCAATTCGACCGATCCGAATTTTCGTTTATTTTCCGCAACGTCCGACACGGTTTTCTGTAAAAATCTCAGAATCTCTGAAAAAATCTTCTGAGACTGAGTCGACGTTCCTAGAATTTATTGTGACATGACAGAATCTTCAATTTCTGAAATCGGATTCAGATTGGTAGTTAATTTCACTCAGGCGCTTTTTTAGTGTGACCTAGGCTACTAGGTAGTTTTTAGAACTTTTTAGGATAAATGACCCGTGACCGATTTTCTTCGAGCCACAATGAACCCACTTGACACATTGGCGATTCTCGACTATCGTGAAAATCTTGAAGATTCAAATACGGACACAGGGTACCAAAACGACAGTAAAATCAAATTAGTGCCAGTCGACGAGAGTTTTCCAATTTAGTGGAGTCACCCACGATCGATCATTCATCTCAGTTGAACTGACCTATCTCTGATCTTAATTCGATTTTTAACTGTGCCGTAATGATCTCTAAAGATGAGCACGGTCGAGAAGTCGATTCATGGTCGAATTCTCAGTCTATCTGTCTTAAAGTCCTTAATAGCATACCCAGCTAGTCTAGTTATCCGTGAGTGGCCAACTCAGAGAAAAACACTGTAATCGCATCAATGAAATGCCCAATTTATCTAATCGAAATCTGAACCCGAAAATCTGGATGTCACAACTCTTCCCCTCTTATAAAAATTTCATCCTCGAAATTTAAACCTTTACCAATCCTTAAACGAAAGGTGGGGGTATTGTCGTCACCTCGAGTCTCACTTTTTCCCATGCTAATCCTTCGGTCTTGTGGTGTTGTCCAACCGCTTTGACTAATGAGACCCTCTTGGTACACAAAATCTGCTCTTTCTGAACTAGCTACTGAACTGAGCTTCTCACATATGACACTCTGTCGTTCACATTTGACTCTGATCTAACAACTACAAATACTGATTACTGAGCTGACTCTGGCCTGTGATCTTTCTTCACTTCACTTTCTTTTCACCACTGAAAATTTGCACCCTCTGCTATGCACTGCTTAAGAAAGAACCATCTGAAAACCTTGCCAGCTTGGTAACTTTCGATCTAGATTCGAAATATAATTCATCCTCGGCACTCCATGCCGGTGAATTATCTGATACACACACGCTTCAATATACCCATTTAGGACAAGATCTATTCGTACCGTACCAAAGTGGACCGACTCCATCTATCGATCGACCACTATCCTCAAATGGTATCAGTACTCAGCCTATCACAATGTTCCATTGTGATATATTTCCATTACCACTTGGGACTCTCGAGTTATGGTAAAATCTTCCGGGTTTGCATTACTGAACTTCCACTTACTGACAACTCTGACACTAGCAACCTGCTTGGCAATATCTATCTTCATATCGGCCTACCAATCTAGCTGACATCAATTCTGATTTACTTGCACCATCTGGTCAAAATTGCAATACTATAATGAACTTCTAACAAGATCTTTTCCCTGAGGGCTACACTGTCAAGTGTATTCAATCACTCATGGAACCCGATCGTTCCATCCTCAGAAATCTTGAAGTCAGATTTTCTTTTACTAGTATCCTCTCATAAGATCTTTTGAACATCTCTGTCCGTCAATTTGGCGCCGATTCTAACTTGAATATATGGTTCAATTTTGAGGGCGGCGATAAAATTCAAAAGGTAGCCTACCTCAAATTTGAAAACCAAGTTTCGAATCCTTTTCAAGTAAAATATGTACTTTAGCCAGCCTATGCACAATTGAAGACTCTCGGCTCAACACATTAATGACTCATTTCGTTCCTCCAAGGTGATACCCGATGTCACTATTATAGTCCTGCCAAAATTCTGATTCACGACACTGTTTCATATTCAACTTGATGGGTCTCAACTGGCGGAAATGTGTATGCAACAATCTTCTCATGTTGTATCAATAAGTACCCAGTCTTCCGTGAGACACATCACTAAAGATTTCATGCTTTCTAGAGCCAAATGAAAAATTTAGCACAAGTGCGATAGCCAGTTCTTATTTAAGCTCTGGCAAGTATCTTTGCACTTATCTATGCCTATGAATTTCTCTTCTTTCTTAAGAGGTCAAGCCCGTGATGATACTGATGCTGAAAATTCTTCCACGAACCTTCTGTAGTAATCTGTCCAATCTCCACGGCTTTTGATCTCTGACATTGTTGTCGGTTTCGATCCATTAACAACTGATTCGATCTTGGTTGGGTCCATGAAGATTCCTTTACCTGTAATCATATGACCATTTGTGGGGGCTCTCGTGATCCTCATCACTTAATGAATACCCTAGAATGTCACTACACCACACGATCACCATTGATCTAGATATTCTTTGAACACTCGGTTTGTCAAACCTATGACAGCGGCTGAAGCGTTCGTCAAATCAAATGACTTTACATTATTCTCACGAGGGCTAAATCAAGTGCGAAATGCTGTCTTCAATACAACCTCCTTCCTGGTTCTCAACTGACAATAACCCATCCTCAAGTCAATCCTTGAAGACATCAACGCTCTTTATAACAAATCACCCAATTCATCGATTTTTGACAATGAACACTTATCCTTGATTGTCACTTGATTGAGTCGACTACAGTTGATGCATAATTGCAATGAACCATCTTCCTTTCTCTCTCCACAAAACTAATGTTCTCTAAAGTGATACACTGATATGCATGAATTCCTCATTCACCAATCTTCACATCTGTACCTTTGGCTCTATTAATTCAAACAACAATAATTGGTAAGAAGCCTTCGAGAGTGGCTCTATACTAGTGTTAGCTCGATCGTAATTTCTATCTCTTTCTCTGGCAACGGTTTGACAGTTTTTATGACAACACATCTAGAAATTCTCAGACCAGTGAGATGTCTTCTATCTCCAATTCTCCAATTTATCTTAACTATAACCATCACCAAGTAACCTTGGCAATCTCCATCGAACAAGTGGGTTGTCTTCAATCGACGAGATTAAAGAAATCGAAGATTCATTTCGACCCCCAATAACTCGACACTTTCATGTGCTCCTAGACTAAGTTAAATTGCTCCATGACCATGATTTATTACTACAAGATGCTCCATGAACCCATTCTACTCATGTAGCGTCAAAGTTACACCTCAGTAACTAGTCAAGCATGACTATTACTAGTGATTCCCCTTCCTTTCACTTATTTCAATAAACTGAAGTTCCCCAAACTTCGTCAAAACTCTGCTACGATACTCTGATAGAATTTTCCCCAAAACATTCTTTCTTTGACTAATGCCGAGTTGGTTCCACTTTCGTTCTTCTCACCATACCCGGACGCTAAATTCATCCATGTTTCCTTCCAAAATTTCGACACCTATCTGATGAGTCTTCTACCTACAGTCAAGTGCCAGCATGCATTATTTCTTGTACCGGAGGCCTATCCCAAAAATTCCACAGTGCATTCTATGGCGCACTTCTTCTGATCTATCCTATCGACGGTGACAGCAGTAATTATTGTCGAGATTCCATCTACTAATGTAGACAACCCTTAAATCACTATCCGTGCTGGCGACGTTTAACACAAACTCCTGTCCTCAGAACACATTAAACTGATCCATACCATCTTCCATGGAAGAACATGTTCCATTTGTCTCAATACTGACCTAACTATTCCGCCCTTCCTATTGGGTGGAATAGAATACCGTTCCCTCAACATTAGTCTTTTCCCTGACCAAATTCCAAGTCTACTTACGCTGAATCTGGACTCAGATATCGAATTCTATTCTCTGATTATCCTTCCAGTTTGGACCTCAGCAAAGGTAGCAACAACAACGACTTGATTCTGATTTTACTGGCTCGACAAGCTCCTTGGGAAAACTTGCACCTGAATGATCCCGCTGGACCTAGGATCGCTTGGTGCTATTACATTCTCAGTACCGACCTACGGCGGTACTCTCACACGCGCGCTAGCCTACGCTGGCGCTTTGCCACAACCACCTCAGGCACCGAACCTTGTCGGCGTTCATTCCTGAGTCACAGAGGCTACTGTTCTCTTACTAGGAGCCCTCGGCTCCTGATCACTCAAACTACAGGATCTTTATAGAAACTTGTTTTCTATTTCTAATACCACATTAGAATTCGAGTGATCCACAAACAAGCTACAAATCAGCTATCACAGACATGCATCAATCATGAATTTAAAGGTCTTTCCTACTACTATCTCATAGGTCATCGCACCTTATCACTCCAATACTTAACCATTGCTCTGATACCACAAAAAGGGGATGTCACGCCCCGATCCTCAGGCACGCGCACATCCTTTACCTTTGGTCGATTTTAAAATGCGATATCGCAGAACTATGTATCGCCGTCCCTTTCATTTATTTATGCACATGCGGAAGCAGTTATAAATCCCCAGACAATAAAACAATGGGATAGAAAAGCAAGCCATATATTTCTCATACTAAAAATTTACAGCCACCTCTTTTTACAAGCATCTCATAGTATTCTACAATACTATATATACGTAAGTCTGATCTAGCATTTATTCACATGCAGACATGGTTTGACAAGACAGGACGGGATCTCGGTTCTTATCCGGGTCGTACTCGGGGTTCTCCTCCACGTACTCCTCTTCGGGTTCCTCATCAAGGATCTACTCGTCAGACTCCTCCTCCTTAGGCTCCTCATCTGGGTCCTGAAATGGTTATTCAATAACCACTGAGACAACGTCTCAGCAAGTTCTACCCCCTAAGACCCGATTAGTAAACTAATGCACCTTAGGGCTGCCTATGCACAACATGAGTCAGAGGACTTACCTTGGCCTCAGATTCCACCTGCATATTAGTACAGATTAAATAGGCACCCAAGCAATCCCATCACAGATTGAAGCATCGATCAAATCGACCTAGTCGATTACACGTCAACAAGACCACTTCCGGTCATTTCAACTATTCCAATTCAATTCCCAATTATGAATTACGGTCCTTAAGACACAACTTAATTATAGGTGGTAATCACGGCCCCACCAAGCAATTTTCTTAGATTTAGTGGCATCACGGCCCCACTCGGCAACTTTTAATATGTAGTGGCATCACGGCCCCACTCGGCAATATTATATGTAGTGGCATCACGGCCCCACTCGGCAATGTTACACGTAGTGGCATCACGACCCCACTCGACAACTTTTAATATGTAGTGGCATCACGGCTCCACTCGGCAATGTTATATGTAGTGGCATCACGGCCCCACTCGGCAATGTTACATGTAGTGGCATCACGGCCCCACTCGGCAATGCTATATGTAGTGGCATCACGGCCCCACTCGGCAATGTTATATGTAGTGGCATCACGGCCCCACTCGGCAACTTTCAATATGTAGTGGCATCACGGCCCCACTCGGCAATGTCATATGTAGTGGCATCACGGCCCCACTCGGCAATTTTCAATATGAAGTGGCATTATCAACCGATGTCCGGTTATTCTTCAATTAATAACCAAAGATTATTCAATTTAGGAATAAACCCTAAAATCACTGATAAATCAATTTAGCACAAAATCAAGCTCAATTAAATAAATAGACTGTACCACAACAATCAGCACGAAATTTCGATCGCTGGCTATCTCAGCCTTAATTTCCGAAAATAAATAAATTATTAATTAATAAATATTAAAAATTCAATTTAGCTCAAAATAAAGCCCAATTAAATAAACGGGCTGCACCACGATCATCAGCATAAAATTTCGGTCACTAGCCATCCCAGTTGAATTTCCAAAAAAATAAATAATTAAATAATTAATTTCGAAAATTAATATTTAATTCCTAAAAATACCATTTAGGCCCGAATTGCCTAATTAACACCCGATAAGGGTCGGGAAAAATCCCACGAAGCATCCAATAAATACTAAGACATGTTTACTAATTAAATGCACAATCAATTTAATTAACATGCATCAATGAGTCTTTAATTTAATTACTTTAATCTAATCTGTCCACCTAATTGCAATTAATTAAATCTAATCAACATTTAAGTATAATTAGCTAACTAAGAAGGCATTAGTGAGCAAAACTCACTTGATTAAAAGCGGAGACTAGAACACCGCGACAGCGACGCGACGGCGGTCGAACTTGGGCCGACTTGTTTCGCGGGCCCAAGATAGGCTAGACTTGCTGGGCCACGCTGGACTGGGCTGACCTCAAGGAGCTGGACTTGCTGGCCGAAATTGCTAGATCCGTGGGCTGGAGACACAGGCCCAAGACTGAAGACGCTGGGCTGCTTGCTGCAAAGAAGATGGGCCGAAGACACTGGAATCTACTGGCTTTGCTGGGCCCGAAGACTGAATTCTGCTGGGCCAAGGAAATGCGTGAACTGCAGGTGACGATGGTGAGCTGGCGGAGAAGAAATCTTGGACTGCTGCTTCGCTCGGTGCTGCCCACGTGAGGAAGGAACACGGGTCAACAGAGGGCTTCGGCTGGTTTGTTTGCTGACCGAATGTGCGCATGCCTGGGCTGATCTGAGAAGAGGTTGAACTCACGGGGTTCAATTGGAGCAGCTACAACGAGGCGTCGCTGGACCATTCGCTGGCGCGGACTGTTTGCTTGGGTGTGGACTGGAGAGAAGCTCGCCGTTTGTGTTGCCTCTATACTAGTGACGCTTGAGCTGAGGGAAAAACAAGGGCGAGACGCCACGAGGCAGCTGGCGTCGTACGGCAAGGGAGAAATGAAGATGGGGCAGTTTCGGACGCGTGGAGATGGCGGCCTTCGGTCAACAAACGGCGATGAGGCAACCGGGTTGATTGGCAGAAGCGGTGGAGCAGGGAAGTTGCTCTTCGATGGCATTGATGAAGAAGCAGCTTCGTCCGAACTACGGCAAACGCGCGGCAGCCAGCACGCGGTCTTCCTCTTTGCTGAACGTTGACCGGAGATGAAGAGAAACGGACGTGTGGCAGCTTGCTGGCGAGCTGGTGGAGAGATTCGGTTGAAGATGGAGGGCAGCAGGTGCGAGAGAAGCTGTGGCCGTCCATGGACTTCAAGGAAAAATGAAAAACAATTGCTGGCTGAGTGTTCTGTCTTCGTTTGGTCAGGGTTGGCGCACGAAGAGAGAGAGCAGATGGTGTGGGTTTCTTGTCTTCCCCAGCTGTGGTGTTTGTGCGGCCGAGAGCGTCCGAAGGAGGGGTGGCGTACGCAGATGGAGAAGCCAGCTAAGGGGGAACAAAAACTCAACAATCTTAGCCAATTCATTAATTGCTTTGGTCCCACAAGCCTCAATCTCATCCTCTATGTCTCCCCCATCATTTTCAAGCATAATTTCCACCAATAAATCCATTTAAAGTCCAAAATAATGGTGCCCACCCTTAGTTCCGAATTTCCCATTTTGAACTTCCAATTTCTTTGATGAATTCCCACATTCGACGTCCAAAATTGAAGTAGAAAAAGTCCACATAAATTCTATAGGTCCCCTTTGCCCTACAGCTCAGCTTGCAGGTCAAAAATCTCCTCAATTTGACCGATCTGAATTTCCGTTTATTTTCCGCAACGTCCGACACGGTTTTCTGTAAAAATCTCGGAATCTCTGAAAAAATCTTCTGAGACTGAGTCGACGTTCCTAGAATTTATTGTGACATGACAAAATCTTCAATTTCTGAAATCGGATTCAGATTGGTAGTTAATTTCACTCAGGCGCGTTTTTAGTGTGACCTAGGCTACTAGGTAGTTTTTAGAACTTTTTAGGAAAAATGACCCGTGACCGATTTTCTTCGAGCCACAATGAACCCACTCGACACATTGGCGACTTTCGACTATCGTGAAAATCTTGAAGATTCAAATACGGACACAGGGTACCAAAACGACAGTAAAATCAAATTAGTGCCAGTCGACGAGAGTTTTCCAATTTAGTGGAGTCACCAACGATCGGTCATTCATCTCAGTTGAACTGACCTATCTCTGATCTTAATTCGATTTTTAACTGTGCCGTAATGATCTCTAAAGATAGGCACGGTCGAGAAGTCGATTCATGGTCGAATTCTCAGTCTATCTGTCTTAAAGTCCTTAATAGCATACCCAGCTAGTCTAGTTATCTCGTGAGTGGCCAACTCAGAGAAAAACACTGTAATCGAGTCGATGAAATGCCCAATTTATCTAATCGAAATCCGAACCCGAAAATCTGGATGTTACACTTATCACTATTGAAGATAAGCTATTGCAAGCACTTATCACTTATCGAGATAAGCTAACACTCTTACTTATCACTAATCAAGATAAGTTATCACCTAATCCACCTATCTTTTAATATAATTTTCATTAATCTTAATCCTAACCCTAATCCTAAGCATAACTACCATCCGAATCAAGATTTGGGGAGTCACTCACGGGACTAGCTTCTAAGCTTGGATGGCGAGCGGCAACGATGACGACAGCATGCGGCTCATGATGGTGGACAGTGGAGATGGTGGTTAGGGCGCATGGCAAGGGAATAGTGGTGATGGCATCACAGCGTAGTGGCAAACAACCTTGGGTGGTGGTGGCATGTCACAATGGTGGATGGCAATGACAACAATGGTTCACAACCTTAGGTGGTGACACGTCATGGCCTGGCAACGAATGACTAGCAAAGTGCGAGGACGGCGATGAGGTGGCAACGACAACTGTAGCGGGGATGGTGGGGGTGACCGAGGATGAAAGAGAGGGGGGAGAGAGAGATGGTGTGAGGGACAAAGAGTGTGAGAGTCGACAGAGAGAAATTTGGGTGGGGGGTTTTCTGGTGAGAGAGAGAAAAGGGAGAGAATGAGAGAAATGAGTGAGAGAATGGGGACTTCTCTTTCAAGTTTTAATTTCAAGCATTAATGAACTTTGTACAAATTTTCTCGAATCGCTCTTGGCCAAGTCCTTCGAATGGCCACAAATTATTCTTGCAATCTTTCTATCCAATCTTCAATTAATGCAAGATTTCGAACATGTGTTATAATTGCAAATGAACTAGGAAAGTTAACTTGGTTGGTCTCTTGCCTTTCTTCTTCAAATGGGCACCCACCCTCTCTTTAAAGACAACAATTTTGTCTCATTAGGCCAACAAGCTTCTAGAAGGGGTAACTTACGGATTTAATTAGACTACAGTGTAAAACACTATTCATGCACATGGATAAATTATTGTGCAAGCTTCCAAAAGAACAAGTGTGAGCTTAAATGGCTTTGGTGGGCCCTCTTGTCCGTCCATGGTGGGTGTGAGGGCCATTGGGCTAGCCCTAGGCTTGGGCCCTCATGGCTCCTCGTTTGCAGCCCATTTTCACTTTTCCCAAAATTCACGGTCCATCGACATAAAATTGAATTTTTATCCTAAGATGACCGTCCTTTGATTTTCCATTATTCGTTGATCACTGTCATAATTCTACTCCTTAGATAGAGGTCAGATTGAGGATGTCACATGATGGCACTGCTTGAGAATTTTAATTACAGTTTCAGCAAGTTAGGGCATTCTCTTCCATGAGGAAATTGTGGAATTTCTCATTGATAGAACTTCGAGCTGCTCTCGTTAAAATACTGACATAAGCATCATTTTGCGACACAGAGTCGGGCAACATCACGACCTCGAAGCGTCCCATATCAATTTTCCTCTACAATGAAACAAATAAAGACAGTCAAAAAAGAGACCATATAATTGCTGGTACACAGAATCTTCATAGTCATAGCAATGAGTTGTTACAGAATCTTAAAAATATAATGCACACTACTAAATGCCATTTTTTTTTTTGGCAAATGCCATCTTGTTAACTAGCACATTTAAAATTTAAAGGAAACAAAAGGAGAATTTCCAATGTTTTCACACAACTTTTCCAAATCCACGACTGCTCCTCAATGTCGTCTTCTTCGATCACGCCCGGAACCACAAACTCTAGACCAAAGCACCTCCCTACCATAGTCGGCCGAACACACGCATTCACTGGACTGATGTTCCTGGTGCAGAACCAACGGCCACCATTGGCCACCAGCCACTCTCGAAAACAAATACAATGATGCCCATCAGAACAAAACAAACCATAAAAAATCCAATCAAATATCATAAGGAACTAACATTCACTGGAAATCTTGATTTCATTTCTTCACAAATCTCCACTTTATAGCCCTTTCCTCCACGAATTGAATTATGCGAACGATGGTCCCTTTGTTTCCTCCCACTCTGCTGCTGACTTGTTGTTCTAAGCTCTTCAACTTGACCGACCACCTTGAGTTGTCAAATTGGCCAAAGCTTCCTTTTTGTCAGTCCTTGGAGTGTCGGCCGGTCCTCCACCTCAACGGCGGTCCCTCGGGTGCCCTGCCTTGCACGGTCGAGCGAGGAGGAAGAAGAGAGGGGAAAGAGATGAGTGCGGGCCGGGCCGATGAGGGAAGGAAGTGGACTGGCCTAAGCCGGGGGAAGGGGGGGAAGGGAAACAAAGGGAGGCCGGAGTCAAGCTGACCCTCTCCTTGGTTGCTATTTTTATTTTTTATTTTTTAGTTAATTATTGTTTTATTTTTTTATTTTTTTACGAAATTAGTAAATTTTAGCATCATTGATGCAAATTATCCTAATTCCTACATGCTGTGTAATTTAATGAAAATTCTTTTTGTTTAGAGGCTAAAACTTAATCCGCAATTTTCTATGTAATTTAACCACAACTAAGTAAAATATAGGTGTTAACAATCGCAAGTCATTCTATACGGTCTAACATAGTCTGATGATAATGAGCACAACTTGATTTCATGTAATAGATTGTCATGATATTACGTCCCAGAAGGTGCTGGTCACTTGCGCATTTGATTGGAACATTGATCACAACAAAAATAACCATTTATAAGTGTGCATACGTAAACATACACAAAAGTCATGTAACTTTTTTATGATGACTTTGTAACCAACTTACATAGTCTAAGGTAGCTATATAACTTTTCTACTACACAGGTCATATTTGTCACTACTCATTTTGTAACTGATTGATTGTGTAATAAGTTAATTTTTTGACTAGTAATTTCTATTCAACAATTTCACATACGATACACTTGTACATGACATTTTTTAATATTTTTTTTCTTTAAGTGTTCACGCTATCATTTCAATTACTTCCCATGGTGCATGTTACTTGTCTTGTGTCACACAGATCGGATAAGACATCATTTTCTAAAACGATGGGCATGTCTCCCCATTAAGTCATCAACGGGGCAATAAACCTTTCATTCAACTTAAAAAAATAATTATTTGGTAAAATCATCCTTCCTCCTCTTTTCCAAGCTAATCTATCTAGAAATCTTAAGGTATTTTAAGTACATAATTTGAAAAATCCCTCTATACCAACATAGTAGCAAAAGTGCATTTCGAAATCATAAATCTTTGCATAGAATGCATATGAGTCCTAATTACTTGATGACCCAATTGAGTCATCATCCTTTGCAAAGAGTAAAATCAAGTCATTTTCCATGGAGAATGTAGAGACTTGCTCAAATAGCACTTGAAGGCTATGCGGCAGCCTTTAATTTCACTTCTTAATATAGGTTTAGACTTTACGACTTGATGACCACCCACAAAATGGTTTTAGTAGGCAAGTTCCTCCATTTGGACCTGAATATACAACCCAACCAGGAAATTTATGCATCCTTTTCTTCCGTGAATTAAGCTTACTATGC
The DNA here is from genome assembly GCA_016097545.1 of Eucalyptus victrix. Taxonomy (NCBI): domain Eukaryota; kingdom Viridiplantae; phylum Streptophyta; class Magnoliopsida; order Myrtales; family Myrtaceae; genus Eucalyptus; species Eucalyptus victrix. Next base: position 32,620,764 of record CM027837.1, read on the forward strand.
TGGAGTGCTTGTCAAATTTCATAATTCCATGAAAAGAATACATATTTAGTCAAATCTAACTTAGTGACCACAAGTACTAGATTGAAAGTTACGCGGGCCAAGTTGACAAGGACATCGACTCATAACTTCATCCAAGCACCAAAGGAGACAAGTGCTTCGAGGAAAATAAGAGACAGACATCATAAATATGGTATAACTGATGTCATGGCAGAACAAATACGGTGCTTCACTTACTTCCCATGATGAACGTTAATTGCCTCGTGCCATATATATCGAATAAGACATCGTTTTCAAAAATAACGAGCATGGCTCCCAATTAAAGTCATCAATAGGGCAATAGTAAGCTTTCATTTCCAAACTCTCGTATATTTTGCATGGATAGATACCTTCACATGCAAAACAAGAAATATTTCTAGTATGTCCAGCACAATCCCCATGTACCATCACATCAGGTTTTCGATTGAGTGATATATTTCAGGATTGACACTTTCGTGTAAATTGGTCCAGATGATTGAGGTTCAACCATGGTCAATGACATTATATCATTCTATGCGGCAAAAAGGAAAAAAAGGTAAAAAGTTGCTCTTCAAAGAAAGTAAAAAAAAAAAAAAGGAAAAAGAAAAGATGGTTAGTGGCTTTCTTCTTACCAATCTTACTCATAAAATGTTTAAAAGGAAAGAACTTGAAAAATAGACTCGTGTTATTTTGGCAAAAAAAAGCTAAATGACAATACAAGCCTCAAAATTTCCTTTAATGATTTATAGTTCAACCGCAATGACCTATATTCAAATTAAACATGAACTTATTTGGTAAAATCATCCTACTTCGTCTCTTTCGAGCCAATATGTATAGAAAAAATCCCCCCACACCAACATAACAATCAAAGTGCACCAGAAATCTTAAATTTTTGCACAGAATACAGTCGAGTCCTAATTACTTTATGACCCAATCAAATCATCAACCTTTGCAAAGAGTAAAATCAAGTCTTTTCTACGGAGAATGTCAAAACTTGCCCGAATTGCACTCGAAGCCTCTGTGGCAACATTTAATTTCACTTCTTAATATAGGTTTAAACTTTATGAGTTGATAACACCCCCATAATGGTTTTAGCGGGCAAGTTCCTCCATTTGGACCTAAATATTCAACCCAACCCAACCAGGAATTTTACGCATCCGTGTCTTCCGTGTTTTAAACTTACTATGCTGGAGTGCCCGCTTAATTCCATGAAAATAATACATATTTAGTCAAACTCTAACTCAGCAACCACAAGTTCTAGTGGATCGAAAGTCGCTGTCTAAGTTGACAAGGACATCGACCCATAATCTCATCCAAGCACCAAACAAGACAGGTGCTTCAAGGAAAATAAAAAACAAATATGGTACCTAGTCTCCAAAATCTTACATTATTTCTATTCATTACTAACGAGCAATGCACTCTAGAATCATTGATCCATATTGTGATTAATGATATACTTTAGATCAACCAGTGATGTGCACATCTCAATAGACACATCAATATTGTGGATAAAATCGAGAATGCGAACCTAGCTAGGTTAAAAGAAATATAAGTCTTGACTATTGGACTATTTGGTACATGCTCCATTGCATCACATCCACACAACAATCAAAGATGAACAAAGATGCGCATAAATTCTAGAACATACACCAAACTAATTTGAAGACCATCTAAAATTGTCAAAATACTAATGCGTCACACGATGTACCCATTCATTAGTTTTGGGCATTGAAATGTCAGGTTTAAGGAGAAAACTATAATTGACTTTGCCTCCAAGGTAAGCCTCTTGCATCCCTATATGCATGGTAGGAAATTTGCTGCTATGGACAGCCATTTACACTTAGGTGTTGCAACCTTTCTTGAGGTGAACCACATGGGGAAAACTAACAGATTGCTGAGCAGGAATGATAGACCCTCTTACAAGGCAACACTTGTGTTTAACCCAGGCTCTCCCAAGCCCATTCAACCGCAACTTGAGTTCTTGATTGAACTTGCAAGTAAACTTACCCTAGAGCCGCCACCAATATTTTATGGATCGATTAGAAATCCAACTAAGGTATCATAGTCTACCTTACTTTTGCAAACTAGAGATTCATGAATATAATGAAGGCCAAGCCTGTGGTTCCTCTCATTTGCAATTACCCTAGAGACAATCAACTTCCTTCGAAGGAAACTTCTCGCAGTCCCCTTCATCCTGGCCTCTTCATTGAATTAGCAAATCTGCTTGCCTCTTTGTTAGTTGCAAGACACTGGATTTTTCGCTCGATTCTCTCGAGAAACATTTTCATCAATTAATGGACTCTCGAGTATATTTCAGAGAAATGGGGGTCTGACAGAATTATCAATTAAAGTGCTTATGGATATTAGAATCAATCACATATAGAGGATGGTGATGCAGTATAGTAATTGGTAACCGAGGAAGCCATAGTTATCAAAATATGAATGCATCACAAAATGTCCAGATTCATTAGTATTAGGCATTGAAATGTCAGGTTTAAGGAGAAAAAGCAAATTGACATTGCCTACCAGCTAAGATTCCAAACCAGGACAAAACCCCTTACTTTCTATAAATTATTGTGGTCTTATTCTTCTTCAAGCTCTCACTCGAAATCATATCAAATGGAGAATGCGGGAGTATTTTTCACTATGCTTCAAAAGAAAGTAGTGACGTTTTCCACGGATTTTAATAGTAGAGATTTCGAAGCCATTGTCCTTATCCTTTTTGGACAAGAAGCCTAAATTCGTTGTTGAAGAGACTCCAAATGACACGCACAAAACTCAGGTAATTTTCTCCGTCAAACATCAACTTTATCAAATTGGTGTCCATGATGCATTTCATTTAAATTAATTAATGAAAGGATGACGGTAAACATATCAAATACATTAGGATCTAATTGGACCAAATGAAAGTTTCGGCACAACATTTCACATTAATTAAAAGTGATTTAATTGAATCGATTAAAAATTCAAATATGACAAGACACATGGATAAAAGTTGATAAACTACTAGTATCATTGTCTCTTCCAGCAATAGAAACTTCCAATCACTCCCTATGGGAAGGTTACGGCATTCATCACAAAACCTTTTCACATTCGTGCTTTGGAGCATTAGTCAAAGGTCCATTTATACTCTCGTAGAGTTGAAAATAAGTGTGTACATGTAAGCATAAAGAAGGGGCTACTAAATTAAACGTGATTGAGTTCTCCAACTTCCCCTCGTTCACAGAAGATCTCACTACGTGATTATGGTTTGGGTTAATTTGTGGGGTATTGTGAATAGCATCCTTTTAATTATTAAAGAGCCAATGAGTTGGGATTATCATAATAGAGCTTTTACGCTCAAAACAGATTTTCAATTTATGAGTATATCTGAAATGTGGATCGTATGGTTTGTTAGGTCCCTCGCATTGAATAGCAACCTACTGTTTTTCCATAGAGAACCCATGTGGGGCATCGTTTGGTAGTTAGTCTTTCTTTACAATTTTTTTTTAAATTTAAATTGGGACAATCATTTTGGTTCTTTTTGATATTAAATACTGAGAACAGGTCCTAATTAGCTAACCTTCTATTGATGCACTCAAAAGATACACTGTTCATAATGGAGAAGTTCATCTTCATAGCATTTCTTGATGTTATGTTGGCTTCCCTATCAATGTTTCAGCCCATCATATGTTCTAGCAACTTCACTGATCAAGTGGCTCTTCTCCACTTCAAATCAGCGATCGAAGTCGACCCGACAAACACGATCAAAGGTGGCAATTGGACCACCGAAGCAAATTTCTGTGAATGGATTGGCGTCATTTGCAGCAACCGCAGGCAGAGAGTCACAACTTTAAATCTCTCGTGCATGGGTCTCCAGGGGAGGCTCTCTCCATACCTAGGCAATCTTTCTTTCTTGGCTTCTCTTGATCTTAGCAACAACAGTTTCTACGGGAGAATTCCAATAGAAATCGGTCATTTATGCCGCTTGAAAGAACTCATACTCGAAATGAACCAATTTGAAGGAAACATTCCTCCTAACTTAGCCCAGTGCCAAAATCTCGAAGTCATTTCACTCACAGTGAACAGGCTAACGGGTGGTATACCGACAGAATTCAGCACCTTCCCTAAGTTACAACTACTATATATTAGCCTCAACCCCTTACGTGGTCAAATTCCAAGCTTCCTGGGCAATATATCCACGTTGCAGTTCATTAGTTTGTCCTCGGCCAATCTCACAGGCTCGATTCCTCCGACACTTTTCAATAGATCACTCACCGTTGTTGACTTGGTGCGTAATGATCTCTCAGGGGGTCTTCCCTCCAATCTTTGCTCCTGCTGGCCTAGCATTCAGATACTTCAACTATCCAATAACCAGTTCAACGGCGTGATACCGGAGACGCTAACCCAATGCAAAGAGCTTCTCATATTGGCGTTGTCACACAATCGTTTTCAGGGAAGCTTTCCTCGAGACATTGACAGGTTGCAAAAGCTACAGGAGCTCCACCTCGGTGAAAGCAACTTGACTGGCACGATTCCTCGAACCATCGGTAACATGTCAAGCCTGCAATTTTTGGATGTAACATCTAACTATATCGGAGGTGACATTCCGAGTGAGGTTGGCAAGTTGGTCAATCTGAAATATTTGAGCCTTCAGAGCAATTTGCTAACAGGCAAAGTGCCTCAAGAAATTTTTAATGTTTCTTCTCTACGAGCAATTAGTTTGGCCTCCAATTCCCTCTATGGAAGCTTTTTCCCGAGTAGCGAACAAAGCCTTCCAAATTTGAAAAAACTCTCTTTAAGTCATAATAGTTTTGGCGGCAACATCCCAAAATATATTTCAAATTTTACAAACCTAATAGTTTTCGGTGCCAGCGACAATCAACTCAGCGGACCCATACCCATGAGTTTGGGCAACTTGAAGAACCTCAGATTCTTTGCGGCTGGATCAAATCAGCTAACAGGTGAGACTCATACTTCGGAGCTTAGTTTTCTATCTGCTTTATCAAATTGCCAATCGCTGCGATTGTTGGCTCTGGGAAGCAACCCACTTTGCGGCTCCATGCCAAAATCTATCAAAAACTTCTCGAGTTCCCTACAAATTCTAGAAGCTTCCAACTGTCAAATTAGAGGTCGCATTCCTCAGGAAATGGGTTCCTTGAAGAGATTGACTACACTATGGTTGAATGACAACGATCTAGATGGCAACATCCCATCATCAATCAGAGGACTAGAAAGCTTGCAAAGACTGTATCTCGATAACAACCATCTCGAAGGACCGATCCCCGATGAGATATGCAACTTGACAAGTTTAGGAAATTTGTTGCTCCAACAAAATAGTTTATCAGGATCGATCTTGAATTGCATTGGAAACTTGAGCAGCCTTCAAGAGTTTACAGTAAGTTGGAATAACTTGACATCGATCGTACCAGTTAGCCTGTGGAGTCTTCAAGGACTCATCTTCCTTGATTTGTCACACAATTCTTTCATTGGAGGGCTACCATTGGAGATAGGGAAAATGAGAGCTATGAACGGCATCGATCTTTCTCGAAATCAATTTACCGGCACCATACCTAGTTCCATCCAGGGGTTAGAGAGCCTTGCTTCTCTCAACTTGTCAGGGAACTCGTTTGAAGGATCAATACCGCCATCGATCGGTGACCTCAAAGGGTTGGAGTTCCTCGATCTCTCCTACAATGAGTTGTCAGGCGCAATACCCAAGTCCATCGAAGAACTTAGATTTCTGCAAAATTTGAACTTGTCCTTTAATAGGCTGTCGGGAGAAATTCCTAATGGCGGATCCTTTGGAAATTTCTCAGCTCTCTCCTTCATTGGGAATGAAGCACTCTGTGGAAATGCAATATTTGAAGTCCCAACTTGCAAAGTAAATGAAAATAAATCATCAAGGGACAAGCGGCTATGGTTACTATACGTTATGTTGCCAATTGCATCTGTTATACTTTCGGTCATTGTCATTTGCTTGCTTAGAAAGCATGGAAACACGATTAAAAGAGCTCCAGTTTCGGTGGGCATCCTGCTTGGAATTAACCACCCAATGATAACATATCGGGAGCTTTGCTCAGCTACGAACAACTTCAGCGAAAGCAACTTACTCGGAGCAGGAAGCTTTAGCTCTGTATACAAAGGGACTCTGGCCAACAGGACTGACGTTGCGGTCAAAGTACTAAATCTCCATATTGAAGGCGCCTTGGAAAGTTTTGACGCAGAATGCGAGGTTTTCCGCAAAATCCGGCACCGGAATCTCGTCAAGGTGATTAGCTCTTGCACGAATGCCGATCTAAGAGTTCTGGTGCTGCAATATGTGCCCAATGGGAGCTTGGAGAAGTGGCTCCACTCCAATAACCGCAACTTGGGTCTCCATCAGCGAGTGAATGTAGTGGTCGACATCGCAATGGCACTCGATTATCTCCACCATCGCCAACCAGAACCCATTGTGCACTGTGATCTGAAGCCTAGCAATGTTCTTCTAAATGAGGACATGGTCGCACAAGTCTGCGACTTTGGAATTGCAAAGATTTTGGCTAAGAACAAGCTTGAAACACAAACACAAACTCTCGGCACGATTGGATACATTGCTCCAGGTATATTTGTCAAAATTTTAGCTAATCCGGGTCTTTGATTCCCAGTATAATGGTACAATATAATAGAGATACATTAACACTCGTATGCCTCTCGATCTTATTATTTATGCCCCAAAAATAAAAAAGATCCATTGCTGATGTTCTTTTTTTCACAAACTATGATGCTTGCAGAGTACGGTTTGGAAGGAAAAGTCTCGACAAAAGGAGATGTTTATAGTTTCGGCATATTGCTGTTGGAAGTGATAACTAGTAAGAAGCCAACTGATGAAATGTTCGATGCGGATATGAGCTTGAGGCAATGGGTAGGTGCAGCGACTCCGGACAGAGTGCTTGATATCATGGATAGCAAACTCATTAGCATGAAACATGAAGATTTGACGCCTCCGGAGCTCGAGAGTATAGTTTTATCGATCCTAGAGTTAGGATTAGAATGCTCAAAGGACTTGGCTGAGGAAAGAGTGGACATGAAAACTATCATGGTTAAGCTCAACAAGATCAAGTTGTCACTACTTGACAAGAAAATAAGGTAGAGAGCAGTACGTAGAATATGGGCATAGTATCATCTTAGTTTGTACACGGTCATTTTGTTTTCACGGCATTCTGTATAGCCATCTGCTATAAAGTTTCTAATCTTCCGAGTTTTCTGAATCGGAGAAAAACAATTAAAATCGCGACAACATTTTCATGCGTTGACACTCGACCCAACGAAATTCTCAAATGATGTCCGACTTCGGAAGGTATAACACCCATCTCAATGTCAGAATGTCGAAATGAATGTTTAGAACTAATTCTTCATTGCGACATTCAGCAGAGCCTCGATATTTTCGGCTTCTGGATTGCCGTACAGACTTTTTAAAATCCCTATTTTTAGTATAATCACCACCTAATCTACAAGACCTCCCACCTTATTGTAAGTCATAAATAAATTGAACACGACCTTAGTGGTATAAAAAAATAGGTCTGCACTGGAAAACTTCACTAGCGCTATTTTAAATTACATTATAGTTCAATAATTTCATTTTCGTATCAAACAGTTGAAAAAACACAAACAAAAAAAATGAAGAAAATTTCTTGTATGACATAAAAAGGCATAAAAAAAATACTTATCTAGAATAAATCATCGGCTGTCATCTCGACATCTTGATTGAGATCGTAACTGGCCCATCGGCCTTCCTCATCGAATTCATTATCAATCACAAAATCATTATTAGTACTACCAACAAATTTGTCGCTTAGGTGACATCTGGAGTTTCGGATTAAATATTTTAGGCTGGGCGTTACTAATTTTGACCCAAATTTAATTTTTGTATGGGCTACTTTTGTGATTTAACGTTCAGGAATAAAATTTTAAGATCTTGATGGGCAATCTAAAATGGTTTTTATCTCTAACCCCTTTTCCGTGTGATAGGGATCGTTTAGTAGATCTGGGATCATATGTCATTGATCGTACAATGTGAACCACAATTTTAACAACCATGTCATCGTATGCTACTAGCAGTAGCAACCGGAATGACGTGCTTTATCAATTGTAGTGCTGTGCCTATACTAAGGGTGAATATGTGACTGGTGCACTTGAGGGATTCCCAATTCAAGAACTCCAGGTTATCCATTTAAGAGAAAATTTCAAATAAGGACCTGAAGTGAATCTATTTTCTCAAATAAGGACCCAAAGTGAACTTTGTGTCATATAAGGACCCAAAGTGGACCTATTGTTTTAAATAAGGACCCGAAGTGAATTTTATATCAAATAAGAACCCAAAATGATCAAATTAATCTCTATTGAGGACCTTAATTTGCCAGCAGACATTTTTTGGCGATTAAAATAGGGGCAATTTTGTCATAAATTTGTGATTGGAAAAAAGGGAAAAAATCTAGATTAATTAAGTTTATGTTTTCTTCTTTCTTCTCCTACGCTGCTCCTCAACCAAATCGTTGTCCGGTCATCATCACGACTAGATTCTTGTTGCTCCTCGCCTTGCTCGACTGGTGGAGAATTTGGGTCTCCGCAAACAAACAAAGAAGCATATGGTTTTCTTCTTGTTTTTGAATTTGTGCCTCAACCGGCGGAGAATTTGGGTCTTCGACTTTGCAGAGGATGGGTACAAAGAATGGGAGAGCTTCGTTCTTTGACTTTGTAGAGGATGGGTACAAGGAACGGAGAGACCGTAGAAAACCTAGGATTTGTTTGTTTCTGTTTTAGGATTTGTTAATTTTCCCTTTTTTTTTTTGGACAAATGAGAATTATTAATGTCAAACAAAATCTGCATGTACTATCGCAAAAAGGTTTCCAATAGATCAAGATATTTAGAGAAATCTCTAGCGTTAAGGCATTGAGCGATAAATTTCAAGATTGACTATTTCCTATGAATTGGTCCGAATGATTGAGGTTCAACCACGGTCAATGACTTTATATCATCGTGTGTGGCAAAAAGAAAAAAAACTAAAAAGTTGTTCTAAAAAAAATCCAAAAGAAAGAAAAGATGGTTAGTGGCTTTCTTCTTACCCAATTCTTACTCTTTTGTATGAATTGGTTTGGATGATTGAGGTTCAACCACGTTCAATGACTTTATGTCACTCTATATGGCAAAAAGAAAAGAAAAAAGTAAATCGTAGCTCTAAAAATAAACTCCAAAAGAAAGAAAAGATAGTTAGTGGCTTTCTTCTTACCCAATTCGTACTCTTTCGCATGAATTGGTTCGGATGATTAAGGTTGAACCATGATCAATGACTTTGTATCACTCTATGTCGCAAATAGGAAAAAGTAAAAAGTAGTTCTAGAAAGAAACTCCAAAAGAAAGAAAAGATGGTTAATGGCTTTCTTCTTGCCCAATTCTTACTCTTTCATATGAATTGGTTTGGATGATTGAGGTTCAACCATGGTCAATGACTTTATATCACCTTATGTGGCAAATAGAAAAAAAAAAGTAAAAGGTTGCTCTAAAAAGAAACCCCAAAAGAAAGAAAAGATGGTTAGTGGCTTTCTACTTGCCCAATTCTCACTCTAGCAATATTTAAAAGAAAAGAATAACTTGAAAGGTAGACTAGTGTTGTTTCTCAGAAAAATTCAGCTAAATGACGATATAAACTGCAAAATCTCCTTCACTAATTTATAATTCAATCGCAAAGACCTACATTCAAGTTAAAAAATAATTATTTGGTACAATCATCATTCCTCCTCTTTTCCAAGCTAATCTATCTAGAAATCTTAAGGTATTTTAAGTGCATAATTTGAAAAATTCCTCCATACCAACATAGTAGCAAAAGTGCACTAGAAATCATAAATCTTTGCATAGAATGCATATGAGTCCTAATTACTTGATGACCCAATTGAGTTGTCATCCTTTGCAAAGAGTAAAATCAAGTCATTTTCCATGGAGAATGTAGAGACTTGCTCAAATAGCACTTGAGGGCTATGCGGCAACCTTTAATTTCACTTCTTAGTATAGGTTTAGACTTTACGACTTGATGACTACCCACATAATGGTTTTAGTAGGCAAGTTCCTCCATTTGGACTTGAATATACAACCCAACCAGGAAATTTACGCATCCTTTTCTTCCGTGAATTAAGCTTACTATGCTGGAGTGCTTGTCTTCTTCCGTGAATTAAGCTTACTATGCTGGAGTGCTTGTCAAATTTCATAATTCCATGAAAAGAATACATATTTAGTCAAATCTAACTTAGTGACCACAAGTACTAGATTGAAAGTTACGTTGGCCAAGTTGACAAGGACATCGACCCATAACTTCATCCAATCACCAAAGGAGACAAGTGCTTTGAGGAAAATAAGAGACAAATATCATAAATATGGTATAACTGATGTCATGGCAGAACAAATATGGTGCTTCAATTACTTCCCATGATGAACGTTAATTGCTTCATGCCACACATATCGAATAAGACATCGTTTTCAAAAATAACGAACATGGCTCCCAGTTAAAGTCATCGGTGGGGGCAATAATAAGCTTTCATTTCCAAACTCTTGTATATATTGCATGGACAAATACCTTCACATGCAAAACAAGAAATATTACTAGTATGTCCAACACAATCCCCATGTACCATCATATCGGGTTTTCAAATGAGTGATAAATTTTAGGATTGACACTTTCGCATAAATTGGTCCAAATGATTGAGGTTCAACCATGGTCAATGACTTTATATCACTCTGTGGCAGAAAGAAAGAAAAAGGTAAAAAGTTGCTCTTCAAAGAAAGAAAAAGAAAAAAGAAAAAGAAAAGATGGTTCGTGGCTTTCTTCTTGCCCAATTCTTACTCATACAATGTTTAAAAGAAAAGAAGAACTTGAAAAATAGACTCGTGTTATTTTGGCAAAAAAATTCAGCTAAATGATGATATAAGCCTCAAAATTTCCTTTAGTGATTTATAGTTCAATCGCAATGAACTATATTCAAATTAAACATGAACTTATTTCGTAAAATCATCCCACTTCCTCTCTTTCAAGCCAATTTGTATAGAAAAAATCCCCCTACACCAACATAGCAACCAAAGTGCACCAGAAATCTTAAATCTTTGCACATAATACAATTGAGTCCTAGTTACTTTATGACCCAATTGAGTCATCAACCATTTCAAAGAGTAAAATCAAGTCTTTCCTATGGAGAATGTCAAAACTTGCCCCAATAATGTCAAAACTTGCCCCAATAGCACTCAAAGCCTTTGTGGCAACCTTTAATTTCACTTCTTAATATAGGTCTAAACTTTATGAGTTGACAACACCCCCATAATGGTTTTAGCGGGTAAGTTCCTCCATTTGGACCTAAATATTCAACCCAACCCAACCAGGAAATTTACGCATCCTTGTCTTCCGTGTTTTAAACATATTATGCTGGAGTGCCCGCATAATTCCATGAAAATAATACATATTTAGTCAAAATCTAACTCAGCAATTACAAGTTCTAGTGGATTGAAAGTTTTGCTGGCTAAGTTGACAAGGAAATCGACCCAAAATCTCATTCAAGCACCAAACGAGACAGGTGCTTCAAGGAAAATAAAAAAACAAATATGGTACCTAGTCTCCAAAAGTTTACATTATTTCTATTCATTACTAACAAGCAATGCACTCTAGAATCATTGATCCATTTTGTGATTAACGATATACTTTAGATCAATCAATAATGTGCACATCTCAATAGACACGTCCATGTCATGGATAAAATCGAGAATGCGAACCTAGCTAGGTTAAAAGAAATAAAAGTCTTGATTATTAGACTATTTGGTACATGCTCCATTGCATCACATCCACACAACAATTCTAGAACATACACCTAACTAATTGGAAGACCTTCTAAAATTGTCAAAATACTAATGCGTCACACGATGTACCCATTCATTAGTTTTGGGCATTGAAATGTCAGGTTTATGGAGAAAAATATAATTGACTTTGCCTCCTAGCTAAGCTTCTTGCATCCCTTTATGCATAGTAGGAAATTTGCTACTATGGAGAGCCTTTTGCACTTAGGTGTTTGAAACCTTTCTTGAGGTGAATTGCTGAGCGGGAATGATAGACCCTCTTACAAGGCAACACTTGCATTTAACCCGAGCTCTCCCAGGCCCATTCAACAACTTGAGTTCTTGATTGAACTTGCAAGTAAACTTACCCTAGAGACGCCACCAATATTTTATGGATCGATTAGAAGTCCAACTACGGTATAGTAGTCTACCTTACTTTTGCAAATCAGAGATTCATGAATATAATGACGGCCAAGCCTGTGGTTCCTCTCATTTGCAATCACACTAGAGATTATCAACTTCCCTGAAAGGCAACTTCTCGCAGTCCCCCTCATCCTCGCCCCTCCATTGAATGAGCAAATCTGCTTGCCTCTTGTTAGTTGCAAGACACTGGATTTTTCGCTCGATTCTCTCGAGAAACATTTTCATCAATCAATGGACTCTCGAGTAGATTTCAGAGAAATGGGGGTCTGACAGAATTATCAATTAAAGTGCTTATGGATATTAGAATCAATCACATATAGAGGATGATGATGCAGGTAATATAGTATAGTAATTGGTAACCGAGGAAGGCGTAGTTATCAAAATATTAATGCATCGCAAATTGTCCAGATTCATTAGTATTAGGCATTGAAATGTCGGGTTTAAGGAGAAAAAGAAAATTGACATTGCCTACCAGCTAAGCTTCCAAACCAGGACAAAACCCCTTACTTTCTATAAATTATTGTGGTCTTATTCTTCTACAAGCTCTCACTCGAAATCATATCAAATGGAGAATGCGGGAAGATTTTTCACTATGATTCAAAAGAAAGCAGTGAAGTTTTCCACGGATTTTAATGGTAGAGATTTCAAAGTCATTGTCCTTATCCTTTTTGGACGAGAAGCCTAAAATCGTTGTTGAAGAGAGTCCACCTGACACGCACAAAACTCACGTAATTTTCTCCATCAAACACCAACTTTATAAAATTGGTGTCCATGATGCATTTCATTTAAATTAATTAATGAAAGGATGACAATAAACATATCAAATACATTAGGATCTAATTGGACCAAATGAAACTTGTGGCACAACATTTCACATTAATTAAAAGTGATTTAATCGAATCAATTAAAAATTCAAATATGACAAGACACACGGATAAAAAGTTGATAGACTACTAGTATCATTATCTCTTCCAGCAATTTAACTTCCAATCACTCCCTATGGGAAGGTTACGGCATTCATCACAAAAACTTTTCACATTCGTGCCTTGGAGCATTAGTCAAAGGTCCATTTATACCCTCGTAGAGTTGCAAATAATTGTGTACATGTAAACATAAAGAACGGCTACTAAATTAAACGTGATTGAGGGGTTCTCCAACTTCCTGATGCGTGATAGGGTGAGTGATTCTAGAACGGATTTTTTTAGAGGGGATTTTTGTGGTTAAGTGTATGGAGTAGTGTATACGAGGAAGAAACGAAAAGGAATAAGAAAAGATAAAGCGTTCTCCTCCCAAGGTATAAAGGCCTCGCCACCAACCGAGGATGAGGATCGAGATCTACGAAGCTCACCACCACAGCCTAAAGCTTCCACCAGCCAAGGATAAAGGACTTCGGGATAGGAGAAGCTCACCACCAAGGCCTAAAGATTCCACCAGCCAAGGATAAAGGGCTTCTAGGCTCACCACCAAGGAGTGATCTACTCTCCAAGGATAAAGAAACAAAAAGGAGTTATCCACTCTCCGAAGGAATTCACTCAAGCAAAGGAAATCTCACCATTTTCATTCATAAAATTTGTATATCCCCTACATTCGATAGTTTCCCCTATTTATAAGAGGATTTTAGCCTTAGGAAATATTAAAAACAAACTTTAATGACCTAGGAACTGAAACGTTCGACTCTTGAGCTATAAAAATAAAAACAGCTAGGAACTTAATAAAAAGCCTTTATTACGGGAACTAAATGCCCTTTAATCTTCGGCCTCCCACATTCTCGAACCGTTAGCTTTCCGTGTTCTTGAACCTTTGGCTTTCCATATTCTTGAACCACTTTCGTGAACCTCTAGCCTTCCCAAAATTCGAGCTCCTTCCTTAACCAAAAAATAACCAAAAAATAATCCTTCTGAAACTTCATCAATTGGTCATACAAGACATCTAAAATGGCCTCCCATTGATACCTATCAATATACCACAAAGTACCAATAAGTAATTAACATTATTCATTCAAAATGATCCATCGAAGCACATAATGCCCAACTTCTTTATTGGCTTGGATAAGCATCGATGGTTCTGAGTTGGTCCATGGAGCTACGTTGGATGCTCCCGCATCACTTCCCCTCGTTCACGGAAGATCTCACTACATGATTATGGTTTGGGTTAATTTGTGGGGTATTGTGAATAGCATCCTTTTAAATATTAAGGCTGCGTTTGGCAGTCGGGATAAAATTCGAGATAGGATATGATTTATATCCTATGTTTGGTGCTCACTCAGGACAGGATAAAATCGGATATAATGGGGATATAGACAGGATAAAATTATCCCATGGGAGAGGTGGGATAAAGGTGGATAGGATTTTTAATGTCCATATTAGGAAAGTTATTTTTCTCGAATAATAAACTTATTAAATTAATAAAATTAAAATTATATTTCAATATAAATAATATTTGAATTATAATTTAAGAAATTAAAATTTGAAAAAATAAAAATGATTATTTGAAATATAATTTAAGAAATTAAAAATAAAAAATAAAAATCATTTTGAATTAATCCTATTTTAATTTATATATTTAACTATAATTCTATCTTATAATAAACATTCAATCTATAAGTTAAATATTTATATTATTATATATTTTAGGTATTTTTGTATTTTAGGTATGTTAGTATAGTTTACTATTTGATAAAATTTTATTAAAGAATGATGAAAAAGGAAAAAAAGAAATAATATAAAAAAAGAGGAAAAATAAAATAATAATAATAAATTAAGGTATATTGTTACAAGAGATTTTCACAATATCCGTTTATGAACATTTAGGTTCATTTATAATGACATGTTGTTTATATAAAAAAAAAAATGTACATGATATGATGTAAACATATTCGACTTTAATATTATGATTCACCAAATAATGGACAGGATATAAAAAAATCATAGTATTTCATATCCTATCCTATCCCGACTAAAAATCCAAACGACCAAACGTAGCCTAAAAAACCAATGAGTTGGGATTATCATAATAGAGCTTTTACACTCAAAACAAATTTTCAATTTGTGAGTATATCTAAAATGTGGATCGTATAGTTTGCCAGGTCCCTCACATTGAATAGCAACCTACTGTTTTTCCATAGAGACCCCATGTGGGGGCATCGTTTGGTAGTTAGTGTTTCGTTACAATTTATTTATTTATTTAAATTGAGACAATCATTTGGTTCTTTTTTATATTAAATACTGAGAACAGGTCCTAATTAGCTAACCTTCTATTGATGCACTCAAAAGATACATTGTTCATTATGGAAAAGTTCATCTTCGTAGCATTTCTTGATGTTAAGTTGGCTTCCCTATCAATGTTTCAGCCCGTCATTTGTTCTAGCAACTTCACTGATCAAGTGGCTCTTCTCCACTTCAAATCGGCAATCGACGTCGACCCGACAAACACGATCAAAGGCGGCAATTGGACCATCGAAGCAAATTTCTATGAATGGATTGGCGTCATTTGTAGCAACCACAGGCAAAGAGTCACAACTTTAAACCTCTTGTACATGGGTCTCCAGGGGAGGCTCTCTCCGTACCTAGGCAATCTTTCTTTCTTGGCTTCTCTTGATCTTAGCAACAGCAGTTTCTACGGGAGAATTCCAATAGAAATTGGTCATTTACGCCGCTTGAAAGAACTCATACTCAAAATAAACCAATTTGAAGGAAACATTCCTCCTAACTTAGCGCAGTGCCAAAATCTCAAAGTCATTTCACTCACAGTGAACAGGCTAACGGGTGGTATACCAAGAGAATTCGGCACCTTCCCTAAGTTGCAACTACTATATTTTGACCTCAACCCCTTACGTGGTCAAATTCCAAGCTTCTTGGGCAATATATCCACATTGCAGTTCACTGATTTGTCCTTGGCCAATCTCACAGGCTCGATTCCTCCGACACTTTTCAATAGCATGAAACATGAAGATTTGACGCCTCCAAAACTCGGGAGTATAGTTTTATCGATCCTAGAGTTAGGTTTGGAGTGCTCGAAGGACTTGCCTGAGGAAAAAATGGACATGAAAACTATCATGGTTAAGCTCAACAAGATCAAGTTGTCACTACCTTGACAAGAAAATAAGGTAGAGAGCAGTACGTAGAATATGGGAATAGTATCATCTTAGTTTGTACACGGTCATTTCGTTTTCACGGCATTCTGTATAGCCATCTACTATAAAGTTTCTAATCTTCCGAGTTTTCTGAATCGGAGAAAAACAATTAAAATCGCGACAACATTTTCATGCGTTGACACTCGACCCAACGAAATTCTCAACTCATGTCCGACTTCGGAAGGTATAACACCCATCTCAATGTCAGAATGTCGAAATGAATGTTTAGAACTAAGGGCGTGCATGGCTGTGTTCTTTTTTCCTGTTTATGAACAAAAAATTTGTTTTTTTGTTCCCGGGAACAAAAAAAGAATAGAAACATGTTTGTTTGCATTTTTGTTCAAAATCTTTTTTTTTGTTCCCAGAACAAAATTGGAACGGAAATAAGAAACAAAAAAAAAAAGTTATTTTTTTGTTCCAAAAACACTTTTGAAGAACGAATTTTCTCTCTCTATTCTTTTCTTCTTCTTCTTTTTCTTCTTCTTTTTTCTTTTGCTGGTCGCCAGCCTTGGCCATGGCCAGTGACTGGCCGTTGAGGGCTGACGACCTCGCCGGAGTGTCGTTAGCCCCCGGTGACGCTTGGCCTCACCTTGGCTGGGCGAGCTCGAGCTCGCCCAAATTCGGTGAGGCCAAGCTCACCCAGCCAAGGCGAGGCCGAGCCTCGCCTGCACCGGCGACACTCGGCCTCGCGGGATCTGGGCGAGCTCGAGCTCGCCCAGATCCGGTGAGGCCAAGCTTGCCCAGCCAAGGCGAGGCCAGGCCGAGCCTCGCCCGCACCAGCGATGCTCGGCCTCGCCTTGGCTGGGCGAGCTCGGGCTCGCCCAAATCCGGCGACTAGGCGAGCTCAAAAGAAGAAACAAAGAAAAAAGAAAGAAAACAAGGAAAAATAAAATAAAAATATTAAAAAATTAAAAGAAACAAAAAAAGAATATAATTTTACCAAACGTGTTTCTATTCTTTTTTTATTCCCGGAACAAGTTTACCAAACGCGTTTTTTTGGTAAAAAATTGTTCCCCGGAACAGAAATAATTTTTTCTATTTCTATTCCCTGGAACAATTTTTGAACAGAAACACAAACAAACATACCCTAATTCTTCATTGCGACATTCAGCAGAGCCTTGATATTTTCAGTTTCTGGATTGCCGTACAGACTTTTTAAAATCCCCTTTTTAAGTATAATCACCACCTAATCTACGAGACCTCCCACCTTATCGTAAGTCATAAATAAATTGAACAAGACCTTAGTGGTATAAAAAATAGGTCTGCACTGGAAAATTTCACTGCCGCTATTTTAAATTACATTATTTTTTTGTGGATCGAAAATTACATTATAGTTTTTTTTTGGTCAGTAAATTACATTATAGTTCAATAATTTCATTTTCGTATCAAACAGTTAAAAACACAAAACAAAACAAATGAAGAAAATTCATTAGTATGACATAAAAGGCATAAAAAAAAAAAAACTTATCTAGAATAAATCATCCGCTGTCATCTCGACATCTTGATTGAGATTGTAACTGGCCCATCGGCCTTCCTCATCGAATTCATTATCAATCACAAAATCATTATTAGTACTACCAACAAATTTGTCGCTTAGGTGATATTTGGAGTTTCGGATTACATATTTTAGGCTAGGCATTACTAATTTTGGCCCAAATTTAATTTTTGTATGGGCTACTTAACGTTCAGGAATAAAATTTTCAGATCTTGACGGGCAATCTAATTTTTTTTTTTTTATCTCTAACCCCTTTTCCGTGTGATAGGGATCGTTTAGTAGATTTGGGATCGTACGTCATTGATCGTACAATCTGAACCGTAATTTTAACAACCATGTCATCGTATGCTACTAGCAGTAGCAACCGGAATGACGTGCTTTATCAATTGTAGTGCTGTGCCTATATTAAGGGTGAATATGTGACTGGTGCACTTGAGGGATTCCCAATTCAAAGAACTACAGGTTATCCATTTAATGTGTGCAAACTACCCTTGACACGCTATCCATAAATCCAAGGTGCCAACCAAATGGTTTATGGGGCTTATAGAGTATTTGAAGCTGAGTCTGCACCTCCATAACCCAGAAACAAGGAATTTTCATTTAAATTAAATGAAATATTTGTGCAATTAATTCGTAATAATATTTGAATTACGATATTGTCCATTACATTCAACGTACCATTACAATTTATCTCTAATGACTATAGAAAACGTCGTTTTGTTATGATATAAGTAAATATCCTATATTTTTCAATAAATTATATTCACACAGAGCATTGGTTGTAATAACAAATATTAAAAACAAAACTCAGAGATGCTTGGATATGCTTGGATGGACTTATCGAAAGTATTCACAACGATGTATCCAAATTTAAAAACTATTTTCTTTCAAAAGTTTACCAAAGATTTTACACGACTTGAAATAGATTTCAAGTCGAGTAAAATCTATAACGTATGCTCGTAGCATATCCTCGAGAGTTTGGATCGTTCTCTCATATTGTCCATCTATCTATGGATGATAAGCCATGCTAAACTACAGCTTCATTCCCATGGCCATCTGTAAGCTTTTCCAAAATGTGATCGTGAACTTGGGATCCCATTGTCATTAAAACCAAATGCAATCGAATTATCTATTTCATATACAGCTCAGCATACCTATCCATGGCATAATTTTTTCATACCGCAATGAAGTGAGCCGACTTAGTCAGACAGGCAACCACGACCCAAATTGAATCATTATCTTTTGGACTCCTTAGTAATCCCATCACAAAATCCATCATGATATGCTCCTATTTCCACTCCGAAATCTCTAATAGTCATGACAATCCGCCAGGCTTGCAGTGTTGGGCTTTCACTTGCTGGCATGTTTAACACTTTGCCATGTACTATGGGACGTCAGCCTTCATACCATTCCACCAATAATACCATCGAAGGTTCCTATACATCTTCGTACTGCCTAGATGGATGCTATAGTTGCTTCGATAAGTTACCGCTAGGATCTCTTCTCTGACCTCTACATTGTTAGGCACACACAATCATCCTTGGAACCTCAAGATCCCATCATTCGTCACTTGAAAATTTGGGTTCCTCTTATTAGGGCTCCCTTGAAAAGTCTTATGGATTTCTAGATCTATCAATTGCATGGTTTTAATCTTGGTTTGTACTTCGGGTTCAATTTGAAGAGTAGCCATAAGACTAGAAAGATAGCCTACCTCGAACTTGAAGTATGAATCTTGTACACCTTCGAGAAGTATCCACTCTCGAACCATCATTTGGGCAATTGAGAACTTTCGACTGAGCACATCCACTACTTTGTTGGCTTTCCTAGGATGGTATAAGATGTCGCGATCATAGTCTTTGAGAAGTTCCATCTGGTGCCTTTGTCTCATATTCAACTCCTTTTGTGAGAACGGGTACTTCAGACTTTGATGTCTAGTGTAGATCGTGAACTTTGCCCCACACAAATAGTGCCTCCAAATCTTCAAAGCGAAAATAACCGCTACCAACTCCAGGTCGTGCGTCAGATAATTATGCTCATGACGCCTTAATTGCCTAAATGCATAGGCTACAATTCGTCCATATTGCATCAAGACATAAGCCAATCCTTTAAACGAAGCATCACTTTAGATCTCACATCCACTAGGACCAAATGGTATTGTCAACATTGGGGCAGTCGTCAACTTGTGCTTAAATTCTTGAAAACTCTTCTTACACTTGTTCGTCCATTCAAACTTCACTTCTTTCTTTAGTAATCATGTCAATGGCGTAATTATTCCAGAGAATCTTTCCACGAATTGTCGGTAAACCCCTCTAATCCCTCCCAACCAATCAAAGGAAGGCTTCTTGAAGAAGAAAAATCTAAGCTAATAATGGAGGATATTTGCACTTGATTGAACAGGATTAGGCTAGGCTAGGTTGTCTTCAAACATCTCTCCTGCTCCCCCTTCATGCATATGGCGCCCCATTCCTTATCCAATTCCATTTTTGCCCCTTTGTCTTTAGTTGTATGAGAGGGCAATTTGGTCATTGCACCAAGATTGTGCACTATTCATGCACATGAGGTGCATTAAATGCCATGATCTTGTAATGAATGGCTTGATGGGCTTGGAAGGTCCATGCCCTTCCCTCAGGCCGCCTGCTCCTTGGGCATGTGACCCTTGCCGCCCACATGGGCTTGGGCCAATTTGCGTCATCCATTGTGGGCTTCAACCCATTGGGCTACCCAATGTAGACTTAGGCCCATTGGGTCACCCAAATGTGAGCTTGGGCCCACTTGGGTCCTTGCCCGTGGCCCGATTCCACTTTTCTATACTTTTATTACCCATCGATGAAAAAAATCAAATTTTCACCCCCAAGTGGCATTTTCAGCATTTTCCTTGTCTTCCAATTCTCATTGTAATCCTATCCAAAGATTAGCCATCGATGTAATTCCGTTATGAAAATTGGGATTAGATTGAGGTTGTCGCAACTCTTTCCTCCTTAAAGAAATTTCGTCCTCGAAATTTGTAAGATCATCCGCTTCTTCAAACAAATGGGGATATTGGCCTCTCATTATGTCCTTGCTTTCCCAGGTCACTCCCTTGGTGCCATGATATTGTGAGACGACTTTGACTAAAGGAATGACTTTGTTGCGTAGCACCCGATCTTTTCTATCCATGAGTTGCACTAGTTGCTCAATATATGACACTTTGTCATCCACCTCATTTTCTTTGTAACTTTGTACATGAGTCAAGTCCAGTTCATATTTCCTTAACATGGACATGTGAAACACCTTATGTACTTGAGCAAGATTGGGTGGCAACACTAACCTGTAGACCAAAGTCCCTATCCATTCCAGAATTTTAAAGGGTCCCATGAATTTGGGGCTTACCTTTCCTTTCTTGCCAAATTGGGACATACTTCTCATTAGCGACACCTTAAGAAACACATGGTTGCCCACTTGGAACACCAAGGGTCTCCATCGTTTGTCCGCATAACTTTTTTAGTGGCTTTGAGTTGTCTTTAAACTTTCCTGGATGATTTAAACTGCATCCGTGGATAGTTGCACCAATTCATGGCCTATAATCTTTCTTTCACCGACTTCATTCCAACAAACAAGCATCCTGCAGGCACATCCATATAATGTCTCAAACAGTGCCATTCTAATACTCTGTTGATAGCTATTGTTGTACGTGAACTCAACGAGGTGTAGTTGATCTTCTCATCCTCCTTTGAAATCCACAACGCAAGCTCACAACATATCCTCGAGAGTTTGAATTGTTCTCTTGGATTGTCCATTTGTTTGTGGATGACAAACCATGCTAAACTATAGCTTCGTTCCCATGGCAGTCTGCAAGCTTTTCACAAAAATCCCATGCAATCTAATGATTTGCCTACTGTACAGCTCGACATACTTATTCAAGGAATAATCCTTTCGTACCACAATGAAGTGAGCTGACTTGGTTAGTCGATCGGTTACAACCCATATGGAATCATTTCTATTTAGCTCCTCGGCAATCCCATCATGAAGTTCATCGTGATGTGCTCCTATTTCCATTCTGGAATGTTGAGCTTTAACTTATTGGCATGTCAAGCACTTCACCACCTGCTTTGTGACATGAGTTTTCATGCCATTCCACCAATAGTAATGTTGAAGTTTATGTACATCTTTGTACTACCTGGATGAATGCTATAATTACTTCAATGAGCAACGGCTAGAATCTCTGCCCTAATTTTTGCATAATTGGATACACAATCACCCTCGAAATTTCAAGATCCCATCATCAATCACTTGAAAGTTTGGTTTCCTTTTCTCGAGGCTTCCTTGTAAAATCTTTTGGATAGTTGGATCCGCCGATTGCAATACTTTAATCCTGGTTTGCACTTTGGGTTCAACTCGAAGAGTAGCCGTAAGATTAAAAAGGTGGCCTACTTTGAACTTGAAATCTGAATCTCTTCCTCCTTCGAGGAGAATCCACTCCCAAACCATCATTTGCACGATTGTTGACTTTCGGCTGAGCTATCCGCTACCTTGTTGGCCTTCCTAGAATGGTACAAGATGTCACAGTTGTAGTCCTTGAGATGTTCTATCCATTGTCATTACCTCATATTCAATTCCTTTTGCAAAAATAGATACTTCAGACTTTAATGGTTCGTGTAGATAGTAAACTTCTCCCTACACAAGTAGTGTCTCCATATCGTCAAAGCGAAGATGATGGAATTCCAAGTCGTGCATCGAATAATTCTACTCGTGCGGTCTCAATTGCCTAGATGCATATGCTACTGCTCGTCCATGTTGCATCAGAATGCAGCCCAATCCTTTAAATGAAGCGTCGCTATAAATTCCGTACCCTCCAGGACCAGACAATATAGTTAGCATTAGGGCAGTTGTTAACTTGTGCTTAAGTTCTTGAAAACTCTTCTCGCACTTATCCGTCCACTCAAACTTGACTTCTTTCTTTAGCAATCTCGTCAAAGATGTAGCTATTCTAGAGAACCTTTCCACGAATCGCTGGTAATAACCAGCCAATCCCAGAAAGCTTCGAATTTCAATCACTGTCATGGGTGTTGGCTAGTTCATAACTGCTTTGATCTTTGTTGGATCCACTGAAATTCCTTTGCCCGATATCACATGACCCAGAAATGTTACTTGATTGAGCCAAAACTCACACTTACTAAACTTGGCGTAAAGTGTGTTCTCGGAGGGTGAACAATACTAATATCCAATGTTGCTCATGCTCTTTTAGGCTCTTTAAGTACACCAATATATCGTCAATGAAGACTATGACGAACTGATCTAGGTATGCCTTGAACACTCGGTTCATTAAATCCATGAAAGCAGCCGGGGGATTGGTTAATCCAAACGGCGTCATTGGAAACTCGTAATGGTTGTATCGCATGTGAAACTCGATTTTTGGGATATCCTTCTTCCTGATCCTCAGCTAATGATAACCCGTCCTAAGATCTATCTTTGAAAACGCCGAAACTCCTTGAAGTTGATCAAATAGGTCGTCTATCCTTGGTAATGGATACTTGTTCTTGATCATCACTAGATTGAGTTGTTGGTAACCGATGCATAGTCGCAACAATCCATCTTTTTTCTTCACGAACAAGATAGGCGCTCTCCATGGCGATGCGCTAGGGCGAGTGAAACCCTTATCAAGCAATTCCTGCATTTGCACCTTCAATTCTTTCAACTCAGATAGTGACATACAATATGGTGCCTTGGGATGCGTTTGGTAACGATGTTGTTTCTATGAATAATTTTTTTATCATAAATGATTTTTCTAATTTTGTTCCCAAGAATAATTTCTGAGCAAAAGAACATATTTGGTAACTATACAAAATTTATATTCTCAGGATACAAATGTGTTTGGCAGTTATTCTTAAAATTTTTAATACTTTTATTATATTTTTTTCTTTTTCCTTTTTCTTTTTCTTTTTATCTTCTTCCTCCTCCTTCTTTGTCACCAGTCGGTTGACGGGCTAGAAGAGGTTCAGCGAGCTCGTCGAAGCCTCACCAAGCCAAGGTGAGGGCTAGCGAGCTCGTTGAAGTCTCACTTAGCCACTACGGGCGAGGCCGAGCCTTGTTAGTGGAAGGTGAGCCTTGCTAGCCACCAATGAGACTCGACCTAGCCTAGGCAACGCAAGGTCGGCCTTGTGCTAGCCGACGAGGCCAAGCCTCGCTCAACCATGACAAGGTTTGGGCTGATGAGCCTTGCCATGGCTTAGCGTCATCGGGGGCTAGCGACGCTTTGACAAGGTTGCCAGCCCTTGTCGATGACTGTGGCCAAGGTTGATAACCGGCCAAAAGGAAGAAGAATAATAATAATAATAATAAGAAGGACAAGAAAAAAAAAATAGACTTAATTCTAAGAATTATTCTTGAAAACAAGAAGTAACTTTTTTCTACTTCTTAATTATATTCCAAATTTATTCTTAGGAACAAAAAAAAATGGTTAATTGTTCCCGAGAACAAAAAATTTATCAAATAGATTTCTATTCTTTTTTTTATTCCCTGGAACAAAAAAACAAAGTCAATTATTCCCAAGAGTGTTACCAAACAACCCCTTGGAGATTGGTTCTATTCCAGGGGCCAATTCAATGACCAATTCTATTTTCCTTTCCGAGCACAATCCTGGCAATTCCTTAGGAAAGACATCCACAAATTCCCATACTACAACAATATCCTCTAAATGCGGCTCTTCTATCGTCAAATCCTCAACCGTTGCTAGATACCCCTGGCAACCATCTTCTAACAACCTTTTTAGCTCAAGCGATGAAATTAATGGTATAGATGGTCCAAACTTGTTCCTTATAAATTTATAACCAGAACTACCAATTGAATTGAACTGAATGACCTTACTAAAGCAATCAACTGTGGCTCACTGCTTATTAAGCCAATCCATTCCAATTATAACATCAAAATCACGCATAGCCAAAACACTAGATCTATCAACTCCTTTCACCTATTAATAATTATTTCACATCTTTGATAGCCAAAAACTACTAGCACTTTATCAATCATAGGGGTGGAGATACTATAGACTGTTTCCAACTATTTCAACTCTAACCCAGCTAATTTAATGAACTGATTAGCTATAAAAGAATATGTCGCCCCCATATCAAATAAAGCACATGCAACATATTGGTGCAAGGAAACTGTACCTATAATTAAGGCCCCAGAATCCTTAGCTTCTTCTTTGGTCACCGCGTACACCTTTCCTTGAGCTAGGGGTCGGTTAGAATTGTTCTGAGGTGCGGCTCCTGATCATTGTCCCATGAACAGTGGTTGAGCCTATGCTCCAACTAGTTATCGCGGGTAGTTCCTTATATGATGGTCCTACTGGCCACATCCAAAGCATGCTCATATTTGGACATGGCACAGTGTAGATCCATGAAACTTGCCACAGAATCAACGTCTATAGTTCTGGATGTGCGCCGGCTTTCCAATGTTGTCTTCTTGTTTGGAGGAATGGGGTGTTTTCCTTCTGTCATCGGCCTTGTTCTCGAACCGATGGCTGTCCTTACTAGCAGCAAACCGCAATCCAGATGCAGTTGCTCACTCGAACATGTCCTTCTCAATCTGTTGAGCCCTCTCATAAAGTTTGTCGCAGTCCTTCAAGTTCAGAGTCACCTACTGACTATGAATCTTCGGCTTCAATCCATCCCGAAATCTCCTAGCTCGATCCACAGGATCCTCAATCATTCTTGGAGCATATTTTGATAATTCAAAAAACTTGGCCTCATACTAGTCGACAGATAGGTGGTTCAAGCGAAGTTGTAGGAATTCAAACATCTTCTGCTCTCAAGCGCACTCGAAAAAGTATTTTCCGTTGAATACTTCTACAAACACACCTCAAGTCGAGGTGGTACCTTCAAGATAAACCCTTCCTCGAGTGGCCTTCCACCAAGCATTAGCATTTCCTTACAGCTAGTAAACTGCCAATGTCACCCTTTCCTCATCCATACACCTCAACAATGCAAAGGTCTTCTCTAGTTCTTTAATCCACAAGGTAGCAACCTCAGGATCACCTTTTTTTCCTGTGTACTAGGGTGGCTTCAATTTTATAAATTATTTCACTAACCTTTGATTCCCGTCTCCAACTATCGGAACATCATTGTGAGCGGCGGTAACAACAGTAGCAGCATCAACCTATTGCTGATCTTGTTGCCCCATCAAGTTCCTAATGGCTTCAAGGGCTTGCAAAATCCCATCTACTCAGGGATCCTCCTTTGCCTTATCAACTTGTCTTGGAGTTGCCCTTCTTCTCTTCATCTTTGAATCCGAGTTATACTCCTCTTACAACAATAACAGCTAATTCCACAATCCCAACAAATACAGTTAGAAACTTAGAATCATAAGTCAATAAGACAATCAGCAATCACATGCATATTGTAAGCATTCCTATAAAACTATCCCAAGGTCTCAACACGCCTTATCACTCCAAGTAATGACTATGCTTTGATACCAAAAAGTGGGGATGTCACACACTGACCCACTTTGGACGTGTAGCAACCCGTGTTCGTCAATATTTCCTTTTGGTCATTCTCTTGTGACGTCCCAGGGGGCGTTGTTGACCCAATCGCTTTATTAATTAAATACGCAAGCAACAATATAAACAAATCACCCAATTAACAAACAGGCGTAGTTCAAATCACAATTTTATATATATATGCATCAGAAAGTCATCAAATATTACAAGCCATATTCACATAAGTTAAACACATCAATTTAAACCTAACTTGCTCGCGACATTCGATTAGCCCAAAAGTGCGACCACGACCTTCATCAAAAAGGCACGGACACACTGCCTAAGATTGCACACTATTTACGCACACGGAATGCATTAAATGCTAAGATCTTGCAATGAATGGCTTGATAGGCTTAGAGGATCCATGGCCCTCCATCGGGTAGCCCACTCCTTAGGCGTGTAGCCCTTGGGCCGCCCACATGGGCTTGGGCCCATTTACGCCATCCATTGTGGGCTTCGACCCATTAGGCCGCCCAACGTTGGTTTGGGCCCATTAGGCTGCCCAAATGTGGGCTTGGGCCCACTTGGGTCCTCGCCCGTGGCCCGTTTTCACTTTTTTGAATTTTTACATCCCGCCAATGAAAAAATCGAGTTTTCGCCCAAAGTGGCATATTCGGCATTTTCATGGTCTATCAATTCTCATTATAATCCCGTCCGAAAATTGGCCGCCGATGTAATATGTTCCGAAAATCCGAGTTGTATTGAGGATCTCACAACTTTGGCAAAAAATGTGATATCTTAAGATCCTTCTATCCAATTTAACCAAATTGGGTATCGTTAAAATGCCAATCATACCTTTTGATTGAACCTATAATGAAGTAACAATTCCGGTCAACTTTAGTCAAACCTTAGGTAAAAAATTATATACAAACATCTTCTTTATGTGCGTTGTTTATAAGAGAATAGGCTAGTCTTTTATCTTTAAATAAATGCATTAGACAAAAGGAGGGTTTTGTAATGTTCAAAATATATTGTTGTGTTTTCTCAACAATTGCAACTCATAGTGAACCCTAGCATGCTAAAATCTTTCCTTTTATTATATATGAATCACTTTATGTTGTTCATCTTTCTCTCTCTTTTTTTGGATTTGTAATTTGTGTTCTTTATTTTCTTCTCTTATCTAAGCATTTTTAGGTATATTACACTTCCAACGTTGGATTTTATTTTTTTTGTCGAACGTCATTGGATTATTGACATGTGGAAAATTTGGAAAAATGGCCACACAAATTCTAAACCTTCTATACATAATGCAATCAAGTCCTAAACTTTTCTATAGGTTCAACCCAATCCTAGATCTTTTAACAAGATTGCAGTCAAGTACTAATCCTTTCAATCGGTTGAATTAAGTCCTAGACCTATTAAAATGCAGTAAGGTTCTAAAACTGAAGTTGAAAAGTTCAATTTAAGGATTTGTAAACAATTTTTTGAGTGACACATAACTAATTGTAAGAAATGTTTAATGAGAGTACTTGATTCCATCATAGTAATGATCATACAAATTGTCCATCTGTTTTACAGACTTGATTTGACGCAAAAATCAGCAACTTTGAGTTCATTTAAAACGGATCATATGCGCATTTTACGTTTGTACTGAATCATGCTAATTCTCATTATTGTTGTATGACCATCGGATCAGGGTGTGTTATGTCAACAGGAGGAACAAGAAATGGGGCCCAATTGAAAAATTAAAAATTATGAATGGGGCCTTCCTGAAAAAAAAGACCTGGACTTCATGAGCTTTTTTGTAGTTCTTTCCAAGTAAAGGCCATCCCTGCAACATATTTTAAGACTTCATCTCATTTTTCTTCTGTGGCACTATGTGACTGGGTTCAGCCCGCATGTATGTGTGCTACATACAGGACGGCAATATCAACATTCAACAAGTTCAACTTTTAAAATTTCTACCTAGTTAATTAATAATTTTCCGCTTTGCCTCCATTTTTTTCGATAATCCAAGGGCGCGAGCACCAAATCTAGCAAAAGTGAACCTGAAGCCCAGTAGCCCACCCAAAAATTAAGGTACTTTTATTCTAATAAAGTTGGAGTTTCACAGTATTGATTACTGATTTGTAGTTCACAAGCTCCATCTTTTGTTAGGGTTATATTTTCAGGAAGAATAAACGAAAAATATCTTCAATTTGTTTTTTAAGTCATATAGTTTGTTTAACTCGATCGAATTTATCTAAAAATTAAAGAAGTTATATGATTTATGTAATTTAGCAAAACTCATCAACAAAGAATAAAATATATTCGTGATAACATGTTTGTTTTATTTATTAAAAGACATATTTTATTTAATTCAACCACATATACTTTATTAAGAGTGGGAAAAAATGTCGTAATTTATTTAATTTAGCAAAACCTTAAGAAAATAATATTATATACACACACACACCCACACACACATTTCAATTGATCCACATATAGTTACGTCATTTAAAGATAAGCCATTTTAGCCAAAATTGCAGCGGCAATTTCCATGTGGGAAGGGACATGACATAGTTTTACACTTAACTCAAGTTTTTTTTTTTCTTTTTATTTTTTTGGTGAAAAACACTTAACTCAAGTTGATTCTAAAAGAATCTAACAAGTGAGAAACTTGTAAGTTGTAATTTATTAGTTTAACGTTTGAACTCATAAGGATTAAAGAGCTTCTCTGACAGACTGAGCTCCCAGCGAATTGTTCCGAGCCCGCTTCTGACTCCAATACACTCATCTTATCATCCCCCTACACACAAGCACCACAATTCCAAAACGTTTGATGTATTACTTTTATGAGATAAAAATATTAAAAGTTTTATAACTTCACAAAAATACAATCGAGTCTTAAAAATTATCACAAAATAGCAATTGAGCCTTAAACTTTCAAAAAGTACAATCAAATTAAAAAATTTATCAAATTTGTCAAATCAAGTCATTTCAAGCGGTTCAATCAAGTCTTTTCATTAATTATATTTTATGAAAGTTTTAAAATTTGATTGCATTTTTATGATAAATTTTATAATTCAATTGTATTTTTTAAAATTTTAAGATTTTTTTCTTAACTCAAGAACCCCGTACAGCCGACAGTCGGCAAGTAAACCTAGGGGACACGTAAGCGGGAGGACCCACCACCCCCAACGTCCCACTTAAGACCTCAAGTGACCGTGAGGGAATTCGAACTCCTCTCCTTTGTGAGGGGGGAAGAGCCCAACCCATCGTGGCCACCAAGGCCGTGATAAAAAAAGATATAGGATTCAATTGTACTTTTGTGATAAATTTTAGGACTAGATTGCATTTTTTGAAAGCTTATAACTCGGTTATACTTTCGTAACAAATTTTAGGATTTTCAATATACTTATCCCTCCTTTCAACAATGGAACTTAATTAATCCCTTGAATGACAAACCCTTAGGTAGCAAAATAAGCAACCACTAGCAGGGAATCTTATAATCTTTGTCGTGAAGATGCATATGAGAGTATAGGTAAAAAGAAGGTAAGGCAAGCAAACAACATTCTCTTAATTTTTTGTCTATACCACTGGAAGTCTGCGAGGAAATGGCTTTGTATTTTACAAATGTCATAAAAAAGTTTAGGTGAATTATTTATTGTCTTTATATCATATATTATTTATTACCGTGGCAAATTTACGGTGTTACCGAAGTTGTTATAGACCGCAAAAATGGCTGAGCACAAGTAGAGCGGGCCGCGCAGGCCTCATGTTGATTTTTTTAAGCCCAGTCTAAAGATAAATACAATGTTCCATCGAATTAGACCGAGTTGATCCGAGTGTAGCTCGAAATTATTTTTGAAGTGTTTAAAAAAGTTTAACCCAAATTAGTTATTATGCTTTTGGCTAAAAATGATCTTTTTTATGTGCTTATTTTTTAAAACTAATTTACAACTTTATTAAAGTGTTCCAAGTATAATAATATTTCATTATTATTTGTCTTTGTTATATATCATAATTATATTATATCTTTCATTTAAAAAAAATAGATTAGGCAGGTTCGCTCCATTTGTGTAATATTTGACTTGGTCAAATAAAGAAGGGAAAAAAGGAGATTTTTTTTTTGGTAAAAAATGGTGCGTTTGGTAACATTTATGTTCAGAAATTATTTTAAGGAGCGAGAAAGCGAGAAAAAACTAATTCTATTCCGAGAACCAATTTTTGAATAGAATAACGTGTTTGGTAAACTTGTTCCTGGAATAAAAAAAGAATAGGAACACGTTTGGTAAACTTGTATAATTTTTTTGTTTCTTGTAATTTTTTAATATTTTTATTTTATTTTTCCTTTTTTCTTTTTTCTTTTCCCTTTTTTTCTTTTTCCTTCCATTTGGCTGATCGCCGGCCTCAACCATGGCCTATGTAGCACCGACACGCGACACGACACGAGTGTACGACACGACACGATACGTTGACACGTCATTTCTAAAAAATAGAGAATTCCGACACGTTGCGACACGTTGTATATTAAATAAATATTTTTATTTTTAATTAATTAGATTCAAATTCATAAATAAACAATTAATTTTAAAAAGAGCCTATAATAAATTTACACTAATAATATTAACAAATCAATTCATTTGAAATTCAAAAGATATATTTATAGTTAATGAGGAACATTTTTTTAATTTTAACAAAAATTATCGAAGAAACTAATAATTAATAAGAAATTAGAATCAATTTATTTAAATAAATCCATAATTTTCTATCATGATCAAAATTTATTATTATTTAAAATTTAATTTTTTTATTTTCCAGTTAAAAAAAAATCCCCAAACTCCACCCCTTCTTTCATTCGTCCCTTTCCCTCCACCCCAAGTTTTTTCACTTTTTTCCCTCCTCCCACCACTTGACAGTGACAGGTAAGCTGTCACTTCTCCCCCTCACGCCATCAGATCTCCTCCTTATTTTTTTGGGTTTCTTTATGAAAAACCTAGTGAGCCGAGCCCTCCTTCTCCTATTCCTATTCCTCCTTGCCGTTCGTCGCACGACCCCCTTTCCTCCTCTTCTCTTCCTCTCATCGCCGATCCATTGCAACAGTGGCGGCCCTCGCCGCTCTCTCTGGCCGTCTCTCGCCATCGCGGTGGTCCGTTCGTGGCCGCGTCTCACCGGCAGGAGTTTGCCTTCTCTCTTCTTTCTCTCTGTTCGGCTCTTTCTCTAGCCGTCTCTGGCCGTCGCGGTGGTCAGTTTGTGGCTTCGTCTCGGCAATGCTCGCGGCCTCTGCTCCCTCGCTCTCCCTCTCCTCCACCCTCCATCAATCTTCCGGACACGCGTTGACACGGGTGTCGAGAAAAGTTGACCGCGTGTCCGAGTGTGTCAACATGTCTGACATGCTCCGACACATGTCGGACACAACACAGAAGCATGGACAATGTGTCCGTGCTTCATAGGCCATGGCCGACAACTAGCGGCCTTGCCTTGGTTGGGCAAGCTCGAGCTCACCGGGCCTCGCTGATGGCTGGGCGAGTTTGGCCTCACCGGGGGTTGGCGACGCTCCGGCGAGGTTGCCGGCCATGGCCGAGGCCAGCCACCGACCAAAGAAAAAAGAAAAAGAAAAAAAGAAAAAAAGAAAGAGAAGAAAAAAATGATGAGAGAGAAAATTTGTTTCTTGAAAATATTTCAAAAACATGAAACAAGTTTTTTTTTTTTTTGTTTCTATTCCAAATTTATTCCCGAGAACAAAAAATGAATTTTAAACAAAAATCCAAACAAACGCGTTTACATTGTTCTTTTTTTGTTCCCGGGAACAAAAAAATAGGAATTGTGTTCATAAACACGGGCCAGGAACACAAACAAACAGGCCCAAAGTGGCCAACTGAAAAAAGTGTTACATTTTTTATCAAAAAGAAAAAAGAAAAAAGAAAAGAGTGTTACATTGATCACATCCTCTAAAGTTCACCCCAAAAGGAAGCCATATTAGGAAAAACCCAGGCCCGACGCAAGTTTTGCGAGGAGCACTAGTCTCTCACGTAATTACTGGAGATGGAATTTCAAGCAAAATTCAAACCTTCTTTCTCCTACCTCTCCACAAATCTGGAAATCCCCAAAGGTAGGAATTTTAAAGATCAACATCAATGGCTCTTTCGAGGAGGGCTCCATGAAAGGCGCTGTTGCATGCATATGCAAAAACTCGAAAGGAGTCCTCATTGATTTATCAATCGTGCATGCGGAATACTTCGCCCTATTTGAAATTCTAATTTTTCTGCGAAATAATTGGTCCTATCTGAAACCCTAATTTTTCTACTCCCTCTAAGACTTGAAGACCTTGGTTGGAGTATGACAATTTAACTCTCTTTAGACTTGTCAAAATGTGTCATAAATCAATTTCTTAACAAATATATCATGGGTTGAGTATTTAAATGGGTTAGTTATATTTAGTAAATGGGTTTAGATATAATGTGTATTAAATAAGTCATAAATGGGTTTACCACTTATTTAGACTAAATCTACCTCTAGAACTCTCTCTTAATTTTTTCTTACCCTCACTCAATCTCGCACTCACTTACTCTATATTCTCACATCAATTTAGTTATGAGCTTTCCTAGATTTTTTTTTTTTTTTTAAAGAAATGAGCTTTCCTAAATTAGGTTAAATTTGAAAATGTTTTAGCAATATAAGTTGAGTATTGTTTGGGTATTGGTCAAATCTGGTCTTGGTCACTAGACTTACATTATATGGAAAGAGATTAGAACGAGTTAAATAAGTCTATTTAGGCCAGATCATTTTTTGCTTGACCCACTTGTTTGATGGGTTTAACTCTACTTGATGTTTAGATAACTCACCATACATACCATGAGACGCACATGCAATTATCATTCGATGCCTAGAGTTGTTACCCTACTTCTTCACTAAGAATGAGCAATTCCAAGTTTCATTTGGAATCTATGTCAAAATAGGTTCCCTAATTTTGGAACCTGAAACCTACCTTATATATTCTAGAACTAAAAACTTACTATATCACAAGTTTTAGGGTTGGTTTCAAGATCTATCAAAGTTTCACCTATATTATTAGTTGAATGATTATAGTAAATCATTACCTCTAATAACTACCATTTGCTATAAATACACTGACCACAACTCATATTTTGACTCAGGAAAAATATAAAACATTAACAAAGTAAATGTCGACTATTGATGGAAATGGAAGCTTGGACTAATGGTTTTAGATTACATACTTATCATTGAATGTCATGGAATATCATAGGATTAGGGAAAAACATATATCAAGAAAAATATAAACACTTCTTCAAGGTTTCAAGTCCGAATCTACTCATTAGAATAGATTCCTCAAATTTTAAAATCTGAATCTTACCCTGTATACCCTAAAAACTCTAGAACTTTGAACGAGACCGGTTCGCATGGTCCAGTTTTCAGATTCCAATTCTATTATTAAACCATATTCATCCCTACTTTTCACGTTTGCATATCGCTCATTGTCTACGTGAAGCAAACCCTACTGCCAACTGAGCTGCAAAAGCCCAGCGGAGGAAATCTCTCTCTCGGAATTGGGTCTCCTCTCCACCCCAAATTTTGTTGGACTTGTTTTGTAATGAAGCCCATTTTAAGGGGCTCTGCGGTTTATTCTTGAATAAAGGACATCGGTTTTCAGACCCCAAAAAAAAAAGAAGAGAAAAACTAAGCCGTATTACAAATTTCTTAAGTAGAACACAAAGGCAACTTCACCCACTCTTTAAAAGTTTGTGCATGCCACTTTCTGATTATGTCCCTTTTGATATATTTACAATTGAGAAGTCAAAGATTAAATTATTCGAATCCCGTGTGATTAATCACTTAAATGAAATGAGGCCAACCAATGCGATGCCATGGTTTTTTTCTCAAGAAAATTAGTGAGAAAATGTCCATCAGCTCCCTCTCCAACGAATTAAACGATCAAAGCAGCATCTGTTGGTCCCTTCTTGTTGCGAGTTTCTTGGAGGGGAGAGAGAGAGAGAGAGAGAGAGAGAGAGAGAGGAAAGAGAGGACGTTTAGCTTTTCGTCTCAATCTGGAGATCAATTCCTCCCCTCTCTCATTCTCTTTCTCTCTCTGTCTCCCTCTTTCTCTTCCTTCCATCCACCATATATCAAAGACTTCACCAACCGGATCTCTCGAAATTCAGGTATTGGATCTTTTCTAATAAAACCCAGATTGAAATGGGCACGTTTGAGAGTTTCAGGAAGGCCTATGGAGCGCTCAAGGATTCCACCAAGGTTGGCCTGGCAAAAGTCAACAGTGAATTCAAGGTGGCCTCGTTTCCTTTCCCTTTATCATCCCCATTGGAACATCTTAATCGATTTGTTTCAATACGTTCTTCGTCAATTTGGATGACTGTGCTTCTTTTCTCTTGGGTGACGTTTAGGATTTGGATATAGCAATCGTGAAAGCGACCAATCATGTTGAATGTCCGCCCAAGGAACGCCACGTTAGAAGTGAGTTGAAAGGGTCGCCCCTAGAATAATCTCATTCACGTTTCCCCCTCCCTTGTATCTATACCGGATCATATCAATGAATGAGCTCCGATGGTGGATAAAGAGAACGGGATTTGGACATTTTCATTAACTGTCCTGATCTGGAACAGGAGCACGACTTGTTTTCTCAAGGAATTTTTCCATGTTAGGCTAATTTCACGACCAGTCTCATTGTTTTTTCCTGAATTTCACCTGCAGAAATCTTTTCGGCAACATCAGTCGTGCGGCCAAGGGCAGACGTCGCATACTGCATCCATGCGCTTTCTAAGAGACTATCCAAGACACGGAATTGGATTGTAAGGACTTTTCTTATCCCCCTACATAAGTTGTTCATTGCTCAAAGATAACTTTTTAGCCCTATTACTTTGTAAATTTGTGAAAATGAACCCTTTAAGTCCAATTTTCCTCGAGCTTCCTAACGAATTCCGAAGATTCCATGTCACCTAAATGTCGTAAAAAAACCAAACGAGAAGAGCAGATCAGAGGACCATTTTTGCCAATTTACGATGTGTATAGATCGATATCGCTGACCCAAATTGCATAGGACGATCTGCCCTTTCCTTTGTTAGTTCCGAAATGCAGGAAGCGTTTGAACTTTGGCAATAGAATGGACATCTTAGGATGTGTAAATTCAAGATTATAAAATGAAAAAGACGAAAATTTTAATCACGGGAGGAGGTTTAATCCATTTTAATTTCCATTAGGGTTTTCATTGTACTTGCTATATTGTGATATCCATACTTTTTTAATTGATTCTAGTATTTTTTTTTTATTTTATTTTCTGTGTTTCTTCTGTAAGGTGGCGTTGAAGACTTTGATAGTCATTCATAGGACATTGAGAGAGGGAGACCCAACATTTAGAGAAGAGCTGTTAAACTATTCACATAGAGGGCAAATTCTCCAGATTTCCTATTTCAAAGACGATTCAAGCCCCCTTGGTAAAAAGCTGCTCCCAAATCTCACCAATTTAAATTAATACACATGCTGGAAAATGATTTCCTTTTTTTCTCTTTTCGGTAGCATGGGATTGCTCTGCGTGGGTACGGACTTATGCTCTCTTTCTTGAGGAACGACTCGAGTGCTTTAGAATTTTGAAGTACGACATTGAAACCGAGCGCTTAACCAAGTCATCTCCAGGATCAACAAAGGTGCATATGTTTTTCATTTCTATCCCCTCTTTAATTTAATTTTTTTCAATCGAATCGCTTATAAGAATCTCTAACATGATTGAAATATCTCTTTTTCACCTTATCTTATTATTATAGGCACACAGCAGAACTCGACTTTTGAATGGGGAGGAATTGCTAGAACAATTACCAGCATTACAACAGCTTCTTTACCGCCTTATCGGTTGCCATGTACTTAGATTGATATAATTCTTGGCATTGATATTGCTTTAGGTAATTGCCATTTCACCGTCTCACTCATCTCAAAATTTGCAGCCTGAAGGATCAGCTTACTGCAATTATCTCATACAGTATGCCTTGGCCTTGGTACTAAAAGAGAGCTTCAAAATATATTGCGCCATTAACGACGGAATCATCAACCTCGTGGACATGGTACGGCGCCAATATATATATAATCGCAGAAAGAACATTAGATCTTTGGTAAACAATTTCATCATTTCATTAACATAATATTTGATTTCCTGTAGTTTTTCGATATGTCAAGACATGATGCTGTCAAGGCACTCAATATTTACAAAAGAGCTGGACAGCAGGTTACTTCACCCGTCCCTTTCATAAAATATTGTGGATTTTACTTCAAATTGGCTCCCATATATATATATATAAGTGCAATTGCTTTTGCTTTCAGTTTTTTTTTGTCCCATTTGATTATTCTTCTTTGGCTATGTCCAGGCTGAAACTTTGGCGGACTTTTATGAGTACTGCAAGGGCTTGGAGCTGGCAAGGAATTTTCAATTTCCAATGCTAAGACAGGTGTCTAATCATGTTTAATGACAATTGAGTTATTTTCATGATCCTCAAAGCACTATCTGAGAAAGCCTTCTTCCTTTCGTTTTCGTCTTAATGGCATGCAACAGCCACCTCCATCATTTCTTACAACCATGGAAGAATACATTAAAGAAGCTCCTCAGACAGGTTCTGTGAGCAAAAGACTGGTGAGCATAATATGGTTATTTGGATTCAACTTGGTGAATGTTCACGGCTTGTGCTTTACGTAACAATATTGTTTCGCTAGGAATATCGAGAATCCAATAACCTATCAGTAAAGACAGAGGAACCTGCGGAACCATCAGAAAGCGAAAAGCAAGTTGAAGAGGTTGAAGAGAAACATGAAGTGGTGGAAGAGGAGGAAGAGAAGCAACCCAAGGAAGAGGTTGAAGATGCGCCAGTGATATCAACAGCAGATACTGGCGATCTCCTTGTAAATTCGAATAAATACATTGCATTTCCTTCTGGATCGAAGTCAAAAATACATGCGTTAAACTTTAGATTTCTTGCAGGGTTTGAATGAAGTAAACCCTAAAGCTGCAGAACTAGAGGAAAACAATGCTTTGGCTCTTGCAATTGTACCACCCGGTCAGTCATCTCAACGAATTCATGACCTGGTTAATAACACTTATTTTCAATAAAAATCCTAATACAAACTCCATGACATTTTTGAAGTTGAAAAGATGGCACCATTGTAGCTTTCAAGTTCTTTGCAATTTGTTTCCCGGTAGTATTGTAGACTTACAACATTTTGCACAATCAATTAATCATAGAATGACAAGCGTCTTGTTGATTATCGCATAACCTTAAAGAGTGAGATATGTTCAACCTTGCTTATTACTTTCTATATGCTTCTATGAAATGTTGCTTCTTCCCGAATCGGCTCCAACGATGATTTTGTGTGCTTCATGTTGAGATGCTGACAAAAATTTAAACAATTGTAGGTGGCAATCCCCCATCTTCCGCAAATCAAGGATTAAGTTTAATGGACATGTCAAGTAGTTCTGGCTGGGAGCTAGCACTGGTTACCACTCCTGCCGTCGACATCAGCAAACCCGTGGAAAGGAGAATGGTTTGTATTAATAATCTCTACAATTCTCTACAATTCTCTACTATTAACTAACGCATTTAGTCAAGCAAGTATATCACAGAGCTGTCTTTTAGAA
Organism: Eucalyptus victrix; assembly: GCA_016097545.1. Lineage (NCBI taxonomy): Eukaryota > Viridiplantae > Streptophyta > Magnoliopsida > Myrtales > Myrtaceae > Eucalyptus > Eucalyptus victrix. Next base: position 32,658,743 of record CM027837.1, read on the forward strand.
TCTTCGTTACCGCAGACGTCTGTTATGGCTGAAATCTTTTCATTTAGCTGTGGTTTCTCCGTTAGATAGATGCCCATGTTTTCCCAAGAGTCCGTAGTAACTTTATGTTTTTTAGGGAAATGTCACATATATTCGATAGGCAGATTAGCATGTGCATTCAGCTTAGGTGAAAGAGTATAACTAAACGTGGTAAATAATATCTATAATAGGTAGTCCGAGTGCTCAATCTTTAAACTGGTACAATTAAATCGTAGTTCTTTTTTCAAGAAAATGTAATCAAGCCACTCCCATCATCTATATTGAAAAAGGCCGACTCGGGAACCACAACTTGCAGGCCAAGGATGACTGTGTATTTGATCCCCCTTTCAGAAAAGGCTCAAGATCTGATTGCACCAACCTTGAAGCTTAGTATTCTATTTGTTTCATGACAGATTTAGGACTTCTGAAGTACTAATTCAACAATTATACTATGTTAGCGGACATAAAATAGTACCTTATGCATAATTATTTTTACTTTGATGATAATTCGACCTGAATAGTGTTTTGGCTCAACCGGAATAACCTTTTGGTTCAGGCCGGTGGATTTGACAATCTATTGCTAGATAGCTTGTATGATGATGAAGCTGCGAGGCGACAGATTCAGTTGCAAAATGCAGGGTACGGACAGGGAATGGCCGTGCAACTGCACAATCAATTCGATCAACATCCTCATCCTCATCAACCACAACCCGACCCATTTGCGATGTCCAGCAACATAGCTGCCCCGACCAATGTCCAAATGGCCTTGATGGCTCAGCAGCAGCAACAACTGTGGCAGCAACAGCAGCAGCAACAGCACAATGCGATGACGACGGTGCCGTACGACCCGGCCATGCAGTATTCTCAACAGCCTCAACTCATGCCGCAAACTGGTGGTTCTTCCAATCCATTTGGAGATCCATTTCCTTCCTTTCCACAGCATTCAATGCAACAGCAAGAGAACCCCCGTTTAATTTAGGGCTATGTTTCACCTGCTCTTTTCGCTAATTTTAATCTGAGATATAATTAGAAAGCCTAACTATTCTTGAATTCATTGTTGCCGGTCATCGATCCATTCTTGTATAAAAATCGGGGTCAATTTCCATGAAGTACGTGCATTGTATTCCTCATTAGCACAAATTTAGGAAAATATTTTTTTGCTTCCCTGAATTTGGACAAGGCTGAAATTTCCTCATGCTTGGCATTTATGAAATGTGCTAGTACTCTAGCTCTCTAGATGCACAAAACTTGACAATAAATTTCTTTGTATTCAGCTGGAAGGTAAAAAAACAATCTATTCATAAGCAAAACTCGTGTTTTTGGCGCTCCCTCAATCTTGGTTGAATCGCCATCTCTTATTGAACATATATTCGCTGCACGATCCTACACCATTGACTTGCTCTTGCAGGTGCAACAAGAACATTATGTTTCCACGATCTAAGTGTCCCTTGTAACTTGAAAGTCCTACGAAGAATCCTAATTTAGGACTTCGGATTTACTTGAAAACTTCTCTGGAGAGTAATACCATATCTGTGTTCTACAATTGCTTATGCATTCTATAGTAGTAGAGTATCTATAAAGCTTCAGTTTTTCTAAACCAGGGTCCAATTACTCTTGTCACATAGGTTTTCAGTTAGAAGATTTGTGGTGCTGTCTGTACATTACATGCTACCATATCTCCACCTCCATATATGTTAAACCGAAGCATTCATAGCAATTCCTCTTGTAGCATATCTCCACCTCCATACATGACAGTAGGAAGTATTCAAACGGTTACTTCTATTTCTTTTGGTGACATTCAAGCAACACAAGGACAATTCAGTGTGCTCTTAACACCTAACCTTGAAATGCGGATCATCAAGGCACACTAGCATGACGTACTTCTCTTGCTTCAACCGGGATTGAACTCAAACCTCTCCTCCCAAGAATAGATCAGCCAATTTGGGTGAGACCATTATGCATATATTTGACTCTCTATTCACTCGTCGGACATTGAGCTTGATTGGTATAACTTCATCATGGCAACACCTCCAAAGTTGCAGGAGTGTATAATAACTTTTAGAAAGTCGCCTCACCATGTATTCCTAAACATGAAAGTTACGTTTCACAGCACCAGCGGCGGAGCCAGAATAAATTTCCATAGGTCTCAAGCGAAAGATTCAAGACACAACATCCTTATTTTTGTTCTTTTCTTCTCCTCTGTCCACACTCAAAAAAAAAAAAAAAGTGTTCTGCTTTTACTTAACACCCTATGCGTCAGCACGGTGGGCCAATCTTTTCTTCAAGAACATGGGCTCTGATATTTTAATTTCACTTAAAATATAAACTTGAAATTGAGAGGGTCTAGACTCACATGAAGAGCTTGATCTTCGTAAAATCAACAAGCAACTCAATATACTAGTAGGAATTATTCCTCTTTTGTGTGGGGCAGCTGCAATTCGGCCAAGACTGTACCAAATGAATTTTGGTGAGAACTTAGTCTCAAAAGTTTTGCCGAACAAATGATCTTGAACTATTTAAACACTTCTAGACATCAGTCTTTCTTGATTCTATAGTAGTGACGAACTCGTGCCTTTGACAAAATAGAATAGCAAAGAGTCACGACCTATATACACAGGCATTGACAAATACATATCAATATTTTTACTGGCAATTTCACCATCTCACATAGAACTCAAAAAGCAATTCAAATATGTCCAGGATGTTCATAATAAACCATAATCAAGTTTACCATGATCTCTTTTACTTTCAGTTTTAAGAAATCATTGGATCCGAACAATTATAGCATACAAATTTTGAATCTTTGACTCCATTTAAATGTGGACCAGAAAATCTTAGAAGTATATCCAGTTCAGTACATAAGTAGACCCTAACCATTAATGAAAATAGTATCAAATCAGACTTGTTCGTGAGAAAAAAGAAAGATTAAAAGAGTACTGCAGTTCTGAGAAGGTGCTTCTTGATTGTATCCTCTGTCGTGCTGTAGACCAGCGTGAGGTCCATTGTATCCTCCCCATCTGCAGTCACAAAAACCATGTCCTCTTGCCTTTAGCATATCCTTGGTTATGGTCAAAACCTCCATCGTCACAACTCAGAATTCACAAAACCATTCCCTGAAACAAGCAATATTATAGGTTGTTACCAGAAACCAAACATCTGAAGGATTGCAGATGCAGCAGCAGGGGTATTGCCATCTACATTTTCCTCAAAGAAGTACACGAGCATTTTGGTGCCATTACAACCAAGTATGAAAGCAATTTATTTAACCACGATGCAAGATCCTACATCTAAAACACTCCCTTCCGTGTGATCTAAAAAAATGTTCAGTTTTGTGAATGCTATACCTCTAGCTCTTGGTCTTCCTCTGCCACCGCAACCTCTTCCTTGCCCATTAGGTGATTCACCTATTTAAATGAGGAATATAATTAGAAGAAAATTACAGAAACGACTTAAACAGTCACCAAGAGACAATAACGACAGAATAATTTCTAGAAGTACCCCCCTTATACTAAAGCTCTGATGATGTCCTCAACATCTCAACAGGAGGTTGATACCTGCAAGAGAGGGCATTTACGGCTTATGATGGATCAAACACCAAGCTCTTAATATGTCAAACCCTGAATATGAGGAATCAATGACAAGAGAAGAACACCATCAACTCACCCCACAAGATGCATCCAGTTCCTTCTTTGAAAGAGTTACTGTTATTATCAACACATGCCTTGTGGTCTCAAGCCAATCCAGACAAGAGAAAGACATTAAATGGGGAAAAAAGAGCAATTTTGAAATTGAATATTTATGAACAGTGAGTTTGCAACTCTACTTACACAACAATTTCCTGTCTGAATATCAACTTGCAGCTCCAAAAGAACAGATCTCCAATCTTGGTTAAGCAAATAGGCTGGAAAAATTCTGGGCAGAAGCGGCAAAATGATGAGCACCAGTCAATCTGTTGAGTTCAACGGATACCATGCCAATTGGCAAATGGCTCAGAGGTTTTGGGTGCTGGCTTAGCCACTTCTGGAATCCCAAATACTTGCCAGAACATTAATCTTTCATCTGCCGCTGCAGATGCCACCATGCATTCATTTGGACTCTTGAGATTCATCAGCAATGAGAATCATCAAAACGATCAACTCAAAAAGCAAACTTCAAAAGTAGTTGCACCGACGGATGACTGGTCAGCATACAGGTTGTACCTGTGCCAGGAATAAAACTCTAGATGTTTGTCCAACTAGCTCTGCCATCCTCGCTTAAAAGGATATTTCCAGAGAATGAGCCGGTTCCCAGTAGGCCCGTGAGAGCTTAGCAGTTCCCTCTCCCTCTAGTTCCTCAACAGTGCACAAACCTGAAAACCAGTGTCCATTCAATTCAGATGCGCCCGTACACGTGTTCCAAAATTTGATGCACCGGTCACTCCCTCCCGAGGCCAGTAAGTTGCCATGAAATGGGCACCATGTGAGGGCTTTTACAGCAGCTGTGTGGGCTTCAATCTTGTGAAGCCACTGAGTGCTTGAAGAGTCTCTGGACCTATCCCACAAGTAGAGGAGATTGTTGTTTCCTCCGCTAGCCAGCTGTTTTCCGGAGGGCGAACATTTCAGCCCTCAGACTTCTTGGTGATGCCCCTTGTAGATTCCAAAAATGTGGGATCTAAGTCTCACATCATTGTTGATGACCTTACAATCCATGCCTCCTGTAGTGAGTATGTGATTGTTCCAGGTTAAAGAACCAATTCGGAGTCAACGGCCTCCTCTTAAAGTTCTCAGCTGCATGAGAGGAAACAAAAACAAAAAGCGAAAAACTAAGCCTGAATAAGAACCTGTCAGCCACAGACGAAACACTAATGCTATCAAAACAACAAGCAACCAGCTTACCTGTCTTAAGGATGGAAGACTTAATGAGGATTTTCACACTGCCGTGGAGCAAGAGCGAGAAGAAATTGCTAAACTCTCACGGGTTTACTAAGAACCAGCACATTCTTTGGAAATATAAATCTAAAGATGGCGGAGCTCACTAGTCATCCATCTAGAGTTTTATACCTGTTATAGGTACTACTTTTATGCTATCAGTCATTTGCAATTCGGTGCAAGTAGTTTTTGAAGTGTGCTCATTGAGCTGATTGTTTTGCTGATTGTCGTTGTCGAGTACTCATTCTCTTAAACGAACCGAACACGGAAAGATGAGAAAAATTTTTTCATCTAAACAAATGGAAACATACGAACATATTTATTTTCTTAAGGTTTTGCTGAATTAAATAAAATATACCATTTTTCCCATTTTAATTATGCGGTTGAGACCAAAAAAAATTAAATGCGGTTGAATTAGACAAAACATGTCTTTTGGATAAATAAATAAGGTGTAATATTCAAGAATATATTTTATTCTTTGTCGATGAGTTTTGCTAAATTACATAAATCATATCATTTCTTTCATTTTTTAGTCACATAAATTCGATTGAGTTAAACAAATTGTGTCACTTAAAAATAAATTTAAGATATTTTTCGTTTATCTTTCTTGAAAATATAACCCTAACAAGAGATGGAGCTCAGGGGTTACAAATTAATAATTGATACGGTCAACTTCGACTTTAATTCGACCAAGAAAAATTCCGAGTTTGATTTAAAAAAAGAAAAAGATACCTTAATTTTAGGAAGGGCTATTGAGTTTGGGTTCCCAATTGCTAGATTTGGTGCTCGTGCCCCAGTATTAACGAAAACGAAAAAGGAGGCAAAGCGGATATTATTAATAAACTAGGTAGGTGAACTTGTTGAATGTTGATATTAACCTTTTGTAGCGCACGTATATGTGGGCAGAACCCAATTACATAAGACCGCAGAAGAAAAATGAGATGAAGGCCTATGCTGCAGAAATGAGTTTTGTTGCGACCCACCCTGATGGTGCACCACTTAGGAATTCAGTTAATGAATTATTAAGCCCAAACTTAACTTGGACTCTCTCAAGTCCATAACAATTCACAACTTAGGATTTAAGTTTTATCATGCAAACCATTTTCATTATGGAGTCTTCACTAACTAGCTTACGGTGAGTCAATTAGAACCCTAAATAAAGTATTGGGAAAAATATTTTACTATTGTATTACTACGAACTAGAGATTATGGATATAGATACTTGGTTATACTAGTTTCCTCTAATACATTTTAGATATTCTTTTATGAAATAATATTTAGTAGACAGCTTGGATTCCATTTTATTACTCTTTAACATGTGAGATGATTATACGAGTGTGCAAACTATCAATTTAACACCCAATAAAGCGATAAATAAATTGCAAGACATACCCGATAGCAATTAAAGCATTTGCAATGTTAAATCAAAAATCATATCAATAATCCTAGATATGATTTCTAATTAATATATAATCACTCACTTTTTTTTTTGGGTTTTCATTTATTTAAATGAAACCTAAAAAGTACATGCAAGGTAATGCAATGACATAGAAAAATGCTTAACTAAAATGACATGCAACATGCAACTTAACAACGAACTCTATGTTGCACGCATTAATTAAATGACCTAATCTAATGATAGGCAAATATTAGATGCAACTATCGTAACATGTCACGCATTTTAATTTAAATGTCCCTAAACATGCAATTTACTAAATAATGTGCAATATGCAAACTAATTCTACATGATGCATGCATGATTTTTTTTTTAATTAAAATTCAGAATTAAAAATACCTAATATTTAAATATACCATCTATTCTAAGAAAGGAAATCTAATTCATCCTAAAGCAATATTTTTTGGATTTTTATTTAAAAATTAGGAAAAAAAGAAATTGCCAGATTTAAAATGCAATCTAATCTAAAATATTCTAGCAAGAATCAAATCAAATCTTAATATTTTTTAGGTTTTCCTTTTAAGAAAACAATCAAACAATGGATAAATATTTGGTTAGATAACGCAATACACAAACCTATATTATCTATTTGTAAATTTTGTAATGAAATAAGTCAATAATTATATCCAAATGGTTATGGATATTTATGGAAAGTTGTCTGTTCAAATTTAGAATATGGGTAAATGGACAATTGTATCCAAGTGGTTATAGATAGGATGGAAGATATTCTATGCCGTTGGGTATTGAGTCTTTGTAGTTAGCGATCAGATGGTCGTGTGTATGTGTGTGTGTTTTTTTTTTTTTTTTTTTGGGTCAGAAAATATAGTTGAGCTTTATTACTTAATGCAAAAAACTTGGGCCTCAAAAACAATAAGGTCCCATAAAATACTAGGAGGATTAGTAAGCCAATCTCTAGGAAGATAATTATGGGCTTTAGCTATCCAGTCCGCTACTTTATTTGCTTCATTTGGGCGATGGGCTATATAATCAAGTTTTCAAATTGGTTTGGCCGTGTGTTGTTAAGTTATGAAATTTTCCTAACTACATCGGGACAAGGAAGGTTCGGGCTTTAGTTATCACTCGCTCAAGATGCTCAAATAACAGCGTATCTCACGACTCCAGCGGATCTGGGCAAACCTAAATACTGGTTGAAGTCGAATAAAGTTGCGTGTCGAGTACAATATCAAATGAATTTCACTTTCCGCTTGTACTTGGTTTTGCGATTTCGAAGATTATGTTAAAGGTTGGGCTGCATTGAAACTGTAAGTGCTCCACTCATTCTACGTGTCTGGAGTGAGTTTTTGCCAATGAATCCAATTCTATGCTCAAGAATTGTTGGGAGCATCGAGTTATCGCAACCCAAATCTAATGTAGCAACAAAAAGAAGAACTGCATTCTATGTTCGTCGGACTGGCAATTATGGGTTTTGTCTCTTTTTTCGTTTGGTTCTATCAATTGCTTTTTGGAGCTCATTATTATTAGGGATAATGCCCTAAAAAAACGAATGACAAAAAAGTTAAATTTTATTCTCAAATTATTAAGTTAAATATCAATTGCTACGTTTGAACCAATGACTCATTATAATTTGCATAGGGTATATTTGTAAGGTTCGAATAAATTAGTTTGGGGTAAAATTTCAGTTTAGGGTTTTTTATAATACGGAGTAAATTTGAACCAAGCTACCAGGTTTGGGGTTTTTTAAGGTATTATCCATTATTATTATTCTCAGTTACATCGAAATAATTGAGTAGTAAGCAATTAATGCGTAAAAAGAATAAATTTGGCATCGCGTGACTCTTCACATTAGTCTTGGGGTTTCCAAATTTATCTGGATTTTTTAATCAAAGAAACCAAATTCAACAAAAAAAGCAAGTTCAGTTGGTTAACAAATCATGAACAAGAGAGTCGGGAAAGAAAAAAAAAACTATGAACTAGCAATTAGGTCTTTTCATTTTTCATTCCTCATTCACATTGACCAATCAATGCCCAAAATTTAAATCAATCACTTGAATGCTATCATTTTCACAAAATTTTAACCACAAGCATCGAATATTATGATGCTATGTCAGATTTTTCAGCAAAAAAATAGCTAACATCACTCAAGTCAATGCTTTAAAAAAAAATTATAACATTTAAGCGATCAATTGAAAACATTTATAGCACAAAACACATATACTTTGTGCCATAATATCTAGAACTTGTTATTGTTGCCCTTGCTTTTGTTGTCTATGGATGTCCAATAGGGTTGAGCATTGTTCCAAGACAGAACTTAGAAACTAAGAATTAGATATGTGGGAAACATGTCTGGTTTTAGGTTCTAAGATATGTAGGATAGGTTCTAGATTCTAAGAATTGAAGCATCTATTTCAACATATAAATTACAGGTTTTAGGTTAATATAACTTGGAATCTAGAACCTATAACTAAAAACCTGAAAGAAGTTTTATGTTTTTATTGATTTCTATTTTCACGCGATCCTACGGTATTTCATAGCATTCATTATGAATATATAATATAAAACTATTAGTCTACCATTTTATGAATGAGGCTTACTTTATTAATGTTTCATATTTTTCAAGTGTCTAAATATAAATTATGATCAATAAATTATAACAACAAATTGTGATCATTAAAGATGATAATTTACTGTAATCATTCAATTAATAATTTAGGTGGAACTTGGGTAGATCTTAGAGTCAACCTTGGGGCAAGTTCCAAGTTTTAAGCGGAACCTCTACAAAACTTGGAAACACTAAAATCAAGATTTGCTCAGCCATAGCGCATGTACTTAATCTAGTAATTCATTTTTTTTAATCCTTTTTGTTCATTTGAATCAATTCTCATTAATCCATCCAAATATATGTAGTACAAGAGAAGTAGCCCGAGCAAACACAACTTAGTTATTTGAGTCTCTAACAAAATAGAGAGCCAGTATGACAAAATGAAAATGAAAGAGACCATTCGATATATAAAATAGGTAGGATAGTCCAGGAAGCCATTAGAAGATCATCTAGTAAAAACCATGAACTTCCTTCACGATGCCAAATTAACAGTAAACAAAACAATGAGCCTGCCATGCTCAAAACCAAAACGTAAAGAAGAAAATTTACACCATGAATTATTCCAAATTGAGCTATTTCTCATTTTCATCAGCAATGGCCAATTTACCCTCATCTCCTGTTCCCGTACTGTTTAGACTGCCGCTTCATCACGGCGCTAATGCCGCTCCCGTATGCTCTCTGCACTAGCTTTGCTTTTGTCGAATCGAACCTAACCAGATATTTCCCAAGATAGAATAAAAAGGACGATCTGCCAAGCTCAAAAGTCGTCTCCAACAGTCAAGCAAGAGAACGAGTTAAGGTCTTGGGTCCATTGGAGACGGCAATTTGACGCGTATTAGGCACTGAGTGACTTTGTTTAATTCGAAGTCAAATCAGTCCCTATCAAAATTTAAACTTTCTTTTTTCGGTCGGATTTCAAAAGTAAACTTGACTCCAAAAAAAAAAAAAACACACACTATTTTAAAAATTTTCTCAAGACTTTTAATAATACCCTTTAGAGGGATGTGCCCGGCCAGGGTTTAAGGGGAAAAGGGAGATCATAAAGGGAGGTGCGGGGATTTGAGGGTTTAGGGGATGTGATTTTATGGTCATATCTCACCCATTTTCACTTTGGTAAGGCACCAATGGCACATGGTCCGTATGATATTCCCATAAATCACGTCCATTCCCAACTTTGGTCCCTTCTAAAAGACGAAACTCCTTATATCTTCACAACATTCAAATGTTAATGTGTATATTCATAGACTAGTTTTTTTTATAATGTTTTAAAATTTGAATTACATTTTAGATTTTGGCAGAGAAAGCCAACAAAATTGACTCTTAATGAATGTAATCACACAAACCGACAAAATTGACTCTTAATGAATGTAATCACATTGCCTGTCAATGCCTTATATATTTTAATGCCGAGGCATTTGAAATGACATGAAAGCCAAATTATAAATGCCAAGGGTAAAATAAAATCTAAAGGTGGAAAGAAGTAATTCCATAAATATGAATTGCGACCTCTAAGTTGGCAAACAAAATCGAAGTAATTGGGGATGTTTTTTTTGGTAAAAATAGGGAAAGAAATCACTTGTGGGAACTGAACGTCACGCGAGGTCGGTGCAAGTGGGGAATGCAGCAACGTGAAAATGAGGACGATAGTTAAATAATCAGCATCAAAATACCTAACCACCCTTTCTTTCTATAAATAAAAAAGAACACCATTTTTTTTTTGGGGCTGAGCTTAAAATAGCAAGAGGGAAATTATTAATTAAAACAGTAATTAAATGATCTGAGAGAGAGAGAGAGAGAGAGAGAGAGAGAGAGAGAGGGAGGAGAGAAATTATTAAAATGCAGGAAATTAAATAAGATCTGCCTCAGACGTTACGGACTGTCTGAAGGATCGGAACATCCCTGCACACAATTCCGTCATAACCAGCCTCTGTTCTCTCCTGGAGAGTCCATTGGTGGGTCTAGGCACCTGTAACCCGAAAAAAATTAAAATATTATTAATAATAAATTACCAAATTAAATCCCACTTACGAAGGGGTTTTGGAAATAGGGCATTAAAAGTGCGCCTAGTTCAATTTTGACGAAGGCATGTGAAGAAATGTTGGAGTGTTTGACAAGTATTTAAAATAGCTTCCACCCAAATACATGCTAAAAGCTCAATGTTACTTCCACTCAATATTTGGAGAATGCTAAAATTAGAATTAAAAGATTTTTTCTTCAAAAACTGCCTTCATTAATTATTTAGTTTTTCGATTTTGCCCCTTTCTTATAACTCTTCTTTTTCTTCATGCAAGGGTGGCTAGTCTAGTGAAAGGACGACGAGGTTCGCACAACCCAAGCGACCTCCGCTAGAGGTCCCACATCCTTTAGCAGCCCTCGCTTGGGTCACACAACCCTCATCGAGGACCGCTTAAGGTTAGGCAACGTCAACTGATGACCATTAGAACAAACAGCCATTGACGCCAAATCTACCTCATTGGCAACCGTAGCCCTTCATCGGCTCTAGTGAATGTATAAATTTTTTTTTAATAAAAATATACATTTAAGATACAATAAAAGTTCATTGCAAGAGTTTTTTTGCCAAACACTATTTAAAACCAAAGTCCTTTTGCAAAGAGTTTTTACCAAATGCAATTTGCATTTCCCTAAAGAGTTTTGACTTTCAACATTTGTATTACACCTAAAATTCATTTGCAAAGTTGAACTAAATCCACCCTTAATCCAAGGAGGAAACGCCATTATCAATGGAGATAGATTAATTGTTGGGGGGCCGCTTGAGATCTGGTCCCTCTAGGGGCAGAGAAAAGGTGGGAAAGGGCAGGGCGCGAGAGCGTTGTTAAAGCATACAAGAGAACGAAATCTCAAGCATCCAATGTCGGCCAGACCAATGGTTGTGGAAAAGATTGTATATGACATGCTAGCTTTCTGGGTGGGGGGGCTCTCCGACCCCTTTTTAACATACGCAACTCCTTTTCCCTCGCACCCAAATTGGCATATGCTGCTCATTGCAGTGACCACAAGATATTCTCTAATAAAAGGCAAAAGAATAATTTGACCTGTGCTCACCGCATGACTGCGTGAAAACAACAAAGTTACATAACATTGCATCCCCTCCCTAATGAGGATTTGGGTGATGGGTGCTCTCACGAACCCTAATTTGGCAATCGAATTGAAGAAGTTACAGAGTTTTCTCAATATTTATTACCCTTTTACTGTGATGTGCACAGCCAGGGCTTTGCACCCTATCAAACAGCAAAGCTTACCTGCCAAATGGGTGTCGGTGCAATAAGGATTTTGGGTGTTCTCAAGAACCCTAATTTAACACCCATCCCCCCTCTCCCTCTCTCTCTCTCTCTTAATATTCAAAAGTCCAAAACCCTTTTCCCTTGTTGTTTTCTTCATCATCAGCGTCCTTCCCTTGTAACGGGAATATTATTTTAAGCCAGAGCCAATCGCCCTCATCCCCAAGACCAAGACCGAGAGGTTCCTTTTTTGAGAGGGAGAAATTGGTGGAAGAACAGTGCATGATAGACCAATGGCGACGACTCCCATCTCAGCAGCACCCACTCCACCCCACTTTAGACTTCCGAATTGAGAGGGGGACGGGGATCAAGGGGGTCGTTCCTAAGTGGACCGTTTTCCCATGACGTCTTACGAAATTGACATGAATTGGCTTTAGGACCACTTTGATGCATTTATGAATTTCTGAGTACGAGACCGACGCGTGAAAACAAATGTTACACAACACGTGTGGCGAAAAACCAAAACTTTAAGGACCACATCGAATTAGTTATCTTCGGATCATGGGTTGGTTTCCTTTAGTCCGGATTTTATACAATTATTGTGGCCGTGCCGTGGAATTGAGCGGCCGTGTCCTTGCTTCTTGGGCACTTCCACGAAGAAAAGTAAAAATGGGACAAAGGAAAGAGAAACGCACCTTCCCCCTACCACCTGTGGAGTCCAAATGGAATCTCTTCTCTCTAAAATCGAACACGTGGTGGTCTGCTGCTGGCTTTGAAGGGGACCGGCATGGCCTCTTTTCTTCAATCGCCCTTCTCTCCCTCCCCCAACGTCTTCCCAGTACAACAGTTAATAAATTTCCGTGCCCGCGTGCTTCTAGATGGGATTGACCCTTCGTACACGATTGTGCCGACAAGGCGGAGTAGCAGAGAAAAACCAGTCTCTAACTTTGACGCGCGCAGAGGCGCACAGATCGCACAGAAATGAAGGTGTTCTGGACATCCCTGGCGTCCCTCCTGGGCGTCCTGGCCTTCTGCCAGACCCTCCTCCAGGTGGTGTTCCCGCCGGAGCTCCGGGTCGCCTCCCTCCACTTCCTGAACTACATCATAAATAAGGCCAACGAGATCCGCCTCAAGAACCGACAACGCCTCCTTTATATTCATTCGCGCCGCGGGTCGCTCGATTCAAGGGGCCACCCGTGGGAATCCGAGCCGTTCAAGCACCCGAGCACCTTCGACACGCTGGCCATGGACCCGGAGAGGAAGAGGGACATCGTGGAGGACCTCCGCTACTTCGTGGCCGGGCAGGCCTTCTACCAGCGGGCGGGCCGGGCCTGGAATCGGGTGTACCTGCTCTATGGCTCGCCCGGGACGGGGAAATCGAGCATGATCGCCGCCATGGCCAATTTCCTCGGCTACGACATCTACCAACTCGAGCTGCCCCATGTGCACACCAACTCCGAGCTCCGGAAGCTCCTCATGAACACCAGCTCCAAGTCCATCATCGTCGTCATCATCGGCACCGACTGCTCGGTCAGTCTGTCCAACAGGTCGGAGGCGCCCTATGCCACAGCACCTCGTAGCTACTACGACCCCGGCGAGCCTGAGGCAACCCGCGGAAGCGAGGACGGGAACAACAACATGGTCACCCCCTCAGGGCTGTTCAACTTCACCCATGGCCTATGGTCGTGCTGCGGGAGCGAGAGGATCTTCGTGTTAACCACCAACCACATCGAGAAGCTCGATCCAGCATTCCTCGAGAGAGGCCGCATAAACATGCGCATCCACATGAGCTACTGCTCGTACCCGGCGCTCAAGATCCTGCTGCGGAACTATCTGGGTAGCGAGGCCGAGGACCAGAGCGAGGTGGTGGCGAGCGAACTCCGAGAGGCGGTCGAGAAGGCCAAGATGACGCCGACGGACATAATGGAAATCCTGATCAAGAACCGGAGGAACAAGGAGAGAGCCGTGAGCGAGTTGCTCGAGGTGTTGAAGGCGAGAGCGGAGAGGAACTGCAAGTACGAGCTGAACACGGTGGAGGAGGAGGAGAAAGAGGAGCAAGAGGAGCAAGAAAAGAGGGCTCTGGAGAGCCCGACAGCATGGAGCGATTGCGGTGACGATTCCTGCAAGGTGGAAGAGGATGATGAAGAGAAGAAAGCAATATGAGAGGGAAAAATCAGTTCGTCCCTTTTTCATTTTCTTTTCACTTTTATCTTCTCTCTTTTTTTCCCCCTTTTTTTTTCCTGTTCTTTTTGGGTTAGAAATGAAAAATGGAAAAGCAATTTGATCTGTTGGGAACAGATGGTTGATTTTTGCTCCTGTGCAAGAATTTACCATTTTCCAAAGCAACATATCAAATGAATCTCACTTTCTGCTTGTGCTCGGTTTTGCGATTTGGAAGATTATGTTATATGTTTGGGCTGTATTGAAACGGTAAGTGCTCCCCTCATTCTATGCGTCTAGAGCGAGTTTTTGCCAATGAATACGGTTATGGTTCCATTCTATGCTCAAGAATCGTTGGGGCATCACTCTATCGTAACCCAAATCTAATGCAGCAACAGGAAAATGATAAAAAGAGCTATAATCTCTATTCGTCAGACAAGTAATCACGGTTTTGTTTAGTGTAGTCTCCTTTTTTTCTTTTTCTTTTTTCAATTACTACCGAACCAAGCTCGGTATAATTTGGTACGATTCGATGTGATTATTATTATTCTCAGTTGTATAAAAATAACCGAGTAGTAAGTAAGCAATTCATTAATAAAAAAAGAACAAGTTTGACATTCTATGATTTTTCTCATTAGTTTTGGGGTTTCCCAATTTATTCGGCTTTCTAATTAAAGAAACCAAATTCAACAAAGTAGCAAGTTCGGTTGGCTAAGAAAAAACTATTCACTAGCGATTAGGTTTTTCATTTGTCATTCCCCATTCAAATTGACCAATCAATATTCCTAATTCAAATTGATGATTTGAATACTATAATTTTACAATATTTTAACTACAAGCATCAATTGTTTTGATGCCATGTCCCATTTTTTGGCATAAAAATAGTAGATATCTCTCAAGTGAACTTTTTTTTAAGTTATAACACTTAAATAGTAGATTGAAAAAATAATGTCACAAAATGTGTATACTTTGTACCATAATTTCTAGAGCTCGATATTGTTGCCATTGCTTTTGTTGCAGACGGATGTCCAATAACAAAGGGCGTGTACTTCCACTAATTCTTTTTTTGTCCTTTTTTTTTTCTTTTCATTTGAATCATTTCTCATTATTCCATCCAAATATATAGCACAAAAGAAGTAGCTCGAACAAACCCAACTTTTACAGCTTTCTCTAGCTATCCGAGTCTCTAGCAGGGTAGAAACCAAGTATCACGAAATGAAATTGAAGGAGACAATTCTTTATAGAAAATAGGTAAGACAGTCCTGGAAGTCACACCCCTAGTGCTGCTCCCGTATAGCGTCGGCTCCAGCTTACTTTTTGTCGAAGTGAACCCAGTTAGAACTCCTAACTTCATCATCTTAACATCATCATCCACAGCTGCCACCCCTCCTCCAGCGCCACCATCCTCCTCCTTCTTTCTCTGCCGTTCCTTCACGATTCCATCAACAATGTCCATCGCGTCTGGGACCGCGTGGCAGGATCATTGGCAATAAATTTATGGACAATCCCATCAATCTAAATGAAACTCCAAGTAGAAACTATGACTACTTTATTTTCCTTCATAGTTTTCACAGTTGCAAGATATCATCCCAATTGCCCATCTTAGCATATATATGTTGCCTGAAGGATATAGCGTCCACTATGTTGAGGTTCTAGTTTTGGATCAAATGCCTGCCTACTTTCTCTCCTAACTTAACATAGCCATGCATCGTACACCCCATTCACCAAAGATGCCAAAAATGCACCATCTGGTTAAATTTTAGAGATGAAGGGATGAAAACTAAAGAAGGCCAGACATCGTAGAACAGTTAGTTAATTCTTAGCTTCAAGTAACTTTTACCAGGAGTCAACTTAGTAAATAAGTTATATTTGGTGAAACACATGCAGAAGAGAAGGCATGATGAGGCCAAATGAAGAAAGCTAAGGACGGCTAATCATTAGCTGTGTGAGGAGATAAGCTAGCAATACTCATAAAGCTTATCACCAATCTCTATACGGAAGAAAGAATGGCCAAAAGAATCTATTCTCCGATCAAGTCTAAAATGGTTACACGACCAGAACCTAGCCACAACGTTGGTCAGGGCTTGAATAGAAAATAGCAATGGATAATAGTATAATATGAAGGAAGCGCACATCAGAAGGTCAATCGTGTTGGTCAGGGTTTGAATAGAAAATAGCAATGGATAATAGTATAATATGAAGGAAGCGCACATCAAATGGTCAATCATGCATGGAAGATTTATTGAATGAAAAGGAAAGGTCTTTTGATGTAAGATATGATTTGATCAAAAGGGAAACAGTCGTTTGATGAAAAGGTCATTAACGTGGTCCTTATTGTAGTTTGTATCAATGTGACTTGGTTTGGTTCAACATTCAAACAACGTCTTACTCATCCTAAGGACTATCAAAAACTTGTGACATTACTCCAATATATCATTGTTATTATAAAATATAGGAAAAATTACAAATAAAGGCTTAAAGTGACCATAATTGTTTCAAATAAAGGTTTAAAATGATCATGGTCTTTTCAAATAAAGGTCTAACCTCACCGATCATTAGCTAGCTAAATATTTTGACCAGTCAAAAGCATTATCGTCCATTTACAATTTTAATCTTACATTATTTTTATTCGTTTCTTTTCTTTCCTTTTTTCACTTTTTTTTTTAAGCAAGGGCCAATGGTCGCCAACGAGGGTCGAGGGCTCTACGAGCCTCGCTAACCACCGGTAAGGGCTGACCAGCCCTCGTTGGCCTTAGGAGAAGCCAACCCCCGCTAGATGGTCGCGAGGGCAGCCTCCCCTAGGGTGAGGGTCACCAAGCCCTCGTCAATCCCAAATCAAAACTAGAAAAAGGAAAAAAAAAAAGGAAAAAATTTGAAAAGAAAATAAATGACCAGAATACCATTTATTAGCCAAAAAGTCAAGCCCTTATTTAAAATAATTATAGTTACTTCAAATCTTTATTTGAAATAAAATCTATTTCAGGTTTTTATTTGAGAAAATAAGAGCACTTTGGACCCTTATTTAAAATAAGATCCATTTCAAACTCTTATTTAAGAAAATGGCATCTCAAACCCTTATTTGGAATTTTTCTTAAAATATATTCAAAAATGAAGCAAAATTGCTTGTGAATGCTTTAAAAGAGGAATTAATCCTAACTTTGTTGTTCTACAGTGAAAAGTACCGTATGGTTTGTTCTCTGTTTGCGATTAATGTTACTAGAGAATGGTGACAAAAAAGTCCTAAGCCCCACATAATTCATAATTTTCACTCAATAACATCATAAAATAAAGGCCTAGAAAATTCACATTGCAACTCGAGTATCAATCAAAACCCTTCGTCCATAGAACATTCATTACCGAAAAAAGAAACGACTCTAAAAAGTCTCTGTAAAAAAAGAAAAGGGCGCCCCAGAATTAGAAGGAAACAATTCTATCGGAACTTACCAACAAGGAAAGAAAAAAGAAGCAAAATTGCTTGTGAATCCTCTAAAAGAGGAATTAATCCTAACTTTGTTGTTCTACAGTAATTAGTACCGTATGGTTTGTTCTCTGTCTGCGATGAATTTTACCAGACAGTGGTGACAAAAAAGTCATAAGCCCCACATAATTCACAATTTTCACTCAATAACATCATAAAATAAAGGCCGAGAGAATTCACATTGCAACTCGAGTATCAATCAAAACCCTTCGTCCATAGAACATTCATTATCGAAAGAACAAAGGACAATAGAAAGTCTCTGTATATATATATAAAAAACACCCTAGAATCAGAAGGAAACAATTCTATCGGAACTTACCAACAAGGAAACAAAAAAGAAGCAAAATTGCTTGTGAATCCTTTAAAAGAGGAATTAATCCTAACTCTGTTGTTTTTCAATAAAGAGTACCGTGAGGTTGGTTCTATCTGCGATGAATCTTATCAAAGAATGGTGACCATAAAGTCCTAAGCCCCACATAATTCACAATTTTCACTCAATGACATCATAAAAAAAAGGCCTAGAGAATTCACATTGCAACTCGAGTATCAATCAAAACCCTTCGTCCGTAGAACATTCATTACCGTATATATAATTGTGGCCAAAACTAATGCTATTACCTAGTCTTGGTGAAGATGGACCGGTGAAGATGGACCGTTGCATGAATCTACAACATAAATAAGAATGCTAAAAGGATTAGGATTCTTCTATCTACTAAGATTTCGGTACTATTAGATTTGCCGAGCTTCCAATTTTACAAGGCCTTTCCTATTTTTAAGTAGGATTCATGTTCCTCTCAACCTAGTGTAGGTCTTAGTAGAGTATCTGAATAAGATTATTTCTTATGAAGAATGTAATGAACGCCAGGTGAATGAATTTGTTTTGAATTTTGCAAGCCTGTCTTTTGAATTGTGTGATGCAATTCTTCTCTTCATCTTGATGCTTAGGGAGGTGTGATGCTTCGAGGAATGTATCCTTCCTGACATGTGATTTGCTGCAAGTCCTTTTGGAATCTCAATCCTCGGAGGGCAGACTATTTTGGACTCAAGAGTTTCACGTCAATGCATTATATCCAGAAATGTTAAACATCACGTCTCCATTGAAGATAACATGTTCAGCCACAAAATATGCAATACCTTTTTTGGAGTTGATTACATTAAAATTTTGTGGGGGTCCGAGTGTGCTTAAGATTGTCAAGTGTTCATGAAATGGAAACAAAATCAACTTGTAGTTGGCAGCACTTTGGTCATGGTAAGGTGTAGTAAGATCAATTGTCTATCTTTTCTCCGATAAAACAGATCAATGGTCTGAAGAGGTGGTAAAAATGATAACTTCTGCCCAAGATCGAAACTTGGCTAAAAAGGGGAAAAGGGCAGATGGACAAAACAAGAGTGCTTGGGCAGTGCATAGGCACTCAGATAGTATCCACCCAAAACGGCTGCTTTGGTTTTGCGGGTGGTCAAATTCCCTTATATGCTCGCTGCAGAAGGCTTTGGAAGTTGTGTATTTCTAGATGACATCGGGAAGAAGACGAAAAACTTGATAAAATGAATCAAATTTTGCAATGCGATCTTATGGAAAAATGTCAAGTTTTCGTCTGGACTAATCTTGTTTTGCCTCTACTCTTTTATGTAATGTTGTGTTTGCCTATTAAGGTGGATGCTTCTCAGTGCTTCTAGTTTTTTTTTTTTCCATTATTCATGTTGCCTCCTCAATGACATGATTTCATCAACTAATGGGAGATTGCTGAAGGGTGTACACACGTCGATGGTGTTGCTCAGAAATTGTCTTCCAGTGGATAAGATCATCTCTCTCTCACGCACACACCAGCACAAACCCACGGCCTCACCCCTAATCTGTCCTTAGCTTTGAGTCTCTTGTTTGGGCTATGACAGGGAAGCCATCTGTTATTTGGAAGCGGAAGGTTTGGTTTATTCGATGATTAACGACTTCCACCACAAATCAACTGCCAGTACTTGATGTCCACGTTTTTTACTAAACAGCTTTTGGGAGAGCCATTCTAAAACAGGAGATGTTATATCCCCTAGCATGATCTCCTACTGCTTTAACATTTTAGCATGCCCGGCTGAGTGAGCTAATGAAAGCATATATCTTTAGCTTGTTATAATCCTTTTGTTGTTCCATTTATCTTTGTCATGTAAATAGCGGGACATCTAGGATTGCATATCTACCTTCCAAAAGGGTAGTATAGATTGTATCATCCTGTGACCAGGAGGATTCCTTGCATTTCTCAAACAGAATGATTTTGCACCCACAAGCCACAAATGTTATAGAAGAGGTTGAAGTTCACATTTCACCAATTACAGTGCAAGTTGGATGACCTGGAAGTTCTCAGAAACTAATTTATACTTATCCTATAGAAGGAAGAAAGAGATACAAGAGAAGAAGTGATTAGATTAATTGGAGAAAGCCAAGGGTTCCCACTGAATATGGTATCAAAGAGCAATATTGCTTTGCCTCCGTCCTAGGCTCGCATAACTAGACCCTAACGATTAATGAAACATGTATCAAATCGTACCTGTCCGTGAGAAAAAGAATGATTGAAAGAATACTGCAGTTCTGAGCAGGTGCTTCTTGGTTGTATCCTCTGTCCTGCTGTTGATCAGCATGAGGTCCATTGTATCCTCCCCATTTGCAGCCATGAAAACCATGTCCTCTTCCTCGACCGAGCCTTTGGCATGATGTCCTCTTCCTTGACCGAGCCTTTGGCATGACCTTGGTTGTGGTCCCAACCTCCATCGTCATACTCAGAATTCACAAAACCATTCCCCGAAACAAGCAATATTATATAGGCTGTTACCAGCAAGCAAACATATGAAGGATTGCAGATGCAGCAGCAAGGGGTATTGCCATCTGCATATTCCTCAAAGAAGTACATTAAAATTTTGGTGCCATTACAACAGAGAATGAAAACAATTTACTTAACCATGATGCAAGATCCCATATCTAAAACACTCCCTTCCATGTGATCTAAAAAATTTGTTCAGCTTTGTGAATGCAATACCTCTAGATCTTGGTCTTCCTCTACCATTGCGACCTCTTCCTCGCCCATTAGGTGATCCCCCTATTTAAATGAGGAACATAACTAGAAGAAAATTAGAGAAACCACATTACGGTCACTAATAGACAATACTGACAGAATAATTTCTAGAAGTAACCCCCTCATAACGAAGCTCTGACGATGTTTCCACCATCTCAACAGGTAATAGAGGCTGATACCTGCAATAGAGGGCATTTGAGGCTAATGATGGATCAAACGTCAAGCTCTAAATATGTCTTAACTCTCACAATGAAGAATCAGTGACAAGAGACGAACGCCATGAACTCATCCAACAGCCGATGTATCCATTTCCTTCTTTGAAAGATTTACTATAATAATCGACGCATGCCTCAAGGTCTCCAACCAACCCAAACAAGAGAAAGACATTAGATGGAGAAAGAAGAGCACTTTTGAAATTGAAAATTCATGGCCAATCAGTTTGTAACTACACTTACGTGACAATCTCCCATCTGAATATCAACTTGCAGCTCCAAATCCAATGTTGGTTAAGCAAATAGGCTGAAAAAATTCTGGGCAGAAGCAGTAAAATGATGAGCACCAGTCTATCTGTTGAGTTCAACGGATACCGTGCCAAAGGGCAAATGGCTCAGAAGAGGTTTTGGGTGTGGGCTTAGCAAATTCTGGTATCCCAAACACTTGCCAAAACATTAATCTTTCATCTGCTGCTGCAGATGCCACCGTGCATTCATCTGGACTCTGCAAAACAAGTATATGACAACGAGAATCAGCAGAATGATCAATTCAACAAGCAAACTTCAAAAGTATTTACACTGAATTGCAGATGACTATGATAAGCAAACAAAGTAGTACCTGTGCCAGGAACAGAACTCTAGATGTGTGTCCACTTAGCTCTGCCATCCTTCGCATAGAAGGATATTTCCAGAGAATGAGCTGGTTCTCAGTAGGCCCGTGAGAGCTTAGCAATTCCCTCTCCCTCTTGCTCCACAACAGTGCACACACCTGAGAACCGGTGTCCACTGAATTCAGACACATGCCCATGCATGTGTTCCAAAATTTAACACATCGGTCGCTCCCTCCTGAGGCCAGTAAATTCGCCTGAAATGGGCACCAAGCAAGGGCTTTCACAGTGGCTGTGTGGGCTTCAATCTTGTGAAGCCACTGAGTGCCGGAACTCAAAGAGGCTCTAGATCTGTCCCACAAGTAAAGGAGATTGTCATTTCCTCCGCTAGCCAGCTGTTTTCCCGAGGGCGACCATTTCAGGCCGCAGACTTCCTGGTGATGCCCCCTGTAGTTTCCAACAATGTGGGATCTGAGTCTCACATCATTGTTGATGACCATACAGTCCATGCCTCCTGTAGTGAGGACGTGATTGTTCCAGGCCAAGGAACCAACTCGGAGTCGATGGCCTCCTCTTAAAGTTCTCAACTGCATGACAGGAAACGAAAACAAAAAGCAAAAAGCACAGCCTGAATAAGAACCCGTCAGCCACAGGTGAAACACTAACGCTATCAAAACAAGAAGCAACCAGCTTACCTTTCTTTGAGCAGAAAAATCCCAGAGCTGGACATGAGAATTTTGTAAGCCGATGGCAATACGCTGACCATCAGGAGCCCAGCTCACACTCGTGACAGGACCCTCCTCATTATTGAAGGTCACCAGTTCTGTAGTAGAGCCGTTGGAGGCATTCCACAAGTACACCGTTTCAGAAAGAGCAATCGCTACCACGTTGTTGGCACCCCAGTCCAGCAAGTTCAAATTATAATCATCCAATATGTTAGGAGCATCCAGCATCCTCTGGCAGGTCTATCAATTGACAAACCAAAGAAAATATTTCAAAACACTAATTCGACAGTCTTTGAGAGCACAAGCAAAACCAGTACATACTAATGTTCCAGGGAACAAATGCTAACTCGTTGGTCAAGTTTTATGTCATCAATAAAAGAAACAGCAATGGGCATGAATTTGAGGCTACCTTGGGTATCCATCGACAGGGCTTGATGAATTTAGACTGGTAAGCAGTGGGGGAGAGCCAGCTTTTTGGGATTAGCTCTACTGGGGTCGGTGGCTTGTTCTTGAAGGCCAGGATTCGACTTCGGTTCATGTCAAGTGCCTCTGCGAGAAGCTTCTGGTACGCCTCGCTTGATGCTGACATCACCGCAGACTTCTCCTTCCACTTCTTCCCTCCAGTCAAGAGAGAACGAGCGTAGTCGAAGTCCATAGCTGAGCGGTTCGGGATGAATCTATCCAACTGTGATTATAAAAAAAACACATCCCATAATCAGAAGGAAACCACTCTGTTGTTTTTCAATAAAAGTCTAAAAAGTCTCTGTAAATGACACAAGAAATCCACTGGCTTACGTTTTCTCGAGAATTCTTCTTCTGAAGGTATTCCTGGAGAAGATCCAGCGACCACTCCTCGCCCGGTGAAGCCATGGTCCAGCGAACGCCCCCGCCGCAGAGGTAGGTCAAAATTCTGCCAAAAGAAAAAAAAGAAAGAAAGGAAATTTCAAGGACAGAAGAAGACCCAGAAGCGGAGGAACAAAGAGGGACCGAGCGTTGATGATGGGTCGTCAGCTTTTCAACTAAAGAGGCTAGATTTTCTCTGGCAATGCCCTCAAATCAGAGGCGCACAGAGGGCGAGCAAGAGAGCGAGATTCATAGAGCAGCTTGAGAAGGGAGAGCTAGTTTGCCCGCGGAGTAACCAGTGAAATCATTGTCCGACGAACGCCCCCGCCGCAGAGCTCAGTCAAAATCCTGCAAAAAAAAAAAGGGGGGGGGGGGGAGAAATTCCCAGGACAGAAGAAGACCCAGATGCAGACGAATGAAGAGGGACCGAGCGCCGTTGATGGGTCGCCACTGTTTCAACTGAAGCCCCCTGATTTCCTGTCGCTGTGCGCTTAAATCAGAGGCCACAGAGAGCGAGAGAGAGAGCGAGATTCAGAGAGTAGCTTGAGAAGGGAGAGCTAGTTCGCTCGCAGAGTAACCAGTGAAGTCATGGTCCGACGAACGCCCCCGCCGCAGAGCTCGGTCAAAATCCTGCAAAAAAAAAAAGGGGGGGAAATTCCGAGGACAGAAGAAGACCCAGATGCAGACGAACGAAGAGGGACCGAGCGCCGTTGATGGGTCGCCACTGTTTCAGCTGAAGCCCCCAGATTTCCTCTCGCTGTGCGCTCAAATCAGAGGCGTGCAGAGAGCGAGCGAGACAGCGAGAGAGAGAGAGATTCAGAGAGCAGCTAACAGCTAAGATCGTTCGCAGAGGAATGGGTGAGAGGGAGAAGATGACGATGAAGAAGGATGAAGAAGGAAGAAGAAGATGATTTTGAATCAACGTTGCGGGCGGGAACGGGAATAGTTATGCGAAGGAACACAAGGAGCCGTTGGCGGCAGAATTCCTCGGAGGCCAATATAATATTATTAGCTTATTTTTTATAATTTACTCAACAATACATTGTTAACTTATTGACTCTTCTTTTTCGTCCGAAAAAAATAAATTATTGACTCTTCACTACCCATGAAATTATGAAACAATTTTATTTTTCAATCAGCACAAGCAAAAAAATAAAATAAAATAACCCACTAATATTCTCTAATCCTCACTATAATTGGTTAATCAAGAAAATTAATTGATAGATTTTCATACGTCAAATTAGATAATGAAATTTTGTGCACCTCAAAGTGTCATGTAAAAATCAATTTCCGTGAGATGACAGGAGGCGAATTATCGTTCTCATTTTTTTCTTAAACAAACTACAATTCTCTATGATTGAATTTTGCATATACCATTTTATTTACTAAAAAAGCTATACGTATTATAGACATAAAGATTGTTTCAACCATCCAAAGATCTCTTGAATTCATTAGTTAGTGATTCTTTACAAATGCACTTTGCCAAATTCCCATTCACTCTGCACGGATAAATATTTAAAAAATAAAAAATATAATTTTAATTTTGAGAAATGTACTCTAAAATTACTAAATAATTTTACCACTTTCGCACTAATAAAACTGAAATTATGCTATCCTTTACGCTAAGAAAAATGTACTCTAAAATTAACTGCGTTGTGATGGTGCTATTGGTTGGATATAATGATTTTACCATTGACATCATTATAATTGTACATCTTACGGTATTATACTAGTTAGTGATTTACACAGTACAAGCCACATTACTTATGCACCCTGTATAGTTAATGAATTTGAAAATCAAAGTTCAATAGGTAAAATTTGCTCTAAAGTTAGGTCTACATTTTTACTTTTTGGCACATATAATCAAGTGCTAATCTTATATTCTATCGAAGTTTGGTTTAATTTTATTTCCATTTTTTAAATTTTTTTAATGAATTTATAATTTTGATTGTTGCGAGGAAAATCACTTTAATCCTCGACAGGATGCAATAAATGGGATTTATTCTTTCTTAGATTGATTTTATTTTGAGTTAAAAATTTTTTCTTGGGATTAAAATTTGAAATATTTTATTACTTTATGAAATTGAGATTTTTTTTTTTTTTTGGTATTTTTCGATTGTGGATTACCATATGTTCGAACATGCTCCTTGAAGACTTTGCCACGCGCCTAAGGCTTTATTTATATGGCATAAATGAATAATTTAGAAAATATTTATCTAAAATAATTACTTGAGATAATTAGCCATTGAAAAATATTTTTATAATTGATAATAATTTATTTCTAAATATTTTCATGAAAGAAATTTTCTTCATTGATTCATTTTTTTAAATGATATATTTATTTTTTAAGGAAAAAAATTCTAAATCATTCATTTTTGCTAAAGAAATGGAGCCTTAATGAAATCAATTTTACTTAAATCTTGGATGCTAAGGCCTTATTTGGTAACCATCCAAACATGGCCAAATTCTAATTCTTTGTTCCTAGAATCAGTTTGAGCCTAGAATTGCGTTTGGTAAAATTTCTGTTCCCAACAACAAATTTGTTCCCGAAAACAAATTGGGAATAGAATCAAGAACCAAAAAAAGTTGATTCTTGTTCCAAGAACAAATTTGAGAATCATCTTTACTAAAATAAATAAATAAATAAATTTAATAATCAAAACCAACAACTCTTCTTCTTCCCTTCGGCCATCTCGCGACCACCGTCCACAACCGCCCACCCCCGTCTGCCGCCGCCGTCCGCCGTCTGCTGGTCCGGCAAGCTCGCCGGAGGCAAACCCAGCCACCAGCGAGGCTGAGCCTTGCCAGGGCTGGGCAAGCCTCACGACGCCTAGCCCTGCCGGTGACCAAGCGAGGCTCACCCAGCCCCGGCAAGGCTCGCCTGGCCACTGACGAGGCTCACCCAGCTGCGGGCGAGGCTCGGCCGACGAGGCCCGACGACGCTTCAGTGAGGTCGCTAGCCCTCGTTTGGCCGATTGTCGGTCAAGTGACTGACCACAAGAAGAAGAAGAATAATAGGAGAAAAAGGAAAAAAGGAAAAGAAAAAAGGAAAAAAGTAAAGAAAAAATAAAG
Source organism: Eucalyptus victrix (assembly GCA_016097545.1). Taxonomy (NCBI): domain Eukaryota; kingdom Viridiplantae; phylum Streptophyta; class Magnoliopsida; order Myrtales; family Myrtaceae; genus Eucalyptus; species Eucalyptus victrix. The sequence continues at coordinate 32,685,080 of CM027837.1, forward strand.
GAAAAAAGTAAAAAAATTATTTAAAAATTAAAAGAAATTGATTTGGAACAAAATTAATGAACACGGTACCAAATGCAATTTCATTCTATAATAAAAAATTTTAGACACTTACCAAACAACTTAAAATGCTTAGAGTCGGTTCGTAAAAAACGAATAAAAAATAATCAATTTTTTTTATCAAAATCTACTCCCGGAACAGAATCATTACCAAACGTGTCCTAAAAGAAGCTTTGTCAAACAAATGATGGGCTCAACGAATCCAAAGAGACTTAAGGGCTCAGATGATAATTATAGGACAATTACGATCGCGATAAATAAAATTTACTATATTGTCTTAAGCAATTAAGCACAAAGATCATTCATGCTAGGCTGATCGATTTCCAATCCAGTTTGAGGAATTGAATTTGGAGGATCAATTCCCGAAATTGGTAATCGGGGATTGGACCATTTAGTCCTATAACGAGATTCAAACTGTCGTTTTGGTTCGGTTTTGAGAACTAGCCACATTTTTATAATAGTTTATTTTAGAATATATTGCTATTTTTACGACATTAAAAAGTATAGTCTTAAAAAAAAAAGTTCGCTCGATCTATTTCTCTTCCGAAATCGGGAACTAGATTGAAAATCACCGATTTCATAAAAATGGAATCAAGAGCGGGACCGATGCCTTCGGGAGCCGAACCAAACCGGCATAAAGACACTATTTATTATAAGTTAAAATTAATTTCTTTTTTTATAGGTAAACTAAGTAATTTCATTCTTAAAAAAAAAAATTAGAAGACATGATTATTTTAAAAAATAAAAAGGAAAAAAAATCTTTCAACCAAGATATATAATTTGAAATACCCGTATTATTTTATAAAAGAAGCAATTTTTTTCCCTTCTTAAATCCAATTTAGTGCTTTTCCTTATTTCCACTATTCTAGAGAGGTAGATTTACCATAGGCTTTATCTGTACATTATACTTTTCAACCGCCATATAAATTAACCAAACTACACGTATGGTGACATCCGGAATTTCATATTTGGTTCTTCTCCAAAATAGGGAAATTGCCGGGGGCTATATTTTCCGCTTTCATCGTGATTGGGGGCTCAGATCATTTGGCGCCTCACTCTCTCTCTCTCTCTCTCTCTCTGCATTTGCTTTCTCTCTCTTCCTTCTTCGCTTCTTCTCGGCGAAGAAGAAGGAGAAGAGGGAAGAGGATCGCTGCTTCAGGTCGATCGTCGCGAATGGCAGGGGGAAGGACGATTCCTTCTCCTCTGCTCCCCAGCGAATCTGCCGATGTGTACGTCCCCGATCTTCATTTCCATACATTTCTGCCTTACGATTCGCCGATTGCCGAATCGGCATACTTTGGGGGCATATAGCTTGTTTGACTTTTACATGTACTCTTCTACAAGCTATTTCGGGATTGCAGTTACTTGAAGACCTAGCATGAGTAGCGACGGAGCTGGAGTTGAATTTGAAAGCCTGGAAACGTACTGAAATTGTTTAGTCCAGCTTGTGTGTTTAAGATATAGATAAGTCTATTTTTAGCTAATTGTTTATTTGGTGTTTTACCAGGATGGAATCAAAGTGCAGAGCATGGGCTAGGTAGATTAGAGAATTGCATTAGTACCTGATGATTTGGATGATCTCTCTGGGGACCTCCATACTGCTTTTAGAAACTGCAAAGAACCTAAGGTTACTCGATCGTCAAAAGTTTCCAATAGCACTGGGTCCTTAACATTCTCGTCATTGGTCTTCTTAGAGTTAGAGATGTAGAGTAGGTCGCCACTGCACCGTTGCCTTTTAGCACCTCCTACTTCACAGATTCTCATGTTGAGCCTTACACTTACTTGGCTTGAAGTTGGAAATCACATCGTACTCAGACAAAGACATCGACTGGAATGTTCAATCAGGCTAGTCTTTATCTAATTGATAGTGCGAACGATGTTGAAAATTAGAATAAATGGGCCTATGGATGATTTTCTCAAAAACTTATAATAAAGAAAACATGGTCGGGCCAGTGTAATGCATTTCTTCTTTTGGCGTGGGCTAGAGGTAAAACTAATTGAATTTGATGTGCACTGTTTATTCAGAGCATTGATGGCCTCCATGTCTGCAGTTTTATGGACATTGTCATGTGCTTCAATGACAACCTCATAGTCCACAAAGCTTGCTATTTAGTTGTTCAGTTCGATTTGTGCTTGTGTATGTCATAGTTGGAACTTGGAAGGCTTTTGTTTCTCATGATTTTTTTCTTCCTCTTCTGGTAATTATTATGTGCAAAGTTCAAAACAATCTTAAACTTGATACGACGAATGTGGGATTTCATTGCTTCCTTGGACATCGTTGTGAAGTCCTCTTTTTCCATCAGACAATTGATGTAGTCCTTTTCTCCTAAAACTCCTCATCAAGTATTAGTTGGATATGATTTCACCATATAAGTGATCCGGAGGCCTTTCTATTACTGGAATGGTTTGTGTAAATCTTGGGCTTCTGCTCTCATCAATTCATTGCCTCATGCGCTAATTGTCTGGATGTGGACTTCTATTTTTTGTATTTTGATTTTATTGATTAGGTAAGGCTGTAACTTTGGGACGGAATACCTCTTCTTTAATTGGTTTCATGTACTCTACTTGGATCTAGTTTTGAGTCTGCTTATTTTATTCATTTTAAGAAATAGTTTCTTGTACGAAACATTAGTTTACTTTTGCTGCTATGTAAGAAAATGGTTTTGAAGTCCAAATGAATCCAGAGGTTCTACTTCTGCCAGAGATTGAGCTACTTTTTTAAACTCGAGATGGTTAAATCTTTTAGAAGCATGAGCGGTCTTCCTACTTGCTAGTATTATATGAACCACAGTAAATTCCAATAATTCAATTTTGTAAACATTAGCTGATGATGCCTTTTTATCTTGTGCAGTGCCATTTGTGTTCTATTCGTCATAAGGCAAGTGCTTTAAACCTTCAGATCCGTGCTAAAGGTATGTTATTGCTATGTGAATGGATTTGTTTTTTTGTTCCCCCCTTTTTAACTATTAGCTCTCCTAGTATTAGAAATCTTGGACAGTAAGGAGAGAGAGAGAGAGAGAGAGAGATGTATGGGGGGTCAAATTTTTACATTTTATGTGTATTTGGGAGGGCAGAGAGAGAGAGAGAGAGATTCTGATCAGAAAAATATGCATTGCTTTGCAGATTTGTGCATGATATTGATGGGGCTGAGCGATCTCAAATGATCTCATTCACGAATAGTGTAATCTATCTATTTACATACTTTAATTTACAATCCAATCCACTATGGATACCTTCTTAAATTGGTGTAATCTTCCATCTGAATGTTAACTTGCAGCTCCATAAGAACAAATCTCTGATATTGGAAAAAATTCTGGGCAGAAGCAGCAAAGTTATGTGCATCAGTCAATCATTAGAGTTCAACGGATGAAGCGCCAGTCGGCAAATGGCTCAGAAGAGGTCTTGGGTGTCGGCTTGGCCACTTTTGGTATCCCGAATACTTGCCAAAACATTAATCTTTCATCTCCTGCCGTAGTTGTGACCATGCATCCGTCTGGACTCTGTGAAACAAGTACGCTGCAATTAGAATCAGCAAAACAATAAACTCAACAGGCAAACTTCAAAAATTATTTGCACCGAATTGTGAATGACTACAATAAGCATACGAGTAGTATCTATGCCAGAAACAGAACTTCAGATGTATGTCCAGTTAGCTCTGCCATCCTTCACATAGAAGGATATTTCCAAAGAATGAGCTGGCTCTGAGTAAGCCCCGAAGAGCTTAGCAATTCCCTCTTGCTCTTGCTCCACAACAGCATGCACACCCGAGTACCGTGTCCACCGAATTCAGATATGCGCTCGTGCACATGTTCCAAAATTTGATGCACTGGTCACTCCTTCCCGAGGCCAGTAAGTTTCCCTGAAATGGGGACCAAGCAAGGGCTTTTACAGTGGCTGTGTGGGCTTTGATCTTGTAAAGCCACTGAGTGCCGGAATTCAAAGAGGTTCTAGACCTATCCCACAAGTAGAGGAGATTATCATTTCCTCCGCTAGCCAGCTGTTTTCTGGAGGGCGACCATTTCAGTTGGCAGACTTCTTGACGATGCCCCTGTTGGTTCCGACAATGTGGGATCTAAGTCTCGCATCATTGTTGATGACCTTACAATCCATGCCTCCTGTAGTGAGTATGTGATTGTTCTAGGCCAAGGAACCAACTCAGAGTTGATGGCCTCCTCCTACAGTTCTCAGCTGCATGAGAGGAAATGAAAACAAAAAGCAAAAACGCAGCCTGAATAAAGAACATCTCAGCCACAGACGAAACACAAATGCTATCAAAACAAGAAGCAACCAGCTTACCCGTCTTAAGGATGGAAGACTTAATGAGGATATGCGGTAGATCTAGACAAAAAAGATCAAGCAGATAAAACATATGGTAGTAGAAGGACATGGAGTCCACCCAGCATGTGGGATTGGAGAATTGCTATTGCAGATAATGAAGAAAGAGAGCCTTATATTCACTGTTGTTGACACACCTGAAAAAAAGGGGCCCAAAACTCTTTTTTAGAAGAATCGGTGCGGTGAACTTACGCAGGCAAAGCCATTGAGTGCAATGTTCAATCAGGTTAGTTTTTATCTAATTGACAGTGCAAACTATGTTGAAAATCAGAATGCACGGGCCTGTGCATGATTTTCTTGAAAATTTAAAATAAAGTCAATGTTTGGGCCAGTGCAATGCATTTCTTCTTTTAGCATGGGTGAGATGTAAAACTAATTGACTTTCATGTGTATTTGTTTATTTTGAGCATTGATGGCCATATTTGGACATTGTCAAGTGCATCAAAGACAACCTGATGATCCACAAAGCTTGCATTGTAGTTGTTCAGTTCTATTTATGCTTTGCCTCAACACCAACGATATTTCTGATTGGTAAGAGGTTTCCTTTTATTGAACATAAATCTAGAATAACATGTATGTAATGGTTGGAACATGGAAAGCTTTTGTTTCTTATGATTTTTTTTTTCGTTCTTCTTCTGGTGATTATTAGGCAACGTTCAAAACAATGTTATCCTCAATAAGATGAATGTGGCGTTTCATAGCTTCCTTGGACGTCATTTGAACTCCTCTTTTTCCACAAGACAATTGATTTAGACTTTTTCTCCTAAAACTCCTCATCGAGTTCTAGTTGGATTTGATTTTTCTATATATAATATCTGGAAATATAAAAGGTAATCTGGAAGCCTTTCTATTATTAGAATGGTCTGTATTAAATTTTTGCTTCTGTACTCATCAATTCATTGCCTCATGTGCTAGTTGTCTGGAGGCGGAATTTTATTTTTTGTAATCTGATGTTCTCGATTTGGTTTAGGTTGTAACTTTTATCTGGGAACACTTCTTGGCTATTGGAAATTATGCACTCTATTTGGAGCTAGGTTTTTATTCTGTTTATTTTCTTTATCTTAGGATATAGCTTCATGTATGAAACATAAGTTCTACGTTTGCTGCAATGTAAGAAGTCCAAATGAATCCAAAGCCTTTACTTATACCTGGGATCGAGGAACCTTTTTTAAACTCATAATGGTCAACGTTTTTAGGGTTAATACCCTGAAAAACTCTAAACTAGTATACCTTTGACAAATTTACCCCGACTGAAAAAACCATAAACTAGTCATTTACCCCAAACTAATTTATTCTACCGCAAAAAACCCCAAACTAGACAAATATACCCTCCGTAGAATTGTATTAATACTACAAAAAAATTACAAAAATTGTAAATTGTGACAAACGGAGCGTGAAATCCCAAGTTAGTATACTAGTCAGCTGTCATGTGTTATTTAACTTAATAATTTGACAGTAAAATTTAACGAAAACTAACAGGGTAAATTTGTCACAAGTATATCAGTTTAGGGTAAATTTGTCAAAAGTATACAGTTTTGGATTTTTTGTGGTAAAAAAAATAGTTTGGGGTAAATTTGTTACATGTGTACCAGTTTGGGGTTTTTCAAGATATTAATCAATGTTTTTGCAAGCATGAATAGTGTTCCTACTATATGATAATCAAAGTGAACATTTCAATTTTGTAAACATTTGCTGATGAAGGATGTCTTTTTATCTCGTGCAGTGCCATTTGTGTTCCGTACGTCATAAAACAACCGCTTTAAACCTTAAGGTCCGCGTTAAAGGTATGTTGTTGCTATGCGAATGGCCTATGTTTTCTCCTTACCCTCTTTTTACCATTAGCACTATGAGTCCTAGACATCTTAGATTGTTGAGAGAGAGTTTCTATGTGCTTTCTATCATGTACCTACAGGCGTGAGCGGATTATGGCTTTCCAAAACAGTCCTGCATACATCCCAATGCCAGTAATCGAATTAAAAGAAGTAACAAGGTCAGATTTTACATTTCATGTGTATGTTCATCTGTTATTCTGCAGGTGCTGGATCTGTTCTTATGAATATTTAAAGATGGATGATCCATACATGCCAATGCCAGTTATTCAAATTAAATTAAGTAAGAAGGTCAGATTTCACATTTCATGCGTATGTTCATCTGTTTCATCTGTTAATGTGCAGGTGTTGGATATGCTCTTATGAAGATTTAAAGATGGATGATTGAATTTTTTTTTTTTTTTTTTTTTTTTTTGTCTATCTGCTAATCTTATGAGGATCTGAAGTAGAATGATTATCCAACCAAAAAAAAAAGTAGACCAAGAAAACTACCTAAAAGTCTCCAGAGTGTCGGTGGTTTGTATGGCAAGCCTGTCAATGCTTTAGTCTTTGAAAAAGCCTCATGCTGTTTCACTTATCAAGTGGCATGGAATACTGTTGTATCCTTGTAATCATTTTATACAAGCTTCTAGAAGTAGTGGATACATGGTAGCATAGTCCTTTCTGAATAAGTGGATTGACTCTAGAACTCAAACTATGTAGATGAGTAGAGGGATAGGAGAGGTTCATGGCTTGTTAAGGGAGAAATTGGGAGCTTCATTGTACTATTCTCACTTGTAAAGAGTTTCAGAAAATCGGATTGCAGCATAAAGCTAATTGTGTTGACTCTTTTTACTTCAATCCAAGCCACTGGATTTTGCAATGCACCTTTTTTAGCACTGCAGAACTGATTGCTGTATCCACACAAGGCTGGATTTGAAGGTAATGGAGAAAAGTTTTTTGAAAAACATCTCATCTGTAATTGTCAAACCCCTCAGCAACTGCCTTTCGTTCTGTGTTCATCGCATAGAAATGCAACGATCAAAGAAGAATTCACCATGAAGTAATTGTTCTGCTTCCATCTCAGGGTCCTCTCCAAGAGTACCTCTAGAGGAAGAAATCTCGAGAATAGATTTTTATTTTTTATTTTTGGTCCTACTTTACTCCTATTCTAACTCTCACTCTCAGACTTTTGCCCTACCTCCTTGTGTCCTTTCTTTTGTATCATTTTTACGGAGATTTTTCAGAATTTTGTTTTTTTGGTAGTAAATATTCTGCAGGCAACGGGTTTTGAGAACTGATTTTCAATGTCAATTCTCAATTAGGCCTTTATCCCTTGTGTATTGAATGACACTCACGAAATGTGTCTACTGGCAGGCCTTTGTATTTTTGTCATTTGTCTCTGATAACAATAATCGCATACAGAGAACTACACAGTTATGTTTTTTTAAAGTAAAAGATTAATTCCTCTTTTAGAAAATTTGGAAGTGATTGTTTTATAACGAAGGTCCCAATAGAATTGTTCCCTTAAAATTCTGTGTTATGTTGTTCATCACAGTTTAATAGAGTCATCCCAAGCTGCTCAGCTATGGACATCGACTACACTCGTTCCGTGTTTAGTGGAGGGACGAAGTGGAAGAAGGCTGATTCACCGTTGAATGAGGCGTTCCAGGAGCTTCTCATAGAGGCACTTAACATGAGCCAATCCTGAATCTTGGCCTTGAAGAACAAGCTGCCAATCCCAGTAGAGTTTATCCCGTGTAGCTAACCTCACTCACAGCTATGAACGTGCTGCTTTTTCTTTCATTTTTCAATTGATAGACGTGCTAGAGGATGCTTGATTCCGCTGATATATTGGATGATTATTACTTGAGCTTGCTGGACTACGGTGCCAAGAATGTGGTAGCAATTGCCCTCTTGGAGTCGGTAAAACAAGCTGCAGCAATGATTTTTGAGTGGGAACCAGACGACCTTGCTGCTTTTGTTTTGCTATCAAATGTGTATGCATCAACTGGTCTATGGGAAGATGCAGCAGCAATCAGGAGAGGATGAAACTGAAAAATCTTACAAAAGAACCTGGTCGTAGCTGGATTGAAGTGAAAAAATAAAAGTTCTGATATGGGTGACATGTCACAGCCAAAGGCTCGGGAGATCTATGATGCACAGGACCAATTGGCTAGTCGAATAAAGAAACTTGGTGATCTTCTGGATACTGAATTTGTTCTTCATCATGTGGAGGAGGGACAAAAGGAACAACATTTGAGCACAGTGAAAATATTACCGTTGTTTTTGGCCTTATAAGCACCTCCAGTCCGAAACCTATCTGGGTGTTTAAGAATCTTAGCATTTGCAGAGACTATCATTCTGCGTTCAAGTATATCTCCATGGCAACTGGAAGTTCTATAGTCATAAGGGATGCAAACTGGTTCCACCATTGCACAGACAGAACATGCTCATTCAATGACTACAGGTGGGATGCTTCTTAATTTTTCTCATTCACTATCTGCATTGAAGCTCTGTTTTAGAATTTTCTCCCTTGCACCTATGTTACTTGAACTGGGATCCATTTTTCTCTATGTAAGCCCTAGATATGGTCGAACTACAGTCAAAATACCAGCGGAAGGCCTCAAATGGATCTCGCAAACTTTTAGCAATATGATATTTGAAATCTAAAACAGTCAGGCTTTTTGCCTATGGGATTTTCCTGGAGCATGCAGTTTTTCAGATACTAGATATTGATGCTCTGTTCTGTTCCAAAGCATTCCTGATGTCACTTGGGTGTATTGCTATGGTTACTTGGTTTCATCCTTAATTATAATTCATTTATCTTATGGATACTGTGACCTCGGCTAGTCCATGCACACTGTTCGCATGAAGCCATATTAGTTAATACCTGGCTATTTTAGTTTCAAAAACTATAAGACTGTTAGCACAGAAGTTTAAGCATTATTAATTAGTGGAACCATCCCAACGATCGACATAGACAAACTTGAATTTCCACATCTCATTTTGATCTTAAGGACAAGATAGAAAGTGATCATCTTCAGTAGTTCAATCTTCCTCTACTTAACAGGTCCTAAACATGCACCTCACACAGAAGCCTAAAACAATATAAAAGCCTAAATATGATGTACAAGCTCAACCGCTAAATATAATCACTCAATGCTGAGACATGAAAGAGGGTCTTACATTTTTCCGGCAGGCAAACTGTGTCTGTCTGTACTAGGAGATGTATTGATTGATATATAAGATTAAAATCATCTTACTCACTATTATCATATTTGATTCACTACCAGTTAAATGCACTGATGGGCAAAAGAACAAAACTGCCATGATGCAGGAAGAGATTCGCCAGTAGAAACTCCAGACCAAGTAAGGGGAATGAACACAGAATTTATTGCTAAACCGCATTAAATAACATGTAACACCTTCAGAGAAAGTAACACCTTCAGAGAAAGCAAAGGTGGTTTGAATCCAAGTGGTTCAAGCTACGAGCCATTAAAAGTCGATGGTTGAAAAGGTTCCCTGACGTTTGCAGCCTGGTGTCCACCTGCGATGAGGTTCGGAACTTGCGAAATCAGCATGTGTGCAGCCTCTGTCATCGCTTGTGCTTCCAACGAAGGACGAGCAAGATTACTGTGGGGGCACGAAATGTGGAGGTAGCTAGTCAGATAGATTCAGCCCTGCTCCTCGTCATTTTTCAACCACGAGCGTGATCACGAGTCAGCTTCACAACTTGAAATTGATGTTGAGGTGTTCGACTAGTTAGAGGTGCATGACAACCACCTGTTTTCGTTCGAGAAACAATTTTTTATTTCGAGACTTGTTTTTGGAATATAAATCCATTTGATAAACTTATTTTATTTTTTTATTTCTGAAATAAATTTTTGTTATAGAAATAGGTTTTGAATAGAAATCGAAATAAAAATTTTCTACTTCTTTATTTTTTGAAACAAAAATGAGAAATAAAATTTTTTTCCCATTGTTCATCAACCAGTCCTTCAACCGTCGCCGCCGACCACCGTCCATTAGTTGCCGACGCCGATGGGCGCGCCACCCGATCGCCATGTCGTCGGCCGCCATCTTTCATCGCCGATCCACCACCGTCTGCCGCCATCCGCCGATCCGCTACCATCCGAAAGGAAGAAATTTTGTGTCATTATCAAATGAATTTCTATTTTTAGAGTATAAATTTTATATCGCTATCAAATGGTTATTTTTACTTAGAAACTTATCTAGAAATAGAAATAGAAAAATTTATTTATCTTCCAGAAATTAATTTCTGGCCAAAATGATGATCATTCACATCCTTACTCTCGTGAATGATTGGAGCATCCGGGAAATCGATGTATGAACCAGCCAATGTTAAATTTTCTTGCCAAATCATCTAAATCAATTATAGAGAATGATCGACTAGTTCTTAGCATTAATCATTGTTCAGAACAGAAAGACAATACCCATATGTGGTGATCCGGCGATCCTTGCATGAATTTGTAGGTTGCGGGCTGTTTCGTCACCATCCGTGTACAGCTGAATTCACTTCTCTATCAAACTGCAGGCCTACAAGGCTACAAGTATACGTGTGAAAACAAAGAAAAACTTGATGCGGTTATAGACCTCTTTAACTGAAGAAACTCAGCGACCTTGATGCAATGCAATGTGAGAGATTAATTCGTAAAAAGTAATAACTTGTGCTTCACTCTGTTGGTAACTTTTTTTTTTTGGTCAGTCTCTCTGTTGGTAACTTCAATCGCAAGTTATGAGCAGCTTTCCATCGACTAAGCCTTTGGCCCACGTCTATCATGTTTCTATCCTCAAAACCACTTTCTCAATCAAATATAATTGAAAAAAATGAAGTAATCCATCACAATTTTATATGATACCAGTGAAGTAAGAACATGCCCAAGCCTGTGCATGACACATGTTTTACATATGGTAGGACCGAGCTAACTAAGGTCGTGCGGCTTGGACTTTCTTATGTAAGAGCGCTGCCCAACCTTGACTTAGAGCAAGCCATCCACTCGTTAATTACCCCTGCTTGATTAAAATTTGTCAAACTTGGCGCTCTTTTTACATGCAAATAGATGGGGATCAACAATTACGATGCGGTCTTTTTAGAAAGTGTAGATTTTAAAATTTTAAAAGTCCGATTTCATTTAGAGTTTGGATTCTTTTCGATTAAATCTAAAATGTTCATCCACACTAATTGTTATAGTTTGCTAGTGTCTTGCCTTTTCTTTTCCTGTTTTGAGGTTATTGTGGCATTGACAAAGGCACCTATACAGTTAAAGTCTATATATTTGACGGACTTTGGGGGTGGGAAACGCCATGGTGATATTTTCTTAGCAATTAAATCAATGATCGACAAGGAAAATTATGCTAGAATTGGAAAAACTTTCTCACGTATTATTTTTTTCTTTTTCTTGTTTGAGTTTTTAGATGTTCGATTCCGAGTGTTGGACTAAGTGGTAAAGAGAGACCCTCCACCCTCCGTGTCAATTCTCCAATTTCTAGTCGGGAATGGAATCTTGTACCTGATTTTTCAAAGTTAGGTTATTTTTATGTTTATCTTTTTAATTTGATGGGCACTTTTTCACATTAAATGCTACCAACTCTGCCAACTGGCATGGATAAAGAGGTCCGTTTAATCTGGAAGATTTTAAATTCTAAATGAAATTGATTTTTTGTCAAAAAAAGTGAAATTGATTTTTTAAAATTCAAATGCACATTTTTTTAGAAATACGATATCATAATTGTTGATCCCTATCTATATATCATAACTAAGCGGAGATTTTGATATCATTATCTAATTATGAGATAATAACTGCAATATTTCAATTAAATAATAAATCGTAGATATCACAATAATTAGATGATGTATTACTAGATGATATAATAAATTGTAATCAAATTAAGTGCAGATATTCATGTAGTACCAAAATCATATGTGCTCTAATTATAATAATTAAATAACAACTATAATGTAATTAGACCACTGATAATATAATTATTGAATTATAATTACGATTAGATCTTTTACCTTGTCCATAGTTATATCCTTACATAATTATTATTGGTGTGTAGATAATGATTATACTAGCTTTCTTACTACTATACTAGCCATTTACTATTATACATTAAAATATAATAATCATTTATAAATTGTCAGATCTTTTCATTTATGGTTTTTAAATAAAACGAATTAAGCTTTAATTAACTATAATCGAAAGTATTATGAGAATATTTTACTATTACTAACTAATTTTATATGGTATAATGGTTTTAAAAAAAAAACAATAGGATGGTCTTGAAATTGTATGCCATTCTACAAACCAAACTACTAGCAGTTATTTTTTTTTATTCCTACATCTTCTGTTCTCATGGTTGGTTATTCCATTCTTACCTTATTTCTTTTCGTGTATCAAAAGTATCATATGGGTTTTTTTTTAATCATGTTCTTTGCCAAAAGCTTCTATCAACCAATCCAAGTCCACTTTCTTAAAAGCTCACCTCAAATTAATTTTTTGACCACTAAAACAAACCATTTTATGTCATAATCGATTGTAGAGAACTCACCCAAAAAGCTCACAAAAATAAATAACCGTCTTCTTGTTTTCTTTAGCATGCATTAACCAAGTAGAGATACATCTTTTCCATAAATAATATCACAAATAGGAAAACCTTTTTAGAAAAGCTACTTTCATTATAAAATCATTTAAACTAAAAATGCACTCAAATAAGCAAATCTACTCGAACTAGGAAACCTATTTGCATCATATTTTCTTTAGTGGTTCAAACTTAAGATAGGAAAAATTACCAAAAAAATCATAACTCTATTACAATTGTGCTAATTTAGTCCTTAACTTTTTTTTGTCAATTAATTCTTAAACCTTTCACATCTATGTTAATTTAGTCTATTCGGTCAATTTGGCTAGCTAATGCTAATGTAAATAATTTTTTTAATCATATTTGTTTGAATTTTTTTATTAATTTTTTTTTTTTTTTTTCCTCCTCCTTCCTCCAACTGATCTATGGCCAGAGGCGACAATCGACTAGAAGAAGAAGGAAGTAGGAGGAGAAAAAAAAAAAGAGAAAAGGAAAAGGAAAAATAAAAAATAACAAAAATAATAAAAAAATATTATTTGAAAAATTATCTACATTAATGTCGGCTGATTAAAATTAGCCGAATAGACTAAATTGACACAAATACAAAAGATTTAGTATTGAATTGACCCAAAAAAAAGTTTATTGGCAAAAATAATAGGTTTATGATTTTTTTTGTAGTTTTACTGAGAAATATACTCTACAAATATGCGGCTTAGTTTGCAGCTTTCGTACGCATCAATCGAGTTGTCAAATCGTATAAAATTCAAGCCACCAGTCCAAGTCTTCATTTGACTTCGAAGCTTCGAAGATTCGTTTACATTTCAAATATGTCGACCGTGGGAATCCCAAACTTGACGTTCCAAAGTAAATGCAGCGACAAGCAAGTCAACATAGTAATTTGTCGCTGCCCTTTCTAGTCAATTCTCCGACAATCTCTAGCCGACCAGATTGATTCTACGGAATCAATATAATTCTCTTCAAAAAAATAAATAAATAAATAAACAAAACAGTAGATAGATTTCTTATTCTATACGATGCCCTTGAGGGAAAAGCTTTGCATGCGTGTGCCAAAGTTGCATGTCGTACGAGGGTTCTCTATTCTTCTGTTACATGGATGAAAGTTGCACACGCAAAAGTGGACTAATCCAGTGTGATTCATGCAGAAATTACATCGCTTTTCATTACTGACAAAACATAAAATAGAAGTGCCAGATTAAATTAAGTGGTTTGCTTGTTTTACGCTAATTGTACGGTGCTGTCTTGGTCGATGATACCAGTTGGCCTTTACTCAGGTTGTTCGCCCGAGACGGAGATCCTTAGGTGCACTCTCTTTTGCACCATGGGGTTGTAAAGCGTTGATTGATCGATGCCGTATGAAACCCGATCAAAGACATGACTCATAGAGTTGGAACTTTTGAGAAGTTTCCCAGGCAATTTCTTCAATCCCTTTCGGTGGATTTCGAGGAATTTTACGGGGAAGGAGAGACAATGACTTGTCCTCTTCTTTTCTGTAACGCATGGGGGGTTTAATATACACTGTTACCGTGAGATATGCATTATGGTCTCATTCTATAAGTAAAATATTATAGTCTAAGTTTCAAAATAATAATAATAATAATAATAATAATAATAATAATAATAATAATATGATTTAACATGATTTATTTGTCATACTTGCCCCTACTAAAAGTTGTTGATGTTGTCTCATATCGGTTGTGAAAATGATTGATAGTCGATTTATAAGTGTGAGCGAAAACCTCATTCCTTAAGCTAATTTTTAGGATGAGAGAAGCCCAAGACCACATAATATTGGTATTAAGGCCTAGATTGCCAACAAGTCTAGACCCAAAAAAGTCACACGAGAGAGTTACGGATTGTTGTGCCTCTGACCCAAGCCCAATGTGTGAGTGGATAGATTTTTGAGGTTGTCTCACATTAATTGTGGATGAGACTAGTGGTGAGTTTATAAGTGTAAAGGTAAACCTTACCCCTTAAGCTAGCTTTTAGGGTAAGAAAGGTCCAAGATCATCCAATACAAGTCATATTACCTACCATGTAAACAAAAGCAAGGTAAGCATAGTCTCGATGATCGATTTTCAAGACGGAGAAAGAAATTACAACGGTCAGAAAAAACAAAACCAATTTCAAAGTTTTAAATTTGCAAAACCTTACGTGAAATTCTTAATGACAAACATGATAGTTTCTAGTGGTTTAGCGGCTCAGGTAATTTCTCAAATTTAAGCCAGTGGATGTCCTCACTTTTGGAAGGCAAAAACTTGGAGTTTCAATGGCTCTAGCATTAATTTAGCCGGTCAAATCTAACTTTCTTATTTCATTATTTGAGGGGGCCAACTTTGGCTTTGAATGCCAAGTGACAAGTCTAATTAAAAAATTGGAGGCAGAATCAAAAGTCAAGAAAATAATATTCACCTAAGCACCACCTAATTGGACCAGATAAGGAGGGTCTTCCCTTGCATTGCAAGTGGCAATTGCAAATATTCTTCTATGCATGTCCATCTCTCTTCGTTCATTGCTTAATTCTACTTAAAATATTGAGAGATCTTGGACATACATGGACTGTCTCTACGCAAGGTAAAGTGAGCTCTACATTAGAACTCATTCACTAGCTGATTTAATTTGATCATTTTGTCTGAAAATCGATAGTACAATTTTTTATCAATTTAATCCCAACCCATGTTGACCAATTAAAGATCAGATCCATTTTTTTTTTTTTTCAATTGTAGATTTGTGGTAAGAAAACGTTGAAGCAAGATGCACGTTACATTTACCGTGAAATGTGGGATTTTGAGATAGGTTGACCTGCAAGGTAGTTTTAATAACTTGAACTTTTGTGAAACATGGGAAGTGTGATGGGCCGGTCATATTAAGCAGATACCTCAAGAGGTCCGGACACGTAATATTCTTTTAAAAAAGTCGTTTACCGAATAATGTAAGTAGGAAACAAGAGAATAACATGTATCTGATGAATCATGACCCTTGCCCTTCAAACAATTTTATGCAATGTGAAGTTTTTCTTTTTGAAAACTTCTATATCACTGTAATGAACTTGAGTTTTGAATATTTCATTTTCGTGCATTTAAGTCTTAAAAACTTGCAACTTTGACACACTCGAATCTTTCCGCTCAGCTTGTAAGTTTTAAGAGACAGAAATGCGGTGTGGTCTTTTTTTTTTTTTTTTTTTTACTTACAAATCCAACGTGACTGTTAATAGAAAAACACCTCGTGAATTACATGGTGATAGTAATTTTTACCGTCATCTCTTAGCCTGCCTGTTCAATAATATCTATAAAAATTTTCAGTTTGTCAGTGAGCCATGAGGAGAACATGTCTTTGCAAAAACCACCCAAGAATTTATCTAAAGATGATAAGACGATATGCTCGGCGAAACGATAAGCAATGGTTACGAACTAACCTTATGAGTGGCTCGTATGTGACATTTGATGTTTAACACAAATCTCACGGCAAGCTCGCGCGGATTATTGCTTATTAGTTAGTAACATGGCCTTATTAGATGGGAAGGGTTTCAAGGAAAACGTATCAGTTTACGGGATCCGCATCTCCCCATACATTTCACCTTGATTCGTTTCGTTTCGTTTCGTTTTCGTCCGATGGTTCCGCGCAATTATGGATCTGGGACGAGGTGGACGGAACCACGTACGAGATGAGTTCCGTCCTCGTCATTACGAAGAGAACAAGCATAACATCCTCAAAGTCTACAGTGGAGGTCATGGACATGAGATCCCTGAACACGAGAAAGATGCAGGGGCTACAAAACAATTTCTCTACGGGTGATGTCGTCTCCTCTATTTGTTGTGGTCTTGTTGAATCAGAGGATTTCTAAAATCATTCGCGTCATCATGGGCTTCACGGAATTGCATGTTCTTTGCTAGTGCAAGCAAGTTCTTGAAGTTGAAAAAACTAGATGGAGCAACAATTTCGTGAAGCCCATGATTTGTGCTTTTTGGGTAGAAATAAATGTCCGAGAATGGAAAGAATTCTCCTTCTTATCTGCAATGATTTTTTTTTTAAATGTTTTTGACAATCGAATAGATTGAAATCACGATGTAATAATCCGTGGATGGTATGCACAGGTATTTTTGGTTTTGCACTATGGATAGGCTGAAGATTTAAGAGCCTAAAGAGTGCAATTATGAATCGACTGACATTCTTTTCGAGATCCTGAACCTGAATGTTTGTTGGGTTCAACATGGCTTTGTGAAGCAGATATTGCTTGATTGTAACCATTGAAATGGTTGACTCCGGCCTGACCTGAGTTGCCCACCGAACCGCCTTGATTATTTACCGGGTATTCGGATCGAACAGCCGAGATTCAATGGGTTGCCTCCCGTGTCACGGGCACGATGCTCCTAGGGATGAACACTCATTTAAGTCATGATGAACATTTGTCTATTGTTGGTAAAATCACTGTAAAGCCAACGAGAAGAACAATCACATTTGCAATGGGTTGACCACTCGGAGCACCAAAGAGACGCTCAAGACTCACAAAGGGTAATATGGCCTCGCTTTAACTATCTTTTAGGTGAATAGTCAATATATCAGTAGAGTTTCAAGTGATAGACATCAAAAAGATTCTCAGGATGTATTTATTGGATTTTTAAATGTCTTTTGAAAATGAGAAAATAGCTGTTCGATTAAGGTAATATTTATGTGCTAGTAGAAATATATATAAATCCTTTTTTTTATGTTCAATTTACATGTTTAACACTTAAATTTTGACAATTTGATCATTCACTTATTGCGTTAAAAATTAGGGATTAATTTTAATCCCTAAACAAAAATATTATAATCAAATTGCATAACATATAGTTTAAGAGCATTTTTTTTTTATTTGCATTTGCATTGGATTAGTGATGGATGAGTTTGACTTGATGGCTCTAAAGTTTAATTAGACGAGTTGGATTAAGCCTACGAGAAGAAATTGGTCCAAGCCTATTATTCTCTGATGACCAGAAATTGACTTATGAGGAATGACGATTCAATATATTTGGTAAATCTTTCATATATTCATACAATATATTCGTAGTGAATCGGAAGATTTGAGAGACTATTGCAGGTGGGATATATATTTAGTGCTAATCTTTGGGCAATATATATTTTGACATAATAAAAGAAACACCAGATCTTCAATCGTGAATGGGCATGAGAAAAGGAAGGAAATTTTACTTCTTCCATATAGGTCGGGGTGAGCATGGTTCGGGTTAGTTCGAGCCACCCCTAACCCTAGGATCAATCCGTACAGTGTCAGTCCTCAATTTTTAGGACCGAGGACCGACCCTATTGAACCTAGGATCAAGGACCGGACCGACCCAATGGGTTCGGTCTGGTTCCAGGATCAATCCGGGACCGATCGATAATTTTTTTTGTCTTATTTTTTATAGTCCCTAAAAAAGCAAACTTACAAATTCAAATTACACATCCATTGACAATGCAGCATTGTACAACTAAACTATAAATATCAATACATATTTAGCAAATTTAAGATGATATAATAATATAAATTTCGTACTTGCTAACTGCCCATTGAGATATGGGACAAGATGGAAAGTTCTTGTGATCATCTATCTTTAATATTCATAACACCATATGCAAAAGCGTTTTCCTGCATTTGATTATGTAGAGTCCACTCAACCAAAAAATGAGCCTCACACTACTTGACTAGCAAATCACCGTAGTAACTGCAGTACTACTCTACTCTTCAAAAACTCCTATCATTTGACACAAATTGAAAAACAAAGTGCAGCTGAAATTCATTAGTAAAATACAATTAAATCATAAAAATTTCAAAATGCTTAATATAAACCATGAATATATAACTTCACATCTTGTTAATTCATTTGAACTTCTAAACACCAGAAAACAAAACAAACGACACATAATTAATACTCAACAAAAGTTTTAAATTGAAATTACTATTAGTGCTATTGATAGAACATCTCAATATAATATAATATAACAGTCATTTTACTTAGGTTTGAATATATAAAAGAATTATAAATATTATAATATAATATACAGGGTTGGTCCAGGGTTGAACCAACCAAAAACTCTTAGGACCGAGGACTAATTCGCACAGTGTTGGTCTTGAAATTTCAGAACCAAAGACCGACCCAGTCCCCTTGGGAACCATACCAGGACTAGCAGGGTTGGGCCAGTCCAGGGTTGACCCTAAACCGCTGCTCACCCCTACATATAGGGGCTCTATTTCTTTGCATATAAAAGGGGAGTCTTGCACGCATGAACACGGGGAGTTTTTTTTTTTAAAAAAGAGTCAAGTCAAAGGGTGGGGTTTTATCCTAGGTAGCACCGACACGAGTATCTGACACGACACGACACGACACGACACGTCGACACGTCATTTCTAAAAAATAGAGAATTCTAACACGTTGCGACACGTTATATATTAAATAAATATTTTTATTTTTAATTAATTTTATTCAAATTCATAAATAAATAAATAATTAAAAAAGAGCCTATAATAAATTTACACTAATAATATTAACAAATCATTTCATTTGAAATTCGAAAGATGTATTCATAATTAATGTGAAACATTTTTAAATTTTAACAAAAGTTATTAATGAAACTAATTATTAATAAGAAATTAGAATCAATTTATTTAAATAAATTCATGATTTTCTACAATCATTAAAATTTATCATTATTCAAAATTTAATGCTTTTATTTTTTAAAATTATTTTTAATTTTATTTATTTTTTTTTTTCAGTTAAAAAAACAATCCCCTAAATCCATGTCTCCTTTCGTTCGTCCTTTTCCCTCCACCCCAAGTTTATTTTACTTTTTTTCCCCTCCCCCACCACTTGACAGTGACAGGTAAGCTGTCACTTCCCCTCCCCCTCACGCCTTTCGTTTTTTTTTTTTTTTGGGTTTCTTTACGCGAGCCGCGGAGCCCTCCTTTTCCTATTTCTCTTTGCCGCTCGCCGCACAACCCCCTTCCCTCCTCTCCTTTTCCTCTCGTCGCCGATCCATTGCAACAGTGGCGGCCCTCTCTGCTTTCTCTGGCCATCTCTCGCCATCGTAGTGGTCCGTTCGTGACTTCGTCTCGCCGGTAGGAGTTTGCATTCTCTCTTCTTTCTCTCTGTTCGGCTCTTTCTCTAGCCATCTCTCGCCGTCACGGTGGTCCGTTCGTGGCTTCGTCTCGCCAGCGCTCGCGGCCTTTGCTCCCTCACCCTCTCTTGCCTCCACCTTCTATCAGTCTTCCGGACACGCGTCGACACGCGTATTGAAAAAAATTGACCACGTGTCAGACCGTATCCGCGCGTGTCGACGTGTCTGACACGCTCCCACGAGTGTCACGGACAACGTGTCCGTGTCCGTAGTTCATAGGTTTTATCTCGTCGCACAAAGAAAGGACGGGGAAGAAGAGAAATTTTAAAAAGAGCTTCTCTTTAGTCTTTTGCTCAGGTCAACAAAAGAACTTTTCCCTTTCTCAGACAAGGTGCAGAGGAAAAAGAAAGGAAGGACGTGCGAGAATAGAGAAGTGGGCAGCCCACGCCAAAAAAAAAAGAAAAGAGAAAGGGGAAGGGGAAGTCTTCTTCTTCATCTTCTCCGACTAGCCCGACAACGTTACCCATATCTGCTTTGCCGCTCCACCGTCACCGCTGCTGCTTGCCCAAACCGACGCCCGAGCGCCGCCGTATTAGCCTCCATTACCGACGCGTGCAACCCGCAGCTGCCCGTTGCCACGCCTCCCCCCATCCGGCAAACTCCGCCCGGCGCCGTGTCTCCGCCCAACGCCCACCACCCGCGGCTTCCGTCCCTCCGTCTACTGCCGCTGCTGTTCAATCAAGCCCGAGCATTCCCATCGTTGTTGCTGCTCAACTAAGCCGACGCCGTTGCTTCCCACCTCCTCGACGAGCCGCTGCCTTGTTCTCGACGCACCGCTCGACGACGGTCCGACACTGCTCGCCGCCCTGACGTCTTTGCTGCTCGCGTCGCTCCTGCCCGTTGCTAAACTCCCTCGCCGTGGTGTTTGCTGGCTCTTCGACGACGAGCCGCCCGTGTGTCGACGAGCCACTGCATCTCCGCCCGACAACGACCTGACGTTCCACCCCCCCGGCAATACTTCGGACGGCCGTTGTCCCTAGTCACGGATTCGCCGTCCAAACCCTCAAAGCCAACTGCCGTTCCACTCGTGTCCAAACCGGGTCAATTCCGCGAGTTTCTAATCTTGCAGGTTCATTGGTTGTGAGCCCGTTGCCGCCAAGCCTATCCTGACGCAAGTAGCCGTTTGTGAATCCTTGGCGTCGGTCTCGTTTTGGAAATAAAAATCCAATCGAGGTAATTTTCTTAAATCAAATTTCGTTTTTGATATTATTGTCTAAATCAGAATATTTGATGCCAATGTTGATCCTATGGATACTTTAGGCATTATCCAATAGGATATTATTGTCCAAAAATCACTATAATTACTAATTTGATTTGTAAAACATCGAATCATTTTTTTTAAATTATATTGATTTTTAGGCACATTGATGATATTTTAATTTTTAAATCATTATAATTATTAATTTAATTCGTAAGATTTCGGATCAATTTTTTAATTATTTTGAATTTTCGTACATGTTGTGATATTTAGGATTAGAATAATTGTTAATTTAATCCGTGAGACAATGGATTATTTTTTCAATTATTTTAACCCTTTATTTGATGAATATCCTAAGTGGTTTAGATATAATGCTTATTTGGAGATTGCTTGTCTTGGAAAGAAGATGGAAGAAGAAGGGACGAGGAAAGAAATTAAGGAGATATGAATTTGTTTGTGTATTAGAAGCCAAGTGATTGGGGGGGGGAGAGAGAGAGAGATGGATTTATTTGTTGATGGGATGTGATGGGCACCCACCAGTCACGCGGGGACAGTGGATGAACGGTGGCGCTTAAAAGTGGAGAAAGAAAGAAAAAAAAAAAATGTGAAAGGTCCATCGAATTCTTTGTGGGTGTAAATTTTCTAGATGCATTGTCTGTACACGTGACTAAAGGGGTTCTTCAATAGCGATGGCCACCGACCGTTTCTCTAATAATGGAGCCTCAGTTTGGGTCCACGCCTTTAATTTCTTGACAGGCATCCATTTGTTACGTTGACTGACTGGTGCTTTTCTACAGGACAAGGTGACCGCTAAGTCTCTAATCAAACAAGATCGTCCCATCTTAAACCGTGCCTCGCCTCCACCACACCCACACCAAACACCTTCACCCAAAGACCAAAAGAGACATGATCAGTGCTCTCGGCTCCATGCATATCTATCAAGTGTTGCTGCTCGTTCTTGTTCTACTTCTAGTAACGATTAGTAATGTCGAGCCGAGTAATCAATGGAGTGCTTCTTCCTGTGGTGACATTCATAATATAAGCTACCCATTTCAACTGATGAGTAATTCAAAGGGAACAATGTACGACCTGACTTGTGAAGATAATCGCACTATTTGCTATTACGGTGATGGTCGATACTATGTGCAGTCTATCAATTATACCACTAGCCAAATCAGATTGGTTGATGTCGGGCTACAAAAGGATAACTGCTCATCTCTCCCTCATTATTCATTGTTAGGCAGCCCATCTGAAAATCAAAGTGCGTTGGTCATTGTGAATTGTTCAAAGCCGGTTCGTTCTCCATTCTACATCGCTTTCGGTCCATGCAGTAAGGGGTCGCACTCTTCCAACACATCATCAAATTGGAACTTGTATGCTTTGCTCGGTCCAAATGCATCGGACGTTAGGGATTTTTGCAACATTAGCAGATGGACATGGACAGATTATTTTGGGTTTCAAGAACACATTAACAGTAGCTCCTACAACTATGAGCTAATCCATAGCATCATGGCCGATGGATTTGTTGTCTCCTACGGCGGTCGATATCCATTGAAGACAACTTCCTTTTGCTACTTTGATTTGTATGGCCGCTTTCATTTCTACAGGTACTTTTATTCCCGTCGCTTAACCTGGAGTACCCTCGGACGTGAGGTTTGCACAACCAAGCTCTACAGAGGCAGTAAGTACCTATCGGCAATGAAATTTCACCGTAATTTTGCATGATTCTGTACATTTTAATATTTATTTATACAATACACTCTTTCTTTTGCTACTTTCTCTTCAAAATTGGAAAATGAAAGAAATATCTAATATTAGAGAAAATTATGACCAAATATACATGATAGTGTACGTCAATGGATGTACGTGTTTAGATTATAATTTTGTTGAACAAAAGGGCTAAATCTCCCACCGTTAAAAAAGAAGAAGAAGAAGAAAAAAGGGATTCTTGTGCGACTATCCACGTGACTAGTTTTTTGTTGGCATAGAATTTACGTTTTTTTTTTAATTTTCTTAATTAGATCTTTAACTAGTCACTTAACTAATAATCCAATAGACACTTGTCCACAATCCTTAAAAAGTTGTGGTTATGAATCGATCGGAGGAACAAAATTATTCATTAAAAATGAAAAGCAATGTTTCTCTAGATTTGTTGACCAAAAATAAAGCAAAAGGAGCTTTTTTATCATCTATCATCCACGTGAAAAACGAAACTTAATATTTCCATTTATTTGCAAAAGTACGCATCCCACTTCCCATATTCTTTTGGACAAAATTCAACTTGTACAAAGTAGCTTGCTACTACTCCGTTTCCTCATGAATTTTGCTTTCCAAACTTGTTTTCCTTCAATTCCTTTTCATAACATTCATTCCTTCCACAGGTGTCCTTGATGATATTGCATTTTGGACTACTTGGGATTTTATAATACTATTAGGTAAGCCGCAATTATTTATTCTTACAATAATTATGTTAAAAAAAATTATTCTAACCTATCAAAATTTTCTTTAGTGTTTTTTTGTATAGCGAAGTTCGTAATCGGTACACCATTTGTGGTGATATTTCTGATCTACAAGTACAAAAGAAGGCACTTAGCAATGGACAAGAACATCGAAGAATTTTTGCAAGCTCATAACAACTTTTTGCCCATAAGGTACTCTTACTCGAATATTAAGAAGATCACCAGAAATTTTAAGCACAAATTAGGTGAAGGGGGATATGGCTCTGTATACAAAGGAAAGCTTAGAAGCGGTGACGAAGTGGCCATCAAGATTTTGAAGCAATCCAAGGCCCATGGCGAAGATTTTATTAGCGAAGTGGCTACTATTGGAAGAATTCACCATGTTAATATAGTGCAACTCATCGGTTTTTGCTTTGAAGGCTCAAAACAAGCTCTCGTATATGATCTTATGCCAAATGGATCTTTGGATAAGCACATTTTCACCGAGAAAGGTAAGTTTCTTGATTATGGGAAAATATATGAGATTGCTCTTGGAGTGGCAAGGGGGATTGAATACTTACATCGTGGGTGTGACATGCAAATATTACACTTTGATATCAAGCCTCACAACATTCTTTTAGACAAGAATTTCACTCCGAAAGTTTCTGACTTTGGACTCGCGAAACTCTATCCCACTGATTACAGCATAGTCTCATTGACTGCTGCAAGAGGGACGTTGGGATATATGGCGCCTGAGTTGTTCTACAAGAACATCGGTGGTGTATCTTATAAAGCAGACGTCTATAGCTTTGGAATGTTGCTCATGGAAATGGCAGGTAGAAGGAGAAATATAAATGCAAATGTAGAACATTCAAGCCAATTATATTTTCCACTATGGGTGTACAACCAAGTAAATGAAGGAGAAAGAGTTGAAATGGTGGAAGATGAAATGAAGGTGATAAAAAAGATGATAATAGTTGCTCTTTGGTGTATACAGTTAAACCCTAACCATCGTCCTTCAATGAACAAAGTCTTAGAAATGCTTGAAGGAGATATTGCTAATATTCAGATGCCTCCAAAACCACTTATTTACCCACTAGATGAGCTTGTAAATGATGACAAAGCAGAGATGGAACTAGAAACATTCTCAACTGCATCAAGCACTCTAATAGTTTCCACTAGTTTTCCTTTTGGAGAGAGCAATGATGTATAGAGAACCATGCATGGTTTGATTAGAAAAGTTGTGTAATTTTTATGTGTCCCCACAATTTAGATTGTATATGGGGATACTTGAGCTAGTTTAGCTCGATAGTAATTACTTTCAAGATTGTCTTCTTCTAGCTCTTATGTTCATAATGGGTTATTGTATTTCATTTAGTTGTACTCTCTTGCATCATCCTTCCAAAGGATGAACAATAATAACTTGTGATCTTGCTACTTAATGTTCTACTACCGGCATATGATTTCTCAAAATCAACGACTTATGAATTCATTTTAAGAGATTTTACAAAGTAGTCACATCTGTCTATGGGATAAACAAATTTTATCAAAATGGAAAGGAAGAGGTCCTAGATGAAACAATTCTATGAAGTCCATATTTGAAAGAACCCAAATTCCATTTTGAAGTTAACATGAAATTCTTAACAAGTAATTTTATGAAGTTTACTTTGTTTCTTCTTATATTAGGCCATATTTTATTAGTTTAACTTGATAAACTTTTTGAGGAAAAGTGTCAAAAAAAGTCATAAGCCTATTGCATTGATGCCAATATAGTCCTAAACCTTTTGGTTTAGTACCAATTCAATCAGTTTGGTTAATTTTAGCTAGATTTTGCTTATGTGGACGTTGGTTGACTTATGTGGCACTACTGATAGTGACAAATTTTAACAATATTTTAATATTTTTTCAATTTTCAATTATTTTTTCTAACTTCTTTCTTTTTTTTTTTTTTTTTTTTTTGTCTTTCTTCTTCCTTTTGCTAGTGGCCGGCCATGGCAGGGTGAGGGGAGCCCTCGCCGAGGCTCGGTGTCACCTAGGTGGGGCTCAATGAGGGTTGGCCTCACCTAGGCTAGTGGCAAGGCCAACCCTCACCCGGCCGGGCCTTGCCTATGGCAAGCAACAGCGACCCTTGCCTAAGCAAGGCCAACTCACAATAAAAATTTAAAAAAAATTATTAAAAATTATCCACAATAGTGCTACACGGTGCCACGTAAGTCAATTGACATTGACCGACGTTCACATCAATAAAATTTGGCCAAAAGTAGCTGGAATGACTGAATTGGCACTAAGTTAAAATGTTTATGGTTAAATTGACACTGATAAAAGGTTTATGACTAAATTGGTATTTCTAATTCATAAGTAGAGCATAAGGCACTTAGCTATGACCTAAAAGATTATAGAGTTTCTACAAGTTTCTGAAATAGAACCAAAATGAGTAGAAGAAGCATTGTTTGATGAAATCTGAATGGAAGCTATGCAAAAAGAACTCAGACAATTTAGCATCAATCATGTGTGGGAGCTGATTCCAAAACCCAAACGCAAATTTGTGATTGGAACAAAATGGGTTTTCAGAAATAAGATGGATGAGATTGGAAAAATAATTATAAAAAAAAAACAAAAACAAAGCAAGGCTTGTGGCAAAAGGATACACACAGGAAGAAGAAATAGACTATAACAAGACCTATGCACCAATAGTAAGGTTATAAGCAATTATATTATTACTCCAGTGGCTCTACTTCAAGAGTGGTCACCTTCAATAATGAGGATGGCCTTGTCACAAGTGTGAGCTGGGCTCCTGATGGTCAGCATATTGCCATTGCCTTACAAAATTCTCATGTCCAGCTATGGGATTTCTCTGCTCAAAGACAGGTAAGCTGGTTGCTTTTTTTTTTTTTCAATAGAATTAGTTTTGCGTCTGTGGCTGATGTGATCTTATTCAGGCTACGTTTTTAGCTTTTTATTTTTGTTTCCACTCATGCAGCTGAGAATTTTAAGAGGCGGCCGCTGATTCCGAGTTGGTTCCTTGACTTGGAACAGTCACATACTCACGACTGGAGGCATGCATTTTAACATCACCAACAATGATGTGAGAATTAGATCCACATTGTCAGAACCTACAGGGCACCGCCAAGAAGTCTGCGGGCTGAAGTGCTTGCCCTCAGGCAAACAGCTGCCTAGCGGAGGAGTGGATAATCTCCTCAACTTGTGGGATAGGTCCCGGGCCTCTTCGAATTTAGGCACTCGGTGGCTTTGCAGGATCGAAGCCCACACAGCTGCCATAAAAGCCCTCGCTGGGTGACTGTTTCAGGGCAACTTACTGGCTTTGGGAGGACATGAGCGATGCATCAAATTTTGGAGCACGCGCAAAGACGTATGTCTGAATTTGGTAGAAACGGATTCTCAGGTGTGCATGTTGCCATGGAGCAAGGGCGAGAGGGAAATGCTAAAATCTCACAGGTTTACTAAGAACCAGCTCATTTTTTGGGTAATATCCATCTATGAGAAAGACGGCAGAGCTCACTAGTCACACATCCAGAGTTCTAACCTAGCATAGGTACTACTTGTATGCTATCATAGTCATTTGCAATTCGGTGCAAATAGTTTTTGAAGTGTGCTTGTTGAGATGATTGTTTTGCTGATTCTCATCGTCACGTACTTGTTTTGCATTTGCAGTAGGAAATGAAAGATTAATGTACTGGCAGGTTTTCGGGACACCAAAAGTAGCCAAGCCAGCACCTAAGACCTCTTCTGAGCCATTCGTCCACTGGCACTGCATTCATTGAACTCTAACAGATCGTCTGGTGCTCATAATTTTGCCGCTTCTGCCTATAATTTTTTCCATGGCTATTTGCTTAATTCACATGGGAGATCTGTTCTTTTTGAGCTGCAAGTTGATATTTCGAGGGGAGATTACACCAATTTGGGTAAATATGGATTGTGGATTGGATTGTAAATTAAAGTATGTAAATAGATAGATTTCACTATCATCAATTGGATCATTGGAGACGGCTCAGCCCCTCGATGTCATGCACAAATCTGCTAAGAAATGCATATTTTTCTGGCTCACTTCAGATAATTTGGTTCAGTTTTCAGTTCGTGCTTGGCATCAATGATAATAGAAGGTCAAGTTATCCATAGTCAAATAACAGTGATTGAGATATAGAATATTGGAGATGGAATTGTGAAGCACGATTCTATCCTCCCAGTTCATATGATGGTCAAAAAGCGATTCTAGTAATCTGCTATCTTATCCTCTTTAAGAACCCAAATCTCTTATTTTTCCAAGAAAAGAGAAGAGAGCAAAATTGGAAGGCATGCGACGGAAGTCCGATACCTTAAGTCATAGGGTTATGGACGAAGTAGGATATATTAACTACTGAACACCATATCAATATTTTGATATGGGACTTCTCTAATGCAACTCATAAGTGTATCCTAATGGTCCATTTCTCTTCAAAAGATCTCCTTGATATCAAGGCTCGGGTGAGACAAGGACAGATGACGCAGCTCAGAATCATCAAGATTAGACTAAAGCTGGGAGAGTAGATATGGATCAGTGTAGTCGTATAAGCAATGAGAGGGTTCAAGATCAGAACCTAGGCGACGCTCCTCCAATCCCAGAACGGGTACTTTGCATCGTTCTTGGAAATGGGTTGTTTTAATGAAGGGAGAATGAAGAATGCGACTCGAATCGCAAAGTTCGGGCGATTCTTGCTTTCCGTTTTAGAAAATCATTTTCAAGGAGCAATCTGTTTCATTCTCGTTTTTGGGTTAATGCAGGCGAAATGAAACAGAGCAGAAGAGTAAAAAATGACAGAGATTTCGCTGGGTCATCTTCGGCTGATTCTTCGGCCAAATAGAGAAGGAGGAATTTTCCCCTAACTCAGATCGATAACTAAAATCCCCCATGAATTTTCTGCAACTTCATGCATCACGATATCAGATTACATGTTGCCGACAGTTGTAAAGCTTGTAAGAGTTTTCCTAATGTGGACTAAATTAATTGATATTGTAATTTACTGTTTTTACGGTTATCGTAAAACAGGGTTGGTCTAAAAGAGATAGAAGGTTTTAATTGGCCTAATATGGGGGCCATTTAGTGTGGGCCGAGTTGAGCCTGGCCCGTAATGAGAGGGGACGGTTGGAAACTCTATAAATAGTCTTTCAAGTCTCTACTCTAACCCTAATTCTCACATGTATCCTCACCTAAGGGGCGTTTACCTAACGCTACACGTGAGGGGGCCGCCTCATTGAGCCAGTGATATGGAGGGCAATAGAGGAGAAGGACTTGATGCGTGGATCCCCTTTATATGTGGGTAATCCCTTTTTCTGCTTCCGCTTTATATTCGATGGATCCATGTGCGTTAATCTTTCTACTCAATTATGCATGTTCTTGTTCTGGTTATGGAGATCTTGGGGTTGCGCAATTTGCGTCTATCAAAGCTTTTAGTTACAATACAATTGGTTCGATAATTCACCATGCAAGTTCCAGATTTGCACTGAAAATTTGATTGTCTCAGGTTCAGATCGATGATTCCCTAGTTTACAGAATCGAAAGAAAACTGGGAAAGGGAGGTTTCGGGCAATTTTATGTCAGTTGCACCATCGGTCCTTCAACTTCGAGCGATGAAATTAGAGTGGATCATTTTCAGATAATATTTAACATTTGCACCGTTGCTTTAGATGATTTAATGTGCCACTACCTAGCTGGCCTTAAAATTCGAGCATAAAGACGGCAAAGGATGTAAAGGTGGCATCCTTAATTAGTGGAAAGTTCATGAATGAGTCCTTTAGCATTATTGCTTGTACATCGTGCTATTGCATATCAAATTGGATTAGGTGTTGAGTTTTGCATCTGCGTTCTGCATATGTAAAAGTCACGGCATACCACTGCCCCAAGTCACCCCGTTTTTGATGTCATAGTATGTGGATTCCCTTCCTTCGACATGGATTTTGTACTTTAAAGAATAGAAAGTTTTTTATGATCTTTGAATAAGCAGGTCAGGGATTTGCTCGGACCCAGTTTACAACCCCGTTTCGTCAACAACTTCCCAAAGTATATTTGGCCGTGAAGTTAACAGCTTTTACTGTGTCTGCTCTTCAGGTTCTCTTGAACAATTTCTGATTCTTTGTCCGCTTCTGATGCTAGCTCTTTCCCTACTGCTCCAGCCTGCCATTGGAAGCAATTGCATGTATTACCGTTGAAGCAATCTCTATACTTGAGAAGCTGCACTTTGGAGGGTAATAGCCAACGAGCTTCAAATTGGATGTTTGCTAGTTTTTTCTTTATTAGACAGTGCAATCAATGTTTTGGTAGACCAGACTATCAGAAATATAAGCCAGATTTAACTTATTGTGATGTTTCTCATGCATGCTTCTTTTATGGGCAGGTATATCCACGGTGACATAATACCAGGTAAATTTTTGCTTGGTCCTCCAGGAACAGGAGACTGTTTCTCACTGTTGGAATTCAAGTTGGCGGAAGACGACTTATCTGATTCCGATGCGCAAACAACAATTAACTCCGGAACGAATGTTGAATTGCGAATGAATCACGAACAAAATTACTTCACGTTAGTCTGGATGCAATCACAAGAAAAGCACCCGATTTTCACGGCGTAAATGCCAATTGTTCTTGCAAAACTGAAATGGAGTGATTTCTTCTTCTTTGATGGAAAGGGAGAGAAATCCGGTGCGTATGTTTGCCAACCAGTCCAACGGTTGTGCTCGGAAGGCTTTTATACGTCTCCCTTCGTACCCCTTCATTAGTGTCTTTCCATTGTAACGCATCAAGACGAAACGGTGCGTTCCAATCGCACCCCATCATGGGTGTACCAGCTAAAATATAACATCTCCCACTCGGACATGATGGGCTTGATAATGCTCTATCAAGAATATAAGGCATTCAACATTCATCAATTTTACAAAACAATTCATACTGGCAAATAAGCCATGCGACTAGTGAGTACACCTACACTTGGGAGCTTAAATTATGCACCTATTAGAGATGACATAATGGCTACAACTCTAAAAAGAAATAAACAATCGATGTCTCACACTGCCCCAAACATATTTTGTTACATCAGTCCAAGTATATCTATCCCTTAAAAGCTATACTTGATTATTCTAAAAAACACCATGTATTTACAATTACATCCGCAATCACATAAGGCGATATAATTGGTCGACCAGTAAATACATATGATAGATGTAAAACAACAATAGTCTTCTTTCGCACTCATGTCTCTCTCAATTTCAAAACAATTGCTTTCGTAGACACATCCCATAGGCCATATCCATTCATGACTTCCCATAACATGCTAAAGTAGTAACGTTGATCTTTCACTTCGAGAACATAATCAGAAGTAACATAGGGCACAAAATTAAGATAAATTATAAATTACCTCAAAGGCTCATATGATGAGTAAATAGGGATAATTTTACTCATCTTCCCTGACTGGTCGTACAATGCACATGTAGTATGAATTACATGCTATAGTGGATTACTCTTTTTATAAGAGCGTATGTCATTTATCAAATATATCCACTATACAGGTCTTAGCCTAAACATAGTCACGTATTTCTCACGTACTCATGTTTAGCCCAAGTGCTATATCAACTCGCTTTCTATAGCGTCCAATTAAGTACTCGCATCCGGCATCTTTCAAGCATACATGATTATGAGACTATCATGTTCGATCTTATTATAAATAAATCACAGACTTCATCTTGACTCCAATCAAGATAACATATTTTATGTACCAGACTTGCTCTTCAGCATTTATTTGTACATAACGTCTCATCCCAACGTGCTTTCTAAAGCACTTGAGACGATTGCTCGTGTGAGTAAGCCAATCATTGCTTGTTGACATACTTTTCAATAATATATGTGTTTATGCTAGTCTCATAGCGGATTTGTACTTGAGGAAAAGTGCAATGTTTATTGTTTGGAGTTGTTGCACTAAAAATAATTATGGGAAAGCTTTTGGGGAGATCTTGTTTCGCAATTATTTCAAAAATTTTGCAAAGCAATCAGGAAGTGAATTTGCAAAATGCATTGGATCGATGTATATTGCCTTCTTTTTAATCAAGATGTATATTGCTTCTAAGAGAGATAATGATACTAGTTGTCTGTGAAATTTTATCAAAATGCAATGTCATTCTTGAGCTTTCACTTAGTTCAATTAAATCACTTTTGACTAATGTGCAATATCATCTCGGAATTTTCAGTTGGTTCAATTCCATTCTACAACTGGATCTACCCAATTTCTAGATCCAAGAAGCACAAGTTGATCACTCAAACTTATGGAGCCATTAAACTACTAAAATTGGATAGATTTCATATTTTCTTACACAAAATCCATTCTCACTTGATTTAGCGTCATCCACACTTGAATTTTTTTTTTTTTTGGGGTAAATACAAGATACAAAACTAAGAAAAATGAATGTCTAAAATCTATAATCCCAACTTTATCACTAAACAAAACATGAGATAATTCTCTAAGAGGCCACAAGTAAAATTTAGTACCTAAACACTTCACTATGCCAACATAGACAAGCATATCATCAGGCCGATTGCCTTCCTGAAAAATGTGATGAATTTTGAACTCAAAATGAGAGCTCAATAGTCCGCTATTCTCTTTTGGTTAACAAGTTCCATAAAAATTTTGGAGTCCATCTCAATAATGAGTTTATGGAAAACTCGTTATTTTGCGATGGTAAGTCCCAACCATAGCGCCCATAGTTTTGCTTGTAAAGATGAGCATATTTCAAGAAATAAGATAAAATCGCCAAGCCAGTCACCCCCATTCACTTTGGAATACTCCTCCGGCTCTTCTAAGTCCAGGATTACCTTTAGATGGTCCATCCGTATTCTGTTTGATCCATGCCGGAGGAGGATGATCTCAAGCAACCATAACGGGAGAAGTAAGTGATCTAATTTTAGACAAGTTGATCATGGGCAAAGCTATGATTTCCTTTGTGTATGATTGGATTACTTGTACAAGGTTGGAAGGAAAAATAAAGTTTTTTTTTTTTTTGGAAAAGTGACTAGTTTTGTCATTACCAAAAAAACCATCTACTTACACCAAACGTAGTACTCCAATCAAAGTGGGAATTAAATCTCTCCTACTTAGCCACGTTGAATTTCAACCATTGAGATAAATTCATTGAGAAGAACTCTTCAAATAGTATTGTGGGATGAAGTAAACCCATATGTTCTAAATAATTGGACAATCCAGCAAAACATGCAATGTTGTTTCCACCGAAGATTCACAATGCGGATAGTAAGGATTACCTCCCAAATTGCGAGACGTTCTTAATTCAGCCAAAGGAAGGTTTTACTACATTGAGGTCTTGTCAATTTCTTGATTATTGATCTCTTTGATAATTTCACATGCTGACCTGACAGAAAAAGATCCATTGCTATTACCTTCCCACAATAGACTATCTTTCCAATTGGAGGGTACCAAAGGTTTGATGCGCAAATTCCAAGGATTTCATCTTTTGGTAAGATTCCTTGGAAAAGCGGAAAGCTCCATTTCCCATTCGGCACAAAATCATGAACTTTTTTGTCTGTCTCAAATGGAAGTAGGTGGAGAGTAACTATATTGAGGAGTGGCTCCAACCCTAGAATCCATCCATCTTTCCAAAAATATACATCTTCTCCATTTCCCAAGCTCCATACCGCTCCTTCCTCT
Organism: Eucalyptus victrix; assembly: GCA_016097545.1. Classification (NCBI taxonomy): domain Eukaryota; kingdom Viridiplantae; phylum Streptophyta; class Magnoliopsida; order Myrtales; family Myrtaceae; genus Eucalyptus; species Eucalyptus victrix. The sequence goes on from CM027837.1 coordinate 32,718,387, forward strand.
AAAGTTGGCCATACATTAACAATTGCTTTCCATAATATCGATTCACCAGATTTAACGTGAACAATATTTCTCTGTTGTGAATAATATTTAGCATGCAAAACCTGTGACTATAGTGGGGTTGTGTCTTGAAGCTCCATGCTAGTTTCATCAATAAACCTTGGTTAGTAATTTCAAAGGGTCTAAGATCAAGACCACCACTTTTTTTAGTCGTACAAATAGTCTTCCAATTCAAAAGGTGTATGCAATGCTTGTCTCCAGTATCTCCCCTAATGAAAGCATAGCAACATTTCTCAATCTGTTGACAAACATGAGTTAAGACTTTATAATATTGCATTTGATAGGTAGGTATAGACATGATTGCAAATTGAGCTAACGTGATGTGGCCTACCATTGACAAGCTATCTAAGTCTATTTGTTGTCTTCTCTAATAACAGTTGAAAATGCCTCGAAGATATTATTCCATGAATCAAAGGCACACCCATATATTTGCCTAGGTTTGAACGTATGACAAAGTCGAAGATATCGCTCAAGATGCGTTTTAGCCCTAGAGAAGTACTCTTTGAGCAGAAAAGTTTGCTGTTAGCCTTGCGGACAATTTGACCTGATCTTTGACAAAAATTGTCCAAGCACTCCAAGATAAACTTCATCTATTCTATTGATGCTTCTACCAATAATAATAGGTCATCTGCAAACATTAAATGAGATATTTGCAGTCCTCTCCGACCAAAACAAAAAGGTTTCCACGGTTTCGAATTCACTGCTGCATAGACAAGATGAGATAATAGCTCCATACACACTACAAAGATAGTGGGAGAGAAAGGGTCAGCTTGATGTATTCCCGCTAGATGGCAAGAAGGTCTCCATAATCTCCCCATTTCACAAAACCTACATGGACGAAGAGGCGATACATATTATAATGAGTTGAACCAATGAGTCTAGAATACCTTTCAAGTGGAGAGTTTCCTCAATGAAGGACCATTTCAGTCGATCATATGCTTTCTCCAAATTAATTTTTAGAATCATGTGCCCTCATTTCCTTCGGGATCTGCTCATTGAGTGAATTGCTTATTGTACAGTAATAATGTTATACTGAATGCGTCTATCGGGAACAAAGCTAGTTTAGACAAGTTGTGGCAGAACATTCTTTAATCGATTCATGATCACTTTGGAGAGAATTTTATAGGTGACATTACACAATTTAAATGGTTGAAAGTTGTTCGTAGTCTCTGATTGCCGCACTTTCGAAATCAACACTTGAAGTGTTTTGTTAATCTCAGCCCAATTACAATTTCCTAACCAAGCATCAATAATAAAATTGGTCAATGAGTAGCTAACCAAATTCCATTGATGTTGAAAGAAAACCCCTTGGAAGCCATCCGGTCTGGGTGCTTTCAAAAAGTGTTTTGTAGGCTTCTTTCTTGTTAACGATTCTAGCCAGAGATGAAGCTTGCGAGAAATTCAAGACTTGAAAATTTCTATCAACAATTCAAGCGCTCATCCTTATAAAAGTACAAAAATAGAAAATAATAAAAAAAGGAGTGGGCTTTTCTAGTTCGTGGCCCAATTTACATAGCTCACAAAATTAAATTTCGCTAAATGCACAAGCCCAGCAAGCCTGTCGGCTCTAGTCCATCTTATGCATCAATGAGGCCCTCGAAGCTGTTGCCGCACTAGCCCATTCCATATGCTAAAGCCACAGCCCATTAGACCAAAACCCATACAGGGTGAAGCCTACAGGTCATGGAAAAGCCCAGTCCATCTTCTTTCTCACGCAATCTTTGAAGACGACTCACGTGAGAATGCGCGCGTAAGGGCGAATGAGAGAGGAGCTCTTGAAGGAAAAAAGTGAGAGACGCCAGGGCCAGCGAGGAAGGAGCTTGAGATTTATAAAAGATGTTCTAAACTTCTAATCAACATATTGTGTACCTTAAATGGACTTCATTTGCTGTGTCAAAATGCCCCCAGCAACATTGAGGCCTGATTTGGGAAATTGATATGTTTTTTCATGATTGTTCTGTTTCTGATGTACATCGCTGATTTCTTGATTGTTTTTCTTTTTTTTTTTTTTTTAGGATTTTTGTGAGTAGATTTTCTGGATGATGTCTCCATGAAAGTTGTTTGCCACATCTAGATCTAGTTAACCTAAAATTTCTTTAAAAAAAATTGAAGGTCATTTGGTCAGTATGATCATCATTCAATCATTCGTGCTTTGCCTCTGAAAATCGGTTTTCCAGTCAGATCTTTATGTGTTCTTCAATTTTTATAAAATTTTGTGTTCATATTTTCAAAATGAGTTCTTCAGGAAAGTTTGAGCTAACATCTCAAACATTCATTTTGTTGGGAATAACGGATCCCCGAAAACCGGATTTGACATCGAATTGAATCCCTAAATCAATGCGGAAGACGAAGCCCGGGAAATGATGTATCACCGATCGTAAAGCACACCACGGATTCGAGCGTACCTTATTAGCCACAAATTAAACACCAATGCTGAAGATCGAGGAAGAAATTTTGATCCGATGATGTCAATTCGCCTTGAAAGGAAGACAGTATCGCCATAAGCGTTTTTCTTCTTTTTGGAGGGAGGGTGGGAGAGAACGTACGTTGAAATTGTGTCAAAGGGTGTCTTCTCTCTCTCTCTCCTCCCTTTTATACCTTCCTCCATCCACAGGCCCTATTCCCGTGGGCCGGGTCTTTTTGGGCCCAACTTGAGCGGATGGGCCAACTCAGGCCCATCAATGAAGAAAAAATCCATCACATTTGACACCAATTTTATTGAAATCGATGCATGTTTGTTCATTCAAAGGATCTGATCAGTGCGCATAATCAATTTGCCCCCAGATCGTGGAACTTGTTTCTCAAGAGCGACCGGGTGTGTTTAGTAATTTTGATGAAGTTGAGGTCCTTTTTTGCAAATTTCCAAAACATTAAAGTTTTTCCTGAGGCTCTTATATGCAAATATGAAAAATTTCAACACCTGATTGCAAATTTTGAGGGGCTTAGTTGCAAAACATTCTGATAAGGTTTGAGCTGCTACCGAAACTAATTCAGTTATAACAGTTAGGCACTGACCGATTTTCCAAAATATTCTCTTATGAATTTGTCAAATATAAAAACTGAAAGTTTGTTATTGATTCCCTTCCCTAACTACTCAAAAATTTTCACGCCAATTTAAAGTCGGTTGATATTTTTACCAAAATTTTCAAAACTCGGACCTGAAACGGGTCGGATTCTGGACCCTTCGGGACAAATCGTATTTTTCGAGTCAAACGGTAAAGAATTGGATATAATGACCTTCTAGACATTTATTCTACACGTACTGAATCACTTCATTTGATGATCGTTTGTCTGGTCAATTAATTTCAAAACCTAATGATATGAATCCTGCAATTAATGAATAAGTGATCCTATTTATGATTCACTAGCTTTGTTAGATGGTTTGAGATTCAAGTCCATTTTTCATCTGAATGCATGTTAACTGTTCACGTATGTGGTTGTTAGATGTATGCATAAGTTCAATGCATGAACGAGGGAAATGCCAAAAGGAGATTTAGACCTTAAATTTAGGGATTAATAGAAATCGACCACTGTTTGTGAACATAAATGATGGCCAATAAATATTAATCACAATTTAATCAACTTTAGGGTCTGGGATGGGACAATATGTGTGCACAACCAAAGGCCAACTTCAAGGCTCGTGTTTCATGTTCAAAATTTGGTCGAGTTATTGGCTCTTGTTTGTATTTGCTTGGACTTGTATGGCTGCATTATATGTATAACATAAGTCGAATACTTAGTATAGTATGTCGAGACAATCTGTGAAGAAGTAGACCGAAAGACTCGAAAGCGGTGGCATGCCCGATGTCCAATCCAGCGTTTGTGAAGTACCATTCATTCTCGACCATTTCTCGAGTTTTTCATTCAAATTTGTAATAATATCCGACAAGTTGCGGGTTTTATTTTTCATGCACTTAGAATAGTTTGCGCTTTAATTTCTTGAGTGTTTACCTTCCCGCAACATATTTTCAGTTATATGCGTGTTTATTTCATACTATGTTGACTAGTTTAGAATTGCATGAACGAACCATCCACATATGATCGCATTTCAATGCTCAAAATGAATTTGCACGAAAACATAAAAACAAATGCATGATCACTTTAGGTAACAGCCAAACCACTTGGTACCGAAATTGCGCTAATATAAATATTAAGATAACCCAAGTTCTTTGTTTCATACTTTCAATTCTTGATTGGGCAATGTAGCCGGCCCCAAAAAAGAGGCTAGCAGTGACTCTTAATTAACATGTTAGGTTGTTTAACAAACATTAAAATGAATCCTTATCATGTGAGGTGGGTTTGGGAGACTCTGTGTTCTTTAGCATTTCCCTAACCGTGATCCCAAGATTCTCTCTTTAAACGGTTATTCTCCCGAAAAAGAGTGTTAATTGCCTCCATGATTTTGTTATAGTAGTGACCAGCGATTGCTTATTGATAACTACTTCACAATTGTACAGCTCCTTTGTTCTGTCTTTGATATCCCTTTGTCTAATATTCAAATGGCAGTTGTTCCCTCCAAGGGTGCACGCCCATTTCTTCCCAATTCAAATTGTTTCGTCTTGTAACCATGCCTCTACGTCTCTTTGTTGATTTCTCGTGCCGTTAAAGATCTTTAGATGGCACTTTGCTATTTGTAATTGTTGACATTCATATCGATGGTTTATCGACATCTCGTCCCCGGATGTTGATAACTAAGTATATACCACATCACCGTCGGCTGTCACATATCATCTTTTATGGTCATTGACAGGACGCCATGCATGTGGCAATGTTTCCCATGTGATTGTGTAAGCTTACATGCCAAACATGTGCTTATCGATGACCCAACCATACTTAGGTGTAAATATTTCTGGAATTTTCTCGTGATAGCCAGGGGAGCGATCTCGCCTGGAACTCGTTGTTGTCAGTGTAAAGCTCGAAGCACTATATTATCCCGTAAATAAGACTTGGGTTTGAAATTGATACCGATATTTGCACGAATTAAACCCTCTCTGCATGTCTCTGGACAGAAATGTTGCATTAGTATCTCATATAGAATCGTTTTCCCAAGATGCCCAGTGTGGGTTCGTCGAAATGCATAAGTCAGATCCACGATCGTTAGCTAGCGCTATTGATCGTTTGAGAAGCAAACCTGTCATATTTTAGATTTTTTTTTTTTTTTTTTTTTTTTGGTTCAAAACACTGATCGCTTGATGTATTTGTTGGTTTATTCCTTGTAAACCGAGAATCTCCTTCACTTGTCATCGATTTGATTTTACCATATTTGAGCACTTTACTAAACATCTGTTTCTGCTAATGCGTGCATTCTATGTGGCTCAATAGTGATTGACAGTGGTTCTGGACGAGAAATATGATCTTCAAATCACATACGCATGACAGCTTTCAGGTAAATTTCATGTTAGCCGCATCCCAGCTCTTGCGTTCACATCCTGTGCGTATTTTAGTAATGCCTGGCTTGTGTTTGTTGAACCTTTGATGGCTAATGGCAGGGGAGGTAAGGGTTAACGTCGGTGGCTGTGGATGATGGTCGGAGGTGAAGGGCCAGCATGGCCGAAGATGAAATCCGTCTGGGGTTGTCCTGCATATACATACATGAGAGGCTTTCTTTCAACTTGTACCCAGGAAGTATTGTCTTCCCTACTTGTATTTTGGAATTTGATTGGATGACTCAGTTGGAGTGATACTGGACATTTGTACAGAGCAAGAGTCTATCAGGAAGGGTGCTTACTTTATTTCATTGCTTTCTATTTGGAAGCCAATTTCATTTAGCATGCACGATTGATTCCTGTAGAAAAGGTCCTGGCATGGCTCTACTGCAATTTTTTTTCAAAAAGTGCATGATGCTGAACTTTAAGATGTTGAGGAATGGTTGGTGATGTATCAGTAAGTGTTTACTGCAATTTTGTCATTTGTGTGACATTTCTTTCCTTGGCGGCTTTACTTTAAAAACGGGGATGGAATGTATCAGTTAGTGTTTAACACAAAGGTTGCATGTTGTGCATTTCATCTATAACTTGAATAAGCTCAATATATTTGTAGCAAATGATTGGGTCTGTCAATTATTCCTTTTTTGGTAAGTCCGTTATTTTTTCACAAAGCTTTTGGGATTAGTTTTTCTAATTTATTCTTTAATTAAGATATGGAAAGGCCATTATTCATTAGACGTTCCACTTTTATGGTCTTTAAACTTCTGGCTTTATCTCTTGTTAGGTACCTGAAAATTATTACTTGATGTACCTTTGCCAACTTCGTGAGAACACATGGGTCTTCATGCAGCCCTGCGGAAGCACCGCAACAAGCGCCCAAGGTTGCTATGCATTAGCTTCTTCTTGAACTTCGTGGAGATGCCCGCATAGCACTTCTTTCCCTCGCGTCTTGGAATGAGCTGCGTGTTGTTATTTAGGACAATGCTATCTGATGATCTTTTCCTCTCTACACAAATTATGCAGGTTTCCTCCGTTGAAAGGAGAACTAGGCAACATCTTGCCATGAGTAAAGAGGAGGTGTATGCCTAGTTGCCCAGATTGAGAAATAGTGAAGCTCTATACTCTCGGGAGATAGCCATAATTCAAATGAAACTCAAGAGTGCAACTGCTGCTATTCGTTTTTAAGGATTTATTGGTGTGGATCCTGAAGTTTTGATGGCAAGGGACTAGAATCATGATGCGTGGCTCAAGCAACTTGCTCAGGCAGTTGAGAACAGGGACAAAGTGCTATTTGAGATGTCTAGCATTCTCACTGTAGGAGCAAAGTTTCAGGTTGTATTTTAATATGGAAGAAGCCTGTGCCAGTCTTGAGGCAGGTTCTGCCAATGGAGCTCAGATTGTCTTCACCATCCTTTCAAGCAGTGATAGAAAGTCATTCTCTCACGTTTCTCATGGTTTCGACTTGATAATCATTGATGAGGCAGTCCAGGCCAATGAGGTGGCAGTTCTTCCTTCCTTTTCTGCTGGTGCTGCTCTGTGTTTCTAGTTGGGGATCCACAGTACCTTCCTACCACTGTTATTGGCAAAGCAGCTGGGACTTTACTATAGGAGATCTTTTGTGAGATTTCAAAGGGCTAGATATGCAACAATGTTGTTGTCTATTCAGTATAGGATCCATCCACAAATCCGTGATGTCCCTTCCAGATACCTTTGCCAAGGACTTTTAATCAATTATGAGATTGGTGTAGTTACCTGATAATATATTATAGGGATCTATTGCTTAGACCTTACTTAATTTATGATATTTATATAATACATATGGGCGGGAATCCTACCGAGGTGGTTCTGTCTCTTACCACATGAAGCACAAGTTTTGTCTCATTACATATGACCATTTGTAGAAAACTCTGAAATCTATGGGCGTGGGGAAGATTTCAGTGGGATGTCATTATAATGTCGTATGCTTGTGCGTTGAGTCAAGGAGTTAGCTTTGTTGCAGATATTTGTCGAATGAAAGTTGATGCAACTTGTGCTGGGAGAGCTCTAAGAGAATGGTTTCATCTGCCTTGTTATATGCTTCTCTCTTCTTGGCCTACCCCCTATCTTTTTCACTTGCCACTTGCAAGGATAGATTTTGATTGTTTTTGCATCTTTTTCTCTTTATAGGTAATGGGAAACGATTTATCTTTGATTTGTCTGATGATTGGGCTAGAAGTTCATTGCAAGCAATATATTCTTCGAATTTTCCTCTTGTTCTTCTCCAAACAATGGAGTGAGCCAAATTTTCTAATTGGATGAGGAACGACATCAGAAACTACTGTATTTCTTTCATGAATGTAAAAGCAAATGTTTTTGAGACATGGAGATCGACCATTTCAACAAACTATGAAAGGGCATCCTTTTGTTATTAATGCACCTAGTTGTTCCACGTTTTTTACTAAACAGCTTTTGGGAGAGACATTCTAAAACAGGAGATGTTATATCCCCCTAGCATGATCTCCTAGTACTTTTACATTTTAGCATGCCCGGCTGAGTGGGCTAATGAAAGCATATATCTTTACCTTGTTATAATCCTTTTGTTGTTCCATTTATCTTTGTCATGTAAATAGCGGGACATCTAGGATTGCATATCTACCTTCCAAAAGGGTAGTATAGATTGTATCATCCTGTGACCAGGAGGATTGCTTGCATTTCTCAAACAGAATGATTTTGCACCCACAAGCCACAAATGTTATAGAAGAGGTTGAAGTTCACATTTCACCAATTACAGTGCAAGTTGGATAACCTGAAGTTCTCATAAACTGGGTGCGCATGATAAAATTTCTATTTCTTGATTTCTCTGTTTCTCTGTTCCCCGGAACAGGTTTGGAATAGAAATCCGTTTAGTAACGCAATTTAATTTCTCTATTTCTGAAACAAAATTCTATTCCAGAAATAGATTTGAAGAAGAAATCAGAAGCTAAAATTTTTAGCTTCTCAGTTTCTGAAATAGAAATTGAGAAATCAATTTCTGGCCAGAAATCAATTTTTGTTTCAGAAATTTTATCATGCGCACCATTTATACTTATCCTATAGAAGGAAGAAAGAGATTCAAGAGAAGAAGTGATTAGATTAATTGGAGAAAGCCAAGGGTTCACACTGAATATGGTATCAAAGAGCAATATTGCTTTGCCTCCGTCCTAGGCTTACATAACTAGACCCTAATGATTAATGAAACATGTATCAAATCATACCTGTCCATGAGGAAAAGAATGATTAAAAGAGTACTGCAGTTCTGAGCAGGTGCTTCTTGGTTGTATCCTCTGTCCTGCTGTTGATCAGCATGAGGTCCATTGTATCCTCCCGTTTGCAGCCATGAAAACCATGTCCTCTTCCTCAACCGAGCCTTTGGCATAACCTTGGTTGTGGTCCCAACCTCCATGGTCATACTCAGAATTCACAAAACCATTCCCTGAAACAAGCAATATTATAGGTTGTTACCAGCAAGCAAACATATGAAGGATTGCAGATGCAGCAGCAAGGGGTATTGCCATCTGCATATTCCTCAGAGAAGTACATTAACATTTTGGTGCCATTACAACCGAGAATGAAAACAATTTACTTAACCATGATGCAAGATCCCATATCTAAAACACTCCCTTCCATGCGATCTAAAAAACTGTTCAGCTTTGTGAATGCAGTACCTCTAGATCTCAGTCTTCCTCTACCACCGCGACCTCTTCCTCACCCATTAGGTGATCCCCCTATTTAAATTTAAATGAGGAACATAACTAGAAGAAAATTAGAGAAACCACATTACAGTCACTAATAGACAATAATGACAGAATAATTTCTAGAAGTACCCCCCTCATAACGAAGCTCTGACGATGTCTCCACCATCTCAACAGGTAATAGAGGCTGATACCTGCAATAGAGGGCATTTGAGGCTTATGATGATCAAACGACAAGCTCTAAATATGTCTAACTCTCACAATGAAGAATCAGTGACAAGAGACGAACACCATGAACTCATCCAACAGCCGATGTATCCAGTTCCTTCTTTGAAAGATTTACTATAATCATCGATGCATGCCTCAAGATCTCCAACCAACCCAAACAAGAGAAAGACATTAGATGGAGAAAGAAGAGCACTTTTGAAATTGAAAATTCATGGCCAATCAGTTTGCAACTACACTTACGCGACAATCTCCCATCTGAATATCAACTTGCAGCTCCAAATCCAATGTTGGTTAAGCAAATAGGCTGAAAAAATTCTGGGCAGAAGCAGTAAAATGATGAGCACCAGTCAATCTGTTGAGTTCAACGGATACCGTGCCAAAGGGCAAATGGCCCAGAAGAGGTTTTGGGTGTGGGCATAGCCACTTCTGGTATCCCAAACACTTGCCAAAACATTAATCTTTCATCTGCTGCTGCAGATGCCACCGTGCATTCATCCGGACTCTGCAAAACAAGTATATGACAACGAGAATCAGCAGAATGATCAATTCAACAAGCAAACTTCAAAAGTATTTACACTGAATTGCAGATGACTATGATAAGCATACAAAGTATACCTGTGCCAGGAACAGAACTCTAGATGTGTGTCCACTTAGCTCTGCCATCCTTCGCATAGAAGGATATTTCCAGAGAATGAGCTGGTTCTCAGCAGGCCCGTGAGAGCTTAGCAATTCCCTCTCCCTCTTGCTCCACAACAGTGCACACACCTGAGAACCGGTGTCCACTGAATTCAGACACGTGCCCGTGCACGTGTTCCAAAATTTAACACATCGGTCGCTCCCTCCCGAGGCCAGTAAATTTGCCTGAAATGGGCACCAAGCAAGGGCCTTCACAGTGGCTGTGTGGGCTTCAATCTTGTGAAGCCACTGAGCACCGGAATTCAAAGAGGCTCTGGATCTGTCCCACAAGTAAAGGAGATTGTCATTTCCTCCGCTAACCAGCTGTTTTCCCGAGGGTGACCATTTCAGGCCGCAGACTTCCTGGTGATGCCCCCTGTAGGTTCCAACAATGTGGGATCTGAGTCTCACATCACTGTTGATGACCATACAGTCCATGCCTCCTGTAGTGAGGACGTGATTGTTCCAGGCCAAGGAACCAACTCGGAGTCGATGGCCTCCTCTTAAAGTTCTCAGCTGCATGAGAGGAAACGAAAACAAAAAGCAAAAAGCACGGCCTGAATAAGAACCCTCCTCTCAAACAAAAAGCAAAAAGCACATCAAAACAAGAGGCAACCAGCTTACCTGTCTTTGAGCAGAGAAATCCCAGAGCTGGACATGAGAATTTTGTAAGCCAATGGCAATACTCTGACCATCAGGAGCCCAGCTCACGCTCGTGACAGGACCCTCCTCATTATTGAAGGTCACCAGTTCTGTAATAGAGCCATTGGAGGCATTCCACAAGTACACCATTTGGGAAAGAGCGATCGCTACCACGTCATTGGCACTCCAGTCCAGCAAGTTCAGATTATAATCATCCGATATGTTAGGAGCATCTAGCGTCCTCTGGCAGGTCTATCAATTGACAAACCAAAGAAAATATTTCAAAACACTAATTCTACGGTCTTTGAGAGCACAAGCAAAACCAGTACTACATACTAATGTTCTGGGAGCAAATGCTAACTTGTCGGTCAAGTTTTATGTCATCAATAAAAGAAACAGCAATGGGCATGAATTTGAGGCTACCTTGGGTATGGATCGACAGGGCTTGATGAATTTAGACTGGTAAGCAGTGGGGGAGAGCCAGCTTTTTGGGATTAGCTCTACTGGGGTCGGTGGCTTGTTCTTGAAGGCCAGGATTCGACTTCGGTTCATGTCGAGTGCCTCTGCGAGAAGCTTCTGGTACGCCTCGCTCGATGCTGACATCACCGCAGACTTCTCCTTCCACTTCTTCCCTCCAGTCAAGAGAGAACGAGCGTAGTCGAAGTCCATAGCTGAGCGGTTCGGGATGAATCTATCCAACTGTGGTTATTAAAAAAAAAAAAAAAAAAAAAAAACACATTCCAGAATCAGAAGGAAACAGGTCTGTTGTTTTTCAATAAAAGTCTAAAAAGTCTCTGTAAATGACACGAGAAAATCACTACCACTGGCTTACGTTTTCTCGAGAATTCTTCTTCTGAAGGTATTGCTGGAGAAGATCCAGCGACCACTCCTCGCCCGGTGAAGCCATGGTCCAGCGAACGCCCCCCGCCGCAGAGGTAGGTCGAAATTCTGCCAAAAAAAGAAAGGAAATTTCAAGGACAGAAGAAGACCCAGAAGCGGAGGAACGAAGAGGGACCGATCGTTGATGATGGGTCGTCAGCTTTTCAACTAAAGAGGCTTGATTTTCTCTGGCAATGCCCTCAAATCAGAGGCGAGCGAGACAGCGAGAAATTCAGAGAGCAGCTTGAGAAGCAAGGAAGGGAGAGAGCGAGCGAGCGAGACAGCTAAAGATCGTTCGCAGAGGAATGGGTGAGAGGGAGAAGATGATGAAGAAGAAGGAACGAGAAGACGAAGATGATGATCGATGATTTTTGGATTCAACGTTGCGGGCGGGAACGGGAATGAGCCGTTGGCGGCAGCGTTCCTCGGACGCGAATATAATAATTAGCTTATTTTATATAATTTACTCAACAATACGTTGTCAATTTCTTCGCTGCCCATTAAAATTGTCAAGACTCGACCAAAAAAAAAAATTATCAAGCCACTTTATTTTCCGATCCGCACTAGAAAAGGGAGAAAAGAAAAATACCCCACTATGTAATGTCCTCTAATCATCGCTATAATTAATTAATCAAAAAATTAATTGGTGATTTTTTTCATACAACCAAATTCTACGCACCTTAAAATATCATGTTGAAATCAATGTCCATAAGATAACAGGAGACAAATTATAATTCCCTTTTTTACTTTAACGAATTACGAATCTTGATAATCGAATTTTGCATGATGTCATTTTGGTTAAGAAGGAACATTGTGTGTAGAAGACTTAGTGATTATTTACACATAGGAAAAAAAAAAACCACCAATAATCCTCACATTTATCTCAAACTTGTTTTATAACACCAAAAAACCCAAACTTCTACCCATGTAACATATTTACTCCGAGCTTTTTTATGACATATGTGACGCATTTGCCCCAAATTATTTTTTTTGACACTAAAAACCCTAAAATTATATGTGTGACACATTCACATTGGTATAAGTGGGGTAGATCACATAAGTATAATTTTAGGGTAAAGTGTTATAATGAGTGTAATTTGGGATTTTTAATGGCTTTTACCCTTACAAAATATACTCGCCACATGCTCATGCACATTGCATGGATAAGAATTTTTTTAAAAATTAAAGTTCAATTAGAGAAATGTACTCTAAATTTACAAATTTCTTTTACCACTTTTACACAAACAAAACTGAAATTAAGCTATCTTTTCCACTAAGAGAAATGTACTCTAAAATTAATCGAATTGTGATCGTGCTATTGACTAGATATGACAATTTTATCATTATGTGATGTTATTATAGTTACATATCTTAAGATTTTTATACTAGTTAGTGCTATTTACACTCTACTAGCCACATTGAATGGTTGGCCACTTTTGAAAATCAAAGTTCAAGAAAGTGAAGTTTGCTTTGAAGTTAGGTCTATATTTTTACTCTCTGGCGACTATAATCAAGTGTTAGTCTTAACCTTCTATCAAGGTCTTAATCTTCCATCAAGGTTTAATTTAAATATATTTTCAGAAATTTTGATTTTTCTAGCCTGTCAATCACTATTTTTTATATTTTGTATGAAAATATCATATATGTCTATAGAACTTTGATTTCTATGGCAAATCAGTTTTTTAGCCTTTTGAGGATCAGATCCCTATTTGATAGAACGCAGTAACTGAATTGGAGCTTACTATTGTAAGATTTTCTAATAAGAAATTTTTTAGTTTTTATTTTATTTTATTTAATTCAGAGCATTTTTTTTCCTTGGGATTAAAATTAAATATTCTAATACTTTAACTAATGAAACTAGGATATCTTTTTCATTTTGTAATGTTCACTTTTTAGGACAATTAATTGCTGGATTGGAATTTAATAATGCAACAGATCATTCAGTTATAGAGTAGTAACCTGATGTCAAGAGAACTTATGGTAGAAATAAAGATTTTATAAAATACTTTTCATAAAATAAGCTCAAGAGTTGAGAATAATTTATATCTAAATATTTTCTAGAATAATGAAAAGAAGTTTATGGTTTTTCATTTTTCCTCCAAGCTCGAAATAGTTTAAGCAAAAGCAGAATTGAGTTTCGTGAGGAAAAGTTTTTGCTCTAAGGAAGCGGCTTGGTATCAAGTCATGTTTTGCAAACACAAAAAAAAAAATGATTACCATCTTTTCATAAGCGCGAAGATTACACAAAGACACTATTTATTACCAGTAATTTTTTTTTCTAAACTAATAGATTTTATTATAACAAAAGTCAGAAGACACGGTGAGTTTGCCGAATCAAAAAAAAAAATTATTTCTATAAAAATGAAAAAAGGAAAAAACATCCATTTGGATATTTTGTTCGAAACACCTTTAATATTTTATAAAAGTAGCAATTTTTTATTCCTTAATTAATCTGAATGGTTTATGAAAATTCAATATCAAATTTAAATCTAATTTATTGCTTTTCCAATCATTTCCACTATTCTTGGGAGGTATATTTGCTATAAGGCTTATCAGAACCCAAATGATGAAATTCTTGCTCCTTTTCTTGGTCCAAAATGTACATTCCAATCGTCAACATATATATTAATTTAATCGGTCAGGGGAGAAAGCCCGAACCAGCCTGTGAAACTCCAAAACAACCCCAAGACTGTAGCACAAGAAAACAACCATGTTTCTTCAAATATTTTTTGAAAATTGCTAAACAAAGTGTTATATTTGCAATTTTCAGTTCACGATAATAATTTTATTTGTTATATATCAGATATATAGGAAAGAAATAGCGAAGGAAAAAAAAAATACATGAAACAAGCATATGTGCAAGTGGCAAAGGCTAATTCATGTCAAACTAATGGAGACTATTCATTTTGTCAAATAGCATTCAGCGTGACGCATTCCGCATCCAGAACATGATTCTGAAATGTGAGCTCAATATTGCTTTGAACTACGGATGCTAGCAATGCGAAAAATGACATTTTTGTAATCCAAATAAAGTATACCCCAATCACCCTCCATCTCTCATAAATGAATTTGACATGAGATGCCATTGCACATCATCTGATTCTCCAACGAATTCTCAGCTTTTCTGTTCGTCAAAGGGGGGCAAACCCCATTCCGATGGATTGAAATCCAACAGAGATTTCAGTACTTGGTCCGCTACATCATGAAAAGAGCTATCAAGCCTGGGATCTGGCACCATAACCGCAAACCTGCCAAATGTGTAGGAAAATATTAGCAGAGGGAGCAAGAGATAAATCCAACCAATGCTGCAATGTTTGATATTAACAGCAGGAACAGTAGATTGGGTAAAAGAAAGTTCCTTGTTAGAAATCAAAATGGTCAAGGGATAAAAAAGAAGAAGAGATCAACAAAATAGAACAACCAATTGCTCAATAAATCATTTAAGTAACAAAGAACAAAATGAGGGCAGCAAGTAAAAGAACTTACCTTATTTGGAAGAATTAAGTTGAGCAGGAGGGAAATGTAATTGCAGGAGAAAAGGAAAACCATAGAGGATGGATCATCTAAGCCACATTAGCACTATAAATTTCAGCACCAGAACATTTTGCTAATTCTACCTTCTACTTCGAAAGTCCCAGACAGCAATCCCAAATTTAGGCCCCCATTATATGTCTTGTACAGCCTAACTCATGTGATTAAGCCTTATATTACTGCATGCCACTGTTCACATCCCTGAGTGCAGTTAAAATCACCACTCTCTGCTAATTATTCTAGACCAGGGCTAACAATGATGAAATTCATAAGGAAGGAAAAAAAAAAAAAAAAAAGATGATCATTCAGCGATCCAATTGCATAGAAATAACCACTTCATGGAACTTCTACCATCAGTACATGTGATGTTCCAAAATAAAATTTAATAAGGATGATCCTTTAGTTGTTATGGTTTTTGCAAATGCACATTCAAAAGTACAAATGCATACAATGTCTCCAATTATTTGACTGCATTGAATTTGAAAGGAGATTGGAATTCCTACAATATGCAACAATTCAACCAAATTTTGAATCTATAATTGTCATACTTCAAGCATTACCCTGCAAGAAGAATCTACAGAAGAAGCCAGTCTGAACATGATCTGACTATTCAAACTTGACAACAACCTTATTATTGAATCAAGCATATCCACTAATCTGCCTTCAGGTGTATCAACCAGCCACGGAATCCATTTTATGAACTGTAGTGTGGAAGAATGGACTGAATATCATTTCAGTCATGCCCCTATGAACTCAAACACTATGGGAACTTTCATGATGGTGCTTTGCTATCAGTTGAAACTGTTTTTCTGCTTTCATGATTGAGAAAGACTAACAATGATTGCACAACATCACCACCAAATCAGACTAAAGCACTTTGGGTGGATAACAGATCTGAATTTTGCTACAAAGTTTTCATATATAGTACCACTTAGAAACAATTCCCAGAGTTTCTTTCTTGATGACTTTGTTGGCAAACGTAAGTGCCGTAAAGATTTTCATTCACAGCTTTCTAAATTGCACAGTTTTTCCTCCTCTTGCTTTTTCTATATCTTTCTTCAGATTTCCAACTCACTAACCCCATGGACAATCTCATTATCTCTCTCTTACATATTCATAGTTAGAATGGGATACATAGATCTAGGCCTAACTCAACTAATCCTCCTTTTTTATTGAGTGATTACCACAAAACTCCATAATAGCCAACATGCTCCCGTTTTACAGTAAACCTGTAACTTTTTCTTAAAAATCATAATTCAGGGCCATGCCTGCCTGCTTTGCTTACTTTTTTCAAATTACATGGTTCCAGGTATTAAACTATGCCAGAACATCTAACATCTGTGACTGTACAATACTCTAACAAAAAATGATAAAGCAAAAAAAAAAAAATAACAAACATGCCCAAGCCCTCATGGTAATCTAAAACTTGACCTTTTCAAAATTAAAGCATGAGATGCAATGCAGTTCAACAATTTCCACAATTATCAAGAAGCATATACACTATCAACAAGTTCACTTACATTCCAGCATTTTTGCTGCGTTAACTCCAGCAGGGGCATCTTCAAACACAATAACATTGAGTGGGTCAACCGGTCCACCCTGTTAATCCACAAAATTGAACAATATGTCATACCAATTTAAATCTTCAGAACGGTTGCATCATTTGGACAAACAGTGAACAGAAAAAGATTGACCAAAATAGCACCCATCAGAGAGCCATTACCTCAAATCTCCTGGCTGCTGCCAGAAATATATCTGGTGATGGCTTCCCTGTTTGACTTCTGGGTCATCACCAAGCACCACATGATGCATCAAGGAAAAAAGTTCACCATGTCTTTGAGTCTTCAGTTCAAAATGGCGCCTATGGGAGCTGTGGAGTACATGTCAGATTGACATAATGGCATCCAAGAAATGTAAAAGGAGTGTATGCATGATAACCAGAAGTCGAATGTTCAGACAATACTTGTGCTTTTCTTTGTTCTCTCAAATCTCAACAAATACTAGAAATATGTATAGCTGTTTGTTGTTTATGCTTTTTTTTGTTGTTATTCTCTCACCAGACACCATCCCCACATAAAAAGGAAAGAAGATTGTTTGATCAAATTATTACCCTGTAGCCAAGCAGATTGGTATCCCTTTTGCATAAAGATGTCTGATCAAGCGGCTAGCCCCTAAAATGAGTACAAGAATAATTATACGAAACTGTATTATATGAGTGAGATTAAAACTTATAAGAAGAAACATAAAATTTTTTCAAAGTATGATGGTGCAATGAGATCCACCTGGCATTAGCTCACTTGTGGGAAACATTGTTTTTAACATCTCTTCCCTTTCCACAAGAAAGTCCTCAGCAGTGAGAACATCACTGATTCCAGTTTCTTCAACAAAGACTCGAGCAGCTTCAATTGCTTTCTTGCCCATCATTTTTGCCTTGAGAGACCAATCAAATGTTTTATTATATCTTGCAAGTATAATTTCCTGGACTTCTGTATAAAATTTCTCCGTATCTGCAGCATACAGCATCAGAATGCCCCTCAATTATTGCTCTTTTTCCAAGAAACTGGAAACTAATGGCCCTTGTGCATAGTTAGTTCAAAAAAGAAAGAGGGGCAGGACAATCATCCAAGCAGATACAACGTTTGGAGCATAAATGGCAATTCATTCATCAAGCAATGCAAAAGGGCTCAGAGTTTTTGACAAATGTGAAGTTCAACATCCTTTTTCAGTTAAACCACACCAGGAGAGACTAGAATGGAAATAGAACAGCATGCTCATAAGATAGACAATGCTTGCATATTTTGATATGGAGTTCACAAAAAATTTCAGTACATATTGAAGACAAACAGTTCTCACACGTGCCAACCTCTACTTCCAATATTAGTAAGACTTTTTTAGTAGAGAGTTCTGGCTTCATGATTTTGTGTCGAATAGATGCTTAACTTATAGTTAACAATCAATGAAAATCATAATATATGTGATTTTGAAACTTTTAACTGTTTATCTTCAAAACTTGAGAATATATCCAAGATAAAAACACTCTCTAGACTCAGCTCAAATTTTCCCACTCTAATCTTCTATCCTTTTTTCTTGTTTTTGACAAATAAGATAGTTTACTCAACAACAGTTTATAGGAAGTATGTGCAAGGATGGGATTGAGATAACAATGACGCAAATTAAAAACAGAAAAAAATTATTACATGTGAAATGATTCAAAGATGGTCAGTGTTCCATTCATTATCTAAATTGGCTGCACCTCAACCCGAAATGTTCTCCAATTACTGTCAAACAAAATTTTCAACATAATGCTGTGAGGGACAGCCTACAGAATGTTGCATTCAAACTGGAGGGTCAACAACGCAAAAGATCCTTTTTATGATATGTGGGATTACTTTTAATAGACAATGGCCCAGCAAAGATATCTCTGAATTTCAACTAGCTTGTGCAGTTCATAATTTACTAAAAGATGGTCGACCAGTTACCCTGACTTAAGAAACATATAACAGCAATTTGTTATAAAAAATCATCTTTTCATCAAATTCTCCATTACAAGTATCCTTTCCGAGATAATTGTCCACATAAACAAAACAACTTTAGTCACTCCATGCAGCTTTCAGATTATTTCGTCAAAATTAACAGTGATAATCCTCTCCTAAAGCATTGTAATATGCATTTGCAATGGAGGTTGAGGTTCTTGTTGAAGTTCCATTCTGAAGAGTTAACCTCTTTCTATTCCCATGGAATTTTATCAGACCAAAAAGTGAGATCCACCCCAATTCTCAGCCTCTTAACTTCCCTAGTACAAATTGAGAACAGAAAGTTATTATCCACCTGTCACACCATGGATTTTACAAGAGCAACTTTACCAGAAGCAAATGGAATTCTGGGAAAGAGACCTTCAGAGGTTGCTTACCCACCAAATATCATGAAAAAGGGAACTTCCTTCCCTGGTTCAATTCTTAAGGAAAAATAGTTTCCCACCCCTTCAAGATGTGTTTTCAAAGACTCTGATCATGACCTATTTGCTGTAAATCTCTATTGGAGTTTCCCAAAAGTCACTTGTTAGCAGTCCCAAGACTTCTTATACCCAGTCCACCTCTCTTCAGAGGACTGTAAGTAGCATTTTGACTAATCAAATGAAACATATGGCCTTCGATTTCATCTCCCTGACAAAAACTTCTTTCCATGACATCCGGATTGTATGCCATTAAGAAGGAACATGGGACAAGGAAACATGAAGGAAGCTTGATGATCTACTCTCAATCTAATAACCTTCTATCTATTGAGGAATAGATGTTTCTTCTAATTGCTAGCTTCCTTTCCATGCTCTCTAAATTGCCTCTCCAAATAGATTGGTGGGGACAAACACCAAAAGGAAGACTATTCATTGGCACAAACCAACTTTACAACCCAAAGTGTTGGCAAGACTGTCCTATATGTTTACATTGATTTTCAAGCAGATTTAGCTAACAGAACAGAGGAGCAAGCATGTCAAATCTCAGTACATCTCCATCAAAACATCTTGTTGATGTTGATGACATGGCAAAAGCTAGTGCATCATTACCATATAAGAGATGTGAGTTGAACCTAATCTACTTCACTCTTTGCAGCATTAAAACATGTATATCATCCCTCTACTGCTCTAAGAATACTCTCAAAGAGAGCTTATTCACTGATACAAAGGATTTCACAGTAGAAACGCAGACTTCAATCAACTTCTTCCACTTAGCCTAAATACCATTTTGTCCCACTGATATAGTAAAAGGATCCAATTAACATGGTCAAAAGTTTCTTCTTCTTTTTTTCAAAATAACACTTGGTCAGTAAATCATTCCTAAACTACTAGTGTCAATCCCACTGTCCAAGCACCCATTAGCCATTACAACAGCGTCCATAATTTTTCTTCATGAGTAAAAGCATTCTGATAAGTGGAAATAGTCTTTGCAATTGGCAGCTTCAGCTTATTAACCAAAACCTTCACAATAAGCATAAAATTACTCACCATAACAAATGATTCTAAAATGTTTTCCATTCTCAGCATTATGATAAAGTCCTTCACCAAATTCCTACATTTTAAAACAATGAACTATATCCCACAATCATTCCAAGGCCGATTCCCACTTCACCAAACAAATCATGCCCTTAATTATACAGAATCAAGCGCCACTCCAGCACAATTCGAAAACTTTCGGAGATAGATCACGAAAACTCGTGAGTTCAAGGTCGACCCGGCAAATCTCCCAGACTTTAGGAGGCTAAATGAGCACAAATTACGCAAACAGAATTACCACTTTCTACGAATAACCCAGAGACAACACAAACATACGCACCCCATTTCCCAATGGAAACACATCGAAAACTTCCGCCCCATTGTAACTGGAGGGTGGATCCAGATCTCTCCCATTGGAGGAGAAAAAAACGAAGTCCCGCAAAAGGGTTCGATCGGAAGTACCGAGGAGGAGGCCGTCCATGTCGAAGACGACGTGGGTGATGGTCCCTCGCCTCGCCATTGCGCGCGCGGCCGGCGCCCGATGCCGGAGAGAGAGAGAGGGAAGGGAGCCGGGAATGGAGAGAGATGCTGAAGAGATATTCGTTCCGGCTTGGAAAATTCAATTCCTCCGGCCGGCGTTCACGTCGTGCGAGCAAAGATTCTCGCCCGGAATATATTCCAATTACTTTCGCTTCTTATTTTTATTTTAAACATGAAAATCCTTTCACGATGAGGATAAGCACCCAAGAAATGTTAAAAATTATGTGCGACACTCATTTTAATATCAAAATTTAAAATATCATTTTTAAAAAGAGATTTTTAAGTGTCAACGGAAATTTATATCACTGAAATATTTTATTAATTTATCAAACTTTAATTTTACATGACTGTACTTAATCGTGATATGACTTAAATACAATATTGTCCAAAAATTATAAATAATAATCATTTGAGTGTCAAATTTTATTTAAAGTGATTATTTAATGTCTAAATTTTATTTAAAATTATTATTTTTGTGAAAAACATATCTCTAATATCACAAGGACTAGAGTTTTTAAAAATTTGTCAAATCATATTATAAATTTAATTATAAATGACATGTAATCAATTTTGCAGGATAAGATATTTGAGATATTGATGAAATGGAAAAATATTGGAGATCTTAATGTCATAAACAAGTTTTTTTTTTTTGTGAGTTAATCCTTCTTCCTTTCTTTTCCTTTTTTTTTTTTTTTAAAATAGTTTGTCCAATGTCGTTTTTAAAAAACAATTTTTTTTTTTCCGATAATTCACCAATCGATCGAGCCTCTTTTGCAATTGTTGAGATAACCCTGGTACCGTGTAGCCTCTATAGCTCGAGAAAAAGGCCCAGACCACCATTGTTTTTCAATTTTTGATTTTTACTATTAATTTTCTTTTTTTCTATTGTATATATTTTTTATTTGGAAACCAAAAATTGGGCTACCATTATTCATTGGTCTCGTCGACGCGGGCTGCCAATGGAAACCAAAGATTGGGTCATTATTCGGAATTCATCGGGCTGAATCCATGAATGCGGTGAGAATGGGAGATTGATGTGCTTTTACTTGTGTTCCCATACCAGCTGATTGCTAAGAAAGACTCCGAGTTCGGTGGATGGAATTTCATTTATTGGCAAAACTCGAACTTGTCTTGTCTTATCTTGAATCTGTCTGGCAGATTTTAATGAAATTATTTTGTCGTGAGATGATGGCCAGCACAAGAATGGCAAGGCAAGCATGGCGGATTACACACTTTTACGTATGCTCCCGGTCTTATCGGTTCAAAGAGCAAAGCATTTGCCTTCACGTGGGCCAATGGCGAAGAAGGCCAAAGCTAGTGTTGAACAAAAGATTGAATAAACTCTCTCTCTCTCTCTCTCTCTTTTTTATGAATAATTTGAAAAGTATTTTCTTATTTTTTAATTAATAATACGCCACTTCAACAATTTCCAACAATAATAAGTCTAAATGACTCCATTGGGATTTTGCCCAAAAGTTTTGAGCTTTATATTGATAAAATTAAAAAGTTTAAGATGTTTTTTATCCAATCATATCTTATACCATATTATTTTACTAACGTGTATTTATTGTTGTATCACGCAATCCCCATCCTCAGCCTGATCCCCATCCTGAGCCTCCAAAAATGTGAGGAATCAAACTCCTTTCAAATGGAAAGAGTAGCCATTAGGACAACTTTGAATAATTGAAAATTTAGGATGAAAGTGATATTTATGCAATAATATTTGTAACCATTCCGTAACCGAGTTTGGATGGGCATCTCCAAGCAAATTTGAAATGTGCATTAGCCGTTTGCCTATAATAGAGTCTCTTTGCTAAAGGAAAAAAATTGAATAATAAACTTGGCTTTGTCATTTCTCTTTTATGAAGCAGACCCATTGTCTCTCCGCCGGTCCTAGATAGACATCTTTCCTCCCACTACTAGAATGTCTTTTTCTGCCGACAATGTCGACCATGAAACATTTAACATCCTAGGAAATAGTACTACAACAGGAGCAACTCCAAAGGGATATGGATGCTTTTTGATAATCTCGATTAACCACGGATGACAAAATTCTTCATTTGCTGTTGAGCCTTCTTCTGTTTTTATTATGAATCCATCGAATTTTCGTTACTTTTCTCCGTCGCAGCCCGGCACAAATAGGGACGAGGATCGCGACCCTCTCCGTTATCTTTACAATTTTTCTTTTTTATTTTGTCGATTTTCTCTTCTCATTGTTTTATTAAGGACTGACATTGAGCCTAGCTGGCATCATATCGTTGCCATGTCTTTTCCAACGAGACACCATGTCCAATTTCCGGACTTCAAAGATTAGTAGAAAATGTTCCGAGCACATCGATTTCAACAAAATAAAAAATTAAGGGATCAAGTTACATTAAAGACTTGGAACCAGACTAGAACAAATGATTCCAAGAGATATAGTCCGTTTTTGTTCTTATTTATTGGAACCGTGGGTATCGATCTAATTCTCAGTGGTGTGAAACCGCCCGTTTACCCACCTAGACTTGACTAGTAATATATAAATAAATATTTAACTTTTTAAGAAAAAATTTTGATCCAAAAATTTTAAGAAAAATGGAAAATCCTAAAATTTCTAATCTAGAACTCAACATCCATTAATATGTTTGTTACTCATCTTGCCTTACTCACACCACGTATGAGTCATCTTCTATCTCTCATTCATGACCTTGACTCTCAAGCTCAGTGCACATCAACTTTTAATATGAACTCGATCTTTTATTAATCTTGCAATTAAAAAATGAAAGTTTTTTTTTTTTTTTGACTTTACTTTGGCTTGTCAAAAAATATTATATTCATTACATGAAGCTTGATGAAACCAACTCTATGAATTCACTCAAGAACCGGAGGGACCAATAGTCCAATTCTTGAGACTTCTAACAATCCAATTCTCGAGTGGATCCATCAACGAACGATTCCCAATTTTAATTTTTTAAAATCGATACTTAGTGGGCGGCTTCCGATTCCATTGTGAGAACCATCCACCCGGCCTATGCTCACCTTTAGATTGCAAATCACGCATCTGTTTATTGACAATCTTACCCTAATTACTTAGTTAAATACATTTGTTAATTCGAAATGGTTCTTTAACTCTCAAGTCTCTTATATAATATGCTCTCCTTTGAGAATGATCGAACGGTATAAGCTCGCTTCTCTCTCTCTCTCTCTCTCTCTCTCTCTCTCTCTCTCTCTCTCTCTCTCCCGATGGCCGGCGAACCATTCGAACTTCAGGAGGGGCCGGAAGATCCGGAGGAAGACGGGGACGCCGTCTCGCTCTCCAACTTCCCGGTCGCCACGACGGCTCAGCCCCGCAATGACTCCGGTCCCAACCACTTCTCCGACCGCCCTCGCCGCTCCTCCTCCGAGCCTCCGGAGTTCTTCGAGTTCCTCATCGACCTGGGCGCGCACATGCGCTCCGCCGACGACCTCATCGTCTCCGGGAAGCTCGTCCCCCTCCACGACCAGTCTCCTCCGCCGTTCTTCCGCCGCGGAGCGCCGACGTGCCGCCGCTGCGACTCTCTTTCGAGCTCGAACGGTCGTCGGTCTCTCGGTCGAGCAGCCCGAAGGCGCAGCTCGCGAGGAGCAGCCGCTCGCTCAACTACCGGAAGCCCCGCCGGCCGTCGAGCTCTCTGATGGCGCGGGAGGCGGAGCGGACGAGGTCGTCGTCGTCGTCGGGCAGGGGCGTCGCGAGGTCGGACTCGTTGTCGAGGAAGCCGTCGCGGCCCCGGTGGCGGGTGCTGCCGTTCGGGGCCCTGAGGCTGCCGGCGGAGATGGAGCTGCGGGACATGCGGAGCCGGCAGCTGCGCAGGAACCCGTCGACGCTGTTCGCCACGCCGGCACCGGCGCCGTCGCCGGCCGACGGGGGCGGTTGGAAGGGCTCGTGGAAGCTGATCAGGGCGCTGAGCTGCAAGGACCCGACGAGCGTCGCCGTCGCGACGTCGCTCGCCTGCCTGCCGCACGTGTGAGGCTCTCCCCTCGCGCGTGCGGGGCACGTGATGACGCTAGCCTCTTATGTGAATAGACCGTATTACCCATATATGGCTTGTAGATTTTGGGCGAGTTGGTCGGAGGGCATATATGTCCAATCGGGAAATTTTGGATGGCTCGCACGTGTGGAATTTATGGTAATTTGACATTGCGTCGAAGAAGGGACGAGGCTGGAATTTTCCGCTGGGATGTATGACGAAGAATGATGACGTCACTGCCACAGTGCCATTGGCTGGTTACATGCCACGTGTAATTAATGAGTACCACGAGAATCATGACGGTAATTTAATGGGTTCCGATAATGTACTAAATAGGAATTTCACGAGTTTTTGAATTGTTGTTGTTCAGTACTTTCTCGGGTATTGTAATTTTTTTTTTTGCTATTTTAATGTTTGGCATATTAATGAATTGGTATGCAAAATTTGACTTATTTAATCCGAAATTTACATTGTTATACTATTTCATGTATTTGGGATCGAATAATCTTCTTTTCAATATTTATGTCTCATCTAAAATAACATTCTCTTTACAATTTTAAATCTTAAAATGTTGAGATATGTCAGATCCTTGAAGCCATTCAAAAATCTCGTTAAATTGGAATGGGATGAAACCCATTTTGCTTTTTCAAGAGCTGAATTTTGCAATGAGAAGACCCATTTTGCCTTATGTGAAAATTCAAAAACCTTATTTTGGTAATGAATGTTGAGCAAACTGTCCAGTGCATTATACGGTCATCCGCAAGTGATAAATGAGTAATTCAAACATGTGATTTTCTATGTCAATTAGAATGTTTTAACGTTTAACTCACTTCTTAATTTAAGACTAAGTTGTTCTTTTTTTCTTTTTTTTTTTTGAGAAATACTTATAAAGAACACACGTACGTGTATTGAAGAGAGAGAAAAGAAAAGAATAAATGTGTTTGGAGGGAGATAGCCGTTTAAAATGGCTAATCAGTTTAGGAAAGAAATTCAAAGGATTGTGAAATGAGGGAGATTTAAATTCAATCTTGTAAAGTGATATCATACTTTTTATTGCACTATATTCCGGTCATGCATCTTAATATTTCACAGGCTGAAAACCAGTCAAGGGTCTTTTATTTTTTTCCTAACAAAAAGAAAAGGGCTCCTTTTTCTATTTGCCTGGCCATGAATGAGTCAAGTCTTTTGCCCCCCATAAAAATTGAGTAAAGAGATCAAAACCCTAATATTTTATCTAATAAAGAAAATAACAGCTAATTAACAAGACTTTAGAAAAGAAAGTTGCATGAGATGACACTTCTGGAGTTGCAATTGCCCAACTCGCAAGCCTTGTGCACTTGTGCAATGATTTCGTGACCCCAATGTACGAATTTCAAGAGTTGATTACAGTGTCATACGAAAGAAGAAGCAAGGACACTTGTCGAGATACATTGGAAAACGCCATGGTTCAAGAAAAACTGCCCGCATTAAATAAGGGAAGACTAGGTTTTAAGGAAAGATGCATGTTTTAGTAAGGTTAAGATATCTTAAAGGGTACGTGCATTACATTTGCCATTTGTACAAGCAAAGTCAGAATAACTCAATTGCATTACTCTGATGATGACCAAGACGACTCCGAATGTTTCGTGCACCCTTTCGGGTCATTTCTAAATAAATATATAATTATTTAAAAAGTCATAAACATATTGTATAGAGGTCAATTTAATCTTAAATATTTCGATTATACCAATTTAGTTCTAAACGTATTGCATGGCAGCCAATCCAATTCTAAATCTTTCGACCGTGTCAATTTTAGTTCTAAACATTATGATAGTTTGCTAATTTAGTCTTAAACATTTTGACAATTCACTAATTTAGTCATAAATCTTTTATTGATTTGTTATCCAGCTAAAATTGCCCAAAAGAATTATATTGACAAATCATTAAAAGATTTATAATTAAATTGTCAAATCCTCAAAAAGTTAAGACTAAATTGACATAACTAAAATATTTAGGATTGAATTAGCTGTTGTACAATAGTTTTATGATGAATTAATATAGTTAAAAGATTCAGAACTGAATTAGTCATTATATAATAGGTTTAAATCTTTTTGGACAATTTTTCCTCCGCATGGCTAAACCTGTTATGTATTTGTTAGATGAATATTTCGGAGAACCAAATAGTTTTTCGCAACACAACCCCTATTTTGATAAGAGAAGTCACCGTTTCTAGGAAAATCTAAATGGAGAAGGCTTCTTTTGGAGTTTGGACACATACTAAGGTGCGCCAAAAATCATGGCAATCATGCCTGCTTTGCTTTGCAACATTGTACTTATTGTCCCGTCCATGCTAGCGAAGCCAAAAGCTTTACTTATTCATCAACGCGGACAGGTGTAATTCACTGAACAAACTGGAGCTTTCGATCGATTATGTCTCGAAATCATGTTGCAGATGCTTATGGTCGAAGCTCAATAATTCTTCGAATTAGTCGGTCAACGTGCCCCTGTCTACAATATAATTACAAGTCACTTGCTTCTGAAGCAATTACAAATTATATAGCCCGTGCGCCAATCGTCGTCGAGGAACAGAATTTACATTCTCATCGAAGCTTCACATCATTTTTAAATTCGAAATGATTATGTTATTGAAGCCAAAGGAGGTGGGAAATCATGTGCTTGAAATCATTTTTTTATATTATTATCTCTAATTATGTAATCTTTAAAAAAAAAAAAATAAGGATGCCTTGCATTATTCTTTGTTCGTACGACTTACCCATTACGGAGATGGGGGGACAACCAATTTGGATCTTGCCAAATTTGGAGTCTCTTTTTTGACTTTTCTGCCTCCCATATTGAGACTGCATGATGTTGCCGTAATGATTTTGCAATTGGTGCTGTTCTACAAGCTTCGGATGATTTGACGTAAGACTATTAAAGAGACAAGGGACTTTCGATCGAAACCACTGTTCGCATGCACTCGTGGGACCAATTTTCGAAAAGAAAAGTTCATGAGATTTCTCGAGAAATATAGTAATTGAAAGTCGTCTTATATTTTAGCTAGAAGTTCCCAATCAGAACTATTCCATTCAAGAATCAAATCATCCAATCAATTTCACTTCAATTCAGGCATGACCAGATAGGTTCCTCAACAAAAAATTGGAGAGCATATATATTTATTTTATGTCCTTGACTGATTCGATTATCTTTTTTAAAATGTAGTTTCTCAAGTAGCTTTAAATAAAAGATATATATGTTGGAAATGGATTTTGAACTTGGCAAACCTATGAAAGCCTTAATGTCTTAATCAATATGTCTCATATTGTTCACATAATATGCTTTCTTTAAAATCATAGTTATACTATTTGCAAGTCAACCCAGGAATCGGCAATCAATATGTCCCATATTGTTCACATAGTATGCTTTCTTAAAATCATAGTTATACTATTTGCAAGTCAACCCAAGAATCGGCATTAGATTGGTTGATTTTGGTTTGAGGTCAGTTTTGGAAGGAAATTGACTCTAATAAGATAGATTTTGGGTTCTTGATTTGAAACATACGAATTCTTTAACCTGTTCACCTCTAATTCTAGTTCTACTTTGATCTCTTTGTTTGGAATCTACCCGCCTCAGAACCATTCAACCTTAATACCTACGCACTCACATTGATAGCTATCATTTAAAATATGAAGTATTAAGTCCTAAACTAATTGTATGTTAGTTAATTAAGTCATAAATTATTTAATTTGGTCAATTCAATTATAAACATTTTGAGGATTTATCAATTTAGTCATAAACATTTTAACAAATTACCCATGTAATCTTTCCAACTAATTTTAATCAGAAATCACTAAGATGACAATCTAATTAACACTCCTATGTGGTATGATTAGCATTGACATTGATAATGTAATGGCTATATTGGTAATTCATTAAAAAAAGTTTTTGACTAAATTAATATAAAAAAATCAGCAAAAATGAGGAAATTATTTTAAAATTTTTTTTTTAAAAAAATATCTATATGAGTGTCAACTACACCACATAAATGTTAGCAATTATTAGTTAAAATTAGTTGGAATGACTACATTGATAATTCATTAAAAGGTTTAGGACTAAATTGACAAATTCTCAAAAATTTTAAAGCTAAATTGGCACAACTAAAAGATTTAAACTAGATTGACCTTCTTAGAATAGATTTAAGATATTTTATACAATTTTCTCGGTTAGTCTTACGTGTGCAAAGTACCAAAACTAGTAAGTATGGGTCATACTTCACTAATAATCGTTGTGTAAGGAACTTTGAGATCACTTGCATTTAGATTGTGAACTTCAGTTGCTGTGTCCTCGAGTGCTATAAACTTTGACATTACTCGCAATTGATTAATTTTATGTATTTTCAGATCAAATTTTCCTACTAGACATGCTAGTTCAATTTGGCAACCTTTCCATTTGGCACGAGGCTCCCCACACGCCAGCGTTAAGTAATGAACTATACCTATTCATCGTGCACGTGCATGCAGTTAGAGAGAGGGAGAGAGGTGGGCATGTCCAGTTGGCGATATCAAGTCCGACCAATCACCACAGCAACAGCAAGGGTCGCACGACTGTTACCGTCGTGAGGGCTAGAGCAACCACCACGGCGCAGAGGAGGCTCACCGCCTCAGCTCCCAGCGATGGCCATCCAGAGCCTCGGCAACGAGTCACACTTATCGATTATGACGCTCCTCAGAACCGTAACGGTACCAAAAATTAGCAGGGTTTCTCCGGAACGTCTCCCTTGGCTAAAAGACCGCATGTTGAGTATTCACACAATGCCCTGGGAGAAGTCTAAGGATAAGAGTTGTAAAACCCCAGGAATATCATGCAGAGCAGCATGCGGGTTTATTTATGATTGGCCTAAACAGAAGAAAGCAAACAAACAGTCAAGAGGAGTTAAGAGCACTTATCAACCCTGAGTGCCGGAGAAGACACGCCAGAACCTTCTCATGAGAATGGAATCTGTGCATAGGAAGCCATCAAAGAGGGCAAGTCCTAGCTATAGCTTACATCTTTGTTATTTGCGATTGTGCATCCATCGACTGTGGTAATCTCAGCACACACAATTATTCGACACCCCCGTGAATGGAGTCAAGCTAGGAGTATGTGACAATTGGATCGCAAAAGCAACAAGCAAGAACGGATGAGGACAATATAACGACATGTGAACCTTAAGAAGACAGTTTTCTTTTGTCCAAATGCCTGTTACATGTGCTTGCTCAAAACTTGGACAACCTGGAGTAGACAGGGAAAACGATACTCGATACATTCAGTGACCATAGACACCAATTACCAAGCAATCACGAAAATCATGCACTCAGAGTCCGTCAACCAAAACCCATTACTGCCCTACAAACAGGGTACTATCCCATTTCATGAAATGCAATAGTTTCTTCTAATAACCATCAGTGGCATGGGATACTTATGCTCTCTCTTACCAACGACTAAACTGTTGGACATATGGTTCCAACATGACAAAAATAGACACAGGATTGCATGGAACTGAATCACGAGTGAAGCATCATCATCGCCTAAACAAGCAAACAACTATAAGTGGTAGGCCCTCAATGAAACTTTGAAAGTCTAAATCAACGAACACCCCATCCCACCTTCCCCTACAATGAGAAAATTCTAATAAACAAGGTGTTTCACCAGTCACCAGAACTGATCGTAATACCACATCAGAAAGATCAAGCAAGAGAAAGGTGCAAGCAATGCACCCAGGATCACGAATCTGTTCAGATGAGAAAAAATTCCTGAATGGTTTTAGCATTTTGACAGAAAAATGATGTATGAATTGCCATCTGTAAACACTAAAAGAACTTCAAACGAATGGTAAAAACAGGGGACATGAAGAGTGATTTTTTCAAATAAAAAAGGTCCAAACTCATCTCTGTATCCCAATCTTAAACAATCTCTAAACACTAGACAACCAACTTGACAGAAACTTCAACGAAAAACCCTTTCAAACAGTCTCTTCTATACCTCTAGGATTAAATCACCAGATGCTGCAGTTGCAGCTACCCCCAAACACAAGGATAAGACCATCCTCATTTTTCCTCGCAATGATAACCAGGACGAAGATCCCTATACTATTTGTAATACACCCATAAATAAGAGAAGAACAAAAAATGAAGTACTTAATCAGCAAAAAGCATCAGCAAAATTGCACATCATCTTTGAAGAATACCAAACAATTTAAAAATGAGAATTATTATATTGAATTTGACTTCTCCCAGAACCATAACTGCTAGAATAGGGAAAAGATCCCCATAATATTTGGAATAAGCCCATAAATAAGAGAAGAACAGAAAATGAAGTACTTGATCAGCATAAAAGCATCTGCAAATTTGCACATCGTCTTTGAAGAATACTGAACAATGAAAAAATGATATCTATTATGTTGAATTTGACTTCTCCCAGAACCAAAACCAAACTCATTTTTCTCATTTCCTTTGGCCAGATTACCCAAAAAAAGAAAAAAAATGAACTATAAAATGCAGCACTTGATCTTGAATAATTCTATCCCATAGTGACATTCAATTGATGTTAATGCTGGAAGTGTTGATGAACAAGTGCTAATTTGGCCCTCACATTGCTATCAACTATAGCAAGTTGACACATCACCTATGCAAAACAAAATACTAGCATAACCTTCAAAATGATATACAGTGACATTTAGCACATATGTGGACCAGGAAAAAGAAAAAGGAAAAAACACAAATTCCCCAAATAACATGGTCAACTAATCAACTTACATTTGTACTCACTAGCACCAGCTACACCACTATCATCATTCAAAGGGCAACCATCACCACACAAGTTATTCTCATTCTTCAGACTACATCTTGCAAACGTCGCACTTCTTGAGCTCAATCAACATCCCAAATCTGAGAACCAGCACCTCATGAATCTCACCGTTGCCTTGGGACAGTCCATTACATCCCATGTTTCATTTCTCTTGCTCACTGAGGGAGTTTCATTATTCTTATGTCAAGAAAGATCTTTACAGATCACAACCTTATCACATCCCCAAAACCATTTAATCTTCTGTACTAAAAGGCTTAGTACATGCATCAGTGGCCAATGTATATTGAAGTTTCCAATTGATGCTATAGCTGGAAGTGCTGATATACAAGGTGCTAAATTATAAATGCTAATTCCAAGCATCGAAGCCCCGGACAAAAATGCTGTTGAGCTATCGACATATAAAAATGCAGTGACTTTTGGCAATGCAATGTTTATTAGATCAAGGACCAGAAAATTTCCAGGTAATTACAATGCTTTTTTAATTTTTCTCAAAATGTTTATGTTGACAAAAAATATTGCTAGCTAAATATTAAGTTTTCATTATCTTGCAGTGGAATGTAGAGCCTATTTGGAAATTCAACACCAAACCTACAGAAGTTGGCCAATAAATTCTTGACTATAACTTGTAATGCACCGGGTTGTGAGCATAACTGGAGTGCATTTTAAGTAAGATTTATGTTTACGATGCATCAATCTTTCTCATCTATCCTCCGTATATAACTTATATTCTAAGCATTCAACTTATGCAACATATTAAACAAAAGAAGAGAAGCGAAGCAGATTTGAGCATTAAAAGCCATAATCTCATGTATGTCAAGTACAAGCTATGATTTGCAAGATGTGACTGATCTCATCCCACTAAATGACCTTATTGAGTAATTAATGATTGAGTGGGGAGATAGAGGGTCACTACAATGCTGAGGATGACAAGGTTTTTATGGTGAAAATCCACATTGGGGTGATGTGGAGAGAATATCTCGTTATTACAAGTAAGGACATACATGAGGGAACAAGCGATATTAAAAACAAGTGACAGAGCTCTGAGTTCTAGAGCAGTAAGCATTGGAGATGATGAAGTTGATTTAGATGAAACATAGGACACTGAACAGTTAGATATAGAGATGGAAGGGATGAAAGCTTGGATGGTGGTGATGATGATAAAGATTATGGGGTTATATTGATGAATATTAGGTTATTTAAGAATTTTTATATAGAGATTTTGCATGCTGAGTATAAGTTTTAGACTTATATACATTGGATTTTAGCTTTATTATGAATTTCAAAAGCATTTCTAGTGTTTTGTGAACTTCTTGCATGGTATATGGTGCCAGGATATTCAATCTGTTTATTTTGAGTTATTTAGACTTTCCATAATTTGCCAGTGAAGGATTTTATCCTAAAAATTCAGCTCTGTCTCCCTTCGCTTGGGCCAGCACCTTGGTAGGCACCTAGGGCCCATACATTACAGGAGTCCTCGTGCAATAGGAGCACCTAGCACTTTTAACAGCACCAGAATATTCAATGCATAGCCATCACAGCCATCAAAAACCCAACTAAAACATCACCAACTTCCTCTGCTCAAATGACAAAAAACTACCAACCTAGCCCAATGATTAGTTGAGATGCCTAAACCATTCTCCACAAACCAAATTGTCGGCCATTACAGAAGTACCACAAAGCTAAATGCAAGCCAACTCAAGGTAACAAGACGCTAGCAGAAACCACATATGCGATATAAACAACTACATTGGAACTTTGGAGAACTGAAGAAAATGGAAATCTGTAAAAATTGAGGCAGTAGTTTGGAAATTACAGAAGGCATCAGGTGTGAATTTTGGTCTCTAATAAGGGGGAGGGGAAGGAAGAAAAAGAGAGCCGGGGGGGGGGGGTGGTGGGGATGGGTGTGAGAGAGAGAGTAGACTGGTCACTGACAATGGTGACAGTACGGTGAGATGGAAAAAGGTTTGATCTGGCTATAGGAATGGCCAGTAGATGTGCAATTTATGAGGGCATCCACTGAGTACAAGTAGTGTATGTTTTTTTTTTTTTGGTAAGTTACAAGTAGTATATGTTTATGCATGATTTTTTTTTAAAAAAAAAAGGATAAAAACTTGATGCATAGCAGCCACTATAAAACTTCACCAATGTAAACAACTCCATCACACACTTAGATCTAGTTGTGCTAGTGACCAAGAGTCCATGCCAACCTGCTCTTCGATTGCATAGTGGCCAAATGCTTTCGAAAATGCATAAAGTTTTTATTCTCCCATATTTTACCTTTTCCAGATCTTGGAAATCTCATAATTTGACTATTATTCACTGTGAAATAACTGACACTTTTCAAAGTGTGCAATTACTAACATATACAATTGTGTTTTAATTTTATGGTTTGCCAGGAAAGTAAGTAACTTTCTGCCTAGAGAAAACCAAAACAATCAGGGTCAATCATAATCATCACAATCATGTCGAGGAATATATGTCTGTACTTCATTATCCACTGTTCTGCTAGACAAACCCAGTTCTTATTAATTATTTCTTGAGCACTGTAAGAAGAAAGTCATATGATCTGATAGAAAGTGTAACCTCTTACTCCTCATCATCCGCTTATGATCAGAAAATTACAATCATAAGAAGCTAACCTATGAAAACATTCAACACACACACATGAAAAAATGTGGTATCCGCGTATATAGAAACAGAGAACAATCCATTAACTGTTGCAGAAATAGTAGTAATACAAGTCACAAGCTGCATAGGACACAGTAAGAGGGATAAGAACTTCAAAAGTGCATGTCTGCTTAGATAAAGATAGTCACAAAAAGAAAGAAGGTGATTTCACTGTTTGTTGTTGCAGATCACTCCCATGTTTTGGCAAGTGCTAGTTCTTCTTCTGTTTAGAAACAATTAAGCATCATGCTTATCTGTATATGATTATATAAATTCTCCAGAACCATCACCATTGCAAGGGAAAGGGGCAAAGGGGGCAGACAAGAGGATCGGCTTGAGACCACAATTTTCCCTTTATGTATATCTTCAATGAAAAGACATAAATGTCACTAATTATCTTGACAATTTCAGCGGACCTACTAAATTGGGGGTGCTCCTCTTTTAGTTACTAAATAATAAGCAAAAGTCAATTCTTGGATAAGTATGTAGCAGCTGTGTACTGTAAGAAATCTTTTTGTACAGCCTTGTGCATAGCATTTCATTCATTAGCACCAACAAACCAAACAGCAGCAATACCATGAAAGGCCCAATGCATTTAAAGCTTCTACTAAGTTACATAGGTAAGCGCAATACTTCATAGAGGTTCCCAAACTATTATACGCTTGTTTAAACTGGAAAAGACATGACAAATAAAACAACCGAAGGTGCAATACTCACAGAAAAATGGAATTTGAGCCAACAAGATCATATTCAAAGAATGCTACAAACTAATAACAGCTTCACACACCTAGTACAAACCTCACAATGAGATACAGTCTAACCAGAAAATCAATTTTGTCATAATCAATTACAAGTATAAACCCCACTCTCATACTTGTGGTTAACCTCGTAAAATTCTGTATTACCTTCAGAAGCAGGCCGTAAACAAACCCCAGATAAAGAGCTAGTGTGTTGTGAAGAAAATTTAACATAACCCACAACCTCAATCTCCTCATCACCCTCTTCTGCACTTGTATCCACAGGCATTCTAGCCCTTAATTTGCCTGGAGCACCATTCAGAGGGATCTCTGGGACAAACCACTTCAATTCTTTTTCTGATCTGTTCAGCATGGCTTTTGGTGAAACCTTCAGTAGACTTGGGTCAACTGGAAGTTTCAGGATAAAGGTCACATCGTGCAATGGTGCTGGCAATTCAGGATTGGAAGCATACTGTATCATCACAGAAAGTAGAGTCCCGCTATGTCGTTTTGTAAGGCGAACCCTCAATGGTAGCGGTGTTAACCTTGGGAGCAAGCTATACTTCAGAATAGGTATAGGCTCATCTGAAGGAGCCGTTCTCACATGGAATAAA
This sequence comes from Eucalyptus victrix, assembly GCA_016097545.1. Lineage (NCBI taxonomy): Eukaryota > Viridiplantae > Streptophyta > Magnoliopsida > Myrtales > Myrtaceae > Eucalyptus > Eucalyptus victrix. The sequence continues at coordinate 32,753,885 of CM027837.1, forward strand.
CCATTACCGAGGCTGCTAACACGAGAACTCTGCATTACAAACCGTTTAACAGCACTCGTACCATCAACCCGGAAGGAAAACTCAGTTTCTTTATCACCAGCAGTTTTAGGCGGTAATGTTCTCAAGTAAACAGCACCCATCAGTCCTACCCTAGCAACCAGTGATTCCCTAAATTCTGCACTAATCTCCTCCGAGATATACATCTCAGGACCCTTCATTTCAGTTTTCTTCACCAAAAGATTCTCAAGCGGAGTGCCCTCTCCCGCTTTACCCGCTGCGGCTTTATCCACTGCTGCTTTGGCCGCACCACCATCTCCCGTTCCCAGAAATTCAAGGCCACCGAGACCTTGAGGTTTAGGAGCATTTTTGGGACCGACAAACTCAGACGGATCCAAACCCCCGCCCCAAGCTTCACCGAACCCTTCAAAAGTCTCCCCTAGAGAAGCCTGCTCATTCCCAAACTCTATGCCACCATAATCCCCTTCGAAACCCTCCACACCAATATGCGTGGATTGCGTGGCCTCGGCAGGCGGCAGGGTCGTCACCTCCAGCCCTACCAAGGCCAGCGTCAAATCCGTGGCCGACGGATCCCTGTTCTTCTTAAACCCACTCACTAACGCCTCAGGCTTATTCAAAGCATCGCTAGCTGCAAATGGGTCCTTAGGCCCTTCACTCTCTTCTTCCTCACCTTTCGTATCCTGGCTATCGCTCTGCTCAATTTGAGTCACGGGAGCAATGGTCGCCACCACTTCATCCCCCGCCTCCAGCGTCTCCGGCGGCACCTCGAACCGCGCGCTGGCGAACACCTCGATGCCCGCCAGGCGCTCGGCGGAATGCACCTCGACGCCGGCCCAGCTGTCCGCCCCGCGGATCTTGCTCTCGGTGTCGATCCCGGAGTGCACCAGCTTGGCGATCCCGTCACCGTGCATCGACGACAGCATCGCGGCGAGGCGGATGCTGCTCGCCCCGCGGAGGACGATGTCGAGGGCCATGTAGATCTCGGCGTACTTGCGGCCGAGCTTCTCCGGGGTGACGTCGACGCCGCGGCAGGCGGCGACGACGACGCTGACGGCCTGGTTAACGATGTGGATGCACTCGAAGACGTTGACGGAGTTGTCCTGGTCGGCGGTGGTGATGCCGAGGACGTAGATGCTGTTGACGAGGCGGTAGATGACGCGGTACCGGGACTCGACGCCAACGATGACCTGGCCGCCGGAGGCGGCGAGGGGGTCGTCGCCGATGGACTCGGAGGAAGAGGAGGGGTCGGGATCGGCGGCGGCGGAGGAGGCGGAGGCGGCGGCGGAGGGCTTGGAGTAGGAGAAGCGGGTGAGGCGGAAGGCGGAAAGGGCGACGAGGGCGCGGGCGGGGGGGAACCACTCGCGGGTCTGGAGGAGGATGTCGGATCCGTTGACGGGCTGGAGGGAGAGGGCCAGGCACGACATGGCTCCTGCTTCGGATCTGCGGCGGCGGTTCCGGCGGCGGAAGGTGGTGGTTCCGGCGGGGGATCCGACCCGGGTTCTGGATTTGGGGATATTGTGGGGGGGAGATTCAGTCGGAATCGGAACGGTCCGGCGACGGATTGGGGAGGAGGAAGGCGGAGGGGGATCGGCGTCGAGTCGCGATCGGTTGGTCTATTATCTCATGGTGCGGAGATCAGTCGAAGAAATGGAGGAGAGAGAAAGCGAGAGGAAGAGAGGGGGAGAATTAAACTTTGATCTTATTTTAAATCAATGAAAATGTTTTCATTATTGAGTTATAATTTAAGTCTAAGTACTTTTGTGGAGGATAGATTGTTTTTACAAACGAGATAAATAATCATTTTTTCAAAAAAATGTTATCAATTTTTTTTTGTAAAGGTAAGAAATATATATTGACTTAAGTTAAAAGCAACAAAAACGCTATACAACAAAAACTCGGTACCAAGAACTTAGACAACATTCAGAGTGAGTGGAAGAATGCAAGATAAAAAAAAACCAATTACACAGGAGCAGAGAAAAGCCAAACAGTGGCAAAGCAAAAACCTACACGGGGATCACAAAAAAATACCGAATCTCTATAACTACATAAGTGCAGGAGATGAATAAAGCCTAAAAAGAAATAATTACATGGATAATGAAAATATTTTTTTGTTCATTTTTTGTAAGAGATGTAAGTGATCAAAAGTTGGAAAAGTGTTTTCTTGAAATAATTCATTTTTCTTGGAACAAAATAAAAATCATTTCTGAATATTATGAACCAAAATCATTCCTCTTTCTTGTTGGTCAAAACTCAAAACCAGATCTCTCCATCATGACTCATGAGCATGGGCCGCAATTGCTTTCATGCTCTTGTTTGCGTAATATTAAAGAACCTAAATCTAAATGACCAAATCGAGCAACACGAAAATTATGAAATGTTTTTTTTTTTTTGGTAAGTAAAAAATTATGAAATGTTTTTTACAGTAAATTAGAAATTAAAATTTTATATAAAGACATCATGAAATTAGAGGTTGGCAGAAACATGTCATTGACTGAATTTGCGCCTAGCTATCATCTTAGCGAATAGTTTGAGTTAAACATTGTGGGTGCGTATCATATTTTGGATTAGTGCTTAAGTGGTATGTATTTCTCCATCCTCTTCGACCTTTTTAATGGGTGATAAAAATTTGATTAAATTATAGATTTCGATAAAATAATCCTAGATAAGAAATCAAATATATATTTATGGAATATAGGGTTGGGCGTCAAATTTCAAAATGTGGCTATTATGATTAGGAGTCAACAACCATATGCTTTTTAGCGGCAACCGGTTAACCATCAACTAAACTTGTGTTTTCTATAGTTGATGAAACGCTTCTATCTCTCATATGATTATTAATTAATGATGATAGGCTTAATAGATCTGACAATATTAATGCGATAAGATTTACCTGTTGCGGGGTTGCTTCAAACATGTTAAAAAAGAGTAAATTGCATTTTTAAGTGGATGGTAATAGACATTTAGGTTGCGTTAACAAGTATATTAGCATCTAAACATATGGAAACACTACTTCAATTTCAAAACATTGATTAGGGTCAGGCAAAGCTTCAAAGTTTGTTGAAACTTAAGAATATGGTAGGGTTTTTCAAACCGTTACTACCCCCTTTAAAATTTCTTAAAAATACACCACTACGCCAAAGTAAATATTTCCCACTTCAATCCCCCTCCCCCCTCTACAAGATAATAAAATGACATACAGAATCTATACAATGTCATATTTAATAATATTTTTAAGTGTAGGAAATATTAATTAATCAGACTACTAATCGATAAAATTTAGCTACATCAAGAGATATTTCTTGATCCGTCCCTCATATTTATAATTGCCAATGTCACCTTCACCATGCCGATGTGACCTTGATTCCCTCCTTCCACAGATTTTTTTGTTTTTTATCACTAGTATCATAAGTTAATTTCAGACATTATACAAAACAATTGGTCGACATTCTAGTTAATGTTTCCAACTTGCTTAATTTGCGTGTCGCAGATATAATTCAACAAAACCATTTTCCGGTTGTCGTGTGCCGTGCTGTCTATTCGCCAATCGCCAGCGGTTTCCCTAAAGATTGGAAAAATGCAGCATTGGCTTTCCACAAACACGTTTCGCCCGTCCATCTCCGTGAAAACTTTAGCTTTTGATTTTTCCCTTTTAAATCAGAGAATTTCACAAAATAAAACTCTTCTATAAAGCTGCCTCCCGGTGGAAGTTACCCGAGCCAAAGATCTAACTAATTTCTCCAGAAAGTCAGGCCTTCTTCCATATCCAACCACGGCAATGCAGTAACGGGCTTATGAAACTCTTCTCTAATGGTTACATTCAGGAAGTTGAGCTGGCCCGGCCAAGGGAATTGGGAAGGAAGACCAGAGAATCCAGAACAATAAGGACTACTTCTCGTGATGACGAGCTATATGAAGGAATCTTTCGTGTGCATTCGCTACTTAAGTAGCTACTTTCCAGCAAAAATCTTTACTGAGGATTAGCATGTAACACCAAATAGAAAGCAAATTGCGAAGCACAAGATATACAAGGCATCGAGATAATTAAAATACTAATGGAAGAATTGCCTATCGAACGGTGAACTTAACCAGGCAACCGAGGACAGATCAAGCAGTAACCATACCACACGCAATTTCATACGGCGTCACGAGCCTCAGCATGGGAAGAGATTTGTGAGGGCTGGCTCGACATTGCTAAAAGGTAAAAAGGCTGGATGCAGAACCGGTTCTTCATGGCAAACCTCTTCTCTGATCGTTGCACATCCCTGTGATGAACAGAGGACAACAGGCAGATGCCGAAGGGTTCGACAATTACAAGTGAGTTGTTCGCTCTGCTTCAGCGAACATTCCCACTTTACCCTTGAACTCAAACCCTGGCTTGTATGCATAGAAAAATCAATTCTGCATTGAAAGAAAGGCGCATTGCAAAATCCAGATACCTTCTAACTTCACATTTTAGATCAACTACACCTCGGATATTGGGCAGATTGGCATTCACCAATCATTTTTTGTGCCACTTTTGCAGGGTGGAAGGCATCATCTCCAGTAGCTTGGGAATGAAGTGAAAAGAGTCGACATAATTAGCTTTATGCTGCAATCCGATTTTCTGAAACTCTTTACAATTGAGAATAGTACAATTAAGCTCCCAATGTCCCACCATAACAAGCCATGAACCTATGCCTCTATTCATCTACATATTTTGAATTTGAGACTCAATCCTCTTATACTAACAGGACTCTGCTTCCATGTATCCACTACTTCTAGAAGCTTGTATGGTTTGAGTACCAAGGATACAACTGTATTGCATACCACTTAATATGTGAAGCAGCATAAGGCTTTTTGATGAGCAAAGCATTGCCAGGCTTGCCATATGAAGTACTGACCCTCTGGAGACTTTTAGGTAGTTTTCTTGGTCAACCTGAGATCCTCATAAGATTACCAGATAGACAAAAAGAATCAATCATCCATCTTTATATCCTTGAATAAACAGATCCAACACCTGCAGATTACATTTGCATGAAATAAACAATCTGACCTTGTTACTTCATTTAATTCAAATAACTGGCATTCATAAGCTTGCAGGATAATTTGGGAAAGCCATTTTGGGTAACCCACTAACGACAGAAGATTTAGCACATGACAGAAATAACGTCAACTCTCCTTCTCTCGAGGCCTTCTACATTTCATAGTGTGATGAAATGGCACAGTGCAATCATGAACGTGATGTAAATAAGCATCTCTGGTATAGAAATTAGACATAATTTAAAATGTCTATGGAATTTATTAGTCCCTCGAATGTTGATATATAATTAGAGTCAAACACACTGATCAACGTTTCTTTGCAATAATGAAACATTGATATCCAAATGTATGGATACAAACCAATATAGCTAATTCAAAGGGCGAAGATCTGGTCAGTACCATGTGTTAGCACATTAATAAGAAAAGAAGAGATAGAACACCTTTTTTCTCAAATGTCTAAGATGTCTAGGACTAGGAGCTTCATTTTCCATGGTCATAGTGCTAATGGCAGAGAAAAGGGGAAACCAAAAAAAAAAGAAGGCCATTCACTTAGCAATAACTTACCTTCAATGTGGATCATAAGGTGTGAAGCACTTGCTTTATGATGAATAGAACACAAATGGCACTGCACAAGATAAAAACACGTCCTTCATCAGCTAATGTTTACAAAATTGAAATGTTTAAGTTTACTTTGATCATCATACAGTAATAGGAAGTAGCAAGACTATTCATGCTTCTACAAACATTGACTGTTTCGAGTTAAGAAGATTATACAAATGTGCATCATTCAATGGTCACAATAATAAAAAAGTAGCTTGATCTCAGGTATAAGTACAACCTTTGGATTCATTTGGACTTAAAAACTACTTATTATTTTGCAGCAAAAGTAGAGCCTATGATTCATACATGAAACAATTTCTTAGATGAACAAAATAAACAGGCCTAAACCTAGCTCCAAGTAGAGTAAACGAAATCCATTAACCAAGAAGTGTTCCAGATCATGGTTATGTCATATACCGAATCGAGAACATTGAACAACAAAAAATTGAATTCCACCTATGCGGCAACAAATTGATGATTTCAGAAGCCTAACCTTTGCACAAATAATTCAAATAACGGAAAGGCTTCCAGATAACTTTTTATACATCCAGATTTTATGTATATGGTAAAATCAAATCCAATTAAAAGAGGACTGCGTATAGTGTCCTATGGAAAAAGAGGACTTCACCATGACGTCCGAGGAAACAATGAAATGTCACATTCATCTCAATGAGGTTAACATTGTATTTAAATTTGCTCATAATAATTACCAGAAGCAAAACAAAAAAAAATAAGAAACAAAAGCCTTCAAAGTTCCATAACCATGACATACATGTTATATAAATTTATGTTTAGTAAAAGAAAACCTCTTACCAATCAGAAATATTGTTAGCAGTAGGGCAAGCATAAATTGAAGTGAACAACTAAATCGCAAGCTTCGTGGACTATAAGGTTGTCTTTGAAGCACATGACAATGTCCGAATGCCTGCAGAACATGGAGACCATCAATGCTTGAAATAATCAGATTCAATTAGTTTTACATCTCAGCCATGTTGAAAGAAAAAAATGCATTGCACTGGTCCAACCTTTTTGTGAGAATCATGCACAGGCCCGTTCAATCTGATTTTCAATGTAGTTCGCACTGCAATTAGATAAAAACTAACCTGATTGAACATTCTAGTCAATGACTTTGCCTGAGTACGTTCACCACACCTATTCTTCCCAAAAAGAGTTCTAGGCACCTTTTCTTTGGGTGTGTCAACAACAGTGGAATTTAGGTTATTTCTCTCTTCATCGTCCGCAATGGCAATTCTCCAATCCCCCATGCCGGGTGAACTCCATGTCCTTCTGGTACCACTTGTTTTATCTGCTTGATCTTTTGCGTGTAGATCTATCACGCAGTGAACATCCTCATTAGGTTGTCCATCCTTTAAGCTCTTGCCCTCATCTATTAAGCCACTGCTGCAAGCAGCATTAGTATTAGACCCCACATCTTCCTTCTTATCATAATTCTCCAAAATGAAGCCGTTCAAGGATGTTCCATGCTCTGTAAATTCATCCTTCACAATTTGTGATAGTTCTGAAGTCCCAGAGAGAAACAAGGCTAAATCATCTCGCTCTTCTTTGTCAAGATTTACCCACTGAAGGGGCTGTTTTCCCCCCTCACTAAGAAATTCTTGCAATGCTGCTTCAACATGAGCAATTTGATCTCTAATGGCCACAATAAACTGTCCATGTCGAGCTGTTGTAGTTTTGTCACCATGAGGCCCATCGCTAAGCCTGACTGCTCTCTCAAATTCTTCCAACTTGAAAAGATCCAATGAGCAGACATATATCAGTTCCAAGGAAAGAAAGCAGCACAAAGCTTCATTAAAAAAGTTTCTTCTGTATGTTCAATGGGTCCATAATCAGAGTTTTTAAGATTTGATGTGATGTCCAAATTCAAGCCACAAACCAAGAAAGTGTAAGCCTCTACATGCCAATCTACGAAGTAGAAGGTGCTAAAAGCCAACAAAAGTGCAGTCTGAGGGAAAAAGAAAAAAATTGAGCAATCTCATTTTCAGATGGGCAAAACAAGGAAATACCTGCCACTTTGCTGTACCTAAAGCAATTTGGAGGTCCCTAGAGAGATCATTCAAATATTCAGGTGATGATGCTTCTCTCATCTCCCTAGCCCATGCTCTGTATGTTGATTCCATCCTGGTAAACCAAACAAACAATAAGAGAACATGCCAACTGCATTTGCCAGCAAATAGTGGACATGACAAAATAACAGGGGAGCCGCAAGCTAAACATCAAGTGTGCACTCGTTAAGATAGCCTATTGCCTAAACAGTAATGGTGAAACTATGAAGATGGCCTTTAAATGATTTTACTACAATTGGTGAAGAACAACATTCATACATGAAGCTGGACTGAAACAATTTTAGTTCACTTCAATGCTTTCAAATTCAACTCCATTGCTACTCATGCTAGGTCTTTAAGCAACCACAATCCCAGACTAGCTTCTACTTACATATAGAGAATGGCAAATGCATTAAAATACATGTAAAATAACTCAATTAACTGAAATGCCCACACCAAGCATTTGTTTTTGGATATACAATCGGCAGTGCAAGACAGCAATTGCCATGTAAACTGTAAATATCTCATAAAAGCTTTGCAATGTCATCAACTCAATCTTCATTCTCCACTATTAGCAGGACCAAAACCAACGGATTCAGCTCCGAGGCAATATAGGAATCCGTCATTCAGCGCAACAAGAAATTAAAAAGAAATGCAAATCAAAGTGCCATCTCACTAATTTCGACGGCATATTCAAACCTGAGAATGAACTTATGCAAATATTCAAGAATCAGTCGAAACCCAAAAGCAATCAATCAAGCACAAATTCCACAAAGCTAGGCACCAGAAGCATCTCAACACCAAGTTACATTCCCCAGCTAATCCTAGAGGACCCTGAATCACCAGATGTTCAACACACAAAAAGCTCCACCTAACAACCCGACAAAATTAGACTAAAATAATGGAACAAACGGGAACTACCACAAATGAACAAAGAAACGTATGCAGATTCAGCCATCTATGATCACAACACATAATCTTAACTTCATCCCCCCCCCCCCAAAAAAAAAAAAAAAAAAAAAAAAAAAAAACACAAAAATTTTGACAATTGAGACAAAAGGAACAACTTTTTCCCCGAAAAACCCAAAAAACGAAGCTTTGCAGGCAACAAAAAAGAAAATGCAATCGAACCGCCACAACCCGTCCGTAAATCACGCGAACAAATCGGACAGAAAAGCGGATTGGGGGGACGCACACGTCGGCGGATTCCTGGACCTCCTCGGCCGCGGAGAAGAAGGCGTCCTTCCGCCACAAGTCGAAGCTGTTCGCGACCAGCATCTTCGCCGACCGCGGAGCAACCACAGAAAGAAGAGAACCGCAACGACAGCGACAAAAGCTCCTCAATCCGTCCGACCGCGAGGAGATTCCCGAACTTTCCCCCCACCGACAAAATCCTCTTCCGCTGCTGCTGCCGCCGCTGCCGGGACGAAGGAGATCGCTTCGAGCTCGAGCTGGAAACTTTCCCCCTCTTCCCCCCTTCCCCTTCCCTTCGCCCTTCCGCTTCTTCTTCCTCCTTTGCTGAGCAGAAGCGAAGAAGGAAGAGAGAGAAAGCAAGCGCAGAAGAGAGAGAGAGAGAGAGAGAGAGAGAGAAGGGGGGGACAAATGATGGAGACGTTGCAGCGATTCTTCTCCCTCTCTCTCTTTCTCAAGTTGTTCCGCTTCCGCCTTTGTTATTTATTTATTTATCATTTTCCCCCCTTCCCAGTTTCTGTCGAAAATGGGAAAATTCTATCTGAAGAAAATTATTGGCATCACAATAAGGAAATTGTGGAGATAGCCCTAGGCTAGGCGATCTTTTTTAGGTATATAATTAATGCCATAAAAAATCCTAAATTATGATTACCATGATACCATGCCCCTAGACACTTTTCATGCATAATTTATACTCACTGCAATATTAATAAACCAAATCCATTCACGTATGGCTGCGCTAGTTGAGGCCTGGCCTCTTAACCGCCACAACTCCCGAAAACATAAGCGGGGGGCCCCAGCCAATGGATTATTGGACTAGTCACTCTCAAGGTATAGTTGGTGTTATGCTCTCGTAAGGTGAGCTAAGCCGGATTCTCGACATAAAAAAAAAAACCAGAATACATAATCTTGAGGCATTATTAGTGTATAAAAAAATTGGAGTAATAGTGCAATGGAGTGGCAAAATTTAGGGATTTGAATGGCGAGGTATGTGCGTCAAACTGGTGCAAGTTTAAGCATTTTAGCGATGCAAAATAAGAAAAGGAGTTCAGCATATTGGCCTTGCAGTGGGCATAGTTCTAATTTTTTATTTATGGAATCTCTTCAACATAGTAATTAAAAAATGGAAAATGGCTTTCGTTAATGAAAAAAGAATGACGTATTAAAAAAAAACCGGCAATGAGTTTTCTTGATTAACGAACATGGTGGTGATGATGAGAGAATATTAGTAGACCTGTTCTTTTAATTATATAAAAAAAAATAAGAAGTTCTAATGGTGGTAGGGGAATGGAATTGATTTGATAATCACGGCGGAGGGTGGTGAAGGGAGCGGCGTCGGCGGAGGAGGAGGGCGGAGGGATGAGGTGGCGGAAAACGACAAGGAGTCGAGTGGGGGTGGGGCTGTCGTTTTTCTCCTTCTTCCAGCCACCGGCCACCACAAGGCCAGTGCATGTTTTTTTGTCATTGGCCAGCTCGAACGACCAAACAACCCTCCTCTCCTCTGGACGGTGGGCCCCACGGTCTCGTGTTTCCTCTCGTTGAAATTCTGCTTTTGAATATTGAGGATCGGTGGGGCCCCCAATGCGCCACGTGTCGCGCGCTGCTTTGGACGGCCGCTCGATGGTCGCCGGAAAAGTAGGAGGGTGAGTTAAGAAAAGAGTGGGATTCGCCCGGAAATTTTAATCGTTCGCTCCTTTTGAGGCTGATTAAGAAATAGGGGCTGTACAAATTATTATATTTTTTCGCTAGTGATTAACTCGTCTTTTTTGAGTTATTTTTACTTATAATTTTTTTGGCTTCTTTTATGGAAATTTTTGCAAAGCTTGCAGTTTGGCTTTCACTTCTTTCAAATTGCTCGAGATCTTTCGAAATATAGTTTAAATGTTAGCATGCAATGCCAGCACGTGGTTTTTTAGGGAAATATAAGTGGAAGTCTTTAATTTTTTTTGGCAAGCCATAAGGATGTCCGGCATTGGAAAACTATAGGTCATCCCCAAGAGTCGAAGATTGTAGATTTTAGTTCTCGCACTAGTACCTATCAGGCAAGCCGTTGTCTTTGTCCCACCACGACGCAAGTGGAGAACTCAAGACAACCGATACACCTAATCAAAGGCTCTCCTTCGTAGGCTAATTAAGATTTTCCTGAAATCGATGATAGATTGAGGAATCGAACTTGTGGCACTCGGCTTGCAAACTAGGACTTGGAACTAGTTGAACAACCGTCACGGCGACAAGCGGAAGTCCAGAGTGGCCGAGAAGTGTAGATATAAACAAGCTCTTCATTTAAATAGCATGAAATGAAGTAGGCTGATTACATCATAGCCCAAGAATCCCTCCCACTTTTTGGAGCGCCCAAAGGAGGGTGGATAGAGGAAGGGAAGACTTTGTTAGGTATGACATATCAAATTGAATTAGTATTCTTAGTTTACAGGAAGAGATTAGATGAGTCATGCTCTTTCGATGTGTGGTGGGAGAGTTGCGCAGGACATCGCCACCCTCTACCCCTTTAAGTCACAGCCACACGTAACCAAACCACCTCTGACTAACCTCCCTTTTGCCCTAATCTATTTCCTTCCTAGCCGGTTTTCTTTATGTAGATGAGACCGAAGGGCAAAATTCGTTCTCGTGCGGAGAAAATGGGTCATTTTGGCACTAAATTTGTTGCCAACTATGTTGATGTTGATATATGGTTATACTTAGATTTGCTTCTCGTTTCGATTAAAGAATTCAATTGTAACTAGAAAGGACATTTTCTTTTTCTTTATTTAAGATAGAGGGTTTGCATGATACAAAGTTTCTTTCCCCTTCATGTAGGCGAACGCAATGAGGAGCAGTAATTGGTACAACAATCCCCTCCAAGCAATTCTATGTTTTCCCATGTGTTGAGAAATGTCGAATTTGAGTAGTAACTTATAAATCCTATCGTAACTCAAGGTTTGAGGTTGATAATTCTATCACTATAGCCTCATCGTCATGCTCGATGCTATACAAGGTTCTCACAAGAGGGCCAATGCCTAATGTACTGGGTAGTTTGAGATTTACTTTTCAAATTTGTGTCTTCTTAAAAGACGTCATCATTTTATCACTAGGCTACCACCAAGATAGTCAATCGAGCAATAACCTATAACGGGACAAAAAAAAAACAATTAGTCTTCTACTATTTTTAAGCATTAATATGAGAATCCAGGCTTTTGGCGAAATAAAATTGTCCCTTATTAAATAGATAAACCAAAAAATGAGGTAAAAAAATCATGAAATGTATGTTTTTCTTATTATTAGGAGGCATATTAATGAACTAAGTAAAGAGAAACTAGCATAGCAACCCGTTACCACAATAGTTCATACCTATATCTAAGTCCTTGATGCAAGAAACAAAAACAAAAGTATGAGAATGCCCTTATTAACGAGTCGGTCCCATGACGGTATATATATATTTTTAAAAACACGAAAACTCATTTTAGGTGAAAATAAAATCCTCAAATTCCTCGAACAATGCTCCGTTATAATTATGGGGCCTGTAAGACAACTACCATAAATTCAGGCAAAGAGCAAAAATATGATGCTATACTACAGGGCAAGATATCAAATATGAGTCGTGTGTTAAAGCCACACGCTTGCTAAGTAAACCGTTCACTCAAAACATAATTTGCACTGTTTTCTTTCTTCTTTTTTTTTTTTTTGGTAATGAGTGGCTTGACATGTTTTAGAAAGTTACTATGTTGGGAAGTTCCAATGTTTGAGCTGTGACTGAACAGGATCTTGTCCTGTTTCGAGAAGATTTCAATAATTATCCCACTGACTCGTCGTCTGGAAATCGACCGACATCTTCACACGAGACAAAATTCACGCACACCAACAAAAGTTGACCTATTGTAAAATGTTGACAGGATGGCCCTTCGGAAATCTAGGTAGTCGATGATGTTACGCAACGGCTATAGACAGGACAAAATGATTACAAGCCACCAAACTTTCTATATTATTAAAAAGATAAAAACAACCGAAAATCTTTTGTTATACACATTATAACATATTTATCCGGATTTTTTTATGACACAAAAAATCCAAAACTTATAATTATATAACACACTTACCCTAAATTTTTTTCCTATAACATAAAATATTCAAAATTTATATCCGTATGACATATTTGATATAAAAAAATTGAGGTTTTTGAGATAAATATTTCACATATGTGTAATTTTTTGGGTTTTTTGTGTCACATAATTTTTTTTTGGATAAATATATAATACATGTATAAGTTTGGGGTTTTTAAATTCACAAAAAATAGTTTAAGATAAATATAGTATGATAAACAAAGTTTTGGGTTTTTGTGACTTTTTTCCCTTTGTTAACTAGGATGAGATTAAAGGAAAAATTATTCAATAAATTTTAAATTATTATATAGACATTAATGAAATTTTAAACTTTTCAATTTTACCAATTGAATTACAATGTAGACATTTCAGTCAATTTTTATCGAAAATTGCTAATGTGAGGGTTTAATCATCATCGAAAGTCCCACACGACACATCGCAATGCCAACTATTGTTGGTGAAAATTGATCAAGAGAACTATATCTAAATTTTATACAAAGATTTAGGACTAAATTCATAAAATTGAAAAGTTTAGAACTAAATTAATAATCCGTATTATAGATTTAAGATTCATTATTTAATAGCCTGTAATACTATGTGTATGGAATTATCGTAAAGGGGAGAAATTTGGGGTAGTTATTCGTCTAGTCAATCATCGTCGACAAATTAGTATTTTTATTTAATATTGTAAATGGTTACGTCCATTCCTGCATGATCACTCCTCGGTTGGGTGGTTCTGATAAGAATTTTTAGTGGTTTCATCTGAATGGCCATCAACGCATCAACTTCTAGAGATTCTTTGGAGAAATGACAAAAGTATTGTAGTCAAATCAAGTTACCCAAATCACATGTATCCACAAATCGGCATCCAATAAGCTGCGGAAAAAAAAAATACATTTGACCCCTAACTTTGGACCATTACATTTCCGTCAGTCAATATCACGAAATAAAAGAATATGAAAAAATTGGTAAGCAATCAATTCGTGCCGACCAATACATAAATAGTGTCTACATTAGGTTTCCACTCCCGTTACTAATGGAATAAAGACAAATAAAACCGAGACGATTGATACGTCGACTTCAACGGATGCTATGAATGTATACGATATAATCTAGCAACATATCGAACACATCAAAAGCTAGATCACTGAATTATCCTTTGTTCTAATCTGCTACACCAAAAGTTATGTGGTATGGATTTGTACATGTAGGTCAATTAATCACAGCACCTACAAAATGGAGTTTGTCACATAATCATATTTCCAAAATCATGTCTTCCTACATATAATGGTCCCCTCCAATCATAAAATAATTTCAAAATTCCCAAGAGAAGCAAAAAAAATAAAATAATAATTAAATACTGACATTGTGCATCTCTCCTATATAGACCACAGAAAGTGCCAGACCTAAAAAATAAATGATATAATATCCACGTGTATACACACAAGAAAAACACCAACCATGAACCACACATGCAAAGGCTGTCGCATGATGTCCTTTGACGATATTCATTATTCTTAGATTGACGTGAGTTTGCGGGGATAAAGTAGATGCCCCCACTTACTGAAAATCCAAGCCACATCTTTGTCTGCCCAGCGTTGGTTGCACTGTTACGCCAACCTTTTCCCAGGTGGGGATGCTGAATTAGGATTGTGGCGGTCCATAGTGCGTCCTGATGCAAGCAAAGGATATGGGAATGAGAGCATTTGAATGAGATATTCCTTCCTGGAACAGCAACACTTTCTGCAAGATGTCTTTGCAAATTCCCATAGAACAGAGATAGAGAGAGAACAACCTGGCTTGGCTTCTTCCATGCTGAGAAAACTAGAGCAAAGAAGCTCCAGAACGTGCTGGAAATATTTTGGACAAGAAAGGGACAGTCCCCAGATTTATTAACTATCTTGTCGCTTCTGTTTCGGCTTTGTTATTGCAGTTAGGTGATATCTTGAGGCAATTTTCGTTACACCATATGAAATATACCTCTCTATTCGGTCAGGATAGAAAAATTCAAAGAGAATTATTTACTTAACGCGTGAATTATCGGGTTTTTTTTTTTTTTTATCTATCACTTAACAACTGACCCTGCAGAGTCGGTCGATACATTACAGTCTCCTTTAACAAGTTATGGCTGCCATCTCTGAGAAGAAGTTTCTTAATTATTTCTGTACACCGTGTCTATTATTGTACTTCTTCCCATCTTCCAGAGACTCTTTCCGGTCCATCTTTTCAGCAATGTCTCCTGGCTTTCTTGTTCTAACCTGCATAATCTTCGGAACTCCCATCTCGAGAGCTCTGCTTTAGTTTCCGTTATCGACCATTCAAGAAACAATTCGAGGTGATACTCTTCAGTCAACAAAGAGAACATCCATGGTGAAAATAATGGAGAGACCTTTCCCTCGTGAGGGAGATCTTTACATGGGTCTGGATACAACTTTAAACTCGACCACATGAAGAGAACAAAACTGGCAAATGGTCGTTCCTTTCGGATTCACCAATCGCATATTCTTCTTATTTAACAGTCACCAAAAACTCTGAATGTTAAGAAATGAAACCTCACGAGCAACACATCTTCATTTAATGAGCAACTCGAGAAGATCGTAAAAACTTCAGGCTTCGTGCTGAGTATGATGAGTTCCACATCCAGAATTTTAGTGCTCAAGACACTTGAGACTGGCAGCTCTGAAGGTGTGCCGAACAATGAGCGTATGAGGCATGAGACATGAAATCATTGCCAGATCCTCCCAAGGTCAGCCTTAGGTTCCAACCTCCAATCTTCTTTGGTATGAAGACAAGGTTCCGTCTGTAGAGAGCGACACTTTCAAGCTGACTCCTTTCTACTAACAAGGGCTGCCGTCGTCCTTGGCCAAAGATTTACAAAGTTCGTCCTCAACCAACTTGCGACCCGCATAACATGAGCTCAAAATCGAGGAAATTATCCTCCTTTGAAGATTTTTGTACTCTTCTGCGAGCTTCACATCCCAATCCATGTTCTCCCTGCAAAGTCAAATCATCAATTAAGCACAAATGAAATCTATTCCTGATGAAGTATAGACCGTGCTCACATATTAAAGATGCTTCGATGTCAAATTATTCTAACTAAATACTCAATCAGTTCACAGACTCTTTATTGTAGATTATCATATGCCAATTAACTTATTTTTTATCAGCAAGGACAACCTGAAAAGGATTTCAAGAAAATGTAACTTTGTCAAGAATTTCTTCAAAATTTTACAAGGGCCATTTTTAGCATATAGGTACATGCGTGAGTACCCACGCACTAAGAAAAAGCTAGAAATTTCACATGTTTTCTGGAAAAGCAGGTAAATAGTTTCCGGAAGAGTTCCCGGAGAAGGTTATTTACCTGGACTCACTATCCACCTCACCAAGGTTTTCCATCATCCCACTGAAAGTCGATGAGAGGTCCTCAAGAATCTCAATTTCTATCTTTAGCTTCTCCAGCAGCTGCTTATATAAAGAGAAAAAAAAAAATGAACATTGCAATCACAAGACAGACTCAAGTCACAGTAGAAAATTAACCCCCAAATCAATAGCCAACTCAAATGGGCAAGAAACTATTTAATTTCTTTTTCCAATTGTCATTGTTCTATTGTGGTCTTACCCACATACAATATTACAAATGATATTGATTTTCAGACAAGCTCAAAAAATGGGTATTGGCATGGAAGCAATCAGAAACTAAAAGGTACTCACTTGAGAGATATCTTAAGACTCAAGCCTACATGTAGAAAATATATTTCACTAATCATAAGATGCATTCATCCTATGCTTACATGGATAAGGTGCAATGAGTAGTATTCATGAATTCTCTCTATTTTCCATTTGGATTTAGTTAATGGTTAAGCAATGCTTTTTGTATGATCATCTCATTGAGGACTGGACACATATTCTTATGGACATTTGAGGTAAAAAGTTCAACGGATCACAAAAGGCCAGGCACTAAGGCGCTAAATCTTATTAAATTAAACTCACGAGAAGAAGAGAAGCAATCATACAGAAGAATCAGCATCCAGGAAATCTTCCCGAGCTCTTCTAAAATGGTTCAGCAATGGAGCTGGCAGGCCATAATGGAAGATGCTATGGTTATCTGAAAACCAAGTACCCCTCACCATATGAGTTGTGCCACTGGATGCGTCAAATTCATCAGAACAAACATCCTGAGAACCATCTATATCTGCACAAAGAGGATTGAAATCACATCCTACCAATGCATATAAGCCACAAATAGGAGCAATTGTGAACACTTCCATCTCTACCCTGTTTCGTTTGGAATAGAACTTCTATTCTGCATATTGTCCAAGAAATACAACATTTCATCCCAAATGAATATGATGAAATTTGAATTACCCAGTTGGATGACATCATACGGGTTATCCATTTGAGGCATGAATCCATAAAAGGTAATTAGATGTGAACTGGAGAAGTTCCCATAACTAAGATAGCACTGTTCTCCTGCATGACATGGTCTAGACATGCGAAACTTCAAAGTGTTTGTTGCATAATCAACTTTGCCATACTGCGTGATATGTGGATACAGCTGTCAAAATAGAGTAAATAATTGATGAGGAGGAACCCAAACAGAGTGAAACAGAAGGCCATTAAACCGAATCCACAAATATGAACAACAAATGACTAGTTCCCCAACTTATTCTCAGTGAAGTGGAAAAGTGGGAGAGGTATATGAACAAAATACGTGCCAAAGATCCATGATCCCCCATGAGTAACCCATCCAGAGACACGGAGGCACATGCAAATGCAAATCATTGATAGATGCAAAATCAAGGACAGGAAGAGATTTAACACATTTCAAAAAGAAAATCCAGTTGAACTCGTATTCTTGAAATCTTTGAGCAGTTAGGCGTAATGATAACTTTTTTGTGCAGTTCTGTTTACTCAATGGTAATTCTGCTACTGTGATGAGGTCAGATCCAAGAAAAAAGAGTCTCAGTTAGACTAAACCAATGCCAATTGGAAGATAGCCACATCAAAATGGTAAACAAACATGTAGAGAAATGCTCAAGGGAAATCATGAAAATAAAATAAGAATACTCAAATGACATACCGAATGGTTAAGAAATCCAGCAATGGGGATTAGGCAAGTCCTGAGTGCTCCATCAGCAAACTGAATTTTCATGCTGTTAGAATACCAAAGTTCGCAAGCCCATAAAAATTGGTCCCACGTATAAAGCTCTGGAGGAAATATATCAGGGTGATCTTCACACAATGCAGGAAAAAGTTCGTCATATTGATTCCTCAAATGCTGCAAATTTAAAATAGAAAGCCTTAAAATTTATCTTCTATAAAGTCAATTTAATATCTGAAGTAGAAGGAAAAACAAATTTTCTATAAGCAATTTCGGGACTGTTTGCTTTCTTGGGCTATGTTGAGCAAGAAGAGGTTGATTCCTCAATAGATGCTTTATCTAGGCCTTTTTCCAGCGCAAGAAGGATATTGTTTTTCCTTCCATTTTAGAGTTCTTTCACCACCAAATTGATGGAAATAATTTTTTTTCCTCTTTAGGAAACTAAAAATTGCCAAGCATCAAACCATAAACAGCTCAAAGAAGCAGAATGCAAAGTTGTCAAGGAATCAACACAACCTCTATCAAAAGGTAAAAGGAAGGAAGTCAAAGCAGCGAATGTGATTTCCATTTTCTTTCAATACAGAAAACATGATCCAGAAAACTTATAACCTCTTTTGCTTGGATTAGTTCTTCTAACAACAGTGTCCCGTCCAAAGCTACAATTGCATCGATGCCGAAGCTCAATCCTGCAGCACAGAAAAGCATGAGAAGACTAGAAAATATAACAATAAGCAGACAGGCCCAAAAGATCATCTGTTTTTATCAAGCAAAGAAACATTACAATTAAATAGACACATTGCAGCAGTAAAGAAAAGGGAACCCTCATGGCCCAGAAAGGAGAAAAGGGAATCTTCTCTCTGTGGTAGAAATGAACTACCATTCATTGAAGTAGCATCATGGAGCATGTTATCCTTATCCAAGACTCATTGCATGCCAGATTGTCTACTATATCAACCACAGTCTCAGTTCTTAGCTTACCAAAAAATCGCTCTCTGCACCTTGACCTATTCTTCCATTCCTCTCCCTCTATACCACCCTAATGTTCTAGGAGAAATCTTTTATAAGAGCTCCTGCTTTGTCTTTGCACAGTCGCATTCCTGCCAAGCCTTCACCTCCTCCACTAATTTGACAGTACCTAACCAAAAACTACACCAGTTTAAATCATATTTCAAGAAATATGTGTTCAGGAGAACCGCTTTAAGAAATAGTCTATTGTTCCTACTGCAATAGAATTGTTCTTCTATTCTGCTAAATGTGAGAAGCTAAAATACTTGACCATGAGCTCCGCACAAAAACGATATCTCGGCTTGCAGCTATGATCTCTTGAGGTGTCAATCGTCATTCTTGCTCATAAACGAAATTAAACTGCTTATACCCCATTCCTAGCGACTTCCAATTTCACGACATATACCTCATTCCCAATAAGAGTTACCTTTCTCACTTCTTAAAGAAAATTGTAACAGTCCTACTATGAATTAAGATTTTTACGACAATTCCAAAGTAAAGTTAGTTTTGCCACCAAAATAATGGTGATTGGAGCCGACAGATTCTCCTTTTCAAGGCAAAACATGTCATAATCCATACTTTCAGCATCATCATGCCTCTTGAAAATGTTGCTGTAACAGCTCTGCCATGTGAATGCACCATAAGAACAGGTTTGGGCAAGTAAATTATAGTATCTCTTCAGTGATTATGTGAAAGTTTGTATATACACTTGCCATGGTAAAAGTGAACTATTTCCTGGGTAGTTCTTTTATTTGTTTGGGGAGGGCATAGGAAATTCAAGGTATATCAAGCACGTTTCAAGCAAAAGGAATTTGTCAGACTCTAGTGAAAATCACTTGTCAGATTGCAGAGTTAATGTTGCAACGAAGGATAGAAATTTATAACATAAACTGATTTCCGGAGAAAATTTAAAATGCCAGAAGCAAATCAAGAGCAACAAAACCCCTACACAACATAAATCCCTGGTCTTCTGGACTTTAAAGTTGGGAAAGAATAACTTTTTGGCCAAATGGACTTATCCATACAACTAAAGTTCATGGCAAAAATAAAAGAAAACAAAGAAACGAAAAAAAAAGTCCAAGTGCAGCCCTATGCCTGCAAGAGTGCATGAACATGTAATCTATATTTTCAAATAACATGTGACCACTTTAAGTGAAAATGACATACATGGGTGCAGGAAATCTTAGTTTAATGCTCATATTGTTGCAGATGCTAATTTGCCTATTCCATTAACTAATTTTATGCAACTGCATCATTAAAATCTTCTTGGAGCCCACTCATTCAAGAAAACTAGAAGATAGCATCCAGCTATAAAGGAGTCCAACATATTCAATTACATGATGACCTGCTTCGCATTGAGGATTTACATACTATGCTACAAAAAGAAGAGATTGACCCCATCCTTGCTTTTACATCCTTTATGTCAAGCATTGTTTCTCTGGGGAAAATCGATCACATAGGCATTTGAACAAACTATTCTTACTCAAGGGGCTGGTCTGCCTTTGACTAGGAACTATAACATGTTTTTTTTTTTCCCTCAAAACTTCTTCTTTGATGCATTAAAGTACCATCACCTCCAGCATATTCCTTTTACAAGTCATATGAGATTCCTTGAGAATAGCTAGTAGTTCATCATGAATTCCACTTCCCTAATAATATCCATGTAGCCAGTGTTGTAAAATGTGTGTGATTAACGATTCAAGTCACACAATTTGGTTTTATTCACTTTTCGAACAATTTGTCTTGCTTCATAAATCATAAGAGTGCGTGCATGGTTGGTGAACCATACTTTTCAGTATGAACCATACAATTCTATTATTCTTTACAGTTCAGAAGGAAAACCACAATTTGCACTGTTGTCTCTATAATAGAGGTTGAGCTCAAAAGTATTGGCTTCTAAAGAGGAAAAAGGGCCAAAAAAAGAAGAAAGCAACCAGAAGAAAAAGCAACAAACAAACGGAAGGAAAAAAAGAAAAAAGAAAATGCACAAGCACACCAGAAGACCTTGGTTCTCTCAGACCAACCTAACTAAGGCACTCAAAAAGCTGCTAGATGGCTTCTTGCCAGATCTTGAACAGCCGTCACCAGCTCCAGCACCCACCACCACCTCCTCTGGCGATGACGCCAGCCGTCACCGCGTCTGGCACCAGCCATGGCATCTCCTTTGACTTGGAGACTCACGCCTCTAACCCTCCTACTTAAGCTTCTTTAAATGGCAAGCTTGGGTGACAGTTGCAGCACGGGTATTTAAGATCAGTCTAGTCACTTTAGCTAGCTTTAATAGATTATATTAAAGTTTTGATTTTTTTTTGTGTACGTTGAGGTATTTAAGTGTTGTTGACAGGTCTTTTTTTCTTTGTAAGTGTTTTGGGCCTTTCTAATTTTGCACTCCTATAATATTCAGAAGTTTGAATTTAGATCAGTTATTAAGGATAGACTAATCAACTGGAAACTAAGTATATACCTCAGTGTACTCCCCATACCTCATATCCAAGGACATAAACGACAATTCAAGCCCTTACCGTGATTGATCTCAATATAGATAATTTAACCCACAGCCACTCCATATAAAGGAAATTTATGAAAACCATTATAATTCTGAAGAAGAAAGACTTCATGAGAATTCTCATTCAAGCTAAGCCTTAATATAATGTACCAGAGTCATTCTTAAAAAGTAAAGGAAACCAGAAATACCTGTGTTAAATTCTTCTGGCAATGTGTCAAAGTAATCCTTGAATGTTGAAGAAGAGTTGTATCTCTCCTTCATACTCCAGAGTAACAGCATCGTCTCTGCTGAAATGCCATCAACTTTTTCCAATGCGGGAAACTGCATCAAGGGGTATACTACAGATTAGACCCATCATTTCACAGGGTAGGATAAAACTAAGAGGCATCCTCTGGATCTCTGTCAAGATGCATGAGCGTAGAGGCAAGCATAAGAACTTAGGACTCTGCAATTTACATTTCTAGAATTGGATAGTGTCTGCTGTGTAGCCAACCACATATAACCGGGAAAAGATCAAAAGACTTGATTTTTTTGGTTATAATTATCTATATTACTCAAAACTTGATTGATCATCAACACCTAGAACTTTGCACTCAAAATCAAACTAGTGCCCTAAAACTCAGATAGACAAGGCCGGTGATGCATCAGTTATAATTGTTCAGCTTCCTAGCAGCCTGGTGAGAATTTACAGCTCTATTATTAGAAAATCTTTTCCTTCTTTGGCAGGGATTCATGGTTTGCCCAGCCCAAGCACAGGAGCTATAACCAATAAAAAAATAGAAGGAAACAAGAATTGAAAGAGGAGTAATATATAAAATTGAAGAAAATACGATATCCAAAAGAAAGAACTACATGCCGATAAAGCTATAAAATAAAAGGCTCTAAGTCCCAAGTTCAGGTAAACACCACCTGAGGTGATGTGCAGAAGAATGGTTTCGGTGGAAGTCTTGAGTTTAGCCTGTATCTTAATTGGACTTGTTTAATGGCCTAAGCATCATTGATCCCTCTCTTTTGTTTGGTCCACAATTCCGGTTTACACAATGTGTTTTAATGTCGAAATTACTCTTTAAGGAAGAAGTGAAATGCTACAGCATGATAGGCAAAGTGTACTTTACACTAGCAAAAGCCACAGGAATCCACCATTCAATACCAAAAGTACATACACTTCTATAGGCGCCAAGATTTTACAACTGGGCTCAGGTGAAAAGATAGTTTTTTGCACAAGTAAGAGCAACCATCTCACAAAAACTAATAACATCTCACACATGCACGCTGGTTATAATTTCTGTTAAGGAAGATTCCCAACAGATATCTGATTCTTCTCAAAGCAAAGTTTATCTGAACCAACACCAGTGAAACCTAATAAAGCTATAAAAGTAAAGAAATGTCTTGAGATGCAGAAATATACCATGTCAGTATTCTTCATAGTGTCCTCACTAATAATGGCAGAGACAGGAATCTCTAAAGCAATGTCTCCAACTTTTAGATCTGTGACAGCAATGGCCCCCCTTCCAAACCCCTTGATATCTATTGAATGGATTAGCATAAAGGAATGAGTACAGAACCTTATGTCTCTCACTATTGACCAAATCTAGACAAAGCTAAAATAAATCACTGTGATACAATAAGAATGTGCTACAGCTATAGAACATAAATATGTCAGCCTATACCCACCATTTCAGTTGAATACTTACGAGCTATCTGCAACCTGTTTTTTACACCACTTTTTTCACCCCACCGTAATAGATAGTTTTCCTTGTCACAATTCTGGGAGTTGGTGACTGTGGCTTCTGTAATGTTCTTATCCCCAAAGTCACAGATCAGCTGCATAATTGCTTCCCGCAAATCTTGCGGGACGTCCTTGTGAGAGCAAGTATCATCCAGAAACGAGCTATTGACAAGAGAAAGCATCGAATTTAGAGCTTCCAGTTCATTTTTCTGGGTGTAGTATCCCATGGGTGAACAGCTATCATCCTCGCGAAAATAGAGTTCAGCCTGCATGTTAGAGAGTCCATCAACTCATATTAGTAACAATCACTCACAGTAGAACCTACTCAGACATTTTTGCCACCCCTTATCTATGGTAAAGGTAATATTTAGCCAAAGGGCCACACAGATGGAGACATGCATACCTCATCCAAGTGCATAATTCTTGATATTTGCAGCATTGCTTCAGCAGTAGTGTGTGCCCAATTGGGATGCGAAGCATTCTTGAGCTGTATATGCACTTCCACATCATATCCCTTGCTTTGCAATAATTTCTATCAGAAAAGGAATGGATAGAAGATACTTAGTACACATAGATGGCAAACTTAATAGGAGGTGCAAAACTAAGATAATACTTTCTACGACATTTCCAATTTAGAATATAAACCCAAAGGTAGTAATATCATTTCCATTTTCCTGCGTTGAAAGCAATTGCGACAGAGATACAGGTGTAGAACACCAGCTCATCATCTACTTGTTAGCAATACAAATCACATGGTTCTCTGGTGCTTTCATTGTCATTCTCTTGCATGAATTCATTACTCTCCCAATATGTGCTCTTCTGACGGACAAATGTACTACTGAAACACATATGTATACTCATCTAATTGCTAAAAAAGAGCATGGAAGAAGTGGGGCACATAAACTAAATAAATAAATAAATCTGAGCAAACCCTGACCTTCTTTTTGTCAAATAAAGGGTCGCTTTCAGAGAGTCTAAGAACTATTGCATCCGTGCATGATGAACTGTCTGAGGGGCTTTTCTGCAATCGAAGTATAAGCATTTCGTCAATGCTGAGGCTCAACCATCAAGAATGTAGAAAAGAATTTGCAATTCGATATGAGATTAGTGACGCAAGATCAACTCGGATACGCAGTAAAATCCCAATAAAACCAGTAGTGTCCATGAAAAATACGAAGAGCGAACGAGAGTATTCAATCCAAGCATCTTATAAGATGAACAAGGAACTCATACTAAAACCATAAATGCAAAACAGAATCACCACAAAATCAGAGACAAGTACAGCATCATCACACAATACATCAACTCAAACTAAGCACCTACACTTCCCGGCACCATAAGAACCCACAACTTCACACACTACAAATTACACCCAAAAAAAAGGTTCAAATCCCATGACACTTAGCCATTGCAGATTGGTAATGGCCATAACCCAAAAGGTGGACCCTTCAGAATCCCTTGCAGGAAAGCCCGGTTTTCTCGACCATTCATCACGTGAAAAATGTTCTCGTTTCAGTTTCCTCAAGTCACAGAATCCTAAGCGACCAAACAGAGCACAGTAGGGACCAGAAACTGGGCTGAGATTGTACCCAACGAGAGAGAACAAAAACTGAGAAGCAAATTAGTGGAGAGAAACTGAGAAAAATAGATGGTCACTTTGCAATCTTCCATTTCTTGCAGTTCCAGCGGAGCTCCAAAGCGGAGTGTGTCGACAAGGTAGCCGAGAGAGGGAGAGAGAGTACAGGCTCCGCCGCTCTTCCTCGGCGTCGCACCGCCGTCTTCGTGTTTTCTCTTCTTTTGAACTTTCTTAAGAATAGTTCCAATTCCTTTTCTTGGTCGGCCAGGTGTGGTAGCAATTCCACTCTTTACTTCGACAGGCAAATTTCCAATCTTTATAAAGACCAGTTATTTACCGTGATAGATATAATAACACGTGTAATTTTTCAGCCAAAATTTTGTTGACTTAAAAGCTCATTTACATAAAAAATATCCTCTTAGCAAAATACCCAGAAAGCAAAAATGATTCGTAAATTATT
Organism: Eucalyptus victrix; assembly: GCA_016097545.1. Lineage (NCBI taxonomy): Eukaryota > Viridiplantae > Streptophyta > Magnoliopsida > Myrtales > Myrtaceae > Eucalyptus > Eucalyptus victrix. The sequence goes on from CM027837.1 coordinate 32,779,247, forward strand.
TGTCCTCAAAGTTAAGTACCATTTTCTTTTGGTCGAACAATATTAAGTCCTTAGCGAACACGAATCTCCACGACATGTTTTTATCTCTACCATCATACATATATTAGATTGTTAATTACTTAGATTGTTATTTTCTCTGATTTATATATTCTACCATCTGAAATTAAGGATTTGAAACACTATAAACTTTGAACGCTCAATTTCTTTAAGGTGTGCTCCTGGGCATCTGTTGAGTAACTAATAAAAAAAAAACTGAGCAATTTTGAATGCCCCATCTTTCTCTTGTTAGATGTAATTAGCATATTGGAAATTGAAATGTTTTCCTATTAAGTATAATCGGGCATTCGTTGACAAGATCCAAAAAGAAAAAAGGACAATCTAAATGACCCAAAAGTGAATTATCTCATGTTTAGCTTAGTGATAAAGTTGGGATTGTAGACTTTAGACGTTAATCTTTTTCAGTTTTGTACCTTATATTTACCCAAAAATAAAGACCCAAAAGTGATGTTATAAGAATAAGAAAGGTCTAACAAGATAGATTAAAGATAAATTTAACATTCAATTAGATTGATTTATTTGTTTGATCTTTGCTTCAAGTGCCGACATTCATAAATTCAGGTGTTGGCAACAAGCCACTTCTTTTTCTCTCTTTCCCTGCCTTAGTACTCCATTAATCTTATTTTAAAGAATTTCCTTTTTCTCATTAATTTCCTAATTTCTGAACTTCTTTAAGTTAATGAAACCAAATTAATGAAGAGCGTGACAAAACACACTTAAATAATCCATATATCTATTTCTATCCATTTCTGCAAATACATACACAGTGGCTTCTTCAAGGTTACCTGAAATTGACACAGGACTCTAATTTGTGAGGAAACGATCCGTCTCCTTGCAATGAGTACTTTTCTCATACACTCTACTCCACTCACTCTGTTCCAACTGAGATAAATACTTGACTCATTGGATATCACAAAATCCACGATACCTGACTCACTAGAATGAGAATTTTTCTTCCTTTGTCCACTCACTTTATTTCCAACTGGGATTGATATTTAACTCATTGGATATCATGCATTTTGTTTCACAAAAATTTTAGTTTTAAAAAGTTTCATTGCTCTTTGACACCAAATTTTCCCTAGGACCAAAAAAATTAAAGAAATAGACCTAGGGTCAACTGAAAAGTGACCAATCCTCAATCCACGAGCTACGATCTTTTTCATGGATTGCAGAGAATTGCAATATCTAATCTCTCATCGACCAAGTTTTGGAAGCCAAAAGGTACTAGCAGGCTGAGCAGATGCATAAGTAAGAACCACAGCATCAGCCTGCCTGATTTCAAATTCATACAAAGACAATATCGATTGAACACATATAACTAAACTCTTTGATGATGATAGCTAAGCAGAATAGTTTAGACAGCACCTCGGATAGCTGTCGACAATCATATTTGATGCACGTCACAGATTGACAGGATTGATTTGAAAACTAAAAGTACTAAAAGCGAAACCCAAAGAACACTGCTACAAACACAAAGGAGAAAACTTTGAGACGAAAAGTTCATGAGGTTTTGGCATAGCCCGAGCGTCAGTGCTCCTTCCGCATTCCATCTCTTTATTGACCTTGAATGCCCGTCGACAGTTATTACATTGCTCCATGTGAGCCTCCATCATTCGGTCACTGTTACTAGCTTTTGAATTTGAACAGGTCAAACTCCTCTTGTTCCATGCTTTGGTATATCGAACAACTTTTATAGGCTCTAGGGCGGGCCCTGACTTCTCATCTTCAATATTCTCCATTCCTTTTGTCCTCAACCTAATACACAAACAATTTCTCTCTTGACAAACTGCATAGATCGACCAAAAAAAAAAAAAAAAAACTGCATAATAGGGTGTAATTTTACACTCTAAATGACAAGCATGATCCCTGAGCTCAACTAATTTGAGGTGAAAAGGCATTTTAAAAGGAAGAAACAAAAAGGCGCTTACAAAGAGATTTTCATTTTGGCTCAATTTCTTTCACTTACAGTTTTTGATAATACAAAAAGACAACACCATTACGAAAAAATTGTCTGTTCTTCTTCCCTGCAACTAGCTGTGCAATTTTTCCATAAGAGAAAAGCACCTTCATTATATACATGAAGACATCATTCCCTCAACTTGATATTTCACAGTAATTGAACCTGATGGCAATATTTGCAGCCAAAAAGGGGTAGCATCCAGCATAATTCTTCAAAGCAGGCACTTTCTGAATCTTCTTAAACTAACTGAAAGCAACACACATCTTCATTCTTGAGACACGCAACACCATTGATTTGACCTAATTTCCTGGTGGTTCTCTCAATAAAAATTGGAAATGCAAGCCTTCGAATTCTATCCAGCTACAGCTGAATAACAGCTACATTTTTTCGCAGGTACTAGCTTCCATGTTTTGCAGATATCTCCTATATTCATACAGTTGAGACACTCTTTGCCATAGAGATCAATGAATCAGCCTGTGCTCATGGAGATCACAAAACTATTCGTCTATATTGATCTCCAGTAGGACTGATTTAACTGTAGGTTGTTCCTGCACTATAGAATAGCCTACCACCATTACAACAAATGCTTAAAGGGTAATCTTCCTGCAAGGCCCTAACAAGACATTAACTTACCATGGGGCAAGTCGTGTGAATCACCAAAAGGAAAGATACATTCTACACCTTACAGTTCCAAGAAGCTGGAGAAAATAAGGTGAAGGTTGTAAAAGATGATTGGATAACCAAATTATTTCAAGGCAACATATAGGTAATTCCAAAGTCACGTTCGCTCACCTGAAGTAATGGTGCAATGGCAGCAGAGATCAACCACAAGTCAACCCTCGATAAAGGGAACTGGCATAAGGCAGTAGACCAATGTGCAACCTCAAGGATCCAGAAACTGCCTTGCATTTCATTGAGGCCATCCTAGTGATCACAAAGCTAGGAAGCCCTTCCCATTTTGTGTTGCGAAGAAGCCTTTAGATATAGCAGTGGTAGAATGAACATAGAACACATGCATCATCACGGAGGCAACAAGTTACATCCCTTTGCTTTCAATTTTCTTTCCAGACCAAAGAACTTCAGTCCCGATAAAACTAGGTCTGCTGTCTTCTTCTGCATGTGTTCAACCAGCATGTCATCGTAAACAATTGCATCTGATTCCCTCAAAAGCTTGCGCTCTTGCATACTTGAAAAGACTTTTCTAGCTTCTTCTATTGTCCCATGCTTACAAAATCCAGAGATGACGGCAGAGTATGCAACATCACTTGGAGGGAAGCCCTCTTGCACCATCTCTTCCAGGACTTCAACCACTTTCTCAGCCTGCCCTGACTTAGTTGCATGGAGAATCGTCAGAGAGTATTTGAACTCCATGGGTCCACTCATAACACTGGCCAGGCAATCACGGATGAGCATCATAGTCGCATCGATCTCCCCAATTTTGCTGAGTCCTTTAGCAAGAGAACAATATGCATCTATAGAGGGGAGACATGACATCTCCATTATCTTATTATAACATGTGCATGCCTCTTTTATTTCCTCAAGTGCAACAAGACATTCGATAGCAATACTGTAAGTCAAGGAATCGGGCTCGATTTGGGTGTTCTTCATTTCATCAAATAGAGACATTACCAATTTCACATCCCCAGACTTTTTCAAAGCCCCCATCAAGATATTGTAGATCGACACACTGCAGTAACCTTTTACCTTCAAGTCCCTGAAAACATCTAAAGCTATCGGTATCCTCTCTTCCACACAAACGAAAGATGAGAAGAAACTGGAGAGATCATTTATCACAGAAAATCCAAACTTCTCCATCTGCATCAGCAACTTGCTGAAATCCTCCATTCTTCTCATCTCAGCGTAAGAGACCAGAATGGGATTAACTGTCCCAAAATCTGGCTGGAGATCCTCCTGCAACGTTACAAAGAAAAGCTTGTGAGCCTTATCAACATGCTTGACACTACACAAGCCTTCGATGAGAGAGTTATAGATCCGCAAGTCAGGCCGATATCCTGAGTCAATTAAATCCTTCAACAAGCCACAAGCAGATTCAACTTTGCCACCTGCAACGAATGACTCAACTAATGTGCCATAAGTCGCCCGATCAATTAACAAACCTTTTGCTTTCATCTCCTTGAACAGCTCAAAGGCCTTGTCCGTTCTCTTTCCTTTACACAATCCAGTAACCAAGGTTCCATATGCCATAACATCAGCCTCGACACCGTCTCTCTTCATTTCCTCCCACACCCCTAAACATCCGTCTAAATACCCTTCCGAAACCAATATCTTAACCATTGCCGTATATGCAAAAACATCCGGCTTGCACAAGTTTGCTCTCATATTAGCCAAAAGCTCCATCATTTCATCAATTTTCCCTGCCTTACATAATCCTTTTATCAGGATCATGTAGGTGACGCTATCCTCAACCAGCCCATCGCTCCTAAAATCATCGTAAACAGACAACGCCAGATCCAAATGATCAGTCCTCACCAACCCATCAATAATCTTGTTATACAAAAACACACGCGGCTTCACGCCGAACTTCTTCATCTTCTCATACACATAGTAAAGCCTCAACCCCCTATTGGCATCCACATGCATCCTAATCAAAATCTCGAATTGCTTCTCACTAGGCGGCTTCCCCTGCGAGTCCATCAACTCGGGCACCTGGTCGGCAGCTCGGAACTTGTTGTTCCTATTCAAGCAATAAGCAAGTGCATTGTAGGCCGCATAGTCGTGTCTATAACCCTTTTGCCTACCTGCCCAAGCAAAGAACTTGGAGGCGATCGTGGGGTTATTCTCCGCCTTGAGCACCTCCGCGACGAGGCTGGGCGTCACGCGGCGGAGCTTGCAGAGCTCGGCGACGACGGGCGGGCCCCAGTCGCCGCGGTTCCGGCGGAACGCGTCGACGATGAAGCGGGCGATCGGGGAGAGGCGGCGGGAGGCGGCGAGAGAGGAGGGAGGCTCGGGCGCCGGCGGCGGAGACGGGAGGGGGCCACGGTGGTCGGAGTCCCATCTGTGGAGGTGGAAGGGAGCCGGCGGGGTCGTGGGTCTGGGGCTCTGCCGAGCGGGGATGGTCTTGCGGGAGGAGAAGAGGCCGCCGTAGACGACGGGGCGGTTCTGGGAGGGCTTGCGGTGGCCGTAGAAGAAGTACGGCTTGAAGGGCTTCGGCGCCGGAGGGTGGTTGGGCGGCATCTGGAGTCCTTCTGGGGTGGCGGCGCCGCCGTCGGACGGTGTAGGGAGTGGCGGAGAGACGGTCCCGGCGAGTGTAGCTAGAAAAGACTGATCAGGTTGCAGCCGATTTGCTTCTTGACGTTTACAATTTCTGAAATTGCAATGTGCGCCCTGTATTTTGGAGTCCGTTTCAAATGTACCCCTTGATTATGACTTTCGGCCGTATTCTCATCGGAATTTCATTCAATGCCGTACTCTCCCATTGATGGTGTCTGCTGAAGGGGCAAATCCTCCTGCAAATTAGGCAAATTTACATTGAGCCCCCTGATCTTATGAAAGTTCATTGCAATGCCCTCACTTTGATTGTAAAATCAAAAGGAATTAATCATAGTAGAAGGAGAAAATGGGGTAAAAAAAAACAAGGAACAAGCTGGACGATAGGAGGGAAAAGGGAAAAGGGGCGCCTCCGCCCCGCTTTTACCATTTGAGAAAATTTTTATTTTAAAAAAATTACATGTGACATTTTACTTATCTTGAATTCTCTTTCCATCATTATCGATACCCATAGTGGCACTTAGGGATGTATGGGTGTCAATGGGTTGGGTCGCGGTTTTGATGTTACCTGACCCGACCCAAAAAGCATGTGACCCGAACAAAAGGGGGTCCGTTTGGATAGGGTTGGGTTTCGGGTCTTTTTATTTATTTATTTATTTTATAAAAAAAAGGGACAACAATCTCCCACTTAAAATATTAAAAGGAAATTTAATAAGATCTTAATAATACTCAAATCCTAATTGATAAGATTACTAATTCAACTAGAAAAAGAACATATCCATTTAAAACTCCCCTATGATAATTTCATAGAGCTTCATAACTCTTGGCATCAAGCCAGCTCAACCCCGGTCAAGCATCCTTCTAGAATTTATTATGCATTGAAAAGTTTCATAAACATAAACCTTAAGAAATTATGCAAAAAATCAACAAATTTGAGCTAAACAACCAATTAAGCAGTACAAACTTTTGGGGTAGTGAGAGAAAGATAATTGACAAAATCACTAGCATCACAAACTTCAGGTACCATGATTATCTGTAAGTAAATCAAAGAACCTGCACTCGACGAAAACCCACGTTTAAAATACTCTTCTCTTAATCTTTGTTTCTTGGACTTTTTAATTTGGTCGTTGCCTAAGGAAATATCTTCCCCTCCCACCACAGAATGCTCCTGTATCTTCATTTCATTCTCACTCTCTCTTTTTGTTATCATCGAATAATGACAGCTTAGATTCTCTAATAACTACAATTGGTTCAAAGGAATATCCAGTTGTGATAGATAGTAGATACCTATCTATGAGGGATATTTCTTCAAAATTGGTATTAGGGAACCGCAAATGCGCAGTATTTCCTCATTCAAACTGCAAAGAAATGATTCTCAGGCTCTCAAAATACATTTACGGTAGCATCATATAATAAGCAATGATCATCATGCTCTCAAAATATACATCACGTCATCCATTAAGCAATGACCCTAATGCTCTCAAAACTGTTCTTTTACAAAAAAAAAAAAATTTGTAAAGCACAACAAAAAACATTGTGCCGGTTCTTTAAGAATCTCAACCACCTAAAAAGCCGATCTAAGTAAAAGTTTATAAAAGTAACATGCACAGTCCAAATGTCTCTTCCTTTTAACCTTGTAATAGCTTCGTATATGGGTTAACACCCCATTGATGCTCTTCAGTGAAATTCATTTATTCATTGAAAGGCAATAAACAAACATTTATCAATAGGAAAACAACCTGCACAGAAGCAGAGAACAACTAAATAGGGAACTAAATCACGCAAATAGTGGAAATGTTTATTGGAAGTGCCATTGAACTAACCAATTACCATGTTGACATGAAATGTGACAAGTCAAGCTGTGTCAAATTAGAGGTCGAAATCGAAGGCAGTTTTACCATCATGAAACACATGGTGGAAAGTTGAAAATGTATCAACCACGAACTCCAATGAGTGCAACATGTGTTGATCTGATCAAAATTGCCATGGATAAGATATAGTGTTCCCAATAGTAGTTTCACATATACGAAGCATGGGAGTTCTGCTCTAAAACTTCAAAGTTGTGCTTATATATATATATATATATATATATATATATATATATATATATATATATATAGATATATATAAGTGTTTTGTACAAGTCACCATCCTGTTAGGGGTATCAAAAATCGAACCACGGGGTATCAAAAATCGAACCACAAACTGAACCAAATTGAAAAATTCGGTCTTTTTTGGTTTGGTTTTTATTCAGTTCGGTTCTCATTAAAAACCAAAACTTGTTTAATTGGTTCGGCTTGTATCGATTTGGTTAATTGAACGAAACCCGATAAAATTTAAATTTTTTCCTTTTTTAAAATTTTTTTCTTTTATTTTTGAAAACAATCGTTTTTTGATTTTCTTTTTCTTCTTCATTGGCCGGTCGCCAGCCATGATGGTGGCTGGCAACCGACCAAAGGCGAGCTTGAGCCTCACCGGATCAAGTGAGGCTCAACTCGTCGGAATACGGTGCTCTCAAGCCTCGCCGGGTTGTGGCGAGGCTCGAGCTTGCCTACGGCTTTGTCCGGCCTCCACCATGGTCGGCAACCGGCCAATGAAGAGGAAGAAGAAGAAGAAGAAGAAGAAGAAGAAGAATAAAAAATAATTAAAATTTGATTTTTGAAAAAATAAAAAAAATTATAGAAAGTGGTGTGTGTGGGGGAAAAAACAAACACAAAAGTAAAAACTGAAAAATCGAACTGAATTCGGTTCAATAAATTTCCTTATCGGTTCGATTTTTCAAAAAAATTGAGCCAAAATCTGAACCGAGTTACACCTCTAGTCAACGAGAGTTCTTTTTATAGCCAAAGGAAAAAAAAGAACTTGAACCTCCTTTCAACATCCTTATTCAGTTAACGTTAGCTATCTAAATCGTTTTCCACACGCTATTGCTCTACAATAAACATCATCCAATGGTGCTTCCCCCTTAGAAAACTATTGAGAAGCTGTTGATTATTAGTCATGGACCAATTTTACCATTCTAATGTACTGATGACCACCACATTCAAGGCTATACTCACATGCAGTATCATGAAGCTTAGAGTAGTTTTATGTCGCCATACCAGACCGAGGATTATACATATCAATTGAAGAATCCATAAGGTCAAAAGGAGGACATATCAGAAATAGAGCAAAAAAAAGAAAACTTATCTCGACCCTCCTTTCATTCGTTTCAAGCAAGTGAACGATTAGAACTCAACGCCAACCAACACGGGCCAAGAAACAACCACATCTCTTTCTGTTAGGCACTTAATCAAACACTCGATGCACGCCCATCAACAACCACATCCCCACAAACCCAAGTGAGATTTGCTCCCAGAAAACACCACCACAACAATCTCACAAGAAAAGAATCAAAACACTCCCCACTCCTCTCCGTCTTCGATACATCTTGACCCGGCACAAGAAGCTAGATCGGCGAAAGAGCCTTACCTTTTTTGCCGATTGTGTGAGAACGAGGCTTGGACGTTAGAAGAGGTCCTTGATCAACCGGGCCGGTGAATCGTCGCTTCTCATCGCTCGATTTCCTTTATAACGTCTTCCGCTTTTAATATTGGGTTAATACTCTAAAAAACCCCAAAATGGTATACTTGTGACAAATTTACCCCAAACTATTTTTTTGACCACCAAAAACCCCAAACTGATATACCTTTGACAAATTTACCCAAAACTGGTACACATGTGACAAATACCCTATGTTAGTTTTCGTTAAATTTTATTCTCAAATTATTAAGTTAAATGACACGTGACAGTTAACCAGTATACTAATTTAGGATTTTACGCTCCGTTTGTCACAGTTTACAATTTTTGTGATTTTTTTGTGGTTAATCCAATTTAGCATAGAGTATATTTGTCATAAATTTACCAGTTTAGGGTTTTTTGCTGTCAAATAAATTAGTTTGAGGCAAATTTGTCATAAATGTACCAATTTATGATTTTTTATAGTCAGTCGGGGTAAATTTGTCACAGGTTTACCAGTTTGGGGTTTTTCATGGTCAAAAAAATAGTTTGGGGTAAATTTGTCACAAGTGTACCTAGTTTGGGGTTTTTTAGGGTATTAACCCTTTAATATTTAGAGCCTCTTTTTATTCCCAAGCCTCGTATACTCACGGGTGCGCTCTCTAGAGTTTCCAACCTATTAACCCAATGAAACTGGAAAAAAGAGAACAATAACCTTGTTGATTTTTTTTTTTTTTGGTGAAATTCTAAAAAAATCCAAGACTAAAAAGCTCCTAGCTAAATTGAGAAGATTATTGAGTTAGACAGCTTGCAACTAGTCAAAGTCATGAACAATTTAGATTAGTTACCTCTTGTCAGTAAGTGCAAGGAAAAAATGCAGGTCTTCTCAAATGTTCAGATAGTCAATTGCTCTAGAGAAGTCAACTTTGTTACAAACTGGGTAGCCAAAGCTCACAAGAAAAATTACTTATCTCTAAATTGGATCTTATCCTCTCCTCAAACTTTGTTGGACCTTTTATGTAATGATGCCTATTTACTGGGCCTCTTATCTTTGCTTACTTAATGAAATATTTCCGTTTTTGACCAAAAAAAAAAAATTTTGAGGAGGTCTCTCGGTCTCAAGCTTCCGACCAAAATTATTAATTCAACGAAACTGGAAAACAAACCTTGCTGATTTTCTTCTCCAAAATTAAGAATCCAAGACTAAAAGAATAACTTTTACTTATTATTTATTGATTGAAATGTTACGGTGATCGCATTGCAATCAAATATTGACATGTATATTCACATATTATATTTTTACAATTTACTAAAATTTGAATAATATTTTAGATTTTTATGGGAAAGCAAAAAAAAAAAGAAAGGATGGCCTCTAATGATTATAACCACTGTGTTTGTTTATATTTTATGTATTTCAATGTCAATGCCATTAAAAATAAATGCCAAAAAATAAATTAAAAATACAAGAGTAAAACAAGCAATTTCGGGGCACATATTGTATCATCTAAGGGCGTATTTGGTAACGTTTTTGTTTTGGGGAATAATTTTTTAATAGAAATAGTTTTTTTTTTGTTTTTGTTTCTGTTCCAAAGAACAATTTCTAAGTATAAGAAAGTGTTTGGTAACTACAAAAAATTTCTACTCCAGGAATAGAAATACGTTTGGTAAACTTGTATAATTTTTTTTGTTTCTTTTAATTTTTTTAATTTTCTTTTTTTTTTCTTTCTTCCTTTTGGCCGACAGCCTCGTTGAGGGCCGGCGACGCTCCGATGAGGTCACCGGCCCTCAACAGCCAGTAGTTGGCCATCGCCGAGGTTGGCGACCGGCCAAAGAAAAAAGAGGAAGAAAAAGGAGAAAAAAAGAAGTGTTTCTAGAATTGTTCCCGGGAATAAGAAATGAGTTTTTTCTACTTCTTATTTCTGTTCCAAATCTGTTCCTGGGAACCAAAAAAAAAAAATAGATTTTTTGTTCTCAAGAATAAAAGTGTAAATAAACGCGTTTTTGTTCTTTTTTTGTTTCTTGGAACAAAAGAACAAAAAATTTTGTTCTAGGGAACAAAAATGCATTTTGCCAAACACACTCTCAAATAGAAGTAATTTCACATATTTTGGCAAAAATTGGGAGGAAATGACATGTGGAAAGTATTTCCTAGGAAGTAAGAATCATCCCGGGCCAAAAAGGAAACAATTGCCACTTTTTTTTTTTTTTTTTTTTTTTTTGCTTTTGGCTTTATTCTCTCTTTTTCGACTAATTAATTTTCGCATATCAACCGCATTTTACTACTGCTTGGAGTCCTTCATACACAGCAAAAGCAATTTGGTTAGGATCATGAACTTAATAACCTCGCCAGTCCCCAACAATGCTCCGATGATGAGTATGACTCCTTCGGCGACATCATCCTCAATATGTACGAAACATCTCTTGGTGAACCCGAGTACAACGAAGACGACCTGAATGGGTTGTTGACACCCGAATTTTATCGATTGTTGAAGTGTCCATTTTTTGCAAAAAAATATAAAAATACAAAAATAAGAGAGGGAGATAGCAAAAGTTTAATTAGAAAAAAAGAGCAAAAAATGAGGTCCAGCGAGTCGGCATGTTCGGCCCACTCTTTTAATAAATTTTCGGTCAGCCCCTTCTTTCATCTGGTCCATCTCTCCTTTTTCCTTTAAATCTACGATTTAAGCCCACATCAGAACCTAACAAAAGATGGCCCAGCTCATCACCCATATTCTCTCTGCTGCAGGCACGCGCGCACAACAGAGGGAAGGGGGACGGGCAAGTGACGTCACCGCCGTGACGCAAGCTGAAGGAATAATCCAGCTATAGTCAGAGGAGAGGTGGGCGAATGGGCGAGAAGCGTGACGGAAAAGATTCGCAAGGAGAGAGGAGGAGAGAAGCTCCATGCTCGTGTTCACATAAGAAAAGAGAAGGAGAAGTTCACGGAGAGAAGGGTTAGTTCTTGGGGTAGAAAAAGAGGGATAGTCGGAGCTTGGCTTTAACCTGTTCAGGTTTATCGCACATCGTTCATGAAAAGGGCGGGTGGTTAATTTATTAGTGTGAATGACGACCTCATCTCTTAAGTTAATTTTTGGAATGAGAGAGGTCTAAAGATCACCCAACACAATCCTAGTTGAGTCGCCATTGGCCACCGCCTTCATCCATAGTAGGATGCTATGTTCTGTTGAGGTTGCCCTTTCAGCTGGAGGATAGAAAGGGGTCGTGGTTGTCTGATGAAATTAAGCATGATAGCAACAAACAGTTTCATAAACTTGTACTTGAGCGATGTACTCACAAGGATTTAGGTGAAAACTTCTGCTTGAGCGGTGAACTCAGTTAAGGTTGGTTTGTAATAATTGGTGTTGATCTGGACATTGATACACCATGTTTAAGCTAAATGTAGGTGAAGTTAAGGTCGATTTGCAATCATTGGTGTTGATAAACAATTTCTTAAACTTTTGCTTGAGCGGTGAACTCAGTTAAGGTTGGTTTGCAATAATTGGTGTTGATCTGGACGTTGATGCACCATGTTGATCTAGACATTGATGCACCGTGTTTAACATATAAGTCAAGGTCGGTTTGCAATAATTGGTGTTGATCTGGACGTTGATGCACCATGTTGATCTAGACATTGATGCACCATGTTTAACATATAAGTTAAGGTCGGTTTGCAATAATTGGTGTTGATCTGGACGTTGATGCACCATGTTGATCTAGACATTGATGCACCATGTTTAACGTATAAGTTAAGGTCGGTTTGCAATAATTGGTGTTGATAAGCAATTTCATAAACTTTTGCTTGAGCGGTGAACTCAGTTAGGGTCAGTTTGCAATAATTGGTATTGATTTGGACATTGATGCACCATGTTTAAGCTAAATTTTTTTTTCGAGTTTGTAACTTGAGGTGCACACTAAATGTTTGATGATTTGCCTAAACGAACTGCATAAAGATTTAATCCCCAAAACTGAGTTTCAGATTTATTGATGAGTGATCTATCTATGGATTATGAAGAACACGCCTAATTCCACTTTTTGTTTTGTTTTATGTCTTGATTTATATCACTGAGCCAATATTGTTGCTAGACCTTCATCTCCTTCGTCAGTGTTTTCGTGACTCAAACCCGATTCGGTTAGCTTTCTATTCCCCATTCATTGATCATATGTGCATCTAGTCAGTAAATACAAGTTGTTAATTTTTGTGGTAAAAATATAAGTGTCGTGAAAGGGCGAGCTTGCTCCGACCGTCGTCGGTGATTGGTTGGTCACATTTGTTTTTCTAGCTAAGCAGGCCAAATCTGGTGTTGTTGTCCAGCGTTTTTTATTGACAGCCAATATTAGATGGTCTCGGAGAGCCAAGTCAGTGTGGTCTCCAACCACTCACGTGGTGCCATGTGGAAGCATGGGCCCTTTTGCTGTCTTCTGCATTTTTCCTTCCTTTTTCCTCTCCCTAGCCTTCTTCCTACCCTCTCCTAGTCTCGACACACCCACTCTCCTCCCACCTTGCACATTCTCTCTCATCTGCAATGCATTTATTATGGCACCAAGGCTTTTCTCTTCTCTTACCTCTTCAAACAAAGGAAAGAGAAGCAGAGGCTTTATGTTGCTCTCCAACGGTTGCAAATTACCATTTCCCATTTCTTTCACTTGACGAAGGTTTCAAAATTTTGAATTTCAAAATCTCTCTACGCTCATCGCTGCTCCACCGTTTGTTGGGTGGCCGTTCCCATCCGTTGTTGACGAACCACATTACAAGCCCCCCTCCTTTGGCGTTGTTACTTCTCTCTTTGCTCTCATTGCTACTTTGGTGTTCGTCAAGTGGTTGTTCCCCTGCTGTCGTCAACGAACCACATTACGGCTGCCCCTACTCTGGCGCTCGCTTTCTTCTCTCTCCGTGCTCCTTGTTGCTTTTATGTTCTCGGAGTTCATCAAGTGGTCGTTCCCTTGCCGTTGCTGGTGAAGCAGGGGCCCCTACTACAAGGCTCACTCGCTTCTCTTTCCGCGCTGCTCCGGTGTTTATTAAGCGATCGCGAGGAGGAGGAAAGGCCATTTCTTCCTAAAGCGGAGGGACGGGGACAAGACATTTGGCCGTGGTTTTGCGGGAGCGATGCCTGAGGCACATATCCTACCACTACACGCTATGGAGCTGGTCGGTGATTACACGCTGCTCTAGAAACTTAAGTCCCAAAGGGAGGTCATCGACTAGCTAAACTCTGTCATTCAAGGTGCATTTAGGGCTTTCATGATGGCGATTGCTTTTGCAAAGATATCTCCACCTTGTGAGTTGGAAAGGACATGGCTTCTTCCCTGGGGATGCGTTTGTGGAGACGTCTCAACTCTTTCTTTGATGATAATTTAAACCTCTACCGAAGGACGTTTCAAAAGGCCAAATATAGGTCAAATACAAGTGACAACTGATATCCTACATGTCTTGTTCAACACAAGTCTTCTCTTGGTCGGTCGAGATAAATAAGCAAAGTTTTTTTTTTAGAGAGAGAGACGTTGTTTGCTAATTTGAGAAATGCGCGAAAATCAGGTGGTGATGTGGTCTTCTTCTAATGTCTACTTTTCGCTTTCTGTTTTTGTTTTTCATGATTTTTTATTTTTTATTATTTTTATGGTACTCATCCTATGATATCTCTACTTAAGATACTTGAAGATGATCGTGAATGTGACAAAGATTTATCGTTTCCTTAGTGCAATCTATTAGCCAATCCATTTTTGTATATATGTTTCCATGAATTCTGTTTTAATGGTTAAGTAATGTCATGCTTTGATGTTTTATGCCTATAGTTATTGAACCAATCTCGATATTTGATTTCGTGTTATTTTTCTTATGTCCATTAGATCCCTTTTGATCAAGTAAAGCCTTTGCACCCGTAAATTCGCGGTGTAAGGTTATTCGATGGCTGAATTAGAGGTAATTCTGAACTTCTACTATGTGAAAGATATTTGCTTTCTAAAAAAATGGAAGAAATTTTATTTTTCTTGTAAAAGCACTATGTTGAAAACCTTTTGTTATTTGCTTGTGGCATGAAACTACTCATCTTGCACATATAACCCATGATTTGGAAAAAGATTTTGAGTTTACGACAGGAATGATTTTTACAAATGAACTTGAAGTATATCATAAATATGTGGCATATGCTATAAGCAAAGATTTTGGAGTGAGGAAGTCTAAGACTAGAAAAAACGGCAAAGGAGAAATAACTTGACGGATTTTTATGTGTAATTGTGAGGGGTATTATGTCAACTCATCTGATCAAGAATGAAAATATGAAAGACTTGAAGTTAGATGCGGTTGTCCTGCTTTTATCAAATTTAAGGTTGAGAATGACGTTCATGAAGTCGTGGAGTATGTTTCCGAGCACAATCATGAATTTATACTCGAACATCAAAAGCACTTAATAAGATGTTGAAGAATGAATTCTAAAACTTGCGAAGGAGTTTTAGTTGACATGGCTAAAGCCAGCATTGGGGGGACAATGGCATATAAATTCTTAGCTAACAAAGTGGGAGGAAGCCAAAACTTAGGTTTTATTCTACGTGATTGTCAAAATTTTCTACAAAGTGAAAGATCAAATCTTATAAGGGGGCAATTGTCAAAGTCTATCATTTTCATTGTATGCAAATGCAAAATCTAATGTATTTCTATGCACAATAGGTAGATCAAGATAGTAGATTGACAAGTCTATTTTGGAGAGATAATTTGTCCAAATTTAATTATGACTGTTTCGGTGATGTTGTGATTTTTTATACCATCTATCGTACTAATAAGTATAACTTGATATGTGCACCTTGTGAGAGTTAATCATTATTGAAATAATACTTTGTTTGGTTGTGCATTTTTATCGAATGAAACTGCAAATTCATTTATGTGGTTATTTGAAGTGTTTTTGAAGTTTATGAGAATAAGGCTCCAAAAATCATTTTCACTTATCAAGATCGAGCAATGGCAAAAGCCATTCGAACAGTGTTTCCGAATACTTAACATCGTTTATGTACTCCGCATATTGGGAAAAATGCCAATCAAAACATTCCACATCTTTATCACGAGCCGAAGTTTAGGGATAAATATTTCTCAAAGCTTATGTATAGATGCAAATCAGAAGATGAATTTGAATATACTTGGAGAAAAATGGATGGGAAGTGGAGCACTGAGAATAATATTTGGCTTCAGAGGTCGTATGACTTGAGACATAAATAGAGCTTGGCTTTTGGTCGTGATATTTTTTCTTGTGGTATAACATCAAATCAAAGAAGTGAGAGCACCAACAATATCTTCTAACAAATGTTGGCTAAGACATCGAGTCTTATAGTATTTGTCCGCCACTATAAAGAACAATTGAAACATATGAGAGAGATTGAATGTCAAGATGATTATAGTTTTCGTGGGCAACCCAAATTGCATATTTTGCATAACTGGATATTGATGCATGCCATTTTGGTGTATACTTGTGCCATTTTAAAAATGTTTTATGAAGAATTTATGCAAATTGTCTCCCAACAAATTTCAAATACTACTTTCAATGGGTTGATTTATGAATACACTCTCAAGTGTAAAGGGATTCAAGGTGAATATATTGTCAGATTCAATCTTGTTGACTTTTTAGTTTCTTGTGAATGCAAGTTATTTGAATCAAATAGTGATTGTGTTGCCATGCTTTGTACATGTTGAATGGGAACACGTTAGTTTCAATCATTCAATCTTCTTATATTTTGAAAAGATGGACTAAAAGTGCGAAGCAAAAATATATGAATGATGAATATCATGAAATGTCAGCAAGTCTATCTACCTTTAATAGATTTTCCACATTAATGCAAAATGCTTTTGAAGTGATGAGTTTGGGAGCCAAATATGGAAATACTATGAGAATAGCGAAGAAGAACTTGGATGCAACAGTAGCTAAAATTTTATCATACAACTCAAGCATAGTTGTGACAAATGATGTTAGTGATGATAATGATAATCAGGCTTCTTTGTGTGAGATGTTGGTGTTGGACCCCCTTTAGAAGAAAGGAAATGAAACAAGTTATGGAAGGCTTAAAGTCTCAAGTGAGAAAAAAATAAAATAAAGTAAATCTAAGAAAGTAAAACCCTCGATACCAGTAGAAAGTCGAGGTGAGCTAATTGACATAGAATTCTAGTTAATATGTTTAGTTTATTCTTATGCTACATGTTGCCAGTTAATATATTTTTTATTTTGTAATGTAGAGCTGGCTATTTAAGCAACACATGTTGAAACTCATTTATCAAATTATTCAAGAAATTCAAATCAAATTCAAAATGCCTTTTATCCTGGCAACATCGGCGGTTTATAGTAAATCTTAATTTTTATAATCAGGTGTGTCTCTTTTGGAGTTCAACATTTGTTTTTACATTCTACTAATTTGATAATTTTTTTTATTTAATATACATTGATGCAACCGGTATACATCATGCCGCCAAGGATTATGAATGGGGTTTTCCCATTCACTAATCAAGTATATAGTAGTTTGTGTTACTAATTTAATGTTTGGTTGAGATTTAATGTCCCATAAAAGCATTTTATTACATTATATTAATGAGGTAATTTTTTTTATATGATGCAAAAATCATATATCATGCCGCCAAGGATTATAAATGGGTATTCCCCATTCATTAGTTAAGTACCTATTATGAAAATCGTTTGATATTGCAATATTGTTTCATCTTTAGTAAATTATTTTAATGCTTATTGATAATACTTTCTTATTAATATATGTTGGAGTATCATAATAGATTTTATGAAAACATTTTGAGTCAAGTACTAGTCGTCTCGCTTTTGTTAACTTGCATTTTTGAGATAATATTTATGCATGCTCATTGTTTATAAAATTGTGTCTTTTCTCAAAATATATTTTATTCCTTTGTATATGAGTCATCTAATTCTTTTAGATATCCTAAGATGAATTAATTGAATGATTCTGAAGGTAGAGACAATGCATGATCACAAAAAAATTCGTCAAGAGGCGAAAGATAGCAGCATGGTCATTATTTTGTATGCTTGTTAGAATTCTTTTGTCTTCTATGTTTGAGAAGCTTAATAGTGGAATATAATGAAGAATGCATATGTTTTTATGTTGAGTAGTTCATTGAGTATATAGGATGATGTGTTAAGAAGTCCTAATTTGACAAATACATGTGGTTTTGATGTGTAATTGCATATACTTTTGGCAACACAATTATTGCTTTTTATGTTTGTAAGAATTCCCTTGTCTCTTGTGCTGTTTAGGAAGCTTAGTTGTTGAGCACTTGTACCATATTTTTGCAATTATAGATAATATATTGTTTGGAGTACTCATCCACAAAAGGGATTAAAGCCACAAAAGTACTCGAAGAGACCATTTATTACTCTTTTCGATTTGCCTACTCATTGATGACAATTTCATGGATATGAATGTTGGAAACGTTTAACGTGAGAGAGAAAGAGCCAAAGGAAGAGTAATTGAGTTGGCTTTGGCCAATGGCAATGTGATGAAGATAATGAACGCAAATCCAAGAATGTAATTGTAACTATTTGATTCAAGCTATCAAAATTACAAGCTCCACACATCTATACATTAAATGCTAAGATCTTGAAGATTGAAAAGAAGATCTTTGTCATAAAAAAAAAAAAAAAAAAACGCAAGGCAAATCAAGCCTACCCTCATCAATTTTGTGAAACCATTGTACTATAACCATCTTATTGCCCTTGGAAATCTTGAACATATCATTTAAGTAAGCAACCATTTGTTTATTCTGTTCGGCGAGAATGTATACAAAGCCATGAACTTGAAATTAGTGAGAATATGGTAATACACAGCGAGATATTCATGCCAACCAAAAAGAAAGGATAAAGAAAAAGAAACCAAGATCAAAATAGAACTTACAGAGACTTTGACACCTCTATGGAAAAAAGAAGGAAATTGCTTTTTTTTTTTTTTTTTTTTTTGCATGTCATGCGGAGCTACCTATTGGATCTCCTTGGAAGACTGACCTAGTTTCGTAGTTAGAGAATCCTGAACAAGGGGAAAAGAATTGTGGAAGCAATGAATAATTAAACAAAGCAACAAAAAAAAAAAAAAGAGAATAAATTGACAGTTAAGTGCTCATAACTGCTAACAAACACCACATCAAGCAACCAAAAAACTAGAATCTCCCATCATTTTGACTTTGAAATCGGGTAAAGTCATAAACTTTACAGTGAGTTTTATATCAATCTTATGACCTTATACTTATAAGGACATCTGACAGAAAACTCGAAAGAAAATGGAACACTAAAGCTATTTGGCAATACTAAGGGCCTTAATTCCCAAATCACATAAAAATGGTAAAAGGCTAAAAGATAGGATACACTCAGGTCAACAAACTCAATTTTATAATAGTAAAACAAAAACATAAATTTTTAAATAAATTACAAGTCCAATTGGATTGTCAAAAAATTATTTACCACAAATCCAAAAGTGTCAACTTGAGGAAAAAAGCACAAGATAGAAAATATGTTAAGAGGGATGATGGGTACAAACCTAGGGAAACAAACATCTAGCTTTTGTGTACCTTCTCTTGCCAAAAGCCACTATCTGCATGATGCTGCTGTTCAAATTACCAACTTGCAAAAATACAATTCACGAAACCGAAATCAACAATTGACAATCAATCAATCAATTATCTTTATTTCCCGCCAAAGTACAGACTTCTTAGCTTAAACATCACACTACAAAATAGGGTCTATTCAAACTACCAACTTCTCAACTAAAAAAAATCGGGAACCTTTCTTAACAACCACCAGAGCAGGAAATCAAGGAAATTGGCAACATCACAGACTAATCAATGATGGGTGGAAATTTGCTCATGCTTGAGGACAAAAGGGGGTTTTCGAACTTCACTACGTAAATGGTCAGTGAATGAAGACAAATGTGGCCACGACTAATAAGGGCCTATTTGTTTGTGTTTTTTTTTTTTTGTTCCTCGGAACACAAATTTTGTTCTTTTGTTCTAGGGAACAAAAAAAGAACATAAATCAGATTTGGAACAGAAATAAGAAAAAATAAAAACTTGTTTCTTGTTCCCGAAAACACTTCCGAGAAACAATTTTTTTCTCTCATATTTTTCGTTCTCTTTCTTTTCTTTCTTCTTTTTTCTTTGGCCGGTTGCTAGCTTGGGCGAGGCCGCCGGCCCTCGTCGGCTGGTCGTCAACCATGGCCGAGGCCAGCGACCAGCCAAAAGGAAGAAAAAAGAAAAAAGAAAAAAGAAAAAAAGAAAATAAAAATATTAAAAAATTAAAAGAAGCAAAAAAATTATACAAGTTTAGTGTTTCTATTCTTTTTTTTATTTTAGGAACAGTTACCAAACGCGTTCTTCTGTTCAAAAATTGTTCCCCGAAAGAGAAATAGTTTTTTATATTTATGTTTTCTGGAACAATTTTTAAATAAAAACATTACCAAATGCACTCTAACTAAGCACACGCCACTCTAATTTGGCAAACATTACATACAAGAATGAGAGATTACGAAAATCATATTTCTAAGCAATTGAAAGCAGATCCACCTTTCAATTAAAAAAAAAAAAAAACAAGATCCACCAGAGAATGAGAGAGAAGTAGTGAAAAGATACATACATTGAATTGTGCAGGCTTTTCTACAAAATCTAATAAAGGTTAATCAAATGTAAAAATACCGACTAAGTAGTACTTAGAGAAGCTAATGTGGATTATGAATATCAGATGATATATCATTTATATTTTCTGTGGAAATATTTGAAACATTCTGTTGTAGATCTCAAGACCCTTTACATCTTACTTTATTGGGGACAAAGTTCTCCAGCCTTTTTTTTTTTTTTTTTTTTTTTTTTTTTTTTTTTTTTGGTCCCAGCTCCAGCTCTATAATTAATTCAAGAGTTACTCATCAGAACATAAAGCGGCGCCGTGACCACAAGTGCCCCATACAATTCCAGGTTGGGACCAACTTCCTGCGTCCCGTTTTTTGACATTGTCGGCTGCTCCCGATGCATCCATCCCTGACCCGTCCATTTAGCTAATCACGAGTTATAAAAAGTGGTGAACAACGCATCGTACAATTGCATAATTTGGGACCAACTTCCATCGTCTGGTTTTGTGATATCGGTAGGTGCTCCAAAGGGATCACACAACTCATCCGTTTAACTAATCACAAGTCATAAAAAGTTGTGAACTAACATATTAGACAATTACACAATTTGAGACCAACTTATAGCGTCCCATCTCTGACATTGTCAAGTGCTCTAAAAGCGTTATGTGACTCGTCTGCTTAACTAATCATGAATTCTATAAAGTTGTAAACAACATATTGGACAATTACATAATTCATACACACGGTACAAATAACATATCAGGCAATAAACTTTAGTTCCATATCGAACGGTCATTGTGAGTCAGCAAATAATCACGAAAGTTTGCTTTACGAAAGGTAAGTGCCAGATTCAAATAGTTATAAATGAATGCGCAATCTAACATTTGAACGACAAAGGAACAGAGAAGACAAGGGAAAGAACAAAAGAGGAAGGGTACGGTCCATATTCGTGTAAAGAGCTAAGTTCTACTTTAAATGGACACCGCTAAATCGAAAATTTTGACAAATCGCAAAGGTTTAATTTGTGATAATTTCAGACCTAGCAGATGATATTTCAAATTTTTTTCATCCTCCCAAAATGCAGAAATACTGGTCAAAGATCCTGATGTTCTTCATAAGTTGGAAGCAAGCTGGACCACCGAATTTGCTCTTCGTGGAGAATAAATTACGGAAAATGGGCAGACCAAGACATTAATATCGGTGAATTTATTGGCCCAGAAAAACGAAAATAGCGACAAAAAGAAAAAAAAAAAAGAATATGATGTTTGTGTTTTATACCTATGGTGTCTGGAGACAGCATCCTTCCCAGCTAATTTAGGGTTGACAAAGACCGATTTCAAGTCTTCCACGGGAGCACATGCTGAAAATGGCCTATAGCACGATTAGGATATATCCTTCAAAGTAGTTTCAAAGATAATTGTGACGAAAATAGTTAGGTATGGAAGCGGGTCGGCTTTTATCGAGTTCCCATTGCCCGCGACCTCAATAGGACTTATGAGGTTTTCGGATTTAGGGTTTTGTGATGAATTCAGGATCCAATTTGTGAAGTCTTGTGGGGGTTTGGACGGGCTTGGGATTCAGCTGACGGGTAACCTGAAACCCCCAAAAGTGATTTACCAGTCTACCCTTACTTCCTTTTCTGCAGGAAAAAAAAAATTCAGTTATAGATATATGTCGAGTTTATAAATTCTACAGCCCATACACAATATTTTCGTGCGATAGCCGCCACTTTTAAGTCCAACCTCTCATTTCCGTGTCATTAGATCGTATATTTTTATGATCGTGTAATGATATACTTCTGTGATCTTATATCACACAATTTTGGTGATTTTCTAATCGAAGAGTTTAGGGTCGATATTATACATTGGGCTAAAATTCATAGATTATATTGAACAAATTTAAAGTTCATAGATTATGTTGCATATTGGATCAAATTTATGAATCACTTAATCATTTTCCCTTTGAACGTAGACGAAAAGCAATTTTATTCTTATCAAAATGGTCCTAGGATATGCTCGAATTTCAGGTGCTATTGTAAGTAAACTACATAGCTAAAGTACATAATAACTAATTAAAATAAACAAAGGGAGGATATGCCGATGCCGATATTTACATACAAAAAGTGCAATGAGAATACATTATTCATCGTGTACATTTAGAGGACAAGATGAAAAGGAGAAAACTAAAGCAAGTAGGTACAATCGTGTGAATTTTAGGGTGAACATGTTAGAGTCTAGATGGATTCATGTGCTTTAGTAGTTCCATAAATATATCTACAAGACGAATTCTTAAGTTTAAAAATAAAATAAAATTTTGAAACAACTCTTTCTGTAAGTGCTGACCTATGGCCCCACTTACCAATAATATTGTCCGCTTTAGATTAGAGCTCATACGATTTTGTTTATTTGAGCTTTGTCTAGAAAAGACCTCATTGGTAGTTAAAATTGGTGCTACTCCTTATATAGCATATCGCCTCATCACACTCGGACGATGTGAGATTTAGTTCATTTATGTCCCCATGCCATTTTAAAGTCAAAGTCGCACCTTATCCAAACCCTCTTTGGCTCCAACAATCACTCTCATTCCCGTTAGATCGGATTGTGACACTTTCTTCTAATGATTTTGAAGATAACCAAGGAATGTCGATCAATTTTGTTGTGAAGGAGAAAAAAATGCACTTAATTACATAGAAGAGATTTGCGGGTCTTTTGGTATCTAAATTTTGCTTCATTAATTTGAAATTGTTGATTAACATCATTTTATCACCATCCAAAAACTATTTTCTTTTAAAATTACCATTTTATTTTGCTTTCAAATATGAGAAAACTGATTACGTACACGTAACCAAATGGCCTCTTATTTCGAAGAGAATCTGCATCTTCGGTCCTTGATGTCTAAAATCTTTGAGCTTTTACACTGTGTACTTTAATTTTGTGCTATTTTAGTCCCCGACCATCATCAATGTGCAATCTTATTGATACATTACACGGCGTATCTGGACAGTTCAAAAAGAATACTATATTAAACATCTGAATTCTTATTTACGCGCACAATCTGTGGTCCATTTTCTGCATCATATGACCACAAGAGACTGAAATTACACACCAAATAAAGGGAAGAAATTGGTAAATTTGGAACAAGAATGTTTTTTACCACGTATCGTCCTTTGGACCATCGAATTCTTGGTGGATCGAAAAAGGCAAAATTTCAATTTTGGTTCCCGAGCTTATTCATTTTTCTTTTTCCTTTTTTTTTTTGAATTTTTCACTTGTCCAATTTAAACCTTGAACTTTCGTAACTTTCCTAGTCAAGGCCCTCCAGTTTCAAATCCATTTAATGGGTGTGTCCATCAGAGCCTAAAAGAGATCTGACGCAGAAAAGCCTGAGTTTAGAAAGCGTGTGGAGAATTCTCCTGACTCAAGATCTGATTATGGTTTTGATTTTCAAGGTTTTATTCTCGTGCATTAACTAATGCTCCAACGTGGGAAGGAATCTTTCCTCGTTAGAATGTTGCTAGCTCCGACGGGTAAGTTAGTTCTAATCATCTCGATTTGGAAGCGAATGGACCTTATTAGAAAATCTGTGCAAATTTAAGGACTTGATTATGTAAATCAAAAGTCCAAGAAGTTGATAAAAAAAATGTCCAGGTTTAGGGACCAAAAATGAACTTTTGCCTAAAAAAGATAACGGTCAAATCCCCCCCCCCAAAAAAAAAAAAAAAAAATGACCTTTAGCATTTTGGGTAAAAATAACATAATGTTTCAAACGTCCTAGAAAAGGTGACACCTATTAATAATTCTATTCATTCTCACTGTTAAATCACTATGTTCATCGCAATCTTGCGTTTTGTAAACGATGTCACTTTTGTCGTGAGCAACACGGTTCATTATGTGCCTCAATAAAGTGAGTTGCCTTCGATGATGAGCTGCAATTTGACGTTGAGAACGGACGGAAACTATAATGGATATCATTTGTATTCCACTGGTGAAAAGACATGGCTTTTTTCCTCTTTTATAATGTTTGCAAGATCCCAGATGGAAAAAGTTAGGCTTTTCTTTGAGACATTTGAAAGAATGTATTATTTTTGTTCAAGGTGCGAAAGATTAAACTTCTTTTTTGGGGATTTGGCCAAGAAAATAATAGAAGAATATCCTTTTTCACTGTCAAAAAAAAAAATCACTCATTTATCACAATCAAATATGAGAGAAATATAGAAATCTTCCAAATAAAGCAAATCTCAAAAGTGCTAGAAAATAAAAATCAAAAAACCAAAAACAAATTGGAAGAAGGGTTTTCTTGCGGGAGGGTTTTTCGGAAGGGGAAGGATTTTATTAACGAATATCCATATTCAATTAGCAAAAAGGTACGGTTTAATGCACACAACACCGGGACGAGGACCATGGCCAAGGCCACAAGCACCGTTCAATCAATCGACGGACCAGGACAGCGCATGGCTGGGTACACTTTACGACGTTCCCTTCTTTGTACTTTAGCTGATAAGATCCTCGCCTTCCAAATAATTGAGCAGAGGCATCCAAAAGAGTACCGCCAAAACTTTGTCCTTGCATGGCCGGGAAGAAATCGTGAAATTCTTTGACCTTAGTTAAGAAGGAGAATGATGGAACGATCTTGCCCCCTAGCAATTAGGTGGACACATGAACATGCATGTTTCAATCATGCCGTGTACGAAAGTTTCGGGGTAGGGATTGTGGAATGTGACGTGTTGCATGAAATAAATAGGAAGGATCCTCTGTCTCTCTCCACTACTCGGCCCAGCTCCTCCGCAGTAGCCGCAGCCGCCGTGACCGTCCCCCCCGCCTCATCCAACTTTTTGCACATTCTGTCCCTGCGTCTGTCCCTCACCACCAGCTTTGGTCTGCAAGCCATGGCGTGGAGGGTGGTTGAGGTGAAGGGCGGTTGAGGTTAAGGGCGGCACAATGGCGAACCAGATTTGCAAGCATGTGCATGCATGAAATAGACCTCACCCACTGCTTCTCTCATCTTTTTGCTTATTTCATCTTCGATCTCAAGATCAACACCTACATGACTCATCATCACATAAGTGATTTATAGCGGAAATTGGCTAAAATAACTACATTGAAATTTTGCTCAAAAATTTAAAGTTAAATTAACAAAATTAAAATATTTAAAACTAAATTATTGTACAGTAGGTTCGAGATTTAATGGGTAACTTTTTCCTTGCTTGAGCCATTGTCATCTCTTGGCCTACGCCCTTGGTTGGCCTGGTGCATGTCATTTCTTGGTCGGGCCATAATTATCACAACAAAGACAATTGCTTTTGTTGTTATTAGCCTCTAGTGACGAATATATGTTCATCTCAAAACCTAATTAAGTAGGAAGATGCCTTAAGACATCCATTATCGGGGCTATTGCTTTTGTTTCAACTAAATTAATTTAGAAAAAAAGTTACGTTTGCCTCATATTTATGAGATAGGGACAAAATATATGTTTCTAACAGAGTAAACGTATGTCACGAAAGATCCCCAACAGATGCAATTACTTTTGTTACAATTGAAATATTATGGAAAATATAGTAAATAATAAGATAGAGACAAAATATCTGTTCCTAAAAATTATTATCAAAGACACTGTATTTTGTTGCGCTACACCATTATTAGTAGGAGATATCAACTTGACGCTAATACGTAGCTATACTATTTTTAAAATAGGGAGCACTATTGCCAAATAATTTATTTGTTTAAAAAAAAATTAGGAGCATGACAAAGAGTTGCCAATGTATATGCCTTTAAAAGCCAGGAAAATTCTCCAATTAGTTCTAAATCTATTGTACGGATATCAATTCAATAGAAATGAGTTATGTAGGATGGCCAATGATGATTGGATCACCACTTTAGCTCTTTCCGTCGAAAATTGACCCAAAAGAATTATATTATAATTTTGCACAAAAATTTTACGATAAATTGGTAAAATTGAAAAGTTTAGAACTAAATTGACATCCATACAATAAATTTAATAGGTAATATTTCCTTAAAAAGCCTATTTTGCTGTAATTAGTTGTGGTATTGAAAAGCTATCATGGAGTAGTAACTCTTCCATTAGTACAATCAACCATTGGACTAATGGCTTAATCTTTCTTTTTTTTTTTCTTTTTATGCAAAAACTAGCATCCTTATTCTTACATTTACACTTAAGTAGTAGGGGTGAGCATTTCCAAATTCCATACAAATTTCACTTAGAACTTGGAATCTATTTGCTAGAACAAATTCTTATTTTTTGGAATCTAAAACTTACCCTACATACCCCAGAACTTAAAACATATCCTATCGCAAGTTCCAAGATTAGTTTAGGTTTTACCTAGATTCCACCCGTATTATTAATTGAATAGTTGCAATGAATCCATCACATTCAATGATGTTATAATCCACTGATCACAGTTTATAAACACACAAAGAATATGAAACATTAATAAGGTAAAAGTCTTATTTATAAAATAGAAGCTTAGATTAATAGTTCCAAATTATATGCTCATTATCGGAAGCCATGAAATACCGCCGGATCATGCGAAGATATGGACCGAGAAAAATATAAAATCTTATTTAAGGTTTTAGATTCCACCTATTTAGAACTTGCAACTTATGATACATACCTTAGAACCTAGAACTTGACAAGTTCCCACAGATATGGTTTTTTTTTTTTTGGTTCCAGATTCTACCTTAAAATCATGCTCCTCCTATTAAGAATTAGGGCATCAAATCATACCAAACATAATTAGAGCTAATTGGTGACCACTTACTCTTCTTTCAATCAATTATTTTGATGCAATTTAGAGTGCAAGATTTGGAAAATATTTTTCAAAAAATGATTAGTTATTTTGTTTAAAAAAATAAATCAACAGAAAATATTTTCATTTTCAATAACAACTTATGACTAATTACTTTTGGGAATGAAAATAATTTTCTTTTGTTTATTTTTGTAAGCAATACAATTGATTATTAGTCAAAAAATATTTTCAAACTGAATTTTTTGTTAGACAAATGCATTCTTAAACGAAAAGGATCTTGAGAACCTAGACCGCGTTAAACTGGCCAGAGCTTTTCTAATATTCAATTAAAGAACCCTGAAAATTTCTACGTTCCACCGACCACTATAGGGCAAGCCACCATCTCGAAATTGAAGAAAAAGGAAAGTAACATAAGGAGAAAGATTAAAGCTAGGATTAAAAAAAAAGAAAATTTTAAAAGGGTCGATTTGCAAAAGCAACTTTTGACAGACACGATCCTTGACTTTCCTCGACTACGCCTTGACTTTTCTTCGACTGCACTTTGCATCATCTGATTTTCCATGTATTGCTACCCATGGTATAACAAAAATTATCCAATCAATTATAAATTTATTATACAAAATCTATGAATACTAATTTAATCATAAATTCTTTAGTTTTATCAATTTAGTCATATATTTTTATGTAAAATTTTAGTATAATTCTTTCAATAAATTTTCGTAGGAAACTTGTGATGTGAGAATACGCCTTGTAAGACAATCAAAGAGGGTTGGACCGTCATATTAACAATTTTATCAAAAAATAGCTGAAATGAATACATTAAAATTTCACGTAAATATTTAGAAATGAATTGACATAATTCAAAAGCTTATGACTAAATTGATATTTATACAATAGGTTTAAGGATCATTGGGTAATTTTTCCCATGCTATGTTTGGGAAGGAGGGAAAACAAAACAAATAAAAATTTAGGTGGAAAATGAAGAGAAAGTCAAAACCTTTCGAGAAGGAAAATGTAGGAACTTTTGAAAATTTTGTGTGTTTTCTACAAATTTGCATTCCTCGCCCCAGTTCCCAAGTGTTCAAGGAAAAAAAAAGGATTCCCTTTTTCATAAACAATATTAGGGCATAAAATGCATAATTGATGTAGAATAAAGGATAAGAAAAAACTCTAAAACGATTCATGTAATTTTCTCTCAAAAATGCGATGCGCCAAACCTTATGTATTAGCTTTGGAACATCTTCAATCCATCTAAAAATGATCACACTATGTTCAATAAATTCAATTTTTAAACTCAGCATAATATATCTACACATTATTATGTGGCCGACCGTCAATATAAAAATACATACATTTACCAGGGACATGTATATTTGGAAAACAAATACTTAGGATGATCGGAACAAATTGGAAACGTTCATACATCATCCGGAGCAAGTTAAGTCCGCTTTTTCATGCTTCTCCACGTCAAGTTTCGCATGTTTTCCACGGCCGAAATTCAAGAAGTCGGATTTTCACGTTCTCCTTTTTTTTTCTTCACCTATCCCCACGTTAGGCCAGCAATACCCGGTCACTTTGCACTTCACCGGCCCCCCCTCTCCCCTTCCCTTTTTCCAGGTCGATCTCCTTTCCATCAGAATCAACAACGCAAAAAACCCAAAAAGCAAAAGAGATCGTCAAGTTTCGCTGATTGCTGGAGACGACTTTTGAGCTTCGCGGATCCTCCTTTTTTTCCCAACATCAGATCTGGGGGCTTGTTCTCTTGTTCCTCCCGCCCTTCCTTTTGCCTCGCGTCGTGTCCGAAGACAGCCCCTCTCGTTCTATCCATTATGAACGGCCCCTGTTGTCTTTTCAAATAATAGAATCAAAACATCAGTAGGAGCTTGACAAGGAGAACAGAAGAGCCTCCACGTCCCCAAGGAAGGGTGGTGACTCCACAAGACAAGCCAACAAAACCTAAAGCTGGGAGTTTTCAAGTAAACTCTTTCTTTTCACCAAACAAGGCCAACCTACTAAATGAAACTGGAAAAAGGAAAAACAAAAACCATGTTTGATTATTTTGGTGAAATTCTAAATAATGCAGGACTAAAAAGTTCTTGTCTAAATTAATTTTTACTTTTTATTTTTTTATTTAATCAAAATGTTATGACTCTCACAATTTGATTTTGTTAATCCGAAACCCTTGAAATCTCTGCAATCCTCGGATGTTAACACGTACATTCACATTGTAATTTTTTTATATTTTAAATTTTGAATTTCGTGTTAGACTATGATGGGAAAACCAGAAAAGTTGGGTCTTAGTGAATTTTACCGTGCTTGGCAATGATTTATGTATTTTTATGCGGAGGCATTAAACGAAAGTGAAATCATAAAGGGAGTAAACCACCAAAACTATTAAACTATACCAACTGTAGTATATTTATTCTAAACTTTTTTCCATGGCACAAAAAATCTCAAGCTTGTACTTGTGTAACATATTTACATTCCTTTAAGATCGAACACCGTTAAAAGTTTTGTCTATATGGATGTTGAAAAACATACCATGATGACATAGTGTTCATGTGATTCACGTTATTTTGCCTAAAAAATCATCTAACAAAATATTAATTGAGGGTAAATGTGTTTACGAATTAGATATATTTCTATGTCATAAGAAAAATTTATGATACATGTGTTAAAATGGGCATGATTTGGAGTTTTTTCACGTTACAAAAAAATTTGTGTTATGGCACAAAAATTTCAAGGTAAATGTGTCAGAATGAGAATAATTTAAAGTCTTTCTGTGATATTTTCCCAATTATAAATGCCAAAGGTAAAACTAAATCTGAATTGAAAAAAGAAAAAAAAGAAAAGTGATTTCGAAAACGTGAACCGAAGCCTCTGACCGTCTAACGAAACCGAAGTGATCCCGCGTGTTTTAGGCAAAATATAGGGAAAAGAAATCACATGTTGGAACCATTTCCCCCGTCGAAGTAACTATTTTTGCCCATTGAACCGTTTCCTTCCGAAAGGGAAACTGAAGTTCACGCTACGTCGGCGCGAGTGGGGTGGAGGGGGCTGCGGCAACTTGAAGATCAGCATTAGTAGTGGTTAAGACGGACTATTAAATTAATCAGCATATAAATACCTAACCAGTAACCACCCTCTTTTTATAAATTTTTGGTTTTGCTTTATTCTATCTTTCTCTCCGCAAACTCCCCCGTTTCTACCCGCCCCTCCTTGAAACATCAGAACCCACAAGCCCATCAGCCCCCCTCCTCTATAAATAATCCAAGACCCATTTGTTCCTTCCTCAGAGGAAAACTCACTTCCCCAGAAAACCCAAATCCCCATTTCTCCCTCACCCTCCACTCTCCTGTTCTGCTGCTTCATCGTCTCCTTCTTATACGCCCAGAGATCTCCAGAAAAATCTCAACTTTGCCTCACGGGAGGCGCACAGATCGCGCAGAAGGGCGGAAATGGAGTTCTGGACATCTCTGGCCTCCCTCCTGGGCGTCCTGGCCTTCTGCCAGAGCCTCCTGCAGATGGTGTTCCCGCCCGAGCTCCGGTTCGCCTCCCTCAAGTTCCTGAACCGGTTGTTCAACTGCTTCTCCTCCTACTGCTACTACGACATCACCGAGATCGACGGCGTCAACACCAACGAGCTCTACAACGCCAACACCAACGAGCTCTACAACGCCAACGCCAACGCCAACACCAACGAGCTCTACAACGCCGTCCAGCTCTACCTCAGCTCCTTCGTCTCCGCCTCCGGCAGCCGCCTCTCCCTCACCCGCGCCGTCAACTCCAGCGCCACCACCTTCGGCCTCTCCAACAACGACTGCATCAACGACGACTTCAAAGGCGTTGCCGTCCAGTGGGAGCACGTAGTGACGCAACGCCAGTCCCACAGCTTTTCGTGGCGGCCCCTCCCTGACGAGAAGCGTGGCTTCACGCTCCGGATCCGGAAGCGCGACAAGGACATCATCCTCGATTCCTACCTGGACTACATCATGGATAAGGCCAACGACATCCGCCGCAAGAGCCAAGAACGCCTCCTTTATACTAATTCGGGCGGCGGGTCGCTCGATTCCCGTGGCCAACCTTGGGAATCTGTGCCGTTCAAGCACCCGAGCACCTTCGAGACGTTGGCCATGGACCCGGAGAGGAAGAGGGAAATCAAGGAGGACCTCCGCGACTTCGCGGCCGGGCAGGCGTTCTACCAGCGGACAGGCCAGGCCTGGAAGCGGGGCTACCTGCTCTACGGCCCGCCTGGGACGGGGAAATCGAGCATGATCGCCGCCATGGCCAATTTCCTTGGCTATGACATCTACGACCTCGAGCTGACCGAGGTGCACTCCAACTCCGAGCTCCGGAAGCTCCTCATGAAGACCAGTTCCAAGTCCATCATCGTCATTGAGGACATCGACTGCTCAGTCAATCTGTCGAACAGGGCGAAGGCAACCCACGCCGGCGTGCCACCGAACTACTACGACTCCGGCGCGCCTTACGCGGCCCGCGGTGGCGAGGATGGGAACAACAACACGATCACCCTCTCGGGGCTGCTCAACTTCACCGACGGCCTGTGGTCGTGCTGCGGGAGCGAGAGGATCTTCGTGTTCACCACCAACCACATCGAGAAGCTCGACCCGGCATTGCTCCGGAGCGGCCGGATGGACATGCACATCTACATGAGCTACTGCTCGTACCCGGCCCTCAAGATCCTGCTCCGGAACTACCTGGGCAGCGAGGCCGAGGACCTCGGCGAGGCGGCGGCGAGGGAGCTCCGGGAGGCGGCCGAGAAGGCCAAGATGACGCCGGCGGACATAAGCGAGGTCCTGATCAAGAACCGGAGGAACAAGGAGAGAGCGGTGGGGGAGCTGCTGGAGGTGTTGAAGGCGAGGGCGGAGAGGAACGAGAAGTACGGAGGGTTGAGGGAGGAGTGCGAGCTGAACGGGGTGGTGGAGGAGATGGAGGAAGAGGAGCAGGAGAAGAGGGCGCTGGAGAGCCCGAAGGAAGGGAGCGACTGCGATGACGATTCTTGCAGGAAAGTGGAGGATGATGATGAAGAGAAGAAGAAAGCAAAATGAGAGGGAAAAAAATCCATTCGCTCCTTTCTCGTTTTTCCTTTCCACTTCCATTTCTTTTCTCTCTTTTTTGCACTTTTTTTTTCTCTCTTCTTTTGGCTTAGAAAATGGGGAAAAAAGCAATTCGATGATTTTGCTTCGTCATTTGTGAGGGCAAGTTGGTAAGTTTCGATTTTTAAAGAGCTCTCGACTTCGTGTCTTATTATGGAATTAAAAGCTCGCATGACTCAGCGAATATTATAATAAAAATTAGAAAATAAAAAGCTCTTACGACATATTGAATTTAGGGTTAATACCCTGAAAAACCCCAAACCTGGTATACTTATGATAAATTTACCCCAAACTATTTTTTTGACCACCAAAAACCCCAAACCGGTATACCTTTAACAAATTTACCCCAAATTAATACACTTGTGACAAATTTACTCTCTGTTAGTTTTCGTTAAATTTTATTCTCAAATTATTAAGTTAAATGACACGTGACAGTTGACCAGTATACCAATTTAGGATTTTACGCTCCGTTTGTCACAGTTTATAATTTTTATGATTTTTTTGTGGTATTAATCAAATTTAGCAGATGGTATATTTGTCAGAAATTTACCATTTTTGGGGGTTTTTTGCAATTGAATAAATTAGTTTAGGGTAAATTTATCATAAATGTACTAGTTTAGGGTTTTTTATAGTCAGTCGGTAAATTTGTCATAGGTATATCAGTTTGGGGTTTTTCATGGTCAAAAAAATAGTTTAGGGTAAATTTGTCACAAGTGTACCAGTTTTGCAGGGTATTAACCCTTGAATTTATCCACTTTCGAGGGTATTCTGTTGTTTTACCTTGTTCTTTATGAGATGGCCAGCGGGCCACATCCATGTTTGGTGTTTAGGCAACGTGCATCATGTTATTTTGGGGTCGAAAATCTTAACTGAGGGGAAAGTAAATCTCTTAGTTATTTTCTGCTTTTCTTTTGGAAATTTAATTGCTCCGTTCTTCCAAATGAAACTCCAATTTTACTTGCTTTCAAAAAAAAAAAATGGTA
Organism: Eucalyptus victrix; assembly: GCA_016097545.1. NCBI lineage: Eukaryota > Viridiplantae > Streptophyta > Magnoliopsida > Myrtales > Myrtaceae > Eucalyptus > Eucalyptus victrix. Next base: position 32,812,457 of record CM027837.1, read on the forward strand.
AGAAGGGGGCAAAAAAAAAAAGAAAAAAGATTTCATTTCACGTCCGACCATGGAAAGTACAAGTAATAGTGACTCTTCGCGTTGTCCAAATGCTTCACATGCGACATCTCCCCGGCTTCTTTGGATTATGTATGGGTGTGGGCAATTAATTTCAGGTCCCACGATTGTTCTTGAGATGGTCTAAAGTGATTCTCCAAACATAGTTAGTAGTGTATCCCTTATGAAGTGAATAAGGATTTTAGAAATGCTAAATGTAAAATTGTTCGCCGGCTCATTTAAGTATCAAATTGGAGAAAAATAATCACTTAGGGCACAAATGATAATTTATATTTCTCTATTTCTCTTATCGAGTAGTTTAGAATAGAAATCCATTTTATAATGAAATTTCATTTTTCTATTTTTGAAATAGATTTCTACTCTACAAAAGTGATAAATGAAAACTCTTCTCATCATTGACTCCCGTCATCGCTCGTCACCCACTTGCCGCTTATGGGACACTAGCCACCGACCACCAAACACTAGTGGCCGGTTGCCAAACGCTCGTGCTTGCCGTCGGCTGCCGACCGCCGAATCACCAATCGTCACCCACATACCGCTGATCTCTGGCCACCACCCATTTGCCACTAGTTGCCGGATGTTGCCTACCCGCCTCTTGCCATCGATTGCTCATCGCTAGATGCCTCCCACCATAACTCGAGAGGGAGAAATTTTATATCAATTATCAAATGAATTTCTATTTTATGAACAAAAAATTTATAAGATTATTAAATGTTTATATTTGCTCAAAAATTTATTCGGGAAAAAAATAAAAAATTGATTTCTAGTCAAAAATTAATTTTGAAACGGAATGGTTATCATTCATGTCCTTAAATACTTCCAACGAAATTCCAATCAAAAGTATTAATTGATTTTTATAATCTAACTTGACATTTTAATATAAAAACAAGTTCACATGGATTTCAAAATGAAATCACACGAAATGACGTGGCTAGTTTGCCTAAAAATGACATCGCACAAAGCATTAGCCAAAAATAACGTTGCACAGATTTTCTCAAAATAGATGCTCCAAAAAACAACATTGCACAAACTTTTCTTGAAATAAATGCACTAATGAAGCTTCATTTAGTGCTTGTGTTTTGTACTCTCTCCCTTTTACTCATAGCAAGTCACTGTCGTTTGGTCACTATAGTCACGTTGTCGCTTTCACTAAGGGCACATTTAGGGCCTGTTTGTTTTTACTCAAAATAGTGTCTAATTCTATTCTTTTGTTTTCAGAACAAAAAAACAGAAATGCGTTTGATAAATTTTTTGTTCCCGGGAACAAAAATCTATTTTTTTGTTTTCGATAGTAGATTTGGAATAGAATCAACAAATAGAAAAAACTTATTTCTTGTTCCCGAGGACAATTCCCATAACAGTTCATATTTTTTCTTTTCTTCCATTTTCTTTCTTTTTTCTTTTTCTCTTCTTCTCTTCCTCTTTCTTCTTCTTCCCTTTGGCCAGTTGCCAGCCTCGGCTATGGTCAGCGACTGACGAGGCTCGGGTCGGCAACCTCACCAACCCCCAACCACATCGGAGCCATGGCAAGGCTTTTCGGCCCCAAGCTTCACCGTGGTTGGGTGAGGCTTGGCCTCGCCTTGGCTGGGCTAGACAAGGCCGAGCTTGCCCAGCGACTGGCGAGGCTCAACCTTGCCTGGCCACCTCCAAGTCGGCGTCGCTTGATGGTGGCTCGGCGAGGCTTGGCCTCGCCCAGCCTAGCCCAGCCAAGGCGAGGTCGAGCCTTGCCAATGGCTAGGTGACACCCGCCTGGCCACCGCAAGGCTTGGCCTCGCCTAGATTTAGCGAGCTGGTCGGACCTCACCTTGGCCTAGCGAGGCTCCGACGAGCTCGTCGGACTCGCCTAGAAGGTCACCGGTGACCGACAGCAAAGAAGAAGGAGGAAGAAGAGAAAAAGAAAAAAAAAAAAGAGAGAAAAAAAAAAAGAGAAGAAAATTATAATAAAAATATTAAAAAATTAAAAGAAACAAAAAATGTAAGAATTTTACCGAACGCATTTCTATCTCGGGAGTAGAAATCTTGGACAATTACCAAACAAGTTCTTTTGCTCAGAAATTGTTCCGGGAGCATAATCAGAAAATATCATTTATGATAAAAGATTGTTTCTCGGAGCGAGAATGGTTATCAAACGTGTCCTTAGTAACCGTTTTGTTTTCAAGAACAATTTTTGCTTAATTTTTTTTATTATTTTGATATGGGAATAATTTTGAGTTTTTAAAGACGCTTGTAATTGTTCAAAATTTCTATTCTTAAGATAAACATGTATTTGGTAGGATTCTTAAATGTTTTCTTTTCCTTTAATTTTTTAATATTTTTATTATATTTTTCTTTTTGTTTCTATTTTTTCATTTTTCCTTTTCTCTTCTTCTTCCTTCTTCTTTTGTGGCTGATTGCTAGCCATAGCAGCGGCTTGTAAGCCCAATCCAAGAGTCCAAAACCAAAACCCTAATTTGTTCCCTTGTTTCTTTCTTTACCTCTCTCTCCGTCTCTCGCACTCCTTGCAGACTTCAGCGTTTTCCTTCATCTTTCATTTGCTTCAAGTAAAAGACCTCTTCTTTGAGCTCGCCTTGGATTGGGGAGGACTAGGTAGGGTCCGAAATTGGCATTTTCCTTCATCGTTCGTGTGTCTTCCTCGCTTGCTTCCATCTATCATCGGCTAGCTCACGGTCGCGCCATCACCAGTTCCTCGTTGCTCTATTTCATCATCGCTGGCTTCCTTATCTGTAAGCTTAAGTCCAAGTCCACCATTGGCGTCAAGTTCACCACCCGCACTCTCACTGTCGACGGCAAGGTCGTCAAGGCTCAGATTTGGGACACCGCTGGTCAAGAAAGGTCTCCCATTTTCTCCAACTTTCAATTCTTCTTTCTCTTTTTTGAATTCTTGTGGTTCTGTTTCGGATTTGGTTTTTCGGTAAATTGGCATTGCATGACAGGCAGTTATTTTCGTCCATGAGTGATTGCATTTCGGTTTTTAGCGGTCTTGACTAGGTTCTGACTTCAAGGCTTCGAAGAGGTTATGGAGCTTCCATTTGTGATTTTTCGATTGGCGGAGATCGGCTCTTCGCATTACATAGCGAGGAGAATGTGTTCGATATATGGGAGACTCCACCTACATTAGTTCTATGAGTCCTAGTAGTATCGTTCTGTCTATTTGGTGATTACAAGTGTTTGCTGCTATAGATCATAGAGAAAGGATTTGCAGTTCTTTTCCCCCCTAGGTTAGATGACAGAAATTTTCTCCACAAATTTAAAGTTTGATCCTTTTTTCCCCTTCCCCTTTTGGGTTTAACAGTAAAATGTGAGATTGATACCTGACAGCTACATAATTAGATATATCTAAATTGAGTTTGTACAGAACATTGCCTATTGGCAGAGAAATATTGAAGTTGTTTGCCCATTTCTCAGCTTATGCATATGTAAAGGTAGCTACTCTCTTTTCTTTCTCATGGTTGTACCCAACACTAGCTAAGAGCTAACTAAACGTTGCTGAAGATAATGCAAACTAATATTCTCAATGTTTGGCCCGTGTCGGGCTGTAAGTATGAATAATTTAGCATCCGTTCTCAAGTTGACTTTGTCCCTTTCATCGGCACTCTCCGTCTCCAAAGTTATGTTGAGAGATTTGATTTACTATGAAAACTAATATATTTTTGTACAATCTTAATGTTATATAATTTTTAATCGCTAGTCATCACGGTTTTTATGCAAAATAGGTTGTGAGGTTGTTGTACATAAATTTTTATTCAAAACAAGTTCCAATATAAATAGGGTTGACCCTGGAACCGAACCGGAAAAACAAGGTGGATCGGATATAGGGTCTAACATAAACAGGGTCGGGTATAGGGTCCAAAAAATGGAAATCGGTTATAATAGGGTCGGGTACAGGGTCCAGGTCTAGACCCTACCCACCTTGGACCCGATCACTCCTACTCACCATGGACAGGCAAGCCACAAGCCTCACCAGGCCACCGGCAAGGCTTGTCCTAGCCTGATCTGGCAATGAAAGCCTTGCCCAACCATTGACAAGGTCGACTTTGCACTGCCTAAGCGAGGCTGAGGCTCATCGTGGCCAGGCGAGCCTCCAGCGAGCTCATCGTGGCCTTACCTAGTCAATTGCCGGTCGCCGCTGTCATCAACAGTGGCAGATGACTAGTTGGGAGGAAGAGGAAGAAGAGAAAAGGAGAAAACAAGAAAAGAAAAGGTTTGACTTAATTCTTGAAATTATTCCCACGAACAAGAAGTTATTATTTTTTTTTTTTTACTTTTTGATATTCCAAATATATTCCCCATAAGAAAAAAATGGAATTTTGTTTTTGGAAACAAAAAATTTACCAAATGGATTTCTATTATTCTTTTGTTCCAAAGAACAAAAGAACATAATCATTTGTCCTCAAGAGTGTTACCAAACATGCCCTAAATGACTCACTCAAAGTTCATCATCCTCTTTCACTTGCTCAATTGGTTGGAAAAATTAACAGAGAATTAGGGCTCAGTTCTTGGTGAGTGAATATGGAGACGTTGATGCAAGGGAAAAATTGAATTAGGGTTTCAATTTAGGTTTATATTTGGGAAATTGGTTGAATGGTTGATTTTGGATTTATATTTGGAGCAAAACATGCAGATGGCATCATTTAGATGTAGATATATTGACTAGGCACAACGATAAGCCATGTCAAATGGAGAAATTATTAAAATATGATCGCATCAGATTTTCGGCAATCTAAATCGAAGTTAGCACTTAAATGATTTTTCTTGAAGCAATACTTAAGTGATTTGATTTTTTATTATTGGTCACCAAAGCAAGCATTATATATAACTTTGGACACTTCTAGTATTCTTATGTCGTTATGGAGAAAGTAGCCTAAGACATAATGCATAGCCATCCTCTTTGGCTGTCAAGGGTGATGCCATAACATCTTTACACAGAAAATCAACGACTTGAAAATTTTTGTCGGAAAAGATGACAGCTCGAATTGCTCAAAGAAATGAATTCACGGAAATTGGTCTGTTCACCGACTATTTGACGGTAATCTTTGTTGACAAAGAAAAATTCTGCATCAATTTTTTTGAGCACAAATTATTCACTGATTTTTCGTACGATAGACATATTATATTAATAGTTATTATTGCTATAAATCGCAAAGTGGTAACTTCACAATGCATTCGCCGCAAATTGACTTTCATCTTACAAAAAAGTCCCAAATTGATATTCCTAAAACCAATTTGCCTCAAAATAATTATTGTGTTTCACAAAAAAATCTCAAACCGATGCCTCTTATTTTGGGTTAGGGATTCCTACTTCGGATCTATTGCAAGACGAAAATTTGTCAAGGTACATAATTTGAGATTTTTCATGAGATGATTTAAGATAGATATGTTATGATGGAGTACCAATTTGACATATTTTGCGGCATGAACCTCTGTCTTAAAAGTAACATTAGGCCAAGTGAAAAGCTCTTTAAGACATGATCGAAGCGTGCGTGGTATCAGACCGCATGTTAGAGGCCACATGGTCCCAGCGAATGTGGTAGTGGGAGCACCAGAATGCACGTGCGACCTCGTTCGAGCTTCTCCGCAAGAATTTGCCATTTCCCAAAGCAAACAAGCGTTGCCGACAATTTGAAGGAGTACCGCATAGACAACGTGGAATGAAATTGACATATAGATGAGCATTGGGAATAAGAAGGGATGTAATCCTACTTAATGTAAGAATCCGTTTATTTCACACAAAATGAATGGCTCAAAAAATAATTTCTTAAAAAAATCACTAATGTCACTTAAAATATTTTTGAACATTTTCATAAATAATAAAAATGCTTTCCATTTATTCATTTTTATTAGCAATATGAGTGATAATTTTTTTAAACAAAGTAAGTTGGAGGACTTTTAGTTCACGAATGGGAAGTGGCCTATTGGAATCCTATCAATTTGCATGCAAACCTTCTGTTTTTGGTGTGATCACATTGACAGGTCAAAGGCTTAAAACTTATAACTAATTTTTGGGCTCCAGTGTGTTCTAAAAACATCAAGATAGTGACGCCTCAGTGCTCGTGGCCCTAGGTCATTAAAAAGAGAGAGAAAAAAAATGTACCAAGTTATCTCTTATTCGACGATAGACCGAAAAAAAGAAAAATTTATTTAACGTGGGACTTAGGCTCTTATAATGATATTTTGATATGTTTGAAAGCGTGGGATTTAGTTATGTAAACATATGTACTATATCATTCACTGATCCCCTGACTAGATGTCATGGCAACCATGTGGCGATAGCCGTTCTTGAGGGAGGATTTTTTTTTTCCAGAAAATTTCCTTTTTTTCTATTTTTGTTCAATATGTAATTTATTTTCATAACTTGCCTGATATTCAATCACTTACCATATATAGAAAATCCTGTCACATATTTTCAGGCATCTTATCCTCCCACCAAACGTACTCTTAGGAATTGAGAACCAAATTGGCCAGATAACAATGACAGCTTCAAATAAGGTCAAATGGCCAACTGTCTTCTCATCATATTTCCCAAGATTATGTTTGGAAAATATGTAAAGCGTGGAGACGTCGGTCGAGAAATGGTTGAAAATGGTAAGCGCGGAGACTTGGGTCGAGAAATGGTACGAAATCTAACCCTAAATTGGTTGCTATGATTGTACCCAAACATTAAATGTGGCCCTATCTCCTGCCCTAACATTAAATGCTGTCCTATGTTCTATCAGACTCGCCCAAATGGAGTAAAAAACAAGCAAAGAGACAAAAACGGGTACAATCGCTGGAAAATAGGCTTTACATTTTTGTCGAAAGCACGGCGGAGGACCGGGGCAATTCCAGTAGTTTCATGTACCAACATTCATGATTATTACATTGAAATAAAAGAAGAAAGAAAACCCTAGACACCCAAATGATGCTTGTGGAGTAAGCTCTATCCAAATCCTTGAAACCATTCGCTTCCTCAAATGGTGACTTTTTGAATTAGTATTTTTATTGATCGGCAACTTTTAAATTCGTTGAGAATAGCAAATTTGTTGACCAATATAAAAGCAATTGAAAGGCATGATCATTAAGCGTGGAAGGGGTGACCTATCTTATCTGTTTTCAGAACACTTTCAAAGCTTCTTAATTTTCACTCACCCCATGGAAAGTTAGTATGGGGATTCGGATGGAATTACGTTGGATGGCATCATGAACTCGATACGTTCAACGAGAATTTATGGCACGATAGCACAAATATACTTACGCGTGGCCAAATATCCTCGAGGTTGGTGCTTCTAATTGAGAGAAATTGAGGATTTTAATTCAGAAACTTAAAGATTACTTCTTCGAGTCTCATCAACTATGTAGAGACTACTTTGAATTATGGCCATGTGAAATGTCGATTCGTGAAATTTGCAAGTTGTTCCATGAATCTTCAAGTAGCCAGACCTCTGCACTCACATCCTTAAATGTGAAAAAGTGATCTACAAAGAAAATGAAATGTCGAACCATTTCATTATTGAAGCGGTCAAAGATTTTAATTGTTTTTTTTATTAAAAAAAACAATTCACCTTCTCCCGATCCTAATTTTATAATTTTTGCTATCATGTGTTTGACTTGATGTAGAAGATTGAATCATGGCATATTTGATTGTGGTGGTGGCTCTTACATCACATGTATATGAGTGATTAGAATGTTATTTGAAGTGGATCCGGCCGGCTTAATGATTTTTTAATAATTTTTTTTTTTTATTTTGGCCGGATGGACTGAATTGACATAATTATAAAATGTTTAGGACTAAATTGGCTAAAAAAAAGTTTAGGACTGAATTGACACAATTGAAATAGGTTTAGGACTTTTTTGGTAATTCTTTCGGCAATAAAATAGAGACCTGGATAAAATGTGTTTCATGAGTCTTAAAATTGGTGTAGTTAGTTATTCGTCGTATCGAATTTCAGAAGAGTCAACATGTGGGAATTAAGTTTCCTTCCTCGGTTGTGGCCGCAACAATGGTTATATACAATGCTATAAATTTTCTACTGTCTCCCATTGTTGCAGCACAAAGGGAATGCCGGCCGCATTAACAGAATCGTTATGTCTATAGCCCTTTTGCCTACCCGTCTGAGCAAGGAACTTGGTGGCGACCGTGGGGCTATTTTCAACCTTCAGCACCTCCGCAATGAGGCTGGGCGTCACGCGACGAGCTTTCTGAGCTCCGTGACGACCAGCGGACCCCAATTGCTGCGGTCCTGGCAGAATGCATCAACAATGAACCAGGCGATTGGAGAGAGTCCATGTGCATTCGGGAAGCCATGGATTTTTTTAATAAGAATAAAACGGGTGGGACGAGTGTTGCAAATTCGTCCATTATGGGGGGTTATTAGGACAGGGCAGGGGGGGGGGTGCTCTCTTGGTTTTGGGTTTTGGAGATGACACCTGGTGAAGAAAACAACCAAGGAAAGGAAAAGGAAAAGGGTTTACGAAGCCAGTTTGTAAATAATTTATTTCCTTAAAATGAATATGACATTATTGTTGAATTAATATCATCAAAAATTTCAAAATGATACTTCAACTAATTTTTTTTTTTTGCTATCCCAATGCACCTGTACACCAAATTAATTTTTTAATTACAAAAAATTATAAATTAGTATATTTGTGATAAATTTACCATTCATTAATTTTCATTAAATTGGATTAATATCAAGAAAAATTACAAACATGTACACCTAAAACTTAAACTAGTATACATGTCATCCAATTTAGTAATTTAATGATAAAATTTAATAAAAAAATAAATTTATCACAGGCGTATTGATTTGAAGATTTTTGTGATAAAAAAATAATTTAGGATAAAATTTTCAAAAATGTACTAATTTAGAATTTTCCACATTATTTAACCCTTTATTATTTGATAAGTTGAAAAATCATCACACCCCATTATCTTCACATGCAGTTGTGGGTCCGTCTACATATTATTTTTCCTTTTCGTTGACGGGTTTCGATCTACATATAGGGTTCAAATTGTTGGTCCCACGCATCTTCAACTATTTTAAGTAATTTAATTTAGTACATTTTATCAATAATTGTTTTTTTTTAAAACTTTGTTAACTTTTTTTTTTGTCGGTCCTACTCTACTCCTATTCTAACTTTTACTTTCAGACTTTTGCCCTGCCCACTTGTAGGGCGTGGAAGTTGAAACCCACTCTTGAAACTAATTCGTTCCCACCAGAAAGTGGATATTAAAATCCCCCACCTTCCCCTTCTATGTTGGAAGGATAGCCATTGGGGTAAACCCTAATGGTTAACTTTTCTAATTTAGCTCGTAAGAAATGGTTTTCTTTAGAGGGCCACAAGGGGGAGTGTGGTAGAGAGAGAGAGAGAGAGAGAGGGTGGGGGGGAGAGGGGGGGCGGTGTCCTCTGGCCTTTCTATTCCTATAACCGATTCCTTCTGTTTGCCACGCCACCCAATTTAGGGAGCGAACTGAAGAAATTAATTGAAGAAATTACTGGGATTTCCTTTGAGATTTATTGTGCCTTTTGGGCGATGTTGCAGGTCCAGGGGGAGTTTAAAGGGGTGGAAAGACCCCCGAGAGGGGGGGGTGGGAGAGGTCGGAAAGGGTTTAGAGGGTATGCGATTTGAGGGGTCATATCTCACCCCGTGTTCATTCCGTGTTTATTTTCTTTATTAGATGTTCTTCCTTGTACTGGAAGGCATCGAAAATTAAATAGAAATCAAGTTATAATTGGCAAAAATAAACTAAAGTCTTTAGAGTAAAAATATGCAATTCCAAGAACTCAATTATGACATGACCCTCGAAATGCCACCAACAGTTATTCAACTGGTGTAATTATATATTTTTTGGCCGTATGTGGAAACTGTTTCCTAGGAAATAATAATTATTTCGGGCCGAAAATGTTGGCTCTTAATGAATGGAATCACTTTGATTGTCGATGCTTTATGTATATTAATGTTGAGGCATTTGAAATTAAATGAAAGTGAAATCACAAATTCCAAAAGTAACTTAAAATCTATAATGCTTTATGTATATTAATGTTGATAAAGTTTGATTGAAGCTCAGATTCACAAATTCTTAAACAATGGGTGAATAGCTATTTCTAGCTAATTACGCTTTCAATGCAAACAATAAAACATCAACGGAATTAATTAATGTGAGTAATAATAAATCGAATGTCGAATCGCATTATTGGTAATACAACACGTGTTAGCTCTGCAAACAAAAAGGAAAATAATAAATTAATGTAACTTTATTCACAACACGAAAGATGGCCCATGTTGTCTCTCATGCGATAACATGAGAGTCAACATGTACGGACATTCTTTTTCTGCCCTTCCTGACCGAGTTGTTCGTTATGCGTGGTGGTAACGGTGCATGGGAGCTGATGCTGAAAACAAAAAGGAAATAAACCGCCGGTTTTGCGCCATCCAACGCCAACGTCTGCCCCGAGATCCGATAAACCGCCGGTTTTGCATCAGGACCCAATCCCCTTTTCTTCTATATAAATATTCCTCCTGCTCAGAAGAAAACTCACTTCCCAGAAAAACCCTGATCCCGAATTCTCCCTACCACACCCAGAGAGATCTCCAGAAAAATCTCAACCTCGACACTCACACAGCAAGGCAGAAAAGAAGTCCGTCTTCCGCAGCTCTACAATTTCTTCTTTTTCATTTTCTTTCAATTAGACTTAACGTATTTTTGTATCTCTCTCTCTCTCTCTCTCTCTCTCTCCCCGTGAAGAATGCAAAAGGAGACGGAAAAGTCAATTAGTCCTGCCAAGACATGTCTGTAGGTCGCCATCGCCGATGACATCCCCGCGCCAGCCCACCTCCCCGCACCACCGACCGGAATTTTCTTGAAATGCTGTTTCTTGGCGTCCCTCGGGCTTTTCGAGAATCTTTCTAGCTTCTCGTACGGCTAGTCCAATGTATCGTCCATTGCATGGTCCACGTATCTGGGATCACTATAATCCCTATCGTAATGCCGTAGTCTTGGACTTTGGCGTCCTGGGTTGACAGCCGTGAGAGGCGTAGATTCTCTTTGGCGATTGCTGGTAGGTAATGCTTTTTCTCAAAGACTTCATCGGTTATTACTGGCTTGCCATCGGCAATTTCGTGGATCTTGTCCGCCAATAGTCCCTTAAGCTCCTTGCCCTGCTCGCCGTCGCTGTACTTCCTCCGTAGAGGCACCTGTATGATGTTCGTCAGCGACGTGGACACTTCATTCGTATCCACCGAGCGATGCTGCTCAATCTTGTCCGTCAACAGAAAGATCCCTTCTTCTCGGACCGTCCGAAACAGGTGGAGCCTGTTGTTGCAGGGCTGTTGGAGCACGCAGTTGCTGCTCATTTGCCTCCGGTGCTCCCCGTACGGCGCCAGCGACGCGGCCTTGCAATGGCGCAGAATCCTCTCGGACAGGGTTGACCTGAGTCGAAGAAATGACACGAATTGACACTATTTAGTACGCATGAGGCTTTCGTCGTGTTAAATGAAAAGTACAAGGGCTTTGATAGCATAATATTTTTGGCCTATTATTAGAATAACAATATTTTATGACCCAAAAACTTTTTAAGGAGTTGACTCCACAATAATTTTCAATCATTTGTTTTTTATATTTTTTTTTGGTTTAAAACAGATTATTATTCTTATAGTACATTAAAGACAATGGAATAAGCATTCCTTAGAGTTCAATGTTTTGTAATAGCATAAGTTGACACGTGGTTAATGTTCATATCTGTATTACAACTTCTTCAATCAAAAATGCTAGAAAATATAATTAAGATGCACGAACATAGGTTACCTGGTTTGGCCCATCCGTTGAAAGAAGTTTTTATGAGATGCCTATCTATTAAAATTTTGACTTCTAATTCTAGCAAAGGAATTATCGTTAGGTCCTCTTTCCAGACGACACATACAAAGAAGCCCGTTGATGGTCAAGTAATTAGCAAACCTATAGGAGATGTTTATAAAGTTGATATTATGAAATACTCTAAATTAGTACACTTGTGACAAATCTACCATAAATTAATTTATTTGCCACAGAAACTTCTAAATCGGTATACTTGTGATTGAAAACTCTACCATGCGATCCCACCACCAAAACGTCGACGAAACCCTCCTCCTTAACCGCCTTTGTTTCTCCAGCTACCGATAAGACCCACTCAACCTCAGGACAATTCATGCTCTTTGTGAGGAAATTTAGTATTTTTTTTTTTTTTGACGAATAGATGGGGAGAAGGCGAGAAAATTGATTCTCAAGTTCTCGGGGGTAATGAAATGCCCAGAGGATTTGCTTGAGAGCAAAACTTTAAAAAAAAAAATCTGTTGGGAGTATAACAAAATCAAGTCTTGAAACTTATTAGATTCGTCTAATTAAGCCCATTTGTTGATTATATATTCTAAAAGTTTTAGGACTTAGTTATACTGTTATGACAAGTTTTATGACTAAATTTCATCTCTTAGAAATTTCAGAACTTGATTGCATTTTCATGATGAGTTTTATAACTTGATTATATTTTTTAAAAGTTTTAGGATTTTCTTAATTAAAAGAAAGTTTGACCGGAACGGCCCAATTCGAGTGCGGCTCTACCTGCCCATTTCGACGCAACCTCACAGCTCGCGCGTGCCACCGCTGACTCATCACGAACTCACTTTGACACGCCTCCCAGTCGTCATCAGCATTAGATCACGACATGGGCAAAGATAGTATTCCTTTTTCTGCCGCCATGTTGCTGACTTTGTTGCTTGGAGCGTTTCAGGCAATGAAATAGAGACCTGGATAAAATGTGTCTTATGAGTCTCAAAATTGGTCTGCTAGTTCTTCGTCAAATCGAACTTCAGAAGAGCCAACATGTGGGAATTAGGTTTCCTTCCTTTGTTGAAGCCGCGACGATGGTTATATACAATGCTACAGGATTTCTACTGTCTCCCATTGTTGCAGCACAAAGTGAATGCCAGTTGCATTAACAAAATAGTTATGCCTATAACCCTTTTGCCTACCTGCCCGAGCAAAGAACTTGGTGGCGACCGTGGGGCTACTTTCAACCTTGATGACCTCCGCAATGAGGCTGGGCGTCATGCGATGGAGCTTGCCAAGCTCCACTATGACCGGCGGCATTCAGAGTTTTTTTTTGGGTGTTGTGGCCGTTGGACGGTGGAGAGAGTGGGGAAGAGACGCACCGCAAGTATGTATGGAAGTCTTTTTGTTTGATATAATTATACAAATGATTTTTGAAGTTTTTCCCCATATGTAATGTCATCTTTAAATTTTAATTTGTGTAATATTGTCCTTGAATCTTTAATTTGTTCAATGTAATCCTTAAATTTTTCTTAAATTTTTAATCTAATTCCTAATTTATAAGAAAATATCTAATGTTATTCTTTCATTATTCTAGTTAATAAAATTTGTTGATGTTATTCTTGCCACGAGGGAGGCCAGAGAGTCCAAGACTCCTTCATATCTGGCATTCTGTGTGAGTGAAAGTGGAGGTTTTCCTGGAGATCTCTGGGTGTGGAAGAAGGAGATGATGAAGATGTGGGGATGGGCGAGGGAAGAGGCTATGCCGTTCCACTTCAAAACGAGCAGCAGACCACCACCACCTGTTAGATTTCCTTTTCCACTTTTTCCTTTCCTTCGCGGAAGTGCCCAGGAACATGGCTGCTCAATTCCATGGCACGACCACAAAAATGTAAAGGGCTTCCTGAAGCGTGCCCCGGGTATATTTGTTAAGCAACCGAATGAACTGTAGAAATCTACAATAATGTTTAAAATTCAGATTAAAAGATTTTGATTAATGATTCGTAGATAACTATTTCAACATAGATTCCACGAAATTTCTATTTTTCACCATAGGTTCCTCGTAGCACATGTTTTTGCGCGTCGGTCTTGTAGGGAGATATTCAAGGGTGCATCGAGTTTATGTAAGCTGGATTCATCTATTTCGTGAGGCTCGAGTACGACTTTTCGTCCATGTGAACTTGATTTGCTTGGGAACGGCTCCTTTACCCTATAAGAATAAAAAGAGAAAAAGAAAAGGAAGAGGGCGGAATAGGTATGATTGACCCTTTATGGGCGGGTCACGAGTGAGGGGTTGGAATTTCTTTCCCTCAGAAGAATGGAGCAGTGACTGTGACACCGTCTTTCTCCTCCGTGTTTTCCCTTTCCTGATTTTTCAATAAAGGGCGCGGAGGAAATGGGGAGTTCGTGGAGAAAAAGAGGGAACCAAGTAAAAAAGTCCCAAGAAAGCTTGAGAGAGAAGGAAGGAACCAAGAAGATTCAGGTCGTGTGTTCCGATGTTTCAGTCAGGAGACATGTCGCTCCCGGATGAGAGAAAAACATTAGGTGCTCCAGCCGTGCTCTGGTGCCCACGAAGAATGCAGCACGTGTCGAAACTATATCTCCTGACCCTTCTTGCGCAAGGGATTCGATATCGGCATGCAGCCCTACCGATAAAGGGATCGGAGGGGAAGGAAAAAGGGGGTTGGGGCCGGATAGTACCGGCTCTTGAGTTGGATCCACGTGAGTATTGCAAAGAAAGAAATAAAAAAAAATTAAAAGTAAAATATTTTTTTTTTAAAATTCAAATTATTCTTAACATCAATGTTAATCATTCCACGTGACATGATTGCCACTCACGGTAGCGATTTTCAATCAAAATTGATTGTAATTGCTATATTAACGAATCGTTAAAATGTTGAAAACTAAATTAGTCAAATTAAAAAGTTTAAGATTGAATTGGCACAAACATTATAAGTTTATATAATATATACAGGTAATTTTCCCTATCTAAGTGAGACAAACCTCTTATACCTAGATTTACTATTGTGAATCAATAGTCAGGTGAGATATACGCTTGGATGTGAAATGAAAAAAAAAAGGCTTGAGATGAAGATTGTATTTTGGAAAGTGGGCTCTCGGTCAACCCACCTTTGTACTTAGATTCGGTTTGTGGATTTTGGGCTAGTGGATTCGGAAAGTGCAGTAGGCGGGGTTGGAAACACCATAAATCGGCTAAACGTTTCTCTTTCCCTTAGTTCTTTTATTGTGCGCATACTGATTGATTGTTGAATTGCTTACTTATTCTTTGTGCTTACTTGTTGAATAATTTGATTTATTATTGTATTATCTTGGCATCAAACAATTGGTATCAGAGCAAGTGCTTCAAAAATGGATGGTGTTTCGCTTGTGATTTATTGGATTTTTTGAGCTAAAGATCATGGCTTGAAATGTTGTTGGTACCGCCTTGAGCAAAAGCCAATCGATTGTTAGAACTCCTATGTTCTCGGCTGTAAACTTACGACTACTGGAAAAGCGAGGTTGACAACTCTTATTCGATCGCAAAATTACTGAACAAGTCCAGTTCATAGCAATTCAATGCTAAAGCTATGAACTTTGCTTCGTTGTGCTTTTGACGCTCATGAATATGCGAGGTGTAAGAAGTAGCTTATAAAGGGACCGATAAAGTCAAGAAAGTCTAAAACAAGCATGCCCGCTCACTCATATGAACTTTTCATCATGAATGACTTTGAGTCTACTGTCAATTACCAAATTCATAATGCAATTCGTGGTTTACAAAGATAGACTCGAAAACTAAAACCAAGAGTGAAACCGAAAGACATGGCTGCAAACACAAAGGAAGAAGACTCGAGATAAAAAATTGACCCGGTTTTGACATAGCTCGAGCGCGTCCGTGCTCCTTCTGCATTCCTTCCGTTCATAGGCCTTGAATCCCCTCCGACGGTTACTAGACTTCTCCATGTGAACCTCCATTGTTCAACTGATCCCGTGTCTCCATGATTTTTTCTACTTCCACGAGCTTTGATAGCTTCCCTGTTTCCGAGATTTTCCTCCTTCCTCATTAACCGCTCTATCGTCCTTGAATCTGCTCGTGTGCAGCAACTGTTCCCGCTTTTGAATTCAATCGAACTCCTCCTTTGTGCCTAGGTAGATAAAACAGCTTTTACAGGCTCTAGGTCGAGGCCTGACTTCTCATTTTTGATATAATCCATTCCTTTTGTCTTCGACCTAATACGTGAACAATTTCTCTCTTCAACTGACGATCATGCTGTAGAGTTTTTCCATAAGAGAAAAGCACCTTCAATAGAAAAGATGAAGACATCATTCCCTCAAGTTGATATTACACAGTAACTGAAGCTTATGGTCACGTATGCAGCCAAAAAGGGGTGGCATCCAGCATAATTTTTCAAAGCTGGCACTTTCCTGAATCTTCTTGCGTGCAAAACTAACTCTAAGCAACGGCTACACATCTCCAATCGCAAGACACACAACACGATTAATTTAAATTCATTTCCTGGTTATTCTATCAATGGATATTAGAAATGCAAGCCTTCAAATTCTATCCATCTATGGCTGAATAACAGCAAGATGTTTTTTCCCAGGTACTAGTTTCATGTTTTGCAGATAGCTCCTACATTCATACGGTTGAGACACTCGTTGCTGTAGAGATCAATGAATCAGCTCGTGCCCGTGGAGATCACAAAATTATTAGCCTGTATTGATCTCCAGTGGGACTCATTAAACTGTAGGTTATTCATGCACTATAGCATAGCCTCCAACCATTGCAACAAATGCATCTCGGGTAATCTCCCTGCAAGGCCCTGCAAAAGACGTTAAAATAGCATGGGGCAAGACATGCGAATAACCAAAACCATTTAGATGGGAGGAAGCTAATCAAAGCCTAGAAATTGGGCATAGATCTTGATCGGGGAAAAGATCCATTTTACACCTTAAAGTCACAAGAAGCTGGAGAAAAGAATTCTGCTCTTTTATCTTAAGTAGGGGAATGCTATTTCTTACTTAATTTTCATTGCTTTGAAAATCAAATTGCCCCTACTTTCTTTGGAAAGACGATAAGAGATTTCATTCTACACCTAACTAGTGGGAAATACTTTTGCCGACAAGCCATGCATACATTTATCTTTTTGTAGAGATAAAAATTAGTAGTAAAAGAACAAAAAACTTCATAACAAATGATAAATAGAGATAGAGCCCGCCCCTCTCTCTCTTTGGATGTTCAAATTCAAAGTCAAGAGAGGAGTGCGTGATAGAGGGGGATAACTCTCTGTCGGATCATCTAACATACTTTGTTGGATGAGCAACACACGGTCGATCGATCGATCAGATCAGTACGGTTCCTAGGGAAAGTCGCCTTTAGTAATGTAGAACATAGGACATCTAATGTTAGGGCATAAAAATGACGACATTCAATGTTAGATTCCATACCATTTCTCGACCAAGTCTCCACTTTCCATCTTTTCCAAAAGTTGTCTTTGGAAATATGTTCGGAGGACGGTACATCACTCAACCTCAACCCCAAACCCAGTTAACGATCGGGCCCCAAATCTCTCTCTCTCTCTCTCTCTAAAAATCTCAAAACTCCAAAAAACCCTTTCCCTTTTCCTTCCCTTGTTGTTTTCTTCACCAGCTGTTCTCCCTTGTACTTTTTTTTTTTGGTCAGAGTTCTCCCTTGTACTCGAGGCATTCGAAAATTGAATAGAAGTTATATATGTCGAAAATAAACTAAAGTTTTAAGAGTAAAAATATGCAATTCCACGAACACAAACATGTCCCTCGAAATGCCACCAACAATTATTAAATTGGAGTAATTATACATATGTTGGCCCATACTCTAAAAGCCGAAATCATATTTGAGTTTTTCAAATACTCTAAAAGCTGAAATTAAGACGGTGGGAAACTTGGTATCTGACACAATATTAATAGTTCAATTGTTGAATATCATGGAAATAGTCATTTTTTTATAAGATATAAGAGAGAGGAGGTGCAACCAACTTAGTGAGCTCATTCAATACATAGATTTCGAATGACTAATTTCAAAGATAATATTATATATTGAATTAAAGTTCAATGATTATTAGTATAGTTATATTGCACAAATTAAAAATTCAAATACAATATCATGCATTGTGCCTAACTTCAAAGATCATTTATGTAATTATCCCTATTTTTATTTGCATTTGCAGTAATTTTCTTTTTCTAGAAAATCCAATTTTTAAAAAATAAAAAATAATTAAAAATTCAATCTAAAAAAATTAAAAATTAGAAAAATTCTATTTCTTGTTTTTTTTTTCTAGAAAATCAAATTAGATATCCAAAAACTTCATAGAAAATATTTTCTAGAAATATCACATTTTCCATGAAATGAACAAAGCTTTAATCTCGAATTCTCTTTCCATGGTTATCAATGGGGGTAGAGCATGCAATTTAAGGGTGGCCGTGGTATTTTTCTCCACACTGAAACTTACCCTATCAGTAGGCTCTTGCTGGTTGGAATTCAATTAAAGGAAGAAAAAAAAAAAAAGAAAGAAAAGAAAATGACAAGACAAAAAAAGAAAAAGTTGCATAAATTGTCCGCGTTAGTGATTTTTTGTTAAAATTGACTGTACTGACAAATTGTAAAAATTTATGAGACTAAATTGATAAATCATCAAATTGTTTAGGATAAAATTAACACAATTAAAAGGTCTATGATATTTAGTAATTGAACTATTAGGACGGTGTGCGTAGATTGTGCAGTGTTGATCCTCCGTTAATCATTAATTTTCGCTTGTATGGTCAAACATTGTTCCCATTTGTTCCTTCATTTACACGAAAGAAAGCGAAAACAGAAGGCTTGGTGGGGGTCGAGCCACTTTTGATTCTCATCTCATTTATTTTTTGCGGATCGGTTCATTCACATTTCGGAAAGAAACAAACGTGATGCGGTAGTGGGGGATTGGGCCAGTTTGGATTTTTGTCCACTTTTCTCATCTCCTGATGTTCTTTCGCCCGTGTAGGATGCGTAGGCATCGCCTGGTGTCTGTCTCCCGGTCGGCCATGTCTCTCACGTCATCCGGTCCTTCTGGGGTGGCGGCGCCGCCGTCGGACGGTGTAGGGAGTGGCGGAGAGACGCTGCCGCGAGTGTAGCTAGAAAATACCGGCTAGGTTGTAGCCGATTTGCTTCTTGACGTTTACGGTTTCTGAAATTGCAATGTGCACCCTCTACTTTGGAGTCCGCTTCAAATGTACCCCTTGATTATGACTTTCGGCCATATTCTCATCCAAATTTCAATGTCGTAGTCTCCCATTGATGGTGTCTGCTGAAGGGACAAATCCATCCTGCAAATTTGGCAAATTTACATTGTGCCCCTGATCTTTTGAAAATTCATTGCAATGCCCTTACTTTAATAGTAAAATCAGAAGGAATAAATCATAATAAGAAGGAGAAAAATGGAGATATAAAAAGAAGGGTAACAAGGAGACAAACTAGACAAGAGGAGGGAAAAGGGATAACATCGATGGCGCCTCCACCCCTTTTACGATAGGGGAAATTTTCACACATAAAAAATTACACACGAAACTTTACTTGTCTCGCGCTCCTCAATTCTCTTTTCATCGTTGTCAATGCCAATGATGTAAAACACGTGATTTAAGGGTGTATTTAGTTCGACATTTAGATAAAGCTTTCGGCCAAATGCAAAGGCTTTAACCTAAAAAATCTGAGATACCATCACAATGGACAATCAATCAATCAACTATCTTTATTTCCGCCAAAGTACAGACTTCTTCGCTCAAACATCACACTACAAAATAGGGTCTATTCAAACTACCAACTTTTCAACCAAAAAAAATCGGGAACCTTTCTTAACACACACCAGAGCAGGAAATCAAGGAAATCGGCAACATCACAGACCAGTCGCTGATGGGTGGAAATTTGCTCATGCTTGAGGGCAAAAAGGGGTTTTCGAACTTCACCATGACTAATGACTAAGCACACGCCCCTCTAATTTGGCAAACATTACAGACAAGAATGAGAGACTATGAAAAGCATATTTCTAAGCAATCGAAAGCAGATCCACCTTTCAATTAAAAATAAAAAAAAAAATCCACCAGAGAATGAGAGAGAGGAACCTGGAGAGAGATGCGAAGCCAACGAGCGGTGCGGGCAAGGGAGTGCGAGATAGCGAGCATGGGAACATTGCGTAGCAAAATGAGCGTTGAGTGGTCGCCACCAGCAAAAGGGAACCTGGAAATTTAACGTCGATCGACGGCCCACTGGAGGGATCGACGGCCGGAGTGTGTTGGGACCATAGGGGAATACTCACGGCCGGCTTCGCGAAGCAGGTGGCCGCGTCCTCGGCCCTAGAGAGTAGAGACCGAAGCTGTAGCAACAAGGGAGGCGTTGCTGTGGATCTCGGAAGCTGCATCGCGGCGGAAACTTTCTGGCACGCACGTGGAGCTCCTGAGGGATAACAAATCTGGGGTTAGATTTGTTGCTGACTCAAGCCTCAGCCCATGGGCCTTGAAGAGCCTCTTTGAGGAGTGCAAAGAATTGTTAACCCATTTTAAAATTGTCTCTTTAGCTATCAAGCCGCAGACCAAGACCCACCAATTGGGAATCGTTTCTTCTAATTGGCTATCAATACCACCCAAAACTCTTTAGGATATTTTATGTATCGACTCTTGTCATAGGTTCTAGAATGAATGAAATGGGATGTTTGGACCACAAAAGAAAAAAAAGAAAAAGAAAAGCAAAAGGAGCCAGGGAACAGAGCACACAATAGAAGCATTTGAATTGTTTATTTTGTTATTTTTTTTACTTCATGTACACGAAAGAAAACGAAGACAGAAGGCGTGGTGGGGGATTGAGCCAGTTTTGATTCTCATGCCTTTCGCCATCGTCTGACTTCCCCTTGAATTTCTTCCTCTTTTAATATTCAGAGTCTTTTCCTTCCAACCTCTTCTTTAACTCGCGCTTTTTGTCTCAAGTTTCCAACCTATTAATGCAATGAAACTGGAAAAAAGAAAGCAAAAGCCTTGTTGCTTTATTTTATTTTTTTTTCCTTTTGGGTGAAATTTTAAATAAATCCAAGACTAAAAAGCTCCTATCTAAATTAAGTAGGTCTCTCAATCTCAAATTTCCGACCAATTATTAATTCAACTAAACTGAAAACAGACTTTTTTGATTTTCTTCCCCAAAATTAAGAATCCAAGACTAAAAGAAATAACTTTTACATATTGTTTATTGATCGAAATCTTAAGATTTATGTATTTATAATTTACTAACATCACAATTCCTTGAGAATAAACTGCTTTGGTTTTAGGATCATGAACTTAAAAACCTCGCCATTCCCTAAGAGTGCTCTGGTAATTATCATGACTTCTCCGACAACAGCATCATCCTTGATATATATGAAATATCTCTTGGTGAACTCGAGTAGTACGAACACACATGAACGGGCATGTAACGTGAGTAAGTGTCGGGAGCAAGAGGTTGAAGATCTTGTGGATTAGATCCATTTGCATTAGCCATCAGCCGAGCTGGAGATAAAGAATGCACATGATAAAATTTTTACTTCTTTATTTCTCGGTCCTCGGAACATGTTTGAAAAGAAATTCATTTAGTAACGTAATTTGATTTTTCTATTTCGGAATAGAATTTTATTTTATAAATTAATTTGAAAAAGAAATCGAAATTAAAATTTTTAATTTCTTAATTTTTAATCGAAATCAATTTCTAGAAGCACACCCAAAAATGGAAATGGGATAAGGGCGCGTTTGGTAACGATTACATTTCCGGGGCGGTCGACCGAGAAATGATTATTTCGATTACGTTCCGGAAGCGATTATGAGTAAAAAACGCGTTTGGTAACAAATAAAATTTCGATTACGGAATAGAAAAAGAATAGAAACGTGTTTGGTAACTATATAAAATTTCTATTCCAATTCTTTTTTAATTACCTTTTTAGATTAAAATAAATTTGATATTGAATTTTCATAAACCATTCAGCGATTAATTATATTTTTATACTAAGTAATAAAAATATTAACTAATCAATTTTTATTATATAGTAAATAATAAACCATAGTATAAACTATACTAATATCCCTACAATATGTAATAAATAAAAATACTAAATTATAACATAAAATTAAATATGTATTCTATATACAACAAATATATATTTCATACTAGGAAGAAATAAAAATAAAATATAGAAATAAAACTTTTTTTTGATTCGGCACTTTTGATTCTCTTTTTTGATTCTCGGACGGAGAATCATATTTTTTCGATTCGAATTCACGCCCAAAAACGGATTCGAGAAACAAAAAAATCGAATCGCAAGACTGTTTGGATGGTTGACAAACAGGGCCTAAGTGGACTTCTCAACCCTTCGGTTCATGGACGAAATGCCACCTGGATATCGCCCATCATCTTTGTCTCAATCTGTCGCCCAGCGGCCCCCAAAGGAGACCAGGCCGCGCGGCCAGGACAGCACGTTTACATCACCGCGGCTTCTGACACAAAACGACTCCCATGTGAGGTAAGCCGTAGTCACCCGATGCAATGCAACAGCCTGAGAAGATTCTCTCCTGAGGGGAATCAAATTCGTGATTTTTCGAAAGGCGTGAGGTCCCTTCCTCACTCGACTACATCTCCAAGGGGTTGTTGTCCCCTTCCCTCGGCCAGGACAACACGTTTACATCACCGCGGCTTCTCCCCGAATATCCGTGCATGTCACCCTGACGCAACGCGACGCAACCAAGCAAGAGAGCCGACAACGGAGAGTAAAACAATAAAAATCTGACATCGTGTAAGACCGTACAGTCTTTTCCCACGTACCGCGCTGGCAATGCGGCCAAGTTGAAATCAGAAAAGGGGAAAGGAAGAGAAAAATGCAGAGGGCTCAGACCATCAGCGTCACGGAGCATGTAAAAACGAGTCATCGCACAGTAAGAAAATAGTAAAAAAAAAAAAGAAAAAACAAAGTTCAATACTCATAAATATTTCAATTATATTAATTTAATTCTAAATATTTTAACAATTTATTAATAGAATCCATTAATTATAGATGTGGCAATTTAATCATCATTGGTTGTCTTATATTTTTTTCAATCAAAGGTTTTCTTACACAATGCGACAAATACTAACGTAAATTATTACTTTTTTTCGCTCTTTTGAATTTTTTCTTATCTTTTGCTTTCTTTTTTTCCTTCTTCTTTCAATGGCCAGTTGTTAGGCCTTGGCGATGGCCCAAAGGTGAGGACCAATGAGGTTAACCTCATCGGAGTTTCACCCTGCCCTTGGCAAGGGTCAATCTCCCTGTCACTAGGTGAGGTCGGCCTTACTAAATTTCTTTACGTTACTATGAGAAGGAAAATTTATATAATTCAAAATCCTATATTTGGTACCTGCTAAAAAATGATAAAATTGATATAAGAAGGATATCATTCGGATAGAATTATCCTATGGAAGATGTGGAATAAAGCTGTACGGAATTTCTAATATCCATAATATAAAAGTTATTTTTGCCGAATAACAAACTTCTTAAATTACTAAAATTAAATTAGTATTTGAATATTACTAATATATGAGTTCTAATATAAAAAAATTCTTAATAACAAAAAAAGAACAACAATTTATTTTTCATTTATAGATTCGAATTTCTTTCTATCTTATAATATAAATTTAGTATATATGCTATCTATGTTTATTATATATTTTAGGTATAATATTTTCAGCATATAAATACCTAACTAGTAACCACCCTCTTTTTATTAAAAAAATTTAAAAAAAAGCCATTTTTTTCAGGGGCTGTGCTTAAAAGAGCAAGAGGGGGAAATTATAAATTAAAATGCAGTAATTAATGGCCTAAAAGATAGAGAGAGAGAGAGAGAGAGAGAGAGAGAGAGAGAGAGAGAAGGAACAATAGTAATCAAGGAAAAAAGCAGAGGGTAATTAAATGAGATCTGCTCTCAGGACGTTTCGGACAAACCAACTAGGACTGGAACATACCTGCACGCGGCCCATCGTAACCAACCCCTGCTCCTCCTCGATAGACGAGAGAGTCGGATTGGGGAGGCCTCTTCAACCCCTTGCACTTAGACACCTGTAACCCCCAAAAGAATTGAAAAATTAGAAAGGAAATTAAGGTAATAAATTACCGGATTAAAACCCAGGTCCAAAAGGGCCTTTATGAGAAAATGGGGCGGTGTTAAATCCGAGGAGTTTAAGTTCCTAAGGGAAAAAACGCCATTATCAATGAAGATTAGATTACTTGCAAGAAGGAAGGAAGGAAGGAAGGAAGGGAGGGGTGGTCGAGATCTGGTTCCTCAGCCAAGGAGGATCCGAGCAGAGAGCAAAAAGCTGGAGGAACGGGCGGTAGGCGGGCGGGCGTCGCCTGCCGTTTCGAGCAGATCGAGAGATCGGATCCGGGAGTACAGAATCTCGAGCAATCAATGTTCGACCAGACTATAGCGGGACATGAAAAACGTGGAGTTGGATCCTTTTCGCTCTGCGAATTCGCAAACCACCACCTAATTTAGGAAGCGCACTGAAGGGATTACTTGGGTATTTTGCCTCGAGATATATCACTCCTATTGGGGGATTGCGATTTGACGCTGTCATATCTTCGTCCATTTTCACTTTGGCCAGGAATTTAAACGGGGCGCCAGCAATATCGCATTAGACCCGTATGATATTCCCATATAAATGGCCCCCGTCTGTCCCTTTTCACTACACCATCGCGCAGAGTCCCTCCTGGGCAACTTTGAGTCACGGGAGGAGCACAGATCGCGCAGAAGGGCGGAAATGAAGGAGTTCTGGACATCTCTGGCCTCCCTCCTGGGCGTCCTGGCCTTCTGCCAGAGCCTCCTGCAGATGGTGTTCCCGCCCGAGCTCCGGTTCGCCTTCCTCAAGTTCCTGAACCGGGCGTTCAACTGCTTCTCCCCCCACTGCTACTACGAAATCACCGAGATCGACGGCGTCAACACCAACGAGCTCTACAACGCCATCCAGCTCTACCTCAGCTCCTTCGTCTCCGCCTCCGGCAGCCACCTCTCCCTCACCCGCGCCATCAACTCCAGCGCCACCACCTTCGGCCTCTCCAACAACGACTGCATCAACGACGTCTTCAAAGGCGTTGCCGTCCAGTGGGAGCACGTGGTGACGCAACGCCAGCCCCAGCCCTTCTCGTGGCGGCCCCTCCCTGACGAGAAGCGTGGCTTCACGCTCCGGATCCAGAAGCGCGACAAGGACATCATCCTCGACTCCTACCTGGACTACATCATGGAAAAGGCCAACGACATCCGCCGCAAGAACCGAGAACGCCTCCTTTATACTAATTCGCGCGGCGGGTCGCTCGATTCCCATGGCCACCCGTGGGAATCTGTGCCGTTCACGCACCCGAGCACCTTCGACACGTTGGCCATGGACCCGGAGAGGAAGAGGGAAATCAAGGAGGACCTCCGCGACTTCAAGGACGGGCAGGCGTTCTACCAGCGGACAGGCCGGGCCTGGAAGCGGCGCTACCTGCTCTACGGCCCGCCTGGGACGGGGAAATCGAGCATGATCGCCGCCATGGCCAATTTCCTTGGCTATGACATCTACGACCTCGAGCTGACCGAGGTGCACTCCAACTCGGAGCTCCGGAAGCTCCTCATGAAGATCAGCTCCAAGTCCATCATCGTCATTAAGGACATCGACTGCTCAGTCAATCTGTCGAACAGGGCGAAGGCAACCCACGCCGGCGCGCCACGGAGCTACTACGACTCCTGCGCGCCCGACGCGGCCCGCGGCGGTGAGGATGGGAACAACAACAACACGATCACCTTCTCGGGGCTGCTCAACTTCACCGACGGCCTGTGGTCGTGCTGCGGGAGCGAGCAGATCTTCGTGTTCACCACCAACCACATCGAGAAGCTCGACCCGGCATTGCTCCGGAGCGGCCGGATGGACATGCACATCTGCATGAGCTACTGCTCGTACCCGGCCCTCAAGATCCTGCTCCGGAACTACCTGGGCAGCGAGGCCGAAGACCTCGGCTGCGAGGGAGCTCCAGGAGGCGGCCGAGAAGGCCA
Source organism: Eucalyptus victrix (assembly GCA_016097545.1). NCBI lineage: Eukaryota > Viridiplantae > Streptophyta > Magnoliopsida > Myrtales > Myrtaceae > Eucalyptus > Eucalyptus victrix. The sequence goes on from CM027837.1 coordinate 32,838,373, forward strand.
AGATGACGCCGGCGGACATAAGAGAGGTCCTGATCAAGAACCGGAGGAACAAGGAGAGAGCGGTGGGCGAGCTGCTGGAGGTGTTGAAGGCGAGGGCGGAGAGGAACGAGAAGTACGGAGGGTTGAGGGAGGAGTGCGAGCTGAACGGGGTGATGAGGAGATGGAGGAAGAGGAGCAGGAGAAGAGGGCGCTGGAGAGCCCGAAGGAAGGGATCGACTGCGATGACGATTCTTGCAAGAAAGTGGAGGATGATGATGAAGAGAAGGAGAAAGCCAAATGAGAGGGAAAAAAAGCAATTCGATGATTTCGCTTCGTCATTTGTAAGGGCAAGTTGGTAAGTTTCGATTTTTAAAGAGCTCTCGACTTCGTGTCTTATTATGGAATTAAAAGCTCGCATGACTCAGCAAATATTGTAATAAAAATTAGAAAATAAAAAGCTCTTGCGACATATTGAGTTTATCCACTTTCGAGGGTATTCTGTTGTGTTACCTGTTCTTTTTGAGATGGCCAGCTGGCCACATCCATGTTTGGTGTTTAGGCAACGTGCATCATGTTATTTTGGGTCGAAAATCTTAACTGAGGGGAAAGTAAATCTCTTAGTTATTTTCTGCTTTTCTTTTGGAAATTTAATTGCTCCATTCTTCCAAATGAAACTCCCATTTTACTTGCTTTCAAAAAAAAAAAATGGTAACAAGGGGGCAAAAAAAAAAAAGGATTTCATTTCAAAGAAGAGTGAAAAGAAAATTTCGACAAAATCGAGGGGGCAAAAATGGGAACCGGGTGGTGGATCGGGACACGCGGGGATGGAGTGGGGCCGCATGATATATTCATGGGTAAATCAAGTCATGCACAATTAGGATTGTATGTGGAAACATGAAAAATTCTAAGTTAATTTTCGGCCATTGGCAAAATTCGATTGAAGCTCAGATTCACAGATCCTTGAAAAATCGATGAATAGTTGTTTCTAGCCAATTACCTTCTCAATATCGATGGCACGTTTTTTGATCATCAAATTATTCAAATAATAAAAGGGTTTAGCTTAGACCTATTTATATCCACATTAAAAACCTTTCAAATCAAGGAACTTATCTTAAAATTGGGTCATCACAAATAATCACGCAACTTAATGCTAACAATAAAACATCGACGAATTTAATTAATGTAAGTAATAATAAATCGAATGTCGAATCGCATTATTGGTAATATAACATATGTTGGCTCGGCAAACAAAAAGGAAAGTAATAAATTAATGTAACTTTATTCAAAACACAAAAGATGGTCCATGTCGTCTAATCATGCGATGACATGACAGTCAACATGTACGGACATTCTTTTAAGGGTACACCAAATAGACTTATTAATTTATTATTTTCCTTCTTGTTTTCAGCATCAGCGCCCATGCACCATTCCTACAATGCAAACCAAACATCCGCCATGAGGCAAAAAAAAACCAAACATCTGTCAAATAAACCGCGGGTTTTGCGCCGTCCAACATCTCTCACAACAGGATCTAAGAGACCGCCGATTTTTCCCACCAAATTTGGTCCTTTTTTTTTTTAACGTAAAAAAAAAGACCTTTTAAACAGGTATTTAATCTATCGACCAAAAAAAAAACAGGTATTTAAAAGGGAAACTTATTTCTAAGTTATCATAATATTTTCTGTAATATATTTTTGGTTTACAAGGGTGTGCATGGAAACGTTTCTTAAAAACGTTTCCGAACACTTCTATACGGATTTTATTCCGGGGAACAAAAAAAAACAGAAACGTGTTTGGTTGCGTTTGTTCTTTTTTTGTTTTTTTGTTTCCGGAACGAAATAAAAACAAAAAAACTCCGTAAAACAAAAACGAAGGAAACGTTTCTTCTCTCTCTTCTTCTTCTTTTCTTCTTTTCTTCTTCTTTTTTTTCTTCTTTTTTCTTTCACCAGTCGCCGGCCTCGGCCATGGCCGGCGACCGGCCGTCGAGGCTCGGCCTCACCCAGATCCGGCGAGGCCGAGCCTCGCGCCGGCCTCACCGGATTTGGGCGAGGCCGAGCTCGCCCAGCCAAGGCGAGGCCGAGCCTCGCCCAACCACGGCGAGGCTGCCGGCCCCGTCGGCCAGTCACTGGAGGCCGGTGACCGGCCGAAAAAAGAAAAAATAAAAAAGAAAGGAAAAAATAAAAAATAAAATAAAAATGTTTAAAAAATTAAAATAAACAAAAAAAGAATAAAATTTACCAAACGTGTTTCTATTCATTTTTTATTCCCGGACCAAACGTTACCAAACGCGTTCTTTTGTTCAAAAATTATTCCCCGGAACGAAATACTTTTTTTTTTATTTCTATTCTTTGGAATAAAAAAAGAACATAAACGTTACCATTCGCATTCCAAGTTTCTAGATTACAAAGGACCGACTTCCAATCAACTCTCAGCCCTTTTATGGTGATTATATGGTCGATCCTTTATGCTGATTACTGGGGAGTTTGTGGGGTGAGAGAGAGAAAGAGTCAAGCCCAAAAAACAGTGGGCCCCGCCGCCCCGGGGGAGAAAATATGGCCAAGTGGGAGTTGGTGCATCCCCTCGGCAACGAGGATTTTGGTGATAACCCTAATTTAGCAACCCAAATTCCCTAAATGCGAAGGGGAGGGCTTGAAATCTGGTTCATCAGCCACGATGAAATCGAAATCCAATGGAGAACAACAGATGTAAAGATCATATATAACATGTGTCAAAAGATGGCCTAGGGCCCAATTTTCAGTATTTTTTTTTTTTCATTTGCGACTCCTTCCACTCGCACCCCCGAAAAAGAGATATTATATTAGCCAGAACTGATTCCTCTCATGCCCTAAACCCTAAATCACCACAGAAACGTCAGAACCCTAAAACCCATTTTCCAGTAATTGTATTTCTTTGTGTCTCTGTAATGCTCTATTTGGAGAGTTGGAGAGGAGAAAATGAGTGACGTAGAACTTACAACACACGTCACGCAGGACGACTTAGAACGCAAAACTCCCCTCACATCAGATCCCAGAACGACGATTAAACAATCTCACAAAAATCAAGATAAAAAAGGTTCTTGTTCGCCAGAGGTCCTTGTTCCTTTTAGCCGACAAGGTACTGCCTTTCTTATGTTTGCACGTGTGGACGTCATACGATAAATTTACATTAATTTATTAATTTCCGCTTTGTTTTGGGCATATGCGGGCACGCAACAGCCCTACCGGTCAAAACGACCACAAAAATGTAAAGGGCTTACTGAAGCGTGCCCCGGGTATATTTAAGCAATCGAATGAATGATTGAAATCTACAATAATGTTTAAAATTCGGATCAAAAGATTCCGATCAATGGTTCGTAAATAACTATTTCAACATAGATTCCACGGAATTTCTATTTTTCACCATAGGTTCTTCGTAGCACATGTTTTTGCACGTCAGTCTTGTGGGGAGGCATTCAAGGGTGCATCAAGTTTATGTAAGCTCGATTCATCTATTTCGTGAGGCTCGAGTACGACTTTTCGTCCATGTGAACTCGATTTGCTTGGGAATGACTCCTTTACCCTGTAAGAATAAAAAGAAAAAAAAGAAAAGGAAGAGGGCGGATAAGTATGGTTGACCCAATATGGGCGGGTCAAGAGTGAGGGGTTGGAATTTCTTTGCCTCAAAAGAATGGAGCAGTGAACTGTGACACCGTCTTTCTCCTCCGTGGTGCCCCTTTCCTGATTTTTCAACAAAGGACGCGTAGAAAATGGGGAGTTCGTGGAGAAAAAGAGAGAATAAAGTAGAAAAGTCTCAAGAAAGCTTGAGAGAGAGGGAGGGAGGGAGAGAGAGGGGACAGAGACTTTGGGGCTGAGGTTGTATTATGTTGTGTTTCTTGGATGAACTTCCGCCGGTATATTCCACCGCAGAAGAACAGGAAGGAAGGAAGGAACCAAGAAGACGTGTGGCTCCCGGATGAGAGTAAAACATTAGGTACTCCTGCCGTGCTCGGGCGCCCACGGAGAATGCGGCACATGTCGAAACTCTTTCTCCTGACCCTGCTTGCACAAGGGAGTCGATATCGGGCATGCAGCCCTACCGGTAAAGGGATCGGAGGGGAAGGAAAAAGGGGGTTGGGGCCGGATAGTACCGGCTCTTGAGTTGGATCTACGTGAGTATTGCACACACGTGTGCATTGATGCCAATAGTGAGACCCAAAAATAAAAATAAAAAGCATGAGAGACCCAATTTGCGGTCACCCAATAATAAAAATAAAGAAATTAAAAAAATTAAAAGTAAACTAATTTTTTTTAAATCAAATTATTATTCACATTAGTGCTAATCATTCCACGTGGCATGGCCGACACCCACGGTAGCGAGTTTTAGCAAAAATTGATTGGGATGACTATATTAACAAAATGTTAAAAGGTTGAAGACCAGATTAGTCAAATTAAAAAGTTTAAGATTAAATTGACATAAACATAATAAGTTTATAGAATATATACAGGTAGTTTTCTCTAAGTGAGAGAAACCTCTTGTACTTAGATTTACTATTGTGAATCACTAGTGAGGTGAGATATACACTTGGATGTGAAATGAAAAAGCCTTAAAAGGCTTGAGATGAAAAAGTGGGCTCTTAGTCAACCCACCTTTGTACTTAGATTCGATTTGTGGATTTTGGGCCAGTGGATTCAGGAAGCTCAGTAGCCAGGGTTCGAATCACTATAAATCGGCTAAACGTTTCTCTTTCCCTCGTCTCTTTTAATGTACGCATACCAATTGATCATTGAATTGCTTACTTATTCGTTGCGCTTAATTGTTGAATAATTTGATTTATTTATTGTATTATCTTGGCATCAAACAATTGGTATCAAAGCAAGTGCTTCAAAAATGGATGGGTGTTTTGTTTGTGATTTATTGGATTTTTTGAGCTACAGATCATGGGTTGAAATGTTGTTGGTACCACGTTAGGCAAAAGCCAATCGATTGTTAGACCTCCTTTGTTCTCGAGTGTAAACTTACAACTACTGGAAAAGCGAGGGTGATAACTCTTATTCGATCGCAAAAATTACTGAACAAGTCCAATTCAATGCTAAAGCTACGAACTTTGCTTTGTTGTGCTTTTGACGCTGATGCGAGGAGTAAGAAGTAGCTTATAAAGGGACCGATAAAGTCAAGAAAGTCTAAGATAAGCATGCCCGCTCACTCGTATGAATTTTTCATTATGAACGACGTTGAGTCTATTGTCAATTACCAAATTCATAATGCAATTTGTGGATTACAAGATAGACTTGAAAACTAAAACCAAGAGTGAAACCGAAAGACATGGCTGCAAACACAAAGGAAGAAGACTCGAGATGAAAATTTGACCCGGTTTTGACATAGCTCGAGTGTGTCTGTGCTCCTTCTTCATTCCTTCTGTTCATAGGCCTTGAATCCCCTCTGACGGTTACTAGGGGGTGCATGACAACCCAAAATTTCTGTTCCAGAAATAGTTTTTCTGTTCCAGACCTGTTTCTGGAAGAGAAATCCATTTGATAAACTTATTCAGTTTTTCTATTTCCGGAATAGATTTCTATTCCAGAAATAGGTTTGGAAGAGAAATCAGAAATAATTTCTTTCACTAAACCCTAATTTTGGAAAGTCCTCCCTCATCTTCTCTACGTCTCTGCCCCCTCCTCCTCCTTCGCCTCTCCTCATTTTATTAAAAATAAAAATAAATTTATTAAAATAAATAAATTATTTTTATTTATCATTTTATTTTTAGTTTATTAAAAATAAATTTATTAAAAATAATTTATTTATAATAAATAAATATAATAAATTTTTTTATTTGCCTCGAGTGTTTTGCCAAATAATTTTTTTATTTTTTATTCATTTTAAAATAAATTTATTCGTAAAATAAAATAAAATAGAATAAATAAAATAAATTTATTTTAAGGATATTTTTATTTTAAAATAAAATTATATTTTTATTTTATATTTTTATGATTTATTTTATTTTATTTTATTCATTGTTTTTTTTGTTACTAAATCATTTTTATTTTTATTTTTTATATTAAAGTTCGTCGTCGTCATTGCCGCCATTCGAAAGGAAGAAATTTTGTGTCGTTATCAAATGAATTTCTATTTTTAGAGTAGAAATTTTGTATCGTTATCAAACGGTTATTTTTACTTAGAAACTCTTCTAGAAATAGAAATAGAAAAATCTATTTCTGTTCCAGAAACTATTTCTGAAACAGAATGGTTGTCATGCGCGCTCTAGACTTCTCCATGTGAACCTCCACTGTTCAATTGATCCCGTGTCTCCATGATTTTTTCTACTTCCACGAGCTTTGATAGCTTCCCTGTTTACGAGATTTTCCTCCTTCCTCATTAACCGCTTCATCGTACTCGAATCTGCTCTCGTGCAGCAACTGTTCCCGCTTTTGAATTCAATCGAACCCCTCCTGTTTTGCGCCTAGGTAAATAAAACAGCTTTTACAGGCTCTAGGTCGAGGCCTGACTTCTCATTTTTGATATAATCCGTTCCTTTTGTCTTCGACCTAATACGTGAACAATTTCTCTCTTCAACTGACAATCATGCTGCAGAATTTTTCCATAAGAGAAAAGCACCTTCAATAGAATAGATGAAGACACCATTCCCTCAATTGATATTACACAGTAACTGAAGCTGATGGTCACGTATGCAGCCAAAAAGGGGTGGCATCCAGCATAATTCTTCGAAGCAGGCACTTTCTGAATCTTCTTGCGTGCAAAACTAACTCTAAGCAACGGCTACACTTCTCCAATCGCAAGACACACAACACGATTAATTTAAATTCATTTCCTGGTTATGCTATCAATGGATATTAGAAATGCAAGCCTTCAAATTCTATCCATCTACGGCTGAATAACAGCAAGGTGTTTTTTCCCAGGTACTAGTTCCATGTTTTGTAGATAGCTCCTACATTCATACGGTTGAGACACTCGTTGCTGTAGAGATCAATGAATCAGCTCTTGCCCGTGGAGATCACGAAATTAGTAGCCTATATTGATCTCCAGTGGGACTGATTAAACTGTAGGTTATTCATGCACTATAGCATAGCCTCCAACCATTGCAACAAATGCATCTGGGGTAATCTCCCTGCAAGGCCCTGCAAAAGACGTTAAAATAGCACGGGGCAAGACATGCGAATAACCAAAACCATTTAGATGGGAGGAAGCTAATCAAACCCTAGAAATTGGCCATCGATCTTGATCGGGGAAAAGATCCATTTTACACCTTAAAGTTACAAGAAGCTGGAGAAAAGAATTCTGCTCTTTTATCTTAAGTAGGGGAATGCTATTTCTTACTTAATTTCCATTGCTTTGAAAATCAAATTGCCCCTACTTTCTTTGGAAAGACGATAAGAGATTTCATTCTACACCTAACTAGTGGGAAATATTTTTGCCGACAAGCCATGCGTACATTTATCTTTTTGTAGAGATAAAAATTAGTAGTAAAAAAACAAAAAACTTCATAACAAATAAGAAATGATAAAATGAGATAGAGCCCGACCCCTCTCTCTCTTTGGATGTTCAAATTCAAAGTCAAGAGAGGAGCGCGTGATAGAGGGGGATAACTCTCTGTCAGATCATCTAACAGACTTTGTTGGATGAGCAACACACGGTCGATCAATCGATCAGATCAGTACGGTTCCTAGGGAAAGTCACCTTTAGTAATGTAGAACATAGGACAACATCTAATGTTAGGGCATAAAAAATGACGACATTCAATGTTAGATTCCATACCATTTCTCGACCAAGTCTCCACTTTCCATCTTTTCCAAAAGTTGTCTTTTAAAATATGTTCGGAGGACCGTACATCACTCAACCTCAACCCCAAACCCAGTTACCGATCGGGCCCCAAATCTCTCTCTCTCTCTCTCTAAAAATCTCAAAACTCCAAAAAAAACCCTTTCCCTTTTCCTTCCCTTGTTGTTTTCTTCACCAGCTGTTCTCCCTTGTACTTTTTTTTGGTCAGAGTTCTCCCTTGTACTCGAGGCATTCGAAAATTTAATAGAAGTTATAAATGTCGAAAATAAACTAAAGTTTTAAGAGTAAAAATATGCAATTCCAAGAACACAAACATGTCCCTCGAAATGCCACCAACAATTATTAAATTGGAGTAATTAGACATATGTTGGCCCATACTCTAAAAGCCGAAATCATATTTGAGTTTTTCAAATACTCTAAAAGCTGAAATTAAGACGGTGGGAAACTTGGTATCTGACACAATATTAATAGTTCAAGTGTTGAATATCATGGTAATAGTCATTTTTTATAAGATATAAGAGAGAGGAGGTGCAACCAACTTAGTGAGTTCATTCAATACATAAATTTCGAATGACTAATTTCAAAGATAATATTGTATATTGAATTAAAGTTCAATGATTATTAGTATAGTTATATTGCACAAATTAAAAATTCAAATACAACATCATGCATTGTGCCTAACTTCAAAGATCATTTATGTAATTATCCCTATTTCTATTTGCGTTCACAGTAATTTTTTTCTAGAAAATCCAATTTTTAAAAAATAAAAAATAATTAAAAATTCAATCTAAAAAAATTAAAAATTAGAAAAATTCTATTTCTTGGTTTTTTTTTTCTAGAAAATCAAATTAGATATCCAAAAACTTCCTAGAAAATATTTTCTAGAAACGTCACATTTTCCGTGAAATGAACAGAGCCTTAATCTTGAATTCTCTTTCCATGGTTATCAATGGTGGTAGAGCATGCAATTTAAGGGTGGCCGTGGTATTTTTCTCCACTCTGAAACTTACCCTATCAGTAGGCTCTTGCTGGTTGGAATTCAATTAAAGGAAAGAAAAAAAAAAGAAAAGAAAGAAAAGAAAATGACAAAAAAAAAAGAAAGAAAAAACTGCATAAATTGCATGCGTTAATGATTTTTGGTTAAAATTAACTGTACTAGCAAATTGTAAAAAGTTATGAGACTAAAATTGTTTAGGATAAAATTAACACAATAAAGGTCTATGATATTTAGTAATTGAACTATTAGGACGGTGTGCGTAGATTGTGCAGCGTTGATCCTCCGTTACTCATTAATTTTCGCTTGAATGGTCGAACATTGTTCCCATTTGTTCCTTCATTTACACGAAAGAAAACGAAAACAGAAGGCTTGGTGGGGGTCGAGCTGCTTTTGATTCTCATCTCATTTATTTTTCGCGGATCGGTTCATTCACATTTCGGAAAGAAACAAACGTGATGCGGCAGGGGGGGAATGGGCCAGTTTGGATTTTTGTCCCCTCATCTCATCGCCTGATGTTCGTTCGCCCGTCTAGGATGTGTAGGCATCGCCTGGTGTCTGTCTCCCGGTCGGCCATGTCTCTCACGTCATCCGGTCCTTCTGGGGTGGCGGCGCCGCCGTCGGACGGTGTAGGGAGTGGCGGAGAGACGCTGCCGCCAGTGTAGCTAGAAAATACCCGCTAGGTTGTAGCCGATTTGCTTCTTGACGTTTACAGTTTCTGAAATTGCAATGTGCACCCTCTACTTTGGAGTCCGTTTCAAACGTACCCCTTGATTATGACTTTCGGCCATATTCTCATCCAAATTTCAATGTCGTAGTCTCCCATTGATGGTGTCTGCTGAGGGGACAAATCCATCCTGCAAATTTGGCAAATTTGGCAAATTTACATTGTGCCCCTGATCTTTTGAAAATTCATTGCAATGCCCTTACTTTAATCGTAAAATCAAAAGGAATAAATCATAATAAGAAGGAGAAAATGGAGAAATAAAAAGAAGGGTAACAAGGAGACTAACTAGACAAGAGGAGGGAAAAGGGATAACATCAATGGCGCCTCCACCCCTTTTACGATAGGAGAAATTTTCACACATAAAAAATTACACGCGACACTTTACTTGTCTCGCGCTCCTCAATTCTCTTTTCATCGTTGTCAATGCCAATGATGTAAAGCATGTGATTTAAGGGTGTATTTAGTTCGACAATTAGATAAGCTAAAAAATCTGAGATACCATCACAATGGATAATCAATCAATCAATCAATTATCTTTATTCCCGCCAAAGTACAGACTTCTTAGCTCAAACATCACACTACAAAATAGGGTCTATTCAAACTACCAACTTTTCAACTAAAAAAATCGGGAACCTTTCTTAACACACACCAGAGCAGGAAATCAAGGAAATCGGCAACATCACAGACCAGTCGATGATGGGTGGAAATTTGCTCATGCTTGAGGGCAAAAAGGGGTTTTCGAACTTCACCACGACTAATGACTAAGCACACGCCACTCTAATTTGGCAAACATTACAAACAAAAATGAGAGACTACGAAAAGCATATTTCTAAGCAATCGAAAGCAGATCCACCTTTCAATTTAAAAAAAAAAAAAAAAAACAGATCCACCAGAGAATGAGAGAGAGGAACCTGCAGAGAGATGCGACGCCAACGAGCAGTGCAAGCAAGGGAGTGCGAGATAGCGAGCATGGAAACATTGCGTAGCAAAATGAGCGTTGAGTGGTCGCCACCAGCAAAAGGGAACCTGAAAATTTAACGTCGATGGTTCATGGCTTGAAGGCCCACAGGAGGGATCGGCGGCCGGAGTGTGTCGGGACCATAGGGGAATACTCACGGCCGGCTTCGCGAAGCAGGTGGCCGCATCCTCAGCTCTAGAGACCGAAGCTGTAGCAACAAGGGAGGCGTTGTTGTGGATCTCGAAAGCTACATCGCGGCAGAAACTTCCTGGTTTGCACGTGGAGCTCCTGACGGATAACAAATCTGGGGTTAGATCCGTTGCTGACTCAAGCCTCAGCCCATGGACCTTGAAGAGCCTCTTTGAGCAGTGCAAAGAATTATTAACCCATTTAAAAGTTGTCTCTTTAGCCCATTGCCGATGGAAAGCCAATCAAGACATACCGATTGGGAATCATTTCGTCTAATTGGCCATCAATACCATTCCAACCTCTTTGGCATATTTTACGTATTGACTCTTGTTAACTGTCTTTGAATGAATGAAATGGGATGTTTAGACACAAAAGAAAAGAAAAGAAAAGAAAAGCAAAAGGAGGCAAAAGTGGACCTTAATAAGATTTTGAGGACAAAGAAGGCAGGTGGCCATTCATTAATTGATGGAGTAGCATTCTTGTCTCATGCTTTGCCAAGACTAGCATTTGGCCAAATAGGTCTCAAATAAATTTGCCAACACTCAAAATTTTTGTCAAGAGGCTTTGAAAGCCTAAAGTTCTTTGGGAAATTTGAAGCAAACGCACCCGAAGTAGGCCCTTGCATGTTGGAAATCCAATTAAAGAAAAGAAAGAAAAGAAAAGAAAAAGGAAAGGAACAAATTTTGTAAAAATCATTCATATTAGTGATTTGTGGCTAAAATTGACTGAAATTACTATATTAATAACTTGTTATAAAATGCAGGACTTGATTGATAAATTGCCAAAGGCTTAGAACAAAATTGACAAAATTAAGAGGTTTAAGATTAAATTAACCGCCATACAATAGGTTTGTGACTTTTTGGACAATTATTCGTCTCAACGATTTTGCTATTAAACTTTCCTTAATGATATATAACCTACATCTCATGAATTGAGGGAGCTCTCTCCATTTATTATTTATATGCCATGTCGCCAAAAATGCGACATTCAATAGACCTCCATCTAATTTCATAAAATCTTCATCCTACATGCCAATACCCTAGTGGTGCATGATTATAATTTCCAACCCACAAGCTTAGGAGGCCAAACGTGCTAGCAGTAGTAACACATGACTACCGTGCTAACGAATAGGCTTTTGGACTTTTAGTACTTCAGTGATATTTTGGCGATTTTTAAATAGAACAACTCGTTTCAACCTTGTGTGTTGAGCATATGGTGGCCTTTTTGGCAACTTTCAGAGGGCATTGTTAAGTTGGTCGCGTCTCCCAACTCTTTTATTTTACAAAGAAAAAACCGTAATCTTCAATAATTAATTATTGGCTTTCGCTTGTGTGGTGAACATTGTTCCCATTTTTGACTTTATGTACACGAAAGAAAACGAAGACAGAAGGTGTGGTAGCGGATTGAGCCAGTTTTGATTCTCATGCCTTCTGCCATCATCTGACTTCCCTTTGAATGTCTTCCCCTTTTAATATTCAGAGTCTTTTCCTTCCAACCTCTTCTTTAATTCACGCGCTTTCTGTCTCAAGTTTCCAACCTATTAATGCAATGAAACTGGAAAAAAGAAAGCAAAAGCCTTGTTGCTTTATTTTCCTTTTGGGTGAAATTCTAAATAAATCCAAGACTAAAAAGCTCCTATCTAAATTAAGTAGGTCTCTCAGTCTCAAATTTCCGACCAATTATTAATTCAACGAAACTGAAAACAGACTTTGTTGACTTTCTTCTCCAAAATTAAGAATCCAAAACTAAAAGAAATAACTTTTACATATTATTTATTGATCGAAATGTTATGGTGAGGGCATCCTAACACTTTTAAAAGTTTGAAACTCTTGACATTTTTGCACCATTCAAATATTGACACGTAGATTCTCGTATTATGTATTTATAATTTACTAACCTCACAATTCCCCAAAAATAAACTGCTTTGATTTTAGGATCATGAACTTAAAAACCTTGCAATTCCCTGATAGTACTCTAGTAATGAGCATGACTTCTCTAGTAACGGTGTTATCCTTGATATTTATAAAATATCTCTAATAGTACTCTAGTAATAAGCATGACTTCTCTGGTAACGGTGTCATCTTTGATATATATGAAATATCTCTTGGTGAACCCAAGCACCATCAAGACGACGTGAACAGGCGTGTAACCTGAGTAAGTGTAGGGAGCAAGAGGTTGAAGATCTTGTGGATTGGATCCATTTAGATGAGCCAACCGCCGAGCTGGAGACAAAAATGGAGGTGCGTTATAAGAGAAGTTTGATTGATCGAGCCAGCATGCCTTTTTCAAACCAGTTTAAGGAGTAGGCGGTAAGTGGACGTCAACGTGTCAGCCCTTCTGTTCATGTACGATACGCAGCACACGGATGTCGTCCATCAATCTTTGTCTCGTCCCCCCGAAGACCCGACCTCGTACATCCTCAAAAGCTATCTCTGTCTCTCTCTCTCTCTCAGCTCTTCTTTCATAGTCAATCACCGTGCGCCCGCCCAATCAGGATGCGACACGTGTCGCCCACCAATATTTTCGAGAAAATATTAGGTGGGTGTAACCTTCCACGTAGGTGAAATATATCACCATACAAAATTCAACACGTGGCAATTTTGGGCCCATCTGTCAGCGCCCACTCTCCCCCGTTAACTCCGTCTCTCTTCCGTTTACCCTCTCTCCTCCCCTCCGTTTCTGCCCACAATTGTTTCTCCCCCTCTTCTCTCTCCACTTCTCTTTTCTTTTTTCTTGCGTCTGCCATGGCTCCAGCTCGAGTCGGCTCATGGCTGCTTCAGGTCAATGAGGGACGACGCGTTGCTGGATGGAGACTGCATTGAGCTTCGGTTGCGGTGAGATAGCTTGAGGCCAAGCTCGAAACTCGAGCGCTAAGCAAAGCTCCGAGTTTGAGGTTGAGCAAGTGTTGTCCATGGCTGGCCACAGTGGCCGCCACTGCCTTGACGATCGTCTTGCTTGAGGAAGATGACGAGTCCGGCGGCGGCATTTGGAGCGAGTCTATTACAGAAGGAGGAGGAGAGCCAGGGGGCAGCGGCGGCAGCGGATGACGTGGAGGCTGCCTGGGAGAAGAGGGCGCGAACACAGGAGGGGTCGGCGGGCTGCTTCGGGGTGGGGATGCACTCCACGCTGGAGCGGCAGTTGGCGACGCACCAGGACTGGATGAGGCGGCGGAGGGTGTGGCTGGGGATGAGGGCGGAGTCGAGGAGCGGGGTGCGAGTGACGGGGTAGGTAGTGTTGCTGGCGGCGATCCAAGGCTCGATGCTGGACCGGTCGTAGGTCTACCCCATTGACACCGTAATCAGGTCCCGCATCAGCTCCAGCGAGATGGGGCACCGGAAGTGGTGCGGGATCTGGATGCCCACCATGTCCAGCGGCTCAAGCTCAGCCCCCACGCATTTTTTTCTCTCTAGGAACGACGCAAAAAAGCTCCATTTTGTTCGTTACTGCACTCCCTCTATGTCTCTCTAGAATGTGGGCACTAGATGAAGTGAAGGATCGACCCTTGCAGAGCGCGCAGATGGGCACTGGCGAAATTCCTTCTCCATTCGTGAGAGGACACTGGTTTCTTCCTTATACAAAATCGGGAGCAGAAGAGAGAAAAAGAGGGAAGAGAGAGAAAGAGGGAGGGAAAGAGGATAATCGACATCCTTTCTCCGAACAAACAGCTGGTTTTCGTGGGCAGAAACGGAGGGGAGGAGAGAGGGTAAACGGGAGAGAGACGGAGTTAATGGGGGAGAGTGGGCACTGACAGGTGGGCCCAAAATTGTCATGTGTCGAATTCTATATGGTGATACATTTCGCCTATGTGGAAGGTTAAACCCACCCAATATTTTCTCAATATTTTCTCCCATTTATTGTGTGTCGATGTTGTACATAAATTTACATTAATTTATTAATTTCCGTTTTGTTTTGGGCATATGCGCACGCAACAGCCCTACCGGTCAAAACGCCTCTTCCATAAGTACTCCCAAGCCCCCCCATCTTCCTTCCCCAAGAAGAAAACTCACTTCCCAAACAGCCCCAAATCCCAGTTTCTCCCTCACCCTTCTCTCCCCACGCCCTTCTTCATCGTCCCCTCCTTCCACACCCATCGGTTGCTTAAATATGCCCGGGGCACGCTTCAGGAAGCCCTTTACATTTTTGTGGTCGTTTTGACCGGTAGGGCTGTTGCGTGGCCGCATATGCCCAAAAGAAAACGGAAATTAATAAATTAATGTAAATTTATCGTACGACATCCACACATGCAAACCTAAAAAAGGTAGCACCTTGTCGGCTAAAAGGAACCAGTACCTCTGGCGAACATGTACCTTTTTTTTCTTGATTTCTGTGAGATTGTTTAATCATCGTTCTGGGATCTGATGTGAGGGGAGTTTTGCGTTCTAGGTCGTCCTGCGTGACATCTGTTCTAAGTTCTACGTCACTCATTTTCTCCTCTCCAACTCTCCAAATAGAGCATTACACAAGCAAAGAGACACAAAGAAATACAATTACTGGAAAATGGGTTTCTGGGTTCTGACGTTTCTGTGGTGATTTAGGGTTTAGGACATGAGAGGGATCGGTTCTGGCTAATATAATTTCTCTTTTTCGGGGGTGCGAGTGGAAGGAGTTGCAAATGAAAAAAAAAATACTGAAAATTGGACCCGAAGCCATCTTTTGACACATGTTATATATGATCTTTACATCTGTTGTTCCCCATTGAATTTCGATTTCCTCTTGGCTGAGAAACCAGATCTCAAGCCCTCCCCTTCGTATTTAGGGAATTTGGGCAGCTAAATTAGGGTTATCACCAAAATCCTCGTTGCCGAGGGGATGCACCCACTCCCACTTGGCCATATTGTCTCCGCCGGGGCGGCGGCGCCCACTGTTTTTTCGGCTTGGCTCTCTCTCTCTCTCGCGAATCTTTTTCTTTTTTTGGCTTGATATTCTCTCTCTCTCTCTCTCTCTCTCTCTCCCCCCCCCACACAAACTCCCCAGTAATCAGCATAAAGGATCGACCATATAATCATCATAAAAGGGCTGAGAGTTGATTGGAAAGAGCCAAGAGGGGTGAGCTGTCGGTCCTTTGTAATCTAGAAACTTGTAAGCCAAAAATATATTACAGAAAATATTATAATAATTTATAATAAGTTTCCAGATTAAATACCAGTTTAAAAGGTCTTTTTTTTTTTACGTTAAAAAAAAAGGACCATTTTTGGTGGGAAAAATCGGCGGTCTCATAGATCCTGTTGTGAGAGATGTTGGACGGCGCAAAACCCGCGGTTTATTTGACAGATGTTTGGTTTTTTTTTTTGCCTCATGACAGATGTTTGGTTTGCATGGTAGGACTCTGCTGGAGGTGACAAGAAGTAGGGAGGGTTGAGGGAGGAGTGCGAGCTGAACGGCGGGGGGGGGGGTGGAGGAGATGGCGTAAGAGGAGCAGGAGAAGAGGGCGCTGGAGAGCCCGAAGGAAGGGATCGACTGCGATGACGATTCTTGCAAGAAAGTGGAGTATGATGATGAAGAGAAGGAGAAAGCCAAATGAGAGGGAAAAAAATCCATTCGCCCCTTTTTTGTTTTTCCTTTTCACTTCCATTTCTTTTTTTTGAAAATTTCAGGATTTGATTGTATTTTTATTACGAATTTTATGGCTTGATTATATTTTTTGAAAATTTTAGTTTTTTTTAGTTAAAATAAAGTTTTAAATTTTAATTAAATATATTACCGGATTAAATCCCAGGTCCAAAAGGGCCTTTATGAGAAAATGGGGCGGTGTTAAATCCGAGGAGTTTAAGTTCCCGGGGGAAAAAACGCCATTATCAATGAAGATTAGATTAATTGCAGGAAGGAAGGAAGGGAGGGAGGGGTGGTCGAGATCTGGTTCCTCAGCCAAGGAGGATCCGAGCAGACAGCAAAAAGCTGGAGGAACGGGCGGGAGGCGGGCAGGCGTCGCGTGCCGTTTCGAGCAGATCGAGAGATCGGATCCAGGAGTACAGAATCTCGAGCAATCGATGTTCAGCCAGACTTAGCGGGACATGAAAAACGTGGAGTTGGATCCTTTTCGCTCTGCGAATTCGCAAACCACCGCCTAATTTAGGAAGCGCATTGAAGGGATTACTTGGGTATTTTCCCTCGAGATATATTGCTACTATTGGGAGATTGCGATTTTAATGCGGTCATATCTTTATTTTCACTTTGGGAAGGAATTTAAACGGGGTGCCAGCAATATCGCATTAGACCAGTACGATATTCCCATATAAATAGCCCCCCGTCCGTTCTCCATTCCATGGTCCCTTCTCAAACACCTCGATCCATCACACCCTATCTCTCTCTGTCTCTGTCTCTCTTTCACTACACCATCGCGCAGAGTCCTTCGCAGCAAGAGGACCAGAAGCGGCGGCAGCAGCAGCCAGTTGCAACAGAGCCTCCTTCCGTAATAGAGTAACGGGGATAAAGTTCAACCCCAAACCCAATACCACCGGGCCCCAAGTCTCTCTCCCTCTCTGTCTCGCTCTAAAACCCCTTTTTTCCTTTTGCTTGTTTTGTTCACCAGCTGTTTCCCCTTGCGTACTTAAAAGGAAAAATTATATTAGCCAGAGAGCCAATCTCTCTCTCTCTCTCTAACTTTCTTGAGGCTTTTTGGTTTTGCTTTATTCTTTCTTTCTCTCCGCAAACTCCCCCGTTTCTACCCGCCCCTCTATAAATAATCCAAGACCCATTTGTCCCTTCCTCAGCACAGATCGCCTTGAAGGGCGGAAATGAAGGAGTTCTGGACATCTCTGGCCTCCCTCCTGGGCGTCCTGGCCTTCTGCCAGAGCCTCCTGCAGATGGTGTTCCCGCCCGAGCTCCGGTTCGCCTTCCTCAAGTTCCTGAACCGGGCGTTCAACCGCTTCTCCCCCCACTGCTACTACGACATCACCGAGATCGACGGCGTCAACACCAACGAGCTCTACAACGCCGTCCAGCTCTACCTCAGCTCCTTCGTCTCCGCCTCCGGCAGCCGCCTCTCCCTCACCCGCGCCATCAACTCCAGCGCCACCACCTTCGGCCTCTCCAACAACGACTGCATCAACGACGTCTTCGACGGCGTTGCCGTCCAGTGGGAGCACGTGGTGACGCAACGCCAGTCCCAAGCCTTCTCGTGGCGGCCCCTCCCTGACGAGAAGCGTGGCTTCACGCTCCGGATCCGGAAGCGCGACAAGGACGTCATCCTCAACTCCTACCTGGACTACATCATGGAAAAGGCCAGCGACATCCGCCGCAAGAACCAAGAACGCCTCCTTTATACTAACTCGCGCGGCGGCTCGCTCGATTCCCGTGGCCACCCGTGGGAATCTGTGCCGTTCAAGCACCCGAGCACCTTCGACACGTTGGCCATGGACCCGGAGAGGAAGAGGGACATCATGGAGGACCTCCGTGACTTCGCGGCCGGGCAGGCGTTCTACCAGCGGACGGGCCGGGCCTGGAAGCGGGGCTACCTGCTCTACGGCCCACCTGGGACGGGGAAATCGAGCATGATCGCCGCCATGGCTAATTTCCTTGGCTATGACATCTACGACCTCGAGCTGACCGAGGTGCACTCCAACTCCGAGCTCCGGAAGCTCCTGATGAAGACCAGCTCCAAATCCATCATCGTCATTGAGGACATCGACTGCTCAGTCAATCTGTCGAACAGGGCGAAGGCAACCCACGCCGGCGCGCCCGACGCGGCCCGCGGCGGCGAGGATGGGAACAACAACAACACGATCACCCTCTCGGGGCTGCTCAACTTCACCGACGGCCTGTGGTCGTGCTGCGGGAGCGAGAGGATCTTCGTGTTCACCACCAACCACATCGAGAAGCTCCACCCGGCATTGCTCCGGAGAGGCCGGATGGACATGCAGATCTACATGAGCTACTGCTCGTACCCGGCCCTCAAGATCCTGCTCCGGAACTACCTGGGCAGCGAGGCCGAGCACCTCGGCGAGGCGGCGGCGAGGGAGCTCCGGGAGGCGGCCGAAAAGGCCAAGATGACGCCAGCGGACATAAGCGAGGTCCTGATCAAGAACCGGAGGAACAAGGAGAGAGCGGTGGGCGAGCTGCTGGAGGTGTTGAAGGCGAGGGCGGAGAGGAACAAGAAGTACGGAGGGTTGAGGGAGGATTGCGAGCTGAACAGGGTGGTGGAGGAGATGGAGGAAGAGGAGCAGGAGAAGAGGGCGCTGGAGAGCCCGAAGGAAGGAATTTCTATTTTATGAACAAAAATTTTATAAGATAATCAAATGTATATATTTGCTCAAAAATTTATTCAAGGAATAAAAATAAAAAAATTTATTTCTAGCCAAAAATTAATTTTTAAAACTTGGTTTTCGTTCATGTCCTTAAATACTTCAAATCAAAAGTATTACTTGATTTTTATAATCTAACTTGACATTTATATATTAAAAAAGGTTAACATCCCGACATTTATATATGAAAAAAGGTTAACATCCTAAAAAACTCCAAACCTGTACCCACTTGTGACAAATTTACCCAAAACTATTTTTTTGACAACCAAAAACCCCCAAACTAGTACACTTGTAACAAATTTACCATATGTTAGTTTTTGCTAAATTTTATTGTCAAATGATTAAGTTAAATGACACATGATAGTTGACTGGTATACTAATTTGGGATTTTACGTTCCATTTGTTATAATTTACAATTTTTGTGATTTTTTTGTGGTATTAATCCAATTTAGTAGATTGTATATTTGTCACTAATTTACTAGTTTGGGATTTTTTGCGATTGAATAAATTAGTTTGGGGGTAAATTTGTTATAAATGTACTAGTTTATGGTTTTTTATGGTTAGTCGGGGTAAATTTATCACAAGCTGTTCCAGTTTGGGGTTTTTCATAGTCAAAAAAATAGTTTATAGTAAATTTGTCACAGGTGTACCGGTTTGAGGTTTTTTAGGATATTAATCCTATTAAAAATAAACCACTGGCCATGGTGGCTCTGCTGGATAAGAGCTCCATTGATCCTTCCCTAAAGGTAAGGGGTTCGAAACCCAGTTGAGGCATTTGGTATTTTAAGTGTGGCGCCGGTGTGGTGGGTCATCTACTAGCGTTACTTCAGGGTTTGCTTGCCAGCTACCGGCTGTACAAGATTCTCTAGGTCATTAAAAAAAAAAAAACCCTATTGAAAACAAGTTCACATGGATTTCCTAAATGACGTCACACGAAATGATGTGGCTAGTTTGCCTAAAAATGACATTGCACGAAGCTAAAGCCAAAAATAACTTCGCACATATTTTCTCAAAATAGATGTTCCAAAAAACGAAGCACACAAACTTTTCTCGAAGTAAATGCACTTTGAAGCTTCGATTAATGCTTGTGTTTTGTACACTCTCCCTCTTACTCATAGCAAGTCACTGTTGTTCGGTCACTGTAGTCGTAGCTTACGTTGTCGCTTTTATTAAGGATACGTTTAGTAGCCATTTTGTTTTCAAAAATAATTTTTTCTTAGAAATGAATTTTTTATCCTAATTTGGAAATAATTTCTGAGTTTTTAAAGATGCTTGGTAACTATCCAAAAATTTTATTCTTAGAATAGAAATGCATTTAGTTAGATTCTTAAATATATTTGTTTCCTTCAATTTTTAGTACTTTTATTATATTTTTCTTTTTCTTTTTCTTTTTTCTATTTTTTCATTTTTCCTTTTCTCTTCTTCCTTTTTTGTTGTTCTTCCTTCTTCTTTATGGGTGATCGCTGGCCACAATGGCAGCTGATGACTGACTAGGTGAGGTCTAGCGAGCTTGTCGGAGCCTTACTGGGCTAGGGTGAAGTTCAACAAGCTCGTTAGAGGCTCACTGTGGCTAGGCAAGCCGCAAGCCTTGCCAAGCCACTGGCAAGGCTTGGCCTAGCCTGATTTGGCAATGAGAGCCTTGCCTAGCCATTAGCAAGGCCGACATTGTGCTGCCTAGGTGAGGTTGAGACTCACTGTGGCCAAGCGAGCCTCTGGCAAGCTTGATGTGGCCTCACCTAGTCAATTGCTAGTCACCGCCGTTATCGACGATGGCAGATATGACCAGTTGGGAGAAAGAAGAAGACAAAGAGAAAATGAGAAAAAAAGAAAAGATTGGGCTTGATTCTTGAAATTATTCCCACAAACAAAAAGTTACTTTTTTCTACTTTTAAAATTTGTTCCAAATATATTCCCTGAAAGGATTTTTGTTCCTGAGAACAAAAAATTTACCAAACGGATTTTTATTATTCTTTTGTTCCAAAGAACGAAAGAACATAATCATTTATCCTCGAGAGTGTTACCAAACATGCCCTGAGGCTACGTTTGGTAATCCGGATTTGAGTCTGGATAGGATAATTTGTTATCCTATCCAATGTTTGGGAATGTCCACCGGATCGGACAAACCCATATACATCCAGATAAAATGCCAGATAAAAAATCCGGGGGAGGGGCTGGGATAATCCCAGATTGGATAAGAATTTTTTTTTTTTTAAGGAAAGAAAGAATTTAACAAAAAGAGAAGATATCATAAGCATCTACGTCGAATGGATACCTCCACCTCTCCAATTCATTGTCAGCCCTCTTCTTCCACTTCTTCTCCCATCTTTGTATCTCGCCGTTTTCAATGGTGGCCACTGCAGAGGTGGCCACGATTCCTAGATCTAGGGCTTTTCCATGGCCTTTAATTAATTGAATTTTCTATTTTTTAATTTTATAATTTAATTGAATATAAAATTTATTTTTTAATATTATCCTGAAGTACACCAAACACTTGATAGGATTAGATATGTCCGCCTTTATTATCCAGAGGATTTAATATCCTACTTTATCATATCCTATCCTGATTATTATCCCGACGACTAAACGTAGCCTAAGTGACTCACTCGAGGTTCATCATCCTCTCTCACTTGCCCAATTGGTTGGAAAAATTAAAAGAGAAATTAGGGCTCGGTTCTTGGTGAGTGAATATGTGGACCTTAGTGCAAGGGGAAAACTGAATTAGGGTTTCAATTTAGGTTTATATTTGGGAAATTGGTTGAATGGTCAATTTAGAATTTATATTTAGAGCAAAACATGTAGATGACATCATTTAGATGTATATATATTGACTAGGCACATCGATAAGCCATGTCAATTGGAGAAATTAATAAAATATGATCACATCAGATTTTGGGTAATCTAAATTGAAATTAGCACTTAAATGATTTTTTTTAAGCAGTACTTAAGTGAATCATTTTTTTTTTTTATTGGTCACCAAAGAAGTATTATATGTAACTTTGGGCACTTCTAGCACTCTTATGTCCTTATGGAGAAAGTAGCCTAAGACATAATGCATAGCCATCCTCTTTGGCTGTCAAGGGTGATGCCATAACATCTTAACATAGAAAATCAACAACTTGAAAAGTTTTGTCGGAAAAGATGACAGCTCAAATTGCTCAAAGAAATGAATTCGCGGAAATTGTTCTGTTCACCGACTATTTGACGTTAATCTTTGTTGACAAAGAAAATATTCTGCATCAATTAATTTTTTTAAGCGGAAATTATTTCTCAAATCACTGATTTTTCGTACAACAAACATATTATATTAATAGTTATTATTACTATAAATCCCAAAGTGGTAACTTCACAATGCATTTGCCGCAAATTGACTCGCATCTTACAAAAAAGTCCCAAATCGATATTCCTAAAACCAATTTGCCTCAAAATAATTATTGTGTTTCACAAAAAAATCTCAAATTGATACCTTTTATTTTGGGTCAGGGATTCCCATTTAGGATCTATTGCAAGACGAAAATTTGTCAAGGTAAATAATTTAAGATTTTTCTTGAGATGATTTAAGGTAGATATGTTATGATGGAGTACTGTTGACACCTAAATTTTGCCCAAAAATATTTCATTCTGGCATATAAATTATCTAGGTGTTTAATATCGTGTTTTAAATGAAAGATGTTTTTCCTATAAAAAAATAATAATTTAAAAAAAAAAGAAAAAAAAAAAAAAAAAAAAGAGAGAGCAAGTTGGGGCCAACGATCTAAATGTGACTAGCCAAGCCTAGGAGGTTAGATTGGAATTCAAATGACAATTTGGGGCCACAATGCAATTTCCAAAAGTCGAGGGACCAATTCGCAAAATTTGCAAAATTTGCGCCCGAGCCCTTAAATCATCATCTTGGTCATCAATTAAGTTGAAATTGAATTTGGGCCAAGTAGAATCAATCAAATTGAGCCAAAAAGACCACATTTGTATTGAATTGGGTATTTTCGAATAAGAAAATGGCCAACTTTGAGAGACTTTTTTGCAAAATTGGGTGGGCACAATTGCGAAAAATGGTCAAGATCTTAAACTAATATACATGAGCTTTCTAATTAATCAAAAAACGCAGCCAAATTAGTGGATTAAAGCACTCAAATTAGCAGTCAAAACTCAGTCCACGAGTTGGTCTTAATCCGGAGTTGCTGAGTAAGCAATTTGGTGGCCCCATCATATCCTCCTCAGTTGCCTAACTAGCCCGATCTTTGCACGTGATGGAAGACCGTATATAGTAGTGCAAGTGGACGAAAATTGGCCAGGGATAAGCTTCTGACAGCACCGGAAATTCGCAGCAAAGTCCGCACACTCAACAGATGCAGAACTTAAAAAATTGGCTAGGTCAGAAGAGTAGGTGAAATAGCCCTGTTGACAGGCTTGGTAGGTGGACAAAAGGCTGACTAAAAATCCCTTAATTTGGGGGGATAAGATCACTGAAGCAAGGTCTTTGAAGGGATGAGAGAGAGGAGACGAGAGGGAGAGGAGGGAGCTCGGAATCGCTCCCCAAAGACGCCTTCAGAAGCAACTCCAGAAAAAAGCAAACCCAGAAATTCTAGATCAACCTCCAGAGAGAAAAGGGAAATTTTCGCAAACTTGCAGCCCAAATTAGCCAAAACCTTAAACTAGAGAGTGAAACCTCACTCAAAGATCTTTCCATCCATAGGTCGCATGTCCAAAATGGAGATCGGGAAGGTCCCCTAAAGCCCCCCGAAACAGTGCCCTCCTGGCGGGCCAAAGAAAGTCTGAAAATTTTTCTAAGTGTTGAGCCTGGTTGGTCACGAGTGAGAGAAAACGAGTGTTTTTGAGAAATTTGAGAGACAAATGAGGAAAAACATGAGTTCAGACCCAAACTAGAATACATATGGTTTGGATTGGTGTCAAGTTTTTCAACAAAAGACGTCTTGAAGTCTAATTTTAGAGGTCAACGAAAACCTTCGTTGTCAGTTCTTTTGTGCATATCTCATTTCCAGTTGAAGAAGCCAACTTCCACGTGCTTTCGGAGGACAATTTCTCGGTTTCCTTGGCCAAGAACCACTTGCAAAAGATACTATGAAGCAAGGTAAGTATCCTAGATGTATTTTTATTCGAGTTTGAAGATGTTTTAATAGTGAAAAATTAAGAGGAAAACTAGTCCAAGAAACTGATTTTGAGGCTGAAATTTTTTCTAAGTGTTGAAATCTCTTCAGGAGTTTTGCATGTGTACTTTTTGAAGAGGTTTTTTTTTGA
This sequence comes from Eucalyptus victrix, assembly GCA_016097545.1. Lineage (NCBI taxonomy): Eukaryota > Viridiplantae > Streptophyta > Magnoliopsida > Myrtales > Myrtaceae > Eucalyptus > Eucalyptus victrix. The sequence continues at coordinate 32,862,486 of CM027837.1, forward strand.
TGTGTTCGGTTGGTCATTTTCTATGATGTTTGTTGCATTTGAAAGCTCATGTTACCTACTTTCATTCGGATCAAGTAATGTTTCCCTTAGATCTCGTATGTGATAGGTGTCGGGGCTTGAATATGGGCATTCAACCTGTTTGCTTGACTTGAGTTTAAACCCAGATTTGCAAAATCAGATCAAACCCGCATATTTGATGACGATTCCAGCTTGGTTTTCGTGTGTTTTAAGCTGTGTTTTCTATCTACATTACTCCTTGCATGTGGTAGTTTAACCTTGATGTTTTAGTTCCACATAATATTGCTCATGCGTTGAGATTGAAGGCCGCAAACATGGCCCGAGGAAGCTGGTTTGTGATGATTTGATGCACGCCAAGTGTTAGACGAAATGCGCAAACCAAGTTTCGATCTTGAAACGGTCGATTTGAGCTTGGTTCTTATTATATTCATGTCTTGGGCAGTCCTAAATTAGTGTAAATCGGCATATATCGGTTTAGGGAATTAATTTTAAATAAAAATTAAAAAAAATGAAAATTTCAAAAAAATTATAAAAATGATGGATGACATCAAATTAAGGCAAAAATGACATCTATGAAGTTTTTCTAATTTTAAAAGGTCATTTTCTTAATTTAATGATATTTTTGTATTTTATAACCATTTTTGTAAATAATCTATTTTGTGTAGATTAAAGTTATTTAGAGTAATTTCATGCATACTTGAATTCTCATTTTGCTCATGAGGGTCTGTCCGGGCGTGATAACAATGTCATGTAATATTATTTGCCCGACTTGTATCGGGTTTACCTTTTCCGCGTTTATTTTCAAGTCATTTCAATTTCTTGGATGTTTACTTACGCACCACTTTTCATTAATTTGAGTGTAAATTTCTCTTTTAAATTATGTTAGAATTAGTCTAGACATTAAAAAAAAAAAACTAAAAAAACATTTGCATGGATACTTAGTGGTTTCATAAATATTATAATTGGTAATCAAGAATGTGTGGCCATTTAGATAAATAACTTTCCAAGTTAGTGGTACCGCAAGGGCGCTAATAGAAACATTGGCGTAAACAAGTCCCCGTTCCTAGAAATCTTTGGTTGTGTAGGAATCGAGACACCACTCCCGTGTCTCGATTGGTTTCTAGCCGACCCCAATAGGCTAGTGGCGACTCCTAGAATTACATAGATTATTAAAAACTAAAAAACGAATCCAACGTCGTGCGAGGTATGGGCTTGGGAGAGCCCGCGCCTAATCTAGGGCCATTGGTCCGCTTCTTTAGGTAAATACCCCTAAACCTTCTTCCTTTTCCTCCGGACGGAAAAAAAGAGGTCGTGAGGCGACTCCACTGGGGATTTGGTTGCAAACCTTAGAGGACTTAGGCCGTAATAACTTGGTTGGTTGTTCACTAACATGGTCTTCATTTGATAGCGCGTGTCAAAGTCGCGTGGAAAACAAGGTTAGTCCGCTAACAATATGTTAAATGTTTTTGTAGGTTTGGAGTAATAAGGGGTGGAGTGTTTGTTAACCCATCTCTTTTGTAGGGAGGCGTAGGAATGTATGCCTATATGGATGAAATTGAAGTGTTGTTTGGATATCAATCGATGTGTGTGCCTTTATACTTATCTTAGCACTACACATTTACACACACAACCCGCGATCTAAAACCCCAATCGCATTAGGAAGCCCATAGAAGGTGCCAAAAGATGGAACCCGTGCGAGGAATGACCCATGGTTATCCACTTTTGGTCCCACTCATTTTGATTAATGATAAAGAGAACTGTCCGACGTAAGTGCGGAGTAGAGAAAACTCTTTTGATCTAATCAAAATGGGGACTTTAAGCCTTTAGAATTCCACCATTATGCGTCAAACCTCACAAGTTTACATCTGCATGTCTACATGATTGAAAAAAAGAAAAATGTCTCTTCACCCACTGTAAGTATGATTTCTCCATCTACTTACTCACTTTGGATTGAAATTTTCATTTTTTGAGATTCGCGGAAATCAATGGAATGCCCTTAGCGATATAGGCTTGGCTCTCACTCTTAATAAATAAACATTTCAAATACCTTTGATCTAACCCCATAAAACAAATGTTTTTGTTTTCAATTGTGAACTCAAAGTCACATTTTGTATAGAAATTCTTCCAAGTCAAGATTACATTTTGGGGCATAGAATTAAAATCATATTTTCAATAAAATTCTTTCTTGGTCACATTCTGAAATTAAAATTCAAATCACATTTTGTGTATTGATTTCTCAAAATAAAAATCACCTCACCTTTGCATGAGTGAAATTACAAATTAATCTTTCAAAATCAATGCCCCATTTGTGTATGAAACTTTTGGAGCAGTGGGCATTCAATTGATAGCCGTGGATCGATCTTTTAATGAAATCTCCTCTTACTAATAAAATCTTGATAAAATACCAAATTTTCGTAAGTGGATACTACGAAGAAGGTATCGTCGCCTTGATTTCATTGTAAGAGGCGGCTTTATTGAAAGATCAATTTTTCATCCATGTATTGACATTATCTTCCTTTCGCAGGTCATGCGTGACAACCATTCCTTGAACTCCTCTTGCTTGACCATGCCAAAAGTGGACTCTAAAGCTAGGACAAGAATTGTGCTTATTATGATCCTCTACGAAAGAGCTTCTTGTACTTTATCATTGTCATTAGGAACCGTGTTTTGCGTTTTGGGTTTTAATTGTGAACCCAATCAAATGCTTTTGTAAATCATACAACTCACATTTTTTAATAATGAAATTAGAGTTCATAAAAGTTATATTCCTTAAAACACTTGAAGTGTTTCAAACGGACCCTCTGGGCTGAGTTTTATGCCTTAGCTTCAAAATGTGTGAAAATGAGTTTCAAGAAGAACTTGTGTAATACTTTATCTCTTCACTTAATCGCTTTTGCAGGTTGATCCGTAGAATGATGCTTTGAGGGGGTAAGGTTGTAATCGTTCCAATAGGGATTTCTTACACAACAACTAACTCAGTCATCCATTTTTGACAAACAGGCAAAATGACGATTTTGTTCAAGATTGACAAAAGTGCGGGCCTTTCCCTAATAGAGCAAGTCATGAGATGCACCAATTCATGCTCATTTATGGACATATTTGGTTGAGCCATGAACCACTTGAATATTTTCGCAACATATGAATTCAAACATTGTGATTAAGTGTGAAAAGAATCATCAAGGCCTCGAAGATCACAAATTTACTGGTCTAATGAAGTTCCACATGCTGGACGACCTCATATTTGACATTCTTCGTGGAAGAAGAAATTTGTAGACATTCTTTGGCAACAAACTACTTCGTTGGTTGTGAACATGAAAAGCAATTGCAATCCCTACACTTCCAATGGTGTCTTGGCATCTAATCCTATATGAAGATAATTATTTGTGGTCTGCAAGACAACACTTCAAGATGTAGATGTACATAAATAAGAATCGGTCATCAAATGTTGCCTTCAAATAAAAGGTGGTAATCGTTTCAAGTTAAATTCGATTTATTTTAGGAATGACTTGTCCTTGCACTTTGTGCAGATTTTAATGAGGCAAATTACTGGCAAGCAACAAGATTACATGGGGGTGACAACCTGGTCCAAGATCACACGATCTCTAAAAGAAAAGGGTGTGTTCATTCCAAAAGTCAAAACAACTCATTCATAAACTGACATAGCCACCCATGCTTACAGATTGTGAAGTGGGAAATGCATTGACACAGCAAAAATGGTGAAAAATCACCTAGCCTAAAAGGGGTATGCGGGAAATTGAGTAAAGCATGAAGGGTTCAAATGAAACAGAGATTCATCAGTCCAACATGATGGAGCTGCATATGGACAAGTTATCTAACCCAGTGTGGCATGCATTTGACCATAAGGACAATGTCTTGCCTTCTTCAACAAAGCTACAATGAGATGCTGAATTGCCCGACTTTGAAAAAGGGTGTACTTCGTTCCTAAACCTAATGTACCTAAGAATAGAAATAATACATTGTTTCCATATGTGTAGGAAATTTTAATTGGGGCAGATGGCCACAAAATGGATCTGGGGCACGCAATGCCTGAGTCATCTGACTTCTAAAAAGGGAAAGATTCAAATGGAATAGACATTTGTCAAGTGAATTGTTGTCAATCATGCGAGCAAATCCATCCCCATAGCCAAGGAAACAGGATGGAACGCAATCATCAGATATGCCGTAAAAGAGAGTATACTGTTCCTAAAATGAATCACGTCGAATATGAAAATAACATATTACGTCTCTTTTTCCTTGCAGTTGATAAACGGGGCAACTCACTCAAAATAGAGTAACTCTCACCCGTGAAGCAAGATGAAACAAAGTCAATTGATTCAGCACAAAAAGGGAGTATCATTTCTAAATTAGTCCAATTCAATTTTGGAATATAAGCAACATGCCCTATCTCTTGTACGAAAAGGTGCACATTGACCGTTGGAGCAACACCTTATACCAAGAAGGCATGCTAAGGCCCAACCATCCATTTTGATGGAATAAATGGAGTAAAATATCCATGGAGCAATGCCCTCACATGTCGAAACAAGGAGTACCCCTCTCTTTTCATCTTCAACGCCCACTTAGAATGAGTGAATTCAATAACATCTTTGAAAGGAAGATCTTCAAGGAAATGTTAACACCTAAGGAGCAAAACACATGAAGAGGAAACAAAAGACATATAAAGTCAGCTGCAGGAGAAGGGTAATTCGGTATCGTTTCCAAAATGCCCCTCTCTAACTTCATTATTTGACGTAGTTCCCTTGTTTGACAGGAAGCGTCGGTATTCGAGGAACAAACTCGAGAAATTGATTTAAGCATAATTCATATCGACCAAGCAAGCATGTGGAGCCAACACATGTCAAAGTCACCTAAGTTGGCTTAAAATATGTGTCGTTCTAGAGCTGGTTCAATTAAATAAAAAAAGAAGCGTCCCATAGACACTACCAGCGCTTCGGCCTAGTGGTATGGGAATGAATGAACGGTATGAGAGGTACGGGGTTCGATCCCCAGAAATGACAAAAAGGTTGCCATGTAAAAAAAAAAAAAAACTTTTGCATCTCTTATTTTTGCAAAAAGAGGAAAATGCTTGAACTAATGAGACCAAAGACCTGAGATTCTCTTCAAGCCTTAAAACAGTACATTCATTCTGCTGTTTGCCGTGAAACTGACCAAGGGTAAGGTTGTATCGTTTCCATTTTTACGATCCCTGAGGATTCATGTACTAACACATTCCCTTTTGTTCTTCGTAGGGTCGCCTGACTACTAAGGCACAGGTAAGTACCCTTCTTCTCAAAATCAAATGGAAAACAAATGGAGAATTTCCATCACAAAAAAGAGCATTTAGTGTTTTTCTAGAAATAAGCACAAAAAAAAAATGGAAATTTACTAAACAAATTTTCCACAAAGTTTGCAAAAGTCTTCTTTACTTTCAAATTGTCCATCCACTCGGCGGATCTCTCATTTTGAATCAAAATTCCATATGGAGATTAATCCACCTAGATGATCTCAACAAAAATGAAAGGCGGTGTTACCTATGCCAAGCGAGAAACACTTAGGATGAGGAAAGGCAACCCATTTCCAAACATGTCCTTTAAGCACTCTGGGATTCGAGCGAAAAAGAAAACCCGTGTTGTTTAAGGTCAATGAATTCATTCGCAAGTGGTACATAGATCAAGATGATAAAAGGCATTTCTTTCCTTTATCATACACATCACAGGTGACAATAGTTAGCCCATTTGAGCCTTTTAATGTGAAGACTTTTCTACAAAATACCCCTGTTAAGAACCACCCCACGATGGGGCATTTATAGAGGTTTGGGTTGACATTATTTGGAGAGGAAAGATGAGAACGGTTTCTTTACTCTCACTTGCATAAATTTTTTTGTGGTAACTTCAGGTGAATTCTTATGGAACCTCGAAGCATCCCAAGGTGAAGAAGAGCATTCTTTTCTCTACCCAAACGTCGATACCCTTTGCTTAAACCATATTGAGCCTAACTATTCATTTCTAAAACCCGAGTGGTGATTATCTCCCCACATTGGAGCAGGGCACATGATTTACCAATAATTGGTGTTTATATGAGAATATGAAAAGCATCTTGAAAGTCCCAAGAGCTCAAAAAGTTTGAAAGAACAAAAGTCAAGTGAAAATTAAGGGGTATGAAAAAGCAGTGTGCCTAGTAAAAGCAAGGCCAATGCCCACAAAAAAAAGGGAGAGAGAGTGGAAGAAAAACAATTGCATCAAGAGGAATATCTCTGTGAAAGCAAAAATGGCAAAAAAAATGCATGCATTGAAAAGAAAATCATTGCAAATGCAAAAGCCATTATGTTAAGATGATTAGTCAAAGGACTTTCGAGACAATTTGAATTCTAAACATTGAGTGCTTTAAAAAAAATGGATGATATGGTAATGATGCCATGATAATTACCAACTCTCAAATCCCCCTTTGACAAAAAGTTCTTAGCCTTTTGAGCTAAGTCTTTTGAACCTTTCCTCGAATCAACATTATGACCCATTTCCGAAGTCTCTTCAGATTAGGATGATTCAAAGTGGAAATAAGGACTTCCCACAGAAGATACCGCTCGAAGAAGTGAGAGTAAGGTTATTTTATCTCATCTTAAGGTTTCTTGACTTGTAAACCCGACGAAAATGTTGATCGATGATTAATTCATTTCTTAGCCAATGATGCTTATCTATTGCTAAAACCATGACCAAACCTACACTACGGTCCTCCTAAAAGACCTCTTTGATTGGTCAATGTGTACTTAGTGCGAATGATTCAAAGCCTTGTACACTGAAAGAGTGAGGTTGAGTGATCAGTTTTTTTTCCCACATGAGTAGATGGGATCAAACAGCCATTTTCTTGAGAATATGCGAGAAGCCCTTTCTAACTAAGGGTCCTTGCTTGGCATACTTAACAGACCTTTCTCATAAGTCAAGATCATTTTGACAAGGACTTTTCTCCCAAGAGGATTTGACTATTAATGATATCATCCGAGTGTGATGACAGTTTTGCGAGTTTGTCAAGTTGTCGGAATTAGTTTGATTTGTTTATGCAATCATTGCTTTCTCATTACCGATACACTTTTGATATTGTTTCTAATGACATATGTTGAAATTGACCTCATCTAGTATGCTTTCTCTATTGGAATACCTGTTATAATGAATACTATTTGATGTGCAGTATCCATTTCAGAATATTCTTGAATGACAGGTCCCTCCAGTGAAACCACACAATTTCAAAGGGTTCATGGATTAGCCTTAAACCATGCAATTTTCAAAGGGTTCTTGGTTATCCTTAAACCTTGCAATTTCACACGGTTCATGGGTTAGCCTTAAACCATGCAATTTTCAAAAGGTTCTTGGTTATCCTTAAACCTTGCAATTTCAAAGGGTTTATGAGTTATCCTTAAATCGTGCATTTTCAAGAGGTTCTTGGTTATCCTTAAACCATGCAATTCTAAAGGGTTCTTGGATTAGCCTTAAATCATGCACTTTTAAGAGGTTCTTGGTTACCCTTAAACCATGCAATTCCAAAGAGTTCATAGGTTAGCCTTAAACCATGCATTTTCAAAAGGTTCTTGGTTATCCTTAAACCTTGCAATTTCAAAGGGTTTATGAGTTATCCTTAAACCATGCATTTTCAAGAGGTTCTTGGTTATCCTTAAACCATGCAATTCTAAAGGTTCGTGGGTTAGCCTTAAACCATGCAATTTTCAAACGGGTTCTTAGTTATCCTTAAACCTTGCAATTTCACACGGTTCATGGGTTAGCCTTAAACCGTGCAATTTTCAAAAAGGTTCTTGGTATCATTAAACCTTGCAATTCTAAAGGTTCATGGGTTAGCCTTAAACCATGCATTTTCAAAAGGTTCTTGGTTATCCTTAAACCTTGCAATTTCAAAGGGTTTATGAGTTATCCTTAAACCATGCATTTTCAAAAGGTTTTTGGCTATCCTTAAACCTTGCAATTTCAAAGGGTTTATGAATTATCCATAAACCATGCATTTTCAAGAGGTTCTTGGTTATCCTTAAACCATGCAATTCTAAAGGTTCGTGGGTTAGCCTTAAACCATGCAATTTTCAAACGGGTTCTTAGTTATCCTTAAACCTTGCAATTTCACACGGTTCATGGGTTAGCCTTAAACCATGCAATTTTCAAAAAGGGTTCTTGGTATCATTAAACCTTGCAATTCTAAAGGTTCATGGGTTAGCCTTAAACCATGCATTTTCAAAAAGATTCTTGGTTATCCTTAAACCTTGCAATTTCAAAGGGTTTATGAGTTATCCTTAAACCATGCATTTTCAAAAGGTTCTTGGCTATCCTTAAACCTTGCAATTTCAAAGGGTTTATGAGCTATCCTTAAACCGTGCATTTTCAAAAGGTTCTTGGTTATCCTTAAACCTTGCAATTTCAAAGGGTTTATGAGCTATCCTTAAACCATGCATTTTCAAAAGGTTTTTGATTATCCTTAAACCATATTCTAAAGGGTTTTTGGATTAGTCTTAAACCATGCACTTTCAAGAGGTTATTAGTTACCCTTAAACCATATAATTCCAAAAGGTTCATGGGTTAGCCTCAAACCATGCATTTTCAAAACATAATTTCAGAGGGTTCATGGGTTAGCCTTAAACCATGCATTTTCAAGAGGTTCTTGGTTATCCTAAAACCATACAATTTACACGGTTAGTGGGACTACCTTAAACCACAAGGTTAGTGGGACTGCCTTAAATCACACGGTTAGTGGGACTGCCTTAAACCACAAAGTTAGTGGGACTGCCTTAAACCACACGGTTAGTGGGACTGCCTTAAACCACAAGGTTAGTGAGACTGCCTTAAACCACACGGTTAGTGGGACTATCTTAAACCACACGGTTAGTGGAACTGTCTTAAACCACACGGTTAGTGGGATTGCCTTAAACCACACGATTAGTGGGACTGCCTTAAACCATAAGGTTAGTGGGACTGCCTTAAACCACACGGTTAGTGAGACTACCTTAAACCACAAGGTTAGTGGGACTGCCTTAAACCACAAGGTTCGTGAGTATATCCTTAAATCACACTTTTCAAATTGTTCACAAGTACATCCCTAGATCACGCTCTTTACATTAAGCTTACTTGCATTTTCATTTTACAATTGTTAAAAAACAAAACAAAACAAAAAAAAAAACAAAAAAATTAGGCGTCACCTTATCTTTGAAAAAAACCTCTTTGAGCTTCCTTCCAAAGAGGGCAGCTGTTGACACCTAATTTTTGCCCAAAAATATTTCATTCCGGCATATAAATTATCTAGGTGTTTAATATCGTGTTTTAAATGAAAGATGTTTTTCCTATAAAAAAATAATAATAATTTAAAAAAAGAAAAAAAAAGAAGAAATCGAAAAAAAAAAGAAAAAAAGAAAAAGAGAGAGCAAGTTGGGGCCAACGATCTAAATGTGACTAGCCAAGCCTAGGAGGTTAGATTGGAATTCAAATGACAATTTGGGGCCACAATGCAATTTCCAAAAGTCGAGGGACCAATTCGCAAAATTTGCAAAATTTGCGCCCGAGCCCTTAAATCATCATCTTGGTCATCAATTAAGTTGAAATTGAATTTGGGCTAAGTAGAATCAATCAAATTGAGCCAAAAAGACCACATTTGTATTGAATTGGGTATTTTCGAATAAGAAAATGGCCAACTTTGAGGGACTTTTTTGCAAAATTGGGTGGGCACAATTGCGAAAAATGGTCAAGATCTTAAACTAATATACATGAGCTTTCTAATTGATCAAAAAACGCAGCCAAATTAGTGGATTAAAGCACTCAAATCAGCAGCCAAAGCTCAGTCCACGAGTTGGTCTTAATCCGGAGTTGCTGAGTAAGCAATTTGGTGGCCCCATCATATCCTCCTCAGCTGCCTAACTAGCCCGATCTTTGCACGTGATGGAAGATCGTATATAGTAGTGCAAGTGGACGAAAATTGGCCAGGGATAAGCTTCTGACAGCACCGGAAATTCGCAGCAAAGTCCGCACACTCAACAGATGCAGAACTTAAAAAATTGGCTAAGTCAGAAGAGTAGGTGAAGTAGCCCTGTTACAGGCTTGGTAGGTGGACAAAAGGCTGACTAAAAATCCCTTAATTTGGGGGGATAAGATCACTAAAGCAAGGTCTTTGAAGGGATGAGAGAGAGGAGACGAGAGGGAGAGGAGGGAGCTCGGAATCGCTCCCCAAAGACGCCTTCAGAAGCAACTCCAGAAAAAAGCAAACCCAGAAATTCTAGATCAACCTCCAGAGAGAAAAGAGAAATTTTCGCAAACTTACAGCCCAAATTAGCCAAAACCTTAAACTAGAGAGTGAAACTTCACTCAAAGATCTTTCCATCCATAGGTCGCATGTCCAAAATGGAGATCGGGAAGGCCCCCTAAAGCCCCCCGAAACAGTGCCCTCCTGGCGGGCCAAAGAAAGTCTGAAAATTTTTCTAAGTGTTGAGCCCGGTTGGTCACGAGTGAGAGAAAGCGAGTGTTTTTGAGAAAATTTTCCAAGTTAGTGGTACCGCAAGGGCGCTAATAGAAACATTGGCGTAAACAAGTCCCCGTTCCTAGAAATCTTTGGTTGTGTAGGAATCGAGACACCACTCCCGTGTCTCGATTGGTTTCTAGCCGACCCCAATAGGCTAGTGGCGACTCCTAGAATTACATAGATTATTAAAAACTAAAAAACGAATCCAACGTCGCGCGAGGTATGGGCTTGGGAGAGCCCGCGCCTAATCTAGGGCCATTGGTCCGCTTCTTTAGGTAAATACCCCTAAACCTTCTTCCTTTTCCTCCGGACGGAAAAAAAGAGGTCGTGACAAGTACCAATTTGACATATTTTGCGGCATGAACCTCTGTCTTAAAAGTAGCATTAGGCCAAGTGAAAAGCTCTTTAAGACATGATCGAAGCGTGCGTGGTATCAGACCGCATGTTAGAGGCCACATGGTCCCAGCGAAATGTGGTAGTGGGAGCACTAGAATGCACGTGCGACCTCGTTCGAGCTTCTCCGCAAGAATTTGCCATTTCCCAAAGCAAACAAGCGTTGCCGACAATTTGAAGGAGTACCACATAGACAACGTTGAATGAAATTGACATATAGATGAGCATTGGGAATAAGAAGGGATGTAATCCTACTTGATGTAAGAATCCGTTTATTTCGCAAAAAATGAATCACTTAGAAAATAATTTCTTAAAAAAATCACTAATGTCATTTAAAATATTTTTAAATATTTTCATAAATAATAAAAATACTTTCCATTTATTTATTTTTATTAGCAATACGAGTGATAATTTTTTTAAACAAAGTAAGTTGGAGGACTTTTAGTTCACGAATGGGAAGTGGCCTATTGGAATCCTATCAATTTGCATGCAAACTTTCTGTTTTTGGTATGATCACATTGACAGGTTAAAGGCTTAAGACTTATAACTAATTTTTGGGCTACAGTGTGTTCTAAAAACATCAAGATAGTGACGCCTCAGTGCTCGTGGCCCTAGGTCATTAAAAAGAGAGAGAAAAAAATGTACCAAGTTATCTCTTATTCGACGATAGACCAAAACAAAAAAATTATTTAATGTGGGACTTAGGCTCTTATAATGATATTTTGATATGTTTGAAAGCGTGGGATTTAGTTATGTAAACATATGTGCTATGTCATTCACTGATCCCCTGACTAGATGTCATAGCAACCATATGGCGATAGCCATTCTTGAGGAAGGATATTTTTTTTCCAGGAAAATTTCCTTTTTTTCTATTTTTGTTCAATATGTAATTTATTTTCATAACTTGCCTGATATTCAATCACTTACCACATATAGAAAATCCTGTCACATATTTTAGGCATCTTATCCTCCCACCAAACGTAATCTTAGGAATTGAGAACCAAATTGGTAAGATAACAATGACAGCTTCAAATAAGGTAAAATGGCCAACTGTCTTCTCATCATATTTCCCAAGATTATGTTTGGAAAATATGGAAAGCGTGGAGACGTGGGTTGAGAAATGGTTCAAAATGGCAAGCGCGGAGACTTGGGTCGAGAAATGGTATGAAATCTAACCCTAAATCGGTTGCTATGATTGTACCCAAACATTAAATGTGGTCCTATCTCCTGCCCTAACAATAAATGTTGTCCTATGTTCTATCAGACTCGCCCAAATGGAGTAAAAAACAAGCTCCGAATGATGTTTTGATTCTATTATTTGAAAAGACAACAGGGGCCGTTCATAATGGATAGAACGAGAGGGGCTGCCTTCGGCAAAGACGCGAGGAAAAAGGAAGGGCGGGAGGAACAAGAGAAGAAGCCCCCAGATCTGATGTTGGGAAAAAGGAGGATCCGCGAAGCTCAAAAGTGGTCTCCAGCAATCAGCGAAAGCTTGACGATCTCTTTTGCTTTTTGGGTTTTTTGCGTTGTTGATTCTGATGGAAATGGGTTGGAAAGGAGATCGACCTGGAAAAAGGGGAGGGGAGAGGGGGGGCCGGTGAAGTGCAAAGTGACCGGGTATTGCTGGCCTAACGTGGGGATAGATGAAGAAAAAAAAAAGGAGAACGTGAAAATCCGACTTCTTGAATTTCGGCCGTGGAAAACATGCGAAACTTGACGTGGAGAAGCATGAAAAAGCGGACTTAACTTGCTCTGGATGATGTATGAGCGTTTCCAATTTGTTCCGATCATCCTATGTATTTGTTTTCCAAATATACGGGTCACTGGTATATATTTTATATTGGTGGTTGGCCAAATAATAATGCGTAGATACATTATGCTGAGTTTAAAAATTGAATTTATTGAATATAGTGTGATCATTGTTGGATGGGTCGAAGATGTTCCAAACCTACTACATAAGGTTTGGCATATCGTATTTTTGAGAGAAAATTACATGAATCATTTTAGAGTTTTTTCTTATCCTTTTATTCTACATCGATTATCGTAAAATATACATTTTATGCCCTAATATTGTTTATGGAAAAAGGGAATCCTTTTTTTTTTTTTTTTTGCCTTGAACACTTGGGAAGTGGGGGGCGAGGAATGCAAATTTGTAGAAAACACACAAAATTTTCAAAAGTCCCTACATTTTCCTTCTCGAAAGGTTTTGACTTTCACTTCATTTTCCACCTAAATTTTTATTTGTATTTTTTCCCTCCTTCCCAAACATAGCATGGGAAAAATTACCCAATGATCCTTAAACCTATTGTGTATATATTAATTTAGTTATAAATCTTTCAATTATACCAATTCATTTTTAAATATTTGCGCAAAATTTTAATGTATTCATTTAAGCTATTTTTGCCGAAAATCGTTAATATGGCAGTTCAACCCTCTTTGATTGTCCCACAAGACACTCTCACGTCAAAAGTTTCCTGCAAAAATTGATTGAAATGATTATATTTAAATTTTACATAAAAATATAGGATTAAATTGATAAAACTAAAAAATTTATGATTAAATTAGTATTCATGGATTTCGTATGATAGATTTATAATTGATTGGATAATTTTTGTTATAGCATGGAAAACAATATATGGAAAATCAGATGATGCAAACTGCAGTCGAGGAAAAGTCGAGGTGCAATCGAGGCAAAGTCAAGGATCGTGTCTGTCAAAAGTAGCTTTTGTAAATCGGCCCTTCTTTTAATCCTAGCTTTAATCTTTTTCCTTATGTTAATTTCCTTTTTCTTCAATTTCGAGATGGTGGCTTGCCATATAGTGGTCGGTGGAACGTAGAAATTTTCAGGGTTTTTTAATTGAATATTAGAAAAGCTCTGGCCAGTTTAACGCGGTCGAGGTTCTCAACATCCTTTTCGTTTTAAGAATGCATTTGTCTAACAAAAAATTCAATTTGAAAATATTTTCTGAAGAATAATCAATTGTATTGCTTACAAAAATAAACAAAAGAAAATTATTTTCATTCACAAAAGTAATTAGTCATCGGTTGTTATTGAAAATGAAAATATTTTCTGTTGATTTATGTTTTAAAACAAAATAACTAATCATTTTTTGAAAAATATTTTCCAAATCTTGCACTCTAAATTGCATCAAAATAATTGATTGAAAGAAGGGTAAGTGGTCACCATTAAGCTCTAATTATGTTTGGTATGATTTGATGCCCTACTACTCAATAGGAGTGAGCATTATTTTAAGGTAGAATCTAGAGCCGAAGAACCAGATCTATGGGAACTTGTTTAGTTCTAGGTTCCAAGGTATGTATGATAAGTTACAGGTTCTAAGTAGGTGGAATTTGAAACCTTAAACAAGATTTTGTATCTTTCTTGGTCCATATCTTCGCATGACCCGCGGTATTTCATGGCTTCCGATAATGAGCATATAATTTGAAACTACTAATCTGAGCTTTTATATTATAACTAAGACTTTTACTTTATTAATGTTTCATATTTTTTGTGTGTCTAAATATAAACTGTGATCAGAGGATTATAGCATCATTGAATGTGATGGATTCATTGATGGATTCATTGCAATTATTCAATTAATAATACCGGCGGAATCTAGGTAAAACCTAAATTGATCTTGGAACTTGTGATATGATAGGTTTCAAGTTCTAGGGTATGCAGGGTAAGTTTTAAATTTCAAAAAAATAAGAATTTGTTCCAACAGATATATTTCAAGTTTCAAGTGAAACTTGTATGGAATTTGGAAACGCTCACCTTTACTACTTAAGTGTAAATGTAAGAATAAGGATGCAAGTTTTTGCATAAAAAGAAAAGAAAGATTAAGCCATTAGTCCAATGGTTGATTGTGCTAATGGAAGAGTTACTACTCCATGATAGCTTTTCAATATCACAACTAATTAAAGCAAAATAGGCTTTTTAAGGAAATATTACCTATTAAATTTATTGTAAGGATGTTAATTTAGTTCTAAACTTTTTAATTTTAACAATTTAACCTTAAATTTTTTGTCGAAAGCATGGCCGAGGACCGGGGCAATTCCAGTAGTTTCATGTACCAATATTCATGATTATTACATTGAAATAAAAGAAGAAAGAAAACCCTAGACACCCAAATGATGCTTGTAAAGTAAGCTCTATCCAAATCCTTGAAACCATTCGCTTCCTCAAATGGTGACTTTTTGAATTAGTATTTTTATTGATCGGCAACTTTTTAATTCGTTGAGAATAGGAAATTTGTTGACCAATATAAAAGCAATTGAAAGGCATGATCATTAAGCGTGGAAGGGATGACCTATCTTATCTGTTTTCAGAACACTTTCAAAGCTTCTTAATTTTCACTCACCCCAAGGAAAGTTAGAATGGGGATTCGGATGGAATTACGTTGGATGGCATCATGAACTCGATACGTTCAACGAGAATTTATGGCACGATAGCACAAATATAATTACGCGTGGCAAAATATCCTCGAGGTTGGTGCTGCTAATTGAGAGAAATTGAGGATTTTAATTCAGAAACTTAAAGATTACTTCTTCGAATCTCATCAACTATGTAGAGACTACTTTGAATTATGGCCATGTGAAATGTCGATTCGCGAAATTTGTAAGTTGTTCCATGAATCTTCAAGTAGCCAGGCCTCTGCACTCACATCCTTAGATGTGAAAAAGTGATCCACAAAGAAAATGAAATGTGGAACCATTTCATTATTGAAGCGGTCAAAGATTTTAATTGTTTTTTTTATTTAAAAAAACAATTCACCTTCTCCCGATCCTAATTTTATAATTTTTGCTGTCATGTGTTTGACTTGATGTAGAAGATTGAATCATGGCATATTTGATTGTGGTGGTGGCTCTTACATCACATGTATATGAGTGATTAGAATGTTCGCTGAAGTGGATGCCGGCCAGCAGGCGAACGATTTTTTAATAATAATATATTTTTTTATTTTGGCCGGATGGACTGAATTGACATAATTATAAAATGTTTAGGACTAAATTGGCTAAAAAAAAAGTTTAGGACTGAATTGACACAATTGAAATAGGTTTATGACTTTTTTGGTAATTCTTTCGGCAATAAAATAGAGACCTGGATAAAATGCGTTTCATGAGTCTTAAAATTGGTGTAGTTAGTTATTCGTCGTATCGAATTTCAGAAGAGTCAACATGTGGGAATTAGGTTTCCTTCCTCGGTTGTGGCCGCAACAATGGTTATATAACAATGCTATAAATTTTCTACTGTCTCATATTGTTGCAGCACAAAGGGAATGCCAGCCGCATTAACAGAATCGTTATGTCTATAGCCCTTTTGCCTACCCGTCTGAGCAAGGAACTTGGTGGCGACCGTGGGGCTATTTTCTTACCTTGAGCACCTCCGCAATGAGGCTGGGCGTCACGCGACGACCAGCGGACCCCAATTGCTGCGGTCCTGGCAGAATGCATCAACAATGAACCAGGCGATTGGAGAGAGTCCATGTGCATTCGGGAAGCCATGGATTTATTTAATAAGAATAAAACGGGTGGGACGAGTGTTGCAAATTCGTCCATTATGGAGGGGTTATTAGGACAGGGCAGGGGGGGGGGGGCTGCGCTCTTGGTTTTGGGTTTTGGAGATGACACCTGGTGAAGAAAACAACCAAGGAAAGGAAAAGGAAAAGGGTTTACGAAGCCAGCTTGTAAATAATTTATTTCCTTAAAATGAATATAAAATTATTGTTGAATTAATATCATGCGCCCTCTCTTGGTTTTGGGTTTTGGAGATGACAGCTGGTGAAGAAAACAACCAAGGAAAGGAAAGGAAAAGGAAAAAGGGTTTACGAAGCCAGCTTGTAAATAATTTATTTCCTTAAAATGAATATAACATTATTGTTGAATTAATATCATGATAAATTTCAAAATGATACACCAACTATTTTTTTTTTTTACTATCTCGGTCACCTGTACACCAAATTAATTTTTTAATTACAAAAAATTATAAATCAGTATATTTGTGATAAATTTACCATTCATTAATTTTCATTAAATTGGATTAATATTAAGAAAAATTACTAACGTACACCTAAAACACAAACTAGTATACATGTCATCCAATTTAGGAATTTAATGATAAAATTTAACAACAAAAATAAATTTATTACAGGTGTACTAATTTTAAATTTTTTGTGGTCAAAAAAATAATTTAGGATAAAATTTTCAAAAATGCATTAATTGATAAGTTGAAAAATCATCACACCTCATTATCTTCACATGCAGTTGGGGGTCCGTCTACATATTATTTTTCCTTTTCGTCGACAGGTTCGATCTACGTATAGGGTTCAAATTGTTGGTCCCACACATCTTCAACTATTTTAAGTCGTTTAATTTAGTGCATTTGATTAAAAAATGTTTTTTTTTAACTCTTCTAACTTAGCCCGCAAGAAATGGTTTTCTTTAGAGGGTTGGGTAGGCAATGTGACATGTGGGCCACAAGGCAGAGAGAGAGAGAGAGAGAGAGAGAGAGAGAGAGAGAGAGAGAGAGAGAGAGAGAGAGAGAGAGAGAGAGAGCGCTGTTCTCGAGAAAATATTGGGTGGGTTTAACCCAACACGTAGGCGGTGGGTTAAACCACTCAGCGGTCGACACGTAGCGCCACGTTGGCGAGGGCGTCAGGCGTTCAAAATTCGCGCGGGCCGCGTGTGGGGCCTAACACTCTGATGCTCCCTGCTCTGCTCTCCTCTGCGACGCCTGCACCCCCTGTCGAATCGTCCTCTCTCTCTTCTCTCTCTCCCCCGTTCTCCGTTCCGTTCCGTTGTGGGGGAGAACAAAAGTCTTTACGAAAGCTGCTTCTCTCCCCCTCCTCTGCTCTCTCTCTCCATTATCACCAACGAGCTCTCTCTCTCCATTCTCGACTCCGACGACCTCGCCTCCGCCTCCGCCTCCGCCTCCGCCCCCAACGCCCTCTCGCGACTCCGGCGCCCCCGACTGAAGCCGGTTGCCTCCGACGCCGACGTCGCCGCCTCCGCCTCCGCCTCTGCCCCCGACGCCCTCTCACGACTTCGAGGCCCCCGACTAAAGCCGGTTGCCTCCGACGCCGACGACGCCGCCTCCGCCCCCGCCTCCGCCCCGACGCCCTCTCGCGACTCCGACGCCCCGATTGAATCCGGTTTGCCTCCGACGTCGACGACGTCGCCTCCGCCTCCGCCTCCACCCCCGACGCCCTCTCGCGACTCCGAGGCCCCCGACTCAAGCCGGTTGCCTCTGACGCCGACGACGCCGCCTCCGCCCCCGACGCCCTCTCGCGACTCCGACGCCCCCGACTGAAGCCGGTTGCCTCCGACCCGAGGAGGCCGCCTCCGCCTCCGCCCCCGACGCCCTCTCGCGACTTCAACGCCCCGACGAAGCCGGTTGCCTCCGACGCCGACGACGCCGCCTCTGCCTCCACCTCCGCCCCCGACGCCCTCTCGCGACTCCGACGCCCCCGACTCAAGCCGGTTGCCTCCGACGCCGACGACGCCGCCTCCGCCTCCGCGACTCCTGACGCCCTCTCGCGACTCTGACGCCCCCGACTCAAGCCGGTTGCCTCCGACGCCTCCGACACCGCCTCTGCCTACGCCCCGACACCCTCTCGCCACTCCGTCGCCCTCGACTCCGACGCCAACGCCCACCTCCGCCTCTGCCTCCGCCGACGCCCTTTCCACCTCCGCTGAAGCCTCGACCGATCGTTCGCTGGGGACTCTGCTCATATCTCACAACGTCATCGTCAGGTACCGCAGTAGCTTCTTGATCTTTGATTATCTCTGCTCGTTGTTATTTGGGCAAATCTGTTCCGGCGACTCGAGCGCGAGCTGACCTTGTGGACTTCTTCGCAGTGTCATCTGCTGCGTTGTTGGGGTTCTCATATTTCTCATCCATGATCAGAGGAGGTCACGAGATGCATCCTCTGGGACAGCTGATCAGGTAGAAAAGCATGATGAACAGAAATCTGAGGTCCCAGAGTTCTGCATTGATGCTGGTTCAGCTGGAAACATTGCCAGGTTTATCAATCATAGCTGCGAGCCCAATCTATTTGTCCAATGTGTATTAAGTTCCCACCAAGACATTAAGCTGGCTAGGGTGGTTCTATTTGCAGCTGATAACATACCACCATTGCAGGTAATTCATTTTTCTCTTGTGATGCACTCTTCGCTTGGTAGCTATAGACTTAATTAAATATATTCAGCAGCACTGTGTCAAGTCATAGCTCTCTCTGTCTGTACTTATGTGTGCGCTTACAAGATATAGGTGCATGCACATAGCTGCTAGTCTGAAAGCCTTGCTTATTCATGAAACTGACCGCTTTTATTTTAGTAAACTTTTGCTGATAGATTTGTTGAAAGTGTGCACCACTGGTTCTCGCTAATTTTGAGGAACTGACATCTTTTAAGCGGGTTTGTTCTGGTTCTTCTCAGCATGACTGACTCCCAGTTATTTCGTCTGTAGGAGCTTACGTATGACTATGGCTATGCGCTTAATAGTGTTTTTGGCCCTGATGGAAAGGTGAAAAGAATGCCATGCTACTGTGGTGCAGCTGATTGTACGAAGCGCTTGTTCTAAAACATTAAAACATTCCAAGTGCTTGTTCCACCTTCTGTGGTTCTTATGCTTTTCTTAGCCAAGCAAATTTTGTGGTAATGTGCTATTGCGTAAGCTTGTCTGTTCCTGTAATCTTGTCTCTGCCGTGACAGGTTTGATACAGTAGGTTAGATTCTATAGCCAGAAATGGAGAGGGAAAGCAAATAGGTTCTGTTGTGAAAATCAAAGAAGTGCACGTCGTTTGTCGGCTAAGGAAGTTTTGTGTATTTAGGATCTGTCATTTTCCCGTGTTACGATACTTTGGGCTTTGATTGCCCACTATATCTGCAAATGAAAATTCAGGGGTGAGAGGGGAAGCAACAAAAAGTGCTTTTCCCTCACTAAAAAAGACTTGGTTTTGTAGAACCTGTGCGGTTGATTTCTTATATTGTGAGCCCTTTGGTTTCCTTTCAAGTCACTCACGCCATGCGGTCACTTCGGAGTGTCAAGTGCCTTGCTGCTTCCATCAAGTGGTCCTGGCTGAATTATCTTCCGGGGAAGACAACTAGGCTTGTGAAATCTCATGCCTGACAGCACAATTTTGCATGACACTTCTGACCTGCATGTCAAGAGAAAACGCAAGGTAATTCTGATGCTTCTGAAAGCAGAGTATTGTCATCACTTTTTGATATAGATTTAGGGTGACCAAAAATGTCATTTTGTTGCAGATTGAAGAAGCCCATGGGTTAACAAGATTGATGAGCATTGTCCACCATCCTTTCACTACATACCTCATAGCCTCGCTTTCTCTAGTGCTTCTATCAATTTCTCCCTTTCTGAGATTGGAAATGAGAATTGCTGTTCAAATTGTTATGGTGACTGCCTGCCTTCTCCAGTACCCTGTGCTTGTGCATGTGCAAATGGGGGTGAGTTTATATACACTGTGAAAGGTCTTGTAAAGGAAGCTTTTTTGTTGAAGTGTATTTCTATCAATCGCGACCCTAAAAAGAGCCACCACTTATATTGTCGGGAATGCCCTCTAGAAAAGTCAAAAGATAACAACATTTTAGAACCGTATACGGGCCACCTGAAGAGAAAATTTATCAAACAGTGCTGGAGAAAGTGTGGTTGTGGTAAACATTGTGGCAATCGAGTGGTGCAGAGGGGCATAAGTTATAATATACAGGTAAAGAATTGTTTTCATGTTATTTTAAAGCTTTTGCCTGTTGTAGCTCTACTGTCATATTTGGACCTTGTGGTGGTTATCATTCTTAAAAGTGTTCCAGTTACTACTGCAGTGAGTGACTTTGTTTCGAAACCCTTAAGCTTAAGCCTGTACTCTTTTGTGACTGATTTTGTCCTTTAGGTGTTTATGACGCCTGAAGGAAAAGGGTGGGGTCTGCAAGCACTGGATGAACTGCCTAAAGGTGCATTTGTATGTGAGTACATAGGTGAAATATTAACCATCAAGGAAATGCATGAGCGAAATTTGAAGAAGGGTGACGCTGCGAAACGTACTTATCAGGTGCTCCTTGATTCTGATTGGAGCTCCATGTGTGTGAAGGATGATGAAGCTCTTTGTTTGGATTCAACGACCTTTGGAAACATTGCTAGGTTTATCAACCATAGGTATTTGTTTGTTTTGAGAAGTAGCATTCTTATGTTTATTTGGTTTTTGAGCTCTTAGATTGTTATTGCATCTGCCTTTAAGATGGAAATTCCTCAATATTGGATGGTTTAATTCGTAAACGTAGCTCCTGGCAGAAAGTTTACTTTTTAAGCATAAGTCCTTTGGTCTAAAGCTTTGAGAATCCAACTTTCAGGCTGAAAGTTTCAGCTGCGCATTGCAAGCTTATCTCCTAAAACAGCATAAAAATTCAAGACACCTGGAAAGGATTTCCCCTATTCATTCATCGTAGAACTCATGCATTAAACCTGGTGAAACTGAGTTATTTGCTTTGTCATCTGGTACTGCTATTGTTTCCTGAGGGACTGTAGAAAGCAGACCTTGACTCTTCTCTTTCAAACGACCATCCCTTGGTCAAGAGAATCAAGTTACCTCCATACCTTCACTGAGATATCTCACACATTTTATGTTTTTTAAATTGCTTATCAAAAAAGAAAACATTCAGATTTTTGGCCACTGTATGTGTTATTTCGAATTGCATGATCTCTGTGATTTAATTGTGTAAAGTACAATTTGAGATGGAAATTGCTATTAAAAGTTTTGAAATAGATGAGCGTTGACGTTGCAGAGATGAATTCTAAATGCCCCCAACTGCAATGCATGAGCTTAAAGCTTTGAGTCATAATAACTTCCCATTTTGTTATAGGTCAAAGTTCTCAACAAACTTGCTTCAACTCGAGCTTCAGGAGTAGGTAGCGGCAGCAGAGTCTTGACAGATTGGGTAGAGGGTCTAGAAGAAGCAGCCGTTGCTGTAGAATTGAGGTTGAAGATCAACCAGAGTCATCCGGACTTAAAGGGAGGGTACGTGGTTTCTTGGTTTCTAGCAATGTCGTTTTCTTTTTCCTTATCTAAGATCCTGATAGTGTAGAGGTTACAGATCTTTCTAAGACTATGGAGAGGCAGTGTTGAAGCACTTGGAGAACTCTATTGATTTGGACCCAAAGCTTCAGAAAGCTCCAGTAAATTATAAAGGAGTAAGTTTTGAATCGATGAAGTTATTCTTAATAGATTGGACCTCATCATTTCAGCAGCTATTTATATTGTGTATTATCGTGTTCATATGCTGAGGAGACAAGTTAATGCTCTAATTATCAATTAAAGTACATACGTTCTGAATGCTCTTGGGGATGGGAGCAAGAAGGAGAGTTAAACGTCACAATGGAGTCCATGTTGGTTCTTGATTTGTATCTACAAGAGGAGTCAAAATTATAGTCCACAATGAGTTGAGCAAAATGCTGTGTGCTTACCAAAATAATATCTGAACTAGTGACCTCAGAGGAGTATTTTACTATAAAGTAAATGCAGGTCCATCATGCTATCTAGTTAATTCCTCCCTTCTTTTCTCCCTGAATAGCGCAAGACACTGGGTGAGCTTTGCATTTTGCATGTGATGCTGATCTCTAGTCTGATTGCTGCTTAAACAGGTCCGGGTATCTGGGCTTGGAGGATGGTTCCTTCTGAGGCTCTCGCTTTATGATCCTGTTCTTCCTCTTAACATTGAGGTAGAGGAATCTCTTACACAAGCTACCATAAAAATGATTTTATTGGATTAAGAATTCAAATCAAAATTTACCTGCTGTAGGCACCAACTCACGATGACGCTGTAAAACTTGGACTTGCTGTGCTTGGGGCTATTAAGGAGTTTGCAGCTTTGGATACATCCGCTTTAGACAAGTTTGTTCAAGTATCATGAGCCAATGATGCAGAGCGCTTTGGTACAAGTATCTTTCGGCACATTAGACTAGCAGTTAAAGTTGGCTTTGGCGTCTACCTCTGTACAGTACGTATAATCAGTGCGTCAATCTCTGATGCTGAGAAGGTTCATTTTCCAGATGGTTTTTGTCACAGGCACTCAAAATAGTACTTGATGGCTATGTTTACTTTAGTTTTTACTTATGTTCCATGTATGCAACAGGGATGTTCTGATAAATAAGAAACGTTCTTCGACTACAGAATTTGTTGGAGGGATGTTAGAAGTTGTGATGCAACTAGTTTTTCTCGTTTTTATAATGTTCGATTAATTTTGATTGCGCGTATCTCCTGATCATTGTTCTTTACATGGAATGTACATTTTCTGTGCTTAAATGTTGTGATGTTTCCCAAAGACATCCCACGCATCTAATGTTTGTAATGATGAAGACTCATATTGGATGTCTTGATGAACTGACCTAAATCTCTTGCGTCCAACAACTCTGGCTCACGTCCCATTTCTTTCTGGTTCATGAAACTATTTTCTGAGCGTGAACTTAGTATTTGGGAGGTGGAACAGAGGCTGTCTCTTCCAAGATACTGATTACTTGCCCCGCTGTTGATCTAATATTGAGGTCAAGCGCCATGTACCGCGCCAAATGGGGATCGAATCCTCTGAGATTGTAGGCTATGTCAGAAAGAGTCGAGAGTTTATTGCGGTTCACAGTGCAAAGGTTTTTTAGTTTCGTCTCTCTTTTACTTTGAAGTGATGGCTGATGATAGCAATGAGGTTCCGCATGATGAAAGCCACCGCATGAACAAGACTATTATTGTACTTCAGCAAAACATACCGAAGCAGAAATTCCAGGAGTTGTCATGTGTGGAATCTCTGCTACTACACATGACAGTCTTCCTACCCATTGTTTACTGTTCTTGACATTAGACAATGCCGCCTTATTGCATACTCCAGGGATTCTTTGGATGTTAATGTTCATTCAATGGATTGGGTCTATAAATGATTACCTTATTGTATTCTGAAAAATCAAAATGAGGAGAAACATGAAATTCATGAGAGCCACTATATGGACTTAATGGGAAAAAATAACTATGGGGGGAGAGGGAGGAGAAACATGAATCCTGGATCGAGGCAAAGTATTCACCTTCTTAACTTGTATGAATTTATTGGAAAAGAGCATTTGATTCAGGCAAAAAGCAACATAATAAAGTACAGAACCTCCTCTCAGCACCACTTGATTATTGTTCCGCTGTAGCTCAATACTACTACAAAACACGAACGTCACAGCCAAAATCGCAGAGCAAGACTTGCAAATCATGCTCAGCAGCTATGAATGATGAAAGACACACATATGTAGTACCATAACTCACACCCACATTACAACTTGAGGAAAACGAACTCCTCAATTGCAGAGATGTCCCCGATCCTCTTCAGAGTCTCCTTGCTGGGCTGGTCATCAACTCCAATTGCCATCACGGCTTGCTTTCACAGTGCAATCCTACCAACGCTCATGAAACTGACATTGACATTCTCTTCTCCCAAAATGGTTCCTACTGTGCCAATCATACCTGGCTGATCAACTTGCCTGCACAATATGATGCTTCCCTCCAAGCTCACATCCACTTCGAAAGATCCCACCTTTGTGAGATGTGGGATCCCATCCTTCACCCGCCCCTCAACCGTGATCTCCCCAGAATCTGAAATGGCGCTGGCAAATCTTGATTCCACATTTGCAATCTGAACCTGGACATACTCAAGAGGACTCTCTGGTGAACCATCTAAGATGACCCGCTCCTCTGTTATTCTTAGTCCTCTCTGCTTAGCAGTAAAATCTGCATTGACCAAGTTCACAAAGACATCGAATATGGGTTCAATTATACCCTTAGTAATCATAGCACAGAGTAGTCTAGTGTCGAGATCATCAGGTGCTCTTGCAGAAGCATATGTCACTTTTATGGTTTTTACACCACTCCCACCCCCAACTAATTGAACGGCCAATCTCCCAAGCTTCTCAGCAAGTACAACAAATGGTTTCAGCTCTGTAAGAACCTGCAGCCAAAAAGGAAATGTATAAAGAACTCAACATTTATGTTACTCAAGCATATCTTGAGCCAAGTTCTGCCTTCTGGATCTTAAACAAAGCACCCTCAGCCATCAAAATCGTCATTACAGTCATCCAGAGTTACTTGTCTATCACACCACATTATTGACCCACTTCCTAAAGGAATTGACCAAGGGGAAGCATCTCTTACAGTCTTCAAAAGCTCACTTCCTCTGCTCATCTTGTACTGAGAGGAAGCTGGATTTGGGCCAAAGCCAAACATCAACGAAATTAAACAATTGTATACATATCGGATGATTCCAATCAACCACCTCAGTAAAAAATGTTTGCCAGAAAAGATCAAACTTCTACTGAGCACTGACAATCATTCTCCTCCATGGTACATATCAAACAATTGGGCCAGCATATTTTACGGTCCTCAAAATCTCACTTCCTCTATTCATCTCATACAAAGAGGAAGCTGGATTTGGGCCAAAGCCAAACATCAATGAAATTAAACAATTGTACACATATCAAAAAATTGCAATTGATCGCCTCAGAACAAATCTTTGCCAAAAAAAGATCAAACTTCTAGGGAGCACCCATACTCATTCTCCTCCAAATCACACATCAAGCAAGTTCCATCACAACAATTATGCATCAGAGCCCAAGCCATGATGAGATATGTCAAATACTGAGAGCACATATATTGAAGATTGAGAGGAAACAGATTGGAGGATAAAAAGTTAGAAATAGACCAAGAGATGCCAAACAGCCAAGTTGTAGAAAAAGTTCTTGATACCTCAGCAGGAACCATCGGCGCATTGACAGCAGTAGCAGCCAACTCTCCTTTTAGAGCTCCAATGACAGCTTCAGCAATTTCAATAGCCACTCCTTCCTGGCATGTCAAGTGACCGTTTTATATGCTTTCTAATAATATAGAGAAAGTTAAAGTTGGGTAAACTGTAACTGTTCACAAACCTGAGCTTCTGTGGTACTGGCTCCAAGGTGTGGGGTCACCGTGACCCTCTCGTGTTGTACCAACTTGCTGTCCTTCGCTGGTGGCTCCTCTGTGAAGACATCAAGTGCCGCCTGCAACAAGGCTAGTATGTGCTTCACCTCCCAAGGCAACAAGAAGGAAACTCAACATTTCAGATATGAGATAGCAATACCTGAGCAACAGTTCCAGCATCCAATGCCCTCACAAGAGCTTCTTCATCAATCACTCCTCCACGAGCAACATTGACAATTCGAACTCCTTTCTTCATCTTTGCAAAAATCTCATCATTGAGAACCTTTGATGTAGCAGGTGTCAGGGGCATGTGTAATGAAATGAAATCTGCAGTTGCTATGGCTTCATCAAAGCCCACAAGTTCCACCCCCACCGCGCGTGCTCGATCTGCGGGGGCATAAGGGTCATGTGCAATCACATGCAATCACGTGCTCGCTCGACTTCTGATCCAACCTTTCCAAAACCCATAATGGCAAGCGTTTTCCCAACAAGGGACACACCCACATATTTGTTTCTTTGCCACTTTCCTGCATCAAGCAAAACAACCATATGTCAAAGACCAACATTGGTATAGCCTTAAGAAAATGTTGGCAACTCACTTTGTCCCCTATAAAACTTAAGCATTGACATAACTAAGGAGGCAAAATCCAAAAAACCCGTGCATCTCCTACCAATAGTAGCATGACAAGCTGCTTTAGCTCTTGTTTACTGATTGCACAACTCAATTATTCTTCTAGTTTTGCTTTATGGTATGCTGTTGAGCAAACATGCGTAGTGGTTGAAATTGCTATTCATATTGATTGTGCAGTGCCAAAGGTCAATTCCTTATCTCTAAAGACTTGAAGGCAACCCCTTGCTTGCAGCGGCCAATTCCATCAGCTCCAGCTGTTCATCCTCCGTAAGCTCCATGGATTCCTCGGCAATTTTGCGAGCAGTGGCCTTCTCCACTGCAGCTTTTTGTCTCTCTTCTTCTTTTTCTCGACGAAGCTCTTCTTTTTGTCTCTTTTTCTCCGCCTTCCAAACAAAAAAACCAGAGAAGTTGGTAAAGAAAAGAGAAAAGAAGAGATGCTACTTAACCAATCAAATAAAGCAAAAGAAACTAACTAGTGAAAATGCAATATCAAGCTCAAATACTTACCTTAGATTCTTTTTGCAAATACTACTCCTGTCGCTCTGATTCTCGCCTTTGCTCACGTAGCAATCTCTCCTCTCTCTGCTGTTCACGCATCAACCTTTCTTCTTCCTTCCTTCTTTCATGATCAAATCTTTCCATCTCTTTCCTCATTCGTTCCTCAGACTGCAATAGAAAAATACAGGATATCAGTACATGCCAAAGTTTTCTCCACAAAGCTCACATATCCTTAACACTCAGCACAACTCTTCAAAAAGGAAAAGGAGGAAAAGTGAGGGACAGGGAAAGAAAATCAGTCAATGTCCAAAGTTTTCTCTCGATCTTCTTCGCATTAACAGGTTTCAGTATCCTCTGTTTTCCGCACCCACTCTCATTCCATCCACTTTCCTTCATTTCGCAAACAAAGACTAAAGAGAGAATCGAGCCAAAAGGAAACTCCTTTTGTCCCTTGTCACACTTTCATTGAGAACTCATGACGATCGGCGACCCAATGTGAAGGAAGATGGAAAGTATGATGACGAAAACAATGCCGAATACCTCCGATAAAACTTCAACATTCATGCAGAGAATATCCACTTAGGTTTAGTGCGATGGTTAATCTTTCTTTGTTTAATATCAGTTCTAAATGTGACCTTGTAAGCAAAGAAGGTTGTTATCTTTAAACGAAATCAATGTCATGAGTTCCCACCCATTGTAAAACAAGGAAGTAGGTACATCGACTGAGCTCTAGTCAGTATGACAGTTGTCCTCCACGAATTAATCGAACAAGAATGCACACTAAACCACAGCGCCAATGAATTGCCAAGTCACACAGATTTGATAATGCAGGCTACCTTTCCTGATACATAACATGAGGAGGCAATTATATTGTTGATGCAGGGAATGACCTCTTAGTAAGACCAAGAAAAGGCTGCAGCGAATGAATGATAGAAAATGCTGGATCAGCGGAGATTGACTAATCAATGTGTGATATTCACTAATCGACCATATATAATAGAAAACTTCCCGGGGCAAAACTCTATCAACATCCACGGCCATGTACCGTTCCAAGTGATTCACAAAACACACACCTCTCTCATTCTTCCTTCTTATAGCCAGCACGGAAGTAGACTCCATGCTATTTATTTGATACATGTACAAGCACGAACGTCAGCTAAAAGGTTACCTTTATACCCAGTAGTGCCATTAACTGAAAAATGAACTCTGGGTGACCAGGCCAAGCCGCTCCTGTGACCAAGTTTCCATCGGTGAAGTAGCGATTGATTGGATCAGGTTCTAACCATGTGGCGCCGGCTAGTACCACGTCGAGCTTCACAGTAGGATATGCTGTACATTTCTTCCCCTGCAACAAATCACGATGAATACACCGGTTATACCCTGATGATCTCAAGATACAATAACACAGAATGCCATTCAACTTCAGAAAATTTTCATGTCAAATACAGGAAGACAATACCTGTGTATCAGTGGATGCGTTATCTAGGAAGCAAATTTTCTCAAATTCAGACTTAACAAAACTAGGATGACCAAGAGAAGTGGCAAGCAGCGCCCAGGCTTCCATAGCACTTTCTGCACTAGAGAAAAGAGTTTTCATCTCCTCCGACTTCTTTTCATCCAATGATGATACGTCTGATGAGACTGCAAGATTCTCACTCTTAGAATACACAGAATCATCACTTTTCATTTTATTATCATTCTTTTCCATAGAACGCGCTTCCTTATTTAGCCGAGAAACTGCCGCAGTCAAAACCATCAATGCCCCCAAAACAGAATCAGTTTGCTGCAACAAATCTTGTGTCACTTTTTTTATATCCGGAATTGAAGACTGAATTGCACTTCTTAGAAGTGGCCCGCTCTCTGCGGAATCATCAATATCTTGTCTACTCGGCGTTGCAAGCCCAGATTCAACGTAAGCTTTTTCTGCAACTTTCCGGGATTGTATGCCAATCTTATTTAGTACATCAAAACCATCCCATTTTACATTCTCAGGGACAGGAAGACCAAGTTTCTGTACAACCTTCTGATTGATAACATCTGCAAAGTTCTTCCAGAAATGTTTGTCAAACTGTATGGATTCACCAACTAGCATTTTTTCTCCATTAGCATTCTCAAATCCAGTTGAATCAGGGGAAGACTCAACAACAATGTTCTCTTCATTCAGGCTCTGGTCAATCAGCAATGGAACATCTACAGATGAAGACTTCTCAGGTGCAGCAGTGGCATTGACCGATTACCCTTCTGCTACATATTTACCACTATTTAAAAGCTTATCCTTCCAAGGATATGTCTCATTAAAGGATTTCAACTGCCCAAAAGCATATTCAACAAACTGCCGAGCCAGCACACTATCAGACCCAACAATTGATTTCAAAGTAGACTCAAACCCATTTTGCCTGAGGAACTCTGAAACAAATGGGAGCTTCCACCACTTCTTTCCCTCATCAATTTCATCAAAACTTTTATATCTAACCTGAAACAGCATCACCAGTGAGCTTGCTCATTTTTCCGGCATAACACGCAGAAGGACGATAACTGGTATCTTAGCAAAGCATGGAAAGAAATCCACAATAACGAAACCAAGGTTAGAATTCTCATAAATGGAATTCAGATACTCATCACCAATTTTGCCTGGTTCAGATAGGATTCTCTAATATTCCTACCAAAGTCCAATAGTGGAAATATTTTTTCTCCTCCCAGCATTATTGTCTGATTTCTGAAAGATTGTTATTAAACTTGTTTATTAGTAGTTCTTATTCACACTTCATACATGTGAGACAATATACAAGCACTGCATGTTTGTGTCA
This sequence comes from Eucalyptus victrix, assembly GCA_016097545.1. NCBI lineage: Eukaryota > Viridiplantae > Streptophyta > Magnoliopsida > Myrtales > Myrtaceae > Eucalyptus > Eucalyptus victrix. Next base: position 32,892,311 of record CM027837.1, read on the forward strand.
TATGCATCTCAGTAGATACTCGATTTTGACATACAGGATCAAATGGACAAACAACCCCCATGATTGATTCAATGTCTTTGAAACAGATAAGAGGTTTACTTTGTATTTCAATGTCATCTTTTCCACCAATATAATAAAGCAAGTTTAGCCTATTGGAAAGGGCTGAGCTGGAGTGTGTGCAGACTTAGATGTCCAGGGTTCATAGCGTATTGGTGTAAACTGGTTCTTCAAGCATCTAAGATTTACCCAGCGACTGATTCATAATAACAAAAGAGAAACGATGTTACAACATCTTGGAGAAAGCTCTTATACAGTAATTGCCAGGTACTCAAATAAGCAAACGTTAATAAAAAGCTCTTGCTAATGCTCAATGATTCACAGATAGATGCTGGAAGCTATAGGCCTAAACGAAAACTCTACCTTCTAATTGGAACTTCTCTTGAACAATTACAAATCATATATAGATGTTTATTTCAAGAAGTCAAGAGTCTTCAAACAGAAATCCTAATCGTCCTTTTAAGAGAGCTTCCAACTATGTGATTGATATAAAAATGTTTCCACACTTACCTCTAACTGTATCTTCCCTCCACCACCCATTCCTTCTAATTCCACAACCATTTCATGTGAATCTCCTGGAAACAGACATGCTCATCAAGAAAAAGTACAATTTCCATATGATAGTCATTTCATCCATTGCCAAGGTCATAGAGTATCAAATAATGTTTCACAGGAGAAAAACTGATCTGGTATATTGCTCATTTATTTGACTTCTGAACCACCAAACTAAACCACCACCAGCATTGCACAATAAAGTTCAAAATACAAATCGACAACAAATTCAATGATTCTCACCATCACACAGAAGATCCAAATAGATTCCTGCATTGCCCATTCGCTTGTGTGGAGTTACCAAGTTTGCATCCCAAGCTGCCACCTACCATCCACACCACAGTGAACAACAAAAAGATCAACAATTATTCAGCTTCAGTTCATGCATTTAAGGATAGCTGTATCCATTTGCTGAGCGCCAAAATCAGCAAGGACTTGTACCCAAAAAAAAAAAACAAAATGGTGGAGTTGCTTGCTTCGTGTTATGTTAATGCAAGATATATGGCACAATCAACTTGGGATTGTATCAAATAAGGCAACAAATGAGCAAATCTCCTTAGCATGTAAAAGAGGAGTCCAAAAATTGATGCAGCAGTTGGCCCCCTCAAAATGGCGTTCATTCATTTATTACAAAAGTAGCATCACATATTTTTAGGATAAGTCCTTCCTAAACATGCCAGCAATTCGGTCTCCAGTTAGTCCACAAATGCAAAGTGGAAAGGAAGTAATGGATACCACTCTGGTAGAGGCTTAACCTGGAGGTTTTTAGTCGAAGGGAGCTTAATGTTAAAAGTGAATTCCTCATTCCATGTTGGCTCTTTCTTCCTGTCAGCAAATTTGATTGACAAATAAAGTTGCAATAAGTCTGTAAATCCAGAGTAAACTTAATTTTTCCTCCATATGCATCATATGCTCTCATCTCCTGTATTCTGTATACAGCAGATAAACTAAATTGCAATTAGCCAATGTAAAAAGAGCTAAAGATTATTGCTTCAGAAGCTTCAGCAAAATTGTTTTGCAGAAACTGATGGGGAATGCTAATAATATGTCTTATCATTTAGGTCATCATGCGAGAAGCACAAAAAATAATTAGTAGCTGATAAATATTGTATTTCTCATTTTAAAAAGTGAAAGCACCCTTTAACATTTTAAGGGAAGGAATTCCATAGCCTGCACCAACTTAATATAACCGCTCCTTGAGTATGGCTTTGTCAACTTGGGAAATTACATGGGCCGTGTGGGGTATTTTAGAGAGGAACTGCTAGCTACGTTTAGTAAAGAAGTGTGGAAATAAGTACTTGTGGTCTATGCGGCTGCTAGAACTGCATAAACTCCCGCAATTTCCGTGGCAATGAAAGTGCCGTTTACAAAATTTTTAGTTTTTCCCTTGCATACACAAGTTTCCATGTATGCCAAAATACTCTATAAGGTGGTAGGATAAAGTAAAGGAAGTACCTTGACAATAAGTAGACACCCCATTGGACTAGTTACAGCTCGGATGCCCTGAAATATATACAATAGAGCAAAATGAATCTCATAGACAAGGAGACAAAACATAAAGCAAGAGATCCATGACATTTTCCTTGTTTAGTCATATAATCATGAGAAAACATACAGCTAGAACAGCATCAACTGGTGGAGAAGCAAAAACATCACCACATATTGCAGCTGCTAGCATCCCTTCACCCACGAATCCGAATGAGCGGGCTCATGGCCGCTACCGCCACCCGACAAAGAAATAGCATAGATCATTGAACCGGAGATTCTTATGCATAAATCATGGCCCGCTGTTGAAGTCCATCACTTTCCTTCTAAATGATTGAACTGTAAATGAATTAATTGGGTAGATGAAGTAGAAGTGTGGGGAATGAGGAGTTGCGAACAGATCAATGGTTTCTAAATGAGAGGTAAAAAAAGTGTTTCGAATATAGAAACATTGGCGAGAACGAAAGATAACAACCATATCACGCTGATGCCATGGACATCACCGACAAAATAAGAATTCAAGAATTTCAATGCGCACAATTAGATTCTAAAACATTAACATATAAATGTAGGGAAGACAATATTAACCTGATATAATGACAACCTTGTCATATGTAGCAGGCGAAATATCAGCCCGCAACACGACCTTCACCTGCATTTCCACCAATAGGATTGGAATGGTCGTGTGAGTTACCGAATAAACTGTAAGACTAATGAAAGAAGCATAAAAATAAAAAAATTACGAAAGGGCATCGAGGGCGGAGGCGGCGTCGTCGGCGTTGGAGTCGGGGGCGATGGAGGCAACGGCTTGAGGGGCGTCGGAGTCGGGGACGACGGAGGCAACCGGCGGACCCGCAACACGACCTTGATGGGCGGAGGCGGAGGCGGAGGCGGCTTCGTCGGCGTCGGAGGCAACCGGCTTGAGGGGCGTCGGAGTCGTGAGAGGGCGTTGGGGGCGGAGGCGGAAGCGGAGGCGGCGTTGTCGGCGGGGCGTCGAAGTCGAGAATGGAGAGAGAGAGCTCGTCGGTGATAATGGAGAGAGAGAGCAGAGGAGGGGGAGAGAAGCAGCTTTCTTTGTTCTCCCCCGCAACGGAACGGAACGGAGAACGGGGGAGAGAGAGAGAGGAGAGAGAGGACGATTCGACAGGGGCTGCAGGCGTCGCAGAGGAGAGCAGAGCAGGGAGCGTCAGAGTGTTGGGCCCCACACGCGGCTCGCGCGAATTTTGAACGCCTGACGCCCTCGCCAACGTGGCGCCACGTGTCGACTGCTGAGTGGTTTAACCCACCGCCTACGTGTTGGGTTAAACCCACCCAATATTTTCTCGCTGTTCTCTGGCCTTTCCATTCCTATAAGCGATTCCTTCCGTTTGCCACGCCCACCCAATTTAGGAAGCTAACTGACGAAATTACTGGGTTGTCCTTCGAGATTTATTGCGCCTTTTGGGCGATGTTGCAGGTCCGGGGGGAGTTTAAAGGGGTGGAAAGCGGGGGAGAGGTCGGAAAGGGTTTTTAGAGGGAATGTGATTCGAGGGGTCATATCTCACCCGTCTTTATTTTCTTCACCAGCTGTTCTTCCTGGTACTGGAAGGCATCGAAAATTATATAGAAGTCAAGTTATAATTGGTAAAAATAAAATAAAGTTTTAAGAGTAAAAATATGTAATTTCAGGAACACAAACATGACTCGACCCTCGAAATGCCACCAACAATTATTCAATTGGAGTAATTTAAAAAAAATTGGCCTTATGTGGAAACTGTTTCCTAGGAAATAATAATTATTCCGGGCCGAAAATTTTTTGCCTTTATGTATATTAATGTTGAGGCGTTTGAAATTAAACGAAAGTGAAATTACAAATTCCAAAAGTAAATTAAAATCTATAATGCTTTATGTATATTAATGTTGATAAAGTTTGATTGAAGCTTAGATTTACAAATCCTTGAACAATCAGTGAATGGCTATTTCTAGCTAATTACCCTTTCAATGCAGACAATAAAACATCAACGAAATTAATTAATGTGAGTAATAATAAATCGAATGTCGAATCGACATGTTGGCTCTGCAAACAAAAAGGAAAATAATAAATTAATGTAACTTTATTCACAACACAAAAGATGGCCCATGTTGTCTATCATGCGATGACATGAGAGTCAACATGTACGGACATTCTTTTTCTGGAAGGTAAAAGAGGTACAAGACTTAGTTCCAAGAAAAAAAAAAAGGTACAAGACAAAAAGACTTATAAATTTTCTTACATTAATTTATTATTTTCCTTTTTGTTTTCAGCATCAGCTCCCATGCACCGATACCGCCGCGCATAACAAGCATCTGTGAAATAAACCGCCGGTTTTGCATCAGGTTCCAATCCCCCTTTTTGTAGAAGAAAGAAATCGTCTATTTTCATTATAATCTCGGATTTGTCCCATTAACTTTGCGGTCCAAAATCGCGGCCAGTTGTTCGACATAGTAATTTTTCACATTAGATATAAATTCATTGTGAATTTTTTTTTTTTATGACTCAGGGAACTTGCGCACCATACCAACAACACGGACAACCTCGGTAGGCTCGGGGTGACGAGGGTAAACCCTGGGGCCCCACGGGAGGACCCACCACCCCCATGGAACGGGTAAGACGCTAAGCATCTCCGCAGTGAGTCGAACCTTCTCCCTCCTAAAAGGGGTCAGTGGGTCCCCTCACGGTGGGGAAGACTTAACCAGCGGAGCTACCGCGGCGAGTGATTTGTGGAATTTTTGTCTCTATTCATTGTCCTTATTTTTTTGTTTCATTTATTCTTTTTCTTTCTTCATGCCTCCATCGCCATCTTCTTCAAAAAGAACCACAACAAGCCAAATGATTCGCTAAGAAACATTCCAAGGACACTAGACACATTAGATTCTAACGATGAAATTAAATGGAAATATAATGGAGGACAGATTTAGATATGAAGTAAACAAATTTATTTTTTATGAGATAAAAAAATGGGGCAGAATTAGAATATGATCTAAAGTTAGGAGTTTTTAATGGAATTAGCCCTAATAAAAGGCCAAATATTTTCCTTTTTTTTTTTTTTTTTTTGTTAATCCTTCAACCTTTTATTTGTAAGTTGACATAAGTTTCCCCCGAAAGGGAAACAAGGAGATCTTCATTAGTTGATAAAAATAACTCATAAGATATTTATATCTTCTTAGGCTGATACGAAAATGCCATCAGACAATGAGAGGAGAAAAAGAGAATCTAATATTTAAAAGAGGAAGAAATTCTGTTCTTGCTCTCTTCTTTCTGACCTGTGAAAAATTTGGCCATAAGAAGTTATTTAGTGAATAAATGAATATATCTAAATGGGACCATCATCGGTCTAAAAGCTCAAATCATTGGACGTTTTGGAATTATGATGTGAGATTTGTTTTGTCGTCACATGTTTCGTCTAATAAAAAATTCCAAAATAAGAAAGAAGGAATGATCCGCACGCTAAAATTAATAATATATTGAGAATGAACGTTATGAAGTTGGTCTCCAACACCATACCGATAGTTGAATCATTGAAGACTATGGTAACATATTTTTCTTCTTTTTATAAAATGAAAAGGATGGAAGTTGCGGCCAATGTAATGATGCCCTTTGAATGTTATAAAAAGGCAATGTTGACACATAAATTTTACCGATAAATTTAAACATGCCAATTTAAAGAAAATTGTCTAAGAAATCAAATTCGTTGATAATGTCACGATTCGACCCCTAATTGGAAAAAAAAAAACGTTTTCACTTCGATCTCTCGATGTCCTGTAGCCATTTCTTTTTCTGTCAAATTTCTTCTGGACATAAAACTAGAGACGTTGGAGTTTAATGACCTTGGACTTGGCAATTAAAATTTTGACTAATGAATGCCCAGGAGCCGACCTATTAAATGCTAGACCCCGTTTGGTTCGGGTTTGATTGCCGAACAATGACCGACTAGGTTTTGATCACTGAGTCGTTGTTGATTCAGGCTTGATGGGGAGCAGTTGAAAAACTTCAGGTGGTGTCCCACAGTTGCCTTAGGGGGTCTGGATGGTTCCTATGCATCCTCATTACGTGTTTGCATTAATTTTAAGCCATATTCACACGATTGCATTGCATTTGAATTGATTATAAGCATAGCATTTAGATTACGACTTTCCGATATGCAATTAACATAATTGGGCTTTAAATCATTTTTACCATGAATAAAAAATAATTAAGAAACTGATCAATAAAAAGATGATAAGAGAAAACGAGAGTTGCATTTTAGAGTTGTATGTCACAGCTTCCATTTGATTCATGTTTTGTTATACTAGTTAGCAAGTTTGCATCATTTAAATTAGAGATAGTTGCATGTTTAGATTAGAGCTTAGCTCACAGGATCTTGTTCCAAGGCTTAATAACATGGCAGTGTATATTATTTGGGGGTAGGTGTAGTACGACCGTACTAGTTTTGGTTTTTTTTTTTAAAAGAAATTAGCTAAGAAAATAAACGGAAATTTCGAAGTATTGTTCATCTCTTCAACCTCGATTGCTCGGCCAAAGCTTCCTTAGTACTCGCCATCGCTGCCCACTGCCACGTAGACCTCTGGCGGCGTTCGTTCACCCTTACTTGACCACCTACTGAATCTAGCCATGGCGGCTGCAAGCGTCGAGGTCAAATCTTATAATACGGGGCCCATTAATTCAGCCCACATGTTTAACGACCCAAGCCCTCAACCCAGCCCATGTCTCCTATAAACCAAGCACCGTCCATCTTTATTTTTCTCTTTAACAGATCGTGCGTGATTGTAAGAGGAAGAAGACCAATGACATTACCAAAGAAGGCAGCTTTTCCACGAGAGAGAGAGAGAGAGAGAGAGAGAGAGAGAGAGAGAGAGAGATTTACACGTTGATGATCCGGATGACCCATCAAGCCAATTTAATACCGTTTTACAATACCTAGTAAGTACTCAAAGCCTCTATTCATCTAATTGAAGGAATTGTCAAAGTTATAGCATAAAATTCAGATTTGTGCCAATTCTAAGTTGCTGTGTTTGATTGAGGCGTTCTCAGGCTCTGCACACACACATTTATGACAATTTAGGGTGTTATGAAGTTATAACATTTTACCGATCTTAATTTGAGCTTACAGTTTTCTTGAAATGAAATTTTGAAATTGGTTACGCATGCTAAACAATTTACAAACAGTAAGTTAAGAGTTGAATTTTATAGACATACACTGTGACATCCCGAATTTCAACCCTGTCCCGAATATATGAAATGGGCATTTCGCCGAACGCGATTTTAATCCGATCCAATCTATCGGGTCGCTTTTAGGGATTTTACTGCGGTTATATCCCTTAATGGCTTCACCCAATAAATTGGTTAACTCGTAAGTGATCAGCTCAAACAAAAAGGACTATGGGCGCGCCTGCGAAATGCCCATTTTATATATTCGGGACGGGGTTGAAATTCGGGATGTCACATATACCACATGAAGATGGGCTGAGCTTGGTTTATAGCAGACATGGGTTGGGCTGAGGGCTTGAATAATAAAATATGCGGGCTAAAATAAATGGGCCTTATCGTACAATCTACTTTTCTTTACAAAAATTTCGTACTTGAAATTTAGTCATACGTCAATCATCAAACAAATGAGGGGTCTATGTCTTGCTTTCCCCTCTCTCATCATCACAAAAACTTTTTTAGTAGCCCTTTGCCTTTGCTGATTTTTCTGGGAACTAAAGGCGTACTCTTTTTCATGGGGCGAGTACATGTTAGATGTCTAGTTTAGGGAACTTTTTAGTAAGGACTATATGTAGCTAATGAGTTTCTAACTTAATTTTGTTGGATATGTATATATATTGTGTTGGTGAATTATATAAAACTCTAATATTGTAACTGTTGTACTTAATTGGTACGTCCATGATCGGGTGCAATTGGGACGCACCGTTTCGACTTGATATGCTACGATAGAAAGACACCCTTTGAAAGGGTATGAAGGGAGATGTATAAGAGTCTCCTGAAGACAACCGTTGGCACGGTTGGCAGAGCGTACGCTTAGAAAGAAATTGTTTTTCCTTTCTCTCCCCTTTCCATCAAAAGAAAGAAGGTGTTTCATTTTTCCTTTATAAGAACAATCGGCATTTACGCCATGGAAATCGGGTGTTTTCCCCGTGATTGCATTCAGACCAACGTAAAGTATTTTTGTTCGTGATTCATCCGCAATTCAACGTTCCGGGATTAATTGTTGTTTGCGCATCAGATAAAGGTAAGTCGTCTTCCGCCAACTTGAAATCCAACAGTAACCAAATGACTTTTTGTAATATGTATTTTGATATCATGTTGAGTTTTGATTATGATAAGATTATGCCCCCTTTGTAGAGAGAACGGTCATGTCATGTCCTCATCCTTATAAAGTCGGGGTGCGATAAATGTAACTTCGAAGATCCCCGCTGCCAGTCAATCAGAGCTTAATGCTTGGCCCGACAGTCTTGCTACCGACAACAGTAGCTATGGTTATATTGATGGTTCTTTTCGCCTGTACTGACAGTTCCTCTGTAGCAGAGCAGCTGGAGATTATGTCTTGCAGAAGGGACCTCTATCCATCCCTGTCATCTCCGAGATTGCAGTGAAACTTGGTTGTGGCTTCCACCGTTTGAGACTGATACCGTTGAAATTCCCCCTGTTAAATCTCCTGCTGGTGGTAGTGGAGAGAGCGTAAAAAAGTTGCCATCATAAAATTGACAAAACCACTTGGAAGATTTTGTTTTTGGCCGAACACCTGACCGACCCAACGAAGAGTGGCCACAAATGTCCCCCATTTGACCGTCAAGAAGAAATGGAAGCAAGAGGATTGAACAAAATCATCAAATCATTTTCCGCCGAAAAGGGGGCAATTATGAAGGCCCAATAGGCCCTCAGGCCGAGCTCAAAGCTCGCGACCATCATAGCCAGAACTAGCGGGCGTTTTGAGCACGAGCTAACGAACGTCGCCAGAGGTCCCGGGGGGCAATGGGCAGCGACAGACGAGTGCAGGAGGAGCATTTCATTCAAATGTTCATGAGGTTGAAGATGATCTAAACAAGAACTTTGAAATTTCTTTTTCTCTTTTTTGTCTTCAATTTTTTTAATACCACGCCACATTGGATCCACGTCATATTTTAACAGCAATTTTTAACAAAATTCTAATGGAGGATAAATGTATCGCTTGAGTACAAGTTTGTGGTTTTTTTGTGTTGCCAAAAAAAAAAATTAGGGTAAATATTATTATAATAGGCATAACTTGGGATTTTTTTTTTTTTTTGTGGTTTTTCCCTTTTTCTTTTCATTTTCTTCTTCTTACTATAATTAGTTCCTTTGGGTAAGGGCATCACGATGAATGTTTAAAAGATTAGGGGCACAATGTAAGTTTGCCGAATTTGCAGGATGGATTCTTTTTCTGTTGTGGTCGAAACACTTTATGATATTGTCAAAACTCAAGAGTTTTTAAAACAAGAGCTCGACCATAGGCATCCAAACATAAAAGATCCCATTAAAGTTGGGGCTGACAGGCCACCCAAGTGGAAGAGAGTGTTCATATAATGGGCCTTCGCAACTTAATCAGCCACTTTGTTTGCAGGCCGGTGATAGTGGGCCAAGGAGAGATAATAATATTGGACCAAAGAGAGCTCGAACCTTCGTAGCAAAATCATCTGATAGAGCACCCTTCTCGTCATGAAGGATCCTTGAAATGGCTCCAGCTGTCTCACCTTCGAGAAAAATCTCCCTCTACATCGATTTTTCAATGTACGCAGCTTTGGTGGGTTTCCAATTCTTTGCCAATTGAGTCTTTTCTGTGTATAAAGTTTCAACCTTTGGTGATTCCACTTATTGAATTTACTGAGCATTGTACTCGCCAATTCAATTAGGGTTTTTCAATTTGGGGGTTGGTCTTGGAAACACAAAATTATTCTTCACTTTCAGACAAACCTCTTATGAGGGCGGCTGTTTCCTCAAATATAAGTAAATTACCTGGCTATTCGATTCAGTCTTGGAGCCACACGATATTTGCCCCCTCAGCAAACACCATCAATGGGAGAGTATGAGATTGAAATTCGGATGAGAATTTGGCCAAAAGTCAAAGGGAAAGGGGTACATTGAAACGGACTCCAAAATATAGGGTGGAAATTGCAATTTCAGATATTAAGTCATGGCTATTTGAGAAAGTGGTTGAAGTCCTAGCTGAGATGGTGCAAGAGGGCTTCCTCCGAGTGATGTTGCACACTCTGCTGTCATCTCCGGACTGTGTAAACACGGGACGATAGAAGAAGCTAGAAAAGTCTTTTCAAGTATGCAAGAACGCAAGCTTTTGAAGGAATCAGATGTGATTGTGTACGACGACATGCTGGTTGAAAACATGCAGAATAAGACAGCAGACCTAGTGTTATCGGAAATGAAGTTCTTGGTCTGGAAAGAAAATTGAAGGCAAAGGGTTGTATTCTGTTGCCTTTGGTAATGATCCATGTGTTTATGTTCATTCTATTACCACTATTTTTTAAGGCTTCATAGCAATGCAAGATGGGATGGGCTTCCTAGCTTTGCGATCACTAGGATGGCCTCAATGAAATGCAAGGCAATTTCTGGTTCCTTGAGATTGCACGTTGTTCTACTGCCCTATGCCAGTACCCCTTATTGAGGGTTGACTTTATGTTGATCTCTGTTGCTATTGCACCATGACGTCAGGTAAGCCAACTTGACATTGGAATTACCTACGTGTTGCCTGGAAATAATTTGCTTATTCAATTGACATAATTAATATCCTTTTACGAGCTTCTCCTGGTTTTCTCTAGCTTCTTGTAACTTTAAGGTGTAAAATGGATCTTTTCCCCGATCAAGATCTAGGCCCAATTTCTAGGGTTTGATTAGCTTCCTTCCCAACTAAACAGTTTTGGTTATTCGCATGTCTTACCCCATGTTATTTTAACGTCTTTTGTAGGGCCCTGCAGGGAGATTACCCCATATGCATTTGTTGCAATGGTTGGAGGCTATGCTATAGTGCATGAATAACCTACAGTTTAATCAATCCCACTGGAGATCAATACAGGCTAATAATTTCGTGATCTCCACGGGCACGAGCTGATTCATTGATCTCTACAGCAATGAGTGTCTCAACCGTATGAATGTAGGAGCTATCTACAAAACATGGAAGCTACTACCTGGGAAAAAACATCTTGCTGTTATTCAGCCGTAGATGGATAGAATTTGAAGGCTTGCATTTCCAATATTTATTGATAGCATAACCAGGAAATGAAGTCAAATTAATCGTGTTGTGGGTCTTGAGATTGGAGATGTGTAGCCGTTGCTTTGAGTTAGTTTTGCTCGCAAGAAGATTCAGAAAGTGCCTGCTTTGAAAAATTATGCTGGATGCCACCCCTTTTTGGCTGCATACGTGACCATCAGCTTCAGTTACTGTGTAATATCAAGTTGAGGGAATGATGTCTTCATCTATTTTATTGAAGGTGCAAATCTCTTATGGAAAAATTCTGCAGCATGATCGTCAGTTGAAGAGAGAAATTGTTCACGTATTAGGTCGAAGACAAAAGGAATGGATTATATCAAAATGAGAAGTCAGGCCTCGACCTAGAGCCTGTAAAAGCTGTTTTATCTACCTAGGCACAAAAGAGAAGGAGTTCGATTGAATTCAAAAGCGGGAACAGTTGCTGCACACGAGCAGATTCGAGGACGATGGAGCGGTTACTGAGGAAGGAGGAAAATCTCGGAAATAGGGAAGCTATCAAAGCTCGTGGAAGTAGAAAAAATCATGGAGACACGGGATCAGTTGAACAATGGAGGTTCACATGGAGAAGTCTAGTAACCGTCGGAGGGGATTCAAGGCCTATGAACAAAAGGAATGCAGAAGGAGCACGGACACGCTCGAGCTATGTCAAAAACGGGTCAAATTTTCATCTCGAGTCTTCTTCCTTTGTGTTTGCAGCCATGTCTTTTGGTTTCACTCTTGGTTTTAGTTTTCGAGTCTATTCGAGTCTATCTTGTAATCCACGAATTGCATTATGAATGGTAATTGACAGTAGACTCAACGTCATTCATAATGAAAAATTCATACAAGTGAGCGGGCATACTTATCTTAGACTTTCTTGACTTTATCGGTCCCTTTATAAGCTACTTCTTACTCCTCGCATATTCATCAGCGTCCAAAGCACAACGAAGCAAAGTTCATAGCTTTAGCATTGAATTGGACTTGTTCAGTAATTTCGCGATCAAATAAGAGTTCTCACCCTCGCTTTTCTAGTAGTTGTAAGTTTACAACCGAGAACAAATGAGGTCTAACAATCGATTGGCTTTTGCCTAAGGCGGTACCAACAACATTTCAAGCCATGTTCTTTAGCTAAAAAAATCCAATAAATCACAAGAGAAACACCCATCCATTTTTGAATCGCTTGCTTTGATACCCATTGTTTGATACCAAGATAATATGATAAATAAATCAAATTATTCAACAATTAAGCACAAATAATAAGTAAGCAATTCAACGATCAATTGGTATGCGTACAATAAAAGAGCCAAGGGAAAGAGAAATGTTTAGCCGATTTATAGTGTTTCGAACCCCGTCTATCGAACTTCCCGAATCCACTGGCCCAAAATCCACAAATCGAATCTAAGTTTGACCGAGAGCCCACTTTCCAAAATACAATCTTCATCTCAAGCCTTTAAGGGCGTGCATGGTTATGTGTGTGTGTGTTTTTTTTTTTCTTTTTATGAACAAAAATTCTTTTTTCTTGTTCCTGGGAACAAAAAAAGAATATAAACGCGTTTGTTTGCGTTTTTTTTCAATATCTGGATTTTTTTTTGTTCCTGGAACAAAATTGGAACAGAAATAAGAAAAAAAAAAGCTATTTTTTCATTCCAAAAACACTTTTTGAAGCCCAGAAAGAACAAAAACACAAAAAACTTATTTCTTTTTTGTTTCTTGCTTTTGTGCCCTCTGTCGTTCACCTGTGCCCTCTCTGTCTCAAGTCCCTCCCTTTTCCGGCGTCTCTCACAGGTTCTCCACCGTCATCCTCTCCGGCGCCTCCCAACTCGTCATTCTCTCCGGTGTCGGCAACTGCTACTCCTTCACCGGCTGAAGCTTCTGATTCGAGGTAAGTTTCATCCTTCATCGACTGCTGCTCCTCCTTGACCGTTTGACGAAGGCTTTGGCGAGAGCCACCCCTCGCAGATCTGGGCGACAGCTGCTCGGGGCTCGAGCACGACGACTCACTTGAGCCAGCGCTTGCCCAGATCTGCCAAACACTTGCTCGAGCGAGCCATCGTGCTCGAGCCATAAGTGAGTGTCTCGCAGACGCTTGCCCAGATCTGCGGCATCGTTGCTCGCCTAGATCTACGGCAACGTCTGCTCGCTCGAGCGAATAGAGCAGCAAGCGTTTGCTCGCTCGCTGCTCTGCTCGCTCGTCGCTATTGTGCTTGCTCGAGCAAGCAGAGCAACAACACTCAGCTCGCTCGAGCGAGCATCGCTTCTCTGCTTTGCTCGCTCGAGCGAGCATGGCGAGCAAAGCAGTGACGCTTATAATCGATTACCTGGTTACAATGTAAGAACTTCTGCTTGGCTGGCGAGCATGGCGAGCAGAGCAGCGACGCTTATAATCGATAACCTGGTTGCAATGTAAGAACTTCTGCTTGGCTGGGATATTACATAGGAATTTCTAGTTTTCTATCGAAGGTGGAACTTTGTGGGATGATACATGTTTTGGCATCCAACTACCGTAGTTTAATTAAGCATCATCTATGCTTTCCGTAACATAAGTTTCAAACACTGTTGTTTTCATTATTTACCAATTTTGTTCTCAGTATTTGCGTCTTCTTACCTTCTATAAAGACAATGCTAACCCCATAACCTCGTTGACCTTGCCATGCTCTGTTTCCATGAGTTCATGAAACTTTATTTCTGTAAATATACTTATAGGGTGTCAAGGATGAAGTAGAAAGGCGGAAGATGTAGTGTGTGCATAGTCTGGTCCAAATTGCACAAGATTTACTTCCGTTTTTAAGCTAAGGCAACACGAAAAACACTCTACTCATATTTTAGTGAAATGACATAGGTGGTCCATCTATTTTTGCTAGAAATTCTAAGCCTTCTCTTTACTTTTTTTTTTTTAATACCAAAATCTTTCATTTAGTTTCTAGTAAGTGTCATACTTGATTGCTGGAATGCCGTGTTCGAGCAGAGCGTCGCTGCTGTGCTTGCTCAAGTGAGTCTCGCGAGCAGAGCAGCAACGCTCAGCTCACTCGAGCGAGCATCACTGCTCTGCTTTGCTGCTTTGCTCGCTCGAGCGAGCATGGCGAGCAGAGCAACGACGCTTTGCTCGCTCGAGCGAGCGTTGGTGCTGTGCTCACTCGAGCGAGCATCGCGAGCAGAGCAGCAACGCTCGGCTCGAGCATCGCTGCTCTGCTTTGCTCACTCGAGCGAGCAGAGCTGCTGTGATTGCGTCGCTGCTATGCTCGTCCTCCATCACTGATGATATCAATATTGATCGACTAATCTGTGCCCACTCTTGAAAAATGACCCAAAAAGATATCCAAGCGAAATTTATTCCTGCAATTTTCGGGCACAAGCGAAAAAGTTTCAGAGCTTCAGAAGGCCATCTTAGATTTCTGTTCAAACGTGAGTCTTGATTTTTATGCTAAATGTTTAATTCCATGATTTGTTTGATGTGAACAACATAAGTAGTTGTTTCATATTTAAGCTGGTTCTTCATTTAGCGAAGATAATGATGCTCTAGAAACAAAGAGGATTCAATTTTTCTGTATCTTTTGTTTATCTTGCTTGCTCAAATGCCTTGTTACTATTTTGTGGAATCAATTTGCTCTCTACCTCCTCAAATTTACTAAAATTGGTGGCGCTTTGCTCACTTGAGCGAGAGATCCGGCGGTAAATTTCTTTGGACTATGCTGAGGAACTATGAGCTCATCCAAAATCACCATGAGAGCTATCTCTTTTGACAGAGAGGGACTATAGTTGAGAAACTTAGAAAGGAAACACTGAAGGACTGAAGCCACTTTCAAGAACATCTTTCTGTGTGTGAAGGTAAGAAGCAATCTTGGAATTGCTATACTTGTGGTAAGACCTACCATAAAAAAATTGTTTTGAATATGTTTGAGAACCGCATAACTTATTGAGCGCAAGAAAGCTGTAGTACCAAACTCAATTAGATTTGAGTTGCAACTTACCTATGTTGTCCTCAAGTGGTTCATAAAGCAAGCAACCACTTTATCAGCCTTAAGACATCCTGCAGGAAGATATTAGATGAGCAAAGATTAATGATTCTATAGTATATAATTCGAACAAGCGAGGTTTTCGTTGCAATTGATGGTTGTTTGGTCATATTTATTTTTCTTTTTTGGCATATGCAAGTACATCTGTTTGATCAGATGGATGAAAGGACACTCGATGCGATTTGTGAAAGGCTCAAACCCGCCTTGTGCACCGAAGGAACGTTCTTAGTTCATGAAGGTGACCCGGTCAATGAGATGCTCTTCATCATCCAAGGCCACCTCGACTCTTACACTACCAATGGGGCCACACCGGGTTCTTCAACTCGTGCCACATCGGTCCGGGAGATTTCTGTGGTGAAGAACTGCTCACATGGGCCCTGGACCCAAGCCCCAGCATTATCTTACCATCATCGATCCGCTCGGTCAAAACCCTCTCCAAAGTGGAGGCTTTTGTGCTAAGGGCAGATGACTTGAAATTTGTGGTGTCGCTCGGTCAAACATGTCAATGTGATGAAGTTGAACAACAATAAACTATATTACTTCATTATTGTGATGTCATGTATAAAAGGGCCTATGTAGAGATCTATAAAACTACTCTCCTTTTTGCTAGCTCTTATTGTACAAACTTTACTTACAAAATTTTCTTCCAAGTATGCACATATGACCATGTTCAGAATGTTTGTCTTCACTCACCATGAACAAAATTAAATTGATGAGCATTTCAAGCACTTTTTGATAAATTTGGAACATAAATTTTTTACAGTTACCAAACGTGTTTCTGTCTTTTTCTATTCTAAGAATAGAAATTGTGTGCAGTTACCAAACTCATTCTTTTGTTCAAAAATTGTTCCCCCGAACAGAAATAGTTTTTTTACTATTTCTGTTCCCTGGAATAATTTTTGAACAGAAACACAAACAAACGCACCCTAAGGCTTTTTCATTTCACATCCAAGTGTATATCTTACCTCACTAGTGATTCGTAAACACAACAACTCATTTAAAGTTCGTTTATTGAATGGGCGACCCTTCAAGTGACGTTCAAAGGGCGTCACTGAGTTGGTTGCACCTCTTATCCCTCATATCTTATAACAACAAATATCTTGATCTTCGCTAGTTGAATTATCAAATGGTGTCTGAGACCAAGTTTCACAGCGTTCATCATCAATTAATTAGTAATTTTGCCCACGGATCAAATTTCTATCATGAAAGAAGTGATGTCAAAAATAAATCTCCTAGTCTAAATACGGAATTATTTCAGCTTTTTAGACAGATGAAAAACCCATATTCGATACATTTATTTATTTTAATAAAATAAATTTGTTTTAGCCAATCGGTTCATTCACTTGTCGTAAAGAAACAAACAAAAAACAGAAGGTTTGATGGCGTTGAACCGGTTTGATTCTTATCGCCTCTTCTCATCGTCTGACTTCCGTTTCTACGTCTTCCTCGTTAAGTATTAGAGTCTCTTTTTCTTAAGTCTCTTTTTCTTTCGACCTCTTTAGCTCAGGCGCTTCATTCTCCGAAACTACCTGGAATCTTGATCCTTGATTTAAATAAAATCTTGCGCTTGGTGCATTTTGACTCTTTAAATTTGAAATTTCTTAAATTTTCTTGATATTTAAATATTGATGTGTACATTCACACGACATAATTATTATTTTTATATAGTTTGCTAAAATTTGAATAACATTTTAGATTTCCACAGAAAAAGAAAATGAAATTAGCTTTTAATAATTTATATGACTATATCCATTGATATTTTATGTATTTCAATGTTGAGGCATTCAAAATTAAACAGAAGTCAAGTTATAGATGCCAAAAATGAATTGAAGTTTTAAGAGTTTTTTTTTTTTTTTTTTTTTTGTCGGTCCTACTATATTCTTACTCTAACACTCACTCCCAGACTTTTGTACCACCTCCTTCCAGGGCGTGGGAGTCGAAACCCACTTCTGAAACTAAATCGTCCCCACCCCAATCCCCCCTAAGAAGGTGGGGATTTGAACCCCCCACCTCCCCCTTCCAAGTTGGAAGGGTGTGGCAAAAAGTTTTAAGGGTTTAAAAAAAGCAATTCCGGGAACAGAAAATTGCATCTTCTAACTGTCTAACATGTCCCTCAAAATGCCACTAGCAATTATTAAACTGAAGTAATTTTACATATTATGGCCACATGTGGAAACTACTGCATTGGAAGTAATAATTATCCCGAGCTGAAAAAGGAAATAATTTGCTGCTCTTCCTGTTTGGTGGGATTTTTATATCAGCAAAAAAGTATATCAATTTCTTGTGATTTATTTTTCTCTCTTCCTCTCTTCTTCCCCTATCCAGTCGCCGACCTCGGTGCCGATTGCCGACTGGCCAGACGAGGCTCGGTGACCTCGCTAGAGCCTCCTGGCTCCCAGCAAGGTCTCCCCGAGCTCGTTGACTGGTAACCGGCTGGAGGAAGGAGAAGAAAAAGAAAGAAAGAAAAGAAAGAAATGTAATAAAATTATTAATACATTAAAAGAAATTCTAAATTATAAAAATATATCGAGTTGTACCAAATGTATTTCTTTCCCATGAACAAAAATTTTGTATAATTACTAAACGTGTTCAAATACTCAAATTATTTTGAAAAATAAACAAAAATTCTGAAACAAAATTATTCCACAACTCGCTTTCTCATTTATAAGCTTTAGAATTAGTAAAGGAGAACGATGCGACAAAGTGCGAGAAGGTGTTTCGGTTAGTGGATCACAACAACTCAACAAAAGGCAGTCAAATCATTGTCGATCCAACCCCGAACGGCAAAAGGTCAAAGCTTGTAGAATTAGGTGCCTTCGTTTTCCCTCTCTTCTCTCGGATGAGCTGCTTCCCTCTCCACCTGGGCAGAGAAAATCCCTATCCCTATAATGGGTGATAGCATCATCAAATCTCAAGAACCCCCCTGAAATTTCCTTAACCTACTTCCCAATGGAGGATAGCATCATCCTCATCAAAAAAGGAAAACCTTTTCTTCCCCAAAAATCCGTAACTCCTCAAAACCCCAAACCCTAACTTACAAATACCCACTACTTCTTCCTTTGATTTGCAACAAAACCGTCTACTTCTATGGCTTGGGCACATCACGATCTCGACTGGAAAGGAAGTCTCCAAAACCCAGTCGAGCTACTCATTCCTGTTGGAGAAATCCTTCTGGAATATTTTGAAGTTGACAAAACGTTTCTATCGGTCTAGTCTGAAGATTTGCAGACTCTACTATTAAGGTCTGAAGACCTCCGGACTGCCAGATTCAAGACTCAAAATCTATTCTCATTGACAGTTTCTAATCCGTTGAAGTAAGGCTATCCAGAACTGAGTGCTTCATTAAGGATTTGGCCTTATCGACTGCAGAAGATCTCTTGGATGGATATGACATAACAGATTCCTTTATTCGAATCAAGATTAATTAAGGATCCGATGATTGGCGAAGTATTCTTGGAAGGTTCTACTTATGGAAACCAAGATCCTGATTGTATGGGCGAGCAGGATTGATGGGCTATCGACATATTCCTTTAATAGCTCGAATGATCTTCCTAATTGATTCTGTCCAACAAGAAGATTGGAAGAATTCCTTTGGTAAGTACCAACGGGTATGATGGCGCAAAGGAGTATAAAAGGAAGACGTTTCAGTTGTTCGAGAGTGTGTACGATAGAAGAATTCCAAAGTCTGAAGCTTCTTGATTTTTAGTCAATTCATTTACTGAGCGAAATCTTGTACACAAAAGAGAGTCTATATTTTGAGATACCTTGAGGAAGTGTGGTAGAGTATCTACATTGTGGAATCAAGGGAAAGCATTGCTGTAACATCTCTTTTGTTCATAGTGAAATCCAGCCGGTGGGCTGTCAGTACAGAAGAGTGGACGTAGGCTTGGAATAAGCCGAACCACTATAAACCTTGTGTTCAATTTTCTCTTCCCTACTCTCTGTTTACTTTGATCATAATCTGTTCTGGAGAACTTCCTTTCTCTAGTATTGCTTTGATCATAATTTGTTTGCCTAGTATTGCTTTCATATCTCGAGAAATTATTTTTACACCTATTCACCCCCCTCTAGGTGCTTATACTAGCAATATCAATCGGTATCAGAGTTTGTGTACTCACTTTGTTTGAAGTGTTTTACTTCAGAGTTAAAGATCCATGGCTAGTATGCTAGCTCCAGGGCTGGTGGAAGGGCAAAGCAATACCAGACCACCTTATTTTGATGGAAAGGATTACAACATCTGGAAAAACAAGATGAAAGCGTTCCTACGATCAAAGGATCCTCTGGAATGGGGCGTTGTAGAAAAATGAATCACTTCTAAAGCTACATCTGTCTCAAAGAGGGGAAAAGAAACAGTTGAGTCAAGGGAAATGACTCAGGAACAGATAATCAAGAGACAAGCTCTTGATGCAAAAGCAATTTAATCTTTATATTGTACATTGTCACCTATTGAATATAACAGAATATCTTCTTGTTCTACAGCTAAAGAAGTTCGTGATAGATTACACATTACTTATGAAGGAACTGATCGAGTGAAAGAAACCAGAATCAACATCTGCTCGGTCAATATGAAGCATTCAAAATGAAATCTAGAGAATCTATTACTGACATGTTTAGTCGTTTTACAGAGATCGTGAATGGCCTTGAAAATCAAGGGCAACCAATTTCTGATCCCATGAAAGTAAACAAGCTTCTGCGTGGACTCTCCAAGGATTGGAATCACATAAAGACTTCAATAAGAGAGACACAAAGAATCATGCCACTATCTGTCGATGAGTTGGTCGGAACTTTTCAATCTTATGAAGTGGAACGAATCAATGAAAACGAATATCCTAAAGGTAAGAAATCCATTGCATTAAAATCCAATGATGATTTTGATGTCACAGATTCTGAAGACAATATGGATGATGATGAGCTTGCTCTCATGATAAGAAGATTCAGAAAGCTGAACAGAAAATGAAGAAGATTTAATCCAAAGAAACAGAGTTTTCAAAAGCAACAGACCAAGTCTGTTGATGATGATGAATCAAACAAAGATGTAGTCTACTTTGAATATAAGAAAAATGGACACATCAGACCCAACTATCCTCTTCTGAAAAAGAAGAAAGGAAAAGCTGAAAAGTATCGAAAGGCTCTTAAAGCAGAAACCTGGAGTGATACAGAGTGTGAAGAAAGTGATGATGATTATGCTAATATATGTCTGATGGCATAATCGGATTCAGATTCAAACTCCGAGACAGACTCAGATTCAGATAGTGAATTTGAAGTAAGTAACTTTAAAATTCCTGTTAAAGTCTCTAAATACATTAATGAGCCGTGTTTTAGTCTTAAGACTTCTCTTAAAAGGATTTCCGAACTTAAAAAGGAAAACTCTGCACTAAAACAACAGGAAAATGTTTTGAAAGAAAAGTTGAAACATTTAGACATGAATGTTTCTACTCTTAAAGAAAGCAAAGATAATCTCTTAAAAGAAAATGCATTTTTAAAAAATGACTTATCAAATATTTCAAAAAGATTTTCAATAGGATCTGAGAAACTTGAAAAATTTCTTTCAGCACAAAGACCTTATTTCAATAAATCTGGTTTAGGAATGACAGTAGAAACCATTCCTTTAATTGATTTTCCTAAAGTGAAAGAAAGAATTAAGCACAAACCTACAAGAGATGCTTACAAAAATCATTTTAAAAAGGTTTTTGTAAAACCAGTAGGTGGAAATGCTCTCAGATGTTCAAAGTGCAATAGTATAGATCATTTTGAAAAAGAGTGTCCTATGGTTTGGAAACCTGTTAAGAAAGTATGGCCAAAAATCGCATATCATACTAACACCAATGGACCCAATAAAATATGGGTACCAAAGAAAGCTTGAATATCTTTTTTAAATGTAGGTCACTATCAAGAAAAAGGTTAAATGGTATCTGGATAGTGGATGCTCAAGACATATGACAAGAGATTCAAATTGCTTCATAAAGCTCGTTCAAGTAAATGGTGGAAAAGTTTCATTTGGAGGAAACATCAAAGGAAGAATTGTGGGGTTTGGAACCGTAAAGATTGGAAACCTCACAATAAGCAATGTTTTCCTAGTGGAAGGACTCAACTACAATCTGCTTAGTATCGGTCAGCTATGTGATACCGGTTTCAAAATCAACTTTCAAGAGAGAATATGTTCAGGAACCAGTAAAGATTCTACTCAGTCATTCATGAGCCGAAGAGATGGAAATATCTACCTCTTGGATGTGAAACTAGATGAATCGCAATGTCTAATCTCAATTCAAGATGAAGCGAGCTTATGGCACAGAAAGCTTGGGCACATCAATATGAAGCAGATAGCCAAAATTTCAGCAAAGAAGCTTATTCGTGGTCTACCCAAATTATCATACCAAAAGTCTGATCTATGTACACCATGCGTATTGGGAAAGCAGGTAAGAAATTCCTTTAAACCAATAAATCAAGTTTCTACTAATCGTGTACTGTAGCTTTTGCATATGGATCTCTTCGGACCAACCAGAACTCAGAGCATTGGAGGTAAGAAATATTGTCTAGTAATTGTGGATGACTACTCATGATTTACTTGGGTATATTTCCTAGCAAGGGTATGTTATCCGAATATAAGAATAGACCATGGAGGTGAATTTGAAAATCAAGATTTTACAAAATTCTGTGATGAATCTGGTTTTCAGCATGTGTTCTCCTCTCCATATACTCCAGAGCAAAATGGAGTTGTGGAAAGAAAGAATAGGTCACTTGAAGAAATGGCTAGAACTCTTTTGATTGAAAGTAACATCTCTTCACGATTTTGGCCTGAAGCAGTTTCAACAGCATGTTATATTATCAATAGAGTTTTTCTAAGGTCTATTCTGGAAAAAACCCTATGAGTTATTCAAAGGAAAGAAGCCTATTGTTTCATATTTTCATGTGTTCGGATGCAAATGCTTTATATTGAAAAATGCAAATGATAAAGTTGGTAAGTTTGAAGAAAAATCAGACAAAGGCATCTTCCTTGGATATTCTACCTCAAGCAAAGCCCACAGAGTTTATAACAAGAAGAGTCAATCTGTGGAAGAATCAATGAATGTCAAATTCCAGGATTCTATGCAAAATGAATCTGTTCAGAGTCATCTTGAAGAATCTAAACCTGCTCCAGACTCTATAAAGTCTAAATCTCAAGAAGCAGCTCAGACTTTAAAAGACCAGCAACAAATGGTTATTGAAGATTCAAATGAAGGAAGTGATCATCAACCTGATAAATCAACCAGCAACTGGAAGCATAAGTCCAGTCATCCCAAAGATCTCATTATTGGCGACATTAATGAAGAAATTCACACAAGATCCAAAATGCGGGAAGAGTCTAGTGCTGTGGCTTTTATTTTTGAAATATAACCCAAAAGCATAGAAGAAGCTTTATCTGATGAAAGCTGGATTGAAGCTATGCAAGAATAACTCAGACAATTCAACATTAATGATGTCTGGGAGTTGACTCCTAAACCAAAAGGTAAATCTATTATTGGAGCTAAATGGGTTTTCAGGAACAAGATGAACGAAAAAGGAAAAGTCGTAAGAAACAAAGCAAGACTCGTGACCAAGGGATATACGTAAGAAGAAGGGATAGACTATGACGAAACTTACGCACCAGTAGCAAGGTTAGAAGCAATTTGATTATTACTTGCTTTTGCTTGTTACAAGAATTTCAGGTTATTCCAAATGGACGTCAAAAGTGCTTTCCTGAATGGATTTATCCATGAGGAAGTCTATGTAGAACAACCACCTGGGTTTGAAGACCCAAGGAAGCCAGACTCAGCATTCAGACTGAAAAAAGCCTTGTATGGTTTAAAGCAAGCACCTCGAGCTTGGTACGACAGGCTGAGTAAGTTTTTAATTCAAAATGGCTTTGTAAAAGGTAAAGTAGACATTACTCTGTTTATCAAAAAAGAAAGCAAAAGTTTTCTGCTTGTTCAAATATATGTTGAAGATATTATTTTTGGATCCTTTAATGAAAGTTTGTGCAAGAAATTCTCTAAGACTATGCAGGATGAATTTGAAATGAGCATGATGGGTGAACTAACCTTCTTTCTTGGACTTGAAGTGAAACAATTGAAGGAAGGGACTTTTATTCATCAAGAAAAATATGCTAATGATCTTGTCAAAAAGTTTGGACTGGAAAATTGTAAAAAGACTGACATGCCAATGTCAAGTTCCTTGAAGATAGACAAAGATGAAGGAGGAAAAAAGGTGACCAGAAGCTATACAGGAGTATCATCGGTTCACTTCTTTATCTTACTGCTTCTAGACCTGACATTTTGTTCAGTGTTTGCATTTGTGCTAGATTTCAAGCAGATCCTAAAGAATCTCATCTAAGTGCTGCAAAGCGTATTATTAAATACATTGCTTCAACTTCAAGCATCGGCCTTTGGTATCCTAAAAAGGGAGACTTTACTCTTCTTGGATATTCAGACGCAGATTTAGTCGGTTGTAAAGTTGATAGAAAGAGCACCTCGGGTACCTGTCAGTTACTTGGAAGAAGGATAGTGTCTTAGTTTTCAAGAAAGCAAAATACAATAGCTCTTTCTACAGCAAAGGCAGAGTATGTAGCTCTCGGAAGTTGTTGTTCACAAATACTGTGGATAAAACAACAGCTAAGAGACTTTGGAATTGAAGATTCATGCACGGAGATCAACTGTGACAACACCAGTGCAATCAATCTTATCAAAAATCCAATTCTTCACTCAAGAGCAAAGCATATAGAGATTCGACATCACTTCATTAGAGATCATGTTTAAAATAGAGAAGTTTCGATTCAGTTTGTTGACTCAAAGAACCAACTGGCGAATATATTTACGAAGCCTTTGGAGAAAAATCAATTTGAAATCATCCGTTCCAGTCTCAACATCTTGAAGCTTGAAGAAGTTAAAGTCTAGAGACTCTCAGACTCAGATAATCATGGTTCTTAACTGTAAGTTATTTTATTTTCTCTTATATTAAATCTCGGAAAGGTACGATCATTTATCTATTTATAATTAATTTATACTATCGTCAAAAGTGCAATTTTTCCTTTTCAAAAAAAGAGTTAATGGCAGTTTTTTTTTTCTAAAAAGGCAGTTATTTTTTTAAAAAGGAATCTTTTAACCTTCCTTTACGACGTTTGGCATTCCCCCGTTTTGACTAAGCTTTATACAGTTGGTTCCTCTTTACTTAACTCCAAAACCCTAAAAAGAATCGATCTTCCATTTCTATCTTCCTCCCTTGTTTAATCTTCAAAAAGTTGTCATCTTTCTTGGGAAAGTCAAGCAAGGAATCTTTCAAAGACTGAGAAAGATGTCATCTTCAAGAAAGTCTTCGAGGATCGCAAGCAGGGGACCACGGCAAATGAGTGAGGGGCCTACTCACTTTGATTTCACCGAGGAAGAGGAGTCACCAAGTCAGCAGCAGAGCCCACAACATTCTCAGCAGCGTCATTCTCCACCATCTAGTCCACAGGGTGCTGGTCATCAACAAGAGAAAGAAATCGTTGAAGACGCAGATCCTGTAAGAGTTCAAAGGCCCTCTTTTATTTATAAACTTTACCGTGCTTTAAAGAGGATTGGTACACCATTGAACTACATCGATGAGTTTCTTAAGGACAAGGGATATGGGAATGAGTACATCTTTTTGCGAAAAATGGAGCGTTTGGGAATTGCTCCTAAGGGGTTGGCAGAAGAAACCCTTGCAAATATCCCAAGTGATCCGCGTGTTGGGGGATTTAATCCGATAGATAAGAATGATGATGACAAATTGTACAGCCAATTTCAACCGAGAATGGGTGTTGCGGCGAAAATTCGAGGAAAAAGGACAGAGTTGTTTAGATCGAAGGAACAGAAGGATCTATACTTCAAATTATTGAAGCGTGGGGTGATAAACCCTAGGAGTGTGGATTTTGATTTTCTTGATGCTGTGAATGTAAATTTGAGGGAAAAGTTCAGTTTTCTTCAACTTGAACAGTTCTGTTCTGATACCACAGAAGCGTATGCTCAATTAACTGCATATTTCTATTCAAATCTTAGTTTTTTGGATGCGAATAGAATCTCTTTCAGTGTTCGAGATCAGGACTTTGTGGTGGATGTGGATATGCTGGCATATGTGATTGGGGTTGAGAGAGGGAAATATCAACCCATCAGTGTCTCTACAGCTCGTGCTACATTGGAACTTGTTAAAGACAGAAGGACAGAGGGAAGGATTTCCTACTCAAGGATGTGTGCATTCAACATTCTGCTTCACAAGATTATGATCAATTGCCTCAGACCAAAATCAACTTCCAAGATTGATGTTTCTAACTCAGAGGCAAAGCTGATGTACGCCATCAATGCTGGGAAAAAGTTTTCTCTTCCTCACACTATACTGTTCCACATGTATAGAGCAGTGGTGAAGGACAAGGGCTAACTTCCTTATCCAGGTCTTGTGTCAAAGATATTCAGACATTTGAATATTCAGCCTCCACAAATTCTATGTGTTCGACCGTGTGACAAAATGGTGGTAGGACTGAAAATAGTGTCCAAAATGCGTCTGAAAGAACTCGACAAGGCGTTGGAGAAATTAAAGGAGAAAACCCCTGTCAAAACTCATCAAGTCTCTTCTGCAGCGAAAAGAAAAGGGAAGGAGCCTATGGTTGCTCCATCCAAAAAGAGAAAAGCTCTCATTATTGATGAAGATGATGAGGATGACCTCACCATTTCTGCTATAGCATTGAAGAAGCTAAGTCGTTCTGTTCCAGAATCAAAGGAACGACAGGAGAAAGAAGCAGAGGAGAGAGAAGGACAGGAGAAAGAAGAAGAAGAGACATAAGTAGAGGAGTAAGAAGCAGAGGAGAAGGAAGAAGAGGAGAGAGAAGCTGAAGAAAGAGAAGCAGAGGAGGAAAGGTTTGAAGAAGAAGAAAGAGAAAATCAAGAGGAAGGAGAGCATGAAGAACACTCTTCTCCACCCGAAGCCATGGAAACAGGGGGAGATGGTGAGAATAGAGGAATGTCCTCATATCCTGTTGCCAGTGAAGGAGTCAGTTGCTCTCCAGCAGATCCAGAGGACATCCATGCCTCTCAATTTCCTGAGGAGGAACATGATGCTTCATCGCCAAATTTGCGTGATTATGCCGAAGCCAGTACGCAGACTGATAACTCATCAGATTTTTGCAGAATCATTGATGTTCTCTTGGAATGGCGGGGTCAGATATATGCTTTGGAATGTGAAGTTCAGAACTTGAAAAATGCAGGACAAGGTTCTTCCGTTTCTTTATCTGATCAGATCCAAGCCCTTGCTCTTCAGATTCAAGCCATTGCTAAAGGAGAAGAGGTGGATCAACTGAATGAAGAGTTGAAAAAACTAGAAGGCATCATCCAGTCAATGGGAGATTTCCAGTTTGTTCGCGTTCTCAAGCAAACTTGACTCCATTCTATTCCCATCTCAACCTTTTTTTTTATGATGACAAAAAGGGGGAGAGATGCGAGATTTGAAATCTTTGAACAAATCTTTGAACTTTGAACTTAAACTTAAGTTTGTTGAATTTTTAGATGTTTGACTTGTGTGTCTGTGTCTGGTTGTGGACTGACTGAAAGTGAATTTGGATTTGACTGCTGCTTATATTAAGTACTATTGATATCTTATGAATGGCTTTACTCTCATGCAAGACTAACCTATTTTCTGTGGTTGCAGATTCCAGTGTTATCATTAAGCCATTAATCTTTATGAGATATCCATATTTGCTTGAGTAATGTTTTGCAGGTCAAAGTTATTCAAATCTACAGGAAAGTTTTGTCACCATCAAAAAGGGGGAGATTGTTGGAGAAATCCTTCTGGAATATTTTGAAGTTGACAAAACGTTTCTATCAGTCTAGTCTGGAGATTTACAGACTCACTATTAAGGTCTGAAGACCTCCGGACTGCTAGACTCAAGACTCAAAGTCTATTCTCATTGACAGTTTCTAATCCGTTGAAGTAAGGCTATCCAAAATTGAGTGCTTCATTAAGGATTTGGCCTTATCAACTAGATAAGATCTCTTGGCTGGATATGACATAACGGATTCCTTTATTCAAATCAAGATTGATTAAGGATTTGACGATTGGCGAAGTATTCTTGGAAGGTTCTACTTATGGAAACCAAGATCCTGATTGTATGGGCGAGCGGGATTGATGGGCTATCGACATATTCCTTTAATAGCTCGAATGATCTTCTTAATTGATTCTGTCCAACGGGAAGATTGAAAGAATTCCTTTGGTAAGTACCAACGGGTATGATGGTGCAAAGAAGTATAAAAGAAAGACGTTTCAGTTGTTCGAGAGTGTGTACGATAGAAGAATTTCAAAGTCCGAAACTCCTTGATTTTTAGTCAATTCATTTACTGAGCGAAATCTTGTACCCAAAAGAGAGTCTATATTTTGAGATAACTTGAGGAAGTGTGGTAGAGTATCTATACTGTGGAATTAAGGGAAAACATTGCTGTAACATCTCTTTTGTTCATAGTGAAATACAATCGGTGGGCTGTCAGTGCAGAAGAGTGGACGTAGGCTTGGAATAAGCCGAACCACTATAAACCTTGTGTTCAATTTTCTCTTCCCTACTCTCTGTTTACTTTGATCATAATCTGTTCTAGAGAACTTCCTTTCTATTGTTTGCCTAGTATTGCTTTCATATCTTGAGAAATTATTTTTACACCTATTCACCCCCTCTAGGTGCTTATACTAGCAATATCAATTCCAGAACCCAGGCTACGGCACATCAAGACTTCGGCTGGGGTCGGTGGCACTGTTCCATTTAGTGGCCGTACAAACCCAAACTTTCCACAGGAACCTACCTTGTTGTCCACATAAGATCCTTTCAGGCTTTGGCTACAGCATCTTGGCGACACTCTCCCCCAAGAGCTCCCTTCAAAGCAAGCTGTAAACCTAAATCTTGACAGTAAGTTTTCTCCTTTTGTCACCCACAAGAAAAGAACATGGAGAAGGAAAATGAAATTGAAATATGTCTTGCAGTGCTATGTAGAAGTTTGGGCCATTTGTGGTCGGAGGATGATGTTGTGAATGTGAGATGTGAAATCCTAGTTGAAAAAGAAGATAATGTATGCTGACCCTCTATAGCAAGCTCTTTTCCAAGCCAAATGTGAACTTCCAGGCTTTCCAAAATACCATGAAGAAGGCTTGGAAGACAGATACAATGACTTGCAACCCTAAAGAACCATGGTTTTACTTGTTTTTGTTCTAATTAGAAGCTGAAAAAGAAAAAGTCCTAAATCAGGGACCGTGATCCTTTGCAAGCAACTTATTGGTACTAAAACAGTGTGTGGCTAATATACCAGAGCATTGCTATGATTTCACGAAGTGTGCATTTTGGGTCCAACTAGTAGGGATACCCCCAGGATGGATTCTAGAAGATGTTTATTCTAACTTAGCCGCGAAAATAGGGAAGGTTCTGGAAATTCAACTCTAAACAAAAGGAGGTCCCTACAAAATAGGATGAGTGAAGGTTGAAGTAGATTTAACAGCTCCTCTGAGATCTAGAACTATTATGAAATTAGGAGAAAAAAATGCTATGGGTGGAATTTAAGTATGAACAATTACCCGACTACTGTTATTCATGTGGGAGAATAGGCCATTATGCATCGGATTGTGAAGAAATCCCATATGAGTTAACAAAATGGGCTTGAGAACAAAGCAGGAAAGTATGGACCTTGGCTAAAGGCTAAAGTAAGAGAAAAAGTCCACATTGGGAGGCTTTCTAAGGAGCAATTAACCTGTAGCAAGAAAAAGACGAATCAGTCCCTGAAATGCAAATCCAGTTAGCTGGCATGGAAATTGTTGTGAGAGAAGAAGGAGTTCAAATGCCAGATCTAACCAGAAGTAAAAAACGTTATGACAGCCTTGTACTAGCTGAGAATGAGGAAAGTGTAGTTCAAAATGCAGGAGAAAAGGTAACCAAAGGCAAGCAAATAGCTATATTCGAACCACCCCCTACTAAAGTTAACAAGACCAAGGTGCCAAGTGTCAAGAAAAACTAGATTTTTAAAAGAACAAAGAAATAGAAGAGGATTCAAGAATCTACCATAGAATTGATAGATAAGATGGAGTTGTTAGATACCCTTATTCAGGTGGTAAAAGAAGGAAATGAGTGGGCTCTGGTGGCTAACCCAAATAAGCCACCTAAAACAACATGAGGGTTTTGAGCTGGAACTGTCAAGGGCGGGGCAATCCCTTGACAGTTCAAGAGCTAAGAGCCTTAGTGGCTCAAGAAATGCCCAACCTAATTTTTCTAATGGAAACAAAAAACAAAGAATTGCTGGTGGAAAAGGTAAGAAGACAGCTTAAGTTCCCACATTATCATCTCGTACAACCGGAAGAAATTGCAGGAGGTTTAGTTATTATGTGGCTTGAGGAGGCAAAAATCAAAGTGAATTTCAGCTCGAAAGAACTCATTGATCTAGAGTGCAAAGAATCGGAAAGTGGGAAACATATGTGTTGACACCTAATTTTTATCTTTCAAAAAGTATATACATATAAAAAAAAATCAAAAGTCAAAAGTCAAAATCAAAAATTTTAATTATTAATTTTCCTTAAAAAAAGAAAAAGAAAAAAAAGGCAAAGCCGTGGGGATCCGGGTCGGGCCGGATCCGGCCTTGGCCCGGCCCGCCCCTTTTCCTCTTATTTCTCCCCGCGTGGCCTTGGGCCCAACTCTGCCCTTTTCCTTTTTCTTTTTTCTTTTCCCCTCGCGTGGCCTAGCCCTCTTCTTCCCTCTGGCCCAGCCCGCACAATTGTCTTCTCCCTCAGCCGTTTTCTGCACGGGGAACCTGCGAAGACAAAAGCAGAAAAGCAGATGCCAGAGCAAGGAGGAGCGGTTGCAGGGGATGAGAAAAAAACATTAGGTACTCCTCCCGTGCGTCGGTGCCCATGGAGAATGCAGCACGTGTTGAAAAAGGGATTCGATATCGGGCATGCAGCCCCACCGGTAAAGGAATCGGAGGGGAAGGAAAAAGGGGGTTGAGGCAGGATAGTACCGGCTCTTGAGTTGGATCCATGTGAGTATTGCACACACGTGTGCATTGATGCCAAGAGTGAGACCCAAAAATAAAAAAAGCATGAAAAAGCATGAGAGACATAATTTGCAGTCACCCAATTTGTGGTCGTCCAATAAGAAAAAGAAATAAATAAACAAATTAAAAGTAAATTATTTTTTTTAAATTCAAATTATTATTCACGTTAGTGCCAACCATTCCACATGGCATGACTGACGCCTACGGTAGCGATTTTCAGCCAAAGTTAATTTGAATGGTTATATTAACAAATCGTTAAAATGTTGAAAACTAAATTAATCAAATTAAAAAATTTAAGATTGAATTGGCACAACCATAATAAGTTTATATAAAATATACCGGTAATTTTCCCTATCTAAGTGAGAGAAACCTCCTGCACTTAGATTTACTATTGTGAATCACTAGTGGATTCAGGAAGTTCAATAGGCAGGGTTCAAAACACTATAAATCGGCTAAACGTTTCTCTTTCTCTTAGCTCTTTTATTGTAGGCATACCAATTGATCATGGAATTGCTTACTTATTCTTTGTACTTAATTGTTGAATAATTTGATTTATTTATTGTATTATCTTGGCATCAAACAATTGGTATCAAAGCAAGTGCTTCAAAATTGGATGGGTGTTTTGCTTGTGATATTATTGGATTTTTTGAGCTAAAGATCATGGCTTGAAATGTTGTTGGTACTGCATTAGGCAAAAGCCAATAGATTGTTAGATCTCCTCTGTTCACGGGTGTAAACTTACAACTACTGGAAAAGCAAGGGTGAGAACTCTTATTTGATTGCAAAATTACTGAACAAGTCCAATTCAATGCTAAAGTTATGAACTTTGCTTTGTTGTGCTTTTGACGCTGATGAATATGCAAGGAGCAAGAAGTAACTTATAAAGGGACCGATAAAGTCAAGAAAGCCTAAGATAAGCATGCCCACTCACTCGTATGAGCTTTTCATCATGAATGACTTTGAGTCTACTGTCAATTACCAAATTCATAATGCGATTTGTGGGTTACAAGATAGACTCAAAAACTGAAACCAAGAGTGAAACCGAAAGACATGGCTGCAAACGCAAAGGAAGAAGACTCGAGATCAAAATTTGACCCGGTTTTGACATAGCTCGAGCGTGTCCGTGCTCCTTCTGCATTCCTTCTGTTCTTAGGCCTTGAATCCCCTCCGACGGTTACTAGACTTCTCCATGTGAACCTCCATTGTTCAACTGCTCCCGTGTCTCCATGATTTTTTCTACTTCCACGAGCTTTGATAGCTTCCCTGTTTCCGAGATTTTCCTCCTTCCTCATTAACCACTCCATTGTCCTCGAATCTGCTCACGTGCAGCAACTGTTCCCGCTTTTGAATTCAATCGAACTCCTCCTGTTTTGCGCCTAGGTAGATAAAACAGCTTTTGCAGGCTCTAGGTCGAGGCCTGACTTCTCATTTTGAGATTGTTAGAATATTTAAATAATAAACCACACATTCATATAACAGTTTAAGCTTTTAGAACAGTTGGCAGTGGTCCCACAAAATCTCACATGGTAGTAGAGCTAGGAGGTCCTGAGTTCAAATCTTCGAGGCCCCTATTTGCCTCCCCAATTAAATTTTCACGCTTAGTACTAGGCAAAAGACCAGACTAAGCGTGAGTGGGAGTGTTAGAATATTTAAATAATAAACCACACTTTCATCTAACAGCTTAAGCTTTTAGAACAGTTGGTTGTGGTCCCATAAAATCTCACAGAGATAAATCCATTCCTTTTGCCTTCGACCTAATACATGAACAATTGCTCTCTTCAACTGACAATCATGCTGCGGAATTTTTCCATAAGAGAAAAGCACCTTCAATAGAATACATGAAGACATCATTCCCTCAACTTGATATTACACAGTAATTGAAGCTGATTATTACATATGCAGCCAAAAAGGGGTGGCATCCAGCATAATTCTTCAAAGCAGGCACATTCTGAATTTTCTTGCGTGCGAAACTAACTCAAAGCAACAGTTACACATCTTCAATCTCAAGACACACAACACGATTAGTTTGACCTCGTTTCCTGCTGATGCTATCAATGGACATTGGAAATGCAAGTCCTCAAATTCTATCCAACTATGGCTGAATAAAAGCTAGATGTTTTTTCCCAAGTACTAGTGTCCACCTTTTGTTGATACCTCCTACATTCGTACATTCGTACGGTTGAGACACTCATTGCCATAGAGATCAATGAATCAGCTTGTGCTCGTATAGATACTGAATTATTAGTCTGTATTGATCTCCAGTGGGACTGATTAAACGGTAGGTTATTCACGCAGTATAGCATTACAAAAAACGCATATAGGGTAATCTGCAGCCAACTACATCCGCCGCAAGAACCAACAATGCCTCCTTTACACTAATTCTCTCGGCAGGTCGCTCGATTCCCGGGGCCAACCTTGTGATTCGGTTCCGTTCAAGCACCCAAGCACCTTCGACACGTTGGCCACGGACTCGGACAGGAAGAGGAACATCATGGAGAACCTCGGCAACTTCACCTCCGAGCAGGCCCTCTACCAGCAGAAGGGTGGGGCCTGGAAGCGGTGTTACCTGCTCTATGGTCCGCCCGGGACAGGTAAATCGAGAACGATCGCCGCAATGGCCAATTTCCTCGGCTATGACATCTACGACCTCGAGCTGACCGAGGTGCACTCCTAGTCCGAGCTCTTAAACCTCCTCGTGAAGACCAGCTCCAAGTCCATCATCGTAATCAAGGACAACGACTGCTTGCCCAGTCTCTCCAACCGGTCCAAGGGGCCCCAAGCCGCCACGCCTCAGAGCTACTACGACCCCAGCACGCCTGACGACGCGCGCAGTGGTGAGGACGGGAACAACACCACCACCACCTTCTGGGAGCTGCTCAACTTCCCCGACGGCCTGTGGTCATGCTGCGGGAGCGAGAGGATCTCCGTATAAACCACCAACTACTTTGAGAAGCTCGATACGGGATTGCTCGAGAGCAGCCGCATGGACATGTAAATCTGCATGAGCTACTATTAAGGACTCTGCATTCGTGTCTTACTATAAAATGAGAAAATAAGCTCGTTTTTCCACTTGGTATTTAAGCCGCATGGACATGCAAATCTGTAACATACAATATTCGATGATGAATGCATAATCTAGAAACACTAGTATGAGTTTCCATTTTATAAAGAATATTTTTACTTAATTAATGTTTATATTTTTCGTATGTCTTTACAATTAATGAATTGTAATAATAAGTTGTGGTCACTAAATGTTTTAATTTACTGTAATCGTTCAATTAATAATATAGGGTAGGTTGATATGCTGGGTAGATTTCAGGTTTCAAAAAATGAGAAACTAAGTATAATATGTATGGAATTTGGAACCGCTCATCCCTAATATTGCCAGCCTATAATGCACTTGCTTATAGCTTGAATAACAACAAAAAGTTCCGAGCTGCTGATCCAGTGCCCGAGTTGATGGACTGGCAGGGGAAGCCGCCTAGTGAGAAGCAATTATTTGATTGCATGCGGATGCCAATAGGGGATTGAGGCTTTACCATGAGTGTGAGAAGATGAAGAAGTTTGGCGTGAAGCCACGTGTACTTTTGTATAACAAGATTGTTATACACTATGTTGCATAAAAAATGATTTTTGCATCAATTCAAAACCTGGAAAAGGTTGTAAAAGATTAACAACTCCATTGCGCATCTCATGGCTATATCATAAAAGATTTGAACACTTATCCCAGATCAACTTCAAATCATTATTGCTCTAGTGAATAACTAAATAATATAGATGGGAGATAGAAGAAAGAGAAAAAAAACTAATTATAAACATGGGCTAGTACCACCAAAAACCCCACACCGGTACTGCAAATTAATTTTTTTACTACAAAAAAACTCAAACTGGTAAATCTATAATAAATTTATCCAAAACTAATCTTTTGATCATCAAAAATCTCAAATAGGTACATTTATAATAGATTTACCTTTTGTTAATTTTTATTAAATTGGATTAAGATAAAAAAAATACAAATTAGTACATCTGTGATAAACAGATAATAAAACCCTAAATTAGTATACTCATCAACTGTCACGTATTATCCAACTCAACAATTTGATGACAAAATTTAACAAAAACTAACAAAGGGTAAATTTGTCATAGATGTGCAAATTTAGAGTTTTTTGTTTTAAAAAATTAATTTATAGTAAATTTGTCATAAGTGTAATAGTTTAGAGTTTTAAAAGATATTAACCTTATAAACATCTCCTATAGGTTTACTAATTGCTTAATCATTGGTGAGTTGTTTGGAAAGAGGAGAACTTAATAATTATTCTTTGTCGTGAGAAGTCAAAATTTTGATAAATAGGGATCCATAAAAACTTCTTTCTAAGAAATGGGCCAAACCGGATAACCCATGTCTATGCATCTTAATTATATTTTTTAGCATTTGTGATTGGATAAGGTGGATTACAGATACGAATATTAACCTCACTCATGCTATTTCAAAGCATTGTACTTTCTATTTAACGTGACGAAAGCTTCATGTGTACTAAACCCGTGCCCATTTGTGTCATTTCTTCGACTCAGGTCAAACTTGTCCTAGAGGATTCTGTGCCATCGCAGGGAAGGGGACGAGGACGTCTCGCTGGCGCCGTACGGCAAGTACTGGAGGCAAATGCGGAGCAACTGCGTGCTCCGGCAGCTCTGCAACAAGAGGCTCCACTTGTTTCGGACGGTCCGAGAAGAAGAGCTCTCTCTCGTGATGGACAAGATTGAGCAGCATTGCTCGATGGATCCGAGCGACGTGTTCGCGTACGAACATCATACGGGTGGCTCTATGGAGTAAGTACAGCGACGGCGAGCAAGGCAAGAAGTTCAAGGGACTGTTGGCGGACAAGATGAGGTTGCCTGGCATTTTCAACGCTGGGGACTTCATTCCGAGCCTTGGGTGGAACGACAAGCTGACTGGTCTAGATGCAAAAGCGGAGCTGGTCGTGAGGAAGTTCCGCAAGTTCCTTTGTGAGATGGTGGACGAGCCGAGGAAGATGGAGGAGACGAGCATCGGCAGCGGAGGTGAAGATGGGGGACACTTCGTGGACGTTTTGCTGGAGATTGAGCAGGATCAAAGTGTTGGTTTTGCTCCCGGTGCCGATAGCATCAGAGCACTCATCTCGGTAAGCACTCACCCTCGTGACATCCTCCAAACCGAGATCTACGAAATCGCAGATCGCAAGCCAATAATAAGTGATGAGGACTAGGAGAAAATGCATTACCTACGACTACGAGCAGTTGTCAAAGAGAATCTCCGCCTCTCCCGGCAGTCGATCCAGGACATCAGTATCCGAGACCACGACATCACAACAGGGACTACGGTGATCCTGAATGCGTGGACCATTGGGAGGGACCCTGGCACGTGCGACGAGTGGGGCGAGTTCAAGCCAAACAGATTCTTGAATAGCCCAGGGGGCTCCAATAAACAGCATTTCAAGTGGATTCCAATCGGTGCCGGGAGGAGGGCTTGCGCCGTGATGTCATTGGCGATGGCGACCTACGAACATGTCTGGCAAATCTGGTGAAAATATTCTATTGGGCACCGCCCACGGGTCTAAAATTGGAAGATTTGGACATGATCGAATGCACGGGTCTTACCATCCACAGGAAAGTTCGTCTCCTCGCTGTTGCCACTTCATGCCCTAGTTAAATAGAGGCGAATGCGACAGACCTTTTGGCTCAGTAATTGTTGAGTTATTGTCTTGGCATAAAAGCGATTGCTAGCTTAAATGTATTGTTGTGAAGCTAACGTGAGGGCGACATAACTTGTAATTGAGTCAACGCGAGCAAAAATCGCTAGACATATCAATGTGGAAAAATAAAAGGCACAAAAGATTTACGTAATTCAGTTCAAATATTGATATTTACTTAATGGGGAGAGCCAGCCATAAATAATTCACTAATTAATCGGAGAATTAGAAAGTTATTATTGCTCATAAGTTCAAGTGTTTTTCACTCTTAATGTACGCTCAAATTCATAGTGTTTAACGTAACGTAATAGCTTGATGAAATAAACTTAATGGGAATTATCTCGCGACTTGAAAAACCTTCTCTGCGAAGAAACTCCTACTAATTAAATGATTTTCTGGTTGACTGTCCTCCTAAGTAGAGAAGACATAAACCATCCCCTAAACCGTAAAGCATCATTCAAGGAATGAGAAGGATCACATGTGGCCTTCACAAACAAACGTACATTGTTCTTTTCTTACAAAGTTGGTCGAAGAATTCTGACCAACTTAAGAGGCTTTGAAAGCCACTCTTCCGAAATCGCTTATGTATTACGAACTGGTCTACATTCTCCAATTCTGATCGGGATTCGTATACAGGGATAAAACTTGAGACATAATTTAAGAAGTATGTTTTTACAAAAAGATTCCGACTAAACCTGTTCTAATAAAGCCAATAGCACATCATTAAATGGTGATACATTAGGCTCTACTTAATTAAATGCGGAGGCTGTTAATTTTTTGGATTTGATCGGATCACTCTAACAATAATGGTATGGTAGCTAATTTATTATAGTTCTGAGTTTCTATGTACAAAGCAAAATTCTACTACTCCATGCCCAACCGGGAGAACTAGGTCAACCTGTGGTTAATTCTTTGAGTTTCTATGTATAAAGCAAAATTCTACTGCTCCATGCCCAAAAATATGGATTTAATTTCCTTGTTGGGAAATTTCAGTAAGAGTTTATTCGTGTCAAAAGCTATTGGAAAAAAAAAAAATTGACTAGTGATTTTTTGTAGGAATTTTTTTTTTAACAATAGTCGTTGAATTTTAAGACATTAGTAAACAAAGGAAAATGAAATTTTATAAAAGATAAGAGAAGTTCTTTTTTTTTTTTTTTTTTTTTTTTTTTTTGGGGGGGGTTAGAGATTAAAGGACTACTTGACAACTTAAGGGAAAAAAGAGAGTCGGTAACTTAAAAACAAATAAATGTCGATAACCTAAGTCAAATAAGAGTTGGAAATGCAAAACTAATTGATAACTTAATCAAAAAATTGCTGGCAATCATTGTAATTGAGGTTAGTAATTTCTGGAAGCAATTAGTTAATTTACTCACTTAACCTTTATCGCCTCATTGTGGTTGTTTATTCATTTGATTGCATACTCATGGATCGAGAATTTATATCGAAAGTGCATTAATCGAGTCTCCAATTTTGGAATTTCTGCTTCACAGAAAGTGAAGTGTCCCCCCACACTTCACTTAGCTCCTAACCATTCCCTTTTGTATTAGTCACTACTCCATATAGATAGAAAATTTTCATTAATAGATTGATTACCTCAAATGTTGTGGTTGGTCAGCTTTTGAGTCAAACGAGAGTGAGCACCTCAAATAGAGAAGCCATCCGTTTCCATCAAACATTTTGCTAAACCGGCTCCCCTCAAGATGAGCCAAGAGGGAGGATCGCAACAAAGTACAAGGAAAAGTACACAACGAGTTGTGGTGTCTGTTGAGGGGGCAAATCGATCAAGCAAATTCGGAAGAAAGAACCCAAATCCATGCGTTATAGACTTATGGTAAATGAGATTGTAACAGTTCAGCAAAACCTCAGAAGATGGAAACAATTGAGGAACCCGACCAAGTCACAAGCAGCGAACTCACCGTCGGTTTGGTCTCTGCCAAACAAGTGTTCACTGAAGATTAACTTGGGTTAGTCGCATATTGAGGGGTTGACTGCCGGAGCCATCCCCGAGGTATGCAGGGATGATAAATGGGAAGCTCGTCGACGGGTTCGCCAAACCAGTACGGGCGTCTTCCGTGCTGCAAGTAGGAACCTTCTAGCCTTTCTAGAGGCGTTGAAAGATGTGAAGTCCACGAACTGAACGAACTGGACAGAGTTGGACCATGTAATGGAGTTAGACAGCATGAGTTGATACGTACACTCGCAGATCGCGATAATACGCCATGGGATGTCGGTCATGTCAGCCTCCTTATCTCAGAAAGCAATGCTTTATTGGGATTGGGCTTTTTCCTAGAGACATCAAAATAGTTCATTGCACTAGAAGGTGAATCGATTAGCGGACTAAAGGTGCGTTTGGTTCAACATTCCCAAAGGCTTTCAGCCTCCAAAGCTTATTGGGGAAATGCTGGACCGTTTGGCAGCCATTTTGAAATAACTTTCAAGTAAAAATCAGTATTGAGAATGTTGAAAGCTCAATACTAATAGGAACTAACTTTGAATTTTCAGCATTTGGCCAAATATTGAAACTTATTTTTTTTGTTCCAAAACTATCCTCACTCATTCTTCAAATTTCTGATTTTACCCTCGTTATTATTTTTTAAAATACCAAAATAATGCTAAAAAAATTATATATATATATATATATATATATACATACTAAAAAAATATTTGATCTTTTAAAAAAATATATTTATAGATTTGATTTTTTAGCATATATATTTGATTTTTTTTAGTATTATTGTCAACATTTATATTTAAAAAGTTGCATACATTATTTTTTTTTCAATTTTAAACAAATAAAAATTAAAAAATTCAGACGAAGGGTTTGGTCTTTTTAAATAAATATATATATATATATATATATATATATGTATATATTTGTATTTGACTTTTTAGCATTATTTTCAAATTTATATTTAAAAAGTTGCATAGATTATTTTTTTTCAATTTTAAAAAAATAAAAATTAAAAAATTTTGACGAAGGATTTGGTCCTTTTTTTAAAATCATATATATATATATATGTGTGTGTATATATATATATATATATATATATATATGTATTTGATTTTTTTAGCATTATTGTGAAAATTTATATTTAAAAATTTGCATACATCATTTTTTTTTTAATTTTAAGCAAATGAAAATTAAAAAATGCCGGCGAAGGGTTTGGTTTTTTTTTTTAAATTATATATGTGTTCGATTTTTTTAGTATTATTGTCAAAATTTATATTTAAAAAGTTGCATATATTATTTTTTTCAATTTTAAACAAATAAAATTAAAAAAAAACTATTATTAATCACCAAAGAGCTTTTCAAATGTGTTTTCCACAAAACGACATTTCTCTCAACGTTGCTTCTCAAAGTATAATTTACCAAACGGCCTTTACATTTGCCTAAAGTTCTTTAGGCTAAATTACTTTGCAAATTCCTAATGAATTTTCAAAATGCTGAACCAAACGTACCCTAAATAGTTAAAGCCCAACGCTTAAACTCTTTGCCATTTAAGTTGGTTTTCTAAGGCTCCTTAATCTTTATGGGACCTTTTTATGTTTGGAGGCCCATCTGACTTGTTATCCAGGTCTCGTTTAAGAGCAATGAAAGCAAGTTTGTATGGACAAAAGAAAAAAATTGGAAAAAACTAATTTTGTTGATAAGAAAGAAAAATTGAAAAAATTAAAGTAAAAAAGGAAACAAACTAGACGAGAGGGTAATAACGATCGGTGTTTGACCTATGACAACATTGCTATAGTGAAGGAGAAATTACATGCGACGATTTACTCGTCTATCTTAGTCTCAAATTCTCATTCCATTGTTATCAATGATTGTAGTAGAGTAGGCAATCTAAGGATGGTCGTGGTATTCTTGTCCACTTCAAAACTTACCCTGTAAGTAGGCTCTCACTAGTTGGCAATTCAATTAAAGAAAAGAAAAAGAAACAAAAGAAAAGAAAATGATAAGAAAAGGAAAAGAAAAAATTGCATAAATTGTCCACTTTAGTGATTTTTGACTAAAATTGATTGTATTGACAAGTTGTAAAAAAATATGTGACTAAATTGACAAATCATTAAAATGTTTAGAATGAAATTAACAAATTTGAGAGATTTAAAATTGTATTAGCCGCCGTACAACAAATTTAAGACTTTTTGAACAATTATCCATCTCAATGATGTTGATGATATAAGAACGCTTCACAGCAGAGTAAACTCTGGGGAGGAGTAGAGTCACCACCACCCTTGCTCCCTGTGTAAGTCAGCACGACGCAGCTGGGATTCGAACTCTGGACCTTTTGCGAGAGGAACAAATGCTTGAGCCAACTACGCCGCAGTGCTGGGTGGTTCTCTCTCCATTTATTGTTTATATATGCCATGTTGCAAAAAGTGAAATTTATAAGACCTCCATCTAATCTCATAAAATCTTCATCCTCGATGTCAATACCTGAGTGATGCATGACTATACTTTTCAAACTTACAAGCTTAGGAGGTCAAATCCACCCTCATGAATAAGCTTTTGGACTTTTAGCATATCGGTGATACTGTGGCAATTCTTAAATGGAACAACTCATTTGAACCTTGTGTATTGAGTGTGTGGCCGCCATTTTGGCAACTTTAAGAGGGCATTGTTAAGCTCGCCCGCCTCCCAAACTCTTTTTATTTAATAAAAAGAAAAAAAGAAAACCGTAATCTCTAATAACCGGATTACCAGGACGGGCTGAGTCGATTGTGCGCTGCTGATCCTCAATCAATCATTAACTTTCGCTTGTGTGGTCAAACATTGCCCTTTGTTTACACAAAAGAAAACGAGAACAGAAGGTTTGGTGGAGGTCCAGCCACTTTTGATTCTTATCTTAATTATTTTTTGCGGATCGGCTCATTCACTTGTCAGAAAGAAACAAACGCCGATGTGGTGTGGGGTTGAGCCAGCTTTGATTCTTATCTCCTCTGCTTTTCTCATCGCCCGACGTCTCCCGCTCCTGTCCACGATGCCTACGTCTGCTGAGTTCTCTCTCCTGCTCGGCCTACTGAGTTCCATGGTTCACTATTCTATTGATGCTTCTCTTTTAACGTCTTCCTCTTTTAATATTTACAGCCTCTTTTTCTCCCAACCTCATCTTTAACTCACGCGCTCTCAGTCTCAAGTTTCCAACCTTGTCGATTTTTTTTTTTGGTTGAAATTCTAAATAATAAAAGACTAAAAAGTTCCTATCTAAATTAATTTTTACTTTTATTTAATTGAAATCTTACGGCCCTTGCAATTTGATTTTCTTTTATTCAGAGCTCTTGAATTTTTACGATATTCATATGTTAATTTTTTTTTTATAACATTTTGAAATTCAAATTACATGATAGATTATGTTGGGAAAGCCAGAAATGTGCTTATGGGTGCTTTCATGTATTTTAACATCGAGGCATTCAAAATTGAACAAAAGTCAAATTATAAAGGGAGAAAAACCAAAAAAAAAAAAAAAATCAAATTATACTCACTATAGCACATTTACTTTAAACCTTTTTCATAGCACAAAAAGCCCTGTGTTTATATGCATGACACGTTCACTCTCTATTAAAATTTCATTAGTGAGTATTGTTAAACATTTGCTTATAAGGATGCGAGAGAGCATACAGTCCACGTGACTTATAGAATATTAACGGAAAGTAAATTTGTCACATAAATACATATTTGAGGTTTTTTTTATATTACAAGAAAAGTTTAGGATAAATGTGTTAAATTGGACATATTTGGATTTTTTTTAAGCCACAAAAAGGGTTTCGGGCAAGTATGTTGCATTGGGTATAATATGGAGATTTTTGAACGGATTTTTTAAATTCTAAAAAAGTGAAAGTAAGGTAATTCCAAAAACATGAATTGCGACCTCTGACCGTCTAACGAAATCAAAGTAATTCCGCATGGCTTTGGCAAAAAGTATGGAAAAGAAATCAACACGTTGGAATCATCTCCCCCCCGCCCCCTTTTTTTTTTTGATCAGAAAGATAATATATATTGATGGAAAGTCACGTGGGAAATACAAAGCAACCCTGAGCGAGGGCGTCTTTACATAGAAGATCAAGCATAACTTGGGGAGGGGAAACAAACCAAGCGGAAGAGAGGGATCCGCGGCCATGGGCCTTTGCTGCCCAATCTACGAGGGTTTTAGCCTTCCGATGGCAGTGCTGTACACGAAGATGAGAGAATCGGCGAAGTAGATCAAAGCACTCGATGAAGAGGGCACGGCACTCCCACGGCGGCAGGCGACCTCGATTTAGGGTTTCAACGAGGACGATGCTGTCGGACTCCACAAGTAGGTGAGAATCTGTTAACTCTTGCTGAATCAGATCGTTAAGAGACAAAATTAATGCATGGATCTCGGTCTCGAGAGCAGAGGAGGCAGAGACAGAGCGTGTGATTCCACCAAGCAGTCTACCCGAGTGGTCGCGGGCCATACCAGCAATCGATCCTCTGTGAGATGCCGTGGGAAAGGAGCCGTCCAGATTGATCTTCATCGTGCCCAGCGGGGGAGGTTGCCAAGACCGATTAGGGCTCAGCCAAGAGGAATGGCTCTTGAAATCCTTTTGATGGACTCGTTTCTGTAGAGAGGCCAGGGCAAAAGCAGAGTCGATAACCTGATCTGGGGACTTCCGAACGCGGTGAAAGATGAACTGATTCCGCGCCTTCCAGATTTCCCAAAGAAGGCTTGCAACCTGCTCAAAGTCTGGTAAGCCTTTGTTTTGATCGAGGAAATTTGCTAACCATGAGTCCATTTGGGTAGGAGTATAAGTAAAAATATTGAGGTTTACCTTTGAATGAGTCCAAATGCGTTGAGTCCAAGGGCAATGCAAGAAAAGGTGTTCTGTAGTTTCTGGGGAGGCAGAGGAACAGAGACCATAGATTGGGGTTTGAATGATCTTTTTGCAGTATAGATTATCTCTAGTTGGTAATGCATTCTGACATACTGACCATAAAAAATTACGAATTTTTGGTGAAGTTTGTGCTTTCCAAATCTTTTGCCAAACAAGTTTGGGTGGTTGGTAGGAAGATGAAGCCTGAGAGGTAACTTGCTTGTGTGTGGATCGATGAATTACGTTGTAGCCACTCTTGACAAAATAGATGCCATCCTGTGTGCCTGTCCATATGAGTTTATCTGCTGTTGAAAGTGGCCAAAGTTTTAACTGGAGGATTTGCTGTATAGTGGAGTCATCAAAGAAACGATTGAGCAGAGCGATATTCCATTCATTCGAAGAGGGGCTTATCAGACCAGCAACAGTGTGGGGTTCATCTCGGAGAGCAGGACCACCTAGAATTCCAGCAGGTAACCATCTATCCTCACGGACTTTTATTGATTGGCCACTCCCAACTGACCATTGAAGGTTTGGACTAATAGAATCTCTTCCTAACAGGATACTCAGCCAACCCCAGGAAGGTCTATGACCTCTGTCAGCATGCCAGAAGGTTTTGAAAGGAAAGTACAAACCTTTAAAGACACGGCTCCACAAAGATGAAGGATCTTGGAACAATCTCCATGCCTGTTTCCCCAGGAGAGCCTTGTTAAAGGTTAGAAAATCTCGGAATCCCATACCTCCAGTATCTTTTTTGGCTTTGAGTAGATCTCATTGTTTTCAATGAATGCCAGATTTATTATTGTTTGTTTTCCACCAAAACCTGGAAATTTTTTGTTCAATGGATTTGCATATTGAGACTGGGATCTTAAATATAGACATAGCGTACTGAGGTAGAGATTGAACAACTGATTTTAAAAGAACCTCCTTGCCTCCTTTAGAAATGAAAGACTCTTTCCATCCCTCCAATTTTGCATTAACCCTGTCAAAGAGCCAAGCAAGCATATTCTTTTTTGAAGAGCCCCAATCGGAAGGTAAACCTAGGTACTTACCAGATTTTTCCAAAATAGGAACTCGAAGTTCACTAGCCAGGTTAACTAGAAGAGGCTGAGGGCATGATTTCCCCATAAATAGACTTGATTTGTTTCTGTTAATGGCTTGACTAGTGGCTAAGCAGTACTGATTGAGGATGTTACCGAGATTTTGACATTCTCTAGTTGTACCCTCCACAAAAAAGATAGAATCATCAGCAAAAAGTAAATGAGATAAAACAGGACACCATCGATT
This sequence comes from Eucalyptus victrix, assembly GCA_016097545.1. Lineage (NCBI taxonomy): Eukaryota > Viridiplantae > Streptophyta > Magnoliopsida > Myrtales > Myrtaceae > Eucalyptus > Eucalyptus victrix. The sequence goes on from CM027837.1 coordinate 32,936,530, forward strand.
GAGTCTTATTCCCCTTAGAGATCCCATGTCCACAGCTTGAAGGATAAGTGAGGAGAGCAGATTAGCCACTAGGATAAATAAATAGGGAGAAAGAGGATCACCCTAGCGTAGACCCCGAGAGGGCAGAAAAGTAGGTAGCATTTCGCCGTTAAATTTAACACTAAAAGATGTTGAAGAGACACAATGCATAATCCAAGAGATCCATTTAGCATGAAAACCCAACTGAGAAAGATAGGCAGCCAAGAAATCCCACTCCACCCTGTCATAGGCCTTTTTCATATCCACTTTCAATATTCCCTGAAATTTTTTCTTGTTTGTGCGAGTTCTAATTTGATGTAGAACCTCCTGAACAAGGAGTATGTTGTCTTGTATTTGTCTGCCTAAGACAAAGGCACTCTGTTCTTGGGAGATTAGCTTAGGTAGGCAAGTTTTCAGGCGATTTGCTAAGATTTTGGATATGATTTTGTAACTAAAGTTACATAAACTAATCGGACGAAACTGATCTAACCTTTCAGGGTTTGGAGTCTTGGGGATTAGCGATATGGAGGTCTTGTTGATTTCTGCGGGCAGCACTCCCGAACTGAAGAAAGTATGGACCATACGATAAACGTCCTCCTGAAGAACATCCCAGTGGTGGTGATAAAAGAGACCATTCAAGCCGTCAGGACCCGGTGCATTGGATGCGCCCAGCTGAAAGGTAGCCCGTTTAACCTCTTCCCGTGTAAGTTCAGCAGTCAGTAAAGCATTCATGTCAGCTGTAACAACCGTAGGACATTGAGCGAGAATAGGATGAAAATCCCTAGGGCCTTCGGAGGTATGCAGGTCCTTGAAAAAATCAAAAGTCATCTGTTTAAGCTGGTTTGGGTGTCGGATCCAGTTCTCATTGCTGTCCTGTAGGGTGGTGATGGTATTTCTTTTCCTACGTTGGATAGTCGTAGCTTGAAAAAATCTCATGTTTTTATCCCCACACTGCAGCCATTTGATGCAAGACTGCATCGCCCAGTAGTGCTCTTCTTGAGACCATATGTGCTGAATTTGCGTCTTCAGAGAATTGATGTGAATATAATTATGATTGACGATAGGTTGGTTGGTGCATTGTTGAAGCTGCTGCTGAAGGAGAGAAAGTTGACGATGACCCGCTTTAAACTTATGACTACTCCATCGCAACAAGGCAGCCGAGGTAGCCCGGAGCTTCTTGGAGATTATAGCATTTACGAGAGAGGAAGAAGACCATGTATCGGAAACCACCCTGTGGCAATCAGGATCTTGCAACCAGAAAGATTCAAAGGTAAATAATCTCTTCTTCTTTGCTGCATTTTGATCAGTATTAAGTAGAAGTGGACTGTGATCCGATGCAATAGCAGGTAAGGCTATCACTTATGCATTCGCAAAGGTCACTCGCCATTCAATTGTACATAATGCACGGTCAAGCCTTTCTTTGATGATAGCAGCACCACTACGCTGATTAACCCACGTATAGGCACAGCCCTTAGAGTCCATGTCCAACAAAGCACAATCATGGATCATTTCTCTGAAGGAGTTTAAGCGATACTGATCTGCTAGTTTCTGCCCTATCTTTTCCCAATGATGTAGAACCTCATTGAAATCACCAATGCATAGCCAAGGCAGAGTATGTAAGAGGCTAAGCCGCCTCAAATCAGCCCAAAAAGGGAGTCTTTGGCTATAGACAGCAGGAGCATGTAGGTAGGTAGTGCACATAGGGGAAGGGCGTCTATCATCAGAACATATGGCATCTATAAAATAGGAACTGTGAGCAGTAACTGAGAGAGAAACAGAGTCTCGCCAAAAAGAACCATGCCCCTTGCCAAACCGATAGGATTAACTACAAATCTATTAGGATAATGCAGCCGCCGTTGTATATTTATAATAACCTGTTCTTGGTTCCGAGTCTCCATCAAAAAGATAATATCAGGCCGATCTTGAGCCATTAAGGCTCTCAGGGCTTGAACTGTCAGGGAATTGCCCAATCCCTGACAGTTCCAACTTAATATCTTCCTTTGTCCATAGGTGGCTTTATCGGGCAAGCCACCACAGCCCAATCCTCGGCCCTTGGGGCCTCCAGTATGGGTGTATCTAAGAGCAGACTCTCATCAAGAGTGTCAAGAGTGATGGAACGAGAGTGATACGGCAAAAACCGCTTAGCCTTTTTTATAGGATTTGGTTTTGCACGCAAGTGCGAATGTTTAGTCTTCTTAGAGGAAGAAGCTTCTGCTGTGGAATTGGAATAATCATGTTGCTGTGCTGGTGCAGGCTGGGAAGGAAAGAAGACCATAGGCTCAGGAGAGGAGTGGAGCTGCTGAGTTGGTCGAGCCTCCATTGGAGGTGTTTGTTGAGGGATCTCATAAGGAACAGCAGGGAGTAACAGTTGACCTGATGGAGGAGTTTCAGGTACGGTTTCTTCAAAAGTTTCTGGAGGTGTTGTAGATTCGTAAAAAGCTTGCCAAAAAGGACTGTGTTCCCTTACATCAGCCCGAAGCCATTGCCCATAGTATAGTTGATCCCTGCTATCAAATTTAGTATCCTCATAGGGAATATCCTTGCAATATGATGCATAGTGACCAATAATTCCACAAGAATAGCAGTAGTGGGGTAAACGTTCGTAACGGAAATCAAGCCATATGTTTTTCCCCGCTATGCGAATAAGTTTTCCAAGTTTTAGCGGCTCTAAGAGGCTGAGTTCCACTTTTGCTCGCACAACTCGGATTGGTGACTTATCCTTAGATTCTATGCGAACCTCCAGAACCTTTCCCACTTCACTCACAGCCTTGCTAACAAGTTGAGGAGTACATCGCTCTAGAGGAAGGCCAAATACTTGGACCCAAAATGCACAGCATGTGAAGTCATAACAGTGAAAGGGAGTATTCGGGGTCCAGGGCTTAAGAATGACCAGATTACTGGAAAATAACTAGGGACCAGTTTCTAACACACGTTGTTTTTCTGCTTCCGAGTTAAACTTGACAACGTAGAGACCTTCCTCCCTCTGTGATACCTCAACATTGTCTGTGCGCCATATACGATTCATTGTATGCTGAAAAGCAGGGAGATTGACAGTAGAAGTAGAGAGAATCTTCCCAATTAGACATAACTTACATTCCTCAAGCTTTGCTGCAGGGGCCTCGTCTTCCCAGACTTCAATCGGCTTAGGAGTTCATAAACGACCTAACCGACTGCAAAGAGCGGCAAGTCGGGCTTCCTCTCCCTGAGATGAAGACGCCATCCGAAGAGAAACTCTACTGTATGGTGGTATCAGCAAAGAACGGAGAGGGAACAAAGGGAAAAGCCATCCATGCAAAGAGATAATGGTGAATGGGGAACATGCAAGATGAGAATTTCAGAAATTTGAGAGAGACAACAGAAAAGAAACAAGAGTGAGAGAGCGACGAGACCAGAAAGCAGGGGAGATGAAGGGGGAAAGAAGAAAGATGGAGAAGACCAGGTGGTCAGAAAACTACATGCACGAAAGAAATGGATGGAAAACAAGTTCGGAGGGGGCCATCATCCGAAAGTTCTTCCATTAGCTACAGGAAAAGAAGAAACCCAGAAGCAAGAGATAGAGGAAGAAGACGGAAGTTCGACAGAGACGAGAAGAAAATCTCTACATAGGGGAGAGAGAAAACTCTACATAGGCGAGAGAGGATTCTTTTTGGTGTCTTGGGTCTGTCAAATCATCCCCCCTTTGAGAAGTAACAATTTTGGCCATTTTGGCAAATTCGAACCGTTCTCTCCCGAAGTGGGCACTGAACTTTCCCACGACGTCGGCGCGAGTGGGGTGGGGTTTGGTTTGTTGCGGGTGTTGAGGGGGGGCGCACTTGCAGCAACGAGAAGATCAGTACAGGTGACGGATTATTAAATTAATCAGCTCCCAAGTCCCCGCGAGAGCCGCACGTTCTTATGTTCAATGAGCAAGCAAAAGGACACGTTTCTCCTCTTTTGGAATATATAGACGATTTTCATTTAATTTAGTGCATTTTATTAATACTTGTTTTTTATTTTACTCTTTAACCTTAGCTCCTACGAAATGGCAACCGCCAATCAAACAGCAAAGTTGCATGCCAAATGGGTGCTGGTGTGCATCACTTGCATCCCCCTCTTCCTAACTAGGGTTATCAAGAACCCTCATTTACGAAGCGAATTGAAGGAATTACTTAGGTTTTTCCTCGAGATTTATTGCCCTTATGGAGGATGTGCAGGGATCGTAAGGGGTTTAGGGGAGGTGATTTCATCTCGCTCATTTTACTTTTGTAAAGGCTTTAATGGCGGCTGGATCCCTTCTCAAACGCCTTGATCCATAACGCCCTCTCTCTCTCTCTCTCCCCCTCTCCCCCCCCCCCGCGTCTCTCTTTCTTGATAGAATACGGGGGATAAAGTTCAACCCAAACCCAATACCGACCGGCCCCAAATCTCTCTCTCTCTCTCTCTCTCTCTCTCTCTCTCTCTCTCTCTCTCTGTAAATCTCAAAAACTCCAATCACGCGTCTCCTTTTCCTTGTTTTCTTCACTAGCTGTTCTCCCTTGTACTTAAAAGGAAAAATTATATTAGCCAGAGCCAATCCCCTTCTCATCCTCAAAACCCTAAACCTAAAACCAATATCTCTCTCTACCTTTCTTTAGGCATTTTGTTTTTTCTAGCTTTATTCTCTCTCTCTCTCCAAAAACTCCCCAGTTTCTGCACGCCGCTCCTTGAAACAACAGAACTTACGGCCCTTCCCTCTATAAATCATTCAAAGACCCAGTTTGTCCCTTCCAAGAACAACTCACTTCGCGTTTCCATTTTGAAGATCGGTTTAAAAGAGTAAAACAAAATTAATAATCTGCTTAAATGATCAACCATGGTAATCAGCATAAAAAAACCTAACCCTCTTAAAAAAAAAAAACAAAAAAAACCCTCCTTTAGGGGCCTAGCTTGAAAGAGTAAAACAAAATTTTATTAATTAATTTTTTTGGCCGAAATTAAACGCCGTACATTAAATGATCTAAAAGAGAGAGAAAAAAGTCAAAAACAATTATCAATGAAACATATTGAATTAAATGATTTGACTTGGATTTCCACTAAGTGATTGCTTAGGGACCTTAGCGTACGATCTGGGCTGTTTCCCTCTCGACTTTGGATCTTAGCACCCCAAAAGTCTGTCTGTACAAACGATCTAGGCCTGTATTCGGAGTTTCCCTGGGGTTGGTAAGGCGAAATGGGGCCACCCTAGCCCATTGAGTGCTCTACCTCGGGCCATCGACATCATACGCTCTACTGAAATAGATTTCGCGGAAAACCAGCTATATCCGATCTTGGTTGGCCTTTCACCCCTAGCCACAAGTCATCCCCGTATTTTGCCACATACGTGGGTTCGGTCCTCCAAGGCCTATGAGACAGTCCAAGAAATTGGAAACATCTCTGCACGCGATCCCATCATAACGAACCTCTGCCTTTGTCAATGGATGAGAGTTGTTGATTGAAGGGGTCGAGCTCTTGGTCCTTTGTAATCTAGACACTTGTAACCCAAAAATAAATAAATAAAAATGTTATAATATTTTATGATAATTTTCCAGATTAAATCCCTGTTTAAAAGGGCTTTGAAAATGGGGTATTAAATCCGAGGAGGAAGTTCCAAAGACCCCTTCTGAACAAAAAAGATAAAAAGAAAAGTTCCAAGGACCCTTGTTTGAAAAAAAAAAAGATGGCAAGGACCCTGTCCCCCAGAGCAAAGAGGAAATGCCATTATAACTGTTGCGCCAGGGAGGGCGTGAGATGCCCTCTCCTTCTCTTCTTCCCTTCGACCAAAAAAAAAAAAAAAAAAAAAAAAAAAAAAAAAAAGCCATCTCTTCTCTCTCCTCTCACCTTTAGCCGATACCTTTTGTACTCGCTGATTGCCATGTGTCCTGCTGCAGGACACCTGCACAAGGCCCACTTGTCAGGCAAAATCATCTCCTCTCTCTTCTCTCCTCTGCCTGTCTTGCGCCCTTTCTTGCCAAGGAGAGACGCGTGGCGTTCAACGAGTGGGGGGGCGTTTGCTGACTTGGAGCGCCGGGTCCTACCCCGTACCCCGTATCTTGGAGTGCGGGGCCCTCCCCCAATCTCCAACTGACCGACCAACCAACTAACTGTCGCAGAAGTGTCAGCACGGACGTCACTCAAGGTCTCTGCGATTCCTCACTTCCAACCCTTCGTCGCGCAATCTACAGTTATTCTCTCATCGTAGCCCTTCTCTGTTCTCTGCCCCATCCCATAAATGGCCAGTCAATCTGTGTTTCCCTCCATCGTCTTGTCTGATCGAGCACAAACCCCTCCTCGCCCTAGTTCCGAGCTTGAATTTTTTTCCCCGTTTCTCTCCTCCCCTCCCCCCGCTCTGCTGCTCCATCGTCTCCTCTTCTTCCACACCCAGAGACGGAAATGAAGGAGTTCTCGACATCTTTGGCCTCCCTCCTGAGCGACCTAGCATCCCTGATGAGCATCCTGCAGGCGGTGTTCCTGCCGGAGCTCTGGTTCGCAGCCTTCAGGTTCCTGAACCGGGCCCTCAACTGCTTCTCCTCCTACTCCTACTCCTACTCCTACTCCTACTGCGACGTTACCAAGATCGACGGCGTCAACACCGACGAGCTCTGCAATGCCATCCAGCTCTACCTAAGCTCCTTCATCTCCGCCTCAGCCAGCCGCCTCTCCCTCACCCGCACCATCAACTCCAGCCACCACATTCAGCCTCTCGAACGACGGCTACACCAATGACGTGTTTGACGGCGTTGCTGTCCAGTGGGAGCACATGGTGACCTAGTGCCAGCCCCACACCTTCTCGGGGCGGCCCTTCCCTGACAAGAAGCGCGGCTTCACACTCCGGATCCGGAAGCGCGACAAGGACCTCATCCTCGACTCCTACCTGGACTACATCATGGATAAGGCCAACGACATCCGCCGCAAGAACCAACAACGGCTAATTTATACTATTTCTCTTGGCAGGTCGCTCAATTCCCGGGGCCAACCTTGGGACTCGGGGCCGTTCAAGCACCCTAGCACCTTTGACTCGTTGGCCATGGACCCAGACATGAAGAGGAACATCATGGAAGACCTCAGCAACTTCACCACCGGCCAGGCCCAGCAGACGGGTGGGGCCTGGAAGCGGCGCTACCTTCTCTACGGACTGCCCGGGACAGGGGAATCGAGCACGATCGCCGCAATGGCCAATTTCCTCTACTATGACATCTACGTCCTCGAGCTGACCCAGGTGCGCTCCAAGTCCGAGCTCCTAAACCTCCTCATGAAGACCAGCTCTAAGTCCATCATCGTCATCGAGGACATTGACCGCTTAGTCAATCCGTCGAAACGGTCCAAGATGCCCCAAGCTGCCACCCCTCAGAGCTACTACGACCCCGGCGCGTCTGACTCCGTGCGCAGGCTTGAGGACGGGAACAACACCATCACCCTCTGGGAGCTGCTTAATTTCCCCGACGGCCTGTGGTCGTGCTGCGGGAGCGAGAGGATCTTCATATACACCACCAGCCACTTCGAGAAGCTCCACCCAGCGTTGCTCGAGAGCACCCTTATGGACATGCAAATCTGCATGAGCCAATGTTAAACGCTTTGCATTCGTGTCTTACTGTAAAAAAAGAAAAGAAGCACGTTTTCCCACTTCAATTCGTTCTTTTGGAATTTTGCGTGTTCTTGTGTTTTCTTGTGTTTTTGGGGTAGGGTTTGGTGTCCCATGGGATATGCTGCAGATGTTGCTATGTGATTATGTCATGATATGTCAATTATCCTATTAAGAAAAGAATTCTGCTCTTTTTTTTTTTTTTTTTGGTGACCCAGGGAACCCACTGCACGGCCGGCAGCCGGGGAGTAAACCCTGGGGAGGCACGCAAGAAACCATCACCCACGCACCCCGAGCAAAACATCACGCAACGCTTCAGCCTCCCTGCTTCGCAGGGGCTTCGAAACTGGGACCTCCTGCGTGGAGTCCAGCAGCCGTACCATCCACGCTGCAACGATGGGTGGTAAGAATTCTGCTCCTTGCCCTCTCGATTTTGTCGAAATTTTCTTTTCGCTCTTCTTTGGGATGAACAAGTTATTCATTCGTTTATAAAGTTACTTGTTCATTCGTTTAAGGAAAAGGGTTAAGTAAGTCCTAACACTCATCAAATACATTTAATTAGAAAATCCTAAAACTTTCCAAAAATATAATCAAGTTATTAAATTCGTTATGAAAATGCAATCAAATCGTAAAATTTTCAAGAAATTAAATTCAGTCATAAAGCTTGTTATGACGGTGTAACTAAATCCTAAAACTCTCATAAAATATAACCAGCAAATGGACTTAATTGGACAGACTAATAAGTTTCGAGACTTGATTTTGTTATGCTCCCAACAGATTTTTTTTTATTTTATTATTTGACTGCATATTCATAATAAGTTTTGCTCTCAAGCAAATCCTCTGGGCATTTCATTACCCCCAAGAGCTTGAGAATCAATTTTATCACCTTCTCCCCATCTATTCGTCAAAAAAAAAAAAAAATACTAAATTTCCTCACAAAGAGCACGAATTGTGCTGAGGTTGAGTGGGTCTTATCGGTAGCTGTAGAAAGAAAGGCGGTTAAGGAGGAGGGTTTCATCGACGTTTTGGTGGTGGGATAACGTGGCCCTGACGAGCATTCGGAGAAAAATTTATAGCGCAGCTTTGACGATAGAGCTTCTAGAAGGAAAAAAATTGTGACGTCGCACGGCCATTTGTGGTTTTAAATATTCCCTGCCTGGAAGTAGCTTTGACTATAGAGCTTCTAGAAGGAAAAAAAATTGTGACGCAAAGCCAGTCCAAGCCATCCTCGCTGGGCGAGAAGCGCTTCTTCACGCTCTGGCTCAGGAAGTGCGACAGGGACCGTATCCTAAACTCCTACCTGGACTACATCATGGATACGGCCAACGACATCCACCACAGGAACCGAGAACGCCTCCTCCATACTGATTCTCACGGCAGGGCGCTCGGTTCCCGGGGCCAAAATTGAGCGCTTCGCATTCGTGTCTTACTATAAAATAAGAAAAGAAGCTCGTTTTCCCACTTAGATTTGTTCTTTTGGAATTTTGCCTGTTCTTGTGTGTTTTTTTTTTTTTTGGGGGGGGGGGGGGGGGTGTTGCAATGTGATTATGTCATAATATGTCAATTATCCTATTAAGAAAATAATTCTGCTCTTTTATTTTTAATTAAGGGAATGCTATTTCTTAGTTAATTTTCATTGCTTTGAAGATCAAATTGGCCCCTACTTTTTTTGGAAAGATGATAAGAGATTTCATTCTACACCTTACTAAAGGAAAGTATTTTTGCCGACAAGCCAATCATACATTTATCTTTTTGTAGAAATAGAAATTAGTAGGAAAAGAACAAAAACCTTTATACATAACCAAATAAACAAATAAATAAATAACAAATAAGAACTGATGAGTACGTGTACAGAAGGGAAGTGCGTGGACAGAAGGCGTTGCTCTCTTTCTTTCTAGATCATCTAACAGAATTTGCTTCGCTGGAGGACCAAAACACGATAGGACAACGTCTACTGTTAGGGCAGAAAATAGGATGGCATTTAGGCTCCGTCCGTTTCACGGAAAATTGGCCAATTCCGGAAAATATTTTCCTGGAAGTCATTTTCCAGGAAAATGACAATATTTTCCGGTGTTCGGTTAAAACTTGAAAATGTTTCGGAAAATATTTTCCAGTGTTCGGCTAAAACTTGAAAATGTTTCGGAAAATGTTTTCCGGTGTTCGGTAAAGAAAATATTTTCTAACCATTATGCTTGGGAATAGTTTAACATGGTTTGGATCCCAAATAAGCTTTCTTTGAATGAAAGAGTTAACAATAAACATTTTCTATCCTTCAAGTAAAGGTTTGTCTCTACATTTTTTTTTTTCATTCGACCGAAAATTTTTATATGAAATTGAACGATATATTACAATACATTTATCAATAATACTCACGTTAAGGGGCGGCGGTTCCCATTGCTCATAGATAATGTCAATGCCCCGTCGACACGAACTGGATCTTGTTTCTCTTCTGATCAGAGCTGTGGGAACTCATGCGATTCAGCACTCGAGATTTACTGGGCTTGTACGCACCCGGAGCCCACCGATAATTTTTTTTTCTTTTTCTTTTTGGGGACTTGGGTTAGTTGGGGGGTGGGTTTGGTTCTCATGGATAGTCATTTCTTGGTCTTCTTGCCACTATCTGTTTCTTACCCATGCTAAAAAGTAGTTCCAAAATCTTCCACAATATTTGCGGAACCCATCTTGGTACTCATCAGTGGAATATTAGCAAGTAAATAGTGGCGAATTCTCCATATGAATCCATAAGAGCATCATAGATAAATTAGGCAAGCAAAGGGTCAATTACAAAACACTGCTATTTGACTACAGGTGTTAAATGTCCAAATCCAAAAGACAATAATAACTACCTAGTTGACCTATGGATTTCATAAAGGCAAAAGCACCCCTGCTTTAAGCAACTCATTCAGTTCATACTCTTTTGACCAGCAAACTCATCAGATCAAGCTATCAAAAATCTTGTGTTACCTCTGTTACCTTGACACTTCTACTGAGCACCTTGCATAAAATTACACATCAGTGGAATTTTGGCAGCCATAATATGTCTACACACCTATCTCTTCATCTACTTTGCAGTAGGTTGTCTAGCCAAAAATGCTTGTTGATGCAGTCAACAAAGCATCAAAAATCAGTTCTCGATCACCATCACAATCATGATCACCAACCATACACCTAGAGACAAGTATATCACTAATGATGATCTCCTTTGCTTAGAAATTTATCAACCCATACTTTGCGAAGAGTCGCACTCTTCACCATGAATGCTTTTCCAATTTTTTCATTCTCAATTAGATGGTCAAAAACTGATCCAAGGGTAATTTCATCGTATCCATCCACTTTCATCACCTCATTGTAGAGTTGAGAGTAATAGACTTGAGAGTGATCCACTTCCGTATGAGCCAATGACTTAATTGCTGAGGCCATCTCTCCAAGTTGTGTTGAAAGTGCAACATACTTGTCATCATTGTTGGAACCTTTTCGCCTTTTGCGAGACCTCTTTTCTAAATGCACAGTAGAGGAACATGTTTTCGAGCCCTTCATCAACTCATCGAAGTCATCGAAGTCATCACCTAAGTTGACAGGTGAGGAGTCAACTTCCGTTGCATCGATGTCCCCGAACTGCTTAGCAAAGCTTCCGGTGGCTATATCTCTCCCAACCACCACAGCCATTTCATCATACATGTCAATCATTTTATTCAAATACTTTCCATGAGAAGGATGGACCTGTAAATGCACAATATTCATTCAATTATTAGTTCCACGGTTAGATATGAAAAAAGAAGCTATTACGCAGACAACACTTAGGCTTCAAGCTATGACAACAACACGTTTGAAGCCCTTCATTTGTTTGTTCTTTTAATCATTTTCCCTTCACAATTACGCCTAAATAGAAATTGCATTGTCAATCCATCTTTGCAAGAGATGCAAGATCACTAAGATCTAAAGCACGAGGTTTTGAAAACGCCTATCAATGTCAGAATTAGCACCTCATTTGTGAACACCTAAATTGCAGAAGACATGGTGCCTTCTTAGTCTCTCACCACCTAAATTGCAGAAGATAAAGAGAAAAGAAGCAAACTTTACCAACCCTAGTCGCATTCCAGATATACCCAACAATCAAAATCAAAATCGCAGCAGCAAAAGACATTTAGAAAATTTCCAGACATATAAATTGCTAGTATGACAGTTAATATTAAATTATGCATTACACTTGTAACAAAAACAAAAACAACACCAACATGATAACCTATGGCTTCAGTGGAACAGGGGTGACTAACAAGTTAATAATCTGCTCTTTTTTTTTTTTTTCTCAGTCCAGCATGTTAGCAAACGCATTAAAGTTTAAAAATCTTGACTGAGATTGTTAGGAAATTATCCCTTATATGCTGAGTAAATATATAAAGACACATAAAGCTGCTTATGTGAAACATTGGCTAAAAGAATGTATTGAGCAAGTGATGAGAAAAATTACCGCCACATATTGATCAAATTCATTTTTCCTAGCTATGACCATTTTCAACTTGTCATCCCAACTGAATCCACTCTTGCCACACACAGTTTGAATCGTCTTCCAATTGCTTTTGACTGTCTTCAAATGGTTCTCAACATGGTCGGGCTCACAACAAACACTAAACTTCTCATTTATTGTATTGACAACTCGAGTAATTGAAGAGGATTTGAAAGTACTTGAAGGCTTGTTTCCTTTACTAGCTTCATCAGCGAGAATTTCAAGTAAAACACGTTCCATAGGCTTCGACCATCTAAATTGCTTGACTTTCTCATCGTTTGCCTTACTTTTACTCATCATGATAACTACGTAACAGCTTTAAACATTAGAATAAGAAAAAATATGACGAAGATGGACACATAATAAATATTTAGAGATGATTATCATTAAAGAAATGAAAAGCACATGTTCAAAATAAAGCACTCAAAAGAAATAAAAGTAAAACTATTGGCTTCTTCTAATATTTTGGTAACTAATCCACATTGCATGTGCAATCCTATCCCTCTTTGATGCCCATATCCTATTTTCCTCACTTTCCTCCCTTTGAGAAAGTTGGATTCTTGGATTTTCTCTTTGAGATTCCATTTCTCTATTCATCTCTTCCATGATAGAGTCATTGGGATCAGCTTTCATAATAAAATTGTGAATGATACAACAAGCTAAGACAACATTGACTTGTTTTCTAAATGACCAAAAAGGTTCTGAACCCAATACTCGAAAACGCTTCTTTAGAACTCCAAATGCTCTCTCAATAGTAGTTCTTAGAGATGAATGCCGCAAATTGAATAGTTCCTTCTCGTTTTTAGGAGGGCGATCACTAAACTCCTTCAAATGGTATCTAACACCACGATAGGGAGAGATGATGCCATTTTGGATTCCATAACCAGCATCAGCAAGATAATATTTTCCTACAAGTTATGAATAAGTTTATTATCAAGTTACCAATCTCAATTCACATAATGTGTGTAGATTCAATTTTCTTACCTTTAGGAATGTTCAATCCATTCGGCCTTGAAAGTGCATAAGACAAAATACGTGAATCATGAAACGTGCCTTCCCAACTAGCTAATACATAAGAAAATCTCAAGTCAAATGTAACGGCGGCTAATATATTTTGTGTTGTTCCATCCTTCCGACCACGAAATCTTCCTTGAATTTCAAGAGGAACTGATGCATGTACATGAGTTCCATCTATTGCTCCAACACAATCCTAAAATAATCAATATAGTTACCAACCAAATACTAATGAAACTTCTCAAGAAATTTATAGACTTGTTTTTTCAAATTCCATACCTTAAAATATGGATAAAACCTTAGACTGTTACTTATCTTAGGAGGAGTGGAATTGCCTAGTTTTTTCACCACATGCTTATATAATTTCAAAATCGCTTGCAGGACGATTTTGAAATATCTATGAATAGTGTCTATTGATCTATGAAATCTTCCCCCAATGACTCTAAACCTCACATTATGTCCAATGATATGACAAAATACCATAACTTGCTCCATGATAGAAACATTTACAGTAGAACGCAACAAGTTACTTGCACCAAGTATCTTACAAAGGTCTAAAAAAGCATTCGGCGTCATCCGTATTTGATCTACACAATGAGTATCACCACTATATAACACACGATTCATATATCACTCTCTCTCATAATCTCGATTCACATGAGGCTCTCTCGGTATGCAATTCTCTGAATGATCATAATCATCCATAACTAATGTGATAACTATCATAACCGTTGCAGCTGCACCCATTACCACTGCTTGAATTTTGTTATCCATCTATATTGGAACATAATAATCATGAATCACAAATTCTTATGAAATACAAGAACAACAATACTAGAAGAACCAGAAAAATAGGGGACAACAGATGATTGTAAGAATGTATTACCTTACTTTGTCCGTGTCAATGTGGATGTCTAGCTTAATCAATTTCCCTTTGTAGATATCTGTAATGTTATCAAGTTTAAAGTGAGAAATATATCATCTTCAAAGAAATATGATTTAACTTATGTATTAATCATGCAAACGAGTATAGTTGCTGAAATATCCACCAATTCTCGAAATGTTAAAGTGAGAAGACATACGATCTTACTGATTATTCATAATATTATAGGACCCATCATCATATAAAAGAATGACAGAAAAGAAGAAAGCTGATGAAGAATCAGAAAACCACACATGGCTGACACCACATGAAGGACATGTACATGGCGAGAGTGACAAATCTTCAGTTTTTACTCAGCTAATCATTGTAAAGTTCTATTTAGAAATCATACATTATAGCTTACCATAATTTATACCCGATCATAATTATGCCAGTAATATGTTAGTCTACAGATATAGGCATATATCCATGAATTCCACAAAAAGAGACATGGACTGAGGAGGAGGATAAGATACTAATTCAAGCACACACGAAGATTGGTAATAAATGGTCCGAAATAGCGAAGAGACTTCCCAACAGGACCCAGAACTCGATCAAGAATCACTGGAATGCCACCAAAAGAAGGCAATACACTAATTCATCTACATCTGCATCAAACTTGGACTTGCTACATCAAGCTTTAATGTTGTCGCCAAGATTGGTCAGCTTTTCTATAGCATTAGCGTCCTCCTTCATGAGAGCCTTACAACTGGGCAATAGTCCTGTAGTACATGTCTCCATTGTCCTTCCCACTGGTTCTCTGAATCACGTCTTATTCCACATTTTTCACCTAATCTATCGTCTTCAGTATATATTATTGAAAGAGAAAGCATAATATTAAGAACGTTTGGTAGCAGAAGAACAACTCAACTTCGATGACTTGACGAGATAGGCTTTGACCCAGAAGAATTTAAGGTTCTCACCGTTGAGGTAAAAAGCATCAAGAGAGCCTGTTATACTGGAGCAGAGCGAGATGTAAGAAAGAACAAAAATTGGTTAGGAAGATATGGTTGAGAATTTTTTTTCTTGGCACAGAGCAAGCCAGAGATCTCATATTCATAACTCTTTTACATTGATGAGGTTGTGTCCATGGCCTCATCCCACAATGGAAGAAAAATCATATAATAATGAATATAGGGAAAAGAAAATGAAACCTACCATAAACAGAGCATCCGAGAGCCTCTCTCTTGCAAGAATACATTCAGAGCTTGAACTTAAGAGCATTCGAGGAGGAAATGAGTAACCAATTTGATCTAACTATCTGCAGAGGCTGCTGCATCTTCGCTGGGTCTCGTCTTACTCCTCCTCCTCCTCCCCAATGCGCATTCAATCGAAGGATCGATGGAATCCTCCCCCCAAAACCCTTTATACATGCAAACAAGAGGAGAGAGATCTATGAGGACGCTTCAATCCGTGCATACGCCGCTTGAAGACAACTACGCGTGGAAGAGTATGAACTGACCAGCAGTGAAGAGGAAGTAGGGCAGGTCGCGGAGATCGAGCATCGCTGGACGAGGGGGAGGCTCTGCTGCTGCTAATCATCGGCGTCGAAGGAGGAGGACAAGATCACAGGGCTTTGTGAGGGCAGAGATCCAGCACTGCCGGCCTTGCTGCTGCTAATCGTCATCGTCAAAGGAGGAGGATGAGATCAGAAACCTAGGGCTTCGTGAGGGCAGAGATCCAGCACTGCCGGCCCCGCTGCTGCTAATCATCGGCGTCGAAGGAGGAGCACAATGAGATCAGAAGCCCTAGGTTTTGTGACAAAGAGGGCAGAATGAGAAAGAGGGCAGAACAGATGAGTAATGAAAGATGAGAGCATGCGACGAGAAAAGATTTCCTCCGGAAAATGATTTCCTCTTTTCAAAAGACGAAATCATTTTCCAAGATTTGATGGGAAATTTTCTTTTGACCGGAAAATATTTTCCTTGACCATTTATTCTCAGCAATCTGAACATCGGAAATTCCGGAAAATATTTTCCCAGAAGTTATTTTCCGCGAAACGAACGGAGCATTAGTGTTAGATTTCATACCAATTTGTCGACCGCAAATCTCTCTCTCTCTATCTCTCTCTCTCTCTAAATCTCAAAACTCCAATACTTTTTTGTCGGTCTTATTTAGAAAGAATGGTTTCACTTTACTCGAGAGAAATACTTTCAATAAAGTTGTTTTAAATTAAACATCCATTTAAAAGGGGAAATGAGACTTAGTTTAGAAAAAATTCTAAATAAACATCTAAAATGAAATCATTTTTTTTAAAATCTAAAATGAAGCTTATTTCAAATAAAAACTTAAAATGATTGGCTCAATCTCAAATAAGAGAGTGTGCTCGTTGGCCCTGACGAGCACTTGATTTTTCTGGTGATTGAAATAGGGCACACTTTTGTTAAAAAGAAAATTATGAATAAAGATTAGAACAAAAAAATTGAAAAAAGCCAAAAAAAAAAATTAAATGAGGAGAAAGTGACTCTGGCCGTCGCTTCAACGGCGAGGCAGGATAGCAGGAGCAACAAGAACCGGGCCGTCATTATCGGAGGAGCAAGTGCCGAAGCCGAAATAGGGCGAGATCTAGAGGTTTTCTGAGGTTCGTTGGACGGGGTTTTCTGAGGTTCGCAAGCTCGCCGGCAAAGTCCGTGGCGCATGCCCTGACCATCTCCATTTCCCTTTTCTCCTCTAGTTTAAAGTTTTAGTTTTGATTTTTTTAGTTTCTCTTTTCTTTTAATTTTTTCTTTTTTTGGTAAAGAGTTTCTCTTTTCTTTGCTTCTTAATCTCTATATAAATTTCATTTTGGACAAAAAAAGCCTTGTTCTGACTGCCGAAATAAATTAAGTGCACGTGGACTGGCGAACTCAAACTCTTATTTTAACCAAGTTCAATTAGTCATTTCTTGAGAAAACAAACTTCATTTTAAATTCTTATATGGAATTTTCTACCCATTTTATATGACAGAAAAGTAGATGAGAGGAGAAACTTGTCCCTTTTGCTTACTCAATGAACGTACGAACGTGCACGTGGGGTTGGGAGAGCTTTGTCAGTACGTAGGGGAGGTGACGATATTGTGGGATTGCAAATTTCGTTCATGGTATAGGATCATATTGCAAATTGAGGACCTCCCTCCCTCTCTCCATTTATTGCTTATAGATACTATGTTGCTAAAAATGAGAAATACGGAATATAAAGGTGTGACCATTACTTAATGTGTTATTTGTTCACTTAGAATTTCCCGAAAGGGCCTTTTTTTCTCTCCCCCTTAGCAAATGCACTAACCTTTGTGCATCCCACTTTTTAACACCTTTAGCCCTTCTAAAAAAAAAAAAGCGTTCCCCTTTTTTGGCCGTATCCTTTTTTATTTATTGATTTCATATTTCTTTTCTTAAGGGTCCCACGTCCCCTGTGCTTTTATCTTCTTCCGTCTCTCTATTCTCTCTCAAGAGGCAAATAAATGAATATTCCGAAAGATTATAGGCTTGTGCTCGCATATCCTAGTAAGGGCCACGTTATCCCACCACCAAAACGTCGATGAAACCCTCCTCCTTAACCGCCTTTGTTTCTACAGCTACCGATAAGACCCACTCAATCTCAGCACAATTCATGCTCTTTGTGAGGAAATTTAGTATTCTTTTGACGAATAGATGGGGAGAAGGCGAGAAAATTGATTCTCAAGTTCTGAGGATTTGCTTGAGAGCAAAATTTATCACGAATTTGCAATTGAATAATAAAATTAAAAAAAAATCTGTCGGGAGCATAACAAAATCAAGTCTTGAAACTTATTAGATCTGTCCAATTGAGTCCATTTGTTAATTATATTTTTTGAAAGTTTTAGAACTTAGTTACACCGTCATGACAAATTTTATGATTAAATTTCATTTTTTGAAAATTTCAGGATTTGATTACATTTTTATGATGAGTTTAATAGTTTGATTATTTTTTTTGAAAATTTTAGGGTTTTTTTAATTAAAAGAAAGCTTTAAATTTTAATTAAATGTATTTGACGAGTGTTAGGACTTACTTAACCCTTTTCCTTAAGCGAATGACAAGTGACTTTATAGACGAATGAATAACTTGTTCATCTCAAAGAAGTGTGAAAAGACACTTTCGACAAAATCGAGGGGGCAAAAATGGGAACCGGGTGGCGGATTGGGACACGTGGGGACGGAGTGGGGCCGCATGATGTCGTCGTGTAGCGCGCTATGTAGCACCGACATGGACACGTGACATGCGACACGACACGACACGACACTTTGACACGTCATTTATTAAAAATAGAGAATTTCGACACGTTCTGACACGTTATATATTATAATAAAAATAGCCTAGAATTAATTTACACAAAAAATATTAAATAATATCATTCATTATTTTAATTTGTTACAATAATACACAAAACTTAAAGGAAAAAAAACATTGTTTAAAGAAAAATGCTGAAATGATATTTTTAAATTTATTTATTTATCATATATAGCATTTTTTATTACTTCTTTCATAGTAAAAGACTTTTAAAAAAATAAAACAATTCTAAAAAACCAAAACTGAAAAAAAAAAAAAAAAAAAAAAAAAAAAAAAAAAAAAAAATTGATCCCGTGTGTGTATATTTATAGCAATTTTATTACTTCTTTTATTACTTTTTTTGTGTATATTTATATTTTGACCCCTCAAGTATTAGAAATTTTTAAAATTGACCCCGTGCGTGTCGGAATCGCATGTCGGAATTCTAGACTCGCGTGTCGAAGGGAGTTGACCACGTGTCGGATTTTTTGACACTCATTGACCACGTGTCGGAGCGTGTCGGGACGTGTCGGGACGTGTCGGAGCGTGTCGGACACGTGTCGGAGTGTCAGACACGACACGAAGACTTTCAGAGAGTGTCTGTGCTACATAGGTAGCATGTGAGGGGGCGAGATCACGCCAATTCAAGGGGGGAGGGAGGGCAACACCAGCACCAGCACTAACACTAACCTTTCCTTGTCTTGTTTTCTTCCGGCTTCGCGAGTCAACAATTTTGGCCGGAACGGTCCAATCCGGAAAAAGTGCGGCTCTACCTGCCCATTTCGACGCACCTCACAGCTCGTGCGTGCCACCGCTGACTCATCACGAACTTACTTCGACACGCCTCCCAGTCGTCATCAGCATTAGATCACGACATAGGCAAGATAGTATTCCTTTTTCTGCCGTCATGTTGCCAACTTTGTTGCTTGGAGCGTTTCAGGCAATGAAATAGAGACCTGGATAAAATGTGTTTCATGAGTCTTAAAATTGATGTGGTTGGTTATTCGTCCATCGAATTTCAGAAGAGCCAACATGGGAGACTTAGGTTTCCTTCCTCTGTTGTGGCCGCAACAATGGTTATGTACAATGCTATAGGTTTTCTACTATCTCCCATTGTTGCATCACAAAGGGAATGTCAGCTGCATTAACAGAATCGTTATGCCTATAGCCCTTTTGCCTACCTGTCTGAGCAAGGAACTTGGAGGTGACCGTGGGGCTATTTTCAACCTTGAGCACCTCCGCAATGAGGCTAGGCGTCATGCGACGAGCTTTCTGAGCTCCGTGACAACCGGCGGACCCCAATTGCTGCGGTCCTGGCAGAATGCATCAACAATGAACCAGGCGATTGGAGAGAGTCCATGTGCATTCGGGAAGCCATGGATTTATTTAATAAGAATAAAACTGGCGAGATGAGTGTTGCAAATTCGTCCATTATGGGGGGTTATTAGGACTAGGGGTAAGCATGGTCCGGGTTGGTCCGAGCCACCCCCTAACCCTAGGACCAACCCGTACAGTGTCGGTTCTCGATTTTTAGGACCGATGACCGACCCTATTAAGCCTGGGACCAAGGACCGGACCGATCCAATGGGTTCGGTCCGGTTCTAAGGTCAACCCGGGACCTATCGATAATATTTTTTGTCTTATTTTTTATACTCTCTAAAAAAGCAAACCTACAAATTCAAATTACACATCCATCGACAATGCGGCATCATGCAACTAAACTATAAATACCAATAAATATTTAGCAAATTTAAGATGATATAATAATAGACATTTTGTACCTGCTAACCGCTCATTGAGATATGAGACAAGATAGAAAGTTCTTGTAATCATCTATCTTTAATATTCATAATACCATATACAAAAGCGTTTTCCTGCATTTGATCATGTAGAGTCCACTCAACCAAAAAATGAGCTTCATACCACTTGACTAACAAATCATCGTAGCAACTACAGTACTACTCTACTCTTCAAAAACTTCTACCATTTGACACAAATTGAAAAGCAAAGTGCAGCTGAAATTCATTAGTAAAATACAATTAAACCATAAAAAGTTCAAAATACTTAATATATACCATGAATATATAACTTCACATATTGTTAATTCACTTGAACTTCTAAACACCTGAAAACAAAACAAACGACACTTAATTAATACTCAACAAAAGTTTAAATTGAAATTACTATTAGTGCTATTGATAGAACATTTCAATATAATATAATATAACAGACATTTTACTTAAGTTTGAATATATAAAAGAATTATAAATAATATAATATAATATAATATACGGGGGTTGGTCCAAGGTTGGACTGACCAAAAACTTTTAAGACCGAGGACTAACCCACACAGTGTTGGTTTTGGAATTTCAGGACCAAAAACCGACTCAGTCTCCTTGAGAACCGGACTAGGATCGGCATGGTTGGGCCGGTCCAAGATTGGTCCAAAGTTGATCCTAGACCGCTGCTCACCCTTAATTAGGACAGGACAGGAGAGGTTGTTATTATGACATGGCCATTGTCCATTGCGTGCATCCTCCATTTCTCCCTCTCCAAAGAAATGGAATAGTGACTGCGACAGACCCCCGCCCGGCGCCTATCGGGGGGTCTCTTGGTTTTGGGTTTTGGAGATGACAGCTGGTGAAGAAAACAACCAAGGAAAGGCAAAGGAAAAGGGTTTACGAAGCCAGCTAGTAAATAATTTATTTCCTTAAAATGAATATAACATTATTGTTGAATTAATATCATGCGCTCTCTCTTGGTTTTGGGTTTTGGAGACGATAGCTGGCGAAGAAAACAACCAAGGAAAGGAAAAGAAAAAGGGTTTACGAAGCCGTTTGTAAATAATTTATTTCCTTAAAATAAATACAACATTATTGTTGAATTAATATCATGAAAAATTTCAAAATGATGCATCAACTAATTTTTTTTTTTTTTTTTTTTGCTATCCTGGTGCACTGTACACCAAATTAATTTTTTTATTACAAAAAATCATAAATCAGTATATTTGTGATAAATTTACCATTTATTAATTTTCATTAAATTATATTAATATCAAGAAAAATTACAAACATGTACACCTAAAACATAAACTAGTATACGTGTCATCCAATTTAGTAATTTAATGATAACATTTAATAAAAAATAAATTTATTACAGGCATATTGATTTGAAGTTTTTTGTGGTCAAAAAAATAATTTAGGATAAAATTTTAAAAAATGTACTAATTTAGAATTTTCCACATTATTTAACCCTTTATTATTTGATAAGTTGAAAAATCATCACGCCCCATTATCTTCACATGCAGTTGTGGGTCCGTCTACATATTATTTTTCCTTTTTGTCGATGGGTTTCGATCTACGTATAGGCTTCAAATTGTTGGTCGCACGCATCTTCAACTATTTTAAGTCATTTAATTTAGTGCATTTTATTAATAATTTTTTTTAACTCTTTTAACTTAGCTAGTAAGAAATGGTATTCTTTAGAGGGTAGGTTAGGCAATGTGACATGTGGGCCACAAGGCGGAGTGTGGTAGAGAGAGAGAGAGAGAGAGAGAGAGAGAGAAAGAGAGAGAGAGAGAGAGAGAGAGAGAGAGAGAGAGAGAGAGAGAGAGAGAGAGAGAGGGCGCTGTTCTCTGGCCTTTCCGTTCCTATAAGCGATTCATTCCATTTGCCACGCCCACCCAATTTAGGAAGCCAATTGAAGAAATTACAAAGTTTTCCTTCAAGATTTATTGCGCCTTTTGGGCGACGTTGCAGGTCCAGGGGGACTTTAAAGGGGTGGAATGAAAAGGGGGGGAGAAGTCGGAAAGGGTTTAGAGGGCATGTGATTTGAGGGGTCATATCTCACCCTGTGTTCATTCCGTGTTAGAAGATATGCAGCTTTTGGTAGTTTATGATATGATTTGATTATGATTTTGTACATCAATTAAGGATTAGATTTAGATCTAGATTGATATAGATTGATACATAGAATTCTTTATTTCCATTAATTGTACAATCCTAGTCTTATATCTTTGGAGTCTGTACATTCTCAATACAATTGAATAGAGAAAATCTATCTCTCTCTCGGCTTCTTCCGCCACAGCCTTCTCTTCCCTCTTCCTTTTTACTTTCTTTCATGGTATCAAAGCTTGTTGGCTTCTGTTCTCAGCTTCCACCTCTATCTTCCATCTCGACCTTCTGCCCAAAATTCTGACCTACAAAACAGAATATTTTTAGGCATTAGAGTTTCTCTCAAGGAAGATTATTTTTAACTTACCATGGCTAATCCACAGGAAGAAGCCTCAGTCATCCGTGACCAGCCCTCTGAAGGAGTCGTTCCCCAGATCTCGCAGGCTCGGAATTCACTTGCAATTCACCCTTCAATCGAAGGATCTTCAACCAATGGACAACTTCCGTTCCAGGCCCAACCCATCCAGTGGCGGCCCACACAGGCTCAATTCAGTATGGGGCAACCCATGATGGGCCAACCTTACCAGTGGATTCCTTATCCGCTTTACCTTGGGCCGAGCCCTAATTCGTCATTGCCTGGCTATGAGGGCCACCAGAGCCACGTCCAAACCAACGTGGGCCCGCCAACCACAAGTGGGGCAAGCCCAACCGAAGGAATGGAGCGGACAGACGGGTCAGGCGAGCCGGGTATGGGAACAAATCCCTACCCGGGTCTTTACAATGCGGATTATCCGATCGAGTCAGGCGAATCGGGTCTAGGAGCGAATACCTACCGGAATTTCGCACCCGGTTTTCTATCGTTTCCAGCAGCAGCGTTCACCGGACGACTGGAACTTGGCGATCCACTGTTCGTTTCCAACGCCGACGGACCAGAACTGCGGCTAATCAGCCAGCAGCTGACTAGACTAGAGAACTACACGAAGTGGCCATAGGAGTTCCAGCGTGCCCTGGCGACAAAAGACAAGGAAGGTTTCCTCGACGGAACCATTCCAATGCCTACCGAAGAGCGATTAGCACGACTCTGGAGGAAGATCAATCGCCTGATCCGAACATGGATCTGCAACTGCATCTCCTCAGAGGTCGCGGCTGGACTCCCACCAACAGAAGATGCAAAAAGCATGTGGGATAACATCAAAGAAATGTACGGGAGATTAGATCAGGCAAAAATCTTTAATATCATGCAGGAATTAAACAACTTGAAGCAAGGGAACATGACGGTCACATCCTGTTTTAACAAGCTCTCGTCTCTGTGGAATAACCTCGAAGCGGCCGAGGAGAGGCTCGAGGGCCCAGAGTCGACAATCAAGCAGTATAGATCCATCAAGGACAGGGAGAAAGCTACACGCTTTCTCCTTATTTTGAACGAAACATACCTCGTTTTTCGCTCACAGATCCTCGCCATGGATCCGATGCCACCGATCGGACGGATCTTTTAGCTCGCTGTGCAGGAGGAGAATCAGTGGCTCGCGACGCCAGACCACACCAGGAGCGGCGAGAGCGTCGCACTTGCTGCTCGCGGTGAGCGGCGAGACACGGCCACCAAAACCCTAGCCCTAAATCGAGAGAAAGAGGGGCAAGCGAAATTAGGGTTCGCCGAAGAAGAATCTGGGGCCCTTAAATACCCTCGAATGGACGGACGAGATGGGCTGCGAGGATCGGACGGCTCGCAAGGACTTGATCTTGCGATCAGATCCAACGGTGGACAGGAGTCCGCGCTTAAAGGGACCGACGACCAGATTTTTGCCACGTCATCAAGGAATTTCGCGAAAAATTTCAAAGGAAGGGGTAAATTATTTTTCGAATATTGCAAACGTACTAATCATATGATTGATAGTTGCTGGAAATTGCATGGGAAACCTAGTGAAAAGGAGAGAAAATTTCAGCAGCTTATCAAATTAGTGGACCGACTGGGAAAAATGTTGATCAGCCCATTTCCTATGATCAATATCACCAGCTGATGCAGGCACTGTAGAAAATGGATACTTCCAACAAAGGAAGGAGTTTCTCAGGTATTACACATTGCTTGATTAATTCTATCTCCAGAAAAGCATGGATAATTGATTCAGCAGCAAGTGATCACATTATATGTGACAAGGGATATTTTTCAAGTATAAATGGTAGATTGGCTCATCCTATTTCAGTGGAATTACCCAATGGGAATATTACTCATGTCAATGCGACAGGAACATTGAATCTAAGTTCCCAAATTATTCTTCAGAATGTTCTCTATGTCCTAGAATTCAAATTTAATTTGATTTCTGTGTCCAAAACCTGCCAAGAAAATTCATGTCGGGTAATTTTCAATGCTGACAACTATTTATTTCAGGACCTTTCGACTGGGAAACCGATGGGCTTGGGTAGTCTCTTTGAAGGACTTTTTTTCTGGACAAGTAATTTCAATTCTTCCTGCAATTCCCTGAATAAATCATCATTGTGTAACTTGATTAGCAATGATAAAAATCTTATTATGCATTTGAGATTAGGGCATAGTGCCTCTTATCCTTGTCCACAATGTCCCATATGTCCCCTTGCCAAACAATCTCGTGCGCCTTTTCCATCCGGTAGCTCCCGAACTAGTGAGATTTTTTCCTTGATTCATGTGGATATTTGGGGACCCTACCACACGATAAATCATGATGGATCTCGTTATTTTCTCACTGTAGTAGATGATTATTCTTGTGCGACCTGGATTTTCTTGATGCAGTCTAAGGATCAAACTTATTCTAACTTAAAGGTTTTCCTAGCATTATCCCAAAATCAGTTTGGAAAGACCATTAAGCAGATACGTACTGATAATGGAAGAGAATTCTTCAGCCATGATTGCTCCTTGCTATTTAACTCACATGGCATCCAACATGAAAGCTCATGTGTTTATACTCCACAGCAAAATGGAGTGGTTGAAAGAAAGCACCGGCACCTATTGGAAGTCGCACGAGCCCTGAAATTTCAAGCATCAGTCCCGGATGAATATTGGGGTGATTGTGTAATTACTGCGGCTTATTTAATCAACCGCATGCCCACTCGGCTACTTAAAGGGAAAACTCCCTTTGAATTGCTATTTAAGAAGAAGCCGGAGTTGCAACATCTCAAAATCTTCGATTGTCTATGCTATGCTGCAACAATAGGACCTCGCGACAAGCTAAGTCCACGTGCACGGAGATGCGTTTTCATGGGATATCCCAACTTACAAAAAGGGTATCGTGTTCTTGACATCTCTACAAAGGAATTTCTTGTAAGTCGTGATGTCATTTTTCATGAAGATATTTTCCTTTTCTCTGAGAAAGTATCTTTAGATGACACCACAGAAAACATACCTCATGGCCTCTTATCTGATGAAGAATTACCTTACGGTCCCACTTACATACCGCTAGCAGAATCGAGGACTGTTCCTCCTATTCCTCCATTTATTCCAGCAACAACACCAACTTCAAATCCTACTGGATCTGATGATGTTTTGGAAACAAGACTCGACAACTCTCATGCTATTGAGGAAAATACGGATATTCCTTCGCCATCCCCCAATGAGGCATCTCCTTCTGTGGAAATTCTTTATCCATGACATTCTGGTCGTGCCACACGACCTCCAACCTGGAGTAAGGACTATATCTGTGCTACTCACAATTCTTCAGGTACTCAATACCCAATCTCTTCCTATGTTTCTTTCCATAGATTATCACAGGAACATCGATGTTGTGTTAATCGGTTATCACAAGAGAGGGAACCGTCTAGTTATCTTGAGGCATCCATTGATCCAAAGTGGCAACAGGCTATGAAGGCAGAACTTCAGGCACTAGTTGATAATAATACGTGGGATCTTGTCCCACTTCCGATTGATCGTAAACCGATTGGCTGCAAATGGGTCTACAAAACGAAATATCGTGCTGATGGCTCCATTGAACGATATAAGGCACGCTTGGTAGCTAAGGGATTCACACAAAGAGAAGGTTTTGATTATCACGAGACATTCTCTCCAGTTGCCACAGATGTCACAGTTCGTTCATTTTTAACTGTTGCCGCCATTCATGACTGGACTCTACATCAAATGGACGTGCACAATGCCTTCTTACACAGTGATCTAGACGAGGAAATATATATGGATATTCCTCAAGGCTTACGGAGACAGGGGGAGAATCGAGTATGTCGTCTCCGCAAATCCCTTTATGGATTGAAGCAAGCATCCAGACAATGGTACACCAAATTTGCAAATGCTCTTGCAAAAGCAGGCTTCAATAGTCTAAATATGACTATGCTTTATTCACACGGACTGAAGGTATGTCATCTATTTATTTGATGATATATGTTGATGATATTCTTGTTATGGGAAATGATAAATCTGCTATAGATAATTTCAAGGAATATTTACATGCCACCTTCCACATTAAAGATTTAGGGGCACCTAAATATTTCCTTGGAATTGAAATTGCTCGATCTGATCAAGGAATTTCCCTTAGTCAGCGAAAGTTTGTGTTAGATATCATATCAGAAGCAGGTTTATCAGGATGCAAACCAGCCGTTATTCCCATTGAACAGAACACTAAGTTGACTACTGCAGAATATGATAAGGGCATATCTCAAAATGATGATCCCATTCTCAGAGATCCATCAGGATATCAAAGACTTGTCGGAAAGCTCATATATCTGACTATGACTAGACTCGACATCTCATATGCAGTTCAGACACTTAGCTAGTTCATGCACAATCCAAAGCGGTCTCATATGGATGCTGCCTTAAAAGTTGTGAAGTACTTAAAAGGATGTCCAGGACTGGGAATACTTCTTTCTAAACAGTGTGACATGAAGATGACAACTTATTGTGATGCTGATTATGCTACATGTCCCATAAGTCGAAGATCGGTCACCGGATATTGTATCAAGCTGGGAAAATCTCTCCTCTCATGGAAGACAAAGAAGCAGCCTACTGTATCTCTATCTTCAGTCGAAGCAGAGTATCGAGCTATGACTAAGGCCACTTGTCAGATAGTGTGGATATGGGGATTGCTTAAGGATCTCGGAGTACAAGTGCATGGACCAACAAAGTTGCATTGCGATAATGATGCAGCCCTCAAACTAGCAACAAATCCTATAGTTCATGAGAGGACCAAACATATAGAAGTGGACTGTCACTTTACACAAGAAAAAATCCAAGAGGGAGTAATCAAAACAGAAGGAATTAGGACAACGAAGCAGCCAGCAGATATCTTCACCAAACCTTTGTGTCATAGACAATATGCATATCTATTAAGCAAACTGGGTGTCTTGGACATCTACAAGCCATCAACTTGAGGGGGAGTGTTAGAAGATATGCATCTTTTGGTAGTTTATGATCTGATTTGATTATGATTTTGTACATCAATTAAGGATTAGATTTAGATCTAGATTGATATAGATTGATACATAGAATTCTTTATTTTGATTAATTGTACAATCCTAGTCTTATATCTTTGGAGTCTGTACATTCTCTATACAATTGAATAGAGAAAATCTATCTCTCTCTCGGCTTCTTCCGCCTCAGCCTTCTCTTCCCTCTTCCTTTTTACTTTCTTTCATTCCGTGTTTATTTTCTTCACCAACTGTTCTTCCTTGTACTAGAAGGCATCGAAAATTAAATAGAAGTGAAGTTATAATTGGCATAAATAAACTAAAGTTTTAAGAGTATAAATATGCAATTCCAAAAGACAAACATGACATGACCCTTGAAATGCCACCAACAGTTATTCAACTGGTGTAATTATACATTTTTTGGCCACATGTGGAAACCGTTTCATAGAAAATAGTTATTATTCCAAGCCAAAAATATTGGCTCTTAATGAATGGAATCATTGTGCTTGTTGATGTTTTATGTATATTAATGTTGAGGCGTTTGGAATTAAACGAAAGTGAAATCACAAATTTCAAAAGTAAATTAAAATCTATAAGGGTGGAAAAAGTTATCCTGAAAATATGAATTGGAATCTCTAACTGTCTAATGAAATCGAAGAAATTTAGCATGTTTTTGGCAAAAATAGGAAAAGAAATAACATGTTGGAAGTACTTCCCTTAGAAGTAACATACGTCGGCTCTGCAAACAAAAAGGTAAATAATAAATTAATGTAACTATCATGCGATGACATGAGAGTCAACATGTACGGACATTCTTTTTCTGGAATGTAAAAGAGTTACAAGACTTGTCAAAAAAAAAAAAAAAAAAAAAAAGAGTTACAAGACAAAAAGACTTATGAATTTTCTAACATTAATTTATTATTTTCCTTTTTGTTTTCAGCATCAGCTCCCATGCACCGTTACGACGACGCATAACAAACATCCGTGAAATAAACCGCCGGTTTTGTGCCATCCAACGTCTCCCACGAGATCCAATAAACCGCTGGTTTTGCATCAGGACCCAATTTCCTTTTCTTCTATATAAATATTCCTCCTGCTCAGAAGAAAACTCACTTCCCAGAAAAACCCTAATCCCGAATTCTCTCTTCCACACCCAGAGATCTCCAGAAAAATCCCAACCTTGACACTCACACAGCAAGGCAGAAAATAAGTCTTCCACATCACGAGCTCTACAATTTGTTCTTTTTCATTTTCTTTCAATTAGACTTAATGTATTTTTGTAACTCTCTCTCTCTCCGTGAAGAATGCAAAAGGAGACGGAAAAGTCAATTAGTCCTGCCAAGACATGTCTGTAGGTCGCCATCGCCGATGACATCCCCGCGCCAGCCCACCTCCCGGGACCACGACCGGAATTTTCTTGAAATGCCGTTTCTTGGAGTCCCTCGGCCTTTTCAAAAATCTTTCTAAGCTTGAACTCGTACGGCTAGTCCAATGTGTCGTCTATCGTATGGTCCACGTATCTGGGATCTCAATATAATCCCTATCGTAATGTCGTAGTCTTGGACTTTGACGTCCTGGGTCGACAGCCGTGAGAGGCATAGTTTCTCTTTGACGATTGCCGGTAGGTAATGCTTTTTCTCAAAGACTTCATCAGTTATTACTGGCTTGCCACCGGCAATTTCGTGGATCTTGTCCACCAACAATCCCTTAAGCTCCTTGCCCTGCTCGCCGTCGCTGTACTTCCTCCGTAGAGCCACCTGTATGATGTTCGTCAGCGACGTGGACACGTCATTCGTATCCGCCGAGCGATGCTGCTCAATCTTGTCCGTCAACAGAAAGATCTCTTCTTCTCGGACCGTCCGAAACAGGTGAAGCCTGTTGTTGCAGGGCTGTTGGAGCACGCAGTTGCTGCTGCCTCCGGTGCTCACCGTACGGCGCCACCTTGCAATGGCACAGAATCCTTTCGGACAGGGTTGACCTGAGTCGAATAAATGTCACAAATTGACACTATTTAGTACACATGAGGCTTTCGTCTTGTTAAATGAAATGTACAAGGGCTTCGATAGCATAATATTTTTGGGCTATTATTAGAATAACAATATTTTATGAGCCACAAACTTTTTATGGAGTAGACCACCGGCCGCGGTGGCTCCACTGGCTAAGACTCTACTGATCCTCAACGAAGAGGTGAAGGGTTCAAAACTCAGGAGAGGCGCTAGGTGTATTAAGTGTGACTCAAGAGTGGTGGGTCCTCCTGCTTAAGTATCACTTGGGGGTTTACGACGCGGCTGTCGGCTACAAGCCAGTTCCTCCAGCACAAAAAAAAAAAAAACTTTTTATGGAGTAGACTCCACAATAATTTTCAATCATTTGTTATTTATGTTCTTTTTTTTTTTTGGGGTTTAAGATAGATTATTATTCTTATAGTACATTAAGGACAATCGAATAAGCATTCCTTAGAGTTCAATGTTTTGTAATAGCACGAGTTAACACGCGGTTAATGTTCATATTTGTATTCCAACTTCTCCAATCACAAATGCTAGAAAATATAATTAAGATGAATGAACATAGGTTACCTACGTTGGCTCATTCTTTGAAAGAAGTTTTTATGAGATGCCTATCTGTCAAAATTTTGACTTCTAATTCCAGCAAAAGAATAATTGGTGCATCCTGTTTTCGGACGATACATACAAAGAAGCCCACTGATGGTCAAGTAATTAGCAAACCTATAGGAGATGTTTATACATTTGATATTATGAAATATCCTAAGATAGTATACTTGTGACAAATTTACCGTAAACTAATTTATTTACCACGAAAACGCCTAAACCGGTATACTTGTTACAAAAAACTCTACCAATGGGGATAGTGTGAGATTGAAATTTTGGATGGGAATTTGGCCGATAGTCATAGTGGAGGGGTACATTTGAAATGGACTCCAAAATATAGGGTGCACATTAATTTTGAAATTGTAAACGCCAAGAAGCAAATTGGCTACAACCTAATCAATATTTTTCTAGCTACACTCGCCGGCCGTCTCTTCTCCACTCTCTACACTGTCCAACGGCGGCGCCGCCCTAAAAGGACTCTAGATGCCACCCAACCACCTCCGGCGCTGAAGCCCTTCAAGCCGTACTCATTGGATATTTCAATAATATTTTGAAATATTAATAACAATAACTTCGATAATAGTTATGACCCCATTGAAGATCATTATTATTTTTAATGGTCACATAACGGTTTCTTAACGGTCATACAACGGCTTTCCAATCGTTTTGTAATGTTTAATTTATTTCTCAAATAAATCATTCATTATTTTACAACGGCTCTTTTAACGGCTCTATTTTGTCTGAATATAAAATCTTACAAGACAATCTTAAAAATACACACTGAATGAAAGAGAATATTCTTTCTTTTTGAAATCTTTCCTTTCCTTTTCCTTGCTGGGTTATACACAGACGTTGTTTCTGTTCTTTCTAATATTCAGTGCGGAATATAGAAGAAGGTCTGTTGTATCTTGGGAGGATAGCCGTTAGAAGCCTATCGCACCGAGTTTCGCACTCCGAGGGACGGAATTATCCTTAAGGACAGTGGTTACGTTTGCATGCCTCAGACAAATTTATTTGTTCTTACCAGCCTTTTTCCTATAATTATCATATTCGAATGACACCTTCACCCCAACCTTTCCCAAAAGCGCTACTGAGACCAGGTTTGCCCTTATATTAGGGACATGTAATACATCATTCAGGGTCAAATTCTTGCCAGATGTGAGCTTGAGAAGAATTTTTCCTTTTCTTAGAATTAGGAAGCATAACCTTAGCAAGACACCCCCACACTTTCAAATATTTTAAATTAGGACAATAACCTTTCCAAAATTCATAGGGTGTTTTACCTGTTTTCTTATGAGGTTTGTAATCAGATTTTTTGTTATAATACCTATTTTGAAGATGTTGAAATTTGCCTTGCACCAAATTTGCCCTGATAGCAATTTCCTTAGCTTTGGCAGCTTTGATCTCCTTGTGAGTTGTATCCTCAATGATGATATGCACGATCAAATCAGCAATTGACAATTGCTTGTCCTTGTGCTTGAGTTGTTGCTTGTAGTTATTCCAAGACTCAGGCAACTTTTCAATTAGCAGGCCCGCAAAAAATTCTTCTTGTAAGTTGATGTTTTCTGCCTTTAAGTCCTCCACTAGCTTGTGATATTCATTGATTTGTGTCTTGATCTCCTTATCATCGGACATTTCCCATCGATAATAATTCCCGATTACAAATTTTTGTTTGCCCACATCTTCGGCAGTGTACTTTGCAGTCATGGAGTCCCATATTTGTTTCGCTTCCTTGTATGGACAGTAGACATCAAACAATTCATTAGAAAGAGTACTAATAATTGTGTGCCTACATACCTTATTAGCGTGTATCCATTGATCTCGAAGCTTGTTATTAGTTGGTTCGGCCTCCGTAAGTGCGAAAGCCACGCCGTGCACATCTAGGATAGAGAAAACCCTTTCTTGCCACCTTCTGAAATTGTTGCCATTGAAAACTTCGATTTTCGATATGTCGGGGAATGGTTTGGCATAGGACATATGTGGTAGTGGTGGTATTGCAACTGGACTGGTGGAGATTGAGGCATCGGTAGCAGTATCAACTTGATGCTCCATGAGAGTTTTCCTTAAGAACAGTGTTTACGTTTGCACGCCTCGGACAAATTTATTTGTTCTTACCAGCCTTTTTCCTACGGTACTTCTTCTACAGTCACCACAAGCCCTCCCAAAACCGCCCCTTCATGTATGTCGGCCTCTTCTCCTCCCGCAAGACTATCCCTGCTCGGCAGAACCCGCCAGCTCCTTTCCGCCTCCACATATGGGATCCACAGTACCATAGCCCCCTCCAACATTTGCCCTCGTTGCCCGAGCCTCCCTCCTCCCTTTGCCACCTATCTGATATTGCCCGATTCATTGTCGATGCATTCTGCTAGAAGCGCAGCAATTGGGGCTTGCCCATCGTTGCGAAGCTCAGCAAACTCGGTCACGTGACGCCTGGCATCGTTGCGGAGCCTCCAAGTTCTTTGCTTGGGCATTTGGGCAAAAAGGATTATAGGCATAACTATGCCGCTTGCCTATAATGCACATGATTATTGCTTGAATAGTTACAATAAGTTAGCAGCTGGCCAGGTGCCCAAGTTGATGGACTTGCGGGGGAAGCCGCCTAGTGAGAAGCAATTCGAGATTTCAATTAGGATGCGTGCAAGATGCCGATAGGGGATTGAGGCTTTACTATGTGTATGAGAAGATGAAGAGGTTCGGCGTGAAGCCACGTGTGTTTGGGCTGGGCTTGCCCGGCACCTTCTTCTCTTCCTTTTTCCATCCCCCACTTGGGCCTAGCCCTCTTCACTCCCTCTTTTTCTTTTTCCCAGCCCGGCCCTTTCCTCCTCCGGTCCTCTCTTTCCGGTGTTTGTTGGTCCTTAGACGCGGCTTTGTAGTTTTTCTTTTGATTGGTTGCTTGATGTGCCATTTCTTTGTACGTATTGTGTTTTTCTGTGGAACGCGATGACTGGTCGGAGTAATGATAGTCGTCAGAATAGGTTTGCTTTTCCGATGGTGAGTCGAGGTGAAGGCCAACCGGGGCAAGGGGCGTCAGTTGCTGATTTGCCACGTATTATCCATAGATAGACGAGTGAATCGTCACATGTAATTTCTGTAGCAACGTTGTCATAGGTCAAACACCGATCACTATTGCCCCTCTCGTCTAGTTTGTTTCCTTTTTTACTTTAATTTTTTCAATTTATCCTTCTTATCAACAAAATTAGTTTTTTCCAAATTTTTTCTTTTGTCCAAACAAACTTGCTTTCATTACTCTTAAATGAAACCTGGATAACAAGTCAAATGGGCCTCCAAACATAAAAAGGTCTCATAAAAATTAAGGTAAATTTATTACAAATGTACCTTTGGGATAATATCGTTAGTTTTAAAAAATTAATTTTCGTTAGTTTTTATTAAATTTTATCATCAAATTGTTGAGTTGGATAACATATGACAATTAATAGATGTACTAATTTAGGGTTAAATTATCTGTTTATCACAGATGTACTAATTTGTATTTTTTTTTACATAATCCAATTTAATAGAAATTGACAAAATGTAAATTTATTACAAATTTACCTATTTGGGATTTTTGATGATCAAAAGATTAGTTTTGATTAAATTTGTTACAAATTTATCAATTTGATTTTTTTTTTGTAGTAAAAAAATTAATTTGCGAGTACCGGTGTAGGGTTTTTGGTGGTACTAGCCCATGTTTATAATTAGTTTTTTTTTTTCTTTCTTCTATCTTCCATCTATATTATTTAGTTATTCACTAGAGCAATAATGATTTGAAGTTGATCTGGGATAGCTGTTCAAATCTTTTATGATATAGCCATGAGATGCAGATGCGCAACGGACTTTTTAATCTCTTACAACTTTTTCCAGGTTTTGAATTGATGCAAAAATCATTTTTTTTTTATGCAACATGGTGTATAACAATCTTGTTATACAAAAGTACACGTGGCTACAAGCCAGACTTCTTCATCTTCTCATACTCATGGTAAAGCTTCAATCCCCTATTGGCATCCGCTGCAATCAAAAAATTGCTTCTCACTAGGCGGCTTTCCCTCAACTCGGGCACTGGATCAGCAGCTCGGAACTTCTTGTTCCTATTCAAGCAATAAGCAAGTGCCTTATAGGCGGGCAATATTAGGGGTGAGTGATTCCAAATTCCGTACATATTATACTTAGAATATTGAAATCTATTCATTAGAATAGGTTTCTCATTTTTTTAAACATGAAATCTACCCCGCATATCCTAAAGCTTGGAATCTATCCTATATATTATCAATTGAATGATTGCTGTAAATTAAAACCTTTAATGGCCACCACTTACTGTTAAAATTCGTTAATCATAAAGACATACGAAAAATATAAACATTAATTATGTAAAAATTTTCGTTATAAAATGGAAATTCATACTAATGCTTCTAGATTATGCATTCATCATAGAATATTGTATGTTACAGATTTGCATGTCCATGCGGCTTAAATACCAAGTGGAAAAACGAGCTTCTTTTCTCATTTATAGTAAGACACGAATGCAGAGTCCTTAATAGTAGCTCATGCAGATTTGCATGTCCATGCGGCTACTCTCGAGCAATCCTGTATCGAGCTTCTCAAAGTGCTTGGCGGTCTATACGAAGATCCTCTCGCTCCCGCAACATGACCACAGGCCGTCGGGGAAGTTGAGCAGCTCCCAGAAGGTGGTGGTGGTGTTGTTCCCGTCCTCACCACTGCGCGCGTCGTCAGGCGTACCGGGGTCGTAGTAACTCTGAGGCGTGGCGGCTTGGGGCCCCTTGGACCGGTTGGAGAGATTGACCAAGCAATCGATGTCCTTGATTACGATGATGGACTTGGAGCTGGTCTTCACGGGGACTCGGACTTGGAGTGCACCTCGGTCAGCTCGAGGTCGTAGATGTCATAGCCGAGGAAATTGGCCATCACGGCGATCGTGCTCGATTTCCCTGTCCCAAGCGGACCATAGAGCAGGTAACGCCGCTTCCAGGCCCCACCCGTCTGCCGGAAGAGGGCCTGCCTGGAGGTGAAGTTGCCGAGGTTCTCCATGATGTTCCTCTTCCTGTCCGGGTCTGTGGCCAACGTGTAGAAGGTGCTTGGGTGCTTGAACGGCACCGAATCCCAAGGTTGGCCCCGGGAATCGAGCGACCTGCCGAGAGAATTAGTGTAAAGGAGGCGGTGTTGGTTCTTGCGGCGGATGTCGTTGGCCTTACCCGTGATGGAGTCCAGGTAGGAGTCGAGGATGAGGTCCTTGTCGCGCTTCTGGATCCGGAGCCTGAAGCCATACGAGAAGGTCTGGGACTGGCTCTGCGTCACCACGTGCTCCCACTGGACGGCAACGCCATTGAAGACGTCGTTGATGCAGTCGTCGTTGGAGAGGCCGAAGGTGGTGGTGCTGGAGTTGATGGTGCGGGTGAGGGAGAGGTGGCTGGCGGAGGGGGAAATGAAGGAGCTGAGGTAGAGCTGGACGGCGTTGTAGAGCTCGTTGGTGTTGATGCGGTCGATCTCAGTGACGTCACAGTAGCAGTAGGAGGAGAAGTAGTTGAGGGCCTGGTTCAGGAACCCGAAGGCAGAGAACCAGAGCTCTGGCGGGAACACCACCTGCAGGATGTTCATCAGGGATGCCAGGACGCCCAGGAGGGAGACCAAAGATGTCCAGAACTCCTTCATTTCCGTCTCTTTGATCTCTATGGCAATGAGTGTCTCAACCGTACGAATGTAGGAGGTATCAACAAAAGGTGGACACTAGTACTTGGGAAAAAACATCTAGCTTTTATTCAGCCATAGTTGGATAGAATTCGAGGACTTGCATTTCCAATGTCCATTGATAGCATCACCAGGAAATGAGGTCAAGCTAATCGTGTTGTGTGTCTTGAGATTGAAGATGTGTAGCTGTTGCTTTGAGTCAGTTTTGCACGCAAGAAAATTCAGAAAGTGCCTGCTTTGAAGAATTATGCTGGATGCCACCCCTTTTTGACTGCATATGTAACCATCAGCTTCAATTACTGTGTAATATCAAGTTGAGGGAATGATGTCTTCATCTATTCTACTGAAGGTGCTTTTCTCTTATGGAAAAATTCCGCAGCATGATTGTCAGTTGCAGAGAGCAATTGTTCATGTATTAGGTCGAAGACAAAAGGAATGGATTTATCTCAAAATGAGAAGTCAGGCCTCAACCTAGAGCCTGTAAAAGCTGTTTTATCTACCTAGGCGCAAAACAGGAGGAGTTCGATTTAATTCAAAAGCGGGAACAGTTGCTGCACTGTTGGTGTTTGTGCGGAAGCGTGTGTGTGTGCGCAAGTGTGTATATGTGAAATATGGGCTAAGGAAATAATTTGCAACAATGGGAACACAAGGCAAGGGGACACAAGGGAACAACAAAAGAAAATTTTTTTTATTTAGTTGTAGTACAAAGTACAAAGGAAGGGGAGGAGCTTACCTTTTGCTCTACCTTTCTACGCTCCCCCCTCCTTCCCTATTTATAGGGACATTCCACCGACATTAGTACTTCTAGGTGCTTCTCTATTTTTCCTTATTATTCTATTCTCAACTTTACAGCTTTTGTTGACTTGTTGACTTTTTCTTTTGTTCATTTGCTGTCCACGTCTGCTGCCCACGTTCCAGAAAAATCTTCAGCATTTGAGAATCTTCTTTAACTTGTTGCTGCTTCTCCATTAAGCATGAGTAGTCTAGTGAGTTCTAGAATTTTCACAAAATTGATCATATTTTAACACTCCTCCTTGATCCATTTTTGTGTTACTCCGAGCATTTCCCGCAATATCTCGAACTTGGCTCGCGATAGTGCTTTAGTGAAGATGTCGGCAACTTGTTCCTCGGTTTTGCAATATTTCAGCTCGATCTCTTTGTTATTTTGCGCCTCTCGTATGAAGTGATATTTGATGTCTATATGTTTGGTTCTTCCATGGAATATTGGATTCTTTGATATAGCAATTGCGGACTTATTGTCGCAAAGTATCGGAGTTGATTCCATTTGTGCTTCTCCAATGTCTTCTAGAATTCTTGAAGCCATATTGCATGACTAGTAGTTGTAGCAGCTGCAATGTATTCAGCTTCTGCAGATCGTGCCACTGAGTCTTGTTTTTTGGATGCCCATGAGAATATTCCAGAACCTAATGTGAAGGCATAGCCAGTAGTACTTCTCCTATCATCAGATGATCCTGCCCAATCGCTATCAGTATAACCGATCAACTTAGTTGTTTCACTAGGTCGGTACCAAATGCCGTAATCTATAGTTCCTCGTAAATATCTAAGAATTCTCTTGGCAGCTCCAAAATGAATTTGACTTGGACTCGCATAAACCTTGATAGTAAACTTGTCGCGTACATAATATCGGCCGTGTAGCGGTGAGATATAGTAGACTCCCAATTAAACTTCTATAGAGGGAGGCATCGGCTTTTTCAGCTCCATCATTTTTCAATAGTTTCTCATTCATCACTAGTGGTGTTGAAACTATTTTGCAATTACTCATCTTGAATTTCTTTAGGAGGTTTTCGGTATATTTCTTTTGCGAGATGAAAATTCCTTCATCTTGATTAACTTCAATACCGAGGAAATAGTTCATCAAACCCAAGTCCGTCATTTCAAATGTCTTCATCATTTCTTCTTTAAATTTTCGGATCATTGTCTGATTGTTTCCAGTATATATAAGATCATCTACATATAGAGAGACAATGAGAGTGTCGGACTTACCTTGGGTCTTGATGTAGAGTGTTGGCTCACTCATACTCCTCCTAAATCCTTGCTTGATGAAGTACTCATCGATTCTACTATACCATGCACGTGGTGCTTGTTTTAACCCGTATAGGGCCTTCTTAAGCTTTAAGACTTTTTCTTCTTGGCCTTTGAGAATAAAGCCTTGTGGTTGTTCTATGTATATTTCTTCTTGAAGATATCCATTTAAGAATGCTGATTTTACATCTAGTTGATAAATCTTCCATTCTTTTTGTGCCGCTAAGGCTATAAGTGCTCGAATAGTATCAAGGCGAGCGACGGGAGCAAAAGTTTCAGTATAGTCAATACCTGGTTGTTGCAAGTATCCTTTCGCCACAAGCCTTGCTTTATGCTTCTGGATTGATCCATCTGCATTGAGCTTTGTCTTGTAAACCCACTTAACGCCAATAATCTCTTTGTCTTCGGTCGATCAACAAGCTCCAGGTTTCATTTTTCTGGATCATCTTGATCTCTTCTTCCATGGCTTTTATCCAAACTTCATCTTTGGATGCTTGTTCATAGTTTTCCGGTTCCAAAATAGCAAAATTGCATGTGTCATAAATTCTTCTAAGGGCTTTTACCCTTAGTACCGGAGACTCGGAGTAGATTCTTCTTGTGTCACCCTTGGAGAGCTTGGTGGAGTTACGTCGTGAGTGGTAGAATCCGGTACTTCTCCTTCTTCTTGTGACGTTGACTCCTCTTGAGTAGGTGGTGTGTCTGGCAAGGTTATGTACTTCTTCATGATCTTCTCGTCTTCCCAATTCCAGGCAGCATTCTCATCGAACTCGACATCTCGACTAATCATTAGCTTTTTAGTTCTTAGGTTGTAAACCCGATAACCTTTTGATTGGTCACTATAGCCAAGGAATATTCCTTTTTCTGTCTTTTCATCTAGCTTACTCCTTTTTTGAGCAGGGATGTGGATGTAGCAAATGCATCCAAACACTTTGAGATGCTTTGCTGAAGGCTTCCGTCCACTCCATGCTTCGACTGGAGTTTTATTTTGAACTGCTTTAGTTGGACACCTATTTAATAGGTATACAACAGTATAAACTGCTTCTGCCCAGAAAGTGTTGGGAAGGCCTTTCTCTTTTAACATAGACCTTGCCATCTCCATGACGGTTCTATTTTTTCTTTCAGCTACTCCATTTTGTTCTGGGGCGTAGCCAACAGTTAGTTGATGATGGACTCCTTCATCTTCACAAAATTTATTAAACTCCTTTGAATTGTATTCTGTGCCTCTGTCACTTCTTAGGACTTTGATTCTTTGGCCACTTTGATTCTCTACGTGGTTCTTGAATTTTCTAAAGATAGAGAAAACCTCAGATCTTTCTCGAAGAAAGTATACCCACGTCATTCTTGTGTAATCATCAATAAATAGGATGAAATATTTATTTTGACTAGGTGTAGGTGTCCTCATCGGACCGCACACGTCCGTGTGGACAAGTTCCAAAGGCTTCTTAGCTTTCCATGAAACTCCAGATGGGAAGGACTGTCTCTGTTGTTTTCCAAGAAGATAGCCTTCACAAACATCTGAAATTTCTGTGATGGCTGGAAAATCTCTCATCATATTTTTCTGATGGAGAATTTTTAATCCAGCAAAATTGAAGTGGCCAAATCTTCGATGCCATAGCCATGAATCATCAAGTTGAGCTTTCATGGCTATATCTTTGACCAATTTCCATTGAATAGGAAAATTGTTATTTTTCATCTTAACAGAGGCAATGATATTTTTATATTTATCGTAGATAATGCAGGCATCTCTATTAAAATATAGAGAATACCCACTTTGTATCATTTGGCCCACACTTAAGAGATTTTGTGCAAGACGAGGGACTAGATATACATTACGTATATATTTTGGGCCTTTATTCGTTTCCACGGCGATGGTGCCTTTTCCTTTGACATCTACTAATGCACCATTGCCCAACTTTACTTGAGATTTCACCGACTTATCAATATGAGTGAATATAGTTTCGTCCCCTGTCATGTGATTGCTACACCCACTATCGATGTACCATGTTTCATTTTTATTATCATTTGCCGCTTGGCCCGCGTAGAATGTATTTTCTTCACTTTCTTTTTTTTCTACATAGTTTGCTCGATTATTTGTTTTCAAGCGACAATCTTTTTCTACGTGGCCATATCTTTTACAAAAGCGGCATTGTTTTTTATTTTTAAACCAACAATCCTTCTCCAAGTGATTTGTTTTCTTGCAAATGCCACAAGGTGGATAATTTTCCTTTTTTATAATTTCTCCTCCTCTTTTGTTTTTCCATGAGCTCCTTCCATCATTTTTAGTTTGATGAGACCGTATATTTACTTTAGACTGAAAGGCACTTTCGACTGAATCTTCATCTTGTGCCATTAGTCTTTTCTCATATGCTTCTAGAGAGCCAATTAATTCACTTATTGATAGGGTCGTCAAGTCTTTAGTTCCTTCTATAGTTGTAACTATAGAGTTGTATTTTTTGGTAAGTGACACCAATATTTTCTCAACAACCCTTTGATCAGTTATCCCATCTCCATAGGCTCTCATTTGATTAACGAGTTCCTTTAATTTTCCACAATATTCTTGTACGGTCTCATAATTTTTCATTTTAGAATTTTCAAAATCCCTTCTCAGAGTTTGAAGGCGAATAATGCGTACCTTTTCCGATCCTTGAAATTCCTCTCGTAGTATATCCCAAGCCTCTTTTGCAGTCCTCGCTCCAATAATTCTTGGAAATACAGTTTCCGAGAGTGCTTGTTGGATAAAATATAACGCCCTTGCATCCTTTTGTAGTTGATCTTTCGAAACACTTGCACCTTCTGGCGGAGCCTCGTAACCTTTTTCCACGATGTCCCATAAGTCTTGGGCCATCAAGAATGTAGTCATTTTTATGCTCCAAAAATCATAGTTGTTCCCATCAAAAATGGGAATGGGAAATGATGATGAGGTAGGGTTGGCCATGGTTTAGTTAGTGGGTATTTGGAAAGGGTAATTGTAGGAATGGGTAGGTAGGACAAACGCCCGACACCAACCAAAGACGTGGCTCTGATACCACTGTTGGTGTTTGTGCGGAAGCGTGTGTGTGTGTGCAAGTGTGTATATGTGAAATATGGGCTAAGGAAATAATTTGCAACAATGGGAACACAAGGCAAGGGGACACAAGGGAACAACAAAAGAAAATTTTTTTTATTTAGTTGTAGTACAAAGTACAAAGGAAGGGGAGGAGCTTACCTTTTGCTCTACCTTTCTACGCTCCCCCCTCCTTCCCTATTTATAGGGACATTCCACCGACATTAGTACTTCTAGGTGCTTCTCTATTTTTCCTTATTATTCTATTCTCAACTTTACAGCTTTTGTTGACTTGTTGACTTTTTCTTTTGTTCATTTGCTGTCCACGTCTGCTGCCCACGTTCCAGAAAAATCTTCAGCATTTGAGAATCTTCTTTAACTTGTTGCTGCTTCTCCATTAAGCATGAGTAGTCTAGTGAGTTCTAGAATTTTCACAAAATGGATCATATTTTAACATGCACGTGAGCAGATTCGAGGACAATGGAGCGGTTAATGAGGAAAGAGGAAAAATCATGGAGACACGGGAGCGGTTGAACAATGGAGGTTCACATGGAGAAGTCCAGTAACCGTCGGAGGGGATTCAAGGCCTATGAACAGAAGGAGTGCACAAGGAGCACGGACACGCTTGAGCTATGTCAAAAACGGGTCAAATTTTCATCTCGAGTCTTCTTCCTTTGTGTTTGCAGCCATGTCTTTCGGTTTCACTCTTGGTTTTAGTTTTCGAGTCTAGTTTTAGTTTTCGAGTCTATCTTGTAATCCACGAATTTCATTATGAATTTGGTAATTGACAGTAGACTCAATGTCATTCATAATAAAAAGTTCATACGAGTGAGCGGGCATGCTTATCTTAGACTTTCTTGACTTTATCAGTCCCTTTATAAGTTAGTTCTTACTCCTCGCATATTCATCTGCGTCAAAAGCACAACAAAGCAAAGTTTGTAGCTTTAGCATTGAATTGGACTTGTTCAGTAATTTTGCGATTGAATAAGAGTTCTCACCCTCGCATTTCCAGTAGTTGTAAGTTTACACTCGAGAACAAAGGAGGTCTAACAATCGATTGGCTTTTGCCTAACACGGTACCAACAACATTTCAAGCCACGATCTTTAGCTCAAAAAACTCAATAAATCACAAAAACACCTATCCATTTTTGAAGCACTTGCTCTGATACCAATTGTTTGATGCCAAGATAATATGATAAATAAATCAAATTATTCAACAATTAAGCACAAAGAATAAGTAAGCAATTCAACGATCAATTGGTATGCGTACAATAAAAAGGCCAAGGGAAAGAGAAATGTTTAGCTGATTTATAGTGTTTCGAACCCCGCCTCCTGAACTTCCCGAATTCACTGGCCCAAAATCCACAAATCGAATCTGAGTACAAAGGTGGGTTGACCGAGAGCCCACTTTCCAAAATACAACCTTCACCTCAAGCCTTTAAGGCTTTTTCATTTCACATCCAAGTGTATATCTCACCTCAGTAGTGATTCACAATAGTAAATCCAGGTACAAGAGGTTTCTCTCACTTAGATAGGGAAAATTGCCTGTATATATTATATAAAATTATGGGAAAATTTCAAATAAGGACCTAAAGTAGAGCCATT
This sequence comes from Eucalyptus victrix, assembly GCA_016097545.1. Classification (NCBI taxonomy): domain Eukaryota; kingdom Viridiplantae; phylum Streptophyta; class Magnoliopsida; order Myrtales; family Myrtaceae; genus Eucalyptus; species Eucalyptus victrix. Next base: position 32,979,099 of record CM027837.1, read on the forward strand.
TTTTCAAATAAAGGTCTAGAGTGAACCTTGTCTTAAAAAGGGGTCTAAAGTTGTTAACTTTGTCTCAAATGAGGGCCCCAACTCATCAGCTAGCCGAATTTTCGCCGGTGGATTTATTCCAGCGATTAGAGCATGGGCAATTTTGTCCAAAAATTTTATCCGAGTGAAAAATAGGAAAATCAAAGATCCCAAATCAAATTTTAGGGCTCTTCACAGAGTTTCTTTCTTTCCAACGTTTCTCTTCAATTCTTGGTGCTTATTCACTTGTAAATTTTGCTCCTAGCCAAATTTGAGAGAATCGTCTCCGCTCTTGAATTCTCTCTATAAATTTTTCTCTCAATTAAATCAGAAAGATTGCAAATTGATTTTGTCCAAAACATTCCATTTTGATCCAAATTAAAGAAGTTAGGGTTGTTCTGACTTGAATCCTCTCCCCTCTATGTCCCGAGCCTAAGGGTGAGCACGGTTCCCGGGTAGAACGGGGAACCGGGGAACCGAACTAGAGGGTTAAGTTCGGTTCCCAATTCCAAAGACACCGGTTCCGGTTCTCGGTTCCATTTTTCTAGGAACCGGTCATAATTCTAAAAAAAAAAAACCTAGCTTCCCCGATTTCCCGCCTCTGCGATTCTTCCCCCTTCCTCTTTCTCTCTCTCTTTCTTTTCTCCACTTTTCACTCCTCACGTCACTTCCTCCCCCCCCCCAACTTTTTTCTTTTCTTCTCTCTCTCTCTCTCCTCTTTCCTCCTCTCTCGGCCGAAACCCCACCCCTTCTTCTTCTTCTTCTTCTTCGTCTTCTTCTTCTTCTTCTTCTTCATCTTGCTGGCTGCTGCTTCATCCACCACCACACCGCTGCCCCACGCCCTACTCACCACCATCTCTTGGCCACCGAACCACCACCAACCACCGCTCGTCTGACGAGCCGTCTCGCCATTGAGCTTGACGAGTTGTTGCGCCGTCCGCATTACCCCTCGCCGCCGTGAGCCGCCGCCGCCGTCTCCAAGCCACCATCACCACCTTTTGCCGCCGCTCGCTCCGCCGTCCGGGCCGTCGTTGCTTCGAACCGCCACCGCCTCCGCCAGAACCGAGCTCTTCCCCCCTTGGCCGTGGGTTGAGCTACAACCGCCGCCGTCTTCGCCGCGCCTTCCGTGTAGCCGTTGGTGCTGTAAGACTCATGTCTTTGCCGTTGTCGCCATCGTCGCGTGCTCGCCATCGCCGGACCTCCCTCGAAGATCGATCTGGCCACGAACGATTCGATGGCGAAGTGCCGGTGGCCGAGCTTCGCGAACCTCGCTCGCGGCTCGATGAATCGGATGGCATGTCACCCTAATTCCTTAAAGTAAATGATCTATGCTTGATGTTTAGGTATGGACCCTTTGGAGAGGAGGTTTCGAGAGTGCTAGGCGGTAGTCTTGTGCCAGGTTCGACCTACTTTTTTGCTGTATGGTCCACACGAATCTGCTACATTACTTGAACTTTCACTTGAGATGTATGGAAGTTTGAAGATTTTAATTTTATCCAAGCTATTGATTTTGTTGCATTGTGGCTTTAAAGGTTCCTTAATTTTGGTGGGAGGTGATCCTGGTGTTAGCAAGAGTACCCTGTTGCTGCAGGTAATGTACTTAGATGATACAATAGAAATTCATAAAATATTTTAAGTTCTGTATATATCTACCTCCCTGTCTAACCATTGTGCCCTACCTTGTCCATCTCATATATTAATACTGGAAGATGGCTGCAGTGATTGCTGAAGGGCATGATCTTGGGAGATCGGCTCCAGTAGTATATGTCTCTGGGGAAGAGGTAAATGGATTTTTCATGTTAGCCTTCTGCTGGTCTTTGCTGTCATGCATATTCATTCTTGTTACCAGATCAAATTTGTTATTGCTTTCGGAGGGTTTTTCTTGTTTGTAAACATAGGCTCTTGTGCATTTTCTATCTTAAGATTTCTCTGGCTTGTACCTTAAGAATTAGCCACGAGACAATTTTACTCAAGGAGTCTTGATAGAAATGAGGATATAGATTTTCTCTAATAGGCATGTGCTGTATGTGTTGCTTATCTTTCTTTTTTTTTTCTAGCCAACCTGTATGTGTCATTGTGATATCACACTTAGAATCTACCTTTTCCCCTTCTAAGGAATCTCTTTGATTTTGTATTAGAGTGTGGAGCAAATTGGAAGTAGAGCTGACCATCTAAATGTAAAAGATTTACATTGATGTGTATTCGCAGGTACTGAAAATGGAGGGCCAACTATTGAATTATTTTGGCTTTCGGATATTTGCGCTCACTACGAAAATGAAACCGAAAAAAGAAAAAGAACCTGTTGGAACCTGGAACCGACCTCGGAACCTGTGACAGGGTAGGTTCCAGGTTTCAAAAATTGAAGAACCTGTACCCGAGGGTAGGTTCTAGGTTCTAGACGGAACCGAACCGGAACCAGGAACCGGTCACCCCTACCCGAGCCTATTCTTGGCCTCCCTTGCTACTCCTCCAGGCTTCTCTCAGCTTGATAGCAGTGACGGTTTCTCTAGTCCCACGCCAAAAAAACACGTGAACGGCAAAGATGAAGAAAATGTGTGCAGGAGTGAGAGCAAGAGCAAAGAGGATTGCTCATCGTTTGGGAGCGAACAATGAGGACCTTGACGGAAAGTACATCGCTGGCGAGATCGTATTCGAGTTCCCGAACAAAATGGTGTGCCACGCGGACTCCTTCTCCCTTGACCGCCCAATCGCTACCCTCACTGCTGACGACAACCTCATGCACGGAGAGATGTGTTGGAGAAATCTTCTTGAAGTTTTTTGAAGCTGACAAAACGTTTCCATCAGTTTAGTCTGAAGGTTTGCAGACTTTGCTATTTAAAGTCTGAAGACCTCGGGACAGCCAGACTCAAGACTCAAAATTTATCCTCATTGGCGGTCTCGAATCTGTTGAAGAAAGGTTATCCAGAATTGGATGTTTCATTAAGGATATGACCTTATCGACTGGAGAAGATCTCTTGGCTGGAAAAGACATAACAGAATTCTTTGATTGATCGAGATTAACTCGAAGATTAAGGATTCGATGATTGTGTAAATATTCTTGGAAGGTTCTTCTTATGGAAACCGAGATCCTGATTGTATGGGCAAACAGGATTGATGGGCTATTGACACATTCCTTTAATAGCTCGAATAATCTTCTTAATTGATTCCGTCCAACGGGTAGATTGGAGGAATTCCTTTGGTAAGTGCTAACGGGTATGATGGCGTAAAGGAGTATATAAGGAAGACGTTTTAAGTTGTTCGAGAAGTGCGCGATAGAAGAATTCCAAAGTCTGAAGCTCCCTGTTGTTTAGACAATTCATTTGAGCGAAACTTTGTATACAAAAGAGAGTCTATATTTGTGAGAAACCTTGAGGAGGTGTGGTAGAGCATCTACACTGTGGAATCAAGGAAAAGCTGTGCTGTAACTTCTCTTTTGTTCATAGTGAAATCCAGCCGGTGGGCTGTCAGTGCGGAAGAGTGGACGTAGGCTTGAAATAAGCCGAACCACTATAAATCTTGTGTTCAATTTTCTCTTCCTTACTCTCTTTACTTTGATCGTACTTCATTTTGTTAATCAATAGAGAACTTCCTTTTTATCGGTTGTCTAAAATCGCTTCCGTATCTCAATAAATTGTTTGTGCACCTATTCACCCCCTCTAGGTGGTTATACTATTTATATCAATTGGTATTAGAGCTCGTGTACTCACTTTGTTTGAAGTGTTTTACTTCAGAGTTAAAGATCCATGGCTAGTATGTTGGCTCCAGGACTGGTAGAAGGGCAAAGCAATACCGGACCTCCTTACTTTGATGGAAAGGACTACAACATATGGAAAAACAAGATGAAGGCGTTCCTAAGATCAAAAGATCCTCTGGAATGGGATGTTGTAGAAAAAGGAATCATTCCTAAAGCTGCACCTGTCTCAAAAAGAGGAAAAGACACTGTTGAGTCTAGCGAAATGACTCAGTAAGAGATAATCAAGAGACAAGCTCTTGATGCAAAAGCAATCTATTCTTTATATTGTGCTTTATTAACCTATTGAATATAACAGAATATCTTCTTGTGATACATCCAAAGAAGTCTAGGATAGATTACACATTACTTACGAGGGAACTGATCAAGTGAAAAAAACCAGAATCAACATTCTCCTCGGTCAATACGAAGCCTTCAGAATGAAATCGGGAGAATCTATAAATGACATGTTTAGTCGTTTTACAGATATCGTGAATGGTCTTGAAAATTAAGGTCAACCAATTTTTGATCCCATGAAGGTAAACAAGCTACTGCATGGACTTTGCAAGGATTGGAATCACATAAAGACCTCAATCAAAGAGACCCAAAGAATCATGCCACTATCTATTGATGAATTGGTTGGAACTCTTCAGTCTTATGAAGTGGAACGAATCAATGAAGACGAAGACCCTAAAGGTAAGAAATCCATTGCATTAAAATCCAATGATGATTCTGATGCTGCAGATTCTGAAATGATATGGACGATGAGGAGCTTGCTCTCATGATAAGAAGATTTAGAAAGCTGAACAGAAAAGGGAGAATATTCAATCCAAGGAAATAAAGTTTTCAAAAGCAATAGACTAAGTCTGTTGAAGATGATGAATCAAATAAAGATGTAGTCTGTTTTGAATGTAAGAAAAAGGGGCACATTAGACCCAACTGTCCTCTTTTGAGGAAGAAGAAAGGAAAAGCCGAAAGGTATCGAAAGCTCTTAAGTAGAAACCTGGAGTGATACAAAATGTGAAGAAAGTGATGATGATTATGCCAACATATGTCTGATGGCACAATCGGATTCAGATTCAAATTCCGAGACAAACTCAGATTCAGACACTGAATTTGAGGTAAGTAACTTCAAAATCCCTATTAAAGTTTCTAAATACATTGATGAGTTGTATTTTAGTCTTAAAACTTCTCTTAAAAGGATTTCTGAACTTAAAAAGGAAAATTTTGTCTTAAAACAACAAGAAAATATTTTGAAAGAGAAGGTGAAATGTTTAGATGTGAATGTTTCTTCTCTTAGAGAAAGTGAAGATAATCTTTCAAAAGAAAATGTATTCTTGAAAAATGATATCTCAAACATTTCCAAAAGATTTTCGATAGGATTTGAGAAACTAGAAAAAATACTTTCTGTTTAAAGATCTTATTTCAATAAATCTGGTTTGGGAATGACTGCTGAAACCATTCATTTAATCGATTTTCCTAAATTGAAAAAAAGAATCAAACAAAAACCCACAAGAAATGCTTACAAAAATCATTTTGAAAAGCCCTTTGTAAAACCAGTAGATCGCAATGCTCTTAGATGTTCAAAATGCAATAGTGCAGATCATTTTGAAAAAGAATGTCCTATGGTTTAGAGACCTGTCAATAAAGTTTGGGCAAAAACCGCATATTAGACTAACTCAAAAAGACCCAAGAAAATATGGGTACCAAAGAAAACTTGAGTCTCTTTTTAAATGCAAGTCACTATCAAGAAAAAGGTGAAATGGTACCTGGATAGTGGATGCTCGAGACACATGACAAGAGATTCAAATTGCTTCATAAAGCTTGTTCAAGTGAATGGTGGAAAAGTCTCATTTGAAGGAAACAGCAAAGGAAAAATTGTGGGATTTGGAACTGTGAAGATTGAAAACCTCACAATAAGCAATGTTTCTTTAGTTAAAGGACTCAATTATAATCTGCTCAGTGTTAGTCAGTTATGTGATACCGGTTTCAAAATCTACTTTCAAGAGGGTATATGCTCAAGAACCAGTAAAGACTTTACTCAGTCATTTATGGGACGAAGACATGGAAACATCTACCTCTTGGATGTGAAACCAGATGAATCGTAATGTTCAATTTCAATCCAAGACGAAGCAAGTTTATGGCACAGAAAGCTTGGGCACATCAATATGAAGCAGATAGCCAAAATTTCAACAAAGAAGCTTGTTCGTGGTCTACCAAATTTATCATATCAAAAGTCTGACCTATGTACACCATGCATATTGGGAAAATGGGTAAGAAATTCCTTTAAACAAATAAATCAAGTTTCCACTAACCGTGTACTGCAGCTTCTGCATATGGATCTCTTTGGACCAACCAGAACACAGAGCATTGGAGGTAAGAAATATTGCTTAGTAATCGTGGATGACTACTCACGATTCACTTGGGTGTATTTCCTGGCAAGTAAGTCTGAAACTTTCTCTTACTTTGAAAAATTTGCTAAAAATGTTCAAAACAAAAAAAGATATGTTATTTCAAGTATAAGAACAGATCATGGAGGTGAATTTGAAAATCAAGATTTTACAAGGTTTTGTGATGAATCTGGTTTTCAGCATTTGTTCTCCTCTCCATATACTCCAGAACAAAATGGAGTTGTGAAAAGAAAGAATAGATCGTTTCAAGAAATGGCTAGAACTCTTCTAATTGAAAGTAACATCTCCTCACGTTTTTGGGCTGAAGCAGTTTTTATAGCATGTTATATTATTAACAGAGTTTTTCTAAGGCATATTTTAGAAAAAAACCCCCTATGAATTATTCAAAGAAAAGAAGCCTATTGTTTCATATTTTCATGTGTTTGGATGCAAATGTTTTATACTGAAAAATGCAAATGATCGAGTTGGTAAGTTTGAAGAAAAGTCAGATGAAGGCATCTTCCTTGGATACTCAATCACAAGCAAAGCATATAGAGTCTACAACAAAAAGACTAAAACTGTGGAAGAATCAATGAATGTCAAATTCCAGGATTCGATACAAAATGAATCTATTCAGACTCATCTTGAAGATCCAGAACCTACTCCAGACTCTACAAAGTCTAAAGAAACAACTTAGACTTTGAAGGACCAGCATCAAGTAACTGTTGAAGATTCAAGTGAAGGAAGTGATCATCATTCTGACAAATTAACCAGCAATTGGAAGCATAAGTCCAGTCATCCTAAAGATCTTATCATTGGCGACATTAATGAAGGAATTCACACTAGATCCAAAAGGCGCGAAGAGTCTAGTGCTGTGGCTCTTATTTCTGAAATAGAACCCAAAAGTATAGATGAAGCTTTATCTGATGAAAGCTAGATTGAAGCCATGCAAGAAGAGCTCAGGCAATTCAGTATCAATGATGTCTAGGAATTGATTCCAAAACCGAAAGGTAAATAAGTTATTTGAGCTAAATGGGTTTTCAGAAACAAGATGGACGAGAAAGGAAAGGTCGTAAGAAATAAAGCAAGACTCGTGGCCAAAGGATACACGCAAGAAGAAGGGATAGACTATGATGAGACTTACGCACCAGTAGCAAGGTTAGAAGCAATTCGTTTATTACTTGCATTTGCTTGTCATAAAAATTTCAGGTTATTCCAAATGGATGTCAAAAATGCCTTCCTAAATGAATTCATCCATGAGGAAGTCTATATGGAACAACCACCTGGGTTTGAAGACTCAAGGAAACCAGACTCAGTATTTAGACTCAAAAAGGCCTTATATAGCTTAAAACAAGCTCCTCGAGCCTGGTATGACAGGCTGAGTAAGTTTTTAATCCAAAACGGTTTTGTGAAAGGTAAAGTAGACACTACTTTATTTATTAAAAGAGAAAGCAAAAGTTTTGTGCTAGTTCAAATATATGTCGATGATATTATATACGGATCCCCTAATGAAAGTCTGTGTAAGAAATTCTCTAAGACTATGCAGGATGAATTTGAAATGAGCATGATGGGTGAGTCAACATTCTTTCTCGGGCTTCAAGTGAAACAACTGAAGGAATGAACCTTTATTCATCAAGAAAAATATACTAATGATCTCGTCAAAAAGTTTGGTCTGAACAATTGCAAGAAGGCTGAAATACCAATGTCAAGTTCCTTGAAGATAGACAAAGATGAAGAAGGAAATAAAGTTGACCAGAAGCTATACAGGGGTATCATTGGCTCACTTCTTTATTTTACTGCTTCTAGACTTGATATTTTGTTTAGTGTTTGCATTTGTGCCAGATTTCAAACAGATCCTAAAGAATCTCATTTAAATGCTACAAAGTGTATTATTAAATACATTGCTTCAACTTCAAGCATCGGCCTATAGTATCCTAAAAGAAGAGACTTTACTCTTCTTGGATACTCAAACGCAGATCTAGCCGGTTGCAGAGTTGATAGAAAGAGCACCTCGGGTACCTATCAACTACTTGGAGGCAGGATAGTATCTTGGTTTTCAAGAAAGTAGAGTACAGTAGCTCTCTCTACAACAGAAGCAGAGTATGTAGCTCTTGGGAGTTGCTGTTCACAAATTCTCTGGATAAAACAACAGCTAAGATACTTTGGAATTGAAGACTCATGCACGGAGATTAATTGCGACAACACCAGCGCTATCAATCTCACTAAAAATCCAATTCTTCACACAAGAGCAAAGCATATAAAGATTCGACATCACTTCATTAGATATCATGTTCAAAATGGAGAAGTTTCGATTCAATATGTTGATTCAAAGAACCAACTGGCGGATATATTCACAAAGCCTTTGGAGAAAAATCAATTTGAAACCATCCGTTCCAAACTCAACATTTTGAGGTATGAGGAAATCAAAGTCTAGAGACTCTCAGACTCAGACATACAAGACCTTGACTGTAAGTTATAGTCTCTCTCGAATCTTGTCTTGAAAATGTACGATCGTCAAACTGTGGTTAATTATTGCTATATTTAATCGACGTAATTGTTACATCGTTTCCTCTTTGAAAAAGAAGTTATTTTTTGAAATGACTATTTTCACGGAAAAAAGGACAGTTATTTTGAAAAGGCATCTTTTTATTTTCCTTTGTGACGGTTTGTATTTCTCTCTTTTTAACCGATCGTGCATTGTTGATTTCCTTTCACTGTACTCTCAAAAACCCTAGAAAGCATCGATCTTCCATTCCCGTTTTCTTCCCTTGTTTCATCTTCGAAAAAGTAGTCATCTTTCTTGGGAAAGTCAAGCACGGAATCTTCCAAAAACTGAGAAAGATGTCGTCTTCAAGAAAGTCTTTGAGAATCGCAAGCAGGGGACCACGGCGAATGAGTGAGGGGCCTACGCACTTTGATCTCACCGAAGAAGAAGTGTCTCCAGATCAGCAGCAAAGCCCACAACATTCTCAGCAGAGTCACTCTCCTCCATCTAGTCCTCAAGGCGTTGATCATCAACAAGAGGAAGAAATCATCGATGATGCAGATCCTGTAAGAGTTCAAAAGCCCACTTTTATTTATAAGCTGTATCGTGCTTTAAAAGGGACTCATACTCCTTTGAAGTATGTCGATGATTTTCTTAAAGACAAAGGATATGGAAATGAATATATCTTTTTGCAAAAAATGGAAAGTTTGGGAATTGCTCGTAGATGGGTGGCTGAAGAAACCCTTGCGAATATCCCAAGTGATCCTCATGATTAGGGAGTTTAATCCTGTAGATGGGAATGATGATGACAAATTATACAGCCAATTTCAACCGAGAATGGGTGTTGCGGTTAAAAATCGAGGAAAAATGGGAGACTTGTTCAGATCGAAGGAACAAAAGGATTTGTACTCAAAATTGCTGAAGCGTGGGGTGATAAACCCTAGGAGTGTGGATTTTGATTTTCTGGATGCTGTGAATATGAACTTAAAGGGAAAAGTTCAGTTATCTTCAACTTGAAAAGTTCTGCTCCGACTCTACAGATGCCTATGCTGAACTAACCACATATTTCTATTCAAATCTTAGCTTCTTGGATGCGAATAGATTCTCTTTCAGCGTTAAAGATCAAGACTTTGTTGTGGATATGGATATGCTGGCAGATGTGTTAGGAGTTGAGAGAGGAAGATATCAACCGATCAAAGTTTCTATTGCTCGTGCTACACTGGAACTTGTTAAAGACAGGAGAACAGAGGAAAAGATTTCCTACTTAAGGATGAGTGCGTTCAACATCTTGCTTCACAAGATTGTGATCAATTGCCTCCGACCGAAATCAACTTCCAAGACTGATGTTTCAAGTTCAGAGGCAAAGCTGATGTATGCCATCCTCACTGGGAAAATGTTTTCTCTTTCTCACACTGTTATGTTCCACATGTATAGAGCCATGATGAAGGATAGAGGTCAATTTCCTTACCCAAGTCTTGTGATGAAGTTATTCAAACATCTGAACATTCAGTCTCCACAAATCCTTTGTGCTCGATCGTGTGATCATATGGTGGTAGGACTGAAAATGGTGACCAAAATGCTTCTGAAAGAATTGAACAAGGCGTTGGAGAAATTCAAGGAGAAGACTCCAGTCAAAGCTCATCAACCCTCTTTTTCATCAAAACGGAAAGGAAAGGAGCCCTTGGTTGCTTCAAGAACGAAAAGAAGAGCTCTTATTGTTGAAGATGAAGATGATGATGAAAACCTCACCATTTCTGCAATGGCTTTGAAGAATTTAAGTCGTTTTGTTCTAGAGAAAGAATCGGAACAAATGACGAAAGCAACAGAGGAGAAGGAAGCAGAGGAGAAGGGAGAAGAAGAAAGAGAAGCTGAAAAGGAAAGAGCTGAGAAAGAAGAAGAAGAGAAAAGAGAAGAAGGAGAACCTGAGGAACACTCTTCTCCACCTGAAGGCATGGAAACAGGGGGAAATCAAGAGAAAAGAGGGAAGTCCTCATATCCTGATGCAAGTGAGGGCGTCAGTTGCTCTCTTACAGACCCAGAGGACATTTATGCCTCTCAATTTCCAGAGGAAGGTCATGACGTTTCATCGCAAAACCTGCGAGATTATGCTGATCTACCATCGTCTGCATTTACTCCATCAGATCGGGCCGAAGCAAGTACTCAGACTGATAATGCAGCAGATTTTCGCAGAATCATGGATATTCTCTTGGAGATGCGAGGACAAATCTATGCTCTGGGATGCGAGGTTCAAAACTTGCAAAATGCGGGTCAAGTTTCTTCATGTTCATTGAATGATCAGATCCAAGCCCTCTCTGTTCAGATTCAGGCCAATGCCAAGGGTGAGGAGATTGCACATCTGAAAGAAGACTTGAAAAGGCTGGAAGGCATTTCAGTCTATGGGAGATTTCCAGCTTGTTCGCGTTCCTAAGCAATCTGGACTTTATTCCATTTTCATCTCAACCTTTTTAATGCTGACAAAAAGGGGGAGAGATGCAAGAAGTTTGAACTTTGACTTTTAATCGTGTGGATTGTTGGATTGTTTTGATGTTTAACTCTGTTTGACTTTATTTTTTGTGTCTGGATGTGAACTGAACTTGACTTGGACTTGACTGTTTCCATTGATATCTTATGGATGGCTTTATCGCATACTAGACTAACCTATTTTCTATGGTTGCAGATTCTAGTGTTATTCATTTAGCCATTTATCTCTATAAGATATGCATATAAGTTTGAGAAATGTTTTGCAGGTCAAAATTGTCCAAATCTGCAGGAAAGTTTTGTCACCATAAAAAAGGGGGAGATTGTTGGAGAAATATTCTTGAAGTGTTTTGAAGCTGACAAAACGTTTTCATCAGTCTAGTCTGAAGGTTTGCAGACTCTGCTATTTAAAGTCTGAAGACCTCGGGACAGCCAGACTCAAGACTCAAAGTTTATCCTCATTGACAGTCTCGAATTCGTTGAAGAAAGGTTATCCAGAACTGGATGTTTCATTAAGGATATGACCTTATCGACTGGAGAAGATCTCTTGGCTGGAAAAGACATAACGGAATTCTTTGATTGATCGAGATTGACTCGAAGATTAAGGATTTGATGATTGTGTAAATATTCTTGAAAGGTTCTTCTTATGGAAACCGAGATCCTGATTGTATGGGCGAACAGGATTGATGGGCTATCGACACGTTCCTTTAATAGCTCGAATAATCTTCTTAATTGATTCCGTCCAACGGGTAGATTAAAGGAATTCCTTTGGTAAGTGCCAACGGGTATGATGGCGTAAAAGAGTATATAAGGAAGACGTTCTAAGTTGTTCGAGAAGTGCGCGATAGAAGAATTCCAAAGTCTGAAGCTCCTTGTTGTTTAGACAATTCATTTGAGCAAAACTTTGTATACCAAAGAGAGTCTATATTTGTGAGAAACCTTGAGGAGGTGTGGTAGAACATCTACACTATGGAATCAAGGAAAAGCTGTGCTGTAACTTCTCTTTTGTTCATAGTGAAATCCAGCCGGTGAGCTGTCAGTGTGGAAGAGTGGAAGTAGGCTTGAAATAAGCCGAACCACTATAAACCTTGTGTTCAATTTTCTCTTCCTTACTCTCTTTACTTTGATCGTACTTCATTTTGTTAATCAATAGAGAACTTCCTTTCATCGGTTGTCTAGAATCGCTTTCGTATCTCGATAAATTGTTTGTGCACCTATTCACCCCCCTCTAGGTGGTTATACTAGCTATATCAAGATGTACTTTGTCCTTCCGCTCGATGGCTTCTCGAGCCATAGCAAGGCCATTAAAATGAACAAATGAATGGGTTTGTGTTTGCGAGAGAGAGTGAGAGAGATGTGAATGGAGGAGATGAGAGATTGAGGGTTTTGGATCGCAAATACACAAGCTTCTTCCTGATTCGGTTGGGATAAAATTTTACATAGAGAACTAGTACTGAGGAACGTGGAAAAGAAAGAAAACCTATGAAGAGCCCTAAAATTTGATTTGAGATCTTTAATTTTCCTATTTTTCACCCGGTTAAAATTTTTGGACAAAATTGCCCATGCTCTAATCGCCGGAATAAATCCACCGGCGAAAATTTGGCTAGCCAATGAGTTGGGGCCCTCATTTGAGACAAAGTTAACAACTTTAGACTCATTTTTAAGACAAGGTCCACTCTAGAGCCTTATTTGAGAAAACAGCTCAACTTTAGGTCTTTATTTGAAATTTTCCCTAAAATTATTATATTTGTGTCAATTGAATCTCAAACATTTTAATTTGATCAATTTAGTTTTTAACTTTTTAACGATTTATTAATATAGTCATTCTAATCAATTTTGGCTGAAAATCGCTCGTGAGCATCGCCATGCCACGTGAAATGATTAGAACTAATGTAAATAATAATTTGAATTTTTTTAATTATTTAACTTTTTTTTTTTAATTTCTTTCTCTTTGGGTGACCGCAAATTGGGTCTCTCATGCTTTTTTATTTTTGGTTCTCACTCTTGGCATCAATGCACACGTGTGTGCAATACTCACGTAGATCCAACTCAAGAGCCGGTACCATCCGGCCCCAACCCCCTTTTTCCTTCCCCTCCGATCCCTTTACTGGTAGGGCTGCATAGTGCATGCCCGATATCGAATCCCTTGTGCAAGAGGGGTTGGGAGAAATAGTTTCAACACGTGTTGCATTCTCCGTGGGCGCCGGCGCACGGCAGGAGTACCTGATGTTTATTTATTAATAATTCTTATAGGGTAAGGGAGTCATTCCCAAGCAAATCGAGTTCACATGGACAAAAAGTAATACTTGAGCCTCACGAAAGAGATGAATCGAGCTTACATGAACGCGATGCACGCTTGAATATCTCCCCACAAGACCAACACGCAAAAACATGCACTACGAGGAACTTGTGGTGAAAAATCAAAATTGCGTGGAATCTTTGTTGAAATAGTTGACTACGAACCATTGATCGGATTCCTTTAGTCCGAATATTATTGTAAATTTCTATCATTCGTTCGGTTGCTTGACAAATATACCCGGGGCACGCTTCAGGAAGCCCTATACATTTTTGTGGTCGTGCCATGGAATTGAGGAGCCATGTTCCTGGGCACTTCCGCGAAGAAAAGGAAAAAGTGGAAAAAGGAAATCTAACAGGTGGGGGTGGTGGTCTGCTGCTCGCTTTGAAGTGGACCGGCATAGCCTCTTCCCTCTCCCTTTATTTACATACCACAATGCTCCCCCTCGCCCACCCCGACATATTCATCATCTCCTTCTTCCACACCCAGAGATCTCCAGGAAAACCTCCACTTTCACTCACGCAGAATGCCTGATATGAAGGAGTCTTGGACCTCTCTGGCCTCCCTCGTGGCATCCTGGCCTTCTGCCAGACCGTCCTCCCGCCGGAGCTCCACTTCGCCTCCCTCAGGTTCCTGAAGCGGGCCCTCGGCTTCTTCTCCTCCTACTGCTACTTCGAAATCACCTAGGCCGACGGTGTCAATGCCAACGAGCTCTACAAGGCTATCTATCTCTGCCTCCACCAGCCGCCTCTCCCTCATCCGCGTCCCCAGCTCCAACACCACCACCTTCAGCATCTCCAACAACGACGTCTTTAACCTTCACGCCGCGCGTGGGATGCGTATGGTGAGACGACGAGATTTCAATATGTTGATCAATCTGTCTGGGGCGAAATGAGAGGTGAAAAGTCGAGAATCGAAGGTCAACAACATGCGTCATTTCCGATCGACTTTACTGTCGGAACAATAACTGAACAACGGCCAATGTGGCTGGTGTGGCTATAGCAAGTGGACTTTGGTAGGCTTTGTCGAGCAAAAATTACTGTGCAAAGACGTGTATTCGTGATATCAAAAAATTCCTCCGAAAAAAAAAAAAAAAAAAAAAAAAAAAAAAAAAAAAAAAAAAAGGCTTGACCTAGATGACCCATCACCGACGTTGTGGATAATTCACGTGTAATTTTTTTGTTTACTGTCCAAACTTACTGGATTCAAAACTAAATCAGCAAATCTTATTAACTTGAATAATGAAAGAATAACATTACATATTTTCTTATAAATTAGGAATTAGATTTTTTTTTAAATTAAAGATTACATTGAACAAATTAAAATTTAAAGATGACATTACATATTAGGCGAAATCAAAGATCATTTGTATAATTATACCGAACAAAAAGACTTCTATACATACTTGCGGTGTGTCTCTTCCTCACTTTCTCCACCGTCTAACAGCCGCAACACCCGAAAAAGACTCCAAATGCCACTAGTCATAGCGGGGCTCGGCAAGCTCCGTCACGTGACGCCCAGCCTCATTGCGGAGGTCATCAAGGTTGAAAGTAGCCCCACGGTCGCCACCAAGTTCTTTGCTCGGGCAGGTAGGCAAAAGGGTTATAGGCATGACTATTCTGTTAATGCAGCTGGCGTTCCCTTTGTGCTGCAAGTAGAAAACCTGTAGCATCGTATATCACCATCGTTGCGGCTTCAACAGAGGAAGGAAACCTAGTTCCCACATGTTGGCTCTTCTGAAGTTCGATTTGACGAAGAACTAGCAGACCAATTTTAAGACTCATAAAACACATTTTATCCAGGTCTCTGTTTCATTGCCCGAAAGGCTCCAAGCAAGAAAGTCAGCAACATGACGGCAGAAAAAGGAATACTCTCTTCCCTAAGTCGTGATCTAATACTGATCATTGTAACCTTGAACGCATGCTTTTTTTACCCAAAGCAGAAATGGTCCCGTGCCAGTAAAAACTTCAGTACCTTTGACTAGACTGTCCTTGAAAAGAGGCGCTCTAAATAAAATAGTACTTTTTATAGTCAAATTAAGTAGACTAGCCCAAGCTCTAAATTGAAAATATCCTAGATATATGTCATAGAAATCGTACAACAATTTGGTAAAATCCCGAAAGACCGCACTTTTTCCACTCCCTCTTTGGCCAAAACACTCCTGAACACAATAATCTGACTATATCGCCCTTTGTAGATCCCACCTTTTGGCTTCCATCTCATGCTAATGTTCTAGGAAAGTGCCATTCCATTTTTTTCCAGTCGTGTCCCTTTTTTAATTAAATTTTTATTTCTTTTGTTGTGGGTCCCATGTTCACTTTCCCTCACTTCTTCCGTCTCTCCAAGAGAGTTCTCTCTCATGTGACCACTCAAAGCAATAGAGTTAGAGAAATAGAAACTTCCACGCTTGTGCGGAGGCGGCCGAGCGGGTCCTCATGACCTGTGACAGCAGCTCTTTGAGCCGCCCCAGTGGAGGCTCTGCGCCACGTCTCTTACGATAACAAGGGGATCGTGCTTGTGGAGAGCGGTACATATTACTGAGGCACGAGGAGGCCATGCACTATGCATCTGATGAGTCCTGCAATGTGGAGGAGTTCGCGCCGGGCTGATGGGAGGCTAGGGTGGGGTGGGGTGGGGGGAGGGCGGGGCCTTGAGGCATACTCTCCGCAATTTGAAACACTTCATCAAAAAACCCTTCTCTGCAAAAGGAATCAATTAGATTCACAAAAGCAGCTTCGCTCTCAGGCAAATTCTCTGGGCATTTCATTACCTTCAAGAGCTTGAGAATCGATTTTCTCGCCTTCTCCCCATCTATCTGTCAAAAAAATATTAAATTTCCTCTCAAAGAGCATAAATTACGCGGAGGTTGAGCGAGTCAGATCAGTAGCCGCAAAGACAAACGTGGTCAAGGAGGAGGGCTTCACCAATGTCTTGGCGCGGGTTGATGTGGCCCTGACTAGGATATGCGAGTACAAGGACATCACCCGTCGGATTCTTCATTTGTCTGCCCCCTGAGAGAGAATAGAGACAAGGAAGCAGATTAAGAAAAGTGGACGTGAGACCCATGAGAAAAGAAATATGAAATCAATAAATAAATAATGATACGGCCAAAAAAGGGAAATACTTCTTAGAACAGTGACCTAAAAAGTGGAACTCACGAAGGGCAATATTGTCATAACACTGTGTTGAGAAGTTCTTTAGCTAAAAGGGGAGAGGAAAAAGCGCATTCCTTCCGGAAATTCTAAATGAACAAATAACACATTAAGGGCCTGTTTAATAATCATCTAAATAGTGTATAATTTTGATGTTTTGTTTCCGGGAGTAATTTGGAAACAAAATCACGTTTGGTAAAATTTTTATTCCTTGAAACAGATTTGGAGTAGAATCAAGAATAAAAAAAAAAAACTTGATTATTGTTCCAAGAACAAAAAAAAAAAAAAAAGTGGAACTCTTCTTCCTTTGCTCAAATGTTCTCTCCCATACGTTCTCTCCCCTCTTATGTTGCCGTCCGTCATCCGCTGGTTGCCAGTAACCGGTCCGACAAGCTTGCCGGAGGCTCGCCAGGCCAGGGGAAGGTTCGACAAATTCGCCGAAGGCAAGCCCAGCCATCGGCGAGGCTTGAGGCCAAGCCTCAGCGGGGCTGGGCAAGTCTCGCAATCTAGCAAGGCTAAGCCTCATTGGTGGCTAGGTGGGCCTCGCCCAACCTAGCCACTAATGAGGCTTGGCCTCACCGAGGACCGATGACGCTCCAGTGAGGTCGCTGGCCCTCGTCTGGCTGGCGACTTGAAAGAGAATAAGAAGAATAGGAGAAAAAGAAAAAAAAGTAAAAAAAATATTTAAAAATTAAAAAAATGATTTGGAACAAAATCAATGAGCAAGTTTCTAAACGCAATTCTATTCCAAAATCGTAAATTTTGGACTATTACTAAATGGCTTAAAATACCAAGAAATTGTCATCGAGAACGAGAATAAAAAATAATCATTTTCAATAATAATTTATTCTCGAGAATAAAATCGTTACTAAAGGCGCCCTAAGTAATGATGACACCTTTATATTCCGTATCTCTCATTTTTAGCAACCTAGCATCTATAAGCAATAAATGGAGAGAGGGAGCGAGGTCCTCAATTTGCAATATGTAGAATCTATACCATAAGGAAATTTGCAATCCCACAATATCGTCACCTAGCCTGTGCGCTTACGAGCTCGCCCAACCCCACGTGATAAGTACACGTTCGTACGTTCAATGAGTAAATTCCAAATACTTCTATCCTTACAAATTAGGTAGAAAATTCCAAATAAAAAGTTGGAGCGAAGTTGTCTTCTCAAGAAATGACCCATTGAACTTCGTCAAAATAAGAGTTTGAGATACCCGGTGGCCAACACCTAATTTTTTCTGGTAGCCGGAAAAAGGCATTTTTGTCCAATATGAAATTTAGATCGAGATTAAAAAGAAAAAAGAGAAAAACTAAAAAAAAAAAAAACTGGAGGAGAAAAGGGGATTTCAGATGGTCGCCCCCTCGACCTTTCTCCTTTTTTCTTCATCGGCTCACACCATTCCACCCACTACCATTTTTTAAACTACAGTGGCGCATATTGCAAACACAGGCCTCAGAATCATGAGTTGATGATGAGGATTCCAGGAAACAACACCAGCACAAGCACCGCAACAGCTTGGGGGCAGATTCTCAACGCAAACCAAGATTTTTGTTCCCCTTCCTTACATGGAGTTTTCGCTTATGGCTTTGAGGATGACGCTTCATCGATCTCTTCCCCTGTCCTCGGCTCTTGAAGTCTGAAACATAAGAAATCTCAACTTTTCGTCGATCAAGATGAGATTTTGGGGACGTTCAAGCGAAGTCAATCGACCATTTTTCCCTGAACACTGAAATTCGTCCTCCTCCTCCTCTCTCCAATTTCCTTCATCGTTAGCACTACGTGTACGCAGCTGTGTGTGGATCGAGCTCAGAAAACCCCTAGGTCTCGCCCTGTTTCGGCTTCTGCACTAGCAACACCTCCAGACTGCTGCTTGCTCCTCTGATCGCTTCGCCTCAGCGCTCCCTTGGCTGGGACAATGACGGCCGGGTTCCTGTTGCTCCTGCTATCCTGCCTCGCCGTTGAAGCGACGGCCACAGTCACTTTCTCCTCGTTTAATTTTTTTTTTTTTTTTGCTTTTTCAATTTTTTTCGTTTTAATCTTTATTCATATTTTATTTTGTAAAAAAAGCCCTATTTCGATCGCCGAAAAAATCAAGTGCTTGTTGGCCGACGAGCACACTCTCTTGTGTGAGAGGCTTTTTGTTCTTTTACGACTAATTTCTATTTCTACAAAAAAATAACTTTTCGCTTGGCTTGTCAGCCAAAATACTTCCCATTAGTTAGGTGTAGAATGAAATCTCCATCATCTTTCCAAAGAAAGCAGGGGCAATTTGATCTTCAAAGAAATGAAAATTAACTAAGAAATAGCATTCCCTTAATTAAGATAAAAGAGAAGAATTCTTTTCTTAATAAGATGATTGACCTATAATCACATAAATCACATTGCGACATCTCCAAAAACTGCACCTCACACGGGACATCACAAGATGTAGGACACACCAACCATCCCCCCCACACCAACAAAAAAATAAATAATAATAATCCAAAAGGACAAAACCAAGTCAAAGAACGAGCGTTATTTCTATTTTTATAGTAAGACACGATTGCGGAGCGTTTAATATTTAGCTCATGCAGATGTGCATGTCCATGCGGCTGCTCTCAAGCAATGCCCGGTTGAGCTTCTCAAAGTGGCTGGTGGTGTATACGAATATCCTCTCGCTCCCGCACCCTGACCACAGGCCGTCGGGGAAGTTGAGCAGCTCCCAGAAGGAGATGGTGTTGTTGTTCCTGTCCTCACCGCCACACGCAGCGTCAAGCACGCCGGGGTCGTAGTAGCTCTGAGGCGTGGCGGCATGGGGCATCTTGGACCGGTTCGAGAGATTGACCAAGCAGTCGACGTCCTTGATTACGATGATGGACTTATAGCTGGTCTTTACAAGGAGGTTTAGGAGGTCGGACTTGGAGTGCACCTGGGTCAGCTCGAGGATGTAGATGTCATAGCTCTGGAAATTGGCCATCACGGCGATCATGCTCGATTTCCCCGTCCCGGGCGGGCTGCAGAGCAGGTAGCGCCGCTTCCAGGCCCCACCCGTCTGCTGGTAGAGGGCTTGCTCGGAGGCGAAGTTGCCAAGATTCTCCATGATGTTCCTCTTCCTGTCCGGGTCCATGGCCAACGTGTCGAAGGTGCTTAGGTGCTCGAACTGCACCGAATCCCAAGGTTGGCCCTGGGAATCTAGCGATCTGCCGCGAGAATTAGTATAAAGGAGGCGTTGTTGGCTCTTGCGGCGGATGTCGTTGGCCTTACCCGTGATGTAGTCCAGGTAAGAGTCGACGATGAGGTTCTTGTCACGCTTCCAGATCCAGAGCGTGAAGCTGCGCTTCTTATCAGGGAAGGGCCACCCCGAGAAGGTCTGGAACTGGCCCTGCGTCACTGCGTGCTCCCACTGGACAGCGACGCCGTTGAAGACGTCATTGATGCAATCGTTGTTGGAGAGGCCGAAGGTGGTGGCGCTGGAGTTGATGGCGCAGGTGAGGGAGAGTCGGCTGCCAGAGGCGGAGGCGAAGAGGCTGAGGTAGAGCTGGACGGCGTTGTAGAGCTCATTGGTGTTGACGCCGTCCATTTCGGTGATGTCGTAGCAGCAGTTGAGGGCCCGGTTCAGAAACTTGAGGGAGGTGAAACGGAGCTCCGGCGGGAACACCAACTGGAGGAGGGCCTGGCAGAAGGCCACGACCCCCAGGAGGGAGGCCAGGGGAGTCCAGAACTCCATTTCCGTCTCTCTGTCTGATCTGTGAGTCAAAGTTTGTGGAGAGAGAGTGAAAAGGAAAATGAAAAAGAACAAATTGGAGAGCGCGTTGGTGTTGACGCCATCAATCTCTGGCATGTCGAAGTAGCGGTAGGAGGAGTAGCAGTTGAGGGCCCGGCTCAGGAACTCGAGGGAGATGAATCGGAGCTCCGGCAGAGCTTACGCAAGATCCTCAGGACGAAGGCCACGATGCTCAGGAGGGAGGCAATGATGCTGAGAAGGGAGGTAACAAAGGCCAGAGATGTACAAGACGACTCCATTTCTGCCTTATTATAAAGCTAGAAGATCACCTGGGGGGGTGAATTGGTGATAAATTCTCTTTCTCAACACCTTCCTGAGCGAATGTCAAGGTTGAGATTTTTCTGGAGATCTATGGGTGTGGAAGGAGGGGACGATGAAGAAGGGCGTGGGTGAGGGAGAAATGGGGATTTGGGTTGTTTGGTAAGTGAGTTTTCTTCTGACGAAGGAAGGTGGAGTATTTATAGAAGAAAAGGGGCTTGCGGAGCCATTGGATTACTGGAGAAACAGCGGAGCTTAGGAGAAGAGGAGGAATGGTGGTGGTGAATGAGAGAGAGAAGACGGTATATAAATAAAGCGGAGAAGGTGGGTGGGAAGGCAATCCTTTTCCTTGTTATCCCTAATGATATTATCTCATTGTTTAGTTCTCTCTCTCGCCCCGAAGTCGAGCTCATCCAGAGAGAGAGAGAGAGAGAGAGAGAGAGAGAGAAGAGAGGTAGTTTTTAATTGGGTTAGTGTTTTGTGAGGAAAACACTTTCTTAGGTATAGCGACATTATGATAACCGACTAATTTAAAGCCTAATCAGAAAGTTTCCTTTTAATTGGGTTAGTGTTTTGTGAGGAAAACACTTTCTTAGGTATAGCGACATTATCATAACCGACTAATTAAAGCCTAATCAGAAAGTTTCCTCTCATCATATCAGAAGATATCAACTCCTTTAACGCAAACAAATGCAGAAGTACCACTCAAGTAGAAAAGTTCTACCGGCTTCATATTTTGGAGGACAACAGGGAATGACGCACTCATTTTGGGGAAGTCGGTCTACAATCGTTTAATGCTGGACAGGCTAGTAATCCGAAGTTTAATGAAAGATCCTTAACTGGTTTAATTTAGGACTTATTGAAGAGGGATAAAAGAGGAGCTTTTATTTGGCTACTCTCAACCTACGTTAGTCCACCCACATGAGCGGTCAGATCAGCTTAGCCCCCACATGATCTAACGGTTTAAATAATCTAATAGCTCATATAAAATGAGATAATAAAAGTCGAGAATTCTTATAATTTTCATACATTAGGTGGTCCAGCCGAGGAAGAAGTCGGAGAGCACGGCCACGGGAGCGAGACAGTTTTAATGACGGGGAGGAGCGTGAGTTAAAAAGAGATAGTTTGCAACGAATGACCCAGGAGACGCCGCCTGGGTCGCGCGACCCAGGTGACGCCCGAGGTCGCCCGACCTCAGGCGAGGCTTATCGGCGGCCAGATCTGGCCGCTCGCGACTGAGCGCCGCTCACCGGCTGAGCTTCGTGAGAGAGAAGGAAGAAGATGATGAACAGTACTTTTCGAGGGCAAAAAAGGAAAACATAAATATCAATAAGGGCAATATTGGAAAGAAAAAAATTCATGAAAACCTAGACTAGCATTCCGAAAATCCTAAAAGCCCAAAGCAGGTCCGGACCTACTTTGGGCTTTCAACATTTCAAATGCTTAATGGAGACTTGAAAAGCCGAATCAAATGCAAAAAATTTTCCTCAAGGGGCTTTAGGGGCACAAAGCCCCTTGGGAAAGCTGAACCAAACGGTGCCTTATTCGATCACAAAAATTACTGAACAAGTCCAATTCAATGCTAAAGCTACGAACTTTGCTTTGTTGTGCTTTTGACGCTGATGAATATGCGAGGAGTAAGAAGTAACTTATAAAGGGACCGATAAAGTCAAGAAAGTCTAAGACAAGCATGCCCGCTCACTCGTATGAACTTTTCATTATGAATGACGTTGAGTCTACTGTCAATTACCAAATTCATAATGCAATTCGTGGTTTACAAAGATAGACTCGAAAACTAAAACCAAGAGTGAAACCGAAAGACATGGCTGCAAACACAAAGGAAGAAGACTCGAGATAAAAAATTGACCCGGTTTTGACATAGCTCGAGCGTGTCCATGCTCCTTCTGCATTCCTTCCGTTCATAGGCCTTGAATTCCCTCCGACAGTTACTAGACTTCTCCATGTGAACCTCCATTGTTCAACTGCTCCCGTGTCTCCATGATTTTTTTTTACTTCCATGAGCTTTGATAGCTGCCCTGTTTCCGAGATTTTCCTCCTTCCTCATTAACCGCTTCATCGTCCTCGAATCTGCTCACGTGCAGCAACTGTTCCCGCTTTTGAATTCAATCGAACTCCTCCCGTTTTGCGCCTAGGTAGATAAAACAGCTTTTACAGGCTCTAGGTCGAGGCCTGACTTCTCATTTTTGAGATAAATCCATTCCTTTTGTCTTCGACCTTATACATGAACAATTGCTCTCTTCAACTGACAATCATGCTGCGAAATTTTTCCCTAAGAGAAAAGCACCTTCAATAGAATAGATGAAGACATCATTCCCTCAACTTGATATTACACAGTAACTGAAGCTGATGGTCACGTATGCAGCCAAAAAGGGGTGGCATCCAGCATAATTCTTCGAAAGCAGGCACTTTCTGAATCTTCTTGCGTGCAAAACTAACTCAAAGCAACACCTACACATCTCCAATCTCAAGACACACAACACAATTAATTTGACTTTATTTCCTGGTTATGCTATCAATGGATATTGGAAATGCAAGCCTTCAAATTCTATCCATCTACGGCTGAATAACAGCAACATGCTTTTTCCCAGGTACTAGCTTCCATGCTTTGCATATAGCTCCTACATTCATACGGTTGAGACACTCATTAATGTAGAGATCAACGAATCAGCTCATGCCCCCAGAGATCACGAACTTATTAGCCTGTATTGATCTCCAGTGGGACTGATTAAACTGTAGGCCATTCATGCACTATAGCATAGCCTCCAACCATCGCAACAAATGCATATGGGGTGATCTCCCTGCATGGCCCTGCAAAGACGTAAAAATAACATGGGGCAAGACATGCGAATAACCAAAACCGTTTAGATGGGAAAGAAGCTAATCAAACCCTGGAAATTGGGCATAGATCTTGATCGGGGAAAAGATCCATTTTACACCTTAAAGTTACAAGAAGCTGGAGAAAACCAGGTGAAGGTAGTAAAAGGATATTATTCATGTCAATTGAATAAGCAAATTATTTCCAGGCAACACGAAGGTAATTCCAATGTCAAGTTGGCTTACCTGAAGTCCTGGTGCAATAGCAACAGAGATCAACATAAAGTCAACCCTCAATAAGGAATACTGGCATAGGGCAGTAGAACAACGTGCATTCTCAAGGAACCAGAAACTGCCTTGCATTTCATTGAGGCCGTCCTAGTGATCACAAAGCTAGGAAGCCCATCCCATCTTGCATTGCTATGAAGCCTTTAGATATAGTGGTAGTAGAATGAACATAAACACATGTATCATTACCAAGGCAACAGAATACAACCCTTTGCCTTCAACTTTCTTTCCAGACCAAAGAACTTTAATCCCGATAACACTAGGTCTGCTGTCTTATTCTGCGTGTTTTCAACCAGCATGTCGTCATACACAATCACATCCGATTCCTTCAAAAGCTTGCGTTCTTGCATACTTAGAAAAGACTTTTCTAGCTTCTTCTATTGTCCCGTGTTTACACAGTCCAGGGATGACAGCAGAGTGTGCAACATCACTCGGAGGGAAGCCCTCCTGCACCATCTCAGCTAGGACTTCAACGACTTTCTCAGATAGCCATGACTTAATTTCTGAAATTGCAATTTCCACCCTATATTTTGGAGTCCGTTTCAATGTACCCCTTCCCTTTGACTTTTGGCCAAATTCTCATCCGGATTTCAATCTCATACTCTCCCATTGATGGTGTTTGCTGAGGGGGCAAATATCGTGTGGCTCCAAGACTGAATTGAATAGCCAGGTAATTCACTTATATATGAGGAACAGCAGCCCTCATAAGAGGTTTGTCCGAAAGCGAGGAATAATTTTGCGTTTCCAAGACCCACCCCCAAATTCGAAAACACTAATTGAATTGGTGAGTACAATGCTCAGTAAGTTCAATAAGTGGAATCACCAAAGGTTGAAACTTTATACAGAGAAAAGACTCAATTGGCAAAGAATTGGAAACCCACCGAAGCTGCGTGCATCGAAAAATCAATGTAGAGGGAGCTTTTTCTAGCTGGAGCTATTTCAAGGATCCTTCATGACGAGACGGGAGCTCTATTCGCTACGAAGGTTCTTGCTCTCTTTGGTCCAATATTATTATCTCTCCTTGGCCCACTACCACCGGCCTGCAAACAAAGGCTGATTAACTTGCGAAGGCCCATTGTTTGAACACTCTCTCTTTCTCTTGGGTGGCCTATCAGCCCCAACTTTTATGGGATCTCTTACGTTTGGATGCCTGTCGTCGCGTTCCTATTTTAAAAACTCTTGAGTTTTAATAATATCAAAAAGTGTTTCGACCACAACAGAAAAAGAATCCATCCTGCAAATCCGGCAAACTTACATTGTGCCCCTAATCTTTTAAACATTCATCGTGATGCCCTTACCCAAAGGAACTAATTATAGTAAGAAGAAGAAAATGAAAAGAAAAAGGAAAAAACCATTAAAAAAATCCCAAATTATGCCTATTATAATAATATTTACCCTAATTTTTTTTTTGGCAACACAACAAATCCCAAACTTGTACTTGAGCGATACATTTATCTTCCATTAGAATTTTGTTAAAAATTGCTGTTAAAATATGATGTGGATCCAATGTGGCATGGTATTAAAAAATTAAAAACAAAAAAGAGAAAAAGAAATTTCGAAGTTCTTGTTTAGATCATCTTCAACCTCATGAACATTTGAATAAAATGCTCCTCCTGCACTCGTCCGTCGCTGCCCACTGCCCCCGGGACCTCTAGCGACGTTGGTCGGCTCGTGCTTAAACCACCCGCTAGTTCTAGCCAAGATGGTCGCGAGCTTCGAGCTCGGCCTGAGGGCCTATTGGGCCTTCATAATTGCCCTCTTTTCGGCAGCAAATGATTTGATGATTTTGTTAAACCCTTTTGCTTCCAATTCTCTTGACGGTCAAATGGGGGACATTTGTGGCCACTCTTCGTTGGGTCAGTCAGGTGTTCGACCAAGAACAAAATCTTTCAAGTGGTTTTGTCAATTTTATGATGGCAACTTTTTTACGCTCTCCCCAACACCGCCAGCAGGAGATTTTTTAGGGGAATTTCAACGGTATCAGTCTCAAACGGTGGAAGCCACAACCAAGTTTCACTGAAATCTCGGAGATGACAGGGATGGATAGAGGTCCCTTCTGCAAGACATAATCTCCAGCTGCTCTGCTACAGAGGAACTGTCAATACAGACGAAAAGAACCATCAATATAACCGTAGCTACTGTTGTCGGTAGCAGACTGTCGGGCCAAGCATTAAGCTCTGATTGACTGTGGCGGCGGGGACCTTCGAAATTACGTTTGTCGCACCCCAATTCTATAAGGATAAGAACATGACATGACTGTCCTTTTTGTAAAGGGCGTAAAAGGGCGTAATCTTATCATAATCAAAACTCAACATGATATCAAGTCCCCAGACCATATTGGTAATCTTTAGGGAAAAAAAAATGGAAGTTTATTTCATGGTAAAAACAACACCCGGTTCACTCCAATCTTTAATAACTGCATAACTAGCACACTATCTTGGGGAATGAATACACCGCGGCCCGGTCTCACTTGAAGGATGGTTTCTACTTAGCAGTATTTATATTGCAATTAGTCTTATTGTTGAGTGAGAATGGTAGGACTAACTGGATAGTATGCTTCACAAAGACTGCCCATAATGGGTTAACAACAGTTACAAAAAGTCATTTGATTACAATATTAGAGTTTTCTATAATTCACCAATACGATATATATACATATCCAACAAAATTAAGTTAGAAACTCATTAGCTACATACGATCCTTACCAAAAAGTTCCCTAAACTAGACATCTAGCATGTACTCACCCCATGAGAAAGAGTACGCCTTTAGTTCCAGGAAAAATCAGCAAAGGCAAAGGGCTACTGAAAAAGTTTTTGTGATGACGGGAGAGGGGAAGGCAAGACATAGACCCCTCGTTTGTTTGATGATTGACGTATCACTAAATTTCAAGTACGAAATTTTTGTAAAGAAAGTAAATTGTAATATAAGGCCCATTTATTTAGCCTGCATATTTTATTATTCAAGCCCTTGGCCCAGCCCATGTCTCCTATAAACCAAGCTCAGCCCATCTTCATGTGGTGTATGTCTAAAAAATTCAATCCTAACTTACTGTTCGCAAACTGTTTAGCATGCGTGGCCAATTTCAAAATTTTGTTTTGGAAAAACTGCAAGCTTAAATTAAGATTGGTAAAATTTTAAAACTTTACAACACCCTAAACCGTCATACACGTGTGCACACAGCCCGACAACTCCTCAATCGAACACAGCAACTTAGAATTGACATAAAATCCGAATTTGATGCTATAACTTTGACAATTCCTTCAATTAGATGAATAGAGGCTTTGAGTACTTACTAAGTATTGTAGAACGGTATTAAATTGGCTTGATGAGTCGTCCAGATCATCAACGTGTGAATCTCTCTCTCTTTCTCGTAGACAAGCTGCCTTCTTTGGTAATGTCATTGGTCTTCTTCCTCTTACAATCACTTAGGATCTGTTGAAGAGAAAAATAAGGATGGACGGTGTTTGGTTTATAGGAGACATGGGCCGGGTTGAGGGCTTGGGTCGTTAAACATGTGGGCTGAATTAATGGGCCCCATATTATAAGACTTGACCTCGAAGCTTGCAGCCGCCATGGCTAGATTCGGTAGGTAGTCAAGTAAGGGCGAACCGACCCAAAAAAAAAAAAAAGTAAGGGCGAACAAGCGCCGCCAGAGGTCTACGTGGCAGTCGGCTGCCGTGGCAACTGCCAAGGAAGCTTTGGCCGAGCAATTGAGGTTGAAGAGATGAACAGTACTTCAGAATTTCCGTTTATTTTCTTAGCTAATTTAAAAAAAAAAAAAAACCAACACTAGTACGACCGTACTACATTTTCCCCCAAATAATGTACACTGCAATGTTGTTAAGCCTTGGTGTTATAGATAAAGCCAAATATTTGTTTTTAGGGGCTTTTTTTGTCTTTTCTATTAGATTTCCTTTTAGGTTAAAAGTGGTACCTATATATTAGCGATGGCAAAAACCCTAGCCGTCAAGACGCTGAAAAAGGAAATAGAGAAGCAAGAAAAAGAGAGAAGAAAAAAGTGAGTTTTTTCTTGATGAGTGTTCTCAATCTCTTTGTGCCCTGATCTTGAGAGAAGATCGTCGTTGTATTCCAACTTTTTCAGAAGTTTAGTGGATTCGCAGAGTGCCTCTGCGCGGAGACGTAGCCCAGGTTTGGGTGAACTTCGATAACAAATTTTCTGGCGTGTTCATCTCGATTCCCGCTCTTTTATTACTATATTCTCTACGGTGAATTGTTTGCGAGCGTTATTTTTCTGGAATCGACGTGAGATTTCGTAACAACGGTATCGAGAGCTGGGTTGGCTAATCGAGAACATCGAGGGTTTTCGGTGACGTTCGATTGAAAGCAAACAGGATGACAGAAGATAAAATCAGAATCGATAAGTTCAATGGAGAGGATTTCGGATGGTGGAAACTACAAATAGAGGATTATCTTTATCAGAAAGATCTCTATGCACCACTTGAGGGTTGGAAACCCGAGATTGCGGAAGTGGATCCAACAGCAGAAGCCGGATGGAAAATTCTTGATCGAAAGGCGTTAGGTGCGATTCGTCTAGGGTTAACGAAAAAGACAGGGTACCACATCGCGAAAGCAAAAACTGCAAAAGAAGCCATGGATATTCTAACGAATATTTTTGAGAAGCCATCCACATCAAATCGGGTATTTTTGCTAAAGAAACTGGTTAATATGAAGTTATCAGATAGAGGTTCGTGGCAGAGCATATTAATAGTTTCACGCAGTTCACGGGTCAATTAGAATCCGCAGACATAAATTTAGATATGACGCTTCAAGCTTTATTGTTTTTATGTTATTTTCCAAAAAGCTACAATACCGTAGTGCAGGGAATTTCGAGCATCATGAAGGATGATTTAACTCTTGATGATGCTGTGAGTAGTATTATGGATGAAGAGATACGAAGGAAAGTCTCGGGTGGAGATAATTTTTCTGCATCTACATCTTCAACGGCACTTGCAGTGGAGAACCGTGGAAGAAGTAAAAGTAGAGGAAATTTCAGCGGTCGTGGCAGATCACAATCAAGGGGTAAGAGACAGGTTGCAAAAGATGAGTGTTGGTTTTGTCACAAAACTGGACACCGGAGGTTTCAGTGTGAAGCCTACAAAAAGAAGCAGCAAAAAGAGAATCAAGGTGCTAATGTAGTTAGCGATAAATCTTTGCTAGATAACTTGTGTTTGTCTGCAGGGTTTGACTTGACAACAGATAAATGGTTTATTGATTCTGGCGCTTCTTTTCATTGCACCTCGCAAAGAGACATATTTGATGATTATGCTAGTGGAGATTTTGGACAAGTGGTTGTGGGAAACGGCCACATGTGTCCAATTGTTGGGAAAGGAACCGTGACTGTGAACATCTCAGGTGGAGGACGTCTAGTTTTGCGTGAAACTAGGCATATTCCACAATTAAAGAAAAATCTGATTTCAACCAGTAAACTTGACCAAAAAGGTTTGGTAATAACCTTTGGTTGCGGAGAGTGGAAAATAACCTCAGGGGTAAGAGTAGTAGCAAAGGGAAAGCGTACAGGTACACTTTACCTTCTCCAAGGAGACAATATCAGTGATATGGTTGCAACTACAATGGCTACAAGTAATTTATCTACTCTTTGGCATTATCGTTTAGGACATCTTGGTGAAAAAGGTGTAAAGCAGTTACACTCGAGGAAATTACTTCCGGGTATACAAAAAGTTGA
This sequence comes from Eucalyptus victrix, assembly GCA_016097545.1. Lineage (NCBI taxonomy): Eukaryota > Viridiplantae > Streptophyta > Magnoliopsida > Myrtales > Myrtaceae > Eucalyptus > Eucalyptus victrix. Next base: position 33,008,501 of record CM027837.1, read on the forward strand.
GTTAGATTTTTGTGAGAGTTGCATTTATGGAAAACAGAAGGCTGTTAGTTTTCAATTGAATGGGCGAAAAAATAGAGGCCAGAAGCTAGAGTTGGTTCATACTGATGTATGGGGACCTGCTCAAGAACTCTCTTATGGTGGTAAGAGATATTTTGTCACATTCATTGATGATGCAACAAGAAAGACTTGGGTCTATGCTCTTAAAGAAAAATCAGAAGTATTCGGGATGTTCAGAATGTGGAAGACCATGGTAGAAAAAGAAACAGGTTATCAGATTAAAGCTTTGAAATCTGATAATGGTGGTGAATACACAAGTAAAGAATTTGCAAATTATCTAAGCCGAGAAGGCATACACGGGCTAAAGACTGTTCCTAGAACTCCTCAAGAGAACGGTGTAGCTGAAAGGATGAATAGGACTATTCTAGAACGTGCGAGATGCATGAGACTACACGCGGGTCTCCCGCTACACTTATGGGCTGCCACAGTTGATACAGCTGTTTATCTTATCAACAGAAGTCCATCTAGTGCGTTGGATGGAGAAATACCACAAGAGCGGTGGTCAGGTAAGAAGATTAATTATTCACATCTAAAGGTGTTTGGTTGTATTGCATATGCTTTGATTGACAGGGAGGATAGGAAAAAGCTTGATGCTAAGTCCCAGAAGTGCGTCTTTATCGGATACGGTGGCGACGAGTATGGCTATAGACTTTGGGATTATGAGAATAACAAAGTCATCCGCAGTCGCAATGTGGTATTCCATGAAGAAAAGATGTACAAGGATCGTCAGATAGAGACAGAGCATGAGAAGGTAGTACAACCAGAGTTTGTTGAATTAGACATAATGCCCGTGAAGATGTTTCCAGTAGATCAGAGTTCACCTAAAAGAGAGGTTCAAGATGAGCCTATTATTAGTGAAGAGGTAGTTCAAGAAGAATGCAGTGATTCGGAGCAAACGAATGACCCTGAAATACCTGTCGTGAGAAGGTCTACACGTGTGAGAAAGCCAAAGGTAATTTTTGACCCATCAGCTAATACTGTTCTGAGCCATGTCTTATATACAGATTCGGGAGAACCGGAGACTTACGATGAGGCAAAGGCAGACACGTCTCACTTGCAGTGGGAGTGTGCTATGAAAGACGAGATGAGCTCGTTACTTCAAAACAAAACTTGGGAGTTGACTAAGTTGCCCACAGGTAAAAAAGCTTTATTGAATAAATGGGTATACAGGATTAAGAATGAAGCAGATGGTAATATTAGATACAAAGCGAGACTTGTAGTCAAGGGCTTTTCTCAAAAAGAAGGGATCGACTACTCCGAGATATTTTCACCTGTAGTGAAAATGACATCAATTAGAGTTCTGCTAAGTATAGTTGCAGTGGAGGATCTTCATCTTGAGTAGTTAGACGTAAAAACAGCGTTTTTACATGGTGACTTAGATGAAGAATTATACATGGCACAACCTAAGGGTTTTGAAGTCAAAGGTAAGGAGCACATGGTATGTCGCTTGAAGAAAAGCTTGTATGGCTTGAAACAAGCTCCGCGACAATGGTACTTAAAATTTGATGGTTTCATGCAAGAAAAAGGATTTGCACACTGTGAGTCTGATCACTGTGTTTATTTTCGCAAATATGATGATGGTGACATTGTGTATCTATCTTTATATGTGGATGACATGCTGGTGGCTAGTTCCAATATGAAGAGAATCGTAGAAGTGAAAAAGATGTTATCATCACTGTTTGCTATGAAAGACTTGGGAGAGGCCAAGAATATTTTAGGCATGAAAATTATCAGGGACAGGAAAAATAAGAAATTATGGTTGTCGTAAGAAGACTATGTGAACAAGGTGTTAAAGAGATTTAACATGGACAAGGCAAAACCGGTTGCAACTCCTCTAGCGAATCACTTCAAACTTTCCAAGGATATGTGTCCAAGCACTCAGGCTTTGAAAGATGAGATGGCGGTAGTTCCATATGCCTCAGGAGTGGGGAGTTTGATGTATGCCATGGTGAGCACGAGACCAGACATTGCACAAGCAGTGGGAGTTGTGAGTCGATATATGCAGAACCCAGGTAGAGAGCATTGGAATGCAGTTAAATGGATATTGAGATATCTAGCAGGTACTTCCAATTACTCACTTTGTTATGGTGGTACATCTCTAGAGTTGCAGGGTTATGTAGATGCAGATCATTCGGGTGATAGTGGTAAGAGTACCACTGGATATGTCTTTACGATTGCGGTACAGCGAAGTGAGTTGGGTATCTCAACTACAAAAAGTAGTTGCTTTATCGACAACGAGGCAGAATATGTAGCGATTACGAAGCCTCCAAGGAAATCATGTGGTTACAAGATTATATGGAGGAGTTACATCGAAAACAAGCCGATAAGACACCGTGGAGTGATAGTCAAAGTGCAGTGCACTTAGCAAAGAATGCAGCTTATCACTCAAGAACTAGACATATCAAGAAGCGTTATCACTTTATCAGGTCAGCATTGAAAGATAATGAATTAAAGCTACAAAAGATTGATGGCTCGAAGAATCCAGCTGACATGATGACTAAGGTAGTAGACAGAGAGAAGCATATTTTCTGTACTACTACCATTGGTATTACTCCATGTTGATTGATGAGGAGTATCGCAGAGGCACAAGTTTTTCAACCACTATTTTTTAAAGAAGATGGATGCAAAGTTGCTTGGTGCTTGGGTATATTTGTCTTCAAGTGGGAGATTGTTATAGATAAAGCCAAATATTTGTTTTTAGGGGCTTTTTTTGTCTTTTCTATTAGATTTCCTTTTAGGTTAAAAGTGGTACCTATATATTAGCGATGGCAAAAACCCTAGCCGTCAAGACGCTGAAAAAGGAAATAGAGAAGCAAGAAAAAGAGAGAAGAAAAAAGTGAGTTTTTTCTTGATGAGTGTTCTCAATCTCTTTGTGCCCTGATCTTGAGAGAAGATCGTCGTTGTATTCCAACTTTTTCAGAAGTTTAGTGGATTCGCAGAGTGCCTCTGCGCGGAGACGTAGCCCAGGTTTGGGTGAACTTCGATAACAAATTTTCTGGCGTGTTCATCTGATTCTGCTCTTTTATTACTATATTCTGTCTGGTGAATTGTTTGCGAGCGTTATTTTTCTGGAATCGACGTGAGATTTCGTAACACTTGGGATGCAAACCTCCTAACTCGTCAAAAACATAATATAACAAAACATGAATCGAATGGAAGCTGTGAGATACAAATCTAAACTAAATGCAAATTCTCATTTTTCTTATCATCTTCTTATTTATTAGTGTCTTAATTATTTTTATTCATGGTAAAAATGATTTAAAGCCCAATTATGCTAATTGCATATCGGAAAGTTGTAATCTAAATGTTATGCTTATAATCAATTCAAATGCAATGCAATTGTGTTAATATGCCTTAAAGTTAATGCAAACACGTAATGAGGATGCCTAGGAACAATCAAGACTGCTTAAGGCGACCATGGGACACCATTCAAAATTTTCAGCTGCTCCCCACCAAGCCTGAATCAACAGCAACTCAGCGATCAAAACCTAGTTAGTCATGGTTTGGCAATCAAACCAGAACCAAACGGGGTCTACCACTTGGTAGGTCGACTCCTGGGCATTCATTAGTCAAAATATTAATTGCCAAGTCCAAGGTCATTAAACTCCAACGTCTCTAGTTTTATGTCCAGAAGAAATTTGACAGAAAAAGAAATGGTACAGGACATCGAGAGATCGAAATGATAACGTTTTTTTTCCAATTAGGGGTGGAATTGTGACATTATCAACGGATTTGATTTCTTAGACAATTTTCTTAAAAATTGCATGTTTAAATTTATCGGCGAAATTTATGTGTCAACATGGCCTTTTTATAACATTCAAAGGGCATCCTTACATTGCCCACAACTTCCCTCCTTTTCATTTTATAAAAAGAAGAAAAATATGTTACCATAATCTTCAATGATTGAACTATCGGTATGGTGTTAGAAACCAATTTCATAATGTTCATTGTCAATTGATTATTAATTTTAGCGTGCGGATCATTCCTCTTTTTTTTTTTTTTTTTTGGCATTTTTCATCACACGAAACATGTGACGACAAAACAAATCTCACATCATAATTCCAAAACGTCCAATGATTTAAGCTTTTAGATTGATGACGGTCCCATTTCAATATATTTATTTATTCACTAAATAACTTCTTATTGCCGAATTTTCTTTCACATGTCAAAAAGAAGAGAGCAAGAACAGAATTTCTTCCTCTTTTAAATATTAGATTCTCTTTTTCTCCTCTCATTGTCTGATGGAATTCTCGTATCAGCCTAAAAGAATATAAATATCTTATGATTTATTTTTATCAACTAATGAAGATCTCCTTTTTTCCTTTTCAGGGGAAACTTGCGTTAACATACAAATGAAAGGTTGAAGGATTAACAAAAAAAGAAAAGAAAAGAAAAATATTTGGCCTTTTATTAAGGCTAATTCCATTAAAAACTCCTAACTTTAGATCATATTCTAATTCTACCCCAATTCTTTTATCTCATAAAAAATAAATTTTTTTACTTCATATCTAAACTGTCCTCCGTTATATTTACATTTAATTTCATCATTAGTCTGGTGTCCTTGGCATGGTTCTTAGCGAATCATTTGGCTTGTTGTGGTTCTTTCCGGAGAAGATGATGATGGAGGCGTGAAGAAAGAAAAAAGAAGAAGTAAAACAAAAAAATAAGGACAATGAACAGGGACGAAAATCCCACAGTGACTTTATTCCTAATGTGAAAAATTGCTACGATTGGACAACCCACAGCAATTTTAGACTGGACAACCCACAGCGATTTTAGACTGGCAAGTTAATGGGAAAAATTCGAGACTATAATGAAATTAGGCAATTTCTTTCTTCTACACAAAAAAAAAAAAAAGTTCGACCCAAATGAAATTGTGATTAGTCCTAAAATTGAGGATTTTTATTTCTATCATGGAGGACCTCAGCAACTTCACCGCCAGCCAGGCCCAGCAGATGGGTGGGGCCTGGAAGCGGCGCTACCTTCTCTACGGCCCACCCGGAACAGGGAAATCGAGCACGATCGCCGCGATGGCCAATCTTCTCAGCTATGTCATCTACGACCTCAAGCTGACCGAGGTGCACTCCAAGTCCGAGCTCCTAAGCCTCCTCGTGAAGACCAGCTCCAAGTCCATCATTGTCATCGAGGACATTGATCGCTTAGTCAATCCGTCGAAACGGTCTGAGATGCCCCAAGCTGCCACGCCTCAGAGCTACTACGACCCCGGCGCGTCTGATTCCGTGCGCAGCCTTGAGGACGGAAGCAACACCACCATCACCTTCTGGGAGCTGCTCAACTTTCCCGACGGCCTGTGGTCGTGCTGCAGGAGCGAGAGGATCTTCGTATACACCACCAATCACTTTGAGAAGCTCGACCCAGCATTGCTCGAGAGCAGCCGCATGGACATGCAAATCTGCGTGAGCTAATATTAAGTACTCCGCGTTCGTCTCTTACTATAAAATAAGAAATGAAGCTCGTTTTTCCTCGTGGGGGTCCCACGTGTTGTGTTAGCCTTTTACGTTTAGGTGCAGTTTTTGGAGATGTTACCATGGGCATTATGCAATTTTAGGTCAGTTATCTTATTAAGAAAAGAATTCTGCTCTTTTATCTGAAGTAAGGGAATGCTATTTCTTAGTTAATTTTCATTGCTTTGAAGATCAAATTGCCCCTACTTTCTTTGAAAAGATGATAAGAGATTTCATTACCTTGCTAAAGTAAAGTATTTTTGCCGACAAGCCAATCGTACATTTATCTTTTTGTAGAAATAGAAATTAGTAGGAAAAGAACAAAAACCTTTATACATAACCAAATAAACAAATAAATAAATAACAAAAAAGAAATGATAAGTACGTGTACAGAAGGGAAGCGCGTGGACAGAAGGCGTTGCTCTCTTTCTTTCTAGATCATCTAACAGAATTTGCTTCGCTGGGGGACCAAAGCACGATAGGACAACGTCCACCGTTAGGGCAGAAAATAGGATGGCATTCAGTGTTTAGACTTCATACCAATTTGTCGACCGCAAATCTCTCTCTCTCTCTCTCTCTCTCTCTCTCTCTCTCTCTCTCTAAATCTCAAAACTCCAATACTTTTTTGTCGGTCTTATTTAGAAAGAATGGTCTCACTTTACTCGAGAGAAATACTTTCAATAAGGTAGTTTTAAATTAAACATCCATTTAAAAGGGGAAATGAGACTTATTTCAGAAAAAATTCTAAATAAACATCCAAAATGAAATCATTTTTCAAAAAGAAAAATCTAAAATGTGTTATGAAATACATGAATGAATAGAATACATGAATGAATATTCATGATATTCATCTTATCCAATGTACTTATTATGGTACATTTGTATCAAATGTTCTAAGTACATCTCCCTATACAATGAACGTTCGTCTCCCTTATCCTGTACATGTATCATTCGATACATTGATATTAATAATAAGTACATTCTTGTTCTCCTATAAATAGGAGTTTAGTTTTGATGTACGATACACAATCACACAGAAACACGACAGTGAGATACTAGAAATAAAGCTCTCTCATCTTGCTACTATCTCTAGTGTTCACTTGCTTTCTCTTCTTTAATCTCTTCTCTATTATATATTCACAACGCGATATTTTACAACAAAATGAAGCTTATTTCAAATAAAAACTTAAAATGATTGGCTCAGTAAGAGAGTGTGCTCGTTGGCCCTGACGAGCACTTGATTTTTCTGGTGATTGAAATAGGGCACACTTTTGTTAAAAAGAAAATTATGAATAAAGATTAGAACAAAAAAATTGAAAAAAAGCCAAAAAAAATTAAACGAGGAGAAAGTGACTGTGGCCGTCGCTTCAACGGCAAGGCAGGATAGCAGGAGCAACAAGAATGCAGAGGTGTTGCCAATGCAGAAGCTGAAATAGGGCGAGATCTAGAGGTAATCTGAGGTTCGTTGGATGGGGTTTTCTGAGGTTCGCAAGCTCGCCGGCAGAGTCCGTGGCGCATGCCCTGACCATCTTCATTTCCCTTTTCTCCTCTAGTTTAAAGTTTTAGTTTTAATTCTTTTAGTTTCTCTTTTCTTTTTCTTTTTTTTTCTTTTTTTAGCAACCCAAATTCCCTAAATGCGAAGGGGAGGGCTTGAGATCTGGTTCCTCAGCCAAGAGGAAATCGAAATTCAATGGGAACAACAGATGTAAAGATCATATATAACATGTGTCAAAAGATGGCTTAGGGCCCAATTTTCAGTATTTTTTTTCATTTGCGACTCCTTCCACTCGCACCCCCGAACAAAGAGAAATTATATTAGCCAGAACCGATCCCTCTCATGCCCTAAACCCTAAATCACCACAGAAACGTCAGAACCATAAAACCCCAAAATGAAATTTTTTCATTTGTTTCCACTCCCTTTTCCTTTCCGACAATAGAAGTGGGAAAAAAAAGGAGGGAGGGAGGGAAAATTGAACCAGGCCCAAGCGATAGAAAATCACGGCCAAATGCAAGACATCATTTATGATGTAGGCGATACAAATTATCTAACTACTTGTTCTCACTTAAACTCTACTCCTGACACACAGCTTTCCAAGTGATCTTCATTTTAATTTCATATTCATAATGATATAGACATATATATGCCTATCATCATATAATGGTGTAAGATGAAAAAGAAAAACCTAGTTGTTTGACCATTTGATGTTAGTTGCGACATAAGCATGCTCAAGTCATATACTTTCTCGGCGGAGGAGGAGGGAAATAATGTGAAAATTTGCATGGATAAGGTTTTGTGTAGTTGAGGCTGTGGGGTTAAGGTTGCGAAATATGTGTCCTTAGTCTAATTCGACCCCACTGCCCTGGCGACATGTCCTCAATCATTTTGCCCCTATTAAGGTTCAAAAGTAATGCCAAAAAGGGATGTCCCATCCTCATGAGTTAGAGAAAAGGAAAAGGTATGGAACAGTCCACCCAAAACTAGGGTCGCCCAATGGAAACCAAGGACTCTACGTTAGACCAAGCAAAGACCACCCCAGCTTCACATATTTTGAATGAATTCGTCTTTTGTGGGGATCGACATGCAGAAACGGAGCAGCAATTTAGTCTTTCAGACATCTATGAATCATTTTTTTTTTCCTTAATTAGGGGACAACCCTTATGTGAACTTTTCCGATCGTCCCAATGCCTATCCATGCGATGTCAAAACCAAGAGAGGAGCACATCAATGGGCAGAAAACAAGACCCTAGTCCTAGAAATTGAATTGGACTCGATCTTTCTACAATAGATATTTCTAAATATATATGATCTTTCTACAATAAATATGTGTGCCTTTTGTTGGCTTGAATCATCACCGGAAAAATGTTATGTTTGATTGTACATTTTTGATGGATGAAACTATATATATATTTTTTTTGGGTATTTTAATCTTTTTTGGAAGCAATGGGTAATAAAGCATCCAAAACCATTTTTACTGATCAAGATTATGCTATGACAAATGCTATTAGAATTGTTTTCCTGAATTGTTATACCCGAAAGGTACCGATGGCCTACATTTTATGGCTTTCCACTTATGCAACCTCCCCCTTTTTCTTGGAAATTTCATAAGCCATCTTGGAAATTTTAAAGAGGATTGGGGAGCTGTGGAATCGCGTGGGTCCCGTCCTCTCTAAACAAGACCTCCCCTCCTCCCCCCTCAATTCCATTCGATTTCAGTGGAGAAAACAGAAAAGATAGAAGAAAGAGAGAGAACCTCAAGCAGGAGGAAGTGTTTATGGACTCTCTTTTTTTTGGGTCAGAACTGTTTACGGAGTTGATGATGGATTTTTCACGGCGTGAAAAAGTCGATGTACACATAAGGGGCCCCACACACACTTGTCGTTGCATTACGCAACCCTGGAATACAAACCAGGTATGTAATCAATCCAGCTTGACTCTAAACCATTCCGATTCGGAGTGTGACACCTGTCCTCGGGCCTCCTCATGGGAATGACCCTTTCCCCAGCCATCCAACGTCTCTCATAAGCTCCGCTGTTTCTCCAGTCATCCAACGGCTCCACAAGCCCCTTTTCTTTTTATAAATACTCCTCCACCTTCCTTCGTCAGAAGAAAACTCACTTACAACCAGACAACCCAAATCCCCATGTCTCCCTCACCCACGCCCATCTTCATCGTCCCCTCCTTCAACACCCATAGATCTCCAGAAAAATCTCAACCTTGACATTCGCGCAGGAAGGTGTTGAGAAAGAGAATTTATCATCAATTCACCCCCCTAGGTGATCTTCTAGCTTTATAATAAGGCAGAAATGGAGTCGTCTTGTACATCTCTGGCCTCCGTGTCCTCCCTCCTGAGCATCATTGCCTCCCTCCTGAGCATCGTGGCCTTCGTCCTGTGGATCTTACGTAAGCCCTGCCGGAGCTCCGATTCATCTCCCTCGGGTTCCTGAGCCGGGCCCTCAACTGCTACTCCTCCTACCGCTACTTCGACATGCCAGAGATTGATGGCGTCAACACCAACGCGCTCTACAATTTGTTCTTTTTCATTTTCCTTTTCACTCTCTCTCCACAAACTTTGACTCACAGATCAGACAGAGAGACGGAAATGGAGTTCTGGACTCCCCTGGCCTCCCTCCTGGGGGTCGTGGCCTTCTACCAGGCCCTCCTCCAGGTGGGGTTCCCGCCGGAGCTCCGGTTCACCTCCCTCAAGTTTCTGAACCGGGCCCTCAACTGCTGCCACGACATCACCCAAATGGACGGCGTCAACACCAATGAGCTCTACAACGCCGTCCAGCTCTACCTCAGCCTCTTCGCCTCCGCCTCTGGCAGCCGACTCTCCCTCACCTGCGCCATCAACTCCAGCGCCACCACCTTCGGTCTCTCCAACAACGATTGCACCAATGACGTCTTCAACGGCGTCGCTGTCCACTGGGAGCACGCAGTGACGCAGGGCCAGTCCCAGACCTTCTCGGGGTGGCCCTTCCCTGATAAGAAGCGCAGCTTCACGCTCTGGATCCGGAAGCGCGACAAGGACCTCATCCTCGACTCTAACCTGGACTACATCACCGTTAAGGCCGACGACATCCGCCGCGAAAACCAACAACGCCTCCTTTATACTAATTCTCTCGGCAGGTCGCTCGATTCCCGGGGCCAACCTTGGGATTCGGTGCCGTTCAAGCACCCAAGCACCTTCGACACGTTGGCCATGGACCCGGACAGGAAGAGGAACATCATGGAGAACCTCGGCAACTTCACCTCTGGGCAGGCCCTCTACCAGCAGACGGGTGGGGCCTGGAAGCGGCGCTACCTGCTCTATGGTCCGCCCGGGGCAGGGAAATCGTGCATGATCGCCGCGATGGCCAATTTCCTCGACTATGACATCTATGACCTCGAGCTGACCGAGGTGCACTCCAAGTCTGAGCTCTTAAACCTCCTCTTGAAGACCAGCTCCAAGTCCATCATCGTAATCAAGAACATCGACTACTTGGTCAATCTCTCCAACAGGTCCAAGGTGCCCCAAGCCGCCACGCCTCAGAGCTACTACGACCCCAGCACGCCTGACGACGTGTGCAGCGGTGAGGACAGGAACAACAACACCATCACCTTCTGGGGGCTGCTCAACTTCCCCGACGGCCTGTGGTCGTGCTGCGGGAGCGAGAGGATATTCATATACGCCGCCAACAACTTTGAGAAGCTCGACCCAGCATTGCTGGAGAGCAGCCGCATGGACATGCACATCTGCATGGGCTAAATATCAAACGCTCCGCATTCGTGTCTTACTATAGAAATAAAGCTCGTTCTTCGACTTGGTATTGTTCTTTTGGATTTTTTTTTTTTTTTTTTTTTTTTTTTTTTTGGGGGGGGGGGGGGGGGGGGCGGGAGGGTGGTGGTTGTCGGTGTTTCCTACATCTTATGTTGTGCCGTGTGAGGTGCACTTTTTGGAGATGTTACGATGGACATTATATGATCATAGATCAATTATCTTATTAAGAAAAGAATTCCACTCTTTTATCTTAAGTAAGGGAATGCTATTTCTTAGTTAATTTTCATTGCTTTGAAGATCAAATTGCCCCTACTTTCTTTGAAAAGATGATAAGAGATTTCATTCTACACCTAACTAATGGGAAATGTTTTTGCCGACAAGCCATGCGTACATTTATCTTTTTGTAGAGATAGAAATTAGTAGTAAAAGAACAAAAAACTTTACAACAAGTAAGAAATGATAAGTAAAGATAGAGCCCGACCCCTTTCTCTCTTTAACTATTCAAATTCAAAGTCAAAAGAGGAGTGCGTGATAGAAGGGGATGCCCTCTTTCTGGATATCTAATAGAATTTGCTGGAGGACCAAAACACGGTCGATCGATCAATCGGATGAGTACGGTTCCTAGGGAAAGTCGCCCTCAGTAATGTAGAACATAGGACAACTTCTAAGGCATAAAAAAGGTCGACATTCAATGTTAGATTTCATACCATTTCTCGACCAACGTCTCCACTTTCCATCTTTTCCAAAAATTGTCTTTGGAAATATGTTCGGAAGACGGTACATCACTCAACCTCAAACCCAAACCCAATTACCGATCAGGCCCCAAATCTCTCTAAATCTCTCTCTCTCTCTCTCTCTCTCTCTCTCTCTCTCTATAAATCTCAAAACTCCAAAAAACCCTTTCCCTTTCCCCTTCATTGTTGTTTTCTTCACCAGCTGTTCTCCCTTGTGCCTTTTTCATTGGTCAGAGTTCTCCCTTGTACTCGAGGCATTCGAAAATTGAATAGAAGTTATAAATGTCAAAAATAAACTAAAGTTTTAAAAGTAAAAAATGCAATTCCAGGAACACAAACATGTCCCTCGAAATGCCACCAACAATATTTAAATTGGAGTGATTATACATATGTTGGCCACATGCTCTAGAAGCCGAAATCATATCTGAGTTTTTCAAATGCTCTAAAAGCTGAATTAAGATGGTGGGAGACTTGGTATCTGACACAATATTGATAGTTCAATTGTTGAATACCATGATAATAGTCATTTTTTATAAGATAGAGGAGAGAGGAGGCGCAACCACGTTAGTGATCATTCAATACATAAACTTCGGATGACTAATTCCAGAGATAATATTGTATATTGAATTAAAGTTCAATAATTATTGATATAATTATATTACACAAATTAAAATTCAGATACAACATCATGCGTTGTGCCTACTTCAAAGATCGTTTATGTAATCATCCCAATTTCTATTTGCGCTCGTGGTGCATCTCTCCCCCACTCTCCACCATCCGACGGTGGCGACACTCGGAAAGGACTCCAAATGCCACCAACCACCCTCCCCCACCGAAGCCTTACAAACCCTACTTCTAAGGCCACCCCAGGCCCTCCCAAAACTGCCCTCTTGTTGACGGCGGCCTCTTCTCTCCCCCTCGGTAGAGCCCTAAACCCATAAATCCCCCCAGCTCCCTTCCGCCTCCACAAATGGGACACAGACCACCACAACCCCCTCCAATCTCCGCCTTTGTTGACCGAGCCTCCCTCGTCCCTCAACGCTGCTTGTTGCCTCTCTCTGATCGCCCGGTTTATTGTTGATGCATTTCGTTGGAACCGCAGCAATTCGGGCACGCTGGTCGTCGCGGGCCTCGACAACCTCTGTTACGTGACGCCTGGCCTCGTTGCGGAGTTGCTCACTGTTGAAAATACGGTCGCCTCCAAGTTCTTTGCTTGGGCAGGTAGGCAAAAGGTTATAGGCATGACTATGCTGCCTATAATGCCCTTGCTTGTTGGTTGAATAGGAACAAAGTTCGGAGCTGCTGACCAGCTGCCCAAGTTGATGGACTCGCAGGGGAAGCCGCCTAGTCAGAAGCAGTTTGAGATTTTGACTAGGGATGCATATGGATTACGGATGCCAACAGGGGATTGAGGCTTAACCGTTTGTATGAGAAGATGTAGAAGTTTGGTGTGAAGCCACGGGTATTTTCGTATAACAAGATTGTTATACACTAGGTTGCATTAAACAATGGTTTTTGCATCAATTCAAAGCCCAAATAGGGTTGTATGTTAAAATATATCTTGAGGTCGAGCCGTGAATGAAATTTGATCCAATACAAATAAAAATAAAATAAAATCTGAATGCTGAATATTTATGGACGTCCACAATGGAAATCTAAATTTCCTATCCGGCATTGGAGTCCAAAGTGAATTTCTGTACTTTAAGTTGCGGATTTGATAAGTCCAACAAAAGTCCAGGATATGTAGATTACGGAATCAATTTCCGTATAGAGTTCGTTCAAAATAACAAGAAAATAGGAAAGTGGACTCGGTTTCCTTCTCTAATTCGGTCAACATGACTATATGCATAAATATTCAGCTTGTAGGACCATCGAGGTGTGCCATGGCGGACAAAGAATAGATCTTGCTTGGGAGTGAGGTCGTTGCTATTGTCCGTGAAATTACGTTCAAGAGACAAGTTTTCAAGCCAATTAAATTTTTATGGTAAGAATTTCTGTTTGAAATTTTTCATGAGATTAAGAGATTATTTCGTGAGAAATTGTGGGGATAAATATCGAGTGAGTTATTGAATATAATTAAGATTTGGGAAACACCAAGAATGTTTAAGTGACTCAAATGTGATTGTTATCTTTATTGTATCACTTGATTTGTAATGGAATTCATTATCGCTCTCTCTATGGATGTAGGTTATTACGACCGAACTACATAAGTTTGGTTATGATCTATTTCTTTATTTCTTCTATTTTATTGTTTGATTGCTCAATTGTGCAACAATGTAAAAGATTAAAAATTCCTTCACGCATCTCATGGCTACGTCATTTTAGATCTAAACACTTGCCTCGGATTGACTTCCAGATCATTATTGCTCTAGTGAATAACGAAATAAAATAGATGGGAGATAGAAGGAAGAAAAAGAAACCGATTATAAACATGGGTCAACATCACAAAAAATCTTAAACTAGTACATTGGTGACAAATTTAGCCCAAATTAATTTGTTAACCACAAAAAAACCCCCAAATTGATATATTTGTAACAAATTTAGTCAAAATTAATTTTTGCTCATAAAACCTCAAACTAGTACACCGGTATAAATTTATCTCAAATTAATCTTTTGATGACAAAAAAATTCCATATGGGCATATTCGTGACAAATTTACTCTTCATTAGTTTTCACTAAATTAGATTAATATCACGTAAAATCATAAATTGGTGTACAAAATGGAGGGTAAAACTCCAAACTAATGCATTAGCCAATTGTTATGTGGCATATAATTCAGCAATTTAATAATAAAACTTAATGAAAACTAATGAAGGGTAAATTTGTCACAAGTGTACTAGTTTGGGGTAAAAAACTAATTTAAAGTAAATTTTTCACGAGTATACTAATTTAGGATTTTTAGTGATATCGACTCTATAAACATCTCCTATAAGTTTACTAATATGTGTTGTCCAGAAATAGGAGGACTCAACTATTATCCTTTTGGCCGAATTAGAAGTCAAAATTTTGATAGACTGAGATCACATGAAACTTTTTTCAACGAATGGACCAAACTGGGTAAACCATGTTCATGCATCTTAATCAAATTTTCTAGCATTTGTGATTGGAGAAGGTGGAATACAAATATGAGCATTAACGATATGTCAACTCGTGCTATTTGTATGCGATTATCCTTAATTTATTGTAAGAATAATAATTCGTTTTGGACATCACAAACATAAATAACAAATAATTGAAAATTGTAGTAGGGTCCATTTTTTAAAGAATCCATGACTCACAATATGTTATTATTTTAAGGGTAACTTAAAGACTGTTATGTTGTCAAAACCCTCGTACTTTTTATTTACCAAGACGAAAGCTTCATGCTTACTAAATACGCACCAATTCGTGTAATTTCTTCGACCTCGGTCAACCCTGTCGGAGAGGATTCTAAGCCATCGCAAGGACGTGTCGCTGGCGCCATCTGGCGAGTACTGGAGGCAAATGAGCAGTAACTGCGTGCTCCGGCAGCTGCGCAACAAGATCATCCACTCGTTTTGGACGGTCCAAGAAGAAGAGATCTCTCTGGTGATGGACAAGATTGAGCAGCAATGCTGGGTGGATCCGAGCGATGAGTTTGCGTTTCTGACGAACATCATATGGGTGGATCCATGGAGGAAGTACAGCGACGGCGAGAGGGCAAGAAGTTCAAGGGACTGTTGGCGGAGAAGATGGGGCTGCCGTGCATTTTAAACGCTGGGGACTTCATTCCAAGCATTGGGTGGAAAGACAAGCTGACTGGTCTAGATGCAAAGGCGGAGCTGGTCGTGAGGAAGTTCCGCAAGTTCCCCGGTCAATTGGTGTACGAGCTGAGGAAGATGAAGGAGAAGAGCATTGGTAGCGGAGGTGAAGAGGGAGCCACTTCGCGGACGTTTTGCTGGAGATTGAGCAGGATGAGAGTGATGGTTTTGCTCTCGGTGCCGATAGCATCAAAGCACTCATCTCGGTAAGCACTCACCCTCGTGACATCCTCCAAACCGAGATCCGCGAAATCACCGATCGCAAACCAATAATAACTGATGAGGACTTGGAGAAAATGCATTACCTACGACTACGAGCAGTTGTCAAAGAGAATCTCCGCCTCTCACGGCAGTCGACCCAGGACATCACGTTCTCTCACGAGAAAATATTGCGTACTTTAAAAGTGCCACGCAATTTTTGCTTTGAACTATTCAAAGTGTGACACATGTCTTGTGTCAATCCACGTCGGCCCACTTCTCTGCTTCCACTTCAAACGAACGCGCGGGAGGACCTGGCCGTGGCCCACCTCTCTGCACACGCTCTGGACGCTCTCTCTCCTTTGCTCTCCTCTCTGTCTTTCTCCTCTTCTTCGTTCCGTCTCTCTTCCCGTTCTCCTCTCTCTCCTCTCCGTCTCTCTCCCCTCCGCCTCCGCTGGTTGTTTCTATCGCTCCCTACCTTGACGCTAATGCTGCCGATGCTGCCGACGCTCCTCCGCCTCCCTCTCGCGACGTCTGCTCTGCTCTCTCTCTCTGCCCTCCGCGAAGTTGTGCCTCTCTTCCAGCGAAACACAATGCCGACGGCCCTCCACCTTCGCCTCGGCCTTTGCCGGTTGCCTCCGTCGCCCTCGACTCCAACTCCGACTCCGACGCCTCTCCTGAACTCGACTCTGACGCGGACGCCCCTCCGCCTCCCTCTCGCGACCTCTAGTCCGCTCTCTCTTTCTCTTTCATCCTCGAAGTCGTGCCTCTCTTCCAGCAAACCTCGACACCAACGCCCCTTCGCCGGTTGCCTCTGTCAGCGTCGAAGTCCGTCGCCCCCGACTCCGACGCCAACGCCTCCACCTCTGCCTCCGCCTATGCGCCCGACGCCGATGCCCCCGCCCCTTCGCCTCCCTCTCACGACCTCCGCTCTGCTCTCTTCCTCTTTCCTTTGTGAAGCGCCCTTACTGGCCAACCCCGATGCCAACAAACCCCTGCTCGTGTTTTGGCCTCCCTCTCCTTGAGCGAAGCTCGCTTGGCTCACTCTTTCTCTCTTTCCTCCGCGAAGCACCCCTCTACTCCTAAACGCGGATGCCACTGACGCCATCGCCTTCCCAAGCCCCACCCATAGGCACTCCATTGGTTACTCCTGTACATCCGAAGGTTTTTTTTTTTTTTTTTGGATTCTACTTAGTAGAATTCGGTGCCATGCTAATGTTTAAGTTTATAGATACATCTGCATTAGGTATTGCTTTATCATACTTGTTGCTGACTTGCTGTGTCATTCAGATAGTTAGTGAAGATAGGAAGAAAGTGAAACGGCGGTATCTTTTGAGATTTTTTTGCATGTAGTCCTCCTAAGAGATTAGAGGTTTCTGAGCCTAAATTGGTCACTCCATGCTTTTATTTTCTCCCAAAATCGAGTGTCTGTTGGAGAAGTTGATCCTTTCGTGCTTCTAAATAGTCATTTGTGTTGCAATTCCAAAGGTGAACTTAGTTGTGAAGGATAAGATCAAAATTTCTCTCTGAGATTTACCTTCTTGGTCCACTGATCTATCAGAAATAGGTAGTTTACTTAGGCAAATTCATTGCAGCTTGGGCTGTTTAAACCAACAATTACCTCTTATTTTGTTCATGGGCACTTGATGTAATATGCAGAATCTAAGATAAATAATTACTGACTACTTTTCTCTCCTAGGATTTAGCCCGTTCACTCCTTGTCGTCCAAGATGAGAATTTCCCCATCATCAGCAAAAGGAAATAACTAAATAAGTAATGTTGGGTCGGCATCACCATTTTCTGCAATGCATGGACTTGGCTTACTCACCGACGAAAATGAAGTGCCCATATTATGAGAGAAAGAACATGAATCACCATTCCGACAACCCTGCAAGTCCAATTACACAATCAATTAATGAATTGCTTGCATTTTGCATGGGAGAATAAAGTAGCAGCAGTGATGAAGGCAAGACTTAGGAGCATATGTGGAAAGAGTGGCATGACTTGGACATAATCAGCTGCAGGTACACTTGAGCAATCCTAATACCAGCTTCTCAACCTCTTACTTTAGACAAGGAGTGACCAATTTAGGCTTAGAAGCCTCTAATCTCTTAGGAGGACTACATGCAAAAAAATCTCAAAAGATACCGCCATTTCACTTTCTTCCTATCTTCACTAACTATCTGAATGACACAGCAAGTCAGCAACAAGTAAGATAAAGCAATACCTAATGCAGATGTATCTATAAACTTAAACATTAACATGGCACCGAATTCTACTAAGTAGAATCTAAAAAAAAAAAAAAAAACGAACATTCAGACATACGGGAGTCACCATTGGGGTGCCTATCGGTGGGGCTTGGGAAGGCGATGGTGTTGTCGGCGTTCGCGTTTAGGAGTAGAGGGGCGCTTCGCGGAGGAAAGAGAGAAAGAGTGGGCAGAGCGACCTTCGCTCATGGAGAGGGAGGCCAAAATGCGAGTAGGGGTTCGTCGGCGTCGCATTTCGCTGGAAGAGAGGCATGACTTCACGGAGGGCGGAGAGAGAGAGAGTAGAGCATACGTTGCAAGAGGGAGGCGGAGGAGCGTCGGCGGCATCGACGTCAAGGTAGGGAGTGATGGAAGCAGCCAGCGGAGGCGGAGGGGAGAGAGACAGAGAGGAAAGAGAGGAGAACGGGGAGAAAGACGGAACGGAGAAGAGGAGAAAGACAGAGAGGAGAGCAGAGGAGAGAGAGCGTCAGAGTAGAGCATGTGCAAAGAGGTGAGCCACGGCCAGGTCCTCCCGCGCGTTCATTTGAAGTGGAAGCAGAGAAGCGGGCCGACGTGGACTGACACGAGACATGTGTCACGCTCTGAATGGTTCAGAGCAAAAATTGTGTGGCACTTTTAAGGTACGTAATATTTTCTCAGGATATCAGTATTCGAGACTACGACATCACAACAAGGACTACGGTGATCCTGAATGCGTGGACCATTGGGAGGGACCCTGGCACGTGGGACGAGTCGGGCGAGTTCAAGCCAAATAGATTCTTGAATAGCCCAGGGGGCTCCAAGAAACAGCATTTCAAGTGGATTCCGCTCGGTGCCGGGAGGAAGGCTTGCGCCGGGATGTCATTGGCGATGGCGACCTACGAACGTGTCTTGGCAAATCTGGTGAATAAGTTCTATTGGGCACCGCCCGCGGGTCTAAAAGCGGAGGACTTGGACATGACTGAATGCACTGGTCTTACCATCCACAGGAAAGTTCGTCTCCTTGCTGTCGCCACTTTATTCCCTAGTTAAATAGAGGTGAATGCGACAGACCTTTTGGCTAAGTAATTGTTGAAGTTTTTGTCTTGGAATAAAAGGGATTGCTAGCTTATATGTGTTGTTGTGAAGCTAACGTGAGGGCGACAGAACTTGTAATTGAATCAACACGAGCAAAAATTACTAGAGATATCAATGAGCAACAATAAAATACACAAAAGATTTACGTAATTTGGTCCGAATATTAATATCTACTTTATGAAGAGAGCCGGTCATAAATAATCCACTAACCAATTGGAGAATTAGGAAGTTATTATAGTTCATAAGTTCAAGTGTTTCTCAATCTTAATGTACGGCCAAATTCATAGTGTTTAGCCTAATGTAATTGCTTCATGAAATAAATTTAATAGGAATTATCTCGCAACTTGAAACACTTTCTCTGCGAAGAAACTCCTACTAATTAAATGATTTTCTGGTTGACTGTCTTCCTCAGAGGAGAAGACATAAACCATCCCCTAAACAGTAAAGCATCATTGAAGGAATGAGAAGGATCACATGTGGCCTTAAAAAAAATGTACATTTTTCTTTTCTTACAAAGTTGGTCGAAGAATTCTGACCATCTTAAAAGGCTTGTGAAAGCCACTCTTCCGAAATCGCTTATTTATGACGAAATGGTCTACACTCTCCAATTCTGATCGGTATTTGCATACGGGGATGAAACTTGAGACGTAATTTAAGAAGTATGTCTATACAAAAATTCCGACTAAACACTTTCTAATAAAGCCAACAGCACATCATTAAATGGTGATACATTAGGCTCTACTTAATTAAATACGGAGGCTGTTAATTTTTTGGATTTGATCGGATCACTCTAACAATAACGGAACGGTAGCTAATTTATTATAATTCTTTAAGTATCTATGTATAAAGCAAAATTCTACTGCTCGATGCCCAAAAATAGGATTTATTTTCCTCGTTGGGAAATTTCAGTAAGAGTTTATACGTGTCAAAAGCTATTGGGAAAAAAAATTGATTAGTGATTTTTTGCAGGAATTTTTTTAACAATAGTAGTTGAATTTTAAGACATTAGTAAACTAAGATAAATGAAATTTTATAAAATATAAGAGAAGTTCTCTCTCTCTCTCTTTTAGAGATTAAAATACTACTTGGTAACTTAAAGACAAATAAATGTTGAATAACCTAACTCAAATAAGAGTTGGAATTGCACAACTAATTGATAACTTAATCGAAAAATTGTTGGCAATCACCGCCTTTGATGTTAGTAATTTCTAAAAGTAGTTGGTTAATTTAATCACTTCATCTTTATCGGCTTCATTGTGGTTTTTTATTTATCTAATTGCATACCCATGGATGTACATTGTTTAGTGGCATAATATAATAAAATAGGCGAAAATGGCATGAAAATAGTTCTAAAAAAATTGAGAATTTGTACCGAAAGGGTGTTAAATAAATAACGTTATCAAGTCTGCAACTTTACAATTTCTAGGTCACAGAAAGTGAAGTGTCATTCCACATTTCACTTAGCTCCTAACCATTTCCAATTAGATCAGTCACCATTTCATATAGATAGAAAATTTTCATTAATAGATTGATTCCCTCAAATGTTGTGGTCGGTTAGGTTTTGAGTCAAACGAGAGCGATACCTTAATAAGAGAAGCTACCCATTCCCATTCGACATTTTGCTAAACTGGCTCCCCTTGAGATGAGCCACTAGGGGCATCGCAACGAAGTAAAAGTAACACAACGTCGTATGGTGTCTGTTGAGGGGGCAAATCCATCCGGCAAATTCGGAAGAAAGAACCCAAATCCATGCGTTACAGTAAATGAGGCTGTAGCAATTCAGCAAAACTTCAGAAGATGGAAACAATTGAGGAACCCGACCAAGTCACAAACAGGGAACTCACCGTCGGTCCGGTCTCCACCGAATAAGTGTTCGCTGAAGATTAATGTGGGTGGGTCGCTCATTGAGGAGTCGACTGCTGAAGCCATCGGCGGAGTTTGAAGGGATGAGAAATGGGAAGCTAGTCGACAGGTTCGCCAAACCAAGTAGACACCCTAGCCTTTCTAGAGGCGCTGAAAGATGGGAAGTGCGCGAACTGAACGAACTGAACAGAGTTGGATCATGGAATGGAGTCAAACAACATGAGTTCGATACGTGCACTGGCAAATCGCGATAAGACGCAGTGGGATGTGAGCCCCCTTGTCTTAGACTGCAAGGGCTTTATTGGGACTTGGCTTTGTCTTTAGTGACATCAAGGCAGTTCATTGCACTGAGAAGGTGTGACATCCCGATTTTCCAATTCTAATTTCGATAAATTGAGATGGACATTTCGTTGGAACGCATATAGTTCCTTTCCTTGAGTCGGCCACTTATGTGAAAACTAGTCTATCAAGTGAAGCCGTTAAGAGATTCTAATGCATCAGACTCAAGAATTTAATCAGGAAGCGACCTTTTGATCGAGATAATCTGTAAGGGTCATTACAGCACAAATAAAAAAAAATCGATTAGAAATCGGAGATAGGTCGACTCGACAGAGTCGTGTGATCAGGTGTGGGTGATTCCACCGGATCGCACAATTCTTATCGATCGGCACTGGACCGACTTTTCTATCGATTGGGTACCCTGTGCCCGTATTTGAAACCTTGAGATTATCCCGACAACCGAAAGTTGCCAATGTGTCAAAGATGTACATTGTGGCTTGAATTGATCAACCACAGGTCAAATGCACAAAAATTTCTAAAGGCTACCCGGTAGGTTGGCCCGCGCTAGTATCGTGCCAAAGTGAAATTAACCGTGAAATTGTGATCGAATTCTGAAATTGGAAGTCCTGGTGTGTCACAAATTCTATTAGGAGCATTGGATTAAATTATGAACTTTAATTTGGGCTCAATCAGAAGAGAATTGATGGGAATTGAAGAAATTGGATGTACAAGATTCTACGCCTCGGTGGAAAATGAAATTGAACCTATTGGACTAAAGTTGTGGATAGTGCATGGTGACATCACAAGTGATGTCATGGGGGAGGCAAGATGGGCTAAGATGATGACAAGTGGATGGTAGGGATGAGCCCTTAGAAAGGTGGGATGTCATTTCCCCCTTGTCCCTATCATCTTCTGCCTTTTGAATTTGGAGGAGAGAGAGAGGCCTTGTGCGTGCAACCAACCGACCGTCTGAACCCTCCCTTCGCCCGCTCGATTGCCGCCGCTCGCCATTCACCGCCGGAGCTCGCCGTCACCGCTCGTCTGCGCTTGGCCGCCTGCTGTCCCTCGTACGAGCTGCCTCGTCTCCGTCCGCCGAGCCTCCAGCGTCGTCGTCCCTCCTTGCCAGCAGCTGCTCGCCGTTTGCCAGCCACCGTCGGAGCTAGCAAGACTGCCAGAGCCGCCGCCAGTTATTGCTCGAGCTGTCGCCGGTCTTCCTCCGCCGTTCCTCCGCCCGTTCAGCCACCGTGCTGTCTCCCTCCAAGCTCAGTCAGTGGCTGGAAATCTAGCAAGACCCAGCCTCTTCCAAGCTCGATTTGGCTCCTTATTGGTTCTCATTTGGTGTTGATCCGTGTAGGTTTGTCGTCGGCGTCGTTGTGCTCTTCGCCGAAGACTCGTCGGAAAGCGATTCCAGTGAGTTTAGCTCACTAAACCTCAATTAGTGGGTTAATCATGCCTTAAGTGTGTTTAGCTAAGGTTAATTGAGATTAGGTTGTTAAATTAGTTTATTTAGATGTGGACTAGATTAAGGGGTTTAATTAAAGTAAAGTATGTTTAGTTTAAAGGTTAAGTAGGTTTATTTTAAAATAAGCCTTGATGTGACTTAAAGGAGTTTATTTATGATTTAAATAAATGTTTCGAAATTGTTGGATTATTTAATAATATATCATATTTCGAAAATCATTAAAATATTATTTATAAAAAAACTCGAAAAATTATTTTTGATCTTAATTGCTCAGAATTTCGTGCCGATCGCCGCTGTATAGTTAGAATTTGAAATTGATGAATAATGCAAATTGAGTGTTGATTGTGGAAAATATGGATTTTATTTAGAAAATCTCAAATGTTGGGTTTGACATCAAAATTGGATTTTAAAGATTAACATTGTAATTGGGGTATGTGAGTGATGTGCAAAGTGCCTTGGGTTGATTATGAGTTGCTGCATGATAATTATGAGAAATTGTCTTGAGCTATTAAGCTGGAATTGCCCCTATATGGGATGCCCCATACAACGGATGCGGGTCGCAGTTGATTCTGGGCCCATGCTCCTTCGGGAATGCTGTTGATGTACTGATGAAACCGTGCTCTAAGGTGGGGAGGCGATGCCTGGCTATATGTCAATAGATAGCCGAACTGCGAGTAAGCTATGCTCTTGTGTGGCAGTGAATAATGATTGGAATGATTGCTGTGATTGCGAATTAAGTGAAATTGATTGTGTTCCAATGATTTAAGTCCATGTTATTACTTGTAATTGAGTGATATAAATTGTACTAATCTGTAGGAAGGCAAGGAGGCGAGGTAAATTTTTTGTGCTATGTGGCTAGACCACTCTGGGGCATATTTTCTTTGTAATAGGGGTTTAGGAGGGGTGAACTTACTGAGATAATGTCTCATCTCGGCTTGGGGAAAATATTACAGGACCGTAAATGGCGGGACCCCTGGAGAAGAATGGCACCCCAATGCAGATCATCGAGCAGGTGCACAACTTCCCTGATCCTGGGAGCCATTAGGTCTACGAGCTGATCAGGACTACCGTATGGAACCAGGAGACCGAAGATGTTAAGGTACCCCATAGGTATAGGGCTTGGTTCCGTTTTGGGGCCAATGGCTTTAGGATTGGTCCACTTAACAGTTTTGATATTCCACTGGCCGTGATGGATGCTATTCTGGGTGAAGGTGTAGCTGACCTTCCTAATGGTAGGGTGGATAAACCATTGTCTCCGGACCCAGTGCAGTCAGATGTGGAGGATGTGGGATCGACGAACGAGTCCGATTAGTAGTTATAGGACTGTTCCTCTTTTTGATGGATCGATCCCTGTTGCGTAGACTGACCCTTTTTGATGCACATAAACTCTGACCCATTTTTGGTGCATAGTCTCTGGATCCTGTTTGTGTATGTAAACTCTTGAATGATGATATATGAAAGTATGTTGGTTTGATTTTGAATTGATCTTTCCTGCTGTCCTATCTCGTATGTTTTGATAGGAGTTTCTTAGCATGTTCCACATGTGCAATAATATATGAATGGAGTCGGCGACACTACCTGGGAATGTCGCATATACATGACCATGGCAGGTTGTTCACGTGTCTCGGGGTTTGGGGCGTGACAACCTTGTTTAAGTGGTATCAGAGCATGGTTCATGTATGGAGTGATAAGGTGCGTGGGAGTCATGGGATAGTTGGTAGGAAATGCTTTTATTATACTGATGCAAGTGATTGTTAGTTGGTTGTTAACTTGTTGTGAGGTCACTCAGATTCTAATGTGGTATTGGAATTTGCAAATAGGCATCTATATTAAGCCTGTAGCATGAGTGACTGAGTGCCGAGAGCTGCTAGGAAGAGAGCAGCGAGCCCTGTGTTTCGGGGTGGGTCGCCAATGAGGACTGGTGCCCGAGGTGCCCTAGGAAGAGCGTAGGCTGAGGCCAGTGCGAGTGGTGCAGCATCGCCTCCAAATGATGTAGTAGCCCTTGAGGATCCGAGGTTTGTTGGAATCATGTAGATAATTGAGATGATGGGTGACAGACTAGACCAGCAGGCCGCTGCTTCAGCCACCGCTATCGCCGCTACCACCAATGCTACTAATGTTGCCAATGCTGCTGCCGCTGCTGTTACTGTTGCGGCAGCTACCGCCGCACCGGTTGCCGAGCCAAAAAAGGTACTTGAGGAAATTCTACCTGAGGATGTGGCCGTTGGGAGGCCTAGACAGAAGCTGGTACAACATTTTCTAAGGTTGAATCCGCCAACGTTCACGGGAGCAGGAGATCCCGAAGCTGCAGCACTATGGGTTCAGGAACTAGAGAATGCCTTTGAGCTGTTGATGTGCACTGAAGCAGAGAAGGTCGTGCTGGCAGCCTATCAGTTGAGGGGGATCGCAGCCACATGGTGGAAGACTAATAAAGGGATAGTGTTCCCTAAGCGTGTAGCTCCGAGTGGAATGCGTTTCTTGAGGTCTTCAATGAGAAGTACTTTTTTGATTGTGCTAGAAAGTTGAAGATGGCGGAGTTCCAGCGCCTTCGTCAAGGTACAATGACAGTTGATCAGTATGAAGCGAAGTTCGCTGAGCTATCACAGTATGCCCCTGAGTTAGTTCAAAAACCGGCAGACCGGGCTCAAAGGTTTAGAGATAGACTTCAGCCAGAGGTGAGGAGCTTTGTGGTACCATTAGATTTGAAGGAGTACAAGGACCTTTACAAGCGGGCCCAATTGATTGAGAAAGACCAGAATGAGAGAGCTGTCGCATCTGGGTTGTGGTTTAATTCGAACAGAGAAGGTAATCGGTTTGGGAAGAGGCCGATGTCTGGAGGAAGATATCCTGTTCCACTTAACAGGAGGGGTGGGATAGGGAAATCATCACCGAACCATCAGGGAGTGTGTCGTTCATGTGGAAGACGACATGGTACAGACCCGTGTCCCTCTAGGACAGGTGCCTCTTATGAGTGTGGCTAGCAGGGTCATATATCTAGGAATTGCCCCAGGAATCAGATGGGACAGCGTCAGTTGCCGCTGTCGCCAACGTTGGGTCAGAACAGAGGGGTTGTGCTGCAGATCATGCCGCAAGGTGGATTGAACTGACCTCCATGTCAAGGAAGGACTTATGTGATCACTAGAGGACAGGCGGAGGATGCGCCTAACGTGATCACATGTATGGTCTTACTGAACGACCAACCTACTTATGCTTTATTTGATCCTGGAGCTTCTCGGTTGTCTTGGTTGCAAGTTAGTGATTGGTGAGCGAGAGGGAAGGATAGACTTAATAGTCCTAGCTATGTTTGATTTTGATGTGATAATTGGTATGAACTGGCTCACCAAGCAACGAGCTAAAATGGACTGTTATCACAAGGCGATTTAGTTTAACCTGTTAGGGGGTGAGAGCTTCGAATTTATTGGGAGTCGAGGAGGACCCTCGGTTTCCTTAATCTCATTGCTCGAAGCAACTCACTTGCTAGGCAAGGGTTGCCAAGGTTACCTAGCGACTGTCGTAGACACGACAGTGGAGGAGTTAAAGATTGAAGATATCGCAGTGGTACAAGAGTTCCCAGACGTGTTCGCGAAAGAGTTACTGGGTTTGCCGCCAAAGAGAGAGAGAGATAGAGTTTGTGATTGAATTAGCTCCCGGGACAGAGCCGATCTCTAAAGCTCCTTATCGGATGGCCTTATCAGAACTTAAGGAATTGAAGATGCAGATGCAAGAGTTGTTGGATAAAGGATTCATTCGTCCTAGTGCATCACTTTGGGGAGCACTAGTTCTATTTGTAAAGAAGAAGGATGGTTCCTTGCGCTTGTGCATCAATTATCGTCAACTCAATTAGGTGACAATTAATAACAAGTATCCATTGCCGAGGATTGATGACTTGTTTGATCAGCGTCAGGGAGCATCGATATTTTCTAAGATCGACTTGAGGACGGGGTATCATCAGTTAAGAATCAAGAAGGAAGACATACTGAAGTCGACGTTTCGCACCCGATACGGCCATTATGAGTTTACTGTGATGCCATTTGGGTTGACAAACGCCCCAGCTGCTTTCATGGATCTGATGAATCGAGTGTTTAGAGAGTACTTAGATCAGTTCGTAATTGTTTTCATCGACGACATCCTGGTGTATTCAAGGAGTACTGAGGATCATGAAAGGCATTTAAGGATAGTGCTTCAGACTTTAAGAGATCATGAGCTGTACGCCAAGTTTAGTAAGTGCGAGTTTTGGCTGACTCGTGTGGCTTTCCTAGGTCATGTCATCTTCGGAGAAGGAATCTCAGTGGACCCAGCAAAGATTGAGGTAGTGATCAACTGGCTGAGACCAACGACAGTGACAGAAATTAGAAGTTTTCTAGGTTTAGCAGGGTATTACAGACGATTTGTGGAAGGGTTTTCAAGGTTAGCATCGCTGATGATGGGACTACTGAAGAAGGAAGAGAAATTTGTGTGGACGGATAAGTGCGAGAGTAGTTTCCAAGAGCTTAAGCATAAGTTAACTACCGCACCTGTGCTTACTATTCCATCCGGTCTAGGAGGGCTTGAGATCTACAGTGATGCGCCATTTAAAGGATTGTGTTGCGTATTGATGCAGCATGGTAGGGTGGTTGCATATGCGTCCCGTCAATTGAGACCTCACGAGTTGAATTATCCGACGCATGACTTGGAGCTTGTAGCAATCATCTTTGCCTTGAAGATTTGGAGGCATTATTTGTGCGAATAAAGATTCCAGATCTTCACTGACCATTAGTCTCAAGTACTTATTCTCTCAGAAGGAGTTGAATATGAGACAGCGTTGATGGATGGAGCTCTTAAAGGACTATGACTGTGAGATTTTGTATCACCTGGGAAAGGCGAATAAGGTCGTCGATGCACTGAGTAGGAAGTCTTCAGTTGCTCAGATGGTACTCAAGGAATGGGGTCTAATTGAGAGAGCACGAGATTCAGATTTCAAGTTTGAGGTAGGCCACCTTTTGAATCTTGTGGCCACCCTTAGAATTGAGTCGGAAGTGCAGGTCAGAATCAGAATGCTTCAGCAGACGGATCCAGATGTTCAGAAGATCTTGCAAGAGGATGAAGAGAAAAGGAAGGCTGACTTTAAGATTTCTGAGGATGGAATATTGAGGTTCCAAGGACGATTGGTTGTACTTGAC
Organism: Eucalyptus victrix; assembly: GCA_016097545.1. Lineage (NCBI taxonomy): Eukaryota > Viridiplantae > Streptophyta > Magnoliopsida > Myrtales > Myrtaceae > Eucalyptus > Eucalyptus victrix. Next base: position 33,036,078 of record CM027837.1, read on the forward strand.
GATGTGGAGCTTAGAGAAGAAATTCTATCAGAAGCGCATCGTAGAAGTTACAGCATTCATCCTAGTAGTACCAAGATGTATCAGAATCTACGTCAACACTTCTGGTGGCGTGGCCTAAAGGCGGACATCGCCAAGCACATCGCTAAGTGTTTGACGTGTCAGCAAGTGAAAGCTTAGCATTGCAAATCGGGAGGACTTTTGCTACCCCTCGAGATCCCAGAATGGAAATGGGAGCATATCATGATGGACTTCGTGACGGGACTACCGAGGAGCTAGAGAGGGAATGATTCAATCTGGGTAGTAGTCGACAAGCTGACAAAGTCGGCTCACTTTATTGCAGTTCGAAGGGACTTGAGTTTGGATAGACTCGCAGATCTGTATGTGTGTTAGGTGGTTCGTATGCATGGAGTGCCGGTTACAATTACTTCAGATAGAGACTCGAGGTTCACCGCCGCTTTTTGGAAGAGCTTGCAATCTGCTTTAGGAACGAAGCTGCAGTACAGTACGACCTATCACCCGCAGACTAATGGCCAGTCTGAGAGAACAATTCAGACTCTTGAGGACATGCTGCGAGCTTGCGTCTTGGACTTCAAAGGAAGCTAGGAGGAACAGCTTCATTTGGTCGAGTTTGCCTACAACAACAGTTATCAGCAGAGTATTCAGATGGCTCCTTTTGAAGCATTGTATGGCAGAGCATGCAGAACGCTAGTAAGTTGGGACGAAGTCGAGGAAAGAAAGATCACCGGTTCAGAGTTGGTTCAGCAGTCAGTGGAGGCAGTTGCAGTTATCAGAAACAGATTAAAGACCGCTCAGAGCCGTCAGAAAAGTTATGCCGATAAGCATCAAAAGCCATTGGAGTTCCAAGTTGGTGAGCACGTCTTTTTGAAGGTGTCATTGATGAGAGGTACTTCTTGCTTTGGCAAAAAGGGGAAACTGAGTCCGAGGTACGTAGGTCCCTTTGAGATTTTGGAAAGAATAGGGACTCTGGCGTATCATCTTGCATTACCGCCGAGGTTGGCACAAGTGCATGACGTCTTTCACGTGTCGATGTTAAGGAAGTATGAACTTAATCCGGCATACGTTCTAAATTTTGAGGAATTAGACGTGGATGACAGGGTGTCATACGTTGAAAGCCCGGTTCAGATTGTGGGCCGCAAGGAGCAGGTTTTGCACACCAAGACGATCCCATTGTTCAAAGTGGTCTGGCAACACCACGGCATTGAAGGAGCAACTTGGGAAACCGAAGATTCGATGAGAGAATTGTACCCTCACCTTTTTGCTTAAGATGTGTAATGATTTAAATTTCGAGGACGAAATTTTTATAAGAGGGGAAGAGTTGTGACATCCCGATTTTCCAATTCTAATTTCAATAAATTGAGACGGGCATTTCGTTGGCACACATATGGTTCCTTTCCTTGAGTCGACCACTCATGTGAAAACTAGTCTATCAAGTGAAGCCGTTAAGAGATTCTAATGCATAAGACTCGAGAATTTGATCAGGAAGCGACCTTTCGACCGAGATAATCTGCAAGGGTCATTACAACACAAATAAAAAAAAAAATCGATTAGAAATCGAAGATAGGTCGACTCGACAGAGGCATGTGATCAGGTGTGGGTGATTCCACCGAATCGCACAATTCTTATCGATCGGCACTGGACCGACTTTTCTATCGATTGGGTACCCTGTGCTCGTATTTGAAACCTTGAGATTACCCCGACAACCGAAAGTTGCCAATGTGTCAAAGATATACATTGTGGCCTGAATTGATCAACCACAGGTCAAATGCACAAAAATTTCTAAAGGCTACCCGGTAGGTTGGCCCGCGCTAGTATCGTGCTAAAGTGAAATTAATCATGAAATTATGATCGAATTCTGAAATTGGAAGTCCTGGTGTGTCACAAATTCTATTAGGAGCATTGGATTAAATTATGAACTTTAATTTGGGCTCAATCGGAAGAGAATTGATGGGAATTGAAGAAATTGGATGTACAAGATTCTACGCCCCGGTGGAAAATGAAATTGAACTTATTGGACTAAAGTTGTGGATAGTGGATGGTGACATCACAGGTGATGTCATGGGGGAGGCAAGATGGGCTAAGATGATGACAAGTGGATGGTGGGGATGAGCCCTTGGAAAGGTGGGATGTCACTTCCCTCTTGTCCCCATCATCTTCTTCCTTTTGAATTTGGAGGAGAGAGAGAGAGGCCTTGTCCGTGCAACTAATCGACCGTCTGAACCCTCCCTTCGCCCGCTTAATTGCCGTTGCTTGCTGTTCGTCGCCGGAGCTCGTCATCGCCGCTCGTCCGCTCTTGGCCGACCGCTGTCTCGCGTACGAGCTGCCTCGTCTCTGTCCGCCGAGCCTCCAGCGTCGTCGTCCCTCCTCGCTAGTAGCTGCTCGACGTTCGCCAGCCACCGTCGGAGCTAGCAAGACTGCCGGAGCCGCCGCCGGTTGTTGCTCGAGCTGTCGCCAGTCTTCCTCCGTCGTTCCTCCGCCTGTTCAGCCGTCGTGCCGTCTCCCTTCAAGCTCGGTCAGTGGCTGGAAATCCAGCAAGACCCAGCCTCTTCCAAGCTCGATTTGGCCCCCTATTGGTTCTCATTTGGTGTTGATCCGTGTAGGTTTGTCGTCGGCGTCGTCTTGCTCTTTGCCGGAGACTCGTCGGAAAGCGATTCCGGTGAGTTTAGCTCACTAAATCTCGATTAGTGGGTTAATCATGCCTTAAGTGTCTTTAGCTAAGGTTGATTGAGATTAGGTTGTTAGATTAGTTTATTTATATGTGGATTAGATTAAGGGGTTTAATTAAAGTAAAGTATGTTTAGTTTAAAGGTTAAGTAGGTTTATTTTAAAATAAGCCTTGATGTGACTTAAAGGAATTTATTTATGATTTAAATAAATGTTTCGAAATTGTTGGATTATTTAATAATATATCATATTCCGAAAATCATTAAAATATTATTTATAAAAAAACTCGAAAAATTATTTTTGATCTTAATTGCTCAGAATTTCGTGCCGATCGCCGCTGTATAGTTAGAATTTGAAATTGATGAATGGTTAATGCAAATTGAGTGTTGATTGTGGAAAATATGGATTTTATTTAGAAAATCTCAAATGTTGGGTTTGACATCGAAATTGGATTTTAAAGATTAAAATTGAAATTGGGGTATGTAAGTGATGTGCAAAGTGCCTTAGGTTGATTATGAGTTGCTGCATGATAATTATGAGAAATTGTCTTGAGCTATTAAACTGGAATTGCCCCTATATGGAATGCCCCATACAACGGATGCGGGTCGCAGTTGATTCTGGGCCCATGCTCCTTCGGGAACGCCGTCGATGTACTGACGAAGCCGCGCTCCAAGGTGGGGAGGCGATGCCTGGCTATATGTCAGTAGATAGCCGGACTGTGAGTGGGCTATGCCCTTGTGTGGCAGTGAATAATAATTGGAATGCTTGCTGTGATTGTGAATTAAGTGAAATTGATTGTGTTCCAATGATTTAAGTCCATGTTATTACTTGTAATTGAGTGATATGAATTGTACTAATCTGTAAGAAGGTAAGGAGGCGAGGTAAGTCTTCTGTGCTATGTGGCTAGATCACTCTGGGGCGTATTTTCTTTCTAATATGGGTTTAGGAGGGGTGAACTTGCTGAGACAATGTCTCATCTCAGTTTGGGGAAGATATTACAAGACCGTAAATGGCGGGACCCTCGGAGAAGAATGGCATCCCAGTGCAGATCATCGAGCAAGTGCACAACTTCCTTGATCCTGGGAGCCATTGGGTCTACGAGCTGATCAGGACTACCGTATGGATCCAAGAGACCGAAGATGTTAGGGTACCCCATAGGTATAGGGCTTGGTTCTGTTTTGGGCCCAATGGCTTTAGGATTGGTCCACTTGACAGTTTTGATATTCCACTGGCCGTGATGGATGCTATTCTGGGTGAGGGTGTAGCTGACCTTCTTGATGGTAGGGTGGATAACCCATCGTCTCCAGATCCAATGTAGTCAGATGTGGAGGATGTGGGATCGACGAACGAGTCCGATTAGTAGTTATAGGATTGTTCCTCTTTTTGGTGGACCGATCCCTGTTGCTAGATTGACCATTTTTTATGCACATAAACTCTGACCCATTTTTGGTGCATAGTCTCTGGATCCTGTTTGTGTATGTAAACTTTGGAATGATGATATATGAAAGTATGTTAGTTTGATTTTGAATTGATCTTTCTTGCTGTCCTATCCCGTATGTTTTGATAGGAGTTTCTTAGCACGTTCCGCATGCGCAATAATATATGAATGGGGTCGGCGACACTACCTGGGAATGTCATATATACATGACCATGGCAGGTTGGTCATGTGTCTTGGGGTTTGGGGCATGACAGAAGGCGAATCAATTAATGGACCAAATAGTTAAAGCCCAATCGCTTGAACTTTTTGCCATTTAATTGGCTTTCTAAGGCTCCTTAATCTTTATGGGACCTCTTTATGTTGGGAGGCCCATTTGACTTGTTATCCAGGTTTCGTTCAGGAGTAATGAAAGTGAGTTTGTTTGGACAAAAAGAAAGGAAAAAACTCATTTTGTACCCATGATTGTTTAAAATTCATTGCATTGCCCTTACTTTGATTGTATAATCAAAAGGAATTAATTACAGTAATAAAGAGAGAATGAAAAAAAAAATTGAAGTAAAAAGGAAACAAACTAGACTAGGGGAAGGGGGGAATGGATGAGTGTAGACACATGACACCCTTGCCAACTATAGCGAGGACAAAATTACATGTGACAATTCACTTGTCTGTCTTAGTCTCGGATTTTCTTTCCATCATTATCAATGGTGGTAGAGCATGCCATTTTAGGGTGGCCATGGTATTTTTCTCCACTATAAAACTTACCCTATGAGTAGGCTCTTATCAATGATGGTAGAGCATGCAATTTAAGGGTGGCCATGGTATTTTTCTGCACTCTGAAACTTACCCTATAAGTAGGCTCTCACCAATTGGAAATTCAATTAAAAGAGAAAAAAAAAAAAGGAAAGAAAGAAAGAAAAGAAAGAAAAGAAAATGATAAGAAAAAGAAAAGAAAAAATTGCATACATTGCCCATGTTAGTGACCTTTGGCTAAAACTGGCTACGTTGACAAATTGTAAAAAGACATGAGACTAAATTGGTAAATCGTCAAAATTTTTAAGATAAAATTATTGAGGAAAATTCCCTTAATCGTTGTAATGATTAAAAAAAGAACTTTCTTTAATCATTCTGTGATTCTGATGATAAGATTTTCTAGGTGAAAACTTTGATGAGGACTATCAAAAGTTACTCATCATACTTAAAGAATCAAACTCTAAATCATGAAGTAATCTATATTCTTGATATTTGTAAATCCAAGATATTGATCTAGAAGATAATCCTCGTGCAATAGCTAGAAAAATTGGTGAATTCCTTGCTACAATTAAAAGATCTATCTTAAAAGGAAAGAATATCAAATCCAATATCTCAATATGGAAGTTAGTGAATCTTGGATAAATCAATCTTTAGAGGTGAAATATCCTTTCCAACTGAAGCACTCTTCTTATGGAAACTCAATTTACTATATGGGCGGTAGAATTAACGAGAGGCTTCAATCTCGAAGCTATTAGATCTTCTGACAACGTTCAAGTCCAATGGGTAATTTAAATGAGTGATCCTTTAAGGATATGTTCGATGGTTAGTTTGGATATTGAGGACTTTAAAAGAAGGTCTAGATGCCGAAAGGAAATAAGAAGCTGAAATTTTGAAGTTTGTAATTCCTAAGTCTGGAGTGATCTTAAAATCATATACATTTGTTTCTGTGAGCTATACTGTGAAATCTCTTAGAGGTTGAGAGTGCATGAGAAATTATTTACATGAGCTTGAGTATTCATTGCTTAGATCTTATAACCTCTGATAGATTCATCTAGTGGAATCTAGCCAGTCGGCTATTAGTGGTAACTGTAGGGGTGTGCATGATCCGGGCAGGCGGTTCCCAACTTAAAACCGGGAATCGCCCGCTAAGAATAGGTTCCGAAAAAATTGGAACTGGGAATTGCTCGCTAGTTGCATGGATCCACCCGGGAATCGGACCACCATTCTGGTTCGATTCTCGAGTGGATTCATAGAACCGGTCCAACCTCTGTGCCTTCCCCTTTTTGCCCTCCCCACATCTGCTTATCCTAGCTCTCCTGACCATGGTAGCTTTGTTCTCCTCAAGTACTAGCGCTGCGGCAGTGTCCGTGGCGGCGGCGGTTGCGACCCTCGCTCCGCTTCTGTCCCGGCCACCACCACCATCTTTGCCACCGCCTTCATTGTCTCCCACTCCTCCCTTGAGATTGGCAATGAGGAGGACAACAGGGATGATGAGCCATTCTTAGACTTGAAGTTCGCCCGTCCCCGAAGATGAGGATGATGGGGAGAAGCTTGAGGAGGGGGAGGAGGAAGAGGAGAGGTAGAAGCAGGACGAGCCTAACAACCAAAAGGAAGATAGTGACAGTGAATGCGAAGGTGGCAACGACATGGAGAGAAAGAGTTCAAGTTCGAGGGAGGAAAAGAGTATCAATTCATTGTTTCGCCGAGTTCGGACTAAGACTCGAAGGGAGATGAGTAGATCCGGAGGTGAATTGGAGAGGAAGAGGGAGCTCGGGGAGATTTTGAATTGAGAGAGACGAGATGAAGTAAGAAAGTAGTGAATTGAAACAAGATGGTGATTGAAGCCCTAAATTTTAAATTTACTAATTTCGAATTTTTTTAATATTAAAAAATAATATATTGTTATTATATAATCAGTTTGATCCGGGCGAGCGGATCCGCCCATGGAACTGAGAACTGGATTGGTACCCACCGGTTCCCATAAATTAGAACTGGGAATCAGATCGGTTCCCTTAAGAACCACTAGTTTCGGGCGGTTCAGGTGGGTCTTGGTTCTTTTCCACAACCCTAAGCATAAGAGAGTAGACATAGGCTTACAAAAGTCGAACCACTATAATCGTTCATGTACAATTTTCTATCTCTTACTTTCTTGATTTTATTTGTGATAAGAGTTAATTGCACATTAGTAAGATTTGACAATTACTCGGGTCGTCGTTAGATGTTGTTCTATTGCAATAACATTTTAAATTTATTTCATTTCACATTATCACATATTCACTCCCCTCTAGATAAACTATTTAGCCTTAACAAAAATTAATAAAATTGAGATGTTTATGATGTTTAGTAAGTAAACTATTAGTACGGTGTGAGTCGATTGTGCAGCGTTGATCCTCCATTAATCATTAATTTTGGCTTGTGTGGTCAAACATCGTTCCCATTTTTTCCTTCATCCGAAAGAAAATGGAAACGAACGGTTTGGTGGGTCGAGCTGGTTTTCATTCTTATCTCATTTATTTTTTGCCGATAGGTTCATTCACTTGTCAAAAAGAAACAAATGAAAAGAAAAGGTGTAGTAGCGGGTTGAGCTAGTTTGGATTCTTAGGGGGTGTGACAACCCAAAATTTCTGTTCTAGAAATAGTTTTTCTGTTCCAGACCTGTTTCTGGAAGAGAAATCCGTTTGATAAACCTATTCAGTTTTTCTATTTCGGAATAGATTTCTATTCCGAAATAGGTTTGGAAGAGAAATCAGAAGCTAAAATTTTCTATTTTTGATTTCTGGAAAAGAAATCAGAAATAATTTCTCTCACTAAACCCTATTTTCGGTGAGTCCTCCCTCATCTCCTCTACGTTTTTGCCTCCTCCTCTTCCTCTGCCTCTCCTCATTTTATTAAAAATAAAAATAAATATATTCATTTTATTCATTTAAAAATAAAAATAAATTTATTAAAATAAATAAATTATTTTTATTTATCATTTTATTTTTAGTTTATTAAAAATAAATTTATTAAATTTATCGAAAATAATTTATTTATGATAAATAAAAATAAATCATTTTTATTTGCCTTGAGTGTTTTGCCAAATAAAATTATTTTTATTTTTTATTTTCATTCATTTTAAAATAAATTTATTTGTAAAATAAAATAAAATAGAATAAATAAAATAAATTTATTTTTATATTTTTATTTTAAAATAAAACGATATTTTTATTTTATTTTTTATGATTTATTTTATTTTATTTTATTAATTATTTTTTTGTTACTAAATCATTTTTATTTTTATTTTTTATATTAAAGGTCATCGGTCGTGCCGCGCGCCATCCGAAAGGAAGAAATTTTGTGTCGCTATCAAATGAATTTCTATTTTTAGAGTATAAATTTTGTGTCGTTATCAAACAGTTATTTTTGCTTAGAATCTCTTCTAGAAATAGAAATAGAAAAATCTATTTCATTAAACTATTTCTGAAACAAAATGGTTGTCATGCGCGCCCTCATTACCTCTTCTCATCGCGTGATTTCCTTTTTAACGTTTTCCTCTTTTAATATTTATGAAGGGTCTCTTTTTCTTCTAACCTCTTCTTTAACTCACGCGCTCTCAGTCTCAAGTTTTCAACCTATTTATCGGTGCAATGAAGCTGGAAAAAAGAAAACAAGAACCTTGTTGATTTTTTTGGTGAAATTCTAAATGATACAAGACTAAAAAGTTGCCTTCTAAATTAATTTTTACTTTTATTTTTTATTTAATTGAAATCTTAAGGCTCTTGCACTTTGATTTTTTTTATTTGGAACTCCTTTTCCAATATTCATATGTTAACTTACATTCACATACTGATTTTTCAGTAGCATTTTAAAATTCGAATTACATGATAGATTATAATGGGAAAACTGGAAATGTGCTTGTCGGTGCTTTCATCTATTTTAACGTTGAGGCATTCAAAATTGAACAAAAATCAAATTATAAAAGAAAAAAACTACCAAAAACTCCAAACAATGACACATTTACTCTAAACATCTTGTCCGTAACACAAAAAAACATATTGTATCCGTGTGACACATTTATTCTCAGTTAAAATTTTATCAATGAACATCGTTAAACATTTGCTTATATGAATGCTAGAAAGTATACGGTCCACATGACTTTAAGTGAAATAAAAAACGACTTTATTTTGTTTGAAAAATCATCTTATAAAATAATAATGGAGAGTAGATATGTCATATAGGTACATATTTTGGATTTTTTTATCACAAGAAAAAAAGCTGAGGATAAATGTGCTAGAGCGGTCATAATTTGTATTTTTTTTTTGGTAAAGGTAATAATATTAATGAGGAGGACAAAAGTACAAAAGATCGGATCCAAATAAGCACTCTTAACAAAGGAGCAAGAGTGACGGGGATCCGATAAAAAGCCCGAGGGCGCCAGCAAGAGCACAAAGCTATGAAGCGAACAAACAAGACGAAACAACAGGAACCCGTAGCCTCCCCATCCTTCAAGCCCTCAAAGCTGAAAGCGAAGAACGGAGGAGGAAGGAACCTGCAACTACAAGAACAAGAGCAGACCGAAACACCAGCAACCTAAGGAGAAATATCTACAGAGAAAATGATCATGGGGTGGAATCCCCACCCCCTTTGCAGTCTTCTGTTCCTCGGAGAAGGAAGAACTTTTGTGAATGTGAGTGCTTTGTCCTTAACCACCTTGATTAGGTGATTTTTAAGGGCAGGGACCACCAAGGATTCACCCCCGAAGATAATCGCATTCCTCTTCCTCCAAATGAGATTGCACAAAGCACCGAAAGAGAATCGAACTATCCTGTGGTAAAAATCCTTCCCCATGAGGAATTTCCTGGCCCAAGTGAGCGCTTCACTCCAACATCTATTCCTCCATGGCAAGTTACATCTGGCCGCCCAAAAAAAGGCCAACGAGGCAGAGATGCGACACCGGAAGAATAGGTGTTCGATTGAGTCCGGTTCTTCACTACAAAAGGCACAAAGATTAAAATCAATTCGACCTTGATTTAACAACATCACCTGAGTGGGAAGACGGTTTCTAGATATAAGCCATAGAATAAACTGATGGCGCGGGACTATATCAATATCCCAAATCAAAGAAGCCCAATCCACCCGATCTCTCTTGGTTCTAATGACATTCCATGCGGATGCGACCGAGAAGGAGGCTGATGGATCGCCACACCAAATAAACTTATCATTATAAGTCTCCAGAGTTGGTAAAGCTACACCCCATCTGATTAATATCCGAGAAAACGAATCACCTAAGGGAGTGTATAAGTCAGCAACTACTGCATTATAAGGGAGCCGCATATTGTCCCTAAATGAGGGCGGAACGAATCCATCAAGAGAGCCACATGGAAGCCAGTAATCATGCCATAAGGATACCGATAGCCCATTACCAATTTTCCACCTAAACAAAGTTCTGAAATGCTTTCTAAGCTGGAGGATTTTCTTCCACGCCCAAGAGCAAGTCGCAGGTTGAGATGAAACCCAAAAATTCTTCCTTATCAAGAAAATGGAATGAATCCATCGGCACCACATCGATTCCTTATCCGAGAAGAGGATCCATATGAATTTGAGCATAGAGGCTTTGTTGCAATCTCTGATATTCCTAATGCCAAGACCCCCTTCAAGTTTCGGAAGAGATACATCCTCCCACACTACTTTTGCTCCTCCACGGCCAAGAGCTGTTCCCTTCCATAAAAATTGCCTCATAATTCTCTCGATGTCCGACAAAACCAAAGCAGGAAGCATAAAGACACTTGTCCAGAATGATTGAATCGAGTAAAGAACCGACCGAATCAGCTGCAGTCTCCCTGCAAAGGAGAGGAAACGATGCGCCCAGGATTGAATCCTAGCTGTAATACGCTCCGTCAATGCAATACAATCCCCCTTATTCAATCTAGTAGATATGATAAGTACCCCAAGATAGCGAACAGGGAGTTTCCCTTCCTTAAAACCAAATGCCGACTGGATTCTGCTTCGAATAGAAGGGTCACCACCTGCAATAAAAACCTCGCTCTTGTTTTTGTTAGGAACCAATCCACTCCAGGATGAGAATATATCTAAGCCTCTTTTCAGCATGGATACTGACGGCCAGTTAGCTTGAGAGAAAAGGAAAACATCATCAGCAAAGAATAGATGCGTTAGTTGGACTGACTTACACCTCCAATAATACCTGAATTCATGATTTGAAGTTTGAGACACCAATAAACCGGAAAACACTTCCATCACTAGGGCGAAGAGATAAGGTGACATGGGGTCACCTTGTCTCAAACCACGTCCTCCCGAAAAAAAGCCATGGAGATCGCCATTTATAGAAATGGAGTATTTAGGAGTCCGAACACAAGCCATGACTAACTTAATGAAATTCTCCGGGAAGTGGAAGGCTACAAGAACAAGTTCAAGGAACTCCCAATCTACCGTGTCATATGCCTTATGGAAGTCAACCTTAACCGCACATTTAGGCAAGTATGGGTGGAGATGAAATCCCACAAACAATTCCTGAGCCAAGAGGATGTTATCCATAATTCTCCTTCTTTTAACAAACGCATTCTGAGATGGACTTATCAATACATTTAAAACCGCCGCTATACGATTGGCCAAGATCTTGGTAATCACCTTATATATAGTATTACAACAAGCAATCGGCCTAAAATCCGAAACAGCACTAGCATTAGGAACTTTAGGGACGAGAGCAAGGATGGTTGCATTTACCTCTCTCAACAACCGGCCGGTGTGGAAGAAGTCGTGAACCGCCTCCAAAACCAATGGACCAACGATCTCCCAGTTGGACTTGAAGAATTCAGCCGAGAATCCATCAGGTCAAGGGGCCTTACCTTTGGCTAATGAGAACAGCGTAGACTTGATCTCTGCATCAGAAACCGGATTAGAGAGAAGGCACACCTGATCAGTAGCTAAAGGTTGACGAATAACCCGCTCCACCTCTTGGACGGACGGCCTGATTAACGCATCATGGGGGGAGTACAGCGAAGAGAAGTAGCTAATGAACACCTGCGGAACCAACCCCGGGTCAGTAGTCAGCGCACCGGTGGGATCCTTCACCGAAAGGATTCTGTTGATTAGCTGTCTCCTCTTGACAGACTGGTGGAAGAAATTCGTATTCCGGTCACCCTGCTTTAGCCATATAATTTTGGACTTTTGCCTATAATAAAATTCCTCTTGATTCCTCAATTCAACAAACACCTGACGTTGGCACCTTTCTTGATCAGCAAGAGCAAAGCTAGATGGGTTTGATTGAAGTTGAACTTGAGTGGCATTGAGAGCTTCTCTTGCCTCAGCAGCTATAGCCGAAATGTTAGAAAAAGCATCCCGGTTGAGGGTCTTGAGTTGAGCTTTCAAAATCTTCAACCTAGAAACCAGTTTAAACATAGGGACGCCTCTAACCGGAGTATTCCATACACATTGCATGATCGCCTTAAACTCTGGATGATCTGTCCAGAAATCAAAGTATTTGAAAGGTTTCCTCCTTGGCACCGGATGGACAACTCTTACAACCATCGGCGTGTGGTCAGATATGCTAGGGTTCAAAAAAGACGCCTCCGAATACGAGAAATCAAGGTTCCACTTGCTGTTAACCAATACACGATTTATCTTTCTCATATTCCTCCCGGTCCTAGATGAAGTGGACCAAGTGTAACGAAGCTCGACAAATCTGAGGTCATTAAGATCAGTTTGCTCCAAGCACTGGCGGAATTCATCAAAATATGGAATCCAATTGGTGACCCCCCCAACACGGTTCGAGGGATCCCTGATAGCATTAAAATCACCAGCAACTAGCCATGGTGAATCGAGGAAGAGTTCACTACAGAGCTGGAGATTTTCCCATAACGGTCTACGACGGGCAAACGTATGTTCTCCGTAGACAGCCGATATACAGAAACTCCTTCCAGAAAGATTGCATTTTAAAATGCCATGCAACACTTGGTCATTAATAGAGATAGTAGAAAAGACAACGAGATCCGGGTTCCATCCAACCCAAATCCTCCCACGTGGAGCATAATCATAATTAGCACACCAATTCCACCCCTTAATGAGGGTGGCCGAAATAGAATCAAAAAGCTCTAAAGGAACTTTAGTTTCAAACAAGCCAATAAAACAAAGCTTATTTACCGCTGCAAAACGTCTAATTTCGGCACGCCTAAGAGGATTTAAGATACCTCTAATATTCCAAAAACCAACAATCATCAAAAAACAAGGAGCAAAATTACCTCTTTTTAGAGGTCCTCGAAGCTGCAACTTCCTTCTTCAAATCTTCTGGACCATCAGATAGGAGCATACGAAGCTTTTCCGGGAAGTTTGCCATTAACGGCGAGGTGAGCCTTTTAGATTCAGGAATATCCCCAACTTCAGCATCTACTCCAATCGGGTCCTCTTGGATACTAGAATTGCTAATTTCGTCGGAGGTATCGATTAAAACCAGGGGATCATCCTGAGCAGGAGGGTCCGCTACGGAAGGGGAAAACAATCTTGCCGGGGAATGAATCACTGGACCAAGAGATTTTGAAGGGTCGATTGGTTCCATCATAGACATATTTGCAACCTCCGCTTGAACAATATCAGCAGGTGCTGCAGCATTTGCATCAGTAGCATCAGCAGCAGCAGCAGCAGCCGCCTTCCTTGCTGCCTGCTTCATCTTTTTTTTCTTATTTTTCCGATTAACTTGCTTCCATCCTTCCTCCTCAGCAACTGATTGCGGTTCAAGTAGAGCATCCGGTCCTTGAGGAGCCGCCTTTGCCGAGCTTGATTCCCCAACATAGGAAGGCCTGTCACCAGCCACACCAGATACGGGTTTTGTTGCACCCACTTTAGAACGATGGGTGACTTGAATATCTACATCTTCCGTAGAAGGATGCTGCATAACCACCTCCTTTCCTTTAGAGGAGTGGGCCTCAACTACCGGATTAGCCTTCTGAATACTTTCTGAAGCTCCCTCAGATCGTTCAGCAGAAGGAGCAGGAGTAACATTTTTACAGGTGTGACCAAACATTTCACATTTGGAACAAATCATCGGTTTCCATTCGTACTCAACTTCCACCACGACCTTTGATCCATTGGTAGTTAAATCAAGGGTTTCATATTGAGGTTGCTGAGTTGTCATTTCTACACATACTCGAGCAAAAGTCAACATGGACATCTGCTCAGTTTTCTGATCAACATAGAGCGGCTTACCCAAGGCACTAGCCACCTTTCCGATAGCTTGAGGAGACCAGAAGGCAAACGGAAGGTTCCTTAGTCTTACCCAAACTGGAACAGATCTATGAGTATCTTTGTTTAGCTCGACCCCCGGTTTCCATTATTGAAGGATCAAAGGAATTCTTGCGATGGTAATGGGACTGCCCTCCAGGAGACTCCTTCTGAATTCACGATCAACAATGCGCAGAAGAAACACACCACGCCCATTGGACATTACTTCTACCAAATTCGGTCCCCAAGCTCTCCTCAGGGACTCCTCAACCAGCTTAAATGGAAGATTCTTCCCAATGAAGTGTCCCACAAGGCAGTCATACAACTTAGGGTCCGCGGCATCGATATCAGAATCGTCCATTTGAATAACTGGCTTGTTATTCACAATTATCGGGGGGGTAAACTCAAGGTCATATCCCTTATTCGCAGCACTTGCGACAGCAGCCCAGGAACGGTTTTGAGGCTTCTTCGATCGACTCCTAGACTGAGGTCTTTTCGATTTAGAAGGCTCTCTATTAACAGGACGACTTCTTAATGTCGTTGGGGGTTTCAATGTCCCGACTCCAGCAGAAGGGGTTTTCATTTGGTTACTCACATTCACCACAGAAGCATTCGTCAAAGGGCGATCATTCCTAGGGGAAAACGGGCCAGACGAGCGCAATCCCTCATCATTTAGGCGAGGTCGAATAGAGTCGGCCTCCATCTCAGAATAACTTCCCAGATCTCAAAAACCTAGTCCATCAGCAGCAAGAACAGCCCGAAGGAGAGGTATGAACAAGCTGACCTTTAGGGAGACCTCTTCTCGCTCAAATCGGCTCACCAGGCGAACCCACGCGTCGCCACTCAGCGCTGCCTCTGCGTCCGTCCGCACCGTGGTCCCGAGCCGCCGACAATGGTCCGGCCACACGCGGACCCGGATGCAGCTCCACCCTGCTTGTGCGCGAACCCACGCGTCTCCACAGAGCCTTGTCACTGCGTCCGTCCGCTCCCTGGTCCCCGAGCCGTCGACAATGGTCCGGGCGCCCACCTTCTTCGATCCCGCCGAAGCAGGCGCCGTCGTCGCCGGCTTAACCGAGAAGGCCCTCCGACGAGAGAAGAGAAGCCCTCACTCGCGAACCCTCTGCAATCCTCTGCAATCCTCTTCGAGTTTCTTCGTTCTGATGAAGCAAAGCCCTCTTCGATCCCGCCGGAGCAGGCGCCGCCGTTGCCGGCTTAACCGAGAAGGCCCTCCGACGAGAGAAGAGAAACCCTCGGTCGTGAACCCTCGCTCTTCGAACCCTCGCTCAACCCTTGGTCGCGAACCCTCGCTCTTCGAGATTCTTCGTTCGGATGAAGCACATATGTCTTCGATCCCGCCGAAGCAGGCGCTGCGGTCGCCGGCTTAGCTGAGAAGGCCTTCCAACGAGAGAAAAGAAACCCTCGCTCAGAGAGAGAGAAAAACCATCGATCCCTTCAGTACGTCATAATTTGTATTTTTTTTATGTCAAAAAAAAGTTTAAAGTAAATATGCTGAGTGGGTAAAATTTAGAGTTTTTTCTAGTGGTTTTTCTTTCTAATTATAAATGCCAAAGGCAAACCAAATTCTATAAAAATAAACTAAAGTAATTCTGAAAACGCGAATCGCGACCTCTGACCGTTTGACGAAACCAAAATAGTTCCGCATGGCTTTGTCAAAAAATAGTGAAAAGAAATTCACAACGTTGGGACTATTTCTTCCCCTTTGGGAAGTAACAATTTTGGCCATTTTGGCAATCGAACCGTTTTCTCCCGAAATGGGAACTGAACTTGCCCACGACGTTGGTGCGAGTGGTGTGGAGGGGGCTGCGGCAACGTTAAGATCAGCATAGTAGTGACGGACTACTAAATTAGTCAGCATATAAATACCTAACCAGTAACCACCCTCTTCTTATAAAAAAAAAAGAAATTAGAAAAAAAGCCATTTTTTTGGGGGCTGAGCTTAAAAGAGCAAGAGGGGAAAGTTATTAATTAAAATGCAGTAATTAATGACCTAAGAGATAGAGAGAGAAAGAGAGAGAGAGAGAGGGAACAATAGTAATCAAGGAAGAAAGCAGAGAGTAATTAAATGAGATCTGCCCTCAGGACGTTTCGGACAAACCAAGAAGGACTGGAACATCCCTGCAAGCGGCCCATCGTAACCAACCCCTGCTCCTCCTCGATGGACGAGAGAATCGGATTGGGGGGGGGCCTCTTCAACCCCTTGCAATTAGACACCTGTGACCTCCAAAAGAATTTTTTTTTGTCGAAAAAATTAGAAAGGAAATTAAGGTAATAAATTACTGGATTCAATCCCAGGTCCAAAAGTGCCTTTTCGAGAAAATGGGGCGTTGTTAAATCCGAGGAGTTTAAGTTCCCAAGGGAAAAAACGCCATTATCAATGAAGATTAGATTAATTGCAGGAAGGAAGGGAGGGGTGGTCGAGATCTGGTTCCTCAGCAAAGGAGGATCCGAGCAGAGCGCAAAAAGCTGGAGGAACGGGCGTAGGCGGGCGGGCGGGCGTCGCCTGCCGTTTCGAGCAGATCGAGAGATCGGATCCGGGAGTACAGAATCTCGAGCAATCAATGTTCGACCAGACTAGCGGGACATTAAAAACGTGGAGTTGGATCCTTTTCGCTCTGCGAATTCGCAAACCATCGCCTAATTTAGGAAGCGCATTGAAGGGATTACTTGGGTATTTTCCCTCGAGATATATTGCTCCTATTGGGGAATTGCGATTTAATGCGGTCATATCTCCGTCCATTTTAACTTTGGCAAGGAATTTAAACGGGGTGCCAGCAATATCGCATTAGACCCGTATGATATTCCCATATAAATGGCCCCCGTCTGTCCCTTTCACTACACCATCGCGCAGAGTCCCTCCCGGGCAACTTTGCCTCAAGGGAGGCGCACAGATCGCGCAGAAGGGCGGAAATGAAGGAGTTCTGGACATCTCTGGCCTCCCTCCTGGGCGTCCTGGCCTTCTGCCAGAGCCTCCTGCAGATGGTGTTCCCGCCCGAGCTCCGGTTCGCCTCCCTCAAGTTCCTGAACCGGTTGTTCAACTACTTCTCCTCCTCCTGCTACTACGACGTCACCGAGATCGACGGCGTCAACACCAACGAGCTCTACAACGCCGTCCAGCTCTACCTCAGCTCCTTCGTCTCCGCCTCCGGCAGCCGCCTCTCCCTCACCCGCGCCGTCAACTCCAGCGCCACCACCTTCGGCCTCTCCAACAACGACTGCATCAACGACGTCTTCAACGGCGTTGCCGTCCAGTGGGAGCACGTGGTGACGCAACGCCAGTCCCAGACCTTCTCGTGGCGGCCCCTCCCTGACGAGAAGCGTGGCTTCACGCTCCGGATCCGGAAGCGCGACAAGGACGTCATCCTCGACTCCTACCTGGACTACATCATGGAAAAGGCCAACGACATCCGCCGCAAGAACCAAGAACGCCTCCTTTATACTAATTCGCGCGGCGGGTCGCTCGATGCCCGTGGCCACCCGTGGGAATCTGTGCCGTTCAAGCACCCGAGCACCTTCGACACGTTGGCCATGGACCCGGAGAGGAAGACGGCCATCGAGGAGGACCTCCGCGACTTCGCGGCTGGGCAGGCGTTCTACCAGCGGACAGGCCGGGCCTGGAAGCGGGGCTACCTGCTCTACGGCCCGCCTGGGACGGGGAAATCGAGCATGATCGCCGCCATGGCCAATTTCCTTGGCTATGACATCTACGACCTCGAGCTGACCGAGGTGCACTCCAACTCCGAGCTCCGGAAGCTCCTCATGAAGACCAGTTCCAAGTCCATCATCGTCATTGAGGACATCGACCGCTCAGTCAATCTGTCGAACAGGGCGAAGGCAACCCACGCCGGCGCGCCACGGAACTACTACGACTCCGGCGCGCCCGACGCGGCCCGCGGTGGCGAGGATGGGAACAACAACAACACGATCACCCTCTCGGGGCTGCTCAACTTCACCGACGGCCTGTGGTCGTGCTGCGGGAGCGAGAGGATCTTCGTGTTCACAACCAACCACATCGAGAAGCTCGACCCGGCATTGCTCCGGAGCGGCCGGATGGACATGCACATCTACATGAGCTACTGCTCGTACCCGGCCCTCAAGATCCTGCTCCGGAACTACCTGGGCAGCGAGGGCGAGGACCTCGGCGAGGCGGCGGCGAGGGAGCTCCAGGAGGCGGTCGAGAAGGCCAAGATGACGCCGGCGGACATAAGCGAGGTCCTGCTCAAGAACCGCAGGAACAAGGAGAGAGCGGTGGGCGAGCTGCTGGAGGTGTTGAAGGCGAGGGCGGAGAGGAACGAGAAGTACGGAGGGTTGAGGGAGGAGTGCGAGCTGAACGGGGTGGTGGAGGAGATGGAGGAAGAGGAGCAGGAGAAGAGGGCGCTGGAGAGCCCGAAGGAAGGGAGCGACTGCGATGACGATTCTTGCAAAGAAAGTGGAGGATGATGATGAAGAGAAGGAGAAAGCCAAATGAGAGGGAAAAAAAGCAATTCTATGATTTCGCTTCGTCATTTGTGAGGGCAAGTTGGTAAGTTTCGATTTTTAAAGAGCTCTCGACTTCGTGTCTTATTATGGAATTAAAAGCTCGCATGACTCAGCAAATATTATAATAAAAATTAGAAAATAAAAAGCTCTTATGACATATTGAGTTTATCCACTTTCGAGGGTATTCTGTTGTGTTACCTGTTCTTTTTTAGATGGCCAGCTGGCCACATCCATGTTTGGTGTTTAGGCAACGTGCATCATGTTATTTTGGGGTCGAAAATCTTAACTGAAGGGAAAGTAAATCTCTTAGTTATTTTCTGCTTTTCTTTTGGAAATTTAATTGCTCCATTCTTCCAAATGAAACTCCCATTTTACTTGCTTTAAAAAAAAATGGTAAGAAGGGGGCAAAAAAAAAAAAGGATTTCATTTCAAAGAAGAACGAAAAGAAAATTTCGACAAAATCGCGGGGGCAAAAATGGGAACCGGGTGGTGAATTGGGACACACGGGGACGGAGTGGGGCCGCATGATATATTCATGGGTAAATCAAGTCATGCACAATTAGGATTGTATGTGGAAACATGAAAAATTCTAAGTTAATTTTCGGCCATTGGCAAAATTTGATTGAAGCTTATATTCACAAATCCTTGAAAAATCGATGAATAGTTGTTTTTAGCCAATTACCTTCTCAATATCGATGGCACGTTTTTCGATTATCAGATTATTCAAATAATAAGAGGGTTTAGCTTAGACCTATTTATATCCACATTAAAAATCTTTCAAATCAAGGAACTTATCTTAAAATTGGGTCATCACAAATAATCACGCAACTTAATGCTAATAATAAAACATCGACGAATTTAATTAATGTAAGTAATAATAAATCGAATGTCGAATCGCATTATTGGTAATATAACATATGTTGGCTCTGCAAGCAAAAAGGAAAATAATAAATTAATGTAACTTTATTCAAAACACAAAAGATGGTCCATGTCGTCTATCATGCGATGACATGACAGTCAACATGTACGGACATTCTTTTAAGGGAGGGTACACGACAAATAGACTTATTAATTTATTATTTTCCTTCTTGTTTCAGCATCAGCGCCCATGCAGTCATTCCACCACGCAAAACAAACATCTGTCAAATAAACCGCGGGTTTTGCGCCGTCCAACGTCTCTCACAACATGATCTAAGAGACCGCCGATTTTTCTCACCAAAAATGGTCCTCTTTTTAACGTAAAACAAAGCCCTTTTAAACTGGTATTTCATCTGGAAAATTATTATAAATTATTATAATATTTTCTGTAATTTATTTTTGGTTTACAAGTTTCTAGATTACAAAGGACCGACAGCTCTCCCCTCTTTCCAATCAACTCTCAGCCCTTTTATGATGATTATACGGTCGATCCTTTATGCTGATTTCTGGGGAGTTTGTGGAGAGAGAGAGAGAGAGTCAAGCCGAAAAAACAGTGGGCCCCGCCGCCCCGGGGGAGAAAATGTGGCCAGGTGGGAGTTGGCGCATCCCCTCGGCAACGAGGATTTTGGTGATAACCCTAATTTAGCAACCCAAATTCCCTAAATGCGAAGGGGAGGGCTTGAGATCTGGCTCCTCAGCCAGAGGAAATCGAAATTCAATGGAGAACAACAGATGTAAAGATCATACATAACATGTGTCAAAAGATGGCTTAGGGCCCAATTTTCAGTAATTTTTTTTTCATTCGCGACTCCTTCCACTCGCACCCACGAAAAAGAGAAATTATATTAGCCAGAACTGATTCCTCTCATGCCCTAAACACTAAATCACCATGGAAACGTCAGAACCCAAAAACCCATTTTCCAGTAATTGTATTTCTTTGTGTCTCTGTGCTTGTGTAATGCTCTATTTGGAGAGTTGGAGAGGAGAAAATGAGTAACGTAGAACTTAGAACACACGTCACGCAGGACGGCTTGAAACGCAAAACTCCCCTCACATCAGAAACGCAAAACTCCCCTCACATCAGATCCCAGGACGACGATTAAACAATCTCACAAAAATCAAGATAAAAAAGGTACATGTTCGCCCGCCAGAGGTACTTGTTCCTTTTAGCCGATAAGGTACCACCTTTTTTATGTTTGCATGTGTGGATGTCGTACGACAAATTTACATTAATTTATTAATTTCCATTTTGTTTTGGGCATATGCGGCCACGCAACAGCCCTACCGGTCAAAACGACCACAAAAATGTAAAGGGCTTCCTGAAGCGTGCCCCGGGTATATTTAAGCAACCGAATGAATGATTGAAATCTACAACAATGTTTAAAATTCGGATCAAAAGATTCCGATCAATGGTTCGTAAATAACCATTTCAACATGGATTCCACGGAATTTCTATTTTTCACCTTAGGTTATTCGTAGCACATGTTTTCGCACGTCAGTCTTGTATGACTTTTCATCCATGTGAACTCGATTCGCTTGGGAACGGCTGCTTTACCCTATAAGAATAAAAAGACAAGGTGGATGAGTATGATTGACCCATTGTGGGGGGTCACGAGTAAGGGGTTGGAATTTCTATCCCTCAGAAGAATGGAGCAGTGACTGTGACATCGTCTTTCTCCTCCGTGGTGGCCGTTTCCTGATTTTTCAATAGAGGGCGCATAGAAAAAGGGGAGTTGGTGGAGAAAAAGAGAGAATAAAGTAGAAAAGTCTCAAGAAAGCTTGGAAGAGAGGGAGGGAGAGAGAGGGGACAGAGACTTTGGGGCTGAAGTTGTATTATGTTGTGTTTCTTGGATGAACTTCCACCGGTATATTCTGTTAGCTGGGTTACTCCTATGTGGAGGAAGCCCAATGAGTTGTAAGTCCAAAAAGGGCTTGAGCCCATATAATAAGTTATATGAGAAAATATGATTTGTCACTATCTATATAAAGAGGTAGCCGCAAAAAAGGAAATAGTAACAAGAGAAAAAGAGAAAGCAGAAAATTTGGGGTTTGGGGCAATATCCGATTTACATCAAGCTGGCATCGGAGGTCGATTCGTGGTCCGATTGAGCAAAATTTTGTCAGCATGTTCGTGGCGCAATTTTCTTGAATATGAACGGTTTGACTTTTGTTTGAAGCTCCCTACATCAGGTTTTTCGTAAATTGATCAAAACCTGCGTTTTTGGTCAGATTTATTCTTGATCTCTTGTGAAGTTCATGTGTATTACCAAGAATTATGTTCTTGAGGTGTTTGCTGTTATGTACCTCTAGTATTTGCTAGAGAAGAACAATTTTATTGATAGTGAAGATTTTCAGGTGGACTCCGATTCCGTGGTTTTTTATCTCCTCACATCGAGGAAGTTTTCCACGTAAAAAAATCATCTTGTGTTCACGTGCTTGGTATTTATTTTACTCTACTATATCGATTCCTATTAGGTTTACACAAGAGGAGAGATTATTTTATTTCGCTGCATTGATTCGATTTTGTTCGAATTATTACCGTTCTCCCATTAGAGTGGTATCAGAGCAACATGTTATTACTTGATTTTTCTACCTTGTGTTAAACAATGGAAACGAATACGAGTAGAATGGTTACATTGAATGGTTCGAATTATCATATCTGGAAAGGGAAGATGGAAGATCTTTTATATGTGAAAGATTTTTATTTGCCTGTATTTGCTAAGGAAAAACCAAAGAATAAAATTGACGCTGAATGGTCTATATTTCATCGTCAAGTGTGTGGTTATATCAGGCAATGGGTAGATGATAATGTTTTGAACCATATTATTGAGAAAACACATGCACGCAATTTATAAGATAAGCTCGAACAGTTATATGCTCGAAAGACTGGGAATAATAAGTTATTTTTGATAAAATAGATTATGGCTTTGAAATATCATGATGGTATTCCTTTGACTGATCATTTAAATTCTTTTCAAGGAATTATAAATCAGTTGGCGGTGATGGGAATCAAGTTTGATGATGAGATACAAGCACTATGGTTGCTTGGTACTTTACCGAATTTATGGGAGACATTCCGAACATCTTTGTCTAATTCTGCCCCGGATGATACAATTACCATGGATTTGGCCAGGAATACTATTTTGAATGAAGAGATGAGAAGGAAGACACAGGGATCATCCTCTTCACATTCTGACGCCTTGGTTGTCGAGAAAAGGGGGAGAAGTGAGTCTCGAGGTCCGAGAAATAGAGATAAAAGTCGAGACAAAAACAAAGGTAAGTATAATAAATTTGCTAATGTTGAATGCCATTATTGTCATCAGAAGGGACATATTCAAAGGTTTTGTCGCCAGTTAAAAAGGGAGAAACAAAAAGAGAAAGGTAAAGAGAAGAAAAGCGATGACAATCATGTCACTGCACTTAAAGAAGACTTTCTCACTATTTTTTATGGTGATGTGGTGAATTTTGTATCTCATGAGACCAGTTGGGTAATTGATAATGGTGCATCCGTTCATGCTACATCTCGTAGGGATTTCTTTACATCATACAGGTTAGGTGACTTCGGATCTGTGAAGATGGGAACAATGGATTAGCTCAAGCTATAGACATCGGTGATGTGTGCCTAGAAACCAGCAATGGCACAAGGTTAGTATTGAATAATATTAAACATATACCTGATATCCGCTTGAATTTGATTTCTACAAGCAAGTTGGGTGATGAAGGGTATTGCGGCACCTTCAATAATGATCAATGGAGGCTTACCAAAGGTTCTCTTGTTGTGGCTAGAGGTGAAAAATATTCTTCGTTATACATTATGCAGGCAAAGTTGTCCACAGACAAAATTAATGTAGTAGATAGCAAAGATGTAGCTGAATTATGGCATAAGAGGTTCAATCACATCAGTGAGAAGGGTTTGTCAATATTGGCCAAGAAGAAGCTCCTTTTAGGATTGAAAAGTTCAGCGCTAAAGAAGTGTGCTCACTGTTTAGCAAGAAAACATAACAGAGTTGCATTTAAAAGTTCCCATCCTTCAAGAAAGTCAGGTATACTGGATTTAGTGCATTCTGATATTTGCGGTCCTATGAAAACAAAATCACTTGGTGGCTCTCTTTATTTTGTTACCTTCATAAATGATTTTTCAAGGAAAATTTGGATTCATACCTTGAAAACTAAGAATAAAGTGTTAGATGCTTTTAAACAATTTCAGGCTTTAGTTGAGAGACAGACTGGAAAGAAATTAAAATGCATCAGAACTGATAACGAGGAAGAGTATATTGGACCTTTTGATGAATATTGCAGACAACAATGTATTCGACATTAAAATACACCTCCCAAGACGCCTCAGTTAAATGGCTTAGATAAGAGAATGAATAGAACATTGGTTGAAAGGGTAAGATGCTTACTTTCATAGTCAAAGCTACCTGGATCCTTTGGGGTGAGGCTTTAAGTATAGTTGTGCATGTATTAAATCTTACTCCATGCATTCCTTTAGAGTTTGATGTTCCTAATAGAGTTTGGACAGGCAAAGAAGTTTCTTATGATTATTTGCGTGTCTTTGGGTGCAAAGCATTTGTGCATATTCCCAAAGATGAGAGGTCTAAACTTGATGTGAAAACACGACAGTGCATATTTATTGGTTATGGACAGGATATGCTTGGCTACAAATTTTATGATCCACTTAAAAAGAAAATTGTAAGAAGCAGAGACGTTGTGTTTATGGAAGATCAAACAATAGAAGATATTGAGAAATCATAAATGATTTCAGCACCACAGGTTAGTGATAATCTGGTTGATTTAGATCCAGTTCCTCTTATAAATATTCCTACATAAGTTGATGAAGAGCAGCAGGAAGTCAATATTCCAAATAACGTACATGTTCCTGAACATGTTGAAATAGATAATACTATTCCTGAACTAGATGCTCAATTAGATGTTCCACTGGATGTTCCAGTCTAGAGATCCGTTAGAGACCGACGACCTTCCACCAAGTATTCTAAAGATGAGTATGTATTATTGACCGAAGTAGGTGAACCGGAGTGCTATGCAGAAGTAATAAAATATGAGTATAAAAGCAATTGGTTCGATGCTATGTGAGATGAGATGCAGTCACTTTATGATAATCATACTTTTGAGTTAGTGAAGTTACCTAAAGATAAAAGAGCTTTGAAGAACAAGTGGGTATATAGGTTGAAGCAAGATGAACATACTTTACAACCACGGTACAAAGCTAGATTGGTTGTCAAGGGATTCGGTCAGAAAAAATGTATTGATTTTGATGATATATTTTCTCCGGTAGTGAAAATGTTTTCTATCCGTGTGGTACTAGGCTTAGTAGCTAGCCTAGATTTGGAAATTGAGCAAATGGATGTTAAAACAGCCTTCCTACATGGTGACTTGGAGGAAGAGATATACATGGAACAACTTGAGGGTTTCAAAGTGAAAGGGAAAGAGGATTATGTGTGCAAATTGAAGAAAAGTCTCTATGGCCTAAAATAAGCACCAAGGCAGTGGTATAAGAAATTTGCGTCAGCTATGACAGAATAGGGCTATAAGAAGATTTCCTCGGATAACTGTATGTCTGTCCAAAAATTTTCTGAAAATGACTTTATTATTTTCTTGCTTTATGTTGATGATATGCTAATTGTTGGCAGGAATGCTTCAAGAATTGAGTTATTGAAGAAACAATTTAGCAAGTCTTTTGCCATGAAAGACTTGGGCTCGGCGAAGCAAATTCTTGGCATTAAAATTACCCGAGACAGAGATGCTAAAAAGTTATTTTTGTCGCAAAAGAAATATATCGAGAAGATCCTTCAGAAATTTTACATAAACAAGGCTAAAGTGGTTAGTACTCCTCTTGCTACCCACTTTAAGTTAAATATAATGCAAAGTCCTACGGCTGATAAAAAAAGAAGAAAGATATGGAAAGTGTTCTATATGCCTCAGCTGTAGGAAGCTTAATGTATGCGATGGTATGTACACGCCCAGACTTGGCGCACGCAGTTAGCGTTGTTAGTCGCTATTTGTCAAATACAGGCAGAGAACATTGGAATGCAGTGAAGTGGATTATAAGGTATCTTCGAGGAACTTCAAATTTAAAACTCAGTTTCGAGACCGGGAAACTTGAATTAGTTGAATACACAGATTCTGACTTGGCAAGAGATATTGATACTCGTAAATCTACTTTTGGTTATTTGATTTCATTTGCGGGTGGAGCTATGTCATGAAAGTCAAGATTGCAGAAGTGTGTTGCACTTTGTACAACCGAAGCTGAATTTATTGCAGCAATTGAAGCTAGTAAAGAGATGCTATAGATGAAGACTTGGGTTCAAGCAAAAAAGGTATGTGCTATTTTGTGATAATCAAAGCGCAATTCATTTTGGTAAGAATGCATCTTTTCATTCTAGATCGAAACATATTGATGTTAGATATCATTGGATAAGAGATGTTCTAGATGAAAAGTTGTTGGAACTTGGGAAAATTCATACGGATTATAATGGCTCTGATATGATGACGAAAATTATACCAAGAGAAAAGCTTGAACATTGCCGTTTGATAGCAAGGATGGTGAATCCCTCCACATTGTCATGAGAGGGAGATTTGTTAACTGGGTTCACTCCTATGTGGAGAAAGCCCAATGAGTTGCAAGCCCAAAAAAGGGCTTGAGCTCATATGATAAGTTATATGAGGAAATAAGGTTTCTCACTATCTATGTAAAGAGGTAGTCGCAAAAAAGGAAACAGTAACAAGAGAAAAAGAGAAAGCAGAAAATTTGGGGTTTGGGGCAATATCTGATTTACATTAAACTGGCATCGGAGGTCGATTCGTGGTCCGATTGAGCTAAAATTTTGTCAGCATGTTCGTGGCGCAATTTTCTCGAATCTGAACGGTTTGACTTTTGTTTGAAGCTCCCTACATCAAGTTTTTCGTAGATTGATCAAAACCTGCGTTTTTGGTCAGATTTATCCTTGATCTCTTGTGAAGTTCATGTGTATTGCCAAGAATTATGTTCTTGAGGTGTTTGTTGCTAGGTACCTCTAGTATTTGTTAGAGAAGAACAGTTTTATTGATAGTGAAGATTTTCAGGTGGACTCTGATCCCGTAGTTTTTTATCTCCTCACATCGATGAGGTTTTCCACGTAAAAAAAATTGTCTTGTGTTCACGTGTTTGACATTTATTTTGCTTTACCATATCGATTCCTATTAGGTTTACACAAGAGGGGAGATTATTTTATTCCGCTGCGTTGATTCGATATTGTTCGAATTATTACTGTTCTCCCATCATATTCCACTGTAGGAGAACCGGAAAAAAGGAAGGAAGGAAGGAACCAAGAAGATGCGGGTCGTGGGTTCCGATGTTTCGGTCAGAAGACGTGTGGCTTCCGAATGAGAGAAAAATATTAGGTACTCCTGGAGTACTCTGGTGCCTACGGAGAATGCGGCACGTGTCGAAACTCTTTTTCCTGACCCTTCTTGCACAAGGGATTTGATATCATCGGGTATGCAGCCCTACCGGTAAAGGGATCGGGGGGGAAGGAAAAAGGAGGTTGGGGCCAGATAGTACCGGCTCTTGAGTTGGATCTATGTGAGTATTGCACACACGTGTGCATTGATGCCAAGAGTGAGACCTAAAAAAAAAAGCATGAGAGACCCAATTTGCGGTCACCCAATTTGTGGTCACCAATAAGAAAAAAGAAAGAAATAAAAAAATTAAAAGTAAAAAAAATTTAAAAAATTCAAATTATTATTCACATCGTGCTAATCATTCCGCATGGCATGGCCGACACTTACGATAGTGATTTTCAGCCAAAATTGATTGAAATAGCTATATTAACAAATCGTCAAAAGATTGAAAACTAAATTAGTCAAATTAAAAATTTTAAGATTGAATTGGCATAAACATAATAAGTTTATATATGGCCCGTTTAGTTCAGCTTTGGAGAAATGCCCTTGGGATAATGCAAATACCTTTGAGGTAAAGGGGTTTTTCAAAATACTAGATTGTTTGGTAAACTATAACTGAAAAATGCTTTAGGGAAATGCAAGTCTGTTTGGTAAACATATATTTGAAAAGCTCTTTAGTATGACCAAATTAAGTTTTTTTTTTAGTTTTAGTATTTATAAAATTACAAAAAGAAACAATTATATAACCCTTTACATTTTCATGTTGAGAACAATGTAAAAGATATATGTTACTAAATTTATTTAAAAATTATATTAAAAGAATTTGATTATAGATTAGATGCAAAGCTAAAAAAATTAAGTTTTTTTTGTTTTAGTATTTTTAAAATTGCAAAAAAGAAACAATGACTTTATAACCTTTTACATTTTTATGTTAAGAGCAATGTAAAATATATATATTAGTAAATTTATTTAATAATTATATTAAAAGAATTTGATTATATATTAGATGCAAAGCTCAACTTTTGGTTTAATAGGTTTGTTTTCAACTTTGAATATATTTTTTTAATTATTGTAATATTAATCATCTTCATTAATTAATAATCATTCTAGCATATTAATAAAAAGTTGGGCTATTGATTGTCAAAAGATAAAAATGACAAAAAAAAAAAAGGTGAACCTAACATTTGCAAAAGATTTTTATTATTTTTTTAAAATAAAAATAAAATCCAATGAAATTCTGTTGCCGATCAATTACGGTTGGGGTGTGGGGAAGATGATCGGTTTAAAAAAAAAAATTCAACGGATGAACAGTAGAGGTGGACTTGCATTTCCAAAATGCTAAAAGCCCAAAGCAGGTCCCCACCTGCTTTGGGCTTTCAGCATTTCAAAGACTAGTGTGGCATCCTAAAATTTCATGGCAATTTCTAAAGGCATTACGACTTATGGAAAAGTGAATGGTTGTGTCGTTGAAGTATGTTGTGGCCTCTAGACCGAAAATTTGTAATAGATTAAGGCTGAGCACTTTAATGGAAATATATTTTATGTTCTTGGGTTATCAAAGTTGGTACTATAGGATAATTTGATAATGAGAATTTTGTTCTTGGCTATGCACCTTATGGATTTGATTTTGATTTATGTTGCAAGCTTTATGGCCAAGTGAATAAGTGTAATTAGGTAATTATATGATGGGTAATTAGGTGGTGATTAAAAGGAAAAAAATTAGAGAAATGTGGGTTGAATTTTTGGCCCAAGACCAGCCCCACCATTCGGCCCTCTTGGCCTAGCCCGTGAAGCCCAAAGGAAAGGGCTGCTGTCCGACCGGCCCAAGGAGCCCAATGGGCTGTTGACCGAAGGGGAGAGGCCGGCCCAACCAGGCCCAACCTCTTGCATGGCAATTACCAATTTGTCATCTTGCATGCAAAGTGATGATTACATGCTAATCATGAAGGGGAAGAAAAGAAGAAGGGGCGGATTGAACAAGGGAGAGGGAGGCGTCGCATGAGAGAAAGAGAAAGAGAGAGCAAGTGACCATTTGATAGAAAGAAAGGAAGAGATAAAGGGAGAGAGCGAGCGAGCGAGAGAAGCAGGGGAAGAGGGAGGCCGTTCGCCACCGATCATTGCTACTGTCGAGCCTCCGAGGCCCGCCTTACCCCACCGTTTTTGCTTGCTGGGCTGTGCTCAGATTAGAGGCAAGTCGAGTCCAAAAATCTACCCTTTGCTTGCTGTGATATGTGTTGTAAGGGATGATAAACTTTGGTTGTGGTAGAAGTGAAGAAATTCGAAGCTCTAGGGAAAAACATGGTAGCCTTGCATTCTGTTTTCTAGAAAGGCAGTCCGACCTTTGATGAATTTGTGAGCTGCATGCGACTTGTTAGTTGGAATTTCATTTCGACTTCTTGATGAAAGTTGTAGAGAACTTCTTGTAAAATAACATATCAAAATTTCAGAAGAAACGAACAAGTATAGACCGGTGAAACTATTTTTCTTTGAAAAAGTTAGATCTGGAAATCGTAATGCTGACCTAGTATGATTCTGTAAATTTTATAAAATTCTCCAGTTGAAATTAGATCTCATGTTCTGAATGAAATTTGAAGATTACATGTTAAGGAGTAACGTAATAAAAATTTAGAGGAAATGGAAGAGTTTAGGTTGGTGAAATAATTTTTATTCAAAACGGTTAGAACTGGAATTTGGTGCTAAGGGTTATGGACGGTTATGGTTATTATAGTTTTCAACCTATCACAACTCTGGTTTCAAGTTCTTCACGAAATATTTACTTCTGGATTTCTTCTATAACATATAAAAATTTCAGAATTTTTGGAGCTGATCTAACATTTTTACCAAATTTGTGAATGAGACTGTGTATGGTAATATTCCGAAATTATAAGGACTTTGATGCGTGAACTATACTGATTCGTATGATGTTCTTTTGATATGGTGTTATTCATGGAATATTTTCCTCTAAATCTTGTATATAACATGTCAAATTTTTAGAATTTATTAAGGCTGTTTACTAATTTTTCAAGAATTATGACCAAAGGAGTGTAATATGTTTTTATCCGAAATTGCTGTATTTTTCAAAAATAATTGAAATTGCTCCATGTGATATAATGTCTTGTGTGGTTGATTATGCTACATATGTAGTGATATATGACATGTTATATGACATCAAAGCTAGTTGAGACCCTTGATATTGTTGCATCAAATGCCATGTTGAAATTGAGATAAATATGTGAATATAAATTAAGATAATAACAAGACTGTCGGAGGTGTGAGCCGACAATGCCTCGGGAGTTTCAAGATGCCCGGAGTGTGGGTGCCGGATGCCTGGAGTGTGTGTGCTGGATGTCCTCGGGAGTTTCGAGATGCTCAGAGGTGTGTGTCGAAAGCCCTAGAGGTGTGTTCTGGGGGGGGTTCCTCGTGATGCTAGTTGGGGTACGAGATGCCCGGAGTGTGTGTGCCGGATGCCTGGAGGTGTGTGCCGGAGGTTCCTCGTGATGCTAGGTTGGATGCGAGCGATCAATTGTGGGATGCAAACATTGGTCCCTGGAAAGAAAAATGATGTGATCTAATTGAAAAATAAAGATCGAGAATTGAATCATGCGCATGGATGTATGCTTGATAGCATGGTGATATATGTTTGGCTGCTCGATGATACATGTATAAGTGCATGGTAGTATATGCACGTTGTATGATGATATATGCATGGCTGCAAGGTGAGGTGTGCTTGAATGCATGAATGATATGTGTTTTATTCATGATACCTTAATTGTTCTGTTTGATGCATTGTATAGTTTGGTGGGTCTTTACTACTAAGTAGTTGTACTCACCCCTTTTGGGGATTAACATTTCAGATTAGAGAGATGCCTCTTTCACCAGTTGTGCGTGGTACCTTCTATGGCATACCTACTGACGTTGAGGTGGAGTGCACAGAGTATTCCTGTATTAGTGTATCTAGTCTGGAGTATGTCCAAGTCCGTGTCCTGGTGATGTATGATGTGGGTTCCGTTGATGGCCTTATTATCCAAGAGTTTTTGTCCGTTCACGTTCGACGCAATGGGGTGATGCTAGGGATCTACCGCTGCTACTGCCCGATGCACCGGGTTGGGTGTGATGGCACGTATGACTGGTGGGAGATGGCTTTTTTTTTTTTTTGGATAGCCGATGCTTGTAGATGGAGGGGTGTACATGTTCGATATAAGGTCGAGTTCTATTTTGGGTTATAGCCAAGTATAGTTAAAAATCTTGGTCTTTCTGCTATACCAACTCGAGATGTCCATCGTAAAAATATAAATAAAAGTAACTCGGCTTTGTCTTTTCTTTTGGTGCATAGTTGGTGTGTATTGCATTATTCTTTTGGTGCGTAGTTGGTGTGTATTGCATTATTGCATATAAATAAAACCAACCGAGACTTGTTTATGCTTCCACTGATGAGCTGCATTGGGACCTTTATAAAGAAAAAAAAAACAATGGGAGAAAAAGGGGAAAAGAATTTTATTGATCAACCCCTATGAACTATGGTTTCACTTTAATTAAAAAGCTTCAAGGACTGGCTTGTAGTAGGATAAGTGACAAGTACCTGTGGTGACCCTATCGGATCGGGGGTTTGTCGAGGGGTGCCACAGCTCAGCATTTGGCCAAGGACACTTTCAAATGCTAAACCAAACGCCTAAATTTTTTCCTAAGAGGCTTTTAGCCCTGAAAGCCCCTTGGGAATGCTGAACCAAACATGGTCATAATATATATAGGTAATTTTCTCTAAGTGAGAGAAACCTCTTGTACCTAGATTTACTATTGTGAATCACTAGTAAGGTGAGATATATACTTGGATGTGAAATGAAAAAGCCTTAAAGGCTTGAGATGAAGATTGTATTTTGGAAAGTGGGCTCTCGATCAACCCACCTTTGTACTTAGATTCAATTTGTGGATTTTGGGCCAATGGATTCGGGAAGTTCCGTAGATGGGGTTTGAAACACTATGAATTGGCTAAATGTTTCTCTTTCCCTCAGCTCTTTGATTGTACGATTACCAATTGATCGTTGAATTGCTTCCTTATTCTTTGTGCTTAATTGTTGAATAATTTGATTTATTTATTGTATTATCTTGGCATCAAACAATTGGTATTAGAGCAAGTGCTTTAAAAATGGATGGGTGTTTCGCTTGTGATTTATTGGATTTTTTGAGCTAAAGATCATGGCTTGAAATGTTGTTGGTACCGCGTTAGGCAAAAGCCAATCGATTGTTAGACCTCCTGTTGACGGCTCAATTTTAATTAGGTTTATTTTATTAATTAAGTTTTTATTTTGTCTTTTTGGATAAATAGATAATAAAAAGAGAAAACAACAAAAAAAAACAAATAAAAGCAAGAAAAAACAAAAAAGAAGCAGCGCTCGAATAAGCCCTTACGGCCCATTTCTCCTCCAGCTCGGCCCCCCCTTTTTTTCTCCTTCTTCTTCCTTCTTCTTCCTCGCTCCTTCTTTCTCCGCCTCTGTAGTTCACGCGCAAAAGACGACGATGCGCGCAAAGGACGGCCTAGGCTGAGGGGAGTAAGCCAACGTCGGCCGGAGAGGATAAGATCTCGGGCGCCATCAATGCCAAGCACGCTTCGCTAGATAAGCTTGGATGAGACGCCGGTCCAGCCAAGGAGAACCGCTCGGCGCGCGAAGGGGACCGCCAGTCGAAGCTCCGTCGACCGGACCTCCTCGCCTATAAATAGCAGAGCACTTCCGTCATCGAAGGGCAGTGGCGAGCTCGGAGATCCTTCATTGAGAGACATCGGGAAGGATCAAAGGGCGAGCGCAGGAGAGAACTCGAGTCGCGAGTTCAGCCCACCATCCACCGAGAGACTTCGGGGAAGGCCGGTGGCGAGCGACTTCGAGAAGGTCAAATTCGACCGGTGGAGGCTCAGATCTAGCCTGAGTGAGAGAGAAGCGATGTTGGAGGAGGCAAAAGAATTCTGGAAAAGGGGAGAACACAGCGACAAGGAGGGCTGGCAAAAGCCCAGATCTGACCAGATCTGGGATTCGTTGTCGCCAGCGCAACCGCGTCACCACCGCCATCTCCGACGTTGTCGACCGCCCACGCCGAAGCTCCAACTAGCCATTGTGTTCGTCATCATCCTTCGACGCTGTCTGATGCAAGCCGAGGCCCCCGCAGAGTTGCGTCGCGCACCCTCTAACGTTGTCGCCGTCTCCGCCGCTTGCCGCCACCTCGCCACAGGTAATAAGGGTCGTCGTCATCACCGTTACCACCGTCGCCACCGTCGCCATCATCACCGTCACAGTCGTCACCGCCATTGCCCCGGCGATACTTCGTCCCCCCCTTTTGGCGCCGCGAATCGGGAACCCTAGGGTTCCCGATTTCCCGAGTCGTCGGGTCGGACCCAAGCCAGGAACCGGGTAGGGTTTTGCGCGATTTGGGGAGGCGGAAGACCGAGTCGCGATCCGGGTCAGATCTGGGTAGGGTTCGCCAGGGAGTCGGGTCGTGGAGCTTGTTTTTTGGGTCGGGCCGGGTGTCCCTAAACACCCGGCCACGACGTCGTTTCAGCAAATAATAAAAAAAAAAGGAAAAAAATCTGAGTCGAGCCCCCGTTGCGGGCCCATCCTCGTTTGGATCACCGGCCCGAGTCGGACCCAACCCACGGATCCGACCCGAGTCGGTTTTTTATGTTATTTTAATATAAAATAATAATTTAAATAAATAATTTATTTTAAAAAATCAAAAAATGTTCTATTTTCAAAAAATATTTAAAAACAGTAAAAATATTTTATTTTCCAAAAAATAAAAAAATAAAAAAATTCCATATTTTCCTAAAAAATGCCAAAAATCCAAAAAAAAAAGCCAAAAATTCAGAAAAAGCCAAAAAAGACTTGTATTTTTCCAAAAAAATACCAAAAATCCAAAGAAAATCCCTTTTGTGTCCAAAAAATTAGAAAATGATTAAAAAATGTTTTTCCTCCCAAAAATGCATGGAAAATCCCTCGAACATCCAAAAAACCTCAAGGTTTAAACAAGATTAGGTACCGAAAGGGCATTAGTGATTAACTAGTGTAATTAAGTTCCCGATCCTAATTTCTCTAGTTGCGCAGGAGTGAGTATTTCTCCCAATACTTCACTTGGGTTTCTAATCAACCCACTCCAAATTGATTAGTGGCGACTCCATTTTAAAAATTGATTTACAGGTTAAAAATTTAGACTATTAAAGTCGTGAATTGGTGGACTTGGGAGAGTCCGGGCATAATTAATTTAAGCCGAGCCATTAGCCTCCTTAGGCGCTCATACCCGATTGTGAGTGCCGAAAAAAAAGAGGTCGCGACAGCTTGGCGACTCCGCTGGGGACAATTTTTGAGGACTTAGGCCATTTTATCTTTGTTTAAATGCTTTACTGACTTGGGTTTTTTTTTTCTTTTATGCAGGTTAGTATCTTAGATTTTCTTTTTAAATAAATTCTTGTGTGATTATGAACTATTGTCCATACTTTACTGTTTTAGCACTAGACATGTCACACACAACCCGACCACCGGACCTAGGCCGCCCTAGGATTTCTAGGATGGTGTTAAGAAAGATACGATCTCGAACGCGAGACTGCGATGTAGAGGTTGCATTTCTTTTCCCCGAATTTCTTAGCCGAGGTTAAGGGGGTATGCTGCTAACGCGAGACTGCGACGGGCGGATACCCTTTTAATTTCATCAAGCCTTCTAAGTTAGAAATCAAGCTGCATATCCCATCTGTATGTCTTTGCGCTTGCCATTTTATTTAAAAGTAAAGTGATTTCTTTACTTTTACTCAGTCTTTTTATTTGGCCCATGGCAATTTTGGATAAGCTTTTCAAGTCTCAGTTTATATGCGATGGGGAAAGACGATATCCAATTCATTCCTGCTCCCAAGGCGGAGCTCTTCAGATGGTGGGGTCAATTAGATCAGTTTGCCCAAGAGTGCATGAAAGCCAAAATCGGTCATCTCCTATCGCTGATCCAAATCACTGTTCATCCCAAAATCATACAAGCCATGGCATATTTCTGGTGCTCGAGAACACTTACTTTTATGTTTGGAAAGTTTGAGCTAACTCCAACCCTAGAGGAATACATCATCATCACTGGAATGCCTTTTGAGAAAAAGCTTGTCAAGCCATCAACAGGCATCATCCCATTGCGTGGGTTTTCGCGACTTTTGAGAACTGAAGTCCATGTTATGATACAAATTCTTGAAAACAACCATAATACCTGTCCATTTGAATTTATGAATATCTGTTTTCAAAATCAGCCTATGACCCAAAAAAGTGAGATTTTCCTCATGGCCTTTTTCAGGCTCATCATTTTCCCTCATCAAAGAAATGCCATAAGTCCTAAGATGGCATGGATAGTTGATCATATCTTGAGGGGGGGAATATGTCAACATGATTTTAACTGAAACATTCTTGTCCTTTAATCGTTTTAAAGACAACATGGAGAAAATCATGCGAGCCTCTCCTGAAATTTTACAAGTCTGGTTCTTTTCTCACTTAAGCGAATTCCGAGACTTCATGCGATCGTCTGAAACAAATGCTTTCGAAAATCCGTTACAAAAATTTATGGTTTTAGGACCGTATATTCCTAATCAAAGCTATTTAAATTGGGTTGACTTCCTAAGAAACCCAGCTCCTGAGGCATTCTAATGGTGTGCTGGTTGGTTCCATGAAAAGAGGGCCCGTTTTGCTTACAAACGCACCCACCCAATTCCATTGCTTAGCTACACTGGCGTTGTTCCCTATTACCCATATCGGGTGGCATGACAATTTGGAGCCCTTCAGGAGATTCCACCGCCTTCCAGGAGGAGAATTCCTCCAGTCCTTTTCAACACAAGCCATGACTATGCAGTCGAAATTTCTATCGTTAAGGAAACTTGGGACAAGTGCCATCGCAAAAGGATCATGATACCTGAAGGGCTTGAGGGAGAAGAAAAAGCCCACCACGCCTCTGTGGCCTACATCCACAATCATCACATCCCGACAAGGTGGAAGCCATCGGCCCCTCGCTCAATCAGAGAAAGCAACCCGCACGAGCAAGCAAAGCTTATGCAGAGGATATGGGAATAGGCCAGATACTCATCTCAAAGCCAGTCCAAGAAAACAAGCAGCCTTTGCAGGAACAAGGCTTCCTATCGCATATAAATTAGCAGTCGTGTCTCCGATAGTGTTAAAGTTTTGTCCCATTGTTTAGGGACTTTTGTTTAATATCTAGCATTTCATTATGTCATTTCAATTTCAAGTTTTAGATGTCAAAAGTCTGCGGTCTATAAAATCCTCTTTTGATAAATAAAAAAGTAGTTAGACTATTGCCATGGGTCAATCTCTGTTTACTTTTGTGCTCATTCATTATTTTCGCAACGATGGGTAATTATGAATCATTGGCCACCAATCACCCGCGAATGGCCTCATGCAACAAGGCCCGATCAAAATAATGTACAAAATCGTCTCATTAACATTGAAGACGGCGTAGGACAGATGTCCATTGTCCTTCAACAACTCTCGAGATAAATGAAATCTACTCAAGCTTAACCCAACTCTATAGTTGCCTCAAACACCATCATGACGCCCGCAAATTTGCTAGAAAATAGCTAGTACCATAGACAGTTTGAAAGGATCATGAAAAAGTTAAACCAGTTGAAGGGGTAGAATCCCATGGACCTTTCCAATTATGTCGGCATTGAAATCCCTGAAGAGCTCAAAGCACCTAAATGCGAAAAGGTATGCCGATACCTCCCGCCCAGAGACCTACTTACAGGCCTACTTGGCTCGAAGGATGATTCAATCGTACTAATCGAACTTAACTGGCCCTGCCTTACGATGGTACATTGTCAGGAAGATTAGTCCCCTTAAAACCTGGAGGGAACTAATTCATGTTTTTCACCAAGAGTACAATATTGACATCACCTTGCCCTATGAAGAGCCGATGATAGCGGAGCACGAGGAGCCGTTAGTTGCTAAGATAGGAGAGAAACGTGTCAATGAAGCCTTGCATAATAAATGGGCAGCTAAGCAATATCATGTTACTGGAAAATTTCCCACTAGGAAAGGCAATGAGCCTTTGTACGAGATCATAGACTCAGAACCTGTTCAAGAGCGGGGCACAACTAGACAACTCCCCAAGCTTACTCTAAGAGCTAAGGTCCAAAGAATACCAACCCTTATCAACCTGGAAAGTGAATCAGAAAGTGAAACTCTAATGTCTCTCACTTCCCTTAACAGAATCAAGTTAGCAAAACGAAGGGCCTTACTCAAAAGGTCTGGACCAGAAGCTAAGAAAAGAAAGCCTAAGCAGATCGATTCAGCATCTACCGACGAGCCACCGCACCAAAGCTTCGAGCATTCCCAAGAATACAGCTTTGAAGGCCACCATCCTCTAGAATACAATCCCAAGGACTTCCAGCATTATTTTGACAATGAAACTGACGATTTATCGTATAACTGTTTCATACTCTCATCCGGGGATGAAGGTCCGTCAGAAGAGAAAGCATACGTCTTTATCCGTTACGATCCTAACGAAGTACTAAGCTCGTCCTCTGACCATGAGGGTAGCTTCAATACTTCATCCTCATTTGGAAATTTTGATCAAGAAGAAAGCAATGGAGTAATCTCGGTAGAATCCAACTTTCCTGAAACAGAAAAATTCACCACTACAACGAACATGCAGTGGGAAAACCAGTGGCCTAACCAGGATACATCAAGCCCATCTTGCACTCATAGGATCGTGACCCCTGGAGAGATGTGGATACCTAATCTCCGTAAGTATAATGGCACAACTTGTCCCATGGCTCAT
Organism: Eucalyptus victrix; assembly: GCA_016097545.1. Taxonomy (NCBI): domain Eukaryota; kingdom Viridiplantae; phylum Streptophyta; class Magnoliopsida; order Myrtales; family Myrtaceae; genus Eucalyptus; species Eucalyptus victrix. The sequence goes on from CM027837.1 coordinate 33,073,771, forward strand.
TTGCAATGCCTCCACACTGAAATAAGTCGGTACTATAACTCAATGTCATTCGTAACTCAGGCCTTTCAAGAAAGTCTTACGAGGTCTGCATTACAATGGTTCATCACAGCAGACATCTACCTCATGAGAAATTGGAATGAGCTGACTTCCACATTCTTGCATCAGTACCAAAACCAGATCGGAACTAAATTGCCTTGTGAGAGTTTGGCTCACTTCACAAGAAGACCAATGGAGGATTTCCGAGCATACACAAGGAGGTGGAGGGCTTTCATGATGCAAACCCACCCTCAACTGGCTGAAGAGGAGTTAATGAAGCAGTTCATAGAAGTTTTGTCCTGCAAGCATCGCTGTTGGCTGCATGGATTACACTTCCATAGCTTCAACGAAGTGATCCTCTCATGCAAATACTTCGAGTCTACTGGAGGCAAGGAACTCAAAGGCGCTTGATTTCAGAACCAACATTATCAAAACACTCCCTTACACAGGAGTTTTCATGGGTTTTACTTGTTTTTATAATTTTATGTTTCTTATCTTGTCTTATATGCTACTGTTGTATTTTTCGTTCCAAGTACTCTATTGTACAGTTCTAATATTTTGTTTTAAGAGCATGAGGCGGTACTCCAAATCAGCCCAGTGATGTTATCCAATCATGAAAAGAAAATATCATCCAAGGAGAATACTAAGGGCCGGGCTTTCTCATGCTTTTTCTCCTCCAAAGACGGATTTTGAAAATAAAAAATATTTCATCACCCAAAAGTTTTTGTTAAAACAAGATGATAAATTTAATCATGTTTGTCTTTTTGACTCATTCACTTCATGTCTCAGAAGATCATTCCCGTCCCCTTTGACTTAGTGTGACAGAGGGCATTTGAAGCAAGCGCATCAGGTGAACTCGCCAAATTCAAAGACACCCTGCCAAGAAAACAGGGGCAAATAGAAAGGAGCATCCCGTTTCCAAAAAAGGGTAAGTCTTATTCCCTTAACATAATATTGAGAATGACAACCCCTCTTTTCTATTTACAGGATATAAAAGGCGAGACGTAATAGGTACAGGCATACAGTTGAAATCGAAGCATCCATGACATGCCTCACTCTTGCCCAGCTCCATCCGAAGCCAAAGGACTATCTTGTCGCACGACGCGCCCAAACGGCTAGATGTTACAGTATCAACTTCAACATAAGGAAGGGGTTCCTCCTCTTCCTTTTAAGTGATTACTGTCAACAGGAAGAAATCCAGACAGTTGAAGCGGTCTCTAGCCCCTATTCAAAATGAGGACCTAGAAACCTGACTTCCTATTCAGACGCATGCTCTCGCAAGAAGCAATTGCCATCAGAGAATTGGAGGTTTTGATTGTCCATCTCAGATTCCATAAAAGCTTGAAGTACATGACTTTGCTCAATGCTGCTAATGATGCTATAGTTAAAGACAGAAGAAGAAATTCCATAGAAGGAAGGCGTTGAAGATGAATCAATAACCAACAATCATGCATACATGGTCAAAAATGAGGAAGGCCAACTGAAGGAAACATTGGACTATGCCAAGACAAAAGGGCCATCATTGACATTCAAATATCTTTAGGAGCTAGCACATACAAACTCTGGAGAAGGGGAGCATCACAACTCAAGAACCAAACTCAATGGTTAGATTTGATAAATCAATACTGGCCAAGCTAGTATACAGAAATGACCTGCATCGAATTCACTTGACTTCGTGTAAAGGGACATGCCATCCATAAGCCAATTAAGGAGAATGATTGACCTGATGAAGTGGAAGACACGAGACTTCATGTCCTCCTTGTACTCCGGTCCACTTAATCGTTTGCAAACCAGCGAAGGGTAATATTGTATCGCTTCCGGTTGTTTGACTTCTAAAAAATTTGTGACTAACACGCTCTCTCTTGTCTTTTACAAGATCACCTGATTGTCAAAAACAAGGATAACAAATCAATGAGAGGCATGACAAACTCTCCTAAATGAAATGGCGTCCTGAGTAATCGCCAAAGCAAATGACAGAAAATCTTCAGGCCTCAACTCACATTTGATTTTGGCCAGATTAATTGATCTACTTGTACATCTTCTCTTCTGCAGGGGCAAAAGCAGAAATGCCCGATCAAATTCTTAATCCTTGGCTGATCATTCATATGTCATATCCCTAATCAATAGGGACAACCATCGACACCCCTTTATGAATAACCCTTTTGATGTTCAAAATTTAACAATACTATTCTGTTGACCCTTAAAGCTACTAAGAAGGTCTTTTTGAGCCAAAACCATTCATTTGTCCTGAGAGTACAAACTCCATCACATTTAAAATGCTGCATGCCTTTTCCAAATGGATTTTGCATGATGATTTTGTCTATCTAAATCATTGATTCCATTGAAAATTATTAGAATAGACAGCTAAATGAAGAATACAAGATTAATCGAGCATGCTAGATAAGGCGCGTCAGAATGATGAAAGGCAAGCCATATCCTACACACAATCCCCCCCCCATCTATACACTTGTGTGATGAGTGCAGAAGATTCCATGGCTGCAGGGTAAAGAGTTCTCTCGCGAATGGTACGATAACCAAAGTAGTGAGAGGCATTCCATCGCTCACCCCATTGAGCCCCATACACTGGTGAAATTTATGTCCTACCCCCATCAAGAACAACCCCTACACCGGGGCAGATTAGAAGCGAAGCAGCATCACGAGGTGAGAAGAGAGATAGAAATTTTATTGCTCGCACTTGCATCAATCTTCGGGTGTCCTTATTGCATATGAACTCTCACGTTAATTTAAGTTCCCTAGAATGACGAAGAGCAATTCTTTCTCCACGCACTTGTATTCATTGTACAATTCAAGTGAGTCTGTAATTTTACCCTCACATTAAGACAAAACAGAAGTTACTACCATTTAAACAGCATAGCTTAGAGCGCTAGCTGAAGACGAAGACTTAAGAGTCTAACAACAGTGTTGTGATTGAACTTGCCTAGGCTAGTTCCTCTAACGACAAGAATGAAAAAACAAGGGCATAAAAAAGCAGTGTACCTGGTAAGAGCAAGGTCAATGCCCATAAAAGAAGAACTGGAATAAAAATAGGGGTATGAAAAAAGCAGTGTAAGCAAGGCCAATGCCCCCCAGTAAAAAATACAGCCAAGAAAAGTTGGTGTTGTGGTCCATAGAACCTCCATATGACAAGAAAGACTAGTGACAAATGCCAAGACAGTCATCAACTCTCACCCTCTTACATGTGAGCCAAGTCTACGTTACATCCCGTTGTAAAAGTCTCTTCAGACTAGGGCACTTCAATTAACGTAGAATTTCATATGTCTATAAACATCGCTCGAAGAAGTATGAGCAAGATTACTCTATCTCTTTTCGCAGGATTCTTGACTTACAAACCCAGAAACGATCGTGCGACACTCCATTTATAAGCCTTGACCTTGATGGTCCCCTTCGATGAGCCACTGACCAAGACTTCATCACATTTTCAACAAAGACCTCTCACATTGGTAAAGTCGTACTGTTTGCGAGAATACTCGGACCCCTGCTGACATGATGACAGTGAGATAGTGTGGTCCTTATAAATCCTACATCAATGGTCAGGATAGCCTTTTCCATGAGAGTGAGCGGAAAGTCCTTTCAGACTGAAAGTCCCTCAATTGGCGTGCTCAAGACATCTACATTCTAAATGAAGGTTGTCTTTCAAAATCTTCCCCAGTGGAAATCAGATGATACAAAATTGACAAAGTTATCATGCATGAATCTCATTTGAACTCATGAATTTACAGCACATACAATCATGTGTGCATACCGTGCAAATAGCAGACATACTCTCAAAGATCAGAGATATGGTTAGGTAAGCATATCCCTATCCACATTTGTCTTAAGGTACCCACCACTATCTAGGTACTCTCTTATTGACACTCAACCTATTTGAGTCGTCCTTTGAGTTTGGGTACTTACTGTTGTCTAGGTATCCCTATTGTCTTTGAGTACTGGCCACCGCTCGGATACTCTCTTTTTCTGACACTCGACCTGTTAGAGTTGTCCCCAGAGTATTGGTACTTGTGACTGACCAAGTATCCCTTTATCGTTGAATACCTACTACTGTCTAGGTATCCCTATTGTCTTTCAGTACCGGCCACTGTTCGGATACTCCCTTTTCTTGACACTCGACCTGTTCGAGTTATCCCAAGAGTATTAATACTTGTGATTGACCAAGTATCTCTTGGAGTACCTACTGCTGTCTAGGTATCCCCATATCGTCAAGTACTCACCATTGTCTAGGTATTTCCTTTTCATGACACTCAACTTGCCCAAGTTGTCCCCAAATTATAGCAGCTGTTCAAGCATTCCACTGCTTTGTGTGCCTGCGCCTACCCAGGTGCTCCACCCCTTTTAAGTGCCTACGACAATCTAGGTAAGTCTCATACCACATTCAAGTTTATAATACCAGGAGGTGAGAGACCTTCACAAATATGCGGGGCATGCCCTCAATATTCCCATTACCAAGAGGTGAGAGACCTTCACGCGTCCTCGATATTCCCATTACCAGGAGGTGAGAGACCTTCACGAATATGCGGGGCATGCCCTCGATATTCCCATTACCAGGAGGTGAGAGACATTCACGAATATGCGGGGCACGCCCTCGATATTCCCATTACCATGAGGTGAGAAACCTTCACGAATATCCTAAGTATGTCCTCGATATTCCCAATTGCCAGGAGGTGGGAGACCTTCACGAATATGCGAGGTACGTCCTCGATATTTCTAATTATCAAAAGGTGAGGGATCTTCATGAATATCCTAGGTACCCCTTCAATACCTGCGAACACCAGGTATCCTTCAAGAGTTTGTACTTGTAATTATTCAAGTACTCTTTCAACACATGTAAGCAATCAGGTACTCCTTCAACGTCTGCGAACATCCAGGCACCCTCCAAGAGTTTGTACTTGCGATCATCCAAGTACCCCTTCGACGCCTGCAAAGGCCCAAATATCCTCCAGATTAGTACTTGTGAATATCTAGGTACTCTTTGATATGCCTGTGAATGTCCAGGTATCTTTCAAATTGATACCCTGAAAAAAGTCGGCGCATCCTCCTGAGAAAGGTCAGGTTCCAACTGGTGTCTTCAACAAAAGTCAAACACCCCGCAAATCGATACCCTGAGAAAGGTCGGTGCACCCTCCTGAGAAAGGTCGAGTTCCTACTGGTGTCTTCGACAGAAGTTAGACACCGCGTAAATTGATGCCCTGAGAAAGGTCGATGCATTCTCCCGAAAAAGGTCGGGTTCCAACCAGTGTCTTTGACAAAAGTCAGACACCCCAACAAATATGATGCCCTTCGAAAGGTCGGTGTATCTCCCGAGAAAGGTCGGGTACCAACTAATGTCCTCGATACAAATCAGGCACCCACAAATAGATGCACTGAGAAAGATCGATGTATCTCCTGTCACGGCGACCAAAGAAAGGTTCGAGTCCGAGACAAACCACTTACTGCTCTAACAGGCGACTGAAGAATGGTTCGGGCCCTGGAAAAGCATTTTACCGTCACGGCGACCGAAGAAAGATTCGGGTCCGAGGCAAATCACTTATTGCTCTAACAGGCGACTGAAGAATGGTTCGGGTCCTGGAAGGGTAATTTCCCGTCAAGGCGACCGAAGAAAGGTTCGGGTCCTAGACAAATTATTGATTATTTTAACATGCAACTGAATAATGGTTCGAGTCTTGGAAAAGCAACCTCCTCATATCACCAAGTAAGATGACGCCTTGATACTTACCAAACTCGGGGTTCACACCCTATCTCACTCACTCCCGGTAAGTAACTACAGGTATCTTCTTGTCTGTCTTAGTATATGTAAAGTTATATTGCTCGTTTTTCGCATAAAATAATAAGTCCCAAATAAAATATAATCTACTACGCATGCATGGATAAAATTTATGTATCAGTCTGTCTTTAAATGCAACCTCTGCGAGCTCACCTTCAAAGAGGGGCAGCTGTTGACGCCTCAATTTTAATTAGGTTTATTTTATTAATTAAGTTTTTATTTTGTCTTTTCGGATAAATAGATAATAAAAAGAGAAAACAACAAAAAAACAAATAAAAGCAAGAAAAAACAAAAAAGAAGCAGCCCTCGAATGGGCCCTTACGACCCATTTCTCCTCCTAGCCCGGACCCCCCCTTTTTTTTCTCCTTCTTCTTCCTTCTTCTTCTTCCTCGCTCCTTCTTTCTCCGCCTCTGTAGTTCACGCGCAGAAGACGACGACGCGCGCAAAGGACGGCCTACGGCCGAGGGGAGTAGGCCGATGTCGGCCGAAGAGGATAAGATCTCGGGCGCCATCAATGCCGAGCACGCTTCGCTGGATAAGCTCGGATGGGACGCCGGTCCAGCCAAGGAGAACCGCTCAGCGGGCGAAAAGGACCGCCGGTTGAAACTCCGTCGACCGGACCTCCTCGCCTATAAATAGCAGAGCGCTTCCATCATCAAAGGGCAGTGGCGAGCTTGGAGATCCTTCACTGAGAGACGTCGGGAAGGATCAAAGGGCGAGCGCAGGAGAGAACTCAAGTCGCAAGTTCAGCCCACCCTCCACCGAGAGACTTCGGGGAAGGCCAGCGGCAAGCGACTTCGAGAAGGTCAAATCCGGCCGGTGGAGGCTCGGATCTGGCCTGAGTGAGAGAGAAGCGAGGTTGGAGGAGGAAAAATAATTCTGGAAGAGGGGAGAACGCAGCGACAAGGAGGGTCGGCGAAAGCCTAGATCTGACTAGATCTGGGATTCGTTGTCGCCAGCGCAACCGCGTCACCACCGCCATCCGACGTTGTCGACTGCCCACGCCGAAGCTCCAGCCAGCCGCCGTGTTCGTCATTGTCCTCCGACACTGTCCGACGCAAGCCAAGGCCCCCACAAAGCCGTGTCGCGCACCCTCTTACATCGTCACCATCTCCGCCACTTGCTGCCACCTCGCCACAGGTAATACGGGTCGTCGTCATCACCGTCGCCACCGTCGCCACCATCACCATCATCACCATCACAGTCGTCACCGCCATTGCCCCGGCGATGCTTCATCCCCCCCTTTTGGCACCGCGAATCGGGAACCCTAGGGTTCCCGATTTCCTGGGTCGTCGGGTCGGACCCGAGCCAGGAACTGGGTAGGGTTTTGCGCGATTTGGGGAGGCGGAAGATTGGGTCGCGATCCGAGTCAGATCCGGGTAGGGTTCGCTAGGGAGTCGGGTCGTGGAGCTGGTTTTTTGGGTCGGGCCAGGTGTCCCTAAACACCCGGCCACAACGTCGTTTCAACAAATAATTAAAAAAAAAAAGGAAAAAAATTTGAGTCGGGCCCGTCCTCGTTCGGATCGCCGACCTGGGTCGGACCTAACCCGAGATCCGACTCGGGTCGGTTTTTATATTATTTTAATATAAAATAATATTTTAAATAAATAATAAATAATTTATTTATTTAAAAAAATCAAAAAAATGTTTTATTTTCGAAAAATATTTAAAAACAGTAAAAATATTTTATTTTCCAAGAATATTTAAACAATATTTTATTTTCCGAAAAATTAAAAAAAATCAAAAAATTCCATATTTTCCAAAAAAAGCCAAAAATCCAAAAAAAGCCAAAAAAATTCATGAAAAAGCCAAAAAATTCAGAAAAAGCCAAAATAGACTTGTATTTTTCCAAAAAAAATACCAAAAAATCTCAAAAAAATCCCTTTTGTGTCTAAAAAATTAGAAAATGATTAAAAAATGTTTTTCTCCGCAAAATTGCATGGAAAATCCCTCGAACATCAAAAAAACCTCAGGGTTTAAACAAGATTAGGTACCGAAAAGACATTAGTGATTAACTAGTGTAATGAAGTCCCCGATCCTAATTTCTCTAGTTGCGCAGGAGTGAGTATTTCTCCCAATACTTTACTTGGGTTTCTAATCAACTCACTCTAAATCGATTAGTGGCGACTCCATTTTAAAAATTGATTTACATGTTAAAAAGTTAGACTATAAAAGTCGTGAATTGGTGGACTTGGGAGAGTTCGGGCATAATTAATTTCAACCGAGCCATTAGCCTCCTTGGGCGCTCGTACCCAATTGCGAGTGCCGAAAAAAAAGAGGTCGCGACACCTCCTTTGTTCTCGGGTGTAAACTTACAACTACTAGAAAAGCGAGGGTGAGAACTCTTATTTGATCGCAAAATTACTGAACAAGTCCAATTCAATGCTAAAGCTATGAACTTTGCTTTGTTGTGCTTTTGACGCTGATGAATATGCAAGGAGTAAGAAGTAACTTATAAAGGGACCGATAAAGTCAAGAAAGTCTAAGATAAGCATGCCCGCTCACTCGTATGAACTTTCCATTATGAATGACGTTGAGTCTACTATCAATTACCAAATTCATAATGCAATTCGTGGATTACAAGATTGACTCGAAAACTAAAACCAAGAGTGAAGCCGAAAGACATGGCCGCAAACACAAAGGAAGAAGACTCGAGATGAAAATTTGACCCGGTTTTGACATAGCTCGAGCGTGTCCGTGCTCCTTGTGCATTCCTTCTGTTCATAGGCCTTGGATCCCCTCCGACGGTTACCAGACTTCTCCATGTGAACCTCCATTGTTCAACTGATCCCGTGTCTCCATGATTTTTTCTACTTCCACGAGCTTTGATAGCTTCCCTGTTTCCGAGATTTTCCTCCTTCCTCATTAACCGCTCAATCGTCCTCGAATCTGCTCACGTGCAGCAACTGTTCCCACTTTTGAATTCAATTGAACTCCTCCTGTTTTGTGCCTAGACAAATAAAACAGCTTTTGCAGGCTCTAGGTCGAGGCCTGACTTCTCATCTTGAGAGGTAAGTACACTATTAATATCAAAAGTTGTGTACAACGCTCACTTTGATGCCAAAAGTTTCTGTTGGATCAATTAAGTGCCAAATCGAAGGAAAAACGATCACTTTGTTGCCATTGGCGAGAAATTCCGGCCAAAATGATTACGTGGCTTTTATATTTTAAAAAAAAATCGACAAGCATTTTAAACGACGTCATTTTCTGTCCTCCTTAAGAAAATGAAGTCGTTTTGCCGTCATATGTGAATGGCCTCACAAAAACGACGTCGTACAGCTCATATGAGATTGAAATTAGGGTTTTTTTTTTGTTTGATTTTTTGCCCAACGCCGACCTAGCTCACTCGGCCATCGTTGCTCAGCCTCTAGTTGCTCGACTAGGTGAGCAAGGAGAGGTTGAGGTTGTTTCTCGGGCAAGAAGCGACGGAAAAAATAGGAGGCGAGGGCGGAGGAGAAGGAGGAAGAAGGGGGGTCGAAGGTGGAGAGAGAGAGAAGATGAGGAGTGTGAGGAAAACAAAGAGGACGCAGATTGATTAGTGATTTTTTTAACAATAGTAGTTGAATTTTAAGACAACAAAGGTAAATGAAATTTTATAAAAAGATAAGAGAAGTTCCTTTTTGTTTTTTTTTTTTGTTAGAGATTAAAGGACTACTGGGTAACTTAAAAAAAGTCGGTAACTTAAAAACAAATAAACATTGATAACCTAACTCAAATAAGAGTTGGAAATGCAAAACTAATTGATAACCTAATCAAAAAATGGCTGGCAATCATTGTAATTGAGGTTAGTAATTTCTGAAAGCAATTAGTTAATTTACTCACCTCATCTTTATCGCCCCATTGTGGTTGTTTATTCATCTGATTGCGTACTCATGGATGTACATCGTTTAGTGGCATAGGATAATAAAATAGGTGACAGTCTCATGAAAATTGTTCTCAAAAGATGGAGAATTTGTATTGAAAGGGTATTAATCAAGTCTCCAATTTTAGAATTTCTAGTTTATAGAAAGTAAAGTGTCCCTCCACATTTCACTTAGCTCCTAGCCATTCTCAATTCTATCAGTCACTACTCCATATAGATAGAAAATTTTCATAAATTGATTGATTACCTCAAATGTTGTGGTTAGTAAGCTTTTGAGTCAAACGAGAGTGAGCACCTCAAATAGAGAAGCCATCCGTTCCCATTCAACATTTTGCTAAACCAGCTCCCCTCAAGATGAGCCAAGAGGGAGGATCGCAACAAAGTACAAGTAAAAGTAACACAACGAGGTATGGTGTCTGTTGTGGGGGCAAATCCATCCGGAAAATTCGGAAGAAAGAACCCAAATCCACGCGTTATGGACTTATAGTAAATGAGATTGTAGCAATTCAGCAAAACTTTAGAAGATGGAAACAATTGAGGAACCCGACCAAGTCACAAGCAGCGAACTCACCGTCGGTCTGGTCTCTGCCAAACAAGTGTTCACTGAAGATTAACTTGGGTTAGTCGCATATCGAGGGGTCGACTGCCGGAGCCATTGCCGGGGTATGCAGGGATGAGAAATGGGAAGCTTGTCGACGGGTTCGCCAAACCAGTACGGGCGTCTTCCGTGCTGCAAGTAGGAACCTTCTAGCCAGAGGCGTTGAAAGATGTGAAGTCCACGAGCTGAACGAACTGGACAGAGTTGGAACATGTAATGGAGTCAGACAGCATGAGTTGATACGTACACTCACAGGTCGCGATAAGACGCGTGGGATGTCGGCCATGTCAGCCTCCTTATCTCAGAATGCAATGCTTTCCTGGGATTGGGCTTTTTCCTAGATACATCAAAGTAGTTCATTGTACTAGAGGGAGCAGACTTAAGGAGCGTTTGGTTCAGCATTCCCAGGAACTTTCAGCCTCTAAAGCCTCTTGAGTTAATGCTGGATTGTTTGGCAACTATTTTGAAGTGCTTTCAAGTAAAAGTCAACACTGAGAAGATTGAAAGCCCCATACTAATAGGGACTAGCTTTAAACTTTTAGTATTTGGCTAAATGTTGAAACTTATTTTTTTTTTTCAAAACTATCATCACCCATTCTTCAAATTTTTGATTTTGCTCTCGTTATTATTTTTTAAAATGCCAAAATAATGCTAAAAAAATCAAATATATATAAATGCTAAAAAAATAAATATATTTGATCTTTTTTTTAAAAATTATTTATATATTTGATTTTTTAGCATATATATATTTGATTTTTTGTAGTATTATTGTCAAAATTTATATTTAAAAATTTGCATACATTATTTTTTTTCAATTTTTAAAAAAATAAAAAAAATTAGCATTATTTTCAAATTTATATTTAAAAAGTTGCATGCATTCTTTTTTTTCAATTTTAAACAAATAAAAATTAAAAAATTTGGATGAAGAATTTGGTCTTTTTTTTTTTTTAAGTTATGTATTTGATTTTTTTTAGCATTATTGTGAAAATTTATATTTAAAAAGTTGCATACATCATTTTTTCAATTTTAAGCAAATAAAAATTAAGAAATGCTGATGAAGGGTTTGGTCTTTTAAAAAAAAAATTATATATGTGTTCGATTTTTTTATTATTATTATTGTCAAAATTTATATTTAAAAAGTTGCATACATTATTTTTTTCAATTATAAACAAATAAAATTAAAAAACTAATATTAATCACCCAAAGAGTTTTTCAAATGTGTTTTATACTTAAACGGCATTTCTCTCAAAGTTGCTTCTCAAAATATAGTTTACCAAACGGTCTTGTCATTTGTCTAAAGTTCTTTAAGCGAAATTACTTTGCCTTTTCTCAATGAACTTTCAAAATATTAAATCAAACGCACCCTAAATAGTTAAAGCCCAATGCTTAAACTATTTGCCATTTAAGTTGGTTTTCTAAGGATCCTTAATCTTTATGGGACCTTTTTATGTTTGGAGGCCCATTTGACTTGTTATCCAGGTTTCGTTTAAGAGTAATGAAAGCAAGTTTGTTTGGACAAAAGGAAAAATTTGGAAAAAACTATTTTTGTTGATAAGAAGGATAAATTGAAAAAATTAAAGTAAAAAGGAAACAAACTAGACGAGAGGGTAATAATGATCGGTGTTTGACCTATGACAACGTTGCTACAGCGAAGGAGAAATTACATGCGACAATTTACTCATCTATCTTAGTCTCAAATTCTCTTTCCATTGTTATCAATGATTGTCGTAGAGTATGCAATTTAAGGGTGGTCGTGGTATTCTTGTCCACTTCAAAACTTACCCTGTAAGTAGGCTTTCACTGGTTGGAAATTCAATCAAAGAAAAAAAAAAGAAACAAAAGAAAAGAAAATGATGAGAAAAGGAAAAGAAAAAATTGCATAAATTGTCCACATTGGTGATTTTTGACTAAAATCGATTGTATTGATAGATTGTAAAAAGATATGTGATTAAATCGACAAATCGTCAAAATATTTAGAATGAAATTAACAAATTTGAAAGGTTGAAAATTGTATTAGCCGCGGTACAACAAATTTAAGACTTTTTAAACAATTATCCGTCTCAATGATGTTGATGATATAAGAATCTACATCTTACAAATTGAGGCTCTCTCTCTCTCCATTTATTATTTATATATGCCGGGTTGCAAAAAGTGTGAAATTTATAAGACCTCCTCCATCTAATCTCATAAATCTTCATCCTCCATGCCAATACCTTTGTGATGCATGACTATACTTTTCAACTTACAAGCTTAGGAGGTCAAATCCACCCTAACAAATAAGCTTTTGGACTTTTAACATGTTGGCGATACTGTGGCAATTCTTAAATGGAACAGCTCATTTGAACCTTGTGTATTGAGTGTGTGGCTGCCCTTTTGGCAACTTTAATAGGGCATTGTTAAGCTGGCCCGTCTCCCAACTCTTTTAATTTAATTAAATAAAAAAAAAAGACAACTGTGATCTCTAATAACTGAATTACCAGGACGGGCTGAGTCGATTGTGCGCTGTTGATCCTCAATCAACATCGCCCTTTGTTTACACAAAAGAAAATGAAAACGGAAGGTTTGGTGGAGGTCCAGCCACTTTTGATTCTTATCTTAATTATTTTTTGCGGATCGGTTCATTCACTTGTCAGAAAGAAACAAACGCCGATGTGGTGGGGGGTTGACTTGAGCCAGCTTTGATTCTTATCTCCTCAGCTTTTCATATCGCCTGATGGTGTCTCCCGCTTTTGTCGACGGTGCCTTCGCCTACTGAGTTCTCTCTCCCGCTCGGTCTACTGAGTTCCAAGGTTTTTTTTTTTTTTTATTTTCAAATAGTTCCAAGATTCACTATCCTATGAATGATTACATTTTAACGTCTTCCTCATTTAATATTTAGAGCCTCTTTTGCTTCCAACCTCTTCTTTAACTCGCGCGCTCTCAGTCTCAAATTTCCAACCTCGTCGATTTTTTTGTTGTTGAAATTCTAAATAATCAAAGACTAAAAAGTTCCTATCTAAATTAATTTTTACTTTTATTTTTTATTTAATTGAAATCCTACAGCCCTTGCAATTTGATTTTCTTTTATCCGAACTCTTGAAATGTTTACGATATTCATATGTTAACGTACATTCACATACTAATTTTTTTTATAGCATTTTGAAATTCGAATTACATGATAGATTATGATGGGAAAGCCGGAAATGTGCTTATGGGAGCTTTCATGTATTTTAACATCAAGGCATTCAAAATTGAACAAAACCACAAAAAACTTCAAATTATGCTCACTATAATACATTTACTCTAAACTTTTTTCTTGGCACAAAAAACCTTGTGTTTATATGCATGACACATTCACTCTCTCTTAAAATTTCATCAGTGAGTATTATTAAACATTTGCTTATATGGATGCGAGAAAGCACACATTCCACATGACTTATAGAATATTAACGGAAAGTAAATACGTCACATAAATGCATGTTTGAAGTTTTTTATATTACAAGAAAAAATTAGGATAAATGTGTCAAAGTGAGCATAATTTGGATTTTTTTATGTCACAAAAAGTGCTTCGGTAAGTATGTTGCATTGGGTATAATTTATAAATTTTTGAATTTTTTTTAAAATTCTAAAAAAGTGAAAATAAAGTAATTCCAAAAACACGAATTGCGACCTCTGACTGTCCAACGAAATCAAAGTAATTCCGCATGGCTTTGGCAAAAAATATGGAAAAGAAATCAACACGTTGGAACCATTTTGGCCATTTTGAACCGTTTTCTCCCGAAATGGGAACTGAACTTTCACGCGACGTCGGCGCGAGTGGGGTGGAGAGCGGGGGACTTGCAGCAACGAGAAGATCAGTACAGTGACGGATTATTAAATTAATCGGCTCCCAAACCCCCGTGATAGCTACACGTTCGTACGTTCAGTGAACAAGCAAAAGGGGCACGTTTCTCCTCTATTGGAATATCTAGCACGATTTTCATTTAATTTAGTGCATTTTATTAATAATTGTTTTTTTTATTTTACTCTTTTAATCTTAGCTCCTACGAAATGGCAACCGCCAATCAAACAGCAAAGTTGCATGCCAAATGGGTGCTGGTGAGCAATCACTTGCATCCCCCTCTTCCTAACGAGGAATTGCGCGATGGGTTGGGGTTATCAAGAACCCTCATTTACAAAGTGAATTGAAGGAATTACTTGGGTTTTTCCTCGAGATTTATTGCCCTTTTGGAGGATGTACAGGGATCGTAAGGGGTTTAGGGGAGGTGATTTCATCTCGCCCGTTGTTCTTTGGCAAAGGCTTTAATGGCACGAGCATATTGCGTTGGACAGATTCCAAGATCCCTTCTCAAAGACCCTGATCCATCACGCCCTTTCTCTCTCTCTCTCTCTCTCTCTCCCCCCAGTCTCTCTTTCTTTAATTTATCCATCGCGCAGAGTCATTCGCAGCAGGCTAGCGGCAGCAGTGGCAAGTTGTGCAAAGCTTCCATTATAGAATGCGGGGGAATAAAGTTCAGCCCCAAACACAATACCGACCGGCCCCAAATCTCTCTCTCTCTCTCTCTCTCTCTCTGTGTAAATCTCAAAAACTCCAATCACGCGTCTCCTTTTCCTTGTCGTTTTCTTCACTAGCTGTTCTCCCTTGTACTTGAAAGGAAAATTTATATTAGCCAGAGCCAATCCCCTTCTCATCCTCAAAACCCAAAACCTAAAACCAATATCTCTCTCTCTCTCTCTCTCTCTCTCTCTCTCTCTCTCTACCTTGCTTCAGGCATTTTGTTTTTTCTAGCTTTATTCTCTCTCTCTCTCTCTCTCCAAAAACTCCCCAGTTTCTGCACGCCGCTCCTTGAAACAACAGAACCCACGGCCCTTCCCTCTATAAATAATTCAAAGACCCAGTTTGCCCCTTCCTAGAACAACTCACTTCCCAACAAAACTCACAACCGCTAAGGGCTGATCTTCGCGTTTCCATTTTGAAGATCGGTTTAAAAGAGTAAAAAAAAGTTAATAATCAGCTTAAAAGATCAACCGTGGTAATCAGCATAAAAAAACCCCTCCTTTAGGGGCCTAGCTTGAAAGAGTAAAACAAAATTTTATTAATTAAACGCTGTAAATTTTTGTTTTTGGGCGAAATTAAACGTCGTCGTACGTTAATGATCTAAAAGAGAGAGAAAAAAGTCAAAAACAATTATCAATAAAACGTAGTGAATTAAATGATCTGACTCGGACGTATGAGACAATCCAAGAAAATTGGAAACATCCCTGCACACGATCCCATCATAACGAACCTCTGCCTCTGTCAATGGATGAGAGCTGTCGATTGAAGGGGTCGAGCTCTTGGTCCTTTGTAATCTGGACACTTGTAACCCAAAAATAAATAAAAAATGCTATAATTATTTATAACAATTTTCCAGATTAAACCCCTGTTTAAAAAGGCTTTGAAAATAGGGTATCAAATCCGAGGAAGAAGTTCCGAAGACCCCCTTCTGACCCAAAAAAAAAAAAAGTTCCAAGGACCCTTTTTTGAAAAAAAAAAAAAGATGGCAAGGGCCCAGTCTCCCACAGCAGAGAGGAAACGCCATTATATGACCGTTGCGCCAGGGAGGGCGTGAGATGCCCTCACGAGCTCCAAATTTTGCGTGTCGATATCTGGGTGATTTGTTACGTATGCCTACTTGGCATATTAAACACTGTCAATAGTTTCTAGAACATGTGCCAAAAGGTGGAGTGGGCCCAAGCTTTTTGCTTGTTGTCCGCATTCTTCAGCTTGCACTAGTTTTACACTAAACAGCAAAGTCAACTGCCGAATGGGTGTTAGCGCATCCCCTCCCCAATGAGGATTTTGATGATAGGTGTTATCAAGAACCCTAATTTAGTTACCCATCCTCCACAATTGGGAAGGAGAGGGCTTGAGTTCTGGTTCCTCAGCTAAGAGGAAATCGAAATTCAATGGCGACCAGCCGATGTAAAGATCATATATAACATGTGCCGAAGGGTGGATTGGGGCCTAATCTTTAGCATCTTTTCCATATGCGACTCCTTCCATTCGCACCCCTTAAGAGGAGAAATTATATTAGCCAGAGCCAATTCCTCTCATATCCTAAACCCTAAATCCCTACGGAAACATCAGAGCCCAAAAACCCATTTTCCAGTAATTCTTTGCTTGTTTTATGCTCTATTTGGAAAGTTGTAGAGGAAAAAATGAGTGATGTAGACAACCATAGGACAACGTGTAATGTTAGGTTACAACGTAATACGACATTAGAACGCAAAGATTCCCTTCCCCGGAAACTTCAGAACCCAGAACAAACCCAACCACCTCCCATTTCTCCCTATAAATACAAGCCCCGGGGAAACTCGAATCCCCACTCTTTTGAGCCCCCTTCGTCTCCTTCTTCTACACCCAGAGATCTCCAGAAAAATCTCAACTTTGATTCATGCGGGCACAGATCACACAGAGAGACGGAAATGAAGGGGTTCTGTACATCTCTGGCCCCTCTCCTGGAGTTGCTGACCTTTTGCCAGAGCCTCGTGCAGATGGTGCTCCCACCGGAGCTCCGGTTCGCCTCCCTCAAGTTCCTGAACCGGGCCCTCAACTGTTTCTCCTCCTACTGCTCCTACGACATCATCGAGATCGACGGTGCGAACACCAATGAGCTCTACAACGACGTCCAGCTCTACCTCGGTTCCTTCGTCCGCACCTCCGCCAGCCGCCTCTCCCTTAGTCGCGCTCTCAACTCCAGCGCCACCACTTTCGGCCTCTCCAAAAACGACTGCATGAACGACGTCTTTGACGGCGTTGCTGTCCAGTGGGAGCATGTGGTCGTGCAGCGCCGGTCCCGTACCTTCTCGTGGCGTCCCCTCCCCTACGAGAAGCGCAGCTTCACACTCTGGATCAGGAAGCCGGACAAGAACCTCATCCTTGACTCCTACCTGGACTACATCATGGATAAGGCCAAGGACATCCGTCGCAAGAGCCAAGAACGCCTCTTTTATGTTAATTCATGCAGCGGGTCGCTCGATTCCCGGAGCCACCAGTGGGAATCGGTGCCGTTCAAGCACTCGAGCACCTTCGACACGTTGGCCATGGACCCGGAGAGGAAGAGGAACATCATGGAGGACCTCCGCGACTTCGCAGCTGGGCAGGCCTTCTACCAGCGGACCGGCCGGGCCTGGACACGGGGCTACCTGCTCTACGGCCTGCCCGGGACGGGGAAATCGAGCATGATCGCTGCGATGGCCAATTTCCTTGGCTATGACATCTACAACCTCAAGCTGACCGAGGTGCACTCCGACTTCGAGCTACAGAAGCTCCTGATGAAGACCAGCTCCAAGTCCATCACCGTCATCGAGGACATCGACTGCTCAGTCAATCTGTCAAACAAGTCGAAAGCAACGCAGGCCGCCATGCCCCGGAGCTACTACAGCCCCAGGGCGCCTGACGCAGCCTGCGGCAATAAGGACAGGAACAGAAACACGATGATCCTCACAGGGATCCTCAACTTCACCAACGGCCTGTCGTCGTGCTGCGGGAGCGAGAGGATCTTCGTGTTCACCACCAACCACATCGACAAGCTCGACCCAGCATTACTCCGCCAGATGGACATGCACATCTACATGACTTAATGCTCGTACCCGGCGCTCAAGATCCTGCTCCGGAACTATCTGGGCAGCGAGGCCGAGGAGCTCGGCGAGCTGGTGGTGAGTGAGCTCCCGGAGGCGGTCGAGAAGGCCAAGATGACGCCAGCGGACATAAGCAAAGTCCTGCTCAAGAACTGGAGGAACAAGGAGAAAGCAGTGAGCGAGTTGCTGGAGATCTTGAAGGCGAGAGCGAAGCGGAACGAGAGGCACGGAGGGTTAAGAGAGTGCGAGCTGAACGGGGTGGAGGAAGAGGAAGAGGAGGAGCAAGAGAAGAGGGTTCTGGGAAGCCCCAGGGCAGGGAGCCATTGGAAGGGCGATTCTAGCAGGGAACTAGACGATGATGAAGCAGAAATGCTTATGTGAAAAGGAAAGAAGAAAGCAAAATGAGAGGGAAAAATCTATTCGTCCTTTTCATTTTCTTTTCGCTTTTATTTTCTCTTCTCTCTCTCTCTCTCTCTCTCTCTCTCTCTCTCTCTCTCGTGCATAGAAATGACAAATAGAACAGGAATTTGATCTGTCGGGCGTGCATAGAAATGATAAACGGAACAGCAATTTGATCTGTCGGGAACAATGGTTATTTTGTTTCATGGCATGTGAGGGCAAACTGGTAAATTTAAATTTGTAAGAGCTCCAAATTCGTGGAACGACTACATTTGGATATTTTTTTTAAGTACTTTCACTAGTACTTCCCATGGTCAGATGGGGAAATGAAATATCTGTTTTATATTCCCTTCTTAGCATCTTTCGAAAGCAAGTAAAATGTGGGTTTTGTTTGAAAAAAGGGAGCAATTTAATTTTCAGAAAAGCAAGAGTTAATTAAAAAACTTAGTTTCACATAAGTTAAGATTTTCGAACCCAAAATAACATTGTGCTCAATGCAACATCTCCAAAAAAACTGCTCGCCAAACACCAACATGAGATGTGACACTTTTTACTAATTTAATTCCTAATCTTAAATTAACGAGATGATTATATTAAATATTTTCATATAATTCGAAGATTACATTGTATATGTACTACAAGTTCATGGACTACATTGAACAAATCAAAAGTTCATGAACCACATTGAACATTAGGCTAAAGTTTAGAAATCACATTGAACAAATAAAAAGTTCATGAAGTACATTACAAATCTTTTGCTAAAGTTCAAGAACCATTTGTGTTATTATCCTATTTATTTTTATATATATGTACTAAAAGTTCAGGGACTGCATTAAACAGATTAAAGTTCAGGGACCACATATGTTAAAGTTTATCGACCAAATTAAATAAATTAAAATTTTATGAATTACATTGTACATTGGGTCAAAATTTATAGACTATTTGTGTTATTATCTCACTTATTTTTTTGCTGATCAGTTAATTCACTTGTCAGAAAGAAACAAACAAAAACATAAGGTTTGGTAGGGGTCGAGCTAGTTTTACTTCTTATCGTTGCTTGATTTCCCTTTCACCGTCTTCCTCTTTTAATATTAAGAGTCTCTATTTCTTCCAACCTCTTCATTAACTCGCGCCCTCGGTCTCCTTTTCCCAACCTATTAACGCAATGAAAGTGGAAAAAAGAAAACAAAAACCTTGTCGATTTTTTTTGTGAAATTCTAAATAATACAAGACTAAAAAGTTCCTATCTAAATTAATTTTTACTTTTTATTGAATCCTATATGTAAATGGACCAACAACTGGATGTGACAATAATGGGTTGCCACGATTTTTCAACTTATCAAATAACAAACTTATATTCATTTTACAAAAGTAAACTATTTACCAACTGGCTTCATATACTTTACTATTTTTTGTCGGTTTTATTTTGTGAGAAGGGCTTCACCTTTCGCAAAAGAAATACTTTCGATCAGATAGTTTTTATTTATTGAGGGCTTAGTGGTCCTTGTCGGGCTTTGTAAGAAAAAGAAAGCAATTAAAAAAAAGTAAAATAATTTTTTTTTAAAATTCAGAAAATTTTTTAAAAATAAAAAATATAAAAATGTTAGTACTAGTTATTCTACATGGTATGGTTGGCATTCACGTTAGCAATTTCCCGCTAAATTTGATTGGAATGACAATATTGAAAAATCATAAAAAAGTTGAGGATTAAATTGGTTAAATTAAAAAATTTAGGATTTAATTGGTATATGTACAATAAATTTATATATATAGACACACACATATATATGATAATTTCCCTATCTTGAGTCCGAGAAACCTATTTTACTCAGATTTACGGTTGTGAATCACAAGTGAGGTGACTCATAAACTTGGATGTGAAATGAAAAAGCCTTTAAGGCTTGAGATGAAGATTGTATTCTGGAGAGTGGGCTCTCGATCAACCCACCTTCGTACTTGGATTCGATTAGTGGGTTTTGGGGAACGCCCCATTTTAGGTGGGAGTCGAAACACTATAAATCAGCCAGACGTTTCTCTATCCTTTAGCTCTTTTATTATACACATGCCAATTTAAGTAGCATCAACATTGGCATGCGACACGACACAACACGACACGACATGACATGCTGGCATATCGTTTTTTGAAAAATAGAGAATTTCAACATATTAAGACACGTTGTATATTAAATATATATTTTTACATATACATAACAAATTATCATTTTTATGATTATTTCAATTTGAATCAAATTCATAACTAAATTAAAAAATTAAAAAAGCCTAGATTAAATATATACTAAAAATATTAATCCGCTATTTATTAATATCATTAATTGTTTCAATTTGACAAATTCAACCCTTTTCAATAATTCATAAAACTTGGAGAAAAAACAAGCGATCTATATTCTGGCCTCACATGTTAGATATGTTGAAAGAGAAGAAAAAAAACTTAATGGGTTAATTGTCTACCATGGAAAGTGGGAGTCAGAAAAAAAAAATACTAGGTTTTTCTTCTTTCTCAATTTATTATTTTCATTATTGTATTTTATTTTTTCACATAAAAATATTTTGACTTCTCATTTATTGAATTTTTAAAATTGACCTTGATATCGAAATCACGTGTCGAAAACTTATATGTCAGAATTCCGACTCGAGTATTGAAGAGTGTCGAGAAAGTTAACCAAATATCAGGTTTTCCGACACGTGTTGACCGAGTGTTGGAGAGTATCTAAGAGTGTCGGAAAATGTTGGACACGTGTCGAAGTGTTGGACACGATACGAAGATTCTTGGAGAGTGTTGGTGCTTCATAGATGCCAATTCATCAATAAATTGCTTACCTATTCTTTGTGCTTAATTGGTGAATAATTTGATCTATTTATTGGATTATCTGGGAATCAAACAATTGGCATTGGAGCAGATGCTTGAACAATTTGTCAAATTGATCATGGCTTGAAATGTTGTTGGTACTGCCCTAGGCAAAGGCCAATCGATTGTTAGAACCACTTTGTTTTCGGGTGTAAACTTACAACTATTGGAAAAGCGAGGGTGAGAACTCTTATTCAATCGTAAGATTATGATTCGCATTGTGTTATTACAAAGGGTCCTCACGGATTGACTGAGATTGTGGATGGAGAAATGGTAACCAAAGAATGAAACTGAGTGGAATGCAAATGATACCGAGCAAGTCCAATTCAATGCTAGAGCTATGAACTTTGCTCTGTTGTGGTTTTGATGCAGATGAATATGGGGGGAGTTAGAAGTAACTGATAGAGGGACTGCTAAAGTCAAGAAAGTCTCAAGATAAGCACGCTCACTCACTCGCACGAACTTTTCACTACAAATGACGATGAGTCTTCTGTCAATTACCATATTCATAATGCAATTCGCGGATTACAAGATTGACTCAAAAACTAAAACCAAGAGTGAAACCGAAAGACATGGATGCCATCCCAAAAGGAAGAAGACTCGAGACGAAAATTTGACACGGTTTTGACATGGCTCGCGGGTGTCTGTGCTCCTTCTGCATTCCCTTTGTTCATAGGCATGTGAACCTCCATCGTTCAACTGCTCCCAGGTCTCCGTGATTTTTTTCTGCTTCCACGAGCTTTGATAGCTGCCCTGTTTCCAAGACTTTCCTCCTTCCTCATTAACCGCTCCATCGTCCTCGAATCCACTCGTGTTCAGCAACTGATCCCGCTTTTGATTGCGCTTAGGTAGATAAAACAGCTTTTACAGGCTCTAGGTCGAGGCCTGACTTTTCATTTTTGATATAAATCCGTTCCTTTTGTCTTCAACCTAATACATGAAAATTTCTCTCTTCAACTGACAAGCATGCCGCGGAATTTTTCCGCAGAGAAAAGCACCTTCAATAGAATAGATGAAGACATCATTCCCTCAACTTCATATTACACAGTAACTGAAGCTGATGGTCACAAATGCAGTAAAAAAGGGGTGGCATCCAGCATAATTCTTCAAAGCAGGAACTTTCTGAATCTTCTTGCGTGCAAAACTAACTCAAAGCAACAGCTACACATCTTCAATCTCAAGACACACAGCACGACTAATTGACCAAATTTCCTGGTGATGCTATCAATGGACATTGAAAATGCAAGCCTTCAAATTCTATCCAACTACGGCTGAATAACAGCTAGTTTTTTTTCCTAGATACTGGCTTCCATGTTTTGCAGATGCCTCTTACATTCATACTGTTGAGACACTCATTGCTGTAGAGATCAGTGAATTAGGACATGCTTGTGGAGATCATGAAATTCTTAGTCTGTATCTATCTCCAGTGGGATTGATTAAACCGTAGGTTATTCATACACTATAGCATAGCTTCCAACCTTTGCAACAAATGCATATAGGGTAATCTCCCCGCAAGGCCCTGCACAAGATGTTAAAATGACACGGGGCAAGACATGCGAATAACCAAAACCGTTAATTTTAGTTGGGAAGGAAGCGCTAATCAAACCCTGTTAAATGGGCATAGATCCGGATGAGGGAAACGATACATTTGACACCTTAAAGTTACAAGAAACTGGAGAAAATCAGGTGAAGGTCGTAAAAGGATAGTATTCATGTCAATTGAATAAGCAAATTATTTTGCAGGCAACATGTAGGTAATTCCAAAGTCAAGTTGGCTTACCTGAAGTGATAGTGCACTAGCTGCAGGGATCAACATCAAGTCGACCCTCAATAAGGGGTACTGGCATAGGGCAATAGGACAATGTGCAATCTCAAGGATCCAGAAACTCCTTGCATTTCATTGAGGCCATCATAGTGATCACAAAGCTAGTAAGCCCATCCCGTCTTGCATTGCTAAGAAGCATTCATATATAGTGGTAGTAGAATGAACATAAACACATGTATCATTACGAAGGCAACAGGTGACAACCCTTTGCCTTCGTTTTTCTTTCCAGACCAAAGAACTTTAATGCCGATAACACTAGGTTTGCTGTCTTCTTCCGCATGTGTTCAACCAGTTGTCGTACACAATTACATCTGATTCTTTCAAAAGTTTGCGTTCTTGCATACCTGAAAAGACTTTTCTAGCTTCTTCTATAGTCCCGTGTTTACACAATCCAGAGATGACAGCAGAGTATGCAACATCACTTGGAGGGAAGCCCTCTTGCACCATCTCATCCAAGACTTCAACCACTTTCTCAACCAGCTCTGCCTTATTCTCATGGAAACAAGTCAGAGAGTACTTAAAATCCATGGGTGGGTCCGCTTGTGATATTGGCCAGGCAATCACGAACGGGCATCATAGTCACATCGATCTTCTTATTTTGCTGAGTCCTTTAGCGAGAGCACGATATGCATCTACAAAGGGAAGACACGGCATTTCTATTATCTTGTTATAACATGTGCATGCGTCTTTTATATGCTCCAATCGCAACAAGACATTCGATGGTGACACCGTAAGTCAAAGAATCAGGCTCGATTTGGTGGTTTTTCATTTCGTCAAATAGAGACTTTACCAATTTCAACTCAACAGACTTTTTCAAAGCCCCATCAGGATATTGTACATTGACACGCTGCAGTAACCTTTTACTTTCAAGTCCCTGATGTTGCGACTTTCCTTATACGTCCGGAGGGGAAATGGCAATAGGTTTATGGGTATTGCTAAAAAAGTGGCCCTACAACCTCAATTAGGTGCAGGCTCTTCTAAGTCTATATCTTGTGCGATGTTAAGGTAGTCAATGTTAAATCAAATTGACGCTATGAAGGTTTTTAAGTGAGAAGTCACCATTAGACTATCGGGTTAGTTTAAAACTAAGTCAGGCATGAGAATATGCCTCACTTCCTTTATGACCAAAAGATCTAGTGTTAATGACTTAATTACACTAATTAATCAACTAATGTCATTACTGCACCTAAACTTATTCATTTCAAAAAGATGTTTATCAAGAAGTTTAGATTGATTTTAAACTTATCTATTAACATGTGAGATGATTATGCAAGTGTGCAAACATTAAAGTAATGATTAACTACTAAGGAAGCATTAAATAAATTGTAAGGAGAAGCAAGAATCTTACACTAGGAAATAGGAATAATGCCATTCTTAACTAATCTAAAAGGAAAAAACAATCAACATTTTAAAAGTGCGCAATCAAGTGATAATCGAAATATAAATGTGCAAACAACGCATTTTTGTCTAAGAACATTCGAACGCTATTGTAAAGTTCTTAGAGCTTGTTCAATTTTAAGTTCAACTTTTTTTTATCAAGGATTTTTACACATTTTAAAAGAAAAATACTAAAAAAGCATATTTTTTGAAAATTTTTTGGAATTTTTTTAATTTTAAAAATATTTTTTAAGAATTTTTCTGAAAAATTATTTTTTATCCGAAAATAGTTACTCGAATTTGGGCTCACGGGAACAAGATGGGCTATAAGAGCGAGCCTTTACAGAGAAGGACCAATCGAAATCCAATTCAAACTCACTTATGACAAGCCCCGGCCCAGATTCATCTAATTCAAACTGGCCTAAACTCCCCAAGGTCCAAGCCGGCCCAAATTTACCAATCTTATTTTAAGCTTGAACCCATTAATCTCATTTAAACCCAAAGTCCAACGAGACCATAGCCACGTCCTCTCACATTTCCTTCTCAGGACCCCTGCACTTTTCTTCTTTAGCATTGATCCCTCCCAGATCCCTCCTTCGACTTCACGGTGAATGGCAGCCGATCAACACCCATACAGCCACAGAAAATCAGCAACTAACGCCCCTTCTTCCAGTTGGCCTTCACCTCGACTCACCGTCAGAAAAGCAAACCTATTCCGACGACTATCATCCCTCCGGCCAGTCATCGCGTTCCACAGAAAAACGCAATACGCACAAAGAAACGGCACATCAAGCAACGAATCAAAAGAAAAACTACAAAGCCGCGTCTAAGGACCAACAAACACCCAGGATCAACCCAAAATCAGAGGAGGCCTAAGGGAAATCCGGTTTGAGCATTTCATCGAACGCCTGAGGTACATTGGCTAAAACGGGAGACAAAGGAACCGACCGAGTCCAAACTCGCACCGGGACTTATGACAATCAACAAGCAACGACCCAAGAACCACGCACACATACGGACGGGGCTGGAACTCACGTGAACCGAACAACGGCAACCCCGGTCCGGTAAGCCCGGAGCAGCGCAAAACAAGGCACAAGAAGTAAAAACAGGGGGTGGTGGGTGGTGCTCCCTAGCCCGAGGAGAGAGAGAGGAGAGAGAGCGTCTCCAAGGAGAGAAAATATTGGGTGGTCCGGGACCTCCACGTCAGCGTGGTCCCCGGCCACTCACGAGATGCCATGTGGAGGGGTGGGCCCCACTTGTGTCTTCTGCCTTCTTCCCCTCTCTCTCCTCTTCGTAGCCTGCGGATGCTCTCTCTCCTCCTAGCCTGCACGCTCTCTCTCTCTCCTGTCAGAGCATTTATTGCGGAGGTTTTTCTCTTTCCTTCGTTTGAGAAAGAAAACGCCGTTCGAACGCACGTCCCTCTCCATTTCTTTCCTTTCGAATTTTTGAATCTGAAATTCTCTCTCCGCGCTCGTTCCCCTGCCGTCGCCGACGAACCACACTACGGCCGCTGCTACTCCGGTGCTCGTTCGCTTCTCTCTTGGGGCTCGTTGTTGCTCCGTCGTTCGTTCCGGCGTTCCCGGGGTCGCAGATGCAGCACGCGGAGGAGAAGCCGGCCTCTTCGAGCTCCCTTCAACGTCGGCGAGTGTCCCCCGCCGAGCGAGACCCCCACACACCGGAAGGCTCGGAGGCGAGGTTGCTGGAGAAGCTGGTGCCGTACGCGAAATGCGACGCCGACGGCCCTCCACCTCCGCCGGTTGCCTCCGTCGGCGTCGGAGTCCGTCGCCCCCGACTCCGACGCCGACGCCCCTTCGCCTCCCTCTCGCGACCTCCGCTCCGCTCTCTCCCTCTTTCCTCTGCGGAGCGCCCTTACTGGCCAACCCCGCAAGCAACCTCTTTCCGAGTCTCTGTCTCCTTCGCGGCCAGGTAGACGTCGTCCATCTCTCTCTCTCTCTCTCTTTCTGGTGTCACGGATTCTTCTTTCTTATTTCTGTTCCATGGTGATGAGCAAGTGTACTCTAGCTTGATGATGCATCATGGGTAGGTTCGTTTCATGAGATTGAGATTAAGCTACACTGGTGCGGAGGTTGTTCGTAATGGGATGTGCGTCTCTTGTGCCGAATAGAGTGTTGGGTCGTGCCTTGGAAGCTGAAAAGATGAACTTTAGTTGTTTCCTTGTTCTGATTATGCTATTAATTAGTCTGTGATATCACAAGTTCATTCGATGTTGTGATTGAAGTTTCGGTGTCGGGTTATGTTAATATTGGGAAAGTTCATGCTCTGTGTTAGTTTTTGTTCACACAATGGATTCTCTCTGTGGTGGGTTTGCAGCTTCGGTTTGACCAATCTGCTAGGGCGTGCTCGAGGGGCTTTGATCAACTCGATTCTTGCTCTGCCGTCGCCGAGCATCAAGCGGCCGTTCCCCTGCCGTCGCCGACAAACCACATTACGGCCGCTGCTACTCCGGTGCTCGCTCGCTTCTCTCTTCGGGCTCGTTGCTGCTCCGTCGTTCGTTCCGGCGTTCCCGGGGTCGCAGATGCAGCACGCGGAGGGGAAGCAGGCCTCTTCGAGCTCCCCTCAACGTCGGCGAGCGTCGCCCGCCGAGCAAGACCCCCACACACCGGAAGGCTCGGAGGCAAGGTTGCTGGAGAAGCTGGTGCCGTACGCGAAACGCGACGCCGACGGCCCTCCACCTCCGCCGGTTGCCTCCGGGTTGAATGGGACAGTGAGTGTGGACGAGTCCGTCGGTAATGATTTGTCTGCGAAGAATCCTAAACTGTGTGCTGGTTTGTATGAGCACAAGGGTTATAAGAGCAAGTGCGAGGATCTGATCGCCAATCCTGAGTGTAACGCCGGTGGGTTCTTCAATTACATTTCGTTCTTCTACTGTGATTGCGAGAAATTCACGGGTGTGGGGTATGCCGTGCTGGCACTGTGGCTGGTTGCTCTGTTTTACTCGTTGGGCAACACTACAGCAGATTTGTTCTGTTGTAGTTTGGAGAAGCTTTCTAGTCTTCTGAAGTTGCCGCCCACGGTTGCAGGGGTTTCTCTGCTTCCGCTTGGTAATGGGGCTCCTGATGTGTTTGCTAGCATTGCTACATTTATGGGGAAAGATGCAGAAGCAGTGGGTCTCAATAGCGTATTGGGTGGTGCTGTTTTTGTTACTTGTGTTGTCGTCGGGGCTATTTCTTTCTCTGGGGCAGAGCAGAGGGTCCAGATTGATAGGAGGTGTTTTATCAGAGATGTATCCTTCTTCCTCTTCACTTTGATTTGCCTTGGTATTATTTTGATTGTTGGCGAGGTCAGTGTTGGGGGTGCTATTGCATTTGTTTCCATGTATGGGCTCTATGCCTTTGCAGTTGCCGCCAATGAGATGCTGAGGAAACAATCCAGGAAATTAAGGCCAGATTCTGTTACGCCTTTACTTCCTGTCAGAGGAAGTATCTTTTCTCAAGGAAGTGAGGAAGACGAATCTATTTATGCCTCACTAATTGAGTCAAACTCTGATGGTGATGTACCTCATCTGCAAAGCGAGTTGCCGCACTGGATGTTGGCTTCAAATGTTGCAATTTATTCAAATGAGGCTGTCAAAGTGAATCCGGATAGCCCAAAGCAGTTGTGGGGTTGGAATGATGATGAAATGGCCAATGGAAATTCTTCCTTCACATGGTCGAAATTATTTTCTCTACTGGAGATGCCGCTGACACTACCAAGGCGGCTGACAATCCCTATAGTCGAGGAAGAAAGATGGTCAAAGACATATGCTGTCGCCAGTGCTTCATTAGCACCTATTTTTTTTGGCATTTTTATGGAACACGCAAGACGATGTTGGAAATCTGAGCAGAGAAATCGCATATGCTATTGGCATAAGTGCTGGGGGCGAACTTGGTGTTTTTGCATATGTGTACACCAGAGCTGATCAACCACCACGCAAGTTCTTATTTCCTTGGGTCTTTGGGGGATTCTTCATGAGTATAATCTGGTTCTACATAGTTGCAAACGAGCTTGTTTCTTTGCTGGTAGCTCTGGGTGTTATTTTTGGCATAAATCCTTCTATCCTTGGTTTGACAGTTTTGGCCTGGGGAAACTCTATGGGTGATCTGATGTCAAATGTAGCATCGGCAATGAATGGTGGAGATGGTGTGCAGATTGCAATGTCAGGTTTCACTGGAGATGGTATGCTGGGCCTATGTTTAACACACTTGCTGGTCTGGGAGTTTCACCGTTTCTTGGAGCCTGGTCTAGTAGACCTGCATCATTTGTAGTCCCCCAGGATAGCAGTCTATTTTACACGATGGGGTTTCTGATGAGCGGAATTCTTTGGTCACTCATCATCTTGCCCCGACATGACATGCGACCGAACAAGATGTTGGGGATCGGCCTTAAGTCAATTTATCTGGTCTTTCTGGTTTCAAGGTTAATCACATCTATGGGTGTGGTCTCATTGAATGGTCTTAGTTGGCGGTCAAGTCATGAGGCATGGGAATTGTGGTCAGGGTAATGTGTTTTAAAATATGGATGCCCCCTTCTCGCCACAGAGACTGCTTTGTGCCTGTTGCCTAGATCATGTAGCTCATTTTAGTGTTGCACATTGAAAAAGTTACATAAGAATAGTTGAGCTGTAAGCTGGGCATTAAGAATGTATCCATTCGATGTACAGTATTGAATTATCTTTGTGAGAGTCCATCATCTCCAAATGCTGCTGCTTTTTTCATATTGAAGGTCGACATAGGATACTTGTGAGATTGGCTTGTGACATGCTATTTGTGCTTCTGACACCATTGTTATTTCTCATTTTCAGAAGAACGTAGAAATTGTCAGATTGCAAATGAATGAACGAATAAATGACACAAAGTATCAGATCATAAATATGTTTTGTGTTTTGGATTGGAATGGTTGCTTTTCAGCTAGTGATTGGAGAAACTAGCCAGCACATTACTGGACCTAGATGTAGCTACATGCAGGATAAGAGTGAGAAATGTGGCTCGGTTATATGGAAATTCTGTCTTTATCGTTCTGGTAATGCATATTTCCTCCCTTTGTTCTGGTTGGCACCGCACATCCTAGATAGAAGAATGTCACGATCAATCACGCGGATGAAGGATTACTAAGCCGCGAAAACAAGTTGCACCATTTAAACAGCCCACCGGTCCTCATTTCTACTGAACAAAGATGGAATAATCATGGTTTAAGAATTTGATTATTCAACTAGCTCAAGCAGGAAGATGAAATGAGTGAGGTGAGATAGGAAGAGTGTCTACTTTGATTTTTTGCCTTGTGAATAAACAACCACCATTGTAAATGCATTCATGACATCTCTGAAACCGACACTCGTGAATCTCAACTATAGCGGTACATAACTCAGATTTTTGAATAATATAAGGTTTCAATTCCTTTATAGCATGTGGATGTCCAGATTGCTTAAAGTTGCCAATTGTCTTGTTTGGTGTTAGTGAGTTGTAGCAGAGGTAGCAAGCTCATCTTGGCCCCTGGCAATCCCATGGCGGGCCACCTAGAAGAGTACACATGCCCCAAACTTTTTCTTCCAGACAAAATAATTAGCGACTTTCGTGATCATTTTAATTTGACTTTTTTTTTCCTTAGGAAAAACCTTTAGCTAGACCGTTTGGCAACTTGGCATTCAGTTTT
This sequence comes from Eucalyptus victrix, assembly GCA_016097545.1. Classification (NCBI taxonomy): domain Eukaryota; kingdom Viridiplantae; phylum Streptophyta; class Magnoliopsida; order Myrtales; family Myrtaceae; genus Eucalyptus; species Eucalyptus victrix. The sequence goes on from CM027837.1 coordinate 33,103,764, forward strand.
TCCACTAAATCAAATCAGAGGTGGAAAATAAAATGAAAAGGAGTTGCGTAGGAGCAATACGAAAATTAATTAGAATAAGGTATCGGGTTTGAACGCCAAATTTCTTTTGCTCAATAAGACAATGATATTTTAAACTAGGTGTGTGCAAAGTTTGATGGATTATTTTTTAGTACGTAAACACGTACGAATTTGATTCGGAAAGCTTTAACAAAAAAAATAAAAGAGTTGGAAAAGGGTTGTTCGGCAAAAAATGGAGAAAAAATTAAGATATCGGGTTTGGACACCAATTTTTTTCTGCTCAATAACACAATGACGTTTTAAAGTAAGTGCCTGCAAAGTTTGATGGATTAATTTTGAATATGGAAACACGTACGAATTTATTTCCGAAAGCTTTAAAAAAAAATAGTTGAAAAAGGGTTGTTGGGCAAGAATTTGAGAAAAAATTGAGGTATCGGGTTTGGATGCTAAATTTTTTTGCTCAATAACACAATGGGGTTTTAAACTAGGTGCGTACAAAGTTTAATAGATTAATTTTGAGTATGAGAACACGTACAAATTTATTCCCGAAAGCTTTAACAGAATTCCGAGGCACCCCCTACATCCTAAACCGAAAGGAAGTAGCTCGAAATGATGCCCTTCCGCGTCTATTCCATTGTTGGCGAATCTCTTGGGTACAAAGTCTTCGGCATTTTCTAACCACACATTAAAAAGATAGGTGCTCGACAATTGAGCTTCCTAAACAACACTAAAGACGAGGGAATTCTTACGAACATAAAAAGCAATAACCGTGTTGGTAGAAGCATATGCAATTACACACGAAAACCACATGTTTTTATCAACTTATGACTTTTTAACACATTATCTTATATACTCAATTAACTGCTCAACACAAAAGCATATGCGTTCTTCATTATCATTCAAGTCTCAAGCTTCCCAAACATGGAAGACAGAATAATTCTAACAAGCATAAAAAACGATTATACTGCTATCTTTCGCCTCTGGATGAATTTTTGTGTGATCATGCATTGTCTCTGCCTTCAGAATCGTTCAATTCATTCAACTGAGGATGTTGAAAAGAAGTAGATGACCCCTGTACAAAGGAATAAAATATATTTTGATAAAAATGCACAATTTTCTAAACAATGGGCATGCATAAATATTATCTCAAAAAATGCAAGTCAACAAAAGTGAAACGATTAGTACCTGATTCAAAATGTTTTGATGGAATCTATTATGATACTCCACCATCTATTAATAAAAAAACATTATCAATAAACATTAAAATAGTTTACTAAAGATGAAACAATACTGCAATATCAAATGATTTTCATAATAGGTACCGACTAGTGAATGGGGAATATCCATTCATAATCCTTGGTGGCATGATATATGATTGTTGCATCTATAAAAAAAAAAATGAACTCATTAATATAATATAATATAATATAATGCTTTCATGAGACATTAAAATTGAGGTAAAAAATTAAATCAATAACCCAGACTACTATATACCCGATTAGTGATCGGGAAAAATTCATTTGTAATCCCTGGCGGCATAATATATGATGGTTGCATCTATGTATATATAAAAAATATTGATCAAATTAGAAGAATGTAAAAACAAATGATGAACTCAGAGAGACACACCTGATTATGAAAATTAAGATTTACTAAAGGACCACCAATGTTGCCAGGACAAAAGGCATTTTGAATTTGATTTGCATTTCTTGAATAATCCGATAAATGAGTTTCCACGTGTGTTGAATGAGGTATCAACTCTACATTACAAAATAAGAAATATATTAATTGGCATCATATAGCATAAAACTAAACTAAACATATTAACTAAAACTCTATGTCAATCAGAATTAGCTCACCTTGACTTTCTATTGGCACCGAGGGTATTATTTTCTTAGTTTTTTTCCTTTTTTTCTCACTTGAGGCTTTAAGCCTTCCATAACTTGTTCCCTTTCCTTTCTTTTGAAGGGGGTCCAATACCAACATTTCACACAAAGAAACATCATTATCATTATCATTATCATCAGTAGCACCATTTGTTATAGCCACGCTTGAGTTGTATGATGAAATTTCAGCCACTGTTGCATTTAAGTTCTTCTTTGCTATTCTCATTGTATTTTCATCTTGGGCTCCCAAACTCATCACTTCAAAAGCATCTTGCATCAATGTGGAAAATCTATTAGAAGTAGATGGACCTGCTGACATTTCATGAGGTTCATCATTCATATATCCTTGTTTCGCACCTTTAGTCCATCTTTTCAAAATGTAAGCAGATGGAATAACTGAAACTGATGGGTTTGCATTCAACACGTGCAAAGCATGGCGACACAACCACCCTTTTGATTCAAATAACTTGCATTCACAAGAAATGGAAAAGTCAACAGGATTGAATCTGACAATATGTTCACCTTGAATCTCCTTACACTTGAGAGTGTATTCATAAACCAACCCATCGAAAGTAGTACTTGAAATATATTGGGAGACAATTTGCAAAAATTCATCATAAAACCTTTTAAAAATGGCCCGAGTATATACTGAAGCAGCATGTTTCAATATCCCATTATGCATAACATGCAATGTAGGCTGTCCACGAGAACTATAATCATCTTGACCTTCAGTCTCTCTCATATGTTTCAATTGTTCTTCATAGTAGTGGACAAATAATACGAGACTCGATGTCTTAGCCGCCATTTTTTGGAAGACATTGTTAGTACTTTCGCTCCTTTGACTTGATGTTATACCACAAGTAAAAATATCACGACCAAATGCTGAACTCCATTTATATCTCAAGTCATACAACCTTTGAAGCCAACTATTATTCTCAGTGCCCCACTCCTCATCCATTTTTCTCCAAGTAGATTCAAATTCATCTTCTGATCTGCATCTATACATAAGTTTTGAAAAATATTTATCCTTAAACTCCGGCTTCTGATAAAGATGTCCAATGTTTTGATTAGCATTTTTCCCAATATGCCAAGTACATAAACGATGTTGAGTATTCGGGAACACTGTTCGAATGGCTTTTGCCATTGCTTGGTCTTGATAAGTGAAAATGGTTTTTGGAGCCTTATTTCCCATAGACTTCAAAAACACCTCAAATAACCATATAAATGAATTTGCGGTTTCATCCGATAAAAATGCACAACCAAATAAAGTATTCTTCCAATGATGATTAACTCCAACAAAAGGCCCACATATCAAGTTATACTTATTTGTACGATGTGGTATCAAAAACCACAACATCACCGAAACAGTCATAATCAAATTTTGACAAACTATCTCTCCAAAATAGATTTGTCAATCTACCCTCTTGATCTACCTGTTGTGCATAGAAAAACATTGGATTTTGCATTTGCATACAATGAAAATGATTTAAAAGATTTTGACAATCACCCCTTCGATAAGATTTGATCTTTCACTTTGTAGAAAATTTTGACAATCACGTAGAATGAAACCTAAGTTTTCGCTTCCTCCGGCTTCGTTGGCCAAGAATTTATATGCCATTGTCCCCCCAATGCCAGCTTTAGCCATGTCAACTAAAACCCCTTTGCATGTATTAGAAATCATCCTTCCACATCTTATTAAGTGCCTTTGATGTTCTGGTATAAACTCATGATTATGCTCCGAAACATACTCCACGACTTCATGAACGCCATTTTCAACCTTAAATTTGATCAAAGCAGGACAACCACATCTAACTTCAGGTCTTTCATATTTTTTTTCTTGATCAGATGAGTTGACGGAATACCCCGCACAATTACACACAAAAATCCGGCGAGTAATTTCTCCTTTGTCATTTTTTCTAGTCTTAGACTTCCTCACTCCAAAACCTTTGCCTATAGCATAAGCCACATATTTATGATATGCTTCAAGTTCGCTTGCAAAAATCATTCCTATCATAAACTCAAAATCTTTTTCCAAATCTCGGGTTACATGTGCAAAATGAGCAGTTTCAAGCTGCAAGCAAAGAACATAACGTTTTCAACATGGTGCTGTTACGTGAAAAATAAAATTTCTTCCATATTTTGAGAAAATAAATATATTTAACATAGTATAAGTTTAGAATTACCTCTAATTCAGCCATCGGATAACCTTACACTGTGAATTTTGCTGGCGCAAAGGCTTTACTTGATCAGAAGGGATCTACGGGGTAGAAGCAAAATAAGACCAAATCAGTTCAATAACTATAGCCATAAAACATCAAAGTATGACATCACTTAACTAGTAAAATAGAATTCATGGGAACTAACACAACTTTTCTGTTCAACCGCCACAAACATATTTTGCATCGCGAAAGCTCTAAACGCACCTTAAATGAGGGAGTTTAGCCAGTCGACAACCTCCCTCTAGGGCTTGAGTCTTGACAGCAGCGTGAAATCACCGAACCCAGTCACTGATCGGCTCCGCAAAACCACGGCCAAATCTCTGTCCCCGTTCCTCCGCCTTAGGAAGAAATCGCCTATCCTCCTCCTCTGGTCACTTGACAAACACTAGAGCAACGCGGAAAGAGAAGCGAGTTAGCGCTGTAGTAGGGGCCCTGCTTCACCGGCGATGGCGAGGGAAGAGCTGCTTGATGAACTTCGAACAAACGCCAGAGCAGCAAGGAGTGCGCAAAGAGAAGCAAGCGAGCGCTGGAGATGGGGCAGCTGTAATGTCGTTTGTTGATGTCGACAGCGGGACGACCGCTTGATGAACGCCGGAACAAACACCGGAGTAGCAATGAAAGCGGACAGAGAAGCGAGCAGCGTACGAGCAGGGCGCTCGTAATGTAGGTTGTCAGCAACGGCAACGAACAGAGACTTGACGCACGGCGGAGCAGCGATGACCGTCGGGTGAAAGAATCGCAGCTACTTGATGAACTTTGAACAAACACCAGAGCAGCAAGGAGTGCGCAAACAGAAGCAAGCGAGCGCTGGAGATGGGGCAGTTGTAATGTCGTTTGTTGAAGTCGACAGGGGGACGACCGCTTGATGAACGCCGGAACAAACACCGGAGTAGCAATGAAAGCGGACAGAGAAGCAAGCAGCGTACGAGCAGGTTGCTCGTAATGTAGGTTGTCGGCAACGGCAACGAACAGAGACTTGACGCACAGCGGAGCAGCGACAACCGTCGGGTGAAAGAATCGCAGCTGCTGGAGAGTAACCGTGCAGAGCCTCTGCTGCTTCTCTTTCCTTCGTTTGAAGAGGAAAGAGAAAAGTGCCTCTGCTTTTCTTTCCTTCGTTTGAAGCTTTGCTTCTCTTTCCTTCGTTTGAAGAGGAAATAGTGAAGTCTTGTGCTTTTCTTTTGCATTGCAAATTTCCGAGAATGTGCAGGCTGTGCAGGGTAGGGGGAGAATGGACGTGCGCAGGCTAGAAGAGGGGGGAGAATGGACGTGCGCAGGCTAGGAGAGGGTACGAAGAAGCTACGCATAGGGGAAAAAAAGAAAAATAAAACAAAACACAACAAGGGGCCCAATTACGCGTCCAAATACATCAATTTTTTATTTTTTATTTTTATATTTCTAGCCCAATGAGGTTTTTAAATTTTTTTTGTTAAAGTTTTCAGGAATAAATTTGTACGTATTATCGTACTCAAAATTAATCTATTAAATTTTACACGCACCTAGTTTAAAACCCTATTGTGTTATTGAGCAAAAAAATTTAGCATCCAAACCCGATACCTCAATTTTTTCTCTATTTTTTGCTCAACAACCATTTTACAACTTTTTTTTTTTTGTTAAAGCTTTCGAAAATAAATTCGTACGTGTTTCCATACTCAAAATTAATTCATCAAACTTTGCAGGCACTTATTTTAAAACCTCATTGTGTTATTGAGCAAAAAAAATTTGGCATCCAAACCCGATACCTCAATTTTTCTCCGTTTTTTGCCGAACAACCCTTTTCCAACTCTTTTTTTTTTTTTTTTTTTTTGTTAAAGCTTTCAGAAATAAATTCGTATGTGTTTCCGTATTCAAAATTAATCTATCAAACTTTGCACGCACTTAGTTTAAAACCTTATTGTGTTATTGAGCAAAAAAAATTTGGTATCAAAACCCGATACCTCATTTTTTTTTCTATTTCTTGTCTAATAACCATTTTCGACCTTTTTTTTTTTTTGTTAAAGCTTTTGAAAATAAATTCGTACGTGTTTCTGTACTAAAAATTAATCCATCAAACTTGGCAGGCACTTACTTTATAACCTCATTGTGTTATTAAGCAAAAAAAATTTGACATCCAAACCCGATACTTCATTTTTTTTTCTTTTTTTGCCTAATAACCCTTTTCGACCTTTTTTTTTTTTGTTAAAGCTTTTGGAAATAAATTCGTACGTGTTTCTGTACTAAAAATTATTCCATCAAACTTTGCAGGCACTTACTTTATAACCTCATTGTGTTATTAAGCAAAAAAAATTTGATGTCCAAACCCGATACTTCATTTTTTTTTTCTTTTTTTTGCCTAATAACCCTTTTCGACCCTTTTTCTTTTTGTTAAAGCTTTTCGAAAATAAATTCGTACGTGTTTCTGTACTAAAAATTATTTCATCAAACTTTGCAGGCACTTACTTTATAACCTCATTGTGTTATTAAGCAAAAAAAATTTGACGTCCAAACCCGATACTTCATTTTTTTTTCTTTTTTTTGCCTAATAACCCTTTTGGACCTTTTTTTTTTTGTTAAAGCTTTTGGAAATAAATTTGTACGTGTTTCTGTACTAAAAATTATTCCATCAAACTTTGCAGGCACTTACTTTATAACCTCATTGTGTTATTAAGCTAAAAAAAATTTGACGTCCAAACCCGATACTTCATTTTCTTTTCTTTTTTTTGCCTAATAACCATTTTCGACCTTTTTTTTTGTTAAAGCTTTTGGAAATAAATTCGTACGTGTTAAAGCTTTTGAGCTTACAACCTCTGCTACAACTCACTAACACCAAACAAGACAATTGGCAAGTTTAAGCAATTTCGACATCCACATGCTATGAAGGAATTGAAACCTTTTATCATTCAAAAGCCTGACTATGTATCGCTATACTTGAGATTCACGAGTGTCGGTTTCAGAGATGTCATGAATGCATTTACAACGGTGGTTCTTTATTCACAAGGCAAAAGATCAAAGTAGACACCCTTCCCATCTCCCCTCACTCATTTCATCTTCCTGCCTCAGCTAGTTGAATAATCAAATCCTTAAACCATGATTATTTCATCTTTGTTAAGCAGAAATGAGGATTGGTGGGCTGCTTAAATGGTGCAGCTCGTTTTCGGGGCTTAGTAATCCTTCATCCGTGTGATTGCACATTGGATCGGAATCTGCGAAGAACTCGTCTACTGCAGCTAGAGATTTTAATTGCTGAGCGAGAGATGAAATAGTGTTCGGCACTGCAACCGGCAAGCAGCGACTGCTAGCTCTTGTCCTGTTTTACATAACAAAACTAAATGAGAACATAAGGAGGAAACTAAATTCAGACTAAGTCATGATTGCCCATTTAGCATGAATAAAACATTGGTAATCTGATCCTATCGGATGGTCGATGGTGTCGCAAAGCGCGGTGTTGCTCAAAGCACCACAACCCACAGAAAAAAAAAAAGTTCGCATAGCATGAGAATTTTCTAGTTAAGTTAGTTTAGAAGCACCCTATCGCAGCACCGTAAGTGCTTTTTAAGCTCGAAAATTACATTACAGCAAAGGTCAAGTGCTTGGAAATTCTATATTAACTTCTTAATGTCTTCAATGCTACGGTGAAATTTGAGATTTGTTTAGATTATGCCCCAATCATATAGTTTGTACTAATAAAGTAAAAGTTGCTAATGCGGCCCTCCTGTTTCTAACATAGCTATATATCAATATGAAGATCAAAACCACACTGCGTTATTGGAAAATAATCATTTCATCTTCCTTGAGATGGCTATAAATAAATAACTATTGACCTGGGAGATTTTAGTCATATCTCATAAAAAAGCACCCAAATCAGATGTCCAGACACAGGATGTAAATGTACGAAGAGAGGCATCTCTCTTTTCTCATGCAGATGGAACTCACTCTACATGCAACTATAACATTGCCACTCAAAATGCAGTAGCGGGTTTATTGGCAAACTTGATAAATTATGTAAAAGGAGCAATACCATCTCAATGATTTACTCATGTTATCATGCTTTCCATTGGATATAGACTAACATCCACAAGCCATAGAGAACTAACCTGCTTTACTTTAAGCTGTTCATCGAGAGACAGACACACGCTGAAGCTCGATCTCATGCTGCAGTTCAAAGCATCCCCTTTCATATTTAGATTTTCATCCTCCAGCTCCCCACATTTTGCCTCATTTTCAACAGACAAAGCACGCTCTCTTTCAACCTCTTCTTGTAGTAATTTGTCATTAAGGAGCAAGTTTTTCATCTCCTCTTCAACATCCATCAGTCTTCACTCTGTTACTTCCATCCTCTCATGGGTAATCCTTGCTTCGATTTTTGTGCTGCAGACAACATGTTGCTGAGTTCTGTCAATCTCATGTCAACCTCATTGAGCTGACTCCATGACGTTTCAAGTTGCTTTTGCCATTGACTTAGAGCCATCTCTAGCTTCTCCTTTTCTTCTTTCTTCTTCTCTAATTCCTCCTGCAGCTCTGCCGTTCTATTGATCATGGCTTCAAGCTCAGATTTGAGAGTGACTTCATCAGATCTGTTTTGATCTAGAGCAGGCCCCACTCCATGGCTGCAGCTTCCACTTTCTGCGTCTGGTAAAGCTGCAAGCATTTCCATCTCCAGAAAATCATCCATTAAATCAAGTTCTCTTGAAGAGACCATGAGATTCTTTCCGAAGGATTTCTCATTCTTAAAATGGTCGAGTTCAGTTATTAGAGCAGATGCCCATGACTCGAGTGGCACGGCTCACAATCACTTGGCTCCAAGCAACTCGCTTTACGCACGTCATTCTCAACGCTACCAACCTATCCCCTACATCGATTGGCTATCATCGAAGGACTCTACACAAACCGATGATGCAGAGAAAGACTTAAGATCGTTTGTCGCACTTGCTTTATTTTTTAAGATCGAGTCTGCGGCATTCGGCTTCCAGCTGGCTACCTTCTTATGCTCTCTAAATGCCGTTTGCTGGCTGTTTCTGCTGCTTGGGTGCTCAAATCATGCTCAATAATCCTAAGTTCTAGCTCCTCCGACATAGAAAGGACTTTGGCTTTGAGGGCCACATTCTCTTTTTTAGCAGCATCAAGCTTAGGGCCGAGATCGAACATATAAGCGAAGAAGCTTCACTCTTGGCTGCTTGAAGCTGGGCATGGACATTGGAAAGCTTAGTCTCAAGCTTGGCCTTTGTTGATTCCCACTCACCAGTTTTCTTGACCACAGCTTCTTGGATCTTCTGCTCTTGCTCTTCCCTCACCTGTCTGAGCTGCCTCACACATTCCTTAAGAGCTCCATCAAGATGACTGATTCGATCTTCTAGTGTCGAGTTCCTTTGTGTTGCAGCCTCCAGTTTTTTCTTTAGCACCAACACTTCATTTTCAGCCTTCTCCCATCCTACCATTGAATATCAGAAGATAAAAACTTATGACGAAGTACATAGGCACAAAAAATGCAAATCCGAATGCAATGTCAAAAAGATTTAACGCAGGAACGGTTGAAGTAGATGTCATCCTCAAATCTAAAACTCCATGCGATTTCACTCTTGCTCTAATTGAAAGCTTCAAATCTTGTTACCTAGACATTAGTGCTAGTAAGGCTAGTATCCTCCTTCACTTTCTCCACTTGCTTTATTGACGTCTCGGCTGCAAGACTGGAGGAGGAGGAAGTAGTTATCGATGATGATGGTGGCGCTTTAGGTTGTTTGGAGCATTTCTGGAAGAGGGGGAAGTCCTCATCCACTCAGGACTCTTGGTCCATTACAAAGCCAAGACACAACTAATTACGAGCCGCCTTTTTTCTAAGAGGATGGCCAGCAGAGCAAGAATCGAGTTGATCAAAGCCCCTCGAGCACGCCCCAGCCGATTGGTCAAACCGAAGCTGCAAACCCACCACAGAGAGAATCCATTGTGTGAACAAAAACTAACACAGAGCATGAACCTTCCCAATATTAACATAACCCGACACCGAAGCTTCAATCACAACATCGAATGAACTTGTGATATCACAGACTAATTAATAGCATAATCAGAACAAGGAAACAACTAAAGTTCATCTTTTCAGCTTCCAAGGCACGACCCAAAGACCGTTTGCGAGCAAAGAAACCAGATTATGTAGAACCAGATTATACTCATGAAGAATCCCCCAAAGACCCAAGGAAATAAGAACTTGCGTGGTGGTTGATCAGCTCTGGTGTACACATATGCAAAAACACCAAGTTCGCCCCCAGCACTTATGCCAATAGCATATGCGATTTCTCTGCTCAGATTTCCAACATCGTCTTGCGTGTTCCATAAAAATGCCAAAAAAAATAGGTGCTAATGAAGCACTGGCGACAGCATATGTCTTTGACCATCTTTCTTCCTCGACTATAGGGATTGTCAGCCGCCTTGGTAGTGTCAGCGGCATCTCCAGTAGAGAAAATAATTTCGACCATGTGAAGGAAGAATTTCCATTGGCCATTTCATCATCATTCCAACCCCACAACTGCTTTGGGCTATCCGGATTCACTTTGACAGCCTCATTTGAATAAATTGCAACATTTGAAGCCAACATCCAGTGCGGCAACTCGCTTTGCAGATGAGGTACATCACCATCAGAGTTTGACTCAATTAGTGAGGCATAAATAGATTCGTCTTCCTCACTTCCTTGAGAAAAGATACTTCCTCTGACAGGAAGTAAAGGCGTAACAGAATCTGGCCTTAATTTCCTGGATTGTTTCCTCAGCATCTCATTGGCGGCAACTGCAAAGGCATAGAGCCCATACATGGAAACAAATGCAATAGCACCCCCAACACTGACCTCGCCAACAATCAAAATAATACCAAGGCAAATCAAAGTGAAGAGGAAGAAGGATACATCTCTGATAAAACACCTCCTATCAATCTGGACCCTCTGCTCTGCCCCAGAGAAAGAAATAGCCCCGACGACAACACAAGTAACAAAAACAGCACCACCCAATACGCTATTGAGACCCACTGCTTCTGCATCTTTCCCTATAAATGTAGCAATGCTAGCAAACACATCAGGAGCCCCATTACCAAGCGGAAGCAGAGAAACCCCTGCAACCGTGGGCGGCAACTTCAGAAGACTAGAAAGCTTCTCCAAACTACAACAGAACAAATCTGCTGTAGTGTTGCCCAACGAGTAAAACAGAGCAACCAGCCACAGTGCCAGCACGGCATACCCCACACCCGTGAATTTCTCGCAATCACAGTAGAAGAACGAAATGTAATTGAAGAACCCACCGGCGTTACACTCAGGATTGGCGATCAGATCCTCGCACTTGCTCTTATAACCCTTGTGCTCATACAAACCAGCACACAGTTTAGGATTCTTCGCAGACAAATCATTACCGACGGACTCGTCCACACTCACTGTCCCATTCAACCCGGAGGCAACCGGCGGAGGTGGAGGGCCGTCGGCGTCGCGTTTCGCGTACGGCACCAGCTTCTCCAGCAACCTTGCCTCCGAGCCTTCCGGTGTGTGGGGGTCTTGCTCGGCGGGCGACGCCGCCGACGTTGAGGGGAGCTCGAAGAGGCCTGCTTCCCCTCCGCGTGCTGCATCTGCGACCCGGGAACGCCGGAACGAACGACGGAGCAGCAACGAGCCCGAAGAGAGAAGCGAGCGAGCACCGGAGTAGCAGCGGCCGTAATGTGGTTTGTCGGCGACGGCAGGGGAACGGCCGCTTGATGCTCGGCGACGGCAGAGCAAGAATCGAGTTGATCAAAGCCCTCGAGCACGCCCTAGCAGATTGGTCAAACCGAAGCTGCAAACCCACCACAGAGAGAATCCATTGTGTGAACAAAAACTAACACAGAGCATGAACTTTCCCAATATTAACATAACCCGACACCGAAACTTCAATCACAACATCGAATGAACTTGTGATATCACAGACTAATTAATAGCATAATCAGAACAAGGAAACAACTAAAGTTCATCTTTTCAGCTTCCAAGGCACGACCCAACACTCTATTCGGCACAAGAGACGCACATCCCATTACGAACAACCTCCGCACCAGTGTAGCTTAATCTCAATCTCATGAAACGAACCTACCCATGATGCATCATCAAGCTAGAGTACACTTGCTCATCACCATGGAACAGAAATAAGAAAGAAGAATCCGTGACACCAGAAAGAGAGAGAGAGAGAGAGAGAGAGAGATGGAAGACGTCTACCTGGCCGCGAAGGAGACAGAGACTCGGAAAGAGGTTGCTCGCGGGGTTGGCCAGTAAAGGCGCTCCGCAGAGGAAAGAGGGAGAGAGCGGAGCGGAGGTCACGAGAGGGAGGCGAAGGGGCGTCGGCGTCGGAGTCGGGGGCGACGGACTCCGACGTCAACGGAGGCAACCGGCGGAGGTGGAGGGCCGTCGGCGTCGCATTTCGCGTACGGCACCAGCTTCTCCAGCAACCTCGCCTCCGAGCCTTCCGGTGTGTGGGGGTCTCGCTCGGCGGGGGACACTCGCCGACGTTGAAGGGAGCTCGAAGAGGCCGGCTTCTCCTCCGCGTGCTGCATCTGCGACCCCGGGAACGCCGGAACGAACGACGGAGCAGCAACGAGCCCCAAGAGAGAAGCGAACGAGCACCGGAGTAGCAGCGGCCGTAGTGTGGTTCGTCGGCGACGGCAGGGGAACGAGCGCGGAGAGAGAATTTCATATTCAAAAATTCGAAAGGAAAGAAATGGAGAGGGACGTGCGTTCGAACGGCGTTTTCTTTCTCAAACGAAGGAAAGAGAAAAACCTCCGCAATAAATGCTCTGACAGGAGAGAGAGAGAGCGTGCAGGCTAGGAGGAGAGAGAGCATCCGCAGGCTACGAAGAGGAGAGAGAGGGGAAGAAGGCAGAAGACAGGAGAGAGAGGGGAAGAAGGCAGAAGACACAAGTGGGGCCCATCCCTCCACATGGCATCTCGTGAGTGGCCGGGGACCACGCTGACGTGGAGGTCCCGGACCACCCAATATTTTCTCCTCCAAGGAAAGCAGAGGAGAGAGAGCATCGGAGCGTTTGCAGAGAGGTGGGCCAGGGACTATGGAAGAGAGAGTGGGATGACGTGAAAGAGAGACACTGAATGATTTAGAGCAAAAATTTTGTGGCACTCTTAAGGTACCTAATATTTTCTCGTCAATTAATAGCCGCTCATTTTTGTGATGACCCAATTTTTCTTTTTTGAATAATGCTTACATAATGGTCCGTTACTCGTGCAAAGAGTGACGGACCATTACTGACACAAAATTTGTGCTTAGAACTTTCCCACTTGTTTGTCCGGTTCCTATGATGCAAACGATGCAAACGAAGAAACAATTGTTTTATTCGTGTTTTTCCCCTGGAGTCTGGTGGAGAATGCGTAAACAAGTTATATAATGATTTTTCATCCTTTTATTAATTGGCAAATTTTCAAAAATTAGTTCTCCTTTAAAAATTCATGATAAAATTCTACAATATGCATCTAATGCAAGTACGACTATTTTCTTTTATCCGTTGATGCAACTTTATGGAATTTTATGTAGTATTCCAATGTGCTTAGAGACATTTTCAAATAGAATATTGTTTTAAATTTATCATGAACAACAACTCTATAATATTTAACGAGATATGACATTTAGATTGGCACGCATTATTTACTAGATAAATAATGTGTTATGCTCCAATTGATCATTCTAATGTGATCATTTGTTTTGGGCGGGTGAGTACTTTTACGGAAGCAATATTTCTATGACTGTTGCAAAATTATTTGCACATTACCTAAACTAATAATTTAAGAAAACAAAGGCTAAAATAAGACAAAGAAGACAAAACTTGACCTTTCAATTGTCCCTCTCTCTAAAATTGGAATACGTGGCTGGGAGTTCACCGCTGTTCTCAAGAATAACGGTGACCGTCAGGCTAGTGGCACCCTGCTTTTTTATTTTTTATTTATTTTGATTTTTATTATAAAGTTAAATTGAGAGATAAAATCCTAATATAGCCATACAATCAATTTTCATGAATATGATTAAAAAATAAATTAAATACTAAAATATAAATAATTACAAGTAAAAACTATTATCACCAACTATCCATTCGTTTTGCGGAAAATGTGGCGTTTTCCGGAAAAAATCTTCCAAAAAGTCATTTTCCAAGAAAAATGTAATTACTTTCCGATGTTCATGTGATATCAAAAAATGAAGTGAAAAATATTTTCTACTGTTCGGTAAGGAAAATTTTTTCCTCTATACAATCTTTTTTATTTAAATTATTTATTTAAATTGATTTTCTTTATTTTTTATTTGTTAAAAAATTGATTATTAAATTATTTTTATTTTTCCGTTGCTTTTCCTTTTTTTCTTTTCCTTTTCTTTGTTTTCCACTCCTTCTTTATTGGCCAGTCGTAGACTACAACAACCGTTAGCGACCGGCCATAGGCAAGTTTCCAGCTCGCCGACGAGCACGAGGCCCGCACCTTTGGTGAGCACAAGTAGGGGTGAGCGGTTCCCGGTTCCTTACAGGTTCCACTTGGAACCTGCAACCTACCCTCGGGTACAGGTTCCTCATTTTTTGGAACCTGGAACCTACCCGTCAGAACCGAGAACCTGGAACCTACCCTGTCACAGGTTCCGGGGTCGGTTTCAGGTTCCAACAGGTTCTTTTTTTTTTTTTCATTTTTAGTTACAAAAAATGAAAATGAATGCAGCAATAATAAACAAACTTGTCATTCATTGAAGATAATATAACACAAACAGCAAACGGCATTTTAGAAGTAATAAACAAGCTATTTTTACATTCATGAGTGTAATAAGAGCCAATAGTTCGAGCACATGATGGATGAAATGTGCTCTGACAATGGCCATAATTGCACTGTAGGCATAAGAGCCAGACTTAGCTTCATCTACTTATAATAAACACAGAATTCATAAAATCATAAAGGTTAGTTCACCCGCACGTTTCTATCAAATGATGTCTTGGGAAAAATTGTGCATTCCCTGCTATCCTACTAACTTTATGCAGGTGGCATACCCAGGAAAACTTGTTTAAATCAGCAAAAGACTCATAACTCATGCTTTGATGCAGCTTTTGATAAAGTGTCTTCAAGTTCCCAAAGATTTTCGCCAAGTCAGCACTCCTCTGCTGGAAATTGGAATGGCTGGATGATCCCTCCAATGAGAACAAAGAGGAGGTAAAAGGCCACCACATTTGGATGATGCAAGTCAGCAAGGTTGATTGCCTTATTCCAGAAATCATATCTCTGTCTTAGCATAGCAACAGTGCCAAGGATTCAGAAAGAATACTATTAAATATCAAAAACAACAAAAAGCAAGAAGATCCATACCATTTGCTCTTGCTCTGAGGGCTTCCCAGAAAAGCACTTATCATGTATACAAACACATTATGAACACAAAAGAGCTCAATCACCTCAGTGTCAGCTTCTTGCTGCACATTTTTATCCTGGTATGCTTCATGAGTGGACTCATTTCCTTCATAAACTGTTCTCAGTAGCACCTACAAGAACATGGATATATTAAATTTCTGTATTGAGAAAAACTCACAATAAGAACATGACGTAGTCCCAAACTAGGATTCCAGTCCTTCTTCAATGTGTTGACACAAATTTCGCCGTTGGTAGCAATATTTGGGTGGAAAATCTTGGTAAGAAAATAACCTACATAGTCCGTGACAGTGTATATATGAGACATCAAACAGATTGCATAAAAAATTAATAAAAATGCATGAATTGGTCAATCTTACAAGTTGTGAAACTGAAATTTTTATGTACAAATGAGTTAAAAAAAAAAAAAAAAAAAAACAGTCACAGACAACATTAACAGAGAAAGAGAATACTTTCTACCATGAACTGATGTGTGCACCATTTCTTATAGCAAAACTATTGAACCATAAGGGAGTTAAAAACAGTGCTATAAGTTCTCTTGCCACATAGTGATAGGCATGAGCAGACCTTTGGGAGGAGAATGTGGAAAGTCACGAGACAATAACAACTTCATCCGAAAAACACCATTTTTCGTATGGAGTCCCAATTTGTGAGACCAAAAGACATAATTTTATCAGACTATGACCATATTAGTTGCAATGAATGGCTTAAGTAGTCAAAAGAAAGAGAATAACCTGGGCCTTCAATATCAGCAAATATGGTGGAAAAATCATCATCATTTACTTCAACTTTTATGCCCTCCGGAGGGGATTCATCAAGGCTCTTCAGTTCCTTTGCAAGTTGCTTTATAACATTTGGAGGAAGGTTTTCATTTGTAGTCTAAGAAAAAAGAAAATTTTGATCCATCAGAACTCAAGACAAATAGAAGCACATGCTATAGCCAAACTTATGGAAGGCCAACCATTAGAAGAAACACTTTTAACAAGGGAGCATCACAATTAGAAAATAGCAGCTCCCATAGACTGTAAAAGCTGCAATTACTCTATTCTATTCTCCATAATTATTATTTTGAAAGTGTATTCTTAAGCATACTTATGGTAGACTCATACAGGCAATCATGAAACAACATGAAGACAATATTATCCACTACACATTCTTTCCACAGAGCTTGAGATGCCAAACCAACAAACTTTTTGATTGATATTAAGGCAATTACTTCAGCTGAGACTCTAGCAATGAAGTTACCAAGAAAGCTTTGAACACTAGACAAACCTAAATTGAAAAAACAAGAGAAATTGAAGACAAGGAAAGGGAGGCAAATTACCATAGCCATACTACCCCCAACAAGAATTTGTTGCAATTATTAGTTGAATAAGATCTTGTAGTGATGATGAGCCCCAGGCACTTCTAGTTGCTATGCTGAACAATTGGCTAATGGCCTATTGTGATGAGCACCAGAACACTGAGAACAATAACCGGTTATGCAAAGAATTGAAAAGAAACTCAGGTTCTAGTTCGAGGAAGACCAATGAAGGATTAGCTGGAACCATTAATAAAGAAGAACTTGTCAATGATTAAGAATTACAAACATCATCTAAACAGCAAGCCAATCGCTATAATCGAAAAATAGGACAGAAACACACATGTTCCACTTCAGAATCCATGAGTCTAATTGGGAAAACCAAGAACATCGAAGCACTCTATTTTACCCATGGCCAGTGATACATCATAGAAGAACATGAAGATTCTTGTAGGACAATCTATCGCGGAACAGCATTAATAAAGTCTCACACAATTACTTCTTCATGCAATTGTATACATTTCCAGAAAAAGTGGCTGCTGTATCCTCATTCCACATATAAAAACAAGTGATCAGCGAGCGGTGGCGTCAAGGAAGAGTGACGATGGTGTTGACGGCGAGCGACGATGGCGTTGAGGGCGATCAGCGAGCCAGAGGTCAACGCGGTGGCGTCGAGGGCGAGAGGAGGTGGCCTCGAGCAGGGGTCAGCGAGCGGTGGCGTCGAGGGCGAGCGACGGTGGCGTCGAGGGCGATCGGCGAGCCAGAGGTCAGCGGTGGTGACCGGTGCCGTCGAGGGCGAGAGAAGGTGGCCTCAAGCAGGGGTCAGCGAGCGGTGGCGTCGAGGGCAAGCAATGGTGGCGTCGAGGGCAAACGGTGAGCCAGGGCCCAGGGGTCAGCCGCGGTGCCGTCGAGGGCGAACGGAGGTGGCCTCGACCCTCGAGCTGAGATCAACGGCGGTGGCATCGAGGGCGACCGGCGGTGGCGTTGACTCGAGCAGAGGTGGAGAACGGACGAGCGAAGAGAGAGAACTGTGAGTCTATGAGTGAAATGAAGTGAAAGTGTCGTGTGGAAGAGAGAGAACAACTTTTAGGGTTTCTAATTTCTGTAGACCTAATTAGACTAATTTGGGGCTTTTTAGTTTTTTACTTTTAGCCCTAAATGGACCGGTTCCGGTTCCGGTTCCGGTTCCCAGTACCGGTTCCGGTTCCCAAAAAAAGGAATCGGGAACCGGAACCGGCTTCCTCAGAACCGGGAACCGAACAGGAACCTCCTCTGGTTCGGTTCCGGTTCCCGGTTCTACCCGGACCCACGCTCACCCCTAAGCACAAGGTCACCGCTTGCTAGATCGACAAGCGCGAGCATCGAGCTTGAGGCTCATCAATCTAGCAACCGGCGAGCTCAAGCATGATTGCCTCAATGGCCAATTTCCTCAGTTATGACATCTATGACCTTGAGCTGACCGAGGTGCACTCCAAGTCGGAGCTCCCAAACCTCCTCGTGAAGACCAGCTCCAAGTCCATCGTTGCAATCAAGGACATCGACTGCTTGGTCAATCTCTCGAACCTGTCCAAGGTTGCCCCAAGCCGTCCCGCCTCCGAGCCACTACGACCCCAGCGTGCCTGACTCCACGCGCGGCGGTGAGGACGGGAACAACAACACCATCGCCTTCTGGGGGCTGCTCAACTTCCCCGACGGCCTGTGGTTGTGCTGCGGGAGCGAGAGGATCTTCGTATACACCACCATCCACTTTGAGAAGCTCGACCCAGCATTGCTCGAGAGCAGCCACATGGACATGCAAATCTGCATGAGCTAATATTAAGCTCTCCGCATTCGTGTCTTACTATAAAATAAGATAGGATTTTTCCACTTGTTTTTGTTCTTTTGGATGAGGGGGGTCCCACATCTTGTATTGTGTTAGGCGCATTTTTTGGAGATATTGCAATGGGCATTATGCGATCATAGGTCAATTATCTTTTTAAGAAAAGAATTCTGCTATTTTATCTTAAGTAAGGGAATGCTATTTCTTAGTTAATTTTCATTTCCAACAAGCCAAGCGTACATTTATCTTTTGTAGAAATAGAAATTAGTAGCAAAAGAACAAAAATAATTATATTAAATTATAATAAAATAAACAAATAAATAAATAAGAAATAAGAAATAAGAAATGATAAATAAAGATGGAGCCGGATCCCCCTCTCTCTCCAGATGTTCAAATTCAAAGTTCATCAGCTACATACAATCCATACCAAAATGTTCTCTAAACTAGACATTTGGCATGTACTTGCCCATGATAAAGAGTACGCCTTCAGTTGATAGGCCCTAGGAAAATCAACAAAGGCTACGTTTGGTCGTTCGGATTTCTAACCAGAATAAGACTGAATATGATATGATATGAAATCCTTTTATTTTTCTATTCCTATCAACTATTTGGTAAATCGCAGTATTAAAATCGGATATATATGAAAGAGTATGAATTTGAGTTTGATCGCACACTCAATCGGTGTGGAGATTTGTATTATATTTATAATATGTACATGAGCGGGGAAAATACAATTAAAGATTTTACAAAGATAACAATCTACAAAATCAGTAAAGATTGTGAAAGATTACTCTATCCATGGAATCGATAGAATTGACACAAATCATGGAAGATCGGCTCAATCAATGGGATTGGTATAGATTGCAGGAGATTGCTGTATCATGAAAGATTTGCTTTATCACACCCCCTCAAGCGAAATGGTGGCAGAGTCACTGTGAGCTTGTCACGTAAAATAAGAAACCGAGAGATGGATAGAGGCTTTGTCATGATATCAGCCGTTTGAACCTGTGTAGGAATGAAACGAACTTCCAACTGCTTCTTTTTAATTAAATCACGAACAAAATGATAGTCAATTTCTATGTGCTTGGTTCGGGCATGAAAGATGGGATTGGCAGCCAAATAAATTGCCCCTACATTATCACAAAGAACAAGTGGTGGCCGATGTAGAGTGTATCGAAGATCTCGAAGGAGTTGTAATAGCCATAATAATTCAGAGGATGCGTTAGCCACCCCTTTGTATTCTGATTCAGTGCTGGATCTAGCAACAGTTGGTTGCTTTTTAGAACTCCAAGAAACCAAGGTGGGACCAAAATAAATGCAATAGCCACTAGTAGATTTTCGGTCATCAGGGCAACCAGCCCAATCAGCATCCGTAAACGCAGTAAAGGTCAATTGGCGAATAGGTCGCAAGGTAATGCCATAATGAATAGTAGCCTTGAGATAGCGCAAAATCTGTTTGACGGCTGACCAATGATCTTCAGTTGGACAATGCATAAATTGACACACTTTATTAATGGCAAAGGATAAATCTGGCCTAGTAAGAGTGAGGTAATGCAGTGCCCCAACCGTACTTCGATAAGTGGAGACATCAGTCAGTGGTTCACCACTTTGTTTTGACAACTTAGAAGCCGAGGGAGCCATAGGTGATGAGCAAGGTTTTGCATCAGCCATACCTGTACGGATTAGAAGATCGGTGGCATAATTGGATTGAATGAGGGACAACTCATTAGAGGATCTATGGGCTTCGATGCCAAGAAAGTATGATAAATTTCCCAAATCAGTGATTGAAAACTCAGTGCCAAGACGAGTAATTAATTCAGTGATGGAGGAGGGAGAGCTCCCAGTAATAATAATGTCGTCCACATAGATGAGAAGAAGTAGAATGTGATTAGAGCGATGCTGTATGAATAATGAAGAATCAGCAGTGGAGGCTACAAACCCAATCGAGAACAAATATGAACTTAGCCGAGAAAACCATGCTCTTGGGGCTTGTTTTAGCCCATATAGAGCTTTCCGAAGACGACATACATGGCCAGGATAATGCGGATGAACAAATCCTTGGGGTTGCTGCATGTAGACTTCTTCTTTAATGGTGCCATGAAGAAATGCATTCTTAATGTCCAATTGACGTAGAGACCAGTTATATGTGATAGCTAAGGAGAGAACAACTTGAATCGTTGTCGGTTTGATAATCGGACTAAAAGTTTCATCATAGTCTAAGCCAGCCTGTTGAGTAAAGCCCTTTGCAACGAGTTGTGCCTTGTATCTATCAATTGAGCCATCAGATTTGGTTTTTAGGCGATAAATCCACTTGCAATTGACCACATTCATAGAAGGGTGATGAGGGACCAATTCCCAGGTGCCATTTTGAATGAGAGCATTAAATTCATTGGCCATAGCTTGCTGCCAGTTGGGGTCTTTGTTTGCAACAGAAAAACAAGTGGGTTCACTTGGCGTCAAGCTTGAGTGAAAACAAGAACAAAGTGGGTGCTTAGTGTAAAGAAAAACCTTTGGTTTGCGAATGTTATTCTTTAGATGAGTGACCATTGGATGGGTAGAAGTTGGCGGTTGAGGTTGAGAAGATTGTAACGATGGAGCTTCTGGAGAAGAGGATCTAGAAGATTGGTGAATATGTGATGAGGAGTAATCCATGATAGTAGATGGACTTGATGAGTTGATGTGGTGGTGGACACCCCCCCAAAATTGTGGGGGCTTAGTAGAGGAATAACCAATGCAAACAGGAAAACTAGGCGATGGTGATGACGATTGACCAGATTGTGAATTAGCAAAAGGGAAAAAGTTCTCTTGAAAAATCACATGGCGAGAGATATATATTCGGCCAGTGCTACGATGAAGACAACGATAGCCACGTTGATGGGGAGAATAGCCCAGGAAGATACATTGCATTGTTCTGTCTTCAAGTTTATTGCGGGTATAAGGGCGCAACCAAGGGTAGCATGCACATCCAAAAACACGCAATTGTAAATAATCAGGTTTCTGGCCAAACAATTTCTCATAAGGAGACAATCCACTCAAGACTGTTGTAGGCATGCGGTTAATTAGAAAGATCGCAGTGAGGAAGGCATCATTCCAATATATACGAGGAACAGAAGATCGGGTAAGCAATGTGATGCCAGTTTCCACAATATGACGGTGTTTGCACTCAGCCCGACCATTTTGCTCCTGTGTGTGTGGGCATGAAAGACGATGTAGGATGCCATGAAGACGAAGGTAAGTATCAAATTTCTTATACTCACCACCTCCATCAGTTTGAAGTGCCTTGATCTTACAATTGAAATATCTTTCCACTTGAGATTTAAATTGCACAAAAGTAGACAGTGCATCAGATTTCACAGTAAGTGGAAAAAGCCATGTATATCCACTATAAGCATCGATAAAAATGATATAATAATGAAAACCATTAATTGAAGTAACTGGAGATGGTCCCCATAAATCTGAATAAAGTATCTCCAAAGGAGCATTACAAGTAGTTGATGACCTAGGAAAGGGAAGACGACGTGACTTGCCCAAGTGACATGATTCACAGAAACTAGATGAGGAAGACGAAGATATCGGCAAGTCATGCTTTGAAATAACTGAAGAAGTGATGCGGGTAGTTGGATGACCCAAGCGCTCATGCCAAGTAGAAGCAGAAACTCGTTCACCAATGAAGCAGGATGGTGCTGATGGTGATTTATTTGACTGTAGAGGGACCTCATTGGTGGTACGGGCATTATTAAGATAACAAAGTCCATTCTTATGCTGGCCTTTGAGCAGGAGGTTCCCCGAGGATCGATCCTTAACACAACAGAAAGTAGGATGAAATTCAAATACCACATCGTTGTCTTTGGTAAATTGAGAGACTGATAATAGATTCTTCTTGATAGAGGGAACATGATAAATATTTCGCAGTTTAAAAGAACTAGTAGGAGAATGTAAGAGGGAAGAACCGATATGTGATATTTGCAAACTTGATCCATTTGCAGTGCGGATTTGATTGATGCCAGAATAGTCACTCCGAATGTTCAAATTTTCCATATCTGCTGTAAGATGATGAGTGGCACCAGAGTCTGGGTACCAGTATGGATCAAATGACTCACCAGTTGAAGATGCATACATTGCAGATGGAGAGCCACTATTAGCTTTATAACCAGGATTAAATCTTTGGTAGCATTGGAGAGCAGAGCGACCTACACGACTACAAACTTGACAAATGAGTCGAGAGTGAGAGGAACCTCCTTCATAAAAATTGCGACCACGGCCTCGGCCGCGTCCTCGTCCTCGGCCGCGTCCTCGACCATTCGAGGGAGGATTCGAGGCAGCAGATGATTTGACCACAGCATTCACAATAGGAGAAGACTGTATCGGAGATTCAGTGGTGCGGCTTTCAAGAATAATTTCCTGATTGTAAAGCAGGCCGAGGAAGTCATCAAGAGGTAATGGATCAAGACGAGATGTGACTGAGGTAACAAATGCATCATATTCTGAACCCTGGCCACCGAGGATGCTGAGAACTAATTGGGAATCGGAGATGGGATGAGCAGCGGCAGAAAGTTGATCCGCAATATTCTTGGCTTTTTGAACAAAGGCTTCCATGGAAAGAGAGCCCTTCTTTAGAGATCGAAGCTGATACTCTAATTGCATTATGCGAGCTTGAGATTGAGGAGCATAAAGTTTCTCAAGCGAGGTCCAAACATCATGAGAAGTCTCAAGACCGACAATGTGTGAGAAAACTGATTCAGTAAGAGTGGAGAGGATGCAGCAGAGGATGAGTTGATCTTGATAATGCCATGCAGCATGATTCGGGTTGTCGATCACTTTATTATCAGCATCAGTGATTGTGGGTGTCGGACAAGGATATGAGCCATCCACAAACCAAAGATATCCATGAAGACGAAATAGAGGAAGAAATTGTGCTCGCCACAGAAGGTAATTGTTGCGATCTAGCTTGATTTGGAGAACATGAGATATATTGCCAAGAGCAAAGGGTGGTTGGGAAGGAGATAACAAGGATGAAGAGTTAGCAGTGGTGACGGCAGTAATAGTGTTGGAGGATGTAGAAGAAGACATTTTAGTGGAAAAAAATTTGTGAAGCTCTGATACCATGAAAGAGTATGAATTTGAGTTTGATCGCACACTCAATCGGTGTGGAGATTTGTATTATATTTATAATATGTACATGAGCGGGAAAAATACAATTAAAGATTTTACAAAGATAACAATCTACAAAATCAGTAAAGATTGTGAAAGATTACTCTATCAATGGAATCGACAGAATTGACACAAATCATGGAAGATCGGCTCAATCAATGGGATTGGTATAGATTGCGGGGAGATTATTTTGTATCATGAAAGATTTGCTTTATCAATATATATTATATATATATATATATATATATATATATATATCATATAATATAAACGGCATATCATTCTAAATGAACCTAAAAATTTATAAATGGAGATGGTGAACATCTCCATGACACTATTCCTTATTTTGTTTTTATTTTTATTTTATGTTTCCTCTTTTATAAATTATTTTGTTTATTATTTCTTTTTTCCCCTTTCATCATTCTTTAATAAAATTTTATCAAACGTAAATCGTACTAACATATCTAAAATACAAAAATACCTAAAATATATATAATAAATATAAATATATAATTTATAGATTGAGTATTTATTGTAAAATAGAATTGAAGTTGAATATATAAATTAAAATAAGATTAACTTTTAAAAAATGAATTTTTAATTTTAATTGTTAATTTCTTAAATCAAAATTCAAATATTATTTATATTGAAATATAATTTTAATTTTGTTAATTTAAGAAATTTATTATTCAAGAAAAATAACTTTCCTATTATGAACATTAGAAATCCTATCCACCTTTATCTCACCTCCCCTATGGGATAATTTTATTCGGCCTATATCCCCCTTATATCCAACTTTATAATTAAGTACAAAACATAAGATAAAATAAATCATAACCTATTATGAATTTTATCCTAACTGTCAAACGAGCCAAAAGGCAAAGGGGCTACCGAAAAAGTTTTGTGATATCGAGTGAGGGGGAGGCAAGACACAAACCCCTCAATTGTTTGATGATTGATGTATGTGTAAATTTCAAGTACAAAATTTTTGTAAAGAGACTAGATTGTAATATTGGGCCCATTTATTTAGCCCGCATATTTTATTATCCAAGCCCTCGACCCAGCCCATGTCTCCTATATACCAAGCTTAGCCCATCTTCATGTGGTGTATCTATATAAAATTCAGTCCCTAACTTACACTTTGCAAACCGTTTAGCATGCGTAGTCAACTTCAAATTTTCATTTTTGGGAAAATTATAAACTCAAATTGAGATCCGTAAAATGTTATAATTTCACAACACCCTAAACTGTCATACGTGTGCACGTGCAGCCTGACAGCTCCTCAATCAAACGCAGCAACTTAGAATTGACATAAATCCAAATTTCATGTTATAACTTCGATAATTCCTTCAATTAGATGAATAAAGGTTTTGAGTACTTAATAGGTGTTGTTAAATGATGTTAAATCGGAATGATGAGTCGTCTCAATCATGAATGTGCAAAAACTCTCTCTCTCTCTCTCTCTCTCTCTCTCTCTCTCTCTCTCTCTCTCTCGTGGACAAGCTCCCTTCTTTAGTAATGTGATTCTTCTTCTTCCTCTTACAATCACGCACGATATGTTGAAGAGAAAATAAAGGTGGACCGTGCTTGGTTTATAGGAGACACGGGCTGGGTTGAGGGCATTGATTGTTAAATACGTGGGCTGCATTAATGGGCCCTATATTATAAGACTTGACCTCGAAGCTTGCAGCCGCCATGGCTAGATTTATATTTTTTTGGGTCGAAGCCATGGCTAGATTCGGTAGGTGGTCAAGTAAGGGTTACGCCGCCAGAGGTCTACGTGGCAGTGGGCAGCCATGGCGAGTACTAAGGAAGCTTTGGCCGAGCAATCCAGGTTGAAGAGATGAACAGTACTTCGAAATTTCCATTTATTTTCTTAGCTAATTTAAAAAAAAAAACCAAAACTAGTAAAAAACATAATATAACAAATAATATACTCTGCCGTGTTATTAAGCCTTGGAACAAGATCCTGTGAGCTAAGCTCTAATCTAAACATGCAATTATCTCTAATTTAAATGATGCAAACTTCCTAACTAGTCAAAAACATAGTATAACAAAACATGAATCAAATGGAAGCTGTGACATACAACTCTAAACTAAATGCAACTCTCATTTTTTTTCTTATTATCTTTTTATTTATCAGTTTCTTAATTATTTTTATTCACGGTAAAAATGATTTAAAGCCCAATTATGCTAATTGCATATTGGAAAGTCATAATCTAAATGCTATGCTTATAATCAATTCAAATGCAATGCAATCGTGTGAATATGGCTTAAAATTAATGCAAACACGTAATGGGGATGCCCTGGAACCATCGAGACCCCCTAAGGCAACCATGGGACACCTCCCAAAGTTTTTCAACTACTACCCAACAAGCTTGAATCAACAATGACTCGGCGATCAAAACCTAGTCAGTCATGGTTCGGCAATCAGACTAGAACCAAACGGGCTCTAGCATCTGGTAGGTTGGCTCCCAGGCATTCATTAGTCAAAAATTTAATTGCCAAGTCCGAGGTCATTAAACTTCAACGTCTCTAGTTTATATGTCCAAAAGAAATTTGATAGAAGAAGAAATGGCTACAGGACATCAAGAGATCAAAGTGATAACGTTTTTTTTCCCAAGTAGGGGTCGAATCTTGACATTATCAACGAATTCGATTTCTTAGACAATTTTCTTTAAAAATGTATGTTTAAATTTATCAGCAAAATTTAGATGTCAACATGGTCTTTATATAACATTCAAAGGGCATCGTTACATTGGTAGAAACTTCCATCCTTTTCAT
The DNA here is from genome assembly GCA_016097545.1 of Eucalyptus victrix. Classification (NCBI taxonomy): domain Eukaryota; kingdom Viridiplantae; phylum Streptophyta; class Magnoliopsida; order Myrtales; family Myrtaceae; genus Eucalyptus; species Eucalyptus victrix. Next base: position 33,130,309 of record CM027837.1, read on the forward strand.
TTTATAAAAAGAAGAAAAAATATGTTACCATAGTCTTCAATGATTGAACTATCGGTACGGTGTTAGAGACAAATTTCGTAACGTTCATTCTCAATTGATTATTAATTTTAGCTTGCGAATCATTCTTTTTTTTTTTTTAGTTTGGCATTTTTTATTACACGAAACGTGTGATGACAAAACAAATCTCACATCATAATTCCAAAAAGTCCAATGATTTGAGCTTTTAGACCGATGACGGTCCCATTTTGATATATTTATTTATTCACTAAATAATTTCTTATTGCCGAATTTTCTTTCGCATGTCAGAAAGAAGAGAGCAAGAACAGAATTTCTTCCTCTTTTAAATATAAGATTCTCTTTATACTCTCGATTTATTTTTATCAACTAATGAAAATCTCCTTTTTTTCCTTTTCGGGGGAATCTTATGTTAACTTACAAATAAAAGGTTGAAGGATTAACAAAAAGAAAAAACATTTGGCCTTTTATTAGGGCGAATTCCATTGAAAACTCCTAACTTTATATCATATTCTAATTCTACCTCAATTTTGTTTTTACTTCATAAAAAATAATTTTTTTTACTTCATATCTAAATATGTCCTCCGTTATATTTCCATTTAATTTCATCGTTAGAATCTAATGTGTTTGGTGTCCTTGGCATGGTTCTTAGCAAACCATTTGGCTTGTTGTGATTCTTTCTAAAGAAGATGGTGATGGAGGCGTGAAGAAGAAAAAGAAGAAAAAAACAAAAAAAAATAAGGACAATGAACAGGGACGAAGATCCCACAATGAATTTATTCCAAATGTGAAAAATTGCTATATTGGACAATCCACAACGATTTTGGACCGCAAAGTTAATGGGACAAATCCGAGACTATAATGAAAATAGACTATTTCTTTCTTCTACACAAAAAAAAAAAAAGTTTGATCCAAACGAAATTGTGATTAGTCCTAAAGTCGAGAAATTTATTTCTAAAAATAGATCCGTCTTTTATCGGAGCGCTTAAGTAAATGACAAAAGAAAAAAAAGAGAAATATTGATAAAATGTAATAATCAAAAGATCTGCTGTCACTCAGAGTCTCCATGGGGTCCATGGGAGGGGGGTGTCAAAGCTCATGACACCCCCCTGGGATTTAGCCACTTGTGAGGCTGTGAGCCACACATGTTTTTTCTTCATCGACCGAATCGACCCGACCCGATCCCTGTATAAATATCTTCCTTTCCTCCGGACAACGCATGCCTCATTTTTCATCGTCTCCTGTTTCGACACTCGGAGATATCCAAGAAAATCTCAGCCTTGACACTTGAACGGAGATGGCAGAAAGGAAGGAGTCTTGGACATCTCTGGCCTCCCTCCTGGGCACCCTGGCCTTCTGCCAGACCTTCCTCCAGACCTTCCTCCAGGTGGTGCTCCCGCCGGAGCTCCGTCTCGCTTCCCTCAAGTTCCTCACCCGGGCCCTCCGCTGCTTCTCCTCCTACTGCTACTTCGACGTCGCCGAGATGGACGGCGTCAACACCAACGAGCTCTACGACGCCGTCCACCTCTACCTCAGCTCCTTCGCCTCCACCTTCGCCTCCGCCAGCCGCCTCTCCCTCACCCGCGCCCGCAACTCCAGCGTCACCACCTTCGGCCTCTCCAGCAACGACTCCATCGCCGACGTCTTCAACGGCGTCGCCGTCCAGTGGGAGCACGCGGTGACGCAGCGCCACTCCCAGCCGTCCTCGTGGCGGTCCGTCCCCGAGGAGAAGCGCGGCTTCACGCTCCGGATCAAGAAGCGCGACAAGGACCTCATCCTCAACTCCTACGTGGACCACATCATGGACAAGGCCAACGACATCCGCCGCAACAACCAAGAACGCCTCATTTATACTAATTCTCGCGGCAGCGAGTCCCGCGGCCGCCCATGGGAGGCGGTGCCGTTCAAACACCCGAGCACCTTCAACACGTTGGCAATGGACCCGGAGAGGAAGAGGGACATCATGGAGGACCTCCGCGACTTCGCGGCTGGGCAGGCCTTCTACCAGAGGACGGGCCGGGCCTGGAAGCGGGGCTACCTGCTCTACGGCCCTCCTGGGACGGGGAAATCGAGCATGATTGCAGCCATGGCCAATTTCCTCGGCTATGACATCTACGACCTCGAGCTGACCGAGGTGCCCTCCAACTCCGAGCTCCGGAAGCTCCTCATGAAGACCAGCTCAAAATCCATCATTGTCATCGAGGACATCGACTGCTCAGTCAATCTGTCGAACAGGTCGAAGGCGCCCAGAGCCCCCCCTCCTCAGAGCTACTCTGATCCTAACGCCCCCAATGCTACGTCTGGTGGTAAGGACTGGAACAACAACACTATGACCCTATCGGGACTACTCAACTTCACCGACGGCCTGTGGTCGTGCTGCGGGAGCGAGCGGATCTTTGTGTTCACCACCAACCACATCGAGAAGCTCGACCCGGCATTGCTCCGGAGCGGCCGGATGGACATGCGCATCTGCATGAGCTACTGCTCCTACCCGGCGCTCAAGATCCTGCTCCACAATTACCTGGGTAGTGAGGGCGAGGACCTCAGCGAGGCGGCAGCAATCGAGCTCCGAGAGACGGTCGAGAAGGCCAAGATGACGCCGGCGGACATAAGCGAAGTCCTGATCAAGAACCGGAGGAACAGAGACAAAGCAGTGAGCGAATTGCTGGAGGAGATGAAGGCGAGAGCAAAGGGGAACGAGGAGTACGGAGGACTGAGAGAGAAATGCGAGTCGAACGGGGTTGAAGAAGAGGAGCAAGAGAAGAGGGAAGTCAGCGACCGTGAAAACGATTCTTGCCAGAAAGTGGAGGACCAAGAAGAGAAGAAGGCAAATTGAGAGGGAAAATTGATGTCTTTTCCTTTGGAAACCCTATGAATTCGTGTCTTATCATGTCTTATTAAAGCCCCTATGACTCAGCGAAAATTGTAAGCTCATACGATGTATTGTGTTTATCTACTTTTGTGGGTATGTGTTGTTTTGTTCTTCTTGGGATGGCCGGCCACATCCATGTTTGCTTTAGGCGGCCCACTTTAGGGATGTTGCGATGTGCATAGTGTGATTTTGGGTCAATTATCTTTGTTAATATGGAAAAAGTCCAAGTGAAAGTAAATAAAGCCAACCAGCCTTCTTGCCGAAGGACTGGCCTCGTCATTCTCCTGTACCCAGCCTAGTATGCTAGGAGAAGGGCATCGCGGGAGTCAGAGGGGGACTCCACCCTTGTTTAAGGTTGGCCGGAGTATCCCTTGGGGACTTTATCCCGTGTTTCTCCCCCTCATTTGCCTATAAATGGCTTGTGGGGGGGAGACACCCTGGGATATCCAATTCAGGGTGGAGCAGTTTAAAGACCTACTCAGGTCTAATATGGAAAAAGTCCAAGTGAAAGTAAATAAAATGTGTATTGTCAGATTGCTTCACGCTGTCTAGTTGCCGTTTATCTTGACTTTCTGTTGCTCTAGTGTGGTCGTCCATTGCGTTGATCGTTGATATGAGTTTCTCTACAATGCATGGGCGATTGGGTAGGGTGAGTTTATTTATTATATTCAATGGACTTTTATTTTAGAAACTTGTCTTGCTTGCGGTGAAAACATCAGTCATGTCATATCTTGCATTAGGAGATTGCATATTCTTCTCATTAGAAGTCAAAAGAATATTCATTCTTCATGTTTAAGCATAGTCAATGATTAGTATAGATTATTTCTTAATTGGTTAAAGCCATTATAGGCAATTCCCTATTTTAAATCATAAAAAGAAAATACAAAAAATAATTAGCATTGCATTGCTGGGTCATTTTTAATAAAAATCATTAGGTGTCCTAAATTTTAATCTTCATTTACGTAAGAAATGAAAATACAAAATCTCTCGGGAGTTTAAATAAGAAGATCGTTTCATAATTAACCATATGTCATGTCATTAGAGTTGGGTATAGGTTGCGTGTATGTTGATCAATACGGGAAAATGATCAAATAAGTCCTAAATTTATTGTAATTTTGCCAAATCAGTCATATTTTTTTTTTTGTCAATTTAGTTCTAAACTTTTTACAATTGTGCCAATTTAGTCTATCCCGTTAATTTTGGTTGGGCAACATTGATGTGGATGCTGGCTATTCAGTCGACGTTAATGTTGCAATTTTTAATATTTTTTTCATTTTTATTTATTTTCTATTTTCCTTTTCTTCCTACTTTTTTTCTTCTCTTCCCCGGCAATGGCTAGTGAGGGCTTTGGGTTGGCAACTGGCGACCCTTGCTCAACCTCACCCAAATCTGGGCAAGGCCTAGGGATTGTAGGCGAAGGTGGCTTTGCCTTGATCTAAGTGAGGCTTACTTTGCTCGCAGTGCCCGCTATGAGGTTGGTGTCCCCTATAGTCCACGCGGCCCCTAGGTCTCGCCCAAATCTAGGTGAGGGTCATTTGGTTGCCAACAGGGGCTTTGTGGCCCTCACTGACCACTGTGGGGAGAAAAAGAAGAAAAGGAAAAATAAAATAAAAAATAATTTAAAAATTTGAAAAAATAAATAAAATATTATTAATAAATTGCTAGATCGATCTTGACAAGCTAAAATTGGCTGGATGAATTAAATTGGCTCAATTAAAAATTTTTTAGGACTGAATTGACAAAAAAAAGTTTGGGATTGATTTGGGAAAATTGTAATAGATTTAGAACTTTTTTGGTAGTTTTCCCTAATCAACACTGTCGCGACCAATTTTTTCGGGGTATGATCCACTTAGGGTTTGGCTAATGGATTGTTATGCCTAGACTTAACTCGGGCTCTCCCAAGCCCATACCAATTCGCGACTTAGGTTTGAATTGTTAACATGCAATTGAATTTTAACTAGGAGTCGCCACTAATCTATTTTTGGTGGGTCGATTAGAAACCCTAGTAAAGTAACAGGAGATTTACTTTACTCCTACGAACCAGAGACTAAGGGTACAGGGACTTGGTTACGTTAGATTTCTCTAACGCCCTTTCGGTACCTTTCTTTTTATTTTGAAAAATGTTTGGCAAGCAATTTGGATTGATTTTAAATCTATTTCCCTAACATGTGAGGTGTTCATGCAGGTGCGCAAATCACCAATTTAACACTCAAGAAAGCAATTAAATATTCCAGGACTTACCTCAACAACCCTAGATATGGTTTCTAATTAACAAGCAATTACTCAATTTTTGTTTTCTCTTTTCCAATGAAAATATAGTCCATATGCTATGGAATGCTTTTAATCTAATATGAATTGATATGGCATGGTAATATGTCCTAAACTATATGAATGAATAAGAATTTTTGTGATTTCTTAATGAACATGCAATAATTAAATATGCAATCTACATTAACCAAAATGACTTAATTCTAATGACGTGCAATGCAATGCAATGCAATGACGTTCACAATTATTTCAACTAAAATGACATGCAACATGCAATTTAATATGCGAGGTATATGTCATGCGACATTTATTAAATGACCTAATCTAATGACGGACAATTTCTAATTAGAAATGAACCTAATAATAATCACTAAAATGACATGCATTTCATGAATCTAATTCTATATGACATGCAAATGACATTTTTTATTTTGAAAATGCAATCTATCCTAGTAATTGCAACTAATTTATCCTAAGACAAATTTTATGAAATTTGAAATGATCTATCTAATTTAGATTCTATCTAATTTAAACTAGGGATTAAGTCATATTAAATCCTACTTTAAACTAAGACATTATCTAAATCTAAAATGCCATTTATCTAAAAAAGATGATCTAAATTTAAAATGAAACATGCAATTCTAATCTAATATGCACAATGATTTTTTTTATGTTTTTCTTTAAGAAATTCGAAATTAAAACTAACACATAATTAAACATGCAATTCAAATAAAAAAAACTAATGACCTAAATGATTGCGCTTTCCTTTTTGGATTTTTTGTTTAAAAATTCATAATAAGATTGCAATCCTAAATATGCAAGATGACAACAAACCTAATCCCAATTGAGATTTTTTTGATTTTTTATTTTACGAAAATAAGATTTGACTCAACCAACTTGACGATAGCAAATCAAACAAAAGATAAGATTGATATCCAAAAATTGACGAACCATATTTCGAGCATGAGATCGGGTTGGCCAATTTTAAATTAAATCGTGAATCGAATCTCGGACTTGAGATTGGATTGTCGATTTTTGTAAGGAATTGCGAGTCGGATTTCGGGCGCGAAAATCGGACTGTCAATCCCTAGCTTGAGGGACTATTTCATATTGGGATATCAATAATATACTAAGGAACAATTCCACTGAAATAGAATATTAGAAAAAGGGTAAAATAAAAGAAAAGAAAAACCACCTAATCAGATTTTCTTTTTCTTTTTGTTTTTCCGTTTTTCTTCTTTTCCAGGCACCGCTCGTGGATCTCCAAGGGGAACCGGCTAATCGGTTCGGCAAAGGAGGCTCCGGCCAAGGTGAACCAACGGTGGCAGCAACACAGGAGCAGAGCTAGGGAGGCTCGGGTCCAGACGGGCAGGGGCCGGCGTTGGGCGGATCGGCGTCGGTGCTCGGCGGCGTGGGCGCGGTAGGCTTGAGCGTTGTGGGTCGTTGCTGGCGGACGAGCGGAGGATAGTCGCAGACGGCTGGCGTCGCGGATTTGCTCGCGGAGGAGGCGCGGCGGGGCAGGACGGCAGATCTCGGACCACCGCGGGCAGATCGGTCAGATCAGGGGTGTCGCCGGGCGGCGGTGGCTCGGCAGCAGGGGAACTCCGGCGCTGGGCAGGCTGAGGCGGATCACCGGCGAAAGTGGGGGCGGCGTTGCTGCTCGAAGGCCGGCGGCGCAACCTGGAGATTGGCAATGCAGGGGACCGGCAGTGCGAATACGCAGCAAAAGAACCCCCTTGGAGGAGATGAACAGCAGGGGTCTTGTCAATTGCTTTTTTTCTTTTTCCCTCTTCTCCCTCTCTCACGTCACTCTCCCTCTTCCTTCGTACTCTCTCTCTTTCTTTTTTTTTACCACTCTCACGAACCGAAGCCTTCCTCTCTGTTTTCTCTCTTTTCACTTTTTTTTCCTTTTTTACGAAGAGAAGCCTCCCTTTTGCGCTCATACGCGGATGACCTTTTATCGGGAAGGAATTGGATTTTCAAATTCTTCCTTGAATCAACATCCGCAAATATTTTCCACAAAATTCATCCCTTATTGATAAGGATTCGAGATTAAAATAAAAATTTTCTCTAAATCCAAATCTTTCAAAGCCAAATCGCAATATATTTTTTTTTACTCATCTACCCTATCTAAAAAAGATTCATATCTTGGAAAAAATTGTAAAATATTATATTCCCACGAGATAATTTTTAATTATTAAACAAACACGGGCTTGGGCCAACATGCTCGCTTCGTGGGCCTGATCCATCTAATTCGAACTCATCCGCCACCAGTCCAATAAAATGCAAAAAATGCAAATAACAAAATAAATGCAATCTAAATCTATATGCTATGCAATTAATAAAATTAACCCATAATTTCCTATGCAATAAATAAATAAACTAAATCGTCAAAATTTATGTGTCAATAAACACAACATGCATGTTATTTAGATTTCATGTTATTAATTAATTTAGAACTCATATAGACATTGAATTTATATTTATTCATGCTTATTTTCAAAGAAAAACCCAAAAGGAATTAATTGCATTAGCCTTGGTCATGCATACATCAAATTTTTTTGGTCTTTGGTTAACATTTTGCGGGACACTTGATGTGTGAGACAATAATAAAGCTTCACTTTTGAGTTGCTTAGGCTGCGCATGACAACGCTTCCGTTCCAGAGAAATTTTTTTTTTTTTTTCAGAAATAGTTCTTTTCTATTTCTGTTCTGGGGACAATTTCTGAGTAAAAAAACCCGTTTGGTAACTACACAAAATTTCTACTCTTGGAATAGAAAAAGAATAGAAATGCATTTGGTAACGCAACAATTTCTTTTTTGTATTTATTCATTTTTTATTTTTGCTCACGGATCGCTGCTGCTGCCCGCCGCCACCGCTGCATAATTGCCAGCCGCCGACCGTCACCACCGACCGTTTGCCGCAAGCCCATTGGTTCTTGCGACGACCGCCGGTCGGACGGTCGACGTTCGCGGCGCGCGAGCGGCCGACGACATGACAGCGACCAGCGGAGGGCGCGCGACGGCGACTAGCAATTGGTGGTGGCCGTGGCGTCCGGTGGTGGCCGGGGGTCGGCAGGCGGCGGTGGTGGCGGTGATGGCGATGGCAGCGGCAGCGGTTGCGGTTAGTGGTGGGCGGTGACTCCGGGCGGTTGACGGTGGCCGCGGTAGGAAAGAGAAATAAAAGAAAAAAAATTAGCTTATTACTATAAATTATTCCCGAGAGCAAGAAGCAACTTTTTTTTGCTTCTTGTTTCTGCTCCAAATCTATTCTTGGGCTAACTTTCTATTCCCGAGAATAGAAAAACAACTTAGCGTTACCAAACAGGTTTCTGTTCTTTTTTTGTTCTGGGGAACAAAAGACCATAAACCATGAGAAACAGAAACATTCTCATGCGCTACCTTAGCCCATCAAGGTCTTTCTTGGAAACGATGATGTGAACTAAGGGGTGAATTTGTGTGCATTGACTTTGTTTTACGACTATCTGGAAAGTTTTGATATGATATTAGCTGAACATGTTTGGAAGAGAGATAGGGTTTGCTTGTTTTTTGCGTTAACTATACTATGATGTTAGCATAACTGTTTGTGTGTTAGCTACTTATGTGTTAGCATATGAGATGCTAAATCAACGCAAGCGCATCAAGTCTTTCCCATAGTTGCTTGTCTTCATTCAGAGCTAGATCCATCGACAGCAACTTGAATCCTAGATGCGGATGGACTAACAGCTGCATGAACATCGTTACTTCTAGGCATCTAAACCACATATTTTCTGTTAATAAAGAAGACACCCAGATCCTTTCAGGGGCCTACGAACCTTGGAATCTTTACGTCTTCTTTTAATTACTTTTATTAAGTCAAGCACATGGATGATGGGGTTGTGATGATTTTTCAACTTATCAAATAATACACATATTCAAATTAAGTCCGCTAGTATAGAAGATAGAGCTCATCTATTTTTTTTTTTAAATGTGAATTGACAGGTAGAATCTGCTGTATATCTTAGCACAGCATGTGATTAAGTATTCTTTAGGAGGATGGAATGAGAAATTTCAATAAATGATTAGTGCAATAGAAGCAAAGATTTGGTGGCGAGACTCTTCAAGGCATTTTTTCTAGCAACCATATGTTGCATTTGGATGGAACGTAACCTTAGATAGTTTCCAAATAAGTCAATGGACATCCATATTATTTTTATCAAGGTGCGTAAAAATGTAAAAAATATAACTTCATTTTATCAAAAAATTAAACATTCCTACATAAATGTTGTATTGGCTAAGATATGGAGACTTTCTATCTCCATTTTTTTTTGAATTATTAATTCTATTTGCAACGCTGGGGATGCCCCTAAGTTGCTATATTTCATCTGTTCGATAATACATGCATATTAAATAAATAAATTATTTACAGACTGGTTTCATATACTTATTTTTTTCCTTTTTTGGTTTTATTTTGTAAGAATGATTTCACCTTTCGCAAAAAAGACGTACTTTCAATTAGATAGTTCAAGATCAAATTTCTATTGAGACTTGTTTTATAAAGAGAGAAGTGGGTGAGTGGAGAAAGGTATGTTCCCTTCTGCTTCTGATTGAACTTTTCCAATGAACGAGGGGCTTTAAGTGGGGTTGGGAGGGCCTTGTCAGCATGCAGGTAGGGCGAAGATGTTGACTGAACTTTGTTTAATGATAACAGAATCTCCGCATTGCACATGGAGGATCCCTCTCCCCCTATTATGTATTATATATAATTTCCGCATTGCACATGGAGGATCTCTCTCCTCCTATTATGTATTATGTATTATATATATATAGGACATCTATTGAATTACCCAATTCTAGCGATGTGGTGCTATTTTATATATGCATATATAATCTATATACATACCTAATTTTATTAAATTTTCATCTTTAATGTCAATAGTCCCAAAGTTTAGGCGATCAAACATGTTCACAATAGTAATGCACATCTAGCACTTTTGTGATATTACGATGATTCTTAAATGGAATTAACTTGAGGTACGGACACTTGGAGTGCTGAAAATTGACATGAAGGGACACTTAAGTGCTAAAAGTTAGGAAAGTGACACTTAAGTACCAAAATCAGAGTAAAATGAATCACTTAAGTGCTACTCCGGCGAAAATTCAGCCAAAATGCTAACGTAGTGATTTTCCGGCGAAATAAGTCCAAAATAACGTCGTTTTGATGCTGATGTGATAAAAAATTAATATAAAAATTAATTGAATTAAATTTAAAACTAAATTTATTTAAAACATTTGAAAATAAAAATACAAATATTAAAAAAATTTAAAAATTAAATAAATAAAAAATAAATATATTAAAAAAAAAGGAAGGGGCAGCCGAGGATTGAGCCCTTCCTAGCGGCGCGAGGGGAGGCGGTGGAGGCGAGGGCTTAGCCCTCGTCGCCCCCTTTTTATTTTTTTAATTTTTTTTGTATTTTTGTATGTTTATTTTTAAATGTTTTAAATAAATTCAGTTTTAAATTTAATTTAATTAATTTTTATATTATTTTTTTACCATGTTAGCACCAAAATGATGTCGTTTTTGTATTGTCTAATCATGTCAACGTGCAAAACGATACCGTTTTGCACTTATTTCGCCAGAAAATTGTTACGTCAACATTTTCGCTGGATTTTTGCTGGAGTAGTACTTAAGTGATCTATTTTGCTCCGATTTTAGTACTTAAATATCATTTTTTTTAACTTTTGGCACTTAAGTATCCTTTTATGTCAAGTTTTTGACACTTGAGCTGTATTTCTCCCGAATTGACTCATTCCAACCATGTGTATAAGAGTATTCGGCCCTCAAGTACCATAATCTTCAATAATTGAACCATCACTATGGTGTGGGAGACCGATTTCAGATGTTGGTTCTCAATTAATTATTAATTTTCTCTTGTGTGTTTAAACGTTGTTCTCATATTTTTAAATCGTATGAAAGACGTGATGTGAAAATACAATGTCATATTAAATGACGACACCATATCAAGATATTAATATATGCATTGAATAAATTATACTCGCCTATCTGTTCATTCACTTCTCCCAGAGAAACAAGACAAGCAGAAGGTGGTGGGTAGTTGGAGGTGGGTGGTGAACGAGTTTTTATGCTTACAGCCTATCCCATCTTTTATATATTAGTCTCGTTTTGTTTGATCTCTCTCTTCTATTAACTGTAAGTGCTTTTCTCCTCAAGCCTAAGGCGGCTCGGTTTGAAGTTTCCTATCTATTAAATCCACGAAATAGTGAGCACACCTTGTCGATTTTCTTCTTTAAAACTTAGAAATATCGAACACCATGTACTATTTTTTTGTTTTTTTGGTAACATACAGAAATTTGAATAACATTTTAGAATTTCACGAGAAAGCTAAAAAAAAAGAAATTGGGTTCTGATGGGTAGCATTACTGTATTTGTCGATATTTTATGTACTCCGATGTCGAGGCGTTCGGAATTAAATGAGAGTCGAATTATTAAATGCCGAAAAACATAAACAAACTAAAGTTTAGGACCGAAGGAGCAACAAGAAAAACAACCTTTGACGTTTGCAGTTTGCAGTACAGCAGTGGTTGCGACATAAAGTACATGCGTATAAATACCATATCTTTCATCCTGGCCCCGCCTAAAAAGGGTAGAAAGAGAAAAACAATCATTAAACAGTTGAGCCACACGTGTCCTCGTTGAAACACCAGAAGAACCCTCCATAAATACTCCATCGTCTCTCCCCAATTCTCTCTCACCCATCACGCCACTTTCCTCTTCATGGTCTCCTTCTCCGGTAAAAATCTCAACTTTGACCCGGATCACACAGAGATGGCAGAAAGGAAGGAGTCTTGGACAACCCTGGCCTCCCTCCTGGGCACCCTGGCCTTCTGCCAGACCCTCCTCCAGGTGGTGCTCCCGCCGGAGCTCCGGCACGTTTCCCTGAAGTTCCTCACCCGGGCCTTCCGCTGCTTCTCCTCCTACTGCTACTTGGACGTCGCTGAGATGGACGGCGTCAACACCAACGAGCTCTACAACGCCGTCCACCTCTACCTCAGCTCCCTCGCCTCCACCTCCGCCTCCGCCAGGCGCCTCTCCCTCACCCGCGCCCGCAACTCCAGCGTCACCACCTTCGGCCTCTCCAGCAACGACTCCATCGCCGACGTCTTTGACGGCGTCGCCGTCCAGTGGGAGCACGCGGTGACGCAGCGCCAGTCCCAGCCATCCTCGTGGCGGTCCGTCCCCGACGAGAAGCGCGGCTTCACGCTCCGGATCAAGAAGCGCGACAAGGACCTCATCCTCAACTCCTACCTGGACCACATCATGGACAAGGCCAACGACATCCGCCGCAACAACCAAGAGCGCCTCATTTATACTAATTCGCGCGGCAGCGAGTCCCGGGGCCGCCCTTGGGAGGCGGTGCCGTTCAAACACCCGAGCACCTTCGACACGTTGGCCATGGACCCGGAGAAGAAGAGGGACATCATGGAGGACCTCCGCGATTTCGCGGCTGGGCAGGCCTTCTATCAGAGGACGGGCCGGGCCTGGAAGCGGGGCTACCTGCTCTACGGCCCTCCTGGGACGGGGAAATCGAGCATGATTGCAGCCATGGCCAATTTCCTCGGCTATGACATCTACGACCTCGAGCTGACCGAGGTGCCCTCCAACTCCGAGCTCCGGAAGCTCCTCATGAAGACTAAGTCAAAGTCCATAATTGTCATCGAGGACATCGACTGCTCAGTCAATCTGTCGAACAGGTCGAAGGCGCCCAAAGCCCCCGCTCCTCAGAGCTACTCTGACCCTGACGCCCCCGATGCTGTGTCTGGAGGCAAGGACCGGAACAACAACACTATGACCCTATCGGGACTGCTCAACTTCACCGACGGCCTGTGGTCGTGCTGCGGGAGCGAGCGGATCTTTGTGTTCACCACCAACCACATCGAGAAGCTCGACCCAGCATTGCTCCGGAGCGGCCGGATGGACATGCACATCTACATGAGCTACTGCTCGTACCCAGCGCTCAAGATCCTGCTCCATAACTACCTGGGTAGCAAGGGCGAGGACCTCGGCGAGGTGGCGGCGAGCGAGCTCCGAGAGGCGGTCGAGAAGGCCAAGATGACGCCGGCGGACATAAGCGAAGTCCTGATCAAGAACCGGAGGAACAAGGAGAAAGCAGTGAGCGAATTGCTGGAGGTGTTGAAGGCGAGAGCAGAGATTAACGAGAAGTACGGAGGGTTGAGAGAGGAGTGCAAGTCGAACAGGGTGGAAGAAGAGGAGCAAGAGAAGAGGGCTCTGGAGAGCCCCGAAGAAGTCAGAGACCGCGAGGACAATTCTGGCAAGAAAGTGGAGGACCAATAAGAGAAGAAGAAAGCAAAATGAGCGGAAAACTAATTTGTCCTTTCCTTTGTCGACCCTGCGCATTCGTGTCTTATTTTATGTCTTTCTAAATCACCAATAACTCAGCAAAATTGTAAGAAATAGGAATAAAGCTCGCACGACATATTGAGTCTACCCACTTTTGTCGGTATGTCTTGTTTTGTTCTTCTTGGGATGGCCGGCCACATTCATGCTTGCATTAGGCCCCCCCATTTAGAGATGTTGCAATGTGCATAGTGTGATGTTGCGTCAAGTATCTTTGTTAATGAAAGAATTCTGCTATGTGTTTGTCAAATTGGTTCACACTATTGGATCGCCACGCTGTTCAATCGCCATTCATCTAGACTTTGCATCACTCTAGTTCGGTCGTCCATCGTGGTAATTGTTGATATGAGTTTCTCTGCAATGCATTGGCGGTTGGAGATTAGGTAATGTTGGGTTGAGTTTATAAATTAATGGGGTTTTATTTTAGAAACTTGTCTTGCTTGCGGTGAAAACATCTTTACGCACTGTCATGGCATAGCATTGTATTTTGCATTTTTTTTCACATTTTAAATAATTAAAAATCTCATGTCATATCTTGCTTTAGGAAATTGCTCATTCTTGTCTTATTAGAAATCAAAAGAAATATTCATTCTTCATGTTTAAGCATAGTCCTTGATTAGTGTCGATTATTTCTTAATTGGTTAAAATTATTATGGGCAGTTCCCTATTTCAAATCATAAAAAGAAAATACCAAAAATAATTATCATTGCATTGTTGGGTCATTTTTTTTATAGAAGTCATTTGGCGTCCTAGAATTTAATCTTCATTTCTATAAGAAAAGAAAATAGAAAATCTCTCACTGAGTTTTAATAAGAGGATCATTTCATAATTAATCATATTTCGTGTTATTAGAGTTGCATCTAGGTTGCGTGTAATTTAATTAACACAGCATAAATGTTATTTAGGTTCTACATTAGTTCATGAATCATGTTAATTTAGGACTCATATAGACATAGCATTTTAATTAATTCATGCTTATTTCAAAGAAAAACCCAAAGGCTACGTTTTGTAATCGGTATAAAATAAAATATGATAAATTTTATGTATCCTATGTAATTTAATTAACACAACATAAATGTTTTGTGCCTACTCAAGATAAGATAAAGTTGGTTATAAGATAGATGTAGCCCGGATGAAATTATCCCATAAGGGAAGTATGATAAAAGTGGATAGGATTTATAATATCCATAATATAAAATTATTTTTCTTGAATAACAAACTTCTTAAATTAATGAAACTAAAATAATGTTTGAATGTAATAGAAAAAAATTCAAAGTAACAATAAAACAACAATTTCATTTTTATTCATCTTATTTTATTTATATATTAAAAATTCTTTTTATCTCAAAGTATAAATTCAATATATATATAAATATATATTTATTATTTATATTTATTGCTCATTTTAGTTATTTTAGCATTTTAGGTATACGAGTATACTTTACTATTTAATAAATTTTTATTAGAGAACGATGGAAGGGGAAAAAAGCAAAAAAGAAGAGAATTTAAAAAAGAGAGAGAAAATTAATAAAAATATGCAAATAAAAATGAAGTAGGCAAGGGTGTTGTGAGAAATTCTTACCATCTCTAATATGTTGGTCATACCAAACAATAGACATGACAGTATGTGAAAATATCATGTTTTAATATTGCGATTCGCCAATAAATGGATAGAATAGTAAAATTTTTGAATCACATATCATATCATATCCAGTCATATTCTAGGAATTCAGATGATCAAACATAGTTAAAAAGAATTAATAACATTAGCCTAGGTCATGGAAACATCACATCATTGTTTGGTCTTTGGTTAATGTTTTGTAGAACACGATATGTGAGACAATAATAAAGCTTTACTATTGAGTCACTCAACGCATTGAGGTATTGCAATCCTTAAGCAATTATTATTGCTTTGATTTATCAAGTGTTAAATTCTTACATGTGCACTCGCATGATCATCAATCATATATTAGTGGCTTAGGATTAAAATTCAACCAAGCCTTTTTTCGAAGGGTTAAAACCTTGAAAAACTCTAAATTGATACACTTGCGATAAATTTATTCAAAACTAATTTTTTTACCACTAAAAATCCAAAATGGTATACCTTTGACAAATTACCCAAATTTATATACTTGTGAAAAATTTACCCTTTATTAATTTTCGTTAAATTCTATTATCAAATTGTTGAATTGGATGATATGTGACAATTGACTAGTGTACCGGTTTGAGATTTTATTATCTATTTGTCATAGTCGTAACATCTTTGTAGTTTTTTTGTGGTATTAATCTAATTTAATGGACAATATATTTATCCCAAATGTATAAGTTTGGGGTTTTTGGCAATCGAATAAGTTAATTTGTGGTAAATTTATTACAAGTGTAACAGTTTGGGATTTTTTGTAGTCATTTGGAGTAAATTTGTCACAAGTGAATAAGTTTTGAGATTGTTAAAAAATTAGTTTAGAGTAAATTTATCATAGGGGTAACAGTTTGGGGTTTTTCAAGATATTAACTTTTCTTTAAATAAAAAGTAAAGGTACCCAAAGAGCGTTATATTTATATAACATAATCAAAGCCCTATATTTGTGAAAAATCTAGTTTGCAGGAGGGGTTTCTAATTGACCTATGATAGTTTAGTGACAACTCTCAAACGAATTGATCTACATGTTTAACTAATTAAATTAAAACCTCAAAGTTGCGATTAGTATAGGTTTAAAAGAGTCTATGCTACGTGTTTACTTGGAATTCCATTAGCTTTTCCTTGATGGTTTACCTCTAGGGACAATGATGTCGACGGTTGATAGGAGGCTACAATTTTCATTTTCTTAGGTTCGTTTGTATTCGTATATTTGGTGCAATGATGTACAAGGGGGTCCTTCTTGGAAAAAATTTTGTGAACTAATGGGTGAATTGGTGTGCATTGACTTCGCTTTACGACTATTTGGGAAGTTTTGATTTGATATCAGCTGAACATGCGTGGAAGAGACTTAGGGTTTGCTTGTTTTATGCGTAACTATCCTATGATGTTAGCATAAAACATTTTATGTGTTAACTGTTCATGTCTTAGCATATGAGATATTAAGGGCGTGTTTGGTAACGTTTCTATTTTATGGAACAATTTTTGAACAAAAAAATAGCTTTTTTTGTTTATGTACCCAAGAACAATTTCTGAGTATAAGAACGCGCTTAGTAACTGCAAAAAATTTATACTCCAAGAATAGAAATGCGTTTGGTAAACTTGTATAATTTTGTTATTTCTTTTAGTTTTTCAAAATTTTTTATTATATTTTTCCTTTTTTTTCCCTTCTTTCTCTTTGTGGCCGGTCGCCGGCCACGGCGGTGGCCGGCAACCAGCTAGGCAAGCTCCAGCAAGCTCGCCAGAGCCTTGGCAAGCCACCGCAAGGCTCGGCCTCGCCGATGGTCTCGATGGCCAGGCAAGCCTCGCGCTGCTTGGGCAAGGTCAAGCCTCATCGGTGGGCTCGTGAGGATTGCTTGGCCACTGAGGCCATCAGTGAGGCTTGACCTCACCCAGGCGGCATGAGGTCGGCCTCGCCAGGGCTGGGTGAGCTCGAGCTCGCCTAGATTTGGGGAGGTCGAGCTTGCCCAGCCACCGGCTCGGCTCGACGTCTTTGGGGACTGGCGACGCTCCGGCGAGGTCATCGTCCCTCGTTTGGCCGGTCGCTAGCGTCGGCCATGGCTAAGGCTGGTGACCGGCGAAAGGAAGAAGAAGAAGAAAAGAAAGAGAAGAAAAAAAGACGAGAGAGAAAAATTATTTCTCGGAATTGTTCCGGGAACAAGAAATAAGTTTTTTCTATTTCTTGTTTATGTCCCAAATCTGTTTCCAGGAACAAAAAAATAAATTTTTTGTTTTTGGGAATAAAAATTTTACCAAATGCGTTTCTGTTCTTTTTGTTTCTCGGAACAAAAGAACAGAAACAAAAATAAACAACAGGCCCTAGGTCAACACAAATACATCAAGTCATTCCCAAAGTTGCTTGTCTTCATTTAGAGCTCGATACATCGACAGCAAATGTGGAAATTTTCATGGACTAAAATCCAGCTTTCATGCGCTGAAACAGACCCTCTCAACATCATATGCAATACAATGCTTTTGTCTTCATGGTGGTGCAGAAACGTTTGTAGACTCTTGAGTCTAGCCCCAACACATCCCTTGGTCCAATGCTTCCTACGTCAACTTGAATCCTAGATGCAGATGGACCGATAACTGCATGAACATTGTCACTTCCAGGCGTCCATATACAACATATTTTTTGTTGATAAAAAAGAGAACCAATTACTTTCAGGGGCTTGCAAACCTTGGAATATTTATGCCTTCTTTGAATTTTTATTTATTTTTATTAAGTCTTGCACATGGATGACGCGGTTGTGACGATTTTTCCATCTTATCGAATAATGAACTTAAATTCGTTTTGAAGAAATTAATTATTTACAAACTGGCTTCATATACTTAGTATTTCTTTTCGGTCTTATGTTGGAATAATGGTTTTACCCTTCGCGAAAGACGTACTTCAATCAGATGTTTTCAGATCAAATTTTTATATAAAAGGGAAATACGAGACTTATTTTATAAAGAGAGAAGTCGGTGAGAGGAGAAATTTTGTCCCTACCTGCTGACTGATTCAACTTTTCTTACGAACGTTAGGGCTTAAGTGGGGCTGGGAGAGCTTGTCAACATGCAAAAGGACTTGACACGATAAAGCAATGGGAAGACAAAACAAATTTTACTTCTTAATTTGATGAATGTCTGACTAAATTACATAACAAATCATGGGAAATGAACTTGAATTCTTCTGTTGTTTGTCTTTGCAAAGAGCTCACTAAATTGACCCACAAATGTGCACGACTCAATTAAACAAATGGATAGAGTCCATTAGCATTATGTTCCATGAATTCGATGATGGAAATCCCATAAGAACCAAAATGCATTGGTAAAAGGCAAAAAGAAAAGCAAAAAGCAAAAGAACCAACGAGCTCATGGCCTCAACTAACAACCACCATAGTACCAAGCATTCTATGTTTCCAATTATTCCTCTCCCAAAAAGGAAAACATGAAGAAAGAGAGTGTCGAGAAGAGAGAAGACATGAAGAATGAAGAATGAAGATTGAAGATATTAGGGGTTTTAGGTGTAGAAATCTTGGTCTAGTTTCGATTTCAGTTCCTATAAGAACTAGGAACCTAACTAGGAATCGCTGATTCTGAAAAAAGAGGAATCGGAAGCTGGAGCCTCCCTCCCTAGAATCGGGAACCAGACCGGACCCATTGATCTGGTTCTTTGGTTCCCGGTTCTACCCGGGAACCGTGCTCACCCTTAATCGCAGTAGCACAAACCCCCCATCCTCACTCACTCTTCTTGATCGTCTCCTTCTTCCACCGTAACCTAGAGAAAGATGATCTCCATGAGAACCTCCACTTTCATAACGCACCGAATGGCAAATATGAAGCAGTCTTGGACCTCTTTGGTCTCCCTCTCAAGCACACTGGCCTTTTGCTAGACGTTCCTCTAGGCAATGCTCTTGCCACACCTCTGCTTTGCCCCCCTTAAGTTCCTAAAGTGTGGCCTCGGCTGCTACTACTCCTACTATTACTTTGAAATCGCTGAGACCGACAGCGTCAACACCAACGAGCTTTACAATGCTGTCCAACTTTACCTCAAGCTTCTTCGCCTCCACCTCTGCCTTCAACAATCGTATCTCCCTTACCCGCACCTGCAACTCTAGTGTCACCACCTTTGGACTCTCCAACAACGACTCTATCGCCAATGTCTTTGATGTTGTTATAGTCTAGTAGGAGCACATGTTAAATGCAAAAGTGCAATCCTACGATCTTCATAGTTAGAAACAAAAACACATATAATTGAGCAAAGAGATTCACACACTGTTTGGAATCCATTGTTTTTTATGTGGAAAAGTGACGACCAAAATCAGAAGTGTTTTTCATTTATTGTCCTCTGTATCATTGGCTTAATAAGATGGCCCCTCACCTTTAGCATTTAGTAAATGTTCTTTATGTGAGGATAATTGTGTGTGTTAGGATTAGAGGAAAAACTTGAGTATTATTTATAAAGTTTTCAGCTAGGTCATCTCATTATAGATCGGGCTCAACTTGGCCCATATTAGCCAGTCTTATATTAGACTAATTAAGAAACATTCTATCTCAACTTATTAGATTTTCTTTGTCAACCCTCCGAATTCATGTCTTATTATATGGATCAAAGCTCCTATGACTCAGCAAAATCGTAAGAAATAGGAATAAAGCTCATACGACGTATTGAGTTTGTCCACTTTTGTCGTTATGTCTTGTTTTTCTCTTTTTGCATGTTTGCGTTAGGCGCCCCCTTTCGGAGACGTTGCAATGTGCGTAGTGTGATTTTTGGGTCAATTATCTTGTTAGTAAAAGGATCCTGCTATATGGAAAAAGTACAAGTGAAAGTAACAAAATGTGTTTGTCAAATTGCTTCACGCTATCCAGTCGCCATTCTTCTAGACTTTGCGTTGCTCTAGTCTGGTTGTCCGGTGCGGTAACCATCGATCTGTGTTTCTCTACAATGCATTAACGGTTCTCTACAATGCATTAGCGATTGGGCAACGTTAGGTTGACTTTATATATTATTCAATGGGCTTTTATCTTAGAAACTTGTCTTGCTTGCGGTGAAAACATCTTTAGGCACGTTCGTGACATAGCATTGTATTTTGCATTTTTTTTTTTGACATTTTTAGATACTAAAAAAAATCTCACGTCATATCTTGCATTGGGAAATTGCTTGTTGTTTTCTCATTAGAAATCAAAAGAAATATTCATTCTTCATGTTTAAGCATAGTCACTGATCAGTGTATATTATTTCTTAATTGGTTAAAGTCATTATAGGCAATTCCCTATTTCAAATCATGAAAAGAAAATACCAAAAATAATTAGCATTGCATTGTTGGGTCATTTTTAATATAAGTCATTTGGTGTCCTAGAATTTAGTCTTCATTTCTATAAGAAAATACAAAATCTCGACCATTTCATAATTAATCATATTTCATGTTATTAGAGTTGCATCTAGGTTGCATATAATTTAACTAACACAGTATAAATATTATTTAGATTTCATGTTAGTTCATGAATGTATGTTAATTTAGAACTCATATAGAGATAGCATTTTAATTAATTCATGCTTATTTCAAAGAAAAAAACCAAAGGCTTCGTTTTGTACTCTAGATAAAATTTACAATAGGATAAATATTATCATATCCTATGTTTAGTGCCTACCCAAGATAGGATAAAGTTAGCTATAAGAGGGATGTAGTCCGGATAAAATTATCTTATTGGAGAGATATGATAAAAGTGGTAAGGATTTATAATATCCATAATATAAAATTATTTTTCTCGAATAGCAAACTACTTAAATTAACAAAAATAAAATAATATTTGAATCTACTATAAGAAATTCAAAATAACAAAAAAAAATATAATTTTTGATAAAGAGGAACCGCTGGACGTAAACCTTAGGGAAAGCTAGCATAGGACCACACCACCATGACCCCTTACTTAAGACGTGTTGATTTGAACTCATTCCCTCGGTGATGAGGTAGTAAAGCCTAACCAACTGCGCTGCCCATCGGTGGGTCAATTTCATTTTTATTCATTCCTATTTTTATCTATATATTCAAATTTCTTTTTACCTTAAAATATAAATTCAATATATAATATATATTTAGTATTTATATTTATTGCACATATTAGTTAAGTGTTGAAGTTATGCAAGTATAGTTTACTATTTAATAAATTTTTAATAGAGAATGATGGATAGAGGAAAAAAAAAGGAAAGAACTTAAAAAAAGAGAGGGAAAATTAATAAAAATATGCAAATAACAACGAAGCAGGCAATGGTGTCGTGAGAAATTCTTATAATTTTTATATGTACAATTTTTAGATTCAATTTTACTTATATGTTGTTCATACCAAACAATGGACATGATAACATGTGAAAAATATTTTGTTTTATTACTGTGATTCATCAACTAGTGGCTAAATATAGCAAAATTCCTAAATTTTATGTCTTATCCTATTCAGTCCTATTCTAATTAGAAATTCAAATGACTAAACATAACATCAAAGAATTAATAACATTAGCCTAGGTCATGGAGACATCACATCATTTTTTGTCTTTAGTTAATGTTTTGTAGAACACGGTGTGTGAGACAATAATAAAGCTTCGCTATTGAGTCGCTCAATGCATCAAGGTTTTGCAATCCTTAAGCAATTATTATTGCTTTGATTTTTTTTTTTGTTAATCTTACTCTACTCCTAATCTAACTTTCACTCTCAGACTTTTGTCTTGTCTCCTTGTAAGGCGCAGGAGTCGAAACCCACATTTGAAACTAAATCGTCCCCCCCCAACCCCTGAGAATGTGGGAATTCGAACCCTCCACCTCCCCTTTCCATGCTGGAAGGGTGGCCACTGGGGCAAACCCCAGTGATTTATTGCTTTGATTAATCAAGTGTTAAATTCTTACTTGCACACCCTCATGATCATCAATCATTTATTAGTGGCTTAGAGTTAAAACTCAACCAAGCATTTTTTTAAATAAAGAGTTAAGGTACTGACAGTATGTTATATTTGTATAGCATAACCAAAGCCTTATATCCTTGAAAAATCTAGTTTGCAAAGGGGTTTCTAATTGACTTGTAATTGATTAGTGACAACTCATGAATGAATTGATTTACATATTGCGATTAATATGGGCTTAGAAGAATCTATGCTAAGTGTTTACTTGGTAATCCATCAGCTTTTCCTTGATGGTTCACCTCTAGGGACAATGATGTCGAAGGGCTGCTAGGAGGGTACAACTTTCATTTTCTTAGGCTGGTTTGTATTCGTATATTTCGTGCAATGATGCACAATGGTCTTTCTTGGAAAGAATGTTGTGAACCAATGGGTGAATTGGTGTGCATTGACTTTGTTTTACGACTACTTGGAAAGTTTTGATCAGCTGAACATGTGTGGAAGAGACTTAGGGTTTGCTTGTTTTATGCATAACTATCCTATGACGTTAGCATATAACTGTTATGCGTTAACTGCCCATGTCTTAGCATATGAGATGCTAAGACAACACAAATACATCAAGTCTTTCCCGAAGTTGCTTGTCTTCATCCAGAGCCAGATACATCGACAGCAAATGAGGCAAGGTTCATGGACTAAAATCCAGCTTTCATGTGCTAAAACAGACTCTCAACATCATATGCAATCCAATGCTTTTGTCTTCATGGTGGTGCAGAAGCGTTTGTAAACTCCCGAGTTTATACGTACTTGGCGTGCACTACGTCCAGCGTTTCCAACATCAACTTGAATCCTAGATGCAGATGGACCAACAGCTATATGAACATCATTACTTCCATGCATCTATACAAAATATTCGGGTTGATATGCAAACATAACCATAATAAAAAAGACAGACTTTTAGGGGCTTGGAAGCCTTAGAATCTTTGCCTTCTAACTTTTTTCTCAAAGTCTCGCACGGGGTTGCGGCGATTTCTCAACTAATCAAATAATAAACTTATATTCGTTTTAAAGAAATAAATTATTTACAAACTGGCTTCACATACTTATTGCTTTTCGGTCTTATATTATAAGAATGGTTTCACGCTTAGCAAAAGACGTACTTTCGATTTGGTGGTTTCGGATCAAATTTCTATTTAAAAGGAAATACGAGACTTATTTAATAAAGAGAGAACACGGTGAGTGGAGAAAATTTTGTCCCTGTCTGCTGTCTGATTCAACTTTTCTTACTAGCCTTGGGGCTTAAGTAGGGCTGGGAGAGCTTGTCAACATGCAAAAGGACGTGACATGGAAACGTACGTCGCACCTAATAACAATACCATGTTCGAGATATCTACGTATTCGTCCAATTATTTATGTTAGGCCGATCTAAACATTCACTGCTTCTCCCTGTAGAGAAACAAGACAAAAGCGGAAGGAAGCCAGGGGGTGGGTGGAACTGAGTTTTGATCCGTGTCGCTTCCTCTCATCGCCCACTGACTTCCCTCTCAAATGCTTTTTCCTTTTGAAACATCAGAATGATTGGATGGATTTTGGCCGGAGGAGGGGGACGAAAGGAAGAGTCACTGTCACAGTCAACTATTCCATTTCTCTTGAGAGGGGCCAATCAGCCAGCCTCACCCCACCCTTCCTCTTTGTTTTGTTCTCATTAAAAAAATCCATTGTAAAGGCGTCCGTCCCCGAGAGGACCGACTTCACGTCCTCAGAGAGTTTTATGCAAGACCGTCACTATAAGACCGACATGGAAAAGTAGATGTTACACGGAACGCGAGGTGAAAAAAAATCGAAATCTTATAAAATCCACGTTGAAATAGCTATTTTCAAACCATCGATTTCCTTTAATCCAGATTTTATATCTTATTGTAGAATTTTGTAGTTTGGTTACTTAACGAATATACCAGGGGCACACTTTAATCCATATAATAGGTCTAGGACTTTTGGACAATTTTCTCTAGATTCATGCATTATGTTTTTTTTTTTTGTTATGATTTATTGAAATTTGATCAACATTTTAGGTTTTTAGCGGGAAAAAAAAGGGCTTTTAATGATTGTAATCACCGTGTTTGTCAATATATATGTATGTACAGTATTCACAGAGATCGAACTCCGGAGGTGGTATTGAACGGATCCATCCCTCTCCCCAGATCCATTTATTAGTAGGGCCCCATTCTGGGTTGTGATTGCCTTTTCTCACGAATCCTGGGGTCAAGAGGGTCGATCGAAATTGGTTTCAACACGTGTTTTTCTCTCATCCGGTTCCGGATGGATTTACCGGCAGCCCCGTGAGCCAGCACGTCTCTTGATTGAAAACATCGGAACCCGCGGCCGGAATCTTCCTAGTTCCTTCCCCGGAGAATTTCCCACGGAGCTTCTCTGACCCTGGCGCCCCCCACACTGCGTTTGACGGGAAGACGGGAACAACAACACGATGACCATATCAGGATTGTTCAACACACCGACGGCCTGTGGTCGAGCTGCGGGAGCGAGAGGATCTTGGTGCTCACCACCGACCACATCGACAAGCTCGACTCATCATTGCTCCGGAGTGGCTGGATGGACATGAGCTGCTGCTCGTATCTGGCACTTAAGATCCTACTCCAGAATTTGTTAGTTGGGTTTACTCCTATGTAGAGGAAGCCCTATGAGTTGCAAGCTCAAAAATGGTTTGAGCTCATATGATAAGTTATATGGAAAAATAAGATTTTTCATTATCTATATAAAGAGGTAGCCGCAAAAAAGGAAATAGTAACAAGAAAAAAAGAGAAAACAGAAAATCTGGGGTTTGAGGCAATATTTAATTTACATCAAGCTGGCATTGGAGGTTGATTCGTGGTCCAATTGAGCTGAAATTTTGTCAGCATGTTCGTGGCGCAATTTTCTCGAATCTGAACGGTTTGATTTTCATTTGAAACTCCCTACATAAGGTTTTTCGTGGATTGATGAAAACCTGTGGTTTTGGTTAGATTTATCCTTGATCTCTTGTGAAATTCATGTTTATTGCCAAGAATTATGTTGTTGAGGTCTTTGCCACTATGTACCTCTAGTATTTGCTAGAGAAGAATATTGTTAAGCCAATTTTGTTGATAGTGAAGAATTTCGGGTGGACTCCGGTCCCGTGGTTTTTGATTTCCTCATATCGATGAGGTTTTTCACGTAAAAATTGTTTTGTATTCGCGTGCTTGGTAATTATTTTACTCTACTTTATCGATTCATATTAGGTTTACAAGAGGGAAGATTATTTTATTCCGTTGCATTGATTCGATGTTGTTCAAATTGTTACTGTTCTCCCATCAAAACTACCTTGGTTGGGAGGGCAAGGACCTCGGAGAGGAGGCGGCGAGCGAGCTTCGAGAGGTGGTGGAGAAGGCCAAGATGACGCCAGCAGACATAAGTGAAATCCTGATCAAGAACGGGAGGAACAAAGAGAAAGCAGTGAGTGAGTTGGTGGAGGTGTTGAAGGCGAGAGCAGACAGGAGTGAGAAGTACGGAGGGTTGAGAGGGGAGTGGGAGTTGAACGGGGTTGAAGAAGAGGAGCAAGAGAAGAGGGCTCTGGAGAGCCCCAAAGAAGTCAACGACCGTGAGAACGATCCTTGCAAGAAAGTAGAGGATGAAGAAGAGAAGAAGGCAAAATGAGAGGAAAAACTAACTTGGAAGTAGAAATTTCTAGATTAAACGCAAAATGCTAGGAACAATCTTATATTGATGATATCGAAGGCTGATAGAAGGATACAACTTTCATTCCTTAGGTTGGGATCTCGCTGCTCTGATAATCTGTACCGTATACATTGTGCAACGATGCAAAATGATCTTTCTTGGAAAGAATGTTGTGAACTGATGCATGGATTGGTGTGCATTGACTTTGTTTTATGACTATCTTGAAATCGGCTAAACATGCATGGAAGAGAGTTAGGTTTTGCTTGTTTTATACGTTGACTGTATTATCGTGCTAGCATAACACTTTGCGTGTTAACTGTCCATGTGTTAGCATATGAGATGCTAAATCAACACAAATACATCAAGTCTTTCCCAAAGTTGCTTGTCTTCATTTAGAGTTAGATACATCGACAACAAATGAGGAAAGGTTCATGGACTAAAATCCAGCTTTCATGTCCTAAAACAGACTCAACATCTTATGCAATCCGATGCTTTTGTCTTCATGGTTGTGCAAAAGCGTTTGTGGACTCTTGAGTCTAGCCTTAACACATCCCTTATATTAGAGATAATTATGATATTTCCCTATATTAGAAATAATTAGAATATTTTTATTGGGTTTCTGTATCTTTCAAGATTGCACAAATATCTCATTTGATTGTGTATATCTTGATTATTATATATTGCCTTTGATAATTGCAGATAAAGCCTATAAATAGGCTGATGCACTTTATCATAATATATCAAATTATATGGAAAATTCTCCAGTTGTCTTCTTCTACTTCATTTTTAACTTGGTGCCAGAGGCTTCTTCCTTGAGGCAATCCTAGTGCACTGGGTGCACTTCGTACCGAGCCTAGTGCATTTTAGAAATTTCTTTCCGCTTTGTACCCAATGCATCCCTAGTAAAATAAATTCATCCCACCACCCTTGCCAATATTCACTCAAATGTCCCAATTCGAGTTTCAGTAAGCGTCATGGTGGTTGTGTTATGGTTTCTCTATAGGTTGCCAAATCAAGCTTTTCTTTTTCATGCAAGTATTTTTCAACGCTACAAAGATGTGTCTTTGCATAGTAACTTTTCTCTTAGCAAAGCCTGGCTCGTTCCACTTGCTTTTACCATGCCAGCTGTATTAGCCATGTTTAAGTTATTGTCCTTACAGAAAAGTCGAGCGCAAAAGGATGCATGCTACTTAGCTCCAATTCCTTCGATTCTCGACTTTCCACTTCTCATTTCAAGAAGTTGGCACCACCACCAGACTCCACACCCTTAGACGAGCAAGATTTAGAAGACTATCTCCCACACCACCCCACCATGGATCAACAAGCCCGATGCTTTGCGATGTCGTTAGAGAAACAAGTTTTTGTGGCACTAAGAGACATGAATTCAAACTTCAATTGACTTTTTTGATGCCACCTTGAGTTTGAGGGAGAATGTTGAATATAATTAGAATATTTACCTATATTAGAAATAATAAGAATATTTTTATTGATTTTGTGTATTTCTCAAGATTGTACAAATATCTTATTCAATTGCGTATATATATATATATATTACCTTTGATAATTTCTCTTAAAGCCTATTAGTAGGCTGATGTACTTTGTTATAATGTATCAAATTATACATAAAATTTCCCACTTCTCTTTTCTACTTTATATTTAATTCCTTATCCATACTTGGCATGCACTACGTCCAATGCTTCCCACGTCAACTTGAATCCTAGATGCAGATGGACCAACAGTTACATGAACATCGTCACTTCCAAGCATCTACACAACATTTACTGGGTTGATAAAGAAGACACCCAAATACTTTTAGGGGCCTACAGACCTTGGAATCTTTATGCTGTGACGATTTTTCATCTTATCAAATAATAAACATATATTCATTTTAAAGAAATTAATTATTTACAAACTGGCTTCATATACTTATTTCTTTTCGGTCTTCTATTGTAAGAATGGTTTCACCCTTCGCGAAAGACGTACTTTCAATCAGATGTTTTCGGATCAAATTTCTATTTAAAAGGGAAATACGAGACTTATTTTATAAAAGAGAGAAGTTGATGAGTGAAGAAATTATCCCTTCCTGCTGACTGATTGAAGTTTTCTTGCGAACGTTGGGGCTTGAGTGGGGCAGGGAGAGCTTTTCAACATGCAAAAGCACTTGAGATGGAACCATACGTCGTACCAAAATACAACCCCATGTTCGAGATATCTACGTATTCTTCAAATGATTTATGTTTGGCCCATCTGGACATTCACTGCTTCTCCCCCCACACAGAAACAAGACAAAAGCAGGAGGCCAGGTGGGGTGGAACTGAGTTTCGATCTGTGTCGCCTCATCTCACCGCCACTGGGAGTTCCATTTCAAACGCTTTTTCCTTATAAAAGTAGAGTCTCGTTTTCTTCAAACTCTTCTCTCTCTCTCTCTCTCTCTCTCTCTCTCTCTCAATAGCTTTCTTGAGGCTTCTATTTTGCTTTTATTCTCTCATTTCCCCCTCGCCCTTCATAGAAACATAAAAAACGATTGGATGCTGATGATGCAGACCTCAGAGTTTGGCCGGAGGTGGGGGAGGAAAGTAAAGAGCCACCGTCGCAGCCAATCAAATATTCCATTTCTTTCGAGAGGGGCCAATCAGCCACCCTCATCCCGCCCTTTACCCCTGTTTTGTTCTCATTTAATAAATCCATAGTGGAAAGGGTTTACGTGGACCATTACAAAAACGGACCAGTCATGTTGTTGGAAACTTGCAAAAAAAACAAAAAAGGAAAAAGAAGAGAGGAACACACTTATTGTCCAAATGGTGTCTCCTCTCTCTCAAACCTTGACACGTGGTGGTGGTCTGCCACTGGCTTTGAAGTGGACCGGCATGGCCTCTTCTCTCCAATCCATGTTGTACACGGAATTTCCTTCTCTCTCTCTGTCTCTCCGTCTCATGATTTCACCCTTTTGTAACTCACCCCACCCTGTTGATCCCAAAAAGAACAGAGATATAAAGGAGAAGAAATTATAAACAAAAATATAAGTAGCAGTTAAATGGCGTTACTCTCGGCGAACCCCCAGGGACGTCCAACGGCTCTCCATCAACTGCCTTCCACCCTCCCCCCTCTCTCTGTAAATACCCCATCCCCCCGAGAAAAACTCTCTCCTCAATAGCACAAATCCCCCATCCTCACTTTCACTCTTCTTGATCGTCTCCTTCTTCCACCACAACCCGGAGAGAGATGATCTCCACGAGAACCTCCACTTTCACAACGCACGGAATGAAAGATATGAAGGAGTCTTGGATCTCTCTGGCCTCCCACCTGGGCACCCTGGCCTTCTGCCAGAATTTCCTCCATGCGGTGCTCCCGCCACACCTCCGCTCCGCCTCCCTCGGGTTCCTGAAGCGGGCGCTCGGCTGCTACTCCTCCTACTGCTACTTCGACATTGCCGAGATGGATGGCGACAGCACCAACGAGCTCTACAACGCTGTCCAGCTCTACCTCAGCTCCTTCGTCTCCACCTCCTGCAGCCGCCTCTCCCTCAGTCGCCCCCGCAACTCCGGCACCACCACTTTCGTCCTCTCCAATGACTGCGTCACCGACGTCTTTGATGGCGTTGTCGTCCAGTGGGAGCACGTGGTGACGCAGCGCCAGTCCCAGACCTCCTCGGGGCGGCCCCTCCCCGATCGTGGCTTCACGCTTCGGATCAGGAAGTGTGACAAGGACCTCATCCTCAACTCCTACCTGGACTACATCATGGACAAGGCCAACGACATCCGCCGCAACAACCAAGAACGCCTCATTTACTCTAATTCGGGCGGCTGGTGGATACCGGTGCCCTTCAAGCACCCGGGCACTTTTGACACGTTGGCCATGGAGCCAGAGAGGAAGAGGGGCATCATGGAGGACCTCCGCGACTTTGCAGCTGGGCAGGCCTTCTACCAGAGGACGGGCCGGGCCTGGAAGCGGGGCTACCTGCTCTACGGCCCACCCGGGACAGGGAAATCGAGCATGATTGCCGCCATGGCCAATTTCCTCGGCTATGACATCTACGACCTCGAGCTGACCGAGGTGCCCTCCAACTCCGAGCTCCGGAAGCTCCTCATGAAGACCAGCTCCAAGTCCATCATCGTCATCGAGGACATCGACTGCTCAGCCAATCTCTCAAACAGGTCGGAGGCACCCCAAGCCTCCATGCCCCGGAGCTCCTCTGACCCCGGCACCCCTGATGCTGCGTCCAGTGGCAAGGGCGGGAACAACAAGAAGATCACCCTCTCAGGACTGCTCAACTTCACCGATGGCCTGTGGTCGTGCTGCGGGAGCGAGAGGATCTTTGTGTTCACCACCAATCACATCGAGAAGCTCGACCCGGCATTGCTCCGGAGCGGCCGGATGGACATGCACATCTACATGAGCTACTGCTCGTACCCGGCGCTCAAGATCCTGCTCCAGAACTACCTGGGCAGCGAGGCCGAGGACCTCGGTCAGGCTGCGGCAAGGGAGCTCCAAGAGGCGGTCGAGAAGGCCAAGATGACACCGGCGGACATAAGCGAAGTCCTGATCAAGAACCGGAGGAACAAGGAGAAAGCAGTGAACGAGTTGCTGGAGGTGTTGAAGGCGGGAGCGGAGAGGAACGAGAAGCACGGAGAGTTGAAAGAGGAGTGCGAGTTGAGCGGGATTGAAAAAGAGGAGCGAGAGAAGAGGGCTCGGGAGAGCCCCAAAGAAGGAAGCGATTGTGAGGACGACTTTCGCAGAAAGTGGACGATGAAGAAGAGAAGGCAAAATGAGAGCGAAAACTAGCTCGTCCTTCTCTTGCTCATTTTAAGTTAATTTTCTTTTCTTCTTTCTTTTTTTGTTTAGAAATGAAAATAAAAAAGCAAAATTGATCTGTTGGAAACAGATCGGGATTTTGCTTTGTTGTGGGCGGAATTATGATTTACGAGGGCAAATGGGAATTATGGTTGGGCCAAAGCAAGCCTATTTGCTCATGTTGGGCCAAAACCTGGCCCATAAGACAAAGAGTGTAGTTATTTTTTAAATAAAAATAACTGCTGTATAAATATAAAAAGGAAAATGTTGAAAATATGATAATAAAAAAGTACGTTCTTTTTCTCTTTGGATAATGATGTATTCTTTCTCGAAGAACGGAACTGCAAGACTTAGATCAATCTCTCTGAGACTACAATAAGTATTTAATCCATGAAATATTCACATTTGTTTTTAGTATTCATTTGTCTAGGTTCCTATTTGTTTTAGGAATCGTTTTCGTCATTGGTATCAGAGTAATAGTGTCCATGTTTCCCGATCTTTGTTGACGTTTTTATTTTTATCTTTTTAATGGTTGAATTTTTTTAGAATCGTCACCGATGGAAGTTCGGGGACGGAAATCCTAACACCCACGTACTATTTGCACCCCTTTTTTGATTTTTCGTGAATCAAATTTTATTTTTAAAAGTGTAGGATCGTAGTTTTTGTCGAGACGAGAAAGATGACAAGTGGCGTGGGCTAGGAGCTATTGGATGTGCCCCTACACTTGGTCGGAATGTGCATGCTTTGTTGAAGGCAGCTTCCCAAGCACGTGTGCAGCACGCGTGTGCGGAAACCATAGGTGCGTGCGTGGCACCCGCGCACCAACTGCTAGCATGTGCATGGCACGCGCCTACCTTTTAGATTACCCTTTTTGCCCCTATTTTTCTCACAAAATTACTATTTTGCCCTAAATGGTGTTTTTACGTTTTTGTCCTTCTTCTTTCACTGATATTATTATTTTGCCCTCAAATGACCCAACCCGAATGTTCGACCAGGCTAACCCATTGACCCGACTTGGTAATCCGTTGATCGGCATTGATCGTTGACCTACTATTGATTGGCATTGACTATCATTAATCGTTGTTGACCACTAACCCAAATAAAAAATAGAAAATGTGTTTTTCAATTGAATTCACTAAGGATTATGTGTAATCCCTTTTTGTTCTATATTTGTTGCAGGAACAATGATGCATTTAGTATACATGCCTATATTCCTGAGAATGGATGAATAGAATGCGAGACTTGAAGGGCTAATGGCGAAATTAGCTAGTTATTGATGGAATAACGGTGATATAGTGTCATATATGGTTCGGGTCAACCAAATGATACAGCGAATCAACTGGAATGGTTACTTAATGCTAGATTTTCAAAAGGTGCAGGCTCTAATGATTACTTTTCCATCAAAATAGCAAGTAGTATTAGATCGCCTATGGAAGGTCAACGTGGTCTTGGATTATAAGAAACTTGTAGTGGCTTTTGTAAGAGAATATTATAGAATTGAGGCAACAAATACTTCAACCTTCAAGTTGAGTGTCACTTGTCGTAGAGTGAATGCTCCTTGGAGGAGCTATAAGTGATCTTTGATGGTATTTCCATGGTTGCCTAATGTGCCTATAAAATTCTCAAAGGAATTTACTAAGAGATTGGAAGAATCTTTCCCTATTTATGAGATAAATGAGTATCTTTGAATTTATTTTTTATTTTTCTTAGATTGGTTTGAGATATTTTAGATGTAGATATTTTTTTGATGTTGACGTTGATATCTTTCTACTAGACATATTACTTCGTGTAAATGGCATGTTTAGTTAATGAAAGTTTAATGTTATTTACTGTTGTAAATTATTATGTTAATTTACAATTATTTGTGGGAAGTTCAAGAAAGTTTTATGATTTTTGTGAAATTATTTTTGCATAAATGATTATATTGATGATAATTTCAAATTAAGAATTTTGGATGATGATTGGAAACAAATTGACCTTTCGACTCTAAAGCCTTGTTTGATCTTATTCATTAATATGATTAGTTTATATAAAATAGATGCATAAATGTTAGGCATTAATAATTCATGCAAATATGTTTGATTTGTTCGGATACAATGGCTTTAGTTTCTAAGAACATAGTGACTGAACTGGACAAAAAAGAGAAATTTTATGAGATATAGAATATGAAAATTCAATATGTACTAAAAAAAGCAAGAAGTATTAAAAGCTCTTAACCAAGTTGTGAAGGAGCTTGAGAATGTCATGCGCCACCTTGAGCTGGCATAGCATCATTTTCTGGTGGTTAAGCTAAAAACAACATATTTGGTTCTAGCTCAAAATGAGCTTTAAGGTCTAAAATACAAGCATCTTAATTCGTTCAAAATGTGGAAAGGCAAAGGATCAAGCCCTTCAAGTAAAAAATCAAGAGTTGACTAATATGAGAGAGGAAAACGTCCTCATTTAAAGAGAATGTCAATGGTGAAGTGTTACAACTATGGTTAGAAGGCTCATTATGCTCATGACTATGGCGAACCAAAAAAGGTAAACACTGATTATATTCTTGAGAACTTTACTTATGTGTCAAGTTTTGTACTTTTAATTGAATATAATCCTTTGTGGACCGTAGATTTGGGAGTAGCAAACTATGTAATAAATGATAAAGAACTCTTCGTGAAGTTTTGATGAGTTTCGATTGGAATGAAATAGATCTACATAGAAAACAACTATATAGTAGAAGTAAAAATGATTGACACCTGTCAATTAAATATGCATGGTAGACGCATTTTGTTCCTACATGATGTCATATATGTTTCGGAGATTCATCGGAATTTAGTGTCTATGTGTGTCTTTGTTAAAGTAGGTTTCAGTTTAAACTTCCATAATAGTGGTGCAAATTTATATTCGGATATAAATTACTATGATTATGGTTATTTTCTAGATGGTTTTATTATGTTAGATGTTGACTATATTAGTGCCAATGTTTATTATTCCCTTTTTACGTCTTCTAATTCATATGATAATAATGTGAATGTGTGGCATGCTAGACTTGATCATATTGATCAACAATGAATAAATAAACTAGCCAAGGAGAGCTTGTTGGACAACATTGAAAAAGTCAACTTGTCAATATACGAGCATTGCCTAGTAGGAAAACAAGTAAACAATTTGGAAAAGATACAAGAGTTGAATTTTATTTGCAATTAATCTATTTTAACATCTGTGGTCCAAAGAATGTAACAGGAAGATAAGGGGGTATTGATTTCATCATGTTTATTAATGATTATACTCAAATTGGACATGTCTATTTGATCTCTTATAAATCTAAAGCATTCGGTTGTTTCAAGATGTTTATGAGCTTGATAGAAAATCAACTAAATAAAAAAATAAAAGCACTAAGATCCAATCGAGGTTGTGAATACCAATATGATGAGTTCAGAAA
Organism: Eucalyptus victrix; assembly: GCA_016097545.1. Taxonomy (NCBI): domain Eukaryota; kingdom Viridiplantae; phylum Streptophyta; class Magnoliopsida; order Myrtales; family Myrtaceae; genus Eucalyptus; species Eucalyptus victrix. Next base: position 33,164,309 of record CM027837.1, read on the forward strand.
TTTATGTGATGAAAAAGAATAAAGAGAAAAATTGTCTATTCTCTACATTCTTTAATAAAATGGTGTTGCGGAAAAGACAAACAGAACTCTACTAGGAATGATTAGGTTCATGATGACATATGCTAACTTTCCTATTATCTTTTGGAGTGATATTTTATTAATTGCTATTTAGGGGTGATCGGGTCCAGGTTGGATAAGGTCCGGACCTAGATCCTGTACCCAACCCTGTTATAATCGGTTCCCCTTTTTTGGACTCTATACCCGACCCTATTTGCATTAGACCCTGTACTCGGACCACTTTGTTTTTCCAATCCAGTTCCAAGATTAACCATGTTTCCACTGGAACCTGCTTTGTTACCATCCGATATCTTATACATGAAAGTCTCTCCGCCTTGCTCCTTCCCTCTAACTAGGGCTGCCCACTTTACACATACTTTTCAGATTGACCCGGAAGCTTTACTTGAGCATTGATTAAAAGTAGAGCAGAAGGCAAAGAATCAGCAAGGATGCAGTGAACAAAGGTGTAGCACGCTATTAATACAAACCTAAAAATTAGTAAAAGAATGCACTTAATTTATCAACATAAAGAAACGGCATCAGAGAGGAAGCTCATTTCCAAGACATTCATCCGAATGTGCAAAATAATACATCATAGTAGACACTCATATGTGCAAATTCAAGAACAACAATACACACATTCATAGGGACTTGCAACCATCTAATTCACTTGTATAAAAAGGACAAACGGCGACGTGCATATAGTTTTCAATTTTAGATAATAAAGGATTTGATATTACAGCAGCAGCTTCATATCGCAACCGATTCCAATTCCACTTATTCTCTCAACATCATTAAGCAAAATGATTGAAAAGAAAACTTGGCTTAAAGGATATTGCTAAGCTTTTGACGACGAAAGCTATGTCGGATCCCTCGCGGATTTCCACCTCACCAAGCCAAGTAATAAGCTAAACCCAAGTCTCGACCACTTGCAAAGACATCCCTCGTGAGGACATGCGTGAAACTTCGAAGTTGCTAGTTCTTTGAACCTAGTTAGTGATTGGCCGAATGAACAAGATGACAATTGATGAAATCGACAGCAGATTTCGGAGGCGGAGGGCTTACGTTGGTGAATTTGATGGCTTTGATGGCGCAAAGCAGCCTAGCTTCTAGGTCGATCGGGATATTATGAGCTTGAAGAGAGATTGAGAGAGAAATGATGCTGCAATTAAGAGAATGGGGGGTAGCAGAGAGAGGGGGGCACAATTGCATGAAAAGAGAGAGACTGAGAGAGGGGCCAGAATGCTTAGGGTTTTATTTTTTTAGTAATTTCTGAAAATCGGGTCCAAAACTGGTCCGGTTTTCGGGTGAGTCTTCACTCGGAACTGGGAACTGGACCGGTTCTAACAAGTTCCCAAAAATTGGAATTAGTTCCCGGACTAGTTTTACTAGGAATCGGTTCCCAGATCGGTTTTCTGGGTGGTCTGGTCTGGGTTCCAAGTAAACTTGGTCTAATTGCTCACCTCTACTGCTGTCTATATACTTAATCATATGCCTTCCCAATGAGTTATTTTAAACCATATGATTGTGTTGACTATAATCACAAACCTTTTCACAGGTATAAAAAATTGGATCCTAGAGGCAAAACGAGTATTTTTATAAGATACTTAGAATACTCGAAAATAAACGAGTATTTTTATAAAATACTCAGAATACTCAAAAATATATGTGTTTATAGGTGAGTAGGAAAGTAAGAGTATAAATAAATTTAAATCGGGGGATGTCACATTCTTAGAGAATGAATGGATTTTCTAAGAAGGATGAAATAGACGAAGATTGCTCCTTATTTGAAACATTCGATCAAGATAATGAATTTAATGGAGTTTGTCCAAGTGGGAGTAATGTGAAAAGTGATGAATTAAATTCGACTCAATTTTTATTACAACCACCTGATGAGATGATATCTTCATAAGATGAATATGAGCCAAGAAATGTAAATGAAGCTCTAAATTGTCATAATAAAGAAAAATGGATGCATGCAATGGAAGAGAAAATGGAGTCAATGAAGTTAAATCATGTTTGGGAACTGGTTGATATTTTAAAAGGACGCAAAGCCATTAGAAACAAGTGAGTTATCAAAATAAAGCATAAAAAGCTGATGGCTTAATAGAGAAATATAAGGCTCGCCTTATGGCGAAAGAGGTATAATCAATATGAATGAATTGATTATGAGGAAACCCTTTTTTCCTATAATGAGATTTACCTCAATTCGCCTTATTCTGATAATAACGATTAGTATGGATTGTGAACTACCGTTTCACCCCCTTGAGAATGTTTCGAAAACCCTAGGTGACTTTGGATGATCCTTTTCCATTAAGCATGATCCTTTAGTCATGAAGAACCTTGTGATCATGACACTACCATATAAGATTTTGAATCCATCACAGAACCTACAACCTAGAGACTCTAGAGGTTGAATAGAACCATGTATTACCTTGTATTTTTTTTTTTCAAAATTTCTTGTTAAATAATAAATAAGAAATCAAGTGTATTAAATAATAAAGCAAACAAATAATCATGTATAACAATAACATAATGCTATGATATAACATTAGCAAAAGTAAAATACAAGGTACCTTTTTACGGTGGAGGTTCCTAGCACAAGGTACCTTTTTACAGTCTAGGTTCCCAGCTTTAAAATTGTTGACTTGGTTGACAAGTAGAGTTGTAAACCCATTGTCATCATCTAGCATTCACCATCTCCACCCTTCACTCTCATGAAACATCATGGGAGTTTTGACAATGGCCAAGAATTAGAGAAATCTTGCATGCCATGTCGCACTAACAATTCATTTTGTCTTACTGTATAATAAAACTCTATTTGTTTCGCAAAAAATATTTTTCATGAAAACATTTTTCTTTTTCTCGACATTTGGATCACTTGGGAAAATTAGTCAACAATTTTCCTAATCCACAAAAAAATCTAGACTTAAATTCAAGAAAATGATTTATGATTTATGATATAAAATCATTTTTCAAAATATAACTAAATTTCAACACTTTGACAACAAAGTCTGCTTTTGGGTACAGGAAATTTAACTCTCAATCCTTGGTGCCCGATGCCTGGGCCTGCAACCCCAATGCTAGTCCCCAGCAAGTATCCCCAAGTCCATCACGGCCAGGCCATGAACACCTATGCTTGTGGTTGGGTCCTCGGTGCCTAGGCCTATATCCACAAAGGCCAGGCCTGGGATCCTGTGCTTATGCTTGTATCTCCTGCATCAAAACTAGAATCCACCGAGGTTGAGGCCAAGGCCTAGGATGCCAAGAAGATGTGGACAGGCACAGGGTTCTTGGTTTCAGCTTTAGTTGATACTAGATTGGTGCTTGCAATCTCACTCGGAACCAAAGTGGCTTTGCCTAGGTCAAGGTCCATCAAGGCTGGAGCAAGATCCTAGTGTTTGTGCTTAGTTCTCAATTGCCCATGCGTATGTCACAAGTACTCGATACTATATGTGTATTTAGGAAAATCAAATATGATTTTTCTTTCCAAATAACATAAAATAGTTTCTGATTCTTTTCCAGATTTCAGTTAAACATTGAAAAGCTTTGCCATTTTCCTTTAAAATGACTTATTTGAAAACATTTTTCTAAAAATACCACATTTTTCAAGAAATAAGTTGAGCGTAGATGTCATATCAAGTAATCATATTGGGTCACATGTCATATTACCATCATATCAAATCACTCTATATATTCGAGGATCATACTGCCAAGTCATCATATATCTTTCGCCAAATGAAAAGTACCCCATTATAGTTGATATGTCATTTGATCATAGTCACTACACCGATCTTGGATTCAGAGGCAGCTTTTGTCCCAAATAGGTGACTATTACGGCGAATAGAAGGGGTGCCGTGAGAAAAAAACGACAACACTCGGCAAATTTTAAGTTGGCGCTTTTACGCAATATGCTTTCTCCATTTTTTTTTTTAATATTTCTGAAAGGAATTGGGGTGGAATATCTTGTCAGAACGCAGGTGACGACGTTCCCATTGACCTTGGCTAAATGATGGAATCTACATTTTGCAAATTATTTATATATGCCACTATTTGGCCGAAAAGTATTCACGGAACATCTTTTAAAAGATCATCGATGTAGAAATCAACAAAAGATGTAAGGCTACGTTTGGTCGTCCGGATTTCTAATCGGGACAGGATTGGATAGGATAGGATATGAAATCCTAGGATTTTTTTATGTCCCGTCCAATGTTTGGTGAATCACAGATATTAAAGTCGGATATGTTCACATCATGTACATTTTTATTTTTTTTTTATATAAACGACATATCATTATAAATGAACATAAATATTCATAAATGAAGATGGTGAAAATATCTCGTAACACTATTCCTTAATTTATTTATTATTTATTATTTATTATATTTTCCTCTTTTTTATATTATTTTCATTATTATTTCTTTTTTCCCTTTCATCATTCTTTAATAAAAATTTATCAAATAGTAAACTGTACTAACATATTTAAAATACAAAAATACCTAAAATATATAATAAATATAAATATTTAATTTATAGATTGAATGTTTATTATAAAATAGAATTAAAATAAAATTAATTAAAAATAAAATTTTATTTTTATTTTCTTAAATTAGAATTCAAATATTATTTATATTGAAATATAATTTCAATTTTGTTAATTTAATAAATTTGTTATTAAAAAAAATAACTTTCCTATTATGGACGTTAGAAATCCTATCCACTTTTATCCCCCACCCCCCCGTGGGATAATTTTATCCTGTCTATATTCCCCATATATCTGACTTTATCCTATCCCGAGTGAGCACCAAACGTAGGATAGGATAAATTATATCCTATCCCGAATTTTATCCCGACTGCCAAACGCAGCCTAAGGGGTTCTTCGCTGGTTCTTGGACCGGAATGCAAACTAGCTAGAATATTAAAATACAAAAATTAAAGGGAATCACAGCCAATCATATAAAATTCTACTGGAATGTAATGATGGCAAGAAAATAATATTGGACAATTGGAGTTTATTAATCGATTGGCAGTCCTTTGCTTGAATTGCAATCCTAGTACTTATTACTACTAGTGATAATTAACGATTATTATAAAGAAAGTAAATAACATCCTACGTGGCTTCTAGAATTTAGCAATATATATTCACAATCATAAACCCACTACTTCCACCATCATGGCCTCATCACTTGCCCCATATTGATAGTTACTTTTCTAGTTTGCAACTCCCATTCCCGATGGTTATAACAATCCATGTTTCTTGGCCGTTGTGACTCGTGACTTTTGAGATTTATGGCTAGGCGATCTGATGATCATGTTGGCTTTATGATAGAATGCATCATTATGGTTGTACTTGAGATTGTTGGCTTCGTGATTTGAACAATTATCCTGTTCTTGATTCATTGATCTTCACTTCAATTTTGGTTCTTTTGTCAATTGAACCAAGTCTCACTTATCAACACCCATGACTCAACGCTTAGTGCTTTTCTCTTTAGTCACCTATCGGCAATTTCTTGTCACCTATGTCGATTTTCTATAGTTGCCAACCAAAAGGACTTAGCAAATATTACCTCGACTATGTCTCGCTTGATCTTTCTAGTCTGAGTTAATAGTCAAAGACTTGAGTAATTTTTTGTGTCGATAGCCACACTACTAAAAATGGGAAAGTCAATTAACCTCTTCAATCTAATTTCATAAATTTTCATCCTATATGTAAGTACCCTAGTAATCCATGACTAATTTTTCCAAGCCACAAGTTGAGAACGTCAATCCGCTTGTGCTAGTAATGCGTGATTATTATGTCAATGAATATGTTCCCGGACCTCTAGAGCTTCAACGATATTACAACGATTCTTAGACGGAATGACTCAGTGGAACCTTCGTTTATTGAGTGCACGGCTCTTTTAGCGACAATGGAAGGGCATTGTCAAGTTGGTCAATTCTCCTAACTCTTTTATTTTACAAAAAGTAAAAAAAAAAAATACCGTAACCTACAATAATTGAACTATCGAGACTATGCGAGAGACCGATTTCGCACCGTTCATACTAAATTAATTATTAATTTTCGCTCGTGCGGTCAAACATTCTTTCCATTGTTCTATATTTCTTTTTTAATTACACAAAAGATGTGACCTCGAGACATTGGAATACCAAAAGACAAAACCCATGCTGAGAGATTTATATATTCATTGAATAATTTATTTTTCAAGGTCTGTGCATTCTAGGAGTAAATAAAACAAAAGCAGAATGTAGGGGGTCGAACGAGTATGTTCTTATTGCCTCCCCTCCATCTCCACTGAGCTCCTCTTCAACGTCTTACTCTTTAAATATTAAAGTCTATTTTTCTTGATTTTAGTCCTAAATTTTTTAATTGCGTCCATTTAATCTTAAATTTTATAAATTTTGCCGATTGAATCCTAAATCTATCATTTAGATAATTAATCGAAATAACTATATTAACAAATTGTCAAAAAAAATTAAGACTAGGTTGACAAAAGGGGGGACTCACATGTGGAGACCATTTCACACATTTCGGCAAAAAAGGGGGAAAACCCACACGTGGAGGCCATTTCCTTGGAAGTAATATCCTACTCTATTTGTCTGATGTCATTTATATTCTCCGCCAAAAAGAATACAAATATCTTATGATTTCTTTTTATCAACTGCTGAAAATATCCTCTTTTTTTGTTCTTTTTGGGACGAAACTTGCGTTAATTTAGAAAGAAAAGACGGAAGGGTCAACATAAGCAAAATCTTTGGTGGGAACGCAAAGATCATCGTGGCAGTGGTTGCGACAAATTATTAATAATCACCGTAAAAGTGCCTACCTCTTAAATAAAAAAAAAAAAAGGCATTTCTTAGGGGCCGAGCTTAGTAGAGTTAAAAAAAAATTATTAAAAAAATTGAAGAGTGGAGAAAATTAGATCCTCTCATGCTTTTTTTATTTTTTGGTCTCACACTTCGCATCAGTGCACCTGTGTGTACGATACTCACGTAAATCCAACTCTAGAGCCGGTACTGTTCGGCCCCATCCCCCGTCCTCCTCCTCCAACCCTTTATCGGTAGGGCCGCACGCCCGATATCGAATCCCTTTATAGCGTCAAGATGGGTCGGGGGGAAAAGTTTCGACACGTGCCGCATTCTCAATAGGCACCGGAGCACGACAGGAAGACCTAAATTTTTTCTCTCATCCGAGTCGCACGTCTCTTGACTTAAACATCGGAACCCACCTCCTGAATCTTCCTCGTTGCTTCCTTCCTTTCGGTTCTACCGCAATAGAATATAGTGGCGAAAGCTCATCCAAGAAAAAAAACATCATTCATCCTCAGCCCCAAAAGTCGCTGTCCCCTCTCTCTCCCTCTCAAAGCTCTCGTGAGGCTTTTTTGCTTTTATTCTCTCTTTTTGTCCACAAACGCCCCATTTTCACGGAGAAAATATTGGGTGGTCCGGGACCTCCACGTCGGCGTGGTCTCCGGCCACTCACGAGGTGCCATGTGGATGGTGTGGGCCCACTTAGTGTCTTCTGCCCTCTTCCCCTCTCTCTCCTCTTCCTAGCCTGTCGACGCTCTCTCTCCTCTTAGCCTGCACGCTCTCTCTATTGTCAGAGCATTTATTGCGGGGAAAAACTTTTCTCTTTCCTTTGTTGAGAAAGAAAACGGCCCTTCGTTCCTCTCGTTCCTCTGTCCCTCTCTTCATTTGTTTCCTTTCGAAATTTTGAATCTGAACTTTTCTCCCTCTCTCCGCGCTCGTTGCTGCTCCGCCGTGCATCAAGCGGCCATTCCCCTCCCGTCGCTGACGGGCCACCCCTACTCCGACGCTCGCTCGCTTCTCTCTTCGGGCTCGTTGCTGCTCCATCGTTCGTTCCGGCGTTCCCAGGATCGCAGATGCAGCACGCGGAGGAGAAGCAGGCCTCTTCGAGCTCCCCTCAACGTCGGCGAGCGTCGCCCGCAGAGCGAGACCCCCACACACGGGAGGCTCAGAGGCGAGGTTGCTGGAGAAGTTGGTGTTCCGGAGGACGGCCTCCCCAACCAGCGACGCGGTCGAGGGAGCTGAGAAGGAGGCCGCGGTGGAGTACTCGAGGGACTTGACATCGACGCGGCGAAGCCTGAGATCGGGGCTCTTGACGCGGACGGTGAGGGCAAACCTGAGGAAGGCGGCGCGGAGGATGACGATCGGGGCGAGGGCGTAGACGAAGCACTTGCTGCTGCTGCGCCTCTGGTTGCGGCAAGGCGGCGGCTTGGCGAAGTGGGCGAGCTCCACGTCGTCGCTACGGAGGCAGGGTCCGGAGGGCACGATTGGGCTGGTCGGATCTTCTTTAGGCATCACAAAAGTCAGAGTTCAAGTGAATGCGAGAGAGCACGGTACCGAAATCTCTTCGACATGATGGTCGACGCGGTGATCAAGGCCATGGCGGTTGCGGGGCATGAGAACATCCCGGTGATTGTGGCCGAGACAGGGTGGCCAAACTCGAGCCCCGACGCAGCAGAGATCGACGCCAACGAGCTCTACTCCGAAATGTACATGAAGGGCCTGTTGGGACACCTGAGGTCGGGGCAAGGGACGCCATTGAGGAAGGAAGGCGTTGCGGAGGCTTACGTTTACGAGCTGGTCGATGAGGAAGCAAATGAGACGACGAGCAACCAAGCTCGCGCGAGGAACTGGGGGATCTTGTATGCGAATTTGAGCGAGAAGTATGAGGTCCAGTTCTCTTGTGCCGCCCGCTATTGTGGGTCGTTGGAGGAGCTGTTGATTGGGTTCGTGTTGATGCTGCTGATTTTGGTCTGGTTGATATGGTATATACCGAATTCCCCATGGTGATTCCGTTTCGACTGGGGTTTGATTTCGTTCTTGCTATTTCTCTTCGATGGAGCGGGTCCCTCTCGAAGAAGATGATTTCTTCACGTCTGCGTTCTGGGTTTGAATCTTTGATGGTCTAAAGCACTTGCAGCCGGCTGATTCTGCTGTTTCGTTTTTTCTCTGTTCTTATGATATGATATTGATCTTGATCTTGATGTAGTTCTTTTGTTCTTTTATGGGGGTTCTGGATGTGTTAGAGATGGATTTGAAATCAGTGGTAATCAGATGAGAAGTGGCGTGATTTGGAATCTTGCTCGATCGAGCAAATTCTTTGTCTTTCTTTTCTTTCGCTAACGAGCCAGAGGATTTATCTTGTTCTTTTCCCTACTGTTGTTTAGCTCGGAGCAAGAAGTTTCTGCAAATTTTAATTGAATGCCATGGCTCTGCCGCTATTACTGGTTTCCTGAATGCGAAATGGGCGGAGTCAAATCGAATTTTTCGTAGCAGTACTTGAACTCAAGGTGGGAATTCGGAAGATTTATGCATGCTATCGAGAGTGTGTGGTAAACTGCAATGCCTCGCAAAGCTCGAATCTTTTTAGGTAGAAGAAGAGTTGTATGCGCAGGCAAAGCATATAATAAAAATCGGGCATTGCTTTGTGCTCAGCGTGATAGATCGGCAGCCCCAATTTGAATTTGATTGAAGATAACCCAGGTTCAATGCAGCATAATGCAAAAGAGGAGATCGACTAGAGTTTTTGCTAACCACAGGGCAATGATCTGAGAAGCTTTGATCTTTCACTTTTCTAAAACAAAACAAAGTTAGAATGGAATTCGGAAAATCATGACAAAGAAGGGAAATTGCTTTTGGTGCGGTTCTCAATCCCGACGATATTCACAACACCTCAGAAGAACAGAAATTCACTTGTCACTTTTAAACAGTTTCTTTCCCTCTCTTGCAAAAACACTTTGATGGAGTGACGGGAATGGTGGTTTTGTGAATTGTCCACTTGCTAGTCAGAATTCGGTTCGTCATCACCCCAAATATCTAACTGGACACGTGAAAGAAGACATAAGAGAGACAAAATATGCCAAGAAATCATCGGATAAGGCCTCGAGATTTCTTCAAATGATGAAAATTAGCTTTCACCGAGTACAGTGAATCAACTTGGGCAAGCATAACCTAGCAAACTATCATTCTAGTTCGCAAAACTAGGATTTTTGTACAACACTGCTATTTCCTACTAAAGTTGCGCATGAAACCCAAAACAAGCCAGCTGATCTTTCCTTATTGCACACCCCAACATATTCATACAAGCACACAGACATGCACCCCTATTCACACGCACAAGAGATTATGAGCTCAGAGAGAGAGAGAGGGAGATTACATAATACAATCAATCGCTATTTACATTTGCAAGATTTTAGGAGTTAGTGTGGATGACCAAATCCAGATCCACTGCGGCCTCCTTCTTAGCTCCCTCGATCGCGTCGCTGGTTGGGGAGGCCGTCCTCCGGAACACCAAGAGAGCATCTTCTCTGCCGTTGGGCTTCCGCTCGCTTGTGATTCGCTGTCCTCACCATCTCTGTAACACGTTTTGCATCCAGAAATGGCAAGCGGGGACTCCGACGTCACCCGCAGAGCTTGGGACATGGTTCGCCTTGCGCTGCTGTGGCCGAGGAGAGGCGGAGCGTTCAGGCGGCTCCTTGCGGTCAAGTTCCGTCTCGCCGTGGCTGGATTCATCAAGAGCATCGGTGGCGGTTGCGGCTACCATAGGTCGATGCCCATCCGTTACAGGGAGCGCGAGCTCTCGTTTGACAAGACCCTGGTCTTCCACGTCAAGATGCATCGACCCGGAGCATCCACGAGGTCCCGCTTCCGCCTCCCTTGCATCCCCTGCATCAACGACAAGGACAGCGACTAGGAGAGGAAGAGCCCGGTCGTCGTTGAAGACGGAGGAGAATGTAGATGCGGAGGTGGCGGACGAGGCAGATGCGTAAGTGCGGTGGTGTGGTTTGTCAGACGGTGGGCTCCGTCGTTCGCCGGAGGAGCAACGCAACGAAGGGGTAGAACGAACGATAAAATATTAGCTGTAGCTCAGATGCATCGGCAGCCGACGAGGTGGATGCGGAAGCGGGGGCGGTGGCATGATTCGTCGGACGGCGGCTCCGTCGTCCGATCGGAGAAGAAGCGGAGGGCAGAGCAACCGGGCGCGAGTCAAACGAAAATATGGAGAGAGAGAATTTGTAAGAGAGAAGGATTGCTTTTATTTTCTTGGGAGGAGAGAGAGAGAGCGTCAAATTTTTAAAATTTCCTGAGAGGGAAAAGTTTCTGGTGGGCCCAAAATAGCTCGTTGAAAGGTCAGGAGAAGGCTAGTGTAGGCTAGTGAGAGAAAAAAGGAAAAGAAAAATGCAAAAGACAGCAAGCGGGCCACGCTTCCACGTGGCGCCACCTGAGTGGTCCAGGACCACGCTGTTGTGGAGGTCCCGGACCGCCCAATATTTTCTCCATTTTCACGCGGCCTTTATTGGAAAAGTAAGGGTCGCCGAGATAATTAATTAAAAAAAACAACGGGCTTGATCGGATTCTTTTAGTCCGAATTTTATACATTATTGTACAATTCTATGGCTCGGTTGCTTAACAAATATACGCAGGGCACGCTTCAGGAAGGCCTATACATTTTTGTGGTCGTGCCATGGAATTCAGCTGTCATGTTCCTGGGCACTTCCACCCAGAAACGGAAAAATGTAAAAAGGAAAGAGACACACTCACACTTTTGGAGTCCAATAGGGTGGTGGTCTGCTGCTCGCTTTGAAGTGGACCAGCATAGCTTCTTCTCTCCCCTTATATTTACATCCCACAACGCTCTCCCTCCCCCCACCCCTACGTCTTCTTCATCATCTCCTTCTTCCACGCCCAGAGATCTCCAGGAAAACCTTCACTTTTTCACTCACGAAGAATGAGAGATATGAAGGAGGCTTGGGCCTCTCTGGCCTCCCTCCTGGGCACCCTGGCCTTCTGCCAGACCCTCCTCCAAACGGTGGTGCCGCCGGAGCTGCGCTTCGCCACCCTCAGGTTCCTGAAGCGGGCCCTCGGCTTCTCCTCTTCCTCCTACTGCTACTTCGAAATCACCGAGGCCAACGGCGTGAGCACCAACGGGCTCTACAACGCCGTCCAACTCTACCTCGGCTCCTTCCTCTCCGCCTCCTGCAGCCGCCTCTCCCTCAGTCGCGCCCCAAACTCCAGCTCCACCACCTTCGCCCTCTCCAACAACGACTGCATCACTGACGTCTTTGACGGAATTTCCGTCCAGTGGGAGCATGCGGTGACGCAAAGCCAGTCCCAGCCATCCTCGCGGGGCGAGAAGCGCTTCTTCACGCTCCGGATTAGGAAGTGCGACAGGGACCGTATCCTCCACTCCTACCTGGACTACATCATGGACAAGGCCAACGACATCCGCCGTAAGAACCGAGAACGCCTCCTCTACACTAATTCGCATGGCGGGTGGAAACCGGTGCCGTTCAAGCACCCGAGCACCTTCGACACATTGGCCATGGACCCGGAGAGGAAGAGGGACATCATGGACGACCTCCGTGACTTCGTGGCCGGGAAGGCCTTCTACCAGCGGACAGGCCGGGCCTGGAAGCGGGGCTACCTGCTCTACGGCCCCCCCGGGACGGGAAAATCGAGCATGATCGCCGCCATGGCCAATTTTCTCAGCTATGACATTTACGACCTCGAGCTGACCAAGGTCCACTCCAACTCCGAGCTCCGAGAGCTCCTCATGAAGACCAGCTCCAAGTCCATCATCATCATCGAGGATATCGACTGCTCAGCCGATCTGCCCAACCGGTCGAAGGCGCCCCAACACCCTGCGCGTCGGAGCTGCTCCAACCCTGGCGCCCCTGATGCCCCGTCGGGTGGCAAGGACAGGAACAACAACACGATCACCCTCTCCGGACTGCTCAACTTCACCGACGGCCTGTGGTCGTGCAGCGGGAGCGAGAGGATCTTCGTGTTCACCACCAACCACATTGACAAGCTCGACCCAGCGTTGCTCCGGAGCGGCCGGATGGACATGCACATCTACTTGAGCTATTGCTAGTACCCGGCGCTCAAGATCCTGCTCCAGAACTACCTGGGCAGTGAGGCCGAGGACCTCGGGCAGGCGGGGTCCAGCGAGCTCCGAGAGGTGGTCAAGAAGGCCAAGATGACGCTGGCCGACATAAGCGAAGTTCTGATCAAGAACCAGAGGAATAAGGAGAAAGCACTGAGCGAGTTGCTGGAGGCGTTGAAGGCGAGAGCGGAGAGGAACGAGGAGTACGGGGGGTCGAGAGATGAGCGCGAGATGAACGGGGAGGAGGAGATGGGGAAGAGAAGCAAGAGAAGAGGGCTTTGGAGAGCCCCAAAGATGGGAGCGACGGTGACACCGTTTCTTGCAAGAAAGTGGAGGATGCTGAAGCAGAGTAGGCAAAATGAGAGGGAAAACTTGAATTTGAAGGGTTCCGACAGGTCATGAGAGTTCAACATGTTGGTTTCTTAAAAAGGGTTTGAATGTTGGGGTTGTCCAATTTAAAATCTGTTTTGCTGATGGTATGGTGGTCAAATAACAAATCCTGGTCCTATATCGAAAAATCGGGTTTGATGTTTTCTTCTCTCTCTCCATGGAGAATTGTTGCTTGGGGACTTGATTTGGGAGCTGTTGTTTTAACCGTTGTCTCATTAATCTGGAGTGTAACGGTGTTCGCTCCGTGCATATCCAAAACTGGCGCTTGCTAGGTCGCTTTTAATCCATTCTCATATCCTCGGTATCATTGTCTATCAATGCGTGTTTTTGATTAGTTTCACTTGGTGATTTAACTTTTTGTAGATACTTCTCTTTAGTCAAGAATTAGACTTTGATTTAATTCCTGGGTTTCATGTCCTTAGGCTCAATAATGAGGCCCTATATAATTTTTGCCCAACTCTTATCGGGTTTACTTTCTCCCACTTTATCTTTATTGCCTTGATTGAGGTTGTTTACTTATCTGATTGCATATCCATGCATGAACATTGTTTAGTGACATAGGATAATAAAATGGGGAAATATCGTGTGAATATCATTTTCGAAAGATTGAGAATCAATATCAAAAGGTCGTTAATTAGATAGCTAGCATAACCAAGTCTTTGAATTTGGAATCTCTGGTTTGTAAAAAGTGAATTATCTCTTCATATTTCACTTGACTCTTAAGCGGTCTTAAATTAACGGTCTTAAATGGGTTAGTGGTGGCTCTTAATACCATCAACTTTTTTATATTGATGATGTCGAACGCTGATGGGAGGATACAACTTACATTCCCCTAGGTTGGGGGGATCCTGTCGCTTTGCTAATTTGTGTTCGTGTGATTGGTGCAACGATACAAAATGGTCGTTGTCGAAAAGAATGTCGTGGACTGATGCATGAACTGGTAAGCATTGGCTTGAAAGTTTTGATTTGACATTGGTAGGACACGTATGGGAAAGAGTTGGGCTTTGCTCGTCTTACGCGTTAACTGTACTGTGGTGTTGATATGACTGTTTTACGCAGAAATGCATCTAAGCTTTCCCAAAGTTGTTAGCCTTCTTTCAGAGGCAGATGATCTGAAAACAAATGAGGAAAGACCCATGGACTAAAATTCAGCTTTCATGTGCAATCCAATGATTTTGTCTTCATGGTGGTGGAGAAGCATTTGAGACTCTGAGTCTAGTCCTAGCACATCGCTCATATGTACTTGTCCTCCACTTAGGTCCAATGTTTCCAGCATCAACTTGGAATCCTCGATGTAGATGGACCAACAACTGCATGAACATCGTTACTTCGAGGCATCTATACAACAAATTTGTGTCCATGATAAAGAAGACACCAAGAAACTTTCAGCGGCTTGCAAAGCTTGAGTCTCTATTCCTTCTTTTACTTTTTTTTTTTTCTCTTTAAACCTCGCACATGGATAGTTGGTTGTGACAATTTTTTAACTTATCAAATCATAAACTTATATTCATTTTAAAGAAATTATTTACAAACTAGCTTCATATACATTTTTATTTTTATTTTTTGGTTTTAAGAATGGCTTCACCTTACGCAAAAGAAATACTTTCAATTAGATAGTTTGAAATATAACTTCTATTCAAAAGCCAAAAGGAGACTTATTCTATATTAAGAGAAATAGGTGAGTGGAGAAAATTGGGCCCCTTTTGCTTACAAATTGAACTTTTCCCAGAAATGTGGGCTTAAGTGGGGTTGGAATAGCTTGTCAGCATGCAATTGACGATGTTGTGATTGAACTTTGCCCAATGAAATAGAAACTACATATTGCAAAATCGAAGATCTCCCACTCCTCCCGTTTATTAATTATATAGGCCTCGATGATATAAATGTGAAATTCATTAAACCTCCTCCACCTAATTTCGTAAGACTTTCATCCCGGATGTCAGTAGGCTAGTGATGCATGACTATACTTTACAACTTACTAGCTTATAGGAGATCGAACCCGCTCACAACACTAACGAGCGATTATTGTGTTGATGAATAAGTCCCTTGACCTCTAGTGCTTTGATGATACGGCCCTTTTAACAGCGTTCAAAGGGCATTGTTCAGTTGGTTCCATCTCCCAACTCTTTTATTCTATATAAAAATAAAAGAAAAAGAAGTATCATGTACTTCAATAATTGAATTATCGCTATGGTGTGATAGACGGATTTCGCACCATTCATCCTTATTAATTGTCGCTTGTGCAGTCAAAACATTCTTCCATTTTTTCTTCCTTTCTTATAGCACGAAAGATGTGATTGTCGAAACATCGTAATACCAAATGACGATCCCGTATCGAGGTAATCATTGAATAATATATTTTTGCCAATATGCACATTCACTTCTCCCAAAGAAAAAGCAAAAGCAGAATGGGGGACGGGTTGAGCGTGTCTGGTTCCCATCGTCTCCTCTCATCGCCACTTAGTACCTTTTAAGCATGCATGGGACGCACCGGCCATCTCTCACCTCACTTGCCTTTTATTTTACTTTTATTATAAAGGACTAATCACACAAAAAGCTCTAAAGTAGTATATTTATAACAAATTTATTTCGAACTAATTTTTTTATCACAAAAAAACCTAAATTTTTATACTTACGATAAATTCACCAATTGAACAACTTTACATGATCAGGACAACACGAGCGCCAGCTCCTTGCATTGCTTGTTTTAGCCAATTGAAAGTCTTCTGGTATTGATCTATTTACTCCCAAAGCATATTGTTTTTCAACATATCTGTGAGTGGCATGGTAATGCTTGAATAATTATGAATGACTTGCTGGTAGTGGTTGGCAAGACCAAGGAATGATCTTATCTCTATGACCCTAATCGGCAACTCTCAATCCACGATGGCTCGTATATTGGCTGAGTTCATCCGCACCTGTCCACCCCCAATGATGTACCCTAGGAATAGCACTTCCCACTATGCGAAGGTGCACTTCTCATGCTTAATTTCTATGTCCTTAGCCATGTTGCATGTTAGGATTTCTTTGGCGTTCACCCACTTGAGCCACCTAGCTCCTTTCTCGACTCAAAAGTTGACTTTCTTTGCGGCCTCTTCCAACATGAATAGAACGGATGCCCCAGTATCCACAAGTGCACTCATTGTGGTTCCTACAATCGTCTCATCCAAGAACATGAGTCTTTTGGGCTTGTTCACCTTATTGTACTTGATTGAGCTTAGGATTTGCAATGAACCCAGTCATGCCTCCTCTTGCTTTTCCTCATGAACCTTGACAAGCACTACAAGCTTGCTTGGGGTTGGCATTCACAAGCCATCTGCACACTGTTGCACCAAAAACACTTGGAGGTTGGGCACTCCTTATGTCCTCCATCGCTCGACTTCGCCTTTGTCTTAGAAGGGGCCACTAGTGGCTTGCTTTCACTAGGGTAGTGTGTTTTGAAGTTGACAAAACATTTCTATCAATCTAATCTGGATAATTGCAGACCTTCTGTTTAGAGTCTGAAGACTTTCAGATCACCAGACTCAGCGCTCAAGACTCAAGACTCAAGAATATTCTCATTGACAGTTTTTCTAATCCAATGACGAAGGCAATCCAGAGCTGAAGTATTTGATTGAGGATTTAGTCTTATCCTCTGGAGAAGATCTCTTAGCTAGATAAATATAACGGATTCTTTTATTCGTAATCAAGATCGTTTGAAGATCCGATGGTCGACGAAATATTCTTGGAAGGTTCTATTCTTAGAACCAAGATCCTGATTGTATGGGTGAACAGGATTGATGGGCTATCGTCAGGTTCCTTTAATCGCTCGAATGATCTTTTTGATTGATTCCGTCCAACGGGTAGATTGGAGGAATTCCTTTGGTAAATGCCAACGGGTATGATGGCATAAAGGAGTATAAAAGGAAGACGTTCTAATTGCTTTAGTGCATGATCGATAGAGAAATTCCAGAGTCAGAAGCACCTTGAATATTAGTCGATATATTCTAAGCGAAATTGTATACACAAAGAGTGTTTATACTTAGTGAGACCTTGAGCAAGTGTGGTAGATCATCTATACCGAGAAATCAAGGAAGAACAACGCTGTAACATCTCTTTGTTCATAGTGGAATCTAGCTAATAGGCTGTCAGTGCAGAAGAGTGGACGTAGGCTTGAAATAAGCCGAACCACTATAAACCGCATGTTCAATTTTCTCTGCCCTTCTCTCAGTCTTACTTTGATTATTGTTTGTCTCAAATCTATCAACTATCTAGTATTGTGTAATTATTGAGAAAAATCTTTTATATACCTATTCACCCCCTCTAGGTACTTATACTAGCTATATCAATTGGTATCAGAGCTCGTGTACTCACTTTATTTGAAGTGTTTTACTTCAGAGTAAAAGATCCATGGCTAGTATGCTAGCACCAGGGCTGGTGGAAGGGCAAAGCAATACCAGATCACCCTATTTTGATGGAAAGGATTACAACATCTGGAAGAACAAGATGAAAGCTTTCCTACGATCAAAGGATCCTCTGGAATGGGACATTGTAGAAAAATGAATTACTCCTACAGCTACATCAGTCTCTAAAAGAGGGAAATAAACTGTTGAGACCAGCGGAATGACTTAGGAAGAGATAATCAAGAGACAAACACTCGATGCAAAAGCAATTTACTCTTTATATTGTGCTTTGTCACCAACTGAATATAACAAAATATCTTCTTGTGTTACAGCAAAAGAAGTTTGTGACAGATTATATATCACCTATAAAGAAACAGATTGAGTGAAGGAAACCAGAATTAACATTCTCCTCGCTCATTATGAAGCCCTCAAAATGAAACCAGGAGAATCTATAACTGGCATGTTTAGCCGTTTTACAGATATTGTCAATGGTCTTGAGAATCAAGGACAAAAAATTTCTGATCCCATGAAGGTAAACAAGCTACTGCGTGGACTCTCCAAGGATTGGAATCACATAAAGACTTCAATAAGAGAAACGCAAAGAATTATGCCACTATCCGTTGACGAGCTGATTGAAATTCTTCAGTCTTATGAAGTGGAACGAATTAATGAAGACGAAGATCCAAAAGGTAAGAAATCCATTGCATTAAAATCAAATGATGATTTTGATGATACAGATTCTGAAGATGATATGGACGATGAGGAGCTTGCTCTCATGATAAGAAGATTCAGAAAACTAAATAGAAAAGGAAGAAGGTTCAACTCAAAGAAACAAAGTTTTCAAAGACAGCAGACCAAGTCTATTGATGATGAGGAACCAAACAAAGATGTAGTTTGCTTTGAATGTAAGAAAAATGGACACATCATACCCAACTGTCCTCTTCTGAAGAAGAAGAGAGGAAAAGCTGAAAAGTTTCGAAAAAGCTCTCAAAGCCGAAACCTTGAGTGATACAGAGTGTGAAGAAAGTGATAATGAATATGCTAACCTATGTCTGATGGCACATTCAGACTCAGACTCAGATTCTGAATCAGACTCAGACAGTGAATTTGAGGCAAGTAATTTTAAAATTTCTGTCAAAGTTTCTAAATATATTGATGAACTGTGTTTTAGTTTTAAGACTTCTCTCAAAAGAATTTCCGAACTTAAAAAGAAAAACTTAGCTCTAAAACAAAAGGAAAACGTTTTAAAAGAAAGAGTTAAAAGTTTAGATTTGAATGTTTCCACTCTTAAAGAAAATGAAGATAATCTTTTGAAAGAAAATGCTTTTTTTAAAAACTGACTTATCAAATATTTCAAAGAAATTTTCAATAGGGTTCGAAAAACTTGAAAAAATTCTTTCAGCTCAAAGACCTTACTTCAATAAGTCTGGTCTAGGTATGATAGCAGAAACAATTCCCTTGATTGATTTTTCTAAAGTAAAAGAAAGAATTAAGAAAAGACCCTCGGGAGAGGCTTACAAAAATCATTTCAAGAAAGTTTTTGTAAAGTCTGTAGGTCGAAATGCCCTCAGGTGTTCAAAGTGCAACAGTCCGGATCACTTTGAAAAAGAGTGTCCTATGATTTGGAAACCTTTTAAGAAATTTTGGGCTAATACTGTTTATCTTACTAACACCAAAGGACCCAAGAAAATTTGGGTACCAAAGAAAGCTTGAGACTCTCTTTTAAATGCAAGTCTTCGTCGATAAAAAGGTAAAGTGGTATCTTGACAGCGGATGCTCAAGACACATGACAGGAGACTCAAATTGCTTCATAAAGCTTGTTTAAATAAATGGTGGAAAAGCTTCATTTGGAGAAAACAATAAAGGAAGTATTGTGGGATTTGGAACTGTGAAAATTGGAAATCTCACAATAAGTAATGTTTCCCTAGTGGAAGGACTCAATTACAATCTTCTCAGCATTAGCCAATTGTGTGATACTGGTTTTAAAATCTTCTTTCAAGAATGAACATGTTCTAGAACTAGTAAAGACTCTACTCAGTCTTTCATGGGTCGAAGACATAGAAATATCTATCTTCTGGATGTGAAACCAAATGAATCGCAATGCCTAATCTCAATTCAAGACGAAGCAAGCTTATGGCACAGAAAGCTTGGTCATGTCAACATGAAGCAATTAGCCAAAATCTCATCAAAGCAGCTTGTTCGAGGTCTACCCAAATTACCATACCAAAAGTCCGATCCATGCACACCATGTATTTTGGGAAAGTAGGTAAGAAATTCATTTAAGCCAATAAATCATGTCTCTACTAATCATGTACTACAGTTGCTGCATATGGATCTCTTCGGACCAACCAGAACCCAGAGCATTGGAGGTAAGAAATATTGCCTAGTAATTGTGGACGATTACTCCCGCTTTACTTGGGTATATTTCCTTGCAAGTAAGTCCAAAACCTTCTCGTATTTTGAAAAATTTGCTAAAAAGGTTCAAAATGAAAAATGATGTGTTATCTCAAGTATAAGAACAGATCATGGAGGTGAATTTAAAAATCAAGATTTTACAAAATTTTGTGATGAATCTGGCTTTAAGCATGTGTTCTCCTCTCCATATACTCCTCAGCAAAATGGGGTTGTGGAAAGAAAGAATAGATCTCTTCAATAAATGGCTAGAACTCTTTTAATTGAAAGTAAAATTTCTTTACGATTCGGGTCAAGTTGTTTCAACAGCGTGCTATATCATCAATAGAGTCTTCTTAAGACCTATTCTAGAGAAAACCCCTTATGAGTTATTCAAAAGTAAGAAGCCCATTGTTTCATACTTTCATGTGTTTGGTTGCAAATGCTTTATATTGAAAAATGCAAAAGATCGAGTTGGTAAGTTTGAAGAAAGATCAGATGAAGGCATCTTCCTTGGATATTCTACATCAAGCAAAGCCTACAAAGTCTATAACAAGAAGAGCCAGTCTGTGGAGGAGTCAATGAATGTCAAATTTCAAGATTCTACGCAAGATGAATCCAGTCAGACTCATTATGAAGAGTCTGAACCTGCTCCAGACTCTTCAAAGCCTACAACTCAAGAAGCATCTCAGACTCTGGAAGACCAGCATCAAGCTGTTCGTGAAGATTCAAATAAAGAAAGAGATCATCAACCAGACAAATCAACCAGTAAGTGGAAGCATAAGTCCAGTCATCCCAAAGATCTCATTATCGGCGAAATTAATGAAGGAATTCGCACCAGATCCAAAAGGCGTGAAGAGTCTAGTGTTGTGGCTCTCATTTCTAAAATTGAACCAAAGAGCATAGAAGAAGCTTTATCTGATGAAAGCTGGATTGAAGCTATGCAAGAAGAGCTCAGACAGTTCAACATTAATGATGTCTGAGAATTGACATCTAAACCAAAAGTGTTATTGGAGTTAAATAGGTGTTCAGGAACAAGATGAATGAGAAATGAAAAGTCGTACGAAACAAAGCAAGACTCGTGGCCAAAGGATATATGCAATAAGAAGGAATAGACTATGATGAGACTTACGCACCAGTAGCAAGGTTAGAAGCTATTCGACTATTACTTGTGTTTGCTTATTATAAAAATTTCAGGTTATTCTAAATGGACGTCAAAAGTGCCTTCCTAAATGGATTTATCCATGAGGAAGTTTATGTGGAACAACCATCAGGGTTTGAAGACCCAAAGAAGCCAGACTCAGTCTTCAGATTGAAAAATGCCTTGTTTGGTTTAAAGCAAGCACATCGAGCTTGGTACGACAGACTAAGTAAGTTCTTAATACAAAATGGTTTTGTCAAATGTAAAGTAGATACTACTTTATTTATCAAAAAGGAAAACAAAAGCTTTTTACTTGTTCAAATATATATGGATGATATTATTTTTGGATCCTTTAATGAAAGTCTGTACAAGAAATTGTCTAAGTCTATGCAGGATGAGTTTAAAATGAGTATGATGGGAGAGTTAACATTCTTTCTTGGTCTTCAAGTAAAGCAATTGAAGGAAGGAACTTTTATTTATCAAGAAAAATATGCTAATGATCTTGTCAAAATGTTTGGATTGGAAAATTGCAAAAAGATTGACATACCAATGTCAAGTTCTTTAAAGATAGACAAAGATGAAGAAGGGAAGAAAGTCGATCAAAAGTTATACAAGAGCATCATTGGTTCACTTCTTTATCTTACTGCTTCTAGACCTGACATTTTGTTGAGTGTTTGCATCTGTGCTAGGTTTCAATTAGATCCTAGAGAATCCCATCTCAGTGCTGCGAAACGTATTATCAAATACGTTGCTTCATCTTCAAGCATCGGTCTTTGGTATCCTAAGAAGGGAGACTTTAATCTTCTGGGATACTCAGACGTAGATTGGCCGGTTGCAGAGTCGATAGAAAGAGCACTTCGGGAACTTGCCAGTTGCTTGGAAGCAGGACAGTGTCTTGGTTTTCAAGGAAACAAAGCACTGTGACTTTCTCAACAACAGAAGCAGAGTATGTAGCTCTTGGAAGTTGTTGTTCGCAAATTCTATGGATAAAATAACAGCTACAAGACTTTGGAATTGAAGACTCATGCACAGAGATTAGATGTGACAACACCAGTGCAATCAATCTCACTAAAAATCCAATCCTTCACTCAAGAGCAAAGCATATAGAGATTCGACATCATTTCATTAGAGATCATGTTCAAAATGGAGAAATCTCGATTCAATTTGTTGATTCAAAAAATCAACTAGCGGATATATTCACAAAGCCTTTGGAGAAGAATCAATTCGATTTTATCAGTTCCAGACTCAACATTTTGAAACTTAAGGAAGTTAAAGTCTAGAGACTCTCCAACCCTCAAACTCAGACATTCATGGCTATAGACTATAAGTTGTTATTATATTCAATCTCAAAAAGGTACGATCTTTAGTTCAGTTAATTTATAATTTCCGTGAAAAACGGAATCTTGTCTTTTCAAAAAGATTAACTTCTATTTGGCAGTTATTGATTTTAACAAAAGGCGTCTATTCACTTTCCTTTGTGCCGATTGGTTTTTCCTTTTTTAAACTGAGTTAAATATATATAGTTTTCCTCGCTTAAACTTCAAAACCCTAAAAAGGCATTCTCCTCCCAATCCTGTCTCTACTTTGTGTTCATCTTCGAGAAAGTTGTTATCTTTTCTTGGGAAAGCGAGTAAATGAATCTTTCAACGACAAGGAAGGATGTCTTCTTCGAGGAAGTCTTCAAGAATCGCGAACAGGGGACCATAGAGAATGAGGGAGGGGCCTACCCATTTCGATCTCACCGAAGAAGAAGATTTACCAAGTCAGCAACAGAGCCCGATTCACTCTCCACCACGTCACTCAACACCATCTACCCCACAAGGTGCGGGTCAACAACCGGAGGAAGAAATAATCAAGGACGCAGACCCTGTAAGAGTCCAAAAACCCTCTTTTATTTACAAGCTCTATTGTGCGTTGAAGAGCACTGGGACTCTGCTGAACTACGTAGATGATTTCCTTAAAGATAAGAATTATGGGAATGCGTATATCTTTTTGCGACAAATGGAGGATTTGGGAATTGCTCCCAAAGGAAAAGCTGAGGAAGCACTTGAGAACATTCCAAGTGACCCTCGTGTATCGGGACTGAATCCGACTGACGGGAACGATGATGATAAAATGTTCAGTGAATTTCAACCTAGAATGGTTGTTGCTGCGAAGGTGAGGGGAAAAAGGATGGATTTGTTTAAATCGAAGGAACAGGAGAATCAGTTCTTCAAACTGTTGAAACGAGGAGTGATAAACCCTAGAAGTGTTGATTTCGATTTCTTGGATGCCATTAATGTGAACTTAAGGGAGAAGTTCAATCTGCTTCAACTTGAGCAATTTTGCTCCGATACCACAGACGGTTATGCGCAATTGACAGCATACTTCTATTCGAATCTTAGCTTTTTAGATGCGAATAGAATATCATTCGGTATTCGAGACTAAGTCTATGTGGTAGATGTGGACATGTTGGCAGATATAATTGGAGTTGAAAGAGGACGCTATCAACCGATCAAAGTTTTGATTGCTCGTGCCACATTGGAGCTTGTCAAAGACAGGGATATAGAGGGAAGAATTACCTACTCAAGAATGCGTGCCATCAACATCTTGCTTCACAAAATTGTAATCAACTGTATCAGGCCAAAGTCTACATCCAAGACTGACGTGTCTAACTCCGAGGCGAAATTGATGTACGCGATCAATACAGGGAAGAAGTTCTCTCTCCCTCACACCATTCTTTTTCACATGTACAGAGCAATGGTGAAGGACAAGGGCCAATTGCCTTACCCAGGTCTTGTGACCAAGATCTTCAGACACTTAAACATTGAACCTCCACATACTCTTTGTGTTCGACCATGCGACAAAATGGTGGTGGGTTTGAAAATGCTGACAAAAATGCGTCTGAAAGAGCTTACTAAGGCAATGGAGAAGTTCAAAGTGAAGACTCCAGTATCTTCTGCATCAAAGAGAAAAGGGAAGGAGCCCATTGGTGCCCCGTCCAAAAAGAAAAGAACTCTCATCTTGGAGGATGAAGAAGAAGAGGAAGATCTCACTATCTCTGCATTGATAAGGACCAGACGTTCTGTACCTAAATCAACGGAACATCAGAAAAAAGGGAAAGAAGCAGAGGAAAAAGAACAGAGAGAAGAAGAGGAGCAAGTCAAGAACAGAGAAGCAGAGGAGCAACAAGAGAAAGAGAAAGAAGCTGAAGAAGAAGGAGAAGCAGTGAAAGAAAAGTCTGCAGATAAAGCCAGAGAAAAGGGAAATCAAGATGCTGAAGAGCATGACCATCACTCTTCCCCATTTGAGATCCTAGAGACAGGGGTAGATGGCGAGCAAGGAAGGACTACACCACATGCTGTCAACAGTGAAGGTGTAAGTCGCTCACCAGCAAATCCAGAAGATTTTCAGGTTTCTCAAATGCCTGAGGAAGGACATGATATGTCAACACCAAATCTGGAAGATTACACCGAAGTTCCATCGTTTGCTTTCACTCCATCCGAGAGAGCAAATGCGAACACACAGACGGACAATACAGCAGATTTACGTCGTATCCTTGATGTTCTTTTGGAAATGCAGGGTCAAATCTATGCTCTGGACTGTGAACTTCAAGTCATGAAGAATGCTGGACAAGCATCTTCTATTACCCTGGAGGATAAAATGAAAGACCTCGCTCTTCAAATTCAAGCCAATGCCAAAGCAGAAGAGGTGGCTCATCTACGGGAAGACTTGAAGAGGTTGGAAGGCATCGTATAGTCGATGGGAGATTTCCAGATTGTGCGCATTCTCAAGCAGACTTGACTCTTTTCTCACCTTTTTAATGATGACAAAAAGGGGGAGAATTGCAATTTGAACTCTTTAAACTTTGACTTTAAATTTCTTTTGTGTGTTTGAATGTTTGTTTTTGAGTATGACTTGGGTGTGAACTTGAATTTGACTGACTTAGGTGTGGATTTTGATGCTTGACTGTTTACATTTATATCAAGTGTTGTTGTATGGTCTTGCTCATGAAAGACTAACCGATTTTCTGTAGATGTAGAGTCTGGTTGATTTATTAATCTTTGTGAGATAGCCATATTGCTTGAGTAATGTCTTGCAGGTCAAAGTTGTTCAAATCTACAGGAAAGTTTTGTCATCATCAAAAAGGGGGAGATTGTTGGAGACATCTTTCCAGAATATTTTGAAGCTGATAAAACGTTTCTATCAGTCTAGTCTGGATAATTGCAGACCTTCTGTTTAGAGTCTAAAGAATTTTAGATCACCAGACTCAACGCTCAAGACTCAAGACTCAAGACTATTCTTATTGACAGTTTTTCTAATCCAGTGACGAAGGCAATCCAGAGCCGAAGTATTTGATTAAGGATTTAGTCCTATCCTCTGGAGAAGATCTCTTGGCTGGATAAATATAACGGATTCTTTTATTCGTAATCAAGATCGTTTGAAGATCCAATGGTCGACGAAATATTCTTGGAAGGTTCTATTCTTGGAAACTAATATCCTGATTGTATGGGCGAACATGATTGATGGGCTATCATCAGGTTCCTTTAATAGCTCGAATGATCTTCTTGATTGATTCCATTCAACGGGTAGATTGGAGGAATTCCTTTGGTAAGTGCCAACGGGTATGATGGCATAAAGGAGTATAAAAGGAAGACGTTCTAGTTGCTTTAGTGCATGATCGATAGAGAAATTCCAAAGTCTGAAGCACCTTGAATATTAGTCGATATATTCTAAGTGAAATTGTATACACAAAGAGTGTCTATACTTAGTGAGACCTTGAGCGAGTGTGGTAGATCATTTACACCGAGAAATCAAGGAAGAACAATGCTATAACATCTCTTTGTTCATAGTGGAATCCAGCCAATAGGCTGTCAGTGCAGAAGAGTGGACGTAGGCTTGAAATAAGCCGAACCACTATAAACCGCGTGTTCAATTTTCTCTTCCCTTCTCTCAGTCTTACTTTGATTATTGTTTGTCTCAAATCTATCAACTATCCAGTATTGTGCAATTATTGAGAAAAATCTTTTATATACCTATTCACCCCCCTCTAGGTACTTATACTAGCTATATCATAGTGGGACTCATTGCAATCTCCCCCACCAGTGACCCTGTCCCTTGATCGGGAGTCCAATTTGCTACCGGAAGGTGCTTTGTACTCCACAAGGGCCTTAGCCATGGACATGGTCATAGAGAGATCCTCGCACTGTGTTGCTTTAACTCTTGTTTCACCTACAATTTGGGGCCACCCACGAATTGCTAGTAAGCCTTCATGTCATTCGTGGATGAGATTTGAAGTAGCAACCCCAAGAATTTCTTCACATACTCCCAAAGTTCTCCCTTTTGCTCTAGGCAACATAGTTCCCCCTAAGCTTCCTTTTTCGCATAGGTGGGGTAGTATTATCGCCAAAATTCTTTGATGAACATTTCCTAGGTCATGATAGGTTCACTACTCCTATCATTGGACCTACGACACCTCTACAACAAAGCATTATCGATCAAGTACATAGTTGCAATACTTACCCATAGTGCACTATTGGTAAGTCCTCGTGGATTTTAAGTATAGTTCCATGTATCACAGGAAGTTGTCCCCATCCTTGGCCACCCATGAGCCCTTGAACTCCTTCAGCTTTAGGATGTTCACTTGTGGACTAGTTTGCAAGGTGACCACCCTGTTCATGCATGCTATTTTTACCTTGGTGACCTTTGCCTAAGCTCAGCCATTTCCACACGTATGGTCTCTACCAAGGCCTCCAAGGCATTGTCCCCCTGCTTGAGTTCCTTGATTATGTTGGTCAGGCTTCCCAGTGTCTCTAGAGTTCTCCCAATCCATATCTATGCCCTTGCACTTCAGCCTTGAGCTCCCCCATTTCAGTTTCACCTCCTTCGATGGTCACAAAAGGTTCCTCAACCATTCCTTGGAGGTTCACGACGATGTTCTCCATCTTCACCATGCAAGTCTCCAAGTCACCTAGCACGTCCCTCGAACTCGATCTACCACGGCCCTTCTTTGCTTGGATGGCTAGATTCTCGGTGGCTCTCCCACAATCCTCACCAGCCTTTCCATCTCAGTGCTCCTCACCATGGATGGTCGATAGGCTAGAACATAGGTCCATTGTGCCTTGGAACAACCTGGCTCTAATACCATTTGTCATGGATCAATCAATCCAACCCTTCCTTACATATGCGGCCTTAGGAATTTTTCCCAAGTCAATCTCACTCACTTACACTCATGAGAACCATAGAGAAAAATTCTAGAGAGAGAAGCTGTGAAGATTATATTTACTTGTGAGATGGATACGAATGAGAGAAATATGGCCCTAACCGTAGCTGTATATCTCTCATCAATCTGACGGTAGATATTGCATCTCCTCATTGACTTAACTGCCCTTGTTTATTACAATAGTGTACATTCACAATATTGCATGCCCCCAAGATTATTCTAGAATACGTAAGAAAACCTTAGGACTTGGGAGATTCGAGGGTTGCTCGTTAATGGATCAGTCATGATCCATCATTCAAAAGCCCACTTCGGTCATGTCATTTCTCTGAGCAATGACATGGTGATGGACAGAGGACTGAAACAATAGTGAGGTGGTAGTGAAGGCAATTCACGGGTTTGAGTTGACAATGAGTCTAAGTTGAGTATGTTCGTTGTGGTCCTAGTGGGGTGAATGGAGGAAGAATAAAGGAAAGAGAATAGGGAAAAAGAAATAGAAGGAAGAAGTAAAAAAGTATAATTGAAACGTGTTGCATGGTGAATGGACTATTGCATAAGTGACATGGCATTGTAGTTATATGTAATATTTTCTCGCCCCAACAATTCACCCCACCAATAAAACGTTGATAAAAAGTAATCTCATATATGTTTTACACAAAAATAATGTTTACATATTTATTTATTTTGCATATTTAGGGATGTGATATTTAGATCATATTGCCCCCATTGGTAGACTTGAATGGTGCGTGCATCAAAGATTGGACTAAATAATGTTCCCATTAGCCACATCCTTTCCCAATCCCATGGTCCCCCTCTCAAAGACCTTGATACATCGCCTCTCTCTCTCTCTCTCTCTCTCTCTCTCTCTCTCTCTCTCTCTCTCTTTCTCTCTCTCTAATCTCAAAAACTTCAAAAAGCCTTTTGCTTTTCTTCTTGTAATAATCACTGGACTTTTCTTCTTGTACTTAAAAGGATATATCAATTTAGCCAAAACCCAAAGCCGATCTCTCTAAACCTTTCTTGAGACCTTTTTTCCTACCCGCAACTCTTTGAAACATCAGAATGATTGATGTAGACCAAGATTTCGAGTAAGGGGGATGAAAGTAAGTGTCGTGAAAATATGTCGGAGAAGAGAATCAAATAGTAAACATAAGGAAGGAAATAAATATGTCATCAAGATAACCTATACCAATTCGATTAGTGAAACATGCATTCATGGGAAAGTAGCATAGAATTTCACTATGAAATAAATGGTTAATATCACAAAAAACTCCAAAATAGTACACTTATGGCAATTTGACCACAAATTAATTTTTTAACTAGAAAAAACCTCAAACTGGTACATTCATGATAAACTTATTTCAAACTAATTTATTGACCACAAAAAACCCCCAATTGATACATCTATGATAAATTTACCATCTATTAACTTGTCAAATTTTAACATTAAATTTATTGACGTGAATGATGCATGGTAAAATCCATCAAGTTAATGTTAAAAAAAAAAATCTCAAATTTGTCGCAATGTATTGTTAAATTTATCATAGGAGTACCATTAAATTTGTCATACATGTATCACTTTGGGGTTTTCCGTGATATTTACCTTATGGATTATTACGTGAACTTGTCATGTCACCATACCATGTCTCCATGTGTCATCTAGGTTAGTAAATTTAATGATTAAATTTCATGAAAGCTATAATGGAGTGTAAAATTGTCACAAGTGTCCACTTTGTAGTTTTTGATGGTCAACAAATTAGTTTTGAATAAATTTTTCACGAGCGTACTAATTTGGGATTTTTTATGATAAAAAAATTAGTTTTTGGTAGATTTGTCATAAGTATTCTAGTTTGGAGTTTTTTCATGATATTAACTCTAAAATAAATTATACAATGAAAATTACAATCATTTGAGTATTTATATACTCTCTAGGTGTTTCTCGACTTCTAATTACACTAAATAACTCACCAAGTATTTAGCCCCTCACAATTACTAATGAAATCTCACTCAAAGAATTACACAAATTCTAATCACATGAATTTAACTAGCTAAAATTACTATAGGATACGATTACAACAAGCAAGACCCTCATGGGAAGAACTCTCCGCACAATTCCCTTTTGTGCAATCTGAGAGTTCAATCTTCTCTGTAAGTAGCAAAAGTGCATTCCGTGATCTCCATAGCCAGAATAAATAACATATGTATGATCAAGTAAAGATATTTGCATATCTAATTTGGAATTCATGGTTTTTGATACAGAATAATGACAATCCAAACTCAAGAATTATTGCCCTTTATATCACTAGCTCAATGAGACTACCTTCACCTTTAGCATTTAGTAAATGCTCCTTATGTGATGATAATTATGTGTCGGGGGTAGAGGAGAGATTTAGATATTATTTGTAAAGTTTTCAACCATATCCTTTTATTACGAGTTAGGCTCAACTCAGCTCACACTAATTAGCCTCATATTAGACGAATTAAGAAACATTCTATCCTACCTTATTAGACCAATCTTGTAACATGGTAAATTATAATATCAATTAATGTGACCCCTATTAAACAAACTCTTACATTTTCTCGACACTCAAAGGCACACCTTCAATGTTAAGAGAACTCTATTTATAACCAAGAGAAGCTTCCATCATTTCTTGTTGCACAAGCAAGGTTTCTTTAGTGGGTTGAAAAATAGCAGAAGGTAACATGATCAAGTTAGGACCTAGAAAAGTAGCATGCACTTCAATTAACTTCTTTTTGCCAGAGCTACCAACCTAATTCACATTGGAAAAGGCCTCCAATTGAGTATCATTGGATCGAGAAAGAAGCAAACTAAACAACCTTGTACATTTGGGATAGCGCAAATGCATTTTACCATTTACTAGTGGTCTTTACTTGATGCATGCATGAATTGAAAGGCTTTATTAGCAGCAAGGGAGAGATCCGGTTGTGTTATTGTCACATATTATAGGCACCAACTATAGACTGATATATAATAGGATCAAACATCAAAGTATCTCATTTCTCATTTGGTTCTGTAGTCACAGCCATAGAAGCTTGTGCAAGGTTGCAATAAAACATTCCAACCCAGTGAAGAAGATCACAATGCGATGTCCTTGAGAGAGAATCAATCCTTCAAAGTGAGAAATAGCTATATCCCAAGGAAGAAGTGGAGTGGGCTGAAATCCTTAATTGAATACTATGTAGATAATTTCTATAAGAATGGACTCATAGTTGAAAATGCATTACCTATAATCAGAATGTCAATGACATAGATAAAAAAAAAATGACCTTAGGGCCTCTTCGATAGATAAATAATGAGGGATTTGTTTGTGACACCAAAAATCCCAAATGAAGCAAAATTGTGAAAGTCATTGTAACTAGGCTCTCGAAGCTTGCTTGACACCATGTAGAGAACGGTGAAACTTACAAAGATAGTCACGATAAGCCAGCTTCTCAAACCTAGTGAGTTGTGTGAGTTGCTTTATGTGCACCTCTTTAGAAAGAGCCCTATATAAGAAAGCATTGTACACATCCAATTGTTGCACTGGTCACCCTTATAAGATATCCCAAAAAAAAAAAATTGCAGTGAACAACGGTTATCTTCACAACTGGACCAAAGGTTTACATAAGTGTTAAAATATTTAAATAATAAATCACATCTTCATTTAATAACTTAAGCTTGTAGAATAATTGATAGTGGTCTCACGAAATCTAACATGGTATCATAGCAGGAGATCTTAAGTTCAAATCTTTCCAAGCTCCAATTTCCTTCCCAATTAAATATGTCCACGCTTAGTACTAGACAAAATGATTAAAATATAAGTATTATAATATTTGAATAATAAATCACGCATTCATCTAATGCTTAAACTTTTAAACAGTTGGTAGTAATCCCATCAAAATCTCACATGGTAATTAAGCTAGATGTTATGAGTTCAAATTTTTCTAGGCCCAGTTGCCTTCCCAATTAAATATGTCCACTTAGTACTATGCGAAAAAACTAGAATGAGTATTAGAATATTTAAATAATAAACCACGTTTTAATCTAATTAACTAAGTCTTTAGAATAACTGGTAGTGATCTCACAAAATCTCATGCACTACAATCCTTGTGCTGTCACATGTACCTCTTAGTCCTTGTGTTCATTTCTAACCAACATGGTGTTGTTCATTGGTTGCTTAGAGCAATGCCAATTCTTCTTCTTTCAATGTCACCTTGTCTTGGGCTTCTTAGTCGGTTGACTACATGGCTCTTTCTTCGGGTCGACCATCACTATATTGCCTCATAAGTACTCTACTTCCGAAAAGATCACATCTATCGACATGTTATGAAGAGTTGGAGTGGGATAATCCAACCTTACCTTTGGCTTCTCTAAAGGTTGTGGCTTCATGTGTGACTCGATTACGGACTCCTCAACTCTCAACCTTTCATCCACAAATTAGATCATGGAGATATTCTTAGTCTTCATTAACCCATGGAACATAGGCACCACTGTTGGGCATGTTAATGATTATGATGCACTGGGTCCTCACGTCGACCATGGCCTTTGCATTTTCGAGGAATTCTAAACCTAAGATTAGATCATAGCCATCAAGTGGAATTACCTCGAATGGGAGTTTGCCTTCCGTCCATCAATTTGGACTTCCACGTCTTGGGTAGCGCCTGTGGCCTTTACGTCATCCAAGTTGATAGCTTTGTACTGATTCCCAGTTGGTTCCACATGAAGTCCCAAACTCTTTGCCACTTCAATTGATATGAACATATTTGAAGCACCTGTTTCAACCAAGGCATATGGAGTTGTGTCACATACCATGACTTCCACAAATGACAAATTTGTATTTGTGGACTTCTTCTTGGGTGGTGTTTGGGCCCTCACGAAGTTGAGAACCTCCATGGCTCTAAGTCACACTTACCTTCTCTCTTGTTCTGGCTCCTCCTCCTCTTCTACGGTGAGAAAGGCATTGATCTTGCTCTTATTGGAGCTTTTTTAGGTCCAAGCATGGGGATGATAGTGGCTTCCCATGATTTCTCTCGACTACCATGGTCTCTTTGGTGGGAAGTGTCTCCTTTTTTGTCCTCATGGTGGCAATCTGTTCCCCATCTACTCACTTTGGACTTGGAGGATTCTACTTTGGTGAAGTTGGCGAGAGATTTGGCCATGGTGAGGCCTCTCAAGATACTTTGAACATCCCTTCGTTTGAGCTCGAGTCGGGCCCACAGTTTCAATCTATCCATGAATGCCTCGAGAGCCTCCTCCTCCCCAAGGTTGGGAATTTAAAGCTTGAGCTTAGGGAATTCCTTCATGTACTCTCTCATTGTGCGTTGCTCAAGGCGATGGAGTTTGCTATTGGCCTCTTGTTAAGCAAACTCAAGGAAGAAGTAATCCCGAAATTCCTTGACAAAACTATCCCACATATGGATAGGATCAACCCCTCATTTGGTCTCATTGTACCTATTGTGCCATCAAAACATTGCATTATCGGTTAAGAACATCGAGGCAATCCTTACCTTGGCCATCTCGTCTTGGATGTTGATGATGCCAAAGTATTGTTCTATGCTACATAGAAAGTTGTCCACCTCTTTGGTGGATCAATTGCCCTTGAATTCTTTGGTCTTTGACACATCTAGTTTGTGTGCTACTTGAACGGGCATGACTCCATTCATGATGCTAAGTTTGCACAAGGAGAGCTCAATCTTGAGATCTTGGACCTCCACCTTCAAGGCTTCAACCTTGTTGATGTGATCCTTCACTTTGTCGAGTCCTTCCATGAGTTCCTCCATGGCACTTCTCATCATGGTGAGCTTTTTATCAAGGGCGACATGACATCCAAAGAGACATCCCTCTTCTTGGCTTGACTGTGGGTCCCCTTTACTTGGGTGACCTTATCTTGGGCGATCTCTCTACCCATAACAGCATCTTGGCTCAACATTCTCTCAAAATTGGTGTGCTCCTTGATCTCTTAGAACGTCTCTCCTCTACTTGATATGATACCACTTGTCACAAGCTGATCATTTGGGATCGAGACTATGTAGTGACTTAGCCTTCCTTGGATCACTGGAGTGTCTAAGCTAAGCCTTCCAAAGGGATCAATCACTTGCTTGTTCACCTGGATCATAGAGAGAGAAGTTCTAGATGAGAATGCTTTGTATTACCAAATTGCTTCGATGTATACAAATAAGGGGGCGAACACTCCTGTTTATACAAGAGGTCCCCTCATTACATCTGTTGATCGACTCTAGATCTAATGGACGAGATCTCATCTCCTCATCTAACAATTACCGGCATTTAAGTCGAGAATGCTTTAGAATTTGGCGTAATTACCGTATTGCCTATCCCTGAGAATGTCCCGAAAACCCTAGGTGACTTTGGACTATCTTTTTCGATTAAGCACAGTCCTTTAATCACGAAGAACCTTGAGATCGTGACACTATCATATAAGATTTTGAATCCATCACGGAACCTACAACCTAGAGACTCTAGAGGTTGAATAGAACCATATATTACCTTGTATTTTTTTTTTCAAAATTTCTTGTTAAATAATAAATGAAAAATCAAGTGTATAAATAATAAAGCAAACAAATATTTTTGTATAACAATAACATAATGCTATGATATAATATCAGCAAAAGTCAAATACAAGGTACCTATTTACAGTGTAGATTCCCATATCAAAAGTTGCTGACTTGGTCGGCAAACATAGTCGTAAACCCATCGTCATCATCTAGCATCCCCCATCCCCGCCCCCCTCATTCTCATGAAACATCGTTGGAGTTTTGACAATGGCCAAGAATCAAAAGAATCTTTCATTCCATGCCGCAATAACAAGTCATTTTGTCTTACTATATAATAATATAATAAAACTCTATTTATTTTGCAAAAAATATTTTTCGAGAAAACATTTCTCTTTTTCTCGACATTCGGATCACTTAGGAAAATTAGTCAACGGATTTCCTAATCCATGGAAAATCTAGACTTAAATTCAAGAAAATGATTTACGATTTAAAATCAATTTTCAAAATATAACTAAATTTCAATGCTTTGACAATAAAGTCTACTTTTGCGTATGGGAACTTTAACACTCAATCCTAGGTGCTTGGCGTTCGGGCCAGCGACCCCAATGCTAGTCCCTAGCACCTATCCCCAAGTCCATCACGGCCTGGCCATGAACCCCTATGCTTGTGGCCGGGTCCTCAACGCCCAAGCTTATGTCCACAAAGGCCAGGCTTAGGATCCCTATGCTTATGCCTATATCTCTCGCATCGGACCAAAGTGGCCCTACCTGGGTCAAGGTCTATCAAGGCTGGAGCAAGATCCCAGTGTTTGTGCTTAGTTCCTCAATTGCCCATGCGTATGTCACTAGCACTCGATACTTTATGTGTATTTAGAAAAATCAAATATGATTTTTCTTTCCAAATAACAGAAAATATTTTTCTGATTCTCTTCCAAATTTCAATCAAACACCGAAAGATATTGTCATTTTCCTTTAAAATGACTTACTTGAAAACATTTTCTAAAAATGCCACATTTTTCACGAAATAAATTGAGCCTAGATGTCATATTAAGTAATCATATTGGATCACATGTCAGATTACCATCATATCAAATTTCCTTATATATTCGAGGATAATGCTGCCACATCATCATATACCTTTCGCCAAATGAAAAGTACCCTATTATAGTTGTAATGTCATCTGATCATAGTCACTACACCGATCTTGGATTCACAGGCAGCTTTTGTCCCAAATAGGTGACTATTAGGGCGAATAGAAGGGGTGCCGTAAGAAAAACGACAACACTCGGCAAATTTTAAGTGGCGCTTTTACGCATTATGCTCTCTCCAAATTTTTATTTCTGAAAGGAAGTGGGGTTGGGAGATCTTGTCAGCACGCAGGTGACGATGTTCCTATTGACCTTGGCTAAATGATAGAATCTACATTTTGCAAATTATGTATATATGCCACTATTTGGCCGAAAAGTGTTCACAGAACATCTTTTAAAATGTCGATCGATGTAGAGATCGACAAAAGATGTAAGGGGTCCTTCGCTGGTTCTTAGACCGGAATGCAAACTAGCTAGAAAATTTAAAATTCAAAAATTAAAGGCAATCGCAGCCAATCATATGAAATTCTACTGGAATGTAATGATGGCAAGAAAATAAAATTGGACAATTGGTGTTCATCGATTGATTGGCGGTCCTTCGCTTGAATTGCAATCCATCCTAATACTTATTACTACTAGTGAAGGTTAATGATGATTATAAAGAAAGTAAATAACATCCTATGTGACTCCTAGAATTTAGCAAAACATATATTAACAATCATAGACCCACTACTTCCACCATCGTGGCCACATCACTTGCCCCATATTGACAGTTACTTTTGTAGTTTGCAACTCCTATTCCCAATAGTTATAGCAGTATATATTTATTGGCGATCGTCACTCGTGACTTTTGAGATTTATGGCTTAGCGATTTGATGATCATGCTGGCTTCATGATAGAATGCATCATTATGATTGTACCTGAGATTGTTAGTTTCGTGTTTTGAACAATTATCCTGTTCTTAATTCATTGATCTTCACTTCAATTTTGGTTTTTTTGTTGACTGAATTAAATCTCATTTATCAACACCCATGAGTCA
Source organism: Eucalyptus victrix (assembly GCA_016097545.1). NCBI lineage: Eukaryota > Viridiplantae > Streptophyta > Magnoliopsida > Myrtales > Myrtaceae > Eucalyptus > Eucalyptus victrix. The sequence continues at coordinate 33,200,418 of CM027837.1, forward strand.
ATGCTTAGTAATTTTCTCTTAAGTCGCTTATCGGCAACTTCTCATCACCTATGTCAATTTTCTATAGTTGCCAACCAAAAGGACTTAGCAAATATTACCTCAGCCATGTCTTGCTCGATCTTTCTAGTCTAAGTTGACAGTTGAAGACTTGAGTAATTTTTTGTGCCCATAGCCATGCTGCTAAAAATGGGAAAGTCATTTGACCTCTTCAATCTAATTTCATAAATTTTCATCTTATATGTCAGTACCCTAGTGATGCATGACTTTACTTTCCAAGCCACAAGTTGAGAAGGTCAATCCACTTGTGCTAGTAATGCGCGATTATTATGTCAATTAATAAGCTCCCGGACCTCTAGTGCTTCAATTTTAAACGTAATGACTCATTGGAACCTTTGTTTATTGAGTGTACGGCTCTTTTGGCAACATTCGAAGGGCATTGTCAAGTTGGTCAAGTCTCCTAATTCTTTTATTTTACAAAAAGGAAAAACAAATACCGTAACCTACAATAATTGAACTATCGAGACTGTGCGGGAGACCGATTTTGCACCGTTCATACTAAATTAATTATTAATTTTCGCTCGTGCGGTCAAACATCGTTTCCATTGTTCTATATTTTCTTTTTTAATTACACAAAGGATGTGACCTCGAGACATTGGAACACCAAAAGACAAAATCCATATCGAGAGATTTATGTATTCATTGAATAATCTATTTTTCTTGCTCTGTGCATTCTAGGAATAAATAAAACAAAAGCAGAATGTAGGGGGTGAACGACTTTGTTCTTATTGCCTCTCCTCCATCTCCACTAAGCTTCTTTTCAACGTCTTACTCTTTAAATATTATGAGTCTATTTTTCTTAATTTAATTATAAATTTTTTAATAGTGTCCATTTAATCTTAAAATTTTTAAGTTTTGTTAATTTAATTTTAAATCTATCATTTTAATAATTAGTCAAAATGATTACATTAACAAATTGTCAAAAAAATTTGAGAGGTAATCGGGAAAAAGGGGGAGTGGGAAATCCACGTGTGGAGACCATTTCACACATTTCAGCGAAAAAGGGGGGCAAACCACACGTGGAGACATTTCCTTGGAAGTGATCTGCTAGTCTGTCTGATGTCATTTATATTCTCCGCGAAAAAGAATACAAATATCCTATGATTTCTTTTTATCAACCACCGAAAATATCCTCTTTTTTTTTTCTTTTTAGGATGAAACTTGCGTTAATTTAGAAAGAAAAGACGGAAGGGTCAACATAAAAATAATCTTTGGTGGGAATGCGAAGATCGGCACAGCAGTGGTTGCGACAAATTGTTAATAATCACCATAAAAGTGTCTATATCTTCAAAAAAAAAAAAAAAAGATCATTGCCTAGGGGCCGAGCTTTTTTATTTTTTGGTCTCACTCTTCGCATCAATGCACACGTGTGCGCGGTACTGTTCGGCCCCATCCCCCTACCTCCTTCCCCTCCGATCCCTTCGTCGTAGGGCCGCATGTCCGATATCGAATCCCCCCATGACGGGTCACGAGAAATAGTTTGGACACGTGCCGTATTCTCAACGGGCACCGGAGCACGACAGGAGTACCCAATGTTTTTCTCTCATCGGAGAGCCACACGTCTCTCGACTGAATATACCGGCGAAAGTTCATCCAAGAAGAAACGCGACAGAGGAGAAACACGACCCCAAAGTCTCTGTCCCCCGCCCTCCACCTCCGTCTCTCTTTCTCTCTCCACCTTTCTTGAGGCTTTTTTGTTTTTATTCTCTCTTTTTCTCCACGAACTCCCCCATTGTCAACCGCCCTTTATTGAAAAATGAGGAAAGTAAGTGTCGCCGAGGAGAGAGAGGGTGTGCCAGTCACTACTCCAATCTTTTGAGGGAAGTGAAGTTCCTCTGCTTCACTCCTGATCCCCCTTAATGGGCTAATCAGATACACTCAGCCGCCCCCTTCCCTTTTCTAATTCTTGAATATCTCCCCACGATACTGACGCACGAAAATATACGCTATGAGGAACATGGCGTTGAAATTTTGAAAATTTCGTGGAATCCACGTTGAAATAGTTAGCTACGAACTTTTAGTCCGAATTTTATACATTATTGCAGAATTCTATGGTTCGGTTGCTTAAAAAAATATACCCGGGGCACGCTTCAGGAAGGCCTATACATTTTGGTAGTCGTGCCATGGAATTGAGTAGTCATGATCCTGGGCAATTCCACCAAGAAAAGGAAAAATGTGAAAAGGACAGAGATGCACACTTATGGAGTCCAATGGGGTGGTGGTCTGCTGCTCGCTTTGAAGTGGACCGGCATGGCCCTCTTCTCTCCCCCTATATTAACATACCAACAACGCTACCCCCTCCCATCTTCTTCATCATCTCCTTCTTCCACACCCAGAAATCTCCAGGAAAACCTCCACTTTCAATCACGAAGAATGCCAGATATGAAGGAGTCCTGGACCTCTCTGGCCTCCCTCCTGGGCACCTTGGCCTTCTGCCAGACCCTCCTCCAGGCGGTGCTCCCGCCGGAGCTCCGCTACGCCTCCCTCAGGTTCCTGAAGTGGATTCTTGGCTTCTCCTCCTCCTACTGCTACTTCGAAATCACCGAGGCCGTTGGCATCAACGATCTCTACAACGCCGTCCAACTCTACCTCAGCTCCTTCCTCTCCGCCTCTTGCAGCCGCCTCTCCCTCAGTCGCGCCCCCAACTCCAGCTCCACCAACTTCGCCCTCACCAACGGCGACTGCATCGCCGACATCTTTGACGGCGTTCCCGTCCAGTGGGAGCATGCGGTGACGCAGTGCCAGTCCAAGTCCTCCTCGCGGGGCGAGAAACGCTTCTTCACGCTTCGGATTAGGAAATGTGACAGGGACCGTATCCTCGACTCCTACCTGGACTACATCATGGACAAGGCCAACGACATCCGCCGTAAGAACCGAGAACGCCTCCTCTACACTAATTCGCTCGGCGGGTGGAACTCAGTGCTCTTCAAGCACCCGAGCACCTTTGACACATTGGCCATGGACCCGGAAAGGAAGAGGGACATCATGGAGGACCTCCGTGACTTCGTGGCCGGGAAGGCCTTCTACCAGCGGACAGGCCGGGCCTGGAAGCGGGGCTACCTGCTCTATGGCCCGCCCGGGACGGGGAAATCTAGCATGATCGCTGCCATGGCCAATTTCCTCAGCTATGACATCTACGACCTCGAGCTCACCAAGGTGCGCTCCAACTCGGAGCTCCGAGAGCTCCTCATGAGGACGAGCTCCAAGTCCATCATCGTCATTGAGGACATCGACTGCTCGGCCAATCTGTGCAACAGGTCGAAGGCGCCCCAAGACCTCGCGCGTCGGAGCTGCTCCGACCCTGGTGCCCCTAATACCGCATTGGGTAGCAAGGACGGGAACAACAACCCGATCACCCTCTCCGGACTGCTCAACTTCACCGATGGCCTGTGGTCGTGCTGCGGGAGTGAGAGGATCTTCGTGTTCACCACTAACCACATCGACAAGCTCGACCCAGCGTTGCTCCGGAGCGGCCGGATGGACATGCACATCTACATGAGCTACTGCTCGTACCCGGCGCTTAAGATCCTGCTCCATAACTACCTGGGCAGCGAGGCTGAGGACCTTGGTGAGGCGGCGGCGGCGAGCGAGCTCCGAGAGGTAGTCAAGAAGGCCAAGATGACGCCAGCAGACATAAGCGAAGTCTTAATCAAGAACCGGAGGAACAAGGAGAAAGCAGTGAGCAAGTTGCTGGAGGCGTTGAAGGCGAGAGCGGAGAGGAACGAGAAGTACGGGGGGTTGAGAGGGGAGCGCGAGCTGAACGGGGTGGAGGAGGAGGAGGAGGAGCAAGAGAAGAGGGCTCTGGAGAGCCCCAAAGATGGGAGCCACTGCGACACCGATTCTCGCAAGAAAGTGGAGGATGATGACGCGGAGAAGGCAAAATGAGAGGGAAAACTTGAATATGAAGGGTTCCGACAGATCATGAGCATTCAACATGTTGGTTTCTTAGAAAGGGTTTGTTGGGGGTGTCCAATTTCATATCTGTTTTGCTGATGGCATGGTGGTCAATTAACAAATCCTGGTCCTATATCGAAAAATCGGGTTTGATGTTTTCTTCTCTCTCTCCATGGAGAACTGTTGCTTGGGGACTTGATTTGGGAGCTGTTGTTTTTACCGTTGTCACATTAATCTGGAGTGTAATGATGTTCGCTCCCTTCATATCCAAATCTAGCGCCTGCTGGATCGCTGTTAATCCATTCTCACATTCGCGGTATCCTTGTCTATCAGTGCGTGTTTTTAATTAGTTTCACTCAGTAGTTTAACTTTTTGTAGATAGTTCTCTTTCGTCAAGAATTAGACTTTGATTTAACTCCTAGGATTCATGTCCCGTGGCTCAATAACAAGGCCCTGTATAACTTTTGTCCAACTCATATTGTGGTTGTTTACTTATATGATTGCATATCCATGCATGAACATTATTTAGTGACATAGGATAATAAAATGAGGAAATATTGTGTGAAAATCGCTTTCGAAAGACTGGGAATTGATATCAAAAGGTCATTAATTACACAACTAGTATAATCAAGTTCCTGAATTTAGAATCTCTAGTTTGTAGGAAGTAAATTATCTCTCCACGTTTCACTTGGCTCCTAAGCGGCTCCAAATAAGTTAGTGGTGGCTCCCAATGCTATGTACAATTTTGTATTGAACGCTGATAGGAGGATACAACTTTCATTCCCATAGGTTGTGATTCTGTTGCTTAGTTAATTTGTGTTCGTATAATTGGTGTAACGATGGAAAATGGTCATTCTCGAAAAGAATTTCGTGAACTGATGCATGAACTGGTGTGAATTGACTTAAAAGTTTTGATTTGACATTGGTAGAACACTCATGGAAGAGAGTTGGGCTTTGCTTGTTTTAGCGTTAACTGTACTGTGGTGTTGGTTTAACTGTTTCATGCAGAAATGCACCTAAGCTTTCCCAAAGTTGTTAGCCTTTATTTCAGAGCATGGATTGAAAATGAGGAAAGACACATGGACTAAAATTCAGCTTTCATGTCCTAAAACATTCTCTCGACAGAATATGCAATCCAATGCTTTTGTCTTCACGGTGGTGGAAAAGCATTTGTAGACTCTTGAGTCTAGTCCTAGCACATCCCTCATATGTACTTGGCCTGCACTTAAGTCCAATGTTTCCGACATCAACTTGGAATCCTAGATGTAGATGGACCAACAACTGCATGAACATCATTACTTCGAGGCATCCATACAACATATATGTGTCCACGATAAAGAAGATACCCAGAAACTTTCAGCGGCTTGGAGAGCTTCGAGTCTCTATTCCTTTTCGTGCTTTCTCTCTCTTTAAACCTGGCACACGGATAGTTGGTTGTGACGCTTTTTCAATTTATCAAATCATAAACTTGTATTCATTTTAAAGAAATAAGTTATCTACATATGGGCTTCATATACTTAATTTTTTTTTTTTTTTTGGTTTTATTTTGTAAGAATGGCTTCACGTTTCGCAAAAGAAATATTTTCGATTATGTAGTTTGAAATAAAAATTCTATTCAAAAGCCGAAAGGAGACTTATTCTATATCAAGAGAAATAGGTGAGTGGAGAAAATTGGGTCCCTCTTGCTTACAAATTGAACTTTTCCTGCAAATGTGGGCTTAAGTGGGGTTGGAAGAGCTTGTGAGCGTGCAACTAACGATGTTGAGATTGAACTTCCCTAACGACATAGAATCAACATATTGCAAAATGAAGATCTTCCTCTCCTCCCATTTATTGGTTATATATTCCTCGATGATATAAATGTGAAATTCAATAAACCTCCTCCACCTAATTTCATAAGACTTTCATCCATGGCTTTAGTAGGCTAGTGATGCATGATTATACTTTCCAACTTACCAGCTCGTAAGAGGTCTGCTCATGACACTAATGCGTGATTATTGTGTTGACGAATTAGTTCCTTGACCTCTAGTGCTTCGGTGATACGGCCCTGTTAACAGTGTTCAAAAGGCATTGTTTAGTTGGACCCATCTCCCAACTCTTTTATTTTATATATAAAGTACCATGTACTTCATGAATTGAACTATCGCTATGGTGAGATAGATGGATTTCGCACCGTTCATCCTCAATTCACTATTAATCATCGCTTGTGCAGTCAAACATTGTTCCATTTTGTTTTTTATGATGCTGGAGGAACCGATTTGCAGCCGACAGCTGCGCCGTAAACCCCCAAGTGACACTTAAGCAGGAGGACCTACCATCTCTGAGTCACACTTAATACACCACGAAAGATGTGACTATTGAAACATTGTAATACCAAACGACAATCCTTATCGAGGTAATCATTGAATAATATATTTTTGCCAATCTGTACATTCACTTCTCCTAAAGAAACAAAGCAAAAGCAAAAGGGGGAGGGGTTGAGCGTGGCTGGTTCTCATTGTCTCCTCTCATCGCCACTAAGCACCGTTTAAGCATGCGTGGGACGCACTGACCATCTCTCCTCTCACTTGACTTTTATTTTACTTTTGTTTGAAAGGACTAGTAGCACGAAAAGCTCCAAACCAGCACATCTATAATAAATTTGTTTTGAACTAATTTTTCAACCATAAAAAATTTAAACTAATATACTTGTGATAAATTTATTAATTGAACAACTTGGCATGATCAAGATAGCACGAGCACTAGCTCCTTGCATTGCTTTTTTTAGCCAATTGAATGTCTTTTGGTATCAATCTGTCCACTCCCATAGCATCTTGTTTTTCAACATATCCATGTGTGGCACGGTGATACTTGAATAATTTTGAATGACTTGTCGGTAGTGGTTGGCAAGACAAAGGACCGATCTCTTCTCTATTACCCAAATCAGCAATTCTCAATCCACGATGGCTGAGATCTTGGCTGAGTCCATCCGCACTTGTCCACTTTCGACGATGTGCCCTAGGAATGGCACTTCCCGCTATGCAAAGGTGCACTTCTCGCTATGCGAAGGTGCACTACTCATGCTTAACCTTATGTCCCTAGCCATGTTGCATGTTGGGACTTCCTTGGAATTCACCGTCTTAAGCCACTTGGCTACTTTCTCAACTCAAAAGATGAGTTTCTTTGTGGCCTCTTCCCACGTGAATAGATTAGATGCCCCAATGTGAGTACACTCATCGTGGTTCCTCCGATTGTCACATCCAAGAACATGAGTCTTTTGGGTTTGTTCTCCTTCATGTCCTTGATTGAGCTTAGGATTTGCAACAAACCTAGTCACGCCTCCTCTTGCTTTTCCTCATGAATCTTGACAAGCGCTACAAGCTTGCTTGGAGTTGGCATTCACAAGTCATCTGTGCATCGTTGCACAAAAAACACTTGAAGGCTGGGCATTCCTTCTTATGCCCTCCACTGCTCCACTTTGTCTTTCTCTTAGAAGAGGCCACGAGTAGCTTGTTTCCACTTGAGTAATGGAACTTGGTGTGATCTACCCCACTAGTGACATTGTCCCTTGATTGGGAGTTCGATTTGCAAGGGGAAGGTGCTTTGTACTTCCCAAGGGTCTCGGCCATGGATATGGTCGTAGAGAGATCTCTTGCATTGTGTCACTTCAATTCTTGTTTCACCTACGATTTGAGGCCACTCGTGAGTTGCTAGTAAGCCTCTGTGTTGTTCGTGGATGTGATTTGAAGTAAACTCCAAGAATTTCTTCACGTACTCCTGAAGTCCTCCCTTTTGCTTTAAGTAGCAGAGTTCCTCCTAAGCTTCCTCTTCTACATATGTGGGATAGTATTGTCGTCGGAGTTCCTTGATGAACATTTCCTAGGTCGTGATAGGTTCACCACTCCTATCATTGGACCTATGGCACCATCACAACAAAGCATTATCGATCAAGTACATAGTTGCAGTACTTACCCATAGTGCACTAATGGTAACCCCGAATGGAATTTAAGTATAGTTCCATGTACCATAGGAAGTTGACCATATCATCGGCCATCCATGAGCCCTTTGAACTCCTATGGCTTCGTGGTGTCCACTTGTGGACTTGTTTGAATGGTGACCACCCCATTCACACATGCTACTTCTACCTCGGTAACATTTGCCTAAAGCTTAGTCATTTCCATGTGCATGGCCTCTACCAAGGCCTCCAAGGCATCGCCCCCCTACTTGAGTTCTTTGGTTATGTTAGTTAGGCTTCCCAATGTCTCCCTTTGGAGTTCTCCCAATGCATATCTATGCCCTTGCACTTTGGCCTTGAGCTCCCTCATTCTAGTCTCACCCCTTTGATGATCATGGAAGGTTCCTCAACCATTCCTTGGAGGTTCGTGATGACATTCTCCATCTTCACCATGCAGGTCTCCAAGTCACCCATATGTCCCTCTAACTTGAGTTACCATGGCCCTTTTTTGCCTAGGTGGCTACATTCTTGGAGGCTCTCCCATAATCCTCAATGGCCTTTCCATCTCGATGCTCCTCATCGTGGATGGTCAATAGGTCATAACATGGGTCCATTGTGTCTTGGAACAACCTGACTCTAATACCACTTGACACAAGTCAATCAATCTAGCATTCCCTTACATATGCAACCTTAGGAATTTTTTCCCAAGTCAATCTCACTCACTCATGCTCATGAGAACCATAGAGAGATAAAATCTAGAGAGAGAAGCTCTAAAGATTGTATTCACTTGTGAGATGGATATGAAGGAGAGAAAGGAGACCCTAACCATAATGTATACCTCTCATCAATCTAGCAATAAAGATCGCATCTCCTCATCTACTTAATTACCCGCATTTATTACAATAATGTACATTCACAACATTGCCCACCCTCAGGATTATTCTAGACTACATAAGAAAACATTAGGACTTGGGAGATTCGAGGGTTTCTCGTTAATGGATCAATCATGATCCATAGTTCAAAAACCCTCTTCAATCATGTCATTTCTTTGGGCTTTGACATGGTGGTGGACAAAGGACTGAGACAATAGTGAGGTGGTAGTGGAAGGTGATTCATAGGTTTGAGTTGACGATGAGTCTAAGTTAATTATGTTTGTTGTGGTCCTAGTGGAATGAAAGGAATGAATAAATGAAAAGGAATAGGGAAAAAGAAATAGAAGGAAAAAGTAAAAAGTAAAAACTTATAATTGAAATGTGTCACATTGTGAATAGACTATTGCATAAGTGACATGATATTGTAGTTTTATGTAATATTTTCTCTGTCTCTACAATTCACCCCACCAATAAAAATGTTGATAAAAATTATATCTCATAAATTTTTTACACAAAAATAATATTTACATATTTATATTTTTTTGCATATTTAGGGATGTGATATTAAGATTATATCTCCCCCATTTACTTTGGTAGACTTGAATGGCGCGTGCATCATAGATTGGACCAAATAATGTTCCCATTAACCACATCCTTTCCCAATCCCATGGTCCCCTCTCAAAGACCCTGATACATCGCCCCTCTCTCTAATCTCAAAAACTTCAAAAAAACCATTTTCCTTTTCTTGTTGTTATCTTCACCAGACTATTCTTCTTGTACTTAAAAGGATACATTATTTTAGCCAAAAACCAAAGCCAATCTCTCTATTTCAACCTTTCTTGAGACATTTTTGGCTTTATTCTCTCTTTTTCTTGATGGACTCCCCAGTTCCTACACGCAACTCTTAGAAATATCAGAATGATTGATGTAGACCAAGATTTCAAGGGAGGGGTATGAAAGTAAGTGTCATGAAAATATGTTGGACAAGCAAATCTGATAATAAACATAAGGAAGGAAATAAATCTGACATCGAAATTATGTGTTCTTATTCGAATAGCAGAACATGAATTCATGGGAAAGTAGCATATAATTTCGCCATGAAATAAATTATTAATATCACGAAAAACCCCAAATTGATACACTTATAACAAATTTATCATAAATTATTTTTTTATTAGAAAAACTCTCAAACTGGTACACCAACAACAAATTTATTTCAAATTAATATTTTCACCATAAAAAACCCCAAATTGATACACTAGTGACAAATTTATCATATGTTGACTTTAGTCAAATTTTACCTTTAAATTTATTAACGTGGATAATACATGGTCACGTGTTACATGGAAATCTATAGGGTTCATGCCAAGAAAAATCTCAAATTTTTCACAGGTGTATTGTTAAATTTATCATAGGAGTACTATTAAATTTGTCACAAGTGTACAAATTAAGGATTTTTTGTGATATTACTTTATGGATTACTACGTGAACTTGCCACTTCACCAAGTGTCATCTAGGTTAGTAAATTTAATGATTAAATTTCATGAAAGCTAATGGAGGGAAAATTTATTACAAGTATATCGGTTTGTGATTTTTGGTGGTCAAAAATTAATTTGAGATAAATTTATCACGAATATACTAGTTTGAGATTTTTTATGGTCAAAAAATTAAATTTGGGTAGATTTATCATAAGTATACTAGTTTGGAGTTTTTCATGGTATTAACCCTAAAATAAACAATACAATGAAAATCACAATCATCAAAGTATTCATATACTCCCTTGGTGTTTCCTAACTTCTAATTACACTTAATAACCCATCTAGTGTTTAACCCCTCACAATTACTAATGAATTCTTACTCAAAGAATTACACAAATTCTAATCACATGAATTCAACTAGCTAAAATTACTATAGGATACAATTACAACAAGCAAGACCCTCGCGAGAAGAGCTCTTTGCACAATTCCCTTTTGTGCAATCTCAAAGTTCAATCTTTTCTATAAGCCGCGAAAGCACATCCCACAATCCTTTTTTGTGAAAATATGATATTTTTAAAGGAATTCAATCGATGAATTGTAAGGAATCAACTGATCGGTCTATCTATTTTTTTATCCATAGCTAGGATTAAGAATATATGTATAATCAAGTAAATAGATTTTTATATATAATTTGGAATCCATGGTTCTTAATACGAAATAATGACAATCCAAAATCGAGAGTTATTGTCATCTACATCATTAGCTTAATGAAACTGCTCTTTGCTTTTAGCATTCAATTAACAGTTCTTATGCGAGAATAATTGTGTGTTAGGATTAGAAGAGAGATTTAAGCATTATTTATAAAGTTTTTAATCATACCTTACTAGTTATTTTTATATTAGACTAATTAAGAAATCTTCTATTTTACCTTAGACCAATACCATAAAATGATAAATTATAATATCAATCAATGTAGCTCAGAAAAACTCTTATATTTTCTCGATGCACAAAGGCCCACCTTCATCGTTAAGAGAACTCTATTTATAACCAAAAGAACCTTCCCATCATTTCTTGCTGCACACTGAAGGCTTCTTCTTTTTTTTTTTTTTTTTTTTTTTTTTTTTTTTTGGACAAGACACTGAAGGCTTCTTCGGTTGGTTGAAAAACGGCCGAGGGTAACGTCGGAGCTCCACCTACTCTTTCCCTTTGTGCAGCCACGCTTGAAGAGAGTCTCCGAGAGGGACAAAAGAAGTCCACATCTTTCATCAATTATTCAACCCGCTGACCCCACAAATAATTATAATATAATATGTCAGTCCCTTTTTCTGTGTGAACAAAATAAGTCTTTCGGCTGCAATAAATTCAACGTCCGTAGGATTCCAATATGTAAGTTGGACATGGAGAGGGCGACAGGCCCCGCGCAATTGATTCTTCTTCACGCTTCGTGAAATCTCGACCAGTAATTCTCCTAAGCAAAATTTTGACTTACATGCAACCCATTTCACATATTTTCAGCAGTCGTTTAACAAGCTCAAACTTAATACATATTTTAACAGTGAAGTGTCGTGTACCGGTAGTTGTCACAGTGACTTTCACTCCTTTTGAGATGGAGAAGTTGGAGGAGGACGCGCATAAGAGACCAATGGCGATGGCATTCATCTCCCCAAAATCCACTCCACTCCTAAGCTTCCCATGATCGGCAATCAGTCCCACTCATCCTGCCCTTTCCCTTTTTATTCTCATTAACTAAATCCATCGTTCCGAGTGGACCCAATCCATGTGAACCCGACCCATCGTAATCATTATGTTATATGAGCTTTGTGTCAGACCTCATAAAATCAATGGAACCAGCTTACAAAAACTCGACACGCTCACGAATTTCTCGCTACAAAACCAGACATACAAAAGATCGAATCTTTAGGGCATCTAATTTTGAATAGTTATTTCCAAACCATTGATTGGATTCCTTTAGTTCGGATTTTATACATGGATCCTGCCGACAGTCGGACGATTATGGTAGAATTCTATGGTTTGATTGCTTGACAAATGTCCCCAGTGCACGCTCTACGAAGTCCTTTTACATATCAGTGGTCGTGCCATGGAATTTTTTTTGGTCATGCCGTGGAATTGACCGGTCATTTTCTTTGGCACCTTCCTAGAAGAAATGGACCCATCTAATATTTTCTCCTTATAAAACAAACTCACCCCTAGTAGCCCAACCCCTATTCTTCCTGATCGTCTCCTTCTTCCAAACCCAGAGATCTCCAGGAAAACCTCAACTTTTACTCACCCGAAATGGCAGATATGAAGGAGACTTGGACATCTCTGGCCTCCCTCCTGGGCACTCTGGCCTTCTGCCAGACCATCCTCCAGAATGTGCTCCCACCGCAGCTCCGTTCCGCCTCCCTCGAGTTCCTGAAGCGCGCCCTTGGCTGCTACTACTCCTACTGCTACTTCGAAATCACGAAGAATGACGGTGTCAACGAGCTTTACAACGCCGTCCAACTCTACCTCAGCTCCTTCGTCTCTGCCTCCTGCAGCTGCCTCTCCCTCAGTCGCGCCCCCAACTCCAGCGCCACCACCTTTGCCCTCACCAACAACGACTGCATCGCCGACGTCTTTGACGGCGTTTCTGTCCAGTGGGAGCATGTGGTGATGCAGAGCCAGTCCCAGCCCTCACGAGGCGAGAAGCGCTTCTTCACGCTCCGGATCAGGAAGTGCGATAGGGAGCGTATCCTCGACTCCTACCTGGACCACATCATGGACAAGGCCAACGAGATCCGCCGCAAGAACCGAGAACGCTTCCTCTACACTAATTCGCACAGCTGTTGGAGACAGGTGCCGTTCAAGCACCCGAGCACCTTCGACACATTGGCCATGGACCCGGAGAGGAAGAGGGACATCATGGAGGACCTCCGTGACTTCGTGGCGGGGAAGGCCTTCTACCAGCGGACAGGTCGCGCCTGGAAGCGGGGCTACCTGCTCTACGGCCCGCCTGGAACGGGGAAATCGAGCATGATTGCTGCTATGGCCAATTTCCTCGGCTACGACATCTACGACCTCGAACTGACCAAGGTGCGCTCTAACTCCCAGCTCCGAGAGTTCCTCACGAACACCAGCTCCAAGTCCATCATCGTCATCGAGGACATCGACTGCTCAGTCAGTCTGCCAAAAAGGTTGAATGCGCAACAAGCCGCGCCGCGGCGTGCGGCACACGGTGGCAAGGACAGGGGCGAGGACAGGAACGACAATACAATCACCCTCTCGGGACTGCTCAACTTCACTGACGGCCTGTGGTCGTGCTGTGGGAGCGAGAGGATCTTTGTGTTCACCAGCAACCACATCGAGAAGCTCGACCCAGCGTTGCTCCGGAGCGGCCGGATGGACATGCACATCTACATGAGCTACTGCTCGTACCCGGCGCTCAAGATCCTGCTCCGGAACTACCTGGACATTGAGGCTGAGTACCTCGGAGAGGTGGTGGTGAGCGAGCTCCGAGAGGCAGTCGAGAAGGCCAAGATGACGCCGGCAGACATAAGCGAAGTCCTGATCAAGAACCGGAGGAACAAGGAGAGAGCGGTGGGCGAGCTGCTGGAGTTGTTGAAGGCGAGAGCGGAGAGGAACGAGAACGGAGAGTTGAGGGAGGAGTGCCAGCTGAACGAGGTGGAGGAGCAAGAGGAGCAAGAGAAGAGGGCACTGGAGAGCTCCGAAGAAGGGAGCGACTTTGACGATGATTCGAGCTACTAGATATATTTAGGATGATGGTTCTATATATCATTGAAAATTGTGTGAATATCTTTTTCTATCGTACGTGTATTTATGTCATCTTAATTAATCATTTCATACTGCCTTTAATAAGTTGATATAATTTTCCTTATTATAAATCAAAATATGCATAATTACTTTCTTTCGCAAACCATTCTTGCTTTTGTAAGAAAGCAGAGGATAATGAAGCGAAAAAGGCATAATGAGAGAGAAAACGAATTGCTAAAATCGGGGGGAGGATGGACCAATGAGAACACGTATGGTTGTCTATTATAAAAACAAAACAAAAAAAAATAATAAACCTCGTGTAACATCCCACCTTGTGTTAGGCGCAACTTTTGGAGATGTGCAATGTGCATAAAGTGATATTAAGTCAATTATCTTATTAAAAAAAGAATTCTGCTCTATAACCTTAATTAAGGGAACGTTATTTCTTAATTAATTTAATTCTTTAAGGATCAAATTTATCCCATCTTTCACATGAAATCCCTTTTTGACATAAGAGAATTCATTCCACAGTTGACCAAAGCGAAACATTTCGATATCTGAAATTTCTTCCGACAAACCAAGTATGCATATTTTTTGTAAAGATAAAAAAAAAAAAACGACAGTAAAAATAAAAATAAAAGCTAAATGGAACAAATAAATGAACAACACATAAGAAATCATGAATAAAATACCAGTCTCACGTTGAAGAGGCGCGCGCGGACAGAGAATGGCATGCTCCCTCCCTCTCATCATCCAACAGAATCGTTGGAGGACCAAAACGTGGCCGAAGGAATCCTCCCCCTCCTCCCTGCCGGAAGCCAACCGCTCTCTAATCAATCAGATTGACCGGAACGGCGGCAACGGAGAACCTAAGCGTGGAACAGTAAGAAGAGATGGTCCCATTCATGTAGAAACTGGTCGAAGTGGCCCCTGAACTCCCTGTCGAGGAGCGGAACCTCCTCTTTGTGGCCTACAAAGATGTAATCGACCCGCCCGCCCATCGAACCAAAAAAGTAGAAAAAAAAAAAGGAAAAGAAAAGAATAAAAATTAAATTAATTAAAAAAACTTAAAAATTATCCATGTCCAAGTCGGTCATGTCACGTTAAATGACCGATGCTGATTAGACTATCACGTCAATGTTTTCTAGTTAAAATTAGCCAAAATAAATACGTTGGTAATTTGTTAAAAGGGTTATGGCTAAATTGGCAAATCTTCAAAAAATTCAGGACTAAATTAGCATATTTGTAAAGTTTATGGCTGAATTGATAAATTATCAAAAAATTTATGACTAAGCTGATAAAATTAAAATTTTAGAACTGACTTGACCTACCTACAATAGGTTTTGAACCTTTTCAACAATTTTGACAGTGTTTAAGTGGCATACATTTGGGAAAAAATAGAATGGAAAAGGGAACGGAAAGTAATAAATAAATGACGTGGAATGAAATTGATATATGGATGAGCGACGGGAATAAGAAAGAGCGTAATTTTACCCAATTTGATTTTATGCTATCGATGAAGGGGGCTTTTGAAGATTTTTAACTCATAAACTAAACATCATTTGTTTGAATTGCGTGGGACAATTTGTTTTTTGGAGAAGGGCTGTTTGCGCAAGCAAAAGGCTTGGGCTTACAACCGCTTTGCGGGCCTTTCGATAAATATCAAGATAGCCAAGCCTTGATGCCCGTGGCACTAGGTTATACGGTCCTTTAGTGTTTAAAATGTGGGTTGGGCTTTCATTGCGATATCTCAAGATTTCCTTGTCGGAAGGTGGTTATCGACCCACTTTCAAAGAAAACCGTAAAGCCCATTACGATTATCTAAGATTGAAATTACGGGCCCAAGTAGCCCCTTCATTGAGTTTTGGGCCTCAACCTTTTTATTTAATTAAGCACCTTAACTATTAAGAATCGATTTGTATTTTGGTTAAATCGAGTCCCATGTCATGTGTCTTTTGCTGATGTGTACTATCAACTTAGTAGTTGTCGAAGAAAAAATAATGATGTCGTGGTTCTATGTTGGATGTGTGGTAGTGCTCAATTCGCACTGGCAGGCGTTGGTGCTACATAAGAGGTTCTTTGAAATCATGGTTTGCACGTAGAATATGAAAAAAAAAAAAAAAAAAAAAAAAAAAAAGAATGACATGGGTGCATCTTGATCATATAATGTATATTTGGTGACTTGGCATAATCTCAAGACAAATGTACAACTAATGGTGACTTAATGGTGTACTTGTCCATGTTAATATCATTTATAATTTTTGTTATTCGAAGGACCAAACTGAGCGGATCTTTAAGAGTTTTAATAAAAAAAAAAAAAGCAAAAAAAGGTAGTAGTGGAACAATGAGTAGAAGTTTAGTATATGTGGTTTCAATACCCCTTAACAATTTAAGTGCCTCTTGCTTGAGAAGTCCACTATGGATGATCCTAATTTAATAAGTAGGCCTTTCTCTTTAGAGGTAGAGAGTAATTAGAAAAAGAAGCATGATAACATCATTCATCCCACTTAACTTGATGAAGAATATACTAATAACTTGCTCTTCCAATTAACTCTAAAGTCGTGCTTGGTAACCGAATATAACCCTAAATAAGATGGAGATTAACACTATTTGAAGTTTTGTTACAAATTTTGGATTGGACAAAGTCAGAGGAACCCGGATTAAACCTCGGACAAACAATCTTGGGTCCTTCGGATGGACAAAATTTCCCATCTACATTACATGTGAACTGAAAAGTGTGGAGGAAGAGAAGAAAGGCGGGTAGCCCCCGCTCCTGTGCCGACAACTGAGGGAGAGAGCGACGTGGACGTAATCAGTCCTGTCGTCTTAGTGGTGGCAACCCCCACGTGGTGGTATTCGCTCTCGCAAAAACCGTTCGGCGATCACTGCACAGTGGTCACTGCGTTGTGACGAGGTTGGGATTTTCTTACTTTTAACAAAATTTTCTTTTTCTTCTTTTTTCTCCGATACGTATTTTATGTTCATATCTGATCTCATATTCAGTCACTTGCTAGAGATAGAAAATCTCTTCACATGTTTGATCCTATATTCTCTTCGGCAAAACGCAACCTAAGAATTATGAGCTAAGGTCTAATTACCGTCTTTCAGGCTTCATTCTGATATTTAGTTCATTTAGATAAATGAGTCGACAGAAAATTTATGCTTATATTAAGGAAAATGGTTCTCTTTAAGAAATTGAAAGTCATTTTCTAAAATATGATTAATTATTGGCGATTGAATCCGGAACTCTGTGCTTGAATGTAGAAACCCAAGGCTAGGTCCTGACATCCTAGACCATGTCTTTGGTACTTGGGCTTGGGCTCGTGTCCATTAAGATTGAGTTCGGGACCCCAATGCTGCCGATGCTTGGATCCCTAATGCCCATGCTCGGTCCATTGAGGCAAAGCTTGGGACCCCAACACTCATGCTTGGATGCATTAAAGCTAAGCCCGAAGCCCCGATGCCTCAACGCACATGCTCGGGTCCATAATGACTGAGCACGTGATCTCGGTATCCAAGCTCAAATACCCAACAGTCAAGCCCGAGTCCACAAAGGTTGTGCACGGGTCCATTGAGGCTAGGCCCGAGACCCTAGTGCTCCACTCAAGTCCATCAAGGTGGGTTTTGGGACACAGGTGCTTGTGCCCTAATCCTCAATGCCCAACTCGAGCTTTAGGAGGCTAGACTTGGAACTCTAGTGCTTGTACCTAGTTTTCCAACTGCCTATGTGCAAGTTAATGATGTTCAAATAGTGTATATTTATATAGCAAAATCAAATTAGATTTTCCATACCAAAATAATGAAAATATTTTTCAATTTATTTTAAGGTTTCAGCAAACATCAAATTTCTAGAAAACATTTTTTAAAAATGTCACATTTTCTGCGAAAAGAAAAACATTAATATCATTCTCAAAACTATAGTCGGAACAAAGGAAAGGGAGAAAAATGAGACGTGGTCAAAAAATGATATGAAATCTAGAATTAAAAATTTTATATAATCACATATTATATGATTGAACTTAAAACCATACTCATAAATTGATTATTAGATGATAAATAGAAGTTTATAAAATAATGTGTAAAATATCTTGATGATATATATGAGGTATTACACTCATGATTAATTATCAAAACGAAAATTATTATAATGTCATATTTATTTTGACATAATCGCATTGTATGTGCTAACTTTTAGTTTATAATCATACATAAATTACTAAAATATATGTAAAAATATTTGATACAATAGAATGCATATTTAATCTTATGTGACTATTATAATATTCCCACTAGTTATGATTGAAGGGTATTTGAGGAATTTTCATACTAATCCTCTCTTATAGCTTATGTCATTTATGAAACCCAACAGTGCAATAGGAATTACATTATTTAAACCAAACGGTGTAAAGTTAATTACGACTTTATTACATTATAACGTAATAGCCAATATATTACCATCTTATTCCATTGCTGCAATCAAATGAGCCCTTAGATGTTGAATTTCTTGTGAGATGCTTTGAAGAAATTCTCCGATAGCCTCCCTTTAGACTAGAAGTACTTGATTTGATTGGCTCGTTTAGTGAAAAAGAAAAAAGAACTTGACCTTAGCTGTAGGTTTTGTTAGATATATAAATGGAGTCTCCTTATGAAACGGGGCTTTTTGGATTTTGTTGTCGAACACCTATTGATCTTGATTTTATTATTTAAGAAGACATAGCTTCATAACTAGAGGGTATTTTCCAAAACAAAAATACATGTCACTCATCCAACAATAAAAATATAAACATATCTATGCCGGCGGTCGACCAAACACCATGTCTAGAAATAGTATGCCAGGTTTATAAATGTTAATTTATTCAATACAATGTGACCATTGTTGGATGGTTTGAAGATGTTCCAAACCTTCATAGAGTTTGACACATTATATTTTCAGAGAAAATAGCAAAAAATCATTTTCGAATATTTTCTTCTCCTGCATCCTGCATCGATTACTTGCAGAATCTATATTATATGCCCATAAAATATTTGAGAGAAAAAGCATCATTTTTTTTTTTTTGCCTTGGACACTTTGGAAGTGGGGTTTGAATATTTAAGAAAACATTTACTTGCATCGATCACTCTAAAATAAATCATTTTATGCACGTTTGTAATATCTTCACTATGCAAAGTTCCACAAGCTCCACTAATGGGCCCATTGTTATAATATCAATAATGTGACATCACATTTAGTTTATTATTGCACACAATAATTAATTTCATTGATATTTTATTATGCGTATTAAATTGCGTGATAACGATGGTGATCACCCAAGAGAACTATCTTGATGGAAGACACTATATGAAAGAGTTTTTTTTTTTTTTTGGTCGAAACTATATGAAAGAGTTTAGAATGGGGATATAATTAGGTTCAAGTCAAACCCTCTCATTATCTTAATAATTAGAGAAAACATACCATGTTCATTGAGAGGGCAATTAGCTAAGAACACCTATTCTACGATTGTTCAAGGCTTTGCAAATCTAAGCTTCAATTGAACCTCATCAATGGTTAAAAGTTAGTATAAATTTTACACATTTCAGCATTCAATCCTAATTATCGGGATCGGAGCTTCTTTATATCTCTACCTTGATGATTTGTCGTGATATTTTTATTGAATTAATAATTGGGGCAAAATCTAGTTGAGAGAGAATTCGGCAATTCTAGCCATTTTTAGGTGACTCACTACCTAGCTTCAGACCAGTATGGTCGTACCACCATGGGCAATAAAAGCCTTGTGTTAATTCGGCATTATGATGATTGTCAAAAACTAATTGCATGGTGGAAGTCGTGATGGTTAGGGTTTGCATTTAGGAAAATTTTACTTGATCCCAACCAATTTCTAAGTCGTTTTCATCGAATCTTGAATCTATGTGGTTGGGCCAGCAGAGTCTACAAAACCCACGACTTAATTTACTCTAAGATGGGCTACCAAAGAAGATAAGGCAGTGGAAGGCAGTGGAGACAAGAGAAGGGGGAGAAGTACACCACCATTGCCATAAGTGGTGTACGGCACTCACTTTCGTGCCAAAAGTTTTCGTCGGATCACTTAAGTGCTAAATCGGAGAAAAAACGATTACTTTGGTGCCACCGGCAAGAGATTCCAACCAAAATGATTACGTGGCTTTTATTATATTTATATATATATATATATATATATATATATATATATATATATATTTTTTTTTTTAAAAATCGACAATTCTTAAGACTGTCCACGGTGGATGGTATAAAACGACGCCGTTTTCCTTTTTTCGTAAGAAACAACGTTGTTTTACCATTCCATGTGGATCACTTACAAAATGATCATTGTTTTGTAAAATAGAGGATTCACTATGGTCAAAAACAACATGGATTCACTACGGCCAAAAAAGGTGTTCGTATACGATTCTCACTCGACGTCGCCGGCCGTAGCTCGCTCACCCACCGTCGTTTGCTCACCCGCTGTTGTTCAGCCACCGCTGTAGTTGCACCGTTGTTCATGTTCGTTCGCTAGCTGCATCTCCAACTCTCTCTCACTCAAGTTTGTCATGTTCTCTATGTGGGTCAATTTAGTGAAAAATTTAGGGTTCCGACAGGCAAGTTAGGGCATGAAGGGCAAATTGAGGGCTCGGCTCAAGAGGGAAAGTGGTGGGGACTAAATAGAAAAATTGAGGGTTCTGTCATTCGTTCACTTTCTTTTGTAAGGACCAAATAGAAAAATAGGGCGCGGAGGGGAAAATGGGGCTCGATTCAAACGGAAACAGTGGTGGGACCGAATTTGTTTAATTAATTGGACTGCTTCTGTGGGGGAAACAGTGGGGGACCAAATGTGATTGAATTGAAAAATGGGTGGTGGGGACCTCACTTTGTTTATTTAATTCGGTTTCTTTTGTTTCTGTAAAAGGCATCGAATTAGGAAGATTAGTCGCATTTGTTTCTTGACAACAAAATGATAATGACCTGCATATGAAGTTGATGATTCTGTCATGTGGTCCCAACAAATAATGACTCATTTTTTTTTCTTTTTTCATTGGGTGCAGCATTGACATGGATGTGAATCAGGTGGGTGTCATTGTTTGCTATGGTGGAGAGTTTCTTATTGGCACCGAAGATTGAGAATATACTAGTGGAATGAATGTACTATTTATGTCAATGTTCGGAAGCCATCATATATTGATTTTTTGAGGGATTTGGTGTATTTTTCACGATGCAAAGTGCAAAAACTACATTACTGTGTTCTTGGGAAGAAATTGAAGGATGGCTTGAGATTTTTTAATGACGATAATGGTATTAAGGATATCATTTACCATTATTTTCACAGCAAAGAATCTAAGGTATATGTTGAATATTATGGTTATTGTGAGGATGAGGATGAGGATGATGATGGTGAGGATGAGGATGAGGATGGGTATGAGCAAACCACCACTGAAAGAGGAGAAGTGAGGGATCCTATTCAAGCGAGTAATTAGGTCAGGGATGAGTTTAGGTTAGATAAAGGGCAAAATGAGAGGGAGAGAAGTCATATTGATATAGATGAACAAACAGGAAGATGTCCTGAAATCTTGGTTGAAGATTTAGGTAACGATGTGGGGGCGATGAAGACTTCACTGAATTAGAATGGGAAATTGCTTTATCCAGTGAATTGGAAGATGAATATTTGGCTTCAGTAAATTTCCCAAGTGACGAAGATGACGATGAACTCACACAGTCAAGACAAAAGCAAAGAGAATTTTTGAGAAAAAAGCTTGCAGCTTTAGCAAAGAGGCCCGAGCCAATAAATAGGGATGGAGCTCTAACTGAAGGTAATAAAAGTGAAAATGAAGAAAGCTGTGACGATGAAGTTGCTGGTTCGGATAATAAGTTTGACAATGATGATGAAGAACCCACTCATCGAAGAAAAAGTAAGTACCCTTGCTATAATCTGACTATTGATAAACATGTTTTGTTTGTGGGCATAAGATTTGATGATGCCAAACAGTTCAAGGAAGCTGTTGTGAAGAACTCCATTGGTGAACAGAAGAGTGTTCAATTCATTAGAAACACGAAAAAAATTGTGAAAGCCAAGTGTTCGCAACCCAATTGTTCATGGAAGCTCTATGGCACGTTAAGTAAGAATGGGTCATTCCAGATTAAGTCCTTCCATGATGAGCATACTTGTCCAATTATCTTTAACAATAAAATGGTAACAAGTGTGTGGTTATTGAAGCATTTTTTTTAAAACTATCAAAGCAATACCCGAGATCAAGAGTCCTCAATTTCAACAGTTAGTGAAGGAGCAAGTAGGAGTTAATGTGTCAAGGAATCAATGCAAGAGAGCTAAGATAAGGGTGATGAAAATATTGATGGATGGGTATAAGGAAGAATATACGCAAGTATAGGATTATGCTGGCAAATGCATGTTTCAAAACTCATCTAATATGGTATATGTAGAGTTGTGGAGAGGCCACTCCCTGATCTTGGGCTTAGATTTGATAGATTTTATGTCTGTTTTGATGCATACAAACGAGGCTTCTTGGTTGGTTGTAGAAAAGTTATAGGATTAGACAGATGCTTTCTAAAGGATTTATGCAAGGGGGAGTTGTTGGCTGCTGTGGGAAGATATGCCAATAATCAAATGTTTTTGATAGCTTGGGTGGTGGTGAAGATAGAGAACAATGATATTTGGTCCTAGTTCTTCAAAACTTTAATGGCTAACATTGAGATAACTGATGGGGAGGATGGCCATTCATAAGCGACCAACATAAGGTAATTTCATTATCAATTAATTCACTCAATTTTAATATTAATCACTTGCATATTTTCCCTGACTTGTATCTATTGGGTTGAATTTTTGTAGGGACTTATTCCTACATTGGCTGAGTTGACGCCACATGCTGAGCATAGAATGTGCGTAAGGCACATATATGCAAACTGGTTAAGGAACTTCAAAGGAGATAGGCTGCAAAAGCAATTCTGGCAGATAGTAAAGTGTACCAACATGGCTGATTTCATATTAGCCAAACAAAGATTGTTGCAACTAATAAAGGAAGGTTTTGATGCACTATTCCAGACAAAAGCTAAGCATTGGTGTCGGGCCTTATTTAGCGAAGAGTTTAAATGTGATATCATTGATATAACCTCAGTGAAGCTTTCAATGGCAGAATTTTAAAAGCCAAGTGCAAACCAATCACTAGCATGCTTGATGATATTTGTGTTATGGTGATAACTAGACTGCATAAGCAAATAGATGAAGCTATGAAATAGACTAGAGATTGTCGCCTTAGGATTGTGAAGAGATTAGATGCAAAAATTATTGCTAGTAGGTTCTGCCATCCAGTTTAGAATGGAGATAATGGATATGAGATTATTCAAAATCAAAATAAGTATGTTGTTAACCTGGATAAAAGAAAGTGTTCATGCCGAGCCTGGCAACTGAATGAAATTCCCTATGCCCACGCCATTTGTGCTATTCAAATGAAGCAAGAAAATCCAAATGATTACCTACATGATCGGTACAAAAAATCTCATATCATGCTTCATACCAATTCATGATGCAGTTTATCAGAAGCAGCAAATTTTGAGAGCCAACAAATCATGAAAGCCCTCTACTTTTGCCATTGAAGAAACAAATAGAAAGGCCAGAGAAGAGATGTTCTCTTGTGATTTTCCTCTGTCATGCACTTGTAATTTGAGAAGTTTTCTCCATTTGTTTCTCACCATGAAAATAAGTAGATGTCTAATTATTCAAATCATTGTAGTTGGTCATAATCCTGATACAGTACATTGTTGTAAGGCCTATTAAAGGGCCAGAAACAGGCCATGTTGTAGGCTCGAATGCAAGAACAGGAACTGAAATAGGCAAGACAACAACAACAACAACTGAGTCAATTGTTGAGCAAACAAGAAAAAAATATCCTATAAGTTGTACATCGCTGTGTTTGTCTTTTATGGGCTGAAATTTAAATTTGTTATGTGTTTCTCAAGTGAGAAGACAAGCAACTGCACAAGTTGTAGAGATTGCTCCTTCAGTTGCTATTGAAAATGATGCACCACAGCAAACAAGAGGGGCTTTTGGAAAAATATTAAAGCAATATGGTTATGGGATTTACACAAATAAACGTATTTGAATGATTATTTTGAATGTAAGATTTGTAGGCTTCATGCATTTAATTTGTTGTACTTCAATTTATTTGGTTGACAATATTGCTATGTTCTTGTAGACTGGGAAAACTTCGGAGGTACTTCTCTCTCAAGGCAGACCACCTCAAGAATCAAGGGCGAAGCCAAAGAAGAGTGCTCCAAAGAAAAATACAACCGGTATGGCTGCAAAATAGCCATCTAAAAAAAATCCAACACCAGTTCAATCTCAACGAACGATTAGGAGCGATAGTGATGATATGGACCAATATATGACACGTGCTAGAATAAAAATAGCCGCTATCAAGAACAAGGAAAAGGAAGTGACAAAAAGTCTAGTTAAAGAACTTGCACATCTAGTTCGAAAGAATGCTCGAATTATGAATTAATTGAAAACTCCCAGACAAAAAGGAGATCAGGGTGTGATGGGAGGGTGCTGGACATGGTCTCTTGTTATGTGATGCTGGACGTGATCTCTCTTTCTATATTTTCTTTTTTTAGGAGGGTGCTGGATATTATATTATTGATGGTAGTTGCTACATGCATATTGCCATTATGTTTTTTTTTTTAAGAGAGTGTTGAACCTTCAGTGATCTATGATTTTCTCTTGGCTTGGTTTCGACTAGTAATGCTAGCAAGACAGTTATCAGTTATGCGGTATATTTTTTTGCTATTGGTGCAATGTTCGTATGAGGTTAATATTATTTTTAGATTTAGATGTGTGCATATAGTGTTGCTTGTTGAAGTTGTAGATGCTATTTGTGGGATTCTAGTTGTATGTGCTGGTGCAAGAATAAGATTAAATTTTGGGTGTTGGTGCATCTTGTTGCATCAACACTTGTATGGGCTAGTGCAAGAAGATGCACCAGCAACCCAATTGGTGCAAGAACAAGATGCCCTGATGCAACAAGATGCCCTTGTGCAACAAGATACAAGATGCACCACGACTAGTGCAAGTTTGAGACTTGAAACTGAAGCGATCACTATTTACAACTTGTGCAACAGAAGTAATCACTTTGTAATTATGACTGGCACTTAAATGATCACTTTTATAAAAACGTGGCACTCAAGTGATCATTATTTACAACTTTTGGCATTGAAATGGTCAATCATGAATTTGTCACCTTCCCTTAATTTTGTCATAGTTTGTAGTTGCAACAAACCAACAAACCAGCAAACCATTACAACGATAAAAATGTAGCAACCATTCTATTTCTAGCAAAAACTAACTAAAACAAACATTGATAATACATAACTAAATAGTAAAACTTTTAAGTGTTTATAACTAATGCATTCCAACTCCAATCTTCCATTTCGCCATGATTTACAGTTGCAACAAACTAGTAAATTAGCAAACCAACAACCAAATAAAAAATGCAGCAAGCAAACCATTATATTTGAAGTAAAAGTTAACCAAAACAAATATTGACAATACACAACTAAACAATAAAACTTTTAAGTTTTCACAATTAATGCATTCCAACTCCAACCTTGCATTTCTACCATAGATTACAACAAAACATTCTGCTTCATACAAAAATTGCAACAAATCAAAAACACATTTTACTTATAAATAATCCAATACAAGTGCATATTACACATCTTCAACTATGGTAGACATACAAACTTCTTCTCATTACTCACTTCACATTTGAATAAACTACCTAAGAGAATAAGAACACAATCAACGCTCGATAAAAGTTTCTTTCGATTTTCAGCCTTGAAGCCTCCCTATTCAAATGGTTGACCAGAGATGTTAAATCCTTCAATTGAGCTTGCATTGAGTTGACATCCTCCAACTCGTCCATTAATGTAGGTGGAGGTTGATTTCGGCCTTCAAGTAACTCCAGGATCACCTCTGTCGCTCAATCAGAGAATTTCCTATCAACCCATTTGAAATATTTGCACTTCGAGCCTTCTCTATATCTGCCGCACCCATAAAATCTTATCCCGGGATTCAACCAATTCTTAGATGTTCTTCTTGAACTTGGTAACCCATAATAACAGTAACACTTGTTGACACCCGTAATTTTCGTCGACATTTTAAATAAATAATTTGCAAAAATAAAAATTTTTTGAAATGAAAATGAAAAAAAAAAAAAAAAGAAGAAAAGGGAGAAAAGAGAGAAAAAGAATAAAGAGCCAAAAAGATTTAAAAAAGTGATGAATGAATGAATGAAAACATAAAAAAAGAAAAAGAAAACAAAAGAAAACAAAAAAAAATGAAATGAAATGAAAAAAAAAAAAAAGAAAAGAAATAAAGGAATCAATAAAAGAAAGAAAATTAGAGAAATAAAGAAAAAAGAGTGAAAAGAAAGAAAGAAAAAGAATGAAAAAAAAACAAAAAGAAAGGAGATGGACGATTCGCGGTGGGGGGTTCTTTTTTGTTTCGGCTGGCTCTCTCTCTCTAGAGGCATGCTGTCTCTCTCTCTCAAAAATTTCTCTCTCTCCCTTTCCTTGGTCTCGCTCGGTGGGTCTCTCGCGAGAAAAAAAATTTTTGGCCGAAGGGACTCGCACACTCCCTCTCTTCGCCGTAACAACCTCCTCTCTCTCTTGATTTCTTCCCGATCTCGGAGACCGACGAAGAACCCTCCGATGCCGGCCATGGCTCCGCTCCCTCCCTCGACGATCACCTCCAAGTCTCACGGTGCTCCTCTTGAGAAGTAGCGCGCCGGATCCGGCATCCTCACGATCAGAGACTCTCTCTCTCCCGATCAACTCTAGAAGACGGAACAACTGTTGATCGAGGAACTCGTGGTGCGAGACTGGAAATTGCGCCAAGCTGTCGAATATATCAGTTCGGTTTCGAGGGTAAGGATCCGAAGGCGGTGACATCGGCAGTCGGAGATCAGTGCTTTCTCTCGGTTGGAGCTCGATCAGTTAGGGTTTTCCTTTATTAGCGCGATCGGAGGTGCGGGAGCTCGCCGAATCGAACTCTCTCTCGATCGTTCATTCTCTCTCTAGATCTGGGGTTCTGGTTCAGCTCCAAGGATTGAGCTTCGAGACCAATCGACGACATCGGCGGTGACGGCAACAATGGTGACGATAGGACATTTAACCATTTCTCTCTCGGCTTTGTCGTTTGCTCGACGGTGAGCTCTTCCCCTCTCTTTCTCTCTTGATCCAATTAAGTTTTTAGGATCCGGTTCTTTCTCCAGTTCTCTCTCTGACCTCGCACATTTTCTCTCGGCTCTGTCTTGTGCGCCGGATATGACTTGCTTGAACGACCGGTTGAGGAGTTTGGAGTTTAGAGTGCAGACAGCGTCGACGGTAATGACGACTTACGATCCTTCGCCGCTTCATTCAAGGTACGTTGAACATAAATTCATCTTCCATATCCGGATGTTCATTGGGTTGAAAAGTGACTAAGGTTTCTGATTTCTGTTTATGAGAAACTTACCTACTATCGAAGTTCATTGGGTAATCTGAGCCTGTAATATTGTTGTTGTGATAGTTTGGTTGTGCTTTCCTATTTGGCTGTTGCATTTTGGACTCATGGCCGAGATGCCTACTTTCTGCTCGATGAAATGCTCAAGTTAGATCAGAGTTGGCTTTCGAATGTCTTTTGATCATTGATCGGTAGATGTAATTGATTCATGTCTGAAACTGAATCATTGATGAAATAAGTTTTGCCATGATCGAGGAGAGTCATATGGACCTTCGTGCCTATTTGTTTGTCGTCTGAACATGTTTTGTTACGTCCTGTTTTGATAAAGAAAGGTAAATAAAACAACATGTTCTAGATAAAATCAAATTAGTCCTGCTCAAGTTTTCATCAGTGATTGCAGACATTTGGAAACTCATTATGTCTTTTTTCCGCTCCTCAATGACCTGCATTACTTGCTGATTTTCTGTTTCTTTTGCTAATCTGACCTTTTCTGTTTCAACTGATACGAGCTGGTTTTTGTGGTTTTCTGCATTCGAAGTCTTCATGGAGGTTGAAGATGGTTCGATTATCTTTCCAATGAGCTATAGAATGCCCTAATCGGACTTCATTTAATATGGTTTTTGTCTGTCCGAAGTCTGGTCCAGAATCTGCCAAATATTTGTCTCTGTGTTCTGAATGACCTTCTGTGCAAATGACTTAATATGAGCTGTTTGTTGTTGTTTTCTGTGTTCGGAATCTTCATGGAGGTTGAAGATGGTTTGATTATTTTTCCATCGACCCATAGAACATTTTGATCCGATGTCGTTTACTACCTGAAAATAGCTCGGCATTTAGTACCAGTTTTCTGGAAAATTTTGGTGTTCTGACTTGCTCTCTGTTTTGGATGACCTTCTGTGTAAATCACTTGAAATGAGCTGGTAGATGATGTAATTAGGACTTAATATCTTCTAGAGATTTGTAATAGACTTCTCAAGCTTTCCATAGACATATTATATGTGGGATTTGGCCATCATTTGCCCTGCCTGATGCTTCTTGCAAAGAGCTCTGCTAATGTGTTCTGCTTGTCATGATCTGATCTGACCACTTATACAAATGGCTTTGTTTGAGCTAGAAAAAGACCTAATTTGCAATTGTCACCTAATAGGAATTCGTAAAGGACACCTTGAGCTTTCTAACGATGCCTAGTTTGTCCAATTTGCCCATCATTTGCCCTGCTTTTCTTCTTTTATAGATCAAGTTTTGAAGTCTGAATTTGTCTTGACCTGCAGTGCTGTCTTGTCTCTATGAACCTGACTGTCTACCAATTTTGTGTGATCTTATACATAATGATCTTGAGGATAAATTCTCAATGAAAGCTGTCCATAATATCCATATCCATCCCCATGCTAAAATATGAGAATTTTTAAGGTCAAGTAACCTTAGAATTCAAGTTGACATGTAGCAATTTAAATTGTTATGCATTTTGCTCCTAATGACAAGTCACGTGTCAATGTTAATGGATTTGTGTGGCATTTTGCACATGGATTTAGGGTTAAATGTCTAAATCAAACTTTTTCTTCACATTTAACCCTGCGTCATGTTCAAATTTCATGATTTTCATGCATTGATTAGGTAGCTTAACAAATCAGTTATCATGCATCATTCTCTGATTTGCTTATGATTGATTTGCATGCTTTAACCATGAATTTGACTTTACTTGAACTTGATACGCCTCAAGAAATTCCATTCATGAAAGTTGCTCTTTATATAGCGCTTGATTTTTGCGTTTTTTTCTTAGAGCCAATCATACATGGGTTCTACCCCAATTGCTTTGATCTTAGTTGTGATGATTGTTTCTTTCACTTGTATGCACCTAGTCATAAATTTCTTAGATTAGGCTTAGATTTGGACCTTGAAGATGGAGAAGGCGTGAAGATGGTGGAGGTCGATGTCCATTCCGACCATTTTCATATAATACCCATTTTCCCGATATATGTCTCGGGTTCCATTCGTTGTATAAAACCCGACGAGTTGCGGGTTTGCTTTCTTTTCTTTTTAATTGTTTTCTCTTTTATATTTTTTAGGACCGCCTGATAGATTTACTGTTTTTCCTTGACTGCTTACTTAATGTTTTGCAATTTCAATTTCATTGGTTGTTTTCCTTTCTATTTTTTTAGAAATAGAATAGCATGAAAATGATCAACCACGCATGATCACTTAGTCTCGGAATTGATGATCTCGAAAATGTAAAAAGAAACGCATGGACATATTAGGAAAAACACAACATACTGTTTAGGTACCGAAAGGGCGCTAATAGCAATATTAACGTAACCCAAGTCCCCGAACCTAGATATCTGGTTGTGTAGGAATCGAGGGAACACTCCCGACCCTCGATTGGGTTTCTAGCCGACCCCTAAAAAATGAGGTTAGTGGCGACTCCTGTATATTTTTAGGTTGTTATAAACAATTAGATTGCATAAATAAACCTACTGTCACGCGAAGTACGAGCTTGGGAGAGCTCGCGATCTTGAAATCAAGTACACCTAAACCCGACCTTTCCCCACCCTTGGATACTTTTCGAGGGGGCGGCGAGATCGGGTCGCGACAACACTCGCCATCTATTTTTTTTTTTTTATAAGAATGTGACTCGTTGCTAAAGCTACTGCCTTTCATTTGCAAGGGTGAGCTGATAACTTTGAGAGAAAATTAAAGTATGTAGGCAGAAGTACAGCACAAGTGCCATAACTTGGCATCGAGGGCCACTTAAGTGCCATAACTTTAAAATGGTACACTTGAGTGCTAGTTTTGAAGTTAAATGGGACACTTAAATGCCACTCCAGCGAAGATCCGGCCAAATGGCTTACGTGGCGATTTTCCGGCGAGCTTGGTCCAAAACAGCGTCATTCTGCATGCTGACGTGGCGGAGAAAATGCAAAAACGATGCCGTTTCGTGTCTACGTGTAAATAATAATATAAAAATTAATTAAATTAAATTAAAAATATTCAAAAAAATTTTAAAAAATTAAGAAAATTTTAAAAATTTTAAAAAATTAAGAGAAATTTTAAAAAATTAAGAAAAATTTAAAAAAATTAAGAAAAATTAAGAAAAATTTAAAAATTTAAAAAATTTAAGAAAATTTAAAAATTTTAAAAATTTAAGAAAATTCTATTTTTTAAAAAAAATAAGGGGGTGAGGTTGAACGGGGCGGCTCCCTCGCCGCCGCCGCCTCCTCGCCGTCGCCGAGAAGGGCCAGCGATGGAGGGGGCAGGGTCAGCCGGAGTCGCCGGCCCCCGACCGACCGACAGTGAGGGCTGCGAGGCCGGCCTCGCCGGCCCCTGGCCAGGGCCCGGCGACCTCGGTCGACCCTCCCCACTCTGTCGCCGGCCCTTCCCGGTGGCGGCGAGGGCCCGCGACCCCTTCGCCAAATCTGGGCGAGGGTCGCGGCCCGCACCTAGATCTAGGGCGAGGGTCGCGACCCTCGCCTAGATCCGACGAGGGCTCGCGGGCCCTCGCCGCCTCCCCACCGCTGTTGGGAAGGGCCGGTGACGGAGTGGGGAGGGTCGGCCAGGGTTGCCGGGCTCTGGCCAAGGGCCGGCGAGCCCTCGCCGGATCGCGATGAGGGCCGCGCTGGGGGCCAGCGACCTCGGCCGACCCTCCCCCCTCCGTCGCCGGCCCTTCCTAAGCAACGGGGGGAGGCGGCGGCGGCAGGGGAGCCGCCCGTTCGACCCCCCTTTTTTAATTTTTAATTTTTAATTTTTAATTTTTAATTTTTCTTAATTTTTTAAAATTTTTAAAATTTTTAAATTTTTCTTATTTTTTTAAATTTTTCTTTTTTTTAAAATTTTTTAAATTTTCTTTTTAAAATTTTTTTGAATATTTTAAATCTAATTTAATTAATTTATTTATTATTATTTACACATAAACATGAAACGGTGTCGTTTTTACGTTTTTTCCGACATATCGGCGTGCAAAACAACGCCGTTTTGGACCAAACTCGTCGGAAAATTGCCACGTCAGCCATTTGGCCGGATTTTCTCCGGAATGGCACTTAAGTGTCCCATTTTACTCCGGTATTGGCACTTAAGTGTACCATTTTAAAGTTATGACACTTAAGTGTCTCTCCGTGCCAAGTTATGGCACTTCAGGTGTCCCAACCTCAAGTATGTACTTGAATTGGTCGAATTGGGGATTCAGGGTTTCAATTTCCGATTCTGCTCGAATTTATGGATTTAGGGTTGCTTATTTAAGAGAAAAGACGCTAAACGACGTCGTTGTTTTGTTTGCATGTTGATTGTACTCTCCGGCGATCCACGTCGGCTTCAAATATTCATAAAAAACTGTCACGTCGGATTTCCGGCCAACCAAATCAGTACTAGCACTGAAATGAGCGTTTTTCAAAAATTTTGGCACTTAAGTGATCCGATTGAAATTTTTGGCACCAAAGTGAGCACGGTACATAACTTATGGCATTGTACTTCTCTCCAATTGTTGTATGCACTTTTCTATCCCATAACTCTTACTTATTTCTTGAGATAGATTATTACACACTGGTAAGATATGTTCTTTACGTGATTTATTACTAGACACTGTCGTATTGAAATATTAGCTTAATTATTTTTTAAATTCTAGATATTCATCTATTCACCCTCTCTAGGTGATAGTTCT
Source organism: Eucalyptus victrix (assembly GCA_016097545.1). Classification (NCBI taxonomy): domain Eukaryota; kingdom Viridiplantae; phylum Streptophyta; class Magnoliopsida; order Myrtales; family Myrtaceae; genus Eucalyptus; species Eucalyptus victrix. The sequence goes on from CM027837.1 coordinate 33,232,571, forward strand.
TGTGATGTTCTAAAATTTGACCCCTATCTTGAAATATATGAAATGGTTATTTCATCAATGCGCTCATGATTATTTTACTCTGAACTAATCACTCAATAGTTAACTAATTTATTAGGTGAGGCTGTAAAGGGTTATAAACACGATAGACTAGAAAATTCGATCAGAAATTAACCGCTCGACCATAAGGATCAACGATGGTCAATACTACACTATTTTAAATCAATTAGCGAACGGACATAAGCTAATTTGATGGAAGTATGTAGTCGATTTGCGGGTGATTCCGCATGATTACGATATTCGCATCGAACGGCAATAAACTAATTTTCTATTGATATTATATTTACGGTGCGTAATTGAACTCTTGTGATTACATGACAACCGAGGGTCGTCCACGATTCGAAGATGCACAAATGTGGGTCGAAAATTATCGACCATGGGTTAAACGTGTGAGAACTCATAAAAGCTACCCGATAGATTAAGTCGTACTAAAGTCACATTCGATCGATTTTTAACCACGAAATTTAATTCAATTTTGGATATCGAACTTTCGAGGGTTTCGCGATTTAATTATTGGACGTCGTCTCATCATTCTCAAATTATTGACGAGTCCAAAATTTTTCGGAAAAATGAATTATTAGACAAGAAGAAAAGGGAAAAGAAATTCGAATGAAGAAGCAAAACTGGAATTTTGCTACCCAAAAAAATTGTTTTTAAGAAATTAGAATTAAGAAGATATTTGGGGAGATAATACTAGGCTTAGAGGACTTTAGGGGCAAGTGGAATGAATGTGATGACGAGTTTTTGGGATAATATCTTAGAAACCTTTTTGTTTTTCTTTATTTTCTTCTCTCTCTCTCTCCCCCACTTTTCCTCCTCACGCCAACCCCAAGCAGCCCCCTCCCTTATTCTTTTCTTTCTCTTTTCCCCACGTTCTTCTTTCCCCTTCCATTTTCTTTTCATCCCTCCGCCGCCAACCCCCATCTTCTCTTCATCTTTTTCTGGTTCTCTTTTTTTCTTTCATTTTGCTACCTTCATCATCCCACCGCCATCATCACCACTACCACCTTTGGCCGCACCACCACCACCGCTCCTTGTCGCCATTGCTTCGCCATGACCACCACCGTCCACCCAAGTCACCCCCGAGGCCACCATCAAGCCAAACCACCCTAGGTGGCCGTGAGCTTGAGGAGCCGCTACCGCCACCGTCGAGCCTCTGTTCGAGCCGCGAGTGTCACGTTCTCGACGCCGTCTCATTGCCGTTGCTGCGAGCCCGTCGTCGCCGAAAATCCGTAAGTTTCTCTTATTATTACAAAAAGAAGGTTTTATAGGCAATTAAATGGCAAAGTTTGAGGTGTCAGGTATGGACGTCAAATTTTACGTGCTAAATACAACAATGGGGTTTTAAAATAGAAGTGTGCAAAGTTTGACGGGTTGATTTCAAATATGTGACCACATATGAATATTTTACCAGGATTTTTAAATATGAAAAATTGCCGAAGTTTATTATTCGAAAATGAAATATTGTGTTATTGGCTAATTGAAAGCAATAATAATTTGCTTGATTGATGGTGTGCTTGAGTGGTCATTTAATCAAACCTGTCACCTAACGGAGTTTGGAGGCGATGCTCGATTTTATTGGATGCCGAGTTGCGGTTGAGGCCAAATCGATGCTCCTTTATAGAATGCCATCTGGGCGGGGGTTCTAGACGTTGCCATGCTCGATGGGGTGGGACGATGCCTGCTGGAAGACCGCTAACTCTTGTGTTGGCCGTGGCCCAAGAGGTCGTAATAATAAGAACACGTGTGAATGATTGTAATGCATTGTGCTTGATTATGGGGTAAAACTGTTAGGCATGGTATGGGACATGCCAAAACGGGTTTTACCTTATAATCGAGACCTGTGTGGATGCTTGGTGCATGAGAGTTATGTGTTCTGATTATTGATTATGCTTATTGTATTTATAATGGCATATGTGACATATTAATATGCAGGGTTGTGCTGAGGCGAGATAAGTTTATATGTAGAGATTGTTTAGGCTGCCTTTGAGATGAATTTGCGTCCTAATCAAGGTTTAGGAAGTTGACTCGCTAAGATTTTATCTCACCCCGTTGTTAATAACCATTTTCAGGGCCGTAGCGTGAAGATCTGCGGATGTGATGGGCGCGAGATGCGACACTTTTTAGCTGGCCTTGCCATTAGTGAAGTTTAGGTTAATCCTAATCCCTAAAGGTTTTTAAGAGGGTCGATAGGAAGTGGTTGTAGAAAGGCTTGTAATTATTAAACTTCCTAGGGGTAACAGTGGATAAATAAATGTTGTTTTCAACAATATTTGATGTGTTTTACTATCCCTATTTTGTTTATTGATTAAGTGTTTAATTAAGTTGTTTGCGCATGCATTTAATCGAAAGATAAATGGGTCGGCAATACGTCCTAGGACGTCGCAATTTAATTGACCGCTAAGGGATGTTTTCACGCTCGGGATTTGGGGCGCGACAGTTCTAGCCCTAACAATTGGTATCAAAGCTTGGTGCTTATTACTTTTGAAGTGCTTTATTACTTTTGAGCTAATGATTTATTATGACTAGCAACATTGCACTAGGACCTATGGAAGAACAAAGTGACACAAGGTCTCCATACTTTGATGAAAAGGACTACAGCATCTAGAAAAACAAGATGAAAGCATTCATCAAAGCCAAGGATACCTTGGAGTGGATGTAGTTGTCAGAGGAGTAACACTTGAAGCCTCATCATCCTCAAAAAAGGAGGAAGATGGCAAAGCACCAGTGGCTAAATCATTATCTAATGCTAAGAAAACTAAGAGAGAAGCATTAGATGCTAAGACCATTTATTCATTATATTGTGCTTTGTCCTCCACAAAATATAATTGCATTTCTTCATGTGAAATAGCAAATGAAATTTAGGACAAATTACACGTCACATAAGAAGGAGCTGATCGAGTGAAAGAGATAAAGATAAATATCCTCCTTAGGCAATACAAATCCTTTAAAATGAAGCCAAACAAAACAATGATTGACATATTCAGTAAATTCAATGATATTGTCAATGGCCTAGCTCATCAGGAACAATTAATTGTGGACTTTCCAAGGAATGGAACAATATCAAGACATCCATTCGTGAGACTCAGGGGATAATGCCATTGTCCATAAACAAACTCGCGGGAACACTCTAGTCATACGAAGTGGGACTAGATAAAGAGGGAGACTCAAAAGGTAAGAAAGTCATAACGATCTCAACTCTATCTCTAGGATCTTGAGCGAAAAGGGTTATTTTTGCAACATCCCAGACTCATTGCCATCTCAATTTTTTTAGACATACATCACACATAACACATTACTTTATATTGCAACAGTACACTTACAAGCCATTTCTCTACATGCCCTCCTTCCTTTTTACATCACACTATAAGTATCCACATAGGCTAAGGAAATTCCTATCTTCTCTAGTGTCACTGTAGCTCTCAAAACTAACGTGAAACATCCATGTCCACAAGGCTAAAAAATAATAAAGTGAGTCAAGAGACTCAGTAAGTAAAACCCATAATTCTCTACTAAGAGGATATCTTATCATCAAAATCTAGCAAGTACAGTTTTCGTAATACAATGTCAATGGTAGATCAATAGCAAACTTATTGTTACACCTCAACTACATGCAGATGTCCATTACAACATACTTTAATGCATGCTTCCGTTCGGCTTGTCAATAAATACATTAATATATCATATTTATGCATATACCGGCACGCATAAAAGAGTCATGTAACTTTGTCCCAACTCGACCAGGGCATCTCAACTCGATTGAGGCTTCTTGGGGCTTAGCTTCTCAAGGCTTTCGGGCTCAAATTCAAGCATCCTAACTCAACTAAGGCACCATGTTCTCAAGATGAGGCATCTCGTTGGTATGGGGGCATTGTTGCCACCTCAAGTAATGACAGTTCTTATTCTTTCATTATGTGAAATAGATAGGAAAAACACATTTGAAACATGTCAATTGCTAGGTAGTATGTTAATCTTGTGGTACTCTAGAAAGTAAAGTACAATAGCTCATTCTACAGCCGAAGTTAAGTATGTACCACTCGAGAGTTGTTGTGCTCAGATCCTTTGGATGAAACAATGACTAAAGGATTTTGGCATTGAAGAATCAAACACCACAATCAAATGCAACAACACCAACACCATCAATTTAATGTAGAATCCTAACTTACACTCTAGAGCTAAGCACGTAGAGATCAAACACCACTTCATACAAGACCATGTTCATAAAGGTGAAGTTAACATCAATTCATTGATTCAAAAAATCAATTAGCCGACATTTTTACCAAACCTTTGGGGAAAAAAAGAGCATTTGATTTCATACACAATGAGTTAGGAATTATTAACCTATTTGAACAAAGTGCCTAAGATATGTTCATCTAGAAGATAAGCTTAAGATGATCTTGAACGGATGACTTTCCCATTTTTAAATTTTCAAAAGGTAAGATTTATATCTAGAAGAAAATCAAGTACGTTTCATTTTTGTCTAATTTATAAAATTTGAATGTTTGATTGAATGGAAAATTGCCTTAAGGTTATCCCTTAAAATTCGGACCAATTTTCAAAAATTCTGGAAACTAACTTTTTCAAAAATCGTGACCTTTCTTTTTTTTTTTTTAAGTTGAAAATTTCCATTTTTTTCTCTCAACTTTCTTCCAAACATTTCAAAACTTTCGAAAGAGTTTTCTTTGCAAAACCCTTTCTTTCTTCTTCTTCAAAGATCAAAACTCTTCATCTCTAAGTTCTTCATGGCCTCGGAATTTGCTCAAGGATCAAAAGCAAAGCCAACAACTTCTTGAAGATCCAATCGCATTGCGAGAATGGCATCTAGGGCAAGGGGAAGCACCAAGCATATCAAACTATCCAATTCATCTAAAAGTATCGAAGGTATGACAAGTAAAGCACCCTTTGTCTCGAAGAATGTATCATCTCCTCAGTTATTGAAGTTAAGATCTATTATTGCTTCACTTCGAAGTTTGTGTAACAGTAAAGAGGTAATCTTTGATCTTTTGGCTAAAAATGGGTTTGAGAGTGAAGAAGCATTAGAGCTTATGTTTGCGAACTCGATCAGAGTTACACCACCTGCTAATGTTGGGGAATCGAGTGGTGTGAGTACTGCTACAAAGAGAAGGAAAGAAAAAATTGTTGAGACTTCTATTTTAAAGAAAAAAGGAAAAATCTTCTAGTAGGAAAGTTATTGAAATAGATGATGGAAGAAGAGGTGATGATGATGAGAAGCTTTTTGCGAACTTTAAGAGAAAGCTTGCTAATTTTGTTGCCGTAGGAAGTCGAGTTGGGAAACTGATTATGTCTCAGGGACATTTAAACTATTTCAACTCTTTGTTGTGTAGAGGAGTCATCAATCATAGGACAGTGGACTTTGAATTTTTCAAATCATTTGGTATCAAGATCAAACACTACTTTGACCAATTCTGATGGTCAATTTCTGTGCCATAGACTTTCCAACTACCCTACCCCGACAGCTTATTTTTACTTAAGTTTGTCTTTCTATTCTCTAGACATAATCAATTTTACCATTTTTTATAAGGCCTATCTTCTTCATGCATCTGATTTGGCAAAAATTTTGGGAGTTAATCATTCTCATTTTGTGCCCATTGAATTTGAATCTAGATTTTGCATATTGTTCTGTCTCTAGTATTTTTGACTTCTTCAAAGATACAATGTCTCATGTACCTCATCATCATTTTCCACTAAAGTAGATTGTTCTCCACAAAATCATCATAAATTGTCTTAGACCCAAAGGGTCATAAAAAACTAATGTGTCTAGGTATGAGGCAAAAATTAATTGGGCTATCTTAAATAACCATCCTTCTTCTCTGGCACATATGGTGATTCTTCATATATACAAATCTGTTATGAAAAATAAGGGTTAGTTGCCTTATGGATCCCTTGACTACAGATATTTTCCAACATCTAGATATTAAGATTCTAGACAAACTTTGTTCGAAGGCACTTCCTTTTATGACTATAGAGAGAAAATGATGCGTAAGATGAGCTTCAAATTCATTGAAGAAGGTTGGAAGGATAGAAAGGGTAGGACAATGAAGGTGGATGTTGAAGAACCTATTCTAGAATTTGTCTCACCATCGAAAAGAAGAAAGTCTCAAGCACAAAAAGGAGATCCTTAGACCTTTATGCAAAGGTTAACTGAAGAATCCTTTGCGGATTTTGGACATTGATTTGTCAGAAGAAGAGGCCGATCTCAATAATTTGATCAATGAGAATGTGCTTGGTGAGGACATTCAAGATGATGTTGATTTGGATGTGGAAATTGAAGCTGAGAAGTCAACTGATCAGACCCTCATGGAACTACTAGTGAATGAACAACAAGAAAACGATATTGATCTTCAAGACACATCTCTCACTAGTGAATAGAACAAAGGGGAAACTACCGCTGCTGCTCTAGTCACTAATGAGGTTCAAGAAAATTAGATTGTTGCTAATTTCAATCTCACAGGAGAGGCAATTGATACCAAGATCATGTTTTTCAACAAGAGGATCCTCTAGTTGATGAAGTTTAGCAATATATTGTTAACATAGCTCAAACTTCTAGTTAGCCCATTTTGCCCAATTCTCTAATTGAGCAAAATAATGAACAACATAATCAAAGATGAGAAAACAATAACTAAATAGGACACTACAATTGTTGTTGCTAATAAAAATGTTGAGCAAACTCAAAATTTTGAAGTCACGGGGATAAAAAGGTTGCCCAAGTTGAGGGGGAGCATGTAAAAGACATTAGGACTATACAAGATGTGCAAGTTGATGGGGAGATTGCAAAGGATCCACATGCTGAAATTGATTGTCTACCGAACTAGACGTCTAATCCAAATAGTAGTTGTCACGACCTCAACTCCAACTCCAGGGTAATGAGTAGCAAAGGTTATTTTCGCAATGTCCTAAGCGCGTCATCGTCCCATTTCTTTTTCTTTTTCTTTTTTATTATCTTTTCATTAAGAACATGTGGAAATATACATATAACACCCGAACAACAAGCAGCTTGGAAAACAACCATTTACAAACACACAATTACATCAGCTACATTTACAAGCCCTTCTATCACAGGCCATTATGTTTTCAACTACCATATCTTCAAAAAGTCGAAGTAAACCTTAGCTCCTCTAGCGAGATTGCAACTCTCAAAATTAATATGAGACTTCCATGCCTACAAGACTAAAAGGATGAGGGGTAAGTTTTAGGGAAACTCAGTAAGTAAAACCCCTAATCCTCTACTAGGAAGACATCTCATCATAAAAAAACTAGTAGGTACAACACTCACAATGCAATATCGATGGCAGATTATTAGCAAACTTATTGCTACACCTTAACTACATACAGATGGCTATTATAACATTTTTCAATGCATGCATACCTTTAGCTTGTCAATGAATGTATCAACATATCATACTTATGCATATATCGGCACTCATGCAAATTCATTTACCGTCATCCTGACTCAAATAAGCCCTCCCAACTCAACCGAGGCATCCAGCTTCCAACTACGCATCTTGGCTCAACCAGGGCATCCCGGGGCTAGCTTACCCAAGGCATCCAGGCTCAAACCCAGGCATCATGGTTCAACCAGGGCATCCCGTTCAATGAACGAGGTATTACCGCCAACACTATGTGGCGACGGGCACCTTTTCCTCTTTAAGTGCACACACAAATGCATCACACAAGCCGTTTTTCATCTTTTATCTTAGCCGACACATGCATACCCCGAGGGCATGCTCATTCAAGTGAGTGTGCCATGATCCTCAACATCATATTATAAAATATGCCAGGAATGAATCTTGGTTCGTGGCTTGAGTCGCATGCTTAAGCCATCGCGACTTGACATCAATTCCAAGTCGAGCAAACCTTGAACTCGTCCCGGGGCATGAACACACTTAAGCATGCAAACATGAGCAAACACACAAAAGAACATTACAACATACACACGGCTTACACTGGTGAGCACAGCATTAAACTCGACGATGTAGGCTATCGCCCTAGCCAAGAGTTAGAGATTCCACTTCGATGAACCTCGAGCTAAGACACAAACTACAAAGTAATGGCGGTTTACTTTGAAGGCCGAGAGAGAGACGTGAGGTGGAGGGCGTTCAAGGAGATGGAGGGTGGAGAAAATTAGAGCAAAATGAGGAAAATGAAGAGAGCTCTTCATATTTATAGCCCTTGGAGCCATCATTACCATGCCAAGCGGCTCATTCCAATGTTTCCAAGTGTCCCACTTAATTCCTTGGGTGGCAAGGCTATGGGTCCAATAATTGAACCCTAAATGATGAGTTGGGAGGCTAAAAAGCCTTACTTGGCAACCTAAGTTTATAGGTGTCGTCGATGATGACCCGCTTTTCACTTTTCCATTGGTCCACCTATACCCCGCATTAAATGAGCATTTAATGAAGTTTGAAAATAATAATGCCAAAGTTACCAACTCAGCAAATTCTAGAATCTTCGCTCATTAATGAGGACCCGTGTATCGCTCTCCAATTGGTCCATGCGTATGTAACTTTTCTAGAATATCCAAGATATTTTGGACCAAAATCATGACCTTTGAAGAGTCAAGGGACACCTCACCTTCTTCATAAAGGAATTCGAGAGTTTCTTTCTACTTTCATTTCCTTCTTTAAGAAGGCAAATTTTCCTTCCTCAAGAAGGCAATCCAAAAAGGTCTATCATCCAAGTTGATTCTAGGGCCGATGAAGAGATCATTAGTTACATCTCAACATGGCATTTAAGGACTTGAGTCCAAGCTTGGGTGTGACTCATACCTCTTTGGTGAGAAAAACAGTTTTAAATAATTTCCGAAATCAGTGTCTTTACCTTATTAAACATAATCGAAAACTTATGAAATTTTAGTATGTTTTAGAAAAGACCTTAAATGACATTTTTCATGAAAAAAGTTAAGTCAAATTCATGCTGTGGAAATAGCAGCAAATCATTGAACACAACCCAAATATTCGTCCATTGAGCATATTCAACAGTCGAAGAGAGAGACCCATTTTGAAATCCAAATCTTCACAAAACTCTTTGAAAATTTTGATTTGTTATAGATATGGATGTCATTTAAAACTTTCATGAAGGAAGCATGGTTAAATTTGAAAGGGAAAATTTTATAAAAACTCGAGAAGGCAACTTGGTCACTGCTTTCACTACATGGGATAGGTTCCAGATGATGAATGATTGGGCCTTCATCCCTACCATTTCACCTCAGAAAAATATGATATTTAAGGATCATTTAGATCAAGATGTTTAGAACAACTTTCATGAATAAGTTTCTTTAAATTCGCACTACAAAAATCTGTATAAAATTGGCAAATAGCAGAGGTTCAGAAATTTCGAAAATCAAAAGTGGCAACCTTAGTTGGGAAAAGGAGGCATCCCACTTGGTCAAGAAGCATTAATTGTCAGGCATCCTTATCTCCCAAGTTTCCAACTAGATCCTAGGTTAGCTTAGACACTTCATCTCGGCATTAAATAACTAGAAGCCAAATGTATTTAATGTGCTATTATCTTGTTCAAGAAGGTTTGACTTGATTGCTCTTTCTTCCAATGGATGCATAGTCCATTTCTTGGCCTCCAAGATCTTATACTTAGTTTAGGGTTATAATTAGGCTAGGCTATAGGGACACATAAGCCTTTACATTCATCATCCTCATGCAATGCTTTTCTAACTTGTTCACACTTATTTTCTAGGAAGGTTTAACTAATCCAAAGCCTATCTAGCTTAACCTCCTAGTTGGGACCTAAATAAGGGTCAAAATCGAGGATGTTTCAACTCTCCCCCCCTAAAAAAAATTTCGTCCTCAAAATTTAAATGCGTACCTAGTCATCCAAAATGATGTGGGTACTGGTGCATCATGCTTTCCTCACTTTCCTATATTGCATTTTTCATTCTATGGTGTCACCATAGGACCTTAACTAAGGGAATGGCCTTATTTCACAAAACTCGCTCTTTCTTGTCCACTATCCGCACTGGCTCCTCAACATATGACACTCTATCGTTTATTTCAGTCTTCTCAAAGTTCAGCACATGTGTCGGATCGAACTCATACTTTCTCAACATCGATACATGGAATACATCGTGTATTCAAGCAAGTCTTGGTGATAAAGCCAATCAGTAGGCTAAATTCCCTATTTTTTTAATGAATTTCAAAGGTCCTACTTACGATGGACTTAACACCTTTCTCACCAAAACAAGACATACCTTTCAATGGAGACACCTTGATAAACACATGGTCTCCTACTTGGAATTTTGGGGGCTTTCGTCTCCTATCTGCATAACTCTTTTTCCTACTTTGGGCGGCTCTAAGTCTCTTTCTAATTACATGTACTATCTCAATAATAAGTTGCACCGACTCAAAACCAGTAAGCTTCTTTTCCCAGACCCCATTCCAACAAGTTGGAGTTCTGCAAGCTCAACCATACATTTCCTTAAATGGAGCCATGCCAATGCTTTGCTAGAAACTACTATCATAGGCAAACTTAACAAGAGATGGGCGTTAATCTCCACTTCTCTTGAAATCGATAACATAGTTCGTAACATGTCTTCCGGTATTTGGATAGTTCTCTCGATTTGACCATTTGTAGGTTGTAGCGCCTTGATTTTCAAAAAAAATTCTAGCTTGATCACGCTTTCACTGTGCACTCTGATAAAATAAGGCCTTCCTCAAAGATAGTCTATTCTTATAATAATGTCGGTGTTGTACATGGTTTACACAACCCGATCCATTTCTTCCTCTTATTTATTTATAATACTCTAACACTCCTTGCATTCTACAGTGAATAGTACTTCACTATGTAACAACGGTCTTGGAGTTTTCCATTTCGACTTGAGTGACTGCATAAACCTTTCCCTATGCTGGCGAACGTTGGAAGTTGTCGTATTGCGGTGCTTCATTTTGCAACATTGTTTGCGGTTGCTGCAACGGTGTCATCTATCGTCGTTGTGGGCAATCTCTGATAATATGGCCTTGCTGACCACAACCGAAACAAGCTCCCATTCGAGTCAAGCATGGTGTATTACCATGTCGTTTTCTGCAATTACGACATACATCCTTTGGAGTGAAGGTTGGCCTTAGGGTCTTATTCTTCTTGTTGGAAGCAAATGAACGTTTTTCTTCCCGTCTCAATCTCTTGTCACGATGCTAATTAACTTGAGAAGTTGGATGATAAGGCCCTCCTTGATAAGTTGTTATGGTAGCTCGCTCTAAGAAATCTCTTTCTATTAGTTGGCTCACTCATATAACTTGCTGTAGTTCTTGAGGTTCAGTGGCACTAATAAACTCCGGATTTCAAGTTTCAAGCCATCTCAAAATCTCTTTGCTTTATCCACTGGATCCTCAACCAACTTGGGGGCGTATCTTGACAACTTGGCAAATTTTGCCTCATATTGATCAATAGTCATGTTGTTTTATTGGAGTCATAGAAACTCCGCCATCTTCTTGTCATGAGCACATTAAATAAATATTTTCCATTGAACGCCTCAATAAATGCATTCCAAGTGATAGCAGTATCAGTAAGGAACACCATTCCTTGCGTTGCCTTCCACTAGTGACTGGCATTACCTTCCAGCTGGTACATCGCCAGGTTCACCTTATCTTCATTAGAACACCTTAAAAGTGCGAATATCTTTTCTAACTTATTGACCCATGATTCGGCTTCTTCGGGATCTCCTATCTCAGCAAACTTCGGGGGTCACAACTTTAGGAACTGCTCCACTAGTTCCTGCATAGGACACTCGCCATTTCCACTTCCATTTCTAGCCATAGTGGCGTTCCTAGAAGCAGAAGCCGCTTGGTGCTGTGCTTGTTGTCCCATTATGCTTCCAATGATCTCAAGAGCTTGCAAAATTCCATCTAGCTGGAGGTCCTCTTTTGACTTCCCTTTAGAACTCACCTGGCCCTAAGTTGACTTTCCTCTCGTGGCCACCTGGCCCTGAGTACTCATGTTGCAACTACAGGAATTCTAGAAAGGCTTTCTACAACACAAAAAAAGATTATGAATCAAAATCTCCTACCGAAAACCAAGCAAGTAACAATCACATGCACGAGGTATTTTCCTAGCTATCTATCCCATATCCCAACACACCTTATTACTCTAGATAATAACCCTGCTCTGATACCAAAACTGTCACGACCTCAACTCCAACCCTAGGGTCACGAGCAGAAGGGTTATTTTCGCGACGTCCTAAGCACGTCATCATCCCATTTCTTTTCTTTTTTCATTTTTATATTTTCATTAAGCACAAGCAGAAGCGTACATAAAACACCTAGACAGCAACAAGCAGCTAGGAAAACGACCATTTACAAACACACAATTACATCAACTACGTTTTACAAGCCTTTTTATTACGTGCCTTTATGTTTACAACTACCACATCTTCAAAAGGTCGAGGTAAACGTTAGCTCCTCTAGCGAGATTGCAACTCCCAAAATTGACGTGAGACTTCCACACCTACAAAACTAAAAATATGAGAGGTGAGTTTTGGAGAAACTCAGTAAGTAAAACCCCTAATCCTCTACTGGGAAGATATCTCATCATCAAAATCTAGTAGGTACAACACTCACAATGCAATATCAATGGCAGATTAGTAGCAAACTTATTGCTACACTTCAACTACATGCAAATGTCAATTACAACATGCTTCAATGCATGCTTACCTTTAGCTTGTCAATGAACGTATCAACATATCATACTTATGCATATACCGGCACTCATGCAAATTCATTTATCGTCATCCTAACTCAACCAAGCCCTCCCTGCTCAACTGAGGTATCCAACTTCCAACTAGGCATCCTAGCTCAACCAAGGTATCCCGGCTCAACCGAGGTATCCTAGTGCTAGCTCACCAAAGCATTTAGGCTCAACCTAGGCATTCTGGCTCAACCAAGGCATCTTGGAGCTAGCTTATCTAAGGCATCCAGGCTCAAATCCAAGCATCCTGGCTCAATCAAGGCATCCTGTTCAATGAATGAGACATTGCCACCAACGCTATGTGGTGACGGGCGCTTTTTCCTCTTTAAATGCACACACAAGTGCATGCCACAAGCCGTTTTTCATCTCTTATCTTAGCCAACACATGCATACCCCGAGGGTGTGCTCATTCAAGTGACTGTGCCACGATCCTCAACATTATATTATAAAATATGCCAGGAACGATTCTTGGTTCGTGTCTTGAGTCGCATGCTTAGGCCATCGTGACTTGACGTTGATTCCAAGTCGAGCGAACCTTGACCTTGTCCCGAGGCATGAACATACTCAAGCATGCAAACATGAGCAAACACACAAAAGAACATTACAACATACACACGACTTACACGGGTGAGCACACCATTAAACTCGACGATGTAGGTTATCGCCCTAGCCAAGAGTTAGACATTCCACTTACCTTCGATGAACCTCGAGCTAAGACACGAACTATAAAGGAAGGGTGGCTTACTTTGAAGGCTGAGAGAGAGACATGAAGTGGAGGGCGTTCAAGGAGATGGAGGGCAGAGAAAATGAGAGCAAAGTGAGGAAAATGAAGAGAACACCTCATATTTATAGCCCTTGGAGCCATCATTACCATGCCAAATGGTCCATTCCAATGTTTCCAAGTGTCCCACTTGAATTCCTTGGGTGGTAAGGCTATGGGTCTAATAATCGAAGCCTAAATGATGAGTTGGAAGGCTAAAAGGCCTTACTTGGCAACCTAAGCTCATAAATGTCATCGATGATGACCCGCTTTTCACTTTTTCATTGGTCCACCTATACCCTGCATTAAATGAGCATTTAATGAAATTTGACAATAATAATGCCAAAGTTATCAACTCAGTAAATTCTAGAATCTTCGGTCATTCATGAGGGCCCATGTATCGCTCTCCAATTGGTCCATGCATATGTAACTTTTCTAGAATATCCAAGATATTTTGGACCAAAAATCATGACTTTTGAAGAGTCAAGGGACACCTTGCCTTCTTCATAAAGGAATTCTAGAGTTTTCTTTCTACTTTCCTTTCCTTCTTTAAGAAGGCAAATTTTCCTTCCTCGAGAAGGCAATCTAGAAAGGTCTATCATCCAAGTTGATTATGGGGCCAATGAAGAGATCATTAGGTACACCTCGACATGGCATTTAAGGACTTGAGTCCAAGCTTAGGTGTGACTCATACCTCTTGGGTGAGAAAAACAGTTTTAAACAATTTCCGAAATCAGTGTCTTTACCTTATCAAACGGAATCGAAAACTTATGAAATTTTAATATGTTTTAAAGAAGACCTTAAACAACATTTTTCATGAAAAATTCAAGTAAATTTGTGCTGTGGAAAGAGTAGCAAATCATTGAACACAACCAAATATTCGTCTGTTGAGCAGATTCAACAATAAAAGAGAGAGACTCATTTTGAAATCCAAGTCTTCACAAAACTCTTTGAAAATTTTGATATGTTGTAGATATGGATTTCATTTAAAACTTTCATGAATAAAGCATGGTTAAATTTAAAAGTGAAAATTTTATAAAATTCGAGAAGGCAACCTAGTCATCGTTTTCACTACACTAGACAGGTTCCAAAATGTGAATGATTGATCCTAGGGAAACTTTATTCTCAACAATCTTGAAGCAATCAAATCTTCTAGCAAAATTCAAGTCCAACGGGTTAATTGAATGAATTATCCTCGGAGCTTGTGTCCAACGGTAAGCTTGGACATTGAGGAGTATTAAAGGAAGTCGTGATACTGAAGGAGCCAAGAACTGAAGTTTAGAATTTTGAAGTTCATAAAAAGTCTCATCCTTAATACATTCGTCTTCGTGAGCATAACTTTGTAATCTCTTAGAGGTTGTGAGTGTGAGATCAGAAAATCTGTACACACGAGTTTGAGTAATGGATACTTAGTTCTCGTGACCTCTGATTGACTCATTTTATTAGAATCCAACCAATAAGTTGTCAATGTGGGAGAGGGATGTAGGCTTGTCAAAGCCAAACCATTATAATTGTTGCATGAACTTTTCTATCCCTTAAACTATTATTTATATCTTGAGATAGATTATCGCATATTGGTAAGATATGTCCCTTACATGATTTATCACCAGACGTTGTCATGTTGCTATATTAGTTTTAATTATTTCTTAAATTCCGCACATTCATTTATTCACACCCCCCCTTCCTTCTAGGTGATAATTCTAGCCCTAATAGGTTGTACCTTGCTAAAGAAGGTTGATCCTACTGGATGACATTTTTCTCTTTTTTGTCAGCTGTTGGAAGCCAATCTATTGCATTGTCCATGATTTTGAATTAGGCATTAATCATTGTAAGATTGATATCAAGTTTGATAAATCATACGGGGATATAGATATGCTTTAGAATTCTGCCTTGGTTTCAGCCAGCTTTTGGTTTTACAGTTGAAATATCCTGCAATTCATTATTACAAATTGCTTTCTGGGTTGTGCAAGAAATAGCTGAGATTGGGTTCGTTGGGGAATCAATATTACTATTGGCTTTTCCTATGTGAATTATAATGATATATCACAAGCCAAAAATATATTAAGTCTTGATCCAAACAATAGTCTCGTGTCTATTATATTTAACGCGGACTTTGTGCATTATCTAAGTAACTGCATAACAAAGAATTATCCTATCGTAAAACAAAGAGTTATCTGGCTAGATCTCACTAGGTTCATCATGCATTTTTTTGGCATACAAATTTGCCCTGTACTATCGATTTTTCTATTTTCTCCTAGTGCAGACTATATTACTTCTCTTACAATTTCGTCTCTGTTTCTATAATATGAAGGATAAAGAGCCTCCAGCACAATTTGAGCTCTCACGCACCTTGCTCTGAGAAAACGGTTTCTAAGATACTTTTGAATCAATCGTAATCAACTGCGTCAGATCTCGTTTTTCTGGTCAGCTGGACTACTTCATCTGTTAATTTTTTAGTGCATCCCAAGACCTACAAAAAGTATATTCCAGTCGATCACTTTAAAGCATCGATCTCTTTCGAATACACAATGTCATGGCTGTTGAATTTGTTTAATCAAATTGGCATGTTTCCTTGTCCGAATAACTTTCTGCGGAACGAAACTGGAAGTTCAACTTGAACAAAATTGTGTGCAACTTTTTAAAATCAAACTTAGAATCAGCTCATTGTTCTTGAACTTGGAGAAAAATTGAATCATTCCTTAATTTGTGAGGTGTCTTGCTACACAGACCTTTTTCCTCTATCAGCCTTTTAATCTATAGCATGGCTCCTATGAATCATTAGTGCTAAGTGAATCTTTAACGCTCGTTTATGGTGTATTTGTAACATGATTTAAGGATGGAAACTAAGCATTATGTTCCAAAACTCCTCTTTCATGTATTTTCCTTTTGCTCCTGTAGATCCATATCCTGTTCATTCGTGGAACATTCAAAATGGATAGAAGTCGGACAAACCGATCTAGGGCAACCCTATATTATTGGAACGGGTTGCAGCGATGTCTTAACATTTGCCAGTGAAAGTGTCAATGGAAAGATCTCATGTCCATGTAAAAAATGTGTGATTGGCATGTGGGTGATTAGACAATGCAGAACACCATCTACTGTGCAATGGATTTATTTTTCAAGTTGAAACGTCTTCATCCATTCCGCTTGTCAGTCCAGCACATGATTTTGATGTCGGACGTGAAATGCATGGATCATTGAATGATGCATTTTGTTCGATGAACGAAGACAGAAACATACACGATGCCATCGATGGTGATGGGCAACCTAATGAAGCAGCCAAGTCCTTTCCCGAGTTAGTAAAAGATGCTGAGCAACAATTGTATCCAGAATGTAAAAGGTTTTGCTAAATCACGGGGAGCACTGTTCGACTCTTTCACATAAAATGTCGTCACGAATGGTTAAACGACTCTTTTGTTGAATCACTCGAGTTCGCAAGGGATATACTTCCAGCGAGAGAATAGTTCATGCATGCCCGCATAACTGTATGCATATCGGAAAGAGAGCGGAAAGGATGCCGGTTGCTATCTCAAAGAACCATGCTTACAAGGGGGCGTGAAGAGAATCACGTTAACTATGGTTTCCAGAGACACCCCGCCAATTCCCTGCCCGGAAATAGAGAGTTAGCCGAAGATCCAGGAAACGTTAGGACGGGTTAGCTCATCGGATGCAATTCAATCCGCTCAAGACGACGAGTGTGATCTGTAAATCTGCGCACTTGGCTCTGTATGAAAGGATGGAGGACGTTTCGTGCTATCGCTGTCGATGACCTGGTCCTCCGACCTCCGGGAATAAGAAAGAACGTGGATATCGATCTACGACCCGTGATCTTGTCGGCATGGGACGCATTGCGATGCATCGACCAGACAAAATTGTACGCTGTTCCTCTTCAATTATCATCACATGCCTGTAATTTGCAGCACGAACATTTTGGCACGTGCCACGTCAATTTGTCCCTTTTTATTTTCAGGAATATTCAAGTTTTCATTTTTTGTTTTTGTTTTGGTTTTTACGTTTATCTTGTAGAACATTCCAAAAAAAAAAAAAAATACACCTCTGATTACTTATTGTGACTCGTTCTCTTTAACGACTTCTGGCCCTTCAGATATGTTTCTGTGGTTTTGCCCTTTAAGTGACCAGAGGGGGCAAGTCTGTCCAAAGGCGAAAACGATGGCGAATCCTGATGTTGCCCATGCTTGTCCAAACCGGCCTCAAAAAGCGATTAAAAAGCAAAGCCCTTCCTAAAGCCCTCCCCCACCAATCTAAGCTAAGAAAGCTGCCCCAACATCTAAACATCGCTTACCCCCGTCAGGGAAAAAGTACCAAAAAAGGTCAAAAATCTCAATTCAACTCTAAATCTTCTTTTTTTTTTTTAAAGTTGGATTCCCTACTTTGTTACGAGGGTTATAAGTGGAAATATTTAGTTTCAAGTGTAAAGTTCGATTCTCATACTCTATAAAGAGGCAGAGTAAAAATCTAAAAATGAGTTAAAAGTTAAAATAAGACAAACAAATAAAAAACTCATAAACCTTTTAACAATTTATAGTAAATTTTGACCGAAAATCGCTAACATTAACACTGATTGTCTTATGTGGCATGATCGGCATTAACGTCGACAATTTCTTTTAATTTTTCTAAATTCGTATCACTTTTTTTTCATTTCTATTATTTCCTCTCTTTTTTCTCTCAAGTGTGGCCACCGGACAACGATCGCCAGCCACAACTAAGGTTGGCAACCCTCGTGTAGTGTGGGCAAAGGCATCATGGCCCTCACTGATCATGGCCTCCCCCAGATCCAGGCAAGGGCTGCAAGCCCTATAAATATTGTGAAATTTGTTTGCTAGAATGTGATTTAACGATAAGGTTAAAGGGTATATTTTATTTCAATTATTCATTCGTTTTATGAGCTACATTGGTCTCTCTTCTGAAATAACTCAGCAGCAGATTCGACACAACAATTCTACAAATGCCTTATTAATAACGTGGTCCATCGTGTTTGCACTGTCTTGTCGCGTCGAGCCCGTTTTCACCCACTTTCGCCCGTCCCAGTTTGTCGGATGACTGCGACGCAAGGGCTAAAAAAATTGTCCACCAATTGAGTTGTCCATGTTTATTTTCAGATATTTCGATGTCTTTTTTTGTTTTTTCGGCTACAAATTTCTGTCCCCACATTTCTATTTCTATCGATAGAAGGACGGACCGCAGAGACCAGCGTTAGAGATCGCTTTTGTGGTGTTATCAAAATAGGCTCACATCCGCTATAGACATCGAGCCGTAACTATTCAACACGACTGACCACTAAAATGCTAGCAACGGTTGACCAACCTTGAACCATCACGAAGGTCCGAGGTTGGTGAGTGGCCAAGTACCACTGAAAATGCTAACAATTAGGAAAATCTATACGCAAGAAGTAAGACGTGGCCGCACAATGCAATGCACGAGCTTGCAAAGTGCTAGGATTAGGGGCACAAATATACCAAAATAGAGAGTAAAAGCCAGAAAGAAAAATCAAGACCCATAAGTTTCTCTCAATTCACCCTTCAACTAAGGCTACATTCAACAGAAAATTCCACTATGACTAGAAACTCTCATCTCTTTGTTATAATTTTCACATTTCTGTTATAACTCTCAATTAAGATAAAAATTAAAATTAAAAAGCTAATATATAGGAAGCAGCAATTATTTATGGACTTAAACCGAAACTATCTATAAAATTCGTGTTGAAACTCTAAACATCCTCTAACGGTCAAGGCACTACCCTTATACCCCGACAAGCGACTCTCTGATCCTGCATGTTTATGGAAGGATAGACCACTAAAATATGCTAGCAATGGTTTACCAACCTCGAACCACCACGAAGGTTCGAGGCTGATGCGTAGCCACTGAAAATGCTAACAACTAGGAAAATCTATACACAAGAAGTAAGACGTGGCTGCACAATGCAATGCACGAGCTTGCAAAGTGCTAGGATTAGGGGCACAAATATAACAAAATAGAGAGTAAAAGCCAAAAAGAAAAATCGAGACCCATAAGTTTCTCTCGATTCACCCTTCAACTAAGGCTACATTCAGCAAAAAATTCCACTATGATTAGAAACTCCCATCTCTTTGTTATAATTTTCACATTTCTGTTATAACTCTCAATTAAGATTTTAAAAAAAAAAAAAAGAGCTAATATATAGGCAGCAGCAATTATTTATGGACTTAAATCGAAACTATCTATAAAATTCGAGTTCAAACTCTAAAAATCCTCTAACGGTCAAGGCACTATCTTAATCCTCTGACAAGCAATTTTCTGATCCCGCCTGCTCATAGAAGAAGTGACATCCCGTGCCTTTTTATTAATGAAGAGCATGGGTCACGCGCTAACACAAAACAACTCCATGTGAGGTAAGCCGTAATCACACGATGCAATGCAACAGCCTGAGGAGATTCTCTCCTGAGGGGAATCAAATTCGTGATTTTTCGAAAGGCGTGAGGTCCCTTCATCTCTCGACTAAAAATGTCCAAGGGTTGTCCCCTTCCCTCGGCCAGGACAACACGTTTACATCACCGCGGCTTCTCCCCGAATATCCGTGCATGGCACACTGACACAACGCGACGCAACCAAGCAAGAGAGCCGAGAACGGGAAGTAAAACAATAAAAATCTGACATCGTTGTAGACCGTACAGTCTTTTCCGGAGAGTAAAACAATAAAAATCTGACATCGTTGTAGACCGTACAGTCTTTTCCCACGTACCGCTCTGGCAATGGGGCCAAGTTGAAATCAGAAAGGGGAAAGGAAGAGAAAAATGCAGAGGGCTCAGACCATCAGCGTCACGGGGCATGCAAAGCGAGTCATCGCACAGTAAGAAAATAGTAAAAAAAAAAGAAAAAACGAAGTTCAATACTCATAAATATTTCAATTATATTAATTTAGTTCTAGGCATTTTAGCAATTTATTAATATAATCCATTTATTATAGACATGTCAATTTAGTCAGCATTGGTTCTCTTATATTTTTTCGATCAAAGGTTTTCTTACACAATGCGATCAATACTGACATAAATTTTTTTTTTCATTTTTTTTTTCATTTTTTATTATCTTTTGCTTTCTTTTTTCCCCCTCTTTCGACGGCCGATTGTCAGGCCTTGGCGATGGCCTAAAGGTGAGGACCAAGGAGGTTGACCTCACCGGAGCTTCACCCCCTCCCTTGGCAAGGGTCAATCTCCTTGTCGCTAGGTGAGGTCGGCCTTGCCAGAGACTCTAGCCAAGCTCGAACCTCACTAGATTTAGTGAGAGCGAACCTTGCCAAAAGGAAGAAGAAGAAAAGAAAAAAAGACACAATAAAAAATTTATAAAAAGACAAATAAAAAAATATCGGTCATATGATTGGTTTAGAATATTTTGAACAATTTTCTCACATGCAATTATGTAAGACTAAGTCAGGACGACTCGGGCCACGCATGTGAAGCACAGAACACGTCAACTCACGCGACACTGTCATCAGCTGGCAATTCTTGGTTTCTTTCGTTCAAATCGCATGCAGGAGTTCATTGTCTACCCCTCTCAATTGTCCCAAGATCATGCGTTTTGCTGGACTTAAGCCGGTGCAGTTTTCATTGATGGTCCGTGTAGGGAAATCGATCCGGCCTCTGGCAGTAATGGCTTGAGGTCACCTTGTCTTTTGCGGTATTTGATATACATAATGTCATGACATACGCCGAGGACTCCTTATCTTATATTCATGTATCAACGCGATTATGCATCCATTTATAGGACTCCTTATAGAAAGGGATTCTACAATCCCTCGAGGATTGGTCCTTCTATGACTTGATGGCAGTGGGATTACAAAAGAATAGATCTCAGTTGTTGATCGGAAACTTTT
The DNA here is from genome assembly GCA_016097545.1 of Eucalyptus victrix. Lineage (NCBI taxonomy): Eukaryota > Viridiplantae > Streptophyta > Magnoliopsida > Myrtales > Myrtaceae > Eucalyptus > Eucalyptus victrix. The sequence continues at coordinate 33,253,966 of CM027837.1, forward strand.
CGAGTATTGGGATGTTACTAGACTCTTTGTAAACGGATTTCGGCATAGTACGCCTGATTAGAGGAGTTATGGTAGGTGGGATTTGTGCCTCGAGGAGATCCAATATGCAGGACTTCGATCTTGGACCCGAATGCAAAAGCATTAGTCCTTCAAATTATATAGATGCAATAGTGGGCCAAACAGCAATCAATCGAGAAAGAGTGATCCGTCGCCACTCCCTGTACGTTCTACTCCGTTTCCTTTGAATAATGTTGTTCTTGTTCGGCTTGCTAAAGTTGATGCGGTCAATGCATCAATAGCCCATCGAAGGAGGATACGGCCTTCATTCCTTAGATTGTGATTCCGTTTCTTTATTGATTTGTATTCAATGCTTGGTGGAACGATGTAAAATGGTCTCTCTTGGAGAGATTGGTGTGAACTGATATGTGAATTGGGTTGAACACTTATGGAAGAGAGTTAGGGTTTGCTTGTTTTATGCGTTAATTGTACTATGGTGTCAGAGTAACTGTTTATTCATTAACTATTAATGGCGTTGGCATATGAGATGCGGCAAATAATACCTGATTTGCATGTACGGTGCACATTTCAATGTACAAATTGCAGCTTAGATGCACAACCAACACAGCTAAAGTACACTCGTAGCAAAAGCCAACATAGCCACATGGTACATTCGCATCAAGGTAAATCAACACGAGCACATCAAGTCTTTCCCAAGTTGTTTGTCTTTGTTAGCAAGTCCAACTCAAAATCTTGAATTAATATAGGGAGGGAGATCATATTTACATAAAGAGCATATAAATCCTATAGCAATTCATGATAGTTCAACACAATTCTCTCACTTGCAAGCCAAATTACGAATTATATGTGAAATTCGACAAACAGAGACTTGGGACAAAACCTGACTTTGAGATCATATTAGAAAACTCAACAGAAAAACTTAAGCCAACGGATGGAAAGAAGCTACATTTAAACAAAGGGCATATGTCTTTTCTATTATGATACATGCGTGAGTGAGTTGTATTAGGAAGTCCCACATTGAAAAAATAATGTAGTGTAGAGCAATTAATATATCATAATTGATCCATAACTCATTAATTTAAACTTTTGAATGAATATGGGTCCAATTGAATACATTAATAGGATCAGGCTTGAGCTCTCACTTAGTGATCTCCTCAGATGAAAGGTGTTAGACTTTTGCTACGCACTCCTAACGAAATAGTATCAGAGCTAATGATTGTGGTTTCCAAGTAGGTGAACATCGTGGTGTAGCAACATTAGCCCGTAAGGATAATGTTGGGCCAAAAGAATACCTAAATTAAGGGACAACGGACCTAACACTAAACTCACATATGATAGGAAAATTGAATGTGTGAGTAAATTGTATCGGAGAAGTCCCACATCGGAGAATTAATATGGTGTAGAGCAGCTAATATATCCTAGTTGGCTCATAACTCATTGACTTAAGCTTTTAAATAAAAGTGAGTCTAACCGAATATATTGATAGACTTAAGCTTAAACTCTCTCTTGGCGATCTCCCCAGACAAAAAGTATCGGACTTCTATTGTACACTTTCAACATTTTCAACTCCGGAGAGCCGAAAAGTCTTTTCTCTATCTTCTCTCTCATTTCCCATCCTTTTCTTCAACCTTCACCTATAGGGGAGGATTTTAGCTAGTTTCATCCTTCCCTTTCTCTTTTGTTGATTTTGTTTGCTTTTTATAGTTCTTTTCTTACTTTTTCTTGTCTCTCAATCTAGATTTGGGAGCTCTCTTCTCAAAATCTAGTTATTGATTAAGAGTTTGAATATTTTAGCTAGTTTCATCCTTCCCTTTCTCTTTTGTTGATTTTGATTGCTTTTTATAGTTCTTTTCTTACTTTTTCTTGTCTCTCAATCTAGATTTGGGAGCTCTCTTCTCAAAATCTAGTTCTTGATTAAGAGTTTGAATTATTTTGATCTAGTTCTAGATTTGGGTGCTATTCTCTCTTAATCTAAATCCAAAAGTTAAATAAATATCCCTTCGGGATTCGATGTCCCTCTGCTCTGTTTGTATATAGATTCTTGCCTCCAAGTTGAATCATGATTGTATGAGTTTTGGCACCTCATTGAATTATGAAGATTTGTTCCTCCATATGTTAGATATGTGTTTGTTTAACCTATTCTTGTTGTTTCTATATGGTAATGGCATAGAGAAAGTCGAATTTAGGCGTGCACCACCAACTAATATGTCGTAATTATTGACAGAGAAATTTCTAGCGTATGCTCATCACTAACAAAGACACAAGATCCAGTGATTGACCGTAGATTTTGTTTGACAAATCCGTTATTGTGGAATGAGTTTATGCTTAACTTTGCTAGTGCTCCACTTAACCTCATTGTTTTTTGGATTTGGCTTTGTTGTTTAATATTCATGCTCTATTTCAATTTGTTTTGTCATGAAAATTATATATTTATGTATCCTTTTGAGTAATGGATACAATTTTCTTTCGAAAAAAAAAAAAAACAAAACAAAACAAATGGCGTATAGAAGTCTTCATTTAAAGCTAGAGACATCAACAACAAATAAAAGATTAATGGGCTATAAATCTGGCTTTCATGTCTTAAAACACTCTCCCAACAAATTCGTGAAGTTAGAGAAATCATGTTCATAATTTTAAGCATGCATATTTTCTTTAACCACAATTTTTTTTTGTTGACTTATATTTTTAGCAAATCAAACACGTAAAAGTCCTTAAAACTAATTCATGAAAAATTCTTTCTCTCAAACAATCTCAACTTGTTAAATGATAAACTTAAGGGTGCATTTGTTTTTATGAAAATGATTTCGAAGAAATGATTTTCTGAACTTTTATGTGTTTAAAGTGGAATACCAATGGAAAAGACTTTACCATCGAGAAAAACAACCATAATTAAAATTAAAGAGAATGATTTTTCCACTTTAAAAGAAGACATCATTTTCCATGCTCCTTTTCCTCATGCACTCTCACATAGAATGAAGAACCATTCTCAAGTTTAGCTTTATTAGCACTGAGATATTAAGTTTGTTAACTATTTACAATTCGTCTTATTTTGGCATCTTTTATTAGTTCCTTTAATATCAAAATGAATATACGTAAAATTCATACTTTAATATTACTAATGTCTCGGGGAAAGATTTTGATATCATCTTAATATTTTATATTCGGTACAAAATATTATTATAGCAAAGGGATTTTTAAAAAAAGTAAGATCTAAAGATTGAAAAAAAAAATCCATATAACACCAAACAATTGAAAACTGATTATTTTCCTTGAAAGTAATTTTCATGAAAATCATTTTCCTTTGTTAAGAAGTTTTTTTGCAAAACAAACTCTCCCTAAACTTTATGATAAAGGAATATTCCTTCATGGAAATTGTTTTCCAATTTTCAAGTTATGAAATTCATTTTCTTAACTTTAAGCATACATATTTTCTTAAGCCGTAAATGGTTTTCCATTAACCAATCATTTTTCAGCTAACCAAACAAATGAAAGTCCAAAAGACTAACTCTCAGAAAATTCTTTCACTCAAACAAACACACCCTTATATTCATTAATAGCAACAATTTATTTACAAATGGGCTTAATATGCTTAACTTGTTTTTCGTTTTACTTTGTAAGAATGGTTTCACCTTTTGCAAAAGAAATTCTTCTAATTAGATGGCTTTTAATCAAATTTCTATTTCAAAGAAAATATGAGACCACACGAAGAGAGAAATAGGTGAGTGGAGGAAGAAAATTATCTATTTATATCTTCGTAAGTGGATAAAATTAGGTCACCGATTGAACTTTACATACAAGCGTGGGGTTAGGGAGGGGTTGAGAAATCTTTTCAGCATGCAGGTGACGATGGTGTGATGTAGAAAACTAGTAGTAGTCAGAAGATGCAAACTCTCAATCAGGGGCGATAAAATCTGCAAAACCGAGAACTCTCTCTCTCTCCATAACAAACGAAGTTTAAATGCGAAATTCAACAGACTCCCTCGCTCTCCGTTTACTACTTACATAATAAACGTCGCTTAAATGCGAATTCAATAGACCCCCTCTGTCTAATTTCGCGTTTGATTCTCGTGATCCTGAATAAATTTCCAAACCTCTAGCACTTGCGGTGATATTGCAGTGATACGTAAACGCAATGATTCCATCGAACCTAGTGTCTAGAGTGTTTGACCTTTTTGGTGAAGTTTAGAGGGCTTCGCTAAGTTGACCGTGTCTTTCAATCTTTTTATTTTATAAAAAAAAAAAAAATGCCACCATCTTCAACAATTGAACTATCACTAAGGCGTCAATTTGTCCTCAATAAATCATTATTCTTACTTGTGAATCAAATGATTCAAATGATTACTTAGTCGTAATCATGTTCTCTTTCTTTGTCTTGATACGTTCATTCCTTGTGTTCCCAAAATTCTAAAGTCAAATTCCACCGCTTCTTAATTATAGATGTATTGATTTATGTGAAAGCTGGGATCTAAATATATTATTATCGTGCAATGTAGTTCATTTTTTTAATTCCTACATGTGGCGAAAGTAATCAACAAAAAGTACTCTTCATTATAGGAAAGCCTCGACGTCATACTCGATAAACGAACAAAAATGGCTCCAATCTATGTTTAAGCTGGGGTCGTTTTTTACGCGGTGTACATATTCGTTCTTGATAAGAGGAAAGACGCGATGTCACGATGAATTTCTCATCATTTAAGTATGGAAATTATAATACTAATTGTTTCACCTTTCAGGGTATTTTAAAAACCCAAATCTGATATATACTTATTTATTCCATTGAATAATTTATTTTGTGCCGATCAGTTCATTCACTCGTCAGAAAGAAACAAACGAAAACAGAAGGCTTGGTGGGGACTCGAGCCAGTTTTGATTCTTATCGCCTCTTCTCATCGCCTGATTTCCCTTTTGACGTCTTCCTCTTTTAATATTCAGAATATCTTTTTCTTCCAACCTCTTCTTTAACTCGCGCACTCTGAATCTTACGTTCCCAACCTACTAGATGAAACTGGAAAAAGGAACAACAAAAACCTTGTTTCGTTATTTTGGTGAAATTCTAAATAATGCAGGACTAAAAAGTTCCTGTCTAAATTAATTTTACTTTTTATTTTTTAATCTAATCAAAATGTTATGCCTCTCACGATTTGATTTTGCTAATCCGAAACCCTTGAAATCTCTGCAATACTCGGATGTTAACACGTACATTCGCATTGTAATTTTTTTATATTTTAAATTTTGAATTTCGTGTTAGACTATGATGGGAAAACCAGAAAAGTTGTCTTAATGAATTTAGTCATGGTGCTTGGCAATGATTTATGTATTTTTATGCGGAGGCATTAAACAAAAGTCAAATCATAAAGAGAACAAACCACCAAAACTATTAAACTATACCAACCGTAGCATATTTATTCTAAACTTTTTTCAATGACATAAAAAATCTCCAAACTTGTACTTGTATAACACGTTTACATTCCTTTAAGATCAAACACCATTAAAAGTTTGTTTATATGGATGTTGAAAAACATACAATGATGACATAGTATTCACGTTATTTTGCCTGAAAATTCATCTGACAAAATATTAATTGATGGTAAATGTGTTTATGAATATAAATATTTCTATGTCATAAGAAAAATTTATGATACATGTGTTAAAATGGGCATGATTTGGAGTTTTTTTATGTCAAAAAAAAATTTGTGTTATGTCACAAAAATTTCAAGGTAAATGTATCAGAATGAGAATAATTTAAAGTCTTTTTGTGATATTTTCTCAATTGTAAATGCCGAAGGTAAAACTAAATCCGAATTGAAAAAAAAAAGAAAAGTGATTTCGAAAACGTGAACCGAAGCCTCTGACCGTCTAACGAAACCGAAGTGATCCCGCGTGTTTTCGGCAAAATATAGGGAAAAGAAATCACATGTTGGAACCATTTCCCCCGTCGAAGTAACTATTTTTGCCCATTGAACCGTTTTCTTCCGAAAGGGAAACTGAAGTTCACGCTACGTCGGCGCGAGTGGGGTGGAGGGGGCTGCGGCAACGTGAAGATCAGCATTAGTAGTGGTTGTGACGGACTACTTAATTAATCAGCATATAAACACCTACCCAGTAACCACCCTTTTTTTATTAAAAAAAATTAAAAAAAAAAAAGCCATTTTTTTTTTCAGGGGCTGAGCTTAAAAGAGCAAGAGGGGAAAATTATTAATTAAAATGCAGTAATTAATGACCTAAAAGATAGAGAGAGAGAGAGAGAGAGAGAGAGAGAGAGAAGGAACAATAATAATCAAGGAAAAAAGCAGAGGGTAATTAATTGAGATCTCTCGGGACGTTTCGGACAAACCAAGAAGGACTGGAACATCCCTGCACGCGGCCCATCGTAACCAACCTCTGTTCCTCCTCGATGGACGAGAGAGTCGGATTGGGGGGCCTCTTCAACCCCTTGCAATTAGACACCTGTGACCCCCAAAAAAATTGAAAAATTAGAAAGGAAATTAAGGTAATAAATTACCGTATTAAATCCCAGGTCCGAAAGGGCCTTTATGAGAAAATGGGGCGGTGTTAAATCCGAGGAGTTTAAGTTCCCAAGGGAAAAACGCCATTATCAATGAAAAGATTAGATTAATTGCAGGAAGGAAGGAAGCGAGGGCTGGTCGAGATCTGGTTCCTCAGCCAAGGAGGATCCGAGCAGAGAGCAAAAAGCTGGAGGAACGGGCGCAGGCGGGCGGGCGGGCGGGCGTCGCCTGCCGTTTCGAGCAGATCGAGAGATCGGATCCGGGAGTACAGAATCTCGAGCAATCAATGTTCGACCAGACTAGCGGGACATGGAAAACGTGGAGTTGGATCCTTTTCGCTTTGCGAATTCGCGAACCACCGCCTAATTAGGAAGCAAATTGAAGGGATTTTCCCTCAAGATATATTGCTCTTATTGGGGGATTGCAATTTAATGCGGTCATATCTTCGCCCCATTTTAACTTTGGCAAGGAATTTAAACGGGGCGCCAGCAATATTGCATTAGACCAGTGTGATATTCCTATATACATAGCCTCCGTCCGTTCCCCATTCCATGGTCCCTTCTCAAACACCTTGATCCATCACACCCTATCTATCTCTGTCTCTCTCTCTTTCACCACACCATGGCGCAGTCCTTCGCAGCAAAGAGGACTAGCAGCAGCGGCAGCAGCGGCAAAGTTGCACAGAGCCTCCTTCCATAATAGAGTAACAAGGATAAGGTTCAACCCCAAACCCAATACCAACCGGGCCCCAAGTCTCTCTCCCTCTCTGTCTCTCTCTAAAATCCCAAGACTCCAAAATCCCTTATTTCATTTTGCTTGTTTTGTTCACCAGCTGTTTCCCCTTGCGTACTTAAAAGGAAAAATTATATTAGCCAGAGAGCCAATCTCTCTCTCTCTCTCTCTCTCTAACTTTCTTGAGGCTTTTTGGTTTTGCTTTATTCTCTCTTTCTCTCCGCAAACGCCCCCGTTTCTATCCGCCCCTCCTTGAAACATCAGAGAACCCACAAAGCCCATCAGCCCCTCCTCTATAAATAGTTCTAGACCCATTTGTCCCTTCCTTAGAAAAAAACTCACTTCCCCAGAAAACCCAAATCTCCATTTCTCCCTCACCCTCCACTATCCTGATCTGCTGCTTCATCGTCTCCTTCTTCTACGCCCAGAGATATCCAGAAAAATCTCAACTTTGCCTCGCGCGAGGCGCATAGATCGCGCAGAAGGGCGGAAATGAAGGAGTTCTGGACATCTCTGGCCTCCCTCCTGGGCGTCCTGGCCTTCTGCCCCGTTTCTACCCGCCCCTCCTTGAAACATCAGAACCCACAAGCCCATCAGCCCCTCCTCTATAAATAATCCAACGAGCTCTACAATCTGTTCTTTTTCATTTTCCTTTTCATTCTCTCTCCACAAACTTTGACTCACAGGTCAGACAGAGAGACGGAAATGGAGTTCTGGACATCTCTGGCCTCCCTCCTGGGCGTCCTTGCCTTCTGCCAGAGCCTCCTGCAGATGGTGTTCCCGCCTGAGCTCCGGTTCGCCTCCCTTAAGCTCCTGAACCGGTTGTTCAACTGCTTCTCCTCCTACTGCTACTACGACATCACCGAGATCGACGGCGTCAACACCAACGAGCTCTACAACGCCGTCCAGCTCTACCTCAGCTCCTTCGTCTCCGCCTCCGGAAGCCGCCTCTCCCTCACCCGCGCCGTCAATTCCAGCGCCACCACCTTCGGCCTCTCCAACAACGACTGCATCAACGACGTCTACGACGGCGTTGCCGTCCAGTGGGAGCACGTGGTGACGCAACGCCAGTCCCAGACCTTCTCGTGGCGGCCCCTACCTGACGAGAAGCGTGGCTTCACGCTCCGGATCCAGAAGCGCGACAAGGACATCATCCTCGACTCCTACCTGGACTACATCATGGATACGGCCAACGACATCCGCCGCAAGAACCAAGAACGCCTCCTTTATACTAATTCGCGCGGCGGGTCGCTCGATTCCCGTGGCCACCCGTGGGAATCTGTGCCGTTCAAGCACCCGAGCACCTTCGACACGTTGGCCATGGACCCGGAGAGGAAGAGGGACATCATGGAGGACCTCCGCGACTTCGCGGCCGGGCAGGCGTTCTACCAGCGGACAGGCCGGGCCTGGAAGCGGGGCTACCTGCTCTACGGCCCGCCTGGGACAGGGAAATCGAGCATGATCGCCGCCATGGCCAATTTCCTTGGCTATGACATCTACGACCTCGAGCTGACCGAGGTGCACTCCAACTCCGAACTCCGGAAGCTTCTCATGAAGACCAGCTCCAAGTCCATCATCGTCATTGAGGACATCGACTGCTCAGTCAATCTGTCGAACAGGGCGAAGGCAACCCACGCCGGCGCGCCGCGGAGCTACTACGACTCCGGCGCGCCCGACGCGGCCCGCGGCGGCGAGGATGGGAACAACAACACGATCACCCTTTCGGGGCTGCTCAACTTCACCGACGGCCTGTGGTCGTGCTGCGGGAGCGAGAGGATCTTCGTGTTCACCACCAACCACATCGAGAAGCTCGACCCGGCATTGCGCCGGAGCGGCCGGATGGACATGCACATCTACATGAGCTACTGCTCGTACCCGGCCCTCAAGATCCTGCTCCGGAACTACCTGGGCAGCGAGGCCGAGGACCTCGGCGAGGAGGCGGCGAGCAAGCTCCGGGAAGCGGCCGAGAAGGCCAAGATGACGCCGGCGGACATAAGCGAGGTCCTGCTCAAGAACCGCAGGAACAAGGAGAGAGCGGTGGGCGAGCTGCTGGAGGTGTTGAAGGCGAGGGCGGAGAGGAACGAGAAGTACAGAGGGTTGAGGGAGGAGTGCGAGCTGAACGGGGTGGTGGAGGAGATGGAGGAAGAGGAGCAGGAGAAGAGGGCGCTGGAGAGCCCGAAGGAAGGGAGCGACTGCGATGACGATTCTTGCAAGAAAGTGGAGGATGATGATGAAGAGAAGAAAGCAAAATGAGAGGGAAAAAAATCCATTCGTCCTTTTTTCGTTTTTGTTTTTCACTTCCATTTCTTTTCTCTCCTTTTTGCACCTTTTTTTTTTTCTCTCTCTTCTTTTGGCTTAGAAAATGGGGAAAAAAGCAATTCGATGATTTCGCTTGGTCATTTGTGAGGGCAAGTTGGTAAGTTTCGATTTCTAAAGAGCTCTCGACTTCGTGTCTTATTATGGAATTAAAAGCTCGCATGACTCAGCAAATATTATAATAAAAATTAGAAATTAAAAAGCTCTTACGACATATTGAGTTATCCACTTTCGAGGGTATTCTGTTGTGTTACTTTGTTCTTTTTGAGATGGCCAGCCGGCCACATCCATGTTTGGTGTTTAGGCAACGTGTACCATGTTATTTTGGGGTCGAAAATCTTGACTGAGGGGAAAGTAAATCTCTTAGTTATTTTTTGCTTTTCTTTTGGAAATTTATTTGCCCCTTTCTTTCAAATGAAACCCCCATTTTACTTGCTTTCAAAAAAAAAAAAAGGTAAGAAGGGGCCAAAAAAAAATAGAAAGATTTTATTTCACGTCCGACCATGGAAAGTACAAGTAATAGTGACTCATCGCTTTGTCCAAATGCTTCACGTGCGACATCTCCCCGGTTTTTTGGGATTATGTATGGGTTTTGGGCAATTAATTTCAGGTCCCACGATTGTTCTTGAGATGGTCTAAAGTGATTCTCCAGACATGGTCAGTAGTTTATCCCTCATGAAGTGCATAAGGATTTTAGAAATGTTAAATGTAAATTTGTTCGCTGGCTCATTTAAGTATTAAATTGGAGGAAAAATAATTATTTATGGTGCAAATGATAACCATTTCATTTCTCTATTTCTATGCTTTTTTGTTTATTTGGGTAATTTGGAATAGAAATTCGTTTAATGATGTAATTTTTTTTTTAATTTCTGAAACAAATTTCTACCCTAGAAATCATAATTTTTCTATTTTTAAAACAAAAGTAATAAATGAAAACTCATCTCATCGTTTATTCCCGTCATCGTCTGTCACCCACTTGCCGCTTGTGGGACGCCAACCATTGACCACCAAACATAGGTCGTCGGTCACCAAATGCTCGTGCTCATCGCTAGTCGCCAATCGCCGAACCACGGCCTTCAATCGCTGATCACTAGTCGCCACCTACCTACCGTCAATCTCCAGCCACCGCCCGCCTACCATTAATCGCCGAATGCTACTTGCTTGCCTCTCACCATTGATTGCTCGTCGCCGAATGCCTCCCACCATAACTTGAGAGGGAGAAATTTTATATCATTTATCAAACAAATTTCAATTTTATAAACAAAAATTTTATAAGATTATTAAATGTATATATTTGCTCAAAAATTTATTTGGGGAATAAAAATAGAAAAATTGATTTTTAGCAAGAAATTAAATTTTGAAACAGAATGGTTATCATTCACGTCCTTAAATACTTCTTCCAATCAAAAGTAGTACTTGATTTTTATAATCTAACATGACATTTTAATATTAAAAACAAGTTCACATGGATTTCCAAAATGACATTGCACGAAATGATGTGGCTAGTTTGCCTAAAAATGACATCGCACAAAGCCTAAGCCAAAAATAACGTCGCATAGATTTTCTCAAAATAGATGTTCCAAAAAATAACATTGCACAGACCACCGCCTCAGTGGCTACGATGGTTTGGGCTCTCTTCCAGGGGAAGAGTTCGAATCCCCTCATGATCGTTTGGGGTCTTAAGTGGGATGCCGGGGGTAGTAGGTTCTCTCGCTTACGTGTCCCCCTAGGTTTACTCGTCGGCTGTCGATTGTACGAGGTTCTTGGATCACCAAAAATAAATAAATAAATAAATAACGTTGAACAAACTTTTCTTGAAATAAATACACTATGAAAATTCGTTTAATGCTTGTGTTTTGTACTCTCTCCCTTTTACTCATAGCAAGTCATTGTTGTTTTGTCACTATAGTCACGTTGTTGCTTTCACTAAGGGCCTACTTGTTTTTACTCCAAATATTGTATGATTCTGTTCTTTTGTTCCCCGGAACAAAAAAAAAAAAATAGAAATGCGTTTGGTAAATTTTTTATTCTCAAGAACAAAAATCTATTTTTTTGTTCCCAATAGTAGATTTAGAGTAGAATCAAGAAATAGAAAAAACTTACTTCTTATTCTCGATAATAATTCCTAGAATAGTTCCTATTTTTTTTTTTCTCTTCTGCTCTTCCTCTTTCTTCTTCTTCCCTTTGGCTGGTTGCCAGTCTCGGCTATGGCCGACGACCAACAATGCTCGAGTCAGTGACCTCACCGGAGCATTGTGAGCCCCGAGCCATGCCAAGACATGGCGAGGCTCATCGGCCTGAGCCTCGCCCTGGCTGGGCTGGGCGAGGCCAAGCTTGCCTAGATCTGGCAAGGTTGAGTTCACATAGCCATCGGTGGGCCACCTCCAGGTTGGCATCGCTTGACGATGGCCTAGCCTTGCTGGTGGCTGGACGAGGTCGGCCTTGCCTAGCCCGGCCAAGGCGAGGCCGAGCCTTGCCAGGCCAAGGCAAGGCCAGCCTTGCCAACCGGCATAAGGCTTGGCCTCGCCCAGATCTAGCAAGCTGGCCGGACCTCACCTTGGCCTAGTGAGGCTTCGGCGAGCTTGCCAAACTCGCTCAATAGGTGACTGACGGCAAAGAAGAAGGAGGAAGAAGAGAAAAAGAAAAAAGGAAAAAGAAAAAAGAGAAAAATAAGAAAATTATAATAAAAATATTTAAAAATTAAAAACAAAAAAATTACGAATTTTAGCAAACACATTTTTATCACGGGAGTATAAATTTTGGACAGTTATCAAATATGTTCTTTTGCTCGAAATTATTCCGGGAGTAGAATTAGAAAAAAAAATCATTTATGATAAAAAAAATTATGCCTCGAGAATAAAATGATTACCAAACACGCCCTTATTAACCATTTTGTTTTCAAGAATAATTTTTGCTCAAAAATATTTTTTTATTCTAATATGTAACTGTTCAAAATTTCTATTCTTATGATAAAAATGCATTTGGTAGGATTCTTAAATATTTTCGTTTCCTTTAATTTTTTAATATTTCTATTATATCTTTCTTTTTGTTTCTATTTTTTCTTTTTTCCTTTTCTCTTCTTCTTCCTTCTTCTTTATGGTTGATTGCCAGCCACAGTGGTAGCTTGACTGGGTGAGGTCCGGCAAGCTTGTCGGAGCCTTGCTCGCTGGAGGCTCACTATGGCCAAGCAAGTCGCAAGCCTCACTAGGCCACCAGCAAGGCTCGTCCTATCCTGATTTGGCAATGAGAGCCTTGCCCAACCATCGACAAGGACGACCTTGCACTGCCTAAGCGAGGTCGAGGCTCACCGTGGCTAGGCGAGCTCGCCGTGGCCTCGCCCAGTCAATTGCTGGTCACCGCTATCATCGACGGTGGCAAATGACCAGTTAGGAGGAAGAGGAAGAAGAGAAAAAGAGAAAACAAGAAAAGAAAAGGTTGGGTTTGATTCTTAAAATTATTCCCACGAACAAGAATTATTTTTTTATTACTTTTTGATATTCGAAATATATTCCCCATAAGAAAAAATGGATTTTTGTTCTTGGGAACAAAAAATTTACCAAACGGATTTTTATTATTATTTTGTTCTAGAGAACAAAATAACATAATCATTTTGTCCTCAAGAGTGTTACCAAACATGCCCTAAGTGACTCACTTGAGGTTCATCATCCTCTCTCACTTGCTCAATTGGTTGAAAAAACTAACAAAGAAATTAGGGCTCAGTTCTTGGTGAGTGAATATGGAGACGTCGATGCGAGGGGAAAACTGAATTAGGGTTTCAACTTAGGTTTATATTTGGGAAATTGGTTGAATGGTCGATTTTGGATTTATATTTGGAGCAAAACATGTAGATGACATCATTTAGATGTATATATATTGACTAGGCACAAAGATAAGCCATGTCAAATGGAGAAATTAATAAAATATGATCATATCATATTTTCAACAATCTAAATTGAAGTTAGCACTTAAATGATTTTTCTTGAAGCAGTACTTAAGTGATTTGATTTTTTTATTATTGGTCACCAAAGCAAGCATTATATATAACTTTGGGCACTTCTAGTATTCTTATATCGTTATGGAGAAAGTAGCCTAAGACATAATGCATAGCCATCCTCTTTGGCTGTCAATGGTGATGCCATAAAGTCTTTACACAGAAAATCAACGACTTGAACAGTTTTGTCGGAAAAGATGACAGCTCGAATTGCTCAAAGAAATGAATTCACGGAAATTGGTCTGTTCACCGACTATTTGACGGTAATCTTTGTTGACAAAGAAAATATTCTGCATCAATTTTTTTAAGCACAAATTATTTCTCAAATCACTGATTTTTCGTACGACAAACATATTATATTAATAGTTATTATTGCTATAAATCCCAAAGTGGTAACTTCACAATGCATTTGCCGACTTTCATCTTACAAAAAAGTCCCAAATTGATATTCCTAAAACCAATTTGCCTCAAAATAATTATTGTGTTTCAACAAAAAAATCTCAAATCGATGCCTCTTATTTTCTGTCAGGGATTCCTACTTAGGATCTATTGCAAGACGAAAATTTGTCAAGGTACATAATTTAAGATTTTTCATGAGATGATTTAAGATAAATATGTTATGATGGAGTACCAATTTGACATATTTTGCGGCATGAACCTCTGTCCTAAAAGTAGCATTAGGCCAAGTGAAAAGCTCTTTAAGACATGATCGAAGCGTGCGTGGTATCAGACCGCATGTTAGAGGCCACATGGTCCCAGCGAGATGTGGTAGTGGGAGCACCAGAATGCACATGCGACCTCGTTCGAGCTTCTCCGCAAGAATTTGCCATTTCCCAAAGCAAACAAGCGTTGCCGACAGTTTGAAGGAGTACCGCATAGACAACGTGGAATGAAATTGGCATATAGATGAGCATTGGGAATAAGAAGGGATGTAATCACACTTGACGTAGGAATCCGTTTGTTTCACAAAAAAAATGAATGGCTCAGAAAATAATTTCTTAAAAAAAATTACTAATGTCGCTTAAAATATTTTCGAACATTTTCATAAATAATAAAAATGCTTTCCATTTATTCATCTTTATTAGCAATACGAGTGATAATTTTTTTTTAAACAAAGCAAGCTGGAGGACTTTTAGTTCATGAATGGGAAGTCGCCTATTCGAATCCTATCAATTTGCATGCAAACTTTCTGTTTTTAATAAGATCAGATGCACAGGTCAAAGGCTTAAAACTTATAACTAATTTTTGGGCTACAAAGTGTTCCAAAAACATCAAGATAGTGACGCCTCAGTGCTCGTGGCCCTAGGTCATTAAAAAGAGAAAAAAAAATGTGCCAAGTTATCTCTTATTCAGCGATAGACCAAAAAAAAAAAAAAAACCTCTTATTCAACGTGAGACTTAGGCTCTTATAATGATATGTCGATATGTTTGAAAGCGTGCAATAATCAATCCAGCAAGAACACGTAATTTAGTTATGTAGACATATGTGCTATATCATTCACTGGTCCCTTGACTAGATGTCATGGCAACCATGTGGCGATAGCTGATCTTGAGGGGGGATTTTATTTTTCCCGGAAAATTTCCTTTTTTCTATTTTTGTTCAATATGTAATTTATTTTCATAACTAGCCTGATATTCAATCACTTACCATATATAGAAAATCCTGTCACATATTTTCAGGCATCTTATCCTCCCACCAAACGTAGTCTTAGGAATTGAGAACCAAATTGGCCAGATAACAATGACAGCTTCAAATAAGGTCAAATGGCCAACTGTATTCTCATCATATTTCCCAAGATTATGTTTGGAAAATATGGAAAGCGTGGAGACGTGGGTCGATAAATGGTTCAAAATGGCAAGCGCGGAGACTTGGGTCGAGAAATGGTGCGAAATCTAACCCTAAATTGGTTGCATGATTGTACCCAAACATTAAATATGGTCCTATCTCCTGCCCTAACATTAAATGTTGTCCTATGTTCTATCAGACTCGCCCAAATGGAGTAAAAAACAAGCAAAGAGATGAAAAGGGGTCCGATCACTGGAGAATGGGTTTTCCATTTTTGTCAAAAGCATGGTGGAGGACCGAGGCAATTCCAGTAGTTACAGGTACCCAATATTCATGATTATTACACTGAAATAAAAGAAGAAAGAAAACCCTAGACACACAGATGATGCTTGTGGAGTAAGCTCTCTCCAAATCCTTGATACCATTCGCTTCCTTAAATGGTGACTTTTTTAGTTAGTATTTTTATTGATCGGCAACTTTTTAATTCGTTGAGAATAGGAAATTTGTTGACCAATTTAAAAGCAATTGAAAGGCATGACCATTAAGCGTGGAAGGGGTGACCTATCTTGTCTGTTTTCAGAACACTTTCAAAGTTTCTTAATTTCACTCACCCCAAGGAAAGTTAGTATGGGGATTCGGATGGAGTTACGTTGGATGGCATCATAAACTCGATACGTTCAACAAGAATTTATGGCACGATAGCACAACTATAATTACGCGTGGCCAAATATCCTCGAGGTTGGTGCTGCTAATTGAGAGAAATGGGGATTTCAATTCAGAAACTTAACATCACTTATTCAAATCTCATCAACTATATATGGACTACTTTGAATTATGACGATGTGTAATGCGCAAAATCGATTCGTGGAATTTGTAAGTTGCTCCATGAATCTTCAAGTAGCCAGACCTCTGCACTCACATCCTTAGATGTGAAAAAGTGATCCACAAAGAAAATAAAATGTAGAACCATTTCATGATTGAGGTGGTCAAAGATTTTAATTGTATTTTAGAAAATAATAATAATAATAATAAAAACAATTCACCTTCTCCGGATCCTAATTTTATAATTTTTGCTATCATGTGTTTGACTTGATGTAGAAGATTGAATCATGGCATATTTGATTGTGGTAGTGGCTCTTGCATCACATGTATATGAGTGATTACAATGTTTGCTTACACTAAAGCTATTACAATATTATAGCCATTATATGGATTCCTCTGTGTGATGACTATCGCTCTCATAATGTTGATTATTAACTATAATTAAAAATACGTATTGGTTATCACTAAATTTATGTATGGTATTTATGTAATGATTGAATCAATTATACTTAACTTTAATCACATAATGTACCATTGGTAAATAATCAATGTCATAGTAAAAACGTTATCTTGATTATACATAATTATAAATTATGTCAAAAGTTATTCATGATATATTAAAAAGAGATAGTAGTTGCTCCCCAGTAGGAATGGTTATCTAAACTTTCAGAACTCAATGATATATTATTCATAATATATGATCATCTTATTCTATAATAATATTTAATTAATGCACAAATTGTGATGTAATTATTATTTCAATCATACTATATTTATGTGATCATAAATTTTTTTAGATGACAATAAATTATATGATTAAATTTAAATCGTATCACTAATTTAATTAATTCGTATCACTAATTTAATTATTAAATAATTGATAAATTTTTAAATTTTAAATTTTTATATCCTGATGATATGAATGAAATGGCACACTCATGATTGGTCATTAAAAAGTGATAATCATTACAATATATTATGTAAAAAATATAATCACATGCTATGTGCTTAATTTTTGTTATAATCATAAATAAATTATTAAATTATAAACAAATTTTTGATGTAACAGATTATATAAACATATACATATATATTATAAAATGTGTGAGGTATTAGATTTATGAATCGTGATTGACTATTAAAGTGATTGATTATAATATTCCCTCTAGTATTGATTTTAGGGATTATCTTCAGAATTGTTTTATAACACTTCTTTGTTATTACATGTCATTCATGAAACTAAAGAGTATACCACGTATGATACTACTTAAAAAAAACAACGCGACACTACTTAAGCGCGAAATCCATGACATTACAATCTCGTTTCCTTCCAACAGTTGAACGAGCCACTTAACATCAAATTTCTCTTGAATGATTACAATGCGATTATAGACATGCTTTAGATAGGAGGGACTTGAGTTGACTAAAGTATAACATTACCTGTCATTCATGAAACCAAAAAGTATAATATGTACGGCATTACTTAAACGAAACAACGTGACACTACTTAAGCGTGTTATCCGTTACGTTACGGCATCATTTCCTTCCGGTTAGCCGAGTGAGCTGTTAAATATCGAATCTCTTGTGAATGATTACGCTCCGGATGGAACGGGACTGTAGCCTTGCTTTAGACAGGAGGGACTTGATTTGATTGGCCTTGTTTGGTGAAAAGAAAGAGCTTACTTGAAAACTCCCAGCTTTAGGTTTTGTTGGCTTGTCTTGTGGAGTCACCACCCTTCCTTGGGGACGTGGAGGCTCTTCTGTTCTCCTTGTCAAGCTCCTACTGATGTTTTGATTCTATTATTTGAAAAGACAACAGGGGCCGTTCATAATGGATAGAACGAGAGGGGCTGTCTTCGGACACGACGCGAGGAAAAAGGAAGGGCGGGAGGAACAAGAGAACAAGCCCCCAGATCTGATGTTGGGAAAAAGGAGGATCCGCGAAGCTCAAAAGTCGTCTCCAGCAATCAGCTAAAGCTTGACGATCTCTTTTGCTTTTTGGGTTATTTGCGTTGTTGATTCTGATGGAAATGAGTTGGAAAGGAGATCGACCTGGAAAAAGGGGCGGGGGCGGGGAGAGGGGGGCCGGTGAAGTGCAAAGCGACTGGGTATGCTGGCCTAACGTGGGGATTAGGTGAAGAAAAAAAAGAACGTTAAAATCCGACTTCTTGAATTTCGGCCGTGGAAAACATGCGAAACTTTGACGTGGAGAAGCATGAAAAGGCGGACTTAACTTGCTCCGGATAATGCATGAACGTTTCCAATTTGTTCCGATCATCCTAAATATTTGTTTTCCAAATATACGCGTCACTGGTAAATGTATGTATTTTTATATTGATGGTCGGCCACATAATAATGCGTAGATATACTATGCTGGGTTTAAAATTTGAATTTATTGAACATAGTGTGATCATTGTTGGATGCATCGAACTACTACATAAGGTTTGGCACATCGTATTTTTGAGAGAAAATTGCATGAATCATTTTAGAGTTTTTTCTTATCCTTTATTCTACATCAATTATGTATTTTATGCCCTAATATTGTTTATGAAAAAGGGAATCCTTCTTTTTTCCTTGAACACTTGGGAAGTGGAGCGAGGAATGCAAATTTGTAGAAAACACACAAAATTTTCAAAAGTTCCTACATTTTCCTTCTCGAAAGTTTTTGATTTTCTCTTCATTTTCCACCTAAATTTTTATTTGTTTTGTTTTCCCTCCTTCCCAAACATAGCATGGGAAAAATTACCAAATGATCCTTAAACTTATTGTATAAATATCAATTTAGTCATAAGTTTTTCAATTATATAAATTCATTTCTAAATATTTACGCAAAATTTTAATGTATTCATTTCAGCTATTTTTTGTCGAAAATTGTTAATATGATGGTCCAACCCTCTTTGATTGTCTTACAAAGCGCATTCTCCCATCACCAGTTTACTACGGAAATTTATTGAAAGAATTATATTAAAATTTTACATAAAAATATATGACTAAATTGATAAAACTAAAGAATTTATGATTAAATTAAAATTCATAGATTTCGTATAATAGATTTATAATTGAGTGGATAATTTTCGTTATAGCATGGAAAACAATACATGGAAAATTAGATGATGCAAAGTGCAGTCGAAGAAAAGGCGTAATCGAGGAAAAGCCAAGGATCGTGTCTGTCAAAAGTTGCTTTTGCAAATCGGCCCTTTTTTTAATCCTAGCTTTAATCTTTTTCCTTATGTTACTTTCCTTTTTCTTCAATTTCGAGATGGTGGCTTGCCATATAGTGGTCGGTGGAACGTAGAAATTTTCAGGGTTTTTTAATTGAATATTAGAACAGCTCTGGCCAGTTTAACGCGGTCTAGGTTCTCAACATCCTTTTCGTTTTAAGAATGCATTTGTCTAACAAAAAATTCAATTTGAAAATATTTTCTGAAGAATAATCAATTGTATTGCTTACAAAAATAAACAAAAAAAAATTATTTTCATTCACAAAAGTAATTAGTCGTAAGTTGTTATCGAAAATGAAAATATTTTTTGTTGATTTATTTTTTTAAACAAAATAACTAATCATTTTTTGTAAAATATTTTTCAAATCTTGCACTCTAAATTGCATCAAAATAATTGATTGAAAGAAGAGTAAGTGGTCACCAATAAGCTCTAATTATGTTTGGTATGATTTGATGCCCTACTACTTAATAGGAGTAAGCATGATTTTAAGGTAGAATCTGGTGCCGAAGAACTAGATCTATGGGAACTTGTTTAGTTCTAGGTTCCAAGGTATGTATCGTAAGTTGCAGGTTCTAAGTAGGTAGAATCTGAAACCTTAAACAAGATTTTGTATTTTTCTTGGTCCATATCTTCGCATGATTCGACGGTATTTCACGACTTCCGATAATGAGCATATAATTTGAAACTACTAATCCGAGCTTGTATTTTATAACTAAGACTTTTACTTTATTAATGTTTCATATTCTTTGTGTGTCTAAATATAAATTGTGATTAGTGGATTATAGCATCATTGAATGTGATGGATTCATTGATGGATTCATTGCAACTATTCAATTAATAATACGGGTGGAATCTAGGTAAAACCTAAACTAATCTTGGAACTTGCGATAGGATAGGTTTCAAGTTCTAGGGTATACAGGGTAATTTTTAAATTCCAAAAAATAAGAATTTGTTCCAGCGGATAGATTTTAAGTTTCAAATGAAACTTGTATGGAATTTGAAAATGCTCACCCTTACTACTTAAGTGTAAATGTAAGAATAAGGATGCAAGTTTTTGCATAAAAAGAAAAGAAAGATTAAGCCATTAGTCCAATGGTTGATTGTGCTAATGGAAGAATTACTACTCCATGATAGCTTTTCAATATCACAACTAATTACAGCAATTTAGTTCTAAACTTTTCAATTTTACCAATTTAACCTTTTTTGTGTGAAATTATAATATAATTCTTTTGGGTCAATTTTTGATGGAAAGAGCTAAAGTGGTGATCCAATCATCACAGGCCATCCTACATAACTCATTGCTATTGAATTGATATCTATACAATAGATTTAGAACTATTTAGACAATTTCCTGGCTTTTAAAGGCATATACATTGGCAACTCTTTGTCATGCTCCTAAGTTTTTTTTTTAAACAAATAAATTATGTGACAATAGTGTTCCCTATTTTAAAAATATTATAGCTACATATTAGCGTCAAGTTAATATCTCCTACTAATAATGGTGTAGCACAACAAAACACAGTGTCTTTGATAATAACTTTTAGGAACAAATATTTTGTCTCTATCTTATTATTTTGAATCACTTATTATCTTTTCCATAATATTTCAATTGTAACAAAAGTAATTGCATCCGTTGGGGATCTTTCGTGACATATGTTTACTCTATTAGAAACATATATTTTGTCCCTATCTCATAAATATGATGCAAACTTAACTTTTTTCTAAATTAATTTAGTTGAAACAAAAGCAATAGCCCCGATAATGGATGTCTTAAGGCATCTTCCTACTTAATTAGGTTTTGAGATGAATATATATTCGTCACTAGAGGCTAATAACAACAAAAGCAATTGTCTTTGTTGTGATGATTATGGCCCGACCAAGAAATGACATGCACCAGGCCAACCAAGGGCGTAGGCCAAGAGATGACAATGGCTCGAGCAAGGAAAAGGTTACCCATTTGATCTCGAACTTATTGTACAATAATTTAGTTCTAAACATTTTAATATTGTTAATTTAACTTTAGATCTTTGAACAAAATTCTAATGTAGTCATTTTAGCCAATTTCCGCTATAAATCGCTTATGTGACGATGAGTGATGTAGGTGTCGATCTTGAGATCGAAGACGAAAATAAGCAAAAAGATGAGAGAAGCAGTGGGTGAGGTCTATTTCATGCATGCACTTGGACATGCTTGCAAAATCTGGTTCGCCATTGTGCCGCCCTTAACCTCAACCGCCCTTCACCTCAACCACCCTCCACGCCATGGCTTGCAGACCAAAGCTGGTGGTGAGGGACAGACGCAGGGACAGAATGTGCAAAAAGTTGGATGAGGCGGGGGGGACGGTCACGGCGGCTGCGGCTACAGCGGAGGAGCTGGGCCGAGTAGTGGAGAGAGACAGAGGATCCTTCCTAGTTGCTTAATGCAACATGTCACATTCCACAATCCCTACCCCGAAACTTTCCTCCACGGCATGATTGAAACATGCATGTTCATGTGTCCACCTAATTGCTAGGGGGAAAGATTGTTCCATCATTCTCCTTCTCAACTAGGTCAAAGAATTTCATGATTTCTTCCCGGCCATGCAAGGACAAAGTTTTGGCGGTACTCTTTGGATGCCTCTGCTCAATTATTTGGAAGGCGAGGATCTTATCAGCTAAAGTACAAAGAAGGGAACGTCCTACAGTGTACCCAGCCATCCGCTGTCCTGGTCCATCGATTGATTGAACGGTGCTTGTGGCCTTGGCCATGGTCCTCGTCCCGGTGTTGTGTGCATTGAACCGTACTTTTTTGCTAATTGAATATGGATATTCGTCAATAAAATCCTTCCCCTTCCGAAAAACCCTCCCTCAAGAAAACCCTTCTTTTAATTTGTTTTATTTTATTTTATTTTTATTTTCTAGCACTTTTGAGATTTGCTTTATTTGGAAGATTTCTATATTTCTCTCATATTTGATTGTGATAAATGAGTGAAATTTTCTTTTGACAATGACAAATGATATTCTTCTATTATTTTCTTGGCCAAATCCCCAAAAAAGAAGTTTAATCTTTCGCACCTTGAAAAAAAAATAATACAATCTTTCAAATGTCTCAAAGAAAAGCCTAACTTTTTCCATCTGGGATCTTGCAAACATTATAAAATAGTTAAAAAGGCAAGTCTTTTCACCAGTGAAATACAAATGATATCCATTATAGTTTCCGTCCGTTCTCATCGTCAAATCGCAGCTCATCATCGAAGGCAACTCACTTTATTGAGGCACATAATGAACCACGTTGGTCAAGACAAAAGTGCCATCGTTTACAAAACGCAAGATTAGGACGAGCACAGTGATTTAACAGTGAGAATGAATAGAATTATTAATAGGTGTCACCTTTTCTAGGACGTCTGAAACATTATATTATTTTTGCCCAAAATGCTAAAGGCCGTTTTTTTTTTGGGAATTGGCCATTATCTTTTTTAGGTAAGAGTTCCTTTTTGGTCCCTAAACCTGCGCATTATTTTGATCAACTTCTTGGACTTTTGATTTACATAATCAAGTCCTTAAATTTGCATAGATTTTCTAATCAAGTCCATTCACTTCCAAATCGAGATGATTAGAACTAACTTACCCGTTGGAGCTGGCAACATTCTAACAAGGAAAGATTACTTCCCACGTTGGAGCATCAGTTAATGCACGAGAATAAAAACCTTGAAAATCAAAACCATAATCAGATCCTGAGTCAGGAGATTTCTCCACACGCTTTCTACACTCAAGCTTTTCCGCGTCGTATCTCTTTTAGGCTCTGATGGACATGCCCATTAAATGGATTTGAAACTGGAGGGACTTGAATAGGAAAGTTACAAGAGTTCAAGGTTTAAATTGCACAAGTGAAAAATTCAAAAAAAAAAAGAAAAAAAGGAAAAAGAAAAATGAATAAGCTCGGAACCAAAATTGAAATTTTACCTTTTTCGATCCACCAAGAATTCGATGGTCCAAAGGACGATACGTGTTCAAATTTACCAATTTCTTGCCTTTATTTGGTGTGTAATTTCAGTCTCGTCGTCATATGATGCAGAAAATGGACCACAGTTGTGCGCGTAAATAAGAATTCAGATGTTTAATATAGTATTCCTTTTGAACTGTCCAGATACGCCGTGTGATAAATGAATAAGATTGCACATTGATGATGGTCGGGGACGAAAATGGCACAAAATTAAAGTATACAGAGTAAAAGCTCAAAGATTTTAGACATCAAGGACCGAAGATGCAGATTCTCTTTGAAATAAGAGGCCATTTGGTTACGTGTACGTAATCAGTTTTCTCATATTTGAAAGCAAAATAAAATGGTAATTTTAAATGAAAATAGTTTTTGGATGGTGATAAAATGATGTTAATCAACAATTTCAAATTAATGAAGCAAAATTTTGATACCAAAAGACCGCAAATCTCTTCTATGTAATTAAGTGCATTATTTTCTCCTTCACAGCAAAATTGATCGACATTCCTTGGTTATCTTCAAAATCATTAGAAGAAAGTGTCACAATCCGATCTAATGGGAAGGAGAGTGATCGTTGGAGCCAAAAGGGTTTGGATAAGGTGCGGCTTTGACTTTAAAATGGCATGGGGATAGAAATGAACCAAATCTCACATCGTTCGAGTGTGATGAGGCGATGTGTTGTATAAGGAGTAGCACCGATTTTAACTACAAATGAGGTCCTTTCTAGACAAAGCTAAAAAAACAAAATCGTGCGAGCTCTGATCTAAAGTGGACAATATTATTGGTAAGTGGAGCCATAGGTTAGCACTGACAGAAAGAGTTGTTTCAAAATTTTATTTTATTTTTAAACGTAAGAATTCGTCTTGTAGATGATATATTTATGGAACTACTAAAGCACATGAATCCATCTAGACTCTTGTTCACCCTAAATTCACACGATTGTACCTACTTGCTTTAGTTTTCTCCTTTTCATCTTGTCCTCTAAATGTACACGATGAATAATGTATTCTCATTGCACTTTCTGTATGTAAATATAGGCATCGGCATATCTTCCCTTTGTTTATTTTAATTAGTTATTATGTACTTTAGCTATTTAATTTACTTAGCATAGCACCTGAAATTCGAGCATATGCTAGGACCATTTTGATAAGAATAAAATTGCTTTTCATCTACATTCAAAGGGTTTATGATATAAGTGGTTCATAAATTTGATCCAATGTGCAACGTAATATGTAAACTTTAAATTTGTTTAATAAGTGCTTTTCGTCATTGAATTTTAACCCAATAACTCTTCGATTAGAAAATTACCAAAATTGTGTGATGTAAGATCCCAGAAGTATATCATTACACGATCATAAAAATCTACGATCTAATGACACGGAAATGAGAGGTTGGACTTAAAAGTGGCGGCTATCGCACGAAAATGTTATGTATGGGCTGTAGAATTTATAAACTCGACATATATATAACTAATTTTTTTTTCCTGCAGAAAAGGAAGTAAAGGTAGACTGGTAAATCACTTATGGGGGTTTCAGGCTACCGGTCAGCTGAATCCCAAGCCCGTCCAAACCCCCACAAGACTTCACAAATTGGATCCTGAATTCGTCGCAAAACCCTAAGCCCGAAAACCCCATAAGTCCTATTGAGGTCGAGGGGAATGGGAACTCGATAAAAGCCGACCCGCTTACATACCTAACTATTTTCGTCACAATTATCTTTGAAACTACTTTGAAGGACATGTCCTAATCGTGCTATAGGCCATTTTCGGCATGTACTCCCGTAGAAGAATATATATAAACTTGAAATTGTTCTTTGTCAGCCCTAAATTAGCTGGGAAGGATGCTGTCTCCAGACACCATAGATATAAAGCACAAACATCATATTCTTTTTTTTTTCTTTTTTCTTTTCGTCGCTATTTTCGTTTTTCTGGGCCAATAAATTCACCGATATTAATGTCTTGGTCTGCCCATTTTCCGTAATTTATTCTCCACGAAGAACAAATTCAGTGGTCCAGCTTGCTTCCAACTTGTGAAGAACATCAGGATCTTTGGCCAGTATTTCTGCATTTTGGGAGGATGAAAGAAATTGAAATATCGTCTGCTAGGTCTGAAATTATCACAAATTAAACCTTTGCGATTTGTCAAAAGCTTTTCGATTTAGCGGTGTTCATTTAAAGTAGAACTTAGCTCTTTACACGAATATGGACCGTACCCTTCCTCGTTTGTTCTTTCCCTTGTCTTCTCTGTTCCTTTGTCGTTCAAATGTTAGATTGCGCATTCATTTATAACTATTTTAATCTGGCACTTACCTTTCGTAAAGCAAACTTTCGTGATTAGTTACTGACTCACAATGACCGTTCGATATGGAACTAAAGTTTATTGCCTGATATGTTATTTGTACTGTGTGTATGAATTATGTAATTGCCCAATATGTTGTTTACGACTTTGTAGAATTCATGATTAGTTAAGCAGACGAGTCACATGACGCTTTTAGAGCACTTGACAATGTCATAGATGGGACGCTATAAGTTGGTCTCGAATTATGTAATTGTCTAATATGTTAGTTCACAACTTTTTATGACTTGTGATTAGTTAAACGGATGAGTTGCGTGATCCTTTTGGAGCACCTACCGATGTCACAAAACCAGACGATGAAAGTTGGTCCCGAATTATGCAATTGTACGATGCGTTGTTCACGACTTTTTATAACTCGTGGTTAGCTAAATGGACGGGTCACGGATGGATGCATCGAGAGCAGCCGACAATGTCAAAAAACGGGACGTAGGAAGTTGGTCCCAACCTGGAATTGTATGGGGCACTTGTGGTCACGGCGCCAGTTTATGTTCTGATGAGTAACTCTTGAATTAATTATAGAGCTGGAACTGGGACCAAAAACAGAAAAAAAAAAAAAAAAAAAAAAAAAAAAAAAAAAAGGCTGGAGCACTTTGTCCCCAATAAAGTAAGATGTAAAGGGTCTTGAGATCTACAACAGAATGTTTCAAATATTTCCACAGAAAATATAAATGATATATCATCTGATATTCATAATTCACATTAGCTTCTCTAAGTACTACTTAGTCGGTATGTTTACATTTGATTAACCTTTATTAGATTTTGTAGAAAAGCCTGCACAATTCAATGTATGTATCTTTTCACTACTTCTCCGATAACTTGGTCCAAACACAAAATGGTGTAATTTGGGTTTTTATCCAATGGTGATCACAACAATGTGGCTATCTACTAAAAAGGTATTGTTGTTAGATAAATCATACCTTCGTAATCATCAATTTTTATCTTTAAACCCTGAAAACGTAGTACTCTTTTTCCTATTAGTAACAAACGCTTATACACGTTGCATGTGTGCAAAAAATAAAATAAAATCTCACATTTTAATTAGTAAAGTCATTTCAGTTATTAAATAAAAGAAGAAATCAGTGACATAGTACAAAGAATTTGTGCAAAGTATGAAAAGGGAAAAGCATTCTATAAAGAACTTGTAGAATAGAAAATTATCAAACTTAAAATAGAACCATACGAGAAATCAATAAAATTTTAGACTTTAAACTTTTTTAATCATGGATATAATAACTTTAATTTAAAAAAAAAAAGGCCGAGGTCTTCTTAGAATATGGGGTCTTTTTGCTTTGTATTATATAGTATCTATAACATAGATGAATCGCATGGATCGATCTTCACACATTAATTAGAGTTAATCAACATTCAATATTCCGATCAAAGGCATATAGTCCAAAAAGGCGACAGAAAAGAGAATATTTGCAATCTTTTTGGAACTGATGGAGTGCGTCCTTCAAATGGTTCTGGACCGTCAAAAAAAGTGCGAATGATTCCGCACCAAAAATAAGAGCGGTGGGTATGAATGATTTTTCTACAATTTGTCAAAGATTGAATTGGATTCTTACACCAATACTTTGGTGGCGTAAAGGTGCAATTGCGACCGTATCTAAGGGCATCTACCACCGGATTTCTTCTTCCAAGACACGGTAGGAGCGTATAATTAAGGCATATATAATTGGTACTTTATTCGTTGCTTCTAACTCTAGCGCAATGTTGGAAATCTTAGGAAACACTACATGATTAGTCCTAAATCTATTGTATGGATATTAATTTAGTCATAAATTATTCAACTTTGTCAATTAAGTCTTAGATGTTATTGTGAAATGATAATGTAGTCATTCTGGCCAACTTTTGCTGGAAATCGTTGACATGGCAGTGTAGTCATTATCGGCCGTCATAAGTGAATTTTAGTGAAAATCAACTGAAAGGACTTTATTATAATTTTGCGTGAAAGTTTATATATATTTATATGAATACGCTAATTATACTTCTACAACCCAAGGGCACATATGCGGAGATCCATGAATTACTCCGTGAGTCTCGTGAACCGATTAAGTTCAAGTCTTTGATCTATGCAGGTGGCTTTATTGAAGAGGTTTGCTCACAATTTGGGATATTCAAACAGATGATCTACAACGTCTAAATTGGAAATCTCTACAACGCCGCAACCAATTATACCAACCTTAAGGGATGAAAATTCAATTAGTTGATCTCTTTGTGTTCACGAATTGCAATTCGTGTTTTTACTTGTTTTCACTACTTCATTTGCGGCTCTATTTTTTTTACTAGGATGGTAAAAACAATATGTCTCCACGAGATCATCCTAAATTAGTTATGAAAAAACTTTTTCTACGCTGACTGAATTGACAATAAAATTTCACCATCTATTCTTGAAAGTGAATCGCATCAAAGTAAAACAGAGGGAATGAATTTGATTCGCGTCTTATTGAACTTTCAATGCTTGCCATGAAAAGCTCGTCTTTATTTGATATTCAAACGGAATAAAACAACCAAACTCTTTTCTTGTACACAAACAATTGAATTCGCATCCAATATCTGATTTTTTTTGCCATTAATTTAATTACGGTACAATAGAATGATTCCCCGCTAGATTATTATTATCACTAGAAGTATCATGATGTTATTTATAAATAAATTGCAAAAAAATAATGCTAAATATTCTAAGGTTTAGTCTACAAAATTGCCATACCAAATGATGCGACAAGCATGTAAGCATCTATATAAATGAGTATGTCTGCATAAACTGATTTTGGACCCAAGCAAGTTATTAAAAAGCTTCATCATAAATCTTGTCCTGGCCTTGGTATATACGTGTTATTGCATACTCTAGAATTGATTTGTTATATGGACAAAAAAACGAGACAGGCTCGTCGTGACATTCAATTTTATGTTCATACCTTGGCATCTTCAACTTTTAATGGGTTTTTTGGATGAGCTTCTATAGTACACTTCAGATAAGAAAAACTACACCATAAGAATTTCAAAATTTCTATACAAAATGCAATTAATTTCAATTCATCAAATAAAATTGCCAACCTCTATTAAAAAATTCAATCAAGTCTTAAACCTTTTAAGCATTTGTAAGTTTGGAGAGAGAGACCTAATGATCACGGAAGAGAAGTGGAGAGAGATTACTCGCCGAAGTTCCCAAAGAGACCGTGCCGTTTTGGGCATCTTCCCCAGCAACATCCACAACTATGAAAAATGTTATGCCACCGGGTCCCATTGCTAGTGGCACCATCACTCCCTCTTCCCCCTCATCACCGGAGGTCTCTAGAGAAACCGTGCCGTTTTGGGCATCTTCCCCTGCGACCGGGTTCCATTGCCAGCGGCACCGTCTCTCTCTTGCGTCTTTTATTGACTTATGTTTTATTTACTGTCTTTTCGGTTAATGGGCTGACAATGGATATGGCACAAGCCCATGAAGACCAAAACATGGCTGGCCTTTAATTTGCCAGACGCAGTCCAATCCGCTACTCACGTATTACCTATGTCATATTAAATGACACCATGTACCCATTTTATCGCTTCTAATTGCAGCATTTCAAAACTGGACGAACCAACTTTGTTTTAAAGGTGCTGCAACTATAATGAGCTCGCTGATGCTGAATACCTCATTCACTATAGAAACACTTATTCTCAGAATTGTAACAATTGCAAGAAAACCGTGCCAGACAATCTTTTTAAGTTCTTAAATCTGCAGCACTACGGCAAAATCTGTATTTTCACTCGCTCATCGAAAATATAATGGCTTATGTCGGTTTAGGTCGCTATTGCTTCAAAAAGTGCAACAGGCAATCAGTCGAATAAAAGCCAAGGGAGTCAACCGACATTGCCAAACTGGGGCTCAAAACTCATGACCACCCCCACTCATTTGCAAAGTACAGTCCTTCTAATCTTGTGTTGACTTGGGAACGAGGATCAAGCCCTACCAGGATTCGGCGATTTGGCGGTTCGTTACCATGTCCAAATAGTCAAAAGACTACAAAAAGGGCAACTTCAGAAAATCAACTCTTTGTACATTGGACATGAAAGGGTGTACATTTAACAGTTCTGGCCATGAGCTGAAAAGCTATCGAATCCCCACTCCAAAAGGTTTGACATGAACCATGACTAGGCATGAACTATGACTATAAAAGACTCCGATGACGACTGATATATTGTAGTGGCACACTAAGGCCCCAAACGGATACAGTCACAAGGGAGATGCAAGAAATATAATATCATGACAAACATGATCTCGAGGAAAACTCCAGTTTAAATGTATTTGAGATACAGTTAATGTGGGTCACCACCATGAGAGGCAAGCTTGACAATGCTTTATTAATCTATGGCAATTATGAGAAAACCAACCGATACATACATGAGAAAGACAGGGTAGAGGGCAAGAGCTTTTCTCCTAGGATTGACGGCTGAGCTCATGAATGGATATGCAGCCCAGGAGCTCCAAGCCAATGTCACGCACACAACAATCACTTTCAGTATAACGTTGTCCTTCAACAAGCAGATCAGGGCTCCAACATCCAAAGGGAAGAGACAATAACCAAGGAGGCTCAGGCTCTGAAAGAAAATGATATGACCACCCTGAAACAATGCATAACAACACTCATCACACAAAAGGGTAGATATTTATATAAGAATGAAACAAACGCTACTGCATGATTTAAGTACATTCCCACCTTGAATACCCCACTATGACGAATATGAGTTCACCAACACTGTCATGCTTACAATAAGTACATTGTTTGTTTAAACAAAACTATAGAACTTTACCAGCAACAGCACATTCAGTGTCAGAATAACAGCTCCAGCTGCAAGTAGTGCAAATGCAACAGCAAAAACCTCAGACTGCACAAAAAGAATGAAGTGAATTAGTGTAAGTAACCGCATCATAGTGTAATGAAATTAAATTAGCATATTTCATACTAAGAAGTGACAGTTCTACAGTTCATATATATCATCATGTACACCAAGAAGCTTCAAAGGGTACATGCATACAAGGCAGTAGTGAAAAAGAAAAACAATGAAACCAACACCTCACTAATAGGGAAACAGTGAAACTATGCCACAAGAAACTATACAATAAGAAGTGGGGAAAAAAATGAAAATTTGTTTCTTCCAGATTACTCTTATGTTGTCCTCTTTAAAGAAAAACTCGAGGCTTGGGCAATTGTTCTTCAAATGAAGGGCAGTCATTTACAAGAAACGTAATGGACTAGAAGAAGCCCTTTAATGATGACTGCCAAAGGAAAATTCTATTACTCATCCTCTTAAATACAAATTACAGTGCTTGATACCTTCACTTGTAGTTGATACATACACACACTTCATTATCTAAGTCCATGAAGTAGATACTAGGAACACTGCATAACACAAGCCCTATCGACAAGGACAAACACATCATTAAGCGAAACAACCCCCCTCAAAAAAAAAAAAAAAAAAAAAAAAAAAAAAAGAAGAAAAAAAGACCTACCCTGTTCAATTAGGAACGCCAAGCACTTTAGGTTATACAAAAAATTTGATCCATTAATGTAACACCTCAAAGACAATCACCCCATGCACCCACATGAGTCCGGCATATTTGTTTTCCTTTAACCATGCAAGGGATTCAATTAATTTAGCTGCCAAATATATATTGTGTAAGTAAATCACGTACAACATTAGGTAAAGTCCTTTGACGGTTGCTCCAAAGACATGGAATACCGAATACCCTTCTGCTCACAGGGTTAGGGGGTTTGGTCATCCCTAATGCCAGCTCTTGTACTTGAGTTTTCTTACTAAGCAAAACTAGTTAGGTTATCAAGCAGGATCAAGGAGACTGAATGGAGTCAAACAACCTGAGCCTACACAGACATGATCTACATATTGCATGGCAAATGATTTGACAATGTGATACATAGATAATCGTGGGCAGCCACTAAACAGGCGTTCACCTCACTGACTATATGAACTGAGCAGACTCTTCACACAGTGTCTGATTTTCCTCTTTTATCGTTTCATTTTCTCCAAGAAAATCACCTACTACTTGGCTCAATTCTCATGGTACTAGAAGATGCTGAGTGAGTTGGTTGTGATGCTTCAGAATTACAGCTTTGACAGAGTGCAAGAAAAGTAAAAACAATGCAATTCGGTCACAATGCATCAATGGCCCAAAGATCATTTCTCCTCTTGGACCCCTTCAGTTTGAAATAAAAGTCACAACCTGTCCAGCAGTATTTGAAAGTAAAATTCACAAACCCATTGTCAAGTTCATTCATTATACTATTTAGAGTTGAATCAGTCCCCTTCAATTCTCCTTGTTAACTTACTCTTTCTCATCTAATGGCTGTTGAAAACTCCACGCACATGCTTCTATCTTCAGTCTCCATGTCTTTTTTACATTCAATGCATTCTGAATACTGTGGATTTTAGCTGAATGATCTAAGGAGGATTGGCTTAGGGTGAGAATACATAGCTGTGCAGCTTTCATACACTCTCTCAAAGCTGCATTTCCAATACTATTAGAACTGGGCCAAGTATTAGATGATTATGTATTTATCATGGAAAATGAAGTGATAAAAGGAAAACCAAACACATTGTCTTCATACATCATCCTGGCGCTTGAACAATGGACATTCCCAAATAATTACTCCCAGAAGAATGCCCACTTCAGGTTATTTGGTTTCGTAAACCAGCCCTACCCCTACCCAATCAATGTTCTACGTGAGTCATGACTAGTGCAGTTCAATGTGCCAGCAGTCGTGTCCTTGTGGTTGTAGTTGAGCTAGTGGTAAGGTGATTATTTTAAGTTCTTAACCCATTAATTGCGAACCAACATCCAACCAAGGAAATAGAATGATTCCAGAGGGTCAGAGACTCATTGATTTGACCAATGACAAACATGGACACATGTCTAGATGTCTGACTGTTTGTCTGTCAAATTCTAGGTCATATTAACTTGGCTGAAGAGGTTTTGAAAATTGGACATGGATATAAGTACGAGTCCACTGCATTGAGAGCAAATTGACCAGATGAATATACATGCAATATCTTGAATATTTCTGATACAACCATCTGAAAAAATTTGTATCAAGAAAAGAGCTGCAGCTTCCATCTTATGTATATCCGTTCTCTCTCTTTCTCTCTCTAAAACGAAGTACAGCAACACAGATAACCCCATGTCAAGATTAATCCGACAACAAATTCAACCTCACATGGTCGTTTTATAATAAGAATCCCATTCTCCAGCAGCATATCCTATTTCAAATTACACAATTGAGAGATATGTCCCTGTACGGAGTCTTAGCAAGTTAGCAAACAGCCAAATATACCCAGTAATGCCAGTGGTTCCCACATGCTTTGTTCCATAAATAACATAATTGCATAGAAAACCTCAGAGTATAAGAGTTAAAATTTTTCCCAGGACAAAGTGGTTACCCTATGAACTAGAGAACCAAGTGGGGATCTGGGACTTGAACCCTGGATTAACGAGCTCTACAAGGCACAGAGAGAGAGAGAGAGAGAGAGAGAGAGAGAGAGAGAGAGAGAGAGAGAGAGAGAGAGAGTTTATTGTAACCGGATACCATGATGGTTCCTGGATGGTTTGTGTCACCAAATAACATAACTGGCATAGTCAACCTTGGTGGAGAAGAAGAAGAAGAAGAAGATTCTCTTCCTTGATAAAGCGGATACCCAGTCAAAAAGAAGCTTAGGATGCAAGCGGGAAAACTTAAACTTGACTGACTACCTATTCAAGGCAGAGTGACTACCCACTCAAGGCAGAGATTTAATCTATCAACTATTCTTCGAAATTTGCTTCTAGAACTATGAGATCACAATAGAAAGGCAGTCAAGTAGGCTATTGCTGCCACAATTTGTGGTCGAAGTTATATTGGCAACGGATGATAAAGAGATAGGTAATGACAAGCATAGAGGCAGACATATATTAAGATGAATGCAAGAGAATTGAAAAGTTGTCGAAGAGAGCTCATAACAGTATAGGGGCAATTACTAGAGCTGTTTCACAATCAGTTACGGTCAGCACTAGCAATGACCATCATGTGGTTGGCACAAGGCCATCTTTAAACCATAGATATACTGAAAGTGGTTGAGCCCTGTGACTGTATCTGAAGCTGCTGATCCTACTATAGTCAATACAAGCCATCTCTAAAACCATGAGCCTATAGAGGTCAAACACTCGGTAAGTTGACATCTCATATTATTGAAGTTGCTTCCCCCAAGCCTCTACAATTCTACCAAAACATTGTGGGCTGGCTAAGCCCATCCAATAGGAAAGAATCATCATACAATCAGCAAATCTATTCAAATTTTCCATTTTGAAGGAAACATGCCTAGTTTCATCCCTAAACCAAAGTCTGTCTTTGTTATTTTCTTTCAAAAGAAGAAAAATGGTACAAACTCCACCCAACTTTTTGCACAACTATTACCCCCTTCATGTAATATTCCCATTCTTAACAGGTGAATTGACTTAAATTGTGACGTAGGAGAAGAGAAATACCCAAACAAGAATATGCTAACATGAAATGAGATCCAGCATGTGTTTCAGCAACGTAAAGGATCCTCGAACTTACACTCAAACTAGTGGAGTAACTTCAGTATGTAAATCTAATCATGGGTTTAAAGGAGGGGTTTTTAAATGCATAATTGATGTATCCGTGGTTCAGAGGGGCTTAAACCTTATCAACAGGTGTAGAGGACCTGTTAAACTTGGGCTTCAGCAACATAAAGCACCCCCTTGAACTTACGCTCAAACTAGTGGAGTAACTTCAGTATATAAATATAATCATGGGTTTAAGGGAAGAAGAAAGAAAAAGCAGAAAGGGGGGGGGATTTTAACTGCATTAATAAAGTTTCTATGGTTCAGATGGCTTAACCTTATTAACGGGTGTACAGGACCTGTTAAACTTGGGCGCTAACAAAAAAGTTTGTTAGGATCCCCTGATTGTGATCCAGACATACTAGACCCAAGAAAAACTGCTGTTTCAAGCAAAGGCCACTCAATTATCTTATTCAAGAAAAGACATACCATAATATAGTCTTCCTTCTGGACAGATCAGGTACCCAAGGACAGACTTTGACCAACAATCTTAACAAGCACTATATATTGACTGTTCATTGTCTGATCCAATGCAATCTCATTCACTAAGCGTAAAACCTCCTACCCATCAGGTAAACATGTAATAGTCACACAAGATCTATTGGCAATAACGGCTAGGTTGATGCACTTCTCATGAGATTCACGTTTTTCAACTTAGCAGTTACATTTCCTCCAAATATTTTTCTTACTAAGATGTTCCATCAACACCATAATGCCTGAATTTTCCAAGTGCAACTCAGATTGAAATACCACAGGCAACATATTCTCCGCATCTTGTTAAAGCCTCCTTTTGATTTCTTAGTCATCAATAATAAATGTTCAGTTATTTATCGATCTCTCTTTAAATTTGAGCCATTTCTTATCACCAAGAAAACTGACGATTAAATTGTAAATCCATTTCTAATGCATCCTCTCTCTTGAAAAGCAGGCTCCTCAGTTATCAAGTGTATTAGATGAGCTTATCCACCTCCCTCTTAGTCCAATAAGAACATCATGGAATTTTATTGTACTGACTGTGATGCAAATTGCATGAGTGTCATCCCCCAACAATTCCTATATCTTGACTATATCAATGTTGACAGCCTCTGCACAGGAATAACTACATAGTCAATCACAATGAGTGACTTCTGAAGGAATCACCTATATCTCCTACTACAGAGAGATATCCAGTTCATGCCTTCTCTGCAACTATAGATAATGCAGCTTTGCATCAACCTTCAAATTCTAGTCACATCGCATCAAGAAGAAATAAGTAATGCATATACCAAAAGGAAACCATAACACAAAAGAAACATCAAGATCGGCGCGAAGCAACGGGAGTAATTTAGAATGCTTATCAGCTGGACTAAAAACTGACACCAGAAAGCCAATCTACTATGCCAACTAGAACCATCTGCGAATTCAGGAATTAGAAATCTCAGTCAACCACGCATCAGATATACTGAACATCCCAACAAACAATGCCCAGATCAAGACCCTAATTTCACGCAAGAGAAGACAAAAACTTGATCACCCTGCACTCTAGATCCGTAATTCGAAGCACAGTGTTTCTGCATGCATCGCCATGCCATAGCCATAGCCCGACAAATCACGCGTCAAAGAATCGCGCGGAGTAAAAGACAATACGATATCAAGAACTCACCTTCTTGACCGACGCAGACCACGAAAGCACGAGACCCAGAAACACGATGAAGAAGAAGGGACCCCAGAGATCCCAATCCCTCAGGGCCTTCCCAGGGTCTTCCCGGTACGGGTTTGGGAACACCACTAGCTTCAAATTGCTCACGATCCTCGACATGTCCCGCTTCACGGTGTCCCAGACGGGCTCCGTCAGTGTGTTCGGGGCCGGCCCGAACCCGGTGGCCTCGAAGCCCTGCCGCGCGCCGCCGCCGCCGCTGCTAGCCGGGAGCGGCGGCGGGGGGCGGAGGGGGCGGCCGGGGCGGCGGCAGCTGGCACGGAGGGCACGAACGTCTGGGCGGAGGAGGGCTTGAGGGGGGGCTCGGGGGGGATGGAGGAGGGGAGGAAGGGGGAGGAGGAGACGGGGATCTGGGCGCGGGCGGGGCTGGGGGGCGGGCGGGGAGGACGGTGGCGTTCATGAGGTTCTCGATCTCGTCGATGTCGGACTGGGAGGAGGCGTGGAGAGGGACGGTGTCGCTGTGGGAGTGCGACATCTTCTTCTTCTTTTCTTCTTCTTCTTCTTCTTCTTCTCGGGAAAGTTATTGCCGGGCTTGTGGGTTTTCTCGGGAAAGTTGCGGCGGGTTGGTGATTATGATGATGGAAATGGCGGATCTAGAAAGAGAGAGAGAGAGAGAGAGATGGGGTTGGGATGTTTCAGAGGGGGAGCGAGATCTGGAGAGGAGAACGAAGCAGGGAGGCGGAGGCGGAAGAGGAGGACATGGTGGGGGGCGACGATGGGGGAGGAAATGCGAGAAAGATGATCATGACGCGTGAGATCGAGATCGACGTCTTCGGCACGGGGAATGGCGGATTCGGATCCGGTTATGGGGCCTGTTTGAGCCTCTTCGGGCTTAAGATGCTTGGGCTCTAAAAGCGTGCATGACAAAATCTCTGGAAATTAATTTTTTAATTTCTATTATATGGACAAATTTCTTAACAAATTTAATAAGAAAATAAAATTTTTATTTCTAAAAACGGTGACAGCTAGCATTCGGTGACCGGAGTCTGACATCTAGCGATCGACGTCTGGTGTTTGGTGATTGATGGTGGGTGGTCAGAGGTCGGTGTCTAGCATCTAGCGTCCGATGTCTGGAGGCCAGTGACTGACCGCTAGCGGTGGGTGGCCAATGGCCAAAGTCTAGTGGCTGGTGGCTGGCGACGGGTGTCCAAGCCGAAGTTCGACAGCCAATGGCGAGGGCCCAAAGGTCGAAGTTCGACAGTTAATAAATATATCTCGTGCGTATGACCCTACAATATTCATGTGCATATGTTATTTGCCCTTGCCTTAACCTTGAAAGTCATGTGCATATTTTATAAGCTCCTATTTAGGTCTTGAAAGTCACGTGCATATTATATCTGCTATTATTCGGGTTTTGAGTCACGTGCATATCTTGTATGCCATTATATGATTTTGGCCATGACTGTTTTATAAGTATTTGAGGGCTCTTGCTTGTTTTAGTCAAGGTAAAGCATGTGTTATATTGTTTATTTGCCACCGACACTTATTCGAAGTCGAGACTTGCATGTTTCGATTCGGTGACGAGGTGCCATCCTAACCATGATTTAGTGGTTTTACTTACTAAGTCTATGACTCATCCCGTTGTTGTTGTTGTTGGTTTTTTTTTCCTTTTCTTTTAAGAACTGTAGGCATGGAGGAGTTGCAGTCTTGCTAGAGGAGCTAAGGTTTACATCGGCCTTTTGAAGATATAGTGATTATAAATATATCGGCCCGAGATAGAAGGGTTTATAAATATAACTGATATAATTATATGTTTGTAAATGGTTATTTTCCTGGTTGTTTGTTGTTGTTTGGGTGTTGTTTGTAATGCTTCCGCATGTGCTTAATGAACAGATAAAAAGGAAACAGGATAGCGACGCGCTTGGGATGTCATGAAAACAATCCTTGTTGCTCATGACCTTGGGGATGAAGTCGGGGTCATTACAAAACCCATGATTTCACACACTCATTGATGAGATTTTCCATTATGTCATTGTTCTGCAATTGTACAATTTCTCTAACATGTCGAAGCTGAACCCATGACTATTTTTTTATGCCTTCCTAATGCTAGCTTATTAGAAATTATTAAAATAATAATTTATAGGCTCTAAGTGTTATAAA
Source organism: Eucalyptus victrix (assembly GCA_016097545.1). Classification (NCBI taxonomy): domain Eukaryota; kingdom Viridiplantae; phylum Streptophyta; class Magnoliopsida; order Myrtales; family Myrtaceae; genus Eucalyptus; species Eucalyptus victrix. The sequence goes on from CM027837.1 coordinate 33,292,101, forward strand.
TAGAAGGATTGCTAGATATCTTTAGCGGGTGGTTCTAATGTCATAGATAGAAGAAGGAGATCTACAATGTGGGAACATTTTAAAGAGATTCCAAGTCAATAAAAGACTGAGTGTTTATATTGTGGGACCCTTATTGGTTATGCTAGTGGTCAAGGGACTAGTTCAATGCATTGTCATCTAGGTAGATGTAAGGAATATTCATATGCAGACACTGGAAAAAAAAAAAAAAGGCAAAAAAGTACCTCGAGTCAAGTTGTTGGAGGTAATAGTTCGTTAAGTCCTTGGAAATTTGATCAAGATGCTAGCAGAAAAGAAGTAGTGATCATGTTTTTCCTAAGTGAGTTGCATTTTAAGTTGGTGGAGCATGATGGATTTCATCGATTTGTGAATAAAATCCAGCCAAAATTCGTAATCCTGACACGTAACATATTGAGGTGCGATTGTTATGATTTACACATGGAGAAAAGAAGTAAGTTAAAAAAATATTTCTCTAAGACATCTCCTAAAGTATGTCTAACAATTGACACATGGACATCTTGTCAAAATTTAAGTTACATGTGTTTAACTGCTCATTTCATTGATGCTAATTGGAAATTGCTAGAGAAGAAGATATTAAATTTTTGTTAGATCTCGGGTCATTCTGCTAAGATAATGGAAAAATTAATTGAGAAATGCTTGACTGATTAAGGGATTCATAGTGTTTTTTCTATTACTATAGATAATGCTAGCTCGAATGACTTGAAAGTTCAATATATGAAAAAGATACTTAACTCTTGGAACTCTCTGTTATTAAGAGGTTTTGTGCTCATATATTAAGTTTGCTTGTTAAAGAGGGGTTAAAAGACATAAACGATTCAATTGCTAGAATACGCTCGGCCGAGCACTATGTGAGATCTTCCCTTAGCAGGTTAAGAAAGTTCAAGGGTTTTATTGAGTTAGATAATATTGAGTCGAAGAGTTTTGTATGTTTGAATATGGAAACTCATCTGGAACTCAACATACATGATGTTGGAATCAACTTTGAAGTTTGAAAGAACTTTTAGTAATATGGAACTTTGGAATAACAAATATGCCCAAGAGCTTTCCAAGGGGAAATGGTTGCCCACTAGTGAGGATTGGAATTATGCATGTCACTTTCTTCTTTTTCTGAAATTGTTTTTTGATACTACTATAAAATTTTTAGGTTTTTTTTTTTTTTTTTTATGTCACTAGCAATAATATGGCGAAGGATATGTACGAGATTTATATGATGATTGAGAGATATTGTGGAAATGATGACTAAAGCTTGCAAGAAATGGCTTAGAGAATGAAAAAGAAATTCCATAAGTATTTTGGCAACATGAATAACATCAATCTCACTTTATTAATTGCTTGCATACTTGACTTGCGACATAAATGGGACTATGTGAACTGAATGATTAGTCATGTTTATGAAAATAAGTAGGTAGAAACTTTACAATAAAATGTAATAACATCTCTGACATTATTGTTTAAGTAATACCGCACAAATGTGTGCCCTCAAAACAACTTGAGTCTAAAGAGCACAAGGATAGCAAGCACGTTAAGGTCCCTAGTGGTTGGTGCTGATATTATGACTAAAATGTATTTTAGTCAAACCGGACAAGTGCTTGGAGGAAGCATGTGAACATTATAACTTTGAGTTTGATATATTAGGTTGGTGGAAAGGAAATTCATCGAGATATCTTGTCCTTTCTACCATTGCTAGAGATATCTTGATTATGCTCATCTCGACTATAGCATCGAATGCTGCATTTAGTGTAGGAGGTCATGTGCTCAATGTGTTTCATAGTTCCTTGACCCCAATCATGGCGAAGGCTCTTATTTGTGTTCAAGATTGGTTACGATCCACGCCACTTTCACGTTCGATTGAGGAGGACTTAGAAGACTAAGAAATATTTGAGTTAGGTGGGAAAATATGGTTGTAGAATATTTATACCTTTTTTTTAATTATTTCAATGCATACGTTAATTCTCTTTTTCATTGTGAATTTATTGTAGAGTTGCCAAATATAACCACAAAGGCAAACTCAATATTGACTTCTCTCAATGATTGACGTATTGGAGGTTAGTATGAGTAGTTTCTATCTAGAATTTTTGGCCCTATGTTTCTTGCTTCTCATTCAAAAAGTTGAATGATTTATGTCTGCTTGTGTGGAATTGTTTGTTGCCCCTTTTGTTTTTCTAGTTGTGGGCCTAAGAGAATTTTGCTATTGGCACATGTTTAAGTTACACTTTAACTTGTGCTTGTTGCTTTGTAGATGTTGGTCTTTATGTTATACTTTCTTTTTTTCATTTTAGCTTTGAATGATGCTGAGGTTCTGAGATTTCGATGCTTCTTTGTGTTACTATTTGGCGAAAAAATGGAGGATGTTCAATGAATGCCCTCATCCAAATGAGAAGCAGCAGATGGAGTTGAGCTAGGAATTAGGATTGACTCTGAGACAAATTAAATTTTGGTTTCTAAATAGGAACCCAAATGGAGGTTTCTGCACTTAATTCATTTATTTTACCTTTCGTTTGTTGGGATAGTTTTGAAGATGATAAGAAGTTGTTTGTTTTGCCTTTATTGCAACCTTAAACCCTCCTATTATATTTAAATCAAGCCCAACATGAAAGGGCTCATAATTGTGCATTGAGGGTAGAAACCAATAGGATTCGATGCAAAGAAATTGTGATAAGAGAGGCCTTAAGGAACGCCATTTGCCCGAGTTGTGGCAACGTGCCGTCATTTGCCCAAGTTGTGTCTCTCCATTTGGGAATGCTATTCCCCATGTTAGACCTTTTATCTACAATTTGTTAATTTTGGGATGATGCCCCTAGATTTAGCTATTATTCCTACTGCATCTTTATCCATTCCAATGTATATGTCTACTATTTATGATCGATTGCCCACCTATGGGTAAGTCTGTTTTCAATTTATGCTTATGGTAAAAGTTCCTAAAGCCTTAAGGGTGAAGGCACTATCTTTCAGATCTGCTGTTCTTCAAAAGTTTAATGGATTTTTACTTCAAAAAATCTTACCAGGAGAAAAAGAAAAATCCAAAAACCTAACCTAAACAAACCCGACCCAACCTGAAATTTTGATTAAGGTCTTATGTGTTTTGGGTCGGGTCGGGTCGGGTCGGGTCATAGTACACGATCATTATGATTCGGGTTGGGTTGGGTAACATCAAAACCTGACCCGACCCAGCCCAACCCATTAACACCCATATCTAGTAGAGTGCTTCAACAATACAAAGTATCTGAGTGCTTATCAATTCATGATGCCTATAATGAGAGAACAAAATTTTTGGAAGAAAACCAATAAAATAGCTCCTTGAGGATAAGCGAATGATTTGTTCTACCTACAATGTGGTTGGACATAAATATAATGGTTGTCCTCTAAAAAAAGGTATTTGTTTAACTAATTGATCATGTTGATGCTAAGCATGTTATCGTGACATGTTGTAAATAATGCTTACTATGTGCTTCTCATATCAATGCTTAGGCCAATGTATGTACATCTAGTGTTCATGCCAATGCAAGTACAAGTGAAGCTCATGCTTAATCTTAGGCCTATTCCATTCGACCAAGGCCCAAAAAAGGACAAGCAAATTGTGATAGAACCATCTATTGTATATTTTATATGCCAAGGTTCCAATTTAATGATGATGAATATATATTTAAGCTAAAACTAAAGTAACAAGTGTGACTGAAGGAGGATCTAAAAGCCAGGTCAATGCTTCTAAGGAGGCTAGTGCAATACAAGACAATAGTGAGTAGGCTAATGCTTTTACTCAGGCTAGTGTAGATGTGAGAGAATATAATGATGTGCAAATGCGTGATATCTTGATTTTTAGGCTCTGTTTTCGATTGAATAAGTTAAGCTTTTCATAGGTGTGCCTATAGTTCTTTTCTTTGAATTGACCACTCATGAGATAACTAACATATTAGGTGAAATCGTTAAGGGATTTTAATGTAATAGATTTGAAAATTCGACCAAAAATTGACTACTTGACCATATAATTGACATGGGTCAATATGGCACCATTATAAGCGATTAGTGATTGGATATAGGCTGATTCAACGTAAGCATGCAATTGAAGTGTGGGTGATTTCACCTGATTGCAAAATTCGCGTCAAATGGCACTAATCTAATTTTTCGTCAGTTCAGTACCCAGTGTCTGTATTTGAAATCTTGAGATTTTCACGATAACCGAAAGTCGTCAATGTGTCGAAGATGTACAATGTGGCTCGAAAATAATCGACCACGGGTCAAAGCGCTAAAAATTCCTAAAAGCTACCCGATAAGTTAGGTCACGCTAAAATCGCATTAAATTGAAATTAACTGCAAAATTGAACCCGATTTTAGAAATTGAGAGTTTGAGCATGTCATGATTTATTTATAAGACGTCACCTCGTCTTTTGGTAAATTTTCGTCGAGCTCGAGATTTTTATGGAAAAATCAATTTGGATGATTCGGAAACAAAAGGAAGTTTGGAGGGGCCAAATTGAGGGGATGTTTGGCCTCCTTAGAGAGCTATTTGGTAAAGGGAATTTGTGGAATTTGTTTGGGCTTCTTCCTCAGCAAAATTGGACATCAAATTTTAGAAATTGATGAGAAATTGAATTGAATTTGGAGGGAAATGTGTCAAATTCGTAGGTCCAAGGGGTGTGTAACATTTGGGCACCAAATTGAGACTTGTTGAGGAAGATTAAAGAGAAAAGGGTGGCTGTGGATAAGGCTTGGCTAGTGGGGCCTTGTGATGAGTGAAATTGGATAATTGAGAAGACTTTGTGGCCAGGTGGTGGCCCCCTTCAGCCAACACTCCCTCCTTCGGTCTCTCTTCCGCGCACGCTAGCTTCATTGACTCTTCCTCATTCGCGGCTCCAGCTTCTCCATTTTTCCCTTTTCTTTGTAATCGAGCGCCCCCCCTCCATTTCACTGCCCCTAAACTCCCACCGACTGCCCAGACGCTTACTCGTGTCCCCATCTCCACGCTCGATCAACCATAGCCGCATCCCTTGAAGCTAACTTCACCGTTTCGTGCTCCCCTCCTCTCAACAGCAATGCCTGCAACTCACACCCTCCATCGAACTTTGCAGCTCCATTATTTTTGGTCTTTTCCATCGATTCTTCACGCCAGCAGCTGCCACGAAGATGCCGCCAGCCCACTTCACTAAGTCAACACAGCAACAACGTCCCACGAAGCCAACCTCCATGCATGCCCATCTCCACTCACCGAAGCAACCCACAATCTCCTCTCATGTTGCCAACAGTCCAGCCCATCTCGCACCATCCCATGCTCCAATAATTTGACCAAGCTCAGCACTATTTGAGCAACTCTCCTTGCCTCTAATCTAACCTGCAATTTAGCCTTAAAGCAAGCAGAAGCCAGCCTGCTCAGACTGACAAGTGGCCCTTGCAAAAGCTAGACCCGAAACTCAGCCTTCGCTGAGCTGTGTCGGGTCGCTTTTAACTTGGTCTGGACTCCCGTTGGCATCGTCGTAAGCTCGAGTTTTGATTGCCATCGTCGTGGACTCACCGGCCCGCTAATCCGGTAAGTTTACTCACTAAACTCTACTTAGGGAGTTAATATGCTTAAGATTTGATTAATTTAGGCTAAGTATGGTTTAGGTGGTTAGTTAAAACGGATTAGCAATTTAATTACCAGTTATTACATGTTAGGTGGTTAGATCGGCTTAATTAGCAACTAGATATGTTGTATTATTTATCTAGATAGGTTCGAAATCTTCGGGCCTGTTTCGGTATTTAATTAGGCTTTTCCGGCCTAAGTTTCTATTTATGGCATATAATTGTATTTATTTAATTAATTTTGGTATTTATATAATTATTTATTATTTTATGGAAATTATACCGGGATAACCGATGACTGGAATTTCGTTGATTGTAATGGTATGCTTGGTTTATTTTGGTATTTATCCCAAATTGTGTGATTTTGGTATTTTAGTTTGAAAATACCGGGCGTTGGTTTACAATGCCAAAAATGTGTTTATGGACTATTATAACTTGTGAGAGCCCTTTTGCAAGTCAGCTTGTGAGATTAGTATACTATATCAGCCTATGAGCTCGATATGTCAGCTTATGAGAGCAGTATACATTTTATCAGCCTTTGAAATCCTTTGCATGTCAGCTTGTGAGAATAGTATACCTTATCAACTTGTGTGAGCTAAGATCATTTTATTGAGTTGTGCGAGCATGATTTATATATTTATCAGCTTGAAGTGAGCTATCTATCTATCTATATCAGCTTGAGAGAGCTATGACCATATATTGCAACTTGTGAAAGTAAAGACCGTCTATTTCAGCTTGTGTGAGCCATAGTTGTATTAATTGAATCGATAGATGGAATTGAATTATATATTGTATGGATTGATAGATAGTGTTGTTGGTGTCGAATTGAACTGATTGACAGATGGTTTGATTTGAATTGAGTGGATTGGTTGAGATCATGAACTGTACTGACTTGTAGGAAGGAATTGATGTGAGATGAGTCCTTTATTTTATGTGTACATAGATAGCCTTTAGGCGTATTTCCTTCCTAGTCAGGGTTTAGGGGATGAACTTACTAAGACATTGTCTCACCCCGTCGTTGGGTTAACTTTTCAAGTCCCTAGTGTAAAGAACTCGAAGCTTGAGGCGGAAGGGTCAAGAGCATGTGTGGCTCAGAAGTTCTTTTTGGAGATAGATCTCCTATACTTAGATCCTAGAGTTGGCCTCTGTTTGTAAACTAGATTGTTTATAAAAGCTGTGTTGATTGATTTGAAATTTGTTGTCCTGTTTTTCTATTCCATGTTTGTTGTGGTCGATGATGCATCCTAGAACGTCGCAAATTTATCGACCATTGAGAGATAGACACACACTCGAGGATCGGGGCATGACAAAATGTAAGAGAATGTATGCTACTATAGGAGCCCATACAAGATGCATGACTACTTTGGATGTAAAAGGATGTAGTAGTGAGGTTAATGTTTTTGCCAAAGTTTGTTCTGATAAAAAAAAGAAAAAAAAAGGTACTTATTATGCTCAAGCTAGTGTAATAGCTTATGATAGACCTCAAAATATCCCAGTGAGTAATACCCTAATCCCCATGCATACATGTGTATTCTCATGTCAAATGATTTTTATTTTTATTGAGTTTAAAAGACTTACAATTGAAAATGAAATGATGCAAGGACAATCACAAGGAAAAAAATGGTAGAGTTAGGTGTTGACACAAATCCTATGAGAAATCTTCAAATTCTCAATATCAATAATATTTTAACATTTTACCACCGTCCTCAGCGGTGCAATTGGCTCGAGCTCTCTCCTCCTCATGAAGGGGAGAAGTTTGAATCTCATAGGCGTCATTAGGGATTCTTACATGGAGTACTGTGGTGGTGGGTCATGCAGTCATTCCCCTAGGGTTTGCTCACCGGCTGTTGACTTATGGGATTCCCTAGGAGACCAAAAAATAATAATAATAATATTTTAACATTTTCTAATAGCAATTGACTATCTTTTTAAACTAAAAACGTGCTTATTGTTATGTAGCCTAGTATAATTGGTGGAAGACTATCGATCCTATCACACAGAGAGGTAGTTCGATGAGCTACTTCAATGGCAAGGGCACATGCCAAAGCTAGTGCACAACCTCAACAATTAAAAATTTGTCCTCGAGAGCATGTTGTGTAAAGCGAAATGCACAAGTACAACTCCAGGCAAGTTCCAAACTCTAGTCATTTCATACTACAATAGTTCAAAAGCAACTTGTCATAAAGCGAAAGGCACCATTACAATCACAACCCAAAAAGAGTTCCCAACCTTAGTCATCTCAAGCTACAATATCTCAAAAGCATATTGCAAAAAGTGAAAGGCACCGTTATAACCCTAGGTGAGGCCAATCTCAATCATTTCATGCTATAACAAAATCTCGAAAGCATGTTGTGGCGAAGTTAAAGCTGCTATCACAACCTGAGGCTAGTTCTCAATCTCATTCATCTTAAGTTATAACAACTCCTTTAAAGCCTATTCTTACAAGTTTATATATAAGGAAAAGCCCAAGAATTATGAATAAAGTGAAGGTTAAACCTACTGGATCAATAGAAACCATAGAATTGGATTAATATATATGTTGAAAATGGTTTTTTTAGGCAAATTTATGTCAATTATCAGCTAGTATTTATTATGAGACATATGTAGCTTTGCTTGTTCAGGAACTCGATAGACATATGTAAATTTGCAGCCATGTTGTTGAATAGAACATTTTGTGTACCAAAAGTGCAAGCATTTTATTGAACAGGATATTCATCGTCAATTGTTCACTAGTATGTGCGGTATCAAATAGTGCTTGAGTTGGTACTTATCTTCTATAGCATGATTTATACATCTAAATAGGTATCGATGCTACTCGAGTTGCTACATGCAATACCAAGCCTCGAACTTCTTGTGAATTGTTCATGTTTCTGATATTGAAGTTGGTCTTGTTCACCAAGTAATCGCATTTTGCTGTCATTTGTAGTGCAAATTTTCATTTCTCAAAACTGTTGAATCTCTTGATTATAATCTACACACTATCCCACAGTGAAGACTTGGGTTTGAAGGTGAACTTGCTTTATGGATCATTTAAACAAATGTCCTCTATCTTATCTGTTTCTTAAATCCTGATATTGAAAGTACATGACTTTGGGTAATCTTCCTTTAGGATACTACTGTTATCCAATCAAAGTGGCATTTTCAAATTGAGAAATTACTTCAAAATGAAAAGGTTGTCATATTCAAAGTAATACTATTAATTCTTGAAGACATTGGACTAGGATTGTTTTGAAAGCATTTGACTCATTCTTGTAATTTTACGTCCTTACATCTGGAATACTTAGTATGTTCCTCTACATCTGGAACAAGCCTTTTAAGACTATTTACATCAATGACTGTGGAGAGCTCAGTGTGTCTTCTAGTTTACCTTAATTCCATCCTTAAATTGAATCAGATTTTGATAAGCACAAAAATCAAGCACACAATTTTCAATGTAAGAGTAATTTATTGTATGGCCAGCAACCAATCTTGCAAACTTACAAACTCACTTTAGATTTCATTCCCATCTCAATTACCCACAACTGGTATTACAAACTTACAAACCTAGAAACAAGGTACTATAGAAGACTTAGAAAATTCCAAACATCTTTCACATTACATATACAATGATATAACGTATGCATAAAATGAATGCCGATTGATATAACATCTTTTCTTTCTTTACTCATGCGAGCTTCTCCTTTAAATGTCTATGTTTCGCCCTTCGAGTCTTCATTTCAGCTAGTAATGAGCTCACATTGACCTCGTCATGTCTCAATTGGCTCGATTCTCACAATGCTTGAAGAAGGTTGACTATCATGTCCGTTGCTCGGTTTGGTATCTTCGGGTCAACCCACATGAAGAAATGATAGCAGATTGGACCATCAAACTTAGCACATCCATGAACCCTCTTCTTGCATTTTTCCTTGTCTTTACCATTAAAAATTGGCGATTGAAGACCATAATAGCATGTTGGCTCTAACTTGACCTCATTAGGAGCTATGCCACTTGATTCAAATGTTGGCACACTCATTCTTCTGATCATCATATTATAAGAATTTAATAGAAATATATTACCTATATTATGATTCTTTCATAAAATTTTGATAAATATATTACCGATCTCTTTCAACAGTTTGTTAGGTGAAACATATTGTTAGGTGAAGCAAAGGCAAGTAATAGGTGAAACATATTGTTACGAGAACAAATACAAACATTAGATGTACACAAAAATTCTATCCATAGGAATTGTTATCATTCATTCTCTACTAAGGCAAGTAGCAACTGATTTACCTAATGCCTACAACGACTAAAACTAAGAAAAGGAGGAAAATCTTGGGAAACAAACTAAACAAAAAGATTTGCCCCAAAAAAAAATTTAAGTTCACTACATGTTTCTCGTGAGAAAATTCATTTGTGTTGTCCAATAAATATTTCCAAGGTCTCGGACAACTTCGATCAAATCAAGCAAGAGCTATGAACAAAGAAGAAAAGGAATTTGAAGTTTAAGTATATGGCGACAATGCTGGAGCCACATAAATCCTCACTCAATACCAAGTCAACCACAAAATATATGCTTCAAAGGAAAATCAACCAACAGTTCATATGGAAGACATTTACATGCATATTGAAAAATTTAAAAACCGTGCATCACATAAAGCGCTTTGTTCAACAATCTGAAGAGGTACCATTCTCTTACTTGAGAAATTTAAATAATAGATCAAAGAGCCAGAATAGATGTTCTCTCCTCTTTTTCCTAGTCACTTAAGTAAGGCAATTTCGTCGTGTCAACAAAATTTCTCATTGAACTTGTCAAGCAACTTTGGTACTTGACTTAGCAAACCCATTTCCCAACAGTATAAATAACTTACATTTCCCACAAGGATCAAATTGACCTAACATTGGTGAATGATGCATGCATGGGCGAGTGATTCTAGGATGCAGGGATTTTTGTGATTTAGTGTTTAGGAAATAGTGTTTATGAGGATGGTTTCGATGGGTAAATATAAGAATAAGATAGAATGGGGTATATGGGGATGTATATTGAAGGATGAATTGCAAAATAAAAATATATCATGATCCCACCAAGGTCTAAAGTACGTGCCACCAACCAAAGATGAAGATCAGGATAAATGAAGTTCACCACCAAAGCTTAAAGGACAAATCGCCTGCCAATGATAAATGATTTCGGGATAGGAGAAGCTCACCATGAGGGCCTAAAGGAGAATCCACTAGCCAATGATAAATGGCTTTTTGGCTCACTACCGAGAAATAATCCACTTTCCAAGGATAAAGAGACCAAAATAGTAGTTATCCACTCTCCAAAACTGTTTGTTCACATAGAGGAAATCTCAAGTTTTTTTCATTCATCAAATTTAGTCTGGTTACAATTGAGAGACTTCCTCTATTTATATGACGAATACAACTTAGGAAGTAGAAAAGTAGTAAATAGACATGGGAACTAGCCTAACATAAAGACCTAGGAACTTAGAATTATGACTCCTAAAATTTACATAACAATAAAGACTCCTAGAAAATAAAGATGTATTTAATGACTTGGAAACTTGCATTCTTGATTATTTAGCCTTGCAAAATCCATGCTCCCACCTTGACCGAAGGATAAATACCCCAAGACTTCATCAACTAACCATGAAAGTTGTTCAGAATGGTCTCCCATTGATATGTTGTTAAGATACTTCGATATTAGCAATTGATAAAGTGTACGAAGAAATCAACAGCTAATATATCATACCGAGAATTGGGTAACTCATTAATCTTCGGTATTGAAAAATTCGGTAACTCATTAATTGTCGTTAACGATAACTTCAGTAAAAATGGTTCAATATGGCTTTAGTTGGAAACTTCAGTCTTGACCCATTGAAGCACATTATACCCAAATTCTATATTGGCTTGAATGAGCAATGATGGTGTTGAGTGGGCTGATGGAGCTAAGTTGGATGCTCCTACATCAGTGAATGTCAGTTGCCAAGCTCTTTCTCCAATTCTCATCATAGACCTATCACCTACCCATCTAACATAATCTGGTAATCCACCAACAAACTACAGTAACACATTGATAGATAGTGGTTTGAGCTTGCTCTTTACCCCCCCCCCCCCAAAAAAAAAAAAAAAGCTTTGCATACTTTCTTTTTCCTCTATTGTGCGAGATCCAGTCCATATGCATTGGATGAACAAATAACAAATTACTTTACATTGCAGAAATATTTTAATTTGTTCTTAGTACTGGAGAATGCAAAACAACCATGGCAGGAGATGCGCGAAATGCTTAATGACAACATAGAGATTGAAATGTAGAACATATTCAACTTGGAAAGAATCAAAAGCGCCTATCTGATACCCAAATGACAATCAGCAGTAATACTCTATCTATTTATCCCTTATGTTCCTAGAGGCATCCACAATATTGAAAAAATTGGAAACAAAAGAAATTGTAGCATTATTGTGAAAATCTTTAATTATTAAAACAGGCAAAACTAGCATTAGCGATTTACAGTACAAGATACTCAAATGCTATAATGGAGGGAGGGACACTTGCATGAGGAGTCGCTACCACTGTTGCTGTTGCTGTCGCCCTCTCCATCGTTGACACTGCTTGATCCATCGCCGAGACTCCCACATGACAGGTCTTTGCATGAACTTGTGATTGACGAAGAAGAGAACACAAACTCATGATGGACGTCGAACTCGAACTCTATGAACTGTAGATCACAATTGAACTCCAGATGATGATGGACGTCCAACTCCAACTCGCGAAAGGACCCAAATTGCAAGTGAACTTCATATCATTGAACTTGATTTGGGACTTAGGGTTCAAAGGGAGATTGAGTGTTAATTTCGTTCAGAGGGAGAAAGACAATGATGATTTTGGGCTCGAGATTCTTCAATTTGGGAAGAAGAAAACGAGATGTTTCAATAGAGATTGCATTTGAGGCTTACGGTTTAGAGAAGGAAGAATGAAGGAGACGATGTTCAAGGGGAAGGAAAGAGATGACGTTCAAGAAGAAAGAGGAACATCCAAAACAACACTGTTTTGTAGACGTGGATATTTTTTCTTAAACTATTTGCCACGTATGAGAGAGAAGCGATTAAAATCGCCAACATTTTCCATTAATAAGTTTGATGATATTAACTTTATGACTTGATTGAACCAATTTGACAAGTTATAATACTTAATTACACTTATTGCAAGTTTTAGAACTTAATTATACTTTTACGATAAGTTTTAGGATTTTCATTGCACTTATCCCAACTAATTTTATATAAATAAACCATACACATATATAATAATTACAAATATTAAAAATATATATAAAAGATATGTTATTCATTCTCTTAACACTCTAACGAAGTCAAATGAATTTAGAAAACGAAGCACCTAAGTCAAATGAGCAAGAAGTGATGTCCCGACATTAGTTGCATTTGGAAAGGCCGATAAAAATATATCGAAAATGTGATTTTTTTTTTTTTTTGGCTGGTCCAATGGTGTCAAACATTGAACAAGCTTTCTAATTGTACTTTCTAGGCTTGTGTCTAAATCAAGAGTTACGCCTTGTTGAAGTTGAGGCGGTCGAAATTTGTTATTAAAATGCCATTTGTGGATCAGAAAGTAGCAACACGTTAATCAGAAGCATCACTCTGCCCGGAGCATGGCTACAGGCTACAACTAGAGTACTTTGTTGATAAAAGGTGCGAGAGGGAGCAAGACCGTCACGTAACGACACGTGTTTCGGACGTCGCCGAGATCACCGGCACGATTCCTCGGCCTCATCATCTCGGTAGCTTATCAGGAGGGGGCGTCTCCAGCTGTTGATGCGGCTGTTAAAGATTGCCTAACTCGCTTTCTTTTATGAGAATGATTGAATCCACATCGGTTTTGTTTTATTTAACCTCTAAATTTTAAACTTTTTACCGCACACCGTGGTCGATTTAGAGGCTGTAACCCATTATGAATATGCAATATTTCATTCCTAGATCCAGAAGCAAATATTTAATGGTATCAAAGTACCACTCAACGTAACCCATTATGAATATGCAGCATTCCATTTTCTAATTCATGAGCAAATATTTAGTGATATTAAAGCGCCACGTCAGCTGCTAAGGTGGCACGCATTTACTTAGTCAAATTCACTCACAACTTGACACATGGCAAACAATTAGAACATTAATAAAAGCAAGTTGCAAAAGTACCACTAATGCACAGGTAGTTCCTAGGAAATTGAAATGCCCGCCCAAGGCCCATTTCTTTGTCTTCTACCCATATTTTAAGTTTCTTTGAGAGAAAAGCTTTGTCCTTCCACTTTTGTTTCAAAAGGGGCTCCATCAGAGAAAAACTTTGTCCTTCCATTTCAGGTTCTGAAGAGTTCTACAGATGGGCTCTCACAACTAAGGGAAACCACGTTTGAGCACTCCAGCTCATTGCGACCATTGCGAAGGTTGAGCACGTTCCATTTCCGATCCAATCTTCAATGGCCTCCATCCAACTTTCCGGGCTTTATTTCCCGTTCTCGGCCTTGTTTGACTCCTACAATGAGACCCATGTCTTCATTCCCTACATATCTGCATGAATCGGCAACTATTTCCCGGTTTTGCGGGTACTTGCTGTATATGTGGCCGTGATGTTTCGGCCATAATAGGTTCTCTCGTGTGGATGTTTTTAGATTATTTGGGCACACTTTTATGTAGTTGGCGATGACTAATAAGGTAATAAATTACTCAAGCACCCTCGTTCTCTAGTTATAATAGGATCCCTCTCTTTATGTGGGATGCTTTTAGATTTCTTGGGCACAATTGGTGATGACCGACCAGGTAAATGCCCGTCACATAAATCTCTCCGTAACGCATTGATATAACTAGACATTTTCTCGGCTCATCGTCGACCAGAGTGGCAATCTCTTTTATATTAGTCGTCAACGTTGTGCGGGAATGTCCAACTACAGAAAAATGCACCAATCTCGTTGACCCCACCCCACTCCTTTCCCATTTCATCAAATCATTCAGAGAAAAAAATTCTCTCTCCCCCTCACTTTGTCCTACAATGATGAACATGGACAATTGGCCTGTGCTGAGTCGCCTCAAGAGGGCCGTGAATAAGGCGAGACTCCTCATTAACTTCCGCCGGTGGCGCCTAGTGTTGATGATCGCCAACACTTCAGGCAGAAACTGGCAGCGGCGCCGCTTGAGCTTCAACGACCGGCCTGGGCTGACAGGTTGCACAGACAACGGCCGCTCTGTATCTGAGAGCTCAGGCTCTCGCCAGGAGCTCCAAAGGACGATGAGCTGCCTGTTGTCATCGGAGGATGACATCGACAAGAGAGCGGACATGTTCATCTCAAACTTCCATCGGCAGCTTCGGATGGAGAGGCAGATCTCTCTTCAGCTCAGATATTGCAGGGCAAATAGTTTTGGCCCCATGTCTCCTTGATGGTTTTTGGGCTGTGAGATGGTATTTGATCTAAGCTTCAGATTAACTGGTCTGGAATTGTTATCTATATTTTCGGGTAAATTAAGATGTTTTTTTTTCCTTGTTTCCGGAATTTTGTTGATTATAGATTTGTTTTTCCATCTGGTGTTAATTGTAGAATTTGTTTATTTCTTAGTGAGTATTTATTTGGAGTAACAGTAGAGTTTTGCGGGAAAAAGACACCACAAATGCCTAAGTGCTCACTTAAATTGTTAAAACTATTTTTTTTTGAGATAACAACATAATTAATCCCTTAATTTTGGATCAATGTGTAATACATTTTGTAAACTTTTAATTTGTTTCATGTGGTCCATGAACTTTAATCTAATGTGTAATGTCATTCCTGAACTTTCAATTTATAACAATGCGGTCCCTAGACTTTTTGTATTTATTCAAGTTAGTCCCTTGACTTTATGAAAACATTTAATATTGTCCCTGAACATCAAATATCTTTATATAGTCCATGAACATTGAATATCTTTATATAGTCTAAGGACTAAATTGAAATATCAAAAGTTGAAGGACTACATCAAACAAATTGAAAGTTTATAGATGATATTATACATTGGACTAATGTTCAAGGATTATATATTGAACAAATTAAAAATTCAAAAATCATATTGCATATTAGGTCAAAGTTCAAGAATTATTTGTGTCATTTTCTCTTTTTTTTTTCAATCACTTAAATGTCAATGTTTAATTACATTGATGCCAAATTGGGTTTTGGGCCACATGACTTGCCAACGGCATTCAAGTGAATAATTTTTGACTAATGTGGTAGTTGAGTGACCTGAAAAAAGTTATAGCACTCAAATGAGTCCCACACTAATATTATAATACTTTTGCCATCCCTTTCCCGTTGAGTCATATTAGTTATATAACCGTGTTCGATGATTATGAAGCGACTTCATTTACATTGCACCCGGTATGCATGTGTAATATTCAGCGCTATTATTTCGTAGACAAGAAATGGAAAGGTCAAAAGTAATTTCACGATCAACTTCTTTTTATTAATTAATTTAATGTAGCTGTTTGATGGGTGTTTCTCTGTATAAAACTTTCTTAGTGGACAACAGCGTGTATAATTAACATTTCATCACTAATTTCGGGTCGCATTTCATTTACATAGGTACAGACCATAATCACAACGTAAATAATTAGTAAGTGCACGAGTCCACTTATAAATAATTTACGATGAATTTTTAAAAAGAGATTTCACCTAATCATGGGTTAATACCATGAATAATTCCAAATTGATACATCTAGGACAAATTTATCTTAAAATAATTTTTGGGTCACCAAAAATCTCAAATACCTATGATAAAATTTACCATAAACTAATATTAAGTTATCAAAAACCTTAAACTGGTACAATTGTGTCATATTTGCTTCCGTCAAATTTTACCATGAAATTGTTAACTCAGATGAATATGCAATAATGGCAAATCCATGTGGAATCCATATCAAGTTGAGTAAATTTATCACAGGTATATGAGTTTGAGGTTTTTGGTAACCTAAATATTAACTTGGGGATCAAGTTGTCATAAGTATATTAGTTTGGAGTTTTCGTGGTATTAACCCATCAATTATAGACCTATTGTACTAATACCAATTAAATGTAAAACTTTTCAAATTTTGCTAATTTAATCCTAAAATTTTCGTGAAATTCTAGTATAGTTTTTCCATCCAATTTTTGCTGAAAATCACCACGTATCCGTTCATTAGGTTTAGGCTAATCGGACAATTTCCCCATTTTAAAAAGCAGTGGAGTGTGGTTAGCTTTAAGTATTGAAGAAAAATACCTGATTGGACTACCAATATATCTTTACGAACCAAATATCTCTTACTTCACCACCTAAGCACTATTTCGAGCTTATAGAATTTCAAAAAATAAAAAATTATCACCATTTAATCTCTTGAATTGCTTAATCCCAATTGAATTCCTTCACTTATAAATCCGTAACAAAATATTAAAATTATGATAATATATATATATATATATATATATATTTATACATGTATACGTATGTATAGGCTTAAGCCTTTGCCTTGGCTGCTCCTTAGCTAAGTTTTGGGTTCTTTTTATTTTGACAAGTGGACAGGTAGTTTTCTACAAATGGGTTGAGCTTGGTTCAATTAAATATAATTAGTGGTTTAGGCCCAAAAACATTGCTAGTGTTTCCAAATGTCGCTTCTAATTTGCCATAGCTTCATTGAATAGTACTGGAAATTTATCCATTAAAACTTGGTAAGACCCTAGTCCATATATATATATATATATATATATATATATATATATATATATATATATATATATATGTATGTATGTCATGATAATGCACTTAAATTCCAAAACTGTCATTTAGTGAGTTTAAGTCTGAAAATACTTACAACTTCAGTACATTTGAGTTTCTTGACTCAATGGACGGAAAATGTCACTCGGCTATTTTTTTTTTTAATTACTTTTTAATCCCATATGGCCATTAAAGTTGTGACAGGCCTCTCTTGAAACCAAAAAAAAAAATCTTTTGGGGTGCCACGTAAAGAATACAAAATATATTAAAAATAAGTTTAGCGAATTGAAGAAATGGATTAAAAATCTGAAGAAAAAAATGAATCTTAAAATTAAGAAAAAATGTAAAAGAAAATATCATTGTAGGGCAGGGACTGCTGAGACAGCGCCGTTGCTGCCTCTCTGAAGGCAAGTGGGTTGGCAACCTCGCCAGGGTTGCGGTGAGGACTATTAGCCCTTGCCAGTTGCCACGAGCAAGCAAGGGCGATCATCTTACCCGTGTTAAGGTAGGGGCATGGTCGCCACCATCTCTTCAACCATCTCTCCCTCTCCATTTTTGGTTTTTTTAATCAAATTTGGTTTTTATTTTCAACCTTTAAATATTTTTTGAATTTTTTGATATATGGTCACAGAATGATATCTCTTAATGTTCAAGGACCGGTAAGATGATTTAAAAAGAGCCACCTAAGCTTGAGAAAAATAAATAAAGCGAAAGGCATGAAACATGTTCCATCCATAGAAACCGATGGAGTTAACAAAAGAATTAGCGCATCGATTTTCCCAAGTTTGAGGAACTAAATACAAGGAATGAAAATTTTGGACTTTTAAGGGCACGAGCACTACAAATTATAGGACTTTTGCTGTTATTGTCCTTGTGCATATATTCATTTGACTGACCTTTTCTTCTCACTCACTACTCTGGAATTTTTCTCTTCAGCATCACTTCTTTTTCTTCATTAATGTTGGATTAGGTTGGCCAAAGATTTTCCACATTGCAAGAAATTACCCCACCTGGTTCCACATCCAAGATTAGCCAAATTTGTCCCTTTGTCCTTTTCTTTGGTGTCTCTCTTTCATCCTATCATTTCATTCTCCTCTTTCATTGCTTTCACGTTAAGTGCACCATCCTCTTTTCCTTTTCGTTTAGTGCGTCTTCCTCTTTTTCCCTTCGTTTCTATGTCAGTTTAAAAATCAGATCACTCCTTGGGGAAAAAGCCAAACAAGCCAATCACATAACTTTTGGTTTAAGAAAGGCTCTCTCGTTGTTTTCGTTGGAGTTGTACTTCGACAGGCACTTTTTTTTTTTTAAATCTCGGATCGATCAATTTCCTTGGCTTGTTTATGTTGGATGATAAACATTTCTCCTTCGCTTTTGTTATATGTTGCTTTTTCTTTAGCTTTTCATCTTGCAGTTCGCAGTGAGCATTCTTTTCCGTTGGGAAGATATGACATGTCGGAGAATTCTGACTAGAGGCCATAGTACTAATTGGATAATTTGAAATCAAGAGCTTGCTATAAGTTACATAATTTGCTCGAATCTGTGGCAATTGATCATGAGATGGATATAACATCCTTAAACTATGGCCAAGCTTGTGATGTTTCCCTATCAACAGTGGCTTTTTCCCAAAATTCACCAAATAAATGCCAGCCTTCTTGAGAAAGACTCCTCTGTAAGAACTAAGCTGGAAATGGGCAAACATGTGAAACATGCAGTCTTGCATTATCGATAAGACGATTTGCAGCTGAGAAAGAAATACGAGCCCGACTTATGGTTAAGTTAGAGCTAAAAATACTAACGGCATAAGCTCATATCAAATCGACAAGAATGAGAATCTGACCAAAAAAACAGAAGAAGGAACAAAAACTTGAATAAAGTAGGTACAATTTTATTATTTGGTTGAGGGTGAGTGTCCTCCTTTTCTATTAAGGCATCTTGTTTTTAGGAATGGGTCTCTATAATTTATGTCCTAGCACCTATTCCCATGATTTGGATGAGCCAACTTTCTTTTTTTTTTTTTGACGTGTTCCCCTCGTTTTGAACATGGGCCCGACGCATTGGTTTCAACTTGTAGTCACGGGTTTGGTATTCATGCTATTTACTTTTACCACATGCCAATTCCCTCCTACCACGTGCTTGACTAGAAAGTAATCATTTCTGCCGTTTTTTTTTAGCCTTCTAACCATTTAACATCCTGCCTACTGCTTCCGGCAGGTGTAAGCCGAAAGTTTCTAGGCTTATGGCTTAATTGCCACTACTTCTCTATGTTGGCATCTTTACAAATGGCTAATATCGATATTGTACATGGCAAATCTCCTATTGGCCAAACTTGTGCCAATCACAACTTGTTGGCATAATTTCGATGACGTCACAAAATTATAAAGCCAATATATATCTTGATATGGTCGATGCCATGCAAAGCTAACGTTACTCTCAAAATTCCCAATATATAAAAAATCGTATAATTGAAAAAGTCAAGATTAGGTCAAGTTAATTAATTGTTAGTAAAGATCAATATGTCAGGTTTTATGGACAAACTTCGAAATCCAAAAGAAGCTCTAAGAACAAGTCTACAAATAGGTGCAAGACAAAATATCCAATCAGTGTTAAATCTAATATATGAATGTCAATTCAATTTTAACTTCTCTTTTTTCTTAATTTAATCCAAATCTTTATGTGAAATTCCAATATAATCATTTTTGTTAATTTTTGCTAAAAATTGCTGACGTGATAGTTTAATCATTGTTGGCTATTCTAAGTGGCGCACTGCAAACTTAGTTACTTCGAAAAATTGGTTGGGATGATTATATTGAAATTTTGTGTAAAGTTTTGGATTAAATTAGCAAAATTGAAAAAATTAGGAATAAATTGACATGTATATTTATAGATTTAGGATTGATTGGACATTTTTCTAATAAGTGTAGGAGACTCTTTTATCTAGGCAACTCTATAAGAGTTTCCTAAGCTATATATGGAATACAAATAAATCCTTTATAACAGAGTCTCAAATTCAACGTCATCCAAATAGGGAAACTTTTTGAGTTAAATGCTTTGAAAATTATACTCTTAGGGCTTGTTTGATAACACTCCTGAAAACAACTGATTATGTTCTTTTGTTCTCGAGAGCAAACAAGAATATAAATCCATTTGATAAATTTTTTGTTCCTAAGAACAAAATTCAATTTTTTTGTTCCTAGAAATAGATATGGAATAAAATCTAGAAACTGGAAAAAAAATTGTTTCTTGTTCTCGAGAACAATTCCTAAAATCAATTCCAATTTTTTTTCTTTTCCTTTCTATTTGCTTCTCTTTTCTCTTCTTCTCTTTCCTTTTCTTCTTCTTCCTTTTGGCCGATCACTAGCCTTGAACGAGGGCTGACGACCTTGTTGGCCCGAGCCTCACCGTGGCTAGGCTAGGCAAGGTCGAACTTGTCCAAATTTAGTGAGGCCGAGCTTGCCTAGCCACTAGCGAGGCTGGGCCTGGCCAGGCCACCTCTAGGTTGGTGTTGCCTAGCAGTGGCCCAGCGAGAATGAGCCTCGCCATTGGTTGGGAGAGCTCAACCTCACCAAATTTGGGTGAGGTCAACCTCACCCAGCCAAGGTGAGACCAAGCCTCTTACAGCCACATCAAGGCTAGCCTTGCCCAAAAAAAAAAAAAAAAAAAAAAAAAAGAAAAATAAGAAAAATAAGAAAAATATAATAAAATTAAAACATTAAAAGAAGCAAAAAAAAAATTTAAGAATCTTACCAAATGCAATTCTATCATGAGAATAAAAATTTTGGATAGTTACCAAGCATGTTCTTTTACTTAGAAATTATTCCCAAGAACAGAATCAATAATATCCATTTTTTTTGATAAAAAATTATTCCGGGAACAGAATCACTACCAAATGCGATCTTAAACTCCAAATCATAAGGTCTCAAGAATAAAGGGAGCTAGACTCAGGTGGGGACATGCTTATGCTCAGTCTAATTTTTTTTTAGGGTTCTAGCGCAAAACCCAAAAGCATGCATGTACTTGAGTTTTAAATTTTACTTCATCCGTTTAGGTCTTAAAAAATTTGCAACTTCAATAGACTTGAGTGATTAAAAAAAAAAAATCAATATGTAGATTCCAGCTCTCTTTCTTTCTTTTTTTTTTTTTCCATAGCACTGCCCTTTTATGATCTAATTTTTGAAATTCTTAATGAAGTGGCTTTTATTTTTCCTTCCACTTTTAATAAAAGATGAATCTTGGTTTTGTTCCTTTCCCGTCCACTAATATTCCATTAAGCTTATCAAATAAAATCCTTGTTGATAAATTGTTTCATCGAGATATAATCCAAATCAAAATGTCAATTTCTTATTTTTGACTGACCCTATTTCAATTTTTGAACAGAAAAGCAACATTGTTTACATTTCATCATAAATTTAAAAAAAAAAACATTCAAATTGAAAAACTCAAGATGAAGAGAGTACATGTGAAAATTATAAAAAAATAAAAATAAAAAAATAAAAGGAAAGCATCAAGATGAGAGTTTGAACAAGGGACAACAACAACGTTGCTGTTGCTGGGAAGGGTTGGCGACTCTCACCAAGATTGAGGTGAGGGTGGTCAGCCTTTGCCTAGGATGAAAGGGCCATTGTTCTGCCTTCACCCCTTCATCTCTATTTTTGCTTTTCTCGATTTCAATCCCTTTTTAGTTTGTTCTAATGTGATACCGATTTGATGCCACATTAGCCTCATTTGCACAAAAATTACTAATAAAAGAGATGCCAGATAGATTTTCTAAGCAAGAAAGGCTAGGGGAATTTATGAAAGGACAGTGTCAAGTTTAGGATTTAAATGCACGAAAAGAAAGTCAGTGAATTCAAATGCATTATCATGACAGTATTAGGATTCTCACCATAATTATCCTTTTTTCTGCCTTTTCTTGGGTAAAATAAGAAGATCGTACTCTTTGATTGTCCAATTATCAGAATGAGCTAAGCATGTAAAGGACCATATGACATGAAATACTATTTAAAATCACGAAATACATATTATGTTAAAACGTATGAGACGCGACTAAGACCTTGAGTGTGTTGCTTTCGCATTAAATCAATCGCTATTTAAAACACAAGCTACAAATTAATTACTAATAAATTCGGTCACATCACTTTTCTATAGTAATAAATCCACGATGTATAACCACTCCACCATTATATGTGTAATGCCTCTAATAATATTATTGAAGTTGTTGCAAGCTAAGTAGCTATCGTGAGTTATCCATTGCTATAAATGTATACTTGCATATTTCTGAAAATTTAATGTAACTATTAATTCTAACAATCTCGTCCGACATTCATGCACTCCATCTCTGCCGGTCTTTTCTTGTGATCTTCATAATATGACGCAGTCAAATCCCACCTAATTTCCACCATCTTCCCTATTTTTTATTTGCAATACGGAACTGTTGACACAATCAAGATCTCAAGCAATCCCCAGATAATTTCATGGTTGTCGTCGTCTAATCAGCGTGGACAAAGACCGTGTCATGCTCCATAATGGCTTCTAATCCTAATCAGTTGGTACTCAGCATAATATAATTAGAGATATTGAAACGACAACGCATATTAGAAGTTTTCAATTAGGAGAAAAAAGCAGACATTCTTTTATTCTTATACTTAATGCAAAGCTAAAGGAAATGTGTAATGATGCACCATCGACCTTTTCTTCTGTTGGCCAGTTTGCTTTCACAATTAAGCTTAAAGTGTGTCAATCCAAAGAATGTATTGAAAAATGATGGATTGATGTAACAATAAACAAATCCAGTCTAACCAATGATGAATTCTCTTAAACATAGAAATGTCTAACGAGGGGTTAGAGTGGCCGTGGCATTGAAAAATTCAACCTTTCATAGAAATTGTGTGACAACTGTCCAATAATCTAAAATAGTAAACTATTGAATTTATATAAATTATGTATTGGCGAAAGAGAAATGCCTGGTTACAAAAGGAAAAAAAAGTATTTAAATTTGTGTGGACCATAGGGATGCAAGTTAGGTTAGAAAAAGAAGTGGTTGACGAGAGATTTATATTCCATGTTGAAAGTAAGATGCTGAGGGGACTGGTTAACAACTAACTTGACTATTCTATCGATAACATAATTAAGTGCTATTTTTTTTTTTGTTAAATCAGCACTTAATGAGATTGAGATTATTTAATAACCGTAATAAAAAATGACTTAAAATTTCAATTAAGTCAAACAGTAACTTAATGGCAGTAAGTGAGGAAAGGATTATTTAAATCATTAAGTAGAAAAAGTGATTGATAGCAATTAAAATCTTACTAATTAAATTGCTAAAACATATCAGTAGTGGACACAATTCCATGCATGACAAGAAATCCATGATATTCATCATCAGTTTTCAATTACTAATGAACAATTTGTAAGTTCTATTTTTAGCACTTAAAATTATCAACACCTAAAATTTAGTATCTAAATTTATAACACTTGCCTCGTGGCTACCCTTTCCATTTGGGAAGGGCAAGGTGAGGAGTTTGATTTTCCACCTTCTCATGGGGGCAGGATTGGGTATGCGTGAGTAAGAGACTGGATTTTGCAACTTATGCATAATACATAGTACACACAATGGTTTATAAAATAGACATATGATACGATATGACTAGACCAATTTTTTTCCTAAAACAGGCCCGAGATTCTGTCTATTTTATTTTCATGTATTAAAAGCGTCATTACACCATTCTCCAATGTTGGAATCTGAATTCCACCATCCGACACAGTATAGCTTAAAATCTATTTGTTTTGCAATAAAAAAAATTAGAGAACATTTTCATAAAAATAATCATTTGTATCATTTGAAATATTTAGTAAACAAAAAAATAGTTTTATTATGGATAATAATTTATATATCATAATTTGTGTGGATGATGAATTTTTCTTATTTATTCATTTTTGCAGGCAATACAATTAATTATTTTCATAAAAACGTTTTTCAAAACATTCACTTTTTGCGAAACAAGCACTCTTATGCACTTAAAATTGTCTCCTTTTCGATCTAGAGATTTTCTTGTTTGAGAGAACCATGTTGGGACAGTTATTTCCAATTTATTAGCTTTGCATTTTAGTAAAGCTTGGGAAGCTCTTAGTCATTTACTCAAATTTTTTGTGCGACTGTGCGTAAATCGATACGACAACCCTTTGAAATTATAAACTACGAGTGCTATCTCTCTATTATACGGAAATTATTATTTCTTAAGTCAAAGTAGTGATTTTAAGTGTATCTTCATGACTGACAAAATTGTTAGATAAATTATGTTTAGGGTTATTGATGCGGTTAATTATACTGGTCACATTGTTAAAATATATATGATGACCGTTTTTGTCTGCGACACCAATATAAGCGCCATTAGAAATGATTTCAATTACCAAATGCGGTTTTAGGTAATATTCTTCGGTAAGGAAAAAGTAAATTGCGGATTATTCCATCAAATTAATAGCATGACATATGAATGAAGATTCATCATAGCCCAAAAGTACATTATTTTGCGATTACTCTCATACGATATTGTATCTGAGCCCTGCTTCTTAAACATGTAGCACTTAAAAGCACACGTCACTTTCGCCTTTGTCCTCAAAACTTGGTTAACTCTATCACATCATCACTCTTAGGTGCATCAACCACTAATTGCAAGGTAACATTGTTGAGGCCAATAATACAATCTAAAGAGGGAGTGAGTGAATAGGTTGTTTAAAAGAACCGTGAAAAACTTTCACGGAATACTTCAAGTTTAACTTTGATAGACATGGAAATAGATTCATAATATCATATGCATGATCTTTCTATCAAATAGATACTTACAAAAATAAACAGATAGAAGATATTGCACATAAATATATAGTGGTTCGGCTTATAATTAAGGTTGCATCCACTCTCTGCCACTAATAGCCTCAACTCAGCGTGTAATCCACTGGCAATCTCCGAGAGAGAGAGAGAGAGACAGAGAGAAGTCGACAATAACAAAATGCAAGCTTTCTCAATTTCCGCCACCCCCCTTGAGCTTGCTTCGATCCTCTTTTATGGATGTTCCTCTTTCAATCTAACCGTTCAAGAGCCTTCAGACGGATCAAGTAGCGGTTGGGTGTTGATAGGAGCAATCGTTGAGGTCCAGGCTACCCATACAGTATGTTCCTCCAAGTAAAAGTAAGGTGCCCAAAAATGAACCTGCTGCCACTTTCAAATACTTGTTTCTCCGATCTTTTGAATGAGTTGGCAAAAATTATTGTGACTCAACTGCAATCTCGCAATAAATTTCCAAATATCGTTAGCGGCTATTGTCTTTTAGTTTAATGATTAATTGAGATGCATAAGTCAATAAAACCTTTAATCATTGATAGAGGCAAGATATGACATGCCTTTATTCGCAACTCGATGTTACTGTCCAATCCATTCTTTGGAAATTGACTTGTGATTTGCTATTCATTGATCTTCTTTGAGTATATCAACATCCAAGACTCTCCTTAGATGTTCCCCTTCTTATGGTCCCCCCCCAAGTATTTAATGAACACCTCATTCTATTAGACTCGTTCTCCATTTATCAAGGTCTTCACACTCCGTAGACGTCCTTTTGGAAATTTATGATGCAATCACAGTCTTCCTGATATTATGATCATGAATTGATTATGAAAAACATCCGCAATTTTCAGATAAACATTAGAAATATAGATAGTTTTGATATCATCAAAATAAACGTAGGGAGGTTTTTCCAATAACCTCCAATTTTTTATGCTGACAAAAGTTTTATGCAATTGTCAGATAAATTAACAAATAGTTTAATTAGAGATTGCAATTGAACTTAAAAGTTTGCTCAATGTTTTCAAATAAGACTGATATTAAACAGAAGAATGATAATATCTCCAAATACTAATATTATCAAGGAAGAACTCGAGACAATTGGTGGAAGCATAAGAGAACAATATTGTCAATGCATTTGCTTCAGTGTAGATTTTAAGAATTAGGGATATTAACTATATCAGCCTGAATAACATACCATTACTGTTGGGGTGTGATTTATACTCCCTATCAATAGGATGACATAGGGTGTAGCAGTAGTGTCAACGTGACACCAAAGGGTTTTTATAGTTCAAGCCCATATTCTATTGATAGTTTGGGTTTAAGCCCATGAATAGTTACTAGATATGTATATATTATCTTTCTCTTAAATGTGGGGTGCTAATTATAATAAAATTCTCAATTGGACGTAGCTCTAGTTTAAGGGTGAAGTAGAATAAAACCTTGTATTTTTTTTCTCTTAAATGCAAGGTGCAATTATAATGGAATCATCGACTGGACGTAACTATAATTTAAGGGTAAATTAGGATAAACCGTTGCATCTTTAATTCTCTTTTTCTCTTTTACACTCTATTTTCTTTTTGATTGTGCCACAAATTCTAACAATCAATTGATTTAATCTATTTAAAAATCTCTAACATTTCTCAATGTTTCTCTCCCTTTCTTACATAGATTAACATCTCCAAATGCTTGTTCGAATCATCAGCATAATTCTGCATAGATTTGTCGAAAGCGCGACAGCACATATGCATTTATTTTTCCCCTTTTTTACCATAGAAAAAGATAGAAACAAGTAAGCACAAACAGAAGTTCCATAACCCTGATAGCATCATACATCCGCTAATAGAGATGGCAAAAATAAACACCAGCAAACCAGCAGATAATAGCAACAGCAATAAGAGTTCATTCTTTCCTAACTTTCTTCTTTTGATGAGAGGAAGGAGTAGATCTGGCAGCTAAGGAAGGATCAATGTACAGGCTAAGCTGGTCATAGCATTTGAAGGACTGGACAGCTTGTTCAAGTCGAAACAGGTGACGCCCAAAGCCATCCAAAGAGACTCAGTCAAGGCCCTTAACTTTTTTATCTCCTCCTGAGCCTTTGCTCTTTCTACTCTCCGGGGGTAGTCAGGCAGGTATCTTCTTTATTGGCGTTTGCTTTTGGATAATAACGGGCTCCTGGAGTTTGCGTTTCTTACTTTGATCAGCGTGTTCCTCTATCCTGTCCTCGAGAATTTCCCTAGTTCCAGCTTCATCATCACCATCACAGAATTTACCGACTTCTAAATTTATTGCAATGGTGCCACTAATTCAGGTTTAAAATATTTAATTTAGAAAATTCAGTCGCAAACCTTTTGATAATTTATCAATTGAGTTATTCCAGCTAATATTGGCCGGAAATTACATTCATGACATTAATCTTCCGATGTGACATGATTAATGTTGATGTGGATAATTTTATATATTTTTTTAAATTTTTAGAATTTGTTAATTTTTTATTTTTGTTTTCTCTTTTCCTTTTTTCCCCATTATGACAGGCACGCCAGTTATGGGGCAAAGACCCTTGCCGGCCGCAATGGCCCTAGGTGAGGCCTAGCCAGCCATGGAGGCCTCACCCAAATTTGGTGGCCATTGCCCACGGTCAGCTAGGCCGCGAAGTCCCAGGGCAAATCCATCACAACCTTGCCTAAATTGTGCGAAGGCTAGTGACCAATGGGACCTTGTTGGCCCTTGTAGGCTAAAATGCAAAAAGTAAAAAGAATAAAAAATTCAATTTTTTTTTAAAAAAATTGCAGAAGTTGTCTATGTCAGCATTAGTCATGCCACGTCCACATTAGAGATTTCTAGCCAAAATTGATTGGAAAATTCAATTGGCAAATTGATTAACAATTTATGATTAAATTGATCAAATTAAAAAGTTTGGAACTAAACTAATATATACACAATAAGTTTATAACTTTATTGATAATTTCTCTATAAATTAATATAGAAACCACCGGGCCTAGTGGCCACCGTTTTGACACAACATAGGGAGGTGGGGCGTTTGATGCTCCCTACTGGAATTGAGGGGTTTATGAGTTTATTCCCTACAAACTCATTATTGTATGAAAAAATAAAAATAATAATAGACATCATTTGATAAAAATAGCATCAAACACCCAGGCTGGAGTCGACGAATTTCACCAGCTCTCCTCCGGCCACCGTTGCTTCTAACCTCCAATCAACTTCAAAATTCGCCTTTTGAGTTTAGATACACCTCACTAACCCAAAAAAAAAAAAAAAAAAAGTAGTTTAGATACACCTCTATTGCATTTAAGTCTGGCTTTACTTATTTGCCTTCCGTACATTTTGCTGCCCTAGCGTTTCGAACATCTCCTTCCAAATCCCTAGCCGTGTCGCGAAACCACAGGCTGAATCTGGGTAATCAATGGCGCATACGCATTCCAACGAATGCGGAACTCAGTCAAACCTCGACACAAAAGGACATCGCCGACGCCCTCGCATAAGCAGCGAACCGAGTACCTGGAAAATTTTAATGCGCGGGATGAGCAAGCTTTAAATTCAGTGATCTAACCAGAACAAATCATAAAGAATCTAGAGAGATGATCAATGAAGTTCCCCCCACTTTTGCTTAGGTGTAGACGGTTTACCTTGTCAGATAGTCTCATAGGTTGGTGGCAATTGGTCAAAGTCTTCGGGTTGGTGGCCATTAGAAAAATGTGGCATCACTGTTCCCCCATTTCACCTAGCCACCAAACTTAGACAGACCTATCCCACTACAAGTACCTCCAAATCAAAGAAAAAAATTTCAAAAAAATAAAAATAAATAATAAATAAAGATTTTTTAACCAAATAAAACTAGGTCTTAATCCACGTTATCATACAATGGTTTTGAATCTAAACAAGTATTTAAAATGCATCATTTGGATTCTTGTTTGAATCTCGAAATCACCTAGATGTAAAACAAGAATAGGGTATTGCCAGATATAAGGCAAGAAAAACACATTGTGCTAATTGGGGGCAAAATGACATTTTAGCATTGGTATATTAAAATAAAAACCCATTCAAAGAGCTCATTGTCAGAAAAATTCCAATTCTTTTTTTATTTTTTTATTTTATAAAACGATCTTTTTCCTAAACCAAGTAAAACTAGGTCTCAAGCTACGTCATCGAAAGCGTCACCCAAGCAAAAGCAAACAAAAAAGCATGTTATCATACAACAATTTTGGATCTAAGCAATTCTTTAAAAAGTACCATTTGAATTTTTGTCTTGATTTTGGGATCACTTGGATATAAAATAAAATAAAAAATGTATCGTTGAGTATAGGGCAAGAAAAATATACAGTGCTAATTGGGGGCAAAATGGCATTCTGCACCAAAATGTTAAAGTAAGAACGCATTCGTGAAGCTTACTCATCTGAAAAATTCAAAATTAAAAAGAAAATTGATCTTTTTTCTAAACTAAACCAAGTAAAACTAGGTCTAAAACTACGTCACCGAAAGCGTCACCCACGTCCTCGCGTTTGCGATTGTGGTAGGTGAATGCCGCGTGGCGCGTCCTTTTCCACCATGGCCCCCACACCATCCGTCTCGGTCAGTTGGGTTGGTGAGGTCCGACGTGGCGCGACGCCGTTGGCCGGTGTCTGAACATCTCGCCGTTTTGTCCGAAGCCGTGCTCGTTCCCACTTGGCAGAATCACTGCACCAAATGTCCGAATGA
This sequence comes from Eucalyptus victrix, assembly GCA_016097545.1. Taxonomy (NCBI): domain Eukaryota; kingdom Viridiplantae; phylum Streptophyta; class Magnoliopsida; order Myrtales; family Myrtaceae; genus Eucalyptus; species Eucalyptus victrix. The sequence continues at coordinate 33,321,997 of CM027837.1, forward strand.
CGCACTCACGCGTCATGTGTCTCTACACGAGATCTCATCGGTAAGTTTGGAAAGAAAAAAAAAAACAAGAAAGATGTTGAGGAGATAAGATTTGTGGGTCCGATCGGGGCCGATTATTTTTGTACAGTGATTAATGATTCTCAACGATATTTATGTACTATAAGTAAATGCGTAAATAAAAATTGCACTTTTTTTTTTGTAACTCAGGAACTACCGTATAACCGGCAGCCAGCGACGTAAATTCGGGAGGCACTAACACAGAAACCCACCTCCCACGTCACCCCCCTTAAGTCACGCAACATGACGAGCAGGGAAATCGAACCCTGACCATTGTGTGGCCAACGTGCGCCCTAATCGACTCGCCCACCATGGGGTGGATAAGATTGGACTTAGTCTTTTCAAAAGCGAATAGAAAACACTAGTGTTTTAAATTATTCGGTCCAAGCAACATGGAGGGCGGATGAAAGTGTGGCATGTGGGATTTGACTAATGAGGTAGAGGCGTGCACGAAAAGGGGCATAATTTGGCTCCGATGCCATGTTCAAATGTCTACCTTGAGCCATGTGAGATGAATGGTTGGGCCGATTCATTTTTGTACATTGATTGATGGGTCTTGACAATATTAGGTGCTCAAAGTGAAAAGGATTGGACTTATTATTATTTTTGGAAATGAAACTATTAGATTGTTGAGCCTAAATGACATGGGTATTTCAGCGCTGCTTTTTACATATATCAGAATTAACTAGTGGAATCTGACTAATGGAGAAGAACACAGGTGATAGGGAGCATGAATAATTTCGATGCCACGTTCGAATGTCCAGCTCGGGCGATGTGGGGGTGCCATTTAATCGGGAAGGAGGGCCCGCTTTGGTAGGTGAAATCCTACGTGGCGCAGCATTGCTGGCCAAGGTCAAAACGTGACATGCACTAAAATAATCCCGAAAGGGCACCAAAAAAAAAAAAACGGAAAACGAAAAGAAAACGATGGACCTTTGTTTATGCCACCAAATGTCCCTCACCAACCTCCGATGGCTCCCTCCCCGGCGTGGTAGGTGACGCCCCGAGACGACCCAATCTCCCCTCCCCTCCCTCCAATCGCAGCGCGCCACGTGCGCAACAAGACAAGCGGACACATCCCGCGAACTCCCTTCAAGGCTAAGCCAGAGTCGGCACGTGGCGGGTCGCGATTGGCCCCTGCCCCAAAGGGACAGACCGGGCGGACTTCACCGCCGTCCCTGGCCAGGGCGATACCAAAAGGACGGAAATGCCCCCCCATCGAACCCCGACTCCCACCAGCTCCTCCTACCCGCCACCAGCTCGTGTATATTACCCGCAACCAAAGCTCAAACCAAACCTCAGGGAAGGGACGAAGGCGCCACCACCAAACGCCCACCTTCTCATCATCAGCCCTCTCTCTCTTTCTCTCTCTCTCTCTCTCTCTCTCGATTCTCCGCCCCGCCGCGACAATGGAGGCGAAGCCGTCGGAGCAGCCCCGCGAGTTCATCTTCCGGTCGAAGCTTCCTGACATCCACATCCCCGACAACCTCTCCCTCCACGCCTACTGCTTCGAGCACATCTCCGAGTTCGCCGACCGCCCCTGCGTCATCAACGGGGCCACCGGCCGGACCTACACCTATGCCGAGGTCGAGCTGATCTCCCGCCGGGTCTCAGCCGGCCTCAACGGGCTCGGCGTCGGCCAGGGCGACGTGATCATGCTGCTCCTCCAGAACTGCCCTGAGTTCGTGTTCGCATTCCTCGGCGCGTCCTACCGGGGCGCCATCAGCACGACCGCTAACCCGTTCTACACCCCGGGCGAGATCGCCAAGCAGGCCTCGGCTTCCCAGGCCAAGGTCGTGATCACGCAGGCCGCGTTCGCCGACAAGGTGAGGCCGCTCGCGGAGGAGAACGGGCTCAAGGTCGTGTGCATCGATACCGCGCCGGAGGGCTGCCTGCACTTCTCGGAATTGATGCAGGCGGACGAGAACGCCGCCCCCGCGGCGGACGTCAAGCCGGACGACGTCTTGGCGCTCCCCTATTCGTCGGGCACGACGGGGCTCCCCAAGGGGGTGATGCTCACGCACAGGGGTCAAGTGACCAGCGTGGCGCAGCAGGTCGACGGAGACAACCCCAACTTGTACTTCCACAAGGAGGACGTGATCCTGTGCACGCTCCCGTTGTTCCATATATACTCCCTCAACTCGGTGATGTTCTGCGCGCTCCGTGTCGGCGCCGCCATCCTGATCATGCAGAAGTTCGAGATCGTGGCGCTGATGGAGCTCGTGCAGCGGTACCGGGTGACGATCCTGCCCATCGTCCCGCCGATCGTGCTGGAGATCGCCAAGAGCGCCGAGGTGGACCGGTACGACCTGTCGTCGATCCGGACCATCATGTCGGGTGCGGCCCCGATGGGGAAGGAGCTCGAGGACACCGTACGAGCCAAGCTGCCGAATGCCAAGCTCGGACAGGTGAAATATCCTCTCTCTTCTCTTCTCTCGATTTAATGCTTACGACGGATTAAGACAGCTATGCGGGATACGGTTATCAATGCGTATCAATGATAGCATCGTAAATGGTAAATGAGCTGGATTCGAATCCGTAATTATTGAGCAAGATTACTATGTTTTTTACATGATCTTGCTCATTGGTGAAATTCATTTCTGAATTGAATATGCGATTGAAATCCTTCGAGATCGCGAGTACTCAAAATGAGACAAGAAGTTAGATTCTACTTCTTCTTTAATTTCGCGTGAGGTAGATTTTTCAGTCGACTGGAAACGTCGTGACAGGAGGGAGGCAACAAGGTCGAGTGGCGACAAGCGTGTTTGACCGTGTTGTGTAAGCTTTAGGAGTCGAGACTTTCTGGTGGTTTTTGTGCTTATCCTGTATTGGGTAGGACCCATTTTCACCTAAGAATACGTTTTCCTCCCTCATTAGGTAGGAAATTTCGGCATTCGAGAGAGCCGGCTGCAATATTTTGATCCGCATGCCTCTTTTCCATCTTGAAAGATAGAGAGAGATAGGGTTTTAATTCTGTCCCGCATCAATGCGATGGACCGGGCGGATTGCGACCGCATCGTATTCGATCCCGCTAGAGACGTTGTGAATTTGAGATGGGGTTTCAATCTACCCTAGCGTGATATCAAGGTTCAAAGAGAATCTACTTTGTTCCAAGGGAGGAGGGGAAAGAAACTTAAGTGCACTAAAGTCCCCCCACCATTGATGGCCTTTTCTGTCCCTTTTGGATTCAAGGTGACATCCCCCACATCTGGTCAGACCCTAGCTTGTCTTCTTCCCTATTGTCACTTTAAGAAAATCTCCAAATGCAAGAGCAGAGATGAACAGTGGAAAGAAACGTGGGGAGAGGAAATAAATGGGGCAGTTACTCCTCATTCATCGCTTTACCAAATAAATCGGTCCATCCCCCACTAAAACCCCCCCAAAGAATCATTTCCCCTATTGATTACCATCCGGAAACTGCCCGCTTGGGACATTTGCCATAAGATCTATCTCATTGATATGCTCTAATAAGGCCAAGGAGGCCCGACTTAGAAAACTAATTCCTTAATTTTTTCGTTTCTCGATATCGTTTACAGAAATAAAACAACAAAACGGGAAGTAGAAACAAAACCTTTCTACGCCAACCGTGTACAGGATAATGATTTTATGAGTACTATTTGTAATCGTCTTTTGATTGTGTGATTTGCGGAAAAATGTGCAGGGCTATGGGATGACGGAGGCGGGCCCGGTGCTGGCAATGTGCCCGGCATTTGCAAAGGAGCCGTTCGAGATCAAGTCAGGCGCATGCGGGACCGTCGTGAGGAACGCGGAGATGAAGATCGTCGACCCGGAGAAAGGGGCCTCGCTCCCGCGGAACCAGGCCGGCGAGATCTGCATCCGGGGTCACCAGATCATGAAAGGTACGCATCCCCACCCATCAGTTTCCATATTCCAAGTTCTCTTCCTTTTCTCGATGGTGTCGTTGGAAAGGAATATCAAAATTGGTGAGCGGTTGATTCTAAAGTTGGTGGGTCTCGCGGCGACAACGACTTTTTAGATTATTCTTACAAGATTTCTTCGTGTCTAATCATTTTTAACGATCGGTCAATGACTTCATGATGCGTAAGGTTCTTAGGGTCTTACCAAGAAATCTAGGTTCAAATGACCTCACTCAAAGCGTAATCTCTTAGAGAGCACCGAATACTAGGAGCACATACTTGTGTGTTTTGATAATTACCCGATGCGGAAATTAGAGGATCGTCTTGTTCACCGACATTGATTGAGTGCTCGAGCAATCTTCAGATCCCCTACTGTTAGGGGGAAAAATGGGGGAAAATCCTAGACTTTGAAAGTGTCAACCCATGAGTCGTTTATTAGCAAAATGGAGATATGAAAGGTTTCAAGGACACATAGCAGCGGCTGAAAGCTCCGGCTACTATTTTCTTCTAATGTAGTTAATAATTTCTATTGTAATTCCTTTTGTTTTCCCCTGTCATGGCAAACTTTGACTTTTAGGGAAAAAATGGAAAAAAGGAAGAAGATGCGAATAATGGATTAGCTTGACTAGTAAGAAATGGGGGCTGGTGTGAGAGTGGATTTGGAGGGGCCTGAAATGTCCTTTTCCTTTTGAAACAAAAGAAATTTGACTTCGCAATGAAGATAATCTAGAAGCCAAGCCACAAAGAAAGATGGTCCAAGGAACAACCGAATCTTATTTAATGTTTTGTTTGTCGCAGTATCACAAGGCGGACTTAGAAATTGCCGGAATTTATTATTTACTTAGTGATTTAACGAAATGTAAAACGACGAGTAATTTAAAATTAACTTTGTCATGCCGGACCCACTTTTTTTTTTTTTTCCCTCTATATCCATTAGTTGATTTGTAAATAACTCAACAAGAGCAGCTAGTAAAGATTCCTTTTCGATTACCTTTTCGAGTGGGTATTTATCCAGTATGACTGGGAAGTCATTGCATTTCTGTTTATAAATAGCAATAGAATCGGATTAGGAGTAGAAAGATACTCATCCTCAACGATAGCAATAATGGCATTGATTTTGCACCAAATGAGGGCATTGGAGAGTGACTTTAGTTGCATGATTTTGTTAAGTATACCTCCGATTTTAACCCATGCCTTGATCATGATGTATAAACAAAAGCTGTTCAACTATAAATAACCTAAGGAATTTTCGTTTAAATTTCTTAATCTAGGTAAGAAAAATGCCCCACAACATTTAATTCATGGAAAAAGATTATTGGGTATAGTAAGATCTAACCCATGATCACCGGATGCATCATATTAAATTAATTACGTACAATATGATTATTTATATCTTGAGCACATTTACAAAGACACCCTCACCTACGACGAAGCACTAACGTGAAGAATGATTGATAAAGAAAAGCGTGGGCCCTTGTTAGGTCACCCGCGAAAGATTTTTTTAGGTGCATGCTTTATGGCCTTGTCATCGTAGACAATGTTTCATGGTCTGATGTCGTTTTGATCTTCGTCTTAAAGGTTATCTGAACGACCCCGAGGCGACCGCAAACACCATAGACAAAGAAGGGTGGCTGCACACCGGCGACATCGGCTACATAGACGATGACGACGCGCTCTTCATTGTCGATCGGTTGAAGGAACTCATCAAGTACAAGGGCTTCCAGGTCGCTCCGGCCGAGTTAGAGGCGATGCTGATTGCACACCCAAGTATCTCGGATGCCGCTGTTGTGCCGTAAGTGATCTACACTCAACCAACGTGGTGTCCAATATTTTTGCAAGTTTAGTACAAAATTTATGTGATACAACCATATATTATATATTTTTTATATATATTTTTTGGGTATTATCAGGATGAAGGATGATGCTGCCGGTGAGGTTCCTGTTGCATTCGTGGTGAAATCCAATGGTTCCGTAATCACTGAGGATGAAATCAAGCAATACATCTCGAAGCAGGTACATCAAATTTCTTAATAGATATACCGATCGTTTCACTAATTGATTTTGACTTTTATTTATATTTTTAGTGAAATTATAGATATATCTCTTGAATTAAGACATTCACATTGGACAGAGTTAGCAATTGACCAACTATATTAACAAATATGTTCTTTTTTAATGGAATGATGTTCACATGCATAGATGTTAGCAGCACGATGGGGTTAGTTGCTTATCGGTCAGCAGTGGTTTGATGGGACCACATACTCATAGGGGGGAAAGTTAGGTAGTTCCCTATTTAAATTTTGACTTGCCATTAAGAAAATACAATCTTGCATTATCGTGGACCGTCGAAACAATTAAATTCCTTACCAACTATAGTGTCTAGAGGAGGGTGCATTAGATGTTGACTATCCACCAGATGTGTAGGTTCTCCATAGCTGTCCACCCACCACTTTTCATCTAATATTCCATTTTAAACTTGATCTGTCTCTAACATGAAGGGTTGACCGATCTATGATTGCAAAGTTCTAATCGGTCCTAAACATATGAAGGCCCTAAACGAAGAAAGAAGCAAGTATTTCCATTTTTAGGGTTTTGGGGTTTGTATTCAAAATGATTAAAATCTCTGGCTAAATTTAGCGTTTTTTTAGTGCATTTTGAAGTTGATTTATAACTTTATTGTGTTGTGGCTATATTCACATGTTCATTCATGATACATCTTAACATCGGGTGGAAACCGTTATGGCAAGGAAACATTTTATCCGATACTTTATAGAAACCTATTTTGAGTATTGTAACTATTGTAAGAGATTCGTACGAAATATTCTCCTGATGAAATTTTGAAGTATTAAGAGCTAAGGCATGGTGTTTATTGCTTCTTTGCAGGTCGTGTTTTACAAGAGGATCAAACGGGTTTTCTTCACGGACGCAATTCCGAAAGCCCCCTCCGGCAAAATCTTGAGGAAGGACCTAAGAGCAAAGTTGGCCTCCGGTGTTTACAATTAATTTCTCATACCCTTTTCTTTTTCAACCCTGCCCCTGTACTTGCTTAAAGACCCATGTAATTGAAATGAATGTAACCTCTTCGGAGGGGCCAAATATGGATGGGGGAAAGAAAGACATATGGCGATGATTTGATTTCACATGCTATTGTAATGTATTTATTGTTTCAATTCCGAATTAGACAAAGTGCTTAAAGCTCTCTGTTCGGATTTTTTTTTCATTAATGTATATTAATTGCGGACATTACAATATAGTGTACAACGTGCTTTGAGCTTGATGAATTACAAGATTGGAAGAACTTCGAAGACATTGACGTGTTGATGTTGAGGTTCTTGATTTTGCATTACTTGTGGGTGTCTAGCTCTTCATTAAAATTAAGATTGCACAATTGCGTGCTAGGCCTTTAAATCCACCTAGTTTTAGTCTTTTATTCAGCATTTCTCCTTTTATAAAATTAGAGAGAGAAAAAATGTAGTCAAATGATGATAGGAAATGTATTTACTAAGTTCATGAGTTGGATATGCAGGGCTTGAATCGTCGTCGGACAAAGAGCTAAGCAGCCTTTATCGGCCAGCCGAAGTAAAGAAAAAAATCATTTGGGCCACTAAAATTAGGAATTAAATGAATTTGGCCACAGACAGAATGAGGGCCTCTAAATTGCTTAGATATGGGTAGTGGAGTGAGGTAGGACCAGTATATATAATAAACGAAATCCATTCTACTAGGCCCAAATAGAAGAATTCCTTAGGATTTGAAATTAATCATGCTTCTTCTGACACGAGCTCGAGCTCAACTGGCAAATTAGGCTTTTGACACAGTTCTTTCTCTAAAGTTAAGATTTTGTGGTCATCGTGGCAAGTAGAAGCTTCTTCACGTCCCAAAATAGTTGGACCGTGTAGCCCATGAACCTACTTGGCTAACTTTGACTGGCCCAGTCTTGTGAAAAATTGGCAATTGTCCTACCATATGATGGCTTCCAAGTGAGTTCGTGTCTTTTCTCAAGAAAATTCGAGTGAATTTTGACTTCTAATTTCATTCATATAATATCCGATTCCCATTGTAACAACTTGACACATTCTGCGTGGGTCAAGTCTTCAAAAGAGTTACTCTTGGATAACATCAGAAATTCTTGCCAATATGATATGAGGACTTAAGGCGTCATAAATTCCCATGTATTATGCCCTCGAAGTGTTAACTTGTGAAGTTCAATAATACTCCCCCTAGTGAATATGTGGTTTAGTTCATTCTTGACCTCTTCATCATCCTAGAAACTTACTAGAAGCTGAACCATATCTAATCCTCTCAACTCAGCGAGCATTTCCCATCATTCTCCAATGGCATATGGGCCACGTTTGTCCATGAAGTGCATGTCCATTAGGATTTAATTTTTTGGATAACTTGAATGCCATATTAGGATTGTCATATTATCTAAATGCAATTTTTATTCAATTTTTCAACGGCTAAACTAAAGAATTAAAAAAGCGGCATGGAAATTCGAGCTACGCCCGATTTACTGTCGAGCCCCGGAAACAGTAGTAACACCTTTTCCTGCAGTGCTAATGGACAGAAGAAATTTGGTCAGACCCGCGCATCGATTTTTCCATCTCTAGACTTGGAATAACAAGGATTGAACAATGCATGCTGGAAGTTGCAGAGCATGATGAAAACCCACCTTCCTGGGAGATAGTGGGTGGTGTTTTACAAAAGATCTGGAAATCAAGAAACGCTATCATTTTCCGAGCCTAAAAGCCGGACCCAAGCACAATCATGAAGGCAGCTCTCGCTACCAAAAAAAAAGCTAGCACACGTTGGCCCCACGTAAGACTCGAAGCTGATAGAGAGAGATAACGAACCTGCGAGGTAGAAACCGCCTAAACATGGCACCTTTAAGCTGAATGTCAACGGAACTTTCGTCGAGGGTGAGCCAGAAGGAGCGATTGCTAGCATACTTCGAGATTCGAGAGGGATTGTTGTCGCCCGGTTTGCGAAATTGATCCTTTCAGGAATGGCTGAATAAGCGGAAGCTCTAGCTCTAAAGGAGGGTTTCTCCCTCCTGGTTTCGTACTTTACTCTGAACGAAGAAGCTGATCTGAAGATAGAACTCGAAAGTGATAGCTTATCAGTACGTGGGCTTATAGCAGGCACTTATCCAAGCTCATGATGCATCTAGGCTGTAATAGAGGATTGCAAATAGAGTTTGGCCCAGTTTAAAAGCACTTCGATGGTTTATTGTTCGAGAGAAGCAAATCATGTAGCGGATTGAATTGCCAAATTACTTTATAGGGGTGCCCTTCTTGTAATTGGATTACTAAATCCCCCATCCCCTATGGGATCTTTTATGTCTAGATATTGAACATCTTTGTTTTAATTATGGCACTTAATGTATGAAGTACTTTTTCGACCAAAAAAGAAAAAAAGATAGGAAAATTAGAAAAGAAGAATTACTATTAACATATTTGAAGATCTAATTTAATTTTTATTTAGGAAATGTTCAATACCACAAAAAACTTAAAACCGATACACTTGTTGTGAATTTTTCCTAAATTAATTTTTGGGTATTGAAATCTCAAATTAATACACTTATGACAAAGTTATCCCAAACAAAGTTCTAGGTCACCACAAATCTCAAACTGGTATACTCATCACATATTACCCTATGTTAACTTACGTCAAATTTTACCATGAAATTATTGAGTTAGATGATACTTGATAAAAACTCAATTAACATGTTAAGTTCACATTAAAATCTATATCAGTTTCGGGTAAACTTATCATAAATGTACCAATTTGGGTTAATGATAATTTAAAAATTAGTTTGAGGTAAATTTATCACAAATATACCAGTTTGGATTTTTTTGGTTACCTAAAAATTAATTTAGGGTAAATTTGTTATAAGTGTACCGGTTTTGGGATTTTTTGTAGTATTAACTCTTTAGAGAATGTGGTTACTGTCATATTATTTAAATGCGATTTTTGTTCAATTTTTCAATGGCTAAACTAAAACTCAAAACCATCTTTGTTTGTCTATTGTTTGAGATGAAACTCTTTATTTTTTTTATTCTTAAATCAAGCAGATTTGTTTGTTAATTTTTATGTAAATAATCAACTATTACATTTTTTTTATTACCATAAATCTTTTATTTTGTTCTGTTTTACTTTATATTCGGATTGAGTGTATTTCTTCGTTTAGCAAAATTTTCTCTTAAAATATGATATATGTCATTTACTTTAACTTTTGTTTAATTGAATATTCTTACTATCATGAGTTAAGATCAAAATAATATGCATTTTCAAATTCAAAATAAAATAGAAGTTTCAAATTGAACGGATAATTTTACACTATCATGAGAATCTATCCAAGTTTTAATTAAAAGAGGCAAAAGCTGGTGAATAACATATCAAGAAGTTAAATTTTATTGTTCGGATGTGGAATAGGTTGTAAAAAGTGCCATGTATCCTGTCACCGTGACATCACACAGACAAAGCGAAGTGCTACATGATGAATATGCGAATAAACGTTCTCTCAACTTCGGCTGCTATGATAAATAATAAAGATATTAATAATACAAACGAACAGTAGCCTTACACTACTTTGACCGTGCTCGATCTGTCCAGCCATCAATGACTTATCTTGGACAAGGTTAGTTCGTGGCACTCACTTGTGGTGACACGCCAGCGGCACTTGTTAAGATGATATTGACTATGTAAGGACACTTGAGCATCATTCTTACGAAGAAAAGTTTCAATTTATTAGGAAAATCTCTTATGTTGTTTGAAAGATGACAAAATAATCAAAGACTATTCATGTGTATTTTAGATGAGTAGAGCTAGGTTATGTAGATGACGTCCTAACATGATCATCTAATAGCTAGGTATACTCTGCCTCTATTAGTACTGGATTCTAGCTTTGCTGGAGATTGTTAGTGAACATAGGTTTGATTTAAGCCAAACCACTATTATATCTGCATGCAACATCTTCTATCTTTTTACTAATTTCAATATTTATTTGATGGAAGCATATCTTGCATTTAATATTACAAAACTGTTCCTCCATCCATCAAAACTTAACTTGAGTTGTTCCGCAAAAAATTGTTAAGTTGTGTAAATCAATCTATTCATCCTTCTTGTAGATTGTGTTTTTCTTTTTTTAGACTCTAGGTTGTGTTGTTATTTTCAATAATTGGTATCAAAGCAATTTGCTTATTATTTTGAAGTGTTATATATTAAGGGAATAATTTTTTTTAATGGTTAACAATATTAGTCTAGGTGGTTTTGAAGGCCAATCAGCATCAAGACCTCCATACTTTCGTGAAACTAATTATAGTTACTGGAAAATGCAAGATGAGAGCATTCATTAGATTGGCAGATCGGGCAATGTGGGATGTTGTCCATAGCATAAGCGCACCTTCACCAGCAAGAACAATTGTTCCAACAACAGTCTCTTGAACTGGGGAATCCACAAATCAAATAAATCCTCCACTCGCAACGATTACTCCAGAAGAAATCGCAAGAAGACGAGTAATGGATGCTAAAGCCTAATTACTCAACATCATCGGATGAAGATGACGAAGATGAGGAGATGGCTCAATTAACCAAAAGGTTTTGACAGCTTCGTGAGAAAAAGGCAGAAACTTCCAAGGGTAAAAAGCAAATAAAGGAAATCTGGCCACATCAAGTCGGATTGTCCTTTGCTCAAGTAAAAAGAAAGGAAAATTCCAAAGGAAAAAGTAAAGCATTTAAACCCCAGACATGGAGCGATACTAAAGTGAACCAAGTGGTTGATATTCAATCCAATGAAGAAGAGGTGAGAAATTCTGAACTAGCCCTTTGATGAAATGCAAGATTTTCTCGAAGAAATATATGATGAGCGTAAAAAGTCGTCGAAAAGAATTTCTGAATCAAAGAAAGAAGTTTTTATATCAAAACAGAAAGATTTTTCGGAAAAAGTGGAAAATGATTGCTTAACCTTGGTTAAAAAATATGCAGATCTTCTTCAAAAGAAAAGTTCCTCTGTTATGGAAGAATTTTCAAAGATTTGCGAAGAAGTGTAATATCAATCTAGTGTAAAAATGTCTTGATATAATGACATGAGAGTAAATATAGTCTTGATATACTCATGGTGATCAAATTCTAAACGTTTTAGGTGTAATATCAATTTAGTGGAGAAGTGTTTTTTCTGAAATGGATCTTGTAACTTGATATACATTTTAGTTTTTACTAGCGAATTGGGAATCATAAACTCAAGTGATGTGAGAATGTTTTGAGCTTTTGGATTGAATGATGATTGTTTTATGAATAAGAGTTTGTGGGTTTAAAAATGATAACAAATGGATTTTTGATTTCTATTGTTAATATAGGAAATGCCAAGAGACTGTGATGATATAATTGTACATGAAAATCATTATGTTATGACGATTTGTATGTTAGTATGTCATATAATGGGCGATTCCCCTATATGAGTATGTGTATAGAATTCCAGGAAAAGAAAAATGTTTCACTGTCTAAGACGGGCTCTCTAGGGTTGAAGACATGAAGTCCTATGATTCATACACAATATGATATGACTTGTGTTGTTTGATACTACTTGAGTAGCCTCCTATGAGAATGAGGATGGAATTGACATCATCAGGGATTATATAGTGGTATATTTTCCACTGCCGATGTAGAAGACACCTGTGACGGATGAGTTGAGGCATGGCAAAGATGGGTTTATGATTCCATCCCCATGAGTTAGTATTGAGTTGCCTTGTTAATCAAGATGAGTCAGAGCAAGTGATGAGGAGGGAATAGATACTCACCTGCATATATCGGTGAGCTATTATGTGGTATTTACACATCATGAGATTAGCAGGTTCATTTGTGTTCATTTGAGTGTTAAACCGCATGTCTGGTCAATGCTTCAATTTTTATTCATTGCTCACATGATTGTAATCGTCAATACATAACAAGTAGATTACATTATCATAAGATAGTACGCTATTTGTGTTCATTTGAGTGTTTAACTGAATGTTTGCTCATGGCATCTGTTTTTATTCATTGTTCACATGATTATAATTGTCTATAAATAATGCGTAGAATACATTATCTTAAAACAAACTTAAATAATATGCGGATCTCTCTATTGACCATGATAAGTGATGTTACTCATTGATTCTTATTACATTGTCATGCTCTCAGTTCGAGTGGTAAGTAAATCTTCTAGTTTAAACTTAGAGCTTTGATTTTATAACTTTAGTTTCACCTCAACATATTTTATAGATTAGCCAAGTTTGGAGCTCAAGGACACTTAAATTAGCACTCTTAAAGATCTCTCTAAGGACTAGACCAGATTGCACGCCGGCCACAACCATTTACGATTGGTTTCTGCCTCGAGCGACACCAAATTTGGTTTGCTTGAGATTGATGAGAGAGAGAGAGAGAGAGAGAGAGAGAGAGAGAGAGGCATGTTGATGGAGGAGCCGAGGTGATGGCGGGGAAAGTAGGGTGTGGCGGTGGTCATATAGGCCATGGCGATCAAGCACATTTGATGGGAGAAGAAGAAAAGGGAGAAAAGGGGAGAGAAAAAAAGAAGAAGGGAAAATAAGGACGAGAAAAAGGTGGAAAAAGAGTAGGAAAACTTCTCTTCAACTCTCCAGTTCCAAAGTGCTAACGTGTCTATCTTCCAGAGGATCCCATTCCCATCAAATATACTAAGTTTTGCCGCAATCACGACGTATCGCAATTATAGTACGGCAACAGTGAAGCCAAGCCGACACCATTTGTCTATATGTAAAAAGGAGTTCTCTACTGTATAGTAAAGACCCTCTTTCGGAAGTGTGGTGACACTTCAGCTTCCAACATCCGATTTGTTCCACGAGACTCCAGAGATCATTGTACCCCGGAAGTCAACTTGTGTTGCGCTGCTGTCTGCCACCGATTCCCACAACCCAGCTCACCGTTATCTGAAGCAGATTCGAACTCCGGTCCTCAGCGTCGTGCTTCTCACACAGAACCCGAACAGAACTCGGAACTGAGAATGAACTAACACATGGGCCACACACTCGCCAACACTTCCTCTTTCTTTCGTCTTCTACTCCCATGAATGTCAAACGTGCTCCGCTTGTTCGCAGACAAGACTTTCTGGTCCACCGCAGAGAGGAAATTCTCTGCAAGTTTTGTGCTTCACAAATAAATTGACATTGTTCCATAGACGGCGAATGATTTGAAAAGGATTTTTCTAAGAATAATCGCTGGAAATAACTAACCAATGAAAACTAATTCTTTATTCATTTATATTTGTGAGCAATACAAATGACCGTTATGAAAAATATGTTTTTTCAAATTATATATTTTTTGCAAAATAAATGGTTAGAAAGAAACTTGAGGTATTGGGATTGAAAGAGAAACTATAGATGAGTGACATGATGATAGGGTTATTGATTACATGCATGCTGTTTCAACCTTAGTTCTGGCATTGACTAGTTGGGACTAGAGGCCGGAGAGAATAATAAACCAGTCCGATTTGAAATTGTTCTTCTATAATCATTATACCCTGATGGATTGACATCTATGGGATCGATTAAAGGTGAGATGCTTCATGGTTGAAGGCAAAGAGAAAAAGCACATCGAAAGTTTTAAAAATCATTCAAATTTCAGAGAACTATAAGATAGGGAGCATCGACATTCAAAAAAGACATGAGCTGAAGGATCTAAATCAAACGAAAAGTAAATCAAATTATACGGATTTCAATTAGTTACATGTTACACAAGTATGATAAAAAGAATGCGAGTCCCATGGATTTAGAATGTCGTGTCAGGCGTTGGGATATACAGAAGTTTTCCCGTGGGATGTGAAGGAATTGGACCCTACTCACTTTTTCGAATAGGCAATGTCGGTCATCCCTGGGACGACGATGGGCGTGAAGTGACACAACCTTCGGCACAACGGGCCGGGCTTTTCAATTTCTGTCAACGTCGATGAAGCTAAAAAGTGAAGAGGAATCTTTCTTCCATCTTGTCCATCTTCGCCATGATGCGTTTGCTCTGCTCGGAGTGGATCCCCTCAAGTTACTTCCGTCCTGGACCATTCTCAGTGCATGCAAGAGCACAACACGTGGAGCGTGAAGATCCTTTGCCAAAAGCATGTTTTTTATTATTACATTTTCTTACTTAAGACCGCCACTCCGTGGTAGTAACTTTGATGACCGGATGCCCACCATCGATTTGCGTGTATTTATAGTGATTATTTAACTTGGAAGATATGAATACTACGTATCGTTAGGGGGAAAAAGGAAAAAAAATAGTGGCCACCATCGACCATGGCGCTGTTTCCAACTCCAGTATATCTTTGATCTCGCCAACCCTTTTCCAAAGCCTTGATCACAACGCTGGTGACACCCCTCCGACACCTCAGGTTGCTCACCTGAGTTCGACCTTTGATCTAGGGTCACCTGAGGCGGATCACCTCCTCCTCATGAGCAAGACCTTAGATCTATTCTGAGAAAAGTGAAAATCATTATGAAATCATATCAAATTAGCTGTTGACAAAAATCAATGTGCTCGAGGATTGGACTATGGCCAAGATCGCTCTATAGAAAGGCTGGGGTATTGGCAACACAAGTGTTGTGAGTGTGTCCAAAAATCTAATACCTTCACTTGGAGAGATCGCCAAGAGATAACCCAAGTCCAAGCCCGTCAACATATTCAATTGTACCTATTTTCACTTAAGAGCTTAAATCAATGAGTTATGAGCCAATTAAGATATATTAATTACTCTACAAAACCACCAATTCTCTGATATGAAATTTCTCTAAAACAATTCACATGTGTTCTGGTGGTCTCCCCCTTAATCTTTGTATCCTCAATATATCCAATTAGACCAACTTTCACTCAAAAGCTTAAACTAATGAGTTATGAATTAACTAAAATATATCAATTGCTCCGCACCACCAACAATTCTCAGATTTAGGATTTCTCTAACGCCTTAGCAATATCCCCATCAAGTGTGAGCTTAGTGTTTAGGTCCACTCTCCCTTAATCCAAGTATCATTCTACATCAAAATATCTTAGTTTGAATTTCCATCAACACCCAATTTCAACCTTGGTCACTTTCTCTAGACCAAACCAAACCAAACCAAACCATGAAGTTTGTCATTGCGCCTATGTTGCTACACCACAATTGCCACCGTGTTCTCATCAGATTCATTCCTTAAAATATTCACTAATTGACCATCATCTCTAATATCATTTGTTGCAAGCACACAGTAGGAACCTAATACATTCACTTGGGGAGATTGCTAAGAGAGAGCTTATGTCCAAGCATGTCTACATATCAAGTTGGACTCATCTTTAATCAAAAAGTTAAGTTAATGAGTTATGGGTCAATTATGATATATTAACTATTTCGTAGCATACCAATTTTTCGATTTGAGACTTTTTTAACACAATTAATACGCGCGTCCTAGCAACGAGGACTCCACAGTGAGGGGCAATAGCACATGGTGGGGAGATGGTGCAGGAAAGTGGAGTGGGGAGAGAGAATGAGAAGAAATTAGGGTTTTCTTGGGTATGTAAATGTCTCGCAATATGTAAGAGCAAGTAAATCAATTAAAAAGGTAATTTTATACAGTAAAGTTTTTTTTTTTTTTGGTCGAAGAGGCAAATATATATATATAATTAAGGAAGAGTTACACCGTTTGCAAGTAGATCCATACATATTATATCCAAAAGCGGAGGGGGGATAGAAGAGGGCCAATTTAAAGGAAGACTTCTTGAAAGATGGGCCTTGGCGGCCTAATTGGCTGCCTCGTTTGCGTCTCTGCTGCAATGGACGATACGCAGATTTGTGAACCCTTGCAGGAGCGCCGCAGCCTCAGCAAGCAGAGAGCGAAGCTCCCATGGCGGAGGGCAAGATTTGTTGACCGCATCCACCAGCGTCTGGCAGTCCGATTCCACGGTAAGAGTGCGGTTTGTGTGTCCTTTCTGCATCAGATCTCGTAGTGTGAGGGTTAAAGCTTGGGTTTCTGTCTGTAGAGCGGAAGATGCAGCAACATGGCTTGAGAATCCGTCTACAATTCGGCCAGCGTGATCTCGAGTGATTGAAGCCACCGATCCTTCAGAAGATGCAGGGATGAAAGCTCCATCTATGTTAACCTTCTAGGTGCGAGGACTCGGAGGATGCCAAATACGATTAGATGGTAAGGATCGAAGCCGAGATATCGGGCTCACTGCACAGAGACGACGATCTGTCAGTGCATTAGCCAAAGCCGTTTGCACCACCTGTGTTGGATCAGGATGAGCTCTGCGAAATACAAAGCTGTTTCTGGCCTTCCAGATCTGCCACAGCGTATGCACAATAATTTTCAGATCGGGTAAGATATTGCTGTTCATTATAATGTCTGTTACCCAAGTATCCATACGTTGAGTGTTATAAGCCGCCGGATTGATGTTTAGCTGCGAATGCGACCAAACTTTTGCTGTCCATGGACATAATAAGAAGATGTGTTCTATAGATTCTGGGGTATGTGTGGTACATAACTTGCATAGAGAGTCAGAAATAACATGTCGACGGTAGAGATTCTCACATGTTGAAAGAGCATTGTGGCAAAGAGACCACAAAAAGACACGGAGTTTTGGAGATGTTTTGATCTGCCAGATCTTGCGCCAAAGGGTTGTAGGGGCTTGGTAGGAAGATGATGCATTGTTGCGGTCATTAATGTTTACTTTTGCTCTAAGATAGTTATAACAACTCTTGATTAAATATTTGCCGTCTTGAGTGCCTTTCCATATGATCTTATCAGTTAGGCATTGGGGCTGCAGTTGAATAGTTAGGATCTCAGTCACTGTTTGGGCATCAAAGGATTGACGCAGCAAGGGTTCATCCCAAATATACTGACCTGGTAAGATAAAACCAGCACCTTGCTTCGGTTCACCTTGGGGCGCAGGGCCACCAATGTTTCCTCTTGAGAGCCACCTATCTTCGCGGATTGAAATATCTTGTCCATTACCAACAGCCCAATGAATGTTATCCAGAATTGAGTCTCTGCCAAGCAGTAGACTCTACCAGCCACATGAAGGTCTAAAGCCTATATTAGCATGCAAGAAATCCGTAGAATGATAGTAAAGACCTTTAAACAATTTAGTCCATAGGGAAGAGGGGTTATTTATTAGACGCCATGCCTGTTTGCCTAGTAAGGCTTTGTTAAAAATGGTAAGGTCACGAAAGCCCATCCCTCCAATATCCTTTCTCTAAGTTAGAAAATCCCACTGTTTCCAATAGATACCAGTCTTAGTACTGCTATTCTGCCACCAAAATCTGGCAATTTTATGTTGAATAGACTTGCATAAAGAAACAGGGATCTTGAAAATAGACATCACATATTGAGGGATAGCTTGAACAACGGTTTTTATTAAAACTTCCTTACCTCCTTTTGAGATGAACTTCTCCTTCCAGCCTTCTAGTTTAGAATGCACACGAGCTAAGATCCAGGCAAACATATCCCTTTTTGATCTTCCCCAGTCTGATGGTATACCAAGGTATCTACTACATTTAGTTAGGATAGGAACCCGGAGTTCTTGGGCCAAATTCTCTTGTAATTGGATAGGACACGCCTTGCTGAAAAGGATACCAGATTTGTTTCGGTTAACAGTCTGGCCAGTAGCTAAGCAGTATTGATTTAGCAAATTCGCTAGATTCTGACATTCCCTAAGTTTGCCATCCATGAAGAAAACAGCATCATCAGCAAATAATAAGTGAGAGAGGGTTGGACACCACCTATTCAATTTGATACCTTTTAGATTTCCCATGTGCAGGGCTTGCTGGATAAGGATAGAAAGTACATTTGCTACCAAGATGAATAGATATGGTGATAAAGGATCACCCTGACGGAGTCCTCTAGTGGGGTGAATATATGGAAGATTTTCGCCATTAAATCTAACACTAAGGGTAGAAGTTGTAATGCATTCCATAACCCTTTGGACCCATATTGAGTTGAAACCCAATTAAAAGAATATAATCCCGAAGAAAATCCCATTCAAATCGGTCGTAGGCCTTCTGCATGTCTAACTTTAGGACGGCTTGAAAATGTTTCTTTCTTTTCCTAATCCTAAGTTGATGAAGGACCTCTTGCATGATCAATATATTATCTTGAATTTGACGACCACTAATAAAAGCAGATTGTTCTGGGGAAGTCAGCATTGGTAGCCACGGTTTGAGACGATTGGCCAAGATCTTTGAAATAATCTTATAGATATAATTGCAAAGACTGATTGGGCGATACT
The DNA here is from genome assembly GCA_016097545.1 of Eucalyptus victrix. Classification (NCBI taxonomy): domain Eukaryota; kingdom Viridiplantae; phylum Streptophyta; class Magnoliopsida; order Myrtales; family Myrtaceae; genus Eucalyptus; species Eucalyptus victrix. The sequence continues at coordinate 33,341,190 of CM027837.1, forward strand.
GGTCTAGTCTTTCCGGGTTAGGGACTTTGGGTATTAAAGTGATAGTTGTTTGATTGAGTGCAGGCTGCAAGACACCAGTGTGGAAAAAATGTTGTACCAAGCCAAAGAGATCTTCTTTCAGGATGTCCCAGTAATGCTGGTAGAAAAGCCCATTCAGTCCATCTGGCCCTGGCGCTTTAGTTGCCCCCAACTGAAAGACAGCCTGTCTTAATTCTTCTTGAGTGACAGCTCGTATGAGGTCAGTATTCATATCTTCCATGACCATCTGAGGGCACTGCTGCAATATAGGTTCATAATCACGATGTCCCATAGATGTATATAAAGATTGAAAATGGTGAATGATCATATCCTTAAGTTGTTGTTGATCCTGTACCCAATTTTGATCTATATCCTGAAGCATGCTGATCCGATTTCTTTGTCTCCGTTGGATAGTAGAGGCATAAAAGAATTTGTTGTTTTTATCACCCCATCTGAGCCAGTTAATACGGGATCACAAGGCCCAATACTGCTCTTCCTGTTGCCAGAGGTATTGAATTTCCATCTGCAGGCGAGTCATCTCTTCGTTATCATGTTGGTTGTGGGGCTTATTCATTATGTCTTGGAGTTGTAGCATCAAACCACTAAGTTTTTCTCTACCGTTAGCGAATTTTTTTTGACTCCATACAGTAAGAGCACCTGAAACAGACTTAATCTTCTCTGAAATTGTAGAGTTGGACCGCAGATTGGAACGCCAGTTTGCAGCAACAATTTGATCACACTCTTGATCTTGAATCCAGAAGGCCTCAAAGGTAAATCTTCTTCTCCTTTTTTTATTTGTGGCTTCTGTGGAAAGGAGGAGTGGGCTGTGATCCGACACGAGAGCAGGTAATACAAACACCTCAGCTGATGGATAAGCTAAATGCCAGTCCATTGTGCAAAGAGCCCGATCCAGTTTTTCCTTAATTAACTCCTCCCCCTCTCGATTATTGACCCAGGTATATGCACAACCTTTACTTGCCACCTCCAGAAAAGAGCAGGATTCAACAAAAGCACGAAAAGATCGCATCCGATAGGGATCAGCTTGTCGCTTACCTATTTTCTCCCAGTGGTAAAGGATTTCATTGAAATCTCCAACACACACCCAGGGTAGAGTATTATAGTCGCTGATATGGCGTAACTCATTCCATACATTTTGTCTTTGATTGTAGACTGATGGGGCATGAACACAGGTGAGTCGCATGACTAACATAGTTTCCTTATCCGTACATATCATATCCAAGAAGTCTGAGGATTGGTGTTCAAGTGACATAAACACACCATCATTCCAAAACACAGCCAATCCACCTGCTGTCCCAACAGGTTCTTCAAGAAAACAGTGTGAGAATTTGAGTCTCTTTTGGATTCTGATTAGAACTGAACTCTGGTTTTTTTGTTTCCATCAAAAAAATTATTTGGGGCTTTTCTTGGGCCATTAGGACCCTTAAAGCTCGAACTGTCGGGGGATTGCCCAAACCCCGACAGTTCCAGCTTAATATCTTCATCTGTCATGGGGTGGCTGATTCGGGCTAGCCACCACAACCCATCTGCTAGGTTCTTCAACGGTAAGAATTGGGGTGTCCATTAAATGCGAGTCATCAAAGTTCTCTCGGATTTGAGTGTGAACATCAGGGCTTAAAAGTTTTTTAGCCTTCTTAATAGGTCCAGATCAAGCAGTAAGACGAGAATGCTTACCCTTCTTAGATTGTATATTGCTTGCTGTGATGCTGTCGGCTAGAAGCTTGTGGTGCACAGTTTGATTCTCTGATATAGATGGAACCATAGATTGCCATTTAATAGGAGTTGCAGTAATAATAGGATGATCAGGCTCCATTACTGCCATTGTCTGCTTACCCTTATCCTTTTGAACAGTACTAACGACCGAAGGGGATGGAGGAGTCTCCGGGACAGTCTCATCATCTTCAGTTGGAGAAGGATTCGTCTCATAATAGGTACGCCAGAAAGGGCTATGGTCCCTCACCTCTGCTCGTAGCCATGAGCCATATAATAAACTCTCATTCTTGTCCATATTACTTTCATCATAAGGAAACTCTGCACAATGCAAGGCATAATGGCCAAGCTTACCACATGAAAAGCAATAGTGCGAAAGTTTTTCATATTTGAAATCAAGCCAGAAACTCTGTCCTTCAATTTTGATTAATATCCCTGTCATGAGTGCCTGTTGAAGGTTAAAATCAACCCTGACCCTTCCTGTTTTTAGCATAGAGCCATCTTTACTTGCGATGCGCACATCCGTTACTCTCCCTATGTGAGCAGCAACCTTTCGAAGCATATTTACAGTAAAGTTACTTGACAACTTTAGAGCATCTCAATTTTTATTGGTAACGTGGGTTATTTAATATTTTCAATTTGATCGTTGATGTGTCAGAAAGATTAATTCGAAAATCTAAATCTCCGAAACGTAGAAGATCACCCAATCCATAGATTCAAAGCACAAGCAACATCTTCCCTGGTGGATGGCATTGCCCACACAATAAACTAAGAGGAAAGCACCGATCACTTCACGAACCTTATCTATCTCTGGATGATCAACACATAATTCCATGTCCCTCGGCATGTCAAGATACAAGGGAACACGCCCCATTAAGAAATCTAATCGACCTGCGTATAGCAAAAGGAATAAGTGTTCCATACCTTGAATTGATACCAATGTTGACTAAAAAGATAAACTGAAGATCAGCAAGTTAACAGCAACAAGCAGGTTTGGCAGTATGTGTGTTGTCTGCGATTGAGGAACAGTAATCGCCGCAATCATAGCCGATCTCCTTTGATCTTAATGCAGATTTTAATCAAACTTCTTAATCAAGATGGTTTTGTTAATGACTGGACAATGATGGGAACGATATTGTAATGACTTTGAAAAAAAAATATATTTTGGATTTCGTTTGTCTGCCACTCTACTGTTCCAAATTTGATGGCCATGTGCTTTGATTCAGTCATTCTCGATTTTTTTATGCATTAACTAATACCCACCGATAAAGAGAGGAGAGAGATTCCTACAAACGCAGGTTCTTGTAGTTTTGTCGGGAGGAGTTATTTTTTTAAATAGACTCCGACGCTCGTTTAAGGGTCGCAAATCTTTTCTTTGATTTCTTGAACATCACATTAGCAAAAAAATAGATCATTTCAGTGCGTCCTACGATATTTTCCAGCGATTTTTCCTACTTGACTTTTTTTCTCCTTAAACTTTAGGTCCGAAGTGGTATTTTTTTTTTTTGAAGTTTAAGTCCAAAATGTCAAAAAATGAGATGACCTAGCACTTTTGACTATAACGATCCGTTTCGCTCGCTCGGTGTTATCCTTAGCGCTATGGCTCCGCTGGGCCAGGCAATTTCGTTTGAACCGTCCCAAGACAACCATCGGGTCCAAGAAAATTGAAATCTGCTTGATTTTTGTCGGGATTTTGGGGCAGGGTGTGATTGTAGGACGAGGGCCTTTGTGGCGGGTGGAAATGGAGGGGAGTTCAGGTGGAGTTAGGAGGTGTTGGGGAACGATGTCGAATTGATGTGCAAGACACTACAAGTTGAATACAAGCTCTTTTACTTGGATCTGAAGGAGAATCCTTGCGGTCGCTACCTCAAGAAATCTGATCAGATGTCAGCCACGTGGTCCACCGTCATCTTGCCCTTCTCCGGCATCTCCTGGTTCCCGGATCTCTTCAATTACTACGTCAATTTCGACGATCGAGAGATCTTTTGTGGAACCGTTTCCAGCTCTTACTCTCCATTGCAAATTTCAGCGTCTAAGTTTACCCCATTTCATTGGTTGTTGGGTTAGGATTTGAAGAACACAACGATATTAAACCCAATTTGTTAATTCGGGGGAAAGAAAAGCGATGCATGACATTTGTACTACTGATTTTGCTGACTTCACTTTGTTGATGAATCACCTCCGGTTCATGTTAGAATATTGTTACATTGGATTCTCTGACTACGCAAAATGCCGATGGCAATGATTGATTTTTTATGGTATTGAAGTGAGTGTTGTATAAAGATTATGACCTTTGTAATGTCATTTTCCTCCAATAAATTATCAAAGAAATTAACAAGTTTATAATTGCTTAATTGTGCAAATGTTTTCCAGCCCTAACTTACTAAGAAAATTTACAAAGAGAAAACTTTATCATTTATATTGTTTGCTCAAGTGTGAAATAACCTAGTAGGATTCTGTTTTTATATATTTTTCTTTGACTTGCCGACTCAAACTAGGAATCCAACTCTAATGTTGGAAGTGTTTTAATAATTTCTTACTTATTTGGACGTCAAACCATAATTTCTATTTGAATTTTGGAATTGCTACTTAGATCATATTATTTTCACGGGCTTAAATTCAAGATGTGATTTGACAATTTTCTACCTTAGCTCAATGTTTGTACCCAAGTCACAATGCTTATCGTGCATGTCAGCTCTCCCAACACCTCAACAGGCGCTCAACCATCACAGACATTTATCAAGCCGAAGCTGAACTCAGATTTCTCTAGAGGAATGAACTTGGTCCACATTTCTATAGGATTCTCCACCACAAGAAGCTTCTTTACGGATAGGCTACATCTAACACAATTATTTCAGTAACCAATGAACTCGATTTTCTAGTGATATATCTAATTTTCACTGAACGCTCCACTCCTCCAACAAAGTCATGTGACCACTTTGCCTCTTCAGCTTCTTTCTTTTCACCATGTTTCCTACCTTAGTCGTCAATGAAATCATTGTATCTCTTAACAACTCTTTCCAACTTACAGCATAATTGATAGAAGGATAGATATAATCACTCAAATATCGGACATCTTTACGTGTCCTAAGTGACCACCCAATTTTCGTTACACTACCAAAATCACATTCTCTAAAACATAGAGCGACATCTATCGACCTCAGCAAAATCAGGAGAATCCATTTCATAGCATTTACAATGTAATCCATGAATTAGGTAAACACTCTTGTAACTGCACGTGAAAAATCAAGTGTAGATGGGTAAATCGCCTTGATGATCCTCTAACGTTCCTGTTACTGTTGAAGTAGATCATGGCATTTCTTTTTTTCTTTTACCGAAGTTACTGAACTTGGATTTTAGTTTTCACGTTGTCACTCTGTTCAAGGTCCGATAATGACTCACGAGAAATTCTAATATACTCAAGATTAAGAAATTTTACCAAATGGGATCAGGGAGTTAATTATTACAAAAGCAAACTCTAAACTCAAAGACATAAATCAACATTCTCCGCCCCAAAGATTCCAAGAGGCAGGCAGACACAATTATTTGTCCCATAAAATATGGAGCAATGTTGGAGGATTCTCCTTCAGACCATAGCAAACTGGTCTCTTATCATGTTGTACGTCCGGGCTAAGTGAAGATTGTTTCTCTTGCCTACGCTACTTTACCTGTCATAGGCAAATCTGGCAAAAATATATATAATTTGCTAGTCCAGAACCCGAAACATCTATGCATGGGTTAAACTAGATGGTTATATAGGTGTGTGTGTTCGTATAGGACAAGAGAACGAGAGAGAGAGAGAGAGAGAGAGAGAGAGAGAGAGAGAGAACCGCAAACTTTTGTATGGACCGACAGGGGATTCGAATGCTGCCATTAACAGAGGCGACAAAACCTTCGATTCCCCACTGATCTCCCCATCTCTTTGTCTCTCTCTTTTGCACTCACTTAAACTCATCGTTTTCTTACTCTTGTGTCAATCAGTGGATGAAGTAATAGTGAATCATCTACCCCAATATAATGCAGTACATCCCCTCTACTTCGCATCCCCACTCTTACCCATCTCTCTCTCTCTCTCTCTCTCTCTCTCGCTCTCGCTCCCGTGAACCGTAACATCACTTGCACTCAAAACTTTCCTCAGTTACACGGTTCTTGGTTCAATCATACTCTCTCTCTCTGTCTCTCTGTCTCTCTCTCTCGATGGATTATAATTATCAACCCAACACTTCCCTTCATCTCAGCTTACCAAAAAACCAGCCCAACCTGGAGCTTTTCCTCGACCGGTCGTCCTCCTCCTCATCATCGCCACGCAGTCCATCTGAAGTAGCTCGGATGTTCTCGTGCAACTTCTGCCAGAGGAAGTTTTACAGCTCGCAGGCGCTTGGCGGCCACCAGAACGCGCACAAGCTCGAGCGCACCCTTGCCAAGAAAAGCAGAACAGAGCTAAGCTCCGCCATCAGAGCTCCTGCAGCGAGCTCACCGTCGGGCTCCAGTCATGCCGTTCGCATTCATCAGCACCACCATGAGGACCCGGGTAGCTTTCTTGGAGACGTGGGCTACGGAGGGGTGCGAGAGATGGCGAAGTACGGGTCGGCTTCAAAAGGGTATCGACCAGAGAATGCTCATCAGGAAGAGTTTTGTCAGCTTGACTTATCCTTAAGGCTCTGAATCGATTATTTTCGAAGAAAAAGCCTAAGAAAGCAAAGATTAGTATTCAACTCATGAGACTTATTATTAGTTGTATTTTACTGGTCAGAAGTTGCTGATAACTTGTCGCTTCTTCGGATCGAAGAACAAGTTGAGTTGAAGTAATTGCTTCAACGCTGATCAGTGTAAGGAATTGCCTTTCTTCTTTTTCCTGTCTTTCGGCCCTTTAGAATCTATCTGGGGACAACCTCGTCGCCACACGCGTTGGTCGGTCCATGTGCTCAAGCTCGTTGACTTTACTTAATGGAAAGTAATTGATGATTGTTGAATGCTTTTGCTGGTGCTCATATGCGTTAGCCGTTTTTACATGAATCTGGTGTCCGCACTTTTTTGTTCAACTAGACTATTAAAGAACTCGTCGAGCTCCACAGCTTAAATCGACAAGCGATTTATGTACGCAATCCACCTAATAATTTTTGCGGACATGCAACATATCAAATTCAAGTAAGTGTGTAAAAGCTACATAGAAATTTGCCCATATTGGCAGCCAGGAGGTGGGGCCATCACCAAATTAAATCTGCTATAATATTTTTTTCTTTTCTTAAATTCACACACGTGATATCGACAAAAAGAAAAATCACGCAAATGATTGCTGAGATGTAAGCTAATGAACCCTAATATGCTTATTCGAATAGTATGGTGTTACGGCCCCATTTCTTCCGTACTTTTTGAGCTAAAGAGTAGAGTTTTATGGCAAGGGATGAGGAGTGAGTATGCATAAGGGATAAAACAATTGGTTTATGGGAATAGCATCAGGGTGTTTGTAGCTGGAGTTTTGGAGTGTAACGAATACTTAGAGGATTTTTGAAGGTAGGGTTGACTTCCCTTACATAAATTGGTCCAAAGTTGATGTTGTTTTCTTGATGAGGTTATGATAGGCCGAAACTAGTTGTTGTTTTGAAGTGATTAGTGTGTCTCGCTCGAGGGATTGGGTGCTCGAGCTTAATTGGGCGTAGTATGATTCAATGTGAGGATGTGATTTGCCATACCACCCTCAGGAATGATCTATAAAAGGAAGGCCGATCTACAATTCTTAGCTCATTACGCATCTCATGGGCTCATTGGGATGTTTGAGCTTAATTGGGCATGGTACAATATTTTATGAGGATATAATTTGCCATATTTTCCTTAGGAGTGATCTATAGAAATAGGGTTGCCTTGGTCCTTTCAGCTTATTAGCCATCACACAGGCTTGTCCTTTGAGGTGTTGAGGCAATAATGGGACCCTTTAGTCCTTGACCAAGAAACTGTCCACCCATGACAAATGGTATCAAAGCAGGATCCCTCCAATACGTGGGTGATTCGGAGAAAATCTGTGTTCTACCTAGTCCTATGAGAGCGAGGGGTGATTGTTGAGGCTATAAGGCTCTAATAAGGTGTGGCTCCTAGTGAGCTTCCAAGATGGCAATGAGTAGGACAAGAATAAACTTAATTACTCATCAAAAAGGAAAATATTCCTAGATCTTGGGGAAATCTCAAGTGGAGGTCTCTTATCTTGTTTCAAGTGTGGAAAGAAACCTCGACTGGTTTACTAAGATCAGGCGAAAGAAAGTGCTATCAAGGGAGCGTAGTTGGCTCAGGATACCACACTTCTCAGGGAAAGTACAAGTGTTTGGAGATTCATGAACAACTTAATTAGGAGAAGCTACAAATGGAGTGTATTGGCTTGTTCTGTTGGGCAAGCATTTGCAGGCATGTAAGTCCCAAAGGAGTGGCACTGATAGGTGTGGGGCACAGGGAAGCGATATAACAACTTGCCATAAGGGTGTCGTGAAATTGGATGGGTAAGAATGTCCCAACCTGATTTCTCTCGTACCTTTGTAGAATGACATTGGGATGAAGAGTGAGTGATGCAAAAGAGATGAAACAGTTGGTCTGTGATAGTGAGTTTAGGATATTTGTGCTACGAGTCTTCAAGTGAAATAAATATCATCTTAGAGAATTATGAAGGTGAGGTTAGTCTCATGTGCATAAACTCGTCAAGAATTAATGCCGCTCTTCTGATAAGGTTATGGTTGTTGTGACTTGACCTTGGCACACCCACGGACGTAAAGGTAGGGTTTAGAGGTGAGTAACCATGAGATTGTCCCCATGACATGTTACTCCAAGAATGCCATCACTTCATCCTTTGGGTAAGTGCCATGAGGTTATTGGTCATGATTGTGAGCTCTCCCAAACTCACACCTCACGTGATAGCGGACTTTTGTTGTGACTCTATCTCGACACCATTTTTTAATTAAAAGACAAAAAAAGCATTGTTGATATTTGATTTTTAGTTGATGTGTCAAAAAAGGTAAAAAAATCAAGATTTGGATTTTTGATTGCAATGGAGCCTATTTCTCGATTAAAAAGTATCATTTTTTGTTTCTTTCTTTTGCAGTGCATTTTCTAAGTAATTTTCTATCCATTTTCAAGAAAACCCGAAAAGTCAAACGGTTGACTTTCAAATTAACTTTTTGATCAACCCTTTGACAAAAAGTCAACTCTAGGGCAAAAATTGATTTTTTGCCATCACTTTTCTCAAATTAACTTTTCAAAAATTAAAAAATTTAGTTAAAAATCAACCTTTAGGAAAAGTCAACTAAATGATTAACTTTTGGTTAAATTGACCAAAAATTTAAAAAAAAATAAAAAAACCCATAAAACACTTCTTTTTAGTGTCAATTTGACTTACATGTTTCAAAATTTATAAAATTCGTTTAAGAATCTTTTTTTTTTTTTTTCCAAATTTAGATTCTAAATTGATCAAAAATAAAATTACTTTCGTTTTAATCATAATTAGGTGTGGTTCATTTCATGACATTTGGTCTAGAGGTTATTTTTAATCCACTTGTTCATTCAATTTCGTAAATTATCACATCGAAAAGAGAGTTGCCATTTTAAGCCCTAATTAGAGGGCCAAAATTGATTTTTCATGATTCACAAACGAATGATTGTTTTCCACTCATTTTCTTAAGATAAGTTTGAATTCATGGTCAATTTTGAGAAATTCACATTAGAACTTTATGATTTGAAGGATTTCACTCTCTCAATGTAAGAAAATTGCGTTGTCGAGCTTTAATTGATGAAATTTAGGTTGACCCATTTAAGACTATAGTTCAATTTCATGAATCTAAGTCCAATTTTAATATTAGACCTCGATTTATTTTTGGCTAAGTTTTGGCACCTTAACCTAAGGTCAATTTAAATTTCATTAGGTGATACTACAAATGGGTAATTTTTTCTTTTTTTTTGGTTAGAAAAGCCATATTATATTAATAGGAGAAACCCGTACAACCAGCGGCAATTGCATCCACACAAACCAGATCCATAAGATGAAAAGGAAGAAAAATAGCCCAACTACGGATCGAGGAAGTCCTATGATGGGCCTTACAGGCCCAGTTAGCTACCGTATTAGCCTCCTGTCGACAAAACCCTAGAGAGAGATGAGAAAATAGGGTAAACAAGAAGGCCACTTCAAAGAAGAGAGCTCGATCTATCCATGGCGGCGGTGTCCGACGGTTTAGCGTCTCGACGAGGATTAGATTGTCTGATTCCACCATTATCTTCGCGTGCTAGAGGCCCTGATCAAGAAGAAGCCGAAGAGCCAAGGAGAAAGCTTGGATCTCAACCTGCAGAGCTAAGGACGCAGCTACGCCTTTGGAGAAACCATCAGTGAGTTTTCCTTGGTGATCCCTACAAATGCAAGCTATTTTGCCTTCATTGCTGCCTAGTTGATAAGAGCCATCAATGTTGACCTTCAGAACCCCTAGATCTGGGGGATGCCAGAAATGTCCTCTGTTTTTAATTGAATTATTGTTGTGTGTGCAGGAAGAAGCAGACAGCCGATCCACCTATGTATGAGCCAGTGCAACCTCTGCAACCTGCGTCGGATCAAGAGAAGACCCTTTGAAGAGGAAGCCATTTCGAGCTCACCATATCTGCCACAACACATTAGAGATCAACGCCAGTCGAGGTAATCTGTTATGGTTCCCAATAGTGGACAAGATCCATGAGTCCAGACGCTGGATGTTACTGGGTGTGATGAGAACACCAATCTGGGGGTGAGACCACACTCTGTGAGTCCAAGAACAGAGTAGGAAGAAATGTTCTAAAGTTTCTGGAATATTTTGTTTACACAGTGAGTAACAAGGACTATCAGTAATGTGTCAATGATGCAGGTTGTCTCTGGTCACGAAGGAGTTGCTGCAAATGGACCACAAGAAGGTACGGATCTTTGGAGCAGTGGGCATCTTCCACAGTTTGCGCCAAAACCAGGTAGGAGTTTGATATGATGTAGAAGCACCAATAGTTGAAATATCTGCTGCTGTCTATTTGATTAAATGATATGCGGATTTAACTGTGTAAGCACCTTGATTAGTGGCTATCCATATGAGCTCATCTTTGGTGAAGTTAGGTTTAATATGAATGTCTATGATTTGTTGTATGATTTGCAAGTCGAAAAATTTGTGCAGTAAGTTTGTCTTCCAGGTGCTGGTAGACTGATCAATAAGATCAACTACTAGTAGGGGTTCTTCTTGGACCTTAGGTCCACCTAGAATGCCCATGGGAAGCCGTCTGTCTTCTTGAATATTAATTGATTTTCCATCCCCAACTGACCAATGTAAGTTGGTTATAATGGCTTCCCTCTCGCTCAAGAGACTCTGCCAGCCCCAAGATGGGCGAGAGCCCTTGACAACTTTAAAAAAAGATGAGGAATGTAAATATAAACATTTAAAAAACCTCCCCCATAAAGGTAAAGGCTGCTGAAGGAGGCGCCATGCTTGCTTACCAAGCATGGCTTTGTTAAAGCTGATCAAATCTCTAAATCCTAAACCTCCAACTTCCTTTATGTTTTGTAGTACCTTCCAACTTAGCCAATGTATCTTAATCCCAGACTTGCTTGTATCATTGTTCCACCAAAATTTAGCCATACGTTGTTCTATAGCTTTGCATAATGAAATAGGAATTTTGAAAACAAACATGGCATATTGGGGAATAACTTGAATCACAGTCTTAAGCAAAATTTCCTTCCCACCCTTAGATATTGGTTTCTCCTTCCATCCCTCCAATTTTGATTGAATTCTGCTCATAAGCCAAGAAAACATATCCTTTTTAGAGCGTCCCCAATCAGCAGGTATTCCTAAATACTTACCACATCTCTGTAAAACAGGTACCCTTAATTCACGAGCCAAGTTTTCTTGTAGAGAGATAGGACAATATGGGCTGAAAAAAACACTAGATTTATTGTGGTTTATAGTTTGTCCAGTGGCCAGACAATACTGGTTTAACATATTAGAAAGATTCTGGCATTCCATCGAGGTACCATCAAGAAAAAACACAGCATCGTCGGCAAAAAATAGATGTGATAGAGTAAGACACCATTTGACTCAACTTAATTCCCTTGAGAAAACCCATGTTGATAGCATTCTGGATTAAAAAGAATAATATATTGGCTATGAGAATAAACAAATAAGGGGATAAAGGATCTCCCTGTCAAAGCCCTCTAGTGGGATGAAAATTCTGCAAATAATCACCATTCATTTTGACGCATAATGTTGTTGTTGAGATGCACTGCATAACTAATCGGACCCAGTGGGAATGGAATCCTAATTTGAGTAAATAATCCTTGAGAAAATCCCATTCAACACGGTCATACGCTTTCCGCATATCCAATTTAAGAATAGCTTGAAAATGACGCTTCCTTCTTCTTGACTTAAGCTGATGAATAACTTCCTGGACTAATAAAACATTGTCTTCAATCTGCCTGCCGCCCACAAATGCACATTGTTCCTCAGAAATTAAGGTTGGCAGCATAGGTTTTATCCTGTTAGCAAGAACTTTAGATATAATCTTATAAGTATAGTTGCACAAGCTAATGGAGCGATATTGATCTAAGTTTTCTGGGTTTGGGGTTTTGGGAATCAAAGTAATAGCAGTTCGATTTAACGTAGAAGGTAATAAGCCAGAATGAAAGAACTGCTGGACTGCCTAAAATATATCCACTTTAAGAACATCCCAATGAGATTGATAAAATAATCCGTTCAAACCATCCGGACCTGGGGCTTTTGAGACACCTAATTGAAATGTAGCTTCTTTAACTTCTTCAACTGTCACATGTGCTATTAGAGTTTCGTTCATATCTGAAGTGACCACCTGCAGACACTGCTCTAAAATCTGTTCATAACAGCGAGGGCCTGAAGTGGTATAGAGCTGTGAAAAGTAATTGGTAGTCATCTCCTTTAGCTTGCCAGGATCCCTAACCCATACTTGACTTTCATCATGCAACAAATTAATACGGTTTTGTTGTCGTCTTTGGATTGTGGTAGCATGAAAGAATCTAGTATTGTGATCTCCCTATTTTAACCAATTTATCCGAGAACACATCGCTCAAAATTGTTCTTCCCTCTGCCAAAATTTTTGAAGCTCCTCTTTTAAAGTTCTGACCTGTGATTGATCCAAGGAAGTATTGTGCTAATTTGTCAGTATTTCCAACTGATGCTCTAATTCTATTGCCTGTTGCTTGTCGTGCGAGAATTTCTTACGACTCCAATGGGACAAAGCAGCAGCAACTACTCGAAGCTTAACCAAGAGAGTGGAATCCTACACCAAAACAGAGTGCCAGGAGTTGTCAATAATTGATCTACACTCAGCATCCTAATTCTAGAAAGCTTCAAAGGTAAAACGCCTTTGTCTTCGAACAACACAGGCTATAGAATCTAACACTATTGGATTGCGATCAGAGCCTACAGCAGGAAGAGCAAACACTTGTGCATTAAGGAAGGCCACACGCCATTCAATACTGCATAATGCCCTGTCAAGACGCTTCTTCACTAAAGCATCCCCGTCTCGGTTGTTCGTCCATGTGAAAGCACAACCGTGAGTGGGAAGATCCAACAAGCAGCAATCATTGAGGACAGCTCGAAATGAAGACATACGGTAAGAGTCAGCAGGCCTAGACCCCATTTTCTCCCAACGATTAGGAATTTCGTTAAAATCACCTATGCATACCCAAGGTAAGACATTATGATTGCTAAATTGCCGCAAAGTCTACCAAATATGCTGATGCGCTTGAAAAACAGTAGGGGCATGAAGACAGGTGATCCTCATGGTTTTTTCCTCCGAGATATCCTGACAGATAAAGTCGAAAAGATGAGGAGTGGAGGTGATATCTATCAACCGCAGGCCATCGTTCCAAAAAAGGGCCAAACCACATGTTAAACCCACAGGACTGAACACCTGAAGGTGCAAAAAATGCAAGGTACATTTCTGGCGAATCAAAACCTCATCGCAATTCTTCATTTCCATAAAAAATAATAGGTCGGGCTTTTCCTTAGCCATAAAGGATTTTAAAGCTTGGACTGTCAGGAGATTGCCCAAACCCTGACAGTTCCAACTAATGAGTTTCATCTATGAACAGGTGGCTGTTTAAGGCCAACCATCGACGCCCACGATCCATCCTCACCCGCCTCTAAGATTGGTGTGTCTAGCAATAGAGAATCATCATAATCTGCCGGATTAAAACCAGGTATGTCATACGGAGTATAGCGTCTTGGTTTCTTAGCAGGGCTAATTTTAATACTCTGACGAACGCCTTTTCCTTTCTTGGCCTGAGGAACTGAGGACTGCACTTACACTCCTTTTAGCTTCTCTTCAACAGGGATTAGAGTAGTAGTCATATTGTGGCGAGTCAAAGAAACAAGGCCTGGTATAGCATTGCAATCCCTCAGAATAATATAAATAGCTTGTTGAGGAGGAACAGTTGCTTTGGGGGTAGGTGGTGGCAGAAGGGGGAGAGGTTGAGCATTGGTCGGAGGTGTTTCAGGTATTGTTTCCTCCCAATCCTCATCCACATCTGATTGATCATAATAGGATTGCCAATAGGAGCTATATTGCTGAAATTCTGCTTTTAGCCAGGGTCCATAAGGAGTTTTTTCAGAGTCAGAAAACATATTCTCCTTAAAAGATACCGACAGGCAGGAGTCTGTATAATGTCCCAATCTATCACACGAGTAACAGTAGTGTGGTAACCGTTCATATCTAAAATCCAGCCAAAGAGTTCTATTTTTGAATTTGATTAATCTACCTGTCTTCAAAGGTTCTGATAAGGCCAATTCGACTCTTGCACAGCCTACACGTAGGGTGGAACCAGTTATAAAATCAGACTTCATTTGCAGAACATTACCCACAGTACTAACGACCTTGCGAATCATATCGTTTGTACAACATTCCAAGGGCAGACCTACCACCTGGACCCAGAACGCGCAAGTGGAGAAATCATAACAAAGCAAATGGGTGTTTGCAACCCAAGGTTTGAAATTAATGAGATGACCCAAGAATTGCCAAGGTTCAGTTTCTAGAATTCTCTGTTTTTCTAATTGAGACTTGAATTTCGCTAAATAAGTTCCCGCTTCCCTCTGCAGAATATCAACTTGCTCCGTCCTCCAAGCCTTCTTCAAGACCGTTTGAAAAGCTTGAAAATTGAAAGAAGGATTGGAAGGGATTTTACCAATTAAAGTTAACTTGCACTCCTCGACAACTTCAGGTGAGGGCTCGACATGCCATTTTTCAATTTTTTGTTCAGAACATAATCTACCCAATCGTTGACAGAGTGCAGCAACTTGGGATGCATCAGGATCTCCTTCGCGAGCCATGAACAAAGTTAGGATGTCACCTCAAAAGACTGAGGTCAGAGACAAAGAAAATGGTGACTTGCAGACCGAAAAACCTGAAGGAGAAAGCTGGTAGAGAGAAACTCTGTAAGGCAGAAGGAAAAGAAATTCCACAGACGAAAAGCTGAGGAAAGAAGACATGCAAAAGGAAGGAGAAAGCTGGGTTAAGGGGCCAAATGAGGGTACTCTGAGATGAGCAGTAAATTCGAGAGATGAAGTAGATGAGGAAGAGAGGAGGCTTTCATGGCTGAAACAGAGGTGTTGAGACTGAGAAATACAGGGTTTAAAGGAAGAAGAAAACTACCCAGCTGGTAGAGAGAAACTCGACAAGATGAGAGTTTAAGTCATATAGCAATCTACAAATGGGTAATTAGTTAAATAGATCTACTGCAATATTAATTGAATTGAATTTCAATTAATTTACAATTTTGGTCAAAAAATTGCAAAATTGCTCATTTTGGCCCTTAAGGCTCAATTTCATGTACCCATGATTTTGGTTTGTTGTTTACAATTATTGCTCAATTAAGTCAATAGAGTCCATGAATTGCATTAATGGAATTCCACTAGCTTAATTGGATCAAAATTGGACAATTTCTTCTCGAATCATGCAAGTTTTTTCTTCAATTTGGTCCTTGGGGGACCAAATTACACAATTTTGGACCCAAAAGGACCATATAGGCATAGACTAGCAAGAACTCGCCAAAACCAATTAAATCGGCGTGAACTAATCTGATCGGTTGTTGGTAGGATAGGTTGGTTCGGTTGCTTGTCCACTAGTTCTGGACCTCTGGCAATCAATTATGGGCTTCTCACCGTGTCAATTTTACCCCTATGTCCTTACATTTTCATGATTTTACAAATTAACCCTTGAATTTCGGAGATTTGCAATTTAGCCCCTACTTAGGCCTTTAAGTGCAATTTTAATTTTAAATCCCAATTTTCGCAAATTGGACCTAGTCGAATAGTCTCCTGACACTTCTTAATGATGTTTAGCCCTTTAAAATTTTGATTTGGCCATTAGATTAATATTTTGATCGTCGGATTGAACCGATGACCAAGATAGGTCATTTTGGGGTTAGTATAAAAGGGTTTTTCCTTCCAAATTTTAAAGGAGGCTCACTTTTTTTTACAAACTCTCTCTCTCTCTCTCTCTCTCTCTCTCTCTCTCTCTTTTCTATCTTTCTCTTCTGCCTAAATCACCCTTTCTCTCTTTTTCGCGCACCGGCTTCCACCAGTTCACGGTCGTGCGCTGGCCATTTTGCTGCCTCCGATCATTCCCCCTGGCAGCTACTGTCCTCTCATCCAACTGTATCTTCGATCTCTTTGAACGACCGCACGGCCTCATCTTTCCTGTGGCAAGTGAACCGCCGGCTGGATTGGTGAGCCTCATCTTATTGATCGACAACTAGTGGTGGTACGAATTGATGCCGACCACCGCTAACTAAGCTCTAAATCGAACCCCAACCTTGTTGTGGTCGAGCCCCTATCGAAGAGTCATTAGATCTCTTCCGATAGCCGATTGTTTACTGGCGGTCTTAAACCGATCCAAATTGGATGGGTTTCATTTAATTGGACCAAATGGTGGTCACCGAAGGTCCCTGAGGTCATCGATCACCTCCGATTAGACATCGAACCTGTCCTTGACCTCTGGATGGTCGGAGCTTAATTGATCAACTCTTTAGCAATCCATTCCTTCCTCGACGCTTGAAGACCGATCCAAACTTGGACCGATTTTACTCAATCCTTGAACCGACAGTCCAACTGGCCTATTGGTGGTCCGAGGTAATCCGATTTGATCTTTGGAGGTCCATTTGTGCTCCAGTGACAATTGCTTTGTTTGATTGCATCAAAATGGATGAAATCACATAAAGGTTTGTCTTTAAGCTCGAATCCGATGAAGCGAAGTCAATGTATCTAACCAGAGCTAGGATTCGTAATTAGATCAATGAAATATGTTTACATCAAAAGATTATGCGATTGTTCAATGATTTTTTGAGGTTGAAGATTGATTAAAGATGATTTATGCTTGATTGAGCATAATAGATGCTAATCTGCAATTCTTGTGCATATATGATGTGGTTGTTATTGGCCTAAAACGAGGTATTGGATGACTTTATTTGAACTCAAAACCTTCTAAACTTAAAAAGTAAGTTCCAAGACCTTTGATTTGATAGGTTGCATGCCCCAAATAGACAACGTTTGGCCCTAGAAAATACCTCACAATCTACTAGATTATGCAGATTTCTTAACTCATTTTTGGTTCTGTTCTTATTCTGCCTCTGGACTTTGCTATTTTCGTGCCAATTTCTATCATTGATTTTTTGAGAAAATTTTCTTGATGAGATTTATTCCAAATCATCTCCTATATAACATACTTTTTTTTTTCCTTGATTTTTTGGATTAGTTTCAATAGGTCAATTTGCCCTACACCAATTCGAGATGTATTTGGTGAAAATGAGCATATCAATGGGTTCTTGTGACCTTAGCATCTTTATGAAAATTGAAATACACATTGTGTGCTTTCTATCGGTGCATGATTTGTATGATTTCATTGTCATTTGCTATGTCAATTGCGTGTTTAAACATACGTAGATTTTGTTGCAATTAGGATGTTTTGTAACATGTATCTGTTTTGCCTTTTTCGTCACAATTCATGTGATCATAATTATCTTTGATCATTCAATGTGTCAAATTTTTCGTTAGATTTTTACACATTCCTAGGTGACCAAAATCAAGCATGTTCTGTGATTTCATGGTTAGATTAATGCCTTATCATGCATGCATTATCTCATGCTAGTGCAGGTCCCTTAGAGACCAAATCTTGTGTCAATGCCTTCTTGACTATTAAAGTGTGCATTATAAACTTCGTGTGTATATGTGGCTTGTCATGATTGAGTGCCATGTGATATGCGAGAATTATGCCACGATTAGGCTAGTTGCACTTTGAAATCATCAAGTATATCATTATAGTCTTAAATCATGTTGCATTGTCATTGACTTGTATGACACCTTCACATGCCGACTTAGAGGGAAGATGTTTGCCTTAATCATTTGTTGCATCCAATTCTTTGTTGTGTGTGAATTTCATGCCATTTGTGGATTACATAAGTGATTTTAAGACTTAATAATGCATGTTTGTATTCTGGTTTGTTAATGGTTGATACATACATTTCCACAAACCTCAACTTTAGAGCATCGAATTGACTTGAAATGAACTCGAACCCTTCTAGGAAGTCGTAACGCATGCTTAGACCCTTCAAGTGTCACTAATTTCATGCATTTTACTCATTGTTAGCCCCATTTTCCATTTTTCCTTATGTTAGATTAGAATTCTGACCTAGGATTAAATTCAGAACCTTGTTTCTATCCTTGTTTAGGCAAACTTTTGCTATATTTGTAGCATTTTTTTAGTAAAGATTTTTGAGTTGGACCCCCACATAAATTTTGTTTGTTACCCTTTTATCTTCATTGTGGTGAAATTTCGTGGTTTTTAAATTTCATTTGATAGGGTAAATCTTGATTGAAATGACTTGATGTTCTGCTGTTTTGTCAAATTCCTGATGCGATGATATGCATTGTTGGGTTTTTATAAAATCGTGATTTTCTTTTTTTAAAGAAAATTTCTTAATGAAAGTTGTTTCATATTAAGTTGCACATGCTACATAATTTTCTCAAAGGTAAATAATTAATGGGTGCCATCCAATTTTGCTGATTTGACATGCTTTGTCTGTAATGTTCTGTTGTAGACCTTTGTTGTGATTGCCTATCTAGATTTTTTTTTTTTTTAATGATAGCTTGTGCATGGAATTAGGACATGTCTTCATCATGAAATTTATTTCAAATCCCTTGATCTTCATTGTCAAATGGTTTTCAATAAATGAATGGACCTTTCAATCACATTTTTCTCAATCTCGATTGAAAATACTTGTCTTTGCACAATGAAATATCTTTGGCACATGTGATGTTTTCAATGTCCAAGAATCTTTCAAATCCTTGCTTTGACTTGGAAAAGTCAAGGTTCAGACCGTATTTAAAATGTCTGTGATATTTGTGAGTGCATTTATGTGAGCCCTAGACTAGTCTTGGCAATTGAATGCGTTCTATAACCGAGACGTCCCTTTGTCTCAAAACTTTATTTCCTTTTTCTCAAACATTTCAAATTCATCTTTGAAGCATCACATGAACCACTCATGTATGAAACCATGTCATTCATTAGAAATGCTTATGTTTGTGATTGGCACATACCTTTGGAATAAGCGACCCGCTAATGGTTCGCTCACTTGATTGATTGGTTGAGAAATAAGGCTTAAAAGGCCCACTTGTGTGTTTAATTCATGCCAATGAGTGCAGATTTTAGATGTATATTAGGCGCGATGCTTGATACCGAGGGAAAATCTTGGGGATTCACTTAAAATGTATTTTTAGGAACTTATCAGTGTCATTGGCCCTGCAAGAACACAAATGGTAAACAATGGCTATAAATCATAAAATAAATTGGGTAAGTGTCTAGAAAGACCTAGCATGAATTACAAAGGTCAACCTTGGGGCCCAAAGTTGGTTAATTTTGAACCTTGTTTCACTTGATCGATTACTCTTGATTCTATGCCGTGCTTTTGACTGTTTTGATGTGTATGAATGTTTCTTTCCACTGTATGGACCTAGCTTAGATTTAGGTTAGGATTAGATTAGGCCCTCAAAGGTCAAAGCTCAAGAAGACACGAAGATGGTACCATTCATCCTCGACATATGTCTCAGGTTTCCTCATTTGTATAAATACCTAATGAGTTGCAAGTTCTTTTCTTTTCTTTCATTTTATTTCGTTATATTTCTTTTCAATTTTTTTTAGGATCGCATAATAAATTCATTGCTTTACTTAGTTGTTTACTTACCACCTCGTACTTTAAATTCAATTGTGTGCTTTATTTTATCTTCCTTGGAAATAGAGTGGCACGAAAATTACTATCTATGTATGATCACCTAGTTTAGATTAAATGATCACAAGAAAGTAAAAAAATAAAATAAAAATGCATTGACACCTTAGGTAACATGATATACTGTTAGGTATCAAAATGGTGCTAATAGAAATATTAGCGTAACTCAAGCCGCTGAATCTAGATATCTAGTTGTGTAGAAATGGAGGGACTACTCTCGAATCTCGATTGAGTTCTCTTGCTGACCTCGATTTTAGGAGTCACCACTAGCCTCGTTTTTGGAGATCAGCTAGAAAAACCCAATCAAAGGTTGGGGGTATTCCCTCAATATCCATGCAACTACAGTAACACCCTTTCGGTACCTAACAGTCATGTTTCTTAAGGTATCCATGCTTGTCTTTTTACTTTTTTGTACAATAAGAAATTAACAAAGTGATTATGTGTGGATGGTCAGTTTCATATCATTCTACTTCTAATTAAAAGAAGGAAAAGGAAACAAACATTAAGAATTTAAAAGACAATATGGTAAGTAAACACTCAAAATAGTTTAAGAAAATTAGTAAATCTAACATGCAATCCTAAAACAGAAATAAAGAAAGTAAAACAAAGGAAAGGAGCCCGCAACTCGTGGGGCATTTATACAATGTATATAATGTGTGACATCATGATTTTCAAGTCTAATTTCGATGAGATGAAATGGGCTTTTCATCGACATGCCTATAGCCTTTTTCTCGGAGTTGGCCACCCATGAGTTAACTAGCCTATCAGGTGAAGCCGTTAATGAATTTAAATGTAATAAACTTGAGAATTCAACTGAGAATCGATTGCTCAATAGTGCTAATATGCAAGGGTAATTACAGCACCGTCAAAATCGATCAGAGAACAGAGATAGGTTGATTCAATAGAGGTATGTGATTAGTGCGTTGATGATTCCACCTAATTGCAAAATTTATGTCGAACGGCCCTAGACTGATTTTTATGTCATTTTCATACCCTGTATACGTATTTGAAATCTTGAGATTTTCACGACAACCGAGAGTCGCCAATGTGTCAAAGATGTACGTTGTGGCTTGAAAATAATTGGCCATGGACCAATTGCATTAAAAATTCCTAAAAGCTACCCGGTAAATTAGGACATGTAAAAATAGCGTCATTGAAATTAACTGTGAAATTGAACTCGATTTCAAAAATTGAAAGTTATGTCGTGTCACGATTTATTTTGGGAATGCCAACTCATTTTTCGAAGAATTTTTGGCGATTCCGAAATTTTTATGGAAAATCAATTCGGACGTTTCGGAAAAAGAATGTAAATTCAGATGGGCCAAATCGAAAGGGATTTTGGCTTCCAAACCGAGCTATTTGGTGATGGGAACTTGTAGAAATTGTGTGGGCTTTTTCTTCAACAAAATTGGACATCGAATTGGAGAAATCAGAGAAGAAATTGAAGTTTATTTTGAGGAAATTTGAAGCTATGGAAGAAGGCTACATTTTTTGCATCAAATTAGATAATTTATGGAAATTCTAAGCTCGAAAGAATTAGGGAACAAAACCATCGCCTACGGTGGCCCAGTTGGATAAGTGCTCCCATGATCCTTTGCGAGAGGAGAGGAGTTCAAATCCCACTGGCCGCACGGGATCTTAAGTGCGACGTCGGGGCGGTGGGTCCTTCGCTAGCGTTGCCCTAGGGTTTACCCCCCGTTACCCCCGGCCTGTCAGGCTGTCCATGTTGGTATGGTGCGCGGGTTCCCTAGGTCATCAAAAAAAGAATTAGGGGACAAAGCAATTAATTAAGTGGACACTTTGTGGACTTTGCCCCCCTTTTTCCCAATCTTCTCGATCAAGCAAAGCCAGCTGCTATCCACAGTCACTTCCTCTCTTTCATTTTCCTCGGAGCAGCTCTCTCCACGTCGCCAAGCTGCTTCCGTCTTCTTCTCGAACTGACCTCCCTCGATTTCCCTTTTGTCCCTACTTTCTCTCATTTGTTTTCTTCGAAGCTCAGCCCCACTCTCTCTCTCTCTCTCTCTACCGCCTGCTCATCCACCAGCTCCTATCTCCCTCCACTGACGCTCCTTCAAGCTACCACGAAGACCATCCATCCATCTCCCTTATGTCTTCACGTCCACTGAATCAACTTCAGCTTCTTTCATTTTTTTTTTCTCTCCACCGAAGCCTCCCTGTAGTGCCACACATCCAAGCCTCCATCCCCTTTGGTCAACTCCAGCCTCCATTAAAATCCTGCGGTTGACTTCAGCCTCCCCTTCATGCACCAGCTATCGTCTCAAGCGAAGCCAGCCCAATTCGCCAAAGCTGCTTCTTTGTAGCTTAACTGAGTCAACAATTTTGCTATGGGCTTGTAGAGCATTTTCAGCCCGGTCCAAGCTTCCCTCGGCCTCACCGTGAGCCCAAATCTCGGCCGCCGTTCTGCCACCGTCACCGTGAACCGATTTTCATGCTAAATTGGTGAGTTCATGTTCTAATCCATAATTAGTAGGCTAATGATACTTAGAAGTGGATTAGTTAAGTTAATTAAGCTTAGGATGATTTAGTTAGAGTAAGTATATAGTTAGTTATTTAGTTAGTTCAATTAGAATAGTTAGGTGGATTTAGTTAGGAATTAGTTAGTTTATATAATTAGTGTAATTAGATTGAATTAGGTAGAATGTGTAGATTTAATTGTAAATTCAATTAATTAGCCCAGTTAGTTTAGGTTAATTTAATTGAGTACTTTAATTTATTTGTTTTGTAATTTATTTAATTGCCAGTAATTTATTTAATTATTAATTATTTTCCGGAAATTAGACGGGATAGCGATAACCAGAATTTTGTGTTGATTGCAATGGTGTGTTCAATTTATGCAATTGGATGTTAATTTGTGCAAATTGAGTGATGATGGGAATTTTGAGTATTTAATTCCAAAATTTGTGAATTTCGATTTTACTTAGAAAATCCCGAGTGTTGGATTTTAACACCGAAAATTATTTTATATACTATATAAAATAGTGGGATTTTAAATTGGAGGTTATGAATTTTTCGGGTCCAATCTAACCATATATCCACACACGACTATTTTCATCGGGTATTTTTAATATGAAGAAAATAGACCAAGACCACTATTTTAATTGAAACATTTGAGTGCAATGCATGGTGTTGTAAGTTGAGATTAATTGATCGTGTGTTAGTTAAGAGAACCCGTCTTGAGCGATTACGCCGGACGTTACTAAATCCCTTTTCGGGTTACCCATGCATTAGGATATCGGGTCGTAGTAGATTTTGGACCTATACTCCTTCGGGAATGCCATCTTTGAGAGACGAAGCTATGCTCAATGGTGGTAAGACGATGGCTGGCTACGCCAGTAGACCATCGAACTTGGGAGTAGGCCATACCCTTGAGGAGTGTAATTATCAATTGGAACGCATGATTGATTGAGATAGATGTGCCAGATTATGGGACAAAATTGTGTGGCATGGTATGGGATGTGTCATAACAATTTGTTTCTATAATCGGGACCCCTTGTTTTATTGAGATAAAAGTGTTGACGTTCCAATTGTTTGAGCATGAAAGTTGTTTATATCTATGATGTGAATTGTGCTAACCTACAAGGAGGATCTAAGACGAGGTAAGTCTCTGTGATTGTGTGATTGTGTGGTTAGGACGCTTCTAGGCGTATTACCCTCCTAATCGGGGTTTAGAGCGTGAACCTGTCATAGGCTTAAATTTTCAGGACCGTAGGGTGGAAGACCTGGAGCTGAGCTGAGGTGACCGGAAGTGTAGGTCATATAGGGCAGCTTCCTTTTGAGAGTTAGTCTTTTGAAATCTTTTGGGTATAGACTTTTGTACATGACTCAGTATGTTTATAAAAGCATGTTTGTTTGTGAATGTGTTGTCTTGCTTTTCTATCCCGAGATGATTACTGTCAGGGGAGTTGTTATTCGCTTCCGCATGTGCAATAAAATGAAAGGGTTAGCGACTCGTCCTAAGAAGTCGCAAAATTTTATAGACCATAGAGGGATGGGCATGCGCTCGAGGATCGGGGAGTGACAAAAATGAACCCGAGACATATATTGGGTAATGAATAGTACAAAATAAGGTTGGATTAGACATTGACCATTCGTCGTCTTCACGTCTTCGAGATCGCCACCTCCATGGACCTGTCATAATTCTAGTATGATACTTAGACTAAAATGTTTACAATATAAATAGAAAAAAAATGCACATATAGCAAATAGAGAAAAATAATCACAATGAAGGAATCAAGTCAATGTATTAAACTAACCAAGCATGGCCTTGGGGTTTTAAATGAGTTGTAACCATTGGTCATCATTTGTGTTTTCGGGTCGCAACCAATGCTAAAATTTCCTAAAATGGGTTCTAAATGTGACCCAAGATACCCCATGTGATTAGGCATTGCACCTATGTATACATCTAAAAGTCATATGTATAATTGAAAGTAAACATGCATGCAAGTCATCGAGCCTTGGTTCTCAACCAATCAAGCAAACTAGTGAGCCAACATTGGATCACTTATTCAGTCATCATGCGCCAAACACATAAACATACAATTCGTAGCCAATGAAGCAATCAATACATGACTCATGTGATGCCTAAAAGGATTCTGTGAACATTCGGTAGAGAGATGCACTACTTCAAAAAGTTTTGATGAAAAGGGACATATTTTGTCAATGCTTTGGAGCATATTTAACCATCAAAATTAGCTCGGGTGCATCAAATGGCACAGTTAATCAAGCTTCATAGACACTCTAAATGTGATTTAAACTTCGACAAATTTCATGTCAAATCGAATTTTTTTAAGGAAAATATTAGATAGGGACATGATTATATCGACCCAAGAACAGTGTTTAGTCGCTTAGGTGAGCTCAGAGGACACGACTGATCAAGCATCGCATACATCCTAAACATGAATAAAGAATTTGATAAAGTCATGTCAAATTGAAATGCAAAAAATATCCATCTATAAGCATCATATGAGTGAAAATTGGATTCGGATCAATCAAAATATGAGATTTTAGATTGTTCTGCAACATTTGAGGGGCTTGAAAAGCATGGCAAAAAGCTTTTTATTTTTTAAGAATTTTTATGCATGAAATTTGGAACATGAGGATCAAAAATCATGAAGACGACTAATCCCAATTCAGCATGTAAGACATTCTTAAAATCATAGAAGAGAATTGCATCGAAGAATCATAATAGTAAACATCAAATACGGCAATCAAGATCAGAGCAATCGGGGTAGGACCATGGATAATTGGTCTTAAGAAAATTACAGTACATCAAACACTTGATGAGGAACAACATTCATGAAGGAAGTTTCCTAAGATAGGCTCCACATGAATTTATAAAAATCCAAGAACACAGAATAATGCATTAGGAACATAGCAAGGCAGCAGGACTTCTGGGCAAATCAATGGCAATTTGTCCTAGCAAATGATGTCTAAAAATACTGAAAATTCACAATATAGATGTGAATGACAAACAAATTCCATTAAAGACTTGACTTCAAAATCCTTACCAAAAAATCCCTACAAAAAATGACAAAGTGTCTGGTTGAATAAAAGCAGAACAAGCATTCTGAATTTCACTCATGATAGATTTCAGAACAAACTTCACAAAAATGAAAAATGGGTCAAACAGCACGCAAATGAGGCAAAATTGGCATCATTAGAAAGATCAAGATGTGTCCTAAGACTTTTTAAGAGACATCGAGTTTGATTAAGGTCAATTTATGTTCAAACAATGCCAATTGTAAAAGTACGCATATCAGTGATGAACATGGCAAAACATGATGCATGAAGATAGGCTTGCTAAACCATCTAAATGATGCATGAAAATAGTGACATTCCAATCTCACTTGGAATGTTACCTCTGATGCTGTTAAAGTCTATGTAAAGCATGTGCAAGCTCGACATGTTACCGATGGTTCGGGGAATCGTTCTGATCTAGTTGTTAGCACCGAGATAGAGCTCCTGCAGCTTTTGCAAGTTGTCTGTCTTGAGGAATGCTTCCCTGAAAACGATTGAATGACAATGACAACACGAGAAGTTCTTTACATTGGGTTAGCGCCTCCAGTAGCATGCCAATGAATTGGTTATCAGACAGCAAAAGCTTTTGAATGTTAGGCCAACAATAGCAAAGATAAGAGGGAAGACTTCCATGGAGATTATTATACATCACCATAACACTCATGAGCGATCTATTGTAAAGTGTTGGAGGAATTGAACTTGTGAGATTCTTCATGACCATATCAATGACCTGCAATGTGGATACGTTGCCCAGGAAGCTCGGAATTTGGCCCCGCAAGTCATTGAAGCTAAGAAACAGTTGTTGCAACTCAGGCAAGGTGCCAAATTCTCTCAATATGCCACCTTTTAGCCTATTCACTGCGAGTGACATCAATTCGAGATTTTGGCATTGGGCTAAGTTAGGAGGAATGTTTCCTTCAAATTGGTTTGATTGGAGTACGAATTCTTTTAGACAGGGTAAACAACTAATTTTTATCAGAATTGTGCCATAGAAACTGTTGCAAAGATCAAGAGAAGCGAGGAAAGAGAGATTGCCCACATAAGGAGACAGTCTTCCCTGGAGACCCACGTAGGAGAGGTCTAAAGCCACAACTCTCTGCCTGCAGTTGCTGCAAACAATGCCAATCCATTCACAAAAGTTTGCTTCCGCTGCCTTTGATCATGTTCGTCGGGTCAACGTCGATCGCCGATTTGAAGTGGAGGAGAGCATCGTGATCAACGAAGTTCCTGGAATAAATGGCGGGCTGAAACATCTAATAGGAAAGCTAACAGAAGATCGATAAATGGTAAAAAGATGAACTTCACCATAAGGAACAGTCTCTCTTTTGATCGCATTAATGGCTACTGAGCTAGGTAGGACCTATTCTCGGTATTCAAACCAAAACCTACCCAACGATTGTCTTAATTAAAAACCAAAAACGTGAAGGACACGACAAACCACATGATCCCGAACTCAGAGATATCATACGTTTGAATATTTGTTTTGAGCGTCGAAGTTATCATAAGACGTGATCCGGTAAGGGGCTGATCTTGACTTTAGGGATGATCTTACCTCATTAAAGAATGCCGTTCGCAATTTCTCGCAACCAAACAATCATGCCTACCAAGCCATTTGAGTTGAGACCTTCCCTAGAGGTGAGCTTAGAGAAACCCTAGTAAATCATCATGTCTAACTCCGTAGATGGCCCGTGCGAGGGTCCCAAATGGAACTTTAACTGAGGCCCCCATGCTCGAATGGGAATGATTGTGACGACGAAGAATTATTACGCATTTCAACTACAGTAAGTTATTTCTAAACTTTTTAAACATATTTTAGAAATTTATATACAACGCATGATGTACTACCCTCTATTCATATAGTTTTGAAAGGGACAGAAAATGGTTGAACATTGACTAATGTTTTTTTTATTTTAACTTGCATTTTTTGAGATTTGACTTTTAGTCAATGTTATTCACCTTAAATATTTTGAGTTATGCATATTGACACTGAATCTATTTAGAGTCGTGTAAAAAATTTTTAGTTGAAAGAAAATAATTTTTTGTTACCTTTTCAAAAAAAAAAAAGAAGAGAAAAACCATGTATGTCTTTTTATATTACATTATTATTAGGTTGTGATCAATAATGACGGCCATTGCTAACTCATATTTTTATAATTGCATTTATCTTTTAGTAATAGTTATTAGTGATAAACATGCACGATTTAGCAATCTATGCATTTGAGTTCCAAATAGGGATACCATATTAATCAAGGAAAAGAACAAAAATGATAAATAGAAAAAAGTATTTTATGAAGGCAAAGTGAAAATGCGATTTTTGCAAATATGTAGAAATGAAACGGTAAATAGCATAGACTGAAAAAAAAAAACCATAATGCCAAAAAAAAAAACACTATCTGAGTGAGTCTCATGATTTAGGGCGGAGGAATGATGGAATTATAAGGTAAAAAGAAAAGGGAAAAACAGAAAAAAATCACAAGAAGAAAAATTAAAAATAAATGGTTAATAGAAAATATGAAAAACCATACCTTACGTTTTTCTCTAGTACTGTACTACTTTTCCTCCATTATTTTGAAAATATCAGTTTGTATCTTGCATATTGCGTCTAGACATCACTTTGTACATTCACATTGTTATTTTTATAGTCTCATTTACAAAATAAAATAAAATAAAAAAGACATTTCCTTTCCGAAAATTTTCTCGTCAAATTCTAAATTTTCCATACCCACTGAAACCCCTTCTCCTAAAAGTAAAAATTAGTGCAAAGGATAACCATGGCCAACCTCAATCAATGTCATCCACAGCCTTATCACAGCTCAATCTTGATTGCAGGTTGTTAATTGCTAAGGATAACCATGGCCTGCGACCTCAATTTGAGGTTAGGGATCACAAGGTCATGCATGGCTTATAAGGAGGCCAGAGCCTGATTGCCACAGTGGCTTGCTAAGGTCACATATTGCCATGACAACCTCAATCAAGGTAATTCATAGTCTTGTCACAGCTGAATCTCAATTGTAGATCGTTAATTACCATGAATGACCTTGGTCTGCTACCTAAATTTGAGGTTAGGGGTCACGAGGTCATTCATGGTTTAAAAGGAGGCCAACAACCTCGGATCAAGGTCAATGTTGTTGTGACACAACTTAGGTCAAAGTCTTTTGAGAGAGAGAGAGAGAGAGAGAGAGAGAGAGAGAGAGAGAGAGAGAGAGGGACACTTGAACACAGAGGGATGAGGGAGAGGCGAGCGTTAACGAAGGGGGAGAGGCACAATTGAACGCAGAGGGATGAGGGAGAGGCAGGCGTTAACGAAGGGGAGAGGGGGTCAATGGTTGTGGTGAGGAAGTGGGTCAACGGTGGCAGATAACGATGGGTAGTGGAGAGATGAGGGATTGTGCATAATGGACATTGAGGGAAATTCTTCACGCCCGGATAAATTCTGGTAATTTGATTAGCGTAGTATCTCTTGTTCGAGTTCTCTCTGCTGCGAACCTCTAAGCGTTGCTCATAATATGGGTTATTACACGCATTTGTCCACATGAATGAAAATGTTGAAATATACGTGGTATTCAATATATCACCAAAAGAAAAAAGAGGAATTGAATTAACGTTAGAAATTAGAAATTATTTATTTTGTAATGACAATCTAGATAAAAGAAGTCAAAGTCTGAGCAGTTTTGTGGGAAACACATCCCACCATATCTGGGGCCTTTGAAAGCCCAAACAAAAAGAATGCCATAGTCCAAAACCAGCTTTCATCAAGGTTAATTGGGCTTTCCGTAAGCCAATCTTAGTCCATGTATGTGAAATGGACGTGCAATGAACGTGTAAATCCGATGTGCGTATATTCAAATAGTCAAAACATAAGATACATATCTACAATTCATCTCATTGGATTTCAACCTTAAAAATTATCCAAAAAATTTCATTCCCTCCCAAGCCTTCTCACTAAAATGTAAATTGTCATAGTATGTTACAATATAGTGGACAATATTGTAATTTAAATATTATATTAATTTACAAACAAGTCGCAAGAAGATCTCATATTTTAATTTGATGCAAGTTTCTCTGTTTTTTCAACAATTCAAGGGCATGGTATGGAGACCTGGCATCCTGGCCTACAAAATAACCTACAAGTCTCATGAATTAGTTAAGTTCAATATCTACTAGTGTAAGAGTAGTTTGCACTTAGTGGGATATGAGCGCATGAATTCCAATTTCTGAATTGAAAATCTTCAAAGCCCCAATCAATTCTTTCAACTTGGAGGATCGATTTCTCTAATGCAAAACCAATTCAATAAGCATTCTCGCTCTGGCCAATTAAAACCATCTTTCCTATTTATTTTCACGTGCATAGGTATGCGTGCTTATGCTCTTTTGTTACTTCGCGCGAGAAAGAGTTGAAGGAATTCATGCGATTAGATTAGGTACGCATGGACATTGGAATAGACATTATTATGTGTGAGGCAGAAGTATATATGGTCATGCGAATCCGTTTTAATGAGCAGATTAATGAACTTATCTAATGTGCATAAACTAGAGTGCGAGTAACTGTGCTTGAAAATCCCATTTTTGAAAGACTGCTGTTGCTCGAGTAATTAATATGTGATCTCATTATTTATCTACTGTTCGCGACTTTTTTGAGCATTGCAAGTTTGAGACCATATTAAACAAATTAAAGATTCATGAACCACCTTGCATATTATAATATAGTTCAAATACAATTAATGTTATTTTCCAAATTACCAGTTGTTACCTTCCAAAGTCCGAGAGCATAAAAACTCTCTCACCTTCGCGCTCACATGGTGGCTGCTCCATAAACCCTAAAGCCTCTCATCTCATCTACTACCCCCTAATCTTCATAAACTTATCAAATCATTTCAGCCTTCTCAGCTTTCTCTCTCTAGATGCTTAGTCCTTTTTCATCGGCCTTTGGAACTCTCCCAATTTTACATCAGTCGACACACAGCCTCTCTCGTAGAGCTTGCTTCCAATGGAAGAGGATGATGATATTAGAGTTTACTTAAGTTTCAGTCAGCAATGGATGGAGTGGTTTCTAGGTATAAATTAAAGGAATGCTGTCTCACTCTCTTGGGAGACTGTTCTCAAATCATACCGTGAATTTCCAAGCCTTTGTGAATACAATGAAAGGAGCCTGGAGAAATGAAGATGTAGTTATGTTTAAAACTGAAGGAGACAAAAACAGGGTTTTAGAATCTGGTCCATGGTCTTTCGCGGATCACCTCGTGTTGCTTAAATCGTGAGAACCCAATGCACCTCCTCATCATTGATATAACGTGTTTATTTTTTCCCCGGTTCAACCCTGACACAGAGCAACGATTTTGCTGCATTCGAGAAGCAAGATGTACTTAGAAGGGAGGTTAGCAATAAGGATTGGTGTCCAACAAATTTAGGAGTAAAATAATATTTTAATTTATCTTATTATTATATTTCATTCTCTTTTCTTTCTCTCTCTCTCTCTCTCTCTCTCTCTCTCTCTTTTTCCTTTCTCTTCATTTCCCATTACACGAGTCATTGACTTTTTAACGACTAACCATGAAGGTCAGGATTGTTGTAGTGTGACGCGGACAGGAGAAGAAGGATCGGATCTCTCCACAGCATTAACAACATATATACGTCAAAGAACCGTATCCATAACAAGTATCTACACTCTCTCCGCTCATCTTGCACTTGGCCTTGTTTACTGATGATGCTTTTCTTTCCGTTACTCGTCTTCCAATCGAGTTATTCGGAAAGGAGCACCGTTGCTCGACAAAGGCCAAGTGGAAGATGAGCGGAGAGAAAGAGCGTGTTGATACTTGTCATGGATACAATTGTTTGACACGTTTATATTTTGTTAATGCCGGTAGAGAGATCCAATCCTTTTGCTCCTCTCCGTGTCAAATGCAAAAATAATCCCGACATAAATATTTAGTTTTTCAAAAAGTCAATGACTCATGTACTGGAAACTAAGAGAAAAGGGGGAAAAAAGAAAGGAAAAAGAAGAAGAAAAACAAATATATGAGAAGTCGAAATGAGCCGTCCAATTGATTTGCTGTTAACGGGATAAATTAAAAATGTGATTCATAAATTTAGAGGACACCAATCCTTATTACTAACCTACCTTCCAAGAACATCTTATTTGGATGAGACCTCAAGTGTAGCAAAATTGTTGCTCTGCGTTAGGGTTGGACCGGGTGAAAAAGAATATATATTACTTCCTGCTTTGAGCAAATTGCTTTCACAGAAGTTGTTAGTAGCCGAGTAGAGCTCCTAATATGATAGCATTGGATGGTCAATTGAAGGAGAGCTTTTTTACTAGCGTTTGATGCCTTCTAAACAAGCAAATGACAACGACTGAAAGTATAGCTGATATAGTTGGAACCATAATGTATAGTAACTAGACTCGCTCATCCTTTGACGATTTCTTTCCATTTACTTTGCACGGTGGGGCTTGAAAAATTGCATTTTACAAAGTGCTTCATTCCCAATGAATGAGAGAATCGACATATTTCCAAAGGGTCCGTCAGTAGGAATCTCCCGATATCTTATTAAAGGACAAGTTCAATTTTTTTCAGATATGTAAGTCCTTCTGAGGACTTGGGTATCATTTTGTATGACTCTTTGTAGGAGAGGTTGAGGAAAACCAATCCTCTGAGGTTACTGATCAATTGCGGTGTCAATCCTTGAAATGAATTCCTCAACAAGTCAAGAGAAGGAAGGGTCTTTAACTTCTTGATTAAACTCGGTATGGTGCCTTTAAGTCAATCCAAGAAAGATCGATGCTCTGTATAGCTGTCATTTTCCCCATCTGATCTGGTAGTCCTCCATAGAAAGAATTGTGATAGATTGATTAATATGAGTTCTTGAAGGCTTCACAGATTGACCATTTGTTTCCAATGCAATTCAGGATAGATACCAATATCCTATTTTGCTGGAGCAGCAACTCTCCAAAACCGGTCAAGTTGCATATCTCATTAGGGATCAGTCCCTCGATATGGTTGTTATCATGGTACGGCCTTTATAGGCTTTTTAGTCCCCCAATAGGTGATGGGATGTTGCTGTTTTTATCTTTATCGCTCAACTATGGAAAGTCAAGCTCATCAAGAAACCCATTTGGTTGGGAATGTGACCGACATTTGGGAGCGACTAGAATTCGTAGGGAACTTGAGAAGTTATTGATAGATTTCGGTATGGAACCGCGAAGCCAGTTTTCTTCCGGAAACAAGGTCTGCAGGGACTGGTAATTAGATAAAGCAGAGATAAATCCGAGCTCTGAACCATAAGTCTCTCCTGTTAGCTGATAGACTGAACTGCGAAGTATATGAGGTTCTTTAAGCTGCCCAAAGCCATTTGACTAGAGCTCCCCCGGACGAATGTGGTAAGGTTTTGTGATAACTGGGAAGAGTCCGCATGTTGCTTCGACTATAAGAATTGCTTCACCATTTCGACTATTAGAAGGTATTTTTATAATCTTAACTCTGTCTTATAAATTTATATACAATGCATGATGTGCTGCTCTCATTTGATAAAGCTTTCGGTGGGATAAACATGGTTAAACATTGTTTTTAACTTTTACTTCTACTTGTAAATTTTGAGAGTTGACTTTTATTTAATGTTATTCACCTTAATGATTTTGAGTTACACATATTTATATTTGAAATCTATTTAGAGTCGTGTATAATCTTTTGGTAAACTTTTGAAAGAAAATAGTTTTTAAATTCAGAAACACCGTTGTGAATACTTTCGATAAATCCATCCAATCATGTCCAAGCATATCTGAGTTTTGTTTGTAATCTTTGTTATTACAATCAATGGTCCATACAAATGTAAATATTGAAATATATAGGATATTCACTTATATCATAAAAAACGACGCTTTGTATAGTCATTAGAGATAAATTGTAACGGTATGTTCAGTGTAATGGACAATATTGTAATTTAAATATTATTACAAACTAATTGCACAAAGATCTCATTTAATTTGAATGAAAATTCCTTGTTTTCTTGGTTACGGAGGTGGAAACTCAGCTTCAAATACCCCGTAAGCCCCATAAACTATTTAGGAAAAAACACCTTGGATTTGTGCAATAGCCTTGGCACAAAGTAGTTTGCACACGTTGAATGGATAATAATTGGTTCTTGAATTGGGAATCCCTCAAGTGCACCAGTCACATATTCACCCTTAATATAGGTAGAGCACTGCAATAGATAAAGCACTCCCTTCCGGGTGCCACTGCTAGTAGCACACGGCGACATGGTTGTTAAACTTGTGGTTCAGATTGTACGACCAATGACCTACGATCCCAAATCTACTAAACGATCCCTATCACACGAAAAATGGATTAAAGATAAAACCATTTTAGATTGCCCGTCAAGATCTTAAAATTTTATTCCTGCACGTTAAACCACAAAAGTAGCCCATACAAAAATTAAATTTGGGCCAAAATTAGCAATGCCCAGCCTGAAATATCTAATCCGAAACTCCAAATATCACTTAAGCGACAAATTTGTTGGTAGTAATAAAAATGATTTGTGTTTGATAATGAATTCGATGAGGAAGGTCGATGGGCCAGTTACAATCTCAACCAAGATGTCGAGATGACAGCTGACGATTTATTCTAGGTTTTCTTATAAGTATTTTTTTTTTGTGCCTTTTATCTCATACTAATAAATCTTCTTTATTTGTTTTGTGTTGCGTTTTTTTTTTTTAAACTTTTTGAT
This sequence comes from Eucalyptus victrix, assembly GCA_016097545.1. NCBI lineage: Eukaryota > Viridiplantae > Streptophyta > Magnoliopsida > Myrtales > Myrtaceae > Eucalyptus > Eucalyptus victrix. Next base: position 33,375,478 of record CM027837.1, read on the forward strand.
ACGAAAATGACATTATTGAACGATAATGTAATTTAAAATAGTGATGGTAAAGTTTTCCAGTGGAGACCTATTTTTAATACCACTAAGGTCTTGTTCAATTTATTTATGAGTTACAATAAGGTGGGTGGTCTTGTAGATTAGGTAGTGATTATACTAAAAATAGGGACTTTAAAAAGTCTGTATGGCGATCCATAAGCCGAAACTATCGAGGCTCTGTTGAATGTCACAATGAAGAATTAGTTCTAAACATTCATTTCGACATTCTGACATCGAGACGGGTGTTATACCTTACGAAGTCAGACATGAGTTGAGAATCTTGTTGGATCAAATGTTAACGCATGAAAATGTCGTAGCGATTTTAATTGTTTTTCTCCGATTCAGAAAGCTCAGAAGATCAGAAACTTTATAGCAGATGGCTATACGCAATGCCATGAAAACGAAATGACCGTGTACAAACTAAGATGATACTATGCCCCTATTCTACGTACTGCTCTTCTCCGATTCAGAAAGCTCAGAAGATCAGAAACTTTATAGCAGATGGCTATGCGCAATGCCATGAAAACGAAATGACCGTGTACAAACTAATATGATACTATGCCCCTATTCTACGTGCTGCTCTTCTCCGATTCAGAAAGCTCAGAAGATCAGAAACTTTATAGCAGATGGCTATACGCAATGCCATGAAAACGAAATGACCGTGTACAAACTAAGATGATACTATGCCCCCATTCTACGTACTGCTCTCCACCTTATTTTCTTATCAAGGAAGTGACAACTTGATCTTGTTGAGCTTAACCATGATAGTTTTCATGTCCATTCTTTCATCAGGCAAGTCCTTTGAACATTCTAGTCCTAACTCTAGGATTGATGAAATTATGCTCTCGAATTCCGAAGGCATCATATCTTTATGTTTCGTGCTAATGAGTTTGCCATCCATGATGTCAAGCACTCTGTCTGGAATTGCTGCACCTACCCAGAGCCTCAAGCTCATATCCCCTTTGAACATTTCATCGGTTGGCTTCTTTCTAGTCATCACTTCCAACAGCAATATGCCAAAGCTATAAACATCTCCTTTTGTCGAGACTTTTCCTTCCAAACCGTACTCTACAAGGAACATTTTTTTTTGTGAAAAAATAACATTAAAGATTGATCTTTTTTCTTTTTGGGGCATAAACAATAAGATCGAGAGTCATATGAGTGTTAATATATCTCTATTATATTATACAATTATACTAGCAATCAAACGCCCAAATTAGCTAAAATTTGGCAAATGTACCTGGAGCAACGTATCCAATCGTGCCGAGAGTTTGGGTTTGTGTTTCGAGCTTGTTCTCAGCCAAAATCTTTGAGATTCCAAAGTCGCAGACTTGTGCGAATAGGTCCTCGTTTAGGAGAACATTGCTAGGCTTCAAATCACAGTGCACAATGGGTTCCGGTTGGCCATGGTGGAGATAATCGAGTGCCGTAGCGATGTCTACCATTATTTTCACTCGCTGATGGATACTCAAGTTGTAGTTGTTGGAGTAAATCCACTTCTCCAAGCTCCCATTGGGCACGTATTGCAGCACCAAAGCTCTCAGATCAGCATTCGTGCAGGTGCTGATCACCTTGACTAGATTCAGGTGCCGGATCTTGCGGAAAACCTCACATTCTACATCGAAACTTTTTAGGGCGCCTTCAATGTGGAGATTCAGTACTTTGACTGCGACATCCATCCCATTGGCTAGAGTTCCTTTGTATACAAAGCTAAAGCTTCCTGCTTGAAGCAAATTGCTTTCGCTGAAGTTGTTAGTAGCCAAGCAAAGCTCCCGATATGATATCATCGGGTGGTCAATTCCAGGCGGGTTCTCCACCAAAACTGAAGCTTTTTTGCTGATGTTCCCATGCTTTCTAAGCAAGCAAATGACAAAGACTAAAAGTACAGCTGACAATTGGCGCCATAATGTATAGTAAATGGAGCTGCTTGTCCCTTGATGATTTCTTTCCATTTACTTTGCAACGTGGGACTTGAAAGATAGCATTTCCACAAAGTGCTTCATTCCCAATGAATGAGAGAGCCGAGAAATTTCCAAAGGGCCCACCATTAGGAATTGCTCCTGATAGCTTGTTAAAGGACAAGTTCAAATTTTGCAGATATCTAAGTTCTTCCATGGACTTAGGAATTGTGCCAGATAACTCATTGTGGGAGAGATCAAGGAAGTCCAACCCTTTAAGGTTGCTGATTGATTGCGGTATCGATCCTCGAAATGAGTTCCTTGACAAGTTGAGAGAAGTAAGGCTCTCCAATTTTTGGATGGAACTCGGTATGGTGCCAGTAAGTTGATTCCAAGAAAGATCAATGCTGTTCATAGCTCTCCTTTTTTCTATTTTAAGTGGTAATCCTCCATTGAAAGAATTGAGAGATAGATTGAGGAAGATAAGTTCTTGAAGGCTCCACAGACTAACCGGTATAACTGATGTCATGTTATTTGAATTTAGGAGAAATTTTTGAAGATTGATGAGGTTTCCAATGCAATTCGGGATCGATCCAGATATCCTATTTTGCCAGAGTACCAATTCTCCTAAATTTGTCAAGTGGCATATCTCATTAGGGATTGGTCCTTCGAGATGGTTGTTATCAAGATATAGCCTTTGCAAGCTTTCTAATCCTCCGATCGATGCTGGGATGTTGCCGACTAGATCGTTATAGCTCAACACTAGAAAAGTCAATCTCTTCAAGAAACCTATTTCCTCAGGAATGCGACCTCTTATTTGAGAATCTTGAGCGAGTAGAGTTCGTAAGGAACTGGAGAAGTTTTTGATAGATTTTGGTATGGAGCCGTGAAGCGGGTTTTCTCCCAGATCCAAGGTTTGGAGAGATTGGCAATTTGATAAGGCAGATAGAAAACTAAGCTCTGAACGATAAGGCTCTCCTGTGAGCTGATTTGACGAAACCCCGAAGCTTCTGAGGTTCTTCAAGTTGCCCAAACTCATGGGTATCGGTCCACTAAGTTGATTCAAAGCAGCATCGAAAATAATTAGGTTCGTATAATTCGAAATATATTGTGGGATGTTGCCGCCAAGGCTATTTAGTGATAGATGGACTTCTTCCAAATTCGGAAGCCTTAGTTCGCTACTTGAGGGAAGGCTTCCGGAGAGTGAATTGTCCATCAAAGAAAGCTTTCGTAGTGAAGAAATGTTAAAAATATCTTGAGGCACTTTGCCCGTTAGCAGATTTCCCTCAAGGATCATTAAATTCAAATTGACCAACCTGCCAATCTCACTCGGAATGTCACCTCCTATCTGTTAGAAGTATGCCCTAAAATTAATTAACTAATTAAAAAAAAAAATTAAAGGTTCGTGCATGTGCACGAATTCGTGCACATGCACGAAGCATAATGGTCGGCGGTTGCTGACCATTATGCACGAAGCATGGATGGTCAGCAACCGCGACCATCATGCCACGTTCGTGCATGAGCGGTTGCTCATGCACGACCATCGTGCATGAGCAACCGCTCATGCACGATCGTCCACTATGGACGATTAGCAACGGTTGCTGATCGTCCATTGATCAGCAACCGTTGCTGGTCATTTTTAAATATAAAAAGCAATTGAGGATGTGAGAAAAAGGTTGTTGTTGAAAAACAGAGAAAAGACGCAAGATAAGAGAAACAATTCTCTCGTTCGGGCCGTGACTACTATACACCAAGAATACGACGGATTCTTTCCACGTGATTGCTAGCACGATCGAAGTGGTGGATATCCAAAGGTTCTCTCTTCCGTTCGACGTTCGTTGTTGGTGTGTCTGAACTAGAGGTCCGACGCTTGTGGGACTAGTATTGCAGAACATCCGAACCGACTTGTTTCAAAGCGCGCTTCAAGAGGTATTTCGTTTAACTCCCTTTTATGTTTAGATTTTTGATTAAAACGCACGAACAACGCCTAAGGAGAATCATGTGTGAAATATATTTTTGTTTCCGCTGCGTTTATTTCGTTAATTTTCTTATACATGATTCATGAAACCCCAAAAAGTGGTATCAGAGCCAACCTTAGGCGTTTTCGTGCGTTTAATTGATTTGTAGTTCAAATATATTTTTGCATTCTAATGGCCAATTTACTTTTGTTAAGAGAATTGGTTCTCTTGCTCTTATGTGGCCTATAGAAGTTGATTGATTTATGTGATAAATTTAATCAACAAAGCAAAAATTAGAACTAAATCAATTTTGAATCAAAAATCCGTAACTTGTTATACTTGATGTTTATATTTTACAAATGATATGCAGAATTTTATGCATGCCTTCCAGAGCTTTAAATTTTGAATTTATGGCTCGTAAGGAAGGGTGGTGATCATGGAAAAATCCCTAATTGTTGTGATTGTTGTATGGATGAATGTATGATGATTACGGGTATTCTTTTTGAGGATGTAATTATTAAATGGAGGCTGCGTCCTTCCTTATATTTTACTTTAATTTTTCTTGATATGTAATTTTAGTATAGGTTAGTATTTCAATTGTTGATGTAAATACTACAAGAGAGAAGGAGCCATTGGAGGAGCCATTAAACCGGTGAGCTCTTTGGGCCCGGTCTTTGAAGAGTTCAAAGATTGAAGAAAAAGTGAAGAGCAGGTCCATATAATTAAAACATTAAAATGGCTAAATGGGTCTCTTTGGCTCGAGACCCATTGAACCATAATTCCATGATCACCACATAGGATAGATGTTATGTGATATCTATTTATTTATTATGTTTTTGATATCGTGCATGTTAAACCGGTTAATGTGCAAAGTGAGACCATTAATAATGACCCAAATCTCCTTACAAAGAATATTAAGTCGAAACGGGTTCGGACTCGTGGCCTTCCATCGTCGTGGTTTGATTCAATATTATAGTGGTTAACTAACCGGTTATGGATACATAGGGGTTAATTACCATTTATAATATTGGACCACTCCATTATGCATATGATGCTGTGGGGTTGAAGCCAAATGATTTCTAATAACGTCGGGTGAGGGAATCATTTGTGTTTTCAATACTTGCATGAGACGATGGGCTAGACTTAACTATGATCATGATGCCAATAACTGTTAGGTGAGGCTTTCATGGTCTAGAGGCCGAAGTTATGATTGGGACTCGCATATGATGCGTTGAACAAGCTGGTTCACTCACTAAGTTCATAGGACACCAATAACTGTTAGGTGAGGTGGACTTTGGACTGGTGGGACTCCAATCCCCACTAGTAATCTTTACCCAACAAAGATTACCGCTTCCCATCTTAAGGAGTATGGGATTCGAAGATAAATTTAGTGGGAGGATCTATTTCATTTAAAGACCAAAATGAAATAGTTACTTTGAAAGATACAACGGCTAACAATTTATTTTCTGCAAATGATATATATTATTACTCTGAAAATGGTGACCACAAACCCACTCGCTTCTATACTTGACAAGAATTGTTTGACTGGACCCAATTTCACTGACTGGGTGAGGAATTTGAGAATTGTTCTCAATTCAGAAAAAATTGGGTATGTGCTTGATGAAAAAATGCCAACCTCTTTTCCTGAGGGTGGGACCCAAGAGGAGCGTGTCACTTATGATAAGTGGCGTGATGATGACTTAAAAGTTAGGTCATATATGCTTGCTTCGATGAACAATGAATTACAAAAGAAGTATGAATCTATGGAAGATGCTAGGTCGATCATTTTGCATTTAAAGGAATACTTTGATGAGAATGGTCGAACCTCTAGATATGAGATATCTAAGGCATTGTACCGTATGAGGATGGCTGAAGGATCATCTGTTAATGATCATGCTTTGAAAATGATCGGCACATTGAAGAATTGGCTAGGCTGAATCTCGTTATGGATAATGAGTTATTTGTGGATCGATCCTCCAATCGTTACCCGATTCCTTCTCTGGTTTTGTCCAAAACTTCCACATGCATAAGATGGAAAAAACTCTTGCTGAGTTACATAGTATGTTGGTAGTTTATGAGAAGGAAATGCATAACACGAGGCCAAATGTAGTGGCTATGGCTAAGGCTTCTTCTTCAAAGGGTAAGACCGTTTTGAAGAAAAAGAATAAATGGAAGAGGCCTGCCAAACCTGTGGTGCAACCAAAGCCCATGATTGATAAAGGGAAATGTCATTACTGTGGTGTCAAAGGGCACTAGAGGAGGAAGCGTAGGAAGTACCTCGCAAGCTTGAAGGTCAAGCCCAAGGACCAACCTTATGAAGGTATGGTGTCTATGCTTATTGAAACTAATCTTATGGTTAGTGCTGAATCCAGCTCATGGGTTCTAGATTCTGCTGCAACTTCACATATTTGTATGTCTTTGCAGAATCTGGAAATAAGCGAGGATGCTAGGGCGAAATGAGATTGTCCGACGTTTGCCAATGGAGCAAGAGTTGCTGCATTAGCTATAGGGACTTTTCGTTTATGTTTGCCTTACGGACATGTATTGGTTTTAAAGAACTGTTTGCATTATAAGAATGCTGTTAGGAACATCATCTCTATACCTCGTCTAGGTAAAGAGAATTATGAATTTTCTTTTGCTGATGATGTATGTTCTATTTATCATAATAGAATATGCATTGGTTCTAGTTTATTAACCAACAATCTTTATACCATTACAATGCCCGGTAATGCGATTACCAATGTCAATAAGCAAAATAGAATTGATATAAATGCCATAACTAATAAACGCCCTAGAGACGGTCCAAATAAAAAGTATGTTTGGCATCTCCGATTAGGTCATATTGGAGAAGACAGAATTAACAAGTTGAGTAATGATGGATACATTGATCCTTCAAATTTTGAGTCATACTCAACTTGTGAGGCATGTCTTCTAGGAAAAATGACCAAAGCGCCTTTTGTAGGACAAAGTGCGCGAGCCGCCGACATATTAGGATTAATACATACAGATGTATGTGGACCAATTAATGAAACTGCTAGAGGTGGTTATAATTACTTCATTACCTTCACCGATAATCAGTCACGGTATGGTTATTTATACCTCGTGAAGTATAAATCTGAATCCTTTGAAAAGTTCAAGGCTGAAGTTAAGAAACAAATAGGAAAATGTATTAAGGCTCTTCGATAGGATCAAGGAGGTGAATACCTTAGTACTGAATTCATGGACTATCTTAAAGAGAATGGCATTTTATCACAATAGACACCTCCTGAAATTCCAGAATATAATGGTGTCTCTGAACGAAGAAATCGTACTTTATTAGATATGATACGATCTATGATGAGTTACACCGATTTGCCAATATCCCTTTGGGGATATGCCCTTGAGACAGCCGTATATATACTGAATAGAGTGCCGTCCAAATCTGTTCCAACTACGCCCTATGAGATATGGCATAGTAGGAAACCTAGTCTTAATCATATTAAGATTTGGGGTTGTCCAGCTTTTGTGAAAAAGCTGAAAGTGGAAAAATTGGAGGCAAGATCGAACAAGGTCGCTTCATTGGATATCCAAAGGAAACTCTTGGATATTATTTCTATTTTCATTCAGACCAAAGAATTTTGGTATGCAAGCATGCTTCTTTCTTGGAGAATCAGTTCATCCAAGAAAGTGGTGTTGGGCGGAAAATAGTCTTACAAAAAGAAAATAATGAAGTATCAAACAACCGAGTTCAGATACCAATCTCGATTCAAAGTGGGAGCTTCGATACACAACCTCTTAGGAGAAGTGCGAGAATGTCTCGCCCCACCGCTCGTTATAGACACTCGGTTGATCATATTGAACCATTATTCATTGTGAATGATAGTGATCAACCCGGTGATCCTAAAACCTATGAGGAGGCGATGTTGGACATCGATTCGGTAAATGGCTAGAAGCCATGAAATCCGAAATGGATTCAATGTATTCCAATGAGGTATGGACCTTGACCGACCTACCGATGGTATTGTACCAATTGGCTGTAAATGGATCTTCAAGAGGAAGATGAATGCTGAAGGTCAAATTGGAACTTACAAAGCACACGGCTGGTGGCGAAAGGATATCGTCAAAAGAAGGAATTGATTATGACGAAACTTTCTCACTGTGGCCATGCTAAAATCCATTCGGATTATGTTGGCTATAGCTGCACACCTTGATTATGAGATATTCCGAGATGGATGTCAAAACGGCTTTTCTAAATGGTTTTCTCGATGAGAACATCTATATGGAACAGCCACAGGGTTTTGAATCCAATAGTGAAAAACAGAAGGTGTGTAAGCTTAAGAGATCCATTTATGGACTCAAACAAGCCTCCAGAAGTTGGAACATCCGTTTTGATGAGGTAGTCAAATCGTTTGGTTTCATCAAAAATCCGGATGAACCTTGTGTATATAAGAAGATCAGTGGGAGTGCAGTTGCATTTCTGGTTTTGTATGTCGATGATATACTTTTGATTGGAAATGATGTACCAATGATATCATCGATAAAACTATTCTTGTCACAGAAATTCTCCATGAAAGATTTAGGAGAGGCAACCTACATTTTAGGTATCAAGATCTATAGAGATAGATCAAGACGATTAATTGGCCTCTCACAATCTACGTACATAGACAAAGTGTTAACACGGTTTAACATGCAATGTTCCAAGAGAGGATTATTGCCTTTTAGGCAAGGGATCCGTCTTTCTAAGGAGATGTGTCCCAACACTCCTGAAGAAGAAAGAGAGCGGATGGCAAAGATACCATATGCATCCGCTATTGGAAGCATAATGTATGCTATGCTATGTACTAGACCGATATCGCACATGCTGTAAGTATTACTAGCGAGATATCGGTCGATCCAGGAGAAGAGCACTTGGATAGCGAGTCAAGAATATTCTTAAGTACTTGCGAAGGACTAAAGATTTATTCTTGATATATGGAGAAGGAGAATTTGAAGTTGTAGCTTATACCGATTCTGATTTTCAATCGGATCCTAATGATTATAAGTCTACGCCTGGGTTTGTCTTCACATTCAATGGTGGTGCGTTAGTTGGAAAAGTTCCAAACAAAGTATAACCGCCGATTCCACCACCGAGGCGAGTATGTAGCTGCTTCTGAAGCAGCAAAGGAAGCCGCTTGGATGAAGAAATTTATTTCTGAACTTGGAGTCGTTCCTTCAATTGAGCAACCGATCACATTGTTCTGTGACAACAATGGAGCGATAGCTCAAGCTAAGGAACCGAGGTCTCACCAGAAGTCCAAGCATATTGAGAGACGCTTCCATCTCATCAGAGAAATTGTTGGGAGAGGTGATATCGCCTTGCAGAAAATTGCCTCAGCAGAAAACGTGGCAGATCCCTTCACTAAGGCCTTACCTCGTCTTCTTTTGAAAGACATATTGATAAAATGGGTTTGAGGAACTGACAAGTTGGCTTTAGTGCAACCGGGAAATTGTTGGATGTATGCCCTAAAGCTACTATGTAATTGTTACATATTAGGGATTATAGTTGTACTTTCATTATTATTATTTAATTAATGGCAACGACGTATTCATTCATTTGTCCAATTATTTTTTATTGATGAATGATTCCATAAGATCAGTTGCAACTAGACCTATTCTTGAGACGTCAAGAATATATGTGACGGGTTCATAGTTAGACTGAATCTTTAAATTGTTCCCGGTCGATGGATTATTAAGTGGATATTAATAATCCTGTTGAGACCGGTGTGTTCTTAACTTCGCCATTAAGTATTAGATACTTAAGGGAATGATGAGTCACATGTCATTGGGTATTATGATGCCTGAGTTAGAACACAGGTGTTTTGTATTAGACAAATTCATTGAACGTGATGCATATGGAACGATTAGCGACATGGAAGCTTTTAGCGTGGTCAATGTCTAATTGTTCATGCTTTGGTTTTGTGTAAATAATCCTTAGACCGAGGCACAAGTGTTAACTTGTGTATCGAACAACTATGGTTCACGGGTGCACATAATGCCGGGTCGTCGATCCGTCTTTATACCGATGGTCATAGTTTGTTCATATACGAAGTTACATGTGTGCGCAATATGGAATCTGTCTCCTTGTTATATGCAAGGTATGATAATGATGTCCTATGCGATCTAATTGTGACATTGCATTGAAATCCTCGGCCGGGGTTGTAACCGAGAATAAATTGTTTATGTCTCGAATAAAATGCATGTCAATTAGATTTGTGCATATGATCGAATTAATGACTTGACAAATATTCCATGGTTTTTGTTTGATCGGGACATAGTAAGACAGAGGGATTGAATTACACTGTAGCCAAAGCGCGGGTTCATTATGTTCTTAAAGTATTCACACTATCTGGGTAGCCATGACATATTGCTAGATGTCAATCGTGGCTTGTAGGACCTAAAAGATTAATCGGGACAATTAATTCTTTTGGAAGTACTAATGTGTTAGTACAAGTCTTACTACCAGCTTAGTGATGAACCTAGGGATGTCACACACCATAAACAACTAGGATGACGTGGAACAAGAGAGAAATATTATTGCAAATATGTTTGCAATTACTGCAATCGAATTGAGTCGATTTGAAATTAAATTAAATGAGATTTAATTTAATTTGTATTATAGTCACGAGCCTACTTGCATATGATGCACACGCATGCCCAAAGTGGATATATATTAACATACCAAACAAGTTGGTTTTAGTGCAAGTGGGAGATTGTTAGAAGTATGCCCTAAAATTAATTAACTAATTAAAAAAAAAAATTAAAGGTTCGTGCATGTGCACGAATTCGTGCACATGCACGAAGCATAATGGTCAGCGGTTGCTGACCATTATGCACGAAGCATGGATGGTCAGCAACCGCTGACCATCATGCCACGTTCGTGCATGAGCGGTTGCTCATGCACGACCATCGTGCATGAGCAACCGCTCATGCACGATCGTCCACTATGGACGATCAGCAACGGTTGCTGATCGTCCATTGATCAGCAACCGTTGCTGGTCATTTTTAAATATAAAAAGCAATTGAGGATGTGAGAAAAAGGTTGTTGTTGAAAAACAGAGAAAAGACGCAAGATAAGAGAAACAATTCTCTCGTTCGGGCCGTGACTACTATACACCAAGAATACGACGGATTCTTTCCACGTGATTGCTAGCACGATCGAAGTGGTGGATATCCAAAGGTTCTCTCTTCCGTTCGACGTTCGTTGTTGGTGTGTCTCGAACTAGAGGTCCGACGCTTGTGGGACTAGTATTGCAGAACATCCGAACCGACTTGTTTCAAAGCGCGCTTCAAGAGGTATTTCGTTTAACTCCCTTTTATGTTTAGATTTTTGATTAAAACGCACGAACAACGCCTAAGGAGAATCATGTGTGAAATATATTTTTGTTTCCGCTGCGTTTATTTCGTTAATTTTCTTATACATGATTCATGAAACCCCAACACTATCTGGCTATCAGGTAAGCTCAAGATGCGCAAGCTTGACATGTTGCCAATGGTTCGAGGAATCACGCCAGTCAAGTTGTTACCACCCAGATAGAGTTTTTGCAGCTTTTGCAAGCTGTCTATGTCTCGAGGAATGCTTCCCTGAAAACGATTGCCTGCCAACGACAACGTGAGAAGCTCTTTGCATTGGGTTAGCGTCTCTGGTAGCAGGCCACTGAATTGGTTAAGAGGCAGTGCAAGTATCTGAATGTTACGCCAGCGGTAGCAAAGATCGGAGGGAAGACTTCCAGAGAGATAATTGCGCATCAAAATGACACTCGTGAGCGATTTATTGAAAAGTGCTAATGGAATCGAACCTGTGAGAGTGGCGTTGGCCAATGTAATGACCTGCAATGTGGATATATTGCTCAGGAAGCTTGGAATTTGACCCTGTAAGGCATTTGAGCTAAGGTCCAGTTGTTGCAACTTAGGGAAGGTGCCGAATTCTCTTGGTATGCTGCCCGTTAGCCTATTCATCGCAAGTGACATGACTTTGAGGTTTTGGCATTGGGCTAAGTGAGGAGGAATATTTCCTTCAAACTGGTTCACATCAAGTACAAGTTTCTTTAGACGGCGTAAACGACCGATTTCTATTAGAATCGCGCCATAGAAGCTGTTGTTGCAGAGATCAAGAGAAGCCAGGAAAGAAAGATTGCCTAGGTAGGGAGAGAGTCTTCCTTGGAGATCCATGTGCGAGAGGTCTAAAGCCGTAACTCTTTGCTTGCGGTTGTTGCAAATGACGCCAATCCATTCACAAAACTTTGCTTCAGTGGTCCAGTTGCCACCTTTGATCGTGTTTGTTGGGTCGATTTCAATCGTTGATCTAAAGTGGAGGAGAGCCACTTGATCATTGAAGTTGCTGGAACAAGAGATGGGCTGAAACATCAATAGGGAAGCCAACATAACATCAAGAAATGCAATAAAGATGAACTTCTCCATAATGAACAGAGTATCTTTTGATTGCATCAATAGACAGTTTGCTAATTTGGACCTACTCTTAGTATTTTATATCAAAGCAAACCAAATAATTGTCTCAATTTTTAAAAATGAAAACAATGGAAAGAAAGACTAACTATCAAATAATGCCCCTCAATCATGTCCAATTCGGTAAATGGCTTGTTCTTTACGTCTACATGCTCACACTTACTTTCAACTCTGTGAGAGTACAAGTGGACCCTTTGACTAATGCTCCAAGGAATAAATGTGAAAGGTTTTTTGATAATTGTCATGACCTCCCCGCAGGAGTTATGTTAAAATATCTCCTCAGAAGTTTGATTGATTGGAAGTTCTATTACTGGAATAGATAATAGTACTAGTAGTCTGTCAACTTTTATTCATGTGTCATGTCATATTGAACTTTTAATCGATTCAATTAAATCACTTTTGATTTATGTGAAATGTCATCCGGTAACATTCAATTGGTCTAATTAGATCCCCTACTATATTTAATGCGTTTATTGTCATCCTTTCATTAATTAATTTATATGAAATGCATCATGGACACCAATTTGATAAAACTGATGTTGATGGAGCAAATTACGTGGGTTTGGGGCGTGTTATGTTGACTATAAATTGCAAAACTATAATACCCGTTCCTTAAATATGTGCACTATTCATTCTGACGACATTTTCTTTCCTCAAAAAACATTATCATCCAGTGGACTCTCCTCAACAGCCATCAAAAAGACAAGGTAATGGCTTCAAGGACCTCCGCGGGTCGCAGCTCGTCTGTTTAATATACAGTGAGGGAAGGCTCCACGGAAGTGTACTTTATTTTACGTGTCAATGTCCAAATGCCTCGCACCCCCAATTCTCCCTGTATTTTTATCTTTTCCTAGAGAGGAGAGTACCCTCTTAAAATTTTACATCACGACGATCCCGAAATCCGGATTGAACCAAGATAAAGCTTTTTAAGGACATTTTTAGGTCTAACCTCTACAAAATGCACAGAAAACTTAGCTATTTTCTTTAGGCATACTGAAAAATCCTCCCCATTCTCAATTTGACATGACTTCGATTCAAAGCTTGAACAAGAGTAAGACCACCTTAATTATATAAAGAAAAGGGTTTTGTCCTGGTTTGTAAGCTGTTCTAAAATACTAGTAGAATTCCCGTGCATGTGCTGCACGGGTTCCAACTTCTTCTTCTTCTTCTTTAATGAAAAATGCCTTGAAAGTATTAAATCGAAACCCAGTGTTGATTTTGGTCCTCTCACTTTGAACTAATAAATTATGGTAACTTCGAATTTGATGTCTCAAGTGTAACATTCCAATGCATGACACTGATGAGTTATGAATCCAAGAGGCTTAGCCGGGAGGCAACGTCAATTTTCTTTTTCTCCTCAAACTTGACATTTCAATGCCCAATAATCAAGACCTATTTTTCTTTTGACCTAGCTGGGTTAGCATTCTCGAATTTAATAGGTTGTTATAGCGGATTAACCCTTTCTTTAAGTATAATGCAGTTCTTTGGCATGCAATGTTGCTTTTAAAAATATGCCATAGTCATGTGTTAAGGGAAATTGTACCAAAAGTCTCATCTAATATATGAACTGGAATCGAGGAGTAAACCTTTCAATTGCTGCAATAAGTCCTATGAAAATGGAAAAGTATAACAGAGTGTTAAACCATTCCGTGGTTGTAAATTACACCGTGTAATCAAGTCATAAAGTCCTAAGCCTATACTAACAAGTGAAATAACAGGTTGCCGCATAGGCTGTGAGTGCTATTTGGGCTAATTTCAACATTTCTTTATGGAAAAGATTTGATTTTACTTTTTGCAAAGTTGGTCACTTGATTGCGCTTGTCAAATAATTAGGACTCAAATGCATTCTATGCAAAAATCTAAAATTTCTAATGCACTTTTTTTGTTATGTTGGTACAGAGGGATTTCTTGAAGGTGGCGATTTATTTTTTAAGTACCGCACTTGAAATACCTTATGATTTCTGTACATATTGGCTCGAAAAAGGTGAGGGGGATGATTTTACCAAATAAGTTAATTTTTAACTTGAATATAGGTCATTACAGTTGAATTATAAATAAGCAAAGTAAATTTGCTTGAAAAGTGAAGACCCACATGGGACTCCTAAAACAGATTTCGAGGCTTATTTGTCATTCAACTGAATCTTTCACGGAAATTACACAAGTCTATCTTTTCTTGTAAATATTGTAAAAGTAAGATTTGGACAAGAAGAAAGCCATTAACCATCTTTTCTTTCTTTTGGAGTTTCTTTTTCGAGTAACTTTTTATTTTTTATTTTACTAAAGAAGAAAGCCATTGACAGTGGTTGAACCTCAATCATCTAGACCAATTCATGTGAAATATTCAATCCTGAAATTTATTGCTCAATATATTAACATTTTAGATTTCACTAAATATCTTCATCTATCGAAAACCTTTATGTTATGGTACAGATTTTGTTGGACAAACTAGTAAAATTTCTTGTCTGGCATGTGATGGGATTTGTCCATGCAAAATGGACAAGAGTTTTGAAAAGAAAGGTACTAATTGCCCCACTGATGACTTTAATTGGGACCCAAGCTCATTGTTTTAGAAATGATGTCTTCTTCGCTACATGTGAAACAGGCAAGTAACGTGCATCATGGGAAGTAAATGAAATGATAGTTCAAACACTTAAAGGAAAAAAATGTCATGTACGAATGTATGATGTGTGAAACCATTGAATGGAAATTACAAATAGTCAAAAAATTTATTTTAGAAATTGATCAACTACCAAAGGAGCGGTGACAAACATGAGTTGTGTAGTCAAAAAGTTATATAGCAACCCATGGGCAATGTATGTTCACTAAACAAGTCATCGCAATCACACATATGTACACACTTATTAGCGGCTGTTTTTCGTCATGATCAACATTTCAAGTGACATGAAGCAATAAAAGTGCAGTGGGAAGTAATTGAAACGACCGTTCGAACAATTGAAGAAAAATTTTAAAAATGTCCTATATAGGTGTATTGCGTGTGAAATCGTTGAATTCAAATTACAAGTAGTCAAAAAGTTAATTGTTTAGAAATCAATCAAAAATCAGATAAGCAGTGACAAATATGATCTATGTAGTAAAAAATTTACATAGCAACCCACAAGCTATGTAAGTTGGTTAAACAAGTCATCACAATCAATAAGTGTGTAATTTCACGTGTACATACACACTTATTAGCGGTAGTTTTTTCGTCGTGATTAACATTCCAATCAGATGATCAAGTGGCCAACACCTTCCAGCACTTGATATCAGCACAGTCCATTATTCATAATCAGGACGTTCTCATTATCACAAGTGTCGGTGCTGTTCATGGTAAAATCATATGAAATGACTTGCGATAAATCATCTAGTGATCCTTCAACGTATGTCAACCTCCAAAGACTTCTAGTCGAGGAAAGATTGACCATGTGAGGTCAAAGTCTTCTGAAATACTTATCATATTAGACTTGTTCTCCTCTTGCCGATATCGTAATCAGTGATGAAAGATTGACCATGGTATCCTCAAGTCTATCATATGACACTTGTTCTCCTCTTGTCACTATATTCATTAGTTTTCATTGAGCTCACACCGGCCATCGGTTGCACCACAGTCCTCCACCTCATCTGATTTCGGCAACGGCTCTTGACAACAATATGCTACTCCAGATAGCGATCTAACGTAACTATCAATCTACTCGAACTCGCAGCTGCTGAGTTTGATTCGGATTAGTATATATTATTTCATGGAATTATGGAATTTCACGTGCACTCCAGCAAAGTAAGGTTAATTCACGGAAGAAAAGGACGCGTAAATTACACGAGTCTACCTTTCAAATTCTTCTTCCGTGATTGAGGGAAGTTGGAGAATACTTCAATCACGTCCCACGCATGTCTTCACTTTTGAAACATGGACAATATGAAGTGTCTCATGGGAAGTTGACTGATCGGATGTTTCTATGGCTAAAAGAGATAATGATATCAATAGTCTATCAACTTTTATCCATGCGTCATGTTATATTGGAACTTCCAATTGATTCAATTATATTACTTTTGATAAATGTGAAATATCGCCCTCAATTTTCGGTTGGTCTAATTAGATCCATAATTTATTTAATATGTTTATTGTCATCCTTTCATTAATTAATTTAAATGAAATATGTCATGGATAACAATTTTATAAAGCTGATGTTTGATGGAGAAAAATATGTGGACTTTGTGCGTGTCATGATGACTTTAAATTGTAAAACTATAATACCAGCTCCTTTAATATGAGCGCTATTCACTCCGACAACATTTCTTTTCTCAACACGCATTATCATCCAGTGGATAATGGCTTTGAAATCTCTACTATTAAAATGCGCGGAAAACTTCATTATTTTCTTTTGAAGCATAGTGAAAAATCCTCTCTCACTCTCCATTTGACGTGACTTCGAATGAAAGCTTGAAGAAGAATAAGTGCAGATTAATTTATATAAAGTAACGTTTTGTCCTGGTTTAATAGCCTTTCTTTAACACTAGTAAAATTCCCGTTGGCTGCACGGGTTCTAGCCTTTTGTCTTATTGAAAAATTGCCTTAAAGTACTAATTTGAAACCTAGTGTTGATTTTGGTCCTCTCACTTTGAACTAATAATTTGTGGAACTATTATTCATCTAATGCTTTTCAATACTTTAACGTCTTGATTTTTCCTTTAATTAATTTCTATTGAACTTGTCTCAGTACTATAATACAATAATTTGTAGTTTGACCTTGGATTATGCAGCTTTTTCATATATCAATAGGACCCGTTTGTGCATGTTTGTTCATGTTTGATCGGAACGGGGGCAGCCAGGTGCTAACAGCAACAACGGCACGATGGCCTTCGTCGGATAAACAGTGAGCGTCCAGGATGAGTTGGCAACTTATATCAAGAAGTGAAATTAAGGGTTGCCGCATAGGCTTCGAGTGCTATTTGGGCAAGTTTTGGCATTCTCCATGGAAAAGACTTTATTTTACTTTTTGCAAAGGTGGATGACTTGATTGCGCTCATCAAATAATTAGGACTCAAATGCATTCCGTGCAAGGATTTAAGATTTTTGGTGCACATTTGTTGTTATGCTAGTGTAGAGGGATTTCTTCTAGGTGATGATTTGTTTTTAAAGTACTGCACTTGAAATTCCTTAAGATTTATGTACGGATTGGCTTGGAAAAGAGGAGGGGGGATGATTTTACCAAATAAGTTAATTTTTAACTTGAATTTAGGTCATTGGGGTTGAATTATAAATGAGTAAAGGGAATTTGCTCGAAAAGTGAAGACATACGTGGGACTCCGAAAACAGATTTTGAGGCTTATGTTGTCATTTAGCTGAATCTTTCTAGGAAATCACCCGAGTCTACCTTTCAAGTTCTTCTTTTCATTTAAATATTATAAGAGTAAGAATTTGGCAAGAGGAAAATCACAAACTGGGGACCAATAAAGAAGAAAGCCATCAACCATCTTTTAAGTTTTTTTTTTCTTTTTGCCACACAGACCGATAAAGAAGAAAGTTATTGGCCATGGTTGAACCTCAATCATCCTAACCAATTCATACAAAATGCATTAATACTTGAGATTTCACTAAATATCTTCAACTATCAAAAACCTTTATGTGATGATACATGGGGATTTTGTTGGACATACTAGTAATATTTCTTGTTTGGCTTGTGATGGGATTTGTCCATGCAAAATGTACAAGAGTTTTTTTTTTTAAGTGCTAGAACTATCGTTTCAATTACTTCCCATGATGCACAGTACTTGCCCCGTGTCATGCGTATCAAAGAAGACATCATTTTCTAAAACAACAACCATGGCTCCCAATTAAAGTCATCAATGGGGTAACTGTTTTAGAAATCAGGCTTCTCTCTCTGTAAGACTTGACTGAAGTTGCGTAAAAGCAACATTGACGTTGATTTGAGGCTGCTGGCCTCCTTCAAGCCATGAATGACCTCGGCGGTCCCTTCAAATGGAGGTCGCGGGCCAAGGTCGTACGTGGCAACTGGCGATCTTCAATCAAGGTTGCAAGTTGCAATAAAATCATGGATGACCTGGATTGAGGTCGTCCGTCGCGATCTGGGACCGCAGGTCAAGGTCACCAGACACTTTTGGGACCGAGAGAGAGAGGGCTCAGCTATTTACAGAGGGATGAGAGAGAACCAAGCGTGCACGTAGGGGCAGGGGGTCGATGGTAATAGTGAGGAGGGGCGTGAACGTAGGGGCAGGGGGTCGATGATATTAGTGAGGAGGG
The DNA here is from genome assembly GCA_016097545.1 of Eucalyptus victrix. Taxonomy (NCBI): domain Eukaryota; kingdom Viridiplantae; phylum Streptophyta; class Magnoliopsida; order Myrtales; family Myrtaceae; genus Eucalyptus; species Eucalyptus victrix. Next base: position 33,394,107 of record CM027837.1, read on the forward strand.
GCGTGAAAGTAGGGGCAGGGGGTCGATGATATTAGTGAGGAGGGGCGTCAACGGTGCCAGACGACGGTGGGTGGTGGAAAGTGAGGGGTTTGTGCATGATGGAAGCTAGCACTTGGAGGCTTGGAATTTCTAGGGGTAATTTGATCTTTGTTGTGATTAGATTTTGTCCTAGGATGGAAAGCAATATTTTGAGAAATATGGAAATAGAGTGAAAGGTGCGAAAAGTGTTGAGTCTTTTGCTTAAACATAAATATGCGTTAGTGATGGTGGTTATCCACTAACAACATGATACATGGCATATGATGATTGTTCTGCTCAAGTAAAAACTTGTTTCAGGGTATTTCAGGGTACTTTTATAGCTAATTGTAATACAATACGCCTGCCTAGTCATAAAAAATGAGAACATTACTTGATATTTTTATTAAAAGAATCAACAATCAAGATTTTTTACTGAGAATTGATAATTGATATCTCGAAGTTTCATATTTTTTTAGTAAATTACATTGAGAGAAACTTTCCACACCTCCAATTATCTATGGTGAATTGGTCAGCATAATATCTCCGGTTCCAGTTTTCTTTACTGCAAATCTTTGAGCTTTGTCCGTTATATATGTTAATACAGGCAATGCTCCATATAAATGAAAGTATTGAGATGTATAGGGTAATCAATATATCACAAAAAAACAAAGAATTCATATGATTTGTACTGACTATCTATATAAACAGTTTTGTGGGAAGCACTTTCCCACCAAAACTTGGTCCTTTAAAAACCACCTATAATTAAAGGCTAATTGGGCTCCCGACCAAAAAAAGAGAGAGGCTAATTGGGCTTTCCTTAAGCCCTATCTCAGTCCATATACGTGAAAGGGATGTGCTATGAACGTGTGAATACGGTGCACATCTATTCGAATAGTCAAAACTTTACATTCAGATCCACACTATACGAGCGAACTCATTTAATTTCAATCTTAAAAATTTGCCTAAAAATTTCCATTCCCTCCTAAGGCTTCTGTTAAGATAAATTGTAACATATGTTGCCATATAACGGTCAATTAAATAATAGTTATATTATAAATTAGTCCCACGAAGATCTCATATTTTGATTTGAATTCATTTATTTTGTAGAAAATAAACGATTTGGAAAACATTTTCCTAAAAATAATCGCTTGTATCGTTTAGAAAAATAACTGAATGAAAAATATCTTCATAATCCACAATAATATTTAAATATAAACTTTTGTTAAAAATGACAATATTTTCCATTAACTAATTATTTTAAAATATACAAGCGATTATTTGGTCCTCTCACTTTGAATCAATAATTTATGAAACTATTATTTTCATCGATGCTTTTTAATACTTTAACGACTTGATTTTTCCGTTAAGTAATTTCTATTGAACTTGTCTTAGTACTACAATACAATAATTTGTAGTTTCACATTGGATTATTTAGCCTTTTCATATATTGATAGGACATGTGTGCATCTTTGTTTATGTTTGATCAGAACAGGGGCGGTGTGGTGCTAACAGTGGCATTGGCACGGTGAGCTTCGTCGGATAAACAGTGAAGGACCAGGACGAGTTTGGCGCAGTGGTGAAGTCTGAGCTTGGTGGTGCCGATGTGATACTGCAATATGGCGGTCAAGCAAGGTCTTGTTAGTTGTATGCCCTAAAGCAACCATGTGATAGTCACATGTTATGGATTTTTTAATGGCAAATAAGTTTATTCATTCATTGTCCAATTTATATGAATGAAATCCATAAGATCAACTATGTCTAAACCTATTCTTAAGGTGTTAAGAATATGTGTGACAAGTTACAATTATGCTGAATCTTTAAACAGTTCTTGGTCAATGGATCATTGAGAGGATATTGATGATCCTATTGAAACTGTTGTGTTCTCAAGCTTCACTATTCAGTATTGGATACTTGAGGAGATGATGAGTCACAAGCCATTGGATATTGTGATATCCGAGCTAGAATACAGTTGTTTGTCTTGGACAAGTTCACTGAATATGATATACATAGAACGATTGGCGACATAGAAGCTTTTAGCGGGGTTAATGTCTAATCGTTCATGCTTTGGTCAAGTGTAAAATCCTTAAACTGAGGCATGATGCTGACTTGTACGTTGGATGGTTATGGTTCACTAGTGCGCATATTGACGTTTCATTGAACCGTCTCTATACTTGATGGTCATAGTTTGTTTACATATAAAGGCACATGCGTGCGCAATATGGAATTCGTCTTCTTATTATATATAGATATACAAGATTGATGTCCTCTGCGATCTAATCGTGACATTGTATTGAAATCCTCGGCTGGGGTTGTAATTGAGCATAAATGGTTCACATCTCAAATAACTACATGTTAATTAGATTTGGGCATATGATCGAATTGATGGCTTGACCAATAGTTCCATGGCCTTTGTTCAATTGGAACATAGTGAGGCAGAAGGATCGAATTACATGGTCACCAAAGCTGACAGGTTCATTATGTTCTTAAAACATTTCACATTGTCAGGGTAACCATGATATATTGATAGATGTTATGATTTGCGGGAACATGAGATTGATTTGGATAATCAGTTCTCTTGGTTGTACTAATGTGTTAGTACAAGTCCTCCTGCAAGCTTAGTGATGAACCTAGGAATGTCATACACCATAACCAATTAAAATGACATTTGAACAAGAGAGATCATATTGCAAATGTGTTTGCAATTGAGCCAATCAAATTGAGTTTGGCTAGAAATAAAAGTTCTGATGAAGGGGCTTCAAAGTTTACAAAGTCTTAAGCAAGTTTTAGATTTTATGGCCGAATCAAAGATCTAAAGCATATTTAGATTCAGTGACCGAATTAATAATCTGAAGTGAGTTCATAATTAATAACTGCGTTAATGATCTAAAGTGAGTTCAGAATTAATCGCATCATTAATAATCTGAAGTGAGTTCAAATCAATAGCCAAATTGATGATTAATGATTTGAAATAGTTTCGGACTTAATGGCTAATTTAAAGATCTGAAACGGTTTGAGATTTAACAGTCATATTAATTTCTCAAATAGTTTCAAAACTTAACGATCATATTAATGATCTAAAACGGTTTTAGATTTAAATAACCAATTAATGCTTTAAAATAGTTTTAGAACTAACAGTCCAAATTAAATATTTGTGATAGTTATAAAGTTAATACCCAAAATAAAGACTCGTAACAGTTACAAATAAATGTCTGGAATGATGTTCAGTAATAGTTACAAAGTTAATGCCCGAATTAATGTTTGAAACTATATCAAAACTTACGTCCGTCTTATGTCCATCAGGAGTTACGACTGAATTAATTCTAAAAAGGTTTAGAGTTAATGCGCCAATTTAAACGTGATTGTACTAGTTATAAAAGGTAATAATTGCAAGTGCTGATACTGATCAATAAGTCACTCACACGAGAGCAATTGCTAGCACAATTGTAGTTGTGAGATCTCTCAATTTCTCTCTTCTGTTTAGCGTGAGAATTGGTGGTGTGTCTGAATTAGAAGCTCAACACTTGTGAGGCTAGATCTGAAGAATGTCAGAACTAGTATTATCGGAATACATAAGACGTTCGTGGTCAAGATTCCAAGAACGTCATAACTGGTGTTACTAGAAGGCATTAGATGTTTGTGGTCAGAGTCTGAAGAACATTAGAACTACTGTTGTGAGGACATCAGATGTTTGTGCTCAAAACTTAAAGAAACTTTGGAACCAAATTTGAAGCACGGTACAAGGTTAATATGATTAGCCCCTTTAGCTCTTCTATGCAGTTTTATTAAAATGCACGAAAATGCTTTGGAAACATGTAAGCATTTTACTTCCACTGCGATCAGACTTTTGATCTTAATTTACTTCTACATGTATGCTTGTTTATCGAGACAAACTCCAACAGGTCTTGCCAAAAACCTTGCTCAACGGTATTGCTCAATAGGGTATGAAGGAATATCTTGCCAATTGTTGATGGGTTTGGCTGAACTTCATTCCTCAGCGGGCTTAGTTTATATTATTTTAAATTCAGGGCGTCTTTGCTTTAGTCCATAACTCCAATGCAATTATATGGACCCATTACTGTTGATGCAAATGCTCTTGATATCTCTATGTTATTTAACTAATATTTTTTTTTTTTTTGTTTTGGGTCAAGGTCGTCCTTAACTTTATATGCAGTTGATATGTAAATGGATTGTTAAAATTTAGGTGTCAACACTTAAGCAATCGGATTTTAAGTGTCATGGCAGCAGTTTTCTGGCTAGCAAAATATTATGCTCATGCGAATCTCTAAATTCCATGGTTAAACCAGCATGCATGTATGAATGGAACTTGTTCACATCCATCAGGAAGTCGAGGTTCTTGACGAGTGTGCAATTCAAGTGTGAAGAAGTCAAGGTCTCTGGGGTTTTGTGTGTTGATTTTGCGACCATCAGATCATGACTACACATAGAGAAGTCATGGTCTTTTGGCTTTTCCCGTGTTTTGATTTTTTGGATCAATACACGTTACAATGGTTCAAGGAAAGTCATGGTCTTCATGGACTTTTATTTGTAATGGTCAGCCCTATGATGTGTTAGCATTCTTGATTTTATTTGTAACATTGATTTGTCAATTGAGATGTGCACATTATTGGTTGATTTAAAGTATATCGCTAATCAGGATGCAGATTAATGATTCTAGAGTTGCATTGCTCGTTAATAAATGATTGGAAATAATGTAAGAATTTGGAGACTAAGGTACCATATTTGATTCTTATTTTCATTGAAGCATTAGTCTCGTTTGGTGCTTGGATAAGGTTATGGGTCGATGTCTTTGTCAACTCATGCAGCATAACTTTCAATCTACTTGAACTTGTAGTTGCTGAGTTAGATTTTGACTAAATATATGTTATTTTCATGTAATTATGAAATTTGACGTGCACTCCAGCATAGTAAGATCAATTCATGAAAGAAGAGGACGCGTATATTTCCTGGTTGGATTGAATATTCACGTCCAATTGGAGGAACTTGCATGCTACGCTTAAATTTTTCCTCTGCAAATTAAAGACATAACTTTGACCAATCCTAATCGTAATGAGGTTGCAAACATGCCACTACAGAAATTAATTCTGATTTTTCAAAACGCCACGTCAAATTTAATCCAACGATCCGTTTGTTCCTATTCACATAAAGTGTTCGAATATAAAGGTTTTGGTATAACGGATTAACCTTCCTTAAAGTATAATGCAATGCTTTGGCATACAACGTTTACTTTTGTTAAAAATGCCATAGTTATGTTTGGGGGGAAATTGTATCAAAAGTCTTCATCTTATGTACGAACTTTAATCAAGTGTTGAACCTTTCAATTACTACAATAAGGTCCTATGAAATTGGAAAAGTATAATTGAGTCTTAAACCATTATGTGGGTGTAATCAAGCCATAAAGGGAGAATTACCAAAATAGTCCTAAACCTATTGTAATTGTGTTAAGTAAGTTCTAAACTTTTTTTTTTGGGCCAATTGAGTCTTAAATATTTGACATTTGTGTCAATTCAATTTATATGACTAATTTTGGCTAGCTGGTGCAGACATGGACGCTAGACATTCTATGTGGGGTGGCCGACACTAACGCGGACAATTTTTAATAATATTTAATATTTTTTGATTACTTTATTAATTTTTATTTCTTTTTCTTTTTCCTTTTTTTTCTTTATCTTTCTTTCTTTTTTCTTCCCATCATCTTCATCTTTTAGCCGGTCGTTAGAACTCGGCGATCAATTAAAGGTGATGATTAGCAAGGTCGGCCCACTGGCCACTAGCAAGGGTGAGGGGTGGTCGGCCTCCCTAAATTTGGCGAGGCCAAGGCTCGCCCTTGCCCTACCACTAGTGTTGGCCTCCCCAAATTTGGTGAGGCCGAGCCTCGTCTAGCCATGGCGAGGCTTGTCCTAGTTGTTGTTGGTGAGGCTCACCCTCACTAGTGGTTGGCAGGGCTAACCTTGCCTCTAGTTCAATGACCAGCTAGAAGATGAAGATGAAGGGAAGAGAAAAAGAGAAAAGCAGAAAAAGAAAGGGAAAAAAGGAAGAAAATTAGAAAAATAAAATAAAAAATAAGAAAACTAATAAAAAATTGAAAAAAATTAAATATTATTAAAATTTATCTATGTTTGCGTCGGCTAGCCAAAATTGGCCGAATGAATTGAATTAGCACGAATGCAAAATATTTAGGACTCAATTGGCCTAAAAAAGGTTTGAAAATAAATTGGCATAATTGCAATAGGTTTACTACTGTTTTGGCAATTTTTCCAATCATACAATCCTAAACCTATAATAAGAAGTGATATTAAAGGTTACTGCATAGACTTTGAGTGTTATGTGAGCAAGTTTTGGCATTCTTTGTGGTGAAAACTTGATTTTACCTTTTGCAAAGGTTGATGACTTGATTGCACTCATCAAATAATTGGGACTCAATTGCATTTTTGTATAGATTTAAGATTCCTAGTGCACTTTTGCTATTATATTGGTGTAGAGGGATTTCTTCTAGGTGGTGATTTATTTTAAAGTACCGCACGTGAAATGCTTTAAGATTTTTGCGCAGTATTTCACGTGCAGATTGGCTTAGAAAAAAGAGGGGATGATTTTGCCAAATAAGTTAATTTTTAAGTTGAATATAGGTCATTGCAGTTGAGTTATAAATGACTAAGGGAATTTACTTGAAAAGTGAAGACATACGTGGGACTCCAAAAAAGATTTTGAGGGTTATATTATCATTCAGCTGAATCTTTTTGGGAAATCACACGAGTCTACCTTTCAAGTTCTTCTTTTCTTATATATTGCAAGAGCAAGGATTGTGTAAGAAGAAATCCATTAACCGTCTTTTCTTTCTTTTGGAGTTTCTTTTCCAAGCAACTTTTTACTTTTTTATTTTTTCCACACAGAATAATAAAGAAGAAAGTCATTGACCATGGTTGAACTGTCACGCCATGGAGCTCTGAGCACGCGCACATCCCTTGGTGGTTGATAAAATTGCGACGTTCCAGGACACGTCGCCGACCCATTCATTTTATTGCACATGCAGAAGTGAACTAAAAGAATAAAAAGAATAATAGATTGGCTATGAGAATAAACAAATAAGTGGATAAAGGATCTCCCTGTCAAAGCCCTCTAGTGGGATGAAAATTCTGCAAATAATCACCATTCATTTTAACGCATAATGTTGTTGTTGAGATGCACTACATAACTAATCGGACCCAGTGGGAATGGAATCCTAATCTGAGTAATAATCCTTGAGAAAATCCCATTCAACACGGTCATACGCTTTTCGCATATCCAATTTAAGAATAGCTTGAAAATGACGCTTCCTTCTTCTTGACTTAAACTGATGAATAACTTCCTAGACTAATAAACATTGTCTTGAATTTGCCTGCCGCCCACAAATGCACATTGTTCCTCAGAAATTAAGGTTGGCAGCATAGGTTTTAACTTGTTAGCAAGCACTTTAGATATAATCTTATAAGTATAGTTGCACAAGCTAATGGGACGATATTGATCTGAGTTTTCTGGGTTTAGGGTTTTGGGAATCAAAGTAATAGTAGTTCGATTTAACTCAGAAGGTAATAAGCCAGAATGAAAGAATTGCTGGACTGCCTGAAATATATCCACTTTAAGAACATCCCAATGAGATTGATAAAATAATCTGTTCAAACCATCCGGACCTGGGGCTTTTAAGACACCTAATTGAAATGTAGCTTCTTTAACTTCTTCAAGTGTCACCTGTGCTATAAGAGTTTCGTTCATATATGAAGTGACCACCTGCAGACACTGCTCTAAAAGCTGTTCATAACAGCGAGGGCCTGAAGTGGTATAAAGCTGTGAAAAGTAATTGGTAGTCATCTCCTTTAGCTTGCCAGGATCCCTAACCCATACCTGACTTTCATCATGCAACAAATTAATACGGTTTTGTTGTCGTCTTTAGATTGTGGTAGCATGAAAGAATCTAGTATTGTGATTTTCCCATTTTAACCAATTTATCCGAGAACGCATCGCTCAAAATTGTTCTTCCCTCTACCAAAATTTTTGAAGCTCCTCTTTTAAAGTTCTGACCCGTGATTGATCCAAGGAAGTATTGTGCTGATTTGTCAGTATTTCCAACTGATGCTCTAATTCTATCGCTTGTTGCTTGTTGTGCGAGAATTTCTTACGACTCCAATGGGACAAAGCAGCAGCAACTACTCGAAGCTTAACCAAGAGAGTGGAGTCCTGCACCGAAACAGAGTGCCAGGAGTTGTCAATAACTGATCTACACTCAACATTCTGATTCCAGAAAGCTTCAAAGATAAAACGCTTCTATCTTCGAACAACACAGGCTATAGAATCTAACACTATTGGACTATGATCAGAGCCTACAGCAGGAAGAGCAAACACTTGTGCATTAGGGAAGGTCACACGCCATTCAATACTGCATAATGCCTTGTCAAGACGCTCCTTCACTAAAGCATCCCCGTCTCAGTTGTTCGTCCATGTGAAAGCACAGCCGTGAGTGGGAAGATCCAACAAGCAGCAATCATTGAGGACAGCTCGAAATGAAGACATATGGTAAGAGTCAGCAGGCCTAGACCCCATTTTCTCCCAATGATTAGGAATTTCGTTAAAATCACCTATGCATACCCAAGGTAAGACATTATGATTGCTAAATTGCCGCAAAGTCTACCAAATATGCTGATGCGCTTGAAAAATAGCAGGGGCATGAAGACAGGCGATCCTCATGGTTTTGTCCTCCGAGATATCCTGACAGATCAAGTCAAAAAGATGAGGAGTGGAGGTGATATCTATCAACCACAGGCCATTGTTCCAAAAAAGGACCAAACCACTTGCTAAACCAACAGGATTGAACACCTGAAGGTGCAAAAAATGCAAGGTACATTTCAGGTGAATCAAAACCTCATCGCAATTCTTCATTTCCATAAAAAATAACAGGTCGGGCTTTTCCTTAGCCACAAGGGCTTTTAAAGCTTGGACTATCAGGAGATTGCCCAAACTCTGACAGTTCCAACTAATGAGTTTCATCTATGAACAGGTGGCTGTCTAAGATTGGTGCCCATGATCCATCCTCACCTGCCTCTAAGATTGGCGTGTCTAGCAATAGAGAATCATCATAATCTGCCGGATTAAAACCAGGTATGTCATACGGAGTATAGCGTCTTGGTTTCTTAGCAGGGCTAATTTTAATACTCTGACGAATGCCTTTTCCTTTCTTGGCTTGAGGAACTGAGGATTGCACTTGCACTTCTTTTAGCTTCTCTTCAGTAGGGATTAGAGCAGTAGTCATATTGTGGCAAGTCAAAGAAACAAGGCCTAGTATAGCATTGCAATCCCTCGGAATAATAGAAATAGCCTGCTGAGGAGGAACAGTTGTTTTGGGGGTAGGTGGTGGCAGAAGGGGGAGAGGTTGAGCATTGGTAGGAGGCGTTTCGGGTATTGTTTCCTCCCAATCCTCATCCACATTTGATCGATCATAATAGAATTGCCAATAGGAGCTATATTGTTGAACTTCTGCTTTTAGCTAGGGTCCATAAGGAGTTTTTTCAGAGTCAGAAAACATATTCTCCTTAAAAGGTACCGACGGGCAGGAGTCTGTATAATGTCCCAATCTGCCACACGAGTAACAGTAGTGTGGTAACCGTTCATACCTAAAATCTAGCAAGTTTTTGAATTTGATTAATCTACCTGTCTTCAAAGGTTCTAATAAGGCCAATTCGACTCTTGCACGGCCTACACGCAGGGTGAAACCAGTTATAAAATTAGACTTCACTCGCAGAACATTACCCACAGTACTAACGGCCTTGCGAATCATATCATTTGTACAACATTCCAAGGGCAGCCCTACCACCTGGACCCAGAACGCGCAGGTGGAGAAATCATAACAAAGCAAAGGGGTGTTTGCAACCCAAGGTTTGAAATTAATGAGATGACCCAAGAATTGCCAAGGTTCGGTTTCTAGAATTCTCTGTTTTTCTAATTGAGACTTGAATATCGCTAAATAAGTTCCCGCTTCCCTCTGCAGAATATCAACTCGCTCCATCCTCCAAGCCTTCTTCAAGACCGTTTGAAAAGCTTGAAAATTGAAAGAAGGATTGGAAGGGATTTTACCAATTAAAGGTAACTTGCACTCCTCGACAACTTCAGGTGAGGGCTCGACATGCCATTTTTCAATTTGTTGTTCAGAACATAATCTACCCAATCATTGGCAGAGTGCAGCAACTCGGGATGCATCAGGATCTCCTTCGTGAGCCATGACCAAAGTTAGGATGTCGCCTCAAAAGACTGAGGTCATAGACAAAGAAAATGGTGACATGCAGACCGAAAAACCCGAAGACCCCGTAAGGCAGAAGGAAAAGAAATTCAACAGACGAAAAGCTGAGGAAAGAAGACATGCAAAAGGAAGGAGAAAGCTGGGTTAAGGGGCCAAATGAGGGTACTCTGAGATGAGCAATAAATTCGAGAGATGAAGTAGATGAGGAAGAGAGGAGGCTTTCATGGCTAAAACAGAGGTGTCGAGACTGAGAAAGAAAGGGTTTAAAGGAAGAAGGAAACTACCCAGCTGGTAGAGAGAAACTCGAAAAGATGAGAGTTTAAGTCCTATAGCAATCTACAAATGGGTAATTAGTTAAATAGATCTACTGCAATATTAATTGAATTCAATTTCAATTAATTTACAATTTTGGTCAAAAAATTGCAAAATTGATTATTTTAGCCCTTAAGGCTCAATTTCATGTACCCATGATTTTGGTTTGTTGTTTACAATTATTGCTCAATTAAGTCAATAGAGTCCATGAATTGCATTAATGGAATTCCACTAGCTTAATTGGATCAAAATTGGACAATTTCTTCTCGAATCATGCAAGTTTTTTCTTCAATTTGGTCCTTGGGGGACCAAATTACACAATTTTGAACCCAAAAGGACCATATAGGCATAGACTAGTAAGAACTTGCTAGAACCAAAACCGGCGTGAACCAATCTGACCGGTTGTTGGTAGGATAGGTTCATTCGGCTACTTGTCCACCGGTTCTGGACCTCCGGCAATCAATTATGGGCTTCTCATCGTGTCAATTTTACCCCTATGTCCTTACATTTACATGATTTTACAAATTAACTCTTGAATTTCGGAGATTTGCAATTTAGCCCCTACTTAGGCCTCTAAGTGCAATTTTAATTTTAAATCCCAATTTTCGCAAATTGGACCTAGTCGAATAGTCTCCTGACACTTCTTAATGATGTTTAGCCCTTTAAAATTTTGATTTGGCCATTAGATTAATATTTTGACTGTCGGATTGAACCGATGACCAAGATAGGTCATTTTAGGGTTAGTATAAAAGGGTTTTTCCCTCCAAATTTTAAAGGAGGCTCACTTTTTTTTTACAAACTCTCTCTCTCTCTCTCTCTCTCTCTCTCTCTCTCTCTCTCTCTCTCTCTCCTTTCTCTCTTTCTCTTCTGCCTAAATCGCCCTTTCTCTCTTTTTCGTACACCGGCTTCCACCAGTTCATGGTCACACGCTGCCCATTCTGCTGCCTCCGATCATTCCCCCTAGCGGCTACTGTCCTCTCATCCAACTGTATCTTCGATCTCTTTGAACGACCACACAGCCTCATCTTTCTTGTGGCAAGTGAACCGCCGGCTGGATTGGTGAGCGTCATCTTATTGATCGACAACTAGCGGTGGTATGAATTGATGCCGACCACCACTAACTAAGCTCTAAATCGAACCCCAACCTTGTTGTGGTCGAGCCCCTATCGAAGAGTCATCAGATCTTTTCCGATAGCCGATTGTTTACTAGCGGTCTTAAATCGATCCAAACTGGATGGGTTTCATTTAATTGGACCAAATGGTGGTCACCGGAGGTCCCTGAGGTCATCGATCACCTCTGATCAGACATCGAACCTGTCCTTGACCTCTGGATGGTCGGACTTAACCGATCAACTCTTTAGCAGTCCATTCCTTCCTTGACGCTTGAAGACCGATCCAAACTTGGACCAATTTTACTCAATCCTTGAACTGACAATCCAGCTGGCCTATTGGTTGTTCGAGGTAAGTCGATTTGATCTTTGGAGGTCCATTTGTGCTCCAGTGACAATTACTTTGTCTTATTGCATCAAAATGGATGAAATCACATAAAGATTTGTCTTTAAGCTCGGATCCGATGAAGCGAAGTCAATGTATCTGACTAGAGCTAGGATTCGTAATTAGATCAATGAAATATGTTTACATAAAAAATATTATGCAATTGTTCAATGATTTTTTGAGGTTGAAGATTGATTAAAGATGATTTATGCTTGATTGAGCATAATAAATGCTAATCTGCAATTCTTGTGCATATATGATGTGGTTGTTATTGGCCTAAAACGAGGTATTGATGACCTTATTTGAACTCAAAACCTTCTAAACTTAAAAAGTAAGTTCCGAGATCTTTGATTTGATAGGTTGCATGCCCCAAACAGACAACGTTTGGCCCTAGAAAATACCTCACAATCTACTAGATTATGTAGATTTCTTAACCCATTTTTGGTTCTGTTCTCATTCTGCCTCTGGACTTTGCTATTTTTGTGCCGATTTCTATTATTGATTTTTTGAGAAAATTTTCTTGATGAGATTTATTCCAAATCATCTCCTATATAACATACTTTTTTCCTTGATTTTTTGGATTAGTTTCAATAGGTCAAAATTGCCTAAATCTGAGCATAAGTCAATTTGCCCTACACCAATTCGAGATGTATTTGGTGAAAATGAGCATATCAATGGGTTCTTGTGACCTTAGCATCTTTATGAAAATTGAAATACACATTGTGTGCTTTCTATCGGTGCATGATTTGTATGATTTCATTGTCATTTACTATGTCAATTGCGTGTTTAAACATACATAGATTTTGTTGCAATTAGGATGTTTTGTAACATGTATCTGTTTTGCCTTTTTCATCACAATTCATGTGATCATAATTATCTTTGATCATTCTATGTATCAAATTTTTCGTTAGACTTTTACATGTTCCTAGGTGACCAAAATCAAGCATGTTCTGTGATTTCATGGTTAGATTAATGCCTTATCATGCATGCATTATCTCATGCTAGTGCGGGTCCCTTAGAGACCAAATCTTGTGTCAATGCCTTCTTGACTATTAAAGTGTGCATTATAAACTTCGTGTGTATATGTGGCTTGTCATGATTGAGTGCCATGTGATATGCGAGAATTATGCCACGATTAGGCTAGTTGCACTTTGAAATCATCAAGTATATCATTATAGTCTTAAATCATGTTGCATTGTGATTGACGTGTATGACACCTTCACATGCCGACTTAGAGGGAAGATGTTTGCCTTAATCATTTGTTGCATCCAATTCTTTGTTGTTGGGTGAATTTCATGCCATTTGTGGATTACATAAGTGATTTTAAGACTTAATCATGTATGTTTGTATTCTGGTTTGTTAATGGTTGATACGCACATTTCCACAAACCTCAACTTTAGAGCATCGAATTGACTTGAAATGAACTCGAACCTTTCTAGGAAGTCGTAACGCATGCTTAGACCCTTCAAGTGTCACTAATTTCATGCATTTTACTCATTGTTAGCCCCATTTTCCATTTTTCCTTATGTTAGATTAGAATTCTGACCTAGGATTAAATTCAGAACCTTGTTTCTATCCTTGTTTAGGCAAACTTTTGGTATATTTGTAGCATTTTTTTAGTAAAGATTTTTGAGTTGGACCCCCACATAAATTTTGTTTGTTACCCTTTTATCTTCATTGTGGTGAAATTTCATGGTTTTTAAATTTCATTTGATAGGGTAAATCTTGATTGAAATGACTTGATGTTCTGCTGTTTTGTCAAATTCCTGATGCGATGATATGCATTGTTGGGTTTTTATAAAATCGTGATTTTCTTTTTTAAAGAAAATTTCTTAATGAAGGTTGTTTCATATTAAGTTGCACATTCTACATAATTTTCTCAAAGGTAAATAATTAATGGTGCCATTCAATTTTGCTGATTTGACATGCTTTGCCTATAATGTTCTGTTGTAGACCTTTGTTGTGATTGCCTATCTAGATTTTTTTTATGATAGCTTGTGCATGGAATTAGGACATGCCTTCATCATGAAATTTATTTCAAATCCCTTGAGCTTCATTGTCAAATGGTTTTCAATAAATAAATGGACCTTTCAATCACATTTTTCTCAATCTCGATTGAAAATACTTGTCTTTGCACAATGAAATATCTTTGGCACATGTGATGTTTTCAATGTCCAAGAATCTTTCAAATACTTGCTTTGACATTGGAAAATTCAAGGTTCAGACCGTATTTAAAACGTCTGTGATATTTGTGAGTGCATTTATGTGAGCCCCAGACTAGTCTTGGCAATTGAATGCGTTCCATAACCGAGACATCCCTTTGTCTCAAAACTTTATTTCCTTTTTCTCAAACATTTCAAATTCATCTTTGAAGCATCACATGAACCACTCATGTATGAAACCATGTCATTCATTAGAAATGCTTATGTTTGTGATTGGCACATACCTTTGGAATAAGCAACCCGCTAATGGTTCACTCACTTGATTGATTGGTTGAGAAATAAGGCTTAAAAGGCCCGCTTGTGTGTTTAATTCATGCCGATGAGTGCAGATTTTAGATGTATATTAGGCGCGATGCTTGATACCGAGGGAAAATCTTGGGGATTCACTTAAAACGTATTTTTAGGAACTTATCAGCGTTATTGGCCCTGCAAGAACACAAATGGTAAACAATGGCTATAAATCATAAAATAAATTGGGTAAGTGTCTAGAAAGACCTAGCATGAATTGCAAAGGTCAACCTTGGGCCCCAAAGTTGGTTAATTTTGAACCTTTTTTCACTTGATCGATTACTCTTGATTCTATGCCGTGCTTTTGACCGTTTTGATGTGTATGAATGTTTGTTTCCACTCTATGGACCTAGCTTAGATTTAGGTTAGGATTAGATTAGGCCCTCAAAGGTCAAAGCTCAAGAAGACACGAAGATGGTACCATTCATCCTCGACATATGTCTCAGGTTTCCTCATTTGTATAAATACCTAATGAGTTGCAAGTTCTTTTCTTTTCTTTCATTTTATTTCATTATATTTCTTTTCAATTTTTTTAAGGATTGCATAATAAATTCATTGCTTTACTTAGTTGTTTACTTACCACCTCGTACTTAGAGTGGCACGAAAATTACTATCTATGTATGATCACCAAGTTTAGATTAAATGATCACAAGAAAGTAAAAAAATAAAATAAAAATGCATTGACACCTTAGGTAACATGATATACTGTTAGGTATCAATATGGTGCTAATAAAAATATTAGCGCAACTCAAGCTGCCGAATCTAGATATCTAGTTGTGAAGAAATGGAGGGACTACTCCCGACCCTCGATTGAGTTCTCTTGCCGACCTCGATTCTAGGAGTCACTACTAGCCTCGTTTTTGGAGATCAGCTAGAAAAACCCAATCAAAGGTTGGGGGTATTCCCTCAATATGCAAGCAACTACAGTAACACCCTTTCGGTACCTAACAGTCGTTATGTTTCTTAAGGTATCCATGCTTGTCTTTTTACTTTTTGTACAATAAGAAATTAACAAAGTGATTATGTGCGGATGGTCAGTTTCATATCATTCTACTTCTAATTAAAAGAAGGAAAAGGAAACAAACATTAAGAATTTAAAAGACAATGTGGTAAGTAAACACTCAAAATAGTTTAAAAAAATTAGTAAATCTAACATGCAATCCTAAAACAGAAATAAAGAAAGTAAAACAAAGGAAAGGAGCCCGCAACTTGTGGGGCATTTATACAATGTATACAATGTGTGACATCATGATTTTCAAGTATGATTTCGCTGGGATGAAATGGGCTTTTCATCGACATGTCTATAGCCTTTTTCTCGGAGTTGGCCACCCATGAGTTAACTAGCCTATCAGGTGAAGCTGTTAATGAATTTAAACGTAATAAACTTGAGAATTGAACCGAGAATCGATTGCTCAATAGTACTAATCTGCAAGGGTCATTACAGCACCGTAAAAATCGATTAGAGAATAGAGATAGGTTGATTCAATAGAGGTATGTGATTAGCGTGTTGGTGATTCCACCTAATTGCAAAATTTATGTCGAACGGCCTTAGACCGATTTTTCTGTCATTTTCATACCCTGTATCCGTATTTGAAATCTTGAGATTTTCACGACAACCGAGAGTCACCAATGTGTCAAAGATATACATTGTGGCTTGAAAATAATCGGCCATGGACCAATTGCATTAAAAATTCCTAAAAGCTACCCGGTAAATTAGGACGTGTTAAAATAGCGTCAGATTGAAATTAACTGCGAAATTAAACTCGATTTCAAAAATTGAAAGTTATGTCGTGTCACGATTTATTTTGGGAATGTCAACTCATTTTTCGAAGAATTTTTGGCGATTCCGAGATTTTTATGGAAAATCAATTCGAACGTTTCGGAAAAAGAATGGAAATTCAGATGGGCCAAATCGAAAGGGATTTTGGCTTCCAAACCGAGCTATTTAGTGATGGGAACTTGTAGAAATTGTGTCGGCTTTTTCTTCAACAAAATTGGATATCGAATCGGAGAAATCAGAGAAGAAATTGAAGTTTATTTTGAGGAAATTCAAAGCTATGGAAGAAGGCTGCATTTTTTTGCATCAAATTGGATAATTTATGGAAATTCTAAGCTCGAAAGAATTAGGGAAAAAAACCATCGCCTGCGGTGGCCCAGTTGGATAAGTGCTCCCATGATCCTTTGTGAGAGGAGAGGAGTTCGAATCCCGCTGGCCGCACGGGATCTTAAGTGCGACATTGGGGTGGTGGGTCCTCCGCTAGTGTGGCATCCCAAAATTCAGAGCCAAGCCATAAGGTGTGCTAAAGTCTTTAATTAGGTGATAAAAATTTCCCTTGGCTTGTGCTTTAGTCATTAGTCTTTTTATTGAAATGATTTGTGCATATGATTTTGAAAATTTAAATTCAATGGATTAATAATCTATGCTTGGCCATAAGATTTATAAATTAAATTTCAATAGACAGGACGCCCTAAGACTTTGGCCAAGATGAAAATTAAAATTTAAAAATATTTATAGAAGGAATTCAAAAAAAAAAAAAGGAAGGAAAAAGGGATTAATTTTCGAATAGGCCTTAGACCCATTAGCCTAAGTTTGATGGGCCAAGATGAGCAGCCCAAGAAGGGAATTTGACCGGCCCATTAGAGGCCCAAAAGAATGATGGCCGGCCCATGCATGGATCAAGACAAGTGGCACAAAGAAGGGCATGCATTGGCCATGGTTGAGGCAATGTAATCATTAGCCATGATGAGCTCTAGGGGGTATAAGAAGGGAGAGAGAGAGGAGAGTGGCCGGTTTACTCCATTCGGCCGAGAGAGAGGGTGAGAGAGAGAGAGAAATCACGCGAGAGAGGGAGAGGCCGAGAGAGGAAGGAGGCGGAGCCAAGGAGGAGCCGCCGTTCGTCCACCGAGTTCGCCACCCTACATCGTCATCGTTCATCCTAGAGGCAAGTGGAGTCCTCTAACTTCTCTTGCATGCTTGTATTTTTGATTTCATGTTAGATTTTAGGTGTTTCAAGTGCGAAAAACCAAGGTAATATAATGGCTAATTGGTGGGATCTATCAGTCTAGTATTTCACGCATTGCCTCGGTTGCTGATGCTTTCTCCACGCCTCTTGGGTGGTATGTTATTAATATAATGGCTAATTGGTGGGATCCCTTACCTGAGTTCAACCAACAAGAAGACCGTTTCCAATGGATACGGCATCCCTCGGGTCGATTCTCGACAACGTCTACATGGGACCTTTTCAGACCCAAAGGAAATATGGTGCCGTGGTCCTCGTTTGTGTGGAGTTCATCTATGCCACCGAGATACCAAACCCACTTGTGGCTTATTTCTCGTAATAGACTGCCAACTCAAATTCTACTCCTCTCATTTGCTTCGGTTCCAACAGCTACCTATCCGTTTTGCTCAAGCAGACCCCGACTCGGTTGATCATCTCTTCTTTGCGTGCCGAATTCCAGGTAATCTTGCCTCCTTCTGGGCAGCAAAGTTCAATGTCTTTTGGCGCAACAAATCGTGGCGTGAGAACCTTGATTGGGCCTCCTCTCGTTTTTCGGATCAGGACTTCTACCACATTTTGGCTCGGTTTAGTTTTGGTGCTCTTTGCTATATCATATGGAAAGAACGCAACAACATCATCTTCCGGAATCAGACTCTTTTTATCCCGGCGATGAAGATGCATCTTGGCAAGGCTATTAAAGACAAAGCGATGACCTTCAAGCATGTCATGGATACCCCAAAGAACAGAAGGCTGCAGCAGAGCTGGGACTTGAGTCCTTCTATCTTTGATTGATGGAGGGTTGGTCGGTCTTAGTTTAGCCTTTGTCTATTAGGGTTTCCTTTTCGGTTTGGTTCTTGTTGTTGTTAATTGGATCCAAGGCACCCCTACACTCTTCTTGACTTCAATCTCTTTGAGTGTCTGTTTTGTTGGTGCCTGGTTTCCCCCCCTGTATATCTTCTGCAAAATCTATTCATATCTTACTTTTACCAAAAAAAAAATAAAAGCAGAACAAGCATTCTGAATTTCACTCATGATAGATTTCAGAACAAACTTCACAAAAATGAAAAATGGGCCAAACGGCACACAAATGAGGCAATGGCGTCATTAGAAAGATCAAGATGTGTCTTAAGACTTTTTAAGAGACATCGAGTTTGATTAAGGTCAATTTATGTTCAAACAATGCCAATTGTAAAAGTACACATATCGGTGATGAACATGGCAAAACATGATGCATGAAGATAGGCTTGCTAAAGCATCTAAATGATGCATGAAAATAATGACATTCCCATCTCACTTGGAATGTTACCTCTGATGCTGTTAAAGTCTATGTAAAGCATGTGCAAGCTCGACATGTTACCGATGGTTCGGGGAATCGTTATGATCTAGTTGTTAGCACCGAGATAGAGCTCCTGCAGCTTTTGCAAGTTGTCTGTCCTGAGGAATGCTTCCCTGAAAACGATTGAATGACAATGACAACACGAGAAGTTCTTTGCATTGGGTTAGCGCCTCCAGTAGCATGCCAATGAATTGGTTATCAGACAGCAAAAGCTTTTGAATGTTAGGCCAACAATAGCAAAGATAAGATGGAAGACTTCCATAGAGATTATTATACATCACCATAACACTCATGAGCGATCTATTGTAAAGTGTTGGAGGAATTGAACTTGTGAGATTCTTCATGACCATACCAATGACCTGCAATGTGGATACGTTGCCCAGGAAGCTCGGAATTTGGCCCCGCAAGTCATTGAAGCTAAGAAACAGTTGTTGCAACTCAGGCAAGGTGCCAAATTCTCTCAATATGCCACCTGTTAGCCTATTCACTGCGAGTGACATCAATTCGAGATTTTGGCATTGGGCTAAGTTAGGAGGAATGTTTCCTTCAAATTGGTTTGATTGGAGCACGAATTCTTTTAGACAGGGTAAACAACTAACTTTTATCAGAATTGTGCCACAGAAACTGTTGCAAAGATCAAGAGAAGCGAGGAAAGAGAGATTGCCCACATAAGGAGACAGTCTTCCCTGGAGACCCACGTAGGAGAGGTCTAAAGCCACAACTCTCTGCCTGCAGTTGCTGCAAACAATGCCAATCCATTCACAAAAGTTTGCTTCCGTTGCCTTTGATCATGTTCGTCGGGTCAACGTCGATCGCCGATTTGAAGTGGAGGAGAGCATCGTGATCAACGAAGTTCCTGGAATAAATGGCGGGCTGAAACATCTAATAGGAAAGCTAACAGAAGATCGATAAATGGTAAAAAGATGAACTTCACCATAAGGAACAGTCTCTCTTTCGATCGCATTAATGGCTACTGAGCTAGGTAGGACCTATTCTCGGTATTCATACCACAACCTACCCAACGATTGTCTTAATTAAAAACCAAAAACGTGAAGGACACGACAAACCACATGATCCCGAACTCAGAGATATCATACGTTTGAATATTTGTTTTGAGCGTCGAAGTTATCATACGACGTGATCCGGTAAGGGGCTGATCTTGACTTTAGGGATGATCTTACCTCATTAAAGAATGCCGTTCGCAATTTCCCACAACCAAACAATCATGCCTACCAAGCCATTTGAGTTGAGACCTTCCCTAGAGGTGAGCTTAGAGAAACCCTAGTAAATCATCATGTCTAACTCCGTAGATGGCCCGTGCGAGGGTCCCAAATGGAACTTTAACTGAGGCTCCCATGCTCGAATGGGAATGATTGTGACGACGAAGAATTATTACGCATTTCAACTACAGTAAGTAATTTCTAAACTTTTTAAACATATTTTAGAAATTTATATACAACGCATGATGTACTACCCTCTATTCATAAAGTTTTGAAAGGGACAGAAAATGGTTGAACATTGACTAATGTTTTTTATTTTAACTTGCATTTTTTGAGATTTGACTTTTAGTCAATGTTATTCACCTTAAATATTTTGAGTTATGCATATTGACACTGAATCTATTTAGAGCCGTGTAAAAAAATTTTAGTTGAAAGAAAATAATTTTTGTTACCTTTTCAAAAAAAAAAAAAAGAAGAAGAAGAAGAGAAAAACCATGTATGTCTTTTTATATTACATTATTATTAGGTTGTGATCAATAATGACGGCCATTGCTAACTCATATTTTTATAATTACATTTATCTTTTAGTAATAGTTATTAGTGATAAACATGCACGATTTAGCAATCTATGCATTTGAGTTCCGAATAGGGATACCATATTAATCAAGGAAAAGAACAAAAATGATAAATAAAAAAAAAGTATTTTATGAAGACAAAGTGAAAATGCGATTTTTGCAAATATGTAGAAATGAAACGGTAAATAGCATAGACTGAAAAAAAAAAAAAACCAAAATGCCAAAAAAAAAAAAAAAAAAAACACTATCTGAGTGAGTCTCATGATTTAGGGTGGAGGAATGATGGAATTATAAGGTAAAAAGAAAAGGGAAAAACAGAAAAAAAATCACAAGAAGAAAAACTAAAATTAAATGGTTAATAGAAAATATGAAAAACCATACCTTACGTTTTTCTCTAGTACTGTACTACTTTTCCTCCATTATTTTGAAAATATCAGTTTGTATCTTGCATATTGCGTCTAGACATCACTTTGTACATTCACATTGTTATTTTTATAGTCTTATTTACAAAATAAAATAAAATAAAAAAGACATTTCCTTTCCGAAAATTTTCTCGTCAAATTCTAAATTTTCCATACCCACTAAAACCCCTTCTCCTAAAAGTAAAAATTAGTGCAAAGGATAACCATGGCCAACCTCAATCAATGTCATCCACAGCCTTATCACAGATCAATCTTGATTGCAGGTTGTTAATTGCTAAGGATAACCATGGCCTGCGACCTCAATTTGAGGTTAGGGATCACAAGGTCATGCATGGCTTAAAAGGAGGCCAGAGCCTTATTGCCACAGTGGCTTGCTAAGGTCACATATTGCCATGACAACCTCAATCAAGGTAATTCATAGTCTTGTCACAGCTGAATCTCAATTGTCGATCGTTAATTACCATGAATGACCTTGGTCTGCTACCTAAATTTGAGGTTAGGGGTCACGAGGTCATTCATGGTTTAAAAGGAGGCCAACAACCTCGGATCAAGGTCAATGTTGTTGTGACACAACTTAGGTCAAAGTCTTTTGAGAGAGAGGGAGAGAGAGAGAGAGGGACACTTGAACACAGAGGGATGAGGGAGAGGCGAGCGTTAACGAAGGGGGAGAGGCACAATTGAACGCAGAGGGATGAGGGAGAGGCGGGCGTTAACGAAGGGGAGAGGGGGTCAATGGTTGTGGTGAGGAAGTGGGTCAACGGTGGCAGATAACGATGGGTAGTGGAGAGGTGAGGGATTGTGCATAATGGACATTGAGGGAAATTCTTCACGCCAGGATAATTTCTGGTAATTTGATTAGCATAGTATCTCTTGTTCGAGTTCTCTCTGCTGCAAACCTCTAAGCTTTGCTCAAATATGGGTTATTACACGCATTTGTCCACATGAATGAAAATGTTGAAATATACGTGGGATTCAATATATCACCAAAAAAAAAAAAGAGGAATTGAATTAAAGTTAGAAATTAGAAATTATTGATTTTGTAATGACAATCTAGATAAAAGAAGCCAAAGTCTGAGCAGTTTTGTGGGAAACACATTCCCACCACATCTGGGGCCTTTGAAAGCCCAAACAAAAAGAATGCGCCCATAGTCCAAAACCAAATTTCATCAAGGTTAATTGGGCTTTCCGTAAACCAATCTTAGTCCATGTATGTGAAATGGACGTGCAATGAACGTATAAATCCGATGTGCGTATATTCAAATAGTCAAAACATAAGATACATATCTACAATTCATCTCATTGGATTTCAACCTTAAAAATTATCCAAAAAATTTCATTCCCTCCCAAGCCTTCTCACTAAAATGTAAATTGTCATAGTATGTTACAATATAGTGGACAATATTGTAATTTAAATATTAAATTAATTTATAAACAAGTTGCAAAAAGATCTCATATTTTAATTTGATGGAAGTTTCTCTGTTTTTTCAACAATTCAAGGGCATGGTATGGAGACCTGGCATCCTGGCCTACAAAATACCCTACAGGTCTCATGAATTAATTAAGTTCAATATCTACTAGTGTAAGAGTAGTTTGTACTTAGTGGGATATGAGCGCATGAATTCCAATTTCTGAATTGAAAATCTTCAAAGCCCCAATCAATTCTTTCAACTTGGAGGATCGATTTCTCTAATGCAAAACCAATTCAATAAGCATTCTCGCTCTGGCCAATTAAAACCATCTTTCCTATTTATTTTCACGTGCATAGGTATGCGTGCTTATGCTCTTTTGTTACTTCGCGCGAGAAAGAGTTGAAGGAATTCATGCGATTAGATTAGGTACGCATGGACATTGGAATAGACATTATTATGTGTGAGGCAGAAGTATATATGGTCATGCGAATCCGTTTTAATGAGCAGATTAATGAACTTATCTAATGTGCATAAACTAGAGTGCGAGTAACTGTGCTTGAAAATCCCATTTTTGAAAGACTGCTGTTGCTCGAGTAATTAATATGTGATCTCATTATTTATCTACTGTTCGGAATTTTTTTGAGCATTGCAAGTTTGAGACCATATTAAACGAATTAAAGATTCATGAACCACCTTGCAAATTATAATATAGTTCAAATACAATTAATGTTATTTTCCAAATTACCAGTTGTTACCTTCCAAAGTCCGAGAGCATAAAAACTCTCTCACCTTCGCGCTCACGTGGTGGCTGCTCCATAAACTCTAAACCCTCTCATCTCATCTACTACCCCCTAATCTTCATAGACTTATCAAATCATTTCAGCCTTCTCAGCTTTCTCTCTCTAGATGCTGAGTCCTTTCTCCTCGGCCTTTGGAACTCTCCCAATTTTACATCAATCGACACACAGCCTCTCTCGTAGAGCTTGCTTCCAATGGAAGAGGATGATGATATTAGAGTTTACTTAAGTTTCAGTCGGCAATGGATGGAGTGGTTTCTAGGTATAAATTAAGGGAATGCTGTCTCACTCTCTTGGGAGACTGTTCTCAAATCATACCGTGAATTTCCAAGCCTTTGTGAATACAATGAAAGGAGCCTGGAGAAATGAAGATGTAGTTTCTGCCGGGTGTGTTCTGGCCTTTTTGCATTTATGTTTAAAACTGAAGGAGACAAAAACAGGGTTTTAGAATCTGGTCCATGGTCTTTCGCGGATCACCTCGTGTTGCTTAAATCGTGGGAACCCAATACACCTCCTCATCATTGATATAACATGTTTTTTTTCCCGGTTCAACCCTGACACAGAGCAACGATTTTGCTGCATTCGAGAAGCAAGATGTACTTAGAAGGGAGGTTAGCAATAAGGATTGGTGTCCAACAAATTTAGGAGTAAAATAATATTTTAATTTATCTAATTATTATGTTTCATTCTCTTTTCATTTTTTTTTTTTTTTTTTTTCCTTTCTCTTCATTTCCCATTACACGAGTCATTGACTTTTTAACGACTAACCATGAAGGTCAGGATTGTTATAGTGTGACGCGGACAGGAGAAGAAGGATCGGATCTCTCCACAGCATTAACAACATATATACGTCAAAGAACCGTATCCATAACAAGTATCAACACTCTCCCCGCTCATCTTCCACTTGGCCTTGTTTACTGATGATGCTTTTCTTTCCGTTACCGTCTTCCAATCGAGTTATTCGGAAAGGAGCACCGTTGCTCGACAAAGGCCAAGTGGAAGATGAGCGGAGAGAAAGAGTGTGTTGATACTTGTCATGGATACAATTGTTTGACACATGTATATTTTGTTAATGCCGGTAGAGAGATCCAATCCTTTTCCTCCTCTCCGTGTCAAATGCAAAAATAATCCCGACATTAATATTTAGTTTTTCAAAAAGTCAATTACTCATGTACTG
Source organism: Eucalyptus victrix (assembly GCA_016097545.1). Classification (NCBI taxonomy): domain Eukaryota; kingdom Viridiplantae; phylum Streptophyta; class Magnoliopsida; order Myrtales; family Myrtaceae; genus Eucalyptus; species Eucalyptus victrix. The sequence continues at coordinate 33,418,658 of CM027837.1, forward strand.
GAAACTAAGAGAAAAGGGGAAAAAAAGAAAGGAAAAAGAAGAAGAAAAACAAATATATGAGAAGTCGAAATGAGCCGTCCAATTGATTTGCTGTTAACGGGATAAATTAAAAATGCGATTCATAAATTTAGAGGACACCAATCCTTATTACTAACCTACCTTCCAAGAACATCTTATTTGGATGAGACCTCAAGTGTAGCAAAATTGTTGCTCTGCGTTAGGGTTGGACCGGGTGAAAAAGAATATATATTACTTCCTGCTTTGAGCAAATTGCTTTCGCAGAAGTTGTTAGTAGCCGAGTAGAGCTCCTAATATGATATCATTGGGTGGTCAATTGAAGGAGAGCTTTTTTACTAGTATTCGATGCCTTCTAAGCAAGCAAATGACAACGACCGAAAGTATAGCTGATATGGTTGGCACCATAATGTATAGTAACTAGAGCCGCTTATCCTTTGATGATTTCTTTCCATTTACTTTGCACAATGGGGCTTGAAAAATTTCATTTTACAAAGTGCTTCATTCCCATTGAATGAGAGAATCAACATATTTCCAAAGGGTCCGCCGGTAGGAATCTCTCCCGATATCTTACTAAAGGACAAGTTCAATTTTTTCAGATATGTAAGTCCTTCCGAGGACTTGGGTATCATTTTGTATGACTCTTTGTAGGAGAGGTTGAGGAAAACCAATCCTCTGAGGTTACTGATCAATTGCGGTGTCAATCCTTGAAATGAATTCCTTAACAAGTCAAGAGAAGGAAGGGTATTTAACTTCTTGATTAAACTCGGTATGGAGCCTTTAAGTCAATCCAAGAAATATCAATGCTCTCTATGGCTGTCATTTTCCCCATCTGATCTGGTAGTCCTCCATAGAAAGAATTGTGATAGATTGACTAATATGAGTTCTTGAACGCTTCACAGATTGACCATTTGTTTCCAATGCAATTGAAGATAGATACCAATATCCTATTTTGCTGGAGCAGCAACTCTTCTAAACCAGTCAAGTTGCATATCTCATTAGGGATCAGTCCCTCGATATGGTTGTTATCAGGGTACGGCTTTTGTAGCTTTCTAGTCCCCCAATAGATGATGGGATGCTGCTGTTTATATCATTATCGTTCAACTATAGAAAGTCAAGCTCGTCAAGAAACCCATTTGGTTGGGAATGTGACCGACATCTGGGAGCGACTAGAATTCATAGGGAACTTGAGAAGTTATTGATAGATTTCGGTATGGAAATGAAGCCATTTTTCTTCCAGAAACAAGGTCTGTAGGGACTGGTAATTAGATAAAGCAGAGATAAAACCAAGCTCGAACCATAAGTCTCTCCTGTTAGCTAATAGACTGAACTGTGAAGTATCTGAGGTTCTTTAAGTTGCCCAAAGCCATTCGACTAGAGCTCCCTGTGATGAATGTGGTAAGGTTTTGTGATAACTAGGTGAAAATGCTAGTACTAACACCTAGAGAGGGTGAATAGGTATTTGAAAACAAACATTGATGAATAAATGTGAAATAAATTAAATTGCAAACAAAGTCTAAAAAATGATCAGAATTTGATTAAACGAGCTATCAGACTTCTAGTGCAGAATTCAAAATTCGATAAGAGATGGACTAGATTTTTACAAAACTTAAAATGTTGCAACAAATAAAGTTGAGAAGAGTTAAGGAAAAAAAGAAGAGCACATAAGATTTATAGTAGCTCGGCTTAGATCAAGCCTATGTCCATTCTCTTACATTGGCAGTCTTTTGCTAAAATTTACTATGGTATCAACAGAGAAGTACAATATTTCGAGTGCAAACACTCAGGGGAAGATTTTTTTTTTCCCACACTAAGTCACTCTTCTTGTGATTTTCTTTCTTGAATACAATTTGTAAGAGCTTATCATTGAAGAACAAGTGGTTGGAAAGGCTTCAGATTTTGAAATTTCGATTTTCACACACTCTCTCAAATAGACTAAATGACCTCCTTAAATACTCCTTTACGCCTTACTAGCTGTTAGTATTCTCCAAAGGAATTTCTTCCAATTAATTTATTGGATAGAATCGATTAAGGAAATCTTGTAACTATTTGAAGATTGAGATGAAAATCCATTGATTCTGGTCACCAATACAATTATAATCTAGGTTTCCATAAGTAGATGCTTTCAAAGGAGGAACTTGTCTTCAAGATTGATTTCATCAATTCGTAATTGATTCCATCAATGTATTTATAAAAGGTAAGTGAGATTTTTTGCCAGAAAGCTAGATATTAAAGGATAAATCTATATAACATTCATACTAAATCCTTGTCGTAAGATCAATAACCTTGAGTCTGATTATATCTTCATTCTAGACTTGATTGCAGTCTAGAATGCATAAGAGTGAGAAAGACTTCTGGAATGAATAGACTTTGACAAGAGTCTGCGATATAACTTCAAAAGTCTACTATTCTTTAGAATAAGAACAAGAACAAGAAAGTTTTGTGAACTTCAAAACCTGGTAAGAATTTTCTCAACAATCTCTCTTTTTTTATGGTGACAAAATTTTTATACAGATTTAAGCATAATATGAAAGTTATCGTGCAAAACAGTATTTCAGTAGCACGTGATAATTGATAACAGATAGTAAGCACAATAAAGTTTGCATAAGTCTGCATAAGTTTGCACTCACATGAAAAACTTAGTCAAACAATTGTATGCATAAAAGAAACACCATACCAAACACCATACACACCAGCATAGAAAAACTCAACCATACACCAATTCAAAGCTTAAATTTGCAAAAACTCTCCCCATTTTTGTTAACAACAAAAAGAGAAAATCAAACAAGCACAAAAAAGAGTTGGGTTTGAAAAGGACCAGGGTTGTCTAGGAACATGAACAAGTCAGAAATCCTCCCAAGTCTGCATGGTCTCCTTAAGTTTAGTTAGGCACTAATGAAAAACAGTCTCAACTTTCTTCAAATTCTGTGATGCCTACTGATTCATAGTCTGAACTTTATCATCAAGACATTTTACCCTTTTGGTGAGAGACTCTGAGGTAGTACCGAGAGTAGTATGCAACTTCTGGATTTCAACCTCTATCCCATATTACTGTGCCTTAATCTCCAAAATGAGCTCTACTATCCAAGGATAGTTTGATTCCGGTTCAATTTGGGCACTAGCTTTTGCAAAATGTATCGATGGGTATCAAGAGGTGAAGGAACATGGACCTGAACATGTGAAATTTGTTTCTCCCCTTAAACATTAGCTTTTTTGTCCTGACCCTCAAGAGAAACTTCAATGAAATTGGAGGCATAAATATCTTCAGCATCTGAAGGAGATCAACTGATGTCATCACTAGTAGTAGGTTTGACAGTCTAGTCAATAAGAGGAGTTTTCTCACCTACTCACCTCGTCATAATGGCTTCAGTCTCAGAAAAAACTCATTCTCCTTCCTACATTGCTCTTCCATCATTGGTTTGTTAACCAGTACCTGTCTCTCCAACATCTCGTGCATCAATTTCCCTTGTATCGTCTCATTCTTTGTCAGTGTCCTCTTGTTCCTTGTTCATATTGGCATCTTTCTTGTCATGATCTGGGTCATCATCCTTATTCTCTTTTACTCCAGTTTCTTCTCCATCACTTTCTTCTTCTGGTTCTTTCTTGCTTTCATCCTCTTCTTTTTCCTCAGAATCGGTTATGCCTCCAAGAGAATCACGCATGGCAATATCAGAGATGATCTCGTCTTTAACATCTTCCTCTTCTTTCATCTTGGAGAAGAATAGGTCATTTTCTTTTTGGAGTTCGCGAGACAATGCTTTTTTCTTTGTGCTTATTTTCATTAGCAGATCTTAACTTAGTTTTGTTAGTAGATTCTTTCCTCATAAGTTTCAAGGCTTCAGAGAGATCCTTCAATCTCATTTTCGAGATCATTTTAAGTCCAATTTGCATGGAGACAATGGTTTTGGAGCAAAACTTTGATGGCGGTTGAATCTAAAAGTGTTGAAAGAGTTTGGTTACCAATGCTGTGTACGGAAGTTGTCCCTTTCCCTTTATGACAGTCTTGTACATGTGCAATAGGATTGTGTGAGGAAGTGGAAAAGCAACACCATTGCAAATGGCCCACATCATTTTTGCCTCGAATCTAAAAACATCAGTTTCTGAAGTAGCCTTAGGTTTGATGCAGTTGATGACAATCTTGTGGAGCAAAATATTAGAAGCAGACATCCTAAAGTAAGTAATACTTCCCCTAGGAATCCTGTCCTTCACTAGAAACTTGATGACCTCTTCATTAGACATATTGATGAGCAAGAATCCGCTCCTTTCAACCTATAAAATGTTAGCCAACAAATTAACATCAACGTCAAACACATTATCACTCACTGTAAATTGAACATGAGTGGGATTCAAAGCAGACAGGTTATAATAAAAGTAAGCGGTCAATTCTGGTAAGCATCAAATGACTCCACACGTAATCTTTTCATCTGAAGTTTGGCAAATTTATCTCTCAAATTTACCTTGATGGAATCCATGAAATCAAAATTGATGATTTAAAGGTTGATGACCCCCCTGTTCAGTATATGTGAGTAAACTTTCCTGTGCTTCTTTGACCGAAAAAGCTTCCTTTTTGGTCCAGCGATTTCTGTAGCAACACCCATTTTGGGTTGAAAATTTTTGAACACCCTCTTATCATCATATTCCTTTTTGCTCTCAGTTTGGCCTTCTGTGCCAAAGCAAGGATTAACAAGAAAGTTCAAAAATTCCTTTTCCACTCTACCAGCCTTTTCCAGCCTTAAGTTCTCCATAGCTCTCAAGAACAGAGTTTCATTTCCATAGCCATTTTCTTTCAAGAATGAACTTATAAAATCCATGGGACTTCCTCCCTTTTTCAAAAACTCATAATGTTTAAGAAGTGTTTTGGGCTTTCTTACTGAAATAGGTGTCGCTTCCTGAGTAACCTCTTCTTCCACTGATTGTTGATTTGTGCTTCGAGACGATTCATCCCCCATGAGATCAAAATGCGTTGGACTTTCAGGGATGAACTGAGGCTCACGACTGAGTGTGGAAGGCTTTCAGAAGGATGTTTCTATCATAGGTTGAACTGATGAGTCTGCTCGTCCATAGACTTTAGTTAGATGCAACAGTAGTATTCAGCTTGTCATGAATGAACTTGAATAATCTTTTCTCCAATGGCTTGGTGAAGATATATGCTATTCTTCGAATCAATGACTTGAACATTGATTTCGCCATTTTGCACGTGGTCTATTATGAAATGATGGCGAATTTCAATATGCGTTGCCTTTGAATGAATAATAGGATTTTTGGTAAGATTAATCGCACGTGTGTTGTCATATCCGATTTCAATGCAAGATTCTTTTATTCCAAAGTCCCTTAATTGTTGCTTGATCCAAAGAATCTATAAACAACAACTTCCAAGAGCAACATATTTTACTTATGCTATTGAGAGTTCCACAGTGTTCTGCTTCTTTGAGAACTAGGACGCTAACATTTGTTCTTAGAGTTGGCATGTTCTTGAAATACTTTTTTTTTATCAACTTTATAACAAGCTAGATTAGCATTTGAGTATCCAAGTAATGTAAAGTCTCCTCCTTTTGGATACCATATACCTAACTTTGGATAAGTTGTAATATATTTGATAATACGTTTGACAGCACTAAGATGAGACTTTCTAGGATTAGCTCGGAATCTAGCGCACATACATACACTAAATAAAATATTAGGTCAAGAAGTAGTAAGGCAGAGAAGAAAACCAATCATGCTTTTGTATGTGTTTTGATCAAATTTCTTGCCATCTTCATCCTTATCAAGTTTTGTAGAACTTGACATGGGAGTCTAAGTCTTGTTGCAGTTTTCCATCCCAAACTTCTTAATAACCTCTTTGGCATATTTCTCTTGAACAATGAAAGTTCATTTCTTTGAATATCTCATTTGTAGACCCAAAAAGAATGTTAATTCACCCATCATGCTCATTTCAAATTCTTCCTGCATAGATTTTGAAAATTTCTTGCACAGACTTTCGTTAGAAGATCCAAAGATTATATTATCTACATATATTTGAATTAATAGTATTGTGTCAACCATTCTTTTCTTGAAACCATTGCTTGTCAAAAACTTACTTAGTCTCTCATACCAAGCTCGAGGTGCCTGTTTCAAACCATACAAAGCTTTATTCAGTTTGTAGACAAAGTTTAGTTTTCTGAGATCTCATAATTGTGGCAGTTGTTCCACATAAACTTCTTCTTGTATGAACCCATTTAGGAAAGCACTCTCGACATCCATTTGTAATAACCTAAAATTATGGAATGTATATGCAAGCAATAATATTATGGCTTCTAACCTAGCTATAGGTGCATATGTCTCGTCATAGTCTATTCCTTCCTCTAGTGTATAATATTTTGCAACAACCCTTGCTTTATTCCTTGTTACTTTACCTTTCTCATCCAACTTGTTTCCAAACACCCACTTTGTTTCAATCACAGATTTTCCTTTTAGTTTTAAAGTTAACTTCCAAACACCATTAATACCGAATTGTCTGAGTTCTTCCTGCATCGCTTCTATCCAGCTTTTGTTAGATAAAGCTTCTTCTACTTCCTTTGGTTCTATTTCATAAATAAGAGTTAGGGCATTTAAGTCTCATTTTTCTTTGGATTTAGTATGATTCCTTATTCTATATTGCCAATAATAAACTCTTTAGGATGGCTTGATTTGTACTTCTAATTACTCTTAGATCTGTCACATTCTACAAGGGTTTGCAAATTGTCAGTTTCCTTTGACTCTTATGACTTTTCTTTTGCTTGACTTTGATCATCGAAAGACTGAGGTTCCTTGGGGGAATCAGAATTTATTAAGTCTGAAACTAGTTTAGATTCTTCAGGTTGAGTTTGATCTTTTTGGTTTTGAGCACTTTCTTGAAATCTGACATTCATGGATTTTTCAAGAATTTTCCAGACCGATCATTTCCATTCTTCAAAATGGACTTGCAACCAAACACATGAAAATAAGAGATATTTAGTTTTTTTTCTTTGTAAACTTTGTAGGGAGTTTTCTCTAGGATGGACTTTAAGAATGCTCTGTTAATTATATAATAGGCAGTTGAAACTGCTTTTGCCCAAAAACGAGAAGAAACTCTACTTGCTATTAGCAGAGTTCTAGCAATCTCCTGTAACGGCCTATTTTTCCTTTCTACAACTCCATTTTGTTCTGGAGTCTATAGAGAGGAGAAAACATGTTTTTTTTTTTTTTTTTGGTGAAAAGGTAAGTAGAGGAGAAAACATGTTGATGACCATTCTTATCACAAAAATTTGCAAAGTCTTGATTTTCAAAATTCCCCCATAATCAGTCATTATGCTTGAAATAGCATAACCTTTCTCGTTCTGAACCTTCTTAACAAACTTTGAAAATATATGAGAAGGTTTCAGTTTTATTTGCCAAGAAGAAAATCCATGTGAATCTTGAATAATCATCCAGAACTACAAGCATCATTTCTTACCATCAATGCTTTGAGTTCTACATGGTCCAAAAAGATCCATGTGAAGAAGTTGCAAGACGTGATTAGTGGAAACTTGATTTATAGGTTTAAAAGAGTTTTTGACCTGTTTTCCCAGCATACATGGAGTACACAACTCAGATTTCTAGTACACCATTCTTAAAGACCACAAACCAGCTTCTTAGACAAAAGTTTAGCAATTTGTTTTATACTCACATGTCCAAGCTTGCGATGCTAGAGATATGCTTCATCTTGAATTGAGATAAGACATTGAGAGTTCTCTGAACTTATGTTGAGAAGATAAATATTACCATGTCTTCGCCCAGTGAAAGATTGAGAGAAGTCTTGACTAACTTTATCACAAACATCTTCTTAGAAATTGATTCTGAATCCTATATTACATAGTTGGCTTATGCTCAAAAGATTATAATTCAAACCTTTCACGAAAGAAACATTATTGATGATCAAAATTCCAATCTTCACTGTTCCATGTCCAATAAATTTTCATTTGTTGTTTCCACCAAATGAAACATTTCCTCCATTTTGCTTTTCTAATTTTACAAAACTGCTTGAGTCTCTAGTCATATGTTTAGAACAGTCACTGTTCAAATACCATTTACTTTTCCTTTTTACAGTAATTTGCAGTAAAAAAGAAATCTCAAACTTTCTTTGGTACCCAGACTTTCTTAGGTCTTGGTGAGTTAGTTTTAAAGAAAGCCTTTACCTAATCCTTTTTAACAAGTCTACAAACTTTAGGACATTTATTCTCAAAATATTCTGAGCTGTTACACTTAGAACATTTAAGAGTATTCCAGTCAATAGGTTTTACAAAAAAGTTTTTGAAAATGACTTTTGTAAAAAGATTTTGAAGGTCTTTATCTAAGTCTCTCATTAACTTAAGGACGATCGATCAAAAGAGTACTTTCTTCACTCAGACCCAAGCCAGATATGTTATAGCAGGGTATTTGAGCAAAAATGATTTTCTCTAAAGGTTTTCATCCTTTAGAGAACTTTGTGGAAATATCTAAAATATCATTTTTCAAACATTCATTTTCTTTTGAAAGCAAATAAGCATTTTATTTTAAATCATCAAAATCATTTTTTAGATTCTCAAACTTTTATCTTCAAGAATTATCATGTTGCTTGAGTTTTGAATTTTCCTTCTTTAATTCGGAGATCATTTTAAAAGAAGATTTGAGGTTCCAGCAAAGTTCATCTATATACTTTAAAACTTTAATAGGAATTTCTGAATCACTTACCTTGATTTCCTTATCAGATTCTAAGTCCGTGTCTGTGTCTGAATCTGACTCTGATTCTAAGTTTGATTCTAAGTGAGCTATTAGACAGATTTTTGCAAAATCCTCTTCACTTTCTTCACATTTTGTGTTACTCCAGGTTTCTACTTTTAGAGCTTTCTTGTATTTTTCATACTTTCCTTTCTTCTTTTTCAGCAAGGGACAATTATACTTGATATGTTCCTTCTTCTTGCACTTAAAGCATATCACATCCTTGCTAGTTTCGGCATCTTCCATTGATCTTTTCTGGAAATTTTACTTGCTTTGCTTTTTCCAGTTCAATTTTCTTCCTTTCCTATTTAGCTTCCTGAATTTCTTTATCATGAGAGCCAGCTCCTCATCGTCCATATCATCATCTGTGTCTGCATCATCAAAATTAGCATTATACTTAAGCGCAAGTGACTTTTTACCTTTTGGATCCTCTTTATCATTGATCTGTTCCATTTCATGCGATTGAAGAGTGCCTATCAGCTCATCAACAGAAAGAGGTATGATTCTTTGTGTTTCCCAAATTTATGTTTTCACATGGCTCCAATCATTTGAAAGTCTTCGCAGAAGTTTGTTGACCTTCAGTGGAGTAGAAATTTGTTGACCATGATGTGCCAACCCATTTATAATTTCTGTAAATCCACTAAACATATCTCAAATAAACTCTCCAGGCTTCATTCTGAATGATTCATATTGACCAAATAAGATATTAATTTTTGTCTCCTTTACATAGTCTGTTCCTTCATAGGTGACATGAAGTGTATCTTAGACTTCTTTAGTAGTTTCACATGAAGAAATTCTATTATATTCAGCAGGAAACAATGTGACATCCTGAAAACTCAAGTTCTGATTTCGATCGGATAAGTCGGGATTTTCATCAACGCGCTTATGGCCTTATTCTCTGAGAGGGCCCCTCACGAGATATGGTGCCTATCAGGTGAAGCCGTTAAGGGATTTTAACGCAGTAACCTTGAGAATTCGACTCGGAATCGACTTCTCGACCGTGCTAGTCTACAAGGGTCATTATGGCACCGTAAAAAATTTATCGAAGACCGAAAATAGGTCGATTCGACAGAGATATGTAATTAGTGTGTGGTTGATTTCACCAAGTTGCAAAATACTCGTCGATCAGCACTAGACCGACTTTTATATCGTTTTGGTACTCGGTGTCTGTAATTGAAATCTCGAGATTTTCACAACAATTGAGGGTCGCCAATGAGTCAAAGATGTACATTATGACTCGAGATAAATCAATCACGGGTCAATTGCACTAAAAATTCCTAAAAGCTACTACTCAGTAGACTAGGTCATGCTAAAATCACGTCAGATTGAAATTAACTGCAAATTTGAATACGATTTCAGAAATTGAAAGTTGTCATGTCACAATCTATTTTAGGAATATCGACTCATTCTCCGAAGAATTTTCGGAGATTCCGAAATTTTTACAGAAAATCGATCCAAACGTTGCAGAAAAAAAAATAACGGAAATTCGGATGGGCTCATTTGAAGGGAATTTTGGCCTCTTTACCGAGCTATTTGGCAAAAGGAACTTGCAGAAATTGTGTGGGCCTTTTCTTCATCAACATTGGACACCAAATTGGAGGATTGGAGATGAAATTGAAGCTCAAATTTGTGAAATTCGGAGCTTGGTTTTGGGAGAGCACTTTTGGCTTCAATTGGTTTATTTATAGGATCTTCTAAGCAAGAAAGTAAATTGGGGGATACAATGGATAAGCATGGAGACTTTGAGACCAAAGAATGATGAATTATAGATATTTCCCTTGACTTTCTTGCCTCTCTCTCCTCCTCCTTTCCAATCGTGCGAGCCATCCCCTTCGCTGCCGACCTCCCTCTCTTTTCTATCTTTCATTTTCTTTGTATGGGTTCTAGCTGTCGCAAGCCTCATCCCCTTTTTCCTCAATTTGTTATGCCTTTGCCCATTCCCCATGTCTCTCTCCACCCCCACCAGCGAATAAAACCCCCCATCCATTCATCTTTTGTTTCTCCTCTGCAGCAGCCTCGGAGATCTACCGCACCATCTCCCTTTGCCACCGAATTCAATCCCTCCATCCCTTCCGTTGACTACCGCACCATCAACGACCCGCATCGAGTCAACCCAGCAACGCCCGAAGATGCTCCTTCCGGCGATTGGTTGAATGCCAAACTTCAGCGCTGCAGCTCCATCATCCCCGCCTCCTCGTCTCTTCATCTCGCCGCAGCTCCATCGATTTCATCTCCAAGTTTGCTTCATCCGCGGGCCTTTGCCAGCAACCCACGCGTTCTTTTTCTTCACACCCTCGAGCCCGCAAGCCCATTTGAAGCCCGGGAGCTTCAGCTCCAGCCCACACAAATCCCAGCAACAGTCCACGCATTTTACTGCAGTTCAGTCCATGCAATATGTTCGGCCAAGTCCAGCCCGTGAGCAAGCAGTCCACGTAATTTTTCATCGGCCCAACAGCTTGCAATTCCAGCCCATTCGGAGTCCACCAGTCCAGCCCACATTTCGGCCCAGTCTTGAAGCTCGCGAAGCAAGCCAAGCCTAGACCAAGACCAGCAATTTGCTGTGGGCTTGCAAGGTTTCTTGGCCCAGCCCGAGTGTCCATCAGCGCCACCAAAACTTAGGGTTTCAACCGCCTTTGCGCCGTCATTGCGGTGAACCGGTTTCCTAAATAAATCGGTGAGTTTATACTCTAAAGTCTTCTTAGTAGGCTAATGTTGTTTAAGGGGTGTTTAGTTTAATTTGATTAGGAATTAGGTGGTTAATTAGATTAAATTAGTAATTTAATTATACAATTATGCATGTTAGGTGGTTAGATTACATTAAGTGAGGCCTAGATAAATTGTATTATTTATCTAGAAGGGTTCGGGAATTTTCTGGGTCCGTATCGGTACTTAATTTAGTGATTTTGGCCTAGGTTAGTATTTTTAGAATTTAAATTGATTTATTTAATTAATTTCAGTAATTATTTAATTACTAATTATTTTTTCCGGAAATTAGACTAGGATAGTCGATGACTGGAATTTTGTGCTGATTGCAATGGCGTGGTTAATTCATGCAATTGGGTGTTAAATTGCACAAATTGAGTGCTGATTGGAAATTTGAGTGTTTAATTCCAGAATTTATGAATTTCTAATAATTATTCAGAAAATCCCGGGTGTTGAATTTTAATAGATTCTATAAAATAGTGGAATTTTAAATTAGAAGATATCAAATTTTCTGGTCCAAGTTGACTGTGTACCGACGCACGATTATTTTACCATGTATTTCTAATAGGAAGAAAAAGGCGAGGTTCACCATTTTAATTAAGGCATTTGAGTGCAATGGATGGTGCCTCGGGCCAGAATTGAATGATCATGTGTTGGGTAAGAGAATCTGTCCCCGGTATGTGTCGGTGGATGTTAATAGTTAAGAGAACCCATCCCCAGCATGTGTTGGTGAATGTTAATAGTTATTATTTAACTCCGGTGTGTGTCGGTGGATATTATTTAATCCTGGCATGTGTTGATGGATATTATTTAACCCCAGCATGTGTCGGTAATTATTATTTAACCCTGGCGTGTGTTGGTAATTATTATCTAACCCCGGCATGTATTGGTAATTATTATTCTTCCCTGGCGTGTGTTAGTAGTTATTATTCTTCATCAGCGTGTGTCGGTGGTTATTATGCTTCCTTGGCGTGTGTTGGATAAGATTGCTTGTGTAGGTAGTAATAGTTAATTCATTGGAATGCATGTTGAGTTGAATTGATGGACTGAGATGTGTTGGTACTTCTTGCTTTGATGTGTATCGGTAGCTCTTGCTCGTGTGAGTAGTGATTAAATTGTGATTCTTGCTCGTATGAGTAATGATTTGTTTGGACGTTTCAAATTGGTGTGTGAATTTGTTATATACACACGACTCTGATATGAACTGTGCTAACTTGTAGGGAAGAACCGAGGCTGTCACGCCCTAGACCCCGAGCACGGCAACATCCTACTATGGTCAAGTAAATGCGACGTTCCTAGGTAAAGTTGCCAACCCATTCATTTTAAATTTGCATGTGGAAGCGTACTGTAAAACTCTTGATAATAAAGTACGGGATAGAGCAACAGGAAGCAATTTCACAACAATGCACTTTCATAAATCAACGGAGTTTATAAATAGATGTCTATAGCCAAAAGTCTATAAAAGACCGGTTCTTAAAAAGAAACTGTCCTACGACCTACAGGTCGGACACGATCTCCAATCCCTTCAGACTTTACCTCTGCAACTCCACAAGGCCTATCGGACGAACTGGCCACTCCGTCCACTAGGAACCTGAAAATGTAAGCCCACAATAGGGTGAGACATTGTTTCAGCAAGTTCACCCCCTAAACTCCTATTAGAAAGAAAATACGCCCAAGGATGGCCTAGCCACACCATCACAAACAATGAGACTCACCTTTGCCTCAATTTCCTCCCTGTAGGTTAGCACAGTTCATATCACTCAATCACATGCAGTAATAAGGATTTTAAACAATCGAAACATAATCACTTTCATAATAACAACAACCACAAGGGTCCTAATTATAAGACCGAACCGTTATGACGCGTCCCATATCATGCCACACAATTTCATCCCATAATCCGGCTCATCAATCAACACCCGACATGTGTTCCAATTGTCATTTACTGCCATATAATGGCATAGCCTACTTGCTATTCGGCTATCTACTGACATTAATGCTAGGCATCGCCTCCCCACCTTGGAGAGCGGCTTCGTCACTACGTCGATGGTGTTCCCGAAGGAGCATAGGTCCAGTTGGCCTAGCCTCTACTGCGATCTGAGCCTTATCATTATGTTGACGGCGTTTCCAAAGGAATATAGGTTCAGTTGACTTAGCCACTACTACGACTGAGTCTTTTAGCCAGCACACGACAATTCAATATTGGCCCTTGGGCACTTTGCATTTTACTCAAATGCTCCCATTACAATAGTAATCCTTAAAAATCCAATTTCGGTGCCAAACCCGACACTCGAGATTTTTCTGAATAAATCCATATTTTTCACAATCAACATTCAATTTGTAATATCCAACCATTGAATTGATAATATGAATGCATAGCAGCAATCAACACGAAATTATGACAATTTAAGGTCCTAGAAAAATTTTCGGAATTTAATAAATAATTAAATTTATTCCGAAAATTATATAAATAATAATATTTTATTAATATTTTATTAATTTAAAATAATATTATTATTTTTTAAATAATTAAATAAATTCGAAATATTTAATATATATGAAATGATCAATTAAGGCCTAAATAGAATTATACTAATATAAACATCTATTTAGCCTTAATTAATCACACACTAAACTAATTACACCTCTTAATCAAATCTACACTTAACTAAATTAATTACCCACAAAACCTAACTTAACTTAAACTAAGCATACCCAAAGCATCATTAATCCTCTAATCCAAGTTTAGAGGCTAAACTCACCGGAATTGCTTTCCGGTGAGTTCCCGGTGAAGATCACCGCGAGGTGGTCGAAAAATCTCCACGGGGCAACACCAAATAAGGACCGAAAAGTACCCAAATCGGGCCTTGAAGATCTGTGACCTAGCTGGAACTCAGCCACTAATCTTGGTCGGAGGAGGCTGATCCGACAAGTCCAACGGCCGGAAAAGGTTGGAAACAGCCAGGCGATGGAGGTGGGGCAACGACGGAGCTTCAGCGATGACTGACCGGGGCTCTGGCATTGGCGATGGCGAGCAGCAGCTAGCTGATGGCTCGAACGGTTGAGGACGCGCGAGCAGCGAGAAACGATGGCCACCGGCGCACGGGCGAGCTGCTGGCTTCGGCTAACTAGCAACAGCTCTCCGGTGAGCTGGACGGCCACCACAATGGCTTAGGCGACAGCGGAGAGGCTGAGAAGCGGCCTGGGCAAATGGACGACAATGCTGAATAGCGAACGGTGGTGACGGAAGGAGGGGAGCAGCGAGCAGGCGAGCGGAACGGCGTGCCCGCGGGCGAGCGGAGCTCTGGCTGGCGTTCGAGCGGCAACAAGTGAAGAGGGAGGCCGGCTGAGCTTCTGGTTCGCACGGTCTCTCTCTCTCCTCTCTCTCCAAGTTCCAAGAAGTCCCATGATTCAAGGAGGAAGATGATGTGAGAGCCCACCTTTTTGAGAGCAAAGGAGCACCCTACACTTGTCCAAATCTCCTCCACTTTAGCCCCACCAATGACCTCACATGAGGTCACATTCCACTCACACCAAACTTCCATGACAAGCTTCTAATGGGTCCATTTTGCCTCATAAACCATGGCATACGAATTTTGCAAAGTTGTACATCAAATTCTTCAATTTCATTCAATCCATCTCCAATTGAGCCAAATTGAAGTCCATAAAATTAATCCAATGTCACCACACTTCAATTCACTTTTTTACTTGACCATAGAACCATCTTAGATCCCAAAAGTACTACCAAAAGCAGCCTACCTATTTTCTCAAACCAAATAACCATACTTTGATTTTTCGCCGAAAAACTCTGTCTGTAGAAAAACCTTCTAAAGATGAGTCAACGTTCCTAAAATGATTTGTGACACAACAAGACTTTCAATTTTTGAATTCGGGTTTAATTTCACGGTTAATTTCAATTCGGCACGAATTTAGCGTGTCCTAATCTACCGGATAGTTTTTAGGAATTTTTATGCATTTAACCATTGGTTGATTATTTTCAAGCCACAAAGTACATTTTCGACACATTGGCGACTCTTGGTTTTTGTAGAAATCTCAAGATTTCAAATACAGACACAGGGTACCAAAACGACAGAGAAATTGGTCTAGTGTCAATTGACAAGATTTGTGCAATTCCATTTGATCTCATACCTTTGTCAAGTCGACCTATCTCCGGTCTTTAATTGATCTATGCCGCAATGACCCTTGTAGGTTAGTAAGGTCAAGCAGTCATTTCCTGGTCGAATTCTCAAGTCTTATGCGTTAGAATCTCTTAACGGCTTCACCTGATAGACTAGTTATCCCATGAATGATCAGCTCAAGGAAAAGAACTATATGCGCGTAGATGAAATGCCTGACTATTTCGATCGAAATCAGAACTTGAAATTTAGGATGTCACAGAGGCCAAGAACTTGCCAAGGTAAGTTCTATGCTCTGATCGTATGATTGTGTGATTAGAACGCTTCTAGGCATATTTCCCTCCTAATCAGGGTTTCGAGCGTGAACTTGTTGAGATATTGTCTCACTGGTTATTGTATAATAATTTTCAGGTTCTTAGATGGTGGTATTGGAAGGCCAAGGCCCCGAAGTCTAAGGAGATGGAGTATGGAGGATCATCGGATGTGTCCTATTAGTATGTCGTAGGACAGCCTATTTTAAGAGTTGACCTTTTTGTATGCTTTCGACTAGACTCATTTTGTACCTGAATTTTGTTGTATATAAAAGTCTACTTCTGTGAATTATTGTCCTACTTTTCTATCCCGAGATGATTATTGTCAGGCGATTTATTTTTGTTTCTACATGTGCAATAAAATGAAAGGGTTGACGACTCGTCCTAGGAAGTCGTAAATTTTATCTATCAGAGAGGGATGGGCACGCGCTCGAGGATCGGGGCGTGACATCCCCGTTTAGTGGTATCAGAGCTTAGTTTGTCTATGGAGTGATAAGGTGTGATGGGTGCTTGGGATAGTTAGTAGGATTGACCTTTATTTGATGGCAATGCATGTTTGTGATAGCTGATTTGGTAAAATTGTTTGTTATTATTGCTCAACTTCTAATTCGGTGTGGAATTGGAAGGTAGGTCTTTGTAGAAAGCCTGCAAGATGAGCAGTCAGGAGCAAAGGACTCCCAGTAAGAGCTTGGTAAGGCCTGCCGCTCGAGGTAGAATGCCGACGAGGGTCGGTACCCGAGGAGGCCATGGTAGAGCATCAACTCAGGCTAGCGCAAGTGGTGTAACACCACTTTCAGTCAGTGCTGGTGTAGCTGCACCTAGTGATCCAGGAACTATTGGGATCATGCAGGTGTTTGAGTTAAAGAGAGATCTGATGGGGGCAACAGGCCCAGAACCAAGCCGCCACCTTTACTGTCATCGTTGTAGCCGCTGCTCAAGCTACCGCTACTGCTACCGTTGTCGTCGTTACTAAGGCTGTAGCCGCTGCCGCACTTGTTGTTGCACTCGTTAGGGCTCAGCCTAAGAATGTGGTAGTGCATGGAGAGAGACCAATCCACAAGTTGGTGGAGCAGTTCATTAAGATGAACCCACCAAGGTTCATTGGTTCAAGAGATTTAGAAGCTGCGTCACTTTAGATACAAGACCTCGAGAAGGCGTTTGCACTTCTAATGTGCAATGGAGAGGAGAAAGTAACTCTGGCAATGTATCAACTTCAAGGTAACGCAAACATCTGGTGGAGAGCCACCAAGGAGATAGTGTGTTCGAAAGGTGTGGTCCCAGTGTGAGACGCCTTCTTAAGAGCCTTCAATGATCAGTACTTTTGGGTAGTGCCCGAGAACAAAAGATGGAAGAATTCCAGCATCCCCGTCAAGGATTGATGTCTGTTGACCAGTATGGGGTCAAGTTTGTGAAGCTCTCTCAATATGCTTTGAGATTGATTGAGATCCAGAGGATAAAGCTTAAAGGTTTAGGAATGGCCTTCGGCTAGAGCTGAAGCAACCACTGGTAACATTGGACTTAAAGAATTACCACGAGGTTTATAATCGAGCACAGATGATAGAAAGAAGCCTGAATGAGCAAGCCGCCTTATTTGGATCGAGGTTCAATTCGCACCGAGAAGGGGTCCAACATGGGAAGAGGCTCATGACTAGAGGAATGTATCCTATTCTACCCAAATGGAAGGGTGGGATCAAAAAGGCAGCACCAAGACAGAATGGTGTGTGTCACTTCTGTGGAAAAACGACACAGACCGGCCCTATGCATTTTGAGATGGGTACGTGTTATGAATGTGGCTAGTGGGGTCACATAGCTAGGAATTGTCCCTAAAGACTAATGGAACCGCAACAATTACTACCACCTCCACCAATGGGTTAGAACCGAGGAATTGCACCGCAGAATGCACTGCACGGTGGATTGAACAGGTAGCCAGCTTAGAGATGAATCGGGTCGTGTACTGATCAGGAAGGGTAGTGTTCCCAGAACAATTTTATCAGAGTGGCGGAGTAGAATTTTGGTTAAACTTATAGAACCTTAGTTGTTGTAATGAAATCATAGAAAAGAGAACCACCAACCATAGTTGTACTTGACTAGTTTGCTTATGTATAGGTTTGACGTCATGTATAAAAAGGTTTGGCTCGAGGAGCTTTTGTGGTAATGAATTGTTGTTGCAATGTGATGCAGTTTAACCCATTGACAGATAAAAATTTCGAATTTATCGGAGATCGAGGAGGACCCTCGATCCCTTTAATCTTGTCACTTGAGACAACCCACTTGTGAGATGGGGGTTGTCAGGGTTACTTGACGACTGTCATGGATATGACAAATGAGGAGCACGAAAGACAGTTAAGGATAGTGCTCCAGACTCGGAGGAGTCATGAGCTGTATGCTAAATTTAGCAAGTGCGAGTTTTGGTTGACTCGTGTTGCTTTCCTAGGTCACGTGATTTCAGGTGAAGAAATCTCCGTGGACCTGACCAAGATCGAAATAGTTATTAGTTGGCTGACACCAACGTCAGTATCAGAGATCAGAAGCTTTTTGGGTTAAGCCGAATACTGCAAAAGGTTCGTAGAAGGATTTTCAGTATTAGCATCACTGTTGACTCAACTCTTGAAGACAGAAGAAAAGTTCGAGATCCGGTTGTTAAATTTGAGGTAGGCTACCTTCCAAATCTTATAGCCACCTTTAGAATTGAACGGAATGCTCAGAATTGAATCAAGACGCTTCGGTTGATAGACCCAGACATTCAGAAAATCCTACAAGAGGATACCGATAAGAGAAATGTTGATTTTCCGATTTTTGAAGAAGGAACACTAAAGTTCCGAGGATGATTTTGTGTACCTAACGATGTAGCAATCAAGAGGATATTTTGTCAAAAGCTCATCATAGCAGTTACAACATTCATCATAGCAATTCAAAGGTGTATCAGAATCTGTATCAACATTATTTGTGGTCCAGTATGAGGATAGACATCACCAATCATGTCGCTAAGTGTCAGATGTGTCTGTGAGTGAAGACACAACATTGTAAGCCAGGAGGAATTCTACAACCTCTTGAGATCCCAGAGTGGAAATGGGAGCATATCATAATGGATTTTGTGATGGGCTTACCGAGAAGTTAGAGAGGTAATGACTCTATTTGGGTAGTGGTTGATAGACTGACAAAGTTGGCTCACTTCATTGCAGTATCAAAGGACCTTGATTTGGACAAGCACGCAGAGTTGTACGTGCGTCAGATAGTTCGTCTACATGGAGTACCAATGACGAATCTATATCAAATCTAGACCCAAGGATTTTCAGTTTCAGCAGAGCAGTCAGATGGTTCCTTTTGAAGTGGTACAAAGCAGAGAGTTCAGAACTTCAGTGTGTTGGGATGAAGTCGGGGAAAGAAAGATCATAGGCCCAGAGTCAGTTTAGCAGTCAGTGATTGCAGTTGCCATGATCAGAATCAGATTAAGGACCACTCAGAACCGTCAGAAAAGTTGTATCGTTGGGCATTGAAGGCCCTTAAAGTTCCGAATTGGTGATTGCATCATTCTAAATGTGTCACCAATGAGGGATACCTTGCGCGTTAGCAAGAAGGGAAGACTAAAACTAAGGTACGTAGGTCTCTTGGAGATTCTAGAAAGAATTGGGATCCTAACGTATTGTCTTGCGTTGCTGCTGAGGTAGACGCAAGTGCCTGACATCTTTCACGTGTCGAGTTTGAGAACGTATGAGCCTGACTCGACCCACATGCTAAATCTTGAAAGATTAGATGTGGACAACTGAGTGTCGTACGTGGAAAGCTTGGTTCAGATTGTAGTTCATAATAGATTCTGTGTACCAAGATGGTCCCCTTGGTCAAAGTGGTCTGACAACACCACAGGACTGAAGAAGCGATCGAGGAAAGTGAGACTCAATGAGATGATGATACCCCCACCATTTTGTTTAAGGATTGGTAAAGGTTTAAATTTCGAGAACGAAATTTTTATAAAAGGGGAAGAGTCGCGACATCCTGAAAACTCAAATTCTGATTTCGATTGGATAAGTCGGGATTTTCATCGACATGTTTATGGCCTTATTCTTTGAGAGGGCCCCTCACGAGATAACCAACCTATCAGGTGAAGCCATTAAGGGATTTTAACGCAATAACCTTGAGAATTCGACTCAGAATCGACTTCTCGACCATGCTAGTCTACAAGGATCATTACAACACTATCAAAAATTGATCAGAGACCGGAAATAGGTCGATTCGATAGAGATATGTGATTAGTGTGTGGGTGATTCCACCTAATTGCAAAACACTCATCAATCGGCACTAGAACGATTTTTCTGTCGTTTTGGTACCCTGTACTCATAATTGAAACCTTGAGATTTTCACGACAACCGAGAGTTGCCAATGAGTCGAAATTGTGCATTGTGACTCGAGATAAATCGATCACAGGTCAATTGCACTAAAAATTCCTAAAAGCTACTCGGTAGACTAGGTCACACTAAAATCGCCTCAGAATGAAATTAACCCCAAAGTTGAACATGATTTCATAAATTGAAAGTTTTGTCATGTCACGATCTATTTTAGGAATGTCGACTCATCCTCCAAAGAATTTTCGGAGATTCCGAGATTTTTACGGAAAATCGATCTAGATGTTGCAGAAAAAAAAATAACGGAAATTCGGATGGCTCATTTGAAGGGAATTTTGGCCTCCTTACCGAGCTATTTGGCGAAAGGAACTTGCAGAAATTGTGTGGGCCTTTTCTTCATCAACATTGGACACCAAATTGGAGGATTGGAGATGAAATTGAAGCTCAAATTTGTGAAATTCGGAGCTTGGTTTTGGGAGAGCACTTTTGGCTTCAATTGGTTTATTTATAGGATTTTCTAAGCAAGAAAGTAAATTGGGGGACACAATGGATAAGCATGGAGACTTTGAGACCAAAGAATGATGAATTATAGATATTTCCCTTGACTTTCTTGCCTCTCTCTTCTCCTCCTTTCCAATCGTGCGAGCCATTCCCTTCGCTGCCGACCTCCCTCTCTTTTCTATCTTTCATTTTCTCTTTATGGGTTCTAGCTGTCGCAAGCCTCATCCCCTTTTTTCTCAATTTGTTATGCCTCTGCCCATTCCCCATGTCTCTCTCCAGCCCCACCAGCGAATAAAACCCCCCACCCATTCATCTTTTGTTTCTCCTCTGCAGCAGCCTCAGAGATCTACCGCACCATCTCCCTCTGCCACCGAATTCAATCCCTCCATCCCTTCCGTTGACTGCGACAACTCCACGTATCAACGACCCGCATCGAGTCAACCCAGCAACGCCCAAAGATGCTCCTTCCGACGATTGGTTGAATGCCAAACTTCAGCGCGGCAGCTCCATCATCCCCGCCTCCTCGTGTCTTCATCTCGCCGCAGCTCCATCGATTTCATCTGCAAGTTTGCTTCTTCCGCGGGTCTCTGCCAGCAGCCCACGCGTTCTTTTTCTTCACGCCCTCGAGCCCGTAAGCCCATTTGAAGCACGGGAGCTTCAGCTCCAGCCCACACAAAACCCCAGTAACAGTCCACGCATTTTACTGCAGTTCAGTCCACGCAATATGTTCGGTCATGTCCAGCCCGTGAGCAAGCAGTCCACGTAATTTTTCATCAGCCCAACAGCTCGCAATTCCAGCCCATTCGAAGTCCACCAGTCCAGCCCACATTTCGGCCCAGTCTTGAAGCCTGTGAAGCAAGCCATGCCTAGACCAAGACCAGCAATTTTCTGTGGGCTTGCGAGGTTTCTTGGCTCGGCCCGAGTGTCCGTCGACGCCGCCAAAACTTCGGATTTCAGCCTTCATTGTGCTGTCGTCGCAGTGAACCGGTTTCTGCAATAAACCGGTGAGTTTATACTCTAAACTATTCTTAGTAGGCTAATGACGTTTAACGGGTGTTTAGTTTAATTTAATTAGAAATTAGGTGGTTAGTTAAATTAAATTAGTAATTTAATTATGCAATTATGCATGTTAGGTGGTTAGATTAGATTAAGTGAGGCCTAGATAAATTGTATTATTTATCTAGAAGGGTTCGGGAATTTTCCGGATCTGTATCGGTACTTAATTTAGTGATTTTGGCCTAGGCTAGTATTTTTATAATTTAAATTGATTTATTTAATTAATTTTAGTAATTATTTAATTATTAATTATTTTTTCCGAAAATTAGACCGGGATAGTTGGTGACCGGAATTTCGTGCTGATTGCAATGGTGTGGTTAATTTATGCAATTGGGTGTTAAATTGCAAATTGAGTGCTGATTGGAAATTTGAGTATTTAATTCCATAATTTATGAATTTCCAATATTTATTCAAAAAATCCTAGATGTTGGATTTTAACACCAAAAAATGGTTTTATAGACTATATAAAACAGTGGGATTTTAAATTAAAAGATATCAATTTTTCTGGTCTGAGTTGACTGTGTACCAACGCACGACTATTTTACCATGTATTTCTAATACGAAGAAAAAGGCCAGGTTCACCATTTTAATTAAGGCATTTGAGTGCAATGGACGGTGCCCTGGGCTAGAATTGAATGATCTTGTGCTGGTTAAGAGAATCCGTCCCTGGTGTGTCGGTGGACGTTAATAGTTAAGAGAACCCGTCCCCAGCGTGTGTTGGTGGACATTAATAGTTATTATTTAATCCCGGCGTGTGTCCGTAGATATTACTTAACCCCGGCGTGTGTTGGTAGATATTATTCTAACCCCGACATGTGTCGGTAATTATTATCTAACCCCGGCGTGTGTCGGTAATTATTATTCTTCCCTAGTGTGTGTCAGTAGTTATTATGCTTCCTCGGTGTGTGTTGGTGGTTATTATGCTTCCTCGGCATGTGTTGGATAAGATTGCTCGTGTAGGTAGTAATACTTAATTAATTGGAATGCATGTTGAGTTGAATTGATGGACCGACGTGTGTCGGTACTTCTTGCTTTGATGTGTATCGGTAGCTCTTGCTCATGTGAGCAGTGATTAAATTGTGATTCTTGCTTGTATGAGTAATGATTGGTTTGGACGTTTCGAATTAGTGTGTGAATTTGTTATATACACACGACTATGATATGAACTGTGCTGACCTGCAGGGAAGAACTGAGGCCAAGGTAAGTTTTCTACTCTGATTGTGTGATTAGAACGCTTCTAGGCGTATTTTCCTTATAATCGAGGTTTAGAGCGTGAACTTGCTGAGACATTGTCTCATTGGTTATTGTATAACCATTTTCAAGTTCTTAAATGGTGGTATTGGAAGGCCGAGGCCTCGAAGTCTAAGGAGATGGAGCATGGAGGATCGGCGGATGTGTCCTATTAGTATGTCGTAGGACAGCCTCTTTTGAGAGTCGACATTTTTGTAGGCTTTCGACTAGACTCGTTTTGTACCTGAACCTTGTATTATATAAAAGTGTGCTTCTGTGAATTGTTGTCCTGCTTGTCTATCTCGAGATAATTATTGTTAGGGAATTTATTTCCGTTTCCGCATGTACAATAAAATGAAAGGGTCTGCGACTCGTCCTGGGAAGTCACAAAATTTTATCGACCAAAGAGGGATGGGCACGCGCTCGAGGATTGGAGCGTGACAGACAAGGCATAGCATAAAGCATATATGGCTTTTGCATCAAGAGCCTGTCTCTTGGTAATTTCTGCTTGGTTGGATTCCTTATCATCCTTATCTAAGACTTCTTTTCCCTTGTTTGAATCTGAAGCTGCCTTCAGGTTGATTAATCTTTCTACAACATTCCATTCCATAGGATTTCTAGATCTTAAGAACGCCTTCTTTTTATTCTTCCACATACTGTATTCTTTTCTATTAAAATAAGGTGGCTTGGTATTGCTCTACCCCTCCACAAGTCTTGGTGCTAAACAACTAGTCATAGAAGATCTTTAACTCAAAAGTACAAATGCTTCAATAGAAGAGCACAAGGCTTTGATGCCAATTGAAAATACTAGTATTAACACCTAGAAAGGGGTGAATAAGTGTTTGAAAACAAACCTTGACAAATTAATACAAAATAAATTAAGTTGCAAACAAAGTCTGAAAAAGGATCATAGTCTGATTAAACAAGCTATCAGACTTCTAGTGCAAAATTCAGAATTAGATAAGAAATGGACTAGATTTTCGCATAACTTAAAATGTTGCAACAAATAAAGTTGAAAAGAGTTAAGGGAAAAGAGAAGAGCACACAGATTTATAGTGATTCGGTTTAGATCAAGCCTACGTCCACTCCCCAATGCTAGTAGCCTTCTAGCTGAAATTCACTAAGGTATCAATAGAGAAGTGCAATATTTCGAATGCAAACACTCGGGGGGAAGATTTCTTTTTCCCACTAAGTCACTTTTTTTTGTGATTTTCTCTCTTGAGTACAATTTATAAGAGGTATCATTGAAGAACAAGTGGTTGGAAAAGCTTAAGACTTTGGAATTTCAGTTTTCACACTCTTTTAAATAGACTGAATGACCTTCTTAAATACTCCTCTACGTCTTATTAGCCGTTGGCATTCTCCAGAGGAATTTCTTTCAATCAATTTGTTGGACAAAATCGATTAAAGAAATCTTCTATCTATTTGAAGATTAAGATGAAAATCCATTGATTTTGGTTGTCCATACAATTAGAATCTAGGTTTCCATATGTAGATGCTTCCAAAAAGGAACTTGCTTTCAAGATTGATTTCATCAATTCGTGATTGATTCCATCAATGTATTTATAAAAGGTAAGTGAGATTATTCGTCAGAAAACCAACTATCAAAGAAGAAATCTCTATAACGTTCATATTGAATCCTTGTCTAAGATCAATAATTCTGGGTCTAATTATATCTTCGTTATGGACTTAGTTTCAGTTTGGAATACGTCAGAATGGGAAAGACTTCTGGAATGAATAGACTTTGATAAGAGTCTGTGATATGACTTCTGAAGTCTATTAAAATAAGAACAAGAATAAGAAAGTTTTGTCAACTTCAAAACCTAATAGGAGTTTTCTCAACACTAAGAAGAGTCTGCATGTTGCTTCGACTATAAGAATTGCTTCACCATTTCAACTATTAGAAGGTATTTTTATAATCTTAACTCTATCTTATAAATTTATATACAATGCGTGATGTGCTGCTTTCCTTTGATAAAGTTTTTGATGGGATAAATATGGTTAACATTGTTTTTAAATTTTACTTCTACTTGTAGATTTTGAGAGTTGAATTTTATTTAATATTATTCACCTTAATGGTTTTGAGTTACACATACTTATATTTGAAATCTATTTAGAGTCGTGTAAAATCTTTTGGTGAACTTTTGGAAGAAAATAGCTTTTAAATTCGGAGACACCGTTGTGAATACTTTCGATAAGTCCTTCCAGGCATGTCCAAGCATTTCTGAGCTTTGTTTGTAATATTTGTTATTACAATCAATGTTCTGTATGAATGAAAATATTGAAATAGGTAGGATATTCACTTATATCATAAAAATCGATGTTTTGTATAGTCATTAGAGATAAATTGTAATGGTATGTTTAATGTGATGGACAATATTGTAATTTAAATATCATTAGAAACTATTTGCACAAAGATCTCATTTAATTTGAATGAAAGTTCCTTGTTTTTTGGGTTACGGAGGTGGAGACTCAGCTTCAAATACCCTGTAAGCCCCATAAACTATTTAGGAAAAAACACCTTGGATTTGTGCAACAGCCTTGGCCAGAGTAGTTTGCACACATTGAGTGGATAACATGTGGTTCTTGAATTGGGAATCCCTCAAGTGCACCAGTAACATATTCACCCTTAATAATATAGGTAGAGCACTAAAATTGATCAAGCACTTCCTTCCGGGTGCCACTGCTAGTAGCATACGGCGACATGGTTGTTAAACTTGTGGTTCAGATTGTACGATCAATGACCTACGATTCCAAATCTACTAAACGATCCCTATTACACGGAAAATGGATTAAAGATAAAACCATTTTAGATTGCCCGTCAAGATCTTAAAATTTTATTCCTGCAAGTTAAACCACAAAAGTAGCCCATACAAAAATTTAATTTGGGCCAAAATTAGCAATGCCCAGCCTAAAATATTTAATCCGAAACTCCAAATATCACTTAAGCGACAAATTTGTTGGTAGTAATGAAAATGATTTGTGTTTGATAATGAATTCGATGAGGAAGGTCGATGGGTTAGTTACAATCTCAACCAAGATGTCGAGATGACAGCTGACAATTTATTCTAGGTTTTCTTATAAGTATTTTTTTTGTGCCTTTTATGTCATACTAATAAATTTTCTTTATTTGTTTTGTGTTGCGTTTTTTTAACTTTTTGACACGAAAATGACATTATTGAACGATAATGTAATTTAAAATAGTGGTGGTAAAGTTTTCCAGTGGAGACCTATTTTTAATACCACTAAGGTCTCGTTCAATTTATTTATGAGTTACAATAAGGTGGGTGGTCTTGTAGATTAGGTAGTGATTATACTAAAAATAGGGACTTTAAAAAGTCTGTATGCCGATCCATAAGCCGAAAATATCGAGGCTCTGTTGAATGTCGCAATGAAGAATTAGTTCTAAACATTCATTTCGACATTCTGGCATCGAGACGGGTGTTATACCTTCCGAAGTCAGACATGAGTTAAGAATCTTGTTGGGTCAAATGTCAACGCATGAAAATGTTGTAGCGATTTTAATTGTTTTTCTCCGATTCAGAAAGCTCAGAAGATCAGAAACTTTATAGCAGATGGCTATACGCAATGCCATGAAAACGAAATGACCGTGTACAAACTAAGATGATACTATGCCCTTATTCTACGTACTGCTCTTCTCCGATTCAGAAAGCTCAGAAGATCAGAAACTTTATAGCAGATGGCCATACACGATGCCATGAAAACGAAATGACCGTGTACAAACTAAGATGATACTATGCCCCTATTCTACGTACTGCTCTCCACCTTATTTTCTTATCAAGGAAGTGACAACTTGACCTTGTTGAGCTTAACCATGATAGTTTTCATGTCTATATGAATTATTGCTCGCACAAGCTGAGATACACTATTGCTTACACAAGGTGATACACTATTGCTCACACAAGGTGATATGAATTGTTGCTCGCACAAGCTAACTTACACTATTGCTCACACAAGCTAACTTAGATCATTGCTCACACAACCTGATACAGCCTATTGCTCACACAAGCTGACATGGTACGTAAAACCATTTTTAGTATCAAAACCCGACACCCAATATTTTCTAATTTAATACCGCATTTCACAATCATCACTCAATTGTACAATTTAACAATCAATTGTACAAATTAACCACACCATTGCAATCAGTACAAAATTCCAAGAACAAAGTCATCCTGGTCTAATTTTCCGGAAAATATTAAATAATTTTAATTAATATAAATTAATTTAAATAAATACAAAATAATTAAATAAATTACTAATAATTAAATAAATGCCTAATTAAGCTTACATTAATCTAATTGCCTAATTAGACTTAATTAAATAACCTGCTAAACTAAATAAATCATCTAATCTAATTAGCTTCTAACTAACTGATCTAACCACTTAAACCATACTTAGCCTAAACTAATCATCCCTTAAGCATAATTAACTCCCTAAGCAAAGTTTAGCAAGTAAATTCATCAATTTTGCGATCCAATGAGTTCAAGGCAACGGCAACGCCAAGGCGGGCGAGACTCAAGCCTAAGGCGATGCCAAGGGAGGCTGGGAAAGGCTTGAAAAAGCCTCACAAAGCTCACAGCGGGGTTGTGAGGTCCAGTTCTACCTTAGGCCAAAGGAGGGTTGGACGAGCGGTGGTTGGGCACGGAAACAACTAGGTGGGCAACGAGCGATCCAGGCAGTTGACAGCGAGACTTCTAGTAGCTTGGACGGTGGCTCAGGATGGCTCGATGGTCAGAGATGGCGACCAAGGCACAACGGAGGGTGGCACATAGGAGCTGGATGGCGGACGGCGCGTAGGTGACCAGTGGGCACGCGGGCACTGCTCCGGCTTCTTCGAGGGCCGTGCGATAGCAAGGGGTGACTGTTGTTGGTCTTCCTATGGTTCTCTTGAGCTCTCAAAGGCCTCAACAATGGGGAAAGCGGCAGCAAGGAGGGAGAAGAAGTGCTGGCTGAAGGGGGACCCCAAATGACGTCCAAGGCTTCAACACCGATCCATTTCACTCATTGCTTGCCTCCACCACCTAGGGCTGTTATCCTCAACCAAAATGCAGCCACCAAGCTTCCTTAGGAAGCTATCCAAGTGGTTCAAATGTTGCTCCCCTCCATGGCTACGAATTTTGTACATTCCCCATCCAATTCCGTTCAATTCCTCTTCCAATCAATCCAATTGAAGCCCAAACAATTCAGCCAAGGTACCCAAACCCACATCACATTCCACATTTTTCCTTGTCAATTAGTTCAACTTGAATCCCAACAACACGACAAAAAATGGTTCTTTGATTTTCCCAGTTCAAAACGGCCTAACTTTGATTTTTTGCCAAAAATCTCGGTTTGTAAAAAAATCTCCGGAGGATGCGTCGACGTTCCTAAAATGAATCATGATATAACAAAACTTTCAATTTCTGAAATCAAATTCAATTTCACAAGTAATTTCAATCTGGCGCGATTTTAGCGTGACCTAATCTACCAAGTAGCTTTTAGGAATTTTTAGCACATTTGACCTGTGGTTGATTATTTTCTAGCCAGTATGTACGTCTTCGACACATTGGCAACTCTTGGTTGTCGTGAAAATTTCAAGGTTTCAAATATGGACATAGGATACCAATACATCAAAAAAATCGATCTAATGCCGATCAACAATGATTTTGCAATTAGGTGGATCACCCACACTTAATCACATGGTTCTATCGAATAGACCTATCTCCAGTCTCTAATCGATTTTTAACCGTGTCGTAATGACCCTTGCAAATTAGCACGGTTGAGGAGTCAATTCCTGGTCGAATTCTCAAGTCTATTGCGTTTAGATTCCTTAACGGCTTCATCTAATAGACTAGTTATCTCATGAGTGATCAGCTCAGATTAAAGAACTATAGGCATGTTGATGAAAAGCCGAACTTATTCAATCGAAAACAAAACCTAAAAATCAAGATGTCACAACATTTCCCCTTTTCTAAAAATTTCGTCCTCGATATTTAAGCTATTACAAATCTTTAAACAAAAAGATGGGGTACAGTCGTCTCATTGAATCTTCACTTTCCCAAGTTGCTCCTTTCGTGCCGTGGTGTTGCGAGACCACTTTAACCAACGGGATCATCTTGGTGCGCAGAATCTATTCTTTTTTATCCACAATCTTAACCAGGCTTTCCATGTACGACACTCTTTTGTCAATGTATAACACTTCAAAATTTAGCACGTAGATTAGGTCAGGCTCATACTTCCTCAACATCGACACATGAAAGATCTCATGCACTTGTGCCAACCTCAGCAGCAATGCAAGACGATACGCTAGGATCTCGATTCTTTATAGAATCTCAAAGGGACCTACATACCTCGAACTTAGCTTTCCCGTTTTGCCAAAGTGCGAAGTACCCCTCATTGGTGACACCTTCAGAAAGATGTGCTCACCAACTTGGAATTCCAAAGGTCTCCGACGCTTATCTGCGTAACTTTTTTGGTGGCTCTGAGCAGTCTTTAATCTGTCTCTGATGACTGCAATTGCATCCACTGACTGCTAGACTAACTCTAGGCTTGTGATCTTTCGTTATCCGATCTCATCCCAACACATTGGCATTCTGCACACTCTGTCATACAACGCTCCGAAAGGAGCCATTTGAATGCTCTGCTGGTAGCTGTTGTTGTAGGCAAACTCAACAAGATGAAGCTGTTCCTCCCAACTCCCCTTAAAATCCAATACGCAAGCTCGCAGTATATCTTCAAGGGTTTGAATCGTCCTCTCAAACTGGCCATCCGTCTGAGGATGATAGGCCGTACTATACTATAGCTTTGTTCCTAAGGCAGTCTACAGACTTTTCCAAAAGGCAGCTTTGAACCTCGGGTCTCAGTCTGATGTAATCGTCACTAGCACTTTATACAGACGAACAATTTGACGTACGTACAATTCTACATGCCTATCCAAATCAAGGTCCTTTTGTACTACAATGAAGTGAGCCGACTTCATTAGTTTGTCGACCACTACCCAAATGGAATCATTACCCCTCTGACTCCTTGGTAAGCCCATCACAAAATCCATTGTAATGTGTTTCCATTTCTACTTGGGAATCTTGAGAGGTTGCTATAGTCCTCCCGGCTTACAATGCTATGCCTTCACTTGCTGACACGTCAAACACTTGATGACATGCTTGGTGATATCTGCCTTGATATCATACCACTAATAATGTTGATGTAGATTCTGATACATTTTCGCATTGCCTGGATGAATGCTGTAACTGCTAAGATGAGCTTTTGATAAAATCTCTTCTTTAAGCTCTGCATCGTCAGGTACATACAATCGTCCTCGGAACCTTATTGTTCCATCATCATAAATCTAAAAGTTAGTCTTTCTCTTTGCAGTATTCTCTTGCAAGATCTTCTAAATATCTAGGTCTGTCGGCTAAAGCGTCTTGATTCTGATTTGCACTTCTAGCTCAATTTTAAGGGTGGCCATAAGATTTGAAAGGTGGCCCACCTCAAACTTGAAAATTGAATCTTAAGCACTCTCGAGTAAAATCCATTCCTTAACCATCATATGTGCAATTGAAGATTTCCAACTCAGTGTATCTGCGACTTTATTCACTTTTTCAGGGTGATACAAGATATCACAATCATAGTCTTTCAGAAGTTCCATCCAGCGATGCTATCTCATATTCAATTCCTTCTAAGAGAATAGATACTTGTGAATTTGATTGTCTGTGAAGATCTGGAATCTTTCTATGCACAAATTGTGGCGGCCTGAAGCGCCTAAGGTCACCACAGATACCAAGAAGAACCTTAGTTCCTAGGCATTTTTTTTAAAACGGTCCCAGCGCATCTCATTTGCGAAAGCAAAATCAAGTCTTACTAATTCTCCCTCCAACAACCATGATACAATTGCACACCACTAAACATTATAAGAAAGATAAAGCCAACACACTTTTATTTACATATTTTCATGATGGATCTTTCTCGGGTCGGTACATCAAAAGAAAGGCCAAGACTTTTCACTACACTCGGCCATAACTCCGAAAGGAGACAACTCGACCCACTATGTCGATCATGCAAACTCCACCATCTACTAGTGTCGGCTATTGTCCAAAAAGTTGCAGCTCTTACTTCTCACGCACGGGCCATCACACCCATCCCGGTGCGTCAGGTGGTGGCGGTGACAACATCCCCCGCATCACTCCATCTCGACGAACGTGAACGGATATGAACTCCTGAATGACAGGGCCCTCAGCCAAGCCCACGTCATACATCACTAATGCGTGCACCCGTATAAGCGTCAGACTAGGAATGGTGGGACAGTCGATCTCCACACACTTGACCTCCACGTTCGAAGGAAGGCCGTAAAAGACACCCCACATGATAGTAGGGAGCGACATTTTTCTAATCTGAAATGTCGGTCCCCGAAGGGGTGAGTACAGCTACTCAGTAGGTAAAGGACCCAATAAACCACTCAATGCATCACACAATACAATCATCACAATCATAGCATAACACATGTCATTCATGCATCCATGCATAACTTACCATGAAGCCATGCAGATGTCATCATACCGTATGTACATACATCCTCATGAAATCATCACCATCATGTTATACATGTACCATCATGCCATAGGTGCACATACATCCATGCACTCATCATCATCATGTCATGCACGTATCATCATTCCATAGGTGCACATACATCCATGCACTCACCATCATCATGTCATGCACGTACCATCATCCCATAGGTGCACATACATCCATGCACTCATAGGTGCACATACATCCATGCACTCACCATCATCATGTCATGCACGTACCATCATGTCATAGGTGCACATACATCCATGCACTCACCATCATCATGTCACACACGTACCATCATGCCATAGGTGCACATACATCCATACACTCATCATCATCATGTACTCATGCATATTTCAATTTCAACTTCTCAATTTTATTCTTTCATTTTGGGCCGCCACATTTCCCTTTCCCGGGACCAGTATTTGCATCCCACATTTATCGCTCGCACCCCAACTAGCATCGCAAGGAACCTCCGGCACAAACCTTCGGGCATCCGGCACGATACCTGCCAGGCATCTTGTACCCCAACTGGCATCATGAGGCATTCCCCGGCACAAACCTCCGGGCTTCCGGCTCCCCACACTCCGGGCATCTCGAAACTCCCGAGGACCCTCCGGGCATGCATCATGATACAACCGGGCATCCAGCACAAACCTCCGGGCATGTATCGTGATACAACCGGGCATCCGACATTTACACTCCCTGGCCAGGCATCCCAACACTCCCGGGGCATCGTCGGCTCACACCTCCGACGGCATTCTCATTTACCATAGTTTATATTCACAATTGTGGCTCAATTTCAACATGGCATATAATGTGATGGCAAACAAGATCATTTTCATCATTTGGTTTATATATGCATTTCCAATCATAATCATACGTGCAGCAAGGTCCAATAACTTATGACAATACAATCCATGGGGTCCATGCAACATAGAATAATCCATACATCATGACCTTTTTGAAATTTACCAAATTCCAGCTTGCACAATTTCGGAAAACATATAAATTAAATATCCATATGACCTTCAAAAATCATGAAATCAGAACTTGTGATAGACAAGACATAAAGGTAGCAATTCCATGAAGAACACATGCCCAAAAGAGCTTCACACAAGAAGATATAGTTCACACAATACAGCATGCAAAATTCGGATAAAATCAGATTGCGTAGTTCTTGAAATATTTCAATTAAAATAACCGAATGACCTCCAAAAATTATGAAATTTTACCGGGTTATATTCAAATCCCTAAGGTATATTTTTCATGAAGACATCTAGGCCAGATTCGCTCTAGATAATTAACTATAGACGGACAAAGCTACTGTTCCTAGTACCGAACAGTCCAGTTTAGCTGTCTCCGAAAAATCAAGGTTTCACCTACTTATTTTCCATCATTTCCTCTGAAATTTTGATATGTTTTGCCTCAAGAGGTCCAATACAACTTTCATTAAGGGATCTAGGTGATATTCTCAAAGGATAGTCACCATTTAGTCCACGAAGTTGCTGGAGTCCAGTACAATACTTCCAGATCTACCGTCTTCAAATGAAAGTCGTTTCACTGGGCTACACTTGTTCATTTTACCTCAAATGTTAGTATGTTAATCATCAGGATTTTTTCTACAACTTTCATGAAGAAGTCGAAGTGAAATTCTTAGTAAAAAGTGACATGCAACACACAAAACCATCAAGAGGTCGACGAAACAGTTTCAGATCTAGCCTTTTAGTAGAGGGAGGGTTTCACCCCTCAAAACTCAACCATTTTATCTCAAATTTTAGTATGTTATACTTTGGGATGTTGTCTACAACTTTTGTCAAGAATTCAAAGCTAAAATTCAACTCAAAACCCACATGCAAGCCTCTACAACGTTTGGGGTCGGGCGGTATAGTCGAAAACAGGATGTTATTTCAAAACAATACACTCAAGTTTCGGTTTCTCACACCCTAATCGACCGAGATTCACCACCATTCAAGCACACACACAAGACACAACATGCAAGAGCAGAATATAGATCCCAACTTGCCTCCAAAATCGAGCAAACAACGGCACACGGACAGCGACGGACGAGCGGACGGATGGGTGACGGATGAGCGGACCTCCTCCCTCCTCGCGGCTTCTCCCTTTCTCTCTCGGTTCCTCACTCTCTCACAACCCTCTCTCTCTCTCTCTCTTGGCTTGGGCAACGGCCCCCTCAACCGGCCACCCTCTCCCTTTTATTCCCCCTAAATCACAATCATTTGCAATGATTAAGAGCCACCCAAAGTGGCCAATGAATGAAGTCTCCTTTTTGCCACTTGGCAAGACCCATGCATAATGGGCTTGGAAGTGGGCCGACCTCTCCCCCTTGTGGCCGACGGCAGCCCTCTCCATGGGCTTCATGGGCCAAGCCAATTTGGCCCATCAAAGATCCACACTCTTGGGCCTTAAGTTCAACCCTAATAAACCCCAATTTTACTTCTAATAATTCACTTTTAATTCTTTCTTTTATAGATTTCAAATTTTCAATTTCATATGGCTATAATATTGTAACATTTGATCTATAGGGATTAAATTTATAAGGTGCATAGCCAAGAATAAATTCTTCTCATTAATTTATCCTATAATACTAATTTTAATAACTCATGAACGCAAATATATATATAACACTTGGTCTTAAAAGAAAACCAATGGCTAAAGCATGAACCATAGGTAATTTCATTACCTAATCATAGGCTTTAATACATCTAGAGGTTGTCTTGAATTTTGGGATGCCACACAAATAATGTCTCCAAATCTTCAGAGCGAAAATAATTGCTACGAGTTCCAAGTCATGTGTTGGGTAGTTTAGCTCATGAGGTCTCAACTGACCGGACGCGTATGCAAAAACCCTACCATGTTGTATCAACACGCAACCCAGTCCTCAAAACGACACATCACTATAGATCTCATATCCTCCAAGACCATATGGAATCGTCAACATGGGTGCGGTAGTTAGCTTCTGCTTAAACTCTTGGAAACACGCTCGCACTTATCTGTCCACACAAATATCTCTTTCTTTTCTAGCAATTGAATCAACAGCGAAGCTAATGCTGAAAATCCTTCTATGGACCTTCTGTAGTACCTTATCAAACCCATGAAGCTTTTGATCTCTGTCACGGTTGTCAGTCTTGGCCAATTGATAATTGATTCGATCTTGGACAAGTCCACGGAGATTCCTTTGCTTGAAATCACATGACCTAGGAATGCCACACAAGTCAACCAAAACTCGCACTTACTGAACTTGCCGTATAGCTCATGATTCCTTAGTGTCTAGAGTACCATCCTCAAATGTCTTTCGTGCTCCTCAATACTTCTCAAATATACTAGGATATCGTCGATGAACACGATAACAAATTGATCCAAGTACTCCTTAAAAACTCATTTCATCATATCCATGAAAGCAGCTGGGGCATTCATCAACTCAAATGGCATTGTAGTTGTGGCACCCGCCTTGACGGCCCCCGATTCGTTAAGGTCACCACATATCACCAACTTTCTCTCAATCTGAAAGTCTGATACTTTGATACCAAAGGATTTCGATAAATCCATGAGTTTTGGGGGTGTATATCCTTTCCATTGGTCCCTGCGCAAAAATATGGCGGAAGCGTATCTAACAATTCCCTTCCCTATATTTAGAAAACAATGCACAACAACTAAACATTTTTATAGGTAATAGCCTGACACTTTTATTTACATAAAACTAGATGGACAATCGTTAGTCAGTACATCAAAATGCCGTAGTTTTCTATACTCGATCATACTTCAAAAGATACCTGACATTTCCAACAGTTACAAACATAAAGTCCATTGTTTAGTGTCGGCGTCTAAAAATTTCTTCATCTGCTGACCCCATCTCACGGTCACACCCAGCCACTCAGTCCATTTGCTAGTGGCGACGGTAGTGGCCCCAGCGTTTGTCCATACTGACGAACGAATATGGCAATGTACTCTTGAAGTATAGGGTCGGTGGGAAGACTGGTATCGAACACCATAATGACTCTCACTTGTACGAGCGTTAGTCCTTGCACCTCAGGGTCCTGATACTCCGACCGCTCCCACTGTAAGTCGATCAGGACTTCATATAATGTATCGGGAGGTGCAGGCAACAGAGGCATCTTGTCTAGTCTAAAATGTTAGTTCCCAAAAGGTGTGAGTACAACCACCCAGTAGCAAAAGATCTACTTAACTATATCGTGCAAAACCATCGTAATCTAATTTCATGCAAAATTCACAAAACACATAATCAAAGGAATGAGTATGCATCAAATCAATGGAACTTTTCCAAGTAATAACAAGTGCAGTTTCAAAACCAGAACACATCATTTCAATCATAGGGGTCCCGATTATAAGACCAAACTGTTATGACATGTCTCATACCGTATCACATAATTTTGTCCTATAATCAGGCACAACTTAGCAGAACAATCAATTTTAGTTTTCAAAAATATTTTTCTCCTGGAGGACTAGTGTTTGCATCCTTCCAGGCATTTGCACCCAACCTGGTGTCGCAAAAGCCTTCGGTTCCATATTTAAGTCACCGGGCAACCAGAGCGTGTCATGTCTCACCTCT
The DNA here is from genome assembly GCA_016097545.1 of Eucalyptus victrix. Lineage (NCBI taxonomy): Eukaryota > Viridiplantae > Streptophyta > Magnoliopsida > Myrtales > Myrtaceae > Eucalyptus > Eucalyptus victrix. Next base: position 33,454,848 of record CM027837.1, read on the forward strand.
AGGCATCTTGCACCTCACCCAGATTCACAAGGAATCTTTGGGACTAACCACGACAATGGTTACCCCTACCCTCCAGAATACATATCGTCATACATCCAGGCATCCCAACGCTCCCGAGGAACCTCTGGGGCTCACCGATGCCCAGGCATCCAAAGGCATTGACCCCTACGATCCTGTGGGCAACCCGACTCCCGGGGCATTGTCGACCCAAGGGTTCAACAGCAGCAATGACACATCAAATTATTTCAATACCAAAACATTTTCAAATCATCGACATCTAAAATCCCTTGAATTTTTATTGAAATTTCAGTATTGACTGATCTACCGAATGCCAAAACCATCATTACTAGGTAATAAACCAAGATTCCTTCTAATGTGGGAGCATCCAATGTAGCTCCATCGACCAACTCAGAACCATCGATGCTTATCCAAGCCAATAAAAAAATTGGGCATTATGTGCTTCAATGGATCATTTTGAATGAATAACGTTAATTACTTATTGGTACTTTGTGGTATATCGATAACTATCAATAGGAGGCCATTTTAGATAACTTGTATGACCAATTGATGAAGTTTCAGGAGGATTATTTTCTGGTCAAGGGAGGAGCACGAATTTTGGGAAGGCTAAAGGTTCACAAATACGGTTCAAGAATATGGAAAGCCAAAGGTTTAAGAATATAGTTCAAGAATATGGAAAGCTATTTCAAAGAATGCAGAAGGTCGAAGATTAAAGGCATTTAGTTCCCGTGTTAATAAAGGCTTTTCTTAAGTTCCTAGGTGTTTTAATTTTTATGTAGCTCAAGAGTCGGAGGTTTAAGTTCCTAAGTCATTAAAGTTTGTTTTTAATATTTCCTAAGGCTGAAATCCTCCTATAAATAGAGGAAAACTATCCAATATATGGGAGATACGAATTTGATCAATGAAAATGGTGAGATTTCCTCTGCTTGAGTGAACTCCTTTAGAGAGTGGATAACTCATTTCGGTTTCTTTATCCTTGGAGCGTAGATCATTCCTTGGTGGTGAGCCAAAAAGCCCTTTATCCTTGGCTGGTGCAATCTTTAGGCCTTGGTGGTGAGCTTCTCATATCCTGAAGTCTTTTATCCTTGGCTAGTGGAAGCTCTAGGCCTTGGTGGTGAACTTTGTAGATCTCGATCCTCATCCTCGGTTGGTAGCGAGGCCTTTATACCTTGGGAGGAGATCGTTCTATCTTTTCTTATTCCTTTTCGTTTCTTCCCCGTATACATTACTCCATACACTTAACCACAAAAATCTCCTTAGAAAAATTTCCGTTCTTGAATCACTCACCCCATCACGCATCAAAAGATTGGTATCAAAGCTCAAGGTTCAACTCATTTGAGTGATTCATTTCTTTCTTCTATTACAAATTCCTTTCTTTCTTTTATTACAAATTCCTTATGGATGATCAAGTTCCAAGAGGCTTAACTCTGGAGCAAGCGCACAACAAAAAGCGAGATTGTGCAATCCAAAATCTTCAACGACAAATGGAGCGAGTCCTCAATCTTCTAGAGAATCCATCGAGACAAGGACAACCAGCAAGGTGTCCCAATGAATGGCATCGGCGTGACGATTCTGAATCTCGTCAAAATTCTGATGGTGATTCCAAATCCACTGGAGACAACTGAACGATTCTACACTAGTGATTCTGAATCTCAAATTCGAAGACGAAGACAATGATGCGGGAGCATCCAACGTAGCTCCATCGACCAACTCAGAACCATCGATGCTTATCCAAGCCAATAAAGAAATTGGGCATTATGTGCTTCGATGGATCATTTTGAATGAATAATGTTAATTACTTATCGATATACCACAAAGTACTGATAAGTAATTAACATTATTCATTCAAAATGATCCATTGACGCACATAATGCCCAAATTCTTTATTGGCTTGGATAAGCATCGATGGTTCTAAGTTGGTCGATGGAGCTACGTTGGATGCTCCTGCATCACCTTCACCTTTGAGATAAATTTGAGCAAATTCAGAATAAATGCAACCGAAATTAGAATGTATAGTTTCAGTAATAATTTTGGAAGAACCAATAAATGAACTCAGAAAATTCTAAATTTTTAGTATGTTATAAATAAGACCTAAGGGAAATAATTTCATGAAGGACACTAAGCCTAATTAGTCATGTACAGAGAGCAGTAAATCACACTAAAATAAGTTTGTGCCAACTATATTGATCCCGAAAATCTGACAAAAATATATGTCCTAGTTTAAACAATTTCTCACAACTTCCATGAAGAAGTCGCGACTAAATTCATACTAGAAATCTCTGTAGAAATTTACAAAGCTACAGAGCTACACACGAGTCATTCTAGGCAGTATGGATTCAGTAGAAACCCAAGCCCACGCCTTGGCTACCTTATTTCCAAAAGTCCACCAAAATTTGTTTTCGATTGAAATTCAAAGGAATCAAAAACACACATAGAAAATCCGAGCATTTCCTCAATCCCCTAATCCCAATCTACTTCAGTCATTCTAAAATTCAGCATCCAATTTTCAACTTGAATATTTCCAATCTAATTGCACTACATCAGACAACAATGGCACTACATTACATAGGTTAGTAGACTTTCACTTGCCTTAAATCCGACGGTATCAATGGCAAGAAATCGGGAAGCTCGCGGTCACGGACACGGCTCGGCAACAGCAAGTGCGAGCGGGCAGCGTTGGCAGTTCGCGTGCACGGGCAGAGGGGGCGACCTCCTTCATTTCCTCTCACTCTCGCTCGCTGCTTTCTCTCTCACTCGCTGCTCTCTTTCTCTCTCTCTCTCTCTCTCTCTCTCTCTCTCTCTCTCTCTCTCTCTCTGCCCTATTTCGCTCGGTTATTCTCTCTATTGCTCTCATTTCCGAGCCATTTTGTTCCTTCGTTGGTTGACTTTATGGGTCAACAAAGTGAAATTCTCGGTGGCTGCGGAAAGAACGGACAACTGCATCTACTCGTGTCCATGCGTGAGGGTCTCTTTTGACTTTGCTGCTGCCACCTTGCTTCCCCATGCAAGGGACGCGTCCTTAGCAAAGCTATATTCTCCCTTTTTTCCGTCCATCGAAGGAAGAGTTACGTGGCTCTTGGTCAACAATCATCTTCCATAGTTGACCAGCCGCATGGAATCTCCACGAACGTGCAGGGGAGATGGGTGACGTGAATGCATGGCCGGGGAAATAGGGTCTTCGAGCAGCATGTGCTGCATGGGTCAATTGCATGGGTCAATTTCCTATTTGTTTATTGACCCGCACAATGGAGAGACGTGCATGGTCTTCATGCATGGCCATGGAATCCATAGTTTTCATGTCTTAATGGAAGGAAGTAGATGGACGTGGCTGCACAGGCGTGAAATGGAGTCTCTCGGCTCCTTCACCTAGGTTACATATTCAATGGGGACGGCTAAAGTTCAAATGATAGGTAATTTGTCGAAATATCCTTTGGAGTAAACCTCGGTCTCACTGGTAAGGGTACGTAGGGAAATTTTTGACGAGAATACAATTTATTTGACGATTGGACCATTACTAAACGTAACGTATCAGTCCATCGATGATGGCGAAATTGTGTCCGCAAATAGTACCAATGACGCATTCCAACGATACTTCCGTCGACCCGTCACGGAACATCACCTATTCGAGGTCCGGCAAAATCCAGATGCCACAATAGTAAACTTATAATGGCCGTATCGAGTACGAAACGCTGACTTTGGTATGTCCTCCTTTCTAATCCTCAGTTGATGATACCCTGTCCTCAAGTATATTTTATAAAATATCGACACTCCTTACAGCTGGTCAAACAAGTCGTTGATCCTTGGGAGTAGATACTTGTTCTTGATTGTCACTTGATTAAGTTGACGATAATCGATGCATAGACACAACAAACCATCTTTTTTTTTTCATGAATAGAACTGGTGCTCCCCAATGTGATGCGTTGGGACATATAAATCCTTTATCCAACAACTCTTGCATATGGACTTTTAGTTCTTTCAACTTAGATAACGCCATCCGGTAAGGAGCCTTAGAGATTGGCTCTATCTCGGGTGCTAACTTGATCACGAACTCTATCTCCCTCTCTAGTGGCAAGCCCAACAATTCCTTTGGACACGGCTAGGACTATTAAATCTATCCTCCCCTCTCACTCACTAATCACTAATTTGCAACCAGGATAACCTAATGCAGCTAACACCTTATCCATTAACAGTGTAGATAAGTTAACCGCTGACTCCAATAACTTAGGACTTAATCCTACCAGCTTAACAAATTGCTTAGCTATAAAGGAATGAGTGGCACCAGGGTCAAATAAAGCATAAGCAGCATGATCATTTAGCGAAACTGTACCTGTGATCACATCAAGCGAGTCCTCTGCTTGTCCTCTAGTGATGGCATACACTCTTCCTCGTGCTGGAGGTTTGTTTGGCTCACCCTGTTGTGCAATCTGTCGTGCGAACCCTCTATTCTAACCCATTGGTGGCGCGGCAGTAACTGCAGTGGTCTCCTAAGCTTTCTAGGACAATCTCTAACCAGGTGACCCTATTGACCACACTCAAAATAAGCACCCATCCTAAAATGGCACGGGACTGATCTAGGTCACCTTCCACACAAGCAACACACAACAGTCTAACTCGGCGCTAACTTGCCTATCCTACCTTTCCTATTGGGCGGGACATTATACCTTCCTCTGGTCATGGGCTTCTTCCCAAACCGGTTTCCATCTCTATTTGAACTAAATCTTGACCCAAATGAGGCGACTTGCTCACTCAAACTTCTCTCTATCATCTAGGCCTGACCATAAATCTCATTGTAATTCTTGAGATCAAGTAGAACCTGCGGGTTCTTCAGCTCTAGTCGAAGGCCATTCCTAAACCTCTGAGCTTTGTCTTTAGGATCTTCCACTAGTCTTGGCACATACTAAGACAACTCAAGAAATTTAGCCTCATACTAGTCTATGGTCATCATCCCCTGACGGAGGTGCTGGAATTCCTCCATCTTCCGCTCTTGGGCGTTGCCAGAAAAATACTTGTCATTAAAGGCTCTGAGGAAGACGTTCCACACTAGAACCATGCCTTCAAGAAATACCATGCCTCTAGTAGCCCTCCACCAAGTATTTGTGTTACCTTGTAGCTGGTATACTGCTAGGACAACCTCTTCAATGCACATCAGAAGTGCAAAGATTTTCTCCAAGTCTTGGATCCAAAGCAATGCAGTCTCGGGATCTCCTCCACCAGTGAACCTCGACGAGTTCAACTTCAAGAACTGCTCCATGAGCTTAGTAAAAGGCCTCTCTCTCTCCACAACCACATTCCCAGGTGGAACTTCGGTAAGTGTGGCAACAGCTACTGCCTCAGCAGTGGTAACAGCAACAGTAGCAGCGACTATAGCAGCGGCGGCAGCTGTGGTGGCTTGATTCTAGGCCTGCTGCCCTATTAGATTTCCAAGCATCTCTAGCACCTGCATGATCCCGTCTATCTTAGGATCACCAGGGGTTGCTACCCCAGCACCAACTGGAGGCGGTGCTACTCCACTAGCGCTAGCCTTAGTCTATGCTCTACCACGACCACCTCAAGTATCAACCCTAGTCAACGTCCTACCCCGAGTAGCATGTCCGATGGTACTCTTCCTAGGAGTCTTCTGCTCCTAATCGCTCATTATGTAGACTTTCTATAAAACCTATTCCCAACTCCACACAGAATTAGAAATTGAGTGATCCCCACAAAACAATCTACCAAACAGCTATCACTCACATGCATCGGCATAATTAAAAAGTATTTCATACTAACTATCCCATGAACTCATCGCACTTTATCACTCCAACTACCGACCAACTCCGATACCAATCTGAGCAGGGATGTCATGCCCCGATCCTCGAGCATGTGCCCATCCCTCGATGGTCGTCGCCGACCCATTCATTTTAATGAGCATGCAGAAGTGAACAAATACCCTCGACAACAAATAGAATGGGATATAAAAGCAAGAGACGAATCACAACCAAAACATGCTATTATAAACACCCCGGTCTATATACAACAGTAGACTAAAGTCAAGAGTCTACAAAAGGCCAGCTTTCAAAACGAAGCTGTCTTATAACCATTTAGTTGGACACATTTGCAGATCTTCGGTCTCCATAGGTTTCAGAGGCATTGGGTCCTCCACTGCACCATCAGGAGGGTCAGCTACACTCTCACCTAGAGTGGCATTGACTACCACAGCGAGAATTTCAAAACCCTGGAGGCGACTCACACGGAATCCATTAAAATCGTAGCAAAACCACGCTTTGAACTGATGAGGTAGGCCCTTATCGACCCAGACAGTGGTCGCCAGGAGTTCATAGACCTATTTACCCCTTGGGGCATGGTAATCAAAACTCCACTCGGTAACCCTCATTGGCTGACCAAAACGTTCCGGAGAATCCACCATCTAAGGACCTGAAAAAGTTAAGCCCACGACGGGGTGAGACAATGTCTCAGCAAGTTCACCCCCTAAACTCCAATTAGAAAGGAAATATGCCTACTGGCAGTCTATGCACACAAGACAGAGGACTTACCTCGTCTCAGTTCCCTCCCGCACGTCAGTATAATTCATGTACTCAATCAATCAATCCAATTCAATCCATTGATCAATCACTCAAATCAATTTATGCTCACACAAGCATGAACTACCAATGCACATCAGTCCTCTAGCATAGCCAGGGATTACTGCTCGCACAAACTGATATGAATTGCTGCTCGCACAAGCTGAGATACACTATTGCTCACACAAGTTGATATGAATTGTTGCTCGTATAAGCTGACTTACACTATTGCTCACATAAGCTGATACAAACTATTGCTTGCACAAGCTGACATGGTACGTAAAACCTTTTTTGGTGTCAAAATCCGACACCTGGTATTTTCTAATTAAATACCAAATTTTACAATCACCACTCAATTGTACAATTTAACAATCAATTGTACAAATTAACCATGCCATTGCAATTAGCACAAAATTCCGGTCACGGTCATTCCGATCTAATTTCCGGAAAATATTAAATAATTAAATAAATTACTAATAATTAAATAAATGCCTAATTAAGCTTACACTAATCTAATTGCCTAATTAGACTTAATTAAATAGCCTACTAAACTAAATAAATCATCTAATCTAACTAGCTTCTAACTAACTAATCTAACCACATAAACCATACTTAGCCTAAACTAATCACCCCTTAAGCATAATTAACTCCCTTAGTAGAGTTTAGCAAGTAAACTCACTGATTTTGCAATTCGATGAGTTCACGGTGATGGCAGCGTCATGGCGGGTGAGACTTAAGCCTATAGCGACGCCAAGGGAGGCTGAGAAAGGCACGGAAAAGCCTCACAAAGCTCATGGCAAGGCGGTGAGGTTCGGCTCTACCCTAGGCCAAAGGAGGGCTGGACGAGCGGGGGTTAAGTGCGGAAACAACTAGGTGGGCGACAAGCGGTCTAGGCGGTCGATGGTGGGACTTCTGGAGGCTTTCAGGGCAGCTCAGGACGACTGATGATCAGAGACGGTGACCAAGGCTCGACAGAGGGCAGCGCACAGGCGCTGGACGCCGGACGATGTGAGGGCAACTAGTGAGCTCGTAGGCACGCGGGCACTGCTCTAGCTGCTTCAGCAGGCATACGACGGCAAAGGGCAGCTGCTGCTGGTCTTCCTCTAGTTCTCTTGAGCTCTCAAAGGCCTCAACAATGGGGAAAGCAACAGCAAGGAGGGAGAAGAAGTGCTGGTTGAAGGGGGGACCCCAAATGGCCTCCAAGGCTTCAACACTTATCCATTTCACTTATTGCTTGCCCCTACCACCTAGGGGTGTCATCCTTAGCCAAAATGCAGCCCCCAAGCTTTCTTAGGAAGCTATCCAAGTGGTCCAAATGTTGCTCCCCTCCATGACTACGAATTTTGCACATTCCCCATCCAATTTTCTTCAATTCCTCTTCCAATCAATCCAAATGAAGCCCAAACAATTAAGCCAAGGTGCCCACATCACATTCCACATTTTTCCTTGCCAATTAGTCTAACTTGAATCCCAAAAATTTGTTGGAGAAATCTTCTTGAAGTGTTTTGAAGTTGACAAAATGTTTCCATCAGTCTAGTCTGAAGGCTTGCAGACTCTGCTATTTAAAGTCTGAAGACCTCGGGACAGCCAGACTCAAGACTCAAAGTCTATCCTCATTGACAGTCTCTAATCCGTTGAAGAAAGGTTATCCAGAACTGGATGTTTCATTAAGGATATGACCTTATTGACTGGAGAAGATCTCTTGGCTGGAAAAGACATAACGGAATTCTTTGATTGATCGAGATTGACTCGAAGATTAAGGATCCGATGATTGCCTAAATATTCTTGGAAGGCTCTAGTTATGGAAACCGAGATCCTGATTGTATGGGCGAACATGATTGATGGGCTATCGACACGTTCCTTTTATAGCTCGAATAATCTTCTTACTTGATTCCGTCCAACGAGTAGATTGGAGGAATTCCTTTGGTAAGTGCCAACGAGTATGATGGTGTAAAGGAGTATATAAGGAAGACGTTCTGAGTTGTTCGAGGTGTGTGCGATAGAAGAATTCCAAAGTCTGAAGCTTCCTGTTGTTTAGACAATTCCTTTGAGTGAAACTTTGTATACAAAAGAGAGTCTATATTTGTGAGAAACCTTGAGGAGGTGTGGTAGAACATCTACACTGTGGAATCAAGGAAAAGCTGTACTGTAACTTCTCTTTTGTTCATAGTGAAATCCAGCCGGTGGGCTGTCAGTGCGGAAGAGTGGACGTAGGCTTGAAATAAGCCGAACCACTATAAATCCTGTGTTCAATTTTCTCTTCCTTACTCTTTTTACTTTGATCGTATTTCATTTTGTTAATCAATATAGAACTTCCTTTCTATCGGTTGCCTAGAATCGCTTCCGTATCTCGATAAATTGTTTGTGCACCTATTCACCTCCACGATTTGTTCTTATACTTGAAATAACATATCCTTTTTCGTTTTGAACATTTTTAGCAAATTTTTCAAAGTAAGAGAAAGTTTCAGACTTACTTGCCAGGAAATACACCCAAGTGAATCGTGAGTAGTCATCCACGATTACTAAGCAATATTTCTTACCTCCAATGCTCTGTGTTCTGGTTGGTCCAAAGAGATCCATATGCAGCAGCTGCAGTATACGATTAGTGGAAACTTGATTTATTGGTTTAAAGGAATTTCTTACCTGTTTTCCCAATATGCATGGTGTACATAGGTCAGACTTTTAATATGATAAATTGGGTAGACCACGAACAAGCTTCTTTGATGAAATTTTGGCTATCTGCTTCATATTGATGTGCATAAGCTTTCTATGCCATAAACTTGCTTCGTCTTGGATTGAAATTAAACATTGCGATTCATCTGGTTTCACATCCAAGAGGTAGATATTTCCATGTCTTCGTCCCATAAATGACTGAGTAGAGTCTTTATTGGTTCCTGAACATATACCCTCTTGAAAGTAGATTTTGAAACCGGTATCACATAGCTGACTGACACTGAGCAGATTGTAGTTGAGTCTTTCAACTAAAGAAACATTGCTTATTGTGAGGTTTCCAATCTTCACAGTTCCAAATCCCACAATTTTTCCTTTGTTGTTTCCTCCAAATGAGACTTTTCCACCATTCACTTGAACAAGCTTTATGAAGCAATTTGAATCTCCTGTCATGTGTCTCGAGCATCCATTATCCAGTTACCATTTCACCTTTTTCTTGATAGTGACCTCAAATTCAGTGTCTGAATCTGAGTCTGTCTCAGACTTTCAAGGACCAACAACAAATAACTGTTGAAGATTCAAGTGAAGGAAGTGATCATCACTCTAACAAATCAACTAGCAACTGGAAGCATAAGTCCAGTCATCCCAAAGATCTTATCATTGGCGACATTAATGAAGGAATTCGCACTAGATCCAAAAGGCACAAAGAGTCTAGTGCTGTGGCTCTTATTTCTGAAATAGAACCCAAAAGCATAGATGAAGCTTTATTTGATGAAAGCTGGATTGAAGCCATGCAAGAAGAGCTCGGGCAATTCAGTATCAATGATGTTTGGGAATTGACTCCAAAACCAAAAGGTAAATCAGTTATTGGAGCTAAATGGGTTTTCAGAAACAAGATGGACGAGAAAGGAAAGGTCGTAAGAAACAAAGCAAGACTCGTGGCCAAGGGATACATGCAAGACGAAGGGATAGAGTATGACGAGACTTACGCACCAGTAGCAAGGTTAGAAGCAATTCATTTATTACTTGCATTTGCTTGTCATAAAAATTTCAGGTTATTCCAAATGGATGTCAAAAGTGCCTTCCTTAATGGATTCATCCATGAGGAAGTCTATGTGGAACAACCACCTGGGTTTGAAGACCCAAGGAAACCAAATTTAGTATTCAGACTCAAAAAGGCCTTATATGGCTTAAAACAAGCACCTTGAGCTTGGTACGACAGGCTGAGTAAGTTTTTAATCCAAAACGGTTTTGTGAAAGGTAAAGTAAACACCACTTTATTTATTAAAAGAGAAAGCAAAAGTTTTGTGCCAGTTCAAATATATGTCGATGATATTATATTCGAATCTCCTAATGAAAGTTTGTGCAAGAAATTCTCTATGACTATGCGGGATGAATTTGAAATGAGCATGATGGGTGAGTTAACCTTCTTTCTCGGGCTTCAAGTGAAACAACTGAAGGAATGAACTTTTATTCATCAAGAAAAATATGCTAATGATCTCGTCAAAAAGTTTGGTCTGAACAATTGCAAGAAGGCTGAAATACCAATGTCAAGTTCCTTGAAGATAGACAAAGATGAAGAAGGAAAGAAAGTCGACCAGAAGCTATACAGGAGTATCATTGGCTCACTTCTTTATCTTATTGCTTCTAGACCTGAGATTTTGTTTAGTGTTTGCATTTGTGCCAGATTTCAAGCAGATCCTAAAGAATCTCATTTAAATGCTACAAAGCGTATTATTAAATACATTGCTTCTACTTCAAGCATTGGTCTATGGTATCCTAAAAGAGGAGAGTTTACTCTTCTTGGATACTCAGACGCAGATCTAGCCGGTTGCAGAGTTGATAGAAAGAGCACCTTGAGTACTTGTCAACTACTTGGAGGCAGGACAGTATCTTGGTTTTCAAGAAAGTAGAGTACAGTAGCTCTCTCTACAACAGAAGCAGAGTATGTAACTCTTGGGAGTTGCTGTTCACAAATTCTCTGGATAAAACAACAGCTAAGAGACTTTGGAATTGAAAATTCATGCACGGAGATTAATTGCGACAACACCAGCGCTATCAATCTCACTAAAAATCCAATTCTTCACTAAAGAGCAAAGTATATAGAGGTTCAACATTGGAACTTGTTAAAGACATGAGAACAGAGGAAAAGATTTCCTTCTTAAGGATGAGTGCGTTCAACATCTTGCTTCACAAGATTGTGATCAATTGCCTCCGACTGAAATCAACTTCCAAGACTGATGTTTCAAGTTCAGAGGCAAAGCTGATGTATGCCATCCTCACTGGGAAAAGGTTTTCTCTTCCTCACACTGTTATGTTCCACATGTATAGAGCCATGATGAACGACAGAGGTCAACTTCCTTGCCCAAGTCTTGTGACAAAGTTATTCATACATCTGAATATTTAGCCTCCGCAAATCTTTTGTATTCGATCGTGCGATCATATGGTGGCAGGACTAAAAATGGTGACCAAAATGCGTCTGAAGGAATTGAACAAGGCGTTGGAGAAATTCAAGGAGAAGACTCCAGTCAAAGCTCATCAACCCTCTTCTTCATCAAAACGGAAAGGAAAGGAGCCCTTGGTTGCTTCAAGAACAAAAAAAAGAGCTCTTATTGTTGAAGATGAAAATGATGATGAAACCTCACCATTTCTACAATGGCTTTAAAGAATTTAAGTCGTTCTGTTCCAGAGAAAGAATCGGAACAAATGACGAAAGCAATAGAGGAGAAGGAAGCAGAGGAGAAGGGAGAAGAAGAAAGAGAAGCTGAAAAGGAAAGAGCTGAGAAAGAAGAAGAAGAGAAAAGAGAAGAAGGAGAACCTGAGGAACACTCTTCTCCACCTGAAGGCATGGAAACAGGGGGAGATGAAGAGAAAAGAGGGAAGTCCTCATATCCTTATGCAAGTGAGGGCGTCAGTCGCTCTCCTGCAGACCCAGAGGACATTTATGCCTCTCAATTTCCAGAGGAAGGTCATGAAGTTTCATTGCCAAACCTGCGAGATTATGCTGATCTACCATCGTGTGCATTTACTCCATCAGATCGGGCCAAAGCAAGTACTCAGACTGATAATGCAGCAGATTTTCGCAGAATCATGGATATTCTCCTGGAGATGCGAGGACAAATCTATGCTCTGGGATGCGAGGTTCAAAACTTGCAAAATGCGGGTCAAGTTTCTTCATGTTCATTGAATGATCAGATCCAAGCCCTCTCTGTTCAGATTCAGGCCAATGCCAAGGGTGAGGAGATTGCATAGCTGAAAGAAGACTTGAAAAGGCTAGAAGGCATCGTTTAGTCTATGGGAGATTTCCAGCTTGTTCGCGTTCCCAAGCAATCTTGACTTTATTCCATTTTCATCTCAACCTTTTTAATGCTGACAAAAAGGGGGAGAGATGCAAGAGATTTGAACTTTTGACTTTTAATCGTGTGGATTGTTGGATTGTTTTGATGTTTAACTCTATTTGACTTTGTTTTTGTGTATGGATGAGAACTGAACTAGACTTGGACTTGACTGCTTCTATTGATATCTTATGGATGGCTTTATCGTATACTAAACTAACCTATTTTCTGTGGTTGCAGATTCTAGATTCTAGTGTTATTTATTTAGCCATTTATCTCTATAAGATATGCATATGTGTTTGAGAAATGTTTTGCAGGTCAAGATTTTCCAAATCTGCAGGAAAATTTTGTCACCATCAAAAAGGGGGAGATTGTTGGAGAAATCTTCTTGAAGTGTTTTGAAGCTGACAAAACGTTTCCATTAGTCTAGTCTGAAGGCTTGCAGACTTTGCTATTTAAAGTCTGAAGACCTCGGGACAGCCAGACTCAAGACTCAAAGTCTATCCTCATTGACAGTCTCTAATCCGTTGAAGAAAGGTTATCCAAAACTAGATGTTTCATTAAGGATACAACCTTATCGACTGGAGAAGATCTCTTGGCTGGAAAAGACATAACGGAATTCTTTGATTGATCGAGATTGACTCGAAGATTAAGGATCCGATGATTGCCTAAATATTCTTGGAAGGTTCTACTTATGAAAATCGAGATCTTGATTGTATGGGCGAACATGATTGATGGACTATCGACACGTTCCTTTTATAGCTCGAATAATCTTCTTAGTTGATTCCGTCCAATGGGTAGATTGGAGGAATTCCTTTGGTAAGTGCCAACGGGTATGATGGCGTAAAGGAGTATGTAAGGAAGACGTTCTAAGTTATTCGAGGTGTGCGCGATATAAGAATTCCAAAGTCTGAAGCTTCTTGTTGTTTAGACAATTCCTTTGAGTGAAACTTTGTATACAAAAGAGAGTCTATATTTGTGAGAAACCTTGTGGAGGTGTGGTAGAACATCTACACTGTGGAATCAAGGAAAAGCTGTACTGTAACTTCTCTTTTGTTCATAGTGAAATCCAGCCGGTGGGCTGTCAGTGCGGAAGAGTGGACGTAGGCTTGAAATAAGCCGAACCACTATAAACCTTGTGTTCAATTTTCTCTTCCTTACTCTCTTTACTTTGATCGTACTTCATTTTGTTAATCAATAGAGAACTTCCTTTCTATAGGTTGCCTAGAATCGCTTCCGTATCTCGATAAATTGTTTATGCACCTATTCACCCCCTCTAGGTGGTTATACTAGCTATATCAAAATGCGACCAAAAATGGTCCTCTGATTTTCTCTGTCCAAAACGTCCTAACTTTGATTTTTCGCCAAAAATCTCAGTTTGCAAAAAAATCTTTGGAGGATAAGTCGACGTTCTTAAAATGAATCGTGATATGAAAGAACTTTCAATTCTGAAATCAATTTCAATTTCGCGGTTAATTTCAATTTGGTGCAATTTTAGCTTGACCTAACCTGTTAGGTAACTTTTAGGAATTGTTAGCGCATTTGACCTATGGTCGATTACTTTCGAGGCAAAATGTACATCTTCGACACATTGGTGACTCTCGATTATTGTGAAAATTTCGAGATTTCAAAAACGAACACAAGGTACCAAAATACCAGAAAAATCGGTTTAGTACCAATCGACAAGGATTTTACAATTTGGTGAAATCACCCACACTTAATCACATGGTTCTGTCAAATCAACCCATCTCTGGTCTCTAACCATTTTTAACTATGTTGTAATGACTCTTCCATTGAGCAGTTGATTCCTGGTTGAATTCTCAAGTCTATTGCATTTAGATTTCTTAACGGCTTCATCTAATAGACTAGTTATCTCATGAGTGATTAGCTCAGAGAAAATAACTATAGGCATGTCAATGAAAAGCCCAACTTATTCAATCGAAAACGGAACTTGAAAATCAGGATGTCACACATAAAATAGAAAGCAGTTTTTTACTTGATGAGCAAGTTGCGCAAGCATCATTACGAGTCAGGAAGCAGATGCCTATGGATAAGGGTTCTGAGAAGAAATGAAAAATGTGAAGAATATTAAGTGTAGTGCCCAAGGAGAAGAATAATTTGTGGAAAGTCATTTTTCATAAAAATGACAATAGTTTTCAATATTTTGCTGAAATCTGAAAAAGAACCGGCAAATATTTTCTAGCATTTGGATAAGGGGAGCAGGGAGTGTGCGTGAACGAGCATTGAAAGCGAATCATTTGATTATCGCATTTAGTTCTTATGGCATAAGTCGGATAAAGCGAGGTTAGTAAAAGACGAAGAGGTGTCAATTTCACGTGAATGGCACCTAGATATGTTACATTTGAGGAGTTTCACGATTGCTTAAAAAGAGCACTTGGGTTGGATCATAATCAAAAAGCACTTGAATTCGAACATGAGTAGGCAGTGAGAAAACTTATTCTGTGGATCCACAAACTTCAAAGAAAATGCCATCAAGAAACACAACCACCCCTCTCCCTCCCCCTCCCCCGGCCCCACTTCTCCAACCCAAACAAAAACAACAAAAAACGAAAAAACGAAAAACGGAAATCCTTCACCCCAGATGTTCTCATTCAAATATGAAGCGCCTTCCTTCGACCCACGCACGTCATTGACGTGATCGTGGATGATCACTTCCCTCTCCAATCTTTTTTGCGTGTGTGCGCTTCCAGGTGGAGCACCAGATCTTAATTGAATGTGTTACTTTTACGGTGGTCTGGAAGGTGGCCCGTATCGTATGTGATCCTTGATCAACTGAATTAAGGAAGATCTTTTTTCCCTGTGTGTATGGCTTTGCCCAACTGCGGTGACGTCGCGGGGCCCCATCTGGTCCACTAACAAATTACAAGTAATCTAAGTTGAAAGGAGAGCGCAGGAAAATTTAGGATAGAAAGAATTTCCAAATTTTCAATAATCTAAAACAGTCTCACCTGGAAGGCATTGATTACCGCAACAAGAAATTATTTCAGCTTGAAGTAAGAAAGAATATAGGCAGGGCAATGGAAGGGAATGGGCCGGGAGAGAGAAGTCAAAGGTGGTCGAGGAATATGGGGAAGTGAGTAGAAGCAGAGCGGTGGGTCTGCTCCTTTTAAATCATTGCCTGAAGCAAAATGTCTCGAGTCATGGGGGCCTCCGGGGCACACCTCCCTGGAAGAAGATGATGGTCTTCGTTGGTTGAAATTTGTTAATTTGCCTTTTTCTGCTTTCTTATTACGTATTCACATTGCATAACTGTCCAAGGCAGACAACCAATAAAATTATCATCGCACACCTTCTCGGAAGATTAGCCAAGGTCTTTGGGTCAATTTGGAGTCATTCCTTACCCTAAAAGAGTCGCTTTCATGTTCGTGATGTCGAGTCAAACGTACATTTCGTAAAAGAAACTCGAAGACTTTTTCTAGCCAGTCTTTGCTTTGCTTTGTCATCACATCACATCGCATGGACCAACTTTCTAGATGATAGGATTATTGTATAAATCAAAAGAATCTTCTGGGTGCATTTGTTTAACGTTGAATCAACAATTCGGAAATTTTTTTCTTAAAATGATTATTTATATTTCTTACAAGAAAAAATTGGCGAAAAATATTTACATATGATATGTTTTGACATAGACCATTATTTAATTTTTTTCATTAGAACTAACAATTTCTAGTGATACGGACAATTATCTTTTGAATAACTGATTTTTGTTATCACATATTGTTATGTAATATTGTCAAGTTATTATCTACCCTTATAGTTAGAACAGCGCATCATTAGCGAAAACTTTATTGATCAAGTGTAAATGGTTGTTGATTTGTACAAGTGAATATGAAATGTTGGCATGGTCATTGGAATTCCACTTTCTAAGATTGGTTAAAATTACTAATCTTAACGATGATGAAATGAAATATCATTACATATCACCTGAGTAATTATATTACTGTTATTTTTTGTTATGATTGAATACCTCATGGTGTTCCGTATTTCTGTTATTTTATATTCTTTATATAATTTGTGAGTGATTTTTTTTTTTTTGAAGTGAATTCTAATACAAAAGGTAGGGATGAGTAAAATTAAATTGGTTCCATGCATCCACAAGATTTAGATTCAAGTATCATATTAATTGACGGTGATGTACAAACAAAAATGACTACCTAATCTCTCAATCTATTTGCCAATAATCAATGCAACAAGTTCTAGAAATTCACATTTTTTAATTTGGAACACATGGAAGTTTAGACCACGTACTTTTCACGGTAGGTCATTCAAAATGTTTACAGCTCAGCCACGAAAGACAAAAGCATAACCGGTTCAGTCTCCTTGGGTTTCTCACACATTCAAGAAATTCACATTTTTAATTTGGAACACATGGAAGTTTAGACCACGTACTTTTCACGGTAGGTCATTCAAAATGTTTACAGCTCAGCCACCAAAGACAACAGCATAACCGGTTCAGTCTCCTTGGGTTTCTCACACATTCAAGAAATTCAAATTTTTAATTTGGACAATGGAGTTTTAGTCTTTGTTTGTTTTTTCAACTTCTTCTTTTTCAACCAAAAAAACACTCATTCATCTTCTAGAGGGAAGGGAGTTGGCCTGAATCTCTCCTTCCCTCCCCTCCTACTTTGGTTGCTCTCGTTTCTATTTTCTCTAGTTGCTTTTTCTATTCTCTCGATCTAAGTTTAGATCTAGGAATTCTATTCTCCTAATCTCATATTTGGAAGCTTTTCTTTCTTGATATAGTTCTAGATGTAGGAGTTTTAATGAAGAAGTACTCGATCTCTGATTCAATGGTGTTGACAATGATTTTGATGTCAAATTTATCCTCGTTCAACATGTCTATGTTAGAAATCTAGTGTCTCATACTTGCTAAAGAACTCACTCTCATAGGTGTAAAATTTTAGCTTGCTCAACATGTTTTTGTTGTCTTCGTATCCTGATGTTGGTTGAGATGCCGAAACTAAACATTCATTGCTGAAAAGCAAAGTTATAGATAGAGATCTTGGCGTGCTCTCATCACTAATGATAATGTGTAATTTGATGATTGGCCAATAATCATTTTGCTTGGATGTAGTCACATATCAATTCTTGAAGGACGAGTATGTGTTTACTTCCACCGACTATTCTCTAATAATATAAATTGATTTCTATATTTTGGTTTGTTTTGCAACTCCATGGGGTTGCTTTTTCGGTGGTGATTTCTAGGATTTCATATGCATCCTTTTATGTATCATTTTGGTAATGAATGGAATTTTTCTTTAATCCAAAGAAAAATTTGGAAAACAAAAATTACGGTTCGTTTCACATTAAGATATCTTGTTTGGGTCCTTGCTATTGTCATACATATTGTTCTGTTACATGGTCAAGTTAGGATGAACAAATAAATCCGTCCACAACTACCTTACTTCTCCATGGAATTTCACCAAACATAATCACAAACTGTACAAATTAAAGGTAGAAAAATTCGATGCTTTTGTTGCCGTGATAACCTAAAATTGAACCATATGCTATTATTTCTTTGCATATTAGTAAGTTTTTTGTTGTGGGCTCTCCTTGGTGAAGTAGATATAGAAACTCTAATCGAACCACTTATATATGATGTTTTATATTGTTGCTCGTTTATTTCTATAGTGATTTCATGTTGATTTAATTGTAAGACTCAAAGAGGTATTCATGAAAGATGAAAGACTTGACAGGCCAATGATATAATAAATCTAAAATTCGATTTTATCATTACAATAAACTTAGCCATTATGCTTCTGACTGTTGGAACAAAGAAAGAAGGATAGCAGACGAAAAGCTAAACTTTGTGAACGATGCCAATCAAGTTCTTTTATTGATATTCAAAGAAGATGAAGGAGGTCAAAATGATACATGGTACTTGGATATTAGTGCAAGCAACCACATGTGTCGACAATATTTGAAGAAGTTGGTGATGATGAACTTGAATAAGATATTGAAGATAAAGGTGTATGTTGACACCTAAATTTCACCTAAGTTAATTAATTTAAAGTAGCATTAAAAGTTAGGAATTAATCACAACAAAATTAACAATTATTTTTTTAAATAAAAAACAAAAAAACAAAAACAAAAAAAAACGAAAAAGAATATGGTCAGGTCGGGCCGGATCTGGCTTTGGCACGACCCGTCTCTCCTTTTCTTTTCCTCCTGTGCGCTAGGTCGGCCCAACCTCTTTTCTCCTTCAATCCGGCCCGCGTTCGGTCTCCCCCCTCCTTCAGTCTTCGGGCGGACCCAAGACAGAGAGAAACAGAGAGAGAGAGACCGAGAAGGAGGGGGAGCGAGTGAGCGACCTAGAGAGAAAGTGCAAGCTCGAGAGAGTGGTTGGTTGTCGCCGAAGGTTCGTTCGTCAGTTGTCATTCGCTGCAGTCCTCCTCTTGAACCAGGTAGGCTTTTGTCTCGACCGTGTGTACCTGTTTTTTTGGGAAGCGTCAGGTCGGAGCTCGTGCCGACTAGTTCGCACGAGTTTCGGTCCGAGCTGGTGCTCCTTGAAAGCTGCTGGCCGTTCTAGTATATGTCATAGGGGGCTCTAGATTTGTCTCGCGCAGAAAACTCCCTTGTCAGTAATGCACACCAAATGCTTGTGGAAATGTCTAAACGATATCTAAGTTATGCAAGTTTGTTGAAGCCCGAAGATACTTATTGTGCCCACATCCATTTGAGTGTGATTGATATGTCCCTTAGCGGATTTTGAGTGTTGCTCGTGCAAGTTGTGTTGATCTTTACCCGAATCCGATCCTCGAGTGAGTTCGTATGCCCCTTTTAGCTGCTACACCTCAACTGTTTGACAAAATGCCCCAAAGAGAACCGAGAAACAACCCAGGTTTAAGCACAGTCTGATTCGCGCCTGCTCATATATATGTTGGACCGTGCTTGTCTTTTATGTTTCCATTGCGATTCCATACGATTTTCGTGGAATAATCATGTGTGTTTGAGCCGAGGGAATGTTTGCACCCGAAAATGGTTTGGCCGCCGGCGTTCGTGGCCAACGGTGGTCGTCGCCGGTCAGAGTGGACAATGGGTAGATAGTGGTGTTTTGGCTGTGGAAAGGACGGCGGTTGCTCTCGCTAGTGTTATCGTGCCGGTGAGGTCTCGGTTGAAGGATGTCCTGGGTGAAGAGTCGGGCATGAAAGCGTAATGAAGAAGGTCAGAAGGGAGGAGGGAAAGAATAAAAAATAAGAACAAAGAAAAGAGGAGAACCAGCAAATAAAAAAAAGAGCGAAAGAGGAAAACCCAAAAAATAAAAAGGGAAGGAAAGACAATAGATGGGAATGATCGGTTAGAAGGCCAGAAGGGAAGAAAGAAAGAATAAAAAAAAAAAATCAATCAAAAGAAAGAAAAGAAAAGCAAAATAAAAAATAGAAAACTATAAAATGAAAAGTGGGCTTCGGGAATGACTGTTGAACGGGAGGTGCAGGAAAATGACACAGTACAACGCAGTGAGAAAAGACAAAAGAAAGAATTAAAAAAAATTAATTAAAGAAAAAGAAAAATTGAAAATGATATATATATATATATATATATTTTAATTCAAAAGTGTTGGATCCAGGTTTGGGTTGGGTGTGCGAGCTGGATTGGGTTTACCCGGTCCGAGCCCATTTTCGTGAAGTATAATAATATTAAATATTAAGAATATATTAAATATTTAAAAATTTTAAAAAATCAATCAAAAATCAAAAAAATTCGAAAAAAATGATAAAAAAATTCAAAAATATTTCCGATAATTCAAAACTCGAAAAAATTAAAAAAGAATTCGACCTTTTTCTTAATCTTTTTAAAAAAATTAAAATTGATTTAATTTTTAAATTTTTTTTTTAAAATCCAAAAATGATGGGGTTCGATTAGGATTTGTCATGTATTCCCTTTTTAGTGTAATTACTTGCATATTAATTATATTGCATGTTTAATTTATATATTTGATTATGTTTGCATTGTTTAGTTGGTTGTGCTAATTTTATTGCGATTAGGACATTGGTAACTGTGATTTACTTTAATGATTGCGCACCTGCATTATCATCTCACATGTTAATGGATTAATATAAAATCAATCCAAACTGCCTGAAAAAAAAATCCTTTTTTGAAAATGAACGAAATTAGGTACCGAAATGGCACTAATCGATTAATTAGTGTAATTAAGTCTCCAACCCTAGATTTCTTTGGTTGCGTAGAAAGTGAGGTACACTCCCATGCTTCACTTGGTTTCTAGCCGACCCTAATAGGCTAGTGGCGACTCCTTTTGTGCAAAATTTCTTAAAAAAATATCTCAATGTCACGCAAGGTACGGGCTTGGGAGAGCCCGCGCCTAATCATGGGAGGGTAGGTTGCGACAGTGTAGAATAATCCTTTAACTACGTTTGGTAGATTTCACCAAAACCATGCGCTTCTTCTTGATGATTGAGAACCACTTGTCTATGATGATGTGGCCAAAGAAGAAAAATGGAGAAAAGCCATGAATGAAGAAATTGAAGCTATTGAGAAGAAACAAACATGAGAGTTCACTGATCTTCCAAAGGACAAGAAAACAATTGGTGTCAAATGGATGTACAAGGCCAAGAAGAATGAGAAAGGAGAAATGACAAGATATAAGGCTAGATTAGTCATGAAAGGGTACGAGAAAAAGGCCATAATCAACAATGATTAAGTTTTTGCTCTTGTCATCCGCATGGAAATGATTAGATTGATCATTTCCATATCTACTCAAAATGATTGGCGAATTCATCAAATATATGTCAAATCAACATTTTTGAATGGCAATCTTGAAGAAGAAATTTTTGTTAAACAACCCGAGGGGTTTGTTGTAAAAGGTCGTGAAAAAAAAAAGTACTAAAGTTGAAGAAAGCACTATATGGGCTTAAACAAGCACCAAGAGCATGAAATTACAGAATCGATGCATAATTCAAGGCAAATGGATTTGTTCAATGCCCATATGAGCATGCACTTTATTTGAAACAAGAAAAATGTGATGTTCTACTTACCTGTTTATATTTTGATGATCTTCTTTTTCAAGAAAATAATCATGTAATGATTAAGGCAATATCTGTTGACATTTGATTTTTAGTTGACGTGTCATTAAAAAATAAAAATCGAGATTTAGGATTTTTGATCGCGACAGAACCCTATTTCTCGACCAAAAAGTATTGTTTTTCATTTCTTTCTATTGCATTGTCGTTTTTAAGCAATTTCTAGTTCGTTTTCAAGAAAAAACCCATTAAGTCAATTGGTTGACTTTTGGGTTGACTTTTAGTCAACCCTTTGACCAAAAGTCAACCCCGAGTCAAAATTTGGCTTTTTATCCAAAAAAATACCATTTAGCCTTAATTTCACTTTTGTCAAATCAATTTCCCAAATATTTTAAAGAATTGACAAAAAAAAAATCAATCTTTTAGGAAATGATAATTAATGGATTGATTTTTGGTCAAACCTTTCACTAAAAAAATAAAAAAAATAAAAAATTTATAAAAATATTTATTTTAATGTCAATTTGACTTTTGTGTCCAAAATTTCACAAAATTCAATTAAGAACCTTGATTTTTGAATTTCAGATTTAAATTCTAAATTGACCAAAAATAAAATTACTTTTATTCTAGTGATAATTAGGTATAATTCCTTCTTTGACATTTGGTTTAAGGATTATCTAAAATCCATTTATGCATTTAATTTAATGATTTACTATATCAAAATGTGAATCTTCACTTTGAGCTCTAGTTAAGAGGTCGAAATTGATCATTCATAACTTGCGAATGGACGATATCATTTGAAGAATTTTATCCTCCTGAGCGTAAGAAAATCAAATAATTAAGCCCCAATCATCAAAATTTGAATCGACCATTCATAGTTATAATTTAATTTCATAAATTTAGGTCCAATTTTAATATTAGGCCTAGATTCATTTTTGACATAAGCTCGAGCGCTTCAATTCAAGGTCAATTGAATGCAATAAGTGATCTTACACATGAGTAGTGCTTTAGATAAGGCAATTATGACACTGATTGAGTTCAATTTTTTAGTTAATTTGGAATTTTGCCCATTGAATTACGAATTTTATCATTTTAGCCCTTTAGACCCAATTCAAAGCACCCATGGTTTTAACTCATTGTTTTCATGATAATCATTCAATTAGGTCAATAAAAGACCACTAGATCACGTTCATAAGGTTTGATTAGCTTAATTGTATCTTAATTGACCAAATTCTTCTTAAATTGAGTAAAATTCACGTTCATAAGGTTTGATTAGCTTAATTGTATCTTAATTGACCAATTTCTTCTTAAATTGAGTAAAATTCATTTTCAATTTGGTCCTTTAGGGGCCCAATTGCATAAATTTTGGACCCACAAGGGTCCCAAGCAGGTGAAACAGTCAAAATCTGACCAAACTGGTCAAAAACCGATCGAACCAGACCAAACTGATCTGATCGGTCTAAACGGTCGTCGTAGGGCTAGCCGGTTCAGCCATTTGCCAATCGATTCTTGACCTCCGGTGACTAGTTCCAAGATCCTCTTAATGTAAATTTCACTTCTGCACATTCAATTTCTTAAAATTTTATAGATTAATCCTTAAATTTCATCAAATTGCAAATTAACCACTAATTGGACATTTTGACGAAATTTTCGATTTTGGCTTAGGTTTTTGCAAACCATATACACTAGATCAATTACTCAACACCTCAAGATCATGATGGACCCTTCAAAATCGATTTTTGACCGTTGGATTGAAATTTCGACCGTCGGATCAAATCAACAGCTGAAATTGCTTAACTTACGGAGTATATATAAAAAAATTTCCCTCCATTTTGTGGGACTTCATTCTACACGAGTTTTCACGTCTCCTCAGTCTCTCTCTTTCTCTCTTCCCATTCTTTTAGCGCCAAAACCATATCTATCTTCCTATCTTTAGCTCGGTCCGACCAGACCTCTTTTCGGTGACCAGATCGCCACTAATTTAGCCTTCGCCGGCGACGATTAATCCTCACCACCGATCTACTCATCCTACTCGAGTTGCTAGTAGTTAATTTCACCTCTAACAATCCCTCCATTTGCCTTTTCAAGCTTGATCTTCTTCGCCAACATGAAGATTGGTCCATCTCTTGGACCAATTCCGATTTTTTGCGTAAATCAACGGCAACCGAAGCTTCTAGGAGGTGCTAATCAGTTTGGATGGAATTTACAAGCTATCTTAAGCATGATCGTGACAAGAACAAGGCAGATTGATCATTGGATCTTCTCCAACAACTTGATCTTTTTGGGCAGTGTCCAAACCGGTTTAGTTTTGGACCGATTCTATTTTCCCTCACTATAGGTAGTTTAGCCACCTTTCAAAACTATTCCTTGCTGTTCGGATCTAGTCATTGGCGGTTTGTGGAGGTCTGATCGAAGTTTCGGCAAAAACTTCAATCCAATTCAATCAAAATTGACAAAAACGTAACAAAGGAAATAATCTTGGTCTTGAACCCTATGAAGTAAGGCCAGATTAGCCGATCGGGGCTAGGGTTCAATTTTGAGTAAATACATGATGATTAAATGCTAGATGATGGATTTGGATGATGTTTTGCTGTAATTGAGTGCTTTTAAATAATGAACTTGAATGATTGTGCTTGATTTTTCTTAAATCTGCAATTTATAGCTATAGTTCTAATTTACTGTTTTGGCCAAACAAGATCCAAAATAACCTTGTTTCAACTCAAATCCTCTTAGACTTAGATAATACACATCTCAAGCTTCGAATTGATAGGTTGCACACCCCAATCAAGTGTTGTTTGTCCCTCAAGAACACCATCGAAGATGAGCGATTCTGCAGTAGTTTAGTAGAATCTTCAGTTATGTTCTTGTTCTGAATTGAGATTTGACTATTATTGTGTAGCCTTTTATGTTGATTTTTGACAAATATTTCCTTCATGAGTTTTGCTTCAAATCGTCTTGTGCATGTCTTGTAATTTTTTCGAGATTTTTTTTATGTGTTTAGTTAGGTGAAATCCACTTAGATCTCAGCTGGGTCTGTCTATTTCATGTTGATCTTTGATTTTGTCATTTTTGTATTGATTTCTATGTTAAGTTTTGGGAAAAATTTTCTCATGAAAGTTGTTTGTAATAGTGTGAAGAACATCCTGTAATTTTTTTGAAATTTTTGGATATGTTTAACTTGGTCAAAATCACTTAGATCCAAACATAGGATAGTATGCCCTACATTGATCTGAATTTTGTTTTGATGAAATTGAGTCCACTAATGCCCTTATTTGGTCTCAAATGCCTCTTGAAAGTTAAAATATATGATACATATATTCAATTTATGCATACTTTGCAAAGTCTTGATGTTGGCAAGTATGTCAATTGCATGAGTTAAGGTTAAAATGTGTTGCGGTAGTATATATTCTAAATGTGCATCTCTAATTTGTGATTTTTGCTGCAATTCATAAGATCACATTTAGGTTTCGAACTCTCAATGAGAAATATTAATCATTTCATGCTCTATATATAGAATTTTTCGTAGGATGTTTGCATGTCTTGAAATGGCTGAAATCTTGTCTGTTCTGTGAAGTTAATGCTGAAACGAAATCTTGCCATATATGCTTCTTGCCATGCTTGTTTGAGACATTTAAAGACCAAATTTTGTGATAATGTCTTCTTGACACTTAGGGTCCGTTCGTTTCACGGAAAATGGGCCATCTTCGGAAAACATTTTCCCATAAGTCATTTTCTAGGAAAATGACTATATTTTTCCGGTATTCGGTTGAAACTTAAATTTTGAGTGGAAAACATTTTCCACCGTTCGTTAATGACTCCTAACAAATTTTTTATTTTTTCCTTTTCTTTTCCTTCTCCTTCCTCCTTTCCTCCTTCCTTCTTCCTCCTCATTCCTCCTTCCTCCGCCGCCGCACGCCTGATGATGGCTGACTGCCCGGCGGGCGACCAAGATTTGGTCGCTAGATCCAGCAAGCTCGAGGCTCGGCTGATCTCACCCGAGCTTGCCGGAGGTTCGTCGGGCTCTAGCGAGCAGCGAGCCGGCGGCGGAGCTCGAGCTCGCCAGACCTCTGGCGAGCTCGGGCGAGGCCCGAGCCCCGCCCAACTCCCCGGATCTGGCGAGGCCAGAGCTCCGCCCCAGGCTGGTGAGGCTCTGCCTTGCCCGATCTGGCGAGGCCCGAGCTCGGCTTCCACAGATCAGGCTAGGTGGAGCCTTGCCGGCCTGGGGCGGAGCTCGAGCTAGCTCGTAGCGGCGGTCGGTCGCCAGTCGCCGACCGCCGTCGGGGCCAGCCACCGGCCAAGCTAAGGAAGAAAGATGAAAAGAAAAGGAAAAAAAAAGCATAAAAATAAAAACAAAAATGTGTCAGTAAAAGGATATAGGGTGGAAGAAGTTATGGAAAATGTTTTCCACTGTTCAAAAGTGGAAAACATTTTCCTTATTTTTGAAGGTAGTATTTTCCATCAATGGAAAATATTTTCCTTGAGCAATTGGTTTTCCGTGAAACGAACACCGGAAAATCCGGAAAACATTTTCTTGAAAGTTATTTTCTGTGAAATGAACGGAACTACATGTTACAATG
This sequence comes from Eucalyptus victrix, assembly GCA_016097545.1. Taxonomy (NCBI): domain Eukaryota; kingdom Viridiplantae; phylum Streptophyta; class Magnoliopsida; order Myrtales; family Myrtaceae; genus Eucalyptus; species Eucalyptus victrix. The sequence goes on from CM027837.1 coordinate 33,481,001, forward strand.
TGTAAGTACATGTTCACGTCATTGCATTTTAGTATCATTTTGCATGTTAAATGTGTACCGTAAAAGCGCGTGTTCACTTAGAAACCCTCAAACATTTCATCATGAATCTTAAGTCATCTTGTATTGTCATCGAATTATATGACATCTTCTCATGCCAATTTAGGGTTAGATAATCACCCTAATTGTTTCTTACATCTAATTCTATGTTGCATGTGATTTTTTCATTCTATTTGTGCATTACTTGAATGGTTTTGAGATTTATTAATGCATGTTTGTGTTTTGATTTTTAGTTATTAACATGCACACCTTTAGAGATCTTGATCTTATAGTACAAATTTGACGTAGTTTGGACTTGAGTCATTCTAGGTTGTCATAATGCACACTTAGAGGTTTCCAATGTCACTGATTTCATGTAAATCACTCATTAGTTGGACCATTTTCCATTTTTTTTGAAAAACTAGATAAAATTCTAGACATAGGATCAAATTCGGACCCCTATTCTAACCCCTATTTGGACATACCTTTGATATTTTTGTTCCATTTTTTATATTAGGATTATGTACTTGGTCTCTTAATGAAACTTGTTTTTCATCATGTTGAATATGTTGTATGAAAATTTGATGAATTTTAGACTTGTTTTGATAGGAAAAATCCTTGTGATATTGGTTGAGTGCCCTGCTGTTTTAACAATTTTCTAACATGATGTTGCTTGTTGTCTAATTTTTGTAAAATCATGTGTAGCTCGTTTAGGAAAACTTTCTTCACAAAAGTTGTTCATTATCATGTTATCCATATTAAGGAATTTTCTATGGCTAGATTGTCAATGTGTATTACTCAATTTTGTTGTTTTGACATGCTTTGTTCTGAATTTTTCTGATATGAACATGATTGTGATTGTTTAGATAAACTTTCTAGGTTAGTTTGTGCATGAACCTAGGTCATTCTATCTTCATAAAAGTCGCTCTAAATACAATATTCATCGTTAAATGATTTTCTTTTCAAATCAAATTTTAAAAAAATGCTTTGGTACATGTGATGTTTCCCAAAAACAATTTCTAAGAAATTCTTTTCCCGCAAATGACTTGCATCCATGTTTAATTCCCGCAAATACATAGGATTTCTTGATGAATAGTAAGGTCGATGCATGATATCGAGGAAAACCCTGGGATAACATAAATCACTTGGTTATGAGACTTATAAGTGTTATTGGTCATGCGAGAACACAAGTACTCAATAATGGCTGTAAGTCATAAAATGAATCGAGTAGGTGTTTTTGTGGAACTTGCGCATGAATTACAAAGGCTGACCTCGAGGCCCAAATATGATTTGCAAAATTGAATTTCTTTTGAGAGTTAACCTTGGCTTGATGTCATGTTTTTGATTGTTTTGATATGTATGCTTATTTCTTTCTAGTGCATGTACCTAGTTATAAATTTCTTAGACTAAATTTAGATTAGGACCCCGAAGATGGAGAAAGCACGAAGACGGTGGACGTCGATGTCCCTTCGGACTGTTACTATGTACTATTCATTTCTTTGACATGTGTCAAGTTCTTTTTGCTATATAAAGCCTAACGAATTGTAGGTCCTCTCTTCCTCTTATCCTTTTCAATTGTGTTTCTCTTTTATATTTTCTAGATTGCATGATAGATTTATATTTTTTATTTATTGTTTACTTACTGCTTCAGAACTTTCAATTCAATTGTGTGTTTCCTTTTCATCTGCTTTAGAAATAGATTAGCATGAAAATGACCAACCAAGCATGATTGCTTAGTTTAGAATTAACGATCCAAAAAATGTAAGAAAAAATCCATGGATATGTTAGGTAAACATAACATATTGTTTAGGTATCGAAAGGGTGCCAATAGAATTACTGGTGTAACCCAAGTTCCCGGACCTATATATTTGGTTGTGTAGGAATCGAGGAAACACTCCCGACCCTCAATTAGGCTTCTAGCTGACCCCCAAAAAATGAGACTAGTGGTGATTCCCATCTTATTTTTAGGTTTTCATAAACAATTAAACCATATAAATGAACCCATAGCGCAAGGTATGAGTTTCGATGAAACTCACCATGGTTTAGCATGCTCAACATGGCAATATTCCAAAGGATGCCATCCTTATAGGCAAAGTGTACTAATGAGAGAGCTACCACGGTAAAGGTACCCTTAAATCCGATATTCATATCCAACCTCCTCTCTTGAGGTGTGTCACTCGTGTGGGTATGGGTCGCGACACTCCACTGTCACGTAGGGTACAAGTATGGGAGAACTTGCAACTTCGCAAAGGGAACTCACAAGAGGTTCGTTTAGGGGATGAGGTGATGACATCCTCTAGTTAAGAACTATGAGGGAACTTTCATGGTCAAATACCCCTAAATTCGACTTTTTCCCTTTTCTTTACTCGTGATAGGGAATCGGCGGTGAGATTGAGTCACGACAATGATGGAGAAAGAATTTGATGACTAATCATGGTCTCATGAATTATTTCATTAGTATCGAAGTGAAGCAAAGTCTTGATGGGATTTTCTTTCCCAATAAGGATTTGTTGGAAAAATTCAACATGAAGAATTGTGCACCAATCAATGCACCAATAAAGTGCAAAACCAAGTTTTCAAAGTTTGATGATGGCATTAATGTTGATTCGACATATTATAGAAGCTTGATTAAGAGTTTAAGATATTTGACATGCACAAGATCGGATATCATGTATAGTGTTGGAATTGTGAGTAGATACATGGAGAAACCAAAGTCAACTCATCTTAAAACAACAAAGAGGATATTTTCCTACATCAAAGGTATTGTTTCTCATGGCTTACACTTTATTTGTCTGAATCTTTCCAATTGAGAGTTTATTTAAATAGTGATTATGGTGGAGACATTGATGATCGAAAAAGCACTACAGGCTTTTGTATTTTTCTTGTGTGATACTACTTTTATATGGTCATCAAAGAAGCAATCCCCTAGTACTTTGTTGACATGTGAAATTGAATATGTAGTTACATCATCTTGTGTTTGTCATGCAATATGATTAAGAAAACTACTCAAAGATATTAATGTGAAGCAAAAGAAAGCAACAAAGATTTTTTGTCAATAATGTTTCTACTATTACTTTAGGATAAATCCAGTCTTTCATGATGAAGCAAACATATGGATGTTCAATGTCACTTCATTTGAGAATAGGCAAGAGAGAAGGAAATTGAAGTGTTGCATGTGAAGATGGGAGATCAAATAGTGGACATTTTTACTAAACCCCTCAAGATCAATTCTTTTCGGAAGTTCAAGAGTTTGCTTGGAATGATCAATGGAAGAGAATTTGGTTTAAGGATTGTTAGCACCTGATTTTTAGTTAACGCATCAAAAAATGTAAAATAAAATAAAATTGAGATTTAGGTTTCTAATCGTGACGATCTTGTTTCTCGGCCAAAAAGTGTCGTTCTTTGTTTTTTTTTTTTTTTTCTTTTGTATTGTTGCTTTTAAGCAATTTCTAATTCATTTTCGAAAAAATCCTACAAAAGTTAAATGGTTGACTTTCAGAATGACATTTTTATCAACATTTCAACCAAAAGTCAACCTTAGCCCAAAAATTAATTTTTTGTCTAAAAAGATGCCATTTATCTTTAATTTTACTTTTATCGAATCAATTTTTCAAAAATTCAAGGATTTAACTAATAAATCAACCTTTTAGGAAAAAGAAAAAGTTAACTAAAGGGTTAACTTTCCGTCAAACCTTTAATCAAAAAATTGAAAGATAAAAAATCTTCAAAATGTTTTCTTTTACTATCAATTTGATTTATGTGTCAAAAATTTCACAAAATTCGATTAAGAACATTGTTTCCGAATTTTTCGGTTTTAGGTTCTAAATCGGCCAAAAATCAAATTACTTGCATTTTTGTCACAATTAGGTGAAGTTCCTTTTACAACATTTAGTCTAGGAACTATTCTTAATCCATTCATGCATTTAATTTTGTGAATTATCGTATCTAAAGGTAGGTTGTCGTTTTAAGAACTATTTAAGGGACCAAAATCGATTCTTCATGATTTACAATTGGACGATCATTTTCCACTCCTTTTGTCTAGATAATCCCAAATCCCAAATCGATTTTGAGAAATTCACGTTGGAACTTCCCGATTTATGGAATTTACTCTCTTGAGGGTAAGAAAACTAAGTCGTCATGCTTCAATCGAAAATATTTGAATTGATCCATTCAAGACTAAGGTCCAATTGTGTGAATCTAATTCCAATTTTAATATTAGGCCTCGATTTAGTTTTGACTCAAGTCTTGACACTTTAATTCAAAATCGATTTGAGTACTTTAAGTGATCTTACATATGTGTGGTAAATTAGATAGGGCAATTGCAACATTAATTGGACTCAATTTCCGTCAATTTGCAATTTTACCTAATGAATTGCAAAATTGTTCATTTTAGCCATCTTTCGTAACAATCATTCAATCAAGTCAATAAACGACCCCTAAATCATGTTTATAAAGTTTAATTGGCTTAATTGAATCATAGTCGGGTAATTTCCTTTGAAATTGGGTAAGTTTTTCTTTCAATTTGGTCCTTGAGGAACCAAATTGCATAAATTTTGAATATACAAAGACCATAACGAGTGAACTAGCCAGAATTGGACCAATCAAGAACTAGTCAAACCAATGCAAATCGGTCTTAGTGGTCCGACCGGTTGTTGGCAAGGCAGGCTGATTCAGCCTTTTACTGGTCCATTCTGGACCTCCGGCGACTATTGATGTCCTTTGCAAGCCCTTTTGAGCCTAATGAAGAGCATTTCCAAGATACCTCACATTAGGGCAAAATAAGGGGTCTTAGTTGAAAATTACAAAGAAAAATATCGAGAAAGATTTTGTTGCTTTCACTTGCATCAATCTTCTTATGATAGCTTTAAGTGAATTTTTTTATGGAAGCTAGAAGCATCCCAAAGTGACGAAGAGCATCATGTTCACTACCCAAACAAAATTACCATTTGTTTAGCCAATTTGAGCCTGATGCAATTCTTATCGAAACTAAATGTGACAATTATCTCCCCATGCTAGGGCAAGGCAAGTGATTTACAATAAAAATGAAAAATATTGGTCACATTTGTAAAACCACTTGAGTCCTAGATACTCAAAAGAGAGTGAAAACTTGGGGCATGAAAAAATAGTATGCCTAGTAAAAACAAGACTAATGGTCATGAAAAATTCAAAGAAAAGCAAAATCAATAGTCATGCAAAAGAACATTCGTAAGAAAAAAAAAAAACAAATGTTTTGCAAAGCATATGTTGCAAGCAATGTCATTAGAAAAGAGAGCGAAGCTCTCATGTCTCAAGACAAAATAGTCAAAAGGACTCTTGGGATAGGTTGCATTTAAAGAGTTAGATTTTCGAAAAGTTGTGTAATGGTAATGATGCCAAGATAATCATTCACTTTTAAACCCTTGATATCCGAAAGATTTCAAGCCTTTCAAAGCCTCACCCGAACCAACATCGTAACTCTTATCTGAAATCTCTTCCAATTAGGATGATTCGAGTTGAAATGAGAATTTCACATATGAGTTACCGTTAGAAAGAGTTGAAGCAATCCTATCTTATCTTATCTTCAAAGTTCTTGACTTGTAAGCTTGATGAAAATATTCATTGAATATTCATTTCTTGGCCTCAAAGGCCATATCTTTTGCGTAAACCTATGAACAAGCCATCATTACAATCTGTTCAAAAGACCTTTAATCAATAAATTGTATTCACTGTGAACATTTTTGAAAACCCTAGGCATAGGTTTAGCAAGACCTCACTGGTGAGATTTAAGCAGTATTCCCACATTAAAAGATGGGAATAAAAACCCTTTTTGAGAGCCAGTATGGAACACCTATTTGATGAGATTATCTCAAGTATTAACACATTTTATTTAACCCTTATGTGGTTAATCAAACTTCATTTTGTTAAAATCCTCTCCAAAGGAATTTGATAATTAGTATCGTTTATCAAGACGTGTTTGGATGATTTCGCAAGATTGGCCCTTGAGCAATCTTAAAATCATTTTTCAAAATATATGTTCCCTAGTGAACCAATTTCTAGTAATTCTAAACCATAACGCTTGTTTTCCATTTTTTTGTAATCCTGAGCCATATCCCATTGTTTTCGATTTTTAGTTATCTTAAACCATACCTTTCATTATCAATTTTTGGTAATCCTAAATCATAACCCCCCTTTGTTATAGGTTTTTGGTCACCTTAAACCATAAACATTTATTTTCGATTTTTGCTAATCCTAAACCATACCCCTTTTCCCTTAGGTTCCTAGTAAACCTTAAACATCGTCTTTTAGGTTCCTGGTAAACTTTAAACCTCGTCCCTTTGATTCCTAATAAACCTTAAAGATCGTCTTTTAAGTCACTAGTAAACCCTAAACCTCGTCTTTTAGGTTCTAGATTATCCATATAAACATTAATTTAAGGTTTTAGGCTATCCACACAAACCTTGATTTCAAGTTCTAAGTTATCCTCATAAGCTTTGATTTTGGGTTATAGATTATCCTCATAAATGTTGGTTTTAGGTTCTAGGTTATCCTCATAAAACTTGACTTTAGGTTCTAGGTCATCCTTAAACCTTATCATTAGGTTAATAGTTATCCTTAAACCATTCTCTTTCCTTAACAATCTCATTTCCTTCATTCCACCCCATGAGAGAGATGGAGAGAAAAGATCTCAAACATGAAACCAAAATACCCCAATGAAGGAAGGTAAGTATCAGGTATGTCCCAAACCAAATATCATATCCTTTGTTATTTTCTTTTCCCCGAAATGGAGTCAACTAGAACTTGCAGGTATCAATTTTGTTTTTGAGTGAAACTCCCACTTAAAAAGGGATAGCTATTGACATTTGATTTTTAGTCGATGCATTGAAAAATGTAAAAAAATCGATATTTGGATTTTTGATCGTGACAAAGCCCGTTTCTTAACCAAAAAGTGTTGTTCCTTGTTTCTTTCTTTTATATTGTTGCTTTTAAGTGATTTTCAATTCATTTTTAAGAAAAATCCGAAAAATCAAATGGTTAACTTTCAAGTTGACTTTTTGGTCAACATTTTGACCAAAAGTCAACCCAAGTTAAAAACTGACTTTTTATAGAAAAAAGATGCCATTTATCTTTAATTTCACTCTTATCAAATCAACTTTTCAAAAATTTAAGGATTTGACTAAAGGGATGACTTTTAGTCAAACCTTTGACCAAAATAACTGAAAAAAAAAATCAAAAATCTTCAAAACGTCCTCTTTAGTGTCAATTTGATTTGTGTGTCAAAATTTTTATAAAATTCGAGTGAAATTCTTGTTTTTTCGGATCTTTCAATGTTAGGTTCTAAATTGGCTAAAAATCAAATCACTTTCATTTTAGTCACAATTAGGTGAAGTTCATTTTACAACATTTAGTCTAGGGACTATTCTAAATCCACCAGTGCATTAAATTTTGCGAATTACCAGTCCTAATTAGGGGACCAAAATCAATTCTTCACGATTTATGAACAGACGATCATTTTCCACCCTTTTTTTTTTTTTAAGATAAGTCTAAATTTGAAATTAATTTTGAGAAATTCATGTTGGAACTTCCTGATTTGAGCAATTTCACTCTCTTGAAGGTAAGAAAACTGAGCATTCATGGTTTAATTGAAGAAATTCAAATCGACCCATTGAAAACTAAGGTTCAATTGCATGAATCTAAGTCCAATTTTAATATTAGAGATTGATTTAGTCTTGGCTTGAGTCTCTCCGCTTTAATTCAAAGTTGATTTGAGTACTCTAAGTGATCTTACATATAGGTGGTTGATTAGGTAGGGCAATTGCAACATTAATAAGACTCGATTTTAATCAATTTTGCAATTTTGCCCAATGAATTGCAAAATTATTAATTTTAGCCCATTAAGCTCAATTATAAGCGCCCATAGTTTTGGTTTGTTGTCTTCCATGGTAATCATTTAATTAAGTCAATAAAAGACTCCAAGATCACATTTATAAAACTTAATTAGCTTAATTGAATTACAATTGGGCAATTTCCCCTCAAATCGAGTAGTCCTCTCAATTGGGTCCTTGAGGGACCAAATTAAATAAATTTTGAACCCATAAGGACCACAAGTGAGTGAATTAGCTAGAACCGAACTAGACTAGTCAAGAACCAGTTTGACTAGTTCTACTGGTCGTTGGCAGGGCAAGTCTGTTAGGCCCTTTGCCGATTGGTTCTAGACCTCTAGCGACTAGTTCTGATATCTTCATTGTGCCAATTTCACTTATGCACCTTCAATTGCCCATAATCTTGCAAATTGGTCAATGGATTTAGTAAAGTTGCATTTTGACCCTTACTTAGACGTTTTAACGTAATTATTGATTTTGACTCAGGTTTTTGCAAATCAAACCCATTGGATCAATTATCTGACAACTCTAGATCATAATTAAGCTTTAAAAGTAAAATTTTGCCTGTTGGATTAAGATTTTGACCATCGAATTGAACCAATGGTCGAGATCAACCAACTTGGAGGAGGTATAAATAGATTTTTCCCCCAATTTTGGGGGAAGGGCCTCATTTCTGCAAGATTCTCTCTCTCTTTAGACCTGTCTTTTGTTTCTTCTCTCAATTTTCCCACCTTTCTCTCCCCTCTTTCTCTCTCTCAATCAAACCGGCGACTTGTCGATCCAAGCTTGATAGCCTCAAGTTGATGGCTCACTGGACGACGCCCAACCCTCGGCGGTCTCCCTTACTCTCCTCGATTCTCCCGCAAGCCCCTCCATGTCTGGTGGTTGCTCGATTGATCGGAATTAACCAATCATCCATTGGTTGGACTAAACTAGCGACCAAGCTGGTTTTTAGTTCACTGGCTTAATTGCCGGTCTAGTGGTTAGGATCGGCGGAGTAGACCGTGCCGATCCCTCCCTGGATCTGTTCCTGACCTTGTAATGGTCACGAACTAGCAAATTAGCCATCGAAATACTTCTGGTGGCCTGATCTGTCATGAAGATCCAAAACCGATCCAGGTGGGACCGGTTTTGTTCCAACTTGAATCAAAGAACGATGAGGCGTTCAGGCGCCCTAATCGCCGGCGATCAATAATACAAGGGATCCTTGACCTTGCCGTGGTCGAGGACAGGTGGATCGCCTGCTGGATCTCTTTCGGCAGTCCAATCCCCACCGATGATTGAAGACCAGTCCAGTTTTAGATTGGTTCTGGTGTTCGAGTTGCAGGTGGCCCAACTAGCCTTGATCCAGTTTCCTTGGTGATTCGTGGCGATCCAATCGTGACTTCGGAGGTCCGTTTGTGTCCTGGCATAGTCTGATTCGTCCGATCATAGATCGAAACCAACAAAAATCATGAAAAGGTTACTTTTAAAGCTTGAATCCCAAGAAGTGAGATCGGATTAGCCTATTGGGGCTAGGATTTTCCTTAGATCAATGAGATAGCATTAGATCTAAAGATTACATGCTTATTGATGAATTGCTGAAGTTCGAGTTTGATTAATTGAAAGTTCATGGATCATTGAATGATTTTGGCCTTAATCTACAATTTCGTGTGCCTGTAATATGACTTGCTATTTTGGCTAAAATGAGGTATTAGATGACCTCATTTTGACTCGATCCTTCTAGATTTTGAAAATATACATTATAAGCTTCGAATCAATAGGTTGCACAGCCCGACTGGATGACGTTGACCCTCAAAAACACACCACCGAATCCATTCAATTTGTGCAAGTTTTTAGTGCTTTTAGGGTTTTGGCCTTAGTTCGTTTTTGAGTTTTGTCATTTTCACTCAAATTTCTATGATAATTTCTGGACAAACTTGTCTACACAAAAGTTGTTTTCCTTTGTGTTGAGAATGTCCTGTAATTTTTTCGGAATTTTTGGACATGTTTAGCTAGGTCAAAACTACTTAGATTTAAGCATTGGTCAGTCTGCCCTGTTTTGATCCGAGATGAACTTAGATAGATTTGAGCATGAAATCAACTTTGTTCAACCTTACGACCTTCACCAAGAATGAACTAAATGTCATATGTTTTCTATTGATGCAATATTTGCAAAATTTTGAGGTCAGTCGATGTGCGATTTGCATGCATAAATGTGCACGGGTGCTGCTGTCATAAAAAGATTAACAATGTGCGTCTGTTTTGCCATTTTTGTCACAATTCGTGTAATCATAATTAGGATTTGAGTCCTTAATGAAAAGTGTTTGTCACCACTCATTCTACGTGACATCTTTTTGGTAGAATTTATGCGCATCCTCAAGTAGTCAAGACTTGGCATGATCCTAGCCCTCATTATAGGATCAACACATTATCATGTGCATACATTTGCATGCACGTTTGGGCCTCATTAACACCTTCTTGACAATTAAACTCCATGTTACAACCTTTATGTTCTTGTATAGTTCATCATATTTGAAAGTTATTTTGCATGTTAAATGTGAGTCACAATAATGCTTGTTGTACTTAGAAACATTTGAGTATGCCATTATAAGTGCTTAATCATTTTATAGTGACGTCACATCGCATGACATTTTTGCATATTGACTTACAGTTAGATGATTCCCTTATCCATTTGTTATATCCAATTCTAAGTCATGTGTGATTTTTCATGCCTTTTGAGCATTACTTGAGTGATTTTGAGGGTTATTAATGCATACTTATGTTCTGTCCTTTTAATGGCCAATACGTGCACTTTTAGAAACTCCAGCCTTAGAGCACCAAGTTAACTTCGTTTAGACCTGAGCCTTGCTAGGAAGTTGTAAAGCATACATTGAGCTTTTCAATGCCGTTGATTTCATGCCAATTGCCTGTCATTGAATCTATTTTCCAATTTTCCCAATCTAGACTAGAATTTGGACTTCGGGGTCATATTCGGACCCGTTTTTAGCCCTATTTAGAGAGACCTTTGCCATTTTTTTGCCATTTTTTCCATAAAGATTCCTGACTTGGTCTAAATAAAGTTTGTTTGTTATTATGTTGACTATGTTGTGACAAACTTTCATGATTTTTAGACTTCATTTGGTAGGCTAAATATTGGTAGTAATAATTGAGTGTCCTACTGTTTTGACAATTTTTTGATGCATTGCTGCTTGTTTTTTGATTTTTATAAATTCACACTTAGCTCATTTTGGAAAAATTTCTTCATGAAAGTTGTTCCATATAATGTTGCATATTAGGTAATTTTTTCGTAGATAGACTATCAATAGGTACAACCCAATTTAATTGACTTTTTGTGATTGGTCTAAAAATTCTTGTTGTGAACTTTTGGTTGCGATTGTTTAGCTATACCTTTTAGGCTAGTTTGTGTGTAAAATTAGGTTACGTCATCTTCATGAAAGTTGTTTTGAATGCTTTGATCTTTATTGTCAAATGACTTTCAATGAATGAACTTCCCAAATCTTATCTGGAAATTGCTTTGGTACATGTGACGTCCCAAAGCAATCTGTTAGAATTCTTTCAACACTTGATTTGGCTTAGGAAAAGTCATGGTTTGAACCGTACTTAAAATGCCTACAATGCTTGTGAGTGCATTTATACGAGCCACGGGCTAGCCTTAGCAATTAAATTTGTTCCATAGCTTGGATATTCATTAGTCTAAAATGTTTTCAGATCATTTCAAATTTGGATTTCACATCATGAAAGTCATGGTTTGTATCATATTCAAAGTGTTTGCGATGCTTATGAATGCATTTATACAAGCCCTAGGCTAGCCTTGGCAATTAAATGTATTCCATAGCTGAGACATTACCTTGTCTCAAAAATCTTCCCAATGACTCAAAATTTATTTTTTTCTAGAAATGTCACATCTCCCCTTCATGATGATAGGGCTAGTACAAACACCTAGAGGGAGGTGAATAGGTGATCAAAGAAATTTTTGTGAATTTTTAACAAAATTAACTTTTAAGCGTAACAAGCTGAAGGTGTAAAGAACTAAAAGCATAAGTATGAAGTTGCAATTTTAAAGTAAGCAGATAAGGGAAAGAGAATTGAGACACAAAGTTTATAGTGGTTCAGCTTAGACCAAGCCTACGTCCACTCTTCGGCACTAACAGCTCACTGGCTGGATTCCATTATGAATCAAAATAGATTTTATTGTCTCACGTCCTTGATTCCACAATGTAGAGACTCTACTATACTTCCTTAAGATCTCACAAGTATTTAATCTCTCTTTTTCTTTCACACACACACTCGAATAACTTGAAAATCCTCCTTATATACTCCTTCATGCCTTCATAACCATTGGCACCTTCCAAAGGAGTTCTTCCAATCAACCCGTTGGATAAAATCAATTAGGAAGATCTTGAGTTATTTAAGGAATGCGATAATAGCCCACCAATTCTACTCGCCCATACAATCAGGATCTAGGTTTCCATAAGTAGAACCTTCTAAGTATACTTCGCCAATCAACGGATCTAACATACTCGAATTAATTTCAATACAAATAATAGATCTCGAGGTGCAATCTTCAGCCGTGAGATCTTCTTCAACCGTACGAACCAAATCCTTAAAGATATACCCACATTTGGATAGGTCTTCTTCAACGGATAATACTTTCCTTCCTCAGTTTAGAAGCTGTCAATGAGGGCAGACTTTAAATCTTGAGTTTGGAGGTCTTCAGACTTTGAGGATAGAGTCTGCAAGTCTTTAGACTTGACTGATGGAAACATTTTGTCAATGAGGGCATATAGACTAGACTGATGGAGGTCTTCAACTTTCTTTCCTCCTTCATCTTTATCCAGCTTTGAAGAATTAGACGTTGGTATCTCAGTCTTTTTGCAATTCTCCAATCTGAACTTTTCATAATTTCTTTTGCATATTTCTCTTGGTGAATGAATATTCATTCCTTCAATTGTTTTACTTATAATCTGAGAAAGAATGATAATTCACCCATCATGCTCATCTCAAATTCATCATGCATAGACTTAGAAAACTTATTGCACAGGTTTTCGTTAGATGATCCAAATATAATATCATCAACATAAATTTGAACAAGTAGAAAGTTTTTATCTTCCCTTTTAATAAACAAGGTATTATCCACTTTTCCTTCGACAAAACCATTTTGCATTAAAAACTTACTTAACCTGTCGTACCAAGCTCGAGGTGCCTGTTTTAAACCATAGAGAGCCTTTTTTCAATTTGAATACAAAGTCTGGTCTCTTTGGATTTTTAAATCCAGGAGGTTGTTCCATATAGACTTCTTCTTGGATGAATCAATTCAAGAATGCACTCTTGACGTCCATTTGGAATAACCTAAAATTTTTATAACAAGCAAAAACAACTAATAATCTAATTGCTTCTAACCTGGCTACTGGAGCGTAAGTTTCATCATAATCTATCCATTCTTCTTGCGTATATCCTTTGGCCATGAGTCTTTCTTTGTTCCTAATCACTTTTCCTTTTTCGTCCAACTTGTTCCTGAAAACTCATTTAACTCCAATAATGGATTTACCTTTTGGTTTAGGAGTTAATTCCCAAACATCATTAATATTGAACTGTCTGAGTTCTTCTTACATTGCTTCAATCCAGCTTTCGTCAGTTAAAGCTTCTTCTATGCTTTTGGGGTTCTATTTTAGAAATAAGTGTCACAGCGCTAGACTCTTCTTGCCTTTTGGATCTGGTACGAATTCCTTCATTAATATCACCAATGATGAGTTATTTGGGATGACTAGATTTGTGCTTCCAGTTATTTGATGGTTTGTCAGGAAGTTGTTCTTCTACTTCAGTTGATTCTTCAACTTCCTTTTGTTGATTTTCAACGGTCTGAGCTGCCTCAGGGGAGGTAGACGTTGTGAAGTTTGGAGTAGATTCAGATTCTTCAGGATGAGTCTAAATCAATTGATTCTGTAAAGAATCTTGGAATTTGACATTCATAGATTCTTCCACAGACTAAGTCTTTTTGTTGAATACTCTATAAGTTTTGCTGGTGGTTGAATATCCAAGGAAGATTCCTTCGTCTGATTTCTCTTTAAACTTACCAGTTCGATCATTTGTATTTTTCAAAACAAAACATTTGCAACCAAATACATGAAAGTATGAAACAATTGGCTTTTTTCCTTTGAATAACTTATTAGGAGTTTTCTCTAGAATAGGCCTTAGAAAGACTCTGTTAATAATATAACATGCTGTAGAAACTACTTCAGCCCAGAAATGAGAGAAAATACTACTTTCTATTAGAAGAGTCATTGCCATCTCCGGCAAGATTTATTCTTTCTTTTCACAACTCCATTCTGTTTTGGAGTGTATGGAGAAGAAACAACATGCTGAAAACCTAATTCATCACAAAATTTTGCAAATTTTCGATTTTCAAACTCACCTCCATGGTCTATCCGTATACTTGAAATAGCATATCCATTCTCGTTCTGAACTTTCTTAGCAAACTTTGAAAAGTAAGAAAAAGTTTCAGACTTACTTGTTAGAAAGTAAACCCAGGTGAATCGTGAGAAGTCATCAATGATCACTAGACAGTATCTTTTTCTGCCTATTCTTCTAGTTTTGGTTGGTCAAAAAAGATCCATATGCAGAAGCTGCAAAACGCAATTAGTAGAAACCCGATTCAATGGTTTAAAAGAACTTATAACCTGTTTTTCCAATACACATGGTGTACATAAGTCAGATTTTTGAAACTTCAGGTTGGGCAGCCCTGGAACAAGATTCTTAGAAGAGATCTTGGCAATCTACTTCATATTGACATGGCCAAGCTTTCGATGCCAAAGATTTTCTTCATTTTGTATTGAAACTAGACATTGAGACTTCTCTGGTTTTATATCTAGAAGATAGATGTTCCCATGTATTCGTCTAGTAAAAGATTGTGAAAGATCTTCACTAGTTCCCGAACATATTCCTTCTTGAAAATTGATCTTGAATCTAGTGTCGCACAATTGGCTGATTCTTAGCAAGTTATAATTGAGTCTTTCCACTAAGGAAACGTTATTGATTGTGAGACTTCCAATTTTTACTGTTCCACATCTAACAATATTTCCTTTGCCGTTTCCACCAAAAGAGACTTTTCCACTATTAACTTGCATAAGCTTTATAAAATGACTTGAATCTCCAGTCATATGCCTTGAACAACTACTATCCAAATACCATTTGACCTCTTTTTTTTCTTAATAGTGACCTGTAATTAAGAAAGAAACTTAAGCTTTCTTTGGTATCAACATTTTCGTGGGTCCAGATGAGTTAGTACAATAAGCAGTCTTTACCAATTCCTTCTTAACATGTCTTCAAGCCATAGGATATTCTTTCTCAAAGTGTTTTGAGCTGTTGCACTTAGAACATTTGAGAGCACTTTGGCTAATAGGTTTTACAAAAACTTTTTGAAAATGATTTTTGTAAAAAGTTTTTGTAGGCCTTTGTTTAATTTTTTCTTTTACTTTTGGAAAATCAATTAGAGGAATAGTTTCAGAAGTCATTCCTAAACTTGATTTGTTAAAGTAGGGTTGTTGTATTGAAAGAATCTTTCCCAATTTCTCAGATCCTATAGAAAATCTCTTTGAAACATTTGAAATGTCATTTTTCAAAAACGTATTTTCTTTTGAGAGAGAGTCTGCATTTTCTTTTAATGTAACAAAGCTTTTATCCAAATTTTCAAACTTTTCTTTCCTTAAAATTTCATATTGTTTCAGTGTAGAATTCTCCCTTTTTAACTCAGAAATCCTCTTGAGAGATGTTTTGAGACTAAGACACAGTTCATCAATATATTTAGAGACTTTAATAGGGATTTTAAAATTATTTACCTCGATTTCACTATTTGAGTCTAAGTCTGTTATTTCAGAGCCTGAGTCTGATTCTGATTTTGCCATTAGACATATATTGGCATAATTTTCGTCACTTTCTTCACATTCAGTATCACTCTATGTCTTTGCTTTCAGAGCCTTCCTGTATTTCTCAGCTTTTCCTTTCTTTTTCTTCAACATGGGACAATTGGGTCTGATGTATTCCTTTTTCTTGCTTTCAAAACATATCATATCTTTATTGGATTCATCATCCTTAGTTGATTTGTTGTGAGACTTTTGAGCGCTTTGTTTCTTTCAATTGAATATTTTTCCATTTTTGTTCAGTTTCCTGAGCCTTTTTATCACAAGGGCTAGCTCTTCATCATCCATGTCATTTTCAGAGCCTGTAACATCAAAATCATCATCAAATCTCAAAACAATTGATTTCTTACCTTTGAGATCTTCTTCTTCATTGATTTGCTCCACTTCATAGGACTGAAGTGTGCCAACCAATTCGTCTATAGAAAGTGGCAAGATCCTTTGTGTTTCCCTTATCGAGGTCTTTACATGATTCCAGTCTTTGGAAAGTCTACGCAGCAACTTGTTAACCTTCATGGGTCCTGAGATTGGTTGTCCTTGATACTGTAGACCATTTACGATTTTTGTAAAACAACTAAACATGTCAATAATAGATTCTCTTGTGATCCTTGTCTCTTTTACTCGGTCAGTTCCTTCATAGGTAATGTGCAACCTGTCCTAGACTTCTTTGGCTATTTCACAAGAAGATATTATGTTATACTTTTTAGGAGATAATGCACAATATAAAGAGTAAATTGCTTTTGTACCAAGGGCTTGTCTCTTAGTTATTTCTTCTTGAGTCATCTCGCTAGCCCTTACAACTTCTTTTCCCTTCTCTGAGACTGATGTAGCTTTAGGAATGATTCTTTTTTCTACCACATCCCATTCTAGAGGGTCTTTCAATCTTAGGAATGCGTTCATCTTGTTTTTCCATATGTTGTATTCCTTTCCATCGAAATAAGTTGGTCTAGTGTTGCTTTGGCCTTCAACCAAACCTGGAGCCAACATACTAGCCATGGATCTTTAACTCAGGAATAAAAATACTTCAAATAAATGAGCACACATACTTTGATACCAATTGATAAGGCTAGTATGAGCACCTAAGGGGTGAATAGGTGATCAAAGAAATTTTTGTGTATTTTTAACAAAATTAATTTTTAAGCATAACAAGCTAAAGGTGTAAATAACTAAAAGCAAAAGTATGAAGTTGCAATTTTAAAGTAAAGAGATAAGGGAAAGAGAATTGAGACACAAAGTTTACAGTGGTTTGACTTAGACCAAGCCTACGTCCACTCTTCCGCATTGACAGCCCACCGGCTGGATTCCACTATGAATCAAAAGAAATTTTACAATCTCATGTCCTTGATTCCACAGTGTAGAGACTCTACTACACTTCCTCAAGATCTCACAAGTATTTAATCTCTCTTTTGAATACAAGAAAAGCTCAACAGTTTAAATAGTGAAGAACTAGGAGCTTCAGACTTTGGAATTTTTTTTTCACGCACACACTTGAATAACTTGAGCATTCTCCTTATATACTCCTTCATGCCTTCATAACCGTTGGCACATTCCAAAGAAGTTCTTCCAATCAACCCGTTGGACAGAATCAATGAGGAAGATCTCGAGTTATTTAAGGAATGTGATGATAGCCCACCAATCATGCTCGCCCATACAATCAGGATCTAGGTTTCCATAAGTAGAACCTTCCAAGTATACTTCGCCAATCAACGGATCTAACATACTCGAATTAATTTCAATACGAATAATAGATCTTGAGGTGCAATCTCCAGCCGTGAGATCTTCCTCAACCGCACGAACCAAATCCTTAAAGATATACTCGCATTTGGATAAGTCTTCTTCAACGGATAATACTTTCCTTCGTCGGTCTGGAAGCTGTCAATGAAGGCAAATGTTAAATCTTGAGTTTGGAGGTCTTTAGACTTTGACGATAGAGTCTGCAAGTTTTTAGACTAGACTGATGAAAACGTTTTGTCAACTTCAAAACAGATAAGGAAGTTTTCTCCAACACATGCATAATCATGTCATTTATTAGAAGCGCTTGTATTTGTAATTGACGCATGCTTCGTAATAAGTGACTTGCACTTAGTTGATTGTTTGGGAAACTAGGTCTCAAAGGCCTGCCTATATGTTTGATTCATGCTCGTGCATGTGATTGTTAAATGCATGTTAGGTGCGATGCAGGATATTGATGGAAAATCATGGGAAATCACCTAGAACATCTCTATAGTGACTTATGGGCACTATTGGCCATGCAAGAAAACAATTGGTTAATAATAGCTATAAGTCATAAAATGACTTGGACAGTTGTCTAGAAGGACCCATGTATGAATTGCAAAGGCCAAAACTTGAGGTCCAAATTTGATTGATTCTGAATTTTATTTTGATTGATTGATCGTTATTGGTTTCGTGTTGTGCTTTCGATTGTTTTAATGTGCATGATTGTCTCTTTCCTTTGTATGTATCTAGCTTAGATTTAGGTTAGAATTAGATTAGGTTCCAAAGGTGGCAAATCATCAAGACTTGAAGATGGTGAAAGGTCGATGTCTGCTTCGATCATACTGTTGTACCATTCATCCCTGACATATGTCTCAGGTTTCCTTTGTCTGTATAAAAACCATACGAGTTGCGGGTTCCTTTCTTTCTTGTCTTTCCATTTAATTTATGTTTTTATCTTTCTTAGGTTGCATGATAAATTAAATAATTCCTTTCGTTGTTTACTTATTGTTTCACACTTTTAATAAAATTGATTGCCTTCTTTTCATCTTTCTTAGAAATAGAATAGCACAAAAATGACCTAACACGTATGATCACTTTGTTTATGAAAAATGACCCTGAGAAAAAAAATGAATGTTTACCTTAGGTAAACACGACATACCGTTAGGTACCGAAGTTATGCTAATAGAAATATTAATATAACCTAAGTCCTCAAACCTAAATATTTGGTTGCGTAAAAATCGAGAGCCAACTCCCAACCCTCGATTGGGTATTCTAGCCAACCCCCCAAAAAAGAGGCTAATGGCGACTCCCATCTTATTTTTCTAGGTTGTCTTAAACAATTAGACTGTGTAAATAAACCTATCGTGAGGGATAAGGTCTTGATAAGACTCACCATGATTTAGCATACTCGATGTGGTAGTACCCCAAAGGATGAAGTGATGTCATCCTCATGGGCAAAGAGTGTTACAAAGTGGGCTATCATGGTAAAGGTACCCTTAAATCCGATATCCACACTCGACCTCCTTTCTCGAGGTGTATTGTCTATGTGGGTACGGACTGCGATACTCCATTGTCACACGGGATATGGGTTTGGGAGAACTCATAACCATATACGAGGGAACTCACAAGATATTCGATCCAAAAGGCGAGGTGACAACATCTTTTGGAACATGAACCATGAGAAAACTCTCATAGTCAAGTACCCCTAAACTTGACCTTTTCCCTAATGTCAAGTTGTGACAAGGGGGAGTGTTAGGAATTAAACCAAATTTATTAAATTGTCAAGATTACCAAGTTATTGATAACAATGAAGAAGTTTCCTATGCCAATTGGTTAGTGCGTTGTTGATATTCCAAACTTGATACCGAAGACTACTCGGTATACGGATTGAAGAAGAGTTACATTATAGCATTACCTTTAAGAAGTCTATTTGTATTTCTATATTATGTCTGTTTGTGTCTCAAGGTCTTTCGTAAGTTCCTAGGACTTTATCTCCTCAAAAATGCTAGCTATATTTATGAGGAAGAGTAAAAGTGATACAACAAGTCTACAAATAAGGAAGTCTTGTAATTTTTCTCGCTAAGGTGAAAATAAGGTGAAAAAAAAAATGAATAGTATATCTCCTTCTTTTCTTCTGAGTTGCGAGTACTTCACCTTCAATTCCTTCCATCAAGCATTGCTTACTGTTTCTCGTTACATGACATATTATTAAGCGAAGGTTGTGAAGTGTGTGGATGTTCACACGGTTTTGTTGCGAATCGGTAGCTGAATTTTTTTTTTTTTTTTTAAGGCCGGTTATGCCGTTTTGGCTATTTGAGCTCCATGGTCTTAGGACCTATAGGTACGCTGATTCCGCCTTTGCTTTGCTGTTGTAATGTCACCTTTATGATCTTTCAGGAACTAGCATTGATCGTTCCCTTTTGGACAAGAGAATTTTTAATGCGGTCTTGTGGGGTTGTAGCACTTCTGCTGCATTTCCTGTTAATTTGCTTCCTTGTGCTGTGCTATTGATAGAGCAACCGGCTTCGGGTATATTCCCATTATCGCTCCTGATATATGCTTTTGTAGATGACGTAGTGATTGTGGATACGTATTGTGAAAGATCGATGGGAAGATGGAGTTATCCAGGGAAGCTAAGGATCTAAAGTTATCGAGTGTGAGTGGGTCAAATACCGAGTCTACGGAGTGCGATTCTAGTTAATAAAGATGTCTGAATAAGAACTGGCGAGGAAGTAGCAAAGAATTGGCAATTTCGGCAGTGGCTTCACTTTACATAAAGGTTGAGAATCCAATGGATGAATTGGAGAACACTTTGAGTCCTTTACCATGCGGAATGCAACAGAAGTCCAAGAGCAAAAAAGGTTTACAACCATGCTAATACATGTCTCTAAGGTAGCAATACCGTTTTGTGTCCCCAAAATACATTGCAAAATTCCGCATTTGCTTCTTGTGCTCATGTGCCACTTCCGGTCGCTTTTCTCGTCCTGCTCCACATTTGGCCCCATATACTTCCGAATTTTTATTTTATTTTTGGTGCTATTAGACAACACAGATTTATTTACCAAAAGTTACCCAAAAATTCCTTACCCGGCACACTTTTTCCAATTCAGTAGTAAACCTTTTAATTGTATCAATTGAGTTATAAACATTTTCACATTTCGCCAATTAAATTCATCGAGCCAATTTTGCTGGAAATCATTGACATGGACACTAACCATTCTACGTAGCATAATTAGAGCTCGTGAACATTTCTTAGTAATATTTAATGATTTTTTGAATTTGCTCATGTGATGTGCTCACTGTCTATCATCCCGGCGTAAACTCTTCTTCCAAGAGTAAATACCCCATGAAGATTATTTGTTCTCTTTTCTGATATACTACATGTACCGCATGTTGCTCAAGACACACGGATGTCGTCTAATGAAAAGTTGATTTGCAGTCTATACATTGAAACTTCACAACAAAATGATTGAGGGGCCGAGCTACTTTTACACAAGTAGGATTTCTCTCTCTAAGCTCCATTTGTTTCACAAACAATGTTACATATATTGAAAATGATAATATTTTTCAGCATTTTGCTGAAATCTGAAAGGAACTGAAATATATTTTTCGATATTTGAATTAGGAGGGCGTGGAGTGTGCAAGAACGAGAGTTGAAAACGAGTGATCTAATTATTGCATTGAGTTCCTATGGGCTATGGCGGTAAGTCGGATAAAAGGGAGGTTAGTAAAAGACGAAAAGGTGGACCCAAACATCTTACATTTAAGGAGTGTCACGATCGCTTAAAAGGAGCACTTGGGCTGGACCATAAGCAAAAAGCACTAGAATAGGCTGTGAGAAAATTTATTCGGTGGATCCACAAACTTTGATGAAAATGTTCTCCCGCCCCAACCTCCCCCCCCACACCCCCCAAAAAAAAAAAAAAAAAAACACACACACACACAACACCAAAAAAAAAAAAAAACAAAGGAAAAGGAAATCCTTCACCCTAGGTGTACTTATTCAAATATCAAACGCCCTCCTTCGACCCGCGCACGTCATTGACGTGATCGTCAATGGTCACTTCCCTCTCCACTCTTTTTCGTGAGTGTATGCTTCCAGGTCGAGCACCGTTTCTTAGCTGAATGTGTTACGTTGACGATGCTTTTGGCGTGTGTGGGTAACCATCCACCATTGCTGTCACCCGTCTAGGCCCAACTTGGTACACCGACAATTTACCAGTAATCTAAGTTACAAGGAGAGAACAGGAACATTTTGGATTTAAAAAAAAAAAACAAAAAAAAATCTACAAATTTTTTTCACTAATCTAAAGCAGCCACAACTGGATAAGAACTTCCGTTGATCCACCCCATTAATGGTGCGTTTGGGAGTAGCATTTGCAAGGGTCCCTTGGGCCAAATATTGGGTGTTTGGCAAAAATTTTTCAAATCCCATTGGAGAAAAGTGGGCATTTAGAAGGCTGAAAGCCCAAAGTTAGGACCTCTATTGGGCTTTCAGCTTTCTCGGCATGCCCACGCCAATACTGTGCACTCCTTTTTTTTTCCCGAAATTGTCCTCAGAAAATTTTTGTTTTTCCATTTTTGCCCTTGTTATGTGACATTGTTCATCTTCACCCTTGAGGGTGACCAGCTTGGTTGTACCTAACTACGAGGGGTTGACGACAACTAGATGGACACCAGTGTGGTCACAACGACCTAGGTGACCCTCGCCAGAGAGTCAAAAGACCTCCTCAAGTCATGGCATCACGCGACCCCTCGTGAGTCATAGTGACTTAGATCTGAGTCGCCGTGTGACCTTGGGGAGGGGTTGCTGATCTGGGTCGCGTGACCCCAAGTGAGTCGTGATGGCCTAGGGTCATGTGACCCCAAGTGAGTCACTGTGACCCAGGTCCGTGTCGATTTGGGTCACGTGAACCCCAACGAGTCATGGTGGCCCAAATCTGGGTTGTCACAACCCATGACTCAAATCTGGGATAGCAATGACGATGAGGAAGGTCGGTGGTGAAGAATCGGTGACGTGGAGGGCGAGGGAGTAGAGGGTGTCCTCGTGGGTGGCAGTGACAACGACGAAGGAGGCATCAGTGATGCGGGAGCAGAGGGACATGTCGAGGGCAGCAACATTAGGGCAGTGAGCCAGAGCAGTGGGGAGGTGCTCAGTGTGGAGGGGGCGGAGCAACTTGCGATGGCAAGACTCGTCAGCATGGAAAGAGCAACAGATGAGGGAGGACTTGCAGTTAAGAAGAAGATGGAGGAGAAGGTGATGGAGGAGAAGATGATGGTGGCTAAGATGAAGAAGATGAGAATATGTTGTTGTCCCGGTGACTGCCTAAGATCTTGCAACCTGATACGTTGACCGCCGGCAACAGATTTCGAGTGCCGCCAATGGCTGCCTATCCTTCGCCAGCCAACTATTTTTTTCCTTTTTTTTTTAATCACAAAGGTCCTTTGGAAATATAAAGTTCTCCAAATACTATTTTGCTAAAAGGTACTTTCCAATGGACTTACAAACTACAATTTATCAAATGCACTTTGCATTTTAGAATCAGAGAAGATAGAGTCAATTTCCTGTAGGTATGCCTTCCCACAATGGACGAACCTCTTGTTCAAGCCCTTCAGGAACAGACTTTTAATAGAAAACTACTCTGACTTGACTTTTCTTTTAGAGCCTAGAGACACTAAGAGATGACGGGATGGTAACATTTCTAACTATTCGAGCTGCAGTTCTCAGAGGATCCTACCAGGCTAGAGAAGAAAAGGAGTTTAGAAAGACATTGAGAGTTTAATAAAAACACTCGCTTTATTTCAAGGGACTTTGTCCAACACATTACATCCTCTTTTCCTTTTATAGACATTGAGAGGTCACACACAAACAAGGACTATGCTCACGGGTCCTAAAACAAACAGAGGCTTTGGAAACTTCCAATAGGGAATTATTTTTGTGATATGAACATTGATTTCCCTAGCCTACTGCTACAGTAAAGCTATAGTGACTTGCTACAGTGATCTGCTATAGTCAGCAGTCTCGTCCATCATGAGCATTATAGTCATTTTCTGAGTCATCAGAACTATGCATTTCTGCCAGAAGATGTTTTTCATATTTTTACTTAAGTCCTGTAAGTGAGTCTAGTGAGAGAATTTGACTTGATGAGGATGCTTCCCCTTGATTTTGGAATGAGCCTGTAGTGTCGGCAGGCATGTTTGGTTGAGGCCAATTGGATGGTTGAGCATAGTAGGATGTGTCCATGCCTATAGATAAGGACAAAGATCCTTGATGATAAGGATCTTGGGAAACAGGACCTCCCCATTGTGTATAGGGGTCTTGAGAGGACTGCACAGGGTCATATGTGTCTGTCATTTCTTACTCCTATGATGATGCAGCTTGTCTGAATTTCTCGAGTACTTCCTTGGCTTTTAGTGTAAGGCTATAATGATCCCATACACTGGGTACATTATCATTGCATACATCTTCAGGAATGGCTTTATTTTCTTAGCACAGAACTCTTTGGAGTCCTCAATACCGATGTTCACAACAACCAACAGGTCCTCGAAAGGATTTGAAAATCCGGGCTTCTGTAAGGTGTGGCTGAGGTTTGTAGGATGTGGTACCTATAATCTGTGGAGCATTGGTGATGTTGCCATTGTTTTTTTTACAAAAGCCCATGAACGTTAGAAGAATAGAATAGTGTCGACTTCAGGGTTTGGTTGATTGGTTCTCAATTCTTGCTGTAAAAGCCGCTTTCAGTAAGTAGGAGGATAAAACCAATTAAGAAGGTTAAGAGATTTCTATCATTTTCTTTTTCAATGTTTTGACTTAGTCCAAATATCCCAGTGAGGTTGGTAATAAATCTTTTAGTGAGAATTTCGATAGCTATTAAGTACTTATTGGTTAAGTACCATAATAACCATTGCAATTGATTAGGGAAATCTTTTTCTTCCAGATTAAAGGATATATGAATGGATAGTTTGAATTTAATTTAAAAGGATAAAGAATTGAACGTCCATAGAGTCTGAATAGATCAGTGTGGCATTGCCACATGAGGTTTTCCAAGTTTTCAGTGAGGCTGTCATTCTGGACCTGCTCAACAATCTCCTGGGGGTATTGCTAGCTTGGCCAATCTCGTATTCTTTCAATCTTATACATTTCATTATGATGAAGAGTGAAAAGCGTGCCTCATGATGTACATGTTGATTTCTGCTGATGCCTTTGGTCTTGACAAGAAGTTAGCAAGCACGTTCTTCTTCACAACAATGTGTTTGGTTTTCAAAGAGTATTTTGAAAACCATTCAGCCCATTGAAGCAGTTGAGAATTTGGAATCTGCTTCTATTTGAACTTGGTCATCTGAGGAAAGGATGACATGTCTAATTCTACTAGGAAGTGATGGCTGATGAGATGGAATTCAAACTTTTTTATTCCATTATTCACTGCCAAGATTTCTTTGAAAGTGGAGTGATAATGCATTTTAACTTGAGAAAATTTTTCACTCTTGGAGGCACACAGATGTCTCTTACCATCAATTTCTTCGAATAGGATGGCTGCCAAATATTCATCACTAGCGTCAGTCTGGAGAATTCTCTTCCTTGTTGATGGGATTTGTAATGGAGGAAGAGTCTGCGTGATCTTCTTATGTTCAACGATTGCTTTAGTCTAAGATTTTCCCCAAGGTGGGGTATTCTTCTTTAGCATTGATTGCAGTAGAATCAATAGTTTGGTAATGTTTGGAACAAAGTCTTTGAAATAATTAATTATCCCAAGAAATCGCTGAACTTGCTTTGTCATGGAATTCTCCTCAGGAAACTTCAACAATTCCTGAGCAATATGTGGCCTTGGATAATTTGTACATTTGTTAAGGTGCATACCAAGAAATTGAATTTATGTCTGGGTGATATTCATCTTTCTTTGAGAAAGCATAATCCCATGTTGCTTTACAATGTTTGTAAACTGCCCAAGAAGTTGGCAATGGGATTCCTCGTCAGGGTTGTAGAGTAGAATATCATCAATATATACTGCTACACTTGACAAGATTGTTGGAAAATTCAACACATGGCCTTCTGAAATAGGGATGGTGTCACAATTAGGCCAAAAGGAAGAACTTTCCATTGAAAATGTTGCTACGGGTTGCAGAACCCCGTTTTGAGTCTACCAAATGTGGAATAGAAAAACAGGACAACAAATTTTAAATCAACACATTATTAAAAACAACAATCTGGTTTACAAATAGAGGTCAAGTCTAATGTCTAAGTACATGAGGTCTACTCCAAAAGAACTTTTGAGCCACCTATGCTCTTGACCCTTCCGCCTCAAGCTCCGGGTTCTTCACCCTAGGGACTTGGAAAGTTAAGCCCACGACGGGGTGAGACGATATCTCAGCAAGTTCACCCTATAAACTCCAACTAGGAAGGAAATAAGCCTAAAGGCCATCTAGCCACACACATGATAGAGGACTTACCTTTGCCTCAGTTCCTTCCTACAAGTCAGTATGATTCATATACTAACCAGTCACTTCAATTTAAATCCAATCATCGATCCACTCGATTCCATACCATCAATATCATCTATAAAATTCGATCAATTCAAGCACTACTCACCCTAAGTTGAAAATAGATAGTATAGCTCACAAAAGCTGATGGATATATAAAGATGCTCACCGAAGCTGCTATATATCTATATTGCTCACCGAAGCTGTGTGATACTTATAATGCTCACCAAAGCTGTGCGATACTCTGTTTTTAATTTACCCAATAAAATAATCGTGTGTAGGTACACGATCGGCCTTAGCCAAAATACAATAATTTCATTTTTATAAATCACACCATTTAAAATAGTCCACAAAGATATTTTTGACATTATAAACCGACGCCCGGTATTTCCCAATTAAATACTGAAATTACTCAATTTTGAGATAAATTTCCAAAATTACAAATATCACTAAAATAACACAAATTAGCATTCAATTAAATAAACCAAGTACACCATTGCAATCAGCACGAAATTCCGGTCCCCGCCATCCCAATCTAATTTTTGAAAAATATTAAATAATTAAATAAATACAAATAATGTGACATCATAAAATTTTAGTCCTATTTTTAATTAAATAAATTAGACCTTTTATTGACACACCTATAGTGTTATTCTCTGAGCTGATCACTCATGAGATAACTAGATTATTGGGGGAAGCCATTAAGGCACAGTTAAAAATCGACCAAGAATCGACTACTCGACCGGACTCATCTACAGAGATCATTACGGAACAGTTAAAAATTGATCAGAGATTAGAGATAGGTTATTTCGACTGAGATAGGTGATCAAAGTGTGGATGATGCCACCAGATCACAAAATTCTCGTCAATCGGCATTAGACTGATTTTTCTATCATTTTGGTATCCTATGTTTGTATTTGAAACCTTGAGATTTTCATGATGACTGAAAGTTGCCAATGTATCGAAGATGTACATTGTGACTCAAAATAAATCGATTACGGGTCAATTGCAACAAAAATTTCTAAAAGCTACTTAGTATGCTAGGTCATGCTAAAATCGCGCTAGATTGAAATTAACTGTGAATTTAAACCCAATTTCATAAATTAAAAACTTGTCACATCATGAGTCATTTTAGGAACGTTGACTCATCTTTCAAAGATTTTTCTGCAAACCAATATGTTTGGCGGAAATTCAAAATAGGGTTGTTTTTGTCTGGAAAATTCAAGGGACCGTTTTTTATCGTGTTTTTGGGATGCAAGTTGGTTCTATTGGCAAGGAAAAATGTCAACTTGGTCGTGGCTACGTTGGTGGAATTTATAGGACCGAAATTGACTTCAATTGAAGAGAGATTTGGTTCAATTTGGGGGATGTGGTGTCCAAATTTGGATGCCATGGCCATCACCACCTTTGGATCATCTCAATAGCTTCTAAAGGAAGCTTTGTAGCTGAAAAATTACTGAGGAAGCCAGGAATCCGGTGGGCCATGGTCAAGGAGACAAAGAGGTGAGGTTGAAGCCAATTGGGACCCTCCAAGCTTTGTTGTCCCCCTTCTTCTTCCTTAGCCAGCCACTTTCCCCATTTCTAGCAACCTTGAAGCCTCAAAGAACCAGAGAAATTGACCAGTAGCTCCCCCTCCACCGTCAACACCCCCTGCCACCCACCGAAGCCACCAAGCACCTGTCGCTGCCATCGCGAGTCCTCGCGCGAACCACGCTAGTCCCATGTGTTGTTTCACCTCTTTCTGCATCTAGCCTGTCCCCAGAACCTGTCCAACCACCATCGCAAGCCGTTCCCCCCGCCTGGGTCACCATACGTCGCCGTCCGCCTCCGCCTGACCTGCTACAACACATTTGCCAATTGCCTTCGCCGTTTCTAGCCCAAGCCAAGCCCAAGCAACCCTCTTGGCCCACCATCCAAAAATTGAACCAACAAGAAACAAGAAGCTGTGTGCTTCAGGACCCGTTTCCAAGCCCTTCCGGACCTTGTAGTGTAGCGTCACTTCGAAGTTTGTCGCTTATCTCCACCTAGCCGTCCTCGTGAACTCATCGGATTTTAAAACCGATGAGTTTATTCACTAATCTCTGCTTAGGGAGTTAATTATGCTTAAGGGTTGATTAGTTTATATTAAGCTTGGATTAGGTGGTTAGTTAGGAGTAATTTAATTACTCATATATGCATGTTAGGCAGTTAGATCGGCTTAATTAGCAAGTAGATAGGTTGTATTATTTATTTAGATAGATTTGAAAATTTTTCGGGCCCGTTTCAGTATTTAATTAGGCTTTTCCGGCCTAAATTTGCATTTATGACATTCATTTGTATTTATTTAATTATTCTTAGTATTTATTTAATTATTTAATATTTTTCGGAAATTAGACCGAGATAGCCAATAAATGAAATTTCGTGCTGATTGCAATGGTGTGGTTGGTTTATTTAATTGGATGCTAATTTGTGCTATTTGAGTGATATTTGTAATTTTGGGAATTTATCCCAAAATTGGGTAATTCAAGTATTTAATTGAGAAACACCACGCGTCCGTTTATAACACCAAAAATATCTTTGTGGACTAAATTAAATAGTGGGATTTAAAAAAAAAAGGAAAATATGGTATTTTGGCTAAAGCCGACCATGTACCTACACACGATTATTTTTATTGGGTATGATGAAAATGGTGAAATTGTCAGTTGAGTAGAAATGTATACTATATCAACTTGAAGGCTTTGATATATCATCTTAGTGTGAGCAAT
The DNA here is from genome assembly GCA_016097545.1 of Eucalyptus victrix. Taxonomy (NCBI): domain Eukaryota; kingdom Viridiplantae; phylum Streptophyta; class Magnoliopsida; order Myrtales; family Myrtaceae; genus Eucalyptus; species Eucalyptus victrix. The sequence continues at coordinate 33,509,750 of CM027837.1, forward strand.
ATACCTTAGCAGCTTCTAGTGAGCATTATTAATATATTATATTAGCCTGTGGGCCTCGATATATCAACTTAGTGTGAGCAGTATACTTTATCAGCTTTTGGTGAGCTATATCTATTATCAGCTTTTGGCATGCTATACTAATGATCTTCAGTTTAGGGTGAGCAATCCTTGATGTGATTGAACTTTATAGATAATATTGAATGAGATGATTGAGAGATGGTGTTGATGGTATGGAGTCGATTGGATTGATTGATTGATGACTCAATTTGATTTGATGATTTAATTCGAATTAAAGTGATTCATTGAATACATGAATTGTACTAACTTGTAAGGAAGAACTGAGGCAAAGGTAAGTCACGTATCTCTTGTGTGCATAAGTAGCATTTAGGCGTATTTCCTTTCTAGTAAGAGTTTAGGGGGTGAACTTGCTGAGACGTCGTCTCACCTCATTACAGGATAACATTTACAAGTCCTTAGATGATTGTATCGCCCGAGCATTTTGGCCAACCGAAGAATGTTACCGAGCAACACTCTTAGATTCCCCTCCCTGGGAGCCAAGGAACCTAGGTCTACGAGCTCGTGAAATCCATTGTCTAGGTCGATGCGAGTCTATCCCAGAGGGTGCCCCATCAATTCAGATTGTGGTATCATCATGGGCGAAATAGACACAAAGAAGGCCCTCTTTCGAAGTCTGAGATTCCTAGGTCAATGCTGGAGATCACTTTTGGCAAGGGCACGACTAATCCTCCTGGTGGTTTAGTGGTAAACCCGGATCTCTTGGATCTAGAATCCCTAGAGTTTTCAGTTGAAGACTCGAACGCTTAGAGGATCTGTAGCCCTCTACTCCCCTTCTTTTTTTGTAGACCTTGCATATATCAACTAATATTGTATATGACTTAGTTTCATATGTATATAAGTGTGTTGTAGTTTTAAAAATTTGTTGCCTTGCTTTTTCTATCCCACCTTTCTGTTGTGTGGGGATTAATTATTTGCTTCCACATGCGCATTAAAATGAAAGGGGTTGGCAATGCATCTTGGGACGTCGTTATTTAATCGATCGCTAAGGGATGAGCACGCGCTCGGAGGATCGGGGTCTAATATCCTCGTTTAATGGTATCATAGTAGGTTAGTTGTTGGAGTGATGAGGTGCGATAAGTTTTCGAAATAGTTAGTAGGATTGGCCTTTATTTTATGCTGGCACATGTTTGTGTTAGTTGTTTGATAGATTGTTTATTTGGGATCGCTTGGCTTCTAATTCTGTGTGAAATTGGAAGGTAGGTTTCAATAGAAAACTTGAGTCATGAGTAATCAGGAGTAGAGGACTCCTAGGAAGTGTACCATAGGACCTGCAACTCGAGGTAGGACGCAGAAGAGGGTCGGTACTCGAGGAGGTCATGGTCGAGCGCCAGCTTAGGCTAGGGCTAGTGGAGTAGCATCGCCTCCTATTGGTGCTAGGGTAGCAGCCCTTGGTGATCCTAGGTTTGAAGGGATCATGCAGGCGCTTGAAGCGATGAGAGATCTAATAGGCCAGCAAGCCTAGAATCAAGCCGCCGCCATTGCCGTCGCAGCTCAAGCTGCCTTTGCTGCCACTGTTGAGGCTGCTGCTGTTGCCATACCTGTTGAAGTTCCAGATGGGAACATAGTTGTGGAGAGGGAGAGACCAATCCATAAGTTGGTAGAGCAGTTCCTAAAGTTGAACCCGCAGAGATTTGCCAGTGTTGGAGATTTAGAGATTGCATCACTTTGGATTCAAGATCTGTAAAAGGCCTTTGCACTGCTAATGTGCAGTGAAGCAAAAAAAGTTGTCCTGTCAGTATACCAACTGTAGGGTAACGCGAATACCCGGTGGAGGGTCAACACAATTCATATCATAGACAGCCATAAAGACATGAGCAACAATTAAGCTCATCAACAGGAACGCCATACTCAATTTCAACCAAGCATAAGGGTCTTGATTATAGGGCCAAATTGTTATGACACATCCTATACCATGCCACACAATTTTATCCCATAATCCAACACATTCAACTCAATTAATCATGCGTTCCTAGTTTTGATCTCGGCTTATAGCACGACCTACTCTCTATTCGGTGGTCTTCTGACATTACCAGGTGTCGTCTCACCCCATTGAGTACGGTTACGTCTTTATCAAACGGCTTTCCCGAAGGAGCATAGGTTCATAATCAACTGCGACCGACATCCATTGTCTAGGGGCATCCCATATAAGGGTAGCGTCTAGATTAACAGCTCGGGACGGGTTCTCTTAACCAACATACGACCATTCAATCTCAGCCCAGGATACTGTACATTGTACTCAAATACCTCAATTAAAATGGTGAACCTAACCTATTTTATTCGTATTAGAAATATACGGTAAAATAGTCGTGTGTGGGTACAGGTCAATTCACACCAGAAAAATTGATATCCTCTAATTTAAAATCTCATTGTTTTATATAGTATATAAAATATTTTTCGGTATTAAAATCCGACACCCAGGATTTTTTGAATAAATATTGAAATTCCTAAATTTTAGAATAAATAACCAAAATCTCAATCAGCACTCAATTTGCACAAATTAACATCCAATTGCATAAATTGAACACACCATTGTCATCGGCATGAAATTCCGGTTACCAGCTATCCGGTCTAATTTTCAAAAAATATTCAAAAAATTAAAAATATCAAAATTAATTAAATAATTCAATTTAAATACCAAAAATGCTAACTTAGGCCAGAAATGCCTAACTAACTATTGAAATTGGCCCATAAAGTTCCCAAACCTACCTAGATAAATAATACAATCTATCTATATGCTAATTTAGCCATTCTAACCGCCTAACATGCAGTAACGGATAATTAAATCACTAATCTAATCTAACTAACCACCTAATCCTTAATTAACTTGAACTAAACACCCTTAAAATGTCATTAACATCCTAAGTAGAGTTTAGTGCATAAACTCACTGGTTTAGCAGGAAAACCGGTTCAGCGCGACGGCGGCTGAAACTTAAGCTTGCAGCGGCGCCAACGGGGGCTTGGACCAGGCCGAAAATGGCCTAACAAATCTCAGCCCAAGCTGAGATTTGCTCTTGAGTTGAGCTGAATCGAAGTTAGGTTGAAGCGGGCTAGAAATTTGTGCGGACTGTTGGCAGTGGACTTCAAGTGGGCCGGATTGGTGTGGAGACAACAACGAAGGAGCAGAATCGGCGGAGTGCACTTCGTGAGGGCTATTGGTGGTTGACTTGGTGGGGTGAGCTGGTGATGGCAGCGTGGGAAGGGAGCCGGTGGAGACGGCAGCTGGCGTGAGGAAATAAAAAGGGATGGGGTGTCAGTCAGTGGGGGATGAGACAATGATGATGATGATGTTGGCTTGTGATGCTATGGAATATGGGATGATGATGGTGGATGTGTGAGATGAGGGTGAACACTGGTTTCAGACGTGTGGCAAGATAGAGAAATCTTTTATAATTCGGTGGGGATGGGGATGGAGCAGCTACGGATAAGGGTGATGCTGCATGATGGGGTGTTGGCGTGGGTGGCAGCTGGAGTCTTCTAAGGGCAAACGAAAGAGGAGCAGAAGGTTTGGTTGAAGTTTCGAGATGAAACTTCACTAGAATAAAATGAAAGAAAAAGGCAGAGGCAGCTGTGGTCTTCGGCTAAGGCGAGAGTCGCACGAAGAAGACTGGGGGCAGTTGGCGTCGATGTGCAAGAGAAGATTGGAGAGGAAGAAAGTCAAACAAGCTTATCCACCCATCAAAGCTTGGTCCCCTATAATACTTTCTTGCAATTTAATCCACAATTAACTTAATTTGATGCCAAATGTTGCAGCCCCCATGCCAAGCCCCGAATTTCCTCATTTTTGGACTTAAATTTCTTCAACAAATTCCCCAATTTGATGTCCAATTTTGATGAAGAAGAAGCTCACACAATTTCTACAATTTCCTTTCACCAAGTAACTCGGTTTGGAAGTAAAAAATCCATTCAATTTGGCCCATCCAAATTTCCGTTCTTTTCTGAATCGTCCGAATTGATTTTCCGTAAAAATCCCGAACTCACCGAAAATTCTTTAAATGATGAGTCGACATTCCTAAAATAAATCGTGACATCACAGAACTTTCAATTTTTAAAATCGAGTTCAAATTTGCAGTTAATTTCAGTCTGACGCAATTTTAATGTGACTTAACCTGTTAGGTAGCTGTTAGGAATTTTTAGTGCAATTGACCCGTGGTCGATTATCTTTTAGCCACATTGTACATATTCGACTCATTGACAACTCTCGATTTTCATGAAAATCTCGAGACTTCAAATATGAACACAAGGTACCAAAATGACAAAAATCGGTCTAGTGCCGTTTGACAGAAATTTTGCAATTAGGTGGAATCAACCATGCATTAATCACATACCTCTACCAAATCAATCTATCTCTGGTCTTTGATCGATTTCAACAGTGCCGTAATAACCCTTGCAAATTAGCATGATCGAGTAGTCATTTCATGTTTAAATTCTCAAACCTATTGCATTTAGATTCATTAACGGCTTCATCTGATAGGCTAGTTATCCCGTGAGTGATCAACTTAGGGAAAAGAACTATAGGCACGTCGATGAAAAGCCTAGCTTATTCAATTGTAATCAGAACTTGAAATTCAGGATGTTACAAATTGTCCCAAAAGACCGAGGGGACAATAGTAGTTGCCGCCGTCGCCACAGATGGGTCACATAAAGGGATTAGCATCGCAGGTTGGACAGAACAGACCCCCAACTCAAGGGATAGTGTATGCCATCATTAGAGGTCAGGTAGATGACGCGCCTGATGTGATCACAGCTACGATTTCATTGAATGACCAAGCTGCTTATGCTTTATTGGACCTTGTCACGACTGATTATTTTATTGCTGAGCAATATGTTAAGCTGATAGGATTAAGTCCTGAGTTATTAAAGTCAGTGGTTAACATATCTACACCGTTAAAGGATAAGGTGTTAACTGCAGTGGGTTGTCCTAGTTGCAAGTCAGTGATTGGTGAGTAAGAGAGGAAGATATACTTATTAGTCCTAGCATGTATGATTTCAATGTGATAATTGGCATGGACTGGCTCACCAAGCAACGAGCTAAGATGGACTACTATCGTAAATTGATTCAGTTTAGCTCGTTAGAGGGTGACAGTTTCAAGTTTGTTGGAGGAGGACTCTCGATTACCTTAATCTCGTCGCTTGAGACAACCCGTTTGTTAGATGGGGGTTGTCAAGGTTACTTGGCAACTGTCGTGGATACGACAGTTGAGGAGCTGAAGATTGAAGATATCACAATAGTTTAAGAATTTCCAGACATGTTCCCGAAAGAATTGCTAGGCCTACCATCAGAAAGAGAGATTGAGTTCATGATCGAGTTCACACCCGGGACAGAGCCAATCTCTAAGGCCATTTACCTGATGTTGTTATCTGAGTTGAAAGAACTGAAGGTGCAAATGCAAGAATTGTTGGATAAGGGATTCATACGTCCCAGTGCATGCCCTTAGGGAGCACTAGTTCTATTCGTAAAGAAGATGGTTCATTGCGCTTGTGCATCGACTATCGTCAACTCAATCACGTGACGATCAAGAATAAGTTCCCACTGCCGAGGATCATTGACTTGTTTGACCAGTTACAAGGAGTGTTGATATTTTCAAATATCGACTTGAGGACATGGTATCATCAGTTGAGGATCATAAAAGAGGACATACCAAAGTCAGCATTTCATACTCAATATGGCCATTATGAGTTTACTGTAATGCCGTTTGGTTTGATGAATGCCCCAGCTACTTTCATGGATTTGATGAACCGAGTGTTCAAGGAATATCTAGATCAATTTGTGATCGCGTTCATTGATGATATTCTGGTGTATTCAAGAAATGCTGAGGAGCATGAGAGTCATTGAGAATGGTACTTCAAACCCTGAGGATTCATGGATTATATGCTAAATTTAGCAAGTGCAAATTTTAGTTGACTCATGTAGCATTCCTAGGTCACATGATTTCAAGGGAAGGAATCTCCATGGACTTGCCCAAGATTAAAGCAATAATCAACTTGCCAAGACCAACAACCGTGACAGAGATCATAAACTTCTTGGGTTTAGTCGGGTACTACAGATGGTTTGTGGAAGGATTTTCAGCATTAGCGTCACCGTTGACTCGCCTGTTGAAATAGGAAGAAAATTTTGTGTGGATAGTCAAGTTCGAGCGTAGTTTCCAAGAGCTTAAGCAGAAACTAACTACTACACCTATGATGACTATTCCATCTAGTCTTGGAGGATACAAGATCTATAGCGATACGTCGCTTAGGGGATTGGGTTGCATGCTGATGCAACACGGTAGGGTTGTTGCATGTGCCTCTCGTTAATTGAGACCTCATGAGTTGAATTACCCGACGCATAACTTGGAACTCACAGCAATCATTTCCACCCTAAAGATATGGAGACATTATTTGTGTGGAGAAAGATTCTAGATCTTCATTAACCATTAAAGTCTCAAATATCTATTCTCTCAAAAGGAGTTGAATATGAGACAACGTTACTGGATGGAACTTCTGAAGGACTATGATTGTGATATTTTGTATCACCCTGGTATCACCCTGGGAAGGCAAATAACGTTGCGAACGCTTTGAGTTGGAAGTCTTCAGTTACACAGATGATAGTTAAGGAATGGGCTTTACTCGAGAGAGCTCAAGATTTGGCTTTCAAATTTAAGGTAGGCCACCTTTCAAATCTTATGGCCACCCTCAGAATTGAGCCGAATGTGCAAATCAGGATCAAGATACTTCAGCCGACAGACCCAGATGTTTAGAAGATTCTATAATAGGATACCGATAAGAGAAAAGCTGACTTTGAAATTTGTGGGAATGGAACACTGAGGTTTTGAGGACGATTGTGTGTACTTGACGATGTAGAGCTTAAAGAGGAGATAATATCAGAAGCTCATTGTAGCAGTTACAGCATTCATTCGAGCAGTATGAAGATGTATCAGAATCTGCGTCAACACTATTGATGGTCTAGTATGAAGGCATACATCACCAAGCATGTCACCAAGTGTCTGACTTGTCAGCAAGTGAAGGCACATCATTGTAAGCCGAGAGGACTTCTACAACCTCTCGAGATCCTAGAGTGGAAATAGGAGCATATCATAATGGACTTTGTGACAGGCTTACCGAGGAGTCAGAGAGGTAATTATTATATTTGGATAGTGGATGATAGACTGACAAAGTCGGCTCACTTCATTGCAGTACGAAAGGATCTGGATTTGGAGATCTGGATTTGGATAGACATGCAGCATTGTACGGGGATCGGATAGTTCGTTTGCATGGAGTGCCGATGACAATTACAGTAGACCAAGACCCAAGATTCACAGCTACATTTTGGATAAGTTTGCAAGTTGCTTTAGGAACGAAGCTGTAGTGTAGTACGGCATATCATCCTCAAACGGATGGCCAGTCTAGGAGGACGATTTTAACCCTCGAAGACATGCTGTGAGCTTGCGTGTTGGATTTCAAAGGAAGCTGGGAAGAACAGCTTCATCTTGTCGAGTTTGCCTACGACAATAGCTACCAATAGAGCATCTAAATGCCTCCTTTCGAAGAATTGAATGGCAGAGTGTGCATAACGCTAGTATGTTGGGATGAAGTCGAGGAAAGAAAGATCACAGCCTAGAGTTGGTTCAGCAATCAGTGGATGCAATTGCAGTCATTAGGGACAGACTAAAGACCGGTCAGAACCACCAGAAAAGTTACGTAGATAAGCGTCGGAGACCATTGAAATTCCAAATTGGTGATCACATTTTTCTAAAGTTGTCACCGAGGAGGGGTACTTCACGCTTTGGCAAGAAAGGAAAACTGTGTCTGAGGTGCATAGGTCCCTTTGAGATTTTAGAGAGAATCGGGATCCTAGTGTATCATCTTGCATTGCCGTCAAGATTGGCGCAAGTGCATGACATCTTTCACCTGTTGATATTGAGGAAATATGAGCCTAACCCGACCCATGTACTTAATTTTGAGAAATTGGACATAGATGACAAAGTGTCGTATGTGGGAAGCCCGGTTTAGATTGTGGATCGAAAAGAACAGATTCTACATACCAAGATGATCCTGTTGGTTAAAGTGGTCTGACAACACCACGGTACTAAATGAGCAACTTGGGAAAGCGAGGATTTAATGAGATGACTGTACCCCCACCCTTTTGTTTAAAAATTTGTAATGGTTTAAATTTCGAGGACGAAATTTTTATAAGAGGGGAAGAGTTGTGACATCCTGAAATTGTAGTCCTGTTTTCAATTAAATAAATCGGGCATTTAATTGATGCGCCTATAGAGCTATTCTATAAGCTGATCACTCATGAGATAACTAGATTATCAAGGAAAGCCATTAAGGAATTTTAATGCAATAGACTTTAGAAATTGACTAGCAATCAGTTACTAGACCATGCTCATCTGCAGAGATTATCATGGCACTGTTAAAAAACGATCAGAATTAGAGATATGTCGTTTTGACTGAGATATGTGATCAAAGTGTGGGTTATGTCACCAGATCGCAAAATTCTCGTCGATCGGTACTAGATCGATTTTTCTGTTGTTTTAGTACCCTATGTCTATATTCGAAATCTCGAGATTTTCACGACAACCGAGAGTTGCCAATGAGTCAAAGATGTACATTGTGACTCGAAATAAATCGATCATGGGTCAATTGCATAATTTTTTTTTAAAAGCTACCTAGTAGGTCATGTCACGCTAAAATCACGCCAGATTGAAATTAACCACGAATTTAAATCCGATTTGAAATTTCTGTCATGTCACGAGTCATTTTAGGAACATCAACTCATTTTTCAAAGATTTTTTTACAAATTGAGACTTTTGGTGGAAATTCAAAATAAGGCCGTTTTTGTCCGAAAAATTCAGGAGATGGTTTTTTTTTTTTATTGTGTTTTTGGGATGGAAGTTGGTTCTATTGGAGAGGAAAAATGTCAATTTGGTCATGGCCATGTTGGTGGAATTTATAGGATCGAAATTGATTCCAATTGAAGAGAGATTTGGTTCAATTTAGGGGATGTGGTGTCCAAATTCGTATGCCATGGCCACCACCACCTTTGGACCATCTCAATAGCTTTTAAAGGAAGCTTTGTGGCTGGAAAATTGTTGAGGAAGCCAGCAATCCGATGGGCCATGGTCAAGGGGACAAAGGGGTGAGGTTGACGCCAATTGGGACCCTCCAAGCTTTGTTGTACCCCTTCTTCTTCTTCCGCCAGCCACTTTCCCCATTTCAAGCAACCTTGAAGCCTCCAAGAACCAAAGAAGTCGACCAGCAGCTCCCCTTCCACCGTCGACGCCCCCTACCACCTGCTAGAGCTACCGAGTGCTCGTCGCTACCACCACGAGTCCCCATGCGAACTAAGCTTGTCCCATGTGTCGTTCCACCTCTTTCCACATCCATCTCGTCCCCTAACCCTATCCAGCCATCATTGCAAGCCATTCCCACCACCGTACATCGCTATCCGCCTCCACCCGACCTGCTGCAGCACGTCCGCCGGCTGCCTTCACCGTTTCCAGCCCAAGTCGAGCCCAAGCAACCCTCTTGGCCCACCATCCAAAAATTGAACCAGCAAGAAGCCGTGGGCTTTGAGGCCCGTTTCCAAGCCCTTTCGAACCTCGCAGTGCAACGCCGCTTCGGAGTTTGTCGCTCATCTCCATCTCGCCATCCTCGTGAACTCATCGGATTTTAAAACTAGTGATTTTACTCACTAATCTTCGCTTAGGGAGTTAATTATTCTTAAGAGTTTATTAGTTTAGGTTAAGCTTGGATTATATGGTTAGTTAGAACAAATTAGCAATTTAATTACTCGTTTATGCATGTTAGGTGATTAGATCGACTTAATTAGCAAGTAGATAGGTTGTATTATTTATTTAGATATGTTCGGAAATTTTTCGAGCCCGTTTCAGTATTTAATTAGGCTTTTCCAGCCTAAGTTTGCATTTATGGCATTTATTTGTATTTATTTAATCATTTTTGGTAATTATTTAATTATTTAATATTTTTCGGAAATTAGACTGGGATTGCCGGTGATCGGAATTTCATGTTGATTGTAATGGTGTGATTGGTTTATTTAATTGGATGCTAATTTGTGCTATTTGAGTGATATTTGTAATTTTTGAAATTTATCCCAAAATTGGGTAATTAAAGTATTTGATCGGGAAACACCGGATGTCGGTTTATAACGCCAAAAATATCTTTGCGGACTATATTAAATGGTGGGATTTTTTAAAAAGGAAAATATGGTATTTTGGCTAAAGCTGACTATATACCCACGGACAATTATTTTTATTGGGTATGATGAAGATGGTGAAATTGTCAATTTAGTAGAAATGTATACTATATCAGCCTTAAGGCCTTGATATATCAGTTTAATGTGAGCAGTATACCTTAGCAGCTTCTGGTGAGCATTATTAGTATACTATATCAGCCTGCGGGCTTCGATATATCTGCTTAGTGTGAGCAGTATACTTTATCAGCTTTTGGTAAGCTATATCTATTATCAGCTTTTGGCAAGCTATACTATATATCTTCAACTTAAGGTGAGTAGTCCTTGATGTCATCGGACTTTATAAATAGTATTGAATGGGATGACTGAGAGATGGTGTTGATGGTATGGAGTCGATTGGATTGATTGATCCATGACTCAATTTGATTTGATGATTTAATTCAAATTGAAACGATTCATTGAATAAATGAATCATACTGACTTGCAGGGAGGAACTAAGGCAAAGGTAAGTCACCTATCTCTTGTGTGCATAAGTAGCCTTTAGGCATATTTCCTTCCTAGTCAGAGTTTAGAGGGTGAACTTGCTGAGATGTCGTCTCACCCCGTTGTAGGATATCATTTACAGGTCCTTAGATGGTTGTACCTCCCGAACGTTTTGGCCTACCGAAGAAGGTTACCGAGCAGCACTCTTAGGGGCTGCATGTTTTTGTTTCTAAAAAGTGTTCCTCAAACACTTTTTTGTTTTTTTGTTCCCGAGAACAAAAAAAGAACAGAAACGCGTTTGGTTGCGTTTCTGTTCTTTTTTCATTTTTTTGTTCCTAGAACACAAAAAGAAAAGAAATGAGAAAAAAAAAAGTTATTTCTTGTTCCAGAAACGATTTTAAAGAAACGTTTCTTCTTCTCTCTCTTCTTCTTCTCTTCTTCTTTTCTTCTTCTTTTTTTCTTCTTTTTTCTTTTGCCAGTCACCGGCCTCAGCCATGGCCGGTGACCGGCCATCGAGGGTTGGCGACCTCACCGGAGCGTCGCGGCCCCCGCGAGGCCGAGCCTCGCCCGGCCATGCCAAAAGAAGAAAAAAAGAAAGGAAGAAATGAAAAATAAAATAAAAACATTAAAAAAAATTAAAAGAAACAAAAAAAGAATAAAATTTTACCAAACGTGTTTCTGTTCATTTTTTATTCCCGGAACAAGTTTACCAAACGTGTTTTTTTATTCAAAAATTGTTCCCCGGAACAGAAACACTTTTTTTTTGTTTCTGTTCCCTGGAACAAAAAAAGAACAGAAGTAAAAACATGCAGACTCTTAGATTCCCCTACCTGGGAGCCAAGGAGCCTGAGTCTACAAGCTCGTGAAATCTGTTGTCTGGGTCGATGCGGGTCTACCCCAGAAGTTATCCCATCAATTTAGATGGTGGTATCGTCATGGGAGAAATGGACTTAGAGAAGGCCCTCTTCCGGAGTCTGAGATTCCTAGATCAGTGCTAGAGATTGCTTTTGGCAATGGCACGACTAATCCTCCTGGTGGTTCAGTGGTAGATTCAGATCTCTCAGATCGAGAATCCTCGAAGTATTCAGTTGAAGACTTCAATGCTTAGAGGATCTGTAGCCCTCTACTCCCCTCCTTTTTTTGCAAACCTTGTATATATCGGCTAATATTGTATATGACTCAATTTGATATGTATACAAATGCGTTGTGGTTATAAAAATTTGTGTCCCTGCTTTTCTATCCCACCTTTTTGTTGTTTAGGGATTAATTATTCACTTATGCATGCACATTAAAATGAAATAGGTCAGTGACGTGTCTTGGGACGTCGCTATTTAATCGACCGCTCTGGATGGGCACGCGCTCGGAGGATCAGGGCGTGACAAATAAATGCCATTAATACAAACTTAGGCTGGAAAAGCCTAATTAAATACCAAAATGGGCCCAGAAAAATTCAGAACCTAACTAGATAAATAATACAACCTATCTAGTTGCTAATTAAGCCAATCTAACCACTTAACCTGCAATAACGAGTAATTAAATCGCTAATCCATTCTAACTAACAATCTAAACCATACTTATCCTAAAGTAATCAACTCTTAAGCATCATTAACTTCATAAGCAGAGTTTAGTGAGTAAACTCACTGGATTAGCGAGTCAGTAAGTCCATGGTGACAACGGTGCGATGACGGCCGAAACTTGAGCTTATGGTGGCGTCAATGGTAGCTTAGATCTGGTTGAAATCGGCCAAGGAAGCTCACGGTTTGAGTTGGTCGAGCTACTTCTATTCAGTGGGAGTGAAACGGTGGTTGAACAGGTGTGGCTTGGGTTGGTTTCGCCGGCCACGAGTGGAGTAGTTGGTGTGGGACGGCTACTAGAGACTAGACAGAAGCTGAAGATGGCTATTCGGTGGGATGACAAAGGCCGATCAATAGAATGATGAAGTGGAGGGGACCAGTTGGCAACGGCAGAGAGAGAGAGAGAGATTACGGGTTGTTGGAGTTGATTCGGTGGAGAGTTACATGTGCTACTGTTAGGCCGAGATCCATGGACAGAAGATCGTCGGCAGCTTCGGTGGAGATGGGGGGCGTTGATGGACTACTAGAGTCAACGCTAGGAGGAGAGGGCTTTGTTGGGTTGACTAGTTAGGGCAGACGAACGAGTGGCAGCAGGTTAAGGAAGTGGAGCTCGCAGATGTGGCGTGAGGTAGGGAAATCAGTGGAGAGACAAAGAACGTGGAGGAGCTAGCATTTTCAACCAAACAAAAGAAAAAGAAGAAAAACAGAAGGGTCAGGGGAATTGCACGCAAAGGGAAAGAGAGGGAAAGAACGTGCGAAAATGGAGAAAGGAGAGAGAGAGAGAGAGAGAGAGAGAGAGAGAGAAATCAAAGGAGAAATAGAGAGGGAGACACGTGCATGAGAGAGGCTGTGGATGGGGGCCAAAGTCAAAGATAAAATATCTATAATCATCATACCAAGGTCCCACAAGTCTTCAAGCATATCCCTTGTCGCCCACATTACTTTCTTGCATAAATTTTCCACAAATAACTCATTTTGGTGCCCAAGGTTGTAGCCCCACACAAGCCTACGAATTTCCCTCAATTGGACTTCCATTTCTTCATCAATTGCTTCAATTTGATGACCAATTTTACTGCGGAGGAAGCCTACACAATTTCCGAAATTTCCCATCACTAAGGGTGCGTTTGGTAACGTTTCTGTTTAAAAATTGTTTCTAGGAACAGAAATAGAAAAAAAGTGTTTATGTTCCAAGGAACAATTTTTGAACAAAAAAACGCGTTTGGTAAACTTGTTCCGAAATATAAAAAGAATAGAAACACATTTGGTAAATTTGTTTAATTTTTTATTTCTTTTAATTTTTAAATATTTTTATTTTATTTTTCTATTTTCTTTCTTATTTTTCTTATTTATTTTTCCCTTTTTTCTTATTTTTTTTTTTTTTTTTCCTTTTTTTTTTTTTTCTTCTTTTCGCCGGTCGCCGGCCTCGGTATGGCCGGCGATCGACCGACGAGGGCCGGCGGCCTCGCCCAGCCAGGTGTAAGGTCGGCCTCGCCCAGCCAGGTGCAAGGTCGGCCTCGCCACGCCGGGCTGGGCGAGCTTAATCTCGCTCAAAGCCGGTGAGGCCGAGCTCGCCTAGCCAAGGCGAGGCCGCTGGCCCTCGTCGGCCGGCCATGACCAAGGCCGGCAACCGGCCAAAGAAAAAAGAAAGAAAAAAGAGAGAAGTGTTTCTAGATTTTGTTCTAGAAACAAGAAACAACTTTTTTTTTGTTTCTTGTTTCTGTTCCAAATGTGTTTCTAGGAACAAAAAAATAGTTTTGGAACAAAAACGCAAACAAACGCATTTCTGTTCCTTTTTTGTTCCCAGGAACAAAAAAACAGAAATTTTTGTTCCTGGGAACAGAAACAAGTTGCAAACAAACAGGCCCTAAGTAGCTCACTTTGGAGGCCAAAAATTCCCTCAATTTGGGCCTTCCGAATTTCCGTTCTTTTTCAAATCGTCCGAATTGATTTTCCATAAAAATTCTGAACTTCCCAAAAATTCTTCAAAGAATGAGTTGACGTTCCTAAAATAAATCGTGACATGACAGAACTTTCAAATTTTGAAATCGGATTCAAATTCGCAGTTAATTTCAATTTGATGCGATTTCAGTGTGACCTAACCTACTGGGTAGCTTTTAAGAATTTTTAGTGCAATGGACCCGTGGTCGATTATTTTTGAGTTACAATGTACATCATCGACACATTAATGACTTTTGGTTATTGTGAAAATCTCAATGTTTCAACTACAAGTACCCTGTACCGAATTGGCAAAAAATTGGAATAGTATTGTTTAATGCGAATTTTGCAATAAGGTGAAACCAGCCATAATTCAATTCTGTGCTTCCGTCAAATTGACCTATATCCAATCACTAATCACTTATAATGATGTCGTATTGACCCTTGCAGACTCGCATGGTTGAGTAGTCAATTCCTAATTGAATTCTTAAGTCTATTGTGTTAAAATCCCTTAACGGCTTTGCCTGATAGGCTAGTTATCTCGTGAGTGGCCAACTCAAAGAAAAGAATCATAGGCGTGTCGATGAAAAATCCAGCTTATCCAATCGAAAACAAAACTTGAAATTCAGGATGTCACATTTATACTTAATGTCACGCCTCGATCCTCGAGCACGCACCCATCTCTCACCTGGTTAATTAAGTAGTGACATCCCAAGACGCATCGCCGACCCATTCGATTTTAAATACGCATGTGGAAGCATATAAATAATCCCCAAATAATAAAACAATGTGATAAGAAAATAGAACCAAGCTTTTCACAAAAGACCTTTTTATAAACACACAGGCTTATACACGGAAGCCTACAAAAAGGAATCGGCTTTCAACAAAAGAGAAATGTTTTAAGACTAACTAGCCGGACATGCTCGCTGATTCTCCGGGCTTCACTTTCTGAACTTCTAGCCTCGGGTCCCCCACCGCTTTCAACTAGGGGCCTGAAAATGGTTATACAATAACCAATTTGACAATGTCTTAGCAAGTTCAACCCATTAAGATCCGATTAGGAAGCAAATACGCCATAAGGGCTACCTAAGCACACCGAGGGTTAGAGGACTTACCTTGGCCTTAGTTCCACCTTGCAAGTCAATATCATTTACAGATGTCTCAAATCACATCAATCAATCAATTCACAACATCATATCAAATCATTGATCAATCGACTTGGTCAATTATATGTAATCACGACCCTTTCTTGGTTGGCTGATAAATAGATAGTATAGCTCACTTCTGAGATGATCAGATATACTGCTCTCTGTTAAGCTGCCATATCGCCCTTAGGCTGATATAGTATACTGACAATACTTAATCTAAGCTGATAATGTATATTGCTCTCTACTAAGTTGCCATATCCCCGTAGGCTGATATAGTATATCGACATATTCCATCAAAACTAATAAGGTATACTGCTCTCTGTTAAGTTGACATATTGCCCGTAGACTGATATAGTATATCGGTATACTACTCTCTACTAAGTTGACATATCACCTGTAGGCCAATATAGTATACCATCCCAATTATACAACAATTCCATCTTTTTATCATTCTCGATAAAATAGCCGTGTGTGGGTACATGGTCAACCTTAGCCAAAATATAATAATTTCACTTTCAATCTTATACTTCTTTCAACAGCCTAAAAATTGATTTTTGGCGCTGTAGACCGACTCTTGGTAATTTTCCCATTAATTACCAAAATTAAATTAATTTAGGAACAAAATTCCAAAATCGCAATTAAATCAATTCGAACAAATTAAAGCTCAAATAAATAAATAGATTGCAACACAAGAACCAGTATAAAAATTTCGATTATCTGCTATCCCAGCCTAATTTCCAAAAAATAATTAAATAATTAAATAATCACGGAAAATATTAAATAAATGCAATAAATCCGACTTAGGCCTGTAATGCCTAATTGGATGCTGAAATGGACCCAAAAAAATTCAAAGGTTCATTCAATAAATAATAGCACGAGTCTACTCGTTAATGTTACTAACTAAACACCTAACATGCATCAGCAAATAATTAAATTAACTAATATAATCTAATCTATCCACATAAACCATACTTAATTAATCTAATCAACCCCTAAGCGTAATTAACCTACTAAGCAAGAATTAGTGAATTAAACTCACTTGATTTGTAATCCGTCCAGTCCAAAACGTTGGGAACGCAACAAGGATCGACTTTCTCCAAAGTGGGCCAAACTTTCAAGGCCTAGAACCACCTCAAAACGGGCCTAACAGTTGCCTTGAGACCTACTTCTTCAACTTCTGGTTGCTGCTAAACAAGGCCGAGAGAAGGGATTGCTCGGTGCTGGTTGAGGGGGGGACCAGCGACGACGGAGAAATGGCGCCAGGTAGGGCTGCGGGACGACTCACGGCGGTGTACAACGGTCTAAGCTAACTGGAGAAGCTCCTAGATGCACGGCTGGGCAATGGTGAGGTGCGAGCAGTGGCCGAATGGTGTAAGACACGCGCGGCGTAGGCGGAGCAGCAAATAGCGATCTAACGATGGCGACAGCATGTGGCGGGGGTCTGACGGCAACCGGCTTGCTCCGGCTTCTCCTCTGGACACCAGGACTTCAAGCAGCAACGAAGGAGGTGGGAAAGGGAGTTGCTTGATCACTTGAAGGGAGGAGGGGACCGGTTGAGCAAGTGGGACCGGTTCTGGTCCCTTTGACCGGTTTTGTCCCTATCCCTTTGGTCTCCCATCGCCAACTGGTGTCCACATAACAATTCAAGGCCAATTTCCCCTCTTCTAGAAGTTTGAGAAGGTCCAAAAGTGGTGGTGGATGGGGGGCTACAAAATTGGCTTGGACTCCCTTCCAATTGAACACTTGTTCTTGCTTAATTCAACATGATTCGACCTTAATAAATGCCGTTGTCGAGTCCATGATCAGATCAATATTTTTCCTCACTAATACAACTCACTTGCTTCTCAAATTTGTGATAAAAAACGATCCTTGTCTTTTTTCTGAACAAAAATGGCCCTACCTCGACTTTTTCCCAATAAGTCTCGGTTTGCAGAAAAATCTTCTAAGACTAAGTCGATGCTCCTAGAATTAATTGTGACACGACAAAACTTTCAATTTCAAAAATGGGACTCAAATTCACAGTTAATTTCAATTTGGCGCATTTTTAGCATGACCTAAACTACCGGGTAGGTTTCAGAAATTTTTAGTGTAAATGACCTATGGTCAATTTTCGTCGAGCCATAATGAACCCACTTGACACATTAGCGACTTTCGGTTATCGTGAAAATCTCAAGGATTCAAATACGGATATAGGGTACCAAAACAATAGAAAAATTAGTCTAGTGCCGGCCGACGAGAACTTTCCAATTTAGTGGTGTCACTCACGATTAGCCATACATTTCAGTCGAATCGACCTATCTCTAATCTCAAATCGATTTTTAATTATGTCGTAATGGCTTCTAAAGATGAGCATGGTCGAGAAACTAATTCTTGGTCGAATTCTTAGGTCTATCGTATTAAAATTCCTTAATGGCTTCCCTAAATAGTCTAGTTATCTCAAGAGTGATCAGCTTTGAGAATAGCTTTATAGGCGCATCAATGAAATGCCCGATTTATTCAATAGAAAACAGGATTGAAATATGGGCTGTCACACTTAAGACCTTTTCAAAGAATGATACGAAGCTGAGAAATCTGAATCATGATGTCCCAGCCAATGATCAAATCTTTGTTGGGAAGGCTAGATCTGAAGATTTTTGTGGTTATGAAACACTGGGAAAAAAACTAGACAGTTACTGGAGTAGTTCCTACATTGATAGAAAAAGTATCTCCTAAGGCAGAATTAAAATATCGAACATAGAAAGTCCAATATTCTTTAGGAAGAACTTTAGTGTCTAAGATTGAACAACTAGCTCTTGTATTTATGAGAGTGATGACAATGATGGGTTTTGGCAAACTTTGAGGTGAAGATTTTTATAGGGAAATGGGGACAATGGAGTAGGCTTGAAAATATGTCAATGCTTTGTTCTGAAGAAGTGAGAGATATGTTAAAAAGGTCTTTAGAATTTAAATCTGAATCAGTTTCACTAGAAGTTTGGTAGCAAGGAATGACACAAAGAGTTTGTTCATATGGTTCTTCATCCGCAGAGAATAGAGATTCAACATCATCATTTTCAAGAGAAATACCTGTCTTATTCTTTATGTGGTGTATCAAATGATTTTGACATTTTCTTGTTTAGGGACAATTTTTGGCAAAATGGCCCTTTTGGTTGTAGATGAAGCATCGGGTTGACTTCTTGTAGCCTGAACATTCTAAACGATCTTTTCTTTTGCGTAGGAATTGTCATTTCTTCTTTTTCCAAAAGTGCTTACAACCATGTCTTGATTTCTTTATCCATAATTTTTATCCATAATTTCTTAAAGTGCTTCTTTTTCTTGGAAGACTTTCCACAAAAACCATCATAGTCTTTTTTGGAGCATTTAATCTTCAGCTCTTGGCGAGGATAGACTTTATCAAGTTCTCTATTGTCCGTGAGATAAGTTTTTGACCATTTGATGCTTTAAACACAAATCATCAAGGCACATATGGACCTCTTGCTATATTTCTCCCAAAGGAATATCCATAATTCTTATATTTCTGCTGAGAAAGGATTTCTCAACCTTTTGGGATAACTCCTTGGGGATGGAAGTTAGGAAGATTTGCTTTAGGTTTGGATCAGCTCCAATACCATAGAAAAGTTTGAGCATTTCCTGATAATGTTTATCGAGATGCTTTTTCTAGAGAGAGCAGCATTTTCTTTCAAAGAATTCTCTTCTCTTGAGCTCATGAAGCTCATAAGGTTTTCTGATGAAGAAATGATACAGGAGGGTAATGGCATGGTTAAAATATGGTGAAAGTGAAAATTGGACCTAATCTTGTTCTATCACCAATTGTCACCAAATATGGAATTCCTCAAATCTTTCTGGCCATTCGGAATAGGAAATATCGTCAATAGTGAAAAACTATTTGGAGGAAGTGGTCACATTCTAAGAAAAATTGTTTGGTTGAACAATTTCTAGTTCATAAGGGTTGGATTCCATATCTCGATCAAGAGGATCGGCCATGAATATTATGGTGTTACTGACATAATAGGGAAAGAGTCAATGTCACGAATTGAGAAGGATGAATAGGGTGAAAGGGATACTGATTTTGACTTAGTATCAGAGTTGTTTGGAAAAGCTAGTTCTGCTAAAATTTGGTCTTTTAAAGTGATAGGATCCGGCTATTCTTTGTAATTGCTTAAATCTTTCAGGAATGATTCTAACGGAATTGATAGCATCATCTAGCCTAGCTTTTCCTTTATAACAAGTGGGGATTCTTCAGGCATTTTCTCCTTTCCTTTTTCTTTCCTTATTTGATCCAGTTCTTTGAGGCGATTTTGCATATCTACCACATCTGTCTTGTCATGTCTGATAGGAGCATCTGCGAGAGTAGCAAAGATAGACGTCTGAGGTTGTCACGCCCCGATTCTCAAGCGCGTGCCCATCCCTCGGTGGTCAATAAAATTGCAACGTCCCAAGACACGTCGCCAACCCATGCATTTTAATGCACAGGCGGAAACAAACGATTACCCTTGATAGCAACTAATATGGGATAGAAAAGTAGGAAAACAATTTCACAACCAAAATACTTTTATAAACACCCCGGTTTATATACAACACTAGCCTATAGTCAAAAACCTACTCAAACAGAAAAGCCTACAAGCTCTCTAGGCCGACGAATCCCTAATTGAAAACTCCGAGGTCTCTTGGGGATCTGGGTCCACCATTGCACCACCAGGAGGGTCAGCTATACCCTTGCCATCAACGACGTCTATCATTGAAACTAGGACCTCAAAATCTTGCGAGAGACCCACTTTGTATCCATTAAGCCTGCGACGATACTACACTTTGAATCGATGGGGTACCCTTTGAGGTAGGTCCTCATCGACCCAGACGGTGGTCCTCATGAGTTCGTAAACCCATACCTCGTGGCCCTCGAGAACAAGGATATCAGTAACCTGCTCGGTAACCCTCTTGGGTTGACCAAAACGTTCCGGAGGAATTGCCATCTAAGGATCTGAAAAGGTTGAGCCCACACTAGGGTGAGACAATGTATCTACAAGTTCACCTCCTAAACTCCAATTAGAAAGGAAATACGCCTAGAGGCAATCTATGCACACAAGATAGAGAACTTACCTCGCCTCAATTCCCTCCTGCATGTCAGTACAATTCATATACCCAATCAATCAGTCTAATTAATACCATCAATACAATCCATACAATCGATCCATCAATCAATTCAATACAATCGATATGATCAATCACACGTTCCAATTTGATTATTGCTCGCACAAGCTGACAGGGATTATTGCTCACACAAACTGACAGTGATTATTGCTCACACAAGCTGACAGGGATTATTGCTCACACAAGCTGACATGGATTATTGCTCACACAAGCTGACAGCGATTATTGCTCAAACAAGCTGACATGGATTATGACTCACATAACCATCACACGATTAATCAATCCTGGTCAAGGATATTGTACGTTGCACACTAATTCCTCAATTAAAATAATGAACTTGGCCTATTTTATTCGTATTACAAACACCTGATAAAAATAATCGTGTGTGGGTACACGGTCAGTTTGAGCCAAAAATGCAATATCTTTCTTTTCGAAAATCCCACAATTTGATATAGTTTTTAAAACCATTTTCGGTATCAAAACCCGAAACTTGGGATTTTCTAATTAAATATCGAAATTTCACGATTTTGGAATAAATACTCAAAATTCTAATCACCACTCAATTTGTACAAATTAACACTTAATTACATAAACTAAGCACACCACTGCGATAAGCATGAAATTCTAGTCACTAGATATCCCGGTATAATTTTCTAAAAATAATAAAAAATTAAATAAATTAAAAAAATGATTAAATAAATTCAATTAAATACCATAAATACTAATTTAGGTCGGAAATGCTAATCTAATCACCTAAACGAGCCTAGAAAATTTCCGAACCTATCTAGATAAATAGCACAATCTATCTAGTCCCTAATTAGTCCATTCTAACCACCTAACATGCACAATAAATCACTAATCCAATCTAACTAACCACCTAATCCCTAATTAACCTAAAATAATAACCCCCTAAGCATCGTTAACTCCCTAAGCAAAGTTTAGGAAGTAAACTCATCGGTTTAGCGATTCAGTGAGTCCACGACGATGGCGATGCGGAGGCGAGCAACAACCGAGCCTATGGCGACACCAAGCGGAGATAAGACGGGCCTCAAAATGGGCAATGAAGACCTCAACCTTTGCTAAAGCTTCGGCTTCTGCTTGTTGCTGGAAGAGGTGGTCCAAGCGACTGGTTACGGCTAAAATGGACCAAGCGAGGCGGCGGAGGTTGTAGTAAGGCCAGGTGAGTGACGGCAGCTGTTGGATGGCGGCGGAGATGGCTCAGGCGACCACAACGACGACCAAGGGGCTTGGGGGATGGTGGTTGGGCGCAGGTGAGCGGGTTTGTGAGCGAGGCTCAGGCAGCGCGACGGGCTTGCAGGCACGAGCAAGCAGCTTCAGCGGCTCCAGGCGATGGTCGACGGGCAGGGGGAGGGGCTAGCAGTTTCTTCTCATATTGTAAGCTCACAAAATGCTACAACAATGGGGAAAGGTGATCAAAAGAAGAAGAAGAAGCTGCTAAAGATGGAGGGGGCCACAAAATATCAAGAACACTTGAGTTTGGGTGCCCCACCATGCATGGCTGTCATCCAAGGCCAAATTCTTCCTCAACAAGCCTCCAAGTGGTCCAAATGTTGCACCCCTTAGGACCTACGAATTTTGGACCTATTCCAATCCAATTTCATTCGATTCCCCTTCAATTCTCCTCAAATTGGACTCAATTGAAGTCCAAAAAATTCAACCAATGTGCCATCATCCCTCTCATGATTTTTCCTCATCAATTTGTCCAACTTGAATCCAAAAAACGCGGCCAAAAACGGCTCTTTGATTTTCCCGGTCCAAAATGGCCCTACTTTGAATTTTCACCAAAAATTCCAATTTGCCGAAAAATCTTTGGTGGATGAGTCGATGTTCCTAAAATGAATCATGACATGAAAAACTTTCAATTTCTAAAATCAGATTCAATTTCGCGGTAAATTTCAATCTAGTATGATTTTAGCGTGACCTAATCTACTTGGTAGCTTTTAGAAATTTTTAGTGCAATTAACCCGTGGTCAATTATTTTCAAGCCACATTGTACCTCTTCGACAAATTGACGACTCTCAATTGTCTTGAAAATCTCGAGGTTTCAAATACAGGCACAAGGTACCAAAACGACAGAAAAATCGATCTAGTGCCGTTCGACAAAAAATTTGCAATCAGGTGGAATCACCCACGCACTAATCACATACCTCTGTCAAATCGACATATCTCCGATCTCCGATCGATTTTTAATTGTGCCATAAAGACCTTTGTAGATTAGCATGGTCGAGCAGTCGATTCCTAATCGAATTCTCAAGTCTATTACGTTTAGATTCATTTATGGCTTCACCTAATATACTAGTTATCACGTGAGCGATCAATTTAGGAAAAGAACTATAGGCGCGTCAATAAAAAGCCCAACTCATCCAATCAAAAATAGAACCTGAAATTCCGAATGTCACAGAGGTGGTCGAAGCGAATGCTCTGTCCGCAACGTAGTCGGAAATGGGTTGAAAGGATTAAACTTTTCTTCTTCAAGGAGTTGGATCTGTCTATTTTCGCCTTGGGGCTTTCAAGATGATGATATCCCAAATGTTGTCCAAATTCCAAGGCATGAAGCCTTTTCTAGAAGTCCAAAAACATGTTTTTGGTGGTTTCGTCATATCTTCGAAGATCTTGTTGCACATCCATAATCTTGGAGTCAATTGCTTTGAACGCATTGTTGTATGCTAAAAGAGTCTCCAATTGCCAATTCAGGACTGCTTCAATAACATGAGTTCTTTTCTGTCTTCCATGTTCATCCACATTAGTGGAGGCAGGTATCTTAGGAACATGTCGGTATCTACCTTGTGAATCGATGAATTCTTCTGGGGTAGGGAATGAAAGTTTCGAGCTTTCACGTGTGAGGAGGAAAATCTGCCACTCGGAACATAGCAATGGAAGAGCTGGGTGATGTTGCTTGTGGGGTTTTGAGTGGGTAGGAATGCACTTTCTTCATTTTCCTTGCCAAATTTGATGGAAACAGTACCATATTTCTTTCTGACAAATTCGGAGTCTGAAGACTGGAAAGACTTGTTATTCTGGTGTAGCTTTTTATAGTTGGTGATCCATGTCTTAGGGAGAAGCTTGGCTAGCTTCTCTTTTGGAATTTTCCTGGGAACATGAATGCAGGATGCTTGATCATTATGCATAAAGATGAATATGGCATCTTCATTTCCATTGTGGAAATTCAAGTCAAGAGCACGATTCTACACTGGATACACCATCTGATAGTGCAATGTTACTGCAACAGAATAAGCAGTCTAAGGAGCTCCATTGACCTAAACTTGGACCTTTAGAAAGGAAAGTAGCTGGGGATCTGAAAGAGTGATATTGAAGTTTGGATAAAGAGTCACAAAGACTATTCCGACATTTAAAGTGGTTTGAATAGTACCAATGCAAGCATACTGGTATTCTAGGAATCGAGTATCCAATAACGCTATTCTTACCACAATTGGCAAGCCCTTATGACAATGAAAAGTAAGAGCAAGACTAACAGCTCCATAATGGACGTAAGAATATCCTTGTTGAGTCCATTGCTTGGGAAACTCCAAAAGGATTTGAAGAGTAACAAAATACTCTTTCTCAGTGGCAAGAATGGGATGTTGATCGAACTTGGAGGACTGGACGTACTCCTTTACATCTTTTGGAGTTTGGCGAATGAGCTATTGGATGGAACGGATGGGGAAAATGTTGAGGTGGGTTTAGCAAAAGCAGAATAGGGGTTCATAAGGGGAAGTTGAGTTTATGAGATTTTAGTTTCATTGCTAAGAGAGACTTTATAAAGATAGTCAATCTTACAAGCATTTGACACACGAAAGTCTGAAGGGGTTGAGGAAGATGGAGATGTTGTGAGAGAAACAGGTGCTTCTAGTATTTCTAGATCAATCATGAGGTGAAGATTAGCATTGGATTCACCTACTGAGCACATGGAACGGATCTTGTTACAAATGAAACCATGGCTCTGAAACCATGAATGGACCTAGGTTTAGAACCAAGGTAGACGGAGTCAATTTCCTGGTACATTTTCCTAAAGGCTTTCCCTAAAAGTCCAACCAAACGCATCATAAGTACCATAACAAGAGATTAATTCCATAATTGAATTAAGAGATGACATAGGTAGAGCAATGGAAGGTAATTGGCTATGCGAGAGAGAAGCCAAAGGTGGTTGAGGAATATGGGGAAGTGGGTCTGCTCTTTTGTTTCAATGGAAGAAGATGAGTTTAGTTACTTAAAAAGTCTTAGAGCACGTTTGGTAACACTTTCGTTCCCGAAAACAATTTCTAATCAGAAATGATTGTTTTTTATTTTGTTTCCGGGAATAATTTCTTAGCATTTTTAAGCAGTTTAGTAATTGTTCAAAATTTCAATTCTTGAAATAGAATTGTGTTTGGCATTGTGCCCAAAATTTCTACTTCAAATCATTTTCTTTTAATTTTTAAATAATTTTATTACCTTTTTCCTTTTTTTTTTCGTTTTTTTTTTTCCTTTCTTCTTCTTCTTTTTCTTCTTCTTCTTCTTCTTCTTCAAGTTGCAGGTTCCCAGTCTTGGGATGACCAGTGACTGACTAGACAAGGGCTGCTAATCTTATTGAAGCATCGTCGGCCCATGGCGAGGCCATGCCTCATTGGAGGAGCCTCTCCCAGCTACTGGCAAGGCTCGGCCGAGCCATGGCGGGGTTGGTTGAGCCTTGCCCAATCAAGCGCGCCTCACGGGTGGCCAAGGGAGGCCCGGGTGAGGCCCGCCTAGCCACTAGCGAGGCTTAGCCTCGCCCGATCTAGTGAGGCCGAGCCTCATCAGTAGCTGGGCTCGCCTCTGGCGAGCTCACTAGACCTCGCCTTTTCCTAGAAAGCCTTCGGCGAGCTTGTGGGACCAGTTGCCGATGATCGGCAGTGGGCGGACGGTGGCAGACGGCAATGGCGGCAGTGGCAACAAATGAAGAAGAAGAAAGAGGGAAGAACAAGAAAAAATAAAAGAAAAGAGAGAAAATAGGTTGCTTGATTCTAGAATTGTTCCCGGGCACAAAGTAAACTATTTTTTACTTTTCGATTCTATTCCAAATCTACTTCCGGGAATAAAAAAATAGAAATTTGTTCCCAGGAACAAAAATTTTACCAAATGGATTTTTGTTTCAAATATACTCCTGGGAACAAAATAACATAAATTATCATTGTTTGGCAAGCTGCCAAACAGGCTCTTAATGTGTCTTTTTTACTTTCTTTATCACGTATTCACATTGCATAATCGTCCGAGGCAGAGAACCAGTGGAATTATCATCTACCGCTAATGCCTTCTTGGAAGATTGGCCAAGATCTCGGGGTCTTATTTGGAGTCCTTTACCCAAAGAAAGTCGCTTTCATGTTCGTTATGTCGAGTCAAACATACATTTTGCAAAAGAGACTTGAGGACTCTGTCTAGTCAGTCTTGTGCTGCTTCGTCATCACATTACATTGCATGGACCAACTTTCTAGACGATAGGATCATTGTATATATCAAATGAATTTGTTTGGTGCATTTGTTTAACCTAGAGTCAACAATTCGAAAAAAAAAATTCCTACGGATGATTCTATGTATCTTTTATAAAAATGAATAGGCGAAAAATATTTGTATATGATATGTTTTGATATAAACTATTGTTGATAGTGAATTTTTTTCATTACAACTAATAATTCTAAGCGATACAGATAATTACTTTTACAAAAATGCCTTTCAAACCATTTATTTTTGTTATTACATAGTGCTTTGTGATATGGTCAAGTTATTATCTAACCTTATGGTTTAATGAAAACTGAATTGATCAAGTGTGCATAGTCATTGATTAATACAAGTGAATACGAAATGTGGACATGGTCATTGCAATTTCACTTTTTTAAGATTGGTTAAAAATTACTAACCTCAACATTTATGAAATAAAATATTATTATATATCATCCAAGTATGTTATATGAATGCTATTTGTAGTGATGTTTGAATATCCCATGGTGTTTCTCATTTTTGTTATTTCATATTCTACATGTAATTTGTGAGTGATTTATTCTCGTTTTGAAGTGAATTCTAATAAAAATGGTAGGGATCAGTAAAATTGAATTGGTCCCATGCATCCGCAAGATTTAGATTCTAGTATCAAATTAATTGATAGTGATGTACAAACAAAAATGACTACCTAATCTCTCAATCCATTTGCCAACAATCAATGCAACAACTTCTAGAAATTCACATTCTTTTCATTTGGAACACACGAAAGGTTAGACCACATATTTTTCACGGTAGGTCTTTCCAAATGTTTACAGCTCAACCACCAAATACAAAGTATAAGCCGTTCAATCTCCTTGGGTTTCTCACACATGTAAGAAATTCACATTTTTAGTGAAACAAAATATCATTATATATGACTGTTATTATATATTTTTTAGAGAAATAAAATATCATTTTTACTGAAATAAAATGTCATTATATATGACCATTATTATATATTTTTTAATGAAATTAAATATTATTATTTGTTTCCTCTTCAACATTGATGAAATAAAATACCATTATATATCACCCGAGTAACTGTTATTTTTAGTGATGTTTGAATGTCTCATGGTGTTCCGTATTCCTATTATTTTATGTTCTTGATGTAATTGGTAAGTGATTTATTCTTCTTTTGAAAGTGAATTCAAATACGAAAGGTAGGGATGAGTAAAGTTGAATTGGTCCCATGCATCCGCAAGAGTTAGATTCTGGTATCAAGTTAATTGACGGTGACGTGCAAACAAAAGTGACTACCTAATCTCTCAATCTATTTGCCAATAATCAATGCAACGACTTCTAGAAATTCACTTTTTTTTTTTAAAAACAAAATTGGAACACATGAAAGGTTAGACCACGTACTTTTCACAGGAGGTCATTCAAAATGTTTACAGCTCAACCGCCAAATACAAAAGCATAACCGGTTCAATCTCCTTGGGTTTCTCACACATGTAAGAAATTCACATTTTTAGTGAAATAAAATATCATTATATATGACTCTTATTATATATTTTTTAGTGAAATAAAATATCATTTTTACTGAAATAAAATGTCATTATATATGACTGTTATTATTTATTTTTTAGTGAAATAAAATATATTTATTTATTTCCTCTTCAACATTGATGAAATAAAATACCATTATATATCACCCGAGTCACTGTTATTTTTAGTGATGTTTAAAGGTCTCATGGTGTTCCGCATTCCTATTATTTTATATTCTTCATGTAATTGGTGAATGATTTATTCTTCTTTTGAAGTGAATTCTAATACAAAAGATAGGGGTGAGTAAAATTGACTTGGTCCTACGCATCCGCGAGATTTAGATTCTGGTATCAAATAAATTGATGGTGATGTACAAACAAAAATGACTACCTAATCTCTCAATCCATTTGCCAATAATCAATGCAAACAACTTCTAGAAATTCATAGTTTTTAATTTGGAACACGTGAAAGGTTTTTTTTTTTTTTTGGTCGAAAACAGCCATATATTAAGCACGCATCATAGAGTTTACATCAAGTTCAGATAATACAAGATCTTGCAAGAAAAGGGGTATCCAAGAGACCCAATTCGGAGGAAGTAAAGAGGCCCGATGGGCTTTTGCAACAGAGTCCGCTAAAGCATTGGCTTCTCTATGACAGTGAATCAGTTGGAGGTTAGGGCACCGAAGCTTCAATCTCAAGGTTTCGTCGAGGATAGGTCGAAGCTCCCACAGGCGTCCTTTAGGATCACGAACTGCATCCACGCATACCAAGCTGTCCGATTCCACAATGATCCGATCCATCTCGAGACCTCGCTGGAGAAGAAATTTCAGCGCGGAGTTGAAGGCAATGGCCTCGGCTTGTAGGGCAGAGGAAGCACGAATAGAGGAGGCGAATCCATCGATCAAATGGCTCGTTGAGTCCCTGCACACCCCAGCCACCGAAGTTGCGTCGGACGGCGAAAGTTAAGATGCATCAATGTTGATTTTTATGACTCCAGGATCTGGTGGGCGCCATCTGTGGTTGAAAATACGCTGATTTGAAACAGGGCACGATTTGGAGGAAGCTAAAATACGTATGGAATGGGCCTCCGCGATGGCCAGCTGCACAACTCGTTCAGCGTCCAGCTGCTTTTGGTGGAATAGGAAATCATTACGAGCTTTCCAAATGTGCCTGAGGATGGTCACAACCATAGCCAAATCCGGTAAGTCATTCTTTCTATCAACAAATTGGAGTAGCTAGCCCTCAATGCGGTGCACCTCAATTGTAGAAATTTTGATAGCTAGATCTGGATGCATCCAAACATCGTAGGTCCAAGGACAAAATAAGAAAAGATGTTCTGGGGTTTCGGGTACATGATGATCACACAGATAACAAGTAGGCTCTGTCAAAATATGTCGCTTATATAAGTTTTCTCTAGTCGCTAATGCATTGCTACAGATAGACCAGAGGAATGACCTTATTTTGGGCATAGTTCGGATTTTCCAGATAGCATTCCATAAGGTGGCTGAAAAGAGGATGAGGCCTGGTTAGAATTAGTGTTGTTTTGTTGGGCTCTGAGCTGATTGTAGCAATTTTTGACTGTGAAAAGACCATCCTGCCTTCCTCTCCATATTAGTTAATCCTGGGTGCAGTTAGGGCGAATAGGAATGGATAATATCTCCTCCACTCTTTGATTATCAAAATGCTGAGTTAAAATGCAGATAGACCGCGTACTTTTCAAAGGAGGCTATTCAAAATGTTTACAGCTCAACCACCACATACAAAAGCATAACCGGTTCAATCTCCTTGGGTTTCTCACACATATAAGAAATTCACATTTTTAGTGAAATAAAATATCATTATTTATTTCCTCTATGAAATAAAATATCGTTATATACCACCCGAGTATATTATATGACTGCTATTTTTGGTTATGTTTGAATATCCCATGGTGTTCTGTATTTCTATTATTTTATATTCTTCATATAATTGGTGAGTGATTTATTCTTCTTCTGAAGTGAATTCTAATACAGAAGGTAGGGATGAGTAAAATTAAATCGATCCCATGCATCCGCAAGATTTAGATTCTAGTATCAAATTAAGTGATGGTGATGTACAAAAAAAATTGCTACCTAATCTCTCAATCCATTTGCCAATAGTCAATGCAACAACTTGTAGAAATTCACATTTTTTTTTATTTGGAACACATGAAAGGTTAGACCATGTACTTTTCACGGTAGCTCGTTCAAAATGTTTACAGCTCAAGCACCAAATACAAAAGCATGAACGGTTCAATCTCCTTAGATTTCTCACACATGTAAGAAATTCACATTTTTAATTTAGACACTGGAGATTCAGCCTTTCTTCGCTTCTTCAAGTTCTTCTTTTTCCGGCGCCCCCCCCCCCCCCCCCCCCCCAAAAAAGAAAAAAAAAAGAGAACTGTTTCTTCAACTTCTAGAGGGAAGGGAGCTGACCTAAATCCCTCCCTCCCTCCCCTCCCCTCCCTCTTTGGTTGCCCTTATTTCTATTTTCCCTAGTTTCTTGCTCTATTCTCCCGATCTAGGTTTAGATCTGGAAATTCTAATATCCTCATATTATATTTGGAAGCTTTTCTTCTTTATAATAGTTCTAAATCTAGGACTTTTAATGAAGAAGTACTTAGTCTCTAGTCCAACGGTGTTGACAGCGGTTTCAATGTCAAATTTGTACTCGTTCAACATGTTTTTGTTAGAAGCTCTAGTATCTCGTACTTGCTAAAGAGTTCACTTTTATAGGTGTCAAATTTTAGTCTGCTCAACATGTTTTTGTTGACTCGGTACAATGATGCTATTTGGGATGCCAAACCTAAATGCACACCGTCAAAAAGTAAAGCTACCCATGTGTGATTCGATGATTGACCGTCAATCCTTTTGCTTGAATGTAGTCATATATCACTTCTTGAAAGACGAGTTTGTGTTTACCTCCGCCGACCATGCTCTAATGATATAACTTGATTTTTGCATTTTGGTTTGTTTTGCAGCTCTATGGGCTTGCTTTTTTGGTAGTGATTTCTAGGATTTCATATGCATCTTTTAAAATGTATCATTTTGGTAATGAATGGAATCTTACTTTAGTCAAAAGAAAAACTTAGAAAATAGAAATTGCGGTTGGTTTCGCGTTAGAATGTCTTGTTTGGGTCCTTCGTATTGTCATACATATTGTTCTACGACACTGTCAAGTAAGGATGAACAAATGAATCCATTCACAACTGCCTTACCTTCTCCATGGAATTTCACCAAACAGAATCAGAAACTGTACAAATTAAACGTATAAAAATACAATGCATTTGTTGCCTTGATAACCTCAAATTGAACCGTATGCT
This sequence comes from Eucalyptus victrix, assembly GCA_016097545.1. NCBI lineage: Eukaryota > Viridiplantae > Streptophyta > Magnoliopsida > Myrtales > Myrtaceae > Eucalyptus > Eucalyptus victrix. The sequence continues at coordinate 33,540,644 of CM027837.1, forward strand.
ATTATTTCTTCAAATATTAGTAAATTATTTGCTGTTGGCTCTCCTTGGTAAAGTGGATATCGAAACTCGGATCGAACCACTTATGTATGGTGTTATTTATTGTTGCTCATTTATTTCTATGGTGATTTCGAGTTGATTTAATTGTATGACCCGGTTAATTTCCATATTATATTACAAAATACTTCCATCTCACAATTTTGTGGATTCTTATTCTCCAAACCTACTCAAATCAAAAGAATATACAAAAAAACAAAAAAAAAAAATTACCCGAATAGTAAAGGGATAACAAGAGTGGTCGAGAATTTCTTAATTAGAGATTCACTTTAATCAAAATTCAGACTTTTTTTTGTTCTCACACTTGATTTAGCCTCAATTTTTATCTAACAATATGGTAGTATTTAGAAAATTGCATCATTAATAACACTTTACTATATTAAGTGTGCATAATTATTGATTAATATAAGTCAATTCAAAATGTTGACAATGCTACACATTTGGAAAAAAAAATTCAGGAAAATGACAATATTTTTGGATATTCGCATAAGGAGGGGTGTGCGAGAACCAGAGTTGAAAGTGAATCATCAGACTATCGCATTGAGTTCCTCTGGCGGAAGTCGGTAGATGGGGAGGTTAGTAAAAGACGAAGAGTTGTCAATTTCAAGTGCACCCAAACATGTTAACATTGGAGGAGTTTCACAGTAAGCTTGAAAAGAGAGAGCACTGGGGCTGGACCATAGACAGAAAGCACTTGAATTCGAACACGAGGAGGCAGTGAGAGAAATTATTCGGTACATCACACGAACTTTCAAGCTAAGCCAAGTGAATGGAAATGAGATCAAGAAAACCCCCCACCCCCAAGAAAGAAACGAAAGAAAATAGAAAAAAGGAAAGGAAGGAAGAAATCCTTCAACCCAGATGTCCTCATTCAAATGTCAAACGCCCTCCGACTCACGCACGTGATTGACGTGATCGTGGATAGTCGCTTCCCTCTCAACGCCGGGCAGCACGCGTGTCGGGATCGTCGTTGCGATCAGATCTTAATATTTTGGTTTTGGTGGAAAAAGTGATTGATCCAGAGATGAGAAATTTGAGATCGGTATTGACCATGTGCGTTTCCCGCCCGAAATTATTTGTCGTGCGAGAGAGTTCCCGGTGAAATCTCCGCCACTGTTCCCCCACGCTTCTATTCGTTTCGAGAATGACCTGGTTCAAATAGGCAAGAAAATTTACCAGTAATCTAAGTTACAAGGAGAGCACAGGAATATTTAGGATAAAAAAATATCTCCAGATTTTTTCACTAATCGAAAGCAGTCTCACCGAAAGAGAACTTGTTATAAATCCACTCCATTAAGTACCGCAACGAGAGATTAATTCCATAATTAAATTAAGAGAAGATAAAGGCAGAGCAGTGGAAGGGAAATGGCTGTGTGTGAGAGAAGCCAAAGGTGGTCGAAGAATATGTCTCGAGGCATGGAGGCCTACGGGCCACGCCTCCCTGGAGGATGACAATTTAAGCTAATAGAAAAGTGATATCTTTTCTGCTTTCTTATCCCCTAGTCACATTGCATAATTGTCGGAGGCAGACAATCAATAGGATTATCTATCATCTTCCACCTTTTTGGAAGATAGCCATGGTCTTAGGGTCTTATTTGAAGTCATTCTTTACCCAAATTCATGATGCTGAGTCAAACATACATTTATAACAGATAGAGTTAATATTATGAAAAATCAAATTAGAGATCTGTGATAAATTTATCCAAAATTAATTTTTTGACTACTAGAAATCCAAATTGATACACCTATGATAATTTTACATTCTATTAGTTTCATTTAAATCTTTCTGTCAAATTGTTAATTTCAATGACACATGATAATTAACAGTATACCAATTTAGATTAATTTTCCGTTTATCATAAGTGTACCAATTTATAATTTTTTGTTGTATTAATCCAATTTAATAGACACTAATAGAGAGGTAAACTTGTCATCAATATACTAATTTGAGTTTTTTTTGTGATTTAGAATAAATTTATTATAGATATATTAATTTGAGATTTTCGTTATATTAATCTTGAAGACTTTTTCTAGTCAGTCTTGTGCTGCTTCGTTGTCACATCACATCGCATGGACCAACTTTCTAGATGATATGATGATTGTATAAATCAAACGAATTTTTGGGTGCATTTGTTTAACATATAATCAACGGTTCATAAAAAAAAAAAAAAATCCTAAAAATGATTCTTAGTATCTCTTACGAAAAGGAATTGACAAAAAATATTTACATACGATATGTTTCAACATAAATTATTGTTGATAGTGATTTTTTTTTTTCAATTAGAGCTAACAATTCTAAGTGATACAGATAATTATTTTTACAAAAATGTTTTATTAATCAATGGTTTTTGTTATTATATATCGTCTTGTGACATGGTCAAGTTAGTATAAATAGATCAGTCCATCGACAACTACCTTACCTTCTCCATGGAATTTCACCAAACATGATCACCGACTGTCCAAAACAAATGTAGAAAAATACAATGCATTTTCTAACATAAAATTTTATTTCGAAAGATTGCCTTATTCCAATAGTTGGTGTTGCTTTAATTGCATACTTTAGTTTGGTTATTCCCACTTAATGCGAAAATTCCTTTTGCAAAGTCCTTCTCTAAAATGTCAAAACTTGTCTTACTCGCACTTTCATATTCTAGATCGCCACTGGTAAGTCTTGAACGTTTATGTAACTATTCAAACGAGAGTGGAGATGTGTTTCATTAGGGAAATTGTACAGTCTTGATTAGTGTTCTTACGTAATTTTATCACTGTATATATTAAAGTGATTGGATGATGAGGCCCTTAGACATCTGTTCAATAACTTTTATTTTTTCTTCCAAAACAAACTATGATTTGTTTATAGCTATTTACACTTTCTTTGCACCTAACCCTGAAACTACTACAATTTCACAAACAATAAATGGATGGAATTGTAAAGATGAGCATGGATGATGTTCTCTGTAGGACTTCTAATGATTTTAATAGTTTTCCAAATCACATTTCCATGGATTCTAACTTTCCAAATGAATTTAAATCATTGGAAATCAATAAACTGAATGGTAAAGGGACAACAAGGTTAGTTGCGAATTTCTTAATTAGAGGTTAACTTTCCTCAAAATCCAGACTTCACATTATTTTTTTTTTTATTCTCACACTTCATTTAACCTCAGCTTTTATCTAACCTTATGTTAAGAAAAGTGCTCATCAACTAAATTAATCAAGTCTGCATAGTTATTGATTAATACAAGTGGATATAAATGGTTGACATGGTCATCGCAATTTCACTTGAAGTGAATTCTAATACAAACGGTAAGGATGAGTAATATTGAAATGGTCCCATGCATAAGCACGATTTAGATTCTAGTATCAAATTAATTGATGCTGGTGTACGAACAAAAGAAACTACCTGATCTCTCAATCCATTTACCAATAATCAATGCAACAACTTCTAAAAATTCATATTTTTAATTTGAAACACATGAAAGTTTAGGTCATATACTTTTCATGGTACGTCATTCAAAATGTTGACAGCTCAACCACCAAAGACGAGCATAACCGGTTTGATCTCTTGGGTTTCTTACACATGCAATAAATTCACATTTTTCCTTAGGACAACAGAGTTTCAGTCTTTCTTCGCTTCTTTAACTTCCGGAGGAGGGATTTGACCTAGATCTCTCCCTCCCTCCCCTCCCTCTTTGATTGCTCTCCATTTTATATTCTCTAGTTTCTTGCTCTATTCTTCCAATATAAGTTTAGATCTGAGAGTTTTGCTCTCCTAGTTTTAGATTTGGGAGATTTTCTCTCCCAATCTAGTTCTAAGTTAAAGAATTTTAATAAAGAAGTATTTGATCTCTAGCTTCAATAGTATTCACAAAGGTTTCCATCTCAGATCTGTACTCATTCAACATGTTTTTGTTAGAAGCTCAAATGTCTCGTACTTGTTAAATGACTCACTTTTATAGGTGTCAGATTTGAGCTTATTTAACATACTTTTGTTGTCTTCATACGATAATGGTGTTAGAGATGTCAAATCTAAGCATACACTGCCGAAAGATAAAATCATTACTACAAATGAAGATCCCAATATATGTTCATCACTGAAGATGATGCGTAATTTGATGATTAGTCATCAATCTTTTTACTTTGATGTAATCATAGATCTATCCTTGAATGATGAGTTTGCACTAACCTCAGCTGACCATGCTCTATTGTCATATATGAACTTGCGGCGTTGGCGATCCCCTGTGTTTTTTCCCACGCTGAGGGGAACGGGATCTTCCTTCCCTGTGTGCGTGGCATTTTCCAACTGCTGGTAAATTGCGAGGCCTTATCTCGTTGTCTGAAAATTTACCAGTAAACTAAGCAACAAGGAGAGCGCAGAAAAATTTAGCATAGAAAGCATCTCCATATTTTCACTAATCTAAAACAGTCTCACCTGGAAGACCCTGGCATTGAGTACCGCAAGAAGAGGTTAATTCAACAATTGAAGTAAAAAAGAATATAGGCAGGGCAATGGAAGGGAATGGGCTGGAAGAGAGAAGCCAAAGGTGGTAGAGGAATATGGGGAAGTGAGTGGAAGCAGAGGGGTGGGTCTGCTCCTTTTATATCATTGCCTGAAGCAAAATGTCTCGAGGCGTGGGGGCCTACGGGGCACGCCTCCCTGGAAGAAGATAATGGTCTTCGTTGATCGAAAATTCTTAATTTGCCTGTTCTGCTTTCTCATCACGCATTCACATTGCACACTTGTCCTAGGCACACAAACCGTAAAATTATCATCACGCACCTTCTCGGAAGATTAGCCAACGTCTTGGGGGTCTATCTGGAGTCGTTATTTACCCTAAAAAAGTCGCTTTCATGTCTGTGATATCGAGTCAAACGTACATTTCGTAGAAGACACTTGAAGACTTTTTTGAGCCAGCCTTGCTCTGCTTTGTCATCACATCACATCGCATGGACCAACTTTCTAGATGATAAGATCATTGTATAAATCAAATGAATCTCCTGGGTGCATTTGTTCACATAGAATCAATAATTTCAAAAAAAAATTCTTAAAAATAATTCTTTCTATTTTTTACAAAAATGAATTGACGAAAAATATTTACGTACGACATATTTTGACATAGACTATTGTTGATAGTAATATATATATATATATATATATATATATATATATATATATATATATTCGTTAGAGCTTTAAGTGATACTGACAATTATCTTTTGAATCATTGATTTTGTCATTACATTTTATTTTATTTTTGTGATATGATTAAGTTATTATCTAACCTTATGGTTAGAAAAGTGCATCATTAATGAAAACCTAATTGATCGATTGTGCATGCTTGTTGATTTAGAAAAGTGAATATGACATGTTGGCACGGTCATTGCAATTTCACTGTTTAAGATTGGTTAAAAAGTATTAAAATCAACATTGATGAAATGAAATATCATTATATATCAGCAGAGTATAATATCTGACTGTTATTTATAGTGATGTTTGAATATCTCATGGTGTTCCGTATTTGTGTTATTTTATATTCTTCAAGTAATTTATGAGTGATTTATTCTTCTTTTGAAGTGAATTCTAATACAAAAGGTGGGGATGAGTAAAATTGAATTGGTCCCATGCATCCACAAGATTTAGATTCTAGTATCAAATTAATTGATGGTGAGGTACAAACAAAAATGACTACCTAATCTCTCAATCCATTTGCCATTTGTCAATAATCAATGCAATAACTTCTAGAAATTCACATTTTTTTTATTTGGAACACATGAAAGGTTAGACCACGTGCTTTTCGTGGTAGGTCATTCAAAATGTTTACAGTTCAACCACGAAAGACAAAAGCATAGCCTGTTCAATCTCCTTGGGCTTCTTGCACATTTAAGCAATTCACATTTTTAATTTGGACAACGGAGTTTCAGTCTTTCTTTGCTTCTTCAACTTCTTCTTTTTTAACACCAAAAAAAAAAAAAAATCTTCTTCTTCAACTTCTGGAGGAAAGGAAGTTGACCTAAATCTCTTCCTCCCTCCCATCCCTCTTTGGTTGCTCTTATTTCTATTTTCTCTAGTTTCTTGTTATATTCTCCCGATCTAAGTTTAGATATGGGAATTCTACTCTCCTAATCTTATATTTGGAAGCTTTTCTTTCCTAACATAGTTCTAAATCTAGGAGTTTTATGAAGAAGTACTTAGTCTCTAGTTCCATGTTGTTGATAGTAGTTTCCGTGTCAAATTTGTACTCGTTCCACATGTTTTTGTTAGAAGCTCTAGCGTCCCATACTTACTAAAGAGTTCACTCTCATAGATGTCAAGTTTTAGCTTGTTCAACATGTTTTTGTTGACTCCGTACAATGATGATGTTTGGGATGCTGAACCTAAACACACACCACCAAAAAGCAAAGCTACAAATGGAGATCCTAGTGTGTTCTCATCACTAATGATGATGTGTGATTCGATGATTAGCTCTTGATCCTTATGCTCGGATGTAGTCATAGATCAATTCTTGAAGGACGAGTTTGTGTTTATCTTTGCCAACCATGCTTTAATAATATAACTTGACTCTCGTATTTTGATAAAGTAGATACCGAAACTTGGATCGAACCACTTATATATGGTGATATTTATTGTTGTTTGTTTTTTTCTATAGTTATTTCACGTTGATTTACAGTTAGTTTCCGTATTATATTACAATTTTGTGGATTCTTATTATCCAAACCTATTCAAATAAAAATAAATAAATAAAATTAATACTAAAGGGATAACAATGGTGCTCGAGAATTTCTTAATTAGAGATTCACTGTAATCAAAATTCAGATTTTTTTTTTGTTCTCACACTTGATTTAACCTTTTTTTTTTTTTTTTATCTAGAACGATGGTAGTATTTAGAAAAGTGCATCATTAGTAACAATTTAACTATATTAAGTGTGTATAATATTTTATTAACATAAGTCAATTCAAAATGTGGACATGGTTTTTACAATTGTCATATTTATGATCAGACAAAAATTATTTATCTCAACATTTATGAAATGAGATTCCACCATATATAACACAAACCAATGCTCCTCTCTAAACCAAACGTGCCAAGCTTCGAACCTATGGGGCACTAGGTTAAGCAACCCTTCATCCACCCAAACCGTGGTCACATGCTTCTCGTATCTAGTGTTCACACTCTTAACCGGATAAGAGGTCACTGCGGTGTCTTGGTCTATAGGCACACCAAAACGAACATAGTGGTATGGCTCAAACATGCTTAGTGTCACGCCCCGAACTCCGGGCACACAACAACCCCTTCGTTGGTTGATAGAAAGCGATGTCTCAGGACTCATCGCCGACCCTTCATTTTTAATCTTTCATTATGCGCAAGCGGAAAATGAACCATCTCCCCATCAAACAGACAATCACGCAATCAAACAGGGATAGTGAGATGAACAGCAAAAAACACAACATCTACTCATATATACATTTTCATATTGGATTAACCTACGGAGGATTCCGATCTACAAGCCCAACGGAGGGGCCGATCCATCCTCTAAGCTAGACCAAAAAGAAAGTAGGCTAGGCTAATCCAACTATACTGTTAACACATAAATTTTGCCATTTCATTTAGGATTTAATCATGTACAAGATTAGGAATTAGTTGCAAAAACAAAACAAAAATAAAATAAAATAAAATAAAACAAAATAAAAACAAAAAACAAAAAGAAAAAAAAGAAAAAAAGCAAAAACAAAAGAAAAAACAAAGAGAAAAAAAAATGTGGAAGGGGCCGGGCCAGATCTTGCCTTGGCCGGGCCCATGCTACCTTTTCCCTCCTCCACCTTCGCATGAAACCCCAGAGAACATAATGGGAGGAAAAAAAGGAAACTGGCAACAGGCAGTAAAGAGAGAAACAGAGAGCAGAGAGTGAGGAGAACACAGAGCAAGCAAGGAGGAGAGAGCTCAAGCAAAGAGTGAGCAGGAAGGAGAGGAGGAAGAGAGTTTTCTTCCTTGGGAGAGCCCCTCCGTCGCCAAGGGGCCGAGCTTTTGCGCTCACCACCTCTGTCCTAGCCAGGCCGCCGCCACTCCTAGTCCCATCGCCGCACCTCTATGCAACTAATTGCTACTGCCAAGCCGAAGTTGAAGCCCACAAGTAGCAACCAAGAGAGTATCCGCACAAGCAGGCCAAATCTGGAGGGGGGGAGGCTCGCCATCATTGTTCCTGCTACCACCGCCGCCTCCTCAGCCACCGACAACACCATCGGTCTATGCCACCTCTTGCTGAACGCCTTCTTAACCAAACCGACGCACCGCCCATCGCTGCGCCTCTGCCCGACGCCTGTGCTGCCACCGACCACACCTCTCCAGCAACCGCCATCCCCGACGACCACCTTCCCACCGTCGCCTGTTGTTGTTGTTTCCTCACTAGCCGCCGTGTTCGTCGTCGCCCCCTACTGTTCCGCCACCATGCTGTCACCTGCTGGAACCCAACGCCAGAAGCCACCGTGCTCAAGCGTTGCCCACCTCCGCTCGTGACGACCTGATGCTTCCGCTCGCCTCTAACGCAGCCGCTACCCATCCTCGCAGCCCCCTAATGTTGTCGTTGTTGCCTGCCATGTAGCCGCCACCACCTACTGCGTCGCTGCCGTCGTCAAGCCCATCGCCACCGTAGTTAGCGCCACCAAGAAACCCTAGGGTTTTGGCCAACAAGCGGGTCAAGTGCGGATCTCAATCGAGTAGGATTTTTTGGTCCGCATGGGCCTATCATGGTAGGCCATCTAATTTTGGGCTTGTGGGCTTAGGCTAGTTTAGTATGGGCTTATGGGCCTGCTTGTTTTAAAAATAGAGGAGAGGGGAATTCTTGGGCTGGGCCTAAGCTTGGGGCCCACTTGGGCTTGCCGGACCCAATTTGCGCCGACCGGGTCGAACTTGAGTTGAGTCAGACCGGACCTGACCCGATCCGGCCCAAAAAAAAATTATATTATTGTTTTTAAAAAATTTAAAATTTTAAAAAAATTAAATTAAAAAATAAATAATAAAAAATAATAAAAAAATTCAAAAATGATGAGGTTTCGTTAGAAATGACCTTGTATTGCCTTTATAGTATATTTAGGCCTTTAAATGCTCGTATATTGATTATATTGCATGTTTAATTTACCTGTTTAACTATGTTTGCAATTGCTTAGTATGTGTTAATTTTACTACAATTAGGATTTTGACAGCTATAATTATTACATTAATGATTGCACACCCGCATGATCACCTTACATGTTAGTGGATAGGTATAAAATCAACTTAAACTGCCTATCAAAAATTATTTTGTTAAAATGAACAAGATTAGGTACCGAAATGGCACTAATTGGTCAATTAGTGTAATCAAGTCCCCAACCTTAGATTCTCTGGTTGCATAGGAAGTGAGGTACACTCCCATGTCTTACTTGGTTTTTAGCCGACCCCAATAGGCTAGTGACGACTCTTTTTTGCAAAATTTCTTTATAATATCCCAATGTCACGCGGGGTATGAGCTTGGGAGAGTCTGTGTCTAATCATTGGCCTTAGGCCCATCCTTTAGGCAATACTGCTAAACTTATTCCCTCCCCCCGAAGGTAGATCGCGACATATACACAAAAAGAACCCTCGGGTTCGACACTACAGTCACTCATACCAAGTAGACTTAGACTCCGTCGAGTCATAGTTGGAGAAGTATGGAACGATCATTGGTGAAGCGGGGGCAGCATCCTCCATGGCACCATCAAGAGAGTCCAACTCCATGGGGTCCTAGTTGGCATCCTCAGGGCCCCTACTGGGCAGCCTATCAAAACCTTGCAAAGGATCGATCAACATATAGCCATCCCGGATAAACCACGCTAAGAACTAATGGGGTATCCATTGCCCCAGTCCCTCATCCACCAAGATGGTGGAGAGATACTTCTTGTAAAGATGCACTCGGCCCTAGAAGTGGTGGTGCATCACGATGGTCTCCTAGTCCTTAGGGATTCCGAATCTCACTAGTGGAAACGCCATTCTAAGGATCTGAAAGTGGTTATACAATAACCAGTGAGATTAAATCTCAGTGAGTCCTCCCCCTAACCCCCGATTAGGACACCAAGTCAACTCGGGGTATCTCTTTAGAACCACCCCACAAACAACACCAACGACCAACAACCAATAACCAATTAGTCAGTTCGCATGCAACCTTACCCGGTATGCTATACCCTGCACGTTAAATCTCAACACAATACACACAATGCACATGTCCATTAGATGATGCAGTTCATCAATCATATACGAGTCGAATCACAAATGATCTCACCTGGTCATTGCCACACCCGGCACGTCATCAATTCATGCATGCATGCCATAAACAATGTGATCCATTCATGCATAACTGGAAACAATGATGCTATGATTCTCATACGCTTTTCGCATTAGTGCACCACCTATCACGCATCAATCAATCACACAAGTCCCGATTATAAGGTAAAATCATTATGACACATCCCATACCGTGCCATACAATTTTACCCCATAATAAGGCGTAACTATCTCTATTAGTCATGCGTTTTGATTGATTATTGCCCACACAGGCACGGCCTACCCGACATATAGCAGTCTTTTGGCGTAGCTAGGCATCATCTCGCCCCATCGAGCACGACAACGTCTACCTCAAGACAACTTTCCACATAGGAGCATCGGTCCAGCTTATGCTGCGACCGGAATCCATTGTCGAAGGCTTTGCACATAGGAGTATCAATCCAACTTCTACTGCGAACAATGAAACCAACAAAGATGTGATATGCTTCGAATGCAAGAAAAATAGGTACATCAGACCCAACTGTCCTTTATTGAATGAAAAGAAAGGAAGAACTGAGAAATATAAAAAGGCTCTCAAAGCAGAAACATGGAGTGATACCGAATGCGAAGGAAGTGATAAGAATATGCCAATATATGTTTGATGGCTAATTCATAATCAGACTCAGGCTTTGAAACATATTCTGATTAAGACTCAAAAAAGAAGTTGAGGTTAGGAATTTAAAAATTCATATTAAAGTCTCTGTCACGCCCTGATCCTCAGACACGTGCACATCCTTTACCTTTGGTCAATTTTAAAATACGATATCTCAGGACTACATATCGCCGACCCTTTTTCATTTTAATAGCACATGCAGAAGCAGTTATAAAAATCCCCAAACAATAAAGCAATGGGATATACAAGTAGGACTAGAAATGTGAACTTGAAAACCAACACTCTTATGTACATATATAACAACTCAGTCATACATATACATATACAAGCCATGTTACAAAGGTCGGTTTCTACTCAACAAGTTCCACGGCAAAAGTCATCACATAGGAGTGGAGTCTCAATTCTCATCAGGATCCTACTTTGGATCATCCTCAAGGTTCTCCTTCAGATACTCCTCTTCGGGTTCTTTCTCCTCAAGTTCTTCATCAGGGTCCTGAAATAGTTATTCAATAACCATTGAGACTACGTCTCAGCAAGTTCTACCCCCTAAGACCCGATTAGTAAACCAATACACTATCCAGGTTGCCTATACACAACACGAGTCAGATGACTTACCTTGGCCTCAGATTCCACTTGCATATTAGCATAGATCAAATAGGCATCCAAGCAATCACATCACTGATTGAAGCATCGATCAAATCAACCTAGTTGATTACACACCAACAAGACCACTCACGGTCATTTCCATTCAATCAATCAATTCACAACATCAGATTAGAACAATGATCAATCGACCTAGTCGATTTCTTGTCAACAAGACCACTTCCGGTCATTTCAATTATTCCATCTCAATTCCCAATTATGAATCACGGTCCTTTGGACACAAATTAAGTATAGGTGGAAAACACAGTCCCACTCGGCAACTTTCAATACTTAATGACTTTACGGTCCCACTCAACCACTCTTTATGTGGCAAATTACAGCCCAATGGGCGTAACCTTTAATAGGTGGCAGATTACGGCCTTATCAGGTATGACCTTTAATAGGTTGCAGATTACGGCCTTATTAGGCGCAACCTTTAATAGGTGGCAAAACTCGGCCCCACTGGCATAGCCATACTTTGGCGGCTTTTGAAGTTCAACTCACAACCTCTCATAGTCAAATTTTAATTGAATACCGACACTGACCAATCTTGAGATAAATCCCCACATACTCATCAACTCATTTAACTTCTACAAACCAGTGCTCAATTAAATAAACAAAAAGCACCACTACCATCAGCATGAAATTCCGATCACCGGCCATCTCGGTTGAATTTCCGAAAAATAAATAATTAAATAATTAATTTCAAAAATCAAGTAAGTAAATACAATAATTCCAATTTAGCACAATATAAAGCTCAAATAAACAGATCGCACCACGATCATCAAGATAAAATCCCAGTCACTTTCAGCCATCCCATTTGAATTTTTGGAAAATAAATAATTAAATAATTAACTTCGAAAATTAAATTAAATTCCTAAAAATTCCATTTAGGCCTGAATTGCCTAATTAACATCCAATAAAGGTCGGAAAAATCCCAATGAGCATTTAATAAATAGTATTATGTGTCTACTCACTAATTGCACAATCCGATTGACTAACATGCATCACAATTGTCTAATAATCACTAATCTACTCTAATCTAACCACCTAATTGCACTTAATTAAATCTAATTATCCTTTAAGTATAATTAGCAAATTAAGAAGGCATTAGTGAGCAAAACTCACTTGATTAAAAGCGAAGACCAGATCACCATAACAACGGCAGGACGGTGGCCGAATTCCGAATTTTCCGCGGCGTCGGTGAACACTCGAGTCGGGCCCAAAAGCTTCACAAGCCCAAAAAAAAATCTTGGCTTAAACTTGGGCTTGGGCCCAAAACTGAAGTTGGGCTGAACAATTGCGAACTGGGCTTGCGACACTTTCTGGGCTTGACTGAAGATGGGTTGTTGATTTATTGGGCCGTGGAAAACAACAAATTGCTGGGCTGAAGTTTGAAGAGGTGCGAGCTTCGGTGAGCTGGATCTCGCGGGCTGAAGATGGGCCGAGACTCTTGTGGGCCTGAGCTGGCTTTAATCGATGGGCTAGAATGGTGGGGACGCGCGAACGAAGGCAGCTTCGGTGGACATTTGGCAGTCAACAACCGAGAGGATGGAGTTGCTTCGTTGACTCGTGAAGTGAGCTGGCGTTGGGGGAGTTGTCGTGGACAAAGAGGGGGAAAGCAGCTTCGGGCGGGGCTTCTGAGCTCGAGGGATGTGGAGTGGCGGACGAGCGGCAGCGTGAGAAGACTCGGTGGAGGCGTTGGACGCGTGTGACTTCGCTGGCTTTGCTGGCTTCGTGCAGCTGGAACGTGGAGGAAGATTGGTGGAGTGGAGTCAACAAACCGGTTTGGGGTGCTTTGTTGGTTGACCGAGGCAAGGAGGAGGTGGACGCGTGGAGAAGAGAGTGCAGACTTTAGTCAACTACGGCTTCTGTGGGAGAGGAGAGCTGACTTCGGCTGGGTTCTTTGGTAGAGAGAAGCTCGGTGGAGATGGGCTGTCTCGGTGGATGAAGATGGAGTCTTCGCTAGGTTGCTTCGAAGGAGTTCCAGGGAAACGAAAAGCAAGGTGGAGACGTGCGCATGAGGAGTCGGTGGATGGGCGTACGGTGTTCCGAGCATTCCTGGCTACTTCTGCTTCCGCTGGCTTCTTGGTTGCTGCAGGTGTGCGGAATGGAGCAAAGAGGAGAAGTCTTGGATGGCAGCTGAGCGAGAAGGGAGAGAGAGATGGATTGAGATGAGGTTGAGGAGCCCACAAGCCTTCATTTTCCACATGATTATCCCCTTGAACCCTTCCTAGCCAAGTCTTCTTCCTTAGCTCACCTTAGGCCAACAATGCACTCTCCATAACATCTCAATTGGTCCAAAAAAATGCTAGGGGAAGGGGGGCTACGAATTTTAAAATCATGGCTTCAAATTGGACACTTACCCCATCTCAATTTCATCTCAAATGGCCTCCATAAAATCAATTGACCTCTCAAGGCCTCAATTGATAATTTTTCTCATCCAAGAATCCATCATGCTTCTCAATTTCACAACCAGAATAAATCATCGGCTTCAATTGAACGAAAATGGCCCTAAACTGACTTTTTCCCAAAAAGTCTCAGTTGTCAGAAAAATTTTGAGAATGAGTCGACGTTCCTAAAATTTATTGTGACAAGACAGAATCTTCAATTCTGAAATCGAACTCAGATTAATAGTTAATTTTACTCAGGCGCATTTTTAGTGTGCCCTAGGCTACCAGGTAGTTTTCAGAACTTTTTAGGACAAATGACCTGTGGTCGATTTTCTTCGAGCCACAATGAACCCACTCGATCCATTAGCGATTCTCAGTTGTCGTGAAAATCTCAAGGATTCAAATACAGATACAGGGTACCAAAACGATAGTAAGATCAAATTAGTGCTAGTCAACGAGAGTTTTCCAATTTAAGGGAGTCACCCACGATCGGTCATTCATTTTAGTCGAACTGACCTATCTCTGATCTTAATTTGATTTTTAACTGTGCCGTAATGATTTCTAAAGATGAGCACGGTCGAGAAATCAATTCATGGTCGAATTCTTAAATCTATCTACCTTAAAGTCTTTAATAGCTTACCCAGCTAGTCCAGTTATCTTGTGAGTGGCCAACTCAGAGAAAAACACTGTAGTCACGTCGGTGAAATGCCCAACTTATCTAATCGAAATCAGAACTCGAAAATCTAGATGTCACAGTCTTAAAGTATATAAATGAACTCTGTCTTAGCCTAAAAACATTTCTTAAAAGGATTTATGAGTTAAAGAAGGAGAATTCTAAACTGAGGCAATAGAAAACTTCTTGGAAAGAAAAGTTTAAAAATCTAGATAAAAGTTTTGTTCATTTGAAAGAAAATTCAGATTCTCTATCAAAGGAAAATGCCTTTTTAAAAGAAGATATTTCAAATATCACAAAACGATTTTCAAAAGGATCTAAGAAGTTGGAGAAAATTTTTCTGTACAAAGACCTTATTGTAACAAATCTGATTTGTAAATGACTTCAGAAACTATTCCTTTAATTGATTTTTTCAAAGTTAAACAAAAAATTAAACAAAGACCTACAATGACATTTTACAAAAATCATTTTCAAAAGGTTTTTGTAAAACTTATGGCCCGAAGTGCTCTCAAATGTTCTAAGTGTAACAGCTCAAAACATTTTGAGAATGAATGTCCCAAAGTTTGGAGACCTATTAAGAGGGATTGGGCAAAACCAATTTTTAATACTAATTCTCCTAGACCCAAGAAAATATGGATACCAAAGAAAACTTGAGTTCTTCTTTTGATCACAGGTCACTATCAAGAAAATGATCAAATGGTATTTGGATAGTTGCTGTTCAAGACACGTGACTGGAGATTCGAGTTGCTTTATAAAGCTTGTTCAAATAAATGGTGGAAAAGTCTCTTTTGATAAGAACAGCAAAGGAAGAATTGTTGGATGTGGAACCGTGAAGATTGGAAGCTTGACTATTAACAATGTCTCTTTGGTGGAAGGTTTGAATTATAATCTACTCAATATAAGTCAGCTTTGCAATACTAGATTCAAAATTAATTTCCAAGAAGGCATTTGTTCGGGAACAAGTAGAGATTTTTCTCAATCTTTCATTGGATGAAGACATGGGAACATTTACCTTGTGGATATAAAACTAGAAAGCTCTCATTGTTTTATATCCATTCACGATGAAACAAATCTTTGGTATCGAAAGCTTGGTCATGTCAACATGAAGCAGATTGCCAAGATTTCATCCAAGAAGCTTGTCCGAGGTCTCCCCAACCTGACTTATCAAAAATCTGAATTATGCATTCCTTGTATTTTTGGAAAATAGGTTAGAAGTTCCTTTAAACCTGTAAATCAAGTTTCTACTAATTGAGCTTTGCAAATTTTGCATATGGACCTCTTTGAACCAACCAGAACTCAAAGTATTGGTGAAAATAGATACTGCCTAGTAATTGTAGATCATTACTCTCGCTTTACTTGGGTTTACTTTCTGGCAAATAAGTCTAAAGCCTTCTCTCACTTCTCAAAGTTTGCCAAGAATGTTCAAAATTAAAAAAAAAAAAAAAAAGATATGCTATTTCGAGCATACGAATAGACCATGGAGGTGAGTTTGAAAATCAAGACTTTGCAAAGTTCTATGATGAATCTGGTTTCCAACATGTTTTATCTTCTCCATACACTCCAAAACAAAATGGGGTTGTTGAAAGGAAGAATAGGTCCTTACAAGAAATGGCAAGAACCCTCTTAATTGAGAGCAAAATTTCCTCTCGATTTTGGGCTGAAGCAGTTTCTACAATTTGCTACATCATCAATAGAGTGTTCTTGAGACCTGTTTTAGAGAAAACTCCTTATGAAGTGTTTAAAGGGGAGAAGCCTAATGTTTCTTACTTCCATGTGTTTGGCTGTAAATGTTATGTTCTAAAAAATGTGAATGATTGAACTGAGAAGTTTGAAGAAAGATCAAACGAATGAATTTTCCTTAGCTACTCAACCTCAAGCAAAGAATACGAAGTCTCTAATAAGAAAACTTAGCCTGTAAAAGAATCTATGAACAACAAGTTTCAAGATTATATGCAGAATCAACTGGATCAGACTCAACTTGAAGAATCTGAATCTGCTCCAGACTTTACAAAGTTTACTTTCCCTGAAGTGGTTCAGACTTCTGGAGATAAGCAACAAGAAGAACTAGAAGATTCAATTGAACCAGAGAATCAACAAACTATCAGACCAATCAGCAATTGGAAGCATAAGTCAAATCATCCCAAGGAACTCATGATTGGCAACATTGATGAAAGAATTCACACAAGATCCAAAAGGCGAGAATAGTCTAGTGCTTTAACACTTATTTCTTAGATAGAACCCAAAAGTGTAGAAGAAGCTTGTCTAATGAAAGTTGGTTCGAGGTTATGCAAGAAGAGCTCAAGTAGTTCAGCATCAATGATGTTTGGGAACTAATTCCTAAACCTAAAGGTAAGTCTATTATCGGGACTAAATGGGTTTTCAAGAACAAGGTGGACGAAAAATAAAAAGTGGTCAGGAACAAAGCAAGACTCGTGGCCAAAGGATATACACAAGAAGAAGGGATAGACGAGACCTATGCACCAGTAACGAGGTTAGAAGCAATTAAATTATTACTTGCTTTTGTTTGCTATAAGAGTTTTAGGTTATTCCAGATGGATGTAAAAAGTGCATTCCTAAATAGTTTCATCCAACAGGAAGTCTATGTGGAACAACCATCTGGATTTGAAGATCCAAAAAAGCCAGACTCAATCTACAGACTGAAAAAAGCTTTGTATGGAAAGTAAATTTCTAACCCAAAATGGTCTTGCTAAAGGAAATATAGATACTATCTTGTTCATAAAAAGAGAGGGTAATGATTTTCTACTAGTTCAAATTTATGTTGATGATATTATTTTTGGATCCCCTAATGAAAATCTATGTAAGAAATTCTCTAGATGTACGCAAGATGAATTCGAGATGAGTATGATGGGTGAGCTAACTTTTTTTTTTCTGGGATTGCTAGTTAAACAATCAAAAAAGGATATCTTTATTCATCAAGAGAAGTATGCAAAAGATCTTATTAAGAAATTCGGATTGGAGAATTGCAAAAAGATAAAGACACCAATGTTAAGTTCTTCAAAGCTGGACAAAAGATGAAGGAGGAAAGAATGTAGACCAAAAGTTTTACAGAAGCATTATTGGTTCGCTTTTTTACCTTACTATATCTACACCTAACATTTTGTTTAGTGTTTGCATCTATGCTAGATTCTAATCAAAACCCAAAGAATCTCATTTAAGTGTTGCAAAATGTATCATCAAATACATTGCAACTACTCCAAAGCTAGGTTTGTGGTATTCCAAAGAAGAAGACTTTACTCTCCTTGGATATTCAGAGCAGATTTAACAGGTTGTAAAGTTGATAGAAATAGCACTTTTGGTACTTGTCAACTACTAGGCAACAAGCTGGTGTCTTGGTTCTTAAGGAAGTAGCGTATTGTAACTCTATCGGTAGTAGAAGCAAAATATGTGGCTCTTGGGAGTTATTGTTCTCAAATTTTATGGATAAGGCAATAGCTAAGAGACTTTGGAGTTGAAGAATTGTGCATCGAGATCAAATGCGACAACACCAGTGCAATTAAACTCATGAAGAATCCAATTCTTCATTCAAGGGCAAAGCATATAGAGATGCAACACCATTTCATGAGAGATCATGTTCAAAATGGAGAAATTATGATTCAATTCATTGACTCGAAGAATCAGCTGGCAGACATATTTACAAAGCCACTAGAGAAAAATCCATTTGAGTCTATTCGCACCATACTAAATATTATATCTCATACTTGTTAAAGTCTGAAATTGGTCAGATTCAAAATATCCAAAATTACTTTTGTAAGTTAATATCTCTTTAATGCAGGTAATTTAATTTTAGTATGAAAATTGCAAATAGGTACGTTGATATTTGAATCATTACTTGCCTATTTTATTTTAAGAAATTATCTTTTTCGAATTTTTGAATTTTTGGCAGTTTTTATTTTTGAAAAAGGCAGTTTACTCTTTTCCTTTGTGACGGTTCGTATATCCCATTTCACTTGCTTTATATACCGTCGAAGTCCTTCTTCTCCATTTACGAATTCTCAAACCCAAGAATACATAACTCCTACTCTCTCACTTTTACTCTCAAGTTTGCTCTATAAGTTTTCACATTTTTCAAACGAACGAGTTCGAGAAATCCTCCTCGATTGTGAAGATGTCTTTCCAAAGGAAATTATCTCGGATCGCAAACAAAGGACTGCAGAATATGCCAGAGGGTCCTACTCATTTTGACTCGACTGACGAAGGAGATTCTCTACAACAACAACAACAACAACAACAACAACAATTTCAACAACGTCATTCACCACAGCATAATCCTCCACACCAATAAATAGAAAAAGAAATCATGGAAGATGTGGAATCTGTAAGAACGTTAAAACCCAAATTTCTCTTTAAACTCTACAATCAATTGAAGCAGGGTGGTATTGCTATGACCATTATTAATGAATTTCTGCAAGAAAGAGGTTACAAGAATGAGACTCTGTTTTTATGGCAAATGGAAAGGTTAGGCATAGTGCCTGAAGGAATGACAGACAAGACGTTTGCTAACTTTCCAGTTGATCCGCACTTTAGTTCTTTTAATCAGCCAGAGGTAAAGGATGATGATGAGAAAATGTATGCGAATTTTCAGCCTAGAATGGACGTTGCTACTGATGTGCGTGGTGAGGGAATGAATTTGTTTCATTCTAAAGACCACAAAAAGACTTACTCAAAATTACTGGAAAGAGGGGTGATGAACCATTGATCTGTGGATTCTGATTTCTTGGATTCTCTGAAGGTGAACCTAAGGGAGAAACTGACTCTCCTTTAACTTGAAAAATTTTGCTCTGAGACTTTTGTTGCTTACCCTGAATTAACTGCATATTTCTATTCAAACTTGTCATTTCTTGACGTGAACAGATTTCGTTTTACTGTGAGGGAGAAAGACTTCGTGGTGGATGTGAACACATTGGTGGATGTTATTTGTGTGGAAAGAGGGAGTTTCTAACCAATAAATGTGACGGTTGGTCATGCAACAAGTTTTCTTGTGAAGGACAGACTTTATGAGGGCAACATTATATATGCCAGAATGATTGCCTCCAATATTTTACTGTACAAGATTGTGATCAATTGCATCGGACCCAAGTCAACCTCCAAGACAGATGTCTCTCATTCTGAAGCAAAACTAATGTTCACCATTATTAATGGGATGAAATTCTCGCTGCCACACACAATCTTGATGCACATGTACAAGATTGTTGTGAATTATAATGGACAACTCCCTTACTCAGCGCTAGTCACCAAGTTGTTTTGACACTTTC
The DNA here is from genome assembly GCA_016097545.1 of Eucalyptus victrix. Lineage (NCBI taxonomy): Eukaryota > Viridiplantae > Streptophyta > Magnoliopsida > Myrtales > Myrtaceae > Eucalyptus > Eucalyptus victrix. Next base: position 33,560,623 of record CM027837.1, read on the forward strand.
AAATTCAGTTTCCAGAATCTCTCTGTGTTCGAACCATTGCTCCTATGGTTATAGGACTGAAGATGGTATCAAAGATGAGACTGAAGAAACTGAACAAAGCTCTGGAGCGCTTGAAGGAGAAGTCCCCCAACAAAACAAAACAAGACTGCTGCAAAGAAAAGAAAAGGCAAGGAGCCTATGAGTTCATCTATCAAGAAGAGAAGAGCCCTTATCCCGCAGGACGAAGAGAATGAGGATGATCTCACTCTCTCTACATTTGCCTTGAAAAATCTTCAGAGTTTTGTTAGTTTTGAGCAGCCGTAGGACAAAGAGGAAAGAAGACAAGGAGAAAAGAGGTAGAAAATTGAAGAAAGAGAAGAGAGAAGAGAAGGAAAACAGGAAGAGGGTTAGGATGACTCTACTGAACCCACCTTTACAATATCATTGTCAAAGGATTATGAGAAGACTAGGAGTGGAACCGTAGGAGATGGAAGAGAACAAGAACATAACTTGGGTGCTAATACTGAGAAAGAACAATAAGAAGATTTTCCTTCTCCACTTGTAGGCACGAAAACAGGGGGAGCTACTGAGAAAATAGGTACTTCTTCTTTTCCTGTTTTTACCAATGATGATGTTAGCAGATCTCTTGCCAATCCACAAGATGTCTATGCCTCCTATTTTTTGAAAGCTGATATTGAGGCATCCTCTCGAAGTCTTGATGTTCAAGTTGAAGTTCCCTCATCTATCAACACTCCTCAAATTAAACGTGTTGAAGCTAGTACACAAACAGGCACTACTGTAGACTTTCAAAGGCTACTAGAGCTCCTTTTGGAGTTAAAACCTCCAATCTGCATTGAAAGCTACTTCAGTCTCTCTTCACGATCAGGTACAAGACCTTAAACTTCAAGTTCAAGAGACTGCCAAGTCTGAAGATGTTGAAAAGGTGCAGGAGTTACTGCGAAAGCTGGAAGAAACAGTTCAGTCAGTGAAAGATTTCCAGTTCGTTCGCATCCCCAAACAGCATTGATTCTATTGAACTTTTTATTCTTCTCCACTTTTTGCCATTGAAAAAAAGGGGAGAATGTGCAAATTTCTTTTTTTTTTTTTTTTTGGTTTGATTGACTTTATCTTTTGGTATTGTTGGACTTTTGTTTGACTGATTGTTGAACTTTTTGACGCTTGCTGCAACTTTTGGTGATACTGATTATGATTGGATAGCTATTTGTCTTATCTTTTTAAGATTAACATGTTTTTTTTTTTTTTTTTTTTTTTTTTTTGTGGTTGTAGAATCAATGTTATCCAGATTCTAATTAACTTATTTTTATAAGATATCATGTACTACCTAAGAATTATTTTGTAGGTTAAAAGTTCTCAAATCTACAGGAAAGTTTTGTCACCATCAGGACATTGTTGGAGAAAACTCCTAAACTGTTTTGAAGTTGACAAAACCTTTCCAAAGTCTAGTATGAAGACTTTTAGACTTTAGTGTTAAAGTCTGAAGACTACCAGACTTTAGGATCAAAGTCTGCCCTCACTGACAATTTCCAGAATGAAGAATGAAAACTTATCCATATGCGAATATTATCTTTATTTCTTCAAGGATTCGATTCGTATGGCTTATGGATGACTTTATGGCTGGATTTAGCACCTAGATGATTGATTATTCCTATTGGAATCAATTCCGATAATCAAATCTTTTATAAGGCAAGCAAACTTGGAAAGTTCTATTTATGGAAACCAAGATCTTGATTATATGGGCAAATAGGATTGATGGGCTTTCATCACAAATCTTGAAACGACTCGAGATCTCCTTGATTGATTATGTCCAATGGGTAGATTGGAAGAATTTCTTTGGAAAGTACCGATAGTTGTGAAGGCATTGAAGAATATTTAAGGCGAACTCTGTAGTTGTTTGAAAGTGTGTGTGAAAGAGAAATTTCAAATTCTAAAGCTTCCTAGTTCCTTACTATTTCATTTATTGAGCTCAAAGTTGTATACAAAAGAGAGAAACTCATAGTGAGACTTTGTGAGAGACCAGTTGAGACTCTTCACTATAAAGTAGAGGTCGCAAGACTGTAAAATCTCTTTTGTTTTTTAGTGAAATCCAGCCAGTAGGCTGTTAGTGCAGGAGAGTGGACATAGGCTTAATCTAAGCCAAACTACTATAAACCTTGTGTTCTTATTCTCATCCCTCAACTCCTTTATTTTGATTCACAACTCTAATTAACTGTTTAAGTTTAAACTCCTTGATTTTATTTGAAACTGCTAAAGGTTGAAGTCGTTCTTAGTTTGTGATTTTCTATAAACAAATTACTTCTACTGAACTTTGTGAAAATTTTTGTTCACACCTATTCACCCCCTCTCTAAGTGTTATTACTAACCATTTCATATACTATATCAGCTGCGGGCTTGATATGTTAGCTTATGTGGCATCCAGAAATTTTGACAACCCTCGAATATGCGATGGCCCAAAACTAAGTGATGGAATTATCATTGGACTGTGTTATTAGTATCATGTACGGATATTGTTTTGTTATCATCATCAGACCAATGTGCCTCGTTTAGTAATGGTCCGATCGTCGAATAAATTATGGTCTCGTCAAGAATTTTCCTACGTACCTTTACTAGCGAGACCGAGGATTATTTTGAAGGATATGTTGACAAGTTACCTATCATTTGAAATTTTAGCCGTTTCCAGTAGGAGTGTACCCTAGGTAAGGAGCCGAGAGACTCCCTTTTTCGTTTATGCTACCCATACTGCTCGAAGACCTTTGTTCCTCGGCCATGTACACGTGTTGGATGGGTCAACAACTAAGGAGATGTTTACTAAAAGGCCACGTAGCCTCCCCCACTCGGCTGCCAACAAAGAAGAAAACTTGGACAGCTGCTGCCACGTGACCTTGTCTTCGGTAGCCAGCGAAGAGAGAAAGAGAACCGAGCGATGGCCATGTTGCTTCCACCCGTCCTCACCCCCTTTCTGCCACCGAGACCCTCCTCAATTGTTGACTGGTTTTCAACAAAACCAGTGACCAGAAAACAGCAAGCAGTCGAGCAAAATAGAGAGCGAGAGAGAAGAATGAATGCAAGCCACGTTTCTCTCTCCCTCTTCGGTGGCCAGCAGAGAGAGCATCCGGGACAGCATGCAAGCCACGTTCCCACCCACTTGTCCTCGCCTCCTCCACCTGTCCATTGCAGCTTCAGCCACCTAAAATCATGCATGCAAGAAATTAATTAACCAATTAATCAAAGGAACAAAAAGGAAATTCGGAATAGAAGAGTAGAGAGAGGGTAAACCGAGCAGAGCTGGGATCAGAGAGAGAGAGAGAGTGGTTGAGAGAGGGTTGTGAGTGAGAGAAGTGCGAGCAGTGAGCGATCCAAGCATGTGAGGGCAGAGAAGGAAGACCGCCCTCCACCCTTGCCCATGATTGAGCTGCTGCTGTTGACGCCGCCGATCCCCATCGCCAATTGAGTCAAGCCGAAACCCTAAGCCCCTGTTTTTGCTTGTAACTGAGTAGGAAGACTTGAGGCAAGTGGAAGTTCATTGATCTATGTCTTTGCATGCTGTGATTATCTAGTGAAGTGCTGGTAGATTTGAGGGAATGCTGAAATGGAAACTGCATGTTGGGTTTTTGGATGATTGAGATGAAGATCGAGTGATGTTCTGTGGAGGATTAAATGTATTGTTGCTGTGTTGTGTTGGATTGAGCTTGATGAGTACTAAATTGAAGTTAGAAGTCACTGCATGTTGCTTTTGAGTCTTGCATGTCTCGAAAATTTAGTGAAAGTTGGCTGTTTTGATTGAGCAAAGTGAAGTGATGCTTGCCAAGTGAAGAAATGAGGTGTATGTTGAGATGAGTGAGCTTATGGATGAATATATGCTTTGAGCCAAGCTGTGGAATGTTTCTCTGTTAATAAGAACTTGCTGAAAGTGTTCTTAGATGCTGTGGAAGAGACTAGAAGTGTTGTAAAGGAGATTGGTAGAGAAAAAAATGGTTGGATTGAGCTAGAAATGAAGAAAACTGTATATGAAGATTCTGTTTTAGAGGAATAAAGATAGAAAGTCTTGTTATTTGTGTCTCCTTAATTTATAATGATGAAAATAAGGAAAGGAACCATTTTATTTAAAGATAACATCCATTAGATTGAGTTTGACATCTAGCTAAAGCCATATGAATGTAAAAATATGAAGGTAGAAGTGAACCTATTGAAAACAGTGAACTGTTTCGTAGAGGATAGCTTGACCTGTGATGATTCCATGAATTTTTTGTAATTTTATAGATAGAATTGGACTTTGAACTGAAAGTTGTAGGACACATCCTTAGGAATAACATATCAAAATTTGGGAACAAGCAGACAAGATTTAGTTGGTGAAACTAATTTTCTTCTGTAGGTACTGAATTTGAAAATTACTACAGAATTTTGAAGGAAACAGCAAACCATTACTCTTTAGACAAAACGAATCTGACTTAGTGTCCTTCATGAAATTTCTTCCTTTAAGTCTTATTTATAACATATCAAAATTTCAGAATTTTCTGAGTTAATTTTGGGGTTATTCCAAAATTGTTACTAAGACTCTGCATTGTGATGTTTGAGCTGTTTTTGCTCCGAATTTGCTCAATTTGTCCCAAAGGTGAATGCATCTTGAGTTGTTATTTGACATGATGATATTGACATTCAGCATATTATGAAATATTGAGAGTTGGTGAAGATTCATGGGACATCTTGTTATTGCATTGAAAAGTGTTTTGGAAATTTAGATGTTAATTGTGACCATTGGACCCTCGGGTCAACGATGCCCCGGGAGTCGGGATGCCTAGAGGTTCGAATGAGTTGATTCCCTTTGGATGCTTGGTTGTATTATGAATACATGCCTGGATTTTTTCCCCGGGAGCTTCGAGATGCCCAGTGGTATGCTTGTTGGTACGTAATTCCAGATGGCAGGGGTAACCATGTCTATGGTACCCCGGAGGTTCCTCGTGATGCCAAGTGGGTTGCGAGATACCTAGAGATTCAAATGAGTCGATGCCTTTTGGATGCCCGGTTGTATTTTGAATACATGCCCGGAAGCTTCTGCAATGCCAGGTTGGGTGTGGAATCCCATAAGGACACAAACATTGGTCCTATGGGGGGATAAAACCATTTGAATGATTAAAACTGATGATTATCTTAAGTGTGAGTGTGGTCTGGTTATAGGAATAAATTGAATGGCATGGAATGGGACGTGTCATAACAGTTTGGCCCTATGATCGAGACTCGTGTAACTGGACATGATGCATCTTGAGAGTTTCGAAATTGTACTTGCCATTGCATTGAGGAATTTCATGATTTTGGTGCATGCTTATCCCTTGATGAACTATTTTTTTCTATCTTGCATGAATATGGATATTGATGGTAATGATTGATATAGCTTAATGAATCTTTTACTACTGAGTGGTTGTACTCACCTCGTTTGAGGACTAACCCTTCAGACTAAATCAAGATACCTTTGCTACCACCGCTACCAGTAGATGGATAGAGTGATTGAATATGACCACGAGGAGGAGGACAACAGATGAAGGAACTTTTGGACGCCGACATTGATCAATGGACTTTAAGTATACGACCGTTGGAAAAGATGTCAGTCATCTTTTGAAATATAGCCTAGTATAGAAGACTACGGCATTTTGGTGTATCAACGAATGATGTCCATCTGGTTTAAGTAAATAAAAGCGTTTGGCTTTTATCTTATAAAATTTTTAGTTGGTGTGCATTGTCTCTGAATTTGGAATAGGGAGATATTGGATACGCTCCTGCCATATAAATTGCGCAGGGACTGATCTAAATGATATAAACCCCTAGGACTTATGGAACTATTATAATTCTATGGTATCAGAGTGATATATTATCAGGTCAAGAGAAAGGCAAGTGGACTGTGGCGACCCTAATGGATTGGGGGCCATCGGGGGGTGCCACAGCTTAGGGTGAGCAGTATACTGGTATACTATATCAGCCTGCGGGCTTTGATATATCAGCTTTTGGTGAACAATATACCTTAGTAGCTTTTGGTGAGTATTGGGAGTATACTATATCAACCTACAGGCCTTGATATATCAACTTAGAGTGAGTAGTATACTCTGTTATTAGCTTTTGGCGAGCTATGTTTATTATCAATTTTGGGTGAGCTATACTATCTATCTTCAAATTAAGATGAGAATCTCTTGATATGATCGAACTGGATAGATAGTATTGAATGAGTGGACCGAGAGATGGTCTTGATGACATGGAATCGACTAAGCCGGTTGATCGATGACTCAATCCGATTTTATGCTTTGATGTGTTGAAATGATTCGTTGAATTTATAAATTATACTAACTTATAGGAAGGAATGGAGGCAAAGGTAAGTCATTTGACTTGTGTTTGTGCTTAGGTAGTCCTTGGGGGTATATTGTCTTCCTAGTTGGGATTTAGGGGGTGAATTTGCTGAAACATCGTCTCACCCCATTGTGGGATAACATTTTCAGGTCCCTAGAAGGCAACTCCTCCCGAGCATTTTGGTCAGCCGAAAAATGTCACATAGCAAGTAGTTTATATTCTGCTTCATGGGAACCCAAGGGGATGGATCTATGAACTCATGAAGTTTGTGGTCTGGGTTAATGTGAGTCCATACCATAAGGTACCCCATCAATACAGATCATGGTACCGTCGCGAGCAGAATGGACAAAGAGAATGTCCCATACCGGAATATGAGATATATATGTATGTTTTCGAGGTTGCTTTTGGAAAAGGCACAGCAAATCCTCCTGGTGGATCGATGGTAGACCCGAATCTTTTGAATCTGGGGATTTCAGAGTATTCAGTGGAAGACTTAAATGAGGAAGAGGATCTATAGTACTCTGAACCCCTCCCCTTTTTGTAGACTTGTACATATATATCGATTGGTATTATATATGACGTAGTTTGGTATGTGTATATAAGTGTGTTGTGGTTTGAAAAATTTATGACCCTGCTTTTCTATCCCATCTTGTTGTTGTCTAGGAATTTATTATTCGCTTCCGCATTTGCATTAAAATGAATGGGTCGGCGACGCATCTTAAGACGTCGCTATTTAATCAGTCATCAAGGGATAGGCACGCGCTTGGAGGATTGGGGCGTGACAATGCCATCGGCAATGGGTGGTCACACAAGAGAGGAGAGAGAGAGAGAGAGAGAGAGAGAGAGAGGAAAAATGGCAGAAGAAACAGGGAGAGCTAAGAGAGAATTTTCTTTAAAGTGAGAAAATTATTTGCAAAAATGACCACCCCCAAAAAAAATGGAGGAAAAATTCTCTTTTATACTAGTTCTAAATTGGCTAATCTTGGCCGTCATATGATCGATCATATGGGTCCAATTCACGAAAATCAGGATTTAAAATAAGAATTATGCTTAAAAGGCTAATTAGGAGGTAAATCGTAAATTCCGAAATTCAAAAGGTAGTTTACAAAATCTTGAAAATGTAAGGGCATGGAAGCAAAATGGTTGCCAGAGGTCCATAACCTACCGACAAGGGGCCAAATTGGCCTGCCTCGCCAGTGATCGGATTGGTTGTGCTAGCTCAGATCGGTTCAACCAGTTCTTGACCAGTTTGTGACTGGCTTTGGCTAATCATGATAAGGTGATTCTTGTAGGTTCAAAATTTATGCAATTTAGTCCTATCCAATTTGAAGAGAAATGGTTTGATTTTCATTCAATTAAACCAATTAAACCTTGTAAATACAATCTATGGGCTTTCTATTGGCTTAATTAAATGATTATTATGAAAAACAACAAATTTAGACCATGGATACACGTACTTAAGCATTATAGGCTAAAAGGGACAATTTGGCAATTCTTCACTCAAAATTGCAAATTAATTGATATTGAATTTATTTAATATTGCAATAAATCTATTTGACTAATTACTTATGCTTAGGAAAGTCTATTGCATTCAAATTGACTTTGAATTTAAGTCTCGAGACTTAGGCCAAAAATGAATTGAGGTCTAATATTGAAATTGGACCTTAATTCATGAAATTAAACTATAGTCTTGAATGTGTCGATTTGAATTTCACCAATTGAAACTTAATTGCTTGACTTTTCTATATTCAAGAGAGTGAATTTCTCAAATTGGGAACTTTTCACATGAATTTCTCAAAATGAACTTCGGATTTGGACATATCTCACGAAAATGAGTGGAAAACAATTGTCCGTTTGTAACTCATGAAGAATCGATTTGGACCCCTTAGTTAGGGCTTAAAATGGCAATTCACTTCTCAACGCGACAATTCTAAAAATTGAATGAATGAGTCAAAAATAGTCTCCAGAGCAAATGTCATAAGAGGAACTACACCTAATTATAACTAAAATGAAAATAATGTTATTTGTGGTTGATTTCAAATCCAAAGCCAAAAATTTCGGAAAACAAGGTTCTCAATTGAATCTTGTGAAATTTTGGACACTAAAATAAAGTGTTTGGAGGATTTTGAATTTTTTATAATTTTTTTAGTCAAAGTTTAACTCAAAACTTTTCTTAAAAGGTTGATTTCTAGGTCAAAACTTTGAAATTTTAAAAAATCAATCTTGCTAAAGTGAAATTAAAGTGAATTGATATCTTTTTGTGCAAAGAGCCAACTTTTGACTTGGGGTGGACTTTTAGTCAAATGGTTGACTAAAAGTCGATGCGGACAACCGAAAAATCAATCTAAATATCAACAGTTTGACTTTTCAAGTTTTTGTTGGGAATGATTAGAAAATTGATTAAAAATGACACTGCAAAAGAAAGAAATGAAGTTCGACACTTTTTGATCAAGAAATAGGGTTCCGTTGCAAACAATAGCCCTGATCTCTATTTTATCTTTTAATGATACATCAACTAAAAATAAGGTGTCAACAATAACAAATAATCAATGGACTTTGGGAAAATATTTAATAATGAATCTTAATTTCAATTCTGTTCAATTTTGATCTTTGTACTCTTTCGAAGTGAGATAATTGATCCACACATTCAATCCCAAGTTAAACCAAACCAAATCGAGAAGATTTCGATAACAATGCACACTACGGATTTAATGCGAAACCGATTCTATAATTCAAGTTGTTTGCTGGTTTTAGAATTTGTAAGTTAAAAGAATAAAGAGATTATTGTTTCTCTTGTATATCTAGGTACCTCCTCCAATGAAAAGGTATCAAAGGGAAAATTTGCGAAACACTCCTGTTCTCGTTTATTTTTAACAATGAGTTGACTAAGCATAAAAAGTGAACAATTTCTTAGCTGCCGAAAAAAAATTGTGAGAAGTTAGGATCAACACGTGAATGCTAAGATGCTACTCATAGAAGATAAATTATGGGAATGAGACAAAACGATGTTTGGTTGAGAATGGGACAAATACATTTAGTTAGCAATTTTTCGCAATTTCCCCATGTGATTTTCATATGAGAGTCACCTAAAAACATAGTAGAAACTTAGCATAAGACCTGATGACTCTTCCATATTGGTGTGCGTGAGATGTCCTACCTTAATACAGGTCAAGTTGTTCAATTATGTTATTTGCAGGACACCAAATTCATTATTGGCGGGTAGCCTTTAGTCAATATCTACATATAGAATCCATGTCATAACAAGCGGAGTCTCTGGCCAGAGAGAAGTTCGCACAAAACTCAGCAAAATTGCCTTTTCTCCACCCCCGGGGACTTCTGGTCAACGCTTTACCAAACCAAACAAGTTGCGTAAGACTAAAACGTATTAGTATTCCAGGCAACATAATAAGTTTTTTCTTTTTTTCTCTGACGTCATTTAGAAAGCAAAACAAGATTTGTGCCACAAGTTTTGCTCATTCTAACACCTCCAAACAAGACATATACCAAGAGCTCTAATTATTTAATTCATCTTATTTTCTAGAAATTTCGTGTACTCCATTAGATTTCTCCAAAAAATTAAATCATAATGAAAAGAAATATTGACCAAAAAAATTGTTGGAGTGATGACACTCCGAAAATTTTCTTTCTCAAACTTCTGGCAACAAAACAAATAATAAAAGACACTATAATAGCTTGATTGGTCCAATTTTCTAAAAACTTCATGCTTTCCACGGGTTTTCTCTAAAAAAAATTTACAAAATTAAATGAAGTTTCGCCTAAAAATGTTTTCAGACATTCCAGAAGTCTTTGCCCTGGAGTAATAAACAAAAATTCTGACCAATTCCTCAAAGCTGCCGTAAAGAACGCGAGGAAGTTATAATCAACTTTTGATTAATAAAATGGCATGCATGGATGATAAAATATTGGAATGATTGAGACATATACTTTTAATTAACAATTTTCTCCATTGCCATGGACTTTTCGTCAATACTTTACCAAACGAAACAAGTTGCACATGCTAAAACAACATTAATATTCAAGGCAACATAATAAGTTTTGTTCTTTTATTTGGCCAACGTCATTCAAAAAGCAAAACAAGATTTCTGCCGCAAGTTTTGCCCTTTCTAACTTTTCAAAACGAGACACATACCAAGAGCTCTAATTATTTAATTCATCTTATTTTCCAGAAATTTCATGTATTCCATTAGATTTCTCTGAAAAGTTAATTCATAATGAAAAGAAATATCAGCCAAAACAATTTTGGAGTGATGAGACTCTGAAAATTTTGCTTTCTCAAACTACTTGCAACTCAACAAATAATAAGAGACATGCTGTAATAGCTTGATTGGTCCTATATTTTAAAAACTTCATGCTTTCCGCGGGTTTTCTGTAACAAAATTAAACAAAATTAAATGAAGTTTCGCCCAAAAATGTTTTCAGGCACTCCAGAATTCTTTGCCCTGGCGTTGAATAAACATAAATTCTGACCAATTCCTCAAAGCTGCCGTAAAGAACCCGGAGAAGTTATAATCAACTTGTGATTAATAAAATGTCATGCATGGATGATAAAATATTGGAAAGAAGCACATGAAAATTTGGTAGAGATTGAGACATATACTTTTAATTAACAATTTTCTTCATCGGTGCAGACTTCTCGTCAATGCTTTACCCAAAGAAACAAGTTGCGCTGAGTAAAACAGTATTAATATATAAGGCGACATTATAAGGCTTTTTTTTTTTCTTTGGCCAACATCATTTGAAAAGCAAAGCAAGATTTGTGCCGCAAGTTTTGCCCTTTCTAACTTCTCGAAACAAGACATATACCAAGAGCTCTGATAGCTTGATTCATCCTATTTTCTACAAATTTCGTGTATCCAATAAGATGTCTCTAAAAAATTAATTCATAATGAAAGGAAATATCCGCAAAAAAAAAAAAAAAAAAAAAACTGTTGTAGCACTGAGACTTCGAAAATTTTGCTCTCTCAAACTTCTTGCAGCTGAACAAATAATAAGAGACATGCTCTAATAGCTTGATTGGTCTTATTTTTTAAAAACTTCATGCTTTCCACGGGTTTTCCCTAAATATATATATATATATATATATATATATATATATATACATACAAAATTAAATGAAGTTTCGCCAAAAAATGTTTTCAGGCACTCCAGAAGTCGTTGCCCTGGAGTTGAATAAACATAAAATCTGACCAATTCCTCAAAGCTGGTGTAAAGAACACGACGAAGTTATAATCAACTTGTGATTAATAAAATGCCATGCATGGATGATAAAATATTGGAAAGAAGCACATGCAAATTTGGTAGAGATTGAGACAATGTACTTTTAATTAACAATTTTCTCCATTGGCGCGGACTTCTCGTCAATGCTTTACCAAACGAAACAAGTTGCGCAGAGTAAAACAGCATTAATATATAAGGCGACATAGTAAGGTTTTTTCTTTTTTTTTTTTTTCTTTGGCCATCTCATTCGAAAAGCAAAGCAAGATTTGTGCCGCAAGTTTTGCCCTTTCTAACTTCTCGAAACAAGACATATACCAAGAGCTCTGATAGCTTGATTCATCCTATTTTCTACAAATTTTGTGAATTCCATAAGATGTCTTTAAAAAATTAATTCATACTGAAGAAATATCTGCAAAAAAAAAAAAAATTGTTGGTGTCACGCCCCGACTTTCGGTCACGTGACCATCCTTCAAGCTTGGTCGATTTTATTATGCGATATCCCCAGGACTACATATCGCCGACCCTTTCTTTTATATATGCACATGCGGAAGCAGTTATAAAAATCCCCAGACAATAAAGCAATGGGATATACAAGTAGGACTAGAAACCTGAACCTGAAACCACATCCATATGATCATATACAAGCCATACTAAAACAATTGGTTTCCACACAAATTGATTCTATAACAATCGTCATCAGGATCCTACTCTGGATCATCCTCAGGGTTCTCCTTCACGTACTCCTCCTCAGGTTCCTCAACAGGGATCTCCTCGTCAGATTTCTCCTCCTTAGGCTCCTCATCCAGGTCCTGAAATGGTTATTCAATAACCACTAAGACAACGTCTCAGCAAGTTCTACCCTCTAAGACCCGATTAGTAAACTAATACACCTTAGGGCTGCCTATGCACAACATGAGTTAGAAGACTTACATTGGCCTCAGATTCCACCTGCATGTTAGCACATATCAAATAGGCACACAAGCAATTACATCACAGATCGAAGCATCGATCTAATCGACTTAGTCGATTTCACGTCAGGAAGACCACTCACGATCATCTCCCTTCAATCATTCAATTCACAACATCAAACCAAGGCAATGGATCACATCAAGACACTCTCAGATCGAATCATCGATCAATCGACCTAATCCAATCATTTCTAGGTCAGTCATCCAACACCAAGCAATTCCTTAGGTTTAGTGGCTTTACGGTCCCACCCGACCTTATCAATATCTAGTGGCTTTACGGTCCCACCCGACCTTTCCAAGATTTAGTGGCTTTACGGTCCCACCCGACCCTCTCGAGGTTTAGTAGCTTTAAGGTCCCACCCGACCCTCTCATGATCTAGTGGCTTTACGGTCCCACCCGACCTTTCCAAGATTTAGTGGCTTTATGGTCCCACCCGACCCTTTCAAGATCTAGTGGCTTTATGGTCCCACCCGACCCTTCCAAGATTTAGTGGCTTTATGGTCCCACCCGACCCTTTCAAGATCTAGTGGCTTTATGGTCCCACCCGACCCTTCCAAGATTTAGTGGCTTTATGGTCCCACCCGACCCTTTCAAGATCTAGTGGCTTTATGGTCCCACCCGACCCTTTATCATACCGTCCTGTCTCAAGATGCTCCGTAGAGTCATCGAGCCGGTATACACACAATTCACCATACCGTCCTGTCTCCAGATGCTCCGTAGAGTCATCGAGCCGGTATACACACAATTTACCATACCGTCCTGTCTCCAGATGCTCCGTAGAGTCATCGAGCCGGTATACACACAATTTACCATACCATCCTATCTCCAGATGCTCCGTAGAGTCATCAAGCCGGTATATCATATCATTCCAAGCAATTAATTAAATAACCAATTTTTCTCATTTCCGATAAAATGCCATGAGCTTGATTGGCCTTAGCCAAAACATAATAATTTCCTTTTTATAAATTCCATCATTTTCTGTAGCCCACTCAGATCCTTTTGGCATTATCAACTGAAGCCTAGTTTTTTTTTTTTTTATTTAATAACCAAAGATTATTCAATTCAAGAATAATTCCTTCTTTCACAAATAATTCAATTTAGCATGAAATATGGTTCAATTAAATAAACGGACTGCGCCATGACAATCAGCACGAAATTCCGGTCACTGGCCATCCAGTTGAATTTCCGGAAAATAAATAATTAAATAATTAATTTCGAAAATTAAATAAATAAATACAATAAATTCAATTTAGACAATATAAAGCTCAATTAAATAAACGGACTACGCCACCATCATCAGCATAAAATCCCGGTCACTGGCCATCCCAGTTGAATTTCCGGGAAATAAATAATTAAATAATTAATTTCGAAAATTAATATTTAATTCCTAAAAATTCCACCTAGGCCCGATTTGCTTAATTAACACCCGATAAGGGACGGGAAAAATCCCAAGAAGCATCCAATAAATACTACATGCAATTCTCTATCTAATTACACTGACCACACAATTAATATGCAAAGCAATTAACTAATAAACAATAATCAATTCTAATCTAACAACCTAATTACACTTAATTAACACTAATCAACCTTTAAGCGTAATTAGCACACTAAGGAGGCATTAGCGAGTAAAACTCACACCAAAACGACGGGCTCGACGCGAGGATTAACTTTCCCCAAAGCGGGCCGAGCATCCGGGCTCGGGAAAACGGCCAAAACGGGCCAAAACCCTCTCCGATACCCATTTTTCTTCTTCTCTGTTCGCTGCTGTTTGGGGTCGTTCCGGGGTCGATTGAGGCGGCCAAGGGTGGCTAAGGGCGAGACGGAGCTCCGGCGGGGTAGATGGTGGCCGGAGGTGGTCGGCCGGCGGCCGTAGGTGGCCGAACGGGACCAACTAGAGGCGAAACAGGGGCGGTAGCTCGGCTGGACGTGGCGGACGGCGTTCGAGCGGCTAGAGGGAGACGAACGGCGGTGAGGCAGTGTGCGGCGGAGCTCGCGGGCGACAACGGTGCCCCGACGCGACGGCGAGCTGCTCCGGTCTTCCCCTCGGTGATGCTGCCTCTGTTTTTGTTCTGCTGTTCGGTTCTGTTCGAACCAGAGGGAGGAGAGGGGCGGAGGGCGTGCGGACGACCGTGGAGCAGCGGCGGTGGCTCCAGCTTCGGTGGGCAACGACGGCGGCGAGAGGCGGCGACAGCAGCTCCTTCTTTGCTGGTCTTCAGCTCCCATGGAGTTTTGAAGAAAGAAGAAGAAGATGGGGGGCGGTTCCGTCGACGAAGGAGAGAGAGGAGAAAGGGAAATTCAATTTTTCCTCTTCCTCACACACACTCTCTCTTAGGTCACTCTCACGTGAGCCCCCATGGGCTGTCCTCCACCCACCATTTTTTTAGGCCCAAAATGCCCCTTCTAGAAGACTTTGGTTAATTTAAAATATTGGGTCTATGGGCATACGAATTTGCTAGGTTTTCTTTCCAATTGGGCCTTAATTCCACTTGAACTAAATCAAATTGACCCCCATTAATTTATTCAATGCTTCAATTGAATATTCTCCTCACCCAATAGCTCGTCTCGCATCTCAATTTTGTATTCCTTTTTAATCCCCGACTCCAATTGCATAGAAATGACCTGATTAATTCAATTGAAATTAACACCGAAAATTATGGATGTCACAGTTGGAGCACTGAGACTCCGAAAATTTTGCTCTCTGAAACTTCTTGCAGCTGAACAAATAATAAGAGACACGCTTTAATAGCTTGGTTGGTCCTATCTTTTAAAAACTTCATTCTTTTTTTGGGTAAAAAAAAAAAAAAACTTCATTCTTTCTACGGGTTTTTCTCTAAAAAATACATATACAAAGTTAAATGAAGTTTCGCCCAAAAATGTTTTCAGGCACTCCAGAAGACGTTGCCCTGGAGTTGAATAAACATAAAATCTGACCAATTCCTCAAAGCTGGTGTAAAGAACACGAAGAAGTTATAATCAACTTGTGATTAATAAAATGTCATGCAAGGATGATAAAATATTGAAAAGACGCATATGAAAATTCGGTAGAGATTGAGACATATACTCTTAATGAACAATTTTCTCCATTGCTGCGGACTCCTCGTCAATGCTTTACCAAATGAAACAAGTTGCGTAGACTAAAGTAGTATTAGTATTCATGGCAACATAATAAGTTCTTTTGTCTTTTTGGCCAATGTCATTTCAAAAGCAAAACAAGATTTGTGCCGCAAGTTTTGCCCTTTCTAACTTCTGGAAACAAGACATATACCAAGATCTCTAATAGCTTGATTTATCGAATTTTTTAGAAATTTCGTGCATTCCATAAGAATTCTCTAAAAAATTAATTCATAATGAACAGAAATATCCGCCAAAAAAATTGTCGGAGCGATGAGGCTCCAAATATTTTGCCCCCTCCAACTTCTTTCAACTGAACAAACAATAAGAGACACACCCTAATAGCTTGATTGGTCCTATTTTTTTAAAACTTCATGCTTTCCATGGGTTTTCTCTAAAAAAATATACAAAATTAAAGGAAGTTACGCCCAAAAATGTTTTCAGGCACACCAGAAGTCTCTGCCCTGGAGTTGAATAAACATAAATTCTGACCAATTCTTCAAAGCTGCTGCAGAGAACCCGGATAAGTTATAATCAACTTGTGATAAATAAAATATCATGCATGGATGATAAAACATTGGAATGCTTGAGACATATACTTTTAACTAACAATTTTCTCCATCGCCATGGACTTCTCATCAACGCTTTACCAAACGAAACAAGTTGTGCAGACTAAAACAATATTAATATTCAAGGCAACATAATAAGTTTTTTTTTTTTTTTGGCCATCGTCATTCAAAAAGAAAAACAAGATTTGTGCTGCAAGTTTTGCCCTTTCTAACTTCTCAAAACGAGACACATGCCAAAAGCTCTAATAGATTGATTCATCTTATTTTCTAGAAATTTCGTGTATTTCATTAGATTTCCTAGAAAAGTTAATTCATAATGAAAAGAAATATCCGCCAAAAATAGGGAGAATTCCCAAAAAAGTCCTAAACCTATTGTAATTGTGCCAATTCAGTCCAAAACTTTTTTTAGCCAATTTAGTCCTAAACATTTTATAATTGTGCCAGTTTAGTTCATCCGGTCAAAATTGGCCGGTTGGTGCCGACGTGGACACCGGCTGTTCGATGAAAACTTAAATGGCAAAATTTTTTATTATTTATTTTTTTTCAAATTTTTAAATATTTTTTAAATTTTTGAATTCTTTTTTTTTTTCAGCTTCTCCTTCCTCCGGCCGGCTAGAGGCGAGGGCCGGCGAGGCCGAAGGCCTCGCCCATGGACGGCGAGGTCGATCGTCGCCTTGGTTGGGCGAGGCCAACCCTCGCCTTGGATTTGGCGAGGCTCGGCCCCGCCCAGCCATGGCAAGGGTCGATCTCACCAGTGTCGGCGAGCTCGGCCCTCGCCATGGCTAGGTGAGGCCAAGTCTCGACAGATCTAGCAGGGCCTCACCCAGCAACGACGAGGCCGGCCTCGCCAGCTACTTTCATGAGCGCAGCCAGCGCCCTGTTCACTGCCTCCATTGTTGGAGCTTGCCGAGAACCCGAGGGGTTTTCTGCTCGTTTTGCAGAGGGTGGATTGGAGAAGACGACGACCCAACTTGGCTTCCGCAACAATGAACCGCGGAAGCCGAAGCTGCCAGAAACGCGGAGCAACGGTCGGGATTGTCGCCTTGGCTGGGCCAGGCCGACCGTCGCCGTGGATTTGACGAGGCTCGTCCCCGCCCAGCCATGGCGAGGGTCGATCTCACCAATGTTGGCGAGCTTGGCCCTCGCCATGGCCGGGCGAGGGCAGCCTCACCAGATCTTGTGGGGCCTCGCCACTGACCGGCGAGCTTGGCCTCGCCGGCCCTCACCTCTAGCCAGCACCAGGTGACCGGAGGAAGGAGAAGCTGAAAAAAACTGAATTAAAAAATTCAAAATTTTTTTAAAAATTCGAAAAAATAAATAAATAAATAATAAAAAAATTTACCTTGCCAACTTTCGCCGGACAACCGATGTCCACGTCAGCACCGACCAGCCAATTTTGACTACATGGACTAAACTGGCACAATTATAAAATGTTTAGAACTAAATTGGCTAAAAAAAAAAGTTCAGGACTGAATTGGCAAAATTGCAATAGGTTTAGGATTTTTTTGGTAATTCTCCTGCCAAAAATATTGTCGGAGTGATGAGACTCTGAAAATTTTGCTTTCTCAAACTTCTTGCAACTCAACAAATAATAAGAGACATGCTGTAATAGCTTGATTCGTCCTATTTTTTAAAAAACTTCATGCTTTCCACGGGTTTTCTGTAACAAAATTGAACAAAATTAAATGAAGTTTCGCCCAAAAATGTTTTCAGGCACTCCAGAATTCTTTGCCCTGGAGTTGAATAAACATAAATTCAGACAAATTCCTCAAAGCTGCCGTAAAGAACCCGGAGAAGTCATAATCAACTTGTGATTAATAAAATGCCATGCATGGATGATAAAATATTGGAAAGAAGCACATGAAAATTTGATAGAGATTGAGACATATACTTTTAATTAACAAGTTTCTCCATCGGCTCGGACTTCTCGTCAATGCTTTGCCAATCGAAACAAGTTGCGTAGAGTAAAACAGCATTAATATATAAGGCGACATAGTAAGGTTTTTTTTTTTTTTTTTTTTTTTTTTTGGCCATCATCATTCGAAAAGCAAAGCAAGATTTGTGCCGCAAGTTTTCCCTTTCTAACTTCTCGAAACAAGACATATACCAAGAGCTCGGATAGCTTGATTCATCCTATTTTCTACAAATTTCGTGTATTCCATAAGATGTCTCTAAAAAATTAATTCATAATGAAAAGAAATATCCGCAAAAAAAAAATAATAATTGTTGGAGCACTGAGACTCTGAAAATTTTGCTCTCTCAAACTTCTTGCAGCTGAACAAATAATAAGAGACATGCTCTAATAGCTTTTTTTTTTTTTTGGTCGAAAATACGGTTGCTATTAATTTACGTAGCCAAATTTGGAGGAAATACATCAAAAGCATTGGCCCATAACAAATCAAACAAGCCAGGCGGGGGATTAGCTGTACAATTACTAGGAAGATAGTTATATCTTTGGGCTTTTGCAAGGCAATCTGCTGTCCTATTAGACTCCCTGCTGCAATGGGCCAGAGAAAGCCCAGAAAACTTCATTAGCTAGGCCTTGTTCCGGTCCACGATGCCCTTAACCTCCCAGCTTGTTTTGGTTGTCACTAGAACGCTTTGCACGAGGGAAACGCAGTCATAGTGTACTTGCATCTTCAACTCACATCTGGAAGAAAGGAACTCTAGGGTTTCAAGAAGTGCCATGGCCTCCGCCTGTTCTGCAGAAGAAACCGCAACCAGCTTGGAGAAGCCATCAACAATACGCCCCTTGGAGTCTCGACAGAGGCAGGCGATGGATCCCCTGTTCTCCTCCAAAGCTGCAGTGGCTTCTTCGTGCGATCCCCTGTTCTCGTTGGCTTGATTGGCCCTTTTTTTTTTTTTAAACTTCATGCTTTCCACGGGTTTTCTCTAAAAAAAAAAAAATATGCAAAATTAAATGAAGTTTCGCCCAGAAAAATGTTTTCAGGCACTCCAGAAGTCGTTGCCCTGGAGTTGAATAAACATAAATTCTGACTAATTCCTCAAAGCTGGTGTAAAGAACACGAAGAAGTTATAATCAACTTGTGATTAATAAAATGCCATGCATGGATTATAAAATATTGGAAAGAAGCACATGAAAATTTGGTAGAGATTGAGACATATACTTTTAATTAACAATTTTCTCCATTGGCGCGGACTCCTCGTCAATGCTGTACTAAACGAAACAAGTTGCGCAGAGTAAAACAGCATTAATATATAAGGCGACATAATAAGGTTTTTTCTTTTTTTTTTTCTTTGGCCATCTCATTCGAAAAGCAAAGCAAGATTTGTGCCGCAAGTTTTGCCCTTTCTAACTTCTCGAAACAAGTTAAGGGTACCTGTTTTACAGAGATGTGGTAAGTATTTAGTGATACCTACGGATTGGGGAAGATCTAAAAGGGATGTGTTTTCTTGGCTGTTGAGTAGAGTTCAATCGAAATTAGAGGGGTGGAAGGAGAAACTAATATCTAAGGGAGGAAAGGAAGTTCTGCTTAAGACTGTGATTCAATCTATTCCGCAATATGCCATGTCTGTTTTTAAGATTCCTATTTCCTTATGCAAAGTTATTGAACAGTGTATGGCTAAATTTTGGTGGAGCAATGATACAAGCAAGTCTGGAATTCATTGGCAGTGTTGGAAAGTACTACAGAACCGAAAGGAAGTCGGGGGTTTGGGCTTCAAAGATTTGATTAGTTTTAATCAAGCCATGCTTGGCAAGCAAGCATGGCGTCTTATTCAACAACCTTTATCTTTATGGGGCAAGTTTTTTAGAGGTTTATATTTTCATTCCTCCACTTTTTTTAAAGCTATCAAGGGCTCTCGCCCATCATGGGGCTAGCAAAGTCTCTTGAGTGGGAGGGAAGCCATTTTAACCAACGTTCGTTGGTCAGTAGGGGATGGAAAATGCATCAACATTAGAGAAGACAGATGGCTACCTATGGGCATTCTAGGTGGACTAAAGGCCCCAGAAGAACCTCTTCTAGTAGCTAATCTTATTGATCAGTCTACCAGCTCATGGAAGATAGATTTACTACACAAATTTTTCGACTTGCCCATCATTCAACAAATCACAGACATTCAGATCAGATCTACCTTCACTAAAGATGCACTCATATGGACAACTACTAATCAAGGCACATTTACGGTCAAATCAACATATCATGCAATCACTCAGACAAAATCAGGTATTCCAACAATTGGTGCTTCTACATCGTACCAAATTCCTACCTGGCTTTGGCACAATCTATGGAAGATGCCCGCAGCTCCCAAGATCCGCATCTTTCTCTAGTCCATTTGCAGTAACTCCTTAGCGACGAGAGACAGCCTGCATCAAAGGCATATTATAGAAAGCCCTTGCTGTTCACTATGTAAAAAACAGGTTCCAGAAACTTTAGAACATATGTTCTTACTCTGTTCGTGGACTAATTGGGTGTGGGCTCACTCCCAGATCGGGATCTCAATGAACCCCAACAACATCCAGTGTCTGGACTCATGGATTGTGTCCACGGTAGGAAATGGCAACCGATTACCTCAACTGGCGCTCATCTCTAACGTTCTGTGGCAGATCTAGCGAGCTCAGAATGGTTTCCTTTTCAGAGGAACTTTTCCCGATCCGATCCAGGTTGCAGAAGTAGCAATGACTCATACCCAGGTAGATCGGTTGTCTCTAGCCTCTTGCACACAATAGGAGCTCTCGGTCAAAAATAAGGCAAATCTCTAGCATCCCCCAGATCCCGCGTTTCTGGAGGTTAATATCGACGGATCTTATCAACAGGGAAGCAATCAAGGCAGCATAGCTTGTATTTGCAGGGATCACCAGGGCCGACTTACAGATGGTTTCTCCACAGGTGTTGCTGCGTCCTCCGCTATGCAAGTCGAGATCCAAGCCCTATCCTTCACGCTTCGGCATCTTCTTCAACAGGGGCTCCAAAACACAAAGCTCCTGGTGGAATCTGATAACCTCACCCTGGTGGAAACATTGAATCGTCGGACACAGCCGCCATGGACGGATCGCGCTCTCTTCTCAGAGGCAGCCTTCCTGTTAACCCTTTTCTCCAATCTATCGCTAGGGTTCTGTCGAAGGGAGGCAAATGCGGCAGCCGATTGGGCCTGCAAGGCCCATAATGGATCTCATTTGACTTGTAGTTGGGCTCTTCTTCCGCCCTCTCCTCTCATGAACTTGTTATGTGTGGATGCTATAGTAGCTGGTTGTATGGGTTACTCGTATTAATACATATATTGGTTTTCCGTTCAAAAAAAAAAAACTTCTCGAAACAAGACACATACCAAGAGCTCTGATAACTTGATTCATCCTATTTTCTACAAATTTTTTGTATTCCATAAGATGTCTCTAAAAAAATAATTCATAATGAAAAGAAATATCCGCAAAAAAAAATATATATATATATATTGTTGGAGCACCGAGACTCCGAAAATTTTGCTCTCTGAAACTTCTTGCAGCTGAACAAATAAGAAGAGACGTGCTGTAATAGCTTGATTGGTCCTATTTTTTAAAAACTTCATGCTTTCCAAGGGTTTTCTCTAATATATATATATATATATATATATATATATATATATATATATATATATATATATGTAGACACACACACGAAATTAAATGAAGTTTCGCCCAAAAATGTTTTCAGGCACTCCAGAATTCTTTGACCCGGAGTTGAATAAACATAAATTCTGACCAATTCCTCAAAGCTGCCGTAAAGAACCCGGAGAAGTCATAATCAACTTGTGATTAATAAAATGCCATGCATGGGTGATAAAATATCGGAAAGAAGCACATGAAAATTTCGTAGAGATTGAGACATATACTTTTAATTAACAATTTTCTCCATTGGCGCGGACTTCTCGTCAATGCTTTACCAAACGAAACAAGCTGCGCAGAGTAAAACAACATTAATATATAAGGCGACATAATAAGGTTTTGTTTTCTTTTTTTTTTTTTTCCTTTGGCCATCATCATTCGAAAAGCAAAGCAAGATTTGTGCCGCAAGTTTTGCCCTTTCTAACTTCTCGAAACAAGACATATACCAAGAGCTCCGATAGCTTGATTCATCCTATTTTCTACAAATTTCATGTATTCCATAAGATGTCTCTAAAAAATTAATTCATAATGAAAAGAAATATCCGCAAAAAAAAAAAAAAAATTGTTGGAGCACTGAGACTCCGGAAATTTTGCTCTCTGAAACTTCTTGCAGCTGAACAAATAATAAGAGACATGCTCTAATTACTTGATTGGTCTTATTTTTAAAAACTTCATGCTTTCTACGGGTTTTCTCCCAATATATATATATATATATACACACACACACACACACAAAATTAAATGAAGTTTCGCCCAAAAATGTTTTCAGGCACCCAGAAGTCGTTGCCCTGGAGTTGAATAAACATAAATTCCGACCAATTCCTCAAAGCTGGTGTAAAGAACACGAAGAAGTTATAATCAACTTGTGATTAGTAAAATATCATGCAAGGGACGTGCGAGCATTTACTTGTAGGCCATGTTTCTCTCTCGATATGAAGAGCTCTTCCCTACCGCCATGGTATTTTGCTGTTTTGAAGCCCTAATTGTCAATTTCGCATGACCTCCGTCCTTTTCTTGCAATCCCTCTAAATCCCAGCTTCTTGTCTTCCCATCGACGCCTCACATGACCAATTTCGCCATCTTCCTTCATTATGTCATAGAATTTTAAGTCAACCAAAACCAGATTCACATTCCGTTCCTATTCCCCTATTTTTTTTTCTTCTCTGGTTTTTGCAGAAATGAAGACGTCGATGCGACCCCCATCCCCTCATCTCTTCTAAGTTTATACCTCTACCCCTTGTTCTTTACCGCTCGACAAATCTCCTTTCGCCCTTCATGCATGGACTCTGATTACACTTGCTGGGTTGAAATCGAACTGAAAGCTACACGGATTGTCCTTCCATCTTAACGGAATTTCGCTCAGATGGACCCTCACGACGAAGAATAGAACCCTCGACTAGCTGCTCTATGCCACCGGTTGGGTCTACTATGGCATTAGAACGAAATCGAAGAATGGGATGACCTGCCACCTCTGGAAAAAGTAGAAGAATGTAGGTTAATGCTGGTAGGTAAAGTCCCATCCAATCCTTCTATAAATGTACAAGCTTTTTAGAATACCTTAAAGAGGGCTTGGAGAACATAACAGGTTGAAATTACTCAACGCGAAGGTGACATTTACGTTGCTAAGTTTAAGTTGGAATATGAAAAAAAAAAAGGGTACAAGAGGATGGACCTTGGTTGTTTTCTGGCCATTTGGTCATTTTCAAACCATGGATACCTAATACGCCTCTACATTGCTATGATTTCTCAACTTGTGCATTTTGGGTACAAATCTATGGTCTGCCACTAGAATGGTACTCTGAAACTATGATTTGCAGAGCTGTGAAATATATTGGAAAGGTGGTTGATGTCAGACTGGATACTAAAGAGGGCACAACAATAAGAACTGGCAAAGCTCGTGTAGAAATCAACCTGAGAGATCTGTTGAAAACAGGGCAACTTATACGCAAAGCCAAGAAGGCAATTTGGCTCGATTTCAGATATGAACGACTCCCACACTTTTGTTATTCTTGTGGCAAAATAGGTCATTATGCAATGTACTATAAGGATGTTCCTTTCACTGAAGCAAAAATGGAAGGGAAAGAAAAATGGCTTATGGACAGTGGTTGAGGGCAGAAGTTAAGAAGTATAGCCCATACTGGAGAGCCTTTTATAAGGAGCAGTAACATACCGAGGATGAGGTTGTGCCAGAGACTCCTCCATCATCACGTTTTAATCCAACACTACTGCCATGCAATGAACCATACTCTGGAGTCCAACAGCAACCTGAGCAGGGGAAGAAATGTCAGAATGCAGAGCCAAGAGACGCATCCACAAGTGTAGTAGTCTATGTACCTGAACAGGGGAAGAAATGTCAGAATACAGAGCCAACAACATTAGAAATGGAACCTGAAGGTATGAATCATCTAGTCAAAAATGTTCCAGACCTTGCTACCTACGCCATTCGCCCTCAAATGTGTGAAGGTACTTACCCCATACCCCCTGTTCCCATCGGAGTACAAAACATTAAGCATCAAGCAATGGAACCTTCTAATCACAAGAAATTAAAGAATACAAGGCTATCCACAAGAGCAGGAGCGGCTAAGAAAATTAAACGATACACCCCTTATGATTCACGCAGCATTATAGAAGGAGCAATAGATGAGCGACTCTTATGGAAACTCCTATCTTGTTGGCTACTTAAGTAGGAAAATGGGCGATAGCGGTTGGCCCTCAACAATCGGCTTTGTACAAATGAAGATTATAAGGTGGAACTGTCAGGGTTTGGGCTCTCCCCTAACAATTCAAGCCCTTAAGGCCCTCGTGGTCAAAGAAAAGCCTAAGATCATATTTTTGATGGAAACCAAAAGAATCAAGAAGAGGTGATCACTCAACTTCAGTGACGCTTGAAATTTCAAAACTCTTATATTCTAAACCCTGTTGGTCTGGCAGGAGGGCTGGCTCTACTATGGCATGATCATCTTACGGTAAACATGACTCAATCATCTCAAGATTTGTTTGATATGAATTGTATGGATTCTAGGTGGGGCCTATCTATGTATCTGACATGTGTCCATGCACCTATGGCTTATCAACCTCACCAATTATTTTGGATAGAACTTCGACAAATTGCCTTTACAAATAGATTACCTTGGCTATGTGTTGGTGATTTCAATGAGGTCATGTACCTTTGGGAGAAGGTTGGCAAGCGTTCGGCAGTAACTCACAGGATGTCTTCTTTTAGACAAGTAATACAAGATTGTGCCTTAATGGACATGGACAGCAAGGGATGTGCTTATACCTAGACGAACAATCGGGAAGGAGCTGATTTTGTGAAACAAAAGTTTGACCAACTATTTTGTACGTACAAATGGTGTCTTGCTTTCCCTGAAGCAGAAGTTATTGCACTACTTGCAGTGGGCTTTGACCATAGTCCTTTACTGTTAACTAGTGACACTTTACCAGGGCACCGACATAAGTACTTCATTTTTGAAGCATTTTGGTCACAGGACAAAGAGTGTAGCGAAGTTATTGATAAATCCTCGAATTCAAGTCATGGAACAAATCACAATCTAACACAAAGACTCAAGCTAGTATCGATGGCCCTCACTAAATGGAGTCGTCTGAAATTTTCCACAGCTCACAACAAAATAGCAAGTTTGCAACTACAACTCTAGAATCACATAAACCAACCCCACAACCACTATGATAAGTAGTTAGTAAGCAACATGAAGGTGGTGATACAAAGATTATGGTAGCAAGAGGAGCAATTATGGGCAATGCGATCTAGAATAAGTTGGCTAAAGTGGGGGGACAAGAACACTAAATTCTTTCATGCAACAACAATCCAACGAAGGCAGTGAAATAGAATACGCATGCTGAAGGATAGCGATCAAAGATGGGTTCAGGATGATGGTATTCTAAAACATATGACCACACAATTCTTCACCAACCTTTACCAATCCGTAGGCCACCGTGACTATCAGCCCATCATTGATCAATGCCCGCGAGTCGTTTCAATGGAAATGAATAATCTTTTGATGGCAGAGTTTACTCAAGAAGAGGTCCATATAGCAACCTTCTAGATAGGGACAACTAAAGCTCTAGGACCAGACGGTATGAATGGCCTCATTTATCAGACACATTGGGATACTTTGCGGGCTGATCTTTCTATGTTAGTACAAAAGTTCTTTAGAACAGGGTTTATGCCTACATATCTTAATAAAACCATCATTATCCTGATTCCATGACCACACCCAGAAAGCCTCGACTAGTACTGACCTATTAGCCTTTGCAATTATGCCTACAAGATTATATCTAAAGTGATTGCAAATCAACTTAAACCCTGGCTCCCTGATTTAATATCCACTTAACAGAGAGCCTTTGTAAGTGGCCGCCAGATCCAAAATAACATTCTCATTGTCCAGGAAGTGCTACATCAACTGCGAACTAGGAAACGCAAAAAACCTTTCAAGTAGTACTGAAAATGGATATGCAAAAGGCTTATGACCGGGTGGAGTGGGATTTTCTAGAAGCTTATCTTCAGAAGTTAGGCTTTCATACCACTTGGGTTAGATGGGTAATGCAGTGTATAACAACGGTATCTTACAGTGTAAAATTCAATGGTGAGCAGTTAACCTACTTCCATCCGACTCGGGGCATCAGACAAGGCAATCCACTTTCTCCATATCTATTTATACTCCTGGCAAATGTGTTATCCAGTCTTATAAATCAAGCTATCGACATAGGAAATATCAAAGACATCCAGCTAAACAGGTGGTGTCCTATCTTATCTCATTTATTCTTTGCTGATGATGCCATATTCTTCTTAGATGCTAAGTTTCAGGAATGCCAAAATCTTGCCAACTTATTGAATCAATACCGTTTAGCTACGGGACATGCTATTAATTGGAATAAATCTGGCATATATTTTTCCAAGGCTTGTCCTCTTGCCCTAAGGAAATTTTGGCAAATACTTTGAGAGTCCCAGTGTTAGTCAAAACTGGGAAATATTTGGGAATCCCCTCTGATTGGGTACGTTCAAGAAAGGAAATTTTTGCTTGGATTATTGGGAGAGTGAACACAAAATTGGAAGGATGGAAATAAAACTTAATATCCAAGGGTGGAAAGGAAATCCTCATTAAATCCGTTGTTCAGGCAATCCCACAGTACGCTATGTCTATATTTAAAATTCTGGCATCTACTTGTTTCCATTCAAAAGAAGATTCTCCGCTTCTAGTGGCATAATGAATCCACTAAATATGGGATCCATTGGAAAAGATGGGATGAGCTTAAGACAAGCAAGATTAAAGGAGGTCTCAACTTTCGAGATCTCATGGATTTCAATAAGTCTATGCTTGGAAAGCAAGCATGGCATCTAATTCAACATCCTACAGCACTCTGGAGTAAGTTGTTCAAAGCTATTTATTTTCATTCTCGGGATTTTTTACATGCTGATAGAGGTACCAGACTATCTTGGGGCTGGCAAGGTCTATTATTAGGTCGGGATTCAATTCTTCCAAGACTTCGATGGTCAGTAGGTGATGGGCAAAGAATCAAAATTAGGGAAGACTATTGGCTGCCCAAAGGAATTTTGGGTGGCCTGACAAATCGCGATGAGCTTGTTAAAGTCGCCAAACTCCTAGATATGCAAGCTAATGCCTGGAATATTCCACTACTTAATAGAGTCTATGATAACCACACTGTTTAGGAGATCCTTACCATCCCGGTAAGTCCCTCTTATGCAGAGGATAAACTGATTTGGACAGAAACCACACACAACAACTATACTGTTAAAAGTGGTTACCAAGCAATTAGGCAATCGGCAGTCAGCAAACATCGGAATGAAGCTTCGCCTTCTTACCAGATTCCACAGACATTGTGGAAACAACTCTAGAAGTTGAAGATAGCTCCCAAAATTAGGTTCTTTCTTTGGACACTATGCCACAATGCCTTATCCACAAAAGCCAATCTATTTCATAGGAAAATAGCCCTAGACCCATTTTGCACTCTCTGTCACAATAGCACACCTGAATTAGTAGAACACATTTTCCTGCTCTATCCTTGGACCACTACCATTTGGTCGGACCCAGCGATCAACATTCCTATCAAGCCGCAGGCTATACAAAGAATAGACGCATGGATAGCAGCAATGTTTATGCACAAACAGTCTGTACCTGATCTGGACATTGTGGCCTACGTCCTCTGGCACATTTGGAAATCGCGGAATAACTTCATCTTTCACTGTCAATAGTTGGATTGGCGTCAAGTTGTGGATACTACTCTAGCGAATGCTCGATCAGCTTTATATGCCTACCGTAATCCTACAGACACAGATTGACAGCAGCTCAACAATGGTGAATGATGGAGACCTCCAGATCTAGGTACCTTCAAGTTGAATATTGATGGGGCTTTTTAGCCACACATCAACCAAGGGACAATGGGCAATATATGCCGAGACCAGAATGGCAAAATGATTGACAGACTCACCAGGACCTTTGTCGCCTCTTTGGCTTTGTAGACAGAGTTTATGGCGTTGTTAATCACCCTTTGCCATCTGCTGAAGATCGGCAGAATCCATGATCAACTAGTTATCGAATCAGACAACTTGATATTGGTTGATTCGGTCAATGATTCCACCCAACCGCCGTGGGAGGTTCGAGCTATCCTCAAGGAAGCCATCAATCTCTTGCGCAGCTTCTCTTGCGTTAGGGTTAGACACTGTTGACGGGAAGCAAATGCTGTAGCGGTTGGTTGTAATCCTCCGTTATAGTGAATGAAGTTCTCTTTTCTGACCAAAAAAAAAAAAAAATCATGCAAGGATGATAAAATATTGAAAAGAAGCATATGAAAATTCGGTAGAGGTTGAGACATATACTCTTAATTAACAATTTTCTCCATTGAAACAAGTTGCGTAGACTAAAACAGTATTAGTGTTCATGGCAACATAATAAGTTCTTTTTTCTTTTTGGCCAATGCCATTCCAAAAGCAAACAAGATTTGTGCCGCAAGCATTGCCCGTTCTAACTTCTCGAAACAAGACATATACCAAGAGCTCTAATAGCTTGATTCATCAAACTTTCTAGAAATTTCGTGCATTCCATAATATTTCTCTAAAAAATTAATTCATAATGAACAGAAATATCCGCCAAAAAAATTGTCGGAGCGATGAGACTCCAAAATTTTTGCCCCCTCAAACTTCTTGCAACTGAACAAATAATAAGAGACACACTCTCATAGCTTGATTCGTCCCATTTTTTAAATACTTCATGCTTTCCATGGGTTTTCTCTAAAAAAATTATACAAAATTAATTGACGTTTCGCCCAAAAATGTTTCCTGGCACTCCAGAAGTCTCTGCCCTGGAGTTGAATAGGCATAAATTCTGACCAATTCTTCAAAGCTGCTGTAGAGAACCCGGAGAAGTTATAATCAACTTGTGAATAATAAAATGTCATGCATGGATGATAAAATATTGGAATGATTGAGACATGTACTTTTAATTAACAATTTTCTCCATCGCCATGGACTTCTCGTCAATGCTTTACCAAACGAACAAGTTGCGCAAACTAAAGCAATATTAATATTCAAGGCAACATAATAAGTTTCCTTTTTTTTGGCCAACGTCATTCAAAAAGCAAAACAAGATTTGTGCCGGAAGTTTTGCCCTTTCTAACTTCTCAAAACGAGACACATACCAAGAGCTCTAATAGCTTGATTCATCAAATTTTCTAGAAATTTCGTGCATTCCATTAGATTTCTCTAATAAATTAATTCATAATGAATAGAAATATCCGCCAGAAAAATTGTCGGAGCGATGAGACTCCAAAAATTGTCGGATCGATGAGACTCCAAAAATTTGAATGCCCAACCTCTCCTCCGCCATGGAGTTTCCCCTCTACCGCTTGTATAGTCCCCCTCTACCAGCTGGGTAGTTCCAGTTGCATTTCCATTCTCTACTTGCTTCGATGCTTCGTCTCTGATCCTTGTTGCTCTTCCTGTGTTGTGACGTTTAACCCTGAATACCCATATTTGGACACTCAGAAACCCTAATTTGTGCCCCTTTCCTCCACATCAAGGTACCTCTCCATCTTCACTCATTTGAGCTCCCTTCAACCCATAAATCCACGATTCAGCCAAATCCCCATTCCCCTACAAAAAAGCATGGCAGATCAGAAAAACAAAGACAGGAGACTTGCGGCCCTCTGTAAAAGCATGGGCCAACTTTGGAATGAAGTCAACGTCGTTGATATCCCAGGTGATATTTCTCCTGAAAAATTACTTGAGTGTCGCAAAACCCTATTTGGCCGATTCTACACAAACCCAGCTTTGAACTATAATGCTTTTCTAAACCTTATGAGGAAAGCTTGGAAGATGGAGAACTTTACCTGTGCGACGTTGGAACCAGGTTTTTTCTCCTTCTCCTTCCAGTCGGAAGCTGAGACACAGAGAGTACTCCAATTTGGGCCTTGGTCCTTCTCCAGCCATCTTCTCATTCTTAGGCAATGCGAACCTGACACACCTGAGTTCTGTTATGATTTCAATCACTGTGATTTCTGGGTAAAGTTTATTGGATTACCCTATGGGAGAGTTACCTATGATGTAATCGAGGAAATTGCCTCCAAACTAAGAGTAGTCGTTGAAGTGAAACTGGAGGAAAAGGGGAATAGCACCTATAAAGTGGGTAAAGCCAGAGTGAAGCTGCCCTTAGCAAACCCTCTGAAGACTGGTGTGCTTGTGAATCTAGATAACAAAAAGCTTTGGGTTGAATTTAAATACGAACGACTGCCCTACTACTGTTGTTCCTGTGGCAGAATTGGTCATTATGCAACGGAGTGTGCTGAGATACCTTACAAGGAATCAGGGTTGGAACAGAACTTACCAGCCAGATGTGGTGATTGGCTGTGAGCTGAGGTGAAGGAACTAAGCCCCTATGGCAAAATATTTTATGGCAAGCAGGAGCTCCTTCCCGAAGAAGTGGATGTAGTGCTTGAAACCCCATTATCTCCTGCACCTGCAACAGAGCAGAATAGTTCACCATTATCCCAGCAAACACAGGTTTGTAACACTCAACTCAGGGGAAAGGAAATTTACCAACCTTCCTCATCTCGGGAAATAATTCTGGTTGAAGAGAAAAGCCCCCAAAAGAGGGGGAATTGCTGCATCGATGAGGAATCAATATTGATACTCCACGAGGAACAGATGAAGGAAGCTGAAGTAGGGCTGGAGGTGACCCCCCTGCAAAGTCGAAAGGGAAATATGTGAAGTCGACTAATTCAAAAAAAGTAAAAAGATTATGTCCATATGGAGCACAAACAGCATCTCAACATTCAGAGGACAGTACTCAGCTAGTGGAAACACCTATTAGGGTGGCAGAAAAATCAGATCAATGGGCTCTGGTGGCTAGCCCTAATAAGCCACCAAACTATCCATGAAACTCTTAAGCTGGAATTGTCAGGGGCTGGGCAATCCCCTGACAATCCAAGCCTTGCGAGTCACTGTGACTTAAGAACGGCCCAACCTTGTTTTCATTATGGAAACAAAAAACCCAGAACAGAAAGTGCTCAGAATAAAAAGGAGACTCAAGTTTTAGAATAGTTATATAGTTAATCCAGAAGGTACAGTAGGGGTCTTAGCTTTATTCTGGGATGATCAATTGCATTTATCTATCGACTCCTCCTCAGCCTTAGCAATCTTTACCCAATGTCATCTGAAAGACAGTAATTAGAGAATGAATATCATTTCTCTCCATGCTTCAAATGTTTTCAGAGAAAGAATATAGTTATGGGAGCAGATTTATTCAGTTAGTGTGCATTACCGAATACCATGGCTTTGCTTGGGCGATTTCAATGAAATACTAAATCATTGGGAGAAAGTGGGAAAGTACAGAGCTGAATCTTACAAGTTAACAGCTTTCAGAGACTTTGTCAATCAGTATTCCTTGATGGACCTGGAATGCAAGGGGTGCTCCTTCACCTGGTTAAATAAACGTGAGGGAGAGAATCTGGTGAAAAAGAGACTTGATAGAGCTTTTTGCTCGCTTCAGTGGAGAATTACTTAGCCAGAGGCAGAATGCTTTGCACTCCCGGCGATAGGCTCGAATCATACTCCTCTCTTGCTATCCCTGGCTCAACCAAAGAGTAGAAAACGAAAGCAGTTTAAGTATGAAGCATACTGGAATGACGAAGCAGAAAGCAAAACCATAGTCACAGACACCTGGAATGACCCTGCTGCACATGATCTCACCCCAGTGGAGAAATTGCAGCAAGTATAGTAGAAGTTGATACAGTGGAGTAAAAGCAAATTTGGCCATGCAAAGAAGCGGATCACCTGGCTGAAAGGTGAACTCCAGGAACCTGATGAACAGCATGCAAATTAATGGAGAATCAGCGCAAGTGAAAGAGATAACTAAAGAGATTGACCAACTATGGCGACAAGAGGAGATGTATTGGGGTATGCGGTCAAGGATAAGCTGGATAAAGTGGGGTGATAAAAATACTCAGTTTTTTCATGCGACGACAATTCAGAGGAGATGTCGAAACCAGATAACAATGCTGAAAAATGAGAGTGGAGCATGGGTTCGAGGGGAACAATAGCTACAGGGGATGACAGAACAATTTTACAAAAATTTATACACTACAGTTGGTCTCCGCAACTGGCAACCCATATTAGAACTCATACCTACCTTAGTGGATGACCAGATGAATCATACCTTGATGGCTCCAGTCACAGAGGAGGAAATCACTAGAGCTATGCAGCAGCTAGGGGCCTTCAAGGCACCGGGTCTTGATGGGTTTCATGGTATCTTCTACAAAGAGCACTGGTCAGTAATCTCCAAAGATATCTATCAAGCAGTGCAGCTACTTTTCACCTCTGGCCACCTAGACCCTGCACTAAACAGAACACTCATCACACTGATACCCAAAATCCCACAGCCTGAAAAACTAGAGCAATATTGCTCTATCAGTCTCTGCAATTTTCTATATTAAATAATCTCCAAAGTACTAACAAACAGGCTCAAACCAATTCTACCACACATCATTGCAGAGGAACATAGTGCTTTTGTGGGAGGCAAGCAGATTCAGGATAATATATTGATCGTTCAGGAGGTGTTACATAGACTACGAACCAGCAGCAGGAAAAAGAAGTTCCAAGCAATTTTAAAACTCGACATGCAAAAGGCGTACGATCGCATTGAGTGAGACTTTCTTAAGGCCTGTCTAACAAGATTAGGCTTCTGTGACCTATGGGTACAGTGTATCATGCAATGTGTGACCACAGTAACTTAAAGCATAAACTTCAATGGAGAGCCCTTACCTTTCTTTAAACATACCCATGGCTTACGCCAAGGAGACCCACTCTCACCTTACCTCTTTATCATTGTGGCCAATGTGCTGTCGATCCTGATGAAGAAAGTTGTTCAAGAGGGTTCGCTTACAGGTATCAAATTGAATAACCACTGCCCTGCTCTGTCCTATCTACTCTTTGCTGATGACTCGATCTTCTTCCTGAATGGCACAATTGTAGAATTTCAACACTTTGCGAATATCTTAAATCAATACTACTTTGCTTCTAGTCAGGCAATCAATCTCAACAAATAAGGAATCTACTTTAGCAAAGGATGTCCTACAGCTCTAAAGAGAAACATGGCATCAACTCTAAGAGTTCCAGAAATCACTAAGACAGGGAAATATTTAGGCATGCCTTCAGATTGGGGGCAATCCAAGAAAGACATGTTCGCATGGATTTTAGCTCGGGTCAACTCCAAACTAGACAGCTAGAATGAAAAATTGTTATCAAAAGCAGAAAAGGAAACACTCCTAAAAGCAGTAATACAAGCTATCCCTCAATATGCTATGTCAATATTCAAAATACCTATATCGATTTGCAAAGCAATTGAGAGAAAGGTGGCATCTTTTTGGTGGAAAAACAATGATAATAAGGCTGGAATTCACTGGAAGAACAGGGACTTGTTAAAAACTAAGAAGAGTGAAGGGGGTTTGGGTTTTAAAGATTTACAAATATTCAACATAGCAATGCTAGCTAAGCAGATGTGGCGTATACTTAAAAATCCAAACTCTCTGTTGACCAAATTACTGAAAGGGATGTATTACTCACATGGTGACATTGGGAATGCTGGTAGAGGCTCACGTCCCTCGTGGGGTTGGCAGAGTATCATCAAGGCCAGGGATTCGGTTGCTCCTCAGGTCATGCAGAGAATTGGCAATGGAAAAAACACATCAATTAAAACATATAGATGGCTAAAAAGTGGCCCCATAGGAGGCCCAGCAACAAACCAAGAACCAGCAAGAGTTTCAGACCTCATAAATCCAGACACAGGCACATGGAATGAAATTCTACTACATTCTATGTTTGATGAAAGAAAGGTCTAGGAAATTTTAGCCGCACCCATTGGCTTATCTGACGAAGAAGATAAACTGGTATGGATGCACACAAAATCAAGAGATTATGAAGTAAAGAGCGGCTATTTTATATTCAAGGATGTCTCAGTAAAATCACAGGATACACAAGCAAACTCGTCTTATCAAGCCAGCCTTAACCTCTGGAAATATATCTGGCAGTCCACAACCCCACCTAGAATCAAATTTTTCCTCAGGAACGCATGCAATAATGCCCTAGCAACAATGGAGAATTTGCACCACCGAAAGATCGTACCTTCTCCTCTATGCCCCCTCTATAAGCAGGAAGCAGAAACGCTCGAGCACACACTTCTTCTTTGCCCGTGGACCGCCAAGGTCTGGAACTCAGCTCCCCTGCATCTACAGATCTCCAGATTCGGCCTTACCCGGTTCGAAGACTGGATCTGCAGCATACAACAGGATCCAGTTACCTCAGGCAAATTTAATCACATACCGGTGGTGTTATGGAGCATTTGGAAGAAGCAAAATCAGTTCATTTTCAGCCATCAAAACCCGAGGCCGCAATCAACAATTGATAGAGTAGAGGCGTTCACAAAAAGTTACAGAGCTATAAACGGTAAGTCGAAAAGCAAGAAGGAAATCGAACACTTATTTGAAACATGGCTTCCACCTCCTTCAAGTACGCTTCGAATCAATATAGATGCATCTTTTGCTCCCGACCTGGCTAACGAAGCAGCACCCACCGATGAGAGAGATCCTCCTCGACGCAGAGCTGCCATCACTTGTGTCTGTCGAGATCACCAAGGCTTCATGGTGGACAGATTTGGGAAGCCAATCGATGCGGCTTCGGCTTCTCAAGCGGAGGCAATCACAATGGATGAAACCCTAAAGTTCATCGAAAGCCGACGCTTTCTATCTCCACAAGTACACTCTGACTGTTTATCTTTGGTGCACGCGTTAAAGTCTTTGACTGAACTCAATCGGGAACTGCAACCGATTGTGAGCCGGGCCCAAGCTAAACTCACCCAACTCCCGGGCCTCTCCCTGGCCCACTGCAACCGTAGCTCAAATTGCTCTGTGGACTGGATAGCCAAGGCTTGTCGGAACAACTCCTTACCCCCGAATTGGATGTCATATCCCCCATGCTTTATTTGATCTTTTATGCACTGATGTTATGGGTGTTATATTCCCACATATGAAATAGTAAATAAAGTGATGATGTTTACTGATCAAAAAAAAAAAAAAAGAACAAATAATAAGAGGCACACTCTCATAACTTTTTTTTGTGGTCGAAAACAACCATATATTAAGCACGCATCATAGAGTTTACATCAAGTTTAGATAATACAAGATCTTGCAAGAAAAGGGGTATCCGAGAGACCCTATTCGGAGGAAGTAAAGAGGCCCGATGGGCCTTTGCAACAGAGTCCGCTAAAGCATTGGCTTCTCTATGATGGTGAATCAGTTAGAGGTTAGGGCACCGAAGCTTCAATCTTAGGGTTTTGTCGAGGATAGGTTGAAACTCCAACAAGCGTCCTTCAGGATCACGAACCGCATCCATGCATACCAAGCTGTCCGATTCCACAATGATCCGATCCATCTTGAGACCTCGCTGGAGAAGAAATTTCAGCACGGAGTTGAAGGCAATGGCCTCGGCTTGCAGGGCAGAGAAAGCACGAACAGAGGAGGCAAATCCATCGATCAAATGGCCCGTTGAGTCCCTGCACACCCTAGCCACCGAAGCTGCATCGGACGGCGAAAGGTAAGATGCATCAATGTTGATTTTTATGACTCCAGGATCTGGTGGGCGCCATCTATGGTTGAAAATACGCTGATTTGAAACAGGGCACGATTTGGAGGAAGCTAAAATACGTATGGAATGGGCCTCCGCGATCACCAGCTGCACAACTCGTTCAACATCCGGCTGCTTTTGGCGGAATAGGAAATCATTACTAGCTTTCCAGATGTGCCAGGGGATGGTCGCAACTGTAGCCAAATCCAGTAAGTCATTCTTTCTGTCAACAAACTAGAGTAGCTAGCCCTCAATGTGGTGCACCTCAGTTGTAGAAATTTTGATAGCTAGATCTGGATGCATCCAAACATCGTAGGTCCAAGGACAAAATAAGAAAAGATGTTCTGGGGTTTCGGGTACATGATGATCACACAGATAACAAGTAGGCTCTGTCAAAATATGTCGCTTATATAAGTTTTCTCTAGTCGCTAATGCATTGCTACAGATAGACTAGAGAAATGACCTTATTTTGGGCATAATTCGGATTTTCTAGATAGCATTCCATAATTTGCGGAGTGGCTAAAAAGAGGATGAGACCTGGTTAGAATTAGTGTTGTTTTGCTGGGCTCTGAGCTGATTGTAGCAATTTTTGACTGTGAAAAGACCATCCTGCCTTCCTCTCCATATTAGTTTATCCTGGGTGCAGTTAGGGTGAATAGGAATGGATAATATCTCTTCCACTCTTTGATTATCAAAATGCTGAGTTAAAAGAGAAGTATCCCATGAGTTTGAATCAAATAATATAAAACCAGCAACCCAGACAGGTTCATCCCTAGGAGCAGGACCTCCAATAACACCACTAGGTAACCAGGGATCCTCACGAACTTTAATCTGAGTGCCATTACCAATAGACCATAAAACTTTATCAGCAATAGATTCCCGACCTAATAAGATGCTCTGCCAACCCCAAGAGGGTCTAGAACCTTTAGTAGCATGCCAGAAATCCTTGTCTTGAAAATATAAACCTTTGAGAAGCCTGCTATATAATGAATTTGGATTCTGGACTAGACGCCAAGCTTGTTTACCCAGGAGAGCTCTATTAAAAACCATAAGGTCACGAAATCCTAATCCCCCTTCATCTTTCCTCCTCTTAAGGCACTCCCAGCTCTTCCAATGTATGCCTTTCTTGATATAATCGGACTGCCACCAGAATTTAGCTACTTTTTGATCTATTGCTTTACAAATAGCTGCAGGGATTTTGAAAATCGACATGGTGTAATGAGGTATATCTTGCACAACAGATTTTATAAGGATCTCTTTGCCCCCTTTTGAAATAAGCTTTTCCTTCTAGCCTTCAAGTTTTGAATGCACTCTACCCATAAGCCAAGAAAACAGTTCCCTTTTAGATTTGCCCCAATCTGAAGGAATTCCTAGATATCTGCCTATTTGATGTAATATAGGAACTCTAAGGGCTCCAGCTAGGCTTTCTTTCAAGGCAATAGGACAGTCTAAGCTACAAAAAACCCCGATTTATTTCGGTTTATAGCTTGTCCTGTAGCTATACAGTATTCATTTAGAACAGTAGCTAAGTTCTAACTTTCCATAAGTTTGGCATCAAGGAAAAAAAATGGCATCATCAGTGAAAAATAAGTGGGAGAGAGTGGGGCACCATCGATTAAATGTTATACCTTTAAGATTGCCATTATCCACTGCATTCTTAATAAGAGATGTTAAAGCATTAGCCATCAGGATGAACAGGTACGGTGATAACGGATCGCCCTGTTTAAGGCCTCTGGTATGATGGAAGAACGGTAGAAATTCTCCATTTAATTTGACGCTGTAAGACACCGTAGAGATACATTGGAATATCCAGCAAACCCATTTAGCATGAAAACCAAGTTTTAGGAGATAATCTCAGAGAAAATCCCATTCAACCCGGTCATAAGCCTTCTGCATGTCTAGTTTCAGCACTGCATGAAAGTCCTTTATACGTTTTCTGATTCTAAGCTGATGTAAGACTTCATGAACCACAATGATATTATCTTGTATTTGGCGACCGCCAACAAAAGCGATTTGTTTTGGTGCTATCAACTGTGGCAGCCAGGGTTTGAGTCGGTTTGCAAGAATCTTAGATATAATCTTATAAATAAAGTTGCAGAGGCTAATAGGGCGAAACTGATCTAAACGTTCTGGGTGAGGGATCTTAGGAATTAGGGAAATAGCAGTGCGATTATACTCCGGTAATAAAATCCCTGTATGAAATAATTGTTTCACAGCTAATGTTATGTCTTCTTGCAGGATATCCCAATGAGCACGATAAAACTGACCATTCAAGCCATCTGGACCGGGAGCTTTTGTTTCTCCTTATTGGAATACTGCAGTATGGACCTCCTCACAGGTTATTGTAGCTATTAAATGTTCATTCATCTCCTCTGTCACAATCTGATTGCAGAGATTTAGAGTTGGGCCATAATCTCTATGTCCTGAAGATGAATATAACTGCTGAAAATAATTGAGAGTCATATCTTTAAGAGCAATAGGGTCACGAATCTGGTTTTGCTGGTCATCCTAAAGCATTCTGATCTTGTTTTGTTGACGTCGATTGACCTTAGTGGCATGAAAAAATTTAGTGTTCCTATCTCCCCATTTAAGCCAATTAACCCGAGATCGCATTGCCCAAAATTTTTCTTCCTGCTGCCATAACTCATGTATTTTAACTTTCAGGTCTGAGATCTCATCAGTATTTGAGTGAAGATGAGGCTGATTGGTGAGAGACTTAAGCTGGTTCTTAAGGTGAGAAAGCTGAGTTTAAGCATTCTTAAATTTAGAGCGACTCCATTTGTATAATGCAACAGCAACAGAGAGTAGCTTTTGAGGAAGTGTCACCTCTCCAAGCTGAGAAGAAGTCCAAGATTCAGCAATAATGGAACTGCATTCGGTGTCTTGGAGCCAAAGCTTTAAAATAGAAGGATTTTCGCCGTTTGCAGTTAGGAAGTGCTTCAGTAGACAAGAGAATAGGGCTATGATCAGAGCCGAGGGCTGGGAGGGCAAGTACTTCGGCAAGAGGGTAAGCCAATCTCCAATTTTTTGTGCAAAGCATTCTATCTAATCTTGCCTTTACCATAGCATCACCCTATCTGTTATTAGACCATGTAAAGGCACATCCTTTGCTGCCAAGGTCCATAAAACAACAGTTATTTATAACATCACGAAAAGAAACCATTCTATAAGACTCGGCGGGACATTTGCCGACTTTCTCCCAAGGATATAAAACTTCATTATAGTCCCCTGAACATAACCAAGGAAGCAAGTTGAAATTACTCATGCGTCTCAAAACTGTCCACAGGTGTTGTCGAAGAGGATATCGAGCAAGAGCATGTAAGCAAGTCAGATGCATAGTAATGCCAGAATCAAGATCAGTACAGATGGAGTCTATCATATCAAAAGACTGGTAAGTAATGTTCAAAGAGACCTTGTTAGTCCAAAAAAGGGCTAAACCTCCTGCCAAACCTGCTGGCTCTTGAATAACACCAGCTGAGAAATTGAGTTTACGTTGAATAGACAAAATCTGCTGAGTCTGGTTTTTTGTTTCCATCAAAAAAACAATATTGGGCTTCTCCTGGGTCGCTAAGACCTTGAGCGCTTGAACTGTCAGGGGATTGCCCAACCCTTGACAGTTCCAACTTATAAGTCTCATTGTACACCTGGTGGCTTTTTAGGGCCAGCCACCAGGGCCCAACATGAAGATGTGTCGGCCTCAGAGATAGGAGTATCCTGTAAAGCGGATTCATGAAACTGCTCCTGTAATTGATGTCGAACCTCATGATGCAGGGAGCGTTTGACCTTCTTGAGAGGTCTTGATCGTGCATTAAGATGTGAGTGTTTAAGCTTCTTTTTCACCTGAGTAGAACTAGCAACAGGTGGGTGTGCCAAAATTTGTTGCTGATCCATAGTCTTACCATCCTGACTAGCTTGAATTGTTTCTATGACAATAGGATCTCTAACTAATGTTTCCATAGTGTGTTTACCCTTATTTTTGTGTGCTAAAATATCAGGTACAACATGAATAGATGGTTGCACTGAGGTAACAGTTACGGCATGAACCGAGTCTAGCACAGGGATAATTGCAGAAGAGCTTTGAGGGGTCTCAAGGATAATCTCTGTATCATAAAAGGTATGCCAGAAAGGGCTGTATTCCCGTGCCTCGGCTTTCAACCAAGATCCATATAAGAACCTGATTTCATCTAATTTAGTTTCATCACAGGGAAAGGTTTTACAGGCCGTAGCATAGTGTCCGAGTATACCACAGGAATAACAGTAATATGATAAGCGTTCATATTTAAAGTCCAACCAGAAGTTTTCCTTCAACCTTGAGGAGAATCCCTATTTTCAGCGGTTTTTGAAGGTCCAATTGTACCCTTGCCCTCATTGCTTTAAGCGGTAGTCCATCTTTATTGGTAATGCTAACTTCAGTGACCTGTCCTATATGACCAGCTGCTCGACGAATAATATTTTCTATGCAGCGCTCCAGAGGCAAGCCAACTATTTGGACCCAAAACGCACAGGTACTAAAGTCATAACAAGACAGAGGCGTGTTGGCTATCCAAGGTTTCAAGATAAGTAGATGATTACCAAACAACCAAGGTCCGTTATCTATAACTCGCTGCTTGACATCATAAGATTTAAATTTGATAATAAACAGTCTCGAATCACCTTGTGAGAATTCCACTAGCTTAGTGCACCAAGCCTTTTTCATAGTCATCTGAAAAGCCGAAAAATTTACTGTGGGATTGTTGAGAAGCTTACCCACCAGAGTGAGCTGACATTCCTCACTTTTTTCACAAGGTACCTCCTCATCACATATCTCAATTGACTGTTCGGACCAAAGGCGCCCCATGCAACTACATAAAGCTGCCAGACGAGCATCATCTGCGGCAATTGGATGGTCCATTTCAAGAGGACAAAAAGCTAACAGTGATAGAAAGGCTCAACAGAAGACCCAGTGACAGAGAATACCAGCCATTCGAAGACAAGAAGAGAGGAACAGCCAGAGAAGCAACACAAGTGAAAGTCGAGTGAATTTAGCAAAATTGTGGGGCCGATGATGACATGCAAAGGAAAACGGGTGAGAGTAAGTGCCGATAGAACCGAGAAATGAGAGGATGGAGAGGGTTAGACGGAAAATTCGAGATTAGCTGCTGAGATTAGCATATCCGAAACACAGAGGAAAAAGCAAACAGGTAGAAGATGGTGAAGAAGAAGGAACTACCATGTCGGTAGAAACACTCTAGAGAGTGTAGAGAGAGAAACTACCATTTCGGTAGAAACACATTGTCCGTAACTTGATTGGTCCTATTTTTTAAAAACTTCATGCCTTCCATGGGTTTTCTCTAAAAGAATTATACAAAATTAAATGAAGTTTCGCCCAAAAATGTTTCCTGGCACTCCAGAAGTCTCTGCCCTGGAGTTGAATAGTCATAAATTCTGACCAGTTCTTCAAAGCTGCTGTAGAGAACCCGGAGAAGTTATAATCAACTTGTGATTAATAAAATGTCATGCATGGATGATAAAATATTGCAATGATTGAGACATTTACTTTTAATTAACAATTTTCTCCATCTCCATTGGACTTCTCGTCAATGCTTTACCAAACGATCAAGTTGCGCAAACTAAAGCAATATTAATATTCAAGGCAACATAAGTTTTAATATTAATAAGTTTCGTTTTTTTGGCCAACGTCATTCAAAAAGCAAAACAAGATTTGTGCAGGAAGTTTTACCCTTTCTAACTTCTCAAAACGAGACACATACCAAGAGCTCTAATAGCTTGATTCATCTTATTTTCTAGAAATTTCGTGTACTCCATTAGATTTCTCTGAAAAGTTAATTCATAATGAAAAGAAATATCAGCCAAAAAAATTGTCGGAGTGATGAAACTCTGAAATTTTTTTTTTCTCAAACTTCTTGCAACTGAGCAAATAATAAGAGACATGCTGTAATAGCTTGATTGGTCCTAATTTTTTAAAAACTTCAAGCTTTCCACGGGTTTTCTGTAACAAAATTAAACAAAATTAAATGAAGTTTCGCCCAAAAATGTTTTGAGGCACTTCGGAATTCTTTGCCCTGGAGTTTTTTTTTTTTTTTTTTTGGTCTGAATTGCCCTGGAGTTGAATAAACATAAAATTCTGACCAATTCCTCAACGCTGCCGTAAAGAACCCGGAGAAGTGATAATCAACTTGTGATTACTAAAATGTCATGCATGGATGATAAAATATTGGAAAGAAGCACATGAAAATTCGGTGGAGATTGAGACATATACTTTTAATTAACAATTTTCTCCATCGGCGCAGACTTCTCGTCAACGTTTTACCAAACGAAACAAGTTGCGCAGAGTAAAACAGCATTAATATATGAGGCGGCATAATAAAGTTTTGTTTTTGTTTCTTATTTCTTTGGCCAACATCATTCGAAAAGCAAAGCAAGATTTGTGCCACAAGTTTTGTCCTTTCTAACTTCTTGAAATAAGACATACACCAAGAGCTGTGATAGCTTGATTCATCCTATTTTCAACAAATTTCGTGTATTCCATGAGATGTCTCTAAAAAAATAATTTATAATGAAAAGAAATATCTGCAAAAAAAAAAATTGTGGCAGCGCTGAGACTCGGAAAATTTTGCTCTCTCAAACTTCTTGCAATTGAACAAATAAAAAGAGACATGCTCTGATAGCTTGATTGGTCCTATTTTTTGAAAACGTCTTGCTTTTCACGGGTTTTCTCTGAAAAATTTATACAAAATTAGATGAACTTTCGCCCAAAAATGTTTTCAGGCACTCCATAAGTCTTCGCCATGGAGTTGAATATACATAAATTCTGACCAATTCCTCAAAGCTGCTGTAAAGAACCCGGAGAAGTTATAATCAACTTGCGATTAATAAAATGCCATACATGGATGATAAAATATTGGAAGGAAGCACATGAAAATTCGGTAGAGATTGAGACGTATACTTTTAATTAACAATTTTCTCCATCGGGGCAGACTTCTCGTCAACGCTTTACCAAACAAAACAAGTTGCGCAGACTAAAATAGTATTAATATTCAAGGTGACATAATAAGGTTTTTTTTTTTTTTTGGCCAACTTCATTCAACAAGGAAAACAAGATTTATGCCACCAGTTTTGCCCTTTCTAACTTCACGAAACAAGACATATGCCAAGAGCTCTGTTATCTTGATTCATCCTATTTTCTACAAATTTCGTGTATTCCATAATATGTCTCTAAAAAATTAATTCATACTGAAAAGAAATATCCGCAAAAAAAAAAAAAAAAAAAATTGTCGAAGCGATGGGACTCGGCAAATTTTGCTCTCTCAAGCTTCTTGCAAGTGAACAAACAATAAGAGACATGCTCTGATAGCTTGATTGGTCCTATTTTTCAAAAACTTCATGCTTTCCACGGGTCTTCTCAAAAAATGTTAAACAATATTAAATGAAGTTTCGACCAAAAATGTTTTCAGGCTCTCCAGTCTTTGCCCTGGAGTTCAATAAACTTAAAATCTGACCAATTCCTCAAAGCTGCTGTAAAGAACCCGGAGAAGTTATAATCAACTTGTGATTAATGAAATGTCATGCATGAAAGATAAAATATTGGAATGATTGAGACATATACTTTTAATTAACAATTTTCTCTGTCTCCGCAGACTTCTCTTCAATGCTTTACCAAACGAAACAAGCTGCGCAGACTAAAAAAATATTAATATTCAAGGCAACATAGTATATATTTATTTTTGGGCCAATGTCGTTCAAAAAGAAAAACAAGATTTGCACCCCAAGTTTTGCCCTTTCTAACTTCTTGAAACAAGACACTTACCAAGACTCTAATAGCTTGATTCGTCTTATTTTCTAGAAATTGTGTATTCCATTAGTTTTCTCTGAAAAATTAATTCATAATGAAAAGAAATATCAACCAAAAAAATTGTTGGGAGTGATGAGACTCCGAAAATTTTGCTTTCTCAAACTTCTTGCAATTGAACAAATAATAAGAGACATGATCTAATAGCTTGATTGGTCCTATTTTTTAAAAAACTTCATGCTTTCCACGGGTTTTCTCTAAAAATACTCATACAAAATTAAATGAAGTTTCGCCCAAAACAGCTTCCATGCACACCATAAGTCTTTGCCCTGGAGTTGAATAAACATAAATTCTGACCAATTCCTCAGTGCTGTTGTAAAGAACCCGGAGAGGTTATAATGAACTTCTGATTAATAAAATGTCATGCATGGAAGAAAAAATATTGGAATGAAGCACGTGAAAATTCGGTAGAGATTCAGGCATATACTTTTAATTGACAATTTTCTCCATCGCCGTAGACTTCTCGTCAACACTTTACCAAACAAAAGAAGTTGCATAGACTAAATTATTATTAGTATTCATGGCGACAATATAAGTTTTTTTTTCTTTTGGCAGACATCATTCAAAAAGCAAAACAAGAATCTGTGCCACAAGTTTTGCCCTTTCTAACTTCTCGAAACAAGACATATACCAAGAGCTCTAATAGCTTGATTCATCTTATTTTATAGAAATTTCATGTATTCCATTAGATTTCTCTGAAAAATAGTTCATATATTGTCCAAAAAAATTGTCAGAGCGATGAGACTTTGAAAATTTTGCTCTCTCAAACTTCTTACAGTAGAACAAATGATAAGAGACACGCTTTAATTGCTTGATTGGTCCTATTTTTTAAAAACTTCATGCTTTTTACGGGTTAAACTTTTTATAAACAGAAATTCTGAGCAATTCCTCAAAGCTGTTGTAAAGAACCCGGAGAAGCTATAATCAACCTGTGATTAATAAAATGCCATGCATGGACGACAAAAAATTGGAATGGAACACATGAAAATTTGGTAGAGATTGTGACATATATTTTTAATTAACAATTTTCACAATTTTCCGTGGGATTCCCATGCGAAAGCCGCCTTTAAACATAGAAGAATTTCAGCATATGCGGTCAAAGATTCT
Source organism: Eucalyptus victrix (assembly GCA_016097545.1). Lineage (NCBI taxonomy): Eukaryota > Viridiplantae > Streptophyta > Magnoliopsida > Myrtales > Myrtaceae > Eucalyptus > Eucalyptus victrix. The sequence goes on from CM027837.1 coordinate 33,605,550, forward strand.
TCTTTATTAGTGCTTTTGTGATGTACTATAATATTAGTCAAGTTGGTCAATTATATTATTTGGATGACACGAATCAATTATTGGCTGCAAGCATTTTGTCATCATCTGCAAATAAAATCAAAATCATAACGGCGGAGTGTTTGCCGGAGGTTGTTGCAAAACTAATACAAAAACTAACCTAATCTTACAATTAAATTAATGTGAATTAATCAAATAAATAAACAAGACATAATAAAGAACACCAAATATATGTTGATACTTGCTCTACAGAAAAAGATAGCAACAAATGATTTATTAATAATCAGAAAATGACAGACCGATGTTTGAGTGTTTCCAATCACTCAAAAAACCCACAAAATTTGCAAACAAAACAACTCAGTTAAATATAAATCTAACAGCACAAAATCCATTGTTTCATATACGTCTGAGCAGCCAAAAGAAAGAGAACGCTACTTCTTTTCCCTCGTGCCATGCCGCTTCTACGGAGGAGAAAAAATAAAAGGGAAAAAGTCATCAAAAATTCTAAAATATACTCACTATGACACATTTATCATGAACATTTTTTTGTTACATCAAAAGTCTCAAATTATGTCCACCATGACGTATTTATCCTAAACTTTTTCTTGTAACATAAAAACCTACATGACACATTTACATTCCATTAATATTCCGTCCAATGATTTTTCAACTAAAACAACGTTGTATCACACAGGTGCCGTGTTAGTATTGTTCTTCTTCCAAAGTCGATGTAAGCAGATTGTTTATTGGTGGGATCTTGATAGAAAGTAAATGTGTCGCATGGATACAAGATTGAGATTTTTGGTGTCACCAAAAATATTTTAAGGTAAATATGTCATAGTAGATATAATTTGAGATTTTTGGGTTTTTTTTTTTTAAATAAAGGCAAAATCCCCGCCTTTTATAATATATGTATGAGGCCCTTCTTTTCCGTCTGGCCGAGGAAAGCCTATACGCAAATATAAAGGAAGTCCAACAAGTCAAACAGGTCAAACTTGGACAAAACATTTTATCTCTTGACCTATCAAGACTTGGAATATTTAAAAGCTGGACATAGACTTCTCCACTATATCCTCTGTTGGTGATTCATTATCTATCTCCAGAAAATAATTCCAACGTAAACAAATCAAAATCTTTGATTTCATAAATTCGAAACGTAATTTAACAGACAAGCTCATCCAAAACTCGCAAAATTATCTTCTTCCATTGCCGGACGACTTTTCATTGACCCTGACCATATGGTATATCATGCAAATATACTCTGCAACGACAGAGGCAGCCTAGACTGGAACCGTAGAAGTATTCAAGTCAACAAAAGTAAATCTTTTGGCCAAAGGGTCTAATCCATCAGTCTAAACTCAACATGGTCCACACCACGTTTTGGCGCTTTTCAACCACTCCATGTTCGTCAGAATAAACACCACAATAACAGAATACCACATTATTTCTATAATTGATTAAGTAAATTACATAGAAACGACCAAATTATTCTGGAAATGGTCAAGCTCCATGCTTTGTTATAAAGAGGCCCTGCAACTTAAGTCGATTGACATCACAGCTTGAACTCTCTAAGAAAGTAGAAAATCTCTTCTGTATTCTCCATTTACTGTGTTGTTGAAAGACTGTAACTAGAAGAGCAACCCAATGGCGACGCAACCAAGTGAACAACAAGGGAACTCGAATCATGCCAAACCACCAGCAGGTACATGATCAAGTTTCAACCAAGAAAAAAAATGGTATAAGCGATGTGGTCTTATAATTTGCCAGAATTTGTATTTTGTCATGGTTCTTTTTCTTTGCTTTGTCATCGAACATACATCGACCTCAGCTAGGAAAAAGGATTAAAAATCAGTATGACAAGCATTTTGTGCTCACTCTTTCTCCTACATATATTGAAGATGTTCGTGTAAATGTCGGATCAGCTCCTTCTCAATCTGGAGGTGCTCCAGGTACGCTATACTTCAAAAGAGTTATATTTCATTGGGAAATTGATATTTGGGGTAGATCTTGATGAAATTGTTCTTTTCTTGGAACTTCTAAATGCCTGCAAGGAAAATTTACTAACACAATGGCCTGAGAAGTTCGGATCCATTTTGCAGGAATATCGAACAATTTAGTCGATGGAGAACATTACCAACCATTGTTGCAAGCTGCATTCACGGGTGACTGGGAATCTGCTGAAAAGTTTTTCCTACAACATCCTGCTTCAAAGTTAGCCAATATAACAAGCAGATCTGAAACTACGCTTCACATAGCGGCTTTGAATGCACATGACCAATTTGTTGAGAACCTGGTTGAGCTCTTGTCTCAATCTCCAGAAGCACTTGAAAAGGTTGATTGTGGTGGCCGCACAGCCCTCCACCATGCTGTCCTGTGTGGAAGGATACGGATTGTCAAGGCATTAGTTAGAAGTAATTGTAGGTTGACGCAAATACAAGATGAGGAAGGACGTGTTCCTTTCAATTTATCTACTCAGGAAGCTTCTATGCATAAGGAGATTGCCTGGTTCCTGGCAAAAAATACGACATTTGATGGGCCAATTCATCCCGACAGCAGTCCTAATGCAATTCAATGCATTGTAGGTCTTGCCTACGCTGGTCATCTTGGTAAGATTGCCATCACTCTGTCTCAATTCCGTCTATTTTTTTCCCCCTTCGTTCTAGACGTAGCTTATTTCATTGATCAACTTTGCTGGTGAATTTGGATAGATATCGTCCTTTATCTACTTCAGCAATGCCCTTCACTCATTCTAAGGAAAGGCCCAAAGGAAGGAGACAATTCTTTACTGGGCGTGTTGGCGAGGATGCAGTCTCACTTTCTTAGTGGAACTAGGCTCAGTGTTTGGGAAACGTTAATATACAAATGTCCGTACTTTCTGCACTTGCATCCCTTCATTACTGATTCCTTTCCAGAAGATCATACATGGCTCATCATCTGCTCTTTTGTGTCTGAACTGAAGGTACTCCAGTGGACATGACCTGCAAGCCAGCAGATGAAAATTCGAGGAATATGCAAACCTCGGCGGATCTGAGCGGTATGCATTATCTAATTTAGGACCTTCCACGATCTTTAACTCAAGTCAATTCACTTAGATTGATTCCCTCCCTACTAGCAAAGGAAACTGAAAATTATAATTTTTTTAGGATATATTTTGGTTCCTTGGCTTTGTTTTACTTGAATAATAGTCTGAACTCAAACTACTTTATGAGACAGCTATCTCCAGCAAACCACGTATGATTCAAACAAGTGCGTAAGTGGTGCATGAATTATTTAATGGACAACGTAACCAACGAATTAAGAAGCAAAACGAAACGGGGCTACATTGATTGGGGCCATTCGGCCTCATACACATCTCTGTAGCTGGTTACCCACACTCCCAAGTATTGATCCATGTGAATGTCAATGTTGATTGTTTTGATATCTGTAACCATCAATCATTGAGATCCTCGGGACACCAGTTATGATAATCTATGAAGTAAAGTATCTTCATTTCACATACACACAACGATTTTACATCCATTGACTTGGTTTTCTTTGTAACCTCATTGTAGCCCTTCAATGTCTTCCAAGGTCACTTTGGAATGCTGCCAACATTTTAGGTATGCATCAATTTTATGAAGACGCGGTCTCTATCTCCGCCTCTCTCTCCAACCAAAAGTCTCTGGCTTCTTTGTTTTTCACTTCTTTTATAAGTATAAAAATGTTTCTAGTTAATTTGTATGCAGTAGTTTGAAAATCTGACTTTAGTTGGTCCGCTGCCTGTATAGAAAAGTCCTTCCAAATTCACCGACCGATTAGTGATAAGTGTAGTTAAGTTAGTTTTGTAACTATTGTCGCCACATGTCAACCATCCAAAGGTGCATGTGTAATTAAATTTTTAATTCATTAGTTGATAAAAATCCTTTAGAAAATTATTCAAACTAAAACAAAATCAGATACGATTTCTTCGGCAATTTTTGTATGTTTTGAAAGATTTCCAGTATTCACCAAGTTCTAATTGCAAGAGTTATGGAACTAAAAATAAGAGGTAAAAAAATAATCCTTGAAATCGCAAATTGAGGCGAGATTTGATGTTAACCTAAGCTCATCTTACTTGTTGCTGATTGAAGCAGAAGATATGAGTTATGTTATCCTAAGACTTCTGGAGCAGGGGGACAAGCGCCTGGCTTCCTACACTATAATAAGATTGCAATGGATAAGGCCCAGATTTTTCATTTAAACGCACTTAGAATAGTAAATGCATACTTTTATTTGGAATAGGAGAGGATTTTGGCGTGAGCAAATTTCTTTGGCCCCAAAAAAAATAAAAAAATAAAAACCGTGAATCCCAGTATTCCACTCCACGTTATAGATCTTATACTCACAAGCTGTTGGCCAAATGAGCAGTGGCAAGAGAATTTGCTACTCTCCTTGTGATCTTGTACTCAAGACTTGTTAGGAACAATCTAAATATAAAATTCTAAATACACTAGGCCAATATGGGGGAGTGTCCTCTTGAAGATAACCAGAGGAGGACCACTGGACATATGCGAAATTTGGTCCACACACTACCTAATTGCTAAAGAAATTTTATATAGTTCCCAAAACTTATTCGATAATTTTTGCCCGCAGATGCTCTCACCCTGTTATCTTCACCCAGATTTCACATGCACCCAAAGTACCCATTGGCCCTTGTCCCTAATTTTTCTATTTTGTCTAAGAGGTAAGCGGAAATGGAAGTATAGTGTAGTTGCGCATTTTTATAATATAAAAATTTACTTTAGGATATAGTCGAGTTAACTATAATCACCATGTCATTGAGGCGTAACAAGTAAACTCAAACGTGACATACCATGATGCGACCTCACATGGAAGTTTTGGTCTTACTAGAGGCAGAAAGAATGATGATAAAAGAACTTGTTCTAGTACGGAGCATAAATAACAACACAAAGGATTGGACGGTCATTGTGAATTTTTATATTACTAGCTGCAATGTGCATTTGAATGATTTTACTATTGTAGATTATTCTATCTGTTTAAAGGTTACTATAATTTACTCTAGCTAGACACATGTAACTAGCGTGGTTAATTTCAGAATTGTTCTGTCAGGTTAAGTCTTATAATTGCATTAGCAATTACTAAAATTCACACTTTGCATTTGAGGAAAGAACCCAAAGAAGAAAGAGGTCAAAATATCTTTCCTAAAATATGAAAAGAAAAGAAAAGAATGAGATCGTTTTCCCAATAACCCTTCCCACCCAATCTGTTGATGAGTTAGGGGCTTAGGGAGAATAAATGACAACTTGTTAACTGTCCTTTGATGCAATTACTGATTAGGCGTCTGATGGAAAAAATTAAGGAAGCAAAGATGGAGAACTTTTTTCTTCCGGGGGGTAAAATCCATTTCGGGCTTTTCCTTTACATTTCTTTTTACTTTGTTTTTTAAAAATTTGTAGTACCTTCAATTACGAGGATTCATGATGTGAAGCTGAGACACAAGGCGGCCGTGGAGTTGGTAAAAATAGTTTGCGATGCGCTTTCTCAGAGGAGCACTACCGAGATCACCCAGTTTTTCCAAGATAAGGACCTGCTGGCTCAAGCTACAGTCAAAGGAATCAGTGAACTCGTGAAGCTATCCATTCAATATTTCCCAGAGCTTATTTGGATTTCGCCTTATGGTACTACGTTAATGACACTTGCTGTGCAGTATCGCCAAGAGAGGATTCTCAGACTGTTTTTGAAGGAGAGCTCAACCAATGGGTTGTCATTAGTTCCAGCGCCTACAGAGAAAGAATCGGGGAGGATGATGCGCGCTGCAGCAAAGTACAACCCTGATTTAGACGATGTAACAGTCTCCGGAGCAGCCTTTCAATTGCAAAGAGAACTCCAATGGTTTAAGGTAAGTACACTTTTTTTCATATAATTAGTTACTGCACGTAATGATAATTACAATAACTTCTCTTAATATATATTGGTTAGAACTTTATCTGGATAGTCTTGAGAATATACACACAACTATTTGTGAATAGCTATCATGCGATCAAGACTCCATAATTGTCAGGCCATTCGATCTTGTAAGCATTTTCATCAACTCCCTTTAAGACTCAAAATGAGCCACCAATATTTGGTGTGATTTTTTCAACACGCACAGAAGAGATTCACTTTTTAGGACTCGTTCTGTAGGCCGTTGTGGTTCGAATAATAACACTAAGCACACAATTAAAGTATGGCCGAACATCTCCCATAAGAGGAAAACCCAATGTAATAATAACACCATCGCATCAAGGGAGTCGTCAATTAAAGGATGCAACCTGATTGGGATCTCCTTTCTTGCTTCATATTCTTGATTCTCAGCAATGTTGTTATAACCAAAACTCTTTCACTGGTCTCAAGCCAATTGAGATGTCGACTTTGACATCATAATCATAAGAATTGCGATTCCCTTGACGGTTGCTCAAAGGAGCCTCTTCACCAGATGTTTTGGAATTGCACATATCATGGGAGGAATATTCTCTCCTCTTTGTTGCTTTTTCCTTCACGGTTATGACGGCGATCATCACATTTCAATAATTGAGATCTCTCCAATTGTTCTCTGAGTTGTTATACTTTTCTTTTCGAATCTTCCATTTGACATCACGGTGGTCACCAATGAGTCCACAACGAGGACCACCAGCCATAGCGAACGCTTTGACACCAACTCATACAAGGAGGTTCCGAAGTTTAGAAGGGTAGATGCTCATTACCTAGAGGAATCCACCTCGAGATTGAAGGCATGTACGTCACCACTCAATGACATCTATCAAAAAGATACCGAGTTAACGTAAATCAAATCAAAGAGTTTAGTTGCACAAATTCACAAAATACTCACCTTCAACGAAGCCTTTGACACTAACCTTCCAAGCACGGGCAAATCCCATAACACTAGCCTTTTATTGCTAAGAAGACCAACAACCCCTAGACGGATCATAAATACTAAAATTGACTCTTGACTCAAATGATTATAGGAAAAATATATGATGCATAGGTCTCAACAAAGCACAGGAAATAATAGAAGACTCATTCTCGGATTTCTCAACCAGCTTTTAATATATTTTCCCTAATTTCCTCTAGAAGATTCCAAATTGGATGAAACTTGATTCATTGGAAAGAAGAAACATAGTGCTTTCCATAAATTTATCATGTGGCTATGCTGAAGCATGAAACCATGAAAGCTCAAAAAAATTCTTCCAGCAGAGATGGACTTAACCTCTAAGCAGTTTCACACTAAGTGTTGGACAAGTCTTACCGTCCGTGAGATGATCCTTTGTCATTTTTTGAAAATTTTCAATAATTCATCCACTTATTGTAACGCATGTGTGTGACTTTTATGCATAGGCTGTGGAAAGTTGGGTTACCCCTGACATGAGATCCGCCAGGTCAGGGCCCAATCAAATAACATACTGGCAAATGTTTGTGGAGAATCACGGAAAGTTGCTTGAGAATGGAAAGAACTGGGTGAAGGAGACGGCAGATAAGTGTATGCTCGTCTCAACTCTAATCGCCACAGTATTATTCGCTGCTGCTTTTACTGTGCCTGGCACCAATAATGACACGAATGAATTCCCATTAAAGGGCTCCGTTTTGGTTTTTGCAATTTCGGATGGGTTGGGTTTGCTTTGCTCTGTGATGGCCATCTTGCTATTCCTAGCCATCTTAACTTCAAGGGATGAGCCGCTAGATTTTCTCAACTCATTGCCTATGAAGATTATAATGGGCCTTTCATCTCTCTTCCTCTCCCTGGCTTTCATGCTGGTGGCCTTTGCTGCAACTCTCACATTTGTGCTAGATAAGACATTGGAGTGGGTCGTCATTCCCATTGCTTTGCTGACCTCTCTTCCGGTGATTTTATTCATAGTACTGCAGCTTCCCCTGCTATTCCAAATGGTTAAATCCACTTATGGGCCTAGCATCTTTCGTGCCGGGGGCATACAAAAGTGAGGCATTGGACGAGATCATGTGATTGACAAATTTGATTTAAGGGTACAGGTCTTCATTATAGTTGGTTGTAGCTGGGCAAATGCAGTACTTAATGTATTTCCTCAAAGTATATGGACAATTAATATGCAAACTTATGTTCCACTACCTTGTTACGAAAGATCTATTTATAGAACGGTTTGATCAATTTAAAGTTTCAGCCTACAAGAATCTATATATGGATAAACAATCATTTTATGCCTTGACTACTAAAATATGTACGATCACGGATAATTACTTTCTTTGAAAAATCGTTTTGTTTAGCTTTTATTTTTATAATTTAGATGCAGGAATATTTTCTTCAACTTAAATATTCGGCCTCCAGGTAATCCAAAATAGGCTCCTTATGTCATAGAAAAAAATTATTTTATATATTTATTACCAAAATATGGGCAATATTGCAATATAACATTTGAATTTTTTTCCTTTTTATAGCTTTGAGGCATGAATTTGTTCCATAAAACTAAAATTTTGACCGTATTTGAAAAAAAAAAAAAAAAAACAATCAGCGTTATTCTTTATAGACATTTGAAAATTAAATCTATAATTATGGAAACTATTATTTTAAAAGATTTACTACCAAAACAGGGGCTATCCTGGAATAAATTTCTAAACATTTAATTTTTCTATATAGAGTGCTCTCTAGATGAACAATTTGATAATTGAAACAATCCATATATAAAGAATATCGTTAATAAGAATTATAGCAAACTCAGGACTTTATTCTTTTGAACTATAAAGTAACTAAAATTTTTAAAATATAAGACTTTGTTCACATGAATTATGAAACAGATTGAATTATACCTGTCACAATCTTTGATCATTATTTAGTTATGTATAGATCTTTCATAATAGTCTATATTTATATAACAAGGGTGGGCCTATGTCCACCTCCTCCTTGGCTTGGTACAAACCTTTTATTGTCAATTGATAAAAATAACCTTCTATGTTAGGACGCAAGATTAATCACCCAATTATCCTAATTTTTTTTTCTATCCCATCTCTTTTCTCACCTCGTATTTATCTGATTAAAACATTCTTTGATGCTTGAAAATAAATTATTTAAGCATGCTTTTTCTCTCTCATGTTTTCTCTCCCACTACCGCCCCTTCTTTTCCCATCTTCTTTTTAAAATCTGACCAATATTACTAAGATTGTAACTTTAGTCCATAAATTCTAAGTTGTTTTACCTGCTTCATCTTGCTTACTTGTTGCGTTACCAGATGATGCCTTGCAGGGCATTCTTTACGGAGAAAAACTGCCCCATCTGGGGTAGCGCCTCGTGCTGTCTCACTGCTGTTAAGATGAATAGACAAGTTACAGTAAAGAATTAATAGTTTAAGCAAAGTAGTATCTTTATAACAAAGTTAGAAACTTAAAAAGATTTAATCCATCATAATTTAGAAAGAAGATGGGAGAAGCAATGGTAATGGGGGAAACAAAACATGAGAGAGAAAAAGTATGCTTAATTAATTATTAATCATTTTTCAAAGTAGAAGGATATTTTAGTTAGTTAGCAATAAAAATAGAAGGTGAAGAATAGCGATGAGAGACATAACACTAGGGCAAATGGGTGACGTATAAGGTTATTTCAATCAATTGAAAATAAAAGGCGTGTATCAAGCCAAGGAAAAAAAGTAGAAAAAATTATAAATCTATTGCATTAGTGCTAATTTAATCTTAAACTTTTTGACCTAGTATCAATCAAATCATGATGTGGACTGTTTTAAATAATATTTTAATATTTTTTGAATTTTTTATTTTTCTTTTTCATTTCTTCTTCCTTTTGCCGATGACTAGCCATCGGCCACAGTTGATTGGATTAACAGTGCCTAGGCGAAGGTCGCCGTCACTGACCATAAGCGAGGGTGAGTGAGAGTTGGCCTTGCCAAATCTAGCAAGGGTTAGCCTTCCCTAGGTGAGATCTAGCAAGGCCAACCCTCAAAGAATTATTATGAACCTATATGACTATTGACGCTTAAAATTTTGAATAGGTTTTTAATTAGGCCTCAGTTTCTTTTATTTATTTTCGGATAATAAATACTAGATAATAAGAAAAAAAAACAACAAAAAACAAACAAAAAAAGGAGCAACCAAAGGGGGCTGGGCCTACGAGCCTAGCCCCTCCTTCTTTCTCATGCAGACCCCTAAGACTCGGCCCGTGCGACCTAGCCCTTTCCCCCCAAAGCTCGGCTCCCTTCGCTTGTCTTCTTCCTCGGTTTCTTCTTCCCCTTGCCTCTGCAACACACACGCAGAGGGTGCACAGTGGTTGGATGGAGAAGTGGCTGAGGTGACGCTGGTCCGGCTACCTCGAGGCCGGTCAGCGTATGGGGACCAATGATCGAAGCTTCGTCGACTAGCCATCCCCTCGTCTCCTAACAGCGGCAAAGGGCACACCGCGAAGGATCAAGGGCTACAAGCTTCGAACCTCCCCCGAGAGACTTCAGGGGAGGCCTGAGGACGAGCGAACCAAGACCCGAGGTCGGCTGGAGTAAAAGAGGTAGATTTGAGCGTGAGGGTCTGGATCTACGAGAGAGAGGTCTTGAACCGGGGAAGAAGGCTCCAGATCCAGAGGAGGGAGGTCACACCGTCGCTGTCTGGTGGCTGATGATGCAATCGTAGCTCCAAATGCCACAACCTAACCCCGATGCCACCGCCTCGAAGGCTCCCTGCCACCGTGTCCAGCTGTGCCTTGACACTACTATTGCACCAAATCTCGCCGAGTTGTGCCCCGACGCCATCACCAGGCTTTTGCTGAGCTTTGCTACCGTGCCGTTGCCATTGCCGTTCAACCACTAGTGACGCTCGCAGCCCCAACGTCGTGCCTCAACGCTGTGCCCCAACATCGTCCAGATTTGAGTGGGCTTCAGAGAGCAAAGGGTTCCGTCACCATCGCCGCGCTGGACTACTGGCGAGCGGTGCCGCCATCCCCGCGACATCGTCTAGATCTGAGTGGGCTTCGGAGAGCAAAGGTGTCACGCCTTGATCCTTAGGCACACACTCATCCCTCACCTTTGGTCGATTAATAGCAATGTCCCAAGATGCATTGCCAACCCTTTCACTTTATTACACATGCGGAAGCATATAACAATGGGACAGAAAAGTAGGGCCAATTTTCTACAACCTTTCAAACGAATCAAACCTTTTATAAGAAACAAGTTTATTCACAACATCAAGTCACTTACAGAAGTATCGACTTAACCAAAAATGAATTGTTCTATGGCCAACAATCCATACAGGTTCGCTAATTCCGATTCTTCCACCTTCCCAACCTGTGGGACTTCCGGTTCTCCACAATCGTCACCTAGGGACCTAAAAATGGTTATATAATAACCGGTGAGATAACGTCTCAGCGAATTCTATCCCTTAAGACTCGGTTAGGAAGCCAATACACTTTAGGGCTACCTAAGCACAGTATGAGTTAGAGGACTTACCTTGGCCTCAGTTCCTTCTTACAGGTCAGTATATATTAGATGTATAAGAAACACATCAATTCACATCATTAGATCAAATCATTGATCAATCAATTTAGTTGATTACATGTCATCACGACCTTCCCCTGGTCGGTACATTCAATACTATCCATAAAGTTTGACTTTATTCTAGGACTGCTCACCAAAATTTGAAAATAGATAGTATAGCTTGCTCAGAGCTGATAATATAGTATACTGTATATATGCTCGCTGAAAGCTGATAGATTAGGGCTCTCAGGCCATCATAGTAAACTATATATGCTTGCCTAAAGCTGACATATCGCCCGTAGGCTGATATAGTATACTAGTACAATGCTCGCCCAGATCTAACATATCGCCCGTAAATCGATATAGTATACCACTCAAATAATATAGTCAACTTCTCATTTTTATCATACCCGATAAAAATATAGTCGTGGGTGGATACACGGTCGGCCTTAGCTAAAATATTGTAATTTCATCATTTACGAATATCCCACCAATTTCAATAGCCCATTACATATTTTTGGTGTTGTAAACCGATGCCCGGTTAATTTCCAATCACTTACCAAAATTAATTAATTTAGGAATAAAATCCTAAAATCAGAATTAAATCAATTTAGCATGAAATAAATAAATGGACCACACCACGATAATCAGCATAAAATTCCGGTTATCGACTATCACAGCCTAATTTCCGGAAAATAATTAATTAATTAATTAATTATGCAAATTATTAAATAAATATAATAAATCCAATTTATGCCCGTAATGCCTAATTGGAAGCCGAGACGAGCCTAGAAAATTACCGAGACTCGTTCAATAAATACTATGACCTATTTCCTTGCTAACTACACTATCCATTGCTTAACATGCATAAATAAGTTCTAATTTAATTACTCTAATTTAATCTACCCATCTAATTGCACTTCATTAAATTTAATCAATCTCTAAGCATTATTGGCCTACTAAGTGAGGATTAGTGAGCAAAACTCACTTGATTAACGATCTGTTTGGATCAATTTGACGAAGACGTGACGAGGAATGAAAAGTTCCAAATCGGCAACACCAACCGGGAACAAATTGGACCCAAAACTTGGCCTGCAAAACCTCACGGGCTGTTGGATTTTCTTGGCTGTTGGGGGCCGATTTGCGGGGCTGATTCGATGGCGCTGCTGGGCCTGCTTTGCTGACCTCGTGGGGATGGCAGAAGACTCGACTCCGCGTGGCTTTGAGGCAGCTGGAATCAAACGAATGAAGATGAAGTACAGCCGAAGCCACGTCTAGCGAGCGAAGGAAAAATGAAAACGAACAGAAGCAGAGAGATAGAGGAAACCGAGAGAGATTGGGGGGGGGGGGGTATGTCGGCAACGTGGGGGGAAGAAAAGAGATAACCTTTGACTCAATCAAAGTCAAAGAATGGGGAAAAATTGGACACGGCAGAGATGGATTTCGGTGGCGGTTTCCGCAAGCGCGCGCGCGAGAGAGAGAGAGACAGAGAGACAGAGAGAGAGAAAGTGTGCGAGTGAGTGGGGAGGGGGATGAAAACGTGCGGCCAAGGAAAAGAAAGAAAAATAAAAGGAAAAATCCTATAATCCAAATTTCTTGGCCCCACTTGCTTTTGTTTAGGCTAGTTTGATCCCCAAAAATTCCCATACTAGAGCACTTGATCCTCACTTACGTTCTTGCATCAAATTTCCCTCAAACAACAAATCTCGGGCAACAAAAACGACCATTTCCTTCAATTCCGAATTCTAATTCATTTTTTTTTTCAGAATCCGATTTTCTGAATAAACAAATCCGGTTGAGGTCCAATTTGAATTCAGGAAAAGCTCAAACAACTTCCATTCACCAATTCAGTCACACCGAGATGCCAAAAATTCCTTCAAATTGGTCAATCCGAATTTCCGTTCGTTTTCCGAATTGTCCGAAACGATTTTTTGTAAAAATTCCGAACTTACCGAAAATTCCTCGAAAGATGAGTCGACATTCCTAGAATTTATTGTGACATGATAGAATCTTCAATTTCTAAAATTAGACTCGAATTCACGATTAATTTTCATTCGGGCGTTTTTATCGTAACCCAGGCTACCAGGTAGTTTTCGGAGATTTTTAATGCAAATGAACCGTGATCGATTTTCTTCGAGCCACTATGAACTCACTTGACACATTGGCAACTTTCAGTTGTCGTGAAAATCTCGATGATTCAAATACGGACAAACCTACCAAAACGACAAAAGAATTAGTTTAGGACTAGTCGACGAGAATTTTCTAATTTAGTAGTGTCACCTACGATTAGCCACACATCTCAATCAAATAGACCTATCTCTGATTTCAAATCGATTTTATATTGTGCCGTAATGGCCTCTAAAGATGAGCACGGTCGATAAGTCAATTCTTAGTCGAATTCTCAAGTCTATTGTCTTGAAATTCCTTAATAGCTTCCTTGAATAGCCTAGTTATCTCGAGAGTGATCAGCTTTAAGAACAGCCCTATAGGCGTGTCAATGAAATGCTCGATTTATTCGATAGAAAATGGGACTGAAAATCTGGGATATCACAAAAGGGTTCCGTCGTCGTCACTACATTGGATTGCTGCCGAGTCGTGCTGCCATCCCCAAACCAATTGCAACCCTAGTTTACTGAGCTGTCACTGCTCACCATGCCGCCGCTACTCAGCTAGCCCTATAGCCACCCGACACCCACTGTCAAGCCCGATGTTGCGTCAAACCGACTGGTGTTGCTTGCCTCGTATAAGTAACGGTGGGCTTCGCTCGCCTTCATTGCCGTCGTTCCACCCTCCTAAACCTTAGCCACTGTCTGCCTACATCACCGCCGTCGAGTCACCGCCGAGTGACGTCCCAGCTAATCCCCCCTTCTCGGTGCCGTGGATCGTTGAGCTCTAGGGTTCCCAAAAACGAGGTCGGCCGCGTGACCTAGTCACCCTAGGGTTTTCTCATGTGGGTCGAGCGCTATACTTCAATCGGGTAGGGTTTAAGAAGAATCAGGTTGAATGAGCATGGGCCGAGTCAATTTTGTCTCAAATAAAAGAGCTGCTGGGCTTCAATTTCTAGGAAAAGAAGACCGGACTAGGCATGCGCATCAGGCCCGACCTAGTTAGGACTCCACCAGGCCGGAGCGCACGATCCAAGCCAGTCTGGGGTAGGATCATCCGACCTGATCCAGCCCAAACTCGGGTTGGACCCAACCTAGGGATTTGACCCGAGTCCTTTTTAATTAATATATTAAAATAATAAAAATAATATTTTAAGAAATAAGAAAATCCAAAAAAATCCATATTTTTTTAACAAGGTAAAAAAAGTTAGAAAAAGCCAAAAAAATGATTTTTATTTTCAAAAAAAGATCAAAAATCCAAAATATGCTTTTTATGTCCAAATAAAATGAGAAAAAGATCCAAAAAATGTTTTTCCTTCATAAGATGCATGGAAAACCCCTCAAAATCCAAAAAGCCTTAGGGTTTTAACAAAATTAGGTACTGAAAGGACATTAGTGATTAACTAGTGTAATCAAGTCATCAATCCTAATTTCTCTAATTGCGCAAGAGTGAATATTTCTCCCGATATTTCGCTTGGGTTTCTAATTGACCCACCCCAAATAGATTAGTGGCGACTCCTTTTTAAAATTAACTTATAAATAAAAAACTCAAATCATTAAGTCGTGAATTGGTGGGCCTGAGGGAGCCCAGGCTAAGCTTAATAGACCTAGCCGAACCATTAGCCTCCGTAGGCACCCACACTAAAATGAGGCACTGAGAAAAGAGGTTGCGATAGATTGGCGACTCCGTTGGGGACAATTTTTGAGGATTTATGCCGTTTTATCTTGTTTAAGCACTTTACTAAATTGGGTTTTCTTTCTTTATGCGGGTTAGTAGCTTAGAGGTTTATTTTAATTTTGATTAAAATAAAATTTTTTTGTGATTATAAACTGTTGTGCATGCTTTACTATTTTAGCATTGCACATGACGCACACAACTCGGCTGCTGGACTTGGGCTGTCATAGGATATTTATGATGGTGTTAAGAAAGATATAGCTTTGAATGCAAGACTGCGATGTAGAGGTTGCCTTTCTTTTCCCCAAATTTCTTTAGGTAAAGCCAAGGTTAAGAGGGTATGATGCCAACTCGAGGCTGTGACGACCAGACACCCTTTTAATTTCAACAAGCCTTTTCAGTTAGAAATCGAGCTGCACGTACCATACACATGTCTCTATGCTTGCCATTTTCTTTAAAAGCAAAGTAATTTCTTTACTTTTACTCAATCCTTTTCATATTAGCCCATGGCAATTTAGGTACGTTTTTCGAGTCCCAATTCATATGTGATGGGAAAGATGATATCCAGTTTATTCCCTCTCCTAAAATAGAGCTCTTCAAATGCTGGTGTCAATTGGACCAATATGCCCAAGAGCGCGTGAAAGCCAAAGTCGGTCATCTTCTATTGTCGATCCAAATCCCTATTTATTCTGAAGTCATATAGGCCATAGCACATTACTGGTGGCCAAAGACAACTACTTTTACGTTTGGTGGGTTCGAGCTAACCCCAACTTTGGAAGAATACAATATCATCATTAGAATGCCTTTCGAGAAAAAGCTTGTTAGGCCATTATCAAGCATTGACTCGTTACGTGGGTTAGCACGATTTTTAAGAACTTAAGTCCATGTTATGAGGTAAATTCTTAAAAACAACCATAATACCTGCCCACTAGCATTTTTAACTGTCTATTTTGAAAATCAACCATTGACCCAAAAAAGTGAAATTTTTCTCCTAGCCTTTTTCGGGTTCATCATTTTCCTCCATCAAAGAGACGCCATGAGTCCCTCAATGGCATGGGTGGTTGATCAAGTCTCGAGAGGGAAAAATTGTGTCAACATGATTTTAGCCAAAACATTTTTGTCCTTTAATTGTCTTAAGGAAAACACGGAAAAATCATGCGGGCCTCCCCAAAAATTTTGCAGGTCTGGTTCTTTACTCATCTAAGTGAATTTTGATGCATCATACGATCATCTGAAACAAATGATTTGGAAAATCCATTATAGAAATTTGTGGTTCTAAGTCTATACATTCCCAACCAAAGCCGTTTTAACTGGATAAATTTCCTGAGAAACCCCACTTCATAGGCATTCCAATGGTGTGGTGGTTGGTTCAATGAAAAGAGAGCTCGCTTTACTTACAAATGTTGCCATCCAATTCTATTGCTCGGCCTCACCGATGCCACTCCCTATTACCCATATAGGGTGGCTCAATAGTGTGAAGCCTTTAGGAGATCCCGCCACTTTCTAAGAGGAAGATTCATCCACTCCATTTGATCCATCAAAGCCGTGACTATGCAGTCTAGATTGCCATTATCAAGGAAACATGGAGTAAGTGCTATCGCAAAAGGATCGTGGTACCTGAAAGGCTAGAGGGTCAGGAAAAGGTCCATCATGCTTCTGTGTCCTACATCCACAATTATCGCATCCCGACAAAACTGAGGCCATCCGTCCCTCACCCATTCAACGAGATCAGCCAACAAGAGCAAGCAGAGCATATGCAAAGGATTTGGGAATAGGCTGGATACATGTCTCAGAACCAGTACAAGAAGGCAAACACCTTCGCAAGAACAAGGCTCCCCGTCGCATTTAAAATGGCAATCATGTGTCCTCTAGTGTTAATATTATGAGAGTTTCGTCCCATTGTTTAGGGACTTATGTTTAATATTTAATTTTTAGTTTTGTCATTTTAACTTTAAGTTTAGGTGTCAAAATACATTGTCTAAGTATGTTGCTTGTAAAATATTTTTTGATAAATAAAAACAGCTAAACCATTGCCATGGGTCAATCTTTGTCTACTCTTGCGCTCATTCAATGTTTTTGCAGACAAGTAATTATGAACTGCCGGCCACCAGTCGCTCGCGAATGGCCTCATGTAATAAGGCCCGATCAGAATGATGTACAAAACCGCCTCGCCAACATTGAAGACAGCGTAGGACAGATGTCCATTATCCTTTGACAACTTTTGAGGCAAATGGAATCCACTTAAGTCAAGTGCAACTCCATAGCTAGTTTAAACACCCTCATGACACCTGCGAATTTGCTAGAGGATAACCAACATGATAGACAACTAGTAAAGATCATGAAGAAACCGAGCTAGTTGTAGGGGTAAGAACCCATGGACTTATCAAATTGCACCGGTGTTAAGATCCTTGAAGAGCCTAAGTGCCTGAATGTGAGAGTTACACCAATACCTCTCGCCTAGAGGCCTACTTGCATGCCTACTTGGTCCGAAAAATGATCTAATTGTACCAATCAAACCAGACTAGCCCCGCCTTATGATGGTATATCATAAGGAGGATTATTCTCCTTAAGACTTGAGAGAAACTAACTTATGCTTTCCGCTAAGAATATGATGTTGATATCAATGCTGACATCACCCTGCCTTATGAAGAGCCAGTAGTTGTGGAGTATGAAGAGTCAATGATCGTAGAGAGGAGGGGTAATATGTTCTTAAGAACACATGCCTCGTTAGGAAGAAACCCAACTGCCCAGTCTGACCTGTAGCCCACAGGAGAAGAACTAGTATGACAAAATATTGATACGACCTTGCATGGTAGATGGACGACCAAGCAATATGCTATTGCTGAAAAGCTTCCCACTAGAAAAGGCAAAGAGCCCGCATATGAGGTCAATGACATAGAGCCTGCTCAAGACCAGGGCAGGGCAAGACAGCTCCCTAGGCTTACTACAAGAGTTAGGGTCCAAAGAATATTGACCCCCATCAACCTAGGGAGTGAAGCTTCACCATCTCTCACTCCCCTTGACAAAATGCAACTGGCGAAATGAAGGGCTTTACTTAAAAAGTCCGGACCAGGAGTCAAGAAAAGAAAGCATAAGCAATTCGAGTCAACACTTGCCACTGAGTGTAGGAAAAATCTGATAGCCAATGAGTCACCACACTAAGGCTTCAAGCATCCCCTAGGGTACAATCCTAAAGGCTACCAATCCCTGGGATACAATCTTGAATGTTACTAGTCCTTGAGGTACAATCTTGATGGCTACCGATAATACACAGATGAAAGCAGTCATTCATCATATGAATGCTTCCCACCCATACACAGGATCCAAAGCCCATTAGAAGAGAGAACATTCGTTTTCGTCCGTCATGACTTGCCTCCCAATGAGCCGCTAGATTTGTCACCTGACCATGAGGATGGCATAAACGCCTCATCCTCGTTTGGTGATTTTGACCCTAAAGAAAGCAATGGGATAGGGCTCGTTTTGTTCAACTTTAGGGAAATGGCTTTGCATTTCCCCAAGTATCTTTGAATGAATGGGCATTTTATGAAGGCAAGTGTGTTTGGAAACTCATTTTTTGCGTATATTTTGCGAAACAACTTTAAAGTGAAAAGAAAAAGGAAAAAAAGAAAAGAAAAGGGAGGAGGAGATGCAGCTGTGTGGAGAGAGGAAAATCTTGAAGGAATAGCTTGACAGTGGTTACGTGGCGTAGGGAGGCGTCTGGTGGCGGTGGCGGCGGCGGCGGCGGGGTGGGGGAGGTGGCTTGCCTAAGGTTGCGTGACCTCAAGCGACGTCATTTGAGGTTGAGCTGGTGCCTAAGTCGCGTGACCTAGGCGACGCCCAAGGTAGCCCGACCTTAGGCCATCTCACTTGAGGCCGCGCGACCTCCAACGGCGTCACTGGGGTCGCTTGACCTTAGGCGGTGGCCCTTGGGTCACACGACCCAGGCGACACTTGAGGTCACCTGACCTCAGGCGAGGCTTCCTAGTGGCCAGATCTGGGCCCCCGGTGGCCAGATCTAGCTGCGCGTGGCTGAGCGACGCCCATCGGCTGAGCTTCGCAGTGGAGCAGCTTATCTAAGGAAGAAGACGATGGATATTGTTTTTTGAAGGCAAAAGGGGAAAACATGATTATTAGTAAGGGCAATACTAGAAAGAAAAAAATTCATTAAACTTCAGTCTAGCATTCCAAATGCTAGCATTTAGCTAATGAAGCCTAAAAAATGTTAACCAAACGCTTAATATTTTTCCCAAGGGGCTTTGGGAGCTCAAAGCCCATTCCCCCAAAGCCCCTTAGGAATACCGAACCAAACGGGGCCATAATCTCGGTAGAGCCCAGCTTTCCTAAAGTGGCAGAATTCATCACCAAAATGAATATGCAATGGGAAAACTAGTGGCCTAACCAAGACACACCAGGCCTGTTTTGCCCTCATAGGATCATGACCCCTAGAGAAATGTGGACACCTAATCTCGGCAAGTATAACGGCATGACTTGCCCCATAGCCCACTTGCAATATTTTCATGTAGAAATGAATCGGCATTACAGCCCGATGTCATTTACAACTCAGGCTTTCCAAGAAATTTTTACAGGGTCTACATTGCAATGGTTCATCACTACCAATATCTACCTTATAAGGGATTGGAATGAGTTGTCTTCTACATTCTTATATCAGTACCAAAGCCAGATTGAAACTGAACTACCTTGTGAGAACTTGGTGCGCTTCAAGAGAAGACCAGTGGAGGACTTCTAGGCATATGCAGAAAGCTGGGAAGCTTTTAGAATGCAAACCTACCCTCAACTGGCCGAAGAAGAAATGATAAAGCTATTCATAGGAGCTTTACCTCACAAGCATCGCTATTGGTTGCATGGATTGCACTTCCGTAGCTTCAATGAAGTGATCCTCTCATGCGAATACTTCGAGTCTACTGGAGGCGAAGAACTCAGGGGTGCTTGATTTCAAGACTATCACTATCGAAGTGCCCCTATTCGTAGGAGTTTCCTTGGGTCCTACTTGTTTTTATAATCTCATGTTTTCTATCCTGTCTAGTGTGTTACTATTATATTTTCTTTTCAGTAATCTAATGTACAATTCTAATATTTTATTTTGAAAGCATGAGGTGGTATCCCAAACCAGCCCAGTGATGCTATCAAACCATGAAAAGAAAATATCATCCAAAGAGAATACTGAGGGCTAGGCTTCCTCATGCTTTCTCCCCCCTAAAGATATGTACTTTTGAAATTAAAAAAATATTTTATTGCCAAAAGCTTTTGATGGTTAGGTTTGACAAATCAATACTGGCCAAGCTAGTACATGGAAATGACCCATATTGAATTCACCTGACTTCGTGTAAAAGGACGTGTCATCCATGAGCCAATTAAGGAGAATAATTAACATGGCGTAATGAGAGACATAGGACTTCGTGTCCTCCCCATACTCTAGGTCTACTCAATCATCTGCAAACCAGTGAAAGGTAATGTTGTATCGCTTCCAATCATTCAACTCTTAGAAGAGTTTGTGACTAACATGATCCCTCTTATATGTTGTAGGATCACTTGACCATCAAATATACGGATAACAAGTCAATGAGAGATATGTCAGACTTTGATAAGCTCTCCCAAATGAAATGGCGCCTCAAATATCGCCAAAGCAGACGGCAGAAACCTTTCGGGCCTCAAGTCACGTTTGACTTTGGCCCTACCAATTGATCTATTTTTGCATCCTCCCTTCTACGAGGGCAAAAAGCAAAAGTACTCATCAGATCAATGATCAGATTCCCAACCCCAATTGATCCTTCTTGTGTCATTTCCCTTCTTAATAGGGACAATCTATCGACACCCATTTGTGAATAACCCTTTGTGAATAACTCTTTTGATGTTCACAATTTAATGTATTTGGAAACACCATTTTGTTAACCCCTAAAGCTGCCAATAAGGTCTTTTTTGAGCAAAAACCATTTACTTTGAGAGTACAAGCTCTATCATATATAAAATGCTACATGCCATTTCCAAATGGATTTTGCATGATGATTTTATTTGTCTAAATCTCTGATCCTAGTAAGGATTATCAAAATAGACAGCGGAATGAAAGACATAAGATTGACTGAGCATGCTGGATGAGGTGCATCAAGATAATGAAAGGCAAGCCATATCCTACACATAGTCCCAAATCTATACACTTGTGAGATGAGTGGAGAAAATTCCATGTCTGTAGGGTCAAGGATTCTCTCGCGAATGGTATGATAACCAAAACAATGAGGGGCATTTCATTGCTTACCCCCTTGAGCCCCATACATTGTGAAGTCTTTTTCGTACCCTTGTCAAGAACCACCCCCACACTGTGCAAATTAGAGATGAGGCGGCATCACAAGACGAGAAGAGGGATAGAAATTTCTTACACTTGCATCAATCTTTAGGTGTCTTTATTGCATATGAACACTCATGATAATTTAAATGCTAAAGAATGACAAAAAGCAATTCATTCTAGAGCAATTCATTCTCTATGCACTTGTATAGGCCGATTGAGTCTGTAATTTCACCATCACATTGAGACAAAACAGAAGTTATTGCCATTCAAGCAATATAGCCTAGAGCACCGGTTGAATATGAAGACTTTAGAGTCCAATAGCAATGCTTCGTTTGAACTTGCCTAGGCCAGTCCTTCTAATGACAAGAAAAAGCATGGGCATAAAAAAATAGTGTACCTGGTAAAAGCAAGGTTAATGCCTATAAGTGAAATATTGGAATAAAAGCTAGGGGCATAAAAAAAAAAAAAAGCAGTGTGCCTGGTAAAAGCAAGGTCAATGCCCCCCAGACAAAAAGATACAGCAAAGAAAATTTGCTATTGTGGTTTAATAAATAGAGCCTCCACCTAACAAGGAGAAGAAAGACTAGTGGCAAATGCCAAGGCAATCAACAACTCTTACCCTTTTACATATAAGTCAAGCCTACATTGTGTCCCATTGTAAAAGTCTCTTCAGACTAGGGCACTTCAATTAACGTAGGATTTCATATGTTTATAAGCATCGCTTGAAGAAGTATGAGCAAGATTATTCTATCTCTTTTCATAGGATTCCTGACTTGCAAACCCAAAGATGATCCTAAAGCATCTTTTTCATAGAGCCATGACCTTAATGCTCCCTTGGATAAGCCATCGACTAAGCCTATATTACGGTCTCGACAAAGACTTCTCATATTGGTAAAGTCGTACTACTTGCGAGAATACTTGGACCACTGCTGACATAATGACAGTGAGATAGTGTGGTCATTATAAATCCTGCATCAATGGTTAGGATAGCCTTTTCCATGAGAGTGAGTGAAAAGTCCGTTTAGACTTAAAGTCCCTCATCTGGCATGTTCAAGACATCTACAATCTGGAATGAAGGTTTTCTTTGAAAATTTTCCCTAGTGGAACTCAGATGATACAAAATTGACAAAATTATCATGCATGAATCACATTTAAATTCACGAATTTACAGCATGTACAATCATGTGTGCATACTGTGCAAATAATAGACATACCCTTAGAAATCAGAGATATCGCCAAGTAAGCATATCCTATCCCCATTTGTCTTTGAGTACATACCACTGTTTATGTACTCTCTCATGGACGATTGACCCATTCGAATTGTCTCCGAAGTTTGGATGCTTGCAACTATTCAGGTATCCCTTTGTCTTTTAGTACTAGTCACCGTTCGGATACTCCCTTTTCTTGACACTCAACCTGTTTGAGTTGTCTTCTAAGTTTGGATGCTTGTAACTATCCAAGTATCCCCTTGTCTTTGAGTACCTGCCACTACCTGGGTACTCCCTCTTACTAACACTCAACCTATTTGAGTTGTCCCCAGAGTTTAGGTACTGGCAACTAATCAAGTATCCCATTGTCCTCTAGTATCCAACATTGTCCAAATACTCCCTCCCATGATGCTCGACCTGCACGAGTTGTCCTCAAAATTATACCATGAATGCTAGTAGCTATTCAAGTATTCCACTACTTTGTGTGCTTGTAGTTACTCTGGTGTTCCAGCCCCTCCGAGTACCTGCGGCCATCCAAGTAAACCTCATGCGTAATTCAAATTTATGTTATCAGGAGGTGACAGACCTTCATGAATATGCAAGCCATGTCCTTGAAATTCCTAATTGTTAAGAGGTGGGAGACCTTAACAAATATGCGAGGCGCGTCCTCAATATTCCCATTACCAGGAGATGAGAAGCCTTCACGAATATGTGAGTCGCGTCCTTGATATTCCCACTACTAAGAGGTGAGAGACCTTCATAAATATCCTAGGTACATCCTCGATATTCCCATTACCAAGAGGTGAGAGACCTTTATGAATATGCGAGATGCATCCTCGATATTCCCATTATTAGAAGATGAGAGACTTTCACGAATATGCGAGACGTATCCTCGATATTCCAACTGCCTGTAGATGGAGGACCTTCACAGATATCCTAGGCACCCTCCAAAGTTCGTACGTGTGATCATCCAAGTACCCCTTCAATGCCTGCGAATGTCCAGACACCTTTTAGAGTTCGTACTTATGATCATCCAAGTACCCCTTTAATGCCTACGAACAACTAGGTATCCTCCAGGTTAGTACTTGTGAATATCTAGGTACTCTTTTAATGCTTGTGAATGTCCAGGTATCTCCCTAACAAACAGATGCCCTGAGAAAGGTCGGCGCATCCCCCCCTGAGAAAAGTCGGGTAACCAATTGGTGTCCTTGATAAAGGATCAGACACCCCATAAACAAATGCCCTAAGAAAGGTCAACACATCCCCCAAGAAAGGTCAGGTACCAACCGGTGTCCTTGACAAAAGATTAGGCAACCCATAATCAATATCCTTGACAAAGGATTAGGCACCCCACAATCGGTGTCCTTAACAGAGGATCAGACACCCCACAATCGGTGTCCTTGACAAAGGATCAGGCACCCAACAAACAGATGCCCTGAGAAAGGTCGGTGCATTCTCTAAGAAAGGTTGGGTAACCAACCAGTGTCCTTGATAGAGGATTAAGCACCCCTCCCAAATAGATGCTTTGAGAAAGGTCGACGCATGCCTTGGGAAAAGTCGAGTAAAGAACTTATTGCTTTAACAGGCGACCGAAGAATGTTTCAGGTCCTAGAAATGTTACATCCTAAAATTTCAATTTTGTTCTCAATTAAATAAATCGAGCCTTTCATTGATGCGCAGATAGTGCTATTCTCTAAGCTAATCACTCGTGAGATTTAGACTATCTGGGGAAGCTATTAAAGGATTTTAATGCAATAAACTTGAGAATTCAACTAAGAATCGACTATTAGACCGTGTTCATCTACAGAGAACATTACGGCTCAGTTAAAAATTGATCAGAGATCAGAGATAGGTCGGTTCGATTGAGAGATGTGATCAAAGTGTGGATGATTCCACCAGATTACAAAATTCTCGTTGATCGGCACTAGGCCGACTTTTTTGTCGTTTTGGTACCTTGTGTCTATATTTGAAGCCTCGAGATTTTCACGACAATTGAGGGTTGCCAATGTATCGAAGATGTACATTGTGACTCGAAATAAATCGATTACGGGTCAATTACACTAAAAATTCCTAAAAGCTACCCGGTAGGCTAGATCACGCTAAAATTGTACCTGATTGAAATCAGCTGTGAATTTGAATCTAATTTCAGAAATTGAAAGTTCTACTATGTCATGAGTCATTTTAGGAACGTCGACTCATCCTTCGAAAATTTTTCTACAAACCAAGATTTTTAGCGAAAAGTCAAAATAGAGCTGTTTTTGTTTGGAAAGTTTAGGGGATCGTTTTTTGTTGCATTTTTGGGATGCAAGTTGGTTCTATTGGCTAGGAAAAATGTCAATTTGATTGTGGACACTTTGGTTGGATTTTTGAACAACAAATTGAGCTCAATTGGGTGGGAATTGAAGGGAATTTAATGGAATTGATGTGTAATTGTGCAAAATTCGTAGCCCTTGGTCCCTCAAACTTTTGGACCACTTCTAAGGCTTCCTAAGCAAGCTTGTTGGTCTACTTTTGGTTGAGGAAGCTAGCCCATCCATGGTGGGACCTCTTCTAGAGACAAAGAGGTGAGGATGAAGCTTGTAGGGACCCTACACAAGGCAGCTGGCCCTTCTTTTTCCTCTAGCATTTTGCTTTCTCCATTTCTAGACCATAGAAGCTCTGAAAGTTGCAGAGAAACCAACCACCTTCCTCCCCCTAGCTGCCGCATGCCTGCTAGAGCTCTCTGCTACCTATCGCTGCCATCCAGCGTAGCCCACGAGTTGCGCGATCATTCCCCCACAACCGCGACTCTAGCTTGCTGTTCTATGACCGCCAACTCACGTTCAAGCCCTTCCGCGATCGCTCTGATCGCCGTCGTCCCCATCCAACCACTGGAATCCCTCGCCAGCCCGTCTAGCTGCCCGTCTAGCCTGTTTTAGCCTCAACTATCGCCCGTAGCCGCTCCATCTGGCAGCACGCAAAACCGAAGTTTAGCAAGAAGCTGTGGGCTTCGAGGCCCATTTTTTAGCCATTCCCGGCCTCGCTTGGTGCCCTCACTTCGGAGTTTATCACTCATCTTCACCTCGCCGTCCTCATGAACTCATTGGAATTCAAAACCAGTGATTTTACTCACTAAACTTTGCTTAGGGAGTTAATTATGCTTAAGGGTTTATTATTTTAGGTCAAGTACGGATTAGGTGGTTAGTTAGAATAGATTAGCAATTTAATTATTTTTTTATGCATGTTAGATGGTTAGAATAGCGTAGTTAGAGACTAGATAAGTTGTAATATTTATCTAGATATGTTTAGAAATTTTCCAGGCCCATTTCGGTATTTAATTAGGCTTTTCTAGCCTAATTTTGCATTTTTTGGTATTTATTGGTATTTATTTAATTAATTTTGGTAATTATTTAATTATTTATTTTTTCAGAAATTAGATCGAGATAGCCGGTGACCGGAATTTCGTGTTGATTGCAATGGTGTGATTGGTTTATTAAATTGAATGCTATTTTATGCTAATTGAGTGGAATTTGTAATTTTGGGAATTTATCCCAAAATTGAGTATTTTTCATTTTTAATTGGGAAATATCGGGTGTCAATGTACAACGCAAAAAATATTTTGGTGGACTATATTAAATGGTGGGAATTTTGAAAAAGGAAAATGTAGTGTTTTGGCTAAGGCCAACCATGTACCTCTACATGATTATTTTTATCAGGTATAATAAAAGTGGTGAAATTGTTGGTTGATGAGAATTGTATACTATATCAGCCTGCGGGCCTTGACATATCATCTTAGAATGAATAGTATACCCTAAGTATCGCACAACTTTGGTGAGTATTAATTATTGCACAGCTTTGGTGAGCATTAGGAGTATACTATATTAGCCTACGAGCCTTGATATGTCAGCTTAAGGTGAGCAGTATACTTTGTTATCAGTTTTTGGTGAGCTATACTATCTATCTTTAGCTTAGGGTGAACAGTCCTTGATGTGATCAGACTTTATAGATAGTATTGAATGGGTTGACCGAGAGATGGTCTTGATGGTATGGAATCGATTGGATCGATTGATCGATGACTCGATTGATTTGATGATTTGATTTGTTGAAGTGATTCGTTGAAAATATGAATCGTACTGACTTGCAGGAAGGAATAGAGGCAAAGGTAAGTCCTCTGACTTGTGCTTGTACTTCGACAGCCCTTGGGGCATATTTCCTTCCTAGTCGGAGTTTAGGAGGTGAACTTGCTGAGACATCGTCTCACCCTGTTGTGAGATAGCATTTACAGGTCCTTAGATGGCTGTACCACCCGAGCATTTTGGCCAACCGAAGAAAGTCATCGAGCAGGTATCTTATATTCTACTTCATGGGAACCCAAGGGGATGGGTCTATGAACTCATGAGATTCGTTGTCTGGGTTGATGAGGGTCTACCCCATAAGGTGCCCTATTAATACAGATCGTGGTATCATCGTGAGTGGAATGGACAAAGAGAAGGTCCTATATCGGAATCTGAGATCCTTATGTCAGTGTTGGAGGTAGCTTTTAGAAAGGGTACGGCCAACCCTCCAGGTGGTTCATGGTGGACCTGAGTCTATCGGATCCAGGATCCTTGGAGTATTCAGTTGAAGACTCGAATGCTTAAAGGATCTGTAGCACTTTACCCCCATTTTTGCAGACCTTGTATATATAGGCTAATATTGTACATGACTTAGTTTGATATGTATATAAGTGTGTTATGGTTTGAAAATTTATGGCCCACTTCTCTACCCATCTTTCTACTATCTGGAGATTTATTTATTCACTTTCGCATGCGCATTAAAATGAATGGGTCGGCGACGCGTCCTAGGACATTGCTATTTAATCGACCATCGAGGGATGGGCACGTGCTCGAAGGATTGGGGCGTGACAGGAAAGGCAATTTCCGGTAAAGGTGACTGAAGCAAGGTTCAGATCCTAAACATACCACTTATTATTCTAACAGGTGATCGAAGAATGGTTTGAGTCCTGGAAAGGCAATTCCCCACCAAGGCAA
Organism: Eucalyptus victrix; assembly: GCA_016097545.1. Lineage (NCBI taxonomy): Eukaryota > Viridiplantae > Streptophyta > Magnoliopsida > Myrtales > Myrtaceae > Eucalyptus > Eucalyptus victrix. Next base: position 33,633,319 of record CM027837.1, read on the forward strand.
CCAAAGAAAGGTTCGGGTCCTAGATAAACCACTTATTGCTCTAACAGGCGACCGAAGAATGCTTTGGGTCTTGGAAAAGCCATTTCCCGTCAAGGCGACTGAAGAAAGGTTCGGGTTCTGACAAACCAATTATTGCTCTAACAAGCGACCGAAGAATGGTTCGGGTCCTGAAAAGGCAATTCCTTATCAAGGCAACCGAAAAAAGGTTTGGGTCCTAGTGTGGCACCTCCCCCGATGGCCCCCGCCCGTTGGGGTCATCACACCATATCCTTATCTTGGATGTCCTTTGTTCTGATACCACTAAATTGCGGCGACGCACGATCTTAGGGCCTGCCACACTATTTATTGGTCCTTGTGCGATTTTACTGCGGAAGCGGATACATCGACTCCTTTCTAAATCTTGAAATGATGCACCCGATATAAACATATCATGCACTTTTATTTACATATATTTTGTTAGACGACGTTCGTCGATACACAAAAGCAAAGTTTCTATATTTGGCTATTCCAAAATTGGACTGACTCTTCCACTAACTATTCACAACGTCGTCGGTCTTTAGTGCTGGTATCCCAAAAATTTCTGCCATCCTCCCATCCTCCGCTACTCTTCCCCACTCGAGCCCTCATCATCATCCTCCAGTGGCGGTGGTAGTGGCTCCATGGTGCACCCGTCCATCCGAGTGTACAGGACCACGAACTCCAAGTACACTGGACTCGAGGGGAGTCAAGTGTCTACGGTCAGAATCACCTGAATCCAAGTGAAGATGAGTCCTAGCAAGTCGGAGTCAGGGTGCTCCGTCTGCTCCGATCACAGGTCGATGGGGATTGCATAAAATGTACCAGAGGAGGCGGCAGTAATGGCATCTTTATCACTCCGTTGGTCGCTGGCAGCAGGAGGAAGACACGGTTGGCAACAAGAATTGACAGCAACTCAAAGGCCCGCTCATGCAAGGGGACACCTTGCATTTCTCATGCAAGGGCGTGTCTCCTTGAATGCATGGGCATGCGCTGGTCGGCCACGAAGGAGAGGGGAGACGTGGCCGTGTGTGGCTGCCTTTCTGTCAAACCCTTCTTCGGTTGACAATTGAGGGGACGTGGCTTGGACGTGGCTTCATTTGTTGCATGGAGGAGGACAATTCTACGTGGCTGCATGGCCGGAAAAATGTGGCCATTGGTGAGGCCGTTCACATGGCCGTCTAAGGAGAGGGACGGTGGTGACGGGGTGCATGAAATCGGGGTCTTGAACTCCGTTGGTTGGCGAGAGAAATTCGGATCAGCATTCCTCATTTTGTTGACTACAATGGCGTATACACGGACTGGACCTTGCATGGAGTTTAACTTGGCAATGTACAAATGAGGGCGAATTTTGATCTCACATGTGGTGATTCATGAAGAAATTCCGAGATGAGGTGTTATTGCGAGCTGGTGACAATATGTGACGTCTTGGTCTGACAAGAGTAATGATAAAATGGCTGCTGCAAGTGGTACTAACGATGTAGTCCAACGACAACTCACCGACCCGTCATGAATCATTGCATACTTGAGGTTCGACGAAATCAGGATATCATTGTTCCCCGCTCCTTAGAGGATTTTGTCCTCGAAATTGTACGTTTCTTATGTCTCATTGAAGAGGTGAGGATATCTCTGCCTCATTTCCTTTTCACTTTCCCATGCAGCCTCTTCCATGTTACAATGTCGTCATAAGATCTTGACTAGTGGAATTTTCTTTGATCGGAGAACTTGTTTCTTTCGATCTAGTACCTGGATCGGCTCTTCCATGTACTTCATTTTCTCATTCATTTTCTCATCCACTCTGATGGCTTCATGATCGAGTATGTGACTAGGATTGGGATGATATTTTCTCAGCATCATCACATGGAAAACATCACGTAGATTCGCCAGCTTAGGAGGTAATGCCAGCCGATAAGCTACATCCCCTATCCTTTCAAGGATCACAAAGGGTCCAACGAATCTAGGGCTCAACTTACCCTTCATCCCAAATCGTGATATTCCCTTTATCAGGGAAACTTTTAGAAATATGTGATCTCCCACGTCAAATTCCAAGGTTCTTCTACGTTTATCTGCGTAACTTTTCTATCGACTCAAGGCCATTTTAAGTCTTTTCCTGATAATCTCTATGGCATCCGTCGTAGTTAATACCAATTCAGGCCCTATTAGTTTCCTTTCACCCACTTCATTCCAACAAACTGGAGTCCTACATCTCCTCCCATATAGTGCTTCATAGGGAGCCATACCGATACTTTGCTGGAAGCTATTGTTATACACGAACTCCACTAGGTGTAATCCTTCATCCCAGTTTCCTTTAAAGTCAATCACACAAGCTCTCAACATGTCTTTTAGTATCTGGATCACTCTTTCCATTTGTCCGTCCATTTGTGGGTGAAAAGTAGTGCCGAATTGGAGCTTGGTTCCTAGGGCGGTTTGAACACTTTGCTAAAAATTTGAAGTAAACCTTGAGTCTTGATCGGACATGATTGTTATAGGAACACCATGTAAGCGTACTATTTGGCTTACATACATTTCAACATATTTATCCATTGGATAATCTACATGGACTATTTGGAAATGGGTAGACTTAGTTAGATGATCTACTATCACCTAGATAGAGTCGTGACAACTTGATGTCCTTGGTAATCTCTACACAAAGTCCATCGTCACGTGTTCCCATTTTCACTATGGTATATCCAACGATCTCAATAGTCCTGTGGGTTTGCGGTGTTTTTCTTTCACTTGTTGGCATGTTAAACACTAAGAGACATGTTTAGCAATATCCGATTTCATACCGTTCCACCAGTACTATTGATGTAAATTTCGATACATCTTTGTATTCCCAAGGTGGATACTGTAGTTACTCCTATGTGCTTCCGACATAATTTCTCTTCTTATTCCTTCATTGTTGAGAACACATAGTCTTTCTTGGTATCTCATTGTTCCATCCTCATAAACTTGGAACTCTGGTATTCTTCCTGATGATGCTTCATCTCGTAATTTTACGATTTCTGGGTCAGATTGTTGTAACGTTCTAATTTTCAAAACAATTTCCGGTTCAATCCATAGTGCGGTCAATACATCGGTGAGGCAATCTACTTCCAATTTAAATTCCGAATTCGCTATTGTGTTTAACAGATTCCATTTCGTTACCTTTACACTTGCCATGTCTATGGCTGACTTACGGCTAAGGGCATTTGCCACCTTATTTGCCTTTCCAGGATGGTACAGTATATCACAGTCATAATCCTTTAATAGCTCCATCCATCTGCTCTATCTCATGTTTAGTTCCTTTTTGCAAAAACAAATACTTTAGACTCCTATGGTCTGTATAGATTTCAAATTTCTCTCCATACAGACAATGCCTCCATATCTTCAATGCGAAGATTATGGCTGCCAATTCTAAGTCATGAGTTGGATAGTTCAACTCATACGATTTTAGTTGCCTTAATGCATAGGCTATAACTTTACCGTATTGCATCAAGACACATCCCAATCCTTTGTGAGAAGCATCACTATATACCATGAATCCACCAGATCTAGATAGAATACTTAGGATTAGATCCATGGTCAATCTCCTCTTAAGTTCTTGGAAACTCCTTTCACAGTCACCACTCCATACAAATTTTACATTCTTTCGAGTCAACTACATCAACGAGCATGCAAGTCGCGAAAATCCTTCAATAGATCTTCTATAATAGCTTGCAAGTCCTAAGAAACTCTGTATCTCAGTTGGCATTGTCAGTCTCAGCGAATTTACTACCATCTCGACTTTCGTTGGGTCCACCGAGATTCCTTTTCTTAACACCACATATCCTAAAAATATTATACGGTCTAGCCAAAATTTGCACTTACTAAATTTGGCATACAACTTATGGTCTCTAAGGGTTTGCAACACTATGCTCAAATGCTGCACATGTTCCTCGGGTCTCTTAGATAGATTAGAATATCATTAATGAAGACAATCATAAATTGATCTAAATAAGGCTTGAACACCCTATTCATTAAGTCCATGAATGCTAACGGGGCTTTTGTCAATCCAAAAGGCATCACTAGGAATTCATAATGCCCATAACGAGTCCTAAATGCGGTCTTAGGAATGTCCTCCTTCTTAATCCTCAACTGATGATATCCTGACCTCAAGTTGATTTTAGAAAAAATCGAACTCCTTTGCAGCTGGTCAAATAGGTCATCGATTATGGGTAATGGATACTTATTCTCGATGGTTACCTAATTTAATTGCCTGTAGTCGATGCATAGGCACATCATCCCATCCTTCTTTTTCACAAATAGAACTGGTGCACCGCAAGGGGACACACTTGGCCTAATAAATCCTTTATCAAGCAACTCCTGGAGTTGAATATTCAACTCTTTTAGTTTTGCCAAAGCCATCCTATATGAGGCTTTTGATATCGGTTCTGTTCTAGGCATCAATTTGATCTCGAACTCGATTTCTCATTCTGGCGGTAATCTAGGCAGTTCCTCAGGAAACACATCCTGAAATTCCTAGACCACTCGAATTTCATCGAGTTTAGCCTCCTCCTTCATATAATCTTTTACTACTGCCAGGTACCCTTAACATCCTTCATCAAGAAGTGCACGTGCTTCCACCACCGAAATAAGAGCTATGGAGGGGTTTGTCTGATCTTCGTAAAATTCAAAGCTAGGTTGATTAGGTGGATTGAACTGAATCATCTTTCTATAACAATCCATCTTAACCCGTTGCCTATGGAGCCAGTTCATTCCTATGATGACGTCAAAGTCATACATAACCATTACTAACAGGTCTATTTCCAAACCCCGCCCCCTTATAATTATCTTACACTTCTCACATACCAACGTAGACAATACCATATCCTTCAGCGGTGTAGAAACACAAAGAGGTGTCTCGAGAGATGTAGTTTCTATTTCACTAAATCATCTATACCCTTCAGACACAAAAGAATGCGTAGCACCCGTATCAAATAACGCACATGCCTTCTTATCATTTATAGAAATCGTACTTGAGATAACTTTTTTGGAAGCTTCCACTTCCTCTTGGGTGATCGCGTACACCCTTCCTTGTGCTGGTGGTCTCTGAGATTTCCCTTGTGGAGGTGGTCCAACTACACGTTGTTGCGCTTGTCGCACCAAGTTGACATTTGGTTGAGATCTTTCCTATGGACAATCTCTCCTAAAGTGTCCTTTCTGTCCACAACCAAAACATCGTGGTTGATCATTACAAGATCTTGGCCCATGTTGTCTACCACACCTTTGGCAAGAATTGTTTTGATATGGCACTTTTCTTGAAGCCTAACCACTCTTGGTCTTTTCGAAATTTCCAGAATTTTGTTTTTCTTGGATTCCCAAGGCAGTTCTTCGTTTGGATAGGGTCTCTTGCCTCGTCAGGTATCATTAAATGTTGACTGCCTCCTGGATTCTAGTTGCTCCCTCATTAGTTCTTGTTCCACCAGTTGTGCCCTTTCATAAATCTTAGTGTAATCTCTTATATTCAGGGGCACCAGTTGCTTTATGATATCTGTCCTTAGACCTTTAAGAAATCTCCTAGCTTTCTACTCTTGGTCCTCTATTAATCTAGGAGCATACCTAGACAGTTCAAAAAATTTCACTTCATACTGGTCTATCGTCAACTCCTTTTGTTCTAACTAAACAAATTCATTAATTTTCTTATCTCTGGCACAGTCAGAAAAATGCTTCCAATTGAAAGCTCTAACAAATTCATCCTAGTTTACGGCAGTACTGAGTGGAAAGATCATGTCTCTAGAGTCTCTCCACCAAAATTTGGCATTTCCCTCCGGTTGGTATTCTGCCAAGGTTATCTTTTCGATGTCGGTGGAATTCAACAACCGAAAGATCCTTTCCATTCCATCAATCCATTGTTCTGCCTCCTCAGGACTTCCCATTCCAGTAAACTTAGGTGGTTTCAACTTCAGGAATTGTTCCACTAATCCCTAAGCATGAGTTCCGCTCCTAGTTGTAGTTGTTGGGCTTGTCTTTCCATCAAATTTCCTATATTGGCCAATGCCTGCAAGATGTCCTCCATTCGGAGTTTTGCCCTTGAAGCCGTAGCCTCAGTCCTTGATGGAGAACTCCCAGTTCCTTTATCTCAAAGTTGGAAGATAACCAACTCTTGATAGTATTAACAAACTCCATATCGCTTCCGGCAATTAGTATATCATCAACATATTGATCTTTGGATCTTTTGATATATACACAATGATCCTCTTCTATCATTGTAAAATCATATGTCATTATGGCATTATGAAAACATATATACCATTGTCTCGACAACTACTTAAGGTTGTATATCGATCTCAAAAGTCGACATACCTTTCCTTCTTGGCCTTCTTTTACTTGCTTGAAGGAGATTAAAAAGGCTTCCTTCCTTGATTGAAAGTTCCGCTCCGGAATTGACAAGTTACATGCTTTATATGAAGTAACCTATCTTCCCGGGAAAGAGAAAACATTGCTTGCTTTAAATCACTTCCTTCCTGGCTGTCTATTCGATTGTTGTAAGATGTGATAGAGCCAATCTCTAAGTAGGGTATGCTATTTTTCATGGAATGCTTACGGATCGGATATTTAAAAACCTGTTAAAAAGATCACCAAACACTTATCTGTTCCATTTTTTTTTTTTTTATATGAAAGTTTGTAGTGTAGCACTGTAAGGAGTAGAGCCGTCCCAGGCTTCTTTCATACCATGGTTTCCTGTAATTCATCAAGCATTTACCTCATGAACAATTAGTGACTTAGTGTCACTAATCAAGAAAATAACGTAAAAGTGTTACTGTAGTCACATAAGTAACATAAAATGTTACTTGCACGCATAGGTAACTTATGATCGCTACCGATATATTACAAGTGAAATCAATCACCTGTTGTTCAAAGTTAGTCAATTACCCCCAACTAGTGCCTTATTGTGTGCATCATTATAACCTCCTTTTCTACTAATGCACCTTATCACTCCAGACAGACCAAAGCTCTGATACCATCTTTATGGTGCCTCCCCTGACAGCCCCCCGCCCATTGGGGTCATCTTGCCATATCCTTATCCTGTATGTCCTCTGTCATGATACCACTAAATTGCGGCAACCCACAATCTTAGGGCTTGCCACACTATTTATTGGTCCCTATGTAATTACATCGACTCCTTTCAAAATCTTGAAATGATGCACACGACATAAACATATCAACCAGGCACTTTTATTTACATATATTTTGTTAGACGACGTTCGGTACACAAAAGCCAAAGTTTTTTGTATTTGGTTATTCCAAAATTGGACTGACTCTTCTACTAACTATTCACAACGTCGTTCGTCTTCAGCGCTGGTATCCTAAAAATTTATGCCGGCCTCCTATCCTCCGCTACTCTACCCAGCTCGAGCCCCCATCGTCATCCTTCGGTGGCGGTGGTGGTGGCCCCATGGTGCACCCGTCCATTCGAGTGTACAGGACCACAAACGCCAAGTACATTGGACCCGAGGGGAGTCGAGTGTCTACGGTCAAAATCACCCTAATCCGAGTGAAGATGAGTCCTGGCAGGTCGGGTCAGGGTGCTCTATTTGCTTCCATTGCAGGTTGATGGGGATTCCATAAAATGAACCAGAGGACGAGGGCAGCAACGGCATCTTTATCAATCTGTAAAATATTAGCCCCATGAGGGGTGAGTACGACTACTCAACAGTCAAAGTTCTACTAAACTATATTACATACATCTATCGCTACCTGATTCCACGCAATCCAAATCAAAGCATATGACGGTAGTAATAGACATGCATCAATTCAGAAGAATGTAATAATAAAATGGCATATCAGAACCAATGAGGATTTAGAAATTCATTTTATCTCAATCCACTAACACCATCTTTCGGAGGACTAGTGCTTGTGTCCCTCCAGGCATATCGCACCCTACCTGGCATCATGAAGTCCTCCGGTTCCATATTTCAGTCACTGGGCATGCAGAGCGTGCTACGTTACATCTCCAGGCATCTTGCACTCCACCTGGCATCACGAGGAACCTCCAGGGCTCACCATGTCAATGATGTCCCCAGGCATCCAGAACGTGATGTGTCACACTTCTAGGCATCCCAGCACCCGGCGAACCTCCGGGGCTCACTAGTCCCCAGACTTCCAAAGGCATCGCCATCATGATCCTATAGGCAACCCAACACTGGGGCATCATCGTCCCAAGGGTCCGACGGCATCAAGACTAACATACCATGGTGTAGTCATAAATCAACTTAATGCCAAAACCTTTCATGTGGGTAACGCACGAGAAATATGTTGCTTCTAAAATTCTCAAATCATAAAATGAGCATAGTGTAAACAAATCTTTGAAAAAAGTCAAACTCACATCATCGAAACAGTTTAGAAAATCGAGAGTTTTATACTGAATTCGTCAAAAATCCAATCTCACGGTTCAACCCCAAAGATTTTGTTTGAAATATGTGTGCATGAACTCAACATATTCTCACATGAGCAGCTCATATACAGGTATAAAGCTCTAGACACATTCGGCAATATCGGTGCCAGTAGGTCCGTAGTTCAAATCTCATGTTGTAACTCGAAAAGTTTCAAAATCGTTAGAAGATATTTCGAACTTCTGAAATACCCACGTCGATACACGCACACACACGGGTCCCCTGACCCGAGTTTGGTCATAACAGCACTAAATTTCAATATCCAAGATTCGTGATAAATTCGACGACATCCAAAGTTGCTAATTAACGTAATTATCACGGATCAAATGCAAGTTTGTAGATCTTCGACGGAGTACATCTCACCGAGCTACGATCACATCAGCATAATCTAGGTTAGTAGATATGGACTTGTCTCAGGTCCAGTGACGTCGGCGGCAAGCGGACCGCGAGCTATGACTACGAGCACAGCTGGGGTGAGTTGCGGGATGGTACAATGGTGGACGAAGACATGGCTGGCGGCGAGTTGGAGTTGCGTGAAAGCCGGTGACGCAGTGGTGTGGGTGTGGTGGTGTGGATGAGCGCCGGTGTATCACGGGAAGAGAAAACTTTGAGGAACTCCCTCTGTCCAAGCTCGCGGAAGAGAGAGGCAGAAGAAGATGAGTCCCGCTTATGCTCTGCGAATTCCGCCTGGCTTCCTCATTAATTGACTTCATCAGTCAACACTTGCAGGCGTCTCGAACTCCGTTGGTCGCTGGCAGCAGGAGGAAGACACGGCTGGCAACAATAATTGACAACAGCTCAAAGGGCTGCTCATGCAAGGGCGGGTCTCCTTGCATGCATTGGCATGCGCTGGTCGGCCACGAAGGAGAGGGGAGACGTGGCCGTGCGTGGCTGCCTCTTGGTCAACCCCTTCTTCGGTTGACAATTAAGGGGACGTGGCTTGGACGTGGCGTCATTTGCTGCATCCAGGAGGACAATTCTACGTGGCCTCATGGCCGTCTAAAGAGAGGGACGGTGGTGACAGGTGCACGAAATCGGGGCTTTGTCACGCCCCGATCCTCGGACACGCACACATCCTGCCACTTGGTCGATTTTCGAATGCGATATCCCAGGACATATCACCGACCCTTTCATTTTTAATATGCACATGCGAAAGCAATTATAATCCCTAGACAATAAAGCAATGGGATAGAGAAGTAAGGCCATATTTTTCATATTGAAATTCACAACCAAACTTTTATACAATCACCTCATAGTATATAATACAATACTATTCACAGAGGCCTGGTCTAACACTCAACCACCTATAACCAGGGTTCACAAAAGAGGATAGGATCTCAGTTGTTATCCGGGTCGTACTCGGGATCATTATCAGGGTTCTCCTCCAGGTACTCCTCTTCAGGTTCTTTCTTCTCAAGCTCATCATCAGGGCCCTGAAATATTGTCCCAAAAACGGGATGAGACTACGTCCCTATAAGTTCTACCTCATAAGACCCGATTAGTAAACCAATATGCTATTCAGGTTACCTATGCACACACAAGTTAGAGGACTTACCTTGGCCTCAGAATCCACCGGCTGTAATAGGCACCCAAGCAATCACATCATAGATCGATATCTCGATTAATCGACCTAATCGATTACGTGTCATCACGACCATTTCTTGGTCAGCCCCTTCCATACTATCTATAAGTCTGATCAACATCCAAGACTACTCACCCTAGGTGATACATAGATAGTATATTATCCTATCTCCAGATGACATAGAGTCATCGAGTTGCCAAATCATACCATCCTATATCGAGATAATAAAGAGAATCATCGAGCTAGTATATCAATATCATACCGTATTGTCTCAAGATGATTTATAAAGTCATCGAGCCGGTATACACACAATTCATCATACCGTACTGTCTCAAGATGCTCCGTAGAGTCATCGAGCCAGTAGATCATACCGTTCTGTCTCAAGCTGCTCTGTAGAGTCATCAAGCCGGTATACATGCCACTCCAAGCAAACAATCAAATAACCAATTCTTATCATTTCAAATAAAGTGTCATGTGTGGGTACACGATTGGCCTTAGCCAAAATATAATATTTTTCCTCTCCATAACTCCCACATTTTCTGTAGTCCACTCAAATCCTTTTTGGCATTATCAACCGATGCCCGGTTATTCTTCAATTAATAACCAAAGATTATTCAATTAAAGAATAATTCCCAATTTCTCAAATAATTCAATTCAACACAAAATAAAGCTCAATTAAATAAACGGACTCCGCCACGACAATTCACATAAAATTCCGGTCATCGGCTATCCCCGCCTAGTTTTCGAAAAATAAATAAATGATAAATTAATTTCGAAAATAAATGATTATATACTAACAATCCAATTTAGGCCCGTAATGCCTGGTTGGACGCCAGAACGGGTCAGGAAAAATCTTGATATGCATTCAATAATTAGACGTACGTCTCCACTTGCTAATTACACTAATCAATCACCTGACATGCATCATTAAGTCACTAATCTAATCATTCTAAACCAATCTAACCTTCTAATTGCACTTAATTAAATCTAATCAACCCTTAAGCATCATTAGCAAACTAAGAAGGCATTAGTGAGCAAAACTCACTTGAGGAAAGTGAAGACCGGATCACTGCAACGGCGACGCGACGATGGTCGAAATCCAAATTTTCGGCGGTGTCAGCAAACACTCGGGTCATGCCTACAAGCCTTGCAGGCCCACAGAAAAAGCTGGGCTTGGGCTAAACCTGGGCCAACTTACTTCGTGGGCTTGGGTTCAGAACTGGGCTTGCTGAACCTGTGGGCTGAACTTTGAAGATGGGCTGAAACTTGGGCTTCGAATGGACCCAATCCAAAACTAAAGTTGGGCTAAACAAATGCGAGCTGGGCTTGCTTGAAGATGGGCTTGGGCTCCTTCGTGGGCCTTAAGACTGGGCTGACTTTAGCTATATTCTCGGGCCGAAGTTGGGCCGAATCCCAATGGGCTAAACTGCGGGCTTGGCTTGGCCAGCAACCAATGGCTCCCGGGGTTCAAGGGGGTCTTGTAGGTGGATGGAATGGCCAAAGGAATGGTCGGAACGGAGGAAAAACGAAGAAAATTGGGAAACAGTGTAGGCGGGCAGGGGACTGAAGGACCGGTAACCGGCGGCTCATTACGGCCGTACGGGACGGCCAGTGGCTCCTTTCAAGATGATGTTGGACTTGTTGGAACGGCCTAGATGTCCTCGTCACGGTGATATGTGGCTCGTTTTCTGGGTCATCCGAAAATTTTACTTTTTACTCAGATCCTTGGCGAGAGGTTAGCTGGAGCAGAAACCGGCGGTGGCGCGGGTAGAGGCGTGCAATGGCTGTAGCTCCTTCTGCCGGTCTTCTTGCTGGCTTGAGGGTTTTGAAAATGAAGAGGAGAGGGTCTTGGACAGTGGAAACGAGAGAGATGGAGAGGATAGAGATGAGGGGGAGAGAGAGAGAGAGAGAGAGAGAGAGGATAGGGAGAAGTGAGGGATGGAGGGCTCTACTTGCTTGATATTTCCACATCTTGCTCTCCAAGATTCAACCTCAACCAAGTATCCTTCCTTGGCCTTCACTTGGCCACACCAACACTCCACACAACCTTCCTAATGGTCCAAATTTGGCTAGGGTGTGGGGAATTACGAATTTTGAATAATAAAGCTTCAATTGGCAATAATTCCTTCTTGATTATTTCTAAATCGGCTCTCATAAAATCAATTGATGTCTCATTTATCAAATTGATAATTTTCCTTGTCCAAGAATCCCTCATGCTTTTCAATTTTGCAATCGAAAATTGTCTTTGGCATTTTCTGCACAAAAATGACCCGACGACGACTTTTCCCAAAAAGTCTCGGTTGTCAAAAAAATCTTTTAAGACCGAGTCAATACTCCTAGAATTTATTGTGACGTGACAAGAACTTCAATTTCTGAAATCGAACTTGAATTCACAGTTAATTTCAGCTTGGCGCATTTTTAGAGTGATCTAGACTACTGTGTAGTTTTTAGAACTTTTTAGGGAAAATGACCCATGGTCAGTTTTCTTCGAACCACTATGAATCCACTCGACTCAATGGCGACTCTTGCTTGTCGTGAAAATCTCGGGGATTCAATTATGGACACAACGTACCAAAACGATAGTAAAATCATTTTAATGCTGATCAATGAGAATTTTCCAATTTAGTGAAGTCACCCATGATCGGTCACACATCTCATTCGAACAGACCTATCGCTGATCTCAAATTGATTTTGAATTGTGCCGTAATGGCCTCTAAAGATGAGCATGGTTGAGAAGCAGATTCCTAATTGAATTCTCAAGTCTATTTGCTTTAAAGTCCTTAATATCCTCCCCAGCTAGTCTAATTATCTCAAGAGTGATCAGCTCTGAGAATAACCCTATAAACGCATCAATGAAATGCTAGATTTACTTAGTAGAAGACAAGGTTGAAAATCTAGGATGTCACAACTCTTCCCCTCTTATAAAAATTTCGCCCTCGAAATTTAAACTTTTACAATCCTTGAACAAAAAGGTGGGGTATCGTCGTTTTAACTAGTCTCACTTTCCCCGATTGCTTCTTCAATCCCGTGGCGTTGTCAGACCACTTTGACTAAGGGGACTATCTTGGTTCACTGAATCCGATCTTTCTGATTCACGATCTGAACCGGGCTTTCCACGTACGACACTCTGTCGTTCATGTCTAATTCTTCATGATTTAGCACGTGGGTTGGGTCAGGTTCATACATCCTCAACCTCGACACGTGAAAGACGTCATGCACTTGTGCCTATCTCAGCGACAACACAAGACAATACGCTAGGTTCCCGACTCTTTTCAGAATCTCAAAGGAACTTATGTACCTCGGTTTCAATTTTTCCCCTCCTTGCTAAAGCGCAAGGTATCCCTCATTGGTGACATTTTCTGAAAGATGTAATCACCAATTTGGAACTCTAAGGGCCTTCAATGATCAATGATTCAATTATTCTAGCGGTTCTGAGTGGTCCTTAATCAAATTCTAATCTCAGCAACTGCAATCACTGACTGTTGAACTAACTTTGGGCTTGTGATCTTTCTTCTCACCACTGAGATTCTGCGCATTCTGTTATGCAAGCTTCAGTAGGAGGCATCTGAAAGCTCTACCAAAATTGGGAACCTCTGATCTAGATTTGAAATAAATTTGCCATTGGCATTCCATGTAGACATACTTTCTGACACGTATACACTTCGGTATACCCATTCCAATCGAGATCTTTTCACACTGTGCTAAGGTAAGTCGACTTCATTCATTTGTCAACCATAACCTCAGATGGAATTAGTACTTCCCCGACTCCTTAATAAGTCTATCATAACATCCATTCCCACTCAGGACTCTCAAATGATTGTAAAAGTCCTCTCGGCATGCATTACTGAACTCCTACTCACTAACACATCCAACACTTGCAACTTGTCCGATGATATCCACTTTCATATCGGCCTACCATTCGAGCTAACGCCGATTCGACTTGCTTTGCATTGTCTGGTCGGAAACTATAATTACTTCGGTGAATTTCAGACAAGGTTTCTTACATGAGTACTACAACGTCAAGTACACTCAATCACCCTCGAAACTAAGGTGCTTTATCATCAAAGATTTGAAAGTCAGTCTCTTTCTTATCAGTATTCTCTTTTAGGATTTTTTAAACATCTAATCTATCGACTGAAGCGTCTGATTCTAACTTGAATTTCTGGTTCAATTTTGAGGGCAACTATATAATTCAAAAGGTAGCCTACCTCAAATTTGAAAACCAAATTTCGAACTTTATGAAGTAAGTTCCATACTTTAACCAGCATGTGCACCATTAAAGACTCTTGACTCAACGGATCAGTGTCTTCTTCGGCGGAACATGTATGTAATGATCTTATCATGTCATATTAGTACACACCTAGTCCTCTGCACGACACATCACTATAGATCTCGTTTCACTGATAACTTATTCGATCTCGACCGGGTTCATGGAGATTCTTTCGCCATTCCCCATTGTTTCTTGTGCTCCTTAGCATTTCTCTATTACACAAAATATCATTGAAAGACACGATCACAATTGATCTAGACATCCTTCGAACACTCGTTTGCTAAACCCATGATAGCAATTGGAGCGTTCGCCAGACCTAATTGCATTACAATGCTTTCACAAAGGCCATATCAAGTACGAAAAACTGTCTTTGGTATAATCTCCTTCTGAGTTCTCAACTGACGACCTCCTGTTCTCAAGTCGATTCTCAAAAACATTGGCATTCACTTTGTAACTAGTCCCAACATTTATTGATCTTCGGTAACGAAGACTTGTCCTTGATTGTTGCCTAATTGAATTGACGATGGTTGATGCATGATTGCAACGAACCATCTTCCTTTCTCTTTCCACAAAACTGATGTTCCCTAAAGTGATGCACTGATATGCATGAATCCCTCATTTCTCAGTCTTCATATCCGCATCTTCGGTTCTATCAATGTAGACAACAATAACTGGTAAGAAGCCTTCCAGAGTGGCTTTGTCCCGGTGCTAGCTCGAGCGCAATTTCCATCTCTTTCTCTGACAATGGTCTAACAATTTTTACAACAACGCATCTAGAAATTCTTAGACCATTGAGATGTCTTCCATCTCTAATTCTCCAATCTGTCTTATCTATGACCATCGCCAAATAACCTTGGTAATCTCCATCTAACAAGCAAGTTGCATTCAATCGATGATATTAAAGAAATCGAAGATTCATTTCGACTCCCAATAAACTCGACACTTATCTGGTGAGTCTTCTATCTCCTGTCAGGTGCCAGTATCCATTCTTTCTCGTACTAGAGACCTATTCCAAAGGTTTATGGTGTGTTCTATGGCACACTTCTTCTGATCTGTCCCATCTACAGTGACAACAGTAATCGTTATCGAGGTTCCATCTGTCAACGTGGACAATCCACGAACCAATGTCCGTGCTAGTGACACCTACCACAAATTCTTGTACTCAGAATACATGAGATTAATCCATATCAACTTCCATGTGAACAACATGTTCCATTTTATCTCGGTGCTGACCTGACTTTCCCACCCTTCCTATTGGGTGGAAGAGAATACTCTTCTCCCGGCATCGGTCTTTTCCCTGACCGATCCTATCGAACTTAGGATCATTCGACGCTACTACACTAGTACCAACCTGCGGTAGTACTCTTACGCTCAAGCTGGCCAGAGTCGATACTTTGCCACAACCACCTCGGGTATTGACCTTTCTCAGCAATTTACCCCGAGTTACAGAGGATACTATCCTCTTACTAGGAGTTCTCTGCTCCTACTCGCTTATGGTTCAGTCTTTTACTGACACCCTGCCTTTAGAATCCACACTAGATTAGAAGATGAACGATTCACACATGAGAAACAGTTCTATCAATCAGCTACCATAGACATGCACCAGCGTGAATTTAAAGGTCATTCTACTACTATCCAAAGAACAATCGCTCCTTATAACTCCAATTTTCAACTTCGCTCTGATAGCACTTAAACGGGATGTCACGCCCTAATCCTCAGGCACACACACATCCTTCTACTTGGTCAATTTTGCAATGCAATATCCCAGGACGTATCGTTGACCTTTTCTTTTTTAATATGCACATGCGGAAGCAATTATAATCCCCAAACAGTAAAGCAATGGGATAGAGAAGTAAGGCCATATTTTTCATATTAAAATTCATAACCAAACTTTTATACAAACACCTCATAGTATATAATACAATACTATTCACAGAGGCCTAGTCTAACACTCAACCACCTATAACCAGGGTTCATAAAAGAGGATAGGATCTCAGTCCTCATCCGGGTCGTACTCGGGATCATCATCAGGGTCCTCCTCTAGGTACTCCTCTTTAGGTTCTTTCTCCTCAAGCTTCTCATCAGGGTCCTGAAATGTTGTCCCACAACCGGGATGAGACTACGTCTCAGCAAGTTCTACCTCTTAAGACCCAATTAGTAAACAAATATGCTATTCGGGCTGCCTATGCACACACAAGTCAAAGGACTTACCTTGGCCTCAGATTCCACCTCCATATTAGTACACTTCAACAGGCACCCAAGCAATCACATCATAGATTGATATCTCGATCAATCGACCTAATCGATTACGTGTCATCACGACCATTTCTTGGTCGGCCCCTTCCATACTATCTATAAATCTGATCAACATCCAAGACTACTCACCCTAGGTGATACATAGATAGTATATTATCCTATCTCCATATGACATATAGAGTCATCGAGTTGCCAAATCATACCGTCCTATCTCAAGATAATAAAGAGAATCATCGAGCCGGTATATTAATATCATACCGTACTGTCTCAAGATGACCTATAGAATTATCGAGTCAATATATCATACCATACTGTCTCAAGATAATCAATAGTCACCGAGCCAGTAGATCATTCCGTACTATCTCAATATGATTTATAAAGTCATCGAGCCGGTATACACATAATTCATCATACCGTATTGTCTCAATATGCTCCATAGAGTCATCAAGCCGGTATACACATAATTCATCATACCGTACTGTCTCAAGATGCTCTGTAGAGTCATCGAGCTGGTATACATGCCACTCCAAGCAAACAATCAAATAACCAATTCTTATCATTTCCGATAAAATGTCGTGTGTGGGTACACGATCGGCCTTAACCAAAATATAACATTTTTCCTTTCCATAACTCCCACATTCTCTGTATTCCACTCAAATCCTTTCCATAATGCCTGGTTGGATGCCAGAACGGGTCGGGAAAAATCCCGAGATGCATTCAATAATTAGAAGTACGTCTCTACTTGCTAATTACATTAATCAATCACCTGACATGCATCATTAAGTCATTAATCTAATCGTTCTAAACCAATCTAACCACCTAATTATACTTAATTAAATCTAATCAACCCTTAAGCATCATTAGCAAACTAAGAAGGAATTAGTGAGCAAAACTCACTTTAGCAAAGCGAAGACCGGATCAACGCAACGGCGACGAGACGGCGGCCAAAATGCAAATTTTCAATGGCGTCAGCGGACACTCGGGCCGAGCCTACAAGCCTTACAGGCCCACAGAAAAAGCGGAGCTTGGGCCGAACCTAGGCTGACTTGCTTCGTAGGCTTGGGTTTAGAACTGGGTTTGCTGAACCTGTGAGCTGAACTTTGAAGATGGGCTGAAACTTGGGCTTCGAATGGGCCCAATCCAAAACTGAAGTTGGGCTAAACAAATGCGAGCTAGGCTTGCTTGAAGATGGGCTTGGGCTCCTTTGCAGGCCTCAACACTAGGCTGAATTTGCTAAATTCTTGGGCCAAAGTTGGGCCGAATCCCAATGGGCTGAAGCGAGGGCTTGGCTTGCTAGCTGCAAAGAGGAAACCAGCGGCTTCAACGGCGAAAACGGGCCGATCGGAGCTCCAACGAGGGATTGGCCAGCAACCAATGGCTCCCGGGGTTCAAGGGGGGTCTTGTAGGTGGATGGAATGGCCAAAGGAATGGTTGGAACAGAAGAAAAACGAAGAAAATCGCGAAACAGTGTAGGCAGGCAGGGGACCAACAGATTGGCGACCGGCAGCTTGCTATGGCCGTACAGGACGGCCGACGGCTCCTTTTAGGACGAGGTTAGGCTTGTTGGAACGTTCTAGATGTCCTCGTCACAGTGATATGTGGCTCGCTTTCTGTTTCATCTGAAAAGTCTACTCTTTACTTGGATCTTTGGCGAGAGGTCAGCTGGAGCAGTAACCGGCGGTGTCGCGGGTGGAGGTGTGCGACGGCTATAGCTTCTTCTGCCGATCTTCTTGCTGGCTTGAGGGTTTCGAAAATCAAGAGGAGAGGGTCTTGGATGGTGGAAGTGAGAGAGATGGAGAGGATAGAAATGAGGGGGAGAGAGAGAGAGAGAGAGAGAGAGAGAGAGAGAGAGAGAGAGAGAGAGAGAGAGAGAAGATAGGGAGAAGTGAAGGATGGAGAGCTCCACTTGCTTGATATTTCCACATCTTTCTCTCCAAGATTCAACCTCAACCAAGTATCCTTCCTTGGCCTTCAGTTGACCACACTAACACTCCACACAACCTTTCCAATGGTTTAAATATGGCTAGGGTGTGGGGGATTACGAATTTTGAATAATAAAGCTCAATTGGCAATAATTCCTTCTTGATTATCTCTAAATCGGCTCTCATAAAATCAATTGATGTCTCATTTATCAAATTGATAATTTTCCTTGTCAAAGAATTCCTCATGCTTCTCAATTTCGCAATCAAAAACCATCTTCGGCATTTTCTGCAAAAAAATGACCCGGCGATGACTTTTTCCCAAAAAGTCTCGGTTGTCAAAAAAATCTTCTGAGACCGAGTCAATACTCCTAGAATTTATTGTGACATGACAGGAACTTCAATTTCTGAAATCGAACTTGAATTCACAATTAATTTCAGCTTGGCGCGTTTTTAAAGTGACTTAGACTATCGGATAGTTTTTAGAACTTTTTAGGGCAAATGACTCATGGTCGATTTTCTTCGAACCACTATGAATCCACTCGACTCAATAGCGACTCTTGCTTGTCTTGAAAATCTTGGGGATTCAATTATAGGCATAGCATACCAAAATGATAGTAAAATCAATTTAGTGCTGATCAATGAGAATTTTCCAATTTAGTGGAGTCACCCACGATTGACAACACATCTCAGTTGAACAAACCTATCTCTAGTCTCAAATTGATTTTTAACTGTGCCGTAATGGCCTCTAAAGATGAGCATGGTCAAGAAGCCGATTCCTAGTCGAATTCTCAAGTCTATTTGCTTTAAAGTCCTTCATAGTCTCCCCACCTAGTCTAGTTATCTCGAGAGTGATCGCTTCTGAGAATAGCCCTATAGACGCATCAATGAAATGCCCGATTTACTCAGTGAAGATAGGGTTGAAAATCTGAGATGTCACAGTCTTCAACTTCGTTGGTTGGTGAGACAAATTCGGATCAGCATTCCTCATTTTGTTGACTACAATGGCGTGTACACAGACTGGACCTTGTGTGGAGTTTAACTCGGCAATGTACAAGTGAGGACAAATTTTGATCTCACGTGTAGTGATTCATTATGAAATTCTGAGATGAGGCGTTATTGGGAGATCGTGACAATATGTGACATCTTGGTCTAAGAGAGTAATGATAAAACAGCTACCACAAGTGGTACTGACGATGTAGTCCCATAACAACTCCCTGACCCGTCACGAATTGTTGCATACTGGAGGTCTAGCGAAATCCAGATATCACACCTAGACAAACAACTCATTGCTCTAATAGGTGACCAAAGAATGGTTTAGATCCTGGAAAAGCGAATTCCCATCAAGGCGACTGAATAAAGGTTCGGATCCTAAACAAACCACTTGTTGTTCTAACATGCGATCGAAGAATGGTTCGGGTCCTGGAAATGCAATTCCCCGTCAAGGTGTCTAAAGATAGGTTCAGGTCATAGTTAAACCACTTATTGCTCAAATAGGCGACCGAAGAAAGGTTCAGGTCTTGGAGAAGCAACTTACTCACATCACCTGGTAAGATGATACCCTGATACTTGCCAACCTTGGGGTTCGCACCCTATCACACTCATTCCTGGTAAGTAACTACCGATATCATCTTATCTGTCTTAGTATGTGTTATGTTATATCATTCCTTTTCTGCATGGGACACTAGCTACCAAATAAAATATAACCCGTTGCACTGTATGGACAAAATTTTGGCATCGGTTTGTCTTTGAATGCAGCTTCTGCGAACTCACCTTCAAAGAGGGGTAGGTGTTAACGCCTAAAATTTTGATTAGGTTTTTAAATAGGCCTTAGTTTCTTTTATGTATTTTTTGGATAATAAATAATAGATAATAAGAAAAAAACAACAAAAAAAAGAAGAAAACAAAAAAAGAAGCAACCAAAGGGGGCTGGGGCCTATGAGCCCAGCCCCTCCTTCTTTCTCGGGCGAGCCCCAATACTCGGCTCGCACGACCCGGCTCTTTTCCCCCCCAAAGCCCGACCCCCTTTCACTTGTCTTCTTCCTCCTTGGTTTCTTCTTCCCCTTGCCTCTACAACCCACGCACGGAGGGTTTGGTGGCCAGATGGACTGGTGGCTGAGTTGACACCGATCTAGTCACCTCAAGGCTAGTCGGCGTGCAGAGACCGGTGGTCGAAGCTCTGTCGACCAACCGTCCCCTTGCCTATAAATAGGTCTCTCCCGATGACGGCAAAAGGCATGCCACAAAGGATCAAGGGCTACAAGTTTCAAACCACCCCCAAGAGACTTCAGGTGAGGCCCGAGGACAAGTAGACCAAGATCTGAGGTTGGCCAGAGTAAGGGAGGCAAATTTGAGTGTGAGGGTCCGGATCTACGAGAGAGGGATCTTGATCCGGGGAAGAAGGCTCTAGATCCAAAGGAGGGAGGTCACACCATTATTGTTCGGTGGCTGACGACGCGATCGTAGCTCCAAATGCCACCACCCAGCCTCAATGCCGCCGCCTCGAAGGCTCCTTGTCCCCGTGCCGAGCTATGCCTCGACGTCGCCACTGAGCTAGATCTCGCCGAGCCGTGCCTAAACGCCATCACCAGGCTTTTGCTAAGCTCTGCCGCGATGCCGTTGCCATTTGACCACCAGTGATGCTCGTAGCCTCGACGCCGTGCCCCAACACTATCCAGATTTGAATTTGTCTCAAATAAAAAGGCTGCTAGGCTTCAATTTTTGGGAAAAGAAGACCAGATTGGGCCTGGGCATCAGGCCGAGCCCGGCTGGGACTCCACCGGGCCAAATCGCACGGTCCAAGCCGGCTCGGGCTTGGATCGTTCGACCCGATCCGCCCAAGCCCGGGTCAAACTTAACCCATATTATAATAATAATAATAATAATAATAATAATAATAATAATAATAATAATAATAATAATAATAATAATTATTATTATTATTATTATTATTATTATTATTATTATTATTGTAATAAAAAAATAAAAATAATTTATTTTCCAAAAAATAATTTATTTTCCAAAAAATAAAAAATGTCCCATATTTTCCCGAGAAAGCCCAAAAAAATCCATAAATTCCATATTTTCCCAAAAAGGTCAAAGAAAAGTTAGAAAAGGCCAAAAAAAATGATTTATATTTTTAGAAAAAGATCAAAAATCCAAAATATGCTTTTTATGTCCAAAAAAATGTTTTTCCTTCACAAGATGCATGGAAAACCCCTCAATATCCAAAAAACCTTAGGGTTTAAACAAGATTAGGTACTGAAAGGGCATTAGTAATTAACTAGTGTAATCAAGTCTCCAATCCTAATTTCTCTGGTTGCGTAGGAGCGAATATTTATCCCAATATTTTGCTTTTTCTAATCGACCCACCCCAAATAGATTAGTGGCGAATCCTTTCTAAAATTAACTTATAAATTAAAACTAAACCATTAAGTCATGAATTTGTGGGCTTGAGAGAGCCCAGGCTAAGCCTAATAGACCTAGCTGAACCATTAGCCTCCATAGGCGCCCGCCCTAATACGGGTGCCAAAAAAAGAGGTCAAGACAGCGACAAGAAATTGATCCCTATGATTGAAGCTATATACTCTATAATATTGGCCTTATCCACGCAAGTAATAGAGAACATACGAAGGCTTTGGAATATTATTTTTGGGCACTCAAATGAAACTCGTTTTTACCACAAGCTCTTAATAATATAGTTATGATTGGTTGTTATGTACATTATATCCACCATAGAAAGAAAAAAGGAAAGGGAAAAGAGCAATTCCACTAATAAATACTTGAAAAAATTGTTGGGGAAATTTGTTTGGTGAAAGAGAGAGAGAAGTAGTGGTAGATCCTTGATATTTTGATACATAATGACAATCATTGTCCTTAAGGTATTATTTGCCTCCACTATTTTTACTGTCGGATTTAGAACAAAAATACCTCCAAGATATACACCAAAGCCTTTGAGAAATGAGTTTTGTCGTGACCTGATCTCGCCGCCCCTCGAAATGTATCCAAGGTGGGAAAAGGTCGGGTTTAGGGGTACTTGATCTCAAGATCACAAGCTCTCCCAAGCTCATATCCCGCGTGACAGTAGGTTTATTATGCAATCTAGTTGTTTACAACAACCTAAAAATATACAGGAGTCGCCACTAGCCTTATTTTGAGGGGTCAGCTAGAACCCCAATCGAGGGTCGGGAGTATTCCCTCGATTCCTACGCAACCAGATGTCTAGGTTCGGGGACTTGGGTTACGCTAATAGGGGTTACGCTAATATTGCTATTAGCGCCCTTTCGGTACCTAAACAGTATGTTGTGTTTTTCCTAACATATCCATGCATTTCTTTTTATATTTTCAGGATTGTCAATTCTATACTAAATAATCATGTGTGGTGGATTACTTTCATTCTATTCTATTCCTAAGAAATGAAAGAAAAACAAATAATGAAAATGAAATTGCAAGACATGAAGAAAACAATCAAGAAATGCAGTTAAACCTAATCATGCAATTCCAAAAATATAAAAGAGAAAACAATTGGGAAAGAAAGGAAACCCGCAACTCGTCGAGTTTTATACAATGCATGGAACCCGAGACATATGTCGGGAAAACAAATAGTACAAGACAATGGTCGGGATGGACATCGACCTCCACCATCTTCACGCTTTATCCATGTTTAAGATCCTATTCTAAACCTAATCTAAGAAACAAGGATCCCTTGCCTCATCTTATATGACTAAGACAAAGCATAGAAATCATTATTATAACGAATAGACATAGGCATCAGACATGAACATGAATCTAGCAAATTCAAGTCACAAACAGGACAAAATGCAATGCATGTTTAAAGGTTCATAAGACCACCTAGACAATGTACAAAAATGTGAAACTTGCACATAACATAAGGTTGAATGGGAAAAAGGTTTGGGTTAACATTTAACCCTAAATCAGAATGCAAAGAAGTCACACAAGTCATTAACATTGCAAAGTGACTTGGAACTAAAAATGTCATGCTTGACAAATTTCAATTGCAATTAGTCAAATGGATGCATGATATTCACATCAAACGAGATTCAAATGTGATATGCCATGCATTGATGTGAAACTTGTAACACGTGTTTCAAATGTCAAGAAGACAATGACGCATGATTTGGCCCTTAAAACAAAGAACCAGCAAAATCAATAAACAACAAAAACAGCACATCAATGACACAACTAAACAATTTCACACACCAGGACATATGAACAGCAACCAAAGAAATATCGATACTAAAGAACAACATAACTCTGGACATCTTTACAAACAAAAAACACACAGAGTTTGGATCGGTAGAACACAAATAAGCTATTAGGCAAAGTGATTAGTGTTGGAAATTGGTTGGATGGTGGATATCTAATACCAACCATTGATATGGAAAACTGTTTAAATCTCACTGGAGAAGTCTCACTCAACCTATGTCTAAGGTTTTCGGGAACATTCATAGTGAATATAATCCATTGATCAAAAGGTCTTTTAAAGGGACCGTAATGATGGCTTGGTCATGGGCTTACACAAATGGTATGCACTTTGAGGCCAAGAAATGAATATTCAATCAATATCTTCATCAGGTTTACAAGTCAAGAATCTTGAAGATAAGATAAGATAGGATTGCTTCCACTCCTTCTAGCGGTAGCTCCTATGTGATATTCTCATTTCAACTCAAACCATCCCAATCAGAAGAGACTTCAGATAAGGGTTGTAGTGTTGGTTCGGGTGAGGCTTAGAAAGGCTTGAAAAACTTTCAGATATCAAAGGGTTAAAAAGTGAGTGATTATCTTGGCATCATTACCATCACACGACTTCTCAAAAATTCGACTCTTGAAATTTTTACTATCTCGAGAGTCCTTTGGGTAATTTGTCTCGAGACATGAGAGCTTCGCTCTTTGTTCTAATGATATTGCTTGCAATACATGTTTTCTCTTGCAAGACATTTCTTTTGTTTTTCAACGAATGATCTTTTGCATGATCATGGATTTCGCTCTTTTTTTGCATTCTTGCTTTTCTTTGCATTTTTTTTCATGGGCATTGGCCTTGCTTTTACCAAGCACACTGCTTTTTCATGCCCCCTAGTTTTCATTCTCTTTTGAGTATCTAGGACTCTCGAGTGGCATTTACAAACATTACCAATATTCTCAATTTTGTTGGTAAATCATGTGCCTTGCCCCAGTGTGGGGACATAATCATCACCTGGGGTTATGAAAGAATTGCATAAGGCTCAAATTGGCTAAGCAATGGATAGTTGTGTTTGTGGTAGTGAACGGAATGCTCTTCGTCACTTTGGGATGCTTCGAGTTTCGACAAGAAATCCCCTGAAGCTAGCACAAGAAGATTGATGCAAGTGAAAGTAATAAAATCTTTCTTAGTCTTTTGCTCCATGATTTTCAACCAAGACCCCCTATTTTGCCCCAGTGTGGGGTTGTTCTTGACAGGGTTATTTTGAAATGCTCCCTATTTGGCTCAAAGTGGCTTGCAAGGGATATCAATAGTGTTTGGGGATCGAGAAATGAAATGCCTTTATCATTTCAAATCATGTATTCACCGTGAATGAATCCTATGCCCTAAGACATGGTTCTTTCTACTCAATTCTCTCAAAAAGTGTATGAGGACATGTTTGGTAAAGGGGTTGCCTCTCATTATTTTAGGCACTGCCACCTGGCATATTTAACAATCCTTTTCAGGTTTTCCAAAACACATTTTGGTTAAATTCAACTCCCTATGGAAATGAAAATATAATGAAATTTTGTCTGAAAGGACATGTTTCCTTGATCCATTATCGATGATGATCGCTTCAGGAACTCCATATCGGGCGATGATATCACAACGGATGAACTTCGCTACGCTTATTGCAGTAACATGAGTATAAGCATTAGCTTCAATCCATTTGGTGAAATAATCAATGGCTACCAAGATAAAATGATGTCCATTCAATGCTTTAGGATTAATCGGTCCGATGATGTCGATGCCCCACATTGAAAAAGGCCAAGACTTGGACATTTGATGTAACTCATTAGGAGGAGCATTGATCTTGTCCCCATAGACTTGGCATTGATGACAGCACCTCACATGTTGAATACAATCGGCTTCCATGGTCAACCAATAGTAACCGAGCCTCATAATTTTTCTAGCCAAGAGATGACCATTCATATGTGGACCACATTCTCCTTCATGTATTTCTTTCATCGGGAGTTTAGCTTCTTGTGCGTCCACACATTTCAATAAAACTGAATCAAAAGACCTTTTATAGAGGGCTCCTCCACTAAGGAAGAATTTGGATGCCAACTTCATCAAGTATTTTCGATCATTGGTTTGACTACCTTGGAGGAATTTACCTTCTCGAAGGTAATTCATGATGTCATAATACCAGGGTTGACCATCAGGTTCTTCTTCTATCATCAGGCAATAAGCAGGCTTTTTCAAAACGTCGATTTGCAAAGGATCAACGCTTAAACCGTCAGTTACTTGCAACATCGAAGATAAAGTTGCCAAGGCATCAGCAAACTGATTTTGTGATCTCGGCAGATAATCAAAAGAGATCTCGTCAAATTCCTTGACCAAGTCTTCGAGATATTCATGGTAAGGGATTAATTTTACATCCCGTGTTTGCCATTCACCTTCCGTCTAGTGGATGATGAGTGCAGAATCACCATAAACTTGAAGCTTTCTGACTTTCATATCAATGGCTAATTGCAAGCCAATGATGCACGCTTCATATTCAGAAATATTGTTGGTACAAGGGAATACCAGCTTTGTAGCTACTGGATAATGTTGACCTTCCGGGGTTATTAAAACTGCCCCAGTGCCAAAACCAGAAAGGTTAACTGCACCATCAAAGTACATGGTCCACTTATCAGGCGAGACCAAATAAATCCGTTCATTGATTTCATCCCAATCATTAGATTTCCCGGGATTTTCAGCTAACATATCAGCTATAGCTCGCCCTTTGACGAACTTTTGTGTCGTGCTTTGAATATCAAACTCATAGAGTAATATTTGCCATTTAGCAAGCCTTCCAACCAATGCAGACTTTTCCAAAAGATACTTGATCGGGTCATTTTCAGTCACCAAAAGGACATGGTGATGCAGAGTATATTGTCTCAGTCAGTGTAAAACCCAAATCAAAGCTACACAGGTTTTTTCCACCTTAGGATATTGAATCTCGGAAGTAGTAAACTTCTTACTGAGGTAATATATGGCACGTTCTATTCCATCCCTTGGTCCTTTTTGTGCTAACATGGCTCCTAAAGACTCCTCATGAATGGTGAGATACATGATCAGAGGCACGCCTTGGATAGGTGGTACAAGTACAGGAGATTGCGAAAGATATCGCTTTAGTTCTTCAAATGATTTCTGACATTCTTCATCCCAGTTGACCTTAGCGTTCTTCTTTAATAGCTTGAAGAATGGCTTAGCAGTTTCTGACAATTGAGAGATAAATCTTGCAACATAATTCAATCTTCCCAATAAACTTCGAACTTCTTTAACAATAGAAGGAGGTTTCAAATCGCATATGGCCTTCACCTTAGAGGGATCTATCTCGATACCCTTGTTACTAACCATAAATCCAAGAAGCTTCCCAGACTTTGCCCCAAATATGCATTTTACGGGGTTAAGTCTCAACTTGAATTTCCTCAATCGGTCAAATAATCTTCTTAAGATTTCAACATGATCTTCACCTTGTATTGACTTTGCAATCATGTCATCAACATAAACTTCAATCTCCTTATGCATCATGTCATGGAATAGTGTCACCATGGCTCTTTGATATGTTGCCCCTGCATTCTTTAAGCCAAAGGGCATAACTTTGTAGCAAAATGTTCCCCACGGGGTGATGAATGAAGTTTTAGTCTTATCATCCTCTTTCATTCGAATCTGGTTATAACCAGAAAATCCATCCATGAAGGAGAACAATTCAAATCCAGCAGTACTGTCAACTAAAACATCAATGTGCGGCAAAGGAAAATCATCCTTAGGGCTTGCCTTATTCAGATCACGGTAATCAACACATACTCGGACTCGTCCATCCTTATTCATAACTGGGACTATATTAGCAATCCAATCCGCATATTGGGTGACTTCAATGAAACCAACATTTAAGAGCTTCATGACTTCTTCTTCAATCTTCTTCGACAATTCAAGTTTTGTCCTTCGGAGCTTTTGCTTCTTCGGCAAAATATTAGGATCAAGTGGTAACGCATGTTCCACGATCTCAGGATCTAAACCCGGCATATCGGCATACGACCAAGCAAAAATATCTCGATATTCTTTCAAAAGCCCAATTAGTCTATTGGCATCTACTTGAGAGAGACCTGCCCCAATCTTGGTTTTTTTAGGGTTGTCTGAATCTCCCAAATTTACAGTGACCGGTTGTTCGGTGGTAGGAGGTTTGGACTCTTCATGTCTGAGCCATTCTTTTTCAATACTTTGAGGATCATCTTCATTCTCTGAGTCGGAATAATCGAGTTCGTCAAAATCTTTTGAATGCGAATCCGAGCCATGTAAATGACTATCGTGATGTGAAATGTCATGCCTGAGATGCAATTGAAAAATGGTTAGTATATGTACATCTAAATGAATGCAATGTATGTAAATGTCACGAAAAATTTGTTTTCAAATTCAAGTTGTTTTTTTGAAAAATTTATTGGGAACTAGCCCTCATGTCATTGGATGTCATCGTTCCACTAAAACATTTTTAAACTATAGATCGTGTGGAGGCTCAGGCCTCAAAGCATCATCATAGGATTGATTTAGGCCTCACACATCTATTAACAAAACATGAGTTTTATTAATATGCGAAAATTGTATTACAACGTATATCATCTTGGATCTAGAAAGTTTATGATCCAGATTATTACAAACACAAACAAATGAAATGAATGGAATTCCCTCGCAGAGGAGAAATGAATGAAATTCCCTCGCGAGGGAGAAATGAATAAAATTCCCTTGCAGGGGAGAAATGAATGAAATAAAACTAAAAATTGAATGCAAGAACTAGAAACATCCCTCACATAGTGGGAACTGTAGGTTCTTCATTTCCATCAATAGTGCCAACCATGTCGACATCTTTAGAATGCTTTGGAAGGGGGTTTTGTTGGACATTCGGTGCCGAGTCCTTAAAAGTGAGTAGCTTTTTATCCAACAAATAAAAAAGGAACGATCACTTACCCACCAAACACATGGCAAACACAAGTCACATGTCGCATGAAACTGTGAGGTTTTGACGCCTAAAGTGAGGGTGCTAAAGGCTCAGGGTCCTCATCCCAAAGGATAAAAATAGTTTATCCACCGCTACTATCGTCGGTTAGGGCTATCTTTATCGGTTGGGATGAGCGGGTTTATGTAAGTAGTGGATTACCATGAGCATCTACTCGCAGATTCCACCCATAAACCCTCCTAAGGTCCTAGATTGGGCGATCGGGGTTTTAGACCGCGGTTGTGTGTGTGGTGTCGTGCTAAAGCTGGTAAACATGCATTTAAATTTAAACATCCAGCACTTTAATATAAACCCACATACATTCATTCATCCTTACACCACCTGCAAAACAAAGGGTTTACAAGTACGCCTCCCTTTATAACTCCCATCTACAAAACCATTTAACACAAGGTTAGCAACTAACCTGATTTTCCACGCGACTTTGACATGTAGGCAATCCTATATAAGACATGTTAGTTAAAACACAACAACTATTTTTAAACGGCTTCAAGTCCTCTTAACTTAGTAACCAGTCCCCAGCGGAGTCGCCAAGCCTGTCGCGACCCGATCTCGCCGCCCCTCGAAATGTATCCAAGGTGGGAAAAGGTCGGGTTTAGGGGTACTTGATCTCAAGATCACGAGCTCTCCCAAGCTCATATCCCGCGTGACAGTAGGTTTATTATGCGATCTAGTTGTTTATAACAACCTAAAAATATACAGGAGTCGCCACTAGCCTCATTTTTGGGGGTCGGCTAGAAACCGAATCGAGGGTCGAGAGTATTCCCTCAATTCCAACGCAACCAGATATCTAGGTTCGGGGACTTGGGTTATGCTAATATTGCTATTAGCGCCCTTTCGGTACCTAAATAGTATGTTGTGTTTTTCCTAACATGTCCATGCATTTCTTTTTATATTTTCAGGATCGTCAATTCTATACTAAATGATCATGCATGGTGGATTACTTTCATTCTATTCTATTCCTAAGAAATGAAAGAAAAACAAACAATGAAAATGAAATTGCACGACATGAAGTAAACAATCAAGAAAAGCAGTTAAACCTAATCATGTAGTTCTAAAAATATAAAAGAGAAAACAATTGGGTAAGAAAGGAAACTCGCAACTCGTCGGGTTTTATACAATGCATGGAATCCGAGACATATGTCGGGAAAACAAATAGTACAAGACAATGGTCGGGATGGACATCGACCTCCACCATCTTCACACTTTATTCATGTTTAGGATCCTATTCTACACCTAATTTAAGAAACAAGGATCCCTTGCCTCATCTTATATGACTAAGACAAAGCATAGAAATCATTATTATAACGAATAGACATAGGCATCAGACATGAACATGAATCTAGCAAATTCAAGTCACAAACAGGACAAAATGCAATGCATGTTTAAAGGTTCGTAAGACCACCTAGACAATGTACAAAAATGTGAAACTTGCACATGACATAAGGTTGAATGGGAAAAAGGTTTGGGTTAACATTTAACCCTAAATCAGAATGCAAAGAAGTCACACAAGTCATTAACATTGCAAAGTGACTTGGAACTAAAAATGTCATGCTTGACAAATTTCAATTGCAATTAGTCAAATGGATGCATGATAGTCACATCAAACGAGATTCAAATGTGATATGCCATGCATTGATGTGAAACTTGTAACACGTGTTTCAAATGTCAAGAAGACAATGACGCATGATTTGGCCCTTAAAACAAAGAACCAGCAAAATCAAGAAAACAGCAAAAACAGCACATCAATGACACAACTAAACAATTTCACACACTAGGACATATGAACAGCAAGCAAAGAAATATCAATACTAAAGAACAACATAATTCTAGACATCTTTACAAACAAAAAACACACAGAGTTTGGATCGGTAGAACACAAATAAGCTACTAGGCAAAGTGATTAGTGTTGGAAATTGGTTTGATGGTGGATATCTAATATCAATTATCAAACAACAGAACTTTGCTAAAAAAGAGAACAATAGAGCAAGACCATCCCACACATGATTTACTATTTTTGGTGTTATCAACCTCAAAATCTATGCTCAAAAGATCGTAGGAAAGTGGCAGACAATCAGGCCCACCCAAAAACAAAATATGCATTTCTGACCAAGGCAAATTCCAGATTTCAGAATGGATTTTAAAAAAAAAATGTTAAACATGGCAACTAATGGTCGATTCAAGCATGCCATATGTCATTTTAAAGCTTGAGATGCCTATTACAATTATCTAGAAGACATTAAGTCCTAATAAAATCATCTACCAGTTCAGATCAAGTGATTTACACAGAAGGTCATCCGAAACAAAGAGCAAGTCAGAACACCAAAATTTTCCAGAAAACTGGTGCTGAATGCCGAGCTATTTTCAAGTAGTAAACGACATCGGATCAGAACGTTCTATGGGTCATTGGAAAGGTCTTTGAGTCATCTTCAACTCTCGTGAAGACATTGAACACAAAAAAAATAAAAATAAAAAAACACAGCAGCTAGCCCACAGGATCCAAGAACAAAATTCATTAGAAACTCAGCAAATAGCAAGCGTATCCAACAATCACAGCAGCAGTACTTCAAGTCAAAATTTCAGAACAGTGTGTGTATTTTTGAGATAGATTCAAACTGACAAACAACTTTCATTTGGGGGCTTTAATACACCAAATCAAAGCTTAAGATGTGCACATCGAACTTCTAGCTCATCACTTCACAAGACAACGGCATTTAAGAGTTCAAAATAGAACTAACAAGAACATGCTCATCCATACTCAAAAATCACAGCATCTAACTATAATATGTTCCAAGCTGAAAGTGAGTGGCACCGGTATCTCTACAGAACAAAGTCTAACCATGTATCGTCTTCCTTAGCTAAAGGCCGATCTTCAATCTTTTCATGTCAAAATAAACAAATACTCCATAGCTATCCAATTCAAGGACTTCTACAAGCTTCGAAAGACCATTTTATTTTCTTCAATAAGGACAAGGCCGGCATTGTTTTATTACATCGAATAGGTGGAGGGCATTTCCAAGTTATGGAGCAAATGGCGCCAAACAAAAACAGAACATCCCGAACACGGCATTTATCACAAACGACATGCAAGCTAAGGTGACTTGGCAAAAGAGGCCAATGAAAGCGCACAACCTCGGAGCTAAAAAAAACAGATGCAAGTACAAAATCAAAAAAGAAAGAGCGATCGGAAAAGAGAACCTGATTGAGCCAGTAACAGAAAGCCGCTGTCGCTGAGGGGTTTCGGATTTTTTTCCTTGGAGATGAACCGAAACCTCAAGATTTGGCGTGGATCCGAACCCCGATCTGGTGAGCTAGATCCAGAGAGATTCGGGTCTGGCGAGCCTTTACACCAGAAGACCGAATTCCTCCACCGGCCGTTCCAACAAGTTAAATCCGGTGCGCAAGACAAAGCCAAGAGAAAATGCGCGAGGTCAGAGAGAGAACGAGAGAGAGAACCAGATCCTAAAAACTTAATCGGATCAAGAGAGAAAGAGAACTCACCATTCTGGTGAGTTTGATCCAGAGAGAAACTCGGTTAAGCGTCGTCGTCGCCGCGGCTGTCCCCAATCTGCCCAACCTAGAGAGAGAGATCACCGGTGAGCCTCTGCACCAGAGGACCGAGAGCCGAGCGAATAGGGGTTGAGCGTAGGATCCGGTGGAGGGCCAAATCACGCCACAGATCGGGAGCCATTGTCGTTGCGATCAAGCAAACCAGAGAGATCCGCTGAAAAAGCTTCAAAACCACCTGAACCAAGAGCAATTGAGAACCCCTTCGCGATGCTTGATCATCGGTTTTCGATTTCCGAGGGTGATCCGCCGAACCAGCTTCGCTACATCGTTGCCGCGATCTCCGTTGCCGATCCTCACCGGTAGGCTTCGATCGATCAAAATCTCTCAAACCGAACGGATTTGTGGAGAGATTCCGATGGAGAGAACCTGCAAGCTTGAGAGAGTAAATCCTTGGAGGACCTGAAACTAGAGAGCAGCTCTCTTTGCCTCCTCCCGTCGACAAACCCCCCGGCAGCGAAATCCTCAACGAACTCTCCCAAAACTCTTCACCGAGCCCCCCCCAAGAAATTATCCAAGAGAGAAGCCGTTTTCTTTTTCTCCCACCCAGAGAGCGTCCTCAGTCCTCGAGAGTCTGATAGATCGTGATGGAGAAAAAAGCCGCTCCAGATCCAGTGCCAAAATTTCCACAAGAGAGAGAGAGAAAGAGAGAGAGAGAGAGAGAGAGAGAGAGAACGATCGTGAATGGCCCCCCATTTTCCTTTTTTTTTCTTCTTTCTTTTATTTTTTTCTCTCCTTTTTCTTTTTTCGTTTTCCTTTTATTTCTAATTTTTTCTTTTCATTTCATTTCATTTTTTCTTTTTGTTTTGTTTTGTTTTCTTTTTTTTTTGTTTTCTTTGTTTTCTTTTTGGCTCTTTATTTTTTTTTTTTTGCAAACAATGAATGATTAAAATGTCGACAAAAATTTCGGGTGTCAACAAGTTTAATAATTACTCAATTTCTCTCTTGGAATTTCACCTCGAATGTGTTAGGGTTGTGGGTATGAAAAGAGAAGGTAAGAGAGTTATGAAGAAGAAGCATTTATGAATAGTTGTGATTATTATAAATAATATGAGAATTGTCTATTCAAAGCAAACCAAGCAATACATCTCTTGGGAATAAACACCATATCTCCAACCATCACACTCTTCATGTCAAGAATCACTTCATAACTACCGATAACCTCTTATCAAAATGAAGAGTCGCCTCTTTTTATAACTAAGAGTCACGTCTTCTTTTAATCAAGAAACACATCTTTTGTCATGTCAAACTATTTCAATAATCCCCCACTTAATTTCTTATCTACACTAATCTACATAAATTCATGCTTATGAGAAGGTATGTGTTAAGATTTGAGCTTTCAATTAGTGTAAATAATTCCATTAACGAAATCAATGGTAAAAAACTTTGAACCATGATTCCACTTGTAAATCAAATTATCACACATATGAATTTATACACATTCGGTTAGAAATTTCCTATCCCACATTCATGAACATTTACAAAAATTCATCCGACTTTTGTTAGAACCAACACTACTTCTTATGTTCATATAAGTGAAGTTCTTAAATTTGTTACTTAGCATTGCATTACTAAAACCTTGAACTTCATTGAGAGTGTTTTCTTACACTCATCCTCCTAAGTTTCCATGAGGATTGACCTTATGCTCTAGTGCTCGATTACCATCAAGTTGGGTTTCCACTAAGACCCATTCCCTTGGCAATACTATTTATTAAACTTCTTGAGAGTCCCTTAGTGAAAGGATCAACCAAACTATCATTTGTCCGAATGTATATTACTGAAATAACTCCAATAATTAATTTTCAAACATACTCATCTCACAAACTAATATGTCTAGATCTTCCATTTTATATTTTATTGTATGCCTTAGACATTGCTGCCACACTACCACAATGTAAAGATTCTATAGCCATTCAACCTCTTTACTAGCCACCTATAGTGATATGAATTCGGATTCTATCGTTAAATGAGCTATACATGTCTGATTCTTTGATGTTAAGGAGATTGCACCATTCGCCAGGTTGAAAACTCATCCATATATTGATTTGTTATCAATCGTGCTAGTTATCCAACTAGCATCTAAATATCTTTCTAGTTCTATTGGTTGTCTTTCATAAAATAGATCATAACGCATTGTTTTCTTTAAATAACCAAGAGTTCTACTTATAGCCTTCCAATGTATAGTACTAGGATTGCTAGTAAATCTTGACAATTTACAAACATTAAAGATTATATCCAATCTTGTGTAATGCGTTGTATATTAGACTTCCAATTAAACTAGCATATTCTAACGGTGCTAAAGGTTACTTGATATTTTCCATCAATTTAATTGATACATCATATAGTACATTTAACTCTTTAATTCCCAAATACTAGTATTTTTGAATGATTTTCTCCTCATAGTGGCATTGGCTTCAAGCATAACCCCCAATGTTTCATCACTTTGATACCCAAAATTATATCCACTTCTTGCAAATCTTCCATTTTAAACTAAAAAGTTAAATACTTTTGAGTTTCATAAATACCATGCATATTTGTACCAACGATCAACGTATCATCTACATATAAGCATGTTATAACTCCATACTCTTTAGTAAATTTTGAGTAAATGCACTTATTGGCATTATTATGCTTAAATCTATATCATAAAACCACCGAATCAAATTCTTCATGCCATTGTTTTGGTGCTTACTTCAAACCATATGATGATTTGTTTAACTTACAAATCTTATTGACATTTCTAGGAAGAGCAAAACCTTCAGGTTGTTTCATATACTCCTCATCTTCTAGTTTACCATTTAGAAAAGTTGTTTTAACATCCATTTGATGCACGTGCAATTCATAAATTGATGCTAAAGCTAACAGAACTCTAATTGATGTGATTCGAGCAATCAGCGCATATGTATCAAAGTAGCCAATTCCCTTTTTTGGCTTATAACCATTTGCTACTAACCTTGCTTTAAAGGTTTGTAATGTACTATTAGGGTTACACATTCCTCTGATTACCCATTTGCATCTAATTGGATTTGATCCTAGAGGCAAGTCAACTAACGTCTATTAATTGAATTCACTTCATCATTAATTATATTTTTCAAAATAATGCATCTCTAGAGGCAAAAGTACAACGCAAGTGCCAAAACTCGGCACAACGAGACACTAAAGTGCTATAAGTTCTTAATGGTACACTTAAGTTTTAGTTTCTTTAAAAAAAATGGGTGTTGTGACCTTTCTTTGTCTGTTCGGGGAAAAAAGAAGAAGGTTTAGGGGTATTTGCCTAAAGAGGCAGACCAATGGCCCTAAATCAGGTGCGTGCTCTCCCAAACCCATACCTTGCGCAATGTTGGATTTTGTTTTTTAGTTCTTAACAACTTATGTAATTTTAGGAGTCGCCACTAGCCTATTAGAATCTGCTAGAAACCAATCGAGACGCTGGAGTGTTGTCTTGACTCCTACGGAACCAGAGATTTCTAGGAACGGCGACTTGTTTACGCCAATGTTTCTATTAGTGCCCTTGCGGTACCACTAACTTAGAAGATTGTTTATCTAAATGGCCACACAATCTTGATTACCAATTATAATTCTCATAAAACCACTAAGCGTCCATGCAATTTTTTTTAAGGTTTGTTTTCCTTAATAACTAGACTAATCCTAACATAATTTAGAAGTGAAATTTACACTCAAATTAATGAAAATGGTGTGTAAGTACGCATCTAAGAAATTGAAATGACTTGAAAATAAATGCAGAAAAGGAAAACCCTATACAAGTTGGGTAAATAATATTACATTGCCTTGTTATCATGCCTTGGGATAGGACCCCCATGGGCAAAAATGAGATTTCAAATGTGCAAGATATTACTCTAATTGCATGAAACTACTCTAAATAATTTTAATCTACCGAAAATAGATTATTTACAAAAATGATTATAGAATATCAAAATAGCATTAAATTAGGAAAAATGACCTTATAAAATTAATAAAATTTCATAGATGTCATTTTTTCCTTAATTTGATACCATCGATCACTTTCATATTTTTTTTTTTTGAAATTCTAGGATTGTTTTTGGATTTTTTTAAATAATAATAATAATTCCCTAAACCGACGAGATGCTAACATTGAACAACACAGAACATGAATATCACAATAATCGAGCTTAAATCAACCCTTTCAAAATCGAAGCTTGGTTCCAACATTTTATTGAATACTTGGCTTGCATCAAATCACGTCAAAATGACTTCCTCGAGCCATGTCCGTGGCCTTCAGTCTCGACCCAAAAGTAATCTCATGTAAAAGTAAAGTATGGAGGATATACTATTACATGCAAAGAATAGGTTTATCTATAAACCACGGCCTAGAACATGCAAGAACCAAACTGAAAACGGCCTCCAATATGTGGGTTGGAGCCATTTTGCAAATCTGGTGTTGAACCCAAGTCAAATGCCCAAATTGAAGCCCCGACAACCATCACATGCAACATCCATATGAAATATTACTCCATCCGGATGAAAATAGGTAACATTTACTTTCCAATGCAACAGACATCACTGAAGACAATCAACTAGATGCATCAAAACGAACTCTCCAAGAAGCATACATGCATGATCTATGCTAGCCAACCATGTCTCGATATGGATTGGTTTGGTTTTTTGCTCATGTTATAGACAGTTTCATGGTTCATGAGGAGATTTAGAGACTAAACTCAGTTATCCTATGCATTATTTGTTCTCCCATATAACATTCATCAAAGTCACAATGACAAAAAAATGCATGCAAAGGGGGGTAACATGTCAAGCATGTAAGGGTATTGAAGAGGCTTTAAACACAAAAAAATAATAATAATAATAATACCTCGAAAATCAGTTCTCCGAATTAGTTTTCCTCTTGATTTTCGTGATCAAAACATGTTCGAACTCAAACAAAAATACATCTAGGATGCTTACCTTGCTTCCTAGTTTCATTTTCAAGTGACTCTTGGTCGAGGAAACGAGAAATTATCCTCCGGGGGAGGGGGGTGGGAGGGGACACGTGGAAAATGGCTCCTTCAAACTCTGAGTGAGATCTGTAGAAGAAAAAGCTGACAACGAAAGTTTTCATTGACCTCCAAAATTAGGCTTCCAAACGTCTTTTGTTGGCCAACTTAAAACCAACACAAACTATATGTATTCTAATTTGGCTTGTAACTCATGGCTTTTCTCATTTATCTCTCCATTTCCTCAAAAACACTCACTTTTACTTACTCGTTACCAACTGGGCTCAACACTTAGAAAAATCTTAGGACTCCCATGGCCAGCTGGGAGGGTATCTTTTCGTGGGGCTTTAGGAGGTCTTCCCGATCTCCATTTTGGACGGGTGACCTATGGTTTGAAAGATCTTTGAGTGAAGTTGCAATCTCTAGTTGAAGGTTTTGGTTAATTTTGGCTCCAAGTTTGTGAAAATTTCACTTTTCTCTCTAAATGTTGATCAGGAATTTCTAGGTTTTTGCTTTTCTAGAGTTGCTTCTAAGGGTGTTTTTGGGCACGATTGTGAGCTCCTTCTCGTGTTTCTTGTCTTCTCCCTCTTATCCCTCAAATGAGTATGCTTTGTAGATCTTATCCACTGCATTAAGCAATCTCTAAACTGGCTTTTTTCCCTTCTACCTAGCCTACCAACTAAGCAGTTCACCCACTTTCTGACTTTAGCCAAAATTTTTCAAATTTTGCAAATGTTGAGTGTGCTAATTTTGCTGCGACTTTCCCATGCTTTCAGCATTTTATCCCTGGCAAATTTTTGTCCACTTGCACTACTAATTATGGTCTTCCATCACATGTAGAGATCAGTCTAGTTGGGTAGCTAAGGAGGATATGGTGGGGCCACCAAGTTGCTTACTCAGCAACTCCGAATTGAAATCAACTCGTAGACTGAGATTTGGAAGCTAGTTTGGGTGCTTTAATCCATCAATTTGGTTGTGAGTTTTTTTTTTTTTATCAATTAGCAAGCCCATGTATAGTAGTTTATGATTTTGACCATTTTTCGCAATTGTCTCCACCCAATTTTGCAAGAGAGTCCCTCAAAGTTGGCCATTTTCTTGCCCAAGAATGCCCAATTCAACGCAATTTAGTCCTTTTTGCCCAATTTGATTAATTATACCTAACCCAAGTTCAATTTCAACTCAAAGGGGGCCAAGATGATGATTTAAGGGATCTGGTGAAATTTTGCAAAATTTGCAAATTGGTCCATCGACTTTTAGAAATTGCATTTTGGCCCCAATTTACCAATTTAAATTCCAATATGACCTCCTGGGCTTGGCTAGTCACATTTAGATCATTGGCCCCAATTTCGTTCTTCTTCTTTTTTTCCCTTTTTAATCTTTTTTATTTTTTTAATTTCTTTATTTTTTTAATTTTTTAAATGTTTATTTTTTTAAGGCAAACATCTTTCATTTATATATATATATATATATATATATATATATATATATATATACACTAAACACCTAGATAATCTATATGCAAGAATTTGACATGAAATATTTTTGTGGAAAAACAAGTTCCCATTTTTTCGGAAATAATTTTTTTGACAAAAAATTAGGTGTCAACAGCTACCTCTCTTTGGAAGAGAGCTCAAAGAGATTTCTTTCAAAGATAAGGTGACACCTCATTTTTTTTTTTTTTGACAATAGCAAAATGAAAATGCAAGTGAACTTAATGTAAAGAGCGTGGTTTAGGGATGTACCTGTGAATACTTTGAAAAGTGTGGTTTAAGGATACACCCACAAATCTTGTGATTTAAGGCAATCCCACGAACCTTGTGGTTTAAGTTAGTCCCACTAATCATGTGATTTAAAGCAGTCCCACTAACCTTGTGGTTTAAGGCAGTCCCACTAACCATTTGAATTGTATGCTTTGAGGATGATCAAAAATCTCTTGAAAATGCATAGTTTAAGGTTGGCACATGAACCCTTTGGAATTGCAAGGTTTAAGGATAACCAAGAACCTCTTAAAAATGCATGATTTAAGACTAACCCATGAACCCTTTGGAATTGCGTGGTTTATGGATAACCAAAAATCTTTTTAAAGTGCATGGTTTAAGGCTATCCCATGAACCCTTTGAAATTGCATGGTTTAAGAATGACCAAGAACTTTTTGAAAATACATGGTTTAAGGCTGACCCATGAACCCTTTGGAATTGTGTGGTTTATGGATAACCAAAAACCTCTTGAAAGTGCATGGTTTAAGGCTATCCCATGAACCATTTGAAATGGCATGGTTTCACTGGAGGAACCTGTCATTTGAGATTATTCTGACATGGGTACTGCACATCAAATAGAATTCATTATAACAAGTATTCTAGTAACAAACGTATACTAGATGAGATCAATTTCAACACATGTCATCAGAAACAATATCAAAAGTGTATCAGTAATGAGAAGGCAATGATTGAGAAAAGTGTATCAGTAAACAAATCAAACTAATTCTAACCACTTGACAAAATCACAAAACTATCATCACACTTGAATGATATCTTTAATCGTCAAATTCTCTTGGGAGAAAAGTCTTTGCCGAAATGACCTTGACTTAAGAGAAAGGTTTGTTAAGTATGCTGAGCAAAGACCCCTAGTCAGAAGAGGCTTTTCGCATATTCTCTAGAAAATGGATGTTTGATCCCATCTACTCATGTGAGAAATAAATTGATCACTCAATCTCACTCTTCCGGTATGCAAGGCTTTGAATCATTCTCAATAAGTACACATTGACCAATCTAAAAGGTCTTTTAGAAGGACTGTATTGCAGGTTTGGTCATGGTTTTAGTAATGAATAAGCATCATTGGCTACGAAATGAATTAATCACCGATCAACACCTTCGCCGGGTTTACAAGTCAAGAAACCTTAAGATGAGATAAGACAACCTTGCTCTCACTTCTTTGAGCGGCATCTTCTTTAGAAAGTCTTAATTTCCACTCGAATTATCCTAATCTAAAGAGACTTTAGGAGTAGGTTGTACTGTTGATTCGGTGAAAGGCCCAAAAGGCTCAACACTTTTTTGAAGAGGGATTTGAGAGTTGTTGATTACATTGACATGATTGCCATATCATCCGATTTTTTTGAAAGCACTCGAATTTGTCTCGAAAGTCCCTTGACTAATCAATTCAAAATTAGAGCAAATCTCATGACTTTTGCATTTGCAATGATTTCCTTTTGATACAAGCATTTTGTTTTTTTGTCATTTTTTGCTTTGACGGAGACATTCTTCTTGATGCAATTGTTTTTCCTTCTACCTTTTTTTTTTGGTAATGGGCATTAGCCTTGCTCTTACCAGCCATACTGCTTTTTCATGCCCCCTAACTTTCATTTGATTTTTGCTCTTTTGAACTTTTTAAACTCTTAGGACTTTCGAGATGCTTTCCACATTTTCACATAAACATCACTTGCCTTAGCAAATCATATGCCTTGCCCCAATGTGGGGGAGATAATCACCACTTGAGTTTTGGAAATGAACAATTAGGCTCAATTTGGTTTAAGGAAAGGGTATCGGTGTTCGGGTAGAGAAAAGAATGCTCTTCTTCACCTTGGGAAGCTACGAGCTTCCATAAGAATTCATCTGAAGTTACCACAAAAGATTTATACAAGTGAGCATAAGGAAGCCTTTCTCATCTTTCCTCTCCAAATAATGTCAACCTAGACCTCCATAATTGCCCCTTTGTGGGGTGATTCTTGACAAGGGTATTTGATAGAAAATTCTCCACATTAAAAGGCTCAAATGGGCTAACTATTGTCACATGTAGTGTATATGATAAAGGAAAGAAATGCCTCTTATCATCTTGATCTATGTACCACTTGCGAATAAATTCATTGACGTTAAACGACATGGGTTTTCTTTTTCGCTCGAATCCCAGAGTGCTTAAAGGACATGTTTGGAAATGGGTCGCATTTCCTCATCCTAAGTGTTTCTCGCTTGGCATAAGTAACATCGCCTTTCATTTTTGTTGAGATCATCTGGGTGGGTTAATCTCCATAGAGAATTTTGATTCGAAATGAGTGATTCATTAAGTGGATGGACAATTTAAAGATAAAGAATGTTTTTGCAAACTTTGTGGAAAATTTGTTTCTTCAATTTCCATTTTTTGTGCTTGCTTCTAGAAAAATACTATTTTTTTTTTTTTGGCAATGGAAATTCTCTATTTGTTTTCCATTTGATCTTGAGGAGAAAGGTACTTACCTATGGCCTTGGCGGTTAGGTGACCCCTCCATCAATTTCACAATTTGGTGGCAAACGGTGGAATGAACTTGTTGCTTTAATGCTTGAAGAGAATCTAAGATCTATTGTCTCATTAGTTCAAGCACTCTCCTCTTTTCGCAAAAGTGAATGATGCAAATTTTTTTTATTCTTTCTTCCTTTTTTATTTATTTATTTTTATGGCAACCTTGTTGCCATTTCTAAGGATCGAACATTGTACCTCTCGGACCTGTTCATTCATTCCCCATACCACTAGGCTGAAGCGCGAATAGTGTCCATGGAGCACTTCTTTTTTTATAATTAAACTGGCTCTAGAACAACACATCTTTTACACCAAGTTAGGTGAATTTGACATGTGTTACGCCCCACATGCTTGCTTGGTAGAGAGATATCTTGTTCAAATCAACTTCTCAGCTTTATTCTTCCGATACTGATGTTCCTGCCAAGTAGGGAAACTTCGTCAACAAAAGAGGTTAGAGAGGGTACATCAGAAACAATACCAAATTACCCTTCTCTTGAGTTTGTATTCGACAACTCCTGGGAATATCTCGAATGTGGACCATCACCATTTTGTTTTGTCATTTTAATTTTCTTCGTTTTACTATCTTTCCACCAAAGCAACTAGATACACGTAACATGAATACATATGCATGTGTAGAATGTATACTTGAAATGCATGATGCAAGTGCTAAGTGACTCGGGTTGTACAAGAAATGGCTCTACAACCTTGATTTCATTCATGGAAAGTATTTCTTGACTGCATCAGCGTTTACAGGCTTTGGCAGCTTACGGCCGTCCATTTCTACTAGAATTAAAGACCCACCAGGTAGTATCTTCTTAATGACATAAAGGCCTTCATAATTTGAAGTGAATTTTTCTCGTGGTCCGATGTCACCCCCCAATCCTCCAAGCACTTGCCCATCCCTCTGCGGTTGATTAATAGTGAAATTCCAAGATGCATCACCGACCCATTCATTTTAATGCACATGCAGAAGCAATTTAATAATCCCCAGACAACAACGATATGTGATAAGAAAATAGGGCCATAATTTTTTTCGAACTGAAAACACAACCATACTTATATATACATAACATACCAGTCATGTCATATATAATACAAGCCAGTCTAAGAAAAATAAGTCTAAAAACAAGGGTGGGGGGTTTCACAACACTACAGTTCCTTGTCTTCCTCATCATCTCGCTCCACACTCCAACTGGAGTCTTCAGCAGACTACACCGGGGACTTTGGTACTTCAAAAATCAGGTCCATTGCGTCTATGACTAAGCCTTGAGAAGGATCTATAGTACCCTTCTCAAAAGCGACCTCTAGAACATACAGAGGTATCTCTGACTCTAGTATGAGACCCTCTCTCTAGCCATCCTGAGCCTAACAGTACCATGATTGATATCGGTGGGGCACTTTGTGGGTGAGGCCTGCATCAACCTAAACTATGGACCTTATCATCTCATAGGTCCAGCCCCTAGGGCTCCCATGTGACGGAATACAAGATGTCTGATCCATAACCTTTTTAGGCCATCCAAAAAAATCAGGAGCTACCATCTAAAGATTTGAAATGTTATAACACAATGGGGCGAGACGACGTCTCAGCGAGTTCTACCCCTTAAGATCTGACTAGGAAGAAAATACACCCCAAGGGCTGCTTAAGCACAAACATAGGTCGAAGAACGTATCTTTGCCTCAATCCCTTCCTACAAGTCAGTCTATCTCAAATAC
The DNA here is from genome assembly GCA_016097545.1 of Eucalyptus victrix. Taxonomy (NCBI): domain Eukaryota; kingdom Viridiplantae; phylum Streptophyta; class Magnoliopsida; order Myrtales; family Myrtaceae; genus Eucalyptus; species Eucalyptus victrix. Next base: position 33,676,523 of record CM027837.1, read on the forward strand.
TCTAGTCACATCAACCAATCACTTCAACGTTCAATTCAATTAATTGCATCGAACTATCGATCAATCGACTCAGTCGATTGCATGTCATCACGACCTCCCTCAAGTCGGCCAAATCAATACTATTTAATAAGTCCGATCATATCAGGACTACTCCCTCTAAGCTAATAAATAGATAGTATAACTTGTTGCTCCCTTACTAAGCAACCATATCAGAGCTTGTAAGTTGATATAATATACTAATAATGCTCCATCTAAGCTGATAGTAATATTGCTCACTCTAAGCTGATAATATTGCTCACTCGAAGCTGATAAGGTATACTGCTTGTAATCTAAGCTGACATATCAGAGCTTGTAGGTTAATATAGTATACCGGTATACTACTCACAATCTAAGTTGACATATCACCCGCATGCTGATATACTATACCATCCCGATCATCCATTCAATTTAGCATTTTTATCATACCTAATGAAAATACTCGTGTGTGAGTATACGGTCAGCCTTAACCAAAATACAAGATTTTCACTTTTAAACATCCCACCACTTCCAACAGTCCCAAAATCGATTTTTGGCGCTGTAAACCGACGCTCAGTAATTTTCCAATTAATTACCAAAATTATCAATTTTTGAGATAATTACCCACGATCACCAAACACATTCAATTTGCACAAAATAAGAACCAAATAAATAAACAAATCACACTACTGTAATCAACATGAAATTTCGGTCAACGATTATCACGGTCTAATTTTCAAAAATTAATTAATTAATTAATTAATTTTGGAAAATAATTAATAAATGCCAATAAATAGAACTCGGACCCATAAAGTCTAATTGGAAGCCAAGACGAATCCGGAAAATTTCCGAACCACTCTAATTAAATACTAGAGCTTGTCTAGGCTCTAATTACACTACTCTAGCCACCTAACATGCAATAACAATTAATTAAATTGCTAATCTAATTTAATTATCCACCTAATCCATCCTTAGTCTAAACTAAACAACCCCTAAGCATCATTAACTTACTAAGCAAGAATTACTGAGTTAAACTCACTTGTTAAATGATCCGCTTAGATCGAAATGAGGAGGACGCGAAGGAGCTCGACGAACTCGAAAGCGGGCTTGCCAATTGGGGTCAGGAACACCTCCAAAGCGAGCCAAACAGCATCTGAAAAAACCCACTCTGCTCGATCTCTATTCTATGCTGGTCTTGGCCGAGGAAGGCAGATCGGTGGTTGGCGCTTGCTCGAAATCGGTGAGGGAAGGTCGACGAAGGCAGCAGCAAGCTTCACGGTGGTAGGCGGGCTTCTAGGAGGCTCTGGTGATGGCAAAACAAGCTTGAGCAACTCCAGGGATCACCTGCGCTCGTGGCTGAAATAGGAGGACGACCAGGGAAGGCGGAGATGCAAGCGGAGCTGGCTTAAGGTGTGACGGGCAGTCGAGCAGCATGCAGCAGCTCCAGTAGGCTACTCAACGGCTTGCTAACTTTCCTTTGGGTTGCTAAAGCTTCGGATAGTAAGAAAGGGAGGAGAGGGTTGACGGATGGGGAAGAAGGAGAGAGGAGGGGACCAGTTTGCTTAGAGGGGACCCATCAATGACTTCTCCCTCATCTCTTTGTCCCCTAAAGCTGGTCCCACCTCCACAGCTGGCTTCCTTAGCAATTCTCAGCCTTCAAGCTTCCTTAATAAGCTAGGGAAATGGTCCAATAGTCATGGGCAAGGGGGGGCTACGAATTTCACTTGGAATTGCTTCAATTCCCAATCAAATCCTCTTTAAATCAACTCATTTCGGCTTCTATAAATTCCAATATCAAGTCCTTGATCAAATTGGCATTTTTTCTCACTAATTTATCACACTTGCATCCCAATTTCGCGATCAAAAATGATCATCGGACTTTTTTGTACAAAAATAGCCCTATGACAACTTTTTCCCAAAAATCTCGGTTTGTAGAAAAAATCTTTGGAGACTGAGTTGGCGTTCTTAAAATGACTTGTGACATGAAAAAACTTTCAATTTCTGAAATCGAATTCAAATTTCCGATTAATTTCAATCTAGCGTGATTTTAGCGTGACTTAGGCAACCCGATAACTTTCAGAAATTTTTAGTGCAAATGACCCACGGTCGATTTTTTTTAGCCACAATGAACCTATTCGACACATTGGTGACTCTCAATTGTCATGAAAATCTCAAGGATTCAAATACGGACACAAGGTACCAAAACGATAGAAAAATCAGCCTAGTGCCGGTCAACGAGAATTTCTCAATTTGGTGGAATCACCCATATTTAATCACACATCTCAGTCAAACTGACCTATCTCTAATCTCTAAATGATTTTTAACTATCCCGTAATGATATCTGCAAATGAGCGCGATCAAGTAGTCAAGTCCTGGTCGAATCCTCAAGTCTATTGTACTAAAATCTCTTAATGACTTCCTCAGATAGTCTAGTTATCTCAAGAATGATCAACTATAAGAACAACACTATAGGCGAGTCAATGAAAGGCCCGATTAATTCAATTGAAAGCAGAAGTAGAAATCCAAGATGTCACATCCAGTATGATAGGCAATACCTTCCTCAACACAAGCTCATCCACTTGGAAATGTCTCAGTCGAACTTTGCGATTAAAGGACTTTGCAACTCACTTCTAGTAGCATTGACCATGGCATAGTGCACTAAGTCTCTTCTCATCAATCATATTCAATTGTTCGTATCTCTGCTACATCCACTGAGCTTCCGAGAGTTTAATCTGCAAGAGAATTCTCAACGAGGGAATTTCCACCTCTATCGGTAAGACTGCCTCCTCCATACCATATACAAGTGAGTAAGGCGTTGCCCCCGTCGAAGTACGTATTGAGGTTCGATATGCTAACAACACATATGGCAATCGTTCATGCCAATCACAATAATTGTCCGTTGTCTTAGATAGGATCTTCTTTATGTTTTTCTTAGTTGCCTCCACTGCTCCATTCATTTGCAGGCGATAAGGTAACAAGTTCAAATGGCGAATTTGGAATTCATGAAGCAACTCGTCCACAATCTTATTATTCAGATTCTAGCCATTATTAGTAACAATGGCTTTTGGTACACCATAACGGGCAATGATGTCACAACGAATAAATTTGGCTACATTTTTCACGGTGATGTTGACATATGAACTCACTTCAATCCATTTTGTGAAATAATCAATAGCTACCAAAATGAAGCGATGCCCATTAGAAGCTTTGGGGTTAATTGGCCCGATTATATCAATTCCCCACATGGAAAATGGCCACGGCTGAGACATCAAGTGTAGTTCATTAGGTGGGGCATTGACATTGTCTCCATAAATCTGACACCGATGACAGTAGCAAACATGTTTGATACAATCGATTTCCATGCTTAACCAGAAATATCCTAGCCTCATAATTTTTTTTTTTTTTTGCTAAAAGGTGGCCATTCATGTGTGGTCGACACTCTCCTTCATGTATTTCTTTCATCAGCTGGTTGGCTTCTCTAATATTGACACATTTCAACAGGATTGAATCAAATGATCTTTTGTAGAGCACACTGCCAGAAACAAAGAATTTCAATGCTAACTTCTTGAGATATTTCTTGTCAGCTACCTCACATCCTTGAGGAAATTCTCCCAGTTGGAGGTAATTCAAGATGTCATGATACCATGGCTTTCCGTCTAGCTTTCCTTCAACTGACATATAGTAAGTTGGGTGTTTGAGAATCTCGATCTTTAATGGCTCAATATCCAATCCCTCCATCACATGCAACATTGATGACAATGTGGCCAATGCATCAGCAAATTGATTTTGGGACCTTGGCAAATATTCAAAGGATATTTCCTTGAATTCCTTCATTAATTCTTCAAGGAATTCATGATATGGGATCAGCTTAGGATCGCATGTCTGCCAGCGACCCTCTATTTGCAGAATAATAAGTGCAGAATCACCATATACCTGTAAATTCTTGACATTCATGTCAATGGCTAATTGCAAGTTGATGATGCTCATTTTGTATTCTGAGATATTATTAATGCAAGGGAACATCAATTTTGCAGCTATGGGATAATGTTGGCCAGCTGGAGAGATCAAAACTACCCCAATCCTAAAGCTAGATAAATTTACAGCCCCGTCTAAGTACATGGTCCATTTATCATTTGCTATTGCCAAAATACGTTTGTCCAAGTAGTCCGCTATGTCAAAAAATTTTGCTTCTCTAGGATTTTCAGCCAACATATTGGCTATGGCTCTCCCTTTGACTAATTTATGTGCTATGCTTTGTATATCAAATTCGGAAATGAGGACTTGCCATTTCGCCATCTTTCGAACTAAAGCTGGCTTCTCTAGCAGATACTTGATTGGGTCATTCTCTATCACGAGCAAAATCTAATGGTGTAAAGTGTATTAGTATAGTTGGTGCAATACCCAAATCAATGCTACACATATTTTTTCCACTTCTAAGTAATTCATCTCAGAGACAATGAATTTTTTGCTAAGATAATATGTCGTGCATTTTTTTCGATCACTTGGCCTCTTTTGGGCAAGCATTGCCCCTAGTGACTCCTTATGGATGGTTAAGTAGAGGACCAGTGGTATTCTTGGGATTGGTGGTACTAGCACTAGTGGCTGAAGAAGAAATTGCTTTATCTCTTCAAAGGCTTTTTGGCATTCGGCGTCCCATTCAATCTTAGTATTCTTTCTTAAGAGTTTGAAGAATGGTTTGGTTGTCTCTGACAGTTGAGAAATGAATCTTGCGATATAGTTCAATCTACCCAAGCGACTCCGAACTTCCTTGACAGTAGCGGGAGCTTTGAGGTCGCAAATGGCTTTAACTTTCAACAGATCGATTTTGATGCCTCAGCTACTGACCATAAAACCTAATAGCTTCCTAGACTTTGCTATAAATATGCATTTGGCAGGATTAAGTCTCAGCTTAAATTTTTTGAGCTGGTCAAACAACTTCTTTAGAACCCTAATATGGTATTCTCCATGCTTTGATTTAGCAATCATATCATCGACATATACCTCTATTTCCTCATGCATCATGTCATGGAATAGGGTGACCATTGCTCTTTGATATGTACCTTCCACATTCTTTAGGCCAAACGGCATCACCCTGTAATAAAAGATCCCCTATGGTGTAATAAAAAATGTTTTACTCTTATCCTCCTCTTTCATCCTAATCTAGTTGTATCTAGAGAAACCATCCATGAAGGAGAATAGTTCAAATCCCGCGGTGCTATCAACCAAAACATCAATATGCAGTAGCGGGAAATCATCCTTTGGGCTTGCCCAGTTTAAATCTCGATAGTCTATGCAAACTCTGACTTGTCCATCCTTCTTAATAACCGGAATGATATTAGCAATCCAATCAGCATAATGGGATACTTCGGTGAATTCCACTTTTAATAGCTTCATAACTTCTTCCTCAATCTTCCTAGAAAGTTCTGGTTTTGTTCTTCGAAGTTTTTGCTTTTTTGGTGGCATATTTGGGTCAGTTGGAAAAGTATGCTTCATGATTTTTCGGTCTAGTCCCAACATATCTACGTAGGACCATGCAAATATATCTTGATATTCCTTTAAAAACGCAACCATTCTTTTTGCCTCGATCTTTAAAAGGCCCGCCACAATCTTGGTTTCCTTAACATTTTTTGTGTCGCCAAGATTTACAGTAATCGTTTGCTCGGCTGTCAAGGGTTTAGATTCTTCATGATGAATCCAATCTCTTTCAATGTCTTCCTGGATATCATTATCCTCGTCGGATTCGAAGAGACTTTCATCAAGCAATTCCGAGTCAAATACATATGTATCATGATTATGCTGAATGACATGCCTGAGATGCAAATGAGGGGGCCAGTAAAATCACTTAACGAATACCATGCATGATGTAGATTCAAAAATTCTTTTTGAATAACTATTTAAAAAAAAAATGAATTGGGAGATTGTCCTCATATCCTTGGACATCTTTTCCTAGAACTTTGAAAACTAGGATTCATGAGGAAGTCCAAGCCTCAAAGCATCATCATAGGATTGGTGGAATACTTCCTCACGCCCTTAATAAAGCATGGATGCATTTGTATTTACATGATAATGCCGTTTTACAAGGTTCATGATCTTGGACCATGGCTCACAGTCCAATACCTCAATTACAAATGAAAATAACAAATGTAGCTAAACAACTCCTCCCATGTAAGGGAATACACAAGGAAATGACATAAAACTAAACATGATAGGTAAGTAGCATCCCTACTTCGAAAGCTGGAAGAAGCTCACAAAAGGCTCAGCTTGGTCATCATCAAAGGTGGCACACACATAGTTGGCACCAAATAGGTCTACTATGTCCAGGATTGTTCCCTCCTCTTCTTGTAGTAGCTCGGGTGACTTGATAAAGGTCTTCTCCAATGGTGGATAAAGATCCTTTAGTGATGGAAGGAGTAAGCCTTGCTAATTTTGTATTGCATTAATGCAACTTCCATATTCAATTCGTCCCATATAACCTCCACACAAACCTCAACCCCAATAGTTACTTTGGCCCATGTGTCCCCCATGCATACTTCGGCCTCCACAATTGCCTCGACCCATACAGCCTCCTTGGTAACCTCGACCTCTACCTCTGTCGTATATGCCTTGACCAACAAGCTCTTCACATTTCACCTGACTATCCAGATCTTTTTGGTAGCCTAAACCTACTCTTTTATGATTCCTAGGGGCTTCAATGGGTTTGGTAATACCTTGTGCGTACACTCCCAATCCCAGTCCGGGAATATGACCATACTCCAATAGCACTCTACTAGATATGATAGACAGGCTAGACATTTGAGGACTCTTAACAGCAGTCCCAACGGGTACATGGACCATTGAGACTAGCTCGAAGGTATGGTAGCTAGATTCCTCCTTCTCCTCAGGCTCCACATACGAGATGGCTGTGTCTTGAAAGATCTTAAAACTAGTTTCTACACGAACGGTTATAATTTTGCCCTTCGAAATGAACTTAACCATCTAATGTAGATAAGAAGGTATAGCTTCAGTGGCATGGATCCAAGGTCGACCCAATAAGAAATTATAAGTGCTGGAGATATCCAACACTTGGAATTTTGTCAAGAATGAGGTAGGGCCGATCAAAAGGTTGAGCTCAACTTCCCCAATTGTCTCTTTCTTTACATCTTCAAAAGCTCGGACGGTATACCTAGATGGTTTAATTTGCTCTTTACCAACCCCAAGATGATGACGAGTGGCTAATTAACAAATATTTAGAGTGGACCCATTATCAATTAAGACCCGATCTACCATCATATTGCAACACTTGGCTGATATAAGTAAGGCCTTGTTATGATCGTGTCCCTCCTCCGGAAGATCTTCGTTTGACAACGAGATTTGGTCCTTCAAGAGAATGGACCCAATGAACTCCTCTAGCTGCTTGTCCCCATTGGTCTCTGGTACGTGTATCTCATTTAGAACCTTCAATAGTGCATTTTTGTGTTTCTCGGAGGTCTTGAACAACTCCAAGAGTGAAATCTAGGCAAGCATCTTCCTTAGCTGCTCTACCACGTCAAACTCACTGGATTTGATCGTTGCCAAAAATTGCTTCGCTTCCTCATCAGCAATAGCTTTCTTTTCCATAGCTTCTGCGTCTACATAATAGAGACCTAATCAGGTAACAGTATCGACTTCATTTGTCCCATAATCCCATGGGACTGCCTTAGGATCAAAACTAGCGACGGGGCTTTTTGGGATCTCGTCTTGATCATACGGCGGCAACTCAATTACCATCCGTATGGGCTTAGGCTCTCCTAGCTCTAAGTTCGCGAACTCCTCGGCCACCAAATCAATAACCACGTGTTTAAGCTCCTACTCATTAGAGTCTCATTGCTCTTCTGCAACAGATAAATCAATAATTACTGGTGTCATCATGGCGACGGTTTCTTCTTTAAGCTCGGCTAAGTCATCCATGCCTCCCCACCCATCAGGGATGGTTTCTTTAGGATCCATGAAAAAACTTGGAGGAGGTGAGTATTTGGCGAGATAGTCATACTTTCCACTTGGTTGGTCTAGTGTATCTACCACTTCGCCCTTTTCTAGTGCCATCTTCAAAAATTCATGATCTTCACAAACTCTTTTAGCTTTGAGCTCGGATTCGGCATCTAAGGCTTCTTCCTCATTTATGATTAATGGTTCAGTTTCTTTGGCTACGTTGACATCATTTGGTATTTCGATAGCACTTACTTCCTCGACTAACATCTCCACAACCATCCCAAATTCACAACAAGAATTCTTGGGAGAGAAATCAATTACAGCTATCATTGTCTCAATTTCTTGGCGTCCTCCTCCATTTCTGATTATGCTCATGTTGATCATCTTGGTGACACACTCTAATTTCTTATTAGTTGAGACACCTTCATTGCTCCTTTTGTAATAGCCAATTAAAATCAAATCTTCATACAGTTTGTGGACGTTAACCCTAACCATTTGCACGTTCCTATCCTTTCCTTCAGAAATCATATTGACATCCCCGACATGAATGGGTAAAGGGTTTTGCTTGATGTTAGGCTGCGTCTCCTTAAATGACAAGATATCTTTGTCCAATAGGCTATGGACCTTGTTCTGGAGTGCTCAGTAATTATCCACATCATAGCCTTTCTCACCCATATGGTACTCGTAAGACTTTGTAAGGTCGAACCTTGGGAATTTAGGAGGGTTGCCACGAGGAATCTCCTTAGCTACCAACCCTTTCTGCAGTAACATGGGTAATAGTTTGGACAATGGCCTAGGCAAAGATGTGAATTGCCTTGGCGTCCACTTCTTGGGCTCATAATTCTGGTACCTCCCTCATGATGTAGAAAGATTTTGAGGATTTGAAAATGTTTTTGATTCGATTGGGGCTTGCACGTAAGCTACTTCTACTTCTTTCTCCTTCTTATTAGTAAATTTCCCGCTCGTACCTTCGGTTATCTAACCTTCATGCATGGCTTCTTCGATTCTCTCTCCAATGGCAATCAAACGGGTAAAGTTTCACAGTTAGAGCCAATCATTTTGTTGTAAAAGTCTGGAGAAAGTGTATTAAGGAACGGCTCCACCATTTCAACGTCATCCAGTGGTGGTTGAACCTGAGCATCCAAGGTACGCCACCTTTGTGCGAATGACTTGAAGGACTCATTTCTTCTTTTCTCCATGCATGTTAACACTTTGCACATCGGGGCAATCTTGGTATTGTATTTATATTGAAGCACAAATGCCCGCCAATTCCTCCCATTTTTCCATCTTTTCTGGTTCTAGTAGGATGTACCATTGCAAGGTCGGGCCGAATAGACTCTCTTAAAAAGTTTGAATCAATAATGGGGTGTTATGTGCATAGCGCCCCATCCTGTTCAAATAGTACTTCATATGGACTTTTGGATTGCTGTTCTTTCCTTAGGCAAGTTCTTTGAACATTCTAGTCCTAACTCTAGGATTGATGAAATTATGCTCTTGAGTTTTGAAAGCATAAGATCTTCATGTTTCGTGCTAATGAGTTTGCCATCCATGATGTCAAGCACTCTGTTTGGAATCATTGCACCTACCCAGAGCCTCAAGCTCATATCCGCATTGAACATTTCATCGGTTGGCTTCTTTCTAGTTATCACTTCCAACAACAATATGCCGAAGCATTAAACATCTCCTTTTGTTGAGACTTTTCCTTCCAAACCATACTCTACAAGCAACATTTTTTGTGAAAAAATAACATCAGAGATTGATCTTTTTTCTTTTTGGGGCATAAATAATAAGATCAAGAGTCATATGAGTGTTAATATATCTCTATTATATTATACAATTATACTAGCAATCAAAATCCCAAATTAGCTAAAATTTGGCAAATGTACCTGGAGCAACATATTTGATTGTGCCGAGAGTTTGGGTTTGTGTTTCAAGCTTGTTCTCAACCAAAATCTTTGAGATTCCAAAGTCGTAGACTTGTGCGACTAGGTCCTCGTTTAGGAGAACATTGCTAGGCTTCAAATCGCAGTGCACAATGGGTCCGATTGGCCATGGTCGAGATAACAAGTGCCGTAGCAATGTCTACCATTATCTTCACTCGTTGATGGAGACCCAAGTTGTAGTTGTTGGAGTAAAGCTACCTCTCCAAGCTCCCATTGGGCACGTATTGCAGCACCAAAGCTCTCAGATTGGCATTTGTGCAGTTGCTGATCACCTTGACTAGATTCCGGTGTCGGATCTTGTGGAAAACCTCGCATTCTACATCGAAACTTTTTAGGGCGCCTTCAATGTGAAGATTCGGTACTTTAACTGTGACATCCATCCCATTGGCTAGAGTTCCTTTGTATACAGAGCTAAAGCATCCCACTCTAAGCAAATTCCTTTCGCTAAAGTTGTTAGTAGCTGAGCAAAGCTCCCGATATGATATCATCGGGTGGTCAATTCTAGGCGGGTTCTCCACCAAAACTGAAGCTTTTTTGCCAATGTTCCCATGCTTTCTAAGCAAGCAAATGACAAAGACTAAAAGTATAGCTAATACAATTGGCGCCATAATGTATAGTAAATGGAGCTGCTTGTCCCTTGATGATTTCTTTCCATTTACTTTGCAACGTGGGACTTGAAAAATAGCATTTCCACAAAGTGCTTCATTCCCAATGAATGAGAGAGCTGAGAAATTCCCAAAGGGCCCACCATTAGGAATTGCTCCTGATAGCTTGTTAAAGGACAAGTTCAAATTTTGCAGATATTTAAGTCCTTCCATAGACTTAGATATTGTGCCAGATAACTCATTGTGAGAGAGATCAAGGAAGTACAACCCTTTAAGGTTGCCGATTGTTTGCGGTATCAATCCTTGAAATGAGTTCCCTGACAAATTGAGAGAAGCAAGGCTCTCCAATTCTTGGATGGAACTCGGTATGGTGCTGGTAAGTTGATTCCAAGAAAGATCAATGCTGTTCATAGCTCTCATTTTTCCTATTTCAAGTGGTAGTCCTCCATTGAAAGAATTGAGTGACAAATTGAGGAAGATAAGTTTTTGAAGGCTCCACAGACTAACCGGTATAACTGATGTCATGTTATTCGAACTTAGGAGAAAGTTTTGAAGACTGTTAAGGTTTCCAATGCAATTTGGGATCGATCCCGATATCCTATTTTGCCAAAGCACCAATTCTCCTAAATTTGGCAAGTAGCATATCTCATTGGGGATCGGTCCTTTAAGATGGTTGTTATTAACATATAGCCTTTGCAAGCTTTCTAATCCTCCGATCGACGATGGGATGTTGCCGACTAGATCATTATTACTCAATGCTAGAAATGTCAATCTCTTCAAGAAACCCATTTCCTCAGGAATGTGACCTCTTATTTGAGAATCTTGAGCGAGTAGAGTTCGTAAGGAACTGGAGAAGTTTTTGATAGATTTTGGTATGGAGCCGTGAAGCGGGTTTTCTCCCAGATCCAAGGTTTGGAGAGATTGGCAATTTGATAAGGCAGATAGAAAACTAAGCTCTGAACGTTAAGGCTCTCCTATGAGCTGATTTAACAAAACCGCGAAGCTTCTAAGGTTCTTCAGGTTGCCCACACTCATGGGTATCGGTCCGGTAAGTTGATTGAAAGTAGCATTGAAAGTAATTAGGTTCGTATAACTCGAAATATATTGTGGGATGTTGCCGCCAAGGCTATTTAGTGATAGATGGACTTCTTCCAAATTCGGAAGGCTTAGTTCGCTACTTGAGGGAAGGCTTTCGGAGAGTGAATTGCGATGGGAGAACGGTAACAATTCGAACAATATCGAATCAACGAAGTGGAATAAAATAATCTCTCCTCTTGTGCAAACCTAATAGGAATCAATAGAGTAGAGTAAAATAAATACCAAGCATGCGAACACAAAACGATTTTTACATGGAAAACCTCCTCGATGTGAGGAGATAAAAAACCACGGGACCGGAGTCCATCCAAAATTCTTCACTATCAACAAAATTGTTCTTCTCTAACAAATACTAGAGGTACATAGCAGCAAACACCTTAAGAACATAATTCTTAGCAATACACATAAACTTCACAAGAGATCAATGATAAATCTGACCAAAAATGCAGGTTTTGATCAATCCACAAAAAACATGATGTAGGGAGCTTCAAACGAAAATCAAACCGTTCAGATTAGAAAAAATTGCACCACGAACATGCTGACAAAATTTCAGCTCAATCGGACCACGAATCGACTTTCGACGGCAGCTTGATGTAAATCAGATATTACCCAAACCTAGATTTTCTGCTTTCTCTTTTTCTCTTGTTATTGTTTCCTTTTTTTTTTTTTGGCGGCTACCTCTTTATATAGATAGTGAGAAATCTTATTTCTTCATATAACTTATCATATGGGCTCAAGCACTTTTTGGGCTTGCAACTCATTGGGCCTCCTCCACATAGGAGTGAATCCAGCTAACAAATCTCCCCCTCACGACAATGTGGAGGGATTCACCATCCCTGCTATCAATCGGCAATGTTCAAGCTTTTTTCTTGCTAGAGTCTTCGTCATAATATCAAAGCCATTATGATCCGTATGAATTTTCTCAAGTTTCAACAACTTTTCATCTAGAACATCCCTTATCCAATGATATCTAACATCAATATGTTTCGATCTAGAATGAAAAGATGAATTCTTACCAAGATGAATTGCGCTTTGATTATTACAAAATAGCACATACCTCTTTTGCTTGAACCTAATTTCTTCTAAGAACTTCTTCATCCATAGCATTTCTTTACTAGCTTCAGTCGCTGCAATAAATTCAGCTTCGGTTGTAGAAAGTGCAACACACTTCTGCAATCTTGACTTCCATGACACAGCTCCACCAGCAAAAAAAATCAAATAACCAGAAGTAGATTTACGAGTATCAATATCTCCTGCCAAGTCGGAATCTGTGTATCAAACTAACTCAAGTTTCCCGGTCTCGAAACTGAGTTTCAAATTTGAAGTTCCCCGAAGATACCTCATAATCCACTTCACCGCATTCCAAAGGTGCTCTCGCTGGATTTGACAAATAGCGACTAACAACGCCAACCGCGTGTGCCAAGTCTGGGCGTGTACATACTATCACATACATTAAGCTTCCTACAATTGAGGCATATGAAACACTTTCCATATCTTTCTTCTCTTTATCAATCGTAAGACTTTGCATCATACTTAACTTAAAGTGGGCAGCAAGAGGAGTACTAACCACTTTAGCATTGTCCATGTAAAATTTCTGAAGGATCTTCTCGATATTATTCTCTTGCAACAAAAACAACTTCTTAGCATCTCTGTCTCGGGTAATTCTAATGCCAAGAATCTGCTTCGCCGAGACCAAGTCTTTCATGGCAAAAGACTTGCTCAACTATTCTTCAATAACTCAATTTTTGAAGCATTCCTACCAACAAGCAATATATCATCAACATAAAGCAAGAGAATAATAAAGTCATCATCAGAAAATTTTTGGACAAACACATAGTTATCCGAGGAAGTCTTCTTATAGCCTCGTTCAGTCATAACTGATGCAAATTTCTTATACCACTGCCTCGGTGCTTGTTTTAGGCCATAAAGACTTTTCTTCAATTTGTACACATAATCCTCTTTCCCTTTCACTTTGAAACCCTCAGGTTGTTCCATGTATATCTCTTCCTCCAAGTCACCATGTAGGAAGGCTATTTTAACATCCATATGCTCAATGTCCAAATCTAGGCTAGCTGCCAAGCCTAGTACCACACGGATAGAAGACATTTTCACTACCGGGGAAAATATATCATCAAAATCAATACCCTTTCTCTAACCGAATCCCTTAACAACCAATCTAGCTTTGTACCGTGGATATGAAGCATGTTCATCTTACTTTAACCTATATACCCACTTGTTCTTCAAAGCTCGTTTACCTTTAGGTAACTTCACCAATTCAAAAGTATGATTATCATAAAGTGACTGCATCTCATCTCGCATAGCATTAAACCAATTGCTTTTGTACTCATCTTCTATTGCTTCTGCATAGCACTATGGTTCACCTGCATCAGTCAATAATACATACTCATCTTCAGAATACCTAGTAGAAGGTCGTCGGTCTCTAACGAATCTCTGGACTGGAACATCCAGTGGAACATCTAATTGAGCATCTGGTTCAGGAATTTATTTTAACATACTTATCTATTTTAACATCTTCAGGAACATGTGCGTTATTTGGAACATTGACTTCTTGCTGCTCTTCATCAACCCTATCAACCAGTGTTCTGTTCATTCTCTCAGTTAAGCCATTTAACTAAGGCATCTTGGAAGGTGTCTTTTGATGTCGAATACTTTGTTGTCTACAATATTCATCAAAAGGTCCAATATACTCTCCCCCGTTATCAATTCTGATGCATTTCAATTTCTTTCCAGTCTGTCTCTCAACTGAAGCCTGAAATTACTTAAAAGCATCTAACACTTTATCTTTAGTTTTCAAGGTATAAATCCAAATTTTCCTTGAAAAATCATCTATGAATGTAACAAAATAAAGAGAGCCACCAAGTGATTTTGTTTTCATAGGACCGCAAACATCAGAATGCACTAATTTCAATATACCTGACTTTCTTGAAGGAGATGAGCTTTTAAATGCAACTCTATTCTATTTTCCTTCTAAACAGTGAGCACACTTCTTTAGCGCTGAACTTTTCAATACTGAAAGGAGCTTCTCCTTAGCTAATATTGACAAACCCTGCTCACTAATGTGACTGAGCCTCTTATGCCATAATTCAGCTGCATCTTCTCTATCTACTGCATTAATTTTGTCTGTGGACAACTTTGCCTACAAAATGTACAACGAAGAAGATTTTTCACCTCTAGCCACAACAAGAGAACCTTTGGTGAGCTTCCATTAACCATTACTAAAGGTGCTGCAATACCCCTCATCATCCAACTTGCCTATAGAAATCAAATTCAAGCGGATATCAGGTATATGTTTAACATTATTCAATACTAACCATGTGCCATTGCTAGTTTCTAGGCACACATTACCAATGCCTACAGCTTGAGCTAGTCCATTGTTTCCCATCTTCACAGATCCGAAGTCACCTGACCTGTATGATGTAAAGAAATCCATGCAAGACGTAGCATGAACGGATGCACCACTATCAATTACCCAACTGGTCTCATGAGAAACAAAATTCACCACATCACCATCAAAAATAGTGAGAAAGTCTTCTTTAAGTGTAGCGACACGATTGTCATCATTGTCATTATCACTTTTCTTCTCTTTACCTTTCTCCTTTTGTTTCTCCCTTTTTAACTGGCGATAAAACCTTTGAATATGTCCCCTCTGATGACAATAATGGCACTCAACATTAGCAAATTTATTATACTTACCTTTGCTTTTGTCTCCACTTTTATCTTTATTTCTCGGACCTCGAGACTCACTTCTTCCCTTTTTCTCAACAACCAAGGCATTAGAATGTGAAGAGGACGATCCTTATGTCTTTCTTTTCATCTCTTCATTCAAAATACTACTCTTGGCCAAATCCATGGTAATTGTACCATCTGGGGTAGAATTAGACAAAGATGTTCGAAACGTCTCCCAGGAGTCCGGCAAAGTACCAAGCAATCATAGTGCTTGTATCTCATCATCAAACTTGATTCCCATCGCAGCCAACTAATTTATAATTCCTTGAAAAGAATTTAAATGATCAGTCAAACGAGTACCATCATGATATCTCAGAGCCATAATCTGTTTTATCAAAAATAACTTATTATTCCCAGTCTTTCAAGCATATAACTGTTCGAGCTTATCCCACAAACTGTGTGCATATGTTTCCTCAATAATATGGTTCAAAACATTATCATCTACCCACTACTTGATATAACCACACACTTGATGATGAAATATAGACCATTCAACATCAATTTTATTCTCCGATTTCTCATCGGCAAATACGGGCAAATAAAAATCTTTCACATATAAAAGATCTTCCATCTTCCCTTTCCAAATATGATAATTCAAACCATTCAGTATAACCATTCTACTCGTATTCGTTTACATTGTTTAACACAAGGCAGAAAAATCAAGCAATAATGAAATGCTCCGATACCACTCTGATGGGAGAACGGTAACAATTTGAACAATATCGAATCAACGCAGCGTAATAAAATAATCTCACATCTTATGCAAACCTAATAGAAATCGATATAGTAGAGTAAAATAAATACCAAGCATGCGAACACAAAACGATTTTTATGTGGAAAACATCCTCGATGTGAGGAGATAAAAAAACCACGGGACCGGAGTCCACCCGAAATTCTTCACTATCAACAAAATTGTTCTTCTCTAGCAAATACTAGAGGTACATAACAGCAAACACCTCAATAACATAATTCTTGGCAATACACATAAACTTCACAAGAGATCAAGGATAAATCTGACCAAAAACGCAGATTTTGATCAATCCACAAAAAAACCTAATGTAGGGAGCTTCAAACGAAAATCAAACCATTCAGATTCAATAAAATTATGCCACTAACATGTTGACAAAATTTCAGCTCAATCGGACCACGAATCGACCTCCGACGCCAGCCTAATATAAATTAAATATTGCCCCAAACCCCATATTTTCTGCTTTCTCTTTTTCTCTTGTTATTTTTTCCTCTTTTTTTTTTTTTTTGCGACTACCTCTTTATATAGATAATGAGAAATCATATTTCCTCATATAACTTATCATATGAGCTCAAGCCCTTTTTGGGCTTGCAACTCATTGGGCCTCCTTCACATATGAGTGAACCCAGCTAACTAAATTGTCCATCAAAGAAAGTACTCGTAACGAAGAAATGTTAAAAATCTCTTGAGGCACTTCACCCGTTAGTAGATTTCCCTCAAGGATCATTGAATTCAAATTGACCAACTTGCCAATCTCACTTGGAATGTCACCTCCTATCTGGCTATCAGGTTAGCTCAAGATGAGCAAGCTCGACATGTTGCCAATGGTTCGAGGAATTGTGCCAGTCAAGTTGTTACCACCGAGATAGAGTTTTTGTAGCTTTTGCAAGCTATCTATGTCTCGAGGAATGCTTCCCTGAAAACGATTGCCTGACAACAACAACGTAAGAAGCTCTTTGCATTGGGTTAGCGTCTCTGGTAGCAGGCCACTGAATTGGTTAAGAGGCAGTGCAAGTATTTGAATGTTACGCCGGTGGTAGCAAAGATCGGAGGAAAGACTTCCAGAGAGATAATTGCGCATCAAAATGACACTCGTAAGCGATCTATTGAAAAGTGCTAATGGAATCGAACCTGTGAGAGTGGTGTTGGCCAATGTAATGACTTGCAATGTGGATATATTACTTAGGAAGCTTGGAATTTGACCCTGTAAGTCATTTGAGCTAAGGTCCAGTTGTTGAAACTTAAGGAAGGCACTGAATTCTCATGGTATGCTGCCCGTTATCCTATTCATCGCAAGTGACATGACTTTGAGGTTTTGGCATCGGGCTAAGTGAGGAGGAATATTTCCTTCAAACTAGTTCACATCAAGTACAAGTTTCTTTAGACGGCGTAAACGACCGATTTCTATTAGAATCGCGCCAAAGAAGCTGTTGTTGCGGAGATCAAGAGAAGCCAGGAAAGAAAGATTGCCTAGGGAGGGAGAGAGTCTTCCTTGGAGATCCATGTGCGAGAGATCTAAAGACATAACTCTCTGCTTGCGGTTGTTGCAAATGACGCCAATCCATTCACAAAACTTTGCTTCAGTGGTCCAGTTGCCACCTTTGATCATGTTTGTTGGGTCGATTTCAATCGTTGATCTAAAGTGGAGGAGAGCCACTTGATCACTGAAGTTGCTGGAACAAGAGATGGGCTGAAACATCAATAGGGAAGCCAACATAACATCAAGAAATGCAATAAAGATGAACTTCTCCATAATGAACAGAGTATCTTTTGATTGCATCAACAGATAGTTTGCTAATTAGGACCTTCTCTTAGTATTTAATATCAAAGCAAACCAAATGATTGTCTCAATTTTTAAAAATGAAAACAATGGAAGGAAAGACTAACTATCAAATGATGCCCCTCGATCATGTTAATTCGGTAAATGGCTTGTTCTTTACGTCTACATGTTCAGACTTACTTTCAACTCTGTGAGAGTACAAGTGGACGTTTTGACTAATGCTCCAAGGAATAAATGTGAAAGGTTTTGTGATAACTGTCATGACCTCCTGGCAGGAGTGATGTTAAATATCTCCTCGAAAGTTAATTGACTGGAAGTTTCTATTACTAGAATAAATAATAATACTAGTAGTCTGCCAACTTTTATTCATGTGTCATGTCATATTGAACTTTCAATCAATTTAATTAAATCACTTTTGATTTATGTGAAATGTCATCTAGTAACTTTCAATTGGTCTAATTAGATCCCCTACTATATTTAATGTGTTTATTGTCATCCTTTCATTAATTAATTTATATGAAATGCATCATGCACACCGATTTGATAAAAACTGATGTTGATGGAGCAAATTACGTGGGTTTGGGGCGTGTCATGTTGACTATAAATTGCAAAACTATAATACCCGTTCCTTAAATATGTGCACTATTCATTCTGACGACATTTTCTTTCCTCAAAAAACATTATCATCCAGTGGGACTCTCCTCAACAGCGATCAAAAGGACAAGGTAATGGCTTCAAGGACCTCCGCGGGTCGCAGCTCGTCTGTTTAATATACAGTGAGGGTGGGCTCCACGGAAGTGTACTTTATTTTTGCGTGTCGATGCCCAAATGCCTCGCACCCCCAATTCTCCCTGTATTTTTATCTTTTCCTAGAGAGGGAGTACCCTCTTAAAATTTTACATCACGACGATCCCGAAATCCGGATTGAACCAAGATAAAGCTATTTAAGGACATTTTTAGGTCTAATCTCTACAAAATGCACAGAAAACTTAGCTCTTTTCTTTAGGCATACTGAAAAATCCTCCCCCATTCTCAATTTGACATGACTTCGATTGAAAGCTTGAACAAGAGTAAGACCACCTTAATTATATAAAGAAAAGGGTTTTGTCCTGGTTTGTAAGCTGTTCTAAAATACTAGTAGAATTCCCGTGCATGTGCTGCACGGGTTCCAACTTCTTCTTCTTCTTCTTCTTTAATGAAAAATTGCTTGAAAGTATTAAATCGAAACCCAGTGTTGATTTTGGTCCTCTCACTTTGAACTAATAATTTATGGTAACTTCGAATTTGATGTCTCAAGTGTAACATTCCAATGCATGACACTGATGAGTTATGAAGGCTTGCGTCATTTATATGAGATCCAAGAGGCTTAGCCGGGAGGCAACGTCAATTTTCTTTTTCTCCTCAAACTTGACATTTCAATGCCCAATAATCAAGAACTATTTTTCTTTTGACCTAGCTGGGTTAGCATTCTCGAATTTAATAGGTTGTTATAGCGGATTAACCCTTTCTTTAAGTATAATGCAGTTCTTTGGCATGCAATGTTGCTTTTAAAAATATGCCATAGTCATGTGTTAAGGGAAATTGTACCAAAAGTCTCATCTAATATATGAACTGGAATTGAGGAGTAAACCTTTCAATTGCTGCAATAAGTCCTATGAAAATGGAAAAGTATAACGGAGTGTTAAACCATTCCGTGGTTGTAAATTATACCGTGTAATCATGTCATAAAGTCCTAAGCCTATACTAACAAGTGAAATAAAAGGTTGCCGCATAGGCTTTGAGTGCTATTTGGGCTAGTTTCAAAATTTCTCCATGGAAAAGATTTGATTTTACTTTTTGCAAAGTTGGTCACTTGATTGCGCTCGTCAAATAATTAGGACTCAAATGCATTCTATGCAAAAATCTAAGATTTCTAATGCACTTTTTTTGTTATGTTGGTACAGAGGGATTTCTTGAAGGTGGCGATTTATTTTTTAAGTACCGCACTTGAAATACCTTATGATTTCTGTACATATTGGCTCGAAAAAGGTGAGGGGGATGATTTTACCAAATAAGTTAATTTTTAACTTGAATATAGGTCATTACGGTTGAATTATAAATAAGCAAAGCAAATTTGCTTGAAAAGTGAAGACCCACATGGGACTCCTAAAACAGATTTCGAGGCTTATTTGTCATTCAACTGAATCTTTCTCGGAAATTACAAAAGTCTATCTTTTCTTTTAAATATTGTAAAAGTAAGATTTGGGCAAGAAGAAAGCCATTAACCATCTTTTCTTTCTTTTGGAGTTTCTTTTTCGAGTAACTTTTTATTTTTTATTTTACTAAAGAAGAAAGCCATTGACAGTGGTTGAACCTCAATCATCTAGACCAATTCATACGAAATATTCAATCTTGAAATTTATTGCTCAATACATTAACATTTTAGATTTCACTAAACATCTTCATCTATCGAAAACCTTTATGTTATGGTACAGATTTTGTTGGACAAACTAGTAAAATTGCTTGTCTGGCATGTGATGGGATTTGTCCATGCAAAATGGACAAGAGTTTTGAAAAGAAAGGTACTAATTGCCCCACTGATGACTTTAATTGGGACCCAAGCTCATTGTTTTAGAAATGATGTCTTCTTCGCTACATGTGACACGGGCAAGTAACGTGCATTATGGGAAGTAATTGAAATGATAGTTCAAACACTTAAAGGAAAAAAAATGGCATGTACGAATGTATCATGTGTGAAACCATTGAATGGAAATTACAAATAGTCAAAAAATTTATTTTAGAAATTGATCAACTACCAAATGAGCGGTGACAAATATGGGTTGTGTAGTCAAAAAGTTATTTAGCAACCCATGGGCAATGTATGTTCATTAAACAAGTCATCGCAATCATACATATGTACACACTTATTAGCGGCTGTTTTTCGTCATGATCAACATTTCAAGTGACATGAAGTAGTAAAAGTGCAGTGGGAAGTAATTGAAACGACCGTTCGAACAATTGAAGAAAAATTTAAAAAATGTCCTATATAGGTGTATTGCGTGTGAAATTGTTGAATTCAAATTACAAGTAATCAAAAAGTTAATTGTTTAGAAATTAATCAAAAACCAGATAAGCAGTGACAAATATGATCTATGTAGTAACAAATTTACATAGCAACCCACAAGCTATGTAAGTTGGTTAAACAAGTCATCACAATCAATAAGTGTGTAATTTCACGTGTACATACACACTTATTAGCGGTAGTTTTTTCATAAAGTTATATACAACGCATGATGTACTACCCTCTATTCATAAAGTTTTGAAAGGGACAGAAAATGGTTGAACATTGACTAATGTTTTTTATTTTAACTTGCATTTTTTGAGATTTGACTTTTAGTCAATGTTATTCACCTTAAATATTTTGAGTTATGCATATTGACACTGAATCTATTTAGAGTCGTGTAAAAAAATTTTAGTTGAAAGAAAATAATTTTTTGTTACCTTTTCAAAAAAAAAAAAAAAAAAAGAAAGAAGAGAAAAACCATGTATGTCTTTTTATATTACATTATTATTAGGTTGTGATCAATAATGACGGCCATTGCTAACTCATATTTTTATAATTACATTTATCTTTTAGTAATAGTTATTAGTGTCGATTTAGCAATCTATGCATTTGAGTTCCGAATAGGGATACCATATTAATCAAGGAAAAGAACAAAAATGATAAAAAAGTATTTTATGAAGGCAAAGTGAAAATGCGATTTTTGCAAATACGTAGAAATGAAACGGTAAATAGCATAGACTGGAAAAAAAAAAACCAAAATGCCAAAAAAAAAAAAAAACACTATCTGAGTGAGTCTCATGATTTAGGGCGGAGGAATGATGGAATCATAAGGTAAAAAGAAAAGGGAAAAACAGAACAAAATCACAAGAAGAAAAATTAAAATTAAATGGTTAATAGAAAATATGAAAAACCATACCTTACGTTTTTCTCTAGTACTGTACTACTTTTCCTCCATTATTTTGAAAATATCAGTTTGTATCTTGCATATTGCGTCTAGACATCACTTTGTACATTCACATTGTTATTTTTATAGTCTTATTTACAAAATAAAATGAAATAAAAAAGACATTTCCTTTCCAAAAATTTTCTCATCAAATTCTAAATTTTCCATACCCACTGAAACCCCTTCTCCTAAAAGTAAAAATTAGTGCAAAGGATAACCATGGCCAACCTCAATCAATGTCATCCACAGCCTTATCACAGCTCAATCTTGATTGCAGGTTGTTAATTGCTAAGGATAACCATGGCCTGCGACCTCAATTTGAGGTTAGGGATCACAAGGTCATGCATGGCTTAAAAGGAGGCCAGAGCCTGATTGCCACAGTGGCTTGCTAAGGTCACATATTGCCATGACAACCTCAATCAAGGTAATTCATAGTCTTGTCACAGCTGAATCTCAATTGTAGATCGTTAATTACCATGGATGACCTTGGTCTGCTACCTAAATTTGAGGTTAGGGGTCACGAGGTCATTCATGGTTTAAAAGGAGGCCAACAACCTCGGATCAAGGTCAATGTTGTTGTGACACAACTTAGGTCAAAGTCTTTTGAGAGAGAGAGAGAGAGAGAGAGAGAGAGAGAGAGAGAGGGGGACACTTGAACACAGAGGGATGAGGGAGAGGCGAGCGTTAACGAAGGGGGAGAGGCACAATTGAACACAGAGGGATGAGGGAGAGGCGGGCGTTAACGAAGGGGAGAGGGGGTCAATGGTTGTGGTGAGGAAGTGGGTCAACGGTGGCAGATAACGATGGGTAGTGGATAGGTGAGGGATTGTACATAATGGACATTGAGGGAAATTCTTCACGCCAGGATAATTTCTGGTAATTTGATTAGCATAGTATCTCTTGTTCGAGTTCTCTCTGCTGCAAACCTCTAAGCTTTGCTCAAATATGGGTTATCACACGCATTTGTCCACATGAATGAAAATGTTGAAATATACGTGGGATTCAATATATCACCCAAAAAAAAAAAAAAGAGGAATTGAATTAAAGTTAGAAATTAGAAATTATTGATTTTGTAATGACAATCTAGATAAAAGAAGCCAAAGTCTGAGCAGTTTTGTGGGAAACACATTCCCACCACATCTGGGGCCTTTGAAAGCCCAAACAAAAAGAATGCCATAGTCCAAAACCAGATTTCATCAAGGCTAATTGGGCTTTCCGTAAGCCAATCTTAGTCCATGTATGTGAAATGGACGTGCAATGAACGTGTAAATCCGATGTGCGTATATTCAAATAGTCAAAACATAAGATACATATCTACAATTCATCTCATTGGATTTCAACCTTAAAAATTATCCAAAAAATTTCATTCCCTCCCAAGCCTTCTCACTAAAATGTAAATTGTCATAGTATGTGGACAATATTGTAATTTAAATATAAATTAATTTACAAACAAGTCGCAAAAAGATCTCATATTTTAATTTGATGCAAGTTTCTCTGTTTTTTCAACAATTCAAGGGCATGGTATGGAGACCTGGCATCCCAGCCTACAAAATACCCTACAAGTCTCATGAATTAGTTAAGTTCAAATATCTACTAGTGTAAGAGTAGTTTGCACTTAGTGGGATATGAGCGCATGAATTCCAATTCCTGAATTGAAAATCTTCAAAGCCCCAATCAATTCTTTCAACTTGGAGGATCGATTTCTCTAATGCAAAACCGAGCATTCTCGCTCTGGCCAATTAAAACCATTTATCCTATTTATTTTCACGTGCATAGGTATGCGTGCTTATGCTCTATTGTTACTTTGCGCGAAAAAAAAGTTGAAGGAATTCATGTGATTAGATTAGGTACGCATGGACATTGGAATAGACATTATTATGTGTGAGGCAGAAGTATATATGGTCATGCGAATCCGTTTTAATGAGCAGATTAATGAACTTATATAATGTGCATAAACTAGAGTGCGAGTAACTGTGCTTGAAAATCCCATTTTTGAAAGACTGCTGTTGCTCGAGTAATTAATATGTGATCTCATTATTTATCTACTGTTTGCGACTTTTTTGAGCATTGCAAGTTTGAGACCATATTAAACAAATTAAAGATTCATGAACCACCTTGCATATTATAATATAGTTCAAATTAAATTAATGTTATTTTCCAAATTACCAGTTGTTACCTTCCAAAGTCCGAGAGCATAAAAACTCTCTCACCTTCCCGCTCACATGGTGGCTGCTCCATAAACCCTAAACCCTCTCATCTCATCTACTACCCCCTAATCTTCATAGACTTATCAAATCATTTCAGCCTTCTCAGCTTTCTCTCTCTAGATGCTGAGTCCTTTCTCATCGGCCTTTGGAACTCTCCCAATTTTACATCAATCGACACACAGCCTCTCTCGTAGAGCTTGCTTCCAATGGAAGAGGATGATGATATTAGAGTTTACTTAAGTTTCAGTCGGCAATGGATGGAGTGGTTTCTAGGTATAAATTAAAGGAATGCTGTCTCACTCTCTTGGGAGAATGTTCTTAAATCATACCGTGAATTTCCAAGCCTTTGTGAATACAATGAAAGGAGCCTGGAGAAATGAAGACGTAGTTTCTGCCGGGTGTGTTCTGGCCTTTTTGCATTTATGTTTAAAACTGAAGGAGACAAAAACAGGGTTTTAGAATCTGGTCCATGGTCTTTCGCGGATCACCTCGTGTTGCTTAAATCGTGGGAACCCAATACACCTCCTCATCATTGACATAACATGTTTTTTTTCCCCGGTTCAACCCTGACACAGAGCAACGATTTTGCTGCATTCGAGAAGCAAGATGTACTTAGAAGGGAGGTTAGCAATAAGGATTGGTGTCCAACAAATTTAGGAGTAAAATAATATTTTAATTATTAATCAAAAAAATAATATTTTAATTTATCTTATTATTATGTTTCATTCTCTTTTCTTTCTCTCTCTCTTTTTTTTTTTTCCTTTCTCTTCATTTCCCATTACACGAGTCATTGACTTTTTAACGACTAACCATGAAGGTCAGGATTGTTATAGTGTGATGCGGACAGAAGAAGAAGGATCGGATCTCTCCACAGCATTAACAACATATATACGTCAAAGAACCGTATCCATAACAAGTATCAACACTCTCTCCGCTCATCTTGCACTTGGCCTTGTTTACTGATGATGCTTTTCTTTCCGTTACTCGTCTTCCAATCGAGTTATTCGGAAAGAAGCACCGTTGCTCGACAAAGGCCAAGTGGAAGATGAGCGGAGAGAAAGAGCGTGTTGATACTTGTCATGGATACAACTGTTTGACACATGTATATTTTCTTAATGCCGGTAGAGAGATCCAATCCTTTTGCTCCTCTCCGTGACAAATGCAAAAATAATCCCGACATTAATATTCGGTTTTTCAAAAAGTCAATGACTCATGGACTGGAAACTAAGAGAAAAGGGGAAAAAAAGAAAGGAAAAAGAAGAAGAAAAACAAATATATGAGAAGTCGAAATGAGCCGTCCAATTGATTTGCTGTTAACGGGATAAATTAAAAATGTGATTCATAAATTTAGAGGACACCAATCCTTATTACTAACCTACCTTCCAAGAACATCTTATTTGGATGAGACCTCAAGTGTAGCAAAATTGTTGCTCTGCGTTAGGGTTGGACCGGGTGAAAAAGAATATATATTACTTCCTGCTTTGAGCAAATTGCTTTCACAGAAGTTGTTAGTAGCCGAGTAGAGCTCCTAATATGATAGCATTGGATGGTCAATTGAAGGAGAGCTTTTTTACTAGCGTTTGATGCCTTCTAAACAAGCAAATGACAACGACTGAAAGTATAGCTGATATAGTTGGAACCATAATGTATATAGTAACTAGACTCGCTTATCCTTTGATGATTTCTTTCCATTTACTTTGCACGGTGGGGCTTGAAAGATTGCATTTTACAAAGTGCTTCATTCCCAATGAATGAGAGAATCGACATATTTCCAAAGGGTCCGTCAGTAGGAATCTCCCGATATCTTATTAAAGGACAAGTTCAATTTTTTTCAGATATGTAAGTCCTTCTGAGGACTTGGGTATCATTTTGTATGACTCTTTGTAGGAGAGGTTGAGGAAAACCAATCCTCTGAGGTTACTGATCAATTGCGGTGTCAATCCTTGAAATGAATTCCTCAACAAGTCAAGAGAAGGAAGGGTCTTTAACTTCTTGATTAAACTCGGTATGGTGCCTTTAAGTCAATCCAAGAAAGATCGATGCTCTCTATAGCTGTCATTTTCCCCATCTGATCTGGTAGTCCTCCATAGAAAGAATTGTGATAGATTGATTAATATGAGTTCTTGAAGGCTTCACAGATTGACCATTTGTTTCCAATGCAATTCAGGATAGATACCAATATCCTATTTTGCTGGAGCAGCAACTCTCCAAAACCGGTCAAGTTGCATATCTCATTAGGGATCAGTCCCTCGATATGGTTGTTATCATGGTACGGCCTTTATAGGCTTTTTAGTCCCCCAATAGGTGATGGGATGTTGCTGTTTATATCTTTATCGCTCAACTATGGAAAGTCAAGCTCATCAAGAAACCCATTTGGTTGGGAATGTGACCGACATTTGGGAGCGACTAGAATTCGTAGGGAACTTGAGAAGTTATTGATAGATTTCGGTATGGAACCGCGAAGCCAGTTTTCTTCCGGAAACAAGGTCTGCAGGGACTGGTAATTAGATAAAGCAGAGATAAATCCGAGCTCTGAACCATAAGTCTCTCCTGTTAGCTGATAGACTGAACTGCGAAGTATATGAGGTTCTTTAAGCTGCCCAAAGCCATTTGACTAGAGCTCCCCCGGACGAATGTGGTAAGGTTTTGTGATAACTGGGAAGAGTCCGCATGTTGCTTCGACTATAAGAATTGCTTCACCATTTCAACTATTAGAAGGTATTTTTATAATCCTAACTCTGTCTTATAAATTTATATACAATGCATGACGTGCTGCTGTCATTTGATAAAGCTTTCGGTGGGATAAACATGGTTAAACATTGTTTTTAACTTTTACTTCTACTTGTAAATTTTGAGAGTTGACTTTTATTTAATGTTATTCACCTTAATGATTTTGAGTTACGCATATTTATATTTGAAATCTATTTAGAGTCGTGTAAAATCTTTTGGTAAACTTTTGAAAGAAAATAGTTTTTAAATTCAGAAACACCGTTGTGAATACTTTCGATAAGTCCATCCAAGCATGTCCAAGCATCTCTGAGTTTTGTTTGTAATATTTGTTATTACAATCAATGCTCCATACAAATGAAAATACTGAAATATATAGGATATTCACTTATATCATAAAAAACGACGCTTTGTATAGTCATTAGAGATAAATTGTAACGGTATGTTCAGTGTAATGGACAATATTGTAATTTAAATATTATTACAAACTAATTGCACAAAGATCTCATTTAATTTGAATGAAAATTCCTTGTTTTCTTGGTTACGGAGGTGGAAACTCAGCTTCAAATACCCCGTAAGCCCCATAAACTATTTAGGAAAAAACACCTTGGATTTGTGCAATAGCCTTGGCACAAAGTAGTTTGCACACGTTGAATGGATAATAATTGGTTCTTGAATTGGGAATCCCTCAAGTGCACCAGTCACATATTCACCCTTAATATAGGTAGAGCACTGCAATAGATAAAGCACTCCCTTCCGGGTGCCACTGCTAGTAGCACACGGCGACATGGTTGTTAAACTTGTGGTTCAGATTGTACGATCAATGACCCACGATCCCAAATCTACTAAACGATCCCTATCACACGGAAAATGGTTTAAAGATAAAACCATTTTAGATTGCCCGTCAAGATCTTAAAATTTTATTCCTGCACGTTAAACCACAAAAGTAGCCCATACAAAAATTAAATTTGGGCCAAAATTAGCAATGCCCAGCCTAAAATATTTAATCCGAAACTCCAAATATCACTTAAGCGACAAATTCGTTGGTAGTAATAAAAATGATTTGTGTTTGATAATGAATTCGATGAGGAAGGTCGATGGGCCAGTTACAATCTCAACCAAGATGTCGAGATCACAGCTGACGATTTATTCTAGGTTTTCTTATAAGTATTTTTTTTGTGCCTTTTATGTCATACTAATAAATTTTCTTTATTTGTTTTGTGTTGCGTTTTTTAACTTTTTGATACGAAAATGACATTATTGAACGATACTGTAATTTAAAATAGTGGTGGTAAAGTTTTCCAGTGGAGACCTATTTTTAATACCACTAAGGTCTTGTTCAATTTACTTATGAGTTACAATAAGGTGGGTGGTCTTGTAGATTAGGTAGTGATTATACTAAATATAGGGACTTTAAAAAGTCTGTATGGCGATCCATAAGCCGAAAATATCGAGGCTCTGTTGAATGTCGCAATGAAGAATTAGTTCTAAACATTCATTTCGACATTCAGACATCGAGACGGGTGTTATACCTTCCGAAGTCAGAAATGAGTTGAGAATCTTTTTGGGTCAAATGTCAACGCATGAAAATGTTGTAGCGATTTTAATTGTTTTTCTCCAATTCAGAAAGCTCGGAAGATCAGAAACTTTATAGCAGATGGCTATACGCAATGCCATGAAAACGAAATGACCGTGTACAAACTAAGATGATACTATGCGCCTATTCTACGTACTGCTCTTCTCCGATTCAGAAAGCTCAGAAGATCAGAAACTTTATAGCAGATGGCTATACGCAATGCCATGGAAACGAAATGACCGTGTACAAACTAATATGATTCTATGCCCCTATTCTACGTACTGCTCTTCTCCGATTCAGAAAGCTCAGAAGATCAGAAACTTTATAGCAGATGGCTATACGCAATGCCATGAAAACGAAATGACCGTGTACAAACTAATATGATTCTATGCCCCTATTCTACGTACTGCTCTTCTCCGATTCAGAAAGCTCAGAAGATCAGAAACTTTATAGCAGATGGCTATAACAATGCCATGAAAACGAAATGACCGTGTACAAACTAAGATGATACTATGCCCCTCTACGTACTGCTCTCCACCTTATTTTCTTATCAAGGAAGTGACAACTTGATCTTGTTGAGCTTAAGGATGATAGTTTTCATGTCCATTCTTTCCTCAGGCAAGTCCTTTGAACATTCTAGTCCTAACTCTAGGACTGATGAAATTATGCTCTCGAGTTCCGAAAGCGTCAGATCTTCATGTTTTGTGCTAATGAGTTTGCCATCTATGATGTCAAGCACTCTGTTTGGAATCGCTGCACCTACCCAGAGCCTCAAGCTCATATCCGCATTGAACATTTCATTGGTTGGCTTCTTTCTGGTTATCACTTCCAACAACAATATGCCGAAGCTATAAACATCTCCTTTTGTCAAGACTTTTCCTTCCAAACCGTACTCTACAAGGAACATTTTTTGTGAAAAAATAACATCAGAGATTGATCTTTTTTCTTTTTGGGGCATAAACAATAAGATCGAGAGTCATATGAGTGTTAATATATCTCTATTATATTATACAATTATACTAGCAATCAAAAGCCCAAATTAGCTCAAATTTGGCAAATGTACCTGGAGCAACGTATCCGATTGTGCCGAGAGTTTGGGTTTGTGTTTCAAGCTTGTTCCCAGCCAAAATCTTTGAGATTCCAAAGTCGCAGACTTGTGCGACTAGGTCCTCGTTTAGGAGAACATTGCTAGGCTTCAAATCGCAGTGCACAATGGGTTCCGATTGGCCATGGTGGAGATAATCGAGTGCCGTAGCGATGTCTACCATTATCTTCACTCGCTGTTGGAGACCCAAGTTGTAGTTGTTGGAGTAAAGCCACTTCTCCAAGCTCCCATTGGGCACGTATTGCAGCACCAAAGCTCTCAGATCGGCATTCGTGCAGGTGCTGATCACCTTGACTAGATTCCGGTGTCGAATCTTGCGGAAAACCTCGCATTCTACATCGAAACTTTTTAGGGCGCCTTCAATGTGGAGATTCAATACTTTGACTATGACATCCATCCCATTGGCTAGAGTTCCTTTGTATATAGAGCTAAAGCTTCCCACTCTAAGCAAATTGCTTTCGCTAAAGTTGTTAGTAGCCGAGCAAAGCTCCCGATATGATATCATCGGGTGGTCAATTCCAGGCAGGTTCTCCACCAAAACTGAAGCCTTTTTGCCAGTGTTCCCATGCTTTCTAAGCAAGCAAATGACAAAGACTAAAAGTACGGCTGATACAATTGGCACCATAATGTATAGTAAATGGAGTTGCTTGTCCCTTGATGATTTCTTTCCATTTACTTTGCAACGTGGGACTTGAAAAATAGCATTTCCACAAAGTGCTTCATTCCCAATGAATGAGAGAGCTGAGAAATTTCCAAAGGGCCCACCATTAGGAATTGCTCCTGATAGCTTGTTAAAGGACAAGTTCAAATTTTGCAGATATTTAAGTCCTTCCATGGACTTAGGTATTGCGCCAGATTACTCATTGTGGGAGAGATCAAGGAAGTCCAACCCTTTAAGGTTGCCGATTGATTGCGGTATCAATCCTTGAAATGAGTTCCCTGACAAATTGAGAGAAGCAAGGCTCTCCAATTCTTGGATGGAACTTGGTATGGTGCCGGTAAGTTGATTCCGAGAAAGATCAATGCTATTCATAGCTCTCATTTTTCCTATTTCAAGTGGTAGTCCTCCATTGAAAGAATTGAGTGACAGATTGAGGAAGATAAGTTCTTGAAGGCTCCACAGACTAACCGGTATAACTGATGTCATGTTATTCGAATGTAGGAGAAATTTTTGAAGATTGCTGAGGTTTCCAATGCAATTTGGGATCGATCCCGATATCCTATTTTGCCAGAGCACCAATTCTCCTAAATTTGGCAAGTAGCATATCTCATTGGGGATTGGTCCTTCGAGATGGTTGTTATCAAGATATAGCCTTTGCAGGCTTTCTAGTCCTCCAATTGATGATGTGATGTTGCCGTCTATGTTGTTATGGCTCAATGCTAGGAAAGTCAAGCTCTTCAAGAAACCCATTTCCTCGGGAATGCGACCTCTTATTTGACAACCTTCAACGAGTAGCATTTGTAAGGAACTGGAGAAGTTTTTGATAGATTTTGGTATGGAGCCGTGAAGCGGGTTTTCTCCCAGATCCAAGGTTTGGAGAGATTGGCAATTTGATAAGGCAGGTAGAAAACTAAGCTCTGAACGATAAGGCTCTCCTGTGAGCTGATTTGACGAAACCCCGAAGCTTCTGAGGTTCTTCAAGTTGCCCAAACTCATGGGTATCGGTCCACTAAGTTGATTCAAAGCAGCATTGAAAATAATTAGGTTCGTATAATTCGAAATATATTGTGGGATGTTGCCACCAAGGCTATTTAGTGATAGATGGACTTCTTCCAAATTCGGAAGCCTTAGTTCGCTACTTGAGGGAAGGCTTCTGGAGAGTGAATTGTCCATCAAAGAAAGCTTTCGTAGCGAAGAAATGTTAAAAATCTCTTGAGGCACTTCGCCAGTTAGCAGATTTCCCTCAAGGATCATTAAATTCAAATTGACCAACTTGCCAATCTCACTCGGAATGTCACCTCCTATCTGGCTATCAGGTAAGCTCAAGATGCGCAAGCTTGACATGTTGCCAATGGTTCGAGGAATCACGCCAGTCAAGTTGTTACCACCCAGATAGAGTTTTTGCAGCTTTTGCAAGCTGTCTATGTCTCGAGGAATGCTTCCCTGAAAACGATTGCCTGCCAACGACAACGTGAGAAGCTCTTTGCATTGGGTTAGCGTCTCTGGTAGCAGGCCACTGAATTGGTTAAGAGGCAGTGCAAGTATCTGAATGTTACGCCAGCGGTAGCAAAGATCGGAGGGAAGACTTCCAGAGAGATAATTGCACATCAAAATGACACTCGTGAGCAATTTATTGAAAAGTGCTAATGGAATCGAACCTGTCAGAGTGGCGTTGGCCAATGTAATGACCTGCAATGTGGATATATTGCTCAGGAAGCTTGGAATTTGACCCCGTAAGGCATTTGAGCTAAGATCCATTTGTTGCAACTTAGGGAAGGCACTGAATTCTCTTGGTATGCTGCCCGTTAGCCTATTCATCGCAAGTGACATGACTTTGAGGTTTTGGCATTGGGCTAAGTGAGGAGGAATATTTCCTTCAAATTGGTTCACATCAAGTACAAGTTTCTTTAGACGGCGTAAATGACCAATTTCTATTAGAATCGCGCCATAGAAGCTGTTGTTGCGGAGATCAAGAGAAGCCAGGAAAGAAAGATTGCCTAGGTAGGGAGAGAGTCTTCCTTGGAGATCCATGTGCGAGAGATCTAAAGCCGTAACTCTCTGCTTGCGGTTGTTGCAAACGACGCCAATCCATTCACAAAACTTTGCTTCAGTGGTCTAGTTGCCACCTTTGATCGTGTTTGTTGGGTCGATTTCAATCATTGATCTAAAGTGGAGGAGAGCCACTTGATCACTGAAGTTGCTGGAACAAGAGATGGGCTGAAACATCAATAGGGAAGCCAACATAACATCAAGAAATGCAATAAAGATTAACTTCTCCATAATGAACAGAGTATCTTTTGATTGCATCAATAGACAGTTCGCTAATTTGGACCTACTCTTAGTATTTTATATCAAAGCAAACCAAATAATTGTCTCAATTTTTAAAAATGAAAACAATGGAAAGAAAGACTCACTATCAAATAATGCCCCTTGATCATGTCCAATTCGGTAAATGGCTTGTTCTTTACATCTACATGTTCCCACTTACTTTCAACTCTGTGAGAGTACAAGTGGACCCTTTGACTAATGCTCCAAGGAATAAATGTGAAAGGTTTTGTGATAATTGTCATGACCTCCCTGCAGGAGTTATGTTAAATATCTCCTCAGAAGTTGATTGATTGGAAGTTCTATTACTGGAATAGATAATAATACTAGTAGTCTGTCAACTTTTATTCATGCGTTATGTCATATTGAACTTTTAATCGATTCAATTAAATCACTTTTGATTTATGTGAAATGTCATCCGGTAACATTCAATTGGTCTAATTAGATCCCCTACTATATTTAATGAGTTTATTGTCATCCTTTCATTAATTAATTTATATGAAATGCATCATGGACACCAATTTGATAAAACTGATGTTGATGGAGCAAATTACGGTTGAATTATAAATAAGCAAAGCAAATTTGCTTGAAAAGTGAAGACCCACATGGGACTCCTAAAACAGATTTCGAGGCTTATTTGTCATTCAACTGAATCTTTCTCGGACATTACACAAGTCTATCTTTTCTTTTAAATATTGTAAAAGTAAGATTTGGGCAAGAAAAAAAGCCATTAACCATCTTTTCTTTCTTTTGGAGTTTCTTTTTCGAGTAACTTTTTATTTTTTTATTTTACTAAAGAAGAAAGCCATTGACAGTGGTTGAACCTCAATCATCTAGACCAATTCATACGAAATATTCAATCTTGAAATTTATTGCTCAATACATTAACATTTTAGATTTCACTAAATATCTTCATCTATCGAAAACCTTTATGTTATGGTACAGATTTTGTTGGACAAACTAGTAAAATTTCTTGTCTGGCATGTGATGGGATTTGTCCATGCAAAATGGACAAGAGTTTTGAAAAGAAAGGTACTAATTGCCCCACTGGTGACTTTAATTGGGACCCAAGCTCATTGTTTTAGAAATGATGTCTTCTTCGCTACATGTGAAACAGGCAAGTGACGTGCATCATGGGAAGTAATTGAAATGATAGTTCAAACACTTAAAGGAAAAAAAATGGCATGTACGAATGTATCATGTGTGAAACCATTGAATGGAAATTACAAATAGTCAAAAAATTTATTTTGGAAATTGATCAACTACCAAATGAGCGGTGACAAATATGAGTTGTGTAGTCAAAAAGTTATATAGCAACCCATGGGCAATGTATGTTCATTAAACAAGTCATCGCAATCACACATATGTACACACTTATTAGCGGCTGTTTTTCGTCATGATCAACATTTCAAGTGACATGAAGCAGTAAAAGTGCAGTGGGAAGTAATTGAAACGACCGTTCGAACAATTGAAGAAAAATTTTAAAAATGTCCTATATAGGTGTATTGCGTGTGAAATCGTTGAATTCAAATTACAAGTAGTCAAAAAGTTAATTGTTTAGAAATCAATCAAAAATCAGATAAGCAGTGACAAATATGATCTATGTAGTAAAAAATTTACATAGCAACCCACAAGCTATGTAAGTTGGTTAAACAAGTCATCACAATCAATAAGTGTGTAATTTCACGGGTACATACACACTTATTAGCGGTAGTTTTTTCGTCGTGATTAACATTCCAATCAGATGATCAAGTGGCCAACACCTTCCAGCACTTGATATCAGCACAGTCCATTATTCATAATCAGGACGTTCTCATTATCACAAGTATCGGTGCTGTTCATGGTAAAATCATATGAAATGACTTGCGATAAATCATCTAGTGATCCTTCAACGTATGTCAACCTCCAAAGACTTCTAGTCGAGGAAAGATTGACCATGTGAGGTCAAAGTCTTCTGAAATACTTATCATATTAGACTTGTTCTCCTCTTGTCGATATCGTAATCAGTGATGAAAGATTGACCATGGTATCCTCAAGTCTATCATATGACACTTGTTCTCCTCTTGTCACTATATTCATTAGTTTTCATTGAGCTCACACAGGCCATCGGTTGCACCACAGTCCTCCACCTCATCTGATCTCGGCAACGGCTCTTGACAACAATATGCTACTCCAGATAGCGATCTAGCGTAACTATCAATCTACTCGAACTCGCAGTTGCTGAGTTTGATTCGGATTAGTATATATTATTTCATGGAATTATGGAATTTCACGTGCACTCCAGCAAAGTAAGGTTAATTCACGGAAGAAAAGGATGCGTAAAGTACACGAGTCTACCTTTCAAATTCTTCTTCCGTGATTGAGGGAAGTTGGAGAATACTTCCATCACGTCCCACGCATGTCTTCACTTTTGAAACATGGACAATATGAAGTGTCTCATGGGAAGTTGACTGATCGGATGTTTCTATGGCTAAAAGAGATAATGATATCAATAGTCTATCAACTTTTATCCATGAGTCATGTTATATTGGAACTTCCAATTGATTCAATTAAATTACTTTTGATAAATGTGAAATATCGCCCCTCAATTTTCGGTTGGTCTAATTAGATCCATAATTTATATAATATGTTTATTGTCATCCTTTCATTAATTAATTTAAATGAAATATGTCATAGATAACAATTTTATAAAGCTGATGTTTGATGGAGAAAAATATGTGGACTTTGTGCGTGTCATAATGACTTTAAATTGTAAAACTATAATACCAGCTCCTTTAATATGAGCGCTATTCACTCCGACAACATTTCTTTTCTCAACACGCATTATCATCCAGTGGATAATGGCTTTGAAATCTCTACTATTAAAATGCGCGGAAAACTTCATTATTTTCTTTTGAAGCATAGTGAAAAATCCTCTCTCACTCTCCATTTGACGTGATTTCGAATGAAAGCTTGAAGAAGAATAAGTGCAGATTAATTTATATAAAGTAACGTTTTGTCCTGGTTTAATAGCTTTTCTTTAACACTAGTAAAATTCCCGTTGGCTGCACGAGTTCTAGCTTTTTGTCTTATTGAAAAATTGCCTTAAAGTACTAATTTGAAACCTAGTGTTGATTTTGGTCCTCTCACTTTGACCTAATAATTTGTGGAACTATTAATTCATCTAATGCTTTTCAATACTTGAACGTCTTGATTTTTCCTTTAATTAATTTCTATTGAACTTGTCTCAGTACTATAATACAATAATTTGTAGTTTGACCTTGGATTATGCAGCTTTTTCATATATCAATAGGATACGTTTGTGCATGTTTGTTCATGTTTGATCGGAACGGGGGCAGCGAGGTGCTAACAGCAACAACGGCACGATGGGCTTCGTCGGATAAACAGTGAGCGTCCAGGATGAGTTGGTAACTTATATCAAGAAGTGAAATTAAGGGTTGCCGCATAGGCTTCGAGTGCTATTTGGGCAAGTTTTGGCATTCTCCATGGAAAAGACTTTATTTTACTTTTTGCGAAGGTGGATGACTTGATTGCGCTCATCAAATAATTAGGACTCAAATGCATTCCGTGCAAGGATTTAAGATTTTTGGTGCACTTTTGTTGTTATGCTAGTGTAGAGGGATTTCTTCTAGGTGATGATTTGTTTTTAAAGTACTGCACTTGAAATTCCTTAAGATTTATGTCAGGATTGGCTTGGAAAAGAGGAGGGAGGATGATTTTACTAAATAAGTTAATTTTTAACTTGAATTTAGGTCATTGCGGTTGAATTATAAATAAGTAAAGGGAATTTGCTCGAAAAGTGAAGACATACGTGGGACTCCGAAAACAGATTTTGAGGTTTATGTTGTCATTAAGCTAAATCTTTCTAGGAAATCACCCGAGTCTACCTTTCAAGTTCTTTTTTTCATTTAAATATTGTAAGAGTGAGAATTTGACAAGAAGAAAATCACAAATTGGGGACTAATAAAGAAAGCCATCAACCATCTCTTAAGTTTTTTCTTTTTGCCACACAGACTGATAAAGAAGAAAGTCATTGGCCATAGTTGAACCTCAATCATCCTAACCAATTCATACAAAAATGCATTAATACTTGAGATTTCACTAAATATCTTCATCTATCGAAAACCTTTATGTGATTGTACATGGGGATTTTGTTGGACATACTAGTAATATTTCTTGTTTGGCATGTGATGGGATTTGTCCATGCAAAATGTACAAGAATTTTAAATTGAAAACTTGATAATTACCCCATTGATGACTTTAATTGGGAGCCATGCTTGTTGTTTTAGAAAATGATGTCTTCTTTGATATGCATGACACGGGGCAAGTAATCTGCATCATGGAAGTAATTGAAATGATAGTTCTAGCACTTAAATAATTTTTAAAAAATAAAAATAAAAATAGGTGTATCGTGTGTGAATAGAAATTACAAGTTGTCAAAAAGCTAACTGTTTTAGAAATCAGGCTTCTCTCTCTGTGGGCCTTGACTGAAGTTGCGTAAAAGCAACATTGACGTTGATTTGAGGCTGCTGGCCTCCTTCAAGCCATGAATGACCTCGGCGGTCCCTTTCAAACGGAGGTCGCGGGCCAAGGTCGTACGTGGCAACTGGCGATCTTCAATCAAGGTTGCAAGTTGCAATAAAATCATGGATGACCTGGATTGAGGTCGTCCGTCGCGATCTGGGACCGCAGGTCAAGGTCACCAGACACTTTTGGGACCGAGAGAGAGAGGGCTCAGTTATTTACAGAGGGATGAGAGAGAACCAAGCGTGAACGTAGGGGCGGGGGGTCGATGGTAATAGTGAGGAGGGGCGTGAAAGTAGGGGCAGGGGGTCGATGATATTAGTGAGGAGGGGCGTCAACTGTGCCAGATGACGGTGGGTGGTGGAAAGTGAGGGGTTTGTGCATGATGGAAGCTAGCACTTGGAGGCTTGGAATTTCTAGGGGTAATTTGATGTTTGTTGTGATTAGATTTTGTCTTAGGATGGAAAGCAATATTTTGAGAAATATGGAAATAGAGTCAAAGGTGCGAAAAGTGTTGAGTCTTTTGCTTAAACATAAATATGCGTTAGTGATGGTGGTTATCCACTACCAACATGACACATGGCATATGATGATTGTTCTGCTCAAGTAAAAACTCGTTTCAGGGTACTTTTATAGCTAATTGTAATACAATACGCCTGCCTAGTTATAAAAAATGAGAAAATTACTTGATATTTTTATTAAAAAAATCAACAATCAAGATTTTCTACTGAGAATTGATAATCGATATCTCGAAGTTTCATATTTTTTTAGTAAATTACATTGAGAGAAACCTTTCACGCCTCCAATTATCTTTGGTGAATTGGTCAGCATACTATGTCCGGTTACAGTTTTCAATACAGGCAATGCTCCATATAAATGACAGTGTTGAGATGTATAGGGTATTCAATATATCACAAGAAACAAAGAATTCATGTGATTTGTACTGACTATCTATATAAACAGTTTTGTGGGAAGCACTTTCCCACCATAACTTGGGCCTTTAAAAACCACCTATAATCAAAGGTTAATGGGCTTCCCTTAAGCCCTATCTCAGTCCATATACGTGAAAGGGATGTGCTATGAACGTGTGAATACGGTGCACATCTATTCGAATGGTCAAAACCTTAGATTCAGATCCACACTATATGAGCGAACTCATTTGATTTCAACCTTAAAAATTTGCCTAAAATTTTCATTCCCGCCTAAGGCTTCTGTTAAGATAAATTGTAGCATATGTTGCCATATAACGGTCAATTAAATAAGTTATATTATAAACTAGTCCCACAAAGATCTCATATTTTGATTTAAATCCATTTATTTCGCAGAAAATAAATGATTTGGAAAACATTTTCCTAAAAATAATCGCTTGTATCGCTTAGAAAAATAAATGAACAATTTTTTTCATAATTCACAATAATATTTAAATATAAATTGTTGTTAATAGTGATAATATTTTCCATTGACTAATTATTTTAAGATATACAAGCAATTGTTTGGTCCTCTCACTTTGAATTAATAATGTATGGAACTATTATTTTCATCTGATGCTTTTTGATACTTTAACATCTTGATTTTTCCATTAAGTAATTTCTATTGAACTTGTCTCAGTACTACACAATAATTTGTAGTTTCACATTGGATTATTTAGCCTTTTCATATATTGATAGGATATGTGTGTGCATCTTTGTTTATGTTTGATCGGAACAGGGGCAGCGTGGTGCTAACAGCAGCAATGGCACAGTGAGCTTCGTCGGATAAACAGTAAAGGACCAGGATGAGTTTGGCGCAGCGGCGAAGACTGAGCTTGGTGGTGCCGCTGTGACACTGCAATGAGGCGGTCGAGCAAGGTCTTGCCAAAAACCTTGCTCAACGGTATTGCTCAACAGGGTATGAACGTCTGACCAAAAAAAAAAAAAAAAACAGGGTATGAACGAATATCTTGCCAATTGTTTATAGGTTTGGCTGAACTTCGTTCCTCAGCGGGCTTAGTTTATATTATTTAAATTCAGCGCGTCTTTGCTATAGTCCATTAACTCAAATGCAATTATATGGACCCATTACTGTTAATGCAAATGCTCTTGATATCTCTATGTTATTTAACTATATATATATATATATATATATATATATATATTTGGGCTGGGGTTGATCCCTAATTTTATATGCAGTTGATATGTAAATAGGTCACTAAAATTTATGTGTCAACACTTAAAGCAGTCGGATTTTAAATGTCATGGCAGCAATTTTCTGGCTAGCAAAATATTATGCTCGTGCGAATCTCTAAATTTCATGGTTAAACCAGCATGCATGTATGAAGTTGAGGTCCTTAATGAGTCTGCAATTCAAGTGTGAAGAAGTGAAGGTCTTTGGGGTTTTATGCGTTGACTTTGCGACCATTAGATCATGTGTAACATCCTCGATTCCAAGCCCGTAAGGATTGGCCATAAGATTCAAAAAGGATCGATCGATTGGTTCGATCATGGGTCATTGGCTATGGATCGATCGGTTCGATCAGCAAGGAATCACGAATCGGTCATGGTTCAACCCACCGATTGACTAGTCACGAACTGGTCGAGGTGTCGACCGTGAATTTCTACTGACCATAGCGATGGGATATGATTACCAACTCACAAGATGACTTTTTGATCATGAGAATTGAACACGGGATGATTTTGGATTGACGTATGGTCACGACTGGTCATAGTGCCCGGCCGTGGGTGATTCCACCCAGCTATGCACCGATGCACGAACAATCTGATGCGATCACCTTCGAACCAAAAATGCATTATTCCCTATTTAATTCTTAGTGATGGGAAAAAAATATTGAATTGGTGATATCCGATCATGGATTGGTAATGCACCGACCATGAGCCATACGGATGGATCAAGTGCTGATCGGGATGAGTTCAAGGATAGACCCGACTATTCCATCACTAATTCTAAGGTTCATGAGTGCCTTGGCTTAGTGTTAGGCCATGGATAGCCTTAGGATTAACTTTGAACCTACTGAATGACAACCGACTGTTTAAACCAACCGACCGTTGAAGGAAACAGTTTGGCAAGCATGGTGCATGATGGCCGAACATCAGGTGTACGTGATTCGATTTTTCGAGGTGTACCTAATAATCTATTTTCTAGCCCCGAAACTAACTTGGACAATAGAATTCTCTAGACCGCCTTCTTGAGGAAGGAAAGAATAAAGTAAAGAAAATTCTTGAATACCTTCATTAAATAAAGGAGAATGAGGTGTCTCTTGACTTTTTAAAGGTCATGATGGAGGTTAAAAATATCTTGGAAGTTCTAGAAAATGTGGCACACACGTGGACCAATCGGAAAACGATACATGGACCCCTCATTAATAACCAAAGATTCTAAATTTGCCGAGTTGGCAACTACGACATCATTAATGTCAAACTCCATTAAACGCGGGGTATAGGTGGATCAATGGAAGAGCGAAAAGCGAGCCACCATCAATAATGCCTACAAGCTAGATTTGTCAAGTGTGACATTTTAGCCGTCCAACTCATTCCTTAGGCGCAATTATTGGAATAAAGTAATTCTTGCATTACTTTACTTGAGTATCTAATCAATCCATCAAAATTAGATCAATGGCGATTCATAAGTGAAAATGATTTGTATTTAAAAACTTGAACTATAAATCGCGAATTGGTATGGGCTTCGAAGAACACGAGCTTGGTTTAATCTTAGTAATCCATTATCTGAATCATAAGTTTGACCATGGTACCTCCAAGTACCATGAGTAGGTCGCGAGCTTGGGTGTACCACAAGGGTGACGACAATCAATCATTCAATGATCCTTCAGAGGATGTCGGCTTCCAAAGACTTCTAATTGACGAAAGATTGACCATGGTACCTCCAAGTCTTCATTAAATTCTCATCATATTAGACATGTTCTCCTCTTGTAGATATCTTTATTACTAATGAAAGATTGATCATGATATCTCTAAGTTTTCATGAAATCCTCATCATATTAAACTTGTCCTCTTGTTGTTGGTATCTTCATTAGTCTTCACTAAACTCACACAAGTCATCGATATCATTATAGTCTTCCACCTCATTTGATATTCGCAACTACTCCTACCAACAATCTACTACTCCTATTAATGATCTGTTGCTCATGAAACAATCTGAATATCTATCTTTTGGTCCTTCCAAGCAAATTGGCAATTATGACCTAACCAAGTTGTTTGCTTTCATAGTCCTTTGAAGATCTACCAAACATTCTCATTCTAGCCTTGTTTACTGTCACTAGGTCCATCAAACTATTCACTATATCTTGGTACCTTCAAATCATCAACCTATTCACCCTCGATCAAGGTCCTTCTAGATGTTAATTTATTTGAAGGTCCTTACAACTTCTAGACATCTCAACGCTCAATATCTTGTTCACTTTTGATATCAGCTGCCATTGTTCGATAGGGTATAACACTCTTGGCTGTGACAGAGCATTTCTCATACTATTATGCATATTGGTTTGTGCATATATCACCTGGTATACTCAACCAATACACACATTAGTAGCATATAATTGTTTTGTTATATTCCAAACAACATAGGGGATTTTCCAACATAATGCTTGTCTTTTGTTCATTATAGCGACTTTGGATCTTCCTGTAAATTTTAGAGTAATTTCGTTTTCCAAAGAAAATACCAAAAATATTAGCTTAGGTTGCACATTATCGAGTTTTACATTATACTAATAAATGATTTGTTGGATCATGCGATCATGCATCATATTTAAGGCCTTTCATGCAGTCTTTTGAAAGAAAATAGTTTTCCATTTCGGATACAAAGTCGTTAATACTTTTGCTTAGTCCGTCCAAGCATGTTTATAGTTATTTTGTCAATCCCATAGTAAACTATCATATTAACATTAAGAAAAAGTGTCTCATTTTGGCCTGTGATTAAATTTGAAATGTTAGGCTTCTTTCAAGTAAATTTATAATTTTTTATGGACAAAACATATGTTTTGTCTCTTTTTCAATAAAAGCTGTATTGGTTAGTATTTTAGCCTTTCAAAAATAATAAAATCAATAGATCTTTTGATATTATAGTTATTGTTAGATTTTGATCAATAATGACGGCCATTTGCTAACTCAGATTTTTATGCATTATAGACAATAGGAAAAGAAAAATTGAATTGGTAAAATAGTATATAATGCTATTTTACCATTATATAGCATTATATAGCATTATATAATGTGTGCTAAAAAAATTAGTATATGATGAAAGAAAACTGAGAAAGTAAATTTTGCAAATAAAAAGAAATGAAGTGGTAAAGAGGAGAAAACTGAAAACAACGAAAAAGGAAAAAGTTAACTATGTGAGTGAATCTCATAGTATAGGAGGGAGAAACGATAGAATGATAAAGTTAAGAGGAAAGAGGAAAGGCAGAACTACATCGGACGAAGAAAAAATTAAAAAAAAAAATGGAGAAGATGAAAAATTAATTGAGGTCTATAATGGATAACAAAGAGCCATCCCCACCATTTTACACATGGAATTTCAAGCTTTCTACAAGATATTGTTGACCCTACTTTGCGGCTTTACATTGTTGTCTTTTATGGTCTTATTTACAACTTTCTGAAAATTCTCTCGCCAAATCCTAAATTTCCTATACCTAACTAATCCATTCCAAAGGAAAAAAAAAAAAGTTATCCCAAACCATAACGGCCAAAACCCTAAACTCAACCACCATCATCGACTACCACTACGGATTGCCTCTAGCCGTCAGCACACTATCCAATGGCTTGTCATCCCTCTCTGACTCTTCCTTCCGATGGCCTTGACCCAATTTGCCTATCAGCGACATTGACCTTGATCCGGGGCTGCTGGCCTCAGTCAAGTCATGAATGACCTGGGCAGCTCTGAACGTCCAGTGGAGGTCATGGGCCAAGGTCGTCCGTGGTAACTGACGATCTTCAATTGAGGTATTGAGCTGCAACAAAATCATGGATGACCTGGATTGAGTCCGTCCATCAGGATAGGTGACCTCACTAGTTGAGGGGAGAGAGAGAGAGAGGCCCGAGCGTGAACATAGGGGAGGGGGTCGATGGTATTGGTGAGGAGGTGGGTCCATGGTGGCGGATGACGGTTATGTGAGGGGCTTGTGCATGATGGCAGGTAGCGCTTGAAGGTTTGGAATTTCTAAAGTGGGGCAATTTGATCTATCAATAAGATTTTGTCTTAGGATGGAAATAAATATCTGGAGAAATAGGGAAATAGAGTTTAAGGTGGGAAGAGTCTTGAGTCTTTTGCTTAAAGAAAAATAGGCGTTAGTGACGGTGAAAAATGAGAAAATTACTTATTTATGATATTTTCATCAA
Source organism: Eucalyptus victrix (assembly GCA_016097545.1). Classification (NCBI taxonomy): domain Eukaryota; kingdom Viridiplantae; phylum Streptophyta; class Magnoliopsida; order Myrtales; family Myrtaceae; genus Eucalyptus; species Eucalyptus victrix. The sequence continues at coordinate 33,719,861 of CM027837.1, forward strand.
AAGAATCAACAATTGGAATTTTCTATTGGGAATTTATAATTGATATTGTAGAATTTTAAATATATTAGTAAATCACATTGGGGGAAATTTTTCACACCTCAATTATCTTTGGTAAGTGGATTAGTATACTATCTCTCATTCCGATTTCCTTTATTGCAAATCTCTAGACTTTGGCCATAAATTGTGTTAATACAAGCAATGCTCCATATAGATGAAAGTACTGAAATATGTAGGGCATTCAATTTATCATTAAAAAAAAAAGGAACTTGTATTATCATCATAAATTTTAAGTTGTTGATTTTGTAAGACTCTATAAATAAAAGAAGCGAGTCTGATCAGTTTGTGAGAAACACATTCCCACCATACCTTGGGCCTTCTAAAACCCAAACAAAAATAGTGCGCCGATATTCCGAAACCAATTTTAATCAAAGGTTAATTGGGCTTTCCTCAAGCCCTAGCTCATTCCGAGTATGTGAATTGGATGTGCCATGAAACTATGAATCCTATGTACATATATTCTAATGGTCAAAACTTCAAATTCAGATCTACAATATATAAGCGAACTCAGTGGATTTCAACCTTAAAACTCCACCTAAAAATTTCATTCGCGCCTAAACCTTCTGTTAAGATAAATTGCAATATTATGTTACGATATAATGGTCGATTGAACAATAATTATATTAAAAACTACTCCCACGAAGATCTCATATTCTCATTTGAATGGAAGTTTCAGAGGGCATGCATACACACTCGACTTCCCGGACTATTGAATACCCTACAAGCCCCTTGAACCGCCTAAATTCGGGCCTTTAACCTGTGTAAGTAGCCCTAAACCACAGCAATTTACAGCAATTTGTAGATTTCCGGTGGATAACTAGTTTCCCAACCGTAGATTCCCCAATGCCCCGAGAAATTGCGCCAACCTTGGGGGTTGATTTCTCTAACATTAAAGCTAATTCATTGAGTATTCTCTGTCCAGCCATTTAAAATCATTTTCTTCTTTTTCTTGTCACGCGCATAAGTATGTGTGCTTATGCTATTTCGTTTGTGTGCGTGAGAAAGATTCGTTTGAATTTATATGATTAAATTTGGGATGCATGGACATCGGCATAGATAGGATCATGTGTGAGGACAGAAGTATATATGGTCATGCGAACCTGTGTCCATTAGCAGATTAATGAACTTCTATTATGTGTGTAAACAGGAATGTGGGTGTATGTACTTGAAATTCTGATCTTTGAAAGAATGTAGTCGCTCAAATATATAATGTGTGATCTCATTATATGCACATTGAGACGGTATACAATGAACTAACCTACATGTTTTTTCCTCTTATATTAACAGAAAAGTTTGAGCATTCTTTGAGTACTGACTAATTCTCACATGATGTGACAATTTCATCATTTCACACACATTCGATAATCTTTGAAAACAATTACATCTATGCGCCAAGCTGATCCCAAAGGAATGTTACGCTCATTTGAACCCATGTGTACAACAAAAAGGACAAACAAATGGATCGCTCGAAAAATTTACCTACTTCTATTAAAGTAAGTCAAGCATCAAATTGCTTCTTTGTCTAGATATTGGCGATATTCGAATGCTCTAGCACCTTCCTTTATGCACCAATCGAAATGATTTACCCATCAAATGACTCACTCAACTACTGGTAACAACTCAATCGAGAGTACAAAAAATCCAAATTGGTCGATGTATGTGGGGGCTTTGTCCCTGATTGTTGACTTTCTAAATACTCTCAAACTCCCAATCGACATTATTCTTGTAAGAAAGCGAAGGAGAGCAGGGAACGGACTAGGTTTTGGGGAGAAGACTTTTTGTATTTCTTCACTTGTAATTAATGTACAGGATTTAGTAATTATATTACAAGATGTACATATAGAAAATGCAATGTAATATTCTACAAATCAATTCAATATTTCTATCTAATCTTTGATTAATTCTATAATCAAAATCAGATCAAACAATTCCTTGGTATATCTCCCAGATCTTCAACATATCTTCCAACACTCTCCCTCAAGCTGGTGGCTTGTAAATGTCCAAGACACCTAACTTGCTTAGTAGATATGCATGTTGCCTTTGACATAGGGGTTTGGTGAAAACATCTGCAGGTTGTTTAGTAGTTCCAATCCCTCTTGTCTCGATTATCCCTTCTTGAATCTTCTCCCGAGTGAAATGATATTCCACTTCTATGTGCTTGGTCCTCTCATGCATTACAGGATTTGCCACAAGCTTGAGAGCCGATTCGTTGTCACAAAATAACTTCGTTGGACCTTTCTGTCATACTTTGAGGTCACCAAGTAAACCTCATATCCACACAATCTCACATGTGGTTTTTGCCATGGCCCAATATTCTGCTTCAACTGAAGATAAAGAAACCGTTGCTTGCTTAGTGGTTTTCCATGAAAGAAGAGAATCTCCCAATTTAATGCAAAACCCAGTGATGGATCTTCAACTCATAGGGCAAGTTGCATAATTTGCATCGCAGTACGCCGTCATTTCCATGTTGCATCTTCTAGATAGAAGTATCCCAAGTCCTGGACACCTCTTCAAATACTTCACAACTTTTAGAGCGGCATTCACGTGGGATTCCTTCAGTTTGTGCATAAACTAAGATTTTAAACTGCATACGATATATCAGGTCTAGTCATAGTCAGGTATATAAGTTTTCCAATGAGCTTCTGATAACTCGTTGGATCCTTTAGTAGAAGTTCATCATCCTGAGATGTTCCCCCAATATGGTCTGCTGTAGTCAATCTAGTATTCTACTCGATTGGAATAACTGCTGGCTTGCATCCTGATAAACCAGCTTATGATATAATCTCCAATACAAATTTCCTCTGACTGAAGGAAATTCCTTGGTGAGATAGAGCAATCTCAATCCCAAGAAACCATTTTGGTGCTCCCAGATCTTTTATATGAAATGTTGTATGCAAATATTTCTTAAGAATTTTTATTGCAGCTTCATCATTTCCCATGATAAGAATGTTATCTACATAAATCATTCAATAAATAGATAACATACCTTTAGTCCATGTAAACAAGGCATAATCTTACTTGGATTGTTTGAAGTCTGCATTGGTGAGAGCATTGGCAAACTTAGCATACCATTGTCTGGAAGCTTGTTTCAGCCCTTAAAGGGATTTGTGGAGACGACATACTTTATTCTCCCCCTGTCTCCATAGGCCCTGAGGAATATCCGTGTAAATTTCTTCATCCAGATCGCCATGAAGAAAAGCATTGTGGACATCCATTTGGTGTAACGACCAATCATGGATTGCTGCAACTAATAACAACGAGCGAACGGTGACATCCTTTCGCCACCAACCGAGCTTTGTATCTCTCAATGGATCCATCGACTCTATACTTTACTTTATAAACCCATTTGCATCCTATGGATTTCCTGTTCGGGGGCAGATGGACTATTTCCCACGTATGATTATTAGTCAACGCCTGTAATTCTACTGCCATAGCTTGTTGCCACTGTGGGTCTTTGGATGCCTCATCATAACTAGATGGTTCATTTTCATCGGATATACAACTAATGCAACATATATGTTCCGACGAAAGCTTATCAAAGGAGACATAAGAAGATATTGGATAGTTAATACCTGGTCTGTTAAGTGAGGCACAAACATAGTCTTTGGTCCACGTTGGTGGTCGTGTAGCTCGCCTCGAACGACGTGGATGATCCGTTGGTGGTGGATGAGGAGATATCTTCGCAATATTGTTTTCTATCTAGTCACCAGAATCATTCTCAATATTTAGTGGAGCAGCAAGTACACCTTCCAATGCTTCCATCGGAGGCAACCGATTAGATGAAGATGATGGAATAACTTGTTCCGGGGATGCTGTGAGGAAATATTCAGGAGACATACTTTCCTCGTTTAAGGAACGGTGAGAATTGGTTGAGATATTCAAATCCTCTGTAGGCTCACGAAATGTAAAGACACTTTCGTGAAAGATGACATCCTTGCTCATGAAAAAATCTCCTGTTAATGGATCGAGAACATAATAACCCTTCTATAGGTTAGGATAACCCATGAAAATACATCTCTTGGCACGTGGACTCATTTGTCTAAAGGTCCCATAGTTGCAGTATAACATAGACAACCGAAAACCCGTAGATGATCTACTGCTGGTTTTTTCCATAAAGTAATTCGAAAGGTGATTTACCAGCCACTATCCGAGTAGGCATGCGGTTGATGAGGTAGGCTGCAGTAAGGACACAATCTCCCCAATAATTCACTGGAATAGATCCCTAAAACTTCAAAGCTCGTGCGACTTCTAACAGGTGATGATGTTAAGGTTCCACCACTCCATTTTGTTGTGGAGTATAAATACATGAGCTTCATGTAAAATGCCATGAGACAAGAAAAGTGAGCTGCAGTCATGATTAAAAAACTATTTCCCATTGTCAGTCCGAATTCGCTAAATTAATTTCCCAAACTGATTTTTAGTCAAAGTGATAAATGTTTTCAAATGAGAGAGAACTTGAGCTTTTGACTGCATCAGGAATACCCATGTGGCCCGAGAGTGATCATCCACAATTGTGAGAAAATATCATGAACCATCACGATGTGCTGTTTGATATGGTCCCCATACATCCACATGAATTAAAGAAAGAATATCACTAGAATGTTTTTATTGGAAGTGAAAGGTGTGCGAGACTATTTTGCGAGAGGGCATATATGACATTTAGAGTATGGAAAGAACGCACTATGACCCATTCTCGAATGCATAAGAAAATCTTTATCATTGGCAATGACATTACACAATGACAATTTATTCAAGGGAATTGAATTCAAATCAAAATGACTTGGAAAACTAGTCCAGAAATATAAACTTTCGGAAAGACTACCCAAGCTCATCGGTTTGTTAGAATCGAAGAGTATTTGACAAAAATTTTCCTTGCAGACTTTGGACAGGAAATAAGATTGAACAGAAATTGTGGGACATAAAGGACATTTTGTAAGATAATTTGAGAACTTAGTTGAACAATGCCTGTCACTGTGACATAAGTAATTTTTCCATTTGGAAGTTGCACAAAAATAGGTGTATCCAATTTCTTATGCATTTTTGAAAAAGAGCTTATATCACAAATGATATGGTCACTTGTTCCTGAGTCAACAATCCATGCCTTTCTCGAAATAGAATTGATCAGGCATTGGGATATACCTGAGAGCTTCCTCCTTTATTTCCAATGTTTGCCTTTTGCAATGCCTGCATCAATTGTTGATATTGTCCATAGGTAATTGGTTGGTCACTACTTGGACCGGTAGGTCCAATGACTTGGTAAGCTGCAGAATATTCTTTCTTTTTTCCTTTTTCTCTTGGTTTTCCATGTAATTTCCAATAATTATCTATGGTATGATGCGGACGTTTGCAATGTTCACAATATAATTTATCTCTCCCCCTTGAATTTTGGCCGAAATTCCTTAATGATGCAGAAAAAATCTGGACGTCGGATGCTTTTATTGTGGAATTATTTCCACCGTCCGATGTAACAGAGAGATCGAGCCCTTGCGAACTGTCAGATCGTTGGAGGAGATCTGGTCTGTTGCTGCCGTCCTTTTTAAGGGTTCTTTCGCTGGAGACGAACCCTAGCCCCTCTTGACTTTCTCTCTCCCGCGGCATTCCCCGCGAAGAGCGAGTGCAATGCTGTCGCCTCCTCGTGTTTGCTCTGGAGTCATGAGCCACTAGCTCTCTTCTTGGACAGCCAGTTGGAAAATCCGGTTGAGCATCGCCAGGATCTACAAATGAAAAGTTAGGTATGTTTCATTCAAAATCAAAAGAAACCAAGTGGATTTCTCCCTCTCCTTCATAAATTTGTATTGTCTGAGAGTTTCTGGAGGTCCCTCGAGTTTTTCTTCGGCGGCCTCGAGCTTGTTCCAGAGCGATGAGAGTTTGTTGTAACACACTGTGATGGACCTATTCCCTTGCTTGAGATTTGTGAGTTCCTGCATGAGACAAAAGATGTTTGCTCAATCTAACTTCCCGTACATTTCTTTGATGTTGTCCCACATAACTTTCAAATCCTCCGTCGGTGGAAGGCCGACTGCGACTTCTAGAGAAACACAATTGCCAATCCATGTGCGGATCAGGCGATTGCACTTTCTCCAGTGTCTAGCCAGTCGTTCGTCCGATGGAATCGATACGATTCCATCAAGGAAACCGTCTTTATCTTTTGTCACGAGGGCCTGCCGGAAGTCTTGTGACTATTTGTTGTAGTTTTCCGGCCTGGTCAGTTGCAAATTGATCAGTTGTAGTTTTGGACCGTTGGTGGTTGACACATGTAGAGGGTCGCCTAGCTCTAGTCGGCCGGTGATGGCCATGATCGAAAATGGTATAAACCCGGGTGAAAGGTTAGAGTAAGGATTCGTCCCTTTACCCGATCCTATCATCATCTCTCTCCGCGTCGTTGCCTCCGCAAAGGGCAAGAGATTTGTCGCTTCCATCTCTCTCCCTCTTGGTTCGATCTTAGGGTTTCTTCGATTCCCCAATCAGGTCTCTCTCAGATTTTCTAGATCTGCTGGGCTTTTCCTTTGCAATCTAGTTTCGGTCTCTCCACACATACTCTCTCTCTCTCTCTCTCTCTCTCTCTCTCTCTCTCTCTCTCTCTCCGTGTCTCTTCGCTTCCCACTCGGCAACGGCGATTTCTCTCTGCTCCCTATCTTCCATCCTCGTCCGTGACACGCCGTCGCTGACCGCCACTTCCTTGCCTTACCCCTCGATAGGCTCACTCTGCTGTCATGCGCCGCTCGTGTGACTGCTGTCCGAGTCGAGACCCATCTCATATTTTTTTCGTAGTTTTTTACCAAAAAATATTATCATTTTTCCCATGAAAAAAAAGAAAGAAAAAATAATTAAAAATTAAAAAAATTAATAATTTTTTTCAGGAAAATTAAATCAGATTTTTCATATAAAAATGTTTTCTAGTATTAGCCAAACATCAAAAAATATTATTATTATTTTAGAATTTTTTTAGAAAAATCATTTTTTTTCACGAAATAAATGAAGTCTTAATAATTATTGTGCACTAAAAAAACAATTAACTACACATATTGGAACCCTACGATTCCACAAATTTAAATTTAATGAATGACATATTCCATGCAATGAATAGCTTCTTAAACATGATCAATGATAGACAAGTCGCGGTCGGTCACCTCGTTTGCTTCTTGATTACTTGGTCCAATGTTAGCAAATTTATATGCCATAATATATGAAATTTTCACGCAAATTTTTATCTCCCCTGCTGAAATAGGTTTTTGCGAAATTTCCTTTTGCTCGTTCTCACCATTGAATTTGTGTTATTCTAGTACCCAGCCTGTGTTATTCACCGTCGCCTTCATTGTGAGCTCCATGGTTGCACAAGAACATGTGCCACCACTTCCAAAGCCACAGAAAATCGTGTCTCGCTCTCTCTACCAAGGCCTTAGATCGAGGTTCTTTTGAGGTCATGAATTTAGTGATTGTCTTCTTTAAATATCCAGTAAGAATTTGACACCATTAAGTAAAAAAAATTGATAAGATTTTTTTATAAGTAACAATGCTTGGGTGAAAACTCTTTAGTGTTACTATTTTAAGTGATCCCTCGATTAAAAACAATAGACATGCAGTGGATATTCGAACAAAAAGTTATGACGGATCAAGTACAAACGGACCTATTGCACGCTTTTATGGAAAATGATTTTTTATGCAACTCATCAAGTGGGCTGGGCCATCTTTGGAGGCACCAAGGTCCGCCACAAACAAATAGCTTCAACTTAGTGGAGTCTTAACTGTCACATGATGTAATGGAGAAGGCAATTTTATTCCGGAAAATGACCTTTATTTTGGGAAATGGCTACGGGCAAAGGTTGATGAATCAATTCTGGAAGGCCTATTATGAAGCGAAGGTCAAAGAAGATATATAGTTCCAGATTCCCCTGTCAACGACACTCAAATTGTGGCTTTTGTGGAAGGAACTTCTGGCCCTGATAACCTGCAGTTAACCATTATGGAGAATACAATAGAAGTCTCTGAAATTAGAGGAGTAAACCTTTCGAAGTCAGACCCGAGCTAGACTATCGTTCGAAATTTCCATCCCTCCAGAATCTCGTTGCATTTTTGATTGTTTTCATCCAATTCAGAAAGCTCAAAAGAAGAGTAGGAACTTTGTTGCAGATGTCTAGACACAAAGCCATTGAAACGAATTTACTATGTACAAAACTAAGATAATGCTATGTTCAATATCTATGAATAGGTCTCCACCTTACTTTCTTGTCAAGAAAGTGACACTTGTTTCAATCTTGTTCTATGCCTAAATTGTGATTCTAAAGTCTTTGGACTTGTGCAACTAGGCCCTCATTTAGAAGAACATTGCTAGGCTTTATATACAATGGGTTCTGGTTGGCTGTGGTCGAGATATTCGAGTGCCATTGCGACATCGACCGTTATCTTCACTTGCTATTGGAGACCCAAGTTGTAGTTGTTGGAGTACAGCCACTACCCCCAAGCCCCTGTTGGTTATGTATTGCAGCAATAGAGCTCTCAGATCAGAGTTCGTGTAGCTACTGATCACCTTGACAAGATTTTGGTGCCAATTATGTGGAAAACCTCACGTTCGGTGCAAAACTTTTCAGAGTGCCTTTGATACAGAAATTTAGTAATTTAACTACAACGTTCGTCTTGGTTGGCAAGAGTCCATTTGTATACAGAGCTAAAGCTCCCTGCTTTGAGCAAATTCTTTAGGTGAAATTGTTGGTAGCTGATGTGAATCGTTGTGGAAGGATCATTCTACAAAGGCCCAGATGGTGCGAATTGCAAACCTTGACCTCCAATCAAACCTGTGATTGGCAACCTCGGTATGAACTTGACCTGTTGACGAACGCGTGTCAACCAACCAACGTTATAGACGCCACAAGCGAAAGAATTCGCTATCTCGCTCAATAAGTCAAATCGACCGCCAAAGAGAATCTTGATAAGGTCAAGTCCTCAAAAGAGCAGTAGAAGAAAACCTCTCAATTCTTGTTCTTAAAAATAAAATATATCTCTGTTCCCCACAAAGAAATTCAGTCGGTTTATATATCTTATATATATATATATATATATATATATATATATATATATAGGCCTTCTAGCCACCACACAAACCCTAAAACCAACCCTAAAAAAAACTAATGCGTCATATTCTAGAATATTCCTAAACAAGAAGAATATTCTTATTTGAATTGGTCAAATATTTGGTGACCGGATAATTAAATTGCGCCAAGATTTCCAAGATTCTTCAAGATTTGATCCAAAGTCATCTTCACGCCAAAGATCACGAACCATGACGCCAACAGCTTGCCTAAATTGCTTGGCCCGCGCTCGAGTGATCGAACCAGTAGGAATAGATAATGGGTCCTTAGCACCTCCTCCTCGATATGGCTCGATGTCCACATCAGTAGCAGAGCAAAGTTTCTGATATGATATCACCGGGTGGTTAATTGCAGGAGGACTTTTCTTACCAATGTTTTGACACTTTCTGAGCAAGCAAATGAGAGAGGCTAAAAGTATAACTAATATAATTGGCACCATAATGTATGGTAACCGGAGCCGATTGTCCCTTGAATGTTGCCACTAGGCTAGCGGCTCTTTCATTCCCAAAATGGGCTCTTCAATGGTCGACTTGGGAGATTTGATAAATGGGCTGAGTTTCCTATTGTCTTATTAATTGGATTGCGGATATATATAATCAAGCAGCAACATGTGTTTCACTTGAAGTTTAGCAACATTGTGGTTTGAAAACGTGTGTTATATTACATGAGATCTTTAGGCTTAAGGCAGTCTTATATTTTCTGGAAGTGGATGAAGTTTGAAGAAAGGTTATGAACTATTGAACAAAACCAAAAAATTGTAGTCAAACGGCTCAACGATCGTATGCTCATCTGACTTATGTCAGCATAGAATTCAGTCCACTGAAGCACAATATCAGCAAAAATGTTTTGTTTAATCCATTGCTTTTTTTTTTTTCTTCTCTCGCGTTTTGTTCGAGTTTTCTCTCGCGTTTTGTTCGAGTTTTTTCGTCATGTCTTCCTTTCCCTTCGCTCCTCCCTTGAATTCTGCCATTCATTTGCAAAACGGATGTTCATCGTCATCTTCTTCCCAAATGCTTCTCATCATCTTTCCTTCTCTGCATGTGCAATTCCGACCATCCCCTTTCGCCATCTGAGTTCTCTGGGTCTGCTGTCCACTCCCATACCCTTCGATATTTGTTCTTCCTTCTCTGCATGTCGATGATCTGAAACATGCAACCCCTGCAACTTTCAATTTCGATCTTTGGTTACCTAGTTTATATAGAGTAGTGTGCTTTGGTTATTCTCACCATGGATGAACGGGATGATACCTCCAGAATTGCTTCTCTTTGCAATCGCCTTGGTCGTCTATGTTCGGAACAGGAGTTGGAGGTTTGGGATGATATCCCTGCATCGGCCAAACTGCAGGATTGTCGTCTTATCTTGGTGGGTAACATTTTCACTAACCCTTCTGTGAATTTATCCGCATTTCATGTTGCGATGAAGAAAGCCTGGCGAGTGGATCATGTTGAAATTACTTCAGCAGATACTGGATTATACATAATTAAATTTCGCACTGAAAGTGAAAAAAGACGCACTCTGGATGGTAGTCCTTGGTTGTTTTCTGGACAATTGGTTAACCTCCGACCATGGCAACCTAACACTCCTTTACAACATTATGACTTCGGAAAGTGCCTGTTTTGGGTGCATGTTATTGGCTTACCTCTGGAATGGACTTCTCCTCCTATCTTGCGCAGAGCTGTATCCCAGATAGGTAAGGTTCAGGATGTGAAGACAGATATTTCTGCCAGGATTAGAATTGAATTAGATTTGAAAGAACCCTTAAAAACAGGGAAACTTATCTGTATTGCTGGCAAGACCCTGTGGCTCGATTTTCGATATGAGCGATTGTCCCATTACTGCTACTCTTGTGGAAGGCTGGGTCATTACGCAGCTTCTTGCCCGGACTATCCTTATGATGAAGCCCAATTCGATGGTCGGGATACAATGACCTATGGACCCTGGCTCAGAGCTGAACTTAAACAAGTTAGCCCCTATTGGGATGCCTTTTACCACCCAACACTCTCAGCTGAGCAAATGGAAGAAACAGTACCTGAAACTCCTTCTCCAATTCAGCCTGGCCTTCCTGCTCTTCCTCCAATTCCTATAACAGTGGAAGAGACAACGCCTTCAGTTATACATCAAGGGACTTCCAGTCTTTGGAACATAACAACTTCCACTACTACTACAACGGACTTAGTTCCTGCAGCAGTCAAGATGAAACAACCTCAGATTCCTTCCATGGATAAGCATCAATCGAAAAGACCTAAGATTCCTCGGCCTATGCCTCTTGGTGGTTCTAGCAAAAAACCAAAACGATACTCGCCATATGATGTTAAACTTACCTCGTCGGCAGATTTTGATGAGTCTCTTCTTCTGGATGCCCCTGTTTTGGAGGCAAATATCCCTGATCTTCGGGCTTTGGCGGCTGGCCCTAAACAGCCACCGAGTTACAAATGAAACTCTTGAGTTGGAATTGTCAGGGATTGGGCAATCCCCTGACAATTCAAGCATTAAAGGCTATGATAGCCTATGACAAGCCTGATATAGTGTTTCTAATGGAAACAAAGAATGATCAACTTTTTGTTAATCGGTTAAAGCATAAGTTTAAATTTACTCACTCTTTTGTGAGGGATCCTGACGGCCTCAGGGGTGGTCTTGCGCTTTTTTGGAATGACAGTTTCGATGTTACTCTTGTACATTCGGATTCTCACTTTCTGGATTTCATTGCCTGTGATCTGCGGATATCAGCCTCCACTCATATTACTTGCTTACACGCCTCTCCAACGTATCAACTTCGCCAGAACTTCTGGGATACCATACGAATCCTCCATGCTGCTGCTCATTTACCTTGGTTATGTCTCGGTGATTTTAATGATTTCCTATCTCCATGGGAGAAGATGGGCCAGCGACCTGCATCCACTTCTCGGATGTCATCCTTCCAGAATATGCTTAATGATTGTGAATTAATAGAACTACACAGCAAAGGATGTGAATTTACCTGGTCCAATAATCGAGAAGGGGATGCTCTGGTAAAGGAGAAGCTTGATCGGGTGTTCTGCTCATTGGAATGGCTGACATCTCACCCTTCGGCAGAAGTTTTTGCACTCCCTTCTGTTGGCTCCGATCACTGCCCACTGTTGTTGGCCTCTCGTTCAGTATCTGTCAAGCGCGCAAAATTTTTTCACTATGAAGCATTCTGGAATCACGATGAAGAGTGTCATCATATAGTAAAACAGGCATGGGACAACAGTTGTACCTCCTTGTTATCTAAATTACAGGCAGTTGCTAACAGGTTAGCAAGTTGGAGCAGGGGCCGATTCACTAATGGTCATCAACGCATCTCACACTTACAATCTCAACTGCAGACCATTATCAATAGAACATCATATCGGGATGGAGATAGGGAGTGTGCTAATGCTCTTAGATGTGAAATTCAAAAAGTATGGATTCAAGAGGAACAATTCTGGGCTATGCGTTCTCGTATACAATGGTTAAAATGGGGCGATCAGAATTCCAAGTTTTTTCATGCATACACTATGCAAAGACGGCAACGCAATCGAATTACAATGCTATTAGATACTAACCAGCAGTGGATCCGTGAACCAGATCAGTTAAAAGATCTAGCACAGGGCTTCTTCTCTCAGCTTTACACAACTCAGGGCTATCGGAATTTCCGTCCTTTCTTGGCACAGTGTCCTTCGGTAGTAACACCTGATATGAATGCATCCTTACAGTGTCGAGTAACTGAGGAGGAGATTTACCTAGCCACTTGCCAGTTAGGAGCTTCGAAGTCTCCGGGCCCGGATGGTCTCCCTGGCCTTTTCTATAGGCATCACTGGCATGTTATTAAAGATACAGTTATTCAAACAGTTCATGACTTTTTCGATACTGGTATTATGCCAACAAGACTAAACAGAACAGTCATAGCCCTAATTCCTAAAGTTCAGCATCCGGAGAGTATAGAGCAGTTTCGTCCTATCAGTCTTTGTAACTTTGCTTACAAGATCATTTCAAAAATTATGGCCAACAGACTCAAACCATGGCTATCTACTTTGATTTCCACAGAGCAAGCAGCATTTATCAGCAGCAGACAGATACAGGACAACATTATGGTGGTTCAAGAGGTTATGCATCAATTCAAAGTTCGAAAGTGTAAGAAACGTTTCCATCTTATTTTCAAAACAGATATGCAAAAAGCCTATGATAGGGTTGAATGGGACTTTTTGGAAGCATATTTGAGGCATTTGGGTTTCCATAACAGCTGGGTTACTCGTGTAATGGCTTGTGTAACAACAGTCTCCTTTAGTATTCGGTTTAATGGTGAACAACTTCCTTATTTCCAGCCTACTAGAGGGTTGCGCCAAGGTGATCCCCTATCTCCATATCTATTCATTTTACTTGCCAATGCCTTATCTGCAACTATTGCTCAAGCTGTGGATATAGGTCACATTAAGGGGATTCAATTTAATAGAGACTGTCCAAGGTTATCTCACTTATTTTTCGCTGATGATTCAGTATTTTTCCTACGAGCCACTATTTCTGAATGCCAAAATCTTGCCAATCTACTCCATCAATATTGTTATGCCACAGGCCAGCTCATTAACAGAAACAAATCAGGTGTGTTCTTTAGCAAACATTGTCCTCTTTCTTTACAACACAACCTAGCACAAGAACTACGGGTTCCCATTCTCAGTAAATATGGAAAATACCTGGGCATTCCATCTGATTGGGGTCGTTCCAAGAAGGAGATGTTTTCCTGGATCCTGGCAAGAGTCAATACCAAGTTAGCAAGTTGGCAGGACAAATTTCTATCGAAAAGTGGCAAGGAAATATTATTGAAATCAGTTATACAGGCCTTACCGCAGTATGCCATGTCTATCTTCAAGCTTCCGCTGTCTCTCTGCAGATTGATTGAAAAGAAGATCTCCGCATTCTGGTGGAGTAATCAACAAACTCATTCAGGCATACACTGGAAAAACTGGTCAGAATTAAAGCTATCTAAAAAATCAGGGGGGATGGGGTTCAGAGATTTAATCAATTTCAATACAGCAATGCTTGGAAAGCAAGCATGGCGTCTCTATCAGCATCCTCATGCTATCTGGAGTCAGCTCTTTAAAGGGTTATACTTTCGATTTTCATCCTTTCAGAATGCCTCCCCAGGACATCGTCCTTCTTGGGGATGGCAGAGTTTATTAAAAGGCCGTGAAGCAATTGCTCCTAAACTATGTTGGTTAGTCAGGGATGGATCGAAGATAAACATTAGAGATGATACTTGGTTACCACAAGGCAGAATAGGAGGCTTACCGAGGGAGGGAGAACCACGGCTTGTTGCTGATCTTATTGATTCCCAACTCTCTGTATGGAAGTCCTCCTATGTTACTGAATTCTTCGATGGTCCAACCAGTTCAGCAATCCTAAACACCCCAATCAATCCGTCTCTCCATCATGATCAGCTGGTTTGGACAGAGACTCCTTCTGGTACCTACACGGTAAAGAGTTGTCATCATTATCTATCTCTAAAATCTCAGAACCCCATATCCAAGCCCTCCCCCTCTTACACTAACCCACCACTGTTATGGAGGAATATATGGAAGATGCATACAGCGCCAAAGATTAAAGTTTTTCTATGGTCAGCTTGCCAAAACGCCCTTGCTACAAAACTAAATCTCTTTCGGCGACACATCATCCCTCATCCCATCTGTTCTTTATGCAATCATTCTGAACCAGAAACAATTGAGCATCTGTTTCTTTTCTGCCCTTGGACTACTGCAATCTGGAATCATGAAGATATTCAGGTAAATGTTTCACCTACCTCAGTTACTCGATTTGATGCCTGGATGGTTGACAGAATCTCCCTCCCACACGCGTCTCCAAATCTTGAAGCGATCGCTCATATCCTGTGGGAGATCTGGCGTCACCGCAATAACGCTATCTTTCGTCAAATCAAGATGGATCCTCTCCTGGTGGTCTCTGATGCTCTATCTCAAAGCTCTATCTTCAAGGTTCTTCAACCCCTGCCAAAAAGGATTCACACCGCACAGGCGAGATTAGATCATCGCTGGCACCCACCAGCAAAGGGCCTTATCAAATGCAATATAGATGGGGCTTTTCGCCCAGATTCAACCAATGGTTCACTGGCTTGTATTTTCAGAGACGACAAAGGAATTTTGAAGGATGTACTCACCAGATCTGTGTCTGCTCAGACGGCGTTCCAAGCCGAGATCTACGCCCTTATCTCTGCTCTTCAACGGATCATCCAGAAGGGACTTTCTCTTCAGCACTTGGAGATCGAATCTGATTGCTTGCAGCTAGTGGAAATCATCCGATCGAATCAACGACCGCCGTGGAAGGAACAGCACCTCTTCGCAACTCTTCAAGACCTTCTTCAGCGTTGCCCTAACATTTCGCTTCATCATATCCGACGAGAGGCTAACCTAGCAGCTGACTGGGCTGCGAAAGCCCACAGGGACCAAGGCCCACCAACCAACTGGCTTCTCTTTCCCCCCCCCTCTTTTCCTTTCTATTCTCGCTTCGGATGCTTCGGCGATAGCTTGTATGACTCTTTAATTTTAATATAAGTTATCTTTCGACCAAAAAAAAAAAAAAAATCCATTGCTTTTTGGAATTTGTGACTGTACCTCGCTTCTCCTGTTATCACTGAATGTTGCCCAACCGATTGATGCTTATGTCAGTTTGATAAAGGACACTTCTTCTTCTTCTTTTGAGGTTGTAATGTTGCCTAACTTTGTGCCGCAGATTGATGCTTATGTCAGTATTTGGACGAGAACAGCTCAAAATTCTGTCAATGGGACATTGCACAGTTTCCTCACGAAAGAGAATGCCTTGACTTGCTAAAACTTTAATTAAAATTCTCGAGCAATGTGATCAAGTTGTACCGAAAACCTTGAGAGACCTTTATATACAGTCATATCTTGATTTTCATTTGCAGCTTCATGAATTGTGAAGCGCATCATATTACTTTTGGGGTGGGGGTGCACTAGGGTGGGGAGGGGGTGTTTTGGTCGAAAACACAGCTTTGCATTCACGAAGGTAAATTGTCACAACCCCTAGACAGGGCCTCAATACAAAGCATATTCAAGAGTATTTGGAGGGGGGGGGATCAAGAGCCCAATTTGGGAAAAGAGAGCCGCGGCCCAATCAGAAGCGGAATTTGCTTCACGCCTACAATGCTGGAATTGCAGATTAAGGAAACGCCGAAGCAAGGCAGCGCCATTCGCGAGCAGAGGTTGACACTCCAACGATGGCCGCCGGCGATGATTTACAGTCTCCACAAGCTCCAGACAGTCCAATTCGAGGATCAGGTTAGTGGTAGCCATTCTTCTTTGCAACAAGTACTTGAGGGTGAGTAATAGGGCTTGGGTCTCTGTTTGAAGGGGGGAGGAGGCTTGGACGTTGTTGGAGAAGCCGTTGATCAAGGTGCCCGAGTGATCGCGGCAAACGCACGCAATAGAACCCATTTCCCTCCCTGTTGGAAAAGCCCCATCTAGGTTGACTTTGATTATGCTAGGTTCTGGGGGGATCCAGCATTGATTAGGGTTCGGCGAGGATAACCATGTGGCTAGAGTCGACTACAAAGTGGAGAGATAAAGCTTTGCTGTTGTGAGAGCCGATTCCACTATATGTTGAGGGCTCATTCACTGGCGTCAGAAGATGTAATGGTTGCACACTTTCCAGATCTACCAGAGTAGGGTTGCAATGATTTCCAAACCAAGTAAGTGAGTCCTATGCTCTACTAAATCAGCCAACCATGCATCCATTCGATGAGTGCTATATGCTGAAACTTTAATCTGTATGTTGGGATGTGACCAAACTTGTTATGTCCAAGGGCATAACAAAAATAAATGTTCCAGTGTTTCTAGGACTTGAGATGAATAGAGGTGACATACTGGATCGGTTGTAATGTGTCTCTTGAAGAGATTATCCTTGGTGGGTAGCGCATTGTGGCATAAAGACCACAAGAAAATTCTGATCTTAGGCACTGTTTTAACTTTCCAAATCTGTTGCCATAAACAACGAGGTGTAGTATAAGATGATGATGCCCGGGTGCTGTTTCTGTTGTAGTTTGATTGTATGATATAGTGGTATCCACTTTTCACTGAATAATTGCCTACTTGCATGCCAGTCCAAATGAGTTGATCTAAGTTAGAATCTAGATGTAAGTGTATGATGGTAATTTCTTTGACTGTCTGTTCATCAAAGCTCTATTGGAGGCGTGAGATATTCCAAGTATGCTAGTTTGGAGTGATAAAACTAGCCACATTCTCGAGTTCATTTCTGGGTGCCAGTCCACCAATGATTCATTTTTCCAACCATTTATCTTCTCGAACCCTTATTCTTTGGCCGATTCTGACTGGCCATTGAATCTGATCTGTAATAAAGTCCCTTCCTAGAAGTAGGCTTTGCCAACCCCAGGAAGGTCGTGGTCCTTTTTCCGCATTCTAGAAGTCTTTTGAGTGAAAATATAATCCTTTGAAAATTCTACTCCACAGGGAGGAAGTATTCTGAAAAAGTGTCCATGCCTGCTTTCCCAGAAGTGCTTGTTAAAGGCGATCAGATCTCTAAATCCCAGCCCTCCCTATGTCCTTGCACTCTTTAGGAAGATCCCAGCTCTTCCAGTGTATCCTTGACTTGGTGTTATTATTCTGCCACCAAAATTTGGCTACTCTTTGCTCAATAGACTTACAGATAGATATAGGGAGCTTAAAAATGGAGATTGCATACTGAGTGAGGGCTTGCACCACCATTTTAAGTAAAATTTCCTTTCCCCCTTTAGATATAAGGTTCTCTTTCCAACCTGCTAGCTTTGTATTAACTTGTGCCAATATCTAGGCAAACATGCCTTTTTTAGATACTCCCCAGTCAGACGGTATACCTAAGTATTTTCCAATTTTTTGCGTTAGAGGAACCCTCGGTTCTCTAGCAAGATTTTGTTTTAACTCATAGGGCAATCTTTGCTAAGGAAAAGTCCAGATTTATTCCTATTTACAGCTTGACCTGTGGCTAAACAATATTGCTGCAAACTATTTGATAGATTTTGACATTCGAGAAGCTGTCCATCTAGAAAAAATATGGCATCATCAGCAAAAAATAGATGAGTCTAGAAAAAATATGGCATCATCAGCAAAAAATAGATGAGACGGAGTAGGACACCACATGTTTAACTTAATTCCCTTCAGATTTCTCATGTCTACCACTTGTTTGATAAGTCCTGATAGAACATTAGCTAGTATGATGAATATATAAAGAGAAAGGGGGTCGCCTTGTCTAAGGCCCCTTGACGGCTGAAAATAAGGAAGTATTTCACCATTGAATTTAACACTAATGGAGACTGTGGTGATGCATTGCATTATCCATTGTACCCATCTTGCATAAAAACCCAGTTTATGAAGATATGCCTCCAGAAAATCCCACTCCACCCGATCATATGCTTTTTGCATATCTAACTTTAGAATTGATGTCGGCACATCATTAAAACTATAAATTTTGCAGCCAATTGCAAGATTTTTACCTTTTATTAACTGTTGAAGCGCATTTTAATTTGATACCAAGTTGGTGAAATGTGTTCTTGCAAAAATTACTTATCCTTAAACGTTGGTATGTATTGTTTGAAACAATTTGGCTTTTCTTTTTAGTGCACTCATTGAACGAGTAAAAAGAGAAAAAGAGTGAAACAAGTGGAGGCAATAACACTAAGTTGTGCCTTGGTTGAGAATTTGCTTCTTCATAGTTTGCATTAGGCATATAATATTTGTTGTCTTCTTCATTTCTTACTTGCAGGATGGCCTTAGTTGAGCAAAGGGTTTTTCTTCTGTTGAGCAAAGATTGATTGTTTGCTTTTGAGATGGAAATGTTGATTGTTCGTTTTTGCTTTATTTCTTCCCCATGTGGTCTTTGTAAGAAAGCTTGTTTTTCTCTAGACAATGTTGAGTGTTTTTTTTTTTGTCGGTCCTATGCCACTCCCATTCTAACTCTCACTTTCTGACTTTTGCATTGCCTCCTTGTAGGGTGTAAGAGTCCAAATCTACACTTGAAACTAAATCGTCCCCACCTTAATCGCCTTGAGAAAGTAGAGATTCAAATCATCAACCTCTCCCTTCCATGTGGGAAGGGTAGCCACTAGGGCAAACCTTGTTGGTTACAAATTAAGAATGCTAAGTTAATTTGTACTTAAATTTGTTGACGGACTAGACCAAGTTTGGGATTCTTATGGGATGTGGCAAGTTCCTCGTCCTGCATTCATTTGGGAATTTGAGGGCTTTGGAGATGTGTGATGATGCATAGACTCATAAGGATACGTTTAGTCATCCGGATTTTTAATCATGATAGAATTTCATAGAATAAGATGTAGAATTTAGGAATTTTGTTATGTCCTATCTATCGTTTGGTGTTTGTAGTAATAAAGTCTAATATATTCACATTATATCATATATATTATTGGTATAAATTGTATATTAGTAAAATGAACAAAAAATTTTGCAAACGGAGATGGTAAAATATCTCGTGACACTCTTACCTATTTTATTTTTATTTTCTTTTTAATTTTAATTTTTCTCTTTTTATAATTAATTTCTTTTCTATTTCTTTCTTCCCCTTCCATCATTCTCTAATAAAATTTTATTAAATAGTAAACTATCGATATTCCTATAATATGTAATAAATATAAATATATATTTATATAGTGAATTTATATTATAAAGTATAATTACATCTTAATCTATAAATAAAAATAAGACTAAATTAAAATAATTAAAATTTTAATGTTTGTTATTTTGAATTTCTTATATTAGAATTCAAATAATATTTATATTAAAATATAATTTTAATTTTGTTAATTTAAGAAGTTTTTTATTCAAGAAAAATAACTTTCATATTATGGATATTAGAAATCCTAATCACCTTTATCTCATATTCTCATGGGATAATTTTATCCGGTTCATATCCCCCTTATATTCAACTTTATTCTACCTTGAGCAAGCACCCAATATAGGATATTATAAATTTTATCAAATCCTGAATTTTATCCTAATTGTCAAATGTAGAGATTGTGAAAAACATGTTTAACTTAACCTCTGCACAAAATACAATTTATTTTTTTCTTTTGGGTCTCGAGTCGGGTCAAGCACACTTCTACGGTGTTTTGGTTCGGGTTGGATATCAATTGAACTGTTGACACCCTAACTAGGACTATCCAATGTTAAGCTGGCCTCTCTAAAAGAATATCTGACATGGGGCAAATACTTGCACAAAAAGTGATCAAAGGTCAAGAAGAATGCCTGTTAGCACACTTTATAGAAAGTGATTTTTATGCAACTCATCATGTGGGCCAGGCATCTAGGAGGCACCAAGTCTACCTCAAACAAATGTCTTTGATGCAGTCAACTTTTTAATTGTCACATGATGTGATGGTTGCCGTTAATGCAGATAACGGATTTTTTTTTGAATAAATGTTTGTTTAATCATTGAAATAATAAGAAGATATTATTTTTTGTTTGCTTTTTGGAAAAGAATTATAACAATTAAAAAACATGACTCTGAATATTTTATCACTCCATGGAATTAAAATAGTCTTGTTACTATCGATTATGAGAACTATTTTGTTTTTGTTTTCGTTTTTTAAGGCCAAACTACCGTCTGTTCCATTTAGTTGATTTCGCTTTTATGCAACCATTATGAGAACTTACGAACAACTTTTGAAGGCTGCTGAGGTTTCCAATGCAATTTGGGATCGATCCGGATATCCTATTTTGTTGGAGTTGCAACTCTCCTAAACTTGTCAAGTTGCATATCTGATCAGGGATCGGTCCTTCAAGATGGTTGTTATCGAGATAGAGCCTTTGCAGGCTTTCTAGTCCTCCAATTGATGATGGGATGTTGCCATCTAGATCATTATTGCTCAAATGTAGGAAAATCAAGCTCTTCAAGAAAACCATTTCCTTGGGAATGTGACCTCTTATTTGACAATCGGAAGCATATAAAATTTGTAAGGAACTGGAGAAGTTGACAGATTTTGGTATGGAGCCGCGAAGCGGGTTGCTGTCTAGACTTAAGAACCGTAGCGATTGGCAATTAGATAACGCAGAGACAAAACCGAGCTCTGAACCATAAGGCTCTCCTATGAGCTGATTTGATGAAATCACACTTCTGAGGTTCTTCAAGTTGCCCAAACTCATGGGTATAGGTACGCTGAGTTGATTCTATTCGGCATTGAAAATAATTAGGTTCGTAAAATTTGAAATATATTGTGGATGTTGCCGCCAAAGCGATTTCCTGCTAGATAGAGTGCTTCCAAATTTGGAAGGCTTGGTTCGCTACCCGAGAAAAGGTTTCCAGAGAGGGGATTTAAGTCCAAACTAATAAGCCATAGAGAAGAAACATTAAAAACCTCTTGAGGCAGTACAAAATTTCCAGATTGACCAACTTGCCAATCTCACTCGGAATGTCACCTCCAATATAGTTATGTAAAATGTCCAGGATGTGCAAGCTTGACACGTTACCGATGGTTCAAGGAATCGTGCCAGTCAGGTTGTTAACACCGAGATCGAGCTCCTGCAGCTTTTGCAAGCTGTCCATGTCTCGAGGAATGCTCCCATGAAAACGATTTTTTGACAAGGACAACACGAGAAGCTCTAGCAGGCCATTGAGCTGGTTATCAGACAGTAAAAGCAACTGAATGTTGGGCCAGTGGAAACAAAGATCGGAGGGAAGACTTCCTGAGAGATCATTATACTTCAAGTCAACAACGGTGAGCGATATATTGAAAAGTGTCGGAGGAATCGAGCCTGTAAGATTGGTCATGGCCAAACCAATGACATGCAATGTGGATATGTTGCCCAGGAAGCTTGGAATTTGACATCATAAGGGGTTAAGGCTAAGCAATAATAGTTGCAACTTAGGGAAGGTGCCGAATTCTTTCGATATGCCACCCGTTAGCTTGTTCTCCACGAGTGACATCGAGTGGAGATTTTTGCATTGGACTAAGTTAGGAGGAATGTTCCTTCGAGCTGGTTAAATTCAAGGATGAGTTTCTTCAGGCGATGTAAATGACCAATTTCTATCGGAATCGTGCCATAGAAATAGTTGTTGTCAAGATCAAGAGAAACCAGGAAAGAAAGATTGCCAAGGTAAGGAGAGAGTCTTCCTTGGAGACCAATGTCCGAGAGGCTTAAAGCCGTGACTCTCTGCCCGCGGTTGCTGCAAATGGCGCCAATCGATTCACAAAAGTTTGCTTCGGCGGTCCAATTGCCACCTTTGATTGTGTTTGTCGGGTCGATTTCAATCACCGATTTGAAGTGGAGGAGAGCCAATTTATCAGTGAAATTGCTGGAACAGATGACGGGCTGAAACATCAATAGGGAAGCCAACATAACATCAAGAAATGCTATAAAGATGATCTTCTCCATAATGAACAGAGTATCTTTTGATTGCATCAATATATGGTTCACTAATTAGGACCTATTCTTAGTATTTAATATCAAAGAGAACCAAATGATTGTCTCCATTTAAATAAACAGAAAAACGTACAGAAAGAGTAACTACCAATTGATGCCCCACATGGGGTCTCTCTAGAAAAGCAGTTAGTGGCTATTCAGTGTGAGGGACCTAACAAACTACATGATCCACATTTCAGATGTACTCATAAGTTGAAATTTTGTTTAGAGCGTAAAAGCTCTCATATGATAATCCCAACTCATTTGCTTTTCAATTTTTAAAAGAATTCCATTCGCAATACCCCACAAATCAACCCAAACCATAATCATGTGTTGAGATCTTTGAGGGGAAGTTGGAGAACCCCTCAATCACGTTTGATTTGGTAAATGGCCCATTCTTCATGTTTACATGTACACACTGATTTTAAACTCTACGGGGGTACAAATGGACCTTTAACGAATGCTCCAAGTCACAAATGTGAAAAGGTTTTGTGATAACTATCGCAATCTTCCCACAAAGACTTATTGGAGGTTTCTATTGTTGGAAGAGATCATGATACTAGTAGTCTATCAACTTTATCCATGTGTCTTGTCATATTTGAACTTTCAATCGATTCATTTAAATCACTTTTAATTAATGTGAAATGTCATGCCGCGACTTTCAGTTGGCCTAATTAGATCCCTAATATTTTTGATGTGTTTGTTGTCATCCTTTCATTAATTAATTTAAATGAAATGCATCATGGACACCAATTTGATAAAGCTGATGTTTGGTGGAGAAAATTATGTGAATTTTGTGCGTGTCATGTGGACTCTCTTCAACAACGATTTTTTAGGTTTCTTGTCCAAAGAGGATAAGGATAATGGCTTTGAAATCTCTACTATTAAAATGCATGCAAAACTTTACTATTTTCTTTTGAAGCATAGTGAAAAATCCTCCCTCATTCTCCATTTGATATGATTTTTATTGAGAGCTTGAAGAAGAATAAGGCCACATTAATTTATAAAAAGTAAGTGGTTTTGTCCTGGTTTTGGAAGCTTTTCTTTAACACCAGTAGAATTCCCGTTCGCTGTACAGGTTCTTGCTTTTTGTTTTATTGAGAAAGTGCTTTAAAGTATTAATTCAAAACCTACTGTTGGTTTTGGTCCTCTCACTTTGAACTAATAATTTATGGAACTATTATATTATTTTCATCTAACGCTTTCTATTACTTTAAATCTTGATTTTTCCTTTAATCAATTTCTATTGAACTTGTCTTAGCGCTACAATACAATAATTTGTAGTTTGACATTGGATTGAGTAGCTTTTCCCATATGTCAATGTGTACTGGCGTGCTCTTTATCGTTGTTGTATGATCTACATCTGAGGCGTCGTTCTTGACCTTTGGCAATGTGGAATGGTAACTTCGAATTAGATGTCTCAATTGTATTATTTCATTCATATATGATGCAAGAGGCTTTGCTGGTACGCAATGTCAATTTTCTTTTTCTCCTTAAACCTGACATGTAAATGCCTAATACTAATGAATGTGGACATTATGCGATGTATTAATATTTTGACAAATATATCTTGCTCAGTTACCAATTACTATACCATAGTACTTGCATCATCATCCTCTACATGTGACTGTGATTCTGATTCTAATATCCATAGGCAGTTTAACTGATAATTCTATTAGACTCCTATTTCTCTGAAATCTACCCGAGTCCATTGATTGATGAAAATGTTTCTCGAGAGAATTGAGCAAAAAAATTCAGAGTCTTGCAACAAGCAAGAGGCGAGCAGATTTGCTCAATTAATGGAGGGGCAAGGGCGACAGGGGCTATTGCCTGCGAAGGAAGTTGATCATCTCGTGTGATTGCAAATGAGAGGAACCGCATGCTTGGCCTTCATTATATTCATTAATCTCTTAGTTTGCAAAAGCAAGGTAGACTACTATGCCCTACTTGAATTTCTAATCGATCCATAAAATATTGGTGGCGGCTCCAAGGTAAGTTTACTTGCAAGTTCAATCGAGAACTCAAGTTGCGGTAGAATGGGCATGGGAGAGCCCGAGTTAAACATGAGCGTTGCCTTGTAAGAGGATCTATCGTTCCTGCTCAGCGATCCATTAGCTTTCCCAGGTGGTTCACCTCAAGAAAGGCTGCGACACCTAAGTGTAAAAGGCCCTCCATAGTAGCAGATTTCCTACTATGCATATATGATGCACGAGGCTTAGCTAGGAGGAAATGTCAATTATATTTTTCTCCTTAAACCTGACATTTCAATGCCCAATTCTAATAAATGGTTAACATCGTGTGACGGATTACTATTTTGACAATTCTAGATGGTCTTCCAATTAGTTTGGTGTATGCTCAAGAATTTGTGTGCATCTTTGTTCATCTTTGGCTGCTGTGCGGATGTGATGCAATGGAGCATGTAGTCCGATAATCAGGACCTATGTTTCTTTTAACCTAGCTAGGTTCACATTCTCGATTATATCTGCGACATTGATGTGTCTATTGAGATGTGCACATTTGATCTAAAGTATATCGCTAATCACAATATGGATCAATGATTCTAGAGTGCATTGTTCATTATAATGAATAGACATAATGTTAGATTGTGGAAACTAGGTACTATATTTGTTTCTTATTTTCCTTGAAGCACCTGTCTTGTTTGGCACTTGGATGAGATTATGAGTCGATGTTATTGTCAACTTAGCCAGCATGACTTTCAATCCACTCGAACTTTTGGTGGCTAAGTTAGATTTTGACTAAATATGTATAATTTTCTTGGAATTATGAAATTTGGCGGGCACTCCAACATTGTAAGCTTAATTCACGGAAGACAAGGATGCGTAATTTTCCTGGTTGGGTCCGGTTGAATATTCAGGTCCAAATGGAGCAACTTACCCGGTAAAACCATTATGGGGGTGTTATCAAGTCATAAAGTCGAAACTATATTAAGAATTGAAATTAAAGGTTGCCTCATAGGCTTTGAGTGCTATTTGGGCAAGTTTTGACATTCTCCATAGAAAAAACTTGGTTTTAGTCTTTGCAAAGGTTGATGACTCGATTGGGTCATCAAGTAATTAAAATTCAAATGTATGTTGTGCAAAGATTTAAGATTTTTGGTGCACTTTTGTTGTTATGTTGTTGTAAGGGGATTTTTTTCTAGATGGTGATTTATTTTTCAAACTATCATACTTAAAATACCTAAAGATTTCTAAACAAATTGGCTCGGAAGAGAGGGAGGATGATGATTTTACCAAATAAATTCATTTTTAATTAGAATATAGGTCATTGCGGTTGAATTATAAATCGGTAAAAGAAATTTTGAGGCTTATATCATCGTTCAGCTGAATCCTTTTGGCAAAATAACAAGAGTATGTTTTTCAAGTTCTTTTTTCCTTTTAAATATTGTATGAGTAAGAATTGGGCAAGAAGAAAGCCACTAACCATCTTTTCTTTTTCTTTTTCTTTTTCTTTTTGTGGAATTTCTTTGTAGAGCATTCTTTTATTTTTTTTTATCTTTTTGCCACATAGAGTGATATAAATTCGTTGACCATGGTTGAACCTCAATCAGAACCAATTCATGCGAAAGGGTCAATCTTGAAATTTATCGCTCAATGCCTTAACGCTTGAGATTTCACTAAATATCTTTATCTATTGAAAATCTTATGTGATGGTACATGGGGATTTTGTTGGAGATACTAGTAATATTTCTTGTTTGGCAAGTTAAGTTATTTGTCCATGCAAAATATACAAGAGTTTGGGAGATAAGTACACTAGAAGTGCCAAAAGTCGTATATGATGCTCATTTTAGTGTCAAAAGTTTTTGCCGGCTCATTTAAGTACCAAATCAGAGAAAGAAACGATTACTTAAGTTCCAAAGTGAGAAATTTCGGTCAAATTGATTACGTGGCATTTATAATTAAAATTATAATATGACTTGGCAATTTTTTTAAAAACTCCAGTCCAGGCGTACTTGGCAATGAAGTGATTGTTTTTTAACAACAAATGGCACTAAAGTGATCATTTTAAACAAAATATGACACTCAAATGATCACTATTTATAACTTTTAGATGACGTCGTTTAGGGATTATATGTTGACTAGGCACACCGACAAGCTATGTAGGACTGAGAAATTAATAAAATATAGGCACATTAGATTTCTAACAACCTAGATTGGATTGGCACTTAAGTGATTTTCTTTTTAAGTAGCACTTAAGTGATTAGAAAAAAAAAAAACTTTTGACATTAAAGTGAGCGTTGTACATAACTTTTTGCACTTCTAGTGTACTTATCCCAAGAGTTTGGAAATGAAAGCTTACTATTGACCCACCGATGACTTTAATTGGGAGCCATGCTTGTTATTTTTGAAAATGATGTCTTATTCGATATGTGTGACACGAGGCAAGTGACATTCATCATGGGAAGTAATTGAAGCTCCATATTTGTCCTGCCATGACATCGGTTATGCCATATTTATGATATTTGTTTCTTATTTTCCTTGAAGTACCTACCTCTTTTGGCGCTTGCATGAAATTTTGGGTTGATGTCCTTGTCAACTTGACCAGCATAACTTTCAATCTACTTGAACTTATGGTTGCCGAGTTAGATTTAACTAATTATGTATTATTTTCATGGAATTATGAAATTTGACAGGCACTCTAGCATATTAAGCTTAATTCACGGAAGACAAGGATTTGTAAATTTCCTGGTTGGGTTGAATATTCAGGTCCAAATGGAGAAACTTGCCCGCTAAAAACCATTATGTGGGTGGTTATCAAGTCATAAAGTCTAAAGCTATATCAAGAAGTAAAATTAAAGGTTGTCGCATGGCCTTTGAGTGCTATTTCGGCAAGTCTTGACATTGTCCATGGAAAATGACTTAATTTTACTCTTTGCAATAGTTGATGGTTCAATTGGGTCATCAAGTAATTAGGACTCAAATGCATTCGGTGCAAAGATTTATGATTTCTAGTGCATGTTTGCTGTATGTTTGGTGTAGAGGGATTTTTCTAATTATCATAAATACCTCAAGATTTCTATACACATTGGCTTGGAAAAGAGGAGGGATGATGATTTTACCAAATAATTAATTTTTAACTTGAATATAGGTCTTTGCGGTTGAATTATAAATCAGTAAAGGAGATTATGAGGCTTATATCGTCATTCAGCTGAATCTTTTTGAGAAACTACACTAGTCTACCTTTTAAGTTCTTCTTTTCTTTTAAATATTGTAAGAGTAAGAATGGGACAAGTAGAAAGCCACTAACCATCCTTTCTTTCTCTAGGGGTCTTTTTAAAGTAACTTTTTACTTTTTTTTCTATTTGCCACATAGAATGATATAAAGTCATTGACCGTGGTTGAACCTCAATCATCCAAACCAATCCATAGGAAAAAGTAAGAATTGGGTAAGAAGAAAGCCACTAACCATCTTTTCTTTTAGTTGGAGATTCTTTCTAGAGCTACTTTTTAGTTTTTTTCTATTTGCCACGCAGAGTGATACAAAGTTATTGACCGTGGTTGAACCTCAATCATTCGTACCAATTCATACGGAAGAGTCAATCTTGAAATTTATAGCTCAATGCCTTAACACTTGAGATTTCATTAAATATCTTCATCTATTGGAAACCTTTATGTGATGGTACATGCAAATTTTGTTGGACATACCAGTAATAATTCTCGTTTGGCAAGTGATGATATTTGTCCATACAAAATGTACAAGAGTTTTGAAATGAAACGTTACTATTGCCCCATTAATGACTTTAATGGGGAGACATGCCCGTTGTTTTTGAAAATGATGTCTTATTTGATATGTGCGACACGAGGCAAGTAATATTCATCATGGGAAGTAATTGAAATGATAGTTTGAACACTTAAAGAAAAAAATTAAAAAATGTCATGTACAAGTGTGTCGTATGTGAAATCATTGAATAGAAATTACATGCAATCAAAAAATTAACTTACTAAGAAATCAATCAACTACCAAATGAGTACCGACAAATATGACGTGTAGTAGTAAAATTACATAGCTACCCTTGGACTATGTAAGTTGGTTACAAAGTCATCCAAGAAAAGTTGTATAACTTTTATGTACGTTTATGGATACACATTAAGTTTTTTTTTTTTTTTTTGGGTAAGATAAGAGGTAAATTAGGGATTAAGTTTTGGCCCATAAACAAAAAAGAATTTCCATTAAATTACGCAGCAGGTAGGCATCAGGATAATTTGCATAAATGGTGCTAAATTTTACTAATTTCGTTTAAAAAATTAATTAATTAAAAAATAATAAAAATAAATATAGCAACCCCAAGGAGAGGGCCGGGCTGGCGGGCCTGACTCGGCCCTCCCCTCTTTTTTCTTCCCTCCCCGGCCTGGCCCGCGCTCAACTCTTTCCCCTCTCCTCTTCCTCCTCGCTCGACCATGCGAGGAAGGGCACCCTAGGGGCCGCCGCTTGAGGTGGAGGATCGGCCGGCTCTCTAAGGACCAAGGGAAGGGAAGCTTCGGCCGATCTGACAACTCAAGGTTGTCATTCGGGTTGAGGAGCTCAGGGCAGCAGGTCGCAGGGAGGAAAGAAAGGGATCGCCGGTGCGCCCAACGGACCGCCGTTCGCGAGAGAGATTGGAAGGCAAAAGGGCTCCTCCGATTCGACTGTTTGGCAAGTCAATTCGTGCAGGAACGGGCTATAAAATGGAGATCAGTTCGGAGAGAGAGAGAGAGGGGAGTCCGACGGTGAGAAATTGAGGAAGGGTTCGGGCAGAGAGAGCGTGAGAGCGATGAGTCTCGACCGGTACCAAGCCCCGGTATGCTTCCGTTTTGCTCCAGTCCAAGTCCGAATTTCACCAAGGATCTTGGTTTGGTGACACCAAGGCGGCTAGCCTTAGCCCTACTAGTTTCGGGCTAGTCTTTTGGCCACCATCGCCCAGCCGGGGAGGGACCTGCGGCCGGTACCCCTTGTCTATGCCCCCATTTTCCCTTTTCTCGGCCAAACGGGGCCGCTACTCGCTGATGCGCGCTTGCACTCGATTTCGAGCGATGGCGAGCCTTCCCCGGTCTCCGTGATGTGTTTGTTTACTGATGTGCTGAATGTCGTTGCAAGCTCGAGCCTCAATAGCCTCGGTTTTTTCCTCCCTTATGGTGCCCACCACATGCTCGAAGAAATGCTTGAACCAAGCTTCTGCAAACCCGCCTCTGTATTGTGTACCCGAACTGACTGCCACATGTTTGTCAAAATGCCTAAACCAAGCTAGCATAGTCTATTCCGAATCTGAGCTACTACTCTGAACTCTCATAAGCTTGTTTGTTCATAAAAGGAGGCCTCCCGTTGACTAGTAAGCATGATCCCCATTAGAATCAATGGGTTGGTGATATTGGATGTGCACATTTTCTTTTACATGTGTTTCTCGGTTGTTGATGCGTTAGCCGTGACCTTTTTTGGTGTATTTGTGAAGAAATGAAACGAAGATTCGTGGCGAATGCTATTTCCTTGTGATGTTTGACTGGATTTTTTATGGTTCGTTTGTTTGGCATGTCACGCATCATCGTATCCATGTTCGAGAGTGGCTGGTGGCCGGCGGTGGCCGTTGCTTCTGTGCTGGCAACATTGGTCTGGTGATCGGTGGAGGTCCAGTGAATGCGTGTGCTCGGCTGACTATGGTAGGAGGTGCTCTAGTTTGGACTTTGGTTTAATAAAATTTTATTAAATAGTAAACTATACTAATATACCTAAAATACTAAAATACCCTTATATATTGAATTTATATTATAAAATAGAAATAAATTCCAATATATAAATAAACATAAGATTAAATTAAAATAACTAATTTTTATTTTTTTCGTTATTTTGAATTTCTTATATTATAATTTAATTATTATTTAAATTGAAATATAATCTAAATTTTGTTAATTTAATAAGATTGTCATTCAAGGAAAATAACTTTCCTATTATAGATATTAGAAATCCTATCCATATTTATCTTACCTCTTCCATAGGATAATTGTATCCAGTCTATATCTCTTCTATATTCGACTTTATCCCATCTTGAGCAAGCACCGCAAGCACCAAATGTATCATATCCTAAATTTTATTCCGACTGTTAAATGCGGCCTAATAGTCAAAACTTTAGATTTAGATCTACAATATATAAGCCAGCTCATTGGATTTCAACCTTAAAACTCTGCCTAAAAATCTTATTCACGACTAAACCTTTTGTTAAGATAAATTGTAATATTATGTTATGATATAATGATCGATTATATCATAGTTAAATTAAAAACTAATCCCACGAAGATCTCATATTTCAATTTGAATGGACGTTTTGGGGGGCATGCGTACACACTCGACTTCTTGGGCTATTGAATATCCTACAAGCCCCTTGAACCACCTAAATTCGGGCCTTAACCTGTGCAAATAGTCCTAATCCATAGCATTTCACACCCAATTTGTGGGTTTCTGATGGATAACTTGTTCCCGAACTGGAGAATCCCTAATACCCTGACAAATTACGCCTACCTTGGGAGTTGATTTCTCTAACGTTAAAGCTCATTCATCGAGCATGCTCTATCCGACCATTTAAAACCATTTTATTCTTTTTCTTTTCATGTGCATAAGTATGTGTGCTTATGCTCTTCAGAGAAGTGTTAAGAAAGTCCTAAACCCTTTATATTTGTGTTAATTTAGTCCTAAACCTTTTTTTGGTGCTAATTTAATCATAAATTTTTTTAACTATTGCCAATTCATCATTTCTAGCCAATTTTGGTCGAATTTTGCTAACTGGGCGCTGGCCGACTAGCATGACCCCATCAGTATTGACGTGGACAATTTTGTCTGGATTTTCCTCGCTAGTGGCCACGAAGGTGGCCTTGTGCTTGTCGACCATGGGTGAGGCTTGGCCTCGCCAGCTCAGCACAAGGCCTCCCTCATGGCCTGGGCAGCCTCGAGCTAGGCTCGCCCTTGTTGAATCTAGCGAGGTTGAGCCTCACCCACGATGCGAGGCTAGCGTTGGGCGGTGAGGCTCGCTCTTGTGACCACTAGCAAGGTGGCCAACGAGGCTCGCTAATGGCTGGCGAGGTCAACCTTGACCTCGTCGGCCGTCACATCT
This sequence comes from Eucalyptus victrix, assembly GCA_016097545.1. Taxonomy (NCBI): domain Eukaryota; kingdom Viridiplantae; phylum Streptophyta; class Magnoliopsida; order Myrtales; family Myrtaceae; genus Eucalyptus; species Eucalyptus victrix. The sequence continues at coordinate 33,751,525 of CM027837.1, forward strand.
AGCCGATTGCCAAGGTCCGATGACCGGCTGGAGGAAGGAGGAGGAGAAAAATAAAAATAAAATAAAAAATAAAAAAATATTATTAAAAGTTGTCCACGTCAGCAGGCCAGCACTCAGTCAACAAAATCCGGTCAAAATTGATTGGAAAAGACTAAATTGGCATAAAGGAAAAATGTTTAGGACTAAATTGGCACAAATACAAAAGGTTTATGACTTTTTTAACACTTCTCCCTTTGCTCTTCTGTTAGTGTGCGTGAGAAAGAGTAGTATGAATTCGTATGACTAAATTTGGTATGCATGGGTATTGGCACAGACGGGAACATGCATAAGGGCAGAAGTATGTATGTTCGTGCGAATCCGTATCTATGAGCAGATTAATGAACTTCTATAATGTACATAAACAGGAATGGGAGTGTATGTGCGCTTCAAAATCCCCTCTTTGAAGGGATGCAGTTGCTTGAGTAATTAATTTGTAATCTCATTATTTACCTACACCATCAACAAGGAGGAGTTTGGGGCCTTCCTAAAGCCAAAGGAAAAAAAAAATGTTGGTCAAAAGGACCAAGAAGATGTCAATGATCAATCGAAAATGATATCTTCTTCTTGACACAGGCAAATCAAGCAACTCTTCAATAATGTTTTTACTTGGAGAAGCCACTCAATCCTTTTCTTTTATCAGTTGTCCTTTTTATAATTTCTAGTTAGTTGGTAGAACTCAATTCTCTCCATAAGATAAGGCTACACAAGTTACACACCAAATATATATCTGAATCAGTTCTCTCAGCCACAAAAACTACGATTTAGGGTGGTTTGCTTCAAAAAATTAACTCCTAATTAACTACTAAGAAGGTTTTTTTTAAAAATGATTCGTTTATTTTGTTTGTTGGAAATATATCTTGAAGATTCCAATTCCTTGGATTAGTTTTGGTAATTAGGAAAATAGGAAAATAGAGATTCATTTATTATTTTTTCCTGTTTTATTCTTTTGTCTCTTACATTATAAATATACTAGTGTAATGTAAATATACACAATGAATATACAGAGAAAAAGCTTTTCTCAAATCTCCATTACACATTCTGTCATGATATCAGAGCCGACCCTCCTGGCCTAAAGCTTCCGCATATTCTTTGAATTGCCATCGTTCTTTTTCTGGCCTGTTGTTGCATAATCTTACCTGCGAAACAGCCCAGCAAAACGATTAGGAATTCAATATTTTTGATGCCATGACGAAAAATGTTGAGAATTCCTCAACAGAGGAGACACCTACCTCAGATCCGGTTGTCTCTCTTGGCGGCGACCAAGCTTCTGTTCATCCATCAGAAGAAACTTTTTCTGCACAATTGATTCCAGCGTCGGGCCAGACCTCCGGCCCAATCCAGTGGCCTTCAACCTTTCCTCCAGCATATGGACAGATGTGGAATCAGTACCCTCAGTACCCTTTTGGCCCGTTGCCAGGACAGGTATGGACCCAGCACCCTTTTGGGCCTTCGCAGCCCGTAACAGGCCCTACAGAGACATCGGGCCAGACGAACTCTGCTCAGGAATCCGGATCCGTCCAGGGTCAGGGATCCGGATCTCTCCCGGGTTCGAATCCCTACCCGGGATTTCAACCCGGATACACGGCGCCGGGTCAGGGATCCGGATCTATCTCGGGTTCGAATCCCTACCCGGGATTTCAACCCGGATATGCGCCACCGAGTCAAGGAACCGGATCTATCCCGGGTCATGGGACGAATCCCTACCCGGGATTTCAACCCGGATATCCGCCATTGTTTTTTCCGGTTGGCGGCGGTGGCCGGCTTGAACCTGGCGACCCTCTGTACACGTCGCCAGTTGATGGACCCGAATTGAAGCTCCTCGGGATGCAGCTTACCGGAGCGGAAAACTACGCGGCCTGGGCAAGGGATCTCTGGTGTGCTCTTGTCACCAAAGACAAGGACGGCTTCCTCGACGGAGCCGTTCCCTTTCCGGCCGACGAGCGTCTCCAACAGCAATGGCGCAAGTGCAACCAACTGGTTCGCACATGGCTCGGGAACTGCCTCGCACTGGAAATTGTAGCCGGACTCCCACCAACCGAAGACTCCCGAACTCTCTGGGACAGCATCCGCGAGATGTACGGACGCTTCGACCGAGCGAAGCTGTTCACCATCACCCAAGCCCTGTCGGAGTTGAAGTAGGGGAACCTCTCGGTTACCTCTTGCTTCAACCGCCTCTCCGCTCTATGGAATGAGCTTGAGGCCGCCGAAGAACGCCTCGAAGGTCCCGAAGAAACCCTCCATCAGTACCGGAAAATTAAAGAGAGGGAGAAAACGACGAGATTCTTACTAATTTTAAACGAATCCTTCTCGGCTTTCCGATCGCAAATCCTCGCGATGGACCCTCCACCTCCGCTCGGCCGCATTTACCAGTTGGCCGTCCAAGAGGAGCATCATCGGGTGGCCGCTGCTAGACACGCTCGGCTAGGCGAAGGCCTGAGCTTGGCCGTTCTTCCTTCCGGCGACACAAGTCTCGGCGGAACCTCCACAGATTTGGAGAGAAAAATCGTTGATGCGGCTACGGCGAGAAGAACCGGAGGAAACCCTAAAACATTTAGATCTGACGGCTTAGATCTAAGATCTAGAATGGATGGCTGGGATCGCCGATCCAAGATGGATGGCTCAGATCGGCGCGCTGGATCGGACGGCTGGGATCTAAGCGCTGGAATGGACGGACGAGATCGGCGCGCTTGATCGGACGGCTGGGATATCAGCGCCGGAACGGACGGACGAGATCGACGCGCTGGATCGGACGGCCATCATCTATCCGCGGCTTCAACAAAATCGAACGGCTGGGATCGTGCCACGTCAGCAAGAAAGGTCAGTGGGCAGAATTCCAGATTTAAAAATAAATATTGCAGTTACTGTAAACGTCCACATCATACCATTGAGACCTGTTGGAAGCTACATGGAAAGCCTAATGACAAAAAGAGAGAATCCATTATTTCCCAAGTTTTTGCATAAAAGGCAGATGGATCACCTCACCAGATGATCACTCAAGAACAATATCAAAATATTGTACAAATGCTGGATCAACTCAAGACTAGTGATAAAAATGTAGGATTCTCAGGTACTTTCCTATACAACAAGAATTCGTTTTTGGTTGATGTATGGATTATCGATTCAGGTGCTAGTGACCACATAGTATGCAACAAATTTTTTTTTCTCACACATACAAAATGCCAGAATCTCCTATCACGGTGCATCTTCCAAATGGAAACATCACAAATGTTACCCAAACCGGCACCGTTCATCTTGGTCAAAATTTAATCCTGAAAAATGTCTTATATATTCCAGAATTTGAATTCAATCTTTTGTCTGTCTCAAGAGTATGTGAGGATAACTCTTCCCATGCCACATTCAATTCCGACAATTGTCTTTTTCAGGACCATTCGACTGGCAGAGTGATGGCCTTAGGTAGTGTGGTAGATGGACTCTATTTCTGGAACAATTCCCCAGGAGATTTAGAATTATTAAATAAGCATGTTGCTTGTAATGCTATCAATTCAAATAAAAATCTCCTTTCTCATCAACGATTGGGTCACAGTGCTTCTTTTCCTCATCCGAAATGTTCAATATGTCCTTTAGCTAAACAATCTCGAGCACCTTTTCCAAAAAGTACATCTCGTACAACAGATCCCTTCTCCTTACTTCATATGGACATTTGGGGACCTTATCATACTCTTCACCGTGATGGATCTCGATTCTTTCTTACCATTGTTGATGATTACACTCGAGCCACATGGGTTTATCTTATGCAATCGAAAAGCCAAACTTTTGGTCATCTATCAAACTTTATTTCCATAATTAAAAATCAGTTTGGTAAATCTGTGCAAAAAATTCGTACAGTTTTTCACTTCTGATTGCAAAACTTTTTTATCTTCCCATGGTATACTTCATGAAAGTTCCTGTACTTACACTCCACAACAAAATGGAGCTGTTGAGCGCAAACATAGGCCTCTGTTAGAGGTTGCTCGTGCTCTAAAGTATCAAGCTTCCATTCCAGAAGATTTTTGGAGAGATTGTGTGGTCACAGCAGCTTATTTGATCAATCGCATGCCAACTCAAATTCTTAATGGTAGGACCCCTTTTGAGATGCTTTATAACAAACAGCCTGATAATAATCATCTTAAAGTATTTGGTTGTTTATGCTATACAACAAATGTGGGTCCTCGAGATAAAATGGGCCCTCGAGCCACTCGGTGCGTCTTTATGGGATATTCTTCTCTTCAGAAGGGATATCGAGTTATGGAGATCTCTACAGGGACCTTTTTCATTAGCAGGGATGTTGTATTTCATGAAGACATATTTCCTTTTAAGGAAAAGGTTTCTTCATCACAGTCCTCTTTACCATCAGGACACGACAGACTATTTTTGCCTGATGATTCTTTGTCCTCAGCACAAGGGTGTCTTATTGCACTAGGACCACCCATATCTTCAGGACCATCTTCGTCTGCATCAATGGAATTATCACCTTCAGAAGCACCTTCGCCAGAATTATCTGAGGACATTTCCCAATCTCCTACACGAACAGCTGCTTCACCAATTCTTCCTGAATCATCAGATCCTCCAGTACAAATCCTCGAGCCGCCTCGACGATCTGGAAGAAACACTCGTCCACCTACATGGACAAAGGATTATATATGTTCTGCAAGAAGTTCTTCAGGTACACAATATCCCATTGGCTCATATGTATCATTTAATCATTTATCGCCAGGACATATGTGTTGTATAAGTCGCATATCTGAAGAACGAGAACCATTCTCCTTCGCTGAGGCTGCACGAGACCCTAGATGGCAACATGCGATGGAGTCCGAACTTACTGCTTTGATGGAGAATCACACATGGGATATTGTTCCTTTGCCGCCAAGACGGAAACCAATTGGCTGCAAATGGGTTTACAATATCAAATTCAAAGCAGATGGTTCTATTGAGCGTTATAAAGCTCGATTAGTTGCCAAGGGATTCACCCAAAAAGAAGGTTTTGATTACCATGAGACTTTTTCTCCAGTAGCCAAAGAAGTCACTGTACGCTCCTTCTTATCAGTTGCAGCCATACGAAATTGGTCTCTTCATCAGATGGATGTGCATAATGCTTTTCTCCACGGTGATCTTGATGAAGAAATCTACATGGATATTCCTCAAGGATTACGCATACAGGGGGAGTCTCGGGTATGTCGTCTTTGCAAATCCTTATATGAATTAAAACAGGCATCTAGACAATGGTATGCCAAATTCACTGCTGCACTAACCAATGCAGGTTTTGAGCATTCTAAGTATGATTATGCCTTGTTTACACGTACTACAAAAGCATCATCAATTTATCTGTTGATATATGTTGATGACATACTTGTCATGGGAAATAATGATTCTGATGTTGCCAAGTTCAAAAATTATTTACGCTCCACCTTTCACATCAAAGATTTGGGACCGCCAAAATATTTTCTTGGCATCGAGATTGCTCGGTCCAATGAAGGAATTTGCCTCAGTCAAAGGAAGTTCATCTTAGAGATTGTTTCTGAAGCAGGTCTATCAGGATGTAAACCAGCGGTCATTCCAGTTGAACAGAATGTCAAGTTGACGACGCATGAATATGACATAAGTTCTCCTTCAAACATTAAGGACTCAGTGCTCAAAGATCCTTCAGAATATCAACGACTTGTCGGAAAGTTGATATATCTTACAATGACAAGACCTGACATATCATATGCCGTACAAATACTCAGCCAGTTCATGCATATGCCAAAGCAATCACATATGGAAGCGGCATTGAAAGTTGTGAAGTATCTAAAGGGATGTCCAGGCCTTGGTATACTTCTATCTCGTGACTGCAATATGAAGATGACAGCCTTTTGCGACACAGATTATGCCACCTGCCCAATGACCAGGAGATCTATTACTGGTTTCTGCATAAAGCTGGGAAAATCATTAATTTCTTGGAAGACAAAGAAACAGTCAACTGTCTCACTATCATCCGCAGAGTCAGAGTATCGAGCCATGGCAAAGGCCACCTGTGAAATAGTCTGGATACGAGGACTACTCCTGGATCTCGGAATACAGGTTAGTGGACCGACTGAATTGTTTTGTGATAATGATGCTGCACTCAAATTAGCGGCAAATCTAGTCTTTCATGAAAGAACAAAACACATATAAGTGGATTGTCATTTCACTCGGGATAGGATCAAAGATGGAGTCCTGGTGACAAAAGGAATCGGAACAACGGAGCAACCTGCAGACGTCTTTACTAAAGCATTATGTCGGAAACAGCATAGATATCTATTGAGCAAGCTTGGTATCCTTGACATCTACAGGCCACCAGCTTGAGGGGGAGTGTTGGAAATATATCTTGAAGATTCCAATTCCTTGGATTAGTTTTGGTAATTAGGAAAATAGGAAAATAGAGATTCATTTATTATTTTTTCCTGTTTTATTCTTTTGTCTCTTACATTATAAATATACCGGTGTAATGTAAATATACACAATGAATATACAGAGAAAAAGCTTTTCTCAAATCTCCATTACACATTCTGTCATTGTTTACAAAATAAATTTATCAAAAAACATTTGCATCATCAACCCAAAGTTTATACAGGACCTATTGTAAATAAGAAAGCATTTCCATTCAATTAATTTTTCTAAGCGATACAAACAATATTTCAAAAAAAATGATTTTACAATAATTATTTTTTATGAAATAAATGCCCTAGTTCATATCTTGTCAAAGTTGCGAAGCTTTACATATCTCAATGTGCAAACTTGTCATATGAAGCCTAGAGACCACCTACACATAATACAATCACATGACTAATATTGTCTAAGAATGGTATTTAAATTTTGATTCAATATATAACATGGTATCATCTCTAGACTTTTAATTTGTTCATTATGGTCCCCGAATTGCTAGTAAATATTCAATGTAATTTCCAAATTATATAAAAATGTTTAAAAGTTCAAGAACCAAACTAATACATTGGACTAAAGGTTTGGTACTATTTTTGTGTGTTTGATACTATTTGTGTAACTTTCCCAATTACAAAGAACCCACGGTGGCAACTCCATAAACCCTACACCCTAATTTCCACCTTCTACCCCCTATCTTCACGGACTTATCGAATCATCTCGGCCTTCTCAGATTTCTCTCTATTTCTGGATGCCGATTCCTCTATCGTCGGCCTTTGGAACTCTCCCAGTTTAATATAAATCGACACAGCGCCTGCTCGACCTCCTTCCATCTTACCCTGGGTCCGTTCCGTCACTTGCCTCTCTCGTAGAGCTCGCTCCAAATGGAAGAGGATGAGGATACCCATGCTTGGCTTCATTTGCTCTGCAAGAGATCAGGTAAGTTTTGGTTGGTAATGGATGGAGTGGTTTCTGGGGATATGAAAGGAATGCTGTCGCACTCTCTTTGCAAGACTGTTCTCGAACCCTACCCTGAATTTCCAAGCCTTTGTGAATGTGATGAAAAGAGCCTAGAGAATTGAAGACATGGTTTCTGCCGACCTGGGTTCTGGCCTTTTTGCATTTACGTTTAAATCTGAAGGAGACAGATAGAATTGTAGAATCTGGAACATGGTCTTTCGCGAATAACCTCTTATTGCTCGAACCATGGGAACCCAATACACCTCCCCATCGTTATGAATATGCGGCTTGTGCCTTTTGGGTTCAAATTCGCGGATTGCCCCTTGAATGGTAGTCTGTGGATGTTGCAAACATAGTTGCTCAGGGGATTGGGAAGGTTTTAGATGCGAAAGTGGAAAGGAAAGGAAAGGATTTTTATCACCAGCAGCGAAAGTAGAGATGAACCTGGATGCTCCTTTAAAATCTGGTACCCTTTCTAATTGTGGAGGTACGAAGCTTTGGCTTGATTTTAAATACAAAAGACTGTTGCATTTTTGCTGTTCATGAGGTAAGCTGAGTCATTATGCCAAGCATTGCACAGGTATCCCTTATGGAGAAGGCAATTTTATTCCGGAAAATGACCTTTATTTTGGGAAATGGCTAAGGGCAGAGGTTGATGAATCTAGCCCTTTTTGGAAGGCCTTCTATGAAGCAAAGACCGAAGAAGACATGATTCCAGATTCCCCTGTCAACAACACTCAAATTGTGGCTTTTGTGGAAGGAACTTCTGGCCCTGATAACCTGCAGTTAACCATTATGGACAATATAGCTGAAGTCTCTGAAATTAGAGGAGAAAACCTTTTGAAGTCGGACCCAAGCTAGACTATCATTCGGTGAGATTTCCATCCCTACAAAATCTCGTTGTGTTGTCCATTGTTTTCTTCCAATTCAGAAAACTCAAAAGAAGAGTAGGAACTTTGTTGCGCATGTCTAGACTCAAAGCCATTGAAATGAAGTTACTATGTACAAAACTAAAATAATTCTATGCTCAATTTCTATAAACAGGTCCCCACCTTATTTTCTTGTTAAGGAAGTGACAGCTTTATATTGTTTCAATCTTGTTCTCAGCCTAAATTGCAATTCCAAAATCTTGGACTTGTGCAACCAGGTCCTCATTTAGAAGAGCATTGCTAGGCTTCATATCATATTGCACAGTGGGTTCCAGTTGACCTTGGTGGAGATATTTGAGTGCCATTGCAACATTGACCATTATCTTCACTCGCTGATGGAGACCCAAGTTGTAGTTGTTGGAGTACAACCACTTCCCCAAGCCCCCCATTGGGCACGTATTGCAGCACCGGAGCTTTCATATCAGCATTCGTGCAGCTACTGATCACTTTGACGAGATTCCCTTGCCAATTATGCTGAAAACCTCACATTCTGTGCAAAACTTTTCAGAGTGCCTTTGATACAGAAATTCAGTAATTTGACTGCAACGTCTGTCCTGTTGGCCAGAGTTCACTTGTATACAGAGCTAAAGTTTCCTACTTCGAGAAAATTGCTTTAGGTGAAGTTGTTAGTAGCAGTGCAAAGCTTCTGATATGTTATCATTGGGTGGTCAATTGCAGGAGAGCTTTTTTTACCAGTGTTCTGACGCTTTCTGAGCAAGCAAATGACCAATTCTAAAAGCATAGCTAATACAATTGGCACCATAATGTATAGTAACAGGAGCCGCTTGTCCCTTGAATATTGCCACTAGTTTAGCACTCTTCCATTCCCAAAATGGGCTCTTCAATGGTTGACTTTGGAGATTTGATAAATGGGCTGAGTTTCCTGTTGTCTTATCCTTATTGTTTGGATTGCGGATATATGTTATCAAGCTGCAACTTGGGATTCACTTGAAGTTTAGCAACATCGTGGTTTGAAAACATGTGTTATTACATGAGATATTTAGGCTTTAGGCTGTCTTATATTTTCTGGAAGTGGATGAGGTTGGAAGAAAGGTTATGAACTATTGAACATAACCAAAAAATGTAGTCAAACGGCTCAACCATCTTTTGCTCATCTGCCTTATGTCAGCATTGAATTCAGTCCACTGAAGCACACTATCAGCAAAAACGTTTTGTTCAATCCATAGCTTTTTGGATTTTGTGACTTTACCTCGCTTCCCCTGTTATCACTGCATATTAGTGTGGAAACATTGGAAATTCTCCTTTTGTTTCCTTGAAATTTTTAACGTGCTAGTCAACAAGATGGCATTCAGCAGCGTGCATTATATTCTTACGATTCTGTAACAACTCATTGCTATGACTATGAAGATTCTATATACCAGCAATTATATGGTATCTTACTTGACTGTCTTTATTTGTCGAAAGGATGCGGAGGACTACAGTTTACATGTTGCATAGTTCTTTTTTGTTTGATTGTAGAGGAAAATTAATATAGGACACTTTGAGGTTATGATGTCGCCCAACTTTGTGCTGCGGATTGATGCTTATGTCAGTATTTTGACGAGAACAGCTCGAAATTCTATGAATGGGATATTGCACAGTTTCCTCACGGAAGAGAATGCCTTGACTTGCTGAAACTTTAATTAAAATTTTTGAGCAGTGTCAACCTTGAGAGACCTGGCTCTTTTGTTTTCAAGAATGGATGAGTGGAATGAGCTCCAGCCTTCAAACTTTTATATACTGTCATATCTTGATTTTCATTTGCAGCTTGATGAATTGAGAAGCACATCATATTACTTTTGGAGGGGCTCGGATTCATGTAAGGCACGTCATTAAAACTATAAATTTTACGGCCAGTTGCAAGATTTTTACGTTTTGTTAGTTGCTGAAGCGATTTTTAATGTGATACCAAGTTGGTGAAATGTGCTTTCGCAGAAATTACTTATCCTTAAATGCTGGTATGTATGGTTTGAAACAATTTGGCTTTTCTTTTAAGTGTGCTCATTGAACGAGTGAAACGAGAAAAAGAGTGAAACAGGCGGAGGCAATAACACTCAGTTGTGCCTTAGTTGAGAATTTTTTTTTTTTTTGAACTAAACTTAGTTGAGAATTTACTTCTTCATATTTTGCATTAGGCACTTAATGATTGTTGTCTTCTTTATTTCTTACTGGCAGGATGACCTTAATTGAGCAAAGGTTGATTGTTTGCTTTTGAGACAGGAATATTGATTGTTTGCTTTTGCTTTATTTCTTCCCCTTGCGGTCTTTGTAAGAAAGTTTGTTTTTCTCTGGACAATGCTGAATTAATTTGTATATAAATTTGTTGACGGACTGACTAAGTTTGCGTTTCTTATGGGATGTGGCAAGTTCGTTGTCCTGCATTCATTTTGGAATTTAAGGTCTTTGGAGATGTGTGATGCATAGACCCATAAGGGATTGTGAAACATGTCTAACTTAATCTCTGCACAAAATTGAAAAAAAAAAAAAAAAAAAAAAAAAAAACACTTCGAAACTTGACCCGATCGCTCAGGCTATATGTCATTTGGGTCTCAGGTCAGGTCGGGTGAAGCACACTTCTATAGTGTTTTGGTTCGGGTCGGATATCATACCGTTGACACCCCTACCTAGGACTATCCAATATTAAGCAGACCCTCTCTTGAGAATATCTAACATGGGATGGATATTTGCACACAAAGTTATCAAGGGTCAAGGAGAATGGCTGTTTGCGCACTTTATGGAAAGTGATTTTTATGCAACTCATCATCTGGGATGCGGCATCTAGGAGGTGCCAAGTCCCCCACGAACAAATGGCTTCGATGCAGTCGACTTCTTAATTGTCACATGATGTGATGGTTATACTTGGTGCAGATAATTGATTTTTTAGTTTTCAAAACTCGAGAGAACATGGTATGAAAGGGTGATATAGGGATGTTCACCCTTCTAAATACATAATTGAACCGGCAGACATATAAATTTGATTTCACAAGTCAGTTGACCTCTAGGTTATTATTTGATTTACCCATAACATTTTGAATTTACGCATTTAGATCATTATAGCTCACCTCAACCTATGAAAGGGCAGACCCTAAGCTATAGCCTATGGGACGGATTTTTTTAGAAACTGCATTTTGCTTGTCATTTTCATCTTTTACTCTTGAAACTGAAAAGTCAAATTGCGCAAAGGCAAGGCACTACACGACCCACCATCAATTAAATCTTAGTGAAAGAAGAATGACACGAGGAAACGGTTCATAGCTAGAAGATTGAAGTGACCACAAGCAACCGTCACTTAGTGGATCTTTTGAGGATGAAAATGTTCAAATTGAATTGATGTTTGGATATCCCATCTTGTTGTAATACTACTTGAATGAAACTTTTCTTGTAAAATTCATCGGAAGTAATGACTTCAAATCATTCTACTTGTACTTCAAGGAAGAAAACTATGAGAATAAGTTTTTACTCATATTTATATTGTATGACATTTTTTTTTCTGCTGATCAAAACAAAAAATGCCCTTAATCTACATATTTAAGTAAAAAATGGGTTTTATCTCACTTTTTGATTTCCCATTTAGTCCTCAGTTACATATTACTTTAATATTTTAATGTAATTTAGCTTGAAAGAGGACAATGGAAAACAGGCCAAAGCAAGAGATAATAGACAAAAGAAAAGGCCTATTATATTTCATCTATCTTAATTTCTTCTTTCAAAATTTTAAATAAATGTTTGTTTTAAACATTGAAAGAGTAAGAAGATATTATTTGATGTTTGCTTATTGGAAAAGAATTATAACGATTAGAAAATGACTCTTAATATTTTATTTCCCCATGCAATTAAACTGATAGTCTTATTACTATAGGGAATGAAGATGACCGTATATGCGTGTAATGTGGGCATGAGAACTGTATTTTCTTTTTTAAGGCGGAGCTACTGTTTGTTCCATTTACTTTGATTTCTCTTTACAATTTTCAATTTGGAAAAATTAAAATAATACATTTTTGGATTAAAATAAATTATCACTAGTTTTTGTGAAAATAAAGGAGATGTTTAAAACAGAAAAGGGGTCGAAATTGGCTAAAACTCGTGCTGGGCCCGGGCTTGGCATGCGTGTCGGAAAGGCCAGGCACTGCCCAGCTTGACATGCGAGGCTCATGGGCTGTGCCTGACGTGACACGAGAAGGCGTCGAGCTCGGCATGCCCTACGAAAGCCTAAGCAGATGCCAATGGTCAATCGAAAGTGGTATCTTCTTCAGGTTTATCTTGGTTTGAGGGAAATAAGGTTCGTCATTGGCAAATCTCAAGACAATGTTTCTACTTGAAGAACATAGCACAGGTGTTATGCCTTTCGTAGTCAGACACGAGTGTGACTCAGAAAGCTCAAAAGAAGATCAGGAACTTATTGCAAATGGCTGTACACAATACAATCGAAGCGAAATGACCGTGTACAAACTAAGATGATACTATGCCCACATTCTTCCTACTGCTCTCTACCTTATTTTCTTGTCAAGGAAGCGACAACTGGATCTTGTTGAGCTTAAACATGACAGCTTTCATGTCCATTCTTTCCTCAGGCAAGTCCTTTGAACATTCCAGTCCTAACTCTAGGATCGATAAAACTATGTTCTTGAGTTCCGAAAGCATCAAATCTTCATGATTCGTGCTAAGGAATTCGCTATCCACAATGTCAAGCACATTGTCTGGAATCGCTGTTCCTACCCATCGCCTCAAGCTCATATCTGCATCAAACATTTCACTGGTAGGCTTCTTCCTAGTAATCACTTCCAACAACAATATGCCAAAGCTATAAACATCTCCTTTTGTCGAGACTTTTCCTTCCAAACCATACTCTACAAGCATCATAGTTTGTGAAATAAAAACATTAGCCATTGATCTTTTTCTTTTTGGGACATAAGTAATAAGATCGAGAGCAAGTGTTAATATATCTCTATTATATTATACCATAATATTTGCAATCAAAGGCTTGAATTAGCTAAAATTCAACGAATGTACCTGGAGCAATGTAACCAATCGTGCCAAGAGTTCGGGTCTGTGTTTCAACCTTGTTCTCAGCCAAAATCTTTGCGATTCCAAAGTCACAAACTTGTGCGACCATGTCCTCATTTAGAAGAACATTGCTAGGCTTTAGATCGCAATGCACAATGGGTTCTGGTTGGCCATGGTGGAGATAATCAAGTGCTGTTGCGACATCGACCATTATCTTCACTCGCCAATGGATACCCAGGTTGTAGTTGCTGCAGTACAACCACTTCTCCAAGCTCCCATTTGGCATGTATTGCAGCACCAAAGCTCTTAGATCAGCATTCGTGCAGGAGCTGATCACCTTGACAAGATTTCGGTGCCGAATCTTGCGAAAAACCTCGCATTCTATGTCAAAACTTTTCAAGGCGCCTTCAATATGGAGATTCAGTAATTTGACAGCAATGTCTGTCCCGTTGGCCAGAGTCCCTTTGTATACAGAGCTAAAGCTTCCTGCGCCGAGCAAATTGCTTTCAGTAAAGTTGTTAGTAGCCGAGCAAAGCTCCCGATATGATATCATCGGGTGGTCAATTCCAGGTGGGTTCTCCACCGAAACTAGAGCTTTTTTACCAGGGTTCCTATGCTTTCTAAGCAAGCAAATAGCAAAGACTATAAGTACAGCTGATACAATTGGCGACATAATGAATAATAACCAGAGCCGCTTGTCCCTTGTTGATCTTTTCCCATTTAGTTTGCAAGGTGGGACTTGAAAAGTTTCATTTCCGCAAAGTGCTTCATTCCCAATGAATGAGAGAGCTGAAAAGTTTTTAAAGGGCCCACCGTTAGGAATCTCTCCAGATAGCTTATTAAAGGACAAGTTCAAATATTGCAGAAATATAAGCCCTTCCATGGACTTGGGTATCGTGCCGGATAACTCATTATAGGAGATGTCAAGGAATTCCAACCCTTTAAGGTCACCAATCAATTGCAATATTGATCCTTGAAATGAGTTCCTTGACAAGTTGAGAGAAGAAAGACTCTTTAACTCGTGGATGGAACTCGATATGGCACCGGTAAATCGGTTCCTAGAAAGATCGATGCTGTTTATAGCTCTCATTTTCCCCATATCCAACGGTAGCCCTCCACTAAAAGAATTGAGTGATAGATCGAGGAAGATGAGTTCTTGAAGGCTCCACAGGCTAACTGGTATAACTGACGTCATGTTATTTGAACTTACGAAAAATTTTTGAAGGTTGCTCAAGTTACTAATGCAATTCGGGATCGATCCTGATATCCTATTTTGCTGGAGCAGCAACTCTCCTAAACTTGTCAAGTTGTATATCTCATAAGGGATCTGTCCTTCAAGATGGTTGTTATAAAGATACAGCCTTTGCAAGCTTTCTAGTCCTCCGATCGATGATGGGATGTGGCCGACAAGATCATTACCGTCCAACGCTAGAAAAGTCAATCTCGTCAAGAAACCCATTTCCTCAGGAATGTGGCCTCTTATTTGACAATCTTGAGCGACTAGAGTTTGTAAGGAACTAGAGAAGTTTTTGATAGATTTTGGTATGGAGCCGCAAAGCGGGTTGCTTGTCAGAACCAAGGTTTGCAATGATGGGCAATTAGATAAAGCAGGGAGAAAACTGAGCTCCGAACCATAAGTCTCACCTGTTAGTTGATTTCCTTGAACGATGATGATTCTGAGGTTCTTCAAGTTGCCCAAACTCATGGGTATGGGTCCATTGAGTTGATTGTGTCCGACATCGAAACCAAATAGGTTCGTAAAATTCGAAATATATTGTGGGATGTTGCCGCTAAAGTGATTCATTCCTACAAAGAGATGTTCCAAATTTGGAAGGCTTTGTTCGCTACGGGAGAAAAGGTTTCCGGAGAGGGAATTATCGATCAAAGCAAGTACTTGTAAAGAAGAAAAATTAAAAACCTCTTGAGGCACTTTGCCTGTAAGCAAATTACCCTGAAGGTTCAACTTTCTCAGATTGACCAACTTGCCAATCTCACACGGAATGTCCCCTCCGATTTGGTTAGATCCTACGTACAACATCTGCAAGCTTGACATGTTACCGATGGTTCGAGGAATTGTGCCAGTCAAGTCGTTAACACAAAGATAGAGCTGCTGCAGCTTTTGCAAGCTGTCCATGTCTCGAGGAATGCTTCCCTGAAAACGATTGAATGACAAGAACAACACGAGAAGCTCTCTGCATTGGGTTAGGTTCTCGGGTAGCATGCCGTTGAATTGGTTATCAGACAGTGCAAGTATCTGAATGTTACGCCAACTATAGCAAAGATCGGAGGGAAGACTTCCAGAGAGATAATTATCGTCCAAAACGACCCTCGTGAGCGATCTATTGAAAAGTGTTGAAGGAATTGAACCTGTGAGATTGGCCTTGACCAATAAAATGGCCTGCAATGTGGATATGTTGCCCAGGAAGCTCGGAATTTCACCTCGTAAGTCGTTGAGGCTAAGAGATAGTTTTTGCAACTTAGGAAAGGCACCGAATTCTCTCGGTATTCCACCCATTAGCCTGTTCGCCGCGAGTGAAATGGCTTCCAGGTTCTGGCACTGGGCTAAGTTAGGAGGAATGTTTCCTTCAAACTGGTTCAAGTAGAGTATGAGCTCTTTCAGGCGATGTAAACGACCGATTTCTATTGGAATCCTCCCGTAGAAACTGTTGTTGCGAAGATCAAGAGAAGTTAGGAAAGAAAGATTGCCTAGGTAAGGAGACAATCTCCCCTTGAGATCCATGTACGAGAGGTCTAAAGTTGTGACCCTCTGCCTGCGGTTACTGCAAATGACGCCAATCAATTCACAAAAGTTTTCCTTAGCGGTCCAATTGCCGCCTTTGATCGTGTTTGTCGGGTCGATTTCGATCGCCGATTTGAAGTGGAGGAGAGCCACTTGATCAATGAAGTTACTGGAACAAATGACAGGCTGAAACATCAATAGGGAAGCCAACAGAACATCAAGAAATGCTATCAAGATGAACTTCTCCATAATGAACAGAGTATCTTTTGATTGAATCAATAGATGGTTCGCTAATTAAGACTTGTTCTTAGTGTTAAATACCAAAACATACCAAATGGTTGCCTCAATTAAAAAAGAAGAAAACAATGTAAAGAAATAATAAATAACTATCAAATGATGCCCCTCAATCACGTCTAATTTAATAAATGGCCCGTTCTTTACGTTTATACGTTCACACTTACTTTCAACTCTATGAGAGTACAAATGGACCTTTTGACTAATGCTCCAAGGCACAATTGTGAAAAGGTTTTATGATAGCTGTTGTGACCTTCCCATAGGGGTGATATCAAGTGTCTTGTGAGAAGTTAACTGATTGGAAGTTCCTACCGCTGGAAGAGATAATAATACTAGTAGTCTATCAACTTGTATCCATGCGTCATGTCATATTTGAACTTTCAATCGGTTCAATTAAGTCCCTTTTGATTAGTGTGAAATATCGTCCCGCAACTTTCAATTGGCCTTATTAGATATGTAGTATATTTATTATGTTATTGTCATCCTTTCATTAATTAATTTAAATGAAATACGTCTTACATAACAATTTTATCAAGCTGATGTTTGATAGAGAAAATTAGGCGGACTTCGTGCATGTCATGGTGACTTTAAATTGTAAAACTATAATACCCGTTCCTTTAGTATGGGCACTATTCACTCTAACAACATTTTCTTTTCTCAACACACATGATCATCCAGTCGATAATGGCTTTAAAATCTCTACTGTTAAAATGCGCATAAAACTTCATTATTTTCTTTTTAAGCACAGTGAAAAATCCTCCCTCGTTCTCCATTTGACATGATTTCGATTGAATGCTTGAACATGAATAAGTCCTCATTAATTTATATAAAGTAAAGGTTTTGTCCTGGTTTAGTAGCTTTTCTTTAACATTAGTAAAATTCCCGTTTGCTGCACGGGTTCTAGCTTTTTGTCTTATTGAAAAATTGCTTTAAAGTATTAATTTGAAACGTAGTGTTGATTTTGGTCCTCTCATATTGAACTAATAATTTATGGAACTATTATTTTCATCTAATGCTTTTCAATACTTTAACGTCTTGATTTTTCGGTTAATTAATTTCTGTTGAACTTGTCTCAGTACTATAATACAATAATTTGTAGTTTGACACTGGATTATGTAGCTTTTTCATATATCAATAGGACACGTGTGCATCTTTGTTTATGTTTGATCGGAACAGAGGCAGAGAGGTGCTAACAGCAGCAACGGCATGGTGAGCTTCGTTGGATAAACAGTGAGCGTCCAGGATGAGTTTGGCGCAGCGGCGAAGGCTAAGCTTGGTGGTGCCGCTGTGATACTGTAGTGTGGCGGTTGAGCAAGCTCTTGCCAAAAACCTTGCTCAACGGTATTGCTCAACTGGGTATGAACGAATGACTCGCCAATTGTTTTTTATGCGGCCAAAAACCTTGTGATCAATAAACCAATACTTCTAATTTGACAGCCGCGTGGAATTTTCGGTTATAAGGAAGAGATTATAGGTTTGGCTGAACTTCATTCCTCAGAGGGCTTAGTTTATATTATTTAAATGCAGGGCGTCTTTGCTTTAGTCCATTAACTGCAATGCAATTATATGGACCCATTACTATTAATGCAAATGCTCTCGATATTTCTATGTAATTTAACTAATTTTTTTTATTTTTTATTTTAGGTCATGGTCAATCCCTAATTTTGTATACAGTTGATTCTTGAATGAGTTACCAAAATTTAGATGTCAATACTTAAACAATTGGATTTCAAATGTCATGGCAGCAATTTTCCAGCTAGCGAAAAATTCTGCTCATGATTTCGTGATTTTATGATTCAATTAGAATTTAAACCAACATGCATGTATGAATGGAACATGTACACATCAGGAAGTGGGAAGTTAAGGTGTTTGGGGTTTTGTGCGTTGACTTTGCTACCATCAGATCATGACTACGCATCGAGAAGTCACGGTCTTTCGGGGTTTCACGCGTTATGCTTTTTTGGATTAGTACACGTCACAATGATTCGTAGAAAGTCATGATCTTTATTGACTTTTATTTGTGATGGTCGGCCCATAATGTGTTAGCATTCTCTACTTTTTCTGTAATATTGATGTGTCTATTGAGATGTGCTATTATCGGTTGATCTAAAGTATGCCGCTAATCACGGTACGGATCATTGATTCTAGAGTTGCATTGCTCGTTAATAAATGAATAGAAACAAGGTAAGAATTTGGAGACTAAGGCCCTGTTTGGTAACCATCCAAACAAGGCTAAATTCTGATTTTTTGTTCCCAGAATCAATTTAGGCCGAGAATCGTATTTGGTAAAATTTTTGCTCCCGGGAACATATTGGGAGTGGAATCAAGAACAAAAAAAAAAAATTGATTATTGTTCCGGAAACAAATTTGAGAATCAAAAACCAACTCTTCTTCTTCTTCCCTTTGGCCATCTCGCGACCGCCGTCCACCCCCGCCCGCCACCGCTGCTACCACCGCCAGTCGCCGTCCACCGGTCCGGCGAGCTCGCCGAAGGCTCACTAGGCTAGGGTGAGGTCCGGCGAGGCCAAGCCTCATTGGGGCTGGGCAAGCCTCGCAACGGCTAGCCTCGCCGGTGGCCAGGCGAGCCTTGCCCAGCCCCAGCGAGGCTGGCCTGGCCACCGACAAGGCTCAGCCGACGAGGGCCGGCGACGCTCCAGTGAGGTTGCCGGCCCTTGTCTGGCCGGTCGCCGGTCTAGCGACCAACCACAAGAAAAAGAAGAAGAATAGGAGAAAAAGGAAAAAAAGAAAAGAAAAAAGGAAAAAAAGAAAAGAAAAAAATGAAAAAAGCAAAAAATTTATTTAAAAATTAAAAGAAATTGATTTGGAATAGAATCAATGAGCACGGTACCAAACGTAATTTTATTACAGAATTAGAAATTTTGGATAATTACCAAACGCATTCTTTTACTCAGAATTAGTTCCTAGGAACAAAATAAAAAATAATCATTTCTGGTCAGAATATCTTCCTAGGAACAGAATCGTTACCAAACGCTCTCTAAGGTACCATATTTGATTCTTATTTTCCTTGAAGCACCTGTCTCATTTGGTGCTTGGATAAGGTTATGGGTTGTTGTCCTTGTCAACTCATCCAACATAACTTTCAATCTGGTCGAACTTGTAGTTGCTGAGTTGGATTTTGACTGAATATATGTTCTTTTCATGGAATTATGAAATTTGACTTGCATTCTAGCATAGTAAGCTTAATTCACGGAAGAAAAGGACGTGTATGTTTCCTAGTTGGGTTGAATATTCAGGTCCAATTGGAGGAACTAGCATGCTACACGTTGGACACCAAATGTCATATGTGAGATGGTCGGCGCTAACATGGACAATTTTTATGAATGTTTTAATTGTTTTTTATTTTGTAATTAATTGTTTTCTTCTCTCTCTCTCTCTCTCTCTCTCTCTCTCTCTCTCTCTCTCTCTCTCTCTCTCTCTCTCTCTCTCTCTTTTCTTCCCATCATCTTCATCCTCTAGCCGGTCGCCGAAACTCGACAACCAACTAGAGGAGACGATCGGCAAGGTGGGCCCCACTGGCCATTGGTAAGGGCAAGCCTCACCAGGGCAAGTGAGGCTTGCCCATGCCCTACCACTAGCATCGATTTCATTAGATCTAGCAAGGCCAAGCCTCGCCTAGTCATGGCGAGGCTCGTCCTGGTTGCTGTTGGTGATGCTCACCCTCACTAGTGACCGACGAGGCTAACCTCGTCGGCCCTTGCGTTTGGTTCAGCGACTAGCTAGATGATGAAGATGAAGGGAAGAAAAAAAGAGAAAACGAAAAAAAAAAAAGGAAAAAAGAAAAGAAAAAAGTAAAAAAAATTAATAAAAATTGAAAAAAGAATAAAATATTATTAAAAATTATATATGTTTGCATCACCGACTAAAATTGACCGGATGAACTGAATTGGTATAAATACAAAATGTTTAGGACTCAATTGATTAATTTTTTTTATTAAATTAGCATAATTGCTATAGGTTTAGAACTGTTTTAGCAATTTTTCCAATCATATAGCCCTAAACCTATATTAAGAAGTGAAATCAAAGGTTGCCACATAGACTTTGAGTGCTACGTGGGCAAATTTTGGCATTCTCTGTGGAGAAGACTTGATTTTACTTTTTGCTAAAGTTGATGACTTGATTGCGCTCATCAAATAATTGGGACTAAATTGCATTTTGTGCAAAGATTTGAGATTTCCAGTGCACTTTTGCTATTATATTGGTATAGAGGGATTTCTTCTAGGTGGTGATTTATTTTTAAAGTACCACACTTGAAATGCCTTAAGATTTCTGTACATATTGACTTGGAAAAGAGAAGGGGGATGATTTTACCAAATAAGTTAATTTTTAAGTTGAATATAGGTCATTGCAGTTGAGTCATAAAAAGAGTAAGGGAATTGCTTGAAAAGTGAAGACGTACATTGGACTCCAAAAAAGATTTTGAGGGTTATATTGTCATTCAGCTGAATCTTTCTAGAAATTACATGAGTCTACTTTCCAAGTTCTTCTTTCCTTTTAAATATTGTAAGAGTAAAAATTGGACAAGAAAAAAGCCATTGACCACATTTTCTTTCTTTTGGAGTTTCTTTTCAGAGCCACTTTTTAATTTTTTTTTCTTTTTTTCCACTCAGACTAATAAAGAAGAAAGTCATTGACTGTAATTGAACCTCAATCATACGGACTAATTCATACGAAAGAGTTAATTTGTAAATTTATCATGCCCAGTGAATTCTCACTAGAGATTTCACTAGATATCTTCATTTGTCGGAAGTCTTTATGTGATGGTACATGGAGATTTTATTGGACATACTAGTGATATATCTTGTTTGGCATGGGATGGGATTTGCCCATGCAAAATGTACAATAGTTTTCGAATGGAAAGCTTGCTGATTGCCCTACCGATGACTTTAATAGGCAGCTGTGCTCGTTGTTTTAGAAAATGATATCTTATTCAATAAACATGACATGGCCTTGACCCAACCTGGGTAACAGCAACTTTGACGGCTTGTTAGGTGCCATGTGATTTTTCACGCGTTCGTCAGTAAACGCCCGCGACAACTTGTTAACCAACGAGACGTCTTCTTTTCATCAATACTGAAGGATCTCAATCTGATTGGATATTGATCGGCCTTGACTTGACATGGTTTACACGTTGCCAGCATCTCCGTTAGCTTAGCCCCTTTCTAATCCCGCCTTTTTGACTCGTACTTCGTTTGTTCGCGAGTTGGAGAAGAGGCCCTTGTTCCAGCTAGTTTCGATGTGATCCTAGACTTCTATTTACCATTTATGGATTATCAAAAATTAATTTCGAGCGTACGTAGCGGGCTAGAACACTAATTTTTTTTTTTTAATGGCTTTCCAAGGGAGGACGGACGGAAGGTCTCGGTCTCTTCTTATTTAGTGCAAAAATTGAAGGCTTGGGCCCAAAAAAAGTCTAAAAAGAAAAAAAGCGAGTTTACTTTTGGCTAATGTACGATCCCTTTCATCGCGATAGCTGTCTCTCCACCATCTGCTTTTGATCCCGTTTGTCACGTTGTGTGTAGGACACGATAAACAAAAGTAAAAAACAAAAAAAAAACAAAAATTTGCGATTTTACTTTTGGCTAATGTACGGCCCCTTTCGTCGCGATAGCTGTCCCTCCACCATCTCCTTTTGACCTCGTTTGTGACGTTCTGTGTGGAACACGATAAACAGAAGTAAAGATGTGTCCCTCGGTGGTTGTCCGTCTTCTCGTGCTCCCTACGGAGCAAGAATGTTAACTATTTTATTATTTAAAAATAATTTTTGATTAAATAAATTTCTAAATAAAAAAAGATATTTAATAACTATATAATATGAGACAGACCTTCTTAAATATTTCCTTTCCAGACGATTAGCGACAAAAGCAAAGGTAAAAGTGAGTGATGATAAGAGTTTTTATTTCTCATTTATATTTTACAAATAAAAAATAGAAAAATTTTACATTTCATTTCTCTTGGCTAAAACTTTCTTTCAAAAATTGAAAAATGAAATTCCGTTCTTGAGGAAAAAAAAGAAAAAAAAGAAAAATATAATGGTTATTATTCATGTCCTTAGCCTTTGAAGAGGATTTTGAAATAGTTTGAATTGTTTTGTATGCTTCAAAATCAAATACTAGTCATCACACTTCAAATGATGACGAACCCGAAAAAAAGAAAAATGATATATATATAAACTACAGTGACCTTAGAACCTTGAAAGTCTACGAGCTGCAATAAAATTATGGATGACCTCGATTGAGATCATCCATCGCGATATGTGACTTCAGACCGAGGTCATGAGATGCTATTGTGACCAGAAGGGAGAGTGTAACGACCCCAACTCCATCCCTAGGGTCACAAGTGGCAGGGGTTATTTTTGCGATTTCCTAGGCACGTCGCCATTCCATTTCTTTTTATCTTTTCATGAAGTACATGAGGAAGCAATATAAACAACACCTAGATGACAACAACAAACAACTAGTAAAACAACCATTTATAAACATACAATTACATCGGTTACATTTTTACAAGCCATCACGGGCAGTTATATTTATAACTACTACATCTTCTATGCTCAAAAGGTCGAGGTAAATCTTAACTCTTCTAACAAGACCGCAACTCCTTTATGCCTACAACTCTGAAAAACAATAAGGTGAGTCATGGATTCAATAAGTAAAACTCATAATTATTTGCTAGGAGGACATCTCATCATCACTTGTTAGCAGGTATAACACTTGCAATACAATGTCAATGGCAAATTCACATTTTGCCTATATGCAGATGTCCATTACCGCATACTTCAATACATGCTTACCTTCAGCTTGCCCATGGACACATCAACATATTGACACTCATAAAATGATTCTTTTACCATCGTCCAGCCTCGACTAGGCCCTCTCAATTCGATTGAGGCTTCCAGCTTCATGCTAGGCTTCCTAGCTTAACTAGGGCATCTGAGCTCAACTGAGGCATCTTGGCGTTAGCTCACCAAGGCATTCTGGCTCAACCTAGACATCTTGGCTTAACTAGGGCATCTCGGGGGCTAACTTACCCGAGGCATTCGGGCTTAAACCCAAGTATTCTATCTCAACCAAGGTATGCCGTTCAATGAATAAGGCATTGTCGCCAATGCTATATGGCAGCAGATGCTTTTTCCTCTTTAAGTACATCATAACATCATACAAGCCGGTTCTTACTTTTCTTCTTAGTCAACTTATACATGGGCCAAAAGCGTGCTCATTCAAGTGAGGGTACCATGGCTCTTAATATCATGCTTTATCATATGCCGGGCACGATTCTTAGTTCGTAGCTTGAGTCGCATGCCTAGACTGATGTCCATACCAAGCAAGATTTAGAATCGGCACGCTTCAATACTAATCTAAGGCTTTGCGACTTAGGCCATCGTGACTTAATGTCAATTCCAAGCCGAGCGAACCTCAACCTCGTCCTGGGGTGTGAACATACTCAAGCAGGCAAACATGAACAAACCATACAAAAGAACATTATAACATACACGTGGCTTACACGAGTAAGCACACTACTAAACTTGATTACATAGACTATCACCCTAACCAAGAGTTAGAGATTCTATTTACCAAGAGAGGGCCATTGGATGAGGCGATGGGTGAGCAAGTTCGAGAGAAGGAGAGAGGGCGACAGTGAGAGGGCGTGAGAGAAAAGAGAATATAAGTGAGGGAGAAGTGAGGTGGTGTGTGTCACGCCCCGAACCCAAGGTACGCGCACATTCCTCGGCGATTGATTAAAAATGCGACGTCCCAGGATACGTCACCAACCCATTCATTTATCTTTCAATTAAGCACATGTTGAAGCAAATTAAATAAACACCCTGCCAACAAACAAACATAGGGATAGTAAAACAAGGCAAACATTGCCAAAAACAACATATGCATTTATCAACTGTTAATCCTTAGAAGTTTAATACTTACAAGCCTTTCTATGGCCACTTACTATCGACCCACTTAAAAACCTCTAGGAATTAGGGTTAACTTAAACTTCACTAGTGGCAGGGCCAACCAAAATGTGTCGCATATCATGCCCACCACATCACACTCAGCAAGTCTCCATGTTTCGGCCCTAAAAAATGTTAACCACGACGGGGTGAGATAAAATTTCAGTGAGTCAACAACCTCAACCCTGATTATGACGTAAATTCATCCTGGAGGCAGCCTAAACAAGCACCACAAACAAACTCACCTCGCCTTGGCACATCCCTACAAGTTAGCACATTATGTATGACATTATACATACAACAAGTATAATTAATAACCGGAACACATAAATCTCATTCTCCAAACATTCACATGGGTCCCGATTATAAGGTAAAACCATTATGATATGTCCCATACCATGCCACACAATTTTGCCCCATAATCAAGTACAATAGCATAACTATTCAGGCGTGTTCCGGTAATTACAATCCCTCGGGCCATGGCCAACATAAGAGTCGGCGGTCATCCGGCATAACCGAGCATCGTTCCGCCCCATCGGGTACGACAATGTCTAAAACCCCCGCCTAGATGGCATTCCATAAGGAGCATTGGTTCGGCCTAAACCACGACTCGATTTCTAGACTCTCGTCGAGCATTCGATAAAATCGGGCATTGCCCCCAAACTCCCGTTGGGTGATGGGTTTCACTTAGGCCCCGTTTGTTTGCATTTCTTTTTTTTGTTTTTAAACAGTTTTTCTGTTTTTTTGTTCCTGGGAACAAAAAAAGAACAGAAACGCGTTTGGGTGCGTTTCTGTTCCTTTTTTGTTCTTTTGTTCCCAGGAACAAAAAAAAAGAAACAAGAAACAAAAAAACTTGTTTCTTGTTTCGAAAACAGAAATGAGAAACACTTTTTGTTTTTTTCTTTTTTCTCTTAATTTTTTGTTCTTTTTTCTTTTGGCCGGTCGCCGGCCTCGGCCATGGCCGGCGACCGGCCGACGAGGGCCGGCGACCGGCCGACGAGGGCCGGCGGCCTCGCCCAGCCACGGCGAGGCTCGCCGTAGCTGGGCGAGGGTCGGCCTCGCCATGGCTGGGCGAGCTCGAGCTCGCCCAGATCCGGCGAGGCCGACCTCGCCCAGCGGCCGGCGAGCCTCGGCCTCGCCGAGCCACCGCTAGGCGACGCCGACCTGGCGGTGGCTCGGCCTGGCGGTGGCTCGGCGAGGCCGAGGCTCGCCGGCCGCTGGGCGAGGTCGGCCTCGCCGGATCTGGGCGAGCTCGAGCTCGCCCAGCCATGGCGAGGCCGACCTCGCGCCGGCCTGGGCGAGCCCGATCTCGCCCAGATCCGGCGAGGCCGAGCTCGCCCAGCGGCCGGCGAGCCTCGGCCTCGCCGAGCTACCGCCAGGCGACGCCGACCTGGCGGTTGCTCGGCGAGGCCGAGGCTCGCCGGCCGCTTGGCGAGCTCGGCCTCGCCGGATCGGGCGAGATCGGGCTCACCTGTGCCGGCGCGAGGTCGGCCTCGCCCGATCCGGCGAGGCCGACCTCGCCCGGGGCCGGCGAGCCTCGGCCTCGCTGGCGGTGGCCGGCGAGGCCGCGCCTCGCCCCCGGCCGGGCGAGCTCGGCCTCGCCGGCCGGTCGCCGGCCATGGCCGAGGCCGGCGACCGGCCAAAAGAAAAAAAAATAAAAAATAAAAAAGAAAAAGAAAAAAGAAAAAAAGGAAAAATAAGAAAAAAATAAGAAAAAATAAAAGAAATAAAAAAATTATCTAAATTTACCAAACATGTTTCTGTTTTTATTTTTATTTCCGGAATAAGTTTACCAAACGCCTTTTTTTGTTCAAAAATTGTTCCCGGAACGAAACACTTTTTTCTATTTCGTTCCCCGGAACAATTTTTAAACAAACACAAACAAACGCGCCCTTAGTGACCATACAAGCACATATTTAGCCAAGGACACCATGCTTTGCATTCAAATACCTTGTTTTCAAATAATGAACTTAGCTAATTTTTCTTCGTATTAAAAATCCCGGTAAAATAATCGTGTTATTCAAAATTGAACTGTCAAATGTAGTACACTCCAATTTTAAAACTCAACGGTTTTATATAGTACATAAAAATTGACGTCAAAACCCAACACCTCGGATTTTTCTATTTAAAAGCCCATAAAACCGAGTTTTGTACTAAAAATCAATACCAACCATCAATCAATCAATTGCATATCATAGCACATATAAGCCATCAAAATTACGCATAAGTTCTAAGCATGCCAAACATCAACCAAATCACAAAATGTACATTTTCCAGCAAGCAAGGCATCAAGAACAACCACAAGACGACAACCGGCCCTCACTGGTGGAAATCGAGTACACTCCCACGTCTCCAAGATTAATTTCAGAAACATAACCAAATGAGTTCAAAAAATTCTCAAATTTAAATGTGTTATAAAGGACATTTCAAAAAAAAACTTTTTAAGAATACACCTTGATCTAGATCTTCCTAGAATTAGAGCAGTAAATCGCTCAAACCGTTATCAAAACTGTGTCCATGTCCAGAAATTATGTTTTTCAAAACCAGCTTGGTATGAGGTCCAAAACTCGTCTGTTTACTCTGAAATTTGACCATGTTAAACTTCAAGATGTGATAAAAAGCTTTTGTGAAGAAACTCTTTCTAAAAGCAAACCCTAAGAGTTGATAAAAATCCTTTAAATACCAAAAGGTCACTGGTTCCAGCACAAAATGATGTTTTATTTTGCATGCAACGAAGCTGAAATCTTATTTTTTTGAATCCAGAAAGTCTTGAGTAACATATATGTCATAAATAAAGATGTTTAGAACATTTTCTAAGAAGGAAGAAACCTCAAAATCATAGCATATTTTAACCCACAAAAATAGCAAACAACGAGTGTCTGGCAAATTACGGTTAATTAAGCTAATCCAACTTAATTAACCTAACCATGGTTAACTAATCTAACCAAGGCTAGTTAACACTAATCTAGGATTAACTAAACTAATTTTCATTAGCACTAATCTAATTATGATTAGCACTAATCTAAACACCCATTAAGTGCAATTAATAGCCTAATCAAGGATTATGAAGTTAACTCACCGAATTACGATAGCGGCGGGCTCAAAGTGATGGTGTCGAAGACTCAAGACAACCATGACTTGAACGGAGCTCAATCGGTAGCTGTGGCTGCTTTATAAGCGCATAGCTAAGAGGGTGAGCTCGGCTGCTGGAAGGTAGTCTATGGAGGTGAGGACGGCGGCTGGACAATGTGGTGAGGCGGTGAGGGTGTTGCTGGCGGCTACTTGGCGGGTTGGTGATGGACGGGGTTGGGGTCTTGGTGGAGGTGGCCAGGCGGTGGAATTTTGGCAGACTAGCTGGAGCTACAGTTGTTGGCATGAGGAGGGGAAGTGGAGATGTGAAGTGGTGGGTGGTTGTTGGGTGTGTGTGGCGGTTGTGTGGTGAAGAAATGAAGATGGCATGAAGTGGAGTGGCAGTGAAGATGAGTTGGGCATGAAATGGAGATGGAGCAGCAGCCAAGGAGTTGGATGGTGGTGGTGGAATGAAGGGGATGAGAAACATGGGCAGAGAAGAAAAGAGAAGGAACGACCAAAGGGAAAGGGGGTTCATGCGTAAGGGAGGGGGAGGAATGGGAGAAAGAGAGAGAAATGGGAAGTCAATTGGACAACCAATAGAAGCCTTAGCCAAATATCTATTCACTCATTGCAAATGCCCCAAAGTCTTCATCCTTCAAGGTCAAGAGCCCAACCAAAGACCATTTTTCTTCTAATTTCTCACAAAAAAAGGCGTTTTGGGCAGAAAAATCCCCTTTTCCCTCTTGATCCGATTTTCCCTTAATTTTCCTATTTGTTCGAAAATCGATTTTTTGCAAAATTTTCGAACTTGACGAAAATTCACTGAAAGATGAGGTGACGTCTTATAAATGAATCATGACATGCTCGAACATCCAATTCCAAAAACCAAATTCAATTTCGTGGTTAAAATCAACCGAATGCGATTTTAGTATGACCTAACCTATTGGGTAGCTTTTAGGGGTTTTAGCATGTTTGACCCATGGTCGATAATATTTTATCCACATTTGTGTATCTCCGAATCGTAGAAAAATCTCGGTTGTCATAAAATCACGAGGTTTCAATTACGTGTCCCGAATATAATGTCGATAGAAAATTGGTTTACTGTCGTTCGATGCAAA
This sequence comes from Eucalyptus victrix, assembly GCA_016097545.1. NCBI lineage: Eukaryota > Viridiplantae > Streptophyta > Magnoliopsida > Myrtales > Myrtaceae > Eucalyptus > Eucalyptus victrix. Next base: position 33,780,043 of record CM027837.1, read on the forward strand.
TATTGCAATTGTGCAGAATCACCCGCAACTCGACTACGTACTTCTGTCGAATCGACTTATATCCGTTCACTAATCGATTTATAGCGGCATCGTATTGACGCTTGCCTATTATTATGGTCAAGTGGTTAGTTTCTGATCAAATTTTCTAATCTGTTGCGTTTATATCTCTTAATGGCCTCATCTAATAGATTAGGTAACTTATGAGTGATCAGTTTCGAGTAAATTAATCATAAGCGCATCGACAAAACAACTATTTCATATATTCGAAACAGGGTCAACTTTCTGAATGTCACAACTCTTCCCCTCTTATAAAAATCCGTTCTTGAAATTTAAACCTTTACAACCCCTCTACAAAAAGATGGGGGTATTGACATCTCATCGACTCCTCACTTTCCCACATGGATCCCTCCATTCCGTGGTGTTACTAGACCACTTTAACCAAGGGGATTGTCTTGTTACGTAGCACTTGCTCCTTTCGATCTACTATCCGAACCGATCTCTCCACATACGATACGCTCTTGTCGACGTCTATTTCCTCGAAATTTAGCACGTGGGTTGGATCAGGCTCATACTTTCTCAACATTGACATATGGAAAGCGTCATACACTTGAGCAAGTCTTAGTGGCAACACAGGACGATACGCTAAAGTCTCAATTCACTTCAAAATTTCAAAGGGACCGATGTACTTTGGGCTTAGCTTCCTTTTCTTGCCAAAGAACGAAGTACCTCTAATTGGTGACACTTTAAGGAACACGTGTTCACCAACCTGGAATTCCAATAGTTTACGCCACTTATCTACATAACTTTTCTAACGACTTTGAGCGGTCTTGAGTCTATTTCGAATGACCTTGATGGCGTCAACTGACCGTTGAACCAACTCAAGACCCTTAATCTTGCGTTCTCCAACTTCATCCCAACAGACAGGAGTTTTGCAGGCTTTGCCATATAATGCCTCAAACGGTGCCATCTAGATACTCTGCTAATAATTGTTGTTGTAGGTGAACTCAACTAGATGAAGCTATTCCTCCCAGCTTCCTTTGAAGTCCCGTACGCAAGCTCATAGCATGTCCTCGAGGGTTTGAATCATCATCTTAGACTGGCTGTGTTGTATTGCAACTTCGTTCCCAAGGTAATTTATAAACTTTTCCAAAAAACTGACTTGAATTTCGGGTCTCGATCTGATGTAATCGTTATCGGTACTCCATGAAGACAAACTATCCGTTGCATGTATAATTCAACATATTTGTCCAATGCAAAGTCCTTTTGTACGGCGATGAAGTGAGCAGACTTTGTCAATCTGTCAACTACAGCCCATGTGGAATCATTACCTCACTAACTCCTCGGTAATCCCATCACAAAATCCATTATGATATGTTCCTATTTCCACTCGGGAATCTCAAGAGGTTGCAAAAGTCCTCCATTCTTGGTTCCTCAACTAACGTATCAACTACAGTTGCCAAATAACCTTGGCAACCCAACTCTAACAATCAGGTTGCCTCAAGTGACGAGACTAAGGTAATCGAGGGTCCTCCTCGACTTCCAATAAACTTGAAACTTTCACCTACTAATGGGTTAAACTGAATCGATTTACGATAACAGTCTACAATCGCTCGTTGCTTGGTGAGCCAATCTATAGCAATAAACACATCAAAGTCAAACATAGCCAGCACAATCAAATCTATCTTTTCCTCTCGCTCACCGATCTCTAACTTGCAACCATGACACCTTATTGTAGACAATACTTTATCCTTTCACGAGGTGGATATACTAATGACTACTCCCAACAATTTTGGACTCAATCCCACTAACTTAACGAATTGCTCAGTAATAAATGAATGTGTAGCTCCATGGTCAAATAAAGCATAAGCAGCATGGTTGTTCAGCAAGACCGTACCTGTAACCACATCCTATGAGTCCTCCGCCTCCCTTTGGGTGACAGCACACACCCTTCCCTGCATCGAAGGCCTGTTCAAAATGCCTTGTTGTGTGTTTTGTGACACACTTCCTCCTGGTTGCCCTATCTGCAATAGTGGCGCCTGTGCTTTCATGAGCCTGTGTGGACAGTCCTTCACTTGGTGGCCATGCTGACCACATCCGTAACACCCTCCCGTTCTACTAGGACACAGGATTGGTCCATGCTTCCTTCTACAAAATTGGCACATGCTGTTCAGGTTGGGTGCCAGCTTTCCGATCCCACTCTTTCGGTTGGGAGGAATGGGATACTTTCCTCCTATCATTGGCTTTTTCCCAAATCGATTGTCATCTCTGTTGGGCGCAAACTATGACCTAGATGCGGTGGCTCGCTCATTCAGATTCATCTCTATCAGCTGGGCCCTCTTGTACAGCTCATCATAATCCTTGAGATTCAACGACACTAGAAGTCCTTGATTTCCGGTCTCAGACTATCTCTGAACCTCCTTGCCCTGTCCAACGGGTCCTTAATCAACCTCGGTGCATATTTGGACAACTTAACGAACTTTGCCTCATATTGGTCCACAGACATCTGACTTTGACGAAGACACTGGAACTCGGCCATTTTCTACTCACTCGCACAACCTGAAAAGTACTTCTCATAAAAGACCTCTACGAAGGCATTCCACTCTAGAACCGTACCTTTGGGAAACGCTCTCCCTTTGGTGGCTTCCCACAAAGTGCTCACATTCCTTGTAGCTAGTAAACAGCCAGGACTACCTTGTCTTCCTTAGAGCACATGGTAGTGCGAAGACTTTCTCTAGCTCTCGGATCCAGAGGGTTGCAACCTCAAGATTACTCGCTCCCGTGAACCTCAATGGCTTTAGCTTTAGGAACTGCTCCACCAATTTATGCATCAGCCGTTCACCATTCCCATTTCCTGGTGGCACTTTAGCAGGTGTGGCGGCAACAGCGGCAATGGCATTAGCGGCGACGGTAGCAGCAGCCTGGTTTTGAGCCTGCTAATCGATCATATTTCCTAGAGTTTCCAGCGCCTGTACGATCCCATCCAACATGGGATCGCCTGGTGCTCCTCCCCTAGTACTAGCCAAAGGCAATACTATTTCCCTCGTGCTACCTGAGCTGGCACTCTACCTTAGGTACCAATCCGAACCGGCGTCCTTCCCCGAGTACTAGTCGAAACTACCCTTTTTCAAGGAGTCCTCTGCTCAGGATGCTCATCTCGTAGGATCTCTATAGAAACTTGCTTTCCAATTCTACCACAGAATTAGAAATCTAAGTGACTCACACAAAACAATCAATCAATCATAAGCATCAACGTAAGGAAAATATCTTTCCTATCTAACTATCCCATAACCCATCACACCTTATCATTCCTGACCAACTTTGATACCACTTTGGGTGAGGTTGTCACACCCCGAACCCTAGGTACGTGCATATCCCTCAACGGTCGATTAAAAATGCGACGTCCCATGATGCGTCACTGACCCATTCTATTTATCTTTCAAATAAGCACATACAAAAGCGACTCAAATAAACACCCGTCCAACAAACAAACATAGGGATAGTAAAACATGGCAAACATTGCTGAAAACAACATATTCATTTATCAACTGTTAACCCTAGGAAGTTTAATACTTACAAGCCTTTCCATGGCTACTTACTATCGACCCACTCAAAAACCTCTAGGGATTAGGGTCAACTTAAACTTCACTAGCAATAGGGCTAGCCAAAAGGTGTCGCATTTCGTGCCCACCACATCTGCACTCAGCAGATCTCCATGCTACAGCCCTGAAAATGGTTAACCATGACGGGGTGAGATAAAATCTCAGCGAGTCAACAACTTAAACCCCGATTAGGATACAAATTCACTGTAGAGGCAGCCTAAACAGGCACCACACTGAAACTCACATCGCCTCGGCACATCCCTGTAAGTTAGCACATCACATATGCCATTATATATACAACGAGTGTAATTAATAATTGAAACACATAAATCTCATTCTCCAAACATTCACATGGGTTTTGATTACATGGTAAAACTATTATGATACGTCCCATATCATGCCACGCAATTTTGTCCCATAATCAGGTGCAATAACACAACCATTTAGGCGTGTTCCAGTTATTACGACTTCTCGGGCCATGACCAACACAAGAGTTGGCGGTCATCTTGCATAATCAGGCATTGTCCCACCCCGTCGGGCACAGCAATGTGTAGAACCCCCGCCTAGACGGCATTCCATAAAGGAGCATCGGTTCGGCCTCAACCGCGACTCAGCTTCTAAACCCACGCCAGGCATATGATATAATCAGACATTGCCCCCAAACTCCCGTTGGGTGACGGGTTACACTTGGTGACCATACAAGCACATATTTAGCCAATGACACCATGCTTTGCATTCAAATGCCTTGTTTTTAAATAATAAATATGGCCAATTTTTCTTCATATTAAAAATCCCAGTAAAATAATCGTGCATTGTCACGTATTCAAAATTGAACCGTCAAACGTAATACACTCCCATTTTAAAACTCCATGATTTTATATAGTACATAAAAATTGGTGTCAAAACCCGGCACCTCGGATTTTTCTATTTGAAAACCCATAAAACCGAGTTTTATACTAAAGAACAATAACTACTATCAAGCAATCAATAGCATATCATAGCACATATAAACCATCAAAATCACGCATAAGTTCTCAGCATGCCAAACATCAACCAAATCACAAAATGTACATTTTCCGGCAAGCAAGACACCAAGAACAACCACAAGACCATAACCGGCCCTTACCGGCTGAAATGGAGTATACTTGCATGTCTCCAAGATTAATTCCAGAAACATAACCAAATGAGTTCAGAAAATTCTCAAATTTAAATATATTATAAAGGACACTTAAACAAACATTTTTCATGAAGATTTCTTGACCTAGATCTTCCTAGAATAAGAGCAGTAAATTGCTCAATCTGTTACCAAAAACTGTGTTTGTGTCCATAAATTATGTTTTCCAAAACTATCTTGGTTCGAGATCCAAAACTCGTCCGTTTACTCTGAAATTTGACTATGTTAAATTTCAAGATGTGATGAAAAATTTTTGTGAGAGACTATTTCAAAAAGTGAACCCTAAGAGGTGATAAAAATCCTTTAAACACCTAAAGGTCACTGGTTCCAACACAAAATGAGGTTCTATTTTGCATGCAACGAACTTGAAATCTTATTCTTTTGAATCTGAAAAACTTTGAGTTAAATATATGTTATAAATAAAGATGTTTAGAACATTTTCCAAGAAGGAAGCAACCTCAAAATCATAACACATTTTAACCCACGAAAATAGGAAATAGCGAGTGTCTCTGGTAAACTGCGATTAATTAAGCTAATCCAACCTAATTAACCCAACCACGATTAATTAATTTAACCATGGTTAACCTAACCATGGTTAACTAACCTAACCAAGGGAAACTAACCTAACTAAGGCTAGTTAACACTAATCTAGGATTAACTGAACTAATCCTCAATAGCATTAATATAACCGTGATTAGCACTAATCCAAACACCCCCTAAGCACAATTAACAGCCTAATAAAGGATTATGAAGTTAACTCACCGGATTAGGATGGCAGTAGGCTCATGGTGACGGTGTCAAAGACTCAAGACAACTGCGACTTGAACAGAGCTCAATTGGTGGTTGTGGCTACTCTACAAGCTCATGGCCAAGAGGGTGAGCTCGACTGCTGGAAGGCTGGTTTGTGGAGATGAGGACAGCGGTTGGATGGTGTGGTGAGGCAGTGAGAGTGCCAGTGGTGGCTGCTCGGCAGGCTGGTGACAGACGCGGCTGGGTTCTTGGTGGAGGTGGCCAGGCGGTGGAATTCTGGCGGACCAACTAGAGCTACAGTTGCAGGAGCGAGGAGGGGAAGTGGAGACGTGAAGTGGTGGGTGGTTGTTGGGTGTGTGTGGCAATTGTGTGGTGAAGAAATGAAGATGGCGTGAAGTGGAGTGGCGGTGGAGATGAGCTGGGCATGAAATGGAGATGGAGCAGTAGCCAAGGAGTTGGATGGTGGTGGTGGAATGAAGGGGATGAGAAATGTGGGCAGAGAAGAAAAGAGAAGGAACGACCGAAGGGAAATGGGGTTCATGCGTAAGGGAGGGGGAGGAATGGGAGAAAGAGAGAGAAATGGGAAGTCAATTGGACAACCAATAGAAGCCCTAGCCAAATATCTATTCACTCATTGCAAATGCCCCAAAGTCTTCATCCTTCAAGGTCAAGAGCCCAACCAACAACCATTTTTCTTATAATTTCTCACAAACAAAGACATTTTGGGGCAGCAAAAATCCCATTTTCCCTCTTGATCCGAATTTCCCTTAATTTTCTTGTTTCTCCAAAAATCGATTTTCCGCAAAATTTTCGGACTCCACAAAAATTCGTCGAAAGATGAGATGACGTCCTATAAATGAATTGTGACACGCTAGAACGTCCAATTCCCGAAATCGAATTCAATTTCGTGGTTAAAATCGACCGAACACGATTTTAGTATGACCTAACATATCGGGTAGCTTTTAAGAGTTTTAGTGCATTTGACCCGTGGTCAATAATTTTCGATCTACATTTCTGCATCTCCGAATAGTAGATGACTCACGGTTGTCATAAAATTGTGAGGTTTCAATTACGTGTCCCGATTATAATATTGATAGAAAATCGTTTTACTGTCATTTGACACAAATATTGCAATTGTGCGGAGTCACCTGCAACTCGACTACGTACTTCCATCAAATCGACTTATATCCATTTGCTAATCAATTTATAGCACTGTCGTATTGACCCTTACTGATTATTATGGTCGAACGGTCGGCTTCTGATCGAATTTTCTAGTTTGTCGCATTTATATCCCTCAATAACCTCACTTTATAGATTAATTAATTTGTGAGTGATCAGTTTCGAGTAAATTAACCATAAGTGCATCAACGAAACAACTATTTCATATATTCGAAACGGGGTCAAATTTCGGAATGTCACAGTGTGTATAGTAATAAGGAGGAATGCCTCTATTTTTAAGCAAACTTCTCATTAATACCCTTCCAAATGGACTAATAGTTTTTTTTTTTTTTTTTTTTTTTTTTTTTGTGGCAAGCCTAAGTGGATAAGGTGGTAAGGCTAAGGAGGAAGATGTTGCAAGCCTACTCCTTGGGGCCATACTTGTTACTTCTCTTGTTAGGACATCCAAGTCTTGTAATGATGAAATGGATACTTGCTCTCCAAGTTTTAGGTTAGGTGTCATTATGGCCTATTCTTTTGGGAGACACCTAAGCTAGATAACTCACCTCTTTCATTAATTGCCTAGATTTCGTGCAATTGTTAGGCTTAGATGTGTTCACATTACCCAACTTGTTCTTTAAGGTTCTTCACTTTAACACACTAAGATCCAAAAGCATTTAATGCATTCTTATCTTTAGGCAAAAAAAAAAAAAAAAAACTCTAGATTGGCTTCCTCTTCAAGTTGCGCATGCAGCCCCTACCACTCCAAGTTTGGGCATGTGGCTTTCCATTCCAAGGTGAAAACAAATTCAAGCAACTTTCGAAATCAATGTCATTACCTTATCAAACGGGCTCGAAAAATTATGAAATTTTAAACAACAGTTTTCATGAGAAGTCTGAGCCAAATTCATGCTATGGAAAGAGAAGCAAATCACTGAACACAACCCATTAATTTGTCCATCAAGCAGATTCAATGATCGGAGAGAAAGACCCGTTTCGAAATTCAAATCTTCACAAAACTTTTTTAAATTTGAATATGTTGTAGATTTAAGTGTCATTTAAAACTTTTGTGAAGAAAGTAAATCCAAATTCGAATGGAACATGTTTATAAAAATTCAAGAAAATAACATGGTTATTGTTTTCACTATATTGGGCGGGTTTTAAATAGTAATTGATTGAGCCTTCATTCCATCCATTTCACCTTAGAAAAATATAAATTTAAGTATGTTATATATTAAGATTTTTTGAACAATTTTCACGAAGGAGTTTTTATGAGATTCAAGCCACAAAAAACTCTAGAAAATTGGAAAGTAGCGAAGGTCCAAGTAGTTTTGAGAAAAGACTAGAAATCATAATCAAAACCTGGGGAGGCCAAAGGTGGCGAATCTATGAAGGAAAGGTGGCACCCTACAAGATTAGTTGCCATCATTTCCTTTGGTCATGAGTCACCCTCCTTTTATTAATTACTTAGGACACATAAGTCTCTACACTCATTATACTCATTTAATTGCATTCACACTTGTTTGCACTCGTTCACACTCATTTTCTAGGAAGATTTGGCTAATCCAAGGCTCAAGTGTCTCCTTCATTAATGGTTCCAAGTCCAAGTCCAAACTTATCTTCTAAGGCAAATGCCCAACATGCCAAGTGTCCATGCTTAGTTCACGCTCCTTAAATTATTATTTGATGAAGATATTATAAGCAACTTGAAAAATATCTAAGTTAAAAGGCCATCTCATTGGGTGAAAGTTAATCGAGTCTAACAACGACCAACTACCTTATTTGGCCTAAGGTTTGTGCCTAAACCATGATTGGAGGAAGCCAGATGCAATCGGGCTCAACAAGCGAGAGCGAGTTTGAACTTATCCTTTACCATGTAAAGGGCTCACGACTGGGGCCAAGTTGGGTGGTTGGGTGGTCCTTTAGTCGGTCCGCTAGCCAGTTGTCTGGCCGGTCATGTGGCCAATCCTTAGTCCATAACCGACCCTTGGGATGACCTATTCCTGCCATCAGTGTATCAATCCTTAGCTTACTAGTTGGGACCAAAATAAGGGTCGAAATCAAGAATGTTACAATTCTTCCCCCTAAAAAAATTTCGTCCCTGAAATTTTATATGTGTACCTGATCTTCGAAAAGATTAGGATGCTGACGCTTCATAACTTCTTCACTTTCCCATGTTGCACCTCCCATTCTAAGATGTCGCCATAGGAGCTTAACAACGTAAATGACTTTATTACACAAGACTTACTCTTTTCGATCCACAATGTATACTGACTCTTCAGCATACGACACTCAGTTGTCTACTTCGGTCTCTTCAAAGTTTAGCACATGTACTGGATCAAGCTCATATTTTCTCAACATCGATACATATAACACATTGTGTACTTGAGTAAGTCTCGATAGTAAAGCCAGCTGATAGGCTAAATTCCATATTCTTTCAAGAATTTCAAAGGTCCTATGTACCTTGGGCTTAGCCTTCCTTCATCTTTCCGCTGCATACTTTGATTATTATTCCTTAAAATGGTACATAATCAACATGGCCGAGTAAATTAACCATAAGCGAGTCAACGAAACAACCATTTCATATATTTGAAATGGGTTCAAATTTTGGGATGTCGTTGTGTGTGTAGTAATAAGGAGGAATGCGTCTATTCATAAGCAAACCTCTCATTAATACCTTTCCAAATGGACTAATAGTTTTTTTTTTTTTTTGGTAGCAAGCCCAAGTGGATAAGGTAGCAAGGCTAAGGAGGAAGATGTTGCAAGCCTACTCCCTAGGGCCATACTTGTTACTTCTCTTATTAGGACATCCAAGTCTTGTAATGATGAAATGGATATTGCTCTCCAAGTTTTTGGTTAGGTGTCATTATGGCATATTCTTTTAGGAGACACCTAATCTAGATAACTCACCTCTCTCATTAATTGCCTAGATTTCATGCAATCGTTAGGCTTAGATGTGTTAACATTACCCAACTTGTTCTTCAAGTTTCTTCTCTTTAACACACTAAGATCCAAAAGCATTTAATGCTTTCTTATCTTCAAGCAAAAAAAAAAAAAAAAACTCTAGATTGGCTTCCTCTTCAAGTTGGGCGTGTAGCGCCTCCCATTCCAAGTTTGGGCGTGTGGCTCTCCCATTCCAAGGTGAAAACAATTTCAAGTAACTTTTGAAATCAATGTCATTATTTTATCATATGGACTTGAAAAATTATGAGATTTTAATATGTTGTAGAAAATATCTTAAACAACATTTTTCATGAGAAGTCCGAGCCAAATTCATGCTATGGAAAGAGAAGCAAAGCACTGAACACAACCCATCGGTTTGTCCATCGAGCAGATTCAACGGTCGGGGAGAAAGACCCATTTTGAAATCCAAATCTTCACAAAAGTCTTTTAAATTTTAATATATTGTAGATATAAATGTCATTTAAAACTTTTTTGAAGGAAGTATATCCAAATTTGAATGAAAAAATTTTATAAAATTTCAAGAAAGTAACTTGGTTATCGTTTTCACTATACTGGGCGGGTTTTAGACAGTAATTGATTGAGCCTTCATTCCATTCATTTCACCTAAAAAAAAATCTAAAATTTATGTATCTTATAGATTAAGATGTTTTGAACAATTTTCATGAAGGTATTTTTTATGAGATTCTAGTCACAAAAAGCTCTAGAAAATTGGAAAGTAGTGAAGGTCCAAGTTGTCTCGAGAAAAGACTAGAAATCATAATCAAAATCTGGGGAGTCCAAATGTGGCAAATCTATGGAGGAGAGGTGGTGCCCTACAAGATTACTTGCCATCATTTCCTTAGATCATGAGTCACCCTCCTTTTATTAATTACTTATGACACATAAGTTTCTACACTCATTACACTCATTTAATTGCATTTACACTTGTTTGCACTCATTCACACTCATTTTCTAGGAAGATTTGCCTAATCCAAGGCTCAAGGGTCTCCTTCATTAATGGTTCCAAGTCCAAGTCCAAACAAATCTTCTAAGGCAAATGCCCAATATGCCAAGTGTCCATGCTTAGTTCACGCTCCTTAAATTATTATTTGATGAAGGCATTATATGCAACTTGGAAAATATCTAAGTTAAAAGGCCATCTCATTGGGTAGGAGTTAATCAAATCTAACCACGACCGACTACCTTATTTGGCCTGAGGTTTGTGCCTAAAGCATTATTACACGAAGCCAGATACAATCGCGCTCAACAAGTGAGACTGAGTTTGAACTTATCATTTACCATGTAAAGGGCTCACGACTGGGGCCAAGGGCCAGGCCTTGGGCCAATTGAGTGGTCCTCTAGTCGGTCTGTTGGCCAGTTGTCTAGCCGGTCGTGTGGCTAGTCATTGGTCCATAACTAACCCTTGGGTCGATCATGACCTATTCTCGCCATTGGCATACCGATCCTTAGCTTACTAGTTGGGACCATAATAAGGGTCAAAATCAAGGATGTTACAACTCTGCCCCTAAAAAAAATTTTGTCCCTAAAATTTTAAATGTGTACCTAATATTCCAAAAGATTAGGGTGCTGGTGCTTCATAACTTCTTCACTTTCCCATGTTGTGCCTTCCATTCTATGATGTCGCCATAGGACCGTGACAACGTAAATGACTTTATTACTCAAGACTTACTCTTTTCGATCCATGATTTGTACCGACTCTTCAACATACAACACACGGTCGTCTCCTTTGGTTTCTTCGAAGTTTAGCATATGTATTGGATCGAGCTCATATTTTCTCAACATCGATAGATAGAGCACATTGTATACTTGAGCAAGTCTCGATAGTAAAGCCAACCAATAGGTTAAATTCCCTATTCTTTCAAGAATTTCAAAGTAACTATGTACCTTGGGTTTAGCCTTCCTTCATCTTTTCGCTACGTACTTTGATTATTATTCCTTAAAACGGTACATAGTCAACACGGCCGGATCTATTGTTTCCTCTTGTGGTCACCTAGTCTTGAGTACTCATGTGACAAACCTATAGAACAACTATAGGCATTTTAAGGGAACATTTTCTATACCACAATAAGAAGTCAGTAATCATGAATCACCGTTAGAAAATCAAATAAGCACTCACATGCACAAGGTATTCTCCCAGTTAACTATCCCATATCCCAGCGCATCTTATCCCTCCAGATAATAACTCTGCTCCGATACCAAAAATGTAATGACCTCAACACCATCCTCAGGGCCACAAGCGGCAGGGGTTATTTTCGCCACGTTCCAAGCACATCGCTGCCCCGTTTATTTCTATTTTTTCATGAAGCACATGCGAAAGCATTACAAGCAATACCCAAGCAACAACAACAACAAATAGCCAGGACAACAACCATTTATAAACATACAATTAAATCAGATACGTTTACAAGCCTTTTTATCATGGACTGTTATATTTATAGCCACTACATCTTCTATGCTCAAAAGGTCGAAGTAAACCTTAGCCCCTCTAGCGAGATTGCAACTCCTTCATGCCTACAATTATGAAAAACAAAGGAGTGGGGCATGGGCTCAATAAGTAAAACCCATAATTCTCTACTAGGAGGAAATCTCATCATCAAAATCTAGCAGGTAGAACATTTGCAATACAACATCGATGGTAGATCCATAGCAAAATTATTACTATACCACGACTACATGCAAATGTCCATTACTGCATACTTCAATGCATATTTACTTTTAGTTTGTCCATGAACACATCAACATATCATGCTTATACATATATCGGCACTCATAAAATGATTCTCTTACCATCGTCTTGGCTTGACCAGGCCTTCTCGGCTTGACTGAGGCTTCTAGCTTCATGTTGGGCTTCTTGGCTTAACTAGGGCATCTCGACTCAACTGCGACATCTTGGCACTAGCTCACCATGGCATTCGGGCTCAACTCAGGCATCTTGGCTCAACTAAGGCATCTTGGGGGCTAGATTACTCAAGGTATCAAAGCTTAAACCTAGGCATCCTAGCTCAATCAAGGCATCATGTTTAATGAACGAGATATCGCCGCCAATGCTATGTGGTGACAGACACTTGTTTCTCTTTAAGTACATCATAAAAGTGCATCACACAAGTTTGTTCTTACTTTTTTTCTTAGTTGACTCATACATGGCTTGAAAGTGTGCTCATTTAAGTGAGTGTACCGTGACTCTTAATATCATGCTATATCATATGCCGGGCACGATTCTTAGTTCGTGGCTTGATCTGTACGCCTAGGCTGATATTCGCACCAAGCAAGATTTAGAATCAGCACGCTTCAATACCGATCTAAGGCCTCACGGTTTAGGCCATTGTGACTTGACATCGATTCCAAGCCGAGCAACCTCAACCTCGTCCTAGGACGTGAACACACTAAAGCATGCAAATATGAACAAACCATACAAAAGAGCATTACAACATACACGCAATTTACATGAGCACACCACAAGAACTCGATGACGTAGGCTATCGCCTTAACCAAGAGTTATAAATTCTACTTACCTTCGATGAACCTTGATGAACTATAGGTGGTTTTACCAAGAGAGTCGTTTGATGAGACGATGGGTGAGCAAGGCTGAGAGAAGGAGAGAGGGCGACAATGAGAGGGCGTGAGAGAAAAGAGAGTATAAGTGAGGGAGAAGTGAGGTAGTGTGTGTGGTAATGGGGAGGAGTGCCTCCATTTATAGGCAAACCTTTCATCATTACCCTTCCAAATTGACCAATAGGATTTTTTTGGATGGCAAGCCTAAGTGGATAAGGTTGCAAGGCTAAGGAGGAAGATGTGGCAAGCCTACTCTCTAGGGCCACGCTTGTTCCTTCTCTTATTGGGTCATCCAAGTCTTCTAATGATGGAATGGATACTTGCTCTCCAAGTTCTATGTTATGTGTTATTATGGCCTATTCTTTTAGGGGACACCTAAACTAGATGACTCACCTCTCTCATGAGTTGCCTAGATTTCGTGAAATCATTAGGCTTAGATATGTTCACATTACTCAACTTTCTCTCCAAGTTTCTTCTCTTTAACACACTAAGGTCCAAAAGCATTTAATACCTTCTTATCTTCAGGCTAAAGAGACTCTAGATTGGCTTCCTTCTCAAGTTGGGCGTGCAGGCCCCCCGACTCCAAGTTTGGGTGTGTGGCTCTCCATTCCAAGGTGAAAATAATTTCAAATAACTTTCGAAATCAATATCATTCTTATAAAATGGGCTCAAAAAATTACAAAATTTTAATATGTTGTAGAGAAGCTCTTAAACAAATTTTTCATGAAGAAACCCCAGCCAAATTCGTGCTACGAAAAGAGAAACATATCACTAAACACAACCCAACAATTCACCATCGAGCATATTCAACAATTGGAGAGAAAGACCCATTTCAAAATCCAAATCTTCATAAAACTCTTTGAAATTTTAATCTGTTGTAGATATGAATGTCATTTTAAAATTTTGGTGAAGAAATCATATCCAAATTCAAAAGGAAATATTTTATAAAAATTCGAGAAAGTAACCTGGTTACCATTTTCACTATACTAGGCAAGTTCTAGATAGTAATTGATTGGGCATTCGTCCCAACCATTTCACCTTAGAAAAATATAAAATTTAAGTATGTTATAGGTTAAAATGTTTTAAACAATTTTCATGAATGAATTTTTATGAGATTCAAGCCAAAAAAAAAAAGCTCTAGAAAATTGGAAAGCTACAAAGGTCCAAGAAGTTTCGAGAAAAGATTGGAAATCATAATCAAAACCTAAGGAGCCCAAAGGTGGCAAATTTATGGAGGAGAGGTGGCATTGTACAAGATTACTTTCCATCATTCCCTTAGGTCATGAGTCATTCTCCCTTCATTAATTACTTAGGACACACAAGTCTCTACACTCATTATACCCATTTAATTGCGGTCACACTTGTTCACACTCGTTCACACTCATTTTCTAGGAAGATTTGGTTAATCCAAGGCTCAGGTGTCTCCTTAATTAATGGTTCCAAGTCCAAGTCCAAACTCATATTCTAAGGCAAAGGCCCAACTTGCCAATAGTCCATGCTTAGTCCACGCTCCTTAAAATATTACGTGATGAAGCCATTAAATGCAACTTAGAAAATATCTAAGTTAAAAGGCCATCTCATTGGGTGGGAGTTAATTGAGTCTAACCACGGCCAACTACCTTATTTGGCTCGGGGTTCGTGCCTAAACCATGATCGGACTAAGCCGAACGCAACCGAGCTTAACAGGCGAAACGAGTATGGACTTCTCCTTCACCATGTAAAAGGCTCGATATTGGGTACCAAGGGCTAGGCCTTGGGCCAATCAGATGGTCCTCTAGTTGGTCCGCTCGCTAGTTGTCTAGTCAGTCGTATGGCCAGTCTTTGGTCCATAACTGACCCTCGGGTCAATCATGGCTGATTCCCACCATCGGCATACCGATCCTTAGCATACTAGTCGGGATCAAAATAAGGGTTGAAATCAAGGATGTTACAGAGAGAGAGAGGGCACAATTGTTTACAGAGGGATGAGAGAAAGCCAAGCATGAACATAGGGCAGGGGGTGAACGGTAGTAGATGACGGGGGGTGGTGGAAAGGTAAGGGGTTTCTGCATGATGGAAACTAGCACTTGGAGGCTTGGAATTTCTAAAGAGGGGCAATTGGATCTTTGTTGTAATAAGATTTTGTCTGAGGATGGAAAGCAATATTAAGAACAATAGAAATAGAGTTAAAGGTGGGAAAGACAAAAAATTGCATTCGTGATGGTGGCTATCCATTGCCAACAAGATACATGAAATATCATGAGTGTCGTGTCCAAGTAAAAGCTTGTTTTTTACTACTTTTATAGCTAGTTGTAATACAACACGCCTACCTTGTCTTGAAAGATGAGAAAAAATTACTTGATATTTTGATGAAAAGAATTAACAATCGGGATTTCCTAGTGAGATTGATAATTGATATCGCGAGTACAATATATTTTAGTAAATTATGTGGAGGAAAATTTTTCACGCTTTCAATCATCTTTGGTAAGTTGATCAATATACTATCTCCCGTTCCAGTCTTCTTTATTGCAAATCTCCGAGCTTTGTCCATAGTATGTGTTAATACAAGCAATGCTCAATATAAATGAAAGTATTGAGATGTATAGGGTATTCAATATATCACAAAAATAAAGAACTCGTATGATTTGTACTGACGGTCTATATAAACAATTGTGTGGAAAGCACATTCCCACCATATCTTGGGCCTTGGAAAACCACTTCTAATCAAAGGTTAATTGGGCTTTCCTTAAGCCCTATCTCAGTCCATGTATGTGAAATGGATGTGCTAAGAACGTGTGAATATGACACCAGATACTCAAAACTTTAGATTTAGATCCACGATATATGAGCGAACTCTTTCGGTTTCAACCTTAAAATTTGCCTAAATATCTCATTCCTGCCCAAGGCTTCTGTTAAGATAAATCTTAGCATTGTTACAATATAATGGTCAATTAAATAATATTTATATTATAAAGTAGTCCCACAAAGATCTCATATTTTGATTTAAATTTCACTATTTTTTTATAATCCAAGGGCATAGCTGTTGACACCTAAATTTTGGCGATCCGCTTAGTCATTTATTGCATTAAAAAATTAGGGGTTAATTTTATTCCTGAAAAAATAGTTAATTGCATAGCATATAGTTTTAGGTGTATTTATTTCTAAATTTGCATTTACATTGGGTCGGTGACAAATGGGTTTGATTTAGTAGTTCTAAGCTTTAATTTGGTAGGTTGGACTAAGCCCATGAAGCAAGTAAATTGGCCCGAGCCTGTTTTCTTTTAATGACAAAAATTACCTAAATGGAGATTTGAAATAATATTACGGTGGATTTTTGGAATTTAAGAAAATCGGGTTGCAATCTTATCTTTAAGTGATAAAATTAGAAGATGTGAAAAAAGGTGATATTGCGTGCGAAAAAGAAATCTTCACGGATGCTGATTTGAAAAGGAAAATAAGACCCTAATCTTTAGCCTATAAAAAGGTTTTTCGCATAGGGTTTTGAGGGGGCCACACATTGGATATACGGCCACATTAAGGGGGCTTTTCTCTCGGGTTTTCTAGGTCAAAAATTGAAGACAAAAAGACTTCGTTTTTAGGGTTTTGGGGTGAAGTTTTCGAGTTCAACAATTCCAAAAAAAGAAGAAGTGTTCGTTCTTCGGGGAAAAAGGAAAAGAGAAGCCAAAATCAGCTCTTCTTTTCTTCTGGAGAAAAAGTGAAAGAAAGCTGCTGTAAGAGACGTGCAGCAGGAAAAGCAGTGGAGGAAAAAAGAAAAAAAAGAAAAAAAGAACGAAAAGGGGTTCTTCTTCCTCGGGCAGCAGCTGCTCACCGATCCCTGCACAGCGCTCCCTCTGCCGAACCACCGCCGCAGCAACCGCTGCCAAGCCACAGACCATCGCCACTCCATCAGCAGATCTCTTCCGTCGGCGTCTGCTTCTGCACCCGACGCCTGCACCTCCACCCGCCTGTACTCGCGTGCCTCTGCCTCTGCTCCGACGACCCGGCTCTGTTCTGCCCGTGAAGGCAACACTGCTCCAGATCTGGACGTTGAGCAACCATACACACGTCCGACACCCAGCCTTTGCCGGTGATCCACCTCAGCTCCGCCGTTTGCCTCCTGCGATGAGCCGCCGCTCCTAGTCCGAGCCACTAACCATCGCGGCTGCTCGATCCCCCTGCAACCCAACGCCGGTAGTCGAGTCACCGAGCCACCCTCAGCCGATCCGAGCCACCCTCAGCCGATCTCCGAGCACCACTACCCGCGCCACCTCCGCGGCCATTGCGCCTCTGCCCTCTGTTCGAGCACCCACAGCAACTCGCCCGCCGGTCACAGCGCCTCTGTTCGCGCCTCCGCTTCTGCAGACGTCGCTTGCCTCCGCTTGTACCTCCGTCCGAGCGCCACTTAGCTGCCGCGCTTGCACCAGCGAAGCCGAACGCCCCCGAACTCCGATGATGGTGCTTGAAGCTCGCACCGCCCTATCGCCGATCTGCAGCACCGGAGTCCTAGCGCCCCGCTCTCCTCCGCCCCAACGCCACCCCTTCTCAGCCAGGTGCCCCTGCAGCTGCTACCGCCTCACCTTGGCTGCTCGCCAGCCTCGCGTCCGCAATGCCCAGCGCCCGTGCTCCGCCGCCCGCCGCCCTTGCCTGACCCCCTCACCGGACCGACGGCCGGCTTCCGCCTGGAGACCCACGGCAAAGCGTGCTCGAAAAGAAAAAAAAAACAACAAAAGAGGAAAATTAGGTAGATTTCCTTTTATTTTATCTTTATTATTATTTTTATATAGTCTTTTTCTTATATAGTTTTTCTAGTGTAATTATTCCTTTAATGTGAAATTGAAATTCCATGATATGAAATTGCCTTAAAATTGGTGATTGTCAGTCCAATTTTCGAGCTCGAAATCCGACTCGCAATTACTTAAAAAAAATTGCCAATCCGATCTCCCGCTCGAGATCCGATTCGTGATTTATGTGAAATTGGCCAACCCGATCTTATGCGCGAGATATGGTTCGTCAATTTGGGTATCAATATTGCTTGATTTGCTATGGTGTTACTTAGATTAGTTTTCTTTTAAAAAAAATAAAAATGTAGTTTTAGGGTTTACATGCTCATAATAGGAATTTTATTACGAATTTTCAAAAATAAAAAAATCAAATCAATTAATTTAGGATGCTAGTTTCTTTTCACTTGGATTGCATGTTTAATTATTTTGCAACTATTAATTTCGAAATTTAAAAAAGAGGAAAAAGGGAAAAACACAAAAAAAAAAAGTCATTATGCATATGTCATGTAAAATTAGGGCATCTTTTGCACGTCATAGCATATTAGGGTAAAATTGCATTTAGTTTAATTTTAGATGATGCTTTTCTTAATTTACCATAGGTTTAAGTATTTTATTGAAATGATTGCATTTTAGGATGATTTAGGTTAAGATAATATTTTAGTTTAAATTAGGATTTGGCTCAACCTAATTCCTAATATAAATTAAATAGGATCTTAATCTAATTAGGTAATTTTCACATTTTATTTAATTTCGAATTTCATGAAAAATACAAAAAATGTCATAGGTTAAATTAGTTTTATTATTTAGGATAAAATGCATTTTTTTAGGAAAAGATGTCATATGCACGTCATTAGGGTTCGATTCATTGAGATGCATGTCATTTAGAATTTTTGCTAGGCCAATTTAATTAGAAATTACCCGTCATTAGATTTTGGTCATTAGATTAATTTAGATTGCATATTTAAGTGTTACATGTCTTTAATTTCGAATCTCATGGAAAATACAAAAAATTATCTTTTAGAATAAATCCATCTCATGCTTAGGATAGGCTACACGCTTATTTATGTCATATTGCTTAGGTCATATAGCTAAGTCATGTTGCCATGTCATATCATATCATTTTATGTTAAATAGTGGCAGGCATTGCATAAAGCATAATTCTCATTAATTAAGTGAAAACAAAAAAGAAATTGTGTGTTAATTAGAAATCATATCTAAGATTGTTGATGTGAATTTCGATCTAACATTACAGATGCTTTCATTGTTACGAGGTAAGTATTGCAATTTATTCATTGCTTTTCTTTGATGTTAAAGTGATGGTTTGTGCACCCACATGATCGCCTCATATGTTAGGGAAATAGATTTTAAATCAATTCAAGCTGCCTGCCAAACATTTTTTCAAAATAAAAAGAAAGTTACTGAAAGGGCGTTAGAGAAATCTAGTATAATCAAGTCCCCAAACTCATAAATCTCTAGTCCGTAGGAGTAAAGTAAATCTCCCGTTACTTTACTTGGGTTTCTAATCGACCCACCAAAAATAGATTAGTGGCGAATCCTAATTGAAAATCAATCGCATGTTAAGAATTCAAACCTAAGTCGCGAATTGGTATGGGCTTGGGAGAGCCGAGTTAAGTTTAGGCTTGACAATCCATTAGCCAAACCCTAGGTGGTTTAAATCTTGAAAAATTGGTCGCGACAGCTTGGCGACTCCGCTGGGGACTTGAGTTAAAACTCTTAGTGGACTTAGGCGAATTTTTATTTTCTTTGAAAAATGTTTTTGTTTGGCAGCGAGGATCCGGGTACGTCCCTAACATTTAAGGTGTTAAATGTTTTTGCAAGATGGGAGGTATAAGGGGAAGTGTTTGTTGACCTTTGTTTTGTAGGGAGGTGTAGGAATGTATGGTTTATACTCATGAACGAAGTGTTGCTTGATATAAACTGTCGTGCATGCCTTGCATCTAGCACTACACTATTGCACACGCAACCTGCCACCGGACCTGGGCCGTATAGGATCATCTAGGATGGTATTGAGATGTTTGCCACTCCAACCGCATGCTCGCGGTATGAGTCGCCCATCTCAATCCCGAAGTTTCTTTCATGGTGTCAAGAGTACCCACCTTCGTCCGCATGCTCGTGAACTGGGTTGGCTCTTTGACTAAGCCGGAGCCATGAGGACCCGACATAGTCCACAAGCTCGTGGCTAGTTTGATCATCCTTGTGGCTCCACTTTGATAAGCCTTATAGAGTAGAAATCGAGCCACTTATCATGTGCATGTCTATGTGATTGCCATTGATTTTCCTTGGTGAAGTAAGTCTTCTATCCCTATACTATGCAATTTACTTTTGGTCCATCCATGATAATCTAGGTTAGTCGTTTGATCTAATTTATTTGTCAATTAGAAATGAAATGAGGAAATTGCCATGCAATAAATGAAGCATTTGCCAAAAAAAAAAACTTTGGAGAATTTGTTTTCAATTCATGTTTAGGAAATTTAGTCTTGTTAGGGTGTCTATCCTTATTTTCCTAGTCCATTTTTAGGAAATGCCCTTCTTGTAAGAACTTTTCATGAATAAATGAAAAAATGGAAAAATCGATTAGATCATTGTCATGGATTGACTTTCTAATTACGCCTCATGCTTACACGTTCCCATTTGTTTCCTTTAGGTGATCTCGCTCGCCCATCCGTACACGACTGAGAGCTAAAATGGCGGATCAAAATGAGGTGCTGGACCATATCATTGTCAATATAAACAAACCAATCGCGTACCTCCAAAGTCAAGTCGATGAATTGTCTGCTACTGTGGCTTTTCTCATCAAACAAAAGGGCTGCGATGACATAGGTACTCTATCTTCAATGAGAAATTGCGACTCGAAGAAGAGAGCCAAAAGAAATTTTGAATCGTCTCATTTTCCTGAGGTAGCTGAATTTGATGCCACCATGAAGAGACTAGTGACTTATCTAGAAGGAAGAATCTCTACCCTGGAGGGTTCGCATCACAAGATCAAAGAGGGTGAAGAACTCAAGCGTACATGATTCATGGTCTTAAGTAGATCTCTTTCCTTATTTAATTTGGGGCATGTTAAATTGTGCATTCCCTGGTGCGGGGATTTTTATCACATTTTAGGAATTGTTTTCACTTTCGAGAAATTGTTTTTGACTTCTTCTCTTTTTAGGGGTTAGGAATCATAATTTCCATTCCAATAATGTAATTCATTTGATTCTATTCAATGAAATTACAATTTTATTTCCAATTTTTGAGGACATGATGGGGTACACCAAACTAGCCCGGTGACGATATCCAACAATGAAAAGAAAATATCATCCAAGGAGAATTCTGAGGACTGGGCTTCTTCATGCTTCCTCATAAAAAAAAAATCCAAAAGAACAAAAAAAAGATCATTTTTCAAGCCATTTCCAAAAAGCATGTGTTAGATTAGCCTTGTTTAATTTTCTGACTTATTCACTTCATGTCTCAGAGCATAGCAGAGAGCATTTGAAAATAAGGCGTTCCAGTGATAGTTCGCCCGTTGATTTGGGAACATACATTCGAAGGAAAATAGACATGAAGGCAAAGGATATTTCCTAGCCGATTGTGATGACATCTCCCAAGAATGAAGAAAATCATCTTGATTCCAAAGTGTGATATGTGGCACATCTCATGACAATTTGTGTGAGATGTCATTCTCGAAGGCCAAATGAAGTTTCCCATTTCCATGAGAAAATAATGGAACAAATCAAAAGAGGATAATCCATCATGGATGAAATGGATACATTGCGTTCATCAATATAATTAATTCTAGAATTGACACTCTGTTCTTTTCCTTGCAGATGACGAATTGGGCCGCTACAAATTCTAGTAATGACATGACTGAGACCAAATCTCGATCCGAGCCAAAATGGTTGTGCAATTTGAATTTACTTTGATGTTGCATAGTATCCTATTCATGCACGTTGTTTTGTGCAGGGGCAAAAGCAAGATTTCATCAAATCAAAGATTGGATTTTCATCCTCGATTGATCAATTTGTATGTTTGTTCCCTTTTAATAGGGGCAATCCAAGGACAACCATTGCTAAGACAGTCCCTTCGTGGGACAATTCCTTGAATGGATGCTTGAAATCATGTTTTTCATACTTATGAGAGCATTTTTTAGTGTAATAAATTGTTTGTTTTGAAGTCACAAACTCTTTTTATGCTTAAAGATTCTAGACTCTTTTGAAAAGAAAATTTTCATATTGATTTAGCTCACCAATTTCATGTGGAGATTTGTCAAGATAGACAATTTAATGGAGTGACATCAATGCTTAAGAATGCTGAATGCGACGTGTCAGTATGATGAAAGGCAAGCCTTATCCTATACACAGTCCCTTACTTATACACTTGTAAGATGAGTGTAGGAAGTTCCATATCTACAAGGTAAAGAGTTCTCTCGCAAAAGGTACGATGACTGAAATGATGAGGGGCAATTTATTTCTCTATCCCAAACATTACAGGTGATCCATTGCTTAACCACTTTGAGCCTTATACACTTGTGGATATTTTTTTTCAAATTATCCCTGTCAAGAACCACCCCACATCGGGGCAAATTGGAGGGTAAGACAGTACCATAAGGTGAAGAAAATGGATTGAAATTTTCTTGCTCTCACTTGCATCAATCTTCTAGTCATGCTATTACATTAAATTCATGTGGTAATTTAAGTGCCTTAGAATGACGAAGAGCAGTTCTTTTTCTATCGTACACACTTTTATCCATTGCATAACCCACTTGAGCTTATGGATTCATTTCACATTAAACCCAGTTGGTGATCATCCCCCACACTGGGGCAAGGCAAAAGGCAGATGAAGACCCTTGAAAGTTCGAGCGTCATTATTCGACGCATGCATAGAAATCAAAATAGAACTAAGGGGCATGAAAAAACAGTGTGCCTGGTAAAAGTAAGGCCAATGCCCATGAAAAAAAAAGGTGAAGAAAAAAGGAATAAGAACTAGGGGCATGAAAAAGCGGTGTGCCTAGTAAAAGCAAGGCCAATGCCCATAAATGAAAAGAGAAAGTCAATATAAGTGACTGTCAATTGCAAGAATTGAATCCCAATGGAGCAATGCTCAAAGACTCAAATATTGAGTTTTTACGATCAATGGGGCACTTCATGAGGACAATCCCCGATGGTGAAAAAGAAAACTGGTGGCAATGCCAAGATGATCACCAACTCTCACCATTCACACACATTTTGAGCCTAATGATCCTTTCATTTCTCAACTCATGAACCTAGCCTACGTTACGTCATTTACAAAGTCTCTTCAGATTATGGTACTTGAATTAACATAGGAGTTCATATGTTTATAAGCATCGCTCGAAGAGGCGCGAGCAAGATTATTTCTTTCTCATTTTGCAGGGTTCTTGACTTGTAAACCTGGAGAAGATTATAGAATTGTTCTTTCAATTGCCTTGACTCGAAGAGTCCCTTTGCTGAGCTATTGACCAAGCCCACATTACGGTCCCTATTAAAGACCTCTCAGATTGGTAAGGTCGTATCGCTTACAAGAATACTTGGACCCTTGTTGGTGTGACGATAGTGAGATGGAGTGATTCTCATAAAATAGCCTTTAAATGAGAGTGAGTGAAAGTCCTTTCTAACTGAAGGTCCCTCATTTGGTATTCTTAGGAAATCCATGTCATGAGTGAAGATTGTCTTGAATGATAATTCTCTCTAGTGGAAATTTGGGTGATGCAAAGGTCATTATGCATGAACCCCGATTGAGTTGATGAAAACCTCACTAAATTTTGAAATGTGCATTCTAGAGTAGCTCAGATTGTTTATCTCTTTGATGAATGCATATTAGTTTTTGCTTTAAACCATGCCTGATAGGTAATTCAAGTTCCTTTCAGAATGTTTCATGATATTAGGAGATGAGAAACCTCCATGAGGTGAAAGACCTCCACAGGATATCTAAATTCCAAAAGTCATTTTCCTCCAAGAATCAGAGATATCACTAGGTAAGTATATCTCTACCGTACTCTAAAATACTTGTCATTGTGCAGGTATTCTTTCTTAAGTGCATCGACACTTGACTTGGTCAAGCTGTCCAGTTCCTGACCTAGCGTGCTTTCGTAGCCCAGAGTCATTTTCATCGACTCGGCGTGCTTCCATAGCCCGATGTCTCTTTCTTGACCTGGCATGCTTTCGTAGCCCAGAGTCCATTTTATCGAACTAGCGTGCTTCCGTAGCCCGGATTTCTTTTATCAACCTAGCGTGCTTTCGTAGCCCAGAGTCCATTTTATCGAACCGGCGTGCTTCCGTAGCCCGGATTTCTTTTATCGACCTGGCGTGCTTTCGTAGCCTAGAGTTTTTTACACCAACACTCAATGGAGTTGTCCCCCAAAGATTTTTTTCTCCAGATTCAATCTGATTAAGGCGACCGAAGAATGGTTCGGGTCCTAGTCGGATGATTTTTGTCGCAAGGCTGGGCGACCGAAGAATGGTTCGGGTCCTAGCCAAGCAAAACCTCAGTCTAGGCGACCATAGAATGGTACGGGTCCTAGACAACATTTATTGCTCTAACAAGCGACCGTAGAATGGTACGGGTCCTGAAAAAGCAATTTCCTCATTCAGGCGACCATAGAATAGTTCGGGTCCTGGAAAAATAATTTTCTTCGTTGAGGCGACCGTAGAATGGTACGGGTCCTTGATAACACCTATTCCTTATTCAGGCGACTGTAGAATGGTACAGGTCCTGGAAAATGAATCCCTGTTTAGGCGATCGTAGAATGGTACGGGTTCTAGACAAAACATTTCTACCGTACTAGGCGACCGTAGAATGGTACGGGTCCTGGGAAAGCATTTCCTTACAAAACATTTCTGCCATACTGGGGGACCGTAGAATGGTACGGGCCCTGGGAAAGCAGTTCCTTACAAAACCTTTCTGCCGTATTGGGCGACCGTAGAATGGTATGGGTCCTGCGAAAGCAGCTCCTTTCTGCCATACTGGGCGACCGTAGAATGGTACGGGTCCTAGGAAAGCAGTTCCTTCACAAAGTCATGTTACTATTCTAGGCGACCGTAGAATGGTACAGGTCCTGGACAGGTAACACCCACTACCTCGAATTACTCTATCATCCTCGAAGGTAAGTTATTCCAGGTAGGTTCATCTATCATTTGCGTTTCCATGCATCATATAAATTGCATTAAAAAATGGAATTCATTTTCCAACCAAAAAAAAATCATTCAATGCATATGCTTAGTCAAAATTTAGGTCTCAATTTGTCTTTGAAGGTAACCTCTTCAAGCTCACCTTCAAAGAGGGGCAGCTGTTGACACCTAAATTTTGGCGATCCGCTTGGTCATTTATTGCATTAAAAAATTAGGGGTTAATTTTATTCCTGAAAAAATAGTTAATTGCATAGCATATAGTTTTAGGTGTATTTATTTCTTAATTTGCATTTACATTGGGTCGGTGACAAATGGGTTTGATTTAGTAGTTCTAAGCTTTAATTTGGTAGGTTAGACTAAGCCCACGAAGCAAGTAAATTGGCCCGAGCCTGTTTTCTTTTAATGACAAAAATTACCTAAATGGAGATTTGAAATAATATTACGGTGGATTTTTGGAATTTAAGAAAATCGGGTTGCAATCTTATCTTTAGGTGATAAAATTAGAAGATGTGAAAAAAGGTGATATTGCGTGCGAAAAAGAAATCTTCACGGATGCTGATTTGAAAAGGAAAATAAGACCCTAATCTTTAGCCTATAAAAAGGTTTTTCGCATAGGGTTTTGAGGGGGCCACACATTGGATATACGGCCACATTAAGGGGGCTTTCTCTCGGGTTTTCTAGGTCGAAAATTGAAGACAAAAAGACTTCGTTTTTAGGGTTTTGGGGTGAAGTTTTCGAGTTCAACAATTCCAAAAAAAGAAGAAGTGTTCGTTCTTCGGGGAAAAAGGAAAAGAGAAGCCAAAATCAGCTCTTCTTTTCTTCTGGAGAAAAAGTGAAAGAAAGCTGCTGTAAGAGACGTGCAGCAGGAAAAGCAGTGGAGGAAAACAGAAAAGAAAAGAAAAAAAGAAAGAAAAGGGGTTCTTCTTCCTCGGGCAGCAGCTGCTCACCGATCCCTGCACAGCGCTCCCTCTGTCGAACCACCGCCGCAGCAACCGCTGCTGAGCCACAAACCATCGCCGCTCCACCAGCAGATCTCCTCCATCGGTGTCTGCTTCTGCACCCGACGCCTGCACCTCCACCCGTTTGTACTCGCGTGCCTCTGCCTCTACTCCGACGACCCGGCTCTGTTCTGCCCGTGAAGGCAACACTGCTCCAGATCTGAACGCTGAGCAACCATACACGCGTCCGATGCCCAGCCTTCGCCGGTGATCCACCTCAGCTCCGCCGTTTGCCTCCTGCAATGAGCCGCCGCTCCTAGTCCGAGCCACTGACCATCGCGGCTGCTCGATCCCCCTGCAACCCAACGCCGGCAGCCGAGTCACCGATCACCGCCGCTCCGAGCCACCCTCAGCCGATCTCCGAGCACCACTACCCGCGCCACCTCCGCGGCCACTGCACCTCTGCCCTTTGTTCGAGCACCCACAGCAACTCGCCCGCCGGTCACAGCGCCTCTATTCGCGCCTCCGCTTCTGCAGACGTCGCTCGCCTCCGCTTGTACCTCCGTCCGAGCGCCACTCAGCTGCCGCGCTTGCACTAGCGAAGTCGAACACCCCCGAACTCCGATGATGGTGCTTGAAGCTCGCGCCGCCCCGTCGCCGATCTGCAGCACCGGAGTCCCAGCGCCCCGCTCTCCTCCGCCCCAACGCCGCCCCTGCTCAGCCCGCGTTGACCCGCAACGACCAAGTGCCCCTGCAGCTGCTACCGCCTCGCCTTGGCCGCGCGCCAGCCCCGCGTCCGCAATGCCTAGCGCTCGTGCTTCGCCGCCCGCCGCCCTTGTCGGACCCCCTCATCGGACCGATGGCCGACTTTCGCTTGGAGACCCACGAGCAAGCTGTGCTCAAAAAAAAAAAAAAAAACAACAAAAGAGGAGAATTAGGTAGATTTCCTTTTATTTTATCTTTATTATTATTTTTTATATAGTCTTTTTCTTATATAGTTTTTCTAGTGTAATTATTCCTTTAATGTGAAATTGAAATTCCATGATATGAAATTGCCTTGAAATTAGTGATTGTCA
Source organism: Eucalyptus victrix (assembly GCA_016097545.1). Classification (NCBI taxonomy): domain Eukaryota; kingdom Viridiplantae; phylum Streptophyta; class Magnoliopsida; order Myrtales; family Myrtaceae; genus Eucalyptus; species Eucalyptus victrix. The sequence continues at coordinate 33,807,162 of CM027837.1, forward strand.
GTCCGATTTTCGAGCTCGAAATCCGACTTGTAATTACTTAAAAAAAAATTGCCAATCCGATCTCCCGCTCGAGATCCGATTCGTGATTTATGTGAAATTGGCCAACCCAATCTTATGCGCAGGATATGGTTCGTCAATTTGGGTATCAATATTGCTTGATTTGCTATGGTGTTACTTAGATTAGTTTTCTTTTAAAAAAAATAAAAATGTAGTTTTAGGGTTTACATGCTCATAATAGGAATTTTATTACGAATTTTCAAAAATAAAAAAATCAAATCAATTATTTTAGGTTGCTAGTTTTTTTAACTTGGATTGCATGTTTAATTATTTGGCAACTATTAATTTCGAAATTTAAAAAAGAGGAAAAAGGGAAAAAAAAAAAAAAAAAGTCATTATGCATTTGTCATGTAAAATTAGGGCATCTTTTGCACGTCATAGCATATTAGGGTAAAATTGCATTTAGTTTAATTTTAGATGATGCTTTTCTTAATTTACCATAGGTTTAAGTATTTTATTAAAAGGATTGCATTTTAGGATGATTTAGGTTAAGATAATATTTTAGTTTAAATTAGGATTTGGCTCAACCTAATTTCTAATATAAATTAAATAGGATCTTAATCTAATTAGGTAATTTTCACATTTTATTTAATTTCGAATTTCATGAAAAATACAAAAAATGTCATAGGTTAAATTAGTTTTATTATTTAGGATAAAATGCATTCTTTTAGGAAAAGATGTCATATGCACGTCATTAGGGTTAGATTCATTGAGATGCATGTCATTTAGAATTTTTGCTAGGCCCATTTAATTGGAAATTACCCGTCATTAGATTTTGGTCATTAGATTAATTTAGATTGCATATTTAAGTGTTACATGTCTTTAATTTCGAATCTCATGGAAAATACAAAAAATTATCTTTTAGAATAAATCCATCTCATGCTTAGGATAGGCTACACGCTTATTTATGTCATATTGCTTAGGTCATATAGCTAAGTCATGTTGCCATGTCATATCATATCATTTTATGTTAAATAGTGGCAGGCATTGCATAAAGCATAATTCTCATTAATTAAGTGAAAACAAAAAAGAAATTGCGTGTTAATTAGAAATCATATCTAAGATTGTTGATGTGAATTCTGATCTAACAACGCAGATGCTTTCGTTGCTATGAGGTAAGTCCTGCAATTTATTCATTGCTTTCTCGGATGTTAAATTGGTGGTTTGCGCACCCGCATGATCACCTCACATGTTAGGGAAATAGATTTAAAATCAATTCAAGCTGCTTGCCAAACATTTTTTCAAAATAAAAGAGAAAGGTACCGAAAGGGCATTAGAGAAATCTAGCGTAACCAAGTCCCCGAACTCATAAATCTCTGGTTCGTAGGAGTAAAGTAAATCTCCTGTTACTTTACTTGGGTTTCTAATCGACCCACCAAAAATAGATTAGTGGCGACTCCTAATTGAAAATCAATCGCATGTTAAGAATTCAAACCTAAGTCGCGAATTGGTATGGGCTTGGGAGAGCCGAGTTAAGTTTAGACTTAACAATCCATTAGCCAAACCCTAGGTGGTTTAAATCTCGAAAAATTGGTCTCGACAATAGCGTAGAGACTTGACTTCTTGGCCTATTGAATACCCTACAAGCCCCATGGATTGCTCAAATTCAGGCCTTTGACCTATGCATGTAGCTCTAAACCAAAGCAGTTTACACCTAGCTTGTGGATTTCCAACTATTAACCTTCAATTCCTAAACTAGAGAATCCTCAATACCCCCAAAAACTGTGCCAATCTTGGGGGTTAATTTCTCTAATGATAAAGCTAATTCATTAAGCATTCTGTCTCTGTTCGATGCGGCACAGCCCTAGGTGATTAATTGTTTTCTGGGATAAATACATTAAAAGTGCAAAAAGTTGTTTACAACGCTCATTTTAATGCTAATATTTTTTTTTTTTGGATCACTTAAGTGCCAACTCCTATCTAAGTCATCAAAAATCAGACGTGATTATATTTTATTAATTTTTCAGTCATACAAGACTCATTGGCATGCCTAGTCAACATGTAAACCCCAAACAACATTATCTAAAAGCTATAAATAGTGATAATCAGTGCCAAATTTTGTTTAAAGTGATCACTTCAGTGTCAACCGTTATTAAAAGCCAATCACTTCAATGCCAAGAACGCCATGTGGAAATGCCATGTGGACTAAAGTTTTTAAAAAGTTTGCCAAGTCATATTATAATTTAATTAAAAATATCACGTAATCAATGTGGCTGGAATTTCTCACCGTTGGCACTTAAGTAATCTTTTTCTCCGATTTGGCACTTCAGTAAGCTGGCAAAAACTTTTGACACTAAAGTTAGTATTGCCCACAACTTTTGACATTTCTAGTGTGCTTATCTCATTGTTTTCCCCATAACATCAATAATATTTTATTTTTGATTGGCTAAGAAATTAAGTTATTGATAGCTACTCCTAAAATGCATTTGAATCATCATAGCTCACCCCAACCTAGGAAAGGGAAGATTCTAGGCCATAGATTATGGGGCAAATTTTTCCAAGAAGACATTTCACTTGTCATTTTGATTTTTAATTTCAAAACTAAACAATCCACCATCGTTTGATTCTTGGGGAAAGAAGATTGACACAAGGTAACGGTTCATAACTAGAATATTGAAGTGACCTCAAGTAACCATCACCTAGCTGCCTTGTTAGGAGGTGTTGACACCTAATTTTTGTTTTCAAATACATAAAAAAAATTATTAGAGAAAAAGAGAAAGAAAAAAAAAAAGAAAGAGAAAAATAACCAAAAAAAAAAAGAAGAAAAGAAAAAATGCCTCTTTTCCCTTGCGCGGCCCAGGCCCGTTTCCCCTTTGGCCTGGCCCACGCCAGCCTTCTCCCTCCTCCATCTTTGTGCAAGAAACCCTAGAGAACGGGGGGGGGGGGCAAAGGAAAAAAGGAGGAAAAGCAAGACAGAAAAGAAAAAAAAAACAGCAACACAGGTAGCAGAGAGAGAGAAAGCTCGAGGAAAAACGGCGGCGCTGCCACCGCCGCCGTCAGCAGTGGCGCTCGACCAATGCCGACCTCGACGCCGAGCCGAGCTGAGCCGCTGCCCTCCTGCCGGTCGCCATCCAAGCCACCGCCGTTCCGCTTGCAACCCAACACCACCGCTCCGTGCTCATCTGTTGACCCATGATAACCACCAAGCGCTTTTCATCGATCCTAATGAGCTACTGCTCTTCACTACCTCAACCCGACACCGTCTGAGCCGCTGTCCTCCTCGCTGCCTAAACCCGACGCCGTCCAAGCCGAGCCGCTGCCCTCCTACCCATCGACATCCGAGCTCGCTGTCTCAACATCGCTGACGCCACAGCGACCACTAGCAACTTGAAGCAGTGACGCCGCTGCAGCACCTACAGCCGCGACAACCACCATACCAGCAGCCCAATCTTTTCGCCACCATTACAACACCAATCTAGCCTCGTTGTAGCACCAGCCCAGCACCGTTGCCATTCGGCTTTCAACGTCGCCTGCCGATTCGTTCATCTGTCACCGCCGTTCCACAGCAGCTCATCTCCATCGTTGACAGAGCTCCGTACGCCGACGCTTACTAGTCTGCCCGCCTCCACTCGCGACGACCTGACGCCCAACCAACCACGATGACTCGCCGCGCTTTGCCTGCAGCCCGATGCCGCTGCCCCCAATGCTAATAGATCCCGGGCCAGCCGCCGTGTCTCCGCCTTTGCTTTGCCGCATCGCCGTAGCCATCAAGCCCCTATCTGCCGTCCACCACGTCGCGCCGTCCGCCGCATTGCTGCTGTTGACATCCCAGCCAACCCCTCCAGCGCCGCAGATCACCGAACCCAAGGGCTCCAGAATCTAGGTCGTGCGAGCCAGGCCAGATCGCGAAACAGGTTGGGTTTTTGAACAAGTTGGGCTTGGGCTGCTTATAGGCTTATGGGTTGGTCTCACGCAGGCTTAGGAAATAGGTGGGTCTTTTTATTTTCTTTGGTACCTAACTGAAGTATCAAGAAGAAAACTTCAGGCCCACTCGGGCACGTCGCCACCAACCGGGCTAAGCCTAACCAGACCCAGCCCACACCAACCGGGTCGGGTTAGATCGGACTCGACCTGGTTCGCCCATTTTTGTGGATTATTAAAAAAAATTAAAAATATTTTTAAAAAATCAAATTAAACAATTAAAAAAATTAAAATTTTTGAAAATTCAAAAATGATGGGGTTTGGTTAGGAATTGTCATATTTTGCTTGCTAGTATTTTGATTATATCGTATGTTTAATTTGCATATCTAATTATGTTTAATTGCACGTGTTTAATTTTATTACAATTAGGATCTTGATAATTATGATTGTTGCTTTAATGATTGCGCACCCACATACTCATCAGAAATGGTGCTGGTTGGTGTTGGTTCGGTGAAGGAGACAGTCAGGGAAGAGGGTGCAGAGGATGTTCGGGCGTGAGAAGAAGATGGGGAGGAAAAAAAATAAAAGAAATTAAAAAGATGAGTAATAAAAGAGAAAAAGTGGAAAAATGGAAAAGAAATAAGAGAAAATGGACTGGGTTTTTACTCATAGTGGGCTTCGGGCTGTCACAGGCCGATTTTGTGAATTGGAAATTGTGAGCGGGCTGAGTGAGCTATCCTTAAAAAAATTTCGTGGGCCACTTTAATTAACTCCCAATGGGCCTTAGAGCCGGCCCGGTTCTTTGTCCAACCCGGACCGATAGGGTCCAGGTCGGTTTAGTTGGGCTAGGTCTGTTGACCCGGTTCGGTTTATTTTTCTTATAATATTAAAATTCATAAAAAATAATTAAAATATTAAAAAATCTTAAAAATTCCAAAATTCATAAAAATTTTAAAAGTGTTTAAAAACTTGAGAAAAACGTTAAAATTTTTTAAAAAAAATCCAGAAAATCCAGAAAAATATTAAAAAATAAAAAAATTTAAAATTCGGAAAAATAAAAAAAATTAGAAAATTTGTATAATCCCTAAAATTCCAAAAGTTCCAAAAAAATTAGAATTCCTTGAAAAGCTTGAAGATAGCTTTTTTAGGTAATCTTCTCTTAAAAAGTGGGAGTCTTTTGATTTAAAATTGTGCTCAAAAGTTGACCAAGTCATTAGGGTTCTATCTTTCAATTTCGATTGTCCATATAGAGAAATACCCTTAATTGTGCACTTTGGATATGATGATTCTAGCTTCCCTTTAACCTAGCTAGGATTGACAATTATTTATCTCTTAGTGCTAGATGCTTGCTTTCCTTTAGAATCCTTCAGTTGCTAATTGTTATTTTAATAATTATACACCCATATGACCACTTCACATGTTAGTGGATATATCTAAAATCATAATTTAACTGGCTGTGTAATTACAACAAGAATTTCTCACACAAGAAGAACTCTTTTCTCTCGGCCACCTAATGGAAGTTGGCACGCTTCTTGTCTTTATATGTCCTCTCCTTTTATAGGAGAAACAAGACAGAAAGATGAACTCATTAAATGGCAGCACAAGCGCCCACAATCAGCACCGACGTCCATCAAATTTATGTGCCTGCATGCACATGCATGTGCGTGCATTAATAAGGGGAAGAAAACTATAGACGTTCTTGCACAGGGCCCTTCCTTCCTCTCTCTCCAATTATCAACAAAGACAAAAGAATGGGAGGGGAGAAAGCAACGCAGATGTAGCAAAAGTCAAGAAGATTAATAAACAAATGAAGAAAAAATGTTCTTCATTAAATTCTGCACGTTCAGCCATGAGAAGAATTTCTAAAGCTGGATAATTCTTTCGTCTGCTCAGAACACGCGCTGTTTCTCATTAAATGCTCCGCAGACATGCTCCCTCATTTTGGCATGCCGATAAATGATGCATGTGCGAGTTGGGTATCGTGTATCGACTTAAAATCAAGATATATTTTAACAGTTATCAATTACTATACAATGGTACCTGTATCATTATCCTCTATATGTGGCTAACTCTGATATCCATAAGCACTTTAATTGATAATTCTGTCATACTCCCATTTCTCCAAAATCTACCTAAGAATCCATTGATTGATGAAAATGTTTCTCGAGAGAATCAAGTGAAAAATTCAGAGTCTTACAACTAATAAGAGGTGAGCAGATTTGCTCATTCAATGGAGGGGCGAGGGTGAGGGGGACTGCGAGAAGTTGACTGTGAAGGCGATTGATCATCTTTAGTGTGATTGCAAATAAGAGGAACCGCAAGCTTGGCCTTCATTATAATCATGAATCTCTGCTTTGCAAAAATAAGGTAGTTTATAATGCCTTACTTGGATTTCCAACCGATCCATAAAATATTGGTGGCAGCTCCAAGGAAAGATTACTTGGAAGTTCAATCAAGAACTCAAGTTGCGGTTGAATGGGCTTGAAAGAGCCTGGGTGATATGCAAGCATTGCCTTGTAAGATGGTCTATTGTTCCTGCTCAATAATCCGTTAGCTTTCCCCATGTGGTTCACCTCGAGAAAGGTTGCGATACCTAAGTTTAAAAAGCTCTCCACAGTAGCAGATTTCCTACTATGCATGATCAAGAGGCTTAGCTAGGAGGCAATGTCAATTATATTTTTCTCCTTAAAGCTGACATTTCAATGCCCAATACTAATTAATGGGTACATTGTGTGACACATTAGTATTTTGACAATTCTAGATGGTCTTCCAATTAGTTTGATGTATGTTCTAGAATTAGTGTGCATCTTTTCTCATCTTTGATTGTTGTGTGGATATGATGCAATGGAGCATGTACTAAATAGTTCGACAAATCAAGACCTATATTTCTTTTAACCTAAGTGGGTTCACGTTCTCGCTTTTATTTGCAATATTGATGTGTCTATTGAGATGTGCACATTATTGGTTGATCTAAAATATAAGACTAATCACAATACGGATCAACGATTCTAGAGTATTGCTCATTAATAATGAATAGAAATAATGTAAAATTGTGGAGACTAGGTACCATATTTGATTCTTATTTTCCTTGAAGCACCTGTGATGTGGACATCGAGCTATATCGAGAAAGAGGTGCTAGGGACCCATTGTCTATTCCTACTGGTTCGATTACTCGAGGGCGGGCCAAACAATTAAGGCAAGCTGTTAGCATCATGGTTCGTGATCTTTGGCGTGAAGATGCCCTTGGATCAAATCTTGAAGAATCTTAGAAATCTTGGCGCAATTTAATTATCTGGTCACCAAATAATTGACCAAGTCAATTTATATATATTGTTGTTTAAGAATATTCTAGAATATGATGCATTAGATTTTTAGGGTTGGTTTTTAGGGTTTGTGTGGCAGCCTATATAAAGGATTTGCCAAATTTCTTTGGGGATAGAGATATTTTATTTTTGAGGAAAAGAATTGAGAGGTTCTCTTTTACTTTTCTTTTGAGGACTTGACCTAATCAAGATTCTCTTGTGGCAGTCAATTCGACTTATCGAGCGAGATAGCGAATTCTTTCACTCGTGGAGTCTATAACGTTGGTTGGTTGACACGTGTTCGTCAACAGGTCAGATTCATACTGAGGTTGCCAATCACAGGTTTGATTGGAGGTCAAGGTTTGCAATTCACACTATCTGGGCTCTCGTAGACGATCCTTCCACAACGATTCACATCAGTTTGGTATCAAAGCTTGCTTCTACAAGGTCTATTTATCTTTAATTTTCTGTTGATATTCAGCAATTTGAGATTTATTGAGTTAGGGTTTTGGTTCTCCCTAATTTATGGATCCGATTGCTTTTATGCTTCCATACGTAGTTGATTGCTATTAGTTTTAAATTTTCTTTTCTAGCATCTTAAATTGTATCTGAGTTCCTCAAAAAAAAAAAAAAAAAAAAAGAGAAAGAAAACGCACACAAAAAAAGTGCCCAAGAGAAAAAAAACAGCTTCGGCAAAAAAAAAAATTAGCCGAATAAAAAAAAATCAAGAAGGTGACTCGTTTGTTAGTAGACCGAATTGAAACAAAATCAGTAGTGATTTGCATTTCAATTGGAATTTCGAAGGTTGTACTTGTTGGTTTGAAATTGTTACTTGCTGAATCAAAATCAATAGTGATCTAATCTTGTTTGATTAGTTCGATTGATTGTCATGAGAGGGTTGAGAGATAGGTTTTGAGTCCAATAAAAAGCTTGTGAAAAGAGAATACGAGAGGAAAAAGGCAAGAGTGTGTAAGCTTAATTGAGGATGGAAAAAGCCTAGACTTGAGTTAAACACGAGGGGAGTGACAAACATCTCGAGAGAAACACGTGAGGGAGCGATTTGTGAGGATTTTTGAAACTAACGTTTACTTGCAGGTCTAAAATATGTCGCGCAAAGAAAGCGTGAATCAACGGGAGGTTGACTCCATACGAAGGGATGAAGCACTCGTAGAAAGCATCCAGCAATTGAGGGCCGTAGTAGTGGAGCTTAGTGGCCGAATGATGGGGAATGGCATGAGGGTTGATGGTGACCGAGAGATGCCCTGGGGAAAGCCGCAACATTAGCGAGACACCTCTAGAACACGACATAGAAGGCAACGGCATTATGATGATAATGAGGCCGACATGGAGGATGATCGAGATGCTCGATTTGGATGGTGGAATGGAGCCCAAGGATTTAGACACCGAGAAGATAATGAACTTGGCAATATCAAGATGAAGATTCATTCTTTCCAAGGGAAGAATGATCCCGATACGTATCTAGAATGGGAGAAACGCATGGAGATGGTATTTGATTGCCAACGATACTCCAAGCTCAAAAAGATAAAAATTGCAGCTGTTGAATTTACTGATTATGCTATAATTTGGTGGGATCAACTTGTGACTAGTAGGAGGCGCAATGGTGAAAGACCGATAGAGATGTGGGATGAAATGAAAGAGGTGATGAGAAGGCATTTTGTACCTAGTCATTACCAACGAGATTTGTTTCAAAAGTTACAAAATCTCACACAAGGCAATAAGAGCGTGGAAGAGTATCACAAGGAGATGAAGATTGCCATGATCCGTGCTAATGTGGTGTAGGATCATGAGGCCACAATGTCAAGATTTTTGAGTGATTTGAGCCGAGACATAGCAAGGGTGGTGGAGCTGCAACACTATGTTGAATTGGAGGAATTGGTAGACAAAGCTATCAAAGTTGAGCAGCAACTGAAGTTGGATTGAAATCACAAGAGTGGAGGAGGTTCAAATCAGAATTGGAGATCCAATTGGAAGAGAGATGTAAGCCAAATTGGAGAGGAAACAACACCAAAATTGAAACCTCAAAGGAGAAGGAGAGGGACGGTAAAGTTGGAACGAATCCGGTTTCAAGTAAAATCGAAAACCTTAACACTAGAACTTGTGAAATTAAATATTTCAAGTGTTTGGGCAGGGGTAATATGGCGAATCAATGCCCTAATAGGAGGGTGATGATCATAACTAGACATGGTGTTATTAAGTCCAAAAGTAAAAGGGAAGAAAAGGATGATGAAATGCCACCATTGGAGGATTGTAATGATGGAGAAGTGGCTATAAAAGGAGACTAATTGGTGGTTAGGCGTTCTCTGAGTGTGCAAATAAAGGAGGAGGAGCATCACCAACAAAGAGATAACTTGTTTCATACAAGATGTGTGGTGAATGGTAAAATCTGTAGTATGATAATTGATGGAGGTAGTTGTGCAAATGTGGCAAGTTGCATTATGGTGGATAAGTTGAGTTTGAAGACGACAAAGCACCCTAGACCTTATAGACTTCAATAGTTGAATGATAGTGGAAAGGTGAAAGTGTCGAAGCAAGTCCGAATTCCATTTGAGATAGGGTGTGATGTTGTACCTATGCAAGCGTGTCATATCTTGCTTGGAAGACCATGGCAATATGATTGCAAGGTACATCATGATGGATATACTAATCATTATTCATTGGTGAAGAATCAAAAGACTTATACCTTGGTACCAATAACACCTAGTGAGGTGTATCAAGATCAGTTAAAGTTACAACGAGAAGCCGAGAGAGAGAGAAAATGGGAGAAATCTGAGGGCTTGCGTGGTGTGTCTGAGACGCAAGGAAAAGGAGAGGTCGAGAGAAGAATTGTGGTAAAAACCGAGGGAAAAGAAGAGAGGAAAGAAAAGAGGCAAAATAATTTTTATGCAAAATCAAGTGAAGTGAGGAGAGCTTTAGTTCTAGATCGACCAATGCTTGTACCTGTGTACAAGGAGGTTTTGTTTTCTACTAACGATCTTGACCCAAGTTTGCCTAGTCCTATTGTGTCTTTATTGTAGGAATTTGAAGATGTCTTTCCTGATGAACTTCCTTGAGGGATACCACCGATTCAAGGCATAGAACATCAAATTGACTTGATTCCTGGTGCGCCATTACCTAATCGACTCGCATATTGAAGTAATCTCGAGGAGACAAAGGAACTTCAGCGGCAAATTAGCGAACTTTTGGAACGGGGGTATGTGAGAGAGAGTCTTAGCCCGTGCACCGTCCCTGTTTTGTTGGTGCCAAAGAAGGATGGAACTTGGCGAATGTGTGTCGATTGCCGAGCAATCAATAATATTACAATAAAGTATCGACATCCTATTTCTAGGTTAGATGACATGTTGGATGAGTTGCATGGTTCTTGCATTTTCACTAAGATCGATTTGAAAAGTGGCTATCATCAAATTAGGATGAAAGAAGGTGATGAATGGAAAACCGCATTTAAGACCAAGTATGGATTATATGAGTGGTTAGTAATGCCATTTAGATTAATTAATGCACCGAGCACGTTTATGCGACTTATGAATCATGTTTTGCGTGCTTTTATTGGTCGATTTGTGGTTGTCTATTTTGATGACATCTTAATTTATAGCCGAAGTCCTAATGACCATATTGAGCATGTGCGAGCTGTCTTGCAGGTTTTAAGGACCGAGCAATTATACGCTAATCTAAAGAAGTGCTCTTTTGTTACCAACAAATTAGTATTTCTAGGATTTGTTGTTGGTGCTAATGGTATACAGGTTGATGAAGAAAATGTCAAAGCAATCTATGAATGGCCAACGCTTAAGACCATAGGAGAGGTGCGTAGCTTTCATGGATTGGTGAGTTTTTATCGACGATTTGTGAGAAATTTCAGCACCATTGCCGCACCTTTAACTGAGGTTATCAAGAAGCACGTGGGTTTCACGTGGGGAGAAGAGCAAGATAAAGCATTTAATCTTTTAAAAGATAAGTTGACTAATGCTCCTTTGTTATCTTTGCCAAATTTCAGTGCTACTTTTGAGATAGAGTGCGATGCTTCTGGTACAGGAATTGGAGCTGTGTTGATGTAAGGAGGGCATCCTTTAGCTTATTTCAGCGAAAAATTGAGTGGCGCAACATTGAATTATCCTACCTATGATAAAGAGATGTATGCTTTAGTGCAAGCTTTGGAGACTTGGCAACATTATCTTTGGCCAAAGGAGTTTGTGATCCACACCGACCATGAGACCTTGAAGTACTTGAAAGGGCAGCAAAAGTTGAATAAAAGACATGTCAAATGGATGGAGTTCATCGAGACTTTTCCATATGTGATCAAGTACAAGAAAAGTAAGGAAAATGTGGTAGCCGATGCACTTTCTCGAAAGTATGCAATTCTAACTATTTTAGAAGTAAAGTGTTTAGGTTTTGAGCATATTAAGGGCTTATATACTGATGATGATGACTTTGGGAGAGTGTATGAAGCATGTGAACATGCTGCATTTGATAAATTTTATAGGCATGAAGGTTATTTTTTTCGTGAAAACAAACTATGTTTGCCTAAGTGTTCTTTGCGTGAATTGTTGGTGCGAGAAGTGCATAGTGGTGGTTTAATGGGGCATTTTGGCATTAATAAGACTTATGAAGTATTGCATGAATATTTTTATTGGCCACATATGAAGAGAGATTACATACGTGTCTGTGAGAGATGCACTGCTTGTAAGCAATCTAAGTCTACAACTAAATCGCATGGCTTGTATACACCATTACCTATTCTAACGCATCCTTGGATTGATATCTCTATGGATTTTGTGTTAGGATTGCCTAGGTCTAAATATGGTAGAGATTTTATTTATGTGGTTGTTGATCGGTTTTCAAAGATGACTCATTTTATACCTTGTCATAAAACTAATGATGCATCTCATGTTGCTAATTTGTTCTTTAAGGAGGTTGTACATTTGCATGGCATGCCTAGATCGATTGTTTCAGATCGAGATTCTAAATTTCTTAGCTACTTTTGGAAAACATTGTGGAAAAAATTATGAACACGGTTGTTATTTTTTACTAATTGTCATCCACAGACCGATGGTCAAACCGAGGTAGTTAATAGAACTTTAGGGGTATTGTTGCGTGCTATTATTAAAAAGAACATAAAATCTTGGGAAGATTGTCTGCCACATGTTGAATTTGCATATAATAGGAGCATGCATTATGCTACTAAATTTACACCATTTGAGGTTGTCTATGGTTTTAATCCATTAACTCCGTTAGATTTAACCCCTTTACCTGTTGATGAGCGTGTGGATTTAGATGGAGCAAAGAAAGCTGAATTTGTCAAGGCGTTGCATGAGAAAACGTGCACAAATATTGCGCGCAAAACTAAGCAATATGCAAGGCAAGCCAACAAAGGGCGCAAGGAAGTGGTGTTTGAACCCGGCGATTAGGTTTGGGTTCATATGTGCAAAGAGAGATTTCCTGAGCAGCGACATTCTAAGTTATTACCGCAAGGGGATGGACCATTCATGGTTTTGGAAAGAGTTAACAATAATGCCTACAATGCCCTGGTTACTCTTCTAAAGGACGTTGTGTTCTATTCTTATCCCGGGAGACCCCTTTCTCTCGCTCGTCTGCTGCTGGGCCTTCTTTTCTCCGCAGTTTGGCTGGCTGACCTCTGTTCTTCAGTGTTTCGGTTTCTCCTTTTGGGATGGATCCCTTCTTTCCCTTTGGCCGCAATGTTTGGCCTTTCTTCTCTGCTTTTGTTCTCGCCGATTTGTTTTTATGGCGTTTGTCTCTGCTGCTTGTTTCTTCCTCTTTGCAGCTCTTCCCGTCTCCCATCCACTCATTGTGATGCCTGTGTCTAATTGAGTGTATGTTCTCTTGGATTCGGTTGTGTTGTTGTACCTTTTGTATAGTTCCTTGGTTCATTAGTTATAATACATCTTACCTATTACCAAAAAAAAAAAAAAAAAAAAACAATAATGCCTACAAGCTTGATCTTCCAGGTAAGTATGACGTTAGTGCCACATTTAATGTTTCTAACTTGACGCTTTTTTATGCTAGTGATGATTTGAGGGCAAATCCTTTGCACGGGGGAGGGAATGATGTGGACATCAAGCTATATCAAGGAGGAGGTGCTAGGGACCCATTGTCTATTCCTACTGGTTCGATTACTCGAGCACGAGCCAAACAATTCAGGCAAGCTGTTGGCGTCATGATTCGTGATCTTTGGCGTGAAGATGACCTTGGATCAAATCTTGAAGAATCTTGGAAATCTTGGTGCAATTTAATTATCTGGTCACCAAATAATTGACCAAGTCAATTTATATATATTCTTGTTTAAAAATATTCTAGAATAGGAATATTCTAGAATATGACGCATTAGATTTTTAGGGTTGGTTTTTAGGGTTTGTGTGGCAGCCTATATAAAGGATTTGCCAAATTTCTTTGGGGACAGAGATATTTTATTTTTGAGGAAAAGAATTGAGAGGTTCTCTTTTACTGTTCTTTTGAGGACTTGACCTAATCAAGATTCTCTTGTGGTGGTCAATTCGACTTATCAAGCGGGATAGTGAATTCTTTCGCTCATGGTGTCTATAACGTTGGTTGGTTGACACGTGTTCGTCAACAGGTCACGTTCATACCGAGGTTGCCAATCACAGGTTTGATTGGAGGTCGAGGTTTGCAATTTGCACCATCTGGGCCTTCGTAGAACGATCCTTCCACAACGATTCACATCAACTTGTCTCGTTTGGCACTTGGATGAGATTATGGGTCGATGTCCTTGTCAACTTAGCCAGCATAACTTTCGATCCACGAACTTGTGGTCATTGAGTTAGATTTTGACTAAATATGTGTTATTTTCATGGAATTATGAAATTTAATGGGCACTCCAGAATTGTAAGCTTAATTCGCAAAAGACAAGGATGCGTAAATTTCTAATCGGGTTGGGTTGGACATTTAGGTCCAAATGGAGGAACTTGCCTGCCATCATGGGGGTGTTATCAAGTCATAAAGTTCAAACCTATATTAAGAAGTGAAGTTAAAGGTTGCTACATAGGCTTTGAGTGCTATTTGGGCAAGTTTCGACGTTCTCCATAAAAATAAAAAATAAAAAGACTTGATTTTACTCTTTGCAAAGGTTGATGACTCGATTGGGTCATCAATTAATCAAGACTCAAATGTTTTATGTGCAAAGATTTAAGATTTCTGATGCACTTTTGTTGTTATGTTAGTGTAGGGGGATTTTTTTCTAGGTGATGATTTATTTTTCATACTTTAACTACCTTAAGATTTCTATACATATTTGGCTTGAAAGAGAGGAAGGGGGATGATTTTACCAAAAAAGTTCATTTTTAATTTGAATAAGATCATCGCGGTTGAATTATAAATCAGTAAAGGAAATTTTGAGGCTTATATCGTCATTTAGCTGAATCTATTTGACAAAATAACACGAGTCTATTTTTCCAATTCTTCTTTCCTTTTAAATATAGTATGAGTAAGAATTGAGTAAGAAGAAAGCTACTAACCATCTTTTCTTTTCTTTTTTGGACTTTCTTTGTAGAGCAACTTTTAACTTTTTTTCTTTTCGCCATAGAGAGTGATATGAAGTCATTAACCATAGTTGAACTTGTGGCCACTAAGTTAGATTTGACTAAATATGTATTCTTTTCATGGATTATGAAATTTGATGGGCACTCCAGCATAGTAAGCTTAATTCACGGCAGACAAGGATGCGTAAATTTCTTGGTTGGGTTGAATATTCAAGTCCAAATGGAGGAAAATGCCCGTTAAAACCATTATGTGGGTGGTTGTCAAGTCATAAAGTCTAAACCTATATTATGAAGCGAAATTAAAGGTTGCCGCATAACCTTTGAGTACTATTTGGGTAAGTCTCGACGTTCTCCATGGAAAATGACTTGATTTTACTCTTTGCAAAGGTTGATGACTCAATTGGGTCAACAAGTAATTAGGACTCAAATGCAATCTATGCAAAGATTTATCACTTCTAGTGCACATTTGCTGCTAAGCTGGTGTTAATTTTGAGGCTCAGAAAAGAGGAGGGAGGATGATTTTACCAAATAATTAATTTTTAACTTGAATATAGGTATTTGCGATAGAATTATAAATCAATAAAGGAGATTTTGAGGCTTATATTGTCATTTAGTGGAATCTTTTTGAGAAACTACACTAGTCTACCTTTCAAGTTCTTCTTTTCTTTCAAATATTGTAAGAATAAAAATTGGGCAAGTAGAAAGCCACAAACCATCTTTTCTTTCTTTTGAGGTTTCTTTTTAGAGCAACTTTTTACTTTTTTTTTCCTATTTGCCACATAGAGTGATATAAAGTCATTGACCGTGATTGAACCTCAATCATCCAAACCAATACGTGTGAAAGAGTAAGAATTTGGCAAGAAGAAAGCCACTGACCATCTTTTCTTTCTTTTGAGGTTTCTTTTTAGAGCAACTTTTTACTTTATTTTTTCTATTTGCCACATAGAGTGATATAAAGTCATTGACCGTGATTGAACCTCAATCATCCAAACCATTTTGTGTGAAAGAGTAAGAATTTGGTAAGAAGAAAGCCACTAACCATCTTTTCTTTCTTTTGGGGTTTCTTTTTAGAGCAACTTTTTACTCTTTTTCTATTTGTGACAGAGTGATATAAAGTCATTGATCGTGGTTGAACCTCAATTATCCAAACCAATTCATATGAAAGAGTAAGAATTGGGCAAGAAGAAAGCCACTGACTACTTTTTTTTCTTTTGGAATTTCTTTTTAGAGCAACTTTTTACTTTCTTTTCTATTTGCCACATAGAGTGATATATAGTCATTGACCATGATTGAACCTCAGTCATCCAAACCATTTTGTGCAAAAGAGTAAGAATTTGGTAAGAAGAAAGCCACTAACCATCTTTTCTTTCTTTTGGGGTTTCTTTTTAGAGTAACTTTTTTACTTTTTTTCTATTTGTGACAGGGTGATATAAAGTCATTCACCATGGTTGAACCTCAATTATCCAAACCAATTCATACGAAAGACTAAGAATTAGGCAAGAAGAAAGCCACTGACCATCTTTTTTTCTTTTGGAGTTTCTTTTTAGAGCAACTTTTTACTCTCTTTTTTTCTTTTTGTCATACAGAGTGATATAAAGTTATTGACCGTGGTTGAACCTCAATCATCCAAACCAATTCATACAAAAGAGTAAGAATTGGGCAAGAAGAAGGCCACTGACCATCTTTTCTTTCTTTTGGATTTTCTTTTTAGAGCTACTTTTTAGTTTTTTCTTTTTGCCACACAGAGTGATATAAAGTCATTGACCATGGTTGAACCTCAATCATTCGGACCAATTCATACGAAATAGTCAATCTTGAAATTTATCACTCAATGCCTTAGCACTTGAGATTTCACTAAATTTCCTCATATATTGGAAACCTTTATGTGATGGTACATTATTTTGTTGGACATACTAATAATAATTCTCATTTGGCAAGTGATGGTATTTGTCCATGCAAAATATACAAGGGTTTTGAAATGAAAGGTTACTATTACCCCGCTAATAACTTTAATGGGGAGACATGCCGGTCGTTTTAGAAAATGATGTCTTATTCGATATGTGTAATGCAAATCAAGCAACATTCATCGTGGGAAGTAATTCAAATGATAGTTCGAACACTTAAAGAAAAAAATTAAAAATGTCATGTACAGGTGTATCGTATGTGAAATTGTTGAATAGAAATTATAAATAGTCAAAAAAATAACATTTTTAATAATCGATTAACTATCAAATGTGTGGTAAAAAAGTTATAATACCTACACCAGGGCTATGTAAGTTGGTTACAAAGCCATCATAGAAAAGTTATACAACTTATGCGTAAGTTTACACAGATACACTTTTTAATGGCTATTTTCATTGTGATCAACGTTGCAATCAAATAAG
Organism: Eucalyptus victrix; assembly: GCA_016097545.1. Taxonomy (NCBI): domain Eukaryota; kingdom Viridiplantae; phylum Streptophyta; class Magnoliopsida; order Myrtales; family Myrtaceae; genus Eucalyptus; species Eucalyptus victrix. The sequence goes on from CM027837.1 coordinate 33,824,292, forward strand.
TAAGTGAGCAACATCTTCTAGGACTTGATATCATCACGATCCATTACTTGTAATCAAGTTGTGTTTATTATCATCAGACTGTGTCAAATTGTGTGGAATGACTTGTGATTATTGACACCTAAATTTTGATAGGCTAGTTAGGGTTAAATTACAAAGGATTAATTTTTAGCCCCTAAATAAGAAGAATTTCCATTAAATTACATAGCATGGAGGCATTAGGATACTTTGCATCAATGGTGATAAATTTTACTAATTTCGTAAAAAAAAAAAAAAAAATCAATAAATTCAAACAAAATTAATTAATTAAAATAAATATAGCGACCCTAAGGAGAGGGCCAAGCCTAACTTAGCCCTCCCCTATTTTTCTCTCCCCCCCCCCACCTCCTAGGCATGGGCCGGCCCACTTCCATCCCTCTCCGGCCCAGCCCATTGCTCATCTCTTTCCCCTCTCTTCTCCCTCTTCGCTCAATCGTGCGAGGGACCGTCGCTTGAGGTGGAGGACTGGCTGGCACTCCAAGGACCAACAGAAGGCAAGCTTCGGCCCATTTGACAACTCAAGGTTGTCAGTCAGGTTGAGGAGCTCAGGGCAACAGTCGGCAATCGAGTAAGGAGGAAAGAAAGGGACCGCCGGCGCCCCCCACGGACTACCATTCGCGCGAGAGACCGGAGGGCAGGAGGGTTCCTCTGATTCGACCGTTTGGCAAGTCAATTTATGGAGGAACGGATTATAAAATGGAGATCAGTTCGGGGAGAGAGAGGGATCCGACGGTGAGAAATTGAGGAAGGGTTCGTGTAGGTTTCCTTTGTTGCTCCGGTCTAAGTTCGCATTTCCCCGAGGATCTTGGTTTGGCGACACCAAGGCGGCTAGCCGTAGCCCGACTCGTTTCGGGCTAGTCTTTCGACCACCATCGTCGAGTTGGGTAGGGACTCGTGGCTGGTACCTCTTTTTTATACCCTATTTTCCCTTATCTTGTCCGGCAGGGGCAGAGACTCGTCGACACTCGCTTGCACTTGGTTTCGAGCGTCGGTGAGCCTTCCTCAGTCTCGGTGATGTGTTTATTTACCAATTTCTATTGAATATTGTTGCAAGCTCGACCCTCAATTGCCTCAATTTTCCCCTCTCGAACGGTGCCTACCACATGCTCGAAGAAATGCTTGAGCCAAACTTGTGTAAACTCGCCTCTGTATTGTGTTGACTGCCACACGTTTGTCAAAATGCCTAAACCAAACTAGCATAGTCCATTCCAAATCTGAGCTACTCTGAACTCTCATAAGCATGTTTCTATTCATAAAAGGAGGCCTCCCATTGACTAGCAACCATGTTCCCCATCGGAATCAATGGGTTGGTGATATTGGATGTGCACATTTTCTTTTATATATGTTTCTTGGTTGCTGATGTGTTATAGTTGTGATGTTGACCTTTCCTTTTTGGTGAATATTTGTGAAGACAAGAAACGAAGATTCCTAGTGAATGATAGTTCCTTATGATGTTTGATTGGATTTTTGATGGTTTGTTTTGTTCGGCTTGTCATGCATCATTGTTTTTGTGTTCGAGAGTGGCTGGTGGCCGGTGGTGGCCGTTGGTTCTGCACCGGTGGCATTGGTCCAGTGAATGCGTGTGTTCGGCTGACTATGGTAGGACTAGGAGGTAGGAGTGATCAGGTCCAAGGTGGATAGGGTCTAGACCTAGACCCTGTACCCGACCCTGTTATAATCGGTTCCTCTTTTTTGGACCATATACCCGACCCTGTTTGTATTGGACCTTGTACCCAACCCACCCTGTTTTTCCGATCCGGTTCTGGGGTCAACCTTGTTTCCATTGGAACATGTTTTACAATCTCTCGATATCCTATATGACTTCGAATTTTATATTAATACGCAAGAAAATAATATAATCTTCCTAATTTGTATCGAAACATTAAGTATTTGTAATAAATAAATACATTAACTTTTTGACTAAACGAAAAATTAAGGATCCACAAGGCTAATTATAATAAATAAAATCATAAAGCAAAGAATTAGCAACAAACATGGGTCTAATATTAGTTTTATTCCCACAACTACTATATGAAGCTACTCATTTATACAAGCATAATTCCTTCTACAAAAGAGAAATTAGGCGAGCCAATCCATGTGATACACAAGAATTTAGCAGTGACGAACACTGTCCATCCATCGGACGGTGCGAGAGGGAGCCGGTGAGGGAGGGAAGCAAGTGAGGAAGAGGAATGACAAAGGAGGAGTGCCATGTGTGTTTCAAAGAGCCAAGAGGAAAAACGTCGTATGATTGTGGGAGTAAGAATAGAAATCGGGGGGAAAAAAGGGTTTTAGACCTCTACTTACAAAATTGGTCCAGGAACCAATTTTCGAGTGGGTAATCACTCAGAACCTGTTCCCGGACTGATTTAAACCGGTTCTGAATTTTGGGAACCATTTCTAGACCGATTTCAATGGGAACTGATTCTCGACCCTATTTTCTGGGTGGGCCGGTCTGGGAACTAGGTATACCCGGTCCGATTGCACACACTTACTAGGAGGTGCTATGGTTTGGAGTTTGTGGTTCTAGGCCCTGCTCGAAGAAGACGACAATGAGGGAGAGTAGTGGACTTTGGGCTAATTTTAGATTTAGAGAGCCATGGGCTTGAAGTGTTAATTTGGGTGAATTTGCAAAAAAAAATTTACCAAACACAATTGCATTTCCCCAAGTAGCTTTGGGCATTCAGCATTTGCATTGGACTCAAAACCCCTTGCAAATGCTGAACTAAACGCAACCTAAGTGTTAGGTTTGATTTAGCTTGTTTGGGTTTATTTTTGGTTGAGTGGTCTTTGGGTTTTTGTCTTGTAGTGGCCAGATTGGGTTTTTGTCTTGTAGTGGCCAGATTGGGATTTTGTTTCATTATGCCCATTCCTTTCTTTAGGCCTTGATGTCCATCGCCCAATCTGCAAAATAGCGGCCACCCATGCTCGTCCAATGAAATAAATAAATAAATATTCCCAAAATTTCCAAAACATTTCTTTTTTCTAGAAATCAAGAAAAAGCTTAAAAATTAGTTTTGAATAGTTTTCTCTTAACATGTACAAAGCCTTGATTAAAAAACCAAAAAAAAAAAAAAAAAAAATCTTTTGCTCAAAGTTGGATAAGCCCTTAAGCTTTACCATAGGGATTGAGTGTTTTTGGAAGCAAATGTTCGCTTGTTATTTGCATATTTCCATTGTTCCAATGTGCCCTTTGATGCATGGATTACTGTTTTCTTAGCTTGGCTAGGAATTGAATCCTAGGATTCGTGAATGGTATAAAACACTGCATGAATACTTCATTTGACAATTGAACAAGTATAGGTGGGGCACTAGTTGATCAATCAGTGTAACCAAGTCCGCAACCTTAGATTCTCTAATTCATAGGAATAAAGTAATTCTCGTATTACTTTACTTGAATATCTAATTAATCCATCAAAAATAGATCAATGGTGATTCCTAAGTGAAAATGATTTGTATTTAAAAACTTGAACTATAAGTTGCGAATTGGTATGGCTTTGAAGAGCATGAGCCAGGTTTAATCTTAGTAATTCATAAGTCGAATCCTAAGTTTGACCATGGTACCTCCACATACCATGAGTAGGTTGCAACGTTGGGTGCACCACAAGGGTGACGACGATCAATCATTCAATGATCCTTCAAAGGATGTTGGCTTCCACAGACTTCTAATTGATGAAAGATTGACCATGGTACCTCCAAGTCTTCATTAAATTCTCATCATATTAGACTTGTTCTCCTCTTGTAGATATCTTCATTACTAATGAAAGATTGATCATAATATCTCTAAGTTTTCATGAAATCCTCATCATATTAGACTTGTTCTCTTGTTCTTGATATCTTCATTAGTCTTCACTAAACTCACACTGGTCATCAATATCATTATAGTCTTCCACCTCATTTGATATTGGCAACTACTCCTACCAACAATCTACTACTCCTAATAACGATCTGTTGCTCATGATAACAGTTTAAATATCTATCTTCTAGTCCTTCCAAGTAGATTGGCAATTATGACCCGACCAAGTTGTTCACTTTCATAGTCCTTCCAAGCTCTACCGAACATTCTCGTTCTAGCCCTGTTTATCATCACTAGGTCCATCCAACTGTTCATTAAATTTGGTACCTTCAAATCATCGACCGGTTCACCCTCGATCAAGGTCCTTCTAGATGTTCATTTTATCTAAAGGTCCTTACAATTTCTTGACATCTTAACACTCAATATCTTGTTCACTTTTGATATATGTTGCAACCGTTTGGTAGGGTAGAACACTCTTGGTTGTGACAGAGCATTTCTCATACTAACTCACATGGTTTTATGCAATTGGTTTGTGCATATATCACATGGTATACTCAACCAATACACAAATTAGTAGCCTTTGATTGTTTTGTTTATTCCAAACAACGTAGGGGATTTTTCCAACATAATGCATGTCTTTGTTCATTATAGCGACTTTGGATCTTCATGTAAATCTTAGAGTAATTTTGTTTTCCAAAGAAAATACCAAAAATATTAGCTTAGGTTGCACATTATAGAGTTTTGCATTATACTAATAAATGATTTGTTGGATCATGCGATCATGCATCATATTTAAGGCCTTTCATGCAGTCTTTTGAAAGAAAATAGTTTTCCATTTCAGATACAAAGTCATTAATACCTTTGCAAAGTCCATCCAAGCATGTTTATAGTTATTTTGTCAATCCCATAGTAAACTATACATATTAACATTAAGAAAAAGTGTCTCATTTTGGCCTGTGATTAAATTTGAAATGTTATGCTTCTTTCAAGTAAATTTATAATTTTTTCTTTGGACAAAATATATGTTTTGTCTGTTTTTCAAAAAAAGCTGTATGGATTAGTATTTTAGCCTTTCAAAAATAATAAAATCAATATATCTTTTATTATTATAGTTATTGTTAGATTTTGATCAATAATGACGGCCATTTGCTAACTCAGATTTTTATGCATTAGAGACAATAGGAAAAGAAAATTTGAAATGGTAAAATAGTATATAATGAAAGAAAACTGAAAAAGTAAATTTTGCAAATAAAAAGAAATGAAGTGGTAAAGAGGACAAAACTGAAAACAACGAAAAAGGAAAAAGTTAACTATGTGAGTGACTCTCATAGTATAGGAGGGAGAAACAGTGGAATGATAAAGTAAGAGGAAAGAGGAAAGGCAGAACTACATCGGACGAAGAAAATATTAAAAAAGAAATGGAGAAGATGAAAAATTAATTGAGGTCTATAATGGAAACAGAGAGCCATTCTCACCATTTTACATATGGAATTTCAGGCTTCTACAAGATATCATTGACCCTACTTTGCGGCTTTACAATGCTGTCTTTATGGTCTTAGTTGCAACTTTCTGAAAATTCTCTCGCCAAATCCTAAATTCTCAACACCTACCTAATCCATTCCAAAGGAAAAGAATTATCCCAAACCATAACAACCAAAACCCTAAACTCAACCACCATCATCGACTACTACTATGGATTGCCTCTAGCCGTCAGCACACCATCCCATGGTTTGTCATCCCTCTCTTACTCTTCATTTCCGATGGCCTTGACCCAAGTTGCCTAACAGCGACATTGACCTTGATCCGGGGCTGCTGGCCTCCTTCAAGTCATGAATGACCTCGGCAGCTCTGAACGTCCAATGGAGATCATGGGCCAAGGTCGTCCGTGGTAACTGACGATCTTCAATTGAGGTATTGAGCTGCAACAAAATCATGGATGACCTGGATTGAGTCCGTCCATCACGATAGGTGACCTCACTAGTTGAGGGGAGAGAGAGAGAGGCCCGAGCGTGAACATAGGGGAGGGGGTCGATGGTATTGGTGAGGAGGTGGGTCCATGGTGGCGGATGACGGTTATGTGAGGGGCTTGTGCATGATGGCAGGTAGCGCTTGAAGGCTTGGAATTTCTAAAGAGGGGCAATTTGATCTATCAATAAGATTTTGTCTTAGGATGGAAAGAAATATTTGGAGATACAGGGAAATAGAGTTTAAGGTGGGAAGAGTCTTGAGTCTTTTGCTTAAAGACAGATAGGCGTTAGTGATGGTGAAAAATAAGAAAATTACTTATTTCAAGATATTTTCATTAAAAAAAAATCAACAATCGGGATTTTCTATTGAGAATTGATAATTGGTATCGTAGAATTCTAAATATATTAGTAAATCACATTAAGGGAAATTTTTCGCACCTCAATTATCTTTGGTAAGTGGAATAGTATACTATCTCTCATTCCGATTTCCTTTATTGCAAATCTCTGGACTTTGGCCATAAATTGTGTTAATACAAACAATGCTCCAAATAAATGGAAGTATTGAAATATGTAGGGCATTCAATCTATCATTAAAAAAAAAAGAATTTGTATTATCATCATAAATTTTAAGCTGTTCATTTTGTAAGACAGTATAAATAAAAGAAGCCGAGTCTGATCAATTTGTCGGAAACACATTCCCACCATGCCTCGGGCCTTCTAAAACCCAAACAAAAATAGTGCGCCGATATTCCGAAACCACTTTTAATCAAAGGTTAATTGGACTTTCCTCAAGCCCTAGCTCATTCCATGTATGTGAACTGGATTTGCCATGAAACTATGAATCCTATGTACATATATTCCAATAGTCAAAACTTCAAATTCAGATCTACAATATATAAGCGAACTCATTGGATTTCAACCTTAAAACTCTACCTAAAATTTCATTCGTGCCTAAACCTTCTGTTAAGATAAATTGCAATATTATGTTAAGATATAATGGTCAATTGAACAATAATTATATTAAAAACTACTCCCACGAAGATCTCATATTCTAATTTGAATGGAAGTTTCAGTGGGCGTGCATACACACTCGACTTCCTGGGGTATTGAAAACCCTATAAGCCCCTTGAACCGCCTAAATTCGGGCCTTTAACCTGTGTAAGTAGCCCTAAACCACAGCAATTTACACCCAATTTGTAGGTTTCCGGTGGATGACTAGTTTCCGAACTGTAGATTCCCCAATGCCCCGACAAATTGCGCCAACCTTGGGGGTTGATTTCTCTAACATTAAAGCTAATTCATTGAGTATTCTCTGTCCGGCCATTTAAAATCATTTTCTTCTTTTTCTTGTCACGCGCATAAATATGCGTGCTTATGCTATTTTGTTTGTGTTCGTGAGAAAGATTCGTATGAATTCATATGATTAAATTTGGGATGCATGAACATCGGCAAAGATAGGATCATGTGTGAGGGCAGAAGTATATATGGTCATGCGAACCTGTGTCCGTTAGCAGATTAATGAACTTCCATTGCGTGTGTAAACGGGAATGCGGGTTTATGTATTTGAAATTCCGATCTTTGAAAGAATGTAGTCACTCAAATATATAATGTGCGATCTCATTATATGCACATTGAGACGGTATACAATGAACCAACTTACATCTTTTTTCCTCTTATATCAACGGAAAGTTTGGGCATTGAGCACCCGACTAATTCACACATGACGTGACAATTTCGCCAGTACACATACATTCAGTATTTTTTATTTTTTTAACTTTTTTTTTTGCTTTTCTCTCTCTCTCACTTTTTCTTTTTTTGGGTTTGGCTTTAGGGCCGACCATGGGGCAAAGGTCAAGTGCTTTGACTTTGTCTACTGGACCCCCACCAACCTGAGGTTAAGGCCCTGAGCAAGGTTGCTATCCTTACCTGGCCAAATCTAGTGAGGGTAGTGACAACCCTTGACTGTGGCTAGGGTTGACCAATAACCTCGCCCGCCTTAATACCAAACCCCCCCCAAAAAAAAAAAAAGGAGAAAAGTAAAAAAAATTAAAAATTAAAATATTATTAAAATATTATTAAAAAGTGCCACATTAGCGTCGGTTTGGTCATGTCGGTAATTTTCAGTCAAAATTGGCCACATGCACTCAATTGGTAAGAGGTAAAAATATTTAGAACTATTTTGGCAAAATTGAAAGATTTATAGCTAAATTGACAAAAGTGTAATAAATTTAGAACTTTTTGACAATTTTCCCCAATTGACTACTAGAATGGTGAAAAAGTAATTCAAAAGCATCCTTAGAAATGAGGTGCCATTACTAATATATATATATATATATATATATATATATATATATATATATATATATAGGAATTGCATCACAAATTACATGTTCCATCACATAATCATCATCCTCATCAATCATTATTGACGTATATATAAACTTGTAGCTGGCAGCACTATGATTGATTTTTTTACCACACTCTTCATGAACAATCCTCTATCATTTTCTTTTTCTACCTACTGCGTGTGTCGGTCAGTATAAATGATTCTGAAGAGATGCAATTTGATTCAAAGACCGCACATCGAACACTATGAAATCTAAAGGAATACTCAAATTGGAGCACAACTAGTTTAACCAAAATAGAAATGGGAACAAAGGAAAAGGAAAATAAGCAAACGGTGTTTGGATGCACTTTTGCACGTTCTTTTCCTCTTAAATTGACTCGATGGATTTTTAAATGTCTAAAATCGCTACTTGAAATTTCAACCTTTGGGCCAAAGTAGGTGCAATGTTTACGTAATCTACATGCACATAATTTACATGTTCGTATTATCGATAAATCGAAGGAAAAGACTCTCGATTTTCCACGTTGGCCTAGTATGAATTGAGTTGTCAAATAAACCGATTACGTTGTATTTTCTCAATAGCCAGGTTATGAAGAAAACAATTACGTCTATGCTCCAAGGTGATCCCAAAGGAATGTTGCAAGATTGCTCATTTGATTTCTAAGGAACAATCAACGTTCGTCAAAGGCAAACAGATTCAAGACAATATCCTTATTGTCCAAGAAGTTCTTCACCAGTTTCGAACACGTAAGCATACTAGCAAGTTCAATGCAATTCTCAAAACAGATATGAAAAAGGCCTATGACAGAGTGGAATGGGATTTCTTATGTGATTACCTCCTTAAATTAGGTTTTCAGCCAAGATGGGTAGGGTGGATTATGATGTGTGTCACAACTTCATCTCTAAGTGTGAAATTTAATGGAGAACAATTACCCTACTTCTTTCCCTCTCGAGGACTGAGACAGGGTGATCCCTTATCACCTTATCTTTTTATTCTCTTGGCTAATGTTTTGTCTACTTTAATTACTCATGCCGTAAGTATAGGACATATCAAAGGTCTTCGGTTGAATAGATGGTGTCCTACCTTGTCACACTTATTTTTTGCTGACGACGCCATATTCTTTTTAGCTGGCACTATCTCCGAATGTCACAACTTAGCCAATATTTTAAATTTATATTGTGTGGCCACAGGGCAGTTGATTAACCGAAACAAATCAGGTCTCACCTTTACCAAAAATTGTCCTATCTCTTTACAGTATAAATATTCGTATTTCGGTTTTGCAAAGGACTGGAAAATATTTGGGGCTGCCATTAGATTGAGGAAGATCAAAGAAGGAGCTGTTCTCTTGGATCATAGGAAGAGTTAATGCCAAACTTGAGGGATGGAAAGAGAAATTTACCAGTAGATGTGGCTGACCAAACTAGTTTGTCTTCTGAGTAAAGAGGTTGAATTGGTATAGAAAGAATTTCTATAGCAACCTGTTCTTCAAAGGATCTTTGAATCACCGATATATTCCAGTTATGGTGAGTCTAGTCAATAAGATCTGCCACTTTAACTGGTTCTTCTCTAGCTATAACGCATTCTATTTTTCTTTGACAAATAAGACAGCAGTCATTAGCATTTTCCTAGGATTTTACGTAAACCTCTTTGAGATAAATAATCTTTTCGATAGATAATTCCCATCGGTAACCAACGATCACCACGAATTCGAATATGATTTGCATTCCCAACAGACCAGCAAAGATCTGGTAAAAGAGCATCCCTGCCTCTAAGAAGGCTTTGCCATCCCCAAGATGGCCAAGTTCCTCTGGCAGCTGATAAAAAATCAATCGAGTGAAAATACAAACCCTTAAAAAGAGCTCCCCATAACGAGTCAGGATGGTTTAGCATTCGCCAAGCCTGTTTTCCCAACAGCGCTTTATTCAAAGTAAGAATGTCGCGGAATCCCAATCCTCCTTGCATCTTTCTGTCTCTCAAAACATCCCATTTTTTCCAATGCACGCCTCCCTTATTCTGATTAGTTCTCCACCAAAATCGGGCAATACACTTTTCAATAGATGAACATAGCTTTTATGGAAAATGTTTTTTATGCAACTCAACAATTGGGATGGGCCATCTTTGGAGGCACCAAGGTCCGCCACATGCAAATAGCTTCAACTTAATGGAGTCATTAACTGTCACATGATGTGATGGATGATTACACCCGAGAGTGAATAACGAAATTGTTAGTTATATAAGGATGTACGTGCGCATGTATGGATACATGAAAGAATTTAATCAAGGAATGTGATATTAAAAGGATGACGTGGAGGTGCTCCCCCTCAACCATGCATAATCAAACTGATATATATATATATATATATATATATATATATATATATATATATATATGTATATTTGATTTTCGCAGGCCAATTGACCTTTAGGTGATTAGTTGTTTTCCCATGACATCTATAATTTTTTGTTTGTAATTGACAAAGAAATTAAATTATTGGTGGCTATCTCCTAGAATGCATTTGAATCATTGTAGCACACCCCAACCTAGAAAAGGAAAGATTCTAGAAGGTTTTTTCTTTAAAATGATTTGCTTGTTTCGTTAAGAAATAAATTTATCAAAAAACATTAGCATTGTTAACCAACAGTTTAGGCTGGACCTATTATAAATAATGAAAGCATTTCCATTCATTTAATTTTTCTAAGCGACACAAACAATATTTCGAGGAAAAAAATTTTTTAATAATTGATTTTTTGCAAAATAAATACATCGTAATTCCTTGCTCGTCAAAGTTGTGATGCTTAGCATATCTCAATGTACAAAATTGCCCTTTAAATCATCAAAGAGTCATGCTTAAGCCTAGAGATCACTTACGCATAATACAATCACATGATCAATATGCTTGTAGAATTATTAGGCGATATTAGACAGAATAATACTAAAAATGTTAAAAGTTGTGTATGATACTCATTTTAGCGTTAAAAGTTTTTGTCAGATCATTTCAGTACCAAAATTAGAGGAAAAAAATGATTACTTAAAGAGAAATTCTGGCAAAAAAATAATACGTGGCTTTTATAATTATAAATTTTATGTAACTTGGCATATTATTTAAAAAAATCCAATCCATGTGCTTGTCACTGAAGTAATCGCTTTTTGATAACGATTAATATTGAATTGATCACTTTAAACAAAATTTGGCACTAAAATAATCATTATTTATAATTTTTAGACGATATCGTTTAGGAGTTATGTGTTGACTAGGCATGCCAGTGCGTCATGTATAATTAAGAAATTAATACAATATGGTCACGTCGGATTTTCAACGAGATAGATTGAAGTTGAAACTTAAGTTATCCCTTTAAAAAAAAAAAAATTGTTGATGCCCAAAGTTGCCAATATCATCATGTGTCGATCATGAGGATAGAAGGTAGTAACAAATCACATGCTAATCATGAGGATGAGGAAAAAGTCAAGATGCACAAAGATGTTTGATTGAATGTGGATGAGCCTATGAAAGGAAATATATGGTTTGATGGTAAGCAAAGGACTTACCACGTGTCTAGATATCAAAATAATGCCATAGATACGGAATTCAAACAGTATTTGAAAGTGCTAGTATGAACACCTAGAAGGGAGTGAATAGGTGGAAGAAAATTTTCGCAAAATGTAGTAAAATATTTTGCTTTTGAAACTAAGTCTGAAGAACAACAGACTTTGAGCGAGTTCAGACCTTAATAGTTAAATAGAACTACGAACAAAATAAAGGAGTTCGGGGAAGAGAATAAGAATACATAATTTATAGTGGTTTGGCTTAAATCAAGCCTACATCCACTCTCCCACGCTAATAGCCTTATGGTTGGATTCCACTATGCAATCAACAAGAGATTACAACTTTGAGTGAAAACACTTAATGGTATATCACATTATCTCACTAAGTCACTCTTTTGGTATTTCTCTCATGATCACAAACGTTTAAGCTTGCCAAAAACAAGTATATGATCGAAGTTCGCTCAGATTTTGGAATTATAAATTCTACGCTCCGTCTCTTACTTGCTCATCAGTCATTTGTCTCCTTAAATACTTATCCACTTCCAAATTAGCCATTGGATAGTATCTAGAAGATCATCTTCTAATCTACCCATTGGATAGATCTATATCTAAAAGATATGGTAACCGCTGAGTGATAGAAGTAGAATCCCAAATTAATTCTGATCGCCCATACAAACAGAATCTTGGTTTCCATAAGTAGAGCTTCTTCGTATAGAAAGTTCTTGTCTTCAAGATCCAATTGTCAATAAATTAGATTAAGTTAATTAAATCAATTTTGATATAGAATCCAAATTAGATCACTAGCTGTTATATGTTTGGAGCCTGTGTTATGTTCTATCAAGTTGTGTCGTTATGAACATACTTCGTTCTGAAGCTACTACATTTTGAATTTGTTGCTGTTCTCCAGAAGTCTGAACCTCTTCAGGGAAGTAGACTTTGTAAAGTCTGGAACAGATTCAAACTCTTCAAGTTGAGTTTGTTCTAGACCTTGTCACGTTCTGGACTTGTGTCTCATTCTGGATGTAAAGTCTGAGAGTGTTATGTCTGAAGTAGAGTCTGAGTGTATTCCATCTAAAGTAAAGTCTGAGTGCAATAGACTTTACAATTTGGACGTAAGTTGGAACATATTCTGTTTCTAAACAGATTTAGTTTTATGGTTTGAACACAATCTGAATAAGTTCGGCTTTAGCATAAATCTGTCTTCTAGTTCTTCCAAGTATAGACTTTGATAATATCATTTACATGTTCTATTATCTACATAATCCGTTACTCAACCATTGAACATGTTACTAGCCTTTGATTTATTTTGTTATCTTCAAAACATCATAAGGGATTTCCCTAAGCTGTGTCATTGATTAAATTCTTACATAGTTTAGAATCAGAGGTGAGAGTTTGCAAGTTGTCGACCATCAATGTTGTGATGTGTAGATTGAAAATAACATTTGCATTTTGATATCCTCTATCCAAATTAAGCACAGAACCTGAGTCTCCTCTAATAAAAGCCGAAACATATCCTTTGTTGTGGGAACAAAATCGGTGAAACAAAGTGATACTTAAGTAATCTGAAAGAAATTTTTTGCATTAAAGTGAACGTCATACACAAATTTTGACACTTATAGTATCATTCTCCCGGCAATAATAAGACAATGGCATCTAAACTTTAGTCTAATGTGCAATATAGTTATTAAAATTTTAGTTCCATGCATAATATAATTCCTAAATTTTTAATTTGTTCAACATGGCCCATAAACTCTTGATAAATGTTCAATGTACTCCTTGGACTATATGAAAATATTTAAAAGTTTAAAGATCGTATTACACATGGGATTAAAGCTCTGGTACTATTTGTGTAACAAGAACCCATGGTGGCAGCTCGATAAACCCTAAACCCTAATTTCCATCTTCTGCCCCTAACCTTCGCGGACTTATTGAATCATCTCAGCCTTCAGCTTTCTCTTTCTCTTTCTGGATGCGGATTCTTTTCTCTTCGGCGTTTGGAACTCTCCCAATTTAACATCAATCGACACACAGCCTGCTCGACCTCTATCCGTCTTACCCTGGGTTCGTTCCCTCACTTGCCTCTCGTAGAGCTTGCTCCAATTGGAAGAGGATGAGGATACCCATGCTCTCTCTTTCATTTGCTCTGCAAGAGATTAGGTAAGTTCTGGTCGGTAGTGGATGGAGTAGTTTCTGGGGATATGTTAAAGGAATGCCGTCTCACCCTCTTTGTGAGACTGTTCTCAAACCCTACCGTGAATTTCCAAGCCTTTGCGAATGTGATGAAAAGAGCCTAGAGAACTGAAGATATGGTTTCTGCCGACATGGGTTCTGGCCTTTTCGCATTTACGTTTAAATCTGAAGGAGACAGAAATAGAGTTGTAGAATCTGGTCCATGGTCTTTCGCAAATCACCTCAAATTGCTTAAATCATGGGAACCCAATACGCCTTCTTATTGTTATGAATTTGCAACTTGTGCCTTTTGGGTTCAAATTCGCGGATTGCCCCTTGAATGGTACTGTGTGGATGTTGTGAACGTAGTTGCTCCAGGGATTGGGAAGGTTTTAGATGCGAAAGTGGAAAGGGAAGGGTTTTTATCACCGGGAGCAAAAGTACAGGTCAACCTGGATGCTCCTTTGAATTCTGGTACCCTTGCTAGTTACGGAGGTACGAAGCTTTGGCTTGATTTTAAATACCGAAGGCTGCCACATTTTTGCTGTTCATGTGGTGAGCTGGGTCATTATGCCAAGCATTGCATAGAGATCCCTTATGAAGAAGGCAATTTTATTCTGGAAAATGACCTTTATTTTGGGAAATGGCTGCGGGCAAAGGTTGATGAATCAATTCTGGAAGGACTTTTATGAAGCGAAGGTCAAAGAAGATATATAGTTTCAGATCCTTCCGTCAACGACACTCAAATTGTGGCTTTTGTGGAAGGAACTTCTGGCCCTGATAACCTGCAGTTAACCATTATGGAGAATACAGTAGAAGTCTCTGAAATTAGAAGAGAAAACCTTTTGAAGTCAAACCCAAGCTAGACTATCGTTCAAAATTCCCATCCCTGCAGAATCTCGTTGCATTTTCCATTGTTTTCGTCCAATTCAAAAAGCTCAAAAGAAGAGTAGGAACTTTGTTGCAGATGTCTAGACACAAAGCCATTGAAACGAAGTTACTATGTACAAAACTAAGATAATGCTATGTTCAATATCTATGAACAGGTCTCCACCTTATTTTCTTGTCAAGGAAGTGACACTTGTTTCAATGTTGTTCTGAGCCTAAATTGTGATTCCAAAGTCTCGGACTTGTGCAACCAAGCCCTTATTTAGAAGAACGTTGCTAGGCTTCATATTGTATGGTTGGCTGTGGTCGAGATATTCGAGCACCATTGCGACATCGACCATTATCTTCACTTGCTATTGGAGACCCAAGTTGTAGTTGTTGGAGTACAGCCACTATCCCTAAGCCCCTGTTGGGCACGTATTGCAGCAACACAGCTCTCTGATCAGAGTTCGTGTAGCTACTGATCACCTTGACGAGATTCTGGTGCCAATTATGCGGAAAACCTCACATTCTATGCAAAACTTTTCAGAGTGCCTTTGATATAGAAATTTAGTAATTTGACTGCAACGTTCGTCCTAGTTGGCTAGAGTCCGTTTGTATACAGAGCTAAAGCTCCCTGCTTTGAGCAAATTGCTTTACGTGAAATTGTTAGTAGCAGAGCAAAGTTTCTGATATGATATCGCCAGGTGGTTAATTGCAGGAGGGCTTTTCTTACCAGTGTTTTGACACTTTCTGAGCAAGCAAATGAGAGAGGCTAAAAGTATAGCTGATATAATTGGCACCATAATGTATAGTAACCGGAGTCGATCGTCGCTTAAATGTTGCCATTAGACTAGCCACTCTTTCATTACCAAAATGGGCTCTTCAAGGGTTGACTTGGGAGATTTGATAAATGGACTGAGTTTCCTATTGTCTTATCCTTATTATTTGGATTGCGGATATATATAATCAAGCAGCAACGTGGGTTTCACTTGAAGTTTAGCAACATCGTGGTTTGAAAATGTGTGTTATATTACATGAAATCTTTAGGCTTAAGGCAGTCTTATATTTTCTGGAAGTGGATGAAGTTTGAAGAAAGGTTATGAACTATTGAACAAAACCAAAAAATTGTAGTCAAACGGCTCAACGATTGTATGCTTGATATGGCTAGTACAAGTACCTAGAGAGGGGTGAATAGGTATATAAAAGATTTTTCTCTTGATAATAGCGCAATACTTAGATAGTTGAAGGATTTGCAACAAATGATAATCAATGTAAGACTGAGTAAAGGAAAGAGAGAATTAAACACGCGGTTTATAGTGGTTCGGCTTGATTTAAGCCTACGTCCACTCTTCTGCACTGACAGCCAATTTGGCTGGATTCCACTATGAACAAAGATATGTTACAGTGTTGATCTTCCTTGATTTCTAGGTGTAGATGATCTACCACACTCGCTCAAGGTATCACCAAGTATAGACACTCTC
Organism: Eucalyptus victrix; assembly: GCA_016097545.1. NCBI lineage: Eukaryota > Viridiplantae > Streptophyta > Magnoliopsida > Myrtales > Myrtaceae > Eucalyptus > Eucalyptus victrix. The sequence goes on from CM027837.1 coordinate 33,840,503, forward strand.
TGTGTATACAATTTCGCTCAGACTGTATCGACTAATAATCAAGATGCTTCAGACTCTGGAATTTCTCTATCGATCACGTACTCAAACAACAATAATGTCTTCCTTTTTATACTCCTTTATGCCATCATACACGTTGGCACTTACCAAAGGAATTCCTCCAATCTACCCGTTGGACGGAATCAATCAAGAAGATCATTCGAGCTATTAAAGGAACATGACGATAGCCCATCAATCCTGTTCGCCCATACAATCAGGATCTTGGTTTCCAAGAATAGAACATTCCAAGAATACTTCGTCGACCATCGGATCTTCAATTGATCTGGATATGAACAAAAGAATCCGTTATCTTTATCCAACCAAAAAAATCTTCTCCAAAGTATAGGATTAAATCCTCAACCATATACTTCGGTTCTGGATTTCCTTCGCCACTGGATCAGAAAGACTGTCAATGAGAATAGCTTTGAGTCTTGAGTCTTGAGTCTTGAATCTTGAGTCTGGTGATCGAGAAAGTCTTCGAGACTTTAAACTAGACGATCTGAGATATCCGAGACTAGGCGATAGAAACGTTTTGTCGGCTTCAAAATATTCGGAAAGATTTCTCCAACAATCTCCCCCTTTTTGATGGTGACAAAACTTTCCTGTAGATTTGAACCACTTTGACCTGCAAAAACATTTCTCAAGCAATATGGCTATCTCATAAAGATTTAACAAAACAACCAGACTATGCATCCACAGAAAATTGGTTAGTCTTTCATGAGTAATACCATATAACGACACTTGATATAAATGCAAACAGTCAAGCATCTAAATCCACAGCCAATTTAGTCAAATTCAAGTTCACACCCAAGTTCACTCAAGTCATACTCAAAAACAAACACATTCAACCACAAAAATAAATTTAAAGTCAAAGAAAGTTGGTTGGTTCAAATTGCTTCTCCCCCTTTTTGTCATCATTAAAAAAGGTGAGAAAGGAGTCAGGCCTGCTTGGGAATGCGCACGATCTGGAAATCTCCCATGGACTGGACTACGCCTTCTAGCCTCTTCAAGTCCTCCCTTAGTTGAGCTACCTCCTCTCCTTTGGCATTGGCTTGAAGTTGTAGAGCGAGATCTTTCATTTTATCCTCTAGGGTAACTGAAGATGCTTGTCCAGCATTCTTCATGGCTTGAATTTCACAGTCCATAGCGTAGATTTGGCCACGCATTTCCAGAAGAATATCCATAATATGACGAAAATCTGCAGAATTGTCCGTCTGTGTACTTGCATTTGCTTTCTCAGATGGAGTGAATGCAGACGATGGCGCTTCTATATAGTCTTGCAGATTTGGTGTTGTCGTATCGTGTCCTTCTTCAGGCAATTGAGAAGCCTGAAATTCTTCTGCGTCTGCTGGAGATTGTCTTAGACCTTCACAATTGGCAGCATGAGGTGTGGACCTTTCTTGCTCGCCAACTCCCCCTGTCTCTAGGACATCAAGAGGGGAAGAGTGATGATCATGCTCTTCTGTATCTTGATTCCCCTTCTCTCCAGATTCAGCTGCAGACTTTTCTTGCTCTTCTTCTCCTTCTTCTTCAGCTTCTTTCTCCTTCTCTCGCTGCTCTTCTTCTTCTCTGTTCTTGTCTTTCTCCTCTTCTTCTCTCTGTTTCTTCTGATGTTCTGTTGATTGAGGAACAGAATGTCTGGTCCTTATCAAGGCAGTGATTGTGAGATCTTCCTCCTCATCTTCATCCTCCAAGATGAGAGTTCTCTTCTTTTTGGATGGGGCACCAATGGCCTCCTTTCCTTTTCTCTTTGAAGCAGACGGAACTGGAGTCTTCACTTTGAATTTCTCCATTGCCTTGGAAAGTTCTTTCAGACGCATCTTTGTTAACATCTTCAAACCTACCACCATCTTATCGCACGGTCGAACACAAAGTGAATGTGGCGGTTCAATATTCATGTGTCTGAAGATCTTGATCACCAGACCAGGGTAAGGCAATTGTCCCTTGTCTTTCGACATTGCTCTGTACATGTGAAAGAGAATAGTGTGAGGGAGAGAGAACTTCTTCCCTGAGTTGATTGCGTACATCAATTTTGCTTCGGAATTAGACACATCAGTCTTTGATGTAGACTTCGGCCTAATGCAATTGATAACAATTTTGTGCAACACAATATTGATGGCACGCATCCTTGAATAGATGATTTTTCCCTCAATATCTCTATCTTCGACAAGGTCCATTAAGGCACGAGCAACTGAGACTTTGACTAGTTGATAACGTCCTCGTTCAACTCCAATTATGTTCGCCAACATGTCCACGTCTACCACATAATCCTGATCTCGAACACTGAATGATATTCTATTCGCATCTATAAAGCTGAGATTCGAATAGAAATATGCAATCAGTTGTGCATAGCCATCCATGGTATCAGTGCAAAAACGTTCCAGTTGAAGCAGACTGAACTTCTCCCTTAAGTTCACATTTACAGCATCCAACAAATCGAAATCGACACTCCTAGGGTTTATCACCCCTCGTTTCAGCAGTTTGAAGAACAAATTTTCCTGTTCCTTCGATTTAAATAACTCCATCCTCTTTCTCTTCACCTTCGCAGCAACACCCATTCTCGGTTGAAAATCACTGAACATTTTGTCATCGTCGTTCCCATCAGTCGAATTTGGTCCCAACATACGAGGGTCACTGGGAATATTCGCAAGTGCTTCCTCTACTTTACCTTTGGGAGCAATTCCCAAATCCTCCATTCTTTTCAGAAAGATATACTCATTCCCATAATGCTTATCTTTGAGAAAATCATCCACGTATTTCAACGGAGTCCCAGTACTTTTCAATGCACGGTAGAGTTTGTAAATATAAGAGGGTTTTTGGACTCTTACAGGGTCTGCGTCCTCGATTATCTCTTCCTTCGGATGTTGACCCGCACCTTGTGGGGTAGATGGCGTTGAGTGACGTGGTGGAGAGTGAATCGGGCTCTGTTGCTGACTCGATAATTCTTCCTCTTCGGTGAGATCGAAATGGGTAGGTCCCTCCTTCATCCTCTGTGGTCCCCTGTTCGCGATTCTTGAAGACTTCCTCGAAGAAGACATCCTTCCTTGTCGCTGAAAGATTCCTTTGCTTGCTTTCCCAAGAAAAGATGACAACTTTCTCGAAGATGAGCACGAAGTAAAAACCAGATTAGGAGGAGAATGCTTTTTAGGGTTTTGAAGATTGAAAATGAAAACTGTGTATATATAACTCAATTTTGAAAAGGGAAGTTCAATCGGTACAAGGAAAATGTACGAATACCTCTTTTCGAAATCAATAACTGCCAAAATTAATCCTTTTGAAAAGACAAGTTTTTCGATTTTCACGGAGACTACAAAATAACTAAACGAAAGATCATACATTTTCGAGTTTAGATAAAATAACAACTTACAGTCTATAGTCATCAACGTCTGAGTCTGAGAGATTTGAGTCTGAGAGATTTGAGTCTGACGGTCATCAACTTTCAGAGTCTGAAGGTTGGTGAGTCTCTAGACTTTAACTTCTTCGAGCTTCAAAATGTTGAGTTTGGAACGGATAAAGTCGAATTGATTTTTCTCCAAAGGCTTTGTGAATATATCCGCTAGTTGACTTTTTGAATCAACAAATTGAATCGAGATTTCTCCATTTTGAATATGATCTCTGATGAAGTGATGTCGAATCTCTATATGCTTTGCTCTTGAATGAAGAATTGGATTTTTGGTGAGATTGATTGCGCTGGTGTTGTCACATTTGATTCTGTGCATGAGTCTTCAATCCCAAAGTCTTGTAGCTGTTGTTTTATCCATAGAATTTGCGAACAGCAGCTTCCAAGGGCTACATACTCTGCTTCTGTTGTTGAGAGAGCTACAGTGCTTTGTTTCCTTGAAAACCAAGACACTATCCTGCTTCCAAGCAACTGGCAAGTTCCTGAGGTACTCTTTCTATCGACTCTGCAGCCGGCCAGATCTGCGTCTGAATATCCCAGAAGATTAAAGTCTCCCTTCTTAGGATACCAAAGACCAATGCTTGAAGATGAAGCAACGTATTTAATGATACGTTTTGCAGCACTGAGATGGGATTATTTAGGATCTGATTGAAACCTAGCACAGATGCAAACACTCAACAAAATGTCAAGTCTAGAAGCAGTTAGATAAAGAAGTGAACCGATGATGCTCCTGTACAGCTTTTGATCAACTTTCTTCCCTTCTTCATCCTTGTCTATCTTCAAAGAACTTGACATTGGTATATCGGTCTTCTTGCAATTTTCCAATCTAAACCTTTTGACAAGATCATTAGCATATTTTTCTTGGTAAATGAAAGTTCCTTCCTTCAATTGCTTTACTTGAAGACCAAGAAAGAATGTTAATTCTCCCATCATACTCATTTCAAACTCATCCTGCATAGACTTAGAGAATTTCTTGCATAGACTTTCATTAGAGGATCCAAAAATAATGTCATCCACATATATTTGAACGAGTAAAAAGCTTTTGTTTTCCTTTTTGATAAATAGAGTAGTATCTACTTTACCTTTGACAAAACCATTATGTAATAAGAACTTACTTAGTACGTCGTACCAAGCTCGAGGTGCTTGCTTTAAACCATACAAGGCCTTTTTCGGTCGAAGACCGAGTCGGCTTCTTTGGGTCTTCAAACCCAGGTGGTTGTTCCACATAAACTTCCTCTTGGATAAATCCATTTAGGAAAGCACTTTTGACGTCCATTTGGAATAACCTGAAATTTTTGTAACAAGCAAACGCAAGTAATAGACGAATAGCTTCTAACCTTGCTACAGGAGCGTAAGTCTCATCATAGTCTATTCCTTCTTCTTGCATGTATCCTTTGGCCACGAGTCTTGCTTTATTTCGTACGACTTTTCCTTTTTCATTCATCTTGTTTCTAAACACCCATTTGGCTCCAATAACAGTTTTACCTTTTGGTTTAGATGTCAATTCCCAGACATCATTAATGTTGAACTGTCTGAGCTCCTCTTGCATAGCTTCGATCCAGCTTTCATCAGATAAAGCTTCTTCTATGCTTTTTGGTTCAATTTCAGAAATGAGAGCCACAGCACTATACTCTTCACGTCTTTTGGATCTGGTTCGAATTCCTTCGTCAATTTCACCGATTATGAGATCTTTGGGATGACTGGACTTATGCTTCCAGTTACTGGTTGATTTGTCTGGATGATGATCTCTTTCTTTATTTGAATCTTTATGAACATCTTGATGCTGGTCTTCAGTCGAGACATTTCTTGAGTTGTCGGCTTTGGAAAGTCGGAGCGGATTCGAGACTCTTCATCGAGTCGGAATTTGGATTCATCTTGCGTAGAGTCTTGAAATTTGACATTCATTGACTCCTCCACCAACTGGCTCTTCTTGTTGTAGACTCTGTAGGCTTTGCTTGATGTAGAATATCCAAGGAAGATGCCTTCATTTGATCTTTCTTCAAACTTACCAACTCAATCTTTTGCATTTTTCAATATAAAGCATTTGCAACCGAACACATGAAAGTATGAAATAATGGGCTTCTTACCTTTGAATAATTCATAAGGGGTTTTCTCAAGAATAGGTCTTAAGAAGACTCTATTGATGATATAGCATGCTGTTGAAACAGCTTCAGCCCAAAATCGTGAAGAAATTTTACTTTCAATTAAAAGAGTTCTAGCCATTTCTTGAAGAGATCTATTCTTCCTTTCCACTACTCCATTTTGCTGAGGAGTGTATGGAGAGGAGAACACATGCTTAAATCCATATTCATCACACAATTTTGTGAAATCTTGATTTTCAAATTCACCTCCATAATCTGTTCTTATACTTGAGATAACACATCCTTTTTCATTTTGAACCTTTTTAGCAAAGTTTTCAAAATACGAAAAGGTTTCTAACTTACTTGCAAGGAAATATACCCAAGTAAAGCGGGAGTAATCATCCACAATTACTAGGCAATATTTCTTACCTCCAATACTCTGGGTTCTGGTTGGTCCGAAGAGATCCATATGCAGCAATTGTAGTACATGATTAGTAGAGACATGATTTATTGGCTTAAATGAATTTCTTACCTGCTTTCCCAGAATACATGGTGTGCATGGATCGGTCTTTTGATATGGTAATTTTGGTAGACCTCGAACAAGCTGCTTTGATGAGATTTTGGCTAATTGCTTCATGTTGACATGACCAAGCTTTCTGTGCCATAAGCTTGCTTCATCTTGAATTGAGATTAGGCATTGTGATTCATTTAATTTCATGTCTAAAAGGTAGATATTTCCATGCCTTCGACCCATGAAAGACTGAGTAGAGTCTTTACTGATTCCAGAACATATTCCTTCGAAAGGAGATCTTGAAACCAGTATCACACAATTGGCTAATCTTTGAGGAGGTTATAGTTGAGTCCTTCCACTAGAGAAACATTGCTTATTGTGAGATTTCCAATTTTCACAGTTCCAAATCCCACAATGCTTCCTTTGCCGTTTCCTCCAAATGAAACATTTCCACCGTTTACTTGAACAAGCCTTATGAAGCACTTTGAGTCTCTGTCATGTGTCTTGAACATCCATTTTGTCAAGATACCACTTTACCTTTTTCTTGACGGAGACCTGCATTTAAAAGAAAGTCTCAAGTTTTCTTTGGTACCCAAATTTTCTTGGGTCCTTTGGTGTTAGTAGGATAAACATTATTAGGCCATGCTTTCTTAACAGGCTTCCAAACCATAGGACACTCTTTTTCAAAGTGATCCTGACTGTTACACTTTGAACACCTTAGAGCATTTCGACCTACAGACTTTACAAAAACTTTCTTGAAATGATTTTTGTAAGCCTCTCTCGACGGTCTTTTCTTAATTCTTTCTTTTACTTTTGGAAAATCAATCAAAGGAATTGTTTCTGCTGTCATGCCTAGACCAAACTTATTAAAGTAAGGTCTTTGAACTGAAAGAACTTTTTCAAGTTTTTCCGATCCTATCGAAAATTTCTTTGAAATATTTGATAAGTCAGATTTTAAGAAAACATTTTCTTTCAAAAAATTATCTTCTTTTTCTTTAAGAGTAGAAACATTTAGGTCTAGACTTTTAACTCTTTCTTCTAAAATGGCTTCCTTTTGTTTTAGAGCTGAGTTTTCCTTTTTGAGTTCGGAAATCCTTTTAAGAGAAGTCTTAAGACTGAAACACAGTTCATCAATGTATTTAAAGACTTTGACAGGAATTTTAAAATCACTTACCTCAAATTCACTGTCGAGTCGATCCGAAATCGAGTCGAGTCCGAATGTGCCATCAGACATATGTTGGCATATTCATTATCACTTTCTTCACATTCTGTATCACTCCAGGTTTCGGCTTTGAGAGCTTTTCGAAACTTCTCAACTTTTCCTCTTTTCTTCTTCAGAAGAGGACAGTTGGGTCTAATGTGTCCCTTTTTCTTACATTCGAAGCAGACTACATCTTTGTTTGGTTCCTCATCATCAACAGACTTGGTCTGCTGTCTCTGGAAACTTTGTTTCTTTGAGTTGAACCTTCTACCTTTTCTATTCAGTTTTCTGAATCTTCTTATCATAAGAGCAAGCTCCTCGTCGTCCATATCATCTCCTGAATCTGTATCATCAGAATCATCATTTGATTTTAATGCAATGGATTTCTTACCTCTTGGATCTTCGTCTTCATTTATTCGTTCCACTTCATAAGACTGAAGAGTTCCAATTAGCTCGTCGACAGATAGAGGCATAATTCTTTGCGTCTCTCTTATTGAAGTCTTTATATGATTCCAATCCTTGGAGAGTCCACGCAGTAGCTTGTTCACCTTCATGGGATCAGAAATTTTTTGTCCTTGGTTCTCAAGACCATTGACAATATCTGTAAAACGACTAAACATGTCAGTTATAGATTCTCCTGGCTTCATTTTGAAGGCTTCATATTGACCGAGGAGAATGTTGATTCTGGTCTCCTTCACTCGATCCGTTCCTTCATAGGTGATATGTAATCTATCCCATACTTCTTTTGCTGTAATACAAGAAGATATTCTGTTATATTCAGTTGGAGACAAGGCATAATATAAAGAGTAAATTGCTTTTGCATCGAGTGCTTGTCTCTTGTTTATCTCTTCCTGAGTCATTCCGCTGGCATCAACAGTTTCTTTCCCTCTTTCGAGAGGCGATGCAGCGGTAGGAGTGATTCCTCTTTCCACAACGTCCCATTCCAGAGGATTCTTTGATCGTAGGAAAGCTTTCATCTTGTTCTTTCAGATGTTGTAATCCTTTCCATCAAAGTAGGGTGGTCTGGTATTGCTTTGCCCTTCCACCAGCCCTAGTGCTAGCATACTAGCCATGGATCTTTTACTCTGAAGTAAAACACTTCAAATAAAGTAAGAACACGAGCTCTGATACCAATTGATATGGCTAGTACAAGTACCTAGAGGAGGGTGAATAGGTATATAAAAGATTTTTCTCTTGATAATAGCGCAATACTTAGATAGTTGAAGGATTTGCAACAAATGATAATCAATGTAAGACTGAGTAAAGGAAAGAGAGAATTAAACACGCGGTTTATAGTGGTTCGGCTTGATTTAAGCCTACGTCCACTCTTCTGCACTGACAGCCAATTTGGCTGGATTCCACTATGAACAAAGAGATGTTACAGTGTTGATCTTCCTTGATTTCTAGGTGTAGATGATCTACCACACTCGCTCAAGGTATCACCAAGTATAGACACTCTCTGTGTATACAATTTCGCTCAGACTGTATCGACTAATAATCAAGATGCTTCAGACTCTGGAATTTCTCTATCGATCACGTACTCAAACAACTAGAATGTCTTCCTTTTTATACTCCTTTATGCCATCATACCCGTTGGCACTTACCAAAGGAATTCCTCCAATCTACCCGTTGGACGGAATCAATCAAGAAGATCATTCGAGCTATTAAAGGAACCTGACGATAGCCCATCAATCCTGTTCGCCCATACAATCAGGATCTTGGTTTCCAAGAATAGAACATTCCAAGAATACTTCGTCGACCATCGGATCTTCAATTGATCTGGATACGAACAAAAGAATCCGTTATCTTTATCCAACCAAAAAGATCTTCTCCAGAGTATAGGATTAAATCATCAACCATATACTTCGGTTCTGGATTTCCTTCGTCACTGGATCAGAAAGACTGTCAATGAGAATAGCTTTGAGTCTTGAGTCTTGAGTCTTGAATCTTGAGTCTGGTGATTAGAAAGTCTTCAGACTTTAAACTAGACGATCTGCAGATATCCAGACTAGACTGATAGAAATGTTTTGTCAGCTTCAAAATATTCTGAAAAGATTTCTCCAACAATGCTCATCTGACTTATTTCAGCATAGAATTCAGTCCACTGAAGCACAATATCAGCAAAAATGTTTTGTTTAATCCATTGCTTTTTGGAATTTGTGACTTTACCTCTCTTCTCCTGTTCTCACAGAATATTAGTGTGGAAACATTGGAAATTCTCCTTTTGTTTCCTTGAAATTTTTATTATGCCAGTCAACAAGATGGCATTCGGCATTTTGCATTATATTTTAGGATTCCGTAACAACTCATTGCTATGACTGAAGATTCCATGTACCAGCAATTATATGATCTCATACTTGACTGTCTTTATTTGTCGGGAGGATGTAGAGGATTGCAGTTTACATTTTTTTTTTTTTTTTGGTCAGTAAGAGAACTTCATTCATTAAAACGGAGGAGTACAACCGGCTGCTAAGGCATCAGAAATTAAAAGATCTAACAACATAGAGGGAGGCGATATGGGCCAGTTTTCGGATAGGGCACCATTTCTATGGGCCTTTGCGGCCCAGTCCGCTATACGATTCGCTTCCTGTCGGCAATGACTAACCCTAACACAGGAGAAGCTACGCAGAAGACTGGTGGATTCCTCAAAGACGGAACAAACCTCCCACGACGGCCAGGTAAGATCATTGACAGAATCAACCAAAATCAAGCTGTCCGATTCGATGATCAGATGATCTTGGATTCTACCGGTCGTTTTTCAAATGGCGAAGGGCGATCAATAGTGCCGTGAACTCTATTTGAAGAGTCGAAGAGGCAACAACACTCCTGATAAGTCCGTCGATCAATCTACCGTTCTGATCTCGACATATACTAGCTATTGTCCCAAGATTGGTGTGTGGCTAAAAGGCCCCATCAATATTCACCTTTAATGTACCAGGATCAGGAGGTCTCCACATTTCACCAATGTTGAGAATCTGTCACGCCGTGTCTGCAGGATTAGGAATGGAATACAAAGCTGATCGAGCACCTATTATAGCAGTATCCACAACCTGGCGAGGATCCAACTGTTGTTGGCGGAAAAATGAAATGACTCCGCGCCTTGCAGATATGCCAGAGAATGTATGCCAAAGTGTTTGATTCAGGTAAGGTCTATTTATTCAGAAACATTGCTGCAATCCAAGTTTCTATGTTATCTATAGCCTACATGTTGATAGGAATGTTTAGTGCTAGATCCGACCAAACAGAGATGATCATAGGATAAAGCAAAAATAGATTAGTTGCTGTTTCGAGTGTGTTATCATGACAAAGAGGGCAAAATGGGTCTGGGGTTATGTTACAATGAAAAAGGTTGGCTTTTGTGGGTAAGGCATTATGGCATAGAGCCCAAATAAAAAATTTAACTTTGGGGGCTATCTTCAACTTCCATAGATGTTTCCTCAGTGATTGAGGGAGCTGGTAAGCATGCGAACCTTTGGACTGAATGTGGCTGACTGTTGTTTGCCGAATTGCTTGACAACCACTTTTAACTGTGTAGTTACCATGTGTAGTATATGTCCAAATCAGTTTATCCTATGTATAAGAGGGGCTGACGTGGATTGTAAGGATCTCTTGCACTGTGTGGTGATCATAAAATCTGTTAAAAAACATAAATATTCCAATCAGTTGTGTGGACATCTAGGAGTTCAGCAACCTTAACAAGTTCATTTCAATTTGCCGGGCCACCCAAAATACCTTTGGGCAGCCAACAGTCTTCCCTTATTCTTATTCGTTTTCCATCACCTATTGACAAGCGAAGCCTTGGAATAATTGAATCCCGACCTAATAAAAGACCTTGCCAGCCCCAAGATGGTCTGGTACCTCTATCAGCATTTAGAAAATCCCGAGAATGGAAATAAATACCTTTGAAAAGCTTACTCCAGAGAGCTATAGGGTTTTGATTTAGACGCCAAGCTTGTTTTCCGAGCATAGCTTTATTGAAATCCAAGAGATCCCGAAAGCTGAGACCTCTTACAAACTTGCTTTTCTTAAGCTCAGCCCATCGTTTCCAGTGGATCCCTAATTTAGTGGATTCATTCTACCACCAGAATTGTGCAATCTTCTTCTCAATGGACATACAAATAGAAACCAGAAGTTTTAAAATAGACATAGAGTACTGTGGGATAGCCTAAACAACTGATTTGATGAGGATTTCCTTTCCCCCCTTTGGATATTAAATGTTCTTTCCAACCTTCTAGTTTTTTATTCACTCTCCCGATAATCCAAGCGAACATTTCCTTCTTAGAAAGTCCCACGTCATAAAGGATTCCCAAATATTTCCCAGTTTTAACTAAAATTGGGACTCTCAAAGCATTTCTCAAAGTTTCCTATACGGCAAGAGGACGGGCCTTGGAGAAATATATTCCAGATTTATTCTGATTAATAGCCTGTCCCGTAGCTAAACAATACTGATTCAATAAATTGGCAAGATTTTGACATTCCTGTAGTTTGGCGTCGAGGAAAAATATAGCGTCATCAACAAAAAATAGATAAGATAAGACAGGACACCACCTGTTTAGTTGAATGCCTTTGAGATTTCCCATGTTGATAGCTTGAATGATAAGATTTGATAACACGTTAGCTAGGAGTATAAATAAATAGGGAGAAAGTAGATCGCCTTGTCTAATGCCACGGGTCAGATGGAAAAAGGGTAACTGTTCACCATTGAAACGCACATTGTAAGAGACAGTTGTTACACACTACATTACCTATCTAACCCAAGTAGGGTGAAATATCAACTTCAAAAGATAAGCTTCTAAAAAATCCCACTCCACATGGTCATAAGCTTTTTGCATATCCATCTTCAGTACTGCTTGAAAAGTTTTCTTACGTTTCCTAGTGCGCAACTGATGTAGTACTTCCTAGACAATGAGAATGTTGTCTTGAATTTGACGTCCACTAACAAAGGCGCTCTGTTCAGGAGATATTAACTCAGGGAGTTAGGGCTTAAGTCTATTTGCAATCACTTTTGATATAATCTTGTAGGCATAATTACAAAGACTAATAGGAAGGTACGAGTCTAGGCTTTCTGGGCTTAAGACTTTAGGAATCAAGGTAATGATGGTTTTATTAAGGTCCATAAGCATAACCCCAGTTGTAAAGAACTCCTATACTAGTAGAATAAGATCAGCCCGCAACGTATTCCAATGAGTTTGATAAAAGAGGTCATTCATACCGTCTGGTCCTAGTGCTTTGGTAAGTCCTAGCTGGAAGGTGGCTGCACTGACCTCTTCTTGAGTAACTTCTGCGATCAAAAGATTATTCATAGTAGATGAAACCACTTGCTAGCATTGGTCAATAATTGGCTGGAAGTCTCGGTGGCCCACTGATTGGTAAAGGTTGGTGAAGAATTGGATAGTCATATGTTTCAAAACACTGTCTTCCCTAACCCATCTCTATTCATTGTCCTTCAGCAATCGAATTATGTTTCGCTGCCATCGTTGGATGGTCGTGGCATGAAAAAGCTTTATATTTTTATCTCTCCACCTAAGCCAATTGATTCTAGAACATATTGCCCAAAATTGCTCCTCTTGCTGCCATAAATTTTGTATCTCCGCCTTCAAGTTGCTTGCTGTCTTCTTATCATATTGACTATGAGGCTAGTTGATGAGATTTTGGAGCTGTATTTGTAGTATAGCAATTTGGTTTGTGGCTGTAGAAAATTTCTGACGACTCCATTTAGTAAGGGCCAGCAATACTAGCTTGAGTCGCAGTGTTAGATTATGAGCTGTGCCATGGCCAGAATTCCAGGATTTCTCAATAACTTAACTGCACTCCCTTTCTTGTAACCAAAATGCTTCAAAAGTGAAGGACTTTTAACGATGTCCTACTATAACGTCAGTAGTTAACAATAAAAGGCTGTGGTCAGAGCCCACTGCAGATAGCGCAATAACTTCAACTTCAGGGAAAGCAAGACGCCAATCATAAGTACAAAATACTCGATCTAACATTTCTTTCACAAAATCAGCCCCTTCTTAATTGTTCGACCAGGTAAAAGCACGGCCTTTGCTGTCCATGTCCATAAAGGCACAGTCTTGTATAACTTGTCTAAAAGAAGACATCCTATGAGCTTCTGCCAAACGCCTGCCAACCTTTTTCCCAAAGGTACATGACCTCATTAAAATCACCAAGACATACCCAAGGTATGGTATTTGTAGAAGCAATTTGTCGAAGTTCAGTCCAAAATAATTGGCGAGGTTGAAAAGTCGTAGGTGCATGGACACATGTAAGGCACATAGAGATGCCATGAGTAGAGTCCATACAAGACATATCGAAGAAAGCTTGAGAGGATTGAAACATGTTTACCGTGATATCATCATGCCACAAAAGGAGTCAGCCCTCCTGCTAGACCAACAGGGTTTAGAATATAAGAGTTGCGAAATTTCAGCCGTTGCTGAAGTCGAATTATCACCTCCTCACGATTCTTGGTTTCCATCAAAAATAAGATATTAGGCTTTTCTTTGGCCACAAGGACCGTAAGGGCTCGAACTATTAGGGAAGAGCCCAGCCCTTGACAATTCCAGCTGATAATCTTCATTTGTGCAGAGGCGACTGTTCAGGGCCAGCCGCCATTACCCATTGATCAGCCTCAGTAGCCAACAAGACAGACTCTCCAAAAGATTGCAATCATCTATCACCCCTTCAATAGGGCTACGTGAATCATAAGGAGTGTAACGTTTAGCCTTCTTAGCCACACCTGCTTTTGTGGAGTCTGGTATGCTTTAATTTCCTGTGACTGGAAGTTTCCTTTACTTGCCGTTTGATGTTCTGAATTTCGGTGGGAACAGGGGTAGTGGTGTAGGAATCTTTACTCATGTTAGGGTGAATGGCAAAGATAGCCAGGTCGGGAACTTGCTTGAGTGGATTGTGCATACTTTGAGGTTCCAATACTAGAATTGTGGGCTCTGTATGCTAAGAAAAATTTCCCTGTTCTAGAACATAGAGTGCTATGCTTTTGGATTCGTCGCTTGTTTCTGTGTTCTGACATGTTGTCCCCTATTTAGGTTGCTTCTGGATTCCATGTGTTGATGCATTACACGACAGTATTTGTGGATGCAAAAATGCTATTGGAGGGGTCTCTGGAACCATCTCATCATCGGTAAGATGTTGCTTCTCATAAAATGCTTTCCAGTAAGGGCTACACTCTTTAACTTCTACCTTCAACCATTGTCCATAAGCCATTTTTTGTTTCCCTTCCATTTTTGCGTCAGTAAAAGGAATATCCTTACAATACATGGCATAGTGACCTATTTTCCCACAAGAATAATAGAAATGGGGAGTCGTTCATATCTAAAATCAATCCAAATAAGCTTCTCGACTATTCTTATTAGTTTCCTTGTTTGTAACGATTCGCTGAGGTTGATGTCGACACGAGCCTTGGCAGTTTTAAATGTTGTGCCCTCTTTAGTATCCAATTTGACATCAAGCACCATCCCAACAGTATTCACAGCTCTGCAAATCATGGTGTCAGAGTACCATTCTAGTGGTAGACCATAAAATATGAACCCAAAAGGTGCACGTAGAGAAATCATAGCAATGGAGCAGCGTATTAGGTATCCATGGTTTGAAGATGACCAAATGTCCCAAAAATAGCCAAGGTCCCCCAGCCTGTACTCTAAGTTTTTCATCTTCCAATTTGAACTTTGCAACGTAAATATCACCCTCACGTAGAGTAATTTCAACCTATTATGTTCTCTAAGCCTTCTTTAATGTGGTCTGAAAAGCTTGTATATTCATAGAAGGACTGGAGGGGACTTTACCTATGAGCATTAACTTACATGCATCAACTTTTTCCAAGGGTGGCAGATCATCCCAATCTTCAATTTCGTCCCGATTCCATAGTCGACCCAGCCGGTGGTATAGATCAGCAAGTCGAGGGTCCTGTTTTTCATCGCTTGGTTCCATTGGTGCAAAATCTGTTAAGAAGGAAGAACAATCGGAGCAGCTGTCAAGTCAAATTCAACCCAATAATTGTGATCATAGTCCATGCATGAAAGGCAAAACAGGGGTTTGTGGAGCTGGAGTAAGTCGAAGATGTGGGAGGATAAGGGTTGCATCGACCACTTCCATGCGACAGAACCCAAGTAAGAAAGAGAGGAAAGCTAACAAATAGAAAAACTGGTAAGATGGTCTGAGAAAAGGAGGAGGAAATGAAGAGTGATAGTGAAAATGGCCATCGGAGGAGCCAATGAAAGGAGAAGAAGCTGTAGCAAGAAAAAAACGAAGATTCGGTCGCAAAAGACAATTAGGGCTTTCATACTGAAGACTACCATGGCAGTAGGGAGGAGCTCTTCATATCGAGAGAATTTGTGCTGCAATTTACATGTTGCATGGTTCTTTTTTGTTTGAATGTAGAGGAAAATTGATATAAGACACTGAGGTTGTAATGTTGCCTAACTTTGTGCTGCAAATTGATGGTTATGTTAGTATTTTGACGAGAATGGCTCAAAATTCTATCAATGAGACATTGCACAATTTCCTCACGAAAGAGAATGCCCTAACTTGCTGAAACTTTAATTAAAATTCTCGATCAATGTGATCAAGTTATACCTGAAACCTTGAGAGACCTTTATATACTATCATATCTTGATTTTCATTTGCAGCTTCATGAATTGAGAAGCACATCATATTACTTTTTTGGGGGGCTCGTTTCATGTAAGGCACATCATTAAAACTATAAATTTTGCAGCCAATTGCAAGATTTTTACATTTTATTAGCTGTTGAAGTGCATTTTAATTTGATACCAAGTTGGTGAAATGTGTTCTTGTAGAAATTACTTATCCTTAAATGTTGGTATGTATCGTTTGAAACAATTTGGCTTTTCTTTTTAGTGCACTCATTGAACGAGTGAAAAGAGAAAAAGAGTGAAACAAGCGGCAGGAATAACACTGAGTTGTGCCTTGGTTGAGAATTTGCTTCTTCATATTTTGCATTAGGCATTTAATATTTGTTGTCTTCTTCATTTCTTACTTGTAAGATGGCCTTAGTTGAGCAAAGGTTTTTCTTCGATTGAGCAAAGATTGATTGTTTGCTTTTGAGATGGAAATGTCAATTGTTCGTTTTTGCTTTATTTCTTCCCCATGTGGTCTTTGTAAGAATGTTTTTCTCTAGACAATGCTGAGTTTTTTTTTTTTTTGGTCAGTCCTACGCTATTCCTATTCTAGCTCTCACTTTCTGACTTTTGCATTGCCTTTTTATAGGGTGTGAGAATCTAAATCCACACTTGAAGCTAAATCGTCCCTACATTAACCCCCTTGAGAATGTGGAAATTCAAATCCCCCACCTCTCCCTTCCCATGTGGAAAGGGTGGCCACTGAGACAAATCTTGTTGGTTACAAATTAACAATGCTAAGTTAATTTGTACTTAAATTTGTTGACGGATTGGACCAAGTTTGGGATTCTTATGTGATGTGGCAAGTTCCTTGTCCTGCATTCATTTGGGAATTTAAGGTCTTTAGAGATGTGTGATGCATAGACTCATAAGAATACGTTTGGTCGTCCAAATTTTTAATCATGATAGGGTTTGATATGATAAGATATAAAATCTAGGGATTTTGTTATATCATATCCACCGGTTGGTGTTTGCAATAATAAAGTTTAACATATTCATATCATATAATGTATATTATTTGGTAAAAATGGTATATTAGTAAAATGAACAAAAAGTTTTGCAAACGGAGATGGTAAAATATCTTGTGACACTCTTACCTATTTTATTTTTATTTTCCTTTTAATTTTATTTTTCTCTTTTTATAATTAATTTCTTTTCTATTTCTTTCTTCCCCTTCAATCATTCTCCAATAAAATTTTATTAAATAGTAAATTGTACTAACATTCCTATAATATGTAATAAATATAAATATATATTTATATAGAGAATTTATATTATAAAGTAGAATTACATTTATAAAATACAAATAAGATTAAATTAAAATAATTAAATTTTACTTTTTGTTATATTAGAATTCAAATATTATTTATATTAAAATATAATTTTAATTTTATTATTTTAAGAATTTTTTTATTCGAGAAAAATAACTTTCATATTATAAATATTAGAAATCCTAATCACATTTATCCCATATTCCTATGGGATAATTTTATTTGGTCTATATCCCCCTTATATCCAACTTTACCCTATTTTGAACAAGCACCAAATAGAGGATATAATAAATTTTATCATATCCTGAATTTTATCCTAATTGCCAAATGTAGCCTAAGGGATTGTGAAAAACATGTTTAACTTAACCTCTACACACACGAAAAAAAAAAAAAAAAAAGAAAACCCGACCTGATCACTCAGCTTATATTCCATTTGGGTCTCAGGCCGGGTCAAGCACACTTATGTAGTGTTTTGGTTCAAGTTGGATATCAATTGAACTGTTGACACCCTAACTAGGACTATCCAATGTTAAGCTAACCTCTCTTAAAGAATATTTGACATGGGGTGAATACTTGCACAAAAAGTGATCGAGGGTCAAGAAGACCGCCCATCTGCACACTTTATAGAAAGTGATTTTTATGCAACTCATCATGTGGGTTGAGCATCTAGAAGGCACCAAGTTTGCCTCAAACAAATGTCTTTGATGCACTCAACTTCTTAATTGTCACATGTTGTGATGGTTGTAGTTAATGCAGATAACTAATTTTCAAAACTCAAAAGAATGTGGTATGAAAGGGCGACGCAGGGATGCTCACCCTTCTAGATGCATAATCGAACCAACGAACCTATAAAGATTTTTTAGAGTCACTTGACCTCTAGGTTATCATTTGATTTCCCCATGACATCAGTATTTAGGCATTTAAATCATTATGGCTCACCTCAACCTATGAAAGGGAAGACCCTAAGCCATAGACTATGGGATGGATATTTTAGAAACTGCATTTTGCTTATGATTGTCATCCTTTACTCTTGAAACTAAAAAGCCCAATTATGTAAGGACGAGGCACTACATGACCCACCATCAATTAAATATTAGTGAAAGAAGAATGACACGAGGCAACAATTCTGTCACGACCTACCCCTTGGTGGGAGGGAACAGGTTTAGGATATTGCCTAAGGATGGACCAAAAACCCATGATTAAGCGCGAGCTCTCCCAAGCCCGACATTGGGGTGTTTTTTAAGAATTTTACAATGAGGAGTCATCACCAACCTATTAGGGTCGGTTAGAAACAAAGTAAGGTATGGGAGTATACCTCACTTTCTACGCAACTAGAGAAATCTAGGATCGGGGACTTGATTACACTAATTAATAATCTTGTTCATGTTAAAAGAAAAGATTTTTGTAAAGCAGTTTAGATTAATTTTATATCTACCCACTAACATGTGAGGTGATCATACATGTGCACCATCATTAAAATAACAATTAGTAACCAAGGAAAGCGATTAAATAAATTGCATGAAAGAGCAAATAATTAACATCAAAGAAAAGACAAATACTAATCCTAACTAGATTAAAGAGAAGCCAAAATCAACATATCAATATTGTGCATTCAAAGGCATTTGTTCTTAAGGACAATTGAAACCTTGAGATAAAGCCCTAAAGGCTTAATCAAACTTAAACATAACTCCAAATTGAAAGGTTTCCTATTTTTAGGAGAAAATTACTCCAAAGATTAATTTCTACCTTTTCGAGGGAATTTAAGTTAAAAGAATTTTTGAATTTTCCAAAAGAAAAAATTGGATTTTTGCATTTTTTATTTTTTTATTTTGGGTTATGCACATGGGGTGAAAGGCTATCGGCTATGGTGCATCAATCCCAGATCACCCGGTTTTCTAATTAGCAGAGATGTGATCTTCGACAAGACTACAATGCTTCCATAGAGGATTTCTGATACACAACCAGCAAAAAAGATAGATCATAGTGTCATTAGTGATCATGGTGTCATTAGTGAGGTGAAGCTTCATGTGGAGACTCTGGAGATCTCGAAGGTAACATAAGTTGAGACTGCAGATGAAACCGCAATTCCTAAAGTCGGTGACAGTGAACAACCAGCAAAGCCACAGCACACTATAACCACAGATAAACAGAAAAGGCAAATTAAATCACCGGTACGTTATAGTTCTACAAATATTGCTTATGCATTGATTGTAGGTAATGAGGTGGAAACAGATGAGCCGTTGTCTTACTCTGAGGTGATGGCTAGTTTAGAGTTATCGCAATGGCTAGGGGCTATAAATGAAGACATGGAATCACTTCATCGAAATCTAACATGGGAGTTGATCAAAGTACCCAAGAGCCAAAAGATTGTTGGAAGTAAATGGATCTTCAAACGAAAAGAGGGCATTCCTAGTGTCGAGACAGTGAGGTATAAGGCGAGACTTGTGGTGAAGGGATATACACAGCGTGAGGGCATTGACTACAATGAGGTGTTCTCTTATGTGGTAAGACATACTTCTATTCATGTTTTATTTGCCTTAGTTGTTTCGCAAGATCTCGAGTTAAAGCAACTAGATGTGAAAACTATATTTCTTCACGGTGAGTTGGAGGAGCGGATTTACATGAGGCAACCAAAGGGATTTGCTATTTTAGGTAAAAAAGATCATGTTTGCTTGTTGAAGAAATTTTTGTATGGGCTGAAACAGTTTCCTAAGCAATGGTATAAACATTTTGATGCTTCATGGCTAGTCAAGACTATACAAAAAGTCAAATGGATAACTCAGTTTACTTTAGGAGATTGGAGAATGGTTCTTTGATTTATCTACTTTTATATGTTGATGATATACTGATAGCAGCTAAGAATATGTATGATATTGATATGCTGAAAAGGCAGATAAATGCTGAATTTGAAATGAATCCACCTATTCCAGTGGCCCCTCCAAAATTTCACGACAACAAGCAAAAATTCATATAGGTAAGAGCAGCCTAACTAACACAGCCTCGAACTGCTGGAATGCCGTGAGGGATGGGTTTCCGACAAGGAGCTTTCCGGCGTGAAAAATACATATGCGACCGACTCGAGTAGGATTTTTCTATCAAGTTGCTTAGATACACAGAAAAAATACTAATATTAAACCAAATCCAAGCAATACTAGACAAAATGTGAATTGATCTTGAGCTCTACCATGCATATATATTTCGGTCTTCTCTTAGGCATTCTATCAAACAGTAGGTACGCAATTTAACAAACATGTTCCAAAGTGAGATTTATTGCAACCTTCAAGCCAGAGATGATGCATACAAGCTTAAATAGACGTGTTTCATGCTGGATCTGTCTTATTTTGCGACGATTCACTTAAAAATCTCGTACTCAAGTTCGGTGTTCCTAAATGTTTCACGCTTCATTTGAGCAAAAAGTCGAGCAGTTGGTAAGCGTTCATGAACTCGAGTTCTGGGTTCAAACCAGAAGCATTCCTCAACCTAAGCACGATACATCAGCCTCAAAACATCATGAATCGTCCTAAACTCGTTTCTTCTTGTCGAGATTTTGGTCAAAAAGTTCTAACGGTTCAAGCAAGTTCCAACGGGAGGGGTGCTCCTACCTGGCTTAATGGGAAAGGATTGCGGTGGATGGCAGCACTCGGGTGGATGACTGACGACGGCTCGTCCTCTTCTTCTCTCTTGCTTTCTCTCGACCAAAAAACCAGCCGAGAACCCCCTCTTCTCTTTGCTCTCTTCCTTTTAAGCTCGGCCAATGATAGGCACGACTTCTACCATGGCCAGCTGTCGCGGCCGCTTGATCTCCGACCCTGGGATCACGCCATCCTCTGACTTCTCTCCTCTGCCTCGCCCCTGGCTTGTACGCTATGAAGCACGGACACATTATCCATGATTCCATGTCATGTCCGACACGTGTCCGAGCGTGTTAGACACATCAACATGCTCGGACACGATCGGACACGCGGTCAACTTTTCTCGACACATGTGTCGACGTGTGTCCAGAAGACTGATGGAGGGTGGAGGTGAAAGAGGGCGAGGGAGAAGAGGCTGCAAGCGACGGCGAGAGACGGCTAGAGAAAGAGCCGAATAGAGAGAAAGTAAGCTCCCGCTGGCAAGACGAAGCAACGAACGAACCACTGCGACGGCGAGAGATGGCCAGAGAGAGCGGCGAGGGCCGCCATTATTGCGATGGATTGGCGACGAGGAGGAGGAGGAGAAGGATCAAGAGGAAGAGAAGAGGAAGAGGGTCGTGCGGAGAGGAAGGTGGTCATGCAGCGAGGAGGAGGAGGAGAAAGATCGAGAGGAAGGGCCGAAGGGGTCGTGCAGCGGGCAGTAGAAGGAGGAGGAAAAGGAGGGTAACTAGGACTGCGCATGGCAACATTTCTTGGCCGGGGAACGATTTTTTTTCAGAAATAGTTCTTTTCTATTTCTATTCTGAAAAACAATTTCTATGTAAAAAAAACCCGTTTGGTAACTACATAAAATTTTTACTCTAGAAATAGAAAAAAAAAATAGAAATGCGTTTGGTAAAAAATAATTTTTTTATATTTATTTGTTTTTTATTTTTTGCCGGTAGAGCGCCGATTGCCGCCGGACGCCATCGCCGCCGATGTCGCCGCCAGCCAACCTCCGCCCGTTGACTGCCTGTGGCACCCCTTGATGGCCCCCGATCCGATTAAGGTCGCCACAGTTCGCTTACCATTCATTTTTCCTAATAACATGTCACTCTAATACCTTTTCAATTGCAGCAGATCCATACAACCTGGGGGTTTACACTTTTTTTTTTTATAGGTCCCTTGCGCAATTCATATACGGAAGCACATCCAACAAACTCCCTTCCCTATATTCAGAAAACGATGCACACCAACTAAACATTTATAGGTAAAAGCCGCACACTTTTATTTACTTAAACCATATGGACATCATTCATCGGTACATCAAAATGCCATAGTTTTCTATACTAGGCTATACTTCAAAAGATGATCGACATCTCTTCCAATAGTCATACGCTTAAGGTTCATTAACCAGTGTCGGCGTCCAAAGGTTCCCTCCTTTGCTATCCTCCTCCTCGCGGTCATATCCAACCGCTCAATCCATCTACTAATCTGAAATGTTGGTCCCCGAAGGGGTGAGTACAACCACTCAGCAAGTAAAGGACCAATAAACCACTCAATACATCATGACATGCAATCATCACAATCATAGCATCACATGTCATACAAGCATCCATGCGTACTTACCTTGAAGCCATGCATATACCATCATACATCTTCATCACAATTATAACACATACGTGTTGTCATGCCATAGGCTATCATCATCATGTCATACTCATGTATCATCACATTATAGGTTGCCATCATGTCGTACATATGCCATCATCATTATGTCCTAGGCATATCATCATCATCATATCATATCATATATCACCATCATCATGACATCATCATATCATACACATGTCATCATCATCATGACATCATCCTATCACATGTACCATCATCATTACCATGCACATATGCACTTTTCATCATATCATGCATATATCATCATGCATAATTCAATTTCAATTTCATTTTGGACCGCCACATTTCTCTTTCCCGGGACCAATATTTGCATCCCATATTCATCACTCGCGCCCAATACTAGCATTGCGAGGAACCTCCGGGCATGTATCCAAGATACAACCGGGCATCCGACACCCCCACATTAAGGGCATCTCGTAGCCCAACTGGCATCACGAGGAACCTCCGGGCATGTATTCAAGATATAACCGGGCATCCGGCATTTATACTCCCTAGCCAGGCATCTCGCACCCCAACTAGCACCACGAGGAATCTCCAGGGCTCGCCATGAAAATGGTTTCCCCTACTCTCCGGGCATGCATCATGATACAACCCCTCACCCTCTAGGTATATATCATAATACAACCGGGCATCCCGACACTCCCGGGGAAAACCTCTGGGCATGTATTCATAATACAACCAGGCATCCAAAAGGCATCGACCCATTCAAACCTTTGGGCATCCCGACTCCCGGGGCATCATCGGCTCACACCTCCGACGTTCTTCTCATCACCACGATATATATTCTCATACATCTCATTTTCAATTTCACATTCACAATTATGGCTCAATTTCAACATGGCATGCGATGTGATGGCAACCAAGATCATATTCATCATTTGAATTCACACATGCATCTCAATTCTTTGTCATGCATACATCAAGACCTCATCATACATGCAACATGGTACAATTATTCATAAAATAAAATGTACCAATTAAAATAATCCATTTATCATGCCCCTTTTTACCTTTATTTAAATTCCAGCTTGTGCCACTTTCAAAATATTTAATTTAAATATCTATATGATTCTCAAAAATCATAAAATTAAGGTAAGCGATAAATAAGACAATAGGATAATGATTTCATGCAAAATACATGGCCAAATAGAATTCCACACGAATCCATAATTTCACACAAAACAGCATCTAATTTTCGGATGAAATCAGAATGCACAGTTTTCGAAATAATTTGATTAAAATATCCATACGACCTCCAAAAATTACGAAATTTTACCAAGTCATAGCCAAGACACTAAAGTACATTTTTTATGAAGACTTCCAAGTCAGATTCTTTTTATATTATTTTCTAAAGTCACACGAAGCTTCAGGATCTAACACCGAATCGTCCAGTGCATGCTTCTCCGAAACACTGAGTCTTCACCTACCTATTCTTCTTCGTTTCCTCTGAAATTTGGATATATTTTACATCAAGATGTTCTCTACAATTTTCATGGAGAGATCTAAGTCAAATATCCAGAGTATAGTCGTCATTTAGGTCCATGAAGTCTCGGGTGTCCTGTACCACGTCTCCAGAATTACCGTCTTCAAGATTAAGTCGATTTACTAGGTTGTACTTGTTCATTTTGCTTCAAATTTGAGGATGTTATAGCTTAAGATGTCCCCTACAGCTTTTATGAAGAAATAGAAGAGAGATTCTTAGCACAAATCAACATGCAACCACAAATCCATCAAAAGGTCAGTGAAATTGTTCCAAATCTGAGGTCTCCGTAGGATGAGAGTTTTACATCTTAAATCACCATAATTTTATACCAAATTTTATTATGTTGTAGTTTAAGATGTTAGCTACAACTTTCATGAAGAGATCAAAGTCAAAATCAAACTCTAAACATACATGCAAGCTCTCACAAGGTTCTGACTCAGGCGTTTCATGCGAAAACAGCAAGCATATCCAAGAACAAAGCACATTTTTGCTTCGGTTTCGCCTACCCTAACATCCGAAACTCACCACTAACAAATCATACATGCAAGGCACACATGCAAGGGTGGAAATCAATCCCAACTTGCCTTAAAAATCGAACGAACAGCAGCAAAAGGGACGGCACACGGCGGACGAACGAACGGCGTGCGGCAGCGACAGGCGAGCTCCTCCTCTCTCGGCCTCACTCTCTCTCGCGCAACTCTCTCTCTCCCTTTGGCTTGGACGGAAAACCCCACCAGCCACTCTCTCTCCCCCTTTTATTTCCCCTTAAACTTAATCATTGCAGCTGCATGTGGCCACCCAAGATGGCCAATGGGGGCAGCCACACCTTGCACAACCTCCACGCCACTTGGCAGCTCGGAGGAAACACATGGCCTCCTTCATGCAAGATGGGCCTCCATCTTCGGCTGGGCTTGGGCCAGCAATGGGCCGGCGATTCCTCCTCCTCCTTTGGGCTCCGCAACTAGGCCCAAATGGCCGAAAATGGGGTGAGGTCATGGGCTGGTTTTAAGCTAATACTTTGGCCCATATCTCATCCTAATAATCCTCCTCAAACCTAAATTTTATAAAGACCTAATTGAAATTTATAAATCACAAAACTTTGTGACCTATCTTAATAAATTCCAATCCATAATCCTTCATGGCCAAAAATAGAAATAATTATTCACCATAGGCTTGGCCAAAGTCTTAATGCAAGACATTAATTTGAGCGCCCCTAATGACTGACAAGGAATTCTAGGATGCCACACTGCCGCTGCCGATCGCTGTCGCACGGCCCATCAGCCGTCGTCGACCACCGGAGGCGGCCAGGCGGCCGCGAGAGGTGGCGGCCTATGGGCCGTGCAACGGCGATCGGCGGTGGCAGTCAACAAGCGGAGGTCAGTCGGCAGCGGCGTCCGGTGGCAACCGGCGACAACCGGCAGTGGCAATCTTCCGGCGGCGGCAGCAACAGTCGACCGGCGGCGATCGGCGGCGGCAACGGTCGATCGACCTCCAACAAGCAGCGGCAATGATCGGCCGGCGGCAACCGATGACGGCGACGATCGGCCGACGGCGACCGGCAACGGCGACAGTCGGCCGGCGGCAACCGGCGACGACGACAGTCAGCCGGCGGCAACAGTCGGTCGGCCTCCGGCGACCGGCGGCGGCAATAGTCGATCGGCCTCCAGCAACCAGCGACGGTCGACTGATGGTGGCAACAGCGGCGGCGGGCAACGGTGGGCGGCGGTCAAGGGCAGTCAATGGCAGTCAGCAAGAGAAGAATAAAAGAAAAAAAATTCACTTATTTCTTAAACTTTAAACTTGTTCCCGAGAACAAGAAGCAACTTTTTTTTACTTCTCATTTCTATCCCAAAATCATTCCCGGGCTAACTTTTTGTTCCCGGGAACAAAAAACTAACTTGTCGTTATCAAACAAGTTTCTATTCTTTTTTTGTTCTGGAGAAGAGAAGAATATAAATTTTTGGGCTGGGGAAGTTTACCATGCGCAGCCTAAGTTTCTCGAATTAGGGTAACTTTACCAGCTCAAACGCCCTCGCTCCCCGTAAAAATCGCAACTTTAACGGAAAGAAACCCGACGATCGGCCCAACGAAATCCCACAAGACAAGTTAAGGAGCTACACAAATCTTTGAAACGCCCTCGCCAAGGACAGCCTCGTAAAAGCTAAACACCACCTGAGAAGAGAGTACACGCTACGCACTGAAGCTGCCTCATACGGAACTAGTGCGAAGCCCTCGTAGCTTTTCTAGGTGGACTGCGAGAGAAGCAAAAGAAAAGAAAGATAAAAGATAAATATTGGGGGTTGTGAAAATCAAGAAAACCCTAATTCGAGAGACCTCACTAAAGAAAAATAGTACTTTTGAGCTTTGGGGGAGGGGAAGTGAAGGCCGACAGCCTATCTATCAGTGGTGGGGGAGGGAAAAAAGTAAAATAAATTTGGGGTGGAGGTAAATAGACGAAGGAAAGAAGGGGTGAATTTTGGGGATTTTTTTAATCAGAAAATTAAATAAATGAAATTAACAAATAATTTTGAAAAATAAAAGTATTGAATTTTGAATAATGATAAATTTTGATCATTGTAGAAAATCACAGATTTATTTAAATAAATTGATTCTAATTTCTTATTAATTATTAGTTTCATCAATAACTTTTGTTAAAGTTAAAAACATGTTTCGCATTAACTATGAGTATATCTTTCGAATTTCAAATGAATTGATTTATTAATATTATTAGTATAAATTTATTATAGGCTCTTTTTTAAGTATTTATTTATGAATTTAAATCAAATTAATTAAAAATAAAAATATTCATCTAAAATACAATGTGTCGCAACGTATCGGAATTATCTTTTTTTTTTTTTAAATGACGTGTCGACGTGTCGTGTCGTGTCGTGTCGCATGTCCGTGTTACTTAGCTTGTATGTTTCTCTTTTCTCCTTCTTTTGCATGAGCATGGTTGGTGTGAGGGGAGAAAGAAGACTCACGCATAGGCTGGGCTGAAATAAAAGGAGATGGGCTAGCCCAAGTGCAAAAGAGAGAAAAGGAAAAGAGATAGTTCGGCGAGCTGACGGACGAAGAAAAGCCCTCTACTCGGCCTCATTCGATTTTCTTCTCCTTTTTTTTTTTTTTTTTAAATTAGCAAACTTTTTGGAAAAATAAAATAAAATAAAATAAATAAAAATTATCATTATTGACGCAACTATTCCTAATGCTAAAACGCAATGCAATTTAGTAAAAATTATTTTTATTTCTTTTTTTTGTTAGGGTTTGAAAATTAATCCCTAATTTTTACACAATTAAGTCCTAAATAAAATTGTAAAATTTAGGTGTCAACAGGTTCATAGTTAGAAGATTGAAGTGACCATGAGCAACCATCACTTAGTAGATCCCCTAAGAAAGAAAATGTGAAGTTCAAAGTGAACTAATGTTTGGATATCCCATCTTGTTGTAATACTATTCGAATGAAACTTTTTTTTGTAAATAAGTGATGACTTCAAATCATTCTACTTGAATTTCAAGAGAAAAAAAAAACAATGATAATAAGTTTTTACTCATATTCATATTGTATAACGTTTTTTTTTTTTTTTTTTTTTTTGCTGTTCAAAACAAAAAATGACCTTAATCTACATATTTAAGTCAAAATTGGGTTTTATCTCACTTTTTCACTTCCCAGTTAGCAGTCAGTTACGTATTACTTTAGTATTTTAGTGTAATTTCACTTGAAAGAGAACAATGGAAAACAGGCCAAAGAAAGAGATAATAGACAAAAGAAAAGGCCTATCATATTTCATCGTTACTATAGTGCAACAACTAGTTTCATCCTTCTCTTAACTTCTTCTTTTATAATTTTGAATAAATGTTTGTTTAATCATTGAAATAATAAGAAGATATTATTTGATGTTTGCTTTTTGGAAAAGAATTATAACAATTAAAAAACATGACTCTGAATATTTTATCGCTCCATGAAATTAAAATAGTCTTGTTACTATCGATTATGAGAACTATTTTGTTTTTGTTTTAGTTTTTGAAGGCCAAGCTACCGTCTGTTCCATTTAG
Source organism: Eucalyptus victrix (assembly GCA_016097545.1). NCBI lineage: Eukaryota > Viridiplantae > Streptophyta > Magnoliopsida > Myrtales > Myrtaceae > Eucalyptus > Eucalyptus victrix. Next base: position 33,868,493 of record CM027837.1, read on the forward strand.
TTGCTTTCGCTTTTATGCAAGTATTCTCTAGACTTTTGGGGCTATCATTCAAGCAACAATTTCAATATGGAAAAATCAAAATAATCTTTTTTTGGATCAAAATCAATTATCAGTTTTTTTTTGTGAAAAATAAAGGAAATGTTTAAAACAGAAAAGGGGATGAAATTGGCCAAAACACGTGTTGGGTCCGGGCTTGGCATGTGGGTCGGAAAGGCCAGGCCTGCCCAGCTTGACACGCAAGGCACATAAGTTGTGCTTGACGTGAGCGTCGAGCTTGGCATGCCCTACCAAAGCCTAAGCACATGCCAATGATCAATTGAAAATGATATCTTCTTCAGGTTTATCTTGGTTGAAGGAAACAATGTTCGTCACAGGCAAATCTACCAACTCTCAAGACAATGTTTCTACTTGGAGAACATAGCATAGGTGTTATGCCTTCCATAGTCTGACATGAGTGTGACTCAGAAAGCTCAAAAGAAGTTCAGGAGTTTTATTGCAGATGGCTATACACACTGCCATCGAAACGAAATGGCTGTGTACAAACTAAGATGACACTATGCCCAAATCCTACATTCAGCGCCTTATTTTTTTATCAAGGAAGTGACAACTTGATCTTATTGAGCTTAACCACGATAATTTCCATGTCCATTCTTTCCTCAGGCAAGTCCTTTGAACATTCTAGTCCTAACTCTAGGATCGATAAGACTATGCTCTCAAGTTTCGAAAGGATCGATAAGATATGTTGAGAGCCTGTGTAATCGATTTCAAAGGAAGTTGGGATGAAAGATTGCATTTGGTAGAGTTTGCCTATAATAATAGTTTTCAGAAGAGTATAGGCATGGCACCTTATGAAGCATTATATGGAAGGAGATGTAGGACTCCTATCTGTTGGAGTGAAGTAGGTGAAAGGAAGTTGACGGGACCTGAACTGGTACAAGTTACCATTGAAGCTGTCGATATTATCAGAGAAAGACTTAGAACAGCTCAGAGTAGACAGAAAGACTACGCAGATAGACGTAAAAGGCCTTTGGAATTTAGTGTAGGAGACCATGTATTCCTTAAGGTATCTCCTATGAAAGGAATATCTCGATTCGGGATGAAGGGTAAGCTAAGCCCTAGATTTGTTGGACCTTTTGAAATTCTGGAGAGGATAGGGGATGTAGCTTATCGTTTAGCGTTACCTCCTAAGTTAGGAAATCTGCACAGTGTGTTTCATGTATCGATGTTGAGGAAGTACCAGCCGGATCCTGGTCACATACTCGATCATGAAGCCATCAAAATGGATGAAAAAGTAAGGTACATTGAAGAGCCTGTGCAGATATTAGATCGAAAGGAGCAAATTCTTAGGACCAAAAAGATCCCATTGGTTAAGGTGTTATGGCGACATCATGATGTGGAGGAAGCCACATGGGAGAGTGAGGATCAGATAAAGGAAAAGTATCCCTATTTATTTCAAGAAGGCGCGAGTAGAGCTTGAATTTCGAGGACGAAATTCTCTAAGGAGGGGAGAATTGTGGCATCCCAGAAATTCAAAGCCAAGCCATAAGGTGTGTTAAAGTCTTTAATTAGGTGATAGAATTTTCATGGCTTATGTTTTAGCCATTAGTCTTTTAATTTGATGATTTGTGCTTGTGATTGTGGAAATTTAAATTTAATAAGATTAATAATCTATGCTTGGCCATATGATTTAAATTTCAATGAGCAAAAATATCCTAAGACTTTGGCCAAGATTAAAAATTGAAATTTAGAAATATTTATAGAAGGAATTTCAAAAAAAAAAAAAAGAAAGAAGAGAAAAAGAGGGTTAAAATTCGAATGGGCCTTGGACCCATTGGCCTAAAGCTTGGTGGGCCAAGCTAGTCGGCCCATTAGAGCCCAAGAGGAGGATTCGACCAGCCCAAGGGGAGTGGCCGGATGGGCCTAAGCCCAAGCCCAAGCCAAATTCAAATTAAAACCCAATAAGACAAGTGGCAAATGGCAAGAGCATGCATTGGTGGGATTGTAGGCAATCTCATGATTGCTAATCATGGGATTAAGGGAGTATAAAAGGGATGAGGAGAGAGAGATGGCCGGTTCTTTGCTTCATTCAGCCGAGAGAGGGTGAGAGAGGGAGAGAGAGGGAGAGAGAAAGGGAGAACCGAGAGGGGAAGGAGGCGGAGCCGAGGGGTGCCGCCGTTCGTTCGCCGTCCGATCGCCGTGTCCCGCCGCCGTTCATCGTGGTTTGTCCATCTTAGAGGCAAGTGGAGTCCGTAACTTCTCTTGCATGTTTGTTGTGGTGGTTGCATGTACGATTTTAGGTGTGATTTGTGCAAAAAACCGAGGTAAGAGTTGGTTATTTGCAAACCGTGTGACTGTTCTTGTTCGGTTTGTTGGAGTCAGTAGCTTGTTTGAGCTTGCATGTGTGTTTGAAGTCCGATTTTGGCTTTGATTTCTTCATGAAAGTTGTAGCTAACATCTTTTAGTATAACATACTAAAATTTCGTGGAAAATTATGGAGATGTGAGGGGTTAAAGTTCCATTATACGGAGACCCTAGATCTGTGAAGTTTTCGCTGACCTCTTGCTAGATTCTTGTTTGTATGTTAATTTCTGTTGAATATTTGACTTCGATGTCTTCATGAAAGTTGTAGGTAACACCTTAAACTACAACATAATCAAATTTGAAGCAAAAAGAACAAGTATAGCTTGGTGAATCGGCTAGATCTTGGAAACAATGGTTCTGGTGAAGTATTCTGAGACACCCGAGACTTCATGGACTTAAATGGCGACCATACTCTGGTCAATTGACCTAGATCTCTTCATGAAACTTGTAAAGGACACCTTGGTACATAACATACTCAAATTTCAGAGGAAACGAAAGAGAATAGATGGGTAAAATCTAAAAATTTCGGAGAAGTGTATTCTGGACGATGCGGTAGTGGTTCCAGAAGTTTCGTGGGGTTGTATAAATTAATCTAAAAAGAATTTGGCTTAGAATTCTTCATGAAAAGTGCACGAAAATGTGTTGGCTATCACCCTGTAAAAATTTCGTAATTTTTGAAGGCCATATGAGTATTTTAATCGAATTTATTTGGAAACTGTGCAATTCTGGTCATTATCCGAATATTATGTGCTATTTTGTGGAAATTGTGAAATTATGAGAAATTCAATTTGGCCATGAATTTTGTATGAAATTGTGATCCTATTGATTTGTTTAATGATTTTTTTAATATTATGATTTTTGGAAAATCATAGATATTAAATTTAATATTTATTTATGAAAATAAATAAATATAATAATATAATAATATAATAATATAATAATAAGGGATTATTTTATTGGCCATGAATTTCATTGAATTTGTTATGCATTGTTATATGACAGTGGTGTATGTATGATCATAAATTGTGATGCATGTGTGAATCATATGCCATGTAAAAATGAGATTAAAAGGATGGTGAATGTGGAAAATGATATGTGAGTAAGAGGTTGTGGTGGATGATGATGTCTGGTGGCCTAGTGGCGTAATTCCAGAGATTCCCTGGGAGATTCAGGATGCCCGGAATGTGGGGGGCCGGAAGCCCTGTCGGAGGTTTCTGCCCGAAGGGAATGCCTCGCGATGCCAGGATGTGGGTGCGGGATGCCTGGCTAGAAGGGTAAAGGCCGGAAGCCCTGTCGGAGGTTTCTGCCCGAAGGGAATGCCTCGTGATGCTAGTTGAGATGCGAGATGCCCGGAATGTAGGGGGCCGGAAGCCCGGTGGCCATGGGATGGCTGGAATGCTGGGAACCCTGTCGGAGGTCTTTGCCCGAAGGGATGATAATTGAGAATGGGTGATGTGGTGATCAAATTTAAAGATAAAAATGGAAATTAATGCATGATGATATGCATGGTGATGTAATGCATGATGATAATGTGATGTGATATGATGATCACCTATGATATGATGTGCATGATAAGATGCATGATAATGTGATGATGATGATGATGTGACATGATATGATGATCACCTATGATATGATATATGACATGCATGATGATATGCATGATGATGATGATGATGTGATGTGATAATCACCCATGATATAATATGACATGCATGATGATATGCATGGTGATGATGATGATGTGATGTGATATGATGATCACCCATGATATAATATGATATGCATGGTGATGATGATATGTGATGTGATATGATGATCACCTATGATATAATATATGATATGCATGATGATATGCATGATGATGATGATATGTGATGTGATATGATGATCACATATGATATGATATGCGATATGCATGATGACATGCATGATGATGATGATGATATGTGATGTGGTATGATGATGCATGATAGTGTGTGCCTGGCTTCAAGGTAAGTAATGCCTGCAATACATGTAAAATTGCATGATGCATTGAGGTGTTATTGGATTTCCCTATCTGCTGAGTGGTTGTACTCACCCCTTTTGGGGATAACATTTCAGATTAGCCAATATGCCGCTTCCTGCCGTCACGCGTGGTACATTTTACGGGATACCATCCGATGTAGAGGTCGAGTGTGTTGAGATAGATTGTCCCTCTGTTCCCGGACTAACTTTTATCCAAGTGCGCTGTCTAGTGATGTATGACGTGGGCCTGGCTGGGGGTCCTGTCATTCAGGAGTTAATTTCTGTGCACGTTCGTCGGGATGGAGCGATGCGAGGGATGTTGCTGCCGCCACCGCCTGATGCACCGGGTTGGGTGTGAGACCTGCGCGCGACGAGTAGGAGCTGGATCTCTTTTTGATGTAGATAGTCAACACTTTCGATGGGGGTTCGTACTCGTATGATGTTAAGGGTCGAGAGTTTCTTTTTGAGGTTTTAGGCTGGACGTGGCTGAGTCCTAGCTTTTCCTTGTTTTGTACCGACCCAAAGGGAATCCCATCTTGCTATATATATGTAAGCAAAGTGTCGAAGTTGTTTATAAAATCCTAATGTTTAGCTGGTGTGTATTTGTATCATGGATTGGTAGGGGGATAGATGGTGATGTTTAATTTGCTTTCGCTATGAGTCGCGTTGGGACCGCTTTTTAAAAAAATAAAAATAAATAATGCCTGTGATTAACGGCGCTTGTTTTAAGTACAATATAGAAAAAAGGTAATAAAGTGTAACATCGGCGCTGGTGACGACCTGCGAAGGGTTCGGGGTGTCACATTGCCTCAAGCTCATATCCGCATCAAATATTTCACTGGTTGGCTTCTTCCTAATAATCACTTCCAACAACAATATGCCGAAGCTATACACATCTCCTTTTGTCGAGACTTTTCCTTCCGAACCGTACTCTGCAAGCATCATAGTTAGTGAAATAAAAACATCAACCATCGATCTTTTTCTTTCCGGGACATAAATAATAAGATCGAGAGGCGAGTGTTAATATATCTCTATCATATTATACCATTGTAATCACAATCAAAGGATTGAATTAGCTAAAATTCAACAAATGTACCTGGAGCAATGTAACCAATCGTGCCGAGAGTTCGAGTTTGTGTTTCAACCTTGTTCTCAGCCAAAATCTTTGCAATTCCAAAGTCGTAGACTTGTGCAACTAGGTCCTCGTTCAGAATAACATTGCTAGGCTTCAAATCGCAGTGCACAATGGGTTCCGGTTGGCCATGGTGGAGATAATTGACTGCCGTTGCGACGTCGACCATTATCTTCACTCGTTGATGGATACCCAAGTTTTAGTTGTTGGAGTATAGCCACTTCTCCAAGCTCCCATTGGGCATGTATTGCAGCACTAGAGCTCTTAGATTAGCATTCGTGCAGGAGCTAATCACCTTGACGAGATTTCGGTGCCGAATCTTGCGAAAAACCTCGCATTCTATGTCAAAACTTTTCAAGGCGCCTTCAATATGGAGATTCAGTACTTTAACAGCGATGTCTATCCCATTGGCTAGAGTACCTTTGTATACAGAGCTAAAGCTTCCTATTCCGAGCAAATTGCTTTCGATAAAGTTGTTAGTAGCGAGGCAAAGCTCCCGATATGATATCATGGGGCGGTCAATTCCAGGTGGGTTCACCACCGAAATTGGAGCTTTTTTAGCAAGGTTCCCATGCTTTCTAAGCAAGCAAATGGCAAAGACTAAAAGTACAACTCATACAATTGGCAATATAATGAATAGTAACCGGAGCTGCTTGTCCCTTGTTGATTTCTTTCCATTTAGTTTGCAAGGTGGGACTTGCAAAGTTGCATTTCCACAAAGTGCTTCATTCCCAATGAACGAGAGAGCCGAAAAAATTTTAAAGGGCCCGCCATTAGGAATTTCTTCAGATAGCTTATTAAAAGACAAGTTCAAATTTTGCAGATATCTAAGTCCTTCCATAGACTTAGGTATCGTGCCAGACAACTCATTGTAGGAGAGGTCAAGGATATCCAATCCTTTGAGGTTGCCGATTGATTGTGGCATTGATCCTTGAAATGAGTTCCTTGACAAGTTGAGAGAAGCAAGGCTTTCAAACTCCTGGATGGAACTTGATATGGTGCCGGTGAGTCGATTCCAAGAAAGATCGATGCTGCTTATAGCTCTCATTTTCCCCATGCTAAATAGTAGCCCTCCATTGAAAGAATTGAGTGACAGATTGAGGAAGATGAGTTCTTGAAGGCTCCACAAACTAACCGGTATAACCGATGTCATGTTATTCGAATTTACGAACAACTTTTGAAGTCTGCTGAGGTTTCCAATGCAATTCGGGATCGATCCCGATATCCTATTTTGCTGGAGTAGCAACTCTCCTAAACTTGTCAAATTGCATATCTCATCGGGGATCAGTCCTTCAAGATGGTTGTTACCAAGTTATAGCCTTTGCAGGCTTTCTAGTCCTCCAATTGATGATGGGATGTTGCCGTCTATATTGTTATAGCTCAACGCTAGCAAAGTCAAGCTCTTCAAGAAACCCATTTCCTTGGGAATGCGACCTCTTATTTGACAACCTTGAATGAGTAGTGTTTGTAAGGATCTGGAGAAGTTTTTGATAGATTTTGGTATGGAGCCACGAAGCGGGTTGAATCCCAAATCCAATTGTTGCAGCGATTGGCAATTTGATAAGGTAGAGACAAAATCAAGCTCTGAACCATAAGGCTGTCCTGTGAGCTGATTTGACGAAACCCCGAACTTCCTGAGGTTCTTCAAGTTGCCCAAACTCATGGGTATGGGTCCGCTGAGTTGATTTTTCCCGGCACTGAACATAATTAGGTTCGTAAAATCCGAAATATATTGTGGGATGTTGCCGCCAAAGTGATTCTTTGCTATATTGAGTTCTTCTAAATTTGGAAGGCTTTGTTCGCTACTCGAGAAAAGGTTTCCAGAGAGGGGATTGGAGCCCAAACTAATAGCTTGTAGAGAAGAAACATTAAAAACCTCTTGAGGCACTATGCCCGTTAGCAAATTACTCCCAAGGTTCAAAATTTTCAGATTGACCAACTTGCCAATCTCACTCGGAATGTCACCTCCAACATAGTTATGTGATACGTCCAAGATGTGCAAGCTTGACACATTACCGATGGTTCGAGGAATCATGCCAATCAGGTTGTTAGCATCAAGACGGAGCCCTTGCAGCTTTTGCAAGCTGTCCATGTCTCGAGGAATGCTTCCCCGAAAACAATTGTTTGACAAGGACAATTCGAGAAGCTCTTTGCATTGGGTTAGCGTCTCTGGTAGCAAGCCATTGAACTGGTTATCAGACAAATAAAGCCTCTGAATATTAGGCCAGCGGGAGCAAAGATTGGAGGGAAGACTCCCTGAGAGATCATTACCCATCAAGTCGACATTGGTGGGTGATCTATTGAAAAGTGTCGGAGGAATCGAACCAGTGAGATTGGCCGCAAACAAAGCAATGACCTGCAACGTGGATATGTTGCCCAGGAAGCTTGGAATTTCACCTTGTAAGGGATTGAGGCTAAGATATAGTAGTTGTAACTTAGGGAAGGTGCCAAATTCTCTTGGTATGCCACCCGTTAGCTTGTTCCCTTTGAGTGACATCTCTTCGAGATTTTGGCACTGGGCTAAGTTAGGAGGAATGTTTCCTTCAAACTGGTTAAGGAGGAGCATGAGTTCTTTTAGGCGGCGCAAACGACCAATTTCTATAGGAATTCTCCCATGGAAACTGTTGTTGCGAAGATCAAGAGAAGCCAAGAAAGAAAGATTGCCTAGATAAGGAGAGAGCCTCCCTTGGAGACCCATGTACGAGAGGTCTAAAGCTATGACTCTCTGCCTGCGGTTGCTGCAAGAGATGCCAATCCATTCACAGAAGTTTGCTTCGGTGGTCCAATTGCTGCCTTTGATCGTGTTTGTCGGGTCAATTTCAATCGCCGATTTGAAGTGGAGGAGAGCCACTTGATCAGTGAAGTTGTTAGAACAGATGACTGGCTGAAACATCAATAGGGAAGCCAACATAACATCAACAAATGCTATAAAGATGAACTTCTCCATAATGAACAGAGTATCTTTTGATTGCATCAATAGACGGTTTGCTAATCAGGACCTGTTCTTAGTATTTAATAGCAAAACCAACCAAATGATTGTCTCAATTTAAATAAACCAAAAAATGTAAAGAAAGACTAACCACAAATGATCCCCCACGTGGGGTCTCTATGGAAAAACAGTAGGTTGCTATTCATTGTGAGGGACCTGACAAACTACATGATCCACATTTCAGAGATACTCATAGGTTGAAAATTTGTTTTGAGCGTCCAAACAAATTTTTAACATCTAAAAGAATGCTATTCACAATACCCCACAAATTAACCCAAACCACAATTATGCGTTGAGATCTTCCGTGAACGAGGGAAAGTTGGAGAACCCCTCAATCACGTTTGATTTAGTAAATGGCCCATTCTTTACGTTTACATAAACACACTTATTTTCAACTCTATAAGGATACAAATAGACCTTTCGCTAAAGCTGCAAGGCATGAATGTGACAAGGCTTTGCGATAACTATTGCAACCTTCCTGCAAGGGTGATATGAAGTGTCTCAAAAGAAATTGACTGATTGGAAGTTTCTATTGCTAGAAGAGATAATGATACTAGTAGTCTATCAACTTTTATCCATGTGTCTTGTCATATTTGAACTTTCAATTGATTCAATTAAATGTTAGATCCGAAATATATTTGATATGTTTATTGTCATCCTTTCATTAAATGAAATACATCATGGACACCAATATGATAAAGTTGATGTTTGATGGAGAAAATTACGCAAATTTTGTGTGTGTCATGTGGACTCTCTTCAAAAACAATTTCAGGCTTCTTGTCCCAAAAAGGGTAAGATAATAGCTTTTGAAACCTCTACTATTAAAATGCACGGAAAACTTTACTATTTTCTTTTAAGGCATGGTGAAAAATCTTCCCTCATTCTCCATTTGATATGATTTCGATCGAGAGCTTGAAGAAGAATAAGACCACATTAATTTATATAAAGTAAAGGGTTTTGTCGTGGTTTGGAAGCTATTCTTTAACACTAGTGGAATTTTCGCTCGCTACACAGGTTCTTGCTTTTAGTTTTGTTGAGAAATTGCTTTAAAGTATTAATTCGAAACCTAGTATTGATTTTGGTCCTCAACTAATAATTTATGGAACTATTATTTTCATCTAACGCTTTCTAATACTTTAACGTCCTGATTTTTCCTTTAATCAATTTCTATTGAACTTGTCTCAGGGCTATAATACAATAATTTGTAGTTTGACATTGGATTATGTAGCTTTTTCATATATCAATGTGTACGGGCATGCTCTTTATCGTTGTCATACGATCGGCATTTGAGGCGTCGTTCGTGACCTTTGGCGTTGTAGGATGGCGACTTCGAATTAGATGTCTCAAGTGTATTATTTCATTCATATGTGATAAAAGAGGGTTAGTTGTAGGCAATGTCAATTTTCTTTTTCCCCTTAAACCTGACATTTCAATGCCTAATACTAATGAATGTGGACATTATGCGATGCATTAATATTTTGACAACTATGTCTTCCTCGGTTACTGTTGTGGAATATGGAGGACTAACCGGTAAATTAATCAGAAGGAAGAAAAAGGAAATTGGACATCGATTTATGTGGTTCGGTTTGAATATTGAAACCTATATCCATGGGGAGTGCAATAGGGAATTTCACTATAAAAACAAGTGATACAATGAAAATTGCAATCACTTAAGTACTCAAACACTCTCTCAGTGTTTCCCAGTCTTCTATTACACCCAATAATTTACACAATGTTTAGCCCCTCACAATTCCTAGCAAAATCTCATTCAAAAAATTGAACAAATTCTACTAACAAGAATTTAACTAGCTATGTAATTACAACGAGAATTTCTCTCGTAAGAAGAACTCTCTTCTCTCGGCCACCGAATGGAAGTTGGCACGCTTCTTGTCTTTAGATGTCCTCTCCTTTTACAGGAGAAACAAGACAGAAATATGAACTCATTAAATTGTGCTATGGCAGCACAAGCGCCCACAATCAGCACCGACGTCGACCAAATTTATGTGCCTGCATGCACATGCATGTGCGTGCATTAATGAGGGGAAGAAAACTATAGACGTTCTTGCACAGGGCCCTTCCTTCCTCTCTCTCCAATTATCAACATAGACAAAAGAAGGGGAGGGGAGAAAGCAACGCAGATGTAGCAAAAGTCAAGAAGATTAATAAACAAATGAAGAAAAAATGTTCTTCATTTAATTCTGCACGTTCAGCCATGAGAAGAATTTCTAAAGCTGGATAATTCTTTCGTCCGTTCAGAACACGCGCTGTTTCTCATTATATGCTCCGCAGACATGCTCCCTCATTTCGGCATGCCGATGAATAATGCGTGTGCGAATTGGATATCGTGTATCGACTCAAATTCAAGATATATTTTAAAGTTACCAATTATTATATAATGGTACCTGTATCATCATCCTCTATATGTGACTAACTATAATATGCATAAGCACTATAATTGATAATTCTATCAGACTCCCAATTCTCCAAAATCTACCCAAGAGTCCATTGATTGATGAAAATGTTTCTCGAGGGAATCGAGCGAAATATTCAGTCTTGCAACTAATAAGAGGCGAGAAGATTTGCTCATTCAATGGAGGGGCGAGGGTGAGGGGGACTACGAGAATTTGCCTGCGAAGGCAATTGATCATCTCTAGTGTGATTGCAAATGAGAGGAACCGCAAGCTTGGCCTTCATTATATTCATTAATCTCTGGTTTGCAAAAATAAGGTAGACCATTATGCCGTATTTGGATTTCTAATCGATCCATATAATATTGGCGGCAGCTCCAAGGAAAGATTACTTGGAAGTTCAATCAAGAACTCAAGTTGCGGTTGAATGGGCTTGGGAGAGCCTGGGTGAAATGCGAGCATTGCCTTGCAATAGGATCTATCGTTCCTGCTCAGTAATCCATTAGCTTTCCCCATGTGGTTCACCTCAAGAAAGGTTGCAATACCTAAGTTTAAAAAGCTCTCCACAGAAGTAGATTTCCTACTATGCATGATGCAAGAGGCTTAGCTGGGAGGCAATGTCAATTATATTTTTCTCCTTAAAGCTAGCATTTCAATGCCCAATACTAATGAATGGGTACATCGTGTGACACATTAGTATTTTGACAATTCTAGATGGTCTTCCAATTAGTTTGGTTTATGTTCTAGAATTAGTGTGCATCTTTGCTCATCTTTGATTGTTGTGTGGATATGATACAATGGAGCATGTGCTAGATAGTCCGATAATCAAGACCTATATTTCTTTTAACCTAACTAGGTTCGCGTTCTCGATTTTGTCTGTGACATTGATGTGTCTACTGAGATGTGTACATTATTAGTTGATCTAAAGTATATGACTAATCACAATATGCATCAATGATTCTAGAGTGCATAGCTCGTTAATAATGAATAGAAATAACGTAAAATTGTGGAGACTAGGCACCATATTTGATTCTTATTTTCTTTGAAGCACCTGTCTCGTTTGGCACTTGGATGAGATTATGGGTCCATGTCCTTGTCAACTTAGCCAGCATAACTATCCACGAACTTGTGGTCATTGAGTTAGATTTTGACTAAATATGTGTTATTTTCATGGAATTATGAAAATTGATGGGCCCGCCAGAATAGTAAGCTTAATTCACAGAAGACAAGGATGCGTAAATTTCTGATTGGGTTGGGTTGGACATTCAGGTCGAAATGGAGGAACTTGCCTGCTAAAACCATCATGGGGTGTTATCAAGTCATAAAGTCTAAACCTATATTAAGAAGTGAAGTTAAAGGTTGCTACATAGGCTTTGAGTGCTATTTGGGCAAGTTTCGACGTTCTCCATAAAAGAAGACTTGATTTTACTCTTTGCAAAGGTTGATGACTCGATTGGGTCATCAATTAATCAAGACTCAAATGTATTTTGTGCAAATATTTAAGATTTCTGATGCACTTTTGCTGCTATGTTAGTGTAGGGGGATTTTTTTCTAGTTGGTGATTTATTTTTCAAACCATCATACTTTAACTACCTTAAGATTTCTATACAGATTGGCTCGGAAGAGAGGAAGGAGGATGATTTTACCAAAAAAGTTAATTTTTTATTTGAATAAGATCATTGTGGTTGAATTATAAATCAGTAAAGGAAATTTTGAGGCTTGTATCGTCATTTAGCTAAATCTATTTGGCAAAAAAACACGAGTCTATTTTTCCAATTCTTCTTTCCTTTTAAATATTGTATGAGTAAGAATTGGGCAAGAAGAAAGCCACTAACCATCTTTTCTTGTTTCTTTTTTTTTTTTTTGGACTTTCTTTATTGAGCAACTTTTAACCTTTTTTTTTTAAAATTTTTGCCACACAGAGTGATATAAAGTCATTGACCATAGTTGAACCTCAATCATCTAGACCAATTCATATGAAAGAGTCAATCTTGAAATTTATCGCTCAATGCCTTAACACTTGAGATTTCACTAAATATCTTCATCTATCAAAAACCTTATGTGATGGTACATGGGGATTTTGTTGGACATCCTAGTAATATTTCTTGTTTGGCATGTGAAAGTATTTGTCCATGCAAAATATACAAGAGTTTGGAAATGAAAGCTTACTATTGCCCTACTGATGAGTTTAATTGGGAGCCATGCTTGTTATTTTTGAAAATGATGTCTTATTCGATATGTGTGACACGAGGCAAGTAACGTTCATCATGGGAAGTAATTGAAGCACTATATTGTTCAGCCATGACATCAGTTATACCATATTTATGATATTTGTTTCTTATTTTCCTTGAAGAACCTATCTCTTTTGGCGCTTGCATGAAATTATGGGTCGATGTCCTTGTCAGCTTGGCCAGCATAACTTTCAATCTACTTTAACAGTGGCCGCTAAGTTAGATTTGACTAAATATGTATTCTTTTCATGGATTATGAAATTTGACGAGCACTCCAGCACAGTAAGCTTAATTCACAACAGACAAGGATGCGTAAATTTCTTGGTTGGGTTGAATATTCAAGTGCAAATGGAGGAAAATGCCCATTAAAACCATTATGTGGGTGGTTATCAAGTCATAAAGTCTAAACCTATATTATGAAGCGAAATTAAAGGTTGCCACATAACCTTCGAGTGCTATTTGGGCAAGTCTCAACATTCTTCATGGAAAATGACTTGATTTTACTCTTTGTAAAGGTTGATGACTCAATTGGGTCAACAAGTAATTAGGACTCAAATGCAGTCTATGCAAAGATTAATTACTTCTAGTGCACATATGCTACTAAGCTGGTGTAGAGGGATTTTTCAAATTATCGTACTTAAAATACCTTAAGAATTCTATACATATTGGCTTAGAAAAGAGCAGGGAGGATGATTTTATCAAATAATTAATTTTTAACTTGAATATAGGTATTTGTGGTAGAATTATAAATCAGTAAAGGAGATTTTGAGGCTTATATTGTCATTTAGCGGAATCTTTTTGAGAAATTTAGCGGAATCTTTTTGAGAAACTACACTAGTCTACCTTTCAAGTTCTTTTCTTTCAAATATTGTAAGAATAAGAATTGGGCAAATAGAAAGCCACAAACCATCTTTTCTTTCTTTTGAGGTTTCTTTTTAGAGCAACTTTTTACTTCTTTTTTTTTCTATTTGCCAAATAGAGTGATATAAAGTCAATGACCGTGATTGAACCTCAATCATCCAAACCAATTTGTGCGAAAGAGTAAGAATTTGGCAAGAAGAAAGCCACTAACCATCTTTTCTTTTTTTTGGGATTTCTTTTTAGAGCAACCTTTTACTTTTTTTCTATTTGTGACAGAGTGATATAAAGTCATTTACCGTGGTTGAACCTCAATTATCCAAACCAATTCATATGAAAGAGTAAGAATTGGGCAAGAAAAAAGCCATTGACCATCTTTTTTCTTTTTTTTTTTCTTTTGGAGTTTTTTCTAGAGCAACTTTTTACTTTCTTTTCTATTTGCCACATAGAGTGATATAAAGTCCTTGACCGTGATTGAACCTCAATCATCCAAACCATTTCATGCAAAAGAGTAAGAATTTGGTAAGAAGAAAGCCACTAACCATCTTTTCTTTCTTTTGGGGTTTCTTTTTAGAGCAACTTTCTATTTGTGATAGAGTGATATAAAGTCATTGACCGTGGTTGAACCTCAATTATCCAAACCAATTCATACGAAAGAGTAAGAATTGGGCAAGAAGAAAGCCACTGACCATCTTTTTTTTTCTTTTGGGGTTTCTTTTTAGAGCAACTTTTTACTTTTTTTTTCTTTTTGTCATACAGAGTGATATAAAGTTATTGACCGTGGTTGAACCTCAATCATCCAAACCAATTCATACGAAGAGTAAGAATTGGGCAAGAAGAAGGCCACTAACCATCTTTTCTTTCTTTTGGAGTTCCTTTTTAGAGCTACTTTTTAATTTTTTTTTCTTTTTGCCACACAAAGTGATATAAAGTCATTGACCATGGTTGAACCTCAATCATTCGGACCAATTCATACAAAATAGTCAATATTGAAATTTATCACTCAATGCCTTAACACTTGAGATTTCACTAAATTTCCTCATATATTGGAAACCTTTATGTGATGGTTCATGTAGATTTTGTTGGACATACTAATAATAATTCTCATTTGGCAAGCGATGGTATTTGTCCATGCAAAATATACAAGAGTTTTGAAATGAAAGGTTACTATTGCCCCGCTGATGACTTTAATGGGAAGACATGCCCGTCGTTTTAGAAAATGATGTCTTATTCGATATGTGTAATGCAAATCAAGCAACATTCATTGTGGGAAGTAATTGAAATGATAGTTCGAACACTTAAAGAAAAAATTAAAAATGTCATGTACAAGTGTATCGTATATGAAATCATTGAATAGAAATTACAAGTAGTCGAAAAAATAACTTTTTTAGAAATCAATCAACTACCAAATGTGTGGTAGAAAAGTTATAATACCTACACCCGGGCTATGTAAGTTGGTTACAAAGTCATCATAGAAAATTTATACGACTTGTGCATAGGTTTACACAGACACACTTATTAACGGCTATTTTTATTGTGATCAACGTTGCAATTAAATGAATAAGTGACCAACACCTTCTAAGACTTGATATCATCACGATCCATTACCTGTAATCAAGTTGCGTTCATTATCATCAAACTGTGTCAAATTGTCTGGAATGACTTGTGATTATTGACACCTAAATTTTGATAGGCTAGTTAGGGTTAAATTACAAAGGATTAATTTTTAGCACCTAAACAAGAAGAATTTCCATTAAATTACACAGCATGTAGGCATTAGGATAACTTGCCTCAAAGGTGATAAATTTTACTAATTTCGTAAAAAGAATTTAAAAAATTTTAAAAATTTAAAAATTAATAAACGAATTAATTAAATAATAATAAAAATAAATATAGCAACCTAAGGAGAGGGACGGACCTAACTCAGCCCTCCCCTCTTTTTCTCTTCCTCCCCCCTCCGGGGCACGGGCCGGCCCACTTCCATCCCTCCCCGGCCCGGCCCGTGGCTCTTCTCTTTTCCCTCTCTTTCCTCTTCGCTCCACCGTTCGAGGGACCGCCGCTTGAGGCGGAGGACTGGCTGGCGCTCCAAGGACCAACGGAAGGGAAGCTTCGGCCGATTTGACAACTCAAGGTTGTCGGTCAGGTTGAGGAGCTCAGGGCAGCAGTCGGCAGTAGAGTAAGGAGGAAACAAAGGGACCGCCGGCGCGCCCCACGGACTGCCGTTCGCGCGAGAGACCGGAGGGCAGGAGGGTTCCTCTGATTCGACCGTTTCGCAAGTCAATTTGTGGAGGAACGGGCTATAAAATGGAGATCAGTTCGGGGAGAGAGAGGGGTCCGACGGTGAGAAATTGAGGAAGGGTTCGCGTAGGTTTCCTTTGTTGCTCTGGTCTAAGTCCGCATTTCCCCGAGGATCTTGGTTCGGCGACACCAAGGCGGCTAGCTGTAGCCCCACTCCTTTGACGGCCGTCGCCGAGCCGGGTAGGGACTCGCGGCCGGTACCTCTTTTTTATACCCTGTTTTCCCTTTTCTTGGCCAGCAGGGGCAGAGACTCGCCGACGCTCGCTTGCACTCGGTTTCGAGCGTCGGCGAGCCTTCCTCAGTCTCGGTGATGTGTTTATTTACTGATTTGTGCTAAATATCGTTGCAAGCTCGAGCCCCAATCGCCTCAGTTTTCCCCTCTCGGACGGTGCCTACCACATGCTCGAAGAAATGCTTGAACCAAACCTGTGCAAACCCGCCTCTGTATTGTGTACCCGAACCGACTGCCACAAGTTTGTCAAAATGCCTAAACCAAGCTAGCATAGTCCATTCCGAATCTGAGCTACTCTGAACTCTCATAAGCCTGTTTGTGTTAATAAAAGGAGGCGTCCCGTTGACTAGCAAGCATGTTCCCTATCGGAATCAATGGGTTGGTGATATTGGATGCACACTTTTTCTTTGCATGTGTTTCTCGGTTGTTGATGTGTTATAGCTGTGATGTTGGCCTTTCCTTTTGGTGAATATTTGTGAAGACATGAAACGAAGATTCCCGGTGAATGCTAGTCCCTTATGATGTTCGACTGGATTTTTTATGGTTTGTTTCGTTCGGCATGGCACGCATCATCGTATTCGTGTTCGAGAGTGGCTGGTGGCCGGAGGTTGCTGTTGGTTCCGCGCCAGCGGCTTTGGTCCGGTGAATGCGTCCGGCCTATTGTGGCAGGACTAGGAGGTGCTCTGGTCTGGAGTTTGTGACTGTGGGCATGCTCGAAGGAGACAACATTGAGGATGGAGAATAGTGGACTTTGGGCTCATTTTAGATTTAGAGAGAGCCTTGGGCTTGAAGTGTTAATTTGGGTGAATTTGGGCTTCGTTTTTACTACAAGGGTATTGAGTGTTGGGTTTGATTTGGCTTGTTTGGGTTTATTTTTGGTTGAGTGGGCTTTGGGTTTTCGTCTTGTAGTGGCCAGATTGGGATTTTGTTTCATTGAGCCCATTCCTTTCTTTAGGCCTTGATGTACATTGCCCAGTCTGCAGAACAGCGGCCGCCCATGCTCGTCCATGGGCCCAGCTCGAACCTATTTTCGGATCAAAATTTGTTATTTTTATTTTACAATGAAATAAATAAATATTCCAAAAACTTTGAAAACATTTCTTTTTTTCTAGAAATCAAGAAAAAGCTTAAAAATTAGTTTTGAATGGTTTCCTCTTAACATGTACAAAAGCCTTGATAAAAAAGCAAAAAAAAAAAAAAAAAATCTTTTGCTCTAAGTTGGATAAGCCCTTAAACTTTACAATAGGGATTGAGTGTTTTTGGAAGCAAATGTTCGCTTGTTATTTGCATATTTCCATTGTTCCAATGTGCCCTTTGATGCATGGATTGCTATTTTCTTAGCTTGGCTAGGAATTGAATCCTAGGATTCGTGAATGGTATAAAACACTGCATGAAGACTTCATTTGACAATTGAACAAGTATAAGTGCTGAAAGGGCATTAATTGTTTAATTAGTGTAATCAAGTCCCCAACCTTAGATTCTCTAATTTGTAGGAATAAAATAATTCTCGCATTACTTTATTTGAGTATCTAATCGATCATTCAAAAATAAATCAATGGCGATTCCTAAGTGAAAATGATTTATATTTAAAAACTTGAACTATAAGTTGCGAATTGGCATGGCCTTCGAAGAGCACAAGCTAGGTTTAATCTTAGTACACCATTAGCCGAATCCTAAGCTTGACCATGGTACCTCCATGTACCATGAGTAGGTCGCAAGGTTGGGTGCACCACGAGGGTGATGGCAATCAATCATTCAATGATCCTTCAGAGGATGTCGGCTTCCCAAGACTTCTAATTGATGAAAGATTGACCATGGTACCTCCAAGTCTTCATTAAATTCTCATCATATTAGACTTGTTCTCCTCTTGTAGATATCTTCATTACTAATGAAAGATTGATCACGATATCTCTAAGTTTTCATGAAATCCTCATCATATTAGACTTGTTCTCTTGTTGTTGATATCTTCATTAGTCTTCATAGGTCATCAATATCATTATAGTCTTCCACCTCATTTGATATTGGCAACTGCTCCTACCAACAATTGGCTACTCCTAATAACGATCCATTGCTTATGATAACAAGCTAAATATCTATCTTCTAGTCCTTCCAAGTAGATTGGCAATTATGACCCGCCAAGTTGTTCGCTTTCATAGTCCTTCCAAGCTCTACCGAACATTCTCGCTCTAGCCTTGTTTACCGTCACTAAGTCCATCCAACTGTTCACTATATCTTGGTACCTTCAAATCATTGACCTGTTCACCCTCGATCAAGGTCCTTCTAGATGTTCATTTGATTTGAAGGTCCCTACAACTTCTAGACATCTTAACGCTCAATATCTTGTTCACTTTTGATATTGGCTACGATTGTTCGGTAGGGTAGAACACTCTTGGTTGTGACAGAGTATTTCTCATACTAACTCACATGGTTCATGCATTGGTTTGCGCATATATCACCCGGTATACTCAACCAATACACACATTAGTAGCCTTTGATTGTTTTGTTATATTCCAAACAACATAGGGGATTTTTCCAACATAATGCATGTCTTTTGTTCATTATAGCGACTTTGGATCTTCATGTAAGTTTTAGAGTTTTTTTTTTTTTCCAAAGAAAATACCAAGAATATTAGCTTAGGTTGCACATTATAGAGTTTTGCATTATACTAATAAATGATTTGTCGGATCATGCGATCATGCATCATATTTAAGGCCTTTCATGCAGTCTTTTGAAAGAAAATAGTTTTCCATTTCGGATACAAAGTCATTAATACTTTTGCTAAGTCCATCCAAGCATGTTTGTAGTTATTTTGTCAATACCATAGTAAACTATACGTATTAACATTAAGAAAAAGTGTCTCATTTTGGCCTTTGATTAAATTTGAAATGTTATGCTTCTTTCATGTAAATTTATAATTTTTTCTTCGGACAAAATATATGTTTTGTCTCTTTTTCAATAAAAGCTGTATGGGTTAGTACTTTAGCCTTTCAAAAATAATAAAATCAATATATCTTTTGATATTGTAGTTATTGTTAGATTTTGATCACTAATGACGGCCATTTGCTAACTCAGATTTTTATGCATTAGAGACAATAGGAAAAGAAAAACTGAAATGGTAAAATAGTATATAATGAAAGAAAACTGAAAAAGTAAATTTTGCAAATAAAAAGAAATGAAGTGGTAAAGAGGACAGAACTGAAAACAACGAAAAAAGGAAAAAGTTAACTATGTGAGTGAATCTCATAGTATAGGAGGGAGAAACGATGGAATGACAAAGTTAAGAGGAAAGAGGAAAGGCAGAACTACGTCGGACGAAGAAAAAAGTTAAAAAAGAAATGGAGAAGATGAAAAATTAATTGAGGTCTATAATGGAAAATAAAGAGCCATTCCCACCATTTTACGTATGGAATTTCAGGCTTTCTACAAGATATCGTTGACCCTACTTTGCGGCTTTACATTGTTGTCCTTATGGTCTTATTTACAACTTTCTGAAAATTCTCTCGCCAAATCCTAAATTCCCATTACCTACCTAATCCATTCCAAAGGAAAAAAACTATCCCAAACCATAACAACCAAAGCCCTAAACGCAACCACCATCATTGACTACTACTACGGATTACCTCTAGCCGTCAGCCCACTATCACATGGCTTGTCATCGCTCTCTGACTCTTCCTTTCCGATGGCCTTGACCCAAGTTGCCTAACAGCGACATTGACCTTGATCCGAGGCTGCTGGCCTCCTTCAAGTCATGAATGACCTCGGCAGCTCTGAACGTCCAATGGAGGTCATGGGCCAAGGTCGTCCGTGGTAACTGACGATCTTCAATTGAGGTATTGAGCTGCAACAAAATCATGGATGACCTGGATTGAGTCCGTCCATCACGATAGGTGACCTCACTAGTTGAGGGGAGAGAGAGAGAGAGGCCCGAGCGTGAACATAGGAGCGGGGGTCGATGGTATTGGTGAGGTGGGTCCATGGTGGCAGATGACGGTTATGTGAGGGGCTTGTGCATGATGGCAGGTAGCGCTTGAAGGCTTGGAATTTCTAAAGAGGGGCAATTTGATCTATCAATAAGATTTCGTCTTAGGATGGAAAGAAATATTTGGAGATACAGGGAAATAGAGTTTAAGGTGGGAAGTGTCTTGAGTCTTTTGCTTAAAGACAAATAGGCGTTAGTGATGGTGAAACATAAGAAAATTATTTCTAGATATTTTCATAAAAAGAATCAACAATCGGGATTTTTTTTTTATTGAGAATTGATAATTGGTATCGTAGAATTCTAAATATATTAGTAAATCACATTAAGGGAAATTTTTCACGCCTCAATTATATTTGGTAAGTGGATTAGTACACTATCTCTCATTCCGATTTCCTCTATTGCAAATCTCTGGACTATGGCCATAAATTGTGTTAATACAAGCAATGCTCCGTATAAATGAAAGTACTGAAATATGTAGGGCATTCAATTTATCATTTAAAAAAAAAAGAATTTGTATTATCATCATAAATCTTAAGTAGTTGATTTTGTAAGACTATATAGATAAAAAGAAGCCGAGTCTGATTAGTTTGTCAGAAACACATGCTCACCATACCTCGGGCCTTCTAAAACCCAAACAAAAATAGTGCGCCGATATTCCGAAACCACTTTTAATCAAAGGTTAATTGGGCTTTCCTCAAGCCCTAGCTCATTCCGTGTATGTGAATTGGATGTGCCATGAAACTATGAATCTTATGTACATATATTCTAATAGTCAAAACTTCAAATTCAGATCTACAATATATAAGCGTACATGTTGGATTTCAACCTTAAAACTCCACCTAAAAATTTCATTCGTGCGTAAACCTTCTGTTAAGATAAATTGCAATATTATGTTACGATATAATGGTCGATTGAACAATAATTATATTAAAAACTACTCCCAAGAAGATCTCATATTCTCATTTGAATGGAAGTTTCAGAGGGCATGCATACACACTTGACTTCCTGGGCTATTGAATACCCTACAAGCCCCTTGAATCGCCTAAATTCGAGCCTTTAACCTGCGTAAGTAGCCCTAAACCACAGCAATTTACACCCAATTTGTAGGTTTCCGGTGGATGATTAGTTTCCGAACTGTAGATTCCCCAATGCCCCGACAAATTGTGCCAGCCTTGGGGATTGATTTCTCTAACGTTAAAGCTAATTCATTGAGTATTCTCTGTCGGGCCATTTAAAATCGTTTTCTTCTTTTTCTTGTCATGCGCATAAATATGCGTGCTTATGCTATTTTGTTTGTGTGCGTGAGAAAGATTCGTATGAATTCATATGATTAAATTTGGGATGCATGGACATCGGCATAGATAGGATCATGTGTGGGGGCAGAAGTAGCGAGAATTACCAAAAAAGTCCTAAACCTATTGCAATTGTGCCAATTCAGTCCTAATTTTTTTTTTTTGTCCAATTTAGTCCTAAACCTTTTATAATTGTGTCAATTCAATTCGTCCGGCCAAAATTGGCCGACCGGCGCTGACGTGGATGCCGGCGGGGGACAACCGGCCCGGCGAGGTAATTTTTTAATATTCTTTTTTTTTCGAATTTTTAAATATTTTAAAATTCTTTTTAAATTTTTTTTTTTTTTTTGCCTTCTTCTCCTTCCTCCGGCCGGCCAACGCTGGCCGGAGGTGAGGCTGGCAAGGTCAGCCTCGCCAACCACTGGCGAGGCTCGCCCAGCCGGCCACTGGCGGAGGCTCGGCCTCGCCCAGCGATGGCAAGGCTCGACCTCGCCATGGCTAGGCGAGGCCGAGCCTTGCCGGATCTGGCGACAACGGCCTCACCGTTGCTGGGTGAGGCCGAGCCTCACCAGATCCGGCGAACTCGGCCCTCGCCGCGCTGTGTGGTGTAGTCGAGGAACCCGCGGAGGAGCTCGATCTCGTCCTCGTCGGTCCAGAGGCACTGGAACAGGGTTTTGGCGACGGTCACAGCCGGGGAGGGCCGCTTGAGCTCGGAGGGGGAGATCATGCCGACGATCAGGGGGACGGGGAGGCGGCGAGAGGCGGCGGGGGCGGCAATGGCGATGGCAACCTCGCCGGCCACTGGGCGAGGTCGACCCTCGCCCTCGCCAGTGGCCGGCGAGGCTAACCTCACCGGCCCTCACCTCGGTCGGCGTCGGCCGGCCGGAGGAAGGAGAAGAAGGCCAAAAATAAATAAATAAATAAGAATTTAAAAATATTTAAAAATTAGAAAAAAATAAAATATATATATTAAAAAATTACCTCGCCGGCCTTTGTCTCTCGCCGGCGTCCACGTCAGCACCGGCCGGCTAATTTTGGCCGGATGGATTGAATTGACACGATTATAAAACGTTAAGGACTGAATTGGCACAATTGTAATAGGTTTAGGACTTTTTTTTATGGTCATGCGACCCTGTGTCCGTTAGCAAATTAATGAACTTCTATTATGTGTGTAAACGGGAATGCGGGTGTATGTATTTGAAATTCTGATCTTTGAAAGAATGCAGTTGCTCAAATATATAATGTGCGATCTCATTATATACACATTGAGACGGTATACAATGAACTAACCTACATCTTTTTTCCTTTATATCAACGGAAAGTTTGGGCATTGAGCACCCGACTAATTCACACATGATGTGACAATTTTGCCATTACACATACATTCAATATTTTTAAATTTTTTAAACTTTTTTTATTGCTTTTCTCTTTTTTTTTTTTTTTTTTTTTTTTGGGTTTGGCTTTAGGGCCGACCATGGGGCAAAGGTCAAGTGCTTTGACTTTGTCTACCGGGCCCCCACCAACCCTAGGTTAGGGCCCCGAGCAAGGTTGCTATCCTTACCTAGCCAAATCTAGTGAGGGCAGTGATGGCCCTCGATTGTGGCTAGGGTTGGCCAATAACCTCGCCCACCTTAATGCCAAACCCCCCTAAAAAAAAGGAGAAAAGTAAAATAAAATTAAAAATTAAAATATTTTTAAAATATTATTAAAATATTATTAAAAAGTGCCACATTAGCGTTGGCTAGTCATGTCAGTAATTTTCAGTCAAAATTAGCCACATGCACTCAATTGGCAAGAGGTAAAAATATTTAGAACTAAATTGGCAAAATTGAAAGGTTTATATCTAAATTGACAACAATGTAATAAATTTAGAACTTTTTGACAATTTTCCCCGATTGACTCCTAGAATGGTGAAAAAGCAATTCAAAAGCATCCTTAGAAATGAGGTGCCATTACTGATATATATATATATATATATATATATATATATATATAAGAATTGTGTCACAAATTACACGTTCCATCACATAATCATCATCCTCATCGTCATTATTGATGTATATATAAACTTGTATCTGGCAGCACTATGATTGATTTTTTTACCACTCTTCATGAACAATCCTCTATCTTTTTCTTTTTCTACCTACTGCGTGCGTTGGTCAATATAAATGATTATGAAGATATGCAATTTGATTCAAAAACTGTGCATCAAACACTATGAAATGTAAAGGAATACTCAAATTGGAGCACAACTAGTTTAACCAAAATAGAAAGGGGAACAAAGGAAAAGAAAAGAAGCAAACAGTGTTTGGATGCACTTTTGCATGTTCTTCTCCTCTTAAATTGACTCGATGCATTTTCAAATGTCTAAAATCACTATTTGAAACTTCAACCTTTGGGCTAGAGGAGGTGCAATGTTTACGTAATCTATATGCACATAATTTACATGTTCGTATAATCGATAAATCGAAAGAAAAGACTCGATTTTCCACGTTGGCCCAATATGAATTGAGCTGTCAAATAAGCCGATTACGTAGTATTTTCTCTGTAGCCAGGTTATGAAGAAAACAATTACGTCTGTGCTCCAAGGTGATCCCAAAGGAATGTTGCAAGAGTGCTCATTTGAACCCATGTGTTCAACAAAAAGGACAAACAAATGGATCGCTCGAAAAATTTACCTACTTCTATTGAAGTAAGTCAAGCATCAAATTGCTTCTCCGTCTAGATACTAGTGATATTCGAATGCTCTAGTACCTTCCTCTATGCAACAATCCAAATGATTTACCCATCAAATGACTCACTCAACTACCGGTAACAACTCAATCGAGAGTACGAAAAATCCAAATTGGTCGATGAGGCTTTGGCCATGATTGTTGACTTTCTAAATAGACTCTCAAACTCCCAATTGACATTATTCTCATATCGTTCTTCTTGCACTGTCGCTACGCTCACGTACCTACATGAATGTAGAGCTTGAGCTGTGACATCCTGAAATTCGACCCCGTTTCAATAAAATGAAATGCGCATTTCGTCGATGAGCATATGATCCTTTTTCTCTGAGCTGATCACTTACGAGTTAACTAACTTATTGGGTGAAGCCATTAAGGGATATATCCGCGGTAAAATCCCTAAAAGCTACCTAATTGGTTGGATTGGACTAAATCACGTCCGGTCGATTTTAATCATGGAATTTGATTTGGTTTCGGGAATCGAATATTCGAGCGTGTCACAATTCAAATTTTTGGACCTCGTCTCATCGTCCGTCAAATTATTGACGAGTCTGAAATTTCAAGAAAGAAATTATTAGAGGAAAAATCGAAGACCGAAAGAAAATAGAAAGGGAAAGAGAAAAGAAAAGAATAAAATAAGACTAATAGTATTATGTTATTTTATTTCTTTCTTTTTCTCTCTCTTCTCTCTCTCTTTTCTTTTCTCTCATGCGATTCACCCCAGCCGGATGCCTGCTGTCTTCCTCTTTCTTTTTTCTTATTTCTTTGACTAGTCAAACCCTCCTCTCTCTCTCTCTCTCTCTCTCTCTCTCTCTCTCTCTCTCTTCACTCTCTTCTTCTTCTTCTTTCTTCTTCGAACGAACCGAACTAGGAGTAGAAGAAGAAGCCACACAATCGCAGCTCACCGAAACCGCCCGTCGTCGCCCACACCGCTGCCCGGACGCCCACCGCTCGCCGCCGTTCCGCCGTCCGCATGCCCCCACGTCCGTCCCCTCGCACCCAGTCCTCCCCCCGTGCGATTCCAGCCACTGCCCAGCTCGGTCCGGCGCCTCCGGCCACCGCCTGGCCTCCCCAGTGTCCCCTCACCCTCCGCCGGCCTCCCCTCGCCGTCTTGGCCACCGAAGCAGCTCCGGCCAGCCAAACTCAACAAGTTGCCGAGTGGGTATCCAGCACCTTCAGGCTCACTTTTGGGCCGTTTCCGGGCCCCGAACCCGAGCCGTGTTTTGGGAAGATTTGTTCCTCGCGTCACCCCCGTCGGATTGATTCGATTTGCGCGCGATTTGGTGAGTAATCTCACTAATCCCGGATTAGTTGGCTAATTATGCTTAAGGTTGGTTTATTTTAATTAATTATGTTTAGGTTGTTAGATTAGAATAAATTAGCAATTATTAGTCAATTGTGATGCGATTTAGATAAATTGATTGCGCAATTAGCAAGTAGACGTGATCTACTAATTATTGGAAGCATCTCGGGAATTTTCCAACCCTTAATCGGGCTTCAATTTGGCAATTCGGGCCCAAGTGGGATTATTGGCATCTAAATATTATTTTTCGGAATTAAATTAATTAATTATTTATTTTCCAAAAATTCAACTGGGATGACCAGTGATCGGAATATTATGCTAATGACTGTGGTGAAGTCCGTTTATTTAATTGGGCTTTATTTTGAGCTAAATTGAATTTTTAATATTAATTATTGAATTTTCGAAATTAATTAATTATTTATTTATTTTCTGAAAATTCAACTGGGATGGCCCGTGACCGGAAAATTATGTTGATGACCGTGGTGCAGTCCGTTTATTTAATTGAGCCTTATTTTGAGCTAAACGGAATTTTTAATATTTAATAATTAATTTTCAAAATTAATTAATTAATTATTTTTCGGAAATTAGGATTGAGATGGCCGACAACCAAAATCTCGTGCTGATTGTCGTGGCGCAGTCTGTTTATTTATTTGAGCTTTGAATTGTGCCAAATTGATTTAATTGTGGATATTTAGGATATGTTCTTAAATTGATTATTTGGGTAAATTGAGTACGAATTAAGGTTGTGGATATTTACTTTAGAAATGGGATGAATCATCATGAAAGGCACGTGGCTCGGTGAACAGTACATCATCTCGGAGAATGCACGTGGCTCGGTGATTTGGTATATCGCTTCGGAGAATGCACGTGGCTCGATGATTAGTACGTCGCCTTGGAGAATGCACGAGGCTTGATGATTAGATATGTCACCTCGGAGA
The DNA here is from genome assembly GCA_016097545.1 of Eucalyptus victrix. Taxonomy (NCBI): domain Eukaryota; kingdom Viridiplantae; phylum Streptophyta; class Magnoliopsida; order Myrtales; family Myrtaceae; genus Eucalyptus; species Eucalyptus victrix. The sequence goes on from CM027837.1 coordinate 33,895,250, forward strand.
ATGCACATGGCTCGGTGATGAAGTATGTCGCCTCGGAGAACGCATGTGGCTCGGTGACTAAATGTATATATCACCTCGGAGAACGCACATGGCTCGGTGACGAAGTATGTCAACTTGGAGAATGTATGTGGCTCGGTGATTAAGTGTGGCATCTTGAAAGAGACACGTGGCTCAGTAATTTTGATGCACTACCTCGGAGAATGCACGTGGTCTCAATGAGTACATTTGGCATCTTGAAGAGACACGTGGGCTCGGTGACTTGATGCATCGCCTTGGAGAATGCACGTGGGCTCGCTAATTCAAAATGACATTTTAAAGAGCATGTGGCTCGATAATCGATTCCATCACCTTGGGGAATGCACGTGGCTCGGTGATAAAGAATATCGCCTCGGAGAATGCACGTGGCTCGGTGATTGGTTTTATTAGTTGAGACTGTATAGCAATGACTAGAATGACCTAGAGATGGTTCGGCTGACATATAATTGACTAAATCGATTGATCATTGCCTTTAGTCTGATGTTGTAAATTGATTGACTGAATGGAAATGACCGTGAGTGGTCTTATTGGCTTGTAATCGACTAGGTCAATTTGATCGATGCTTCGATCAGTGATATGATTGCTTGAGTGCCTATTGTGAATTGTACTGACTTGCAAGTGGGATCTGAGGCCAAGGTACGTCTTCTGCCCTGTGCGTGTATAGGCAGCCTATAGTATAATGGTTTACTAATTGGGCTTAGTGGGGTAGAACTCGCTGAGACGTAGTCTCATCCCAGTTTGGGGAAAAACATTTCAGGACCCCGATGAGGAGCTGATGAGAAGGAGTCTGAGAAGGAGAACTCGGAGGTGAAACTTGAGGAGAAGGATTTTTGAAAGAAGAAGATAATCCCGAGAGGGGCCTTAAGTATGGCCTGGATGGACTGAGAGTCTATCTTCTTTTGAGAATTCCTTTTGAAGTGAATAGTTATGAATTGGTTTGTGTTTTGTATAAAAGTTTGGTTATAAATTTTAATATGAAAAATATGGCCCTACTTGTCTATTCCATCGTTTTATTGTCTGGAGATTTTAACTGTTTCCGCATGTGCTTAATAAATAAAAAGGGCCGTCGATACATTATCCTGGGATATCGCATTATAAAATCGACCAAGTGAGAAGGATGTGTGCGTGCCCAAGGATCGGGGCGTTACATGAGCATTGACAGATTTGATAGATTTTCTCACTTATTAAAACCATCAGTGCCTTAAACAAGATCTGTCAAAACCAACTACGTTATGGTAATCAAGATCCCAAGGTCAAACATTGTGATGCCATCAACGGCGACTCTCCCTTTGGTCGTCCTTTACAACCTAAAACACAATAGAGATTGTTACAGGTCAACAGCTTGCATCTCTCGAAAAGTCACTCTCCAAGCATGGAAAAAAGCTTAGCTTAGCCATCGCATCGCTGATAATTGTGAAGGAAAACTGAGCTATTTTTTAAATTCCATTCATTTCACAAAAACTAACTAAAAAAAAATGTTTTTCAAGTTTTCTGATGTTTTAGTTAACAAAAAATAAACTAGTCAATGAAATATTTTCCGTTAATGAAAAAAAAACACATTCAAAAGTGGAAAGAATTTTTTTTTTTTTTTGGGGAAAAAGCCATGAAAAATCTTGAACTTTGTCCAAAGTGATACATTTACCCCAAACTTATTTTTGTGACGTGAAAAACCCCAAACTTTTCAAACCGTGACACATCTACCCATTAAGGGCATTTTTATCCTTTTATTCTGGCTTTTCCTTTTTCTTTCTTTTTCTTTTTTTCTTCTTCTTCCCTCTGCCGGCCATGGCAAAGCCGGCAGAGGGAAGTTGGCATCCGGCGAGGGTTGCCCTCGCCGGTGTCAGGTGAGGGAGATGCCGGCTAGGGCCTCCCTCGCTAGACTGGCGAGGGCATCCCTCGCCCAACGCCGACAAGGGCACCCCTCGCCAGATTGGGCGAGGATCGTCCTCGCCAGATGCAGGCGAGGGCAGGGACACCCTTGCTCGACGCCAGATCGAGCGAGGGTGTCCCTGCCCTCGCCCGACGTCGGTGAGGGCCGCCCTCGCCAGACGCAAGCGAGGGCGAGGATGGCCCGACGCCGGCGAGGGTGACCCTCGCCTGATGCCGGAAAGGCAGCCCTCACCGGACATCGACTTCCCTTCGCCAGCTTGCTAGCAGAGGGAAGAGAGAAGAAAAAAATGAAAAAAAAAATGAAAAGACCAAAATGCCCTATAATTTTGAGGGTCACATAACAAAAGTTCAGGGTTTTTTATGTCACAAAAAAAAGTTGGGTAAATGTGTCACGATTAGCAAAATTCAGGGTTTTTCACGTCACAAAAAAAAGTTTGGGGTAAATGTGTCACTTTGGACAAAGTTCAGGGTTTTTTGTGACTTTTTCCCATCTTTTTTTCGTCATCTTTCGTTCATTTCTAAACCAATTACTTTTTTCACCAAACATATTTTTCCTTTTATTTTTTATTTTTAAATAAATTCGATTTTTTAATTATTTTATATTATATATATATATATATATATATATATTTTTTCCATTCTTCTTCGACCAATCATCGGCCATTGCGACGGTTGGCAATTGGCTAAAGGAGAGCTTAAGCTTTGCTAGATTCCAATGAGGTCAAGCTTTGTTAGCCTATGGTGAGGTGCCGCCTTGGCTTGCCGAAGCTTGGTCAAGGCCATTGGGTGAGCTCAAGCCTCGTCAAATTTGGTAAGCGAGCCCCACTCAAGGTTGCCATAGGCTGGGGAAGAAAGAAAAAAGAAAAGAAAAGAAAAGAAAATTTAAAAATAATTAAAAATCGATTTAAGAAAATAAAATAAAATAATTATTGAAATGAGTGCATGGAGAAAATATATTTTCCTTATAAAATGGCAAAAATATTTTTTACTTCATTTTTTCGATTTCAACCAAAAATCAAAAAATATTATCATTTTTATGGAAAATTACTTTCTAAAAAATAATTTTTTTAAATACCACATTTTTCAAGAAACGAACAAAGACTCCATTTACTTCATAAAAGATATTTTTCGGAAAAACTCCTTTCTCCTTTTCCTTAGGGCGTAAAAAATGAGTAGTCAAAGAAAAAATTTTCCAGTCAACAGAAAATTCCCTTCTAAAGTTGAGGAAACTGATTTCCCTTTCTGAAAAAAGGAAAACACATTTCCCCCTTTCTCACACTTCGTCTCGTCCTCTTCCTCAATGCCCAAATCCCTCCAACCTTCTCTCGCTCCTCGCGATTCCTCTGTCTAAAATCCTTTCGCTCCCACTCTCTCTCTCTCTCTCTCTCTCTCTCTCTCTCTCTCTCTCTCTCTCTCCTCGATCCCTTCCCAAATCCGCTTCCGATTCTTGACAGCTCCTCCGCAACCAGTCGTCCTCTCTCTCTCTCTCTCTCTCCTTCCCCTACTCCCCGCTGAAGGCGCTTCTGCTGAGTTGATTTGTCCTATCATCGTCTCTCTCCGCGTCGTTGCCTCCGCCAAGAGCAAGAGATCTGTCGCTTCCGTCTCTCTCCCTCTTGGTTCGATCCTAGGGTTTCTCCGATCCCCCGATCAGGTCTCTCTCTGATCTTCTAGATCTGCTGGGTTTTTCCTTTGCATTCTCGTTTCGGTCTCTCCACACACACTCTCTCTCTCTACGTGGCTCTTCGCTTCCCACTCGGCAACGGTGATTTCTCTCTACTCCCTGTCTTCCGTCCTCGGCCCCGACACGTCGTCGCTGACCGCCGCCTCCTTGCCTTACCCCCTCGACTGTCCGAGTCGAGACCTATCTCATATTTTTTTGGGTAGTGTTTTACCAAAAAATATTATCATCTTTACCATGAAAAAAAAAAAAAAGAAAGAAAGAATAATTAAAATTTAAAATTTTTTAATAACTTCTTTTTCAGTAAAACTAAATCAGATTTTTCATATCAAACAACGAAAAATGTTTTTTAGTTTTAGCTAAACATTAAAAATATCATCATTTTTCTAGATTTTTTTTTTAATATCATATATTTTGCAAAACAAATGAAATCTTAAAACAATTAACTACACATATTGGAACCTTACAGTTCCACAAATTTAAATTTGATGAATGACACATTCGATGCAATGAATAGTTTCTTAAGCATGATCAATGATGGACGATTCGCTGGCAAGGGTCGGTCACCTCGTTTGCATCTTGATTACTTGGTCCAATGTTAGTAAATTTATATGCCATAATCTATGAAATTTTCGCACAAATTTTTATCTCCCCTACCGAGATAGGTTTTTGTGAAATTTCCTTTTGCTCTTTCTTGCCATTGAATTTATGTTATTCTGGTGCTCAACCTGTTGTATTCACCATCGCCTCCATTGTGAGCTCCATGGTTGCACCAGAACATGTGCCACCACAACCAAAGCCACAGAAAATCGTGTTTTGCTCTCTCTGCCATGACCTTAGATTGAGGGTTTTTATAAGTAACAATGCTTGGGTTTTAGATTGAGATTTTTTTATAAGTAACAATGCTTGGGTGAAAACTATTTAGTATTACCATTTTAAGTGATCCCTCGATTAAAAACAATAGACAGGTAGTGGATATTCAAATGAAGAGTTATGAAGGATCAAATAAAAATGGGCCTATTGCAAGCTTTTATGGAAAATGATTTTTTTATGCAACTCATCAAGTGAGATGGGCCATCGTTGGAGGCACCAAGGTCCGTCACATACAAATAGCTTCAACTTAGACTGCGTTTGGGAGTAGCTTCTCAAGGCTACTTTGAAGCCCCAAGGATCTTTGAGCCAAATATGGGGTGTTTGGCAAAGAATTTTCAAAGCCCCTTTGCAAAATATTAGCCTTGTGAAGGCTGAAAGCCCAAGGCAGGTGGGGGGCTGCCTTGGGCTTTCAGCATGTCGAAAATGCTGAGAGTGAGGGGTTAAAAACTTTTTTTCTTCCTAAATTATCCTTGTCGATTCTTCGTTTTTTCGATTTTGCCCTCTCATCGTCTTCTTCTTCTTGGGTACTGTTCATCTTCTTCGCGGAGACCTTGCTCGCTCCGGCCACTGTGCCGGCAGCCCTCGACCGCGCCAGCACCACCTGCACCGGCACCCGAGTCGCCGACCACCGCGACACCAGCCCTCGACCGCACCAGCACCACCCGCGCTGGCGATCCGCGAGCCCTCTCTGCTCCACCGCGGCTGCGCCTCCACCAAATCTGAACCCAAGCGGACCGCTGCCCCTTTCGAACCGCACCTGCAGCAGATCGCGAAGCTCGCCGTGCCGATCTCGCTCGACGACCGCGTCACCGCTGACTGCTGCTCGCCTCCACCCGACGCCGTTGTCACTCAGCAGCTCGCGACCCAGCACCTGAGGCCCTCATCGTTCGACTGTTGCTGTTCCGATCTCGCTGCTTGAGTGCCCCGACACCAGATCTGAGCTCGCCTCCGCCCAACGCCGTCACCGCCTAGCAACCCACGACCCAGCACCTGACTCCACCGCGCCGGCCGACGCTTCCACTCGTCGTTTGCAGGACCTCCGCCTCAGCAGCTCGCCTCCGTCGCGCCTATGCCCACCGTCCTCCGCTCGGTCGCCGACCCCCGCGCCCTGCTGTGACGCTGGTTTTCCCCCTTCGCCGGAGCCTAACGCCACCGCGCCTTGGCACCACCGCCTGCGAGCGGTGGCCGGCAAGGTCCTCCCGCGACCCCGATGCCCTGGATCTACGTCGCAGTGGGGTCGCCGGAGGTTGAGGCAGCGTCGCACGACCTCGCCGCCCTAGATCCGGGGTGGCCGGAGGTTGTGGCAGCGTCGTGTGACCTCGGGCAGCCTTTGCCAGTGGTCTTTGGGGGCCACTCGACCCCGGGTAGCCCTCCCCAGTCGTCTCCGGGGCTGCCTAAGTAAGATGTTGGCTGCCGGTGACAAATTTCGATCACCGGTGTTCGCTTGCCCTTGCCGGTCAATTTTTTATTTATTTTTCTTTTGATTATTTTTTTTATCACAAAAGTTCTTTGTAAATGTAATTTCCCCAAACACCATTTTGCTCAAAATATTTTGGGCTTTCAAACTACAATTTACCAAACATAATTTGCATTTTAGAAAACACCATTGGCTCAAAGGTCTTTGCATTTTCCTAAAGACTTTCCCCAAAAGCTTTCCCAAACGCACCCTTAGTGGAGTCATTAACCGTCACATGATGATGTGATGGATGATTACACCCGAGAGTGAATAACGAAATTTTTAGTTATATAAAAATGTCCGTACTTACATATGTATACATGAAAGAATTTAATCAAGGAATGTGATTATAAAAGGACGACAAGGAGGTGCTCCCCCTCAACCATGCATAATCAAACCGATATGTGTGTGTGTGTGTGTGTGTGTGTGGGTGTGTGTATTTGATTTTCGCGGGCCAATTGACCTTTAGGTGATTAGTTGTTTTCCCAAGACATCTATAATTTTTTGTTTGTAATTGACAAAGAAATTAAATTATCGGCGGCTATCTCCTACAATGCATTTGAATCATTGTAGCTCACCCCAACCTAGAAAAGGAAAGATTCTAGATTTTTTCTTTAAAATGATTTGCTTGTTTCGTTAAGAAATAAATTTATCAAAAAACATTAGCATTGTTAACCAATAGTTTACGCAGGACCTATTGTAAATAATGAAAACATTTCCACTCAAATAATTTTTCTAAACGACACAAACAATATTTCAAGGAAAACGATTTTTCAACAATTGATTTTTTGTGAAATAAATGCACCGTAGTTCCTTGCTCGTCAAAGTTGTGATGCTTTGCATATCTCAATGTGCAAAATTGCCCTTTAAATCATCAAAGAGTCATGCTTAAGCCTAGAGATCACTTACGCATAATAGAATCACACGATCAATATGCTTGTAGAATTATTAGGCAATATTAGACAAAATAATACTAAAAATGCTAAAAGTTGTGTACAATACTTATTATAGCGCCAAAAGTTTTTGTTAGATTACTTTAGTACCAAATTGAAGAAAAAACAATTACTTAAAGAGAAATTCTGGCAAAAAAATAACATGTGGCTGTTATAATTATAAATTATATGTAACTTGGCATATTATTTATAAAAAAAAATCCAGTCCATGTGATGTGCTTGTCACTGAAGTGATCGTTTTTTGATAATGATTAATACTTAATTGATTACTTTAAACAAAATTTGGCACTCAAATGATCATTATTTATAACTTTTAAGCGATGTCGTTTAGGAGTTATATGCTAACTGGGCATGCCAGTGAGTCATGTAGGACTAAAAAATTAATACTACATGATCACATCGGATTTTCAATGACCCAGATCGAAGTTGACACTGAAGTTATCCTTTTTTTTTTTAATAAATATGTTGACACCCAAAGTTGTCCATTTCATCATGTGCCGATCATGAGAATATAAGGTAGTAACAAATCACGTGCTAGTCATGAGGACGAGGAAAAAGTCAAGATGCACAAAGATGTTTGATCGAATGTGGATGAGCCTATGAATGGAAATATATGGTTCGATGGTAAGCAAAGGACTTACCACGTGTCAAGATATAAAAAATAATTCCATAGATACAAAATTCAAGTGTTCAACGATTACCAAATTGCTCTATAAACACCGTGAGTCATCCAACGAAGAGCCCCCCAAACAACACATCAAATGCCTTTACTTTATCTTTACTCTATCACACTTTAGTTTCATAGCTGCAGTTCCTAGATTCCTATCGTCAATTAGATTTTGGCGAGTATCTATGTCTAGTTTGGTGTCATTGATTAAATTCCAATTTTGTTTCACAAGCTCAACGTTGTTGATTAAATTCCGATATTATGTTTTCTATCCAAGGGCATCACTGTTAATTAAATTCCAACTTTGCGCTGAGCTATCTCTTAAGCAGTGTCATTGATTAAGTTTCGACATAGTTTAGAATCAAATGTGAGAGTTAGCAAGTTGTTGACCATCAATGTTGTAATGTGTAGATTGAAAATAACATTTGCATTTTGATATCTTATGTCCGAATTAAGCACAGAATCTGAGTCTCCTCTAATAAAAGCCGAAACATATCTTTCGTTGTAGGAACAAAATTGGCGAAACAAAGTGGTACTTTAAATAATCCAAAAGAAAATTTTTTGCATTAAAATGAGCATTGTACACAAGATTTGACACTTATAATATCATTCTCCCAGCAATAATAAGACAATGACATCTAAACTTTAGTCTAATGTGCAACATGGTTCTTAAACTTTTAGTTCCATGTGTAATATAGTTCCTAAACTTTTAATTTGGTCAATATGACCCATAAACTACTAGTAAATATTCAATGTATTCCTTAGACTATATGAAAGTATTTGAAAATTCAGAAATTGTATTACACATAGGATTAAAGCTCTAGTATTATTTGTGTAATTTTCCCAATTACAAGAACCCATGGTGGCAGCTCGATAAACCCTAAACCCTAATTTCCATCTTCTCAGCCTTCAGCTTTCTCTTTCTCTTTCTGGATGCGGATTCTTTTCTCTTCGGCCTTTGGAACTCTCCCAATTAAACATCAATCGACACACAGCCTGCTCGACCTCCTTCTGTCTTACCCTGGGATCGTTCCCTCACTTGCCTCTTTCGTAGAGCTTGCTCCAATTGGAAGAGGATGAGGATACCCATGCTCTCTTTCATTTGCTCTGCAAGAGATTAGGTAAGTTCTGGTCGGTAATGGATGGAGTAGTTTATCGGGATATGTTAAAGGAATGCCATCTCACTCTCTCTGTGAGACTGTTCTCAAACCCTACCGTGAATTTCCAAGCCTTTGCGAATGTGATGAAAAGAGCCTGGAGAATTGAAGATATGGTTTCTGTCGACATGGGTTCTGGCCTTTTTGCATTTACGTTTAAATCTGAAGGAGACAGAGATAGAGTTGTAGAATCTGGTCCATGGTCTTTCGCGAATCACCTCAAATTGCTTAAACAATGGGAACCCAATACGCCTTCTCATTGTTATGAATTTGTGACTTGTGCCTTTTGGGTTCAAATTCGCAGATTGCCCCTTGAATGGTACTGTGTGGATGTTGTGAATTTATTTGCTCAGGGGATTGGGAAGGTTTTAGATGCGAAAGTGGAAAGGGAAGGGTTTTTATCACCGGGAGCAAAAGTAGAGATCAACCTGGATGCTCCTTTAAATTCTGGTACCCTTGCTAGTTGTGGAGGTACGAAGCTTTGGCTTGATTTTAAATACGGAAGGCTGCCACATTTTTTCTGTTCATGTGGTGAGCTGGGTCATTATGCCAAGCATCGCATAGAGATCCCTTATGAAGAAGACAATTTTATTCCGGAAAATGACCTTTATTTTGGGAAATGGTTGCAGGCAAAGGTTGATGAATCAATTTTGGAGGGCCTTTTAAGAAGCGAAGGTCGATGAAGATATATAGTTCCAAATTCCCATGTCAATGACACTCAAATCGTGGCTTTTGTGGAAGGAACTTCTGGCCTTGATAACCTGCAGTTAACCATTATGGAGAATACAGTAGAAGTCTCTGAAATTAGAGGAGAAAACCTTTCAAAGTCAGACCCGAGCTAGCCTATCGTTCGAAATTTCCATCCCTGCAGAATCTCGTTGCATTTTCCATTGTTTTCGTCCAATTCAAAAAGCTCAAAAGAAGAGTAGGAACTTTGTTGCAGATGTCTAGACACAAAGCCATTGAAATGAAGTTACTATATACAAAACTAAGATAATGCTATGTTCAATATCTATGAACAGGTCTCCACCTTATTTTCTTGTCAAGGAAGTGATACTTGTTTCAATCTTGTTCTGAGACTAAATTTTAATTCCGAGTTCTTGGACTTGTGCAACCAGGCCCTCATTTAGAAGAGCATTGCTAGGCTTCATATTGTATTACACAATGGGTTCCGGTTGGCTGTGGTCGAGATATTCGAGTGCCATTGCGACATCGACCATTATCTTCACTTGCTATTGGAGACCCAAGTTGTAGTTGTTGGAGTACAGCCACTACCCCCAAGCCCCTGTTGGGCACGTATTGCAGCAACAGAGCTCTCAGATCAGAGTTCATGCAGCTACTGATCACCTTGACGAGATTTTGGTGCCAATTATGCGGAAAACCTCACATTCTGTGCAAAACTTTTCAAAGTGCCTTTGATACAGAAATTTAGTAATTTGACTGCAACGTTCTCCTAGTTGGCTAGAGTCCGTTTGTATACAGAGCTAAAGCTCCCTGCTTTGAGCTAATTGCTTCAGGTGAAATTGTTAGTAGTAGAGCAAAGTTTCTGATATGATATCACGGGGTGGTTAATTGCAGGAGGGCTTTCCTTACTAGTGTTTTGACACTTTATGAGCAAGCAAATGAGAGAGGCTAAAAGTATAGCTGATATAATTGGCACCATAATGTATAGTAACCGGAGCCGATTGTCCCTTGAATGTTGCCACTAGTCTAGCGACTCTTTCATTCCCAAAATGGGCTCTTCAATGGTTGACTTGGGAGATTTGATAAATGGGCTGAGTTTCCTATTGTCTTATATCCTTATTATTTGGATTGCGGATATATATAATCAAGCAGCAACGTGGGTTTCACTTGAAGTTTAGCAAAATCGTGGTTTGAAAATGTGTGTTATATTACATGAGATCTTTAGGCTTAAGGCAGTCTTATATTTTCTGGAAATGGATGAAGTTTGAAGAAAGGTTATGAACTATTGAACATAACCAAAAAATTGTAGTCAAACGGCTCAACGATTGTACGCTCATCTGACTTATGTCAACATAGAATTCAGTCCACTGAAGCACAATATCAGCAAAAAGGTTTTGTTTAATCCATTGCTTTTTGGAATTTGTGACTTTACCTCGCTTCTCCTGTTATCACTGAATATTAGTGTGGAAACATTGGAAATTCTCCTTTTGTTCCCTGAAATTTTTAATATGCTAGTCAACAATATGGCTTTCGGCATTTTGCATTATATTTTTAGGATTTTGTAACAACTCATTGCTATGACTATGAAGATTCCATGTACCAGCAATTACATGATCTCATACTCGACTGTCTTTATTTGTCGGGAGAAAGTAGAGGACTGCAGTTTACATGTTGCATAGTTCTTCTTTGATATAGGACACTAAGGTTGTAATGTTACCTGACTTTGTGCCTCCTATTGATTTTTATGTCAGTTTGATATACGACACTTTGAGGTTGTACTGTTGCCTAACTTTGTGCCGCAGATTGATGCTTATGTCAGTATTTTGATGAGAACAGTTCAAAATTCTGTCAATGGGACATGAGTGCCGGATACCTGGAGTGCCAAAACTTAGCATGAAAGAACACTTAAGTGTCAAAAGTTAGGAAAGTGACATTTCAGTGCCAAAATCGGAGCAAAATAGATCACTTAAGTGCCAATCCGATCAAAATGCTGACATGGCGATTTTCCAGCGAGATAAATGTAAAAGGATGTCATTTTGCACATTTACTTGGCTAAACAAAAGCAAAAACAACGTAGTTTTGTTTTTTGATGTGGTAGATAATTAATATAAAAATTAATTAAATTCAATTATAAAAATAAATAATTATTATTATTTAAAAAAAAAAAAGTAGGGGAGAGGAGACAGCGATTGAGGTCTGAGCCCTTCTCACCATGGCTAGGAAGGGCCAACGACGGTGGAGGGAGCGTCGATCGGGGTCGCCGGCCCTTCCTAGCAACGGAGGCGAGGGCCCAACCCTCAGCCGCTGCCTCCTCTCCCCCACCTTTAAAAAGAAAATAGTTTAATAATTATTATTATTATTTATTTTTATAATTTAATTTAATTAATTTTTATATGAAAATTCAAATCCGCTCAAAAACAACGTCATTTTTGCCTTATTTTGTTGAGTCAGCACTCTGGCGAGCCACATAGACGAAAAAAATAATAAAAATTGCCATGTGGGATTTCTGGTGAAGTTCGTTGAAGATGGCACTTAAGTGTCACTTTCTTAACTTTTTGCACTTAAGTGTCCATTCGTGCTAAATTTTGGCACTTGGGCTGTACTTTTCCCAATAGGACATTGCATAGTTTCCTCATGAAAGAGAATGCCCTGACTTGCTAAAACTTTAATTAAAATACTCGAGCAATGTGATCAAGTTGTACCTGAAACCTTGAGAGACCGTTATATACTGTCATATCTTGATTTTCATTTGGAGCTTCATGAATTGAGAAGTCATGCAAGGCACATCATTAAAACCAAAAATTTTGCATCCGATTGCAAGACTTTTTCCTTTTATTAGTTGCTGAAGTGCATTTTAATTTGATACCGAGTTGGTGAAATGTGTTCTTGCAGAAATTACTTATCCTTAAATGTTGGTATGTATTGTTTGAAACAATTTGGCTTTTCATTTTAGTGCACTCATTGAATGAGTGAAAAGAAAAAAAGAGTGAAACAAGCGAAGTTAATAACACTAAGTTATTCCTTGGTTGAGAATTTGCTTCTTCCTATTTTGCATTAGGCATTTAATATTTGTTGTCTTCTTCATTTCTTACTTGTAGGGTGGCCTTAGTTAAGCAAAGGGTTTTTCTTTGGTTGAGCAAAGATTGATTGTTTGCTTTTGAGATGGAAATGTTGGTTGTTCACTTTTGCTTTATTGCTTCCCCATGTGGTCTTTGTAAGAAAGTTTGTTTTTCTTTAGACAATGCTAAGTTTTTTTTTTTTTTGATTGGTCCTATATTATTCCTATTCTAACTCTCACTTTCTGATTTTTGTCTTACTTCCTTGTAAGGTGCGAGAGTCCAAATCTATACCTGAAGCTAAATCATCCTCATCTCAACCCCCCCTAAGAAAATGGAAATTCAAATCCACCACCTCTCTCTTCCCATGTGGGAAGGGTGGCCATTGGGGCAAATCTTGATGGTTACAAATTAGCAATGCTGAGTTAATTTGTACTTAAATTTGTTGATGGACTAGACCAAGTTTGGGATTCTTATGGGATGTGGCAAGTTCCTTATCCTACATTCATTTGGAAATTTAAGGTCTTTGGAGATGTGTGATGCATAGACCCATAAGGATATGTTTGGTCATCCGAATTTTTAATCATGATAGGATTGAATAGGATAAGATATAAAATCTAATGATTTTGTTATATCCTATCCACCGTTTAATGATTGTAGTAACAAAATCTAATATATTCACATCATATCATGTATATTATTTTATATAAATGGTATATTAGTAAAATGAACAAAAAAATTTGCAAACAAAGATGGTAAAATATCTTGTGACACACTTACCTATTTTATTTTTATTTTCTTTTTAATTTTGTTTTTCTCTTTTTATAATTAATTTATTTTCTATTTATTCTTCCCCTACCATCATTCTCTAATAAAATTTTATTAAATAGTAAATTGTGCTAATATACCTATAATATGTAATAAATATAAATATATATTTATATAGTGAATTTATATTATAAAGTAGAATTACATTTTAATATAAAATAAAAATAAGATTAAATTAAAATAATTAAATTTTTACTTTTTGTTATTTTTAATTTCTTATATTAGAATTCAAATATTATTTATATTAAAAATATTGTTAATTTAAGAAGTTTGTTATTTGAGAAAAATAACTTTCATATTATGGATGTTATAAATCATAATCACATTTATCTCATATTCCCATGGATGATTTTATCTAGTCCATATCCCCCTTCTATCCAAATGCAGTCTAAGGGATTGTGAAAAATATGTTTAACTTAACCTCTACACAATAAATAAATAAATAAATAAATAAAATTTGAAACTCAACCCAATCACTCAAGCTATATGCCATTTGGGTCTCGGGTTGGGTCAAGCACACTTCTACAGTGTTTTGGTTCGGGTTGGATATCAATTGAACTATTGACACCCTAACTAGGACTATCCAATATTAAGCTGACCTCTCTTAAAGAATATCTGACATGGGGCGGATACTTGCACAAAAAGTGATCAAGGGTCAAGAAGAATGCCCGTTTGCACACTTTATAGAAAGTGATTTTTATGCAACTCATCATGTGGGCCAAGCATCTAGGAGGTACCAAGTCTACCCTGAACAAATGTCTTTGATGCAGTCAACTTCTTAATCGTCACATGATGTGATGGTTGCAGTTAATTTAGATAACGGATTTTTTAGTTTTCAAAACTTGAAAGAATGTGGTATGAAAGGGTGACATAGGGATGCTCACTCTTCTAGATGCATAATCGAACCAACGAACCTATAAATTTGATTTTTGCGAGTCACTTGACCTCTAGGTTATCATTTGATTTCCCCATGACATCAGAATTTAGGCATTTAGATCATTATGGCTCACTCCAACCTATGAAAGGGAAGACCCTAAGCCATAGACTATGGGACGGATTTTTCAGAAACTGCATTTTGCTTATGATTTTCATCTTTTACTCTTGAAACTGAAAAGCCAGATTACGTAAGGGCGAGGCACTACATGACCCACCATCAATTAAATATTAGTGAAAGAAGAATGACACAAGGCAACGGTTCATAGCTAGAAGATTGAAGTGACCATGCGCAACCATCACATAGCAGATCTCTTGAGAAAGAAAAAGTGAAGTTCAAAATGAAATGATGTTTGGATATCCCATCTTGTTGTAATACTACTCGAATGAAACTTTTCTTCTAAATAAGCGATGACTTCTAATCATTCTACTTGAATTTCAAGGGGAAAAAATGATAATAAATTTTTACTCATATTCCTATTGTATAACTTTTTTTTTTTTGTCGTTCAAAACAAAAAATGCCCTAAATCTACATATTTAAGTCAAAAATGGGTTTTATCTCACTTTTTGACTTCCCATTTAGCAGTCGGTTACGTATTACTTTAATATTTTAATGTAATTTCACTTGAAAGAGAACAATGGAAAACAGGCCAAAGAAAGTGATCATAGACAAAAGAAAAGCCCTATCATATTTCATCGTTACTATAGTGCAACAACTAGTTTCATCCATCTCTTATCTTCTTCTTTTATAATTTCGAATAAATGTTTGTTTAATCATTGAAATAATAAGAAGATATTATCTAATGTTTGCTTTTTGGAAAAGAATTATAACAATTAAAAAGCATGACTCTGAATATTTTATCGCTCCATCGATTATGAGAACTATTTTGTTTTTGTTTTTGTTTTTGTTTTTTAAGGCCAAACTACCGCCTGTTCCATTTAGTTGATTTCACTTTTATGCAAGTATTCTCTCGACTTTTTGGGCTATCATTCAAGCGATAATTTCAATACAGAAAAATTAAAATAATCCTTTTTTGGATCAAAATAAATTATTAGTATTTTTTGCGAAAATAAAGGAAATGTTTAAAACAGAAAAGGGGTTGAAATTGGCCAAAACACGTGCTGGGTCCGGGCTTGGCATGTGGGTCGGAAAGGCCAGGCCTGCCCAGCTTGACACGCAAGGCACATAAGTTGTGCTTGACGTGACACAAGAAGGCGTTGAGCTTGGCATGCCCTACCAAAGCCTAAGCACATGCCAATGATCAATTGAAAATGATATCTTCTTCAGGTTTATCTTGGTTGAAGGAAACAATGTTCGTCACAGGCAAATCTACCAACTCTCAAGACAATGTTTCTACTTGGAGAACATAGCATAGGTGTTATGCCTTCCATAGTCTGACATGAGTGTGACTCAGAAAGCTCAAAAGAAGTTCAGGAGTTTTATTGCAGATGGCTATACACACTGCCATCGAAACGAAATGGCTGTATACAAACTAAGATGACACTATGCCCAAATCCTATATTCAGCTCCTTATTTTCTTATCAAGGAAGTGACAACTTGATCTTATTGAGCTTAACCATGACAGTTTCCATGTCCATTCTTTCCTCAGGCAAGTCCTTTGAACATTCTAGTCCTAACTCTAGGATCGATAAGACTATGCTCTCAAGTTTCGAAAGCGTTAGATCTTCAAGATTCGTGCTAAGGAGTTCACTATCCACGATGTCAAGCATTCTATCCGGAATTGCTGCACCTACCCATTGCCTCAAGCTCATATCCGCATCAAATATTTCATTGGTTGGCTTCTTCCTAGTAATCACTTCCAACAACAATATGCCGAAGCTATAGACATCTCCTTTTGTCGAGACTTTTCCTTCCGAACCGTACTCTGCAAGCATCATAGTTAGTGAAATAAAAACATCAACCATCAATCTTTTTCTTTCTGGGACATAAGTAATAAGATCGAGAGGCAAGTGTTAATATATCTCTATCATATTATACCATTTAATCACAATCAAAGGATTGAATTAGCTAAAATTCAACAAATGTACCTGGAGCAATGTAACCAATCGTGCCGAGAGTTTGAGTTTGTGTTTCAACCTTGTTCTCAGCCAAAATCTTTGCAATTCCAAAGTCGCAGACTTGTGCAACCAAGTCCTCGTTTAGAAGAACATTGCTAGGCTTCAAATCGCAGTGCACAATGGGTTCTGGTTGGCCATGGTGGAGATAATCGACTGCCGTTGCGACGTCGACCATTATCTTCACCCGTTGATGGATACCCAAGTTGTAGTTGTTGGAGTATAGCCACTTCTCCAAGCTCCCATTGGGCATGTATTGCAACACTAGAACTCTTAGATTAGCATTCGTACAGGAGCTAATCACCTTGACGAGATTTCGGTGCCTGATCTTGCGAAAAACCTCGCATTCTATGTCAAAACTTTTCAAGGCGCCTTCAATATGGAGATTCAGTACTTTAACAGCAACGTCTATCCCGTTGGCCAGAGTACCTTTGTATACAGAGCTAAAGCTTCCTGTTCCTAGCAAATTGCTTTCGATAAAGTTGTTAGTAGCGAGGCAAAGCTCCCGATATGATATCATCGGACGGTCAATTCTAGACGGGTTCACCACCGAAATTGGAGCGTTTTTACCAAGGTTCCCACGCTTTCTAAGCAAGCAAATGGCAAAGACTAAAAGTACAACTGATACAATTGGCAATATAATGAATAGTAACCGGAGCTGCTTGTCCCTTGTTGATTTCTTTCCATTCAGTTTGCAAGGTGGGACTTGCAAAGTTGCATTTCCACAAAGTGCTTCATTCCCAATGAACGAGAGAGCAGAAAAATTTTTAAAGGGCCCGCCATTAGGAATTTCTCCAGATAGCTTATTAAAAGACAAGTTCAAATTTTGCAGATATCTAAGTCCTTCCATAGACTTAGGTATCATGCCAGACAACTCATTGTAGGAGAGGTCGAGGAAATCCAATCCTTTGAGGTTGCCGATTGATTGTGGCATTGATCCTTGAAATGAGTTCCTTGACAAGTTGAGAGAAGCAAGGCTTTCAAACTCCTGGATGGAACTTGATATGGTGCCGGTGAGTCGATTCCAAGAAAGATCGATGCTGCTTATAGCTCTCATTTTCCCCATGCTAAACAGTAGCCCTCCATTGAAAGAATTGAGTGACAGATTGAGGAAGATAAGTTCTTGAAGGCTCCACAAACTAACCGGTATGACCGATGTCATGTTATTCGAATTTACGAACAACTTTTGAAGGTCGCTGAGGTTTCCAATGCAATTCGGGATCAATCCCGATATCCTATTTTGCTGGAGTAGCAACTCTCCTAAACTTGTCAAATTGCATATCTCATCGGGGATCGGTCCTTCAAGATGGTTGTTACCAAGATATAGCCTTTGCAGGCTTTCCAATCCTCCAATTGATGATGGGATGTTGCCGTCTATATTGTTATAGCTCAACGCTAGGAAAGTCAAGCTCTTCAAGAAACCCATTTCCTTGGGAATGCGACCTCTTATTTGACAACCTTGAATGAGTAGTGTTTGTAAGGATCTGGAGAAGTTTTTGATAGATTTTGGTATGGAGCCACGAAGCGGGTTGAATCCCAAATCCAATTGTTGCAGCGATTGGCAATTTGATAAGGTAGAGACAAAATCGAGCTCTGAACCATAAGGCTCTCCTGTGAGCTGATTTGACGAAACCCCGAACTTCCTGAGGTTCTTCAAGTTGCCCAAACTCATGGGTATGGGTCCGCTGAGTTGATTTTTCCCGGCACTGAACATAATTAGGTTCGTAAAATTCGAAATATATTGTGGGATGTTGCCGCCAAAGTGATTCTTTGCTATATTGAGTTCTTCTAAATTTGGAAGGCTTTGTTCGCTACTCGAGAAAAGGTTTCCAGAGAGGGAATTGGAGCCCAAACTAATAGCTTGTAGAGAAGAAACATTAAAAACCTCTTGAGGCACTATGCCCGTTAGCAAATTACTCCCAAGGTTCAAAATATTCAGATTGACCAACTTGCCAATCTCACTCGGAATGTCACCTCCAACATAGTTATGTGATACGTCCAAGATGTGCAAGCTTGACACATTACCGATGGTTCGAGAAATCATGCCAGTCAGGTTGTTAGCATCAAGACTCAGCCCTTGCAGCTTTTGCAAGCTATCCATGTCTCGAGGAATGCTTCCCCGAAAAAAATTGTTTGACAAGGACAATTCGAGAAGCTCTTTGCATTGGGTTAGCGTCTCTGGTAGCAAGCCATTGAACTGGTTATCAGACAAATAAAGCCTCTGAATATTAGGCCAGCGGGAGCAAAGATTGGAGGGAAGACTCCCTGAGAGATCATTACTCATCAAGTCGACATTGGTGAGTGATCTATTGAAAAGTGTCGGAGGAATCGAACCAGTGAGATTGGCCGCAAACAAAGCAATGACCTGCAACGTGGATATGTTGCCCAGGAAGCTTGGAATTTCACCTTGTAAGGGATTGAGGCTAAGATATAGTAGTTGTAACTTAGGGAAGGTGCCAAATTCTCTCGGTATGCCACCCGTTAGCTTGTTCCCTATGAGTGACATCTCTTCGAGATTTTGGCACTGGGCTAAGTTAGGAGGAATGTTTCCTTCAAACTGGTTAAGGAGGAGCATGAGTTCTTTTAGGCGGCGCAAATGACCAATTTCTATAGGAATTTGCCCATGGAAACTATTGTTGTGAAGATCAAGAGAAGCCAGGAAAGAAAGATTGCCTAGATAAGGAGAGAGCCTCCCTTGGAGACCCATGTACGAGAGGTCTAAAGCTGTGACTCTCTGTCTGCGGTTGCTGCAAGAGACGCCAATCCATTCACAGAAGTTTGCTTCGGTGGTCCAATTGCTGCCTTTGATCGTGTTTGTCGGGTCGATTTCAATCGCCGATTTGAAGTGGAGGAGAGCCACTTGATCAGTGAAGTTGTTAGAACAGATGACTAGCTGAAACATCAATAGGGAAGCCAATATAACATCAACAAATGCTATAAAGATAAACTTCTCCATAATGAACAGAGTATCTTTTGATTGCATCAATAGACGGTTTGCTAATCAAGGCCTGTTCTTAGTATTTAATAGCAAAACCAACTAAATGATTGTCTCAATTTAAATAAACCAAAAAATGTAAAGAAAGACTAACCACAAACGATCCCCCACGTGGGGTCTCTATGGAAAAACAGTAGGTTGCTATTCATTGTGAGGGACCTGACAAACTACATGATCCACATTTCAGAGATACTCATAGGTTGAAAATTTGTTTTGAGCGTCCAAACAAATTTTTAATATCTAAAAGAATGCTATTCACAATACCCTACAAATTAACCCAAACTATAATTATGCGTTGAGATCTTCCGTGAACGAGGGAAAGTTGGAGAACCCCTCAATCACGTTTGATTTAGTAAATGGCCCACTCTTTACGTTTACATAAACACACTTATTTTCAACTCTATAAGGATACAAATAGTCCTTTCACTAAAGCTGCAAGGCATGAATGTGACAAGGCTTTGCAATAACTGCTGCGACCTTCCCGCAAGGGTGATATGAAGTGTCTCGAAAGAAATTGACTGATTGGAAGTTTATATTGCTAGAAGAGATAATGATACTAGTAGTCTATCAACTTTTATCCATGTGTCTTGTCATATTTGAACTTTCAATTGATTCAATTAAATCACTTTTGATTAACATGAAATGTTGTCTTGCAACTTTCAGTTGTCTAATTAGATCCGAAATATATTTGATATGTTTAGTGTCATCCTTTCATTAAATGAAATACATCATGGACACCAATATGATAAAGTTGATGTTTGATGGAGAAAATTAAGCAAATTTTGTGTGTGTCATGTGGACTCTCTTCAAAAACAATTTCAGGCTTCTTGTCCCAAAAAGGGTAAGGATAATAGCTTTTGAAACCTCTACTATTAAAATGCACGGAAAACTTTACTATTTTCTTTTAAAGCATGGTGAAAAATCCTCCCTCATTCTCCATTTGATATGATTTCGATCGAGAGCTTGAAGAAGAATAAGACTACATTAATTTATATAAAGTAAAGGGTTTTGTCTTGGTTTGGAAGCTATTCTTTAACACTCGTGGAATTTTCGCTCGCTACACAGGTTCTTGCTTTTTGTTTTGTTGAGAAATTGCTTTAAAGTATTAATTCGAAACCTAGTGTTGATTTTGGTCCTCAACTAATAATTTATGGAACTATTATTTTCATCTAACGCTTTCTAATACTTTAACGTCCTGATTTTTCCTTTAATTAATTTCTATTGAACTTGTCTCAGGGCTTTAATACAATAATTTGTAGTTTGACATTGGATTATGTAGCTTTTTCCATATATCAATGTGTACAGGCATGCTCTTTATCGTTGTCATACGATCGGCATTTGAGGCGTCGTTCGTGACCTTTGGCGTTGTAGGATGGCGACTTCGAATTAGATGTCTCAAGTGTATTATTTCATTCATATGTGATAAAAGAGGCTTAGCTGTAGGCAATGTCAATTTTCTTTTTCTCCTTAAACCTGACATTTCAATGCCTAATACTAATGAATGTGGACATTATGCGATGCATTAATATTTTGACAACTATGTCTTCCTCGGTTACTGTTGCGGAATATGGAGGACTAAGCGGTAAATTAATTAGAAGGAAGAAAAAGGAAATTGGACACCGATTTATGTGGTTCGGTTTGAATATTGAAACCTATATCCATGGGGAGTGCAATAGGGAATTTCACTATAGAAACAAGTGATACAATGAAAATTGCAATCACTTAAGTATTCAAATACTCTCTCAGTGTTTTTTAGTCTCCTATTACACCCAATAATTTACACAATGTTTAGCCCCTTACAATTCCTAGCGAAATCTCACTCAAAAAATTGAACAAATTCTACTGATAAGAATTTAACTGGCTGTGCAATTACAACGAGAATTTCTCTCGTAAGGAGAACTCTCTTCTCTCGGCCACCGAATGGAAGTTGGCACGCTTCTTGTCTTTAGATGTCCTCTCCTTTTACAGGAGAAACAAGACAGAAATATGAACTCATTAAATTGTGCTATGGCAGCACAAGCGCCCACAATCAGCACCGACGTCGACCAAATTTATGTGCCTGCATGCACATGCATATGCGTGCATTAATGAGGGGAAGAAAACTATAGACGTTCTTGCACAGGGCCCTTCCTTCCTCTCTCTCCAATTATCAACAAAGACAAAAGAAGGGGAGGGGAGAAAGCAACGCAGATGTAGCAAAAGTCAAGAAGATTAATAAACAAATGAAGAAAAGATGTTCTTCATTTAATTCTGCACGTTCAGCCATGAGAAGAATTTCTAAAGCTGGATAATTCTTTCGTCCGTTCAGAACACGCGCTGTTTCTCATTATATGCTCCGCAGACATGCTCCCTCATTTCAGCATGCCGATGAATAATGCGTGTGTGAATTGGATATCGTGTATCGACTCAAATTCAAGATATATTTTAAAGTTACCAATTATTATATAATGGTACCTGTATCATCATCCTCTATATGTGACTAACTATAATATGCATAAGCACTTTAATTGATAATTCTGTCAGACTCCCAATTCTCCAAAATCTACCCAAGAGTCCATTGATTGATGAAAATGTTTCTCGAGGGAATCGAGCGAAAAATTCAGTCTTGCAACTAATAAGAGGCGAGCAGATTTGCTCATTCAATGGAGGGGCGAGGGTGAGGGGGACTGCGAGAATTTGCCTGCGAAGGCAATTGATCATCTCTAGTGTGATTGCAAATGAGAGGAACCGCAAGCTTGGCCTTCATTATATTCATGAATCTCCGGTTTGCAAAAATAAGGTAGACCATTATGCCGTATTTGGATTTCTAATTGATCCATATAATATCGGTGGCAGCTCCAAGGAAAGATTACTTGGAAGTTCAATCAAGAACTCAAGTTGCGGTTGAATGGGCTTGGGAGAGCCTGGGTGAAATACGAGCATTGCCTTGCAAGAGGGTCTATCGTTCCTGCTCAGTAATCCATTAGCTTTCCCCATATGGTTCACCTCGAGAAAGGTTGCGATATCTAAGTTTAAAAAGCTCTCCACAGTAGTAGATTTCCTACTATGCATGATGCAAGAGGCTTAGCTGGGAGGCAATGTCAATTATATTTTTCTCCTTTAAGCTGACATTTCAATGCCCAATACTAATGAATGGGTACATCGTGTGACACATTAGTATTTTGACAATTCTAGATGGTCTTCCAATTAGTTTGGTTTATGTTCTAGAATTAGTGTGCATCTTTGCTCATCTTTGATTGTTGTGTGGATGTGATACAATGGAGCATGTGCTAGATAGTCCGATAATCAAGACCTATATTTCTTTTAACCTAACTAGGTTCGCATTCTCGATTTTATCTACGACATTGATGTGTCTATTGAGATGTGTACATTATTAGTTGATCTAAAGCATATGACTAATCACAATATGGATTAATGATTCTAGAGTGCATTGCTTGTTAATAATGAATAGAAATAACGTAAAATTGTGGAGACTAGGCACCATATTTGATTCTTATTTTCTTTGAAGCACCTGTCTCGTTTGGCAATTGGATGAGATTATGGGTCAATGTCCTTGTCAACTTAGCCAGCATAACTTTTGATCCATGAACTTGTGGTCATTGAGTTAGATTTTGACTAAATATGTGTTATTTTCATGGAATTATGAAATTTGATGGGCCCACCAGAATAGTAAGCTTAATTCACAGAAGACAAGGATGCGTAAATTTTTGATTGGGTTGGGTTGGACATTCAGGTCCAAATGGAGGAACTTGCCCGCTAAAACCAGCATGGGGTGTTATCAAGTCATAAAGTCTAAACCTATATTAAGAAGTGAAGTTAAAGGTTGCTACATAGGCTTTGAGTGCTATTTGGGCAAGTTTCGACGTTCTCCATAAAAGAATACTTGATTTTACTCTTTGCAAAGGTTGATGATCAAGACTCAAATGTATTTTGTGCAAATATTTAAGATTTCTGATGCACTTTTGCTATTATGTTAGTGTAGGGGGATTTTTTTTCTAGGTGGTGATTTATTTTTCAAACCATCATACTTTAACTACCTTAAGATTTCTATACAGATTGGCTCGGAAGAGAGGAAGGAGGATGATTTTACCAAAAAAGTTCATTTTTTATTTGAATAAGATCATTGTGGTTGAATTATAAATCAATAAAGGAAATTTTGAGGCTTGTATCGTCATTTAGCTAAATCTATTTGGCAAAATAACACGAGTCTATTTTTCCAATTCTTCTTTCCTTTTAAATATTGTATGAGTAAGAATTGGGCAAGAAGAAAGCCACTAACCATCTTTTCTTGTTTCTTTTTTTTGGACTTTCTTTGTTGACCAACTTTTAACTTTTTTTCTTTTTGCCACACAGAGTGATATAAAGTCATTGACAATAGTTGAACCTCAATCATCTAGACCAATTCATATGAAAGAGTCAATCTTGAAATTTATCGCCCAATGCCTTAACACTTGAGATTTCACTAAATATCTTCATCTATCAAAAACCTTATGTGATGGTACATGGGGATTTTGTTGGACATACTAGTAATATTTCTTGTTTGGCATGTGAAGGTATTTGTCCATGCAAAATATACAAGAGTTTGGAAATGAAAGCTTACTATTGCCCTACTGATGAGTTTAATTGGGAGCCATGCTTGTTATTTTTGAAAATGATGTCTTATTCGATATGTGTGACACGAGGCAAGTAACGTTCATCATGGGAAGTAATTGAAGCACTGTATTGTTCAGCCATGACGTTAGTTATACCATATTTATGATATTTGTTTCTTATTTTCCTTGAAGAACCTATCTCTTTTGGCGCTTGGATGAAATTATGGGTCGATGTCCTTGTCAGCTTGGCCAGCATAACTTTCAATCTACTTGAACAATGGCCGCTAAGTTAGATTTGACTAAATATGTATTCTTTTCATGGATTATGAAATTTGACGAGCACTCTAGCACAGTAAACTTAATTCATGACGGACAAGGATGCGTAAATTTCTTGGTTGGGTTGAATATTCAAGTCCAAATGGAAGAAAATGCCCATTAAAACCATTATGTGGGTGGTTATCAAGTCATAAAGTCTAAACTTGTATTATGAAGCGAAATTAAAGGTTGCCACATAACCTTCGAGTGCTATTTGGGCAAGTCTCGACGTTCTTCATGGAAAATGACTTGATTTTACTCTTTGTAAAGGTTGATGACTCAATTGTAATTAGGACTCAAATGCAATCTATGCAAAGATTTATCACTTCTAGTGCACATTTGCTACTAAGCTGGTGTAGAGGGATTTTTCAAATTATCGTACTTAAAATACCTTAAGAATTCTATACATCTTGGCTTAGAAAAGAGCAGGGAGGATGATTTTACCAAATAATTAATTTTTAACTTGAATATAGGTATTTGCGGTAGAATTATAAATCAGTAAAGGAGATTTTGAGGCTTATATTGTCATTTAGTGGAATCTTTTTGAGAAATTTAGGGAATCTTTTTGAGAAACTACATTAGTCTACCTTTCAAGTTCTTTTCTTTCAAATATTGTAAGAATAACAATTGGGCAAGTAGAAAGCCACAAACCATCTTTTCTTTCTTTTGAGGTTTCTTTTTAGAGCAACTTTTTACTCTCTTTTTTTCTATTTGCCAAATAGAGTGATATAAAGTCATTGACCGTGATTGAACCTCAATCATCCAAACCAATTCATGCGAAAGAGTAAGAACTTGGCAAGAAGAAAGCCACTGACCATCTTTTCTTTCTTTTGAGGTTTCTTTTTAGAGCAACTTTTTACTTTTTTTTCTATTTGCCACATAGAGTGATATAAAGTCATTGACCGTGATTGAACCTCAATCATCCAAACCAATTCATACGAAAGAGTAAGAATTTGGTAAGAAGAAAGCCACTAACCATCTTTTCTTTCTTTTGGGGTTTTTTTTAGAGCAACCTTTTACTTTTTTTCTATTTGTGACAAAGTGATATAAAGTCATTGACCGTGGTTAAACCTCAATTATCCAAACCAATTCATATGAAAGAGTAAGAATTGGACAAGAAGAAAGCCATGGACCATCTTTTTTTTTCTTTTGGAGTTTTTTTTTAGAGCAACTTTTTACTTTCTTTTCTATTTGCCACATAGAGTGATATAAAGTCATTGACCGTGATTGAACCTCAATCATCCAAACCAATTCATATGAAAGAGTGAGAATTGGGCAAGAAGAAAGCCATTGACCATCTTCTTTTTTTTTCTTTTGGAGTTTTTTTTAGAGCAACTTTTTACTTTCTTTTCTATTTGCCACATAGAGTGATATAAAGTCATTGACCGTGATTGAACCTCAATCATCCAAACCATTTCGTGCAAAAGAGTAAGAATTTGGTAAGAAGAAAGCCCCTAACCATCTTTTCTTTCTTTTGGGGTTTCTTTTTAGAGCAACTTTTTACTTTTTTTCTATTTGTGACAGAGTGATATAAAGTCATTGACCGTGGTTGAACCTCAATTATTCAAACCAATTCATACAAAAGAGTAAGAATTGGGCAAGAAGAAAGCCACTAACCATCTTTTTTTTTCTTTTGTGGTTTCTTTTTAGAGCAATTTTTAACTTTTTTTTTCTTTTTGTCATACAGAGTGATATAAAGTTATTGACCGTGGTTGAACCTCAATCATTCAAAACGATTCATACGAAAGAGTAATAATTGGGCAAGAAGAAGGCCACTAACCATCTTTTCTTTCTTTTGGAGTTCCTTTTTAGAGCTACTTTTTAGTTTTTTTTTTCTTTTTGCCACGCAGAGTGATATAAAGTCATTGACCATGGTTAAACCTCAATCATTCAGACCAATTCATACGAAATAGTCAATCTTGAAATTTATCACTCAATGCCTTAACACTTGAGATTTCACTAAATTTCCTCATATATTGGAAACCTTTATGTGATGGTACATGTAGATTTTGTTGGACATACAAAATATACAAGAGTTTTGAAATGAAAGGTTACTATTGCCCCGCTGATGACTTTAATGGGGAGACATGCCCGTCGTTTTAGAAAATCATGTCTTATTCGATACGTGTAATGCAAATCAAGCAACATTCATCGTGGGAAGTAATTGAAATGATAGTAGAACACTTAAAGAAAAAATTAAAAATGTCATGTACAGGTGTATCGTATGTGAAATCGTTGAATAGAAATTACAAGTAGTCAAAAAAATAACTTTTTTAGAAATTGATCAACTATCAAATGTGTGGCAGAAAAGTTATAATACCTACACTCGGGCTATGTAAGTTGGTTACAAAGTCATCATAGAAAATTTATACGACTTGTGCGTAGGTTTACGCAGACACACTTATTAATGGCTATTTTCATTGTGATCAACGTTGCAATCAAATGAGTAAGTGACCAACACCTTCTAAGACTTGATATCATCATGATCCATTACTTGTGATTAAGTTGTGTTCATTATCATCAAACTGTGTGAAACTATGTGGAATGACTTGTGATTATTGACACCTAAATTTTGATAGGCTAGTTAGGGTTAAATTACAAAGAATTAATTTTTAGCCCCTAAATAAGAAGAATTTCCATTAAATTACACAGCATATAGGCATTAGGATAATTTGCATCAATGGTGATAAGTTTTACTAATTTCGTAAAAATAAAAATCAATAAATTCAAAAAAAAAATTAAAAATTAATTAATTAAATAATAATAAAAATAAATATAGCATCCCTAAGGAGAGGGCCGAGCCTAACTCAGCCCTCCGCTCTTTTTCTCCCCCCCCCTCCGGGGCACGGGCCGGCCCACTTCCATCCCTCCCCGGCCCGGCCCGTGGCTCATCTCTTTCCCCTCTCTTCTCCCTCTTCGCTCGACCGTGCGAGGGACCGCCGCTTGAGGCGGAGGAATGGCTGGCCCTCCAAGGACCAACGGAAGGGAAGCTTCGGCCGATTTGACGACTCAAGGTTGTCGGTCAGGTTGAGGAGCTCAGGGCAGCAGTCGGCAGGAGAATAAGGAGGAAAGAAAGGGACTGCTGGCGCGCCCCACGGACTGCCGTTCGCGCGAAAGACCGGAGGGCGAGAGGGTTCCTCTGATTCGACCGTTTGGCAAGTCAATTTGTGGAGGAACGGGCTATAAAATGGAGATCAATTCGGGGAGAGAGAGGGTTCCGACGGTGAGAAATTGAGGAAGGGTTCGCGTAGGTTTCCTTTGTTGCTCCGGTCTAAGTCCGCATTTCCCCGAGGATCTTGGTTCGGCAACACCAAGGCGGCTAGCCGTAGCCCCACTCGTTTCGGGCTAGTCCTTTGACCGCCGTCGCCGAGCCGGGTAGGGACTCACGGCCGGTACCTCTTTTTATACCCTATTTTCCCTTTTCTTGGCCAGCAGGGGCAGAGACTTGCCGACGCTCGCTTGCACTCGGTTTCGAGCGTCGGCGAGCCTTCCTTAGTCTCGGGGATGTGTTTATTTACTGATTTGTGCTGAATATCGTTGCAAGCTCGAGCCTTAATCGCCTCGGTTTTCCCTCTCGGACGGTGCCTACCACATGCTCGAAGAAATGCTTGAACCAAACTTGTGCAAACCCGCCCCTGTATTGTGTACCCGAACGGACTGCCACATGTTTGTCAAAATGCCTAAACCAAGCTAGCATAGTTTATTCCGAATCTGAGCTACTCTGAACTCTCGTAAGCCTGTTTGTGTTCATAAAAGGAGGCCTGCCGTTGACTAGCAAGCATGTTCCCCATCGGAATCAATGGGTCGGTGCTATTGGATGTGCACATTTTCTTTTATATGTGTTTCTCGGTTGCTGATGTGTTATAGCTGTGATGTTGACCTTTCCTTTTGGTGAATATTTGTGAAGACATGAAACGAAGATTCCTGGTGAATGATAATAGTTCCTTATGATGTTTGACTGGATTTTTGATGGTTTGTTTTGTTCGGCTTGTTATGCATCGTTGTATTCGTGTTCGAGAGTGGCTGGTGGCCAGCGGTGGCCGTTGGTTCTGCGCCGGTGGCATCGGTCCGGTGAATGTGTGGGTTCGGCTGACTGTGGTAGGACTAGGAGGTAGCTATGGTCTGGAGTTTGTGGTTCTGGGCGTGCTCGAAGAAGACGACGGTGAGGAGGGAGAGTAATGGACTTTGGGCTCATTTTAGATTTAGGGAGCCTTGGGCTTGAAGTGCTAATTTGGGTGAATTTGGGCTTCGTTTTTACTACAAGGGTATTGAGTGTTAGGTTTGATTAGGCTTGTTTGGGTTTATTTTTGGTTGAGTAGGCTTTGGGTTTTCGTCTTGTAGTGGCCAGATTGGGATTTTGTTTCATTGAGCCCATTCCTTTCTTTAGGCCTTGATGTCCATCGCCTAGTCTGCAGAACAGCGGCCGCCCATGCTCGTCCATGGGCCCAGCCCAAACCCTATTTTCGGATCAAAATTTGTTATTTTTATTTTACAATGAAATAAATAAATAAATAAATATTCCAAAAATTTCCAAAACATTTCTTTTTTCTAGAAATCAAGAAAAAGCTTAAAAATTAGTTTTGAATGGTTTTCTCTTAACATGTACAAAAGCCTTGTTAAAAAAAAAAAAACCCAAAAAAAAAAAAAAAAAAAATCTTTTGCTCAAAGTTGGATAAGCCCTTAAGCTTTACAATAGGATTGAGTGTTTTTGGAAGCAAATGTTCGCCTGTTATTGCATATTTCCATTGTTCCAATGTGCCCTTTGATGCATGGATTGCTATTTTCTTAGCTTGGCTAGGAATTGAATCCTAGGATTCGTGAATGGTATAAAACACTGCATGAAGACTTCATTTGACAATTGAACAAGTATAAGTGTTGAAAGGGCATTAATTGTTTAATTAGTGTAATCAAGTCCCCAACCTTAGATTCTCTAATTCTTAGGAATAAAATAATTCTCACATTACTTTATTTGAGTATCCAATCAATCATTCAAAAAAAAAAATCAATGGCGATTCCTAAGTGAAAATGATTTATATTTAAAAACTTGAACTATAAGTTGCGAATTGGCATGGCCTTCGGAGAGCACGAGCTAGGTTTAATCTTAGTACACCATTAGCCGAATTTTAAGCTTGACCATGGTACCTCCATGTACCATGAGTAGGTCGCAAGGTTGGGTGCACCACGAGGGTGATGGCAATCAATCATTCAATGATCCTTCGAGGATGTCGGCTTCCCAAGACTTCTAATTGACGAAAGATTGACCATGGTACCTCCAAGTCTTCATTAAATTCTCATCATATTAGACTTGTTCTCCTCCTGTAGATATCTTCATTACTAATGAAAGATTGATCATGATATCTCTAAGTTTTCATGAAATCCTCATCATATTAGACTTGTTCTGTTGTCGTTGATATCTTCATTAGTCTTCATAGGTCATCAATATCATTATAGTCTTCCACCTCATTTGATATTGGCAACTGCTCCTACCAACAATCTGCTACTCCTAATAACGATCCATTGCTTATGATAACAAGCTAAATATCTATCTTTTAGTCCTTCCAAGTAGCTTGGCAATTATGACCCGCCAAGTTGTTCGCTTTCATAGTCCTTCCAAGCTATACCGAACATTCTCGTTCTAGCCTTGTTTACCGTCACTAAGTCCATCTAACTGTTCACTATATCTTGGTACCTTCAAATCATTGACCTGTTCACCCTCGATCAAGGTCCTTCTAGGTGTTCATTTGATTTGAAGGACCCTACAGCTTCTAGACATCTTAACGCTCGATATCTTGTTCACTTTTGATATCGGCTACGATTGTTCAGTAGGGTAGAACACTCTTGGTTGTGATAGAGCATTTCTCATACTAGCTCACATGGTTTATGCATTGGTTTGTGTATATATCACCCGGTATACTCAACCAATACACACATTAGTAGCCTTTGATTGTTTTGTTATATTCCAAACAACATAGGGGATTTTTCCAACATAATGCATGTCTTTTGTTCATTATAGCGACTTTGGATCTTCATGTAAGTTTTAGAGTTTTTTTTTTCCCAAAGAAAATACCAAGAATATTAGCTTAGGTTGCACATTATAGAGTTTTGCATTATACTAATAAATGATTTGTTGGATCATGCGATCATGCATCATATTTAAGGCCTTTCATGCAGTCTTTTGAAAGAAAATAATTTTCCATTTCGGATACAAAGTCATTAATACTTTTGCTAAGTCCATCCAAGCATGTTTGTAGTTATTTTGTCAATACCATAGTAAACTATACATATTAACATTAAGAAAAAGTGTCTCATTTTGGCCTTTGATTAAATTTGAAATGTTATGCTTCTTTCAAGTAAATTTATAATTTTTTCTTCGGACAAAATATATGTTTTGTCTCTTTTTCAATAAAAGCTGTATGGGTTAGTACTTTAGCCTTTCAAAAATAATAAAATCAATATATCTTTTGATATTATAGTTATTGTTAGATTTTGATCACTAATGACGGCCATTTGCTAACTCAGATTTTTATGCATTAGAGACAATAGGAAAAGAAAAACTGAAATGGTAAAATAGTACATAATGAAAGAAAACTGAAAAAGTAAATCTTGCAAATAAAAAGAAATGAAGTGGTAAAGAGGACAGAACTGAAAACAACGAAAAAAGGAAAAAGTTAACTATGTGAGTGAATCTCATAGTATAGGAGGGAGAAACGATGGAATGACAAAGTTAAGAGGAAAGAGGAAAGGCAGAACTACGTCGGACGAAGAAAAAAGTTAAAAAAGAAATGGAGAAGATGAAAAATTAATTGAGGTCTATAATGGAAAATAAAGAGCCATTCCCACCATTTTACATATGGAATTTCAGGCTTTCTACAAGATATCGTTGACCCTACTTTGCGGCTTTACATTGTTGTCCTTATGGTCTTATTTACAACTTTCTGAAAATTCTCTCGCCAAATCCTAAATTCCCAATACCTACCTAATCCATTCCAAAGGAAAAAAAATATCCCAAACCATAACAACCAAAACCCTAAACTCAACCACCATCATCGACTACTACTACGGATTACCTCTAGCCATCAGCCCACTATCCCATGGCTTGTCATCGCTCTCTTACTCTTCCTTTCCGATGGCCTTGACCCAAGTTGCCTAACAGCGACATTGACCTTGATCCGAGGCTGCTGGCCTCCTTCAAGTCATGAATGACCTCGGCAGCTCTGAACGTCCAATGGAGGTCATGGGCCAAGGTCGTCCGTGGTAACTGACGATCTTCAATTGAGGTATTGAGCTGCAACAAAATCATGGATGACCTGGATTGAGTCCGTCCATCACGATAGGTGACCTCACTAGTTGAGGGGGGAGAGAGAGAGAGGCCCGAGCGTGAACATAGGAGCGGGGGTCGATGGTCTTGGTGAGGAGGTGGGTCCATGGTGGCGGATGACGGTTATGTGAGGGGCTTGTGCATGATGGCAGGTAGCGCTTGAAGGCTTGGAATTTCTAAAGAGGGGCAATTTGATCTATCAATAAGATTTCGTCTTAGGATGGAAAGAAATATTTGGAGATACAGGGAAATAGAGTTTAAGGTGGGAAGTGTCTTGAGTCTTTTGCTTAAAGACAAAGAATTTGTATTATCATCATAAATCTTAAGTAGTTGATTTTGTAAGACTATATAGATAAAAAGAAGCCGAGTCTGATTAGTTTGTCAGAAACACATGCTCACCATACCTCGGGCCTTCTAAAACCCAAACAAAAATAGTGCGCCGATATTCCGAAACCACTTTTAATCAAAGGTTAATTGGGCTTTCCTCAAGCCCTAGCTCATTCCGTGTATGTGAATTGGATGTGCCATGAAACTATGAATCCTATGTACATATATTCTAATAGTCAAAACTTCAAATTCAGATCTACAATATATAAGCGAACTCATTGGATTTCAACCTTAAAACTCTACCTAAAAATTTCATTCGCGCCTAAACCTTCTGTTAAGATATATATTGCAATATTTTGTTACGATATAATGGTCAGTTGAACAATAATTATATTAAAAACTACTCCCACGAAGATCTCATATTCTAATTTGAATGGAAGTTTCAGAGGGCATGCATACACACTCGACTTCCTGGGCCATTGAATACCCTACAAGCCCCTTGAACCGCCTAAATTCGGGCCTTTAACCTGTGTAAGTACACCCCTAAACCACAGCAATTTACACCCAATTTGTAGGTTTCCGGTGGATAACTAGTTTCCGAACTGTAGATTCCCAATGCCTCGACAAATTGCGCCAACCTTGGGGGTTGATTTCTCTAACATTAAAACTAATTCATTGAATATTCTCTGTCCGGCCATTTAAAATCATTTTCTTCTTTTTCTTGTCACGCGTATAAGTATGTGTGCTTATGCTATTTTGTTTGTGTGCGTGAGAAAGATTCTTATGAATTAATATGATTAAATTTGGGAGGCATGAATGCAAGGTTATCTCAAAATGCTCTCGTTTATCGAGCTCTTGCCTACCGTAATGGTAGTTTTTTCTTTCCTCAAACCCTAATTTTTGCCCATTTCTTCACATTTCTCCTGGTTCGATTTGGATTCGCTTGTCTCAATTCCCCGTTCTGATCAGTGGGGGTTCTTCCCAGTTCCTGTTCCTCCTTGTTTTTCTTCGCTTTCGCCTCCAATAGTGACCCTAATGTTTCGTTTTCTCTGCGTCTTGGTTCCATCCGCGTTCTGCATGTACTAGCTCCTGTTCTTTTCCTCGTTCCTCCCTCTGTTTGTTGGTTTTCCACCTTCCCGACATGTCTGCATGTTGAGTTTTGGAATCATCTGAAGCTCCCTCTCCATCCCCTGCCTACGAAATATA
Source organism: Eucalyptus victrix (assembly GCA_016097545.1). Lineage (NCBI taxonomy): Eukaryota > Viridiplantae > Streptophyta > Magnoliopsida > Myrtales > Myrtaceae > Eucalyptus > Eucalyptus victrix. The sequence continues at coordinate 33,928,290 of CM027837.1, forward strand.
GGTATGCTTTGTTTCTCGGTTCTTCTTATGGCTTCTCCAGCTCCCAATAGTATGCCTGGGAGCCCCAATACCTCGTGTACTAACCTGTACAAGGATGCTCGCATGGCCACTCTAAGCAAACGCCTGGATCGTCTTTGGTCTGAACAGCATATCGAAGTTTGGGAGGATGCGCCTTCGCCTTAAACTTTGGCTGAGTGTCGGCTCATACTTGTGGGTAAGCTCCTGTCAAATTCATCAGTTAATTTACCAGCTTTTCAGACTACCATGAACCATGCTTGGAGGACGGATCATGTTGATATTACGCAGCACGATGGAGGTTTCTTTGTAATCAAATTCAAAAATGAAACCGAGAAAAATCGAGTTCTTACCATTGGTCCTTGGTTGTTTGGAGGTATTCTGGTCATTCTACGTCCTTGGCTGTATAACACACCGTTGCACTGTTATGACTTCTCGACATGTGCTTTTTGGGTCCAAATTGCCTCAACCTGCAAAGATTATGAGTATGATGAGCAAAAGTTAGATAACAGAGACAACTTATATTTTGGTCAGTGGCTCAGGGCTGAGGTTCAGGAATTTAGCCCTTTCTAGCTCGCCTTTTATGCCTCACCTAGCCCCTCTCCTGAAGCTGAGGAGTCTGTTCCCGAGACACAGGTCAATCCCTCAACTAACTTGCCTTCAGTCCCTTCACCCAGCTGCAAAGGAAAAGAGATTGTGCCGATCCCTGACAGCCCTCCTTCTATTCTGCCAGAACCCTTCGCTGTGCAAGCTCAAGCTGAGAGGCAGCTGGTTCCTACAGTGGGACTTCTCCCTCACCCTGTACCTATTCCTTACCCAGTAATGGGAGAAGGATCTTTCAGCTCTTCCAAGCCAAAGAAATCTAAGAGTTATAATCTGAGCACCAAGGCAGAGCCAATTAAAAAATTAAAGCGTCCAAACCTGCTGCGAGAGGGACTTGACGAATCACTCCTGTTGGATACTCCAATCTTTGATGCTGTTGAATCCGACACTTGGGCTATGGTGGCTGGCCCTAAAAAGCCACCATCGGACAAATGAGGTTAATAAGTTGAAACTGTTAGGGGTTGGTTAATCCCTTAACAGTTTAAGCCCTTCGAGTGTTGGTGGCCCGAGAAAAGCCTGACATCCTTTTTTTGATGGAAACTAAAAATAGAAATTTGGTGCTAAACAGATAGCAAAAACGTCTTAAGTTTCCAAATAGTTTTTTGGAAGAACCTTCTGGCCTTACTGGCGGCCTAGCTATTTTCTGGCAGGATTCTGTTCACCTAACTTTGGAGCATCAGTCCTCTGACTTCTTTGATCTTCTCTGCCTTATCAGGGAGTGTGGAATTTCTATGCGGCTCACGTGTCTTCGAGCGCCGGCTCTTGTCTCTCTTAGGCTCCTGTTCTGAGATAAGCTAAAACTCATTAATACCCATAATATATTAATTGGCTGTGCATTGGAGATTTTAATGAGGTAATGTATCCTTAGGAAAAACAAGGTAAACGACCAGTCAATTTTCAACGGATGCATACCTTTCGAGATTTGGTGAGTGACTCTTCCCTCTTAAACCTAGACAGTAAGGAATGCTCCTATACCTGGTGTAACAATAGAACAAGGGATGATTTAGTTAAAGAGCGTCTTGACAGAGCTCTCTGCAATATCTCTTGGCGTCTCACCTTTCCAGCTGCTGAGGTGTTTGCTCTTCCGGCCATCGGTTCGGATCACAGTCCCCTAGTTTTACATTCCTCTCCAGCCCATCCTCGACGCCCAAGGCTTTTTACGTTTGAATCATTTTGGCTGCAAGATCCGGAATGTCGTTTGTTTATTTCAGATGCGTTAACTCAATCTCGGTCTCAACATATTACCTTAGCTCAGAAATTACGCCTTATTTCAGCGGCTCTTTCCCGATGGAGCAAAGCCTAATTCTCTAATGCCCATCAAAGAATCTCCGAGCTTCAACAGCAGCTCCAAATCCTGACCAACAAAAGAAACAGTCAATCTGACAAGCCTCGAATGGATGCTTTAAAACTTCAGATTCACACTTTATGGACTCAAGAAGAACAGTATTGGGCCATGCGTTCTAGAGTACGGTGGCTGAAATGGGGGGACAAAAACTCAAAATTCTTCCATGCTACCACCATCCAGAGACGTCAACGAAATAGAATCAGCCTGTTATTAGATCAAGAAAATCAGTGGATCAGAAATGAAACAACTTTACAAGAAATGACTCAGCTTTTCTTCCAAAACCTTTACACCTCTGTTGAGCAACGCAATTATGGCCCCTTTTTAAGTCAATGCTCGGCCATTGTCACGGAGGAAATGAATAGTAAACTTATTGCTGAAGTTACCCCTGAAGAAATTCAGCAAGCAGTTTTTCAGCTTGGGGCATCCAAAGCACCTGGCCTAGATGGTTTAAATGGTCAATTTTATCAATCTCACTAGGATATCTTAAAGGCAGATGTCATCACCTCGGTGAAAGCTTTCTTTGACTATGGTGTGTTGGATCCTGTCATCAACAGAACTTTCCTTACTCTGATCCCAAAGATCTCGCAACCTAAAAGGCTGGACCAATTCAGACCGATTAGTCCTTGTAATTTCAGTACAAAATCATTTCCAAGATTTTAGCCAACAGATTAAAGGCACTCCTACCTGCACTCATATCTATAGAGCAAAGTGCTTTTGTTAGTGGCCGTCAAATCCAGGATAACATCCTAGTAGTGCAGGAAGGTCTACATCAACTCAGAATCCGAAAAAGAAAAAGAAAATTTCAGGGGGTCCTCAAACTCGATATGCAAAAGGCGTATGATCGTGTCGAGTGGGATTTTCTCCGGGATTATCTAAAACAAATTGGCTTTCATGCAAATTGGATTTACAGGGTTATGCAGTGTGTCATGACTGCTTCTCTTTGTATTAAGTTTAATGGTTAGCCTCTTCAGCCTTTTCCTATGTCAAGGGGTCTTCAACAGGGTGATCCCCTTTCCCCCTATTTATTTATTCTAGTAGCAAATGCTCTTTCAACTCTCATACATCAATCTGTCGCTATGGGAAACATTAAAGGTATTCAACTTACCTGAAGCTGTCCTAATCTTTCACACTTATTTTTCGCCGATGATGCCATTTTCTTTATTGAAGGAAAGCTGTTTGAATGCCAAAACCTATCAAACATTTTAAATCAATACTGTCAAGCATCAGGACAGGAAATAAATCGAAATAAGTCTAGTATATATTTTAGTCATGGCTATCCAGCACCTCTTCAGGAATATCTGGCCAGCGAATTTTGTGTTCCAGTGATGAACAAGACAGGGAAATATCTTGGCATACCTTCAGACTGGGGTAGGTCCAAAACAGAGATGTTTTCTTGGTTATTAACTAAGGTGAATTCCAAAATGGATGGCTGGAAAGAAAAACTATTTTCGAAAGGTGGCAAGGAAGTGTTGATTAAAGCCGTAGTTCAAGCAGTGCCTCAATATGCTATATCTATCTTTAAAATTCTCATTTCTCTTTGCAAAGCTATTAGCAGAAAATTTCTAAATTCTAGTGGCAAACTCAGAGCGAAAAATCAGGAATGCATTGGAAAAATTGGGAATCATTGAAGAGACGTAAAGATGTAGGGGGTCTTGGTTTTCAAGATCTAGTGGCTTTCAATAAGGCACTATTAGCAAAACAAGCTTGGCGTTTGTTTCAAAACCCTGATTCATTGTAAAGTCGTATCTTTCAAGGGCTTTATTTCCCTTCAAAAGATTTCTGGCATGCAGAAAGAGGCGCCAGGCCCTCTTGGGGTTGGCAAAGCATTTTACATGGCCGTGATTCTATGTCTAATCATCTACAGTGGTCAATGGGTAATGGCCAGCACATCCATATTAGAGAGGACAAATGGCTATCTATGGGTATTATTAGGGGACCTACACCGCGCAATGAACCTATTATGGTTGTTGATTTCATTAACCCTGAACAACAATCTTGGAATATCTCTTTGCTCAAAAACAGCTTCAATGATCAAATTATAACTGAGATTCTCCGAATACAAGTACGCCCTCAATTGACAATTGATTCTTTAATCTGGACAGGGAAACAAAATGGCATTTATACTATCAAAAGTGGTTATAATTGTCTACGATCAGGCGAATCCAACTTAGATCATAACCAGGCATCTTCTTCTTTTATGCTACCCAGGCGTTTTTAGAATACTATCTGGCAAGTGCCGACGAGCCCTAAATTACGAATCTTCCTATGGTCTCTGTGCCATAATGCTATTGCAACAGGTGAAAATCTATATAACCGGCATATTTTATCGGATCCAACTTGCAGCCTATGTCAAAATTGCAGTAGTCATCCTATCCCTGAATCAACATAACATCTTTTCTTTCACTGTCCGTGGACCAAAGCAGTGTGGTCTCATTCACAGTTTCACATAAACATGCGACAGTTTCAAACTAACAGATTTTATGCATGGCTTCAACAACTCATGTATAGGAAGGATTTATTACCAGATTTGGCTATTGTAGCAGCTGTTTTGTGGCATATTTGGAAGGCCAGGAATGATTACATCTTTCGTCAACGACTCCCCAATCCTAATCTAGTGGTCTTCAACGCCATCGCCTACGATCGCTCTTACAAAACTTGCAACTCCAAGCCCCTACATCAACACAAGCAGCCTGATCAGTCCACTCCTAATCGGAGCTCAAATCAGACTCAACATTTGCCAGATCTCATTGCCGCTGCCGAATCTACTTATCCGCCCTTTTCTTCGACCCGGAGGTGCCCTTCTCATCTGCCCTCTGTATCCTTTGGATGGCGTCCTCCTGATCTGGGTGTACTGAAAGTTAATATCGATGGCTCCTTTCACCCAGGTTCTTCTCAAGGCTTCGTGGCGAGTGTTTGTCAAGACTCTGCAGGAAGGTTGATCAACGGCTTCTCCCTTACCATCAACACTGCCTCTGGCCTACAAACGGAAATCCAAGCTTTCACATCTGCGCTCCGGTATCTGCTACAAACAGGACGATCTACAATTCACCTTATCCTCGAATCGGATTGCCTTCAACCGGTTGACTCGGTTCAAGATCAAAATCGCTTTCCTTGGGACTCTCGTGCTCTGTTCGTGGAAGCGGCAGCTTTGCTTCATCTTTTCGAAACCCTAGAGGTGCGCCACTGTCGAAGGGAAGAGAATACGGTCACTAATTGGGCCACCCGAGCCCATGGGCTTCATATCCTCCCTCCCAATTAGCCTGAAACTCTCCCCCCCCCCTTCCTTTTTTTCTCTTTTACGTACTGATGCTTTAAATTGTTGTAATCCTCTTGCTAGTTAATACTATTTCTCCGTTCTCGTCCAAAAAAAAAAAAATTGGGATGCATGGACATCGGCATAGATAGGATCATGTGTGAGGGCAGAAGTATATATGGTCATGCGAACCTGTGTCCATTGGTAGATTAATGAACTTCTATTATGTGTGTAAATGGGAATGCGGGTGTATGTACTTGAAATTCTGATCTTTAAAAGAATGTAGTTGCTCAAATATATAATGTGCGATCTCATTATATGCACATTGAGACTGTATACAATGAACTAACCTAAATCTTTTTTCCTCTTATATCAACGGAAAAGTTTGGGCATTCTTTGAGCACCCGATTAATTCTCACATGATGTGACAATTTCGTCATTCCACATACATTCGGTAATCTTTGAAAACAATTATGTCTATGCTCCAGGGTGATCCCAAAGGAATGTTGCAAGAGTGGGCATTTGAACCCGTGTGTTCAACAAAAAGGACAAACAAACGGATCGCTCGAAAAATTTTCCTACTTCTATTGAAGTAAGTCAAGCATCAAATTGCTTCTCTGTCTAGATACTAGCGATATTCAAATGCTCTAGCACCTTCCTCTATGCACCAATCGAAATGATTTACCCATCAAATGACTCACTCAACTACAGGTAACAACTCAATCGAGAGTACGAAAAATCCAAATTGGTCGACGTATGTGGGGGCTTTGTCCCTGATTGTTGACTTTTTAAATAGACTCTCAAACTCCCAATTGACATTATTCTCAGATCGTTCTTCTTGCACTGTCGCTACGCTCACGTACCTACGTGAATGCAGAGCTTGAGCACTGACAGATTCGATAGTTTTTCTCACTTATTAAAACCATCAATGCCTTAAACAAGATCCGTCACAACCAACTCCGTTACGGTAATCAAGATCCCAAGGTCAAACGATGTGATGCCATCAACGGCGACTCTCTCTCTTTGGTCGTCCTTTGCAACCTAAAACACGACAGAGATTGTTACAAGTCAACAGCTCGCATCTCTCGAAAAGTTACTCTCCAAGCATGGAAAAAAGCTTAGCTTAGCCATCGCATCGCTGATAATTGTGAAGGAAAACCAAGCAAATTTTTTAAGTTCCATTCGTTTCACTTGCTCAAAAAAAAAAAAAAAAAAAAAAAAAAAAGTTCCATTCGTTTCAGAAAAATAACTTTTTAAAAAAATATTTTCCAAATTTTTTGGCCATGGCGGCGGTCGTGTCGGCCACAGGTGAGCTCGAGCTCGCCAAATTCCGATGAGGTCGAGCTTCACCAACTTATGGTGAGGCACCGCCTCAACTTGCCCAAGCTTGCTCGAGGCCATCGAGCAAGCTCGAGCCTCGAGCCTCGCTCGAGGTTGCCAATGGCTAGGGAAGAAAGAAAAAATAAAATAAAATAAAATAAATTAAAATTAAAATTAAAAAATAATTAAAAATCGATATGAGAAAATAAAATAAAATAATTATTGAAATGAATGCATGGAGAAAATATATTTTCCTTACAAAATGGCAAAAAATATTTTTTACTTTATTTTTTCGATTTCAACCGAAAATTAGAAAATATTGTCATTTTTATGGAAAATTACTTCTTGAAAAATATATATTTTTTAAAATATCACATTTTTGCGAAATGAATAGAGATTATTTACTTCATAAAAATTATTTTTCGGAAAAACTCCTTTCTCCTTTTCCGACGTTTAGGGCGTAAAAAATCAGTAGTCAATGAAAAAAATTTCCAGTCAACAGAAAAATCCATTCTAAAGTTGGGGAAATTGATTTCCCATTCTGAAAAAAAGGAAAACACATTTCCCCCTCCTTCTCATGCTTCATCTCGTCCTCTTCCTCAACACCCAAGTCCCTCCAACCTTCTCTCTCTCCTCGCGATTTCTCCGTCTAAAATCCTTTCGCTCCCACACACTCTCTCTCTCTCTCTCTCTCTTCCCTCGATCCCTTCCCAAACCTGCTTCTGATTCTTGACAGCTCCGCCGCAACCAGTCTTCCTCTCTCTCTCTCTCTCTCTCTCTCTCTCTCTCTCTCTCCTTCCCCCACTCCCTGCCGAATGCACTTCTGTGGAATGCGCTTCTGCTGAGTTGATTTGTCCTATCATCATCTCTCTCCGCGTCGTTGCCTCCGCAAAGAGCAATAGATCTGTCGCTTCTGTCTCTCTCCCTCTTGGTTCGATCCTAGGGTTTCTCCAATCCCTCGATCGGGTCTCTCTCTGATCTTCTAGATCTGATGGGTTTTTCGTTTGCAATCTCATTTCGGTCTCGCCATACACACTCTCTCTCTAATGTGGGACCATCCAACGTAACTCCATCAACTAACTCAAAATCATCGATGTTTATCTAAGCTAAGAAAAAAATTGGGCATTATATGCTTCGATGGATCATTTTTAATGAATAATGTAAATTACTTATCGATATTTTGTGGTATGTCGATAACTAGTAATGGGAGGCCATTTTAGACGTCTTGCATAACCAATTGATGAAGTTTCAGGAGGATTTCTGGTCAAGGGAGGAGCATGAATTTTTAGAAGGCTAAAGGTTCACGAATGCGGTTCAAGAATACGGAAGGCCAAAGGTTCAAGAATGCGGTACAAGAATACAAAAGGCTAAAGGTTTAAGAATGCAAGTTCTTGTACTGCTAAATGCATTTATAAGTTCCTAGGTGTCTTTATTGTTATGTAGTTCAAGAGTCGAATGTTTAAGTTCTTAGGTCATTAAAGTCTGTTTTTCATATTTCATAAGGCTAAAATCCTTCTATAAATAGGGGAAAACTATCCAATATATGGGAGATACGAATTTGATCAATGAAAATTGTGAGATTTCCTCTGCTTGAGTGAATTCCTTCGGAGAGTGGATAACTCCTTTTGATCTCTTTATCCTTGGAGCGTAGATCACTCATTGGTGGTGAGCCAAGAAGCCCTTTATCCTTGGCTGGTGGAATCTTTAGGCCTTGGTGGTGAGCTTCTCCTATCCCGAAGTCCTTTATCCTTGGCTGGTGGAAGCTGTAGGCCTTGGTGGTGAACTTCGTAGATCTCGATCCTCTTCTTCGGTTGGTGGCGTGGCATTTATACCTTTGGAGGAGATCGTTCTATCTTCTTATTCCTTTTTGTTTCTTCCTTGTATACACTACTCCATACACTTAACCACAAAAATCCCCTTTGAAAAATTTCCGTTCTGGAATCACTTACCCCATCACGCATCAAAAGATTGATATCAGAGCCCAAGGTTCAACCCATTTGAGTGATTCCTTTCTTCTTCTCTTTTTCTATTACAAATTCCTTATGGATGATCAAGTTCGAAGAAGCTTGACTTTGGAGCAAGCGCACAACGAAAGGCGAGATCGTGCAATCCAAAATCTTCAACAACAAATGGAGCAATTCCTCAATCTTCTAGAGAATCCAGCGAGACAAGGACAACCAACAAGGCGTCCCAATGATCAGCATCGGCGTGACAATTCTGAATCTCGTCAAAATTCTGATGGCGATTCTGAGTCCACTGGAGACAACCGAACGATTCTCCACTCTAGTGATTCTAAATCTCAAATTCGAAGACGAAGATGAAGAGGGAGGCATAAGGAGGATGAAAGAGACATTAAAGTGGAGGTCCCTGAGTTTGATGATAATCTCAATCCTAATGACTTTGTGGATTGGCTACACACAACCGAACGAATTTTTGACTTCAAGTCCTATTCGGATGAGAAGAAACATAAAGTTGCTGTTCTAAAGCTGACAAAATATGCTTCTCTAGAAAATGAAAGATTCTAGAAGGTTTTTTTCTTTAAAATGATTTGCTTGTTTCGTTAAGAAATAAGTTTATCAAAAAACATTAGCATTGTTAACCAACATTTTAGGCAGGACCTATTGTAAATAATGAAAGCATTTCCAAGCGACACAAACAATATTTCAAGGAAAATGATTTTTCAATAATTGATTTTTTGCAAAATAAATGCATCGTAGTTCCTTGCTCGTCAAAGTTGTGATGCTTTGCATATCTCAATGTGTAAAATTGCCCTTTAAATCATCAAAGAGTCATGCTTTAGCCTAGAGATCACTTACGCATAATACAATCACACGATCAATATTCTTGTAGAATTATTAGGCAATATTAGACATAAGAATACCAAAAATGCTAAAAGTTGTGTACGATACTCATTTTAGTGTTAAAAGTTTTTGTCGATCACTTCGTATCAAATTGGAGAAAAAACGATTATTTAAAGGGAAATTCTGGCATAAAAATAATATGTGGATTTTATAATTATAAATTTTATATAACTTGGCATATTATTTTAAAAAATCCCGTCCATGTGGCATGCTTGTCACTAAAGTGATCGTTTTTTGATAACGATTAATACCGAATTGATCACTTTAAATAAAATTCGGCACTTAAAGGATCATTATTTATAACTTTTAGACGACATCGTTTAGGAATTATATGCTGATTGAGCATGCCAGTGAGTCACATAGAACTAAGAAATTAATACAATATGGTCATGTCGAATTTTCAACGAGACAAATCGAAGTTGAAACTTAAGTTATCTTCTTCTTATTTTTTTTCTTAAATATGTTGACACCCAAAGTTTCCAATATCATCATGTGCCGATCATGAGGATAGAAGGTAGTAAAAAGTCACATGCTAGTCACGAGGATGAGGAAAAAGTCAAGATGCAGAAGGATGTTTGATCGAATGTGGATGAGCCTATGAATGGAAATATATGGTTGGATGGCAAGCAAAGGACTCTTACCACGTGTCTAGATATGAAATTCAAGTAGTATTGACAGTGAAATTTGAGTGGAAATAATGGAATGTACAAAAGACCACACCGAGTCAAAGAACGATTACTGTTTAGTGACCAAGTCATGCAACCACTATCGACGAATCTGGAGCAGTACAACACAATCAAGGCAATTATAGAGAAAAGAAGGAAGGCAGAGGAACATGCGAAAAGGTTCGAGGCAGTTACCAAGGAAGGAGTAACTATTCAACGATTACCAAATTGCTTTATAAAAATCGTGAGTCATCCAATGAAGAGCCCCCCAAACAATACATCAAATGCCTTGTACTTTATTGCACTCTATCGCACTTTAGTTTCATAGCTGCAGTTCCTAGATTCCTGTCGTCGATTAGATTCCGGCGAGTATCTATGTCCAGTGCGGCGTCATTGATTAAATTATGATGTTGTATCACAAGCTTAACGTTGTTGATTAAATTCCAATATTGTGTTTTCTATCCAAGGGCATCACTGTTAATTAAATTCCAACTTTGCGCCAAACTATCCCTTAAGCTGTGTCATTTATTAAATTCTGACATAGTTTAGACACAAAGTGGTACTTAAGTAATTCAAAAGAAATTTTTTTGCATTAAAGTGAACGTCGTATACAAGTTTTGACACTTGTATCATTCTCCCGGCAATAATAAGACAATGGCATTAGTCTAATGTGCAATAGGGTTATTAAACTTTTAGTTCCGTGGGTAATAAAGTTTCTACATTTTTAATTTGTTCAATATGGCTCCTAAAATACTAGTAAATGTTCAATCTACTCCTTAAACTATATGAAAATATTGAAAAGTTTAAAAATTGTATCACACATGGAATTAGAGCTCTGTTACTATTTGTGCAATTTTCCCAATTACAAGAACCCATGGTGGCAGCTCGATAAACCGTAAACCGTAATTTCCATCTTCTGCCCCTAATCTTCGCCGACTTATTGAATCATCTCAGCCTTCAGCTTTCTCTTTCTGGATGCGGATTATTTTCTCTTCGGCGTTTGGAACTCTCCCTATTTAACATCAATCGACACACAGCCTGCTCGACGTCTATCCGTCTTACCCTGGGTTCGTTCCCTCACTTGCCTCTCGTAGAGCTTGCTCCAATTGGAAGAGGATGAGGATACCCATGCTCTCTCTTTCATTTGCTCTGCAAGAGATTAGGTAAGTTCTGGTCGGTAATGGATGGAGTAGTTTCTGGGGATATGTTAAAGGAATGCCATCTCACCCTCTTTGTGAGACTGTTCTCAAACCCTACCGTGAATTTCCAAGCCTTTGCGAATGTGATGAAAAGAGCCTGGAGAAGTGAAGATATGGTTTCTGCCGACATGGGTTCTGGCCTTTTTGCATTTACGTTTAAATCTGAAGGAGACAGAGATAGAGTTGTAGAATCTGGTCCATGGTCTTTCGCGAATCACCTCAAATTGCTTAAACCATGGGAACCCAATACACCTTCCTATAGTTATGAATTTGCGACTTGTGTCTTTTGGGTTCAAATTCGCGGATTGCCCCTTGAATGGTACTGTGTGGATGTTGTGAACGTAGTTGCTCAGGGGATTGGGAAGGTTTTAGATGCGAAAGTGGAAAGGGAAGGGTTTTTATCACCGGGAGCAAAAGTAGAGATCAACCTGGATGCTTCTTTAAATTCTGGTACCCTTGCTAGTTGTGGAGGTACGAAGCTTTGGCTTGATTTTAAATACGGAAGGCTGCCACATTTTTGCTGTTCATGTGGTGAGCTGGGTCATTATGCCAAGCATTGCATACAGATCCCTTATGAAGAAGGCAATTTTATTCCGGAAAATGACCTTTATTTTGGGAAATGGCTACGGGCAAAGGTTGATGAATCAATTCTATAAGGTCTTTTATGAAGCGAAGGTCAAAGAAGATATATAGTTCCAGATTCCCCTGTCAACGACACTCAAATTGTGGCTTTTGTGGAAGGAACTTCTGGCCCTGATAACCTGCAGTTAACCATTATGGAGAATACAGTAGAAGTCTCTGAAATTAGAGGGGAAAACCTTTAGAAGTCAGACCCGAGCTAGACTATCGTTCGAAATTTCCATCCCTGCAGAATCTCGTTGCATTTTCCATTGTTTTCGTCCAATTCAGAAAGCTCAAAAGAAGAGTAGGAACTTTGTTGCAGATGTCTAGACACAAAGCCATTGAAACGAAGTTACAATGTGCAAAACTAAGACAATGCTATGTTCAATATCTATGAACAGGTCTCCACCTTATTTTCTTGTCAAGGAAGTGACACTTGTTTCAATCTTGTTCTGAGCCTAAATTGCAATTCCAAAGTCTCGGACTTGTACAACCTGGCCCTCATTTAGAAGAACATTGCTAGGCTTTATATACAATGGGTTCCGGTTGGCTGCGGTCGAGATATTCGAACGCCATTGCAACATCGACCATTATCTTCACTTGCTATTGGAGACCCAAGTTGTAGTTGTTGGAGTACAGCCACTACCCCCAAGCCCCTGTTGGGCACGTATTGCAGCAACAGAGCTCTCAGATCAGAGTTCGTGTAGCTACTGATCACCTTGACGAGATTCTGGTGCCAATTATGCGGAAAACCTCACATTCTGTGCAAAACTTTTCAGAATGCCTTTGATACAGAAGTTTACAGAAGTTTAGTAATTTGACTACAATGTTTGTCCTGGTTGGCTAGAGTCCATTTGTATACAGGGATAAAGCTCCTTGCTTCGAGCAAATTTCTTTAGGTGAAATTGTTAGTAGCAGAGCAAAGTTTCTGATATGATATCACCGGGTGGTTAATTGCAGGAGAGCTTTTCTTACCAGTGTTTTGACACTTTCTAAGCAAGCAAATGAGAGAGGCTAAAAGTATAGCTGATATAATTGGCACCGAATTGTATAGTAACTGGAGCCGATTGTCTCTTGGATGTTGCCACTAGGCTAGCGACTCTTTCATTCCCAAAATGGACTCTTCAATGGTTGACTTGGGAGATTTGATAAATGGGCTGAGTTTCCTATTGTCTTGTACTTATTATTTGGATTGTGGATTTATATAATCAAGCAGCAACATGGGTTTCACTTGAAGTTTAGCAACATCGTGGTTTGAAAATGTGTGTTATATTACATGAGATCTTTAGGCTTAAGGCAGTCTTATATTTTCTGGAAGTGGATGAAGTTTGAAGAAAGGTTATGAACTATTGAACATAACCAAAGAATTGTAGTCAAACGGCTCAACGATCGTATGCTCATCTGACTTATGTAAGCATAGAATTCCGTCCACTGAAGCACAATATCAACAAAAATGTTTTGTTTAATCCATTGCTTTTTGGAATTTGTGACTTTACCTCGCTTCTCCTGTTATCACTTAATATTAGTGTGGAAACATTGGAAATTCTCCTTTTGTTTCCCTGAAATTTTTAATATGCTAGTCAACAAGATGGCATTCGGCATTTTGCATTATTTTTTTAGGATTCTGTAACAACTCATTGCTATGACTATGAAGACTCCATGTACCAGCAATTGTATGATCTCATACTTGACTGACTTTATTTGTCGGGAGGATGTAGAGGACTGCAGTTTACATGTTGCATAGTTCTTTTTTGTTTGAGTGTAGAGGAAAATTGATATAGGACGCTTTTACCAAAAATTGATATAGGACACTGAGGTTGTAATGTTGCCTGACTTTGTGCCTCCGATTGATGCTTTTGTCAGTTTGATATAGGACACTTTGAGGTTGTACTGTTGCCTAACTTTGTGCCGCAGATTGATGCTTATGCCAGTATTTTGACGAGAACAGCTCAAAATTCTGTCAATGGGACACTGCACAGTTTCCTCACGAAAGAGAATGCCTTGACTCGCTGAAACTTTAATTAAAATTCTCAAGCAATGTGATCAAGTTGTACCTGAAACCTTGAGAGACCTTTATATACTGTCATATCTTGATTTTCATTTGCAGCTTCACGAATTGAGAAGCACATCATATTACTTTTTTTTTTTGGGGGGGGGGGGGGGGGGGGGGCGGGGCCACATCATTAAAATTATAAATTTTGCAGCCAATTGCAAGATTTTTACCTTTCATTAGCTGCTGAAGCGCGTTTTAATTTGATACCAAGTTGGTGAAATGTGTTCTTGTAGAAATTACTTATCCGTAAATGTTGGTACGTATTGTTTGAAACAATTTGGCTTTTCTTTTAATTGCACTCATTGAACGAGTGAAAAGAGAATAAGAGTGAAACAAGTGGGGGCAATAACACTGACTTGTGCCTTGATTGAGAATTTGCTTCTTCATATTTTGCATTAGGCATTTAATATTTGTTGTCTTCTTCATTTCTTACTTGCAGGATGGCCTTAGTTGAGCAAAGGGTTTTTCTTCGATTGAGCAAAGATTGATTGTTTGCTTTTGAGATGGAAATTTTGATTGTTCACTTTTGCTTTATTTCTTGCCCATGTGGTCTTTGTAAGAAAGTTTGTTTTTCTCTAGACAATGCTAATTTTTTTTTTTTGGGTTAGTCCTACGTTATTTATATTCTAACTCTCACTTTCTGACGTTTGTCTTGCCTCCTTCTAGGGTGTGAGAGTCCAAATCTAAATCTGAAACTAAATCACCTCCACCTCAACCCCCTTGATAATGTGGAGATTCAAATCCCTCACCTCACTCTTCCCATGTAGGAAGGGTGGCCACCGGGTCAAACCTTGATGGTTACAAATTAACAATGCTAAGTTAATTTGTACTTAAATTTGTTGACGGATTGGACCAAGTTTGGGATTCCTATGGGATGTGGCAAGTTCCCTGTCCTGCATTCATTTGGGAATTTAAGGTCTCTGGAGATGTGTGATGCATAGACCCATAAGGATACGTTTGGTTGTTCGGATTTTTAATTATGATAGGATTGTATAGAATAAGATATAAAATCCAATGATTTTGTTATATCCTATCCACCATTTAGTGATTGGAGTAATAAAGTATAATATATTCACATCATATCATGTACATTATTTGTTATAAATGATATATTAGTAAAATGAATAAAAAAATTTGCAAATGGAGATGGTAAATTATCTTGTGACACTCTTACCTATTTTATTTGTATTTTCCTTTTAATTTTATTTTTCTCTTTTTATAATTAATTTCTTTTCTATTTCTTTCTTCTCCTTTCATCATTCTCTAATAAAATTTTATTAAACAAGTAAACTGTACTAATATACCTATAATATGTAATAAATGTAAATATAAATTTATATAGTGAATTTATATTATAAAGTAAAATTACATTTTAATATATAAATAAAAATAATATTAAATTAAAATAATTAAATGTTTACTTTTTTGTTATTTTGAATTTCTTATATTAGAATTCAAATATTATTTATATTAAAATATAATTTTAATTTTTTTAATTTAAGAAGTTTGTTATTTGAGAAAATTAACTTTCATATTATGGATGTTAGAAATCCTAAAAACATTTCTCTCATATTCACATACAATAATTTTATATGGTCCATATCCCCCTTATATCCAACTTTATTCTATCTTAAACAGATACCAAACATAGGATATGATAAATTTTATAATACCTTGAATTTTATCCTAATTGCCAAATGCAGTCTAAGGGATTGTGAAAAAACATGTTTAACTTAACCTCTACACAAAATACAAAAAAAAAAAAAAAAAATATATATATATATATATATATATATATATATATATTTTGAAACCCAACCCGATCACTCATGCTATATGCCATTTGGGTCTCAAGTCGGGTCAAGCACACTTCTGCAGTGTTTTGGCTCGGGTTGGATATCAATTGAACTGTTGACACCCTAACTAGGACTATCCGATATTAAGCTGACCTCTTTTAAAGGATATCTGACGTGGGGCGGATACTTGATCACTTTCTTGCACAAAAAGTGATCAAGGATCAAGAAGAATGCCTGTTTGCACACTTTATAGAAAGTGATTTTTATGCAACTCATCATGTGGGCCGGGCATCTAGGAGGTACCAAGTTTGCCCTGAATAAATGTCTTTGATGCAATCAACTTCTTAATTGTCACATGATGTGATGGTTGCAGTTAACGCAGATAACAGATTTTTTTAGTTATCAAAACTTGAAAGAATGTGGTATGAAAGGGTGACATAAGGATGCTCACCCTTCTAGATGCATAATCGAACCAACGGACCTATAAATTTGATGTTTACGAGTCACTTGACCTCTAGGTTATCATTTGATTTCCCCATGACATCAGAATTTAGGCATTAAGATCATTATGGCTCACTCCAACCTATGAATGGGAAGACCCTAAGCCATAGACTATGGGACGGATTTTTCAGAAACTGCATTTTGCTTATGATTTTCACCTTTTACTCTTGAAACTGAAAACCCAGATTACGTAAGGGCGAGGTACTGCATGACCCACCATCAATTAAATATTAGTGAAAGAAGAATGACACAAGGCAACGGTTCATAGCTAGAAGATTGAAGTGACCATGAGCAACCATCACTTAGTAGATCTCTTGAGAAAGAAAATGTGAAGTTCAAAATGAATTGATGTTTGGATATCCCATCTTGTTGTAATACTGCTCGAATGAAACTTTTCTTGTAAATAAGTGATGACTTCTAATCATTCCATCTGAATTTCAAGGGAAAAAAAAACAATAATAATAAGTTTTTTCTCATATTCATATTGTTTTTTTTTTTTTTTTGCCTTTCAAAACAAAAAGTGCCCTTAATCTACATATTTAAGTCAAAAATGGGTTTTATCTCACTTTTTGACTTCCCATTTAGCAGTCAGTTACGTATTACTTTAATATTTTAATGTAATTTCACTTGAAAGAGAACAATGGAAAACAGGCCAAAGAAAGAGATTATAGACAAAAGAAAAGGCCTATCATATTTCATCGTTACTATAGTGCAACAACTAGTTTCATCCTTCTCGTAACTTCTTCTTTTATAATTTTGAATAAATGTTTATTTAATCATTGAAATTATAAGAAGATACTATTTGATGTTTGCTTTTTGGAAAATAATTATAACAATTAAAAAACATGACTCTGAATATTTTATCGCTCCATGCAATTAAAATAATCTTGTTACTATCGATTAGGAGAACTATTTTGTTTCTGTTTTAGTTTTAGAAGGCCAAGCTACCGTCTGTTCCATTTAGTTGCTTTCGCTTTTATGCAAGTATTCTCTTGAATTTTTGGGCTATCATTCAAGCGACAATTTCAATATGGAAAAATCAAAATAATTTTTTTTGGATCAAAATAAATTATTAGTATTTTTTGTGAAAATAAAGGAAATGTTTAAAACAGAAAAGGGGATGAAATTGGCCAAAACACGCGCTGGTCCGGGCTTGGCATGTGGGTCGGAAAGGCCAGGCCTGCCCAGCTTGACACTCCAGGCACATAAGTTGTGCTTGACGTGACACGAGAAGGCGTCGAGCTTGGTGTGCCCTACCAAAGCCTAAGCACATGGTTTGAAGGAAACAATGTTTGTCACGGGCAAATCTACCAACTCTCAAGACAATGTTTCTACTAGGAGAACATAGCATAGGTGTTATGCCATCCATAGTCCGACACGAGTGTGACTCAGAAAGCTCAAAAGAAGTTCAGGAATTTTATTGCAGATCCATACACACTGCCATCGAAACGAAATGGCCGTGTACAAATTAAGATGACACTATGCCCAAATCCTACATTCAGCACCTTATTTTCTTGTCAAGGAAGTGACAACTTGATCTTGTTGAGCTTAACCACGACAGTTTTCATGTCCATTCTTTCCTCAGGCAAGTCCTTTGAACATTCTAGTCCTAACTCTAGGATTGATAAGACTATGCTCTCGAGTTCCAAAAGTGTCAGATCTTCAAGATTCGTGCTAAGGAGTTCACTATCCACGATGTCAAGCATTCTATCTGGAATCGCTGCACCTACCCATTGCCTCAAGCTCATATTCGCATCAAACATTTCACCGGTTGGCTTCTTCCTAGTAATCACTTCCAACAACAATATGCCGAAACTGTAGACGTCTCCTTTTGTCGAGACTTTTCCTTCCAAACCGTACTCTGCAAGCATCATAGTTTGTGCAATAAAAACATCAGCCATCGATCTTTTTTCTTTCTAGGACATAAGTAATAAGATTGAGAGGCAAGTGTTAATATATCTCTATTATATTATACCATTATAATCACAATCAAAGGATTGAATTAGCTAAAATTCAACAAATGTACCTGGAGCGATGTAACCAATTGTGCCGAGAGTTCGAGTTTGTGTTTCAACCTTGTTCTCAGCCAAAATCTTGGCAATTCCAAAGTCAGAGACTTGCGCTACCAAGTCCTCGTTTAGAAGAACATTGCTAGGCTTCAAATCACAATGCACAATGGGTTCCAATTGGCCATGGTGGAGATAATCAACTGCTGTTGCGACGTTGACCATTATCTTCACTCGTTGATGGATGCCTAAGTTGTAGTTGTTGGAGTATAGCCACTTCTCCAAACTCCCATTGGGCATGTATTGCAACACCAGAGCTCTCAGATTAGCATTTGTGCAAGAGGTAATCACCTTGACGAGATTTCGGTGCCGGATCTTGCGAAAAATCTCGCATTCTATGTCAAAACTTTTCAAGGCGCCTTCAATATGGAGATTCAGTACTTTGACAGCGACGTCTATCCCGTTGGCCAAAGTGCCTTTGTATACAGAGCTAAAGCTTCCTCTTCCAAGCAAATTGCTTTCGATAAAGTTGTTAGTAGCCAGGCAAAGCTCCTGATATGATATCATTGGGTGGTCAATTTTAGGCGGGTTTTGCACCAAAACTGGAGCTTTTTTATCAGCGTTCCCACGCTTTCTAAGCAAACAAATGGCCAAGACTAAAAGTACAACCGATACAATTGGCAACATAATGAATAGTAACCGGAGCTGCTTGTCCCCTGTTGATTTCTTTCCATTTAGTTTGCAAGGTGGGACTTGCAAAGTTGCATTTCCACAAAGTGCTTCATTCCCAATGAACGAGAGAGCTGAAAATTTTTTAAAGGGCCCGCCTTTAGGAATTTCTCCTGATAGCTTATTAAAGGACAAGTTCAAATTTTGCAGATATCTAAGTCCTTCCATGGACTTAGGTATCATGCCAAACAACTCATTGTAGGAGAGGTCAAGGAAATCCAATCCTTTGAGGTTGCCGATTGATTGCGGTATCGATCCTTGAAATGAGTTCCTTGACAAGTTGAGAGAAGCAAGGCTTTCAAACTCCTGGATGGAACTTGGTATTGTGCCGGTGAGTCGATTCCAAGAAAGATCGATGCTGCTTATAGCTCTCATTTTCCCCATGCTAAACGGTAGCCCTCCATTGAAAGAATTGAGTGATAGATTGAGGAAGATGAGGTCTTGAAGGCTCCACAAACTAACCGGTATGACCGATGTCATGTTATTCGAACTTACGAACAACTTTTGAAGGCTGCTGAGGTTTCCAATGCAATTCGGGATCGATCCGGATATCCTATTTTGCTGGAGCTGCAACTCTCCTAAACTTGTCAAGTTGCATATCTCATCGGGGATCCGTCCTTCAAGGTGGTTGTTATCAAGATATAGCCTTTGCAGGCTTTCTAGTCCTCCAATTGATGATGGGATGTTGCCGTCTATATCGTTATTGCTCAATGCTAGGAAAGTCAAGCTCTTCAAGAAACCTATTTCCTCGGGAATGCGACCTCTTATTTGACAATTGGAAGCATATAAAATTTGTAAGGAACTGGAGAAGTTGACAGATTTTGGTATGGAGCCGCGAAGCGGGTTGCTGTCCAGTCTCAAGAACTGAAGCGATTGGCAATTTGATAAGGTAGAGAGAAAACCAAGCTCTGACCCATGAGCCTCACCTGTTAGCTGATTGTTTCCAATCTCAAATATTTTAAGGTTCTTCAAGTTGCCCATACTCATGGGTATGGGTCCGCTGAATTGATTGTTCACGGCATTGAAAATAATTAGGTTTGTAAAATTCGAAATACATTGTGGGATGTTGCCACCAAAGCGATTTTCTGTTAGATAGAGTTCTTCCAAATTTGGAAGGCTTGGTTCACTACCCGAGAAAAGGTTTCCAGAGAGGGAATTGAAGCTCAAACTAATAAGTCGTAGAGAAGAAACATTAAAAACCTCTTGAGGCACTTTGCCTGTCAGCAAATTTCTCTGGAGGCCCAGATCTTCCAGATTAACCAACTTGCCAATCTCACTCGGAATGTCACCTCCAATATAGTTAAATGATACGTCCAGGAAGTGCAAGCTTGACATGTTACCGATGGTTCGAGGAATTGTGCCAGTCAGGTTGTTTAAACCAAGATAGAGCACCTGCAACTTTTGCAAGCCGTCCATGTCTTGAGGAATGCTTCCTTGAAAACGATTGAATGACAAGGACAATAAGAGAAGCTCTTTGCATTGGGTTAGCGTCTCTATTAGCAGGCCATTGAAATGGTTATGAGACAGAAGAAGCCACTGAATGTTAGGCCAGTGAGAGCAAAGATTGGAGGGAAGACTCCCTGAGAGATCATTATTCATCAAGTCGACAATGGTGAGTGATGTATTGAAGAGTGTTGGAGGAATTGAACCAGTGAGATTGGCCATGGCCAAACTGATGACCTGCAATGTGGATATGTTGCCTAGGAAGCTTGGAATTTCACCTTGTAAGGGATTGAGGCAAAGAATTAACTGTTGCAACTTAGGGAAGGCGCCGAATTCTTTGGGTATGCCACCCATTAGCCTATTCCCTCCGAGTGACATCACTTCGAGATTTTGGCATTGGGCTAAGTTAGGCGGAATGTCTCCTTCAAACTGGTTAAGTTGGAGCACAAGTTCTTTTAGGCGGTGCAAATGACCAATTTCTATAGGAATTCTCCCATGGAAACTGTTGTTACGAAGATCAAGAGAAGCCAGGAAAGAAAGATTGCCCAGATAAGGAGAGAGCCTCCCTTGGAGACCCATGTATGAGAGGTCTAAAGCTGTGACTCTCTGCTTGTGGTTGCTGCAAAAGACGCCAATCCATTCACAGAAGTTTGCTTCGGTGGTCCAATTGCTGCCTTTGATCGTGTTTGTCGGGTCGATTTCAATCGCCGATTTTAAGTGGAGGAGAGCCACTTGATCAGTGAAGTTGCTAGAACAGATGACCGGCTGAAACATCAATAGGGAAGCCAACATAACATCAACAAATGCTATAAAGATGAACTTCTCCATAATGAACAGAGTATCTTTTGATTGCATCAATAGACAATTTGCTAATCAAGACCTGTTCTTAGTATTTAATATCAAAAACAACTAAATGATTGTCTCAATTTGAATAAACCAAAAAATGTAAAGAAAGACTAACCACCAAACGATGCCCCACGTGGGGTCTCTATGGAAAAACAGTAGGTTGAAAATTTGTTTCGAGCGTCCAAACAAATTTTTAATATCTAAAAGAATACTATTCACAATACCCCACAAATTAACCCAAACCACAATCATGCGTTGAGATCTTCCGTGAACGAGGGAAAGTTGGAGAACCCCTCAACCACGTTTGATTTAGTAAATGGCCCATTCTTTACATTTACATAAATACACTTGTTTTCAACTCTATAAGGGTACAAATAGACCTTTCACTAAAGCTGCAAGGCGTGAATGTGACAAGGCTTTGCAATAACTATTACCACCTTCCCACAAGGGTGATATGAAGTGTCGAGAGAGAAATTGACTGATTGAAAATTTCTATTGCTAGAAGAGATAATGATACTAGTAGTCTATCAACTTTTATCCATAAGTCTTGTCATATTTGAACTTTCAATTGATTCAATTAAATCACTTTTGATTAATGTGAAATGTTGTCTTGCGACTTTTAGTTGTCTAATTAGATTCGTAATATATTTGATGTGTTTATTGTCATCCTTTCATTAATTAATTTAAATGAAATACATCATGGACACCAATCTGATAAAGCTGATGTTTGATGGAGAAAATTACGTGAATTTTGTGCGTATCATGTGGACTCTCTTCAAAAACGATTTCAGGCTTCTTTGTCCCAAAAAGGATAAGGATAATAGCTTTGAAATCTCTACTATTAAAATGCACGGAAAACTTTATTATTTTCTTTTGAAGCGTAGTGAAATATCCTCCCTCATTCTCCATTTGATATGATTTCGATTGAGAGCTTGAAGAAGAATAAGACCACATTAATTTATATAAAGTAAAGGGTTTTGTCCTGGTTTGGAACTATTCTTTAACACTAGTAGAATTTTCGCTCGCTACACAGGTTCTTGCTTTTTGTTTTCTTGAGAAATTGCTTTAAAGTATTAATTCGAAACCTAGTGTTGATTTTGGTCTTCAACTAATAATTTATGGAACTATTATTTTCATCTAAAGCTTTCTTATACTTTAACGTCTTGATTTTTCCTTTAATCAATTTCTATTGAACTTGTCTCAGGGCTATAATACAATAATTTGTAGTTTGACATTGGATTATGTAGCTTTTTCCATATATCAATGTGTACAAGCATGCTCTTTATCGTTGTCATACGATCTGCATTTGAGGCGTCGTTCATGACCTTTGGCGTTCTAGAATGGTAACTTCGAATTAGATGTCTCAAGTGTATTATTTCATTTAGATATGATGCAAGAGGCTTAGCTGTAGGCAATGTCAATTTTCTTTTTCTCCTTAAACCTGACGTTTCAATGCCTAATACTAATGAATGTGGACATTATGCCATGCATTAATATTTTGACAACTATGTCTTCCTCGGTTACTGTTGCGGAATATGGAGGACTAAGCGAATCGGTAAATTAATCATAAGGTAGGAAAAGGAAATCGGACACCAAATTTATGTGGTTCGATCTGAATATCGGAACCTATATTCATGGGGAGGGCAACAAAGAATTACACTATAGAAACAAGCTATACAATGAAAATTGCAATCACTTAAGTACTAAAACACTCTCTCAGTATTTTGACAATTCTAAGGAGAGGGCCAGGCCTCACTCAACCCTCCCCTCTTTTTCTCCTTAAAGCTGACATTTCAATGCCCAATACTAATGAATGGGTACATCGTGTGACACATTAGTATTTTGACAATTCTAGATGATCTTCCAATTAGTTTGGTGTATGTTCTAGAATTAGTGTGCATCTTTGCTCATCATTGATTGTTGTTTCGATATGATGCAATGGAGCATGTGCTAGATAGTCCGATAATCAACACCTATATTTCTTTTAACCTAACTAGGTTCGCGTTCTCGATTTTATCTGTGACATTGATGTGTCTATTGAGATGTGCACATTATTGGTTGATCTAAAGTATAAGACTAATCAGCTAATCAGAATATGGATCAATGATTCTAGAGTGCATTGCTCGTTAAAAATGAATAGAAATAATGTAAAATTGTGGAGACTAGGCACCATATTTGATTTTTATTTTCCTTGAAGCACCTGTCCCGTTTGGCACTTGGATGAGATTATGGGTCGATGTCCTCGTCAACTTAGCCAGCATAATTTTCGATCCACGAACTTGTGGTCATTGAGTTAGATTTTGACTAAATATGTGTTATTTTCATGGAATTATGAAATCTGATGGGCACTCCAGAATAGTAAGCTTAATTCGCAGAAGACAAGGATGCGTAAATTTCTGATTGGGTTGGGCTGGACATTCAGGTCCAAATGGAGGAACTTGCCCGCTAAAACCATCATGGGGGTGTTATCAAGTCACAAAGTCTAAACCTATATTAAGAAGTGAAGTTAAAGGTTGCTACATAGGCTTTGAGTGCTATTTGGGCAAGTTTCAACGTTCTCCAATAAAATAAAATAAAATAAAATAAAAAATAAAAGACTTGATTTTGCTCTTTGCAAAGGTTGATGACTCAATTGGTCATCAATTAATCAAGACTCAAATGTATTATGTGCAAAGATTTAAGATTTATGATGCACTTTTGCTGTTATGTTAGTGTAGGGGGATTTTTTTTTCTAGGTGGTGATTTATTTTTCAAACTATCATACTTTAACTACCTTAAGATTTCTATACATATTGGCTCGAAAGAGAGGAAGGAAGATGATTTTGCCAAAAAAGTTCATTTTTAATTCGAATAAGATCATTGCGATTGAATTATAAATCAGTAAAGGAAATTTTGAGGCTTATATTATCACTCAACTGAATCTATTTGGCAAAATAAGACGAGTCTATTTTTCTAATTCTTCTTTCCTTTTAAATATTGTATGAGTAAGAATTGGGCAAGAAGAAAACTACTAACCATCTTTTTTTTTTCTTTGGATTTTCTTGGTAGAGCAACTTTAACTTCTTTTTCTTTTCGCCACACAGAGTGATATAAAGTCATTAACCATAGTTGAACTTGTGGCTGCTAAGTTAGATTTGACTAAATATGTATTCTTTTCATGGATTATGAAATTTGATGGGCACTCCAGCATAGTAAGCTTAATTCACGGCAGACAAGGATGCGTAAATTTCTTGGTTGGGTTGAATATTCAAGTCCAATGGAGGAAAATGCCCGTTAAAACCATTATGTGGGTGGTTGTCAAGTCATAAAGTCTAAACCTATATTATGAAGCAAAATTAAAGATTGCCGCATAACCTTCGAGTGCTATTTGGGCAAGTCTCGACGTTCTCCATGGAAAATGACTTGATTTTACTCTTTGCAAAGGTTGATGACTCAATTGGGTCAACAAGTAATTAGGACTCAAATGCAATCTGTGCAAAGATTTCTGACTTCTAGTGCACATTTGTTGCTAAGCTGGTGTAGAGGGATTTTTCAAATTATCGTATTTAAAATACCTTAAGAATTCTACACAGATTGGCTCAAAAAAGAGGAGGGAGGATGATTTTACCAAATAATTAATTTTTAACTTGAATAGAGGTATTTGCGGTTGATTTATAAATCAATAAAAGAGATTTTGAGGCTTAAATTGTCATTTAGCTGAATCTTTTTGAGAAACTACACTAGTCTACCTTTCAAGTTCTTCTTTTCTTTCAAATATTGTAAAAATAAGAATTGGGCACGTAGAAAGCCACAAACCATCTTTTCTTTCTTTCACGGTTTCTTTTTAGAGCAACTTTTTACTTTTTTTTTCTATTTGCCACATAGAGTGATATAAAGTCATTGATCGTGATTGAACCTCAATCATCCAAACCTATCCGTGCGAAAGAGTAAGAATTTGGACAGAAGAAAGCCACTAACCATCTTCTTCTTTAGAGGTTTCTTTTTAGAGCAACTTTTTACTTTTTTTTTCTATTTGCCACATAAAGTGATACAAAGTCATTGACCGTGATTGAAGCTCAATCATCCAAACCAATTCATGCGAAAGAGCAATAATTTGGCAAGAAGAAAGCCACTAACCATCTTTTCTTTCTTTTGGGGTTTCTTTTTAGAGCAACTTTTTACTTTTTTTCTATTTGCAATAGGGTGATGATATAAATTCATTGACCGTGGTTGAACCTCAATCATCCAAACCAATTCATACGAAAGAGTAAGAATTGGGTAAGAAGAAAGCCACTAACCATCTTTTTTTTTTCTTTTGGAGTTTCTTTCTAGAGTAACTTTTTACTTTTTTTTTTCTTTTTGTCACACAGAGTGATATAAAGTTACTGACCATGGTTGAACCTCAATCATCCAAACCAATTCATACAAAAGAGTAAGAATTGGGCAAGAAGAAGGCCACTAACCATCTTTTCTTTCTTTTGGAGTTTCTTTTTAGAGCTACTTTTTTAGTTTTTTTTCTTTTTGCCACACAGAGTGATATAAAGTCATTGACTGTGGTTGAACCTCAATCATTCAAACCAATTCATACGAAAGAGCCAATCTTGAAATTTATCGCTCAATGCCTTAACACTTGAGATTTCACTATATATCCTCATATATTGGAAACCTTTATTTGATGGTACATGTAGATTTTGTCAGACATACTAATAATAATTCTCATTTGGCAAGTGATGGTATTTGTCCATGCAAAATATACAAGAGTTTTGAAATGAAAGCTTACTATTGCCCCACTAATAACGTTAATGGGGAGACATGCCTGTCGTTTTAGAAAATGATGTCTTATTCAATATGTGTAATGCAAATCAAGCAACATTCATCGTGGGAAGTAATTGAAATGATAGTTCGAACACTTAAAGAAACAAATTAAAAGTGTCATGTACAAGTGTATCATATGTAAAATCGTTGAATAGAAATTCCAAGTAGTCAAAAAAATAACTTTTTTATAAATCAATCAACTACCGAATGTGTGGTAGAAAAGTTATAATACCTACACCCGGAATATGTAAGTTGGTTACAAAGTCACCATAGAAAAGTTATACGACTTGTGCGTAGGTTAACACAGGCACACTTATTAATGACTATTTTCATTGTGATCAACGTTGCAATCAAATGAGTAAGTGACCTACATCTTCTAAGACTGATATCATCACGATCCATTACTTGTAATCAAGTTGTGGTCATTATCATCAAACTGTGTCAAACTATGTGGAATGACTTGTGATTATTGACACCTAAATTTTGATAGGCTAGTTAGGGTTAAATTACAAAGGATTAATTTTTAGCCCCTAAACAAGAAGAATTTCCATTAAATTACACAGCATGTAGGCATTAGGATAATTTTCATCAATGGTGATAAATTTTACTAATTTCGGAAAAAAAAAATTCAATAAATTTAAAAATTTAAAAATTTTAATTAACTAATTAATTAAATAATAGTAAAAATAAATATAGCAACCTAAGGAGAGGGCCGGGCCTAACTCAGCCCTCCCCCTCCCCCGGGTCCGAGGCAAGGGCTAGTCCACTTCCATCCCTCCCCGGCCCGGGCCGGCCCGTGGCTCATCTCTTTCCCCTCTCTTCTCCCTCTTCGCTCGACCGTGCGAGGGACCGCCGCTTGAGGCGGAGGACAGGCTGGCGCTCCAAGGACCAACGGAAGGGAAGTTTCGGCCCATTTGACAACTCACGATTGTCAGTCAGGTTGAGGAGCTCAGGGCAGCAGTAGGCAGCAGAGTAAGGAGGAAAGAAAGGGACCGCCGGCTTGCCCCACGGACTGCCGTTTGCGCCATGTTGGAAGATACGCGAGAAGATTCCAAACATCATTCAAGGATCAATCATGATCAATTAGTATCGGATCCAATGGGATCAAATTTGTGAAATATTTAGTTGCTTTTCTTATACATATTTTGTATCATAACAATGGTGATCGTTGTACATTGTAACATATACACAGAATACAAAATACAAAATTCTCATTTTTCCCTCTCGACTTCTTCCCCTTCATCTTCTTTCACGCCGTCGCCGAGCCGGGTAGGGACTCACGGCCGATACCTCTTTTTTATACCCCGTTTTCCCTTGTCTTGGCCAGCAAGGCCGAGACTCGCCGACGCTCGCTTGCACTCGGTTTCGAGCGTCGGAAGCGAGCGTCGGCGAGCCTTGCTCAGTCTCGTTGATGTGTTTATTTACTGATTTTTGCTGAATATCGTTGCAAGCTCGAGCCTCAATAGCCTCGGTTTTCCCCTCTCGGACGGTGCCTACCACTTGCTCGAAGAAATGCTTGAACCAAACCTGTGCAAACCCGCCTCTGTATTGTGTACCCGAACTGACTGCCACATGTTTTTCAAAAGGCCTAAACCAAACTAGCATGGTCCATTCCGAATCTGAGCTACTCTGAACTCTCATAAGCTTGTTTGTGTTCATAAAAGGAGGCCTCCCGTTGACTAGCAAGCATGTTCCCCATCGGAATCAATGAGTTGGTGATATTGGATGTGCACATTTTCTTTTATATGTGTTTCTCGGTTGCTGATGTGTTATAGCTGTGATGTTGGCCTTTCCTTTTGGTGAATATTTGTGAAGACATGAAACGAAGATTCCTGGTGAATGATAGTTCCTTATGATGTCTGACTGGATTTTTATGGTTTTTTTTGGTTCGGCTTGTCATGCATCATCGTATTCGTGTTCGAGAGTGGCTGGTGGCCAGCGGTGGCCGTTGGTTCTGCGCCGGCAGCATCGGTCCGGTGAATGCGTGTGTTCGGCTGACTGTGGTAGGACTAGGAGGTGCTCTGGTCTGGAGTTTGTGGTTCTGGGCATGCTCCAAGAAGACGACAGTGAGGAGGGAGAGTAGTGGACTTTGAGCTCATTTTAGATTTAGAGAGCTTTGGGCTTGAAGAGTTAATTGGAGTGAATTTGGGCTTTGTTTTTACTAGAAGGGCATTTTTTTTTTTTTTTGAACAGACTACAAGGGTATTGAGTGTTAGGTTTTTTTTTTTTTTTTTTTTTTGTGTGTTAGGTTTGATTAGGCTTGTTTGGGTTTATTTTTGGTTGAGTGGGCTTTGGGTTTTCGTCTTGTAGTGGCCAGATTGGGATTTTGTTTCATTGAGCCCATTCCTTTCTTTAGGCCTTGATGTACATTGCCCAGTCTGCAGAACAGCGGCCGCCCATGCTCGTCCATGGGCCCAGCTCGAACCCTATTTTCGGGTCAAAATTTGTTATTTTTATTTTACAATGAAATAAATAAATAAATAACTAAATATTCCAAAATTTTCCAAAACACTTCTTTTTTCTAGAAGTCAAGAAAAAGCTTAAAAATTAGTTTTGAATAGTTTTCTCTTAACATGTACAAAAGCCTTGATAAAAAACCAAAAAAAATCTTTTGCTCAAAGTTGGATAAGCCCTTAAGCTTTACAATAGGGATTGAGTGTTTTTGGAAGCAAATGTTCACTTGTTATTTGCATATTTCCATTGTTCTAATGTGCCCTTTGATGCATGGATTGCTGTGTTTCTTAGCTTGGCTAGGAATTGAATCCTAGGATTCATGAATGGTATAAATCACTACATGAAGACTTCATTTGACGATTGAAGATTGAACAAGTATAGGTGCTGAAAGAACACTAGTTGATTAATTAGTGTAATCAAGTAACCAACCTTAGATTCTCTAATTTGTAGGAATAAAGTAATTCTCGCATTACTTTATTTAAGTATCTAATCAATCCATCAAAAATAGATCATTGGCGATTCCTAAGTGAAAATAATTTATATTTAAAAACTTGAACTATAAGTTGTGAATTGGTACGGGCTTCGAAGAGCACGAGCTAGGTTTAATCTACGAGCTAGGTTTAATCTTAGTAATCCATTGCGAATTGGTATGGCCTTGACCCAAGTTGCCTAACAGCGACATTGACCTTGATCCGAGACTGCTGTCCTCCTTCAAGTCATGAAAGACCTCGGCAGCTCTCGTAGGCCAAGGTCGTCCATGGCTAACGATCTTCAATTGAGGTATTGAGCTGCAACAAAATCATGGATGGACTCAATCGAGTCCATCCATCGCGATATGTGACCTCAATAGTTGAGGGGAGAGATAGAGAGAGACCCGAGCGGGAACATGAGGGAGGGGTTCGATGGTATTGGTGAGGAGGTGGGTCAACGGCGGCAGATGACGCTTAGGTGAGGGGTTTGTGCATGATGGCCGGTAGCACTAGAAGGCTTGGAATATCTAAAGAGGGGCACTTTGACCTATCAATAAGATTTAGTCTTAAGATGGAAAGCAATATTTGGAGAAATAGGGACATAGAGTTTAAGGTGGGAAGAGTCTTGAGCCTTTTCCTTAAAGACAAATAGGCATTAGTGATGGTGAAAAATGAGAAAATTACTTATTTCATGATATTTTTTATGAAAAGAATCAACAATCGGGATTTTTTTTATTGGGAAATGATAATTGATATCGTAGAATTCTAAATATAATAATAAATCACATTGAGGGAAATTTTTCACGCCTCAATTATCTTTGGTAAGTGGATTAGTATACTATCTCCCTTTCCAATTTCCTTTATTGCAAATCTCTGAACTTTGGCTGTACATTGTGTTAATACAAGCAATGCTCCCGATAAATGAAAGTACTGAAATATGTAGGGTATTCAATTTATCATTAAAAAATAATAATTTGTATTATCATCATAAATTTTAAGTTGTTGACTTTGTAACGACTGTCTAAATAGAAGAAGCCGAGTCTGATCAGTTTGTCGGAAACACATTCCCGCCATACCTTGGGCCTTCTAAAACCCAAACAAAAAATATGTGCCGATATTCAGAAGCCACTTTTTATCAAAGGTTAATTGGGCTTTCCTCAAACCCTAGCTCATTCCATGTAAGTGAAATGGATGTGCTATGAACCTATGAATCCGATGGACATATATTCTAATACCAAAATTTCATATTCAAATCTACAATATTTAAGTGAACTCATTGGACTTCAACCTTAAAACTTCACTTAAAAATTTCATTCGCGCCTAAACCTTCTGTTAAGATAAATTGTAATATTATGTTACAATATAATGGTCAATTAAACAATAATTATATTAAAAACTACTCCCACAAAGATCTCATATTCTAATTATATTAAAAACTACATGACCCGTGGGCCTTCGAATACCCTACAAGGCCCTTGAACCTCCTAAATTCGGGCCTTTAACCTGTGTAAGTAGCCCTAAAGCACAACAGTTTACACCCAATTTGTAGGTTTCCAAACTGTAGATTCCCCAATGCCCGGACATATTGCGCCAACCTTGGGGTTGATTTCTCTAATGTCAAAGCTAATTCATTGAGTATTCTCTCTCCGGCCATTTAAAACCATTTTCTTCTTTTTCGTTTCATTCGCATAAGTATGTGTGCTTACACTATTAAGTTAGTGTGCGTGAGAAAGATTCGCATGAATTCATATGATTAAATTTGGGATGCATGGACATCGGCATAGACAGGATCATGTGTGAGGGCATAAGTGTATATGGTCATGCGAATCGGTGTCCATTAGCAGATTAATGAACTTCTATACGTGTGTAAATGGGAATGCGGGTGTATGTACTTGAGATTCCGATCTTTGAAAGAATGTAGTCACTCAAACGTACAATGTGTGATCTCATTATATGCACACTAAGACGGTATATCATGAACTAACCTATATCTTTTTTCCTCTTATATCAATGGAAAAGTTTGGGCATTCTTTGAGCACCTGACTAATTTTCATCTAGGGTGACAATTTCCCCATTCCACACACATTCGGTAACCTTTGACAATTATGTCTATGCTCCATGGTGTTCCCAAAGGAATGTTGCGAGAGTGCTCATTTGAACCCATGTGTTCAATAAAAAGGACAAACGCATGGATCGCTCGAAAATTTATCTACTTTTATTGAAGTAAGTCAAGCATCAAATTGCTTTTCTATCTAGATACTAGCGATATTCGAATGCTCTGGCACCTTCCTCTATGCACCAATCGAAATGATGTACCCATAAAATAACTCACTCAACTACCGGCAACAACTCAATCGAGAGTACGAAAAATCCAAATTGGTCAATGTATGTGGGGGCTTTGTCCCTGATTGTTGACTTCCTAAATAGACCATCAACCTCCCAATCGACAGTATTCTCAGATCATTCTCGTTACACTGTCGCTACGCTCACGTACCTACGTGAATGTAGAGCTTGAGCACTGACAGATTCGATAGTTTTTCCCACTAATTAAAACCATCAGTGCCTTAAATAAGATCCGTCACAACCAACTCCGTTACAGTAGTCAAGATCCCAAGGTCAAACCAACTCCGTTACGGTAATCAAGATCCCAAGGTCAAACGTTGTGATGCCATCAACGGCGACTCTCTCTTTGGTCGTCCTTTGCAACCTAAAACACGAAAGAGACTTTTTGTGACAAGTCAACTGCCCGCTTCTTGCGAAAAGTCACTCTCCAAGCCTGGAAAAAACCAAGCTTAGCCAACGCATGGCTGACGATGTGAAGGAAACGAAGCATTTTTAATAATTACTATGCGCTTGGGAAAAAAAAAATTAACTCTACATACCAATTTGATTATTGGTGTGTAATGTATCCGATATACAAAATTGTTTCTTCTGCACAATTAATGATGGATTAGGGGCTGGCGAGGGTCGTTACTCGCTCTAACTCCCAATGCTTGGTTCGTTTTGTTAGCAAATTTAAATGCCATAATCTACGAAAATTTCATGCTAATTTTTGTCTCCCCAACTAAGCTAGGGTTTTGCAAAACTCTTTTTTTCTCGCTCGCTCAATCTAAGATTTTTTGTTTTATAGTGCACATGTGAGAGTGCTAAGCGATAGAAATCCTACATGGAGATGTAATATAAAACAATCGATATATCATACTTCGCTTATAACTTATTAACTTAAATTTTTAAGTGAATATGAGTCCAATTGAACGTGTTGATAGATTCAAACTTAGACTGTCTCTTGGAAATCTCTCCAAGTGAAGGTATCTGGCTTGTGCTATGTTGACCCAATAAGTAATATTAGAGCCAATGGGCAATGCTAATCCACTTTTAATCTGTATCGGAATCTAGTGATTATCTCAAGGAAGAAAAATCTCGGATGTAACTCCCTAATCAAGGTGGCAGATGGTGTACCCTCACTTCCTGCCAAAAGCTTGGCTAGGTCGAGGCGATTAAGGTGGAGTATGAAGGGTGGATTTTTTTCTCACCAACATTTGCCAAACTTGGCTGGACCAAGGTGGAAAATTTTCTATTTGAATAACATTGGTGCAAAACGGTTCCTAGATTAATAAGGAGCCAACATAACGCAAGAGGCTCACACGTGAGAATGTTAAGCAAAAAAAATCTCTCATCTAAATATATTATAATTGTCCTATAATCCATTGTCTTAAATTTTTAAATGAACGCGGTCTCTCTTGGTGATCTTTTCGGATGAAAGTATCAGGCTTTTACTGCACATCTCTGTGCTCTATCATTTAAATATACTATAACTAGCCTATAATTTGTTTGTTTAAATGTTCAAATGAACACGGTTTCTCTTGGTGATCTTCTCGGACGAAGGTATCGGGTTTTTACCGCGTCTCTATGCTCTGTACGTCACCGTGTGCGGGTCCTCTCATGCATGGCCATGATCTCATTTCATATGCATGGAATGTGGGGATAAGAACCAAGTCAATTCCGTGGGTTGCCGAATCTGATGGGTTTGTTAGGGCGGCATTGACCTTTGTCGTGCGCTAGGGGAAGGAGCGACACTTTTTTCAGGGTTTTCCGCTCAGCTATTTTGTCTTTCATGCATGAATTTCAGTAGTTTATTATTATCCCATAGCTGTGCACTTACGACAGCAAAACTGAGACCATTTGAAAATAAAACTTTT
Source organism: Eucalyptus victrix (assembly GCA_016097545.1). NCBI lineage: Eukaryota > Viridiplantae > Streptophyta > Magnoliopsida > Myrtales > Myrtaceae > Eucalyptus > Eucalyptus victrix. The sequence goes on from CM027837.1 coordinate 33,961,463, forward strand.
CGAAGGCTGCTTATCCTCGAAGCAAGCAATTTACGACGTTGAAATTCGCAAAAAACATTTTCCTAATGATCCCACCATGCATTGGTACAAGTGACGATGTTCGTCCGCTCTTGGAACGATATGACGAGTCTTTTCTTCATTAGTTTTTCCGTGCTTGTTACGAAACGATTTACACAAATCCTACGTTGGTTCTCTAGAGTCAATGCAGGCACCTATAAGGACCAGAGAGGTCCCTAATCAAAATATTCAGATCCCTAGTCAGCCGCTCCATATTTAAGTCATCGGGAGTTATTAAATCGAACTAAGATTCTGTTTATTTTGTGAAAAATAAATAATTCAAAAAATGTTTTCTTCAGAATAATTGTTTTTATCATTTAAAAATGATTGTTTGATGAAAAAAATTTCATGATCGACAATAATTTAATACTAAATATCTTCATGAACGATGAAAATATTTTTCATTTATTTATTTTCATAAACCATATAATTGATCATTTTTAAAAAACAACATTTTTCAGACAATTCATTTTTCGTAAAACAATCACACCTTAATATTGAATATAACTTCTTGAGACACAAAATCATCATCCACAATCCAAATGTAGCAAAAGGAAAAAAAAAAGGGCTACATGTACAAAGTTTATCTTTGTACTTTGAAATTGATCGGTTGACAAAACGGTGACCACACATAAGGCGGAGCAACATTGAAGCACTACTCTCAGCTTTACCTTCTTCAACTTACAACTTAACCTCTACACAAAATTAGTGGGAAAATTACAATCCTAAATATATTATATGGATGCCAATTCAGTGATGAGCCTTCTAATTTTGCCAATTTGGTCATAAACTTTTGTAAAAATTCTAACGTATTTATTCCAGTCAATTTTTATAAAAAAATCATTAAAGTTATATAAATTCACACTTAATTTAACCTTTACCTATGGTGCATGTATTGTTAAATCTTGATGCGACAGAGTAATTGTAATTGTGCCAAAATTTTTCTCGCTAGATTTATGCTAATTCGTTGTTTATCAAGTCATCTATGCATTTTCAAACTTATCAAATAAGCTAAGGAAGCGGTGATTTTTCTCATGAAAAGTAGGTTGTCAGCAACATTTCTATGTAAACTGATGCCTCAAACCTTTTTCAAAAGTTTCTTTCATGTTTGAATAGTTTTGCTCGCAAGATTAAGAAACAATCGTCCACATACTTTAGGTAAAACAATTATATATATATATATTAGTATTGATAGAGGGCACTTTGGTTCGAACCGGCTTCAAGTAGATGGTTGTTAAAATTAAGATTTACATTTTAGGATGGATGATTTGCGATCCTAAACCTACTAAACGATGCCAATTGTACAAAAATCGGATTAGAGGTAAAATCATTGTAGGATTGCTTGTCAAGATCGTAAGATTATATTCCTGCACGTTAGATCACATAATTAGCCCACAGTAAATTAATTTTGGTCCAAAATTAGTAAAGCCGAGCTTAGAATATTTAACCCAAAACTCCAAATAGCACCTTAGACAAATTTGTTTGTCCTACAAACGATGATTTTTGTGATTGATAATGAATTTGATGAGCAAGGTTGATGGGACCGGTTACAATCTCAATCAAGATGTCGAGATGACAGCCGCTAATTTATTCTAGATTTTCTTGTTAGTTTCTTTTTTATTTTTTTGTGCGTTTTTGATGTCATACTAGCGAATTTTCTTTACTTAATGTGGTGGTATCTTTCTTTTTCTTTTTTCTTTTTTTGGTAAAAGGTAAGAATTAATGTGGTGGTATCTTTTTTACCTGTTTGATATGAAAATGATACTATGGAAGTATGATGTAATTGAAACTAGTGATAGTGAAGTTTTTCCATGCTAGACCGATTTGTAGTACCAATAAGGACTTGTTTAATTTGTTCTTATGACTTATAAAAGATAGGTGAATTTTTTTTTTTTTTAATCACTTCTCAATAATTGGAGATTTTATGATCCGATCTTGCCGGTCACTAGTGATCTTCCTTAAAACAGGATCTTAATAAGCCTGTACGGCAACAAAAGACGATAATCTCGGGCCTCCGCTGAATGTCGCACTTAAGAATTAATTCTTAACGGTCATGGCAACATTCTATTACTTCTTGCTAATCCGTTTGCGCCATGCTTTTCGCAATCTTAAATCAAAGGAAACTCCATTTAATCAACCTTTGATTGATGGATTAGGCATTTAAAGAACATCACATGTAACTCCAACCATGTCCACAATGTACAATTTTCTGGGAAATTATCAAGAAAGTTCTAAACTTATTGTAATTATACTAATTTAATCTTAAACATTTCAATTTATCCAGTTTAGTTTTAAATTTTTTGACAATTTGTCAATTTAGTCCATCTAGCTAATCTTGGTAAGAAATCGATGACATGGACATTAAACATCTTACATGGTACTACTAGCGTCAACATTAATAATTTTTTAAATTTTCTAAAATTTTATGATTTATTTATTCTTTTTTTTCTCTTTTTTTTCATTGTGGCCAGCGAGATCACCCATTCCCTAGCAAGGTTAGGCCTTGTTAATGGCCAGCGAGGCTTGACCCTTCCTAGATCTGGCAATTGCAAGCCTTGCTAGCCCAGCTTTGATGAGGCCGACTTTGCCAACCAAATTGACAAAAGGATTAAAAAAATTTTGGTAATTTTTTTGGAGATAAATAGAGTGTGTTTTGGCTTGGACAAGCTAAGTAACTCTAATTTGCTGTTACTGCTCCTTCTCCTACACTACAAACTCTAACGAAACGTACCTTTACGATTTTCAGTCCAACTTCATCACTTAATTAGATAGGAACTATAATCTCAAAAACAGCAGCTTGAATATCCACCATGTCAGTGCACAATTTTTGTGTTTGATTTAGTCATGTCCAATCAACACACAATTTGGCTTGTCAACTTAACCCTGCATCGTATGGATACAAGGACCACGAACCGACTCCTCCGACAATGGGCCAGGAGGATGCCCCCACCGAAATAGGGTAAATTTTAAATGAATTCGGCGAATGTGAGCTCAGATCGTCGGATGAGATGAGCTCCACTTGGGATTATATAATCTAACGGTGCATGTGATTTGAGCTAACATGCACGAATACTGTCATTGTTAGTTTCGGTAAGAAGAACGCATCGGAAAGTAATTAAAATGCTTCCGCATTTTATTGCAAGTGCTCTTTAATATAGCAGTGTGTGCCCTAGAGAAGAAAAGGAAATAAGCAGGACCTGTGCTGCTTCATGAATGCTACTTCTTTAGTTTACCGAGGAGAGTTCAATACAAATGTTTGCTGAGTTGAGCATCTCCTTTGCCTGCTTTCCTCGTACGACATGCTACTAGTTAGTACTTACTGATTTGGTGATTATAACGAATAGCTTTATTTAACACTTTCTCATCGATTGTTTAAAAATTATAAATTTATTAGCCAACAGGTTACCCAATATTCTATTTCGATTTTTAATTGTAATTTGATACTTTTTAAAGTAATTAGTTAATAAGTCAATGAGAAACTTGTTTATACTTTTCAAAATACAAAATTATTGACCAACATAGTACCCAGCATTTTTATTTATTTATTTATTTATTTAGTTATTTTCTCTTTGTTATTACTTTTGTGATTTTGCAAATAGATTTTAATTGTGTTAATTCTTTTTTCTCTATATTTTAATTTTGTTGTGATTTCTTGTGGAGGCTTTCGATTGGAGGAATCGTACAGATGCCCCATAGCAAACGAACCATGTATCAAGAGACCTTAGAAAATTCGAAGAATCCTTTACTTTATTCTTATGATATTATCGATATGAGAGGAGATTTTTCATTGACCAAACCCTAAATTTGGCTTTACTTTGCTTTATGGCTCGACGTCAAATCTAAGTTCCGATATTAACCACAATATATGGACGGTACAATTTGCATTGCAGTGAAATTAGTTGAATAAGAAGTCCGTGTCTTCTATATTATAATCTCTTCTTCACACATATGCTGGACTTTGGCCTTAACCTAGGGTGTGGAAATATGTTATAGATGAGACAAATAGGAGCCTGCAAGATTCAAATTCAAGACTTCTTAAATCTGATATCATGTGAAATTTTGTGGGGCCACTGTTAATAATTCTGAAAGTTTAAATTATTAAATGAAAGCATATTTTATTATTTAAATATTCTAACAATTGCAAATAATGGAAATCAAGATGGCTGAAGACGTTCATGGTGGCTTATTCAACTTATTATGCCTCAGGAAGTTTCATCGCGCTTACTAAGAACGTATACAATTTCTTCTGCCAATGGGAACTTATATCTTCCTACTTTCCCAAGCGCCAATTAGCATAAATCTCATTACAGGATACTATAACAAGAAAAATCCAACTAAACGCGTTCTGGGGCATATTTTTTCCTCCAGACCTTACGTAATCAGGTTTTTGTGACTTGGCAGGGTCTAGAATAGTTAACGTTCTCCGAATGCATAACCTAGGGTTTCGTGTTTGAATGTAAGAATTAGAGGCCAATGTTGGTGTCCAAAAGGTGACGATAATGACACAAAAATCACGGCAATCTCTCGTTGAAAATATTTTCTGAAAATTAATTAATGAATGAGATTAATACCCAGTCGTATTAGTTTAGCTTATTATAATAATTTTCCGCGTGATCCGATGCAACATAAGTGGACATATAAACAGTTAAATTTTAAGAACTGACGTTATTAATCTCTATTATTTTTCTTATTTAAATTCTCCACAGCCCTTTTGGTCACGGAACATTTCGAGGACGATGACGACGAACCAAAAGCATATTGGAGGGTTCTTAGCATGTAGTACCGGTGCATTTGGCATTACATAAAACTTGATTGACCACAATATAAAGTAGGCCAATAAAATAATCCCAGAACGAAGAAATCTGCGATTTGCTTTTTTCTCTCTGGTTGCCTGCAGCTTAATTACATAGCATGATTGAATTAAATAAACATGGTGGGAAAGTTCAAAACCACTCCAAAAAAAGGTAGAGAGAGAGAGAGAGAGAGAAGGTAGAACAAACCCTAGAAGAGAAACAGCATTGAACAGTGAGCGAAAGTGAGAAGGTGAGGATACGTAGAAGACTTTTTGTCCTCAAGAACATCCCATTCAACCGCTCTTCCTTCTTATAAATCTTGTTATATCTCCTCCTCTTTCTTATAACAATCCAATCTGTATTGATCTTCATCAAGTCATCCTTGTCTCCAAGAACGAATTGATAAAAGAAGAAGAGAGGAAGAAATCTCCGAGCAGATATGGGTCGAGCTCCGTGTTGCGACAAGGCCAACGTGAAGAGGGGGCCGTGGTCTGCTGAAGAGGATGCAAAGCTCAAGGATTATATCGAGAAGGATGGCACAGGAGGAAACTGGATTGCCCTTCCTCAGAAAATTGGTAAAATGTTAAAAGTTGATCAGTTTTTTTGCTAGGGCATAAGGTCTTAATGGGAGCAACAAGCTAAATGCGAGATCTTTTCATGTAGGCCTTAACAGATGTGGGAAGAGTTGCAGATTGAGATGGTTGAATTACTTGAGACCCAACATCAGGCATGGTGGGTTCTCTGAGGAAGAAGACAACCTAATCTGCAGCCTTTACATTAGTATTGGAAGCAGGTCTCTCTCTCTCTCTCTCTCTCTCTCTCTCTCTCTCTCTCTCTCTCTCTCTCTCTCTCTCTCTCTCGTGCTTGCATGTGCTTTTTGGAGTTTTGAGCCTTAACCCTTTCTCCCAGTCTTCAACTGGTTGTCCTATTTTACTTCTCCAATGATGTCACTTTAATTTGGAGTTGTTGAAATGAGATGCTTTGCTTTAGGTTTCCTGGAACAAAGTTTCTAATTGATTTCTCAGCACGACTGCCAATCTCGTTGTTTGGGATTCTAGACGCTGAGGATCATGCTTGTTTTAGCCCTCATCCCATTGTCCCTTTTGCTCATCCATGAGGCTATCGCCAACTATTGATCAGCAGTTCAATTTATATATTTCAGGATTCTTTTAACTCTAGGTCTTGGAGGAAAAAACGATATTGCAATTTCTTTTCATTCATTTTTGGAGATGATTGTTCTGTTCAACTGAGAATTATTTCAACTTTTCAGGTGGTCCATTATTGCAGCACAATTGCCCGGAAGAACTGATAATGACATCAAGAACTACTGGAACACCAAATTGAAGAAAAAGCTTCTGGGTAGGCGAAGGGAGTCTTTGCTCAACCGTTCATCTTCCATGAAAGATGCAAACAGTTCCAAAGATGCTACAAGTTCACAGGCCTTGAGCAATTCTGCCCTAGAGAGGCTTCAGCTTCACATGCAGCTTCAGAACCTTCAAAGCCCTTTCTCTTTCTACAACAATCCTGCACTTTGGCCCAAAGTGCCTCCTCTATTGCATGAAAAGATGACCCAAAGCCTTCAGATCTTGAATGAAAGTCCTTATCTGCTGATGCAACCTACCCTCTCTAGTAGTTCATCGCCCAAAAATGACCAGAAGGCCGAGACACATGAGTCCTCACCTGCTGCCTCTCATTCAGCTCCGAGTGATTTTGCCAATCTCAGCTTCAACGATGCTGATTTCAGTGAGTTGGTAAATTCCATGACTAATTGTGTTTCATCTTCAGACCGCTACATCTCGTTACCCGACATAGGAGTTAATTCAATTGATCAACCGAATAGGACACAGTTTCTCCCAGATCCCATAATCCACACTGAAATGGACAATTCTCTCAACTACAATAAATCTGATGGATCTATGTCGCAGCAGAATCAGGTAGATGAATTTTGTTTCAAGGACGTGAACAGCACTTCTAGAGACACATTGCAGGCTTTGTGGTGTGACAATGAGTACAGCGGGCAATCAGCATCCTCTTATTGCTGGGATTCAACTTCGGCACTTCTATGTGAGGGCATATCCCAGGATTATGGTTTCGGCTATAACATGTAGTAGTGGGTATAAACCTACACTTTTATGAGGTTTTATTTCTCAATCATAATAAGACATGGAAACTATGGTGCTATAGACAGCAATGCTTGTATATCATATGAATAATGTGTATCCAGGTTTTAGCATTATTATTGGACCTAGATTACGCAAAAACTACCATGTATTTTGTTCATCTTTTTTTCCGATAATGTGCATTATACGTACTTGCGTCGTTGCATTGAAACCAAGAAAGCAAAACTAGTAGATATTGCCTTCTTTCTATATGTAACAGAATCTAGTTCTTCCGTTTTCTTCTATATGACGCAATCACGTAGATAAATAAACTGAATGCCTTGAAATATAGTTATGTCTTTATTCCTATTGTAGTTTTGACAAATGGATCTTCACATTTTTCGACTTTGAGATCTGCTTGCTCTTGTTATTTAGCAAACTTTGTCTTCCAATATCATTGTATAAAACCTTGTAAGTTAGTAGAATTTATCCTCGCTGTTAGGTCTCAAGATGGTCCTGAGTATGTTGGTAAGACGGCTTATATATGTTATGGAGTTTAATTAGTTTTTTTTTTTTTTTTTTGTCTGCTAATCAAGTTGTGCTGGAGAATACATTCATGAAAGGAACATGCTAGTCAAGTAGTAGTCTCTAGTCTCGTATTAATTCTTGTGGAAGAGCATTATCTTTATTTTTTCTTGCCCTCCTACGAATTATATTCATCATCCCCATTCATAGGTATTCAATCGAAGGTTACATTTCTTTTCGGTAAACAATCATATACTACATTCTAAAACTTAAATACACATACTCTGCGTATCATCAATTACAAAATAAAACTCTCTATATTATCATTGTCTAACAATAATTCAGCTAAATCAACAAAAGACGTAGCTTATCAACTAAAAGAACACTGAAAGAACAAGTTCAACCTCCAACATTTGCCCTCTTAGACTTGTCTTTCCATGACTCCAAGCATCATCACGTGGAAGATCTAAAAGATGTCATACTTGAGTGGCTTCACAAAGATTGATGCAAATTAATCATCCGAGTTTTATGTACTAAAGCTGTACTTCTTTCTTGGCAATGCAATCCCCATGGAAATGAGACTAGATGGAAACGAAACCTTCTGTTAAAGTGCTTTCTTCGTTAATGAAACACAAGATTCTGGGCCAAAGTAAGTGCAGACTTGCTGTTTATACTTATCTTTGTGGCCATCTCTTCTAGAATTATAGTTCTCTCAATAGACTCCTAACCAAAGAGCATGAAAAACACATGATGCGGCAGCTAGATGTTCAGTTTCACCGGTTGATAAGGTAATCTGGGGCAGTGCCACGGCCAACTCAGTGGAGTCAATGGAACCCATTGACCATTTTTTTTTCTTTAGTTTGTATGTGCATGTCCATTAAAATTTTTCAAAAGCAACTAAGTGACCCAACTGCTCAACTTCCAAAGGATAAGTCTGAAATTTAAAATGCATCAACAATCACAGGTACAGAATTATTTTGTGTCTAAACTTCCCAATTACTTTCTTTTGTTAAACTTTAAGCAAGTTGCATTAATACATCTCATTTAGCTCAATGAAAAATAATTTTCTACTTTGAACCTTTTATCTTGAGATAGGGTAATTTATAGCAAGAAGAAAGAAACGCTCATGCCCAATTGCTGACACGTAAAAACTCATCGCTACGAATCATCATAATCATAATTGCTGCTTGAATAAAATTGTATTGACATACTGTAATTTGTTTTGGTTACGTATTCAATTCCATGTTTTATAGGGAACTAAACAATTAAATAATCACCCTTATAATAAATAAAATGTCCTCACTTTATTCCACCCACCGAAAATGTAACTTAGCTCTGCCACGAAAGGTAGTGCTTTCTATAATCCAACCTTCGGCCCAACCACTCTCCCTATAACCTTCCAATTCTTTCTGCCGCCTTTAAATGACAGGCTATTGAGGTCCTCTTGTAAAGAGTAACCAACCCGACTCTGGAAAAAAGTTCGATCTAGTACATGTTAAGTATCTCAAATCTTAATTAAGGCTATGTTTATTTCATGAAAAATAAATAATTTGAAAAATATTTATAAAAAAAAAAACCACTTATATCATTTGAAATAATTAGTCAATGAAACATGTTTACTTATCTACAATAATTATGCCTAAATATTTTCGTAAACGATAAAAATATTTTTCGCTCATTCATTTTTATAAGTAATATAGGCGACCATTTTTATGTTATTCATTTTCCTTTAAACACACTCCTAAGTTTTTAAAAACAGTTGGAGCCACCTTTTCTTCTTCGTTAGGGTTTGGATTGTTTTGATCCACATTCGGAAAGTGTGTTCACCAGCTTGCATAACTCAATTTTATTAAGAATATGTCTTTCTTCTATATGCTTCACTTCAATCTGAAGATATAGAAGGAAAAAACTCCGATATATATCATTTAGATCTCCTTGATTTTCGTTACTTTGAATTACTGGAACATGTTTAAATCATTTTTGGTGAAGATTAAACATTTGTATACACACAGAAAAATAGTTTATCGTCATTTCTATGGACTTTACCATAAAGTTCACACTTGTGGCAAAAAGCTTGCGGTGAAGAAACACCAGTAGGTACTCAATATAATCCTCAGCCTTTATATCGTAAGGTGATGATCATCTAGGCTTATCTCCTAATACAGGTATAGTACCTACACCCATTATAGAGCCTCTAGCACTTGGAGTAGGTGGTCTGGTCCTACGTCCAAAAGGTGTAGATCTAGCATCATCATCAGATACTAGGGATGGCTTAGGCTTAGGACTGTCAAGTGGATGGGTCGGATCGGGTTTAGATAGGATCGAAAATAGGCCAACCCAAAATGACCCATTTATATAGAATATAAATTTATTGACTCATATCCGACTCGATCCGAACTATCTACTAAAATACTTATATATTTAATCCAACTTATGAGAATCTATATCCACCTAGTTGACTCACTTTAAGCACTTTATGTGTATGTGTTATTTGGATAAAATTGCTATTTCATCTATAAGATACTAAGGAATTGGCTTTCTTACATTGTATAAAATTTTCAATTTTTGTATTGATTCATAATGAAGAATAAGAAAAAGTTAGTACTCAGTAGTAGATTTATAAAATCATAGCAACAAATAGCGTGGACGAATTGTAATTTTAATAAAATGGTATGTAAAATATTGAAAAAGATTATTTATGCTGACCATGAGTTGCAATGACAAAAACTAAGATTAGAATAATACATGAAAATAACAATACCACATACAATCAAGAAAATATATGCTCCAATAACAATTACAAGATTAATACAGATAAATAATAATCGGGAAAAAAAGAAGCCGATCTTGATATTATTAATAAGGGTGAAGTCAAGTCCATCTTGCGGGCCCACCAAGATTTCGTTGAACTTGGAACGGTCCGAAAAATCCATTATTTTTCTCATAAATGGTGAAGAGAGAATCACATAGGAGAGTTGAGTTTGAGTAAACTGTGAACCCATTTAATACTTATATTTGTTAGGTTTTACCATTCTAAACACATTTATAACACTAGGCACAAGTGTGAAAGGAAGTAGGAAAATAGAGAAATGAAAAAAGAAAAAGAAAATAGATAAGCGCACTGGAAGTGTTAAACTTATTATAAAAGTGCAATTAAATTCTAAAACTTACAAAAACTGCAATCAAGTTCTAAAATTTATCAAATTAGTGCAACAGAGTTCTTCTTTTAACTCTATCCAACTTGGGTAATGAAATATATTGACATGGCTTTTTTATTTTATTCTTTATCCTAAGTGGAAATGACGTAGCTAAAATTACATCGTTTTGGTCCAAATTTGATTTTTAATACAAAATTTATTCGAATTAAATTGATTTTTTTTAAAAAAAGGACCCGCCAGCCCTTCTTAGCAATGGTGTGGCAACGATGGCAATGAGGGCTTGTAGCCCTAGCCACCTTGCTCCTTTTTTTTTATTCCATTTATCTTATTTTTAATTTAATTTAAATTAATATTAGCATTAGAAATCATATTTTGACTAAAACAACGTCATTTTAGCTTTATATTTCATGTTATAGCCAAGCCATCACCTTTAGGAGAGAGAAAGTATTAACAAAAGCCACGTTAGCCTTTTTTACTAGCTAAGTTAGACCGAGTTAACAAAAGAACTCGAATACACCAATTTGACAAATTTTACAACTTGATTATACATTTTATGAGTTTTATGATTCAATTGCATTTTTATAACATATTACAAGACTTCAATGTACTTATCTCAAAAAAAAAAAATAGGAAAGAAAATAAACAAAATACCCCTAGACGAAAATGTTCCCAGCCACTTTACCCAAAAAAAAAAAAGTTCCCAGCCACGGCTTGAAAAGTGGCACGTGGTACCTGATTGATGAGCTGGGGTTTTTAGACTAAAGTTACTCAATTCACGACATTATTTAATACAATTCACGACATTACTCAATTTCCCCCCCTCCCCCCGGCGCCCGGCGGGGCTCATCTTCTTCTTCTTGAATTCCCTAAATCCAAACTCAAAATTCATAAGAACGACACAGCCGAATTCATTTTATTTGAATGAATTTTGATCTCTAAGACTTGTTTCGGGTTCATTTAGAGTCATGAATGGGGTTAGTAAACCCTATTCATCATCCATACAATAGTGTAACTATCATGAGTATTTTATGCTATAATTGACATCAAAATTGCTATATTGTTCTTTACCAAAAAAAAAAATTGCTATATTGTTCAATATCTTACACTATAATCGACATCAAAATTGTTATATTATTCAATTTCCGCTCTAGGTTTTTAAGGTACAATGTCTTCGTATAACGTCAATGAAAGTGCTTGGGGCGGACTGAAACTTCAGAACAAACTATGAAATTGTGGCAAACATGTTTCTATGAAAATTGAAGCGTTTTTCTGAGCACTTGAAATGTGATATTAAGAAAATAAATGAAAGGATCGAATCATAACCTAGGATCCGTCAAAGCTAGGTTGATGAAATGTATGTTTCTGTGTTGTGCATTTTATGTTATTCTATTAACTCTAGTGCCTTGCAAGAAGGAATTAGGTTATCAATTTGCAGATCTTACAATGACATATGGCTTTACTTATCTTAGAATTGTTACTTATGTCGCCAACAACTAAGTAAAAAATTTCATGTTTCAAATCTTTAAAAGTGAGATTTTTACGCAACTCCAAGCATCATAGGTCATCAAAAGATTTTGAATGATATAACATAAAACACAATGAATGAAGCTAACAATGCCGCCGACTCCATCCCTTATCCTAAAACTTAAATCTGAATCTCAACACAATGAATAGATCCAATTAATTTTTCGTGAAAAAAATAGAGTAACTTTTCTTAGAAATCGAAAGCTTCTCACATGGCTAACATGGTCAAATTGCAAAGTTGGAATAGCCAGTGAACCAAAGGCGCTAAAAACAGGGGCGTTCGCTCTGATTTGCAAACAACAAGACGAGGGTGCATCGTGGAAGCACGAAAAAAGAGTCACAAAAAGCATGTCACACAATTATACTTTAAACAAATCGCAAACGACAACCCCAACGGATACAATCGCATATGACATCCCACAAAATTGCAATGGGATCGATTTCATCGTTTTTATGAATTTTTCTTCTGGAATCTGGATTTAGGGATTTGAGAGAGAGAGAGAGAGAGAGAGAGAGAGAGAGAGAGAGAGAGACGAAATCAAAATGCAATTGTGGATTGTGGAAAGGAAAAAGAAATTTGAAATGTTTTCACGATCTTTTTATGAAGATAGATGAGAGGCCTTTACGTGTAGTTTGTGGCAGCTTCTTCATTCGGTCAATCAGCTTTGTGCAAAGTGGGTCTCACCTAGCATTTACATCTCAATTATTTAAAAAAAAAAAAAAAAGGAAGGCGAAGAAGAGTAGGCCTGCATCTGCACAAATAGCCACTGGTGAGTGGATTTGCATACATTGCATATGGGACTCAAGACATACCCAATATTTTTCGTCCAATGGTATTGATGTAACCTTGGCATTATGTACCAGTTTTTTCACTTGCTGAAGGCTTTGATCTTACAATTCATTTTGGGGCTAATACTGCTGTATTTTCCGGTTCTAAAATGGATTCTATTGAACATTTACTGAGCAAATTAGTACTGTATTCAGATTATTTTGTTAATTTATTTCCTCCCGGTATTAGTAGTATCTATGACTCATACTTCATTACTTTCTGTCCTCTTTAATTAGTGCTCCTCACAACACATGCATAATTGTCTAATTTTCACTTTTTAAGTTTTCTTACCCTATTTGTTTTATTTACTAATTATTTTAAGTTGTTAATTCTCTCTTTTTAAATTGATATAAAATCTCTCCAAGTAACCTACTCACATAAAGAGCTTAAAATGCATTAACTAAGTGGATATAAATTTTAATAGATTCAATTAACTATGGATGTATTCTAATATTATGAATTTGGCTAACTGCGAATTTGACTCAAATCAGATATATGTTGTTATATTGAGTTACATAATATTAGATTAATATGGGTTAAATGAATTAATTTGATGAATCCATTTTCAATCTCCTCAAACCAATTTCAATGGGAGAATTACCAAAAAAGTCCTAAACCTATTACAATTGTGCAAATTCAGTCATAATCTTTTTCTTTTTTGGCCAATTTAGTCCTAAACCTTTATACAATTGTGTCAATTTAGTCCATCCAACCAAAATTAGTCGGCTGGCGCTGACGTGGACAATGGCTGTCCGACGAACATTAACGTGGTATTTTAAATTGTTTTTTAACATTTTTTTCGAATTTTTAATATTTTTTTGAATTTTTGAATTATTTTTTTCCCATCATCTTCTTTGCCTCCTCCCGGCCGGCCGACGCCGGCCAGAGGCGAGGGCCGACAAGGGCAAGGCCCCGCCAGATCTAGCGAGGTCAGCCTCACTGGCCACTAGCGAGGCTCCTTGCCTGCCGTCCACAATGCGGCAGCGATCGGAAGCCATGAGCTCACTCGCACTCCGAAGGCACAATCACAAGGCACGGATTAAGGCAAAGAGAGAGAACAGTTCCAAGCGAGCGCTCGCAACTTCAAATGAGAGAGAGGGAGGGATAGCCACCCATAGATCCTCCGGTTGAGGAGGTCGCCTCACCGACCACTGGCGAGGTCAACCCTCACCTTGGCTAGACGAGGCCCTGCCGAATTTGGCGAGGGCCGAGCTCGCCAGATTTGGTGGGGCCTCACCCTCGTCGGCCCTCGCCCCCGGCCGGTAGGGGCGAGCCTTACCATTGGCCAATGAGGCTGACCTCACCGGCCCCCGCCTCCGGTTGGCGCCGATTGACCAAGAGGCGAAGAAGATGATGGAAAAAAAAAAAAGAATTCAAAAAGAATTCAAAAATTCAAAAAAAAATATTTAAAAAAATGCCATGTCAACGTTCGCCGAATGGCCAATGTCCATGTCGGCGCTAGCCGGCCAATTTTGATTGAATGAACTGAATTGGCACAATTGTGAAAGATTTAGAACTAAATTGGCCAAAAAAAAAAAAAAAACCGAACTGGCACAATTGCAATAGGTTTAGAACTTTTTTGGTAATTCTTCAAATCGGATATATGTTGTTATATTGAGTTGCATAATATTATATTAATATAGGTTAAATGAATTAATTTAAATCGAATCCATTTTCAATCCCCTCAAACCAATTTCAACCTACCAAACGGGTCTATTCACCACCATACCAACACTACAACTCTCAATCATCATCAACCTTTCTTCGCTGCCGGTTGTCTGCTCCACTGCTCCCATCGGCATTGCCTCCCCTCAGGACAAACCACCACGCTAACACAACCTCCATCACAACCAGAATCATCAAGGACTAAAGTTATTTCTCTCCACTTTTGGGAATTGACATGCTACAAAGAAGCTAAACAGTTAATAGACGTGTTTCTTTAGGTCTGAAGCAAAGTAAAAATAAGACGATGACGGCATTGAAAGAAGAAACGCCCCAGATGGCATGAAATTGCAAAAGGGAGCAAGTCCCTTCCCAGAAAGTCTAAAGTCTTCCATAAAACCAAAAAAGTACACATAATATAGCACTTGCTACAATTTATACCAAAGAAAAATCAAAGAGCCAATGTAATTCGAGCCATGTGTACTTATCCATATCCTCAGCAGAATTTTTCCTTCATGGCACTAAATGCCCAGTACTGCAAAAGAAAAATAATCACATTACACAATTGCCGGCAGTTTAGTCAATCTTCAGAGTAACCTCAAAAGAAATGAGCAAGTCTATGCTCAGTGAGAAGAAAATGTAACATATGCAACGAGTACAACAGTACACCCCTTCTCAGTCATAGTAAGATGGGTAGAAATCAAAGCTAAAATTGCTACCTGTTTCTTTCTACTTATTCTTGTTAAGCAGGTTGCTGGTAGCTGGTGCCTTTAAATCAACTCCTTCTGTATAATCAGGAAACTCTTTTAACTTTAATTTAATCAGGCTTATATATCTAGAGTACTATATAAAAGCACGAAGCTCATCTGTGTTCCTGATCTTTTTCTTCCCCCTCGTTCACTCTCCTAATTTTGTCCGGTTCTACCACCTAAAATTCTTTTGGGGTTCATTGAGACAGAATGGACAGGTGTGTCAGGTTAGTTGAGTCTCGATGAACCAATAGAACTGTTCCAGAAAAACTGCCCACATTCATTCTAACTCTAAACCAACAAATTCCTAAGTGATTTGTCACCATCTAACTCATCCATCCTCATTTTCTTCCTCTTAACTCATGCACTTCACATCGCTGCCTTCTATGCTCTCCATCCTAACAGAAAGAAAGAAAACAAGAATTATCTAAATTGAAGCACTCAGACTCCCAACACTTTTATTCTCTCCCCTCTCTTCACTTTCCATGTGGATTTATGCTCATGGGGATCGTCCTTATAGCAATCAAGCAGCCATGAATATTATGGTCGCTCTCCCATGTATTTGTGGCAATCTCAGGTTTGTCACATCCTCTCCCTGATTCATTGGACTGTTTTCATTTAACTCCAATGTCATTTGCTATTTTCTGCAACAGGTTGTCATTTCTCTACTTTTGCACTTTTTGAGAATTGACTCCTTTCAGATAATGTAGTCAGTATGTTGCATATGACCTGTAGACATTATTCCATTACCTTTTTACATAATTCAACTGTTTGTGCAATTGCCTCCTCCTTGGACAGGATAGAACTCCACTTCCTATTTTGTTGAGTGGTCTATAATGATTATGCCATGATGTCCTTGTTACATATGGCCCCATCATTCGGACCTCACCTTACATCGTATATTGTGAAACAACACTGATCGAATAAATAAAGCAAAAAGTCTTCAAGCTTTAAAAATGTATTAAATATTGTTGCTTTTGGAAATTCAGTTCTCTAACTGACAATGATTTATTACTTCAAGTTCTTTCAAATTAATGGATGGCATCCCGATTGATGCAATTCCAGTAGTAAATGATGTTTGCTTCCTTTCTTGAAATGATTTAATCTGATGGTTCTCATTAAAGTATAACATGAGAGGAGATAGAGAAAACTTTCTTCTAGATTAGCAAAAGAAGCCTTCATAAGTTTATGCAGATGGCATTCGCAATTTAGTAGGCCATCATGTCCATCAGACTTTATGATACCCAAATAAAATAATCAAAAAGTAGGATCGGTCAACATACATCTAAGATGTGGAAAAACACACCAATCATATTAGCTCCAATGATAAATTTGATCCACAGTGCAGGTTTAAAAATCAAAATAGGTTTTGTCATTTCTCACATCAAGACAATGCAGTGAAATGCCATCAAAAAAGAAAAAAAAAATGCAGTGGATACATGTACTTAGACCCAAATACAACTAATCCTCCAGTGGATATAAACTATCCAGAACCCAAATACAACTAATCCTGCAGCGGATATCAACTATCTAGACTGGCCTGTAAGGAATACTTCTAGATGCTTACAAAGGTGCAACCAAGGATACGATTCTTTTCTCACCTTCAAGACTAATTCCCCAAATCTTTTAGATCCTAACAAACAGTCAGTTAACTGATTATATTTCCTCAGTCAAAACCACCTTTCCACCCAATTAGCACAAAACCAATAGTTTTCCCACCCACCCATCCTTCAAGCCCGCAGCAAACAAGCCAAAGTCAGTGGAAGGAAAGGAAATTGAAAAATCCCACAACAACTGGGGATTGCAAAGAACCTTGTCACCTTCAGATAGCTTCATACTTAGTGAGTTATGTGCTAGATTACAGAAAGTCATACTGCCTTTGGGTGTAACCCCAGTTAATTGCTTCTTTGGCTTAATTTCTGTCGATGCTCTACTGGTTGCCACTTCCAACTTGATTGCCATGATTGTGGTTGTGGTGCATTGTACAAGATCAAGCAGCAGGTGCAAAGCTTATCAGTTGAGCCTCCAGATTAGAAAACTCAAACCAGACAACATGTTTAGGTCTGAAATAAAGATTAAATCGGCAAGAGTAGTAACAACTTTGGGTTTTAGCCATTCGCAATTGATAGATGCCCAAAAAAGTGAGGGTTTCTTTGCCTTGCATGGAGACATGGAACATTATTGCTGCACCCAAAGACTCCGGTCCCAACAGAAAACTTGGTTGTTTCGTGGCATTTATGGGAGACCAAGACAAACATCTGCCAGATATTTTTGGAGGGACATCAATAATGAGGTGAAGGTGTTTGGAAGACCCTCTCTGATTATAAGATATTTCTAACTCATGTTATGGAGTAATGGAAAGAAAGAACATTGGGAGGAAAGTAGCTCAACTGAGAGGTCTATAGGGATTGTCTTTGACATGGGACTTCTCAACTGGGGATTTGCAGGGAATGCATTTACATGGAGTAAGATAAGAGAGGGAATGCAAAATCAGAGAACGGTTATCTTATACATTCTCAACTATGTTTGTAAGACCATTTATATATATGAATACAGATATATTTGCTCAGTTTAAAAGGACCCAATTTAGACATTTACTCTAATGGTTCTACCATTAGTCCCGACTGTAATTACAAAAGGCACTGCACCATATCATTCGTAATCACCTTACCTGTATGATCGAATGGTGTGTATGATTGAATACACACGGTGTAGCAAACATGAACTGCAAGAAAAGTATGAAACTACAAATGCATCCTTCATATCAAAGCTTACAGGAAGAATTACCTAGAAGTAATGCTCAATTATCCATTCACAAAACACTTCCTCACAGTTCGTCCTCCTCTTTTCCATCAATTCCTAGGAGCTGACTCAATTCACCACTTTCATATGCTTCGACTGTATCTGCAATGATGATCAACAATAAGCTCAAATTTTTTGTTGGACCCCTTATTAACAAAAAGTAAGTTAGGAGGTTCATAGTCAGTTTACCATCGGAACCTCCAATATGCTTGCCATTTATAAACACCTGGGGTACAGTACGTTTCCCTATTCTTTGACTTAAGGCATCCTGAATTTTCCATCCATCATCTGTGGACATAAAGGAGCTCGTATCAATTAATCACAAGATATACTTCGACGTATTCAACCACATTTCAGATACACTGCTGCAGCATAAATCATGATCTACAAATTTTCTGTCCAGAAAAGTTTTGGAGGAATGCAAGGTTGGAGAAACCTAGAATTATTTCATTTCGGTCAGAAAAAACCATTAATTAGGCTTTACATCACATATACATCAATCCATTTTTTCTTTTCTTCAAAGAGCTTCACTAATCCTTGTTTTAGTGACAAGAGGCCACTACTCAGTTGTCCTACCAACACTGAAGAAATCATCAAAGAACTAGCAATTTGCAAACAAACCTCTCTCATCAAGCTCAACAACATGAGGTATCTGGTTTAATTCCTTGAATACAGCCTTTGCCCTCCTGCAGTACCTGCATTTATCCATGAAAGGTGTTACAAATCCATGTTTGTCTACTATGTCCATTAGCCTCATTAAACATGCAAAGAAGAAGACAATCCAGCAAAAGCATCGTACTAAACCCAGTCAGTTGGATGAACAAGCAAACAGTTACACAATGACATCTGCGGTTTCTCCCAAGAGGTCATCACATCTACCACAATTCACTGGATTCAATAGGACGCTGCATATCACGAATGGAAAAGAGACATCCCATGATTTGTCCGACTTCTTTCTAATTTTACCAAAGAAAACATATTCTGGTTTAAGGTTCATATCATCTATATGACTGAAACAGAAGAATTTACAGATTGATTGGATTTGTCAATCTCTCTATAAATACACAACAGGGGATAGCAGGCACAAAAGACAACTTTACTGTGAGCACAGCCATTACAACTACAAATAGAAGAAAAAGAAACAACAATAAAAAGCAGTTAAAGATGTTAATCTTATTTCCCCGAACTAGTGTCACCCAAAGCAATTCACAAGTTCCAAATTTCAAAGTAATGGCAAAATAACCACATGAACCTTCTTTAAACAAGAAAGGCCATAAACTACCTCAAGCACGTTCTTTTCCCTGGGCCTTAGATTTAAAAAAGCAGAGGGACCAGTTTCATGTTTAATCTGTAAGACTACATTAGGCAATTAGTTGTTCCCAATACCGCTCTCCAGTAGAACATGGCAATTTAGAAGTGACAGAAGTCAGAACAGGATCAGTTATATCAGCAAAAGTAAAAGGAGATGACACCCTATCCCTCGAAGGTCTAAGCATTGTCTGATCAACCATATTCACCATCTCAGCGTCATTACTTGAATCCAAACAGGAGAAGTTGATTTCCATACACTTCTGACCCTGCTTAGTGCATGCCTAGTTTCAGCAGGTCGAGAAATCCCCGTAGATTGAAGTCGCCAAACTGCATTCCCATCTTTTTGGATTTGCTGAGCAATGTCTAATTTCTTGTATCTACAAACATCTTCATCATGCCCAATCTCATCACATCTCTTACAAGCAATGGGCTTCCACAAGTACTCAAGTTTTAACTCAAAGGAAGTGCCATCCTCACGAAAAACGGGGACTGAATTAACCAACTGGGAATCAAGAGGGAACCTCCACACGTGTTCTAACAAAATCCCATGTGCGCATCAATTGCGTGGATTTACCCACATACAAATTAATACCTATTGCACTGCCAAAATAGCCTACAGCATCATCCAGTAATCGATGAACAGGCGAACCCCGCAATCTCGAAGCAGAAGGATGTAACCGAGTAATTCGATTCACAAGATCGGGTATGATCTGACTTCGCACGGAGCAGTGTAGTCAGTCTGCGCTCCTAGAACTGAAAACTCGACCTCACGGGAACAAATCAAGGCACACACAAAAATAAATCGATTCCACAACGGAAAAAGCATGCATTCGAAGGAATCGAATCCTCTCGGTGCGCGAAACCGGAACACCAGAACAAAAGAGAGAGACCCAATAAAGTTCAAGCGAAAAAGAGAGAGACCCAATAAAGTTCAAGCGAGAGAAAGGGAGAGAGAGGGATTGTACGGGCAATAGGACTTGGAGAAGATGACGATCTTGTGAGCGGCGATGGTCTTCTTCACGAAGGACGATTCGGGGCTTCCGGCAGACGATCCCAGAGAAGATCCCAGCACCAGCAGCGACAATGCCGCGTACAGGACGCACCTCCTCGCCGCCATGGCCATGGTCGCCCTCCGAACGGGTGCTTCTTCTCAGGGGTTTGACGAGCTTGCAGAGAAGAAAATTGCTGGGGCCTTGTGCACTTTCTGCGAAATTTAGTTCTGGGTTTCCTCCTTTATTTTCCCCTCTTCCAAACTACCCTTTTTCCACTCAGAAAAATTACGAAGGATGTTTCCTCGCCCCATCTGCTCTTGTCTGAGATTCAAAATTGTCTCCCCACTGTTTAGAAAGAGTCATTCTAATCCTTGTATCATTATGTTGGATTAAGCTGCTACGGTAGATTAGTAGTCCCGATAGTGTTAGAATCTCCGATCCAAAAATTTAAACTCATAAGTGGAGGGAGATCACATGAATATAAAGAGTTATGACCATTATTAAGCGACATAGGATGATGCTTCAACACCTTTAATGACGGATTGC
Organism: Eucalyptus victrix; assembly: GCA_016097545.1. NCBI lineage: Eukaryota > Viridiplantae > Streptophyta > Magnoliopsida > Myrtales > Myrtaceae > Eucalyptus > Eucalyptus victrix. Next base: position 33,982,510 of record CM027837.1, read on the forward strand.
AGCTACAAGGGCCACCAAGTTGGATGTTATGTGTATTTGTGTCAAGTCGTGATGACTGAAAAACTCAATAATTTCAATGATTAAAAATCGATTGAAGATGTCGATGGCATTGACTTCAAATCAAAAGAGAATGGGTTTTGATGTTCCTTGAGAAGCCTCAAAGATTTTGTGAAAAACTAGAATTATGAAACGGTATATTGACAAAAAATTGAAAACCACAAGGAATTTGTATGAACCTTGTTGGATTAGAACTAGTAGCTTACATTTTTGGAGGCAATACTTGGAACTATTAATGGAGATGACTCCAATGCGGAGAGAGAGTTTAAAAGCTTACGAAACATGAACGGACAGCTTTTATAATCAAAGGTAATGTTGTAATTAGACAATTTAATATGATTCAAATTTCAAATTCAAACTTCAAAAATTTAAACTCATAAGTGGAGGGAGATCACATGAATATAAAGAGTTATGACCCATTATTAAGCGACATAGGATGATGCTTCAACACCTTTAATGACGGATTGCAGCTACAAGGGCCACCAAGTTGGATGTTATGTGTATTTGTGTCAAGTCGTGATGACTGAAAAACTCAATAATTTCAATGATTAAAAATCGATTGAAGATGTCGATGGCATTGACTTCAAATCAAAAGAGAATGGGTTTTGATGTTCCTTGAGAAGCCTCAAAGATTTTGTGAAAAACTAGAATTATGAAACGGTATATTGACAAAAAATTGAAAACCACAAGGAATTTGTATGAACCTTATTGGATTAGAACTAGTAGCTTACATTTTTGGAGGCAATACTTGGAACTATTAATGGAGATGACTCCAATGCGGAGAGAGAGTTTAAAAGCTTATGAAACATGAACGGACAGCTTTTATAATCAAAGGTAATGCTGTAATTAGACAATTTAATATGATTCAAATTTCAAATTCAAACTTTAGATATAATCTAATCTAAGTCAATCCAATATGAATGGTCTTCCTATATTCAAAACTTGACGTGTTCTTCATGCTTTCTTGATTTCTTGATTGTTTCCGTATGTGCTGATTGATGCTTTGTGATGATTGGTCGTTAAATGTCTATCCTCGGATTGATTCGTCGTGGATCTTTAATGAACCATTCATGTCTTATTTCTGTAATTTAGAAACTTATGAGTATGGAAACTTGGTTATACTAGAATTATTTAATGCCTATAATGAATACATTTTCTCTTTTATAGAAATGCTTTCGATGCCATCTTTTTCAATTTTATTTTGAGTATGCGTCCAAGTATCTATGCATAAGTGTTCAGTTAATTAAGATTAAGTCAATCAATAAGTAAATCAAATAAAGTTTGAGGAAAAGAAAGAACTTGAGCCATATTGGGCAAAGATTAAATAAGGCTTCGTTATTGGGCCTCAGGACAGGGATCATCAGTCGTGCGAAACATCCAATCTCTTTTGGATGGATGAAGACATCGGTAAAGGCCGACACTTCAATCCAATTTTTTTTTTGAAAGGCCAACACTTTGATAAATTTCTGAATACCCGCAAAACAAGAATTTAAATACTTCCAAAAAATATAATAAAAAAAGACAATCATGCTTACGTTAATGTGAAACTAAATCTACATTCGAGGGAAACAAGCTAGACGATGCAAAAACATGCAGACAAATAACAAGATTAGATCGGGATGTATTGAAGGGGCCGAACATTATGAAACATGCTCAATCCAATATTGACATACCAACGAGAACAATTTGACAACATAATTCATCCTTAGGCAAACCTACGTAGAGGGGATAGAAAACATACGGTGAACTTTAGATGAACATGATGAATTAATTCATGATTACCCTTTAAAACGTCCTATGATCCATGCACGCATGGCTTTGAGATTTTGCAAACAAATCAAGAGAAGCGAACATGGAACCTCATTATAGGGAAACCAATGGATGAACGGAAAAGGGTAGAAATTAGTGAACTTTACCTAGATAGAAACCAAACACCAAGGCCTCCAAGAGTGTATTTGTGAATCTAGAGACTCCTTTGTACGTGAACTCAAGGAGTGGCCCTTCGTGTCTTCAAAAAGTTCGAATTTTAACCCAAAAGAAAAAACTAGCCTTAAGGACTGTTAGATCGGTGACAAAACGGGCATGCAAGGTGAATCTCCGAATCTTAAATCCCTTTGGTTGGATTGAAGAACAATGTGTGGTAGATGTTAGGATGTATGTGTGAGTTGTGATAAAGAAATTCCACATTAGAGAATCGGTGTGGTGTAAAGTAGTTTAATATATCCAAGTTGGCATGTGCTCATTGGCTTAAGTTTTGAATGAAGATAGGTTCAACTGGATATAATGTCGAACTCAGATTTTGGCTTTCTCTTGGTAATTTACTCGATCACCTGCTCTTAATAAATTATATCAAAGCCGATGGTTAATTGATAGCCCACTCACTACTCCCAATGTATATTAGTTTTTAGCGAATATCTTAAGCCAAAGAAGGAGTCTGGCAACCAATCCAGCTTACAAGCTAGTGGGCATTGTGGTCACGATTCGGTCTAGAGAAAGAGACTAGAGATGAAGTTGAGTGTTGAAGATTCAACTTGAGATAAGTTGATGTAGAAGGATACCTAGATTAAGGGAAAACAAACCTAACACATGCGATTTTAAAGAAGTCCGACATTGGAGAATTAAGTGAATATGTTAGTGGGCTTAAGCTTAAATTCCCCCTCCCTAAATGAAGGTACCCGTTTCCGTTGCGTGCTCCCAACAATAAAAATCTCCTCAGAATTTTAGTATATTCCAGACAAAGAGCAAATGCATAATAATTTCAGTTTTAAAAATCTCCTCAAAATTTTAGTATATCCCGTTATCAAAGGCCACCCCACACTGAGACATGTTTATCTCCTTTAATTTTTTGTGTGGATAAGCAAGTATTCATAATAATTTCAGTTTTGAAAAATATTAGGACAAGTGAATACCAAAATAATGAATGGTATTTTAGTTCTGCAATCACAACCACTATAGGTAAACCTTGCCAAACCAAATTGGAACTGTTGGTTCAATTTCTTATGACTCTTTATTATCTCCTTTACCAAGGCAAAGCGAGATGCATTCCCCTCAAGCTTGCTCACTGTGTAGACTATTTAAATTTGAGAATCTCAAGATTAAGCAAAAAATTGTTAAGATGACGAATGACATTTTCTTTCTCTATCCTAAATACAAAAGGTGATCTTAGTCGTGCTTATTTGAGCCGGGGTGTTTCCTTTCTTTAGGAAAAGCCAAAACATAACCAAGCATTAAAGGGATGACACGTCGCAAATTTTAATGTTGGCATGCCACCTACCAACAAGAAATACATCATGGGATTTTGGCAACCGGATTAAAAGAATGTCCAGGATTTTAACTTCCAGCCCTTATCCAAGGATACCAAAAACTTATCATTTCGAACAATACTGAAAACCTATAGCAAAGAAATTTGACGTGGAACCCTTCCTTCCGCGTCCAATATAGCTTTTGTGCTTTGTGCTGATATTACGGATGCTAGTGAATTAAGTTAAATTGAGTCTCTAACTTGCCCAAAACCCTATATCGATATGATTGATTTTCGGGCGTTAGATTGTAGGACACTAAATTATTTTGGTAATGATTGGTTTTTGAGTTATATGTATTTATGTAGAAATTTAAAAAAAATGTAAATTAAATAAGTTCCAAGCTCCCGCATAGTTTTTATATTTTTTACTGAGATACGCTTTCGGAAACTCAACATGGATTTGGGACTATAGTTCAGGAGAAACCAGTTCCGAGTTTGAAATAGGGTCAGTCTTCTCAAATCTACCTCGTTGCAATCTCTAGCTGAGAGAAATTAGTAGAGATTGTGAGCATTTTATGCTAGCAAGCAATGAATAATTTAGCGTAATTCAATATAAAAAAATCTATTCGTATGATACTGATGCCAAGTCTACGTAGCGATAGCATAAGAAAAATTATTTTGCAGGGGAAGACTGAAAAATTTTGTAACTACTAGTTTCAAAAGATATTTAAGATAAATCGATGTGCAAATAAATAATGATGTCATATAAATTAGTTTCATCAATGACATAAGATGAGATGCATTATAGAAAATGTGCATAATCATGATTACATATCTCATATTGTTAATTCTGATAAACTTTAAGCATAATAAATGTTGAGGAAAATTCCCTTGCTAGTTTTGATGATTAACAAAACTTTCTCTAATTCTAATTAAAGGTTTTTTCAAGTGGAAACTCTGATAAGTATTTTCAAACGTTGCTTGTCACACTAAGAGAGTTAGACTTTTAATTCTTGAAGTATTTCTTATCTTTGATATAAGACAATCCTCGTGCAACAGCCAAAAACTTAGTGAATTTCTTGCTATATTTAAAAGATCTATCTAAGAAGGAAAGAATATCAAATCCAATCTCTTGAGATGGATTTTAGTTGGGTTTTAGGAAATCTTGGATGAATCAATCCACAAAATGCTCTTTCTAAGTGAAAGACTCTTCTTAAGGAAACTCTGTCTGCCTATGGGTAGTAGAATCAACAAAAGACTTTAATCTGCTATCAGATCTTATCAACGTTCAAGTTCAACAAGAAGATTGGTTGAGCAATCCTCTAAGGAAATATCCAACAGTCACTGAGGATTATATAAGAAGATCGACATGTTGAAAGAGAATATATAAACTGAAATTTTGAAGTGTATAATTCCTGAGTTTTAAGTGATCTTCAATTATAAGCATTCATCTTTGAGAGCTATACTTTGTAATCTTTTAAAGATTTAGAGTGTGAGGAATTTGTCTCATGAACCTAAGTATTTATTACTCGGATCTTGTAACGTCTAAGAGATTGATCTAGTAAAATCCAGCCAATTTGATCTAGTGAAATCTAGCCAATCAGCTGGGATGTAGACTTGTTGAAGCCAAACCACTATAATCATCTTTATTTTATCTACCTTAAAGTTATTTGACAGTTTTTCGAGTTGTGTTCAGAGGTTTTTCTTTTACAAAATTATTTAAATTCTTTTTATTCTACACTATCACCTATTCACCTTATAGGTGATTTATCTAGCCCTAACAAATAATATTGCATTAATATGTTTGTTTATTTAATTAAGCATAAACTAAGACTAAAATACATTCAAAAAGCTATATAGTGTTGTAAAAGGGCACAACTTCCCTTGGACTGGAAGAGCAAGCTATCCGGCTCCCAAACAATAGTTACGTGATCATTAGCATACCATTACTCTTTAAAACGTGACAAGACCGTCTTGCTCACTATCTATATCATGATGAGCTTGTAATTAGCGTAAGTGTCACGTGACATGGAGGGACTATTTTCTTACTTATTGGCTTATTAAGAACTTGGCCGTGTCAACATGTGAAGTAGAATTACTACTACGATAATCTGTCTGAAAGGAGGGAAAGAACTAGAAGTAATAAAGAGCATAAGTTGATATAACATCTGTTCCGAAATTCCACATAGACCAGCCATTCCGAAACACCCCACGAAATGAAAACGAGAACGGCATCCGATTATTCTATGAAAGCGTCATAAGAAACTCCTAGCGCGGCACCAGATCCATCGTACTTGCTCACATATAGTGAATACTCAGTACTTCTTCTGGGTCAGCCTGTTGTTGTTGTAACCCTTGCCATTGCGGCCGCTGCCCTCGCCGTACGTGACGGTCCGGAGCCTCTCCTGGACCTGGTACTCGGAGTAGCCGCCCTTGTTCCCTACCCTGACTGTGGTCGTCTCCTTGTGCTCGTCCTTGTGCCCGACCCTCCCCGTGGACCTCTCCTTGAAGGTGTCGCCGCTGGAGAAGGTGTGCTTGGTCGTCGCCCGCGCGTAGTCCCCGGTCTTCCTGTCCTGATGCCCAGCCCTCGAGGTCCACTCGTAGCTGCTCGCCGAACGCCCTCCGCTGACTCCCAGTTGCTTCGAGGATTCGTTTATCGGCTCTGCCAGCGCGAACCCGGTCATGTGATACACCGGTCCCTCGTCCTCTGAGTCTGAACTCATCCTATTACAACCAAAGCTAAGGAAATAAAATTGGGGGAACGGCATTCTTTTTATCAAGATCAAATTTAGATTTATAGCATGATGAAAAAATTCTAGTGCCCAAGAATTTTCCCACATGTTATCTATTCGACGGCGGATAATAATCCATATTTGATTAAGCAGATTAAATTTTCTATCAACTCAGAATACACCCATTCTGGTTGCAGATTTTTCAGGTTAAAAGTACTTAATCCGTTAATGGTTTGATTGACTAAATAAAGGAAGATATGAATGATCCAACCAAAACAAGGGGATCCCCGTATCCCGCTACGACGCTAAATTAAAGGTCCGTTTATTCGGGGAAAAAAAAATGTTTCTTGAAAACTGTTTTTGAAACTTTCCAGTGTTCGGACGACAAAATACTAATCGCTCAATGGAAAACAAGTTTAGAAGGAGGGAAAAAGACTTTTCGCTTCTAACAAGAAGGAAAACACTTTTCCTAAAATATGAAAAGAACGAAAACTAGAACGTTTTCTTTGCAAATGATTTCTATGAAAGATAGTTCCTTTTATCATGAAGTTCTCGACCAGACAAATGCATCCTAAAATTGTCACGGGATTTAACACCAACAAGCAAGCGCAGCCACACTAGTTCGTCATCATCCTCTAAAACAAGCATCATAAGTCATCTGTTCAATCAATCACGATGAATGTATGCATAAAGAAGTGACAAAATAAAAAAAATTGATCATTGCTGTGCTAAAAAATCTCATTAAAAGCTGGGATTAATGAAACTTACCTGTTCCCACGACTTGCCTCGCAAGAGAAAAGAATATTGGCTTTAGGGTTTTGAGAGGAAATAGGCACCGCCGTGGCTGTGGAGTGACCATTTTATAGGTGCGAGAGCATGCTTTCATTAGGCCAGAAAGTAGGAGATGAAATGAAAGCCATTTTGAATGAAGAGGAGGAATATTTTCTGAAGATTTTAGAGTTTTCAATTTTGCTAATATTTCGCAGAAAACTTTATGTAACTGACAAAATCTGGGAAAATGAGGAAAAGATTCAAAAGGAAGATAGGATGCGATTTCTGATGCTTCCATCCTCGACGTACATACCATTTTTATGTATCACAATTATTTTCACAGCTGTGTGTATCTTGAAAAATGAACAACTTCATTAAGAATTTAAGAAAACTACTAGAAATAAACAGGACTATGCGCACCTCATGCGACGGAATTTTTAGTAGTTTTAATGATTCTTTTTGAGACGTCGTGTAGAGTTCTACATTGCTAGGCTGGATTATTTGTCAACTAAGTTGTCAACACAATTTTTCACACAAATTGTGAACCTAAGATTCTCGTCTGCTAAGTGTCCATTTGATATATTTATATTGATTATTATCCTAGAGTGCAACGTAACCATCCGAGTAAGATATTCGAATCACCACAGGAAAGTAACTATTAAAAGGTAATCCATTTTTGGAAGGCCCTAGAACACACTAGCCTACACATGCTTAACAATGAAGTATGCTTGATGGAGAAGGAAAGAGTTGGCATGTAAGTTGGCACTTGGTCGGCAAATAAGAAGGAAAAAGAAGAAGTTGGACTCTTTCTATAGTTGGCGGCAACAATTGTCCAAGTCGGCAACAAGCGGGAGCTAGGGAACGTCTAGCTGTAACATGCAAAAGGACAGTGAATTCAATGGTTTCAATAAATCCCCAACAATAGTTCGTCTTGGTCCAGATCTAGTGATAACTCTCGGATGGAGTATTAGAACGGAAAAAGCCGAAAGATGGTTATCGGTTCAAGGACACAAGGTGCCCCTACTTTTTTAGGATAAGAAGGGGTAAAGAAAATGCCCCAAGCCAAACATATCAATATAAATAATATCAATTCGGTCCGCCAATCCCTAAAACGAACTATGGAATGTACTTTATCTGCTGGGTTACGTTACGGGTGGGCATTTTACCAGAGCTTGCAAGCTGAAATTTTAAAAGTTAAATATGTATTGTTTTTTGTCTAAGGTGGTCAAGAAAGAGACGGTGTTTCTATGCCTATAAATAGGACCAATTGGACGTGTACTCTAAATAGTAGAAAAAACCAAAAGGTCTCCTTCCTTTGTTATACCAACTATATAATAGAAGTCCTTCTTTTTTCACCCATATTCCCTTGCCATAGTAGTCCACTCATATTGTCACACCCCGATTCACTTCACAAGAAGAAGGGCATGACACGGCCGTCCTTTTTCCAAAGGACGCAGCCTCAACGTAACCAAACTTTCAACCCGATATCCACATATATACATCCATATATATATATATATATATATATATATATATATATATATATTTGACAAAACGGGGCAATTGGTTACAATATCAGAGTATATCTATAATCCACAGACATCAAAACATAAACCTTTTACAAAGACTAACTTATAAACTTATGAACTATGCATAAGCCATACCCAAAATTTCCACCAAAAAAGTCCTCCCCGAACGAACGCTCATGCCTATTCGTGACTCGCTGAAGAATCTGAAAAACAAGTAGATGAAAGGAGTGAGCTACCACGGCTTAGTGAGTAACATATTTCTTCTAAGCGGATCGAGAAATCACTATGCACATTTTAAAACACAAACATAACTCACTTTATCATAATACCAAATCATAATTCAAATATCGAAAGCACCAATGGTCGAGTCCATTAGTCAATCTCGTAAAACATGCATCAATGGTCTATTACATTGATTAATCTCATCAACTCACATCGATGGTCCATTCCATCGACCAAACTCAAATCACATGTCAATGGTCCACTCCATTGACCAATTCATGCTCAAATGTCTAACCATGGTCACGCGTAACGCCCGTGACAAAACGACCAAGATTCCCCTCTTAGCAAGGTCTCCACATATTATTAGCCGGTGGCTCGGCCCACAAGGATATTCTAGAATAGTATGCGCATACCCACACCCCTCAGGGTCCATAGAGACATTGAGCACCAACCACTAATCACAACATCCAGTAATTCCAACATCAGAAAGGAACATGTCACAACTCAAAATTTGATAATTAAATATCAAAGCATTTTTCGATTCTTGCATAAAGAATTTCACAAACTATTTTCAAGCAACCATCCCAATCGAAATCGAAATATAACTCTTTTCAAACAAGAAAAATGGCAGTAATAACTCGATCCTGTTTTATGCAACAAGATATGCTTTTTATCAACTCACGGATTATATAATCCATCACGTTTTTCAAAATATGAGTTTAAAATACAAAGAAGAAATAGTGTCACTCACCTGGGAAAAGCCAAAAATCAACTACGTCGCTCACACAAACCGACGCATTCGGATTCCTAACAATTAATGGGAAAATATTAAAAAAAACCGAGTAAAAATGATATTCTTATAACGACTCGCCTATACTAGGCCTATTAGTCGATAAACGACACCTACGCGTCCCAAAAGTTCACAATTTAGCATAAACCCATCATTTTCAGCTAGGCGCGGCCCATGCGCCAACTTCGTCACGCCATAACTTCCTCCACAAAATTCCGATTCAAGCCGTCTTATAGTCTTTAGAAAGCTCTCATAACGTACAACAACAACCCCAACTCAGCCGCCCCAAAACAGTACCGAAAATAACAAAAAAAAAGAGACTCGAAGCCACTGTTCGCTACAGTACCAGATTGCGTCTCCAACTTAAAAATTCCGTTCCGAACAAACCGCAAGCTCAAATCACGATCCGAAAGATGCTATAGCTTCACAACATCCCAAAGTACCATTTAAAAAAATTTACAGCTTAACGACTCAAAAATTGGGCTTCGCCACACAAATACCCGTGAAATCCGAATTTCGAACCCTAATTGCGGCAATTGCTTCAAGCAAGTGATTAAAGGCTTCAATTTCTTACCGGTCTTGCAAAATACACTTGAGTCGGCTTGATGAGGCGTCCGGGTCACGAGCGCGCCAAAATTTTTCCCTTTTTCCCTTTTTTTTTCTTTCTCTTCTTTCTCTCTTCTCCCCTGTTTTTGCATTTTCCCCTGTTTCGCCCATTTGCTCTTCTCTTTCTCTCCCTCTTTCTCTCTTTTTAAAACACTGCCGAAGCTTCCACGGTTCTCTTCAGCCTCCCCTTTTTGACTTTTCAAACTCTTTCTTTTCCTTTTATTTTATTAAAGAGCCCATATATTACACATATACACATTATTGTTGGTTCCTATTTCACACACGCATGCACACACTTGCACACTTGCTCAAAAACATGCTTCCGCAAAATTTCAATAGTGGTATCAAAGCTACGTCTATGGTTGGTATCAAGCGTTTGTCTTAACCACCCATTCCTAAAATTACCCATTCAAATTCCCAACAACTAAACCATGGCCAATGTCACATCATCCTCATTTCCTATTCCTATCTTTGATGGGAATAACTCATTTGCTATTCATATCTTTGATGGGAATAACTATGATTATCGGAGCATCAAAATGACCACATTCTTGATGGCCCAAGACTTATGGGACATTGTTGAAAAATGTTACGACGCTCTGCAAGAACGTACAAGCGTTCCGAAGGATCAACTACAAACGGATGCAAGGGTACTATATTTATCAAGCACTCTCGAAAACAGTATTTTCAAGAATAATTTGAGTGAAGACTACGGCTTGGGAGGCATTAAAAGAAGAATTTCAAGGCACTCAACAGGCACGAACTATTCAACTTCAAACTTTGAGAAGGGAATTCGAGAATTCTAAGATGAAAAATAATGAGACAATTCAAGAATACTGTGAAAGATTGAAAGAACTAATAAATCGGATGAGATCTTATGAAGATAATATCACCGATCAGATCATTGTTGAAAAAATATTGGTGACACTCACTAGAAAATACAATTCTATGGTCACTAATATAGAATCATCTAAGTGAGCTAATTGGCTCTTTATAAGCATATGAAAAAAAAATTGCAAGTGTAGGATGAAGATACAATTGAAAGTGCTTTCAGTCAAAAATGAACATACAGTCTCATAATTCTAACAGTAGTGGAAGAAGCTCGTGGAAAAATAGAAGAGGAGAAACTACACAAAAAGAAAAATATTCATCCTATGGTACTTGCAAGAAAAATAATCATGTGATTACCTTTAAAATGATAAACGGCAGTTTAGTTCTGCAATCGCAAACACTATACATAAACCTTGCTAAACCAAATTGGACTTGTTGGTTCCATTTCTAATGACTCTTTATTATCTCCTTTACCAGGGTAAAGTGAGATCCATTCCCTTGAAGCTTGCTTACTGTGTAGATTATTTAAATTTGAGAATCTCAAGATTAAGCAAAAATTTATTAAGATGACGAATGACATTTTCTTTCTCTAATCCTAAATACAATAGGTGACCTTTGTCGTGTGCTTATTTGGGCCCGAGTGTCTCCTTTCTTTAGGAAAAATCAAAATATAACCAAGCATGGGATATGTTTAGCACAAATCCTAAAACTTGTCAATAAAGTGCAATTGAGTCCTAAAACTTACAAAAAGTGCAATCAAGTCCTAAAACTTGTCAACTTTGTTCAATTTAGTCCTTCCGTTAACACCGTTAGTTTATATTAACGGAAATTGCTGATTTGGCTTATTTTAATATTTTCTCTCTCCTACGTGGCAATTAGGGCAAGAAAAATTGTGCACGTAAGCGAAACGACGTCGTTTTGTGGGTATTGCCATTCTCAAAATGACGACATCTCCCCTCCGTTTTTTTTCACGACGTCTCCTCCTCCGTTTCTCCGTTTCTTTACAACATCAATTCCATTCTCCCCCTCTCGAATCAACGAACCCTAAGCCCTAAATCTCGACGCAGATCTCTTCCCTCTTCCCCTCTCGAATCAACGCAACCCTAAGCCCGAAATCTCGACACAGATCTCTTCCCTTCTTCCCGTCTCAAATCAACGCAACACTAAGCCCTAAATCTCAACGCAGATCACCGTGCCTCGCGAGTTGCAGTTCTTCATCAAACGCTGGTGCGAGTACGCGCGACACTCGTCCCGCGAGAGCCTTGGCGGTGGATCGAGTAGCACCGACGGTGGAGGCGAGGTGAATTTGTTTGCACCGCTTGTGTCCATCCATAGGAATATGTTGTGGAGATTGATTGTCTCGCTTTTTCTGTGCTTGACAGGCTGAAGTCTCTGGACCGGTTGACTCAGAGGACCTTGATTTCAAATTGAGCAAATATGATTATTTTGGCCACGGCGAGATACTGAGTTTCTTCTCTCATGTGTATTGGGGATTGTGATTACTTGTTGTGGTGTTCTTCAATTCTAATATGCATCCTTTGTATTTGTGATTTGTCCATTAATGTAAGCGATAATATAGTGTTTGATCATTTCTTTCAAGACTATGGCTGAAGTTATTTACAACTTCACTAATTATAGAATTTGTTCTAGACAGCGACATCTTCCTCTTGAAACTTCAAGTTCTTTTTTTTTTTGGGGGGGGGGAGGGGGTGATGTGCGTATCTTCATCTCTCGCATCTATATTTACTTGATTAGAAAGGGACATGAGAATAATGTTTTTTCAGACTAAGATAGCAGGGATATGGTATGATGTGGGTTTAAAATGTATTACATATATGTGTCCTCTTGAAACTGGTCAACACTAGCTTTAGAAAGCCAGATTTGGCTTCCTGAACTGTCTATTTTGGTTGCGCTAATGACCGTCTTCATTTAATCATTTCAGGGACAACAATAGCGGTTCATGCTGCTGATATAATTGCTTTGTCAAAGGTGACTAATTGTTTCCTCTTCGTGTTTCTCTTGTAGTTCTATTCCGGTTGCTATAGTTCATGACAATGGTGCTTTGATTTTGAGCGGCAGCTTACCTGCTTAGTGCTACCATAGGAGCACTGCCGTTTGCTCCAACCTAAGTCAATATGGAGATTGGACGACACAAATGAAACGTGCAGTCTTGTTGAGCGTATACTACACCCGGAACCCATTGAAGTATGTTTCAAATAGTTGCGTAGAGGTCGCTTTTTAAGCCTCATTTTTGTGCTAAATTAGTCATGGATTTCCTCTCACGCTTGAATGTTCCACTCGTCCATGGTGCAAATAGGCACGTTTAAATTGAACTTCTTTACATCACATTGTTCAGTACTTAATCATTGGAATCATCATCATGGCTGATAAATGCTACATAACTGTCACACAGTACCTGCTTAGTGGTGTCACATGACTATGAATGTTTTCAAAGAACTGTAACTTAACAGAAATCAGTTAAAGATTAGATGGCCTAATGATATATTGCCTCAACAACCAGTTCTGTCAAGAGTTATCCTCTTTTGGAATTATCTATGGATATAACATTTTCCTGTTCTTCCCCATTTTTTTATGCTTTGTGCTGTCCCATAATCCTTTAAGTTGAATTTATAGATATAGTTCCTTTTCATTGTCGATGACGATACCCAATGATTTGTCTCATTGTCTATTGCTTACACAGTTCTTATGTGATGGAATCCAATGCACTACTTGATATGCTTTTTGTTGCTTGATGATGTTAAGAAAAGAAGATTTCTAGTTTCCATGAACTTATTTTCATGTGCATGTTATTCTTGGAAACAAGATTTATATCGCATGCCCATATTTTCGTCTTAGAGGTCTCTAGCTACTGTTTACAGTTTTGCGACACATGTTAAGATTAAATGTAGGACAGCAGACATGTGGTCTTTATCTGTGAATAAGTTGTCATTACATGTTTGTTTTGAAGGTTAACATGCATTTATTCTCCTATGGTGTAGGTTTTGCTAGTTTGCAACTGTGATATGCTTTTTTAATATGGCGACAAGAAGAATGAGGGCAAAAACTTCTAAATCAAATGGTGTAACTCCTAATGAGGTCGAATCAAAGTTAACCTACTATTGTGGTCTTCGATCACCACTTCTTATTGCAAAAACAAAGAAAAACATAGGAAGAAGGTTCTATGGATGTGCTAAGTTTGATGGTCCAGGTTGCTGCAATTTCTTCATGTGGGTTGACCAAAAAATACCGGATCAAGCGAGGGACATGATAGTCAAACTGCTTGAAAGAAATCAAGCACTATCGGAGTCAAGCCAATCCAGATGCTTTTGAAGAGCACTTTGAGATGATTGAGGTAGTGCACTAGCTTGGAGATGCGCTTTTGCCATTGAAGCTCCTAAAACTACTCCTTTGTCCGATTGTTTCGATAATCTTGTATCAGTTGAGCCAGGCTACAAAAGAATGGGTATGTTTTTAGTTCAATGAGACAATCAGTTCCTATTGTAAAGTGTTAAAACATACTCACATTGAGAATTTGAAGGTTGTTTTTAGGAGTTGTGTAAACATACCATTTTCTTTTTCTTGTTCGGTTGTGACTACCCTTGTATCGTTTCCATTTCAATGGCAGGTCTTTTAAACTGGAAAACAAAAAACAAAACAAAACAAAAAAACCGAATGTGACAATGTAATTACAACACATGAATGCATGGCTAGTGAGGTATTACTCACCGGGATTTTTTGAGGTCTGCTGCTAGCTATTGCATTGGCTTGAGCACGAAAAAATCATTGTCGTTGATTAACACTAGCTTCAGCAAAAGAATTGGCTTGTCCACTACATCTACTTACATTAGCAGTAGCCCAACATCCTCTTTCATTTACACTAGACTGAGCTTTAGCATTGGCTGAAGTATCTTGCACTGGTCTAGTGAGTTCTGTACAACCATTGACTAAAGTATCTTCTGCTGGCACATCGACTTGAGCAAAAGCATTGGCTGAAGTACCTTCAATTGATGCACTAGCTTCTGCAAAAGCATTGGCTAAAGAATTTGTCTGCCCACTATTATCTTGTACAAGTGCACTAGCTTCTGCAGAAGCAATGACATGGCCTTTGGATCCTCCTTGAGTTGTACTTGCCATTGCTGTAGCTTTAGCCTGCATATATATACATTATTAGTAAATCGAAATCTTCACATTTATAACTTATAATGCATGAATCTATCACAAAATACTTGTCTTTTTTTAGGCCTTGATCCACTAGAATTGGCTTGAGATTGAGCTTCAGGTGCATTTACATGGACCTAAAAAGCACATAGTAAGCATTCATGACAAGACAATAGGCTTAGAATCAACAAAATCAATTAGTTAAGAAATACCTTTCTTAGAGGACATCCTTTATAATTATGTCCAACCACATGGCAAGTAGAACAAGTCATTCGCTTACCCTCTTTAGTCATTATGTTCTCTCTTACAAGCTCAAGTGGTTGCTTTCTTCTACTCCTTTTTGGCCTACTAGGCATCTTTTTGATCGGTGGGGGCTGAGGGGCTTCTTTATTAGTTTTGCCCCAAAATTTCTATCCTCTCACAGTAGGCATCATGAATTGATAAGTACTTAAGTATTTGTTCTTGTTATAGCACTCGGCTAGGTAGTCACCTGGATCATTTTTCTTGTGGTGTATTGCACAAATAGCATGGCAACATGGGATTCCACTAACTTCCCAAGCTCTACAAGAACAAGTATTCAAATTGAAGTCTACAACATATTTGTCACCATTTTCCATAATCCCGTATCATTGATCTCCATTCCATATCAAATGGTAATATCTACTAGCCACTGTATTCTAATGTAACTTATGCACAATCCTTGGACCATAATTCATTGTCCACTTAGCACATGCATCCCTTTAACTGTGCATTCTATTCATAATTATGATTCTAATATCTTTAAGCATACTCACAATGGCCTTGCACCTAGCTTCCACACACCTACCATTGAAAGCTTCACTAAGATTATTATCAACAACATCACATTTTATGTCGGTGTCAAAGAAGGCTTTAGACCAGTGCTTTGGCTCAATCTAGAATAGATCATCATGACCTTGTGGAGTCATTTCCTTCAATCTCTGTTTATGCACCTCAAAATCTGACATATTAGTACTCTTAGCACATTTCTAGAATTGTCTCATCAACTACTTTTCTTTGTATTTTTAACCCCAATTAGAATATATATGCCTCGCACACATTCTATGTTCTGCATTTGGCAAAAGTTCAACTACTGAAGGAATGATGCCCTAATATATATATAAAAAAAGAAAATAAAACATTAATATTGGAAATCATTATATACATTGTTTCAAACAAATTCAAGATGAGCGATAGTAATATTACATACTTTTTGTTAGTCACTTATTAAGGCCCATCCATTACCATTACCCATGTCAAGATCTTCTTTCAACAAGTTGATAAACCAGCTCCATGTGTCCTTATTCTCAATTCTTACGACTGCCCATGCTATTGGATACATTTGATTGTTAGCATTCCTCCCCACAGCACACAACAACTCACCCTTGATCAATCTCCTAAGAAAACATCCATCTAATCCAATGATCTTCCGACACCCTGCCAAAAATCCTTTCCTACAGGCATCAAAGCAAATGTAAGTCCTATCAAATAATGGTAAGGAATCTGGTAGTGGCCTTTCAACTTTCATTATAAATGTGCTCGCGCGGCTTGCAATGTAAAGCTCTCCCAAGTAATCGTACATCAGTGCGTACTCCTTCTTATAATTGCCTTGTAATTCTTTGAACACTTTTAGCTTTGTTCTCCTGCATTGGCTCACAGTGACATTCACCCCCAACTATTCTCTAACCAATATCTTCAACTGAGGTGCTTTAATTTTAGGCATTGCAGAAATGAGAATCATGAAGTATTTAGCTAAAAAGGAACTAGAAACTCTCTTATTCTGAAAAGTAATAGCACATATATGCTCATCAATGTACTTTTTCAAATGAAATGATATAGTTTTGCTATCAAGAGCACCATAAATCATCCAGTTACAATTAGCCTGGGCACACCTAGCTCTTACAAATCCAGTGATGTTCTTGGTGTATTTAATTGTTCTTTGCTCAGCCACCAAGTACTTTAAAATTGCATCTTTGAACTCACTTGAATCTTCAAATGTCATGCAAACAACAAATACTGGATTCTTACAATTTCGATCATATGATGAAAACCTACTCATTCTTCTTGAAATAACATTATTTTCTTCTTTTTTACTCTCATCATCTAAATCTGAATGAAGACTTTCTTCTTCATATGAATCATAGTACTATGTTTTGCACCTAGACACATCCACCATTAGAGGATCAACTAATAATGGAGTTTGAGAGCCAATGTCTAATTGAGAAGTTTCTTCAATGTTAGTTCCAATTTTGAGTCTATGTCTTGCTGAAAATTCCTTTAAATTTCTTCTTGCATTAACCAATTCAAAATCATCATCGTCACTCGACTCTTCAACATCCACCAAATTACATGCATCACCATTCTCATCATCCACATCCCTACTTTCACCCTCAAGATGATTCCCATTACCATCGGCATTTCCAATTATATTTTCAAATACATCATCAGCCACATTATTAACACTTTCTATATTCACATCAAACAAACCTTCAGTTTCCATCTCAACTCCCCCTATCTCATTAAGCGTTTCTTCATCATCAACATGCTCAACCTACAATTCAATATTTTCAAAGTGAAGATGATGATAAAATTGATCTATCACATCGGAGTTATCCTATAAGTACCTAAGAGTTACTCCATCTTCAAGAATAGTACTTCCAGGAACTCTATAAAAGAGCTTTCTATCTTACGCCCACACAGAACCTCAACAGCTGCAATTATGTTGGATAATGAACTCTTACTTAAGTCTACTTCAACAACATCGACCCTTCCATCTACGTATTCTAAGGGCGGTCCAACTTGAAATTACCTCCAAAGAAAACAGTAACATAAACTTTGTTGTTGCTCGTTGAACCTACAAAGGAATAGAAACAAATAGCACTTTTAATCGTAAAATTTCATCTAAAAACTACTAATGACTTCACTTGTAAAGAGAAATAGATAGGGTAAACATACCCATGTTGATGGATGACCTTGAGAGTAGTCAACCCTCCAATACAAGCATCAGCAAACCGGCATCAGCAAAAAAGAAGCTGAAAGTGATAGTAAATTGAACTAATTTAGAAGAAAGGAAGTCATCAAATTTTCGTGTACACATCTCACAGATTAGTTTAACACAAAACTGCACAAAACTGAACTAATTATGCTTGAGCAATAAACTGCCCGCTGAAAACTTTCCCAAATCTCGGAGCCTCCGGCGAAGTGATCCCTCGAAATATGTTAACCTTCAAAACAAACATGTAATGACAAACTTATTCACAAATAAAGACCACCTGTCTGTTGTCACACATTTAATCTTAGCATGTGTCGCAAAACTGTAAATAGTAGCTAGAGACCTTTAAGAGGAAAATATGGGTATGCGATATAAATCTTGTTTCCAAGAATAACATGCACATGAAAATAAGTTCATGGAAACTAGAAATCTTCTTTTCTTAACATCATCAAGCAACAAAAAGCATATCAAGTAGTGCATTGGATTCCATCACATAAGAACTGTGTAAGCAATGGACAATGAGTCAAATCATTGGGTATCGTCATCGACAATGAAAAGGAACTATATCTATAAATTCAACTTTAAAGATTATGGGACAGCACGAAGCATAAAAAAATGGGGAAGAACAGGAAAATGTTATATCCATAGATAATTCCAAAAGAGGATAACTCTTGACAGAACTGGTTGTTGAGGCAATATATCATTAGGCCATCTAATCTTTAACTGATTTATGTTAAGTTACAGTTCTTTGAAAACATTCATAGTCATGTGACACCACTAAGCAGGTACTGTGTGACAGTCATGTAGCATTTATCAGCCATGATGATGATTCCAATGAATAAGTATTGAACAATGTGATGTAAAGAAGTTCAATTTAAACGTGCCTATTTGCACCATGGACGAGTGGAACATTCAAGCGTGAGAGGAAATCCATGACTAATTTAGCACAAAAATGAGGCTTAAAAAGCGACCTCTACGCAACTATTTGAAACATACTTCAATGGGTTCCGGGTGTAGTATATGCTCAACAAGACTGCACGTTTCATCTGTGTCGTCCAATCTCCATATTGACTTAGGTTGGAGCAAACGGCAATGCTCCTATGGTAGCACTAAGCAGGTAAGCTGCCGCTCAAAATCAAAGCACCATTGTCATGAACTATAGCAACCGGAATAGAACTACAAGAGAAACACGAAGAGGAAACAATCAGTCACCTTTGACAAAGCAATTATATCAGCAGCATGAACCGCTATTGTTGTCCCTGAAATGATTAAATGAAGATGGTCATTAGCGCAACCAAAATAGACAGTTCAAGAAGCCAAATCTGGCTTTCTAAAGGTAGTGTTGACCAGTTTCAAGAGGACACATATATGTAATACATTTTAAACCCACATCATACCATATCCCTGCTATCTTAGTCTGAAAAAACATTATTCTCATGTCCCTTTCTAATCAAATAAATATAAATGCAGAGATGAAGATACGCACATCACCCCCTCCCCCCCCCCCAAAAAAAAGAACTTGAAGTTTCAAGAGGAAGATGTCGCTGTCTAGAACAAATTCTATAATTAGTGAAGTTGTAAATAACATCAGCCATAGTCTTGAAAGAAATGATCAAACACTATATTATCAGTTACATTAATGGACAAATCACAAATACAGTGATGCAGATTAGAATTGAAGAACACCACAACAAGTAATCACAATCCCCAATACACATGAGAGAAGAAACTCAGTATCTCACCGTGGCCAAAATAATCATATTTGCTCAATTTGAAATCAAGGTCCTCTGAGTCAACCGGTCCGGAGACTTCAGCTTGTCAAGCACAGAGTAAGCGAGACAATCAATCTCCACAACATATTCCTATGGCTGGACACAAGCGGTGCAAACAAATTCACCTCGCCTCTACCGTCAGCGCCGCTCGATCCACCGCCAAGGCTCTCGTGGGACGAGTAACGCGCATACTCGCACCAGCGTTTGGTAAAGACTGCAACTCACGAGGCACCAGTGATCTGCGTCGAGATTTAGGGCTTAGGGTTGCATTGATTCGAGACGGGAAGAAGGGAAGAGATCTGTGTCGAGATTTCGGGCTTAGGATTGCGTTGATTCGAGAGGGGAAGAGGGAAGAGATTTGCGTCGAGATTTAGGGCTTAGGATTTGTTGATTTGAGAGGGGAAGAATGGAAGAGATGTTGTAAAGAAACGGAGAAACGAAGGGGGAGACGTCGTGAAAAAAAAACGAAGGGGAGACGTCGTCGTTTCGCTTACGTGCACAATTTTTCTTGCCCTAATGGCCACGTAGGAGAGAAAAAATATTTAAAAAAGCCAAATTAGCAATTTCTGTTAATATAAACTAACGGTGTTAACGGAAGGACTGAATTGAACCAAGTTGACAAGTTTTAGGACTTGATTGCACTTTTTGTTAGTTTTAGAACTCAATTGTACTTTGTTGACAAGTTTTAGGACTTGTGCTGAACATATCCCACCAAGCATTAAAAGAATGACAAATCGCAAATTTTAATTTTGGCATGCTACCAACCAACAAGAAATACATAAAGGGATTTTGGCAACCGGAATAAAATAATTTCCACGATTAACTTCCAGCCCTGATCCAAGGATACCAAAAACTTTCAACTTCCAGCCCTTATCCAAGGATACCAAAAACTTACTATTTAGAACAAGGATTAATACCTTAAAAAACCCCAAACTGATACACCTGTGACAAATTTACCCCAAACTATTTTTTTGACCACCAAAAACCCCAAACTGGTACATACGTGACAGATCTACCCTCCGTTAGCTTCCGTTCGATTTTTCCGTTAATTTTGCTGACGTGGTTGCTGACGTGGCAAACCATGTGGAAATTCATAAGTTTAATACCGTTAAAAACCCCAAACTGGTATATTTATGACAAATTTACCCCAAACTGATATATTTATGACAAATTTACCCCAAGCTGATATATTTACAACAAATTTACTCTAAATTAATTTTTTTTATCATAAAAAACCCAAATTGGTACACGTGCGGCACACTTACCATCTTTCAATTTTCCCAAATTTGACTGAGTTGTGATGTCCAATCAATTTTATTTTCTAGATTACTCTAACATTGCCTTCATATCATTAATACTTGATTTTTTTTTTATTGGAATCATTATTAGAAAACTATTCAAAGGCTACCAAATGTGCACTTCATTCTTGTGCCGGGAAGATGCCCATTAACTAAAAGATGGATAGATTGCTTGCGCACATATACAAAAGAATCACACTCAAAGCACACCTGAAATTAGCGACAAACATAAGTGATTTTGGTTCCGACATTTCAACGAGCATGTGATGTACGAGTCACTCATACCATTCACATGCAAGTTCCATGTTAAAATTTTGACACTTACAATTCAAGGTAGAAAAGACTACGTAACGCTAATAAGGACCAGCAAAGTAAGAGTGATATGTAAGCGTACAAATAGATTGCGGACAAGTAGTAAACCATGTGGGGCTGAGACATAGAAACATAAAGCCAAGTTTGTCACAAACCAAAAACGAGTGAAGCAATCGCAATATGTGCACTTCTTTTGTATATGTGCGCAAGCGATCTGTCCATCTTTTAGTTAATGGGCATCCTCTCGGCACAAGAATGAAGTGCACATTTGGTAGTCTTTGAATATTTTCTAATAATGATTCCAATAAAAAGAAAAAAATTAAGTATTAATGATATGGAGGCAACGTTAGAGTAATCCGGAAAATAAAATTTATTGGACATCACAACTCAGTCAAATTTGGGAAAATTGAAAGATGGTAAATGTGCCGCACGTGTACCAATTTAGGTTTTTTATGATCAAAAAAATTAATTAGAGTAAATTTGTCGTAAATATATCAGCTTGGGGTAAATTTGTCATAAATATACCAGTTTGGGGTAAATTTGTCATAAATATACCAGTTTGGGGTTTTTAACGGTATTAAACTTATGAATTTCCACATGGTTACCACCGCCGCGGTGGAAGCGTTGGTTAGGGCTTGGTACCCCAAACGCAGGGGGAAGGGTTCGAACCTCCGTGGAAGCGATGCTTCAATGCATAACGCGCGTCTTACCTGCGCTTGGGGGTCGGCGGTGGGGGCCCCCGGCGCTCCAGGGTTTACTCTCCCCGCGAAGCGGCGATCGGAGGTTCCCTGGGTCACCAAAAAAAAAAAAATTTCCACATGGTTTGCCACGTCAGCAACCACATCAGCAAAATTAACGGAAAAATCGAACGGAAGCTAACGGAGGGTAGATCTGTCACGTATGTACCAGTTTGGGATTTTTGGTGATCAAAAAAATAGTTTGGGGTAAATTTGTCACAGGTGTACCAGTTTGAGGTTTTTTAGGGTATTAACCCTTAGAACAATATTGAAAACCTATAGCAAAGAGATTTGACGTGGAACCCGTCCTTCCTCGTCCATTATAGCTTTTGTTCTTATGCTGATATTACGAATGCTAATGAATTGTGTTAATTTGAGTCTCTAACTTGCCCAAAACCCTATATCGATGCTATTGGTTTTCGGGTGTTGGATAGCAGGGGACTATATTATTTTGGTAATAATTGATTTTTCAGTTGATATATGTATTTATCCAGATTTTAAAAAAAAATGTAAATTTATTAAGTTCCAAGCACCCACATATATATTGACTGAGATACCCTTTCAGAAACTCGACTTGAATACAGGACTGTAATTCAGAAGAAACCAGTTTCAAGTTGCAAAATATGGTCAGTCCTCTCAAATCTACCTCATTGAAATCTCTAACTAAGAGGAAATTAGTAGAGATTACGAGCATTTTATGCTAGCGGGCAATGAATAATTTAGTGACATAAGATGAGATGCATCATAGGAAATGTCCATAATCATAATTACATCACAAATTGTTAATTCTGATAAACTTTTAAGTACATAATATTGCATCAATATGTTTGTTTAATTAAAGCATAAACTAAGACTAAAACGCATTCTAAAAGTTACAGTGTTGTAAAAGGCCACAACTTCCCTAGGACTGGAAGAGCAAGTCATCCGGCTCCCAAACAACAGTTACGTGATCAATATGACAAGATCGACTTGCTCCCTCTATCTCACGATGAGCTTGTAACTAGTGTCACATGACATGGTGGGACTACTTTCTTATTGGAGAACTCGGCCGTGTCAACATGTGAGGTGGAATCCTAGTTACCACTAGGATACAAATCTGTCTAAAAGGAGGGGAAAGAACTAGAAGTAATAAAGAGCGTAAGTTCATATAACATCTGCTCCGAAATTCGACATGAACCAGCCATTCCAAAACAACTCACGAAATGAAAACGAGAACAGCATCGATTATTCCATGAAAATGTCATAAGAAACTCCTAGCTCGGTGCCAGATCCATCGTACCTACTCACATACAGTTAATACTCAATACTTCTTTTGGGTCAGGCTGTTGCTGTTATAACCCTTGCCATTGCGCCCGCTGCCCTCGCCGTACGTGACGGTCCGGAGCCTTTCTTGGACCTGGTACTCAGAGTAGCCACCCTTGTTCCCGACCCTGATGGTGGTCGTCTCCTTGTGCTCGTCCTTGTATCCGACCCTCCCAGTGGACCTCTCCTTGAAGGTGTCGCCGCTGGAGAAGGTGTGTTTGGCCGTCGCGCGGGCGTAGTCCCCAGTCTGCTTGTCCTGATGCCCGGCCCTCGAGCTCCACTCGTAGCTGCTCGCCGAACGCCCTCCCCTCACTCCCACTTGCTTCGGGGATTCGACTACAGGCTGCACCAGCTCAAACCCGGTCACGTAATGCACCGGTAGATCATTGCCTGATCCCTCTGAGTCTGAACTCATCCTATAATTACCAAAGCTAAGAAAATTAAATTGATCGAAAGACATTTCCTTTTATCAAAAATCAAATTTATAGCATGATAAAAATTCCAGTAACCACGAATTTTTCTACACGTCACCTATTCAAAAGGGAATAATCATCCATATCATCAACTCCAAATAAACCATTCTGGTTGCAGATTTTTCAGGTTAAAAAGTACTTGATCCTCATATGAATGATCCAACTAAAACAAGAGGCTCTCCATCTCCCACTGCATTAATGTGTTTGTTTGAAAGAAACTTGTTTCCGAAAAATTATTTTCTGACTTTCCAGTATTTTGATGATAAAAAATAATCGATCTATGAAAAAGTTTTCCATGGATTGAAAATAACAAGCTCTTCCAATATTCTAGTAAGAATGACTAACACTTTCCCTAAACCACCAAACCATTTTCCTTAAAAATGATTTTCATGAAAAATATTTTCCTTTATCATTAAATTCTTAATAAGAGAAGCACGCCCTAAGATTGTACAAATATCGAGTCACAGGATTGAGAAGTAAAACACAGCGACACCAGTTCTTCATCCTCCTCTGAAAACATACATCATAGGTTATCTGTTCAATCAATCGCAATGAATGTATACATAAAGAAGTTTAAAAAAAAAAATTCGATCATGCCGTGACTAAATAATCTCAGAAGAGGCTGGGAATTAATGAAACTTTACCTGTTCATGCGACTTGCCTCGCAAGAGAAAAGAACATTTAGCTTTAGGATTTTGAGAGAAAATAGGAAGCGCCGTGGCTGTGGAGTGATCATTATATAAGTGCGTGATCATGCTTTTATTAGGCCAGAAAGTAGGTAGACGAAAGGAAAGTCATTTTGAATGGAGAGGAATATTTTCTGAAGATTCTAGTTTTCAATTTCACTAATATTTGGCACAAAACCTTGGAAAATGAGGAGAAGATTCCAAACGGAGATAGGGTGAGATTCACGATGCTTCCACCCTCGACATGCATGCCATTTTTATGTATCACAAATATTTTCACAGCTATCTGTATCTTGGAAAATGAGCGACTTTATGAAGAATTAAAATAAAAAAACTACAAGAACCAAACCCAAAGGACTACACGCACCTCGTGCAAGGGAATTTTGAGTAGTTTTATTAATAATTCTTTTTTAGAAGTCGGGTGAGTTCTTCGTTACCTAATTAATGCGAGGCTAACCTTCGGTTTTTCTTTATGGTAAAACCTCTAACTGCATGGTTACTCGCTACAGACTTGATTATTTGACAACTAAGATGTTCACAAATTATGAATTCTGAGGTTCTCGTCTATTAAGTGTCTGCAATATTTATTACGATCTTGAAATGTAACTTAACGACCAACTAAGATAAGCGAATCACAACACGGAAGTAACATAAATGAATAACAACCAACACGTCAAAAATAATAATAAAAGGCGGATAAAAGGTAAAGTGCACAGATAACCCGATATGATGTCGGGGATAGAATATCGCATGGCTTTATTATTAAGCCTGGGGACAAGATTACCGTGAACTACATCCAAAAGTAAATCTAAGCTAACTCCTAAACTATAGAGGCCTACTCATTAAGAGATAAACAGCTAAACGAAACTGAAAGAAAATACATCCATCGAGCTTAATCTCTAAATGACATCTAATCAAAGCAAAGATACTTTTTTTATAATTTTCTTTTCTTCCATTTTTTTATTTATTTTTCATTTAAAGGCATGCAAGACTTAAATCTTAAATCTAACTGTACTAAATGCCCTAAACTAATCTGTGACCAGCAAGCACCCATTGTAGTTTCAAACTATTAACTAAACTTCTAGTACACTCGACTCCTCCCGTCTTCTTCTTCCCCATTCTTTGTTCTTTTCATTCCCCACTTTTCGCTTATACAGAGACAAGAGAAGCACCACACAGCAGTTCCGGTTGCTTGAGAATGACCAAAATTATCGCAGCAGCACTTGGACGACGATAGTATCATCCTCGTGACTGAAAAATGAGACATTGGTGTACCCGCATGGGAGCAGCTAGATTGGAGAAAACCAAAGGGGGGGGAACGACGGGAGACTACCCAAGATGGCAGTAACAAGAGCAGACGAGATAACACAATCAATCTGATCGGGCGCTAATGAGGAATTGGCCAAGCACTTTCACAAGGTCCAAAGAGGGGCATCAGAACTAACAAAACAGGGCACAAGTCCTAACCTTGATTAGGGGAGAATGGATGAACTCGCAACTTCTTCACTTTCAAGCCCCCACCCCCTCTAGATTTTCTTTTTTTGTCGTTTCAAAGGTCACCTTCCTTTTCTTGACTCTAACCTCTCCCCTCTTTTTAAAGTGTCAAGGCCCTCCTTTTCTTATCCACCCCACAACCTTTTTTTGGCCTGTCAGTTCTTTAATCGCTGCAGGTCCTTTTTTATGTCTTGTCCCATCAAAACGGCCCTTGGATAGTCAACAAGCTAGCTACATTGCCTCTCTGCAAGCGTGTTTCTAGCTCACAACTGCTGTCAATCAGTCCACTTTCCTTGTCCGTGCGTGCGCCTGCATCAGCAGCAGTTTAGCTTTCTCCTCGGGACTGAGAGAGTAGCTGCTGCTAACAGGTCCTCTCGGGTCTTGTCAACTATAAATGCTGCCATAATACAGCCGTGTGTCATTTGCTTACACTTTCTTTTTAGAAATTGCAGCCTGTTTCAGCCCCATCTGCAGGCCGTTCCTGCTGGAGCTCAACGAGCGCTTGGCGCCAGTTTCGTTCATTTCGAGTTCTGTTTAGGTCAATTTCTAGCCGAATATGGACTAGAGAATGGCCGGTTCTACGATGCTTGGGGTGTGCAAAAACGTGGGAGTGGGCGTTTAGGGTCGTGAATCGGTGGGGAAGTAAAAGTGGGCACCTATCGTGCAGTCACGCGTGAACGGAGAGCATGTATTGTTCGGTCGTCGATTGAGCTGAAATTTTGAGGGAAGTGAGTTAACATGCGGATGTAGGTTGTGTAAAAATTTAGCACCAAACGGATATTGAGAAGTCCACTTTGGGAGACAATACATCACCATTTTTTGCACACGCGGGTCAGTCGACACCGGCTTGGAAAAAGGCAAAGCAGGGAAGTCACGCTTGGAACTAGTGCACGGGCCATAACTAGTGCACGGGCCATATATCATTGAAAAATGCGATCGAAGACGCTCGTCGTGACACTCAGTTTGCAATTTTTCGGATTTATTTGGGCCTTCAATCAGTCAGGTAAAGACAGGTCAAAATTGCTGGAAAGGATGTAGAGACCAAGCGTGAATTGGGGCAGTCGAGGCACTATGGAGTTGCCACTGGTTAAAATTTTAGCCATGGGACTCGAGATTCTAATAGTACGATGTCCCAAGCTTAAAAGTGTAAAAGAAACGCGGTGAGAAAAATGGACTCGGGATGATTTATTGGGAACATTTTCGATCGAGAGTCGAATTGTAGACGTTTCCGATTACTAATCTTCACAACAAATGGGGATGGTCTACAAAAATTGAACCATAGCTATTCGTGGACTATCGTGGTTATAGTATACTCCATGCAAAAAGGGGCACAGCGAGAAGAAGGAATGTGGGATCATTTAAACCAACTGTTTTTTTCATAAGGATCAGCTCCTCCCGTTACCAGCGAACTTGATTTCTGAAGTGATTTCCTTGGAAGATGCATGATGAACTTGTTGGCGAAATTCAAGTATTAATGATTGCCCCTCCTTAAAAGGGAGCTTAAAGAAATTCCTTTCAAAGACAAGCGACGAATTTCACCAACAGATTGCGCGATGAAATGAGAATGCAAACTTGAGGACAGAAGCTACTAGGGACATATCTATAATCACTTATCTCAGGCCTTGCTCTGCTTGGGGACGTTTGTCGGCCTCTCTCCTCCTTTCTCTCGGACTTTTTATCTTATATATATAGAATTTTTTAATCTTTTTTTATTTTTTTGAAATTTTCAATTTTTTAAACTTTTTTTTAATTTTTTATTTTTTTAAACAGGAAAAAGAAAATGTCCCGCGCTTTGAAAGCTCGCCAAGTCGAAGTGCTCGTGATGAAAAAGCTCACCAACCAATGAAAGTTCCAAGGCCCCATTTGCAAACTTGATGCAAGGAAGGCATTACGGACTACAAGAGCTTGTCGTATGAATATGCTACAGGTTACAGAAGCTCATTGTGTTGGAAGAGTACTTCGAGGCTACAGGTCGTGATCACTTGCTAGGGGTGAGACATCGAGGCTACAACATGCGGCCAATGTCTTACCATAGAAATTATCGATGAACGGTTTGTTAACATTAGCCAAAAGTCATAGGCTGAATTAGGGAAAAACATCGAAAAAATCTTAAACTTTTTGTATTAATATCAATTTAGTCTTTAATATTTTGATTTGATGTCAATTCAGTTATTCCGACTAATTTTTACCAGATTTTGCTGATATGACATGACCGGAAATTGACATTGAAAACTTTTAACAATATTTTAATTTTTTTCAATTTTTTTTATTACTTCTCCTCTTCCTTCCTCCTATCCACGGGCAAGACTCAAGCCCTTACTAGAGGTTGCAAGGTCTTGCTGCAAGGGCTTGAGCCGTCTCTAGTGGCTGGGTGAGGGCGAGCCTCACTAGACTAGAGCAAGGCCACCCTCATAGCCTAGGCGGCCTCAAGTTAAGACTCGCCAGAGGCCAGCAAGGTCAAAGCCTCATCCATGGTTGGCAAGGCTCGACCCTCACCCGCCCAGCACAAGGGCAAGCCTCGCGGCCTCCAACAAGGGCTCGAGCCTCGCCCTCGCCGGCCATCGCACACATCTGGAAGGAGGAGAAGAAGGAAAAAAAAAGAAATAGAAAAATGAAAATAATAAAAACTTAAAAAGTACTAAAATATCACTAAAAGTTGTTTACATCAGTATTAGCTGTGACTAGCATTCATATTAGCAAAATCCAGCCGAAATGACTGAATTGACGTCTATTCAAAAGATTTAAGACTAAATTTACACCAAATCAAAAGATTTATGAGTAAATTGACACTAATAAAATATTTAGAACTACATTGCCACCACTACAAAAAGGTTGAGAACTTTTTCACAGTTTTCTCAGCTGAGTTACTTCAAAAAGTTCCAACGGAAGAGCTCTTCATTTAATGAGCGGAAGGAGCAAATCACCAAATCCGGCAAACTGAAGCAACCCAATTCAAGTAACAAGCTCGCTCTCCATGTTCAGGATCGGAATTTCAGAAAAAAATAAATAAATAATCTTTGGCTCTATGATTGTATCGCCACGAACAGAGAGAAACGCGCTGATGATCCATTACTCCAAAAGGCAAGGGTACTCAACAAGAGAGATCAAATAACAAACGCCTCGGTTCTCCGAGTTCATATAGGGCTTGTTGTGAAGTCCCAACAAGCAAGGTCAGAAGTTCAGCAAACCGAAAGTGAAATGTGCGAGTTCACAAACTAAAGCATATGTCAAACAGACAGCACGTCTAGAAACTAACCCCTGGAAGCAGAAACCGAGTCTTCAAACATCACTAGATAAAGCAGTAGAGTCTTCAAACATCGCCAGATAGAGCAGCGGATCAGATGAGGTCATTTATGATCCTCATTTCTTCTTGTTGGTAAACCTGAGCTGCTGCTGCCGCCACTGCCCTTGCCGCTGCTTTCCCCAAACTTGACGTTCCGCAGCCTCTCTTCCACATGATACTCAGAGTAGCCTCCCTTGTCGCCGATAGTGACAGTGGTGCTCTGCTTGTACTCATCCTTGAATCCGACTCTTCCAGTGGATCTCTCCTTGAATGCATCGCCACTGGCAAACGTATGCTTCAAAGTCGCGCGCGCATAGTCCCCTGTTTGCTTATCCTGATGTCTGGTCCTCGAACTCCATTCATAGCTAGTCACGGGATGTCGCCCTCTATCGACTACCGATTGCTGCCCAATGCTTCCAGTCATAGGTTTTTGCGGTCCATCCTGGGCCGGATTCACGATCACGTTTCCTGGCACCCCATAGCCCCTGACTTGATGTCCTGGTTCATCATCCAATTCCTCCGACTCCATTCCTGTCAATATGGAAGCTACAAATATGAACAGCGACACAGGAAAAACTTCAATTCAAACAGACATATAGCAAGCCAAAATTCAGTGCTGCTCCCGATGACAACAGTGAACATAGTAGATCTGCACTCACCTTCATTTTCATCATGAGACCCCTTATCACCATCCTTCTCTTCATGGTTATCTTCCCTGTCAGTCCCTTCATGGGATTCACCAACATTGTCCTCATCGCTGAACTCTTGCTGCTCCGAGTGATCATCTACATAATAGCCACCGCCCTCTTCCTCTCCCCAACCACCATCCGAATAGTAATCACCGTCATCAGAACTATATCCAGCCATCAATGATGTCCACAAGACAAACAGCTGCTCAAGGAGAAAGCAGCGTGTGAATCTACACCTATAGAATGCTACATGTGTCGGTAACATCATTCGAGATAATAATCAAGACCAAGGAGACGATCCGAAATTTCCCACGTTACGTTTATATTGGACTTTACCGCAGGCAACTTAGACAGATAGCGCTTCAAAACAGAATTGAAAAGGCAAAGCAACAATATGTCCACAAAATTTCAACACTTAATTCATCCCTGGTTCTTCCTACAGTCTAAACTGAGCGAAAGTTCTGCATAATATATAATTCGGAACTTCAGAGCATTTGAACCCGAACTCAATACATCTCCACGAGCTTCTAGACCGTGAATTTTGGAAGACAACATTGTGTTTAACCACATTTCAACTCCTTGATTCAAAGAATGTATTCACCCTTCAGCTGAAGTAAAAGGCTCCTAAGTTCAGACTCACGCGGCACGGACCATTGAAACGTTCTTTATAAAACACAAAATGAAGAAATAACTAAAGATTATCGCTACACCGTCTCCATCACATCTTTCGATACACAAAACCAAATGTAAGAGCAACAATTCCTGGTACAACAGGATCAGACTAACGTAGGCAAATTGCCCCTACTCAGAAAACAGGGCAAATTGAGGGATTAAAGTGGTATCCTGTTTCGAAAGAAATTGCAGAAGTACGGTATAATCGGACATAGAAGTTGAACGTTTCACCTACTTTTTGAAGTCGCGGAAATGCAACTTTTAATTCAACTCGCTCAACGTTCACCTCCCAATGACTTCTTCAATGTTGAAAAATATTCCTCTACAATGTTTTCTTTTGTCATAGATAATTAAGATATTTTCTCCGATTCTTCATATCTCTCAGGATTATGCATATATCTCTCTTGATTATGCATATCTCTGGTTGATTATAATTGATATTATGCTTATCTGTTATCTTTATTATAATATACAGAAATTCCATGATCCTCTTTTCTGCATTATTCTCGTTTCTTAAAACTTCGATTTCTCCGCGAGCCAAAACTTCAAGTTCTAACCCAACATCCGCTACATTATGAGGCACAAGAAGATTTTACGAACTCCATTTAAAAAAAAAAATCGATTTCTCTGCCAACCAAAACTTCAAGTTCTAACACAATATCCGCTAAATGGTCACCTTATAGCAAGAAGATCTTACGGAACCAATTCATCCTACAAACATGCACGCTAGCACGTACCCACCGAACAGATAAAAACCCAAAGAAAAAGAGAAAAATCATGGAACATCTCTTCACAGTCGATTAACAGATAACCATGTCCAGTCAGTCCAACGAGGGACACGTTAAATGCTGGTTTTGTCAGAATTCAGAGGAAATCAAACACGATGAACCTGCAAGACAACCTAGGAACTGAATGCGAGACTTAAGTGGCTGTTCGTCAACTGGGTAATGTGACTTGCTTCGTTACCTGAGTTTGCGCGAAATCGACTGGCGAGAAGAGGAAGAAGGAAGTGTTTGGACTTTAGGGTTTTGAGAATCGCGAGTTAGGGAATGATCATAGCTTCAGAAAAGCTTGTTTTCTCGGAAGCTGAAAAGTAACTTGAACAGTTCATGAAGCGGAGTAACAATTCCTATCCGGACGCTCTCGTGATGTATTACTGTAAAGTAAAATTCTAAAAAGTGACCTAAAATGCCATTTTTCTTTTCAATAAAAACTTGAAGTGGATCTTATTTCAAAAAATGATATAAGGTATCATTACTTTTTCAAATAAGGGCTTAAAGTGGATATTATTTTAAATTATGACTTGAAGAAATTATGTTTATTTCAAATAAGGGCATGAAGTGGTTATGTTTGTTGTAAATAAGGACCTAACTTTCTAACGGTTAAGAGTATTTTCGTGATTTGTCATTTTTTTCCCTTTTTCCTTCCTTTTTTTTTTTTTTTCGGTCCTTCTTCTTCCTCTTTGCCAGTGACCGGCCAGCCACCGACAATGCCCACAAAGGGCTAAGCGATGGTCACCCTCGCCGCCGAGGGCCGGCCATGCGGCCACAGGCGAGGGATGGCCTCGCCTCGCCTAGGCAAGGCGACCCTTACCTAGGGGCCATCCGCGAGGTTGGCCCTCGCGACCCTAGGTGAGACCGATCTGGTGAGGGTGGCCTCGCCCACGATCAACGAGGGCTAGGTGACTAGCAAAGAGAAAGAAGAAGAATCGAATAAAAATAAAAATAAAAAAGGTAAGAAAAAATGAAGAAAAGGGGGGAGGGAATGCCAAATGATGAAAATATCCTTGATTGATCAGAAAATTTAGCCAATGGGTGACCGACGACGTTGGGTCCTTATTTGAAACGACCAAAACCACTTCAAGCCTTTATTTGAAACAATTAAAATCACTTCAGGTTCTTATTTGAAACAAAGTCCACTTCGAATCCTTATTTGAGAAAACTATAACACTTCAAGTCCCTTTTTGGAATTTTCCCTAACTTTAATAGGAAAAATGATACAACCGTTTCCTAATCTTTAATACAATATGTAATATCCCTTATCTTTTAATTTATTTAATATAATCTCTCAACTATAGATAAATATTTAATCTAGTTTGTAGACGATATGAAAATGTTCAATAATATCAATATAATCTCGATATGGCTTCTAATAAGTTAATTTTGAACTATAGGCAAAAAAGAAATTACATGTGAAATATACATGTAATATTCATCTCAAATAAAAAAATATATAATTTAGAGATAATATTGTATAATGTGCCAAAGTTAAGACATCGTTTGTGTTATTTTCTCAACTTAGAATTTAACAATTTTTCTTCTTTCAATGTTTGTTTTTTTTGGCAAAGAATTCTTTCAATGTTTGTTCGCAGCTACGTAGTCCACCGTTCTCTCTTACTATCAAAAAACAAAAGCAGCACAAGCTGTTTATAAATGGTCAAAAATACAGCCATAAGCAGCCTTATCTTTACAATTCTTTGTGAGAAAATTAAAATGCTTCTCTTATTTTATTTTATATTTTTAATTTTAATTAATTTTTGTTTTCCTTTATTGAAAAAATAGCGAAACATTCGTTTAATCTAGATTAGGATTTGTATAGTGTCGATTTTTTTTAATCTCCATATAATTAAAATTATGGATTTTATTATTAACGTCTAATATTGCATAATGAATAAATATTCATTGCGCCCTCGTAGTGCGTGCACAAAACTAGTATAAATAAAGCCAGGATTTGAATTTTGTATCCATTCCCAAAAGTCCAACATAGCCTCCATAAACACTATTTGGTCAGGTGAGATAAAATTAGGAAAAATTACTAATAAAATCATAATTTCAATTATAAATCCTTCAATTTGGTTAATTTAATTCTAAAATTTTTGACCATTTGTCAATTTAGTCATTTTGACCAATTTTAGTAGAAAATCGCTAATATGAACGTTGGGCGTGCCATGTGGAACGAGTAGCTCTAATATGAACGATTTTTATAATTTTTTAGAAAAAAAGAAAGAAAAAAATATATTTACAAATTCAGCAAAAATTTAAAAATTGAAAAAATGGTCTGTGTCAATTACAACAGTACCATATAAGGCGATCATCGTCCACATCAGCAATTCCTTGTCAAAATTAACTTGAATGACTATATTGACAAATTGTCAAAATATTTACGATTAAATTAACCAAACTGAAAAGTGGCAAACTGAATTGACATCCGCACAATATAGTTAAGACATTTTTAGTAACTATCTCGATAAAACTATTAAAAAAAAAAACAGGTTTCTACTCTATTTCAATTGCATCCACAATTTATTTATTTTTTGGTCGGTTTTGCATGGACATTTTAACCGCACCCTCCGATCTGATAAAAAGAATCACTATCTGTTTATGGATTAGTGTTCTAGTGGAAAAGTTGAGAGTGATGCCTGGAAACAATCTAAACGAGAATTTCCTAGGTTTAATGCCGATTCAGGCATTGTGAGGTTGGAAATGTCGACTGAAGCTTTTAATGAAAATTTAGTGAAAATAAAATCATGACTAGAAAGAGCAAAAGGAATCTTTTTTCTATTATCAAATTTATAAAAGGTTGATTGAATTAGAGAACAGAAATTAAGAAGAAAAAAATCTACAAGTCGAGGTAATATTGAATCAAATGCACAAAAAGAAACAAATCTTGGATTTGGATCATTTCTCTCAAACCAAGAAGATATTGAAGATAAGGGCATGAATAATAACCATTTTGTTCAAGAAATCATTTTTTGACCAAAATTTTTCTAATTCTATTCCTTGAATAAGTTTCCAAGCAAAAATACATATTTAATAATAATACAAAATTTTTGTTCTTGAAATAAAAATTCATTTGATAACAACACAAATTTGTACATCCCAAACGGCCTATGGCAATGGTGGACAGTGATCGGTGGCGGACAGCGATAGTGACTAGCAGTGAGTGGGCGGTCAACTAGTAGCAAAGATGAACGATGAGAAAAGTTTTCACTTCTCATATTTGTTCTAAACTTATTTTTAGATTAAAAATCTATTTTAGAAATAAAAAAATGAAATTGTCAAACGGATTTCTATTCCAAACTTATTCCTAAGAATAAAAAAATAATTCTAGTCAAATCAAGGAGACAATTTCATTCCATCTCAGTTTTTAACCTAAAATTAAAGAGCAGGATAAAAAAGGAAAAAGGTCTAATCATGGTTCCATTTATTGCGAGTCTTACAAATAAAGTTCTAGGGCAATATTCATGTTCATTTCCCACACCTAACTCTAGGAATTAGCAACCAATAGAGCAAGGTTCCTTGGCTAGTCTTTATGTTAAGGAATTTGGACATTATGATCAAAGTGCCACTTTGAAAAAGAAGGATAACACGTCGGAGGCTTTTTTAGGACGGTGGGAAAAATCCACTGGAATCGGAGCTCATGAAGCATCTTTTCTAGCGTGGTGGGGGGATGAAAGCAAATAAAATAGCCAAAAGTCTTGGGGGACTCCTTCCTTTTCTAAGGTAAGAGAAAGAAGTGGGAGGAAAGCATCATTTCTTCTCAATGCTCAGGCATCCATCCAATGCATTCTTTTCTATCTTCTACTCGCTTGCTTCGCATAGGCTCCACAAGCTTCGGTGCGGTACACTGAAGACCAAGCCAATCTCGACAAAGAAAAAAAAGTAAAAGCAACTACATCTCCTTCGGACCCTGAAGTGAACGGCCGCTTTTTAGAGTGTTCTAACCAACAATAACGAGAAAGCTTTTTTGTTTACTCAGGCAAACAAAAAAGGGATCCGCCTCGAATCAAAACGATTTCTCCTTTCTTTTCTACGCGGAGATCTTTCTTCTCTTATGAAATTTCTACTCAGCTTGAAAAGATGCCTCAAGCCGATAAGAGCTCTTCATCATGTTCGAGAATTTCGAAAGAAGAGCTGAGAGTGATTGACCTCTCACTCACGGCACACATGCTATATGTGTGATGCCGACACCTAAGAGACTTTTCCTCCTCCCTTCGAGTTGCTGTCCAACTTTATTACGCGTGTCCTAATTATGCAATTGTATATATGAAAAAATCTTAAAAGAAAAAGGTAATATAAGAACAATACGTAAGCAAGGGCTTGATTTCTTTTTATTTACGTTTCCAATTGAGATGAAATGATTCTTTAAATCAAATCCATCGCAAGACATCAAAGGACGACTGAAAATGGATACGAAAATCTTTACCATTTGTTTGTTCCCGAAAAGGTTCTATCCACCAGAGGGCGCAGAGATTCAAAATTTTAATTCGTTTTATGATTCGCGTATGTTAAACTTAGCTTCGTGCTCTTGGAAGGGATATAGATGTGTATGTCTAGCCATTATATGACGAGTTAAGGGTTATTTGGGGGCAGGAATGCACAACTTATGATCAGATTGAAGAACTCACTTTTAAAATGCACACCGTGCTTGTTGGGATGGTTCACAATTTTCCCTTATGTCTACGTGATTGCTGACACTTGAATTTCGCTAGTAAGTTAGTGTATTTTCTGAAAAATCATTTTAAGAATCTAGTTTATTGGTAACGACAGGAATTGACCAATATGAAAAACAGGGTCAATTTTTATATTGCATTGCATTCTTTTTTATCGTTGCCTTCCTTTTGCACGTATTTTAAATAAATATGATAGTTCATTAATAGCCAGGGATAACTTCGGGTGGGAAATCCGTGCATTTCGTGAAGACAAGCGATTGAATTAGGCACAGTTTGTCCCCTAATCGAAAATATTTGTATTATGTCATCCTATGTCCATTTTTTTTTTTCACTGTGTTTCTTCTACACTTCTAAGCAAGGGACGGTGTAGTATTAGAACCTCAGGTCCGACCGCCTCGACCCTCGATTAGACTCAATCTTCTCTCCGGCAAATTGGACACGTCTTTCCCTGATTAATTGAAGGCCCAAATGAACCCAGAAAATTGCAAACCAAGTGTCACAACGAGCACCTTCAAGTGTATTTTTCAACGATATATGGCCCCTCCGCTAGCTCTAAGCATAACTTCCTAGGTTTTCCTTTTTCCGAGCTGGTGCCCTGGAAGAAAACTAGTGATGTATGTGGGCTCTGAAAGTGGAATTCCCTATATCCGTGTGGCGCGAAATTTTAACACAAGTTAGGATGATACGTTAACTCATACTAAAAAAGTGTCAACTCAATCAGACGAACAATGAGCGTGAAGTCGCCATTTTCGCTTGATTCTGCATTATGCCCCCACTAGACCCAAGATGCCCATTTTCCATTTTCACCACTCTAATTACCCACTTAATCCCACCCTTTTTGCACATCATTAAGAACTTAAGAATCAGCCATATCCAATCTTAAATGAACTAGAAAACTTGAGTTGAAAGTGGCCCAATTAGAGTAGTGATTCCAGGCTACATATAAGTTTTATCTAAAACTTAAAACCTATTCATTGGAATAGAGTTTTTATTTTTTGGAACCTATAACTTATCATACATACTTTAAACTCTAGAACATGCCATATTATAGGTTCTAAATTTGATTTTAGGTTCTATCTAAGTTCCATTTTTATTATTAAGTGAACAATTGCAAAGAATCGTCATCTTTGATGACCATTGCTTGCTATTATAATCTATTGACCGCAACTTATATTTAGACACAATAATAATATAAAACATTAACAAAATAAAGATCTCGGTTATTAAATGAAAGTTCAAATTAATCATTTTAAATTATACATTTATCATCAGATACCATAAAATACCGTGGGATCGCGTGAAAATAGGAATCAAGAAAAATACAAAATCTTTTTTCGAGTTTTAAGTTTTAGGTTTCACCTACATAGAACTTGAAATCTATCTATTGAAATATATTTCCTAATTTTTAGAATTTAAAATTTATCTTACATACCTTAAAATATATAATAGAATAGATTATCGTTGATTGATACTTCCATTTCAAATTCTACAAATTATACTCATCTCTAAATTAGAGAGGGCCAGACCGGTCCAAAATCTGCAGCTGGAGCAGGCGTGAACAACAAGCAACAAAGGACACTCAGCTTATTTTCAGCTGGAAATGTGAAGAGAAAAGGTGGAGGTAGGGAAGAAGGCAGCAGCTGCCAAATTGACTTGAGATTGATTGGAGTGCGATTGTGGCTGATTTGAGGTTACAATTCAAGCTTCAAAAACTAGTGGATACAAGCTGGAACTAAGAAGGAAAAACTTGCCGGGCTAAAAGCAGAGGGCAACTTGGGCGTGAGTTTGGATGGTCTCTCCTTGGCCATTCTCCACCGAAAATACTCTGTGAACAATGAAGTGCAAAAGTGAGAGCAAACTGGACACGAAAAGTAGAAGAAACCGAACAGAAATAGAAGGAGAGCTTGGGCGTGGGTTTTGGTGGTCTTCCTTGGCCACTCCTTCCCAAGGTGATTTTTTTGAGCCTGAGGGTCAAGGTTATTACCGAGCAGAGTGATGACAAACCGTGACCAAGTTAGAGAGTAAAACTGAGAGACCATGGAGGAATTACACTCTCTCGTTTACGCCGCTCCATCTCTCTCATTAACAAAATTCATATGTAAAATTGAAAATCAAAAACTAAAATCAGAAACTAATTAAAAATGACAAATTCATGACGAAGAACATTTGGTCGCTACAAGTTTAGGTGACAAAAAGAAGGCGCTATGACAATGGGAAACCAAATTTCATCCCGTCGAAATGTCTGTAGCAACAATTGTGCGTACCCTCCTCACGGCCAATCGCGTGAATATGACCCCGTGTTGACTCCAACCAATAGGAGAATTACATCTTAACCCTCAATTTTTGCAATTTGGCCCCCGACTTTGAAAATTTGTGACAATATGACCCGGTGTTGACTCCAACCTTTCTCACGCGTCTGATCTGACAATGTAACTAGCTATGAAGGGCAACTTGGTCGTATCTCATTTATATATGTGAGGAAAAATATAAAGACTACTTAAAAATGTATTGCAGAATTACATATATCGATGTACATTTGGCATTAAATCTTATCAAAGTCTTATTGGAACTTTAGTCACATGCTCTTAAATATTTTCGAGTAATTCTTCTACCTCTTTTATGTGTACATACGCATTAAGACAAATTTCCCCTCCATAATCATGTACTGGCACGTGGTCGGAGCTCCAAACAGAAACCAATTTCTAAAATTCAGCAGGCAAATTACGACAATTGAAACATAGGGAGGCAAAAGGGCAGCATATTCAATATCAAGATATCAATCGCATGTCTGCACGGATGGTTGCGTGTTTGTGTGTATGGAGATAAGAGTTCTATCTGTACACAAGACATTGTTTCTAATGCAGAAAAATGTTACAGAAAAGCCAAACTTGCAGCCCATACAGGAAGGGCTACAAGCATTAAATTCTGTTTCAATTTCGGATGAAGAACTTTAAAGGGCAGCTGGCTATCTGATATTATTAGGGATGACTCCTTAAGCACCAGAAACCACAGTGCCCACTTCTCCAGAGTCCACAGACATAAAACACCGGAAGTCTAGCTAAGAAAGAATATAATGAAAGATTGACATTATAAAGACCCCCATATGAACATCAAGAAGTGAGAAACAAGCGCAAACTGTAGGGCAGCAGAAGCAGGTCTTGCAAAGGAAACAGCTTGACATGGCGAGTATGGTTTAATCAAAAGATCAATGACCATAGCAGCAGTGAACATACCACACATGAAAACTACTACTCACTGTCCAAGAAAAACTTTGAATTAATGAGTGAAAATACAAACTTTCAAATCAGTCTGCATTTGCAACGCCAAATTTTTTTATCAAGCTACAACAACAAAAGTTCAAATTAAAACATATGATTAATTCAGATAGGCATGAAATTCGCAGCTAAGTTATAAAGAATGACAAAGAAAAAAGAATGCTGGGAACTGAAACTAACAGCCAACAACACTCTTAATCTCCTTCCAACCATCTCAACACCACAGAGAACACCGAAACAGAAGCACCAAAGCGAAGGAAAAAAAAAAAAAAGCAAAATAAAGCATGAGGACAAAGCCAGCAGCCTCAGAAACGATACAGAATCCACCAAGATTAAGTAAATCAACAAATAAACAAACCCATTTCTTTTCTACCACCCAAATGTGAGTCCAACTGACTCTCATTTGGTAAGTGGTCGAACCTGATAACTCTGAAGCTCAAAAAAGGCACAATCAGCATCTAAGACAGGGAAAATGAAAGCTACTCATTCTAGTAAACTAGCAATCAACTAAGAGATTGCTACTGCTATAAAACACACCAGAGGCAGAAGACCATCTCTCCAAGCAGCAGAAAAATATAGTCTAAGAAAGATGCATAAAATGACATCTTTCAAACGAAAATATCAAGTACCAGGATATATAGAATTACTGAACGGAATTTGCACGCCTACATGCATATGGTATTATGTCAATAAGGAGTCTCAATATTGTACATCTGACTGTCTCGACAAAGAGCAAAAGAACTAAAAAGTAAATGCTCCCACAAGTTTCAGATCCAAAAGAAGCTAAAAAATTTACACAACCAAAATTACAGTAGTTCATGGAACTCAATTGCACATTTACACAGTTCTACACAGGCGACCAGCACAATGTAACTTTTTTTCATTGAAAATGCATGTGACATGTCATACATACGTGAGGTTCTATTCTAGCCACAGTGATAGCTAATTCAACAGCACGTCATATGACTTACTAATCTTGCAAGCCAGATTGTTCCCAAAAAATTGCTTATCTAACAAGTGGCCCCTATTTGGAGGAAAGAAGCGTGACTTCTTTATCTATAATGAGCTCATAGAAGTAAAAAGAGGCTTATCTGCTTTGCTTGTGTGACTTGTGAGTTACCTTAACCAACCATGGAACATGTGGCTAAGAACTCTTTCTTATCTTAGTACCACATTGGTCATGAGAATGGAACGTGTGGCATTTCACTTTTATCAAAAAATACATAACCTTGCAAAGGTGCTTTCTATTAGGCTTCTTTGAGTTCCAAATACATTTATCTAAGGAAACATATAATGCAACAAATATTTTTCATCTAACGATAGTGGATTGGTTAATGAATAATGTTCATGGCACGTGAGTTAAATGAGACCACGTATTTCCCATCATAACATTAGCTTCTCGGATTTTGCATGTTTAAGTGAAATTGTTCCAACCTGAAGTTTAAAGATGTCCTTAAAAAATTACAGCACTTCATGAAAATATATGCTCTCCCACAAGTTTCAGATCCCAAAGAAGCTAGAGAATCCACACAACCAAATTTACAGTACTTCATAAAACTCAATTGCATATTACTGCAGATCTCCTGCTCAGGCGACTGCAGCACCATTAAACATTCATTTCAATGAAAATGCATGTGATGCGTCATATATACATAATGCAGTATCCATAAGGTTCTATTTTAGCCAAAGCAAATAGCTGATTAAACAGCACATCATATGACTTTATCTTGCAAGCCAAATTGTCCCCAAAAAAATTGCTTATATCATGTGGCCCCTAATTTGAGGAAAGAAGGGGGAGTCCTTTATTGCTAATGAACTTGGAAGCAGGAAGAGGCTTAGCTGCTTTGCTTTTCATTTTGGCTTAGCTGATGTAACAACAAAATATTTGAAAAATCCATCATGTCTAAGGAGTCTTTCCTGTTTTAGTACCAAATTGGTTATTGGGCAATGGGCAATGAAAGTTGGAACCTGTGGCATTTCACCTAGAAGAACATAACCATGCAAAGGTGCTCCGTGAAAGGCTTCTTTGAATTCCCAATACATATATAAGAGGAAACACATAAAGCAACAAATTTTTTATCCAGAAATAATGGATTAGTTGATGATGATATTCATGGCCAAGAATTGAAAGAAATCATGAAATTCCAATCAAGGTTGCAAGTCCCCACGCTTGGAACTACAAGAAAAATAATAAAGCATACTCCATATCCTTCTTAATGACTGCAATCTCTAGATGATTGATTTATGCCACAAATTGTGTCTCGATATTCAGCTTCTTGGTACTTTAAAGCTTCCACACAAAAATCAAAATGAGGACATCTTTTGGTCTACTGGATTTATTTATAACCCAAGTGATACACCAAGTGTCACTCCAAAGAACAATAGGAGAAAGCAAAAGACCATATGAAAACTCTGTCCAGAATACATCCACACCACATCTATATCTCAACTAAAAGTTCTAAGGCACCTCATAGATTAGTTGCCAAGATATCGTTCAATTAGAAGATACCAAAGCATTTATAGGCAGACACACACGAGTGCAAGTGTACAAGCCACATGCTGCAGAACAACCTTCACCGGTAATTTCAAGTCAATTGGTTTCGGACTTCTCCAAGGCTGCATCAAATCAGAAAAAGAGACATATAAATAAATACAGATAAAACATCTTAAGAAGCAACAAACACAATATATATATATAGTGTATGAGCAAGATAGTTATGTTTGTACACATGCAAATTTGTGTGTCCACATGCGCACACCCATGTGCCTCTGAGAGAGAGAGAGAGAGAGAGAGAGAGAGATATTACTGTTGTAGTTCAAAAGCTTCTCAATGAGGTCAACATGAGTCATCAGCATTCGCCTACAGCAATACCTGACCAATCCCAATGCATCAAGAGCATCTCTGCACGCCAAGACATAAAACTTTCAAGAATTGAGAATTCCTCACAAATTTATTGCTGCATAACTACAAGCATTCAAAACTCATATTGAAATCAAGGAACAAAACTGTCTGTACAGAAGCAAAGACAGCTACAAATCAGAAATAGAGAAGTCTCACCCACTCCCAACTCACAACCACTTCTAACGGCATTATTATCAAATGCCAACAACGAATGGCCACTTTGACAAAATAAAGTTCCTTCCTTTGATCTCTCAATCATATCCATTACCCTTCTAAAGATATTAGCAAACGCTGTGAAATCTAAACAACCATGTCCACGAACAACCATAAGGAAACTAAAGCATCATGCTAATTCATGACAGATCATGGACCCAAACAAAGAAAAGTCCTCAAAGTTTTAAGCATCACCTCTGGTCCTGCTTTCACTCTATATAGCTCTCTCCCATCACATCTTCATTAATTGTACAACCAAGAATCAAAAAGGCACAAAAAATACAAACAACCTCCTCCAAAACTATTTAGCTTGAATAACAGGGACAAAAAATGAAAAAGCAGAAGACAACGATGAGAGCATCACCCTTCCGGATAATCAGCCTGGAGGAGATCGAGATACTGATCCCACTTGTTTCCGATCACCTGAAACCAGCAGCAATTATAAGCACATAACCTCTTGAGCAAAATCACAGCAGAAAACGGAACCCCTAAAAGCCTTATACAATATAGTGTCGAGAACACAAACTTACGAAAATTGAACCCACGTTCTTTGGTGTACAAGCAACCAAATCCCTAGACACAGGCAACAGTCGATACCACAAAACCAAGAAACCTAATAAATTTTGTGAATAAGGAATGAACCCGCAATCGCACATGCAGCCAAATACCTCGCTGCGGGTGAAGCAGAGGACGGGAACAATCA
Source organism: Eucalyptus victrix (assembly GCA_016097545.1). Classification (NCBI taxonomy): domain Eukaryota; kingdom Viridiplantae; phylum Streptophyta; class Magnoliopsida; order Myrtales; family Myrtaceae; genus Eucalyptus; species Eucalyptus victrix. Next base: position 34,025,720 of record CM027837.1, read on the forward strand.
CAAGAACAAAGAAAACGAAATCCAAAATAGAGGGTCAAAAATACAAACTTCGTAGAATCATCCCACCTTCTGTTTTTCTGGACACAGGCAACAGTCGATACCATATGAACAAGAAACGATATGGCATCGCCCAGACAGCGAAAAACCTTGCCGCGGGTGAAGCAGCGGACGGGAATAATCACAAGAACCAAGAAAGGGACTCCAAAATGAAGGGTCGATAACACTAACATTGTAAATTCATCCCACTTTTTCTCTGCGGACACGGGCAACAGGCGGTACCACAAGAACAAGAAACGAAACAGATTTCGCGAACGAGGAAGGCACGCGATACCGCACGGGCGGCGGCCATACCTTGCCGCAGGTGAAGCAGCGGACGGGGATGATCATCTTCGCCGGCGATGCCCTTTGCCCGTCACTCTCCCTCCCTGGGCTCGGCTTGCGACCGGGTGCAATTCGAGAGCCGAAAGCGGTGCTTCTGCTGCTGCTGCGAGCTTGTCAGGCCCTCTCTCTGACGCCGTTTAAAAACATCCGAGAAAAAAAAAACGAGAGAGAGACAAGGAAAACGGGTTTAGGGTTTTCTGTCTAGTTGCGGGCCGGGCCGGGCCGGACAGGGTTTGGGCTCATTCTACACTGTGGCCCGAATCACTTTTTTTTTTCCCAATCGTTCTTACTCTTACTTTTACTTTCAGACCTTTGTTTGACTCTTTGCAAGAGGTAAAAATTGAAATCTACATTTAAAACTAAAATGTGTCCATCCCAACCCTCCTTACTCAAAACATGTCTCATTTGACTGAGCTGTATTTCTTAGAAGATCTTTCTCATTCTCATATGAAAATGGTGACCATGAGGACAAACCTCATTGATTGTGACCTAAACTACTTGATTCAACTCTCCTTCCATCTTCTTATTTTTACTGTTATCTCATGATGTGATGAATTTGCTTTGCACATAGATAGGCTGATTCCTTTTTTATTATTCTTTTCATTCTTTGATTAAATTGAATGTCTTTTTTAGTTGGTGCAATTTTATTTATTGCACTTCATTAATTTAGTGTACAGACATAATATATAGTTTATTCCACATAATAAAACAAGCTATAGTTTCATCCATAAGCCATTTTATTATTTAAATTGTTATATTCAACTTTTCTCATTTCACTTTGATTTTAAGTTAAGCTAAAAGTCAAAAAGCTGTCTTTATTTAGAGAGAAGAGTTAACTCTAAACGCTTCCTCTAGAATGTACATTGGCACATCACCCTCAGGTATGGGGCCTTCTCTCCGCCCATCAAAGTCATGACGGTACCACGATCGATACTCATGGAGCCTTAGAGCATCCTAACCAACATCAACCTAGACAATGGACTTTACCAGCACGTATTCTAGTCCTTTCAAGTGAGGGTGATGTGAAAGTGGTATGCTACCTCGGTAATCTCTTCAAGGATGCCAAAATGCATGGGAGGACGAGGAGGTGGAGGTGATGCCATCTGAGAGCCTAAAATGGTTATACAATAACCAATGATATCCCGTCTAAGCAAGTTCTATCCACTAAGATTCGATTAGTAAACCAATACACTATGTGCTGCCTATATACGCACCGGTCAGAGGACTTACTTGACCTCGATTCCACCTACATATTAGCATGGTTCGAATAGGCACCCAATCAAATGCTACTAATCAAAGCATCAGTCAATCAACCTAGTTGATCTACATATCAAACAAACCATTCTTGGTCATTTCAATCAATATTGTCAATTCTTCTAAATAACTTATTGGATTATTGTGTTAGTATTTTATACAATTCATTTTTCAAATTGACATATAAGTCACCAAGTATATTCATCATAAGGTCCATTCTACAAAATGACATGTCATCGAGTTGTTATGGCATGTCGTCCATTCTACAAAATGACCAATAGGGTCATTGAGCCAATATTACATACCGTCCATTCTACAAAATGACATATAGGGTCACCGAGCAGGTATATAACATGATACTTCAAGTGTATAATTAATTTATCATTTTTATTCATTTCTGACAAAAGTACTCGTGCGTGGGCACACTGTCGGCCTTAGCCAAAATACTATGATTTTCTTTCCACAAATCCACCCTTATCTATAGTCCACCAAAACATTTTTTTTTTGGTGTTGTCAACCAACACCCGATTATCTTCCAATTAATTATCCAATTTAATTAATTTAGGAAAATAATCATATAATCATAATTCATTTTAGCACAAAATAAAGCTTAATTAAATAAACGGATTGCACCACGATGATCAGCATAAAATTTCAGTCGTTGACCATCCCAGTCTAATTTTCGAAAAATAAATAAATAATTAATTAATTTCGAAAATTAATTATTAAATAATAATAAATCCTATTTAGGCCCGTAATGCCTAATTGGAAGCTAATACGGATCAGGAAAAATCCCGAGACGAATTCAATAAATACTAGTACGTCTCTACTTGCTAATTACACTAATCAATCGCCTAACATGCAACTACCTAGAGAATGAAGCTTGTTAGGGATAGGCGAGGCTTGCCCTTGCCGGTGGTTGGCAGCGACACCTCACCAATCCTCACCTCTAGCTGTTTGCTAAAACTTAGCAACTACCTAGAGAATGAAGGGAAGGAAAAAAAGAAAGAAAAAAAAAGAAAAATATTCAAAAATATTTAAAGTATAATTAAAATTGTTTATGTTGGCGTTGGCTTCACTACATAGGACGGTCAACAAATTCTAAAAAAATTGGCCGAATATATTCAATTGACAAAACGGGAAAAATATTTAGAATTCAATTGGCAAAATAAAAAATTGAAGGATAGAATCAATCAACAATAATGCAATAGATTTGAAACTTTTTGGACAATTTTTCCTTGAAACTAGCGAATCCTTTGAATTTAACAAGTAATTAAAGCCAGATTTACTCCATGTAATATGGGTGAATGGGTACAGAATGTTTTGGGTTGTCCGCGTGCATTATTAAAACCAAATCCCATCAAATTTGGCAGGTCATTTAAGCCAGATTTTCTCTCACATCTCATCAAATTAGGCAAAGCATTTACTGCCTCGATATGCGAAAATGGGTATTTAAAGGGCTGTGCTTGTTAGAACACTTCACACAATTTACATCTTGCTTTGTAACTAGGAAGACCGGAAGCATGGTTTATCCACCTTGTGATGATCGCGGATGCACCACCGTCGAATGCTGCCTTCGTAAGCCCCCCAGAGGCTTATGTCCTTTTTTTTTTCATTTTTCTGTTTCTACTTTCTAGCATACAATGTTGTTAACTTACATCAATGCTTTCCATAGTTTGAGTTATATTATCATTTGGACATTCGAGCATGTGAAATTTAGCAGTACGCATGGATGACGAGGCATGCAATACTACTAGTCAAGTTTTGATGGCATAATCTAAGGTCGAGGTTTGATAATGGGTTGATTGCAGGTATTTTAGGGGGTAAACAACGATGGCCCGAGTTGATGGGACAAAGTGGAGATAATGCGAAGGCGGCGATCGAGACGGACAATCCGTACGTGACGGCTGTGCTGATACCGATGGGAAAAATACCTGAGGCCGATTTCTGTTGTAACCGAGTGTATGTTTGGACTAACGAATATGGCCTTGTCAGTAAGGCACCAGAGGTTGGATGAGGGGGAAACATGTGAACCTGAGTAAAATAGCTCATGAAGCTATTTGATATAATAAATAAAATAAATAATCATTTGATGTGGCTTTGTTCATTCTTTAAAGATTGTGAGAGATTTTAAGAATTTCTACTGATTGTTTGTTAACTTTCGAATTACGATTCCAATCTATGATTTAAAAATGATAACAAAAAAAGAAGTTCGCCTTGATAACTTGACTGGGTTTTTATTGAATTTTATGTGGAAAGTTTTGAGGTCGAGCTCCTCTTTCAAATTTGCTTTAGAAATGATGACGCAAACATATGAAAAAATGAGATTTGAGAACTAGAATCCCATGTATAATGAAAATGAATCCTTATCAAGGGTGTGTTTATATCCCGGAAAATGGATGTTTGGAAAATATTTTCCCAAAAATAATTACTTATGCTATTAACAAAAATGAACAAACGAAAAGTATTTTCATTATCCGTGAAATTAACATAAATTATCGATAAAAATTATTTTTATTGACAAATTATTTTAGACAATATAAGTGATTATTTATTTGAAATTATTTTACAAAAATCATCTATTTGGTGCAAAACAAATAGAGTCTAAATTTGATTGAATGGGGGAAAAAGTGATATAAATTGTTTGGCTCTTTTACATATCAACATATTGTCCTCTAGAATATACTTACCTTTGGGAGGCATGGGAGTGCTGTGCATTCTTCCAAAGCACAATGCAGGTTGGCGCTATTGCTAGTACAGCAAGAGCGCCATCTTCCGCGGCTTATTCTGCCTTAGAGATCAGACAGGTGAAAAAATAAAGAAAGCAAAATCAAGAAGCTGTACGAATGACGTTTCTCTATTCTTCTTTTCAGGCAAGTCGGATTCGGAGCCGGCTCTCAAACGCCCAATGCAACCATACTGTCTTACCCAGTTAAGTTATGTCTGCAGATTGCCCTCGGAAGAAGAGGCGATCAAAGAACAGGACTCAGCCTGTACAAGTCAAATAGCTAATGCAATTCTCTCTTCCATATTAAGTTACTCCCATAATATGTGATAGTTCTGGACCAAAAAATCTCCCCGTTTGAGGATTGATATACCTGAGGATATAGACTAGAATAATTGAAGTACAGTATTTGAAACAAGTGTTCGACAGTGCAGCTGAAAGCACACAAGAGGGTGCATGAACAAGAAATCTCTTTGGTTGATGATTATCTCTGCTTCCTCCTCTTATATCCGGGCAAAAATCTCAGAATCGAGAGCTGATATTAAACCTACGATACCATATGTTGCAGGCGATGGATAGTTCTCTGCCAGAGTTGTCCATTCATGGTGCTTGTTTCTGGAAGTTGCAGTAGCTATTGAGGATGCAAGGCGGAATTCACCAGCTGCTCCATTAGATGATATGGTATTGATCAATCAGCATTATGCGGAGTCGTTTCTCCTAGAACAGGCACGAGGTAGTAAGGTGATATGTGAGGCAACTCTTCCCAAGCAATTTTCTCAGTCAACAGTGCATGAGAATTGTTTCAGAGCCATAGCAAGCAGGGTATTTTGGAGTTACATTATTTTTTGTGGGCTTGCTATCTGAATAAGCTCTCAACTATGTTTTTGCTGTAAATGTTATGTGCTGTGTGGAGCTGCTGTTGAATCAAGGGATCACTTGTTTATTAAGTGCAGTTGCTAAGGAGGTCCAGAGCAAAATATATCAGAGCAATTCATGAAGACAATTTCGTAGTTTCGTGCAATTCTATATTTTTCAGATTCATTTAGAAGTTTGGTATACGATTGAATGATGAGGGAAAAAAAAACAAAAAAGGATAGGCTCTTCCTCTCAGCCCATAGCCATTTGAAGGAGGTGGAGGCAGATGCCATAGGGGGATATGCTGCGTTCTGAACATTTTACTGCGGCAGAGAAACCCTCCTTTGGTTCATGAAGTCAATAAAACTCACTGCTTATCCAGCCAAAAGTTCAAAAAGGAACAACAAATCTTTGATACTTTTATTTGCAGATCAAGGTTCAACTCAAAATCAAAAAGCATTAGCTATGCCTCATCTTTTTGACGAAAACTCACTCCCTATAGATATTGAAAGGTTACAATATGGGAACAGGAAACTAAACAAAATCCTAAATGTCTAGCAAAATCCTTCGCTGCAGCCAAATATTCTATTTCTCACACCATCAGTCCACCAGCTAAAACAACAATTATGGGAGGCCAAGAAAGATAAAAGAAGATACTCCCGAAAGGAATTTTGCTCAACTACATGACTACAGAACAGAATCAGCTAATGATCATCTTATTAAGGAATTCGGCTTGCTCCGGAAAATACTCCAGCAATTCATCCTTGGTGACCCAGACAAAATCCTTGCACTTCCGAATGTTAAACTTGTTTGTCGCAATAACTTGAGACTTAAAGAAGAATCGCTGAAAAAGAAGGAAGAAATTGGCAAACATAAGGCTAAATAATCTCTCTCATATGTCCTTCCAGAATGAGGACAATATATCATTTCTAAGGCAGAAATGGACCACATATATAGACATGAGTGTGCATGTATGAATGATGAACACGTCATACCTTAAAAGATGGCACTTTTGCTGAATCTTCTGTTTGTTGTATGACTGTATGACCCATAGGAGCATTTCCAACGAAATAAGTATGTGACAGATCTCCTAACACGGATTCCAGTGCTGACTCTGCACACTGGAGAAATGAGCCATTATGAGAGCAGGGAAGATGAGTACAACGAAGAAATGTAGATGATGCAAATTTCACCACCTTTCGCAATGTCTCCTCAGATTCATAAACCTTTTCAGGAAAATGCCAGACAGGATCAGCAGCAGGAGAACCAGACGTGTTACCATAAAGAAGAAGATACAATCTCCGGTCTAACGCTCTTTGTAAAGACCTATTATACATTCAAATAGACAGGTGCCATAAGAGGGTATGTAAAATAAGTAGATCCCAGAACACCTATTGAATCATCATACAACTGACCCTAACAGTAAATATTCTTCAATATAAAAAAATAAGGTCCAAACATTAATGACCCCACAAACAGGAAATAAAAGGAACACCCATCACATTTTTCGTTGTATTCAATTTATTGTCAATGACAACCTCTCATCACAGAACATTAAGTATGGCCAAATTGGACCACATTGGATTACAACAGAACAAATATGCTTGGTTTTCATCACCAATGAGTTTGCAATGTCTGAAGAAAACCAGCAAACCAAGAATGTGTACAGACAATTACCGTGTTGTTCACAAGATACAAAATTCATTACTTATGAAAGAAACAATCGCCGGTATAAGAGTATTTCCTTTCCATTTTACACATCTGTATTGCAGGACAGGAACTCTAGTACCACGTGTAGGCTATCCCAAACAGGATATAAATTTAGAGGTCTATCATAATTCACAAAAGCAAAGAAGGCCCAAAAGAATTGGAAACACATATTGAGGAACACCACTCAAAGAAATAAAATAAAAGATATCCAAGAAAAACAACTTGGACTATTCTACTCCAACAAATACCAGTAACAGCATCAAACATGCACTGCATAGGAATCTCCATACTTTCTATCATTTGTTTTGTCAGCTTCAGTGATCCGAGGAGCCGGTACATAGTCAATCTGGTAATCACCTTTTCCCCTAGTTGAAAGAAGAGGACAAAGTTCAATAAGATACATGAGGAGGGGGGGAGAGAGAGAGAGAGATGATAAACAAAAGAAAATATATATGCAATCTTCCATGCAACTAATGCACAATCATGATCAAACCAAATGACCCAGAGAGAGAATGGGCCACTGTCTGTGATCATGTGGTAGAACATTGAACAATTTGTGAACCCACAGATCCATGAAAAAAAGGAAAATACATAACTTAGATTCAGGCCTTGCAGTAAAGACCGAAAAAGAAAAATTATAGATCAAGAGAGCTTGCCACTCACCGCATTCAAAATAAAATTATGCCAATTAGCTTCAAGCCTCACATGAGGGATCACAAAATAGGTCGAGAGAGACTGGGGCTCACAGAATTCAAGATAATCACAATTTGGGTCAATGCCTAGTCTCTCAAGTCTTCTAAGGGGAGAATGAATAAAAGGGAGATACGGAAGTCCCCTAAACAATAGCATTTGATGCAATTCTTACTGGACCACAGTTTTAGCTCCATGTATTCATCATAGTTTTGTTTTACAACATCTCCTCATTAGGGAGAAGTGGACAATCCTATACTTATGGATTGAGCTTGCTCAAACAATTACATGCTTCTTTATTTATTTTGCAAGCCTCTGCAGTAACTTCCTTTTGAAAAAATAATCAAATGAAGTAAAAAGATCACTAAAGAATTAGAAATATCAAATTAACTATCACCAAGACTAAATACTCAAACTAATTGATTCAAAGATTTATGCATGTTGAGAAGGCAATGTTTTACAATTGCCAATATCAGCATATGAATCTGAAGTTTAAACCCTCCTACACTGAACAAGAAGTCAGTTCACCAGACAACTAACATGATTCAAGCTAAGCCACAAAGACATTATACAGACAACATAGACAAAGAGACTCATTTCACAAAGTCAGTTAAGACTTTCAATACCAAAAGAAAAGGGGCATATGTCAAAGGAATTTGCTTGCACATGTGCACGTCAGATCAAAGTAAATGAAAGTAATGAGAAACAATTGGCAATGTGCCATTATAGCTGGAACTAGCAAGCCAGAACTAAGTACTAAGAAGACAACACGAGGTTGAAAAGGTTCAATTGATATGCAAACATATGTACCTGGCATTGGACTTGTCTAGAAACTCATCTGGATATCTCCTCCGATACTGCTGACACCAACGGAATCTAAGCACACATGAAAAACAAGCAAAACCAACGCAAATCATTAGCACACAGTTTTCGTTCCCGTCACCAGCCCATCTTACTGATTCAGACAGGTCACCAAACTCAGTCTCCTGACGAACCCATTTTTTTTCTCGGCTTAAAGTAAGAATGAATAACAAAATGACGAATCTTCAGTTTCTAAAAGCAACATATCACGAGAAATCGGGGTGTAGCTTCCAAGTGCTAAGGTAAAATTCAATATGCTAGCCTTGGAACAAAACACCGCCAATCTTTGAGCTGATCGAGATGACCATCAGTTCATTTTCGAGTAAAGAAGCAAGGAGCATTTAGCCGAACCACAGCCCGAGTCAAAGCACTTCACTTTCCAGAAGAAAAGCGAATTCCAAAGACTACCCAATTGACAAATGACTCTCCTACCGTGACCATCATCCTCAGAGCTCCGAAACAGAGCAAAAAAGTGCAGTAACTCACGAGAACTCCTGAAACGCGTAGACCACGGGGTCGATTTTAGGGACAACGACGGGCAGCCTCTCGAACAGCACGGACGCGACGACCTTCTCGGGCTTGGTGCAGAACCCCCGCGCCGGCCGGACCAGCGACGACAGCGACCGCCGCATCTCCGCCTTGTCCCTCTGGATCCAACACGACGCGAAGCGGCATCAGAACGCAGCACGAAGAGAGAACGAACAAGGAGAAGAAAGAAGAAGAACCCAATAGAGCAAAACGCATACAGACACGTCAGAGAGGGAGAGAGCGCCTCGCGACCTTCGCGGCGGACGCTGGAACCCTTCGGGACGAGACGGCGGCGGCAAGCTTGCTTCGGTTCAGAGGAGGAGGCCGGCTGAGGCTGCGGAGCGTTCTATCGGGTACCGGCAAATGCAGGGGAACGCGCAAGCCGCTGCTCTGATGCTCCGCATAGTTGAGCTGTTTTGGGCCTAATTGGGCCGGGCCGATGTTCGGGCCTGATTCGACATTTTTATCTCGGGCCGATACGGGCTACCGGGCCTGAGAGCCCCAGCCTGACTAGCTCTGCTCGGCCCGAAATAACTTTGGAAAATGAGAATACGTGCTTAAAAAGGAAAAAAAAAACTGTGGCATGTTTTTTTTTTTTTAATACACCGATGAAATTTTAATTAATGACAAGCACCCAACGGTCGAAAGGAACAAAAGAAAGCGATGTTAGGAGTCAGAAATGGAAAGGAAAAAAAGGGTGCTCAAAAGTGGATCTTTGAGACTAAAAATTGCCTTTCAACCAACTGAAAAAATCGAAAATTGCCTCAAATGACATTCGGACTCTCAATAAGTTCTTTTAAATCATACTTTTCAGTCCTTCAAGTCCATTCGAATTAAAAATTATGCTTTGCAAGATCCATGTGCCTGATTTCTTTTTTTTTTTTTCAAATGAAAATTTGTAAAATTTGTGTAATTCCACTTTAATTATTCGAATGGAGGTCAAGGTTTTTGAATTGTGATTTCAAGTTTGATAATTTTATGTTACTCCCCGTTTTCATGAATTCTAATAAAAATGTGAATGTCTAAGAGCTATACTCACGAAATATCATGAACTCATGTACAAGTTCATAATTTTGACTCCATTTCTTTTGTAAAAAATAAATTATTGTATATCATCTTTCTAAAAATGATCATTTATATTATTTAAAATAATAAGCCAATAAAAATTCTTTCATTATCAATAACAATTTACATCTAAATATCTTCGTGGACGATGACAAATTCTTTTATTCACTCATTTTCCTAAGTAATTTCTGCAATCATTTCAAGAAAATATTTTTCAAATCATGGATTTTTTGCGAAACAAATGTAGTATTACTTTTAAATTTTAGTTACACCTCAAATGATAAACTGCGGAAAACCCGGAATCGCAGTAGATGATGAGTAAATCCATGGAGGAGCAGAATAGAAGGCATACTCTACAACATAGCTACAATGTCATATCCCGTTGATAAGAAAACATCCCTCAATCGTTTGTACAAAGGGCCAGTTCCATTGTTAAGTGGGGAAACTCATCTAGATCACAATGTGCACTCAGCAAATTTACGGCCGAATGGTCTGCACGCTCCGTCGACATGAAGCTCGCTAAACCCGAGTTGGATAATCCTTGCACGTTCACATTTTCATTCATAGAACGGAAATCATTAAACGGGATACACGTTGCATTAGAAAGACGTAAAACAAGACGCCTCTATGGGAAAAATGACATGGATCTACAGGGTGCCAATGGAAAGCCTTTAACTTTATGCAAATCAGAGGAAAGATTATGAGAAAATCTACAGTACGGCTCCAGGGAGGCTCATCTTAGGACCACATTTAACTTGCTCTCCACTTGTTCTCTCACCTTCCACTGCAAAACATAACATTGCTCTACTACGTTAGTGACTCGTCCTCATGGGCGAGACATTAAATAGGAAAGTGAAAATTGAAATGCCAACCAGAAGCTAAAGACGTGTAGTTCTCTTACCTGCAACTCATTGATTTCTTCGTCTGTCAGTGAACGCTCCATGGAGCGATACGCAACCCTGTAGCAATGGCTAGTCATCCCCTTCTTGTTTGTGAAATTATCAATCAAGCATACCTGAGAGAAATCGTTCAAATCATATCAAAGTATGCTTCAATGTCAGAGGAAAATAACCAGCAGAAACAATAGGCAAGCCTTTTCCCAAATTAGTTAACGTTGTCATAGGCACATTGAAGGTCAACAAGACGAGACCTCCTTACGGAGATTTTGTCATCTTTTTTCTCATATCAGTTAACAGAGACTGTCGCCTAAAATAGTGGCTTATCATTCCCATTTTGTTAATGTCTAAGCCAACAACATACTTTCATCTTGACCATAATTCCTTTATGCACATTTTAACACTCAAAGGAGAATCTGTGTTTGTATGCTTATAAGTGGCTATCAAGCAACAAGTCAAGAAGGCTTGGGCAGAAAGCATGAGACAATTGGACAATAAAGAAATCACTGTGGGTTAAATACTGTTCTCTGCATGGTGAGTCCCTTTTCTTTCGGTGATTTTTGTGTTGAACCTGAAAATTAAAGGAAGGCAAAATGATCTAGCAACAAGGTAAGTTTTTCTCTTCACAGAAACTAGAGACAAATTGACCCAGGCAAACTAACTGCACCTTTATCATATATTTACCAGAATATCATTAATCTTTCTTCAGTCTAGCCCTATAATAGTGGCTTTTTATAGATTCCAGGATACTGAAAGTACTCGACCCACCTGCAGCGAAGTAAATGCAAACCAGAAGCTTTAGCAGTCTAAGTTCAAGCTCCAAAGTCTATATATCATGAAAATCCATCTAAGTGGAGTCTCAGAATTTATTCAGAGACTTGCAATGATATCTATACGAAGCAACTCTTAAAGAAGACATGTAGAAAAGAACAATGCTAGAATGCAAACCTCCTCAACGAGATCGCCGGCAATGCCTCTGATCACTTCACACAGATTGTTTTCAGTAAAAGACTCATTGATCCAGAAGCTCATGTCCTTGTAACAAGGAGGAAACTGCCACAGGAAAATCATTTCCATAGATTAAATTGTGGGAGGATTTCCATAGTAGGTTACTAACTAAAGTAAACGATAACTCTTCCAACTTAACCGTGCAAAACCCAGTATTTCTTAGTTACTGGCGGTGAAAGTTTTCTTGATGCCACTCATGCATCAAATTCTCATATAGATATTCAAAATTAAAGGAATACAAACAAACCAAAGCTAATCCTACCTTTGAAAATGGCTTGAATTTGACACCAAGCTGGCCTTCAGAGAACTGAGAATCAAAGCACAATACCATACTCATATAATCTGGTCCACAAGGATCTCCCACAAAACTTGCGCTGCATAAATAGTCAAAGTAATAAAGGACATGCAAAATCTAAACCAGAAATTACCTGAGAGGTAAATCGCTCATCAGTCGTCCAGAAAAGCCGAATATCTGGTATGTCAAATAAAACCATAGCAAGTCGCTCTAATCCAAGTCCAAATGCCCAAGCAACATTATTTGAGTTACCACTTCTCTTCAGAATTTCTTGTTCAGTAACACCACAGCCCAAAACTTCAAGCCACTTTTCCTGACACAACAAATGATAAGCAAATGAGATGCAATTCCCTGTTATTAAAATCTGTTGACTGTCACCAAGCAGTCCAATCAGTACATTAGCAACATATTAAAAAAAAAAAAAAATCTTAACAGAGTCTTCAGTCCTAGTTCAATCAACCCTACAGAAAAGCAGTACCGTTGTCATAGAAAGTCACTATGCATACCCTGTTGGGAATGATAATCCAATATCAACTAGAGGAAAAACAGTAATTATGTTGAAGTAACAGGCTTCTTCTAGAAGCTTGTCAATTGTTTATGTCGTCTCTGAACTCCACAACATAAAGAGCAACAACATTTGTTTTAGCTCTCACTTTCCTTGGAGAATAAGGACACGCACTGCAAGCACACATTTTGTCCTTTGGGATGTAAACTTCAACTGCATACTTTTAACTTGTTTTAGAAATAAAAGCCTAGACTCACCACCTAATGAGTGCAAAATTATTGTAGCTGCACATATTATTCAGCACCAGTTAAAGTAGCTCAGACCCGGTTTCAATACATATTTACAGCATATAGGACCAATCACACTACTGTAGGAACATAGATTATTTGTAATCTCCACTTAGAGATATATCATGCAAAAATTGTCAAAACACTGGAAGATGATATGCTGCAAGAGAAAAGCAGTAGACAGAAATAACAGCTAACTTCCACCTAAAAAGGGGAAAAAGGATCTTTTGAAGTTGTCTTCGTCGTTCTTATACTTGTTCTCTATATTACTTTCAAAACTTATGGTCATTGCATTACAGAAAAGTTGTTTGCCTTTATGAGTAAATGGTTATTTTCCCATAATCAAGCTCATGAGAAGGCAAGACCCGTACCTGAAAATATATCTCAAGCTCAAATGATGGATCAGTAAATGGGAAATATGTATCAATCCAGCGCATTTCAACAGCACCTAAGAGTTCCAATGTACTGGAATGGTGAGAATATAATTCTAAACATAGCAGACAAGTGTGGTAATCAGAAACAACTTTGGATTGCTTCATTGAAAAAATCATCTCAAAATTTCTTCAATGAAAGGACAATAGAAGTCAATCACTGTAGCACACTATTATATTTTAAAAAATTACACGAGCTTATGGCATCATTCTGCAACCTGAACATATTATTGGAATCATTCCAAACTCATAACAAGTTCCTAGTCAGGGCATAATCTTCCATTCTGCCAGTTTCTATTGCATATGAGACATCATATCTACCTTAATGCATTTCTAGTTTCATGGAAGCACAACACTTTATATAATAGGCTTTCAAGCTTCCCATGTGAACTTACCAAATAAGTGGCGCGCCAATCCTTCCAAACATTTCTTTAAATCCTCTGCTGCATAAGCAGTGCCGTCCTGGCCAGATGACTCCCAATCATTTGGAGAAAAAACACGAACACCTTCCATCTGTATAATTCATCGCAAAGTCAAAACCAACACTTGAGAGAATAATGCTCTGTGATTCTGCTATATACATCTGACGTAAAAGTAGATGGAGCTTCATGATATAGAGAAAACCTGATGAAAAACTGGGTAATGCGTTGAGTCAATAGAATCTCTTCGATAAACATCTCCCGTAACAAGGAATTGAGTGTAACCTTTGCTTAAAAGCTCTGCTTGATGAGCACTTGTATGGCACCTCAAAACTGTTTGAGGGTCAATGTAATATGTGTCATTGTAGCTCCGGCTTACATGATCAGCAGGAACCAGTACATCATCAAAATTCTGCACGACAGGGTTTTCAATGAAGCTAGCTCTGTGAGAACAATTTAATTTGCAGCCTTAAATCTAAAAAAAGTGTAGAATTGTTAAATAAAGCACTGCATTTTAATATAGCAACCACCAAATTCTAATATAAACATTTGTAATTAGCAGCATATCTTGGCAGATTTAACCAAAAGATGATGCATTTCACATGTTTGTTTGTTAAACTTTGACCCTAAATCTTGAGAACTTACCAGAAGCATCTCAAGGTGATAGTTTAACATAGTTGACTCCATACTTGAGGATGATATGGTGATCATTCAATAATATTACTCAAAACTGATTTTATCCTCAGCTTTCTTCTTAGTTTCACATCTAGCCACACGATCAATTTCTATCAACCAGCAAAGAATCCTAAACATGACAGTAAGGATGCTTAAGCTGCAGCCTCTTGTGTGTCTAAGTAATCAACAAGCATATTATTCAGGTCATGCACTGAAAAAGACAAACAAATCCTTCCAAATAATTCGACTCCTCACCAAGAAATTGAAATCAACAATCAAAAGAAATCACCATTCTGGTCAATCAGTTAACATGAATAGACAAGAAAGAGAATTACTAATCAATCAAGTGAGATTGAGCATCAACCATGGATATGGCTTATTTTCTTATCCCATAAGGAAGATCATTATATGATGCGCACCATATTCAGGTTCACTTTGTGTTGCTATATCAATAGATGAGCTCACAATGGATGAATGCTTGTCAAAACCAGTGTCTTAAACACCGGACCACACCAGCTAGTTTGACTGTTTTGACTGAATAGCAGTTTGGCTTCCAGTCCAATTTGTGGTCCTATGCTGGCTCTGGTAAAAAACAGTTAAGAACCAACCAAACTGGTCCCAACTTGCCAAACCAGTTGTGCCATTTGATGCAAACCACTTCATTTGACTGATTCCTTGACTCAATAATAAATAATGAAGGATAGCAGGTCCAGGTTTGAACCCCTGAACCAGAGTGGTGAAGAATGCATGCATCCAGCTGCCCTAAGCATCATCACATGACTATTTTTGGCAAATAGTGCTTATTCTATAGTTACTTCCTTCACTGAAAATGATTTGTCAGGTAATAATCCACGAGTCTCAATCCTGCATCCTAGCAAAATAATTGTGATGCTTGAGCCGCTGGGTTGAGCAAAAAAATTTGTCATATTAACGTGTCATATTACATATATTTCCAAATTATTTGAACCGGCCAGTTTTACTGGTTCCCCCCATTTGGTCAGACCACAAAATGGTCAGCCTCCGATATGGCCACCAGTGTGGTTTTCTAAACACGGATCATAACATTAACTTAGTGAAAATTATAATGATCACATCTGATATATAGAACCTAAGGCCCTTTATGATGAAGAAACCAGGGAGACCTAGCCTTGTGCATAGGCAGCGTCAACAGTATAAGACACTCCAATTATACAATGGAAAAGGGGTCATGGTCTAAGAAGAGCCCAACATCATCCAATCGTTTCCTCTGTCAGGATAAAAAATTCCTTTGTGATTCTTTAGTGGGCTTTCAGCCTACATGACTTTTTATGTTGGACACCACAAATAGCACATTGTTTAAAATCTACCCAGAAATAACATTCATTTCTTTCCATGTATCTGTTAGGATGTCGTAGCATGGAAATAAACTAATATAATAAACATATTGAAGGGAGGACCTTTAATTGATATGAGAAATGCATAAAGGAAACCTCCATATGATTATACTCTTTTGATGTAAAATCTAGTGAACCCCATGACAACATTTTCCTGGTTCTTGCACTGCCTTGGATACATAAGAGTTGCCAATCTTGGAGGCCTACTTCTATGCTGAACCTTCTCTCAAATACTAATATTAATTTGATATAAAAAATAGATGAATAGATTCACACCTAACTCCTTCTGTTGATAGTGGTAGGATCAACTCATATGGCCTCATCTTGCTGATGGAATGAAAATATAATAGAAATCATTTTTTAGAGTTGCATGATTATTCTCAAGAACCAAGAAAACCAAAAAAACAGAAGCAGCAGAAAAACCATCAAATCCCGTCAGGAACAAAATTAACAGTTGCTTCGTTACACATAATAATATACGTTGACAGTTCCTTCATGTCGGAACATTTCCAGGAAAACACCTAAATACTCACAAGAGACTCAATAACGACATGATTTTTCTAATCTATGAAAATATGCCATAGGAAGTACACATAAAAGCTAGATTTGAAGAACAAGATTGAAAAATCTGAAGTTAAGAAAATAATTTTAGCTTTTATTTGTTCAACATTAATCTGAAATTCAACTTTTGTAGAAAGATGGGAAGTAGTAAAATAACATCAAGATGGCTCCAGCTGAAAAAGAACCTGATAAGAAGATCCCAAGCATCACCTAGGCTACATTTGGTCATTTAGATTTCTAACCAAGATAGAACTGGAAAAGATAGCATAGGATATGAAATCTAGGAATTTTTGCTATATCTTATTTATTGATTGATGATTGCAATAATAAAATCAGACATATTCACATTCACATCATATCACATACATTGTTTGGTATAAATGATATATTAGTATAAATAAACAAAAAAAATTTACAAACGGAAATGATAAAAATCCTTTGTGACACTCTTGCCTACTTTATTTTTATTTGATTTATTTTATTTTATTTTCCTCTCTTTTTTAATTAATTTCTTTTCTATTTCTTTCTTCCCCCTCCATCATTCTCTAATAAAATTTTATTAAATAGTAAACTGTACAAATATACCAATAATATCTAATATATATAATAACTATAAATATATATTTATATTTATGTATTGAACTTATATTATAAAATATAATTAAATTTGAAAATATAAAGAAAAGTAAGATTAAATTAAAATAATTAAATTGTTAATTTTTATTATTTTGAATTTCTTATATTAGAATTCAAATATCATTTATATTGAAATATAATTTTAATTTTGTTAATTTAAGAAGTTTGTTATTCGAAAAAATAACTTTTCTATTATGGATGTTAGAAATTCTATTCACCTTTATTTGAGATAATTTTATGCCGTTTATTTTTTTATACATTTGTCCTATGCTATCAATATATCTTACCTTTGCGGGAAAAATAATATCTATTCAATTTTATTCCACCCCCATGAGATAATTTTAGAGTTCTTGCTCTATATCCGAATCAAAATGCGGTCACACCAAACGCAAGATAGGATAATATCTTGAATTTTATCCCGACTGCCAAACGCAGCCCTAGAGTTCTTGCTCTAAAGAGAGGAATCAAAATGCGGTCACAATTCAGCAAACATTATCAACAATTGCTCAATCAAAGGTGGCACAACTTTAGGAAGAATATCACTTGGTGGCACGAGGCCTACGACAAAGACACTTCGATGTTTGGTGTGATCTAACAGCATGATTGCTTAAATTGAAACTGTCTTCCTCCTGATCATAGAAATGATAGTATCAGTTCCTAGTTATCTCAAATATGAATTGAGGAGCTTTTCCATTCACAAGAATCTGGATGACATTCTTTTGATAATTGTGTTTTAGCAGGAATGAAATGCTAATATGCCAAAAACATTTTATTCATTAGAACTTGAATGAGAAGAACACTACACACAAGTTCCACAATTGCACTTCCTCTTATCAAAACAAAAGTAAAAAAGACAAAAAGAAAAGGATCAAATTCAAAAGAACAATTACAAGAAGGCAGAAAGACAGAGACAAAAAATATCAACAGTATACCGAGAGACTCACCAAAGAAAACCATACATATCCTAGCTTTCATGATTGATTAGATTATATCAGATTGTTTGACAAGTTTGCAGCCTGACCTGTTTTACGGTGACGATTGGACAGAGATCATCAAACTTGTCAAACTTGTTCTCGTAATTAGAATCAAAGTAATTATGTATTGCATTCTTCAAAATTCCTATTGGATGTTGGTTCCTTCTGTGAAGCTGCTGTCCAATTTTCGTAAATATAGTGTCTGGGATATTGTTTGTAGGCTCATCTCGCACAACATCTGCAACCAACCAAATGGTCAACCATTAGAAAATAGCATTACAGAATTTGCATCCATGATCTATAGGGCCATTTCAGAGAAGCTGCCTATCCTGAAACCATGTACTTCCTCATCAGACAGCATAAGGGCAGGGATAAGCTCACCAACCAAGCAAGATTCTTATAAAGAGAAACCTTATAATCCTCTAACTATACTTAAAAAATAGTCACAGGATACAGTCCTCCATTGAAAAACTTCAATCTGTTCAATATACTTCACAAAACTACCATGCCACACCAACTTAGGCATGTTTGAATGACCAAAGAACTACAATTGGGATAAAATAGTTATAACAACCTGAAGGAAAACAAAGGGCACCTGCAGCCATTCCAATATAATTATAAGCTCATGAGTAAAAGGATAGTCATGGACTTAATAGCTCATGAATACACATTATTAAATCACTACTGTGATGATGAAGGTGATGCTGCATACACAAAACAAGGAATTCACATAATCAAGCATCCATTCACTTCGTCAGTTCATCATAACTACTGAGACATAACAAAACTAAGAGAATAAATCAATTTGTCGGTTCCATACATATGTATGAGCATTGCAGATGCTCACAATAAGACAATGAAGAGAAACACAGAGCCCAGCATTCCCAACAGTTTACCAGTAAGGTAGCATTAGAGAACTAATTGGAGAACAAGACTAAGTGGACCTCACTTTTTGCAATAGATAAAAATAAACCAAGTGCAAACTTTACCTTTTCTCCAAAACTTACTAAAACAAAACGACTACAATAATTAATCTTTCCAGGTATTAGTCTAATTGTGCAACTGTAATAGGAAAACCAACACCCCAGCACATATACAGTTCCAATCACAGACCCCCTATCCAATTAAATCACTCAGTAACCATGAAACAGCAAAGCCAAGGTAATTTGTAATTTACTGAGAGAATTTATAGTAATATGAAAAGAGAATTGGGTGTGAGAAAAAGAAATCAGAGTGATGAGATGAGAGGGAAAGAGAGAGTGGAGAGGGTTGATAGGTGAGAAAAGGCATAATTCCATTCACCACTATTGAATTATAATCAAAGTGAAAATGAGCTTATGTGGCCTTACAATTCAGCCAAAGTCACATCCCACTCACAAGACAATCGCATAATAGAAAATACCTAGTCAACCCTAACTAGCTGATACTTCAAAACAAATAGAAAATAACAAAATCAACACCTATTGCTAGCACGCTAAAATCATGTCATCACTTACAACACAATGGATCATGACACTATCCACATGACAAAATCTTCCTTGTGCTTAGGGAACACATTATGGACACGGCTCCGTGTTTTTACTATTTTCTCCAAAAGCACACCTTCTTCACTCCTTCAGAGTACTTCATGCTTCAACCAAGACCTTTAAAATTTTCTTTCCAAGACTCATACCTTGGCTTGGCTATAGAGCCACCTGTTTATAGCTCGACATTCTCAAACAACAGGTGCTCTTCAAGTCCCACTACAGGTGAGAGAGTTATAAATTGAGCATTGAAGTCTTCTGGTGGCTATAGTCTAGAGAGGATAAGGCAGTGCACACAACTTCACAATTTCCCTCTTGACTATGCTCCTGAAGTAGCTGTTTTACAGTTGCAGAAAATTCAGGTTGTTCAGGATCCTCCACTTGTCTGCTACTAATGTTGATTCCAACTTCATTCAAACGACTGAAATAATGAAATTGTTGGAGCGGATGACTAATTCCAATTTGAGAAGGAAATATGTACAAGGAGCTTGTCCATGTAAAATTTCTTGTCCCCCACTTGGAGAACCTAAAGGCGATTAAGAACCACAAGGTGTCACGGCAACATGTCTCATCATCACTCTGCCCTTTTGATTTCTGGTAGAAGAGCAAGCAAGTTGCAATATGTCTCCTGTTTTATCACTAGGCAAGACATATGTACAGAAGCCAATTTGCTTATGCTTCCACGTACATCTGAAGACTAGGAATGCCATTGACCCAATGTTAAAATCCTGCATTGTGCAGTTTATGACATCAACACTATAGGCCCACAAGGAACCTAAGATGCAACAAAACACAATTTTATAATGTCGTTGTAAACTGAGCTTAACATAACTTACCCATCTTGGGTCCTCAATTTTGAATATGGTAGGCCAACTTTTAAATAAGCAAATATTCTAACTCCGTCCATGCTTCAGTTGAATAGACCCAACTGCCTAGCAACTCAAAGTCTTCAAGCAAACACTGATGCACAAGGTTGTTGCTGATGTTCCTACTATAAAGCATTTATTCATCCCCAAAAAGTACAGAGTTGAACACAATCCATACTTTCAGGAAAGGTACATTGCAAAAAGGCATGATATCACTCCAGTAGAAAAGTAGGTCAACAACTAGTGATTCCACCTCTTTTGGACCAGTATTGTGCACGTTCCGACAAGCCTTTCTTTCTGTTCAACATGGTCTATGAAGAAAGCGTTATTAACCAACTTCAAACGATTGAGTACCTCATCATTTATTCCAAGACAGAGTGCCGGTATATGTGATGACTGGTGCCTTAGCAAGAGGAACACCCATCTCATAATATCACCCTAGCAAATACCACGCAATTGCGCTACCTGCATATCTCGACCATAACCAGGTCTGTCATGCTAATCTCAATAAAATGATCCACACCCATCAGCAGACCGATGCAAATAAGCTCCTAGTGATCTGCCTTCCCAGGAAATTCAACACTGGCCAAACAAGGTATGACTTCTGTAAAGTGGATGAGCTCCAAACTAGACAACTTCACACAGAAAAGAAAACCCATTTCCTTAACTAATTGACCATCATGAGTATAGTGAGCAATGATAAAATAGAACGACAGAGTGCAAGCAAAGCTCAACAAAATGGTTTGGATACTCCTTGACTCTTAGTCCTTCTCAGAACTTATTAACCATATGAACTATCTGCTTCAGTTACAGTGGGATAATATTTTGACTCCTTTTACCATTGTGGATTAACCACCTGCTTGTAAGTCAATGAGACAGCTAAAATCATTGATGAGTCTTCCCTGTTTAGCAAACATAGCATTTGGGCACAAGCCAATTCTTTTCCCAATTATCACTTATTTGTCTTGTATGACTGAAAGACGTTAAACAAGGACTGGTCAGAAGATCACTAATGCCATCTCCCAATCCTCCTCCAGCATTTTATCAAACAGGTTTAACACCACACCCTTCAATCTCTGTCTAGGTGTACCTAAGCACAATGGCACTACAGAGAACCATGTTTTCACATTCAATAATTCATTTAAGATAACACTCCAGAGTGAACTGCCTCTGATTTGCCTGGTATCAAACAACAAATAGGCAAGTTTTAACTCATGGACAAAAGGCTTACTTATTACATTGCCAAACACCATTGGTCATCACAGAATTACTCAAGTATCGAATCAAGAATCAATTCCCAGGATTACGCACAAGAAAGAATCGGAGGAAACCAATCGAACCCACGAAGCAAGAACGCACCACCAACCCAATACAGCCATCCTTACCGTCTCTAGCGATCTTGACGCCACCTCGCTCAAGCACCGAAGCGACGGGAACCCTCCATTTCTGGCGGCGAACCTTGTCAGCAGAAGAAAACGCCGAGGAAGAAGAAGCGACGGTCGCGGACGTCGAGCAAGGCGCCGAGAACGCGGTGAAGCTGCTCCTGCCGTTCCGGTGGAGAAAGAGCAGGGCTTTGGAGAAGGCGGCGGAGTGACCAAACGCGACGGCCACCGCCATCCTCTCTCTCTCTCTGTCTAACCCGGAATCGGATTGGGTCTGTGACTCTGGGGTGGAGTGTCGATCTCAGCAGAGATTTTAGTGGCTAATGTTCTTGTGGGGGTGTTTCTGGACAGCAATGCCAAGGCACAGGGTCGATTGGGATTCGTCAAGTTGAGAGGAAAAACAACTTTGGCCAAAATACCGTTTGGTAAATTTACATTTGTAATTAACTTTTATTAAATTAAAAAAGCAAAAATATGTTTATATTTTTTATATAAACATATTTTTATATAAAAAATATAAACATATAAACATAAAATATATTTATTAAACATAAAAAATATATATAAATAGATATGTTTATATAAATATATTTTTATATAAAAACAATCGGAGAAAAAAATAGATATGTTTATATTTATAAATATATATTTATTTATTTATTAAACATAAAAATATATCTACATAAAAAATGGATATGTTTATATCTATATAAAATATATAAAATATATATTTAAATATATATTATATATTTTTTTATAAATATGTATTTATTAAACATAAAATATAAAAAAATAGATATGTTTATATTTTTATATAAAAAATATAAAAATATAAACATAATATATATAATAGATATGTTTATATAAATATATATTTATATAAAAAAATAGGAGAAAAAATAGATATGTTTATATTTATAAATTTATTTATTTATTTATTAAACATAAAATATATTTATATAAAAAAATGGATATGTTTATATCTACATAAAATATATATAAACATAAAATATAAAAAAATAGATATGTTTATATATTTATATAAACATATAAACATATTTATTTTTATATAAATATATTTAAAGTCTTGCAACTGAAAACAGAGGGCGATTGGCAAGCCAAACCAGGGTCGGCTTTGAATTTCCCCTTAGAAGACCCCAAAATATTTTTTCCGTAAAATAAAAAAAAAAAAATTAATTATGCATTGATAATGTTCCTATTCTTTGTTCTATTGTTTTTTTTGTAATAAACAAAAAAAAAATCCATTTGATAACATTAGTTAATTTTTTTTTATTTTTTGAAATAAAAAGTGATTGGGAAATAAATTTTGTAAAAAGAAAAAATGAAAAAATGTAGAAAAATACGAAAATAATTTCTAGAATTAAGTCATTTTTTTATTTTCGATGGTGTCCTTTTCTCCTTATTTCTTGCCACTCTCCACCTGCTGCCCATAAGCTATGAAGCACCGACATTTTCCAAGAGCTTTTGTATTGTATCGAACACTTCGACACATATCAAACATTCTTCGACACTCATTCAATAGGTGTCGAAAAATTCAATACTTGGTTAATTTTCCGAGTCAGAATTCTGACATATGAATTTTCAATACGTGATTCCGATATCGAGATCAATTTTAAAAATTTAATAAATGAGAGATCAAAAAATATATATGCGAAAAATTAAAACACAATAATAAAAATAATAAATGGAGAAAAAAGAAAAACCTAGTCTTCTCTTTTCTTCTGACTCCCACTTCCTATGATACATAATTCACCCCATAAGTTTTTTTTTTCTCATCTTCCAATATATCTAACATGCAAGTTCAGAATATGGATAACTTGTTTTTTCTCTAAGTTTTATGAATTATTGAAATAGAGTTGAATTTGTCGATTGAAATAATGAATGATATTAATAAATAGAGGATGAATGTTTTTAGTGTAAATTCATTCTAGGAGTTTTTTATTAATTAATTAATTAATTATGAATTTGATTTAAATTAATTTGATTGAAAAAATCATAAAATTTATTATGTATATATAAAAATATATATTTAATATACAACGTGTCAAAATTTATATTTTTTGAGAAACGATGTGTCGGTGTGTCGTGTTATGTTGTGTCACGTATTATGTGTCGGTGCTATGTAGCCCATCATCAATCGCCATCCATTGCTACATTTGCCATTCGCCCACTGTCATCCGCCACCTATTGCTAGCTATCCACCGCCACCCAGCGACTAACTAGAGGAGGAAGAAGAGAGGACAAAAAACAAAAATCTCAAAAAAATTATTAAAAATTAAAACAAATTCTACGTTACAAAAATAAAATAAAATTGTGGGTCATATTAAATGCATTCTTATTCATTTTTAATTTTGGGAATATAAATTTTATGCAATTATCAAATACGTTATATTACTTAGAAAGTTAGAAATGATTTCAAGGAGTAGAAATACAAAAAAAAACTATTTGTGAAAGAAATTATTCTCGAGAATAAAAATGTTACAAAAGACACACTAAGAATCTCTCCCTCATGTCAAGTTAACAATCACTAACTCAAATATAATATGAATAACCGAATAATGTTTAATATGGACTTGTTAGCAACGACATCTAATTGTTGTTAGTGGAGGTCTATACACCAAGTAGCGATCCATATTAAGTGCATCCATCTAACATCTCTCTCGTATCATGTTTAATTATCACTCACTCGAAACATGTTTCGAACATAACATGGATGGTCAAACATTATTAAAATACATTTGTCAGCAATGTTATTAGACGTCTTAGTGTTGTTGGTGGAGGTTTATCCACCGAATGGCGAGCTGTACAAAGTACATCCATCAAGCATCTCTCGAGAAAAACAACCACTAGGGAGTATATAATAGGCTATGATTATCAACTTTGTAATCTAGTTCACTGGCACCAACTTTTAAGGAAAAAGACTAGCGGAATTCATCAAACAACTCCGTGAAAAAACTCAATATTACTGCCAATCCGCAAATGCTCGATCTTCTTATTGGTTTGCCTTTCAGTCAAAAGGCTCCATTGCCTAAATCTAATGACAACATAACTCTACACCCCAGCACAAAACGCCTAAGGGAACGTGGTATACTAATTTTAACATTTATTATTAAGGGTCAATTTGTTTCGAGGAAAATATCATTTTTTTGGAAAATATTTTTTAAGAAACCATTTTTCAAGAGGTTAACTATATTTTTTGGTATCGATTGAAATTAAAATATGTACAAAATATTTTTTGTTATTTATTATCTAATTTGATTTTTTGAGAAAAATAACCAAAAAAAATTGAATTTTAATATTTTTAATTGACCAAAAAATTTAAATTTAAATTTTTAATATTTTTAAATTGAATTTTTTATTTTTATTTTAAAAAATCGATTTTTTATTGTTTTTAATTTGTCTTTTTTTCCTTTTTTTTCCTTCCTCCTTCCTCCTTCCTCATCCTCCTCCTTCCTTTTCAGTGTACATGGCGGTGATATAACTCACAGAAAGAATTTCAAGAAAAAGGTAAGGCAGATAGATGAAGAGAAGGTTATTAAAACGGGAACTACAAAAAATTTGCACTAATATGACCATTTCATTCCATCACGTACATCCCCAACCGAAGCATAAGCATATTACTCCAAGAAGGAAACCTAACCAAAAGAAAACGAAAAGCCAAACGAAAAAACCAGTAGAGAGAGAAAGCTTCGGGCCCAAAAGCGACGGCCAATCAATGGTAATTGACGCGCTTGCTCTTGGACTTGGGAACAGCCTTGACGGCGGGTTGGTACGTGACCCTCTTGAACTTCACCTGGGTCGAGCACACGTCGGTGCAACCACTCCACTTGTCGTCCACCTTCACGGTGGACTTGTACTTCACCTCCTCCTTGAAGCCAGCACGCCCCTGGTCCGGTCCACGAACCCCTCGGCCTTGTGCTTCTTGTCGAACTGGGTCGCGAACCCGCCGCCGGACCTGTCGTGGTGCGAGCTCCGAGTCGTCCTCTCCACTTCGGCGCAATCGGTGATCAGAGGTCTCTTGTTGGAGGGCTTGGCCGGGGGCTGTGGAGGAGGGACGAGCTCCACGATGCCGCAGCAGTGGAGCTTCGGATTGTCGGCCATGGCTGCTTCGACGGGAGGTAGACAGAGAGAGAGAGTGGCCTTGACTCGAGCCTGAGGTGTGGATTTATAGTGTGAGGAAGTCAAGAATGATAAGATCAAGAAATGAAGAGTTCGCCGGGAGAGATCAGCTAGAGAGGGAGACGAAGGGATATGGGGGATTCAGTGAATGCAGAGAGCATCTTTCGTGGGAGATTGAATGAAGAAGCATCGGAACTCGTTCGGCCTGGTTGGGTGGGAGCGATGTCCCATTTCTTGATTCCAAGAATTGTCAAGAACGTTCAGATGCAAAGCATCGGAGGTGCGTAACGGAAGAAGCGGGACCGTATCTAGGTTATGTTACTGCACCATACAATCAAACGGCATACGTACTTTTTTGATAATTTATTAGACGACTAACTTATATCTTGTATGATACGTATGATACATATGGTCGATTATACGACAAAATATCTTACGCTTCCGAGGGGACTTACATAAAATTAAAGATTATCATGAATTGCTGTTGACCTTGAGTACAACAAATTGTTACATGATTATCATAAAATTTTCAATTTATAACGGTGCGATTAAATGGTGCATATTTCCATCATAATGTCTATGATATAAAAAAATGGCATACTATGGTTTTCGCTTTGAATACAGTGTTATGTTGTGCAGTCATATTGAAAAGGTTATTTATTTATGAAGAAATGACATAGGATGGTACAAAGTTTACAACTATTGTAACATAATAAAAATCATGTACTATTATTTTCGGCCTTTAGGTGTGATCAAACTTGGTATGCCTTACTAGCACGTCGTATTATAAAAGGTAAAAGACGACTGGCCTTACGTACAACAGAAATAATACGTCTGGTGAGATGTCATCTAATAATATAATAATATATATTCCAGCTTAAGCATTTTGAATGTCGTACGTCTTGGGAAAACACAGTATAATTACAAGAAGAGACATATTAAAATTGGCCTTAAGCACGACAAAACGATCACATTTGAGCGAGACACATATCTACCACTTAAAAAAGTTTAAAAAGTCAGAAAAATGTGCTCGTTTCTAGAAATTTAATTTTCTATTTTACTCTAAAATCATGTAATTTTTCAATTTTCAATTCTACCCTCAACACATTGAAGAAAACATCTAAAACAAAACATTGTCCTCTCTAATTTAAATCCTCAACAAATCTACTGTATATAGTTTAAGCCAAGGGCTGTGAGAATGTTCGTTCCCGTACTTGTCACGTGGCATTTCTCTTTATTTCATGTGTTGGGACACATGCCGATAGTTTTGGCACGTGGCCACATTTGACCAATGGTCTATCTGACCTAGTATATTATGCTCACACATCTATCTTTCATTGACTTTAGAATTTAAATGAATAAAGAGAAAGGATCTCAAATATGTTCTCAAATGATACTCTTGGTTTTGAACATATATTCGCCAATGATATAATACTTACCAAATCTATTTTACTAAGAATGATGGATCCTTGCAAATTGATTTACACGTCGTATCCAAGTTGATGTATTGTAATGCCTGTATAATTTTTCAATGCATTTTGCATAAGAATTATGAGAAAAATGAAAACAAGCTATGATAGAGAGCGTGAAAAATTATCTAAAAAGTCCTAAATCCATCATACAAATGCCAATTTAGTTTTAAAACCTTTTTATTGTATCAATTTAGTCCTAAATCTTTTCATAATTTGTCAAATTAATTCTAAATTTTTTGACGATTTGCCAATATAATCCTTTTTATCAAACATCCAAATAATAAGTTTAGAACTAAATTGGCAAAATCGTCTTAGTGGCCATCCTTCCAACTTGGAAAGGTTGGGGTTTTAAATCCCCACATTTTATGATTTTAAATTTGCATAATTTAGAAAGATTTTATGACTAAAGCACAATTTAAAAGTTTATAACTAAAATAGCCTTTTTGTTTATGACTTTGGATAATTTCTGTAGAAGATGGTGTCTTGACTCTTCATGCACAAGTGGCAATGTGACATAGTCCCATTTAGAGATGGTCTCTAGTTGACATATAACAGTGAGTGAAAACACGAGCACTTCAGGTTCATGCAGCAAGCTGTTCCATGTTTTTGCTCCTTATTTCAACTCCTTGTCATTGATTAATCGTTAGACTACAACAGTTGCAGGTCTTGTGTTATACAATCAATTTGACATTTGTTTCAGGCTTTTGGCAGATGCTCCTTACGAGCGACATCATGAGATTCAGATGGATGATTTCATCATTCAGCCAAGTTTTAAAACTGGGATGCAATAGTTGTCCACCTTAGCTTCGTGATAACAACGCATTGGTCTTATTCGTGGCGCTATGTACTCTATGACCAGCGAAATACAAAACCTCGTCAGATAAGCTGAGTGTGACAACAGAATAGTCAATACGGTTAGTCTACGGTATGTCAGTGACAATGCTTGAACCAGTTTTGCAGCTATAATCCTGGACCAGAGACCCTGCAGTTCCAATTTTCTAAACTAAGCAAAGCAAATGTCATAATAACATCATCCATAATAAGTTAATGTAGAGGAACATATCTGGTTTTTACCTTCCCACCGAGGTGACAAGAATACGGCAAACGGAATGCCCACCAAATAGTTGGCACCCAAATTAATCAAAGCTCCAACCTTTTAAATTCCACATCATGGAGCAGTGCCTGGAACAAATGTAATCTGTAGAATCATAATAGTCAGAGTACCTGTCCAAAGATTTTGTTTCAGACAAATGAGGATTTGGGAGATTTCATTATTTGCCATCTTCCATTGCTAATTATCAGGATCAGTAGTAACGGTCAAACCCAGGTGCACTATTCAATTGCGAGAGTAAGCAGAGTTCCGGGGTACTGCAGAGAATGGACTGAACGCCATCGAAGCAGTGGGAACACACAATCAGCACCAGCAGATCTCTGACATATTTCACCACTTTTTCTTCTTCTTCTGTGCTATAGAGGTAGCCTCATGCTCTTCGACCCAAGATCATGAGATTACCCATGGTCAAGCCTTCGGTAGTGAACATGATTAACGAGACTCAAATAGCCAAACAGACAGCTTGTGGTCGCCCAGCACCGAGTTCATTTGAAACTCTTGTGCTAGGACAAATAAGGATATAAAGAGTCGGAGACAAATATTGTTATTACATGATATCTACTGAAATAATGACGATCAGTGCCTTAGCCTTACTTTATTGAGCCACTGAGACCAAAAGGCATCATGTAAACAAAGCAACCGGTGTTTAGGCTGAGACAAACACAAGAATATTAGGATGAATTCATTTAGAAAATTGTTAATTGATGCCTATTGTTGAGCCTCTAACTTGTATGCTTCCTGTCAACATAAAAAATTGTGTAGTGCAGATGTATCTGATTGAGAGGAGTGAAGTTTCAAGTTTTGTATTAGGAAGAAGTCCCGACAATAGGACCATGATCTTGAAGGACCAATTCTGGAAGTTGTTGCTGCAGTGAAACTACCAGAAACGTAATTTTTAATTGGTTCGTCTTATAGAAATAGTGGAAACAAAAAGAAGAAAATCCGAGATGCAGCAAGAGTAGGGATTACTGTTTAGAGCCAATTAATAAGATGGTGCATTCCCTTCTATTCTAAAAGAATGTCATGAACATGTACTGGATTGACAGTGATAATTTGTCAGTTTTGGATGTCAAGCTATTATTTTTATGAAACTATTGTTATTATAGCCCGCTAATGAATCTGAAAAAAATGATATCAGTATAATCAATTTTCTTGAACTCCCTTAGCGTCCTTTGTTGAGCAAAAGTAAACTAGGAGAAGCATAAAGCTTCGAGAAGCACCAGAGCATGACAGCAGAAGGAATTGCTAACTTAAGAAACCCAGGAATCCCATGAAAGGCCTCCTTGGAGGAACCGGTCCACGTTCTTTTTACAAGATGGTGAATTCTGACATATATTGCCAGTAAAAGCATGTTTATCCAGTACGAGATGGCATTTGCCAAAGCAGAGCCTTTTTTCCGGGTCCAGACTCAAACACCAGAAACTGACATATGAAAATGTGCAGCTATGTAGTAATCACTGAACTGATCATCATTGGAACGCCATTGTTCTGCATCTGCAGGAACTTGGCGTGGCGTGGCATTGAAGGAGAGCACATGCAAAAATGCTGGGGATAATGAAGCGATCATCTGTCCCTACCTCGGCCAATATATTGGAATCTTGCTTGAAGAGGAAAAGGATTTGGCCCGCATTGGCTGATAAGATCGTTAACGGAATGCTAGCTGATAGGAGAACAATCATAGCCCTCTGCATGGGGATACTGAGACTGCAGCATTGCTTAGCTCCATAGGAACTGGCCACAAAATGTATCCAATGCACTTGCCATTCCTACCTGTTAGAATGATGAAATGATGCAAAAGCACAATCATCTATGAAATCTTGTTTGGAACAATTCATTCACATTGATAAATGAAATCCCAGAAGTTTATAGATATATCGTAGAAACCCACTTTGTGGCATGCTTGAAGCAGTCAGATGGACTGAATTGCCATAATTAACATGTATCCAAATGCACAATCAATTGCAATATTGGACTTGGGGGAGGGGAGGAGGGGAATTATGCCTGTCTCTTGTCCCAAACAATCACTTAGAAATGTGCATGATAGATTTCCTATTTCATGACGAACACCAACATTTACATCTAGCTAGAGGGAAAAAAATCATACAGCACCGAAGCATATTAAGAGATGACATGTTTAGCAGATTAATCTTTGTCAAACTGTAAGAATCTTGAAGGAGCTAAGGTAACTAGTGGTACATTGTTATCCCATTTCCTAACAGCTTTCGGGAAATAACAATCCTGTCTTTGTTTAGCAGCGAACTCAAGGATGGCCTTTATGTATGAACCGAAAAGGGGGTATCCATAGATACCAACCAAACTAGCTAGTCAGTGGTTTTCTATCACTTGGAAACCATAGCCAGATTATGTCAAGACCTTGGATACTATAAGACTTGGTACGATCCTAATCTCAATGCTGAAATTCTTTGATTTCTTGGTGCGACTTGCTGCTCCCAGAAATGTAGTCAGTGAAAGGAATGGCTTATCCATTTGGTTTAATTAAAACTGGGTGAACTCATGTATCTTACCAACAACTAAAGCTAGTCACAGAAGCCAGAGAAGTGGCCATGTAAGCCCCCGAGAGAGCCAGCTCTCTCAGATGACCCATAGACATCACTGAGATCACCTGCAAACAATGTATTATTGGGTTCACTAATACCAAAATCCCTGCCAATAGCAGTGGCCGCCTCATTTCCAAGAAAATCTCCTTTCTTTAACCCGTTCCATGATTAGACACCTTTTCCTGAGAAACTGCTAAAAGGGGCGACTGTAGGTGCTGTTTCTGTTCTTCTTCATCCATTAGCTTTCTTTATACTTCTGCTAGAATCAGCAGAGTCAAGAGACGATTGCTTATATGTTCTTCTTGGAAGAAAACGAAGAGTAAGTTGATGATTTTATAAGATCAATGACTGCATCTGTCCATGGCGGCCAACTTATCTAAATCCCAGATCTTTTTTATGATGCCCAGGATCTGCCGGGCAGCTCATGACCTGTAGAGTGTGCTGTGCATCTTGGATCAAGCATCAATACCTAGGGGAAAGTTAGCACAAGATCCTACCACCATGGCCTTCACTTGAGACGTGTTGACAATGTAGAAATTCGAACTCGTTCCCTCATGCGGTAAGGTAGTAGAGCTCAACCAACTGTGCTGCCCACCAGTGGGTTAAATCCCACATTTTTGGTCAAGTAGAACTTGGCAGATTTTTCTAAAAGAACATAAGGGTACAAAGAGTCGTGGGTCAGATTTCTTGAGCATAAAGTATTTCAATGATTTCTTATTCTACTGGTGACAACTTTTGCTGTATTAACGGCCAATAAAGTGAAACAAGACAACCAGAAGATCCCACCATATGAGACAAATCTTGTCTCTTTTTGACTAGTTTGATTGGAAAGTTCACACCGCTTCTTGTCTTGCTTGAATCACAGTGTACATATTCTAAGACGAGTGGGAAGTAAGAAAATATTATATATTCCATGGGCAGTGGCAATGGCACACTGATGTGTATTGGGCAGCTTAAAAATTCATCACATAAAGTAAATTATGTGATCACTGGACTTTTGCCTTTGTTTTAAAACTTGTCATTTAACTTTCCATATTTATCAATTAGGTCACGTAATTTTAGTTTTGCTTTCATTCAAATTAATATCGAAAATTAACTGGACAGATGATTTAATTGATATTAAGTAGCATGATGAAAGTTGAAGTAAAGTTTTAGTGACTTTTTGTTTGAAAATTGAGCCCAGTTATCAATCAATCTCTTTTTCTTTTTATCCTTTTTTTTAGTAGTCAACCAAGTTTCGAAGAAGGAAGAGTCGAACATAGAAAATAACTCGACAAGTATGTGAAAAAAAGAGAGAACGACTGTTGGTAGGATTTCGAGTTCTAGAGAAGCAAAAAAGAAAAAAAGAAAAAAAAGAAAGTCTTTCCATTTAAAATGAACTTGGGCCTACTGCTTCACCTCTAGACATATGACGTTGTTTCATAATCAAGATGACCACAATCATAAACAAACTAGACTATTTCAAAACTCTAAGTTGCGTGAGATCAATCATTTGAACAATCAGAGACTCAGCTCTCTTAGAGCTGGAAAGTTTCTTTATGAGTTATGATAAACAAATTAGCTGATTTAAAAATTTTAATTTTTGCAATATTACTCAGGTGAAGAATTTGGAGCATCAATTTTTATTCATCCTAACGTTCATTTCAGAACGTTGGAATCTCTTTTTGATAAGTTACTTTGCTACAATGGTTCATTATTTCTGATTCATATAACAAGTATGCCGACAATAACAGCAATTCTTGTTATGTGACCCAATGGCCAGGTGATCCTTGTGGAACAATGGGAGAAAATGTAACATCTCTTGACGGAATTAGTAACAATTGATACGATGGATGGATCATGGAGAATTCTGCCTTAAGTGCAAGGTTTTGATGCTTGTTCTTACTTCTTGAGATTTGATTGTGACCTGTGAGAAAGCAAATTTTTTGTGATCTCCTAATCTCGTCATGTATAACGGACCTTTGACCGGACTCAGGAGGTGGTCCTGGTGGACAAGGGAAGTAGTCTGATGCTTAAAAGTTAGCCCCGTGAGAGAGAGAAAGAGAACTATTCTCCCAAACACCAAAGAGGAGCAGTTCAAACTGGTAACATTTTCTTGATACTTCCTGTACTGGAGACTTATTTATGTCAAGACTTAAAAGTCAAAAAGGTCGAAGAAGAACACACCAACTTTGAGATGGTCTCTAGTAGCTGTTGCAGGGGACTTATTCCTGTCCTATTAATTGATCAACGACAAAGAAGATAAAGTACGATCCGCTGACACGGGTACTCCCCACAAGTCTAGGAAGTCAAGAATAAAATTATTCTGAGGAAAACACAAGCGGTGGACGGTGCACCAAACTCTTCCTAAATCCTAATAACAAGTAAGGTTGAGACCGTGACATTAGATCCTCATAAAGAGATTTCTGAGATCAACCTTGCTGCATACCAATTTAACATGTGTTTCTGACTTTTGGCAGAAGTTCACGATGTGGCTCTTCCTCATGGGTGGCAGCATGAGATCCACAGGGATAAGAATACCTTATTTCATCAATTCGCACAATGTTTCAACACCAGGAACCAGAGTATCTGTAGTCTACCATCTGATTCCAACGGCAACATTTCTTCACTGTAGCTTTATGATAGCAATCCAGCGGCAGGACTCACGTCATTATGTACTCTGTCAGTGGCTTTCTTTGCCTGCAACAATGCCAAATGTCAAGTACCAACCATAAATGGAATGATACTTTACACGGTAAAAACATTCGATTTCACTGTAAATTACCTCTTTCTTCCAGTTGGTACATCCTGTTAGGACTCCAAGTAACAATGCTTGTGCAAAGAGTGCAACTGTAATCCCGGTCCAGAGGCCCTGCAGCTCAATAAGAAGAACAAGCAATTGCAGGAATATCAGACTGACTACCAGTTACAATGAAAGCAAAGGACAAATTGCTGTAGAATGGTAGGGTAACTATGGTTTACCTTTCCACCAATGTGACAGACAAAAGCTAGGAATATGGCAACCGGAATACCCAACAAATAGTAGGCACCCAAATTGATGACAGCTCCAATCTTTTGCCATCCACATCCTCTTGCGGTGCCTGAAAAAAAAATTGTAACTTACAGCATCAAAACAGTCGAAGTACAAGTCGGTTTTGACTTGAACATATTTGAGATTGGACATATTCTCCATCTTCCCTCCCTAATTATCAGGATAAGTAGTCAAAGTTAAACTAGGTGGGGTGTGCTATTAAACTGCAGTAATAAGCAAAGTATACCTGAGAACACGCACTGAATGCCATCGAAAAAATGGGAAATTGCGATTAGTACCATCATATCTCCCACATAGTTCACGACTTCTTCTTCTGTGCTATAGAGGTAGCCCCATGCTTTTCGACCAAAGATCATGAGAGTACCTGCAAGCAAGCTTTCCGTGGCAACCATCATTAAGGAAACAAGAATTGCCAAACGAGCTGCTCGTGGTCTTCCAGCGCCCAATTCATTTGAAACTCTGGTGCTGCCAAAAAAAGAAAAAGGCCAAGAATGTGCGTGACTGTGGAATAGCTGCTTCTTTTGCATGATCTACTGAATTAAATAAAGGTTAACCGTTTTAGGATTACCTTATTGAACCACTGAGTCCTAATGGTACCATGTAAACCAAGGAGCAGGTGTTCAGGCTGAAACAATCCGAAGATAATAAGTTTACATTGTTTAAAAATTATGGCAACTGGTGCCAAGAGGCTAGCAATTTTGTTTGCTTCTTGTTGATAAAAAGTACTGATGTACCCGATTGAGAGGACCGACGTTTCAAGTTTTGGGTTGGGAAGAAGTCCTGATAATAAGACCATCATTTCGAATGACCAAATCTCGAAGCTGTTGCAGGCAATAAACCAAACAGAAGCATCGTAATCACTTCAAGCTTCAGAGAATAATTAAAATCAATGTCGATATCGAGCAAAGAATAGCGTCAGAGCCAATTAAGGAGAAAATGTACTCGCTTAGAAGCTGTAAAAATCACATCATGAACATAAACTAGAATAAAAAGGTCGACAGCCCATTCATTATTCTGTAGAAGGACTATGACCATCATTTGTCACGTACCGTCCCATGAGCTTTTGATCTTTTATAGGTCTTTTTTTTTAGGTGGCCAAAAGTGAACTAGGAGAAGCATAAAAGCTTGAGAATTACCAGAGCATGACAGAAGAAGGAATTGCTAATTTCAGAAATCCAGGAATCCCATAAAAGGCCTCCTTGGAGAAACCGGTCCAAGTTCTTTTGCAAGAAGGTGAATTTCTGACGTATATTGCCAGTAACAGCACGTTTATCCAGTACGAGATAGCATTTGCTAGAGCAGCGCCTTTGATTCCAAGTCCAGACTTGAACACCAGAAACCAACATATGAAAATATGCAGAAATGTGGTGGTTCCTGAACTGATCATCATTGGAATGACATTGTTCTGCGTCTGCAGAAACCTTATCTGGCACTGCAGAAGCGCAAATGCGAAAATGCTAGGGATCATGAACCGAGCGTAGGATCCTGCCTCCGCCGATATCTGAGGATCTTGCTTGAAGAAGAGAAGGATTTGGCCCGTGTTAGCCCATATGATAGCGAGTGGAATGCTAGCTATTAGGAGAACGATCATGGCCCTCTGCTTGTGGATACCGAGCATGTGGTATTGTTTAGCTCCATAAGACTGACCGCAAAATGTATCCAATGCACTTGCCATTCCAATCTGTTACGGACCAAGCATCTATAAGATGATGTTGGGAGCAATTCATAGATGTCCACCGATAATATCAAAAAGTCTTGTCAATACATCCTAGAAACCCAAATTAGGACTTGTTTGGAGCATCAGGAGTGAATTGCCATAGTTGACTGAACCGACATGCAATGGAAGAATCTCAGCAAGAAAAACTGTTTAGCTATTTCCTTATCAGCCTAGGGCCCCCAACAATCTTTTTTAAGTGCAGTTAATGGATGTTCTAATTTGTGACGAACACCAACATTCAGTTTCCAAACTCAGCATCGCTACACCTAGCTAGAGGGGTAAAAATCACACATTTAGCACACTGACCTTCTTGATAGATAAATGTTCAGCAGATCAATCTTTGTCAAACTGTAAGAATCTTCAAAGGAGCTAAGGGCAATAGACAAGCAATCTATTCATGGTACTTGGAAATCCTTACCCAATAATCATGTCAAGAATAGAAGTGGGATGGTTATTTTTTTCAAGATGAATAACCTTCTGGAAAAATCTTTCATAGAAGTGACATGGTATGATGCTACTTCCAATGCTTACAATCTTTCATGTCCTAGCGATGCAGTCAGAGAGAAGAATGGTAAATCTCAAGATTAAAACTGGAAGAATCTGTCTTACCAACAAGCTAAAGCCAGTCATGGAAGCGAAGGAGGTGGCCATGGAAGCACCTGAAAGGGCCAGCTCTCCGAGATGACCCACAAACATCACTGAGATCCCCTGCAAACAATATATCATCAGGTTCAAAGCTACCAATGGCCCTGCCAACGACAGTTGCTGCTTCATTTCCAAGAAAAATTCTTGTTTCTCAAATCCATTCCCCAGTTCAGATGCCTTCTTCTCCTGGGAAACTGCTAACAGGGGTGACTGCAAATGCTGATTTTGATCTTCCACATCCATTGATTGCTTCCTCTGTGCCTTTGGGCAGATTGGGCGAAGCAGATCCCAAAAAAAAAAAAAAAAAAAAACAGAAAAAAAGGCTACAACTTTTAGAGATGCAAGAGATCTCTCAGCTGAAAAAGAACCACTTTGTTGGCTCCGAAGAACATTAACACACGGTCTTTCTCTGATGGCTGCGTTTATCTTCTCCAATGCTTGGTGAAGTAGACTTTGGCATACTTTTTGTCGAGTCAGATTTCTTTGGAGTGTCAAATATCTCAATGGTCTCTGTAGTCTTCGTGTGAGAGCTTTCGAAGTGATAAATGCAAATGAAGTGAACCGAGACAACCAGAAGATCCACCAAATGAGACAAACCTTTTGTCCTTCTGACATTTATGAAGTGATTCCTTTTTGCTTTGCTTTAATTAGGGGGTAAAAAAATCCTCGTAGACAGAATATGATCCACGCAAGTATTGTCGATGTTGATGTGTTGCTGGAGAAATTCGTCATATTTCATTGCTCACTGAACTTTTCCTTTACCTAAAACAGGTCGATGCATCACTTTAATATTCTAGTGGTCACTAGAGCAAATACTGAGCTTTTAATTTCGATCTTTAATCAAGTCACTCTTTTGATTTTCCAATCATTGATACACTGAAGATCCAATATAGCTGAAAGAAGAATTAAGGGTTAGTGTCCTATAATGAATATATTACTATATAGTTAATCTTAATCATTGACAAAAGTTTCGGAATTGCACTTGTTGGGAAACATCCCTTGATTGATTTTCACAAAAACGAAAAATAATTGAGTATTTAAAATCTTTGATTAAAAATCTATTTATTTCGCAGAAAATAAATCATTTGAAGAGCATATTAATAATAAAAAAAAAAGGTTGCTTCTATTATTTGTAAAAATGAGATAATGAAAAAAATATTTAGATATAAATTATTGTCAATAATAGAAGCATCTTTCATTGATCAATTATTTCAAGTGAAATAAGCAATCATTTTTAGGAAAATATTTTGCAAAATATTCATTTTTCACGAAATAAATGAAGCTTAAGTGTGCAACTATTAATGTCGATATAAAAAGCGCTATACATGTTTAAGATCTACAAAGCCAAAATTGAAAATCAACTAAAGATTAAAGTTGTAAGGTTTGAGTGGAGGAGAATATTATGGAAGATTCTCCCACAGGTCATAATCATGGTGCTTTTGCTTTATTTTTGGAGAGATGTGGCATAGTTGCTTAGTATACAATGCCAAGTACCCCCCCCCTCCCCCCCGCGTGGTCGCAAAATGGTGTTGCTGAGCGATAAAATCGTACTCCAATGGATATGGTGCGAAATATGATATGTCATGGCACTCTACCAGAGTGTCTTTGAGTTGAAGCTTTCAAAATAGCCGTGCATATCCTTAATTGGGTCCCTTGTAAATCTGTGGTTAAAAGACCTTATGACCTATGGACACAAAGGAAATTGAGTTTGGGATATTTTCATGTATGTGGCTGTTTGGCTGAGGCAAAATTATATAACCCACAAATTAAGAAACTTGACCCGAGGAATATAAGTAGTTATTTCTTTGGTTACCTTGAAAGATTAAAGGGTTTTAGATATTATTGCCCTTCACATACTACTAAATTTGTCGAAGATTAGAAATGCAGTATTTTTGGAAATTGCTGATTATAGTACCACTAGAATAGTAGACCTTGAGGAAACTTGAGATCAAGTCTCTACTCAGGAAATATTTTATTCCTATAATTCAAGGGTCTAGTGTACCATTACCTTCATCAGAAGTTTCTAGTCCACCGGAGGAGGTACCTAACGAAGAACCTCAAAATATGGAGCCTATTCTCCCTCTTGTTTGTGAACAAATTTTTAAGAGGTTAGGAAGAGAAGGAAATTAGCTATCTCTTATGATTACATTGTATATCTAGATGAGTCAAATCATGATGTTAGCATAGGAACCGATCCTATCTCTTATGATGAAGCCATTACAAGCGATCATTCAACTTAGTAGCTCGAAGCCATGAAAGATGAGTTGAACACAATGAAAACTAATGATGGCTAGGACCTAGTAGACTTGCCTAAAGGGGCCAAAGCTATAGGCTGTAAATGGGTCTACAAAACTAAGCTAGACTCTAAAGATAATGTTGAAAGGTATAAAGTCAGACTGGTTGCAAAATGTTTTACTCAAAGAGAAGGATTGGATTATAACGATACTTTTTCCCCTGTGTTAAAAAAAGGAACTCTTTCAAAATAAACATGGTCCTAGTAGTTCATTATGATTTAGAGCTACATCAAATGGATGTGAAAACGACATTTCTTAATGGAGACTTACAAGAAGATGTCTATATGGCACGAAGGCAAGGAACGCATGAAATACAAACTGAAAAAGTCCATCCTTGGTTTGAAACAAGGCTCAAGACAATGGTATCTTAAGTTTCATGATGTGATTAGTAATTTTGATTTTAAAAGAAATGTAGTGGATCGATGTATATATCTTAAGATCAGTGGGAGTATATTCATCATTCTAGTATTGTATGTGGAAGATATACTAGTTGTTAGTAGTGATAAAGGCATGTTGTATGAGACTGAGAATTTTCTTTCACATAACTTTGAGATGAAAGACCTTGGTGAAGTCCTTTATGTAATAGGCATTGGGATTCATGGAGATAGATCTCGAGGGATCTTAAGATTATCTCAAAGAGCCTATATTGAAAGGATTCTTAAGAGATTCAACATGCACAATATCTCTCCCAATGTTGCCCTTGTTGCTATAGGTGACAAATTCAGCTTACTATAATGCCCTAGAAATCAACTGGAACTTGGACAATTGGAGCATATTCCCTATGCATATGCTATAGGTAGTCTTAAGTATGCTCAAGTATGTACTCATCCAGACATAGTGTATGTTGTTGGGATGCTTGGCCGTTACCAAATAAACCTAGGAACCAATCATTGGAAAGCAGCTAAGAAAGTGATGCATTACTTACATGGTACAAAAGATTTTATGCTTTTATACAAGAGAACATATAGCCTTGAGGTTATTGGTTATTCTAATTTGATTATGCTGGGTGCATTGGCACCAAGAAATCCACATCAAGTTACATGTTTATGCTTGTTGGTGAACCTATCTCATGGAACAATGCAAAGTAGTCCTTAACAGCATCTTCCACTATGAAGGCTGAATTCGTAGCATGTTATGAGGCGAGTTCTTATGGTTTATAATTGAGGAACTTCATCATGGGGTTAAAGGTAGTTAATGCTATTTTGAGATCACTGAAGATAGACTGTGACAATCAAGTTGCCGTTTTCTTCTTGAAGAATAACAAGTCAAGTGGTGCATCCAAACACATCGACATTAAGTACCTAGTTGTGAGAGAAAGAGTCCAAAATCAAATTGTGTCTATTTAGATAATAGTACGAAAGCCATATTAGCGGATCCCATGACAAAAAGGCTTACCCATCCAATCTCTTTTGAGAACATGTTGCTAGTATGGGTTTGGTTAATACCTTTAGTTTAGACCATGGTTTTGGACATATGACATATTTTTATTTATTTTGTGATCACCTCATGCAATGGAGTTGGATTTGTCATTAGTTGCTTCTTAATATATGTGCACCTTTTTTTTTTTTGAAACAAATGATTATGTATGGATCTCATGAACATATTTATATTATAAAACGTTATAGGTCATGACTATTAACCCATTAAATGTTGCGTTTAATGTTTGTGCTAGAATAGTAACTGGAGAATGGTACTATGTCATTGGAATAAGGATATTGGCTCCAACTCTTTTTTGCATACATGTTAGACAATACCTTACTTAAGGGATGTTGTGTGTGCTTGACTATATTGTTTTAAGCCTTATGAATTAGATCGATAATAGACCTTTAGCCAAGTGGGAGAATGTTGGACTTGACGAGGTCTAACTCATTTATGTGGCTTATCAAATCTATTATTTAATATTTGATAATGCCCAATTTAGTTAAATATATTATGGGCATATATTTATGATATCCAATTGGGCATGTAGAATTCATATCTTAAACCTTGATGGAAGATTGAAATTTGACAATTGTAGAGTTGGTCCTATCACTCCTTCTATATAAGATCTCTTTTCAATGGAGAATGTATGTACTCCATTATTATTATTATTTTTTTATGCCGAGGATCCGGCCTAGCTCACCTTATGGGAGCACAGCACCGACACAAAATGTATTCCATTATTTATTTATTTATTTATTTATTTATTTATTTATTATTATTATTATTATTATTATTATTATTATTATTATTATTATTATTATTATTATTTATTTTGTAAAAAATGTACTCCAAATGTACTCCATTATTACGTTCCGCTATTTCCACAAAATTGAAAAGAGAAAATTACACACCCATCATAAATGTCATAGAGGATAGTGGTGAAGATTCATACGCAAAGGAAGAGATCTTCTCTCATATTGAAACCGGGAAGCTCTCGATCGGTCCCATTTTTCCCGGGCCACACATACTGGGTAATGCATTTTATGTGCAATAGATGGTATGGAAAGAAATCAAGGTAATCTGAAACATTGGTCTCGAGGTAGCAGAAAGTGGCAACGAGACGTGCAGAACCCGCATGCAGAAGTGAATTAAAGAATCCTTTGCTGGTGGAGTTACAAAAGAATCAAATGCTAGCTACCAAAGCTTAAAAAAAGCGTACAAGCTGCGAAAGCTTCAAACTAAGGTGGATGGTGCATTTTCCGACCATAAAAAAAAAAAAAAGTGGATGGTGCATTTGTTTCTAGAAAGATCAACCACTTGGGAAATATATTTGTAAAATGATTACTTGTATTGCTTTTTAGAAATAAATAGATGAAAAATATTCTCATTATCAAGGCATATATCAATGGTTGTTGATAATGAGAACAATTACAATTGATTAATTTTTCTAATAATCAATTTTTAAATACAAATGGACCTTTAAAATTCTTCTTTTCCACGGAAAAGCGAAGAATCAAAATAAAGGTGGATTGGGAAAAGCAAGAAAGCAAATAAAAAGAAATAGATTAAGCGTCGAAACTAAAATAATCGACACTTAAAAAAGCATTGTGGAGGACAGCTTGTTTGCTGGTCAATTGCTTATAAAAATTGCAAACATTATGCATTCAAACATAATTAATAGTTCATTTTTTCAAGTAGTATGCTACAAGTATTTTGTTAATACGTTTTCTCACATTTTAAGGTTTAAAGAAGACAGTTTGTCTAAAATGGTATTAGAACACGCGTCAATAGTCTTAATACTGGCAATGTCGTTTTCAGTTTATCACGATGGAGAGGTGAAATATTCCTTAACTAACCACTTAAAAGTGCCTTGGAGACACAATTTTTTTTTTTAATAATAAAATTCATGTTATAGATACATTTTTGACATGTTTATTAAACATTTGAACTTTTGAAAACCATTGTTGTCTGCTTTGCCTAAAAGATGTAAGTGCGGCTATCTGAAAAATTAACGTGGTTAAAGAGTGCTAAATCATAGGAACAATCGCATTATAGTCATGCACGATATCAAATCAATCAGTGTAATCAAGGACAAAAGATGTGGCAATCATTATCGAACATGCACGCCACTATCTCCGTTGACAATCCATACCTTACGAAATCCAGCTACTCCGAAGTTTAGTTTATTTATTACAACCCAATAAATCCCAATTCTTCGTCCTTGGGACAACCTGAGGAAAAATGAACTCCCATCAGGGGACTGCCCTAATTCTAACACTCCTCCTCCTAGCCTCAACATGCCATGCCCTCCCCAGAAAGCCATCCGACCCGAGCCTAGCCGCCCAGTTTCTGGCCCCCCATAACGCAGCTCGTGCCGCCATCAGGATGCCGCCGCTCACGTGGGACCCGCGCCTTGCGACGTACGCAGGTCGGTGGGCTGCGCAGAGGCGGCAGGACTGCGAGTTGAGGCACTCCAACGGGCCCTATGGGGAGAACATATTCTGGGGCAGTGGCACGGGGTGGAACCCGGGGCAGGCGGTGGCGGCATGGGCCTCGGAGCGACGGTGGTACGACTACCGGAGCAATGCATGCGTGAAGGGCCAGATGTGCGGGCACTACACCCAGATAGTGTGGAGGAGCACGAGGAGGGTCGGGTGCGCCGTGGTGGCGTGCTTCAAAGATGGCGGCACGTTCATGGTTTGT
Organism: Eucalyptus victrix; assembly: GCA_016097545.1. Taxonomy (NCBI): domain Eukaryota; kingdom Viridiplantae; phylum Streptophyta; class Magnoliopsida; order Myrtales; family Myrtaceae; genus Eucalyptus; species Eucalyptus victrix. Next base: position 34,068,713 of record CM027837.1, read on the forward strand.
GAGTATGATCCGCCTGGGAATTACATCGGAGAGAGGCCTTATTGAACAATTTTATGATGAGGAGATCTTAAATGTGCCCAAAGTGAATTGAGGGACAAATTGTTTTTACTTGTTAAGCAGTTTTTTGACTATTGGTGATGGGTGTTCGATTCATTCTCTGTAATTAAGGTACGTTGCTACTCTTTTGAGAAATGCGTACAGGCACATCTATGTGTGATTAATAAAATAATGCAAAATTTTCAAATCACCAAGCTCGATTAATCATTTCGAATGTATGAAGAACCGTGTCGTCCAATTCTTTCTATTTTAATTTTCTTTAATAAGCTAATGTTTCTTTTGATAAACTGGCGACGGCTATCTTCACATTTATGTTAAATTACTTTCCGAAGGGATTGTACTTCATTTGAGAATTGCGCATTTATCTTCATTTGCATGTAATTTACTAATATAGTAACACAGAATTTGGGGAAGGAGAGATGAAAAATTCTCCTCCAAGTCTATGATCTATGCCGATATATAAACTGCTAATAAACATGTAACAACTCATTCTAAGTCGAAAAACTTTCAGACGTGTGCACACTTGCACATATAGTTGGCAGATTCTTCTTCTCCACTGGCCACTCCTTACAATAAAAAAGGTGAAAGAAAAGGGGCAAAAGTACCAAAAATGTTCCACACTCATCGTATTGTTTTTAATTTAGTTATAAACCTTTTAAATTGGATCAATTTAGTTCCAAACTTTTAGACATTAATAGCAATTCAGTCCATCTGACCTATTTAGGCTGTAAATTGTTCATGAAGATGCTGGTTATCTTATGTGAGACAATCGGCGTTGGCATGGATATTTTTAATATATTTTTAAAATATTTTTTTCCCTCTTTTCAAACTTTTTTTTTTCTTTCCCTTTACTTTTTGCCAAAGGCCCATCATCGGCCATATGCCATAAACCATGGCCCACAAGGGCTGGCCTCTTTAGGTTGTGCTTGGACAAGGGCTAGTGCTGATGATGCCCTCTTGCCAGATCTGGAGAGGCTCGACGAGCCCTATCGTTGGTAATGGTCAGCCTCGTGTCTTAGAGATAGAGAGAGATTACATGTTAGAGTTGGAGGGGGGGAGAGAGAGGGAAGGAAGGATCCTTCAGTTGTCGAAATGGAATTAACTAAGGTGCTTGTGGGAGAATTACCAAAAAAGTCTTAAACCTATTGCAATTGTGCCAATTCAGTCCTAAACTTTTTTTTTTTTTTGCCAATTTAGTTCTAAACCTTTTATAATTGTGCCAATTCAGTCCTTCCGGCCAAAATTGGCCGGCCGGAGCTGACGTGGACACCGGCCGGAGACAGTTGGCCGGCGAACAATTTTTTAATAATTTTTTTAATTTTTTTTCGATTTTTGAAATTTTTTCGAATTTTTTTTTTAAAATTTTTTTACCTTCTTCTTCTTCCTGCGGCGGCAAGGTGACCTACGCCGGCCACCGCGAGGCTCGCCCGCCGGCCCGGCCAAGGCGAGCCTTGCCCAGCGACGGCGGCGGCCGCCGTTGCCCAGCCAAGGCGAGGCTCGGCCTCGCCCAACCATGGCGAGGTGAGCCTCGCCAGATCTGGTTATGGCCTCGCTAGTGGCTGGCGAGGCTCGTCCTCGCTTGCCACTGGCGAAGGTGAGCCTCGCCCAGCGACGGTGAGGCTGCCATCGCTAGATCTGGTGAGGCTCGACCTCGCCATGGCTGGGCGAGGCAGAGCCTCGCCTTGGCTGGGTGACGGCGGCCTTGCCATCGTTGGGCGAGGCTCGCCCTCGCTTGCCACTGGCGAAGGCGAGGCTGCCATCACCAGATCTAGTGAGGCTCGACCTCGCCATGGCTGGGCGAGGTCGAGCCTCGCCTTGGCTGGGCAACGGCGGCCTCGCCGTCGCTAGATTTGGCGAGGCTCGACCTCGCCATGGCTGGGCGAGGCCGAGCCTCGCCTTGGCTGGGCAATGGCGGCCGCCGCCATCGCTGGGCGAAGTTCGCCTTGGCCGGTGGCCGGCGGGGGCGAGCCTCGCCGGTGGCTGGCGCCGGCCGACTAGAGGAAGAAGAAGAAGGTAAAAAATAAAAAAATCGAAAAAATTTAAAAAATCAAAAAAAAAATTAAAAAAATTATTAAAAAATTGTTCGTCGGCTTAGCTGCTCTCGGCCGGCGTCCACGTCATTTCCGGCCGGCCAATTTTGGTTAAAAGGATTGAATTGGCACAATTATAAAATGTTTATGACTAAATTGGCAAAAAAACAAATTAGGACTGAATTGGCACAATTGCAATAGGTTTATGACTTTTTTGTTAATACTCCCAATGGCGTTTTGAGCAATTCTGATATGGGATTTGTTCTCACTTTATCTTGGCCACGACTTTCCTTTTTTTTTTTTTTTTTTTTCACTTGGCAAAAAGAAGTCGCGAAGCGAAGAAAGGGAAAGAGCACGGGCACAAATGAAACGGCGTCTCTTTTAGAGAGAGAAAGAGATGGTTGAAGATGATGAGAAGAGAATAACTCCGACACAGGACAGAGGAGTGAGAAAATGCGGCTGGCGAGACCAACTCTTGCTTGTGGCTGGAGAATGAAAAAGAAGAAGAAAAAACATTAAAAATTATAAAAAAATTTCATGTTAGTATTGATTGTACCAAGTAGGATTATCAGTATTTATGTTAGCAATTTTCAGGTTAAAATGAATTAATAGACTGAATTGATACAAATGTAAAAATGTTAAAAACTAAATTGGTCTATTTAAAATGTTTGAGACTAGATTGGTACTAATATGATAGATTTAGGACTTTCTTAGTACTTTTCTCAAGAAACAAGAAATGAGAGGAAAAAAGGATTGAAGAATGTGATGAACCATATGTATATATAAGGAAAGCGGATGAGATGTAGAAGAACTATGAGCAAAAAGCAAGACCATTTACACGTTATCTGGCCTTCCTTTTCAACCTATCACGGCGTATCCCAAAGATTAAACTATTTTCTTGACATAAACGATTCAATTTGGGGCACACCCTTTATCTACTCTATATAATTGTACAGATAATGTCAAGAGATAAACCTTTATTCGGATCAGTGATTTAGCAAAAAATAATCGGAGCAAAATTTGCATGAAATAGGAATTTCCATGAAGAGCACTGGCCGAGTAGAATTGCATCTTCAGTCACTTCACTTGAAAAGAGCCATTTTTTTGTTGGTGAATGATGAGATTGAGGAATATGAGCTCTATCTATAATCTCTAGATATCTCTTTTTCCTTAAATGATGAAGAGGACAATTATATATGCGCTTACATCGAAATCTTCGCAATATAAGTTATCCTAGTCAAGGCCGAAACTGGTTAAATAACTTGCTAAACCATGCACATAGCCTAGGTTATAATGCATGCCAATTTCTCCCATGTGAATGCTTTGCTTAGTAATAAATATTCTATAAATTTGCTAGAATACTTAAATATTGAATCGTGTATTTACCTAATAGTTTAAACTTTTAAAACAATTTATTTTATTCCCGCAAAATTTTACATAGTGCTAGAGTAAGATGTCTAGCCCTTATTTGCTTACCAAATTATATACTTTCAGAATATTAAATATGCCTTCATCTAACATTTTAAACTTTGAAAATAAATGATAGTAGTCTTACAAAAATTTTACATAAATGATTTCCAAATTCATTTAGTGATTGGTCCTAAATTCAAATGGACACAAGATCGTGTAAAATGGTTGTTTTTCTCTAGGGGTCAAACTTTGCCGTTACCGGTGAATTCAATCTCTCGTTTTCTAAGAATTGCAATGGTGACCTACATGGCAATTTTTGTTTTTACCTTTCGATAGTTCTTCCAATATCTTTATAGAGGCATTCCGTTAGGCATCCTAATCTTCCTCCGCGAGATTCTCTAATTGCTTTTTGACTTGCGCGCTGATTTAGGGATAATTTGTTTTTGCTCCAGATCCTTTAGCTACGGTTATCCTTTGATCGATGGATCATTCTTGACTCAAACTTTTACCATTTTCATGTTATGAGTCGTCGATAGTTGCTGCCTATCATGGTCTAGTTTGGGACGTTAGTTTCTCTGTGTGTTCTCAGTTTCCGGATCTGATGTCAACATTTATGAACGACCGAATATTCGACAATGTAACTAATGTTGCACTTTGAAGAAGGGAAATTTTTCTTGGCCTCGCATGAGTTTTTATGCCAGTTAGTTCATTGATTGAGCTCTTGGACTTAAAGACTCAAGAATTCTTCTTTTTGGCCAATGAAACTCTTGTAATATTTTTTCTTTCGCCAATTTCGGTGGAAATAGAAGAGCACGAGAACTCCTAGAGGTTTACACGCTTGTGATGGAGACTATTGAGCCGAACCCCATTGTTTGAATGCACCAAATAAACTTTGAAGACTGACTCAAAGACAGAATATATCAGAGTCCTGATATCAGCCCAAAATGTTGTAGTGACACTCGCAGATATAGCATGTAGCGATGGCAGCGAGGTTGATTCGGGAGACGGGGCCATTCTGTTGCATGTGCTACCCTGATCATTTCTGTAGGGAATATCGGATTCCCAAAAACTGGATTTGACATTAAATTGAACCCCTAAAACAAGTGTGGAAGACGAGCCCGGGAAAATCACATGTATCACCGATCCTAAGGCATATCATAGAATCGAATGTACATTGTTAGCCACAGATTAAACACCGATGCTGATATGAGGAAGAAAAACTGATCCCGTTCAATCCAATGACGTCAATTCACTTTTTCCGTACTGTCAAAAGGTGCGTTCCTCTCTATCTTTTCCCCCTCAAATACGTCCTCTCCAAAGGACGTGTCCCTTCTGTAAAAGACGTTCCTCCAAAAGTTACAACCCTTCAACATATCCTTCCATCCATGGGCCCTAATCTTGTGGGCCAAGCTTTTAGGCCCAACATGGGTGGATGTGCCAACTTAGGCCCATCACATTAATTAATAAATAAAACCATCAATTTCCAACTAGAAGCTGGAACACGTCCTGAACCCAAGATGGATTTTTAAGCAACGTTCAAGACCCACCTTTTGTTAAGTTTTCTTGAACTTGAAACTTATCTATTCACTCATATCTCTTGGTCTATTTTGAATTTCAAGGTAAATATATATCACTGTGCATATAACCAAGTGTGTTTAGAAGAGAATTGTTTTCTAGCCACCTAATTAGTCGGGGAAAAACTGAAACACTCATAGCAAGGGAAATTGGTCTAGGAAAATTCGTCTAGCAAGAAATGAGTTCCCAAATGATGAGTTTGCTCCTCTGTGGACACTTGCTATTTCGTTTAACACCCTAGAGAGAAATGACTCTCGGTCAAACCTCAAAGTCTTACCTACCGTTGAATACTGCAAGTAACGTCGACAAGCTAATGGCTGAATATGAAGCCCATACCATAAGTTGTGCTCGTCAAGCAGCTTCAGTTCACAGGTTCTTTATCTGATGCTGAGCTCTGTGGAAATCAATACGACTCCCGTGGCAATCTCGGCATGAGCATGACTTCAAGTGGCGTTGCCCTTTCTGCTGTCAACCCAAAGCTCTCGGACATATCCACCAGCGAATCTCCAGGAGTTGATTCGTGGAATGAATGCAAGAATCTAGCCCAGATAAAATTGCTAGAATATTTAAATAATAAACTATGCTTCATCTGATAACTTAAACTCTTGGAACAATTGATAGTGATTTTACAAAATTTAACAAAAATTTATAGATTCAAGGCTAAAGTTAATTCCAAGACAATTTTTTTTTTTTGTTGATTGAGGAATTGCCGAGATCACCCTTCGAGAGTCACACGACCCTCCAGTACCCAGTGGCACCATCGGACCTTGCCGCAAGCCGTTATTAAGACATAAACCTCAAGGGAGGCTAGCCCAGGACTCCAACATAGAACCCCCCACTTCAGATACTTTAGCAACAAGAGGATTCGGACCCTCGATCTCTGCAATGAGGGAGAGAAATCACACCAACTGTGTTGCTCGTGGTTGGGCAAATTCTTCTCCCATCCACAAATTGTAAAAACTCAGAATTGAAGTCCTTCACGCTCAACATCCTTATGGGCCGTGGCTACTAAGAAACCTCTCAGGACTGAAGTTCAAAGGGTCATGCCACATTCTTGGATTGGTGTGGATTTTCCACGAGTTGAACATCAACCTTGTGCCTTTGGGGACATGGTATCCACCGACGATGCAATCATCGACGGATAGGTGCGGCATGGATAACGGGGCTGTCAGGTGCAATCAAAGAGTCTCCTTAATTATGGCCTGGAGGTAGGTCAGGTTGGCGATGTCGGATGCTTCCACATCTTTGCTTGCCAATTTGAGTGTCTAATTCTTTTTGAGCATTTTTCCGGGAGTGAAGATTGTCCAGTAACAGAGAGATTGCCCATGTTGTTGTGACCACAGTAGAATTACTGTTTCCTGCTGTCATCGTCTTCCGATAAAAAAAATTCCAGACTTGTTAGATGTGAGATATGCAAAGTAACTGAAACAAAGTCTTTATTCACATCACCTTTCTTCTATGGGCAGAGTAGTGCTCTAAGTATAGCAATAACTAAGTCTAAAGTCATATCCTCCTTCTGCCCCGATGAGTGCCACTTTACCAGGAAAAACGAGCATGCATGCATTGCTCGAGAAGGAGAGAAATGAAAGAGCACCAGCATGTGGCTTTGGCAATCGTACCAGCATCAGAACGTCCAATTTCCGATCCGTTGAGGGACGAGAGTTTACTGTCCATGAAATCTCGATTGCTGCTAGATTCCACCAAATCCTTGTTAGGTCTCTTGCTTTCCTCTAACCATCCACCTATGATTTTGTTCATTTCCTTCGCAGTCCTCCTCATGGCCCTCTCATGGCCGCCCAGGTCGAAACCAACCCACCGTTAAGGAACATTGCTGACAAGATTCTATTACGTGACCAGCACTGACAAAATGCTTTAAGAATATCCCACGTTCCCCGCAGGTACCATTATTAAATACGTCAGCAGAGAAACGAGGAACATATATATTTACCGTTTTGAGAGCCAGATCAAAAGATAAGGGAAGTAACGATAATGAAGATGCATAAAAATAAGGCCATGCTTTTTCTACTCTTCAATTAACTTAGACACTTATTATTTAGTGTTTTGACCATACCATCCCTTATGGGGCTTACCACTTCTAATACAACTTTATAAAAGTGTTTTTTTCTTTTAAATTATTTGGAAGATGCTTTTTATTTTATTTCTTCTTCTTTTTCTTTGCGGGTCTGCTTTCCTTCTTCTACTTGTTTTCGATACCTTGACATCTCATTCTCCACTTTTGCAAGTCTTCGCTCTATTTTCTCTCTTGCGGGTCATTCTTTTCTTTCTACACCTCCACTCCTTCTTCTTCTTCTTCCACAAACCCCATCGTCCTTCGCACTTTTGCTGGCATTGACATTGGGCTCACCGATGACCTCCCCAACAAGTCCTTTTTCTCCACCTCACATAGGCTTTTCTTGCACCATGGAAGGTCTTTCTTCCCTTATGTAGGCATAAAAGTCTAGGGCAATAGACAAGTCATGTTCTTTTAGGTAATATGAAGCGGGATTTGAATTGATGGTCTAATTTGATTTCAGTTTTAATGCCATGTCTAAGTGTTGAAGTAAGCAATTCTTTTAGAGATTGTAGATGCCGGAGAGATTTGTGAAAGGAGGAGTGGGAGACATAAAAAGAAGCCAATGACAAGCAATAGAGAAAACAAAGAGACAATTTACAAGAATTGATAAGTGAGACGTCAAAGCGTGTAGAGAAAAAAGAAGAACGAAAGTGGGATCCATACAAAAAAAAAAAAAAAAGAAACAAAAAAAAGGCATTGACCAAATAATTAAAAAAAAGATAATTTTTTTTTAAAGTTGTACCAAAAGTGGTGGGCCTTATAAGGGATAATATGGTCATAATACTAAAAAAAGGAAGTGTACATGCCAAACGAGGAGTGGAAATAGTGCCGCCCAAAAATAATAGTTATATCCAAAAATTAAATAGGAGATAATGACAAATTATTCCTGAATTTTGACTCAATATGTAGTGTAATCCATGAGATTTTAATTTGTTCAGTGTGTTCCTAATAATTAATTTATTCAATATGATTCCTGAACTTTTGGTACTAATTCAATTTAGTTCATAAACTATTTGAAAATATTCAATATTATCTTTCCTTTTATTAAAGTTTATGGACCATATTGAATATTTTCACTTAGTTGAAGGACTAAATTGAACACATATCAAAAGTTCAGGAATTGTATTAAATAATTTAAAATTTTATGGACAACATTGTACACTGCGCTAAAGTTCATAAACCACATTGAACAAATTAAAAGTTTAGGGTCCACATTAAATAAATTAAAAATTTATTTGTTACATTGCACATTGAGATAAAGTTTATGGACCATTTATATTATTTTCACGTAGATTCGCTTGTTGGACGATATGTTGAATGTTACGACAATTAAATAAGTTAGGTAGCACCGAGAAGCAGACAATCCAAATAATGTCATTAATTGGCATTATATTGAACGGCTTCTCCAGATATGGCAATTTTATTTTCCTTATCCGGCAATTCGTGAAAAAGAAAATTTATCCTGTTGCACCAAGGAACGAAAGTGGGGAAAAAAGAGAGGAAAGAATAGAGTGAATTTTTCGATTTTCATACTGTAAGTCAAAAGAATGCTAGTGGCGGGCACTGCCGGCCGACTAATTTAATAGTAGTACTTTCCTTTGTAGGGCAAATCACTGGGATGGTATAGCTTACCTAAACAAGAACAATCTAAAAATGAGAGAGAGAGAGAGAGAGAGAGAGAGAGAGAGAGAGAGAGAGAGAGCTTGGGAATTGGGAATAAACTGACAATGTGGCACCACTTGATCGAGATATCAACGAATTAAACAAAGATAATATCGTTTTATTTTAGTGACGTATTTATCATATACTTTCGTGTGCAATTAGCCAGTTAAATACTATATCAGTCTCTCGCGATAAATATATTTGTCCATCATGTAAAAGTTTATTTATTTATTTTTCATTTGAAAAGTTGTGATATTTCTATCTTGTGAGGATAAGTTGATGCATTTTTTTTTTTTGTCTTTGTTTGGCCTTACCTATTCGGAAGTGCTAGGAAGTTTGTAACAATTTGTATTAATGTGGATTCAGCATACAAAATGCATGTATTCGTGTCGTTTTCTTTATCTTTTTGCCAAATATTAACTTTTTTGGCATATAGACAATCCCTATGCACTTTCGCCAGATAAATGTCGCACGAATTTGGAATTTAACAATGTTTGACATAAAAACTGAAGGAACCTTAGACAAAATGAAAATACAATAGAGAACATTTAAGGACAAACCAGACAGTTGGGTTTGACAGGTGGTGTGGCGGATGCACATGATACTTTCTTCCTTTGGCAATAGCGAGCATGTAACAACTCGTTCAAATTTAGGGAGGTAAGAATGTCATGTAATCTTGGAAAAAATATTTAAGAATATCATGAAAAAATATGTGAAACAAGTGGATGAGATTAGGAGTGAGTAGTTCCATGATCGATCCATGTTTCACTTAAAACTTGAAACCCACCCTACTAGGATTGATTCTCTAATTTTTGGAACTTGAATCTTGTATATCTTGGAGTGTGGAATCTACTCTATCAATCGACTCTAATGTCTATCCGTGAACCAACCAATTCCTTTTTTTTTTGGGTCATGAAGAATATAAAACTCTTCTATTAGTAAACCAGATAAAAGGTTGATTATGTTGCTATAGTAAACCAAGCTGTGCTCAAATTACTTACTATCGGTTCTTTTTTTAGAGTGGATATGTCATGAAGTTTTTGCAGCATTTGCATTTCTCGTCTTTGTAGAGTTCGTGAGTTGGTTGGTGCTCTATCTAATTATCCTCTTCAAAGATTTTGCTCTTTCTGGTGTTGTCTTGGTATTGTTCACGGGCATTTTCATGAAGTATTACACAAATTCAAACTCATCAGAAAATTCTTAACGATTTGTGTAGGCATTTTTTTTAGTTAATAGTTACCATACATATACCTTGTAGACTTGTTGAATATGCTGTGAGCATGAGGTTTGACATGTGTAATAGGTCGGTGTGGACTGGATCACACAACACTAGTTCCATATATTTGAAGCCAAAAGCTAGACTGATTCCAAATTGAACCAGAAACCACACAGGGTCTCATACCCAATTCCACTTGGGAGCCATGCTCATCTAGATGATATATGAATAACAATGAACAAAAGGCAAGGCCGGTGTTGCGTGATCTTCATTTATGTCCTATCACAATGGATAAAAAATTAAAAGGAATTTCTTTGTATAAATACCAGGAAGGGAATGAAACTTAGCTAAGAAAATTTGAAACGTGAAAATGTTAAAAAATATGGTAGGAGATACTCATTATCTCTAAACTCTAAAAGTCAAAGTTTCCTTGGATTTTATGCATTTTCCGCTTACACTTTCCAAGAATGAATTGAACAAAAATATACCTTTTAAGAGTACCAATAAAGGGAAAATTCCAAATAATGACATAAAATGTTCTCATTTTTAAAAAAAATAAGAACTTGAAGTGGACCTTATTTCAAATAAAATCCCGAAGTGGTTATGGCTATTTCAAATAAAAACCTATTCTCGTCGGCTCGCTAGCTAGCAAAATATTCCGGCGATAGGGATATTTTCGTTAAAATACAAGTTAAATTTAAATTAAATTAGAATGAAAAATTTTAAAAAAATAATAAAAAGGAAAAACATAGGGGGGGCCCGCCTGTGTTTTCCTTTTCTTAGTTTTTTTTTATGAAAAGAAAGAAAGAAAGAAAATTAAAATTTTTAAATTTTAAAAGACAAAATTGCCCTTTATAGCGGGTAAATTCAAGGCATTCCTTGAGATTGATATGGGCACATCAGGTCCTTATTTGGGAAAATGATGGCACTTCGGGCCCTTATTTGGGAAAATGATGGCGCTTCGGGCTCTTATTTGAAGCAATGTCTACTTCATGTCCTTATTTAGAATTTTCCCTACCAACAAATCGTGAATTTGACCTACAAAAAAGCATCAACTTTAAGGCTTGGGATAAATATATAGAAACTTTTTAAATGGTTCAAGAAAAGGCAAGGATAGACCAACAGAGGAAATGGCATGGACTTTTGGGTTTGGTACAAATCTAGCGGAAGTCTCTTAACACCTTTAAAAACTAGGAATATTACGTCAGATACGCTCCCCTAACTGTGTTTGCTATATAAATTCTTAGGCTATGTTTGGTCATTTGGATGTTTAGTTAGGATAGGATTACGTATGATAGGATGATAAATTTAGGAATTTTGTAATATTCTACTCACTATAGTAAACTTCAATAATAATATCAGACGCTTTTATATTATATTTGGCTTATTGTTTAGTATAAATGTCTAATTTCATATCAATACGAATAAAACTAAATATGCACCAACGAAGATGGTAAAAATATTTTGTGATTATCTATTAAAGAAACTACAAACGCATAAATGGAGGTAACCTCCATCAATCAATCCATGATTAATTAACGACCTAAATCTTAAATAGCAAATGAGCTATTATAGCTTTCTAGAGCCACAATTTCGACTATGACATGAAACGTGAACAAGCTCCAATAACGTTGGCAAGTTAAATTAGCAAGTGAATGCCAAATCTAGTAAGAGAGAGAAGACATGATCATTCTCCTTCCAAAATTTCGAAAAGTATAGTGTTTCGACTCTCTCGTAACTTCGTGAAACTTCAAAGTGAATTACAAACCTATGGAGGAAAATGAGCTTCAATTTTCTTGTTGCTTTCGTGGACTTTTGACGTGAACTAGAGAGTTACAAGGGAAAGGAGCTCCGACTTTCTCACTATTTTTGTGGAGCTTTAATGGGAACTAAAGAATTATGGATGAGTCGTGAAGTTTCAACATGTACTAGAGATACAGAGAAAAATGAGACGGAGAGCGTAGGGTTTTATTTTAGAAATCACATTGCCCTTATTCTTCTAGAATTTAAAAAAAAAATTATTTTTAAGTTTAAATTTGTTCGTTTAAAACATTAGTCCTTCAACTTCATTTTTGTTTGTCTATTTTTTTACTAGTTTCCTCTCTTATTTATTTATTTATTTATTTTATTCCGGTCCATCATTCCTTAATAATAATTGTACTAAACAATTTATTATACTAACATACCTAAAATATTTAATAAATATACTAAATATAATATATATTATATAATAGAAAGAAATTTATTTATATAAATAAATAAAAACGAAAATTGTTGTTCTTTTTTGTTATTTCATATTTTCTTTTTATATTTAGCATTCAATTATTATTAATTTTATTAATTTAGGAAATTTTTTATTCAAGACAAATACTTTTTTTTTATTATGGATATTAGAAATTCTATTTATCTTTATCCAACTTTCCTCATGAGATATTTTTATCTGGCCAATGTCCCTTTAATATACAACCTTATCTTATTTTGGGGAACAAAATACAAATTACGATAAAATTTATATTATTTTAATTTTTATCTTGACTATGAAACGTAGTCTTATTTATTTATTTATTTTATAAAGGATTAGATAGAAGACTTTGTTTCTTCCTTTAACGGTGTTTGGATAAAAGTTCTTAATTTGTGGTTGGTATTGCCAGTCCACTAATTTAATATGGGAACTTCCCATTGTAAGGCAAATGAGGGGGTTGGGACTAAAAAAGAACAATCCAATAGTGAAAAGTACAAAGAGAGTTTGGGAAAAGGGAAAAAATGACAATGTGGCACAAAATTGAAACTTGATCCAGATATAAATGAATTAAACAAAAGATCTCAAAGCAAGACATTTCATAGGTCTATAAATCATAAAATTAATCGGGGTTGAGATGACTCAGGAATGGTGTCCTTTTTTAATCTTGAGGAACAATGTCATTTTATCTTCCTGATGTGTTTATTGTTCACTTTCATGTGCTATTAGCCACATTAATTTTATGTCTATCTTATGTTCGGGAAACTTAACCATGGATATTTTTGTTCACCAACTAAAAGTTTATACAACTTTTTGTGTCATTTGAAAAGTTATCATCAAATCAAACCTATGACATCATACTCATTTATTTTGTCTCAGATTTTTTGTGAAAATCTTCTTAAGATACCATTGACGGCATAAACTCCCATTACTTTTAAAAATAGCTCCAGAGAAATCGCTCTTTGCGAATAGGGATGCCAATTTTGTGTACTCTTCAATCTCGATAACGATTGGAGACAACTTCCTGTATTAGATCTGATATAAGTTCATGCTTATGTGGTCCCACATTTTATCGAACATGTGTTAAAGGGCTTGGTCAAAGAGATAACGTGCATTGTTAAGAGGGACAACTCGTTTGAAATCTTCACAATCAGTAATAACAAGAGCTTAGATCATCAAAACAGATTTGACACTGATCGATTCCCACACAAGCGCGTCTGTAGATTTCGTACTTTATTTATCTCAAGAAACAGCCGAGAACAGAGCACGTTCAAATCGATCAAGAGAAGGATGTTTACACGTAGTGGTTTCCGGCCGAACATGAGCAAAGTAATCACCAAAGAAAGTTCCTAAGAATGGAATCAGTGATAGAGACAACGGAAGCTACAATTCAAGCTCCTCGTAAAATGTGCTCGAGAACAGGGTAGAAGAGAGTTTGTCAAAATATGTCTAGAATTTGAGCCAATGAACGAAAGCGACCCAAGATAAATTAACGTAAAATCCGAAAGTTGATACCTGTTGTCTTCCACCATGGAAATCTAATTTTCCTGTTCGGCATTGGAGTCTAAAGTGATACTTTCAACGTAAAAAGGAAAGTCAATATTGGAGTCCAAGTAGGAAGAGGAAGCAACTTTCCTATTTTCAATTCAGAATATTCAATGCGTGCGTTCTCAGGGCGTTTGCTTTTCTGACGGGCAGAGCGCAGATATATTTAAATATGTACTCGGGGGCTGCTCACGAAGAATTGGTGAGGCGACTTTGACCGAGTGCTTGGTGTGGGTTTTCTGTTGATTTTCTTCGTAAAATTACACTAATAATTTTAGTGTTGAAGCCGATTAAATTTTGGGATAAGATTTGTGAATTCCTTTGAGATTGAGAGATTAATCGTGTAAAACAGTGGGGTTAAATTTCTGTTTGAATTTACTGGATGTAATTAAGAGTTGAGAAATACTGAAGTTATTTGATTGATTTGTGTGATTGTAATATTTGTTATATTGCTTAATGTATAATAGCATTCTTTGCTGTCCACGTGGATATAGGTCACTTTGATTGAATCATGTAAACTGGCATCCACTTTATTTTCTTATTCTATTTAATTGTTGTTTGATTGCTTCTTTTTTGCAACAATTGGTATAAGCATTAGACTTAATTGAGCTAAGCAAATCAATGGAGATGATGCAGAAATGGTGAGAATGGACAGTTTGATGGGAGGATGTTAGTTTCTAGAAGATGTAGATTGATGATTACCAATACCAAAGAAATTTGCACTTACTCCTATTTGGGAAGAAGTAAGGGTTGATGAAGCCAGCTGATTGAGAGTCATTGAATAGACAAGCTTTGGATGTTAGTCAGTTGACGTTTGCTTGTAATGTTGCGTTTAACATCATTAAAAAGAAGACTACTGTGGGCTGATGAAGGCTCTATTAGACATACAATAAGCCATTTCCGATTAACAAGGTCTATTTGATACAATGCCTATATAACTTAAAGGTGGACGATCGTGTGTTAATTGCTTATTATATAAATGAATTCAATGTGATTGTTAGTCAGTTGAGTTCAGTTGATATTGACTTTGAGGATGAGGTCTGTGTTTTGATTCTATTATCTTAAATGCTTAATAGTTGGAATACTATTGTCACTGTCGTTAGTAATCCCTCTAGGCCAAGAAGCTTGACATTTGATGAGGTTCATGACTTGCTTCCGAGTGAAAATATTCGTAGGAGAGAATCTAATGAACCTACATATACTATTTTAGTAGGTGAAAGTAGAGGAACAACTAGTAATCGTATTTATAGAAGTAGTATAAATTTGATCATATGTAGTTAGTCTACAACTGGTGGTTTTGTATGTTGGAGTTATGGCAAGAAGGGATTGCCTTAAGCTGAAGAATGAAAATGGCAAGGGAATTAGAGTTTAATCTACAAATAATGTTGTGATTGTAGCTTACTACAATTCAAATAATATTGATTATGTCTTATCTATCATAGGATATTTGTCATTTGATACACATATTATGGATTCTGCTTGTTTGTTTCATGATATACCAAATAAACATTAGTTTTTTTACTTATAATGCATGAGTAATGATAAAGTGTAATTGGGAAAGTGCCATATTGTGGGTGTTTGTGATGTTATAATCAAAATGAATGATGGTATCATAAAGACATTGATTGGAGTGAGGCATGTCCCTAGACTTGAAAAATAATTAGATTTCTTGAAGTCCCTTAGATTCAATGGTGTTTATCTTCTGGAAGGTGAAGTTCTAACAGTTATTCGAGGTACCCCGGTGATAATTAAAAAAATCAAGCAAAATGGCCTACATGAGCTTTAAGGTGAGAGTGATGATTTTCACCATAGAGAAGATATATGCATCTGTTCGAGAGTTTGAATTGTTGCTTGATGCATTTGGGACACATTAGCAAGAGAAGCCTAAAGGTTTGAGTGAAAGGAATCCTATGTGTGATTATGTGTCTAATGAATTGAATGTATACAAGTGCCGTGAGTTAGACAAATGGGAGAAAGTTAAGTTCAATACAATCATAAGATAAACTGTAGAAATTGTAAAGTTAATTCACTTGAATATTTGTGGGCTATCGTAATTTTCTCTGAGGAAGGGTGTTAAATTTATACCAACAATTGTGGATGACTAAGGGAGAAGGACGTGAATGTTTGTGCTTAGGCACAAGTATGATGCTGTTGTCATGATTAGACAATTGAGGGCTTTGATAGAAAAGGATACAGAAAAGACAATTAAGTAGGTACGAACTAATCGTAGAGTTTTGCTTGGGTGTGTCAAAACTAATGTTACAGAAGGGTTGAGAATGCGACAGAGATCCTCATAAAGGGATTTCTGAGGTCAAACTTGTGGTTTACCGATTTGACATTTGTTTCTGACTTTTGGCAGGAGTTCCACATGTGGCTCTTCCTCATGGGCGGCAGCATGAGATCCAGAGGTATAAGTACGTCTTATTTCATCAATTCGCACTACGTTTCAACACCAGGAACCGGAGTGTCTTTAGTCTATCGTCCGATTCCAACGGCGATATTTCTTCACCGTAGCTTTATGACAACGATCCAGCGGCAGGCCTCACGGTGCTATGGACTCTGTCAGTGGCTTTCTTTGCCTGCAACAATGCCAAATGTCAAGCACCAACCATATATCGGATAGTACTTTACATGGTAAAAACGTTCCATTTATCGATTCACTGTAACTTACCTCTTTCTCCCAATCGGTACATCCTGTTAGGATCGCAAGTAACAATGCTTGCGCAAAGAGTGCAACTATAATCCCCGTCCAGAGGCCCTACAGCTCGATAAGAAGAAAAAGCAATTATAGGAATATCGGATTGACTACCAGTTACGATGAAAGGAAAGGACGTTTTGCAGCAGAATGGTAAGGTAAATACCTTTCCACCAAAGTGACAGACAAAAGCTAGGAATACGGCCACTGGAATACCCAGCAAATAGTAGGCACCCAAATTGATGACGGCTCCAATCTTTTGCCATCCACATCCTCTTGCAATGCCTTAAAAAAATGCAACATTATATAGCATAAAAAAAGTCGAAGTACAAATCGGCTTTAACTTGAACATATTTGAGATTTGACACATTCTCCATCAGCCCTCCCTAATTGTCAGAATAAGTTGTTAAAGTTAAACTAGGTCAGGTGCACCATTAAACTGTAATTATAAGCAAACTTCGTGCATACCTGAAAGCACGGACTGAATGCCATCGATAAGATGGGAAGTTGCGACTAGTACCAACATATCTCCCACATAGTTCACTATTTCTTCTTTTGTACTATAGAGGTAGCCCCACGCCCTTCGACAGAAGATCATGAGAGAACCAGCAAGCAAGCCTTCCGTGGCAACCATCATTAAGGAAACATAAATTGCCAAACGAGCTGCTCGTGGTCTTCCAGCACCCAATTCATTTGAAACTCTCGTGCTGCCAACAATAAGGCCAAGAAAGGGTGAGACTCTGGAATAGCTGCATCGTCTGCAGGATCCACTGAATTAAGTAAAGGTTAACCAGTTAAGATTACCTTATTGAACCACTGAGTCCTAAAGGTATCATGAAAACCAAGGAGCAGGTATTCAGGCTGAAACAAGCACAGGATACTAAGTTCACATTGTTTAAAAATGATAACAACTGGTGCCAAGAGGTTAGCAACTTTTTTTGCCTCTTGTTGACACAAAGTACTGATGCACCTGATTGAGAGGACTGATGTTTCGAGTTTTGGGTTGGGTAGAAGTCCTGATAATAAGACCATCATTTCAAAGGACCAAATCTCGAAGCTGTTGCAGGCAAAGAACCAAACAAAAACATCATGATTGCTTCGAGCTACAGAATCATGAAGACCCATGTCGATATTGTACAAGGAATAGTGTCAGAGCCAATTAATAAGAAAATGTATCCCTTCGAAGTCGTAAAAATCACATCCTGAACATAAACTAGAATAAAAAGGTTGACAGCCCATTGATGATTCTGAAAAAGAATTATGACCATCATTGGTTTCGTATACTGTCCCGCAAGTTTTTTATCTTTTATAATATAGTTTTTGACAAAAGTGAACTAGGAGAAGCATAAAAGCTAGAGAATTACCAGATCATGACAGCAGAAGGAATTGCTAATTTTAGAAATTCAGGAATCCCATGAAAGGCCTCCTTGGAGAAACCAGTCCAAGTTCTTTTGCAAGACGGTGAAATTCTAACATATATTGCCAGTAACAGCACGTTTATCCAGTACGAGATAGCATTTGCCATAGCAGCGCCTTTGTTTCCGAGTCCTGATTTGAACACCAGAAACCAACATATGAAAATATGCAGGAATGTGGTGATTCCTGAACTGACCATCATTGGAACAACATTATTCTGCGTCTGCAGAAACCTGACATGGCACTGCAGGAGCGCATACGCAAAAATGCTAGGGATCATGAAGCGAGCATAGGATCCTGCCTCCGCTGATATCTGAGGATCTTGCTTGAAGAATAGAAGGATTTGGCCAGTGTTGGCCCAAATGATAGCTAGTGGAATGCTAGCCAATAGGAGAAATATCATGGCCCTCTGCTTGTGGATACCAAGCATGTGGTATTGCTTAGCTCCATAAGACTGACCGCAAAATGTATCCAATGCACTTGCCATTCCTACCTGTCATGGACCAAGCATCTATAAGATGGTGGTTGGAGCAAATTAGACGTCCCAAATGAAATTTAAGAAGTTTGTCACTATATCCTAGGAACCCAAATGAGGTTGGAAGGAGCATTAGGAGTGTGTGGCCATATTTCACTCAACTTATATCCGGTTCAGGAATGTGCACAAGGAAATTCTTTCATCTATTGCATTTTCGGAATAGGATCCCCAACAATCTTTTTTTAAGTGCAGTTAACAATTGTGCTGATTTGTGGCTAACACCAACGTTAAGTTTCCAATCTTGGCATTGCTAAATCTAGCTAGAAGGGAGAAAATCACACATTTAGCACACTGAGCTTATTGAGAGATAATATATTCAGTAGATCAATCTTAGTCAAACTGCAATAATCTGAAAATGAGCTAAGGTTAATAGACGGGCAATCTATACATGGTACTTGGAAAGCAGGCCCGCAAGCAGTTTTAATTGATCCAACAATTGCTAAACTCTGTTTATTCAACAGGAAAGAGAACTCATATAATCATGTCAATAATAGAAGTGGCACTATACATCTTTCAAGATAAATAATATCCTGGAAGAAAACTTTCATAGAAGTGACATAGTATGATGCTACTTTTCAATTCTTAAAGTCTTTCATCTCTTACTTGGTTTATCTCAAGATTAAAAGAGGAAGAATTGTTGGGTCTTACCAACATGCTAAAGCCAGTCACAGAAGCGAATGACGTGGCCATGGAAGCCCCGGAAAGTGCTAGCTCTCCAAGATGACCCACAAACATCACCGAGATCACCTGCAAACAATATATCATCAGGTTCACTGATACCAATGGCCCAGCCAATGACAGTTGCTGCTTCATTTCCGAGATAATCTCGTCTTTCTTGAATCCATTCCCCAATGTGGATGTCGCCTTCTCCTGGGGAACCGCTAACAGGAGTGACTCCAAATGCTGTTTCTGTTCTTCCACATCCATAGATTGCTTCCTCTGTGCTTTTAGGCTGAGTGAGGGAAGCGGAGGGAAAAAAACAGGGCAATAGCTTTTTAGATATCGTAGAGATTCTCTCTGCACAAAACGACCAAGTAACTCGTATGCTTATCTTCTCGCATGTTTGGTGAAGTAGAATTTGACAGACTTTGTCGCGTTAGATTCCTTGCATTAAATATCTCAAGCGTTTCTTTAATCTACGGGTGAGAGCTTCTGACGTGTTAAATGCAACTAAAGTGAACCGAGACAACCAGAAGACCCCAGCGAATGAGACAACTTGTGTCCTTTTCACAAATATAGCTGGAAAATCAGCATTCCTTTTTATTTTGCTTGAACTAGAATATGAAAGTCCACGTAGACATCGAGCTTTAATATTCGATCTTCAATCACTCTCTTGATTTTCCAATCAATGATACACTGAATCTAACCATTGGAGTTTAAGAAAGAAACAGAAAACGACAAGCTTGTCAACAAGGGTGGGCTAGAAAAACGGTAGAAAAGTAGGACACGATTACAAAGAAGAAAGAAGGAAAAGGGAAAAGAAAGGAAGGAGAAAAAAGAAGCAAGAGCATTCGTGCCTAGAAGCTTCGGAGATAAGGACAAGACGGATTAACTCTGTTTCACAGTGTCTGGAAAGGAGTCGTACTTTTTGTTCATTTAATCAGGAGGAATCTTCAGAGTTAAGCCCTAAATTCGGATTCATGTGAATTACAAGTTTCTAGGTTCAACTAGGGGTTGTTAAGTTGTGAAATTAAGTAAAAATAGTAGTCTAGAATGTTGTGAAATTATGGGACTTTTGTTTTCAAGGAGACATGGGAGTTTACAATGAGGAATTTTTAAAGTTTCATGCGCATTGCTAGAAGTTGTAGCTGGAGGGGACATCTTAAAGGGGATTGTGTTAATCTAAAGAATGAGAATGGTAAGAAAATTAGAGTTTAGTTTATAGATGATGTTGCTGTGAAAGCTAGTACGAGCACCTAGAGGGGGTGAATAGGTGCGAAAATAAGATTTTGCAGAGTAAAGTATATAATTTTGCTTTTAAATCAACGCTGCTTAACAATGGATTATGAAAAGAAAATTAGACTCTAATAATCAAATAAAGTTACGATCAAAGTAGAAGAGATTAGGAAAGAGAATAAGAACACAAGGTTTACAGTGGTTCGGCTTAGTCCAAGCTTACGTCCACTCTTCTGCACTGACAACCCACCGGCTAGATTTCACTAAGAATCAAAAGAGTTGTTACAGTATAGCTCTTCCTTGATTCACAGTGTAGAGACTCTGCTACACTTCCTCAAGGTTTCACAGAAGTACAAACTCTCTTTTTAGTACAAGTTCACGCTCAACAATCAAATTGACAAAGAACAAAGAGCTTCAGACTTTGGAACTTCTCTATTGCGCACACACTCGAATAACTATAACGTCTTCCTTATATACTCCTTGATGCCATCACACCCATTGGCACTTTCCAAAGTAGTTCTTCCAATCTACCCGTTGGACAGAATCAATTAGGGAGATTTCGAGTTATTTAAGGAATATGATGATAGCCCACCAATCCTGCTCGCCCATACAATCGGGATCTAGGTTTCTATAAGTAGAACCTTCCAAGTATACTTCGCCAATCAATGGATCCAAAATCCCTGAATTAATCTCAACTTGAATAATGGATTCCGAGATGCTATATCCAGCCAAGATATATTCTTTAGTCGATAGAATCAAATCCTTAACGAAATACTCAGTTATGAATAAGTCTTTTTTGACGGTCTAGAAACTGTCAATGAGGATAGACTTTAAATCTTGAGTTTGGCGGTCCGGCGGTCTTTAGACTTTGATGAAAGAGTTTGCAAGTCTTTAGACTGGATTGATGGAAACGTTTTGTCAGCTTCAAAACACTCAAGGAAGTTTTCTCCAACAGTTGCAACTGTAACAGACTGTAATTTGGATAATGTTGATTATGTCTTGTTTATCACTAAAAAATTGTCGTTTAATGGATAGATTAAGGATTCTAATTGTTTGTTTAATGTTAGATCAAATAGGAATTGATTTGCTATTTATCAATGCATGGATAATGCTAAAGTGCAGTTGGGAAACAACACTAAGTTCGATGGGTGTTGGTGATGTTAGCATCAAAATGCATGATGGTATTATGAAGACATAAATTTGAGTGAGGCATGTTCTAGAGTTGAAGAATAACTTTGCTTTGGATTCAATCCAAGTATCGATATAATTCAAAAAGCAGTTCGATAAGCTTTGGTGATAAT
Source organism: Eucalyptus victrix (assembly GCA_016097545.1). Taxonomy (NCBI): domain Eukaryota; kingdom Viridiplantae; phylum Streptophyta; class Magnoliopsida; order Myrtales; family Myrtaceae; genus Eucalyptus; species Eucalyptus victrix. Next base: position 34,090,364 of record CM027837.1, read on the forward strand.
GAAAAAAAAATCAAGTTCTTTTAAGTGCTTTGGAATCAATTAGGTATGAATATACTTCAGAAGGTTGTTCAATGTGCTTTCATGATAATGAAAAAAAAAAAAATCAAGCACAATGACTTGTATGAGCTTCAAGACAAGATAGTAATAGATTTCGCTGCAAAGACATCATATCCATCTATTCAAGAGTCTGAATTTTGGTTTATGCATTTGGGACATGTTGGTGAGAGAAGCCCGAAGTTTCTAGGTGAGAGAAATCTACTGTATGATTTTGTGACTAATGAACTAAATATGCAAATGCTATACTTAAACAAATAATGGAAAGTGCAGTTTAAAACAATTATTAGAGAAATCACAGAGATTGCTAAGTTGATTCATTTGGATGTTCGTAGGCTATCGTGATTTCCCTTAAGGAAGAGTGTGATATTTGTGCTAATGTTTGTGGATGACTACTCCAAGAAGACATGGATGTTTATGCTTAGGCACTAGTATGATGCTATTGTCAAGATCAAGCAATTGAGATATTTGATTGAAAAGGAAACAAGGAAGATGATCAATCATATGTAGCCCAACAATAGTATGGAGTTCTATATGGAACTATAAAATGAATTTTGCATAAAGGAAGGTGTGGTGAGACATTGTACCAATGCCAATGAATCATGACATGTTGTAGAGTTGATGAGCACATTGTTATTAGAGGGGGTCCATAAAATGCTTTATAATGCTAATAGAGGTAGAGGATATCTATCAAATACACAACACAACAAGCTAGCTAGTCAATAGATCATCATCCATTGCGATTATGTGTTGGACTCTCGAAGAGGTTTAGTTAGGTAATGTTATAGTTTGTATGTTCTTAGAATGTTTGGTTACCCATAATACTTTCAAGTGAGTGATGGTAAACTCGATAGGAGGTTAAGAAAGTGCATGTTCTTAGGCTATGTATAAGGTGAGTGGGTTTATCAGTTATAGTGCCCAAAATTAAATTCACTAATTATCAACAAAAAAATTACATTTGACAAATCTCTAGTATTTATGGATAAGGCCGATTATAGCAATGTTAATGCAAATCTAGATGGTGTTTAGTTCAAAGTGGAGGTGCAATGAGAAACTATTGAGGTAACGAGTATTAGTAAAGTAGTTGACACAGTGCTTATAGTTGGTTGGAGCCTATAAAGCCAATGGTTACTAAGATGCGTGTCGGATCTCCTCACAAATATGGATGCAACAATAGTTTTGCTTTTATTTGTGATAAATGAGGTTGTCTTGGAAAATCCTTATGAAGCAATTAAAGGTGCAAGTGGAGTGTGGTAATGGTGAAGTTCAAGTGAGGTTTGAACTTGAAAGATATTTGTGGCAATTGAGCCCATGAGGGATTGTGGGAGAGTAGTATGTTGAAAGCTCATAATAGAAGTCCAATACCTACACCTAGAGAGATCTCCAAGAGATGACCTATGTTTGAATTTGTTAACATATCCAGGTGGACTTACTTTCACTAAAAAATTTGAGTCAATAAATTATGGGCCAGCTAGGATATTTTACTTGATATACACCATGCCAATTTTTCAATATAGGACTTCTTTGATATAACTCTTATGTGCATCCCAACAATAGTAAAATTCATATGTTCAACGACACTGGTGTGACTTGGTTCAAATGGTAAGTCAATATGGAGATTGTTAAAATATATCTTGATTTTGAGCCCGTGAATGAAGCTCGACTAGAGATGGATTAAAGGAAGGTCTGAAAGTTCAATATTTGTGAATGTCTACCATGAAATTCTAGTGTGAATGATAACTCTTATATTTCAATAATTAGTTTTTATTCCAAAAATTGATTTTTCTATTTCATTTCTTTGACAAATTTTTGAGTAAAAATATGTATTTGATAAAGACAGAAAATTTTTGTTCCCATAATAGAAATTTGCATGATAACAACACAAAATTTCCCTCTCTTAAATGGTGGCAATGAATGGCAACGGTAGTGAATGGTGACAGTGATCAACGGATGATGGCCAGCTACTAGTGGACGGTGGGTAGCAACTGATGGCCAACAAACGGTGCTAGCTGATCGAAAATGACAAGTGATCGGCGGCTGACAGACGGTGACCGATGGTCGCAAGCCATGGGTAGTAGTAAGTAGGCGGCCAACTAGTAGCGAGGGTGAATAATGAAAAGATTTTATTTCTCATTTCTATTCCAGGAATAGAGAAATAAAAAAAAATTACTTCTCATTTTTATTCCAAACTAAAATTTTGTTTCAAAAATAGAAAAATTGAAATTACTTTATCAAATAAATTTATGTTCCAAATTTATTTTTGAAAACAGAAAAATAGTTCTGACTGGAAATAAAATAGTTATCATGCGTGCATGTTCAACATTGGAATCCAAAATGATAGTGGACTTTGAATGTTAAAAGGAAAGTCAACATTGGAGTCACAAGTCGCTGGAGGAAAAAAATTCCTATTTTTGTTTCAGAATATTCAATGCGTGGGTTGCGAGGGCTTTTGCTTTTTTGTGGGTAGAGTACATATGCAATTAAATATGTACTCGTGGGTTGCTCCAGTGATCACGAAAAATTGGTGATGGATCGTCTTCTACAAGTGCTTGGTGAGGTTTTCTCATGATTTTCTTTGCGGAATTGCACTCATAATTTTAATGTTGAAGTGGATTAAATTTTGTGGTAAAATTTATAGATTCATTTAAGAGATTTAATTATTATCTTGTGAGGAATTATGAGACTATGAGATTAAATACTATGTGAATTAATGAGTGTAAATAGGACTTGGGAAATATATTTGAGTAATTTGAGTATGATTGTGATTTCTACTTTATCACTTCATATATAATTGAAATGTTTATTGCTTTCTTTATAGACGTAAGTCGCTCCGATCAAACCACATAAATTTAGTGTTTGATTTATTTTATCGTTCTATTTATTTTATTGTTTTTTTTTGGGTCGAAAGTAGATAGTTCATTCGATCATCGAACATAACAAGTCTTACAAGACAACGATGGAGAAAATTCCGAACATAAAATTTCCAAAAGAGGTAAAGGAGGGGTGGTCAACCAATTTAGAGGATGTTTGTTGGCACGGTGAGTCCTTGCCAGCCAGTCCGCTGCTCTATTTGCTTCTCGGGGACAATAAACCACCGTAACATTTCTGCACGTTGCTAGTTCTTCTCTGCATTTTTGCACAATTTCGCTTAAGTTCCAAGGAGGCTCGGCCCGGCCCATTACCAAGTCCACGACAGGTAAACAATCACTTTCACAAGTCCACTTAAGTATTTGACTTCGAGTTCCTCCAATGTGCCGCGTTTGAAGCCCTTTCAAGTACAGGATCCCGTGCAACAGAGACTCAGCTTTAGCGTGTTGTGAAGAGGAAACCCTAGAATCGGAGATGAAGCCCTCGACGATTTGCCCAGATGAATCGCGCACAATTCCGGCGATAGAGCAGATAAAATCGCCTAGAACCCATGACGCATCGACATTCATCTTCATCTCCCTTTGTTCCGGTGGGTTCCAGTAAGCAGGTATACTACGATTTGGGGGTTTTGAGTTTTGTTTCATCTGCCATCTGCTGAAGGTGATGTGCTATTCATGTGCTAGATCCAGTAGATTAGCTGGTTGTGGGCATTTTGCTTTGAAGATCCAGTTGTTCCGAGCCTTCCAAATATTCCAGAGGACCATTCCTGTGAGCTCTCGTGCAGGTAAGTCACTGTTAGCGTCGAATACTCCCATCAACCACTGATCAAAGCGCTTTATGTGGCTTGTGGTGTTGACGCCCTTGAATTGTTAATCCTCCCAGATCTCTTTGGTCCATTTGCACAATAGAAAAGATGTTTTGTGGTTTCTATTCTCGAGTAGCATAACGGGCATAACGGGTCGGGTGTTATTTTTCTTTTGTAGAGATTTTCCCTCGTGGGAATGGCATTTTGACAGAGGCTCCAGAGGAAAGTTCAGATTTTTGGGGGTACGGTAAGGCTCAGATTTGAGTCCATAAAGTTCGTGGGGGCTTGAAGGAACAGGATGCCCTGTTTTGGTTTGTGCTTAGAGTTGTTGGGTAAGCTCTATTGTAGCCGCTCTTTACAAAATACTTCCTTGCCCTGTTTCTTGTCCATACTAAACTGTCCGGCTTAGGGTTCTGACTCAGGGGGATTGCTAAAATCTCATTAGCGATGTTTGCATCAAAAAGATGTTGTATTTTTTGTTGTTCCCAAGCTCTAGAGTTTGCATTGATCAATTATAACACCAAGATAGGTTCTTGTTTGTTTGCTAGTCCTCCAATAACCCCCTGCTCTAACCACTTGTCTTCCTGAATTTTAATAGATTTTCCATCCCCCACTGACCATTTAATATCTGCTTCTATTGTGTCTCTTCCAAGCAACAGGCTTTGCCAGCCCCATGATGGTCGTTGGCCTTTGCGAGCTGTCCAGAGATCGCCATTTGGGAAGTAGACTCCTTTCAGAACTCTGCTTCACAGGGCTATTGGAGAATTGGATAATCTCTAGACTTGCTTACCAAGCATTGCACGATTGAAGGTTAGCAAATCTTTAAACCCCAACCCTGCTTCATCCTTTCGAGTTTTTAAAACTTCTCAGTTTTTCCAATGTGTCCCTCATTGAGAATCTCCTTTCTGCCACCAAAATGATGCAATTCTTCTTTCTATTGCTCGACAGATAGACATTGGCAGCTTGAAGATGGACATTGCGTAAGTAGGAATGGCTTGCACAACACTTTTAATCAGAATCTCCTTCCATGCTTTGGTGAGGAGCTTTTCTTTCCAGCCCTCTAACTTTGAATTTACTCTCGCTAATATCCATGCGAACATTTCTTTCTTTGAGTGACCCCATTCCGTTGGAATACCCAGATATTTACCTGTTTTCTCAAATATAGGGACTCTCAGCTCATATGCCATATTTCTTCTTAGAGGTAAGGGACTGTTGTTGTTGAAAAAGACCCCTGATTTGTTTAAATTGACAGCTTGCCCCGATGCATAGCAGTATTGGTTAAGTATATGTGCCAAATTTTGACATTCCACAATAGTGCCATCCAGAAAAAATATAATATCGTTGGCGAAAAGTAAATGAGATAGCGTAGGATAGAACCTGTTGAGCTGTATCCCTTTGATGCTACCTTCTACAATTGCTTTTTTCATCAGCCAAGTTAAGACATTAGATATTAAGATGAATAAATATGGCGATAAGGGGTCTCCTTGTCTTAGTCCTTTCGAGGGGGAGAAGAATGGGGTGGGTTCTCCATTAATCTTCACACTGAATGACACCGTTGAAATACACTGCATGATTAGGGACACCTACTTTGCACAAAAGCCCATTTTCAGCATACAATCCTGTAAAAAATCCCATTCAATTCTGTCATATACTTTCTGCATATCTAGTTTTAATATTGCCTGATATATTTTTCTTTCTCTTTGTGATGCGCAGCTGATGCAAGACTTCCTGCACTATAAATATGTTGTTATGTATTTTTCTGCCTTGAACAAAGGCGCTCTGCTCTGGTTCAATAATGATTGGTAGCCACTTCTTTAATTTGTTTGCTAGGATCTTGGAGATAATTTTGTAACTGAAATTGCATAAGCTAATGGATCTGAATTGGCCAATGATCTCAGGATTTTTGACTTTGGGAATCAATGAAATATGGGTTTGATTAAGGTGGGGGTCAAGAGTACCTGTGTGGAAAAAGTTCTGCACTAATTGAAACAAGTCAAACTTGAAAATATCCCATGATTGTTGATAGAAAAGCCCGTTGAAGCCATCAACACCAAGGGCTTTTAGAGCTCCCAATTGAAAAACTGTTGTGTGAACTTCCTCCATCGTGGGATTAGCCACCAGTTCTTCATTGATGTTCTCGGCTACTGGAGAAGAGCACTGATGAAGGACATGTTGGTAGTTTCTTGGACCCTCTGATTTATATAAATTCCTGTAAAATGATTGAATATGATTTCTGAGTACTACAGGATCTCGACACTAGCTGTGGTCTTCCATTTGCAGCATGGTAATTTTATTTCTCTGCCTCCGTTATACAGTTGTTGCATGAAAGAACCTGGTGTTTTTATCACCCCATTGCAACCACTTAATATGCGATCTCATGCCCTTGAATTGTTCTTCCTGTTTCCTCAATTTTTCTATCTGGTTTATGATGTTATGAGCTTCCTTCCTGCTCGTGTGCTGGGCTAGTTGATTAGTAATCTCTATTAAAGCCTAATCGAGCTCTTTTATCCGCAAAGGTGCATTGGCAAACTTCTCTTTGCTCCACTTTGCCAGCACTTTTGAAGTTTCATGTAGTTTCACTAAGAAACTGGGTTGATTAAGGGATGTTGTGTTCCATATTTGTTGTATGAACTCATGATACTCCTCATGTTCCATCAAAAATGCTTCCATCTTGAAATCTCTCTTTCTTTTATTTTTTTTAGGGTATAACCGAAGTACGAGAGGACTGTGATCCGCGCCGATAGCTGGAAGAGCTTGGACTTCAGCTTCATGAAAGGTGATTCTCCATTCCAAAGTACATAGAACTCGGTCTAGGCGTTTTTTAACAAGATCCTCCCCTTCCCTATTGTTTGCCCATGTGTATGCACACCCACGACTATCAATGTCCATTAGGGAAGACTCATTAAGCATATCTCTGAAGGTTGCAATTATATTATTATCAGCTTCTCTTTTCCCCACCTTCTCCCATACATATAAGATCTCATTAAAATCTCCCATTCAAATCCACGAAGTAGAATTAGGAGGCTTGAGGGCCCTCAACTTTTGCCATAATGTCAACCTCTCACCAAAATTTGTAGATGCATGAACAAAAGTTATCTGCATTACATGTCTGTTGCCTGGGTCAGTGCATTCCACATCAATAAACTGCTTGGAACTATCTTTCACCTTCAATGCCACTTCTTCATTCCACATAATGGCTAATCCCCCCACTATGCCTATCGGATTTTCTAGGAATAGATGCTGGAAATGTAATTTTCTGCATACTCTTTCCACCATCGTTGCTTTGTTTTTAGTTTCCATGAGAAAAACCAAGTTAGGCATTTCAAGAGCAATTAAAGCTCCTAGTTCCTGGATTGTTAGGGGGTTGCCCAACCCCTAACAATTCCAGCTAATGATTTTCATGTCGTCGTTGGTGGCTTATTAGGGCTAGCCACCAAAGCCCACTCTTTTCCATCTTTGATCAACTTAACATGGATCTCTAGAAGGTCCGTATCATCTATGAGAAGAGGAGTTGGCTGAGGTACACACTTCTGTTTCTTTGCCTTTTGCACCTTCATATTCTTCTTACTACATTTTCCTACTTTTGATAGAATCTATTTGGGAAATTCAGGACATATTACCTGTTTGCCAGAATCTTCATTTTCCTTTAAACTTGCTACATGGTCTTCAATTGCCTCAGGTTCATGAGAACGTTCTACTCTTTTTTTTTGCTGCAAGTTGCAATTCGCATGTCATAGGCTTCCTCTCTGACTATGATGTCCATTCCACTAGTTTGGGTGGATGAAGCTGGTATAGTCTCTTCCACTGTAAGCTCTTCTTCTATTTTACCGTAAAATGCTTCCCAATAGGGACTATGATCACACACTTCTACCTTCAACCGGGATCCATATGGTCCGATTTTGTTTACTGCCCATGGTGATTGCACATAAGGAATTTCTACAAAGTCTATGGCATAGTGGCCAATTCTTCCACATGAGTAGCAGTACTGCGGTAGGCGCTCATATTTAAATTCCACCCAAAGCCATTTGTTACCAATGTCCAAGATAGCCCCTGATTTCAGTGGAGTAGTCAGGTTAATTTCCACTCTTACTCTTCCTCCTTTTTACTGGATATTACCTGTTGAGTCTAGTTGGATGTCCAGGACATGACCAAGTTTTATTCCCAGATCATTGAACACTGTTTCTATCCTCCAGCCAAGGGGAATACCTCTAATACGCACCCAAAATGCTGATCTAGTAAAATCATAGCAACGCTCTGGAATTTCGGGCTCACATTGTTTGAGGACCAACAAGTTGCTAGCAAAAGACCAAGGTGATGTCTTCATAACTCTCTCTTTTTCCTCCTCCGATTGAAAAACAAAAGTGAAGAGACCTGGTTCTTTTTGGGAGCAAGTTACAGCTTCAATTTTCCACGCTTTCTTCATTGTAGATAGAAAAGCTGGGTAATTAACATTTGGTTTAGTGTATAATTTACCAAAAAGAGTGCGTTTGCATTCATTACTTTTTTGTGGAGGTACCTCGATGAATACTTCAACAACATCATTCTCGGACCATAGATGGCCGAGACCTTTAAATAAAGCTGCCACTCTCATTTCATTCTCTTCCTTACTCTCCATTTGCTCTTACTGCAAGGAATGCGATTATCGAAGGTGATACGGATAGATTTTGGGGGCAGGGCTAAGAAGAGAGATGGCTTGAAGGGAGCTCTTTATAAGGCATGGCAGTAAGCAGAGGCATAAGGGATCCTGAGGGGGTAAGGGGACATGGGTAAGTGAATAGGAGATGCAAGGCAAATATCTTGCGTTCGATCCTTTCTTCTTCTGCTTGTGTAATTACTGCCAAGAATCTAGTAAGGGTTAGTACCCATCTCTAGCATCAACAGATTTCCATAGCAACTGAGACAACGATGAAGCCCTTTGGAAGATCAGGGGAGACGCAACAAATAATATAATCAAAGCTAGAAACTAACGTCTCAATCCACAGCGACGGAAAATCCAGACACCCAGTGAAGAATCCAAAAGAGACAGCAGAAGTTCCACTCACATCAGTTGAAATCCATAAGCCCAGACTAACATCGAGGAGAAGGAAACCGAAATTCGACCTTTGCGAGGCATCTTCTGCAAGATCTTCATTGCTGGTTGAGTCCGTAATTCGCTGGGAAAGTTACTGTTCTATTGGGCGAAAAGACGACTCAAAGCTCTACAGAATCAAAGCAGGAGAAGACATTTTTTGGGTTTTTCGATATTGGGTTTCATTGTATAAAGCGAAAGAGAAAGGGATTTGGGTTGCAGAAGACCGATTTGGATTTAGGGTTTGTAAAAAGGGACGCTACCATGGGGGTAGAGAGGATCTCGCAGAGACGAGAGAAGGAATGACAGAGAGAGACATGCCTAGGTAGCATTTAGTTGGAAGTAAAATTGTAATTCTTATTTATTTTATTGTTTAATTGCTTACTTTTCACAATAATATCCAAGGTGTGGTGGAGCCCAGAGTTTTTTTTTTTTTTTTTTTTTGTGTTGTGTCTCTCGTTTTTGAGGTGTGTGTTCTCCCAATGGCTCCTCTCCCTCTCCCCCGCTGGAATGTGAGCAGTCTTTGAGTGTTCCAGTGTGGTCCCGTACTATCAGAAAGAAAAATATAAGCATCACGATCCATTCAGTTACAAAAATCTAGCTCGGCAGATTCTGGGGATATCTCCTCGTGCTGAATTACTTCCATTGCGCGCGTGTGCTCTTGGGTTTCATGTTAGACGGAAGATAGAGGAGAGAGAAATAGAGATGTGCGAGCTTCTAGCTTTCACGGGCCTTGGAATCTTGGGCTCAATTTTAACCTCACTATCTCTCATCAGCACCTGCTGCCAGCAGTTTTCAGCTCTGCATTTCTCTTGATCCAGCTCAGCCTTCACTCCTTCAGTTGCAGCAAATACATCGGAATTTCTCTCTATGTTGTCATCTCAAGTGGCCTTTGAAAGGGTCAACAGAAGTAGCTGCATTTCATCTAAATTCAGGCTTCGATTTGTACTATTGCAGCCGCCCATTCAAGGTGCAATTTCGGCAGTTTGTCCTTGCTTGGTGTCCCTCCATTTTAAGCTTAGTTTCCATCAAGCTTCCCTCTGCAGAGATTGCAGCCGTCCAGCTCCTTAAATCAAGCCAGAAAGGCTATCATTCAGCATCAAGAATCATGGTGAACGCCCATGTTCCCTTTATGTCTTCACAGTTTGCATGCTGCAATTCCCCCTGCAATTTTTCAGCAATTTTTGTTTGCCATCTTTTGGAATACAATATGCGAAAACGATAGGATTTTGCAATTTAGGTCAACGCGAAATCACCAGAGAAATAAATGATAAATAATAAGGTTACCAGAAATTTACGTGATTCGGTTTGAATATTGGTACCTACATTTACGAGGAGAGTTTGCAGCAAATAATCTACTATAATCGAAGAATCAGAGTGTACAATCACTCACATGCTCGAGTGTTTCCTATACCTAGATTTAACCCCAAACCCAAAGTGTTTATAAATAAACAACCCACTTAAATATAAACTCACAGCACCAAAAAAAAAAAATCACACGTTCAAATTGTACGCCATAAAGAAAAGATCTTCAGCTTCCTTTTCTTTCTTTTGTGCAGCTCTTCTCTTGGCGTGGACATGCGGTGTGGACGTGCGGCTTTCTTCTACATAGAGCTTCGGCAGCTTCTTACAGAAGGAAAAGAAGACTTGCAAATATTTATGTTTTTATATGTGTGCCCAGGTCAAAGTTTGACCTGGGCCCACCATGTTTTGGCTCCACGCATGCAGAGGACTTCATCTTCACGCTAAAGGGTCCTTATACGTGTGTGTGCCTAGAGTTAAAACTTTGATTCTGGGCCCCACGATCTGATTGCCATTTTCGGATTCTGCAGGCTTTTGCAACAAAGAAGACCTTTTTTTTTTTTAAAAATAATATATTTCCTCTTTTGCAAATCTTCAAGAGTCCAGTGAAGTTTTTCTGTTGACCGAAAACATCCAAGCGAATCGCGTTTTGCAAACACTCAAACTCGAGACATAATTTAACAATTCTCCACCTTGGCTCAATGTTTGAAGTCAAGTTATAGTGTCCATCATCCATGCTGCTCTCCTAACGCTCTGACGGGTGCTCACTCTCCACAGATGCCAATAGAGCTCAAGCAGAGCTTGAGCTTTGCCAAAGGAATAGATTTAGTCATCATGTCTACTGAGTTATCTACTGTAGCAATCTTTTTGATAATAACATTACCCTTAGCTAAGACATCTCGGATGAAGTGGTATATGATGTTGATATGCTTCGTTCGCTCGTAATAAACTGGATTATACGCTAAATATATCACACTTTGGTTATCACAGTGTATATCCACACTTTTCTATTTTAAGCCAAAGTCCGAAAGCAAACTTCATAACCATATCGCCTCCTTCACTACAAAGATTAGTACCATGTACTCTGCCTCAGTCGAAGACAAGGCAATATGATCCTGTAAGGATGCTTTCCAACTAACTGCATCACCCACTAACGTAAATACATACCCTGCTAAAGACCTGCGATCATCCAAGTCACCAGCGTGATCTGAATCCACAAAATCAGTGGTTTCACTTCCATTGTTGTCCCTTCGGTACACTATACTCATGTCTATCGTTCCCTTCAAATATCTGAGGATCCACTTCATAGTTTTCTAATGAGCTTTACCATGACACTTCATATAGCGACTAACCACGCTCATAGCTTGTGAAATATCAGGCCTAGTGCACACCATAGCATACATAGTATTACCCACAACACTATAATAAGGAACATGGGACATATGTTCCTCTTCCTTCTCAGTCTGCGGTGATAATTTATCTGAAAGTTTAAAATGCTTCGTTAAAGGTGTACTTACAGATTTTGCTGACTGCATATTAAAATGTATCACAATCTTCTAAATATATTTCTCTTAAGATAGACATAAAACTTCTACAGTCCTATCATTCAAAATCTTCATACCCAAAATTTTCTTTGCGTACCTAAATTTTTCATCTCAAATTCAGCACTTAACTACTTTTCCAACACATAAATATCAGACATATTCTTAGTTGCTATCAGCATATTATCAACATATAAAAGTAGATAAATCAAAAAACCATTCTCCAATCTCCTATAGTAAACGCAACTATCCATATGACTTTATGTGTAGTCTTGACTAACCATGAAAACATCAAAACATTTATACCATTGCCTAGGAGATTGTTTTAGCCCATACAAAGATTTCTTCAACAAGAAAACATGATATTCTTTACTTAGAATAGCAAATCCCTCTAGTTACCTCATGTAAATCTACTCCTCTAACTCATCATGAAGAAACACAGTTTTTACATCTAGCTGTTCTAACTCGAGATCCTATGAAGCAACTAAGGCAAGTAAAACACGAATATAAGTATATCTTACCACAGGAGAGAACACTTTATTATAGTCAATGCCCTCACGCTATGTATATCCCTTCGCCACAAGTATTGCCTTATACCTTGCTACCTCGACATTGGGAATACCCTCTTTCCATTTAAAGACCCATTTACTTCCAACAATCTTTTGGCTATTGGGTACTTTGACCAGCTCCCATGTTTGATTTCGATGAAGTGATTCCATCTCTTCACTCATAGCCTCTAACCACTGCAATGACTCTGAACTAGCCATCGCCTCAGAGTAAGATGAAGGCTCATTTTTTTCCACCTCATCACCTACAATCAATGCATAAGCAATATCTATATAACTATAACATACCTGTGATTTAATTTGCCTTATCTATCTTACTATGGCTATAGTGTGCTGTGACTTTATTGGTTATTCACTATAACCGACTTCAAGAACTGTGGCTTCATCTGCAATCTTAACTTCTATTACCTTCGAGGTCTTTAGAGTCTGTACCTGAAACTCCACCTTACTAATGACATCATGATTTGTCTTCTCTACTGGTTGTGTCTCAGAACTCCTCTATTGAAGCATTGCAGTCTCGTTGAAGATCACATCTCTACTGATTAGAAAACCGAGTGATCTAGGATTGGTGCACCACAGCCGATACCCTTTCACCCCATGTGCATAACCCAAAAATATGCAATTCTTCACCCTCGGCTCAAGCTTACCATCACTCGCATGAGTGTATGTAGGACATCCAAATATACGTAGTCTGCGGTAATCAACAGGTTTCCCCAACCATACTTCCTCAGGAGTCTTCCACTCAATAGCAAATGATGGAGATCGATTAATCAGCTAACATGACATGTTCAATGTTTCGACTCAAAATTCCTTGCCAAGTCCTGCATGCGAAATCATGTATCGAGTTCACTCAAAAAACGTTATGTTCTTCCGTTCTGTCACGCCATTTTGTTGTGACGTCCTAGGTATTGTGCGGTGTCTTACAATACCTTTTTTGCAGAACTCAGTAAAATATTTACCATAAAACTCAATGCCATTATCAGTTCTCAAGCACTTGATTTATTTATCTGACTGTTTCTCAATCAATGCCTTAAATTTCTTGAACCGATCGAACACATTAATTTGTGCTTCAGAAAGTATACCCATACCTTCATCGAATAATCGTTGATAAATGTCAGCATATAATGGGCACCTCCTTTCGAAGGAACCGAAGATGGGCCCTAGACATCTGAATGGATATATTCAACTGGTCGTTTGATTGAATGAATAGCTGTAGTAAACTTAAATTGGTATTGCTTCCCAAAGATGCAGTGCTCACATAAGTCCAGCTTCCATGTCTTCTGACCCTTCAACAACCCCCTTTCACTTAGCATTGTCATACTTGCCTCACTCATGTGCCCTAAACGCATATGTCATAATTGAGTCAAGTTAGAGTCTGACTCACCTAATGAAACTGCAACGGTTCCGATCACGGTCTCTCTTAGTAGATGATAGAGAGTGTTCACTTGCTCCTTTTTATTACTGTTATGGCACTTCAAGAGATCTTCAGTACTCCACCTTCATCGGTATACTTACACTTGATGTCGTCGAGTGTCCCCAGAGAAATAAGATTCTTCTTGACCTCTGGTACATGCTTCACATCTGTCAATGTGTACACCACCCCATCGTGCATTCAGATTCAAATGGTCCCTATCCCTACAGCCTTACATATTGCATTATTCCCTAAAAGAACTCTACCATCATCTGTCACGCCCCGATCCTCAGGCACGCGCACATCCCTTACCTTGGTCAATTTTAAAATGCGATATCCCAAGACAACATGTCGCCCGCCCTTTCCTTTTGAATTGCACATGCGGAAGTAGTTATAAAAATCCTCATACAATAAAGCAATGTGATATATAAGTAGGACTAGAAACTTGAACCTCGAAACCAACACCTTTATGTACATCTATAATGACTCAATCATATATACAAGCCATGTTAAAAAGATTGGTTTCTACTTGTTGGAGAAATCTTTCCAGAATATTTCGAAGCTGACAAAACGTTTCTTTCAGTCTAAAGTCTGGTTGTTCGGAGACCGTCAGTTTAAAGTCTGAAGACTTTGTTCTCTCAAGACCCAAGACTCAAGACCCAAGACTCAAGACTCAAGACTCAAGACTTAAGACTCAGGACTCAAGACTTAAGTCTATTCTCACTGACAGTCTTTCTAATCTAGTGACGAAGGAAATCCAAAGCCGAGGTTTATGGTTGAAGATTCGATCCTATCCTCTGGAATAGATTCTTTGGTTGGATAATCATTTCGGATTCTTTAATTCTTATCTAAGATCGATTGAAGATCCAATGGTCGACGAAATAATCTTGGAATATTCTATTCTTGAAAACCGAGATCCTGATTGTATGGGCGAACAGATTGATGGGCTATCATCGATTCCTTAAATAGCTCGGATGATCTTCTTGATTGATTTCGTCCAACGGGTAGATTGGAGGAATTCCTTTGGTAAGTGCCAATGGCTATGATGGCATAAAGGAGTATAAAAAGAAGTCGTTCTAGTTGATTTAAGTGTGTGATCGATAGAAAAATTCCAGTCCGAAGATCCTTGATTGTTAGTTGAGATCGAGTGAAATTGTATACGAGAGTGTTTATACTTGGTGACACCTTGTCATCTACACCTAGAAATCAAGGAAGATCAACACTGTAACATCTCTTTGATCATAGTGGAATCCAGCCAATCAGCTGTCAGTGCAGAAGAGTGGACGTAGGCTTGAATCAAGCCGAACCATTATAAACCGAGTGTTCAATTCTCTCTTTCCCTTACTCAGTCTTGCGATTGAATTTTTAACTGTTGCAAATCCTCTAACTGTTTAAATATCGTGCAAGCTTCGAGAAATTTTTTTCTATACCTATTCACCCCCCTCTAGGTACTCGTATTAGCTATTTCAATTGGTATCAAAGCTCGTGTTCTTACTTTGTTCGAGTTGTTTTACTTCAGAGTAAAAGATCCATGGCTAGTATGCTAGCACCGGGGCTGATGGAGGGGCAAAGCAATACCAGACCTCCCTACTTCGATGGAAAGGATTACAACATCTGGAAGAACAAGATGAAAGCTTTCCTACGATCAAAGGATCCTCTGGAATGGGACGTTGTGGAAAGAGGAATCACTCCGCCGCTGCATCAATCTCTCGAAAGAGGGAAAGAAACCGTTGAAGCCAGCCGGAATGTCTCAAGAAGAAATAAACAAGAGACAAGCACTCGATGCTAAAGCAATTTATTATTTATATTGTGCTTTGTCACCAACGAATATAACAGAATATCTTCTTGTGTTACAAAGCAAAAGAAGTCGGGACAAGTTACATATCACTTATGAAGGGACAGATCGAGTGAAGGAGACCAGAATTAACATTCTTCTTGGTCAATATGAATCCTTCAAAATGAAACCAGGAGAATCTATAACCGACATGTTTAGTCGTTTTACGATATTGTCAATGGTCTTGAGAACCAAGGACAAAAAATTTCTGATCCCATGAAGGTGAACAAGCTTCTGCGTGGACTCTCCAAGGATTGGAATCATATAAAGACTTCAATAAGAGAGACGCAAAGAATCATGCCATTATTTGTAGACGAACTGATTGGAACTCTTCAGTCTTACGAAGTGGAACGAATTAATGAAGACGAAGATCCAAGAGGTAAGAAATCTATTGCACTAAAATCAAATGATGATTCTGATGATGTAGATTCTGAAGATGATATGGATGATGAGGAGCTCGCCCTCATGATAAGAAGATTCAGAAAACTGAATAGAAAAGGCAGAAGGTTCATCCCAAAGAAACAAAGTTTTCAGAGACAGCAGACCAAGTCTGTTGATGATGTGGAACCAAACAAAGATGTAGTTTGCTTCGAATGTAAAAAGAAGGGACACATCGACTTAACCGTCCTCTTCGAAAAGAAAAGAGGAAAAGCCGAGAAGTCTCGAAAAGCTCTTAAAGCCGAAACTGGAGCGATACGAGTGTGAAGAGAGTGATGAGGAATATGCCAACCCGTGTCTCGATGGCGCAATCGACTCGACGGTGAATTTGAGGTAAGTGATTATAAAATCCCCTGTCAAAGTCTCTAAATATATTGATGAGTTATGTTTTAGTCTTAAGACTTCTCTTAAAAAAATTTTCCGAACTTAAAAAGGAAAACTCAGTTTTAAAACAAAAGGAAAACATTTTAGAAGAAAAGGTAAAAAATTTAGACTTGAATGTTTCTACTCTTAAAGAGAGTGAAGACAATCTTTCAAAAGAAAATGCTTTCTTAAAAACTGATTTATCAAATATTTCAAAGAAATTTTCAATAGGGTCCGAAAAACTTGAAAAAGTCCTTTCAATCCAAAGACCTTACTTCAATAAGTCGGGTCTAGGTATGACATTTGAAACAATCCCTTTGATTGATTTTCCGAAAGTAAAAGAAAGAATTAAGAAAAGACCATCGAGAGAGGCTTATAAAAATCATTTCAAAAGAGTTTTTGTAAAGTCTCGTAGGTCGAAATGCTTTAAGGTGTTCAAAGTGTATCGGGATCATTTTGAAAAAGAGTGTCCTATGATTTGGAAGCCTGTTAAGAGAGTATGGCCTAATAATGCTCATCCTACTAACACCAAAGGACCCAAGAAAATTTGGGTACCAAAGAAAGCTTGAGACTCTCTTTTGAATGCGTGTCTCTGTCAAAAGAAGGTAAAGTGGTATCTTGACAGCGGATGCTCAAGACACATGACAGAGACTCAAATTGTTTCATAAAGCTTATTCAAGTAAATGGTGGAAAAGTTTCATTCGGAGGAAATAGCAAAGGAAGTATTGTGGGATTCGGAACTGTGAAAATTGGAAATCTCACAATAAGCAATGTCTCTCTAGTGGAAGGACTCAACTACAATCTACTCAGCATCAGCCAACTGTGTGATACTGATTACAAGATCTCCTTTCAAGAAGGCATATGTTCTGGAATTAGCAAAGATTCGACTCAGTCTTTCATGGGTCGAAGGCATGGAAACATTTACCTCCTTGATGTAAAGCCAAATGAAGAACAATGCTTAATCTCAATTCAAGATGAAGCAGTTCTATGGCACAAAAAACTTGGCCATATCAACAAGAAGCAATTAGCCAAAATCTCTTCAAAGCAGCTTGTTCGAGGTCTACCTAAATTGCCATACCGAAAGTCTGACTTATGCACTCCATGCATTGCGGGAAAGCAGGTAAGAAATTCATTTAAGCAAATAAATCATGTATCTACTAATCATGTACTGCGGTTGCTTCATATGGATCTCTTCGGACCAACAAGAACCCGAGCATTGGAGGTAAGAAATATTGTCTAGTAATTGTAGAAGATTACTCTCGCTTTACCGGGTATATTTTCTTGCAAATAAATCGAAACCTATTCGTACTTTGAGAAGTTTGCTAAAAAGGTTCAAAATGAAAAAGGATGTGCTATTTCTAGTATAAGAACAGATCATGGAAGTGAATTTGAAAATCAAGATTTTACGAGATTCTCGTGATAAATCTGGTTTTAATCACATGTTTTCCTCTCCGTATACTCCGAGCAAAATGGAGTTGTGGAAAGAAAGAATAGATCTCTTCAAGAAATGGCTAGAACACTTTTAATTGAAAGTAAAATTTCTTCACGATTTTAGGCTGAAGTCGTTTCAACCGCTTGCTATATTATAAATAGAGTCTTTCTAAGACCTATTCTTGAGAAAACCCCTATGAATTGTTCAAAGGTAAGAAGCCTATTGTTTCATACTTTCATGTATTTGGTTGCAAATGCTTTATTTTGAAAAATGCAAATGATCGAGTTGGTAAGTTTGAAGAAAGATCGATGAAGGCATCTTCCTTGGATATTCTACATCAAGCAAAGCCTACGAGTCTACAACAAGAAAAGCCAGTCTGTGGAAGAATCAATGAATGTCAAATTCCAAGACTCGGTGCAAGATGAATCCAGCCGAGACTCGCACGAAGAGACCGAACCCGCTCTAGACCTTCCAATGTCTACATCTCGAGAAGCATCTCGATTCGGAAGTCCATCATCAAGACGCTCATGGAGAATCAAATAAAGAAAGAGATCATCAACCTGGCAAATCAACTAGTAACTCGGAAGCACAAATCCAGTCATCCCAAAGATCTCATTATTGGCGAACTTAATGAAGGAATCCGCACTGAGATCAAAAAGGCATGAAGAATCTAGTGCTTTGTGGCTCTCATCTCGAAATTGAACCAAAAAGCATAGAAGAAGCTTTATCGATGAAAGTTGGATCGAAGCTATGCAAGAAGAACTCGAGTTCAACATCAATGATGTCTCGGGAATTGACATCTAAACCAAAAGGTAAAACCGTTATTGGAGCCAAATGGGTATTCGGAACAAGATGAACGAAAAAGGAAAAGTCGTACGAAACAAAGCAAGACTCGTGGCCAAAGGATATACGCAAGAAGAAGGAATAGACTATGACGAGACTTACGCACCGCTTGCAAGGTTAAAAGCTATTCGACTATTACTTGCGTTTGCTTGTTACAAAAATTTCAGGTTATTCCAAATGGACGTCAAAAGTGCTTTCCTAAATGGATTTATCCATGAGGAAGTTTATGTGGAACAACCGCCTGGATTTGAAGACCCAAAGAAGCGGACTCGTCTTCGATCGAAAAAGGCTGTATGGTCTAAAGCAAGCACCTCGAGCTTGGTACGACAGGACTAAGTAAGTTTTTATTACAGAATGGTTTTGTCAAAGGTAAAGTAGATACTACTTTGTTTATCAAAAAGGAAAACAAAAACTTTTTACTTGTTCAAATATATGTGGACGATATTATTTTTGGATCCTCTAATGAAAGTCTTTGCAAGAAATTTTCTAAGTCTATGCGGGATGAATTTGAAATGAGTATGATGGGAGAGTTAACATTCTTTCTTAGACTCTAAGTGAAACAAATGAAGGAAGGAACTTTCATCCATCAAGAAAAATATGCGAATGATCTTGTCAAAAGGTTTGGATTGGAAAAGTGCAAAAAGACCGACATACCAATGTCATGTTCTCAGAAGATAGACAAGGATGAAGAAGGGAAGAAAGTAGATCAAAAGCTGTACGGGAGCATGATCGGTTCACTTCTTTATCTTCGCTTCTAGACCGATATTTTGTTTAGTGTTTGTATCTCGTGCTAGGTTTCAATCGATCCTAGAGAATCACATCTCATTGCCGTGAAACGTATTATCAAATACGTTGCTTCATCTTCAAGCATCGGTCTTTGGTATCCAAAGAGGGGAGACTTTAATCTTCTAGGATACTCGAGATGCGAGATCGGCCGGTTCTGAGTCGATAGAAAGAGCACTTACGGAACTTGTCAACTGCTTGGAAACGGGACGGTGTCTTGGTTTTCAAGGAAGCAAAGCACCGTAGCTCTCTCAACGACGTAAGCGAGTATGTAGCTCTTGGAAGCTGCGTTCGCAAATTCTATGGATAAAACAACAGCTACAAGACTTTGGCATTGAAGACTCATGCACGTAAATCGAGATGTGACAACACCAGCGCGATCAATCTCACCAAAAATCCAATCCTTCATTCAAGAGCAAAGCATATTGAGATTCGTCATCACTTTATTAGAGATCATATTCAAAATGGAGAAATCTCGATTCAATTTGTTGATTCAAAAAGTCAACTAGCGAGACATATTCACAAAGCCTTTGGAGAAAAATCAATTCGACTTTATCCGCTCAAGACTCAACATTTTGAAGCTTGAAGAAGTTAAAGTCTAGAGACTCACCAACTCTAAGACTCTGATCTCTTAGACTTTAAATCCTAAGACTCAATCATTCATGGCTAAAGACCGTAAGTTGCTATTTTATCTAAAAGGTACGAATTCTCATTTATCTTATCTCGAAAAGGTACGTTCTTTCATTCAGATATAACTCGTGTGAAATTTGAAAACTTGTCTTTTTTAAAGAAAGTTAATTTTGGCAGTTATTGATTTTGAAAAGAAGTGTTCGTACACTTTCCTTGTACCGATTAAACTTCTCTTTTCAAATCCGAGGTATATATATATATATATATATATATATATATATATATATATATACGGTTATTCTACGCCCAATTTTCAAAACCCTAAAAGGCACTCTCCTCCCGATCTGTTTCTACTCTTTGTTCATCGTCGAGAAAGTGGTCATTTTTCTTGGGAAAAGCAAGTGAAGGAATCCTCCAATAGATAAAGAAAAATGTCGTCTTCAAGGAAATCATCAAGAATCGCAAACAGGGGACCACGGAGAATGGAGAAGGGACCGACTCACTTCGATCTTACTGAGGAAGAAGACTTATCAAGTCAGCGACAAAGTCCGATTCGCTCTCCTCCACGTCATTCAGCATCTCCTGCCCCACAAGGTGCAAGTCAAAATCTGGAAGAAGAGATAATCGAGGATGCCGACCCAGACAAAAATTATGGAAATGAGTATATTTTTCTGCGGAAAATGGAAGAGTTGGGAATTGCTCCGAAAGGAAGAGCAGAGGAGGCTCTTGCGAACATTCCAAGTGATCCTCGTATGCCAGGACAAAATCTGATTGACGGGAACGATGATGACAAAATGTTCCTTGAATTTAAACCTAGAATGGGTGTGGCAGCAAAGGTGAAAGGAAATCGGATGGATTTGTTTAAATCCAAGGATCAGGAAAAAGTGTATTTCAGGCTGTTGAAAAGAGGGGTAATCAACCCTAGAAGTGTCGATTTTGACTTCCTGGATTCCATCAACTTGAACTTAAGAGAGAAGTTGAATTTGCTTCAACTTGAGACTTTTTGCTCTGACTCTACAGACGGGTATGATCAATTGACCGCTTATTTCTATTCAAATCTTAGCTTTTTGGATGCGAATAGAATTTCATTCAGTGTTCGAGACCAAGTCTATGTGGTAGATGCGAATATGTTGGCGGACATAGTTGGAGTTGAACGGGGACGCTATCTCCCAATCAAAGTCTCACCTGCTCGTACTACTCTGGATCTTGTCAAAGATAGGGACGTAGATAAGAAAATTATCTATTCCAGGATGAATGCCATCAACATTGTGCTTCATAAGATTGTGATCAACTGTTTCAGAGCGAAGTCTACGTCAAAGACTTCTGTGTCTCTTTCTGAAGCAAAGTTGATGTATGCGATCAACTCAGGACGGAAGTTTTCTCTCCCGCACACTATTCTTTTCCATATGTACAGAGTAGTGTCAAAAGACATAGGACAATTGCCTTATCCTGGTCTGGTGACCAAGATCTTCAGACATCTGAATATTGAACTGCCATATACTTTTTGTGTTCGACCGTGTGATAAGATGGTGGTAGGGTTGAAAATGTTAATGAAGATGCGTCTGCAAGAACTCTCCAAGGCAATGGAGAAATTCAAAGTGAAATCTCCAGTCCAGTCTGCTTCAAAAAGGAAAGGAAAGGAGGCCATTGGTGCCTCATCGAAAAAGAGGAAAAGAACTCTTATCCTGGAGGATGAAGATGAAGATGAAGATGATGAAGATCCCACTATCCCAAAGACCGACAAGAACAAGACGTTCGTGTCTTATCCGACATGAGAACTTAAGCGAGAGAGAGAAGGAGAAAGAAGTTGAAGAAGAAGGAGAAGAAGAAAAAGAAACGGTCTGCTGATAAACTGGAGAGAAGGGAAATCAAGAGCATGATCATCACTCTTCCCCTTTCGATGTCCTAGAGACAGGGGGAGTTAGCGAGCAAGAGAGGTCTACACCTCATGCTGCTGAAGATCTAAGACAAACTCCAGAAGACCCAGAAGAAGTTTAGGTCTCTCAATTGCCTGAAGAAGGTGATACGTTGATTCCAAATCTGCCAGACCATATAGAAGCATACACACCATCTGAGAAAGCCAATGCCAGTACACAGACGGATGATTCTGCAGATTTTCGTAGCATCATGAATATTCTTCTGGAAATGCGTAGCCAGATATATGTTCTGGACTGTGAAATCCAAGCCTTGAAGCATGCTGGACAAGCATCTTCGGTCTCTCTGGAAGATAAATTCAAAGACCTCGCTCTACAACTTCAAGCCAATGCCAAGGGAGAAGAGGTAGCTCATCTGCGAGAAGACCTGAAGAAGCTCGAAGGGGTAGTCCAGTCCATTGGGGATTTCCAGATCGTGCGCATTCCCAAGCAGACATGACTTCTTTCTCACCCTTTTCAATGCTGACAAAAAGGGGGAGAACCAATTTGAACTTTGACCTTTGTGGTTATGTTTATTTTTGAGTATGACTTGAGAACTTGAACTTGGGTGTGAATTTGACTGAATTGACTGTGGATTATGATGCTTGACTGGTTGCATTTATTCAAGTGTTGTTATATGGTGTTTCTCATGAAAGACTAACCAATTTTCGTGGATGCGAGTCCGGTTGTTTTATTAATCTTTATGAGTTAGCCATATTGCTTGAGAAATGTTTTGCAGGTCAAAGTTGTTCAAATCTTCAAGAAAGTTTTGTCACCATCAAAAAGGGGAGATTGATGGAGAAATCTTTCCAGAATATTTTGAAGCCGACAAAACGTTTCTTTCGATCTAAAGTCCGGTTGTTCGGAGACCGTCGGTTTAAAGTCTGAAGACTTTGTTCTCTCAAGACCCAAGACTCAAGACCCAAGACTCAAGACTCAAGACTCAAGACTTAAGACTCAGGACTCAAGACTTAAGTCTATTCTCACCGACGCTCTTTCTAATCCAAGGACGAAGGAAATCCAAAGCCGAGGTTTATGGTTGAGGATTCGATCCTATCCTCTGGAATAGATTCTTTGGTTGGATAATCATTTCGGATTCTTTAATTCTTATCTAAGATCGATTGAAGATCCGATGGTCGACGAAATAATCTTGGAATATTCTATTCTTGGAAACCGAGATCCTGATTGTATGGGCGAACAGATTGATGGGCTATCATCGATTCCTTAAATAGCTCGGATGATCTTCTTGATTGATTCCGTCCAACGGGTAGATTGGAGGAATTCCTTTGGTAAGTGCCAACGGCTATGATGGCATAAAGGAGTATAAAAAGAAGTCGTTCTAGTTGATTTAAGTGTGCGATCGATAGAAAAATTCCAGTCCTCGAAGATCCTTGATTGTTAGTTGAGACCGAGCGAAATTGTATACGAGAGAGTGTTTATACTTGGTGACGCCTTGAGTGAGTGTGGTAGATCATCTACACCTAGAAATCAAGGAAGATCAACACCGTAACATCTCTTTGATCATAGTGGAATCCAGCCAATCGGCCGTCGCGTAAGAGTGGACGTAGGCTTGAATCAAGCCGAACCACTATAAACCGAGTGTTCAATTCTCTCTTTCCCTTACTCGGTCTTGCGATTGAATTTTTAAGCGTTGCAAATCCTCTAACTGTTTAAATATCGTGCAAGCTTCGAGAAATTTTTTTCTATACCTATTCACCCCCCCTCTAGGTACTCGTACTAGCTATTTCACTACTCAAATAGGTTCCATAGAAAAAGTCATCAGATATGAATGGAGGCTCAATTCTCATCAGGATCCTACTTTGGATCATCCTCGGGGTTCTCCTTTTGGTACTCCTCTTCAGGTTCTTTCTCCTCAGGTTCCACATCAGGGTCCTGAAATGTTGTCCCACAACCGGGATGAGACTACGTCTCAGCAAGTTCTACCCCATAAGACTCGATTAGTAAACTCATATACCTTAGGGGTGCCTATGCATAACATGAGTTAGAGGACTTACCTTGGCCTCAAATTCCACCTGCATACTAGCATAGATCAAATAGGCATCCAAGTAATCACATCACTAATCGAAGCATCGATCAAATCGACCTAGTCGATTACACCTCATTCGAACCATCGCAAGGTCATTTCCACTTAATCAATTAATTCACAACATCAGATCAAACCATTGAATCACAATAAATTCACACTTAGATTGAATCATCGATCAATTGACCTAGTCGATTACATGTCAACATGACCATTCCCCGGTCACTTCAATCAATACTATCTATGAGTCCGAACATAGTTTAGGACTGTTCACTCTAGCCGATATATAGGTAGTATAGCTCACCGAAGTTGCCACCATACTTTTATAGTATGTCGAAAATAATATATATGCTCACCGGAAGCGCCAACCATACTTTTATAGTATGCCGAAAATAATACATATGCTCACCGGAAAAGCCGCTAGCCATACTTTTATAGTATACCGAAAATAATATTTAATCAAATTACCATTTTTATCCTTCCCGATAAAATATTCGTGTGTGGGGACACGGTCGACCTTCGCCAAAATATTATAATTTCCTTTCCACAAATACCACCATTATTTGTAGTCCACCAAAACACTTTTGGTGCTGTCAACCAACACTTGATTATTTTCCAATTAATAATCAAAGATTATTCCATTAAAGAATAATTTCCAGTTTCACAAATAATTCAATTCAGCACGAAATAAAGCTCAATTAAATAAACGGATTGCTCCACTACAATCAGCATAAAAATCCGGTCGTTAATCTTGTCCTTGCCTAATTTTCGAAAAATAAATAAATAATTAAATAATTTCGAAAATCAATAAATAAATACTAAAAATCCAATTTAGGCCGGTGATGCCTAATTGAAGCTTGTTAAGGATCGGGAAAAATCCCAAGATGCATTCAATAAATATTAGCACATGTCAATTTGCTAATTGCACAATTTAATTGCTTAACATGCATCACAATTATCTAATAATCACTAATCTATTCTAATCTAACCACCTAATTGTACTTAATTAAATATAATCAACCTTTAAGTATAATTAGCAAACTAAGAAGGCATTAGTGAGCAAAACTCACACAAAACAACGGGATTGACGCGAGGATCGACTTTCTTAAAGGCAAGCCGAGCATCCAGGCTTAGAAAGCCGGCCAAAACGGGTCACGAAGCTGCTGCCATACCCATTTTTCTCCTCTCTACTCGTTGCTAGTTGAGGTTGGATTTGGGGTTGAGATGGCGAGGCAAGGCCAGCGGAGGGCGAGCGGAGCTCCGGTGAGTCGAGGTGGCGGCATATGGTGGCCAAAGGTGGTCGGGCAATGGCCTGAGGTGGCCGATGGGGCTTAACAGAGGCGGTTGGAAGCTGGGGTTGCACGGCGAGGTGATGAGAGGCGTGGCCAAGCACGGCTGCACACATGCTTGTGCAAGGACGGGCGACTGGTGACGACGGTAGCTTTGGTCCAAGCGACGCCGGTTGCTGCTTCTGCTCCAGTGTCCTCCTAGATCTGGGACCCTGAGCAGTAGACGGAGGGGAAGACAGAGGGTGTCGACGGCAGCTGAGGTGGGTGAGTGAGAGGCGGAGGGCGAATAGTGAGCGGCGAAGCTTGCGGGCGACGCGTGGGTGGCGATGACGAGCTGCTTCGGTCTTCCTCTCTTGATGGCTACTGTCTCTGCTTCTGCTTTTGCTATGTTCGAACGAACGAAGAGGGAGAAGAGGAGAGAGAGTGTCAAGCAGGTGAAGGGGTACCGAGAGAGAGAGAGAGAAGAAGATAAGAGGGAAAGAAGTTTGAAAAGTCAAAAAGTAAAAAGTGAAAAGAAGAAGCAAAGTTGGAACTAGCAGTGGGAGTTGGTGGGGCTTTCGCACGAGGAGAAAAGAAATGAGAGAGGGAGAGAGAAAAAGAAAAAGAAAGAAAGAAAGAAAGAAAGGAGAGAGAGCTTGTAGGGGAAAAAGTGTTTGGCCAAATGGGGAAAAAGAAATGGGAATAAATTCAAAAGAAAAGAATTTCCTCAAATAGAAAATTCTTATTTCATTTTCTTTTGAATAAGCTCATAGATTCCCAAAAGAATTTCAGATTAGAGTACTTGGTTTCCACTTGCATTTCTGCATCCAATTTCCCTATTGAATTTCTCTCAAATGACTCTTATAAAATCAATTGATATCTCACTTATCAAATTGATTATTTTCCTTATCCAAGAATCCCTCATGCTTCTCAATTTAACAACCAGAATTAATCCCTAGCTTTAACTGAACGAAAACAGCCCTAAACTGACTTTTTCCCAAAAAGTCTCGACTGTAAGAAAAATCTTCTGAGACTGAGTTGACGTTCCTAATTTTTATTGTGACAAGACAGAATCTTCAATTTCTGAAATCGGACTTGAATTGGTGGTTAATTTCTATTCGACGCGTTTTTAGCGTGACCTAGATTGCCAGGTAGTTTTAAGAACTTTTTAGGACAAATAACCCGTGATCGATTTTATTCGAGCCACAATGAACCCACTCGACAAATTGTCGATTCTCGGTTGTCATGAAAATCTCGAGGGTTCAAATACGGACACAAGGTACCAAAACGACACTAAAATCAATTTAGTGTCGGTGGATGAGAGTTTTCCAAATTAATGGAGTCACCCATGATCGGTCACATATCTTAGTCAAATCGACCTATCTCTAATCTTAATGCAATTTTTAACTGTGCCATAATAATCTCTAAAGATCAGCACGGTCGAGAAATCGATTGTTGGTCGAATTCTCAAGTCTATTTGCCTTAAAGTCCTTAATAGCTTACCCAGCTAGTCTAGTTATCTCGTGAGTGGCTAACTAAGAGAAAAACACTGTAGTCGCGTCAATGAAATGCCTAATTTATTTAATCGAAATCAAAGCCTGAAAATCAGGATGTCACAACTGTTCCCCTTTTATAAAAATTTTGTCTTCGAAATTTAAACCTTTACTAATTCTTATACAAAAGGTGGGGATGTTGTCGTCTCATTGAGTCTCACTTTTTCATGCTGATCCTTCGGTCTCGTGGAGTTGTCTGACCACTTTGACCAAGGAGACCATCTTTGTACACAAAATTTGGTCTTTCTGAACCAACAACTGAACTGAGCTTTTCACATATGACACTATGACGTCCACGTCTGATTCTGTTCATGATAATTGCAATCACTGATTACTGAGCTGACTTTGGCCTATGATCTTTCTTCACTTCACTTTCTTTTCACCACTGAAATTCTGTACCATTTGCTATGCACTGCTTAAGAAGGAACCCTTTAAAAAATCTGTCAAACTTGTAACCTTTGATCTAGATTCGAAATATAATTCATCCTCGGCACTTCATACCGGTGAATTATCCGATACTCACACGCTTCGGCATACCCATTCAAAACTAGATTTATTCGTGCTGTACTGAAGTGAACTGGCTTCATCTATCGGTCGAGCACTATCCTCATAAGGAATCAGTACTCCCCTGACTCCTTAGTAAGTCTGTCACAATGCTCCATTGTGATATATTTTCCTTCCCACTTGGGACTCTCAAGTAATGATAAAAGTCCTCCAGGTTTGCATTACTGAACTTCGACTTACTGACACCTCTAACACTTGCAAACTGCCCGGCGACATCTATCTTCATATCAGCCTACCAATCTAGCTGACGCTGATTCTAATTTACTTGCACCGTCTGGTCAAAAACTGCAATACTACAGTGAATTTCTGACAATTTTCCTTACTTGAGTGCTATAATATCAAGTACACTCAATCACTCTCGTAACTCGAGTGTTCCATCCTTAGA
Organism: Eucalyptus victrix; assembly: GCA_016097545.1. NCBI lineage: Eukaryota > Viridiplantae > Streptophyta > Magnoliopsida > Myrtales > Myrtaceae > Eucalyptus > Eucalyptus victrix. Next base: position 34,118,029 of record CM027837.1, read on the forward strand.
AGTCTTAAAGTTAGATTCTTTCTTACCAGTATCCTCTTATAAGGTCTTTTAAACATCTCTATCTGTCAACTAAATGCTTGATTCTAACTTGAACATCTAGTTCAATCTTGAGGGCGGATATATAATTCAAAAGGTAGCTTACCTCAAATTCAAAAACCGAATTTTGAACCCTTTTTCAAGTAAAATCTATACTTTAGTCAGTCCTGCAACAATTGAAGACTCTCGACTCAAGCATCAGTGGCTTCTTTCATTCCTCAAGGATGATACCAAATAACACCATTATAGTCCTGCCAAAATTCTGATTCATGACAACGTTTCATATTCAACTTATTGGGTCTCAATTGGCGGAACGTATATGCAACAATCTTCTCATGTTGTATCAATACATAACCAGTCCTTTGCAAACCACATCACTAAAGATTTCGTGCTTTCCAAAACCAAATGAAAAGTTTAGCACAAGTGCGGTAGCCAATTCTTACTTAAGCTCTAGAAACTATCCTCACACTTGTCTCTGCCGATGAATTTCTCTTCTTTCTTAAGAGGTCGAGTCCATGGTGATACTGATGCTAAAATTCTTTCACGATCCTTCTGTAGTAATCTGTCCAATCCACTCGACTTCTAATCTCTGACATTGTTGCTAGTCTTGGTTTGCTAACAACTGATTTGATCTTAGCTTGGTCCATGAAGATTCCTTCACCTAGAATCACATGACCATTCTTAGGTGGCTCCCGTGATCCTCCGTACTTAATGAATACACTAGAATGTCGTTATATCACACGATCACCATTGATCTAGATATTCTTTGAACACTCGACTTGTCAAATCTATGATAACGGTTGGAGCATTCATCAAATCAAATGGCTTTACATTATTCTCACAAGGGCTAAATCAAGTGTGAAATGTTGTCTTCAACATAACCTCCTTCCTGGTTCTCAACTGACGACAATATGTCCTCAAGTTGATCCTCGAAGACGTCAACACTCTTTATAACAAGTCCCCCAATTCATCGATCTATGACAATGAACACTTATCCTTGATTGTCACTTGATTGAGTCGACTACAACTGATGCATAATTGCAATGAACCATCTTTCTTTCTTTCTCACTACGAGACTGATGTTTCCCCCAGGTAATGCACCAATATGCATGAATTCCTCATTCATCAATCCTCACATCTACACCATTGGTTCTATCAATTCAGACAACAACTGGTAAGAAGCTTTAGAGAATGGTTCTGTCACGAGTGCTAACTCAATCCCAAATTCTATCTCACTTATTGACGACAGTCTTAACAATCCCTTTGGTAACACTTCCAAAAGTTCTTGGACTACCGAGGAGTCCTAAATTTTCAATTCTTCAATCTGTTTTATCTTTCACAATCGCCAAGTAACCTAGGTGTCCTCCATCTAACAAACGGATCACCTCCAATGACGAGATTAAAGAAGTCGAGGACCTCGACTCTCAATAAAACTCGGCACTTCTACCTGCTCCTGGAATAAACTGGGTTACTACCCTATAACAATTCATTACCACAAAATGCTCCAGGACCAATTCTTTCCACACTTGACAAATAAGTTGTACACCAATAGCCAATCAAGTATAACTCTAGTTAGTGATTCTTTTCCTACAGCCTTAACAAACAACTGAAATTCCACAATTATATTCTCAATACTCTCTGGCACCATTCTAATGAAATCACCTCAAAATATTCTTCCATTGAATAAAGCATAGTCAATTCCATTTTCGTTCCTTTTGCCATCCTAATGGCGTCTTATATGCGGTCTCGGTATCAATGCTCCCTTGGACTCACACTGATATTTTTTTTTTCACCTGACAGCCGTGCTGACTATCATCATAGCACGTTTTAGCCATTCTCAGACATAGGATTAATCCATGCATTCCTTCCATACTTTTGGCACTTACCTAGTGAGTCTTCTACCTCCTGTCAAGTGCCAGTATGCACTAATTCTTGTACCGGAGGCCTATCCCAAAAATTCCATAGTGCGTTCTATGGCGTACTTATTCTAGCCTGTCCTATCGACGGTGACATTAGTAATCGTTGTCAAGATTCCATCTACTTATGCGGATACCCCATAAATCATTATCCATGCTGGTGAAACTTACCACAATTTCCTATCCTCAAAATACACGAGAATGAACCATACCTTCTTCCATGGAACAACATGTTCCATTTGTCTGAATGCTGACCTGACTATTCCACCCTTCCTATTGGGTGGAGTAGAATACCCTTCCCTCAACAACAGTCTTTACCCTGACCGAATTCCAACCCTGCTTGCGCTGAATCTTAATTCAAATGTCGAATCTATTCCCTAATCATCCTTCCAAGTTGGACCTTAGCAAAGGTAGCAACAACAATAACTTGATCCTGATCTTACTAGCTCATCCAGATCCCAAGGAACACGTGCATCAGATCGATCTTATCGGACTTAGGATCATTCAACTCTGCTACACTAATACCAACCTGCGGCGGCACTCTTACACTCGAGCTAGCCAGAGTCGACACTCTGCCTTCAGAATCCACACGATTAAAAGCAAGCAATTTACACATGACAAATAATTCTATCAATCGACTATCAAAGACATGCACTGGTCATGAATTTAATGGCCTTTCCTACTACTATCCCATAGGTTACCGCAACTTATCACTCCAATACCTAATCATTGCTCTAATACCAGAAAAAGGGGGATGTCATGCCCCGATCCTCAAGCATGCGCACATCCCAGACAATAAAGCAATGGGATATATAAGTAGAACTAGAAACTTGAACCTGAAAACCAACACCCTTATGTACATATATAACGACTCAATCATATATACAAGCTATGTTAAAAAGGTTGGTTTCTACTCAAATAGGTTCTACACCAAAAGTCATCAGATAGGAATGGAGGCTCAATTCTCATTAGGATCCTACTTTGGATCATCCTCGGGGTTCTCCTTCTGGTACTCCTCTTTAGGTTCTTTCTCCTCAGGTTCCTCATCAGGGTCCTGAAATGTTGTCCCACAAGCGTGACGAGACTATGTCTCAGCAAGTTCTACCCCTTTAGACTCGATTAGTAAACTAATATACCTTAGGGCTGCCTATGCACAACATGAGTTAGAGGACTTACCTTGACCTCAGATTCCACTTGCATACTAGCACATATCAAATAGGCACCCAAGCAATCACATCATTAATTGAAGTATCGATCAAATTGACCTAGTCGATTACACGTCATTTGAACCATCGCAAGGTCATTTCCACTTAATCAGTCAATTCACAACATCAGATCGAACCATTGAATCACAATAAATTCACACTTAGATCGAATCATCGATCAATCGACCTAGTCGATTACATGTCAACATGACCATTCCCCGGTCACTTCAATCAATATGATCGACTTTCCTCAAGGTGGGCCGAGCATCTGGGCTTGGGAAGCCAGCCAAAACGGGCCACGAAGTTGCTGCCATACCCATTTTTCTCCTCTCTATTCGCTGCTGGTTGACGCCGGATTCGGGGTTGAGATGGCGAGGCAAGGCCGGCAGAAGGTGAGCAAAGCTCTAGTGAGTTGAGGTGGCAACGTACGGTGGCTGAAGGTGGTTAGGCAGCGGCTTGAGATGGCCGAATGGGGCTAAAAAGAGGCGGCTGGAAGCTGGGGTCGCACGGTGGGGCGATGAGAGGCGCGGCCAAGCACGGCTACACGCGTGCTCGAGCAGGGACGGGTGACCGGCGACGACGGCAACTCTGGTCCAAGCGACACCAGCTACTGCTTCTACTCCGACATCCTCCTAGATCTAGGACCCTGAGCAGCAGATGGAGGGGATGACAGAGGGTGTTGATGGCGGTTGAGGTGGGTGAGTGTGGCACCCCTTGATGGCCCCCGATCTGTTAGGGTTGCCATAGTTTGCTGACCTTTGACTTTACCTAATAACATGTCACTTTGATACCATTTCAATTGCAGCGGGTTCATACAGCCATGGGGGTTTACATCTTTTAGATCGGTCCCTTGCGAAGTTCATATACGGAAGCACATCCAACAACTCCCTTCCTTATATTCAGAAAACGATGTACACCTACTAAACATTTAAAGGTAAAAGCCAAACACTTTTATTTATTTAAACCAGATGGACATCATTCATCGGTACATCAAAATGTTGTAATCTTCTATACTCGGCTATACTTCAAAAGATGACCCACATCTTCTCTAATAGTTGTATACTTAAGGTCCATCGATTAGTGTCGGCGTCCAACAGTTCCTTCCTTTGCTATCCTCCTCCTCGTGTTTATATCCAATCACTTGATGCATCTACTGGTGGCAGTGGTAGTAGAGGTATCTTATCTAGTCCGAAATGTTAGTCCCTAAAAGGGGTGGGTTCAACCACTCAGCAATAAAGATCCACCAAACTACACAATGCAACAAGCAAGACAATCAAGATATCATAAGTAAAGCACATATCATCCGTACTATCGAGCATACATCATCATGCGGTCGTGCATATATCGCCATACAATCATGCATATCTCACCATGCCATCGTGCATATACCATCATGCACTTGTACATATATCATGAAGCAGCCATATATATATATATATCACCATGCATTATGCTTGCATTTCCATGAGGTTCATCCCATGCCATATGCACATACATACGCATGATTCATATCATCCATGCTATCATGTATACATCCCCATGAGATCCATTCAAGCCTTCATGATCGCATTCTCAATGTCAAATAGCATCAATTTACTTTCATAAGCAGATCATGCATCATGCCATATGCATATAACCATACACATGATTCAATCTCAATATTTATCTTTCACAAGGATCTCATCATTTTTCTTCCAGGAACCAATGTTTGCATCCCACAATTTATCGCTCGCATCCAACCTGGCATCGCGAGGAGCCTTCGGCACACACCTCCGGGCATCTCGTACCCCAACTGGCATCACGAGAAATCCCCTTCGGCACACACCTCTAGGGCTTCCGGAATTATGTACCACCATGCCACTAGGCATTCCCCCTGGACATTACGTACCATATACCACCAGGAATCTTGAAACTCCCGAGGACATCCAGGCATGTATCATAATACAACCGAGCATCCAAAGGGCATCGACTCATTCGAACCTCTGGGCATCCTGACTCCCGGGGCATCGTCAGCTCACACCTCCGACGGTATCATTATTATCACAATGTATATTCACATATATGTCTCATTTTCAACATGGCATTTGATGCAACAATATCAAAGGTCTAAACCAGCTTTTGATGTCATATAACATGCCATATATCACCACATATGCAGCATAATCAACCACTCAAGACATTATATCACATGGAGTAATTTCATTTACTTTTGAAAATATAACAAAATTTTGGATAAAAAAAAAAGATTGCGCTTCTTGAAAAATTAGTAAACAGCCTTATTAAATTCTAAAAATTTAACATGTTATATACAAGATCTGGAGGAAAATATTTTGTGAAGAACACCAAACCAAAAGAGCATCACAAAAATCAATACAATTCACGCACCACAGTCCTTAGAATTTCGAAATATTGCCATACACAGTTTTATTCACAAATTCGGTAAAAAACTTAAATCAGCTCCAAAAATTCTAAAATTTTGATATGTTATAGAAAAGTCCTAAGGGTAAATATATCATGAGAAATTGAAACCCAACTCGTTCTAGATTAACAGATATAGACGATTTATTCCCCCTATTCTCGGTGTCGTTTTTTTCCAGATTATCTTCTTTCAAAGGAAACTTGTTTCACCGATCTACATATGTCCGTTTCTTATAATTTTTTATTATGTTATACCTCAGAATATTACCTAAAACTTTCATTAAGGAAACATGATCAAATTTTAGCTGCATGATTTTATAAAAACCACAGAATCATACTAGGTCGAGGTAGCATTTTCCCAGATCCAATTTCTTCAAAGGACAATGATTTCACCGACCTATTTTTGTTCATTTCTTCTAAATTTTTGTTATGTTCTATCTCAAGAAGTCTATTAAAACTTTCATTAAGATATCAAAGTGATATTTTCATAAGAAGGCTACTTTACAGACCACGAAATCACTAAAGGTCAGCACAACAAATTCCAGATCTAATTTCTCCAAAGAAAAATCATTTCACTAACCATTACTTGTTCATTTTGCCTTAAATTTTAGTATGTTGTTCCTCAAGATGTTCTCTACAGCTTTCATGAAGAAATTGAAACAAGATTCCAATTAAAAAGTCGCATGCAGCACACAAACTCATGGATGGTCGGACTAGTTTTTCCAGAAATAGCATGCTAGGCCAACGAATTTCTCCCCAAAACTTCGACCTTTCATCACATCCACCACAACCGAAATTCACCATCTTCTACGCACACATCACAGCAAGCAAAGGGTCGGTTTTAGGACTTTACTTGCCTCTAATCCAAAGAAAACACAGCAAGACAACTCCTCCTTCTTCCTCTTCTTCTCTCGCACGCTTGCTCTCCCTCTCTCGGATGGTAACTCTCTCTCTCTTCTCCCCCCTTCCCCTTTTCCTTTTGGTTTCAATAAAACCCTTGCATGCTTCCATTTTTGCATGGAGGAACACTTGTCTCCAAATTTTTGCATGGAGGGACACTTGTCCCTAAGAAGGAGACAAGTGTCTTCTTGTTGAAGACACATGGAGGAGGCCCATCCAGCTCCTCTCTCCCCCTCCCTTTGGTCGACAGCCCATGGGGCTTCTTGGGCCGAGCCTCTTGGCCCACTTTGGGCCCAATACTCTTGGGCCTAAAGTCCAAACTTAAATGGCCCATGTTTGCTTTTAATAATCCATTTTAATCCCCACTTAAATAAATACCTAATTGCAAAATAAAATGGCCAAAAGACTTTGTGACATTAATCCATAAAAATCAAATCTATAAAGTGCATAGTCAAGAACAAAATCTTCCTTATCAAATTGTCCTATAGCACTAACCTTGATCATCCATTAACATAAGATATATTTCTATCCAAACAATTATCCATTAAAATACTCGGCATTAATCTATTACAATTCTTTGGTCTAAAGGCCATAACATAAATCAATAACACTTCCATCACCTATTCATGGTTCATGGTATATCCAGGGGTTGTCATGAAATTTTGGGATGCCACAGTGAGTGAGAGGCGGAGGGCGAACGGCGGAGCATGTGGGTGACGTGTGGGCGGCGACAGCAAGTTGCTCCAATCTTCCTCTCTCGATGGCTATTGTCTCTGCTTCTACTCGTGTTGTGTTTGAACGAACGGAGAGGGAGAAGAGGAGAGAGAGTGTCGAGCGGGTGAGGGGGTACCGAGAGAGAGGAAGTACCAAAAGAGAGAGAAGTTTGAAAAGTCACAATGCAAAAAGTGAAAAGGAGAAGCAAAGTTGGAACTGGCAAAGGGAGTCGGTGGGGCTTTCGCACGTGGAGAAAAGAAAGAGAGAGGGAGAGAGAAAAAGAAAAAGAAAGAAAGAAAGGAGAGAGAGCTTGTGGGGGAAAAGGTGTTTGGCCAAATGGGGAAAAAGAAATGGGAATAAATTCAAAAGAAAAGAATTTCCTCAAATAGAAAATTCTTATTTCATTTTCCTTTGAATGAGCTCATAGATTCCCAAAAGAATTTCAGATTAGAGTACTCGGTTTCCACTTGCATTTCTGCATCCAATTTCCCTCTTGAATTTCTCTCAAATAACTCTCATAAAATCAATTGATGTCTCACTTACCAAATTGATTATTTTCCTCATCCAAGAATCCCTCATACTTCTCAATTTCACAACTAGAATTAATCATCGGCTTCAACTGAACGAAAACGGCCATAAACTAACTTTTTCTCAAAAAGTCTCGGTTGTAAGAAAAGTCTTTTGAGACTGAGTCGATGTTCCTAAATTTTATTGTGACATGACAGAATCTTCAATTTCTGAAATCGAACCTGAATTGACGGTTAATTTCTATTCGACATGTTTTTAGCGTGACTTAGACTACCAAGTAGTCTTAAGAACTTTTTAGGGCAAATGACCTATGGTCGATTTTCTTCGAGCCACGATGAACCCACTCGACACATTGTCGATTCTCGGTTGTCGTGAAAATCTTGAGGTTTCAAATACGAACACAAGGTACCAAAATGACAATAAAATCAATTTAGTGTCGGTCGACGAGAGTTTTCCAATTTAGTGGAGTCACCCACAATCGGTCACACATCTCAGTCGAGCCAACCCATCTCTGATCTTAATTTGATTTTTAACTGTGCTGTAATGATTTCTAAAGATGAGCATGGTCGAGAAATCGATTTCTGGTCGAATTCTCAAGTCTATGTTCCTTAACATCCTTAATAGCTTACCTAGCTAGTCTAGTTATCTCGTGAGTGGCCAACTAAAAAAAAAAAAACCATTGTAGTCGCGTAAATGAAATGCCCAATTTATCTAATAGAAATAAGAGCCTGAAAATCAGGATGTCACACCATTTGCAGTCTGGTAAGTAGTAAAATAGTTCTTATGAGGCATCATATGATAAGAATACCTCGAATCTAGCATTCATTTGTCTCCTCATAAAGTAGTAGTCACACATAAAATAGCTTATGCATCACTATAGCTCCCTTCGGCAACGTTCGCCACACTGCTTGTGGCATTCTGCCTATCAACTTTATTCCTTTGCTTTGGACAATCTCTCATAATGTGCCCCTCCTCATGACACTCAAAGCACTTCACGCGTCCCTTGGACTTTCTATGGTGTGATTTTAATATGCTTTTACCTCTGCCACTACTAGGCCCTCGATGTTGTTCACTACCCCAAATTGTTAGTGCTTGCATTACTCCTTGCGCCAGACCGTCATCTCGCAACTTTCTCTGCCATTCCTTAGAGAATAAGGTGAACTTTACCTATTCTGAGGTAATTGTAGTACGCCCCTGCAACAGTGAATCAGTAAAGTGTTCCCATAACTCTGGTAAAGAAGCTAACAACATCATGCCCTGTTCTTCATCATCAAGTATCTTATCAACATTCTTCAGATCCATCATGAGTTTATTAAATTCATCTAGGTGGGTTTTGATAGATAAACCTTCAATATATCTAAATTGAAACATCTTCTTCAACATGTACAAGTGATTGTTCAAACCTTTCTTCACATAAAGTGCTTTAAGTTTTGCCCATAATGCTGTGGCATCCTTCTCCTCAACAACCTCTATTAAAACCTCATTTGACAAATTCAACAGGATTGTGCTCTTTGCTCTTTCCATTAGCTTTACCCTCTTTGTGGCTTTCATTATAATAGGTAACTCATCTTCACCATCCAGTGTCTTGGCCAAACTTTGGGATGTCAGTAATGCCCGCATCTTGATGCTCCATAACACAAAGTTGTTGCTCTTGTTAAACTTCTCAATTTCAAATTTCCTTTAGACATAATTGCAATAACATACTTTCCAAATAATAATTAGATAAGCAAAAGCTCCAAATCATAATTAAGAAATCCAACCCCAAGCTCTGATACCAATTGTTGAAATATAATACGCGACAAGATCTTGCAATTTACGTCAATGCGAAATCACCAGAGAAATAAACGAGAAATAATAAGGACACCGGAAATTTACATAGTTCGGTCCAAGTATCGGTAACTACGTCCATGGGGAGAGCAAGTAGCAAATAATCCACTATAATAAAAAAAAAACAGAGTTTACAATCGCTTACGCGCTCGAGTGTCTCCCACACCTAGATTTAACCTAAACCCAGAGTGTTTATAAATAAACAACTCACTTGACATAAATCACGGCACAAAAAAAAAAAATCACACGTTCAAGTCGTACGCTAAAAAGAAAAGATCTCTAGCTTCCTTTTCTTTCTTTCGTGCAGCTCTTCTCTTGGTGTGGACATGTGGCGTGGATGTGCGGCTTTCTTCTACATAGAGCTTCGGTGGCTTCTTATGGAAGGAAAAGAAGACTTGCAAATATTTCTATTTTTATATGTGTGCCCAGGTCAAAGTTTAACCTGGGCCCACCACGTTTTGGCTTTATCGTGCAAAGGACTTCATCTTCACACCAAAGGGTCCTTATATGTGTGTGTGCCCAAAGTCAACACTTTGACTCTAGGCCCCACAATCTAATTGCTTTTTTCGGATTCCACAGGCTTCCACAACAAAGAAGAAACTTTGCTCCCTTTTTTTTTTATTGTCATATTTCCTCTTTTGTAAATCTTCAAGAGTCCGGTGAAGTTTTTCTGTTGATCGAAAACATCCAACCGAATCACACATTTTGCAAACACTCAAACTCGAGAGATGATTTAACACCATTTCCTACTTGATTCTCCAGCCTAGTCTCTTGCAATTCCTAGCCCTTTGGGACCAGCCAACATCACAGCTATTCGAACTTTGTTTACAGATGCACATGGGTGAGAATTGCTTCCATTTTTAGTTCTTGTCTTGTTCTCCAAATGCACATGGATGGTTGGAGGTCTAAAGAGATTAGTTACATGAGAAAATGAGAACAAATGGGCTCGTATAGCATGAGAGAGAGAGAGAGAGAGAGAGAGAGAGAACCAAGGGAAATAATAATAATAAATTGCTAAGACCATTAATAGTTTGATTGATTGATTCGGGCCTAAGTATCTTATTGGGCTTGTGCATCAAGCCTAGCTCGGCTAGGTTTTCAAGCCATTTAGCCCGATCCGTTCAAGTCGTTTGGCCCAATCCGATCTAAGCTCGGGTCATCTTTTCAATGAACACGGTCGGACCCAACCTAGGGATCTAACTCGGGTCTTTTTTAATATATTATAATTTTATAATATTAAAATAATATTTTAAAATAAAAAAATTTAAAAATTAAAAAAAATTTTAAATTTTAAAATTAAATATTTCGAAAATTAAAAAAATTGCAGGGTTTGTTTATAAATTGACATGTTTTGCTTTCTTAGTGTAATTAGACCTTTATTTGCTTGCACATTGATTTATCATGTGTTTAATTTGCATAGTTAATTATGTTTAATTGCACGTGCTCAATTTTATTGTAATTAGGATTTTGGTAGCTATGATTGTTACTATAATGATTGTGTACCTGCATGATCACCTCACATGTTAGTGGATATGTATAAAATCAATCTAAACTGCCTGACAAAAATCTCTTCTTCTAAAATAAACAAGTTTAGGTATCAAAAGAGCACTAATTGGTCAATTAGTGTAATCAAGTCCCCAACCCTAGAAACTCTTATTGCATAGGAAGTAAGGTATACTCTCCTCCCTCACTTGGTTTCTAACCGACCCCAATAGACTATTGACGACTCCATTTTGCAAAATTATTAGAAATACCCCAACATCACGTGAGGTATGGGCTTGGGAGAGCCCATGCCTAACATGGGCCTGGGAGAGCCCACGCCTATCATGGGCCTTTCGCTCAATATTACCATTCGGCTTGTCTTGTTTGTATTGCCTCGACACATGAACACCCAATATTCGGCCGAGTGAGCATCCATTCTGTCGATATTGCCGGATAAATCCCACTGATTCCTTCCCTAAATTTGTTTACCATCCTTGCTATTCCACAGCCTTGCTAATTTCCGGAGCACTAACTTCTGCAAATATCTTGATTCTTTCCATCATTACATCTCTTCATACATTATTTTCTTTTCTTCCCATTCCTCACTTAATATCTTGGTCTCAAGCCTTTGTACTTCATCTTATTCTCGATAGAAAATGAAATATTCAAATGATTTTTCATCGAATGACTATTCATCTATTGTATTTTCACGTAAATAGGGGTAAGAAAGTTCTATGGAAAAATGGTGGTTCAATTCGATGTTGTATAAAGGAAAATTAGAATACAGGTGTGGGCTAAGTAAATCAATTGATAGGTTTGGTAATCCTATTTAATGACATTTACATATTTATACCAAAAAAAAAAAAAAGGATTTCATCTACCTTGCCCCCTTGCCGGATTTTGTGGTATCCTTTTTAGTTTTGTTTTCAATTGAATGAATCGGGCCTTTCATCGATATGCCTATAGTTCTTTTCCCTGAACTGATCATTTCCAAGATAACTAGTCTATCGGGTGAAGTTGTTAAGGATTTTAATGCAATAAACATGAGAATTCGATTAGGAATCCACTACTCAATTGTGCTAGTCTACAAGGGTCATTACGGTAAATTAAAAATCGATTAGTGATTGGAGATAGATCGATTCGATTGAGCCATGTGATTAAGTGTGGGTGATTCCATCTAATTACAAAATTCTCATCAATTGGCATTAGACCGATTTTTCTACCGTTTTGGTACCTTATATCTGTATTTGAAATCTTGAGATTTCCACGATAATTTGGAGTCACCAATGTGTTAGAGATGTACAAAATGGTTTGAAAATAACCGACCATGGGTCAATTCCATTAAAAATTCCTAAAAGCTATCCGGTAGGCTAGGTCACGTTAAAATCGCGCCAGATCGAAATTAATCACGAATTTGAATCTGATTTTAGAAATTGAAGGTTCTGTCATGTTGCGATTTATTTTAGGAACGTCAACTCACTCTCCAAATATTTTTCTGCAAACCGAGATTTTTGGCGAAATTTCAAAGTAGGGCCATTTTTTTTATCAGAAAAATCAAGGGACTATTTTTGATTGCCTTTTTAGGATTCTAGTTGGATGAAGTGACGAGGAAAAAAGTTGAATGGGATGATGGCACCTTGGTTGAATTTATGGGGACGATTTAGATCTAGTTGAAGGAGAATTGAAGTAGATTTGGGAGAATTTGTGTCAAATTCGTAGGCCATGGTCACCACAACATTTGGACCATTTGGTGAAGCTTCTAAGGGAAGTCTTGGGCTGCAAATTGGCTTGGATGATAGCTGAGGCAAGTGGGGCATTGCCAATGAGTGTTTGAAGATAAAATAGAGAGTTTTGGAGGCCAAGAGGGACCCTCCAACCTTCTGTTGTCCCTTTCTTCTCCAGCAAGATTGCTTTCCCCATTGCAAACCATTTTGAGCTCCCAAAAAACCAAAGGAAACCACTAGCCTTCCCCCCTGTCACCGCAAGCCGCCCGTTGAACCGTTAGGACCGCCGTGTTGCCATTGCACCCCCGTGTGAGCCCATCATGTGCTGTTTGCCCATCCGCTTGCTCCTTGTCCCATGACCCCAGCCGTGCCCTCTTGCCTTCTTGGTCATCGTAGGAGCTCAGCCAAACCCCCTAGCCATCGTCACCCTTGCTCACTCGCTACAACCCGAGTTTGCACGTCCCTTGCCATTTCTAGCTCCGTTCTAGCTTGCTTGGTCCTTAGATAGAACCGAGAAGCCCAGCTAGCCATGAGCCTTTGAGACCCGTTTCAAACCTCTTTCAAGCCTTGCTTGGCTTCACCGCCAAGAGGTTTGTCGCTCATCTCCGCGTTGCCATCTCCGTGGACTTACCGGATTGCTAAACCAATGAGTTTACTTGCTAAACTCTACTTAGGGAGTTAATGACGTTTAAGGGGTGTTTAGATTAGGCTAATTAGGGATTAGGTGGTTAGTTAGAATGGATTAGTGATTTAATTATTCGATTTTGCATTTTAGGTGGTTAGAATGGCTTAATTAGGGACTAGATAAGTTGTACTATTTACCTAGTTAGGTTTGGAAAATTTCTCGGCTCGTTTGGGTGTTTAATTAAGCATTTCCAGCCTAAGTTTGCATTTTTTTGTAATTAATTGCATTTATTTAATTAATTTTTATTTATTTAATTATTTATTAGAAAATTATACCAAGATAGCTAATGACTGAAATTTTGTGTTTATTGAAGTGGTTATGTTTAATTTATGCAATTACTATTTTGTGCAAATTTTGTGGTGATTATAATTTTGGGTATTTATTCTAAAATTGTGTAATTTCGGTATTTAATAAAAAAATACCAGGATGTCAGTTTTAACGCCAAAAATGTTTTTAGGCACTAAATTAAATAGTGAGATTTTTGAAAAGAAAGATATAACATTTTGGCTTAGATTATGTACCCGCACACGACTATTTTTCTCCAATATTTTTATCATAATGATATTAGGCCAAGTTCATTATTTTATTTGAGAAATGGGTGTGCAAAGCACAAGGTCTTTGGCCGAGATTGATTTATTGTGTATCAACTTTGGTGAGCAATAATAAATCTCAGCTTGGATGAGCAGTGATTAAATTGAGTTGATTGATTGAGTGGATTGATGGTTTGGGTTGAATTGATTGATTGACATTATGATTGTACTGATGTGTAGGAAGAACTGAGGCAAGGTAAGTTTTCTGACTTGTGTGTATAGCTGCCTCTAAGTGTATTTCCTTCCTTGTCGGAAGATTAGGGGTGAATTTACTAAGACATTGTCTTATCCCGTCATGGGCTCAACCTTTTCAAGTCCTTAGATGGTTCCTCCAGAACGTTTTGGCCTCCCAAGAGGATCATTGAGTAGGTCTTCATTATTCCTCTTCCCAAAGGCCAAGGAGCTTAGGTCTATGAACTCGTGAGGATCATTGTCTGGGTCGATGCGGGTCTACCTTGGAGGGTACCCCATCAATTCAAAGCGTGGTATCATCTCGTGCGAAATGGACCCAGAGAAGGTCCCTTATAGGATTATGAGGTCTTAATGTCGGTGTTAGAAATCACTTTTAACAAGGGTACATCTGACCCTTCTGGTGGTGCAATGGTGGACCCAAGTCCCTAGGAGAGCTCGGGGTTTTTAGTTGGGGGTTCAAACGCTTAGAGGATTTGTAGACTTTCTGCTTGAGTAGACTTTTGTTTATAGACTAGTATTGTATATAAACTAGTCGACTGTGTATAAAGGTTTGTTTCGGTTGTATAAAGGTTTGTTTCGGTTGTGAAATTGTGGTCCTACTTTTCTATCATATCTTTGTGTTGTTTGGGGATTTTTTTATACACTTCCTCATGCGCATTAAAATGAATAGGTCGGCAACGCGTCGTGGGACGTTGTAATTTAATTGACCACCAAGGGATGGGCACATGCTCAAGGATTGGGGCGTGACATCCCCACCTAGAGTGGTATCAGAGTGGGCCAGTGTTTGTGGTGATAAGGTGCGATGGGTTATGGAATAATTAGTAAGAAATGCATTTTTCTTATGTAGACGCTTGTGATTGATTGATTTATTGTTTGTCTAGGTTGCTCAGTTTTCCTAATTCTGTGTGGAATTGGAAAGTAGGTTTGTAGAGATCCTGTAAGATGAGTGATTCGGAGCCAAGGATGTCTTAGAAGAGGAGCACTGCGTTGGCCTCTTGAGGTAGGACACCAACTAGGGTCGGTACTTGAGGTGGTTGTGGTAGAGTGTAGGCTTAGGCTAGCGTGAGTGAGAGAGTACTGCTACAAGCCGGTACTGGTGTAGCAGCTTACGGTGATCCTAGAATCAATGGAATCATTCAGATGCTCGAGGCTTTGGGAAATCTGATGGAGTAGCAAGTTCAGAATTAGGCTGTCACTGCCGGTACTGCAGCTGCACCTGCTAGAGTCCAACCTAGAAATGTGATTGGGGAGAGACCAATGCACAAGTTAATTGAGCAGTTCCTGTAGTTGAACCTGCCGAGGTTCACAGATGCAAGAGATCCCAAAGCTGCATTGCTATGGATCCAAGACTTAGAGAAAGCCTTTGCACTTCTAATGTGCATTGAGGAGGAAAAGGTTGTCTTGGCAGTATATCAGCTACAAGGTAACATAAATACTTGGTGGAGAGCCACAAGAGGCACAATTTTCCCTGAAGGTGTAGTCCCAATGTGGAATGCTTTCCTAGAGCCTTCAACAACAAGTACTTTTTGGGTAACACCTAAGAGTAGAAGATGGAGGACTTTCCAACGCCTCCGTCAAGGCATGCTAACCGTGGATCAATATGAAGCAAAGTTCATGGAGTTGTTGCAATACGCTCCAAGACTGATATAGGATCCTGAAGACAAATGCTCGGAGGTTTAGGAACGAACTCGACTAGAACTAAAGAATCCACTGGTACTGCTTGATCTCAAGGATTATAAGGAAGTTTATAGTTGAGCCTAGTTGATAGAGAGAAGTTTAAGTGAGCAAGCCGCCTCGTTTGGGTCGAGGTTCAGTTCGAATAGAGATGGGAACCGGTTTGGGAAGAGGCCCATGATCGAAGGAAGGTACCATGTTCCGCCCAATAGGAAAGGTGGAATAGGCAAGTTAGTGCCGAATCAAAATGGCGCATGTTGCTTCTATGGAAGGCAACATGGTTCGGCCTTGTGCCATCTTAGGATGGGTGTGTGTTTTGAATGTGGTCAACATAGTCACTTGGCTAGAGACTGTCCTAAAAGACCAAGGGGACTACAATAGTTACCACCGCCACCACCGATGGGCATCGTAGATTGCATAGCAGGGAGAACAAAATAGAGCTCAAGCTTAGGGAAAGATGTATGCTATCACAAGAGGACAGGCTGAGGACGCGCTTGATGTGATTACAGGTATGGTTTTAATGAATGACCATGTTGCTTATGCTTTATTTGATCTTGGTGCAACTTATTCATTTATAGCTGAATAGTTTGTTAAGCTAGTCGGATTGATTCCTGAGTTGTTGGAGTCAGTAGTTAGCATATCTACATCGTTAAAGGATAAGGTGTTAGCTACAATGGATTGTCTTGGTTGCAAGTTAGTGATTAGTGAGCGAGAGAGGATGATAGATTTGATAGTCCTAGTCATGTATGATTTCGATGTGATAAATGGCATGGATTGGCTCACCAAGCAACGAGCTAAGATGGACTGCTATAGTAAATCAATTCAGTTTAACCTGTTAGGGGGTGGAAGTTTCAAGTTCACTGGAAGTCGAGGAGGACCTCGATTTCCTTAATCTGTCGCTTGAGGCAACCTGTTTGTTAGATGAGGATTGTCAAGGTTACCTGGCGACTATTGAGAAGGTTGAAGATCGAAGATATCTTAATGGTACAAGAATTTCCAAACGTATGTTTCTAAAATAATTGCTAGGCCTGCGCCAGAGAGAGAGATAGAGTTCATGATTAAGTTAGCACCTGGGACAAAGCCAATCTCTAAGGCTTCTTATAAGATGGCATTGTCTAAGTTGAAAGAATTGAAGGTGTAGATGTAGGAGTTATTAGATAAATGATTAATACATCTTAGTGCATCACTTTGGGGAGCACCAATTATGTTCATGAAAAATAAAGATGGTTCATTGCGTTTATGCATTGACTATCACCAACTCAATCAGGTGACAATCAAGAACAATTATCCACTCATGAAGATCGATGACTTGTTTGACTAGCTGCAAGGAGCGTCGATATTTTCAAAGATTAATTTGAGGATAGGATATCATTAGCTGAAGATAAAAAAGGAGGACATACCGAAGTTAACATTTCGTACTCGATACGGCTATTATGAGTTTACTATAATGCCATTTAGTTTGACAAATGCCCCAACTACTTTTATGGATCCGATGAACCAAGTGTTCAAAGAATATCTAGATCAATTTATGATCGTATTCATCGACGATATCCTGGTGTATTCAAGAAGTTCTAAGGAGCATAAGAGGCATTTGAGGATGGTACTTCAAACCATGAGGATTCATGGATTGTACGCTAAGTTTAGTAAGTGCGAGTTTTGGTTGACTCGAGTTGCATTTCTAGGTCACGTGATTTCAAGCGAATGAATCTCCGTGGACCCAACTAAGATTGAAGTAGTTATCAACTGGCTAAGACTAATGACAGTGATAGAGATCATAAGCTTTCTAGGTTTGGCAGGTTATTACAAAAGGTTTGTGGAAGGGTTTTCAGCGTTAGCATCACCGTTGACTTGACTATTGAAGAAGGAAGAGAAGTTTGTGTGAACAGATCAAGTGCGAGAGTAGTTTCCAAGAGCTTAAGCAGAAGATAACTACTGCACCTATGTTGACCATACCATCTAGTCATGGAGGATACGAGATTTATAGTGATGCATCGTTTAGAGGATTGGGTTGCGTGTTAATGCAACGTGGTAGGGTTGTTGCATACGCGTCCCGTTAGTTGAAAGCTCATGAACTGAATTATCCAACACATGACAAATCATTTTCACTCTAAAGATTTGGAGACATTATTTGTGTGGAGAAAGATTCTAAATCTTCACTAACTATTAAAGTCTCAAGTTTTCATTCTCTCGGAAGGAGATGAATTTGAGATAGCATCGCTGGATGGAACTCCTAAAAGACTATGATTGTGAGATTTTGTATCACCCTAGGAAAGGCGAACAATATTGTAGATGCGCTAAGTCGGAAGTCTTTAGTTGTGCATATGATGGTTAAGGAATGGACTTTACTTGAGAAAGCTTGAGATTTGGTTTTTAAATTTGAGATAGGCCACCTTTCAAATCTTATGGCTACCCTCAGAATTGAGCCGAAAGTGCAGATCAGAATCAAGGCGCTTCGGTGGACAGACCCAAAGATTCAAAAGATTCTGCAAGAGAATACTGAAATGAAGAAGGCTGACTTTTAGATTTTGGAAGACGGAACACTAAGATTCCGAGAATGATTGTGTGTACCTGACGATGTAGAGTTTAAAGAAAAGATCTTATTAGAAGCTCATCATAGCAGCTATAGCATTCATCCTGGTAGTAGGAAAATGTATCAAAATCTGCGTCAACATTATTGGTGGTCTAGTATGAAGGTGGACATCGCCAAGTATGTCGTCAAGTGTCGAACGTGTTAGCAAGTAAGGGCGCAACATTGTAAGCCGGGAGGACTTTTGCAACCTCTTAAGATTCCCAAGTGGAAATGAGAGCACATCATAATGGACTTTGTGACAAGCTTACTAAGGAGTCAAAGGGGTAATGATTCCATTTGAGTAGTGGTTGACACACTGATGAAGTCAGTTCATTTCATCGCAGTACGAAAGGACTTCGATTTGGACAGATATGCAGAGTTGTATGTGCGTCAGATTATTCATCTATATGGAGTGCGGGTGATGATTACATCAGACTGAGACCCTTTATGACAGATGGTTAGTCTGAGAGGACGGTTCAAAACCTCGAAGACATGCTGTGAGCTTGCGTGTTGGATTTCAAGGGAAGCTGGGAGGAACAACTTCATCTTGTCAAGTTTGTCTACAACAACAACTACTAGCAGAGCATTCAGATGGCTCATTTCGAAGCATTGTATGGCAGAGCATGTAGAACGTCAGTGTGTTGGGATAATGTTAGAGAACAAAAGATCATAGGCTCAAAGTTAGTCCAGTAGTCAGTGGATGCAGTTGCCATCATTAAGGACAGATTAAAAACCGCTCAAAGCCACAAGTAACTGATAAGCGTGGAAGGCCATTGAAATTCCTTGGTGAGCACGTCTTTTTGAAAGTGTCACCGATGAAAGGTACTTCGCACTTCAACAAGAAAGGGAAGCTGAGTTTGAGGTACATAGGTCCCTTTGAGATTCTAGAAAGAATAAGGATTCTAGCGTATTGTCTTGCATTGCCGCCGAAAGTTGGCGCAAGTGCATGACGTCTTTCATGTGTCGATGTTGAAGAAGTATGAACTTGACCCAACCTATTTGCTAAATTTTGATGAATTAGACGTGGATCACAGGGTGTCATACGTGGAAAGACTAGTTCAAATTGTAGATCGCAATGAACAAGTTATGCGCACCAAAATGATCCCATTGGTTAAAGTGGTCTAGCAACACCATGGTATTGAAGAAGCAACTTGGGAAATGAAGATTCGATGAAACAATTGTAACCCCACCTTTTTGTTTAAAGATTTGTAATGGTTTAAATTTCAAGGACGTAATTTTTATAAGAGAGGAAGAGTTGTGCCATCTTGAATTTTCAGTTCTGTTTTTAATTGAATGAATTGGGCCTTTCATCGATGCACCTATAGTTTTTTCCCTGAATTGATCACTCACGGATAACTAGTCTATCAAGTGAAGCCGTTAAGGGATTTTAATGCAATAGACTTGAGAATTCGATCAGGAATCCACTACTCGACCATGCTAGTCTGCAAGGGTCATGACGACATAGTTAAAAATGATTAGAGACTGGAGATAGGTCGACTTGACTTAGCCATGTGATAAAATGTAGATGATTCCACCTAATTGCAAAATTCTCGTTGATCGGCACTAGACCGATTTTTGTGTCGTTTTGGTACCATGTGTTCGTGTTTGAAACCTTGAGATTTTCACGACAACCGAGAGTCGCCAATCTGTCAAAAATATACAATATGGTTCGAAAATAACCATCAACGGGTTAATTGCACTAGAAATTCCTAAAAGCTATTTAGTAGGCCAAGTCACGCTAAAATCACATTAGATCGAAATTAAATGCGAATTTGAATCCAATTTCAAAAATTGAAAGTTCTGTCATGTCACGATTTATTTTAAAAACGTCAACTCACTCTCCTAAAGATTTTTCTATAAACAGAGAATTTTGGCAAAATTTCAAAGTAGGGCCGTTTTTTATTGGAAAAATTAGAGGATCATTTTTTGTTGCATTTTTGGGATTCCAGTTGGACAAATTGACGAGGAAAAATGTTGAATGGGATGATGGCACCTTGGTTGAATATAGGGATCGATTTAGATCTAATTGGAGGAGAATTGAAGTGGATTTGGGGGAATTTGTGTCAAATTCATAGGCCATGGTTACTACAACATTTGGACCACTTGGTGAAGCTTCTAAGGGAAGTCTTGGGCTGCAAATTGGCTTGGATGACAGCTAAGGCAAGTGGGGCTTTGCCAATGAGTATTTGAAGATAGAATAGAGAGCTTTGGAGGCCAGGAGGGACCCTCCAACTTTTTATTATCCCATTCTTCTCCAACAAGCTTGCTTTTACCATTGTAGACCATTTTGAGCACCCAAAAAACCAAAGGAAACCGCCAGCCTTCCCTCTTGCTATCGTAAGCCACCCGCTGAACCGCCATGACACCGCATCGCTGTCGTGCCGCCGCGCGAGCCCGTCACATGCCGTTTACTTGTCCACCTTCTCCTTTTCGTCTCACGACCCCAGCCGTGCTCTCGAGCCTCCTTGGTCACTGTAGGAGCTCAATCAAAGCCCCCTAGCCATTATCCAGCCGCCATCATCACTCCTGCTCGCTCGTTGCAGCCTGGTCCACCCATCCCTTGCCATTTCTAGCCCATTCTAGCTTGCTCGATCCTTGGACAAAACCGAGAAGCCCAACCAGCCGTGAACCTTCGAGGCCCCTTTTGGACCTTTTCTAGGCCTTGCTTGGCTTCGTTGCCAGGAGGTTTGTCGCCCGTCTCTGCATTGCCGTCACCGTGGACTCACCTGGATAGATAAAAAAGGTGAGTTTACTTGCTAAACTTTTCTTAGGGAGTTAATGATGTTTAAATGGTGTTTAGATTAGGCTAATTAGGGATTAGGTGGTTAGTTAGAATGGATTAGTCATTTAATTATTCGATTTTTCATGTTAGGTTGTTAGAACGGCTTAATTATGGACTAGATAAGTTGTATTCTTTACCTAGATAGGGTTGGAAATTTTCTGGCTCGTTTGAGTGGTTAATTAAGCGTTTCCAGCCTAAGTTTGCATTTTTGGTAATGAACTACATTTATTTAATTAATTTTGGTATTTATTTAATTATTTATTATTTTCTACAAATTATACTGAGATAACCGGTGAGCGGAATTTCATGTTGATTCCAGTGGTATGTTTAGTTTATGCAATTGAATGCTATTTTGTGCAAATTGAGTGGTGATTGTAATTTTGTGTAATTTCAGTATTTAATCAGAAAATACCAGAACATTGGTTTTAACACCAAAAATGTTTTTAGGCACTATATTAAATAGTGAGATTTTTGAAAAGAAATAAGCTTTTTGGCTCAAACCGACCGTGTACACACACATGACATTTTTATCGAGTATTTTTATCACGATGATATTAGGCCATGTTCATTATTTTATTTGAGAAATGGGTGTGCAAAGCACAATATTCTTGGCTAGGATTGATTTATCGTGTATAGCTTTGGTGACCAATAATATATATATATATATATATATATTTATATAGATATATAAACTTTGGTGAGCATTAATAATAAATCTCAGCTTGGGTGAGCAGTGATCGAATTAAGTTGATTGATTGAATGGATAGATGGATTGATGGTTTGATTGAATTGATTGGTTGAGATTATGATTGTACTGACGTGCAGGAGGGAACTGAGGCAAAGTAAGTCCTCTGAGTTATGTGTATGGCGGCCTCTAGGCATATTTCCTTCCTTGTCAACATTTAGGGCATGAACTTGATGATACATTGTCTCATTCCATCGTGGGCTCAACCTTTTCAAGTCCTTAGATGCGGTTCCTCCGAAATGTTTTGGCCAGCCCAAGAGGATCACCGAGTAGGTCTCCATTATTCCTCTTCCCGGGGGCCAAGGAGCTTGGTTTATGAACTCATGAGGACCATTGTTTGAGTTGATGCGGGTCTACCTCGGAGGCTACCCCATCATTTCAAAGCGTGGTATCGTCACGAGCGAAATGGATCCGAGAAGGTCCCCTCCAAGATTCTAAGGTCCAAGTGTCGGTGTTAGAAATCGCTTTTGGTGAGGGTACAACTAACCCTTATGGTGGTGCAATGGTGGACCCAAGTCCCCAAGAGAGCTCGGGATTTTTAGTTGGGGGTTTGAATGTCTAGAGGACTTGTAGACTTTCTGCTTGAGTAGACTTTTGTCTATAAACTAGTATTGTATATAAATTAGTCGACTATGTATAAAGGTTTGATTTGGTTGTGAAATTGTGGTCCTGCTTTTCTATCCAATATTTGTGCTGTTTGGGAATTTATTTATACACTTCTGCATGCACATTAAAATGAATGAGTGGGCGATACGTCCTAGGATGTTGCAATTTAATCGACCATTGAGAGATGGGCACACGCTCAAGGATCGGGCGTGAGAGACTTACTTTCAATATGTAAATCCTTTAATTGTGGAAGGAATTCCGCCAATTCCTCCTCTTGGCTTCGAGCATGCCCCCACAATCACAATCCTTTCAAGATCGTGATGTGCGATCCCCCTTTTAAGCTACTATTCTAGCCGTGATGCATTATCCTCCATTCCTTATTGGCCAAATTTAGACTCCAATCCGGGTTGCCATGTCAAATATCCTAATTCAAATTGCGACCCTGATCCATTCAATGAATTTAAGAGTTTCACTTAAAATATGTCAATTTCAATGGGCACCTGTCAATAAGAAAGATTCTGTAGTACTCCACCGTATTTTACGTGCCACTGTGGATGCCAATGGCAACTACACAATATTGATTTTTATTTTTATTTTTTGGGTTTAGGGATTGGACTCAATCACTAATTTTGACTAAAGAAAAATCAAAATTTAAATGTTAACGTCGTCCCAAAAAAAAAAAAAAAAAATTGCCGACCAGTGCAATAAGTTAGTAATCTCGCGGCCAACATCGAATGGGAGCTATAAAGCTCCAGCGAAACGACCGTAAGATGGGAAACTTTAACACTATCTTTACGAAGAAAAGACAAAATTTATCCTGCAAAGTCAAACACATGCAGACCTCATCTTAATAATTCATCGGCATTTGAAATCCGAGCCGGCGATGATTCCTCATGTAAAAATAACATTCTTAGTTTGACTTTTGCAATTGAAAAAGAAAAAAAAAAAAAACGAAGGATACTTGCATAGGTATTATCCTTCCCCCTCATGGAATATACTCCAAATTAATCTTATTTATAATATGTAGCTCAAAGCGTCAACACAAAGCCGGCTCTTTCTTTTAACTCATAACAATTACTTTGTCTCATGCTCTTATTTCATCTAAAAATAGAAAGATATGCAAGGCATTACTCTTACAAACTTAGTGTTAAGCTTAGATAATCGAAAAGCATGGCTAAGATCACCAGTCACAAGTCCACCATCTTCTTCAACTTGGTTTCGATACTCTTGTTCGTCCTCATGGTCACCTGGGTCAAGAGCCTAATAGTTGGAAGTAATGGGTTTCTAATCTCCATCAAATATATATTTTTTCCTGCATACTTCAAAATCTCGTTCTGCAACTTCATCGTACATTGAGGATCCGCTTTCTATTTCAAAACCTAGGCCAACCACAAGTCACAACCCTAGTACCTGTACTTTGGACCAGTTTTTGAATAAAATCTGTTTTAATGCTGCAATAGTAGCTGGAAGTTTTTCTTTCCAACAAAAGGATAAGCAGCTTGACAATACCCATGTTTCTCATAATATTAAAGTAGTTTTCAATGCACGCGCTAAGCACGATTCTTTTCATTGCTAGTGTAAATTACGCAATTAGTGTTTCACTAGTCATCAATCAAATCATTTCGTTGGGACTCAAGTCTTTCTCTGGTTTATGCATGGTGCTTTACAGGGGAACCTTTCCTTTTGTGCCACGAACTGGCGCAAGTGAACAGTGAAGACAATTGCTACGCAATAGCACAGCAGTACGAATTGACTCTCGACACCTTGTATTCCATCAATCTAAACGTAAACTGCGATGATCAAATCCATGTTTTTTTATTGTTTTCTTGCAATCATGCGTTCCCTTCCTGAACATCATGTGGATAAACCCGTTGACCTTCTTTTTGCTTAGGAAAGCAGCACATTTTTCATGATTTAAAGCAATTAAAATGGACCAAAGAAAGTTAGAAGTGCAGACTTTCAAATCTCTCAATTTTCCAACGGACATGGCCACGAAAATTGAGGTTGTCTCCACGGAGACCATCAAGCCGTCCTCTCCAACTCCACCTCACCTAAGCAACTTCAATTTCTGCCTCCTCGACCAGCTGGCTCCGACGTTTTATGTTCCGGTCGTCCTGTTCTACTTGGCTCCTGACCAAAAGGCGCTTTCCCTCTTCTACCCTCTAGGTGGAAGGGTGAAAGGAAATGCTGGCATTGATTGCAATGATGAGGGTGCACTCTATATGGAGGCGAAAGCTCGCTTCAAGCTGTCCAAAGTCCTTTCAAACCCAGACATCGATCAGCTGCAGCAATTCCTCCCATTCTCCCCATCTAGAGTCAGTACCAACATTGACGAACAAGTCATTGTAGGGGTCCAAGCCAATTTTTTTGACTGTGGCTGTCACGCCCCGATCCTCAGGCACGCACACATCCGTCTCACTTGGTCGATTTTAATATGCGATATCCCAGGACTATATATCGCCGACCCTTTCATTCTTTAAGCACATGCGGAAGCAATTATAAATCCCCAGACAATAAAACAATGGGATAGAAAAGCAGGCTATATCTTTCATATTGAAATTTACAACCAAACCTTTATACATGGCATTAGACAGAGCACTTCTCAATTATTCGCAACTTCAGAGTCTCACTCTATCTACACATATACAAAAGGTTTCACAAAGAGATGGGATTTCAATCCTCGTCTAAGTAATGCTCGGGATCATCCTGATCATTTTCTGATTCCTCTTCACTCAGATCATTCTCTTCCTCAATTTCACCTGCGAGTTCTCATTCACAAATCCCTCCTCCTCAGCTCCTCGTCGGGATCCTGAAATGGTTTTCCCCAAACTGGGATGAGACTACGTCTCAGCGAGTTCTACCCCACTAAGCCCGATTAGTAAACTATTATACTAAAGGCTGCCTAAACACGCATAGGTCAGAAGACGTACCTTAGCATCAGATTCCACCTGCAAGTCAGTACAATTCACAATAGGCACTCAAGCAATCATATCACTGATCGAAGCACCGATCAAATCGACCTAGTCGATTAAATGCCAACAAGACCACTCACGGTCATTTCTAATCAGTCAATCAATCCACGACATCAAATCAAAGCAATGAATCACATCAAGTCACACTCAGATCGAATCATCGATCAATCGACCTAGTCGATTACAAGTCAATCAGGCCATCTCATGGTCATTCCAATCAATCGATCAATTCACAACATCAGATCAAGCAATGATCAATCGACCTAGTCGATTACACGTCAACAATGACCCTTCCCGGCCAATTCAGTTCAATTAGTCAATCCATGACAAACGAATCAAACCATATCGATGATTTCATCTATACTCGATAACTAATCTCAACATTCCCATTCAACATTCCCGCTCAAATATAGGCTTAAGGCGCTAGAGGTAGCTCACACGAAATCTCGCTATCGTGTAGTACTTAGTCCTTCACTACAAAATGCAATAGGGTAAGGCGCTAGAGGTGACTCACACGAGATCTTCCATCGTGTAGCACTTAGCCCTCCACTATGCATAACAATGCAGCAAGGCGCTAGAGGTAATTCCTATGCGACTCAGGTCGCCATGTAATACTTAGTCCTTAACTACAATAAGCAATGGTATAAGGCGCTAGAGGTAACTTACACGAAGTCTTCTACTTGTGTAGTACTTAGTCCTTTACCTGCTCATGATCCATTAGTTTCCCTCAACACAGCACTCATCACATCACTTCCGATAATCCTCTTGCTATAATTGTAAGTCAACATACGATTAATCCCTCACGGCCCAATGACATCGTGCCTCGCACTGTCTTGGCCTCGTTTCTTCGTATCAAAAGTATTCGATAAAATATCGTGCGTGGGCACACGGCTGGCCTTAGCCAAAATATAATATTTTTCTTTCCATAACTCCCACATTTTCTGTAGTCCATTCAAAATTTTTGGCATCATCAACCGATGCCCGGTTATTTTTCAATTAATAACCAGAGATTATTCAATTAAAGAATAATTTCCAATTTCACAAATAATTCAATTTAGCACAAAATAAAGCTCAATTAAATAAACGGACTACGCCACGACAATCAGCACAAAATTTCGGTCGTCGGCCATCTCAATCTTATTTTCCGAAAAATAAATAATTAATTAATTAATTTCGAAAATTAATAATTAATTTCAATAAATCCAATTTAGCTCAATTAAAGCCCAATTAAATAAATGGGCTGCACCACGATCATCAGCATAAAAATTTGGCCACTAGCCATCCAAGTTGAATTTTCGGAAAATAATTAAATAATTAATATTAAAATTCAATTTAGCTCAAAATAAAGCCCGATTAAACAAACGGATTCCACCACGGTCATCAGCATAATTTTCCGGTCACGAGCCATCCCAGTTAAATTTTCAGGAAATAAATAATTATTTAATTAATTTCGAAAATTAATTAATATTAAAAATTTGATTTAGCTTAAAATAAATCCCAAATTAAATAAACGGGCTTCACCACAATCATTCGCATAATTTTCCGGTTCCAGACCATCTCCCTTGAATTTTCGGAAAATAAATAATTATTTAATTTAATTCCGAAAATTAATATTTAAATGCCAAAAATCCCACTTAGGCCCGAATCGCCAAATTGAAGCCCGATTAGGGGTCCGAAAATTCGAGACACTCCCAATAAATAGTAGACCGCGTCTACTTGTTAATTGCGTAATCAATTTATCTAAATCGCATCACAATTGACTAATAATTGCTAATTAATTCTAATCTAACAACCTAAACATAATTAATTAAAACTAAACCAACCTAAAGCATAATTAGCCAACTAATCCAAGATTAGTGAGATTACTCACCAAATCGCGCGCAAATCGGATCAATCCGACGGCGGCGACGCGAGGAACGATTCTTCCCAAAGCACGGCTCGGGTTCGGGGCCCAGAAACGGCCCAAAACGGCCCACAAGCCGGCTGGATACCCACACAGTGGGTTGCTGTTTTTGCTGCAAAACAAAGAGGAAGTGAGTTGGTTAGGGGCGGCAAGGGTTCGGGATGGTAGGTGGTGGCTTGGCGAGGCCGAGCGGTGGCTTACGGTGGCCGGAGGTGGTCGGGCAAGGGCAGAACCGAGCTGAACAGAGGCCGAACAGCCTGGACGATGCACGGCGGGGACGACGAGGCGCGAAGGGGTGGCGGCGGAGCGCACGGCGGGGAGCGGCGAACGTGCGGGCGTGCCGGACGAGCGGCGACGGTGGCTGGCTGGCTATCTTCGTGCGCCTGCAACTCCCGCTCGCTTCTGTCTTCCGTTCAAACAGAGAGGGGGAGGGGAAAGAGGGTCGGTTCCGTGAGAGAGATGAGGGAAGAAGAGAGAGAAGAGAGAGAGAAAGAGAGGATAAGTGTTTGAAAAGTCAAAGAAGGGAAAAGATGAAACAAAGTGGGAGCCAGCTAGCATTCGGTGGAGGAGGGGAGCAATTCGCACGAGGGAAAAGAAAAAGAGAGAGGAGAAAGAGAGAGAGAGAGAGAGAGAGAGAAGAAAAGAAAAAGGGAAAGAAAATAATACTTTACTTTAATAAGAAAACCCAATTTTCTTATTTCTATTATTTTCCTTTTCTCATTCCCTTTTTATTTTCTTCCGGTCTTCGATTTTTCCTCCGATAATTTCTTTCTTGAGATTTCAGACTCGGCAATAATTTGACGGACGATGAGACGAGGTCCAAAAATTTGAATTGTGACACACTCGAATATTCGATTCTCGAAACCAAATCAAATTCCATGATTAAAATCGACCGGACGTGATTTAGTCCAATCCAACAAATTAGGTAGCTTTTAGGGATTTTACCGCGGATATATCCCTTAACGGCTTCTCCCAATAAGTTAGTTAACTCGTGAGTGATCAGCTTAGAGAAAAAGGACCATAGGCACGCCGACGATATGCACATTTCATTTTATCGAAACGGGATTGAATTTCAGGATGTCACAGTGGCGGCATGGGGATCGGCATCTGCATCTCTCACAAGATTGCTGATGGGGCGTCGGTTTTTGCTTTCCTCAACGCATGGTCTGAAATCGCCAACAATGGAGTCGATGGTGAAGCGAGCCTCATCACTCCCTTCCTGAAAGCATCCGAGCTCTTCCAACCAAAGGACATAAACTACCAAATGCCATCTGGAGTCATCAGCAGAGAGAAGCTTTCGACCAAGAGGTTTTGTTTCAACGGTGAGAGCTTGGCTCGCCTCAGGGCCGGGTTCGGTGGTGCCAATCCTACTCGTGTTGAGGCCGTGACTGCCCTCATATGGAAATCCGCCTTGGCAGCAGCAAGGAAGAGGCCAGAGTGGAAGGAGAACTATCTCCCATCGTCAGCAGTCATACATGCGGTGAACATCAGAAGCAGGATAAGGCCACAACCATTGCCTGAGACTACCTTGGGCAATCTGGTGCAGGCCGTTGTGGCACCACCCATGAAACCAAACAAGGGTGACGAATTGCAGGACTTTGCAGGCATTCTCAGAAATTCAATAAGGGCAATTGACAACGAATATTTGAGCGCGCTTCAAGGCGAGAATGGATTGGCCAAGGCCTGCGAGAACCTCATGGCGACACGGAAGCTGGCAGCGTCGTCTGCCATCGAGCTCTACAGGTTCAGCAGCTAGGCGAGGTTCCCGCACTACGAGGCTGATTTCGGCTGGGGAAGACCTGCTTGGGTGTGTACCACTGCTCCCATAAAAAATTTGGTCATTTTGATGAGAACTAGATGCGGGGATGGGATCGAAGCATGGATCACCTTGGCCGAGCACGACATGATCGAGTTCGAGCACAACGATGAGTTGCTACAATTTGTTTCGGCAAACCCCTGATCATGAGAAGGGCGACGCGATGATGATAGTGATCCTTTATGGTTTGTTTGTCCATTAGCTTAATTTAAGTTTCATATGTTCGTTTGCTTTGTTAGGTGCCATAAACTGGTTAAAGGGTTTGTACGTTATTATCTATGTGTGATTCAAACTGCAAATAAAAGGATGTTTGAAATTCAATCCTCGGACATTTTAGTTTGAAAAACCTTGTTGAAATGGAAAAATACTATATATAATATTTTTTATGTTGTATTATCCACAAAGAAATCTTGTTAACAAATGTCTTAAAGGTACTTTTACCGATTTATAGAATATTTAGAATTAGTAAATAAAAAATTCAGACACCCTAAGAAAACTTCAATATGAAAGCTATATATATGTTATATCAAAGCACATCAAACCTAGCTTGGAAAATAACCGAAGGGTGCTGCAGTTATAATATTTATTATTAAAACAAGCAATGCTACATGTATTAAGAAATTTTATTAAAACATTTTTACTAAATGATGTGGCAATTTTGTTCAAGAAGCCAATGATTCAACGCATGGTTTTCATTTATTTGTACCCAAACAAAACTTGTTATATTACTTAGTAAGTAAATTTTAGTAAGATTTTTATGTGCATCTAGAATTCTTCTGTTAAAACTTGTTACATGGACTGAATTCAAGATTGCATTGGGTTATAAACCACATAGATGAGTTGACAAAGCCAACAACCCAAATATCAGCTTGATGTTTCCGGCAATTCAATAGATAGAGCAACAGAAAAATAAATAAATAAATAGAGCAATAGGATAGGAAAATGTAGGCAAGAATTCAAAAGAGGAGAAAATATTAGATAGGAGTGGGATTCCAGCATGTCAAAATCTCACTTCATTTATCAGCAACATGTGTCATATGGGGCCCACCACACAGTAGCCACCTTACCATATTGCCTCTCTCTTTCCTCTTTCCTCTCTTATTTTTTCCTTTATTTTTCTTCTTTTTCCTTTCACTCTGATGAGGACGGCAACAAATGTTTGTCCCTTTCCATCACCACCACCCCACCGTTGTCTCAATCCACCACCTCACCACTATTTCAGTCCTAGTCATTGAGCTTGAGCTTGGCCGGTGAACTTGGACCTTAGATTTTGGATCAAAGTTTGAGTGAGCCCTAGATTTATGATCTAGAGCTCAGCTAGACCTTTAATCTAACTTGATTCGAAATCAACAAGGGTCGGCTTAGGCAATGAACAATGTGGAGGCGGCAATGTGGTTCATCAACAAGGCATGGGGCCTTGACATCTTGATCGACATGGGTGTAGATGTAAAAGGCATCATAGGAGTTGGATAGGAGGACACGACGCTGGAGGTCGGAGAAGGAGCGGGGAAAGATGGAGGTGATGTGCTAGAGGCAGCAATGGTGGCGGTAGGTGTGACATCTTGATTTTCAGGTTCTATTTTCGATTAAATAAGTTGGGTTTTTATCAATGCACTTCTATAATTCTTTTTTCTGAGTTGGCCACTCACGAGATAACTAGCATATCAAGTGAAGCTGTTAAAGAAATCTAAATGCAATAAACTTGAGAATTCGATCAAGAATCGACTGCTTGACAATGCTAATTTGCAAGGGTCATTACGGTACCATCAAAATCGATCAAAGACCGGAGATAGATTGATTCGATAGAAATATGTGATTAGTGTGTGGGTGATTCTACCTAATTGCAAAATTCTCATCAAACGGCACTAGATTGATTTCTCTATCATTTATGTACTTTGTGTCCGTATTTAAAATCTCGAGATTTTCACGACAACCATGAGTTGCCAATATGTTGAAGATGTACAATGTGGCTTGAAAAAATTGACCACGTGTTAGTTGCGCTAAAAATTCCTTGAACTTACCTGATAGACTAGGTCACTCTAAAATCACGTTAAATTGAAATTAATCACGACCATGTCACACTTTATTTTCGAAATGTCGACTCATCCTTCGAAGAATTTTCGGTGAGTTCGGGATTTTTACGGAAAATCATTTCGGATAATTTGGAAAATAATAGAAATTCGATGGGCTAAATCGAAGGGATTTTTGGCCTCCTTACCAAGCTATTTGGTGAAGGGGACTTGCAGAAATTTTGTGGACTTCTTCATCATCAAATTTGAACCTCAATTTGGAGAGATTGGAGATGCAATTAGATTCTAAATTAGTGAAATTCGGAGCTAGGCTTGGGGGGTGCAACATTTGGTATTAAATTGAATTATTTGTGGACTAAAAGGCAAGAAAGTATTAGGGGGACAAGCAATTAATTGAAGGGATAAAATTGTTGACTTTCCTCCCCCCTCCTTGGCTTCCTTTGTACGCTGACCGGCTCCCTCATCTTCTTCGCGCTTCTGCTTCACCGAAGTACACATCTGTTTCTGTCTTGCTTTTCATTTTCCTTAGCAGCTCCATCATTTCTCTCTCCCTACCAATGCCTGCGGCCATTCTCCTTTCTATTTTCCCCTTGCAGTTGCCACGTCCGAACCCACTATCTTCGGTCCACCATCACCCTCTAGTCCAATGCCACGTCCATCATCAACCCTCTCCAAACAAAGCCCCCAATGTTGACTCCTCTACCACTTGTCCGAAGTTAGACCAATCCACTCCATCGTTTCTTCCCCATCTTCGGCCGCGCGTCCTCAGCATCACCTCCTTCGGTCTTCACCCCAACAGCTCTCATCGATTCTTCTCCCCAGTCGAATCCCAGGTCAGCCCAATCCCGAGCCAAGCGGCGACTAGCCTTGAGCAGATTTGAATTTTAGCTTGAGTAGGAAGTTTGCGGACCATTTTAGCCGGGTCCGAGCCTTCGTTGTTGTCGCTTCTTTGGAGTTTATCGACCATTGTCGCGTTGCCATCGCGGTGAACTGGTTTTCGCACTAAACCGATGAGTTTATGCACTAAACTCTACTTAGTAGGCTAATGACGTTTAATGGGTGTTTACTTTAAGTTAATTAGGAATTAGGTGGTTAGATTATATTAGTGATTTAATTAGTTAATTATGCATGTTAGGTGGTTAAGAGTAGTGTAATTAGAGCCTAGATAAGCTATAGTATTTATCTAGAGTGGTTCAGAATTTTTCCGGACCTGTCTCGGCTTTTAATTAGGTATTTCTGGCCTAAGTTAGTATTTTTAGTATTTAAATTGAATTATTTAATTAATGTTTGTAATTATTTAATTATTAAATATTTTTCAGAAATTAGACTAGGATAGCCGATGATCAAAATTTCGTGCTAATTGTAATGGTGCGCTTGGTTTATTTAATCGGATGCAATTTTGTGCAAATTGAGTAGTGAACGTAATTTTGGGTAATTATCCCAAAATTCAATAATTTCAGTATTTAGTCAGAAAATACTAGGGCATCGATTTTTAACACCAATAATAAATAGTGGGATTTTTTAAAAGAAAGTTATTGCATTTTTGGCTCAAGCATACCGTATACCCACACACGATTATTTTTATTGAGTATGTTTAATATGAAGAAAATAGGCCAAGACATTATTTTAATCAAGAAATTTAAGTGCAAAGCACAATGTTCTTGGTTGTGAGTGAATAATTGTGTGATGGTTTATAGCCATGGCAAGATGACTATTGAAAATTGAGGTGATGTGTGTTGTGTTGAGGGAACCCAATGGGTTATGAGCCGGTAAAGAAATAAGTGCTACATGATAATGAAGATTCGTGTGAGCCACCTCTAGTACCTTGTACCATGGCCTATTTGTAGTAAAGGTTTAAGTGCTACATGGTGACTTGAGTCACATGGAAGCCATAGAAGCCGTGGCCTACATAGTCAAGAACTAAGTGCTACATGACAACGTGACTTTGTGAGAGCCACCTCTAGTTCCTTGAGCTATTGTTTAGTATAGTTAAGAACTAAGTGCTACATGACAGTGAGAATTTATGGGAACCATCTCTAGTACCTCATACTATGGCTGATTATGTTAGGGACTAAGTGCCACGCGATATCAAAACTTTGTGGGGAGAGGGCACCTTTAGAACCTTGAGCCTAGTATTAAGTATTGAGTTGGAATATTGAGTGTCGATGTCGAGTTGAATTGGGAATTTGATTATTGAGAATGAATATTTAGTGTGGATTAAACCACTGACATGAGTGATTTAGCCGTGCTTGACCATGGGATAAAATTGTGTGGCACGGTGTGGGACATGTTATGATGATTTAGCCTTATAATCGGGACTCCGGTATTTGGTTGGTTTGAAAGTGAGTTGCTTCAATTGATGTGTGAAATTTATATATGCATATGGTTGTGATATGAATTGTGCTGACGTGTAGGAAGGAATTGAGGTGAGGTAAGTCCTTTATTCTATTGGTGTGGTTGTGTGGTTAGGATGCTTTTAGGCGTATTACCTTCCTAATCAGGGTTTAGAGCGTGAACTTACTGAGATTTATATTCCATCCCATCGTTGGCTCAATTTTCAGGGCCGTAGAGCAGAGGACCTGGAGCCGAGATGAGGGGATCCAAGGAGTAGGTCAGTTAGGACAATTTCTTTTATAGAGTTGGTCTTTTGAAGTCTTTTGATGGTAGACTTTTGTACATGATTCAGTATGTTTTTAAAAGCATGTTTCATTGGTGAATCTGTTATCCTGCTTTTCTATCCCGAGATGTTTACTGTTAGGGGATTTATTATTCGCTTCAACATGTGCAATAAAATGAAAGGGTTAGCGATTCGTCTTGAGAAGTCACAAATTTTAATCGACCATCGAGGGATGGGCATGTGCTTGAGGATCGAGGCGTGACAGTAAGTCTAAGGTCTAGAGGGAGGAAGAGCTGAGAGTGTGAGTAGAGAGAAAGAGAGTGTGTGTGTGACATCCTGAATTTCCGACCCTGTCTTGACTAAATGAAATGGGCTTTTCAATGACGTGCCTATGGTCCCTTTTCTCTAAGCTGGTCACTCAGGAGAAAACTAATTTATCAGGTGAAGCTGTTAAGGAATATACATGTAATAGACTTGAGAATTCCATCAGAAATTGACTACTCGATCGTGCTAATCTTCAAAGGTCAATACGACACCGTTATAATCAATTGAGACCAGATATATGCCGATTCGATAGAAACATGTGATTAAATTGCGGGTGATTCCACCTAATTGCAAAATTCGCATCGAACAGCACTAAACCAATTTTTCTGTCGATTTTGTACCCAATACCCATAATTGAAACCTTGAGATTTTTACAACAACCGAAAGTCGCCTATGAGTTGGAGATGCACAACATGGATTGAAAATATTTGACCACTGGGTCAAATGCGATGAAATTTCCTAAAACCTACTCGATAGGTTAGGTCACGCTAAAATCACATCCGGTTGATTTTAACCATGAAATTGAAATGAGTTTCAAAATCGAAAGTTCGAGTATGTCTCGATTTATTTTTAAGACATTGTCTCATCCTTTGAAGAATTTTCGATGAGCCTGAGATTTTAGTGGAAAATCAAAATTTGGTAAATTAAATTCAAGGAAATTCGGATGGGCACTTTGGTGTGAATTTTTGGCTACCAAGTTAAGTTGGTTTGGGAAGAGTTTAAGGGAAAATTGTAAGGGCTGCTACCATGGCATTTTTGGGCCACCAATTTGACTTGATTTAGTGTGAAATTGAAGATGGAAATCAAGAATTCATAGGGCTGATGGGTTGCTGAATTTTGGCCATCAATTTGGCTTGATTTTGTGAAGGTGTGGAAGGAAATTAGCCCTTGGGTGACCTATTGATCAAGTTGGCTGAAGATAAGGGTGAAAAACACTCAAGTGCAAGAGATATTTAAGTTTGACTTGCTTGGCCTTCATCCCATTGTCCCCCCTCCTTCCCTTTTATACTCAACCAGCCCTATCCCTCCCCCTGTAGAACACTTCTTCTTCTTCCTTAGCTTTTCTTCTTCATTTTCCTCCATTGTTATGTTGCCAGCCCTTCCATCGTCCAAGCCAACCACCGCCTCACGACTTGCGTCATCTAAGCCACCCGCGAGCCAGCCAGCTCCCGTGACCAGTGTCCCCGGGCCCAGGCCAGCCCGCGTCGCAACCCTTACTCGACCGTCGTCTAGCCTAGTCGTGACCTCCCTCCCGTTCGAACCCCAACCCATCTCACCACCACTCGTCCACCACTCGCCTGCCTTGCTCCAGCCCCCCAAGCCGAGCATGACCAGCCCCTTGGTCTAGCCCTCCAGCCTAGCTCAACCCCAAGCAGAACCGGTCCTCCCAGCTGGACCCGTGAGCCTTGTGGGCTTTTTCAACGTCTTCCGGGCCTCCTTTGGAGTCGTCATAGGCTCGAGTCTTGGTTGCCATCGTGCCGTCGTCGCCGTGGACCCGTTAGCTTGCTTAATCGGTGAGTTGACACCCTAATCTCTAATTAGGGGTTGATTGCACTTAGAGGGAGATTAGTTTAGGCTAAGTGAGGATTAAGGGGATTAGTTTAGTCCTAAATAGGATTAAGGTTAATTTAGTTAGTGTAATTATTTATTTGGTTAATTAGTTAGATTAATTAGGTGGTTAGATAGCTTAGATGATTGGCCTAATTAGAGTAATGTACTTATCTTAGCTAGATTAGGTAATTAGTTAAATTAAGTTGTTAGATTAGCTTATGTAGATTAATTAAGGGTTTAATTTAAATAATTTGTAATTTATTGAATTATAATGAAATTTATTTAATTATTATTAATTAGTGTAAATTATATGGGGATAGCCGTTGTCAGAATTTTACGCTGATCGTCATGGTGGTGTTGATTTGTGAAATTGATTGCTAATTTATGCAATTGGGTGCTTGGTGATAATTTTTAATTATTATTTCAAAAATATGAATTTTTGGTATTTAATTAGAAAAATACTGAGTGTTGGGTTTTGATGCCAAAAACATTTTGAGTATTATCTAAAATCATGGAATTTTAAAATGGGAGAGTATAATGTTTTATGGTTCGATTTGACCATGTGATCACGCACAATTATTTTACCAAATGTTTTAATATGAAGAAAATAGGCAAAGTACAATTTTTGAAATTGAGACATTTAAGTGCAAACCACGATATCCTTAGCCAAGATTGGGTGTGCGCATGATCGCTAATAGAAATCACATGATGCATTTACGCCGGACTATATCTTATTAAGTTCAAATGCCCCACCTTAACGGATTCCATTCGCAGTGGAGGCTGGGCCGATGCTCCTTTAGGAATGACGTCTAGATGTAGATGTTGCTATGCCTGACAAAGCGGAACAACGCCCGGTTATGCCGGATGACCGCTGGATGTTGAGTTGGCCATGGCCGTTGGGTCATAATTAATTGGGATACACTTGAGTGATTGATATATCCGCGCCTGATTAGGGGACGAAATTATGTAGCATGGAATCCTTATAATCGAGACCCTTGTGATTGATTGTTATATGATATGAGGTGTTCCAATTAATGGTTTACGCTTATTGCGTTCATATATGATATATGTGATGTACTAATATGCAGGGAGGAGCTAAGGTGAGGTAAGTCCTACATGTTGCATGTTTAGGTTGCCTCTATGTGAATTCTTGTCATAATTTGGGTTTGGGGTGTGGACTCACTAAGACTTTGTCTCACCCCGTCGTGGTTTAAAATTTTACAGATCCTTAGATGAAGATGCGCCACGTTTGTTTTGGGTGGCCTACGGGAGGCGGAGACCCAACGTACCATACTCCATATCCACGGGACCCCGACTAGACCCGTGAGCTTGTCGTGACTACCATTTAGGTCGATGATGGCTTACCTTAGTTAGTACCTTATTGATTCAAAGCGTGGTTCCGTCATTAGCCTAATGGTGTTCGGGAGGGCCCATTGGATGGTTTCGACGGGCCTGCCATCAATGCCGAGTATGTGGTGAATCTCGACCTTGTGCATGATGCCGATATTTTGGCTGATATCGAGGCGAACTAGGGGACCAAGGTTAAAGAGCCCGTAGTAGAGGTAGCTAATCCCCTAGGCATTGACATCCCAGATGGTGTCATAGTAAACCTAGATCCTAAGTAGGTAGGGTATGGGGTAGGGTTAGCCTAGTAGCTTCTTTTGGCTTTAGACTTCTATATATAAACATGATGTGTTTATAAAGTGTGTTTTGTTTAAATTGATTGGCTTGCTTTTTTATCCCATGTTGATTGTTGTCTGGTGTTTATTAGTTCACTTATGCATGTGCATAAATCAATTGGGTCAGCGACGCATCCTGGGAATGTCGCATTTTAGTCGACCACTGAGGGATGTGTGTGCCCAGGGTTCGAGGCGTGATAGAGAGAGAGAGAGAGAGAGAGAGAGAGAGAGAGAGAGAGAGAGAGAGAGAGAGTCCTTGAACATTTGAAATTTGGTTGGCTGACATAGTGAGCCCAAGCAAAACGTGTGCCCAATGAGCACCTAGTAAGTGGACTCGGAATTTGCCACACTAGTATTATAGCTCTACTCAATATTTTATCTCAAAAGAAGGGCTGGCTATGATTATTCCCTTTGGTCATGTAATATTTATAACACTTTTTTTTTTTTCCATGTCTTCCACATTAGACTCTCTATCAAGTCAATCACTACTGAAATATTTCATCAACACTTGTGTAAGAATTTATAGGATCGCATCAAGTCTTTTGAATAGTTACACTATCATAAGAAAGCAATATTTAAATTGTCAAGGAAAAATTACAATCCCATTCAATTTTGGTTGTATTTATTTTTTCAACAAATTTGGCCCCCCAACTATTATGCAATTATGATTTTTATACAATTTCGTATTTATTCGTTCACATGCAAACAAAAATGCTAAGTACTAAACATTAACATATAGAGTTTGACATTTGTAATTAGTTCAGAAAATCAGTTAGTAGTAATTCAATACTTCAGTATTGCTTTCGAACAAAATTTGCCAATAAGCTTGAGCAAGTTTTTAATCTTCTACATAATGGCGCAGCAGCATAAGAGGTCCCAAAATAGATCACATTTGCCCTCTAACATCGAATTTATAGTGCTAATGCACAAGCGAAAGCATAAGAAGCTCTAATGTTCACAAGCGCACAAAACCATAGGCTTCTGCTACAAGGGACGAATGGGAGCCGCTAATGTGGATTTGACAGGTGATGGTGGGGCTCGAAGAAGCGTTAGTGACGGCGACGGCGGAGGCAACCAGCGAAGGTGAAGGCGGGGCGTCATGTGGGAGGAAAGAGAAGAGCATGGTGGAGGCGAGGAAAAAATACAAGCTTTGGAGCGAATTTTAACAGAGAAGGTGAGAGAGATATTTCTTCTTTTGATGGCTCCGTAATGGAACGGAGCGACAACGGGGAGAGAGAGAGTAGAGAAGAGAGGCTGCAAACGTGGGCCCAAATCGATAGAGAGATAGAGGAGCGAGAGGGTCCACAGTAATTTTGAATATTTTTCGTGTGGGACCAGACAATACGTGTCCATCACTTAAATGATTTTCTACACAACCTGCATGGAGTATTTCACTCACCCAATATTTTCTCCAGTTGACACCACATATTGATCTCCAGCACTTAGTCAGCAAAATCTAGCTGCATTTGGATGGAAAAACATAATATACCTCGAGGATACAAAATGAGATTAAAGCCTATCACGAAGTGAGAACCAAAATTGTACATGGGCAACAGTACAATGATCATTTTGTAATTTCTCCTCAAAAGTTTTATCCTCTCGTATCATGTTAGTGCGCCGTCTTCATGTTCAACACCCAGTCAGCATTTCCCATCGACATTCGAACGGCAATGGGACTTTTGTCCGGCAATCGTGATTGAGCATGAGAAAAAATATGAGGACCAAAATTGATCATGAACGGTGGTCCAGCGCCATATTTGTAAGTCTCCATGATATATAAAACTTACTGGACTCAAATTCCATTAAGAAATTGACCCTTGGAGGCCATACTTCATCCTATCAGGTGTGTAAGAATCATAAAAAGTGCAAATCTTTCTTTAAAAAGGTTGGGCATTAATGATTGACCAATGGTTCGTCTTAAAAATGACAAAGATGATGCAAACAGTTTGTCCTGAAAATGGCAAAGCAGACACCATATTGCTTATGGTCTAATTGTTACTCGTGTTCAAAGCATGAACATACGATTGAAAATTCTTAGAAAGGCCATCATTGGCCTCTAGCAAGGCCCCCTGCACTAGCAAGGCCGTACCTCCCTAGCGGTCGGCAATGGCATCTTTGTCCTCATTGACCTCTAGTCATGGTTAGGCGAGGGTTGGAGGGTCCCTTGATTGTGGTTGGTGAGAGCGTCTCAGTTCTTGTCCTCGCTTGTGGCCGATAGCCTCTACTGATCATCATGAAAGCTAGCAACTAGTGGAGGGAAATAAGGAGAAAAGAGATAGGTAAGAAGAAAATAATAAAAGGAAAAAAAGAAAAGGAAATTTTTTAAAAATGTGAAAATATATTTAAAAATTAAAATAAAATCTCCACTTTAGTGCTAGCCATTGAAATAGGATGCAGAGCATCCATGTTAGTAATTTTTAGCTTAAATTAGTTAGATAGACTCAATCGGCACAAATATGAAAATGTTTACGATTAAATTGATTCAATTGAAATGTTTATGATAAAATTGGTACAAATTCAACAGGTTTATGACTTTTCTTTTTAATATAATTGTTTTCCAATTTAAGGTTATTCCTTGATTGACTTTCACAAGTCACATGAGGAGGTGGTACAAAGGAAAATAATCGCCTTGGTAGTGTATCTTCCACAGGCATTTTTCGAATTTCCTTGACTTTGGATTTGTAGACCGGCACTAGCGGGTTAGCACCTTCTTGCGCCGCTAGGCATTGGATTGGTCTGACTTAGGTCTTGAAAAAGAGGACTCTAACTTTTACGGTGCTAAAAATTTCCTTATATTAGTGAAAATGTTGTTGGAGAAATCAAAAGATTGTTCAAAAGTCTGATATTGCGGATTAAATTCTCTCCGTTACCTTAGATAATGCTAGTGCTAACACCTCCAAGGCTAGGAATCTGATCCCACAACTTATACCTACTTGCAATGAACTTTTTCAGTTAACCTGAGTCACCTGAGTTGCCATGAGGAGATATCCTTTCTTTGCGCTATTCTGTATCTGGTCTTGTTAATTAAGCCTTTAGACTTGAGGATGCAGCCGTGCTCCAAGGTTTAGGATGGGAGAGGATTCCCTTGTTTTCCTTCTTTAAAATTGAATCTTGGCACAATTCTGACCAATCACGAATAATGTAGACGTGCCACATGCTCGGCCTTGCCGACAACTGGCGAGACTCGAGCTCTAGGTGTCGGGCGGGGCCTTAGCCTCACCAGATCGGCGAGATTAAGCCCCGCTCGACATCAGCGAGCTCGAGTCTCGCCAGATCCGGCGAGGCTCGATCTTGCCGATATGGCGAGGTTGAGGCCCCGCCCAACGCTCGCGAGCTCGAGTCTCACCAGGTTTGGCAAGGCTTGTGCCTCGCCAATCATTGGCAAGGCCGAGCCTTGTTGGATCTGGCGAGACTCAAGCTTGCTAGCGTCGGGTGGGAGCTCGATTCTTGATCTAGCGAGGTCGAGGCTCAAGCCTCACTAGTCGTCGGCAACCTCGAGCTCCTGTGTCGGTGAGCTCGAGCCTCGCCTAGCCTGTCGTCGGCCGGCTGCCAACTAAGGAAGGAATAAAAAGAAAGAAAAAAAAAAGAAAAAGAAAAGAAAATTAAAATATGAAAAATAATTATAATTTCAATTTTTAATAAAAAAATATTTTTATAAAGTTAAAGAGTGAAGGCCATGGGTTTAAAGTGGGTTTCCTAATAACCCATTTAAACCCTTTTTTTTTGTGCTTTACTTTTTTTTTTTTTTATATTAACTTTCTTAGATCCATTTATGACTCATATGTAACTTTCACTTGACCCAAATATGACCCATTTAACTAGGTAATAATCCCAAGGAAGGCCACATCACACCCAATGTTAATTTCATATCCATTTGTAAAACATATGAAATTAAAATTCATAGATTGAATAGAAGAAAATGGATGAGAGAGAGAGAGAGAGAAGTCAAGTAAACTTAATACAAAATCTTAGATTTTATTAATAGTACATCGTTGTCTGCTTTGCTCCTACTCAATCTTGGACTCATCACAAAGCAGAGTAGCAGACATTCACATATGAGACACTCATTGCTATTTTTGTTTTAAGGCTCCATTTGTTTTGAGTAAAATGTAGCATTTTTGAGAATTATTTTTCAAGAAACCATTTTCTAGAAAAATGTAATTATTTTTTGATGTCCGACTAAAGCCTAAAAATGAAGTGGAAAATATTTTTCATTGTTATGTAAAGAAAATGTTTTCCTCCATGCACCCTTTTTAAATAATTTTTTTAATTTTTTAATTAATTTTTAATTTTTTTATTTTTAAAATCAATTTATTAATTTTTTTTTATTTTTAAAAATTAATTTTAAAATTATTTATTTTTTTTTTTCTTTTCTATCATTTTATCTTCTTCTTCTTCAGTCACCGACCGTCGCCATGGTCAACAATCAGCCAAATGCAAGCTCAAGGCTTGCCAAATTCCGATGAGCTCAAGGCCTGAGGCCTTGCCAGATCGACGAGCCAAGTGAGGATGAGATCAATGGTCGGTGACTAGCCAAGATAGAAGTTTTTACTTTTTTTTTTAAAAAAAAAAGAGAGAGAAAAAAATAGAAATTCGAGTTATTTTAAAAATGAATATATATTGAAAGGTTAACATTGGTGTGAGATAAGAAAAGTGAATGAGGAAAATGTTTTCCTCACCATAAAAAGTGGAAAAACATTTTCCCTATTTTAGAACTTTTTTTGTGGAAAATGTTTTTTCTAACTAGTTCATTTTCAATGAAATGAATGCCGGAAAATCTGAAAAATGTTCTTTTGGAAGTTGTTTTCTGCAAAACAAATGAAGCTTAAGTTATAAAACAAAAATTTTTTCATCCAATTTTTTTCTTCTTGAGATAGTCCATCATAAAATAGACAAATATTCGAATCAGTACGAGTTTATGATTTTGTCTAAACTTTCTAATTTTATGATATTGAATCACAATCTTACCACGATTCAGATCTCGATCCTGTCTAAAATAGAATCTGCAAAAACTGGGATTGTCCAGACAGTGGAGGTTCAAGATCCTATGAATTTACGAGAAGTATGGATGACATGTTTCAATGGCCGCCATGTAAGGATGCTGGAGCGCCTCTGTCACCATGGTCCTCTTCCTCAGGTCGAACACGAGCATCCGCTTCAGCAAGTCCGCGGCCAGAGAATCAGCCTGCGGGTACAGCCGAGAGAAATGGGTCCCCCTTGAGGTATTGATCAACTCAATAGCCTCCTACCTCTGGCTATGGATCGTGTTCATGATAATCAGCTTCAGTTGGTTGAGGCACTCTTGTCTCGGAGGATCTCCACGAAGATGCAGTCCACAGACCAGACGTCGATCGAGGTCCCATATTTGTCGCATGAGAGCAGCTGCTCAAGGGCGTGGCACCAGCGTGTGACCACGTACTCGGTCATGAGCAGCCCGTCGCTTTGGGTAGCCCACGCAAACCCGAAGTCGCATATCTTCAGGTCGCAGTTGGCGTTCACCAGGAGGTTTCGGGCTTGAGGTCGCGGGGGAGAACATTGGCCAGTGGAGATATTTCAGCCCTCGCAGTAACTGGATGTGCAGAGTCAAAATCAGAAGAAGAGTTAGAACTGGAAAATACATGGCCTGCAATGCAACAACGT
The DNA here is from genome assembly GCA_016097545.1 of Eucalyptus victrix. Classification (NCBI taxonomy): domain Eukaryota; kingdom Viridiplantae; phylum Streptophyta; class Magnoliopsida; order Myrtales; family Myrtaceae; genus Eucalyptus; species Eucalyptus victrix. Next base: position 34,161,154 of record CM027837.1, read on the forward strand.
ATATCATGAAGTTAGTCAAGCTAAGTCTAGGGACTGAAAATCAGAAAGTCAATATATTCTTAAGCTTCAATTAATCAAGTTTATCCTTACCCAAACGATGAGTTGGTGATAAAGACCTAAAAGACTGGAGGGTGGCGCAACTCCAATAAAAGACGGCAGCATGCAAGTAAGCCATTCTCAACGGCAATACCTCTGCAAATCAACAAAAGAGGAACGACATGATTCAACTAAACCAGCTACAAAAAACCACATGAACGAGAATGTTGGACTTAGTTCACAAGTAACTCTTTGCTTATTGTGCAGATGAACTTCCAAGCGGCACTCGCAATCACTGAGTTCATCATACAGTTGCTGGAACTCACCGTGGGAGGCATTGCTGGAATCCTGTTGTGGCGGGGCTTGCTGAACCCGGTGTGAGCATTGGCATAGCGAGATGGCTGGCTGTGGCAGCAGCTCCGTTGATGAGAGTTCAACACAACGAGAACAGTTGCAAACCATGGAATAAAAAGGATAAAGCTTTGTTATCTTCTCCAAATTTGGAACGATCGTGCCCCCTTACCATGAAATGATGACGACCATAAATAGGGGCAGAGAGAGATTCGGTTGTAGGAAAATCCTAGCGTTCTCTCTCACCCATTTTCAATTCCAAAGATCCATTGTTTCTGAGGATCGTTCCGGCGTGCCCTGTCTAAGTCGAGTGAGTCATCGTTCTGGCGTACCCTGTCTAATTCGGTGATCTTCCTTTTTCTTCTGGTACGCACGCGAGTTTGTTCAGAACAGTTCAGAACGAGAGAGGGGGGACACCACTCTTCTCTTATGACCATAGTTGTCTAGGTGTATAAAAAAGATAATATAATTTTCTTTATGCAAATGACTTGATCAGGGGCATAACATTTTCTCCTTTACATTATGATAGAGGATTGGTTTTTTATAAGTTGGTTGCTATATAAGTTGTTAATTACGTAGATTATTTCATATTGTTAGCATTCATATCCACGAAGTAAAAACTTAGATGATGATATTTATATAGTTTAGGAGGAAGGCAATGACGAGGATGAATGTCGTCTTTTCAAAATTGACTATAATGGTCATGAGGAGCTTTTTGTTAAAGAAGGTAATGTCGACCTTCTCAAATATACAAGGATTGTAGAAGACGACGGCATTGATGCCAGAGCCCTATTGGAAGAAATCGATCCTAATGATGCAAATGAGGATATGACAAACAGACGGCATCGGGTGAAGGGTGGGATCCCGCCACACGCACTCCCCAATGCTCATAATGGTGACCTTGATAACGTTGTTATTGCACTCCTCAAGGTTCTTGACAAGAGGTGAATGACATTGTTAATGGCATTCCGTAGATGACCCATTATCAAAATCCCTTACGAGTGCAAGACGACATTGTCAAATTCACCAGTGCAAGACGACATTGTCAAATTCACCAACTGAAGTATCAAAGAGGGTGTGTGATGGGATCTCCTCCTCTGCCCAACCCCGGCAATCTGACATATGTCATTTGCAATGCTGGGATCGACTTCTTCCAATCTAGTATCAATGCCAACGTCCTCTACAACCCTCAAATATTTAAGAAGATCAGGATCACCTCCTTCAACAAAAAAGCTCTTGGGACCATTGCAGTCTACTTCGTCAAAATAATGTTCGTCCTTGTCACAATCTTCCTCCTGGATCAGGTTAGGAGGCAGCCATTTCTGCAAAGCAGCACAATAGGATAATCTTCTCACTCAGCTCTCTCGGAATATGTCTCACCATCATCGACCACAGCCACCTGAAGCTAATATGGGCAATGGCTCTCTGCACCGCCTCATTGTTGTCCTACTTGGCCTTCTACTCCATCTGGATGGGTCCGATCATGTAAGTGTACAGCTTGAAAATCTTCCTGTTGAGGCTTCGTGTACAAGGGGTATGCAATCAACGTCACTTTGAGCCGTGTGATGAGTGGAGTGTTACTGAGATGTTCGTATCGCTGTATAAGGGAATTGTTGCGATTAAGGGCGAGCGATTGAACAATAATATAGACAGATCAAGAAAATAAATCGAACACCAGATTTACGTGGTTCGGTCGTAAAGATTTACGTCTACGGGGGAGAGCAGCAAATTTCACTATAGATTAAGCGATATAAGGAGATTACACATTCAAGTCACTCAAACGCTCTCTCGGTATTTCTCAAGCCCCAATTACACCCAATACACCAATCTATCTTGGATGTAAATCACGAATAAGCTTTGCAGCACAAACAACGACCCAAAGCCAAGCACCCGGCACCTACGAATGTCTCTCACAAACAAAGAAAACCACGGCACTCAAAATAAGAACGGCACTTCGATCAACAACAATGCTTCGGTTCTCTCGTGGACGTGCGGCAGCAACACGCCGAAAAGAAGAAACCCTCGAAGACGAAAACCTGCAAAAATATTTGCCTTTTATACATGTGCCCATCGAGGGCCCACCTCCTTGTTTCATGTACAGAAGGAAATCTTCATATTATTATACGTAGGTGTGTGCCCAAGGTCAAACTTTTGACCTTGGGCCCCACCACCTTCCTCTTCAACGTGCAGAGGCGTGAAATCGCGTCTGTGTTTGGGCCCCACGAAGCTTCGGCTTATTCGGCCTCCACTGTAACGAAACAGAAAACTTTGCTGCATATATATATATATAATTTTATTCCGTCTTTTGTGCAACTTCAAGAGTCCAGCAAAACGCAGTTCAAACTCGAGACATAATTTAAAAGGGAATCACCATCAATGGGGCTTTATTCTTGTTTGCAGTGATCGCGATATGTTCATTTACACGATGTTACTGGAAACGTAGTGATGGATACTTAGAGATGGGCAGTTTTTTGGTAAATACAACTAGTGGAAATCTGCTGCAAGGGAGATGGAGATGCAAAAGAAGAATGGGTCGACGGTGATGCAAGGGAGACAGCAGCGAGGGGTAGTTAGGGATATGATTTTGAGGTAAGGGGGTATCTGGTAAAAATGGATGCCTTTGTTGAGCTATTTAGAGTAATTATACATGTTATGAATGGGGTGATGTTTGATAAAGTGGATGAGGACAAAAAAGAATTACTACCATGATCAAAGAAAAAAAGCCAACAAAAAATTCTGAGGAAATTCAATTCCCTTGAGCATAAGGAGTCTATGACAAAGTGGTTGGGACACTTTTGTTTAACCCATCTGAGCCCGGCCCCACCATGTAATTTAGCCACACTCTTTTCCTTGGCTTCGCTGAAATATCCTCATATTGTACCTTGTGCCATAAATGTGTCATGCATTGCCGTGCACATGCAGTGCTCGCACCATGCATGTTGAATCCACGTTTTTCTGCAAGGACTTCTAGCTAAGGATTAAGGAGAGTTTTCCATCTGAAATTTCTATTTACTCATGGTCAGAAAGTGCATTGGTTCTCCACTGTTGGTAAAGTGGGAAGGACAACATTCACCTCTGGAGAGACAAATTAGGAGTTTGCGAAGATGACCCATTATCAATTTCCAAAATATTGATGAAGTACTCGATTTTCTAGAACTCTATTATGGGGATTTAAATGAAGAGAATTAAATTTTGTGTTTTCTGTGTAGAGTATTGTTTCATGGAGATTTTGACATATCTATGGATCATTTGATGGAAATTTGGAGAGCGAAGGGATTTAATTATGACATTGATGATCTTCGACATACACACAATAATTTAACATATTTGTGGATAAGTTTTGTTATTATTTTAAGATTTTGTTTATTCCCTTTGATTTCTTTTTCCCCTTTTTATTCTTCGATTACGCCCAAACACATGTTGCACACCTAAATTTTCTATCTCTTTTCTTAATTTTTAATATATTTTTAGTTTTTTACTGTTTATTTTATTTTATTTTCTTTCTTTCTTTCGGTCTGTTTCTCAGCCATTACCTTCAACATGAATTCATAGTTCGCTTGGTTTCCCTTTGCCTCCATTTTTTCTTTCTTTCCAACATCCTAGAGAGACATGATCAAATCTTTGCTTTGTTCATCATTCACCTTGCTCTGCTCATCACTGTTCTAGCTTTAAAAAACTTAACATCATAATAATTCTTCATCAACCAGGGAACTCATTAAAGCCAGGATCCATATTCTAAATATCACATATTTAATGAAACATGTTCAAAATCACAAACTGGAACTTAATAGCAGACAATCTTCAGGGAACCCATAGTTAACATTTCTTGTCCTTGTTTCTCCAAGAATAGTGTATAGAGATACTTACCTGGGAGATGCAGATGTAAATTCCGAAGGATGATCAAACTAAGTATCCGATGTCTTGGGAGGCGTTGTTGCTGGTGATCCGCCTTGGTGAAGAAGAAACGAGCAGGAGTTGAGCTTTTCCAAGTCTCTGATCAGAAAACAAAGTAAAACAGAGACGCGATCAGTGAGATTCCAATGTGGCAAGTGGCATCAGTCGGTGGTGGCTTTTGGCGTTAGGTGGCGATTCAGGCAAAGATCGAGGATCAATGCCATTGACTGAATCAAAATAGGAGAGTTGAAGAATGAGAGAGAACTTAGCTTTAATCTTGTTGTAGTAACCGGATGATAAATTGCTTGTAGTGATTAATCCGAGTTCAATCTGAGTTCAATCACGGTTGTTCAATGGATACCCGACTTCCACATGGTTGGCTAGCAGTTGAGCATTTCTCCCGCTTAACTGGTTTACAAAATAATAGAACAAAATCTTGACGATGCCTCTCATTCATATTTTTAAGAATTTGCAGAGGTACACAGCTATAAATGACTATTCATGCAATTTGTAAATGTTAAGATACACCTCAAAATCATCCTTTCATATTTGATATGAATGATTGAACTCATAACAAGTTATCAATTTGGTTTTAGTTTAATTACTAGTATGGTTTAAATTATATTTGAGGTTTGTCCAGTATCTCCTAGCAACTCAAATAGACATAACATGGAAAGTTCTGTCCAAGAATACCTTCCAAATGACCGGTGAAGAGATGATTTGGAGCCTGCAGAATGTTAACATTCTAGTGCTTGTACCTTGGTTTGACTTTCTTAATGTCTATCAACTTCCCCATGTTCAACTTGATAATATTTCTTCCTTGCTGGAGACTCACTAATTTCAGTGGAAACTAAGAAATGTATTGAATACTCTTCATGAACTGTGGTTCTTGATAATGAGGTTCCCGTACATCGTTGACAGTCGCAAAGTTCAATTTCATACTTATAGAATGTAAAGGAAAAAGAGAGAAATATGTACCCCATCCTGCGGATTCTTGGAAGAGGATATACCTGATCGGCATAAGCAAATCAGGTTGCTGTGGGCATGAAGGCAACGGAGCTCTCCGTATTGTCGAACAAGCTGCTGGAATTGCCAGACACTCCCAGATCGCTGGGAAGAGGGCTTCGGGCTTCACTGTTGTCTCGCTAATTTTCCTGAACGTCTCCCCCCTCCCGCCCCGAGGGTGTGTGGATTGCTCGTTTGAATAGCAGATAAGACTTTCCCCCATCATCTCCTTCCTCTGTTGTCACCATCAAAAACTTCATCTGTGACTGCCTTGCTGCCGCCACCTCCCTCCTTGCTTCACCTGCGACTGTTTCCTGTGCTTCATGAGCTACAGGGTCAGGTCGGACTCGTCCTTGAATGAAAGTATTATGGCCAGAAAAAAAGAATATGCTTCTCCATTTTTTTCTTTACAGATTTTCACGGTTCACGTTCTGTGAAATGTACAAATATGGCATCTAGATTCTAAAATGATTTAACAATTGACAAATTTTCAGTGCGCTTGGTCAAGAAACGACCGAGTAGTTTTCGCTATGAAACTCCTCTCCAAGCGCTAAGTCTTTTTTGGTGCATAAATTCATCCATTTCCAAGTAGAACGCTGGAAAGAACCTGGGAATTCAGCTAGAGACTGATTCAAATGTCATCTTGTACAGTAGTAAATGCTTCAACAACTAGCAAATTGGACACGCCTAAGGTACTTGATGATGCCCTCAAGGCAGTCACCAGTTACTAACTTACAGGTTTTCGGCTACCAGTGATATGTAGTGGACACTATCGGCCTTAGAATGGATGGAAAGCATTGTCTCTTGCAATTTAGACGATTCTTGCTCGGGCTCACTCAGCCGGGCTCTGGTTTCAACAACTCGGGCCTTGGCGGCTTCCAGTGCCTTTGCCTTCTCAGCCAAATCTTCCATTTGAAGTTCCAGCTCTTGCCTAGTAGATCCTATGTCTGCATCACGGGTTTCTCTACCTGACCTCAATTTCAAGGCAATGCTTTCTGGGTTCGATGGCTTCGGCAATCTCATCGAACACGTAGCGGAGCCAGCCCACGTCTTTTTCTGCAGCTTCCACATCCCTAACGATGGCCTGCATCTCTTTGATTGTTTGAGAGATTTTTCCATGCTTCGAGGGCTTTTGCGGAGGCTCGGAAGGAGGAGATTGGAAGTCTCCCGCATCTCGAAGCTGATTTGCTTTGAAACGAACCTTTGGAAACATGAGTTCGGCATCATCCCACGACTCCACCTTCTTGAAAGACGGATCTTTCGGGGATAGGTTATCGGATAGGTTTCGAAATTCTTCAGGACGGGATCGTCGGAGGGCTTTCGCTCCAAATTCCTCCTTCTTCGTGATGATGATCTATTTTAAATGATATATTGTTAAGACTTCCTGGACGTGTTGACCGATATTGATAAGAATTCAAACTCCAACAGAATTCTGTTTGAGTCCTTATCTATTTCACCAGCCGAATCTTTCTCTCTTAGTTCTCCAATTCTACTCGGGAAGAGTCTCATTCGAATTTACTTTCGAAATCTCATCAATTTCCTCGATCCAGTTTTATTTCCCCTTACCATTTCTCCAACGTTAACCCTTATGATGGATGACAATATGAGAAGGCAATATACATTCGCTTGTCCATGGTAGTATTGTGTAGAAGCCATGCGACCATCGAGTGACCGTTGCGCAAGGAATATGAACTCTTCTGTTAAAAGCCTACTCTAATGCAAGATAGTCCTAAAATGCAAAGAAATGGAATGAGGATACAAATTTTAAATAAAATTTTTGTTCATGGTCACATTCTAATGGGGAAAAATTGTCCAAGCATGACATCTAATGCCCACGACTAAGCCTTACACGTATACGTATCATTTGCATGGCGAGTGGTGAAAAGGTACATCTTGAGTGGACTTTCTATACCAAAAGTATCGAACATGAACTTCACCCCTACAGCAACATTAGAAGGCAGGAGACCAATCATGCATGATAGAGGAATAAGAGGACCATCCATCCGCTTGCATTTTTAATTTCCACCTTCTATTTTAACCTTATCGTGCCAAGAAATTGCCTCTTGTATATCCCTATTTAGACCCATTCTCTGTTCATTCATTTCTTCAAATGCTGACAAAAGCTTTCAATGATCAGAGTAACAAGCAATTAGATGGGTGGTTCTACGTGTGCCCAATTTGGTACAACCATTGCAAATCTAAATTTCATTTTGTCATTAAATTTATAAGTTTACAAACTTGTATGGTGGCTTCCCTTCCATGATAGCCTACTTTTCTTTTTGCCGCACTTAAGTGAATCCACTTGATACAATTTTCAAATTTACTATGGAAACTGGGTAATAATCCCGAGGAAGGCTATGTCACACCTGAAGTTAATTTCATATCCGTTCGTAAAACATATGAAATTAAAATTCATAGATTAAATAGAAGAAAGGGGATCAGAGAGAGAGAAGAGAGAGAGAGAGGGCCAAGTAAACTTAATACAAAATCTTGGATTTTATTAATAGTACATCGTTGCCTGGTTTGCTCCTACTCGATCTTGGACTCATCACAAGGTAGAGTAGCGGACATTCGCATATCAAACACTCATTGCTATTTTCATTTTAAGGCTCTGTTCATTTTGCTCAAAATGTTACATTTCTGAAAATATTTTTCAAGAAGCCATTTTCTGGGAGAATGTAATTATCTTCCAATATTTGACTGAAATCTAAGAATGAAGTGGAAAGTATTTTCCGCTATTCTGTAAAGAAAATCTTTTTCTTTTATGCATTCTTTTAAAATAGGGTTAATACCCTAAAAAATCTCAAACTGGTACACTTGTGACAAATTTACCCCAAACTATTTTTTTGACCATGAAAAACCCCAAACTGGTATACCTGTGACAAATTTACCCCGACTGACTATAAAAAACCTTAAACTGGTACATTTATGACAAATTTATCCCAAACTAATTTATTTGACTGGAAAAAACCCCAAAATGGTAAATTTGTGACAAATATACCACATGCTAAATTGAATTAATACCACAAAAAAAATCACAAAAATTGTAAATGGTGACAAATGGAGCATAAAATCCTAAATTTGTATATCGGTCAACCGTCACGTGTCATTTAACTTAATAATTTGAGAATAAAATTTAACAAAAACTAATGGAGGATAAATTTGTTACAAGTGTACCGGTTTGGGGTAAATTTGTCAAATATATACCGCTTTGAGGTTTTTGGTGGTTAAAAAAATAGTTTGGGGTAAATTTGTCACAAGTATACTAGTTTGAGGTTTTTTAGGGTATTAACCCTTTAAAATAAGTTTTTGTTATTTTATTTTTAAATTCGATTTTAATTTATTTTTTGTTTTTTTGAAAAATCTATTTTAAAAATCTTTATTATTGTTCTCTTTCTTTTCTATCTTTTCAGCTTCTTCTTATTTGGCTAGTCGAGACGTACCAAATTCTGACAAGGTCAAGGCCTTAGGCCTCGCCAAATTAGCGAGCCAAGCGAGCGGCAAGATTGATGGCCGGTGGCGGGCTAAGACAAGAAGCAAAAGATAAAAATAAAAAAAAAAAAAAAGAGAAAAAAATAATTAAAAAATAATTCTGTTAAAAAATGACAAAAAGGAAAATATGGAAATGTTGACATTGGTGTGAGATAAGAGAAAGTGAGTAAGGAAAATAGTTTCCTCACAATGAAAAGTCAAAAACTTTTTTTCCCTATTTTAGAAGATTTTTTTTTTCTAATTGAAAATATTTTTTCCGATTAGTTCATTTTTCATGAAACAAATGACCAAAAATTTGCAAAAAAAAGGATTTTTTGAAAGTTGTTTTTCATTAAAGGAACGGAACTTAAGTTATAACACAAATTTTTTTCATACAATTTTTCTCTTTTTGACATAGTGCATCATCAAATAGAAAATCATTAAAATCAGTATGGGGTTATGATTTTGTCTGAACTTTCTAATTTTATGATCTTGAATCACAATCTTACCACGATTTAGATCTTGATCCTGTCTAAAATAGAATCTGCAAAGAATGGGATGGTCCAGGCAATGGAGGTTCAAGATCATATGAATTTACGAGAAGTACGGATAACATGTTTCGATATCCGCCATGTGAGGATGCTGGAGCGCCTCCGTCACCATGATCCTCTTCCTCAGGTCGAACACGAGCATCCGCTGCAGCAAGTCCGCGGCCAGAGGATCAGCCTGCGGGTACAGCCGGGAGAAATGGGTCCCGCTTGAGGTGTTCATCAACTCAATGCCCTCCTCACTCTGGCTACCGAGCGTGTTGATGAGCAGCTTCAGTTGGTTGAGGCACTGTGTCTTGGGGAACACGGGCTTGAGCCCGAGGATCTCCGCGAAGATGCAGCCCACAGACCAGACATCGATCGGGGTCCCGTATTTGTCGCTTGAGAGCAGCTGCTCAAGCGTGCAGTACCAGCGTGCGACCACGTACTCGGTCACGAACTGCCTGTCGCTTTGGCTGGTCCATGGGAGCCCGAAGTCGCATATCTTCAGGTCGCAGTTGGCATTCACCAGGAGGTTTCGGGCTTGAGGTCGCGGTGGAGAACATTGGCCAGTGGAGATATCTCCGCCCTCGCAGTCAAAATCAGAATAACAGTTAGAACTGGAAAATACATGCGATGCGATGCAACGATGTATATCATGAAGTTAGTCAAGCAAAGTCTAGTGACTCAGAGTCAATGTCAATAAATTCTTTCCTCACCAATGTCCCGGTCTCTTTTAATCCCATCTCATTTTATGAACCTAACGTCTTGCTTAACATTTCCATATCTTTTTTTTTTTTTTATGACAAAACATTTTATGTCTTACCATAGTGAACCTCCACCTTGATTATAAAGTCAATTTCACATTATTTTTCCAAGCTACTTAAACTAACTGAGATTCTCACTAGGCTTAAATTGTGACGTTGATTTGGTTTTCTTATGTACGTTAAATTAATAAATTGATCCTAAGCATAAGATTTTAGCAATAATAACTGACCACCTACAAGAATCCACACATCTGAAATTAAAACGAAATTGAACATGAAAAAAAGTGAATAGTGTTTAAACACTTCTGTACCGAATCTCTTTTCAATTAGAATTCAAGTTAGTACTTCATTCACCTCTCGTATGTATGTCCAATAGACAATTTCTTTTTTCTATTTTCCACTCTCGATCAAAAATAATTCCAAATGACATGCATCTGATGTAAAACTGCCAGCACTAATATAGAAAAAGGAAAATAAACGCAGGTAAAGATATATTAACAACATATGCACGGGTCATGTAACTAGTAAATATATAAGGCCGATTTCATTTTTTTTTTTTCCGAGCCTCTTAACCTACTGATATTCTCATTAGGCTTAACTCCATGAAAATGGATTCCACTTAACTATTTTATTCAACTGATAAGTTGCTCGTGAGCATTTGATTTTAGCAATTATTATGTAACCGATGGCCAACTAGATCTTTTATTTCGAGGGCAAATTACTAAAAAGTCATAAATTTATTACAATTGTGTTAATTCAGCAAGGCCGTCCCTGTCATAAGGGAAGGGGGAAAAGATTAAAGAAAATAAAATAAAAAGGAAATAATTAAAAAATACTTTTAAAAGTGCCATGTCAGTGCCAGTAATGGCACATCAACACTTGTTAGCCAAAATTGGTTAGATAGACTGAATTTGTACAAATACAAAATGTTTAGAACTGACTTAGCAAAAAAAAAAAAAATTATGACTATTGGAATAATTATAATAGGTTTAGGACCTTTTTAGTAATTCCCTTTGTTTCGATTAAATCGGACTATGTTGGCTAAGGCCAACTCAAATGTTTTGCTAGCCCGTGAAATCAAAAACGTGTTCCAAAATGAAGTGAGAGAGAGAGAGAGATTGAATTTGGAAAAATGGGATTAATTTGGGATAAGGAAAAATCAACCATCAAAGCAGAGGGAAAACATTTGATGCGCTTGATGAAACCGAAAACGAAATACAAAGGCTTGCATTGTGCAGTGTAACATGTGTATACTACATTTGACTTTTATTTACACAAGTAGTTACTTGAAATTATAATGACAATTGGCTTGTATATCATCATCTTGAAAGCACCTGTATAAAGAAAAAACTATGTTGATAATATTTTCCTATATACTTGGATCCACCTGTATAAAGAAAAAACTATGTTGATAATATTTTCCTATATACTTGGATCCAATATTCTTTATCCGATACACATGAATGGGGCGGTTCCCAAATTGAAGGTTCGAATATGCTCTGTTAATGGAAAAAAAAAATGTGTAAATTATATGTGTCATTCTTGTCGATGTTGAGAGCAAAGTCTCAGCCAAATCCGTATAGCTCCAGACTCAAAGACGTTCAATATGGTCGCTGCCCGACATAGTTCTCGTCAATGTTGCAAGTCGTGAACACGTCCCCATCGTTGCAGACCCCGTGGGCGCACCCGATCCGCCTTGTCGTCTCCGAGACGATCTGCGTGCAGCGTCCGCACACTTGGCCTTCCTCGCACGTGTTGGTCGTGTACGTGCAATACTTTTCCTCCGCTGCTCAAGTCACTTTAGTTGTTGGATTCTATGGGAAATATATCATAGTAGCTTGAACCATATCTAAATGAGATTTTCCTTATTTATGTCCTATTAGAATTTTAGATCTATTCTGTAAAGTTTCTACCAATTTGAGTATGTATGAACCTCACGTAATTGGCTTAGTGATTAAGATATGGATTTGCATGTATGTAGCACGCCGCACAAATTTAGTTACCCACATCGCCTAGTACAAACAATTTCCTATTTGGACTTACCATTCTATTTTTTGCTCCGGTTCTATTTAGTCCATAAAGTTAATAGTGTGCGTGCCAATTATAAATGTGACGCTCCTTTGTTGTTCAAAAAAAAATTATGCATGTACGTGATAGATCCCATGAGGGGTACCGAGATTGGTTTAAAAAATGGAATTATCAAGCGATGCAACAAAATGTCAATGCCTATATAATGTAATTGGGCAATATCTAAATTGGGACGAGATAAAGGAAATTCACATAAAATGTCCTAGCCAAAGGATTTGGTTCACCCGACTGAATGGAGAGGGGAACTGCACCAATTGTATAATGGGGAAGTTGGATGAATCCGGGCCAAGTAAATTGGCGAGTTTCAAGCACGCGTTTTAGGCGTTTCTCCGGCGTGAGATTAGAGACATAAAGTAAACAAATGATTGAAGTCCATATCTTGAAATCAGAGGAGGGTGGCTTCTGTCATTGAGCACCCCTGAACTCTTGTCTTGTTCACATTATAGGACAAGGTCGTCCATAACCGACAATTTGTTTAGGGTTCTAAACTCAACAGTGCCTGCCATTCTGGAAATAAAACTTCCTTCAAAGGGTTTATCTCTCTTTCAAATTCATCTAGCCCCCTGCTAATTCTAACATAGAGGGCAACAATGGACCTTATAACCTAAGCAACAAACGTGCTACAATGGGTGAGAGCAATAGGTAACGTTGATCTAATACCCAACCAAAGGGCCACTATGGTACCCATCAAAAAGACAGTTGTTCAGAGCATATCTTCTTGATCAGTTGACAGTCGTAGTTGATGAATGTAGTGATTTCAAAATTCAAGCTATTTTGAACATGTACTTGCATTTAAGCATTACTACGTTTTACACCGTCCATTACTCTGGGACACTGCTCATCTTCCATGGAATGTATGCCTCGAGATTGCGGTCGGGGCCGCCAGAGGCCCAGCTTTCTTGCACAGTTCTTAGAGGAAACTAATAGTCGGGGATTTCAAAACTCCAGAAATTCTGCTATAATGATTACTGTCCTAGAACATGAGATTAGACCATGAACCAATCCCCAGCTGCTCGCAGATATCCCCCTGTTGTATTTTGCTGGAATATGAAAATTTGCAATTTATATTTAGGCTGGAAACCGAGTTGGTTTACCCTCCGGTTCTTTCACAGTCTTACATGGCCGAACTTTCAGACTTTTAATCAGTGAAGTCTGGTCTTTCGAAGGGCGAGTCACATGTTTCAATATGAATCGTTGTACCAACATGGGCTGTGCTGCCCCTGAATACATAATGAATGGTAATCCAATAAATCATTCTCTACTGTAAACAGTGTAAAGTGTTGTTCTCTCTGTTCTCAGTGCAATAGATTGGAATGTGCGAGTCACATGATTGGCGTCATGTCACCTAAGTGAAATAGATTGGAATCGTCTGGCATGGAAACATCATTTAGTAAAATGGGCCAGACCACTCTTATCAAGTAAAAGAAAACTAAAGACTATAAAATGGACACTAGATTGGAGGACGATCATTGCATAGATGTTCCATTCCAAATAGCACAGCTAGCTTTAAAATGCCTCCAACCAACTCCTTACGTGCCACCTTCCATGACCGAGGTCGTTGAAGAACCAAAATCAATGGAAGATGCCAATGCTAATGGAATAGTTGCTAGGTGTTGCGTGCATTGGCTTGTCAAGTGAGATGGTCTGATTGCACTTTCTTTAAGAGAGGAAAGGTTTTTCCTATGGCTAATTCTAGATTCTATCAGCAATCTAAGGTTTACAAAAGAAGTCCGTGCTCTTTTATTTTGTTTTATTTTTCATGCTTAGGCCTTGAATATGAGCAGAAGCTCTTTGTTATTGCAATCATGAATTTGTTCATGTTGTACTCGGTCCACAATCAATCTCTACAAAGTTATATTCGGTTCGGCCCATTCTCATAGTGATTTTTGAGCTCTAAGACACGGTTGGGTTTTTGGTGGAGTTATTTAAAGCAAAGAGTAGCTTAGTTGTCCATTGTAGGGTTGTTTAGAAGAACTGAGAATCGCTTGAATCGCTTGAATCACTTGGAATTGAACTGAACTGGATAAGAACCCACAGTTTCCAAAGGAATCAATCTAGTTATTGGTTCCAATTTGGGTACTAGTTTGGTTCCTAGTTCTAGTTGTGAAATAGCCCACCCAAATTGAAGTGGCAACATATAAATATATTTTTAATTTTTGAGAAAAAATTCATACCAAAAAAAAAATTAAGAAAAATGAAAACCTAAAATCCCTAATCCAAAACTCAACATCCATTAACTAAGTGCTTGTCATTTTGATATTCTCACCTTATTTGAGTTGTCTCTCTATCTCGTAACATCCCGGGTCCCATTTGTGTGATATTGTCCGCTTTGGACACTGAGTCCTCACGGCTTTAAAACGCGTCGCACAAGTTTAAAGGGCACCCAAGCCTTATATACAAGGCCCATGACCCCTCCCTAAGCGATGTGGGACAAGAGGGAGAGGAATCCCTTCCCCTTCCCTCGCGCGCTCCTTCCCTTGCGCGCGTCCGAGGACCGGAGGCGCGGACGCACCGCCATCCCTCCTCCCCGCGCACCGCCGCTCGGGTCGTCACATTCTCCCCCCCTTGGGAGCACAGCGTCCTCACTATGGCCCCACACGCTGTCGGGAGTCGGCTCTGATACCATTTGTAACATCCCGGGTCCCACTTGTGTGATATTGTCCGCTTTGGACACTGAGTCCTCACGGCTTTAAAACGCGTCGCACAAGTTTAAAGGGCACCCAAGCCTTATATACAAGGCCCATGACCCCTCCCTAAGCGATGTGGGACAAGAGGGAGAGGAATCCCTTCCCCTTCCCTCGCGCGCTCCTTCCCTTGCGCGCGTCCGAGGACCGGAGGCGCGGACGCACCGCCATCCCTCCTCCCCGCGCACCGCCGCTCGGGTCGTCACACTATCTCTCACCTCGGCCTTGACTCTCAAATTCATCGCTCATTAACTCTCAACTTTTAATATGAGTTCAATCTTTTTACTAATCTTGCAATTAAGAGGAAGATTTTTTTTTTTTTTTTTTTTGGCTTTACTTTGGCTTACTGGAAATGTTGCACTGAGTGTATGGGCTTGGTTGGATTGGTTCCATGGACCCACTCGGGAATTGGAGAGAACCACCCATTCTGAAACATGCTCACCCCTAGTCCATTGAAAATGAACAAGGTGTGCCATTTGGTGCTATTCATGTTGCAGCTTAGACATGTCCAATTATTTTGTTGCTGAATAAAAGGCACATTTCAAGGAGTAGACTGGCGGCTAGATCAAGTTCACAACATAAACACAATAATCTAGGCTCGATCTAAATGCATTTTTATTGAAAATGGTAACAAAACGAAAAAAAAAAAAGTTATGGCATATATGAAGATCTGCAGGGATTTGGAAACTCAAATTTTCAACAACATAAAACTAATGTCAACTTAATCAATTTTCTATTATTGTGATGTATACAATCGGGTGCCCATGCTAAGGGACTGTTGCTCAAATATAGAGTCGAAACATGTTTTTTAATCTTTAAATTAAATTACACTGTTTTTTAATATTAAATTATCCTTTAATCATGTAAAGATTACACGCCAGTATCAAATAAAGTCAAATCAAAATTCTCTTAGAATTTTTGTATTTTGTATCTCTCTCATGAATGAATGAGCAAATATAGGACTAGACATCAAAAGGGTGTTTATTGGGTCTATGGGAAAGAAGCAGAAGTAGCTTGTATAAGACTGCAATTTGAATTTACACCTCATTATTGTTAATCGTGGCAACTTGGTTTCACTTATAACTTTGAAAAATAGCTTAACTATAGAATCAATAATCGTAACCTAGGAAGCACCACTTTCCAAGAGTTTTTGTGTCATGTTGGACACTCTAACACATATTCGATACTCTCCGACATTTGATCAACGGGAGGTCAACTCCTACAACACTTTTTGACAAGAAGTTTGGAATTCCAACATGCAACATGCAAGTTTGGAATTCCGACACACACAAGGTTAATTTTAAAAATTTTCTATAAATGATGGGTCAGAATGTAAATATATAAAAATAAATAAAAAAAATAGTAAAGGGAGAAAGAAGAAAAATCTAGTATACTCTTCTATTATGATTCTTACTTTCCATGATACATAATTCATCTCTCAAATTTGTTTTTTTTATTCTCTTCCAACATGCTCTGACACATGAGTCTAAAATGTAGATCGCTTATCTTTTCTCCTCCAAGATTTATGGATTATTGGAATAGAGTTGAATTTTGTCAAATTGAAATAATGAATGATATTAATAAATGGTAAATTAATGTTTTTAGTGTAAATTCATTTTAGGCTCTTTTATTTTTATATATTTATTTATGAATTTGAAATAATATAATTTGATTAAAATGATTGATAATTTATCATGTATATATAAAATTATACATTTAATATCTAACGTGTCATAACATGTTGGAACTTCTATTTTTTGATAAACAACGTATCAGCATATTGTGTCATGTTGTATCGCATGTTGAGTGTCGGTTTTTTTTTTTTTTTTTGTGCTGGATGAACCGGCTTGCAGCCGACAGCCGCGCCGTCGTTATTAATGCTACTTAGATCGTAACTTAAATATATTAAACCTCAATAACTAAGTTGTTGTAAACGACAGGTTAGTAATCACGCCTCAAATATTGTAATTTACATCAAAGCCTTGTAAGGCAGAAGTTGATAACATTTTATTACTTTCATGAATTATCATTGATAATATGAATTTAGGGTAAATTCTCTTTTCCATTAACAAGTTATCTTTGCATATGGTAATTTTCCTTGATCAGTAGTGTGATTAACAATTTCATAATGAAGACGTGTTCAAAGCTGAGGTGTCGGTTACCCACCCGTAGGTAGCTGTGATGGTTGGGCTTCACTTGTCACTCCCCGATCATCGAGCACGCACACATCCTTCTAATTGGTCAATTTTAAAAATGTGATATCCCAGGACTATGTATTGCCGACCCTTTCAATTATTAAGCACATGCGGAAGCAATTATAAATCTCCAAACAATAAAACAATGGGATATAAAAGTAGGTCATATCTTTCATATTGAAGTCCACAACCAAACCTTTATACATGACATAAATCAGAGTACTTCACAACTATTCACAAATTTTTACTTTACTCTATTCACATCAAAATGGAGTTCATAAAAGAAGATGAAATTTCAGTCCATCTGAATCGTACTCAAGATCCCTCTCGGAATTATCTTCTTCTTCCAAAAATACTTCTCCTCAAGTTTTACCTCTGAGTTCTCATTCTCAGACTCCTCCTCAACTCCTCAGCGGGGTCCTAAAATGTTTTCCCCAAACCGGGATGAGACTACGTCTAGCGAGTTCTACCTCACTAAGGCTCGATTAGTAAACCATTATACTACTAGGTTGCCTAAGCATAGCACAAGTCAGAGGACTTACCTTGGCCTCAGTCTTAACCTGCAATTCATGGTTATATACGAACATTTCACAAATCATAACAAACAATCAATCAAATCATGATAATCTGATCAAATCATTGATCAATCGAACTAATCGATTACATGTTAGACGGACCATTCTAGGTCAATGCTCTCGGCGTCAAGTTCGCCAAAGTGACTTATCCACTAGACAATTGCATGCGTTCTTTAAGTCGTCGTTTTTGCCAGTGACATCCTTAGTCACCGAACCACGCATGCCTATAACCATGTACTCAATAGACAATTGTGTGCATTTTTTAAGGCGTCATTTTCACCAGTGAGGTCCATAATCACCGAACCACACATGCCTATAACAATGCGAGTACTAGACCGATACGTGCGTTCTTTAAGGTGCCGTTTTCGCCAGTGATATCTTAATCACCAAACCACATAGGTCCACAATAATTTATGTACTAGACCGATACGTGCGTTCTTTAAGGCGCCGTTTTCATCAGTGATATCCCAATCACCGAACCACGTAGGTCCATACACCGTGTATGATCGATTCAATCTCAAAGTATTTCCAATTCACTCTCACGATTCCATCCATTTTACAACTCAATAAAACATTATAAATGCTAAATAAACATACTCGGCCATCTACCAGTCAATCATTCAATTTCACTCAATTTCAAACAATTTAGGGTAAATCCCTAAAATATCACAATTTATTTAATTCCATGCAACATAGAACTCAAATAAATAAACAGACTACACCATGACAATCAGCACGAGATTTCGGTCGTCGGCCATCTCAATCCTAATTTATGAAAAATAATTAATTAATAAATATTAAAAATTCAATTTAGCTCAAATTAAAGCCCGATTAAATAAACGGACTTCACCATGGTCATCAGCATAATATTCCGGTCACTAGCCATCTCAATTGAATTTTCCGGAAAATAAATAAATAATTAATTTAATTTAGAAAATTAATATTTAAATACCAAAAATTCCACTTAGGCCCGAAAAGCCTAATTGGAGCCCACGTCGGGAAAAATCTCGAGATGCTTTCAATAAATAGTAAACTACGTCTACTTGCTAATTGCACAATCAATTTGTCTAATTTACATCACAATTAACTAATAATCGCTAATCTATTCTAATCTAACCACCTAAACCTAATTAATTAAAACTAAACAATCCTTAAGCATAATTAACCAAGTAATCAGGGATTAGTGAGATTACTCATCGGAATCGCGCGCAAATCGGATCAATCCGACGGGCGATGCGAGGAACAACAAACTCCAAAGCGAGCCTCGGTTCGAGGCCCGAAAACGGCCCAAAAGTGGGCTTGAAGTTGCTGGATACCCACTCGGCCACTTGCTGGATTGGGCTGGCCGGAGCTAGTCTAACGGCTAGGGCGGCGAGGGGAGGCCGGCGGAGGGTGAGGGGACGCTGGGGAGGTCGGGACGGCGGCAAGTGGCGGCTAGAGGCGGTCGGATCGTGGCCTGTGATGGCTGAATCGAGCTGAACAGAGGGCAGCACAGGAGCTGGACGGCAGGCGCGAAGGGGCGGTGGCAGAGCGCGGGCAGAGTAGACAGCGGCCCGGTGCAGCTGCGACGGTGGCAGCTTTGGTCTTCAGGCGAGCTACTTCATTTCTGTCTTGCTAGTTCGTTCGAACCAAAGGAGAGAGAGAGGGTGTCGGCGGCGGCTAAGGAGGGTGAGGGAGAGGCGAAGGTGGGCGGTGAGCGGCGGACGCACGGGCACGGGCGTAGGTGGCGGCAAGTGGCGAGTTGTTGCTTCTGCTCTTCTTTGGCTTCTAGTTCGCTCGCTCGGATCCGCGGAAGGAAGAAGGAGAGAGAGTGTGTTGAGAGAGAGAGAGAGAGAGAAGAGAAGAGAGAGAGAAGATAAGGGTTGAATAGTCAAAAGGTGAAAAGTGAAGGAGGGAAAGTGAAAAACAACAAGACATTCGATGGAAGGGGTTTCACGCACGAGAGAAAAGAAAAGAGAGAGAGAAGGAGAGAGAGAAAGAAAGGGAGAGAGAGAAAATGGAGAAAAAGAAATAGAAAGTAAAAGAAAATAATAACCAAAGTCACATTATTCAATTTACTTCTATTATTTTCCTTTTCTCATTCCCTTTTTATTTTCTTTTGGTCTTCAATTTGTCCTCCGATAATTCCTTTATTGAAATTTTGGACTCGGCAATAAATTGATAGACAATAAGACGGTCCTAAAAATAAATTGTGACACGTTCGAATATTCGATTCCCGAAACCAATTCAAATTTCATGGTTAGAATCGATCAGACACGATTTTAGTCCAACCCAACCAATTGAGTAGCTTTTAGGGATTTTACTGCAGATACATCTCTTAACGGCTTCACCCAATAGGTTAATTAACTCGTGAGTGATCAGCTCAAAGAAAAAGGACCATAGGCACATTGATGACATGCCCATTTCACTTTATTGAAACGGGATCGAATTTTAGGATGTCACATCACTACCTCATTACTGAGGGAATGAGTTCGAAGTACTAGGCCAGTCCCTGAGGGTTTACGTTTAAATAACAACTTGTGGCGAGGCCTCACCGTTGTTACTAAGCATTGAAGGGTTGTGTGATCCCCAAAGGGTGATCTCCGGTGATCCCTTGATCAAAAAAAAAAAGAAGAAGAAAAACTAGGGTGTTGGCCACTGGCACCGATCTAGCAAGACCCGAGCTTGCAAAGCTATGGATCAGCACCATCGGCTGGTCGCGAACAGCTTCGGCACCCACACGGACCGGCGAGCCTTCCAATTTCAAACAGTCGATGTTGATCTTGAGTGACCCTCTCGCCGGTGGCTGCCGAGTAGGAGGCAATTGTGATGATTGTTCCTTCTTCCTTTTCTTATTGAGATTCCACCTTGAGAAGCTTGTGTACTTTGTGATTGCACTGTTAGTAATCCCACTCAGGTCGGCCGGCCGCATGCTCGAAAGCTTCCGTATTAGCCAAAGAGTGCCCACAATTTCCACATTTGATGATAGGTTTGTGTTTGATTCAAAGCATTATGTGATCCATTTGTCCAAACGAGTGATCGGCTAGCTTAAAGATTGCAACTTTTCTTGGATATATTATTAATATAGTCCAAAATAATATATTCACATACAAGCCCAATAGATGAAAGCATGGTTATTTGGGTCCATATGGGCTGGAGCCCAATAACATGCATATAAAAACTCTAAGGTTTCCCTACGCTGGAGGTAACACTATTGAGCATTCTAAACTTGACATCTCTTGGTGTAGTACTTCAAGCAACCACTTCTTCTCTCTCAAACCTATAACCTCAAACAATCTTGAAGTATTATGTTCGTGTGTTGAATTTGAGCGAGTAAGGTGTCTTCTTGAAGATTTCATCAAGAAAAACTCATGGTGTAGTAATTTACTTTCGATTTCGATGGTGATATTGGTCAGGATCTAAGTTTGAAGATTCGGGTAACCGAAATCTTTGATTCAAGAATGCAAAAATTATAGCCAATTTTAGAGGGTGAAACCACTTGGGCTTTGTTTTACTTGTTGATACAAACATTTTGAGTGGTCACTCGCATTAATCGGAGGTCGGACGGAGAAGTTACGACACTTGAAGTTTCCATCTGAATTTCTAGCGAATTTCGGGGACAAAATTTCAACGAATTTTGACAGCATAAATTTCCAGCGAGTTTCAGCAACAAGGACAGTTCATCTTAAGGTTTTTGGGCACTCTTTTTTGTGGGATCTTTTTTGGGGTTTGTTTTGACAAATTCCATCTCTACAGAGCGGTTTGATCAAAGTTATGGGAGTTATTCGACTTTGTTGCCCTGAGGACTTCAATGTGCACTCTTTCTAACACTTTGCTTTGATTAAAATGACAAAGCGTAGTTCCTATGATATTATAAAGTTACAATCTTTTGATGTTATTGAATTTCATGGCTGAAAATTACATGTTCAATTTAGCATGAAAAAACATGACATATTTTATACTGTATTTAGTGATTTTGCATCTACCACTGAAGATGTTGATAAATATCAATGGAACAAAAATGAGAATTTTTATAGAGATTACTTGTTGAACTCTTTAAATTCTAATTTGGCTATAACTTATAGTGAGTATAAGACGGTGAAAGAGATATGGGATCACTTGAACGCTCAGTTCCAAAAACAAGAAGGGTTATCTAAAACTCTTCTAGAGGAGAAATTATTTGACTTTAAATTAACTATGAATGGTAGAGTAACTTTATCTGTTAACTTATATCATTTTGGTTGTGCATTCATGGTTAATGGTATGTATAGATTGAGTTTAAATGCTGATAGCGTAAACCATGTGAATTCTACTTCGATTGATCCAAAGTTGCTATAAAATAGACTTGGACACGTGAATTATAGGAAAATGCAACATCTAGCTAAAACTCACAACATTCCATTAGATACTTCTATTCGATTTGATAAGTGTGAAGTGTGTGCACATGCTAAAATCACTAGAAAACCCTTTAAGTTGGTTTATAAAAGCACACAACTTCTTGAGTTAATACATTATGACATTTGTGACTTTAGAAATTACATTACTAAAGGTGGTCGGAAGTATCTAATAACATTCATAGACAATTTTTCTAAATATTGTCATGTCTATTTGTTGAAATCGAAAGATGAGGCTTTTGAAAAGTTTAAGATTTTCAAGTCTAGAGTAGAAAATCAACTCAACTTGAAAATTAAGAGGTTTAGGAGTGATAGGGGAGGAGAATATACTATGTCAAGGTTCAGGGAATTTTGTGCTTCAGAAGGTATAATACTTGAAACAACTGCTCCTTATTCACCCAAATCAAATGGTGTTGTAGAGCGTAAGAATAAAGCATTAAATGAAATGTTAAACTCTATGTTACTTACAACTGGCATGCCTTACTCCTATTGGGGAGAAGTAGTTCTAACTACTAATCACATCTTGAATAGGTTGCCGCACTCTAAGTTGTCTATGACACCTTATGAGATATGACATAAGCACCCTTATAAATATGATACTCTTGAGACTTAGGCTGCATTGCTTATGTAAGTATACCGGATCCTAAGAAATCTAAGGTGGGATCTAGAACCATTACTTGTGTATATCTAGATAGTGTAGAAGATAGCGCTGCAAATAGGTTTTTAGATATATCTACTAACATGGTGATAGAATCTAGGGATGTAGTGTTCTTCGAAAACAAGTTTCTCAAATATCAAATATCAATGTTTTTGGATCTACAAATATGATTTCAGAATCTCCTGTAGAATTTGAAGCAAGCCTTTCTGACACTAATTCCACACAGTTGGCTATTGAACCAATTCTAGTTAGAGTATCTACAAGAGAGAGAATTCCTAAAAGTTTTGGTGAGGACTTTGTTGCTTACCATATTGAGGATGATCCATTCTCCTATCAGGAAGCATTGAGATCTAAGGAATCTCTACTGTGGGCAGAAGCCATAGATGATGAAATGAGCTCTCTGCTGCAGAATCACACTTGGCGGTTAGTAAATTTGTCAAAATGGGCTAAAGCTATATGCTGTAAATGGGTGTTGAAGAAGAAACTGAATAGCAATGGATCAATAGCCAGATACAAAGCACGTTTAGTAGCTAAAGGCTATAATTAATAGAGTGGAATAGACTATTTTGATGTCTATTCACCTGTGTGTCATCTATCAATTATAAGAATTCTTCTTGCTTTGGCATCTATTAAACACTTTGTAGTGCATCAAATGGATGTAAAAACACTTTCTTAAATAGGGATTTAAATGAGGAAATTTACATGGAACAACCGGAAGGATATGTTATGAAAGGTTTTGAGGACAAAGTTTGTAAATTGAATAAATTCTTGTATGGTCTTAAACAAGCACTTAAGATGTGGCATCTTACATTTGACAAAATGGTAAAGAAATATGGCTTTCAGTCTAGTTATACAGATAAATGCATTTACCATTGTTCTATGTCAAATAAGATAGTCATTATTTGCTTGTATATTGATGATATGTTAATTATTGGTTCTGATCATTCCGTAGTGAGTGACGTGAAAGCTACTTTAGCTAAATAATTTGACATGAAAGATCTTGGTATTGGTAATACCATTCTTGGTATGAAAGTAAGTTTTAAATGACAAGTCATCTCCCTTAGCCAGACTCAATATATTGAGTAGTTACTTTCTACTTGGGGATATGATAAGTGTAAACTAAGTGAGACACTATGTGATTATAATAATAGACTGAATCCTAATGAAGGGACAAGCGTGGATCGGTTAAAATACTTGAAACCGTTTGGTAGTCTCATGTATGCTATGAGTTACACTAGACCCGACATAGCCTTTACAGTTGTCATGCTGAGTCATTTTACTAGTAATCCTAGTAAAGAGCATTGGGATGCCCTCGATAGGCTAATGAGATACCTTAAAGGTACTAAAGATTATGCTCTTTATTATTATGGTTATCCTCCAATTGTAGATAGATATTATGATGCCTCATGGTGCTCAGATATTGGAAATAGTAAGTCAACTAATGGATATGTATTCATTTTGGGTGGAGCTGCTATTACTTGAAAATCCAAACGACAGACTTGTATTGCATTGTTGTTATGGAATCAAAATTTTTTGCTTTAGCCTCAGCAGGTGAAGAGGCAGAATAGATAAAGAATCTGATTATGGATATTTCTTTGACTTAGCTAAAGATTAATTCTTTAAGCCTATTCTGTGATAATCGAGCAGCTGTCTAAGTCATCAAGAATGCTCTCTTTAATTCAAAGAAAAGACATGTGAGACTGAGACATGTGTTGTTGAATTATCTGAGAGAACAAGGGGTTATCACATTGATCGATGTGAGATCGAAGGATAACATAACCGATACTCTCACAAAAGATATGCCTAATGATCGATTATTCAAAACAGTGGGAGAACTGGGGTTAAAGACTATATAGGCAAGTCTTAAGTATCATTTACTTACCTTTTAATTATGTGTTTTGAATTATCGAATCTTTCTTTATTAGCTACAATGATAAGCACAGTTTATATGTTTCATCAATGTTCATAGTTGCTGACTAATTTGAAAATTGTGAGTTATCTCATTCCAAACTTAATGAAGATGACTTTAACCTAATTCAATTGTTCTATTTAGGAAAATTGTGTCATTCCAAACTTGATGATACAATTCAATTAGATTGGACTATTTTTTTTTTTTTTTTTTTTTTTGGTTAAATGATCTCATTCCAAACTTGATGTTAGATTATTTGACTTTAAGGAATCAATAATTTTGACATTCCAAATTGAAACATAGAAACAATTGTTTACATAAGAAGCATGCTGGTCTTGTTCTTAATTGAAACTTGATATTACATGACTAGATTATTATAGGTGACTTGACTATTGGTCATGTTCTTTGAAACTATAAAATATTTATTTTCCTTTAAATAAACTTAAGTTGATGGCTCTTTGTAAATCACCATTGTTTAGGTCTTGTTCATAATATATGAAACTTGATTGATGCTTATGAACATGATATTATGATGCTTTATGACATCAATATATGTTTTTCTCTACCTAATGGAATGTTGTTAAGTTTTTATTCAAATGATTGAATTCATGATAATATGAAATCCATATTTGACATTCTATAGGGAATGGTAGAGATGGAGGACAGCTTAATGAGTGGGATCCTAACCAGGATGACCTACTTGATGAATGAATATATATCATTTAAAGTGTGTAGGGACTTGACAGTTTACCTGTTATTGCTTATTTTGATGAAGTCCATTTACATGAGACTTGCATTTTGCTATTTTTATTTTGTGGACATTATTATGTTTGTTTCTTATATTTGTAAGGCTTTTGACTATTTTGATTGGCCTACTTATACTTGACTATTATGCATATATTGGTTGTGAACTGAGTCTGAGATTTATTTTGGGATTTGGATTTTGTTAATCTCATAACAGATTCATGATAAGAATGATGAGTAACTGGTGATTTAGTTTAATACTTTACTGCTGAATACTCTTTGACCGATCCGAGTTGATTGTCTTGGATTGAATGTGGATGATTTATGTTTGTGTGAACATTACACTGACCACCTGATTGGATTATGCTATATGGTGAACATAGGAGGAGATTATTGGATATATTATTAATATAGTCCAAAATAATGTGTTCACATACAAACCCAATAGGTAAAAGCATGATTATTTGGGTCCATATGGGCCGGAGCCCAATAACATGCATATAAAAACTCTAGAGTTTCCCTACGCTGGAGGTAACACTGTTGACCATTCCAAACTTGACGTCTCTTGGTGTAATACTTAAAGCAACCACTTCTTCTCTCTCAAACATATAACCTCCAACAGCTTTCGCCACGTGGTTCCCTTGAATTATAGCTGTCCGGTGACAAGCAAGAAAGACATGCTCGGTTGTTTTCGACGCTTGGTTACACAAAGGACATGTGGGGTCGGGTAAGATCTCTCTTTTGTAAAGATTTTCTCTTGTGGGTAGGGCATTCTGACAGGCACTCCATACAAAGAATCGGACTTTAGGAAAAGTGTTTAATTTCCATAGTCTTGTCCAAAAGGATCTCGGAGTTTGGAATGAGGTAGGGCTAATGTTGTTTGCTATTGTTGGTTAGCTAAATATATCTTGTTGTAGGTACTCTTAACTATGTAAGTCCTAGCTCTATTCCCTGTCCAGACCGGCTGATTCTCCTCTGGGTTTCTATTTAGAGGGATTGCAAGGAATTTCATTAGCTTGTTCTCATCAAAGGCAGTTTGCAACCTATTCTTATTCCAGGTTCTATTCTCCTGATTAATCAAGTCCTCCACTCTTTGAGGCTCATCAAATTTTGCTGGCCCACCAATTACACCTATTTCCAGGCATCTCCTCTCGGATCCTAATCGATTTTCCATCTTTGACTACCCATCTTATTCCTCCATTAATAGAATCCCTGCCAACTAGTATACTTTGCCGATCCCAATAAGGATGCGGTCCTCTTTTTGCATTCCAAAAATCTCCTTTAAAGAAGTATATTCCTTTGAATGATTGATTCTACAGGGCCGATGGTGCTTGTGAGAGTCTCTAAGCCTGCTTACCCAATACTATTTTGTTGAACGACATAAGATCATGAAAGCCAATCCCCCCACTATCTTTTTTTATTTTGCATGTTTCCCTTTCTTCCTACGTAGCCTAGATTTTGCCTCATTTTGCTTCCACCACAATGAAGTAATCCTTTGTTCAATTGCTCTATGCATGAAGATTGGGATTTTGAAAATGGACATGACATATTGTGGCAAGACTTGCACAACAGTTTTGATCAATGTCTCCTTTCTTGCTTTGGATAAAGAAGATCTATTATTATG
The DNA here is from genome assembly GCA_016097545.1 of Eucalyptus victrix. Taxonomy (NCBI): domain Eukaryota; kingdom Viridiplantae; phylum Streptophyta; class Magnoliopsida; order Myrtales; family Myrtaceae; genus Eucalyptus; species Eucalyptus victrix. The sequence goes on from CM027837.1 coordinate 34,188,055, forward strand.
GTAGGAGAAGAATCATGTCTAGATACATAGTTTGTTGTAGAGAAATGTGAATGAGATGATAGATGTTAGTGGCCTTTTTTGTCACTAAATTGTTATGGTTTTGTGCGGCTAATTTTATATGAAGCTCACTATCTCAATTTGCTTTCTTCCTTTCGAGAATATTGTCATTGCCCAACTGAACACATATATCTGGGGGTTTGATCAATGATCTGGACCATCTTATTTCATTAGGATTGCAATTATTTAGAAGACAGTGCTTGCTCCTCTTATCCTTTATTTTAGGATCCATGACTTGTTCTATGACCATGAGCAATTATGTGTAAGAGCTTGGAGAAAAGTTAGCTTGCTTTTCTGTTGTATGGTTCAAGTCCACAAAAACACATTAAAATTTTTTGTGAGATTATGTTTTCAAGGACTTCTGGAATTAGTGTAAGTATTTTCCAGACATGCAATAGAAGAGTAAAAATTTGCCTATCCTATGCCTGGTCCAGTTAGTGCTAGTATTTATTTTATCTCTATTGAAAATCGAAACGGCAGGTACAGTGCTAGGTGAAATACATGGCTCATATAAGTTTCCGTACACATGTACCTTTGGAGATTCAAATAGTCAAAAGAATTTGAGAAGAGCTGTTTTCACCGATTTGTTGAACCAGTTGTTAGGATGTAAAGTGATGAGATGCAATTGGTTAAGGCATATCTGTTCCGAAAAGCACATTTGAGTGGCCATCCTAGGGTGCATGGATGAGAAGGCAAGTTGTTGTAAAGCCTAGGACCATTTGATCTATAGATTCCTCAAGTAAGCACTTGTGCTCTTGATCTAAATCTTGAGGTTCCACAATCTTGTCTTACAGTTATTATTTCTAAGTTGTGTAGTGCATATTACATGCATGTTTGTTCTCTAGCAGCCAAACAGCATGGAAGTGGAGGAAACAAGTATGAGAGAAGCTTTGCTAGCTTAGCTTCTATCTCTAAGGTTCTTGAGAGCTAGAGTAGAAATGTCTTCTAAATCTTCATTGTTTATAAATATAATGGTAGAGGTCTTATGATAGCTGGTAAGTTTTGAAATGAAGGGAGTCTTCTTGCATTTCACAAAAGGACTTCAAGTCTTGCATGAGAAATTATGGGGTAAGTATACTATCAATGCCAAAAGTTGTGTACGACGCTCACTTTGGTGCTAAAAAATTCTGTCGGATCACTTAAGTGACAAAAAAATTGAAAAACGATCATTTCAATGCCAACACCGATTTGGTTAACTAGAAATTTGACGTGGCAGTTTTTTATTAATTTTTGAAGCCGACGTGAATTGCCAAATAGTACAATCAGCATACAAACAACAAAACGATGCCATTTAGCGTTTTTTCCCCTAAATAAGAAACCCTAAATCCCCAAATCAACCAATTCGAGTGCATACTTCAATTTTCTCCCAAAGTTATCAATTTGCTCTTGCAAATGAAAGGCGAAGTTTCAGCAAAGTGGCTCACATTCCTATATATATATATATATATATATATATATATATATATATATATATATATATATATATAAAACAAATTAGATGGTGGGTGTTACTGTTATTGTGGGTTATTGAGTCTGAGAAGAACATCTTGGACTCGGTGAATCCCGAGAGAAGATTCCATGGGTATGGCAGATATAGAGAAGGCTTGAAATGCAAATATTTCAAATGGGTTGATAGGAAATTCTCTAATTGAGCAACAGAGGTGATCTTGGAGTTACTTGAAAGCCGACATCAACCTCCACCTACATTAATGGACGAGTTGGAGAATGTCGACTCAATGCAAGTTCAAATGAAAATTTTAACATCTCTGGTCGACCATTTGAAGTGGGAGGTTTCAAAGCTGAAAATTGAAAGAAAGTTTTATCAAGTGTTAATTGTATTGTTATTCTCTAGTGTAGTTTATTCAAATGTGAAGTGGAGTGATGAGAAGAAGTTTGTATGTCTATCATTATTGAAGACGTGGAAATGGAAGTAAAATGTGTTTTTGCTTTGCTACAATTTTTTTATAGAGCAGAATGTTTTGTTGTAATCTATGGTAGAAATGGAAAGTTGGAGTTTTTTTTTTTTTTTTTTTTTGGTCTAAGAAGGTTGGAGTTGGAATGCATTAGTTGTAAGCACTTAAAATTTTCATTGCTTAGTTGTGTATTGTCAAAGTTTGTTTTAGTTAGTTTTTGCTTCAAATATAATAGTTTGCTGCATTTTTTATTCAATAATGGTTTACTATTTTGCTAGTTTGCTACAACTACAAACCATGGCGAAATGGAATATGCTTTTGGAATGCATTAGTTGTGAGCACTTAAAATTTTTATTATTTAGTTGTGTATTATCAATGTTTTTTTTGGTTAGTTTTTACTTTAGATATAATTGTTTGCTGCTTTTTTTATTTGGTAATGGTTTGCTGGTTTGTTACAACTACAAACCATGGTGAAATGAAGGGATGGTGGCAAATTCACGATTGACCATTTTAATGCCATAAGTTATAAATAATGATCGCCTGAGTGCCAAAGTTTTCTAAAAGTTATCATTTAAGTGTAAGTCGCGATTACAAAGTGATCACTTGTGTTGCACATTTTTTTTTTTTTTAAATTATGTTAGTTTCAAAGTCACTTGACTTGCACCAATCATGTTGCATCTTGCATCTTGTTGCACCAGTTAGGTTGTTAATGCATCTTCTTGCACTAGCCTATACAAGTGTTAATGCAACAAGATGCATTAGCACCCAAAATTGCATCTTATTCTTACACTAGCACATACAACCAGGACCCCACAAATTTATTAGCATTCACAACTTCAACCAACAACGGTATATGCACACATCTAAAAATTATATCAACCTTATAAGAACATTGTACCAACAGTAAAAAAATATACAGCATAACTGATAACTATCTTTCTAGCTTTACTAGCTAAAACCAACATAAGAGAAAATAACAAAAACATAAACAACTATTGCCATTGACATTAATTGATTGTTTACAAAAGAAAAACATGTCTAACTTCACTCTCCAATCATTGAAGGCTCAGCACCCTCTTAAAAAAAAAAAAACAATAACAATAACAATTTGTAGGCAACAACTACCATTGCTAATATAATATCTAGCACCCTTCTAAAAAAAGAAAATATGAAAATAGACCATGTCTAGCACCACATAAAAAGAGACTATATCCAGCACCCTCCCAACACCCTCCCATCAATCAACATGGACAACATCTAGATCTCATCTCCTTTTGCAGCTTTAAATCAATTCATAATCTGAGCACTCTTTCAAATTGGATGTGTTGGTTCTTTAATTGGGCTTTCTATTACCTCATTTTCCTTGTTCTTGATGGTGGTTATTTTTGTTCTAGCACGTGTCATATATTGGTCCATATCATTACTATTGCTCATAAACATTGGTTGAGATTGAACTAATGCTGGGTTCTTTTTGGATGATTGTTTTGCAATTGTACCCGTTGTCTTCTTATTTGGAGCACTATTCTTTAGTTGCGCTCTTGATTTTTGAGTTGGCCCACTTTGAAAGAGAAGTACCTCCGAAGTTCTCCTAAGCTATAAGAACATAGCAATATTGTCAACCAAATGAATTGAAGTACAACAAATTAAATGCATGAGGTCTACAAATCTTACATTCAAAATAGTTATTTCCGGTACGTTTATCTGTGTAAATCCCATAATCATATTGCCTTAATCTTTTTCCAAGAGCCCCTCTTATTCTTTGTGGTGTATCATTTTCAATAGCAACAAATGGAGGAGCAATCTCTGCAACTTATGCAGTTGCTTGTCTTCTCACCTAAGAAATACATAACAAATTTAAATTCTAGCCCATAAAAGACAAACACAGCGATGTATAACTTACATGATATTTTTTTCTTGTTTGCTCAATAGTGGACTCAGTTGTTGTTGCTGATGTCCTACCCATTCCAGTCCTTGTCCCTACACTTGAGCCTACAATAAGACCTTTTTTTTTTGCCCTTTAATAGGCCTTATAATAATGTACTGTATTAGGACTATGACTAATTACAATGAATAATTAGACATCCACTTATTTTCATGGTGGAAATAAATGGAGAAATCTTCTCAAATTACAAGTGCATGATAGCGGAAAAGCACAAAAGAAGCCAATACACATGGTCAACCATCAAACTCTATCGAATATGAAATGAAAAGTTACTGAGGCAAAGAGAATACTTATCTTATAGCAGAGTTTTTGTTTGCCCTTCAGTAGGCATTACAGTAGGGCCTTCTGTTCTCCCTTCAATAGGCCCAACAAAAAGCTCTTCAATAAGTCCTGTCTTTGGCACTAAATCAGACATTATATTTTATTGTTGATGCTGCTTTTTAGCTCACAACCTTTCTTATTGTGCCATTCTTTGCGGCAATATGAGTATTTCATATTTGCCTCAATCCTACTTATCCTCTAACTTGATGCCTCTTCCTACTACATTCTCCGTCTCATTTTTGGCCTTCCTATTTGCTTCTTCAATGACAAAGGTAGAGGGCTTTCATAATTTGTTGGCTCCCAAAATTTGCTGCTTCTGATAAACTACATCATGAATTGATATGAAACAAGGTATAAGCTTTTTTTTTATACCAATCATGTAGGTAATCATCTGGTTTTCTTGCTTTATCTAAATAGCACAAATGGTGTGGGCACATGGAATTTCATTAAGTTGCTAGGCTCAGTATGAACACTTTTTTCTATCTAGGTTGACATCATACTTATCTTGATTTTGAATAATCTCATATTCATTATCTACATTCCAAACTAGATGGTAGAACCTATTATCAGCAATGTTTGCATTCAATCTCTTTATAATCCTAGGGCCATAGTTTATAGTCCATTTCGTAGCATCATCTCTTTGTCTATGCAATCTAGTCATAACATAACTCGAATATCATTAAACATGCTAATGATTGGTTTGCACCTGACCTCTAAAATTCTGCCATTAAAAGCTTCACTGAGGTTGTTATCAATGATATCGCATTTGAATTATTCGCTAAAGATGGCCCGACATTAGTGCTTAGCTTTTGTCTGGAAGAATGCATTAAAACCTTCCTTTGTTAGTTGCAACAATCCTTATTTCGCTAATATGAAATTAGCCATGTTGGCACTCTTCGCTATTTGCCAAACCTGTTTCTATATTTTATCTCCTTTGAAGTTCCTTGACCAGTTTACATATATGTGTCTCGCGGTACATTTTATGCTCAACATGTGGCATCAACTTAGCCAATGTAGGAATAAGTCCTTACAAAATTCAAACCAATAAATACAATTCAGGAAAAATATGCAAGTAATTAATATTAAAATGGAGTGAATTAATTGACAATGGAATTACCTTATGTTGGTTGCTTATGAATGCCCATCCTCCCCCATCGGTTATCTCAAGGTCAGCCATTAAATTTTTGAGAAACCAAGACCAAATATCCTTGTTCTCTATCTTCACCACTGCCCAAGCTATCGGAAACATTTGATTATTGGTATCTCTCTCCACAGCAACCAACAACTTCCCCTTGTATAAATCCTTTAGAAAGCATCCATTCAATCCTATAACTCTTCTACAACTAGCCAAGAAGCCTCGTTTGCATGCATCAAAATAGTCATAAAATCTATCAAATCTAGACCTAAGATCAAGGAGTGGCCTCTCCACAACCTCTACATATACCTTACTATATGGGTTTTGAAATATGCATTTCGCATAATCCCATATTCGCACATATTCTTCCTTATACCCACCCATTAATGTTTTCATCATTTTCATATTAACTCTCTTGCAATGATTCATTGACACATTAACCCATAATTGCTCCTTCACTAATAGTTGAAATTAAGGACTCTTGATCTCGGCATTGCTTTGATAATATTAAAAAAAAAAAATGCTTCAATAACCACACACTTGTTACCATTTTATTGTTAAAGATAATTAAACAAGTATGCTCATCTTGGAAAGACATAATCTGGAATGATCCCTTCTTACTCAATGCGCCATAGAGCTTCTATGAATAATTGGGCTATGAGCACTTAGCTCTCATAAATTCCTTCGTGTTTCTAATGAATTCAATACTCCTTTTGTTCGCCAATGGAATTTTTCACAACAGCTTCCTTGAACTATTTGGCATCGTCAAATCTCATGCCCATAGACAAAACATGTTTATCAACAGTTAGACTATAGTAATGGTACTTACTTTTTCCTCGACAAGCAAGTTCTTCATCTTCATTGTCAAGCTCATTCTCCGAACCAGCAACTTCATCGCCGCAACTTTCCTCATCTTTACTTCTATTACCTTCAGCTGGTGCTCCATACCTATTTTCTAACCCGGGCCTCTTTGATGAAGCTACAACTTTTTTTTTCTAAGAAATTCCCTCTACTTTTGTCTTGATTGTGCAAGTTTATCATCATCTTCATCACTTGGGAAATTTACTGAAGCCAAATATTCATCTTCTGATTCACTGGATATAGTAATTTCTCATTCTAATCCAATGAAGTCTTCATCGCCCACATCTTCACCCAAGATTTCAAGACATCTCCATGTCTGTTCATCTCTATCAATATCTCTCTCCCTCTCATTTTGCCATTCATCTAACCTAAACTCATCCCTGACCTAATTACTCCCTTGAATAGGATCCCTCACTTCCCCTTTTTCAATAGTGGTCTGCTCATCCTCATCCCCATCCTCATCCTCATCCTCATCCTCATCCTCATCCTCATCATTATTCTCACTATCCTCATTATCGCTATAATACTCAACATATACCCTAACTTCTTCGCCATGAAAATAATAGTAAATGATATATTTAATACCATTATTGTCATTAAAAAATCTCAAGCCATCATTCAATTCCTTCCTAGGAACACAGTAATATAGTTTTTGCACTTTATATCATAAAAAATACATCAAATATCTTAGAAAATAAATATATGATGGCTTCCGAATATTGATATAGATAGTACATTCATTTCCACCAGTATATTCCCAATCCTTGATGCCAATAACAAACTCTCCACCATAGCAAATAATGACGCTTACCCAATTCTCGTTCATATCAATGCTACACCCAATGAAAAAAACAAAAAAGTTATTCCTTTTTGGGAGCACATGACAGAATCAGCAACTTCACATTCAGATCCTTGTCATTTTGTTATCAAGAAACAAATGCGACCAATTTATTCAATTTGATCCCTTTACAGAAACAAAGGAAGCTGAATTGAATAAACAAAGTGAGGTCCCCACCACCCATTTTTCAATTTAATCACATTCGGTTCCCCACAGAAGTAATCCAATTAATTAAACAAAGTAAGGTCCCATCACTGTTTCCCTCAAGTCGAGCCCCCAATTTCCCCTCTGTGCCCTATTTTTCTCTTCGATCCCCACAAAAGAAAGCAAATGAACAACGGAATCCTCCTTTTTCTATTCGGTCTCCATAAAAGTGAGATCCCCACCACTTTCCCACTATTTTCCCCTTGAGCTGAGCCCTCAATTTGCCCTCCGCACCCTAACTTGCCTGTCGAAACCCTAAATTTTTCACTAAATTGACCCATGTAAAGAATATGACAAACCTGAGTGAGTGAGAGTTGAGGACGCAGCTAGCGAATGACCATGAACGACGGCGCAACTACAGTGGTGGCCGAGCGACAGCGAGCGAGTGACGGTGGGTGAGCGAATGACGGTGGGTGAGCGAGCTATGGTCGGCGTCGAGTGAGAACCGTATACGAACCCTATTTTACTCCATCTTTAGTGACACCGTTTTTTGCCGTAGAGCAATGCAGCATTGTTTCTTACAAAAATACACATGGAATTGTATAAAACGACGTTGTTTCTTACGAAGAAAGGAAAACGGCGTTGTTTTATGTCATCCACCGTGGATAGTCTTAAGTCACGTCGACCTTTTTTTTTTAAAATATAAAAGCCACGTAATCATTTTTACCGTAATCTCTCGCCGGTGGCACAAAAGTGATCATTTTTTCTCCGATTGGCATTTAAGTGATCCAACGGAAACTTTTGGCACTAAAGTGAGTGCCATATATAACTTTTGGCACTGATAGTGTACTTCCCTCGATAAATTATTGTGACCTATGTCCTTGCCTTTTAAGCTTAACTCAAAGAATGTCACTACAATGTACCTGAAACATTAATTATCAATAGGAGTTTTCCAACATTAGAGCGACTTCTGGAATTTCTCAACATAGTTCTAGGAACTAAAACCATCCTTAGTGAGGATATTTTATTTATGGAAAAATATGCTGGCCGGCCCTAAAAGTGAGGTAACATGATTGTTTGAGTCCAAAACTTATGCCACTTTAATCGACACTGGACATAACAATTCTTCTTCATGTATCCTTGGTAGAATGAATAAGATTATGCTATTTTCCTTTTCATGAATTACCTGGTAAATGGAGGTCATCATGTAATTAGCATACAGGTCTTTTAAAAGGGAAAGATGAGGAGGGAAGGACTTAGCCTCCCCATAAATCTATCTAGCATTTGAATTTTTCAAAAATGATCATCACTCAAGATGCTTTTGTCTATCTTGGAAGGTGGACATCTACCTTTTTCTACACAAGATGAGTGCGGTCTTTTCTCATGTTTCATATCAGAGCTTGTATGATTATGTGCTTTAGACTCTACATGGCCACCCATACAATCATCAATCTTATCCTCTATTGGCTTTGCCGCTGTCAAAATCATGTGAGGGATGTTTACTTGCTTTATAATTAGGTTGAGCAGTTAAGATCTGCTTACTTCTTGGTTTGACATGAATATGAGGTTGCGTATTTACAGTAAGGCATTTGAAATTCAACCATGCGGTTCACATGTCAGGGTTTACCATTGAACATGGGTGATGATGCATCATTGCATATTTCCTCCCAGTTTTTATTTCAAATAATTTGCAACGATCTAAAATTTGTAGGTGCATCCATGGTAGATGGCTTTTAGGGTGGCATTGTGGGTATCTTTAATTTCTCATCACACAAGTCGTTGTTGTCTCGTCTCTTTTTCTGCGGGCTTCATATATGAAAAACTGTGAAATTATGAGGTTTTGCCCTATGCTGATATGACAGTGATGACTCTTAGCAGTTGGTGGTGAACTTCTTGGGCAGCTTTTCTCATCCAAACATTGTCAGGCTAATGGGATACTGTTTGTAGGATGAAGAACTACTTCTTGCCAAAGGGTACCCTAAAAAACCATCTCTATGGAAGCAAGGTTCTTTCTTGGGCGACATATACATTTTTTTTTTTTTTTTGGGGTCAAAACTTGAGCGATATGCACATGCTTGCCTTAAATTTATGGCAAATATCGTCCTTTCTTGTTTTAACGTACTCCACAAATCACGTGTCTTTCCTGCTGCAGGGGGGCTCGACCATTAAACCACTTCGATGGGTCACACTGATTAAAATTGCTGTAGGAGCAGCCAATAATCCGCAGAGATTTCAAGCCCTCAAACTTATTGCTGGACTCAGTAGGTTTCGCATTCGTTACTTGGATTAAATTAAGCAAATACCACATTGTTGTCGCATTTAAAATTTGGTTCCAAAATCTTCTCAGGTTTTGAAATAACTCAAGTAAGTTTGTGACATCCCTCCTTTTGCACTTCCCTCTTGCATTCTGGAATCAGCAAGAATTTGAAACCTTATGCGTTCAGGCTTTCATTTCAGGACACGGCAGTTATTATTGCAAAGCAATTTAAAAACCTGGTTCGCCACCCGAGTGCGTTTTCCTTATTTTTTCGTCTTGTTGTTATGATCTTCTGAAATTGCATACGCCCGAGCTACTCTTTTCATAGTTAGTTAATAATGCCAGTCGTGAGCCTGAGCTAAGCTTATTAAATCTGTGCATTGTCCATGTTTACTGGTGGATAGATCACGCTAGCAGCAGAAAAGTGACCTTATCCACTTTGACTTGTAGTTTGGCATTTGTTGAGAGTCCTATAACGCCAATATATCAGATTTTGGTTAGGCAAGAAATGATGGAGACAAAGACAGAACTTACAGCTACGTAGCACCGTATATAGCCACCGGTAATATGATAAAATTTCAGATGTCGGCGCCCGAGTCACCAACCAAACCTGCCAACAGTTCCTGCGGTTGACGCGTTAACCACATGGTATAGGCAGGATAGAAATGTTAATTAATTTACGACGATGCTTTCGTATTTAGGGGTTCCAAAATACTCAAACCTCAACCAAAAAATAATCATAATAAATTACAGCAGCAAAATACGTAATGGCAGGACCGGACATCACTGAATGTCAACGGTCGAGATCCGATTCCGAATGATTCTGACATCGTTGACGAATAGGATCCGCAGGACATGCCGGTCCTCCAGAAAGGGAGATTCCTGTCCAACCATCACAACTGACAGGAACGTCTAAGAAAGCAGCTGTCCAATCATTGACATATCCTCTTTTGTCGTGTGGGCTCGATTACTCAGAAATACGTAACGCGACTTTCATTAAATGCTCGTTGACGACGTCAGCTCTCAAAATGGCAAAATTATTGCTAGTGCGGAGTTAAGTGGGGAAGGCGAGTCGGTGCTGCGGCCTTGACATTAATTCTCTGCAGAAGCTTCGTTGTCCATTCCTTCACCTCCTTGGCCTTATACTCCCATACAGCGACCAGTGCCGTCTGCGCGCTCGTCCGAATGCCGGTCTTGCAAAACGTGGCGAAATGTTCGCAGTTATTATTGATGAGGTCGTACTCGCCAAAACTATTGCCCTCGTAAAGCTCTCGAGCCTTGTTGACGACTTCCTCGGGCGATGCCGTACTAGATAAGGTCGTACGGGTCCCCCATCTCGTCAGCCAATACTCCAGCGATGGTCGCCCATATGCATACATGTAGAGGGAACGGAGTTCCTCGTCTTCTCGCTGGAAGGAATCGAGAGAAGTTTTGTTGACTCCCATTCTTGTGAAGTGAATCACATGGTCCTCTCCAACATAGACACCTATCATAATCAAATGTGAACACGTGCAACATAGAAAATAATCAATGGTCCAAATAGGGAGAGAGAGAGAGAGAGAGTCGCTGGAAGGAATCAAGAGAAGTTTTTTTGACTCCCATTCTTGTGAAGTGAATCACATGGTCCTCTCCAACATAGACACCTATCATAATCAAATGTGAACATGTGCAACATAGAAAAGAATCAATGGTCCAAATAGGGGGAGAGAGAGAGAGAGTCGCTGGAAGGAATCGAGAGAAGTTTTTTTGACTCCCATTCTTGTGAAGTGAATCACATGGTCCTCTCCAACATAAACACCTATCATAATCAAATGTGAACATGTGCAACATAGAAAATAATCAATGGTCCAAATAGAGAGAGAGAGAGAGAGAGAGACGAAATGGAAGAATCCAAATCCAAGATGGAATTATCAAAAAATACAATTACTTTGGCGAAAAAATTCTCCAATAACTCTCTCTGGCGATCTTTTGACTTTTCCTGACTGACCAAAAAAAAAAAAAAATCTTTGACTTTTCCTTTTTAGGCCATGGACGAAGAGGGTTTGCAGACATGATCAAAATACAATTTACTTTGGCGAAAAAATTAATGGGCGGACTTTGAAATTTCACGTAGGACACCTCTCCACTTCGATCGCGACGCATCCGAATGAGGCCACTTTCCAGATCTTTTCCTTCTTCTCCAATAACTCTCTCTGGCGATCTTTGACTTTTCCTTTCTAGGCCATGGACGAAAAGCGCTTGCAGACATGGGACAGTAGCGTAGCCGGTCATGGACTGCCAGGCTCGAGAGTGACGCCGGCTTGTCCATGGCTATCATCGGCATTATCCGGGCAGATCTGGAGTTCTCCAGATCCAGACTTGGACAAGTGGCTCGTGGCCGTTGTGGGCATCGTTCTGCTGATCCAGTCGGCTTGTCAGTGCCGGTGACTCCACCGGTGGTGACTATGGGAGAGGCGTGGAGGTCGGGCTCATAGGGCCACATGGGTCTTTTGAGCAAGAGGGACTGGTAGGCTGACAGTGGAGAACATGGCGTCAAAGTTGGACAGCTCCTCGGTGGCCATAGGGAGGTTGGTGCAGTTGCCATAGAGTTTTTTGGTAAACTTAGGGCGCGTTTGGTAACGATTCCATTCCTAGGAGCTGATTTTGACTAGAAATGATTATTTTTTATTCTACTTCCGGGAACTGATTCTGAGTAAAAAAACGCGTTTGGTAACTATCCAAAAATTTTTATTCTGAAATAGAATTGCATTTGATACCGTGCTAATTGATTTTGTTCCAAATTAAATTCTTTTAATTTTTAAATAATTTTTAAATACTTTTAAATACTTTTTTTTTTCCTTTTTTTTTCCCTTTTTCTCCTATTCTTCTTCTTCTTCTTGACCGGCCAGACGAGAGCTAGTGACACTCAAAGGAGCATAGCCGGCCCTTAGCGAGGTCGGCTCTCATCGGTCCAGCCTTGCCGATAGCTGGGTGAGGCAGAGCCTCACCGATGATTAGGCTGGCCTCGTTGGGCTAGGCGAGCCTAGGCAAGCCTCGCCGGGCTGGGCGAGGCCCACCTAGCCACCGGCAAGGCTGGGCAAGCCTCACCCAGCTGTCGACGAGGCTCACTCGGCCACTGGCAAGGCTCACCCAGCCCCGCCGGTGGCTGGGCTTGCCTCCAGTGGTGGACGGCAACGACAAGCAATGACGGATAGTGGCAAGCGGTGGTGGACGGCAATCGCGGGATGTTAGAAGGGAAGAATGAGACTTTTATTGTTTTGATTCTCGGACAGAGAATCATATATTTTTTTTATTCTCAATTCTCTATCCAAACTGTTCCAGGAAACAAAAGTTTTACCAAACATGATTCTCGTCCCAAACTGATTCTGGGAACAAAAAATAAGAATCAGGCACTGTTTGGCACATTGCCAAACAGGCCCTTAGGGATGAGCAGGTGAGGGACATGGCCGGAGGCACAAGGAGAGAGAGAGAGAGAGAGAGAGAGAGAGAGAGAGAGAGAGAGAGAGAGAGAGAGAGAGAGAGAGAGAGAGAGAGAGAGGCCATTGTTCTTGCAGAGAGCGAGCTGAGAGAGAAAAAAAAATCTGAAGGACGACCTCACCCAGACGCGTTGCCATCAATAAGTGTAGGGGGAGCATGCCCTAAATTTTCTCGTTTTGGAGATGGGCACCAGCTCATTATGGGACTTCCCTCTCATGGAAATGCATGGGTGATCAAAATCAGATATATTAGCATCCATTGAAATGAAAAGAGTATGACAAGGGCAAGATTTGATGATCACTGAGCTGATCTATTAAGTTTCTACGGCATAAAAAGTTATAATTTAGTCAAGCAGGTAAACCATGTTATGGAAAAAACGATAGTGATGATGGAAAAGGAAAAACGAGGATGAATGGCTAACCGTGGTGGGTGTACAAGCCGTACCGCCGGTAAGTGTAGACATGATCCCCAGGAGTAAGCTCTTCCTGCCATATCACGTTCCCCAACAGTAGCATTGGTTCAGAACCGAATAGGAACCGAATAGGAACTGGGAAGTGTAGACTTGAGCGGCTGGTCTTTTGGGATTAGGCTTGGACGAGCCTAAAAGAGAAGAACCGAATAGGAACCGGGCGTGAGCTGGGTTTGGCAGTAAAGAAAAAGAGGGAAGCGACATGATACTGGCGAGAGAGGTGGCTTTTATAATAATAAAGGTTCAGATAGGTGACCGTCGGGGAACAAGAAAAAACACAAAAGGGTGTACTGGTCTGACACGCAATGCCCGACGATGCAGATGAGATCATGTTACGAGGTTGCGAGAGAGAGAGAGAGAGAGAGAGAGAGAGAGAGAGAGAGAGAGATACATCTTTTCCATTTAAGGATACGAGCGTGGCACGAGCCGGCTGTTGTCTATAGGGACGAGCTTTCTCGCTGCTTTCATTGTGACGAACATCGACGTCGTCAGCAGTAGCAGAATGCACCAAGATGAAAGGAAGAAATGATGGGATAAGGTCGCGAGCTGGGGTGGTTGTTGCTTCACAGGATGGAGACATGGTGCAAGAAGGTCGAAGCGACCGAAGTTTCTGGTCTGTTATCTAGATGATGGTAGGGTCTCTCTTATGATTTTCTCCTCTCCTTCTAATTTTTACACAGCTTTTTTCTTCAACTCCTAATTTTCACACACCTTTTTTCTTCAACTCCTATGGAGGGAAGGGTTTGAGTTAAAATCTCCCCCGCTTCCTTTTTCTTTGGCTAATTCGGTTCTTTATTTTTTTCCTTGCTTTCCTCTCGTATTGTGGAGTTTTTTTTTTTTTTTCCTCTTTCAATCTAGTTTAGATTTAAAAACTTCTCCTTTTCATTTTAAGGTGATTTCTATCCCAATCTAGTCTAATTTAGGGATTTTACGTGTATAATTTTGGGTTTTCGCTTCCCTTGGATTTTGTTGATATACAAATTCAATTTCGAAGAAGATGGGAAGAGTTTCGTGAAGGTTTTGCTCTCACAAGTGTTAGATATATGCTCGTTCAATCTTATTTTTCTAAATGACAATGGTTTTGGAGATTGGAAACCTACGTGTGGATTGCCGAAAGGTGAAACCGTAGCAAACGATGGAGATCTTGGTCTGTACTCATTATTAAAGATGGATTCATTGATTGCCGCTGATTTTAGTTTCAAAAATCTCATATCTGCTCTTTGAGCGAGTGACTCTTAACTTTATTCCAATGATTCCTCTTGTTATATGGGGCTTATTTTGTTTTAAAGTTGTCTAGGATTTGTCTTTGTTTGTAGTTGGACTTTGATGTTTCTCTCTTGTATTTTTATGGAAATGAATGAAATGTTACTTTAACAAAAAAGAAAAAAAAAAAACTCAGATCAGACGAGCACCTTAGATCACAAAAAGAAATTGGCATATCAAAGGTGGTAACTGAGAGTTTAGGGAAATTCGTTAAACTTTCAAAAGTTAACAAACAAAACCGGTTTCTTCCTAAAACAACATCACATGAGAAAGGTGCTATCTGTCTGGGGCTTGGTTTGAAAAGTCTACATTCATTGCAATTAATAATCTCGCATGATGTACGTATAAGTAAAAGATTAATTAAAAGCCAAATACATTTTCACCCTCCAATCAGTCGCCATGACGCACAAAAGGGCCATTCAATTTTATAGTATGTCGTCCATTATCGTACCCCTAGTAGGAAAAAAGAAGTATTTGATTAGGCACAAAAGGGCCATCCATATGTATGTAGATACATATGAATTGTTAATTATATCGGACTGAGATTTCGCTGACTATTCTCTTAAAATAGGGAAGATTTCTTAAGAGTTAAGAAAAAAAAAAAAACAACACCATACGTGTCGGGCAAGCACTTGCGCGACTTGAGGCTTCGAGAGCAAGGCAACGTACGCAAGTCCAGAACGATTAGTACAGAACCTCGTCCAGAAAAGATAATAACGACATGATAATGATGACATGATAGCTTAAACGATTAAAAATTCGAGTGGCTGAGCTGATCTTATGTCGTTGAGTCACAAGAAAGCCAAAATCAATACTTGTTTATAGATCGACGACGGACCCAACGCGAAGATCCTTATAATTTCTAAAAGGTCAAAAAGCTGGCTATCGTTCACAAGCTCCGCCCGAATCATAACCGAATGTATCGTGCCTTTTTATTAGCTGGGAGGCCATTTTATTAATCACTAACATGGATGGAAGTGAAGTCCGGATGTTTTGGTCAAGTCATTATTTTATTTTATTGTGCTTGTCTAGAAAAACATGTTGAATGTGAAATCACGTCTGAAATCCCCGTGTTATTTTCGTTTTGTTATGTTCTTGAGTTTCGGCCTTTATTAAATTCACCAAATCCCATCAAGTCCGTCCAAAAGCATGTTGACTGTGAAATCACATGTCTGAAATTCCCATGCAGTTCACGTTGTCTTATGTTCTTGAGTTTCGGCCCTTTACTAAATTCACCAAATCCCATCAAGTCCGTTGCTTTCCGACCAATAAAATGGGCTTGCTTGCACCTGGCCAACCACACCCCGCCGACAACACCCCCCCCCCCCCCCCCCCCGCACCTCTTGCCTCCGGTTGGCCCCAAAATCAAGCAAATGTAACCAAAAGAGTGTCCTCATCTTTGCTTAATAGTAGTACTATGATATGACGATTCCATGGCTACAATAGCTTGAATAACATGATAAAAGCCATATGATTTTAATATAACTTGAATTAGTTGAACTTGAGACATAATTGGAAGAATTGTATAAGATCTTACCCATCAATTTACATTTAATTCCACTTCATTGTCATCACAAGAATGTGGCAATTGCTCATTAGTTAAACCAACTTCCGCATTTCCATCGTGTCAGATATCTATGCGCTTATGGCTAGGAAGGTCAAGTGAGACGATGAAAGGCAAGGTTCGCTGTGGAAAGAGAAACGGTTCGGATCATTACCTAAGGAAAAATGTTACTGGCTCCTACGCAAGATTTCCATACCTTTTGACCCAAAATATTTCAACTATAGGGTATAAGCAGAAAGCTAGAAGTGGTTTATAAATAAAAAATATCTTAACTTCGATGGTTGCACTTGATGTGATTTTCATATGTCACTTCCATCTAGAATCTGTATTTACCCATTGTTGAAATGTTTATTTTCCCTCTCGTTCTATTTATCCTTATTATTTGATACTAACCAATGGAATTTTGACTTGGAGTTCCTAATATTGATTACGACGTTAGAAATTTGCGTGAAACACAAAAATAAAACTACACGAAAGACGGGTCCCATGACCACCCAAAATGTGTTTCAAGTGTCAAAATAGTATACATCATAATAACGGCTTTTTTCTAGAGATGGTGGATAAAATACAAATCGTGGAATTTATTACACGTATACATATCATGGCCCTACAAGTTATGGTATATTACAAGTAAGTTTTTCTCTCTGTATAAGTAAAGAACTGATTTATCTATTGGAGCGAAGGAAGACAACTTCTTTCTGCGAATTATCATGAGATCGGGCCATTCTAGGAATTGCACTGTATGCTGACGCATAAGTTCAGATGCAGAAGGTAAACAATAATGGAAATGGACAGAAAAATCGTATTTACCTCTGGGAATTTGGTACGAGTAATGTCACGTGGACATGTACCATGCATGGATGCATATGTCATCGGCGTTTATTGACAATTTGGTCGGTGGTCTGTCTTTAATTATTGACAATTTGGTCGGTGGTCTGTTTATTAAAGACAGGCCCGAACATCTGTTGGATTTGTCTCACGCTAGAGACCAAGTCAACTTAAACCATTAGATTTCTTCATGTGTAAGTCGATTATTAAGTCAAGCATGGACATATGACATTATTTCCCAATATGGTGGCGGGGTTGTGAATGGTGGGACCTCATGACATTTAATGGACAGCGGGCCCTGCTTCTTGGCGATAAACGATAGATTACACGTTGATAGCATCAAACCGGTACATTTTCTTCAGTTCATAGTCGGACGTGAAGATTCCATGTCTATTTTCAAAGGTTTTCCGCGTTGGAATGTTTGATCCTCACTCTCGCCATTTGAAAATTGTCATGATAGCACCATATTTACATATGAACCATTACTTACGTTTCTTGTTTTTTTTTTCCTAATATATTTGACATGTGGTTGGATAGTTTCTATACTTTCTTCGACCGGAGACCATGGACTTGACTAATTGTCAGTGCTGACAAGACCCTTTCATTTACCTAACTTCCTGACTTCTCCACCGAGTTTCAAAAAGCTGCCCATTGCTTTTATTCAGGATTTTCCATTGACTTGGTTTAGCTCTGAGATTAACAGAGATTCCCAGCAGTTATTTTCACAGGTATAATAAAAGATTAGGCTTTGCCAGGCTGTCGTCCGTGCACAGGAAGAAAGGTTTTAGATTAATCTGCATTACCCCGTAAACGGGTGCATTCTCTTCGGTTGTATATTCACTTTTGAATCAATATTATTTCAGTTAGCGTGCCAGATTTTCTATTTCTTAAGGATTTGGGGTTGCTTTGCAAGATTAATTTCAACCCGTTTTGCTTCGCTTTGAAAATGGAAAAATGCTTGTCATGCGTGGCTCTTGCGATTTCCACAATGCACATGTATATTGTCCAGCTTTGATGAGTGATTTAATAAGATTAATTGGATGGATTACGATCGGGCTTCCCCAAAGTTCTTATGGTGACTTCACTATGTCACTGTAGACATACAAATCGAGTTCAAGGGGTTGGGCTTTGTTAGAGACACTTTCACATAAGAAAGACCTTAAATGGAATCATAAAAATTTCTTTTTAGGACAAGTCGTCCATGACCGACAGTCTGTTCAGGATTCTAGACTCAACGATGCCAACCGTTCTGGGAAAATAAAACTTCCATCGAAGAGTTGATCTCCCTGTCAAATTCATCCTCCCCCCCTTCCCCCTCCCAACTGTGCTTATTCTGACGTAGAGGGCAACAATAGACTTTATAACCTAAGCAACAAATGTGCTACAATGGGTGGGACCAATGGGTAATGTTGATCCAATACCCAATCAGAGGGCCACTATGCTACCCATCACAAAGACAATTGTCACGGATCCTATTGAATTCCAAAAGCTGGTAGCATTGGTTCTGGTAAACTCCAATTTATTGCTTCTTCTGGACCAATAATGCCTACCAATTGTTATTGGTCCGGTACTAGATGTAGCCTTTCCCTGTAGGCCATTCTAGAACTCTAGCAATGTTCACATTACTAGAATGTCATGTCTGGATTTATTATGTTGATGAGAAGATTCGATGCATCAAAACATGAGCAAATTCTCCTGAGGCGAACCAAGTCAAAGAGTTTGGAAGCTTCTTTAAGCACAGCGACTGAGAAATTCATGTGAGATTAGTTGTGGTTTCAAAAGGCAGGCTAAGGATTAAAGAGAGTGTAGAAAGGAAGTCAGTGAAAAACGACTTACCTATTTTGGATTTGCAATTAACAATTTATCCCGGAACAAACGATAAATTGCAGATGAATGATGAACAATATTATCTCACTTTGGTCTGAATGTAGTTACTAGGAAAACATCAATTTTCACAACGTAAATGCCATCGTCTGGAGGTTCTCGTCCTTAATACTTTCAAGGATCCTCACACGAGCACTCCGCACACCCCTCGGGAAGGAGGGGAGACGTTCAGGAAAAATAGAGAGATAACGGCGAAGCTCCGTTACTCCCTCGGCTTGTTCCCAGCGATCTCGGCGTGGCAATTCCAGCGGCTTGTCCGACAATACAGCGAGTTCCCCATTGCACCCCTGAAGATCCAGCAACCTGACGCTTCCCACTACCGTGTCCTGCTCCGTCGCAGCCGTGCCTAGAGCAACCTGATTTGCTTGTGCCGTTCAGGTATATCCTCTTTCTCTCTTGTTTCGTTTACAGTCTATGCATATGAAGTTGAATTTTGCGACTGTCGACCCATGTCAGACCTTTCGCCTATAGATCTGAACAGCCAACTCCATCATGTATCCCGACTTCATCTATGCCTTCGTTCAAATGTCGTGGTTTTCCTTGTGTAACATTCAACTTCACTTGCCTTTGTTTCTCTCAAAGCGGATTTTGCGCTGACACAAACTGAAATTAGTGAGTCTCCAGCAAGCAGGAAATATTATGAGGTTGAATATGGGGAAGTTGATAGAGACATTGAGAAAGTGAACCCGCGATACAAGCGCTAGAATAGCAACATCTGCAGGATCCACATCATCTCTTCAGCGGTCATCTCTGTTGAACCTTGCGGAAACGTGGTTCAAATATAATTTTCACTATTACAATAATTTCTCACACCACATACAATACTCGGACAACTCTACACAATTCCTCTCACACTCACGTGCATACATAGCACACTCTACTTAACACACTCTCAAGACCCCTTACACACACCCACACACCCCTTGGACTTCTTACTCACACACTCTTAGTTGGACACTCAAATGAGGAGCAAGTTGCTTCTATTTATAGGGTGGAAAGTTGGTGACTTTCTTAACCTTCTACACTATTCTAGAAGTATTATTTTATTATAGCCTAACAACTAGATTTCTATGGAGAAGTCTAGAAGTGGCGCAGCTTATGGATTTTGCTAGAAGATTCTAGACAAGGGAGAGTTCTAGAGAAATCTGGAAGAGTGAGATATGGAGAACTCTAGAGAAAGTTCTAGAGAACTCCAAGAGAGAGAGAGAGAGGCGGTGATCTTCAACACTCCCCCTCACCGACTACTCTCTCTCAATATAGTGAAATAGCTAGTACGAGTACCTAGAGGGGGGGGTGAATAGGTATACAAAAATTTTCTCGAAGCTTGCACGATATTTAAACGATTAGAGGATTTGCAACAGTTAAAAATTCAATCGCAAGACTGAGTAAGGGAAAGAGAGAATTGAACGCTCGGTTTATAGTGGTTCGGCTTGATTCAAGCCTACGTCCACTCTTCAGCACTGACAGCCGATTGGCTGGATTCCACTATGATCAAAGAGATGTTACAGTGTTGATCTTCCTTGGTTTCTAGGTGTAGATGATCTACCACACTCACTCAAGGCGTTACAAAGTATAAACACTCTGTGTACAATTTTGCTCGGTCTCGACTAACAATCAAGGATCTTCGACTCGGAATTTTTCTATCGATCACACACTTAAAACAGCTAGACGTCTTCCTTTTGTACTCCTTCATGCCATCATAGCCGTTGGCACTTACCAAAGGAATTCCTCCAATCTACCCGTTGGACGGAATCAATCAAGAAGATCATCCGAGCTATTTAAGGAATTCGATGATAGCCCATCAATCGTTTCGCCCATACAATCGGGATCTCGGTTTCCATGAATAGAATATTTCCAAGATTGTTTCGTCAACCATCGGATCTTCAATCGATCTTAGATAAGAATTAAAGAATCCGAAATGATTATCCAACCAAGAAATCTATTTCAGAGTATCGAATCCTTAACCATAAACCTCGGCTTAGGATTTCCTTCGACACTGGAGTAGAAAGACTGTCAGTGAGAATAGACTTAAGTCTTGAGTCCTGAGTCTTAAGTCTTTGAGTCTTGAGTCTTGGGTCTTGAGTCTTGGGTCTTGAGTCTTGGGTCTTGAGAGAACAAAGTCTTCAGACTTTAAACTGACGGTCTCCGAACATCCGACTTTAGATCGAAAGAAACGTTTTGTCGGCTTCAAAATATTCTGGAAAGATTTCTCCAACAATCTCCCCTTTTTGATGGTGACAAAACTTTCTTGAAGATTTGAACAACTTTGACTCGCAAAACATTTCTCAAGTAATATGGCTAACTCATAAAGATTAATAAAACAACCAGACTCGCATCCTGAGACAATTGGTTAGTCTTTCATGAGAAACACCATATAACAACACTTGAATAAATGCAACCAGTCAAGTTCATAATCCGCAATCCACAATCGATCAAATTCACACCCAAATTCAAGTTCTCAAGTAATACTCAAAAATAAATAAACATAACCACAAAGGTCAAAGATTAAAAAATGAAAGTTCAAATTGATTCTCCCCTTTTTGTCAGCATTGAAAAGGGTGAGAAAGGATTCATGTCCGCTGGGAATGCGCACGATCCGGAAATCCCCAATGGATGGACTACTCCTTCAAGCTTCTTCAGTCTTCATGAGACGAGCTACCTCTTCTCCCTTGGCATTGGCTTGGAGTTGCTGAGCGAGGTCTTTGAATTTATCTTCCATAGAGACCGAAGATTCTTGTCCAGCATGCTTCAAAGCTTGGATTTCGGAGTACCCAGAACATATATCCGGTTACGCATTTCCGAGAAGAATATTCATGATACTACGAAGATCTGCAGAATCATCCGTCGTGTACCGGCATTGGCTTTCTCGAGATGGTGTGTATGCGGACGATGGTGCTTCGTTCGGTCCGGCGATTTGGAATCGATGTATCACCTTCTTCGTGCAATTGAGAGACCCGAACTTCTTCCGGGTCTTCGGAGATTGTCTTAGATCTTCAGCAACAAGAGGTGTAGACCTTTCTTGCAAGCTTACTCCCACTTGTCTCTAGGACATCGAGAGGGGAAGAATGATGATCATCCTCGGGATTTCCCTTCTCTCCAGATTTATCGCCACTGTTGTTCTTTTTCTTTGTCTCCTTCTTCCTCAACTTCTTTTTCCTTCTTTCTCTCGTTCTTCTTCTTCTCGCTTTCCGCTGAAGTTACGTCGAATGAGACACGAACGTCTTGTTCTTGTCGTCTTTGGAATAGTGGGATCTTCATCATCTTCATCTTCATCCTCATCCTCCAGGATAAGAGTTCTTTTCCTCTTTTTCGAAGAGGCACCAATAGCCTCCTTTCCTTTCCTTTTTGAAAGCGGATTTGGAGATTTCACCTTGAATTTCTCCATTGCCTTAGAAAGTTCTTTCGAGACGCATCTTCATTAACATTTTCAACCCTACCACCATCTTGTCACACGGTCGAACACAAAAAGTATGTGGCGGTTCAATATTCAGATGTCGAAGATCTTGGTCACCGAGACCGAGGATAAGGCAATTGTCCTTTGTCTTTTGACACCTTTCCGTACATATGGAAAAGAATAGTGTGCGGGAGAGAAAATTTCCGTCCCGAGTTGATCGCATACATCAACTTTGCTTCGTAAAAGACACGAAGTCTTTGACGTAGACTTTGGTCTAAGACAATTGATCACAATCTTATGAAGCACAATGTCGATGGCATTCATCCTGGAATAGATGATTTTCTTATCAACGTCCCTATCTTTGACAAGATCCGAGTAGTACGAGCGGGTGAGACTTTGATTGGGAGATAGCGTCCCCTTTCAACTCCAATTATGTCCGCCAACATATTTACATCTACCACATAGACTTGGTCTCGGACATCGAATGAAATTCTATTCGCATCCAAAAAGCTAAGATTTGAATAGAAGTAAGCATCGATTGATCATACCCGTCGCCAGAGTCGAGCAAAAAGTCTCAAGTTGAAGCAAACTCAACTTCTCCCTTAAGTTCAAGTTGATGGAATCCAGAAGTCAAAGTCGACACTTCTAGGGTTGATTACCCCTCTTTTCAACAGCCTGAAATACATTTTTTCTTGATCCTTGGATTTAAACAAATCCATCCGATTTCCTTTCACCTTTGCAGCCACACCCATTCTAGGTTTAAATTCAAGGAACATTTTGTCATCATCGTTCCCGTCAATTAGATTTCGTCCCGGCATACGAGGATCACTAGGAATGTTCGCAAGAGCCTCCTCTGCTCTTCCTTTCGGAGCAATTCCCAACTCTTCCATTTTCCGCAGAAAAAGATACTCATTCCCATAATTTTTGTCCTTAAGAAAGTCATCTATATACTTTAATGAAGAACCGGTGTTTTTCAACGCACGATAAAGCTTATAGATAAAGAGGGTTTTTGGACTCTTACTCGGGTCGGCATCCTCGATAATGTCTTCTTCTAGATTTTGACTTGCACCTTGTGGGTCGGGAGATGCTTGAATGACGTGGAGGAGAGCGAATCGGACTTTGTCGCTGACTTGGTGAGTCTTCTTCCTCAGTAAGATCGAAGTGAGTCGGTCCCTTCTCCATTCTTTGTGGTCCCCTGTTTGCGATTCTTGATGATTTCCTCGAAGACGACATCTTTCTTTGTCTATTGGAGGATTTCTTCACTTGCTTTTCCCAAGAGAGATGACCACTTTCTCGACGATGAACAGAGAGTAAAAACAGTATCGGAAGAAGAGTGTCTTTTAGGGTTTTTAAAATTGGGGGTAGAATGACTGTGTATTTATATGTGCCTCGGATTTGAAAATAGAATTTTAAACGGTACAAGGAAAGTGTACGAACACTCCTTTTTCAAAAATAACTGCCAAAAATAACTTCCTCTAAAAAAGACAAGTTTTCAAATTTCACACAAATTATATCTCGAATAAAAGAACGTACCTTTTTCGAGATAAAATAAGCAAGAATTCATACCTTTTAGGTAAGATATCGACTTACAAGTCTTAAGCGATGAATGATTGAGTCTCGGGATTTAAAGTCTAAGAGATCGAGTCTTAGAGTTGGTGAGTCTCTAGACTTTAACTTCTTCAAGCTTCAAAATGTTGAGTCTTGAGCGGATGAAGTCGAATTGATTCTTCTCCAAAGGCTTTGTGAATATGTCCGCTAGTTGACTTTTTGAATCAACAAATTGAATTGAGATTTCTCCATTTTGAATATGATCTCTAATGAAGTGATGACGAATCTCAATATGCTTTGCTCTAGAATGAAGGATTGGATTTTTGGTGAGATTGATCGCGCTTGTGTTGTCACATCTGATTTCTGTGCATGAGTCTTCAATGCCAAAGTCTTGTAGCTGTTGTTTTATCCATAGAATTTGCGAACAGCAGCTTCCAAGAGCTACATACTCGCTCCGTTGTTGAGAGAGCTACGGTGCTTTGCTTCCTTGAAAACCAAGACACCGTCCTATTTCCAAGCAATTGACAAGTTCCGAAGTGCTCTTTCTATCGACTCGCAACCCGCCGATCTCGCATCTCGAGTATCCTAGAAGATTAAAGTCTCCCCTCTTTGGATATCAAAGACCGATGCTTGAAGATGAAGCAACGTATTTGATAATACGTTTCACGGCAATGAGATGTGATTCTCTAGGATCTCGATTGAAACCTAGCACGAGATACAAACACTAAACAAAATATCGGGTCTAGAAGCGTAAGATAAAGAAGTGAACCGATCATGCTCCGTACAGCTTTTGATCTACTTTCTTCCCTTCTTCATCCTTGTCTATCTTCCGAGAACATGACATTGGTATGTCGGTCTTCTTGCATTTTTCCAATCCAAACCTTTTGACAAGATCATTCGCATATTTTTCTTGATGAATGAAAGTTCCTTCATTCATTTGTTTCACTTGAAGTCCAAGAAAGAATGTTAATTCTCCCATCATACTCATTTCAAATTCATCCCGCATAGACTTAGAAAATTTCTTGCAAAGACTTTCATTAGAGGATCCAAAAATAATGTCATCAACATATATTTGGACAAGTAAGAAGTTTTTGTTTTCCTTTTTAATAAATAAGGTAGTATCTACTTTACCTTTGACAAAACCATTTTGTAATAAAAACTTACTTAGTCCGTCGTACCAAGCTCGAGGTGCTTGCTTAAGACCGTACGAGCCTTTTTCAGTCTAAAGACCGAGTCGGGCTTCTTTGGGTCTTCAAATCCAGGCGGTTGTTCCACATAAACTTCCTCATGGATAAATCCATTTAGGAAAGCACTTTTGACATCCATTTGGAATAACCTGAAATTTTTGTAACAAGCAAAAGCAAGTAATAGTCGAATAGCTTCTAACCTTGCAAGCGGTGCGTAGGTCTCGTCATAGTCTATTCCTTCTTCTTGCGTATAGCCTTTGGCCACGAGTCTTGCTTTGTTTCGTACGACTTTTCCTTTTCGTCCATCTTGTTCCCCGAAAACCCATTTGGTTCCAATAACAGTTTTACCTTTTGGTTTAGATGTCAATTCCCGGACATCATTGATGTTGAATTGTCTCGAGCTCTTCTTGCATAGCTTCGATCCAGCTTTCATCGGATAAAGCTTCTTCTATGCTTTTTGGTTCAATTTCGAGATGAGAGCCACAAACACTAGATTCTTCATGCCTTTTTGATCTGGTACGAATTCCTTCATTAAGTTCGCCAATAATAAGATCTTTGGGATGACTGGATTTGTGCTTCCAGTTACTAGTTGATTTGTCAGGTTGATGATCTCTTTCTTTACTTGATTCTCCATGAGCGTCTTGATGATGTATTTCCAGACTCTGAGATGGTTTCTGAGATGTAGACATTTGAAGGTCTAGAGCGGGTTCAGTCTCTTCGTACTGAGTCTTGCTGGATTCGTCTTGCGAGTCTTGGAATTTGACATTCATTGATTCTTCCACGACCGGCTTTTCTTGTTGTAGACTCGTAGGCTTTGCTTGATGTAGAATATCCAAGGAAGATACCTTCATCGATCTTTCTTCGAACTTACCCACTCGATCATTTGCATTTTTCAAAATAAAGCATTTGCAACCAAATACATGAAAGTATGAAACAATAGGCTTCTTACCTTTGAACAATTCATAGGGGTTTTCTCAAGAATAGGTCTTAGAAAGACTCTATTTATAATATAGCAAGCGGTTGAAACTTGACTTCAGCCCAAAATCGAGGAGAAATTTTACTTTCAATTAAAAGTGTTCTAGCCATTTCTTGAAGAGATCTATTCTTTCTTTCCACAACTCCATTTTGCTCGGAGTATACGGAGAGGAAAACATGTGATTAACACCAGATTTATCACGAATCTCGTAAAATCTTGATTTTCAAATTCACTTCCATGATCAGTTCTTATACTTGAGATAGCACATCCTTTTTCAATTTGAACCTTTTTAGCAAACTTTTCAAAGTACGAAAAGGTTTCAGATTTATTTGCAAGAAAATATACCCATGTAAAACGAGAGTAATCGTCTACAATTACTAGACAATATTTCTTACCTCCAATGCTCGGGTTCTTGTAGGTCCGAAGAGATCCATATGAAGCAAGCGCAATGCATGATTAGTTGATACATGATTTATTTGCTTAAAAGAATTTCTTACCTCGCTTTCCCAGAATGCATGGAGTGCATAAGTCAGACTTTTGGTAAGGCAATTTAGGTAGACCTCGAACAAGCTGCTTTGAAGAGATTTTGACTAATTGCTTCTTGTTGATATGGCCAAGTTTTCTGTGCCATAGAACGCTTCATCTTGAATTGAGATTAAGCATTGTTCTTCATTTAGCTTTACATCAAGGAGGTAAATGTTTCCATGCCTTCGACCCATGAAAGACCGAGTCGAATCTTTGCTAATTCAGAACATATGCCTTCTTGAAAAGAGATCTTATAACCGTATCACACGGTTGGCTAATACCGAGTAGATTGTAGTTGAGTCCTTCCACTAGAGAGACATTGCTTATTGTGAGATTTCCAATTTTCACAGTTCCGAATCCCACAATACTTCCTTTGCTATTTCCTCCGAATGAAACTTTTCCACCATTTACTTGAATAAGCTTTATGAAACAATTTGAGTCTCCCTGTCATGTGTCTTGAGCATCCCTTTGTCAAGATACCACTTTACCTTCTTTTTGACAGAAACCCGCATTCAAAAGAGAGTCTCAAGCTTTCTTTGGTACCCAAATTTTCTTGGGTCCTTTGGTGTTAGTAGGATGAGCATTATTGGGCCATACTCTTTTAACGAGGCCTCCAAACCATAGGACACTCTTTTTCAAAATGATCCCGACAATTACACTTGGAACACCTTAAAGCATTTCGTCCTACGGGCTTTACAAAAATTCTTTTAAAATGATTTTTATAAGCCTCTCTCGATGGTCTTTTCTTAATTCTTTCTTTTACTTTCGGAAAATCAATCAAAGGAATTGTTTCAGCTGTCATACCTAGACCCGACTTATTGAAGTAAGGTCTTTGGATTGAAAGAACTTTTTCAAGTTTTTCGGACCCTATTGAAAATTTCTTTGAAATATTTGATAAATCAGTTTTTAAGAAAGCATTTTCTTTCGAAAGATTGTCTTTACTCTCTTTAAGAGTAGAAACATTCAAGTCTAAATTTTTTACCTTTTCTTCTAAAATGTTTTCCTTTTGTTTTAAACCGAGTTTTCCTTTTTAAGTTCGGAAATCTTTTTAAGAGAGGTCTTAAGACCGAAACATAACTCATCAATATATTTAGAGACTTTGACAGGGATTTTATAATCACTTACCTCAAATTCACCGTCCGAGTCTCGATCCAGTCGATCCAGTCGAGTCCGATTGTGCCATCGACACGGGTTGGCATATTCCTCATCACTCTCTTCACACTCAGATCGCTCCGGTCTCGGCTTTGAGAGCTTTTCGAGACTTCTCACTTTTTCCTCTTTTCTTTTTCAGAAGAGGACAGTTGGGTCTGATGTGTCCCTTCTTTTTTTACATTCGAAGCAAACTACATCTTTGTTTGGTTCCACATCATCAACAGACTTGGTCTCGCTGTCTCTCGAAAACTCGTTTCTTTGGAATGAACCTTCGCCTTTTCTATTCAGTTTTCTGAATCTTCTTATCATGAGGGCGAGCTCCTCATCATCCATATCATCTTCGAATCGCATCATCGAATCATCATTTGATTTTAGTGCAATAGATTTCTTACCTCTTGGATCTTCGTCTTCATTAATTCGTTCCACTTCGTAAGATCGAAGAGTTCCAATCGTTCGTCTGAGATAATGGCATGATTCTTTGCGTCTCTCTTATTGAAGTCTTTATATGATTCCAATCCTTGGAGAGTCCACGCGAAGCTTGTTCACCTTCATAGGATCAGAAATTTTTTGTCCTTGGTTTTCAAGACCATTGACAATATACGTAAAACGACTAAACATGTCGGTTATAGATTCTCCCGATTTCATTTTGAAGGATTCATATTGACCAAGAAGAATATTAATTCTGGTCTCCTTCACTGATCTGTCCCTTCATAAGTGATATGTAACTTTTGTCCCGAGACTTCTTTTGCCGTAACACAAGAAGATATTCGTTATATTCAGTTGGTGATAAAGCACAATATAAAGAATAAATCGCTTTCGCATCGAGTGCTTGTCTCTTGTTTAATTCTTCTTGAGACATTCCGCTGGCTTCAACAGTTTCTTTCCCTCTTTCGAGATTGATGCAGCAGCGGAGTGATTCCTCTTTCCACAACGTCCCATTCCGTAGGATCCTTTGATCGTAGGAAAGCTTTCATCTTGTTTTTCCAGATGTTGTAATCCTTTCCATCGAAGTAGGGAGGTCTGGTATTGCTTTGCCCCTCCATCGGCCCGGTGCTAGCATACTAGCCATGGATCTTTTACTCGAAGTAAGACACTTCAAAACGAGTGAGAACACGGGCTCGATACCAATTGAAATAGCTAGTACGAGTACCTAGAGGGGGTGAATAGGTATACAAAAATTTTCTCGAAGCTTGCACGATATTTAAACGATTAGAGGATTTGCAACAGTTAAAAATTCAATCGCAAGACCGAGTAAGGGAAAGAGAGAATTGAACGCTCGGTTTATAGTGGTTCGGCTTGATTCAAGCCTACGTCCACTCTTCAAGACCGACACTCGATTGGCTGGATTCCACTATGATCAAAGAGATGTTACAGTGTTGATCTTCCTTGGTTTCTAGGTGTAGATGATCTACCACACTCACTCAAGGCGTTACAAAGTATAAACACTCTGTGTACAATTTTGCTCGATCTCGACTAACAATCAAGGATCTTCGACTCGGAATTTTTCTATCGATCACACACTTAAAACAGCTAGACGTCTTCCTTTTGTACTCCTTCATGCCATCATAGCCGTTGGCACTTACCAAAGGAATTCCTCCAATCTACCCGTTGGACGGAATCAATCAAGAAGATCATCCGAGCTATTTAAGGAATCGATGATAGCCCATCAATCTGTTCGCCCATACAATCGGGATCTCGGTTTCCATGAATAGAATATTTCCAAGATTGTTTCGTCAACCATCGGATCTTCAATCGATCTTAGATAAGAATTAAAGAATCCGAAATGATTATCCAACCAAGAAATCTATTTCGAGTATCGAATCCTTAACCATAAACCTCGGCTTAGGATTTCCTTCGACACCGGAGTAGAAAGACGTCGGTGAGAATAGACTTAAGTCTTGAGTCCCGAGTCTTAAGTCTTTGAGTCTTGAGTCTTGGGTCTTGAGTCTTGGGTCTTGAGTCTTGGGTCTTGAGAGAACAAAGTCTTCGGACTTTAAACCGACGGTCTCCGAACATCCAGACTTTAGCGAAAGAAACGTTTTGTCAGCTTCAAAATATTCTGGAAAGATTTCTCCAACATATAGTAGCCGTGCTGAAATTGCTTTTGGACTCTTCAACTGTCTTCCTCCACTCAGCATATTGCGAAGCTTCCTCGAGATGTGGATGGCTCTATGGCTTCATCTCCAATTGCTTCTCTTGCTGCAACTTTCCGAGTTTTGTGATCCTTGAACTTTTGCAATACCAATTCATTCTGCCCTTTAGTCTCTTTTTTCTTCTTACTCAATTCGGTCTTCGTATTCAGCATATCTCCTCTAACAATTTTGAGATTGGAACTCACTTGATCAAGTCTCTCATTTGTGACTTTCATTTCGTGCTTCAACCGATCCAATCCCATCCGAACCACTTTAATGTAGACCTCTCGATCCTTTTCCTTATAAAATTTCTTCCCCTTGATCTTATTCCACCGATCCTTACACCACGGGATGTAGGGTGTAGATGGCCTCCTTTTTTCAAAGAAAACTTTCTTTTTCTCCTTCATTTGTTCGTTGTCTCTTCCGATATGATTAATTCGGAACATCATAGCAGGCTTGAGATCGTGAAGCTTCTGCAACTTCTTGAACTCAAATCGGAACTTCTCTAGTTCCCTTTCTTTTGCCTTGAGCTCTCCATTCTTCTGCCTTATCATCTCATCCCTTTTCTTCAACATATTCTCCATCTTTCCCTTCTCAACTTTTGGCTTCTTTATCATCTCCTGCATCTCTTGCAGCTTCTTTTCATGACTGCTTGTCGGCGTTGTTAGTGGCTTCTTCAAGTTCTCCCTTGGCTTACTCTCATTTGAGGTCATGATAGAACCTGTCGAATTATCCAACTCAACTATACAAGCTGTTGCAAGCTCTTCTCGTTCCTTTATTGCAACAGGCGCTTGAAAGTCCCATTCTTCTTCGCTTTCAATCTCCTTCTTGCAAGAGGTGACGACATTTCCTTCTTCTTGCCTGTACCAACAAAATCTGGCAATATGTCCTACCTTGCCACAAACGTAGCACCGTTTGCAACGCCTTTTGTTGCTCTTATCTTCATCGTCATTGTCGTCGTGATCTTGACGAGCTCCCCCTGGCTGATAACCCTTCCTTTCGGGTTGCCTCCGCCAATCTCCATGATCTTTCCATGGTTTGCCATCTCTTGCACCTGCTCTATTTCTATTCTGGCCCTTGAACCCTCTTTTATTACTGAAGAGGGCACTTTCATCCTCCTTAATTGAGACCTTAGACATTTGTTTATCTAAGGCCTCTTGATTGGCCAATATATTTTCCAACTCAGTTAGAGTTAGCTCATTTGCCCATCCACGAGTGGCCGTAACAATACCGTTATACTCCGGCCTTAACCCATGAATTATTATTCTTCTCATTCTTGTCTCAGAGATGGCATTCTCAGGATCTAATTTTGAAATTTCTTCACAAATAGATTTAACTTTAGAAAAGTATTGACTTACCGTCATACTTTGTTGCGAGATTGAGAGGAGCTCGTTCTCCGGGGCATTGTAACTTGGCATCGTTTGTCCTTGCAAACAGCGTTGCCAAGTTATCCCGTGCTTCCTTCGGGGTCTTCGCACTCTTTATGTGTTGCAATAATTCATCATCAACAGTCACGGCAAGAACGTAAAGAGCCATACCTGACTTGACGTTCCACTTTCTTAAATCATTATCATTTGTGGGTGGTGTGGTGTTGTTGCCGCCAACAATATCCCATAAATCTTGTCCAAGCAAATAATACCGCATGCGGGTACTCCAATTATTATAATTAAAATCATTGAGCTTCTCCATCCCATTCACCGGACTCGAGAAATCCACCATGGTGACTTGAGTACAATGCCCTGCACTATACCAAGTAAGCCTGGTCCCAAACCAACCGACTTCACAATCCCAGATTGTGCACTGGCAGAACTCTGACGTCCTTCGCTTCTTCGCTTCTTGGCTCGACGATCCCTGATCGCCTTGCTCACCTACAATGGTCCTCGACCACTGTCTTCTCACGGCCTCCGACGACCTGCTCTGATACCACTTGTTGAACCTTGCGGAAACGTGGTTCAAATATAATTTTCACTATTACAATAATTTCTCACACCACATACAATACTCGGACAACTCTACACAATTCCTCTCACACTCACGTGCATACATAGCACACTCTACTTAACACACTCTCAAGACCCCTTACACACACCCACACACCCCCTTGGACTTCTTACTCACACACTCTTAGTTGGACACTCAAATGAGGAGCAAGTTGCTTCTATTTATAGGGTGGAAAGTTGGTGACTTTCTTAACCTTCTACACTATTCTAGAAGTATTATTTTATTATAGCCTAACAACTAGATTTCTATGGAGAAGTCTAGAAGTGGCGCAGCTTATGGATTTTGCTAGAAGATTCTAGACAAGGGAGAGTTCTAGAGAAATCTGGAAGAGTGAGATATGGAGAACTCTAGAGAAAGTTCTAGAGAACTCCAAGAGAGAGAGAGAGAGGCGGTGATCTTCAACAATCTCAAAGGTATTCTTGGACAAAACTTTCCATTTCATATCTATTTGAGTTGCTAGGAGATACCAGACAAACCTCGAATATAATTTAAACCAGACCAGTAACAAAACTAAAACCAAATTGATAACTTGTTATCGGTTTGAAGCTTTCCACATCAAGGTGAGCTCAAACATTCATGCCAAATAAGAAGGGATTATTTAGAGGTGAATATTGACATTTACGAATTGCGAGAAACAGTCATTTATAGAAGTGTACCTCAGCAAATTCTAAAAAACTGGATGCGATGCGTGATCAAGATTTTTCTTCTATTATTGTGTAAAACAATTAAGCGGAAGAAATGCTCAACTGCTAGCCAACCATGTGGAAGTCGGGTGCCTGGTCAGTACTTGTGGGGCCTTAGCTCTCTATATCGCGCCTTTTAGCTCCGTTCCATCAGTCTCGATTTTGTTACATTCAATTGAAGCTTCTCCATTGAACAACTGTAATTGAAGCTCAGATCGAACTCGGATGAATCACTCCAAGCACTTCATCATCCGTTTACTGCAACAAGATCAAAGCTAAGTTCTCTCTCATTCACTGGCTCTTCTTCTTCGATTTAGTCAATGGCATTGATCCTCAATCTTTTCCTGAATCGCCCCCTAACATCAAAAGCCACCACCAATTGACACCGCTCGCCGCTTTGGGTCCTCACTGGTTGTGCCTTTGTTTTACTGTGTTTTCTTATTATAGACTTCAAAGAGCTTGACTCCTGCTCGTTTCTTCTTTGCCAATGCCGATCACCAGCAATGACACCTCCAAGACATCAGCTACTTATTTTGATCATCCTTCAATCGACATCTGCATCTCCAAGATAAGTACTTCTATACTCTGTTCTTGGAGAAAAGACGAAAAATATTAACTACTAATCCCCTGAAAATCGTCTGCCATTGAGATCCTATTTGTGATTTGAACGTGTTTCATTACATATGTGATGATTAGAATATGGATTATGGCTTTGATGAGTCCCATGGTGGATGGAAATTCTTTGTGATGTTAAGTTTTTGAAGCAGGAAAAACGATGAGTAGAATCAATTGAATGATGAAGAAAGCACAAAGTTGACCATGTCTCCATAGTCTCTACAGGATATTGGAAAGAAAATAATAAATGAAAGAGTTAAAGGAAAACCAAGCGAAGTATGAGTTCATGTTCTAAAATGGACTGAGAAAGAGGCCGAAAGAAAGAAAGACAATAAAGGAAGGAACACAATAAAAATGAATAAATAAAATTTATAAAGTTATTTTAAAAAATACAAAATAAGAAAAAGGAAGAGAGTTTAGCTGTGCAACATATGTTTGGGCATAAAAGAAGAATAAAAAGGGAAAAAGAAATCAAAGGGAAAAAAACATAAAATAATAAAAAGCGATAAAAATTTATCATATATATAGACAAACATATATATTAAGAGAGAAATAAGTGCAAGCCTCAGCTAGGTGGTTCAATCTTAAGTTGTCAAGTTAATTGAATTTCATTTTAGTTGAGCTCATTTGTTTAGGGAGATATTTTCTTTGGATTTTTTAAATGTTTCCAACTTTGGATAGTCCTTTTCATCCAGATGATATACAGGAAAATAAAGAATGTAGAAACTGTCAAAATTATATAAAATTGAAAATATCAAAATCTCATTGCATTAATAAATAGATTAGCATTTAAGGATTAGTTCATATAAATGTCATTCCTCTTTGTAGATTTCCATTTACAATATATCCCTTGTTAGATATTAGAATTAGAATTACACTTTGAATTCTATTTGATTTTAGCTTATGGGCTCGTGGCTCTTAAGATGAGACCTTCTAATATTTTTTATAAGACAATGCATTGGGTTATTTTGCTGTACCTTACCTTATATTTGTTTTTCATTAGTGTTCTTGATGTATTTGCTGTGATTGCTTTTATATAATTTTTTGTGTTGTGGTTCATTTTTTTGGTTGAATGGTTATGTTACATTTCAGGACCATAATAAACACAATGATGATCACTTTATAGGGTGATAAGAACGTCAACGTTAAACTCCACTAAGCACCTAGTCCAAGGCTGCGCTGAATACGTACCCCAGCACAAATAGTCTCAGTGGGAAGATTCCCGAATTGTACCCCGATGTGAGGAGGACAATTGCAATGGTGTAGAATACACGTAGGGCAATATTGAGATGCTAACATGTCAACTCACTGTTGCTCTACGTCGTTTTCTTCACCATTGGGATTTCGCCGAACACATGCGTGTACAGCTCGAAAATCTTTCAGGCGGTGGGTGCAGTGTTATCAATGATGTACGTATCGCTCTACAATGTGATCACCATCGGTAAGGCCTTCTTCTTGTTTGCAGCGATTGCGAGCGGGGGTTTAGAAAAGTTCATCTGCACAATAAGCAAAGAGTTACTGGTGAGCTAAGTCCAACATTCTCATTCATGCTGTTTTTTGTAGTTGGTTTAGTTGAATCATGTCGCCCCTCTTTTGTTGAGTCACAGAGGTATTGCCGTTGAGAATGGCTTACTCACATGCTGCCGCCTTTTACTGGAGTTGCGCCGCCCTCCAGTCTTTTAGGTCTTTTATCACCAACTCATCGTTTGGGTAAGGATAAACTTGATGAATTGAAGCTTAAGAATTTATTGACATTCTGATTTTGAGTCACTAGACTTTGCTTGACTAACTTCATGATATACATTATTCCAGAAAAATAACACTCGTAGTCAATTCACCGAGCAGAATATAATAATAAAGGAACAGAATCAGAAGAATACGCCAGAACATTTGTTAACAAAGTTCATCCAAACCTGGGCTACATATCCGTGTAGAGGCACTTCATGAATCCACTAGAATTCAAAAAATGTTGGAATACAACGATGATCTTCTTTTAAGATCATGACACAAAGAGATTGAGAATGCTTATAAAGAAAAAAATGTATTCTCTCTTTTTATTGCCTCTCTATTTTCTTTTTTAGCATCTTGATGGCGAGCATTTTGTCATCGCTAATATAAAGATATCACTTTTAACCTAAAAGCAAATTTGATAGAAAAAGACAAAAAAGCTCCTAAAAATTTTTGGCTTCATCTATAATAATTTCCCACTTGAAGATAAATATACCCGAGCACCAAGTAACTTTGCATCCATCTTATTCAAAAACTAGTATTTGAAAAACTTGTGCCTCTATGATTCTCATCATCAATTAACATGGAGCAATACCAATGGTAGTAGTACAAAAAATATGCTTCTCTTTGTCTACTATCTTGGTCAACATGTCAGCTGGATTCTTCGAGCTATCAATATTCTGTAGCTTTAATTCATTATCTTTCAATACCAACCTAATAAAGTGATAATGCTTCTTGATATGTCTAGTTCTTGAGTGATAAGATGTATTCTTTGCTAAGTGCATTGCACTTTGACTATCACTTCATAGTGTACTAACTAACTGCACGCCCCAAACCTCGGGTACGCGCATATCCTTTGGCGATCAATTAAAAATGCGACGTCACAGGACGCGTTGACGACCCATTCTTTTTATCTTTCAATTAAATGCATGCAGAAGTGAATTAAATAAACACTTGGCCAATACACAAACATAGGGATAGTAGAAACGCAACC
Source organism: Eucalyptus victrix (assembly GCA_016097545.1). Lineage (NCBI taxonomy): Eukaryota > Viridiplantae > Streptophyta > Magnoliopsida > Myrtales > Myrtaceae > Eucalyptus > Eucalyptus victrix. The sequence goes on from CM027837.1 coordinate 34,223,943, forward strand.
AATGTTGCCAAAGACCACATATTCATTTTTTCACTGTTACCCCTAGGAAGTTTAATAGTACGAGTCTTTCTACGGCCTTTTCCTATCAATCCTCTCGACCTCCTCAGATGGGTCATCATAAACTTCGCTAACAGCAGGGCCAGCCAAAAGGTGTCGCATCTCACGTCCACCGCATCCACACTTAGCAAATCTCCACACTACGGCCTTGAAAAGGTTAGCCCACAATAGGGTGAGATAAAATCTTAGCAAGTCAAAACCCTAAACCCCAGTTAGGATGCAAATTCACCTCGAAGGCGATTCTAAGCACACTCCATATAGAACTTACCTCGCCTTAGCACGTACCTACATGTTAGCTCAACATATATACCATCATCAGTGCAGCAAGCGCAATTAATAACCGGAACACGTCAATTCATCCATCAAATAATCACATGGGTACCGATTATAAGTCAAAACTGTTATGACACGTCCCATATCATGCCATACATGGTATTTACATGAGATTCCTCTTTCTTATTCTTAAGCAAACCAGGTGTGTTCCAGTTATTGTGACCTATCGGCCATGGCCAACTCGATAGTCGGCGGTCATCCAGCATAACTGGGCGTCGTCCCGCTCCATCAAGCACAGCATCATCCCACGTATTCATATGCATTAGGACAACATTCCACATAGGAGCATCGGCTCAGCCTCCGCCACAACTGGCATCCGTTGACGTGAGGCATCCAAACTTAGTTAGGCATCGTCCCGCATATTTATACACATTAGGACGGGTTCATTACCCCAGATATTCATACACATCAAGGTATTAGGTGATCACACAAGCACACTATCAATCAACCCAATTCTTATCTTCCGTCAATTAGCCCAAAATACCAAATTCCTTTTTAAAACAATAAACCTTGCAACTCTTTTTTTTTTTATTCAAAGCTTTCTAAAATAAATTCGTATGTAGTCACGTACTCAAAATCAAACCGTCAAACTTTGCATGCTTCTACCATAAAACCTCATTGTTTTACTGGGCAAATAAAATCTGGCGTCCAAACCCGGTACCTCATTTATTTTCTATTTTCTTTTCCAACCATCCTTTTTTTGGAACTAAATTGGGTAATCCCCTTTTTTTGTTCTAAACCTTTGGAAAGGAATTCATAGGTGCTCACGTACTCCAAATTAATCCACCAAACTTTGCACACACCTGGTTTAAAACCTCATTGTTTTATAGAGCAAATAAGTTTTGGTGTCCAACCCGACATCTAATTGTTTTTCTAATTAAAAGCCCATAAGGCCGTCTTTTGCATCACCAATAAACACTCAAAATAGCACAACCATTCACATGTCATCACGTATAAGTTCTAAGCATGTCACAAGTCAACCACCTCACCAAACATACACTATCTAGCAAGCACTACACCAAAAATAACCACAAAACTACTACCGGCCCCAACCGGCAAAAACCAGGCCACTTGCATGTCTCCAAGTTTAAATCCAAAAACCTAACCAAATGAGTTTGGAAAATTTTCAAATTTGAATATGTTATAAAGGATACTTATTTTTTTTTTTATGATACACCTTAACCTAGATCTCTCTAGATTGAGAGCAGTAATTCGCCCAAACAGTTACAAAAACTGTGACCGTGTCTAGAAATTACGTTCTTCAAAATTAGTTTGGTTCGAGATCCAAAACTTGTCATTTTAATCTGAAATTTGACTATGTTAAACTACAAGATGTGAGGGAAAAATTTCGTGAATAAAATATTTCAAAAATCAAACCCTAAGAGTTGATAAAAATCATTTGAACACTAAAAGGTCACTGTTTCCAACACAATTTGAGATTCTGTTTTGCAAATAATGAGGCTGAAACATTATTCTTTTAAATCTCTAAAATCATGAGTAAAATATATGTCATAACTGAAGATATTTAGGGCATTTTTTAAGAGGAAGAAACTTCAAAATCGCAGCATATTTTTCCCCACAAAAATAGCAAACGGTGAGGGTCCAGTAACCAGATCCAAGGGAAATCTACTAAATTAGACTAAACCACCCTCATTAGTGCTAATCTAACTAATTAGATCAACACTAATTTTTCTTAAGGTTAATATAACCAAACTAGATTAACATTAATCCAATGCGACGGCAACAAGAACTTGAGTCTACCGCGTCTCGAATGGGAGCTTGGCGGAGGCTGTGGCTGTTCCACAAGTGCTCAGCCAAGAAGGATGGTTCGGTTTTGAAGAGCTGAGCTGCTGGCCGTGGGTGGTGACGGACGCGACTGAACGGGCGGTGGAGTTGCTGCTGGCCATGTGTAGGTGTGGTGGCTGGATGGACGGCTAGACAGCAGCTTGGTGGAAGCTGTTGGTGTGACTGAAGTTGATGGTGGGGAGAGCTGGGCGTGAAGTGAAGTGGGGTTGGCGGTGATGATGCAGCTATGACGTGAAGACGGGCGCTGGCAGAAGGTGAAATGGATGGCGACCATGCAGCAGCAAAAAGAAGAACAAAAGCTAGAAAGGAAATGGGGCCTAGCGTGAGGAGTAGTGACAGATGGTGGGGAGAGAAATGGAGGGAATGGAATTGTGGGCTGCTACAAGGATGAAAAGGAAGAAAAACTAAAGCGAGGTGAAAGGAAGATGAATCTAGCGGCAGAGAGATGGGGGTGAGTTCACGCGTGAGAGAGAGGGGGAGGAGAGAGAAAGAGAAAAGGAAAAACAAAGAAGTCCAACTAACAACCAATCAAAAAGCCTAAACCAATCAAAAAGCCTAAGGAATATCTAAACACTCAAGTGTATGCCCCAAAGTCTTCATGCACAAAGTCCATCACCCAACCAATGGCCATTTTTCCCCTTAATTCTCATAAATAAACCAATTTGAAAGTAGAAAAAACGCATTTTTTGGCCCATACGAATTTCTCTTTTCTTTTTCGTTTTGTCTGAAATTGGTTTTTTCGCAAAATTTCGGACTCGATGAAAATTCTCCGAAAGATGAGACAACGTCCTAAAAATAAATCGTGACATGCTCGAACGTCTGATTCCCGAAACCGAATTCAATTTCGTGGTTAAAATCGACCGAACGTGATTTTAGTACAACTTAATCTATCGGATAGCTTTTAAGGATTTTAGCGCGTTTGACCCCTAGTCAATAATTTTCTCTCCACATTTGTGCATTTTTGACTCATAGGTGACTCTTGGTTGTCGTAAAAATCACAAGATTTCAATTACATGTCCCGAGTATAAAATCGATAGAAAATCGGGTTAGTGCCGTTCGACGCGAATTTTGCAATCCTGCATAATCACCCGCAATTCAATTACGTACTTCCGCCGAATTGACTTATATCTGATCTCAATTTAATTTATAACGGTGTCATATTGACCCTTGCCGATTATTATGGATGAGTGATTGATTTCAGATCGAATTCCCTAGTCTGTTGCGTTTATATTCCTTAATGGCCTCACCTAATAGATTAGTTAACTCACGAGTGATTAGTTTCGAGTAAAATGATCGTAGGTGCGTTGACGAAACAACCATTCCATATATTCGAAACGGGGTTGAGTTTTCAGGATGTCACACTGAATGATTTCGATGTAGCTCCTCCATGTAATCTTATAACCACATGATTTCATTAGAGGCTTTTGTGATCGCCCTGTATTTTGCCTCTAATGTCGATAAAGTCACTACTTTTTGTAGTTGAGATACCAAACTTGCTGTTGTACCTACAACTGTAAAGACATCTCCAGTGGTACTCTTATCACTATCTCGATTACTCGAATGATCTACATCTACATAATCTTGCAACTCTAGAGATGTACCACCAAAACAAAGTGAGTAGTTTGAAGTACTTGCTAGATATCTCAATATCCATTTCACCCACAACTCTTACTGCCTGCGCAATGTCTGGTCTCATGCTCACTATGGCATATATCAAACTCCCCACTGCTAATGCATATGGAACTACTATCTTCTCATCTTTCAAAACCTAAGTGCTCGGACACATACCCTTGGAAAGTTTGAAGTGACTCACTAGAGGAGTTGCAACCGGTTTTGCCTTGTCCATGTTAAATCTCTTTAACACCTTGTTTACATAGTCTTCCTGCGATAGTCATAATTTCTTATTTTTCCCATCCTTAATGATTGTCATGCCTAAAATATTCTTGGCCTCTCCCTAGTCTTTCATAGCAAACTGTGATGATAATATCTTCTTCATTTCTACGATTCTCTTCATATTAGAACTAGTCACCAGCATGTCATCCACATATAAAGAGAGATACACAATGTCACAATCGGCATACTTGCAAAAATAAACACAGTGATCAGACTCATAGTATGCAAATCTTTTTTCTTTCATGAAACCATCAAATTTTAGGTGCCCTTGCCACTAGGGGTGTGCATAGTTTGGGCGGGCGGTTCCTGACTTAGAACCAGGAATCGCTCGCTAAGGATCAATTTCGAAAAATTGGAACCAGGATCCACCCGTTTATTGTATGGATTCACTCGGAACTAGACCACTAGTCCGATTCGGTTCTCGGGTGGACCCATGGAACCGGTCTCACAATAATAATATCACTTTCTAAATTCCACCGTGAGAACTCTTCATATCGAGTAATATACTAGAAACCAAAAGCTACAACAACTAGAAATCAAAACATAATCTTAAAAGTGAAAGAAGGTAAAACTAATTATAAGTCAAGCCACGACTATCATCAAATTGATCACATGAGCTCCATACCATCTCGACGGCACAAGTCCAAAATCATACCAAACAAATTTAAGTACGTGGAACAAATTCATCAAGTAGAGTAAATTAGACAAGTTTACACTTTACAACGACACAACAATTGCAACAAGATTCTTTACCAAAAAAAAAAAAAAACAATCGCAACAAGATTTGCCTAAAAGTTCACGACTTATAAAGCTTGTGAATCTCAAGTTTTGAGCTTTTAAATTCCAAGTTCCAATCTCCTAAAAGTAAAACAATAATAAATAGATAATTGCTCAATATTAGTAAAAATTGAACTCAAACAATTATTGAAAATCTCACCACATATATTCCTCCTACTTCAACTTTTAAACTCTATGGACCGTTAATCTCCGTGTTAATGTGATCCATATCTAACAAAAAGAAGATATTAAATAAAGTATTCAGTTATAAGATAATATATATACAAAAGAATTAAATGATGAAATATATGGACTTACCCAATTCAAATTTTTCTGCATTCTTGATACACTCTTCAACATTAATCGGCTCAAGAACCGCTCTCAACCAATCTTGAGTGCAAATCAAAACTTCCACAACTCTAGAAGTTAAAGAAATCCCAAAACCATCAAGCACACAACCAGAAATACTGAAAGTTGATTATGAAGCAACGATAGTAACGAGACTAGACAAAATATCCCGAGCCATAAAAGATAAGATTTTAAACTTTTGGCCAACAACACTCCACCAATTCAAAATGTCAAAATCACGACTATATTCAAATTCAGCTTTAAGATATCGATTGAGCTCAAATAAGTTCCATTGGACTTTTTCTTCTCCTCATTAAGAAAATCATCATACAAAGGCTCTTGCACATAGAAATTTAAGCTACAATCGTTCTCTTCATTTCCCTCATTGAAATAAGAACCACTACTACTATCGATATTAGTAGAACTTACTAATTCGCCATCCAAATTTTTGTCTCTAGAAGTGTGACAAGATTTCTCATAAAATTTAAACACACGTTCCAAGGCAAATTTCACCTTATCAAACATCTCAACTTTTACAGCATCATCATAAATAAGTTTACAACAATATCTCATATAATTCAGTTTTTTTCTAGGATCCAATGTTACCGCAATTAATACCATCATATTTACTTTTTCGAAACTCCCATAATATTTGTCAAACTTATCTTTCATTTTCATGCCCATAACTCTCACCCTATGATCAAAAGCCTTTGTCGCTTCTCGCAAATAATTATACAAAGAAGCTATCCCCACAAAATAATCATTTGAAGTGATATGCAAAGTTATAGACATCTTCTTGGTGGTATCATAAAACTTCTTCAAAAAATTAGAAAGAACAATAGCATTTTCCTAATCAACACTACTTGGAGTATCAGAATCAAGCTTAGCTAAGAAAGAAACATCATATTCTTCCATCCTTTTAAAAGCTTTTCTTAGCTTTATTGCACTCTCTAATATTTGGTAAGTGGAATTCCACCTGGTTGAAACATCAAGATAATTTGAACCCTTATAAGCAATCATTGTACTTTCAATGCAATCTCGAAATGTCTTAGCTCTTATAGGAGAACTCCTCATATACCTAACCATGTTTCGAATACATGCAATAGAACCACGTATCTCAATCAAGCCATCCTTCACAATCAAGTTTAGCATATGAGCCATGCACCCCATGTGTAAAACTTCACCATCTAAGATCAATAGCCTCTCTCTTGAAATTTTTTTTTTCAAATAACCAATGGCCACATCATTTGAACTAGCATTATCTATTGTGATCATAGACACTTTTTTCTCTATTCCCCACTCATATATGTATTTCTCAATTACTTTCCCAATATCCTTGCTCTTGTGACTAGGTATCACCACAAAATTGATGATTTTTTTTGTACAATTTCAAATTTTCATCAATAAAATGTGCATTAAGACATAGATAGTTTAAATTCTGAATGGAACTCTATGTATCAGTCGTGAGTACGATCCTATAATTAAGCTTACGAAAGGAAGCCTTCAAATTTTTATTTTTTTTCACAAAAATACAATTTCATGCAATCTTTAACCACCGTAAATCGCGACATATGCTTGAAGAGAGGTTATAATTGATTCACATAATCACGAAATCCAACACGTTCAACAATTGAAAATGGTTGTTCATCAATTATAATCAGTTGAATAAGCATTTGCCTACATTTCTCCTAATCAAACTTTCATATTGTTAAAATTCCACCACTCTCAATACTACTTGTAATATCTCCTCCTATCATTTGAGTTCCATCTACTCTTTGTGATGCAAATAATTTTTGCATTTTATCTATATTGCGAGGATACTTATTACACTTTCTCAAGTGCTTCAACATATTTGAAGTACCATTATCAACGTGGTACAAATATTTGGATCCGCAATAATTGCAAAATACATCAACTTTCTCATTTATGTGAGTTGTTCATTTTCGAAAATGAAGCCAAGCTACTGATTTTCACTTACTAGGAGGAGGACATGGACAAGAACCGGATTACCTTATTTGTTTTGGATGCTTCCTCAATGTTTTCACCTCCTTCATGTTCTTGTGATGTTGATTCCACTATTGGCGTTATTGCATCATAGGATTCCTCTACTTCCATTGACATGTTAATGAATCACTTGCTCGAATCAAGTAACGCGTCATCAACACTAAAACACTTCTCATGGAGCTAAATCATATTTTACTTACAACAGAAAATAGATATAAAATGATACAATAAGGAGCTCAATAAATAGTCCAACTTCCTAAAGAACTAAAGAGAAATAGAACAACTATCCAAATTCATAACTCTAGTCAACTCCCTTTTTTCCTTTCCATTCTATTGCACATGAACCTTCTCTATAGCCCAGAGCCCAAAGTAAACATGACTAAAGCCTTATCTTTCTGAATAAGCATTTTCAGAGGAAAGCAAGAGCCTCTTAGCATCATTCTTTAGCTATCCAAATTTATCTTTGAATCTGAATCTTCTTTCGTATCCTAATTTATCTTAGAATCTCAAACTTATGCAAACAGAATATTTAGGTTATGTATCATCAACTCTGTCAAATGAATTATATTCTTCTATAAGTAATATATGTAGTTGGTAAAAGAGTAAATGTTCTAGTGCAATAGCAATATATGAAAAATAGAGACAAAAAGAACATGCTAAAACTTAAAAGAACTAGTACTGAGTGAGGAGAGTCAATTACATTCAATACATAACACCTATTACCATGACATTGCTACCCTTTCCCCTTCGAGTGATTCATAAGAAGCTCTAAAATATATTCTTAGCCGCGACTCATCAATCGAACTAAACATATATTGCATGATATATGCAAGGTATCTTAAGTTATAACATGTAAGACAACTTTGATGCACAAAGAAGCACGCCATTAAAGATATGGATTAAAAATAGTGTATTCGATATTAAATTTACCCTACTTGATCGAAATCTTCCTTACCTAATTCAACTTCTTTGCTAATTGAGGAACACAATAGCGATCCGCGAGGCTGTTGTATACCTGCATAGGATACTAATAAATGTATAAAAACAAAGCTCAAAATCTCCAACAAATACATAATTCTTGATAGGTAGGAGTTCACATATTCATACCGGACAACTATGGAAGAATTTTTCTTTTGCCATAAGTGCATCCCTGATACTCTGACATGCTATGACAAAGAACCCTATGAATCTCGTCTAGCCCTATCCTAGCTGATAAAAACATCCAAACAACCGAAATATTCATCTTTCGAAAGTAACATAGTCCTAATTGTTCAATAAGCATTCAAAATTCGATCTTCACATACATAAAAGGCTTTCAACCTCTTGAACAGCTTTGACTATGAGTCCTAAACAAATCCTACATAAGCCCCTAGTCTTAACAAGCATTATTAGATCAATTCCTCCAACAAATAACCCTAGAAAATAAGATCAAACAAAACATCATCATGGATTCAACCCTAACATTTATCCCGCAAGTACGCAACCATGCAAAAAATAGCACTAATTCTCAACCCGCACAATCACAACAAAAGTAAGCTCATGTTGCTTCATCGAGACTCCCAAGAACACTACTCGAATTTGACTTCAATCTCAATCAAAACAAATTTGCACAGAGAGAGACAGAGACAAAGACAGAGAGATAGAGAGAGAAGGTATGTGTAGGTGCCAATGAGAGGGGCGAAGAGGAGGGTGGCGCTAACCTTGTTCTTGGAGATCTTGTGGTGGATCTTGTTGGGCAGATCCTTCCACACGAATCTGTTGCTAACTTACTATCAAGGGTGACGGTGCCAAAAAATCGACAACGGAGGACCAAATAGAGAGACAATGAAAGAATCAGACGGACAAGCCTGTTGTTGTCGAGGGTGACGGCGATTTTTTGAAGTGCTGAATAGAGAAAAGGATGGGCATGAAAGTGCTAGTATGAACACCTAGAGGGGGGTGAATATGTATGAAGACAATTTTTCACAGAGAATAATAAAAAAATATTTTGCTTTTGAAACTGAGTTTGAAGAATAACAAACTTTGAGTAAGTTTAGACTTTAGCAGTTTAATAGAACTACAAGCAAAATAAATGAGTTAGTGAAGAAAATAAGAACACAGAATTTATAGTGGTTTGACTTAGATCAAGCCTACATCTATTCTCCCGCGCTGACAGTCTCATGACTGGATTCTATTATGAATCAAAAGAGAATTTACAATCTTGCGATCTCAACTTCACAGTGAAGAGTCTCTATTACTCTCTCACAAAATCACACTATAAGTCTCTCTCTCTTTTGAATACAACTTTGAGCTCAATGTAAGAAATAACAAGAACTTAGGAAGCTTTAGAATTTGGAATTTCTCTTTCACGCACTCTATCAAACAACTAGAGAGTCCTCCTTAAATACTCTTTCACCCCTTCTTGACCATTGGCACTTTCCAAAGAAATTATTCCAATCAACCCATTGGATAGAATCAATCAAGGAGATTTCGAGCCGTTTGAAGATTGTGATGAAAGCCCGTCAATCATTTTCACTTATACAATCAGGATCTTGGTTTCCATAAGTAGATTCTTTCCATATTTACGTGCTATCGAAAAGATTTGATATATTTAAATTGATTCCAATAAAGATAATCAATCTCATAGATGTAGCCATAAACAATCCATACGAACCAAACCCTTAAAGAAAAAGAGATAATCCCTCATTTGGATAAGTCTTCATTCTTCAAAGTTGTCAGACATTTGATGTAGAGCAGACTTTAACACAAAAGTCTAGAAATCTTCATAATAAACTTTGGATAAGTTTTGTCAAGTTCAAAACATCAAAGGAGTTTTCTCCAAATAGGACGGACGGATGGTTGCTGTCAAGGGCGACGACAATTTTTCAAAGGGGCAAATAAACAAAGGGATGGATGGATCTGCTGCTCGACGTTTTGTCAAGATCCACTTTGGACTTTTTAACTTTTAGACATCTCCATTTGCTTGGTGTTTTGTCAAGGGGGTTCATGCTTGCCTTTTGATGCTAGGTTTGTTAATTAGTAATTTTAATTTTATTAATATTAAAAATTAATATATTATTTTAATATAATTGGTTCAGTCCAGATGGACGGGTAGACGAATCCACCCATGGAATTGGGAACCGGACCGGTTCCCTCAAGAACCACCGGTTCCGGGCGATTCCGGTCCGGTTTTGAGCGGTTCGGATGGGTCATGGTTTTTTTGCATACCCCTAATTAATGAAGCTTGTTTCAAGCCATATAAGTTTTTCTTCAATCGACATATCATGTGCTCCTTACCTTTGACTTCAAAACCCTTAGGTTGTGCCATGTATAGTTCTTCATCTAAGTCACCGTGTAAAAACGTTGTTTTTACGTCTAACAGCTCAAGATGAAGATCTTCCACTGCAACTATACTAAGCAGAACTCTAATTGATGTCATTTTCACTATGGGTGAAAATATCTCAAAATAGTCTATCCCTTCTTTTTGAGAAAAGTCATTGACTACAAGTCTTACCTTGTATCTAATATTACCATTTGCTTCATTCTTAATCTTATACACCCATTTGTTTAACAAAACTTTTTTAATCTGTGGGCAACTTGGTCAATTCCCAAGTTTTGTTTTGAAGTAATGAGCTCATCTCGTCTTTCATAGCACACTCCCATTGCAAGTGAGACATGTCTATCTTTGCCTCATCATAAGTCTCTAGCTCTCTTGAATCTGTATATAAGACATGTTTCAGAACAATATTAGCCGATGGATAAAAAATTACCTTTAGTTTTCTCAAACGTGTAGACCTCCTCAAGATAGGTACTTCAGGGTTGTTAGTTTGCTCGAATCACTGCATTCCTCTTGAACCACTTCCTCATTGATCATAGGCTCATGTTGAACCTCACTTTCAAGTGCACTTTGATCTACTGGAAACATCTTCACGAGCATTGTGTCTATTTCAACATATTCTGGTTCTACTACCTTCTCATGCTCTGGCGGGCGATCTTTGTACATATTTTCTTCATGGAATACCACATTCCGACTACGGATGATTTTGTTATTCTCATAATCCCAAAGCCTATAGCCATACTCGTCACCATTGTATCCAATAAAGATGCACTTCTAGGACTTAGCATCAAGCTTTTTCCTATCCTCCCTGTTAATCAAAGCATATGCAATACAACCAAACACTTTTAGATGTGAATAATTAATCTTTTTACCTAACCACCAATCTTGTGACATTTCTCCATCCAATGCACTAGATGGACTTCTGTTGATAAGATAAACAGCTGCATCAATTGTGTTAGTCCATAAGTGTAGCGGGAGACCAGCGTGTAACCTCATGCATCTCGCATGTTCTAGAATAGTCCTATTCATCCTTTTAGCTACACCATTTTCTTGAGGAGTTCTAGGAACAATCTTTAACCCGTGTATGCCTTCTCGACTCAAATATTCTGCAAATTTCTTATTCGTGTTTTCACCACCATTATTAGACTTCAGAGCTTTAATCAATAACTTGTCTCTTTTTCTACCATGGTCTTCCACATTCTGAACATCTAAAATACTTATGATTTTTCTCTAACAGCATAAACCCAAGTCTTCTTTGTCATATCATCAATGAATGTGACCAAATATCTTTTACCGCCAAAAGAAGTTCCTGAGCAGGTCCCCATACATCAGTATGAACCAACTCTAGCTTTTGGCCTTTATTTTGTCACCCATTCAATTGAAAACTAACAACCTTCTGTTTTCCATAAATGCAACTCTCACAAAAATCCAACTCAACTTTTTTATAAACCCATAAGTAATTTCTTCGAGAGTAATTGCTTTATACCTTTTTCACCAAGATATCCTAAACGATAATGCCAAAGAGTAGACAAATTACCTGTAACTATTGTAGTAGCAATCATATCACTGATATTGTCTTCTTGGAGAAGGTAAAGTGCACCCATACGCTTAGAAAGTTGATATTCACAGGGATGGAAAAAAGGCTAAGTGAACTTTTGTGGCTTAAAAAGCTAATGTTTGAATTGGGATTTCCTCCTACATCCAAGATGAAGCTCTTTTGTGATAGCAAGGCCGAACCAAGCACATTGAGGTTGATTGTCATTTTATTTACTATAATTCAGATGCAAAGATAGTTTAATTCCGATTTGTGAGGTCTGAAGATCAACTAATAGATATATTGACAAAAACAGTCTCGACCAAGGCCTTCTACAGCTTACTTGACAAGTTGGGCATCAGCAACATTTATGCACCAACTTGAGAGCAAGTGTTAGCATGAGCTGATTTGTAGGAGTGATATGTATATACAGTTAATATTTAGCCTATATTTAGCCTAATATTGGATTGTTACCCAAGCAGTACTTGTATATATAGATACTTGATTTTTAGTCAACACATTAAGTAGATAAAAAAAATTGAGATTTTGGTTTCTGATCAAGATAGAGTCCGTTTCTTGGCCAAAAAATGTCGTTTTTCCTTTATTTATTTTACATTGTTGCTTTTAAGTATTTTCCTATTCATATTTAAGAAAAATTCGGAAAGTCAACCCCCAATCAAAAATCAATTTTTCACCTAAAAAGATGTTATTTAGCTTTAATTTCACTTTTCTCAAGTTGATTTTTCAAAAATTCAAAGATTTGACTGAAAAAAAAATCAGCTATTTAAAAAAGTCAACTAAAAGTTTGACTTTTGATCAAACATTTGACTAAAAATTTGAAAATAATAATCCACAAAATACTTCTTCTTAGCGTCAATTTTGATTTGTTTGTTGAAAATTTCATAAAATTCGATTAAGAACCTTATTCTCCATTTTTTTTTTTTTTTTTTTTTGGTTTTAGGTTTTAAATAGACCAAAAATTAAATTATTTTTATTTTTGTCATAATTAGGTGTAGTTCCTTCCATGACATTTGGTCTAGGGACTATTTTAAATCTACTCGTGTATTCAATTTCATGAATTATCACATCGAAAGGCGATTTATCATTTTAAGCCCTAATTATAAGGTGAAAATCAATTCTCCATAATTTACAAACGGACAATTGTTTTCCACTCATTTTCTTAAAGTACGTCCAAATTCGGGGTAGATTTTGAGAAATTCACATTAGAACTTCTCGATTTTAGGGATTTCACTCTCTTGAAAGTGAGAAAACCGAGCCATCGAGCTTCAATCGAAGAAATGTAGGTTGACCCATTTAAAACTAGGGTTCAATTGCATGCATCTGGCTCCAATTTTAATATTAGATCCCAATTCATTTTTTGCCTACGTTTTGACACTTCAGTTCAAGCTCAATTTAAATTTATTAGATGATCTTATACATGGGCAATTAGTTAAATAGGTCTATTGCAGCATTAATTGAATTGAATTTTAATTAATTTGCAATTTTGGCCATAAAATTGCACAATTGCTCGTTTTAGCCCTTAAGGTTCGATTTTATGTACCCATGGTTTTGATCCGTTGTTTTTCATGATAATCACTCCATTAGTTCAATGGAGAATCCATAAATTATGTTTACAAAATTTAATTGGTTTAATTAAATCAAAACTGGATAATTTCCCCTCAAAATGTGCAAGTTCTCCTCAATTTGGTCATTGAGGGATAAATTGCATAAAATTTGAACTCACAAGGGCTACAAATGTGTGAACCAACAAGAATCGGTCAAAATCGATCAAGAACTGGTCTAATCGATCCAACTTGTCGTAGGATGGGCAGGCTATTCGGCCCCTTGCCAGTCAGTTTTGGACCTTCAGTGACTGGTTCCAGGATCCTTACCGTGTCAATTTCACTCTTATGCCCTTATTTTCTCATGATTTGCAAATTGACCCTCGAATTTTATGAATTTGTAATTTGACCCATAATTAGACCCTTAAGCGTAATTCTCGTTTTAAACTCAAATTTTCATAAATCGGATCTATCCGATTAGTTGCCCGACACTTCTTAATATTGATTAACCCTTTAAAATCTTGATAGATTAATTTTTCGACCGTCAAATCGAACAGACAACTAGGATCGACTGATTTGGGGTTAATATAAATAGGATTTTTTCCTCCAAATATAGGAGGGCTCATTTTCTACATATTTTCTCTCACTCTTGAATCTCTCCTTTCCTTCCATCCTTCTCTCACGGTCTGACACTCCCCCACCATCGCACCTCACCGCCGTTTGCTGGAGCTCCTTTGGCGGCGCACCTGCATCCCTCAGCCTCTACGTCGCCTGTTTGTCCCCGTCGTGGTTGCTGCACTCGCTGATGATCACTGGATCGACCTTGGATGGGCCGATCGCTTCCTCAGCTAAAGACCAGTGCCGATGCGAGTCTTCCCTACAGCAACTTTGATTGCCAAACCGGCGATCGATTATGATTACTTGGACCTCCAACCACCTCAACTCCCTCTGTTAGGTTGTATTCAAAGTCCAAGTGGTTGGAGTGAGGCTTCAATCAGCCGATCCTCCTCGAACGATCTAAATCGATTGGATTTGGATCGGTTTTTGGTTCTTGAAGCGAATCGGTGTTGTTTGCTACACTTTGGTTTGATCGGACCATTCCGATCTTTCTCTAGGTGAAGTCCCGCAAGACCTCATCGAAAAGCAACCTAAAAAGGTCCGGTGGTTGTTTCTTCCCTGACGTGCGTGAAGACCGACCCATTTGGATCGATTCTGTGGTGGAGGTAAACATGCCAGTTTTAAGGTGATTCTTTGCCATTCTGATCTATCCATTAGAGGTTTGATCAAGCTTTGGCGACCATTCCATCCTCCAATTACGTCAAAATCGGTGAAATCGCACAAAAGATAACAATATCGAACTCAAATCCGGTGAAGTGAGGTTTGAATAGCTAACTAGGGCTAGCATTTGCACTATGAACTATATGAATTCTTAGATATATTGTGAATAGGTTTGATTAATGATTTGTTGAGATTGAATGTGAATCAAAGATGATTTGTGATTCTTGGGACGTCACAATTAAATGACTGTTGAGAGACGTTCGCGCTCTAGAGAGGTTAGGGTGTGACAAAATTGGACAGCTTTTTGGTAAATGCATCAAGTGTAGGGTTGCCACGAGCGAGATGGAGATGCATAGCGGGCTTATTTCCTTCCTGACCATGAAATTTCCACTCAAGAAGAATGTTTGATATCCATAGCGGGCCAGTTTCCTTCCTGACCACTCCAAAAATTTTATGTAGAAAAGTTGTCTAAAATGGTATTAGAGTACGAGTGAAACATTCGAATCCTTATTCTAGCTTGCTCTAGACGGCCCCCACAATCATATCCGAAAGTAGAAAGAAGTAAACAAGTAAACAACACGCTCACTATCATGAATCGCTAGACATCCTAATGAGTTAGTGAAAAATGTTGGAAGATATGCTCCAAAATCCGGGCAAAGTACAACTTAAGTGCCTAAACTTGGCATGAAGGGACACTTAAGTGCCAAAAGTTAGGAAAGTTACACTTAAGTGCCATTTTTTTTTTAAAGTAGTGGGACGCTTAAGTGCCATCTCCGGCAAACTCCACCGAAAATCCTACGTGGCAATTTTTTATTATTTTTTTTGTCTACGTGGCTCGTTAGAATGCTAACTCAACAAAAAAAAAAAGTAAAAAAATGACGTTGTTTTTGAGTAAATTCGTCGGGAAGGGCCGGCGACGATGGGGGGAGCGTCGGTCGGGGTTGCCGGCTCCTGGCCAATGCCCCGCGACCCCGGCAAACCCTCTCCCATCTATTGCCACCCCTTCTTGGTGGCGGCAAGGAAGCGGCGAGGACCCACGAGTCTTTGCCACCGATCAACCAAGGGCCAGCAACCTCAGTATGCCCTCCCCCCTCTGTCAACACTCTTTCCCGACAATGGCAGGGAGGCGACGAGGGCCCATGAGCCCTCGTTGGATCTGGGTAAGGGCTTGCGGGCCCTCCCCACCGATCGCCGAGGCCAACGACCTCGGCCAACCCTCCCCCCTCCTTCGTCGCCCCTTCCCAGCAGCGGGCGAGGGCTCGCCCTTAGCCGTCTCCCCTCCCCCCTCAAAATTTTTAAATATTTTTATTTTTATTTTTAAAATTTTTAAATAAATTTAGTTTTAAATTAAATTAAATTAATTTTTTATCATGTCAAAGACAAAACGACATCGTTTTTGCATTTTCTAGCCACATCAGCACGCAAAATGATATCATTTTGCACTTACCTTGTCGAAAAATCGCCACGTCAACATTTTGGCCGGATTGGCACTTAAGTGATCTATTTTGCTCTGATTTTAGCATTTAAGTGTCACTTTCCTAACTTTTAGCACTTAAGTGTCCCTCCATGCCAAGTTTTGACACTTTAGGTGTCCGGCACTCTCAAGAATTCATTTCTAATTATGATTGTGCACTAAATCAATTAGGGATTAGATTAAGATCGAGATTGATTAAATTAAGATCAAGTTTGATTTGTAGAATATATAGTTGCCATTTATTGTGTACATCTTGTACTATATTTATAAAGCCCTGTACATTTGGGAAGATTGAAGAAATATAAATTTTTTTCCCTAAACCACTCCTCTCCAATCCCATTCTTCTCTATTTCTTATGCTTTCTTGCTTCTTTTCGTGATATTAGAGCCTCCAAGCTCCTAATTTAGCTTTTGCTTTGATTGCCTACCAAGGAACTCTAACTTGCAAAATGGAGTTATTCCTTTAGCATAGGAATCAATTTATTGAAAAGGAAGAAGAAACAAACGAATTCTTTTTTACCATGACCAACCCACAGAACTTATCTTCTACTTCTTTCGACCAACTTTCAAGAAAAATCATGCCTGCTACCTCAAAAACGCAAGATTTAGCTATGAAATTCCCGACGACCCAACAAAGCTCATTCAGGCCCAACACGTGCAATGGCAGCCCATCCAGGCTCAGTTTAATCTAGGGCAGCCCATTCCAGGCCAACCCATCGTGGACCATCCTTACCGGTGGGTATCTTATCCAGGGTACCTTGGGCCAAGTCCAAATCCATCATTGCTTGGAGTCCAAAGCTACCAAAGCCATGCCCAAACCGATGGGAGCCCACCAACTAGAAGTGGGGCAAACCCAGCCATCAAGTCAGATCAAGAGCAAATGGGCAAGTTAGGAATACCAGGTATGGGAGAAATCCCTACTTGGGATTTTTCAATACAGGTCATGGAGTTAGGTCAAGCAATTCGGGTATAGGGACAAATCCCTACCCCAGTTTTACACTAAGGTTTTTGCCTTTTTTGGTTTGTCATTGGTTGTCTAGAGCTCAACGACCCCTTGTACATGTCGATTGACGACGAACCAAAATTGCGACTCATTAGTTTGCAATTGACCAAGCTAGAGAACTATTCCAGGTGGTCATAGGACTTCCGACGAGCGCTTGTGACAAAGGACAAATATGGTTTTCTAAATGGAACCATCTCGATCCCCTCTGACAAATACTCGGGCACGACATTGGAGAAAGTGCAATCAACTTGTCTGAACATGGATCGGTTACTGCATATCTTCAGAAGTCGCTGCCAATCTCCCACCGACGGAGTACTTGAAGAGCATGTGGGAAAACATCACACAAATGTACAGAAAATTAGATCGAGCGAAAATTTTCTCTCTCATGCAGGAACTTAACGAACTCAAGTAAGGAAATATAATAGTCATGGCCTGTTTCAACAAGCTATCATCACTTTAGAATGATCTTGAAGCCGCAGAGGAGAAACTTAAGGGCCCAAAAGGAACCCTAGCACAGTACAGATCCATAAAGGAAAAGGAAAAGACCACTCGATTTCTCCAAATTTTGAAAAATATTACTTAACCTTATGTTTACAAATCTTGGCCATGGGTCCGATGCCAACTCTCAGGCGAATCTTCCAATTGGCTGTTCAGGAAGAGAGCTAGTGGCTTGTGACACTGAAGTACACAAAAGGAGGCTAGAGAATTGCGCTCACAACCCACGATGAATGAAGAGAGCCAGGCATCAAAACCCCTAGCCTAGGAGAGAGAGCATCGAGAGGGCTAGGGTTCCATGGAGATGGAGGCAACGACGTTCAGTCCCTTAAAAGGGAAGGAACGAATGGCTTGCGGGAGGCTGATTCTTTAATTGAATCGAACGGTGGGCATGATCCCATGATTAAGACATCCAACAAACAAGTTTTTTCCATGTTGTCCAAGCATTTTGGACAAAATTCAAAAGGGAAAGGTAAATTATATTGTGAATACTACGAATGTCCACACCAAACAATTGATAGTTGTTAGAAGTTGCATGGAGAACCTAGAGAAAAAGGAGAAAGGAAGGAATTTTTTGCAGCTTACCAAGTCACTGGTGTATAGCAAGTAATATATCCTAGCTGATCCATAATTTATTGACTAAAATTTTTTAGTGAAAGTAAGTCCGATTGAATGTGTTAACAGATTCAAACATAGGTCATCTCTTAGAGATCTCTCTAGGTGTAGTATTGGACTTCTGTTACGAGCTTTCAACATACTACTCTCCCACAACCCCTCATGGCTCAATTGCCACAAATATCTTTCAAGTGTATACCTCACTTGAACTTCACCATTGCCGTACTCCACTTGCACCTTTAATTGCTTCATAAGGATTTTCCGAGACAACCTCATTTACCACAAATAAAGCAAAACTATTGTTGCATCCACATTTGTGAGGAGATCCGACACGCATCTTAGTAACCATTGGCTTTATAGGCTCCAACTAGCTATAAGCACCATGTCAACTACTTCACTAATACGAGTTACCTAAATAGTTTCTCATTGCACCTCCACTTTGAACTAAACACCATCTAGATTCGCATTAACACTGCTATAATCATCGTTATCCATAAATACTGGAGATTTGTCAAATGTAATTTCTTTGTCGAAAATAAGTGAGTTTAATTTCGGGCACTATAACCGATAAACCCGCTCACCTTATACATAGCCTAAGACATGCACTTTCTTAACCTCCTATTAAGTTTACCATCACTCACTTGATAATATTATGGGTAACCAAACATTCTAAGAACATAATAAACTATAACATTACCTAACTAAACCTCTTTGAGAGTCCAACATATAATCGCAGTCGATGAGGATCTATTTACCAGCTAGCTTGTTGTGCTGTGTATATGATAGATATCATCTATCTCTATTAGCATTATAAAGCATTTTATGGACCACCTCTAATAACAATGTGCTCATCAACTCTACAACATGACATGATTCATTGGCATTGGTACAATGTCTCACCATACCTTCCTTTATGCAAAATTCACTTTATAGTTCCATGTAGAACTCCATACTATTGTCGGGCTACATATGATTGATCGTCTTCCTTGTTTCCTTTTCAATCAAATATCTCAATCGCTTGATCTTGACAATAGCATCATACTTGTGCCTAAGCATAAACATCCACGTCCTCTTGGAGTAGTCATCCACAAACATTAGCATAGATATAACACTCTTCTTTAATGGAAATCATGATAGCCTACAAACATCCAAATGAATCAACTTCACAATCTCTGTGATTTCTCTCTAATAATTGTTTTAAATTGCACTTTCCATTGTTTGTTTAAGTATAGCATTTGCATATTTAGTTCATTAGTCACAAAATCATACAATAGATTCCTCTCATCTAGAAACTTCGGGCTTCTCTAACCAATATGTCCCAAATGCATAAACCAAAATTCAGACTCTTGAATAGATGGATATGATGTCTTTGCAATGAAATCTATCACTATCTCATCTTGAAGCTCATACAAGTCATTGTGCTTGATTTTTTTTTTTTCATTATCATGAAAGCACATCGAACAACTTTCTGAAGTATAGTGATACCTAATTGAATCCAAAGCATTTAAAAGAACTTGGTTTTTTTCATTATCACCAAAGCATATCGAACAACTTTCTAAAGTATATTGATACTTGGATTTGGATTGAATCCAAAGCAAAGTTATTCTTCAACTCTAGAACATGCCTCACTCGAATTTATGTCTTCATAGTACCATCATGCATTTTGATGCTAACATCACCAACACCCATCGAACTTAGTGTTGTTTCCCATACCATTATCTAGGCATTGATAAATATCAAACAAATTCCTATTTGGTCTAGCATTAAACGAACAATTAGAATCCTTAATCTATCCATTAAACGACAATTTTTGTGACATCTTGAAATTCAAGTTCTGATTTCGATCGAAATAATTGGGCATTTCATTGACGCATTTGTAATTTTTTCCTTGAATTGATCACTCATGGGATAACTAGTCTATCAGGTAAAGCCGTCAAGGAATTCTAACGCATTGGACTTGAGAATTCGACTAGGAAACGACTGCTTGATCGTGCAAATCTACAAGAGATCATTATGATACAGTAAGATCGATTAGAAATCGGAGATAGGTTGACTCGATAAAGGTATGTGATTAAGTGTGGGTGATTCCACCTAATTGCACAATTCTTGTCGATCGGCACTATACCGATTCTTCTGTCGTTTTGATACCCCGTGTCTATATTTGAAACCTTGAGATTTCTACGACAACCGAGAGTCGCCAATGTATCGAAGATGTACTTTTTGGTTTGACAATAATCAATCATAGGTCAAATGCATGAAAATTTCCTAAAAGCTACCCGGTAGATTAGGATGCACTAAATTCATGCCGAATTGAAATTAACCGTGAAATCGAACCCGAATTCAGAAATTAAGAGTTCTATTATGTCACAAATCATTTTTTGGACCATTGACTCATCTTCGGAAGATTTTTCATGCAATCAAAGTTCTTCAGCAAATTAATCAAAGAATGGCTAATTTGGCTCGAGAAATTAGTAGGCCCGCCTTTGGTCGTGCTTTTGGGACTTAAGTTGGTTCTATGGACAAGTGAAGATGTGAATTGAAGTGTGGCGACATTGGATTAAATTTTATGGACTTCAATTTGGCTCAATTGGAAGTGGATTGAATGGAATTAAAGAAATTGATGTACAAACTTTAGAAATTCGTATGCCATGGTGGAGGAGCCAAATTGGACCCATTAGAAGCATATTATGTGAGTTTTGAGTGAGTGGAAGATGACCTCATGTGAGGTCATGGTGGGCCTTTTTTGGGGGATTTTTTTTTTGGTCAGTCCTACTCTATTCCTACTCTACACTCACGCTAGAATTTTGTCCTGCCTCTTGCAGGGCGTGAGAGTCGAAACCCATTCCTGAAACTTACGCGTCCCCATCCTATCCCTCCCTGAGAAGGTGGGGATTTGAACCCTTCACCTCCCTCTTCCATGTTGGAAGAATGGCCACTAGGGTGAATTTTTTTTTTTTTGGGATTAAAGAAAGAGGAAAATGTGAGAAGTGGTCCCCCTTAAGAGAGAGAAACTAGTTCCTTCCCCCCCTCTTTCTCTTCCATCGAGCTTCTTCCTCTCTTCATCTTCTTCTTCTTCGAAACCCAGCAAACCGAAGGAGCTAAAGACCGATGAAGCAAGAGCTGCTATCGCCGCCTCTCGCCACCGTTCGCCGCTGCACGCCGTTGGAGCAACCGCACCTCTGCCTCTCTCTTTTCCCTTACGTTGTCGCTCTCCCTCTTTCCTCCATCTTCGGTTGCTACTCGACGAAACCGAGCCACCCAGGGAAGCCGAAGACTAGCGAAGCCAGGGCAGCCATCGTCACCTCACGTCACATGCCATCGCCGTTCGTCGCCCTCCTCACACGCACACGCCGTTCGCTACACACCGCTGCTCTGCCTGTCGTTCGCCTCTAGCCGCATCGTCCCCACATCTCCCTTCGTCTTGGTCATTATTAGGAGTCGTTGGAGCTCCCTCCGGCTGCCATGCACCCCGCCTCAACCGCCGGAGCTCCGCCTAGCCCTTGCTGCCCTTGCTCACCTAAATCAACCACCAATTTCCCCTCCTTCGGTCTCAACCGAAGCAAGCAAAAAATAGGTATGGCAGCAGCTATTTGGCCCGTTTTGGCTAGCTTCCCAACCCCAGAAACTAGGCCCGCTTTGGAGTGAATCGATCCCCTCGGCGTCCTCGATGGTTTGAGCCATTTGGACTACTAATCGAGTGAGTTTAACACACTAATCCCCGCTTAGTAGGTTAATCACGTTTAAGGGGTATTTAGATTAGACTAAGTAGGTTTAGGTGGTTAAATTAATTAATTTAAATGTTAAGTGGATTAAGGGATGTGATTAGTTCGGTGAATAATTAATTAAGGCTAAGTAAATATTTGGATTAAAGTAATCGTGTTTAAGCCTTAATTAATTAATTTAGATTAAATAATTATTTCTAATTTATATTATTATTTATTATATTTTATTATTATAATAATATTATTTTATTTAATTTTTGGAATAAATTTAATTATTTATTATTTTTCAGAAATTTTGACGGAATAGTCAATGACCAGAATTTTATGCGATTATCGTGGTGCAGTCGCTGATTTATTTGAGTGTTAATTTGTGTTGAATTGAATTAATTTTAAATTTAGGATTTATTCCTAAATTATTTGATTTTGATTATTAATGGAAAAATAACCGAGTGTCGGTTTACAGTGCCAAAAATATGTAATGGGCTGTTGAAATTGGTGGGATATTTGTAAATGAAATCATTATATTTTGGCTAAGGCCAACCGTGTACCCACACATTGCTATTTATCGTGAATGATAAAAAAAAATGATGAATTGACTATATGATTGGAGTGTCATACTATATCGGCCTACAGTTGATATGTCAGCTTTGGGTGAGGAGTATATTGGTATACTATATCAACCTATGGGCGATATGTCAGCTTTGGGTGAGCAGTATACGTTATTATCAACTTTGGGCGAGTACATATATATAGTATACTAAATTGGTCTAGGGGCCCTAATCTATCAGCTTTGGGCAAGCTATGCTATCTATTTTCAAATTTAGGTGAGCAGTCCTAGACTATGGTTGAACTTTATAGATAGTATTGAATGTACTGACCAGGGAAAGGTCGTGGTGACATGTAATCGATTAAGTCGATTGATCGCTGAGTCGATCTGATTGGTGGAATGTGATTGATTGCTATAGTTATCAATATTATTGATTAAACTGATGTGCAGGAAGGAACTAACGCCAAGGTAAGCCTTTTGTCCTATGTTGTGCTTAGGCAACCCTTATGGTGTATTGGCTTCCTAATCAGGTCATAGTGGGGTAGAACTTGTTGAGACATAGTCTCATCCCGGTTTAGGGAAAATATTTCAGGTCCATAGATGACAATCGTGGAGGACCGAAAGTCCTAGAGTTTGGAAGGTGGAGGCTAAAGAATCGGCAAATGGGTCTAACCAGTGGATGTTAAGATAATCCCCTTTTTCATAAGCCATCAATTTTGTAAACAGCCTAAGTTTGTAATTAACTAATTTGTCTATAAAGACTCGTCTTGATGTGAAAAATATGATTATATTTTTCTATCCCATTGTTTGATTGTCTGGGGATTTTATTAAGCTTCCGCATGTGTATATAAATGAATGGGTTAGGACCTTCCTAAGATGTTGCAAATTAATCGACCAATTAAGGGATGGGCGCACGCCCAAGGATCGGGGCGTGACATCCCCATTTAAGTGGTATTAGAGCGAAGTTCAAGATTTGAGTGATAAGGAGTGTTGACCATGGGATAGTTGGTAGGAAAGGCCTTTAAATTCATGCTAGTGCATATCTGTGTTAGCTGGATGCTAGAATTGCTTGTTGTTTGAATCGCTCCGTTTCTAATTCGGTGTTGAATTGGAAATAGGTGTCAGTAGATTAAAGTGATACTATGAGTGATCAGGAGTTGAGAACTCCTAGGCAGAGGACCTTATCCTCAGTGACTCGGGCTAAAACGCCGACAAGAGGCAATGCTCGAGGCGGCCGTGGTAGAGTGCCAGCTGTGGCTAGCACTTGTGGTGAAGCACCACCTCTTGTTGGTGCTGGGGTAGAAGCCCCTAGTGATCCCAAGTTCGATGGGATCATGCGTGTATTGGAAGCAATAAGTATAAGGTTAGATCAGCAAGCCACTTCTGTTGAAGCCACCGCTCAGGCCACTGCAATCGCCGCTGTTGCCGCCGCCACTGGAGTTGCCCCTGCTTTCGCACTTGCCATTGTCCTCGCTGCTATGAATGTTGAAGGTCCACGGGAGATTATGGTTGCTACAAGACCAATCCATAAGCTGGTGGAGCAATTCTTGAAACTAAACCCATCGTTGTTAACTAGGACAGGAGATCCCGAAGCTGCGCCTTCATGGGTTCAGAAACTCGAGAAAGCATTTGCATTACTAATGTGCAACGAGATTGAGAAAGTAAACTTAGCAACTTTCTAGCTGGAGGAAGTTGCGAACACTTGGTGGATGACTACTCATGAAACTATCTTCCCACAAGGCGTTGTCTAGGAGTGGAATACTTTCCTTGATGCCTTCAATGACAAGTACTTCTCTGAGATTGCTAGAGAGGTGAAGATGGCCGAATTCCAACGTCTTCACCAGGGTTCCCAAACTGTTGATGAGTATGAGGCGAAGTTCGCTGAATTTTCGCAGTATGCCCCAGAGCTTATTAAGAACCCAATAAACCGAGTGAGAAGATTTAGGGATGGGTTTAGACTAGACTTGAGGAGCATACTAGTCTCCCTAGATCTGAGGACTTACAACGACATATACTGGAGAGCTCAGAAGATTAAGAAGGATTATAACGAAAAAACCGCCTCTTCTGGATCGAGGTTTGTTCCAAATAGAGATGCAGTTCGTCAGGGAAAGAGACCCATGACTGGAGGTAGATTCCAAATCTCGCCTAACATGAAGGGTGGAATTGGAAAATCATGGTCGAGTTAGAATGGCCAGTGTTGCCTTTGTGGAAGACGGCATGATACATCGCTGTGTCCTTGAAGGTCGAGTGTTTGATTTGGATGTGGCCAGCAGGGCCACATGATCAGAGATTGTTCTAACCGACCAAGAGGACAACCACAATTGCTGCCACCACCACCGTTGGGTCAGAATAGGGGGTTCGCACCGCAGATTGCACCGCAAGGTGGCCTGAATAGATCTCCAACTGAGGGAAGGACATATGCCATCACGAGAGGATAGGCTGAGGATGCACCAAATTTGATTACAGGTATGGTTTTGTTGAACGACCATGCTGCTTATGCTTTGTTTAACCTTGGCACCACTCATTCCTTTATAGCTAAGCAGTTTGTTAAGCTAATAGGATTAAGTCCTGAATCGTTGGAATTAGTGGTTAGCATATCTACACCGTTGAAGGATAAGGTGTCAATTGCATTGGGTTGTTTTGGTTGCAAGTTAGTGATTGGTGAGCGAAAGGGGAAAATAGATCTGATAGTCCTAGTCATATATGATTTTGATGTGATAATTGGCATGGACTGGCTCACCAAGCAATGAGCTTAAATGGTCTACTATCGTAAATCAATTCAGTTTAACCCATTAGGGGGTGAAAGTTTCGAGTTTACTAGGAGTCGATGAGGACCCTCGATTGCCCTGATCTTGTCGCTTAAGGCAACCCGTTTGTTAGACGATGGTTGTCAAAGTTACTTGGCGACTGTCGTAGACACGACAGTTGAGGAGCTGAAGATCGAGGACATCTCAATAGTGTTGGAGAAATCTTCTTCAAGTGTTTTGAAGCAGACAAAACGTTTCCATCAGTCTAGTCTGAAGGTTTGCAGATTCTTGCTATTTAAAGTCTGAAGACCTCCAGACAGCCAGATTCAAGACTCAAAGTCTATCCTCATTGACAGTCTCTAATCCGTTGAAGAAAGGTTATCCAGAACTGGATGTTTCATTAAGGATATGACCTTATCGACTGGAGAAGATCTCTTGGCTAGAAAAGACATAACGGAATCCTTTGATTGATCGAGATTGACTCAAAGATTAAGGATCCGATTATTGCCTAAATATTATTGGAAGGTTCTACTTATGGAAACCGAGATCCTAATTGTATGAGCAAACATGATTGATGGGCTATCGACACGTTCCTTTAATAGCTCAAATAATCTTTTTAATTGATTCCGTCCAACGGGTAGATTAGAGGAATTCCTTTGGTAAGTGCCAACGGGTATGATGGCATGAAGGAATATATAAGGAAGACATTATAAGTTGTTCGAGGTGTGCACGATAGAAGAATTCCAAAGTCTGAAGCTTCCTGTTGTTTAGACAATTCCTTTGAGCGAAACCTTGTATGCAAAAGAGAGTCTATATTTGTAAGAAACCTTGAGGAGGTGTGGTAGATCATTTACTCTGTGGAATCAAGGAAAAGCTGTACTGTAACTTCTCTTTTGTTCATAGTGAAATCCAGCCTGTGGGCTGTCAGTGCGGAAGAGTGGACATAGGCTTGGAATAAGTTGAACCACTATAAACCTTGTGTTCAATTTTCTCTTCCTTACTATCTTTACCTTGATCGTACTTCATTTTGTTAATCAATAGAGAATTTCCTTTCTATCGTTTGCCTAGAATGGCTTCCGTGTCTTGATAAATTGTTTGTGCACCTATTCACCCCCCTCTAGGTGCTTATACTAGCTATCTCAATTGGTATCAGAGCTTATGTACTCACTTTATTTGAAGTGTTTTACTTCAGAGTTAAAGATCCATGGCTAGTATGTTGGCTCCAAGGCTGGTAGAAGGGCAAAGCAATACCAAACCGCCTTACTTTGATGGAAAGGACTACAACATATGGAAAAACAAGATAAATGCATTCTTAAGATCAAAGGATCCTTTGGAATGGGACGTTTTAGAAAAAGGAATCATTCCTAAAGCTACATCTGTCTTAGAAAGAGGAAAAGACACTGTTGAGTCTAGCGAAATGACTCAGGAAGAGATAATCAAGAGACAAGCTCTTGATGCAAAAGCAATTTATTCTTTATATTGTGCTTTATCTCCTACTGAATATAACAGAATATCTTCTTATGATATAGCCAAAGAAGTCTGGAATAGATTACACATTACTTATGAAGGAACCGATCGAGTGAAAGAGACTAGAATCAACATTCTTCTCGGTCAATACGAAGCCTTCAGAATGAAATCAGGAGAATCTATAACTGACATATTTAGTCGTTTTACAGAAATCGTGAATGGTCTTGAAAATCAAGGTCAACCAATTTCTGATCCCATGAAAATAAACAAGCTACTGCGTGGACTCTCCAATGATTGGAATCACATAAAGACCTCAATCAGAGAGACCCAAAGAATCATGCCACTGTCTGTCGATGAGTTGGTTGGGACCCTTCAGTCTTATGAAGTGGAACGAATCAATGAAGACGAAGATCCTAAAAGTAAGAAATCCATTGCATTAAAATCTAATGATGATTCTGATGTAACAGATTCTGAATACGACATAGATGATGAAGAACTTGCTCTCATGATAAGAAGATTCAGAAAGCTTAACAGAAAAGGAAGAAGATTCAATTCAAAGAAACAAAGTTTTCAAAAGCAACAGACCAAGTCTACTGAAGATGATGAATCAAACAAAGATGTAGTCTGCTTTGAATGTAAGAAAAAGGGACACATCAGACTCAACTGTCCTCTTCTGAGGAAGAAGAAAGAAAAAACTGAAAAGTATCGAAAGGCTCTCAAAGCAAAAACCTGGAGTGATATGGAGTGCGAAGATAGTGATGATGATTATGCCAACATATGTCTAATGGCACAATCGGATTCAAAATCAAACTCCGAGACAGATTCAGATTCAGAAAGTGAATTCGAGATAAGTAACTTCAAAATTCTTATTAAAGTTTCAAAATATATTGATGAACTGTGTTTTAGTCTTAAGACTTTTCTTAAAAGAATCTCCGAACTAAAAAAGGAAAATTCTGCTCTAAAACAACAAGAAAATGTTTTGGAAGAAAAAGTGAAATGCTTAGACCAGAATGTTTCTTCTCTCAAAGAAAGTAAAGATAATCTTTTAAAAGAAAATGCATTCTTGAAAAATGATATTTCCAAAACATTTTCTTGTTGTTTTAGAGCAGAATTTTCCTTTTTTAGTTCGGAGATTCTTTTAAGAGAAGTCTTAAGACTAAAACACAGTTCATCAATGTATTTTGAAACTTTAATAGGAATTTTGAAGTTACTTACCTTGAATTCACTTTCTGAATCTAAATCTGTCTCGGAATTTGATTTTGAATCCGATTGTGCCATTAGACATATGTTGGCATAATCATCATCACTATCTTCGCACTCCGTATCACTCCAGGTTTTTGCTTTGAGAGCCTTTCGATACTTTTCAGTTTTTCCTTTCTTCTTCCTCAGAAGAGGACAGTTGGGTCTGATGTGTCCCTTTTTCTTACATTCAAAGCAGACTACATCTTTGTTTGATTCATCATTTTCAGCAGACTTGGTCTGTTGCTTTTGAAAAACTTTGTTTCTTTGAATTGAATCTTCTTCCTTTTCTCGTTCAGCTTTCGAATCTTCTTATCATGAGAGCAAGTTCTTCATCATCTATGTCGTCTTCGTAATCTACATCGAATCATCATTAGATTTTAATGCAATGGATTTTTTACCTTTAGGATCTTCGTCTTCATTGATTCGTTCCACTTCATAAGACCGAAGGGTCCCAACCAACTAATCGACGTACAAAGTGGCATGATTCTTTGGGTCTCTCGATTGAGGTCTTTATGTGATTCCAATCCTTGGAGAGTCCACGCAAAGTAGCTTGTTTACTTTCATGGGATCGAAATTGGTTGACCTTGATTTTTAAGACCAGTCACGATTTCTGTAAAACGACTAAACATGTCAGTTATAGATTCTCCTGATTTCATTCTGAAGGCTTCATATTGACCGAGAAGAATGTTGATTCTAGTCTCTTTCACTCGATCGGTTCCTTCATAAGTAATGTGTAATCTATCCCAGACTTCTTTGGCTATATCATAAGAATATATTCTGTTATATTCAGTAGGTGATAAAGCACAATATAAAGAATAAATTGCTTTTGCATCAAGAGCTTGTCTCTTGATTATCTCTTCCTGAGTCATTTCGCTAGACTCAACAGTGTCTTTTCCTCTTTCTGAGACAGATGTAGCTTTAGGAATGATTCCTTTTTCTAAAATGTCCCATTCCAGAGGATCCTTTGATCTTAAGAATGCATTCATCTTGTTTTTCCATATGTTGTAGTCCTTTCCATCAAAGTAAGGCGGTTTGGTATTGCTTTGCCCTTCTACCAGCCCTGGAGCTAGCATACTAGCCATGGATCTTTAACTTTGAAGTAAAACACTTCAAATAAAGTGAGTACATGAGCTCTGATACCAATTGAGATAGCTAGTATAAGCACTTAGAGGAGGGTGAATAGGTACACAAACAATTTATCGAGACACGGAAGCGATTCTAGGCAAACCATAGAAAGGAAATTCTCTATTGATTAACAAAATGAAGTACGATCAAATATTTGCAAAAGATTTTCTCTAGGATCTGAAAAATTGGAAAAAATACTTTTGTTCAAAGACCTTATTTCAATAAATCTGGTTTGGGAATGACTACTGAAACCATTCCTTTAATCGATTTTCCTAAAGTGAAAGAAAGAATCAAACAAAGACCCATAAGAAATGCTTACAAAAATCATTTTGAAAGGACCTTTGTAAAACCAGTAGGTCGCAATGCTCTCAGATGTTCAAAATGCAATAGTGCAGATCATTTTGAGAAAGAATGTCCTATGGTTTGGAGACCTGTCAATAAAGTTTGGGCAAAAACCGCATATCAGACTAACTCAAAAGGACCCAAGAAAATATGGGTACCAAAGAAAGCTTGAGTTTCTTTTTAAATGCAGGTCACTATCAAGAAAAATGTGAAATGGTACCTGGATAGTGGATGCTCGAGACACATGACAGGAAATTCAAATTGCTTCATAAAGCTTTTTCAAGTGAATGGTGGAAAAGTCTCATTTGGAGGAAACAATAAAGGAAAAAAAGTGGGATTTGGAACTATAAAGATTGGGAACCTCACAATAAGCAATGTTTCTTTAGTTGAAGGGCTCAACTACAATTTGCTTAGTGTCACACTGTGTGATGCCGTTTTAGAATCAACTTTCAAGAGGGTATTTGTTTAGGAACCGTAAAGACTCTACTCGGTCATTCATGGGTCGAAGACATGGAAATATCTACCTCTTGGACGTGAAACCGATGAATCGCAATGTCTAATCTCAATCCAAGACGAAGCGAGCTTATGGCACAAAAAGCTTGGGCATATTAACATGAAGCAGATAGCCAAAATCTCAGCAAAGAAGCTTGTTCGTGGTCTACCCAATTTATCATACCAAAAGCCTGACCTATGTACACCATGTATATTGGGAAAATAGGTAAGAAATTCCTTTAAACCAATAAATCAAGTTTCCATTAACCGTGTACTGCAGCTCTTGCATATGGATCTCTTTGGACCAACAAAAACACAAAGCATTGGAGTTTGAAGAAAAGTCAGATGAAGGCATCTTCCTTGGATATTCAACCACAAGCAAAGCGTACAGAGTCTACAACAAGAAGACTCAAATAGTGGAAGAATCAATGAATGTCAAATTCCAAGATTCTATACAAAATGAATCTATTCATACTCATCTTGAAGAGACTGAACCTACTCCAGACTCTACAAAGTCTAAATCACAAGAAGGAACTCAGACTTTGAAGGACCAGCAACAAGTGACTGTTGAAGATTCAAGTGAAGGAAGTGACCATCAATCTGATAAATTAACCAGCAACTGGAAACATAAGTCCGGTCATCCCAAAGATTTTATTATTGGCAACATCAATGAAGGAATTCGCACAAGATCCAAAAGGTGAGAAGAGTCTAGTGCTGTGGCTCTTATTTCTTAAATAGAACCCAAAAGCATAGAAGAAGCTTTATCTGATGAAAGCTGGATTGAAGCTATGCAAGAAGAACTTAAACAATTCAGAATTAATGATGTCTGGGAGCTGACTCCTAAACCAAAAGGTAAATCAATTGTTAGAGCTAAATGGGTTTTCAGGAACAAGATGGACAAAAAAAGAAAAGTCATAAGAAACAAGGCTAGACTTGTGGCCAAGGGATACACACAAAAAGAAGGGATCGACTATGATGAGACTTATGCACCGGTAGCAAGGTTAGAAGCAATTCGTTTATTACTTGCATTTGCTTGTCATAAGAATTTCAGGTTATTCCAAATGGATGTCAAAAGTGCCTTCCTAAATGGATTCATCCATGAGGAAGTTTATGTGGAACAACCACCTCGGTTTGAAGACCCAATGAAAGCAGACTCAGTATTCGACTCAAAAAGGCCTTATATGGCTTAAAGTAAGCACCTCGAGCTTGGTACAACAGACTAAGTAAGTTTTTAATTCGAAATGGTTTTGTTAAAGGTAAAGTAGACACTACTCTTTTTATTAAAAGAGAAAGCAAAAGTTTTCTACTTGTTCAAATATATGTCGATGATATTATTTTTGGATCATCTAATGAAAGTCTGTGCAAGAAATTCTCTAAGACCATGCAGGATGAATTTGAAATGAGCATGATGGGTGAGTTAACCTTCTTTCTTGGACTCAAATAAAACAACTGAAGGAAGGAACTTTCATTCATCAAGAAAAGTATGCAAATGATCTTGTCAAAAAGTTTGGACTGGACAATTGCAAAAAGGCTGATATACCAATGTCAAGTTCCTTGAAGATAGACAAAGATGAAGGAGGAAAGAAAGTCGACCAAAAGCTGTATAGGAGTATCATCGGATCACTTCTTTATCTTACTGCTTCTAGACCTGAGATTTTGTTTAGTGTTTGCATTTGTGCCAGATTTCAATTAGACCCAAAAGAATCTCATTTAAATGCTGCAAAACGTATTATCAAATATATTTCATCAACTTCAAGCTTTGGTCTCTGGTATCCAAAAAGGGGAGACTTTACTCTTCTTGGATATTCAGACGCAAACCTTACTAGATGCAGAGTCAATAGAAAGAGCACCTCGAGTACCTGTCAACTACTTGGAGGCAGGACAGTGTCTTGGTTTTCAAGAAAGCAAAGTACAATCGCTCTCTATAGCAGAAGCAGAATTTATAGCTCTTGGAAGTTGTTGTTCACAAATTCTGTGGATAAAACAACAGCTAAGAGACTTTGGAATTGAAGACTCATGCATAGAGATTAATTGTGACAACACTAGCACTATCAATCTCACCAAAAATCCAATTCTTCACTCAAGAGCAAAGCATATAGAGATTCGACATCACTTCATTAGAGACCATGTTCAAAATGGAGAAGTTTCAATTCAATATGTTGATTCAAAGAACCAATTGGTGGATATATTTACAAAGCCTTTGGAGAAAAATCAATTTGAAACCATCCGTTCCAGACTCAACATTTTAAGGTATGAGGAAATCAAAGTCTAAAGACTCTCAGACTCAGACATACAAGACCTTGACTGTAAGTTAGTCTCTCTCTTGAATCTTATCTTGAAAAGGTACGATTGTCAAACTGTGGTCAATTATTGCTATATTTAATCGATGTAATTATTTTCGCGGAAAAAGGACAGTTATTTTGAAAAGGAATCTTTTTATTTTCCTTTGTGACGATTCGTATACCTTTCTTTTTAACCGATCGTGCACTGTTGATTCCTCTTCACTTTACTCTAAAAAACCCTAGAAAGCATCGATCTTCCATTCCTGTTTTCTTCCCTTGTTTAATCTTCGAAAAAGTTGTCATCTTTCTTGGGAAAGTCAAGCAAGGAATCTTTCAAAAACTGAGAAAGATGTCATCTTCAAGAAAATCTTTGAGAATTGCAAGCAGGGGACCACGGCAAACGAGTGAGGGGCCTACGCACTTCGATCTCACCGAAGAAGAAGTGTCTCAAGATCAGCAGCAGAGCCCACAACATTCTCAGCAGCATCATTCTCCTTCATCTAGTCCTCAAGGCATTGATCATCAACAAGAGGAAGAAATCATTGAGGATGCAGATCCTGTAAGAATTCAAAAGCCCACTTTTATTTATAAGCTATATTGTGCTTTAAAAGAGACTCGTACTCTTTTGAACTATGTCGATAATTTTCTTAAAGACAAAGGGTATGAAAATGAATATATCTTTTTTGCGAAAAATGTAAAGTTTGGGAATTGCTCGTAAAGGGGTGGCAAAAGAAACCCTTGCAAATATCCCAAGTGATCCTCGTGATTTGGGAGTTAATCTTGTAGATAGAAATGATTATGACAAATTGTATAGTCAATTTCAATCGAGAATGGGTGTTGTGGTTGAAAATCGAGGAAAAAGGGGAGACTTGTTCAGATCGAAAGAACAAAAGGATCTATACTCAAAATTGCTGAAGCGTGGGGTGATAAACCCTAGGAGTGTGGATTTTGATTTTCTGGATGCTGTGAATGTGAACTTAAGGGAAAAGTTCAGTTATCTTCAATTTGAAAAGTTCTGCTCCGACACTACAGAGGCTTATGCTGAACTAACCGCATATTTCTATTCAAATCTTAGCTTCTTGGATGCAAATAGATTCTCTTTCAGCATCAAAGATCAAGACTTTGTTGTGGATATGGATATGCTGGCAGATGTGTTAGGAGTTGAGAGAGGAAGATATCAACCAATCAAAGTTTCTATTACTCGTGCTACATTGGAACTTGTTAAGGACAATAGAACAGAGGAAAAGATTTCCTACTTAAGGATGAGTGCATTCAACATCTTGCTTCACAAAATTGTGATCAATTGCCTCCGACCGAAATCAACTTCCAAGACTAATGTTTCAAGTTCAGAGGCAAAGCTAATGTATGCCATCCTCACTGGGAAAAGGTTTTATCTTCCTCACACTGTTATGTTCCACATGTATAGAGCCATTATGAAGGACAGAGGTCAACTTCCTTACCAAGTCTTGTGACGAAGTTATTCAGACATATGAATATTCAGCCTCCGCAAATTTTTTGTGTTCGATCGTGCGATCATATGGTGGTAGGACTGAAAATGGTGACCAAAATGCGTCTAAAGGAACTGAACAAGGTGTTGGAAAAATTCAAGGAGAAGACTCTAGTCAAAGCTCATCAAATCTCTTCTTCATCAAAAAGGAAAGGAAATGAGCCATTGGTTGCTTCAAGGATGAAAAGAAGAGCTCTCATTGTTGAAGATGAAGATGATGATGATGAAAACATCACCATTTCTGCAATGGCTTTGAAGAATTTGAGTTGTTCTGTTCCAGAGAAAGAATCGGAGCAAAGGACGAAAGAAACAGAGGAAAAAGAAGAAGAGGAGAAGGGAGAAGAAGAAAGAGCGGCTGAAAAGGAAAGAGTTGAGGAAGAAGAAGAAGAGAAAAGAGAAGAAGGAGAACCTGAGAAACACTCTTCTCCACCTGAAGGCATGAAAACAGGGGGAGATCAAGAGAAAAGAGGGAAGTCCTTATATCCTACTGCAAGTGAGGGAGTCTATCGCTCTCTAGTAGACCTAGATGAAATTTATGCCTTTCAATTTCCTGAGGAAGGTCATGAAGTTCGCCAAACCTGCGTGATTATGCTGATCTACCATCGTCTGCATTTACTCCATCAGATCGGGCCGAAGCAAGTACTCAGACTGATAATGTAGTAGATTTTCGTAGAATTATGGATATTCTCTTGGAGATGCGAGGTTCAAAACTTGCAAAATACGGGTCAAGTTTCTTTATGTTCATTGAATGATCAGATCCAAGCCCTCACTGTTCAGATTCAGGCCAATGCCAAGGGTGAAGAGATTGCATAACTGAAAGAAGACTTGAAAAGGCTGGAAGGCATCGTTCAGTCTATGGGAGATTTCCAGCTTGTACGCGTTCCCAAGCAATCTTGACTTTATTCTATTTTCATCTCAACCTTTTTAATGCTGACAAAAAGGGGGAGAGATGCAAGATTTGAACACTTTGACTTTTAATCGTGTGGTTTGTTGGACTATGTGGATTGTTGGATTGTTTTGATGTTTAACTCTGTTTGACTTTATTTTTGTGTCTGGATGAGAACTGAACTTGACTTGGACTTGACTGCTTCTATTAACTACTATTGATATCTTATGGATGACTTTATCGCATACTAGACTAACCTTTTGTCTGTAGTTGCAGATTCTAGTGTCATTCATTTAGCCATTTATCTCTATAAGATATGCATATGTGTTTGAGAAATGTTTTGCAGGTCAAAATTGTCCAAATCTGCAGGAAAGTTTCGTCACCATCAAAAATGGGGAGATTGTTGGAGAAATCTTCTTGAAATGTTTTGAAGCTAACAAAACGTTTTCATCAATCTAGTCTGAAGGTTTGCAGACTCTGCTATTTAAAGTCTGAAGACCTCCAGACAGCCAAACTCAAGACTCAAAGTCTATCCTCATTGACAGTCTCTAATCCATTGAAGAAAGGTTATCCAGAACTGGATGTTTCATTAAGGATATGACCTTATCGACTGGAGAAGATCTCTTGGCTAGAAAAGACATAACGGAATCCTTTTGATTGATCGAGATTGACTCGAAGATTAAGGATCCGATGATTTCCTAAATATTCTTGGAAGGTTCTACTTATGGAAACCGAGATCCTGATTGTATAGGCGAACAGGATTGATAGGCTATCGACACGTTCCTTTAATAGCTCGAATAATCTTCTTAATTGATTCCGTCCAACGGGTAGATTGGAGGAATTCCTTTGGTAAGTGCTAACGGGTATGATGGCATGAAGGAATATATAAGGAAGACATTCTAAGTTGTTCGAGGTGTGCACGATATAAGAATTCCAAAGTTTGAAGCTTCCTGTTGTTTAGACAATTCCTTTGAGCGAAACCTTATATGCAAAAGAGAGTCTATATTTGTGAGAAACCTTGAGGGGGTGTGGTAGATCATCTACACTATGGAATCAAGGAAAAGCTGTGCTGTAACTTCTCTTTTGTTCATAGTGAAATCCAGCCGGTGGGCTGTCAGTGCGGAAGAGTGGACGTAGGCTTGGAATAAGCCAAACCACTATAAACCTTGTGTTCAATTTTCTCTTCATTACTCTCTTTACCTTGATCGTACTTCATTTTGTTAATTAATAGAGAATTTCCTTTCTATCGTTTGCCTAGAATCACTTTCGTGTCTCGATAAATTGTTTGTGCACCTATTCACCCCCTCTAGGTGCTTATACTAGCTATCTCAAGTGGTTCAAGAGTTTCCAAATGTGTTTCCTAAGGAGTTGTTAAGTTTGCCGCCTGAGAGAGAGATTGAGTTAGTATCCGGGACGAGGCCAATCTCTAAGGCTTCCTACCGAATGGCATTATTTGAGTTGAAAGAACTAAAGGTGCAGATGCAAAAGTTACTGGATAAGGGATTTATATGCCCGAGTGCATCGCCTTGTGGAGCACCAGTTCTATTTGTGAAGAAGAAGGATGGTTCATTACGCTTGTGCATCGACTACCGGCAACTCAATCAAGTGACGATCAAGAACAAGTATCCACTGCCGAGGATCGACGATTTGTTTGATCAGTTGCAAGGAGGGTTGATATTTTCTAAGATCGACTTGAGGACGGGGTATCATCAGTTGAGAATCAAGGAGGACATACCAAAGTCAGCGTTTCGTACTCGATACGGCCATTATGAGTTTACTGTAATGCCGTTTGGCTTGACGAACGCCCCGGCTGCTTTTATGGATCTAATGAACCTTGTGTTCAAGGAGTATCTAGATCAGTTTGTGATCGTGTTCATCGACAATATCTCGGTGTATTTAAGAAGTCCAGAGGAACATGAAAGATAGTTGAGGATAGTGCTACAAACTCGGAGGGACCATGAGTTATATGCCAAGTTTAGTAAGTGTGAGTTTTTGTTAACTTGTTTGCCGTTACTAGGTCATGTTATTTCAGGTGAAGGAATTTCAGTGGACCCGAGCAAAATAGAAGCCGTGATCAATTGGCCGAGACCGACGACAGTGACAGAGATTAGAAGTTTTCTAGGATTGGCAGGTTATTACAAACGGTTTGTGGAATGTTTCTCATCGTTAGCGTCACCCCTGACAAAGCTACCGAAGAAGGAAGAAAAATTCATCTAGATAGATAAGTGCGAGAATAGTTTTCAGGAGCTTAAAGAAAAGCTGACTACTGCACCTGTACTAACAATTCTATCTGGCCCTAGAGGATTCGAGATCTACAATGATGTGTCATTCGGAGGATTGGATTGCGTGCTGATGCAACATGGTAGAGTCGTTGCATACGCCTCCCGTCAGTTGAGACCTCATGAGCAAAACTATCCGACGCATGACTTAGAACTCACGATGAGCAATGATCATCTTTGCCCTGAAGATTTGGAGACACTATTGTGCGAAGAAAGATTCCAGATCTTCACGAACCATCAGAGTCTCAAGTATCTGTTCTCTCAAAAGGAGTTGAACATGAGACAACGCCGATGTATGGAATTACTAAAAGACTATGACTTGATATTTTGTATCACCCTGGAAAAGCAAATAAGGTCGCTAATACACTGAGTCGGAAGTCTTTAGTTGCTCAGATGGTGCTCAAGGTATGGAGCTTACTTGAGAACACTTGAGATTCGGTTTTCAAATTTGAAGTAGGCCACCTTTCAAATCTTATGGCCATTCTCAGAATTGAGCTGGAAATGCAGATTAGAATCAAGACGCTTCCGTGAACATATCTCGAGATTTAGAAGATTCTGCATGAGAATATAGAAAAGAAGAATGCTGACATTCAGAATTATGAGGATAGAACACTAAGGTTCCAAGGACGATTGTGTGTACCTGACGATGTAAAACTTAGAGAAGAGATTTTATCAGAGACTCATTGTAGCAGTTACAACATTCATCATGGCAGTACGAAGATGTATCAGAATCTGCATCAACACTATTGGTGGTCAGGTATGAAGGTGGACATCGTCAAGCATGTCGTCAAGTGTTTGACGTGTTAGCAGGTAAAAGCTCAACATTGCAAGCCGGAAGGACTTTTGCAACCTTTAGAGATCCCAGAATGGAAATGGGAGCATATCACGATGGATTTTGTGACTAAACTACCGAGGAGTCAGAGAGGTAATGATTCAATTTGGGTGGTAATCGACAGATTGACAAAGTCAGCTCACTTCATTGCAGTTTGAAAGGACCTCAATTTGGATAGACGCACAGATCTGTATGTACAACAGATAGTTCATCTGCATGGAGTGCTGGTTACGATAACTTCAGATAGAGACCCGAGATTTACTGTTGCTTTTTGGAAGAGCTTGTAGAGTGCTCTAGGTACAAAGTTTCAGTACAATACGGCCTATTATCCTCAGACGGATGGCCAGTCTAAGAGGACAATTAAGACCTTCAAGGATATGTTGAGAGCTTGTGTAATAGACTTCAAAGGAAGTTAGGAAGATCAGCTTCACCTGATGGAGTTTGCCTATAATAATAGTTATTAGCAAAGCATCAAGATGGCTTCATTTGAAGCGTTGTATGGCAAAGCATGCAAAACACCAATGTGTTGGGATGAAGTTGGGGAAAGGAAGATAACATGCCCTGAGTTGGTTCAGCAGTTAGTAGATGTCGTGGCAGTGATCAGAGGTAGACTAAAAACCACTCAGAATCGTCAGAAAAGTTATGCAGACAAGCGCTGAAGATTGTTGGAATACCAAGTTGGTGATCACGTTTTTCTGAAGGTGTCACCAATGAGGGGAACTTCGCGCTTTGGCAAGAAGGGAAAACTGAATCCGAGGTACGTAGGTCCGTTTGAGATTCTTGAAAGAATCAAGAACCTAGCGTATCGTCTTGCGTTACCGCTGAGATTGGCACAAGTGCATAACGTCTATCACGTGTCAATGTTGAGGAAGTATGAACCTGACCCGATCACGTGCTCAATTTTGAAGAATTGGACGTGGATGATCGTGGGTCATACGTTGAAAGTCCGATTCATATTGTGGAACAAAAAGAGCAAGTTTTGCGTATAAAGACCATCATGTTGGTCAAAGTGGTCTGGCAACACCACGGTATTGAAGGAGCGACATGGGAGGCTGAAGAGTCGATGAGAGAATTGTACCCCACCTTTTTGCTTAAGTATTATAAGGTTTAAATTTTGAGGATGAAATTTTTATAAGATGGGAAGAATTGTGACATCCTGAAATTCAAGTTCTGATTTCAATCGAAATAATTGGGCATTTCATCAACGCATTTATAGTTCTTTTCCCTGAACTGATCACTCATGGGATAACTAGTCTATCAGGTGAAGCCGTTAAGGAATTCTAAGACATTAGACTTGAGAATTCGACCAGGAAACGACTGCTCGACTGTGCAAATCTACAAGAGATCATTACAACACAGTAAGATCGATTAAAAATTGGAGATAGGTTGATTCGACAAAGGTATGTGATTAAGTGTGGGTGATTCCACTTAATTGCACAATTCTTGTCGATAGGCACTAGAGCGATTCTTATGTCATTTTGATACCTCGTGTTTATATTTGAAACCTTAAGATTTCTATAACAACCGAGAGTCGCTAATGTATCGAAGATATACTTTGTGGCTTGAGAATAATCAATCATAGGTCAAATGCATGAAAATTTCCTAAAAGTTACCCGGTAGATTAGGATGCACCAAATTCGGCCCGAATTGAAATTAAACGTGAAATCGAACCCGAATTCAGACATTGAGAGTTCTGTTGTGTCACAAATCATTTTTGGATCATTGATTCATCTTCGGTAGATTTTTCATGTAATTAGAGTTTTTCAGCAAATTAATCAAAGAATGGCTAATTTGGCTTGAGAAATTAGTAGGCCTACCTTTGGTCATGCTTTTGGGACTTAAGTTGGTTCTATGGACAAGTGAAGATGTGAATTGAAGTGTGATGACATTGGATTAAATTTTATGGACTTTAATTTGGCTCAATTGGAAGTGGATTGAATGAAATTGAAGAAATTGATGTACAAACTTTAGAAATTCGTATGCTATGGTGGAGGAGCCAAATTGGACCCATTAGAAGCATATTGTGGGAGTTTTGAGTGAGTGGAAGATGACCTCATGTGAGGTCATGGTGGGCCATTTTTGGGGGATTAAAGAAAGAGGAAAATGTGAGAAGTGGTCCCCCTTAAGAGAGAGAAACCGGTTCCTTCCCCCCCTCTCTTCCGTCGAGCTTCTTCCTCTCTCCATCTTCTTCTTCTTCGAAACCCAACAAACCGAAGGAGCTGAAGACTAGCGAAGCCAGAGTTGCTGTCGTTGCCTCTCGCCGTTGCAGCCGTCAAAGCAGTTGCACCTCCGCCTCTCTCTTTTCCCCTACGTCGCCGTTATCCCTCTTTCCTCCATCTTCGATTACTACTGACGAAACCTAGCAACCCAGGGAAGCCAAAGACTAGCAAAGCCAGGGCAGCCGTCGCCGCCTCATGCCGCACGCCATCGCTGTTCATTGTCCTCCTCGCACGCGCATGCCGTTCGCTGCACGCCGCTACTCTGCCCGTCGTTCACCTCCAGCCGCGTCATCCCTACATCTTCGTTCGTCTTGGTCGTTGTTAGGAGTCATCAAAGCTCCCTTCAACCGCCGTGCAACCCGCCTCAGTCACCGGAGCTCCGCCTAGCCCTTGTCACCCTTGCTCGCCTAAATAAGCCACCGATTTCCCCTCCTTCGGTCTCAACTGCAGCAAGCAAAAAATGGGTATGGCAGCATCTATTTGGCCAGTTTTGGCCGGCTTCCCGACCTCAGAAGCTAGGCTCGCTTTGGAGTGAATTGATCCCCTCGGCGTCCTCGATGATTTGAGTCGCTCGGATTGCTAATTGGGTTAGTTTAACTCACT
Source organism: Eucalyptus victrix (assembly GCA_016097545.1). Taxonomy (NCBI): domain Eukaryota; kingdom Viridiplantae; phylum Streptophyta; class Magnoliopsida; order Myrtales; family Myrtaceae; genus Eucalyptus; species Eucalyptus victrix. The sequence goes on from CM027837.1 coordinate 34,264,729, forward strand.
AATCCCTACTTAGTAGGTTAATCACGTTTAATGGGTGTTTAGATTAGACTAAGTAGGTTTAGGTGATTAGATTAATTTATTTAAATGTTAAGTGGATTAAGGGATGTGATTAGTTTAGTGGATAATTAATTAAGGCTAAGTAAATGTTTGGATTAAAGTAATCGTGTTTAAGCCTTAATTAATTAATTTAGATTAAATAATTATTTGGAATTTATATTATTATTTATTATATTATATTATTATTATTTTATTATTTTATTTAATTTTCGGAATATATATAATTATTTATTATTTTTCGGAAATTTTGACCAAGATAGTCGATGATCGAAATTTTATGCTGATTATCATGGTGCAGTCTGTTTATTTATTTGAGCATTAATTTGTGCTGAATTATTTGATTTTGGTTATTAATGGAAAAATAACTAAGTGTCGGTTTACAACGCAAAAAATATGTAGTGGGCTATTGAAATTGGTGGGATATTTGTAAATGAAATTATTATATTTTGGTGAAGGCCAACCGTGTACCCACACACGGCTATTTATCGTGAATGATAAAAAAAAAATGATGAATTGACTATATGGTTGGAGTGTTATACTATATCAGCCTACAAGTGATATGTCAGTTTTTGGTGAGCAGTATACCGGTATACTATATCAGCCTACGGATGATATGTCAGCTTTAGGTAAACAGTATACCTTATTATCAGTTTTAGGCGAGCACATATATATAGTATACTAAATTGGCTTAGGGGCCCTAATTTATCAGTTTTTGGCGAGTATATACATAGTATACTATATCTATCAGCTTTGGGTGAGCTATGCTATGTATTTTCAGCTTTAGGTGAGTAGTCCTAGACTATGGTCGGACTTTATAGATAGTATTGAATATACTGACCAGGAAAATGTCGTGGTGACATGTAATCGATTAAGTCGATTGATCGCTGAGTCAATCTAATTGGTGGAATGTGATGGATTGATGTAGTTATCAATATTATTGATTGAACTGATGTGCAGGAAGGAATTGATGCCAAGGTAAGCCCTTTGACCTATGTTGTACTTAGGCAGCTCTTATGGCGTATTAGCTTCCTAATCAGGTCTTAGTAGGGTAGAACTTGCTGAGATATAGTCTCATCCTGGTTTGGGGAAAATATTTCAGGTCCCTAGATGACGATCGTGGACAATCGGAAGTCCTAGAGTTCGGAAGGTGGAGGCTGAAGAATCGGCAAATTGGTCTGACTAGTGGATGTTAAGACAATCCCATTTTTGATAAGCCATCAATTTTGTAAATAGCTTAAGTTTGTAATTAACTAGTTTATCTATAAAGACTCATCATGATGTGAAAAATATGATCCTACCTTTCTATCCCATTATTTGATTGTCTGGGGATTTTATTAAGTTTCCGCATGTGTATATAAATGAATGAGTCGGCAACCTTCCTCGGACGTTACAAATTAATTGACCAATTAAGGGATGGGCGCGCGCCCAAGAATTGGGGCATGACAATTTTTTAGTGATAAACAAGATATAATCAACATTATCCAAATTATAGTCTGTTACAGTTGCAATATCATCTATAGACTAAACTCTAATTTTCTTACCATTCTTATTCTTTAGATTAACATAATCCCCTTTAAGATGTCCCCTCCAACTGCAACTTCTAGCAATGCGCATGAAACTTTAAAAATTCCTCATTGTAAACTCCCATGTCTCTTTGGAAATAAAATTCCCATAATTTCACAACATTCTAGACTACTATTTTTACTTAATTTCACAACTTAACAACCCCTAGATTGAACTTAGAAACTCGTAATTCACATGAATCCGAATTTAGGGCTTAACTCTGAAAATTCCTCCTGATTAAATGAACAAAAAGTACGACTCCTTCCAGACACTATGAAACGGAGTTAATCCGTCTTGTCCTTGCCTCCGAAGCTTGTAGGCACGAATGCTCTTGCTTCTTTTTTCTCCTTCCTTTCTTTTCCCTTTTCCTTCTTTCTTGTTTGTAATCGTGCCCGACTTTTCTACCGTTTTTCTAGCCCACCCTTGTTGACAAGCTTGTCGTTTTCTGTTTCTTTCTTAAACTCAAATGGTTACATTCAGTGTATCATTGATTGGAAAATCAAGAGAGTGATTGAAGATCGAATATTAAAGCTCGATATCTACGAGGACTTTCATATTCTAGTTCAAACAAAATAAAAAGGAATGCTGATTTTCCAACTTTATTTGTGAAAAGGACACAAGTTGTCTCATTCGTTGGGGTCTTCTGGTTGTCTCGGTTCACTTTAGTTGCATTTAACACGTCGGAAGCTCTCACCCGTAGATTAAAGAGACGCTTGAGATATTTAATGCTCGAAAGAAATCTAACGCGACAAAGTCTGCCAAATTGTACTTCACCAAACATGCGAGAAGATAAGCATACGAGTTACTTTGTCGTTTTCTGCAGAGAGAATCTCTACGATATCTAAAAAGCTATTGCCCTGGTTTTTTCCCTCTGCTTCCCTCACTCAACCTAAAAGCACAGAGGAAGCAATCAATGGATGTGGAAGAACAGAAACAGCATTTGAAGTCACTCCTGTTAGCGGTTCCCCAGGAGAAGGCAGCATCCACATTAGGGAATGGATTCAAGAAAGACGAGATTTTCTCGGAAATGAAGCAGCAACTGTCATTGGCTGGGCCATTGGTATCGGTGAACCTGATGATATATTGTTTGCAGGTGATCTCGGTGATGTTTGTGGGTCATCTTGGAGAGCTAGCACTTTCCGGGGCTTCCATGGCCACGTCATTCGCTTCTGTGACTGGCTTTAGCATGTTGGTAAGACCCAACAATTCTTCCTCTTTTAATTTTGAGATAAACCAACTAAGAGATGAAAGACTTTAAGAATTGGAAAGTAGCATCATATTATGTCACTTCTATGAAAGTTTTCTTCCAGGATATTATTTATCTTGAAAGATGTATAGTGCCACGTCTATTATTGACATGATTATAGGAGTTCTCTTTCCTGTTGAATAAACAGAGTTTAGCAATTGTTAAATCAATTAAGACTGTGTGCGGGCCTGCTTTCCAAGTACCATGTATAGATTGCCCGTCTATTAACCTTAGCTCATTTTCAGATTATTGCAGTTTGACAAAGATTGATCTACTGAATATATTATCTCTCAATAAGCTCAGTGTGCTAAATGTGTGATTCTCTTCCTTCTAGCTAGATTTAGCAATGCCAAGATTGGAAACTTAACGTTGGTGTTTGCCACAAATCAGCACAATTGTTAACTGCACTTAAAAAAAGATTGTTAGGGATCCTAGTCCGAAAATGAAATAGATGAAAGAATTTCCTTGTTCAGATTCCTGAACCGGATATAAGTTGAGTGAAATATGGCCACACACTCCTAATGCTCCTAGCAACCTCATTTGGGTTCCTAGGATATAGTGACAAACTTCTTGAATTTCATTTTGGGACGTCTAATTTGCTCCAACCACCATCTTATAGATGCTTGGTCCATGACAGATAGGAATGGCAAGTGCATTGGATACATTTTGCGGTCAGTCTTATGGAGCTAAGCAATACCACATGCTTGGTATACACAAGCAGAGGGCCATGATCGTTCTCCTATTGGCTAGCATTCCACTAGCTATCATTTGGGCCAACACTGGCCAAATCCTTCTATTCTTCAAGCAAGATCCTCAGATATCAGCGGAGGCAGGATCCTACGCTCGGTTCATGATCCCTAGCATTTTCGCATTTGCGCTTCTGCAGTGCCAGATAAGGTTTCTGCAGACGCAGAACAATGTCATTCCAATGATGATCAGTTCAGGAACCACCACATTTCTGCATATTTTCATATGTTGGTTTCTGGTGTTCAAGTCAGGACTCGGAAACAAAGGCGCTGCTTTGGCAAATGCTATCTCATACTGGATAAACGTGCTGTTACTGGCAATATATGTTAGAATTTCACCGTCTTGCAAAAGAACTTGGACTGGTTTCTCCAAGGAGGCCTTTCATGGGATTCCTGAATTTCTGAAATTAGCAATTCCTTCTGCTGTCATGAACTGGTAATTCTCTAGCTTTTATGCTTCTCCTAGTTCACTTTTGGCATAAACTATATTATAAAAGATAAAAAACTTGCGGGACAGTATACGAAACAAATGATGGTCATAATTCTTTTTCAGAATCATCAATGGGCTGTCAACCTTTTTACTCTAGTTTATGTTCAGGATGTGATTTTTACGACTCCGAAGGGATACATTTTCTTTATTAATTGACTCTGACACTATTCCTTGTACAATGTCGACATGGGTCTTCATGATTTGTAGCTCGAAGCAATCATGATGTTTTTGTTTGGTTCTTTGCCTGCAACAGCTTCGAGACTTGGTCCTTTGAAATGATGGTCTTATTATCAGGACTTCTTCCCAATCCAAAACTCGAAACATCAGTCCTCTCAATCAGGTGCATTAGTACTTTGTGTCAACAAGAGGCAAAAAAAGTTGCTAACCTCTTGGCACCAGTTGTTATCATTTTCAAACAATGTGAACTTAGTATCCTGTGCTTGTTTCAGCCTGAATACCTGCGCCTTGGCTTTCATGATACCTCTAGGACTCAGTGGTTCAATAAGGTAATCTTAACTGGTTAACCTTTATTTAATTCAGTGGATCCTGCAGACGATGAAGCTATTCCAAGCCTCACCCTTTCTTGGCCTTATTGTTGGCAGCACGAGAGTTTCAAATGAATTGGGTGCTGGAAGACCACGAGCAGCTCGTTTGGCAATTTATGTTTCCTTAATGATGGTCGCCACGGAAGGCTTGCTTGCTGGTACTCTCATGATCTTCTGTCGAAGGGCGTGGGGCTACCTCTATAGTACAGAAGAAGAAATAGTGAACTATGTGGGAGATATATTGGTACTAATCGCAACTTCCCATATTATTGATGGCATCCAGTCCGTGCTTTCAGGTATGCACGAAGTTTGCTTATAATTACAGTTTAATGGTGCACCTGACCTAGTTTAACTTTAACAACTTATTCTGACAATTAGGGAGGGCAGATGGAGAATGTGTCAAATCTCAAATATGTTCAAGTTAAAGCTGATTAGTACTTCGACTTTTTTTATGCTATATGTTACATATTTTTAAGGCATTGCAAGAGGATGTGGATGGCAAAAGATTGGAGCTGTCATCAATTTGGGTGCCTACTATTTGCTGGGTATTCCAGTGGCCGTATTCCTAGCTTTTGTCTGTCACTTTGGTGGAAAGGTATTTACCTTACCATTCTGCTGCAAAACGTCCTTTTCTTTCATCGTAACTGGTAGTCAATCCGATATTCCTATAATTGTTTTTTCTTCTTATCGAGCTGTAGGGCCTCTGGACGGGGATTATAGTTGCACTCTTTGCGCAAGCATTGTTACTTGCGATTTTAACAGGATGTACCGATTGGGAGAAAGAGGTAAGTTACAGTGAATAGATAAATGGAACGTTTTTACCATGGAAAGTACTATCCGATATATGGTTGGTGCTTGACATTTGGCATTGTTGCAGGCAAAGAAAGCCACTGACAGAGTCCATAGCACCGTGAGGCCTGCCGCTGGATCGTTGTCATAAAGTGAAGAAATATCGCCGTTGGAATCGGACGATAGACTAAAGACACTCCGGTTCCTGGCATTGAAACGTAGTGCGAATTGATGAAATAAGACGTACTTATCCCTCTGGATCTCATGCTGCCGCCCATGAGGAAGAGCCACATGTGGAACTCCTGCCAAAAGTCAGAAACAAATGTCAAATCGGTAAACCGCAAGTTTGACCTCAGAAATCCCTTTATGAGGATCTATGTCGCATTCTCAACCCTTCTGTAACATTTATTTGACACACCCAACCAAAACTCTACGATGAGTTCGTACATACTTAATTGTCTTTTCTATATCCTTTTCTATCAAAGCTCTCAATTATCTAATCATGACAATAGCATTATACTTGTGCCTAAGCACAAACATTCACATCCTTCTCAATTAGTCATCCACAATTGTTGGTATACATCTAGCACCATTTTTCGAAGGAAATTATGATAGCCTACAAATATTCAAGTGAATCAATTTTGTAAATTCTGCAGTTTCTCTGATGATTGTGTTGAACTGCACTTTCTCCCATTTGTTTGAGTCACCACACTTGTATACATTCAATTCATTAGACACATAATCACACATCGGATTCCTTTCACTCAAAACTTTCAGGCTTCTCTTGCCAATGTGTCCTAAATGCATCAAGTAACAATTTAGGCTCTCGAATAGATGCATATAACTTCTCTATGGCAAAATCCATCACTCTCGCCTTAAAGCTCATGTAGGCCATTTTGCTTTACTTTTTTAATTATCACTGGGTACCTCGAACAACCGTTATAACTTCACCTTCCAGAAGATAAACACCACTAAATCTAAGGCACTTCAAGAAATCTAATTATTTTTAAATTCTGGGACATGCCTCACTCCAATCAATGTCTTTATGATACCATCATTCATTCTGATTCTAACATCACAAACACTAAAGATATTGCACTTTCCCAACTACACTTTATCATTATTCATGCATTAATAAGTAAAAAACCAACATTTATTTGGTGTAGCATGAAATGAACAAGCAGAATCCATAATATATCTATCAAATGACGAATATCCTATGATAGATAAGACATAATCACTATTATTTGAATTGTAGTAAGCTACAATCACAAAATTATATGTAGATTAAACTCTAATTCCCTTATCCTTCTCATTTTCCAGCTTAAGGCAATCCCTTCTTGCCATAACTCCAATAGACAACACCACCAGTTGTAGACTAACTACATATGATCAAATTTATACTACTTCTATAAATACAATTACTCGTTGTTCCTCTACTTTCACCTACTAAAATAGTATATGTAGGTCCATTACATTCTCTTCTACGAATATCTTCACTCGGAAGCAAGTCATGAACCTCATCAAATGTCAAGCTTCTTGGCCTAGAGGATTACTAACGACAATGACAATAGTATTCCAACTATTAAGCAATTAAGATAATAGAATCAAAACACACACCTCATCATCAAAGTCAAAATCAACTAAACTCAACTAACTAACAATCACATTGAATACATTTATATGATAAGCAATTAACACACGATCACCCATCTTTAAATTAAATAGGCATTGTATCAAATAGACCATGTTAATCAAAACGGGCTTATTGTATGTCTAATAGAGCCTTCATCAGCCCACAATAGTCTTCTTTTTAATGATGTTAAACGCAACATTATGAGCTAACGTCAACTGACTAACATCCAAAGCTTGTCTATCCAATGATTCTCAATCAGCTTGCTTCATCAACTCTAACTTCTTCCCAAATAGGAGTAAGTGCAGATTTCTTTGGTATTGGTAATCCTCGATTTGCATCTTCTAGAAACTAACATCCTCCCATCAAAGTCCATTCTCACTGTTTCTGCATCATCTCCATCGATTTGCCTAGCTCAGTTAAGTCTAATGCTTATACCAATTGTTGCAAAAAACAAGCAATCAAACAACAATTAAATAGAATAAGAAAATAAATTGGATGCCAGTTTACGTGATTTAATCGAAGTGACCTACATCCACGTGGACAACAAAGAATGCTATTATACATTAAGTGATATAACAAATATTACAATTACACGAATCAATCAAATAACTTCAGTATTTCCCAGCTCTTAATTACATCCACTAAATTCAAACAGAATTTAACCCCACTATTTTACACGATTAATCTCTCAATCTCAAAGGAATTCACAAATCTTATACCAAAATTTAATCGGCTTCAACACTAAAATTATTAGTGTAATTTTACGAAGAAAATAAACAGAAAACCCACACCAAGCACTCCGTCAAAGTCGCTTCACCAATTCTTCGTGAGCAGCCCGCGAGTACATATATATATATATATATGTGTGTGTGTGTGTGTGTGTGTGTGTATAGTCCGAAAGTCAATATGTATATATATATATATGCCCGTCAGAAAAGCAAACGCCCTCAGAACGCACGCATTGATTATTCTGAATTGAAAATAGGAAATTTGCTTCCTCTTCCGACTTGGACTCCAATATTGACTTTCCTTTTTACGTTGAAAGTATCGCCTTAGACTCCAAAGAAAATTTAGATTTCCATGGTGGAAGACAACAAATATTCAACTTTCGGACTTTACGTTAATTTATCTTGGGTCCCTTTCGTTCATTGGCTCAAATTTTAGACATATTTTGACAAACTCTCTTCTACCCTGTTCTCGGGCACAGTTGACGAGGAGCTTGAATTGCAGCTTCCGTTGTCTCTATCACTGATTCCATTCTTAGAAACTTTCTCCGGTGGTCACTTTTCTCATGTTCGGCCGGAAACCACTACGTGTAAACATCCTTCTCTTGATCGATTGCTCTGTTCTCGGTTATTTCTTGAGATAAATAAAGTACGAAATCTACAGACGCGCTTGTGTGGAAATCAAATTTCATTACATCAGAAATGTGAGTTGTATGATTTACAAAAACATTGTCTGGCTCACAATCAATACCCAAAATAGAAAACATGACTCTTAACAAGCATGAAGACAATGGTAATATACAAGAAGATCTTGAATAGATGAGTGTAAAAATCAATTCTCTTCCTAGCTTGAAAGTCCACTTATTTCTATGGACAAGCAAGAAAATGTCAAAGGATGGCTGTTATTCGCATCTTGCAAGAAGAAGACAATGTCAATATGTGAATAAGAAAATGATCTATCAATGGAGTTACCTCTTACAATGAAATCAAGGCAACGGTACATGCCCCATAGTCCCTATTATGGGATTTTGGTATTTGGCCAAGATTTTATCGTATGAGAAGGCATCATTAAAAGATTGATATATGGCCATTAATCAAATGTCCACTCCATTCTAAAATTTTCATATGCAAAAAGTGACATTAATTTTTGAAAGATTGATTTATGATTTTACTACTACAAAAATGAGGTGATTTATTCTGAGAAATCTATACACATAATGTGATTTGAATTTCAATCTGAGAATGTAAGAATGAAACAATTTGATTAAAAATGTAATTTCAAATTTTGTGCCCCTATATATAATCTCGACTTGGAATTTTTATTGTTTTTCCTTCCCACAAGTGAAAAATTAAACAAAACATGTGTTCAATGGAGCCAAATTAGAGGTGTCTAGAACTTGCACTCAATGTTCACTTATCAAGAGTGATTGTCAATTATTTTTTTATTACAAAGGGCATTTGATTGGTCTTTGCGAATTTCTAAGTGTAAGTTCAATAAAAAATGAGCGAATAGAAAGGAAAATGATACTTACAACAGGTGGCGACTTTTATCTCTTTTTTTTTTTTTATTAATTACATAGACATGCATATGAGATGTGGTTTGATTTTAATCTATACAGCTCAAAATGGAGCCACAGGATTATTAACCATGATTAAGTCGAGGTTCCCATGACTTCGGCTTTGTCACATAGTCGACTTGTGTCACGTGATTGCCGACTAGGGTGGTAACTCTCGATGCCAAGAAAGAAATTTCGAGGCTAAGATGGACGACTTGTATTACATGATCATAATTGGAGTGGCATCCACCTCAATACCATCCTAAGAAATCTTGTGCGGCCTAGGTTCAACGGCAGGTTATGTGTGCTAAAGTATAGTGTGATGCAAATAATATATGCACGACGGTTTATAAACAAGCATCACTTCAAAAGTTCAAAACATAAACATTCATTCACAAATCTACACCATTAAGACAAGGGTTAACAACCACTCCCCCATTATAACTCCCCACTACAAAAAAAAACATTTAACAGTCACATTAGGGACATGCTTGGTATTCTCATTGCCAAACAAAAATTACTTTTGAACAAAATAGATTTAGGCCTAAGTCCTCTAAGGTTTGAATCAAGTCCCTAGCAGAGTCGCCAAAGTGTTGTGACCTAGCCCTTTGGGGAGGAAATAGGTTTAGGGATATTGCCTAAAAGATGGGCCTATGGCCCATGATCAAACACGAGCTCTTCGAAGCCCATACCTCACTTGACATTAGAGGGTTCATAAGAATTTTGTAATAATGAATTGTTACTAGTCTATTGGGATCAGCTGGAAGCTAAGTGAAGCATGAGAGTGTACCTCACTTCCTCCGCAACTAGAGAATCTAGGTTTGGGGACTTGATTATACTAATTAACTAATTAGTACCCTTTTAGTACCTAATCTTGTTCATTTAAAAAAATTGATGTTTTTGTTAAGCAGTTTGGATTGATTTTATACTTATCTACTAACATGTGAAATGATCGTATGGGTGCACAATCATTAATGTAATAATTAGCAACCAAGGGAAGCATTAAATACATTTCACGAGATGGCAAAGATTTAACTCTAAGAAAAAGATAAATGCTAATCCCGACTAGACTAAAGGGGAGCCAAAATCAATGTACTAATATTATGCAATTAAGGGTATTCGTCTTTAAGGACAACCAAAACCTTAAGGTAAAGGCCTAATGGCTTTGTCAATTTTGAGCAAGATTCTAAATTGAAAGACTTCAAATTTTTAGGAGAAAATAACCCAAAAGGCTAATTTTAACTTTTTTGAAGATTTTTAAAATTTTTAACATTTTAGAATTTTGGATTTTTCGAAAAAAAAAATTGAATTTTCGAATTTTCCAAAACATTATGGATTTTTTAACTCTTTTTGAATTTTTTTGTTATTTTTCTAATTACTATTGAAATGTTTAGAACTTTCCAAATTTTGGAAAATTCTGGGACTTTTTGAATTTTTCTTAATTTTTAAAATATTTTTGAATTTTTAAAAAATTCAAAATTTTTAATATTATCTGAAATTTTTTGAATTTTTTAATATTCTCTAAAGGCTTTTGGATTTTTATTATTTTTCGAAAAAAATTAATTAATTTTTTTAAAATTTTTTTAATGAATTTTTTAAATATATTTTTAATATTTAATACTATTGTATTCGAGACAGCGGGTTCGAACCATAAACCCGATTTGACTTGCCAAATTGAACCAAACCCGGACCCAACTCAATCAGATTAGAAAAAGAAACATTTCTTTGCTTTTTCAAAAAATTTATATATTTTTCTTTCTTTTTCTCTTTTTGTCTTTTCCCTATTTTGTCTTATTTCCTTGCACTCCTTTGCGACTCCTCCTTCCAAGCCAACTTTTGCTTCTTCTTCTTCTTCTTTTTCTCTATTTTTTCACTTTTTTTTGCACCTTTTTCTTTTATCTCTTCTTTCTACCCATCTTCTTCTTCCGGACAGCTCCTCTGTATCCTCTTCACCGAACTTCTTTTTCCATGGATTTCAATCGAACCCATGCCACCCGAAACAATAACATCGTCCGAAGGCACTGTCACCGGCACCCACAACGAGCATCCATTTCGACCACCACTCGCCTACCAACCTCTCCGCTGATTTCTGTTGTCATCGAGCGGCCATTGTTGGCCACAAAGCGAGAAACGTAAAACGACATAAAAGATGATAGTGGCAAGGATAGTGAAACGACCAAACAACCAAAGCCGGGGCATGCTAAATAAAAATAAAATAAAATAAAATAAAATAAAAAACATCAACAAAACAAATCGACATGAAGACGCTCGGTTTTGGCCAAAACGGCAAAGCGAGACTAGATCTCGATGAAGCTTTTCATTGAGCAAGTTGTGTGCACCATCGAATAAGTGGTCTCCGACTCAACCATGTCTCAAGCCTAGGCTACAAAACCTTAACAAACAGCCACCAACATGCAGCGACCTAGCGAATGACCTACGCGGGCTGGAGTTCGCATGAGATGGATGGTCACGAGCTCTGGCTTAGCGAGCGAAAAAAAGGGCAGCAAATAGAGGGAAAAAAACAAAGGTTTACCAGTTTGGGTTTGAGGACGTCTACCGGGAGGGGTTTGTTGGCCACCGAAGCGGCTTCCCAGGATCGACGTAGCTAGAAAACCGAACATGTAGGAGGAGAATACAAAGGTTTGCGTACCTGATTTGGAATCTAGCGTTCTTTATGCGGAATGACGACGATCCAACGCTCAAACGACGAGCTGACGCTCAAGTTCTTCTCCTCTATGACCCTCGATTCCTAGCTCAATGAGACTGCCACTCACTGTTTGCCTTATGTGAGGTGAGAGAGAGTTCGTGGAAGAAATGAGGGCTAGAGGAGAGACCTTAGTGCTATTTATAGAGTTTTGGATGGGCTCTCTCATCACGGGCCAGACCCAACTCGGTCCATACAATGCCAGACCCATATTTGACCATTAAGAAAATCTTATGCCTTACCTCATTAGATCAACCCCGTAAAACAGTAATTACAATCTCAATTAATGTAACCCACATAAGGAAAACTCTTACATTCTCCCACTTAGGCTATTTTAATTGAGACTGTACTTTACGTGTGCACCTTTATGTTGGTCTAGTAGCAATTCTTAATAGTCAATCTTATCCCATAAAGTCTCCAACACAGAATTGTGGCGGTAACCGCATGTATTCATACAGAGCCTTCCATGGTCACAAATACTTTCAAATTTATTGATATGGATTTAATATGATTGTGTGGCAAACGAATAACACCTCATAAAGAGCAATACTTTATGTGTTATGTCCCTTGTCGGTCACTATTCTCTTACTTTAAGTATCACAGAAAATCGGATATTCTACTAAAGAATATTCTTATGGTTCTAATGAACCAACATATGTCTTATCTTTATGGTTAGCCTTTCTTTATGTGTAATCAAGACATATATTCAAAGCTAATAACTAGATGCCCCTAGCCTTTACTTAAAGCTTACACAATACCTTGAGATTTTCATTACAAATAATCAATTTAATATGGTGACCACACATTCATGGACACTTTATTGAATATGCAACATATATAAGCTTTATTAGAGCAAAATCAAAACAATTCCCACTAAACAACAGCATCCAATGATGCTCCTTAGCCCATGTTCACGACATGTCATTCAAGTACACAAGGGCAAAAATATTTAATTAGTGGGTCTACAACCACATCATATGTGGAAATATGCTCTACTATAGTGTCACCATTTTGTATTGTTTCTTTATGGTCAGAAACTTGACCGTTATATATCTAAACCCCTTAAGACCCTTATTGTTGTTGACAAACAATACTGAAGAGTTTTTGTCTCGATATAATCATATTGGTCTATTCATAATATCAAATATGATCAACTCTTTAATGAGGTTCCGAAGTCACATATCCTAAGTAACAACTAAAAGTCATGTTATAAACTCTGTTTATATGATAAAGGATAATATAAATTTCTGTTTATCGCTTTGTCATAACACTGCACATTTTGCTAATACAAAGATATATTATGTTAGAAACTTCTTGTTATCCTTATAGTTAGTAAAATTTGCTTTCGAATACCCTACTAGCTCTAGATCCTGAACATATTTGTTAGTATATAGTTTTCTTATCATTTTCAGTGTCTCAAAACCTCATTGGCAGCAATCCAATGATCATGTTTTAGACTTGATTGATATTTGCCTAAAAGTTTTGCTGCAAAAGCAACATCTAGCCTAGTGCAAACTTAAGCATGTGTGATACATGTAAATACACTAGCATAAAGTGTATCCTTTATTTGGATTTTCCCAAAATTTGAATAAGGACAATGCCAGATATTCAATCTATCAACCCTAACAACAACAACTCCTGGCTTATTGAATATTTTCAAAATACAATCAACATATGCAATTTGAGATAAATCTAATATACACTAAGAACGATCTCTATAGATCTCAATGCCAAGGACAAAAGGTATTTGACTAGAATCTTTCAAGTAAAAATTCATTGACAATATCTATTTTATCTTATGCAATAATCCAATATCTCTATTGCAAGCAAGTTATCACTTACATGGAATCTAAGAAAATTAAATTTTCTTCTACTAACCTTGTAGTACATATATACTGATCTACTTTATTCTTAGCAAAACTGAATGAAGTAATAATGCTATAAAACTTCAAGCATCGTCTAATTTACAAACTTTCTTAAGGTCATAAATAAGGATTTTCTGTTTACACACAAGCTTACCTGAATCATTAGCTGCAAAACCTTTGGGTTATACCACATAGACTTATATATCAAGATATCCATGAGAAACACAGTTAAAATAATCTATCTAATGTAACTCCTTATAAAAAATGAGCCACTAATATCATATTCACTCTGAGATAGTCTTTAGAAAAGACTAAGCTTCTTTTGAGTGAAACCTTTCACTACTAGTTTGAGTTTAAATTTCTTAATATATCATTTGGAATTCCTTTTAGTCCCATACACCCATTTGCAACGGATAAGCTTGTGACCCTTAACCAATTCAATAGGCTCTCAAACATTATTACGTTTTAGCATCCCGTCTTTCATCATATCCAACCACAGATCAGACCGATGATGAGAAACAACATTTACATATAAGTCACTAGATCAACCATGCAACATATTTCATAATTATGCTCTCACATATAGACTATATATTCCGATAGTATAACTGAATGTCTTTTTGTAACAGATCTCTTGAGTGGAACTACTATTATTTTATCTTGCACTTGAGGGGCTTGGGAAACCTTATTAGGAACTGTATCAATAATAGTATCCTGAATCTCACAAACTTAGTTTGTTGTGCAAAAGACTCCACAATTATTTGTATAGACAAAGACAAAGACACAATGGTTCCCACTGTACTATTATATTTAATAGTCTAAGAGTAGCTACTTTCTGCATTTTTGTCAAACTTTAGAGACCTCACTGTCTGTAATTCCACAATTCTTGTGCCTCCATTGGGATAATAAAACATGATATCCCTTTAAATGATTTGGGTATGATATGAGTGGTTCTCGATTCCAACTTACTTGATGTTGGATTATATAATCTCATTTCTTTAGGATGCTCTAAACCTTAAGATAATTTGAGTCAAGTTTACATCCAATCCACTACTTAAAAGGGAGCTAATGGAACACATTTTGTAGTGATACGGTTTAATGCATATTGGGTTGTTTCGCCTCATAGAAAACTTGATAAACTAGTCCAAGTAATAATACTCATTATCATGTCCATCATGGTGGAATTACCCTTTTTGGCCACACCAATTTGTTCCAAGCCTTTTGGGTATAGTAAACTAAGTTATTATCCCAGAATTTTCGAAGTATTTAACAAATGGCCATTTAAGCTATCCAACATTGCCATATTTGTCAAATACTCACCACTGTGGTCATATCTAACAATTTTTAAGATTCATCCCAATTGTTTCTTGGCTTTAGTCTTTAAAAAAAAAAAATTGAATCTATCCAAAGATTTAGACTTTTCTTTAATCAAAAGGAAATAGTCGTCAATATTTCTATACAACTTTACCATATATGGTTACCAATATCAATGTCAATGACCTATAACAGGTTAGGACTTCATATTACAATTTTCTTCTTTATCTTAATCATCTTGCTTCTACAATAGTCTACTCAAGTCTTTAGGCAACATTTAAAAGTAGACAAAATATCTACATTATCAGTTTTTCTACTCTTTTTCTAGACATATAATTAAGACATTCATGCTACAATGCATAATACTGTTCTTCAGGTAAATCTCTATTACTCAAGTCTTTAGGCAACATTTAAAGGTAGACAAAATATCTACATTATCAGTTTTTCTACTTTTTTCTAGACATATAATTAAGACATTCATGCTACAATGCATAATACTGTTCTTCAGGTAAATCTCTATTGGAAACAACATTTTCAATTGTAAAATGACAAACATCTCCTTAGAAGAAGAGCAAAATTGGTACAATTCATTTGACACATTGCAGTACCTAACTTTATTTGACTTGGAAAACATAGAAATAATATTGTTCTTTACTTCAAAAGAATAATTGTGCACTTTCAAACATGATACAGAAACTAGGTTTCATCTAAAGAAAAGTACATAAAAGTGTTTTTCAATATCAAATGCAAAGCAGTATTCATAGTCAAAACAACAACTCCCACTAAAACAATGTTAAATGTTGTTTTCTGCAGTGAGTTATGGTTCATTCTTATTTGACTTCCTTAGAATTATGAATTCCTTTATAGTAAACAACGTAATTTGTTACATCGCTATCTAGCCACCAAGAACTGGATGAGGTTTTTGATAGGAATTGAATTCATAAATGAATGTCAATGGATTATTAACTCTAGACTCATGCTTGGACAACCAAGCTTTACATCATTATAATGTCTTTATGTGTCATTTCTTTCTACAAGAGTGGTAAATGACACCATTTCTTTCAAAAGGTATTATCTTGAGATCAAATTGTTAGAATGATTGACAGTTTTATGAATTCCCTTATGAGTATGATTTTGGACTTTAAATCTACTATCCTTAGGATGTAATCCTTAACCTCATTAGAACCATCACACCTTATGTTGAAGAGTCCTTGTATTTATACCAATCTTGGTAATAGACAAGACATAATTTCAAGTCACCAAGACTTTCATCATCCTATTAACGGTGCAGTCAGCTGAAAAATGATTTTTAAGTGTTCCAAAAATGAAAAGTCTCATGGATGATGGACAAATTCAATTGCCTCTTCCCAAGCGGCAAGGAATATATTCTAATTCTATATAACTAACAGTGAGATTCTCAGCTTATTCAAAACAAGAGTAATATAAACATTTACCAACATCCATCTATGATAGAAAATCCTCTTCACTACTTAAAATTTGACCAATAGAAACCTCAATCACAATAGAGTTGCCATTATTGATAATATAACTTAATAACAAGCAGCATATATAATTGGCACCATGTGAGTACTATGTAACTAGAAAACCTTATAAGTACACATCTTGAAAGTTATACGCATTATCATATAAACACATTTGGGCAAAATACATGATATGCAATTGCATACTCTCCATATGACAACGATCATGAGAATATATTTTGACATTTCGCAAATTCACCACTTTTAGGTATATGAACCACTAGGGTCTATCACTCCTCAATCATATGTTGTACATGCATCCCTCCATGAACTAACACATAATTACCTCATTTGGGAGTATAAACATGCATCAGGATAGAAGACATCCCATTACAATATGAGACTAATGTTTCTCAAATTCAATCAAGTGTTCTACTTTGGGCAGTCACAACCCAATTGAATCATTGAAACTCTCTCATATCGGGGATATAAACTTTATAACTCACATTTACTCTATACATGTGGTTTTAGATTGGATGACAGGGGCAATTCGTCAATAAAATCACATATCATGCCAATCATATTGCTCCATTCATTAATACATGCTGAACCTTATACAGGTTATCAATGAATCAATGCTCTATACAATCTTTATGTGATGATATACATGTGAGCTCGCAACGTATTTCCAAAACCATAGAGAAATACATGAAAAATACGCAAAAAAACCCCCAAAATTACATACCTTAGGGTTTCACATGAATTTTCATATCCTTAAAGGCATCAAACCAATGCAAATAAATACACCACAAGGTAGGAAATTCACATACGAGCACACCCACATTAACCACGCGCCAAACGAACATCATACGCGCCCTCACGCATAGCTAGAGTGTGCGGCATGTTAATGGCACGTGCTAGCGTTCTAAACCAGTCCGACCGGCCAATGGTCGAATTGATCAACAACTCGATCGGCTAAGGGTTTGACCGATCAACAGTCTACCGGGTCGGGTCAACCCGGGTCGGGTCAACCTGGTCAACACCAAATCAGGTCTGTGGTGACGTCATTGGTGACGTCACATGCGACATGGTGGTCGCATGTAAGGCGACTTATGTGACATCATCATTAGACATTTGTCCATGGCGATGGCGAAGTCGGCGGATGACGTCACGGATGATGTCATCACCGCTAAGGTGGTCCACGCGTCGACACGCATGAGTGCTCATGCGAGCACATGAGGCTGCGCGTGTCGCCGACTCCTAGCACCACCTTGGCACGTGAGGCAGATTCCGACATTGTCTAATGATGTTCTACCCTCCAAAATTGTGACATCCAGATTTTCGAGTCCTGATTTCGATTAGATAAATTGGGCATTTCATCGGCGCGACTAAAGTGTTTTTCTTTGAGTTGGCCACTCACAAGATAACTAGACTAACTAGGTAAGCTATTAGGGACTTTAAGGCAGATAGACTGAGAAGTCGACCAAGAATCGACTTATCGACTGTGCTCATCTTTAGGGATCATTACGGCACAGTTAAAAATCGAATTAAAATCAGAGATAGGTCGGTTCGATTGAGATAAATGACCGATCATGGGTGACTCCACTAAATTGGAAAGCTTTTGTCGACTGGCACTAATTTGATTTTACTGTCGTTTTGGTACCCTGTGTTCGTATTTGAATCTCGAGATTTTCACGACAACCGAGAATCACCAATGGGTTGAGTGGGTTCATCGTGGCTTGAAGAAAATTGACCACAGGTCATTTGTCCTAAAAAGTTCTGAAAACTACATGGTAGCCTAGGTCACACTACAAACGCATCAGAGTAAAATTAATCGCTAATCTGAGTTTGATTTCAAAAATTGAAGATTCTATCTTGTCACTATAGATTTTAGGAATGTCACCTCAGTCTCAGAAGATTTTTCTGACAACCGAGATTCTTTGGGAAAAAGTCAATTTAGGACCGTTTTCCTTCAGTTGAAGCCAAGGATTGTGAAATTGAGAAGCATGAGAGATTCTTGAATGAGGAAAATAATCAGTTTGATAAGTAAGACATCAATTGATTTTTTAAAGTTATTTGAGAAAATTCAATAGGGAAATTGGATGCAGAAATGCAAGTGGGGACCGAGACTCTAATATGAAATTCTTTTATAATCTATGAGCTTATTCAAAAGAAAATGAAATAAGAATTTTCTATTTGAGGAGATTCTTTTCTTTTGAATTTATTCCCATTTCATTTTCCCCATTTGGCCAAACACCTTTTTCCCCACAAGCTCTCTCTTCTTTCTTTCTTCCTCTCTCTCTCTCTCTCTCTCTCTCTCTCTCTCTCTCTCTTTTCCCCTCGTGCGAAAACCCCCCATCGACTCCCTCTGCCAGTTCCAACTTTGCTTCCCCACCTTTATGACTTTTCAAACTTATCCTCTCTCCCTCTCTTATCACTTCTTCTTCTCTCTCGATACTCTCTCTCTCTCCCTCACCATTCAAACGAAGATAGAAATAGAGGAAGAACAGAAGCCACCGAGAGAAGAGGAAGACTAGATCAGCTCGTCGTTGCTGCCCGCGCTCCACCACCCGCACGTCACCCGTGCGCTCCACCGCTCGCCGTTCACCTCCACCTCTCCGTTACTCCCCTTAGTCACCGTCAACACTCCCTTTCTCGTCCTCTCTATTTTGGACGAAGACTAGTGGAAACAGAAGCAAAAGCAGCAGCGGACATCGCCTGGGATCGGAGCTGCTGTTATCGTCGGTCACCCGTCCCCGTGCAAGCACGCGTGTAGCTGTGCTTGATCGTGCCTCTCACCACCCCGTCATGCGACCCTAGCTTCCAGCCGCCTCTGTTCAGCTCCATTTTAGCCATCACAGGCCATGGTTTGGCCACCTCCGGCCATCGTATGCCGCCATCTCGACTCGCTGGTGCTCCGCCTGGCCCTAGCTGCCCTTGCCATGCCATCTCAACCCCGAATTTGGCCCCAACCAGCAGTGAACCGAGAGGAAGAAAATGGGTATGGCAGCAACTATTTGGCCCGTTTTGGCTGTCTTCCTGAGGTCGGATGCTCGGCCCGCTTTGAGGAAAGTCGATCCTCGCGTCGATCCCATTGTTTGGAGTAAGTTTTACTCACTAATGCCTTCTTAGTTTGCTAATTATACTTAAATATTTATTAGATTTAATTAAGTGCAATTAAGTGGTTAGATTAGAGTAGATTAGTGATTATTAGATAATTGGGATGCATGTTAGTCAATTGGATTGTGCAATTAGCGAGTAGGCACATAATACTATTTATTGATTGCTACTTGAGATTTTTCCCGACCCTTATCAGGTGTTAATTAGGCAATTCGGACATAGGTGGAATTTTTAGGAATTAAATATTAATTTTCGAAATTAATTATTTAATTATTTATTTTCTAAAAATTCAATTGGGATGGCCCGTGATTGGGATTTTATGCTGATAATCGTGGTGCAGTCCATTTATTTAATTGAGCTTTATATTGTGCTAAATTGAATTGATTGTATTTATTTATTTAATTTTCGAAATTAATTATTTAATTATTTATTTCCCAGAAATTAAACTAGGATGGTCATTGACCGGAATTTTGTGCTGATTGTCGTGGCGCAGTTCATTTATTTAATTGAGCTTTATTTTGTGCCGGATTGAATTATTTGTGAAATTGGGAATTATTCTTTAATGGAATAATCTTTAGTTATTAATTGGAAAAGTGTCAGTTGACAACACCAAAAGTGTTTTGGTAGACTACAGATAATGGTGGGATTTGTGGAAAGGAAATTATATTATTTTGGCTAAGGCCGACCGTGTGCCCACGCACAGGTATTTTTATCAAAAAGGATAAAAATGGCTATTTGATTAAATGATTATTTTCAGCATATTATAAAAGTATGACTGGCAGCTTCTGGTGAGCATATATATTATTTTCGGCATACTATAAAAAGTATGGCTGGCAGCTTCTAGTGAGCATATATATTATTTTCGGCATACTATAAAAGTATGGCTGGCAGCTTCTGGTGAGCATATTATTATATCATATCAATGGATCTTGCAGTTTCTGGTGAGCATCGGGGGTATACTATATCATCTTACGGGCTTTGATATGTCAGCTTAGCAAGAGCAGTATACCGGTGTACTATCTCAGCCTACGGGCGATATATCAGCTTAGCGAGAGCAGTATACCTTAACCCTATCAGCTTAGTGCAAGCTATACTATTTATATATCAGCTTAGAGTGAACAGTCCTAGACTATGGTTGGACTTATAGATAGTATTGAATGTGCCGACCAAGTATGGGTCGTGATGACATGTAATCGACTGGGTCGATTGATTATTGGTTCATTCTGATGATGTGAATTGATTGATCGAATGGAAGTGACCTGAGTGGTCTTGTTGACGTGTAATCGACTAGGTTGATTTGATCGGTGCTTCGATCAGTGATGTGATTGCTTTGGTGCCTATTTGATATGTGCTAATATGCAGATGGAATTTGAGGCCAAGGTAAGTCCTCTAACTCATGTTGTGCATAGCAGCCCTAAGGTGTTTTAGTTTACTAATCAGGTCTTAGTGGGGTAGAACTTGCTGAGACATGGTCTCAATGGTTATTAAATAACCATTTCAAGAACCTGATGAGGAGCTTGAGGAGGAGGAATCTGAAGAGGAGAACCCTAATGTGGAACCAAATGAGAAGGAAGATTTGGGAGAAGAAGATGATCATGAGTAGGATCCTGAGTACAACCCAGATGAGGACTGAGATCCCATCTTGTTTTGTTAGACCTTGATTATATGTGGATAAGGGTTAGGTCGGACCCTTGAGAATAGTATTGCATTATATACTATGAGGTGCTTGTATAAAAGAGTAGTTGTGAATTTCAGTATGAAAATTTTGGCATACTTTTCTATCCTATTGTTTTATTGTCTGGGAATTTATAACTGCTTGCACATGTGCATATATAAATGAAAGGGTCGGCGATACATAGTCCTAGGATATCGCATTTTAAAATCGACCAAAGGTAAGGGATGTGTGCATGCCTAAGGATCGGAGCATGACAAAAATGCTCGTATGGAAGAGTAGAAGACATTTATACAATCAAAATTTACTTTCACCGGACAAAAATTCACGAAACCGAGCGAAATGTTCCAAGGGTAGGTGAAATTTGAAATTCTCATTGCTGGTGCATTTGGCCTCCGCTAGAGGCGTGCCACCCACCGAAATGCTTGGCTCGACAAGAGAAATCCAAATACACAATCGAAACCAAGTTTCAACGGATGAAATTTCTGAAAACAGGCCATAAGCAACAGTTCGGGTTCTTGGCTACGAGGCTCTAATACCAAATGTTGGCCGTTGAAGCGGCTTCCCAGGATCGACATAGCTATAAAACCGAACATGTAGGAGGAGAATACAAAGGTTTGTGTACCTAATTTGGAATCTATCGTTTTTTAGGTGGAATGATGACGATCCAATGCTTAAACGATGATATGACGCTCAGGTTCTTTTCCTCTATGACCCTCGATTCCTGGCTTGATGAGACCGCCACTCACAGTTTGCCTTATGTGAGGGGAGAGAGAGTTCGTGGAAGAAATGAGGGCTAAAAGAGGGACCTTAGCCCTATTTATAAAGTTTTGGATGGGCCCTCTCATCACGGGACGAGCCCAACTCGGCCCACACAATGCCAGGCCCATATTCGATCATTAAGAAAATCTTATACCTTACCTTATTAGACCAGCCCCATAAAACGGTAATTACAATCTCAATTAATGTAGCCCACATGAGGAAAACTCTTACAGGGTTGTCAACGAAGCTTGCGCACGGCTGAGGCTCCCTCTTCTTCTCCGTTCAATCCCAGCTATCACTTTCTCTCGGCCCTTCACTCACTCGGATCTCTCTCTTTAAACTAAGCTCTCTCTCGCTCTCTCCTTGTGTCTGCCCTCAAGCCCTCCGGTTCTCACCCTCTACAAAACGTTGCTCTCCTTGGCACCAAAACCCAAAAAAGCCTCAACCAAAAAAACTTGTTTCCTCCCCCTCTCCCTTTCATTGTTGCTCTCTCTTGGCCAAAATCCCAGCCAAAGAAACCCCCCAGAATGAGCCCTCCTCTCTCCCTCTTAAAGGTGACTAAAAAGCGCGCATGGCTTCTACCGCTGTCGGCTTGTTGGTCAACCTGATCCCGGCCATCGAATCATTACTATTTTTGCTTTCTACTCTCGTACATCTCTGTTGCCAGAGAGAAGCATGCGTTGCATGAGAGAGGGAGGAGGAAGAAGATGGTATGTGGGCTGGGCTAAGGAAAGAAAAAACAAGTTTGGCCCAAGTAAGAAAAAGGAAGGAGGGAAGAAGAAGGGAAAAGAGAGAAGGCCGAACTGGCCTAGCCCTAGCCCGATCTCACTTTCTTTTTTTTTTTTAATAATATTTTTTAAAATTTGTTTTAATTAATTTTACTTTTTTTAATAAAAGGCTCAATTTCTATTAATGCAAATGCCTCTAAAGTCTTTATGCCATGCAATTTAATGAAAACATGATACATTTTAATGAAAACTATTTTCTTTACTTTTTACTTCTTCTTTTTTAAATCTTTTTTTAGAGACTAATCCCTAGTTGTCTATGCATTTAAGTTTTAATAAAAATGACAAAATTTAGGTGTCAATAGGCCCGGCTTCCAATTTTTAACCAATTAGTCCTTATCCAAAAGTTTCAAGCTTGCCAATAAATTGCAAATAATTGAGGCGACACCCAATATGTTGGTCTTGGAATCCTCGAAAGTTTGATGCCTAAAATTGAATTAAAATTCATGGTTAAAATTGATTTAATGTGACTTTAGAATGACCTAAACTATCTTGTGGCTTTTAGGAGTTTTCACACAGTTGACCCGTGGTTGATAATTTTCAATCCATGTTCACACCTCTTCAATTATGGATGACCTTTGGTTGTCATGTGATCGCGAGGAATTGATGACTACCCGTGAGTACAAGATCAATAGAAAATCAGTTTATTGTCGTTCGCAACGAGTGTCATAATCGTGTAGAATCATTTGTAGACCGACTACGTACTTCTGTCGAGTCGATTTATATTTGTTTGCTAATTGACTTATAACAATGTAGTATTGACCTTTGTCGATTCTTATAGTCAAGTGGTCTATCCCTAATTGAATTCTCTGGTCTTTCACGTTCTAATCCTTTATGGCCTCTCTCAGTAGATTAGTTAATTCATGAGTGATCAATTCAAAGTAATTTAATTATCTGTGCATTGATAAAATAACTATTTCATATACATTGAGAATAGTCGAATTTCGGGATATCACATGTCCAGTATCTCCTAACAACTCAAATAGACATAACATGGAAAGTTCTGTCCAAAAATACCTTTGGGATGACCGGTGAAGAGAGGATGCGGATTCTGCAGATTTTGCTACTCTAGTGCTCATCCCGCGGGTCACTTTCATAATGTCTCTATCAACTTCCCATTATTTAACTTGATAATATTTCTTTGTTGCCGGTGATTCGCTAATTCCAGTTGAAAACGAGAATTAATTGAATACTCTTCATGAACAGAGGTTTTTGATGGTGAGGTCCCTTTGCATTGTTGACACTCACAAAATTCAACTTCATACGCATAGAATGTAAAGGACACGAGAGAAATATGTACCCCGTGCTGCGGATTCTTGAAAGAGGATATATCTGAACAACCGCACAAGCAAATCAGGTTGTCGTGGCCACAGCTGCGATGGAGCAGAACATGGTGGTGGGAAGCATCAGGTTGCTGGTTCTTCAGGTGTGCGTCAGTAGACAGTGAGCAGCAGCTTCAACTGAGCAAGACCGGCGGTTCGGGGAATTGCTGCATTAGTGACGATGGGCAGCAAGGCTCGGCAAAGAACAGCGTCGTCTAGCGTCAGGGCGCAAGCAGGGCAGGCGGCTGGCCTGTGGTGGCGGAGGACTTGTGGGGGCCGTCGAGTCTTTGGGGAATTCGCTGTATTGTCAGTGAAGCCACTGGAATTTCCATGCCGAAGGGTGTGTGGAGTGCTCGTTTGAGGATCCTTAAATGTATTTGAGACCCGACGGCAGATGAAGATGATTTTATTTCAAGTGAGATAGTGATGATGATGACTCAAAGTACTGATATAAGCGAGATCGGCGATGAGATGATGATAATTTTTTCTTTTTTTGATATTCAGCATCCAGCCCGGCACACCTCATGGGTGCTCACGGCCACCGCTGGTCCGAAAGGCCAACGGAGACCCATCGACTATACTTGGAGGGAGGCTAGCACAAGACCCCAACACCCATAACCTCCCTCTTAAGTCATGTTAGCAACGAGGGGATTCGAACTCTCGATCTCTGCAGTGAAGGAGAGAATGGATACCAACGCGGCTGCCCATGGTTTGGGTAGATGATGATAATTCAACTCCAAAAAAAAAAATTATGTTTGAGTCCTTAGGTATTTCATCGCCCGCATCTTTCTCTCTCTCAATTCTCCAATTCATCAGTTCTTATCTTCGGCCTTTGACCAAGGATCAGTCCCTCCAATCTTCTCCTTTTCTATTCATTGTCCCTCTCTCTTGAATCTCGCGAGTTTTCTTCGAGAACCTCCAAACTTTCGTATCCTTCCATTATGAAACTTACGG
This sequence comes from Eucalyptus victrix, assembly GCA_016097545.1. NCBI lineage: Eukaryota > Viridiplantae > Streptophyta > Magnoliopsida > Myrtales > Myrtaceae > Eucalyptus > Eucalyptus victrix. The sequence continues at coordinate 34,290,061 of CM027837.1, forward strand.
CTGGACCTCGGTCTCTATATTTTAAAACCTCGATCTTCAACGTCATAAAAGTCCTAGGATGCAAAGAAACGCAATAAGGATCCAAATTATAAATGATATTTTTTGTTTACTGGTCAAGGTTGACTCCTAATTTTTTTTATGCAATAATGATCAATTAAGGTAGCTAAAATTTAAATTTCAACAAAAGAAGAGAGAAATATGGACCCCGCTTTGCAAACTCTTGAAGCTTCCTTGTCATAATCCTCACAAACTTTTATAGATCACTGCTTTTACTCGACTCGTGGATCAATCCTTTCGTACCATCCAGTGGGGGATCACATTCCAATACTAAGACAATCCAGCACAAGAAAATAAATAGCAACGTCGCCTATAATTTAATTGTCCAAGAATAACATCTAACACCCACAACAAAGCCTTTCACGTATACGTGTCTTTTGCATGGCGAGTGGTGAAAAAGTACCAAAATTATGTAGAGAATGGGACTGTCTAGACAGTAGATCCTATGGTTTTATGAGAAGTATGACATGTTACAATATCTCGAGTATTGTATGTCAAAAACTTTCGCTAACACTCGAGAAAATTTAATTGGCAACATGCATACTTAAACATATTATAATTTGCCCAGTTGATGTTTCCAAATGAAGCAGTGGTAATTAAAATGATTAATGGGAACATCTAGAAATAAGAATGGAGATGGGTCGCTACATTTGATATGATGCTCCTATTGATGCCTCAACTACTTCTTAATAGTTGAAGGATGTAAATGAGGTAGACATCAACAATTGTGATATATCGATACACTCAAGAAAGTATCAGGTTGAGATTAGCAGTTCTCGTTCCACTTTAAATCATCTAATGTCATCGTAAGTTAATTTTGGCATATCTATTTTGGGGAATTTGGAAATTATTGTCTTTATGCCATAGGGTACTTATGAGATAGGTAATAAATGTACTATACCAATATATAAGACAATTATATATGGATTTTGTAGAGACTGCAATTGATTTTTCTCCACATTGAAAAGAATGTCACTTACTACTTATGTTTTTATATTAACGAGAAATATTTAGACGTTTGGCATGATTAGTCCCTGTGAATGCATGTATCCCGCCCATATACGTTTTATTGGGTTAAACGAACATAGGATTTAGATAAGAGGCAAAATGATAGGTAGGTCTGAGACCAACCAGGCACAGCATAGGTTTTCCATTAAGAAACAAAACCTATCCAAATTACTAGAAAATCGCCGCATACTTAAGAGTTCTCGAAATCCTTGTCAGCCCTCCGCCTCTCTCTCTCTCTTTTCTTTGCAGTCTTAACCATGGTCATGCAGCCACAAATTACCGACGTCGTGACCATATGCTTCTCATTGCCAATAATATCACAATCGTTCTATCTAATGTGATGCATGACGAGTTCTAGATGGTGCGATTCCTTATGAGAGGGAGTTGGGTTTGGGGGGTGGGAAGGAGAGGGATGCTCATCGGCCAACTTCCTAATTTCCCAAATCTATCCATTTTTCCTAAAGGGGCATTTAGTGAATCTGATGCAGACACTAAAATGAATTTGGATCCTTATAGATGTTGTAGAATCCACATGATGATTCATATTTGGTTTAGTACATATAGCACGCTTATCTAATAATTTCTCCTCGGCAAACTAGGACGATAGCTGAGTTGGTCTCAGCACTCTTCCTTCTCTTCTGAAGGAAAGTCCAGTAAATTTACAGCATATTTGGTTGCAGTCATCAAATAAGACTATAATTTAATAATTACATTGGAAGTGTATATTTGGTTTGAGTAATGCGTTACCTATTGCACCGTTGTTTATGTGAATAACATATGTAATAAGGGGGAGTAACTTCCAAATTTCCAAAATACCCCTAAAATTAGAATTAGTGAAAATATCATGGTTATCATTTTAATAGTCAATCACGATCTTCAAATTGAATCGCCGGCATATGTATCATTAAATAAAAGGTTTATTATATCATAATTATTTCTACTGTAATAATTTCTATATAATATGATTAAAAGTTAAGCACACAAATGTGATTGTGTTAAGATAAATACTACATTTTATTATAGTAATTACCACTTTTATAAACAATTGGAAGGGTAATACCCCATATATATTAATAATATTTGTTTTAATATATAAATAAAACTCATATTCAAAAGGTTCGTCATTCACCATTGAAGCCAGCTCTTTGCAGGCAAAATAGTTTAGAGATGCAACTCTGCTCGGTTAGTTTTTTACCGGGAATTTTTTCTTTTTCCCGTAGCAAACTATGGCTCCGATAAAATGCCTTGCTCTAATATATGTTTAATTCACTGATGTTTTTATCAAGTTTCAATTGTGTGCCAAAAAAGAAAAAAAGAAAAAATTTAAAAATATTATTAAAATTATCTATGTCAATGCTGGCTATATCATGTAGGCCAACTGGTGCTGCAGGAGCAATATTCATCCAAAATTAGCATGAAGGACTAAATTGACACCATTAAAAGATTTGATATTAAATTAGTATAAATCCAATAGGTTTAATACTTTACTAACACTTCTGTCAACGAAATTGCCATATAGGTCTTATAATCATTGTTGCAAGCACGTGTTCTTTACTTCCTTTTATTGGTAGGAGTTTCGATTTCTATAATGGTATTTGGATACGTATGCACCCGAATCGTGCTCATGGAAGGATCAATGATTTAGTAAAACTACATTTGTATAATTATCATCAATTAAGTTATGCTTTTGTGGATATGAATCCTTACAATTTGAAATAAGCCTATGCAACTAAGAACTTATATAGCAAACAACGTCAAAGGCAAATAGGATCCTCTATCATAATACCAAGGAGAGAATGCTATGCTCCTAGTCAAATCATTTATGTGAAGAAATTCGTATAGTTATCTTATACATCGTGATAGGATAATGAAGAAGGTCGTGCAATATGTAATTGGCCCTACTTTTTGCCCGTATTTCTTCCATGCCTCATCCACTCTCCCTGGATGGTCCCTCGTTCTTTCCCTTATCTCACAAGCCCAAAATTTTCCTTTCCTTTTCTTTGCAAGCGTTGCAGATTAAGTCTTTGAAAGTCCAAGCGATGGTGGAATTTGACCGAGCTCTCCTTCACAATTCAGCCGTGATCTAATCATCAATCGAATTCCACGCACGATCTTGAGAAAGGCCAAAACCGTCCTGCATGCCTTCATGCTTACGAAACAAAATCGCCAACACAACGTGACCATCTCCCATAAGAGTGCACATACTTATGTGCCCAAATAACGTGTAAATAATGCCGAATCATCCTCAATCGGACTCACATCTGAGCATGGACAACACACCACTCAGCCCTTTATCAATATTAGACACGAGCATGCATGGGTCTGGCGAGGAGTTTGCATCTATCCCACACAGTTCGCTCCTACATTTATACTCTAATATAATCGAAATGATATGCAAGTCAAGTCAAATACAATATCAGAGTTTTGTTATGGTTCCTTTGTTGAGATAGTCTTCGTTTAGAAATTCGCTATTTCCTATACTATGCTTCAAATGCATTGCCATGGCAGAGTTCAGTTTTTATTTTCTTAAAAAATTGGTGTTCGAATGCCTTTAGAAGATAGTTGACTTAACAGTCCTCTAAAAGTTTATTGACCTTTGAGATAGAGCCCCTTTCACTTCTGTGGTTATGCTATTAAGTTTACTACTTGGCGTAGCAAATTTTTTGTTTGTGTATTTGCTATTAAGTAGAAACCCAAGCTATGAGACTTAAGGCTCTTAGTTGTACCTTAGTTGGCATTTTCTTTCTTTTCATAATTATGTTACTAAACCTGTGATATCCCGAAATTTAGCCCTATTTCGAAATATATGAAATGGTTATTTTATCGATGCACTTATGGTTATTTTATTCTGAACCAATCAGTTACAAGTTAACTAATATATTGGGTGAGGCCATAAATGGTTAAAACGCGGAAGTCGAGAGAATTCAATCAAGGATCGACCGCTCGACCATAAGGATCAACAATGGTCAATATTATATTGTTATAAGTCAATTAACAAACGAATATAAATCGAGTCAACGGAAGAACGTAGTCGGTTCACGGGTGATTCTGCATGATCACAGCATTCGCGTCGAATGACAATAAACTAATTTTTCTATTAATCTTATATTGATGGTACATAATTGAACATTTGTGATTATATGACAATTGAGGGTTGTCCACGGTTCAAAAAAGCACAAATGTGGATCGAAAATTATCAACCACGGGTCAATCGCACAAGAACCCCTAAAGCCACCTGATAGTTTAGGTCATACTAAAGTGCCGTTCAATCGACTTTTAACCATGAAGTTTAATTTGATTTCGGGCATTGAACTTTCAAGGGTCATAAGACTAGTTTATTTGATGTCACCTCATTATCTGTTAAGTTATCGGTAAGTTCAAAATTTTTGAAAAATGAATTGTTGGATGAAAAATTGAAAGTCGGAAAGGAAAACTGGACCTAGTGGTAAAGTTGCAATTTGTTGGCCATAATTTTGGCTTAAAAAATAAAAGGAAAAGAAAAAGAAATTGTGGGGACAAAGAACTTCGCTACGAGGGTTTTGGGGAAGAGTTGGTGTGAGAAATGATAAATTTTGGAGGAAAAAATCTTAGGAAGCCTTCTCTCTCTCTCTCTCTCTCTCTCTCTCTCTCTCTCTCTCTCTCTCAGGTCCATTCTATAAGTGCTAGTATGAACATCTATAGGAGGTGAACAGGTATGAAGACAATTTTTCACAAGGAACAATAAAAATAATTTGATTTTAAAACTGAGTCTGAAAAACAACAGACTTTGAGCGAGTTCAAACTTTAGTAGTTATATAGAAATACGAACAAAATAAAGGAGTTTAGGGAAGAGAATAAGAACACAGAATTTATAATTGTTTGGCTTAGATCAAGCCTACATCCACTCTCCACACTAACGGCCTTCAAGCTGGATTCCACTATGAATTAAAAGAGATTTTATAACATTGTGATCTCAACTTCTTAGTGATGAGTCTACTACTCTTTCACGAAATCACACTATAAAATTCTCTCTCTTTTGAGTACAACTTTGAGTTCAGAATATTGAATGACAGGAAAATGGTAAGCTTCAAACTTTGAAATTTTTCTTTCACGCACTCTATCGAACAACTAGAGAGTCCACCTTAAATGCTCCTTCATGCCTTATCGACCGTCGACACTTTCCAAATGAATTTTTCCAATCAGAATCAATTAAGGAGATCTTGAGCCATTTGAAGATTGTGCAAGCCCATCAATCATGTTCGTCCATACAATCAGGATCTTGATTTCCATAAGTAGATACCTTCCAAATTTACTTATCTTCAAAAAGATTGGATGTATCGAAATTGATTTCAATAAAAATACACAATCTTGTAGGTGAGATATCTAACCAAAAAGCCATCCATAAGCCATACAAACCAAACTCCTGAAGAGATAAACAAAATCTCACATCTAGATAAATCTTCATTCTTTAGTAGCGTTCAATCTGGAATTTGTCGGTGTGGGCAGACTTTGACACTAAAGTCTTGTAGTCTTTAGACTTTGTTACTAAAGTCTGGCCGTCTTCAAACTTTGACACTAAAGTCTGACCATCTTCAGACTTTGACATAAAAGTCTGGAAATCTTCAAAATAGACTTTGGATAAGCTTTGTCAGCTTCAAAATATTAAAGAGTTTTCTCCAACACATCCCCCCCCACCCAATTTCTGCCTCCTCCTCCTCCTCCTCCTCCTTTGCTTCTCCTTCTTCCCTCAAACTTCTTCCTTCTCTTCCTCCTTGCGCCAACCCTCATCACCACCACCACACCACCATCCTCATCCACCATCTCCACCACCTGCAACACCACTGCACCATCATCACCATCACCACCATCTTCAAGCCCCACCAAGCTTGGTACCCCTCAACTTCACCGATCTGCCATTGTTGCCACCGCACCACTGCCGCCCCCTCAACACCTTCACTTCACCCACGTCTCACACATTGTTCGCTATTGCTGTTGTTCCGTTGGTTCACCAAGCCGAGTACCTTCCCCCTTTCTTTGTAGTTGTAAGTCTGGGAAGGCTTTGCCACCGCCGTTTGAGTTCTCATTCAAGTCAGGAATGCTGTATTCTCGACGCCGTCGCGCTACCGTCACCGCGAGCTCGCTGTCACCAAGAACCCAAAAGTTAACTTCCTAATCGTGGATTAAGATGTTAATTATGATTAGGGGTAGATTAGTATAGAGATCATGACAATTAGTATTAGTTAATTTTAGTTTAACCTTAATTACAATTAAGGACAGTTTAGATTAAATTTAAGTGTGATTAGTTTAAAAAGTACAATTAGATTAATTAATTGTATTTAGACTAATTAATCGAGTTTAGTTTAATTAATAGTAATTTATTTGATTAATCATGATTTATTTTTATTTAATCGTAATTTTTTAATTAATCATGATTATTTTAATTAATGGTGATTAGTTTTAAATTAATTATAGTTAGGTTAATTAATTGAGTTTAGTCTAATTAATTGTAATTAGCTTAATTAATCATGATTAGCCTAATTAATCATTATTAGTGTAATTAATGATGAATTAGCCGTTAAGTAGAATTTATGCTCATTTTTCTAGGATGAGATTGTGCTTATTTCAGATTGTTTGAGTTGCTAATGCTATGTTATTAATTGCTCAATTATAGGTTTTATTTATTATTTCCAAAAAAGGGTTTTATGGGCAAGAAAACAGAGAATTTTGAGGTGTCGGGTTTGGATGCCAAATTTTACGTGCTAAATAAAACAACTGAATTTTAAAATGGAAGTGTACAAAGTTTGACGGGTTGATGTCAAATACATGGCCACATACAAATATTTTACTGGGATTTTTAAGTAAATTGCCAAAGTTGTATTTGAAAACGAACTCTTTTGTTATGGGTTAATTAATGGCAATAAGAATTTGTTTGATTATTGGTATGCTTTAGTGATCATTTAATTGAACCCGTCATCCAATAGGAGTTTGGGGGTGATTCCCGATTTTTATCAGATGCCCGGTAGGGGCTTGGATGCTAAGTCACAATTGAGGCTGGATCGATGCTCCTTTATGGAATGCCATCTAGGTGGGGGTTCTAGATGATACCATGCTCAATAGAGTGGGACGATGCCCAGTAATGTCAGAAGACCACCGATTTTTGTGTTGACTGTAGCCCGGAGGGTCGTAATAATTAGAACACGTGTGTTGGCAATGCATTTGGAATATTTCAAATGTGTTATGATTATTATTTATGTGCATTGCATTAATATTGCCATGAGAAATGTACTAGTATGCAGGAGTGTGTCAAGGCAAGGTAAGATTGTATGTCATTGTGTGTTTAGGCTGCCTCTGAGGCCAATTAATTTTCTAATCGAGGTTTAGGAAGTTGACTTGCTGAGATTTATATCTCACCCCATTGTTGTTAATTATTTTCAAGGCTGTAGCATGGAGAACTACCAAGCACGGTTATGATGGGTGCGAGATGCGACACTTTTTGGCTAACCTTACCGTTAGTGAAATTCATGTTAACCTTGACCCTAGTAGGTTTTTTCATTTTTTTTTCATTTTTTTTTTTGAGTTGGTTGGTAGGAAGTTGCCCTTTGGAATAGGCTTGTAATTGTTAAACTTTCTAGGGTTAATAAGTAATAAATAATGGTTGTGCCTCTGGAAATATTTTCTATGTTTTACTATCCCTGCTGTGATGATTGATTAGGTGTTATTTATTTGAGTTGCTTTCGCATGCGTTTGATTGAAAAATAAAAAGAATGGGTCAACAATACATCTTAGGACGTTGCAATTTTAATCGACCATCGTGGGATGTTTGTGTACTCGGGATTTGGGGCATGACAAAACCAACATAATCCAACTTAGCTGTTTTGGTTTAACAGCATACCTTTAACTCTAATTGAAAGAATGATTGCATCCTGATTTTCGCCATTCAATGTCTCCATAAAAGAGATGCACCATGAAATTCCTTTTGCATTTGCCTAGTTGGTTTATCCATGAACAAGTGGTACTAGGTTAGGGCTGAGGTTCTTAGATTTCTTATGAGAAAGCACTTTTGAACAAAGACGAATGACTGAACCATCGTGTATGTCTTTTAAGCAACAAAAAATGACCTATTAACTTTCCTGCCAATAAGGGAAAAGCTCAGGATAGATTTGAAAAATTCGACAAAAGGTTGCATGATTTCAAGTGACTTTATATATTGATTTATATATAGGCTTTTAAGGATAGGTAGTGCTATATGAAATAAATGCAAAATCCCATATGCTAGAAAGCAAAAAGTCTTAAAGTAAATGTTACTCTAATTACACCCTTGCTTCTTTTTGCTTGTTATTGAGGCGGTAATAATGAATAAGAGAATGGAAGAAAGAGCGCTTGAAAAGGCTCAATGCGAGGAGGAAACGGTATGTTTGGTGCATTCGCCAAAGCAAGATTTCTCTTGTTGAATTGGTGATGGGTGTGAAACTCTAGAAGTTTTACTGTTAAAGAGCGAAAATTTCTATGTATCTGCTTATTGTAGGCAATGCTAGCCAAAGAGTGTGCCCGAGCAGAGTTTCAAAATTGGAAGAAGAAATAAAGGAGGTATGGCTACTGGTTATTATGTATTTCAAGTTCTACATCTCCTGTGATCTAGTCTTCAAAGGCATCATTTTGACAATCGTTTTTCTCAATATGGTGAGTCTTTCACAAATTTTCTCTTGCAGTTTCCTTTTGATCAAAGCAAAGTCAAGTCAGAGATCAGATTGCATGATAAGCGTGTAGAAGCATTTGATATTTTCTAAGCACCTCAATGGTTCATATTGTTTTCCTCAATATTGATTGTAATGAACCTTATGTGGTCATCAAGCTGACAATTCAGTTTATTCCAATATTAAATTGCCTATTCTCGCGACTTTGTGCTTCCTTGCCATTCCTACTCGTGTTTTATTTCCTTTGAAAAGCTAAATGATTTGTTGCATGTACAGGATATTGGGGATAAGTATATTAGAAGTGCCAAAAGTTGTGTACAGTGCTCACTTTGGTACCAAAAATTTCCATTAAATCACTTAAGTGTCATACCTAAGAAAAAATGATCACTTTAGTGCCATCAGCGAGAGATTTCGGCTAAATTTGTTACGTGGCTTTTACATTAAAAAAAAAAAAACTGATGTGGCACAAATTTAAGAAGACTGTCCATATGAAATGGCATAAACAACGTCATTTTCCTTTATCCCTGAGAAACGACGTCGTTTTTCCATTATACATAAACTCCCTTATAGAAATGACACCACATATCTCTATGGCCAACACGGAATCACTAAAGGGGGAGTAGAAAATGGTTTGTTGACAACGCATACAAACTACGATTCTCACTCAACGCCAACCGTAGCTCGCTCACCCACCTTTGCTCTTATGTCGTCGCTCAACCACCATTGCTCGCCCATCGTTGCTCAACCACCATCGTAGTTGCACTGTCGTTCACTATCGTTTGGTGGCTATGTTTGTCACGCCCTGATTCTCGAGTGTATACCCATCCCTCACTGATCAATTAAATAGCGACGTCCTAAGACGCATCACCGCCCATTCATTTTTAATACGCAAGCGAAAACATATAAATAATCCCTAAACAATAAAACAATGGGATAGGAAAATAGGACTAAAAATCTCAAACCTGAAAAACCATCACACTTATATACATATATAACAACTAAGTCATATATATACACATACAATACACTAATAAGTCAGGTTCTATTCAAAGCCAGTCCAATAACAAAGTCTAAAAACAGGGGTGGGGATTTCAATCCTCCTCTAGGTCCTCCTCTGGATCCTTCTCGACGATCTCTCCTTCTTCCTTGCTCCAGCTGGAGCCCACGACTAAGTACATTGGAGAGTTAGAATCTCCCTCGAGCTTGGGATCCTTTGCATCGACCACTGATCTACCCTTGGGATCTACCGTCCCCTTCCCGAACGTAACCTCCAAAACGTACAAAGGTACATCAGATTCTGGCATCAGACCCTCCCTTCATCCATCATTGTAATGGCGATACCATGCCCAGTATTCATGGAGCACCTTGTGGGGTAGGCCCTTATCAACCCAGACAGTGGATTTCATTAGTACATATTCTAATCCTTCAGGGTGGTGGTGTATTGGAATGTGATAACCTATTTCTATGAATTTCTTAGGCTGACCAAACCGCTCGAGAGGAGCTGGAGGTGCTGCTATCTATGGACCTAAAATGTTATCTCACAACGGAGTGAGATGACGTCTCAGCGAGTTCCACCCCTTAAGATCCGACTAAGAAGCAAATACGCCTTAAGGGCTGCCTAAGCACACCACAGGTTAGAGGACTTACGTTGGCCTTAATTCCATCCTGCAAATCAATATCATTTACAAATGCTTCAAATCACATCAACCAATGAATTCATAATATCATATCAAATCATTGATCAATCGACTTAGTCGATTACATGTTACTAGGACCTTCTCTTAGTCGGCCAAATCGATATTACCTAAAAGTCTGCTCATATCAGGATTGCTCTCTCTAAGCTGATGTTAGATAATATAGCTCGTGCTAAGCTGATAAGGTATACTGCTCGCAATCTAAGCTAATATATCAGAGCCCGTAGGTTGATATAGTATATCAGTATACTGCTCGTAATCTAAACTGATATATCACTCATATGCTAATATAGTATACTACCCTAACCATTTAATCAATTCATTATTTTTATCATACCCGATAAAAATACTCGTGTGTTGGTACACAGTCGGTCTTAGCCAAAATACCATAATTTCACTTTTATACCTCCCACTTCTTTCAACAGTCCAAAATAGATTTTTGGCCCTATAGACCGACGCTCAATAATTTTCCAATTAATTACCAAAATTAAACCAATTTAGGAATAAAATCATAAAATCATAATCAGGCAAAATTAGCACAAATTAAAGCTCAAATAAATAAACATATTGCACCACAATAACTAGCATAAAATTCTAGTCACCGATTATCCCAGTCTAACTTCTAAAAAATAAATAATTAATCAAATAATTACGAAAACTAATTATTAAATAGCAATAAATCCAACTTAAGCCCGTAAAATTTCCAAATCACTCTAGATAAATACTAGAGTTTGTGTAGGCCCTAATTGCACTAACTAACCACATAACATGCATCGGTAAATAATTAAATTTACTAACTAATCGAACTATCCACCTCAACTATGCTTAACTTAATCTAATAAGCTCTTAAGTGCCATTAACCTACTAAGTGAGGATTAGTGAGTTAAACTCACCTGTTCGGCGATCTGGTCGGTGCAATTCGTTGAGGACACAACGGGGGTCACTTCTCTCCAAAGCATAGGACGGTAGGTGCAACTGTGATAAGATGATCTGCAGTTCAATTAAAAGTGCTCACAGCTCAGAACTATTACAAGGATATGCTAATGCCATCAAAATCGGTAAATGATATATAACTAAGCATATTTAAATGTGAGATTTGCCAATGAGATGATCGAATTGACAAGGAAATATAAAAAACAAACACTTGCTATGAATTTTGCACTGTGTGGACTACAATTGCAGTTAAAGTGTTTTGTGACTAAGATATTATAGAAAAATTCGATTGTCCCTCTCATGCAATAAAGAATTATACCCCGAACTTAAGTCTAACAAAATCACAAAGAAAGGGGGAAAACAATGTGGAAGGTCGCTTTGAATCTAAATATTCATTTGCCACGATTTCTCTTGATAGACTCATGACAAGTGTGTTACTGACTCATGATTTTCTTTTAAAATCAAATGAAGTAGGCTTAAAACCAGAATATATAAATAAATAAATAGACAAGTAGTTACAGAAACATTCCCAGTAGAAAAAAGTTCTTGCATAGAGAGGGAAGTAGTCCCATTCCCACAGAACTCGCGAGGCTAACTTGGAAATGACTTTGAAATATTTCGCAAAACCTCTGCTTACCTCCCACAGCCACACCTTTTTAGAGATACCTAGGCTAGAAATAATGCCCTATTCTAGTGAATTGAAGTGTCTTGTGTGTCAAGTCACCCTCTATCCATTCTCATGGACTTATGACCCTTGATTTTGTTAGTTGAAAATGCATATATGTTAGTTATTCAACTTTAACCGAAATTGAAGGTTCCATTTCCACCGATAACGTCCCTGATGAAATTGATCTTAGTGATGGAAAAGGTTATGTTGATTATGAAGTGTACTTTTATGACGAGGAATGGGAAATGGAGTGAATGTGCTTCTTTTTTAGAGGAGGGGATGGTTAAAAGCTGGATTTAGTTAGACAAAATTGTTACAAAATCGCACATTGATTCCAAAAAAAATAACGCTTGCAAACAATTTACCAAGCAGAATATAATAATAAAGAAACAAAAGCAAAAGAACACGCCATAAAATTTGTCAACGAAGTTCACCCGAATTTGGGCTACGTCTTCACGCAGAGGTACTCTACGAATCCACTAGACTTCAAAAAGTTGAAATACAACAATGATCTTTCTCAAGATCGGGGCACAAAGAGATTGAGAATTCTCATGAAGAAAAAACTCACTTTTTTCTTCTCTCTTTTTCTTGCCTCTCTATTTTCTTTTTAAGCGTCTCAACAGCTAGCATCTTGCCATCGCTAATATAAAGGTGTAGTTTTTAACCTAAAAGCAAATCTAATAGAAAATATATAATAAAAAAAAAACCCTAAACATATTTGACTTCATCTATAACAATCTCCCACTTGAAGACAAATATATCTAAGCACTAAACAACTTTGTATCCATCTTCTTCAAAAACTAGAACTTGAAAAACTTGTGCCTCTGCAATACTCTTCATCAATTAACATGGAGTAATACCATTAGTAGTAGTATAGAAAATATGCTTTTCTCTGTCTACTACCTTGGTCAACATGTCAATTGGATTTTTCGAGCGATAAATCTTTTGTAACTTTAATTCATTATCTTTCAATGCTAACCTGATAAAGTGATAATGCTTCTTTATATGTCTAATCCTTAAGTGATAAGCTGCATTCTTTGCTAGCTAAGTGCACTGCATTTTGACTATCACTTCACAGTGTACTAACTGGCTATTTTCCATGTAACTCCTCCATGTAATCTTGTAACCATATGATTTTCTTGAAGGCTTTTGTGATCGCCATGTATTCTACCTCTATCGTCGATAAAGTCACTACTTTTTGTAGTTGAGATATCCAACTCACTGTTGTACCTGCAACTGTAAAGACATATCAAGTGGTACTCTTACCACTATCTCGATCACCTAAATGATCTACATCTACATAATCCTGCAACTCTAAAGATGTACCACCATAACAAAGTAAGTAATTTGAAGTACCTGCTAGATATTTCAATATCCATTTCACTACATTTCAATGTTCTCTACCTGGGTTCCGCATGTATCCACTCACAACTCTCACTGCCTGTGCAATGTCTAGTCTCATGCTCACCATGGCATACATCAAACTCCCCACTGTTGATGCATATGGAACTACTGTCATTTCATCTTTCAAAGCCTGACTGCTCGGACATATATCCTTGAAAAGTTTGAAGTGACTTGTTAGAAGAGTTGCAATCGGTTTTGCCTTGTCCATGTTAAATCTCTTTAACACCTTGTTCACATAGTCTTCCTACGACAGCTATAATTTTTTATTTTTCCTGTCCCTAATGATTTTCATGCCTAAAATATTATTGGCCTCTCCTAAGTCTTTCATAGCAAACAGTGATGATAGCATCTTATTCACTTCTATGATTCTCTTCATATTAGAACTAGCCACCAGCATGTCATCCACATATAAAAAGAGATATACAACGTCACCATTGTCATACTTGCAAAAATAAACACAGTGATCAAACTTATAGTGTGCAAATCTTTTTTTCTTTTATAAAACTATCAAATTTTAGGTACCATTGCCGCGAAGCTTGTTTTAAGCCATACAAGCTTTTCTTCAAACGATATACCATGTGCTCCTTACCTTTGATTTCAAAACCCTTAGGTTGTGCCATGTATTGTTCTTCATCTAAGTCATCATGTAAAAACACTATCTTTACGTCTAACTACTCAAGATGAAGATCCTCCATTGCAACTATACTAGGCAGAACTCTAATTGATGTCATTTTCACTACGGGTGAAAATATCTCGCAGTAGTCGATCCCTTCTTTTTTAGAAAAAACCCTTGACTATAAGTCTCACTTTGTATCTAATACTACCATCTGCTTTATTCTTAATCCTATACACAATTTGTTTAACAAAGCTTTTTTACATGTGAGCAACTTGGTCAACTCCCAAGTTTTGTTTTGAAGTAACGAGCTCATCTCGTCTTTCATAGCACACTCCTACTGCAAGTAAGACATGTCTATCTTTGCATCATCGTAAGTCTTCGGTTCCCCTGAATCTATATATATGACATGGCTCAAAACAATATTAGCTAATTGATCAAAAACTACCTTTGGCTTTCTCACACGTATAAACCTTCTCAAGATAGGTACTTCAAGGTCATTAGTTTGCTTCGAATCATTGCGTTCCTCTTGAACTACCTCCTCACTGATAATAGGCTCATCTTGAATCTCTCTTTCAAGTGCACTTTGATCTACTGGAAATATCTTCACGGGTATTGTGTCTAATTCAACATATTCCGGTTCTATTATCTTCTCATGCTCTATCTAACAATCCTTGTACATCTTTTCTCCCCGGAATACCACATTCCGACTATAAATGACTTTGTTATTCGCATAATCCTAAAACTTATAACCATACCCGTCGCCACCGTATCCAATAAAGACGCACTTCTAGGACTTAGCATCAAGTTTTTTCCTATATTCCCCATCAATTAAAGCATATGCAATACAACAAAACACCTTTAGATACGAATAATTAATCTTTTTATCTAACCACCGTTCTTGTGATATTTCTCCATCCAACACAATAAATGGACTTCTGTTGATAAGATAAACATTGCATCAACTGTGGCAACCCATAAGTGTAGCGAGAAACCCACGTGTAGCTTCATGCATCTCACATGTTCTAGAATAGTCATGTTCATCATTTCATCTACCATGTTCTCTTGAGGAGTTCTAGGAACAAGTTTTAACCCATGTATGCCTTACCGACTCAAATATTTTGTAAATTCCTTACTAGTGTATTCACCACAATTATCAAACTTCAGAGCTTTAATCTGATAACCTGTCTCTTTTTCTATCATGGTCTTCCACATTCTGAACATCACAAATACTTCTAATTTTTCTCTAAAAGCATAGACTCAAGTCTTCCTTGTCGCATCATCAATGAAGGTGACAAAATATCTCTTACCGCCAGAAAAGAGTTCCTAAGTCCCCATACATCAATATGAACCAACTCTAGCTTTTGGCCTTATTTTGTCGCTCATTCAATTGAAAACTAATAACCTTCTGTTTTCCATAAATGCAACTCTCACAAAAATCAAACTCAACTCTTTGTAAACCCAGAAGTAATTTTTTTTTAGTGTAACTGCTTTATACATTTTCACCAAGATGTCTCAGACGATAATGCCAAAGAGTAGACAAATTACCTGTAGCCATTATAGTTGCAACCATATCACTGATATTGTCTCCTTGGAGAAGGTAAAATGTACCCGTACGCTTTCCTTTTGCTATTACTCTTGCCTCTAAGGTTATCTTCCACTTTCTGCGTCCAAAGGTTGTTACCAAGCCTTCTTAGTCAAGTTTACTAGTTGAAATCAAATTTTTCTTTAATTCCAAAATATGCCTAGTTTCATGCAAAACTAGACGTCCTCCACCTAAGATGTTCACAGTCACAATTCATTTTCCAACAATGGGACACATGTGGCCATTTCTCATCACCAATTGTTTGAAATCTCCATTAGCATAATCATCAAATATGTCTCTTTGCAAGATGCAATGAAAAGAAGCACCGGAATCAATAAATCATTTATTTGTCATCAAGTCAAACCCTGTAGACAAACACAAATTATCTAGCAAAGATTCATCGCTAACCACATTAGCTCCTTAATTCTTAATCTACTACATCTTTTTGTAGGCTTCACACCGAAACCTCTGCTGTTCGGTTTGGTGACAAAACCAATACTCATCTTTTGCAACCTGTCTCTTACCCCTTGATTGTGATCTACAACGCTCGCTGAATTTTCCTCTACTTTTCTTTTTCCACAATTCTCTGCGAGTGTTGTTGAGGATGTAGATGCAAAAAAATTATCTCCACCTAAGACTTTCATTCGCATCTCTTCATCCATGATATTACTCACAACATCATTAAGAGTTATATCAACCTTCATGGTGCTCGAAATTCCCTGCACTGCGGTATTGTAACTTTCTAGGAAGAGAACATAAAAATAATAAAGCTTGAAGCTTCATATCTAAATTTATGCCTGTGGATTCCAATTGACCCCTGACCTACATGAAACTATTAATATGCTCTGCCACAGAACCTCTATCGGATAACTTCATATTAACCAATTTCTTCAACAAAAATACTTGATTTGATGTGGACGACTTCTCATAAATATTCGTTAGAATATACATGACTTCTTTTGCAGTTTTGCTTGCGCAATGTGGTACCTTGTCTTTTTCGTTAACTCTAAACAAATTGCACCTAATTCCTTTCGATCAAGAAATTTCCATCCAGCTTCTACTGTTGGATCCACTTCCGCTATCTCGGGTTCCCAACCCTCAAGTGGTACATAGATATCTTCTTGATAAAGATAATCCTCGATTTGTAGTTTCCACCATCCAAAATCCTACCCATCAAACTTATCGATTCTGATTTTATCTTCAGCCATACTATTTTCTTTCAATCAAACGTCACCGAAAAACCTTGATGTTCTCGTTTAGCTCTGATACCAATTGTTACGAAATCGCACGTTGATTTCATAAAAATAACACTCGCAAATAATTTACCAAATGGAAAATAATAATAAAGGAACATAATTAGAACACGCTAGAAAATTTGTTAATGAAGTTCACCCAAACCTGGGCTACGTCTCCACGTAGAGGTGCTCTGCGAATCCACTAGACTTCAAAAAGTTGGAATACAATGATGATCTTCTCTCAAGATCAGGGCACAAAGAGATTGAGAACACTCATAAAGAAAAAAAATACTCACTTTTTTCATCTCTTTTTTTCTTGCCTCTCTATTTTCTTTTTTAGTGTCTTGACAGTTAGCATCTTGCCATCACTAATATAAAGGTGTGGCTTTTAACCTAAAAGCAAATCTAATAGAAAAGACAAAAAAAAAAAGCCCCTAAAAATATTAGCTTCATCTATAACAAAAATCACAAATAGCTAGTCACATTATAGGGGGATTTCTTCAAATGAAAGAGAGAAGGGACAAGCACTGGTTGCAAGAGATAATCTCGTTCACTCATATGTCAATGGCTTTGGAAACACTAAACTCCCAATCTATGACTAAGCCCTCATTCAAATTTATGCATGATCTTGTCCATTCTTGCCTTATGGATTTTTGCACCAAACAAAACAATTTAAAGGACTCTCTATCACCCTCATTCGCTCCCCTATCAATCATCAATGACTACAATGGCTAGAGAGAATGGTGCAGGACATCATTGCTTCAGCTGTTAGGAAGTTGTCTTTTTAGTGTAGAAGATTTTAGCTGCTTAAAATGAGGAAAGTATTTTAGAAGTGCCAAAAGTTACTACAGCGCTCACTTTAGTGTCAAAAATTTCCATCGGATCACTTAAGTGCCAAATCGGAGAAAAAACAATCATTTTGGTGCCACTGGTGAGAGATTCCGACCAAATTAATTACATGACTTTTATATTTAAGAAAAAGTTGTAGTGGCTTTTGAACGACATCGTTTTCCATCCTCCTTAAGAAACAATGTTGTTTTGCCATCAAACATGGACAACCTCACAAAAATGATGCCGTATAGCTCATATAGGGACTGAAATTAGGGTTTCTTTGTCGTTCATCGCTCATCCATCGTCATTCACCCGCCGTTGCTCGGCCACCGTTGTTCACTCACCATCGCTCGGCCACCATCGCTCGGCCAAGTGAGCGAGGAGAGGCTAAGGTTGTTGCTTGAGTAAGAAGTGGCAGGAAGAATATGAGGCAAGGGCGAAGGAGGAAGAGGAAGAAGGGGGGTCAAAGACTACTGTGCCGTTATTGGCGCCACTACAGATGTTGTTCTTCGGGGAAGAAGACGAGGAGGAAACCCATGCCTTCTCTCTCTCTCAATTTGGGAATTTAGGGTTCTTACTTGGGCCAAAGACACCAAATAGCATCGTTTTGTTGTTTGCATTTTGACTGTACTCTCCGACAAGCCACGTCAGCTTCAAAAATTAATAAAAAAGTGCCACATCAGATCTCCAGCCAATTAGATCGGTATTGGCATTGAAATGATTGTTTTTTAAATTTGTTGGCACTTAAATGATCCAAAATAAACTTTTGGCACCAAAGTAAATGCCATACACAACTTTTGGCACTTCTAATGTACTTACGCCGCTTAAAACTATTTGTTGTAAATTGGGGGAAATTGTTTAAAAAATCATAAACCTATTGCATTTTTACCAATTTAGTCATAAACCTTCAATTCAGTCCTAAACATTTTCACTTCTTGCCAACTGAGCCTATCGGGCCAATTTTAGCATGGACGTCAATGGTGCCACATAAGATTATCGGTGCGATGTGGACAATTTTTAATAATATTATAATATTTTTGAATTTTTATTTTTTTTTTATTTTTATTTGGGATAATACCCTAAAAAACCCCAAACCGGTACATTTGTGACAAATTTACCCCAAACTATTTTTTTGACCACCAAAAACCCCAAACTGGTATACTTTTGATAAATTTACTCCAAACCGGTACACTTGTAACAATTTTACCCTATGTTAGTTTTCGTTAAATTTTATTATCAAATTATTAAGTTAAATAACACGTGACAGTTAACCAAGTATGCCAATTTAAGATTTTACGTTCCGTTTGTCACGGTTTACAATTTTTATGATTTTTTTTGTGGTATTAATCCAATTTAGCAAGGGTATATTTGTCACAAATTTACCAGTTTAGGGTTTTTTGCAGTCGAATAAATTAGTTTGGGGTAAATTTGTCATAAATATACCACTTTAGGGTTTTTTATATTTAGTCGGGGTAAATTTGTCACAGGTTTACCAGTTTGGGGTTTTTCATGGTTAAAAAAATAATTTAGG
The DNA here is from genome assembly GCA_016097545.1 of Eucalyptus victrix. NCBI lineage: Eukaryota > Viridiplantae > Streptophyta > Magnoliopsida > Myrtales > Myrtaceae > Eucalyptus > Eucalyptus victrix. Next base: position 34,309,292 of record CM027837.1, read on the forward strand.
ATAAATTTGTCACAAGTGTACCAGTTTGGGGTTTTTTAGGGTATTATCCCTTTTTATTTTCATTTTGTCTTCTTTTTCTTCTTTTTCATCTTCTTCTTCCTTTGGCGAATGGCCATGACCGAAGTGCGGTCAGGCCAAGGCAAGCCCTCACCATATTGAGGCCCAACAAGGGTCGCCCTCGCCTCACCCAAACCAGGCAACGCCGGCCATCGCCTAGGTGAGGGTAGCCTCGTCAGGCATTGGCCAGGCAAAGCCAACGCCAAGCAAGGCTGCCTTGGCTTGGGTAGTGGCCGGCCTCACCAAATTTGGCTTGGGCGATGGCCAGGCCATCGCCGTGGTCAAGGCAGCCTCATACGGTGTCACCTTCACCCAACCAACGCCCAGCAAAGTTGTCCTAGTTCGCACGACAACGAGTGTTGCCTAACGCCTTACCTAAGACAGATCTAGTGAGGCTAGTTGTCGCCTAGGCCAAGCCAGCCTCATACGACATCACCTTCACCCAGCTAATGCTCAGCGATGCCATCCTAGCCTGGGTGATGGCTAACGTTGCCTGATTTGGGCTTGGGTTGGCCTTACCTGGCCTAAGCAAGGCTAGGTTGAACCTCGACAAGGTGAGGGCTCCCCTTGCCGAGGCTCCCCTTCGCCTGACCACACCTCGCCTATGGCAAGTGAGGCCAATCGGCCCGACATGGCTAGTGATTGGCCATGGCCTATGGTCAGAGGCCAACGTCGACCACTAGCCAAAGGAAGAAGAATAAAAAAAGAAATGGGAGAAATAAAGGAAAAAGTTAAAAAAATAAAAATTCAAAACATATTTAAAATTATTAAAAATTATTCATGTCAATGCCGGCAATCTCATTGGCACTACCAGCGTCCAAGTCAATAATTTCCTGCCAAAATTGATTGGATTGACTCAATTAGCAAAAGGTAAAAAGTTTTGGGATTAAATTGACAAAATTGAAAGGTTTATGATAAAATTGCAATAGGTTTATGATTTTTTGGATAATTTTGCCTTGTAAATTGAGACAACACTTGGCAAGTACTCTGTCTAATTAATGTAAAAGAAAATGGGAGCCAATAGAGCTTTGAGATAACATGGTACGAAAACAGTTGAACAACCTGCTACAAGCTCAAAACCTTTTAGTTCAAAAATAGGCAATCCGTTTCAATACTACACTCCCCGCTCTCCATTTTATTTGTTTCACTCTCATTGGCTTCTAGTTCCTCTATATGTAGGTGATATTTGCATAAGTACTCTATTCAAAGATGTCCCCACTCGGATGACAAGACCATCTCTAAATCTTCTCTTTCATAAGAATCCTCAGTGAAGCTAAATTAACTAGTTGATTGTCTTTAAGCACAATTGTCAGATCATCCTCTAATTGCATGCATCTTATCACATATCCCAACTTTTTCACGATTCCATCTGATACTTCAAGTCAAAGGCTAAATTGTAAGTATCTATCATCAAATTGACCAAAATCAACTCCTCCCTCCAATAGTCCCTATATCACATTTGATTTGAGATACCGAATCCACATGTGATCTGAATCAAATGAATCGAGAGGTTCTAATGGCACATTCTGCCTTGCGTCATTAACATGAGGCATGATGTTAAAAGAAACTTCCTTTTTTTCCATCTTCTACACTGAAAACAACATGGAGAGCCAATCCTAGTGGTACCACCTTCAACAAGAATGAACTCCTCAGGCATCTCTCCTCCATGACAAACATTTCGGTAATCAGGATAACATTTCGGTAATTGGGATGAATTAGGAAATAATGACACTTTTGTTAAATGAGTAAATTGTTAGAAGTACCCAGTTTGTAACTAGTTCAAATAGGAGAGCTAGACTTCAGCATATTCCTTGAAAGTCAACCTTAACTAGTGTTCCATTGTAATTAAAAGTATTGATCCTTGCTTACGTTCTGTACTCATGCAAAAGAAATCATTCCCTTGTAGGTTTGTAACCACCCCTATTAAATAACGTGCAAAATCACTTCATATTAGATTTGTTTGTTTGTCTAGAATTTTCAGCTTTTGCATTATACAAACACATCGTATCAACACGCATGCACACAAGGGGAGAGAGAGGGAGAGAGAGGGAGGGAGAGAGAGAGAGACCTCAATTGAGTAAGTCAGACTTGTTCAATCCTTTGTGGACTAATTTGCTTGAACTATCTTCCTTTGTGCTCGCTTGAATATCTGTAAATCTTCTATTTCATTTGACATGTCATCTTTGCTGCTTGTTCAATTATCTTCATGCTCCAGCCACCGCTATTACCTGTAGGTTCATAATCATCCTATATTAGTTTATTTGTCTAGCATTTTCAGCTTTTGCATTAAACAAAGGTAGTGCACCCAACATAAGACTCTGATACACTGAGAGAGAGACCTGAAGTGAGAAGTCGGCCATGTTCAACCCTTCGAGGACTAGCCACTTAAATTATTTTCCTTTGCACTAGTTAAAGTAAGTCGTAAATCTTCTCTTTCATTTGAACGTTCTTCCATTGTGTTTGTCTGAGTATGATCATGCCGAACTCATGGAGTAAAGTTGGATCGAACAACAGATTATGTCGAAGCAAAACCTCCAAATCATTCTCCAATAACTTGCATATTAGTCGGAAACCAAACGTTTTCACTTTATCATGACATGATACTCTAATGATAAACTGAAAATGACTCCAGCCATTTGGACCAAAAGCGTGTTCTTCCCTCCATGTTCTGAATACATAAGCCACATATGATCTGAATCCACGTCATAAAACCTTTCAATTCCATTCTCAAATTTGCCATCAACGGATGTCGGAAGCTGAAATGCAACCCGATGTCCTTTTTTTTCCAGAATACAATACAGAAAGCTAATCCTATGAACTTCTCAAACAAGTCCTTTGAAGCCATGAAAAATATATGACCCTCACTAATAGGGACCAACCACTCTAAAATCTCCCCTCTAGGTAGATAAACTTCCGATATAGATTTGGAATGAAAATGCTGTCATAGATGTAGACTATTAGATAATTTTTGGAAATTGGTCCCTAAAAAGAGAGTTTCAATGAGTTAAGTCGGTAGTCATTGAGTTTAGCTGCGGTTAGCAAAAGTGTTACAAAAAATTTTTGTACTTAATTGGTGGAAGTAGGATACATATTGTTAAAGATTTTGTAATTGGATGAACAATGAAGCTTTTCATGGGGTGATGATTCTTATAGTTTCATAGTGAACTAGAGTTCTATAAATAGAGAGAATACCCTTTTGAGTAGACCTATCAAACAGGTGGGTCGGTTTGGGTCGGGTCAAAAATGGGTCGACTCATATTCGACCCATTTAACCCGTTTTGACCCATATTCATGTAGTGTAAATCTAGTGACCCATATTCAACCTGACCCATACCCAACTCATACCCGACCCGACTCATACCAAACCCATATTCGACTCGACCCGTATTACGAAAACCTATTAATATTCTAGGAAAACCCACACCTACTATATGCTAATTGGATTAAAACTTCAAACTAAATTAAAAATAGTAAATAAAATAAAATAAAATAAAATACCTATAAATTGAAATACTTATAAAGAATTAGACCATGCACATGCTTTTCCCGTTTAAAATGAACATACTATTGAGTAACCGAAAACTATAACATGAAAAATCTTTAACCAAACCTAAGAAGGCTCATTTTTATGATATTTTTCTATTAAAAAAACGTATTGCTAAAACACTTTTATGCAATACAAATTTAATGGAAAATTTGTATAATTATTTTTAAAATATTTTTAAAAAAATCAATTTTTTATTTTTTATTTTATTTTTAAAAATATGTGAGCTCATGGTTGTCGACAACCGGCGATGCTCACCGTTGCCAGCCACCGGCTAAGGAAGGAGGAAAAAGAAAGAAAAAAGAAAAAGATAAGATAAGAAAAGAAAATTGAAATATGAAAAATAATTATAGTTTCGATTTTATTTATATATATATAAAAAACATTTCTATAAAGTTAAAGAGGGAAAGATTGTGTGAGGCTTGGGTTGGAAATTTAGAATTGAGTTCTAAGATTCTAACCCATTTAAATCAGACCCACTTTTTTAACCCATTTTTAGTTGGGTTTTTAAAAGCCTATGACCCATATAGAACCCATATAAATAAAATATGAGTCTAAAAATGGATTCATGACACATTTTGACACCTCTAGTTGTAGTCCAAATGTTTTAGCAAGGAGTTATGAAACTGTGCCTTCTCAATTCTCTCATGGAAATGGTCTTTAAAAACATCTGGACTACAACTAGAGGTGCCAAAATTAAATTACCATCCAAAGAGTCATGAAACCGTCCCTTCTTAATTATCTCATGGAAAGGGTCTTTAAAAACATTTGGACTACAACTAGAGGTGTCAAAATGGGTCATGGACCCATTTTTAGACTCATATTTTATTTATATAGGTTGTATATGGGTTAGAGGCTTTTAAAAACCCAACTAAAAATGAGTCAAAAAATGAGTATAAAAAATGAGTTTGATTTAAATGGGTTGAAAATAGGTCAGAACTTGTGACCCTTTTTCGACCCATTTAAAATATCAAATGGATTAGAATCTTAGAACCCATTTCTAAATTTCCAACCCAAGCCCCTCACAATCTTTCCCTCTTTAACTTTATAAAAATGTTTTTTTATAATAAATCGAAAGTATAATTATTTTTCATATTTCAATTTTCTTTTCTTTTCTTTTGTTTTTCTTTTTCTTTCTTTTTCCTCCTTCCTTATCTGATGGCCAGCATGGCAAGCATCACCAATTGTCGGCAACCATGAGCTCACATATTTTTAAAAAAATAAAAAATGATTAAAAATTCAATTTTAAAAAAATGTATTTTTAAAAGAATTATAAAAATTTTCCATTAAATTTGTATTGCATAAAATTTTTTTAGCAATAATTTTTTTTATAAAAAAATCATAAAAATGAGCTTTATTAGGTTTGATTAAAGATTTTTCATGTTACAATTTTCAGTTACTCGATAGTATGTTCACTTCAAACAAGAGAAAAAGCATGTGCATGGTCTAATTCTTTATGAATATTTCAATTTATAGATTTTTTTAAATTTTTTATTTTATTTACTATTTTTTAATTTAATTTGAAGTTTTAATCCAATTAGCATATAGTAAGTGTGGGTTTTCCTAAAATATTAATAGGCTTTTGTAATACGGGTCGGGTCGGATCATGTATAGGTCACTAGATTTATACTACATGAATATGGGTCAAAACAGGTTAAATGGGTCAAATATGGGTTGACCCATTTTCGACCCGACCCACTCATTTGATGGGTCTAACTACAACCAACTATATATCAAGAATATAAAAATCAAATTAAAAGTCTCATGGTATAGCTTGAGCACATCCAGCAATCAAATGTTAAATTACATACCAGTACGTTTGTGTTTCAATTTTCGGCTCAAAGTCATGACAGTCTGAGCTCATTGGTTTTTGTTTTTTCGTACATGCAGACCATGCGGCCGCACCCGATCCGCCTCGTCATCTTCCAAACGATCTTTGTGTAGTGGCCGCGCACCTTGCCTTCCTTGCATATGTTGGTCGCGTACGTGTAGAACTTCTCCTCCACGGCCCACGTGCCGATTGCGTCATTTGGCGTCCACGACAAGTCGTTCCCTCCTAGCTTGAACCCGCCTTCCGGGAACGAATGCTCCACTAGTCCGACTTCCTCTGGCCGGCTCACCACCTCCCGTACCTTTCTTACTAGCAAGTCACATTAGTTGTAGGAATCCATGGGAAATATATCATAGGAGGTTGAACTATATGTAAATGAGATTTTCCTTATTTGTTTCCCATTAGAGATTCTAGCCTGTTCTCTGAAGTTCCTACCAATTTGAACCTGACGTAATTGGGTTAGTGATTAGGAAATGGACACATACGTGTGCAGACTATGTAGACCGCACAAATTCAGTTGCCCACTTTACCGAGTGCAAACAATATCCTATTTGAACTAGCCATCCTATTTTTTGCTCGTGTTCTTTGTAGTCCATAATGTTAATAGTACATGTGCCGGTGATAAATGTAATGTTCCCTCGTCATTTAAAAAAATTATGCATGTGCTGAGGATCCCAGCGAGAAATACCAAAGTCAGATCAAAAAATTGAATTATCAACCAATGGAACAAACGGTGAAGGCCAATTAAATGTAATTGCGCAATATGTAACTTGGAATGAGATAAAGGAAATTCACGTAAAATTTCCTTGCCAAAGCGGTTGGATAATGGGAAGGTGGATGAATCGGGCCAAGTAAATCAGCAAGTCTTTAGGCGTTTCTCCGGTGTGAGATTAGAGACATAAAGTAAACAAATGATTGAAGGCCTTCTCGTGAAATCGGAGCAAGGGGACTTCTGTTGTTGTGCACCCGTGAACTCGTCTTGTTCGAATTATAGGACAAGATCGTCCACCTACAATCTGTTCTGGATTCCAAATTTCAACAGTGGCAACCATTATGGAAAAATAAAACCTCCATCGAAAAGAAGTAAATGACCTATTTTTTTGTTCGATTGATTGTCCTTTCATATTCATTCGGCCCCACAGCTGATTCTACCATAGAGGGCAACAATAGACCATATGCCTTGGGGGAGGAACGTGTTACAATGGCTAGGACCTATTGCTCCAACACCCAACCAAATGGCCATTGTGGTACCAATCAGAAAGACAATTGTCATAGATCCTATTGGATTTTGGAAGCTCGTAGCATTGGTCCTGATAAACCCAAATATATTGCTTCTTCAGGACCAATAATGCATAGCCATTGATCCAGTACTAGATGTAGCCTTTCCCCGTAGGCCAGTCTAGAATTCTAGGAATGTTCATATGTCACTAGAATGTTATGTCTGAATTTATTATGTTGATGAGAGGATATGATGCATCAAAACATGCACAATTCTCTTGAACCGAAGCCCGTCAAAGAGTTTGGATTTATGTCTTCTTTAATCGCAAGAGCTTCTTTAAGCTCGACCGAGAAACTCAAGTGAGATTAGTCTTGGTTTCAAAAGGCTAAGGCTAAGGATTTTAAGGAGAGCAAACCAAAATTCTAGATGCAAAACTCCCCTTAATCCATAGCCTTTTTTGTTTGTTGGCGCCCGACCCCACTATGTAGTTGGACCACACACCCTTTTGCTTGGCCTCCCCGAAATTTCCTTATGTCTTGCATTAACCATAAGCGCGCGACGTACATGTTCCACGTACATTTTCTTCTCTTTTTTCTTTCAAAATTCATCATTGTAATTCTTTTTTGTCATCATCCACGTCGGCAAACATAACCCAATTCATATCATATTATAATTAATATAAATATCCCAACAAAGTCATTGATTTTTTACCACATATACCCTAGTTTATAATTATTTTCCTAACTGCCCCTCTATGACGTTGCCGTTAACCCCATCGTTTCCTTGCATTTCCATCTCCCTCACCGCAGACCTCTGAATATACTATCCCATCTCCTCCAAGGCCCACCTCTCCGTCTCCGGCATCCTCATGGAAAAGAACTTGCATGCGATACTCGCGATTGCTGTGAACTAGAATAAGGCCTCACCAATGGTGATCGCCTTCTACAGCAATAAGTACATTATCAATAATACTATACCCGCCGCTTGATTCAGCAACGCTAATTGTGCACGCACTCTCTATAGCAAGATCTTCGACCTGTACATCCAAGTGATTGGCCCCATCCCAAAAGAAAAATGTCACGTAGGACAACATCGGGACAATGCAAATGGCCACTCCCCATTCTGTATGGCTTTGGTCAATGATGATGAGGCACATTCCGAGGGAGGAGCGCGGGAAAATCATCTTGCTGACACTGCTCAGTAGCAATGGCAACTGCCCATCCCGATCGAGGAGGTTGGGGCAATAACGATGAACATTGTCTTTGCAAAGCTAATTGCGATGGTCAGTAGGAGCATTTTGTGAAAGGAGGTGACGGCGGCCTTCTCAAAAATGCAAAGCTTGTAGAAGACGGTAGTGTCAATGCCAGAGAAATGGATCCTAATGATGCAAACGAGCATGTGAGGGATAGATGATATTGATGAGATCACATGCGCTCCCTAGTGCTCCTAGTGGTGACCTTGATAACATCGTCGTTGCACTCCTCAGGGTTCTTGTCAAGAGGTGAATGACATTGTTAATGACACTCGGTAGATGAATCATTATCAAAGTTCTTGACAAGTTCAAGGCGACATGGTCAAGGTCACCAAATGGAGCATCAAAGAGGGTGGGTGGCAGGACCCATCCGTCCACCACATGCTCGTTTGCACAATCGGAATCCACTTTTTCCAAAGCGCCTCTGGTATTGACACCAACGTCCTCTACAACCCTTGCATATTCAACAAGGCCTCCTTTGACAAAAAGCTCCTCACAACTATTGTAGTCGACTTTGTAAAGACAATATTCACTCTCATCACAATCTTCCTCCTCAATCAAGTTGGGAGGCAACCATTTCTGCAGAGCTGCATAGTGGGATGATCTTCTCGCTCACCTCGCCATCATCAACCACAGCCACACGAAGCTCATGTGGGCCGTGGCCATGTGCATCACCTGGATGTTGTCCTACGTGGCCTTCTCCAGTGAGATAGGACCAATCTCGTGAGTACACAACTCCAAGATCTTCCCATTGAGGCTGCATGTGTAAGGTTGTGCAATCAACGTCACTTTGAACCAACTGGTGAGTAGAATAATACGTACAGCATTCTTATCGCTGTATAAGGCAATCACCATTAACGGGGCCTTATTCATGTTCGTGGAGATCAGGAGCAAGTTCTTCCACATGATGATGCCAGAATCGCAAAGATGGACGCTCGAGGAGATGGGGCAGTTTTTCGATAAACACAACTAGCAGAAATTTACGGCAGGGGATATGGAGATGCCAAAAAGCAATGGGGCAGATAGTTAGGAGATGGACACAGCAGCAAAGGGTAATTAGGAAATGATTATAAGGTAAAGGGGGATATGGTAAAAAAGATGCCTTTATTAGGGTATTTAGAGTAATTATGCAGGATATGAATTGGGTGATGTTTGTGGATGAGGACAAAAAGAATTACTACCACAAACTTTCAAACAAAAAAAAGCCTATACAAATTTCTCACGAAATTCAATTCCTTTGAGAGGAAAGAGTCTTGGATAAAGTGGCTGGGACTCTTTCGTTTCGCCCATTTAAGTCTGGCCTCACTATGCAGTTCGGCCACTCTTTTTTCTTTGGCTTCGCCGAAATTTCCTTTTATCATGCTTGTGGCACAAATGTGTCGCGTGCCGTGCACATGCATGGCATGCGCCGTGCAATGTTGAATACACATTTTTCTATAAAGACTTCTCGCTAAGGATTAAGGAGAGTTTTCCATCTAAAATTTTGATTTACTCATGGTTAGAAAGTGCATTGATATTCCAGTGTTGGTTGATGAAGTGGGAAGAACTTTTGGGAATAAGGACAACATTCACCCTTGGAGAGACAAATTCGGGTATCAAAATTCAAGACATGGATGAAGAGCTCGGTTTTCTAAAAATCTATTATGAAGATTTAAATGAAGAGTATTGTTTCACGAAGAATTTGACATATTTGTGGATCATTTGATGGAAATTTGGAAGACGAAGGGATTTATTAACGGCATTGATGAGTTTTGAGATACACATGATAATTTGACATATTTGTGGATAATTTTTTTTATTTTATTATGATTTTTTATTCCCTTTAATTTCTTTTTTTATTATTCATTTACGCCCAAACACATGTTGGGCACCTAAACTTTCTCCTCCTTTTTTCATTTCTTTATTTTTTATTTTTATTATACATTTTTCATTTTTCATTTTCTTTCTTTTATTTTCCTTCTTTCTGTCTCTTCTCAGTCCATCACCTTCTGAACATGATTTCATACTTCGCTTGGTTTCCCTTTGCCTCATTCATTTATTCTTTCTTTCAAGCATCCTACAGAGACATGATCAGATCTTTGCTCCGTTCATCATTCAACTACGCCCTGTTTGGTAACTTTTTGTTTCTCTATTTTTCTATTTTTTTTGTTACCCAAATCAGAAAATGTTTAGAAATTTGTTTGGTGATATCAGCTAATTTTTCTATTTCCCAAAACAAATCAGTGGCCAAGGAATAGATTTAAAACAAAAACAATAAATACAAAAAGCTTACCACTTTGTTCTCAAAAACAAAAAGAGAAATAAGGTCATTTTAGAAAAACAAGTTCAACATAGCCTAATGCTCATCCTTACACAATCAACATGAGGTCTAGTCTGACCCCATTTGAGTCCCCATTTGAGTCCCCATTTTTTTTTTTGGAATAAAAAATAAAAAAAAAAAATTCAGAAATTTGTGAAATAAATTTAGAAATTAGATTTTGAGTAGTTTTATTATATTTTAATGTTAATTCTAGTTTATAATTAGTTTAGCATAAAAAATGTGAAAAAAATTTTTAAATTAAAATTGGAAAAATTGAATAAGCTTTTAGGGTTTTATTTTATAGATTTTTTAATGTCATTTTCTTTTAAAGACAATGCTAGGTGGGGAAAGCTTGGTGACTCCAAGCAATGTTTACTTTTCTTCTTGTAGCTTAAAATGCTCAAGAGGTCTACAAACATGTTTGTTGTAATACTCAAAGATTTACTATAAATCATTTGGACTCTACTATCATTTTGTCATCCATATTTGATTAACTATTATTACATTGGATTTTCTTTGGTCATCTTAGAATGATCAATTAAATCATTACAAAAGTCCAATTTCATCCAAACATGAAATGTTAAGTCTTCGTTGACATTTTTATAATTAAATAAAAAATTGGGAATAATTTTTTTTTTTTGGGTTGGACCAAACACATTTGTGTTCTTTTTTTATTTAGAGAATATAAAATTTTTTAAATTACCAAACATGTTTTTGTACTCAAGATCTTCATCCAAGGAATAGAAATAGAAAAAACTATTTATGAACAAAAATTGTTCCAGAGAACAAAAAGGTTACCAAATACATTCCAAGCTTTGTCCATTGTTGTTCTAGCTCCAAGAACTTTAACATCATAAAAAATCTTCATCAAGCAGCAAGCAGGGAACTCAGCAAAGCCATAATCCATATTCTAATCATCACATATATAATGAAACATGTTCAAATCACAAACAGGAACTCAAAGGCAGACGACTCTCAGGGAACCAGTAATTAAGATTTCTCATCTTTGTTTCTCCAAGAACAGAGTACAGATATACTTACCTTGAAGATGTGGATGTTAATTTCGACGGATGATCAAACTAAGAAGCCGATGTCTTGGAGGCAATCTCGCTGTTGATTGACGTCGGCAAAGAAGAAGCGAGCAGGAGCGGAGCTCTTTGTAGTCTCTGATAAGAAAACAGAATAAAAGGGAGGCGTGATCAGTGAGTCTCCGGAGTGGCTAGCGGTGTCAATCAGTGGTGGATTTTGGTGTTAAGGGGGCGATGGAGAAGGAAAATTGACAAAGAAACCTCTGGAAATTCAAGAAAGGACCGAGGATCAATGCCAATGACTGAAAACGAAAGTCTGAAAATGAGAGAGAACATAACTTTAATCTTGTTACAGTAATCGCTGTGTACGATGGAGAAGCTTCGACTGAATGTAACCAAAATCAAGACTGATAAAGAAAGCTTTGCTGTGGCAGGAACCAGAGATCTTCGTCTGAAAGCAGGACGAAGACATCACACGACAGAGACGGCAGAAAGCCCAAATCAGCGGGAATGAAGCTCCGCGAGGGGCCCAACAGGATAAGCTCGTCCTCACCAGATATGATTTAATACCAATCGATAGCAATTGGGTATCAATTCATTTCGGTGGGCTCAATCCTGTTGTAACTTCTAGCCAGTACTTTGTCCCATTGAAACAGACTGGTCCAAGTTCTTTAGGTCTCAATGGTTAGTGCGGATTTTAATAAGGTCATTGCGTAATAATCTATCTCGATACTGAGGATGAATGACATTCGAATAAGTGCGAGATTCATGCTATGATGATTGACCTATATAACCACTTCAACAAGCAGACAACGTCATATGATATTAAAGCCTACCTATGTAAAGCTATATGGTCACATTGTTTATGAAAGAACATGATATGGCATCGTGACCTCTTTTTGGAAGCTATAGCAATCTTGTTCATGGACAATGCTTATGGGATTATTCAGATAAAACCCATCTATGCTACTACTTACATTTAAGACACTTTATCTTTACCTTAAAGCTGGGTTCTGGGGACACCAAGAGGCAAAACAAAATAAGGTCGCGACCGTAGACTTGAACGAGGGGCCAGCGAAGGGGTGAGGCCGAAAGCAATGACAGTGGCGACTTTGCAAACACAGCGGGGCTTCGCGGGCGTACTGAACTGGAACGCCGGAGAAACCTGCAAGGAAAACTCAAGGTGCAGCGAAGCAGTTAGGCGATCGTCAATCACGGCCTGAAGCTCGTTGGAGGCGCTGCTGCTGTGGAGCTCGGTGGACTGAGGCAGCGAAGGGATGCGGAAGCACGCCAAGGGGGCGTCAGTATCCCCAGTTACGTGCAGGAGCGGCTGTCGAGGGGCGGTGCAGCCGCAAGAAGTGGCCGCACACCAAGGCAGGTGAGGATGCCTTCTCCTCGCTGGACCCGCTAGGCATGAAGGTGGTGAGGGCCTCGTCAGGATCAGCTCGGGCGATGCTTTGCTACAGGGGCACCAGGAGGGAGCAACGTTGGCAAATGACTGCAGGAGATGTCGGGAAAGCTTCCGAGTTCGCCGGACGCTCCCTGGAACTCGCTGCGGGAGGCGTCACGGGAATCTCGTGGTGGCCGGGCGGGCTGAACGCGGCGGTATCGTCGGCGGAGCACCATGGCCGGCTGTGGCAGCGGGACTGCTCACGAGAGTTGAAGACAAGGAGAAGAGTTGCAAACCATCGGAAAAATACAAGGATAAAGCTTTGTCGTCTTCTCCAATTTGTGAACGATCGTGCCCTCTTATCGCTGTTGACGCAGAGAGAGAGAGAGAAAGAGAGTCGTTTGAAAGAAAATCTGGGCGTCTTCACCCGTTTTCGATTCCAAGATCCGCCTTTTTCTGAGCAGTTGCGATGTGTATGCTGAGTTTGTTTCGGATCAGTAGAGAGATAGAGAGTGATCCGCAAATGTTCTGCTAGCGCATTAAATTAAAACGTTTTTCAAAAATGGGAAAAGGGGATAGAATTTGGAAAAATGGGATTCATTTGGAACAAGGAAACAATCGACCTTTGCAGCCGAGGGGAAAACCTTTGATTCGCTTGATGAAACCGAGAAAACGAAACATAAAGGCTTGCGTCATGCGGTGTGACATGTACACGTGTAGTTACTTGAAATTATAATGACAAATGGCTTGCTCATCATCATCTCGAGAGCGCTTGAATGAAGAAAATCAAGTTGATACATATCTCATATATATAGATCCAACATTCTCTACCCAAATTATAGGGTGGTTGTCAAGTTGAAGTTTCGAATATGCCATGTAAAAGGGGGAAAAAAGAAGATGTAACTTATATATGTAATATTTGTCAATGTCGACAGCAATTATATGCAAGCCTCAGCCAAATCCATGTTCTTTACCCAATTTATTGGGTGGTTGTCAAGTTGAAGTTTCAAATATACTGTGTTAAAGGGGGAAAAAGATGTAAATTGTATATGTCATATTAGTCGATGACGAGAGCAATTATATGCAAGCCTTAGCCAAATCCATATAGCTCTATCATATATTGGTATATTACATTCATATACTTTCTACAAGACATTGAAGAGAGTATCGCGTGAAGCAGAGCATATTCGACTATTGATAAGCACTCCAGAATTAGAGACATTCAATAGGGTCGCTGTCCGACATAGTTCCCCACCGGGTCGTAGTTGCAAGTCATGAACACGTCCCCGTCGTCGCAGACCACGCGGGCGCACCCGATCCGCCTCGTCGCCTTCCAGACGATCTGCGTGTAGTGGCCGCACATTTGGCCTTCCTCGCACGTGTTGGTCGCGTACGTGTAGTACTTCTCCTCCGCCGCCCAAGTGCCCACCGCGTCGCTCGGCGTCCATGACGAGCCGCTCCCCCAGTAAATGTTCTCTCCTAGCTTGAACCCGTCTTCCGGGAACGAATGCTCCAATTTGCAGTCCGACTTCCTCTGGCCGGCCCACCACCTCGCGTACCTTTCTTACTAGCAAGTCACATTAGTTGTCGAATTCCACGGGAAAAATATGTCATGGTAGTTTGAACCATATCTGAATGAGATTTTCCTTATTTACTTTTAATTAGAATTTCTAAGATGTTCTCTAGAGTTTCTACCAATTTGAGTACGTAGAACCTGACGTAATTGGCTTATTGACTGAGAAAGGGAAACGTACATGACCACACAAATTTAGTTGCCCTCGTCACCGAGGGTGAACAATTTCCTATTTGGACTGCTGTTAAATTTTTGCTCGTGTTCTTTGTAGTCCATAAAGTTAATAATACATGTGCCCGTGATAAATGTAATGCTCCCTCCGTCATTCAAAACATTTATGCATGTATGTAAAAGATCCTGGTGAGGGATACCAAAAGCAGTTTGAAGAATTGAATTATCAAGCGATGCAACAAACTGTAAATGCCTATTTGATTTGAGTGGACAATATCTAACTTGGAGTGAGATGCAGGAAATCCACAGAAAATTCATAAAGCATAGTATATATTCGGATAAAAATTACACTGAGAATCCTGCGGCTAAGGAATGAACAGAACAAGAGAAATGCCAGCCAAGCTTTCGAAAGGAGTAATGCATTCAAGCGATGGCCTTTTGAAGCCGATCTTTACTTATGAATAACGATCCTTCTCTCGTCCGATGTGAGATGCGAGACGCCACAGTCGTTATAGATTCAACAGAGCAGAACAACATCGAATGTACACGTACCGTTCGAGCTCGAAGTCCCACATCAAGGGGAGCTCCCACTTGGCGGCGCGCACGAGGTTGTGGGCGAACAAGAACTGGAGGGACTCGCCGATGCAGTTCCAGCAGAGCTGCTTGGAGACTCTGTATACTGTCTCGTTGTCTGGCTTTGAAGAGAGCAGTTTGGCTTGGAGCTGTGGAGAGAGATATGGCGCGGCCGAGACAGCGGAGATTCTACTGATGCTGCTGCTGCTCGTGAGGAGTACGAGGAATAGAAAGAGTGGGAGGTGACTGCCCATGGTTTTGTTCTTTGGAATGGGAAGGAGTGTGGGTGCTGCAGAGCTCCGCACTTGTGGCTTTATATAGATGGTCTTGGGAACATATCGATTGTTTCTCAATAATTTCCAAACCCTTTGTTAAAAAATTTCCACGGTAATGTTACTTATCTTTGGGACCGTGTGGCTTTGGATCTTTCACTATGACAAAACTCATCTAAGGTACATGAGCCACGGACTCGTGAAATAAATCACTGACCCCACAAATCAAATAAGACGAGCGAGCCGGCTCTAACCTCTGAACCTTAATGAGTGACTTGAATATGGGATTGTTCGCACTGGATGTCAAGGAAATTGAACAGATACCCTATACCACGCATCTCATACAAATGAACGTCTGTTCCTCGAAGTCAGACCCAGGTTATTAACGACTGTTATGAGTTGAAGCACATGGTAACCCTCATGGCCATAGCATATTTATTACTGTGACACTGCATCACCCGATTTCATAGTACAGTGACATCATATAAGACGTTACTTTAAGGGCTTATGCTACAATATATCGCGACATAGATATAATATGAATACACAAATGTGCACAACATCTCCTGTGGGACATCGCATTGATTCTATATTCCATCTTCAGTAGTCTCGTGATATCACAATTCGATATGAAATGATTTTCTGAATGGTAGATACGTCTCGACCACATGATGGTACGTGGACATGAAATCTTTTACAATGCGAAGAAGGTCCTATTGATTGGTGGTGACCTCAGAAATACTATTTCATGGCTAAAGGTTTCGGTTCACCTGACCGAATGGTGAGTGGAATCGCAGCAGTTGAATGATGGGAAGTTGGATGAATCTGGGCCAAGTAAACCGGCAAGTTTCAAGCACGCGCTTCAGGCGTTCCTCCGGCACGAGATCAGAGACCTAAAGCAAACAAATGATTGAAGGACTTCTCGTGAAATCAGAGCAGGCGTGGCTTCTGTCGTTGAACACCCGTGAACCCTTGTCTTGTTCGCTTTATAGGACGAGATCGCCCACCTAGGCCATTCTAGAACCCCACGAATGTTCACATGTCGCTAAAATGTCGTGTCTGAATATATTATGTTGATGAGAAAATTCGACGCATCAAGACATGCGCAAGATCTCTTGACGCAAACCCTATCAAAGGGCATGAATATATCTATTCATTAGGGAAAATGACAGAAATCATTTTTAAATTTTGATCTAATGTATAATGTAATCCATAAACTTTTAATTTATTTAATGTTTAATATTGAAAATTTTCATATAATTTAGGGACTTAGTTAAATGTATATCAAAAGCCTAAATGCCACATTAAACAAGTTGAAAATTCAAAAATCACATTACACATTAAGTTAAAATTCATTGACCATATTAAGCATTACAAATTGGGCAAAAGTTTACCAACTTCATCCCCATCCTTTAATTGCTTGAGCGATCTTCTTTAAGCATGACGACTGAGAAATTCAAGTGAGATTAGCCCAATGCTTTTAGGAGTCTAGGTTTATACACCATGTTGTTGGCCAAAAAACATACAATCATGTCTACTCGATAGATAAAAGACACAAAATTTAGTCACGGCAATTAGGGTTGAGCATAGTCTA
Source organism: Eucalyptus victrix (assembly GCA_016097545.1). Classification (NCBI taxonomy): domain Eukaryota; kingdom Viridiplantae; phylum Streptophyta; class Magnoliopsida; order Myrtales; family Myrtaceae; genus Eucalyptus; species Eucalyptus victrix. Next base: position 34,326,095 of record CM027837.1, read on the forward strand.
GGTTGGGTAAATCCTCCTCCAACCATAGGACCAACCAACACAATGTTGATTCTCAATTTTTCGGACTGAGGACTGATCCTATTGAGCTTGAAACTAATGATCAACGCAACCCAATCAATTTAGTCTAGTTCAAAGGTCAATTGGGGACCAATCAATAAATTTTTTTGTTTTATTTTTTGTACTCTTTAAAAAAAACAAACCTACCATTTCAAATTATATATCCATCAACAATACGACATCATCTAACCAAACTATAATGCATGTACATATTCAACAAATTTAAGATAAGACAATAATAGAAATTCCACACCTACTAAAAGCAAAAAACCATAAAAACGATTAAGACTGCTCATAGAGATATGGGGACGAGATGGGAACATTGGGAAGTTGAGCGATGAGCGAGGAAGTTGTTTTTTTCAATTTTGGCAAATTGAAGAATAAGAGCACAAAGAAGACAAAAGAGAAATTTCACACCTACTAAAAGCAAAAAACCGTAAAAACGATTAAGACTGTTCATAAAGATATGGGGACAAGATGGGAACATTGGGAAGTTGAGAAATGAGCGAGGAGGTTGTTTCTTTCAATTTTGGCAAATTAAAGAATAAGAGCACAAATAAGACAAAAGAGAACAAGTACTAGAGAAAGAAGCTATTTATAGTTAGAGTGGGTCTATGTTGGACCAAACCTAAACTCTTAAAATCGATGACCAACCTATATAGTACTAGTTCAAGAATCTAGGACCAAGAACTGACCTAGTCTTTTGGGTCTTGGTAGATGACAACAAGGAAGAAATGACCAAGAAGTTGATGCCCAAACGGAAGGGTGATGACAGGATGGCACAACTCCAACGTCAAGTGGACAAACTAAACAATGCACTGCTACACATGTCAGATTGCTTGGACAAGCTGAGTATAGCTCCCCCTTCTCCTCCCAAGTCGGACATGATAAGCCGACTAGAGGACGCCAATGTTGACCCAAAAGGCAAAGGTGTCACAACCACTAATTCTTCCTGAAAGTTGAATGCCACGCTTCAAAGGAGGTAGGAAAATAGGGACCGGGTGGGTTATCCAGATCCGGCTGGGTGTGGGCCGAACCGGGCCCCCACCCGGAATAACCAGTCCACAGCTGGACTGGGCTTAAAGTGCGGGCCCAAACCGGCCCACCCGAAGAAAAGATAAGGGAAAGTTAAATACCCAAGCCCAGCCCACGAACTAAACTAAACCTAAACCTATACCTCAACCAAGCAAGCCGGCCCGTTGAAATATAACCCTGATCCAGAAATAAGCTGGCCCTCCAGCATCTCCGGGACCCGGAACCGACCTGGATCCGGCACATATGACCCGACCCGTGTCTTCCAATAGGCCCGACTAAGCCGCCCGCCAACCGAGAAGCACCATCGACAGCCGGACCTCCACATCCGGCCGCATCCGGTGCTCGGCGAGTCGCGGCCGATGACCACCACCGCCGCCGATACCCTCTTGCCCTCGCCGGCCCACTCACGACCGCGCCATCCTTGCCCGAAGCGGCCAAACCGGGACCAAACTCTTAAGTCTTACGACGCCCCGCAGACCAAATACCATACTCCGGTGACCCTCGCACGTTTCGACTTTGAACAGAAAAGAGGCAGCGACGGCCAAGGACAAGACGGCGCGACGAAGAAACGATCTCAGAGACAATCATTCTCAACACAAGCTTTCAGATCTCGTCTAGGCTTTGTATCGAACACTTGGGGTGCGTCAAACGAAAGGCGAACGTGGACAAGAATGAGACCTAAAACCGGATCAAAACTCAACACAAATTAGCAAAGAATGCTCAGTATCAACGCAGAACGGCACCAGCGAGTCCGTCGCACACGCGGAATGGGGCGACGAGCCCCTGGTCAATAGCTCGGGCGAAAACAAGGCGCAAAACAGAGGGGAAAAACAGGGGCGGTCGTAGGGTGCCCTCTTACCCAGCTCGGCGACGTCGGACGGGGGACAAGCTCGATAGATCGGACTACGTCCGTCCCCCTCGCGCGTCTCCGAGCCGGGATCCTTGAGAAACCGACCTGAACAAAGAAAAATCGAAACACGACCTACGGTTGGCTTTGGCGTGAAAAAGAAGTGGCGGGGGCCGTCGCTGTCGCGGCCGACGGTGGCTCTTTCGCTCACGCTCTACTCTTGCTCACCGTTCTCCTACGGCTCGCCCCCGTTTTTGTGCTCGAGCTCAGCCTCCCTCTCAGGGGTCAAGCGACTGCTCTTCCTCTGTCCTCCTTGCGTGCGCGGCAGAGAAGATGTCCCCTTCTTCTTCTTCGTCTTCTTCTTCTTCTTCTTTTAAATAATTTCTGTTAAAAATATTATTATTTAAAATTTTCTAATTATCCGAAATGAAGTAAAATAAAGAAAAATGAAATGTAATAAAAAAATAATAAAAATAAAACTAAGTCGACGCAAGTAATACTAATATCTGCATAGTGAGCTATTTGAGGAGGATGTTATTATTAGGGTCAAATTGATACCTAATTTTCTATATAATTTAATCCTAAATATTTTATTAAAATTTACATATAAATATAAGGACATCATGCCCATTAGATGGGATGATCTGCTGGATAATGAAACTGTCCAAGCAACCAGTTATACTGTCGTAGGAGCCTTTCCTTTTTTCTGGAATTCTTTCGATAGCTTTCTAGAATTTCAATTGCTTCCTGGGTTTGTTTCATATATACTAATTGTTTTCTAGGGTTTCCATTGAAAAAAGTTCTTTCTGATTAATAAGGGCAAATTTATAAATGTGACGGCCCAAGCACAGCGCGCATATCCTGTCCCACATCGTTTAAGGGGGAGTCTAAGGGCTAGTTTATAAGACTTAGGTCTCTCTAATTTGTGTAACACGTTTCACGTACGCTTCCGCTGCGTTAAAAACAAACCCGTGAAGGAGGACGGACCGGTGGGCTGTGCCTCCGAAGTAGACAATATTACATAGTAGGGCCTAGGTCGTTACAATAAATATTTCATGTTATTTGGGATGTTGACGTAAACCAAACTAGCCTTGAGATGGAACCTCTCTGAAGGTTGGGCTTCTACACAATCCCTACCAAATTTGCAAACTGTTGTGAGTGGCACGACAAATTTTGATGATCTAGCGGAGGAACAAGGCCCCAAATTCTATCAAATTCCTGTGCAGACCAAGCTGTAACTTGATTTGATTGAGCCATGCTAATGTTTATTTTGTCTTCACAAGACTGCCCTGGAATATTGTTGCCTCCATTATTTGATTTGGTAAGCGAGGAATGAGAACACAGATGCTAATGTATGTTGCATTTTATTCAGATAACATAAACTCAATAGCATGATAGAGACTAAATCACCTCCGAACATGTCCTTGAGGAAATATTGAGCTCCAATTTAAGTTCGATTTGCTACGAAAAAATACTCAAGCCTTTATTCATTTCTTTTTCACAGAATCTACAAAGGTAGACAAGGTCATGTGGGGGCAAATGTCATATGGATAAACGGATCATTTTATGAATGGACGTGATGCCATCTCCAAGGGTGAAAAGGTGTGTTAACTCTCAAAAACTCCTACACACTAACGACTGGTGCCGAAGTGGGGCAAGCCACCAGCAGATGAGATATAGATGAATTGAGACAAAGGATCACCCAAATGGTGTAGTGCCTGAACTGGCTTGACTAATGACACTTTTTTTTTTTTTTTTTGGAAGCTGAGGAGCATGGCTGACCTAAATTTCCCGAATCCGCAAAGATGCCTTTGTTGTGCAAACTGAGTCACAACTTGCGTACGTTGCATATAACATCACACATGCATATTTTGCTTTGTGCCAGGGTAGCGAGCTTGAATGGAACAGATTTACTTAATGGGAGCAAAGGTTCATCTCACTAGGCAAGACAAGTGAGTCTACCTTTCTTCTACGAAGTAGATATTCATGACTAGTCTACCTCACTTTTACAAAATAGAAATTCACGAGTCGGGGACTTAATGTCGTTATATTAATCTTGCGTCATTTCGATTCATTTTTTCATTATATGAAAATATTTCTATTAATTTTATATCTAGTCACTAACAAATGAAAGTGATTATGTACTGTGCATGAACATTTGAAAGATGAAAATCAATTATCAAAGCGGTAAATAAATGATTGAAAATTTAAAGAATCTGAAGCGCACTAAGCAAACTAGAGCAAAGCCTCATCATCAAGTCCCAAGCCAGAACCCGACCACTAAAAACCGAATGAAAGCATAGATAAATGACATAATGTAAGCATGGTCCAAATTAGATGCCTATAATATATACAATTATGCATGAATTACAAATTCAACTCATTTACAGTCGCAATGCAAAATTATTTCATATGCAACCTACTCTAATTTTTTTTCTCATTATTTAAAGAAAAGTCACAAAGTCACTTCCCTAAGTGACATGCATCGATAACAATTAATTTAATGCCGTGTATACTATGTAAAACTAATCGCAACCTAGATGCAACATTATAAAATTACACCCGGTGTGATGTGCATTAATTTAAATGACGTGAACTTTATCCATAGATTAATGCATCAACTAACTAGGTATCAACTAGATGAGATACTAATTTAATTGAAATTAATACGAACAAAATTTATTCAATGAAACCTAGGCATGCGACACATACACTTATATGCATAAACTAATGTACAACATGACAAAAATTAATAGTTCGAATATGCAAATCAATCTTCATATAAATTGTTGCGAAAAGCGAGCAATCGAACAATAATATAGACAGAAGAAAAATAAATAAATCGGACGCCGGATTTACGTGGTTCGGTCGTAAAAACCTACGTTCACGGGGAGAGCAGCGATGAATTTCACAATAGATCAAGCGATACAAGGAGATTACACACTCGAGTCACTCAAACACTCTCTCGGTGTTTCCCAAACCCCAATTACACCCAATAATGCACGCAGTGTTTAGCCATGAAATTCCTCAAGAAATAATCTCTCAATCTCACGAAGGAATTACACGCAAATTTTACCACAAGATTTGATTGACTTGAACATTAAATCTTCTTGAATGTAATTCATGAACAAGAACGACAAAGAAAAATCCCTCCCAAGCACTCGACAACAAGACGACGCTTTAAGAACACTTCTTCATGATCAACCCTATTCCATCCACGGCCACAAGTCCATAAATAAATAAATAAATATATATAAGTGAGACATTTATTCTTTTGCCGACTTCTCATAAGATTCTGTTTCCTATCTTGAACCAAAGCATATCTCTGTATATTTTAAACAAAATCCAAGCCCTAGTCAAAGTTGGACTTTCCTATTTTAGTAGCCAAATTCTCCAACGGAGATTCGAATTTTGAGAAGTTGATCTTCGGATCTTCTTTGTTCGATTTTGAACGTCCGCAACATATCCAATTCGGAATATTCAGAATTTCACATTGGGCTCAAACTCGAGATATATTTTAACATAAATAATAATTAAGAATATTCAAGTTTATGTCAAGAACATATGGATGCATGTAAGATGTATCGACAATATGTAAGGACATTGTACATGCATAGAGATCATGACACTAATATTGGACTCTTAATAATTACTATGTACTATGCATGAATAAAATAATTGAGTCTAATCTTTTGGCTCAAATATCCAATTTTTCAATATATGAAATATATGATGTGATGTGAGATTGATAAAATCGGTATGATGCAAGAGAGGAGCAAATAGCTAATGAACTCTCTACGCATTCCAAAAAGATTCAGTTGCTTTATCAGATGATTTACCATAGGCACCCATGTAGGAGTGAAGCCACGAGAAAGCAACAATCATGAACATATAACAAAAAGGAAAATAAGCCCAACCAAAGGAACCATTCTGCACGTAAATATCATCAAAGTTTCAACACAGATGTCAATAATATGAACACATATGTCTGTCTCTGTAGCATTTGACGAAACTCCACCAATTTGTCGGGGAACCATCGACCTACAATGCAAGCGAGATGCAACAATTGTTATTGACTCCTGTGATCGTATCAATACATTCAACCATCCCTTTGTCTAACACGAATCATCCAACCGTGAGCCGAAAGAAATAAAACTACCGTATCGATCAACAGAAAAATGCACTATACTAGACTCAGTCGTCGTGCTCCAGTTCAGCATCAATCGTACACCACCAGGATCAAAATATTGACCTTACCTTAGTTAGGATTACTGAGGAAACCAGTCGGACGAGTGTTGAAAGCTAGAGCGCCAATTCCAAAAAGTTAGCCATCGCCAGAGTGGTGCTCTCGATGGAGAAAGCGTGTAATTCGGCAAACGGCAATCACCATTGTAGATTGATGGATGAACCGGCAAGATCCTGAAGAGGAACAACCGCCTTGACGGCCACGGCGGATGGAGGAAATAGATGCAGAAGGAACAACCACCTTGAACCTCAGTAGAGAGAGCTTTGCGAGAGAGATTGAGAGCTCGAGTGCGCTCGGTGTCCCGTGCGTGTTGAGTCTTCTTTTTATATCCGTGAAGGATCATCCCATATATGGGGTTTATTTTTACTAGGCTTCATCTATTAGGTGCAGCGAGGAGAACTTATATGGTTAATCCAAGTGTACATTGCAATGTTGTGAAGTGGACCCTCCTGATTTTGTTAGGGACCACAGATGTTGGGTGTATTTCAGAGGATGCAATTCAAGTGGCATGGCTGTAACCCGGTTTGCAAACCAGGGTCATGTAGGGAACTTAAAGGATGGTCGTTTTTGACCAAAGATGCGTTTGCTTCTCTTAGTTGTACCATGATTGAAAGCCATCATTGAGAGATGCGGTGACTTCGTTGACCACTGAGGCTAGGGTGTGCCCGAATGTTATGCATTTGAGTCTAGACTAGGGCGTGCCCCAATGATAACATCTAGCATGCGAGAATACGATCTGATCCCGACAAGGTAATGAGAATATCTTATTCTTTATTTTATTTTCATTTACATATGTGTCGAAAATGTTTCAACTCGCTCAACATGACTAGTGATGATATGCATTTGAGTGTAGACTCCAGTTTGTTCAATTGGAAATTGACCTATTAATATAATGGGTTAAGGTATTTATGATATTTAATTATGTGTTTTTATGTTAAGATATTTATACACACACGAGTTGTACACTACCATATTAATTTGGTGCCTTCTAAGTCATCTATTTCATAACTGATGGGTACCAAATATATAGCCCCATGAGATTTTTTCTCTCTCTCGTTTGGAAGAGTTTTTGTGCCTTTGGTGCTGTAACATCCACGATTCTGACCCCATGAGGATCGGCTATGCGTTTGGTGTGGCGATGGTGAGAATCGACCATGAATCGTTCCAAGGATCAGTCATGGATTGATCGAGCTAATCGGAAGGGTAATCAAGGGATTAGCCATGGTCCAATCGAAAGATTGGTCATGGACTAATTGAGAGTAGGCCTAAACCAATCCACCAACCATACAAGTGAACCTAATCCATTTGGCCATGGAACGGCTGCTCGACCATAAGAATTGGTTGTGGCACAATCACGTACCACTGCGAATCGATAGATGATCATGAATGGATCCCAAGCGATCATGTTACGATCATGGGTGATTATGCTCAATCGTGTACCGCCCATGGTCAACCATGAGTTAATCCCATGCGACCATGTGTCAATCACAAATTGACCAATCTCACGCAACCACATGACAATCAAGGGCCAACCATGGATCAAGTATGCTTAACCATGGACTAATTGAGAACTAGCCCCTTGCGATGAATCATGGACTAGTCTTGGATAGGTCTCGGATTGACTCGGCAACCTTCTCATTAGGCCTTGTGCCAATTCATGAGCCCTACCTCGTACCAGATGATGGATCGGCCTTGGACCAGGCCTTGAGCCCTTTCATAAGGCCGTGGACCAAACCAGGAGCCTGGCCATGAGCCAAGCCTTGTGCCCAACCCTACACCAAGCTTCGAGTTAGTCATAGGCCCAGTCTACTCGACCTAGTGCCAACCGTGGGGTTGGTCATTGAGTCCACAAGATGGGCCACTGACCTATCCATGCAAGGAGAGTTCAATCATGATTTGCCCAATCGATGGTGATTTGGCCTCAAATCTCAATTCGGTTGGAATGGTCACTCGTGGATGAACATAAAGAGCTCTCACCCAAACTCATTAACACTTCCAATGGCCTTATTTCCATGTTTGTTGTGTTCTTTGGAAGAAAATAGAATAGAAGATTATACCACCACCCGCGGCGGCCGCGATGGTTAGAGCTTTCTCCCCCACCGAGGATGGACGGGTTTGAAACCCTGCGTCCCCATTGCGCGACTCACCTACGGCTGGGTCTGTAGTGGTGGCCTAGTTCGCCCCGGGTTTACCCCGCCGGCTGCCGGCTATACAGGGGTTCCCGGATCATCAAAAAAAAAAAAAAAAAAGACAAAATAGAATATTATAAAATTGCTTGGTCATTAAATGCAAAGGGATGAAGTACCCCATTTGATGATCATCTTAAGATTATGTAATGATGGCCAAAAGATTTGCCTTGAATGAGAAGTTAGTGACTTATGCTTGAGTGTACCAATAAGAGAAAGACACTAAGAAATCTTATCATTTCCCTAAAGCTTAGGAGAGTCACGTAACCCTATTAGGCATGCCACCTCTTCCAAATAAGGTCTTCATTAGGGATAACTCGAGGGTTTAAGTGGACCAATTGGAAGAAAGCTTGGTAGGAGATTTTAGAAGGCTAAAACTTGGAGAGCAAGTCTTGATTATGGACATGTGATGAATATTTAAACTTAATGATTACATAAAATCTAAGCATTAAATCAAAAATCTTAGTCACTAGCTTAGGCATCCACGAAATAATTATATGTCATTATTATATGGTGACTCAATTCCTTAGGTGGCCTAAAAGGAAGAATGTTCTAGAGAACTTAACCGAGGGAGCAAGTTCTTGAATTTAGATATGTGGTAAATATCCAAACCTCATGATTGTCAAATCTAAATATTAAATGAGAGAGGGTGAGTCATAAGACTTAGGTGTCCCATAATTAACATAATCATCATTACTATTCATCATTACTAAAATGACTCAAGCCTCTAGTAGCCCCACAAGAGAATGAGTAAATGTCCTCCTCTAGAAATTAGACTTGCCACTCATCTCTTTAACTTGCCACATTTTCATCCTAAGTTATCCACCTAGAAAAAAGTGATTGGTCCACTTTGAAGAGAAATGATGAGAGCTTTGCCTATATATAGAGGCACTATCCCCTCATTTTCTTACCCACCTTTTCTCCATCACTCTCTCACTCTCTCTCTCTCTCTCTCTCTCTCTCTCTCTCTCTCTCTCTCTCTAACGCCCTCTCATCGTCGCCCCTCATCCTCTCTTGACCTTATTGACCCTCACCTATCGCCTCACTAGACAACTCTCTCTTGATAAAATCACTTCTAATTCATCGAAGGTAAATAGAATCTCTAACTCTTAATTAGGGTGATAGCCTATGTCATTGAGTTTAGTTGTATACACACATGTGCCTAATTTTATACATATTAATGATTGATTGCTCATGTATTTACATTCCTAAGCCAAATCGTGCTCCAGTTCACGGATGGGTCTTGCTCGGTCTTAACCAGCATTGAGGCATGTTGGTTCAAGTCGTGAGTCACGTTGCTTGGACTTGGCTGCGCTCTCATTCGAGCTTAATTTATGTACATGTTGACGATCGGTTGCCTCATGCTTTTATATGTAAGTAAAATTCCTAACTCTTGGCTAAGGTGATATGTTACGTTGTCTAGTTCAGTTAGGCCCTAGTTGGTAACCATCCAAACAGGGGCAAATTCTGGCTTTTTGTTCCCAGAAATAGGCGCTCAGAATCTTTTTTGGTAAAATTTTTGTTCCCGAGAACAAATTTGTTCCTAGGAACAGATTGGGAATGGAATCAAAAATTAAAAAAAGAAAAAAGTTGATTCTTGTACCAGAATCAAAATTGAGAATCAAAACCAACAACTCTTCTTCTTCCCTTCGGCCATCTTGCGATCGCCGTTCACAACCGCCTGCCACTGCCATCCACTGCCGCCGTTCGCCGCCGCCGCCGACTACCGCCGGCTGCTGCCACCACCGCCAACGCTCGCCACCCGCCGTCCGCTACCGCCGCCGGTTGCCATCTGCTAATTCGGTGAGCTTGCCGGAGGCTCGCTAAGCTAGGGCGAGGTTCGGCGAGCTCGCCGGAGGCAAGCCTAGCCATCGGCAAGGCTCGGCCTTGCCAAGTTTAGGCAAGCCTCACGACACTTAGCCCCGGCGAGGCTCGCCCACCCTGTCGGTGGCCTAGGTAGGCCTCGCCTAGCCCCGGTGAGGCTAGCTTGGCCACCAGTGAAGCCAACTTGGCCACCGGCGAGACTCGGGCGACGAGGGCCGGTGACACCTCGGTGAGGTCACCGGCCCTCGTCTGGCCAATCGTCGGTCCACCGGCCACAAGAAGATGAAGAAGAATAATAGGAGAAAAAGGGAAAAAAAGAAAAGGCAAAAAGGAAAAAGTAAAAAATTTATTTAAAAATTAAAATAAATTGATTTGGAACATAATTAATGAGTACGGTACCAAACACAATTATATTTCAGAATCAGAAATTTTGAATAGTTAGCAAACGGCTTAAAATGCTTAGAATTAGTTCTTGGGAACATAATAAAAAAGAATCATTTTTTATCAGAATCTACTCCTAGGAATAGAATTGTTATCAAACGTACCCTTACATGTTCACCCATTTAAAACATGTGTATATTATAATGATCTTTGTATGATTTGTTCATGTTTGCACGCTTGAATGCATTCATGCCTTGAGATGAGGTCAATGTCCGCTCGGCTTGAAATCGATGTCAAGTTTTGATGGCTTAAACCTGCAAGGCCATGGATCAACATTGAGGTGTGCTTGTTCCAAGTCTTATTAAGCGCGGGATAGCCCAAGGCTGTGAGGTCTTGGATCATCATTGAGGCATGCTGATTCCAAGTCTCGTTTAGTGTGGGGATTGTCTAAGACCGCGAGGTCTTGCGTCGGCATTAAGGCATGTTGGTTCCAAGTCTTACTTGGTACAAAGATCGCCTAAGCCCATAAGCTCTTGGTACGACATTAAAGCATGTTGGTTCCAAGTATAGCTTGATATGAGGATCAATCTAGGCGTATAGTTCAAGCTACAAACCAAAAATCATGCTTGGCATTTTGTATGATATGATATTGAGGGTCATGGCACACATTCTTGAATGAGCACGCCTTCAGGCCTTTGTATGTGTTGGCTAAGATGAAGGATGAAAAACTAGCTTGTGTGATGCACCATGTGTGATCACCTATAAAAGAATAAGAACCATTGCCACTTGAGGTGGCCACAATGCCCCTACGCCAATAGGATACCTCATTAATGAGAGAGAGATGTCCTCACGACAATGGGATGCCTAGATTTAAGCCGGAAGTCTCGGGATACCAACTTTGAGATGTTCTAGTCGAGTTGAGATGCTCTGATTGAGTCGGGAAGCCCAACATGAAGTTGGAAGCCTAGGTCAAGCAGAGAGGGCTTGGTTGAGCCATGACAAAATTAAATGAAACTTTTATGTGTGTTGGTATATGTATAACTATGATATGTTGATATTTTTATTAATAAGCCGAAGGTAAGCATACATTGAAGTATGCTGCAATGGATATTTGTATGTAGTCGAGGTATAGCAATAAGTTTGTTATTGATCTACCATCGACATTGTATTACGATTGCTGTACTAACTAGATTTTGATGATGAGATGTCCTCCTAGCATAAATTAGGAGTTTTACTTAATGAGTTCCCCAACTCACTCCCTTATGTTTTAGACTTGTAGGCATGGAAGTCTCACGTCGATTTTAGAAGTTGTAGTCACGCTAGATGAGATAGAAATTCCCAAAACTTGTAGTATGACGTAAAAAAGAAGGACCCTTAGAGAAAAGACTTGTAAATATATTGTTGTAATATAAAGTAACGTGTTCTATGTGATGTATGTCCTAATCTTCTAGCTATTGTTTTTTGGAGAATTTATTTGTTCACACTTTTGCACATGCCTATTAACAAGATAAAAAGAATTAGGAAGGTGACAAGCCTAGGACATCGCAAAAATAACCCTTGCCACTCGTGACCCTAGAAATGGAGGCGGGGTTATTATAAGTGTAGCCATGTCTGCCCCTTCCTCAAACCCTAACATTATCTCTACCCAAAAACCCTAACATTTTCCCTCTTGAAAGTCTAATCCCTCTAAATGAATCTTACAGATGAAAGGCACTTGTGGGATTATTATTCCATTGCTAAGTCCTCACACTCTTAAAGGTTCGCTACTGAGATTCTGTATCCCTAAGGATTGGGATACTGTCGTGACGAGACACCGCTTCCCGAGTCGAATGCACCTCTTCAAGTAGTATTTATCCACTATCTAGGTAGATGAGGGACTGGGGCAATGAATACCCCATTGGTTCTGGCGTGGTTCATTACGGATGGAGATATGCTAATCAATCCTCTGCAAGGTTTTGACGGGCTGCCCGATAAGGGCCCCGAGGACGTTGACTAGGATCCCATGGAGCTGGACCCTCCTGATGGTGCCATGGAGGATGCTACCCCTGCTCCACTAATGATCGACCCGTTCGCTTTCGACTATGACTCGATGCAATCTAAGTCTATTGGGTCCGAGTGACTTTAGTGTTGAACCCAAGGGTTCTTTTTATGTACAATTGAATTAGCCTAGCCTAGTTTCTTTTTGGTCTGGCATAAAGGATAGATCGGCCCTATGTTAGGCTTGTAATTCGGAAACAATCCTCCATAAGTTAATCCAATATGAAAATGTATATATGAGTAGTTGTGGTCTTTCTGCGTTGTTCATCTCACTATCCCTATTTGAATGCTTGATTGTATGTTGATGGGGAGATGATACGTTTCCCGCTTGCACATAATGAAAGAATAAAAATGAAGGGTCAACAATGAGTCTTGGGAACGTCGCAATTGCTATCGACCACCGCGGGATGTGCACACTCTCGAGGTTCAGGGTGTGATACCCACTGCATCAGTTGTCGACAACTGGTCGGGCGAGTTTGCCGAAGGCTCGTTAGGCCAGGCAAGGCTGACCCAACCTCGGCAAGTCTCGACCGATGAGGCACGGCCTCGTCGAGGGCTGGTGATGCTCCAATAAGGTTGCTGACCCTCATTTGGCCAGTCGCGGGCCATCCCAAGGCCGACAACCAGCAACTTGAAGAAGAAGAAGAAGGAGGAGGAGGAGGAGGGAAAAAAAGAAAAGAATAAAAAAGAAAAAAGTAATAAAATTATTTAAAAATTAAAAAAAAATGATTTGAAGTAGAAATTTTGAACAAGGTACCAAACACAATTCTATTTCAAAAATTGAAATTTTAGATAGTTATCAAACGGCTTAAAATACTTAGAAATTGTTCATAGGAATAGAATAAAAAAAAATAATCATTTATGATCAGAAATTGTTCCTAGGAATAGAAGCTTTACCAAATGCCATTTATGTGCATTTAAAACATCAAAAGCACTCACACATCGATTAAAGAGACCTCAACGGTATTTGACGCACAAAACAAACCCAATCCAACAAAAATCTACCAATTTTTAATTCACAACTTGTCACTAGATAAACTTAGCCGTTAGGCTTTACCAAAAAAAAAAAAACTTAGCTGTTAGGTAAGAACTAGGTAAGATTATGTAAAAAAATCCAATAACAATAATAGAACACATACTTTCATGCCATGTCATGTCTATTATTTGATATCAACAACAGATTAATATAAATGAAATTGAAAAAGTACAAATGAAAAAGATAAGAATATCTCCTGATTCACTGTTAAAGAAATCATAGACTTTATTTTTATTTACTTATTTATTATTTTTTCCTCTCTTTTTTATTTCTTTTTTATTCCTTCCACTAAAATTTTTATTCAATGATAAATTATACTAATATACCTAAAATACTAATGTACCTCATATTTTTTATAAATATAAATACTAAATTATATATATAATACAAATTATAGCATAGAAAAAATTCAAATATGTATAAGTAGGAAAAAATGAAAACAAAATTGTTGTTATTTTGAAATTTCTTTTTTATATTAGAATTGGAAAATTAATTATCATTAATTATAATTAATTATTATTTTAATTTTATTAATTTAGGAAGGTTCTTATTTGAGAAAATTAGCTTTTATAACATGGATGTAAAAAAATTCTATCCACTTTAATCCCACCTACCCCATTATCTTTTTTATCAGTTTATATTTCCCTCATTGGGCAAAGACTAAAATATAAATGGGATAATTTTTATCTTATCCTGTCTCTTAGCTGGTTACCAACTGTATCCTTGAGGTGTTTGATGGTCAAAAGAAATCTGACTGGACAAAAAACTGCCAAATTACATGTCACGAAATAACCATTGCTGTCGGAGGAGGAAAGTGTGTTGATGTTCTTTAAAGCCCTCTACTTGTTCATTTTCTGCTGAAAGAATTCTAGGATCTCTATAGCCATTAGCCTTTTTTCTTTCCTTGTCTTTGGCTCTGCTTCGCTCACTCTAATGGATGTGGAAGAACAGAAACCGCATCTGGAGTCACCCCTGTTAGCAGTTTCCCAGGAGAAGGCTGCGCCTGAACCGGGGAATGGATTCAAGAAGGACGAGATTTTCTCAGAAATAAAGCGGCAACTGTCGTTGGCAGGGCCATTGGTGGCGTTGAACCTGTTGATGTATTGTTTGCAGGTGATCTCAGTGATGTTCGTAGGTCATCTCGGAGAGGTGGCACTTGCCGGTGCTTCCATGGCCACATCCTTCGCTTACGTGACTGGCTTTAGCTTGTTTGTAAGACAGAACAGTTCTTCCATCTTTAATCTTGAGCCTAAACCATTTTTCTCTCCGAATGCATTGCTAAGACATTGAAGATTTTAAGCATTGAAAGTAGCATCATACTGTTTTGCTTCTATGCAATCCCGCTTCTATTCTCGATGTGATTATTGGGAGTACCATGAATAGATTGCTTGTCTATTAACCTTGGCTCTTTTTCAGATTCTTGCAGTTTGACAAAGATTGATCTACTGAACATGTTATCTCTCAATTAGCTCAATGTGCTAAATGTGTGATTTTTCCCCTTTAGCTAGGCGTGGCAATGCTGAGATTGCGAACTGAATGTCAGTGTTTGTCACGAATTAGAACATTTATTAACTGCACTTAAAAAAGATTGTTCGGGGCCCTAGGACAACAATGAAATAGATGAACTACTTTTTCTCGTTAAAATTCTTCCATTGCATGTCGGTTGAGTGAACTATGGTAATACTCTCCTTCTGATGCTCCAAGCAAGGCCTCATTTGAGTTTCTAGGGCGTACTGACAAGACTTTTTGATATTATTTGTGGACATCTATGAATTGCTCCAGACATTATCTTATAGATGCTTGGTCCATAACAGATAGGCATGTCAACTGCATTGGAGACGTTTTGCGGTCAGTCTTATGGAGCTAAACAATACCACATGCTCGGTATCCACAAGCAGAGGGCCATGATTGTTCTCCTAATAACTAGCTTTCCAGTCGCTATCATATGGGCTTACACAGGCCAAATCCTTCTCTTTCTCAAGCAAGATCCTCAAATATCAGCGGAGGCAGGATCCTATGCTCGGTTCATGATCCCTAGCGTTTTTGCGTTTGCGCTTCTGCAGTGCCACATCAGGTTTCTGCAGACGCAGAACAATGTCGTTCCGATGATGGTCATATCAGGAGTCACCACATTGCTGCACGTTTTCATATGTTGGTTCCTGGTGTTCAAGTCTGGACTTGGAAGCAAAGGCGCTGCTTTGGCGAATTCCATCTCCTATTGGATAAATGTGTCATTGATGGCGATTTATGTTAGACTTTCACCGTCCTGTAAGAGAACCTGGACTGGTTTCTCCAAGGAGGCCTTGCATGGGATCTTTGCATTTCTGAAATTAGCAATTCCTTCGGCTGTCATGATCTGGTACTTCTCAAGCTCTTAGGCTTCTCCTAGTTCACTAACGGCAAACCAAAAGACATAAAAATTTCAACAACTCACAGGACCAGTGTACAAGACAACTGATAGTGATAATCCTTCTTCAGAATCATTAATGGGCTGTTTACTTTTTCATTCTTATTTACGTTCATGATCTGATTTTTACGACTTCAAAGGGATTTCATGTTCTTATTAATTGGCTCTGATGCTATTCTTTGCGGGCAAATATATGATCTTACATTATTGGCATTGGTTTTCCTGATTCTCTGTAACTTGGAGCAATGATGATATTCTGTTTGGTTCATTGCCTGCAACAGCCTCGAGATGTGGTCATTCGAGATGATGGTCTTATTATCGGGACTTCTTCCAAACCCAAAACTCGAAACATCGGTCCTCTCAATCAGGTACATCAATACATGTCAACGGGAAGTGAACAAAAAGGCTAACCTCTTAGTACCAGTTGCTATCATTTCCAAACAATGTAAACGTGGTATCCTGTGCTTCTTTCAGCCTGAACACCGGTAGCTTGGCTTTCATGATACCTCTTGGACTCAGTGGTTCAATAAGGTAAGGCTGACTGGTTAAGCTCTATTTACTTAAGTGGATCTTGCAAAAGAAGCAGCTATTCCACGGTCTCACACTTCCTTCGCCTTACCTTGGCAGTACGAGAGTTTCAAATGAATTGGGTGCAGGAAGACCACGGGCAACTCGTTTGGCAATTTATGTTTCCTTAATGATGGTCGCCACAGAAGCCTTGTTTACAGGTGCTCTCCTTATCCTCGGTCGGAGGGCATGGGGCTACCTCTATAGCACGGAAGAAGAAGTAGTGAGTTACGTGGGTGATATGATGGTACTACTCGCAATTTCCCACTTTTTCGAGGGCACTCAGTTGATCCTTTCAGGTATGCGCCGGACTTTGCCTATTATTGCAGTTCATGGTGCACCTGATATAGTACAACTTCGACAACTTATCCTGACAGTTAGCGAGGGAAGATGGAGAATATGTCAAATCACAAGCATTTCAAAGTCAAAACCGATTTGTATATGGACCATTTTTCATTCTATAAGTTACATTTTTTTTTCAGGCATTGCAAGAGGATGTGGATTGCAAAAGATTGGAGCTTTCATCAATTTGGGTGCCTACTATTTGTTTGGTATTCCTGCCGCCGTACTCCTTGCTTTCGTCTGTCACATCGGTGGAAAGGTAAATACCAGTCACCCGAACATTCTACCTCGTTTCCTCCTTTTACTTTCATCGTAGATAGTCTTGTCCAATCCAATATTCATATAATTGATTGATCTTCTAATCGAGCTGCAGGGCCTCTGGACCGGGATTATAGTTGCACTCATTGCGCAAGCATTTTTCCTTGCGATCCTAACAGTATGTACCAACTGGGAGAAAGAGGTAAGATACAGTGAATTAATAAATTGAACCTTTCTATCGTGTAAAGTATTATTCGACCTGTGGTTGGTGCTTGATATTTGGCATTGTGTCAGGCAAAGAAAGCCACAGACAGAGTACACAGCGTTGCCAGTCCTGCCGGTGGATTGTTATCATAAAGCTATGGTGAAGAAATATCATCCTCGGAATCGGATGGTAGACGAGAGAGACTCTGGTTCCTAGCGTTGAAACCTAGTGGAACTGGAAATAGATGAAGTAAGACAGTACTTATCGTGCTGTTTTTCGTGAGGAAGAGTCACATCTGGAACTTCTGCCAAAAAGTCTGAAACAAATTTTAAATCTGTATGCCATAAAGTTGATCTCAGAAGCTCTTTAGCAAGACCTAATGTCGTAGCTCAATCCATGTCTCGTGTTTTCCTTATTCATTCTTGACTTCCTAGACTCTTGGGGGAATCGTGCGCTGGCGGATCCTACATTTTCTTCTTTAACCTTGATCAATTAGTAGGACATGAATAAGTGCCCTGAAACAGCTACTGGAGACCATCTCAAATTTAAGCATTTTCTCTCGACCCTTTTAACTGAGGTTGGCACATGAGCTGATTTAGAAGTCAACTAAAAACAAGGACCTCCCCTGCAATGCAGACAAGACGAACACGCTTACTCCAAATTAAACCATTTTCCCCAGCTCTTCACCGCACCCAACCACCGAAAAGAACTACAGAACAGTGCAAACATTACAAATTATGCTCAGACAAGGCAAACCAATTTGTACCTAGTAAAATCTACATATCAAACGAGAGAGAGAGAGGGGGGGGGGGGGGAGCGAACTCACTGAGGAAAGCTAGCGGCTGACGCCCTCGCCGCCTGCCTTCCGCCGAGCGCCGGCTGCAGGCGGCGGTTCCGGACGCAAGCCCCGACGGTGGTCTTTCCGAAGGTCATGAGCGAGCGGACAGTTGGACGGAGAGAGCGACGGCCGTGAGACGAAAGGGAATCGACGGACGGAGAGAGAGGGGGGGAGGATGGAGAGACCAGGGCCGTCGGATGAAAACCAAGCCACCAAGGTTCGCACGTGATCATGGGAATGTTGGAGTGCTTTGATGAGCTCACGATTCGTCAAAATTGTCTTTTTCTTAATTGCAAGTACAGAGATTTTACAAGAGAGACCTTGTAGAGAATAGGGAAAAAAGAGTAAATGGAGGACTTAGGCCCTGTAACAAGTAAAAAACACGAGGTTGTTAAGAATTGTCTAGAGGAGTCAAAAGTCGCATTCTTTTTTGGAAAAATATCTTTCCCGATTCACCGTATCGGTTCACGAATAACACGTCTTTTATGATTAGACAGCCTGTCGTTTGCTCAAAATTCTTAAAAATTGTTTAGAGGGACAAAAAGTCGCAATCTTTTCCGAAAAATTACCTTTCGGTGATTTCTTGTATTGGTTCACGAATAATATATGTTTTTTTATGATTAGGCAACATGTTGTTTTATAAAGAGGCAATGATATTGAAAGTGTCGGGACCTTTTGTCGTTTTTTGCAATCGAGTGTTCCCAATAATTTTTTGTTCCACCAAATACCTTTTAACTTTTCTTTTAAAAATTTTTTAGGTAAATAAGAGGCATCCATTAAAATCGCGAACTAAAAATTGCCATTGTAAGTACTAATGTCATCGACTGTTCAACCAGCATTGGTTGTGGCCTTTTGAGATGACACCATATAACTGTAACATATCAGATGGTTAAGAGCATGTGATTCAACGCACGATATCTTTTATCATCAACCGTCGCCTAAATGGAGATGCCACAATCACGTCCACAATCATGCTTAACTTTTGCGCAATGATCGAGTCAAATCAACATAATCATATGACTTTGGAGGCCGCACATTAAGTCGAGAAAGGTGGGGAGAGGAGTCGAAAGACCGTCCACATCATAGACAATCGCAAACTCTATGGACCTCCAAATCTAATAATACTAGCACATGAAACTCAGCTTTTTCCACAATCAGTCCACTTAATCTCTGCAAAGCTAACAAAATTGAACACAAAACCAAGTCCATCAGAATACAAAGAACATTGCAGTTTTGAGGATGCGAGATTCATGAAAGTTTCCATGAAATGAAAAGGGAGTAAATAGTCACTATGAGCATTAGATTCGCTCTATAAGCTCCACTTGTAATACTAACGTATCAAACTTCACTTTTTCTGCCATCATTCCGCTTATTCTCTACATAGGTCACCAAATTGAACACGAAACCAAGCCCATCAAAATACAAAAGAACAACCTGGCTTTGAGGATGCAAGATTCTTGAAATTTTCCGCGCAATGAAAAGCAAGAAAAGCCGAAGAAATAAAATCATCAACAGCTGAGGATCTACTCTGATTGACAAAACAAAACAAGACAAAAAGAGCTTCAAAAGCAATGGAGGAGAAAACGAAAAGAGGAAAAATGTGGCGACTTGTTCGAGGCCATAATCAAAACCAAAAGAGATTTGATAGGCATGGAGAATTGCCGATTTATTACCAACCTTCAGTGCAATTTGCACCATCGATTTTATGTCAAAGCCTTTGCTCTGCAAATTGGCTTCTCCGTCACATATGTGTGGAATCAAAGAAGCTCACTAGAAAAAAGACTTAAGAAGAAACATAGTTGATGATGATTGAAGCTGGATTGGCAAAACCGACAACGTTCTTCAGCGATGTAAAGATTCAACAAACAACAAAGTTGACAATGGAGGAAGAAAGGAAAAATAAGAGGAGGGGCTAGTCTTTGTTCTTCGAGAAGTACAATAGATTAGAATTCGGGTTATGTCTTAAAAGGAATAAGTCTGGAATCACAATTGTCAAGTGAAAGTGTGATGGGAAATTTAAAAAAAAAAAAAAAAATCACTAACTCACCCCTCAATATGTCAAGAAAGCTGAAAAGCTAAGTTAGGTCTGTCCTTTATCCCCCTGAAACAGCTCTTGGAGACCATCTCAAATTTGAGCATTTTTTCTCGACCCTTTTAACTGAAGCCTGACATGAATCTCCAGGAAGCATCAACACAGTTTGAATTTCCCCTTTTTTCTTGCAACAAAAATCCTCGCTCTCTCTCAAGGGGACCCTTTAGGGATCAGACCACTTTCGTGGTCCAGGTCCATCTCCTCAGTCCGGTCAAAGGTAGGCTATACATGCCGAGATTAGGAAATCGCAGTAAATTGCTTTCTCACAATCACAATCCAATCTTGAGAGGTTGCAACAAGCATCGAGACCTTACGATTAAGGTAAGATTCTTCATGGATCCATTCACCGTATCAATTGTTACCGATCCAATTAATAGATGTTACCTTCTTTGATTGTTCTCCCCGGATCACTTGGCCATTGGGATGACTAGAATTGATATTGATTTAAGCGTTCATTTTGCATGAATCAGGAATAATCTCATACTACAGCATAGTAAGTTATTAATGAGAGATTCAGTCCTTTAGCACAGAACTCTAATTCGCAAGAATCTAAAGATATTTGCACTATAAGTCTTATAACTTGTCACGAAAATGCAATCGAATTATAAAGCTTTCAAAATGTATAATCAAATCTTAAAACTTGTTAAATTTGTGCAAACGAGTCATTCCATTAAGACTATCAATTTGTCTAACTGAAAATGCTAACATTGCATTTTCAAATTAATTTTTCTCTCATACATACCATGTTTTACCACTTTTCCTTAAATCTTATTTAAATAATATTATAACTAAATAAAACAATTTTAAGAAATGTTTTAAAAAAAAAAAAGAAGAGGGTAAGGACTCGCCGATGGACATTGTTGCTGCCACTGCTCATCTTTATAGGGGCCAATGAAATTCATCAGCCTAATTGAGGGTCATCGATCCTCATCAATGCTAGCCCCAAGTGAGGCCTCACAAGTCCTCAATTGGGGTCAATGAGACCTCCCTCAAGGCCGACAAGGACTGACCTCCTCGATTAGACTAGTCGCTAACCCCAAGTGAGGGTCGGCGTCACTCAAATCTGAGTGCCCTCAACCCAATCTTGGCAAGCCACGTCGACCCTTCCCTAGGCCAACTGCCTTCATCTAGGGCCAACAACCTTTCCCAAGCCCTCCGGCGATGGGTGGCGGCGCCTAGCCGCAAGTCCTTAACATTTTCTTTTCTTTTTCCTTTTTTTTTACTATTTTTACTTTTTAAAAAATATTGATATTATTTAAATAAGATTAGAAGAAAAAATTAATAAAAAAATGCCACGTATGAGATAGAAATTAGTATAAAAATGCTACGTCAACATTTTCTGTTAAATAAATTGACGGTGTTAACAAAATGACTAAATTGAATTAATTTAACAAATTTGAGGACTTTATTATACTTTTGGAAAGTTTCAAGACTCAATTGTACTTTCGCAACAAGTTTTAGAACTAAATTGATGCAATTAAAAAGTTCATGAATGAATTTATACCAACACAATAGATTTAAAACTTCTTTTTGGGATACTTTTCTAGATAATAAAGTGGTAATGCCTATATGCTAAGTACCTAGAGTTCTCAAAATCAAACAAAATAATTTTCCAAACTCCAAGTTATGATAAATAATAATTTTTTAATGTGTTAAGTCGCCAAGACGACATCCGATTCCTATATCCGAACCTATGGCCCAACTTTCACCATTCCTTTTCCAGCAGCGGACTAGGAAGAAAGAGCAACACAAAGACGAGGAAAAACGCCCATCCAATGTCTTTTTCTCTCTCGACAAAAAGGTCTTTTCTCTCTTCTTTCTGGAAGGCGAATCCTCTCAGTTCAAAGTGTACCATCAATCTCTTCTCCTAAGGCTCTTTCTTTACACTTGAGAACAATATGGCTTTACCTCATTGCCTTCTGATTTCTTCTGTCTGATCATATAACATGACATATCGGATGCGTTTAGGAAAACCTAAGCATTTCAAAAGCTTATATAGAGAAAGTATTTCGACTCCTTGTGTAGTGGTGAAAACAATTGAGTGTTTCCTAAACTATAATTAAAAAGCGCATTTGAAAGCAACCTTAGTATATGCCGTTTAGAGATGACTATATATCAACCTTGATATCTGCCCCTTTTCTTACAAAAATGAATAATTTTTTAATATCACATACTTCCTCCAAAATTAATCCATTGTACGTGTTTTATGGTTTTTTC
This sequence comes from Eucalyptus victrix, assembly GCA_016097545.1. Classification (NCBI taxonomy): domain Eukaryota; kingdom Viridiplantae; phylum Streptophyta; class Magnoliopsida; order Myrtales; family Myrtaceae; genus Eucalyptus; species Eucalyptus victrix. The sequence continues at coordinate 34,348,670 of CM027837.1, forward strand.
AGTCCTGCAAGTACTCTATCTATGTCATGTCCAAAAATGTAAAGAAAAAGTCCTAGCATTTCTGCAATACTAGTATTGCTAAATCCTTTGAGACCCTATCGTGTTACTAAGTCATGTATTAGATTATTAAATAAAATTCTATTAATGCTACAAATTTGATAGCACCTCATCTTACTACACCTTCGCCCATCAACTTTTTTCGCCATGCATTTCATCTATACTATAAGGTCATTAAAGCTTTATGAGTATTTTTTACATGATAAAGCAACTATAGCATGGGTGGCGGCTGAGATTATCGAAATTCATCTTCTTCTTCTGCATAGTTTTCCTTTCATCAAGAGAAAAATCATCAACCGTCATAAATATGCAAACTCCACCCAATAAAGATAATACCAACTGGAAGTGCCATATTAAAACACAAATAGAGACAGTGTTCACAAATAGTGCAAATAGAGTTAAACAATGTAGCATGCAAGATATTACAAATTAGATGCTATGACTAGTTATTTTTTGCTCGAATGTGTTTGGGAACTACTTTCCAAGGGGCTTTGGGGACTAAAGGCCTTTGGGCCAAAATGAAGGTGTTTGGGAATTACTTTCCAACAGGCATTGAGGCAAAACTGGCATTTGCAAGTCTGAAAGCTCAAGGCATGCCTTGGGCTTTCAGCATTCTCGAAATGCCTCATGTTACTGTTCATGTCTACTGTTCATCTTCTTCTCCGGCGGTGTGGCTAATTAGAGACGAGTTCAAGAGGCCGGCGAGGTCACGACTAAGGTCGGTGAGGTTGCAGCGACCGTCACCAGCCAGTCGCGCGACCCTGGCAAGTCGTGGCCAAAAGTCTAAAACAAATTTTAAATATGTATGCCATAAAGTTGATCTCAAAAGCTCTTTAGCAAGACCTAATGTTGTAGCACAATCCATGTCTCGTGTTTTCCTTATTCATTCTTGACTTCCTAGACTCTTAGGGGAATCGTGCGCTGGCAGATCCTACATTTTCTTCTTTAACCTTGATCAATTAGTAGGACATGAATAAGTGCCCTGAAACAGCTACTGGAGACCATCTCAAATTTGAGCATTTTCTCTCGACCCTTTTACCTGAGGTTGGGACATGAGCTGATTTAGAAGTCAACCAAAAACAAGGACCTCCCCTGCAATGCAGACAAGATGAACACGCTTACTCCAAATTAAACCATTTCCCCAGCTCTTCACCGCACCCAACCACCGAAAAGAACTACAGAACAGTGCAAACATTACAAATTATGCTCAGACAAGGCAAACCAATTTGTACCTAGTAAAATCTACATATCAAACGAGAGAGAGAGAAGGGGGGGGGGGGAGCGAACTCACTGAGGAAAGCTAGCAGCTGACGCCCTTGCCGCCCGCCTTCCACCGAGCGCCGGCTACAGGCGGCAGTTCCGGACGCAAGCCCCGACGGTGGTCTTTCCGGCGGTCATGAGCGAGCGGACAGTTGGACGGAGAGATCGACGGCCGTGAGACGAAAGGGGGGGAGGATGGAGAGACCTGGGCCGTCAGATGAAAACCAAGCCACCAAGGTTCGCACGTGATCATGGGAATGTTGGAGTGCTTTGATGAGCTCACGATTCGTCAAAATTGTCTTTTTTTAATTGCAAGTACAGAGATTTTACAAGAGAGACCTTGTAGAGAATAGGGAAAAAAAAGAGTAAATGGAGGATTTAGGCCCTGTAATAAGTAAAAACACGAGGTTGTTAAGAATTGTCTAGAGGAGTCAAAAGTCGCATTCTTTTTTGGAAAAACATCTTCCGTGATTCACCGTATCAGTTCACGAATAACACGTCTTTTATGATTAGACAACCTGTCGTTTGCTCAAGATTCTTAAAAATTGTTTAGAGGGACAAAAAGTCGCAATCTTTTCCGAAAAATTACCTTTCGGTGATTTCTTGTATTGGTTCACGAATAATATATTTTTTTTTTTAATGATTAGGCAACATGTCGTTTTATAAAGAGGCAATGATATTGAAAGTGTCGGGACCTTTTGTCGTTTTTTGCAATTCGAGTGTTCCCAATAATTTTTTGTTCCACCAAATACCTTTTAACTTTTCTTTTAAAAAAAGTTTAGGTAAATAAGAGGCATCCATTAAAATCGCAAACTAAAAATTGCCATTGTAAGTACTAATGTCGTTGACTGTTCAACCAGCATTGGTTGTGGCCTTTTGAGATGACACCATATTACTGTAACATAGCAGATGGTTAAGAGCATCTGATTCAACACACAATATCTTTTTATCATCAACCGTCGCCTAAATGGAGATGCCACAATCACGTCCACAATCATGCTTAACTTTTGCTCAATGATCGAGTCAAATCAACAAAATCATATGACTTTGGAGGCCTCACATTAAGTCGAGTAAGGTGGGGAGAGGAGTCGAAAGAAAGACCGTCCACATCATAGACAATCGCAAACCCTATGGACCTCCAAATCTAATAATAGCACATGAAACTCAGCTTTTTCCACAATCAGTCCACTTAATCTCTGCAAAGCTAACAAAATTGAACACAAAACCAAGTCCATCAGAATACAAAGGAACATTGCAGTTTTGAGGATGCGAGATTCATGAAAGTTTCCATGAAATGAAAAGGGAGTAAATAGTCACTATGAGCATTAGATTCACTCTATAAGCTCCATTTGTAATACTAACGTATAAAACTTCATTTTTTCTGCCATCATTCCGCTTATTCTCTACATAGGTCACAAAATTGAACACAAAACCAAGCCCATCAAAATACAAAAGAACAACCTGGCTTTGAGGATGCAAGATTCTTGGAATTTTCCGCGCAATGAAAAGCGAGAAAAGCCGAAGAAATAAAATCATCAACGGCTTAGGATCTACTCTGATTGACAAAACAAAACAAGACAAAAAGAGCTTCAAAAGCAATGGAGGAGAAAACGAAAAAGAGGAAAAATGTGGCGACTTGTGCGAGGCCATACTCAAAACCAAAAGAGATGCGATAGCCATGGAGAATTGCCGATTTATTACCAACCTTCAATGCAATTTGTACCATCGATTTTATATCAATGCCTTTGCACTGCAAATTGGCTTCTCCATCACAAATTTGTGTAATCAAAGAAGCTCACTAGAAAAAAGACTTAAGAAGAAGGGTTAATATCCTTAAAAACTCCAAACTGGTACACTTGTGACAAATTTACCACAAACTATTTTTTTTTTTACCATGAAAAACCCCAAACCGGTACACCTGTGACAAATTTACCCTGATTGACTATAAAAAACCCTAAATTGATACATTTATAACAAATTTATACCAAAAGTAATTTATTCGATCGCAAAAAACCCAAAACTAATAAATTTATAACAAATATACCCTTCGCTAAATTAGATTAATACCACAAAAAAAATCATAAAAATTGTAAACTCTAACAAACGGATCGTAAAATCCCAAATTGGTATACTAGTCAATTATCACGTGTCATTTAACTTAATAATTTGATAATAAAATTTAACAAAAACTAACGGGAGGTAAATTTATCATAAGTGTACCAATTTGGGGTAAATTTGTCAAAGGTATATCAGTTTAGGATTTTTTGTGGTCAAAAAAATAGTCTGGGGTAAATTTGTCACAAATGTACCAGTTTGGGATTTTTCGGGATATTAACCCGAAGAAGAAACATAGTCAAAGATGATTGAAGCTGGATTGGCAAAACCGACAACGTTCTTCAGCAATGTAAAGACTCAACAAACAACAAAGTTGACGACGGAGGAAGAAAGGAAAAATAAGAGAAGCGGCTAGTCTCTGTTCTTCAAAAAGTACAATAGATTAGAATTCGGGTTTTGTCTTAAAAGGAATAAGTCTGGAATCACAATTGCTGAGTGAAAGTGTGATGGGAATTAAAATATATATTCACTAACTCACCTCTCAATATGTCAAGAAAGCTGAAAAACTAAGTTAGGTCTGTCCTTGACTCCCTTGCATATGCACTGGATTCAACAAATGGGCTTTGAATCTACTTTACCAAACACATGAAATATTTGTCAAATGCCTTTAGGGACTCAAAAGTGCATTGCCATTGCTTTGCCAAACACTCCATGATGATTATCAGGTCAAGCAATTTCTTAGACCTGATTATTTTTTACCACAGGCATTGAATGGCAAATATAACACATGAGAGAGCAGCTACGTGTTTTGCAGCGAGCAACTTTGACCTAATAATGGATCTAGAAAGAAAACAACGTGTAGTACGTGACCCCAACTTGTTAAAAAACTCATTACTGCAATATCCTGAAAAACCACCAACTTCACAATAGCAGGGTGTTTTCTGCTTCAGCTCTTTGGCATTTAACTCTCTGATTCAGCTAAGCAGGGAATCGAGCCCATCCAAAACCTATATTTATTCTAGCCAATTATATGCACATCACAAATAAACAGATCGGAGTTCGTTATCCTCATTAAAACACCCAAAGAACCAAAAATTTAGAGAAAGAGAAAGTGGGGTTACCTTCTTTGCAGCCAATCCCCCCCTGTAGCTCCTTTTCCTAAAAGTGGCAAACCTTGTTTATTCAGGTTCATGGCTTACGGGGATAGAAAATGATCCCAATACTTAAATTAGAAACTTAAAAGTAAATGCAGTCTCTCCATCTCAATGGATGGTGATTGACACATTAACATAGAATCACACTAGAATTAGATGACAGTTACTTCGGCGGAAAATTAAGATCGAGTCGTTTGGCATTAACAAGGAATGCATAAGTCACCATATTTTACCATCACATGAGAAGGGGGCAATCTCTTAATGATCTTGAACCACAGAAACCAAAATTAATCAACCATACATAATGCAAGAGAAGTTAAAAAGTAAAGATCCAGATTTCTTAATGTGATAACTCTGCAGTTAACAGAAACAAGAACTACTACTACACTGAGGTTGAAGAGACCTACAGCGGTTCCATCACAAACATAAAGTAGATCTCAGTTGAGCATGTAGCGTGTTCTAAGTTGAAGGGCTTTTATAAGTAGCTACAAACTTTGTCGAATGCATCGTCCGATAGCTATATTAATGACTAGAAATTCGATATATAAACCCTTCACTTACTCAGAAAGTTCTCTATCGCTTCTGCGTTAGCCCACGGTCTCCAAACCCAGTTGGAAACAAATGAGGCTGCTACATGAGCTGATTTAGAAGTCAACTAAAAACAAGGACCTCCCCTGCAATGCAGACAAGATGAACACAGGTGAGCCGAATAAAACCATTTCCCCAGCTCTTCACCACGCCCAACCACCGAAAAGAACTACAGAACAATGCAAACTTTACAAATTATGCTCAGACAAGGCAAAGCAATTTGTACTAAGCAAAATCTACATATCAAACAAGAGAGAGAAACTTGCCGCCTTCCGCCGAGTGCTGGCTGCAGGCGGCGGTTCCGGACGCAAGCCCCTGACGGCCGTTTTTCCGGCGGTCATGAGCGAGCGAACAGAGAGCGACGGCCGTGAGACGACAGGGAATCGACGGATGGAGAGAGAGAGGGGGGGGGTGGAGAGATCAGGGCCGTCGGATGAATACCAAGCCACCAAGGTTCGCACGTGACCATGGGAATGTTGGAGGGCTTTGATGAGCTCACGATTCGTCAAAATTGTCTTTTCTTAATTGCAAGTACAGAGATTTTAGAATAGAGACACTGTAGAGGATAGGGAAAAAGGAGGAAATTGAGGACGTAGGCCCTGTAACAAGTAAAAAAACACGAGGTTGGTAAGAATTGTTTAGAGGGATCAAAAGTCGCATTCTTTTTCGGGAAAATTCAACTGTTATGATTAGAATTGTTTGGAGGGGCAAAAAGTCGCATTCTTTTTCGGGAAAATATTTTTTTATGATTTACCGTATCGAATAACACATGTCTTTTATGATTAGACAGCCTATCGATTTTACGACATTCTTAAGAATTGTTTAGAGGGGCAAAAATTCACATTCTTTTTCAGGAAAATATCTTTCCATGATTCACTGTATCAAATAACACGTCTTTTATGATTAGACAGCCTGTCGTTTGTACGAGATTCTTAATAATTGTTTGGAGGGTAAAAAGTCACAATCTTTTCCAGGAAAATACCTTTCGGTGATTCACCGTATTAGGTCATGAATAGTATATGTTTTTTTTTTTATGATTAGACAGCATGTCGTTGATAAAGAGGTAATGAAATTGAAAGTGTCGGGACTTTTTGTCGTTTTTTGCAATTGAGTGTCCCAATAGTATGTTGTTCCATCAAATACTTTCAACTTTTCTATTAAAAAAAGTTTAGGTAAATAAGAGGCATCCGTTAAAATCGTGGACTAAGAATTGCCATTGTAAGTACTAATGTCATTAATAGTTCAACCAACATTGGTTGTGGCCTTTTGAGATGACACCATATTAATGTGACATATTAGATGGTTAAGAGCATCCAATTCAACACTCAATATCTCTTATCATTAACCATCGCCTAAATGGAGATGCCACAATCACGTCCACAATTGTGCTCAACTTTTGCTCAATGATCGAGTCAAATCAACAAAACTATATGACTTTGGAGGCCTCACGTTAACTCGAGCAAGGCGGGAAGAGGAGTCTCGCATTCTCATTCTCCCACATTTGGAAATTAGGGGAATTAAGAATAGTCTAACCATACGAAATGTCATATGGGATGGCTAAGAGCATCCGATTCAACACATGATCTCTCTCATCACCAACCACCGCCTAAATGGAGATGCCACAATCATGTCAAGAGTTATACCTAACTTTTGCTAAGTAAGTGAGTCAAATTAGCAAAATCATATGACTTTGGAGGCCTCACATTAAGTCGAGTAAGGCGCTCTCCCCCCATGAAAGAAGTGACTTAGGCTACACCATCTGTTCATTGGAAACGACCACGAAAAATCCCGACCACTCTAGGCACGATTCCTTGCCATCTCAAGCTATCCTAAGTAACGCAAACATACGATCGACAATCTCAGCTTCCGGGAGGAAGGGGGATGCCCCTGATCGTGAAAAGAAAGGGAAAAGAGGAGGAATCGGTTCGCATATCGGCAAGTAAAGGGAGACTGACTGTCTCATGGAACCTCGGATCCAGATTGGAGAGGAATGAGCAAAAGAAATCTCAGCCATTGAAAGTCCAGTTCCAAAGTCTGATATAGCTTTGACAAATTTGTACAATTTTTTTGGGGAGAATTTTCGGGAAATGCAATTGAATTTCTTGAAGACCCTCCGGACCAAGGTAGGTTTGGAAATGCTTCGACTTTTGACAATTTTCACTTTTACCAAATACCCATGTGCATTTGAATAATCCTTTTCACATAAAATCCTTTACATTTCTTTGGAAAGCTTTCTCTCAGAGTCAATCAAAAGCCAACAAAACGCACCCTAACTTTTACTTTATGTCGGTATTCTAAGAATGTTGTCTTTGCATTTTGTCAAAAGCTTTCCCTCAAAACCGACCCAAACGCGCCGGTCCCGAGTTTGACTTTACCTCCGCGATCCATTGCGGCTAGACCATTCTTCCCTCCATTCTTCCCAGAAGAAACAAGGAAAGCCGCAAGGACCTCGTCCGTCGTCGGCGGAAGGTCAAACCGGCGCCAACCAGAAGGACCCCGTCACCCCCCCCCCCCTTCCCTTTCAACTCCCCACGTTCATCACGTGCCGAAAAAACCGAGAAAGCCCGACAACATTCTAGTAAAAACTGTTTCGCCTTGTCCGAAGAAGAACCTTTCCTTCGTTTGGAAGAACGCCAACTTTACTTTGACTGTGCAAAGAAGCCGTCGCCAACTCGCCATGGCCACGCACTTCCCCCCCTAAACCTTGGAATGCCGATCGAAGAGAAGATAAAAAAGGAAGGATTTTGAGAAGATCCCATGAATGGTTCGCTCCCCCTCGCACTCTGCCCTACATGTTCGCCTCTAATCTCCCTGTCCGAGCCGCCTCCACGCCGCCGCTGCGCCAGCGCCACCGGCGCCACCACCACCACCTCCGCCTGAGCCGCCTCGATCCCGATCTCGGGTCCTGGCTCGTCGTCCGGAGGCTCGGGCTCGAGTGCAGGAGGAAGCTCTCGGTCGCGGTGGATTGGGGCAGCAGGGTCGACCTGGTGGCGAGGATGGGCGCCGGGTGCTTCAGGGTCGCGAGGGAGAGCGACCGCGGCGGGGCGGTGGCGGTGAAGGTGGAGTTCGACAGCGGCGGGCAGGACTTCTTCGACGCCGATGCCGTGGAGGCCGGCGGTGGCCGCGGCGCGCCGGAGCATCTCGTCATCATGGTTAACGGGATGGTCGGAAGGTACGGGTGTTTGGTTGGGTTTTGATCTGGGTTTTGGGGGGTTTGAATTGTGCACATTGGGACCTACGATATTTAGTTTGTTTAGAATCTAAAATGTGATTCTTGGAGTAATTTGGGTCTTAGATCATCTTAGAATTGTGGTTCTGGTGTTAATTACCGTCGAATCGCGTAGTGCATGTTTTGGTGGCTTGAATTATGATTTTGGATTTGTTGTTTGCTTGAAGGACTCATCTTGCCAAGAGCATAGCTGTAGTGGTTGTGGTACTGTTTGCTTGGCGTCAGAGTGATTGTTCGGAAGCATGCTAAGTTGTTGACATTCTTCCTTAGATATGATATTCAATGCAACGGTTTTATAGTTGTCAGGAGAGCTTCTTTGCTCCGTGGAAAAAATAGATGCGGTCAATAGGTGATCTGATAATTATTAGGATAATTACTGCTGCCTTCCTGAAAAAAGTATTGACCAAGGTGATGAATCTTGAGCCGAAAACTCATACACAGTTATTCAAATCTTTCAGTGCCAAAGATTGGAGGTATGCTGCCGAGCAGTTTGTGAAGAAGCTTCCAGATAGAGTGATAGTCCATCGTGAGTACTCCTTTGCACAAACAGTTTTCTCTCTTCAATCCCCTGTGTTTGATTGTAGAAGAACTACATCAAGTATCGAGTATTTCTGGTTTAACATACGTTCTTCTCAACGAGAAGTTACAAATGCCCTGTTAGAATTTTTAAAGTCAATTATATGTGACTTGGATTGTATGAAGGCACCTGGATAATTTGCAAGCAGAAAGGACTGGATGATATATTTGGTTTTGCCAAATCTACATATTGGAGGTTTAATTTCCGATAATATTTGGAGGAACTGGACATTAGTTCCTATCTTTGTGTTATCTCCATGATAAACATAATGGGTATCTATCATGAGTGATAACTTTGTTAAGGATAATATGAATGGGCTTTCTTGGTCGTCCTGTGGACATTTGCATGCTGGCATGAAGCAGGTACAGATGACACCCTAGGTGTGATGGAAGAGCACATGAGAGAAGCTCCTCAAATTCTTTTTCTGAGCCGGGGTTATAATTTATTTTTTTGGTCCAAAGCTAGGTTATAAGTCATTACCCCAAGAGAGGCAGTTTCTCTTTCTGCAAATTTGCTGCAAGTTTTAATCTATCATTTTGAGTTTTTTCTTTAATCTGATCTTTGTTGGTTGAATCCCATGCATTCAATATTCAGCTTTAAATAACCCTATAGCATCACCTCCGGGGGAAGTGTATTAGAGTGGGATAATAACACGTCAATCTGTGTCCTCCGTGAATTATTTTTATTTGTGTATGATGTTTTGCTTATTCAAACTTACTAATTTCCTCAGCATGTTTTCCGTTGGCTGCAATAGTTTTACTGCCAAGCATTAGTAAATAGGTAAACGTTGTGGCTTTGATTGTATACCCAAAAGGTTACTGCTTTAAGAGTCCTGTAATGTTTCAACTTGTTGTAGTGTCACTTTTGAGTATCTGTGGATTCCACCAATATTTGGAGCTTCTTTCTGTCAAATAGCATTATTTCATCATTTCTTATCTCGCAATCTACATTGGTGTTTTGAGTTGTAATACTGAAGCTTGATAACAGTGATTTCTACTGAGTCATTTTCTGCACATTCTTTTCTTCTTTTTCAGAATGGCCTTGATGCTGGTTTTGTTACTTCTTCTAAAATCCTCATATCTTTTGTAGTATACTCATCAACCTTATATGCACATGTTATTATATTCATACTTATGAAGTGCTTCCACGTGACCAAGAACAAGTTAACAACCAAGCCTCATTATTCTCTTCAGGTAGTGAGTGCAACTCCTCGAAGTTGACTTTTGATGGTGTTGACATGATGGGTGAACGATTGGCAGAAGAGGTATTATTATTATTAGTATTTGTTTTTACTCAAGTTAATTCTGTTTGCTTCATTGTGTTTGGAGTGGAGAATGTGATTGTCTGCATAATTGTGTGATATTGAGTGGATGTTCAGAGAATTGTAGATATTTTGAGCTTGATTCTCCTTGATGCAGGTTTTGGATTTTGCTTTGTCTTGTTTTTTGACCATTAATGCAGGTATTGGGTGTTATCAGGCACAGACCTGGGGTTCGTAAGATTTCCTTTATTGCACACTCCTTGGGAGGCCTTGTTGCAAGGTATGCTATTGGGAGACTTTATGAAGAACCTTCACAATCAGAACTCTGTACTGCTATTAGGGACTGCCCAAGTGGAGAGCAATCAAATCATCAGACGGAAGTTCTGGAGCCTCACGAAGTCAAAGTTGCAGCGGTGGAGCCTCATGGAGTCAAAATTGCAGGTTTGGAGCCAATGAATTTCATAACAGTTGCTACTCCACATCTTGGGTCAAGAGGACATAAACAGGTAACACTGATCATTTTCCTGGCCTGTGCTTACTCTGATGATGCAGCTGTATAGAACACGAACACTAGTTCCTCCATCACTGTTTGAGTGGATGTCCATTACACTTATGTTGCCTACTTCAATCTTTCCTTTCTAGTTGTGTGAGGCATTCACATTCATTGTATTTGTTGTCTATATGGTAAATCTAACTTATATTCTATTAATGATAATATGTTGCATAATACTCATAGTTAGAATGTCTCCGATGCCCATCTATTCAGATGCTCTGGTCTTGTTTTCTATGCAAACTTATACTTTATCTTTTCCCATTGGTATTGGCAATTGGATAGGATATAATGATAGTACAAGTGGTACTGAAATAGTTTATTACCCTGCAAAATTCTTATCTCTATCTATTCTTTGTTTTTCCTGTAGCTGCCTTTCCTTTGTGGTCTTCCCTTTTTGGAGAGAAAAGCACCTCAAGCAGCACATTTGATTGTTGGGAGGTCTGGAAAGCATCTCTTTCTTACTGACGGTGATGATGGGGAACCTCCTCTTCTTCTTCAAATGGTCAAAGATTCTGAAGATTTGAAATTCTTGTAAGTAGGTGTATTGACTGCCCTCTCCTCATCAGAAGTCCAAAGTTTTGGCTTTTTTTCCTCCTCATTTATGTTAGAATAACAGCTCGGATCCTGTGTAGGTCAGCTTTACGTGCTTTCAAACGGCGTGTAGCATATGCAAATGTCAATTATGATCGTATCCTTTTCTGCTTCTACTAACTTTTATGAGGTTTATAATTGAAGATGATCTTTGAACCTGCCTTTTCTTTCTTTGTGTGGATCTTAACTATAATTACAAAGAAGTAGTTGGGTGGGGAACATCATCAATCCGGCGTCAACATGAACTTCCTAAGGTAGGTGGCCCTTCACTTTTTTTTGTCATGCCTGCAAAAGATAAATTAACATCTGAGAAGTACGTTCAGAACTTGTTTTAGTGATAAATTTTCTGCCATTTCATTTCCAGTCCAGTCTTCTGGTAAAAGATGAGAGATACCCTCACATTGTCTATGTGGAGAAGGAAGCTCCCAGAACTTTCAAAGGAGAGTGTCTTCTCTAGTCACTGAAAGAAACACTGATTTGGAAGGTTTGTTATACCCTTTAACTCCATTTAATACTTGACTACCATTATTCTGTTTGCTTGTTTCTTGATTAGCTGTGACGTGTAAGGGCAAGTCCTTGACTTTGCTCTTTGTAGTTGATAGAACAATTCTGCAAGAGATGAATTTTGAAATGTTGCAACGGAGGAAGCTGATTATTTTAGGAAAAAATGATACATTTTCCCTTCTCTTTCCCTGTAAAAACGGTAAGCCTGTATTTATATGGATAAACAGTCAGGGAAAGAATAAAATAGATTTGGTAATACAAAACTGTAGTTTTGTGCTTTTGTATTCTAAAGATTCGTAGAAGTTTTGTCTTGCTGGATTTGATCCCTGGCTTCTGTAGGAAAAATGTAACCTCTTTTCTGTTGTTTACTTCCGGTGACATTGACATGTTGCTGTTAGCCTGTTCCATGACTCCATAGTACATCACAGGGTTGCCATAAGTCGCTCATTGCCCTGTGATTGGTCATCTGGCTATTAGGTTCCAGAATGCAGATCTTTGGCTTGAAAAGCCAGATTTGCGATTTTTGGCATTCCGAAGAAACAACACTCTGATATTCTTCTCCTCCATTAGACAAGCAAAAAGAACAGATGGAGGGAGTCTTTTATGAAAACTAAGAGACCTAAACCAGAATCTGATTTTTGGGGAATGAATCTTGATAAAAATTTGGAGAATATTTATGGTGTTGGTTTTCAAGTCTTGATGTTTTGAAAGATAATAACAGAGGATGAAATTAAAGGAGGAAATCATGTATTTAGGAATGATTTTGACAGGAAAAGAGGCCATCTTTCAAATTTGATTTGCAATGAAGTTTGGAGGAAGAGGAGTTTTCATCCCAAGTTTTCAATCATGGGTCTATTAGATCTTTTTACCTTGAGGTTTTTTTCTAGGAAACAACAGTTCTAGTTTGGCTGGATGAAAGTCTTTAATGAATATTCAACTGCGTGAAACACTGTTTGGTTTATTTCCTTCATAGTTTATTGCATATTAGAAGTTTGTAAATTAGAAGTTAGTCAGAATGACCTTGAGGTCGTATTAATGTCACCATTTGATGTAAAAGGAACAGCTTTTACTTTAATTAACCTGTCCACATATTATAATTTAAGTCATTGAATTTAGTCCTTGAAGCCATTCTACTTTCCAGATAAAAGTATTGCATTCCAAAAACATATTCTGAAGAAGCTACCCTTATGTACCATGTTTTAGGCAAGTAGCATCCTACATTCAGCATGCCGAAATAAAGCACAATATCAGGCAACCCTGGTACTTCCTCTAGTTTTTGAGAGGATTCCACATTTGGATTAATCACATTTCCTTCTTCATCTTCACCTGAAGATATGTGATAAATCCGAAGCTCTAGGCAGGAGTCCTTTCTTGTCCATGTTATATAAGACTCTTAAATTAAACTAGGTAATTATGCCTAGTAGTACATCTTTAAACAGTTCGGAGAATCTAGTTCTCTTGTCATATTGTTGTTGATCTCCCAGTGCACTAGAGAGGATCTGTAGTGCCTCTACCGCCTTTCCCCGCTTTCTTTCTTCTGAAATTTCTTTTTTTTGTTAATTCATGGCGGGCCACTAAGGTTATTTTAGGTTGTGCAGTTTCTTTTGTTTTTCTTGATGTATCTAGTCAGATCTGCATGAGGAGAGATCGGTTTCCCTCTTGTCGCAAAAATGGCTAATATTGCAACGGGTGCTCATTATTTTTATCTTCTTGGAGCGGTAGTGCAAGAATCTAAGTGGTTTTTTTTTTTTTTTTTTTTTTTTTTTTTTGTCAAGGATGTCATTCTGTCACCTTGACTTGGCTTTGGTTTGTGCTATGGAGCTTGCAAAGCCATTTGGGTTCTATACTGTTCGCTGAATACTAGACTTTCAAGTCTTAACAATTATACTCACTGAATGGATGATTGGGCACTTGTAATTATTCATAACTTCATTTTCACCTAGAGCTGTGATTGTCAAAGATTGAGCTGCATAGATAAGAGGCCACGAGCTTGTGATTTCAGGATCAATCTACTAGTCTAGAATGGTTCATGATTTTGCTACCTGTCCCCAATTAGCGCATGGAAGTAAGCTTGCTGAGATGGAATGCATTTTCGACGGCGGTGCGGAGTACTTAGCAACTCAATGCTGCAGTTTGGATTTTTGATATTTAGAGGCTTTGACATTTTTCCATTTAGTAGTATCTAGGAGATGAAAGTAGAGTTGAGAGAACTGGATTCGACTCCTGCAGCTTGTTTGCTTGAGTTTACTGAAGGGAAAGGGAGAACATTTTGCCAACTGTTGTTGTTTTCTATTTCCTTTTATTCTTTTTTGATGATTGGGGGTGGGAAGAAGCAGTTGAGTTGTCAAATCAGCTAATTGGAGGAAAATATGCCTAATGAAATAGCAAGATGGCTATTGAGCATGACTTGTGTGGGTAATAGCTTGAGTGGCAAGTATAGATACGTTCTGGTTCTTTTCTTCTTGAGATTCATTGCAATATTAGTCATAAGAATAAGTGTTGGATGAAGGAATAACAGTGCAATTTAGGAAATGCTGATTCTATGTCTGATGCAAAGTTATTTTGCTTAGGATTCTCTCTCTTTGGTATCTTATATACTTTTTTTTTGGCTGGCAGCAGATAATATAAGTTGCATAATTAGATATTGGCGAAATATTTTAGAAAAGCCAAAAGTTTCTGTGCCCCGAACCTTGAAATCTATCCAGGAGATGTTAACTTTTATCTGTATTATGTATAACTTTGGTGCAGCCGTTTAAAGCTCAGTTAAAGCACAGATGTGGCAGGTGATGTGGCTAATTGTCTCCATTAAGCATCACTAGTTAGTCAATTTATTGAGTAATAAAATTGATTTAAAATTTTAGGAAGGGAAAAAATGTTTCTTTTAAAAGAATCAGGTTAAGCAGAAAATTTTATTTTAAAAATTCAGGTTAGAAAAAAAAAAATTGTAATTTTGATCTTTTTCATTTGTTCATCCAACATTTTTTGCAATTGAGTTTTGCTTGTTTGATTTTGCTATCGTGTTTTTTAGTGATCTTCATCTCTTTGTTCCATTGAATTTGTACAAACCTTGCTTATGTGAACATATTCCTAATTCTAGTTTAGAAAGGAAAAAAATTGGCATTTATAAGCACGACTTTAAGTAGACAGTAGTAAGAGGATTTTTGGTGGATTTAATTGGTAGTCACTATACTGAGTATAACTTGTATATTGCATGTCAATACTGGCAGCACTTTCAGTTTAAAGAAAAATCTCTGTAAATGTGGGCCCATCAGCTGCAATGGCTGTTATTTCGTGGAGAAAAAAAATTCTTTTTTGCTGTGCTAGTGGCGATAAGGTCTGTCATGAGCGGTATTGGAGTTATGAGATGAAACTGACACTTCATTAAGCTATTTTAATCTAATCTAATCTTTTAATCGAAATGAAAAACCTCTTATGTGAACATAGTCCTAATTCTAGTTTAGAAAGGAAAAAAATTGGCATTTATAAGCACGACTTTAAGTAGACAGTATTAAGAGGATTTTTGGTGGATTTAATTGGTAGTCACTATACTGAGTATAACTTGTATATCGCATGTCAATACTGGCAGCACTTTCAGTTTAAAGAAAAATCTCTGTAAATGTCTCCTTGTAGCAGTAATATGGGTCCATCAGCTGCAATGGCGGTTATTTTGTGGAGAAAAAAATTCTTTTTTGCTGTGCTAGTGGCGATAAGGTCTGTCATGAGCGGTATTGGAGCTATGAGAAGAAACTGACACTTCATTATGCTATTTTAATCTCATCTAATCTTTTAATCGAAATGAAAAACTAGCTTTTCTGGAAGTTATTGAGGAAGTGCTCTATCTCAAAGTAGACCGTTCATGCAAATTATGTAATTGATGATGGTAATCGTGTTAATCAGAGAAAGAATTCTGAAGATACTACAATATTTACAGTCTTATGAGATCAATGCTTATGTATGAGAAAGCCTGTTCTTCTGCTATGTAAAGAACAGTTTGTGAAAGAGAAACAGAGAGGATAAAGGAAAGTTCCTGAGGAACTGTGCCTTTTGTTTTCCTCCTTGAGATCTTTAGATTAATTTCAGAGCGTTTTCAGTAGATTTAACTGTTGAATATGATTGATTAATAAGATCTGGAATTAAATCAAAGTAACATGTTTCTGGGACTGTTATCTTCTTTATATATAATCTGATCCCCATTTTCTCAAAATTTAAACTTGCAATTTGAGTCTTGTTTCTGTACCTTATCTTGATGTTGGAACTTTTGATTGTCTCCTCTCGTATGAGACATAGTTTTGTCTGTTCTTCCTCCTCTTCTGCTATTCCTGCTAATTTATGGACCTGAATATTACATTTCACATCATTTTTATTCTCTGACTGACTTTTGTGACCTTTCTTCATCTTCTGTGCAGAGGAAATGATCAGAGGCCTCACGCAGGTGCCTTGGGAGCGTGTAGATGTCAGTTTTAGCAAAAGCAAACAGCGGTATTCTGCACATAATACAATCTTGGCAAGTTTCGAACTACATCTTATCCGACTAACTTTTTGGCTATCCATCTAGTGATCACTCAGTCTCACACTCATAATTTGATTGGAAGACTGTCGTGTTGTTTGCTCTCTCATAAGTGGATTTCTCATTCTTTATTTTGTCATTTGAGAGGTAGATTGTCACTTGCAGAAGATAGAATCCTTCAAGTACAGATAATACTTGCATGTTTGAGAGCTAGAAGTTGGATTCTATTGAACATTATCCAATTGAATGATTAAACCACACCCAAAAGTTTCCATCGCAATTCTTACTTTAGAAGATTATTTCACCCCCAATTTTTGTTATATTCTATTTGCATGAAGGATCTGATAAATATTCCCACAATGCCCGAGGCATGAAAAGTTAAGCAATTAAAATTGAATTTTTGGTTCCTTCCATGTTCCAGAATGGCTGTGGAATGATAAAGTTAAAAATATTTGACCCAGTTTCTTCTAATTTTGATCCCGTCCTAGTGATTCTTTGTTAAAGTGTCTAGGCTTCTGATGTGTGCATGAACATTTGTTGGGTGTTTCATTTTCGTAGTTTACTTATTGAGTGACCAAAAGGATGAAAAGAGAGAGAGAGAGAGAGAGAGAGAGAAACTAAATTGCAAACTGATGTCTAATGGTATGATGCTTTGGTTTTCAGGTGAGGAGTTACAGGGTAAATTCTGATGGTGCCGATGTTGTATTCCATATGATTGACAACTTTCTTCTATAGCTTTCAATGGTCAACCATTTGTGCTTCTGGAGAGGGGTTAGGTTTATTCTGGGGACAAAATGTTCATTGCCATTATGAGCTACTCTTCACTTTGGGTTGCTTGATTTCTATGTTTTCTGTCTATATGGTTATGCCCTGTAATTGTACTTTAATTCATTGTTAATCTTTAGAAAAATGTATTCTTTTATGAGTTTGTGGCTAATCTTCCAAAGCACTGGGTTTCGCCTTAAAGCATTGCCTCTGTGTGTGTGTGTGTGTGTCGCGCACATGCATGTGTCCTGTAGGAGGACTAAGTCATTGTTTCGAGACTACAGTAAATGAGCTGGAGGACTAAATCCTGCTACCAGCCCAAACCATGAAAGTGTCAGAGTACTACTACTCTCCTGTCATCACACAAAGATCTACGCAAAGAATTGGCAATCCTAAGACTTAGATCAGGTAAAGCCAATAATCTAAGCCTCAAATCAAGTGTAAAACTAGAAAAAGTAACTTGCGCCAATAATTTGATATTGATGTCCAATCATCCCCCCCCCCCCCCTTTTTTTTTTATATATATATTTCCTGGAGTTAAAGTTCAATGGAGCAACAATGAGTTTTAGTTTTTCAAACACAGCTTATAAGTTCCTCGCGTGAATGCCTCAAGCAACCGATGCCTGTTCTGCTAAAAGTATGGTCTATGTGTGTAGCACAAGCACATTCATTGTCACATGGTGATGATGTAGCTGTAGCATTGACGGATTGTTGATGAGATGGCAATATCGAACATGTGATCAGTATTTTTGTAGAGATGCATCTACTGTTTAGGCTTAATCCATTTGTTCCGTATGAAGTTCATGCTTTAGAGCATTTCTTTACTTTCTGATTTTTTGCAATGCCATATGGGGTTAATTAGTGCTTCTTCTATGTACTATGTCAACAAGAGATACCTAGTTGTAATCCAATATCCGATATCACTGCTTAATGGTTTCCTTCAGATAATTCATCTAATTCACACTTAAGGTGATAATCCAATTACTTATATTTGATTCATTGGAAGCTTGGGCCTCTCATTGCTCAAGATCATGAGGCTTTAGACAATGACACTGTCAGCAGGTCTTCACTTTGAAGACAATTAATTTAGTAATAGCTGCAGGGATGAGCTTCTATTTGTATCCATAGATGCCTATTCTCACTTTCATTGCATATGTTTTGTTCCTATAGCTTTAAATTTTCAGTTTTCTTAGATGTTAAGGATCAGAAGGCCAGTGTTGCATCCATAATCAGTAATCTTTCTTATTAGCCATTGTCTCCAACAGGTAGAGCTTGATGACACGGTAGCTGGGGATGAAAAGCTTCATCATTGACTGTACAGTTATACATGTAGGCATATGAGGCATCTTTTTGTTCTCAACACGATTCTTCATCTTGATTTACAAAATCAAGGGTTGGGTTCATTAAGATGTTAGGTACAACTAGCTTGGGTCTGCTAACATGGGGTCCCCCGTACATCATTGTGCCATCAAGTTTCACAGGTCATGTTAATTCCTTCCTACTGCTTGACTTGTCCTCCTACCATTAAAATTACTTCTGCCTCTCGTGGCATCATGAAGTGATTGCTCAGATGGTCAAACCATCTTAAGGGGGTTTCTCTCCTCTTATCTTTCAGTAGACTGCTCCATTATTATGCAGACATATTTCTCTCTACTCGTTTTGTGCATGTCTGGACATCCGTTTAAATCTCCTCCACCAATATTATGTGCATAGTGGTACTTGATCTCTCTGCTTACCCCTCTAAGCTGGAGCAGACTATAACTGTGAAATGATGCACTTCATTGACCTACTAGTATTGTGCAAGCGGTTTGCACAAATTTCTCCATTTTTGTTTCTGGAAAAGTACCCAATGTATTGTAGGTGTTTGTGTTGATCCGCTCCCCTCAGCAAATGTCTGGCATTGTGCAAAAAGAAGTGTCAACAGAGCCAAGATAGCTAAGAGTTGTAGAACATCTGGGAATAGGGTTATCTACAAGAGAATGTTTTCACCCCTTTGTGTCACATTAATCTTTGTTAATCTGCATTTGCGGGAGGGTTTTTTTAATATTAAATAGTGTTGAATGTAGATCACTATTTGGAAGAGCATCTCTTAGGTGAGATAACAGTCAGTGGAGCTGAATGCCTGGAGTGTGTCGCATTTATTCGAGGAAAAGTGGAAAATGCTGCTCATCAATTAGATTATGTCTGGTTGGCTGCTGCCCATCATTTATATTATTTGTTGGCTGCTGCCCATCATTTATACTATTTCCAGTTGGGTGCTGCTCATCAT
Organism: Eucalyptus victrix; assembly: GCA_016097545.1. Classification (NCBI taxonomy): domain Eukaryota; kingdom Viridiplantae; phylum Streptophyta; class Magnoliopsida; order Myrtales; family Myrtaceae; genus Eucalyptus; species Eucalyptus victrix. The sequence continues at coordinate 34,368,040 of CM027837.1, forward strand.
TTAGATTATGTCTTGTTGGATGATGCAGTAAAAAACTTTATGACTTCTCTTCGTAACCTTTTAATGTCCTGCTGTCTTACGAAATTCAAAATTTCTACTTGTGGGAAAAGGTGGTAATAGGAACTCTCTCAGATCTTGTCAATTGTGTCTCACGTTAACCAATTCTTGCCAGGAAAAAGGGGGAAAAAAGAAAATTCTATATGCAATTAAGTACCTTCTTTTGATTGTATGTAATTGAATGCAGATAAAAGATAAACATCTCCTGATAATACTTTGTGTGGTTGACCTCATCGATTTTGCTCTGGATGGTCAAGAAACTGAAATTCCAGATTCATGTGAATTCTACTTCGGAAATCATTAGTATTCTGTTACCATGTAGGCGTCATGTTCTCAGTTTATTTTGATTTTATATTCTGATTTAGTTTTGGTAATCTTATGTTTCTCTGAACTGGAAGAGTCTAGAGAACTGTCTCAGATAGAGCTTCTTGTCCTGGCTCCACATGTCTAGTGTAATCAAATAACCTCATGCGGAGACTCCTTCCTTTGTTTACCCGATAGCATGAGCTAATTTTGGGTGGGTTGAATCCATCTTATACAGAGATAAAGAAAGGATGAGTTAAACCTATCTCTATGGCGAACAACTTTATTTTCTTAGGGATGCTAGTCCTGGAGAATTTATCTCATAAAAAAACATTCATGATAGTGATTTCAGAGAATGTGCTTTTTAATTGAGACAGCATAAAATTTTTATGGTATATTAGTTCTGGGTTTTTTTATTTATTTATTCAGATGCTGTTTCCTTCCTCACCAACCATGCTACATTTTCTGAACTTGATTTTGGACTTTATTCAGTAGCCATTCAATAGCCAATACCATACATATACCTTTGTGATTCTAGGTCTCTAAGCCTGCTAGCCTGAAAACAAGTTTGCATGAATCATTTATGTAGAAATTCAGATTATCTTTATGGACCTATTCTAGTCTCGTAACCTAAAAGTTTAGGTTTGTCTTGTTAAATACTGAAGTTAGATATAAATGGGGTCAGGATTTCTTGTCAATTCTGGTGAGGTAATGCATAATAATGATTTAGCCTTGTGGTAGCTATAAAATGACAAAATTATTCTGAAATGTGTCATCTTGCTTATTTCTCTTAACATTTTCAAATCTAGTTAGTGACAAGGGCATGGTGGTACTGAACTTTGTTGAAGATCAAAGGTTTTTTCGTGCATATGTCATCCTTGAAGCACCTTCAATATTTCTTATCATTCTTCTACTAAATAAGACGGTGGAGATGTGATGCTATACATCATTCGAGACAATCCTTAGGTTTTAAGAAGAGACATAACAACCAGAGAATTTTTGTTTTCCATTAAGTTGACTGAACTTGGTGCAAAAGCTTTGCGTAAATTTCTCAATGTACAGTTGAAATAGGCTTTACATTCTTTCATCAGCATGATCCTGAGTCCTGAAAGGTGCCCAGCTTGATCATAAGGAGGATGAGTAACTTTGGAGGTCCTCATCATCATCAATTTCCTCTTTAGAGCTGCAGAACAGACAGTACAAGTAAGTTGGCTATGGAATATATCAAAGATTTATCCCTTTTCAGGAGCTTTAGCTTACCATCCTGCTCTGACTATGTCCTCGCAATGGATTAAGCTCTCTCGAGACGTTGGACTCTCTAATGAATCGCATGATTTCTCAGTCAGCAGGCTTGATAAACTCTGACAGAACTGATCACAAGAGAAGCACTGTTAAGTAACATGAAGAGAAATAAAATCGATATAGTTACTCATACAGAAGATGCTGCTATTTACCTCTTTATACATTCCTAGCTCGCCTGCTGATTTCGAGATTTCTACTACACAGTGCTCAGGAGCAACTTCAATCACCTGAGAAATAAAATTGATATAGATGGGCCTCATTTGGCTCATTTAATTGGTACTTCTGAGCATGTCATAACTTACTGCACTGTCATTGAGCTTAATTACCTCTGCTGAAAAATCAAGATAGGATCTAGCACATCTAGTCATCTTTTGCCTTGGATGCATCTTCATCTGACATTGTCAAGCAAATCAGTGTTTGTATAGCTTTGAACTAATAGTAAACGCTCATGAATGTTTAGTACCTTATTGTTTAATCTTTCAATTGAAAGACTCATATCTGTTGCAGCAACTTCTATTTTTCTGAAGGTATCACTAATTGTATTTTTGGATCCAAGCCTTGTTTTTTGTTTCTTCTCTTCCTGTGGTACAAAACAAACACCATGACTAAATAAAACTTGTAAGGGACCAAAGTGTTCAAAGCGTTGTGCACATCTTGTCTTGCCTGTTCTTCAAAAAGTCCTGATAAATCCAGGTCGCGTGACATTGCGATCAATTGAAAAGCATTTATAAAATTGTTGGACTTTGGCATTGTCCTCTCTGCATCGCTATCCTGTTCAGAAGGACGCATGATTTAGTTGAATCACTATGTACTGCTCTTTGCTTGTCTGTGACTTATACCTCTAGTGCGTCAAAAGCAGCATTAACATCATCCAGGTTCTTTGCATCACATTCGCCTCCACAAGCAGGTATGTAGTTTTCCTGGAACCAAGCATCCTCCAAAATCTCCGATATTGTTATTCGCTGCATTGTGGTTGAGGACTATGGTTGAATTATTTGACAAGGAAAGAGGCATTCTGAAACATTTGGAACGTTCTTACCCTTGTAGGATTTGGATAAAGTATTCTAGAGAGGATCTTCTTTTGACTGTCTGTGAACCATGGTGGACATGTGTATTCTGCTCTTGCGATCTTAAGAGGTATGAAGATCAGTTAGGGAAATTGTTTCTAAGGGAAACTCTGTCGGCATCTGGTTATGAAGAAGCATACCTTCTTGTATAAATTCATCAGGCTACGGTCATCAAACGGCAAATTCCCTGCCAGTAATTCGAAGAGGATCACCCCACAAGACCAAATGTCTGCAGCTGCTCCGTCATACCCTTTATCCGCAAATAGCTGTTTAGAAGTCGAAAGTATCATTAATAACAGGATTGGGAGAAAATTCATTTATTAACTCTGACCATGCAATGTCAAGTTCACTCTGTTCTGGTCACTTTTTTTGAAGTCCTCCTCATGTAATGGAGAACGTTGAAATGTTGATGCATGGAATTAAATATTGGGTCCTCACCTCAGGTGCAACATAGCATGGAGAGCCACATGCTGTCGATAACATGTCTCCAGGCTGTTGAATTTAGCCAAGCATACTTGAAATAGTTCAATGTCATATTGACATGGGCTAATCAAATTGAGTAGAAGATTGTCTTAACCTTTCGCAAAGCACTAAGTCCGAAATCAGACACCTTCAGATTCCCCTTGCTATCCAACAGCAGGTTTTCTGGCTGTGCACAAAGGATGATATCCCCATTGATTTGCATGACTTTCTTCCATCAAAAATGGATAATTGAGTGAAAGAGAGTCGTCTACTGCTACCCTTTAGATCCCTGTGATATACCCCTCTGTGATGGCAATAGTCCACGGCGTCGATCAACTGTTGGAATAGCTTTCTTGCCTCGCTTTCACTGAATTTCCTCAGATAAGACTGAGAAAAGCAAAGAGTTCTTGAGAAAGTATGGCAGAGAACCTGTAATTGTACTTCCTTTATGAGTTATGACTGTCTCACCAGCTTTTCTGATAGTTGTCCTCCGGCTACATATTCCATTACTATGTATATTTTTGTCTTGGTTCCGATGACCTGTTGATGAGAGCCACCATGTGAGAAACTAACGATCTGCAAATTTTTCAATGCGGAAAAGAGGTGGCAACCCAGAATTCTGCAGAACAGCTGCTACCCAGATAAACATACCTCGTGTATCCTTACAATGTTCGGGTGATGTAAAAGCTTCATTGTCTGAATCTCTCTTTTTACCTGAAGTGTATAGCTTTAACGGTATTAGGAGATTTTGAAGTTTTCTGTATCTCAGGTTTCACTTGCACGGAAGATCAAACGAAGGAAAAGAAGCTTCAAATGAAGCATAGGAGTTGAGACTCGCCTGATGCTTAAGATTGTTTTCCATAACCATCTGCTTATCGATGACCTTGACCGCAACATTATGGCCATCCGAGCCGTCAATGGCCAGCTTGACCTTGGCAAAGGTGCCTTCTCCGATCGTTTGCCGGAGCTGATACTTACCTATGTTGCTGACGGGGGCCATTTTCCGGCAATAAATTGAACGACTCTCCTCTCCTTCTTCGGCTCCCCTTCTTCCAACTTCCTGTGTCTGCCTTTGTCTCCAACTTCCTGTGTCTGCCTTTGTCTCTGTCGTGGCCGTCCTCCTTCTTCCTTGCTGATACGGCCAAAAAAGAAAGAAAGCAGAATTCGATAATTCCTCCACACTTCTTGCAGGTGCGCCCTATAACATGGCCGTCCAGAGTCTTTGCTTAAACGCGAAGTGATCAGATTTATCCTGCCCGTCCTCTTCCTCGCAGCGGCCACCCTCGTGGCTCTCATGTCCTGTGAGAAAATCCAGCGGTTGACAGTCACGTTTTTTCATCTTGGACAAGTCATATGTCTGTATTTTCGATTATTTTGGAGGCCTGTGAGTCCCCACTTTGGTAGATCCTCTCTGCATGGAGGGGGGACGACTGGTTGGTCAGCTGATGAGGATAGCGAAGAGGAGGAGGAGGCTCCTCTTTGAACGGAAGGTAAACTTTTTCTCTACATTTTTCAAACAGCTTTTGATGTGTTCAGATTCAAGATCCGGGATTATTCAAAACCCACCTCCCTCCATTAGAAACTCGCCCGCCGTGCCGTGGCGTCGAAGTGGTGTCGAAGTGATGTGGGTTCGCGACGAGTGGCACGTTAGCGAGGGCGCTCGCTGCCATGTGCCGCGACGCGATTGTGGCGTCCCGGCCAGTCGGAAAGTTTCGATTAGTAATTGGATGAGGGTGGTCAAAATGGATTATGTTGTGGATAAACATACTTTTAAGACTTATCATCTACAGAGCTTATCAGAGGAGTTATGAAATGAAAAGCAAGTTTGCATCTGCTTTGCTTGCTTAATGGAAACGTAGATATAGGTTCGAAAAGTCTTTATCCCACCTGGGGTTCTAAATTCAAACTCATTCCAGGGTTGCAACCTCTATCTAGCTGCCACACAGAAATCGTTTTTCTAGTCAAATGCCAATCAGAACCACTTCTTTTTTGGGCCTTAGAACAACATTTAGCATGCGTTTATTTCCGAATTAACAGGTTAGTGTGAGCTCATCCATGAGGTTGGAAAGCGGATGATTCTTCATCTCCTTCTTGTGTTCCGTCAATTAGCCGGCAATTTATTCAAAATCCCAACTCACGGAAAACTGAAAATTCGGATAACGTTTCTTAAATAATGATTAGTGTATTGCTTAGGAAATTAATTAATGGACATTTTTTTCATTATCAATAATTATATATCTAATTATTTTTGTGTGTGATGGAAATATTTTGTATTTATTCATTTTTGTCATCAGTGTAGACAATTATTTTTTGAAAAATATTTTTCAAATTGCAAGTTTTCTTCAAACAAACACACTTTTAGGTTATGTTTGTTTAACTAAAAAAATCAATAATTTAAAAAATATTTCTCTAAAAATGGTCATTTGTATCATTTAGAAAATTGAATAAGTAGAAAATAATTTCATTATAGGCAACATTATATATATACACATTTTCAAATATTTCTTATGTTTTGGATGATGAAAAATATTTTTTATTAATTTTTTGAAAAGTATTTTTCAAATTGTTTATTTTTCGTGGTCAACGCCACATTTTTTGGATGCAAACCAGGCTAACACCTCATCAAGTACGTGAAGGCTCTTTTGAGCAAATCTACCCATTAGAGATCTTCTGTCGCTTGAGTAGGTGGGAAGAAAGATTAGTTTGAGAATGGAAAAATGTATCAAAAAAAAAAAAAAAAAAAGAATAAGAAAGAAAGAAAGAAATTGGAAAAGTCGGTTTGAGGACCACGAGATTTTCCCATTGGCTTTTTGCTTGTTGCTGGATCGTTGGAAAATTCAAAAAAAGGCCTAAAGCACCACCAATTTGTCTTTTGTCCGTCGTCCTCGAATGTCAACGTAAAGTTTCTGCCAGCTTGTCCGTTTGATATAATGAAATTAGAAAGAAATAATGCTAAAACATCATTGGAGTAGGATCTAAAAAGCTAAATGTACTCTTCTTTATACGGTGAGTACTATAAAAAAAATTTCAAATCGATAGTCATCACGAGTTTATTTTAAATTAAATTTTGTTTTATAAAACTCTAAAACCAATTTTCTTATGATGTATTTATTCCAAATTAATTTCTGTCCAATAGAATATTTCAAACTAATTTTCGTCTTCCTAAAAAAAAAAAAAAAAATCCGAACCAGTGCCCGTGGTGTTTGACAAATCTGACATGGGAAACCCTTAGGCCGACACCAAATAACTATAAATTTTGCTAATTTTATTTTATCGTGGGATAAAAAATTTTCTGCTAAAAATTAATACAAGTAATCCGATTATGCAGCGATAATGCGTCACACGGATATTTTTAATATTATGTGTACGATTGCGGAAAATCTGGGGGACATATTTCTCATAGTATAAAACTAGCTGCGCTTATTATAGTCCTGATATCTCCTATTGCTTGCTAGAAAAGTGTGGACCGAGCATTAGGTGATATCAGGGCTTGGAACAGCAATGTTAGATGCACTTATCATTCACAGATTTTCACATAAAACATTTTATTTTGGCACTGTCGAAACATGTGATTACCTAACTTTTTGTAACTGCAAATTTGTCAAACCCTAAATCATCATGATGAGAAGTATAATTATGACTATGATATGGTCAATGTTTTCAGCATCAATAGGAAGCTGCGAAGATCATTGGCAGTTCTTGCATGGAGTGGTAGGTAGGATGAAGGAATACTTACCCAAAAGTGGAAAGTAAGGTGAATTCTGACCGGCGTTTTGGAATGGAACATTTGTTAGAAAAGTCTACGATAGGGTTGGTAATCAAACGACTCTAGAATTAGAAGGTAAAATGACCAGTGAACAACTCGTGTGTTGATAGTGTCTCCGTCGTCCTAGAAACAGTTTGCAGAACTCATTTGGTTAGTTGCCGCGGTAGAAAGGATTGCTTCGAGAGTTCGTTTACAATGTCATTCCGACTCAAGGCACATTTGGAGGAGAACATTGCTTTGGTCCATGGAGAGCATGGTAAGATGAAAAGTCGATCGGTGAAGCAACGAGATTCTTGATGTTCATAGGCAGTTTGATCCAAATTATAGATGTCCACTCTTTTGCTCCGATGGCGTGGAATGATGCTTTGCCTTGCCACCGTGTCTCTCCAAAGGAACCAAGAATGGGGGCAAAGGTATCCTAGGAAGTTTGTATGCGGAATCTTTCTCAAGCGTTCACCCTTTAATCTAGGAAGCTCGGGAATGTTGAACTATGACATTTTCTTTTATGATAATCCAGACGTATGGAGATGGAGATTGGGTTAACCCGAAGGCCAATGAAAAACTTTGTAGAGCCTTCAGACTTTTTGCCTGTTGAAATAATTTTGACTCAAAATAGTTTGCATATAGTTATTATTCATTAAAATTAAAGTCAAAGTTTTGTAGATCCCTTTAAAAGATATATAGGTTGTGTTTGGGAGATTTTGATGAAATTCAAAGTCATTTCCTAAAAAATCTTTGGTTTAAGATGTATCTACTTACTATTTGGTTAATGACTCTCGCTATACTTCTTTCCAAGATAGCTTTGAAATTAAAAGGAAAAAAGAAGAAGCACAAAATGACAAAGGGCTATTCATCATCTCCATCATGGAAGTAGAGGGCTGTCGCGAGCCCTAGCGAGGGCTTCGAGGTCGTGTGGTCCAGGCATGGCAACACCAAGGACGCCTGACCTTAGGCAACATAGATTTAGAGGCAAAAGGTTCGGGCAACCCTCAACCTCAATGACACTTGATACAACAACCATTGACTCGATAGCCCTTGACTTGCCAGATCTCATATGAGTTGTGACCCTCTAGATCTCGCCAAACATATCCACGACTATCTTGATGAGCCTTCTACCTTGGGAAACCGTTAGTGATGGTCTACAAGCCTTGGTAACCCTTGGTGGAGCTTCACTGACGACCTATATCTGCAACGATGGAAAAGTTGAACAATTTTTACGAGGATGAGTGAGGAATATAATAATATTAGTGAGGGCAATTTTAAAAGAAAAAAAATTATTAACCTTGAGAGTGCCTCCTGAAAATGCTAGAAGCTCATACGCTCTCAGCTTTAGCGATACTAGCTTTTACTAAATGCTCTCCAAAAAAAAAAAAAAAATTTACCAAATACTCAAGATTTCATTAAAGGGATGTGAGGCCCAAAATCCTTTGGGAATACCGAACATTTGTGTCAACAAGGGGTCATTAATTTATTTATTGGATCACTTTGTGGGGTCATGATCCGCCACTAAGATCTGTCCGCCATTACGGAGAGGGAATTAGTTATGCAAAGAGGCCAGCACCGATGGTACAATAAATAATATTGGGATCTTCCATTACCGGCCAATAAAATATCATTTCCCAAATCAAGTTTCCGGGAAGTGAAGGACAAGGTTTGACAGCGATTATCATCACTTGTGAGGTAGCTCCACCTACATCAGCAAGTCTTAGCACTAGGTTTTCCATTCCAAGAGATTAAGTAGTAAAATAAGCTTAAGTCAAAAGGATTAGTTGCTTCGTATATGGAGGAGCACGAGGCTTAGTTCCGGTTCGACCTCAGCATTATCTCTCTTGAAGCCAATTCATGATAAAGTAATTTCTAGCGAATCTTCTAACACGAGCGTTAGAAAATGGTGTCTTAGAATTTTCAATCATGGCCAACTGATTCAAAAGCTTAATCTAATTTGTCGAGGTCGGGATTAAATATTAATTTTGCCCTTGTCAAATTGAATGTCTGGTGGAGATGGACTTTGTTTTGGGTAGCTTTGTTTGGATAACAGGAGGAGAGGGTGTTATGAGGGTAGGTGTGAACGATTTGAATGATTAGTTTAATCTTTTCTTCTTTTTGTTTTTTGTCGAAAGCGATTGCATGGAAAATTTATTTTCTATCCCGAACCCCACATTTTCCTTCCTCTCTATTCTCACAAACAAAGCATAAATATCATGGGACCACAATAATATAATATTTTACTCAATTCGCAACTCCAACGTATATTTCTATGACCGATTGATAAATGGAAGAGAAGTCGGATTTTAGGTCTCAAACTCGATCTCCTTCGGACATTTTTTATCCTATGAAAAAAAGGGTGAGAAGGGACGATCAGCATGACTGCCTCCCTTAGAATTGCAGTCCAATTCGGTGTGGATTGGCTTGGAGTTCAATTGTTGAGCTTGTAATATTCAAACATTTGACCTCCCAAGTAAAAGCACACGGGAGTAAGCCCTTATCCAGCCGAGTTACCTCTTACAATGTTATTTGACAACATTAGGAGAGATACATAAACTGAGAACTAAATTAGTTAATCTATTTTACCAAATGCATAAGATAATGCAAAGTCTTGTAGGAACCTTCGAGAAAATGGTTAAACATAGAGGGAGTTAGTATTGTTATTATTATTATTTTTAGATCTGGTCTGTTACTATGTATGTTATGTGTAAGTTGCGAAACTCTACTCCTTCACTCACATGTTCCACCTTGGTATTCCTCTTGAGAAGATGGGGAATTAAACTCTCCACCTACTTTTTGTCAAGTTTTAAGAATGGCCAACTTTAACAATTGGACAATACCTGGAGCCTGCCACTCTATGAGCCTTGTACGATATGCATGAACAATGGCAATTCGTTGTACATCATTGGGATTTAGTAAAGCCAAAAATTCAACTATTCACACGAAGAGAGAAACTAAAAATTCAAATATTCACAGAGAGAGAGAGAGAGAGAGAGAGAGAGAGAGAGAGAGAGAGAGAGAGAGAGAGAGAGAGAGAGAGAGAGAGAACACATTTTGCTACTCCATTGGGATTTAGTCGAGCCAAAAAAATTAAATATCCACGGGGAGAGAGAGAGAGAGAGAGAACAGCAATTTGCGTACGTCACTGGCATTTAGTAAAGCCAAAAATTCAAATATTCACAAAGAGAGTGGGGTTGGCGAGGCTCACTAGATTTGGGCGAGGTTCCACCTTGCAAAATCCAGCGAGATCGAAAATCACCCAAAGTTGATGAGGTCAGCCTCATTTATAACTGGTCGATGGCTGTCATCAGTGCTTGGCAATTGAGTATGGAAGAAAGAAAAAGAAAGAAAATAAGAAACATTAATTAAAATTAATATTTTAAAAAAAAATTTTGTTAAAATTGTGCGCATCAACTCCAACTATGTCACGTAAGATAGTCAATGTCCACATTAATAATTTCTAGCCAAAATTGATTGAAAATACTAAATTGACAAATTATTAAAAGATTGAGGACTCAATTGGTAAAATTGACAAATTTAGGTCTGAATTGGTATAAATGTAGTATGTTTATGATTTTTTTGGTAACTTCCACGATTTTGGTCGACAACCCATTTAGATTGTAGCTCTAGCAGATAAATTTATGGCATAAGTGGATCGATATATCCATTTGGAGATTGCTTAAATAAGAAATTTGTACATTTTTACGGTGTATGTAATATAAATCCTAAAGATAATAGCCATTTCGATATCGAGAAGCTATCATAAAAACAAGAAGCAAGTCATTGATTATCATCTTCGACGTATCACTTAATTGATACATAAGATCACTCGATATTCAAAACAATTTGGGTTGAATCAAATAGGACCCTACGTTGCGTTGCATTTAAGAAAAGATCACTTGATATTCACGCAAACACTTGTAGATCGCGCGGAAGCTTTGACGGAATATTTGGGTCGACGAGCTGGAAATATATTCTTTCAAATGCGCTGGATGAAATTAATTAGCACATGGTGCTTATATTATATTATACATAACTTCGCTTTTCATGTCATTCTTTGCATGTGGGCATCCCACGTAATTTGACGGTGGAGGAAGAACATGCTTTGATGAGTTCCAGCAAAGAAAGTTATGAAAATGGTTAGGTTGTTTCACGAAAATATATATTGTAAGAAAAAGTTCTTAATTCCGATCCTTTATATCATTCGGAAAGTGAGTTCATTCAATAATTTTTCTCTAATAACCTATGCCTTAAAATAATTTTGAAAAGAAAACATTTTTTGTTAAGTCTTTTTCCTAATGATTTGAACAATTAGAGATTAGGAAAATCTTTTCCGAATTATTGAATTTTTTGTGCGGAATAAATGTTTCCAAAGTAGATGAATGTTCAAAGTGAGACAGGCACTGAGCTGTACTGAAAAAGCTTTTGTGATCGCTTATGACTTAAAACTTTTTGTATGTTTTGATTTGTGACGATTATTTGTGGGCTTCTCTTTGGAATTTCCTAGTGATGCTCTGAGAAACATTTGCTTTGAGTTTGGAGCCAGGGTTTTGAGAGAGTGATCTTTTCTTTTCTGTATCTGAATTTATTGTATTGAAATTTCTGCTCCTCATTATACCCATGGATGCTGTAAAGTTCAAAAGCGATTCACCATCAAATTGTGTGGCGAGATGAGACATTTGTTATCATAACTTCTACTTTGAGTTGTTAGGAGGGTTTAGTTCAAATATTGAAATTTGGACAGTTCTTGGTGTCGAATTCTGTGTATATTAGCTTTCCCTATTTATATAAATACCTTTACCAATATATATATATTGAAAGTTGTACCTTAGTTTGTAGATTAAATGCTATCACCCTGAAAAGTTGAAGCTTTCACATTGTTGACTTGTTCTTTATACAGCACCGCAGCACTAGGCCATTTCCCCACAATTTTTACAAACTGAATTCACTGTCCTTCCTTGATCCACATGACTTCTAATGAATCCGAGGCGACAGATAATTCAATCAAGAAGTCATACCTCACATGAGCTGACCCGGTAGATACGAATGATCCATTCTACGTTCACCGAACTGATAATCCACGTATGAGTTTAACCTTTCAACCGTTGATCGTCAAGAGAGCTATTCATCTTGGAATAGAGCCATGGCTTTCACGCTCCAGGCAAAGATAAACTTGGACTTGTGGGTGGGAAGATTCACATGCCAAATGAGGATGCGACGAACAAGGCTGCGTGGATTAAATGCAATGTGTTTGTTCATTCGTGGATGCCCTACTCAATTTCAAAGCAAGTGTCCCACCTCAACTAAAGAAGTGTGGGACCCTTTGAAAAAGCTTTACTATCGAAAATCTGCACCTAGTCTCTTTCAGATTAAAATAGTGATTTCAAATCATAACCTAAAGAAAATCACATTGCCTGAAGGCAATCTTTGAGCATCAACAGAATGATCAATCGATGCAATTTCTAATGAGTAGACCTGTCAAAATGGTTTATAGCCTCATTTCTTAACCCATATCTGATGACTTTTTCTTCACTCTCTTTTGCCCTTACTCAATCTTGCATCACTCACTCCATGCTCTCACGTCAGTTTGGGTTTGAGTTTTACTAGCTTAGATTAAATATGAAATTGCTTTAGTAATATGGTTGGGTCATGTATGAATCACTATTAGACCCTAACTTTTTCACTCTCTCTTACTTTCACTTGATCTTGGTTTGCTCATTCCGTGCTCTCACATCAATTTGGGTATAAGTTTTTCTATATTAGATTAAATATGGAAGTCTTTTAACAATATGAGTCAAGTCGGGTATTAATCACTATATTTGTATTCCAATTTGGGTCAAACTATTTTTGACTTGATTCACTTGTGTAATTGATCTACTAATGAGTCTTAACCATTCATATAATAGTATTCGAAGCTAAAACTATAATTATGGATCCATTGCCATCTTTGAACAAAGCCTGTCAATTGAGTGTCAAATATATAAAGTGCCAAAACTTAACACGGGGAAATACTTAAGTGCCAAAAGTTATGAAAGTGACATTTTTTTTTTTAAATGAGACACTTGAGTGTCAAGTCCAGCAAAAGTGACTAAAAATACTACGTGGAAATTTTTTAATAATATAACTTGCCTATGTGGCATTCTGGAGAGTTGAGTCAGTAATAAAAAACCAAAACAATGTTTTTTTTGTCTTTTTTTTAAAAAAAATTATTTTAATATAAATATTAATTGAATATATATTTATGCATAAAAATAAAAATAAAGATTAAAAAGAGAGAGAAAGGAGCAGGAGGCAAAAGGTGAGGGTTGAGATCTCGCTGGGAAGGGCTGGTGATGGTGGGGGAAGGATGGTTGTCGGGCCCTAGCAAAGGGTTAGCGACCTCAACCAATTAGCGGCAAGGGTTTGCAAGCCCTCACTAGATTTGGGACGAGGGTTGTGGTCCTCACCTAGATCCAGGGAGGGTCGTCGGCTCTCGTCCAACGGGCCAAGGGTTACCTGCTAGGCTCTTGCCGCCGGTCGGCCAAGGTTGTTGGCCTCTAGCCAAGGGCCAGCAACCCCGACCGACCCTCCCCTCATCATTGTCGGCCCTTCTAGCAATAGGGAGGAGGCGGCTGCAAGGGCTCACATCGGAAGGGCTCAACCTTTAGCCGCCTGCAATCTTTATCTTCTTCCTTTTATTTTTTTTTCTAATTTTTTAAATTTATTAAAATAATATTTAAAAATTAGTTTTAAATTTAATTTAATTAATTTTTATATTAATTATCTAGCAACATCAACAAAATAACATCATTTTTGCACTTGTATAACCACATTAGCATGCAAAATGTTGTCATTTTTTCACCTATTTCACTGAAAAATCATCATGTCAGCAATTTGGCTAGATTTTCTTGTCATTGGCACTTAATTTATTCATTTTATTCCGATTTTAGCACTTAAACGTTATTTTCGTAACTTTTGTCACTCAAGTGTTCCTTACTCCAGGTATTCTTTTTCCCCTATCAATTAGTAAGGTGAGATGAGAAGCGGAGAGGAATCTTATCCGCTTCTCATCGGCTTTATCCGACCTCTATGAGGGGTCGGCAAATGATGATTAAGATGATAAGAATAAAAAGAGATTTTGAGGCCCCGCAACCTGATTATCTTCGTCTGTCTGGTGACCCCTTGGATAGATGTTATCTGTTTCGTGAATATCTTCCGGATCACAGATACCATGCTGAACCAGCAAATGGCAACAATGGAGGCCCTGCAGCTGCAACCATGGCCCGCAGTCAAATGGAGCCGATGGGACAGAGCACGATTCTGCAAGAGACAACTGGGAGCAATGTTTCTGGATCGTCAGCTATGTTAAATTTGACTCTAGCGCGAGTCCAACTACGAGCTTTGCTTCCTTAACGTCAGAGCCCCAATCAATCACCTTCGTACTTTGTAGTTAATTCATATTCTCTAATTATCAAGTGGCTTGAAATTTTGGATATTAGATACATGAGCAACTGAACATGTGGCCTCTCCTCAAATTATTTTGGAAAATGTTCACAAAATTAAGTTCAAGAGAATGCAATTACCAAATGGAAATTTCTGCATGGTATAGCCGAGGAACTTGACAGTTAAATGAATGTATTGCTATTACAGAATGTATTGCGGGTTAAAGATAATTGAATTCAAGCCCAAAATTCGATTTTGAAAACTTGATCTGATGAGAATCATTGTGATGTTCGTCCTCGGGCAAAAGCAAATTAATTTGTATTTCAAAAGTTCAACTATTTCCACTATACACCAATTTGATCTGAATAATTTTGATCTTTGGGGGTCTATATTCAAAGCTCTCTAGAGAAGGGGCTAAATATTTTATGACCATGGTGGATGACTATACTCGAGGCACATGAACATATTTAATGAAGACTAAAGCATAAAACAAATATTTAGCTATTACAATTTTTTGCAAAATGATAGAGAATTGATTTAACACTAAAATTAAAAAAAACGATCCAATAATGGACATGAATACGAAGGAAGTGATCTAATTATCTTTTTGGTCGATGATGAATTATTCGGCAATTAGCATTCCCTTATGCTCCCCAACTATTTGGACCTGCAAAAAGAAAAGCAAAGGCACATACTTGAGGTGGCTCAAACACTACTGTTTCAAGCAAATCTACCAAAATATTGTTGGGGGAGATTGACTTATAGAGATATCCAAGTCCACTCTTAGATGGTAAATCACCGTATGAAAGGCTATTCAACAAGAAACCAGATAACGAACGTCTTAATGATTCTGGATGTTTGTGTTATATTGTCATAACACTCCGCCTTATTTAAATTTGATCATAGAGGGTACAATTGTGTAAAAATTTCGATGTAGTTATTCTAGTCAATTTTCACCGAAAATTGCTGACATACCACATAAGACAGTCAACAATGTTTGAATTGCCATGTTCCGTAATATCTTATGAAAATTGATCGAAAGAACTACATTGAGATGTCTCATAAAAGTTGAGGATTACATTAGCAAAATTGGAAAGCTTAGAATTAATTTGGCATATGTATAATACAGGTTTAGATTGATGGGGTAATTTTCTCCCCCAACTAAAACAGGTTATAAAGTATAATTTGGAAACCAAGAGAGTACGAGTCTCTAGATATGTAAAATATCGTAGACGTATTTTGCCCTATCAATTTGATAAGGAAGAAGTGGATCAATAACCATATTTTCCAAAGTCCCGCACTGTATTTGGGATGATAATCATCATGAATTAGCAAAAGCTAGGGACATTGAAATTGATCACGGGATGGAAAGTGAATCACAAATTGGTCAAACAAATGAGAAGGGCAAAAGCCAATCAAATGAAATGATATTGTTGGTTCAATGATTGAAACCGGAAATTATGATCGGTTTTCAACAATCAATAATTGTTTCGTGTTATCACTTTCCGTTGCAAATAAGCCAATTAGCTCAAACGAAGCAATCGAGTACTATACACGTTCGACGGATGCAATGCAAAGTGAGGATAAGGCATTGGAATCGAATGCCACTTGGACCATCATTATTGAACCGCAAAATTGGATAAAAATGGTTCTACAAAATAAATTTTAGGAGTGACGGAAGTTGTTAGGAAGTCCATCGACATATCCCATTATCCACAAATGTGAGTGGCACGTGTAGCTTGACTGATGGGGTGGACAAATACATGAAAGGAATAGAATCTGCCTTTGATACTATGATGAAATGTCCATCTCAAAGTTAAAACAAATAAATTACGTTTATAAATATGATATGAATTTCATTATCAAGCGATGTGAGATATTTCAATAATAAGTACGGAGAGATAAATTATGTTTAGTGGCTAAAGGATATGCCCAAGAGGAGGGTATATATTCCGTTCCCTATTTAGAGGGTCTGGAGCACATTTAGTTTTAGACTTCTAGGTTTCCGAGAGGTGGTAGATAGAAATTAAGGGGTAGGTGCAAATGCTGAAGATAGTTGGCAGAAATCTTCCATCTAACTTGTCAACATATAGCGTGACTCATGCCTGTTGTGGATCCGAAGGACAGTTAGCAAATGAAGATCAACATGTTAAATTGCGTTTTTCTATTAAAGTTGAAAGCGAATCACTCCAAGTCTTAATCACAAAATAATCGGATCATTTATTGCCCTAAGATTTTATTTTTGGTTCCCCTAGTTTAGTTTTTTTGAGCCACCAATAGATCTCATGTGACATATGTAACTACAATGGAATAACGGACAGAGAACTTATGGGTAAGCTTCAGAAGTTTAGACTTCCCCCATCATTTAGTTGGACTTTAAAGAAGACAATTTACTTTCCCTTTTAAAGTTTAATTTTGTTGGGTCAAAAAAAACTCCATCGCTAATCCTCTGCCGTTGGCTTGCATATGGGTAAATTAAGTATCGCGTAATCTCAAATTAACACAACTTTCAAAGCCGTGTCAATGAGCAGCGAAATAGCTTTGGCCCAAGTGAGGCTGTGGGACGTTGCGCGTCAATTGTGGGCCGCTGCTCTAATAGATAAGTTTTGCACAATCTTCAAATCACAAGACGAGCGCGGGCCTCGATGAGTCATGATCAAGACGGTCCTGATGAGGCTGCCAGTAATGTTAACAGGCTGCAAATACAATTTCCCAGCTATAGTTCTAATACGCATGTGTGAAACTTTTGGAAGTTCCATTTTGGTAAAATGTTAGAAGTGTTGAGAACTGTCAAAATCTCGTTGGTAATAAAAATTTGACTGGCAATTTATTTAGTTGGCAACAAGTTATTACTAACACTTTTGAAAATGTGCCAAGAGTCGCTATATTATTTTAAACTAACAACTATGCAAGAACTTCCAACATTTATTTACGTAAATCACCAATGTGTTAAAATAGTTACTTTTCTAGAAATTTGCCTACTCTTATTTGAGTTCACTTTTGCTTTATTTGAGTCAACATTACCACGATCATTGGATTGTTTCGAAATTACAAATAGTTCCGACAATTTACCAACATTTAATTGTTACACTTGCCAATGCGTCGAAGTTACTATCTCTTACTGGAAACAACCAGCTTTGATTTGGGTGATTTAGGGCCTGTTTGTTAAAATGTGCTTATGTTCCCAGGAACACAATTTTTTTTTCCTGGGAATAAAAAAGGAACAGAAACGCGTTTGTTTGTGTTTTTGTTCCAAAATTTATCTTTTTATTCCCAGAAACACATCTGAAATGAAAACAAGAAACAAAAAATAAGTTGTTTCTTGTTTTTGAAACAAAATTTAGGAACACTTTTTCTCTCTCTTTCATTTTCTTCTCTCTTTTTTCTTCTTCTTTTCTTCTTCTTTTTTCTTTGGCCGGTCGCCGGCCTTGGCCATGGCCGGCGACCGGCCGTCGAGGGTCGGCAACCTCGCTGGAGCATCGCCAACCCCTGGCAAGGCTTGGCCTCGCCTTGGCTGGGCGAGCTCGAGCTCCCCCAAATCCGACGAGGCCGAGCTTGCCCAGTGGCTAGCGAGGCTCGGTGTTGCCGGCCACCGCCAGGCCAAGCTTGCCCAGCCAAGGCGAGCCCGAGCCTCACCGAGGGCCGGCGAGCCTCGCCGTGGCTGGGTGAGGCCGCGACCCTCGTCGGCGGTCGCCGGCCATGGCCGAGGCCGCCGACCAACCAAAAGAAGAAAAAAGAAAAAAGGAAAAATAAATAAGAAAATAATAAAAATAAGAAAGAAAATAGAAAAAATATTAAAAAATTAAAAGAAATAAAAAAATTATACAAATTTACCAAACGCGTTTCTATTCTTTTTATATTTTTGAAACAGATTTACCAAACACGTTTTTTTGTTCAAAAATTATTTCCTGAAACAGAAATACTTTTTTCTATTTTTGTTCCCAGAAACAATTTTTAAACAAAAATGTTACCAAACGCACCCTTACCAACTAGTTTGAGATTTACTAATTCTTATTTGAGTGAGTTATTAACATCCATTCGATTTTTTTTTCTAAATTACCAATGATTTTATTGATTTATTAACATTTATCTGTGGAGCTTAACAGCGTGTTAAATTTACCAACTCTTGTACAAAATTACTAACTCTTATTCGAGTCCTTTCAACCACGTCTATTTGAGGAGATTGCCTTTTTGGTATAAAAGATGGCGAGTAAATGCGGTAGCTAAATCCATGAGCTGAGACATTCAAGCGAAGGACGAAAACTCCTTGGCATCAATGGAAAGAGAGGGATTCGCTTCTATTCAGGTCTTTGAAGTTCAGTTATGACCACTCGATCAGAGATGAGGTTTTGAGAGAGTACTTCACATGCTACGCTCTCTCGTCCCACTAAACCAATGCAGGTCTACTGCAGTGCATTGAGGACATCCATCCTGGGCATTAAACATGCATCATGTTTTCCGGGATACGGTCTTCTATATGATCAGTTCCCATGATCATTTTCCTCGTGGGCGTTTTGGCCTGAGATGTCGCGGTCTGAAAATCTTGAGTATTGAAACCTTCTCCAATTGTCTAAATTCTAAACCATCTTATTCCATGTTGTCTGTTATGAACTTTGTAAAACTGAAGGCTCTGTTGCTCTTGCATGTGAAGGAATAAGCCGCGCTGAACTTGATCTTTCCTACACCTCTACTGCTGATAAACCTGAGATAGAGAAGTTGGTCAACTGTAACAACACCGACCTCATCTCTAGGGTCATGAGCGGTAAGGATTATATTTTTCGCGACATCCTAAGTGTGTCGCCGATCCATACTTCTTTCTTTTTGTAAGTTTATGAGTTATGCACACGCGGAAGCAATAAATCAATACCCAATCACCATAATATTGCAACATCAAAAGTAGTAGGAAAACACACATGCAATCATATATTTACATATACATGGCATACTACATAAAATTACACGTTTTTCCTTTTAATATTACAAGCCCTTGCTATAAAAGTGTATGGTCCTTTTCAAAAGTACATCAACTTCGGGGTAACCCTATCTCCTCTAATGAGATCCTAACCAAAAACGGTTCCCCCCTATAAGGACCAGCTAACTAGTAGTCATCTACAGCACCGTTGGGTGGAGCATCTCCATCAGGCCCTAGCAAACCATCGAAGCCACGGAGCAGACCAACAAAATCCCCATCGAGACACTTGTACCAAGCTCAGTATTTGTGGGGAACGAGTTTAATCACGATCAATTACCTTATTTGGTTTGAGGTTCGTGCTTAAGCCATAATCGGATAAAGCCGAATGCAATTGGGCTTAACCGATGAGACTGAGTTTGGATTTCCCCTCTATCGAGAAAAGGCTTGCAACGGGGTCCAAGGGCTAGGCCTTGGATTGGTCGACCGGTCCTTTGGTTGGTCAGCGGGTCAATTCAGGGTCCTACGCCACAATTTATGGTCAATTCTCAGTTGTCATGTAATCATGTAGGATCAATTGATTCGCTTTAACTCATGGTTGAATTGGATTGGTCCATGATCATCCATGACCGGTATAACGACCGGGCTGAATCACCCGTGACTGGTACAATGACTGGGCAAGGTTGAGCTACGACCATCCACCAATTTGTAGTGGTGTGGAATCGTTCCACAACCGATCCTTATGATTGAATAACCTTTCCATGGCCAAATACTCTATAACAAATCCTTGGGTTGCCGATCCCCGAATAGGCTACTTGGTTCATGACCGACTCTCAGGTCGGCTCATGGCCTAGTCCCGCCATTGGCATACCGATCTTTGGCCTACTAATCGAGCCAAAATAAGGGTCGAAATCGAGAATGTTACATCAACTTAATCAATCTTAATCTTGACTGTGCTTTCTTCTGCGGTCATTGAATTCCAAAGTTGTCTTGTCCAGATTACTTACGAGTTCGGACTCAGACTTTGTCGTGATCGAATGGACATTCCCTGTGTCCGGCTGATACAGAAGGAGTAATATGTTGCGGGTTGACATTTAAGACTGCGATCATGCAGCATTTATTCATTTCTCGTCGGAGTCCCCTAAGCCTTTCTCTCTGGCTCGCTTCATCTGTTATCTGGCACATTGTTTTAGGAGTCTTTCAGGTTATGTACAGTCTCTGATACTCATCTGCGTAAAAAGTTTGATTTATCAGTTTGAGGATGAGGTGTCCTTGGTTTGAAGTTAGGTCGCTCTGAAAGATGTATATCTAAGGGTCCATTTAAAGAACAACTATTTTCAGGAAATTATTTTCAGACTTTTCGCTATTTTGATGATGAAAAACTGATCGATCTACAGAGATGTTTTGCATGAATAAAAAGTAATAAACTCAAATGAAGGGAAAACAACTTTCTTTTCTTTTAAAAAGGAAAGCACTCTCCATAAATCACCAAATAAATGAAAACTTTCATAAAAAGTATTTTACTTTGTTATGAAATTTTCAAAGAAACAAACGCACCTAAATTATCATTTAACATACGGCTTTGTCTATTTGGTCATATAGTCCGTTGAAGGATGATAATTTTGTCAACTTCAATTGGTGGTGGAAAGCAATAGAACCTTGCTCCGATTTCTTCTTTTTTAACCAGATTTGTCCTGTGCATCTCCCCAAACAAGACAGGCAAATTAGTTGTTCGTGTACCATACTTTTTTCAATGAGTATATTGGCTTTTTTTTTTTTGGGGTAAAGGTAAGAGATATATTAATTATTGCAAAACGCTATACAACTGTATAGCAAGGGGAGCCCCGGCACCAGCTTGCACTCAGAGAAATAAACGCAATGAGTGGAGGGGTCCGGGGGGGGGGGGGGGGAAGAAAAAGAAGCTGCAGCGAGGATACAGAGCACGAGGACCGCCAACAGCGGAAGGGCAACAAGGAGGCCGGCAATTTGATAATTTTCTAGATAGCTATTTTTTAATTGTTACTTTTCTCAAATAATGTACTTCTTTTGACAAATGTACAACTGAGTCCTAAATATTTTAAAAGTTATCATAGAAATGCAATTGAATTATAAAATTTAAATAAAAAGTGTAATTACCATATAAAACTTATTAAATTTGTGCAATCAAATCATTTCGTTAACTTCATCTAATTTGACTAACGAAAATTGTTGATGTGGCTTTTATTATTATTTTCTCTTTTCTATGTGGTGGTGACGTGACTGAAATAATGTCATTTTAGTCCAAATCTTTTTTTAGTACAAATTTTATTTAAATTATTTTAAGGAAGAAGCAAACTCTAAAAAAAAAAATACTAAAAAGGAGAAAAACAAGACTAAAAAAGCAAGATACAAGCCCTTACTGTCACCCCTTACCAACACTGGGAAGGGCCAACAATAATGGGAGAATGGTTGACAAGGGTCACCGAGTCTAGGCTAGTGATTGGCAACCTACGGGCTTAGCAATCCCTGCTAGCCATCCCCTCACTATCGTTGACCATTCTCGACGATCATGGATTGGCAGTAGCTAGGGCTAGCCCTTCCTTGATTTTCCTCTCTCTTCTTTTTGTGTCTTTTTCAAGTTTGCTTATTCTTTAATATAACTTAAATAAAATTTGTATGAAAAAATTCAAATTTGAATCAAAATGACATCGTTTTAGTTGTATGTTTCATGTTGTAGATAGCCACATAGGAGAGAGAAAATAAAAAAAAAAAACCATATGGATATTTTCAATTAGCTAAGTTGGATGAAATTAATGGAACGACTTGATTGCACTAATTTGATAATTTTCAAGACTTAATTACAATTTTTGAAAATTTTAATATTTAATTACACTTTCGTGATAAATTTTACGATCATTATCGCACTTATGTCCTAAACTTCCCAAAGGTGAATAACCAAAAGGAAAACTAATTGATTGCTAAAGCCAAAGGCTTAGTGCAGGTTTTCTCAAGCTCATACCAATTATAACTTTTGGGTTTTAATTTAATCAATTTAAACATGCAAATTTAATTTATGTTAGAGTTGATACTAATCTATTTTGAGTCAGTTAAAAATCCAAATAAAGTGCGGGAGAATACTTCAGTTTTTTAGAAACCAAAGATATCAAAGGTATAGGAATTTGATTCATCTAGATAATCTAGCGGCCTTTCGGTACATCTTCTCTTTATTTTCAAAAATATTTTTGCAAGTACTCTGGTCATTTTTAAAACCTAAATCACTAATAAGTGATAGGTGTTCAAGTTCATGCGAGGACACAATTAATGATGTAACACTCAATAAATCAAAGTAATAAATAAATTGCTAAAAATAAAGTTAACCTAAATGCATGGCAAAGCGCAATCTTACTATAATTAATTTCCATTATCTGCAAGATATTAATTAAAAAATACATGCATATCCTAAACACGATTTTTACATATAATGATATTTAATTCTTTTTTGGTTTTTATCTCTTTTTATAAAAATTAAACTATAAGCATCGCACGAAATGTGACTTAATTCTAAATTATGACTAAGTGATCTAATTTAACATGACTTGTGATATGCAATCTATATGACATAATTTTAATTAGAGGTGTGCAAATTTTGTCGAATTAGGCTGAATTTCTTTCTACTTTCTAATTTAGACAACAAACTGAACTATAAAGAAAATAAAAGAGGAGGCACTAAAATTTAGTGTATATCAAAACAGGATCCGAGAGGTCTCGAGACTAAGGGCCAACTCAATACTCTTGAGAACCGGACTAGGATGATTGGCCGAAGAGGGCCGCTCCAGGATCGGTCGGAGAGGGCCACTCCAGGATCGGTCCTAAGAATCTGTATCGATGCTCACCCCTACACATAAATTGAAAAAAAAAAAAAAGACAATACGGAAAGAACAAAAAATTACATGGAAAACACGACAACCGGAAAAGAAAAAATCGAGCGACGTTAAAGAATTTCGCACGCCTCCCTCCGCCCACAGTGGCTCCTCGCTCCCCACCGTCCACGGCCCTCCCGTCGCGGAAAAAGGGGGAGAATCCACTCGGAAGAAGAAGAAGAAGAAGAATCTTCGGGCGACTACCCAATTCGCAGATCACGGCAATTGCGGTCGCAGAAGGTCGCGTGCGCTTGCCTGCCGGGGTTCGACTTCACGGCGCTTGGTTTCTTTTCGCAGGGAGGAACGGGGTTACGGGGGGGCGCTGCTCTTTTGTTCGCAGATCTGGTGTTCTGATCTCGTCTCGTGATTTTGATTCGTGGGGGGAGGGCGCCGGAGCTAAGGATGGGGATCCTGTTCTCGCGCATGTTCTCGTCTCTGTTCGGCAACAAGGAAGCTCGGATCCTCGTGCTCGGGCTCGACAATGCCGGGAAAACCACGATCCTCTGTAGGTTCCTCCTGGCTCTTGCGGTTACCCTTTTCGTGTTTCGTGGTTTCGAGTGGTGGGTCGGTGTCGGAATTTGTTGATCGTGTCTGATGTGGTGATTTGGGTTGTTGCTTCAGATCGGTTGCAGATGGGTGAAGTTGTTTCCACTATTCCAAGTGGGTATCCCTTGTCTTTGCTGTATCTTTCTTTGTGTGAGTTTGTCGTATGTGTGGGTGCTAAGAGATGTGTATGTGATCTTGTATCTGATGCAGCGATCGGATTCAATGTGGAAACAGTCCAGTATAACAATATCAAGTTTCAAGTCTGGGATCTCGGTACGATACTTTCTTTTTTATCATTTTAGATAATTTTTCCTATCTTTACTTTTCCAGGATCATATACTTGTCATTGCTGATAGAATCAAATGATAGAGCAAAGATCTTATGTTGAATTGAATTAGCAGAGAGACATTGTTTAGTCGTTGGATCCATCTTGGTTACGATGCAACTTTATCAATTTTTTGAACTTGTCTGGGAATTGCTAGAAGAACTTCATTTTGATTTTCTTACTCCTCTTTGTGCATTTTATGGTTTCTTTCTGATCATATACTCTGAACCCTTGATGCCGTATCAGTGTCTTGTCTGTGGATAAATAGTAAAGCTATCTTTATGACATAGAATGTTGAATTTGATAGTGAACTTACCAATTCGGATCGGATAGTGTTATGTTAGTTAAGATGAGAGAAACATACTGGATGTTATATACTTCTCCATTCAATACCATGAAATGCTGAGCTTATTTTTACTCAATCATTCCTTCTGTGAAAGGACAAAGTTTGAAATGTATCTTGGAGGCCTATGTAGTGTTTAGGAACTAGATTTGCTTATATTTATCTGATGCATAGTCTTTCTTTCATAATGTTGCACATAAAAGCAATGGCAAGTAAGTGACCTAAGGGGTTGTGAGATTGCTGAAATAATCATGTTCCATCCAACCATTTCATCTTTATGGTTACTTTCCACATCATAAACATGTGTAGGTCATTCAAATAAAAGGGAGGGTTAGGTCAATAATGTTTTCCTAGTGCACAGTATAATTTGTGGACTACAAATCTTTGTGCAATTGAAGGGAGAGGGAAAGTAGGCAAGAGAACTGCTCTGTATCAATCTATATTTTCTCATTGGCTTTTCTATGGACTGGTAGTTAGCATCTATTAGTACAAATTTGTTCACTTTGCAAAAGAGAAACGTGTTTGGAAGAGTATGAGAAGTGAGAATACTCAGAAACAGATTAGGAATGTTTTACATAGTTATTGAAAATTTTGGATTGCAGTGCATGTGCATTTTCATTCACACTTACTTAGATGTTTTATGCTGTTAATGGTATCAAAACCTCTTTGTATATCTAGAGGAAAACCAACATGCACAAGCATGTGATTCCTTGACAAGAACATTGAGAAAGAAAGTAAACTGTGTATCAAGTTGCCACAGCTGTTGCTATTCCTCATCTCTTTCTGGAGTCTAGGCTATCTATTGACATTAACTTCTTATGGTTACTGGATAACTGGTTTTGATATTTGAATCGGATTTAGAAATATGATTATTAGAACAAGGAATGGAAGTTTAAGATTCTTATACTGTCTACCTGCCAAAAATAAAACCAAAAAAGAAAGACTTGAAGCATATTTGTATTTAATTTCGAATTGCATAGACAGAAGTTTTATTTTTCATTGACCTTGTATGAGCACTCAAAAAGATAATATGGTCCTTGTTTATTTGTCAGGATATGACTTGATAACATGCTGTCAACTCTACTGGATATTTTGAGAGGTTGTGTGTGTGTGTCTAGTTTCCCTCTCACCTTATCAGTTTTTTTTATCTCCTTGGGTCTTTCGCCTATGGTCTTCAGTGCTCTTCAAATGAATGATGTGGCTAGTGCTTGTCTTAAATCCTAGACTTCTCTGGTCCAGTTTCTATGCTTCCTCTCCTTATACTTCCCTAGCCAAAGAGAGAAAGGACCATGAGAACCATCAATACATCATTGGGGGTGATTACTTTGTTAATGATGATTTCATGCTTTTAGTATATATCATGCTTTATATTGAGAAACATTTGCTGAATGGTTTCTATGAGTGAATTAAACTTTATGCTGATGGTACTGTTTTTGTGTATTGATGCAGGTGGGCAAACAAGTATCAGGTAACTGCTGCATTTGTAGGGTTACTATTTCTTAAGCTGATTGAAATTTAGGGAGATTATAAATTTTATTCTTGTTATTCTGCTGTTTTGTTTGGAAGTTTCCCTTACTTTTCAAATGTAGAAGGTCTGTGCTGATCCCTAATCTTACAGAAGCATGATTTATTAATGTTAGATAATAGATATTGCTTTGTCTGGATGGCACTTTCATGTGCAAGATCCATTATTTTTAGGATGATCTGGCTGGCAACAACAAAGTGTGGTTAAGTAGGTTTTGGACTAGAAGCCCTGGTTGTGGAACTATAAAATATAATACATGAAGATGTACATTTTAATTAAACAGGGGAAGTGAAAGCTTTGCTTTTTTAATGAGTACCATAGTTACTGGATAAAAGAAAGGAAGGATTATCCATTTGTCATTTGCTGATTTAAGGTTTCACTGCATTGAACAAATAAAATTACAATGGCTTTTACAGACATTGAACTTGTTTAACTGTTAGATATTACAATGTCTGTTTTCATTCCTCAGTTTGAAATAGGCCAAAATCATGTCATTATATTCTTAATGTCTCTAGCTTTTGTGATTTCGTCAATACTTGTTTAGGAATTGTATAGTATATCATGTTATCAATTCTCTTTATAAACACCCAAAATTATGACCTGTCCAGGCCATATTGGAGATGCTATTTCCCTAACACTCAAGCCATCATCTATGTGGTTGATTCAAGTGACACAGATAGGCTTGTGATAGCAAAAGAAGAATTTCATGCTATCTTGGAGGTATCCCCTCTTCACTTTTCAGGATAAATGCATGGAAAGTACGTGCCTTGTTTAGTTAGCTTCCATTTGAGTTTGTTGGAATTTCCCAATTGAGTACATCAATTGTTAAATATGTTAGTCATGAGTTAATTTGATGTATGAAAATGCTTACATGGATGGACATCAACAATATATATTGTCACATCATGTTAGATTAAGTTCTTAAACTAGATTTTTTGAAAGTTTATCTATTCATACACAATTACCATTAACTATGAGAAAAATTAGAGGTAAAAAAAATCTGAAAGTCGCTTACAGTATGATGCAAAAAAGAAAAGACGGCATATAGGTTTGCATCAATCGGCATATAGCTCTCATTCTAACAAAAGCTGAGTGATGTAACTGATTGTTCTTCTTTACAGGGATTTTTGGTGCATAATAAGATGTGTATAAAGTTGAAGTGCAATGACCTTATTTTCTGCTGTCTCCTTAGGGTTAGGAATGGCTATGTACCTTTCCAAGAATTCTTTTTTCTTTTTCTTTGCAAAAGCAAATTGTTCTCTCATATAATTTTCGCTTTACCATTTTGGAGGAAATTACAGCCAATTGCATAAATTTTGTAATTTAAACCTTAGTAATCAGTCAAACATGACACAAGGACCTTTGTGGTCAATGTTATCCATGTCAGCATTTCTAGTCAATCGTCACTATGGTTTGATAGTACATTGAACAGTATTTGGAAAACCTTTAGTCTCAGGTTCTAGGATGGAAATCTCAAAAGTACATGCACTTGTCTCTTGTTTTTCTATGACAGTCAGGAATCGCAAGGATCATTTATGGAGCCTTTTTGTATTTTCAGCCTACGATAATTCAAAACATGGCAAATCTAGCTTATAGTTAGTCCTCTTATATTTTAACAGCTTAGCAGTGGCCCGAGGCCTCAGAAGTTTTTATTACGAAGTGTGCAAAGTTTGCCACTGAAAAGTTGTAGACATCAGAACGGTGAATCTCAATTATCCAAGGCCATTTTATTTTTGTCCATATTGTTGAAATTGATGACTCCTCAAGTACCAATCTTTAGGATCTTACCAACTTCTTGCATCACTAACAGTTCTAGTGTTTTGGCAGGAAGAAGAGTTAAAAGGGGCTGTTGTCCTGATTTTTGCTAACAAGCAGGTACTTACTTTGGCAATCTTCTAGCGAATTGTGATTGCGAATAATGTTTGTACTGATATCATGTGATTTCAGCACTCATCAACATCTAAAGCTTTTTCTTATTCATGAACTGGAGTTTACATAATGAATCTCTCTGTTTCACGTTGCTTGAAATCCTTTTTGCACGTCTTCCTCTTTCTTTCGCCCCTGGGATTCTTTTGATATTCACTTTGGTCTTCCCAGGACCTTCCTGGAGCGCTTGATGACGCTGCAATAACTGAAGCATTGGAATTGCATAAGATTAAAAGTCGCCAATGGGCTATCTTTAAAACTTCTGCTATTAAAGGGGAGGGCCTTTTTGAGGGCCTCGACTGGTAAGCCACTGTAGCCAAATTGATATTTTGGTTTGCAAGCTTGGTTTGCTGAGTAATCTAAGCTTGATGTTTTCATATATGTTTTAAATACATGGGAAAGCTGGATGCTTTCCTAGAAGGTTTATCAATGTGTTATGATGTACTGCCAACCAGTCGAGCACAGTCCAACCAATTCCTAGTGGACCTCACATCTCCCATGTCTTGAGTTGAGATTTCCCATGGAGGACTCAAGGAAAAACTTTTCCACAGTTACAAGCGATCCCATCATAACTACTCAGCAATCAGCACATATCCTGGTCATGTGAATATGTATCTAATTTAGGGTGAATTGTATCAACCATGGCCAACTTGTCCTTTGTCAGTTTTCTCATGCAGCATGAAGAGGAAACTTTCTTTATGACGTTTTCTTCATCAGTATCTCGTTTTCTCTCTGGGATAGAACATACTTTGATTTGTGACTGCTATATGTATGTTTTGTGTGAGGGGTCTGGATTTTCCAAAAGCTATCCCATGGTCAGCCTTCGGATGTGAATGTGCCAAACCCAATCTCCCTAAGTCTACAAGCCTCATGAGACACTTCATATCCTGTGTGGTTGGTCTTTGATAAATCTTTGATGTTTTTTTGTGGCTATCATCTACCTTCTTACGTATTTTAGTATTGAATGCTGCTTTGTCTTGCTTTTACTTGAGGAGCAATAGCAGTTCTCTGAGGGCTAATGCTGATATTTGCTTTGCTTGTGTGCAGGTTGAGTAATACGCTGAAGTCAGGAGGAGGCTAAGGTCGATTATGGGTTTTTGGGAGATGAAAATTCAGCTGGTGCTGAGCATGAGATAGAAAGGGTCTAGTCTTTACTTGGTTAAACTTGGTGATTGAGTTTGATATTCATCCACTCGTATGATATAATCTGATGTGATGTACTGATTTTTAGGAATTTTTTGGGTGACTTACTTTCAAGAATTGTGAACATTTCATCAATCACATGAACAAATGTCTCACACTTTTCACTTGTTACATCTTTTCTTCATAATGTGTGTAATCTCATCAATTTTTTTTGTCCTTCGCCTCTTTGTAAGACATTTTCTTCCAAATGCTTTGTTCTTCAGACTTTCACATTTTTAAGCCCGGGGTAAAATGCACTAATGGTCACTCAATTTTCAACCTTTCTTTCATCAGCCCGCACAACTTTTTACTAGTTGAAAATTTGAGGTGGTGGTCTATGTGGTGTATTTTACTATTGTTTTAGTCTTAATTGATGTGGCATGTTAAGCGTGCAGTGATAATGTTGAAGTATAAAGAATGCTGAAATGAGCCTAAACTATCTAAAGCTGTGTGACCTACGAAATTCATAAAGTCGAGTGCTTACAAGTACGTTTAATTATATTTGCACGCATCTCCTGGTAATTTTGCAGTGCGCAAAAGATTAAAGTAGGTCCCGTTAGCTGCTACATTAGATTGTGGATGTAATTTTGGTTGGCCTGGTGGTCCGGTTTTGTCGAGACTGACTTGATCGAAAGCCTAAGCGAATTAGAGTAACACATTCATTTGAATTGAGAAACTAGTCTGCATATCATGTTTAAAGCTGAGTAGCGTGGGTAAGTTTCTTTCTACTCCACATTGGTCAAGTTTGCTGTTGGGAAAGGAAGAGATTCTGGGTTTGATTCCAACGGTTTCCCTTCTCCTTACCTATTAAGAAGATGACATCCTCCAAAGGTTGAGGTGTCGAACATAACTTGTGCAGAACAAATCTCCGGGAGTACAATTGGTAGAAAGAGGATGTGGAGTTTAAAAATAGACAGAAAAAATGTGAGGAAGACAAGAAGAGAGAAAGAAGATCGGCTCAAGTTTTGATCTTCAACGTTCAGTCATGATCAGAAAAAAAAGCAACAGCATTTCCCCCTAATTTCTTGGTCTATAAGACCTAAAGAAAGACTCAGCAAATTAGGCGAGAGTGCCAATAAAATCCCTATCCTGCATTCTCATGGTCTCCATGCACTTCTACCAAATTCCCAGGAGACTTCACTTCCAGTTTCTAAGTTGTGAAAGAAAAATATAAAGAGGTGGAGCAATGAAGGGCAGTAAAGATGTGAGAAGGGGTGACGGTGGGCTAACGGCGATGGTTGCAGAATAGGTTGTGGAGTTTACACAGGAGGTCGCTGTGAAATGGATAGTTCGAAGAAAGCTGTTGTTTTAGGAACTCCACAAGGATGGCGTGATTGAATGCGGCACCAAAATCAGGTATTCAAATGCTATCAATTACGTGCAAACTGCTTTGATTGGGGATACTTGTACAACTGAAAGTTTTGAATTTAGTCAATTCATGAAGTTTGCAGGGTACTTGTGCTCGATATAAAAGAGAGTGTAGTGATAGGACTGCATTCATTGTGCTAGTGGCAAAAGTAAATGGCATTGAGATTGGGATTTGTCTTTGGCTTGGCGGTAGTGGAGTTTGTTGTAAAGGGAACGCGATTGCGACAAAGGCTTTGTAGAAATGTCGCTAGTGGTGGTGGCGAAAGAGACTGGAGTTTTGAAAGATGATTACGGTGAGGGCCACCTTGCCTGTCATAATAGGAAAAAAAGAAAAGAAATAAGAGATAAAAACTTATAATTTTTTTTTAAATTTGTAAAAATTGACTACGTTTTTGCCGGCCATGCCATATTAGACAATCATGGTTCACATCAACAATTTCCTATCAAAATTGGTCGAAATAACTATATTAGTAAATTGTTAAAATGTTTAAAATTAAATTGATCAAATTGAAATGTTTATAATTTAATTGACTTTTGTATAATGAATTAATAATTTTTTTAGGATTAATGTAGTCGATAGATGTATTATAACAAAAGATGGAACACAGAATGAAGATAGAACGCCAGTCTCTATTGTCCTACTCTTAAGCATTCAAATGCCATTGCATTTCGAAGCTTGTTTTCCTAAAGTTGAGTTAAATTTCGACCGACCATTTGAAAAAGGAATTATCTACAGATTCTACACTAATTGCCCCCTAAAGAAAAAAAAAGTGGTGAGGCACTACAATTAAAAAAAAAAATAGACGCTTTGAGATTTACTAATCTATACTCTCTCAGTGGGAAAATCACAAAAAAAAAAAATCCCAAATCAATTATATTTTTGTAAATTTAGCCTTAAATCTTTTACTTTCGTCAATTAAGTTTTAAACCATTTTTATGTTTTATCAATTGATTCATTCAGTTAATTTTGGCCGAGAATCGCTAATATTGGTGTAGACGTGACATTGCTAGCATTGAAATAGACGATTTTTTAACTTTAAAAAAAAATTCATTATTTTTTGCTAGCATTGAAGTGGACAATTTTTTCACTTTTTTAAAATTCTTTTTGTATTTTTCTTCTCATTTCCTCCTTATTATTATTATTATTATTATTATTATTATTATTATTATTATGGTCAAGAAGGATCATGACCTTTGCCTGTAGTTGGTGAGGTTGGCCTCACCCAAATTTGGATAAGTTAGCCTTGTTTGTGGCCACAACGGCCTCACTCGTGGTTCTGATGGCCTCGCCAGGCTATAGGCAAAGTCAAACAAGGGTCATGATCGAACAAGGGTCGTGACCTCATTGGCTACAGTAAAAAGAAGTATAGAAGGAAAAGAGAAGAAAGAAAAGGAAAAAGAAAAGAAAATAATAACTAGATTAAAAAAAATCTAAAAATTGTCTTTGTTAGTGTTGGTTGTGTCATATAGAATGATCGGCATTAATGTTAACAATTTCTAATCAAAATTGGTTGGATGGACTTAATTAGTAAAATATAAAATGATTTAAAATTTAATCGACACATTTGAAAGGTTTAAGACTAAAAAGGTAATAATGTAATTGGTTTAGGACTTTTTTTCACATCTAATACAAGTGAAAAATCTCTTTGGACAACATATGTCATAGATCAATACTCAGATCACAAACTTGGGACACTCGTGTCTCGATTTCACTAGTTTGGTCTAAGTAAACCTTATTTGCTCTTATTCACAATCTCACATTCAAAGAATATAATTCTAGAGAGAGAGTATTTAGAGAGAAGCTCCAATAAAAGCCTAAATTGTTCAAATTCTTGGTTGGATGTGAATGAGAGGGAGGACACCACATACTTATATTTCTCTTTATAACTATAGAATTTACAATCAAATCTGATAATTGAGATTAATGGGAAGCTTTTAGAATTCAAATATAACTTCTTACACTACCACCATGAATGTTCCCTACATCCCCTAAAAAGCCTTAAATGCAAGAAGGTTTTAGGTTCCATGATTCACTTGGCCAACTCATAATTATCTTGTCTCATTTCCTTGGCACCTGTGATCAATTTTGATATTTCTAAATGTGTGTTTAGTAATGCTTCCTTGATCACAACAAGGGCGGGTGAAAGAATTTACAATTGTTCCCGTCATTGTAATAAAAACAAAGACACCGAGAACGAAAGAGATGAGCCCAATGACTTCCTCTTTGTGACACATGTGGCTTCTCACTCTACTTTTGGAAACATGCTTGGGTGTGTACTTGGAAAATGCATGTAGGTGTGTGCATGAGGATTGGACTGACCCCGAATTGAATAAGTTAATTTTGGATGGTTTTTGATTCCAATTTTTTTGGACTTGAGAATAATTGGTATTATTTCCAATTCCATGTGTAGAACCGTACTGCCCCAACCAATCGAACAGATCTGTAAAGAAAAAGAAACTTATCAAAAACCAAACCAGATCGATTCAATTGAGAACTGGACAAGAACTGACCTGCCTGATTTAAATTTTTGATACATATCTCATATTGAAATCGATCACTCCTATAATAGAGCCTTTACTAGGCTCACATGGGTCCCACATTGGACCCCCATCGACCTCAAAGGTCTGGGGGGCTTCAGTAGGCTCACGTGGCTATGGATCACCCAAGATCTTTCCCTACTTCTCTTCGTTCTGACTCCTGACTCTGCCGATCTTATCTTCCTCGTGCTCCAGCTCAGTTCGGACCACGCGACAGCTCCTTCGAAAAAGAACACCCTCGTCCCATAATCGATTCGAGTGGCCCGGAATCGCCCACGTTTCCTTATCTTCCTCGCTCGGCAACTCTCTTTTTCCGCTTCTATACATCCCTCCGAGTTCTCATCCCGAAGCACCGGAAATATCAAAACCCAAGAATCTGTTCACGGCTCAGTGATTCAAGCACAGTCATTTGGCAACAGCTGACGATGGATTTCCATGGAACTACGGCGACGGCCAGGAGCTTCGGCGGAGGGCTGCGGGTCGGCAGCGCCAGGCCATGCGACAACTGCGGGTCCGCGGCGGCGGCGGCCAAGGTGTTCTGCGAGGCCGACGCGGCCTTCCTCTGCCTGGCCTGCGACGCCGGCGTCCACGGCGCCAACGCGCTCGCCTCCCGCCACGAGCGCGCGTGGGTGTGCGAGGCGTGCGAGCGCGCGCCGGCCGCCTTCGCGTGCAGGGCCGACGCCGCCGTCCTGTGCGCCGCGTGCGACGCGGACGTGCACTCCGCCAACCCCCTCGCCGGCCGCCACGTGCGGGTCCCTCTGGAGCCCTTCCGCGACGCGGCCGCGGCCGCCGCGGGGCCCTTTGGGACGGGCCCCGTCCCCGACGTCCCCGCCGCGCCAGCAGTCGGCGACCGCTGCGGCGCGTGGGGAGGGCAGCAGCAGGAGGAGGACGAGGAGGAGGAGGAGGCGAGGTCTTGGCTCTTGCCGAACGCGACGAAGATCGCGAAAGGTGCCGGAGAGGAAGCCGGAGATGCGTTCTGGAGTGAAGTCGACCCGTTTCTCGAATTCGACGGCGAGTGTCTCGTGCCGGTTCGAGCAAGAGCAGTCGATCCTCCGGTCACGGTTCGGTACCCTCATCGGTCCGGCGAGTGCTTCGACGTCGACTTCAGCACTTCCGGCGACCTTTCGCCCTCGAGCCAAAGCGTAAGCCTCCTCAACGAAACGTTTAACCACGCAGCGTTCGAATGATTCCATCGATCCAACTGGGTTTCGTCGCTCTTCCAGGTATCGACGTCGCTCGATTTCGGAGTAGTCCCCGACGAGAGCCCCGCGCCGCCGGAGACGCCGCGCTTGTCCGGCCGGGCGGCTCACCAGTTGAGCGGACCGGATCGGGAGGCGAGGGTGCTGAGGTACCGCGAGAAGAGGAGGAGCCGGCGGTTCGAGAAGACGATACGCTACGCCTCGCGAAAAGCCTACGCTGAGGTGAGGCCGAGGATCAAGGGCCGGTTCGCGAAGAGGGATCGGGTGCTCGAGACGGAGGACGACAGCATTGCCGCCGCCGCCGCCGCCGCCGCCGCCGTCGTCCCCACGTTTTCGCATGTGCCGATGAATTAAGCTAGTTGTTTGACCTCTTGACCGATGACGCCGGAACAATCCAATACTTCATGTGAGCTTATCGTTATTCCTTTCTATTTTTTTTGTTCTTTTTCTTTCTTATGGAAATGCTGGAATTAGTCTTCGAATTTGTTTTTCTGAATTTGTCATTTTGTTGTAATATATATGAATGGGGTGCTGACGTCGAATTTCGCATTAGGTCCACGTCATCTCTAAGTGGATAGATAGTTTTGATGTCAACTTTTTTTTTTCCTGATGGGATCGTAGGCCCAAGGCGAGACCGAGGGTCGTTAGTCTAATTAATCGTGTGAAGGTTTTAAAGTATCTTGTGTATGAAAATAACAGTTTTGTGATGATAAGTTTGATATTATTTCATGGTACTTCATACGAACACACATGTCATCTATATTGATATCCATATTCTAGCGGGAAAATTCCAAATAAGGACCTGAAGTGGATCAGTTTTCTCAAATAGGGATTCGAAATGAATTTTGTGTCAGATAAAGGCCTAAAGTGGATCTATTGTTTTAAATAAGAATCCGAAATGGTTGAATCAATTTCAAATAAGGACTAAGCTTGCTGGTCAGCCAAATAGTTGCCAGCTATCAAGCATTCAACATTTCTGACAACTAGAGTTTGGGCAATTTTGTCCAAAAAAAAAATCTAGAGAAAATTAACAAATCTTAAATAAAAACAAAAAACCCTAGGTTTTCTACGGTCTCCCCATTCCTTGTACCCATCCTCCGCAAAGTCGAAGATCCAAATTCTCTGCTAGTTGAGGCACAAATTCAAAAACAAGAAGAAAACCATATGCTTCTTTCTTTCTTTGTGGAGACCCAAATTCTCCGCTAGTCGAGTAAGGCAAGGAGTGATGAGAATCGAGTTATGATGATGACCTGGCAGCAATTTGGTTAAGGAGCAGTGGAGGAGAAGAAAGAAAAAAAACGTAAACATCTAAATGAATAACTTAAACTTAATTAATTTAGAATTTTCCTTTTTTTTTCCAATCACAAATTTATGACAAAATTGCCCCTATTTTAATCAACAGAAAATGTGTACCGGCGAGCTAAGGTCCTCAATAGAGATTAACTTGATCATTCTGGGTCCTTATTTGACACAAATTCACTTCGGATCTTTATTTGAAACAATTGATCAATTTCAAGTCCTTATTTGACACAAAATTTACTTTGAATTCTTATTTGAGAAAATAGATTCACTTTAGGTCCTTATTTAGAATTTTTCCTATTCTAGCCAATAATGGAGAGGATATGATATAAAAATGTACCATTTCAAATCTCCAGTTCATTAAACAATAGATAATATATAACAAAATATAAGGATTTTTTATTCTATCATCCAATCCATCAAGTCTTAGTATTTTCGACTAAATGGAGGTTATTTCTCCAAATTTTCCCTACAAATGGTATTGAACTTTAATTTAATGTATAATTTGATTCTCTAATTTTTAATTTGTTCATTGGTCCTTGAATCACGGGTAATTGTTCAATTTAATTATTAAATTATATGGAAATGTTTAATGTCATGTTTTGGTTAATTTGTATTAATGAAATATTCTAATGTGGCTTCTAATCGCTAAGTTTGAATGATAGACCCAAAAAAAAAAAAAAAACAAAAGTTATATGTGGA
Organism: Eucalyptus victrix; assembly: GCA_016097545.1. Lineage (NCBI taxonomy): Eukaryota > Viridiplantae > Streptophyta > Magnoliopsida > Myrtales > Myrtaceae > Eucalyptus > Eucalyptus victrix. The sequence continues at coordinate 34,404,165 of CM027837.1, forward strand.
TTAGCTACATAAAAAATCATCCCTAATATTGGTGGACATGTTAACACCTTAAATTCTTTTTTCTTGTCTAAAGTAGATTGATAAAAGGATGAATATGTTGATGAGACGATGAATATGTTGACTCATCATTATTAAAAATCCAACTTAGTATGTAACAGTCCACGTCATCAAAATAGCATTTGATTTGTCGTTAAGCAAACGGAATGACTACATTGAACATTTGCCAATAGTTCATAGTGCCATCGTACATTAAGCTAAAGTTTAAGAATTATTTGTGTTATTTTTCCAAATTTACGAAGGGAAATGATACATATTTTTGGTTCAGAACTAGAACTAGTTTCTTGCAGTCAAAATTAGCAAAACTTCGAATCCAAGCGCTACGCACGGGTCTTCGACTAATTCATGAATTGCTCAAAAGGTTCCCCCTTATTGGTGGGGCAACTGGTTAAAAGAAAGCATTATATAAGTAGGGCTGAAGTGTCAATAATACAAGAAATGTATGCCGGAGAATCATTGCTCAAACGCTGAGACCTTTCTGCAGTATACATATGAATTTCTCATGGATTTCAAGATTCCAGGAGTGGTCAGAGCATGCTTTGATTCTAAGCCATGAGGTTATGATCCTTTTCATCTATCCTGTGGTGTAAATAACCAAGAAAGCTTGAAACGCTTCGTCTGAATCTGTTAGATCCTTTCTAGAACAGAACACATTATGTCTGAGTTGACTTCATTGATTTCTATTCTGGGGACAGCAGTGCTAACTTCGCTAGTTAAGCCGGTCTGTATTGAACATGAAGTCATCAATCTGTCCTAAGTCCAGTAATTAAGCTGAGTCATTCAAAACGCGAGAGATGCTTCCTCCTCAGCTTGGGGTTTCTTTTAAGACAATGGGTACAACAAGACATTTGTAATTTGAATTGAGAAGCACATGCACTGTCTTTTAATTCACACGAGCAGAATCAAATGACCTTCTCAGTTACTGCAAGCAGCACTAGTCACTAAATTGGCAATTGGCATGGCATACTGCTAGAGGAGGATGTCTGTAAGAACATGACTACCATATTTCTTGGTACACTTTCATAATCTTGACAACTAAGCTAATGTATATGTAAACGAGCAAACAAGTAACAACCTGTCACTTTACTGGCAGTCAAGCTAGATACATCCTCTGTGTTTCAGTACCTTGTTCGATAAAAGATTTACATAACTGAAGTCACAAATGAACCAAAAAAAAGAAGAGTCACAAATGAAGGAGCTTTGTGTAAACGCAACTGCATTATGTTGAATATGCTTGAATCTTGTAAACAAAGAATTCTGATGACATCCAGAACATAATGAATTGCCAATGCGATCGTCTATTCACACGGAATCCTCCAAGGAAATATCGGTTGGAACCTCGTACCCAAATACCATGGAGTAGTCATCCATCTCATCAGAAAAGAATTTGGGTATCCTCCAGCTTTTTGCTACGTCGGAGTCAAGGCCATTATTCAGGAGCTCTAACACCTAGTTCATGAGATTATTCATTCAGACAGTGCAAAGTTTATATAGTGACATGCTTTTGCCTAAGCTAAAAGGTTTCATGTACCTCGCTCATCGTCGGTCGCAATATTGAGGATTGTCTCACACAATAGGAAGCAATTAACACCACTCTGCTCAATTGATCGGAGTCGTACTTTCCCTCCATTTTTGGATCAGCCAGTTCCGCAATGTTTCCAGATTCCATGAGAGGCATTGCCTACAATGTTAATTAGCAAAACAGATACAGGCGAGAGTGAAAAGGAGATTGAGGAATAGATTATTTTTCTTATTGTTGTGATTCGAATCACTGCAGTGGCCTCTTTGACTGATAGAAATGCAAAAATGAAGATAATGTACCCAGAGGAGAATGTTCTGCTTTGATGAATCGACAGGCCTACGGCCAGTCACTATTTCCAACAGCAGCACACCAAATGCATACACATCTGTCTTTTCGTCCACAATCCCATGCATGAAATACTCCGGTGCAAGATAACCAAAAGTGCCCTCGATTGGAATCACGGCGTGATGAGTCCACTTGTTTGGTAGCCACTTTGCTAGACCAAAGTCAGTAATCTACAGAGTAAACACTGACGTTCATTCAGAATGGTTGAAAAATTGCTATGCAGCTTGAAACTGCGAAAGCATGATCATTTTCTACCTGTGGTTCGTAGTCAGGCCCAAGAAGGATATTTGACGCTTTTATGTCTCGATGTATGATGCGATGCTTGCAGCATTTGTGAAGATAGTGCAAACCTCTCGCGATGCCCACGACAATTCTGTAACGTATGGGCCACTCAAGTGACTTGGTTGCTTTACCTGAAAGAGAGAGAACTTTAATACCAGTGAAATATGGAAATTTTCAACTGAAAGAACTGTACCACTTCATAAGCGATGCTTTTGGACAAATAATTCCCAGATTCTTGCTTACCCTGATCTTTTACTTTCATTTTATCCTTCTTTCTTATCTTTCTCAGCTTCTTAACTATGATGAGGATTAGGCTTGACCTTCCTCTTGCTCTCTACAGAATGATTAAAGTTCCTGACTTTTTTTCAGCAGTTTATGGGTATGACAGTTACTTTGGCCAAGGGAAGTAATACTCACCATGTAACGCAGAAGCTAAATTTCCATTCTCAGAGAAGTGGAAAACCAGGTAGAGCCCATTTTCAATACAGTAACCAACTAAGCTGGCGGTATTGGGATGACTGACATGTCCTATTGTGCCCAATTCCATCAGAAACTCTCCTTCCTTGTTCTTATCATTGGCCAACCTCTTCACCGCTATTACTTGTCCATTAGAAAGATCGCCTCGGTATACCTCTGAAAACCCACCTTGTCCCACTAATCTATCTGCAGGATGAATTGAAAATGGAAATACAAATTAATACACAAATTTCCAATCTCGTACTGTGTTTTTTTTTTTTTTTTTTTTTCAATGTCATATATCTTCATTGGTTAGCTAACACGCATACATGGAGAAAAACCAAAGAGATTGAGTATTTGGTCACTTCTAGTTGGAAGTTTACCTGGATGGAAATTATTTGTAGCATTCAGGATTTCCTCGTGACTGAAGCACCGCAGTGGAGGCTGACGACTCTCTGTTTTAGTATTTCTTTTTCTAAATGGTGACAAAAATAAAGAGTATATGAATTTGCAAAGAGATGCACATTTCCTTCTGTTTGATCGTGCCTTAATATTTTGAGGCTGAGGAGGGGTTGCTGCCACAATAGAGTCTCGGAAGCTGGAGGTATATTCATCTGTGGTTGTCCAAGAATCCTTTTCAAGACCATCGAGCACTGTTGTCGGTGAAAAGGTTTTGCTCTTTGTTTCTAGATCGGTAAACTTAATGTGGGATCGTTCTCTGCCATTACAGATTGTCTGATTTGGCCATGTTGAACTTAGTTGATGAGTTTTAACTGTCAGAAGCAAACACAGAGATACTTTCAGCTGACAATGACTTCCATCGGAACATTAAAAGTTAATTTTTTTTCTAGCACCAACCTTTTGATTGCTTGGAAGGTATATAAGTCTGTTGTTTCGTGGTACTTTTCCCCACCGAGATGACCGCACAGTCTTGAGGTGCGTTCTCAAAACAGTACCTTAGAATCCTATGTGAGTATCTGATTTGAATTAAAGGAAAAGGAAAAAGAATCAGAAATTGCAGGTCATAAAGCAGATTTTCGCAAGAAAACCATTACCTAGCAGATTCTCCTCTTGATCCCTGAAGAAGGAGATATTCTGCTGAAATAGATTTTGCTTCTTTAACCAGACCTCTCCCAACACTTGTGCTGAATCCTACTCTGGCTTCCAAGTTTATCTGAAAGTAAAACGACAATCACCTCTGAGAAACAGAGACTCAAAATCGATTAAGTGGATACAATTCCATAAAGAATTTCAAGATAGTGCACCTGGTGTGACTGGCAGGTCTTAGCGAATTCGCCTAGCACAGATATAACGTATGCTTTGGCTTTGCGGATTTTGGACAAACGCTTCCGGGTGATTTGTCCCTTCTTCATGTATCCACCTACAGTTGTTTACAAGGAAGTGCAGTATATATGATTAGATCAAAGATTACCGGTTGAGGACCTGCATTTGTCAAAAGGGAAATGAAAGCACCAACGTCCCTGTTGGCAATTGCAGTGCACGTATTTTGTCAACTTCTCACATATTCTACTCAAAAGAACAGGCGTGTAAACTGACCCAGAACATGGAGGGCAACGATGTTGTCGCAAGGACGAGCTAAAGCGGTGACTGCCCAAGAGAGAAGATCTCTGCTTTCAGATGGGTCTGAAGAGATGCCTACTAGTATGTTAGCAGGACACAAAGGCCTCATTTTTTTTTTTGCTGACAGAGGAATCTGGGGAGGCACTTCACTTGCTTATGTCACTATCTTGCCCTTAGGAACACTCCAATCCAAGCTTATAAATGAATGGGGAATCACTACATAATGATTGAGGTCAGTCAGATCCCTCATTCCATCATTCGTGTTTAAGAAGCATGAAAAACCTCTTTTGCCGTGTCAGACAGTTGAAAAAAGTGATTACCCTCTCCCTCTCTCTCTCTTATGGGATCCACAGTACAGTGAAAAAGAAGAAAGATGAGATATGCAGACTAGTAAAATGTCGTAATAAATCCAGTCTCTGCAGTACTTACTCTTTCTTCTGGGCCTGCGCCTGCCTTCTTTTCTCTCTAATTGGTTATGGTGGACTTTTTGGGGATATACAATTACTTGCAACGGTTGGGTGCTTTGGAGGATAAGCAAAGGTGGGTTGGCGGGACACATTTGATTTTTCTTGCTGTGGAAGCCAAAAGGGCAGGCCTCGAGCCCTCCAAAAGGGGTCAGATAAAGGTACTGTTATTGGGGTTTGGTGGGAGGGGGGGTCTGAGAAGAGCCCGCCTCTAAAGGCCTCTTCTTTCCATGATGATAGGGAAACTTGGAGATGTTATCTATTCACTGATTTCTTGCCATTTCAGTTTTGTGCATGAGACCAAACACATCATCCTTACCATAATTGTATACAACCAAGATAATAACAACAAATTGTTCTTTGTTTAATGTATAATGTGGTCCCCCTAAACTTTAAATTTTATCAATATGATCACGAACTTTTAGTATATATTCAATTTAGTCCATGAATTATATGAAAATATTCAATATTATTATTCTATTAATTTATGTTCAATGACAATATTGAACATTTTCATATAATTCATGGACTAAATTGAGTATGCACCAAAAATTCAAAAACCATATTGAATTAGGATCAAATTGAATAAATTAAAAGTTTAGGGAACACATTATACATTTAATCAAAGATCAAGAACCTTTTGTGTCATTTTTCCTATTCTATAGAGTATACAATGCTTTAGAGAGAGAGAGAGAGAGAGAGAGAGAGAGAGAGAGAATGGCTTCATGGTTTTCCCAATCGCACGTGCTAACGGTACGTGTCCTCGTGAAATGTTGATGAGAGAGCATGGCTTCAAGGTTTTCCCAATCACACGTGCTAATGATACATGTCCTCATTCTCCTTTCCCGCTGGAATTATGTCTCAATAGCTCAAAAAAATTATGGGGATGGACAAGCAGGGTGCTTCAATATCGAGTTTGGAGGGAAGCATGATATGACCCTAAATTGAGAGACGCCGGAGTTGATATTTACATTTTACATTATCTTTAATCAAATCTTGCAGCTCGCTCACTTTGGCATTTGTTAAATTCAAAGCACTTGATATGTTCACAAAATGCAAATGCCAACCCCTACATTTTCTACTTTAGTTTGATATTTTGAATTTGGCAAAAGAGTAAAATGTTTACTCTTAGCTAAGCTTAAACAAACAGCCCCCTACCCATGCCGCTTGTGGGCGCGCTGGCTTGGGCCTTTCCCCCTCTAATTGCGGAAGGAGGGAGGTTCAAGTCTTGGCGTGCGCATTGCGTGCCTTACCTACAACGCCCCCTTAGACTTGGTTTGGCCACATGAAGCTGGTTCTACTTGCATTGCAAGTATGACTGATGATTCCATTTGATAATTTTCCTTCTCATCATAGCAATTCTTTGCAATGTGATGCACCATATTGCCTTTCTTATATCTGTCTCATCACCAGTCAAACAATATGAATTCTATGCACTGACATCTGCCTGAGCTACATCTGTATGGATTTGAGTCATTTGCTGGCAGATTCGAAGGATAAGTACAGAGCGAAATAAGAAATTTGCTTGCATACCATTAAAGTAGCTCTTCAATATTGTGAACATGGATAGAAAAAAAGGGTCGAGAAAGAGGCAATGTTACACAAGTGTAACCTATTCCCAAAAATTTCATCCATACTGAAAAGGAAGAAAAGAACTACTAACAAGCAAAAGCAAGATCAATTATACAATAGCAACATCTTTGTTGCTACCAAAATCAGACACACGGCCGACCTTTTCTTTTTTTTGGGTGGCAGTGGTAATCTCCAGCAAATGACAACATTCCTAGCACATTGCCCTTGGGTTTGACTTCCATGAAAGCACTAAGCAGTGAAATTTAGAAACTCCTCCTTTGCACTTCTCATATTACCTGATACAATAACAAAATGATGCACAGAATCAAGACAACTCGACAATCTCAGGCCTCTTTTGCGGTTGCTTTTTTGACCGTTTCCTTCCGATCGATCTGTGTGAGTCTTCTTTGCCATTTTCAGATCTCGCATGCTTTACAGGAAGGCCTGCTTGGCTAGTACCACAATCGTCATCACCATCCTCACTGCCATCATCGCTGTCATCATCATCGTCATTGGTAGTGTCTTCTGAATCCATTTCACCAATGCTGGCAGCTAAAGGATTCAGAGGATGATGACTTGCAACTGCAGATTCTGCAGCAGCTACTGCCTCGGGGGTATGAAGATCAGCAATCCCCAGCATCAAGTCCTGTTTTTGTAAGGTCCAAAGCATCAGGTGACCATTCCATAAACCAAAATCATACCAGGAAAGTTCATAAGCAGCAGAAAGATACCATTTCTATTATTTCTGACTCATTCCCGTCGAGAACTTCAATGTCATGTCTGTTGGGATTGTCCTGTACAAACCAATAATTGTGCATGGTAGGTCACAACGAGACAGAGCAATTGTACTGAAAAAGGCAAAGTCACAAAGGACTGAGATGATTTCACAAACCTTGACTTCAACCTGCAGTTTTTTGTTAGCCTCAGACAGGACTCCAAGAAAATCTTTCACTTTTCCGAGAACTGAAGCAAAGCCAAAAGATGAAAATTATTAATTTTCCCCTTTTTGGGAATAGAAATTCCAATTAAAAGCAAAGGCTATTGAGACCAAAGGCTACATGTAGACATGGCACATAACTCATAGACAAGCAAATAAGCTATTGAGACCAAGCTAACACATTACACAACCATATCAAATCAATCAGAATATTTTGAAAGTCCTATGTCAGCAAAAATCTCCACTGAAGCCCATAATATTATTCTAAAAGAAATTAATTTGACTAAACAATAACTTGCATAAATTATTAAGAAAAGCATAAAACATGTATTATTCTGATAAAAAAATTAGACAGGCAAATTCAATACCTTGGCTAGAAGGAACTGGACTTGTTAATGGCCTTCCATCGTGGGGCGGCTGTTTTCTTTTAGAGTCTGAATCCTTTTCTTTACATATGAACAAGGTGGACTCTGCATATTAAAACACCTAATCAAGAAATTAAAAAGAATGGCAACATTGGACACACGTATTTGACCCATGCGTAAAGAAGCCAGCATTACTGCCCAAAGATCAAGGTAAGAGCCATACCTAGCGATGGGGAAGAGAAACTCTTATTCTCTAATTTCAGAAGCTCTTGACTAGTAGTCTCCATCTCTGCTGGCTATGCACAAGTACTACAGCAAAGAGTGAAGTTGAGGGATTGAAGTTGTCGCTGAATGTAGAACAGGATCAGATCATAATCATTTGGACAAAGAAGGCACTTAATATCCCCCTAACTTATAAGGCCTCGGTAATTAAACAACTCGCAGCAAGAATTAACAAAAGTTTGTCCTAGTTGCCTATGATGTCAATCACGTCTCACAAATAATACTGCGAGGAAATAAAAGCAATTGCGCAAATACAACTCATCTTAATACAGAACAATTCTAACTTCAAAGTTATCCCGCCGCTCTCGTTTCAAGCACTTCATCTTCAATCCTCTTCGAACCAAAGCTTAGTATTTCATATGAACATCCAAACCCCATTATTTTTTGGCAAAGAAAAAGAGGAGCCTTGGACGGCTAACGACCAGTTAACCGCAATCACCTCTTCAGCACCTAAACTAACTAAACAAAGACAGCCAGGAAAGAAGAAAGAAAAGAAAGAAAAGGTTCCCACGGTGCTGTTTTGCAATGAACACAACAACATGAGTCCGAATTGACATCAGCAAGGATTGCCCATAACTAGCTCACTAGAAGTCAAAAGCATGCACCAAAAGGAAGTACCCAAGTTAGTTCAAAACTTAAACTTCTCGATTCCTTGAAGGCATGAGCCACCCATTGCAACCGGAAGTTCCTACTGTGCATAACTGGGGTGTCAAAAAAGAACCGATCTTGACGAGGCGATTTCTCGGCACTCAAAAGGGGTGAAAGGAAAGAGACAGGAAAACTAGAGAGAGAGAGAGAGAGAGAGAGAGAGAGAGGACCTGCCGGTGACTTAGCAGCTAGCGCTCGGTGGTGGCGGGCGGGTTCTTCTGGCGTCTGAGAACCTGCCGGTGACTTAGCAGCTAGCGCTCGGTGGTGGCGGGCGGGTTCTTCTGGCGTCTGAGAGAGGTGGACGGTGAAGATGATGATATTCGAGTTGGGCCGGGTTGCGGTTCGAGTCGGCCCATTATTCTTCTTCTCTTGTCATTGTTGTGTGCGTGGGCCCAATATTAGGGACTCACCATGAATTACTAAGATTGGATTTACTGCTCTTCCCATCTGGTATAGGTTTTCACATCAATGACTCCATATATAAAAAGCAATGCAATTGTGTAGTATGCCATTTCATTTAGTATAGTAATTTCATAGATTTGTTTTAAAACAACTATAAATTTTACGGACCAACCTTAATTTTACGAACCAGGTAGTAGCTTGTCATATGATTAGACAAGCTGAAACATTATTTACACATTGGCATTAGAGAGCAAATTGTGGGTTCATTTAGTATAGTAATTTCATAGATTAGTCTTAAAACAACTATAAATTTTACGGACCAACCTTAATTTTACTAACCAGGTAGCAGCTTGTCATACCATTAGACAAGCTGAAACATTCTTGATACACTAGCATTAGACGACAATTACATTGATAGTGTTGGGGAAAATCAGGGCAACAACTTATCAAACACTAAACCCAATCCGAGATCAGTATCTTCCCAAAAACTAAACCAACCGAAATTGGCTTAACTCTATAAACAACCAGCACAATACAACCTTGCAATAAGTAGATATAACGCTGAAATCATAAAGAAACAAAGGTAGCAACAATACCAAAATTTTACGTGTGAAAACCTAATGTGGGAAAAACTGCAAATTGCCAAAAAAACTTTCAATAATCATCAAGAATAGTAAGATACATAAAGTGTTTCTCTAGTTACACATTAGAAGTTCAACATTAACAATACATCAGTATTTCATCACCCCTAAGTTGGATTACCATAAATAAAGCAAGAAAACCCCAATTGCAATTGGAGAATTCGAAAAAGGTTCTCAATGAATGAAACCTATCAACTCGGAACCATTGATCTCACAAACAACATATTCAAATTTGAGCTAATTTTGACAATGTTCAGGCTTTCGAACCGAGACTAGAAGCCTCTGCCTTTTTCGTCTTCTCCCCTGCATGTTCTCTCTCGGTGGAACACTGTCTCTCCCCTCTTGAGCTCTCTCTCTATCTTGCCCGAAGCAACCCCACCTTTTATTCTTTCTACTTTTTGACTTCCTTTTCTTCTTTGTTTTATATGTCAGCCGGCCCCACAAATGAGGTGGACCCAGCCAACATATAGATCTTAATCTTCTCAAAATTCTCGAAGAGATCACTTTACCTCGTATAGAACTCTCAAAACCTCTCTTAGTGTGTTTGAAATGGCTAACTTCATATGGCTAAATATAATTTATATATGGAACAAGGAAAACATTCTTGTTGTAGAGTCCATTATCATGTGGTCCTAGATGTGGCTCCGATCACTCATTTGAACCTATTCATAACTCAAGAAAAGTCAACCACCTGAGTCTGAGAACTCCAAACATAGATTCAATTTTGCCTGCACAATTAACTTTTGAGTTCTACTAAATCCATATACTAAACCGGATGGGGGTCCTCTGGTCCCAAGTCTCCTACATTGCATTGTCCTTTCTTATGTATGTTGAAACTAGGTTAGGCCTCAATACCACAAACTAAGACACGGTTACCGCGTTTAACAAAAAAGGTAAACGAGAAGGAAATTATGACAGAATAATATGCAAGTGATTGAATGGGAAAAAATGTATATAAGGAACATCACTTAAATCATTGCGAATTCAGGAGAAATTTCTCAATAATTCAAGTAATAAATGATTCAATTGTCGTGTTCTAAAATACGGAAATCATTTACTAATTTTCGATAAAAAGCGTATAAAATCGATAAATTTTACCTTAAATGGAGAAATGAAGAGATATATGTAAGCCTATCATGGATTCTATTGCATTCAACAAGAGTAGACGAAGGAGAGAGGGTGGATAAAGCAGGAATAATATTTAGCTCTTTTTCATTGTAGATCATAAGATTTGGACAACTTCTTGCAAAGGTCAGTCAATTTCTCTCCTTTTCGCGTTTGATTTTATGAGTCCTGGATTGTGAATTGTTGTTTACAGGGAAATTTGTGATTCTCTTGAACGATTCCAGAGTTCTAGAAGTAACTCCTCAGAAATTTTCACGCGGTTTTCACCCGATCGTTTTCAGTACAATCGAGGACGATATGTTCATGTGCTGGCGTTTGTGTTTTCCTTTCGCCTTCTCTTTCGGGGCAATCTAGGGAGGGAGAACTTTTTATTTCGTTAGGTTATCACCATTAGATTCAACGGACTTTTACCTGATGCCACAGACCGTCTTTAGAAAAGCTTTATCTCGTGGGGCAATTTTGATATCCGTTGGTGGCTGATGTGAATGACCATTTGTGATGTGGTTGTCATGTCACTGCACATCATTACATTGGATTTATTCTGGCCTGCGAGAAAAATTGACAAACAACGATTGTTGGATCTAGGTTTAAATTTAAGGGAAAATTGTAACGACTATAAGGCTCTTTCTCTCAATCTCACCGCTGCTTGTGCCCACTATCATTTTAAGCGATCTTTTCTTTTGCCATCATCGTGATTTGGAATGTTTAGCATCAGCAATTTGGTACTAATGGTCGGCGGCAAGTTTATTGCCCGAGTGCTATGTATGGTTTGACCTCATATCTCTTTCAATGGTGGTAATCTATGTGGCTGTTTGTTTGGATGTGTGGAGCGTGGAAATGATTATTTGTTCATGTAAGAATGAGGTAGCTTATCTTATTTCTTCAATCTTGAATTTACGCGGTACATCTTCTTTTCATTTTCTTGAAACAATAGATTTTTCATTTATATTAAACATAGAAAAAGAAAAAGAACTCTTTTGTGTTAGTGCAAGTTAGAATCATGTTTACTTCTCCATGCATCATTGCACCTTTTCAAGAAACAAAAATTGTCGGAAGCAATCGATGAAGAGGTAACAGTAGTGTAGAAGGATACATAGGAAGAGGGAATCGCAAGAAGAAGTAGGAGATAAGACGAGAATCATCAAAGGTGAGATGATCTATCTTATAGATCACATCCGTTCCACGTAGGGCAAGAGAAGATTTCATGGAGTGTTGAGGCCCGAGTACAATTTTATCATGGCAAAATGGACACGCACTTCATTTCATCTTCAGGGAGTGAGTTTATGATGTCTTAGCATATTGTCCCACTGGCAATGAAAGATTTGAAACACTATGTGGACTTTGTATTTTTCAGGATGAGAAAGAGAAAGCGGAACGATATCGCATGGCAGTATTGCACTCTGGTTGATGGCAACGTCGGGCGTGTCCGTTGCAACTTCTGTGGACACGTGATGTGGGGAGGCGTGACTCGGCTTAAGCATCATCTGGCAAGTATCAAAGGCAACGTGATCCCCTGCAGGAGCTGCCCTACCGAAGTAATGGCGCAGATTAAGGAATATCTTGGCCAGGGCTCGCAAAAGAACGAAGAAAACATTGACGGTGGTGGGGAGCAAGTGAATGACTTGAGAGGTGGAAGAAATGAAGAGCAATTTCAGCTGGACAACGAATATTGGCAAAATTTTATCGGTCAGGCCCAGGTATATCTCGCTCCTTACTCGCAAGAGAACGAAGAAAACATAAATGGCTGTAGCGAGCAAATGATTGACATGAGGGGTGGAGGCAATGAAGAGCAACCACAGCCGGTGCAAGAATGTTGGCAAGAGTTATCTGATGACATTTATAAATTTGTTAGCGAGGGTTTCAAAGAGAACGAAGAAAACATATATGGTGGTAGCGAGCAAGTGAATGACATGAGATGGGAAGGAAATGAAGAGCAATTCCAGTGGAAGCGAGAATGTTGGGAAAAGAGTGACGATGACAATATGTTCGAATATTTTTTCCTAGTATTGTCTTGCCATGGTCAGGAAGCTAGAAATCTAGAGATGGAATTGAAAGCAAAGAATGATGAGTATAAGCGTGTGCTTGAGACCGTGAAACGTGTCCGTGAGCTTACTCTCTGGTCGGACGGAATCTGGCGTGGCGAAAGTTGTAGCGGAACCAAACCTCTGCTTGCTTCCTGGGAGGATGGAATCTGGAGTGGCGAAGGTTGTAGCGGAACCAAACCTCTGCTTGCTTCCTGGGAGGATGGAATCTGGAGTGGCGAAGGTTGTAGCGGAACCAAACCTGTGCCATCTTACCAAGACTATGGCATGATCGGTAATGATTCAGATGATAGCTGTCAGCTGGGGTTGTAAGCCCGGATCCATGTGTGCCTTTAAAAGAGAGAACCATCAAGTTATGTCATTTCTGTTTCTTTTATACATTGGCGTCTTATCTAACTTTGGCATGCTCTGTGCCTATGCAATTTAATTTGGGACAAAGTGACTGTTTATTGTAGTGTTGTTGGAGTTGACAGGTGCATGGTGGTATGGTTTAGCTCATTGTTTTGAAACTTTTCTGATATGTGATTTGCCGACTCCAAAATCATTTTGAAACATTTATGTGCAACATTGCGATATTTGCAATATGTCAAGGTCTTGAAATCTGATATATGATGATTGATTCAGGTGGATGGTGATGATGAGTATTAGATACTTAGTATTTAAAAGTACTCAAGAAGTGTGGATCATGCTGGTGTAGATATGTAATAGATGGGCAATTTCTTTTGTTTTTTCCTTTTAGGATTCAACACTTTGGGATGGATTAAATTCTTAGAGATTCAATAGATTTTAAATTATTCAACTATCATTGTGTGCTCCTAGCTAGGTAATCCCTCATTCAGATTTATATTCAATGTGACATTGAATTAGGAACATGATTGGAGGCATCTACGTCAAAGATGTGATATAGATTGTGCACGGATACACTCTTAATCCATCTATATCTTTGAATTCAGTTAGCTCATTGAGTAAATCCAGTAGATTCTATAAGATCGAATGATACAGATTTCCTTTAGACATGCCCCCCACGGTCTGTGGTAACCTCTTGTCTTATAGGATGGTCACGATTTACACATGAAACCAGATCATTTGCTGATTAAACAAGGAATGGAACCAAAGAGAAAGTGACAACATGATATATGACTTCTAGTAGGCGTCTAAGATGGGGAATTGGGTAAAAATAAACTGGTTCACCTGTGACACGGAGAAATATTGTCACGCGATATTGTTGTATGATATGAACAGGGAGCAAGTGCTTTAATGATGGAGTGTATAACAATCCAATTCTCAAATTGGATGTAAGAGGAATTATGACGTTGTTCATGAGTAAAGACTCCAGTGGATATCACTTGAGTACTTCATTTGGAGGGCTTAAAGCCTGTGGAGGAGGCAGGGTTTTGTTACCTCAGACTGAGTTATGGCGACAACAGTGCAGTCTAAGGCGACCAAACATCAAATTTGTCGCCTTATTGCTACCCTACGGTGACAAATTCTTAGTTTGTTATATTACGAGAGCTCTGTGATATTAGATTCTTCTTTCATTTTAAATTTGGATGCTCTCTCTTGAAAGTATCATTTCTTATGACATTGGCTTGGTCCTTGATTTGGATTTCGATCTATCATGTCTCATTTCATATTATTTCTCGTTATTTCTAGCTTGAGCAACCAACTCGTTAGCTTAATCTTTACAACCAGATACCCTTTTCTTCCACTCACATGAATTTATGGGTGTCTTAACATTCTCCGGTCGAGATTGTTCCTCTACCATACGACAAGATATCAATCAAGTGCTCATTGAATGGAATGAACATAAAACTATGCTCTAAGCCTCAGTCATGAATTTGGAGATCTCTTCAAATCACGGAAAATCTTCTTGAACTCATTTTAGGCGATTTTTAACCAGCGCATCCACTATCAAGTCATTCTTATCTATTTCCAGAGCTGGAGGCAATTCATCCTCCTCTTCCACAGACCTCGTGTCATTGGCATTCCATGCATCTTGATCCACCCCGCACCAGGTCTCATCCGACTTCTGCAATTCAAATCCTATCATTTGTTCACGAACTTGACTTCGGTACAAAAAATGACGGACCTAGGAATGGACATTAAGGGTGTGTTTGGTAATCATTATGTTCCCAAGAACAATTTCCGATCAGAAATGATTTTTTTTTTATTATGTTCCCAGGAACAATTTCTGAGTAAAAGAACGCATTTGGTAACTATACAAAATTTCTGATTCTGGAATAAAAAAAAAAAAAACAGAAATGCGTTTGACAACTACATAAAATTTCTATTATAATTCTTTTTCAATTACATTTTTAGATGAGTGTAAATTTTATATTAAATTCTCATGAACCACTTACCAATATAATTATCTTCTTATGAGTGAAGAAATCATATTATATTTATTATATTTTCAATTTCAAAAGAATTCGAATTTAGAATTCAATTCCATTCTAGAATTTTATCAAACCATAGAAATTCTATTGATTAATTATATTTATAATAAGTAATAAAAATATTAACTAATCAAATTTTTATTAAATAGTAAATAATAAACTATAGTATAAACTATAAATATAAATACTAAATAATAAATTAAAATACAAAATTAAATATATATTCTATATATAGCAAAATTTCAATTCCTACTTCAATTCATTTTTTAATTTTTTAAATAATTTCTTAAATAATTTTTTCTTTCTTTCTTTCTCCCATTCTTCTTCTTCTTCAAGGTGGCTAGTCGCCAACCTCGAGATGATCGGCAACTGGCCAGACGAGGGTCGGTGATCGCACTGGAGTGTCGCCGGCCCTTGGTGAGGCCGTGCCTCGTCAACCGAGCCTCGCTGGCAGCTGGGCAAGGCCCACTTGGCCACCAACGGCTGGGTGAGCTTTCGGCGAGCTCGCTAGCAATCGACGATAGTGGGCGGCGAACGGCGGCATTCGGTGGGGGGTTGCGGCGGCGACAGACGAAAATGGTGGCAGTAGCAGCACTTGAAGAACAATAGAGAGGGAAGAAGAACAAGAAGAAAGAGGAGGAAAAAGAAAAAAATAGATAAATTTGATTTTAGAATTGTTTTTGGGTACAAAGAATCAACTTTTTTTTTTTTTATTCTTGATTCTACTCCAAATCTATTCCCGGGAATAAAAATTTTACAAAACGCAATTTTGTTCCAAAATTACTCCCAGGAACAAAATAATATAAATAAACACTATTTGACCGGTTACCGGACATGCCCTAAATACTCGACATTTCATTGGTTTGGTCAATTTTACTGACATTCACAACGAAAGTAGGAAGCCCCGACAAAAATCAAATCCTTCGTGTGGGCAAGAATCTCACAAGCCTCTCTCAATGTATTATCCATATATATATATATATATATGGAACAAGAAAAACATTCTTGCTACAAAAGTTCATTATCACCGCAGTCCTGGATGGGGAGGCTTTGGTCACTCATTCGAATCCACTCATAACTCTAAAAGAGTCGACCATCTGAGTCTGAAAACTCCAAACATGAATTCAGTTTTGGGTGCACATGTGACTTCGCATCATGCTGAAAGCATAGCCTCAATCGGATGGGGGTCCTGTGGCCCCAAACCCCCTACATTGAATTGCCCTTTCTTCAGGCATGTGAAATTGTGTTAGGCTTAAATAACGACTTTTGGATCTAGGTTTAAATTTAACTAGAAAAAGTAATGATGATGTTGTGACTTTTCCTGAAGTGAACAATCAAAGGAAAAACTAATGGATTATTAAGCTAAAGACTTTGCATGGTTTTTCCAAACCCTACCAATCACAATTTGGTAATCAATTTAACATGTATTTTTGTTTGTTTTTTTTTTTTGGAGCCGCTACTAATTAGTTAAGGCCAATCAGACACCCAATAAACCACTAGGGTTTGCCCCAATGGCCACTCTTTCAACATGGAAGAGGGGGTGGGGGATTCGAATCCCTACCTTCTCAGGAGGGTTAGAGTGGGGACGATTTAGTTTTAGGAGTAGGTTTCGACTCCCACATTCTATAAGAAGGCAGGGTAAAAGTCTGAAAGTGAGAGTTAGAGTAGGAATAGAGTATGACCGACCAAAAAAAATAAAAAATTAGACACCCAATAAAGTACGGGAAAATACTTTATTTCTATGAACCCGAAATTCAGTAGATTCAGATATTTGGTTATGCTAATCCAATGCTTTTTCAGTAATTTTTCTCTTTATTTTGAAAAATATTTTGCAAACAATTTTGGTTGATTTTAAGCCCAAGCCTCTAACATATAAGAATAATCCTGTGGATACGCAATCAATATTTAACACCCCATAAACCAAAGCAATAAATAATTTGCTAGAAAAGGGCAAGAACTTAAATACCTGAAGCAAAGTAGAGCATAAATTCACTTATGCCTCAATATTTGCAAGATTTTTTTTTTTAAATGCATTCCTAACCAAAACATGGTTTCTAAATAATTAAGCGATTGTAACTATTTCTTTTTTTCTTTTTTCTTTGGGTTTTCTTGTTTATGAAAACTAAACTATATGCTTTGCTAATCTAAATTTAACATGCATGAATTACTAGACTAATGACATGTGACATTACCTAATTTTAATAACGAGCAAAAAGAAATGCACTAATCTAACATGAAATGCAATTTAATTCATATAATCCTAAACAAGCAATCACCAAATAACATGAAAAAAAGACATGGAAATATGGTGACATGGCAACAATGATGACGTGGCAATGACATGGAAACACTGATGACTTAGCAACTAATTCTATATGATGCATGCGCATTATTTTGTGATTTTCTTTTAAAATTAAGGTAAGGTAAGGAACTCCCTAAATATGTAATTACCTAATTCAAACTAGGAAATAATTTAAATCTCACCCTATTTTAAAATTAAGAAATTTCCTAAATTACCATATCTTTCCTAAACGAGCAATTCTAACTAGGAAACTCATCTATTCTAAGATGCCATGTAATTTTAATATTTTTCTAAATAGGAAAATTTACCAAGTAGGGAAGTATATAAAATCGGAAATTGCCCCAACCAAATCAAATCAACTGGTTTTGGGCGGTTGAGGGGACCCTGCTCTGCTTCCCATTTCCATAAAGTTGGAATCTATGATTTTTGATCTAGTTACTGATTCCAGTGTGGCAACAAAATCGATTGGGCGACTATATATATATATATATATATATATATATATATATATATATATATTTATAAATTTCTTAAAGAAGTAAAATGTAAATCTAAATCCTAGTCTCCTCTCTTGCCTTGCTTATTCCAAATGATGAAGCAAACTTGCTCCTTTTGTCTTTTGCTTTGTTTTGTTTTTTTTTTTTACTTTCTTGTTTTCCTAATTTACCTCTCTCGCTTACTCGCACTTTCCTTAAATTTGTGAGTCCATCGTTTATAGAAAAGAATCCACCGCATCCTCCTTTTTTCGAGTGTGCCCCTTCCATCACGGTCTCATCACAGTCTCAACATGGATTAGCAATTCAATTAATTCAAAACTTTCGGTTAAGATATGTGAATCCATTGGTTCTATTGGAATCACCCGAGAATCGGTCAGTTTGGTGCGGCCCCCTGATCTAGAAATGGGGAACTAGGATCACCCCTAAATAAAAGACATGAAACATAATAAACGCACAATGAAATATTCATCAAACTCAAAATAGGAAACAACCATTATCGGTCCGATCTTAAACCTTAAAGATCAAAACCATAATATCATGCAAGCCTCAAAACACTAAAATGTCTTAATTGGATAATGCCTAAAAATATATATATATATACATATATATATATATATATATATATATATATATATAAAATCAAGTTTAAATTGATAAACTCTAATTTTGGTGACGGATTAAGTGAATTGAATTCGGTTTCATAATTACCTAAATTAAAAAATTTAGTTCCAAATGGGACAGGGGGCGGTTGGCGAGCAAAGACAGGCAAGGCTACGGTTCGATGACGAGGGGCACAAGGATGACGGCCAGCAAGGGTCAAAGAATTCGGGGTGGTCGTGCTGACGTCGTGGACTGAGCTGCAGTTTTGCTGATCGTCCCGGTGGGGATGTCGTGGCAGGTGAGCAACGTCGGGGTTGTTTCGCTGGGCTTTCCGTCTGTGCTCCTCGGACTAGACTTGCTATAGATCAGCTGCTGGCTGAGGAGTTTCGCAGCAGACATGGAAGAAAAGGCAAGGACAACGACCTGGACAGGGGCGTTGGGCAGGCAGCAGCAGCAGCAGCATCGGGTGGTGCTGAAATTAGCGTCGCTACTAGTGGATTGACTGGGTGCTGCGGTTGCCAGATGTGCAGCATGCAAAGGCGCGAGACTCCAGCGAGCTGCTGCTGGTTGGCGATGATGGAGGAGATCCGCGACTAATCTGGAAAACCTGTGGAAGACGCCTGGGTTGGACCAGCTGCCGGTGCAGAAAACCTACAAGATAATTCAAACATGGCTGCAGGTGGGGCGTCTTGAACTAAGACGGTGAGGGGCTGCTACTAAAAAACTGAGACGTCGGGGAGCTTGCCGGCGCGAGAGTTGGTGCTCGTAATAAAAGTGAACGTCCTTCCCTCAGTGTGATTCAATGCATTATAGGTAAAGTCTAGGGTTTTTATTTACTAGTCATGACATTCTACTTGGGCAGTTTTCTGATTATTTCCTCTAGTTGAATGTTCATAAAATAATTTGAATTGTCCTCCAAGTATTCAATTTAATAATTTAATTATTTCAACTTGGCTTAATAATGCTAAGTTCTGTCATATATGTATTCCACGGGCTTGACCAAAATTTAATGCTCTTGTAGACTTAGTCTACTTTATTAATTTTAAAACTATTTAAAAAAAGCCTACCCTCCACCAATTCAATACAAATATAAAGGTTTTATGCTCATAATATTCATATGCAACTTAACTGATATTTTGTTTAAGGGTCATAACTGATCACTAATTTTTCTATGTAATAGATACTTATATAAACTCCCAAAATTTAGGTGTTAACAAATGTTATTTTTTGAATGGAAGTTTGCGGAAGTTTTATTCAAAAATAAAATGATACCCAAATTTGATTATACAAATCCAGTATAATGAAAATAAATATTTTTTGTTTGGATATATATTTTAATGAGTCCACACCCATTTTAAAAATGCAATGAAAGTGCAAATATTAATGCAAATATAGAATACGTATTACCTGGAAGTCCGGGAGAAAAAATTTGGGCACAAGCGAATTTATATGGACTTGACATACATCTGGATGTTTGACAGAGATCTGACAAGTTTGGAAGTGATGGAGAGAGTAAGATTCCTAGGAAAAATCTTCAAGATCCTGGATATCCGACATGTTCTGAAAAACTAAAAGAAAAAGTACTTGTATAGACGACAAGCACTTTAAAAATTGTAAAAGCTGCCAGAGACAGATATTTGACAAGTTAAATTGGGGAGAGTTTTTACAGAAAACTCAGAGGATATGATGGGTCCTTGAATAAAGATATCTAGATATCTGGTGCAGAGAGGTGATGTAGGTGTGAATTTGACGGTCCATCTTTGGATTTGAATTCCCGTAGACTCTCCGGAGCGGTACCTCATAGTGTCTCTAAAAAAACTGCGCCCCCAATATATATATATATATATATGGGATAATACCTTAAAAAACCTCAAACTGGTACACTTGTGACAAATTTACCCCAAACTATTTTTTTGACCATGAAAAACCCCAAACTGGTAAACTTGTGACAAATTTACCCCGACTGATTATAAAAAACCCTAAACTGGTACATTTATGACAAATTTACCCCAAACTAATTTATTCGATCGCAAAAAAACCCTAAACCGATAAATTTGTGACAAATATACCATATGCTAAATTGGATTAATACCACAAAAAAATCATAAAAATTGTAAAGCGTGACAAACGGAACGTAAAATCCTAAATTGATATCTTGGTTAACGTCACGTGTTATTTAACTTAATAATTTGAGAATAAAATTTAACGAAAACTAACATAGGGTAAATTTGTCACAAGTGTACCAGTTTGGAATAAATTTATCAAAAGTATACCAGTTTGGGGTTTTTGGTGGTCAAAAAAATAGTTTGGGGTAAATTTGTCACAAGTGTACCAGTTTAGGGTTTTTTAGGGTATTATCCTATATATATATATATATATATATATATATATATATATATATATATATATATATATATATATATATATATTTAAAAAGACCAAACCCTTTATCAGAATTTTTTAATTTTTATTTGTTTAAAATTGAAAAAAATAATGCATGCAACTTTTTAAATATAAATTTTGACAATAATGCTAAAAAAATCAAATGCATATATATAATTTTTTTTTTAAAAGGACCAAATCCTTCATCTTTTTTATAATTTTTATTTATTTAAAATTGAAAAATAATAATATATATGCAAATTTTTAAATATAAATTTGAAAATAATGCTGAAAAATCAAATACATATATATGATTTTTTTTTAAAAAAAAGACCAAGCCCTTTGTTAGAATATTTTTATTTTTATTTGTTTAAAATTGAAAAAAAAAGAATGTATGCAACTTTTTAAATATAAAATTTCACAATAATGCTAAAAGAATCAAATATTTAAATAATTAAAAAAACCAAAATATATTTAATTTTTTTAGCATTTATATATATTTGATTTTTTTGGCATTATTTTGGCATTTAAAAAATAATAATGAGGGAAAAATCAAAAAATTGAAGAATAAGTGAGGATAGGTTTGGAAAAAGAATAAGTTTTAGTATTTGGTTAAATGTTGAAAGCTTTAAGCTAGTCCATACTAGTATTAGGCTTTCAGCCTTCCCAATGTTGACTTTCACTTGAAAGCTACTTCAAAATGGTTGCCGAATAGTCTAGTATTTCCTCAAGGGGCTTTGGAGCCTGAAAGCCCGTTGGGAATACTGAACCAAACGCACCCTAAATACTGCAAAGAAGGATTCAGTTTTGCCAGCATATGTGACTTCACATTTGATTGAATCC
Organism: Eucalyptus victrix; assembly: GCA_016097545.1. Classification (NCBI taxonomy): domain Eukaryota; kingdom Viridiplantae; phylum Streptophyta; class Magnoliopsida; order Myrtales; family Myrtaceae; genus Eucalyptus; species Eucalyptus victrix. Next base: position 34,425,906 of record CM027837.1, read on the forward strand.
ATATCCTTAATCAGATGAGGTTCTGTATCCCTAAACCCCCTACTTTGAGTTGTCCTTCCTTCATTCATGTGAAACTGTCTTAAGCTCAATACTAGAAACCAAGCCACGGTTACCGTATTTAGTAAAAAAAGGTAAAAGAGAGGGAAATTACACGATGCAAGTGATTGAATGGAAAATATGTATATAAGGAACATCACTAAAATCATTGCGAATCCAGGAGAAAATTCTTAACATATTAACATAATAAATGATTAAATTGCCGTATTCTAGAATACGGAAGTCATTGACTAATTGTCGATAAAAAGCGGAGAAAATTGATAAGTTTTACCTTAAATGGACAATCGAAAAGATATAGTTTAGCCTACATGGATTCAATTACTAAACAAGAGTGGAAGAAGGAGAGAGGGTGGATAAAGCAGGAAAAATATCTAGCTCTTTTTCATTGTAGATCATAAGATTTGAACAACTTCTTGCAAAGGTCAGTCAATTTCTCTCTTTCTCGTTTGATTTTATGACTCCTGGATTGTGAATCTTTGTTTACAGAGAAGTTTGTGATTCTGTAGAACGATTCAAGAGTTCTAGAAGCAACTGCTCGGAAATTTCATGCAATTTTGATTCAATCGTTGCCAATACAATTGACGACGTTAAGTACATGTGCTCGCGTTTGTGTTTTTCCCATCGCCTTCTCTTCAAGGGCAATCTAGGTGGGGAAACTTTTTATTTTGCTCGGTTATCGCCATTAGATTCAACGTACTTTTCCCTGATGCTACAGGCCCGTCTTTAAAGCTTTATCTCGTGGGACAATTACATGGATTTATTCCGGCTCTTGAGAAAAATTGACAAATGACGACTGTTGGATCTAGGTTCAAATTTAAGTAAAAAATGTAATGACGATAATACTCTTTCTCTCAATCTTACCCCCGCCCGTCGCCACTATGATTTTAAACGATCTTTCCTGTTGGCATCATCGTGATCTGGAATGTTAGCATCAACAATTTGGTACCAATGGTTGGTGGCGAGGTATCGCCCGAGTGCCATGTATGGTTTGACCTTTTGTCCATGTCAATGGTGGTAATTTATAAGGCCGTTTGATTGGATTGGAACGTGGAATCATTATTTGTTCTTGTATGAATGAGGTTGCTTATCGTATTTCTTCAATCTTGAATTTATGTGGTATTTCTTCTTTTCATTTTCTTGAAACAATAAGTTGTTCATAAGATGATCCATCTCATGTAGGGCAAGAGAAGATTTCATGGGGTGTTGAGACTCGAGTACTGTTTTATCTCAGCAAATTGGACATGCGCTTCATTTTATCTTTAGGCAATTAGTTTATGTCTAAGCATATTGTCACATTGTCAATGAAAGATTTGATACATTATGTGGACTTGTATTTCAGGATGAGAAAGAGAAAGCGGCACGAAATCGCATGGCAGTATTGCACTGTGGTTGACGATAACGTCGGGCGTGTCCGTTGCAATTTCTGTGGACATGCGATGTGGGGAGGCGTGACTCGGCTTAAGCAGCATCTGGCATGTATCAAAGGCAACGTGATCCCCTGCAGGTGCTGCCCTTCCGAAGTAACGGCGCAGATTCAGGAATATCTTGGCAACAGCTTGCAGGAGAACGAAGAAAACATTAACGGCGGTCAGGAGCAAGTGAATGACATGATAGAGGGAGAAAATGAAGAGCAATCACAGCCGGATCAAGAACATTGGCAAAAGTTTGTCGGTGAGAGTAAAGAAAAGCTCCCCCGTAGCTTGCAAAATGATGAAACGAACATGGACGGCGTTAGTGAGCAAGTGAATAACATGAGAGGTGAAGGAAATGAAGAGCAATTACAGCCGAAGCAAGAATGTTGGCAAAAGAGCGTCAGTGATGACATGTTTGCGTATTTGTGCGAAGCAGCGTTCGACTATGGTTGGGAAGCCAGATATCTAGAGTATGAGATGGACTTTACACCAAAGAATGACGAGTATGATCCTGCAGTCGAGGCTGCGCAACATGAAAGCAAGCTTGCTTTCTGTGGGGACCAAAGCCGGCGTGGCGAAGGTTGTAGCGGAACGAAACCTGTGCCATCTTGCCAGGAGTATCGCATGACCAGCAATGATTCAGATGATGGTAGTGAGCTAGGGTTCTAAGCCCTGATCCATGAGTGCTTTAAGAGAGGGAACCATCAAGTTAGGTCTCTTCTGTTTCTTTTATATAATAACAGCTTAGCCAACTTTGGGATGCTTTGCGCCGATGCAATTCAATTTGGGACAAAGTGAATATGTTTGTTATGATGCTGGTGATCTAGCGTGCTTGCGTTAACATGCGCATGGCGGTATGGTTTAGCTCATTGTTTTCACATTTTGCTATGCAATTTACAGATACCAGAACGATTTTGAAATACTTATGGCCACTATTCGCATCTAATGTGACTTCACTATGATTAGGCGCTTGTTAGGTGACAATCGAGACTTCTAGAGGTTTTCGGTGCAAAGAAAGTATGAAATCTAGGTCCACCCGAATCAATAACCATCAAGTGTCAAGTTAATGAATTTTGGTATATGATGATTGACTTAGGTGGATGGTGATGATGTATTTAAGGAGTATTAAATACTTGTCAAAGTATTTCGAAATACATAAGAAGTGTGGATCATATTGGTGGAGATACGCAATGGATGGGTAATTTTTTTTTTCTTTGTCAGGACTTAAATCCAACTAAGGGATGAATGAATTCCTTGCGGGATTTTTAGATTTTAGATTATTCAACGATCATTTTGTGCTCCTAGGTAGGGACTCCAGTTATTCGGGTTCATGTTCCATGTGATGTTGAATTATGAAGTTGATTGGAGGCGTCTCTGAATCCATCTGTATCTTTGAGTGTAGTCATTTCCACTGAGTAAATTTAGCAGAATCCATAAGATCGGATGATGCAGATGTACTTGAGACATGCCCCCCCCACGGTCTGTGGTAACTTCATGTCCTATAGAGTGGCCATGATTTACACATGAAAGAAAACATATTATTGTTGGTATTGGGTTTGAATTTACATTAGAATAAGAATTGCTAACAAGGCCGAAAAAGCATTTGATGCCTCTTCGCCCAGGTTTCCAAGATAAATGGGACTTTTCGTAGGCTCGAGATTTACCTACTTTAAGGTATCTTCACAATCATTCTAACCATGGACAAAACCACTTGATTAATGAGGTAATGAAATGGCTGTGTGACCCTCCCATACATTTCATGACGATTATAGGGAGAGTATGAAAGTACTATGACCATGACAAATGGGGAGAGAGGAGATGATGATAACGAAGGTAAATGGCAAGGCAAGAATTTACACAATACTTGTTTTCACACATCGGGAAAGGAACGAATCGAACAACCGTGTTCTTCGGCAAGAACAACATCAATCGGATCTTAATGTCCTGGCATTTCCAAGATCACAGAAACATAAATCACTACATAGATATGTGTATGTATACATGATTAAATATACGAGGCCAGCCAAACTTTCCCTTGGCATGGAAGAAAACAACGGTGTCAAATGGCTCTCCTATTGTTGCCAAACCTTTGATAAGGGTCTTGCATCTTTTGCACCTCTATTGCACTAAAAATCCCATATGCATCACTTTCATCACCATCACCTCTTTGGTGGTGATCGTCGTCGTCATCGGTTTGATCTTGCGCTATCAAGTCCTCACCATACTTGACGCTCCCTATCCTCATCTGCATCACTTCGGCCTTGGGCTCCTGGCCCTTCAAGATGCTCACCACCTCCTTCATGGTGGGCCTCCTCTCGCCCTCGCTCTGCACGCACAGGGCCGCCACGTTGATCGCCCGCTTCAACTGGGCCTCATCGAAAATCCCTCGGAGCTTCGGGTCCGCGAGGTCCCGGAACCTCCCCTTCGCGATGTATGGCTCCGCCCACTCGGTTATCGTCCTCCTGATCCCCCCAGGGAGCTTCTCAATGGGTTTCCTCCCCGTGACGATCTCGAGGAGGAGGATCCCAAAGCTATACACATCGCAGCTCTCCGAGACCTTCCCCCACATGGCATACTCAGGCGCCAGGTACCCCAGAGTACCCTTGACGCGGGTGGTCATGTGGCTCACGCCCTCCGGGATGAGCTTCGCAAAGCCGAAATCGGCTACAAGCGGTTCAAAGTCCGAGTCTAGAAGTACATTGCTTGCCTTTATGTCCCTGTGGATTATGTGAGGTGTTACCTCATGATGCAAGTACCTGCAAAAGAATATTCAAGCTCAGATATCACAGACCAATTGATGCCCTTAGCTAGGCAAGCACTTCTGGGGAATGCTTGGGATCTTCTTAATATAAGAGAAGCAAATTGAGCCAATTTGTCTTCCTAACATGAAACTAAGAAATGAAAGTATAGAAATTACTTGTTACTTAGGAGCTAGACAAGTCAATGAAAATGCCTGTAATCATTTAGAAATGAGAAACTGTTCCGTGAACTCCTATAAAATACATCAGTGGCATATCAATAAATAATGAGATTCAGAGTCTCAAAAGTCCAAATTCTTATAAAGTTTTTGTATTATGATTGATTATGTCGATCATATCATCTCCAAATGACGTCTTTTCTTTATATCCAATCTAGAAGAGACTTCTTTAAAGAAAAAGGCATTCAACGCCGTCTTATACATATAAATAATTCACAGTATCAGCAATTGGTCTGAAGAAGTATCTAAAAATATCCAAGTTAGATACTTGTCATGAATACCATTTCTCATGATTATCTTATAAGTTTGATAGGTTCTTCGTTCAACACTGTCTAATAGTTCATTTTCTTTTTGTTTTTCAATCAGTTTATTTGTTCTACGATGTCTTATATATAGAATAGAAATCAAACTGAAACTGATAAATTTTAAAGAAAAGAAAAAGCCCAAGCGACTGATGCTTACACCAAGCCTTCGGCCGACCCGATTGCAATCTTCATCCTCCTTTTCCAGTCCAAGTGAGCGTCAGTCGCAAACTGGCCGTGCAAGTGAGAGAGCAGACTCAGATTCGGCATGTAATCGTACACGATCAGCCGCTGATCCGTCCCGACGCAGTACCCTCGCAGGCCCAACAAGTTTTTGTGCCGGACTCTGCCTAGGACCTCGACCTCCACCGCAAATTCCATCTCGGCCTTCAAGTTCATCGCCTTCAGCTTCTTCACAGCTATCTGGAGCCAGCAGTCGCATCAACATTGCTCAGCTTCCACCATAATGTCAAGAAATGTGATCTATACAACAGCTGGTTGTTTAACATGGCATCGGAGTTGGTACTATTTTGCTCGAGTTTTCTAAGAACAAATGGTCGTCTAGCATGATTACTTAAATTGACGGAAGTTTCTGTGTAGTTAATGTTCCAGTACATTTGACCTACTAACTAATCGAAGTTCGATAAAGAGTGAGATCAAATTGAACGAGAAAAATACTTGTCTACTCTTATTCTACCCCAAATTCTGTTTATCGTGTTATAGGCACGAAAAAAGGAGTCTATGAAACAAAATCATGTCTTCTCATTGGGATAATATTCGAATAGGGTTCCAAGTAAAGGGAAATTGATCGATTCACCTGAAGACCATCGGAAGTTTTGCCCCAGTAGACACTCCCGAACCCTCCCTCTCCAAGCTTGTTGTCATCACTGAAACCATTCGTGGCCGCATGCAGCTCCTTGTATGTGAATATCCTCCATGAATTATTGCCTCCACCTATTCCACTGAACCTAACAATCCGCCAACAAAGAAAAAGAAGAAACAGAACATAAGAGCTATACAGTGGTTGATAAAGTTAGACGAAGGAATCGATCAACGACTTCAAATCGAGCTTACCCTTGGTCGACATTCTCTGAACCACAGCAACTGAGAGATGATCCCATAGCTTCTTACTATGGGATATACGAAGTTTCAGCTTGTTTATAGCCTTTTCTATTTGTCAATGGAGTTTCTTCTTTAAAAATGGGCTGGCGCCCCTTCTGTCGCTTTCACGCCTTATGCCTGCCGACTCTGGCCGGCTTTCTTTTAGTTTTTTCTTTCTTTCTTTTCTTCATATGAGGAAGAGATTATCATGTTTTATATTCATTTCCTTTTTTTTTCCTTGACCGGTCATTACCAGAATTTCTTATGGACCTCCAATGTCAAATTTTGACGCTCCACTCTGTGATGAGAACAGTGATGAGCTCGATACAGTCCAAGAAAGAAACTAAGTTAAACATGCATGGAACCATCCGCCAAGTGGGGTTTTCAGACATCTTCCCATAGATTAAATTTTTTATTTTTTTTCTATTTTTTACACCCACTGTCGATATTATACACGGTCCGCCAGTGATTTTTGCAATCATCTTGGATGATAGTGGATTGATTAGAGCGTTTATAATAATAATGGCGCTAGAGTGTTAGATTGGCATTGTCTGAACTTTTCCCATTTGGGATGGGTGTTAACTTGTGTCTTATAGGGATGCGTATGGTTGCAGAATAGAACTTGGAACCTAAAATGTTAGACAGAGAATCGGATCGGTGGGTTTTCAGACATCTTCCCACAGACTAAATTGTTTTTTTTTTTTTTTTTCTCTATATTTAGACCAGTCGTCGATGTTATACATGATCCGCTAGTAATTTTTATGATTGTCTTGGATGATAGTGGATTGATAAGAGTGTTCATAGTAAAATTGGCACTAGAGTGTTAGATTGGCATCGTCTAAGCTTTGCTTATTTGGGATGGATGTTGTGTCTTTCAGGGGTGCGTATGATTTCAGAGTAGAACCTAGAACCTGAAATCGAACAAGTTGGATGAGGAACCAAATTGATGAGAACTTGTCCAGTTCCAAATTTCAAGGTATACAGAATAAGTTCAAAGTTTCAAAAATTGGGGAACCTATTTGAATAGATGGATTCTAGATTCTAAGTAGGTGAAACTTGAAAGTTTTCATATTTTTCTTGTTTGTGTTTTTGTGCGATCCTACAATATTTTATAGCATCTAATGATGAGTGTATAATCTAAAATCACTAGTTTAAATTTCTATTTTAAGATTGTGACTTTTATTTTATTAACGTTTCATATTTTTTGTGTATCTAAATATAAGTTGTGATTAGTTGATTATATAAGCAAGTGGTAGTAATAAAAGGTGATGCTTAACTGCAGTTGTTCTGTTAATAATATGGGGGACCCGAGTAGACCCTGAAACTTGTGATAGGGTAGGTTTCAGGTTTTAGGATATGCGGAATAAGTTCTAAGTTTCAAAAAATGAGAAACGTGTTCCAATGGGCAATTTCTATGTTGTAGATGGAGCTTGAAACTACTTATCCCTAATGTCATGTACACTCCGATCTGTTTCTATTCCATCCCCATATTAGAATCCACTAGCGAATTGCATTTTGCTCAATCTCTTTGTCCAAGCAATCACTCTCTCTCCGCTCTCATTAGAAGTTCGTGCTATGATGTCATCTTAAGAAACCTCACTCGTTTCATGGGAGCCAAAATCTTTAAAAAAAAAAAAAAATCATTGAGTGATCATATTGGGTGGCGGCTACTTGTGGTAGTTCTTATTATTAATCAATTAGTAGGGGGCATCTCTCCTTTAACGTGGGATTTTAATATAAGCTATTCACATATCATTCCAATACAAGAAAGAAATCTAATAATGAGTGAGGTAAGTCCCAATCCCTTCCAATCTCTTTGACTAAGTTTGGTCTTTTGGATTTCTAGCCAGCATAAAATTGAATCGGATGGAATATGTAATCCAAAAAATTTTACTATATCCTATTCAATATTTGGTGAATTACAATAATAGAACTGGATATTTTCACATCCTATTATATTCATTATTTGTTATGAATGTCACATTAGTATAAATGAACCTAAAAACTGCACAAATGGAGATGGTAAGAGCCTTCACAACTCCTTTACCTACTTCATTTTTATTTGCGTATTTTTTTATTATTAATTTTCGCTCTTTTTTATTTCTATTATATTTTTATTTCTTTTTTCCCCTTCTATCACACTCTAATAAAATTTTATTAAATAGTAAACTACACTAATATACCTAAAATACTAAAATACCTAAAATATGTAATAAATATAAATACTAAGTATATATTAAATTTATATTATAAGATAGAAATAAATTTGAATATTTAAATAAATTTTTGAGTACAAAATTTTTATTATTTTTTGTTATTTTGATTTTTATATTAGAATTAAAATATTATTTTAATTTTATTAAAATTAAGAAGTTTGTTATTCGAGAAAAATAATTTATATATTATGAATATTAGAAATTCTATTCCCATTTATCCCATCTCCCCTAAGTTTATCCAGGTTATTTTCCTCTTTTATCCTACTTTATCCTGTCTTGGGTAGGAACTAAAATAAGATAAATTTTATCTTAGCTTGAATGTTATCTTGACTACCAAACGTAAATAGTCATATAGAAGTCATTTTGTCAGAAATTGCCTATATTGCAACCAGAAAATTTCTTCCAGGACAGCTTCATATATTTTTAGAAATCAAAGAAGTGATGATTGAAAGGTTTGATTGCATTTTTTTTTTTAAAGTTTAGGAATTAGTTACATTAATTGAAAATTCTTACACTCGATTGCTCTTCCCCCACAAATACTTAAAGACTTTTGTCTATCTTACTATAGAAACACGGCCACATAAGAACGGAATTGAAGTTAAACCTATTCCTATATCAAGCATTGGCCAGAAAATTCTACCTCAATAAGTCAAAATTACGTACATATGAACTATTTTTGCCTGCTACTCTTATTTACGACATTAATCTTGTCCAATCCCTCTCTCCGCGAAGCACAAGAATGGAAGCCATCGAATATGTTGACTTCAAAATGAGCAAACAAAAGAAAAAGGAAAAAAGAAAATAAGATAGTTTATATTAGGGGCTAATTTGGTTTGTTTACTAAATTTTCCAAATTTTCCAAATTTTATAGAACGGAAAAAAAAAGTTCGTTGAGTGACTATACTGGGCGGTGACTATTTGTAGTGGTTCTTACTTATTAATCACTTAGTAGGGCTTCTCCCCTCTAACGTGGGATTTTAATATATTACACAGCTATCGAAGAACCACTCCAATAAAAAAACAAGAAAATCTCTCCACTGTCGAACTAATCAATGTTGTTATTGGAATCAGCAAGGTTGCCAATTGGCATAATTATTATTTTTATTTGTGATATAGGATGTCCAAAATATTTGACTGGTCTAATCCAAATGGCTGCACATAAATCCTCTTGTCCGTGGACGTTCTGTCTATAAGATGGCTTATGTGGATCCGAAATCACTATGAGCTAGAGACATCATGATTGGCTATAGAATCTTTAGCATCTTTCGATAACTGCTTGACTGTTCAACCAAATATTAAAGAGTTGCCAGTTGCCAACTATTCCAGTCAGCAAGATAGCACTTCAAATTTATGGCACTAAAGTTTCATTGTAAGTTTTGAACCTTTTGTTCATAATATAAACCGTTTATCTTGTATAACTCATTTTTAGATCTATTCAAAAAGAGTGATGGAGTCATTATGTTAATACCAATCAGGCGGTTGGTCAAGTGGTCCAAGATTTAATTTGCAAGGCGAAGGTCACAAATTCGATTCCCCAATATGTCCTTGACCTCAAGAAACCTTACTCAACAAAGGATGAAGGTGTATCCCTGATTCGAGTCAATTCTTTATTGGATCTTACACTGAACATTCCAATGGGGACCGTCCAATATCTTCATATCATGCCAAAATCATTCCGTCATAAATTGCCCATATTGCAATAAGAAATTGCTTCTAAGATAGCTTCATATATTACCATGTACTAGAAAATCAAAGAAGTGATAGGCAAAAGATTTGATTGCATATTTTAAGAAATGGTTTAGGAATTAACTACCTAGGAATTTTGTTCTACTTTTTTCCAATTTCAAACCTATCTTGCCTTAAAGCACAACCACATAAGAACGGAACTGAAGTTAAACTTATTCCTATATCAAGCATTAGCCAATAAGTCAAAATTACAAACATATAATATATTTCTAACTCCTACTCTTATATATGACATTAATCTTGTCCAAATATTCTCTCCGCAAAGCAAAATAATGGAAGCCATTGAAGAAGTTGACTTCAAAATAAGCAAACAAAAGGGGAAAAAAATGAAAATAAGATAGTTTATATTAGGGGCTAACTTGGTTAGTTTACTTAGAATTTCCCTAATTAAATACGACAAGAAAGCAAAGTTGCAACACGAATTGCTCAATTCTTATAGAGCGACGGACGATGCTTAGTCAAAATCATGGCCATCCACATTGCGTTCGAAACTTGAATGGTCAAAGGCTTCCTACAAGTGATGACGATTGACTAGGTGAACAGGGCAGATTAGAGATAGCGCATTAAACCTGTATGAACACACGATACAGAGCCACATGGACGCATTGCAAGGCCATAGACTTCTTTCGGTCAATACAAGAATATGCAAAAATCGTCCGTTCGTCCAAATGCGAAACGACAACTTCAAACGTCAGATCACAAATCCAGGCTTGCGTGTTTTAAAGATGAAATTTGTCTTTTTTAATCTCCAGGATTTTGGAGGGCTTGTAATAAAATAACTAGAAGCTAGAGGTAATCATTGGGCAAGTCTGGCTAAGCTTAGGCCCTTAGATTGGACCTTATGAGTTGCCTTCTAAGAAGCACTGACACTCTTTGGAAGCTTTCGTGTCGTGTCTGACACTCCTACACATGTCCGACACGCTTTGACAAGTTCTGACACGTTCCAACACGCGGTTAATGAGTATCGGAAAATCCACACGTGGTCAACTCTTTTCAATATGCTCCGACATGTGAGTCCGAAATTCTGACACGTGACTCCGACATGCACGGGGTTAATTTTAAAAATTTTCAATACTTGATGGGTCAAAAGACAAATATATGAAAAAATAATGAAAATAACAAAAATAAAGGGGAAATAAGGAAATTTTCACTCTCAAGTTTCTCACTTATAAGTTTTGCCCCTCTTCTCGCCGGCGTCACTCCGCTGCCCCCGCAGAGTTAAAGTTGTGATTTCTTTTTTTTTTTTTTTTTTACTTCTTTCCATCTCTCGTAGGCGTCGCTTGCAAGTTACCTCTTTTGGTCACATTTTCCATGGCAAATTTAATTATTTCCTTTTCTTTTGGTCGTACTTTGAGAGTTCTTGTCCTAGATTCTCATTTTTCTCAAACCTTGTTTTGCAGAGGAGCTCAAGCCAATCTATATCATGAACTCCAAACTCAATTTGGGACTATAAGAAATCTCATTAATTTCCGACAAATGTAAGAAAATAGGACATATTCCTTCAAATTTACTCTTTTGTGTTTGTAATTTTTTAATTTCTCATTCAATCTCTGTCAAATTTAATAATAAATGATATTAACAAATGTTGGATTAACATTTTTAGTATAAATTAATTCTATGCTCTTTTTATTATTATTTTTTTAGTAAGGTATTTTTTCATATATATATATATATATATATAATATTTAATATATAACGTGTCGGAATTCTCTATTTCTTGAAAAATAACGTATCGGCATGTCGTGTCGTATCGTGTCGCGTGTTGCATGTCCGTGTTATTGCTACATAGGTTGCCTAAGCTTTCCCATCATAATAAATGCATGCGTAAACTTTCATCTGGGCTAAACTAGCCCTAGATCAAAGAAGAGCGGGCTGGGCTTTCTCATGTAAGAGCATTGCCCAAGCCTATCCATTTAGTTCTTGAGCCTGGGTGGGCTTGGGCGGGCAGGGTAGGTCACCCACTCTCAGATCACCCAGCAAAAGTAGCCCCAAAAAGAATCTTAAGGGTACATTTATTTCATGAAAAAATATCGATCTTGAAAATGTTTCTCTAAAAAATAATAGCTTCCATCCATTGTAGATATAAATTAACAAAAAAATATGCTCATCATCAATAAAAATATTTTGATATAGATTTTTGTTAATAATAAGAATATTTTTCATTGACTAATTTTTCTAAATGATACAAGTAATTGTTTTTTGAAAAGATGTTTAATTGTGTTTTACATCTTTTAGAAGTACTTTATAATATATACTTTATTTATAATTTCTTCTTAGTGATAGCCAATTACTGTACTATAAAGTATTTGCAAAGCTGCCCCTTTCATTTTGATATTTTTCACAAATTAATTTTTTGGCCTTTCATGTGTTTGGTTTGCCGAAAATGATCAGTTAATGGAAAATCATTTATGATTAAAAAAATATGCATATTTAAAATTAGATAAATGAATTTTCTAACCTATACAGGGGAAAAGATTTTATTGGAAAATGATTTTCGAAAAGTATTTTCCATTATGATGAAATTTTTCTCGAAACAGAAACGCTAATTGAAAGGAAGGGGGCAAGTTTACATTATATCTTGGAACCAGTGATGTACATGCATACGTCATTACCTTGAACAGATCCTAGAGACTAATGCTAGGAATCATAATGAGATTTAAAGATTATGATTTATTAGAAGAGGTGATGTTATTGGAATGATTTAGGGAAGTCAAGTGACACAAACTTTGACTTAATATATAATGTCATTCTTGAACTTTTAATTTATTTAATATGGTCCTTAAACTATTTTTAAACATTCAATCTTGTTCTTAAACTTTCGATTTGTCCAATTTACTCCATCAACCATCCATAGAAAAGTCAAGAGTCTCATAATTACACTTTTGTCCGGACTTTAGAATATTTTTTTAATCGAATTCTTAAATTAGCAACAATATGGCTATAGTTTTATTACTCTTTTTTTTTATAACATTTATGGTCTTTATAGATATTAAAATATTTTTATTTAAGTATACTTTAACCTATGATTTGTATAATAGCAAAAGTAGAACTTCATTTCGAGTAGTATTTGGTTGATATTCATGCTATTTTAATCTCCTACTTTATAGATTTAACTAAATTCAATCAATTAAACACGAACTAGAAAAAAAGAGTTATCTATCTAAAGAAATAGGAACACGAATTAGCTTAATTTAAGCATGAGGAATCTATAGATAAATTAATATGGTTATTAAATATTCTTATGAAACAGTTTTTTTTTTAAATAAAAAGAATATAAATCCAATAGAACTCTAAATGATGTTATATTTTAAATATTATACAGATCAAAAGTTAAAATATACTTAAATAGAATTATATATATATATATATATATATATATATATATATATTTTTTTTTTTTGTGACCAGTGGAACCCCGCATGGCTGGCAGCCGAAGGTAAACCACTGGAGGTGACATGTGCTAGCCACCACACACGTGCCACCGAACAAGTCGCCAAGAGTCTCAAGCTAGCCTTCCTACAACGCCGAGCTTCGAACACTAGATTTCCTTGATGGAAGTCTAGCGCCTACCCAGCTGAGCTACCGCGGCAGGTGATAAAATAGAACTATATTAATATTTATAAAGACTAAAAAAGAAGTTAATAAAAGATTTTTTTTTTGGTTGTGGATTTAGGAAATGGATTGAAATGAAAGGATATGTCAAAAATTTGGGCAATAGGGTAATTATACAAACTTGTGAATGGTAGCGAAAGAGTGATTTGGCTTTTTATAGGAAGTTAGGATTAAATTGAACAAATTAAGAGTTTAAAGACCCTATTGAACATTTTGAAATAGTTTAAGGACCATATTAAGCGATAAAAAAGTTTAATGATAACATTGCAAATTAAGTTTGATGTTAGGGACTATTTGTTGGGGTTACACAATAGAAGCTCAATACTTTTATCCCCCGAGACCGGCAAAAGAGAATTCAAGTCCCAATTCGTTAACGCATTTAGTTGGACTCGGTTTTACTCAAAAACTTCAACCATTAAGTTATGGGTCAACTTCTCCACAACAAACCAATTTCTTCGATGGGGAAGTTTTTCTAACATAATTCACATGTGTATTTCAACAAATATTAGGTCTGCTCTCCCTTAATTCAAGTATCCTTCTGCATCAAGATATGTGAACCTGAATCTCCAATGTCTACCTTTATCTCTAGTCACTTTCTCCAAACTAAATCGAGAAGGCTATGCCTGAAAGACATGTAGGTCAAATCTCTTCATTGTGATATTCACAAAACACCAGTACACTTTAGGAGTGGGTTGTTGTGATCCACTAATCAACCATTGGCTCTAATACTATTGATTGAGGATGCGCAATGGAAACTCAATACTATTATTTAGGGAGATAGCCAAGAAAGAGCTCAAATTAGAATCCGTCAACATATCTTGGTAGACTCATATTCCTTTAGAAGATTAAGTCAATGCTTCATTTTATATAATGACGTGAAAGGTGGACTTATATATTACATAACTTTTTACTATTCTATAGAGTGATTATACTCAATTTGTGAATTTTCTCTTCATCGATAATGTGGTCGAGACACCGCATCTCTCCACTCGAAAGTTGGATTCATAAAAGATGATGATACATAACTCATTGAATATCATCATCTTATCAATTCATATACTTCTCGATAATTGCCTTTGTAGATTTTATTTTGCAACCCCAATTTGGCATTTGAGAGATTTTATAATTTTTCATGGAAATATGTTTTAATGATAAAAAAACTATTTCCAAGTATAAGTTGGGTAAACAGTCTTAATTTTTAAAAATCATAAAAGCAAAGACAATTAATTTTCCTTCACATATTTTCAAGAGAAAATGCAAATATGGGTTTCAACAAATGAAGATATTGTTCAAAAGCAAAAAGCATGTCGTGACTTTTAGTTGTTACTTTTTAATTAATCTAAGTCTTGCAGTTTATACATGTTAACTTTTTTAAAATCTGAATTTTTTAAAACTTTTGGAACACTCAAATATTAATATGTAGATTTAGAGATGGATCTAGAATTTTACTCCGAGGGGCCAAAAAAACATGATAGTGTCACGGGCTGATCGATTGGGATCGTGACTATGTAGCAACTCAGGCTCTTTTGGATCACCTAAGCCAAGCCTTGCTTGATCGATTGCACACTCGCTCACTTTACCCAGATCGTAGAGAGGGAAATTTCTGGAGAGAGAAGCTTTGGAAAGAAATGAGCTTTGTATTGCCGAAATACTTAGATGGTTACAAATGAGGGGGAGGGCACCCCTTCTTATACTAGAGGCCCTCAGATTACATTTATTGATTGTCTTTTTATCCGGCAGATGAGATCACACCGCCATATCTACCAACTATCGACGTTAATGACATGAAACTTCTAGAATTTGGCGTAATGACCATATCACCCGCCCCTAGAACATTTCGGAAGTCTTCTTGTTGGGAATCCAAGCGAGCACAAGAGGTCCTCCTCAAGAAGGCATGGCCCTTTAGCTCGAGAAACCTCTTGGCCGTGACAATAGCAGTTTGGGTTAGTAAATTGCCAAAAAAGCTCCACTTTCATTGTGAAATCCAAAATTGATCCCGAATTATTTTCTACATTGCCAAGTTGATAATATATTTGCATGTGGAGAGATCTTATCTAAAAACAATTCCAATTTCATGGCATTCAATTGCATATCTAATAATCTAATAAGAGTACAAAACATTCATAAACAAAAAATTGAATATCCGACTTGAATCTTTTAATCCGAAGTCTAAATTAATAGGTTTGCATGAGAAAAATATATTGATAGAAAAGAAGTTTTTCACAATAAGAAATGAACACTAAATATTAGATCAATATTATGGAAAGAAGTATCTTAAATTTTTTAAAGTACAATTAATTGTTACATATAGCTTGGAAAGTGGCTCAAGATACATATGATCAATAAGCATGTCAAAAAATCAGTTGCATCATTTTATCATCCAACAGTTTGATCCATAAAAATATTACATTTGAGAAAAATCAAATGGGCAATAAATAAAGTTAATAAGGGCATAGTTATCAAGGGTATACAAAATTATGAAAACCAAATATAAAAGAGAGATCAATTGATTAGTGGCTCGTGAGCCCAACCCTTGTATTTAATTGCCATAGTTGAGTTTGAAACCCTGAATTAATTGCTGGTGATAAGCTAGAGAAAGGTGAGGATGAATTTAAGCCATCATGATGCTCATGACCTAGGCAACACACGTGCTATAATGGCCAGGACAAAGAATTTTGATTCCATGAGGGTGAACTAACTTCAAAAACCCATTCAATTTAAATTGCAGGCTATAGCTCATCTGCGTGAAAAGAATTATTAGTAATTGCCGGTTAGCTATATGAAATTGACTTCTTTCCCGGGCCTTGTATGCTGCCCATCACACTGTTGAAGATGACCATACACGAAAACATGGCCTTAACCTCAATGAGGGGGATGGGGGATGTTGAAGGCGAGCCTATTAATAGAATGAAGTCATAACGAGGTAGTCATACTGGTTATAGAAGCAAGGCTGTGATTAGAAGATTGACTCGCGGGGCACAAATTCACTCTTCCTACAAAACATCCCATATTTGTCTCAAACAACCCATCATTTGAGAGATTTTAGAAACTTGGCCCCTCCAGTCAACCCGTTCCTTCCCCCCCAAATAAAAAAAACAACCCATCCCTATGTAGATACGCATAATTTATTCTAATAATTTTCTGAAATTTGATTGAATTTTAAGTTTTGGTAGGAAAGTATAATTATTTTTTACTATTTTTACAAGCAAACAAAGAATAAATTGATTCAAACATGTACTTTTTACCAAACATATGTCAAAGTTTGGAAACCTAATTTCTATCTTTATATATGTTAAAATTTACCCCAAACCATCGATTATCATTTTATATGAGATCAAATGAAGAAACTAAACACTGTCTATTTCAAGATTAATATTACGAAAAATCCTAAACTGGTACACATATAACAAATTTACCAAAAATGAATTTTTTAATTATAAAAAATAAAAAATTGGTACACTTGTGATAAATTTACCCCAAACTAATTTTTTTTTCACTAAAAACCTCAAACAAATATATTTGCTATAATTTTAGTCTTCGTTAGTTTCCATTAAATTGAATTAATATATTGAAAAACCACAAACTAGTACACACTTATGACAAACAAAGAGCAAAACTCAAAACGGGTATACTTATCAACTATCACGTGACATCTAACTCAACAATTTGATGATAAAATTCAATGAAAAATAACAGAGGATAAACTTGTTATTGATATATCGGTTTAAGGATTTTCATAATATTAGCCAATTATATTGTTATTAACTAGTAATTGAGAACAACATGGGTGTTGAAGGTTTTTTCAAATTATTTTAATGTATATAATTTAAAACAAATAACATGATTATATATGGTTTAGTTAAGCAAAAAACTAATAATAATACTGTTGCTGATGAGGTAGAAATAGGAAATGCAATAGAAGTCTATATAAATAGAAGGGAAAATTATAAATAAGGGCTTGAAGTGGCTAGGTTAGTATCAAATAAAGGCATGAACTTATTTTCTAGCCAAATCTTTGCCGGACCGCTTTTTTTGGCAAGGAGGGTGTGGGCAATTTTGTCTATAAAAATCCAGCTATGTAAAAATCCTAATTACAATCCTTGAATAGACAAAAATCCCAAATTGAATTCTCATTAGTTCTCCATGAAATTGTCAAGTCTTCAAGTCCGTTGCCCAACAACAAATTGATCCTTCCCTTGAAAGTCTCCATTATCAGCTGGAGGAGCAGGAATGTCAATTCCATCTAATGAGTTTAGAGGGGCTTGGGTTCGTGGATTCCAGCTCAAGTTTTTTATCCATAGCAAATACCTCCTCACCCCATTGTCACGAACTCTATCCTCATTAGTAAGTGTATCCCTTCCATAGCATCAAAGACAAGAAGAAAACATGGTACAGTAGAGAATCGATGGACTTAGTGTCATGTCTCAAACCCTGAGTGCGCAAACATCCCACAGCATCGATTAAATTGCGATGTCTCATGACGCGTCACTGACCAATTTTTTTTTATCTTTTGATTAAATGCATGCGGAATTACTTAATATAAACACCCAATTAACCAACAAATAACAAGGATAGTAAACACATCAAACATTTCCAAAAACACAATTTTATTTATCAACTTATTAGCCCCAAGAAGTTTGCTAATTACAAGCCCTTATACTGGCAATTTTCAACCAACAAACAAAAAATAACATTGGGTTAGGGTTGACCTAAACTTCACTAACGTCAAGCCAATCTCTCATCTCCAAAGGACTTCGAACTGAACAGGACGGTTCTTCATATTACGGGCTTAAAAATAATAAGTAACAATGGGGTGAGATATGAATCTCAATGAGTTAATAGCCCGAGTCTCAATTAGGACGCTAATTTGTCTTGCAAGCAGCCTAAATATGCATGGTATACAAACTTACCTCGCCTTGGTAAATCCTTGCATATTAGTACATCAAATATGACAATATCAATGCAATAAGTATAAATAATAATCAGAACATAATTCATAATAAGTAGGTGCATTGTCAAACATATGTGTTCCAATTATTACAACTCCTCGAGCCATGACCAACATATAAGTTAGCGGTCTTTTGACACAATTGGGCATTGTCCCGCCCCATTGGATACGGTATTATTTAGAATCCCCACTTAGATGGCATTTCATAAGGGAGTATTGGTTTGGCCTCAACCGCGACTTGGTGTCTAGACCCTCGTGGGGCATCCGAGAAACACTGAGCATCGTCCCCAAACTCCTGCTTGGTGATAGGTTCTTTTAAGTGACCAATCAAGCACGTCAACACCCATTAATTAGCCCAATATAAAAGAATTCGTGCTCAAATAACAAACTTTGGCAAATTTTCGATGCTTAAAATTCTGGTGAAATATTCATATGTGGTCATGTACTTAAAATCAACTCGTCAAATTTTGCATGCTTTTATTTCAAAACCTCACTGCCCCATTTAACATGTAAAACATGACGTCCAAACCCAACACCTTAAAATTTGCCATTTTTTTGCTCATGAAACCTTGTTTGGAAATAGTAAATAAGGCTTATAACTGAGCAATCAATAACATGACATTACAAGCTCAAACAATCGGAATTATGCACAAACTCTTCCAGAAAATTGAGCATAAAATTTTACTTAATGACTAATCCTTCATGAATGTACATTAATCGTGATTAATTAAGCTAATTAAGATTAACTAGTTAACTAAGATTAATTGAGCTAATTGCGATTAATTATACCAATCATGTTTAATTAAACTAACTAAGAGTAATTAAGACTAACCATCATTAATTAATCTAACTTTAATTAATTAAACTAATCATACCAAACTTTAATTTAAACCGTCTTTAATCATAATCAAGGCTAAATAATACTTATTTCTCACAAACCACCATCAATCTGAACTATACCTACTTCAATCACTGGGATTCGCTCCAGTGGCCACCTTTACAACATGGAAAGGGGAGGTGAGGGGTTCAAATCCCCACATTCTCAGGGGGGATAGGGTGGGGACGTGTAAGTTTCAGGAGTGGGTTTCGACTTCCACACCCTGCAAGAGGCAGGGCAAAAGTCTGAGAGTGGGTGTAGAGTAGGAATAGAGTAGGACTGACCAAAAAAAAAAAAAAGAACTATACCTACTTCTAAATGCAATTAACTACCTAATTAAGGATTATGAGTTAACTCACGGATTTTCCGATGGCGACAGATTCACGACAATGGTGGTGCGACGGCCTCAAGGACACAACATTCATGGCTCGATTGAAGCCCAACAACGGCGACAAAGCCTCTTTAAGGCTTTCGGCCACCAAGGGAGGGGTTGGTGCTTGACGGTGGAGATTGAGGTGGCAACTTGGCGATGCAATGGCAACGGCGAACCGTGTGAGGGACACAGGCAGACAGACGATGGTTGAACAGGCGGCAAAACGGGTGGCTAAGTGGCAATGAGGTGAGGTGGTGAAGGATGGCAGTGATGAGAGTGGCAGCGGATGGTGGTGTGGGTGATGGTGATGAGAGTGGTGGTGGACGGCAGTGATGAGGTGGTGTTGTGGTGGTGGACGGCACAAGGAGGAAGGGCGGTCTTTGAGAGGGAATTGAAGAAGAAGCAAAAGAAGTTTTGAGGGAAAAGAAAAGGGTTGCTTGGAAGAGAAGAGAGAGAGAGAGGAAATAGATATTCGATGATTTTCTTTCAAAACCATAATTTCCCTACACTAAAGCCAAAATTTTGTCCCCTCGTTATCTTTTTATTTTTATTTTTTTCTTTAAAGCCAATATTTTTGCAAAAATCACAACTTTGCCACTAGGTCTCCGTTCCTTTTTCGACTTCCAATTTTCATCTGATAATTCATTTTCCAAAAATTTCGATCTTGCCAATAATTCAACAAACAATGAGGCGACGTTCGATAAATTAGTCTTGAAACGCTCAAAAGTTCGATACCCGAAATTGAATTAAATTTCACAATTGAAATCGATCAAAGACGACTTTAGTATGACCTAAGTTATTGGTTGGCTTTTAAGGATTTTCGTGCGATTGACCAACAATCGATAAATTTCGATTCACATTTGTGCCTCTTCAATTGTGGATCATCCTCAGTTGTAATTAGGGGTGAGCATGGTCCAGGTTGGTCCGGGCCACCCCCTAACCCTAGGACCAACCCGTACAGTGTTGGTCCTTAATTTTTAGGACCGAGGACCGACCCAATGGGTTCGGTCCGGTTCTAGGGTCAACCCGGGACCGATCGATAATTTTTTTCGTCTTATTTTTTATACTCCCTAAAAAAGTAAATCTACAAATTCAAATTACACATCCATCGACAATGCGACATTGTGCAACTAAACTATAAATACCAATACAAATTTAGCAAATTTAAGATGACACAATAATAGAAATTTCGTACCTACTAACCGCTCATCGAGATATGGAACAAGATGGAAAGTTCTTGTAATTATCTATCTTTAATATTCATAACATCATATGCAAAAGCGTTTTCCTGCATTTAATCATGTAGAGTCCACTCAACCAAAAAATGAACTTCACACCACTTGACTAGTAAATCACCGTAGCAAATGCAAAGTATTACTCTACTCTTCAAAAACTTCTACCATTTGACACAAATTGAAAAGCAAAGTGTAGCTGAAATTCATTAGTAAAATACAATTAAATCATAAAAAGTTCAGAATACTTAATATAAACCATGAATATATAACTTCACATCTTGTTAATTCACTTGAACTTCTAAACACTGAAAACAAAACAAATTACACATAATTAATACTCAACAAAAGTTTTAAATTGAAATTACTATTAGTGCTATTAATAGAACATTTCAATATAATATAATATAATATAATATAATATAATATAATATAACAGACATTTTACTTAAATTTGAATATATAAAAGAATTATAAATAATATAATATAATATAATATACAGGGTTGGTCCAGGGTTGAATCGACCAAAAACTCTAGGACCGAGGACCAACCCGCACAGTGTTGGTCCAGGAATTTCAGGACCAAGGACCGACCCAGTCCCCTTGGGAACCAGAACAGGACTAGCAGGGTTGGGCCGGTCCAGGGTCGACCCTAGACTGCTGCTCACCCCTAGTTGTAATGTAATCGCGATGGTTCAATTATATATCAAGAGTACAAGATCAATAGAAAATCGATTTATTATTGTCCAACGTGAGTATTATAATCATGAGGAACCACCCGTGAACCGACTACATACTTTTGTTGAATTGATTTATATACGTTTGCTAATTGACTTGTAACAATGTATAATTGACTCTTGTTTATCCATATGGTCGAGCGGTTGGTCCCTGATTGAATTCTCTGATCTTTCGTATTTTAATCCTTTATGGATCTGCTCAATCAATTAGTTAACTCATGAGTAATCAGTTCAAAGTAAATTAAGTATCGATGCATTGATGAAATAACTATTTCATATATTTCGAGTGGAGCCAAATTTTGGGATATTACACTTAGACCTAGTTGGATCTTTTTGGACAAAATTGCTCACACCCTACTCGTAAGAAAAAGCTATATGGCAAAGACGTGGCCGGAAAACAAGTTCAAGCCCTTATTTAATACTAGCCTAGCCACTTCAGCCTTTTACTTGAAACAAAGTCCACTCTGAACCCCTTTTTTGAGAAAACGGCTACTTTGGGCCTTTATTTGAAATTTTCCCCAAATAAAAAGGATCATCTTAGAAATCATGTTACCCACTTAATTGAATATTTGAAAAATAAATCTATATCTCTATATAAAGTCAAGAGGATCTCGATCTCCTATTTTTCAAAGATGTCATTCCTTGTTTTTTCGTTCTTAAATATCCTCAATTACTATTATTTATCCATAAAAAAAATACATAAATTAGTAAGTCTCTTTTATCCCCCACACGTTTCAATAGTAACTCTTGATCTAATCTATCCTACAAAAGCATTCAAAAAGAAAAAAGCTACAAATCTTGAAACTACAACTCTAATCTATCCCAATAATCTTTGCATTGCCTATTTTATCAACAGTTTCTTCCCATTAAATATTCCCCATAAGGTGGTTTTGCTTAATTCTCGAAATGTGAATTTTATGTGCACATGCAATGCATGTGCACATTTACTGGTTGGATTCTACAAAACCTATATTGACTATTTAAGATTACGAATACATAACAAATATAGGTTAGGATTCACATTTTTTTTTCCTTAAATCGCTTTAAGGTTTTCCCATTAATAATCTGAATTGTCCATGTCTAGAGGAGCATATTGGATGTGGAAAAGAAACCAAATAAATGGGAAAAAAGCATTCTTGGTAAAATACAAAAATCGATGGGAAATGGCAAAACCATCTTACCTCAGGAACCTTGCCAACAGCATAATATCCTGGCAAGATAGTCGTTCAGGGGAGTCCTTGGAACAGGTATCAGTTTCCCAACAGTGGCAAGAGGCCAGCTGATTACAAACAAGAACAAGAACAAGTGAAGTAAATGACACGATGGCCTCAGTCGCTTGTTCAGGAATCAAACGCACAGAATCAGCTCACCCAAAAGAACGACAAGAACTTTAAAAAAAGTATGATGGTACGTCCAGCCATGGACGGAATAGAAAGAAAAGTAACCAACTGATCTTTTCACTATATGAGTTGTTAAAGTCTATGTCAGCTAACCTGATGAGAGCAATAATTATCGATATCAGCCACTGCTTCCAGTTAAGCTTTACTGATGAAGTAAATGTTCCGAGAAACTCAATTAAAATAACCTGAAGGAATATAGAGAGAAAAGTTAGATCATGTGAAGGAACAGCGAACACATCAAATAAGACTAGGCATGACTTACCTGAATGACAAGTGTTAGACCCACTATTGCCAAGAAGAGGTAGTTTCTGGTGATTCCTTTGAAAATATTCAATCCATCTGGTCTCCGAGCATTAAATTCGTTGACAATCTGCAGTGCGAATCAATTTTGATTTGTCAGATGGTCAAGGTAAAACATTTAGCATTAGCCTCTTTTCAAGCAAAGAGAGCAGTTCACATATGTGCCGAAAGGATGTTCATTCAAGAAAAGAGTTATTATGCAACTGCATCCTCAGAAATTGAGAATAAAACAAAATTCCATGAGGAAGCAGAGCGACACATCTCCCTCTTCTGAGATACTCACAACACACTAATGACGAAAGAGAACAAGAGCATCCATGTTTCAATTTCCAGAAGTTTTAAATCATACATGACAAAAAACTTCACTATAGATCACAGATTAATTAGATTATGCATGTTCACGATGATGTAGTAGGGCATGCAATTCACTGTCATGTCTCCCAACTTGGATGCACAACAACAGCACAATATTGTGCAGGATAAGACTAGCATTTTAAGCTAAGTTTTCATAATTGTCTACACCAATCACTTCTGACATAAAAGAAAAAAAAAATGCTAAAATGGAATAACCACTCATGCACAAATTTCATTCCAATACAAGATTGACTCGAAGAATGACACTTACTTGGCAAAGGACATATGCATTGAAGATTAAAGTGTTCTTCACTTTGTTTGCATAATCACTGCTATCATTCTCTAGATTTAGCAGGCTCCTTCCTCGATAATTGAGAACAAGGAGGACACAAACTTGATACAAAGACTGCAATACAATATTTACACTTGTAACTTTTGGCAAACAGTAGATGGAACTTAGCAAAAAGGCATTTAAATCGATCTTTACCTGTATCAGCAAGTTCCGCCACATAATATTGGTTATGAGAGGTTCTCTGGTCATAAAAGATTCAACCAAGTGCATTATACATCTTACCGTGAAATGTACAAATGGGTGAGGCAAGTGCAGCATTCAGATAAGAAAAATGAAGATATTGAGGATATGGGTGGAAAAGTGGAGAATCACTTGAGACAATAGCTTTATTGTGTATATATATATATATTTGCATGAATCACACACACACACACACACACACAAAGCTCGACTGCTGATATATCTGCTACCACCAATAAATTTTTACCTCCGACCAACAGGTGGCCTATGCATCAGTTCATCTGTAGGGGGCTCTGTGGCCAATGCAAGTGCTCCAAGAGTGTCCTGGATGAGATTGATCCAGAGAAGCTGCCCAAAGAGGAAGCCAGCCAAGCATAAGATTCATAAAGAAACAAATAGGTACAGGAATAAGTCAAAGAATCTCAGAGAGAGAGAGAGAGAGAGAGAGAGAGAGGGGACCAAACCTGCACTGCATTGAGTGGAACATGGCCAGAGGAAAATGCAGCAATGACATTTATCGCAACGGCTGCAAAAGTTATTGTAAGCTGAAACTGGATGAATTTCTGGATATTTGCAAATACAGATCGTCCCCACCTGACAACCTGCGTGGTGTCCATGATAGGTTAAATTCAAGGACTTCATCTATAAAAGGAGCTCCATTAAAACTACTTTTGCATCAACAGGGTTGTCAACAAGATAGAACTAAAAAAAAATGAAAAGAGAGAAGTTAATAGCACTATAAGAGCCATATTATTTTGTTCCCTCCTTCCACCCTATAAATTGCTATATGCAATCCCATGCTGCATTGACATCCGCGTATTTAAATGCATACTGCCAAAGAAAAAAAGGACTAAAACAAAAAAGAAAGAAACACAGAAAATAAAGACCAAAAAAGAGCAATCTTACATCTCAGTTCATGCAGATCAGCACATATCTACATCTCATAGGTCATATATTTATTCAATTATAAGAGATTAAGGAATCTCCAAAAGATCAGTATATGGTAGAACGTTAGTTGGTGGAATAAGGATAATGTCATTTCTGTATTTGATGGAAGATCTAGGAACTATTATGCCCCTCATGAATATCACTCTCTTTCGGTGAGATGCGAGATCATATGTTAATCATGGTGGCAAGTACTAACCTTCACAACAGAGGCAAAATTATCATCCAAAATAATGATATCAGAGCTCTCCTTAGCAACTTCTGTCCCTTGAATACCCATTGCAAGGCCAATATGTGCCTAAACACCATAAAAAGTTTTCGAACCAACAGCAATATCAGAGAGTAAATATATCCAATCTGTGAATATTATACCATGAGCAGGAAATGCAAAATATGTGTAATGTACCAATTATAATATACCATAAGACATCAGGACCACATCAAGGTGTACAAACCAATCTGATAACATTTATTGCACCCAAGTTACTTTGACTGTCTACCAGTCAACTAGAGAATTTAGGAGCCTATGGACAAATGAGTAACATAATGCAAATGTGGCTGATAATGCAAAGTCATCAAGCTGGGCAGTAATGCAAATGTGCTGCCAGCATAACCACACCATAAATAGATCCGAACCTTCTCATAAAAATAAAAAATAAACAACGAAACATTGGAACCTCATTTAGAGCAGGAGCATCATTTGTGCCATCTCCAGTAACAGCAACTACATGTCCCTGTTTCTTCAGAGCTTGCACAAGCAGAAGCTTGTCATTTGGTGAGGATCGTCCCATCACCTAAACATGCAAGGCACAATGAGCTTTCATTCTGTACCAGAAGAGGGCAAAACAATGGAACTAATCAACCAAAACATACAGATATTCTTTCTGCAATTTCTTCCCTTTGAACTTCAGATAAGGCACTAAAGGCTTTTCCTTCAATGAGATTAGGTTCAGTAGCATCTGTATCAGAACTTAATATGCCACATTCCAAAGCAATTGCTTTAGCAGTCTGAAGATTGTCGCCCGTAACCATGCGTACCTATGCATTGAGAGAGAGGATACACTTTACAAACAAGACAAATTGGATGACCTAATTTTTCCACCCATCTTCTGGACTTAGGAGGATGCTTTGTAGATGTATGTGTATTTAATTTGCATAGCTTCTAGCATCAAGATGAATAATAAGTGTCCAGAAGCTTAACAGGGCTGATGAAGTGATCTAATAATAAGGAGAAAAGGAAAATAATTCTCTGATAGCAATGCTCCACCTGTTTCCCCTAACAGAAAGGACAATACAAAGTATTCCCATGAGTCACAGGATGAATGAAATTATGAGACTGCAGGATAATGGCCAAATATAGCAGTGGCAAAAAGCGATGCTTGGTTTTCGGAAAATCAAGTGGGGCATTGACAATCACCTTCACGGCTTGTCACCCATGAAAATGACAAAGCAAACTGCTTTATTAGATCTAGTATGAGCAACCATTAAACTCCATGATATCAGTCAAGCAGACCAAAATAGTTGACGTGATTGACATGGGAACTAACGGCATTTGGACCTGGACACACTTAACTCTGTGATCGAAGAATCCAAAAGATATGTTTTGCACCCCTTATCTGTCTCACAATATAAGGATTCGGGTATCTGCGGCTATCAAGGTGAAAATACCAAAATAATATATTGGAAACCAAAGTAAACAAGAAAATAATATACCGCATTTGGAAGGGAAGAGAGAGGGTGGGGGAGATTTTTCATTTTCACTTGTGCAAAGTTGCAGAATCTGAGAGGAAATTTGGGTGCTACATTTTGATATATATAACAAGTATATTATCATTATTATCTATAACATCAGATTTCAGTCTTCGTAGAAGTCTAGATCTAACAGAACTGAACAAATGCTCATCCAAGAAACTTAAACGTGACATAACTTAAGATTACTAATGGGAAAGGAACCTACTTTAACACCAGCCTCTTGGCATAATCGTACAGCATCCTTTACACCAGGTCGACATGGATCCTGCAATGCAGTGGAAAGTTAAAAGAGTAAAACAGAATTTATCAATCAGTTATAGAGACTGTTAGAAAATAGGAACAAACTCAATCATTTAGATGGAAGGTAGCTTGTCATCAGCCTGTTTTATTTGTCGACTGATATAAGAAGAACCCGTAATTGGAAAACAGATCAGTTTTAACAGTAAAACTAGAATAACTATCACTAGCAATAGTTGAATTACAGCTCTATCAACATTAGGCTTACTATGATTCCTCATTTGGCATCGGATACAATGCCAAGTCACTATCATTTATCATGAGTGCCCCTGGGAACCAGAATCCCCACCTATTTTATGGACAGAATACTGTAAGCATCCATATAGTTGTGTAACAGCTATATCTTTCAACAGAGGCAATCAAAGCATGGTGAAAGCATTACGTGTTGCAACATGAAATTGAATCTATGGTGAAAGGACATACTCAAAAATGTAACTGCAACGACAACAATGACAATTATTTGCACACCATAACTGCCATCAAAATTATTTTCCATGATATAAGTTTAGAAATGAGAACATTCTTATGCTTGATAATTTGCACACAATAATTGCTATCAAATTTTTTTTCCATGATATATGTACAGAAAAGAGAACATTCTCATAAAAGCATTTCATGCAAAGGTAGAGAAACTCAAGTGAAGGATATGTACCTTCAGGCCAACAATAGCCAGTAAAATAAGCTTGTCCTCAGGCAGTGCCCACTTAGTTAATTGTTCTTCATCAGTTGGAATGTCTTTCAAGTCAATGGTCCTATATGCAATGGCAACACAGCGTAGACTACTAGCAGCCATGTCTTCAATAGCTTTCGTAAAATACATGAACTGCAACCAGGGGTTATGATCAGGAAATGTTTTATAATATAAATTACAATTATCAGAAACACGAGATATACTGATCCTCAGGACTTAGTATGACAATCATTAACAGTAATATCAGTGAGAAGAACAATCAAACTTGTGCATGTACAACTGCATGTGACTAATCTTTCATTTCTTCATTGTTTGTGGTATAACAATTTTTACATATCTTGCTCATTTCACAAAGCTTGGGCAACATGCTTTCAACTCAAGCATTCTTCATTTCCACCACTTGTTTAGAAATCATATAGTGGAATGAATTAGGGAGAGACGAGTGCAAAGAGTATCTGGTAAAGCTTGATAGAATGCTTTCCAATCAGTGGGTAAAAATTATCTCGTTAGAGTACATAATTTTGGATACAGAGAAGGTATCCTATTTCCAGACGACTTAACATCCTACCATCATAATAGTGATGGAAAAGGACAAATAATTACTTGAAACTAGTGCAGCAACCCTCTCATAAATAATTATTTTCATAATCAGATTCGAGCTCAATCACACTTTAATTAGCTCAAAGACATCCGTGGCCTAAAGGCCATATGTCACATACCTTTTCTTCATCCAGTGCAGCCACCTGATCATTTAAATCCATGTATTGGGTACATGAGGACAAGACTATTTCAGCAGCTCCTTTCCAGTGTACATGAACGTCAGACTCTGTCTGTGCACATGATATAATGTACAACCACTTAATTCTACATTAAACTGCACAACTATGTCATATGCAACATTCTGAACCCGCAGTTAAGTATCCTCAGAACAGAAAAGAGAATGGGTTAAAGCGAAATATGTAGAGAGACTGCAATCATTCATCTAGATATAAGGCATGAGGTGGTCAAAAACAATTCTGAGAACTGTTTCATCATAAGTAAAGCAAAATATGGACCAGAGATGACAGAATTATTGACCAGAAGCAGAATAGAAAAATTTGTAATGATTAAAAAAGAACTCCAATTTCAATGACTAGTGTTGACCATAGCGAACAAAATCTTTCAAAACACACAAAATGACAGCAACATGATAGGGTAGAGAGAATTTTTTGGCACATTGGAAGCACCAAGTCAGCTTTCATCATTGGGCAGTGCAAAGTGACTTTTATTAGAACATTTTCAACTTACTTTATAACCCTTAAGCTGGCAGAGTCTACAACAAGATCAGAAGGATTGCTTTGGATGTAAAACAAAATATTCTGGGGCAACAACAATAATTTAGGACTGCTTTGGATGTAAAACAAAATATTTTGGAGCTATGACAATAATTGTTAGTGGACATCTTCTGGAAATCAACAAATGCAAAATATTCTCTTTAATCTCGACATTGTTGCTTGGGTATCTTGTTGAAATGACCATGACAATGAAGTTCCAATTACAAAAATCTATTTCTACTTTTTTGATCAACTTATTTCATTTGAATGGAAAAGAGTGCCTCCCACGCACAAAAATCGCATACATGCAAGTGCATCCAGTATCCACTGACCATATGATATCATTTGCATTGACTCAATTAAAGTTCATAATGAAAACTAACATTATCTTCATCTGTACAGGGCAAGAAGCCGACAGCAAAATATGGTTTCTCACTCTCTAAACTACTTCCCAGACTCAGGTTTCTCTCCCTCTGAACTAACTAAAACATAGCAAGGGTACCATGTTGGATTGGTTTCGTCCCTTCCCTAATGCTTTCCTAAGACTCTACTTAGAACTTGCTGCATTGAACAAACAGGTCACTGTAATCACAAAGATCATGTTTCAAAAGTCACTGTACAAGAACCATGAAGAAACAAGTTCTTCAGTCTTTGTTTCCTCCTTGCAGAGGCTACAAATCCATTGACCAAAACTATCCTTCTCTTCTGCAGATTATCCAAGTAAGGATACTTGATCACAAAGCTTCCTAGTCATTGAAAGAAATATTACAGGCACAGTCAAGCTATCCAGAGCAACTTGTCCTCACCTAGTTTTCTGCCCATGCTCGGATCTAATTTTTTTTTTTTTTCCCAATTCAAGTGGCTTGCATAGCTTATCAAGTTCGGCTGAGCTCACTAAGACTTGACTTAAGCAACTGTCTAAAAGGGCTGTGCGATGCCTCCATCATGCTAGAAGACAACAGTATTCTCGTTCCAAATTGAATGACAGATTTTGTTTAAGAAACCATTAGTGTTTGCTAATACATTTCAAACAACCTTTAAAACAAGTTCATGCAACTAAGGAAGCCTAAATTTCATTAATGTATATATGTCAAGAAAAACAAATTAACCTGCACATCGCTATTGCATATAAAAGACGAATCAACAATTACCAGCTTTAATGCGACACCCCCTCGTTTCTTCTGAGAATTAAATGGAAAAACATGAATTATTGAGGACTGCGATCGAGTCACTTCAAAGTTCATCCCAAGCTACCAAAAAGAAAACAGCATATGAATGGTTTAAACTTCAGAATCTAACCATCAACATATAGCTATTGAAATGAAGCTTGGGACAGGAGGCATCGCAGATAGAGCATATTTAATTTGAAATTGAAAACCTTAAGTCCCCAACCAAGGATGGCCTTTTCTGTTGGTGAGCCAGAAATCTCAACATCTTCCCCACCCTGCAGATTGTCGGAGAACAGATAATAACCATGCCTTACAAACTCCAATACCAAAAACTGTCTCTGATAACTTAAGACTGTTAGACATACCTCAGGGGTGAAAACACTGCCATTGGTATTCTGTGCAATACTTTCAGTGAGTAAAGTTACCATTGTTGTGGGTCGCTGCGAACTGCTATTAGGAGAGTCCATTTTCTCCCCACCAAAATGAGCTTCAACCACTGTCATCTGTCAGATAATGAAGAACCATCATCAAACTAAACCTTCTTCCTGACAACAAATCTCATACTTAATAAATTAATTGTTAAAGATTAAGCTTGCTTTAAAATTTTCAATCTGGAAGATAATGAAAATTTGGAAAAGGGGACGATCCTAATGCAATATGATACTGAAAGGTTAAGGGCACTTCTAGAAGAGCTCTTACTTTTTGCTTTATGCTCAATATAAATTTTGCGAGGGACATAATTTGACTTATTCTTAGCACGAAAGACCTTAAAACATCCACAATATACATATGTTGACACAAAAATTCACGTATAATTTTTTTATAATCTTTTAGTATCTGAATAACATTATGAAGTTTGGCAGGAAAGAAGAGAATTGCTTTGTTCTTTTCAAAAAGAATAAACTAGATGCTAACCACAAAGGGGAAAAGTAATCTTCTAGAGATGCTAACCAGATGGTACAACCAACTGAAATCTTAGATTTTAAACTTCCCAATTAAACTGACAATATGAACAGGAATGCACCTGGTTTGAAGTCAAGGTGCCAGTCTTGTCACTGCATATGGTCGTGGCAGATCCCATAGTCTCACAAGCCGAAAGTCTTCGCACCTGCAAATTTACTACTTCTAGACCTCATTCCATATTTACATACTATATTCCATCAAACAAGTTTAATAGCTCAAGAATATGTACCAACGCCTTGTCCACCATCATTTTCCTCATTGAGTAAGCAAGTCTGCAAAGTGGGGGAAAGGAATATGAAGCGGATGGAGAGACAGAGTAAAGGGCACATCATGATTGTACAAATCTATTAGTTATTGCACAAGAAGATCAGAAGATGCCATCACTCTCACACAAGCAAGCGTACATTGAGATAACTTGTATGATTACAAATATTGAATATGAATTAAACTTTAAAATTCTAGAATCACCGTGTGATTTGCATGTTATGTCGTTCCAAATAAGAGAGGACAGGGCTGACAAGTGATGCAAACTTAACCAGCTCCTAAGTTACAATGTACAAAAATTTAATGTAGCAGGATAGTCCTCGCCAACTACATTGAGTACAATTGTTACGTGAGTGAAACTCGAGAAGAAACAAGTCTGGTTGAGAGTGCCTTACATCAGTGTAACAGCTAAAGGCAACCCTTCGGGCACTGCTATAACCACAATTAGGATCTGCCATTGTATTGTACGTCATGAAAAGTAAAGAGGAAAAAAAAAAAAGAAGGGAAAGTTTGGTTGCCCAGAATGCAAAAGATGATTGCACCCACCGCGATCGTGAAGATTTTGATGACTCCATCTACAGCGCTACCAATACTTGTCTTTCCTGCCTGAAACTGAGGACTGCCATCTGAATTTTCTGTAAGGCCAGTAAAGTATCTGCACGTGTACAAGTTGACAAACCAATGCGCACATAAGCACTTGAGAGAGAGAGAGAGAGAGAGAGAGAGAGAGAGAGAGAGGACGTTTCTTCTTTCAAAGGACGATCACCAACTAAATGGTACTTGCCTTGCCAGAAGCACAATCAAAACCGCTGCAGCTACAGCCAGCCCAGCATTCCCTATGAACTTGGTGACTCCATTTAAGCGTACCTACTCACGAAATGCAATCTTATTCAATGTCCTGTAAACTAAAGAGATAAATAGCACAAATAGTGCATGAATGTTGGTCCAATATGCAATGTCATTCCTGAACTTTCAATATGTGCAAATGCGGTCCCTAAACTGTGGCCAATGTGCAATGTCGTCTCTAGATTTTTAATTTTTTCTAAATGGTCCCTGGAATATTGGTAAATGTTCAATATAGTCCCTAAACTATATGAAAATGTTTAGAAGTTTGTGGACTATATCACACAAATTAAAAATTTAGAAAAGAGACAATATTCATTGGACCAAATTTCCGGCACCATTTTTGTCATTTTTCCTAAATTACATGAGGATATGTGTGAGCTAAAATGCATATAAGCACATGCATAGACACAGCACAAAAATTGTAAGCCAGTCGCAGCAATCTTCTCTTCACTCTTTAACTGGACTGGGATGGATCTCACACTTAGACCCTCTCCTGTTACTTTCTATCCACAAATTCCACACAATGCTGTGACATAGAGTTTTCCAAAGTTCTCCATTTATCTGTCGGATAAAGCCTAATTTCTGCTGTTTCCCTGCCTCCACAATGTACCAGACCAATCTGTGATGACGAATCTCTTTCCATAAATTTCTTTTCCTGGATTGTTGTCCTAATAAAGAAAGCAACTTTAGTTCCAGGGCTTCCTCCAAAATATTTCCATGGAAATTACAGTTAATACTAGCCTTGATCCGGCTACACAGCATCCTAGTGCTAATTAGCAATAGGATCCTCATTATACACCCCACAGATAAAGCATTTGGATAGGGGAGATGATCTTTTTTCTAATTGCAGCAGGAGGAAATGATCTTTGCCGGGGCAGATTATATATTATTAGCTGAAACCTTGGAGATAAACAATTACGGAATCATACCCATCCTCAGCACTTGCCACAGTAGAAAACAATGAAAGATAGAATTACTTGAAAAAAGCTTCTCAAAGCACAGCCCGGCACACTTTGTCTTCACAACTCGGATTTGTCAAATGTCAAATATGGGAGTTTGGTCTCCATATTCGAAGGCAACTTTTACATCTTAAAGTATGAATGGCATTATGAATGGCATTCTTAGCTAATCTTATCTTTGTCTTCTATAACTGTAATCCATCACATCAAGTATTCGCCTCCACATCTCGCCAATCCAGCCTCTGCCTCACTATAGCCAATGCACTTCATTTTCTCCCAGAATCTCGTTCCCCACTAAAACAGATATCTTTCCAGTTTCAAGAATACCAAAGCAATTTTATTGAATCATATCGATATATCCTTCAATATTTTAAATGCTTGCCAACACAAAACTTGGAGAAAAAACAGAAAAACTACACCATCAATCAACATGTCTACATAAAGCATAACAGAACAAATAAGTAAAACTCAAAGATTTATTAAAGAAGGACCTGCAAGGGTGTCTCTTCACCCGTGTCTTCCGAAATACTGGCCATAAGCATCCCCCATTCAGTATTAATTCCAACGCTTGTCACCTAGAAGAACAAAGAGATTGTAGGCAATCCGAACTCTATTTAAGGGAACAACATGTCCATGTGTCCGAGCATGTTAAAAACAGCAATTGTGTTTTCAAGCTTAGTAAGCACTTCATAATCTGGAGTTATGAAGAATTTCTTCGACACTAGTATGTGCACCTAGAGCTACATCAAAGAAAGAAGCTGCCCTTGGAAAATAATGAATATTACTTGACCAAAGCTACTGCCATGTATGATAAATATCACCCAGAAAGCATATGCAACAGAAAACAGCAGAAAGGACAGCCTAGTACTTGACTTGAGTCTTAACTATATTTCCATCTTTATTCCCACTGGGATTGCTTAAAAAAACTGCCAAATTCAATTGTCTTTAACTCTTGATACCATATGTCACCATATAGATGCAAAAAATTATGGGAACATCGAAAAACACAATGCACAATTTGTCAGTTTACCAATAGGACTTAATTTAGTGTCAATATAACTAGTAAAAAACGTCATCAAGGACATGATATACAACTTATACAGCCAACAGCAACCATTTAAATGGATATGTTTGTTGAGCATCTGAAGAATTGGTAGTCAACAATGAGAGAGCACAATGGGGGACTAAGACAGTAACAGATGCGAGTGTCAGGAGCAACTGGACTTATCCCAATCCACTCTACAAAGGTGTATTCATTTTAAAAACTAACATGAGACTCCACAAGATGTCACGGAAATTATGTATTTACGACCAAGAAGAATTTAAAACAAAAGAACTGCAACAAAATTTAGTTACCAGCATGGAACCGCTACCATCAGCCACTTTGCATCCAGACATTAGAAAAGGACGCCTTGAATCTTTGTGAATCTTTGCAAAATAAAAAATTACAGATAAAGAATTGCATTACATGATATAAGATCAAGAAAAACCAGTAGAAAGCCATACGATTTTGCTCTCTCCAGTCATGCTGGATTCATCAATCGCAAGAGAATGACCAGAAACCAAAACTCCATCAGCAGGAACCTGAGGATGATCAAAGTGGATATAAGGCTGAATTACTTCCAAATGCTGAGTTGAAATCCCAAAGAAGGTGAAGCAGCTTACCTGATCACCAATGTTAAGGGGTATGATGTCACCGACCACCATATCATATATTGACACCTGAACTCTACGACCACCCCTGACAACCTACAAGTATGTTCTGCCATGTTGAAAGCAAGAGAAAAATATATAAGGTTCATAAACATCAAGCTAAGTGTGCATAGCATACCTCCATGTGAATGTTTCTCTTCTCTTCATTTAAGTTCTGAAATTGAAGGGACTGTCTATAGTTGCTTATAGCTGCAAATTATTCATAAATGTACAAATGATCAACCGCTACTTTTTTGCATCAGCCAGCTGCCGCATGCTTTCATTATAAAATCCAAGTGTATAGTTGAGAAAAACTTGGTCTAGCCATCATTGACTTTGTCATGGTATCTCAAATATCAAACAATGCTTTCATCTAACAACTGCAAAAAGCACTAGCCTTAAGCGCTCAAGAAAGGTCAGCCACAGGCTCAGCACTTCGCTTGGTCATAGGCAAAGTGTCATCACCTATGTGCTGCTTAGGTAAGCGCTTCAAGGTGAGGCACTTTGTTGCTGAGGCAACACCTCGGTAAAGTTGATTCTTTTCACCTAAATTAATAGTACTAAAAGTACAAAGAAAGCATGGATTGACCAATAAACCAGCTTCTATCTTTTAAAACATCAATACTAATACAATTCGTCGCATGAAAACTTTTGCTAATCGATAAAACTTTCTTGTCTTTTCAACTTTGCAGCTCTCTTCACTCAGGCATATGGCTAAATTAGCACCTAGCACCTTAGGCATTACAAGGTCCTAACACTTAGAGTGCCTAGCGGTTTTAATAACATTGGTTGACAATGGTTCAACAAAATCTCACATGATATTAGAGTAGAATATTGTGAGTTCAAATCTTTCAGGTCCCTTATTTGCCACCTGGTTATATACTCTCATGCTTCAATCTTAGGTCAAAGTTCAACCCACGTATGAGAGGAAGTGTTATATCATTAAAAAACTAAACCATGCCTTCATCAAACAATATAAGCTTTTGAACATAGTTGATAATAGTCCCACAAATTTTCACAAAATCATCCCAGAGATTAAATGCACATGAACAATCCTAGACATGAAGCAAACGATTTTATATTTTGATAGGTGGCAATGGTCTTACAAAATTTCACACATTCATGAATGAAATTAGGCATGCATCGACGAGTCCTAGAAACAAGGGTAGAGAAAGACTGGTTGACATATGAAAAGCATTGGCAAATTGTTACTCTATGGATAATGTCCAAGAAAGCAGGGGAGATGCGGATGAGAAGCAATTTTCTTGCTTTTCTTTCAATCATGCATTAGTGTAATCACGATGTAACCTCCCTAAGACCATGTTTACTTTAATGGCTTGTACATATGCATCATACTCCAGCATGCAGTAGCTTGGATTCAACCAAATAAACCTGGAGTAGATTTGGGTACAAACTACTGGCCAAGTAAACCTAGATAGATCCAGTTACAAGATCAGACACCTCAAGTTCCCACATTTATCACTGCAAACCATGGCTCAGTGCCGCTTCTTTCACCAACTATAGATGTACTCACAATCAACCTGTGCTGTTCAATCTCTGCTAGTAGCAAGTTGTCGAATACTAAGGGATGGATAGGATTACCACGGTCCAGAACACACTCCAATTTTGGGGGGGGGGGGGGGACGGGGCGGTGCAATCTAGCCGCTGCTTAAAAACAGACCAATGACTATGGCAAACTAGAAAGCTTTAAGCTGGCTGTTCTTTATTTCTGATTTCTTCAGAGTAGTGCATAGGAAACACAGGGCTACCAGCACAACAAAGGAAAACGAACACGAAAACAATATCAGTCTCACCGATCCTAGTCTAATAAAAAATCTAAGCTATCATAAAGTATGATCATTATTAGAATGCCCATGAACATCTGGATTTCTAGCTCCCAAGATCAAAGTGTATTGTGATATCAAGAAACATTATAAGCAAGTTTTAGAAATTGTGAATTTAATGTGGGGAAAGTACATGTATACACCAAATACAAACACCTACGAAATTCATACCGGTGATAACAATCACGAGGATAACTGCAACGGAAATGCTCACACCGTTGTACCATCCTTGTTTAATACCCTAGATAGGATTAGCAAGCATAAATATATAGATATATAAAAAAAGATGATGGCACAGAGAGCACATAAAATTGAAAAATAGCAAGCAGCACAAAGATTGAAGATAAAACACACACAATCTGTCTGGACTAACTTGTGCTTTTTACTGTTTGCTTAATCTAAATCTTGCACACCCACTTTGACTTGCTTTTTAATCCAAAACACTCCCAACTTCCACAACATACAAATACTGACATGTAGATTCACATATAAGTATTTCAGATTCGGGAGGGAGAACAGACAAGGACTATTTGCTACCCTGAATTTTAAAACAAAGGAGCCCTTACTCAGAAGAGTTGGCGCTTTTAATGCACCGACTTTTAGGTATTCTACCAATGCTTGATGGATACTCTTTAACATGATTCTTTTTCATAAGATGCAAGGGATGTACCTAAAATACCTGAATACACGCACTTCTTGTTTCAGTAATACCAGCATTTTAAACCAAAAGAGGCAATTCGACATCTCTCTTGTTTGAATTAATATGTTCTCTCCAGCCTACCTCAGTCTTTATTCCCAGCGCCAGAGAAGCCACTGCAGCAATGATTAGTATAATCAACGTGAGATCCTGCCAAGCTTCCCAGAGGAATGTCTGAGTATACCCAAAATTGGGGGGACAAAACAATGAAGCAAACCGTCAGCACATATTTTCCATCTTCACCATAGAAGCTTCAGCAACTTCGGATGGTCATTTTTTTCGAGGAAAATGAATGATTTGGAAAACATTTTCTTAAGAATGATCGCTTATATCACTTATAAAATGAATGAACGAAAAATAATTTCATCTACAAATATATTAAGAAAATTTTGATAATGAAAATATTTATAAATTATTAAATTTGTTACAGCGATCATCTTTAGGAAAATGTCTTTCAAGTCAATCATTTTTTGTGAAACAAATGGAGCCTTCATGTAAATACATAATACATTCAGATATCTTACATACTCACTTACCCAAAAGCTTTTTCTTTGTTTACGGGGATATGTGTTTGACCCGAACGCGTCCCTCCGTGCTTGTAAATCAGCATCATCACCACAAACACCCTTCTCTAAGTTTGCTTTTAAAAAATTCGACAGCCCCTCGACCTGAATGAAGAAGTAGCAAAGATTGAGAAGACGATACATCATTCTTCATGAATCAAGGGATAATGACATTTTTAAGTATATTTACCCCCCCATATTCCTCAAGTGCAGAATGATCTTGATCTCTCGTCATCAAAACAAGTTGGTCTCGAGAGATCCCAAAATCACCAATTGGGGCTAGGTATATCGCAGTTCCTGCCATTAGTACCCATGACTTCAATCATAAAGCATGCAGCACAACAGTGAGAGTGCAATGAAAAATTTCTGCGTGTCAAGCTATTTACTGAAAAGAAAATTGATCATTTAGTTTCATTTGCTGGACAGTTTGTGACTCAAGCAGAAGTTAAGGTGAAAAGTACCATCAATATGTTCCCCAGCAGCTTGAAAGGGATGCACAGCCTAATTCCAAGAAATCAACAAACTTTAAGTTACTACTTATACTGCAGAAATGGCACAAAACTATTAAATCATCCATGGAGAAGTTTGTACTCCGATGGCTTGAACATTGGCTTTTTTTTTTTTTTTCCCCAAAGCATTTGCTTTTTCTCTTCTTCCTCCTTCAGGTCCAGGGTGTACCAAAAGTGGAGACAGGCATTCAGAACAAGTATGTATGATTCAACATGTAGATTAGGACGTTACAAGTGTTTTACGCTAAATGAAAATCGAAATAGTTTCAAGATTTGAGAAAAAAAAAAAGGAAAAGTTAAAACTAGGAGACCCTGAGAAAATATCCTATACTCCCTCAGCTGCTCAAGGTATCAATCAAGTCACTACATCAGCCGGTTATCTTTTCTAAAAGACCTTCCCTGTACGACACTAGTGTCAACCTGGTGGCCATTGACTAGATTTGGCAACCGCTTTCATGCTTGAAATCGACTTTTTTATGTTTATGTTGGCATTTTCTTCATGACTCCATTGAGCACCGTGGTGGCCACGGTGCTTTGCTGTGCTTGGAGGTGCTAGGGGGCTACAGTATGTCTTCCAGAAGTGATATTAAGGGGTATAAAATTAATAGCATACAATGTTCATTCATGGCATGCCATCCAAAATCCTTCTCCAGAGCTAAGAAGCTTCCCTAGACATATCCTATAATTAGGATCAATGAAGTTGAAAGAAACCTTCAGCAACAAAAGTTTGAAAACACCCCTCAGCTGGTAGTTTTCTATCTGCTTCTACTTTTAAAAGTCCACCAAAATCTCAGTAGCAGCTATCCAACTTTCCAAATCAGAAACAGCTGCCCCCAAGCACTGACAAAGAGGTATATAGATCTGCCATGCGAATGCTCCATGATCACACAGCTGTTTGAGTTCATTAGTCAAGTTGCAATGACTCATCAAACTTCAGTCAAATAAGCAGGAATAAGAGCAAAGCACGGTCACTTAAATTCTACAATTCAACCTCATAACACATGAATTTCCGATTGTCTAGATACGAAGGCATTATGCAGAGAGTACCGTACCCACTGGCGCTTGAGGTGATCAACCAAAGCACTCTCCGTGCCGGTGATGCCGATTGGATCCAAAGACGAACTACCATCCAAATCACTGGAGATTTCGCCTCCTGATTCCACATCGCATTGCCTCCCGTAAAGTGAACCTCGGAACGGATTCGCCATCTGTATCTGTAAAAATCATTGGAGGGAAAATGGTGCCGTCACACACTCGCGGTGTTGTTGTGTGTGCAACCGCAACAATACATGCATATATTGCATACTCGACTTGACTCCGTCACACACGACTACACAAATCTCCAATACCGTTAAAAATCTCAAACTCATATCAAAATTTTTGTGTGACAAAAAATCTCAAATTAATACATACATATTTATCCCGAACTAATCTTTCTCTAATTAAAAATTTCAAACCAATGCACATGATGCATTCACCGAAATTAATTTTCCTTTCACAAAAAAAAAAAAAAACAAATTGATATCTTGATCCCAATCCATATTATGCTGCTTACCTTATGGTGGAATCGACAGGATCAAATCCCTCCACCGGAGCAGCAAGACGCGAACCCCTCTCGGAAATGGAGAGCAGCTGAGCTCAGGGATGACGCCGCTGGGACAGAAGGCAGAGGAATGTCTCGCCGGAGATGGGGACGCAAATGAAAGGTGAAGGCTCCAATATGAATGGGATGAAGCAGAGGAAGGTTAAAGATCCATTCATGTACCATTAAAGCGCAGGTGATACCTCAAGAACCGAAC
This sequence comes from Eucalyptus victrix, assembly GCA_016097545.1. Classification (NCBI taxonomy): domain Eukaryota; kingdom Viridiplantae; phylum Streptophyta; class Magnoliopsida; order Myrtales; family Myrtaceae; genus Eucalyptus; species Eucalyptus victrix. The sequence goes on from CM027837.1 coordinate 34,466,385, forward strand.
AAAAATAGAGAAAAACTCGTAAGAGCAGCTGGGATAAAAGACGACAGTGAAATGCATGTTGACTTCGGCAGATGGCATTGTCCTGACAAGTCATTTTCGTTCGATTTCGTAGGTTTTCTAATGGCTTTATTATATATGCTGGCGAAACTTCCAGGAAATTATTGGCGACGCGGAACACCAATTAAATGTGCAGCTTTAGAAAATAGGCTGCGCGAAACTTATCCTCTCTCTCTGCGCTTTTTTACCCCTTCTTTGGTTTTTGGGCTAGGCGGCTCCACCTGATGAATTTTGGGCGGCAGCAGAATCAAAGGTACTCCTAAAAAGAGCCAAGAGGATTTCAGAAACGAGGAAAAGTTTCTGTACCATGTTGCTCCTTTTACTCTGGGATAATGGCACGGCATGACTCTATTTTTATTTTATTTTTTTATTAGTCATACTCTATTCCTATTCAACCATGAATTCTCAGATTTTTGCATTGCCTCTAAGACGTAAAAGTCAAAACCCACTCCTGAAACTACAGCATCCCCACCCAACCCCTAAGAAGATGAGGATTCGAACCTCCCATCTCTTCCTTTCAAATTGAAAGGGTGGTCATTAGAGCAAACCCTAGTGATTGGCTCTCTATTTAATTTGGGCACCGGACTTTTTGCATTTCTGAAACGTGCTCGACGTCGGTCATCACCATTGCGGTTTGATAAAATGCCCTTGAGATGGTTCCATGTGAACAGCCGCTGTTTTTGCCTTACCCGAAGCCCACGTAGCATTATTTTGATCATCAGTTACCGAGTTTGTCCTGGGCAAGACCTAATCTCGTTAAGCGTGGCTGTCATGGTCGTTTCTTTGTTATACTCCTATGCGCGTTGCTTCGATAGCACTTATCCGTTGATGGCTGGTGACAAGTTTTCGGGGGATCAACGACTTCCGCAACTAATCGCAAAAGAATTGAACTACATCGAAGGAGTGGAAAAGAATATGAAATGGAGTCGGCCGAGATTACGAAGGTTATCCATAGCTATCTCGTTAACGTATTCGCATCTTCTTTGTTTATTTGCTGAATTTCTCTTAGAAGTTACATAACTTGGATGATTACACATATTGAATAGGAATTGAACTACATCGAGTACAAATGTTGGGTGAGTGGCCCCGAGAAGAAACGGGTCCGGTTGAGAGTGCCTTACGTCGGTGTAACAGCTAAAGGGAACCTCAGGCACTGCCATAACCACGAGTAGGATCCGCCATTGTACCGACCGGCGTCCGCCATGAAATGTAAAGGAAAAAGACAAAAAAGGGAAAGTTCGGTTGCGCAGAATGCAAAAGATGATTGCCCCCACCGCGATCGTGAAAATTTTGATGACTCCATATACAGCGCTACCAACACTAGTCTTTCCTGCCTTGAACTGAGGAGCGCCATCTGAATTTTTTGTAAGGCCAGTAAAGTATCTGCACATGTTCAAGTTGACAAACCATGCGCACAGAAGCACTAGAGAGAACAGACAAAAAAAGGGAAAGTTCGGTTGCGCAGAATGCAAAAGAGGATTGCCCCCACCGCCATCTTTGCTGCCTTAAACTGAGGACGGCCATCTGAATTTTTTGCAAGGCCAGTAAAGTATCTGCACAAGTTCAAGTTGACAAACCATGCGCACATGAGCACTAGAGAGAGAGAGAGAGAGAGAGAGAGAGAGAGAGAGGACGTTTCCTCTTTCAAAGGACGATCACCAGCTAAATGGTGCTCGCCTTTGCAGAAGCACAATCAAAACCGTTGCAGCTATAGCCAGCCCAGCATTCCCAATGAACGTGGTGACTCCATTTAAGCGCATCTACTCATGAAATGCAATCTCATTCAATGTCCAGTAAATTAAAGAGACAATAGCACAAATAGTGCCTGAACTTTGATCCAATATGCAGTGTCGTTACCAAACTTTTAATATGTGCAAATGCGATCATTGAACTTTAACTCAATGTGCAATGTCGTCTCCATATTTTTTAGATTTGTTCAAAATGGTTTATGGACTACTGATAAATATTCAATATAGTCCCTTAATGATATGAAAATGTTTAGAAGTTTGCGGACTATATAGAACAAATTAAAAGTTCAGGGATAACAATGCATATTGTACTAAATTCAGATACTATTTGCATCATTTTCCCAATATTACCCAAGGATATGAGTGAACTAAAGCGCATTTAAGCAAATGCATATAGACAGCACAAAAATCATAAGCTAGTCGCAATCAGTCTTCCCTTCACTCTTTAACTAGACTGGGATGGATCTCACACTTAGACCCTCTCCTATTACTTTCTATCCACAAATTCCACACAAATTGTTCCAAAGTTTTCAATTTATCTGTCGGATAACGCCTAATTTCTGCTGTTTCCCCGACTCCACAATGTACCAGACCAATCTGTGATGACAAACCTCTTTCCATATTTCCTTCCCTAGATTGTTATCCTAATGAATAAAGCAACTTTAGTTCCAGCGCTTCCTCCAAAATAATTCCATGGAAATTACATTTAATAACAGGCTTGATCCTGCTACACAGCACCCAAGCATTAGGGGTTAGGGGAGATAATCTTTTTTCCAATTGCAGCAGGGGGAAATGATCTTTGCCGGGGGCAGATTATTTATTATTAGCTGAAACCGTAGAGATAACCAATTAGGGAATCATACCCATCCTCAGCACTTGCCACAGTAGGAAACAATGAAAGAATTATTTGAAAACAACTCCTCAAAGCACAGCCCAGCATATTTTGTCTTCACAACTCCAATTTGTCAAACGTCAAATATGGGAGCTTTGTCTCCATATTCGAAGGCAACTTTTCCATGCTAAACTTTGAACAGCTTTCTTGGCTAATCTGATCTTTGTCTTCTGTAATTGCAATCCATCATGTCAAGTATTCGCCTCCACATCTCTCCAATCCACATGTCCCGTCAGTAATTTAACGATATTAAGGATTATAATAGTTGATGACAAGATTTGATTATCTATCTTTACCAAAAAAAAAAGATTTGATTCTGTCATTTGAAAATGCTGTGCTCGCTCGAAAAAAAACAAAAATTGGAGAGCAGTAGCATAATGACCAAAAACAGCTAGATGATTACCGTTGTAACTGGACCCTTTTATGTCCTATGTAGTCAAGGAACCTTCAGTTTCGGCTAAAATCTTAGTATGCACGGAATGATCAATATAAAGGTAAAGGTTCTGTATAGAACACAGTTATTTTGGCCTTTTCTTGGAAAACAAAAGGACGTCTCTCCAAGAATGAATCAGGGTAAATTTTGTCTTAACCTCATGTACTTTGGACCCTTTGTAAAATTACTCTATATAACTCCACGTACTCAAGAATTATAAAGAGAGACTCCGGTCTTCAATTTTCTTGTCATAATCTATCTAGGTTTATTCCAAGATAATAAGGAAGGAAATCAAGCAAAACAACATCATATAAGTAATTTCTGTCAATTGTGAGAGGACAAGGCTATCCCACCAAATAAATAAATAAATAAATAAATAAATAATGCAGGAATCACTATCGCATATTAAAATGATTTAAGCGTAATTGACCCCTAAGTCAATAATTGTGGAAGATTCTTACTTCCTGTTGTTAAAATGGGTATTCGCTTCATAAAATGTACTCATCAGAAGATTGAATGTCGTATCAAAATCGGAAGTATGCAAAATCGAAATAAAAATTACTTGCCAAGGGCACAAAATTGGTGTAAGATCCATAATGAAATCACAATAGTTACAGATTTACCTTTACCTTTTCCTTTTTCCATCTAAAAGCACCCCCCCCCCCCCCCAAAAAAAAAAAAGAGTACAAAAGAAGAAGATTTAAATTGCATCCACCGGGAAATATATTTAGCCTAACCCTATCATCAACCACGTAGTAGTTCTAAGCAAAAGTGACGTTGAATATGATATAAAAGGCAATTAATTAGGATGCATATGATAATCATTCCATTTCTAAATCATATATATATATATATATATATATATATATATATATATATATATGTATGTTCTAGAAACGAGTTTGGAACAAAAATCCATTTGGTAACATAATTTTATTTTTTTATTTCTGAAATACATTTTTAGTCTAGAAATAAGTTTGGAATAGAAATGAGAGTTAGAAATTTTCTACTTTTCTATTTCTGAAGTAGAAATGAGAAATAAAAATTCTTTTCATCGCTTGTCTTCTCTTATTAGCCGGCTGCCTACTTGCCATTGCCCGCCGCTGTCCACCACCTTCCACCGTCGCTTAGGAGAAAGAAATTTTGTGTCCTTATCAAATGATTTTCTATTTTGGGAATGGCAAATAGCATTTTTTACTCTAGAAACTCATTTAGCAATAGAAATTAAAAAAAAATTATTTTTGTTCCAAAAATGAATTTTTTATCAGAATGGTTACATCTGCACCCTTAGCAATTAAAAAGTTTCAGAATGTTTGAACATCATAATTATGACTTAGACATTTGAATAATAAAATGTCTGATTTCGTCTTGACAATAAATCAACGTAGGATCGATTTTTTTTTTTGTTATACTTTATCAGTAATTTACATTTACTTTAGAGAAATTAATGAGAAATAACCTACAGAACTTGAAGAAGGAGGAGACGAACCAATAAACATACTTTGATTTCCCTGGCGTGTTTTCACATATCTGTTTTCTTATATTATCTTTTTTACTTAGATAATGAGCGTGGAACTATATTGTAATTTCTTTTCGCGATTGCTCACTTTACCTAGTGAAGTTTTTATCTTCACTAGAAGAAGATAAAACTTCTAGTCCTGAGATCGCTCTTAAAGCTTTTATATGAAAGCACGATTTTAACAATCCGCTTATCATATCACGGAATCAGCATAATCATATCCCTCTGCCAGCCCAAATCAACCCATTAACCCATTTATAACCCGTTTATTACAACTGCAAAAATTTTGGACCCATACCCGACCCAACCCATACCCAACCCATACCCGACCCATTTAAGTAAACTTAATTTATTATAGATATATATATATATATATAAAATGGTATTGCTAAAATAATTTTATAAAACACAAATTTAATGGACAATTTTTATAATTTTTAAAATATTTATTTTAAAAAATCGAATTTTAATTATTTCTTATTTTTTAAAATAAAATTTTATTATTTTTATTATTTATTTTTTAAATATATATATTTTTTCCTTTTTTTTTTTTCTTCTTCTTCTTCTTCTTTGGCGGTCGTCGGCCACGACGACGGCTAGTGGCCCGACCCATTTAAACTAGTTTTTAAAATAGATGTGGCATAATGTATGTAGAATCCACATTTGATGATACACACAATACCCAACACGTTTGGATCCACAGCATCCAATCCTTAACAGAAGCCCCAAAAAAGAAGTTACATGTCAAAAGTGCATTATTGAAGCAAATATTACGTGCGACAAGATATTAACTATGCACATCAAAAACCAAAAAAAAAATATGCTGAATTATGTGAGTCTCAAGGGGAACTTAGAACTATAAAAGTTAATGTCCTCATTACTTTGTCACGTTGTTGCACAATCTCATCATCACTTGCATGGAACTATAGCTTCCTAGTCCTATAGAGGCCACAAACGTATACCAAGAATACATCATCATATGTGCTGCTTCACTATTAGTTAGTTGAAAATCAGGATCAGATTACTTCTTGCAGCTTCTTCAATCTTCCTCACAAACTCTTCTTTACGATTAACATCCCGGAGTTCCACGTGGCCCATCTGTTTTCCACCAACATCAACAAGTACTTAAATGAAAATACGCAAGAATCAGATGGAATAACCAAATAGACAATGCAAAAGAAGAATTGTTCATAGTAAGTTGTACAAAAAGGACAAACCATTTCCCCAGATAAGGAAGAAAGCTATTGAACATATTGACAGAGCACACTTTAGCAGTCGCCAGAGAAAGTGTACACAGAACTGTGCTGGACATCCATTAAGCCAGAATCTACAGAGCACATATAATTTAAACATAACATCTGCTCAACCCCAACAGGAAAACCATAAATACATCAAGCCAACTCGATATGCCCATTTTTTCTACTTTTGCCCTTCTCTCTATCTGCTGATGGGAGAATGCAGAGGACAAGCAAGCCTGATTCAGGAGCACAGCAGCACATTCGAATTCATAAAAACAAACAACATGTTTTAAGGCGGGATGGTATGTAGACCTAGAGTCCTCAAAGTATAACAAGAATACATCATTATGAAGACAAGTGTATTAAATCATTTGAGCAAACGAAAAGAATGAGATGAAAAAAAGTACCTAATGCAAATAGTCTTGAAAGTCAATGATGAGAGACTCCTCATCCAAATCTTCCTCAGGCAGAACTCCAAATAACCAATTTCTAGTGCACAGCTCAGCCTCTACGCTTTCAGGGGAAAGGGAACTACGATATTTATTTAAAATGCGTCCTCCAATGCTGAAGGCTGATTCTGAGGCAACAGTAGTGATAGGAATGCTCAATATATCACGTGCCATGAGGGATAACTCGAGATACCGATGAGAATGAGTCTTCCAATAATCAAGGACATTGAGATTCGGGAACTTCTTTCTATCAAGCCTATTCTCCTCCAAATACAAATCCAATTGCGACTTACTAGATTGTGATCCAAAGTGTTCGCTCTCAAATGCATCATACTCATCAATGTCATCCCCAATGTTTTCATCGATGCCCTCAACTGAAATGTTACCTCGAGTAGTTGAAGAAGTAAAGCGATCATCTCTAGACATAGATGTCACATATTCATCAAAAAGTGTATAGAGTTTTTCTCGAATGCCCCGTACAAATTCCACATGATCATCCATGTCCAACTTTGAGTAGCAAAACTCTAACAAGTGTAACTTATAACGAGGATCTAATATAACAGCAAATGATAAGACAACACTATAACACTTCTAATATTTTTCAAACTTTTTGAGCATTGCCTTAGCCATAGAACTAATAGCCTCATCCTCAGTATCCCTTGCCTGTATTAAACGAAGCTGAATCTGCCATACTCCATAAAAATATAAATTCGCCGTGGGATATCTAACTCCAGAGAATAGAGTAGAAATATCATAAAAGGGTTTCAACAAGAAAGCAATTTTCTTTCCTCTAACCCAATCTTCAGAAGATGGACATGTAACAAAGTTATGGTCAATCAACTTCAAATGTGAAAATGCACATTCAAAGAAAATGGCACCCTCAAGCATTAGGTATGTAGAATTCCATCTCGTAGCCACATCTTGGCGTACCTTTTTGTTGGTCTTTAAGCACGACTGCGATATACATTCAGCAAATTTTACTTTCCTCCCTTGTGTGGCCCTCACATACTTGACAGCTTCTCTAATATTATGTAAAGATCCATCAATAACCTTTAAACCTTCCTGTACAATAAGATTCAAAACATGTGCACCACAACGCACATGAAAAAACTGTCCATCACATAACAAAGAGGATCTCGTAGAAGGTGTATATCTCCAAATATCAACCATACTATCATTGTATGATGCATTATCTAAAGTAATGCTGAAAATCTTTCTCTCAATACCCCATTCTCTTAACAAAGTCAGCAATTTTTCTAAAAGTATGGGACCACTATATGGGGGTGGCACATAAGAGAAACACAAAACTTTTGAATGCAATTCCCAATCCTCATCAATATAATGAGCAGTGACAGTCATATAATGATCTGTAGTAACAGAAGTCCATAGATCAGAAGTCAAACATATTCGGCTCGAAAGAGACAATAATTTGGATTTCAAAATTCCCTTCTCTTTTTCATGAACTTTTACCACATCATTTCTTGCTGTAAACCTTGAGATATGCTTTACATTAGGGTTGAGGTAACTAAACAACTCTCTAGTAGCCTCATGCTCCACAAAAGAGTATGTATAATTGTGTTTGATTATTGCTCTTGCTAGCATATTTCTAAACACACCTTGGTCAAATTGTACTACGGAACCATCAACATTAACCTCTCGGTTGGGACAAGTATCTAAATGACGCAACAAGTTTTTTGTCCCATGGCTAGCCGTATAAGTTACTTCGCACCACTTACATTTAGCCTTCTTCATGCCATCACCATCTGTGAACTTTTCAAATTCAGACCATACAATCGAAGTGCATTTTCTTGAACGCTTAGAGCAAGTAGAGTTATCTTCATCGTCCTCATGAACGAAGGATGCAACTCTATGTCTCTCGAATTGTTCCGTAGTTGAATATTCTTCTCGATCCTCATTATCTCTTGACATGTCAACTAATTAGTTGGAGAAAACATAAATTAGAACAGGTTCAGGATTACATGTTATGAATTTAACATAAAGGGTAAAGAATGAGATGCTGAAAAGAAGCTCTAATGACAGAGTGGGGGAATATGATGTCGAAAGAGCAACTTCTGTTCACTAGAACATTGAAAAATTGCAGGAGTCATCAAATTCATCCTTGCCTTCTTTTAGAACTTTCTGGGCCTAAGCTTGAGGAACCGCAACAATTCTCTATTCGGAAGATACCACCTGCTGCAACTCCACTGGATCCGGCTCTCCCTCCCTGGCGCCAAGCCTGCTCGCGCCAATCTTGTCCTTGGACAAGTAACTCACAAAGCGGTCACCACCAGCGGTAGAGCGAACTGCGCGTAAGGGAAATAAAAAATGAAGTTCAACTGCAGTACTTGACCTCACAAAGTAGCAGAGATATCCAGACAATTTTATAACAAAGATCACCTCTGCTCACAGGCAGATAATGAGAAAAACATCGCAAAAAATGGTGCATTGTAAGCCTCGAACAAGATTAAAGTTCCAAGATAATTACTAGATGATAGGATTACCCCAAATCTATCAAGTCACGGCAGAGCAGACCAACCCTACCAACCAATCGCCAACTACTTCTAACATCAAGAAATATGATAACCAATTACAGGTTACTGATGAAATCAATCACTTAAATTTTAATCAACATAGCACAGAGGATGGATGCTCAAAAAGTATAGCTACTATTGAAGAATAATATATCAGAATAATTCTTTTCCACAATGGACTAGTGAAAAATTCCAAATGGCTAAGCACAGCCGAAAGAGATGAAATCACAAAATTGAGGCAAAGAAGCAAAACCTTGTCCAAGTACAGTTCAGTAGTCCAAGTTGAAATCATGGTGATTGGGCACTTGTCATCTTTGGTAAGATTATCGAGCTTCCTTAACAAAAAAGTTCTCAGAGCATCCTGCAAAAGATGAAGACAGAATGTCTGATGCAGGCTGAAAGAAACATAGTAAAAAAAGAAGACCAGACAAGAAAGGAATAAATTCATTATCCAGAAAAACTCCATGACATTGCCATGACTGGAGACAAAATAGTAATGCACAGTTCAGACACCATCAATAACCTGTTCTCCAACGCCAATAAATTTCAGTGTGATCTCCTCGAATGATAATACGTAGTTTATCTGCAAAATATTTGCCTGTCAGTATTTTCTTAGGAATACGCAAGTGTATTCCATCATAATGTTCTCAACTTGTCCATTGGACAGGCTTTTTCCAGAATAAACCAGACAAGGATGACTAAAACGCATATAACAGATACCACAATGACCTTGGGGATTCCCATATACCAGTTTAAATTCCTATGGAATACCATTTATCTATGCTTGAAAGAAGACGACTTCCAGAATTTTGTGTACAGCAGGTACTATGTATTGAAAACATTCACTGCAACCGCTAAAAGTACTGTTGAGAGTATAGATTATAGCTACATAGGGAAAGTCTTGTGATATCTATCGGAGAATTTCATGCATCACAAATGGTTCAGAATTATTCCAAGTGGATTATGATATTGATCAAGTAAAACCTTATTAAATAAAGTATTTCAGACTTCAAATACTTTCATAAATCAGAGAACTTACTTTTGCAAAGAAGGATGCTGCTCTGAGAAACTCCCTGGAGGCAAATGCTGCTTCAGCCTGCACCAGACCCATGAGATCATACACTATCCAAATTTATTGGAAAAGGAAGAGCAGCTAACACTCTATCTTCATATTTGGATGTAACGATCACATATATCACAACAAGAATATGAGGTGTGACCTGAACTAGATAAAATTGGTCGCGTTGAAGCTGGTCACGACAATTTACTAAAGCTGCAGCATAATCCTTGATGTCCAGATACACCTTCCACATATCTCGTCCTTCATCATTAACTGACACCTGGATTCATAACCGGAAACTAAATGGAAGAGTAGGGCACAGATGCCGGATATAAAAGAGATGAGCTTGTCATAAAGACCAAACCTGGAAAATGGAATTCTGGTCATAGGCATAAAACAACCCAGCAGTGGCATCACTGCATAATCCAATTATACCTCTTGAAAGTGACTCTGACGTCTGATCAAATTGAAGTTCCTCGATTATCTGCTCACTGATTCTGTTTACAACCTACAAAAAGAAAAAAAATCCTGAGAAACTCTTCTAAAGACTAGAACACGATGGAATTGAACAGAGACAACTATAGACATTGACAAGCAAAACTCATGGAAGCCAAGTCAAAAGCGAGAAAGACTGCTCAATATCTCTAAGCATTGCTCGCTAAGGCTACCTCGAGATTATCTCAATAAAATTGGGCAAAACGTAGGCAGCATCATTTTGTCCTACCCAACAAACCCATCTTCTCTTTCTACCACACCGACCATGAAACATAATGTCCATAAAACATAAGCACAAAGGTTAGTTAATCAGCAAGCTCTTAAATCGTGCTCTGTTCCAAATCCAGATTCCCGCAAAAACCAAATATCATTTCAGTTAAAACAAGTCATAAACCCACGAGGCAGACCGCGATCAAGAACATCTATATACCCGCACACCCTCTATATTACACACGATCACGAGGGCCGAACTGATCCAAGCTTGAAGCTAAAAGCAGAGGGGGGGGCGGCGGGTGAGGTTCCAATCAGTCTCTTGGCGAAGGCCAGGATTGAATGGAAGGGCAACAGCCAAGGAACACGAGCTACAAAATGTGCCACCATAGTCTCTCAAATTATTAGCCATAAAAGAAGAGATTACCCTCTCTGCCGCTCAATAAGTTGGTTCCACGAGCTAAGCGGCTCCGTCCTCCGACGATGGTTCCGCGAGCCGTTCGCAGCGAGCAGACGAGTCCTGCTTTTAGGGTTTTAGTCCAGCTGATCCGCGAGACTGATCGTGGAGATGAGGCGACGATGGGCGGCGGCGAGCGGTGACGAGGCGACGAGGCGACGATAGGCGGCGGCGAGCGGCGGCGGGCGATGGAGGAGGCGCACTGGCGATGAATCGAAAGCGAAAAGGAATCGTGGGTCGCTGGTTCATCTTCAATGGGTTGGGGAATGGGTTTTAAATGGGTACAAAATAGACCCATTTAAGACCCAAGTAATTTAGTTCTTTTATTTTTAAAACCCACTAACGAGTGTCTTAAGAAATAAGCCCGACCCATTAACGACCCATTTAAGTAAATATGAGTCTATAAATGGGTTTGTGGACCCATTTAACACCTCTAGCTGCAAGATGCAAACCTGTCTGAGAAATGGAGAGCAATTAGGCTTAGTGATGACGCTGCTGGTCGGAAAAATAGAGAGAGAGAGAGAGAGAGAGAGAGAGAGAGAGAGAAGGCAGGAGAATGTCTCGTAGAAGATGGGGGGAGCAAATAAAAGGTGGAAGGCGTCAAGATGAATGGGATGAAGCAAAGGAAAGTTTGGGCGCGTTTGGTAACGTTTTAATTCAATGGAATAATTTTTGAATAGAAATAATTTTTGTTTTTGTTTCAAAGAACAATTTCTGAGTATAAAAATGCATTTAGTGACTGCAAAAAATTTCTACTCCATGAATAGAAACATATTTGATAAACTTGTAAAATTTTTTAATATTTTTAATATTTTTTTTTTTTTTCTCCATTCTTCCTTTTGGCCGGTCGCCAGCCCTTAGCGAGGCCGAGCCTCGCTGGGCCACCGCTAGGTCAGCGTCGCCCAACGGTGGCTCGACGAGACCGAGCCTTGCCAATGGTTGGGCGAGCTTGGCCTCGCTAGATCTGGGCTAGCTCGAGCTCACCCAGCCAAGGCGAGGCCGACCTCGCACCTCCTAGGTGAAATCGAGCCTCGCCGGTGACCTTGCCTAGCCCAGGCGGCATGAGGTCGGCCTTGCCTTGGCTAGGTAAGCTTGAGCTTGCCCAACTAAGGTGAGGCCAAGCCTTGCCGGGGGCTGGCGACCACTTTAGCTAGGTTGCCAGCCAAAAGGAAGAAAAAGGAAAAAAAATGAGAAGAAAAAAAAGTACTTCTTGGAAGTGTTCTTGGGAATAATAAACAAGTCATTTCTACTTCTTGTTTTTGTTCTCAGGAACAAAAAGAATAGATTTTTTGTTCTCGGGAACAAAAGTGTAAACAAATGCATCCTTGTTTTTTTTTCTCGGAATAAAAGAACAAAAATTTGTGTTCCGGAGAATAAAAACACATTTTGCCAAACACACCATTTGAAAGCAGTCCAGATGATACGTCAGGAATAAACTCAAATAAAAAAGAAAAATGATATCTCGTAGGAGTAGTTGGGACAAAAGATGAAGTGGACATCATGGGACATTATCCTAATAACTTATTTTCTGTCGATTTCATAGGTTTTCTAAAACATTTGTAAGACTAATTAAATAAAATTTGTGTTCCGGGGAATAAAAACACATTTTGCCAAACACACCATTCGAAAGCAGTTCAGATGATACGTTAGGAATAAACTCAAAAAAAAAGAAAAATGATATCTCGTAGGAGTTGTTGGGACAAAAGATGAAGTGGACATCATGGGACATTATCCTAATAACTTATTTTCTGTCGATTTCACAGGTTTTCTAAAACATTTGTAAGACTAATTAAAATAAGCTATACTAAATCTCTCTCTCTCTCTCTCTCTCTCTCTCTCTCTCTCTCTCTCTACCAAAGACGCACAGGTCAAGGATGGGCGTGAGCAATATTTAAATTGGCTAACAAAAAATGCTCACGTAATTTTTTTTAATATTTTCTCCGTCCTACCTGAGAGGAATTATCACTACCCCACCAAATCAACTCAAATAAAAAATAAAAAATAAAAAATAAAAACGATATCCCCAGATGATACCTCATGAATCAACTCAAATAAAAAAAAAATGAGATCTCAAAGGATTATCTGGGGCAAAAGATGAAGTTGATGTCATGGGACATTGCCCTAATAACTCATTTTCTGTTAATTTCACAAGTATTCTAACTTGTTTGTAAGACTAATAAAATAAAATAAGCTATACTAAATCTCTCTCTCTCTCTCTCTCTCTCTCTCTCTCTCTCTCTCTCTCTCTCTCTCTCACGCATATGTACCGTTGAAGCCCAGATGATACCTTAGGAATCAACTCAAAATAAATAATAAAAAAAAATGTTATCTCGTAGGTGTGATGACCCAGACCCAGGGCAGTACAGAGGGATGGATTGAGATCGCCTTGGCAGTATGTGGGTGAGGCTAAGGATATGTCTTCCGTCCCATATCGCTTAGGAGGGGGGGAGTCCTGAGCTAGTTTATAAAGGCTTGGATTCCTTTAATTTGTATAATGCATTTTAAAGCCGTGAGAACTCAGTGTCCAAAGCGGACAATATTATATAGTGGGGCCCGGGTCATTACAATAAGAGTACGGGGCAAAAGAGGAAGTTGACATCACGAGGCATTTGCCCTAATAACTCATTTTCTGTCGATTTCACGGGTTTTATATAAAATAATCTATACTAAACTCTCTCTCTCTCTCACTCTGCCTTTTTCGCCCTTGTGGTTTTTGGGCTAAGCAACTCCACACGATGCATCGTGGATGGCAGCAGCATCAAAGGGACTCCTCAAAAGAGCCAAGAGGAGCTCAGACAGCGAGGAAAGGTTTGCGTACCATGTGGTTCTTTTTCTTGTGGGTTGACGACATGACAAACTTTTGATGTTGGCTCGTTATTTAATTTGGTCTTCGGACTTTTTGCATTTCTAAAATTTGCTCGACGTTGGTCATCACCACTGGCATTATTGCCTATGTAGTTCGTGTGTAGCCACAACCATTGCCGATGTCAAGGAGATCAACGTCAGGTGCCTCTCTCCACCATAGAGTGCAACTATCTCAAGAAAGATCTAGCAACCTTTAAAGCTCGACGTGCGGACCCCTCAAGTGCCATAACTTTGCACAAAGGGACACTTAAGTGCCATAACTTACGAAATGCACACTTAAGTGCCAAAATCGGAGTAAAATGGATCACTTGAATGACAATCTAGCCAAAGTCCGGCCAAAATGCCGACGTGGCATTTTTCCAGCGAACTGAGCCCAAAACGACACCGTTTTGCATATTGACATGGCCAAATAATACAAAAATGATGTCGTTTTGGGCTGACGTGGTAAAAAAAATAAAAAATAAATAAATTTAATTTAAAATTAGATTTAGTTAAAATATTAAAAAATAATAATTTTAAAATAAAGAAAAATTAAAAAAGGGGGGCCTCCTCGCCATCGCCAGGAAGGGCCGGCGACGAGGCCGGCCGTGGGCGAGGTCGCAGCCTCGCCCAGATCCAGCGAGGGTCGGCAGCCCTCGCCTAGCCGGGCCAAGGGCCGCCACTCGTCTGGGCAACCCCCAGCGAGTGGCGGCCCTTGGCTTAGCCGAGGGAGGGCTACTGACCCTTGCCGTATCTGGGCGAGGGACGCGACCCCTCGCCACTCGCTGGATCTGGGCAAGGGTTGCAACCCTCGCTCCAATCTGGAGCAAGGGCTCACGAGCCCTTGTTGCCAGGGGCCGGCGACCTCGTCCGACCCTCCCCCCTCCGTCGCCGGCCTTTCCCGGCGACGGCGAGAAGGCAACCCTTAGCCACCGCCTCCCCCCTCCCCCCCTTTTTTTTTTTTTAATTTTAAAATTATTATTTTTTAATATTCGAACTAAAATTAATTTTAAAATTATTATTTTTAATATTTTAACTAAATTTAATTTTAAAATTATTATTTTTAACATTTTAACTAAATTTAATTTTAAAATTATTATTTTTTAATATTTTAACTAAATCTAATTTTAAATTTAATTTCTTTAATTTTTATATTTTTTTACAATGCCGTTTTTGCATTATTTGGCCACGTCAAAGATACAAAATAGTGTCGTTTTTGGCTCACTTTGCCGGAAATTTGACGGAAAAATGCCATGTCAGCTTTTTGGCCGAATTTTGGCCGGAGTGGTACTTAAGTAATTCGTTTTTCTTCGAATGTGGTACTTAAGTGTGCCTTTCATAAGTTATGGCACTTAAGTGTCCCTTTGAGCAAAGTTATGGCACTTGAAGCGTTCTTTTGCCCTTTAAGCTCATATATTGTAGTTCCCCACTATTTACAAGAGGAAGTTTTCCAAACAATGTTGATGAAAAAAGCCACTTTGACAGACATCTAAATTTAAACTACTTGTTAAAATCTGAATGTTAAATCACACTTCCATCTAACAATTTAAATTGTTGGAATCATGATTCTCATAAAATCTCTCATGATATTTGGGCAAAATGGCCTCTAAATAAAGCATTCATCAAACAACTTAAATTTGTATTAGAATCTAAGTATCAAATCACATTTTTATTAAACAATTTTAAACTTTTTTAGAACGATTGAGGGCACTTTGATCTTATTGACTATTTGATAAAACAAGAGGAGATAAAAAAAAATGAAAACTATAAGGGTGTGAATGGTAACATTTTTGTTTTGGGAAATAATTTCTTTTGAGAAATAATTTTTTTCTATTTCTACTCCCTAGAATAAGTTCTGAGTAAAATAACATTTTTGGTAACTATACAAAATTTCTATTTTTGGAATAAGAAAATAATAGGAATGTGTTTAGTACAATTCATAATTTTTTTTTTTCATTTTTTCTTTTTGCTAGCCAATTGCCAAATGCCAATCATCGACCACCGAACGCCGATCGTCAACTGCTGACTGTCCTGGGCCGCTCATTGCCACTTGACTGTTGACCATTGACCGCCAACTGTTGATCGCCGAACCGCTACCTATTGCCCACCTCTTGCAGCCGCCCACCTCCCACATGTGGCACGCGGCGAGCGGCGATGATCAGGGGGCAATGGTAGACGGTGTATGGTGGTTGGCGGCCGACAATAGTTGGGTGACAGGCAACGGCTATTAGCGATTGACAGTCGACAGTGGCTGTGGGCAGCGATGAATCTAAGGGCGACGGCCGCAGCAAGAAAGAAGAAAAATAGAAAAAATAGAAAAGAAAAAATTACTTATTTCTAGAAATTATTTTCAGAAATAAGAAGTTATTTTTTTTCTATTACTTATTTCTTTTTCAAACCTATTTCCTAGCTACTATTTTATTTTGGAGATTAAAAAATTAATCGACGTTATAAAATGAATTTTTATTTTTATTTTTTATTTCGAAGAATAAAAGAATAAGGAACAAAAATGTTCCCATGCGGCCGCTTCGTTAGCCCAAGTGAAGTCATTAGGGCAAAAGCCGTCAGGCGAAAGCAGATGAACCCTCAGGTGGAAAAAGGGTTTGTGGGGGCAGCGAGTATCAGTGCCCACCCTTGAATGCTTTGCAAGATCCACGACAGACCATGTGGTCCTTCCTTCCCCCGAGGAAAATTTCAGCTGCACTGCTTATCCAGGGCAAATAAACGACCAGGGCTTTCAAACAGCCTTCCCGACTCCCAAGCACAGCAGCCGCCTCGGCTTGACACCAGAGGATGATGCATCCGACCGAGGCGCGAGTATCTAGGGCTTTGAGGCACGTTCGTACCTAGGCTGACCTCCTGTGTATCATGATCCTTTTAAGGATGTATTTAACAATACAAGGACTCAAGGGGGCGAAAGAGATTGTTTCCCACGAGAAAGGAGGCTGTGGCCCAATACAACTCTCTGATGAACCATTTGTTAAAAAAAAAAAAAATTTTGAAATAGTGGAGAGAGATAGAGAGAAATCTCAGATGAAGGAATCGCCGAAGTCTTTGCTATAGTTGCTAAGCTCACTTACCAAGATACAATACAAGTACAAACCATATTTACTCTTTCTCTTGAGATGCTACAGAAGTATACCTTTAAAAAATTATACATGCGGAGATAAATGTACGAGTTATATTAGAAAAATCTCATATCAGAAAATTAATATGATGTTAAGTAGTTAATACATCCTAGTTGATCTATAAATAATTGACTTATTTTGAGTGAATTTAGATCAGATTGAGTATATTTATGGACTTAAACTTAGGCTCTATTTTGACAATTTTCTCCGGTGAAGGCATCTGATTTGCTATAAAACGAACAAGTGCTGTTCAACTTGGCAAAAGCTAGGAATTTCTCCGCAACTGTTTTTGGTGAAAAGTGTCAATGAAATATCTTTTCAAATATTGATGGATATGTGAATCGACAAGGTTGCAAATGGTTCTTTGTTGATAATGGACAGGAAAACAAGTGAGAAATTTAAAACATGAAAATTGGAGGTATTCGCAGCCAAACATTTAAAGTATTGAAGGCTATGTGAATCGACAAGGTTGCGAATGGTCCTTTATTGATAATGGATAGGAAAGCGAGTGACAAGAAATTTAAAACATGAAAATTGAAGGTATTCACAGTCAGCCATATAAATTGCTGACTTAGCTTTCCCTTTTTTGAAGATATTAAAATACTTTTATATGCTTTCTCAACTTTTAACCAAACTTTATTGAGCATATAACTTTCCCTTCCCAATATGTTTGATCACCTTGATCACCCGATTTTCGCATCCATAAAAGGCCTGTGATCTGAAATTTTCAAAGATGAGATCCAATCTTCATATAGGTGTGGGGATTGTAGATTTCTAAGAATACAACTAAATAGATAACCATTATGTTTCATTAAAAAATCCAATCAACATGATTCTTGCGCCGTTGGAAAGTTTGTGAATTGATCTTTAAGATGGAATTAATTGATTGGGTCAAATCACAAAATTCATGACATCTCACAATTAGACGGTTAGAATTGAAATTTACAATATCTTGATAGACCAGCCGGTAGATTTGGGCGAATTAAATATCTTTGGAAGGCTCTTGACAAGTATGACCCAATTACATTCTTTGATCAAACTTTTAATTAAGTTTTATTCACAATCAACTTTAGTTGAAACTTAGATAAATGATTAGTCCTCTAGTTGCCTATAGGACCCACATGGGATACACATTAGACCCACCATTTCAGTGGTTCACATACAATTTAATACATATACTTCTTGACCAAGGGAGCAGCGAGGACCACGTTGACGGTTGTTTAGAGCAATAGTTGGTCACGGTATGCAACATTTACTCTCAGTTAAGGGTTCTACGGTTGGTGGATTTCAATCTCCCATATGAATGATTGGTGAGTCTTTCATCGAGTTTGTCGAGGTTTCGTATAAATGTACCTTATGTCTCAAGAATCAAGATTGTTCCACGCAATATTTGTTCTCCAAACCGGTCGAAAGTGTAATCATGCAGTCAGACTAATACCTTTATTTCCAAAAACCAACATGCCCTTTGATAAGAATTTTCTCAAGAGAATATTTGTGTTTCCTCTCGGTTTCACGCATGCAATAATGCTTGTCTTTCTCTAGCTAGGTACTTGTATATTGGATGTGTGCTGTTTGATTTTGCTTTTTGTCGTGCACGCCACCAGGAAACTGGGAGGATTTTTCTTACTTTTTTATTTAACTGTTCCTTCGGACAAAAGTGTTAAAATGAAGTGGGATGGAATGGGTCAAGTCTGTAACAGGCGACTCAGCTCCTTTCAAGAAGCCCACAAGAGTTGATTAGGAATATGTTTCAATAGCTTTTGTTTCGGTAACAGCCCCTAAAAATTTTTATCACATGATTTTTTCCCCCATAAATTGATGCCTAGATTTCACTATTTAAGGAGTTCTTCTACCTCATTCATTTCACAGACATTCAATTTGCTCGGTAATCTAAAGAAAAAAAAGGAAAAAAAAATTGCTTATTAATCTGAAAGGAAAAGAGTATAACTCAATTTTAAATGTTAGGCAGCACGAGTAAGAAAGTTGGTGGATTTTGGGAAGGCATGATGACATTGCAAGTACTTGAACTTTTATCTCTTCTACAGTTGAATACCTAACCTTTGTTCTTTAATTCAATTACATACCTCAAACTTGGCTCAATGAGGCATTCATTAAAATGGCGGACATAAAATGCCAAACGTATACACTAAAGTTGTTCAATCGCCAATTGAAAACGCACACACTCAATCTATCTAGTAAGTTCTTCAAATTCCACATCATATAGGTATTTGCGAAAGATTGAAAATTGCTACGTTAAACAAATTAAAAAGTTTTAACTTACTAATTTATTGATTAGGTCTTGGATTTGATTTAAGAAAACATCAATATATTTGACCAAACCAAACTAAGAAGCAAATATTTCCCAATAACATTGATAAACTCAATATGTTTTGACAAATTCTACATGCAATCACATATGAAAAAAAACGATTAAGAAGGTCTTTAGGAGAAAATTGTTGCTTGATTTTTAGTCGACGTGTCAATAAAGGTAAAATCTCAAGTTTAAGGTTTCCAATAGCTAGGGGACCCTTTTCTTAGGCAAAAAAATCATTTTTAATTTCTTTTTCATTGGCCCTTCATTTGTGGGTAATTTCCAAATTATTTTCATCAAAAACTTAAAAAGTCAAAAATTGACTTTTGAGTTGATTTTTTTTTTGTTAACCCTTGACCAAAAAAAAAATCAATTTTAGGTCAAAATTTGGCTTTTTGCATAAAAATTTTTCCAATAGTTCTAATTTCATTTTGGCTATAAAATTTTTCAAAAAATCAAAGTTTTGATCATTAAATCAACCTTTCAGTGATTAGTCACTAAAGTTTAAAAAAAAACTGAAAAATATAAAAATCCTCAAATCATCTTATTTTAGCTTCAATTTGACTTATGCCATAAAAATTTCTCAAAAATTGATTAAGAATATATATATATATATATATATATATATATATATATATATATGGATTTAGGTTTGAAATTGGCTAAAAATAAAATCACTTCTTTATCTAATCATATTTTGAATTAGTTTCTTTCACGACATTTGATCTAGAGGTAATTTTAAGTCCACTCGTTTGACCCATTTGGTGGTTTGGCATGTTGAGATACAAATTTTAATTTTTAGCCCTAATTAGAGTCCCAAGTCATACTTCATGATTAGTGAGGTCATGCATTCAATGATTATAATTTCTTAGTGGCTATCCATGACTAGCAATAATTTTGGCAAATACACATGGGAACTTCTCAATTTGATATATAGCATCCATCCAAAAGTTACGAAATCAAGTTACTAAGTTCCGATTGAGCCGATTTGACTTGGCCCATTCTAGACTAACATCCAATTGAAGTAATCAAGCTTCAATTTGGCCAAATAAAACTTAATTACAAATGTTAGCTTAGCTTGCAGCCTCATTTTAATAGAAATTAACTCGATTTGGGCGTTTTATGCAAAATTAATCGCCATAGGGTAATCCAATTTCATTACATTTGATCCAATTCACATTGGATAATTTTAATTTCATGTTAATTGGACAAATTCATGAAAATAGGATGAAAATAGGCCATAGAATGGACAAAGTACAATGCAAGTGCCAAAACTTAGCACAAATTGACATTTAAGTGTCAAACGTTAGGAAAATGCCACTTTTTTTTAAAAAAAACTGGGATACTTAAGTGTCATCTCCGGCGAATCCCACCGAAAATCTTACATGGCAATTTTTTATTATTTTTTTCATCCGTGTGGTTTGCCGTAATGCCGAGTCAACCAAAAAAAAAAAAAAGAAGGCAAAAACGACGTTATTTTTTAGCGATTCGAATGTTAATATAAAAATTAATTTAATTATATAAAAATAAATAATAATTATTGTTTTAATTTATTTTTTAAAAAAAAGTGGGGAAGAGGATGCAGTGGTTGAGGGCTAAGACCTTGCTGCTACTGCCTCCCCGCCGTCGCCGGGAAGGGCCGGTGACGGTGGGGAGGAGGCAAGAGCGAGGGTCGCAGCCCTCGCCGCCGATCAATCGGAGGCCGGTGACCCCGGCTGACCCTCCCCACTTCGTCGCTGCCCCTTCTCGGCGACGGCGAGGAGGCAGCGAGGGCCCACAAGAGCTCACCGGATCTGGGTGAGGGCTCGCGGGCCCACGCCGCCAGTCGATCGGGGGCTGGCAACCCCGGCCGACCCTCCCCCTCCTTTGCTGCCCCTTATCGGCGGTGACGGCGAGGGCTTAGCCCTTAGCTATCTCCCTCTCCTACCTTTTTTTTTTTTTGCATTTTAATTTTTAAATGTTTTAGATAAATTTAGTTTTAAATTAAATTAAATTAATTTTTATATTAATTTTTTATCATGTCGAGACAAAACGACATCATTTTTGCATTTTTTAGTCACATCAGCGTGCAAAACGACGTCGTTTTGCACTTATCTCGTCGGAAATTGCTACGTTAGCACTTTGGTTGAATTTTGGTGAGATTGGCACTTAAGTGATCAATTTTACTTCGATTTTGACACTCAAGTGTCACTTTTTAAACTTTTGGCACTTTAGTAGCCCTTCATGCCAAATTTTGACACTCTAGGTGTCCGTACCTCACCCTAAACCCTGTCAAAGCCAGGTCAACCCAATTTTGATCGACAATTGACTGACAAGTGTCCAAGACCTATTTCCGACCAATTTTCCGGTAGCCAACAGCATTTTTCAACTAGTCTAGATCTAGCTGGCACCCTTCATCTCCCTTGTGCTGTAAAATTACAAAAATGCCCCTTTTGGAAAATTACCAAAATGCCATTGATTCAATTTTTGGTTAAAAAGAGATGTAATGCTAGCCATTTATAAGAAATCATTGAGACCATTGGATGTGCCACCTCATTAACCCGTGTGACATTAATTAACCAATCACCAAATTACTTAGCCCTTAAACTTGTTTGATCTCAACTTAATAGATCAAATCCTAGCAATTGATTAGACTAATGGCTATGATTTAATCTTGGTCTAGCTATCTAAGGCTTTTCTCTCCAAATTTCGAGGGGGGGGGGGGCTAGTTTCTATCTCTCTTTCCCTCCCTCCGTCACATTCGGTCGACCCTCTCTTTGGCGATCCATTGCTCCATTGACAATCTCTGGTATGCCTCCTTGCTGGTCGTAATCTCTAACGTCGGCGTCCTTAGCCGGAACTCTCTAATCCGGCTCCATTTTTCTACCAGTCCAAAGACCGTGCTCGATGCCGATGATTCCATCTGGCGGTTCTCAAGTTCTGACGGAAATCCTTAGCTCCTAGAGTCTTGCAATCATCATCTCCGTCGAGTCCTTGAACCGTGCCTCGCCAGAGTGTGGATGGATCATCACCGGACTTCTCTACTTAGCTCTCTACTTTGCTTGATTTCTCGTTTTGATCATTTTGAGCTTTATGGAAATGATTTCACATGCTATTCATTTGTGGATTGATCTAGATTCAATGAGCTACTTTTGGCCATTTGGAGGTGTTATCCGGTGGCCAGAATAGCTATTGAGCCTGAGGATTGAAGATGACAAAGATAAAGCTCTCTAGATCTCAAATTCAATGAAGCGAGATTAAGCGATCGGGACAGGACTTCAACCTCTAGGTGGTTATATGTGCTTAGATTGATGATTTGAATAAGCTGAAATGGTTGATAGATGATCAGTTGCTTGATGATTAGTAATCATGTATTTTATAAATTCGTAGGCCTATCTAAATTGATTTGCTTCATATATTGGTATGAGCTGGTAAACGATCTTATTTGGCTTTGGTATGCTTTGGAGATTCGTAGTGGGCTCTTTAAGCTTTCGATAGACACATTTTATGCTTGATTTGCACATAGTTTGCCCCGTTACATGCCTGTTGCAATGTCGAGGTCTGATCTGTAATAGCAGTTGTTTTGTTTGGATGTTTTGTTTTCATCGATACTTGCTGTTTGCTGATTTTCTGTGATTTTTTGTGTTAGGATTTTTAAGTCAGCGCCTTGACGAAAGTTATTCATCAGATTTAGGTCTACAACATAAAAAAATTTCACGAAATTTGAGAGTAATTTGTTAGGTTCGATTTGCTATAAGTCGTCTGTGTTGATTCAGTAAAATCGGTTTTCCTAATTGATATGCATTGTTTCTCTCTCTCTTTCTCTCTCTCTCTCTCTTTTAATAAAATCGTGTGATAAAAATCTAAATTCAATGTTTGGACGATTTTTGTTCTTCATATCATGATAAATTTTCAGGATGAATGAAGTTCTTTAGATAGATGAAAATTACTTCTCATTGAATGATTCTCTATCTGGAAATTTACGTTCCAAAATGACTTTTGCGTGTTCATTGGTTTTTATAAAATCATGTGCGTTGAATCTAATGAGGTCTAATGAGAAATGCTTGTCACATACTGAACTTTATTTTCAAAAGTTTCAGAAAATAAAACATTATTTGCTAATTTTCACGTGTTACAAAGTTGCATGGTATCCTGAAACTCTATTTTCCAAAACTAACCATTGGTTACTTTTGAATTTTTATAAAATATTGTGATGCAAATTTCAAATTATATTCTCCATGAAAGTTGCAAAGGGCATTTCAAACTTCATTTTGATATTAATTTCATTGAATTCAGGACTCATTAGGGCATCCAAATGACCTGATCAGAGCGTCACTTATTTCGTGCCCAAGTCTTTTTCGGATACCAGAAAATATTTTCCTAATTCTGATGAAGTTAACATTTTTATTTGAAAATCTTCAAATCAAGAAAGTTATAGAGAAAAATTTTAGCTTTCTTTTGACATCAATTTGTTGAAATTGATGCAGTTTAATTGTTTAAGGAATGCAATCAGTGTGTCGACTTATTTGCACTTGGAATCTGGAATTTATTTCCCAAGAAAATCGAACTTGTTTCAAAATCTCAATAAAATTTGACGTCCTTGTTTGCCATCATTCAAAGTATGAAAATCTTTGTTTAGGGATTCATTTGCAATTATTTGAAAGTAATGTCCTTGATCACAATGATTGATGTGTCTTGACTTGTCTTATGTTGATTAAGTGACCCACCTTGGTTCACTTCATTTGTTTGATTGTACGAGAAACAAGGCCTTTTGGCCTAAATGCATGCAACTTTATTATTTTTCGCATGTGGATTTTAGATGTGTGTATTAGGGTCGAAGCATGCTCTAGGGCAAACAAAAGAGACAAAACGTAGACCCTAAACTAGGAATTATAGAGCTCTCTCCGCCATGGAGTTTCCCCTCTACCACTTAGGTAGTCCCCTTCTACTAGCTGGATAGGTCTTGTTGCCGTTCCCCTCTCCGATCTTGGAGCTTTCTATTCGCCTTGTTTTCTTATCTTCTCCTTGTTGTTTTTCCTTCATTACGCTGACAACTCACGAAAATCCACATTTGAGTGCTCGGAAACCCTAATTCTTGCCCCTTCGCTTTTCCTACTCTGTCTTTCTTCACCTCAACATACCCCTCGATCTCCACTCATCTAAGCTCCCTTCAACCCTTACATCCATGAATCATCCAAGTTCCCATTCCCCTGCAAACAAAATATGGCTGATCAGAGTAATGAGGACAAGAAATTGGCGGCTCTCTGCAAGAGTATGGGCAACCTTTGGAATGCAGTCGATGTCGTTGATATCCCAGGTGCAATATCTCCTGAAAAATTACTTGAGTGTTGCAAAACCCTATTTGGCCGATTTTACACAAACCTTGCTTTGAACTTTACTGCTTTTATAAACATTACGAAAAAAGCTTGGAGGACGCAGAACTTTACCTGTGCGATGCTAAAGCCAGGTTTCTTCTCCTTCTCCTTCGAGTCGGAAGCTAAAAAACAGAGGGTGCTCGAATTTGGGCCTTGGTCCTTCTCCAGCCATCTTCTCGTACTTAGGCAATGCGAACCTGACACACTTGAGTTCTGTTATGATTTTAATCATTATGATTTTTGGGTAAAGTTTATCGGCTTACCTTATGGGAGAGTTACCTATAATGTAATCGAGGAAATTGCTTCCAAAATTGGAGTAGTTGTTGAAGTGAAACTGAAGGAGAAAGGAAATAGCAGTTATAAGGTGGGTAAAGCCAGAGTGACAATGTCATTAGCAAACCCTCTGAAGACAGGTGTGGTAGTGAATCTAGATAGCAAGAAGCTCTGGGTTGAATTCAAATATGAACGACTGTCATTTTACTGTTATTCTTGTGGCAGAATCGGGCATTATGCAACAGAGTGTAAGGAATCAAGGTTGGAACAAAACTTACCAGCCCAATGTGGCAATTGGCTGCGAGCTGAGGTAAGGGAACTAAGCCCATACGGAAAAATCTTTTATGGGAAGCAGGAGCTCCCTCCTGAAAAAGTGGATGTCGTGCCTGAAACCCCCCTATCTCATGCACCTGCAACAGAACGGAATAGTCCATCATTACCTCTTCATACATAGGTTTGCAATACCCAGCCATGGGTAAAGGTAACTTATCAACCCTCCTCATCTTGGGAACTTATCCTGGTTGAAGTAAAAAGCCCCCCGAAGAGGGGCAGCTGCTGCATTGATGAGGAATCAGTCTTGATACTACATGAGGAACAGATGAAGGAAGCTAAAGTGGGGCTGGATGTGACTCCTCTTGCAAAACTGAAGGGTAAATGTGTGAAGTCGACTAATTAAAAAAAAGGCAAAAGATTTTGTCTATATGGAGCATAGTCATCAATCCAACACCCGGAGGAAAGTACTCAGCTAGTGGAAACACCTATTAGGGTGGCAGATAAATCAGGTCAATGGGCTCTGGTGGCTAGCCCTAATAAGTCACCAAATTACCCATGAAACTTTTAAGCTGGAATTGCCAGGGGTTGGGCAATCTCCTGACAATCCAGGCTTTGCGAGTCACTGTGACTTAAGAAAGGCCCAACGTTGTTTTCATAATGGAAACAAAAAACCAAAAACAGAAAGTGCTCAGATTAAAAAGGAGACTAAAGTTTTAAAACTGTTTTATAGTCAATCCAAAAGGCACAGCAGGGGGCTTAGCTCTATTCTGGGATGATCAACTGCAATTATCTATCAACTCCTCCTCAGCTGTAGCAATCTTCACTCAATGCCACCTGAAAGACAGCAATCAGAGAATGAATATTATTTTTCTCCATGCTCCAAATGCTTTCAGAGAGAGAATACTGCTATAGGGACAGATTTATTCAGTTAGCGTGCACTATCGAGTACCCTGCCTTTGCTTGGGTGATTTTAACGACATCCTATATCACTGGGAGAAAGTGGGCGACACAAAGCGGAAACTTACAGGTTAACGGCTTTCAAAGACTTTGTCAATCAGTGTTCCTTGATGGACTTGGAATGCAAAGGGTGTTCCTTCACCTGGTCAAATAACCGTGAGAGAGAGAATTTGGTTAAAAAGAGATTAGATAGAGCCTTCTGTTCACTTGAGTGGAGAATTACTTACCCAGAGGCTGAATGTATTGCTCTCCCGGCAATAGGCTTGGATCACACCCCTCTTCTGATATCCCTGGCACAACCAAAGCATAAACAATGACAGCAATTTAAGTACGAAGCATACTGGGCTAAGGATGCAGAATGTAAAACCATAGTCAGAGATACCTGGAATGAACCTGCTTTCCAAGATCTTAATATAATGGAGAAATTGCAGCAAATACAGCAGTAGTTGACAAAGTGGAGCAAAAGCAAATTTGGCCATGCCAAGAAGAGGATTACCTGGTTGAAATGTGAACTCCAAAACCTGATGAATAGTACACAAATCAATGGAGAAGCAACTCAAGTGAAAAAGTTAACTCAAGAAATTGATCAACTATGGCGGCAAGAGGAGATGTATTGGGGCATGAGGTCGAGGATAAGTTGGATAAAGTGGGGTGACAAAAACACTCAATTTTTTCATGCGACGACAATTCAGAGAAGGTGTCGAAACCAGATTTCAATGCTGAAAAATGACAATGATGCTTGGGTACGAGAGGAACAATAGCTAAAAGGAATGCCAAAACCATATTTCAAAAATTTATACACATTAGTGGGCTCCTGCAACTGGCAACCCATCTTACAACTCATCCCTACCTTAGTGGATAACCAAATGAATCATACCTTGATTGCTCCAATTACAGGGGAGGAAATTACTAGAGCTATGCAGCAACTAGGAGCTTTCAAGGCACCTGGTCCCGATGGGTTTCATGGCATCTTCTATAGAGAGCATTGGCTAGCAATCTCCAAGGACATTCATCAAGCAATGCAGTTTTTCTTTACCTCTGGCCATCTAGATCCTGCACTCAACCGAACACTCATTACATTAATACCCAAAATCCCACACCCTGAAAAACTAGAGCAATATCGCCCCATCAACCTTTGTAATTTTCTTTACAAAATAACCTCCAAAGTGATGACTAACAGGTTAAAACCAATTTTACCTCACATCATCACAGAGGAACAGAGTGCATTTGTAGGAGGCAGGCAAATTCAAGATAATATACAGATAGTTTAGGAGGTGCTACACAAATTACGAACCAGCAACAGGAAAAAGAAGTTTCAAGCAGTTTTAAAACTGGACATGCAAAAAGTGTATGACCGCATAGAATGGGATTTCCTTAAAGCCTGTCTAACCAAACTGGGATTCTGTGACCTATGGGTTCAATGGATCATGCAGTGTGTGACCACAGTAACATTCATCATAAAATTTAATGGGGAGCCCTTAGCTTTCTTTAAACCCACCCGCGGCTTATGCCAAGGTGACCCACTCTCACCTTATCTCTTTATCATTGTGGCCAACGTGCTATCTATCCTAATGAAGAAAGCTGTTCAAAAGGGTTCACTTACAGGAATCAAATTGAACAACAGCTGTCCTACTCTGTCTCATCTACTTTTTGCTAACAATTCGATCTTCTTCCTGCATGGCACAATTGTAGAATGTCAAAATTTGGCTACCATCTTAAATCAATACTACTTCACTTTAGGTCAGGCCATTAACCTCAACAAATCAAGCATTTATTTTAGTAAAGGATGTCCTATAGCTCTAAAGAGAAACATGGCAACAACTCTCAGAGTTCCAGAAATCACAAAGACAAGGAAATATTTAGGCATACCTTCAGACTGGGGCCACTCCAAGAAAGACATGTCCGCATGGATCTTAGCTCAGGTCATTCCAAACTGGATAGCTGGAAGGAAAAATTGTTATCAAAAGCAGGTAAGGAAATTCTCCTGAAAACAATAATACAAGCCATCCCTCAATATGCTATGTCTATATTCAAAATACCTATATCGATTTGCAAAGCAATTGAGAGGAAGGTAGCATCTTTTTGGTGGAAGAGTAATGAGAAAAAGGTTGGAATTCATTGGAAGAAGTGGGATTTGATGAAAACCAGGAAGAGTGAAGGGGGTTTGGGTTTCAAAGATCTACAAATCTTCAACACAGCTATGCTAGCAAAGCAGATGTGGCGCATCATTCAAAATCCAGACTCTCTGTTAACTAAAGTACTAAAAGGGTTGTATTACTCACACTGTGACATCTGGAAAGCTGGAAGAGGTTCACGTCCCTCTTGGGGTTGGCAGAGCATCATCAAGGCCAGGGACTCCATAGCTCCTCAGGTCATGTACAAGATTGGCAATGGAAAGAACACAACAATTAGAACAGATCGATGGCTAAAAAGTGGCCCCATAAGAGGCCCAGCAACAAATCAAGAGCCAGCCAAAGTTGCAGATCTCATAAACCAAGACATAGGAACATGGAATGAAACTCTCTTACATTATATGTTTGATGAAAGATGGGTTAAGGAAATTTTAGCCACAACCATCGGATTACTTGATGAAGAAGATAAACTGGTATGGATGCATACAAAATCAAGCGATTATTCAATTAATAGTGGCTACTTTATATTCAGGGAAGCCTCAATCAGATCACATGAAATACAAGCAACCTCGTCATACCAAGTTAACCCCAACCTCTGGAAATATATTTGGCAGTCCACAACTCCACCCAAAATCAAACTTTTCCTCTGGAACACATGCAATAATGCCCTAGCTACCATGGAGAATTTACATCATCGAAAAATTGTACCTTCCCCTCTATGCCCCCTCTGTAAGCAGGAAGCAGAAACCCTCGAACATACGTTCCTCCTATGTCCATGGACAGCCCAGGTTTGGAACTCGGCTCCCCTGCATATATAGATCTCCTGATTTGGCCTAACTCGGCTTGAAGACTGGATCTGTAGCATCCAACAAAATCCAGCCATCTACAGAAAATTTGATCACATAGCAGTGTTGATGTGGAGCATCTGGAAAGAGCGGAATTAGTATATTTTCAACCACCAAAACCCAAAGCAGCAATCCACAATTGCTAGAGCAGAGGCGTTAACAGAGAGCTACAGAGCCATAAACAACAAATCTAAACGCAAGAAAGAGATAGAAAACTCATCTGGAAAATGGCATCCACCCCCTCCAGGCACGCTACGAATCGATATAGATGCATCCTTTGCTCCCGATCCAACAAAAGACCTAACATCCACCGTTGCGAGAGACCCTCCTCGACAAAGAGCCGCCATCGCTTGCATCTACCGAGATCACCGAGGCCATTTGGTGGATGGTTTCGCGAAGCTAGTCGACTCTGCTTCAACTTCTCAGGCGGAGTCGATAGCCATGGACGAAACCCTAGCATTTATCGAGAACTGAATATTTCTCTCTCCACAAGTACACTCTGATTGCCTCTCTCTTGTGCACCCGTTAAAGTCTTCCACTGAACTCAGTTGGGAAGTGCAATCGATCATGAGCCGGGCCAAAGTTAAACTCGCCCGTCTTCCGGGCCTCTCCTCGGCCCACTGCAGCCTGATTGGATAGCTAAGGCATGTCGAACCAATACTTTACCCCCTAACTGGATATCCAACCCCCCTGCTTTATTTGATCTTTACGCACTGATGTTCTTGGTGTAATATTTCCTGATATGGAATAGTAAAATATGCAATGCTGTTTGCTGATAAAAAAAAAAAAAAACTAGGAATTATACAATCTTGACCACTATTCATGAATGTAAAGGATGGGCAAGTATTGATAATTGCAAATTAATCAATTAATGGTCTTAAGGAGGCTCAATATGGATGAACCTCAAAAGTGGACCCCAAGGCCAGTGCTTTGTGATCATGAATTGTTTTAAAAGGCTTGCACTTGTTTTAACTTTTGTAGATGCATTAAATGAGATGCATGCATAGTTTAGCATTAGATTATCAAAATGAGTAGAGACGGGTGTGGCCAAAGAGGCTTGAAGACCGTTGTATGGTCAATGTCTAATCTGACCTTTGTTTGTTTGTACTTCTCCAATATATGTCTCAAGTTTCCAATTTGTGTTGTATAAACACCCGATGAGTTGCGGGTTTTATCTTCCTTTCTTGTAATTAGTCTAGTCCATCGTTACTTTGCTTTGGTATTTACTTTTCCGCATCGCAATTTTATTACTTATGCGATTTCTTTTATGCTTTTGTTAGTCAGTTTAGAATTGCACAAAATAACCATCCATGTGTGGTCACATTTGCCTTCCAAACAAATTGCACAAAAAAATGTAAAAAGATTGTTTGATCACTTTAGATAAACAACCATACTCATAGGTACTAATAGGGCGCAAATAGAAATCTTTAGCATAATTCGGGCCCTCAAACCGCAAATCTTTGTTCCATGGAAATCAAGGGAGGTCTCTAGACCATTGATCGGGCTTCTAGCCAGCCTCCAACAAAGAAACTAGTGGCTTCTCCTAAATAATGTTTTTAGATTGGCTAAAAACTTAAAATGAACCCCTGTCACGTGAAGCATGAATTTGAGAGGACTCAAGTTTATAATTAACAATTCGTTTGTGATGTTAGATTATGGGATCTCATTTAAAACTGCCATTTGTATTATCATTCGGGTTATACATTCATTTGCGGGGATGGTTGAATGGTGTTTTATTTGAGATTTTCATTTGCATGAACCATCCGGATTGACTTGTAAACAAATGCTTCAAAATCCATTCCTTTTTGTATAAATGAATGCCTGGAGCATATCACGACAAAAACATGTAACTTTCCAAAACTTTCCAGTATGAGTTTAAAGATCTGATCCCATCAATGCGCAACTTTTCCCTATAGAGCAGTAGTTATAGATCTTTGATGCATTGGTCCATGATAAGGGTCACTATCTTCAAAGTTTTACTTGACCTCACTAATATTGTTACATGGTTTGAAATAAATATACCTTCAAGATAAACACTAATTTGGAAAGGAATGAGTTAAACAATTGTTCAATTTCTTTCTTGGAATTTTACCTTGAATGTATTATCAAAGTTATGTGTATGAAAAGAGTAAAAGAGAGTTACAAAGAATGAAATGTTGTTTTTTGAAGAGTTGTCTTGAATAACGTATAATTTTGTGCTATTTATAAACAACCAATCAACACATCACTTGGGAATAGGTACCTTATCCTAACCATCACCACCTTTCTTGATGAACCATTACCACTTTTCATATCAACGATTATTTCTTCTCATAACCAAGGGCCACTTCTCTTTATCACCAAGGGTCGCATCGTTTTATGATAATAATTAATTTCATCAATCCTTCACTTAGTTTGTTATATGTACTAATTTACAAAATTCATACATGCAATAAAGTATTTGTTAAGATTTGAACTTTCAGTCAGTGTAAATAATTATATTAACGATATTAATGATAGATAAAACTTTGAACCATGATTTCATTCGTTAATTGGATTATCACACATATGAATTTACACACATTCAGCTAGAAATTTCCTATACCTTAACACTTTTATGGGTTGAGGCTCCATTCTATATTCATGAACATTTACAAAAGTTCATCTGACTTATTTTTCTTTTTTTCTTTTTTTTTTAAAGCAGTACCAATTCTTATGTTCATGTAGGTGAATTTCTAACTTACTACATTAGCATTGCCTTGCTAAACCCTTGAACTTCATTAAGAGTGTTTCTTATACATTCTCTTAATTTTCTATGAGTACTAACCTGGTGCCCTAGTACTTAATTACCATCAAGATACAATAGTTTGTTGTTACCCATTGAACTTTTATAGTTTTGTTAGAAATTATAAAGTTGGGTTTGCATATACTGACACATAAATTTTGGCGACCTAATTAGTTGTTTATTGCATAAAAATTAGGGATTAATTTTAACCACTAAACAAAAAGATTAAAATTAAATTGAATAGCATATAGTTTTAGGAGCATTTATCATTGCATTTGCGTTAGACTGGTGACAGATGAGTTTGAATTGATGGTTTTGAGTTTTAATTTGACAAGTTGGACTAAGTCCATCAAGAAAGGAACTGGCCCAAGCCCATTATTCTTTGATGATCAAAAATCAACTTATGAGGAAGACAAGCTGGAAGATTAGTATATTCTGAAAAGATTCATATTATTCTCCCACTAGTTAGTGCATCTTTCATATATTCATGCAATATATATATAAAGGGGTATATTTCTTGGTAGAAAGGAAGGTATCAGATGATAAATATGGAAAAAATAGAAAGGAATATTGCATGGAGAGGCGTATATTTGGGGGTAATATATACGTGTGGCTATAGGTATAAAAACAACCATATGATATATTCTCCTTACCTGAGAAATGCTAGCTCATCCCCACCTATAAAAGGATCACCCATGGACAAGAAAATGGAGGTTGGCAAATTTTTTCTCAAAGCACACAATATAGAGACACCACATTGAGAAGAGAGAAAGTAGAAAGAGAAAGAGACGAGGCGGCCACCATTACGAAAGAGGTAAAGCGAAGAGTTTCTTTGTCTTTTTTGCAAGTCCTAAGAGCACACCCAGATCAACAGGGTCAACATATCCATGGGTACTATTGGCTGTGCCAGACTACTCCTTGACTAACCGACGTTCAGCTATTTTGA
Organism: Eucalyptus victrix; assembly: GCA_016097545.1. Lineage (NCBI taxonomy): Eukaryota > Viridiplantae > Streptophyta > Magnoliopsida > Myrtales > Myrtaceae > Eucalyptus > Eucalyptus victrix. The sequence goes on from CM027837.1 coordinate 34,499,301, forward strand.
GGAGCTTTGCTCCTAGTAAAACATTTGACCGAGACAACAACTGTGTTGGAGAAAACATATTCAAGTGACCTTGATGATCTTCAAACTATCCTTATTATATTACTTGATGTTTGGACCAAAGGGTTATGCAACATTCATAATGCGATTCATTGGAAATAAGTTCACAAATGTCCTATTATGACAAACAATACCAGTCAACCTAAAGATTGGTTGTTGATGATGTTTATGTCAAAGTTGTAAAGATTGGGTCAATGATGATGTGACAACCAAGTACATCTGATTATTTTTATTGGGTCAACTAAGTAGTCAAAGATCCGGATTCGCATAACAGTAAAATCCAGATAAAACATGTAACAAAGTAGATAGGTTGTCTGATTGGTCAGTCACAAATTGTAGTGAAAAGACAGCAACATTGCCATTTTTGGCTAGCCTATAGAGGATCAAGGAAAGAAATTGTATGGGCAGTACCTTTCTTGGATAGCAGCTCAACGAAAACTCTCCAACGATCATCTGATTCTCTAATTCATCTTCAATGGATAGATTGAGCAAGAGTATAAAAGAGAAGATCACGGAGAACCATGGAAGAGTGCAATACACAATGTCAAGAAGCTTACCTCCTATTGTTTTTAGCTATAAGCTCTTTGTCGTACTATTTTGATATGCATGATGTTTGACAATTGTGCAAAAGATTAAATGTATAAGTATAAAAGTAGCAGTTGAGTTCAAATAGTGTTATCTATCATGTAAAGGATTGGTGCTAGCCATTTGTAACTTTTCAAGCACATTGTTAGTGTAATCTAGCCCGTCTTAAGGCTATTAGTATGAAAAGTGGATAGAGGCTTTTGGATAAAGCCGAACCACTATAACTCCCCATGTCTCACTATTTACATTCCATTTACATACATCAACGTATAGCTAGTTGATGTTTTCTTAGACATTTGGTTGAGCTGATCTTTATTTAGAGATTAGTTAATTTCCATAAAAGATCATCAAAGTTTAAAAACAACCTATTCACCCATCTTCTAGGTTGTATTGTTAGCCACCAACAAACCATGCCTACTCTTATTTTGCTCAAGATCCTGACGCCATCCCCATCTAGATGTGAAGCCGTTGCTCTTGTCAGCCTAATGCGAAACCATATTCTCTTGGTGGCCGTAGAAGTCCTGAACGTACCGCTTGCCACATTGGCTTGCCCTAGAGACGCAGTTCCAATAAACGCCCAAGCTCCTACAGTTTCCGAACTGTCGCATCCCAAAATTCATGATGACCTCTAGTTACATTAAAGTCTATGAATAAGTGATGGAAGTACCATTAAGTTATTTTATAGCCATTTAATCCATAATTTGCAATAAGATTTATGGCCAAGCTTTTAATGGATAATTATGTGATAGGAAAGAAAATTCTATCCTTGGCCATGTGTATTATAAATTGGAATTTATTAAGATAGGTCACAAAATTTTGTGATTTATAAATTTCAATTATGTGTTTATAAAATTTAGGTTTGAGGAGGATTATTAGGATGAGATATGGGCCAAAGTATTAGCTTAAAACTAGCCCATAACCTCACCCCATTTTCGACCATTTGGGCCTAGTTGCAGAGCCCAAAGGAGGAGGAGGAATCGTCGGCCCATTGCTGGCCCAAGCCCAGCCGAAAATGGAGACCCATCTTGCATGAAGGAGGCCATGTGTTTCCTCCGAGCTACCAAGTGGCATGGAGGTTGCGCAAGGTGTGGCTGCCCCCATTGGCCATCTTGGGTGGCCACATGCAGCTGCAATGATTAAGTTTAGGGGGAAATAAAAAGGAGAGAGAGGCCGGTTGAAGGGGGCTGTCGTCCAAGTGGGAGAGAGAGAGGGTTGTGAGAGAGAAGAGAGGAACCGAGAGAGGAGAAGAAGGAACCATCGTCGCCCGTTCGTCCATCGCTGGTGTGCCGTCCGTGTGCTGCTGTCCACTTGATTTTAGAGGCAAGTTAGGACCGATTTCCACTCTTGCATGTGTGTCTTGCATGCGTGATTTGTTGGTAGTAGATCTCGGATGTTAGGGTAGGCAAAACCGAAGCTAGATTGTGACTTGTTCTTGAAAATGCTTTCTGATTTCGTATAAACCGCCTGACCCAGAAACTTGTGGAGGCTTGCATGCATGTTTCGAGTTGGCTTTTGACTTTGATTCCTTTATGAACGTTGTAGCCAACATCTTAAACTACAACATACTAAAATTTGGGACAAAATGGTGGAGATTTAAGGGGTCACATCCTCTTCCTACGAAGACACTAGATCTGGAATTGTTTTGCTGACCTTTTGGTAGTTTTGTGGGTTGCATGTCAATTTTTACAAAGCATCTATCTTCGACTTCTTCATGCAAATTGTAGAGAACATTCTAAAGATTAACATACTCAAATTTAAAGTAAAATGAGCAAGTGTAGCCTAGTGAATCGACCTACTCTTGAAGACGGTAAATCTGGAAACACGGTACTGGACACCCGAGACTTCATGGACCCTTATGGTGACTATTCTTTGGAAATTTGACTTATATCTCTTATTGAAAGTTGTAGGGGAGCTCTTGAAGTAAAACATATCCAAATTTCAGAGGAAATGAAGAAGAATAAGTGGGTGAAAACTTGATATTTCGGAGAAAACTACACTGGACGTTTCGGTGCTAGAATCAGAAGCTTCGGATGACTATAGAAAATTATCTAGAACGAATCTGGCCTAGATGCCTTCATGAAAAATCTACTTTCGTGTCTTAACTATAACCTGGTAGAATTTCATAATTTTCGGAGGTCGTTCGGGTATTTTAATCGAATTATTTCAAAAACTGCACATTCTGTTCCTATCCGAAATTGCACGATGTATTTGTGTGAATTATATCTTGTGTGGAACTCTATTGGGCATGTGTTTTTCATGAAATTATTATCTTATTGACTTGTTTATCACATGTCTTGATTTCATGATTTTTGAGAATCATATGGATATTTAATTTAAATATTTTCTAGAATGGTACAAGCTGGAATTTTGTAAACTTTAAAAAGGCATGAAAAATGGACTATGTTAAATTGTACGGACTCCATGAATTGTATTGTTATGGATGATTATGTCTTGCTGTATGCATGATGATGATTTGAGATGCATGTATGAATTTAAGGACGAATATGATCTTGATTGCCATCACATTACATGCCATGTGATAATTGAATTGTAATTGAAGACGAGAATTGAGATAAATGAGAAAGCCGTCAGAGGTGTGAGCCAACGATGCCCCGGGAGTGTCGGGATGCCTGACTAGAAGGGTATGGCTGGTTGCCCAGTGGCCTTGAATGGCCAGATACCGGAGGGTCCTCAGGAGTACTGAGAGGTATCGAGATGCTTGGAGAGTGGGGGAGCCAGAAGCTTGGTAGGTATTGTGCCGAGGGATGCCTTGGATACCAATTTGGGTGCGAGATGCTTAGCTAGAAGGGTACGGCCGGTTGCCCGGTGGCCTTGAATAGCTGAATGCCGAAGGGTCCTCGTGATGCCAGTTGGGGTACGAGATGCTCGAAGAGTGGGGAAGGCGAATGCTTGATTGTATCTTGGATACATGTGGGATGTAAACATTGGTCTCGAGAAAGAGAAATGTGGCGTTCCAAAATGAAATTGAAATTGAATTATGCATGATGATGGATGCATGACATGATGATGGTACATGTGATATGATGATGATGTTACATGCGTGGATGCATGACATGATGATGGTACATGTGATATGATGATGATGTTACATGCATGAATGCATGGCAATAATGATGGTACGTGTGATATGATGATGATGTTACATGCATTGATGCATAGCAATGATGATGGTACATGTGTTATGATGATGATGTTATATGCATGGATGCATGGTAAAGATGATGATACATGTGACATGATGATGCTAAATGTATGGTATGATAGTAATGACTATCTGATGATGTATGTACATGAGGTACGATGACATGTGCATGATACCAAGATAAGTTGTGCATTGATACTTTAATAACATGTGATGCTATGATTCTAATGATTGTGTGGCATGATGCATTGAGTGGTTTATTGGTCCTTTACCTGCTAAGTGGTTGTACTCACCATTTCGGGGACCAACATTTCAGATTAGATAAAATACTTCTGCTACCAATAGACGAATCAAGTGATTGGATATGACTGTGAGGAGGAGGACAGTAAAGGAAGGAGCTTTTAGACGCCGATATTGATCGATGAACTTTAAGTATATGATTGTTGGAGGAGATGTTGGTCATCCTTTAAAGTGTAGCCAGGTATAGAAAACTACGGCATTTTGATGTACCGATGAATAATGTCCATCTAGTTTAAGTAAATAAAAGTGTACGGCCTTTACCTATACATGTTTAGTTGGTGTGCATCATTTTTCTGAATATAGGGAAGGGAGTTGTTGGATATGCTTCCATCATATGAATTGCGCAAGGGACCGATAAAAAAAAAATGTAAACCCCTAGGTTGTATGGACCCGCTGTGATTAAAATGGTGTCAGAGTGATATGTCATTAGTGGAAAAGAAGAAAGGTAAGCGGATTGTGGCGACCCGAACAGTTCGGCGGCCGTCGAGGGGTGCCACACGAACACAGTTTCCGAACACAAAGCCTCTATTCTTTAGTTAAATTTCAGAGAAGTCCATCGTGATTGTACAGGGAAATCAGTTAGCAATTATATTGCAATTAAACGGTGATGGAGATGTTAGTCTAGATTCCACCACTGCTTGGACTCTAAAAGGCTTTTTGATCTCCACCACTTGTATAGAAGAGGAAGGAAGACTTGTGGGCTGGTCTTTCTTCTTTGCAAAAAGCACAAAAGGGGCGTACTAAATCTTTCCCCATGACCAAAACACATAAAACCTTCTCCAAATTCTTGTTCTTCAGAGACAATACATGCATGATATACAACATATTGGTCCAAGTAGAGTAGAAACCATCAAAGAAAGAGTTGTCCACGAAGAACAAAATTGCTCAAGATTTCTTCTTTGTAGGTTTTTGAGTTGACCCAAGCTTTGTGGAGCCGTGCTTCATGCCAACCTAAATCGCAATGCTAACACGTGAGCTACTATCACCATGCACACCACTCAACGCCATGAACCATTGCCAATTGGCATCCAATCCTCTATCCATAGATTCAAATTTGGCAAAATTATCCGCAAATTAGGTAACTATCTTATCTGAATTTGATTCAGATATTTTAGTGCCTATTATATGCTTACGTGCATATTTGAGTGATAGGCGTATTCCCAAATTATGATATATTTCCTAATTCACAACCGTATATAATCTTAGAAAGGCTTTAGATGGAATCATTGATTCGGCAAGAATTTTTAAAATTGATGTTTTGATCTTTAAAGCTTAAGATCAATTTATCGATTTTATTCGCAACATTTCAAGTTGATTACATATTATTTCACATATTGAATTGGTTGTATGATATATTTAATGATTTTGAATGATTTGGGGACTATCTTACATTGATTGCTTTATTTATCCTGAAAATACAAAAAAACAAAAAACAAAAAAAAAAAGCATTTGAATATCATGTAGATTAGAATTGACTTCCTAGATAGAATTGCATGATATAATAGCTAGATACTTTTCTAAATAAATTCAAATGCATGTTTAGATAATAACTTGAGTTGACTTGCTAGTTGAGATACAAATTTAAGATAGGATTTAGGTTAGTCTATTTCCTAACTTAAAGTAGAAAATATGTCACCTTAGGTAGAGTTTTTTAGTAATTTTTAATTATGAATTTCTATTAAAAAAAATATATCATGTGCATGTCATAGATAATTAGTTTCATAAAAATACACGTAATTTAGCAATTTTTGCTAGGCCCATTTAATTAGAAATTGCCAGTCATTAGAATTAGGTCATTTAATTAATGTCATGCGATATATAGTTTTCAGGTTAAGTTGCATGCCGCATATCATTTTAGTTAAACATTTTTGTATGTCTTTGCATTGCATTGCACATAGTTTCTAGGTTTCATTTAAATAAGTGAAAATTCCCAAAAAAAAATTGAGTGACTGTGTGTTAATTATATTTCATAACTAGGATTATTGACGTGAATTTTAAGCTAACACCGTAAATGCTTGTGTTACTATAAGGTAAGTTCTACAATTTATTTACTACTTTATTAGGTATTAAATTGGTGGATTGCGTACTTACATGATCACCTCACATGTTATGGAGTATATTAAAATTAATCCAAGTTGCCTGATGTCATGACCCAATCTCGCTGCCAAACCTCCTGATGTCATGAGGAGAGGAAGAGGAAATGTTGGGTTTAGGGGTGCTCGATCACAAGAATTTCCTCATGGTTCACATCCTAGAAAATATCATTAGCTCATCTTTTGGGTTAAGCCTCACGTGAGTTTCCTCCACGAGATCGCGAGCTCTTCCAAACTTGTACCCCGCATGATAGTAGAGTGTCATGATCCATACCCACACAGGCGACACACCTAAGGAGAAGAGGTCAAGTGTGGATATTGGATTTAAGGATACCTTTACCATGGTAGCCCTTTTGATAGTACACTTTGCCCATAATGATGATAGCACTTCATTTGTTTGGGTACTCCAACATCGAGCATGCTAAACCATTGTGAGTTTCATCAAAACTCATACCTAGTGCGATGGGTTCATTTATATGGTCTAGTTATTTATGACAACCTAAAAATAAGATGGAAGTCGCCACTATCCTTATTTTTGGGGGTTAGCAAGAAACCTAATCTTGGGTTGGGGGTGTTTCCTCGATTCCTACACAACCAAATATCTAAATTCGGAGACTTAGGTTACGCAAATATTTCTATTAGCGCTCTTTCGATACCTAAACAATATGTTGTGTTTACCTAATGTGTCCATATATTTATTATTACATTTTCGAGATCATTAATCCTAAACTAAGCGATCATACATGGTTTGTCATTTTCATGCTATTTTATTCCTAAAGAAAATGAAAAGGAATCACCCAATTGAATTGAAAATTGTGAAGTAGTAAGTAAACAATTAAGAAAAGCTATAAATCTATCATTTAATCCTACAAAATATAAAAAGAGAAACACAGTTGAAAAAGATAAGAGGAAGAGAGAACCTGCAACTCATTAGCCTTTATACAACAAAAAGAACCCGAGACATATGTTAGTGAAATGAATAGTACATGATTATGGTCATAATAGACATCAACCTTCACCATCTTTTTGTCTTCTCCATCTTTGGGATCCTAATCTAAACCTAGTCAAGAACTATATAACTAGGTACATATAATAGAAAGAAACAAGCATGCACATTAAAATAATAAAAAACACAACATCATGTCAAGATTAATCACTTAAAGAAAGCTCAATGCAAAAATCAAATTTTAGGGTATCGGGGTCGGTCTTTGTCTTTCATGCATAGGTCTTTCCAAGACACTTACTTGATTCATTTTTGTGAATTATAGCCATTATCGATCAATTGTGTTCTTGCATGACTAGTAACACTTATAAATCTTCTAACCAATCGATTTATATGATCCCGGGGTTTTCCTTTGATATCATTCGTCGATACTATACATCTAAAAGTCACATGCATTGTAGAAATTAAACATGCATGCAGGTCTTGTTTCCCAACCAATCAAGCAAGAAAGTAAACTGTTAACAAGTCATTTATTATCAAGGGCATGTGTCAATCACAAATATAGACACTTATGATGTAATTGTATGCATGGGGGATACATGTGATGTTTCAAAGATATCTTTCAAAATCATCAACAAAATTTTTGGGACAAAGTGATGTCTTGACTATGAAAGGCATTCAATTGCCAAGGCTAACCTGAGGCTCGCATAAATGTACTCATAAGCATTGTAGACATTTTGAATACAATGTCAAATAGACTTTTAAAGAGGTTTAAAAATATTTGGGATTAAAGAATATCTAAGCTATGGAACATATTCAATTGCCAAGGCTAGCTCAGGACTCACATAAATACATTCACAAGTGTCGCAAGCATATTGAATATGGTCTAAATGACGACTCTCCTTAAACCAAATCAAGCTTTGGAAAAGAATTTCTTAGGAAATGGTTTTCAAAAACATCACATGTATCACAGCATTTTTAAATTTTATTTGAAAAGAAAACTCGTTAAAAATCATTTAAAAATGAATATCGAGGTGTTTAAAGAAACTTTCATGAAGATGGAATGACCTAGATTCATGCAAAAACTAATCTAAGAGGTTTATCAAAACAATCACAATCAAGCTCATGTTGGGAAATTTCAGAACAAGTATGTAAAGACGGAAAAATTGAGTAATGCCTAATGATAATTTGGAAATGCAAGGATTATCTAACATGCATGACATGATAATGAACAACTCTTATGAAAAAAGTTTTCCTGAACAAGCTACACATGATTTTACAAAAATTCGACAACAAATAACATGTCTAGAAAATTGTCAAAATAGCATAATATTCAATAAATATCGCAAGGATTTGTCCTATCAAAATAAGTCCAAAAATAATCAAATTTACACAGAACATAGCCAACATGTTGACAAATAATTTTCGTTAAAAGACCAAGTGTAGAGTCCTTACAAAAAAAAAATAGAATAAAAATGTCAAAGGTCTGTCCAAACATGGGTTAGAACATGGGTCCAAATTTGATCCCATGTCCAAATTTTGATCGAATTTAAAAAAGATATAAAGTGGTCCAAACGATAAGCAATCTGCATACAATTAGCGACACTAGAAACCTCTAAGTGTGCTTTGCAACATCCTAAAAAGGCTCGAGTCCAAACTAAGTCAATTAGGTACTCTAAGATCAAGATCTCTAAGAGTGCGTGTGTTGATAACTAGGAAAAAAAGAACACATGCATTAGAAAATCTCAAAGTCATTCAAATAATGCATGAACAGCATGAAAAGATCATATGTGACTAAGAATTGGATAGGACAATTAATTTGGGTAATCATCTAGCCCTAAGTCGGTATGAGAAGATGTCATACAATTCGATGACAATATGAAATGACTTAAGATTCATGATGAAATGATTGAGGGTTTCTAGGTGAACATACGCTCTTGCGGCAAAAATTTAACATGCAAAATGACACTCAAAATGTAATGACATGAATATATACTCAAATATTGTAAAATGTAGTTTAAGTGTCAAGAAAACATTATTGCAAAATTTAGCCTCTAAAAGACCCAAACAAGCATGGCAAGATGCATATACGGTGAGATTTCATTTCAATATTAACTTCATAGAATGTGCATGACTTCAGCCATCATCAAGACATGCAAAACTCCTATGAAAAATCCTACATATAGAACATGCAATGATGAACACTTCTCATTAAAAGTTCAAAACCTAAATGTGATTACATGGATCACGGCAAAAATGACTAAACACATATGCATATTTAAACTATATGCTACTACAACACATTTTCACCTTAACTCATGCAATTGACTCACTTGCCAATGTCAAGACTTTGCAAAGCATATACCAATTGAATATATACATCATGTATTTCAACTTTCATGAAAGACTTAAGACCAAATAAATGCATTTGTGGACTCAATTCATCAAAACAGAATTCGGACTAATGCAGAGCAAACTGTCCTATGTTCAAATATAAGCGATTTTGACCTGGTTAAACACATCCAAACATTCCAAAAAAATTATAGGATATTCTCCACACAATTAAAATAAAATTTTATAAGGAAAGTCCCTCTAGAACTCAGCACAAAAATTAGTACAAAAATGATAAAATTAGAGATCAATACAGAACATAGTAACTTAGGCTTGAATCAGAGTAGATTTGACCTAGTTAAGCACATCTAAAAATCACAAAAAAAAATTACTGAACATGTACAAGATGATTTGGAAAAAATTTGTGAAGGCAAGATTGTATAGAAATTATCATAAGAGGTTACAAAAAAAAGTAAAATCTCATTTCGGAACAAGAATAGAACCGAAAATCCACTTAAACTACTACAAAATCGCTCATTTTCGGAGGTGTCTTTCAATGGTCAAAAGACACTCGATTGGGGTGTGCCACCTATCAATTCGAAGCTTGTGGCATGTACTATCTAAACCTAAAAGGAATCAAGTTGAAACGATGTCATTTTGGATCTGATTTTGGCCAAATCATCATATTAGTCCTATAGCTACGAAATTGTAGATTCAACCAAAATCAATCACAATCATTCAAGTTCATCATCTAAGAATACTCAATTGCAGCAAAATTATCATCCAAATCTATCATCTAGCATCTAATCATCATGTATTTACTTAAAATTGAACCCTAGCCCCGACTGGCTAATCTAGCCTTACTTCATGGGGTTCGAGACCAAGATCATTACCTTTGTTGTGTTTTTATCGATTTTTATTGAAATCGATTGAAGTTTTCATTGGAACCACGATCAAACCTCTATAAACCACCAAGGACTAGATTTAGACATCAAGGAATAGCTTTCAGAAGGTGGTTGAATTGCCTACAACAAAAGGAAACAGAATCGGGGTTTGGACGCCGCTAGTAGAGATCAGGTTGATTGGAAGCCGATCGGTGGTTGATCGACTAGTTTCTCACCGCAGCTAGGTCAAAGGCCTTTTGCATGAGTGATCGCCAGTGATTGAAGGTGCCGGTGAGCTCTGGTGGTCGCTGATTTTATCAAAAACAAAACCGGTCCCTCTTAGATTGGTTTTAAGATTTTCGAGGGAAATCAAGCCACTGAACTGGGGGAAATCAACAATCGCTTGCTATTGGAACTTTTGCTGGAAGAAAGAAAGGATGAGGCTCATTGCGGGGGCTAGTGATGGCCAATGAGCCGCTAGTTGAAGGCTAGTGAGTAGTGGCCGTAGAGAAGGCTAGTTTGAACTGATTGAAGAGAGAGAGGAGAGGAAAGAGGAATGGGTGGGAAATAATAGGAGAGAGAGAGAGAGAGAGAGAGAGAGAGAGAGAGAGACTAATGATAGAGAAAGATTTCGTGCCAAAATGAAACCCTGCCAAAAATGGAGGGAAAATGGACTTATATACTACCCAACTTAAGCGATTTCGGCCATTGGTTCGATCTGATGGTCAAAATTTTGATTCAATTGTCAAAAATCGATTTCGAAGGCTTTACATGATATCAAAGCATCAAATAATTGATCTAGTGGATTTGATTTACAAAAACCTGAGCCACAATCGAGAATTGCATTGAAATATCCAATTAGGGATTAATTTGCAATTTGATGAGATTCAAGAATCAATCTGTAAAATTTTGGAAAATTGAAGGTGCATAAGTGAAATTGACATTGAGAGGATCTCGGAACTGATCCTAGGAGGTCAGGAATTGGCTAGAAGGGGTTGAATCGGCCATCCCCGTCGAAGGTCCGTCAGATCAGTTCGATCAGTTTTTGACCAGTTCTTGACCGGTTTGGTTTAGTTCATGCCATTTTCTCCACTTGGGACCCATGTGGTTCCAAAATTTATTCAATTTGGCCTCTAAAGGACCACATGGAAAAGTAATTTTACCCTAAAGAAGAAATTGGCCAATTGAGATACAATTAAACTAATCAAACCTTATGAACATGATCTAGAGGTCTTTTATTAACTTAATTGAATGTTTATCATGAAAGGCAATGGGTCAAAATCACGAGTGCCATGAATTGGGCCTAAATGGCTAAAATGGTTAAATTTGCAATTTAATGACCAAAATTACAAATTAACTAAAATTGAACTCAGTTAGTATCACCATTGTCCCATCTAATAAAATACCCATATGTAAGATCACTCATTACCTTCAAATTGACCTTAAATTGAAGCACTCAAGCTTATGCCAAAAATGAATCTAGGCTTAATATCCAAATTGGACCTAGATTCATGAAACTAAACCATAACCATGAATTGGTCAATTTGAATTTTGTCAATTGAAGCTTAATTGCTTGATTTTCTTATGCTCGGAAGAATAAAGTTCTTCAAATTGATTAGTTTTGGAGTGAATTTGTCAAAATAGATTTTGAATTTGGACTTATTTTAAGGAAATGAGTGAGAAATAGTCGTCCATTCGCAAGTTATGAAGGACAAATTTTGGTCCCCTAATTAGGGCTCAAAACGACAATTCTCATTTTGACTGGGTAAATCGTGAAATTGAATGCATAAGCAGATTTCAAAGATTCCCTAAACCAAATGTTACAGAAGGAACTATACCTAATTGCGACTAGAATAAATATAATTTTATTTTTGGTCGATTTAGAACCTAAAACTGAAAAATTCAAAAATCAAGGTTCTTAATCAAATTTTGTGAAATTTTCAACACAAAAGTCAAATTGACATTAAAAGAAATATTTTTGTGGATTTTGATCTTTTCTATTTTTTTTAAAGGTTTGTCCAAAAGTTAACCATTTAGTTGACATTTCCTAAAATGTTGATTTTTTGCGTCAATTCTTTGAATTTTTTAGAATTGATTTGGCAAAAGTAAAATTAAGGTTAAATGTCATCTTTTTCGGTAAAATTCAATTTTTGAATTGGGGTTAACTTTTTGTCAAAGAGTTGACCAAAAAAATCAACCCGAAGTCAACTGTTTGACTTTTTGAGTTTTTCTTGAAAATAAATTGGAAATTGTTTAAAAATAACCGTGCCAAAGAAAGAAATGAAAAACGATACTTTTAAGTCAAGAAATGGGACTCCGTCGCGATCGAAACCCAAATCTTTATTTTATTTTATTTTATTTTATTTACTTTTTAATGACGCGTCGACTAAAAATCAGGTGTCCACACCCAATGAAGTATTTTTGAAAATAAAAGAGAAAAGATACAAAAAGGCTATTAAAGTAATCTAACATAATCAAGTCCCCAAACTCATTTAATCTCTAGTTTGTAAAAGTGAGATATTTCTCCCGATACTTTACTTAGGTATCTAATTAGTCCATTGTAAAGTGATTAGTGATGACTCCTAAATAAAAATGATTTACAGGCTAAAAGCTTAAACCCTAGGTCGCGAATTGGTATGGCTTGGGAGAGCCTAAACAATGTATGATTTGATGCTATTTATAGAAAACCAATCAACACATCTCTTAGGATTAGGTACCTTATCCAAACCATCATCAATTTTCGTGTCGCCAATAGCTTCTTTTCATAATCAAAAGTCGCATTTTTCATTTTTCATGATAATAAACTATTTCAACACTTAATTATAAACTTCACCACGTTAATTGCCTTGCCTACATTTGGAGGAGTTCCAATTGTAGACAAGATAAGCGCAACTGATGCAAAGACTCCTAAGAAAGTTTCCAGCACATGAGCGATTCATTCTTTGTAAAAATGAAGCTCAACACTCCTCAAAAACAAATGAGAAGCAGGCACTGACTTAAACAAATTAGAAGCTCAATATAAAGTCTTGAGGGCTGACAAGGTTGCCATCAGGGTCTCTTGACCCTAAGCAAGGTGACACCAAGCTCATGTGACTCTAGGTGACGACCCGCCAAGATTGCATGACAGTGACACCGGGGTTGTGCGACATCAGGCAAGGGCTGATTGGGTTACACAACCCAGGCAAGGCAACGTTGGTGTTAAATTTGAACTTGATGTTGGTTAAATCTGAGCTTGTCACTGGCATTATGCTATGCCAGTCAGATCTACATAAGAATGTGAGGGTGAGAGTAACATTTGAATTTAAATAGTTTAGTAAGGGTAAAGTTGAAAGAAAAAATTACTTTAACCCTAAAGTAGAATTATGAAAATACTCAAAGCCAAAGTCAGGAGAGAGTTGCATCGGGCTTTTAGCATAAGCTTAGCACCAAGGATATTCAAGATTGTGTTACCAAGATTCAAGAGCCTTTGAGGCCGAAAAGCTTTTCGTAAAAGCTGAACCAAATGCATCTATAGAGCATCATGGCTACATTGGAGCCACACAACTCTACCAAACAGGTACTAAGTCTACCTGTATTTCTTTCTTCAAATAGAATCGATCTTTTTTGTCGTTATATTGATCATAGTCATCTAGACACTATACTAGTATTCGGCGGATTAATCCTGACGTATCCCCCTAGTGGACCACCTAAATGGACGACTCATGACCCACGATATCAACCCATAACTTTCAGCCACACCTCCTGCAAAAAGCATAAGCAATGGGAATGTTCAGAATTTCACATGAATCGACCAATCTTGGGTAGTCGACAATCAATTGGAATCGCATCGACTCTGCATCCACAAGGACACTCGTTCGGGTCACCTCAGTCTCGTCATCCACCACACGAATGAACCCAGAATTTGGTGCCAAGAGAGAGCCACAATTTCGCATTCGTAGCGTCGCTTTATATCCCCAATACGCGGTGTTAATCATTTCCAGTCTACGTCATCTTTTCAGCGTGTTTGATCGTTTTTAGTAGGCCATCGATGAAGAGGAGAGACGTTTTTCAGCTCCACGAATCATGAAGAATGTCTGATGCTGACGACCCGACTTTATGCTCCTGGGAAGGAACAACTCACGCTTGCTTGCTGCAAGTTGTGGCCATATATGCATGCCTAAGCTTCACATCAAGGTACTGTTGCATGAAATTAGGGCCACATCTTCGTATTCTAGCTTTTCTTGATGGAGTCGGAGCATTCATGAGTAGGTTGACTGGTGGAATGAGATGATCTCATGAGCTAAATTTGACCGAAAAAAAGGATTGGGTTCATGGGTAATTGAGTGGTGACAAAGGGGATGCACCATGAGTCCGTTCGCGCACTCTCAGAGCCGACTCATGTACGGGTCAAGCTCAAATACGTTGCACTCGAGTTTGCGTTGGACTCGAGTAGCTCGAGACGTGAATCGGGCGGTCGTCTGCTACTTTTCCTCCGAGACGTTGGCTATTGGAGCTCTACGCCCCGCGTATGGCCATCCCATCAGATCAGTACTGGTACTCTATCCACAACAGGAAGTCTCTGGGCGGCCTCAGGCCAAGAGAAATTCCTCATTATGAAATTGAACCCGCGATGATTCTTCATATGAACCAAATTGGTATTGGGAGTGAACCAAATGGACCGTGCCTTCTTGTCTTCAATGTACCTATGTACTTATCCTGTTGTACATGTATGTACTTAGTACATACGTCGTTCAATGGACCTTTGAGTTCTAGTTTATATCAAATTCAGCCCAATTAACACTTTTTAATAAACGAATCGAGCCAATTAGATTTAACTTTGAGTTTAATTGCCCTCTTATTTAAATTTGAGAAAATCAATTTGATTGAATTCGAGTTCATTATCATTGGATGGCACTCCCATCAGCTAAAATATGTACAAAATATACTTTGAGACATGAAAAAGGGTAAATGACATGGGTAAATGATATAACATGTGTCAAAATCTTCATACAAAACTCACTTGAGTGCCATCATTTTTATTTTTTTTATCATTTGAGTGTCATAATTTGTGTATAACACTTAATTAAGTGCCATAGTGTCATGTAGCTTTTATAATTGATTGTTTGAGTGTCATAACTTTTTTAAAAAGTTAACTACAAGTGCCATACCACGTTAGATTTCTGGCACTTGGATGAATATTTTTAAAAAGTTATAATACTTTAGTGATCGATTGAAAGTGATGACACTCAAATGCACATTTTTTAAAAGTCACAACACTCAAGTGGTTGGAAAAAAAAAAAAAGTTACGATACTCAAGTGAGTGCTGTACCAAAGTTATCGCACCTATGATGTTCTTATCCTTGATTTTTCAAGAAGAGAACAATGCATATGTTTTTTTGTTGACTCATGAATGTTCCGACACTCAACTGAACTTTTTTTTTTTTTTAAAGTTATGACATTTGAGTGGTCAAGAGAAAAAAGTTACGCAACTTATCATAACCTTGCGTGCACTGGTGTTTACCAACTTAATATTTTAGAACATGCAGGTGCACACTTAACTTTAAGAAAGTATTAGGGCTAAGGTCTCGCGTCCAATTCCTTTTATAGTCATGCTCACCGATTGACTTGTGATATCATCTTAAGCATGCCTATCGATTTGGTAAGAAAAAGAAGTTAATTGGGATGAGTGAGGGGATAAGCTTAATTTAAGGGGTAAAATCCCACACTAGTATTGGATCAAACACCCATGCCTAGTAGCTAGGAAGTATCGATACTCTTTGAAAGTCTTCGTGTCATGTCGGACACTCTGACGTATGTCCAACACTCTCAAATATTCTCAGATATTCAGTCAACACATGTCGGAAAATCCGACATCTATTTAACTTTCTCAATACTCTTCGACACCCAAGTTGAACCTGAAATGCAAGTTTCCGATATGTGATTCCGACAAGCAAGGTCAATTTTAAAAGTTTTCATTAAATGAGAGTTCAAAATATATATATGTTAAAAAATAAAATAATAATAATAAATATAATAAATGGGGAAAGAAGAAAAACTTAGTTTTCTCTTTTAACTCTTACTTCCCGTGATACATAATTCACCCTCAAATTTTTTTCTTCTCTTTTGACACGTCTGACACGCGAGTCCAAAATCTGAATTGCTTATTTTTTTCTCAAAGTTTTATGAATTATTAGAATAGAGTTGAATTTGTCAAATTGAAATAATAAATGATATTAATAAATTGTGGATTAATGTGTTAATGTAAATTCATTCTAGGCTTTTTTATTATTTATTTATTTGTGAATTTAAATCAATTTAATTAAAATAAAATAATTATAAAAATGATAATTTATTATGTATATATAAAAATATATATTTAATATATAACTTGTCCCAATATGTCGAAATTATTTATTTTTTTAAAAAATGACATATCGGCGTATCATATTATGTTGTGTTGCATATCAATGTCGATATTACTTAGCTTTGCAGCTAGAAATAGTGCACTTTCGAAGTAGATAGGACCCGCATCTCCCGCATCCTTTCTATTTAGGCCTGCAGATATTCCCCCCAAGAAAAGAAACCAAAGGAAAAATGAAAGGTGCATAAAACCCTAATCATTTTTGGGTCAGTGCGGTCGCTTACTTCATGGAGCATTAAGTGACAGATATCAAATGATTATGATTGTGCCCTTCAAATAGGACGCTTGCCTCATAAAATATCTAATGATTGACGCCCTGCAAATATTTTCCTTGTGAACCACCAATAACATCAATGAATAGTGCTGCTGCAGGATCTCGCTGGATGTGGATAACTAC
This sequence comes from Eucalyptus victrix, assembly GCA_016097545.1. NCBI lineage: Eukaryota > Viridiplantae > Streptophyta > Magnoliopsida > Myrtales > Myrtaceae > Eucalyptus > Eucalyptus victrix. Next base: position 34,516,454 of record CM027837.1, read on the forward strand.
AAACATCATAAACATTTGAGCAACTGTACTATCAAGACCTGGGAATTCAATTATTTGCCAATTGAGTTCTAAAAATATGACATGTTGGAAATCTAATGTGACATGTTTGACATCCTAATTCAATTGCCGGATCTCATGACATAATTTTTAAAAAAATTTTAAAAGTTAGATCGTCGAAAATGAATGTTTTAGGATTCAATTTTGCAATGTGTAAAAGTAAACGCCTTCATACTTATCTTGACAAGATAGTGGTAAATAGTGGGGCAGTATTGAAAAAAAAATGCATATGGTGGTTTGGGAAATCATCTATAATCGACACACTAAAATTATTTCATTAAGGTTCACCCTCTCTTATTTTGGTTAACTTCTTTCATTAACCAACTCGATCAGCATTTAGAAGATGATTCCACAAGTCAATCAATTTGAAGTAACTTTTGATTTTCAATTTTTTTAATTTCCACAATTTGACTTTTACTTGATGCAAGATACATGAAATTTTGACTTGTAGATCCACATAAAACATTTTCCTAATTGCTCAGAATTCTAATGTATTTTAAGTGAATATAAATTGATGGTTTTAAAAGATCAAGGAAGAATTCAAATAACGCCCAAAGTGAATGAGTTTCCTCAAAAGAAGACTTAAATTGAACTGTATCTCAAAAAATGTCTGAGCACGCTAGCCGATCAAATCTTCGCAGGCTAGCCAGCTTAGCGAGCAAATGCTTATTCCTTCACAAATAGGGGTGTAATTGTCCAAAGACAATCGTGGTATGCTTTTACTTTTTTCTCTTCTTTTGCCACCAACGTTCTCTCTAGATTCAAGCGCCTTCTTGGTTGGCTCTTCAGATCTGACCATCCATGGCCACCAATGCTAAACGACCGGTCGTCGCTCGTGGCCATGGCTTGAGCCAATCTTCGTTTGTCACGAACTCCTCCATGAGTAGGTAGTCCTTGATCTGCTCCCACTTCGATAGCCAGAGCTTGCACTTGGTCAGCGGTGACAGTCGGGCCTCGCAGTGGCCTTCGTCCCCTTTTCCTTTTGCTGCTTCTGACCACTGTCGACTCAAACTCCTCCTCCTCCTCCTCCTTCTTCTTCTTCTTCTTCTTGGAGCAGTGCTGCTTGCAATCACTGTGCCGTTTGTGGTCATTGGTATTGAAGTTGAGGGTTTTCTTGTCAAGCTGTCCCATGGCTCTTTAGGGTTTGGGGGGGGGGGGGGGGGGGGCGGGGGGTGAATCAAGGTATAGAGAAAGCGAGTGGAGGTGATTTTATCATAAGCTGGCTATGGCAGCAAGTTAAATATATGCTTTTACTGTCGAGAGACAGAGATGGATAGATAGATAAATAGGTAGAGAGAGAAGTCATTTGGAAGGCAAGACTGAAAGATTTGAAGAGCTGGCCAAGGCGACACTTGAACGCAGTGCAAATGGCCATGGAAGACAGCCATATCTTGAGGTGAGCTTGAGACCTGCAACTTTCCTCAAATCATGAAGAAGATGAATAGTGAAAAGATAGGAAAAGAAAAAGAAAAAAATAAAAATAAAAAAGAAATGTCGCTGGACAAAAATGACCTTGGTCATGCTATCGGAATAAGCACTTGTCATTTGGTGGGCTTAAACATTTATTTGAGACAAATAATCTTTTTAGACCTTTATTTGAAATTAAATGGTTACTTTATGCTTTTATTTAAGACAAAATTCACTCTCAATGTTTTTTTGAAAAAAAAAAAAAAAGTATTCACATTGGTCCCTTCGATCAATGAGCTGCCAAGTTCTCCTTAACCCTATTCCCTTGGTATAGCAACGTAGGAAGTTTGGTTTTATCCTGTGAATGAGGACACAATCCATCGTCATTGTGCATTCACCTTCTTTGCCGTGAACACCCGACAAGATTCGGACCTCACCCATGATGCCGAGATAGGATTTCACCAGGTCTCGCTCACCACGAGCATCGTTTCGTTTGATAGAACACTTCGGAGAAGTAGATTTACGTGATCAACCATCCAATGAAATCGACATTGTTCTTTCAAGAAAAGAGAGAATCGTACTTGAATCCTCTGTCTATCATATTTACGGTTCCCGGACCAAAACAGGGGCATAAAAAGATGGGAAATAGAAAAAATGACCAAAAAGAAAAAGAGAAAGAAAAATTCTCGAAGCTAAGTCCTGCCCACACCCACGAACTCATCACTCTAGAAGAAAAGGAAACGAATTCCCCAATTAAGAGCTCTGACCAGAGCCATCCTGGTTCTCCAAGTCCCCACTGTGATCCACCCGATCAGACTCACCATGCTTGCTCGCCGTCTCCGCCTCTCCAGCCGCCAACTTCTCTCTCTTATCACCAACACTACCGCACTTACTCTCCTCAAAACAAGACAACCTCGTACTACCGTTACTGCTACTGCTGCTACTGCAGTTACTGCTAGCAGGGGACAAGATGGGCGTGGCCAGGAACATGGCGTTTGCTTGACCGGCCACGATCACCACAATCTTCTCCTCGAAAACCTTCTCTTTCTTCTGGTCCTCGCGATCCTCCGCCTCCTTCTCCGCTCCGGCCTCGAGGTCCTGCTGGTTCTCCGAGGAGTCGGTGTCGTTCCTCGTGTCGAAATGGCCGGACAGCCTCCAGTAAGAGCAGGCGAGAATCAGGAGCGCGAAGGCGACCAGGCCAAGCATTGCAGCGAGCCCGCCGAAGAGGTATGGCACGGGGGAGTGCCACGATGATTGCTGGTGGGATTCGGGGAGTGTTCTTGCTGTTAAGTTGAAGTGGCCTCTAGCCGCTGCCATCTTCTTATTTTTGTGAAGATCTAGGGTTCTCTTTCGATTGTTTGTTTCGTGGCTTGAATTGGGAAGATTTGGAGCTGCTTGCGTTGGACCGCAAGGCAAAGAGGGAAAGTGCAGAGGAAGAGAAAGGCGAGGAATCAGCTTTGGATGGGGATGGTGGGTGCCAGGCGGAGAGAGCTTAATATATAGCAGAGGGAGTGGGTTTTTTCGGAATTTTCTCAAGTGGATCTTGTGATCTGCTTTTCTTTTTTCTCCTGTTGATGATTTATTTCGTCATTTAGCCACATTCGAAAGTGGGATATATCACCAATTTGTTTTCTCCCAAAATTCGCCAAAATTGATACTGTCCCACTAAAGGAAGATTCCTTCAATGTAGAGTAGGCTAAGAATTGGCAAATATGAAAAGCATATGGTTCTTGTATTCTTGATTGGATTATTATAGTTTTTTTTTTTTTGGTGAGAGGATGATTATAATTTAGAAAGGCCTATGACCTACACTGAAGGATGACTCATAGCTGAATTTAGACAGCACGAGCGCCCATCAAATTCACAAGAGCGAGAATTTGGTGAAATAAAAGAAAGCAACAGAATGACGGAGAGCAAAGTCTTGAGATTAGGCTTGGTGCACGTGTCCTTCGTGCTTGACACGCTTGGTGCACGGGTCCTTCGTGCTGAACACGTTCTTTTTGCATCTATGAGCCTTTAGGATCCTGTTCATTTTCTAAGACCTATGCCCCAATGTCAAATTTTAATTCCGACATTGGTGAAAGGTAATCTTGCACATGGCAATCCCTCTATTGGCCATTTTTTAGGCACCGGCATGAACAAACTCGTTATACACATGTTATTGAATAAATTGTCATGATATAAAACAACTATTTCTTTTATGACAAACTTCATCTTAGATAGGTGAATTCCAAACTCATGAAATATCTCACCAGCCTTGTTATTTATGTAGGATGCAAGCTATGATCCGATTTGATGGTCCAAATATAGATTTGTTTAAAGGGATAAGGGAACAAACTTGCACCACGACCCTAAATTTTATAAACAGAATATGATCAAGCCCTCAACTTTATGATTGTCTAAACAAAAATAAAAGAAAACTTAAGTACTAAACTTTTGAATTTGTTCAGTTTAGTCCTAAACGTTTACTAAAAATGCAATGAAGTCCTAAACTTAGTTGAAAAGTGAATTTTGAGGATGGCGCGTAGGCAATAAGTAGTACCAAGGCAGTGTTAGGCATTTTTCACTGAGAGAACTTGATTGCATTTTAAGAAAAGGTTTAAGATTTAATTGAACTAATTGAAAGGTTTAGAACTTGATTGATTCCTAAAAGAAGTGTTAAGGATTTTCAATGCACAATCCACATATTTATGGAATAAACCAATGGGATTAATAAAGATATTTTTATTAAAAGATTTTCCTGTTCATAATGAGATGCATGTGATATATTTTTTCTAGACTGAACATCATTAGAAGGGAGTCAAGTGATTCTTTTGCGTTGTATTCCTTGTTGCGTATAATCGAGCTTGTTGTGACATTTGAGTCAAAAGATGATGGCTAAGTGAATCCAGCTTGGGAAAATGTTCAGATATCAGAGCTAGTTTGGCACGAAAGCTAGAAGAGATGCTCGATTTTAACTAGTAAATTGAGTACAGAGAAAATTCCCCGAGATGGGTCCTGACGCGGGCCCATGAAATATTATGTTGTTGGGGTTCGGGCATATCGATACCACTAAGCGATGCGATTATTGTAATCTTTCGAAATCTTTTCGATTGGGGACGAGTGACGTTTCCGGATTCCAAGGAATGGATTCCTGGGATCGATGAAGGAAGAATATGTACTAAAAACGAGTAGAACAAGTCATCAGAATATACGTTGGTATTAGAAAATGTGAAAGAAAAGAAAGAAGAAAAAAGTCTATCAAGATAAGGTTAGAGACATGGCCGTCAAATTCCCACTATCTCGACTAAACGCCAACGAAAGAGGTTCGAGAATAAAGAAATGTGGCAAGGTGGTCTGGTTCATACGGGGTCTGAGATGGTATCACTCGAACTCCCCATGGATTTACAACGTGACTTCTCATAGCAAAGATAGATTTAAAAATCATAGAGAGGAAGGAAAATCAGAGGGTAAGAAAGGGAGAAGGAAGCGTAGAAAGTTATAGGAGAGAGAGGAAGCGCCAATTTAGGCGGAAAAGATGAAGCGCTAAATAGGGAATTTTCAGTAGCCAAATTATCAAATTTATGAAATGCCAATTTCAAAAACATCACGCCGTAATCGTAGAGGATTTGAATGGCAGACCGGCAGGTGAAGTGAGGGCCCTTGGTAGGTATGATTGGAAGGAAAGATGCATCCATAAGTCATGCTTATAAACAAGTCTCGTAACTCAGATTTAGTAGATTAGGTGATATGCAAGTCCCTCGAGCTTTCATCTAATGTTGAAATTACTAGAATATGTAAACATTAATTCATGTCTTCACCTAATGTTTAAGTTTTAGAATAGTTGTCAATGATTTCACAAAATCTCACAGAGTACTATAGTGGGACATTTTAAGTTCTAATCCTTGCAGGTCCCTGTTCACTTCTCCAATTCCATATTTTCACTCATTAGTTAAGGCCAAAATCCAGCCTACACATGAAAGAAAAGGGTTTAGAGGAGTAAAGTCCAATTCCAACCAAGTAGGAGCTTTATTAGGCAAAATATTCCAATTTTCAACCTATTTTAATTAGGAGAAATGAGAAGATTACTTTCAGTCTCGCAAGAATGATAGAGCCATATCTTTTCTTTTAGTCAAAAAAGGGAAATACATAAAATAAGAAAGAAAATAATATTGCTTAAAGAATTGTCACATATGGGCGGATAAAGTTCGCTAAAAAGAGTCGGGCTTAATGTGTATCATATTAGTTTTTTGATAACTGGATTTTCCACTGGAAGTGCAGTGGATAGTATGTCATTTTGTGCTTTTCGAGAGAAACTTTTAGGCGTAGGCTCGGACTGGCCTAGACCAAACCCCTTTAATTTGGTTTGAGCCAATTTCCCTATGATAGGGCTTGGCCAAAAATGTCTTGAGGCCAGACCTATGCTCATACCTATCAAAAAGAGTGTTACTAAAAAACTACTATACAAATGAGTTGCCATTTAACTCACCAATCCATACCGGACACCTTTTTGTCAGTACCCATTAAATCTTTTCAGAATAGAAAATCCATCACTTCCATAATTTCTTGAACTAATTAAAGTAGCTAGTAGGTATCACCTAAAAGGGATGGATAAGTGACTCTATAAAATCTTGACAATTTAAAGCAGAATAAAAGAAGTCAAGATTAAAGTCTGAACAAAGAATGGATTCTAGAATGAAGTTTAGAATTAGTTGTGTGGTAGAACATACTTTAGAAGCACCTTGCGAGTGTGCAATAGACTATAGCAATAAACATTAAGAGTTTAGAGATAAGAGAAGTTGCATATAAGGTTTATAATGGTTCGGCTTATATTAATCATAATCCACTCTCTCATGTTAACATCCTATTGGCTAGATTCCATTAGATGATCAAAACAAGATTATAATATTGAGCATTAGTACTTAGTGATCCAGTCGCCCATACAACTAGGGTTTTGGTTTTCATTAGTAGAACTTCTCCATTTAGAAAGAACTAGATTAGCCAGTCAAATAAGATTAAGCAATCAAATCTTTCTTGGTGTGAAATCTAAACTAGATCATTAAGTGTTATACATTCTAAATTGGTCACGGTACTTGCTTTGTTCTGAACTTATGTTTTCTGAACTTACTACATTCTGAACTTATGTCAACATGGGAATGAGAGCAATTATTTCGGTCTTTATCCTCAGTATGAAGTCTGAACTTAAGTCTAAGTATGTTCCATCTAAAGTAACTTTACAAACTATACTTGAATTTGAGTTAGATCAAGATGAGTTCATTTCGAGATTATTTTCCCGGATCAACATACTTCAAGTCAATTATCAGACTTATTAAAATCTTATGGACAAATTTGTCAACTTCAAAATCTCTAGGATTTTTTTCAACACTAATTTAGTATGACAATATAAGAATTGTAATATAAGAGCAGATAAAATTCTCTAAACATTGAGCTGGACAGAAAGTCGTGCTTGATGTATATCACGTTACTTATTTGATAACTAGATTTTTATTGGAAGTACAACAAGCAATACGTCATTTTGTGTTTTTTGAGAGAAACTTTCAAGCGTAGGCCCAAACCGACCTAGATCAGACCTATTTAATTTAGTCTGAGCCAATTCCTCTAGGATAAGACCTGGCCAAAAAATTCCTAGAGGCTTGACCTACGTGCTCATACCTATCGAAAAGAGTGCTACAAGATAGGGGTAATCGGTTTCAAGGTGGTCAAGTTCCCACCCCAAAACTAGGAACTGAACTGGAGGGACCAAATCCCCATTCCCAAAACCAAGGACCAAACCGAAGGAGCTTGAAACTGGATAGGACTGGATCGATCCATTCGATTTGATTCCCTAGCAGTCTAATGGAACCAATCACATGCGCTTGAAACACATGTTGGCACATGCAAAAAAATCAAATTACTTCAGCATTTTTGTAAGCATCAATCACACTTTGCAAGTATCACGCTTGAACTTAGCCAAAAGGCCGAAAAAACATGCTTAAAGGAATTGACTGACTTGGCTTTTATTCACAATCTCTCTAAGACTCTCCGTGTGCTTGTTTGATGTGAGACTCTTGGAGTGGCTTGTCTCTGTTGGCTTTTATTCACTACCATCGTTTTCCAACAGGACAAATATAGTAATTTGCCTTGGACCAATTGCAAGTGAGGGGGAGCGAGGGAGAGACTGAGTAAGCATGTGACAGGTACAGAGAGCTTAGTCCCACATTCGCTAGTAGAAAAAGCTAACAAGCAGGTTGCCAGCTTAAGTAGCGAGGAACGAGGCTAAGTGTTGTTGGTCTCTTGGCAATGATCAAGTGTGATGTTGCACGATAACATTGAGAAAGGCCTTGAATCGAGGCACTTTGTTCCATAAAAATTTAAGTTAATTGATTTCTTTATAGATTTTTAAGAAGTAAAATTAAAAATTTAAAAGTAAATAGTCGGTCTGGTCTGAATGGTCAATTTTGTCTTTGAAATCGGAACCAGATCCAAAGTCAACGGTTTCCAATTTTATGGAATTGGAAACTTGACCAGCATCTTTGAGGACCAAACCAAACCGATCAGTCAAGTTTGGGTGGTTCTCAGTTCGATCGAGACTACCAATGAGTCACCATGCAAGTCTCTGATATGTGCTTGCCACCTTTTCATCTGGTCCCATTACATATTTTCTTAAAAGAAAATCCATCACTTCCAAACTTTCTTAAACTAATTTAATATGACGGTACAAGATCATTCAAATGACATATGCATTAATTTTTTTTTTAAATTGCTATTTTAAAGTGAAATGGGCACTCGATGCTGTTTAATCCACCTCATTCATAGGAAAAAGTTTTTCCATTGTTATTTTGACATGTTAATTCTAAAATCGTCACACGAGAAGTTTCTCGTTTTCCTCGTGATCGAATCTCAACCTATCTTTAGTAAACCATTAATTAGATTGAGGAATGAATGTAATCACCTTTATTCATTTTTAACGCTTGGAAGTTTGGAAAGAAAAAAGGTGTCATCTCAATCTCCTTTTGCAAAAAAAGTAAGTAAATAATATTCATGTTAAATATGAAATAATATCTTGATAGGAAAAAAAAAGAAAAAAAGAAATGAAAATTATTAGATTGAGGAATGAATCTAATGACCTTATGTAATCACCTTTATTCATTCATAACATTTAAGAAATGGGTGCCATCTTAATAACCTTTGTGGAAAAAGACTGGTGGGTACCACTCTCTCTCTCTCTTTCTCCAGCGAACCCAGAAGGGACAACGAAATGTTCCATACATTTGATACGTCAATACATGATAGTGGAGAATAAGATTAATCAATCCTTTAATCCTCCACTGAGTCTATAGATTATCCTAGCTATATGATAATTATCTGTCTCAGCAGAATACAAATGTGACAAACTAGAATGTCACTAGTGGAGAACAAGATTAATTAATCCATCAATCCTCCACTAAGTCTATAGATTATCCTAGCTATATGATATTTATCTGCCTTGGCAGGATACAAATATGACAAATTAGCATGTCACAATCGGATCCCTCTCCTTGATTACGTAATGACTACAGGTGGATCGAAATTGCTCTGTCGGAGGCTATATGCTGCGTCGATCAGAAGAAGTCCTATAAGAAATTCAAACCCAAATAATTGAGTTTTCAAGTGGAGGGATACAGAAACTTTTTTGGTAATGCAAGACAGGAGTGGCTATAGTTAAAGTGAAGGCATTTGTCTAGGTGAGAGACAAAAAGTGTACGAGGGATTCCTTGAAAACACCGAAGAGGAATGATATATAGTTTCGGAAGAAGATCTAATGTGGTGCGCGTGTAAAGTGTGAGAACAACCATTGGATGTCCAACAGTTAGTTTATAGCAGGGTTGTTCTTGAAGAAAGTTGGATTCTGTGTAGCAGTAGATTCTTTTGGCATAACTAAGGGAACTCGGTCTCTTTGGAGTACTAGATCTAGAAAAGAGAAGTGGGTACACCCAAATCAGAACTCTATAAATTTTGTTTGCAATTTTCTCTGTCTCTAAACACATTAATTTCCACTGTTTATATCGTTAGTTCACTTTGCACGTCGAAATAAATTTTTTTTTTTATTGGGGTTGATTTTACAAAATTAATCTTTGTTTTTTTTGGAAAAACCAATTCACCTCGTCTTGATTACTTATTTGGGCCGAGCAGAATAGACCTGCCTAGTCTCCGCTGTCGCGGAGAAGACAAGATCCCTTCCCGGCCAGGTTGAGGCACGACGACAGCCACAAAGACAGGTGTGTCCTATGAATTGGTGGGGAACATCTTCTAATTTACAAAAGGATGAACTACATTTATGAAGTGCCGATCCTTATTTTAGGTGAGGGGCCTATATAAAGAGAGGTATGTCTAGGCCGCCTAATTTTTCATGTCAATTATCGAAGGGTACATACAAAATACTTCGCTTGTACGACGACTATGAGGGCAGATATACTGTAGAATCAAGGGAACTATGTGACGTAAGGCGGCTGTGTTACTGATATCGTGACATCGTTCCCTCGGATGATCTGATTCTAGATAAGGGTTTATCAACGTGCAGGGAAACAACTTCTCCGACTGATTATTCGCACTCGCGATATAATAAGAACAAAGGAATAAATGGTTCTATTATATTATTCCCACTATTGATATGCATGAATCTCCCTTGAGAAAGAGGATATGTAGGGCCGATATATTAATGTTATATTCCCCACTACTCAGGTACATGAATTCCTGTCGAGTGAGATGATTGATTGTTGCTTAGCTTGAATGCCGTGGGTTACCACAACACTTATTGCTTAGAGGCTGCTCTCTAATTTGATGTACAATGGACTTTGCACGAATTTATTAATATACCGTAGGACGATGTCATTTTAGTCACAACACTTTCTCATAAAATGACACCAATAACTCAATCATTCATTCATGAGCCAAGTCATCCAATTCAGTTTGGTTTGAACTTTTTTACAGGTTTTTCTTTTAAAAAAAGACATATCAAGTGCCGTAACTTTTACGTAACACTCAATTTTATGTTATAATTTTTCCATTGATCACTGAGTGGAGGGAAATCCAACATGACATCAAAATCCATGGCACTTGTGATAAATGTTTTCCAAGAATTTATGATATCTAGGTGATCAATTAAAATGCTACGGCATCAATGTGTATGGCACAGAGTAAATACTTTTTAAAAGTTGTCACTCAAGTAATATGTTGAAATATCCCATGTCACTTAATTGTGGAGTTCACATGCTCTTTTTATGTACGTGGTTTCCCTCCATCTATAAGCTTAAATTTTTGGGTTGGATTGTCTTAACATGAACAACTGAAAAGTTATGGCACCAATGTGAAGGTCATTACAAAAGTCATGGCAATTGTGATGTTTTTTCCCCAATTCGCCATACTGCCATCCATCATAAGTCAATATTAATATATATTGAACCTTTATAGCCGCCCAACCATGTCAATTTAGCTAAATGATCACGTATTTCAAATATGCTTATCGAGCATCGTCCTATAAATTGTAATACACGGTCACTTAGGCAAACTAAAATGACCCTACAACGAATGGAAGCTCGCATCAAAAATAGTTTGCAGGCGTTCGTCTCATGCCCCACATGGTTTCACCAGACGATGAAAGGAGTCTGCTTTAGTCAACATACTCCGTAATATCGTTTTTTCGAGGGGTGTTAAGACGAGAAATTTCATAAATTTGTACTCTATTGGATGGAAAGAAACGGACTACATTATTGAAAAACAGAAATACTAGAAAGCAATCAAATACAATGAAACAAATCTTAGAAAGCAATCGAAATCCGAGAAAGAAAGCAGGGAAGGCTCCTATATAGAGTAGTGTGCGATAATTGAAAATGCACCTATTCTAGGCGATTCGAACTCATCCTATCATCTTGTTTCTCGTCAATGACAAAGACGGTATCATTGATTGCTTGGATAGTTTTATCATCCGGCTGGTCATCCAATCCAGTGGGCACGATGATAACAATATTTGACAAATCTTTTTTTTTATAAAGGGCTTTTGAATTTCATTTTTTTAATTAAAAAATAAAACTTTTTAGTGACTCTAATGAAGGTAACAATAGTCTTGGAACAATGAGAGGTAAAACCAAAAAACTAAAAAATTGATGATATTAATTTTGAGAAAAAAAAATGGTACTTTCAGCATTTGGCCAAATGCGGAAAGCCCAAAGTTGGTTCCTATCAGCATTGGGTTTTCCACTTTCCCAAGACTAGTATTTGACTGAAAACCATTTGGACAGGCTTGCCAAACACCCCAGTATTTCTCCACTGAAAGCCCTTTGGAAAAACTGAAATAAACGCACCCAATGTCCTTGATACCAATATTAGCACTTGGTAATTTGGAGTTTGGGGACACAGCTGTCATTTTTGCTGCTCGGTTGCCCAACACACCATCTTCTCGATCACCTTCTTCATACCTCTTCCGAAGCAAGGCCTTCGACTTCAGGGAAGAACTAGCGATTGTTACAGTTTTGCTTTTTGGATTGACATTAGTAGGCTTTACTTTGCTCGTTGCATCCGACTCCAGAAGAGGAGGTGGAGTCCCAATGAACTTGTCCAAGCGATCTAACGGGCATAGCAGTGTAATGGGCAACTCATCCACTAGACATTGATGCTATGCCATCCCGCCATTCTTTTCTTTTAGCACCGAATTCTTGATCATTTCTTCTGTAAGTGTCATTTCCCCCTATAATACGAAGATGAGAATGAGTACGATGTTAAAATAAACGGAAATTGGGGACTTCAATGATACCGTCTCAAGGAATGAAAACAAGGCAACCAATTTATCTTCAGATCAAACAATGATGCGATCTTTTGCTAGGATTTCATTACAAGAGAAAGTACCGCTTGAAGGGTGTTCCATGTCAATTAAATAAATGCCCCTTGGTTAGAGAATGTTTGTACTTGATCATGGATGGCATATAATTGATCGAGACCGAGTTTAAAAACATGATTTAATAAATAAAAAAGCAAAAAGAGTATAGAACACTTACAATGACAACGGAGGCTAGCAAAAAACAAAGACGTGCATGTACATGTGAGGTTTGACGCCTATAGGTGGAATATACTAAAAGGCGTGAAACTAAGGACTAAGAGAATATATCGACTAGCCTGACAGGTTCGCAGCTAAATCGAGGCCTCTTGAAACCGGCTCAGTCAAAAGGTCATCCTAATGGTCTCACGCACTTGTGGACATTGACGAAAACTCCCGACACCTAGAAAAGAGCGGGGTTGAAAAGGATAGTTGTTGGTCTTGGGAGTTCACGGACGTGGTCGGATCCTATCAACACCATTCTAATTGTCTTCCTAGCATGTGATCTGAGTTCGACCATGGGACGTGTGTGTTTTGATGTAGTGCTAAAGCAGGTAAGCAAGCACAACAATCTAAATGATGCAAATACTATTTCAATGAAAAGTTAGAGCATACATTACCCACAGCTCTTTACAAAACAAAGGGTTAGCAAACACTCCATCTCTTGTAACTCCCCTCCACAAAACCATTTAACACTTAATATTAGTGACATACCCTGTCTCCATGCTGATCAAACAAAAATATTTTCAGAAAGAGAAGTTTAGGCTTAAGTCCGTTATGAGTTTTAACTCAAGTCCCCAATAAAGTCGCCAAGGTGTCATGACATTCCATGAGATGAACCACCATGGGGAAGTTAATGGCCCATTAAACAAGCACGATATGCCTCTTACGAGGCAATCCTTCACATTTAGTGCAGGCTCTACCAAGCCCTACCAATTGTTATTTGATATTCAATTTAACATGCAATTTTCTTACCTTTTGGAGTCGCCACTAATCAGGTAGGGTCGATTAGATACCCATGTAAAATGTGGTAGAACATTTTACCGCCATGAACCTAAGATTCAATGAATTTGGGGATTTAGTTATGTTAGATTAGTCTAATGTCATTTAGGTTCCATTTCTCTTTATTTAAAAAATGTACCAATCGCAGCTTTTCTCGAATATTATTAGTGGATTCCGATCTCATTATGGCTGTTATTATTGAGAGTGGACATAGGCTTGGTATAAAGCCGAAACACTATATATTATCTTGTAATATCTTCCATCTCCGTATTAGCTTTATATATTCATTATTATCACCATTTGTTTATTAGCAACATGCACGCTTGATTTCTATAATCTGTTTTCTGCTTGCTGCTTGAAGATAAACTTGTTATATTTTGCAAAAGTTTATCTTAGTTCCCATACAATCTATTCACCCCCTCTAGACTATATCGCTATCCCCAACAGAGATGAGACATATTTTACCAAAATAGAAAATTAAGCCCAATTGGTTAAACTAACTTCTACACCTAAACCAGTACTTTGCAAGCCTAATTGACCTATCAAACCAACCAATAAAATTATTAGATTTATATAGCTGGAAAACCCTTTAATTTCTTTAGAACTTTATAATTGATTACTTTCTCATATTCAGCCCACAAATTTATGAGACTTTCTATTTAGCCCAAGGTGTCACCCAGGCCTTGAACAGGCCCAATTTGAAAAATAGTGAATGCAACCCCTAGATTGCAATTCATGATGATTCCAAATTGCAAGCCCAATCCAAATTTAACGATCTACTCATCCAATCGAAGTTAAGTAAGTCATCTACAACTTTGTAGTTCGTGATGTTTCCAAGTTGCAACTCTAAGGATCTTAAAACCTATAAAACTTTACTCATTTCAGTTTAGAGTTTTCCAAAGGACAGGACCGGTAAGGATGCCCTAGATTTCAAAGCATCTCTACCTAGACAAATGAGCTCCATTCAAGGCATGCAACCTAATGAAACAATGCTCTTTCCATTCTCTACAAATGTCTAATTGACAACCTTTAAAGGTTTCGGCCCAAGATTAATGAAAATTTTAATTTCCCTAAAGTTGTTGCTTCAGGTGTTTTCAGAATCCGTTCAAGGCATGCAAGCTATTGAAACAAAGCTTTTTTCCATTCTCTACGAATGTCTAATTGACAACCTTTGAAGATTTCGGCCCAAAATTAATGAAAATTTTAGTTTCCCTAAAGTTGTTGCTTTAGGAGTTTTCAGAATAGCAAGTAAAGATGATTTCTAACAAACCAAACCATTGAGAGCTTGCAACATAAGTTTTATACCTTCACACAAGGAGAAAGCCAAGGGGGAGCTCAAGTTGGAGCATGTCAATAAATCCAACTGGACACGCATTCATTTAAAAGTTTAATCAAATGAGTTATGGGCCAAATAAAATTTACTAACTTCCCCACATCACACAATTCTATGATAGTGACTTTTCTAATACAACTCATATGTGCAACTCAACTATCTCTCTCATGCGTGAGCTTACTTTTTAGGCCTACTCCCCCTTAATTTAAGTATCCTTCTTTGTCAACATATGGCAACTTGAATCTCCAACATCCTTCTTCATCCTTAGTCTCTTTCTCTAGACCAAACCACGGGGGCTATCATTGGGACCGCGTTGCTACACCACAATGCCTACTGCACGGAAATCATGTTGGTCACTAGATTCTTCTTTGAGATATTGAACAAACATCGATACACATTAGAATAGCCACCAATTAATCAACAATTAAAATACCATTTATTGGGAGCGCGTAAGAAAAGTTTGGAATCTTTTTCGAGAGATCCCCAAGAGAGTCCACATCTAAACCTATTTATACATCCAGTTGAACCCATATTAACTCAAAAGTTTAAGTCAATGAGTTATGGAGCAAATAGAATATATTAACTACTTAACATCACACGAATTCTTTGATGTGAGACTTTTTTAACACAACTCATACATGTAGCTTAACACAAACAAATAAAACTGACACTCAAACTTCATTCAACAAATGCAAGTTCTCAGTACACATGTTGGCCATCAACATACATCAATACAAACCACATAGGTGAAGTGAGACTCAATTGAATCACAAGATGTGATAAAAAAACCTAAAAGAAAATCAACTTTGGACAAAAGTAATACAGACTTTTCTTCAGCTTGCTAACGTGGTTTTCATTTCTAAGAACCTAAAATCCTTTTGCTTGTATTGTGTAGATGTCCTCTTCTAAGTCGCCATGGAGGAATGCAGTTTTTACATTTAATTGCTTTATTCATAAAATTTTCAACATCAATAATACTTAATACTAGCCTAATAGTAGTCAATTTCATAACTAGAAAGAAAATTTCTATGTAGTCAATTCTTTTCTTTTACCGAAAACATTTCACTGCTAACCTTGATTTGTACTTCTTGCTACCATTAAGTTGTTCTTTGACCTAGTACATGCATTTGTTCTGCAATGCCTTCTTCTCATCTGTTAGTTAAGTTTATATCCAAGTTTCATCTTCTCGAGTGAATTCAACTCATTCTGTATTGCCAGCTCCTACTTAGTGGAAACTTCAATCTACATTGCTTCTGAAAAATTGGTTTGCTAACATCACTCAAAAGAAAATAATGCAATGATGGAGAATATCTTGGCTTCAAAGTTCTACTAGATCTTCTCAAATCGGCTTCAAGTGTAGGGCGTTTTATTTTGGTTCTTGATGAAAGTCTACCCAAACAATTTTGGGATTCCTAATTATCGTACTTTTAGAAACTCCTCCCATTCAAAATCTCTATTTTCCCCTGTTTGTTTCCCCACACTATATTTTGCCACAAATTTCTCTTTGTACAAATTATTTTCATTGAAAGTAAGATCATTTGTTCTTAATATATATATATATATATATATATATGTATGTATGTATGTATGTATGTATGTATGTATCTATTCATCACAGAACCCATAGCTAAAATAATCAGAGCTATATAATGAAAATATTTTCTAGGTTTTGCATCAAGCTTATCTCTATTTATGGGTTCTATATCGACACACAAAACACAACAAAAAACATCAAATGCAAGAGATTTACCTTCTTTACAGTCCAATATTTTTTTAGTAGCTTGAAACCAAGTGGTACTAAAGGTCCCTTATTCATTCGGTAAGTTGCTATGTTAATTATATCTGCCCAAAACCTCTTGGATAAATCATGCATATATCCTCATATTTCCTGCATGCTGATTTAGAGTTCTGTTCATCATTTCAGCAACTCCATTTTACTATGGTTTATTGGGAACTATTCTTGTTATACTTATGTCATTCTTTGTTCTTGTTTTCATACTCACTACCATTATTAGATCTTATACATTTAATCTATAGGGTAGTCTTATTCTCTCAGCTTTCCATCTTTTAAAAATAGCAAACATATTGGATTTATTTTTTATAAAATAAACACATACTTCCTGGTAGAGTTGTCAATGAACATGAGGAAGTAAGCGTTCGATGGAATGAACGTGGGCTGGCCTCTATACATTTCTATGTGCCAACTTTAACTTTTATCTCTTTAATTCCCTTCCAATTTTCTAAAAAAATGATGTATTTATGCTTAATGCAACCTCACTTAGACCAATACTTTTTGCACTTCAAATTAAGTAGCTTTCCCTTCATTTCCTTTTCTCTAAAGTGTCCAAGGTTGTAGTTTTAATTCAACAATTTCTACCGTTTCCCTACTCCTTTCAATCAAGTACAATGTTCCCAACTTTGCCCCCCATGATAAATTATAAAATCTTCAACAATCTTTCATGAGTAATCCCCAAAATATTCAGTGTTGTCTAACTGACCTATAGAGATTAAACTTATTTTAAGACTAGGAATAAATTTGATTTCCTGAAATTTTCGTTGATACCCATTAATAGTATTTATGTGAACATCACCCTTTCCCATAATGAGATTCTTTATCAGCAAGATAAATCTTTTTAAACTTTCTAGCAACAATATAGTGTGTTAGTTATTTGTAAAAAGTATAGGGAAACAACGCACATGAATTTAGAATCCAAGACTCAATGTCAATGCTCAAAATTTAAGGCATTATGGATAGACATCTCTTCAAGGGTTGTATTCATAGATATCGCCTCCTCTTGATTTCAATCGCACTATTGTTTTTTTTTTTTTTTTCCTTTTTGGGTTGTACAATCTAGTCTTATATGGCATTCTTTTCATAATTCCAGCAAATTATTTCACCACAAAATATCAATTTGCTTCTTTCTTTGGACTTCGATCAACCTTTAATATTGGTGCTAACCTCATTAATTACTTCTCCCTCTACCTTTGGTACTCAAGGCAATGCCCGAAAATTTGCCCAACTCTCTTTTGTGAGTATCCTCACTAATAATCAAAACTCGAATTTCCTAAAGGTTCAACTTTTTCTAACCAAATGAAATGCTCACCATAATTATATTTGTACATCAACTTTCAAGTAGAGAAGATAACAAATTAAAGCTTTTACCTCAAAATTTCTTTTCACAAAATTCAACTAAGTAGTGATCATGATGAATTCGTTGTACCATCTCTCATAAAAGTATATTCATCCATCTTTAGATTGAAAATGTGACACATTAGATATACCTTGGTTGGCATAGTTGGCTTCTCGCATATATTGGACAAGGCCCTCATCAAATCTGTCGTTGTCTTCTCATTGGTGACGTGGAAGGCAACATTCCACATCAACATGAGATAATTCTCACCTAGGGTTAGCTGATCTAATAATTCTCATCTTCTTGCTTAATCAAATTTGGTTTCTCTACCGACAGAGATTGATGCAGGCTCTTTTACTATAACTATTTCTCGATTTGTATCTTCTAGAAACCAAAGTCTTTGCTATTGAACTGATCGATCTTCATCTTCCCTTCATCCATCTTTGTTACTCTCACTATTCCGCTAAATCAAGCTTTGATTCCAATTGTTAGGAACATGAAACATTGAAGAAAAATGTAGAGAAGAAGGCAAGCAAATTTTCACAAGGAAAACCTTTTAAAAGTTAGAAAGGGAAAAACCACAATGCGTACTAGGCAATCTTTTCGTTAATAATATTAGTATCAGTTTTAGAATATTATAAGTTACAACTACAAAAGAAATTGTCTTACTATAGCAAAATGTTTGGCATACAAAGTTAAAGCAGAAATTACATGTAGGCCATTAACAATAAAAGAAATCTCTTTGTTTTTATATTAGTTTTCTTTATTAGACTCCACGAGTCCATGAAGGAAAAAGGTATTTGAGAGAATATGAGTTATCAAAAGAGAGGGAATAAAAATTGTTGAGAGGGATAGGTGGAGGAATATTGCCGAGATAAAATGGTAACGTTGTGGGTTTTTTCTTTTTATTTTGGGGAGGGAAATCATTGAGTGAATGAGGGGTTGGACATCTATCGAGGGGAGAGAGAGAGAGAGAGAGAGAGAGAGAGAGAGATTCAAAATAAATGAGAGGAGAGAGGGTGAGGGAGTTGGCGCCGGTCAACAAGGAGGAGATTGTGATCTTGTACCTTGTCCTTCTGTGATTTTTATCTCAAAATCGTTCTTTGGTCTCCCACTCTTCCATCATCAAATATCCTTTGTGCCCCCTTTGTGAAATAGCTAGTACGAGTACCTAGAGGGGGGTGAATAGGTATAAAAAATTTTCTTGAAGCTTGCACGATATTTAAACGATTAGAGGATTTGCAACAGTTAAAAATTCAATCGCAAGACTGAGTAAGGGAAAGAGAGAATTGAACGCTCGGTTTATAGTGGTTCGGCTTGATTCAAGCCTACGTCCACTCTTCAGCACTGACAGCCGATTGGCTGGATTCCACTATGATCAAAGAGATGTTACAGTGTTGATCTTCCTTGATTTCTAGGTGTAGAAGATCTACCACACTCACTCAAGGCGTCACAAAGTATAAACACTCTCTGTGTACAATTTCGCTCAGTCTCGACTAACAATCAAGGATCTTCAGACTCTGGAATTTTTCTATCGATCACACACTTGAAACAGCTAGACGTCTTCCTTTTATACTCCTTCATGCCATCATAGCCGTTGGCACTTACCAAAGGAATTCCTCCAATCTACCCGTTGGACGGAATCAATCAAGAAGATCATCCGAGCTATTTAAGGAATCTGATGATAGCCCATCAATCCTGTTCGCCCATACAATCAGGATCTCGGTTTCCATGAATAGAATATTCCAAGATTATTTTGTCAACCATCGGATCTTCAATCGATCTTAGATAAGAATTAAAGAATCCGAAATGATTATCCAACCAAGAAATCTATTCCAGAGGATCGAATCCTTAACCATAAACCTCGGCTTAGGATTTCCTTCGACATCGGAGTAGAAAGATCGGTGAGAATAGACTTAAGTCTTGAGTCCCGAGTCTTAAGTCTTTGAGTCTTGAGTCTTGGGTCTTGAGTCTTGAGTCTTGGGTCTTGAGAGAACAAAGTCTTCGAGACTTTAAACCGACGGTCTCCGAACATCCGGACTTTAGATCGAAAGAAACGTTTTGTCGGCTTCAAAATATTCTCGGAAAGATTTCTCCAACAATCTCCCCTTTTTGATGGTGACAAAACTTTCTTGAAGATTTGAACAACTTTGACCGCAAAACATTTCTCAAGCAATATGGCTAACTCATAAAGATTAATAAAACAACCGGACTCGCATCCACAGAAAATTGGTTAGTCTTTCATGAGAAACCATATAATAATACTTGAATAAATGCAACCAAATCAAGTTCATAATCCACAATCCCAAATCAATTCAGTCAAATTCACACCCAAGTTCAAGTTCTCAAGTCATACTCAAAAACATAACCACAAAGGTCAAAGTTTAAAGTTTTAAAATATAAAAGTTCAAATTGGTTCTCCCCTTTTTGTCAAGCATTGAAAAGGGTGAGAAAGGAGTCATGTCTGCTTGGGAATGCGCACGATCTGGAAATCCCCAATGGACTGGACTACTCCTTCAAGCTTCTTCAGGTCTTCTCGCAGACAAGCTACCTCTTCTCCCTTGGCATTGGCTTGGAGTTGCTGAGCGAGGTCTTTGAATTTATCTTCCATAGAGACCGAAGATTCTTGTCCAGCATGCTTCAAAGCTTGGATTTCACAGTCCAGAATATATATCTGATTACGCATTTCCAGAAGAATATTCATGATACTACGAAGATCTGCAGAATCATCCGTCTCGTGTACCGGCATTGGCTTTCTCGGATGGTGTGTATGCGTACGATGGTGCTTCTGTTCGGTCCGGCAGATTTGGAATCGATGTATCACCTTCTTCGTGCAATTGAGAGACTCGAACTTCTTTCCGGGTCTTCCGGAGATTGTCTTAGATCTTCAGCAACATGAGGTGTAGACCTTTCTTGCACGCTTACTCCCCCTATCTCTAGGACATCGAGAGGGGAAGAATGATGATCATGCTCTTGATTTCCCTTCTCTCCAGATTTATCAGTAGACTGTTCTTTTTCTTCGTCTCCTTCTTCCTCAACTTCTTTCTCCTTCTCTCTCTGTTCTTCTTCTTCTTTGCTCTCTGAAGTTCTGTCGAATAGGACACAGAACGTCTTGTTCTTGTCAGTGCTGGAATAGTGGGATCTTCATCATCTTCATCTTCATCCTCATCCTCCAGGATAAGAGTTCTTTTCCTCTTTTTCGAAGAGGCACCAATAGCCTCCTTTCCTTTCCTTTTTGAAGCAGACTGGACTGGAGATTTCACCTTGAATTTCTCCATTGCCTTAGAGAGTTCTTTCAGACGCATCTTCATTAACATTTTCAACCCTACCACCATCTTGTCACACGGTCGAACACAAAAAGTATGTGGCAGTTCAATATTCAGATGTCTGAAGATCTTGGTCACCAGACCAGGATAAGGCAATTGTCCTTTGTCTTTTGACACTGCTCTGTACATATGGAAAAGAATAGTGTGCGGGAGAGAAAATTTCCGTCCCGAGTTGATCGCATACATCAACTTTGCTTCGAAAAAAGATACGAAGTCTTTGACGTAGACTTCGGTCTAAGACAATTGATCACAATCTTATGAAGCACAATGTTGATGGCATTCATCCTGGAATAGATGATTTTCTTATCAATGTCCCTATCTTTGACAAGATCCAGAGTAGTGCGAGCAGGTGAGACTTTGATTGGGAGATAGCGTCCCCGTTCAACTCCAATTATGTCCGCCAACATATTCACATCTACCACATAGACTTGGTCTCGAACACCGAATGAAATTCTATTCGCATCCAAAAAGCTAAGATTTGAATAGAAGTAAGCGGTCGTTGATCATACCCGTCTCAGAGTCGAGCAAAAAGTCTCAAGTTGAAGCAAATTCAACTTCTCCCTTAAGTTCAAGTTGATGGAATCCAGGAAGTCAAAGTCGACACTTCTAGGGTTGATTACCCCTCTTTTCAACAGATTGAAATACACTTTTTCCTGATCCTTGGATTTAAACAGATCCAACCGATTTCCTTTCACCTTTGCAGCCACACCCATTCTAGGTTTAAATTCAAGGAACATTTTGTCATCATCGTTCCCGTCAATCAGATTCTGTCCTGGCATACGAGGATCACTAGGAATGTTTGCAAGAGCCTCCTCTGCTCTTCCTTTCGGAGCAATTCCCAACTCTTCCATTTTCCGCAGAAAAAGATACTCATTCCCATAATTTTTGTCCTTAAGAAAGTCATCTATATACTTTAACGAAGAACCGGTGCTTTTCAACGCACGATAAAGCTTATAGATAACGAGAGGGTTTTTGGACTCTTGCGGGTCGGCATCCTCGATAATGTCTTCTTCTAGATTTTGACTTGCACCTTGTGGGTCAGGAGATGCTGAATGACGTGGAGGAGAGCGAATCGGACTTTGTCGCTGACTTGGAAAGTCTTCTTCCTCAGTAAGATCGAAGTGAGTCGGTCCCTTCTCCATTCTTTGTGGTCCCCTGTTTGCGATTCTTGATGATTTCCTCGAAGACGACATCTTTCTTTGTCTATTGGAGGATTTCTTCACTTGCTTTTCCCAAGAAAAATGACCACTTTCTCGACGATGAACAGAGAGTAAAAACAGTATCGGGAGGAGAGTGTCTTTTTAGGGTTTTGAAAATTGGGGGTAGAATGACTGTGTATTTATATGTGCCTCGGATTTGAAAAGAGAATTTTAAACGGCACAAGGAAAGTGTACGAACACTTCTTTTTCAAAATCAATAACTGCCAAAAATAACTTCCTCTAAAAAAGACAAGTTTTCAAATTTCACACGAATTATATCTGAATAAAAGAACACACCTTTTTGAGATAAAATAAGCGAGAATTCGTACCTTTTAGATAGAATAGCAACTTACAGTCTTTAGCGATGAATGATTGAGTCTCAGGATTTAAAGTCTAAGAGATCAGAGTCTTAGAGTTGGTGAGTCTCTAGACTTTAACTTCTTCAAGCTTCAAAATGTTGAGTCTTGAGCGGATGAAGTCGAATTGATTCTTCTCCAAAGGCTTTGTGAATATGTCCGCTAGTTGACTTTTTGAATCAACAAATTGAATTGAGATTTCTCCATTTTGAATATGATCTCTAATGAAGTGATGACGAATCTCAATATGCTTTGCTCTTGAATGAAGGATTGGATTTTTGGTGAGATTGATCGCTTGCTGGTGTTGTCACATCTCGATTTCGTGCATGAGTCTTCAATGCCAAAGTCTTGTAGCTGTTGTTTTATCCATAGAATTTGCGAACAGCAGCTTCCAAGAGCTACATACTCGCTTCCGTTGTTGAGAGAGCTACAAGTGCTTTGCTTCCTTGAAAACCAAGACACCGTCCCGTTTCCAAGTAGCCGACAAGTTCCGAAGTGCTCTTTCTATCGACTCGCAACCGGCTAGATCTCGCATCCGAGTATCCTAGAAGATTAAAGTCTCCCCTCTTTGGATACCAAAGACCGATGCTTGAAGATGAAGCAACGTATTTGATAATACGTTTCACGGCAATGAGATGTGATTCTCTAGGATCTGATTGAAACCTAGCACAGATACAAACACTAAACAAAATATCAGGTCTAGAAGCAGTAAGATAAAGAAGTGAACCGATCATGCTCCTGTACAGCTTTTGATCTACTTTCTTCCCTTCTTCATCCTTGTCTATCTTTCGAGAACTTGACATTGGTATGTCGGTCTTTTTGCACTTTTCCAATCCAAACCTTTTGACAAGATCATTCGCATATTTTTCTTGATGAATGAAAGTTCCTTCCTTCATTTGTTTCACTTGAAGTCCAAGAAAGAATGTTAATTCTCCCATCATACTCATTTCAAATTCATCCCGCATAGACTTAGAAAATTTCTTGCAAAGACTTTCATTAGAGGATCCAAAAATAATGTCATCAACATATATTTGAACAAGTAAGAAGTTTTTGTTTTCCTTTTTGATAAATAAAGTAGTATCTACTTTACCTTTGACAAAACCATTTTGTAATAAAAACTTACTTAGTCGTCGTACCAAGCTCGAGGTGCTTGCTTTAGACCATACGAGCCTTTTTCGTCTAAAGACCGAGTCGGCTTCTTTGGGTCTTCAAATCCAGGCGGTTGTTCCACATAAACTTCCTCATGGATAAATCCATTTAGGAAAGCACTTTTGACATCCATTTGGAATAACCTGAAATTTTTGTAACAAGCAAACGCAAGTAATAGTCGAATAGCTTCTAACCTTGCAACCGGTGCGTAGGTCTCGTCATAGTCTATTCCTTCTTCTTGCGTATAGCCTTTGGCCACGAGTCTTGCTTTGTTTCGTACGACTTTTCCTTTTTCGTCCATCTTGTTCCCGAAAACCCATTTGGTTCCAATAACAGTTTTACCTTTTGGTTTAGATGTCAATTCCCGAGACATCATTGATGTTGAACTGTCGAGCTCTTCTTGCATAGCTTCGATCCAGCTTTCATCGGATAAAGCTTCTTCTATGCTTTTTGGTTCAATTTCAGAGATGAGAGCCACAAAGCACTAGATTCTTCATGCCTTTTTGATCTCGGGTACGGATTCCTTCATTAAGTTCGCCAATAATAAGATCTTTGGGATGACCGGATTTGTGCTTCCAGTTACTAGTTGATTTGCCAGGTTGATGATCTCTTTCTTTATTTGATTCCATGAGCGTCTTGATGATGGGCTTCAAGACTCGAGATTGTTCTTGAGATGTAGACATCGAAGGTCTAGAGCGGGTTCGTCTCTTCGTACCGAGTCTTGCTAGATTCATCTTGCACCGAGTCTTGGAATTTGACATTCATTGATTCTTCCACAGATCGGCTTTTCTTGTTGTAGACTCGTAGGCTTTGCTTGATGTAGAATATCCAAGGAAGATGCCTTCATCTCGATCTTTCTTCAAACTTACCAACTCGATCATTTGCATTTTTCAAAATAAAGCATTTGCAACCAAATACATGAAAGTATGAAACAATAGGCTTCTTACCTTTGAACAATTCATAGGGGGTTTTCTCAAGAATAGGTCTTAGAAAGACTCTATTTATAATATAGCAAAGTTGAAACACTTCAGCCCAAAATCGAGGAGAAATTTTACTTTCAATTAAAAGTGTTCTAGCCATTTCTTGAAGAGATCTATTCTTTCTTTCCACAACTCCATTTTGCTCGGAGTATACGGAGAGGAAAACATGTGATTAACACCAGATTTATCACGAATCTCGTAAAATCTTGATTTTCAAATTCACTTCCATGATCAGTTCTTATACTTGAAATAGCACATCCTTTTTCAATTTGAACCTTTTTAGCAAACTTTTCAAAGTACGAAAAGGTTTCGATTTATTTGCAAGAAAATATACCCGTGTAAAACGAGAGTAATCGTCTACAATTACTAGACAATATTTCTTACCTCCAATGCTCGGGTTCTTGTAGGTCCGAAGAGATCCATATGAAGCAACGCAATGCATGATTAGTTGATACATGATTTATTTGCTTAAAAGAATTTCTTACTCGCTTTCCCGAATGCATGGAGTGCATAAGTCAGACTTTTGGTAAGGCAATTTAGGTAGACCTCGAACAAGCTGCTTTGAAGAGATTTTGGCTAATTGCTTCTTGTTGATATGGCCAAGTTTTCTGTGCCATAGAACTGCTTCATCTTGAATTGAGATTAAGCATTGTTCTTCATTTAGCTTTACATCAAGGAGGTAAATGTTTCCATGCCTTCGACCCATGAAAGACTGAGTCGAATCTTTGCTAACTCCAGAACATATGCCTTCTTGAAAAGAGATCTTGTAACCAGTATCACACAATTGGCTAATGCTGAGTAAATTGTAGTTGAGTCCTTCCACTAGAGAGACATTGCTTATTGTGAGATTTCCAATTTTCACAGTTCCGAATCCCACAATACTTCCTTTGCTATTTCCTCCGAATGAAACTTTTCCACCATTTACTTGAATAAGCTTTATGAAACAATTTGAGTCTCCTGTCATGTGTCTTGAGCATCCGCTGTCAAGATACCACTTTACCTTCTTTTTGACAGAGACCTGCATTTAAAAAAGAGTCTCAAGCTTTCTTTGGTACCCAAATTTTCTTGGGTCCTTTGGCGTTAGTAGGATGAGCATTATTAGGCCATACTCTCCTAACAGGCTTCCAAACCATAGGACACTCTTTTTCAAAATGATCCTGACTGTTACACTTAGAACATCTTAAAGCATTTCGTCCTACAGGCTTTACAAAAACTCTTTTGAAATGATTTTTATAAGCCTCTCTCGATGGTCTTTTCTTAATTCTTTCTTTCACTTTCGGAAAATCAATCAAAGGGATTGTTTCAGCTGTCATACCTAGACCCGACTTATTGAAGTAAGGTCTTTGGATTGAAAGAACTTTTTCAAGTTTTTCAGATCCTATTGAAAATTTCTTTGAAATATTTGATAAATCAGTTTTTAAGAAAGCATTTTCTTTTGAAAGATTGTCTACACTCTCTTTAAGAGTAGAAACATTTAAGTCTAAATTTTTTACCTTTTCTTCTAAAATGTTTTCCTTTTGTTTTAAAACTGAGTTTTCCTTTTTAAGTTCGGAAATCTTTTTAAGAGAAGTCTTAAACCGAAACATAACTCATCAATATATTTAGAGACTTTGACAGGGATTTTATAATCACTTACCTCAAATTCACTGTCGAGTCGATCCAGTCGATCCAGTCCGAGTCCGATTGTGCCATCGACACGGGTTGGCATATTCCTCATCACTCTCTTCACACTCGTATCGCTCCGGGTCTCGGCTTTGAGAGCTTTTCGAGACTTCTCACCTTTTCCTCTTTTCTTTTCGAAGAGGACAGTTGGGTCGATGTGTCCCTTCTTTTTACATTCGAAGCAAACTACATCTTTGTTTGGTTCCACATCATCAACAGACTTGGTCTCATTGCTGTCTCGAAAACTCGTTTCTTTGGAATGAACCTTCTGCCTTTTCTATTCAGTTTTCTGAATCTTCTTATCATGAGGGCGAGCTCCTCATCATCCATATCATCTTCTCGAATCTGCATCATCGAATCATCATTTGATTTTAGTGCAATAGATTTCTTACCTCTTGGATCTTCGTCTTCATTAATTCGTTCCACTTCATAAGATCGAAGAGTTCCAATCGTTCGTCTACGAGATAATGGCATGATTCTTTGCGTCTCTCTTATTGAAGTCTTTATATGATTCCAATCCTTGGAGAGTCCACGCGAAGCTTGTTCACCTTCATAGGATCAGAAATTTTTTGTCCTTGGTTCTCAAGACCATTGACAATATCTCGTAAAACGACTAAACATGTCGTTATAGATTCTCTTGATTTCATTTTGAAGGATTCATATTGACCAAGAAGAATATTAATTCTGGTCTCCCTCACTCGATCGTCCCTTCATAAGTGATATGTAACTGTCCCGAGACTTCTTTTGCTGTAACACAAGAAGATATTTCTGTTATATTCAAGTGGGTGATAAAGCACAATATAAAGAATAAATTGCTTTCGCATCGAGTGCTTGTCTCTTGTTTATTTCTTCTTGAGACATTCCGCTGGCTTCAACAGTTTCTTTCCCTCTTTCGAGATTGATGCAGCAGCGGGAGTGATTCCTCTTTCCACAACGTCCCACTCCGAGAGGATCCTTTGATCGCGGGAAAGCTTTCATCTTGTTCTTCCGGATGTTGTAATCCTTTCCATCGAAGTAGGGAGGTCTGGTATTGCTTTGCCCCTCCATCAGCCCGGTGCTAGCATACTAGCCATGGATCTTTTACTCGAAGTAAAATACTTCAAACAAAGTAAGAACACGAGCTCGATACCAATTGAAATAGCTAGTACGAGTACCTAGAGGGGGTGAATAGGTATAAAAAATTTTCTTGAAGCTTGCACGATATTTAAACGATTAGAGGATTTGCAACAGTTAAAAATTCAATCGCAAGACCGAGTAAGGGAAAGAGAGAATTGAACGCTCGGTTTATAGTGGTTCGGCTTGATTCAAGCCTACGTCCACTCTTCAAGACCGATGCCTGCCGATTGGCTGGATTCCACTATGATCAAAGAGATGTTACGGTGTTGATCTTCCTTGATTTCTAGGTGTAGAAGATCTACCACACTCACTCAAGACGTCACAAAGTATAAACACTCTCTCGTGTACAATTTCGCTCGTCTCGACTAACAATCAAGGATCTTCGACTCGGAATTTTTCTATCGATCACACACTTGAAACAGCTAGACGTCTTCCTTTTATACTCCTTCATGCCATCATAGCCGTTGGCACTTACCAAAGGAATTCCTCCAATCTACCCGTTGGACGGAATCAATCAAGAAGATCATCCGAGCTATTTAAGGAATCGATGATAGCCCATCAATCCCGTTCGCCCATACAATCGGGATCTCGGTTTCCATGAATAGAATATTCCAAGATTATTTTGTCAACCATCGGATCTTCAATCGATCTTAGATAAGAATTAAAGAATCCGAAATGATTATCCAACCAAGAAATCTATTCCAGAGGATCGAATCCTTAACCATAAACCTCGGCTTAGGATTTCCTTCGACACTGGAGTAGAAAGACTGTCAGTGAGAATAGACTTAAGTCTTGAGTCCTGAGTCTTAAGTCTTTGAGTCTTGAGTCTTGGGTCTTGAGTCTTGAGTCTTGGGTCTTGAGAGAACAAAGTCTTCAGACTTTAAACTGACGGTCTTCGAACATCCAGACTTTAGACTGAAAGAAACGTTTTGTCAGCTTCAAAATATTCTGGAAAGATTTCTCCAACACTTTGCACATTTTGTCCTTTGCCCTCCATGTGCCCCCTTTGAACATTTTTTCTTTTTTTGGTTCAAAATAGTTTTCATTGTCCGTTTGTCTCCCAATAGTGTCCAAAACGCGTACAAGGAATGTTGAAGGGTTTGTGGGGGGGGGTGGGGGGAGGGTGGGGTGTGTGAGACAAGATGGGCCTCTGGGCCAACCGTGGCTCTTAATAGACCTCCTTGTGCGTCGGCCCACTAATCAGTCCAAGCTCCCTTCGGCTTTTCATTAATCTTAGTTGGCCCTAGGTTGTGTTTGCTAGAGAAATTCATGTGTCAACACTCGATCATAATATATACATAGCAAACAAAATATTTTACATGTGAAATTTATCAACCCAACTTAACCCCTTATTCCAAAAGCAAAATAAAAAATAAAGACTAATATATGTGTCACGCCCCGATCCTCCGAGCGCGCGAACATCCCACTCTGGTCGATACAAATGCGACTTCCCAGGACACGTCGCCGACCCATTCAATTTTATTATGCATGCGGAAGCGAAAACAAATCCCCTGACAACATTTAACTTGGGATGGAAAAGTAGGCAATCAATCAAAACCAAACAAGCTTTCTTATAAACTGTCACGCCCCGATCCTCAGGCACGCACACATCCGTCTCACTTGGTCGATTTTATAATGCGATATCCCAGGACAATGTATCGCCGACCCTTTCATTTTTTTAAGCACATGCGGAAGCAGTTAAAAATCCCCAGACAATAAAACAATGGGATAGAAAAGCAGGGCCATATTTTTCATATTGAAATTTATAACCAAACTTTTGTACATGACATCAATTAGAGAACTTCATAACTATTCACATCAATTGGAGTTCACAAAAGAAGATGGAATCTCAATCCCTTCAGGTCATACTCAAAATCTCTCTCGGTATTATCTTCTTCTTCCAAAAATCCTTCTACTCAGGTTTCACCTCCGAGTTCTCTTTCTCAGATTCCTCCTCAGCTCCTCAACGGGGTCCTGAAATGTTTTTCCCCAAACTGGGATGAGACTACGTCTCAGCGAGTTCTACCCCACTAAGCCCAATTAGTAAACTATTATACTAAAGGCTGCCTAAACACGCATAGGTCAGAAGACGTACCTTAGCATTAGATTCCACCTGCAAGTTAGTACAATTCACAATAGGCACTCAAGCAATCATATCACCGATCGAAGCATCGATCAAATCGACCTAGTCGATTACAAGCCAACAAGACCACTCACGGTCATTCCCATTCTGTCAATCAATTCACAACATCAAATCAAATGCAATGATCAATCGACCTCGTCGATTACACGTCAACCTGACCATTTCCCGGTCATTCAAGCTATTGCTATTCAGAGTCCCACTCGACAACATTCAATATTTAATGGCTTTACGGTCCCACTCGACCACTTTCAAGAATCAATGGCTTTACGGTCCCACTCGACCACTTTCATGAATCAATGGCTTTACGGTCCCACTCGACCACTTTCAAGAATCAATGGCTTTACGGTCCCACTCGACCACTTTCAAGAATCAATGGCTTTACGGTCCCACTCGACCACTTTCATGAATCAATGGCTTTACGGTCCCACTCGACCACTTTCATGAATCAATGGCTTTACGGTCCCACTCGACCACTTTCATGAATCAATGGCTTTACGGTCCCACTCGACCACTTTCAAGAATCAATGGCTTTACGGTCCCACTCGACCACTTTCAAAATTCAATTTGGCACAATTCAAAGCTCAAATAAATAAACGGACTGCGCCACGACAATCGGCACGAGATTTCGGTCATCGGCTATCTCAATCTTAATTTCCGAAAAATAAATAAATAATTAATTAATTAATTTCGAAAATTAATTAATAAATATTAAAAATTCAATTTAGCACAAACTAAAACTCAATTAAACAAACGAACTCCACCACGGTCATCAGCATAATTTTCCGGTTCCAGGCCATCTCAGTTGAATTTTCGGAAAATAAATAATTATTTAATTAATTTCGAAAATTAATTAATATTAAAAATTCAATTTAGCTTAGAAATAAAGCCCGATTAAATAAACGGACTTCACCACAGTCATCAGCATAATATTCCGGTTCCGGACCATCTCCCTTGGTTTTTTGGAAAATAAATAATTATTTAATTTAATTCCGAAAATTAATATTTAAATGCCCAAAAATCTCACTTAGGCCCGAATCACCAAATTGAAGCCCAATTAGGGGTCGGAAAATTCCCGAGATGCTTCCAATAAATAGTAGATCACGTCTACTTGCTAATTGCGCAATCAATTTATTTAAATCACATCACAATTGACTAATAATTGCTAATTAATTCTAATCTAACAACATAAATATAATTAATTAAAACTAAACCAACCTTAAAGCATAATTAGTCAACTAATCCAAGATTAGTGAGATTACTCACCAAATCGCGCACAAATCGGATCAATCCGACGGCGGCGACGCGAGGAACGATTGTTCCCAAAGCACGGCTCGGGTTCGGGGCCGGGAAACGGCCCAAAACGGGCCCAAACCAGCTGGAAACCCATTTCGTGGGTTTCTGTCCTTGGCTGGTTGGAGCAGATCCGGCGGCCAAAACGGCGAGGGGAGGCCGGCGGAAGGACGAGGGGACGCGGGGGAGGCTCGGAGGGGCTGGGCGGTGGCCGGAGGTGGCCGGACGGAGCTGGAACAGGGGCGGAGTAGGGCTGGGCAGAGGCGAACGGCGGTGGGTCGCGCGAGGAACGGGTTGGCGGCACACGGCGGACGGCGGAACGGCAGCGATCGCTGGGCGTCCGGGCGGCGGTGCGGGCGGCGACAGCTTCGGCGAGCTCCTCTGCTTCTGTCCGCTTCTGGTTTGTTCGCTTGCACCAAGAAGAAGGAAGAAGAAAGAGTGACGAGAGAGAGAGAGAGGGATGAGAGAAGAGAGAGAGAGATTTGACCGGTCAAAAATAAAATAAAATAGAAGAAAGCAAAGTGGAAGACAGCAAAAGGGGCGGTCGGCTAGGGGAGTCGCACGAGGGGGAGGGAAGGAGAGAGAAGAGAGAGAAGAGAGAGAGAAAAGAAAGAGAGAAAAGGGAGAGAGAGAAAAAGAATTCAAAAATAAAACTTTTCTTATTTCTTTTCTTTTTCTCTTTCCCTTTCACTTTCTATTTTCTTTTGGTCTTCGATTTTTCCTCCGATAATTTCTTTATTGAAATTTCAGACTCCTCAATAAATTGACGAGCGATGAGACGGGATCTTATTTATCCAGTCCAATTAAAACCCGAAAAACTGGATGTCACATAAACACATATTGTCTACAAAATAGACAGGCTCAACAACTAGGGAACTGTTCTATGACCAACTTGTCAGACATGTTCGCCGATTCTTCAGCCTCCACCTTCCGAACTCCAGGACTTCCGGTCCTCCACGACCGTCATCTAGGGACCTGAAATATTATCCCACAATTGGGATGAGACTACGTCTCAGCGAGTCCTACCCTCTAAAACTCAATTAGGAAAAAAATACGCCTCAGGGCACTCTAGCCACACAAATAGGATAGAGGACTTACCTCGCCTCAGTCCCTTTCCTGCACGTCAGTACAATTCATATTCAACAATGCTCGCACAAGCTGAAACTACCGACATACCCATCGGTCTATCAATTCAGTCAATCCAATTGATATCATACGATCCACACATCTATCAATTCATATCATCTATTAAACCATACCATCTATTCATCCATCAATACAATTATGGCTCGCACAAGCTGAAATGGATGCAATGCTTTCACAAGCTGATATAGATGGTAGCTCGCACAAGCTGATATATACATAGATGATGGCTCGCACAAGTTGATATATGGATCGTTGCTCTCACAAGCTGATAAACGATCATTGCTCTCACAAGCTGATATATATATAGATCGTGCTCGCACAAGCTGATAAAACGATCTTAGCTCACCAGAAGCTGCCGCAATATTCAATATAGTATACTATAGCTCACCAAAGCTGATCATTCAATAATAAACCATAGAACTAGATATTCAATCCAATAACAACCAACGATTCAAACTAGTCATACAAAGCAATTACGGTGCTAAAAGCCAACATCGGGTATTTTCAAGTTAAATACCACAACTTCATCAATATCACTCAATTCCACACTTTTGGAATAATTAACCATAATCATCAATCACTCAATTTCTCAATTTAAACATACAATTAACACAAACCAACCGCATTGTTGCGATCAGCGTGAAATTCTAGCGACCGCCATCCCTAAGCATAATTTTCGAAATTATTAAATAATTAAATTTAATTCCGAAAATTAAATAATTAAATATTATATTCTAATAATATAATTTAATGAAATAATATTTATAAATTCGAAATAATTAATTAATTAAAAATAATTAATTAGGGCTTAAACAAGATTACACTAATTTAATCATACAATTAGCCCTAATTAAACATTCATTAAGCTAATCATACAACTAATCTAATTTACATTAAAATAATCTAATCTAACCATATAAACCTAATTAGACTAATCTAAACACCCCTTAAGCGTCATTAACTCACTAAACAAGAATTAGAGGATAAACTCACCGGATTAACATTCCGACGAGTTCACGGCGAAGGCGACGCCAAGGCGGGCGATAAACCTCAAGGCGGCGACACCAACCAAGGCCGGGAAGACACCTAAAACGGGCCTTGAAGACCTCACGGCTTTCTGGTTTTCTGCTTCTGATCTGGGCTGAACTGCAAAGAAGAAACCAGCAACTTCAACGGCGAAAACGGGCCAATCGGAGCTCCAGCAAGCGGGTGGTTGGCAACCGGTGGGTCCCGGGGGTCTTGGGGATCTTATAGGAGGTTGGGATGGGCAAAGGAAGGGTCGGAAAGGGGCGAAACAGCAATAAAACGCGGAACAGGCGGAGCAGGGCGGAACCAGACGGTCCGGCGAGCGGCAGCTTCGGGCGGCCGTATGGGACGGCCGGAGAATCGTTCCGGCGAGCGGCGAGGTGCTCCGGAACGGTCTGGATGTCTTCTTCGTGGCGATGGGTGGCTCGTTTGCTGATTCAACCGGGAAGTTAACTTTTTACTCGGATCTTTGGCAAAAGGTCGGCTGGAGCAGAAACTGGAACGAGGAGAAAATAGGGGAGGAAAACGGCCGACGATGGCCTTCCGGGCGTGCGACGATGGAGGGGCTGGTGCTGCTCGGTTCCTCTGGTTTTTGCTGAGCTTCTCTCCTTCAACAACAATGGATAAAGCCAAGAAATGGGGAAGAAGAAGCTGCTGAAGAGGGGGGCTCCCTTGGTGGCTCACTAGAGCTCAACACTTGTCTAAACCTCATTTGCTTTGCCCCCACCATGACATCACATGACATCATCCACTCTCTCTCCTCAATCTTCCTCCACAACCTTGCCAATAGGTGCAAAATAGCTCTCCCCCCATGGTATACGAATTTCATACATTTGTACATCAAATTCAATCAATTCTCGCTCAATTCCATCCAATTGAAGTTTAATTAAATCAACCCATGTGTCCTCGGCCTTCTCATGACATTTCCCCATCAAATGATCCAACTTGCATCCCGAAGATTCGATTAAAAACGGCCCTCTGACAATCCCGAACAAAAACGACATTACTTTGCTTTTTCTGCCAGAAATCTCGATTTGTAGAAAAATCTTCTGAGGATGAGTCGACGTTCCTAAAATGAATTGTGACTTGACAGAACTTCCAATTTCTGTAATCGGGTTCAATTTCACGGTTAAATTTAATCTGGCGCGACTTTAGCGCGTCCTAATCTACCGGTTAGCTTTTAGGAATTTTCTGTGCAATTGACCTGTGGTTGATTATTTTCAGGCCACAAAGTGCATCTTCGACACATTAACGACTCTTGGTTATCGTAGAAATCTTAAGGTTTCAAATACGGACACAGGGTACCAAAACGACAAAGAAATCGGTCTAGTGCAGATCAACAAGAATTGTGCACACCCACACTGAATTACATGGTTCTGTCGAATCGACTTATCTCCGGTCTCTAATCGGTTTGTCCCGTAATGACCCTTGTAGATTAGTACGGTCGAGCAGTCGGTTCCTGGTCGAATTCTCAAGTCTATTGCGTTTAGATTCCTTAACAGCTTCACCTGATAGACTAGTTATTTCGTGAGTGACCAACTCAGAGAAGAAAGCTATAGACGCGAAGATGAAATGCCCGACTTATTTAATTGAAACCAGAATTGGAAAATCGAGATGTCACAATATACATATACATAGCTAGATGTGCTGAATCATTCTCATGCTCGATAAGCCTCTCCTAAAACACGAACTTCACTCTTCAATCATGTTTATGAGTACTGGCCTCTATCCTTCATTCTGGTGTCCTCGCTATCAGTTCAACATCATGATTAGGAGAAGCTTCCCTCCTTGGAAATTGAGAGGCTGGAACTTTCATAGGTCTATTTCTCTCCAGACAACCACATAATCCGTGCTCACGAAAGAAGTAGTCTGTAGTTTCCAGAAACTTGGACCAAAGGGAGCGATCAACAGCACGAACTGCACTCGAAGAAGGCCAATGAGAATAGAAGAACGAAACCACATATATCAACACCGATGATAGCGAGACGAGGCTGGTGATGATGAAGAGCCCTCCAAAGCTGTACACGTTCAGGCTAAGATTGTCTGAAAAGATGGCAGCATCTTGATCTTGGCACGAGCTTTGACTACGGAAGTATTTTCCTTCGATCGCGTCCATTTTTGCTTTATCTTGAGTAACATTCAAGATTGCCCTTGAAATGTAGGAGACCAAAGGGGACCTCAACGGGAAGGCCTGACGAATAATTCAGTCACGTTAGTTCGTGGCGTTACCTAAAATAACCTTCCATGCATGGTCTTGTCCGTGCACAAGCGTGTCAGATGTGAACCGGGTGCATGCATGCGTGTTACAACACGAGAACAAGCTTGCGTGCGTCTTCTTGCTCATATATATGTGTGTGTAAAGTATAGGTTCAGCTCCACTCCCCATGTCGACACGTAGCTCGCCCGTTGCGTGCGGAGCGTCTTCGATCTTCATCCCCTCTCTCGACATGTTTTGACCTTCATTTTCATGATGTGTATCAGCGTGGGCATGTGCTTTTTAACGTGCATTGCCCTAGTGATCCCTACTTTATTATTTGATAGGTTTTGCCCTCGAATATCTTATATATGTCCATAGACGGACTAAAATGAACAAAAAAAGGTGCATCGTCATACAAGTTGCAGATGTACTAAATCTCTTGTATTCATCTATATGACTCATGAGCGCACCATTACAAGCAAATTTGCCCTTTATTGTCTAGAACATCCATATTTTATGCATGAGCATTCTTGATATCTATCATCGCCAAAAAAAAAAAAATTAAAAATTAAAAAATGATTATATTGAATACAGTTTATTCTTACGCATGTTGTCACCCAAACTCCTCTATTTAACACATAAGTCCAATAGTAGAAAAATCACATTAATGTGCAATATTTCTGTGATGTTTGAAAATTCAAAAAATTTAAAGGCGCTTATTCCTAAGATCTGTTGCAAAAAATAAATAATGAGAAAATTGGAAAAAAAAAAAAAACCTTACAGTGACTACTATTTATTTTCAGCAAGTTAAAAATGAATAAAATCCATCGTCATGCAAGGTGAAGGTCACTTATGATTATTTGTATAACACGTGAGCCCTCCATTAATTTGGACAAGTAGCATTAAAGGCAATATTTTACCCCTGATAATTAAGAGACATAGTTTAAAAAATGAAATAAAATTTATCTGTGATAAGTTGAAAATAAATAATAATGGATCTATTCTCGTGTGAGGTATAAATATATTAGAGCGGTGCATGCAAAGGTTAGCCCACTAGTATTTATGTGAGCAAGCACAAGTGCGAGAGAGAGAGAGAGAGAGAGAGAGAGAGAGAGAGAGAGACTTACAAAGGCAAACCCACCGGTTTTATAGGTTGGTCCTACCATTTTATATTTGTTGCAGTATCGGGCAAGGAAGAGTTTTATGTACGGCAATTCATCAAAGATCGCCGACACTCCTCCGTTTTCGCTTCCCTTGGATAGTGCCTCGTGGTATTCCTCCGGCGAACCATAAGGAATCAATCTAGACTCGTCGAAATTGAATTGTCTCACAAGAAATTCTCTCACACTCGATGCTTCCTGATATCCGACGTAATGGCGATTCCTTATCAACTCTTGCACGTCCACGAACTTCGGTGCGAAACGTTGCACGGTTAAAAGTGAAGCTAAATTTGCAGTATAGCTCTGAGTCAGGATAAGCACCACGAACACCCATACGATGAGCACGAGCCTTGTCAAGTTGTTTGCAATCTTCTCTCCTACGTCAATAAAAATCGTAGTGAAGTGCTGACAAAAAACCGAGCTAAAACCACAAAAAGCAGAGTAAAACATGGAAGGAAAACCAGATTATTAAACCGATTTGTTGGCTACGAAGAAAAATCATAATGCCAAACAAGGCACGAATCAGTTTTGAAAGAACTTACTATGAGCAAACACCAATGTGGAGAAGGAAAACCAGATTATTAAACCGATTTGTTCGCTACGAAGACCTCTAAATTCTTCATTTGTGCGATGTTCGAGGAGCCAAACGAAGAACCCAGTTAGAATGAAGGCCAAACCGCTTGTTACCCAAAGAGTCCAACTCAATGGTTTTAAGAAGATCCACATGTTCCTCCGCTCGTCATCCTTGATGGCAACTACCATTGCTACACCAGACTCTGAGTAGGGAAGTGTAAAATCGATGTAGGACGAGCGGTTTGCAATGATAGTCGTGTCTCCTACGACGGCATCGAATCTCTGCATCATCATGTCCTCATAAACTTCAATGTATATGGGTATTTCACTTCTATTTGAATAAGAATGTATAAATAGAAGCAAGGTATACTAATGATAGTATGCAAATGTGCGCTGCGAACTACTTCTCTGTGAGGAAATTTTGACATGTATAGCATAAAAGCTTAAACAAGATTCAGAAATGATGCACTTAATAGCGAAGAAATCCTTTTCCTCTCCTAGTCATTTATCAAGGAATAGCAGGGTAAAATCCTAAGAGAAAGCATCGACTGACCTGAAGTTTAACTTGGTACAACATATCATCATAGGTTCCTGCGATTTGCCTGCTCTCGTTCACGTAAGGAATGTACCGGTGAGGAATAGCAAATGGTAATGCATCCAATACTGCAAGAAACATGTCGTGGGAGAATCCTGAGTAGCTGGGCACCCCTGTATGTGGATCCCATTCGATTTTGAAGAATTCCCTGAAGCCGTCTTTCACCGGAACTCCGATCCTTAGTTTCTTTCCTAACATGGGCACCACCCAACCTTTCGGTGGCTTTCGTGTGCCTCCTGGCCAAACAGGTGGCTTCAAATCGTTAGCTGTAGCTGTATAAACTGCCTTTGTTGATGGGTTCAATTCGGCGGAAAGTCCTCTTGCTGAAGTCCAATATCCAATGATTTCCTCTCTGTGTCCTACAACATTAAAAATTTCGAATGCAATGGGCTGAAGTTCACCATCGGGCAAGTGAAATTCACCACTAAGGCCTTGAAATTTGATGCTTAGAATTTTCTCGAGCAATTTCGGGCCCATCTCAGAAATCCCGATAGATGAAAAGTTGAGATTGTTTCTGCTCATAATCGGCTTTAAGTATCTAGACTTTGCAGGCTCCCATGCCATCTCTCCTGCAAATGCTAATGCTGTGACAGTGTCGTATGCCCATAAGCCAAAGAGACTAAGATCAGCAATCTCTTCGTGAGGATTTCTCTCAGCGTAAAGTTTCTTCCATCTCTCCCCGAACTCTGTATGGGACTCCGATCGTGGTACATGTGGCCTAACGCCTAGCACACCTTGCATCGAGTCCATAGCCTTAGAGCTGACAGGATCTAGCAAAGACGATAAACCATCGGTAACAATCCACGCAATCTCCTCGCTCATCATCCCCGCCTCACTTGCTAGAACAAAGAACCTAGACCCGATCAGAGCAGTCATATGAACAAGAAACACTCTTGTCTGTGTCATCAGCAACTTATTGAGCTCTTTAACGATGTCGATATCTTCCGGAAATGCAGGGATAACACTTCTATAAGAGATCCGAGCATCGACCTCTTGGAACGCATCGACAAGGTATGGAACCAAGCCGTTGCCATAGTCAGTGTCTTCATAAACAAGAGTTATTTCCCTCCAACCATAAGCTTGAACAACAGCCGCTAAAGCACCAACCTGTGAACTGTCGTCGTAGGCTGTCCGAACGAAATAACGTCTTTGTGTGGGAGAAAGGGAAGGGCTTGTGGCTGAGAAGGATATGATTGGGACTTGAGCTTTTACTCCTAAGTTGATTACAAATTCAGTTTGTGAGGACCATTCTGGACCGAGGATTGCATGGACTTCTTCATTCTCCATCAAGTCCAGAACTGTAGACACAATGCATTTCATGAAGCAAATAATCTACCAAGTCGAGCTTCTCCTCCAGACCTGGAGGCTTGATCTCCATTACTGGCAAGCCTCTAGGTCTTGAAGCGACTGCTCCTCCATGGGGGCAAGCATTGAAACGAGACCCAGATCTCAACAACAATAGAGAAGCCCCCCATGACCGATGGCAAGAGAAGAGGGAAAAAGGCGAAGAAGGGAGAAAGAGAGGAAGATAGACAACAGTGGGGAGAAATAGAAAGAGAAGAGATTATGCGGTGTGTTGATGAATTACATCCCGAGTGTTTGAACGAATAAATCTTGTGGTAAAATTCGTAAGTTCCATTGTAAGTTTGAGAGATTATTTGGGAGGAATTATGAGTATAAAACAATGTGTGAGTTATTGAATATAATTGGAGGCTAGGAAACACTAAATATTTGAGTGACTCGAATGTGGCTGTAATCTTTATAGTGTTTGATTACTTACTTTTTAGGCATAAGTGTACTAAAAGTCTAAAACTTATCATAAAATTGCAATTGAAACCCAAATCCTTCAAAAATTGCTATCAAATAATAAAACTTGTCATGAAGTCTAATTGAGTCCTAAAACTTTTAAAAAATGCAATTAAGAGAATGATTTGATTATACTAATTTGATAAGTTTTACGACTTAATTCTAAGTTTTGAAGTTTTAGGACTCAATTACACTCTTGTGACAAATTTTAGGAATTAATTACATGGGAATTAATTGTACTTTTTAAAAATTTTAGGACTTCCAATTTATAGCAATTTTGTACAAGAAGTCTCCCTAACATGGCGGATCAGACTAATTTTTTGTTTGTTTTTATCAGAAAAGGATAATATATATTGATAGAGAGTCACGTGGGAAAGACAAATTTGAAGAGAGTTTATTGTGCTACTTCTCGAAAGCAGATGAGGTCCTAATTTCGATAACGTGAGGGTTTTGGTGTAGTTCCTCATAAAAAGAATAGGGTAGAGAACCGATGAGACTACAGATACCAAATAAATTGATGACGAGTATTTGAAGTCCTGAAGAATCATTGGCTATAAGCGTTTGAAATCGTGAATAATTTAATTATGAGGGCGAGACCAATATGTCGCACACAAGTGTAATTATTCAGGGAATACAATTTCCAATATATCCTGCACAAATGCATATATTTACCTGCTAAAGCCGCATCAACAACATCGTCCTCCGGATCTCTAATGTGAAGCGATAATCGGGTATGGTAATGAGCGTGCACGTCATAGAAATCAAAGAGCGCCATGGATATACAACTCATCACCACCTTCCCGTGGGTCGAGTTCATGTTGTGCACTAGCCCGACTTGAATCATTTTCTTTGCAGGGTTCTCTTTGGGGACACTAGAGGTTTCCAAAGTAGAGGCCAGGCCAAGAAAAGATATTAGTGCAAGAATCGAATAGCTTGTTTGGGCGCCCATATTCAGCGTCTCTTGGTTATTTTCATCTATTGCTTCACTCATTCCCCACTATTTATACACTGTTTCCAGCTCTAACCATTGGAAAAATTTGGAAGGAAGTTTCCTAGAATGACAGTGCGATGTGGACACATTAACTAACTCCTCACTAATGTCTTGGTCCTACGTTAAAATAAAACCCGTAGATTCAGTGGAAAAACTGTGGAGCACCATTGTTTTTTTTTAATTGCAAATATTTAATATTTTTTCCCCTTTATTGGCAATAAGCCAATCAAAAAGGTCAATTTGTGAGGGTCTACACGATCGTCACACATGCTTTTGCTAAGACTGGAGGCTTTCACCAGAGTTTCGCCTTCATCTATTGGTGGCATCAAAACAAACCGCCGTGTGGGAAACGAAAAGGAGAAAAACTATAGTGGGAGAAACGAAAAGGAGATAAGATGA
Source organism: Eucalyptus victrix (assembly GCA_016097545.1). NCBI lineage: Eukaryota > Viridiplantae > Streptophyta > Magnoliopsida > Myrtales > Myrtaceae > Eucalyptus > Eucalyptus victrix. Next base: position 34,557,326 of record CM027837.1, read on the forward strand.
TAGGTCTATCACTCTCATCAATGAAAAGCATAACTTAATTAATGTATCTAGGGAAAATTCACTAACCCAGGAAAGAAACCGGACCAGGCAGGGTTGGTTCCCTTTTTGTGAAACTGGAAATCAGCCCACCTAATCTTGGAATCGGACCAGATCGGTGATTCCAAGGTCAATCCAGAAATCGTTGATTCCTTTTTTTTTTTTTTTCTTGCTGATTTCTTCTATTCCCTGCATTTTGAACTCCAAAATTTTGGTGTTGTCTTTTGCTTGCATTTGGTGATGTTGCTTCCGCATTCTTCTAGAGCAATTATACCTACATTATGTTCCAATGAATTCAAATGGTTTCACCTTCCATTTTGTTCTTTTCTACATAATTTTTTTGTTTGTCGCTTCCATATACATCTTCTTGGTTAAAGAGCTACAAGAAGGAACTTCCCAATATTAAACCAAAAAAAAAAAAAAAACCATCTCCTGTGGACCTGCCTACCTCTATTGCTATTGCACAGATCCAAGCTGATGTCCAGGAATTGAAAGCCTCCATCACCTCCATTGGACAATGTCTTGTGAAAATTGACCGAAAAATCCTCAGTGTAAACAGTTACAATCCCACTCGACCAACCCCAAAACCCTCAGTTCTTGATGTCCCCACACAGCAACGCAAGCACCCCTGCCTACCTTAGATGTTTTAACTATCTTCTACGCCGGTTTGCTTTTTGTTGTTTGGATTGTTGCTATTATCTCTTGTATTCTCCTGCTTTTGCTTAATGGAATTATTCTTTTGCATAGTTGCTTATGACAAAAAGAGAGAGAGTGACTGGATGTAATAATTAAATTGACTGCAAATACTCGTGACAATTGTGATGATAGTATCAAGATAAAGGGAGCAATTGGCAATGTGTCTTTTCAATAGCTAATTCTGATTGCTAACATATTGTCTCTCAAAGCTTGTCTTGTCCTTCTTCCCAATCCTAAATTGGGATTTGTTCTGTCGGTGGCATTTGTATATACACACACAAATGCGAGGGAGCTTCTGTGTCTGAAGGACGCCTCTGTTTTTCAGCCGCACAATAAAGGAGTTCGTATATTTGTTATTGCTGGTCAGAGAACATAACCGTGGGTTTCTCTTTTGAACCTTCCACAGTGGAGCTCCTTTCTTCGGCCTCATAACCGGAGCTCTCAAGAAACATGGTGATTCGTGATTGAATGATTTTACATTCAATTGCGGTGTTTTCTTCGTAGAGACGCACGTGTTACAAATCTAAGATAATTCTTCGCAATTTATTTTATCAAGCAATTGCGTTAGACTAAACACTAGAGGTCGAGAGTTTGGATGTAGTCTACAGCTAGGAAACAATTGAGTGTGTGGCAACTGGCTCTCCTTATAAAGTAAATATCGACACTTGGACTGAACTACAGAAATTACTCATGCTAATTATTATTGTTGGTTGATTTCTCTGATGGTTTCAGCTCTCACGATTGATTTAATTGCAAGATACATTAGCTTCCATATTATTTTACAACAATATATAAGCAGATAAAAATTTGTACATGTGACATCAATAAACCCAGAAATTCACCACTTATTCCAAAATAAACAAAGAAAAGGCGTTCCCTCCCTCTAACACTAGAGGTCGAGAGTTCGACTCTTCCCAGCTCGGTTTCGTCTTTTAAGTGGGGAGCCACATGGTGGTGGGTTCCTGTGTTAGTCCTCCTTGAGGTATAGTCGTGGATACTTGGGCGTAAGCCTTACAGAGCAACCACGCGGATCCTGGGTCACCCAAAAAAAAAAAAAAAGATCAAAGAAAACAAGTAGCTAATGACTCAAACGTGCATACTAAGTAGCGGCCTCTCTCTTTCATTTGCCTCCTCGCAATCACTCTAATATCACTATTCGTGGAAGCTTCCATGCTTCGGAATTGCGACGTCAGAGCCATCTTAGATCCATTTTTCCACGGACAACCAAGTAACCGGTGCTCTCGAATGAAGCTGTTTGCAGTTTCCGAAAACTTGGACCGAAGGGAGCGATCACCGGGACGGATGGCTCTAGAAGAAGGCCAATTGGATTGGAAGAACAAATCCACATATATCAATACCGAAGATACCGAGACAACGCCGGTGATGATGAAGAGCCCTCCGAAGCTGTACACACTCAGGCTAAGATTGTCTGAAAAGATCGCTGCATCTTGTTCTGGGCACGAGTTTTCACCGCGGAAGTATCTCCCTTCTATCCCATCCATTTTGGCTTTATCTTGAGTAACTTTCAAGGTTGCCCTTGAAATGTAGGAGACCAAAGGGGACCTCAATGGAAAGGCCTGATGAATGATTGTCCACGTTAGTTCATGGCTTTATCTAAATATACCTTTCATGCATGATTGTGTCCATGCACGAACATGTCACATGTGCATCCCTATCTGGGTGCATGCACGCGAGTTACTACGGAAGTACGGGGTCATGTGCATTTTCTTGCACATGTATGTGTGTGTGTGTGTGTGTGTGTGTGGAGGTTCAGCTCCAACTTCTCCCAAGTCCACACATGGTGCTCCCGTTGCACGCCGAGTGTCTTCGGTCTTCGTCCGCTCTTTCGTCGCATTTTGACCTTCATTTTCGTTACGTATCCCCATATACCCATGTATTTTTACGTGTAATACAATTTTGTGATCTGCACCTTATTATCTACTACGTGTTGCCCTTATGTAAAGTGTAAATATATAGGTTTATGTGTGTGCACTACCCCGTAAACATGCCTAGAGAGAGAGAGAGAGAGAGAGAAACTTACAAAGGCGAGCCCGTCGGCTTTATAGGTTGGTCCCACCGTTTTGTACTTGTTGCAGTATTTCGCAAGGAAGAGTTTTATGCAGGGCAGTTCATCAAAGATTGCCGCAACTCCTCCGTTTTCGCTTCCCTTCGATAGTGCCTCGTGGTATTCCTCGGGCGAACCATAAGGAATCAATCTGGACTCATCAAACTTGAGCTGTCCCGCGAGAAGTCCTCTCACGAAAGATCCTTTCTGATATCCGACGAAATGGCGATTCCTTATCAAGTCTTGCACATCTACGAACTTCGGAGTCATACGTTGCACGGTTAAAAGTGAAGCTAAATTTGCAGTATAACTCTGAGTGAGGATAAGCACCACAAATATCCATACGATGAGCACAAGCCTTGTCAAATTGTTTCCAATCTTCTCTCCTACATTAAACAAAATCATAGTAAATTGCTAACAAAGGACCGAGCAAAAACCGAAAAGGCAGAGTAAAGTATGGAAGCCATTACTGTCGAGAAGACCTCAACGAAATTCAAAATAACAAAAAAGGCACGATAGTTTTGAAAGGACTTACTATGAGCAAACACCAGTGTGGAGAAGGAAAACCAGAATATCACACTGAGTTGTTGACGACGACGACCCCTAAATTCTTCATTTGTACGATGTTCGAGGAGCCAAACGATGAACCCAGTAGAAATGAAGGTCACACAGATCGTTAGCCAGAGATTCCAGCTCAGTGGTTTTAAGAAGATCCACATGTTCCTCCGCTCGTCATCCTTAATGGCAACTACCATTGCTACACCGGATTCTAAGTATGGAAGTGTAAAATCGACGTAGGATGAGCGATTGGCAGTGATAGTCGTGTCTCCTATGACTGCATCGACTTTCTGCATCATCATGTCCTCATAAAGTTCAACATATATAGGTAATTCACTTTCACCATAAGAAAAATGTTAATGATATTTGTGGACACAACATCTACCAGAAGTGTTAATATTATGTCTCAAGTTTGAATCCGTATACGAGACCCAGCCCGAGTGGAGAATGTAGATAGGTTTGTTAAACCGAATTTGTCGACACATTGAGGTTTGTTTTCTGTTGAAGATAATATCCTAGTCCAAGTTTGACCAAGATTTTTCAAGAGCCCTGTCGTCCTTCACAAATTCCTTAAATGCTTTTCTTCATAGATATAGTTCATCAAGGGTAGCATGAACAGAGCCTGTTGGATTTCTCCAGGCAAGGCTTCAAGGGTTCTTCTGTTTCTGTTTTGAAAGATATTGTCAACCATGTTGGCAATTTGTTTTGGTATGGAGGACAAGAAAATTGGCTTCAGACCTGGGTCTCCACCCAAGTTATAGTAAAGCTTCATCATTACTTTGAAATGTCAGTCAAGATCTCTGCTTTCATTGGAACAACATTTTCTTTTAAAGAACTCAGTTTTCTGTTGTTCTAAGAGATCTCCTGGGCTACCAATGATGTATAGATGAGAATCCGAATGACTTGGGTAAAGTCTTGAGCCAAAAAGGTGTTTTGGTCGGCTAGTGGAATGTTCATCCACCAGTCTAACAGCTTTCTATGAACATGCTGACAAATTCTAGGAGAATGTCAAAGTGGCTGACATCTGTGTTTAAGGACCTAGTGTTCATCCAGGCATAGAATTCTTGCAACCTTTCATACCACTTATGGTACAGAAGATCATCAAGAGTAAAGGTAAGCCTGGAAATGCTGGGAGTACTAGGATTAGGCTGCACTGGCTCGGATTCGTCTCTTCCTAGCATGTTTCTGTCATCTCCACTAGTTATAAAATAACTAAAAATTCCTCTCTAGCTGCAAGAATAGCTTCTGGTTCTCATTCTGATTGGCTCTCTCCAAATGAAGGCTCAGGTGATTCTGAGGCTTTTGTGTCAGAAAGGAAATCTCCATCTGGATCTTCTTGAGTCACTACTGTGAGTTCAGGTAAAGTATTTCAGTGATGATTTCTCAAGGATTAGATAGGGTTTGAAATTATGTAGGGATAAGGAGGCTGAGAAGAAGTATTAGGCTGCTTTCCTAACTCTTCCCTTTGCTGTTACGCTATGATCCTATCTTGGATTGCAAGAATATCTGGTTTTCAGGATTTTGGACTATGAATGCAGAGCCCTGAGAAAAATGTTTGAGGAAGCTGAGGTATAATGGGACAATTTGATTTTTCCCTTGAGGAGGTGAATGGTAACTCGAGAAAGAGATCCGAGGGAGTTGTCCTTCTTGGAGGGCCCTGATCTGTTTCGTCAATTTCTCAATTTCAACGGTTTGATCAAGATAATGCCTAGGAGGCAAAGCCCCTAATTCCATCTTCTCGAGCTTATCTTGGAGAATTCGAAGCAGTTTATTTGTTACCACTTTTGTCTGGTCTACTCATTGATTAATCTCCTCGTAGAGTAGATGCTAATACTTGGACCAAACCACATATATCTTTATTTATTTATTTATTATTCCTTGTTTATTCTTTTGGTGATTTCACATTGATTTAATAATTATAAAATCCTATAGTTTTCGCAATATATTACAACAAAACAAAAAGAAATCATGCATAAATACAAGCCAGGTATATCAATGACAGTGTGCATATTGATGTTGTGTGGACAGCTTCTCTGCAAGGGAATTTTTAACATGTATGATACAAAAGGTGAAGCAAGATTCAGAAAGAATGCACTTAACAATGAAGACAATAGTCATTCGTTTTCTTTCAACTAGTCATTTATCAAGGAACAACGGAGTAAAATCTTGAAGATAAAAGCACCAACTAACCTGAAGTTTAATTTCGAACAGCATATCGTTGTAGGTTCCTGCGCTTTGCCTGCTCTCATTCATATAAGGAATGTACTGGTAAGGAATAGCAAAAGGCAATGCATCCAGTACTGCCATAAACATGTCGTGGGCAAATCCTGAGTAGCTGGGCACTCCCGTATGCGGATCCCATTCGATTTTGAAGAACTCGTCAAAGCCATCCTTCTTCGGAACCCCAATTCTTAGTTTCTTTCCTGTTATCGGCATCACCCAACCTTTCGGTGGCTTTAATGTATCTCCTGGCCAAGTAGGCGGCTTCAAATCATTGGCCGAAGCTGTATGAACTACCTTTGTTGATAGGTTCAGTTCGGGTGAAAGTCCTCGCTCCGAAGTCCAGTATCCAATGATTTCCTCATTTTGTCCCACAACATTAAAGATTTCGAATGCAATGGGATGAAGTGCACCGCTGGACAATTTAAATTCTCCAGTAAGGCCTTGAGATTTGGTGCTTAGGATTTTGTCGAGCAATTTCGGGCCCATCTCAGAAATCCCGATAGATGAGAAGTCGAGTTTGTTTCTGCTCATATTCGGCTTTAAGTATCTAGACTTTGCAGGATCCCATGCCATCTCTCCTGCTAACGCTAATGCTTTGACGGTGTCGTATGCCCATAAGCCAAATAGACTGAGATCAGCAATCTGGTCATGTGGATTTCTCTCGGCGTAAAGCTTCCTCCATCTCTCTTCAAAATTTCTACGCGACTCCGATAGTGGTACATGTGGCCTTACGCCTATAACACCGTGCATCGAGTCCAGAGCCTTGGAGATGAACGGGTCCAGCAAAGACGACAAACCATCAGTGACAATCCACGCAAACTCCTCTCTCATCATCCCCGCTTCACGTGCTAAAGCAAAGAACCTAGACCCAATCCCAACAGTCATATGAACCAGAAATACTCGTGTCTGCCTCGTCAACAAGTTATTGAGCTCTTTTACGATGTCAATATCTTCCGCAAATGGAGGAATAACGCTTCTATAAGAGATCCGAGCATCAACCTCCTGGAACGCGTCAACAAGATACGGGACCAAGCCGTTACCATATTCAGTGTCTTCATAAACAAGAGTTATTTCCCTCCAACCATAAGCTTGAACAACAGCCGCTAGAGCACCAACTTGTGAACTGTCGTTGTAGGCTGTCCGAACGAAATAATGGCTTTGTGTGGGAGAAAGGGATGGGCTAGTGGCTGAGAATGATATGATTGGTACTTGAGCTTTCTCTCCTAAGTCGATAACAAATTTGGCTTGTGAGGACCATTGAGGTCCCAGGATCGCATGGACTTCTTCATTCTCCATCAAGTCTAGAACTGTAAACACGATGTATTTGATTAAACAATTGATCTACCAAAAAAGTGGGATTGCTTGGACTGCTTCATTCTCCATCAAGTCTAGAACTATAAATATGGAAATTAGTTTGGGATAAATGTGAAATGAATGTACCAATTTTAGATTTTAGAGTAAATGGGGCATGACTATACTAGTGTGAAAATTTTTGAGGGATTAACCATTCCTATTATGAAAAAATTGGGTTGGTCCGGATCTTTGGGCCACCGGGCAATTTTCCACCGCCCTACTGGAGGCAGCATGGTGACAAGTTAGTGGTGCTGCCTCGATGACCCTTACAATACGGTTAGGTGCTTGTCGACATTGCTAGATAGAAAGAAGAGACTCGGCAGAGCACTAAGTGGTTCAGATTAGAGTTTAGGAACTTCACAGTGGGAATTTTAGAAGAAAAATGGCAATTAATAATTTATGCCAAATGCAATTCAACGTGTTTTAAAATACATATGTGATGGTGTTATTGGGCAAAAGAAGTCTTACATCCAAGATGGGATGTAAAATGGAGCAAGTGGAGCAACTGATATTGGCTCATGACTCATTGGCTTCAAGTGGATGTCGAATCCGACAGGACATGTTGACAGGCTCAAGTTCAAGCTCTATCTTGATGACCTAAGGCTTTTACGATCGGAGGTTTTTGTGTTAGAAAAGTCAGTGATGATGGAACGAGTCATGTGTAGAAAAGGAGGGTATGCGTGGTGGCTGAAAGGGTAAAAAAAGTTGACTTTGACCGTTTGAGTGTGTCTTACCCCCGAAGGCTGTTTGAAGGAAACGATACTAAAAAAGTCCAAACCTCTTGCATTAATACTAGGTAAATACTAAACATTTCAATTGGATCGATTTAATCATAATAATTTTACATTAATATCAATTCAGTACATCCAACTATTTTCAATCAGAAATTACTAACGTGGATACCAACCACCATACCTGACAAGGTAGACACTGATATGGACTTTTTTAATTTTCATTAAATTGTCAGTTTTTCTAAATTTTTTTATCATTTTTTCTTTTTTTTCTTTTTGTTTCTTGGTCATATTTTTTTCCCACTATAGTTGGCCCATTTATTGAAGCTAGCCATTGGGTGAGAGCCATGAAGCCCTCAATGACCGTTGGCAAGGGGCAAGGCCAACATCGCCATCTCTGGGAACTCAAAATTCCTCCCTCATGCTCGTCGAGCTCGTGGCTGAGCCTCCAAGCATAGCTTCACTACATCCCCCAACCTACGATGAGGTAACTAGGGTCGATGTCGAGGTTCTTAATGAGCTCAAGTGCTGCAGGAGATGTTGCAGGTTGGGGCTATGGTGAAATGTGCTTGGAGGCTCAGTCACGAGCTCAATGAACATGAAGGAGGGGTGTTGAGTTCCTGGAGATGGTAAGGCCAGGCAAGGGCCCCAACCCTCGCCAGCAGCCGACGAAGGCTTCACGACCCTCACCCAGTGGCCGGGTCGAGTGGACGAGCTAGCCACGATGGGAAAAGAAAAGATAAGAAAATGAAAGGAAAAATTTATAATAAAAAAAAATACTTTTCTGCCTATTTTACATTAAAACTCACTTCAGAACCATTTCATCGCATGTGTACTGATGTTGTTGATCAGACAAGGAGAAATCTTTACTAAATTAGTTGATGACAAGCTTTTGAAGTTCCAAAGAATCGAGATTCATAAGTGATAAGAGTTTGAAATTGTGAATGATCTAATTCATAGGTGCGAGCCCAATACGTCCAACACAAGCGACATAAGTGCGTGTATTTACCTGTTGATGCCGCATCAACAACGTTGTCCTTTGGATTTCTGACGAGAAGCGACAATCGGGTGCGGTAATCAGGGTGCGTGCCATAGAATTCAGAGTGCGCCATGGATATACAACTCTCCACCACCTTCCCCATGGGTGAGTTCATGCTGAAAACTAGCCCGACTCGAATCATTTCCTTTGCCGGGTTCTCTTCGGGTACGCGGGAGGTTTCAATAGAGGAGGCCTGGTGAAGGAAACATACCAGTGCAAGAATCAAGGAGCATGTCTGGCCCTCCATATTCTGTTTATCTCGGTTACTTTTGTCTATTGGTTACTTGTTGATTCCCGACTACTTATACTTTGTTTCCAGCTCTAAGCAGTGCAGAAATTTGGAAAGAAGTTTCCTAGAATTTGACCGTGCAAAGTGCACAAATTGTTTAATGGAAGTATGAATAAGACCAGTAGATTCACCGGAAGATTCGTAGATGTGGAAATAAATTGCCTTCTTTTCCTTGCAAATATCGAATGTTTTTTGCTCTCCTCTTTCGCAGTCAGCCAAAAAAAGAATCAATTGATTGGAAAATGTCATAGCGTTCCCCTCTGCTTCGCGTCTATTGCCATGTGGCATCAATGTAACCAATTGTTGGAGAAAAGCGTATGCCTCGCCCCTTCCAATATTACACAACAACATAATCTTTTTAGACAAGTGCACTAAAAATTCTAAAATTTGTCAACGAAGTGCAATTACATCCTAAAGTATATATTTTAAAGCTTATCATATTGGTATAATCGAGTTATTCTGTTAGTTTTGTCTAACTTAGCTAACAGAAAATATTGACGCGACCTGTTTTTCCTCCATCCTACTTGGCGATGGCATGACTAAACAATGTCTTTTCGGTATAAATATGATTTTTAATAAATTTCTTTTAAATTAAATTAAAAAGTAAGCTAAATTTATATTTAAAAAGGGGGTGAGAAACCAAGCAGCTGAGGGCTACAAGCCCTCGGCGCCACCACCGCATTGTCAGGAAGGTCACTTGCGATTAGCAAGAGTCACGCAATCACTAGCCGAGGCCATCCCCACCCTCGTTTGCCCCTCCCAACGATGGTGGGGCAATGTCAGCAAGGGCTTGCAGACTTTAGCCCCTTCATTTTTCACCCCTATCCTTTTTTTAAATTTAGCTTACCTTTTAATTTAATTTAACTATTTATATTAAAAATCGGATTTGGACCAAAATAGCGTTATTTTAGCTTTATGTTTCATGTTTTAGTCACATCATCGCTACATAGAAGAGAAAAAAATATGAAAAGTAGCCACCTTAGCATTTTTCATTAGCCAAGTTGAACAAAGTTAATAAAAAGACTTGATTACACTAATGTGATAAATTTTGAGATTTAATTACACTTTGACAAGTCTTAAGACTGCTGATACACTTATCCTTAATCTTTCCTAGTTTAGGACATCACATGTGCATCACACATATCCTTACATACTTTAAAACCTAGAACCTACCCTATTATAGGTTCCAATGTCAGTTTTAAATTTTACCCAAGTTCCACCAATATTCATAATTAAACGATTGTCGTAAATCAGTGCCTCAAATTATTACCATTTACCGCTACAATTCATTGACCACAATTCATAACGTTAACAAGGTAAAAATCTTAATCATGGATACCATCAAAGACAAAAGTATATACTAGTGATTCCAAATTACACAATTATCATCGGACACCATGAAATAACAAAGGACTACACTAAAATATAAAATAAGAAAAGCACAAAAACTTATCCTAGGTTCCCCATTAAAATCGATTCCCCATCAAAATTAATTCCTCAATTTTCGAAACCTAGAAATCATCTTAAAACCATACTCACCCCTAATTCGGATTTAGGCTCCCATCTTGGTAATATATTGGGCCTTTGCTATGCCTCCCAAGGAAAGTGTATTCACAAAATTGAAGATGCAAGTTGTAAGTTTCAAAATTTGCCGATGTAAATTATTGTCTGTAAATATGGACAATGAGTTTTTAAAATTGGTTTTGAGTTCGTTGCGTTTGAAAAGTTGGTGATGATGAACTTCTCTTATGTAGAAAAATCTTCTTTTTTCTATTTATATTGAGAGGGGGACAGAGAGATGGCGTGATGGTGAAGTTGGTTGGGTGGACCTTACGTTTGACAAGTCAATGATGATAAATCGTCGTTTGCCTACGTCCGAGGGGCAGGGAGAAAGGTGGAAGGAACGTACTGAAGTTGATGGCATATGTGACAGTTGAAAATTTCAAATTTGAAGCCAAGCGCATTTCTTGTTTGAAAAGTCAAATGACGATAAATTTATCATATGCAAACAAAATATTTTCTCCTACTTAAAAAAATGCCACCAATGATGATAAAGCATCGTATGCCTAAAGAATGCTCTTCAAAACTTGACATCCGAGGGAGAGGGAAAGACATGGAAGGAACGCACTGAAGTTGATGTTATATGTGATAGTTGAAAATTTCAAACTAGAAGTTTGTATCTCGTTTGAAAAGTCAAATGACGATAAATTTATCATATGCAGACAAAATATTTTCTCCTACTTAAAAAAATGCCACCAATGATGATAAAGCGTCGTATGCCTAAAGAATGCTCTTCAAAACTCGACATCCGAGGGAGAGGGAAAGACATGGAAGGAACGCACTGAAGTTGATGCTACATGTGACAGTTGAAAATTTCAAACTAGAAGTCTGTATCGCATTTGAAAAGTCAAATGACGATAAATTTATCATATGCAGATAAAATATTTTCTCCTACTTAAAAAATGCCACCAATGATGATAAAACGTCATATGCCTAAAGAATGCTCTTCAAAACTCGACATCCGAGGGAGAGGGAAAGACGTGGAAGGAACGCACTGAAGTTGATGCTATATGTGACGGTTGAAAAATTTCAAACTAGAAGTCTGTATCTTGTTTGAAATGTCAAATGATGATAAATTTATCATACGTGAACAAAATCTTTTCTCCTAACTTTTTTTTTGGAAAAAATGCCACTAAAAACTTCAAATTATACTTATCATGATACATTTATTTAAAAAAAATTATATATTAAAAAAAAACCAAACTATGTCCATTATAATACATATACTCAAAACTTTCTCTTTGTGATATAAAAACTCCAAACTTTTATTTATGTAATATATTTATCTTTCGTCGAGGTTTTATCTTATGACTTTTTATTTCATTAAAATCACAAGGACACCATGTCACACCGTTTGCTTTCTAACATCCATGTAGGCAAACTTTTAATGGTGCTCATTGAGGGAACCTTATAAAGAGCAAATGTATCACAAAAGTATAAATTTAGGATTTTTTGGATTAAAAAATATGACACATATGCTACGATGGTTATAATATGGATTTTTTTTTTTTTTTTTTTACTTTTACCCCTTTTTTGGGTGGAGAGAAAGAGAAAGAAATTTCTCTTAAGGGAGAAAGAAGGGATTAGATTCTCAAACATTTATTAGATCTTCCACTGTGCAGCCTAATACTAGTACTAGTACTAATATGATAGATATAAAAAATATTAGATGCCTAACACTAATAACAATACTTATACTAATACCAACACTAATGTTCATGCTAGATTCTCTTATTACATTGCATCATAATATTAGTTGTTCTATCAAAATTTATTGAGAGTTCATTAAACTATGTAGATTGATCCTTCCAAGCCAACTTGTCAGGCAATTCTAATTCACACTAAACCACTTCATTGTATGTGTATTAATATCATGATCAAACGAGGAAAAAGCATATACTTATATGGTTAGTGACAAGTATTTGAAGTCGTGAAGGATCAAGATTCATCAATGATAAGTGTTTGACATTTTGACTGATTAAATTCATGAGCACGAGCCAAATATGTCCCACACAAGTGAAGTAAGTGCGCAACTAAAGCCGAATCTGTAGTAATAGTTTGATAATCTACGATATTTAATTTTGGTAAGTCAAGGCCTTAATGGAAGAACAGTAACAACTCGAATAATATTGAATGTCACATTAACAATGTCCTCCCCTAGATCTCTGACTTGAAGTGAAAATCGGGTACAGTAAATGGCGTGAACGCTATAGAAATCGGTGAGCGCCATAGATATACAACTCACCACCCCCTTCATGACGGTCGAATTCATGCTGCGAACTAAAGTGACCTGAATCATTTCCTTTGCTGAGTTCTCTTTAAGTAGACCAGAGGTTTCAATAGTAGAGGCTAGGCGAAGGGAGCATAATAGTGCGAGAGCCAAGCAGGTTATCTGGCCCTCCAAATTCTGTGTATTATGGTTATGTCTGTCTATTGCTTTCCTTGCTAATTCCCGACTACCTATACATTGACGTTTTCATTTCCTTGCTCATTCGTCAAGATTTTCATTGTGTTCCGCCTAGGCAACCCGTGGGTAGAAAATCTGTAGCGAGCTCTAAGCATTGGAAAAATCGAAAGGTAGGTTCAAAGGATTTTATTGTCCGGTGGGTAAACATTGACTGATTTCATGCGAAAGTAGTGGTCCTTAGTCAAAGTAAAAGTCGAAATATATAGGAAAAGTCGCAGGTTGTGGAGATTCATCGTCTTTTCCTTGCAAATATCTAATGCTTTTGTCCCCTGCTTCGCAAAAACCCAAAACAGGAATCAATCAATTTGTGAGGCTCCACATAATCATGACGCGTGTTTTTGTTAGATTTGAAGCGTTCCGCTAAAGAGACGAAACGGAGAAGGCGATGGTCCGCCGTGTGTCCCCCGTAGATGCATCTGCTGAAAATACGGATGAGTAATGCCAAATTAGAAGGTGTTCACGACTCGATTCGAAAGCATCTTTTAAAGAATTTTGTGAATGAGTACATATAATCTTATTGAGTGCCCATTTAAAAAAAGAACTGCAATTTTCAATGGTTTATCTTCTGTGTTACGTGTAATCAATGGATTAGATTTCAAAACATTTATTTATTGACTTGTTCAATGTATTTTATAAATTTTTGTCCAATGTGCAATACCGTTCATGAATTTTAATTTATTCAGTATTATCTATGAACTTGAATTAATGAAAGGATTAAATCAATGAACTAAATTGAACATGTATCAAAAATTCAGCGATCCAATTGAATAATTGGATTAAAATTCATAGATCGCATTACACAATTAGAAATTCAGGAACGGTATTGCACATTAAGTCAAAGTTCAAGGACTATCCATGTTATTTTTATTTCCTATTATGCAATAAACTTTGGGTCAATCAATGCCATTCGAACTTTGGGATTAGTCTGCCCTGAACAAAGATTCAATTGAGGCTTGGTGGCTTGGTTCGAAGTTACTAGAGCTAGAAAAAATTGGGTCGATGTGGACCTTTGGGCCACCGGGCAATTTTCCACCGCCCTATCGGAGGGCGGCATGGTGACAAATTAGTGGCGCTGCCCGGTGACCACTACAAAATGGTCAGGTGCTCGTCTACACTAACAGAGCGAAGAGCCTTGATGGAGAACTAATTGTTTCAGATTAGAGTTTGCGGTGAGTTTAGAAACTTGATGAGAGAATTTTTAAAAGAAAAATGACAACTAATAATTTGTGTGAAATGCGATTCAGAGTATTTTAAGATACATGCCTGCTGAATTATTAGGCAAAAGAAGTCTTACATCAAACATGTGATATGAATTGGAGCAATTAATATTGGCTCATGACTCACTAACTTTAAGTCGGAGTTAGTGTGGCCGAACATGTTGAGGTCTCATATTTTGGGCTTTATCTTGATGATCTATCGAGCTTTTACTATGCCTCCCCAACAAGGTATATCCACAAACTTGAAAATACAAATTGTAGGTTAACTCAACAATCTCAATTATTGTTAGTGTAGAAATTGAAAATGATTTTTGTAATTAGATCGGAGCATTTTATGTTAGAAAAGTCGGTAATGATGAACCTATCATATGTAGAAAAATCTTTTTATTTATTTTTATTTTTTTAGAGAGAGAGAGAGAGGAGGAAGGAAGGCAGTGAAGTTGAAAGAGTAGAAACAATCGACTTTGACCGTTTGATTACGTCTTGCCCCAAGACTGTTTGAGTCGGTCTTACGTTTGAAAAGTCGATGATTCGATTTCTATCTCTATGTGGAAAGAATGGACTGAAGTCGAGGTTCGACCAAAAATAAAGAAGAAAATTCGAAGAAATATGTGACAATAGACAGAGTAGACTTGGAAGTCAAGTGCGTTTTCTGTGTAAAAAGTCTAATAATGGTAAATTTGTCATATGCGAGAAAAACCTTTTCTTTTTTGGGTAGAGATAGAGAGAGTTTCATGAAGTAGATGACGCCTAATATGAATACTACTACTAGATGCCTAATACAAATAGTAATACCTATACCAATACTAATTGCAAAGTTGTCCAAAAATCATAAACCAATTATATTTTTACCAATTTAGTCTTAAATCTTTCAATTTTGCCAATTAAATCCTAATCATTTTAACAATATGTCAATTGAGTCTATATAACCAATTATGATTGAAAATTATTAACGTGGATGCCAACCATCTTATATGGCACAGCCAGGGCTGACGTGATCATTTTTAATAATAGTTTAATTTTTTTGAATTTTTTTAGTTTTTTTTAATTTTTATTCTTTTTTCTTTTCTTTACAATAGGGGATGTGAAGCCCTCACTCTATGCCAATGAGGGTGTCCCAGCCCTCGCCTGTGACTGAAAAGGATTGGTTGGCAACTCTCGATGTCCCTAAGTTTCGAAACGAAAGTAAAGAAGAAAAGCAAAAAGAAAAAAAAAAATTAAAACTTAAACAATATAAAAAAATTATTAGAAAATATCTACGTCAACACCGGTTATTCTATGTCGACTATGCCACATAGGACGGTCAGCGTCCACATCAATAATTTTATATCAAAATTAGTCAGATAGACTCAATTGGCAAAAAAAAATAGGTTAAGTATTGAGAGATGAAGGAAAACCTCACCATTTGAGTTAATTTTTGGAATTAAAAAAGCCGAAAACCACTAATCATCTGATTACTAATAAGTCTAAACCCAACAGTCATTTAGGAGGGCCCATTATTGTTAGAGTTTATCCCACATCAGTTGTGGAAAGAACTAGTGGTCGATTCAAAAGTTTAAGGAAAAGTCTCATCCTTTAAAATAACTTTTAGGGTGAAAGAGACCCAAGACCACCAAAGATTTAGGACTCAATTGTTGAAAAGTTTAGAATTGAATCGATTAAAGTGTAATAGGGTTTAGAGCATTTTGGACAATTTTCCTCAATACTAATACTAACACTAGCACTAATATTAGATGCTCCACTTACATTGGACCATAGTACTAATATTATATAACTTTTAGATGCCCTCTCAGAAATTATTAGATACATTAAACTATGCAAATTGATCCTTTCAAGCCAACTTTTCAGTCTATTCCACATTAAAAACTCAAACTAGAATCGCTTCATTTTATGTGTATTAATATAGTTGATCAGACAAGGGAAAAAAACATAAAATAGTTGACAACAAGTATTTGAAGTTATGAAGAATCAAGATTCAATGATGATAAGAGTTCGGAATTGTGAATAATCTAATTCATGGGCGCGAGTCCAATATGTCCTACACGAGCGGCATAACTACGTGTATTTACCTATTGATGCTACATCGGTGATGTCATCCTTTGGATCTCTTACAAGAAGTGACAATTAGATATTGTAATTAGGGTTTGCGCTAAGAAAAATTAGAGCGCGCCATGGGTATACAACTCTCCACCACCTTCCCGATGGTCGAGTTCATTCTGAAAACTAGCACGACTTGGTTCGTTTCCTTTGTTGGGTTCTCTTTGGCGTACATTGGAGGATTCAATAGTAGAGGCCAGGTGAAGGAAACATACTATTGCAGGACTCAAGTAGTATGTCTGACCCTCCAAGTTCTGTGTATTTTCATGACTTCTGTCTATTGCTTCACTTGTTGGTTCCCGACTACTTATACATTATTTCCAGCTCTAGGCATGGGAAAATTTTGGAAGTTCCTGGAATTCGACTGTGCAATGTGCACAAATTGACTTAATTCATACGAAAGTAGCAGTCCTACGCTAAGATAAGTTCAGCAGATTCCCTGGGAGATTCGTGAATGTGGAAATAAAATGCCTTTTTTTATCTTGCAAATATTGAATGCTTCGCACTCATCCGAAAAAGGAAATAATTGGATTGGAAAATTCGTAGCGTTCCCTTCTGTTTCACGTCTAGGGTCATGTGGCATCAAAGTAGACAACCGTAGGAGGAACGAATATGCCTTGCCACTTTTACTTCGACACAAGAACATAATATTTCCTACTTTAAGACATTGCATGTGCATATACATGTGATTTCGACCGCATTAGCTATTCAATGGGCTGGCTAAATTTTGTGCTCCTGCGGGCTTAGTTCAAATAATTAAATTAGGCTTACATCTCCCCTTTTTAAGTCATTTCGATTATAATGCAAATTATATGGACTTATGACAATCAGGGGTCAAGATTGATATCTAATTTTCTATGCAATAAATGATTAGATTATTAGTCAAAATTTAAGTGTCAACAACATATTTTAGACTTGAAACATGAATTTTTGTCAAGGCAGGTTTGAGGTTATTGGAATCAAGAACCATACAGATCAACCCTAGAGCTGGCCTTTTGTTCCAACAAAGAATCACAAAGAGCAAGGAGCTAGAGAAGCCTCAATAGCTTATTTGTAACTCAAAAACTTAAATTATAAGTGCGACTAAGTGCAATCGGATATGTTGATGGGTTTGGGTGTGGGCACCTGTCATGGTAATATATCGGGCTTTTGCTAGGCCTCCCCAACAAAGTATATTCGTGAAATTGAAAATGCAATTTGTAAATTTCAGAATTTGACAATGCAAATTATTGTCATTATAAAGGTTGAGGATGATTTTTTAAAATGGTTCACGGTGCGTTGTGTTCGAAAAGTTGGTGACGATGAACTTGTCCTATGTAGAAGAATTCTTTTTTTATTGTAGATGTAGACCGAGCGATAGAGTGATGGTGGAACATGAAGTTAAGGGGAGGGTATACGTGGTGATTGAAAGAGGAAAGACAGTTGAGTTTGATTACTTGAATGGGTCGTACATTTTTTTTTTTTTTTATGGTCGAAAGTAGCGCTTGAATTTCATTCTTTGAAACGAGAATTACTAGGAAAGGATAAGTTGAAATCAGAACATAAAATATTCCAAAGGGGTTGCGGTGGTTCGATCTGCCAACCTGAGGGAAGGGTTTTTAGGCGAAAGGCTTTTGCTACCCAATCTGCAGCATAATTTTCATCTCTGGAATAGTGGGTTAGCTTTGCGTGGGGCACTTGGGCCAAAATCTGCTGGCACTCCTGTATCAGATCCTTCATGGCCCATGGTGCTTCTATCCGGCCCATAATGGACTCTACAACCGTGCAGCAATCAGTTTCACAAACTAAAGACTTCTTCGATTCTTGTACTTGCCCCACGTGAGTGTCATTCTCCTTCTTCAAGAAACTCAGTCCATGGAGCACAGCTCGGGTTTCCGCTTGTAGGGGTGAGGAGGCTTGGATGGCTTTGGTGAAGCCCTCAACGATTACTCCACTGGAATTTCGTAGAAGGCCTGCAACAGAGCTGGCCGATTCTCCTTCCACCCACGAGCAGTCGACATTCAATTTCAGGTTTCCTCCTTCCGACGCTGTCCAGCTCGTGGGTAAGTTATGTGCTGTAGTTGTTCTGTTTCTGGTGCTTCAGTTCCATCTTTTGAAGCTCCGACTTTGTGCTAGGGCGTTCGCCATTATGGCCTCTGTTTTTGGCTTCCTGTCACAGAAGATGTGGTGATTTCTATATTTCCAGATCTGTTAGAGCACCTCCACCATGAGCCCTTCATCCGGTGAGTCTGTCTTTACTTCAAAAAATTCTGCGAGCCATTTATCCATTCTGTTGGTCGATCGTGTGCTAGTACTGAGGTTCAAACTTGGATCTAACCATACTCTGTTTATTGTTTTGCAGAAGAAAAATAAGTGCTCGACTGTCTCGGGGAATTTGGAGCAAAGCAGACATAGTGGGTCAGGTAGGATTCTTCTCTGGTAAAGTTTTTCTTTTGTTGGGATAGCATCCTGGCAAAGGCTCCACAGGAACACTTTTAGCTTGGTGGGAATTGATAGGTGCCATAGCTTTGTCCATAGGGTTTTGGGAGGCTGATATGAAGTTGATGCCCTGTTTTTGTCTTGCTAATTGGAATGGTCATACACTTTGTTATACCCGCTTTTAACTGTGTAATTCCCTGTGTTGTTTCCAGTCCAAATCAGTTGATCTGGTTTAGTCTGCATCGTGATAGGTATGGATAAGATTTCATTCACAATTCTCCGTTCAAAAAAGTGATTCAGCACCGGTTCTTTCCACTCTCTTTTTTCCTCATCAATTAATTCCGCTACCAGTTGAGGCTCTTCTCTACTTTCTGGGCCTCCTAGCACACCCTGCGATAACCAGTGATCTTGTTGAATATTAATGGATTTTCCATCTCCCACTGTCCACCGAATAGCTGGTTCAATGGCATCCCGTCCCATTAGGATGCTCTGCCATCCCCACGAGGGTCTTTGGCCTTTTTTTGCTCGCCATAAGTTGCCATTAGAGAAGTATATACCTCTCAGAATCTAACTCCACAATGCTGCGGGCGATTGGGATAATCGACACGCTTGTTTTCCCAATAAGGCTTTGTTTAAAGTGAGCAAATCTTTAAAGCCTAGACCTCCCCTGTCTTTTTTGGACTTTAGGACCTCCCAACTCTTCCAATGTATGCCTTTCCTCGCTTCATTTTGCTTCCACCAGAACGCTGCTATTCTTTTTTCAATAGCTTGACAGATTGAGACAGGTATTTTAAAGATGGACATTGCTTAATGCGGCAGCGCTTGCACAACGGTTTTAATCAATATTTCTTTCCCAGCTTTAGACAAAAATTTCTCCTTCCAGCCCTCTAGCTTCATGTTTACTCGTGCCAAGATCCACGCAAACATTTCTTTTTTAGTTTGACCCCAATCAGATGGTATCCCTAAATATTTCCCCGTTCTTTCAATGCTTGGTACGCGCATTTCTTGAGCCATGTTCTCCTTTAAAGCTCGTGGACAGCCTTGACTGAAGAAAATGCATGACTTATTCAGATTGATTGCCTGCCCCGTCGCATAGCAATATTGGTTTAGTATAGCTGCTAGACCTTGACATTCTCTAATCGTGCCATCCATAAAGAAGATTGCATCATCGGCAAACAACAAGTGAGATAGAATTGGGCAGTTCCTGTTTAGTTTTATCCCCTTAAGACTTCCATCCTCTATTGCTGTGTTCATCATCCAAGAGAGAACATTGGCTGTCAGTATGGGAGATAACGGGTCTCCTTGTCAGATACCCCGAGTTGGGGTGAAATACTCTGTTGACTCGCCATTTACTTTCACATTATAAGTGACGGTTGTCACACATTGCATGATTAAATGGACCCATTGTTCACTAAAGCCCATATGTAGCATACTCAACTGAAGAAAGTCTCATTCCACTCTGTCATATGCTTTCTGCATGTCTAGCTTCAATATTGCTTGAAATTTCTTGTTCCTCTTCTTTACCCTCATTTGATGCAACATCTCTTAAACAATGAGGATATTGTCTTGTATTTGCCTACCTTGGACAAAGGCACTTTGTTCTTGTTCAATGATCTGTGGTAGCCAAGGCTTTAATCTGTTTGCCAATACCTTTGAAATTATTTTATAGCTGAAGTTACATAAGCTGATTGGTCGGAACTGGTTGATGCTTTCTGGATTTTTAACTTTCGGTATAAGTGCAATGTGTGTTTTGTTGAGGATGGGGTCAAGAGTACCTGATTCGAAGAAGTTCTAGACTAACAGCATCACATCCCCTTGTATATCATCCCAGAAGTGCTGGTAAAATTGCCCATTTAGACCGTCTGGTCCTGGAGCCTTTAGAGTGCCAAGCTGAAACACAGCCTCTTTTACTTCTTCGGGTGAAATGGTTGCCATCAAATCTACATTCATCTCTGTTGTCACTATTTTCTTGCATTGGTTAAGGATGGGTTGAATATTCCTGGAGCCCACCGATTCATAGAGAGAGTGATAATAATCTATTATATGTTGTTTAAGCATCTTGGGGTCTCTGCTCTAATTCTAGTCGTCAATCTTCAACATTGTGATTTTGTTTTGTTGCCGTCTTTGAACTGCTGTGGCATGGAAATATTTAGTGTTTATATCCCCCCATTGGAGCCAATTAATTCGGGACCTAAGTCCCCAATACATTTCTTCCTGTCTCCACAGTTGGTCTATTCTCTCTTTAATCTGCTGCATTTCTTGTTTGCTGGAATTTTCATTTTTGCTGTTTGTGAGTTCCGTGAGTCTTCTCTTCAGTGCTTTTATTTGAGAAGCTGCATTAGAGAATTTCTGTTTACTCCATTTCTCTAGCTCTTCTGTGACTTGATGGATTTTACATGTGAACCTGTTATGGTCTGTTGCCCAGCTTTCCATAATGACATCTCTACACTCTTTTTCTTCGAGCCAATATGCTTCAAATCTGAATTCTCTCTTTCTTTTGCTATGAACAGGGTGAAGTGAAAGTAGAAGGGGGCTATGATCTGAGCCAACCGCTGGTAACGCCAGAACTTCAGCATTTGGGAAGGTAACTTTCCATTCCATTGTACATACAGCTCTATCTAAGCGTTTTTTCACATTTTCTTCTCCTCCTCTATTGTTAGTCCATGTGTAGTTGCACCCTTTACTCTCCATATCCATGAAAGAGCATTCATTTAACATATCTCGAAAGGCTGCAATGCGATAGTAGTCTGCTTCCTTTTTTCCTTCCTTCTCCCAGTTGTACAAAATATCGTTAAAGTCCCCCATACATAGCCATGGAAGTCTGTTATATGTGGAAAAGCAGCAAAGCTGTTGCCATAATTGAATTCTCTCCTGGAAGTTTGTTGAGGCGTGAAGGAAAGTAATCCACATGTTTTGGCCACCTGTGGGATCCTCACATTCCATATCTATAAAGTGATGTGAACTGCATCTCGCATTTACTTGATATTCCTCTCTCCATAACAAAGCCAAACCACCCGCAATTCCTCTTGGCTGTATCAAGAAAGACTGTTGGTAATTAAGTCGCTTTTTCACCCTTTCCACCATCTCCTCCTTGTTTTTTTCGTTTCCATTAAGAACACCATACTAGGCCTTTCAAGAGCCACTAGGGCTCTGAGCTCCTGGAATGTCAGGGGGTTGCCCAGCCCCTGACAGTTCCAGCTCAATATCCTCATGATGTCTCTGGTGGCATATTAGGGCTAGCCACCAAAGCCCATTCTTTCCCTTCTTTCACCAGCTGGATAGGAGTCTCTAATAACTCCATTTCATTGATGAGTTGCAGGCTCGCTTCCTCAGCCTTCTTCTGTTTTTTTGCTCTTATAATTTTGGATCCCTTTCTGTTGCTTCCTCCTGTTTCAATCAGTCCTTCATCAGTAGAATCTAGCAAGTATAGCGGTTGTTTCCCTTTCCCTATTTTGCCTGCTGTCTCTCCTCTATCTTCTTCTCTAAGCTCATTGGATAATGGATTTTCTGCCCTTTTTTTGCTACGAGCAGGGCCAGTAGCATTTTCTAGTTCTTTTCTTCCCACAATTTGAAGAGTAAGTGATTGAATGGGGGTTTTAGGTATGTATTCCTCTCCTTCTTGAGTTAAGACGATGTTGCCATAGAAAGCTTCTCAATGAGGACTTTTTGTCCTTACCTCCGCTTTGAGCCAAGGCCATATTTCCCTGGCCTATTTTCTGCCCATTCTGTTTTCTCATAAGGAACTTCTTCACAATAGGAAGCATAATGCCCTAGTCGTCCACAGGAATAACAATAATGAGGGAGTCTTTCATATTTAAACTCCACCCATATCTGTTTTGCTCCAATCTTCACTAGAGCCCCTGTTTTAAGAGGAGCCGATAGTGAAATTTCAACTCTTGCTTTCCCCGTTTTATTTGGCACATTTCCTCTGTTTTCTAGCTGAATTTCTTTCACTTTTCCCACTTTTCCAGCAGTGGATATTTCAAATAATGGGTCGTACATTTGAAAAGTCAATGATGATAAATTTGTCGTATGTAAGAAATAGTTTGGAAAATTTTCAAATAAAAATCTAAAATGCCATCATTTTTTTAAATAAAAATTTGTAGTGAATCTTATTTTAAATAAAAATTTGAAGTATCCTCATTTTTTTTAAAGGGTTTGAAGTAGACTTTATTTCATATAAGGGTCCAAAGTGCAATATCAATCTTGAAAAAGGGTGTGACTTCACCGGCTAATCTAAGACATTTCTGTCATTTATTTTTTAAATTTTATTTTATTTTTCCCTTCTTTTTCACTTTTTCTATTTTTTTCCTTCCATGAAAAAACAAACTTAAAAAAGGAAAAAAAAAAAAAAAACACACACACACACACACACACCTACACAAATAATTTTAAAAACAAGTGGAAGGGTTAGGGCTAGCCCTCTTGTTTGTGGCTACCGCTCCCATCGTTGGTGGGGCTACAGCCATGGTCGATGGGGTCACTAACACCTTGGTAAGGGTCAACAACACTCGCCAACTAAAGGCCAAGGCCGAGTGGCCTTGGCTAGAACCTCACCAACGATGAGGTGGTGGCCATAAGGCGAGGGAGGGTTGCCAAGCCTCCACTTTTATTTTTTTTATAAAAATTTTAGCCTTTTTTCCCCTTTTTGGGTTTGTCTTTATGGAAAGAAAAAAAAAAAAGAAAAATAAAAAGAAAGAGAAAAAATGACAAAAAATTAGAAAAATATATAAATAATGGAAATGTCCTCGATCAGCTAGTGAGATCTAGCCCTTTTTTGAGACTAATATAACAATTTCAAGTCATTATTTGAAAAAAAAAAAACGAAGATACTTGTTGCTTTTATTTGAAATAAGGTTCATTTCATGTCAGTATTTGAGAAAACGATGATATTATTTCTTTGTTTTTTTTTTATGGAGAGAGAGACAAAAAGAGATCTTTCTTACTTTACCAAAAAAAAAAAAAAAAAAGAGATCTTTCTTAAGGGGAAAAAATCAAACTAGATTCTCAAACATTTATTAGATCCTCCTCTGCATAATAATAACATGTTGTAAGCCATAATTTTTAAAGGATTGAATCCCACAACAATTTATAAGTAGAGAAATAAGAAGCTGATGGCACCGTCACTCTTCCAAGAGCGAGATGGTGTAGTCTGTACCTCATTTTCCCAAGCAGATTGGAGTACTTACTTTTCCGATTTCTCTGGGAAATTAGAGTCCTAGTCGATTTACTTGTTAAACCGCAAATTCCTCTTATCTTTTCCTCTCTCTTTTTTTTTCTTTTTTGATAGGTATTATTGAGGGTTATCTAGTCTAGTCCCATTCCCACCATTGGAGCTCTCTTTTGCTTCTCTCACCCTTTAAATGCCATCTCTGCAACTGCAACTCATAGGGGTTATACTCTCTTTTTTCTTTTTTTTCCAATTTACCCACCTGCGACCGTAAGCAAGTGGTGGGCAAAGAACATTAGAAACTCCGTGCTGCTTCAGTGTTAGCAGATGCCCTTTCTTTACTGCCCCTCCTCCCATCAACTCCTCCCCTTTCCATAGCTCGTCAATTGGCAGTCCAATCCAAAGAGAGAAGAAGAGCACAAACTTAACTTCTCTGAAATGACCTAAATTGGCGGGTCTTCTCTCTCTCTCTCTCCACATCAGAATGAAGGCTCTCTTCATAAACAACCGTGTCCCCACGCTCATCCTTGAGTCCTTGAACTTGATCAGCACGTTGGACGGTAAGACCTTGAATCGATTCAACCAACTTTGCATCCTTAGCCTGAAGGACAACTCTATCTCCGACATTGCTCCCTACCTCTCCCGCCCAGTCAACCTCAACTCCCTCTGCCTAAACCACGATGCCTACTCCAGTGGCTTTGCTACGCTCTCTTGTACATGCCAGGATTGCATCTCTAGCGAGATACTAGGCAGTCAATAACCCCGTGATTTTCTTTCTCTTTAATATCAATAGATTTGTTTCTTTAGATACTAGACACACGTAAAATAAATGGTTTTCTACAACAAATCTGTGGTTTGGTTGCATGTCATACATAAAACAAAATGACTAGCCCAAATTGCACCGTTACTTGTAAAAAGTAACAATGTCGTTCTCTAATGTAGTCCTTCCAATTATTTGTTTTTTGTTTTTTCAAAATAAATTGTTATTCTTGCATGGATCATCTCTCCCTATGTGAAATTGATGCCTAGTGCTAATGCTTATACTTAGACTAAAACCAACATTGATAGAAATGCTGGATTCTCTCATTACATTGCACCTAATATTCGTTGCCCTATAAAAACTTATTGAGAGCTCATTAAACTATGTAGATCGATCCTTCCACGCCAGCTTTTCGGTCTATTATAATTCACACTGGAACCACTTCACTATAAGTGTATTAATATCGTGGATCAGACAAGATCAATTTAGTTACAAAATTAGTTAAGGACAGTATTTGAAGTAATGAAGAATCGATTCATCGGTGATAAGTGTTTGAAATTGTAAATGATCTAATTCACGCACACGAGCCTAATATGTTCCACACAAGTGACGTAAGTGTAGGGGTGAGCAAAAGGAACTATTGGGACTGGGAATTGCTCAAGCTAGACCGAACCAGTCGCATCTGAGCGGTTCTTGGGAGTGCCAGTCCGGCCCCCAGTTCCATATGTGGAACCGTCCACTTGGACCACCCGAACCGGATTTAAAAAAAAAAAAATATTGCAAATATGTAAAACTAAAATTTAGGGATGGTGAGGAGAACAGAAAGCAATGTGAAATGAGAAGGAATCACTAAGAAACGCAATCGAAGCGATACCTGATTGAGAACCTTCTGCACGGCATCATCGGAAAGGCCATTTTTGGAGGGGGCAACTTGATCTTGCACCGTCAGAGCTTGCTTCTACTTATGCTTTGGCTGGTGTTGGTGATGATTATGGTTGGGAATAGGACGATCATTGCATCCCTTGTGCAAGACCACGTCTTGATCTGCACCGCAATATTGATTGAGGGTGATGAGGCGAAAGCTAGAGGTGGGCATGGGGGTGGTGATACTAGACCGTGGGAGCATGGGGATGATGGAAATGGTTCTGCATCATAAGCAAGTGGAAGAGAGGGTTAGGGGTGGGGGGATAGATGTGGTGGAGGACGCTGGGAGGTAGGGACGGGAGGATCGAGAGGCGATGCTTGGGCGGGGGCGGGGGCGGGGGCGGGGGCTAGAGATTTGGGTGAGAGGAGCCTCGGGGGTTGGAGATGACTGGAGGATCCGCTACAAGAGAGAGTGGGATCCAAAGAGGAGGAGGAGGAAGAAGAAGTGGGAGAGTGATATTGAGGATTAGGGGAATCTAGCATTTTGAAGAAAGACTCTTGAGTCACCAGTTCCATTGGCCCATTCAAGAACCGGGCTGGACTGGTTGGTCCAGTCCAATCCGATTCCAGGGCTATCGGTCTAATTCTTGATTCTAGAAACTAGGACCACCAAAGCCAAACTACCCGAAAACCAATCACCCATACATTAGTGTGTGTGTATATATTTCTAGATGCCGCAACGAGAATGTCTGTCCCATGGATCTCTGACGTGAAGTGACTTAATATTCTTGCTAGTTATGACTTAATATTCTTTTCTTTTCCGATTTTAACACCTAAGGGCATGTTTGGTAACATGACAAACAATGCCTAATTCTATTTTTTTTATTTTTGGAATAAAAAAAGAATAAAAATCTGTTTAGTAACTTTTTATTCTTAGGAATAGATTTGGAAAGAATTAAGAAGTAGAAAAAAGTTATTTAGTTGTTCTTAAAAATATAATAAAATTACATAATAAAATTATATTAAAATATGATAAAATTATACAATAATACTAAAAAAATGCATAATAAAATTAATTAAAAATATAATGAAATTTTAAAAAATATTAAAAGAAATTTCAAAGAATATTAAAAAATTATGTTAAAAAATTATAAAATAACATAATAAAATTATATTAAAATGATAAAATTGTCTAATAAAATTAAAAATATAATAAAATAAAGTTATATAATAAATTTATTAGACAATTAAAAGAGAAAAATTATAATAAACGTATTTAAAAATTCAAAGAAATTCAAAGTCACAAAAAGGTTTAAGGGTTGTATCAAATGCATATTCTGGGAGTAGAAATTTTAGACAATTACTAAAGCCCTTCAAATACTAAGAATTTTGTCCAGGGACAAAATAAAAAAGGAATCATTTCTGATGAGAAATTATTCTCAAAAATAGAATAGTTACCAAACACATCTTAATTATACATTTTGAAAATTTGGGTACCTATGCGTCCACAGTGCTAAGTTTTGGCATTTGAGGTGTCCGCACCTCTATATTAGTCCAATGTAAATGCTAAGATCCTTAGATAATTTTTGCATTTGCAAAAATTATGCATGATTAGACTCGAGACCTTGGTCTTTTTCCTTTTTAGGTTTGTTTTCTCGAGACACGCGACAGGGGCATATTACTTATTTTACTAACACATATTTTCCTTATGACTTTTGGCCAACTCTTTTGCCTCTTTCGGAGAAGTACATTCTTTTCTAGAATACCCTTGGCTTGGTTTGAAAACCCAGTGATTTTCATATTCTGCCCAAATGTCTAAACAAAACATATTACATGTGACGTATATCAACCCAACTCAGCCCATTCTTGCAAAAGCAAAAGAAATATAAAAAGGCTAATATGTGCAAATACATAGCTAGATGTGCTGAATCGTTCTCATGCTGGATAAACCTCTCTATGAACATGATCTTCACTATTCAAACGTGTATAATGAGTACTAGCCTCTCTCCTTCATTCCGGAGTCCTCGTTATCAGTTCAACATCACGATTAGGAGAAGCTTCGCTACTTGGAATATGCGAGGTTGGAATTGTCGTAGATCTGTTTCTCTCCAGACAACCAAATAATCCGTGCTCGTGAAAAAAGTTGTCTGTAGTTTCCAGAAACTTGGACCAAAGGGAGCAATCAACAGCATGAGCCGCGCTCGAAGAAGGCCAATGAGAATAGAAGAATGAAACTACGTATATCAACACCGATGATACCGAGACGACCCCGGTGATGATGAAGAGCCCTCCAAAGCTGTACACACTCAGGCTAAGGTCGTCTGAAAAGATCGCAGCATCTTGATCTTGGCACGAACTTTGTCCGCCGAAGTATTTTCCTTCCATTGCGTCCATTTTCGCTTTATCTTGAGTGACATTCAGGATTGCCCTTGAAACGTGGGAGACCAAAGGGGACCCCAATGGAAAGGCCTGATGAATATTAGACATGTTAGCTCGCGGCTTTACCTGTCATTCAGATGTGTATCGATTGTATTTGGGTAGATGCAGGCATGTTACAACACGAGTACAAGCTTATGAGCATTTTCTTGGTCACATATACGTATGTATATGTGTGTATGTGTAAAGTAGAATTTCACCTTCAAGTACATCAGATTTCTTGAGTTCCTCTACAAAACACATTGGTCATGCTATAATAATATTAGAAACATCACATTAATGTGCAACATTACGGGTGCTTATTTCAAAGATCTGGTAAGAAACATAAACAATGGGAAAAAAAAAAAAAAAAAAAAGCTTATACTTACTGCAATTTATTTTCGGTCGGTAAAGTATAAAAATAATAATGGATCCACTGTCATGCAAAGTGAAGGTCTCTTAAGTATATAATACGCGAACCCATTGTTAATAGTATGGAGACCTATTTTGAGCATAAATACTCCTAAAAAATGGAAAGAAGAAGAAGGAGAAGAAGGAGGAGGAGGAGAAGCTTTTTTTGAATACAATTTTATTTGTGGTAAGTTGAAAATGAATAATAATATATCTATCTTCATGCAAGGTGCATATATATATTCAAAATTTTATTTGTGGTAAGTTGAAAATGAATAATAATATATATATTTTCATGCAAGGTGTGTATATATATATTACTCGAGAATGCTAAGTTTAGCTAGGACAGAGAGAAGCTTATATTGAATACAATTTATTTGTGGTAAGTTGAAAATGAACAATAATATATCTACTTTCATCTAAGGTGCATATATATATATATATATATATATATATATATTACTCGAGCATCCTAAGTTTAGCTAGGACAGAGAGACTTACAAAGGCAAACCCGTCAGTTTTATAGGTTGCTCCTACCACTTTGTACTTGTTGCGGTATCGGGCAAGGAAGAGTTTTATGTACGGCAATTCATCAAAGATCGCCGACACTCCTCCGTTTTTGCTTCCCTTCGACAGTGCCTCGTGGTATTCCTCCGGCGAACCATAAGGAATCAATCTGGATGCATCGAAATTGAGCTGCCTCACGAGAAATTCCCTCACGTAAGATTCTTTTTGATAACCAACGAAATGGGGATTCCTTATCAAGTCTTGCACGTCCACAAACTTGGGCGTGAAACGTTGCACGGTTAAAATTGAAGCTAAACTTGCAGTATAACTCTGAGTCAGGATCAGCACCACGAATACCCATACGATGAGCACAGGCCTTGTCAAGTTGTTTGCAGTCTTCTCCCCTACATCAACATAAATCAGAGTAAAAGGCAATTTTATGATGAAAATCATAACGACGAACGAGGCACGGCAGATTTGAATGGACTTACTATGAGCAAACACCAACGTAGAGACGGAAAACCAGAATATTAAACCGATTTGTTGTCTAGGACGACCCCTAAACTCTTCATTTGTTCGACGTTCGAGGAGCCACACGACAGATCCAGTGAAAATGGAGGCCAAAACAGTCGTTAGCCAGAGATTCCAACTCAATGGTTTTATGAAGATCCACGTGTTCCTCCGCTCATCATCCTTAATGGCAACTACCATTGTGACATCCCGATTTTCCAATTCTATTTTCAATAAATTGAGACGGGCATTTCGTTGGCACGCATATAGTTCTTTTCCTTGAGTCGGCCACTCATGTGAAAACTAGTTTATCGAGTGAAGCCGCTAAGAGGTTCTAATGCATCAGACTCGACAATTTGATCAGGAAGCGACCTTTCGACCGAGCTAATCTGCAAGGGTCATTACGGCACATATAAAAGTCGATTAGAGACCGGAGATAGGTCGACTCGAGAGGCATGTGATCGAGTGTGGGTGATTCCACCGGAGCGCATAATCCTTGTCGATCGACTTTGGACCGACTTTTCTATCGATTGGGTACCCTGTGTTCGAATTTGAAACCTTGAGATTACCCCGACAACCGTAAGTCGCCAATGTTTCAAAGATGTACATTGTGGCTTGAGATGATCAACCACAGGTCAAATGCATGAAAATTTCTAAAGGCTACCCGGTAAGTTGGGCCGCGCTAGTATCGTGCCAAAGTGAAATTAACCGTGAGATTGAGCCCGAATTCAGAAATTGGAAGTCTGGGTGTGTCACAAATCATTTCAAGATCATTGAATCATCTTTGGAAAAAATTTTCATGCAAGCCGAGCTTCTCAGCAAAATAATCAAGAAATGACTAATTTGGCTCGAGAATTTTAGTAGGCCCGCTTTTGGTCGTACTTTTGGGACTTAAGTTGGTTTTATGGACAAGTGAAGATGTTAATTAAAGTGTGGTGACATTGGATTAATTTTATGGACTTCAATTTGATTCAATTGGAAGAGAATCAAGTGAAATTGGAGAATTCGTTGACAATAATTGGGACCCGCGGAAAATGGAAGTGGGCCCGTTGAATATTGTTGTGGGGAGGGATTTGAAGTTAGTGGAGTATGACATCATGGATGATGTCATGGTGGGCCATTTTGTGGGATTAAAGAAAGGCAAAAAGAAAAGAAAATTGGCCCCCCACTCCTTCTCTCTCCTCCCTCTCTTCTTCTCTCTCTCTCGTTGGCTTCTCCTTCATCTTCATTGTGCGAAGACCAGAAAATTGCAGAGAAGAAGGAGCTGCAGCCATGGTCGTCCGCTCCCGCTCGCACGCCGCCGTCGCCGCCGTCGCCGTGTGTCCGCCTCGCGCCGCCCGTGCGCCGCTCGCCGGTCCGCTCGCGCCCGCGCTCGCCCGCGCTTGGCCGACATCCCGAGCTGCTGTTCAGCTCGTGCGAGAGCTACCGGAGCTCGTCCCCGCCGCCGTGAACCGCCGTTCGTCGCCGCCGGAGCTTCGCCTTGCCTCCGCCGCCCTTGGCCGCCTCAACCGGCGCCGGATCCGCCCATTCTCGGCCTCAAACCGCCATGGACAGCAACCCAGAAAAATGGGTATGCAGCGGCTTCGTGGCCCGTTTTGGCCGCCTTCCCGAGCCCGGATGCTCGGCCCGCTTTGAGGAAAGTCGATCCTCGCGTCGTCCCCGTCGTTTTGGTTCGCTCGGCTCGTTAATCCGGTGAGTTTAACTCACTAAATCTTGATTAGAGGGTTAATGATGTCCTAAGTGTGCTTAGTCTAAGTTAAGTAAGATTAGGTTGGTAGATTAGTTTATTCAAATATGGATTAGATTAAGTTGTTTAATTAAAGTTAAACATGTTTAGTTTAAGGGTTGAGTAGGTTTATTTTTAAAATAAGCCTTGATGTGACATAAAGGAATTTACTTTTGATTTATTTAAATATTTCGAAATTATTTAATAATTTAATAATATATCATTATTCGAAATTATTAAATATGATTATTTAATTATTTTCGGAATAAATTTAATTATTTATTAAATTCCGAAAATTTTGTCGGGACATTAAATTCTCAGAATTTTGTGCCGGTCGCTGCTGTGTATTCGGATTTTGAAATCGATGGTCGGATATTATAAATTGAAGGTGGATTGCGAAAAATATGAATATTATTATTTAATTAATTTTCGGAATAAATTTAATTATTTATTAAATTCCGAAAATTTTGTCGGGACCGATTGCTCAGAATTTCGTGCCGGTCGCTACGGTGCATTCGGATTTTGAAATTGATGATTGGATATTATAAATTGAACATGGATGATGAAAGATATGGATATTATTATTTAATTAATTTTTGGAATAAATTTAATTATTTATTAAATTCCGAAAATTGTCGTTGGGACCCTATTTGCTCAGAATTTCGTGCCGATCGCTGTTGTGCATGTAGAATTTGAGTTTGATGATTAATTGTGGCAAATTGAGTGTGATTGTGATAAATATGAATGCTTTATAGAATCCTAAGTGTGGAAATTAATGGGAGATTGGCCGTGATTAACCACCTATTAGAGGTCGTGCCCAGTGAGGCCGTGATTAACCACCGATTGGAGGTCGTGCCTAGTAGGGCCGTGATGGACCACCTATGAGAGGTCGTGCCTAATAGGGCCGTGATGAACCACCTAAGAGAGGTCGTGCCCAGTGGGGCCGTGATTGACCACCTATTAGAGGTCGTGCCTAGTGAGGCCGTGATGGACCACCTATGAGAGGTCGTGCCAAGCGAGGCCGTGATGGACCACCTATGAGAGGTCGTGCCTAGAGAGGCCGTGATGGACCACCTAATTAAAGGTCGTGCCGAGTGGGGCCGTGATTGCCACTGGTTGTTAAACCTTCCTATAGGGCCGTAATTGAGAGCAATGATTGATTTGCTAGAATGACATGTAATCGGCCGAGTCGATTGATCGCTGAGACGATCCAAGTGGTTGAATTGTTTGATAATGTGATTGTGACATGGTTGTTTTGTTATCATAATTGCACGTGGTTGAATTATATAAATTGTGCTAACCTGCAGATGGAGGCTAAGGCGAGGTAAGTCTTCTGTGTGACGTGGCTAGGCCACCCGGGGCGTATTTTCTTTCTAATAGGGGTTTAGGGGTTGAACTTGCGAGACATCGTCTCATCCCGGTTGTGGGATTAAAATTTCAGGTCCCCGGTGGACGGAGCGACCGGATAGCTTTTGGTTGGCCTTGAGGAGTTGCAGAGGTGAAGTCTTAAGATTGGAGAATGTGTCCGACTTGTAGGTCGTAGGACAATTCATTTTTAAGAGCCGGTCTTTTATAGACTTTTGGCCGTAGACCTCTGTTTGTAATTCTGTTGAATTATGAAAGTGTTATGTTGTGATTTTGTTTCCTGCTTTTCTATCCCGTATTTTATTGTCAGGGGTTTTATAATACGTTCCGCTTGCGCAATATTAAATGAATGGGGTCGGCGACACTACCTGGGAATGTCGCATTCGAATGACCATGGTGGGATGTTGGCGCGCTCGAGGTTCGGGGCGTGACAACCATTGCTAAACCAGATTCTGAGTAGTGAAGTGTAAAATCAACGTCGGATGAGCAATACGCGACGATAGTTGTGTCTCCTACAACTGCATCGAATTTCTGCATCATCATGTCCCATAAACTTCAATATACATTGCTAATTCACATTTTTCTGAATGAACATGTTAGTGATATTTGTGCACACAGCGCCTGCCAAACAAGCCAGGTATAGGGGTTCAAATCCCCATCTTCTCAAGGAGGGATGGGGTGGGGATACGTAAGTTTCAGAAGTGAGTT
The DNA here is from genome assembly GCA_016097545.1 of Eucalyptus victrix. NCBI lineage: Eukaryota > Viridiplantae > Streptophyta > Magnoliopsida > Myrtales > Myrtaceae > Eucalyptus > Eucalyptus victrix. Next base: position 34,590,511 of record CM027837.1, read on the forward strand.
TCAACTCCCACACCTTGCAAGAGGCAGGGCAAAAGTCTGAGAGTAAGTATAGAGTAGGAATAGAGTAGGACTAACAAAAAAAAAGAAAAAATAAGCCAGGTATATTAATGACAGTGTGCCTAATTATGTTGTGTGAACTACTTCTCGGCAAGGATATTTTAGCATGTAGAGGACAAAAGCTCAAACAAGATTCAGAAAGATTGCACTTAATAATGAGGACAATCGCGTATTCCTTTTTTCACCAAGTGATTTATCAAGGAACGGCAGCGTAAAAATTGTAAAGCATCGACAAACCTGACGTTTAATTTCATTCAACATATCGTCGTAGGTTCCTGCACTTTGCCTACTCGCATTCATGTAAGGAATGTACTCGTAAGAAATAGCAAAAGGTAATGCATCCCGTACTGCCATAAACATGTCGTGGGTGAATCCTGAGTAGCTCGGCACTCCTGTGTGCGGATCCCATTTGATTTTGAAGAACTCACTAAAGCCGTCTTTCACTGGAACCCCAATCCTTAGTTTCTTTCCTAATATCGGCATCACCCAACCTTTCGGTGGCTTTAATGTATCTCCTGGCCAAGTAGGTGGCTTCAAATCGTTGGCTGAAGCTTTATAAACTTCCCTTGTTGATAGGTTCAATTCAGGTGAAAGTCCTTGTGCCAAAGTCCAATATCCAATGGTTTTCTCATTCTGTCCCACGACATTAAAGATTTCGAATGTAATGGGATGAAGTGCACCCCTGAGCAATTTAAATTCTCCAGTAAGGCCTTGAAATTTGATGCTTAAGATTTTGTCAAGCAATTTCGGGCCCATCTCAGAAATCCCAATAGATGAAAGGTCGAGATTGTTTCTGCTTGTATTCGGCTTTAAGTATCTAGACTTTATAGGATCCCATGCCATCTCTCCTGCCAATGCTAATGCTGAAACTGTGTCATATGCCCATAAGCCAAAGAGACTGAGATCAGCAATCTCGTAGTGTGGATTTCTCTCGGCATAAAGCTTCCTCCATCTCTCTTCAAAATTTCGGCGAGACTCCGATTCTGGTACATGTGGCCTTACGCCTAGCACACCTTGCATCGAGTCCAAAGCCTTGGAGATGACCGGGTCCAGTGAAGACGACAAACCATCAGTGACAATCCATGCAAACTCCTCGCTCATCATCCCCGCATTACATGCTAAAGCAAAGAACCTAGACCCAATCACAGCAGTCATATGAACCAGAAACACTCGTGTCTGCCTCGTCAACAAGATATTGAGCTCTTTCACGATGTCAACATCTTCCGGAGATGGAGGAATAACGCTTCTATAAGAGATCCGAGCATCCACATTTTGGAATGCGTCGACAAGGTATGGGACCAAGCCGTTGCCATAGTCAGTGTCTTCATAAACAAGAGTTATTTCCCTCCAACCATAAGCTTGAACAACAGCCGCTAGAGCATCAACTTGTGAACTGTCGTCATAGGCTGTCCGAACGAAATAACGGCTCCGCGTGGGAGAAAGGGATGGGCTAGTGGCTGAAAAGGATATGATTGGTACTTGAGCTTTCCCTCCTAAGTCGATAACAAATTTGGCTTGTGAGGACCATTTTGGACCCAGGATCGCATGGACTTCTTCATTCTCGATCAAGTCTAGAACTGTAAACACGATGTATTTGATTAGACAATTGATCTACCAAAGAAAAGTGGGATTGCTTGGAGAACCTCTCTTTTAGCAACAAAGAACCGCAAGCTTGGAACGATAACAAGCCCGGCGGGCCCAGTGTTCGTAATAATATAAGCCTGACCCTGAAGGCTTTGAGCTTGTTATCTCTAGGCTAGGTCGATGCTAAGCATTTCAGCCAACACAGTAATTGATCGGGCCAATTCAGTATAGTCCAGGCTAATCCCAAAGTTTTCAAGAGAAAATAATATAAATGATCTATGAATTTTGATCTATGTACAATATCGTTCTTGAATTTTAAATTTGTTCAATATATGGTCCAACGTGCAATCCAAACCCCGAACTTTCATCTAATATTCAAAGTTGCCATGAACTTTTAAACATTTTTATATGTTTAGGGACTATACTAAACATTTATCAGTAGTTCATAAACCACATTAATTGACTTAGGAGGCCAAGCAAGGGCCCCAAACCTCGCTAGCAGCCGGTGAGGGCTTCTAAGCCCCGATCAGTGGTCGGGTTAGGTGAGCGAGGCAGCCATGGTGGGAAAAAAGACAGAGAAAAGAAGAAAGAGAAAAAAACTAATAAATTAACATTTTTGGAAAAATAAAAGGACTTCATTAACTAAATCGTGCCACATACGATTACCAGCATTTGAGTTAGTAATTTCTAGCATAAACTGCATGGATGAATTAAATTGATACTAATGTTAAAAGATTTATAATTAAATTAAAATTTAAAGAGTTAGGATTAGATTAGTATAAATGCAATTGATTTAAGATTTTTTTTTTTTTGGTATTTTTCCACAGTTTGAGTCAATCTTACCTTTGAAAAGTCAATGATTTCATTTCTATCTCAATGTTGAAGGAACGTAGCGAAGTCGACGGAATATGTGACAGTTGATAGAGTAGACACTTGACTAGTGTGTTTTCTGGTTGAAAAGTCAAATAATCATAAATTTGTTATATGCAGAAAAATCTTTTTATTTTAATGTCGAGAGATCGAGAGAGAGAGAGAGAGAGAGAGAGAGAGAGAGAGAGAGAGAGAGTTGCATGAAGTAGATGTCGTCTAATACTAATACAAATACTATAGATATTACAGATATTAGATGCCTAATACTAAACATTTTTATATTTTTAGGGACTATACTAAACATTTATCAGTAGTTCATAAACCACATTAATTGACTTAAGAGGCCAAGCAAGGGTCCCGAACCTTGCTAGTGGCTGGTGAGGGCTTCTGAGCCCTCGATCAGTGGTCAGGTTAGACGAGCGAGGCAGCCATGGTGGGAAAAAAGACAGAGAAAAGAAGAAAGAGAAAAATAATAATAAATTAACATTTTTGGAAAAATAAAAGGACTACATCAACTAAATCGTGCCACATACAATTGCCAGCATTAGAGTTAGTAATTTCTAGCGTAAAATGCATGGATGAATTAAATTGATACTAATGTAAAAAGATTTATAATTAAATTAAAATTTAAAGAGTTAGGATTAGATTAGTATAAATGCAATTGATTTAAGATTTTTTTTTTTTGGTGTTTTTCCACCATTTGAGTCGGTCTTACGTTTGAAAAGTCAATGATTTGATTTCCATCACAATGTCGAAGGAACGTAGCGAAGTCAACAGAATACGTGACAGTTGATAGAGTAGACCTAGAAGTCAAGTGTGTTTTCTGGTTGAAAAGTCAAATAATCATAAATGTCATGCAGAAAAATCTTTTTATTTTAATGTCGAGAGATCGAGAGAGAGAGAGAGAGAGAGAGTTGCATGAAGTAGATGTCGTCTAATACTAATACAAATACTATAGATATTACAGATATTAGATGCCTAATACTAAACATTTTTATATTTTTAGGGACTATACTAAACATTTATCAGTAGTTCATAAACCACATTAATTGACTTAAGAGGCCAAGCAAGGGTCCCGAACCTCGCTGGTGGCTGGTGAGGGCTTCTGAGCCCTCGATCAGTGGTTAGGTTAGACGAGCGAGGCAGCCATGGTGGGAAAAAAGACAGAGAAAAGAAGAAAGAGAAAAATAATAACAAATTAACATTTTTGGAAAAATAAAAGGACTACATCAACTAAATCGTGCCACATACGATGGCCAGCATTGGAGTTAGTAATTTCTAACATAAAATGCATGGATGAATTAAATTGATACTAATGTAAAAAGATTTATAATTAAATTAAAATTTAAAGATTTAGGATTAGATTAGTATAAATGCAATTGTTTTTCCACCGTTTGAGTTGGTCTTACGTTTGAAAAGTCAATGATTTGATTTCCATCTCAATGTCAAAGGAACGTAGCGAAGTCGACAGAATATGTGACAGTTGATAGAGTAGACCTAGAAGTCAAGTGTGTTTTCTGGTTGAAAAGTCAAATAATCATAAATGTCATGCAGAAAAATCTTTTTATTTTAATGTCGAGAGATCGAGAGAGAGAGAGAGAGAGAGAGAGAGTTGCATGAAGTAGATGTCGTCTAATACTAATGCAAATACTATAGATATTACAGATATTAGATGCCTAATACTAAACATTTTTATATTTTTAGGGACTATACTAAACATTTATCAGTAGTTCATAAACCACATTAATTGACTTAAGAGGCCAAGCAAGGGTCCCGAACCTCGCTGGTGGCTGGTGAGGGCTTCTGAGCCCTCGATCAGTGGTCAGGTTAGACGAGCGAGGCAGCCATGGTGGGAAAAAAGACAGAGAAAAGAAGAAAGAGAAAAATAATAACAAATTAACATTTTTGGAAAAATAAAAGGACTACATCAACTAAATCGTGCCACATACGATGGCCAGCATTGGAGTTAGTAATTTCTAACATAAAATGCATGGATGAATTAAATTGATACGATGTAAAAAGATTTATAATTAAATTAAAATTTAAAGATTTAGGATTAGATTAGTATAAATGCAATTGTTTTTCCACCGTTTGAGTTGGTCTTACGTTTGAAAAGTCAATGATTTGATTTCCATCTCAATGTCAAAGGAACGTAGCGAAGTCGACAGAATATGTGACAGTTGATAGAGTAGACCTAGAAGTCAAGTGTGTTTTCTGGTTGAAAAGTCAAATAATCATAAATGTCATGCAGAAAAATCTTTTTATTTTAATGTCGAGAGATCGAGAGAGAGAGAGAGAGAGAGAGTTGCATGAAGTAGATGTCGTCTAATACTAATGCAAATACTATAGATATTACAGATATTAGATGCCTAATACTAAACATTTTTATATGTTTAGGGACTATACTAAACATTTATTAGTAGTTTATAAACCACATTAATTGACTTAGGAGGCCAAGCAAGGGCCTCGAACCTCGTTGGCGGCTGGTGAGGGCTTTTGAGCCCTCGATTAGTGGTTGGGTTAGGCAAGCGAGGCAGCTATGGTGGGAAAAAAAAAAACAGAGAAAAGAAGAAAGAGACAAATAATAATAAATTAACATTTTTGGAAAAATAAAAGGACCATATCAACTAAATCGTGCCACATACGATTACCAGCATCTAAGTTAGTAATTTTTAGTGTAAAATGCATGGATGAATTAAATTGATACTAATGTAAAAAGATTTATAGGTAAATTAAAATTTAAAGACTTAGGTTTAGATTAGTATAAATGCAATTAATTTAAGATTTTTTTTTGATGTTTTTCCACCGTTTGAGTCAGTCTTACGTTTGAAAAGTCAATGATTTGATTTCCATCTCAATGTCGAGGGAACATAGCGAAGTCGACGGAATACGTGACAGTTATAGAGTAGACCTAGAAGTCAAGTGTGTTTTCTGGTTGAAAAGTCAAATAATCATAAATTTGTCATATGCAGAAAAATCTTTTTATTTTAATGTCTCGAGAGAGAGAAAGAGTTTCATGAAGTAGCTGTCGTCTAATACTAATACAAATACTAGAGATATTACAGATATTAGATGCCTAATACTAATATTAATACACAGACCAGAAGAAAAAACTAATACTAGATTCTCTACTTACTTTGGACCATAACACTAATTCTATAACTATTAGATGCCCTATTCAGAACCTATTTAGAATTCATTGTACAAGTAGACTGATCCTTCCAAGCCAACTTTTCTTTCTATTCTACATTAAAAACTCACGCTAGAACCACTTCATCGTATGTGCATTGACGTCGTTGATCAGACAAGCAGAAATCTTTACTAAATTAGTTGATGACAAGTTTTTGAAGTTCCGGAGAATCAAGATTATTGATGACAAGAGTTTGAAATTGTGAATGATCTAATTCACAAGTGCGAGTCCAATACATCCAACATAAGCAACATGAGTGCATGTATTTACCTGCTGATGCCGCATCGACGACATCGTCCTTTGGATCTCTAATGAGAAGCGACAATCGGGTGTGGTAATCAGGATGCGCATCATAGAAATCAGAGCGCGCCATGGATATACAACTCTCCACCACCTTGTCCACGGATGAGTTCATGCTGAAAACTAGCCCGACTCGAATCATTTCCTTTGCCGGGTTCTCTTCGGGTACGCCAGAGGTTTCAATAGAAGAGGCCTGGTGAAGGAAACATAACATTGCAAGAATCAAGTGGCGTGTCTGGCCCTCCATATTCTGTGAATCTCGGTTACTTTTGTCTATTGCTTCACTTGTCGATTCCCGCCCGACTACTTATACTTTGTTTCCAGCCATAAGCATTGCAAAAATTTGGAAGGAAGTTTCCTAGAATTTGACCGTGCAATGTGCACAAATTGACTTTATTCACATGAAAGTATGACTAAGACCAGTAGATTCACCGGAAGATTCGTAGATGTGAAAGTGAATTGCCTTCTTTTCCTTACAAATGTTGAATGTTTTTTTCCTCCTCTTTCGCAATCAGCCAAAAAATAAATCAATTCATCAGAAGATTTCCTAGCGTTCCGCTCTGTTTCGCATCTATTGCCATGTAGCATCAAAGTTAACAATTGTACGAGAAAGGAACATGCCTCGCCACTTCCAATTTACACAAGAACACAATCTTTTAGGACAAATGCACTAAAATTCCTAAAACTTGTCATAAAAATGCAAATATGTCCTAAAGCATGCAAAAAGTATGATTAAATATTAAAACTTATCAAATTTATATAATCAAGTCCTTCATTTAACTCTATCTAACTTAACTAACAGAAAATCTTGATGTGACTTTTTTTTCCCTATCTTACATGGCAATGACATGACTAAACAACATTATTTTAGTTTAAATATAATTTTAATACAATTTCATTTAAATTAAATTAAAAGAAAGCTAAATTTATATTTAAAAAGGGAGTGAGAAACTAGGCGACTAAGGGATACAAGCCCTTGGTGCCACCTCCCCATCACCGGAATGTCACTTGCGATCAACAAGAGTCGCAAGACCACTGGCTAGGCCATCCCCACCCTCGCCAGCCTCTCTCGATGATGGTTGGGCAATGCCGGCAAGGGCTTGCAGACTTTAGCCACTTAGTTTCTTACCCCTCTCCTTTTTTAAATTTAGCTTACCTTTTAATTTAATTTAATTAAAATTTGTATTAAAAATCAAATTTGAATCGAAACATCATTGTTTTAGCTTTGTGTTTCATGTTTTAGCTACATTATCGCTACATAGAAAAGAGAAAATATTAAACATAGCCACCTCATCATTTTCCATTAGCCAAGTTGAACAGAGTTAACAAAAAGATTTAATTGCACTTTCCGATTACACCAATGTGACAAGTTTTAAGGTTTAATTGCACTTTCCTAATAAGTTTTAGGACTTCCAATATACTTACTCTCAATCTTTCGCAGTTTAGGACATCACATGTACATAGCAATGTGATTTTCAGCCATCTTAGATTTTCAATGGGCTCACTTATAACTTATTAACTTAAATTATTTACTTAAATTATAAGTGAGAGTAAGTCCATCAAGATATGTTCGGATAAGGGGTGAGAGGTTCTAAGATCGATGCAAGTTCCACCTGGAGCCTATCCATCTAAATTGGTTTCCAAATTTTTAGAACTTGAAACTTACCTTACATACTTTAAAATATATAACCTACCTTGTTATAGGTTTCAAGATCAGTTTCAAGGTCTATTTAAGTTTTATATATATTCTTGATTAAACGATCGTAGTAAATCAGCACCTAATTATTATCATTTGCCACTACAATCCATTAAACACAACTCATATTTAAACATACGAAAATTATGAAACATTAATAAAGTAAAAATCTTGATCATGGATACCACCTAAAAGAGAAACTCAAACTAGTGATTCCAAATTACACAGTCATCATCGGACACAATGGAATACTATAGGACTGCATGAAAATATTAAATAAAAACAATACAAAGACTTGTTCTATGTTCCCCATCAAAATTGATTCCTCATTAAAATCAATTTCTCAATTTTTGGAACTTAAAATCTACTATGGAACCATGTTCACCCTTAGTTCGGATGTAGACTCCCATCTTAGCAATATATTAGGCTTTTGCTATGCCTCTCCAGTAAAGTGTACTCACAAAATTGAAGATGCAAATTGTAAGTTTCAAAATTTGACGATGCAAATTCTGGTGTCTGTAAATATTGAGGATGAGTTTTTAAAATCGGTTTAAATGCATTGTGTTTGAAAGTTGGCGATGATGAACTTGTCTTATGTAGAAAAATCTTCTTTTTTAATTTGTTTATTTTGACAGGGAGACTAAGAGATGGAGGGATGGTGAAGTTAAGTAGGAGGATACGCGTGATGGTTGAAAGGGGCAAAACAATTGCGTTTGACTGCTTGGGTGGGTCTTACGTTTGAAAAGTCAGTGATGAATAATTGTCATATTCGTAAAAAGTGCTTTTCAAAACTCCACATCCGAGAGAGAAGGAAAGATGTGGAAAGAACGTATTGAAGTTGATTCTATATGTGACGGTTGATAGTTCCAAACTAGAAGTCAAGTGCATTTCTTGTCTGAAAAGTTCAATGATGATAAATTTGTCATATGTAGACAAAATCTTTTGTCCTATTCTTTTTTTGAAAAAAAAAAAAGAAATGTAACCAAAAATTACAAATTATACTTACCATAACACATTTATCTTGAATTTTTTTTTTTTTGTATCATCAAAAAACCCCAAACTATGCTCATTATAATACATATATCCAAAACTTTCTCTTATGATATAAAAATAATAAATAAATAAATAAATACAAACCCAAACTTTTATTTATGTAATACATTTACCCTTCATTGAGATTCTGTCGTATGACTTTTTAGCCAAAACAACACGGTTTTTATTTCATTTAAGCCACATGGACACCATATCAACACAATTTGCTTTCCGTTGTCCATGTAGGCAAACTTTTAACGGTGCTCATTAACAGAATCTTATAGAGAGTAAATATATCACAAAAGTATAAGTTTAGGATTTTTGGTATTACAAAAAAAAAATTATGACAAATGTGGGGTTTTTGATGACTTTTACTTTTTTTTTTTTTTTTGGGTGTAGAGAGAGAGATTTCTCTCAAGGGAGAAACATGGGACTAGATTCTCAAACATTTATTAGATCCTCCACTGCATAGCCTAATATGATAGATATTACAAATATTAGATGCCTAACACTAACAATAATACTTGTACTAATACCAACACTAATACTAGATTCTCTTATTACATTGCATCATAATATTAGTTGTCCTATCAGATCTTATTGAGAGTTCATTAAACTATGTAGATTGATCCTTCCCGTCCAACTTTTTAGTCTGTTCTAATTCACGCTAGACCACTTCATCGTGTGTATATTAATATCGTGGATCAAACAAGGAAAAAGCATGTACTAATATAATTAGTGACAAGTATTTGAAGCCGTGAAGGATCAAGATTCATCGATGAGATGTGTTTGAAATTTTAACTGATTTAATTCATGAGCACGAGCACAATGTGTCCCACACAAGTGAAATAAGTGGGCAACTGAAGCCAAATCCATAGTATAGTTTGATCATCTATTGTATATGATTTTGTTATAGCAAATCAAGGCCTTAATGGGAGAACAGTAATAACCCGAATAATATCGGATGCCATATCAATGATGTCCTCCCTTGTATCTTTAACTTGAAGTAACTATTGGGTACGGTAAATGGCGTGAACGCTATAGAAATCAATGAGCGCCATGGATATACAACCTGCCACCACCTTCATAACAGTTGAATTTATGCTGCAAACTAAACCGACTTGAATCATTTCCTTTCCTGGGTTCTCTTTTGGGTAGACCAGAGGTTTCAATATTAGAGACAAGGTGAAGGGAGCATAATAGTGCAAGAGCCAAGCAGCTTATCTCGCCCTCCATATTCTGTGTATTATGGTTATGTGTGTCTATTGCTTCCCTTGCTGATTCCCGACTACTTATACATTGATCTTTTCACTTCCTTGCTTATTCGTCAAGATTTTCTTTGTGTTCTGTCTAGGGCACCTGTGAGTGGAAAATCTCTAGCGAGCTCTACGCATTGGAAAAATCGAAAGGTAGGTTCATAGAATTTTGTGTAAACATTGACTGATTTCGTGCGAAACCAGTAGTCCTAAGTCAAAGTCGGAATTACTTAGAAGTCGGAGGTTGTGAAGATTCGTAGTCTTTTCCGTGCAAATATCTAATGCTTCTGTCCCCCTTCTTCGCAAAAACCCAAAACAGGAATCAATTTGTGAGGGTCCACATAATCATAATCATAACGCATGTTTTTATTGGGATTTGAAGCGTTCCACCAAAGGAACGAAACGAAGAAGGCGATGGGTCGCTTTGTGTTCCATAGATGAATCTGCTGAAAATACGGATGAGCAATACCAAATTATAAGATTTTTTTTTTTATCGATCATACTATACTTCTACTCTAACTCTCATTCTCAGACTTTTACCTTATCTTTTTATAGGGCGTGATAGTCGAAACAACATATGAAACTAAATTATCCACATCTCAACCCATGAGAAGTTAAGAATTCGAACCCCCCACATCCCCCTCCCATGTTGAAAGAGTGGCCATTGGAGTAAATCCTAATGGTTACCAAATTATAAGGTGTTCACAACTCGATTCGAAAGCATCTTTTGAAGGATTTTATTAACGAGTATCTATAATCTTATTGTGTTATCAATGGATTAGATTTTAGAGCATTTAGTTAATAATTTGTTCAATTTATTCCTAATTTTTTGTTCAATGTGCAATGTCATTCTTGAATTTTTAATTTGTTCGATATTATCTATGAACTTGAATTAATGAAATGATTGGATTGAATATTTATAATCTAGGAACTAAATTAAACATGTACCAAAAGTTCACAAATCATATTAAAAAAATTGGACTATAATTCATGAACCATATTACATAATTAAAAGTTTAGAGACGATATTATATATTAAATCAAAGTTCAAATACTATTAGTGTTATTTTCCTTTCCTATTATGCAATATACTTTGGGTCAATCCGGGCCATTCAAACTCTAGGATTAGTCTGGTCCAAACGAAAGATTAAATTGAGGCCTGGTGGCTTGGTTCAAAGCTATTAGAGCTAGAAAAGATTGGGTCAGTCTGGATCTTTAGGCCGACAGGCAATTTTCCACTGCCCTATCGGAGGCAGCTTGGCGATAAATTAGTGGCGCTGCCCGGGTGACCACTAAAAAGTGGGTAGGTGCTCGTCGGACTTGTTGGAGAACTACGTGGTTCAGATTAGAGTTTGCATTGGGTGAGTTTAGAAACTTGACAGGGGAAATTTTACAAGAAAAATGACAATTAATAATTTATGCAGATGCGATTCAGAGTGTTTTAAGATACGCGTGTGATGAATTTATTAGGCAAAAGAAGTCTCACATCAAAGATGTGATATGAATTGAAGCAATTAATATTAGCTTATGACTCATTGATTTTAATTGGGAGTAGGTCTAGCCAAACATGTTGAGGTCTCATATTTGGGTTCTATCTTGATGATCTACCAAGCTTTTACTATGCCTCCCCAACAAGGTATATTCACAAAATGCAAAACACAAAGTGTAGGTTAAGTCGACAATCTCAATTATTATTAGCTTAGAAATTGAGAATGATTTTTGTAATTGGATCGGAGCATTTTATGTTAGAAAAGTCGGTGATGATGAACCTATCATATGTAGAAAAATCCTTTTATTTTATTTTTGAGAGGGGGGGGGGCGGGGGAGGAAGGAAGGCAGTGAAGTTGAAAGAGTAGAAACAATCGACTTTGACCGTTTGATTGCGTCTTGCCCCCAGACCGTTTGAGTCGGTCTTACGTTTGAAAAGTCGATGATTCGATTTCTATCTCTATGTGGAAGGAATTGACCAAAGTCGACGTTCGACCAAAAATACAGAAGAATTCGAAGAAATATGTGACAATTGACCGAGTAGACATAGAAGTCAAGTGCGTTTTATTTTATTTTATTTAGTCGAAAATGCGTTTTCTGTGTAAAAAGTTTAATAATGATAAATTTGTCATGTGCCAGAAAAATCTTCTCTTTTTTGGGTAGAGAGAGTTTCATGAAGTAGGTGACGCCTAATATTAATACAACTACTATAGATATTATAGATATTAGATGCCCAATACAAATAGTAATACCTATACCAATACCAATTGAATAGTCATCCAAAAAATCATAAACCTATTATACGTTTACAAATTAAATTATAAACCTTTCAATTTTGTCAATTAAGTTCTAACAATTTTGATAATTTGTCAATTGAGTCCATCTAGCCAATTATAACTGGAAATAATTGACGTGAATGCCAGTTGTCCTATGAGGCATGGTTAGGGCTGATGTGAACATTTTTATAATAGTTTAATTCTTTTTGAATTTTTTAGTATTTTTTTCTTTTTTTCTTTTCTTTACAGCTCACCCTATGCTAATGAGGGCATCCCGGCCCTTGCCTGTGGCTGGAGAGGGTCGGCTGGCAACCCTCGCCGTCCCTAAGTTCCAAAAAGAAAGTAAAGAAAAGAAAAAAAAATCAAAACAATTAAAACTCAAAAAATATTATAAAAATATTATAAAATATTCACATCAACACTAGCCATTATATACTGGTTATGCCACATAGAATGGTTGGCATCCACATTAATGATTTTCGATCAAAATTGACCAAATGGTCTCGACTAGCAAAAATGAATAGGTTTAGTATTGAAGGATGAAGGAAAGCTTTACCTTTTGAGTTAACTTTTGGGATGAAAGAAACCCAAAAACACCTAACACCCAGTTACCAACAAGCCTGAACTCAACAATAATTCAGGAGAGCTTGTTGTATGAGGGAGAGATTGTTGAAGTTTATCCTACATTGGTTATAGAAAGAGTCGGTGGTTGGTTTAAAAGTGCAAGAAAAAGTTACATCTTTGAGATAACTTTTAGATAACTTTTAGGGTGAAAGAGGCTCAAAGCTACCAAACATTTAGCACTCAATTGTTGAAAGGTTTAGGATTAAATTGGTTAAAGTATAATAGTGTTTAAAACATTTTGGACAATTTTCCTCAATACTAATACTAATACCAATACTAGCACTAATATTAGATTCTCTACTTACATTGGACCATAATACTAATATAATATGACTTTTAGATGCCCTATCAGAAATTATTGTATACATTAAACTATGCATATTCATCCTTTCAAGCCAACTTTTCAGTCTATTCTACATTAAAAACTCACACTAGAATCACTTCATTGTATGTGTATTTATATCGTTGATCAGGCATTGGCCCATCTAAGAACCAGGCTGGACCTTGGTCCGGTCCAATCCGATTCCAAGGCCATCAATCTAATTCTTGGTTCTAGAAACTGGGACTACCAAAGCTGAACTATCCGAAAACCAATTGCCCATACATTAGTGTGTGTGTGTGTGTGTGTATATTTGTAGATGCCGCAACGAGAATGTCTGTCCCTTGGATCTCTGACGTAAAGTGACACTCAAGTACAATAAACCGCGCATATGCCATAAAAATCAAAGTGGGCCAAGGATATATAACTCTCCACCACCTTCCAAATGGTCGAATTCGTGCTTAAAACTAGCCCGACTTGAATCATTTCCTTTAATGGGTTTTCTTTGGGCACATTGGAGGTTTCAATAGTAGAGGCCAGCTGAAGGAAACCTATTAGTGCAAGAATCAAGTAGCTTGTCTGGCCAGCCCTCCATATTTTGTGTATTTTGGTTACTTTTGTCTATTGCTTCACTTGTTGAGTCCCAACAACATATGCATTGTTTCCAGCTCTAAGCATTGGAAAATCCTACAAAGGTTTCCTAGAATTTGATTGTCCAATGTGTACACATTGGCGATCTCTATATAGTGGTACACTAAATTAAAATTTGTACGTTCTTAGGAAAAGCCGGAGGATGCAAAGATTCATTGCCTTTTTCATAGATATCTAATGCTTTTCCCCCTTATTCACAATAAGCGGAAAAAAAAAAAAAAAGGATTCAATTTTAGTGTGAAGGTCCACATGATCATAACACATGTTTTTGTTATGATACAAAGCATTACGTTATTGTCATGTAACATCTAGATAAAAAAATCATAGAACTTATTAGGAGAAGGCGATAGGTCCGACACTCTTGTCAATGACATATTGCAGATGCATTTAATGTAGAAACGGATGAGCAATACTAAAGTGCAAGGTTTTCTTGACTCAATTTAAAGGCATTTTTCAAATAATTATATTAACTAGTGTTTCTAGAACGCTTGTCAAATATCTGTTTATGAAAGGCCTACAATTTTTGACGTATTGTCTTTTAGTATTGCGTGTAATTAATGGATTAGAACTTGACGCATTTCTTTATTAATTGTTTCTCCATAATCTATCATTGCTCTCCAAGGACTTCCCAATCGAAAGAAGTTTGCAGTCGATAGATATATAAACATCATAGTCCTCAATGGCCAAGCACAACAGCCAATAGAGGGTGAATTGGTTATTCTAAAAGAAATGAAAACTTTTGGGTGCAGAATGTGTTGGATATGCTGCTGTAAAGGTAAACAGTTATGCAAAAGTTGTACCTTTCATCGTACAAAAGCTAAAGGAGTTAAAACAATAGAAGAAACGCATTAAAAATTTGAAGTGATTCGCCTTCCACTTAGGCGGCGCATGATAACGGTTCGTTGCGGGGAAAAGTATTTTTTTTTTTAAAAAAAAATAGTTCTTTTCTATTTTGTTCAGGTGAACAACTTATGAGTAAAAGAACCATTTGATAACTATACAAAATTTCTACTATTGGAATAGAAAAAAAAAAATAGAAATGCATTTGGTAACGCAATAATTTTTTTTTATTTATTCATTTTTTATTCTTGCTCATGGAATGTTGCCGTCGCGCGGCCACCCGCCGTCGCCTGCCATCGCCGCTGCACGACCATCGGTCGCCAACCGTCACCACCAACCACCGCTGCAAGCCCATCGGCCTGTTGACAACCGCCGGCCGTCAACCGCCTATGGGCTTGCGGCGGCGGTCAGTGATGACGGTCGATGGCCGGCGATCGTGTAGCGACAACAGCAGGTGGCGGCGGCGTTCGGCGTTCGGCAGTGGCGACGGTGACTAGTGGCGGCCGGTGATTGGTGGCGACAGTAGCCGGCGACTGGTGACTAGCGGCAGCGGGTGGTGGGTAGTGGCTCTGAGAGGTGGGCAGTGGCTTCGGGCGGTTGACGGTGGCCACAGCAAGAAAATAAAATAAAATAAAAATAGAAAAGAAAATTAGCTTATTTCTAGAAATTGTTCCCGAAAATAAGAAACAACTTTTTTTTGCTTCTCGTTTCTGCTCCAAATCTATTCCCAGACTAACTTTCTATTCCTAGGAATAGAAAAACAACTTGACGTTACCAAACAGGTTTCTGTTCTTTTTTTGTTTTGAGGAACAAAAGAGCAGAAACCATGAGAAACAGAAACGTTATCATGCGCTACCTTAACTTACTCAATTTCCCTAGCTCTACTAGTCTCAATGAGGCTAGAATTCCCTTTGAGATTTTACTTGTAGATAATGTTGCTTCTACACGAAACTTCATTAGAAACTTCTACAAACTCAAGCACTTCTCACTACACTGTATCTCTCTCTTTCCAGGTTGCAAGTGTTCAACCTTCAATAGAGATTTACAATTAGAATTTACTCAATTTTGCTCAAAGGATAAATCCGATACCGTAAAGAGAATGAGAGTTCTTGTATTTCATTGATCTTATAGCTTCACTTTGATCCGCCTAAGTAGACTTTGAATCTTTAAAGGTGTTAGTTGGAAGCTATCTCATTCAAAAAGCTGTTGATATCTCCTCCTTTATCATCTAAGCCGTTTTTTGCGCAAACAAAATCACCGTCTAAGGGCCAAGTAGACCATTTCCCCAAATTTGAGTTCTCTACTTTTGTAATCCTTTTTTGCCTTCACAAATATGGCAAAATTGTTCTAATATTCTCCGTCTAAGTCCTTGGGGCAACTATTTAAAAGCCGTTTCAAAACTATGAAGATGTCAGAATCGTTAGGTACTTCCCAATTTATAATATTCTTTTTTCAGAATCGAAGTTGCTCGAGAAGGCTATCCCAATTAGTTCCTAAAAAATGTGTGCCACCTGACAAACTAAAGCTATGTGTTTATCACGTGAGAATCAGACATATAAAGTTAAGTGCCACGTACATAGGCTGCGTTTGGGACCAACATTTGCAAGTCTCTTTGAGTGTCCAAAGCCCATTTGCTCAAAGATTAGGTGTTTGAGAATATTTTTGAAACTCACCTTGAAGGAATGCTAGCCTTCCAAAGGCTAAAAGCCCAAGGTAGGTTGGGGGCTGCCTTGGGCTTCTAGCATTCTCGACATGCTGAGCTGAGGGGATAATAAAAAAGCTTTCTTCTCAAATTATCCTTGCTGATTTTTCAATTTTTTCGGTTTTGCCCTCACTATTTATCTTCTTATTCTCCATGAGTGGTCGCCGGTGAAGGGCAGGCAATTGGCCTGCAATCGTTGCGCTCGCGGCACTACAACCTCCGTATGGAGGTCGCCGAGGCCGTGTGACCTATCTGGTCGCAAATCTGGTCACGACCAGATGCAGTCTTCGCAGAGGTCACGACCCTCAGGGTCGCACGACCCATCTGGTCGCAACCAAATGTGATCACCAGCAACCGTCGCACTTGTCGCACCACGACCTCCGCACAGAGGTCGTTGGGGCCACACAACCCATCTAGTCACAAATCTGGTCGCAACTAGATGCGGTTGCCACAGAGGTTGAAGGTCGAAGGTCGCAACCCATCTAGTCCCAAATCTGGTTACGACTAGATGCAGTTGCCGGCAACCGTCGCCACCGCACGAAGGTCATCAGGGCCACACGACCCATCTAGTTGCAGGTCTAGTTGCAACCATATCTGGTGCCGGAGGCTCGAGCGGTGACCAAATCTGCAACCAGATGGGTCGCGACCTTAGATCCGGTTGCCTGCGACCCTCCGGCTATATATTTGTGATGGTAAAGCTAGAGCTAATTGGGCCTTTGCAAACGCTAAAGCTAACTGGGCCGTAGATCCATCAACTTCATCCACGCGTTTGCATGGATCGGGCTTTCGCAGCCGGTGGTCGGGACGACCCTCTGTCCATCCTTTCCGAGGCGGAAACACACATCTCTCTCTCTCTCTCTCTCTCTCTCTCTAACGGAGCAGCTGCCGACCACGCATGGCGTCTTCGACCCTTCTGCACAGTCTCCTCCACATCCTGCCTCGCTCTTCCACGCGCCCGAGAGCTCAGTTGCTTCCCTCCAAGCCCATTTCGAGGCTGAACAATCCCGCCCCGTTCGCGCGCGCCGGCGCGCACCACGGTCCGATCAGGAGGCTCGGAGGCCGCCGCTCGTCGACCGTCGTCGCTTCCCAGTCGAACTTCTTAAAGGGTCAGGTTCCACTTTTCGAGTATCGGAGCTTCCGGGCAGTCTCGATTCCCCGGTGTTTTGTGAAATTCTCTGGCTGTTTTCGTAATGGGGTTCTTTGATATTTGATCATTGATGATGGTTGTGACAGATTGTTTGTGACTGAGCAGTTTGATGGCTGCGTGATTTGATATGGTGTTTTCATCGGTTAGCTGTTAGCTTTGTTAGAACTGACAGTGGAATGTTCACGAGCAGAAATTGTTCGATGGCAGGCGCTAAAGAAGTGTGGGTAGTTTGAAAAATTAACAATTGATGACTTGACTTGGCGTGTGTAGTGTATTTTCGTTCTTACTCACAGTTTCTGCGAATGAAATATCTGCTATTGCTTGCTGATTCCCCTTTGTGCTCCGTGTTGTGTAGTTGCTCAGACGGTTTGGAAAGTGGGGAGAGATGCGATTGAAGCGGGGACGAACCTGGTGCCCGTGAGTGCTATTCATCTCTCGTTGATATGATTCTTTCGAAATGGTTCATATGTGCTTTCGGCAATCACATTATGACAGTTTGTTGATGTTCTTACTTTGTTTAGGATGCTGTTCCGAGGCCCGTAGCGAGGATTTCAGTTACTTTCGTTGGGTTGTCCGTTGCGCTTTTTGTGCTGAAGTCATTCTTATCCACTGCCTTCTTCGTTCTGGTAAAGTTTCTGCTTCGTTACGAATTTAGAATTTCTGTAGTTCCATTTGCAGTGTTTGGCGCAGGTGTGTACCGACTATAATTGCACTGTCTGTCTAATGTTTTGAACCAGCCTGATATGTGATACATAGATAAGGCAGGTGTAACTTTAGCAATTCTTCTGGTTTATTGTTGCCTTTTGGTCTAGGATTGTCTAGTAACTAAAACAATGGGAGGCTAGCGTTTGGAATGGGACTATATACCATGAATCTTGTTCAATAAAATCAAAATCATGAATTTGGGAATAGAGGAATGGTGGATGAGTATGGACCTTTACCAACACTAACATTTCTTTTAGCTGACTAGAATTTTTCTGGATTTGGAGAGGAGAGGAATCTATTGGTCAATACCATGCCATTCGAAGTTACTGCAGAGCTTGAACTGTTAATGCATCTGATGGTAGTGATGATTGTAGGATTCTGCATATTTCCTACTTCAATTTTCTGACTTGAGTCGATTTCGAAGTTGACAAGTATTGATCTGTTTTGCTATTGTGCTTCCCTTTGCTTATCAAGTTGTGAATTGGCCTATCGGCCTCCACAATTGAGAGGTTCTGAATGTAGATTCTAAGCAGAAGCTCTTTTCCTTGATAAACCTTGGAACAGGCATTCGCCCGGGGAAATGTATATAATTCTCTGTCTATCCTCTTTAACCTTTTCCTTTTGCCTTCATTGAGTTTGTGATTCGGATTCACTTAGCCCTCCTAGGTATATAACCTGCTTAAAATTCAATCATTTTTACACATTTTGTTCTCAACTCAGTTGATTGAGTGGTCACAATCACACTAAACCTTATATCCTCGCTCGCAATTTCTGTACATAGGTACTTAAGCATGGAAAACTTAGTCCCTCCCATATCTTGCTGAGAATAGAAATCACTTCTACCGTGTCTCAAAAGAGTCGAAAGATGTTTAGGAACATCCGATGTCCTGATACCATTTTCTTGGAAGATTTTTATCCCATTTCTCTAGTCCTCAGGACATAGTAAATGACATAATAAATGACCCTTCTTCTGATAATCAGGCCACCATGGGACTCATATATTTCACGTTCCTCGCCTTAAACAAAGACAACGGACCGAAAGGGGGTGGAGACGGACCGAAAGGGGGTGGAGCTGCCCCTCCGATGGACGATCCCATGGAAGAAGCTAGAAAAATAATGGAAAAATACAAGTGAGTTCAGCAGAATCACAGGTCGGAAAGAACCAAGTTTGCAATTTTCCGGTCCTCCTGTGCCCCTGCTGAAGAGACAAATGCGGCGACAGTAACCGGAGATGGTCGCTGCCGAATTCGATTTGGAATGTCATTTTTTGCATGTGTAAATACAAGCGTACAGGGGATGCACTAGTGTTTCCATCGCGTATTTACTGCGTCCTGCGTAGGCCTGTAGCATATCGAAGTCGCTGCTCAAGCATCCGATCTAGTCGGTATACATATTAAGACGAGTCTGCAAAGTGTACTCTGATCGCGTTGATCTCCACTTTGATTTGGAAAGCTCGTGGAGATGTTTTCAAACGTAATTCATCCATTTGCAGCATTCCACAATTTTGATGAACTCTCTTTCCTGGAAAATTCAAATAGAAAGAATGCGTGCGAAGCGGAATGTTGATGATCCATGTATCAATGCGTAATTGCGTATGAATAAATTCCATACATGAATTTTTTTTTTGGTCGAACCATAAATGAAATTAAAATGGTATGTTTTACAGGTTTTTTGAAGTTTTTCCAATTAAGATGAGCCTCTCATTATTAAAAAGAAACAGAGAGAGAGAATAGAATTTTAGGATATTTTCATTTCCCTCCATATTTTAAATAGCATCAACTTTGAAGCCGGGTCATAATATTGGTGTGAACTAGTTTTTGGCTGCGTTTGGTTCAGCATTTATAAGGATTTTGAGTCCAATGCAAATGCTGAAAGCCAGCTTCAAAATTGAACCAAACAGTTCAGCATTTCCTCAAGAGACTTTCAGGCCTGAAAGTCCCTTGGAAATGCTGAACCAAATGCAACATTTGTCTTATAAAAGCACCTACCTACGTAAGGAAAGGTTTCAATTCTAGTTCGAACCTTTATTTTGTAATGAAGAAGCATCAAGTTTCGGCCCGTATTCAAATCTGCCCTCTTTTAACGGCATCCCTTGAGCGGAAACTTGATGAGGGCCAAATTTCTAAATCAAGTGAAAGTGGGTATTTTTTATGAGATAAAAGGAAGTCGGGCCAAAATTGTAACCCGATTCGAAATTGGTTCTTTCTTTATGAGACAAAAATAAAATTCTGACTCAAATTAAAACCTAATTAAAATTAAAAAAAAATTGAGAGAATTATGCCGACATAGTTTGATATTCAAATCTGGCCCCCTTTTAACAACATCATTGGACGGAAGTTCAATAGAATTCAGATTTGAATACTGATTAAAAGTGGGTATACTTTTATGAGAAAAAATAATTCAGGTTAGAATTGTGGCCTGACCCAAAAGTGATGTATTCTTATTAGGCAAAATAAGCATTTGCACTAGAATTGAGACCTAATCTAAAATTGGACACCATAGTTTTAATAAGTAAAACCTTAATACTAAATTTGTATGGGGCGAATTGAAGAACTTGGTTGCATAGTAATTAAGTTAATAGAGGTGAGTAGTTGAAGTTTCATATAGGTTCCACCTAAAATTTGGAACTTACCAGTTGAAATGAGTTTCTCAATTTTTTGAACTTGGAACCTATTTCATCATAGGTTCCAAAATCGATTCCAAAGCTTATCTAGATTCCACCTATATATTAAATTGAACAATTGCAATGAATCACCGCCTTTAATGACTGTTACATGTTATTACAAACCATCAAACACAATTTATATTTAGGCATGTAAAAAATTTGAAATATTAACAAAATAAAAATTTCAATCATAAAGTGAAAGTCTAGACTAGTCGTTTTCAAATTATATAAACATCATCGAGGACCGCATGAAGATATAGATTAATAAAAATATAAAAACTTGTTCTAGGTTCCAAATCTATTTATTTTAGAGCACTGGTTTTTGTAGTGAAAAAAAATCAATTATATTCAAAATGTATTTACATGGTTTTTTCAAGAATGTATTAATATGTTAGACCCACACTTCAAATTGATTCATGTCATAAACAAACTCGAATGCTCAAAAAATCTATTAGAAAGGCGGATTCACATCCCTTACAACCGACATAATCCTCTATTCTCAAAGCCGAAGCAATTTGCTTAGCTTTACTTTCATTCCATGATATCATTTTTAATACGTCTGCTGGGTAATTTTGCACACATTAAGTACATCATACACAAAACTTGAAACTTACCTTTAAAAAACAAGTTTTCCAATTCTACAAATGTAGAACTTATCTTACATACCTTAAATTTTAAAATCGAATAAGTTTCTCACTTTCAGATTTTATCCTGGAATTATGTCTGAAAGTAGACTTTATATTATCAAAGTAAAATTGTTTTTTTTCTTTTTGGAAAAAAAAAGAAAAAAAAAAGAAGAAGAATATTTTGCCAATATCGAAACAAAAGGAAACTTCTGCTGGAAAGAGTCTCGGAGAAACGAAAGGCTAAGCAGTAAGCACGAACGTGACGATCAAGAAGAGGTCGAGCAAGCTTGATCAGAAATGGCGTCGGCCTCTCCATCTCTCCTCCCCTGTCACTGTCAGTGTCTCTGTCGCGGCCGCCTCTCCCTCTCCTCCCCGCCTCGACTCCCTCCTCGCCTCGCCACCCGTCTCAAGTAACTCTCTCTCTCTCTCTCTCTCTCTCTCTCTGTTCTCGAGTAGTAGCTGAGAACTGAAGCCTCTTGCGATTCGTTCCGTGGGGGGTGTTCGCTTGCTCATTCGTTCCATGGGGGGAAGCCAAGCCAACCCAGTGCTTGTTCTTGATGGGAACGCGTGGTTTCGTTCCCAGTTTCGGTGGCGATTCCAGTGCGCTGCTGCTGTCTTCGTTTCGTGGGATCGAAAATGGAGACGGAGTGAATGAATTTTGATGACATGGGTTGCTTCTCGTTTGATCCCTGGCTTCCTTTTGCAGGGTGTAGTAGGGGGATGGATGTTCTAATGGGCTGCTCCTGGGAATTGGGCTTGTTCAATTTTTCGGAAAAAAAATTTGATTTTTAATCGCGGTGTGAGTGTAAATGAGTAGGCGCTTTGGTCTTGCTCCATCGGATTATATTATGTGTATTTGCTTTTGGAAGTAAGATCTGATTGTAATGACTATCGGGGGATTTTGGGTCTCTATAAAAAAAGGCTTTCTTTTTTTTAACTTGCTGTTCATGAATGATAAATGCGGGGGACTTACCAAAAAAAAAAAAATGATAAATGCGGGGGAATGCTGATGAGCTTTCCTTTTTTTCTTTTCCTGTCATCTTGTTGTGTCATCTCGCGTTAATGGTTTGAAGATGTTCTAGGGGACTAAAGTGAAACCATGATAACGTGCTTGATGTTGTGACTGGACTTCGTGATGCAAACAGGTTATATGTCAGACAGGGCTTGACGACACATTCCGGTTCAGTACCAGCTCCTGACGAAAGCAGGGGTCAGGCTTTCCGACTATTGGCAAATCCTAATGTAAGCATCAAGCAATTCTGTATCAATGATGAGGGGAGCATTTTTGTTAGTAATATGGACAAGGCCTATGAGTCGGCATCCCTTATTTTGGTGTTTTGTGGTGTGGCTGGTTATTCATTTTAGCTTCTTGTTCCATGGCATGTGAAAAGTAAAAATTGGTGGAGCTCGAATCACTGATGCATGGATATGCTTCATATTATAATCATGTTAAACTGCAGAAGAACTTGTAAAAGATCACACGAAGCTGTAATTTGCATGGTAGTCCACTATGAAGAAAAGTAAGATCAATACAGGTGGCAGTGTTTCTTTTGGATCCAAGATGAATGTCATTTGAGTTACGATGCATGTATTCTGTTTGCATAGGTGACATCAGATTGTCAGTGTAAGAAGTCCAGTGTGTCTCATAGGGATCGCAAATTGGTAATTTTGGTGGGTAGGGGACGATAGGTTGGTGGAATAATCACTTGATGAGGTGGGTATATCTCAAATTTGCGTAGTGAAGAAGTTGGACACATTACTCCACTTCGATTTATGTGGAAACATCATTCTTCCACAAGTTCTCCATCAAAGCTTTCAGACATAGCAACCTGGACTCTGTTGAGAGACACTCATATATTTACTGTTGCATCTAATTTTAGGTCCATCAAATGACGATTTAAGGACCCAGGTTCATACTATCACAAACATATTACAGTAACCTCGATTGACACGAAAAACATGTTGTTGTAGGGATCCTTTTTGGCAGCCCTCATTACTTATTTGGCAGCTCAAGATGTAATTTAGTAGATATAGGACAAATTCAATGACTCCTTTGAGGCTTGGACATTACTTCCCATTTTTTTTTCTCAGTTATTCATAACAAATTAACACATTGATATTTGGCATTGAGTTGATTAAATAGGGGAACTGTACGCTTGACTCAGTTTTTTGTATACTAATACATCTAAGCACTGATCTAAACATACCATGATGTAATTGATTAGCCAAGCGTCTTCAGCATGGAGTTATTCCAGAGGTTTAGCCAGATAGCTTAAGCAAAATGAATATAGAGTACCTTAAGCTTGAGACAGCTTATTTGCTGAGGAATTATACAGATGCTAACTAATGCCTTGATGCCATGTGGGGCTTTTTCTCCATTACAGATGGTATAACAATTTAAGAAAAGTGACATATGTCCCTGGATTCTTTACCGAGTTACAAGTATCTGTGAAATTGTGTGAGGTCAATGAGCTTGAAGTAGTTGCTTCATGCAAAATGAATTAACACAGTTTCTAGATTAAGTAGCTACTTGTATGTGCTGACCTGAAATTTCATAAATTCCAATTCAAATACCACTTGAAGTGTACTTGCAGATACTTATCTGTACCTAATGCTTGATCTTTCACTGTATAAATGACAATATTAAAGAGATATCAGAAAATAGAGTTTGTAATGTAAAGACAAGTCTTTCTTTTTCCATGCCTCCTATTATGAAATTTGGTCTCTATTTATCCAGAAAGAAGTAAAATAAGAGGTTCATTACAGTTTTAGTACTAAAATTAAAATTCAGTGTGTACGCAACTTGGTTCTTTAACTTTTGCGTTATGTGATCAAGTCCTGCATAGTTCTCAATTTGTGCGATTTGTTTCTGTAAGTTTGGTTTGTTCATCTAAGTCCTACGTTCTTGATTTGTGCAATCAAGCTTTTCATTTACTCATGGTACCTTATCAAATTGGGGTTTCTTTCTTTCTTTCCCCCCCCCTTTGTTGCTTATCACTAATTGGGCATCATCTTAGCATTGTGTGTCGTTAATTTTTTAATTTACCACTAATTGGGCATTGTCTTAGCATCCTGTGATTTTTTTTTTTGCCACAATAACAATGCCACGTCATTAATTAGTCTTACAGTTTGATGAGAGCAACTGACCAAAGGATTCAGGAAATTTAGAGACTTGATTGTTAAAGATAAAACTTAAGAGGACCATTTGTACAAAGCAAGAAAGTTAGAGGACTTGATTGAACACAAAAAAAGTAAGATGACAATCTGCAAAATTGCTGAAACTTATAGAATTAAAATTGTACTTAATCCTAAAACAAAAGTAAAAGTAGATATTCAATCTTCAGGATCATTGAAAGTTGACTGTTCTCTATTGAAGTAATGTTGCTTGCACTTTAAGTTTAACATTCTTCTGTAGTAAATCATGTGGACATGTTGCTTCCTTGCATTAGGAGCAACTAAGCAATAACGGCATTGGACGGCAGGTGGATGAATATGCTGTATTAATCTTATCTTTTCCTCTGTTTGCCCTGTGATGAGATCTTCACCTCATCCCTGTTTTACATGGAATCAAAAGATTCATTTCAACTTAATTCTGAATGTTTGTGCCATTATATTGTGTTCTATCATTTACCATGTTTTCCTATTGTTTTTAAGCTGTGGATTTAAGGAAGAGAAGAATATCATTTTGATGAATCTCTCTGTTATTCCTATAAACTGAGCAGATGTCTTCAGAAAGAGAAAATTCCATTAAGGATGTGATCATGGTAGATCCTTTGGAAGCCAAGCGTTTGGCTGCTAAGCAAATGCAACAACTTCAAGCAAAAGAGAAATTTCAGGTGAGTAAATGTGCATCAAGAGATATAGGGACGTCTATCGGCGACCCACTTAGTGGCGTGTTGCTTGCATTATATTAGTGTACCCAGTGTAGTCTAGATTCCTATCCTTTATGTGATTATGCAGGGCGGAAACATTTTGGTCTTGATTCGTGAGTCTTGTGACTAGCTTATAACTGATATTTGTCCATTAGGGATGAAACTGGTGAATTCCACAGAGAAGCTCCACACAGAGCCCAGAATTTTCTTTTTCTTGTGTTCGTCCATACGTTTTTAGCATTTTTTTGTTGATATCTTTAGATTCAAATTATATGTGCTTGTCTCCGCTTAACATCTTGATCCAGTTGTTGGTTACCCATGGATAAATGAATATATGCTTTGAACTTGGAGAAGAGGTAGAATGGTTCATAAGATTGAATGACTCAACCGTGGATGCACTTTTACTGTCCAAGACTCCGCGTTATGGACAAGCCAATATTTTTTTGTTTCTCCAAAACCGTTGTATTCTCTATATGTAGGGTGTAGGTGAGGAAATGAACTCAGTATTCTCTTTGTTATAAATAGAATTTTCTTTCACTGGAATTGAGAAATTCTGTGGTTACAGAGAAGACGTCAGATTGAAGCGATAAATGGAGCATGGGCGATGATTGGTCTCACAGCAGGCTTGGTAATTGAAGGTCAAACTGGACAGGGTATCTTAAGCCAGGTAATCATGTAATGCTGGACAATGCACAAATTTGCATATTGCTTGTCTTTATGATGTGCTGACAGATTTCTACTCTCAGTTGGCTGGATATTGGGATGCCATCGTTCGGTATTTTGTGCAGTAGGCATCTTCCTGGTGGAGCCGGGTGTACATGAGAAGCTACAGATTCTGTTATTCTTTGAAATGTAACTTGTAGATTTCTTGTTTGTTCCATTTTTTTTCCCTTTTTCCACGTTTGCGTTGTTCTCACGGCACATGGCAATGACATCTTTACGAATACAGGAACGCAAATGCAACAAGCTTATGACTTGACCAGCTAACATATTTCTCATTCATTCTACTGTTATTAGATGCACTCAACTCAGTTAATTATCATCAATTTTCATCGCATGTTCACAGAATATAGCTGTATTTTGTATCGATCACAAAGATTTCATGTTTTTAATTTTCATCATAGGTGTTACTTTAAAAAAAAAAAGTATCAGAAAATGATTGTGTTTGGATTCATTGAAGGAAAAATAAAGCGACTGTAATTGTAAGGTGATCAAAGGAATACCAATCAACATTCAATTTATCCAATATGGTCCTTGATACACTAAAAATAATTCTAATACTCTATTTATGTTGAGGTGAATTTTTAATATTTTTTCAATTTATTTGACTAAATTTCAATGCATACAAATTCAAAGTACTACATCACACTTTAAGATGTATTTTATTGGAAATTGTAATTTGCACGACATGCTCCTTGTAAATTAATATCATTTTTCCTAAGTGTTGGCCATCAACATTTCACTGTTATTACATATTAGTCATATATAACATATTAAATATAGTATTGTAAGTAAAAATACATATAACCAGATATTGGGAAAACAATTATCTTGAAAATAAACCGATGGAAGTCTAGATAAATCGTTGTTGAAGATATACTCCTAACTGTTGTCTTGATACATTTAACCAAATATTGGGAGAATGATTATCCTGAAAATATACTACTGAGTGTTGTCAACGATGAGGAATATGTTAGCTTCTTTGTTTGAAAATAAATCCATGGAAGTCTAGATATTCATTTCAGAGGAAGATATATTGAGAATTTCTTTATAAGTATACATTAAATATTGCATATTTTTGCAATATATACAACGATTCTCTTTGTGATGCATTGTCATGGATAATGAAATACCCATCTAACTCTTGCTTGAAAAAATAGAAACATAGACATCAATAGTTACCAAGATAGAAAAGAAAAAAATTTTAATTTAAAAAGATGGAATTGGAAGATGATCTTGAAGTAATCAGCTCAACTTCCCTAAATAGAGAGGAGCAAATGGAGAAGATAGAAGAAGCTATTTTACTCTTAAGATGATTTGTGACAATGCCTTGCTTGCCTTTTTCACAAGTAAAATTTACATGATGCGGTTCAAGTTCATTCTAAACTATGCTCCTTATAAATTCCAGCACATATTTAGATAGATATGAACATTTATTCTATCATTAATCTCTATCATTAATCTCTGCATACCATTTCTCTGGCATAACTTTACATTTGATGTCAATATTAAGAATAATATACCAAGTATAGTGAAAAATATTTAAATATTAAAACTACAAATTTAATTAACAATTTAAGCTTTTTAGACAATTTGCAGTGATTCTATAAAATTTCACGTGATATTAGAATATGAGGTCCCGAATTCAAATCTTTAAATCCCAATTGCTTCTCTAATTCGATATAGTTTACCATGCAATGTATGGACATCTTGCTAGTTATATGTTATTTAACGTGCAACATTAGCATGCTATATAGTTAAAATTAGTCAAAATTCATTATCCAAACTCAAAAAATAAAATAAAATTCAACCTAACTAATGTTAGAATACGAACTTATGACATTATATATGGA
The DNA here is from genome assembly GCA_016097545.1 of Eucalyptus victrix. Lineage (NCBI taxonomy): Eukaryota > Viridiplantae > Streptophyta > Magnoliopsida > Myrtales > Myrtaceae > Eucalyptus > Eucalyptus victrix. The sequence continues at coordinate 34,618,484 of CM027837.1, forward strand.
AAAATAGAACAATCCGTCTGCTTTCGATTAAGTAAAATCAAATCACAAAAATCGGAAAATATTATTCAAATTCAATGGAAAAATCGTAAGCGTGCACGCGTCAACATGCGCATGTCGCGAAACTTTCGAGCATCTCAAATTGAAAAAAGTTCGACGTGCAAGAATCGTCACATCACGAAAATAAGAGAAAAGTCAAGAATCCAGACAGACGAAGGATTTTCCCAAGTTTGATGGGATGACGATAACGGTGATTTGCATATGGAGATGAAATTTTCCAAGTCGTCCCGCAAGGCCGCAACCACTGATGGGCCCGGACAGAGAAAACCTGGGATGCTTGCAGACCGAGCCCGAACTCAAGGAGGAGATAGAAGAACCCGTTGGGAATCGGTGATTGCATATGGATAAGGGTGATCGGTTCCCAATCCGATCTGGTTCCACCTAGGAACCAGGACCGGACCAGGAGAATTGAATTCCAATTTTTGGGATCAGGAATCGGACCAGACCGACCTAGGACTAGGAACCGGACCGGTCGGTCTGATCCCATGGAACCTATTACTTAGCAAAAAAAATGAAAAAATGAAGAAAAACACAAAAATTGTTACTACTTTAAAGAAATTAAAAAACATATATATATATATATTTTTTTTTTTTTTTTAAAAAGGGTCGATCTAGTTCTCTCGAAATTAGGAACTAGATCGATAATAAGTGGTTCCATTTTTATGGAACCGAGAGCCTGACCGATCCCTCTAGAAATCGGACCAAATAGACGGATCCGGTCCAGTCCAATCCAGACAGTTTCGATTTGAGTAATTCGATGTGCTCACCCCTACATATGGAGATGAAATTTTCCAAGTCATCCCACAACCACTGATGGGCCTGAACAGAGAAAACCTGGGATAATTGCAAGCCGGGCCCGAACTCAACGAGGAGACAAGAAAAAACATTAGAATCGGTGATTGCATATGGATCGGTTTCCAATCTAGTTCGGTTCCACCTAGGAACCTAGGAACCAATTTTTGGGATTGGGAATTGGACCAGACTGACCGGACCAGTTGATTCGATCCCATGAAACCTATTAATTAGCAAAAAAAAAAATTAAAAAATTTAAAAAAATTAAGAAGAACACAATTTTTTTTTACTATTTTAAAGAAATTAAAAGTATATTTTTCTAAAAAATGGTCAGTCCAATTCTTCCGGAACTAAACCATTAGAATTTGTCTTAGTGACTACCCTTCCAATTTAGGATGAGAAGGTGTGGGGTTCGAATCCTCACATTCTCAGGAAGGTGGAGTGGGGATGATTTAGTTTCAAGAGTGAGTTTCGACTCTCACGACTTGTAAGGAGGTAGGGCAAAAGTCTGTGTTAGAATAGAGATAGAGTATGATTGACCTAAAAAAAAAAGTTCTTCCGAAATTGGAACCCGGACCAAACAGACCGATCCGGTCCGATCCGAGCGATTTTGGTTTCGATTTGGGTAATCCAGCGTGCTCACCCTACACAATAAAAGATGAAATTTTCCGAGTGGTCCCGCAAGTTGCGGGCCGTAACCACTGGTGGGCCCGGACAGAGAGAAAACCTGGCATGCTTGCAGGCCGGGCCCGAACTCAAGGAGGAGGACAAGAAAAAACGTTGGACATCGGTGATTGGCGGGCGTTCAGCGAAGCGTGAAAATCATTCCCACATCACCATCAATTCCACTGCCTCCTCCACTGCCCCCACTGCATCACTTGCCCACCCCCATCAAGTCAACTCCCGATTTGACTCCTCGGGCTGTGGCAGTTTCAATGTCCACATGCGCACACGACCAAGAAACCCCACAATTATGAAACGCCAAGCGAGTCCAAGAAACGCCCAGGAAATCTCGGGTTAAGGAAACCCCCCTGCTGCACGACCCTTGTCCCGGATCAAGAAACGCGCTGAATCTCGCTCGTTCCTCTCTGGGTCGGCGCTCTTTGAGCTGAGGGGGGCAGTTTGCGGATTCGGGTTCGAGAAGGGTCGCGTTGGATCTGTTTGGTTTCTTGTGAATGGAGCTGAAGAGGGGAGAGGCTCGTGAGGTAAAGCCGCTTTCTGGGTCCCCCTCCGCTGGCGCATTCCCGGGCTTGTCCTTTTTCCCCGGAGAGAATTTTCCTGGAAAGTTCGCTTCCTTCTTTTTTAACCCGGTGGATTCTTGGGTGTTTCGCTACATCCGGTAAGCTTTAGGTCGTGGGAGATGGTGTGTTTTTGTCGGGGTTGTAATATTTGGGCAGCAGATGCGGTCATTTTCTCTGAATTGTGTGAGCCTGAGTGATTTTCCTTCTTGTCAAGCTCTAGATCGCTCCATTTTTGTAACGTGCTATGCTGGATTGAAAACTCTGCTGAACAGAGCTTCTTCTTATCTTTTCCACATGTTTTGGCTTCTTTTCATGGCTAATTATATGTGGCTTTTCCGAAGACTAAAATGGTTGAAATTTAGTTTGGCGAATTATTCTCAAGGGACAATGCGAAGACAGCCACTTTACTTAGAGCAATATGCGTTATAGAACTTGACCCGATTAGATGGAACTAATGCCTGATTAGCTTTGCCTTTGATAACTTGTGAAGTCTCTTTTACCTGCACGCTCGTGGTTCTGTGCTGAGTTTTGCTACAAATTTTGCAGGTTTTATTCTGATGGAAAGCAGAGGAAAGAATTGAGAAGCGGAAGTGATGACCCTTCAGACTTGAATATGTCGTCTTCCAAGTACAGGTTTTCCTCATCGTCTTTGCTGAAATCAGATGATGGGTTCGTGGGAGGTAGATGTAAACTCCCTGAAGCATTTTCGAGTGGGAGGAGTAAGGTGTTTCCAGAGGACCTTGCGCCCGGGCGGAGTAAAATGCTTGATCCGGGGGGTGAAATAATGTTGAGGTGGAACTGGATTTTCATTTTCTCATGCATAGTGGCACTCTTTGTCGACCCATTATATTTTTACTTGCCAACAGTGGCAGGGACTCCGGAAGACTCTTGCGTGAAGACAGACTTGAATCTACGAATTATAGTAACTTGCTTTCGGACACTGGCAGACCTCTTTTATGTGCTGCACATTGTTATAAAGTTCAGAACAGCTTATGTTGCGCCGAGCTCTCGAGTGTTTGGTAGGGGTGAGCTTGTAATGGATCCTAAGAAGATTGCACGGCGTTATATTAGATCTGACTTCTTTGTTGATCTCATTGCAGCATTGCCTCTTCCTCAGGTACTTTGCTCAGAAAATATGCTGTTGATTTTCATGCTGAACCATTCTGTTCAGTGAGACTGTTTACTGCTTGCTCACCTGCATACCCCAGTTATCTGCATATTTTCCTTGAAAAATTGCTGTTTGAAGATGTTAAAAGATAAGCTTTACGGAAACTTAGTTTAGCATGCACAAGTCATGAGAGGTATTAAGTAATGAATTAAGCAAGTTTAACTGGCAAGTTTATTAAATGAAAATTAAGCAAAAGAAGTTCTCCTTATATAGCATTCAACTTGTTATAGCATTGTTAGGTTTCTCACTCTCATGCTTTATATATATGCATGAGTTCAGTTGTGATATATGAGTAATTGACTCCACTAACTAATCGCTATCGGTACTCTTTTTAACTCCTGCTTTTGCATATGAGGCTTTTTTAGAGATTGATTTTTCATTTTCTTTTTCCCTTGTGGGGTGGGGGTTGAAAAGAGTGTACCGATCATTATTAGAGGCTTGTATTACTAATGTTGACAGGATATGGCTATCTTAGTGATTATATCCAACTTTTTCAGTAATATGCGAAACCATATGTCTTAGTTTTTAACATGTCTAGATTAAGGGAAAGAATAGTAAAGTATCAGACGTCATGTTCCTTGGATTCAATTAGGTCTTGGGTTTGCATTCTATCAGATCCAGGCTGTTCTGGTTTGTCATGGGTTGGCTTCAAATTTGAAACAAGTTTTACTAGGAGTGCAGTTTTCACTGGTTGGAATCTCAAGAAGTTGACTTTTTGGGTAAAGTCCAATCTAGTGAATTCTTGAGTGGGTTGAACATATTTGTTTTGTTGGGTACACCTTTGCAACATCTACTTATGCGATGACATCACAAATACTCCATGGATTTCGAGCACAGTCTCCATGTGCGTCAAGAGATTCGAACCACGAATGGTCTGCTATGCAGTTGTTGATTTTGAAAGGTTGATTCAAAACAACTTGAATGGATGTCTAGAAAATGTCCATGTTGGTCTATTTTTAAGGACTGTGAAGCCATTAAGGTTAGATAATTGTGGATGATTTCTAGAAAGCAGGCAGATGCAAGCCTCTTTTTTTTATGACTACTAGAGATATAATTGCGTTGCATCTGTTGGATATCTTCTAGGTCTTTTAAGATAGAAGTATTAGAAACACCATGTTTCTACATGTGAGTTTTGTTGTGCATGTAATGCCATTTCATACTCAAAATGTACATTTGCCGTTGCTACATGACTATTTAAAATGAAAAGACAAAAAAAATTACTCACGCTTATGCATGATGGCACTTTTTTCAGGAAAAACCATATTAGTTCATGTCTGGTGAATTTATTGTGATTTAAATATGCTCTCCTTGCCAAATGTAAAGCTCATGCCTCTTGATTTATCAATTTTGAAAGCAAAAGGTGCACATCTCTAATATAAAATTCTAGGATGTCATGTAAAAAGACTTATATCTGGATTTAATTACAACGAATTTCCTAATGAGATGTACATTGTACTCTCACTCTATTTTGATTGGAGTCTTTATATCCTCTTCCATACATCAAATATAGTTGGAGAAAAATTTATCACCAAGATAGTCGCATTAGATTCTTCATTTTTTTTTCATAGGCACTTGGAAATTTTATCTTTAACCTCAAATATGATTAAATTCTCCTCCATAAATCTACACTCTTGAACCCCTTATTTTCATGAAAACGATTTTCTCTTCCAGTATCCCAAACACCTTTTTGTTTTTTTTTTTTTTTTTTTTTTTTTTTTTTTTTTTGTTGATCATACTTCTTGCTTGAAAGTAAACATTATATTCTACTGATCTCATAACAGTCTTTCAACCCAGTTTAGATTTAGCAGTAGTCTATAGGCTTTAGTTGCCTTAAGTGTCCTATTAACCATCTTCTCCAGGGCCATAACTAGTTGAAAGAGTCCTCAACGAAATTGTCTGACAATTGCTAACAACACCATATTACTCTCCTAGGTGATAGTTGATCATACTTAAAAATTTTCTTTGTGACCTCATAGCGGTCTTCCAACCCAATTTAGTTTTAGCAGTAACACTATAGGCTTTAGTTGCCTTAAGTGTCCCATTAACCATTTTTACTCCAAGGGCATAAATAGTTGAAAGAATCCTCAACAAAATTGTGCGATAACTGCTAACAACTTCTTAGTACTCTCCTAGGTGATAATTTAAGAAACATCCAATGTAGCATAAATGGGAACTATTAATGATTTTTTTTTTTTAATAGGTAAAATTGATTTGGAGGCCAATCTTACTGGCACAAAAGTTTAACCTTATTTTTTCTCGAGGAAATAGCCACAGCCAATGTTGTTAAATTGAGATTTGAATTATGAATCGTAAGCCTTATTCCTGGAATCATGAGTCAAAGCCAATCGTTAATTGTTAGTTTTAGTAAAATTTCTAAAAAACTCCAAGAATAACCATATGCTACTACTTGCAGAAGCTTATAAAAAAATATGATATAGTTGAGAAAGTTATACCCAAAAAATGACATTGTCAATGCCCAATCTAACTTCTCAGTATTATGGAAGTGCAAAATCAAAAAGATCTAAAACAATTAAAAGTAAAAAAAAAACTGTCAACAACACATAACAACCTCAATAAACACACAAAAAATTTCAAAATTTATCATAAACTATTGAAGCTCAAGCTCTAACTGTCATCCAAGCTCATGATTAAAACAAGCTAAATAGGAGGGTCAGAGGCATGATCTGCGAGTCAAAGGAGATGCCATGGCTTGCGCTGGACACAGCAACTGCTGGTGTCGTCACTGGAGGTGGCAACGGTTAGTATTGGAGCCAGTGATAGCTTGTCAAGGACTGACGAGGAGCAGTCTACAGCTTTTTGAGTTCCTTTATTAGGTTAGGGTGAGAGAACCAAGGTCTTCTGATGTGTTTGTACTTTTTTTTTTCTCCTTTTTCTTCTAGTTGCTGTCTTCAATTTTCAGCCGAATTGCCTCTTTAGAACCCAATACTTTTGAGCCCAACCTCTATTATAAAGCCAAAGGTGCAAATTTGGGTTGTTCTCATGAACCGTAGAGGATTGTGGAATTGTACAATTCACTAATGATTCATGAGTGCAAGATGAATCGTTTGGAGTATGAATCAAGCCAAATTGTGCAATTCAAATTGTGAATCACATGATTTTTACAACACTGGCACAACTTTTGAAGAGTTATTCACTTTATTGGCAACCACTGACTGTACAAAATAATTGAGTTCTTGAATCTAATGGAATTGCATGAAGAACTAGGTAATTTCACTATTTCAAGTTTATAAAGGGGGACTTTCTATTCTAACATCCATGACTGAAAGGTTAGCTGATTCTTCTTTTGAAAGGGGAAGTTTCGTTGATCTCTACAGTAGCTTTCCTGTTTTTCTCAAGCAATGAGAATTATATATTCATACATGTGGATTTATATGTATTGGCTAACTATCAAGTTATGTGGAAAGGGAAACTTTTAGCCATGGAGCCATATATTAAGCCAAAACTAGAGATATCATACTCATCGACAAGTAGACCTGATCTTTTACCTAGTGAGCCACTTAACCCACATACATTCAGTCTTATCCTATGAAATGATCATCAGCATTCAAGGGGAAAAGAGCTGTCTCATCTTCTCAGTTAATGTCTTAAGCTGAACAAACAAAGAAGTAACCGTCACAGTAGCTCTCTATTGAGGAAGACAACCTATATGAGAATCAAAGATATCATTACCGAAGTACTTGCACAAACAAGTAAAGAGTGCCTAAAAGTAGTGGAGAACTTGCATATGACCTCTCTTGATGAAGGTCTCCATTACAGTTTGTGGATGCAAAACCTTTAGTAATTGATGATGCAGAGCTGCTTATTTGAATAAAAATGATGTCTACGGCTCAAAAAATGTAATCATAATAAAATGAGGTCATTTCTATACAGCAGTGTAGAGTTCTTCTGAAATCATTGATAACCTGAAATTCACCATGACTGTATCATGCACATCTGATAATAAAGCAGCAAAGATAGGATTAGAAAACTGAATATTGGTGAGGATACCTTAAATGGAGCGAAGCTGCTTATTTCGGATGGATGTCTGAATGTCAGGATTGATATTCTGACATGCTTTTGTTGGCTTTAATGCTGTGACCACGAGATTTAAGTGCATTGTTACTTGGAAGAGATGGAATAGATGGGCCGGTAGATTTTTTGGAGAGTTGAATTTGTGAGAAGAGCGAGTCATGCATGCTGAGTGAAAATGATAATAGCATTTGTGTGGGTTGGCTTAATTGCACATTTTTTGGCCAGTATTTATGATTGGCTTTAGAGGTCTTAACAGAGTGATATAAGTTTGTTGTCATAAGGTCTTAACAGACGTACAGTTGGGTGAGAGGAGTACTAAGGATCTTTCACGAAATGAAGAAGGATGGAAACACATTGAAGGCCCTAGTGCTTTAACCAGAGGTCTGCACATGTGTGTATGCGTACTTGCATATATGTCCATAATAGGGTGAATCTTTCAGTCTTTTGTAGCATTACTTTGCAAGGCTTTGATATAGGAGCAGGATTTAAAGGTCGTAACTCTCCCTTCTGATCTTTGAATTCTGCGCTGTTATTTTTGCTCTATTGAGGATTTCCATTCTGAATTTTTACCTTTTCTTGGTCTCAAAGATGTTCCACAATGATTCTGCAGATGGTGATCTGGTTCATTATACCAGCAGCCAGAAGTTCTGGGACCGATCATAACAACAACGCCCTTGCGTTGATTGTTTTGCTGCAGTATATTCCTAGGTTGTATCTTATTTACCCATTAAGTTCCCAAATTGTCAAAGCAACTGGAGTGGTTACAAAGACAGCTTGGGCTGGGGCTGCATATAATCTTCTGTTGTACATGTTGGCAAGCCATGTAAGTATTGTGATTGCTTTGAATTGATACTATTTGCAGTGTCATAAATGAGCATGTGAGTGGAGCCACTTAGCAGATGTTTTTCACTTATTTTCTGCTCAGGTTCTAGGAGCCGCATGGTACCTTTTGTCAGTTGATAGGTACACATCATGCTGGAAATCAATGTGCCGGAAGGAAGAAAGCCCTATCAAGTGTTCTCTTGAATATTTGAGTTGTGGTGGTTTTTATCCTAATCGCCAAAGATGGGCCAACAGTACAAATGTTTTCAAGATTTGTGGTCTCAGTAATGATACATTCAACTATGGGATATTTAAAAATGCAGTGACCAAAAATATTGTTTCTTCTAATTTTGTGGAAAGGTACTGCTATTGTTTATGGTGGGGTCTGCAGCAATTAAGGTAACATTTCCATTCTGTCCATCTATTACAACAGAAGTATTGTTGGGGTTCTTAATGATTAGTTCCCATGTGCTTATGCTATGAACATCATGCAGAGGACCACCAAACAATTGGAATTTTGGACAGCCTTACTTAATATGTAGCTTTCCTCTGTTTTTAAATCTTGCTAGTCTACACTGTCTGTAAGTGCTGAGTATTGCTGCAAGGTAATTGGCTTGAGCCTGCTATGGAACTTGAGTGAGCAGATCTGTAGCACTATTCTGTTAAGATGCTTTAGGACATTCGGAATTGAACCTTTTCAATAATATGATACTTGGAGATGTGGTTCTGCCAATCTTTAAATGTGAAGCTCTGGCTAGATTACTATTTCTATTTTAGTTGATGGCTCTTGACAATATATCTGATGAGTGGCTTGGTGTGCACCTGACCATATCAAGTCATTTACAACCAAAAGACTTTGACTTTGGCCTCTAAGGCAGATGAAGTGGCTGAGAGTCATATTTAGAGAATTGTTTCTGATTTGTAGATTATGAGTTAAATTCTATTTCGTTGCCTCTATTTGGCAAGAGAGGCTAATACACATTTTCATCCTCCAATTTTTCAGTTCTTATGGTCAAAATTTGTCAACAAGCATGTATATTGGGGAGACATCGTTTGCCATACTTATTGCCATCTTGGGTCTGGTTTTATTTGCCCATCTCATTGGGAACATGCAGGTAATTTATTGGTGGCTCTGTTCTCAACTCTAGCCACTTGAAGATGTAGATATGTTGTAAAACCTTGATTGTTTTATTGTTATTACTAACAGTGGTAGTTAGAAGATGCTATCTGGTAAGGATGAGCTAGCGTAAGAAAGTAAATTATTTCCTAAAAATTAACTTGACATAATAATGGAACTGGCTGCTTTGACATTTTATGGATCTGTTGCTAAAACCCACGAGCTAAGCATGAAATTTGGGAAGAATAACTCAGAGATATGATGCCACTGGCTAGTTTGACATTCCAATATAAGGTAGATGGGATTTTTCACAGCTTCATGAGCTTTGCCTCTTGATTATGCTGCAAAATCACTGGAGGACATTTTAATTCCCCTACTCATACATATGCTTATGACCATTCCCTGATTTTTAATTATATGCAAGACTAAATCTACCTATTTTGAGAGGGAGGTTAATGATATAATTTGCCTCACTCCCTTGCTGCCCCTTCCTGTGTTTAGACTGAATACCCAGGTCTCCGCACCTCCAAATCTGAAGCCATGGTTCAGCTTAATTCATGATGGAGCTGAGAGAAAGCTGAAGGACTCGTTGTAGGCTTCTCATGCTGTTTTTGTCATAGTTTCCCCACTGCTAAGAGGAAACCGAGTCTTACATGAAGTTAGAAAAAATGACTTTAAGAAAAGGCTGTCTCTCAGGGATTTACTTTCTTATTATGTGCTGATAGAATAATTAAATGATAAATTGCATCTTCATCATACAGCTTAAGTTTTTTAAACAGTTGACGGTAATTACACAAAATCTAACATGATATCAAAGCAAAAGGTCTTGAGTTCAAATCTTTCCGGGCCCCATTTGCCTCCCCAATTGAATATGTCCATGCTTAATACTAGGCAAAAAGACCAGACTAAGCATGAGGGGGAGTGATAGAATAATTAAATATTAAATCACCTCTTCATTAAACAGCTTAAACTTTAGAATAGTTAATAGTGGTTCCACAAAATCTAACAAGAACAATTATTGTCAGTGTTGCAGTACTGTTGCTTGGCATAGGATGAACCTATTTAATCAATTTACAATGAAATAAAAGAAACTTATCTTGTCTGAGGAAGTAATTATATTCGGTTGAACTTCTGGTCACATTGTATAACCATTGATTCTAGTATAAGGATTGGAAAAATTCATGGATGCCTCACATGTATAAATACCTCTGTACTTTAGTTTTTCAATGGCACTTTGCTTTCCAGGTAAATATTATAAGTTCCCAAATATTTCGTCAGACTGTCATGTGTCTGTGAAAGTTTTCTGAATTGTTCTTTGAGGTGCTTCAGTTTGTTGCTTCACATCTGAGATAGTGTGTGTATGCAACCCATGATTCCCTTAGGAATGCCAAGGTGAGTCTTTGTGAGGATCCATGTAGTTGTGATATCTGTGGGATTTATATTATTACACAAAAGGTGATGCAGTCGGGTTGTCCCTAGTTTTCGTGTAGCAAGCGTGCATCCCACTCTTTTTTCTTATGTTGACCTTTTGCCCAATAGAGATACTGGCATCTCCGTGCTAACAAGTTTAGAGGATCTGGAGTCCATTGTTTCCAGGATTTGTGGTCCATGCAGGCATTTGTGGTCCTTAAATGATACGTAAATTACTAAATTCTCATCTGACAATGGTTTAAGATAAGCAATGTCATCGCTCATATATATGATAGCTGCTCCCACATGACTCAAAAGAGAATCACAGTACTTTCATCTTAGATCTAATCTGTATTGTAACAAAACAAATAAAAAAGAATACTTAGTCTTTTGTTTTTTAGTCAAAAAGATCTAGTCTCAAATTCCATTTCTGTTTCATATACTTACTGATTTTCTTTGGGTGCAGACCTACCTGCAGTCTCTTACTATTAGGCTTGAGGAATGGAGACTTAAACGAAGAGACACAGAGGAATGGATGAGGCATCGCCAGCTTCCTGAAGATTTAAAACGACGTGTACGTCGTTTTGGCCTATACAAGTGGCTTGCTACTAGAGGAGTTGACGAAGAATCCATCCTTCATGGCCTACCAACTGATCTCCGTCGTGATATTCAGCGCCACTTGTGCTTAGACCTAGTTCGACGTGTATGGTCTTTTTACATCAGATCCTATCTCAAAGCAATCGTTCAATTTAAATGCTTTTTGGTGTAGTGTTTCAATGCACTTACATTTCATTCTACACTTAGTACTGTAAACTTCAGCCGAGCACATCAACCAATGCTTTCCATGCATTTGCACAAGGGTAAAGAACGATCTCGCTCGTTGCTACCAAGGATGGTTTTTCTGGAACTTTACCCTGCTTTTGCAATGTGTGTTTTCTGGTAGTCTTTTCATCACCCTTACAAATTTCACGTATTTGGTCAACATTTGCCTCATGTTTTTTTTTTTTTTCTACTGAGTGATCTTTAGCTAGAGGCACCACTCCCTAAGGAATAGGACACTGGAATGGACATTTGGTTTGCTTGTTGTATTCTAAGATCCCAATTTGACATTTTCATCTTTTGTGATCCACATGTCACGCACTTATGAGGAAATGGAAAATTTAAGGCTGTGTTAAGATGGTCAGTTAAGAGGCAAGGACTGGCTCAGTGGTATGGCCTCTCAATTCCCCAGGCTTTTTGCTGGCTTCAAGCCCCATGTTATCCTGTCCCCAATCCATTTCTTTGTTTACCAATCAAAAGTGGCAAAAACCAAAATGCCAGCCGGTACTTTGGCCTTTCAGATGTAGTGTCGTTTTTAGTTGAGCTAGTGCCTAGTAATATTGATTTCTTTATGGGTCATTGGAAATTGCCATCAACCGTTCTATATCTGTCGAGCGAACTAGGTGATGGGTTTTCAATGATAAATGGTTTTTTGGAGATTATTTAAATGTGAAAGATGTAACGCCAACTACCATTCTTAAGAAGGCCAAGAGTGGCATTATGTCATGCTGTTTTTCCTGCATTTATCAGTAAATTATCGCACTAACCTGCTTTCGCATAATTTTCAGGTACCTTTCTTCTCCCAAATGGATGATCCGCTTCTCGATGCAATATGTGAGCGTTTAGTATCCTCGCTAAGGACAGAAGGTACCTACATTGTTCGTGAGGGTGACCCTGTGACGGAGATGCTTTTTATTATTAGAGGCCGGTTGGAGAGTTCGACTACTAATGGAGGTAGGACTGGTTTTTTCAATTCAATTACATTGAGACCTGGAGATTTCTGTGGCGAGGAGCTACTTGCTTGGGCATTGCTCCCGAAATCCAGTGTCAATTTGCCTTCCTCGACTAGAACAGTTAGAACGCTTGGAGAAGTGGAAGCTTTTGCTCTGAGAGCAGAAGATCTCAAGTTTGTGGCCAACCAATTTAGACGCCTCCACAGCAAAAAGTTGCAACATACATTCAGGTTTTATTCCCACCACTGGAGGACATGGGCTGCGTGCTTCATCCAAGCAGCTTGGCGCCGACATAAAAGGAGGTCTATGGAAAACAGTCTTTCCATGAAAGAGTATGAGGATGTGGTCGAGGGATCAGGTCAAGAGACAGAGGATTCCTTTGTCTCCAGAAATCCTTCTCAGACAAAGCTAAATCTGGGAGTGACAATACTGGCTTCCAGATTTGCTGCGAACACGAGGAGAGGAGCTCAAAAGATCAAAGACGTGGAGATGCCAAAATTACAAAAACCCGAGGAACCTGACTTTTCCTCTGAACCTTATGATGAATAGCTGCTCTGGTTGTGTCAGGTTCTCATAGCTTTAGCTTTTGTGTACCATCAAGAAAATTTGCTTTTGAGATGAAATCTACAGTGGTGCGGTTAGGCTGAGACATATCGGGGTTTTACAACAAGGGGACTCCTCCCTGAAGGAATGGTATGACTTGGAAAGACAAAAGTGATGGTCAGGGACTCAAGTCTCAGGTGAGAAGAGAAGTTGTCATTAGGGCATTTAAAGATGTGTCTAATTTAGCTGTACAAATGTTTGCTCTTCAAAATGGGTGGGCTGAATTGTATGCAACGAAGCATTCGTAAGTTAAGTTATCTGTTATCTTGCCAGTGAAAATGTATAGATTATACTTACTGCCATATATATTGTATTGTCCATGACTAGACAGTGTAGAAGAATTGCTTAATTGAGGATGCATTGTTTGTTGATGGACCAGACCCATTTAGTAGCTATTAGTGAAAAATATGCAGCACATCAGGATTGTGGAGCATGACAGTTTCGATCTTCTGACTGCACTGTTTGAAAGTAAATGGGACAAGAAACAGAGTGCTGGAAGCAAAAGCTAAAGCTCTCTCACCACCTTTTGGATTGTTGTTTCTATTGAATGCTATCTTTTACGTTTGAAATCTGATTTGAGTGTTTGGTATAACCTCTGTGTAAGGAATCTAAAATCTGACAAATCAGAGGCATGGTGCTTAATTGCATCCAGTTAGGTACCTGATGGTTTTGGTCTCTTCATTCGAGCTTTGCATAGAAAACTTACCTTACTCGTGCAGCTTCTGGGATTGCAGATCGTATGTCTAACTGGTGTGGCAAAAAGCCTATGTTTTTTTTTTCTGATTCTCATTCACATTTAAACTTTTTAATGCATTATTACAAGGGCAATGTGCTTTGCATGAATGAAACTTTCTCATATTTATGCCTAACTCAGCAGCAATAATAGGATCGATTCATCATCTCTCATTCTTGCATTGCTTCAAGAAACAAATTTCTTTAATTAGACCTTGTTTTTTATAACCTTTGTAATATAAATCTACTTTTCGTGTTGCACTTCCAACATACTCACTTTTAATTTGTTTGTTCGAAATAGTGATAAATTATAAGTATAAAGCTGGAGTTTCGACCAAATATTTTATAACTGTATTCTGGAGATCGAGTAAACGATAAACTGCGAAGTTATAGCCACGAGTCAAGTTCTAATCTCCAACAAAACTGGCCAATTTTACGTTCTCTTCATTGATGGTGGTGGTCCATTGGCGGCGGCAATGGCAGATATCAGTTTATCATGGTGGTTGATAAAGAAATGGAATTACGTTTTCCAAAAAGAATTTTGTTCGATCTGTTTTTCGAAATCAAATTTGTAACTTTTGTCATCCAAAGAAATATGTTGAGTCTCTCCTAATTGCAATATATACAGAAAAAATGAGAACATCATAATATATTGATTTTATAAAATGAGAACAATAATACTAAGCAGTACATTGACCAGGAAGACAAAATGGGCAGTTTTTCTCGGGCATAATGATGCAAATAGTTCTTGAACCTTGCTCAATATGCAATTTGATTCTTAAACTTTTAATTTGTTCAATGTGATTCCTTTAAGTTTGTTTTGGACTATATGAAAATATTTAATATTATCCTTCTATTAATTTAATTTCAGAGGTAAGTATAAACTTTTAGAGATGATATTACATATTGGGCTAAAATTCAGGATTATATTGAATAAATTAAATGATCAAGGTTTATATTACATATTTGGCCAAAGCTCAAAGATCATTTGTGTCATTTTTCCTTTTTCTTATTATGACAAACATTAAAAACATGGAAAATATTTTCTAAATTCAGTATCATTTTCTATGTGATTTCTTTTGCATTGAGCTATTTATTTTTCTGTTCTCAAAAAAGTTTGGAATAGAAATTCATTTAATAGTGCAATTTTATTTTTCTATTTTTGGAACAAATTTTTAATCAATAATTATGTTTGGAAAAGAAATGAAAAGTAAAAATATTATATTTTCTTATTTTTGAAATAAAAATGAGTAATAAAAGCTTTTCTTATTGCTGGCTTTCATTACTAGCCAATTGCCCAATTGCCATCGCCCACCATCCTTGTCTTCCGCTACTATCAGCTGACATTTACAGCCACCCATTGCCGCTCGAAGGAAAAAATTTTATATCGTTATTAAATGAATTTTCGTTCCGGCAATATAAATTTTGTGATCAAATGGATATTTTTGCTTAAAATCTCCTCTAGGAATAGCAAAAAACAAATCTATTTTTGACCGGAAATTGTGTCTAAAAACATTATAATATTCATTCACGTTCTTATTTTTGTGAAAGATTTGTCAAAAGAAGATGCTCTAAGATGCATTTCCACCCGGAACACACTCACTTCCAATTACCACCTCACTAGAAGAAACAATTCCGAAGAAGAATTAGATTATACATAAAACACGTAATTTGAGGTTCATCTCTGAACCAACGACTTAGGCGTTGCCATTCGCTGATTGAGCCAAATTTACAAAAAAAAAAAAAAAAAAAAAAAAAGTGAGGCCAGAAAGGACAATTTATACATGTACATCCTGAAGCTGGGATTGTTCCTATTGGCCATACTTGTCGATGTCGTAGAACTCTATGTTCTTGTATTTTTGGGATATTATCTCTGCTTGAACTTTCCGTGCGGTATCTGTCGCACAACCGACCAGAATAAGAACCGAAGTGCCAGCGAATCCACGGAAGGCTGTGAGATGCGTGACTTGTTCGACTACTGCAGGACCGGCAGCAAGGATGGCCAGAAATGCGGACCCTAGAACTGATATCCGACTAAGGACCTGCGACAAGAATAACTAAATTAAGAAAAGAGAAAAAGGACATATTGCAAGGTATTAAAACCCCCGACACCTACAGAAAATACAGGATATAGAATGGAGATACATGAAGGGACTTCTGTTTAAATTTGTACGGATTGCTCGACATGAAAATGATGGAAAAGAGAAGGTGAAGGCCAAAGAAGCTGGGAAATCTTGGGCTTAGTAGAGTGTAATAACTCAGAGAGAGAGAGAGAGAGAGAGAGAGAGAGAGAGAGAGAGAGAAACTAAGCTCTGAAAGGAACAGAAGTCAAAATATCCATGAAGATTAGAGGCATTGGTTTTCTAAAAAATTGGTAAAAAAATGGGGTTCAAGTTCTTAAAAGATTATTTCTCAAGACATACAGGTTATTATGCTTAGGTAAGGGAAAATGTCAAGCGTTGACAAATGCCAGGCACGAAGAAAACCACAATGCCCTTGTCCCACTAGCCAGGATACGTTTGAATAAAAACCAAAGATGTCTTATCTCCTTACATATGAAATAAATGGCATATAAGCAAGGGGAGTTCCTGTCAAAACACCTGAATAAAAACGTGTCACAAAATGTTTAGTCACAGAAAAATTACCGTCTTGATGAATGCCGCTGTAGTTTTACCCGGTCGAACAAGGGGTATTGATGCTCCTTGGCGTTTCAGCTGTTCACTCACATCATCAGGGTCCAATTGTAGGAAAGTGTAGTAGTAGTTGAAGAAGGCTATTAATATTATGTTGGTTGGCAGGTATAGAGAACCTACAATAGTTATTCATCACCGTTAGACCACATCACAAGTCCACAATGAGAAAAAATGGAACAGTACACAATCCGCATATGCCTTGGGCTAAACAAAGCTCCCACTTTCCTAAAGTAAGAGCAGAACTCAAGCATGATTAAAAATTGTCACACACGAATAGATGTTTCAACATATATTACTGGGAACCTGGTAACAGAGATTTTCTTGAGGTGAAATAAAGAGGATGTACAAACATCAATTTGCTAATGTGACGGATAATCAGATAGTAACAGCAGAATATGCTAAAAAAGATGATTGCCAAGCTCTCACATATGAAATGAAAAAACGCAAGCATTTAATCTGCAGGAAAAATTGCATTAAGTAGACCCCAAGAATAAAAATTGATCAAGCAAACCATATATGCATCTACAGTGCAGGGAGTTGGCACTTATCTCACTAACATATTGCCATATGCAAAGCTTGACTTTAATGCATTTGTGCAGAATGACAGTTCACTGCAACTGCGAGGGAGTTTATGTGTGGTTTTTAATTCAATTACAGGTTAACCATGCAAAGTCAATGTAGATGACTGAGGACAATAAACACTAGACAGTACAAAAAAGATGATACTAATAAGAGATCACTCTCAAGGGATACCTTTTAGATGTTGAAGTCTTTAAAATAATGAGGTGACACACCCAAAACCTATTTCATAAATTTTACTGAAGTAACAAATAACTTGTGTGTGCCATTTATATGCTAAAATTGATGTAACAAATTAAAATACCTACAGCCGTTTCAAAATTATTCTGCATGTCTGAAAGCAAAACATACGGAAATGCATGCAGAGGTAAATAAATTCAAAAGATCATTCGGCTCAAATAAATAATCAGGTGTTTCATGACATTCTTCTGTAACAAAGGTGACAGTAATTCCATTAGCAACTGTTCCATCTTAGATGCTTTCTGTTCCATGTTTGATGAAATTATGGGTCTCTGAGTTCATGACCTTCATTTCTACAAGGAAGCCGACATGTCAAAGCATAGGAAGGAAAATCTTCTCATGATATTTAGCATAGATAATTCTTTGCATTTTAAGCAATTCAATTTAAAGCCTTTTCTCTTACTAAACACAATCTTTATTCAAATGAGCTAAACGTACCCCCAGGGTTCAGAGCCACAGCAGCATTCTTCAGTGCAGCTAAACCTGTGAAGCGAGCAACAGTTCCAGGGAGAGCCAATGAAGATGTAGAAAATATAATGGGCATCACTCCAGAGCTATTCACCTGTGACAGAATAAAGAACCATACATATATAGCTCTAATTGGCTCAACATCTAAAGCAATTGCCCTCGCTCAATTCCAACCAAAATGTGGATAACAATCACATATCTGCAAGCATACACTCATATAAGAACAACTTCATACACCGTAATACCTGCACATGAATGTTAACATCAAAGCGTAGTTTCCTTGGTTGGCAAGCAGTTACTAAAATGCATGCACTAGAGTCTAAGTAGCACCAATACCGACACGTGACACGCAACACGACACAACACGTCGACACGTTATTTCACAAAAAATTAAAAAAATTTTGACATGTTGGGACACGTTGTATATTAAATGTATATTTTTATATATACATGATAAATTATCATTTCGAGGATTATTTCAATTAAATTAATTTGATTTAAATCCACAAATAAATAACTAATAAAAAAGAGCCTAGAATGAATTTACACTAAAAACATCAATCCACCATTTATTAATATCATTCATTGCTTCAATCTAATAAATTCAGTTACATTCCATTCCAATAATCTATTTGGAGAGAAAAAAACAAGTAATCCACATCCCACTATTGAATTTAAATTTAACAATAAGTCCAAAAAAAAAAATCCACATTTTGACCATCAAAAGATAGGGTTTCCTTTCTCCTTTTCTTTTTTATATTATTATACTTTTATATATTTAAACTTTGACTCCTAATTTCTTGAAATTTTAAAATTGACCTTGTGTGTGTCGGATAAGTGTGTCAGGATTTCTGACTCCCGTGTTGCTCACATGTCCAGAGCATTGGCCAAAGAGTGTGTCGGACACTGACACGGAGGTCCCCGAGAGTGTCCGTGCTTCCTATACTAGAATTATGGTATCTGGTATCTTTCAAAATGGCTGGCTATGTCCAAAATCTTATTATGCTCCTCATAGTGCAAATCTATCTATATGATATATTGGTTCTGCAGATTATAGACTAAGTAAATAGCTGTTGGCTAATTCAGGATATTAAACTCGTAGAGAGAAGTGCAGAAATAATCGGCTCAGAAGCCTAACTTATCAATTCATGCTATTCCAGTATAGACAAATGAAATCAGGTAGTTAAATTGCATTTAGATTATCTCCCATTGTTAAAGAATTCAGAAAAAAAATTGCAAATTTTTTAAGAATACTGCTTTTCCTCTAGTGCCATTATTCCTACTTCTGCAGCATTTGACGATCTGAACCACATCAACCCTATATCTATATATATATTCTCCCCCTCTAACTAAGATTACAGAATGCAGGTGCTTAGCTCATGACAAGTCACTTGCAGAAAGAGGATAATTCTAAATTGATAAATCATCATCAAAAGTAGCACTTAGTGTAACTCACAGGAAGAGGCAACAAGAGAAGCACGGATAAAGCTTAGCAAAAGCAAGCAGAACTACTAGAATATGTTCACCCATGGTCTACTGACGTGTAAAATTTGTCATATGATCCAACCATTTCATCAAAGTTGTTTCTCAATACACTTTAGAATTACAATTCACCAAACGCTATTTGCATTTCGGAAAACCCCCTTCATCCAAAAGGTATTTGCATTTTTGCAAATACATTCCCCAAAAGCCGAACCAAACAGGCCCTTAGTACCAGGAAATAAAAAGACCAACTGAGAACTAGGTGGACTCAAGTGATAGAATAGACAACCACACTTCACATAATATTACATGCAAAAAGAAGAAAATAGAGAAACAGGGAACTCTGCCAGATCACAACTAGCTCTCGTATGACCTATCCATAAATTAACTAAGAGAGACTGTGAAGCCTTGTGAAGAAGGGTAGTTTGCAACCATGTTTAGAACTGTATTACTCAAGTCCGCTATAGTTTATAAACACCTGGAAATGAGTAGTATCCCTGAATACTGACCTTGAAGGGCAAGTAAGCAGATTTTTGAAGGCCTCCACTTCTGCTGGTGTATCTTGAGGCATAGTTAAGGGGAATTTTCCTTTCTGCTTCCTGAAAATCTTTGTCATGGAGCATGTTAGGTACATTTCTTTCTCTTAATCCTTTCATAATAAGATAACACCCTAGAATATATTATGATCACTTACCTGAACATATACAATACCAAGGACTAAGAGGACAAAAGATAAAATGATGGTGGCAAGTCCAACATAGTTGCCATCCTGATAAGCTTCTGCAACTGTTCGACCAAAAGATGCTGGTAAGTAGGAGATTATGCTTGTAAATATTAACAGTGATGTGCCATTTCCAAGTTTCAGGTCAGAGATCCTTTCTCCAATGTATGTGGTAAATACTGAGCCAAGTGTCAATAATGTAACAGAAGAAAGAGCCCACTCCGTGCTGAAGTCCTCAACATAGGGACGGAGGTAGAGTACTTGGCCTATTGCCTGGCATATAGATAAGATGGGAATACATGTTACCAGGAGAACTCATCACTAGGAAAAAAGTTATCTTCAGCTGAAGTGAAGTCACATCAAGTAAAACAGTAGACAATCAACTAGAAAAGATCATTTTGAATGACTTTTCCTTTGTTTTATGGCTACCATATGTATGGAACCCCAGTAAGCCCAGATCCCAGTGTTGGCATGCTATTAGGGCTCTCAGAAAACATATTGAACGGAAATACTTCCATTCAGTACACTTACATTTGCTTTTTAAAGAACTGGTCACCAGAGTATATAAAATATCTAACACACAGTTGTTGGAGAAATTTGAGAAAGAAGAGAAATGTGAGTAAATCCAAACATGCAGTCTAACTAAGCCATAATTCTTCTTCACACATGCTGCAATTTTACTTGGGCATTGGTTAAAATAATTTTGTGTGCCAGTTCATTGAGTGCTTGCCTGCACTATGGCAAACCCGACTGAAGCATATCGAGTATACTGGAGAATTTTCTTCCTTCCAGCTTCACCTTCTCTTTTTTGCAAGTCTTGCAACTTTGGATATATTTGTGCCAAAAGCTGAAACACAATTTGGGCGTTGATAAAGGGAACAATACCAAGGGAGCAAATCCCAAGTCTACCTATACCTCCCCCAGAAAAAGAATCCAAAGTGCTCAACAAACTATTCTGATCCAAATTCCCAGCAAAAGCTTCCCGATTTACTCCTCCCAGGGGAACGTATATGCCTAGTCGGGATATGGCCAAATATCCCAACAACTTCAGGAATTTCCCAGGCAATGGCCCTTTAAAGAAATCACCAAAATCAATAGAACTATCCTCAATTGCAGCTGCCAAAGAGAGAGTTTGTTAGCCAATTGCCTATCCGAGCTAATGACTGCCAAACTATCAACGATAAGCAATGTAAGAAGTTTGAACCTGCTGCTCCACGAGATGATGTTTTTTCCCTTCTTGTGCTTGAGGAGCTCTCAGATATTGGTGAAAACAAATCTAGAAAGCTTTCCCATGTGGAATTCAGCCCAGAAGAATGACGTGAATCTATTCCCAGAGGATCAAAAACTGCGCCCTCAGAGCTGAGGAGTGTTAAAGGACAAGATTAGTAAAATAAAGAATTTAACTATGACAACTAATGTGAAAAGCGAAGCAATGATTGGACTCAAGTTATCATTGTTTTGAAAAATGAAGACAACAAAAACATGGACAATATGAATAACATCAGATAACTGAACAGGTCAACCAAATTAAGGTTACAAAATTTTATTGGTAAACGCGAGCATAAATACATGTTAAAAGTAAGATCAGAAGCCTCATTCTCTGACGGTTAGCTTCAGCAGTAGATTTGCAACTGTCGCAGGGAGCTTTATTGAGAAGCAAATTTCATTAAAGAAAATGACTTGGTGAAAGCAACAATAATAGAGTATATAACAGACAGCAGCAAGAATCCCAGCAGTGTCTGTAAATTATTGCTGATCTGGCATTGTATGAAATAAGAGAGAATCTTGAGAGAGTATTCGAGCATAAAAGGAGAAGCCATCCATGTTAAGTGCCTAAACTTTGCAATAGCAGGGCCTTGAATGCCTCTCATCAAAGTTCACCATCCTGAGTTCTATTGAAAAACTCCAGAATGGATATAGTATATATGACCTGAACAATCCTCATTCTCAATTTCCAGGTGTCTCAATTCGTCATTACTTTCCTTTTGCACCTCTTTCAAACTATCGTCAGTAATATCACATCAAAGAACCTTACACTGGGACTATCTTGCCTAAACTATGCAACAGTTTCCCTTTATTGAATAATGAGGTACATGCTAATTCAACAAGATTTATCCCACTATGAATTCCTTAAATCTGCAGTCCAAACTCCAAATCCCCAGCAACCATGTACAACTCACAAATGAACCAGGCATTCACTCAAATTTTGACGACCAACATATTCTTTTAATTCAATAACCGCAATTTCAATGCGAGAAAAGCAAAAAAGCATCTCACGTCCCAAATGGTCCGTCCCACTTTCAGGAAGACCCGCTAGAACACGAGATGAACAGCCAAAATCCCACACCTTTAACCATCAAACCCCAATAAAATCATTATAAAAGAACACCCAAAAGCTCCAAGTTTGCAAATTCTTCTCTCTGGAGCGAACCCATGTTGTGAAAATACGAATTGACGATTCTTGGAGCGGAAACACTCTCACTAGTGAACAACATAGTACTACACCTGTAGCTAGAGACGAGACCGAGCTTCAAGGAGGGCTTTCTCTGGGCACCGAAACTGGCCCGGCAAACCCATCGTCTCTGCTTCGAGGATGATGTCGGAAAGGAAGAGCGGAGCGGCCGAGAGGAGACGGTCGCCGCCGCTTCGCCGACCGTTATCAACATTATCCTCCTCGACCAGTTTCTTGTCCTTCGGAACTCGGTTTCACGCCCGGAATTAGAAACAATCATAAGTATGTAATTTATATTCCTGACTTAAAAAAATTTCAATTGCGTTGTTAAAAAAAAAAAAAAAAAAGAAGAAAAGTGGAGTATAACCTCAGCTTATCTTGATGGTTTATATCCACTTTGATGATTTATTATGTCACGGCGGGATTATAAGAGGAGGATTTGGACCTATTGAGATTAGTTAATGAAAAACGATTTAAGTATTTATTTGAGTTGCATAAAGCGCTTACTTAAAATTAATAATTGAAAAAAAAGGGGAGGAAAAGTAACAATTAATGCATGTTTTGTGTCAATTAATAGGTCAAGAATAATAAAATCTTAGGATGATTTGGCCAACACGATAGAAAATATACCCCAAAGACAATCATAACCATTGAGGTTGGTCTCATTATCTAATTGTAGCCAACTATTGTACTTTTGTTAATGCATTTTCAATCTATTGTACTTTTATTATTTCAATTCAAAAAAGTCTTAAATTTATTGCACTATTATCAATTCATTTTTTAAATATTTTAATAGTTTATCAATTGAGCCTCTCTAATTGATTTTGCTTGGAATTGCTTACATAAACTCCAATCATTTTATATGGCATGATCAACGTTATGAAAATTTTTTATAATATTTTATTAATTTTTTTTTTTTCTTTTCTTCTTTTTCATTGTGTGCTTTTTAACTTTTTCATATTCACTTTGCCACCCATCGCCTAGGCTGACGAGGGACACCCAAGCTTAGGCTGGTGAAGGAGCCTTGTGCTTGATTGGGCAAGGGTCACTTGAGGCCAATGAAGGTCATTGACCATCGACGAGGCTTGGCGATGGCCAATAGGAGAAAAAGGAAAAGAAGAAAAAAAAGGAAAAAAAAAAAAAAAAGAAATAAGGAAAATAGAATAAAGGAAAAAAAATAAAATATTTGAAAAATAATAAAATTTTATCAAAAATTATCCATCTCAATTTTTTTTTTTTTTGTTGGTCCTACTTTAATCCTATTCTAACACACACTATTTGAAAAATAATCCAAAACCCATTATTGAAATGAAATCGTCCACACCCCACTCCCCGAGAAGGTGGGGATTTAACCCCCAACCTCTCCCTTTCAAGTTAGAACACACACGGCGAATCCGTGATGGTTATCCACCTCAATGTTGGCCATATTAAATAAAATGGGTAGCATTTATATTAGTGATTTTTGGTTAAAATTGACCCGATATATTTAATTAACAAAATATGAAAAAGTTAGGCACAATTAAAGATTTAATATGCAATTGATAAAGTATAACATGTATAGAAATTTTTGGACAATTTTCCCTACATTGCGAACATCTAATATAGCAATTTCATCCTCACAATAGTTTGTGCCCATGTATGTGGGTGTTTAACAACTAGGTGTGGCTTAGAAATAGCATGGTTGGTATTCCAAGTCCCCACCATGGCCAAGTGCCTTACTGCCTGCGAAACGGTTGCAGCCGGGGACATCACCGGTGATATCCACCCATATGGAGACAGTTGTGTCGACCCATAAGGTACACCCACTCCCTCCATTTCTTGTTTTCTTTTCTTTTCTCTTTTATGTTTGGTCCAATGTAATAATCGCTCTTTGGAATTTCAAAATAGATTATTTTGAGTTCACTTTTTAATAATCAAGTGATTAGTGTCTGAGTGGAATGGTTATGGTTTTATTGTAACCATGCAGCAATGTGGTTATGCAATGAAGCGTGTAATTAGAGGTGATCAGCAAGTAGCCCGCCTTGCCTTAGCTTGGCACGTCCTAAGAAGGCCAAGAAATAAGGGTGCGTTTAATAGTCATTATGTTCTCACAAATAATTTTTGCTTAGAAATAATTTTTTATTTTATTTTATTTTATTCTTTAGAATAATTTTTGAGTTTTTAAGGTGTTCCGTGAATCGCCCATGATTTTTTAATCCGAAATTGAAATGTATTTGGTAGGACTCTTAATTTTTTAATACTTTTATTATATTTTTCTTATTTTTCTCTCTTTTTTTCTTTTTCCTTTTTTTCTTTTTCCTCCTTCATGGTGGCCTCGCCAAGCTCAACCTCACTTTGGCTGGGCGAGGTCAACCTCGCCCAACCACTAGTGAGGCTCTCACTAGGCCATCGCTAGGCGAGGTCGACTTGGAAGTGGCTCAGCGAGGACATTGCCTAGATCTAGCAAGGCTAAACTCGCCTAGCCACCAATGAGACTCGGGCTGACGAGTCTCGCTGTGGCTCCCGACAACGCTTCGGCGAGACCGACCAAAAGGAAGAAGAAGAAGAAATTGAAAGAGAAGAAGAGGAAAGAGAAGAAATGAGAAGAAGCAATTTTATTTTTTTTTTGTTTATTGATTCTGCATTTTCCAAATCAATTCCCGATAACAAAAAAATATATATTCTTGAGAATAAAGAATTTATCAAATAGATTTCTATTTTATTTTTTTTATTTCAAGGAATAAAAAAAACATCATCAGTTATTCGTGAGAGTATTATCAGACAAACCCTAAGGCTGCATTTGTTTTGATTTCTTTTTCTGTTTTTAAACAATTTTTTTTGTTTTTTTGTTCCTGGGAACAAAAAAGGAACAAAAACGCGTTTGTTTGCATTTTTGTTCCAAAATTATTTTTTAATCCAGTGAAATCAAAAGAAATATACAATTAAATCTAGTCCATTCAGACGTTCTACAGAAAATTGCTACAGCAAAAGGCAAACAAACATGGAGAAAAGCATGAACACACCCCTTTACCTAGTACATGGATGCCACACAATACAATGTTAAGCAAGGTCTCACGAATCCATCCAACACTGTACCCCTGAGTTGATAACTTTTTTCTTGTTCTTGGTTGCCTGCCTCAAATTCTTTTGAGAATGGTGTTGGGAAAGTAAAGCTCATATTTACTCAGTATCACTGTCCCTCTGAGAATGATGATGAGAAAGTAAAGCTGATTCTACCTTGCCTGCATAAGATGTTATTCTCTCTCTTTCAGAAGCCACAATAACTTTATCATCTACCAACGCAAGATACAGAGACAAGCTAATGGCCTTAACATGGAAAATGCATCTCAACCAAAAAGAAAGACATACATACTTTGGACTCTCGGGCTATTCTCAGGGGTTCGATCCTAGAAGATGCTAAAGACAGTATTTGGACGTAATCTTTTTCTCTTTTAAGTCTGTTTAGTTTGTGTATACTTGATTCCCAGCAAAAAGCTCGTTTCCATAGAGACCATCATGTAGAGGATAGAAAGCTCAATAAAACATGCTCCCCCGCAGGGCCCACTTAAAAGGGACAAAAGTTGAAAGCCCATAAAGTAAATTCTTCTATCTAGAATTCTGTCTAGAGGAAACAGCAGGAAACTGTAAGCAACAATCTGGAACGAAGGTACTCTGTTACCGCATCTAAACTACTCAATCCCTGGATAATTTCCCTAAATCTCAACAACTAGACTTAGAGTAGCCCTATTAAGTTTACCCTTCATCCTTCTTTCTACTCAACATCATTTGGTCATGCATTCACCAAAGGATGGTAGCTTACCTTCCATACTGTATATGCCCAACTCGCCAAATCTTCATTCATGAAATGGTTGATTCCCATGAATTATATCAGGCTAAACTTATGTTGCTCATCCATATATTGGACGTATCAAAGCTCAATAGACAATTTTTTTCCCCATGTACTTTCCATTTCCAGATTAGGCAGGCCTCAAACATCATATAGTGCTAAAGCGCCACTACAAGGAAAGTCATTACTGCAGCCTCCTTCCTCCATTAGGAAACATTTACTTCCAAGTGCCTTCAAAACCATTTGCTTAGAAAAGTTCGACCAATGGTAGTGAATTTCTCAACTCCCAGTCTTGTTACTTAAATGGAGACAAGCTAAACCCCCAGACAGGATGGCTAGAGGTTAATAAATTGAAATTTACGATCACAACCTTGAAGATAAATAGCATGCACTAAATAATAGTGCATATATTATAGTCTTTTAATCACGGAAGCTCATGTCTCTGGACAGAGAAATATTGGTTGGCAAGCACAAGGTGTTCCTCTTTCAAGTCACTCTGATACATCTCCATATGAACACATGCCGTTGGGCCCAGCCAATTTTGCCTTACTCCTTCCAAAAAGTTGTAGTCACACTGCTTTAGCTGTTCAAAGCACAGAAAGCATATGTGCTTCTCAATGGCATAGAATCAGATATAAACTAACCTATACTAATAGATAGGGGACCCACATTTTTGTCCAACTAGCAATGGCATTGAATATGGGGGCAGGTAAATAGTTCAAGACAAAATCCAACCTCACATAATCTTAGTACTATTCAATAAACTGAAAATGCAGATTCTATGAAATTTTGCACAGGCATATTTGTCTAAGAGCATGGTCATTTGCTTGAATTGGCAACGCAAAGATTGTTATTCACTTATATAGCAGAATGATTAAGCAAATATTGAGTTACGATCCACTTGCATGGTCAGGTAAAATAGAAATTGATTTGCACAGAACAGTTATGCATCAAAATGCTATTTTTGACAAAATCAATCATTTATAGGGTAACCCACATGTACAATCTAAAAGGACTACATGTGAGAAGAAGTGACATACCTACTGGCTTTTGTTCCAACAGGATCACTGTCAAGTAACATGAAGAACAACATGCTGCATAGCAATATGGAAGATTACACCACTCAGCCAAAAAGAAAAGTGTAAATACTCTGATAGAGATATGCAAGTCAAAAGCCAAATGTGGTAAAACAGAAAGAGCTTAAGAACAACTTTAGAAGTGAGCATGTGAGTTGATACCTTAATTTGAGTTCTGTTATATGTATAGGTAATGTGAACTGATCCATCACTAGCCTCAATGACAGCAGGATATGAGAACTCCATCTCTAAGTTTTCTTCTAGGGTCAGAGCTTCGTGCCAAGAATCACCATCATCCAAGGATACAGCAACTTTGAGTATGCCCCTTGAAATTGTATTGTAAGCAACTATGAGAAGGCCATTCTTCAGCTTAACCCCATCAATACCTAGCCAAAACAAATAAACTACTTCTTAATATGTTGGAATGAAGGGAAGGTTGCTGTTATGGTTCTCTGGCATTTGAAAACTACAATGGAATACAAAAATGGAGCATCGAGATGAGTTTCAAAAGCCACGTCGAAAAATCAGCAGTCAATGGTACCATATGCTTAAATTGGTGAGTTCAGAGACAACCATTGTAATAAATTGGTATAGTATCTTTTTATCATATACTCCATCTATCGTTGATCAAGTGAAGCATTGGATATCTTCAGCTCATTAGCTCTTGATATGATGAAGCACCTTGTGCTAACAGATGCACATGGAAACACATTTTGACATGTCTCATAGAACATTCAAATTGGATTACTAATAAGATCTGGACCTTTTCGTGGCAAACAAAGACACTGCACTTCTAGCAGTGTGTCACCGAATGGACATAAAAGATTGAGGTTCTCTTATATCGATAGATGAATTCAATTAAATTGAGAAGCATTCTAAATTAAGCCGGCAAAACTTGGCAATAAACCTGAATTTGGATTTGGGAGTTCAGTAAATTCTGCATAACCCCAATTCATGCCCCCGTCATGGGATTCTGACATGCAAATTCGGTCAATTCCAGTGAATGATCGTAATAGAACACGCAGGGTGCCTCTTGCAGTCTTGTAGGGAACTGGTTGGATCACACTCAGAGACTCATTCTTTAAGTAAATTGGGCCATACTTCCTCCATGTTCTACCAGCGTCTGGAGTGATCTGCATCACACATTGCATATATGACAAAATTCCCTAGACATACTGGGTTCTGATAGATATGAGAGATTAAAAGTCTGACCTCCATCCATGCACCCCAAGAATTCCAACTTTCCACTGAGGATCCACATAGCAAGTGTCCATTATCAAGCAAGATAGGCTGCAGAAGATTTAGAGACACATAATGATGTCTTATATGTACAGTTGAGTTCAGAATTTGGGCCCACGTAATTTGTAAAGGAACACATAAGCTTCCGTATAAATTACATCTTGTACCTTATTCTTAATTGGTCCTAATATGCCTGGTGGAAGTTGTTCTCTTTCAGACCAGCTGACACCTTGGTTATAAGATCTTTTCAAGAATCCGCTCCATCTAAAATTCAATAAGAAGATTTTAGGAGTTGCAATAGAAATTTTTCACTGATGCAACGATGTCTTATTGGGGTATAGAATCATATGTTGGTGTAAGCGGAAAGGAAGTATAAAATAATCTCGATGCTGACTAATTATCACTTGATTCACATGACATTCAAGGATCTATAAAAACGATGGATACTAATTATTACATCAAAGTAAGCACACAAATACCCAAACTACAATCATATTTACATGTTAAGTGAATGACACAGAATAAAGCGAGAAATGATGAGACAATGCGTAAATGCCAGAATGCCACTGTTTTCTACCACTTACTGTTCAAAAACGTGCAGCAGCGAAATAAATAGTTTGAAGTGTCAACAAAATTAACACCAACAACATCCAAACCCTTTTCCCTTAAGTGGTCTCAGATTAAGGGGTACTTTTGCACCATTCGCCTTGGTTTAGCACTGTATGTTCCTTAAAATCCAAGTTATGAATGTGCACGGGTGAATAATCTTCTAGAAGGTTTGGGACACATTTTTCAGGTCTTTTGCTACCCCTTTACCCGGTTCCCTCACCATAAAGTCTGCTATTTACGAAAGCATCTAAAAACTATCATTTATAGTTCCAAATTATTTTAAACGAATTCTTTTATTTTATCCTCAACTTGAACCACACAAACTTAGTCTGAAGTATAAATATTTAAGCTTATTATTTCTTGAGTATTCAAATATCCGGTGAAGCATGCTGATCTCCACACAGTTATTTTGTGCAGAAGATGGCACTAGACCACCCAATTTCCCATGCATGAAGTATGGCAGCAATTATTCCTGGCATATGAATTTTACCCTTGAACTGAGGTGGCATTCACAAATTTGCAAAGATAGTGATGAGCTACTTCATTCATCCATTTCATTAGTATGAGAAGATAGTCAAAGCCAAAGAAAGAAAGAAACAGCCACAACTTGTCCATTTGTAATTCAAGTAATTCATCAAATCATCAAGAAGAAAGGAAATGAAAATTTTTCTATTTTATTTTTGATCCCCAAGAACTATTTTAATGAAATTCTGGGCTAGGTACTTTTAAAAGAGTGCACGTTCAGCTACATAACTCTTCATCAGTGCACAAAGAATAAGATCCAGCATAAAGAATAACTCAGGTCCTGTCTCAGGACTACCCATTATACGATATAAAAGAAAAGGCATGTTAAAGTAACATCAGAAATGCGTCGAGACAGGCTATAGTAGAAGTTTCAATGCACTCATGGTCCACCTTGAACAACTAGATTCTCCAGTTCCACACAATAATTCCCATGATTACAACAGCTTCTTTTGAATATAGGTTGCATAGCCTTTTTAGTCATTTAAAATTGCAGACAGGATCAGAAAGGTCTGTATGTGTAGTCTCTGTATTTAGTGCATTAAATTTTTCCTTCCAGAATGAAAAGAAGTTTCTATCCCCAGCTTTGTCTCTTTCCCAAGGAAATGGTAAGGTACAGTTGAACAAAAAGCAATCTCCAGGCCACAAAAGCCACAAGGAATATATTATGGAGGACAAGATAGATGGCAAAAAGAACAGTGACTGACAAATAATGTCAATTAGTAGGAAAAATAAATATCTCAAACACGGGCCATATGTACATAAGTCCTCCATTGGCAACAGGACAGAAACAGGGCACATATACACAATGTCAAGTGAAACAACAACTTCAGTTACGACATTATCCATAAGGCTAACTGAGTTAGGTTTCAACTCATTAAGAGTTTGCCAGTCCCAACTAAAGAACACCATGTATCCATCACCAGTAGCATATCTGTGAAAAGACACTGTTTTGTTCCACAGTCAGACATGTCATATGCTTCCTGACAATGATGAGATAAGATCATATAGCAAGATGATTGAGTTTGGAACAATAAACATAGAAGCAACGGTGACAAGAGAAGGGGTACAATCTGTTGCGACTACCAAGCAACCAGCCTCTCAAAAAGAGGGTCTTAACCCACAAAAAGCAACTGTGGCATAGAATATCTGGAAGGAATTGTCCCACTCAAAAAAGGACATAAATAGTTTGTGTCCAAACTACTAGTGAGAGCATGTTCGGAGGAAATTACTGAAGGTTAGATTGGAGGAAATTACTGAAGGTTAGACCCATTTACAACCTCAAATCAAAATCTGATTGATGATGGCAGGTGTACCTCCTCGTGTTTTGATAACTGGCATCCTAGAGGCTTTTTTTTTATTTATCCTAGAAGACTTGTGTATGGTTCTACTTAAATATTCATGCCAAAGTTTCAGAGGTTGTGTCTGGGAATGAGTGGGTTTTGCCTCCTGCAACGTCTTAGTTCTTGGTAGAAATACAAGCTGGTGTTTGTCTGCCTTGTTTCAATGCTCTGTTATGCCAGTCAAATTGTACTTACTGGCTGCAATTCTAGATTTCTTGCTCAGTCTGATGCTTGGACTCTGGTCAGGAACCAGAAGGAAAATGTTTAGTGGCATAGACTCATTTGGTTTTCTCCAAATGTTTCTGAATTTCCTCTTATCTGTTGGTTAGCTTTGCTCAACAAATTGTCTACTTTGGACAGATTTAATAAGTGGTGCTCCTTGGTTAATCAGTGTCTACTTTGCAAGGTGGATTCTGAATTAAGTCATCATCTCTTCATAGTATGTTCATTCTCTAGTGCTGTTTGACCCCCCCGCTTCAGTTGGTGGAGATTTTTCTGAGGTGGGCTGAATTTTGCAGATGATGAAAGGCAAAGCTTTTGCCAAGTTATTGTTGAAATTGGCCTGGAATGGGGCTGTCTAATATTTTTGAAAAGAAGAGAATGAAGCTCTTCATAATGGATTTACTCCTTAGATTGATAGAGTGAAACGTCGTTTTAAGCTCTCAAGTGAAGATGATTTTTATTTCGCTAAGAAGATAGCTTGTCTCCTGCTGGTAGAAGAATTTAGGAGAATGGGGGTGTTTGGTTTCCTTCTCCGCAGCCTGATCTCCTTGAATGGATGTAATTAGTCTTGAGCTATGTGTGATACTGTTCTTGGTGTGACTTTATGACTTGTCTGTTTTTTATGCTGTACATATAGTTTGGACTGGGGCTGTGACTTGTTATTTGGGCTTGTTGATGGGATTAGTCCACCCATGATCTTGGTTTTATGTGCAATACAAGTAACTTAATTACTGAAAAACTATGAATTATAGGTCTTACACTTCATAAACTATAGAAAGAAATGACAACTTAAGTCGTCGCACTTCATTTTCTCCTGATACTTAAATTTAAGGGCAAAGCTTGTGCACAATACAGGCCCAGATAACTATACCACAATTGCTTCAATCTGAATCTAATCTAGGTCAGGAGTAATGCTCAGTTCAGATTTGAATTTACCTTTGGAAATCTTGCCCTATCTTGTAGAACAGCAAGATCTCCCCTGATGGAAGTTTGTATAAGACAGGATTCCACATGGGAACATCTTCTTGTTCATCGATGATTATAGGTGGATGCCAGCGCCCATTCTGCACCATTATTTTTGAAACAATTACTTTTCATTGGTGATCTGCACATAGCTCTTGCTACCTGTAAACTCAGCTGGAAGAAACTCTTGTGTTTTGGGATGCAGGGCAAGGCCAAACATAACAATAAAAGGTGAAACTTAACAAGATAAAAAAAACATCCACAATTTGAGATTCCGTCATTTTTGTTGCATAGGATGAATGAAAGATTTTACATTCTATATTACCTGATATCTCTGCAACCATATTTTAACATCAGGTGCCCCCTCTTCTGTACCTCCAAAATAAGCAACCAAGAAGTGATTTTCATTAACCTGCAAAAATCCAAAATCACCCACATGTTTTATGTAAATTTTAAATGGGAGAAATTGCAAATAGAGCAAAATGTCTCACGAAGAACCTCGACAATGGTTGAAGCATGGCAGTTATTGAAAGGAGCAGATTTTGCAGGAAATGTGAAATCTTGTTCCACTGGCCCTTCAACACGACAGTACTTTGTCAAGTTCGAGCTCTGAGCCATGATGGGTGTCGGTGTACTTGCGTTACTGGAATGCCTACTTTTCTGCACAGAGTTTTTAGCACATTAAAACAACTTGCAACCATGAAATCTCCACATGTCAACCAGCACACATTATCATCATCTCTCTGTCTAATGGGTGCCTGTAAATGCTTCTATAATGGCCTAAGTGAGCTCATAGACAACACATGACTACACGGTCTTTCTATGGTTTTCACACAGAGTAGGCAACTAAGAAGCATAGATTAAACCAGTTACATAGCATCTCATCCAAGCAATCTTAAACCACCTCACAAGATGCACTTGGTGATATCGAAGCAAGTAGCCAGAATGTGCTTTCAATCTCGAACTCAAGTGACCATGTTCGGAGCTGAAGCTCCCAGAGAAGCCACAAAGCAGAAGATTAGAGCGGTTCAGGACGAAAAATAGCAAGAACAATGAGGACGACAACCAAACCAGTGACCTCCACATTGTCGCTCCACTGTCAAAACCCCATGGAAACCCCCTTCCCAGAGACACGCATATCGCGCACTCTACTAAAGTACTAGAAAAACCCACAAAGCAAAGATTGTAGGAAAGAGAAGATTACGCCATTAACCAACTAATACCACACAAAGATAATGAAAGAAAGTCATTAAAGACGCTACCTACCGCACTTGCCATTGCATCAGAGACAGCGACCGTTGAAAATTAGACCTCGTTATTTTGGGAAGAGCAACGAGGACGACGACGACCAAAACCAGTAACCTCCACGTGATCACTGCCCTATCAAAACCCCAGGAAACCTCACCCTTTGCAGAAACGCTCACGTACATCTGCTCCCTCCACTAAAGCACTCGAAGCACCCACAACGCAAAAGATTGTTGGAAAGACAAGATCACGCCATCGACCCACTAATAGTACCCACACAAAAGATAATGAAAGGAGGTCACTTAAGACACTACCTGACGCGGGCGCCGTTGAATTTGATTTCTTGGGAAGATTTTTCCGTTGAAAGTCGAGCTATTGCTTACCAGTAGCGCTAGAGTACAACGGGGTTCGACCTCAAGAACCAAGAACAAGAGCAGCAGGTAGCCAGCTAGATTACGCTCTGAATCGACATTGCAATCAAGAATTCTATAATAGCACTATGGTTTTTTTTTTTGGTAAAAATAGCACTATGGTTTGCGAGTGCGACATTCGAGAACTATGACAAGAAACCAAACTCGTGTGGGGTCACATCCATTTCACATAAAACGTACGAGTAGTTCTCATTTTTCATTGATTAATGGAGAGACTTGCTTCTTTGTGAAGCACAGGTAGTTTCTTGTTTCTTGATATTTTCCTTTCTAGAGTTTGTTTTCTGGAAAAAAAACAACCATTGACAAGAACAGTATTCGTGTTCTTGTATAAATTCGAGTGGAGACAAAAAGAAATTATAGATTTTCATTTGTCGGCAACATTTTTCACTTGACTTTCTTTCATCTCGATAATTTAGGTATATCTAATGGTAATATCTTCCAGAACGTTTTTTGTTTAAAACTTTTTTTCTGCAAAATGCCTAAATTTTAGGCAAAAAGATTAAATGAAATATCTAATGCTCGCATGGCATCAAGCTAAAAAAGACTCCAGAAAAACTTTAAAGTTCAAAGCAAAGAAAATATAGGAGACCATCTTTCAATTTTGACATAAGATCACTAGTGGGACACAATTCACTTCTCAATTATAGTTATAAAAAACAATTAAATTAGTATATCAATGACAAATTCATCTTCAATTAACTTTTGAATCAATAAAAACTCCAAATTAATATACGCAAAATATATTTACCTTCCGTTAACTTCCGTTAAATATTGTTATAAAGTTCTAACTTGGATAGATCACATTGTTCAATCTATGAGTTAATACAACAAAAAACCTCAAACTGACATACTTGTGATAAATTTATTCTAAATTAATTTTTAGGTCATCAAAAACTTCAAACCGATACATGCTTGATACATTTTTCCTCCGTTAGCTTCCATTAAATTTTACTATTAAATTTAGTAAGAACTGTATATCATTTTCCTCTTTATTGAGTGTGCTATTGACAGAAAAAAGAAAAAAAAAAAGAAAAAAAAAAAAAAGAACTTAAATGCACAAACCATGCTAGTTAGAGAATTCAATTGGACAAATTAAATGTTCAAGCTCCCAAATGCAAGAACCATAGGAGGGCATGAATTCTGGACTTTCCCAAAATTTCTCACGCTCTTGCAAATTTCCCAAAAAGGCAAGAGCGTAAGTTCTCACACCTTCCTCAGTTTGATATCCACATGAAACAGACTTTGCACCTTCCTGTCCCTCCTACATCTCAATTTTATTTTATTTATATTTTTTTTTATTCAGGGGAACCGAAAGAAATATTCAATTAAACCTAGACCATTCAGAGGTTTCTGCAGCAAAATTGATACAGCACAAGGCAAACAAATATGGAGGGAAACATGAACACAACCCGCATTCCATTACATGGGTGCAACACGATACAACGTTGAGCAAGGTCTCACAAATCCGTCCAACAGTGTAACCCTGAGTTGACAACCTTTTTCTTCGTCTTGATTGCCTGGAGTCCGACTTGATGATCGCTTTCTGAAAATTCTTCTGAGATTGGTGTTGGAAAAGTAAAGCTCAAATTTACTCGATATAGCCGTCATCCTGAGAATAGGCAACGCAAAGACTGCTATCCACTTTTACAACAGAATGATTAATCAAAGATTGAGTGACGATCCACTGGCATGGTCAGGTAAAATACACATTTTTCTGCACAGAACAGTTATACAACTGAATGCTACTTTGACAAAATCAAACATTTACTGGGTAAAAAATGGAAAGACTGAATTGAAAATGTCTGGACTATATGTGAGAGGAAGAGACATACCAACTGGCTTTTGTTGCCGACAGGATCACTGTCAATTAACATGAAGGACAACATGCTGCATGACAATATACAAGATTACACCACTTGACAGAGATATGCAAGTCGGAAACCAAATGTGGTAAAGCAGAAAGTGCTTGAGAACAACTTTAGAAGTGAGCATGCGAGTTGATACCTTAATTTGGGTTCTGTTATAGGTATAGGTAATGTGAACCGATCCATCACTAGCCTGGATGACAGGAGGATATGAAAACTCCATCTCTAAGTTTTCTTCTAGGGTTAGAGCTTCATGCCAAGAATCACCATCATCCATGGATACAGCAACTTTGAGTATGCCCCTTGAAATTGTATTGTAAGCAACTACGAGGAGGCCATTATTCAGCTTAACCCCATCAATACCTAGCCAAAACAAAGAAACTACTCCTTTAATTGTTAGAATGAAGGGAAGGTTGCTGATATGTAGATATTCGGCTTTCTGGCATTTGAAAACTAAAATGGAATACAAAGAGCATCAGGGGAAGTATCAAAGCAACACTGAAAAATCAGCAGTCAATGGCACCATTCACTGCCATTGTCTTCTTCTATCAATGGTCAAGTGAAGGATTGGACATCTTCAGCTCATAAGTTCTTGATATGATGAAGCGCCTTGTGCTAACAGACAGATCCTCATGTGAACACATTTTGAATATCTGATAGGCCATTCAAATTGGATTAATGATATGATCAGGACAACCTTTTCATGGTGAACAAAGAACCTACACTTCTAGCAGTTTGCTCACTGAATGGAAGAAGAGATTGACATTCTCTTGTATCATAAGATGATTTTGATTAAATTGAGAGGCATTCTCAATTATGCTGGCAAATATTGGCAATTAACCTGAGTTTGGGTTTGGGAGTTCAGTAAATTCTGCATAACCCCAATTCATGCCCCCATCATCGGATTCTGACATGCAAATTCGACCAATTCCAGTGTATGATCGTAATAGAATTCGCAGGGTGCCTCTTGCAGTCTTGTAGGGAACTGGTTGGATCACACCAAGAGTTTCATTCTTTATGTAAATGGGGCCATACTTTCTCCATGTTCTACCAGCGTCTGGGGCCATACGTAAAGTTGAGTTCAGAATTTTGGCTCACATAATAAGCTTATATATAAGTTACATCTTTTACCTTATTCTTGCTTGGTCCAAATATGCCTGGTGGAAGTTGTTCTCGTTCAGACCAGCTGACACCTTGGTTATAAGATCTTTTCAAGCATCCGCTCCATCTAAACTTCAATGAGAAGATTTCAGGAGTCGCAATAGAGAAATTTTTTAAATGCAACGATGTCTACTTGGTGTATACAACCATATGTCGGTGTAAGCTGAAAGGAAATATAAAATAATCTTGGTGCAGACCAGTTATGACTTGATTCACAAGACATTCAAGGATCTATAAAGACTAAAAATGATGCACGCTGATTGTTACGTCCATGTAAGTACACAGATACCCAAACTACACATATTTACATGTTAAAGTGAATGACACAATATAGAGCGAGAAAAATGATGAGACAACTTATGAATGCGAGAGTGCCACTGTTTTCTACCACTTACTGTTCAGAAACGTGCAGCAGGGAAAAAAATATTTTTAAGTGCCAATGGCACCAACAACATGCAAAACCCTTTTCCCATTAAGTGGTTTCAGATTTGTGGGTACTGTTGTGCCATTCTCCTCGGTTTAGCACCGTATCTTCCTTCAAATCCAAGTTATGAATGTGCACAGGTGAATAGTCTACTAAAAAGTTTGGGACACATCATTTCAGTTCTTTTGCTACCCCTTTGCCCGGCCCTTCACCAAAAAGTCGGCTATTCACTAGAGCATCTAAAAACAATCATTTATAGGTCCAAACTATTTTAAACAAGATTCTTTTATTTTATTCTCAAGTTGAACCACACAAACTAGTCTGAAGAATAAACCGTTAAGCTTATTTTTTCTTGAGTATTCAAATTTCCAGCATAGCATGCTCATCTCCTCACAGTTAATTTGTGCAGAAGATGGCACTAGATCACCCAATTTCCCATGAATGAAGCATGGCAGCAATTATTCCTGACATATGAATTTTACCCTCAAACTGAGGTGGCATTTGAAGATTTAACAGGATAGTTAATATACTTGCACTACTTCATCCATTGATTCCCCCTGTATCAGAAGGTAGTCATAGCCAGAGAAAGAAACAGCTGCAACTTGTCTATTCATGATACGGGTAATTCGTCAAATCAACAAGAGCAAAGGAAATAAAAAACTTTCAATTTCATTTTGTAGCCCCAAGAGCTTTTGCTCATGTAATTCTGGGCTTGGCACTTCTAAAAAATGCACGTTCAGCTACATAACTCTTCATCAGTATAATTCTTTGTAAGGGACTGGTTGGTTGGTAGTCGCTACAGATTGTACCCCTTCTCTTGTCACTGTTGCTTCTATGTTAACTGTTCCACACTCAATCATCTTGCTATATGACATGTCTGATTATGGAACGGAACACTATCTTTTCACAGACATGCTGCTGATGATGGGTACATGGTGTTCCTTAGTTGGTACAAGCAAACTCCTTATGAGTTTAGACTTAACACAGTTAGCATATATTGATAATGTTGTAACTGAAGTTGTTGTTTTACTTGACATTATGTTAACGTGCCCTGTTTCTGTCCTGTTGCCATTGGAGGACTTATAAGTACATGGTCTGTGTCGTAGTTCTTCTTGGGGGAAAGGACATTACAACTGTCATAAATTTCATACAGGATGACTTGAGTGCTATAAATGTTTTCTATTTTTTTACCATTTAAGTGCTAAAATTTATAAAGCAACGTTCACTTGAGTGTTATAACTTTCAATCGATCATTTAAGTGCCAAAAAATACTAAAGCATTCACCCAAGTGCCAGTAATCCAAAGTGCCATAGCACTTATGATGAATTTTTAAAAATTATGGCACTCAAGTGATCGAAAAAAAATATGGCATTCAAGTAAATGTCATACATAAGTTATGGCACTCAAGTGGCCAAAAAAAAATATCACGGCACTCAAAGTGAGCGTTGTTAAAAAATTATGGCACTTGTTATGTCCTTTTTCTCAAAAAGAAATGTAACTGTCATATAAAATCAATTAATAGGAAAGATAAATATCTCAAACAATGGCCATATGCACAAGTCCTCCAATAGCAACAACATAGAAACAGGAAACATTTACAGTGTCAAGAGAAACAACAACTTTGGTTACGACAGTATCCATAAACATTAATTGTTTTAAGTCTTAAATCATTCAGAGTTTGCCTGTCCCAACTAAATAACACCATGTACCCATTAGCAGCAGCAATTCTGTGAAAAGATAGTATTCCATTCCATAATCAGACATGTCATGTAGTAAGATAATTGAGTGTGGAATAGTTAACATAGAAGCAACAGTGACAAGAGGGGTACACTCTGTTGCGACTACTATGAAACCAGTCCCTCAAAAAGAGGAACTAAAAAACAGCAACCCTGGCATAGAATATCCTGAAGTAATTGTCCTACTTGGAAGAAGGACATATATAATTTGTGTCTAAAGTACAAGTGAAAGCACTAATGTTTGAAGGAAACTACTGAAGGTTAGATCCATTTTACAACCTTAAATCATAAAACTGATAGGTGATGGCAGGAGTACCTTGCTGTGTTTTGATAATTGGCATCCTAGGGGTGTTTTTTGGAGGTATATCCTAGAAGACTTGTGTATGATTCTACTTTAAATATTTACGCCAAAGTTTCAGAGGTGGTATCTGGGATTGAGTGGGTCTGGCCCCCTGCAAGGTCTTAGTTCTTGGTAGAAATACAAGCTGCAGTTTTTCTGTCATATTTCAGTGCTCTGCTATGCCTGATCGAATTGTATACACTGGCACCATTTCTAGATTTCTTGCTCAGTCTGATTCTCAGAATCTAGTCAGGGACAAGAAGGAAATGTTTAGTGGCACAGGCTCATTTGGTTTACTCCAAATGTTTCTGAATTTCCTCAAATCTATTGGCTAGCTTTGTTCAACAAATTTTCCACTTGGGATGATTTAATAAGTGGTGGTCCTTGGCTATTAAGTGTCTGCTTTGCAAGGTGGATTCTGAATCATGGCATCATCTCTCCGTAGCATGTTTGTTCCCTAATGCTGTTTGACCTTTCCTGCTTCAGTTG
Source organism: Eucalyptus victrix (assembly GCA_016097545.1). Classification (NCBI taxonomy): domain Eukaryota; kingdom Viridiplantae; phylum Streptophyta; class Magnoliopsida; order Myrtales; family Myrtaceae; genus Eucalyptus; species Eucalyptus victrix. The sequence continues at coordinate 34,658,356 of CM027837.1, forward strand.
ATGGAGACTCTTCGACCTGCCAGAGACTGGAATTTTGAGGTGGACTGGATTTTTGCAGATGACAAAAGGCAAAGCTTTTGCCAAGTTATTATTGAAATTGGCTAATATCTACGACAAAAAGGAATCAAGCTCTTCATAATGGATCCACCCCTCAAATTGATAGAGTGAAATGTCGTTTTTAGCTCTTGAGTGAAGATGATATCTTATTTCACTAAGAAGATAAGCTTGTATCCTGCTAATAGAAGAATTTATAAGAATCAGGGTGTTTGGCTTCCTTTTCTGCAGCTTGAAATTAGTCTTGTGCTGAGTTCTGGATGTTGTGACTTTATGACTTACCTGTTTTCGATGTTATACATATAGTTTGGACTGGGACTGTGACTTGAAGGGTAAAGCTTGTGCCCAATACAGGGCAAGATAACTAAACCGCAACATTCAGTTCAGAGTTGAATTAACCTTTGAAAATCTAGCCCTATCTTGTAGAAAAGCAACAGCTCCCCCGATGGAAATTTGTATAAGACAGGATTCCACATTGGAACATCTTCTTGTTCATCGATGATTATCGGCAAATGCCACCGCCCATTCTGCGCCAATTTTTTTAAAATAATTACTTTTCATTTGCAACCTGCGCATAGCTTTTGCTACATGAAAATTCAGCCGGAAGAAAATCATGCTGTTTGGGACGTAGGCCAAGGCCAAAGGTAATAACCAAAGGTGAAGCTTAACAAGATAAATAACGTCCATGTTTTTTTGGATTCCGCAGTTTATGTCGCATAGGTTGAATGATAGATTCTAGATTCTATATTACCTGGTATCTCTGCAACCATATTTTAACATCAGGTGCCCCCTCTTTTGTACCCCCAAAATAAGCAACCAAAAAGTGATTGTTGCTAACCTGCAAAAATAATCACCCACATGTTTTATGTAGATTTTAGATGGGAGAGAATGCAAATAGAGCAAAAATGTCCTGTGAAGAACCTCGACAATGGTTGAAGCATGGCAGTTATTGAAAGGAGCAGATTTCGCAGGAAATGTGAATTCGTGTTCCACCGGCCCTGCTATGCGACAGTCCTTTGTCAAGTTCGAGCTCTGGGCCATCATGGGTGTCGGTGCACTTGCCTCGGGGGAATCGGCTACTTTTCTGCAGAGTTTTCAGCACACTCAAATGTCTCGTGACCATGAAATATCCACATATCAGTCAGCACACATTTATCATCATCACTCTGTGTCTAACGGGTGCCTGCTAATGCTTCTATACAAGCCCCTGTGAGCTCATAAACAACAAATAGCCGTACGGTCTTTCTATGGTATCTCACACAGCAGGCAACGAAAAAGCACAGATTTAACCAGTTACACAGCATCTCATCCAAGCACTCTTAAACCACCTGGCAAAATGCACTTGGGGATATCGTAGCAAGCTGCCAGAATGGCCTGTCAATCTTGAACTCACGCGGCCATGTTCGAAGCTGAAGCTCCCAGAGTAGCTCCAATGCAGAAGACTAGAGTGATTCGAGACAAAAAGTAGCAAGAACAACAGCGACAATGACCAAACCAATGACCTCCACATTGTGGCTCCACTGCAGTTTGAGGAATGCATGAAACTCGATCCAACTAGAGGATGAGATCGGCTTACTAAACTGAGTCTTGTAGACCCAAACAAACAAATCACTTTCCTACTTAAATTACAAAATTCTTTTCTTGGAGGCCGATCATATTCACGTGAGGGTTCGTTCCTTAGAAATGATATTCAGGACTGACCGGTTGACGAAGAACTGTATCCTTTGCAAAACTTTCCGTGGATGTCTCGTGTTCACGTGAGGGTTTGCTTGTTGGAAATAATAATATTCAAGATTGAGCGGTTGACCTAGGACTGCAATTCTTGCAAAACCTGCGGCGGACTGTCCCATAATATTCACGTGAGGTTTGTTTCTTGGAAATAATATTCAAGCAAAACCTACAGTATGCATCGCATGAATCTATATAATATTCAGCCGCATATATTTTTCCTTTCTTGAGCCGCACAGAGAACTCCTAGGAGCTGCACAAAAGGAAATAAAGGAAGGATTATTTGCTGTTGCCTCTTCCTGTAAAGTCATATAAATCCATTTTTTGGCAGATCTTCATTTATTTTCTTGGTTCTCTCGTGTTCATTTAAATGCTAGATCATCTTAGCGTTTCGGCATTCATTATACCAAAAATATTAAAATGAAATCGAGCTTTTGCTTACCAGTAGCGCTAAAGTCGAAACAAAATGGGGTTTGACCTTCAAGAATCAGGACAAGAAAAGGACGTAGCCAGCTAGATTCCACCCTGCATCGACAGTGCAATCTAAAATAACATAATAGTCCTATAGGTTTGCGAGTGCGACATACTTTTGACGAAGAACTATACTAAGAACCCAACCTTATCGGGGTCACATTCAGCTCACAGACAACGTGCGAGTAGTTCTAGTTTTCATTGATTAATGGATAGACTTGCCTCTTTTTGTAAAGTCGGTAGCTTCTTGTTCCTTGATATTTTTATTTCCATGGTTTGTTTCTGGAGAAATAATTGCTGACAAGAATCGTATTCATGTTTTTGTGTAAATTCGAGTGAAGACAAAATAAATTATGAATTTTCATTTGTTGGCAGTGTAATCCACTCAACTTTTTGAAACCATACTGAACTTTAATTTCAATAATGTCATTATATTTAATAAGATTCAACAACATCCTTTCTAAGAATCGGCCTAGCCAGATAGATCTACTCAACTTTTGCCTTACAACCTCATAGTATGATTGTGCTCGAGAACTAGCCTTGTAGGATATAATCGACTGGTTCAAGGCTGGGAATCGGACACCAAGCCGGTCGTCGTGTGAATTGGTTTGATAAGGTCATTTCAATTCAGTTTTCAAGTCGAATTGATCTGGTTGCTCACCTCTGTTCTCCATTAGTCTGCAAACTTGACCCTATTGTGCGATTGGTTGTCATCTTCTGAAACCTGAGAAAGCACTATGGAGTGAGCGACGAAGCTCGGAAAGTGACTTCTCGAAAATTGGAAAATTGGAGAACGGGAGATCCCCTCCCGCGCTCGAGCCATGTAGGAGTAGGTGGTTAAGCGTTTTACCCACGATCCCAACAAGGCATAATTGCGAAGGTGACGTCGTAGTGAAACTAAGTCTTACGAGGGTACATGGCATGCAAGAGCCTTAACTCATGAAATCAACTAATTTGATTTCATACATCAATGAATGAAACGAAGGATTTTATCATTTCAAATGGACCAGCCAAATGCATGACCAAGCGTCTTTTGCCCAAACGGAATCTTGCAACTTATCGTAAAAGCGCACACATTCAGAATCACAGTCATTACAACTCATATAGGACAGGTAACATTATAAATTTGATAATGCCAAGTTGCCAACTATACCACAAGTAAAACCAGTCTAGTAACCAGCGATAATCTTGCCTTCGGAGAGTCACTCCCAAGGAGTGGAACCGATAGCTACCTTGCCATACCAGTGACACCGTCCCTCAGGCACTTGTCCTTGTCACTATAGATCACCAACCGTAGGTCACTCGTGCAAATCACAACTTCTCCTCCCCAAAATCAGAGGCACCCATATTTCGGGGCATGGCAACACAGTGTTATCGCTCGATCGAGACAGCAATGGTTAGGAGCTCATCATACATAACTTAAAATATAGTTTAATGTAAATATGGTCTTAATTTCACCATTTAAATGTCATGGTGCCATCGTATTTGAGATGCTAACTTGCCTCATGATTTGGATCACATGGCTTTCGGTAGTTTCACATCAAATACCAAGCCTCTTGAGGAGAAAAACATAATATCATGATCAAATTGAATGGTTTACCAATATTGCGGAAACATAAACAAGCAAAATAAGTTAAGTAAGAATTACATTATAGATATAAAAGTTGAACAAGATGGATTTACATGATTCAACAGTGGCCCACTCTATGGAGGAGATCCACTAGATAGTCCTGATATAATTGGGGAAAACAAGATCACAATCAGGTAATCACTCTAATTCACAAATATTTCCCAATGCTTATTCAAACCGTGCCGACGAAAATCAATCACAACAAAGGAGTTTTCTCACATTCTTAACTTTCTTTTATGGTTACTTTAGTGCTCTCTTTGTCTCTCTAAGTTATGGAGCGCCTAGAAATCTGGTGGGCCTGGGGAGAGGGGTAGCTAGTAGCGCCTTTGGCCCATAGGATATTTCCAAATCCTTGGTTTGGGCAATTTGCGAAATCAAGATACAATTATAAATTTATACACCAGATTAGAGTCACCAGCAATCAATTTAGATAAATCTAGGATGTTTGGGCTTTTAACGGGCCAAATAACGACAAGAATGTTAACTAATTGGGTTTATGTGTGAAGGGCCAGTCAATCAAACATTTGAAATCTTAGGTCTGGAGGTTCAGTTATGCGTTGGACAGATCAACATCCCACGGGCCACGACACCCTTTTGTACTGCAGCACCGCTCTCGCTTAAGTCCTATGGCATCCATTGGTTAATTTTGTAAGCATTGATGGTATTTTGTTTGAAAAAAAAAAAAAAAGAACTTGAAATGTTGCCTAAACACCTATTCGACTTCTCATTAATTAACGAGGCCATTTTCTTCTGTATAGTGGCGCGAATATATTTGCGTGTGGAAGACTAAGCAAATGCCAGTTAATATTCAAAATTCAATCATGATGTGTGAGAATGACATAACAATGTGATGATAATAGCAGGTGACAAGATAAGATAACTAAAATGTGAGACTGAATAATGAAATGAGATAATATGGCAATGATCACATACTCTATAACATGACAAATCAGATGCAAAACATGACGATAAGAAGAGATGACATAGGAATAATAAAAATGCAACATGACACAGCAAATCGGCTGCAAAACGGGACGATAAAATAACGTGGCATGACAATAATTACATGCGATATGACATGATAGATATGAGATGTTTAAGGTATTGATGACTCAAATATGTGGTGAGGCATTGACTACTTGTTTCCGAAATATTGATGACCAAAAATATGAGAGTATGGGAGGAGCCCTTTGATTCTTGTGATTGCTCCTAATTGTTCAAATTAAAATTGGAAACGCACAATTAGAATTTTGATTAAATATTTACGTTTACTTAAACGAACATCAAATCTACTTTGAACAAAATATGGTTAAATGCTAAATTGATTTAGCTCGTCTAGGTAAACAATATCTTCATTCAAGGTAAATTGTTGTTTTTTTTTTCTTTTTTCTTTTGGAATACATTTCCTAATTTGATTAAACAATCTCACTTGATAACAAGAAGTGTTGAGCACTGAAACATTTATGTAGAATTTATATGGGGCTCCAAATTTTTTTGCAGTTTATAAATGCATTTAAGAAACTAGAGTGGAAAAAAAAAGCCATGTTGGTAAAGAGTATAATTTGAAATACTTTCTCTGGTTTATCCTTTTCTAAGTTTAAACTTAATGAGACATAAAAATTGATACACTTTTTCTTTATCCATTTTTCTAACGTTTAACCTCGAGACGGTAGAGTATAGTTGATTTCTTTTTCTTTCTAATTTATCCTCTTTTTTTTTTTTTTTTTTTTCAAGTTCAAACTCAATAAAAAAAATTTCAAATAAGGACCCAAAGTGAGCTTACTTTTTCAAATAAAAACCCGAAGTGATCGTTGTTTCAAATAAAGACCCAAAGTGGCTAACAAATTTCAAATAAGGACCTGAACCTGCCGGCTGGCCAAAATGTTCACCGGCCAACGAGCGTGTGACATTTCCAGTGGCAATTTCCGATGGCAAAAATTATAGATAGAAATTAACAAACTCTAAAAACAAAACCTCCAAACTCTTCACATTCTTTTTCTTCTGCTCATCATCTTTTACGTTCTTTATCTCCTCTTGTCTGGAGAACCCAAATTCTCTGTTGATAGAACAAGATCCCTTTCTCCCTAAGTTCCAAAGGTACGTGCCCTCACTCCCTCCCTCTCTCTCTCAATTTGAAAGAAATTGACCTTAATTGAATGGGAGTGTGAACCAACGTGTATGACAAACCTAGAAAAAGATAATGAAAAATCGAGGCTCTCGTGTTACGCACGAGTGTCTCAATAACGAGAAGGTGACTTTACTTAAGATTTGTCTTCTTTATTGGAAAGAAACGAAGATAGAAACCAAAAGAAGAAGATGTGAAGAAACGAAGGTAGGAGTTTCTTGTTATGTTTTAATTTGTGTTCCATTAACAAAAAATTTCCATGCTCTAGGCGAGAGAGGACAAAGAATGGAGAAGATGAAGAGTAGAAGAAGAAAAACGTGAGAATGTAAAGAGTTTTTTTTTTTTTTTTAGGTCAAAAGAATGTGAAGAGTTTGGGGGGTGGTTTTTATTTGTTAGGGTTTGTTAATTTCTATCTATATTTTTTTTTGACAAAATTGCCAATATTCCGGCTTACCAAAAATGTTATACTCTCGCCAGCTGGTGAACATTTTAGCTAATTGACAAGTTCAGGTCCTTATTTGAGGCTTGTTAGTCACTTTAGGTCCTTATTTATGATAACGGTCATTTGGGTCTTTATTTGAGAAAATAAGCTAATTTTGGGTCATTATTTGAGATTTTTCCATAAAAAAAAAATAAAACTTTCAGATTTTTAATTTTTGAAATTCCATTTCAATTTCACTGCACCATATGTATCATGTCGCGTGACGAATAAAAGAAGACCTGAACTTTCCACGAGCTTCATGCGATATCTTCTGTTAAATTACTACACGTTCCCACATCGTCGAAGCTTCAGACAAGGATTTTGTCGACCGTTCCGGCTAATTCCGCCCCAGCAAAACATGGGACGCGCCTTGTCAGCTTCCGCACAAATGGGGTGATGTCGAGGCCAAGATCACGTTCGTGGGGCCTTACCCACCTCACTCGAGAGGTATATTATCAGTTTGGTCGGGCTAAATTCACAAGGTCTGCACACAACGTCGTCAATTCGAATCGTAGTACCTTCGAATCCAACCGGGAGCTGAAGGACTTGTCTAAAGGAGGTCGAATTGATGATGCTCGGAAGCTGTTCGATGAAATGCTCGAGAGAGATGAGTACACGTGGAACACCATGGTTGCCGCTTATGCCAATTCAGGGAGGTTTGATGAGGCTAAGGAGCTTTTCGAGGAGACTCCATATAAGAGTTCGGTCACCTGGTCCTCCCTCATTTCAGGGTATTGTCGGCATGGGCGTCCTGGCGAAGGTTTTAAGTTCTTCTGGCTAATGCAGTTGGACGGTCAGAAGCCCACCCAGTTTGGCTTGGGCAGCGTGCTTAGAGCGTGTGCCGTGTCGGGTTCTCTCCAGAGAGGCGAGCAAATTCATGGCTATGCTATGAAAACAAATTTCGACCATAATGATTTTGTTGTCACGGGTCTTATAGACATGTATGCGAAGTGCAGAAGCATCTCTGAGGCAGAGTATCTCTTTGCGATGGTTCCCGAAAGGAGTAATCATGCGCTCTGGAGTGCCATGATCACCGGGTATTCTCAGAATGGTGATGCATATAAAGCAATGGAGTGTTTTAAGGAAATGAGGAAGCAAGGAATTGAATTTGACGAGTACAGTTTACCTAGTATACTAGCAACTTGTGCAGCAGTTTCAGCTGATGCTTTTGGGGCACAGGTACATTGCTGCATCATGAGGAGTGGATATGCAGTTAGTGCATTTGTTCAAAGTGCGCTGGTTGACATGTATGCGAAATGTGGAGATTTGAACAGTGCTAAGTTGGTGGTAGAGGCTACAGATATTGATGGTGTGGTTTCTTGGAACTCAATGATTATGGGTTGCATGAGGCAGGGGTGTGAAGAGGAAGCACTATACCTATTTAAGAAAATGCATGGAAGAGATATGAAGATTGATGATTTTACTTACACATCTGTTCTAAAGTCTCTTGCTTCCACGATGGATTTGAAACTTGCAAAGTCGGTGCACTGTCTGATCTTAAAGACGAGATTTGAGGCTTATCGACTAGTGAGCAATGCACTCATCGACATGTATGCTAAACAAAGAGAGATTACTTGTGCATGTGAGGTGTTCAAGTGTATGCTGGACAAAGATGTCATTTCATGGACTTCCCTGGTCACGGGATACGCACACAATGGCCTCTTTGAAGAAGCTCTCAGGTTGTTTTGTGACTTGACAGCCGAGGGTATTTGTCCCGATGAAATGGTTGTTTCCAGTATTTTAAGTGCTTCTGCTGAATTGACAGCTTTAGAATTTGGGCAACAAGTTCATGGAATTTTTGTGAAATCAGGCCATGCTATTTCAACATCAGTTGGCAATTCTCTCATCTCAATGTATGCAAGATGTGGATGCATAGAAGATGCTGATCGAGTGTTCAACTCAATGCATGTAGAGGGCGTAATCACATGGACGGCTCTTATCATGGGTTATGCACGTAATGGCAAAGCAAAAGAATCTTTAGAGACCTACAATCGCATGGTTGCGAGTGGAGTGAAGCCTGATTACATCTCTTTTATTGGCCTATTATTTGCATGCAGCCATGCCTGTCTTGTACAAGAAGGTTGCATGTACTTTGAATCCATGACCAAGACTTATGGAATAAAGCCAGGCCCTGAGCACTATGCTTCAATGATTGACCTCTTAGGGCGCTCTGGAAAACTTGCTGAGGCTGAAGAATTGCTTAATCAAATGTCTGTGGAAACAGATCCAACAATTTGGAAGGTACTACTCGCTGCATGCCGGGTACACAAAAACTTGGAACTGGGAGAGAGGGCGGCAAGGAATCTTTTCAAATTGGAACCTATGAATTCTGTTCCTTACGTTCTCCTAGCTAATATATATTTTGCCTCTGGTAAACTGGAAGAGGCTGCAAAAATCTGGGGTTTGATGAAATCAAGAGGAATCAACAAAGAGCCTGGTTGTAGTTGGGTTGGGATCAATGGCCAAGTTCACACCTTTGTATCCGAAGATAGAGGGCATCCAAGAATGTCTGATATCTATTCAAAGATTGATGAAGTAATGCGATTAATTAAGAAAGCTGGTTATGTTCCAGACTTAAATTTGGTGCTGCATGATGTTGATGAAGAGGGCAAAGAGCTTGGTCTTGCCTATCACAGTGAGAAATTGGCTGTTGCCTTTGGGCTGCTTGCTGTGCCCCAAGGAGGACCCATCCGAATTTATAAGAATCTTCGAGTATGTGGTGACTGTCACGTTGCCATGAGATATATATCACAAGTGTTTCATCGCCACATAGTTCTGAGGGATTCCAATCGCTTTCATCATTTTAGGGAAGGGGTCTGTTCATGTGGAGATTATTGGTGAAATATACAAATCCCTCAAAGCTTCCCATACAAAGAATGGTATTACTATGCATTAATGCATCCGAGGTTGCGGCAGAACTAAAAAGACTTGAGGATTTTGAACTTTTGTTGTTGAATTTTGGAATTTTCTTAGCAAGTTTAAATTGCTTACTCTAGGGTGGCAATTCTACTAAGGAAGGGCATAGGCTGATCAAATGCTAAACAGAAGAATAATCTGGAGCAGCATTTATGCTCAATGTTGAGAGTTGCAACAGATATAGAACCGCACAAGGCTTCTATATCCATGGAAGCTGTTGCAATCAATGTATGTTTTCGGTCACTAAACCTGGTGATGGTCAGATCAATCAAGAAGGCAGACAAGAAGATGATGTAGCATTGCATGATGATAAGTTGTGACCCACTTCTTATGATTTGATCTATTGCTCAATTATTTCTTTATTCAAATCTCTTAAAAATGAATTCCCTTTTTAGGGACTGTGAACCTCATTCAATTTGCAAATCTCAGGATGCCGAACCAACTTAATTTCAATTGCGGCAACAGTTGGTGTTTGAAGTGGACAAGGCAAGCTGGTTTGGCGTTTTTAACTCTTGGTTTGTTGCGTAAAATAGCTTTCCTTGTTGCAAAATTGTGCTCTCGATTTCATCCTATCAGTGTGATCCACATGAAGTGTGCTAGTTGATTTGACCGTCATGTTAACTCTATGTTTGGCTAACTTATGTTGAATTTTTACTTTAGAAGACAATATTTGCTCTGTTGTGTTTGTCATGTGAGCTTCACTAGGACTTCTAGTATATATGTTTAAAAATGTGAATCAAGGAAGCCTGATGTCATCCTCTCCAATCAATACTCTCGTAGGCTTTCTCAAAGTAGACCTTTATAGATTGATTCCATCTTTCCACTGACAGGGGACCTAGTCCCCTCTTATTGGTCAGTTGGTATTCTATTTCTGTTCTTCCAACTTATTATCTGTTGCATTATGAGTCACGTAACTTTTTTATTGTGTATGACAACATCTACCATTTAAACATTTTACAGTCGAACCTAGATAAGTGCTACATCTTGTATGTTTGTTCTTCTTTTTATAGTCTTCTCTACATTTGCTTTGAGTCCTATTAAGCCTCTATTGCAGTACTCATCCCATTGGTAAGAATGACTAGAATATGAAAGGCTTGCAATATAACATTTTCTCTTGCCGCTACTTTTCATATTTAGCTAAATTATCTTGTTTGCTGAACTAGAATATGTTTATGGTAAAAACTTGCGTGCCGTTGGCATAATCGCTGTATGAAACTGGTGATGCTTGCAAAAACCGGTGATGTATTTTACCAAAAACTTGTGATGCATTGCAAATTTCTTAACAAATGCTGTCAATTGGGTTGCAGTTGCAGTCTGCAAGGGCAGAGTGTTAGGGACACATCAGTGCTTTCAATGCAGTCCTTGAGGTTAGTTGCCTAGCTCAACACTTATCTGTATAGGTAATCCCACTCTTAGTATTTGGTCTTTCTCCTTTTCAATATAAGTTTGTTATGCAAACTAGAAACAGAGGAAATAGTTGCCTTTAAGAAGGTGCTGCAAGATAACAGGTACGGAAAGATGAGAAGTGCAGACTACGCGCATAAGTGGCCCACCTATATGGCTTGTCCTGCGATAGACTTCTATTCTCCTTGCTCAATCAATGCTGCACACAATATTTCAACTGTGATAATGTGGGTTTGGCAAAATAGGCCTTTTCTTACTTCTATAGATGCTTAATTGGAAATAAGCATTACCTCTTTATATGCTTAATCAGAAATATGTGGGAAACTCAATTAACTTCTCATTAGGAACCAAATTTGTCAGTTCATTAGTCCTCATGGACTGCCCATCTTCTTTGTATTGAGCATATAGTATTTTTTCCTAGCAAAAAAAAAAAAAAAAAAAAAAAAAGCATATAGTATTTTGGATATCACAAAATAAGAAAGCAAGCAACATCCAATCAAGCTTTGGATAAAGATATGGTGTCATAGCTGTAATTCCAGATCCCAATTCCAAAATTTAGAGGTTCTGGAAGATGACTCATGCTGTAACATGTATATGTTGGTAAGCTAATGAACATAGCAAACAATTGAGTATACCTCTCAAATTGGAAAACCAACCGGAACTGGGAAATCTTCTCAAATTAGAAAACCTAGTTAGACTAGGAATAAACTTGAATTAGAAACCTACTTAAATTGGGAAAATACTTAAACTGGGAAACATTCCTCCAGTCCAAATCAGCCTTTGTTCTTCAATTTCTAGAAACTCAATCTTGAATGCCTTCTCTTCGTTGATTGTGTCCAAAGTTTCCCTTTGCTTGCACAAACATCAGATGGCTTTGGTCGATTGACGAGGCTAGAGTTGGGCTCGTGAGTTGTTTTCTTAAATGGAATTTCCAAGCTTTGATGCTTGTACATCATGTGCAACTTCAAATCAAGCTTTAAATAAAGATATGGTGTCACAGCTGTAATTCCAATTCTGATTTCCAAAATCGGGAGGTTTTAGAAGATTGACTCATGCTGTAACATGTTTATGTTGGTAATCTAATAAATGAAGTAGACAAATTGAGTATTCTAACATCTCCAATAAAGCATATGGTGGCTTTTTTGGTAATATTCATTCGATAGTTTTCCCAAAGTTTTTGAAACTTATTCTTGCTTGATGGAAATCATATATTAAGGAAGCAGCCTTCGTGGTGAATATGTGATATATTCATTTTGAGAGATCAACAATACATGGAGGGCATGGAGACGAGGGTTTTGATGGCTGTATGTAGGCCTTGTGCCTATAGGAGTGGCAGCTCCAGGGAATGCGACTTTCTATCCGTTTGGGAGTGGCATTTGAAGCCACTTTGTAAAAATTTCCAAACCCCATTTGGGGAATGCCAAGTATTCCCAAGGCTGAAAGCCCAAGGCAGGTGGGGGCTGCCTTGGGAGCGTAAGCTTAAATAAAAAAATTTCCTTCCCAAACGTTGATTTTTCGTTTTCCCTTTTTGCACTGACTGTACTAAGAATGCTTATATACGTTCTTATATCTGGGTTCTTGCATTCTGATCTGACCAAAAGATGTTGGTATACATTTTGTATGGCATTTTTTATGCCACTCTTGTTTATTTTCCCACCCTTCGGTGAAGCCCTTGGCCGACAATAACCGGCGAAGCCTTGGCCGGCCAATGTTTTTTTTTTTTTTTAATAATAATAATAATAATATTTTACAAATTTAATTTACCCAAACTATTTTGCACAAAGATATTTCACAATGGACTTTCACAAATAAATTTTTTCATTTTGAAAAACACCATTCACGCCTTTACATTTTCTCAAAACTTTTCCCGAAAGTCTTTGAAACTGTACTAATAATGCTGATATACGTTCTTATATCCTGATATGACCAAAAGATTGGTATAATTTTGTATGGCATTTTTTATGCCACTTTTTTTTGAAAATGAAACTTTCAAGAATATAAATTCCTAATTCACCTTATGAATTTTTGGGAAATTATAGCTTCGGATTGTCCTGGAGTGAAGGAATCAGGGCCGATGGTTGTTGTGGCTGTTGACCCCATCTGGAATAATGGAGACGTGGGAAAAAGTTCAACGTTACATGCATAGGCCCTCCGAGTATTGGTGAAAAATTCCCATGTAAGGGCTCAGTGATTGCGACTGTTCTGGAACGATGCGCTTTGCCACAATGCGACACCACTTCCCAGCTCTCTAGGCCAGCCTTTGACAAGATTTTCGACACTACACTGGTCAAGATTGCGATTGATTATGAACCGTAAGTCTTTACATGGTCTGCCATCTCCCTTTATCTAGTGATCCACTGAGATTTCGTTTCATGAACCTACTCCCGGATGAATTTGCAGGGCTTAAAGGCAAGTTGGAATTTATTCTTTTGCGTGGGAAGTATGATGGAGGGATGGCAACCTATTATCCATTTGACAATAAGATTAAGATGTTTTCGTGAACAGGACCTACTTTGGAACATTTGAATATTTTCTTGTATTACATATGATTATGTTATATTTCATTAGTTCATCTATGATGCCGTGCGATTAAGATGCACCGATTCATCTTGATGTGAAGTGATGGAGAGACCCTTTCAAGAGGCGTGATGGGTTATTTATTAAGGGGAAGCTATTTAACTTCCCACATGACTATATAAGGGACAACCAACTCAAAAAAGAGAACGTTCTGCATAAAACGAATGTTTCCCTCTTTCTCTCATCTCTCCATCTAAGAGAACAACACACAAAAAGCTTCTAATCATTACTTTGAGAAGAATTGGTATTAACACTGTGGGATGAGAATACTTTCCTTGTGATTGTATTGGAACTATTGTGAAGTTGTAAATTCGTCCATTTTGTGCATTGGTGTTTAATGTATATTCCTTGGTAATTATTTTTGTTGTGCATCAAGAGGTTAGTTGATTTTTCAGGACATTTTTCCCTGCATTGGTATTGGAGCCTACGTTATGATCTTAGTCTTGTTTTTCCGTACAGTTTTTTCGCTTGTTGTTTGATATGGAGATCATTGAGAATCGAACTTTGTATTATATGCATGTTTATTATGTAGAAATCAAAAACATGAATGGCTGATACAAATTGATGTGAAGAATGGGTTTGGAGGTTGTGGGCGGGATGAATTTTGAATTTTGAGAAAAGCAAGACGACATCTTACACGTTACCGGGTGATACCGAACCTCCATGCGTCGTCGCAAGCTATGGGTGGTCGGTCGGGTGTGGGCGGAAGGGCTAATGCGGAAGGGCTAATGTCATCGATGACATTAGCAAACCATTGGTAATTGACCCGTTGACGTCATCGCAACCTAACTTGACTGTCAATCCAACTCGATGATTCGACCTAGAGATTAGTGATGAGTGGTTTCGGATTCCGTACAAGTTCCATGTGAAGCGTGGAACTTACCTATTAAAACAAGTTACTCATTTTTTGAAATTTGGAATCTACCCTATATATCCTATAACATGGAACCTACCGTGTCACAGCTTTTAGGATCTACACAGGTTCACCTATATTATTAATTGAACATTAATTGAAGGGGTTAAACCTTTAATAATAAAAACTTGTTACTACAACTTATTGACCATAAAGATATACGAGGAATATGAATATTAATAAAGAAAAAAGTCTTAGTCATGAAATGGCAGCTCAAACTAATGCTTGCTTCCAAATTATACATGTGATGTCCCAATCCGCCACATACTAATCCTTGTTCTTTATTTCTTTTGAGTTATCACACCAGAGGAAGTCTTTTATAAAGGTTATCATTTATCACATGAATTTACATGCTTCTAAAAATTCTAAAAACTCCACTAGTAAAGGGAATCATGCTTTCACTATTTAGCATACTTCTATATACTTCTATTTACATCGGGTGGCAGCATATACATCAAAAGAACATAGACTAGGAGAAATCAAAAAGGTACTTGTGTCCTTATCCCTACTAAACTCCTCCGCCACCAATCATCCATCCATCCGACCCGATCTACACGATCCTATGGCTCGAAAAAGTTTTGGTCTTGTCAAAAAGTAAGCATGACTACCTGCTCCTAATTCTCCACATCACTCCACCACCACTACCTGCACTTGGAACATCCAGGATTGGAATTGATCCTATCAGGTGACGATCCTACCAGCACAAAAATAGCTATAAAACGGTAGGGAATCAAGTTAGGTTGCCCTATGTCCACTAGCAACACAACGTTATAACGAACAAAGACTGTCCAGAAAGTTCAAGTTTATGGTGCTCTCCTTCTATCATGATAGGCGCTCCATAGTGTGAGATGGGGGAAGTGGGAATCGGCGGCACGACTATTAATCTGAAGAATGTAACAATAGAAGTGAGCTGGCGCTCAGCAAAAGAAACAGTAAGCTCACAGATCACTCAACCTGATTGACTCTTGATTCTTAGAACACAACTATTATCCAAGCAAGTAAACACACAAATATGAGCACATGACAAACCTCAAACCATTTCCAGTCACTCAAGTAGTGCCAGCATGCATTTAATGCAACAAGCGTCATATTCAATCACATGAATCACGATACCACGCAATGGATGCATCACGCTTCACACTTTTCATGCATAATGTCACTGAGGTCTGACCCCATTTCAGCTGCTCTACCAATCCATGTAGGCGGCTCTAGCAGTGACTTGGGTTCACAAACCGGGCATCCACGGCTCTTGTTCTGCAAGCATCCCCACTTTAGGGCATCTTGATTGTTAGCCAAAGCATTCACCTTCGACATCCACTTTGGGCCATCGTCAGGCTCTTGAATTGAATGTCAATACTTTTGGGGTTTGTCACTAGCCTGGGCATCTTGGTTTGCTAGCCAAGGCATTCTCCTTTGACATCCACTCCAGGCCATCATTGAGCATACGAGGTCCATCGGCCTTGGGCATCACATATCCTAATCCATCTCATGCACCGCAGGCATTGTCGCAACAGGCATACACTCATGCAATGACATAGCATCACGCTCTATAAAATGCATCCTAATCAACACACATGACACTAGGATGGGCACAATGTCACCATGCACGACTTGCTGCCTTCATGGCATACTGAAACTCATATAACCCAAAATTCCATATTATGACCTCCTATGCTTAGCTCAATTTCCTCAAGTAATTGGTACCACATGGCAATTCAAAACACACCATTTGAAAATCTATAGAGTGTCGTTACCATCCTCAGTAGGCCACCAAACAAGATTCCATCACCTTCCTAAAGAATTTCATGCAATTTGAACCAAAGGTAGAAACGAACAAATTTGTGCAATCAAAGGAATTAAAGCCAAAACCATAGTAAATGAATTTGAAAAATTATAAAATTTTAGGATGTTATAAATGAAAGTGCTAGTAAGAACACCTAGAGGAGGTGAATAGGTGTAAAAACAAATTATGCAAAATACAGTTAAAACCTTTACTTTTAACCTAAGTATGAATAACAATAGACTTTTAAAACTGAGTCTGAAGAGCAGCAGACTTTGAGTGAGATTAGACTTTAGCAATTAAATAGAACTACGGACAAAATAAAGGAGTTCAAGGAAGAGAATAAGAACACAAGATTTATAGTGGTTCGGCTTAATCCAAGCTTATGTCTACTCTCCCATGCTAACAACCTTCTTGACTAGATTCCACTATGCAATCAACAAGAGATTACAACTCTGAGTGCAAACACTTAGTAGTAGATCACACTATCTCACTAAGTCACTCTTTTGGTATTTCTCTCACGATTACAAACGTTTAAACTCACAAGAGACAAGTGTATGATCAAATGTTGCTCAGATTCTTGAATTATAAATTTTACGCCTCATCTCTTACTTGCTCATCGGTCTTTGATCTCCTTAAATATTCCTCCACTTCTAAACTAGCCGTTGGACAATATCTTGAGGACCGTCTTCCAATCTACCAATTGGACAGATCTGTATCTAGAAGATTTGGTAGCTATTGAGTGACAAAAGTAAAATCCCAAATTGATTCCGATCGCCCATACAAACAGAATCTTGGTGTCACGCCCCGATCCTCAGGCACGCGCACATCCCTTAACTTTTGGTCGATTTTAAATTGCGATATCCCAGGACTATGTATCGCCGACCCTTTCATTTATATATGCACATGCGGAAGCGGTTATAAATCCCCAGACAATAAAACAATGGGATATGCAAGTAGGACTAGGAAATTGAACCTGAAAACCAATACCCTTATGCTCATATACAAGCCATACTAAACGATTGGTTTCTACTCAAATTGATTCTATAACAATCGTCATCAGGATCCTACTCTGGATCATCCTTGGGGTTCTCCTCCATGTACTCCTCTTCAGGTTCCTCAACAGGGATCTCCTCATCAGATTCATGCTCCTTAGGCTCCTTATCCAGACCCTGAAATGGTTATTCAATAACCACTGAGACCACGTCTCAGCAAGTTCTACCCTCTAAGACCCGATTAGTAAACCAATACACCTTAGGGCTGCCTATGCACAACATGAGTCAGAGGACTTACCTTGGCCTCAGATTCCACCTGCATATTAGCATAGATCATACAGGCACCCAAACAATCATATTATAGATCGAAGCATCGATCTAATCGACCTAGTCGATTTCACACCAAGAAGACCACTCACGGTCATCTCTATTCAATCATTCAATTCACAACATCAAATCAAGGCAATGAATCACATCAAGTCACTCTCAGATAGAATCATCGATCAATCGACCTAGTCGATTACAAGTCAGTCGGACCATTTCTAGGTCATTCATCCAACACCAAGCAATTCCTTAGATTTAGTGGCTTTACGGTCCCACCCGACCCTCTCAAGATCTAGTGGCTTTACGGTCCCACCCGACCCTCTCAAGAACTAGTGGCTTTACGGTCCCACCCGACCCTCTCAAGAACTAGTGGCTTTACGGTCCCACCCGACCCTCTCAAGATGCCACACTGTCACCGAGCCACGTGCATTCTCCAGGAAGACATACCGAGTCTCCGAGCCACGTGCATTCTCTAAGGCTACCTTTTAGCCAAGATGACATATCTAATCACCGAGCCACGTGTCCTTCCCAGTGACACTCCAATTCACCGGGTCACGGGCATTCTCCAGGTGATTTACCAACGCACTTTCGATACTGACAACCGATATCCAACCAATTCTCAATCACATAACTAAACATCGCATTCTTTAAGAACATAACTTAAAAATGCACAATTAAATCAATTCGACACGAACTAAAGCTCAATTAAATAAACGAACCACTCCACGACAGTCAGCACGAAATTCCGGTCACGGCCATCCCGGTTGAATTTCCGGAAAATAAATAATTAAATAATTAATTTCGAAAATTAAATAAATAAATGCAATAAATTCAATTTAGCACAATATAAAGCTCAATTAAATAAACGGACTGCACCATGATCATCAGCATAAAATCCCGGTTTGACCATCCCAGTTGAATTTCCGGAAAATAAATAATTAAATAATTAATTTCGAAAATTAAATAAATAAATACAATAAATTCAATTTAGCACAATACAAAGCTCAATTAAATAAACGGTCTGCGCCACGATCATCAGCGTAAAATCCCGGTCGCTAGCCATCCTAGTTGAATTTCCGGGAAATAAATCATTAAATAATTAATTTCCAAAATTAATATTAAATTCCTAAAAATACTACTTAGGCCCGATTTGCTTAAATAACACCCGATAAGGGACGGAAAAATCCCAAGAAGCATCCAATAAATACTACATGCAATTCTCTATCTAATTACACTAACCACACAACTAATATGCAAAGCAATTAACTAATAAACACTAATCAATTCTAATCTAACAACCTAATTACACTTAATTAACGCTAATCAACCTTTAAGTGTAATTAGCACACTAAGGAGGCATTAGTGAGTAAAACTCACTCCAAAACGACGGGCTCGACGCGAGGGTCGACTTTCCCCAAAGCGGGCCGAGCATCCGGGCTCGGGAAAACGGCCAAAACGGGCCAAACAGTTGCTGCAAACCCATTTCTGCAGTCCTCTGATCTCTGCTGGTTGGAGGCGAAGGTGGGCGGATCCGGGGCTAGTTGGGCTCGGGAATGGGCGGAGGAGCTGAACAAGACCAAGGCGAGTCTTCACGGTGGCCGGAGGAGGTCGGAGGAAGCTCCGGCGGGTCTTGCACGAGCTGGACAGAGGCGGAACAGGGGTTGGACAGCAGCTCTGGAACAGCGAGCTGGGCGAGAGGGAGACCGAGCTGAGCGAAGCAACGGCGGAGAACACGGCGTCGCGCGGGCGGCGGTGCGGCAGCTCCGGTCCAGCAACGCCAGCTGCTGCCCCAACTCCGGTGTCCTCCCAGATCTGGAACCCTGAGCAGCGAACGGAGAGGAAGACAGGGGGTGGACGGCGTTCGAGCGGGCTAGAGGGAGACGGACGGCGGCGAGGCGGTGTGCGGCGGCTCCCGGCGCGACGGCGGTGGCTGCTCCAAACCCAGGCGAGCTGCTTCCGATCTGATCTTCACACGACCAGGGCACCGAACAGCAAAAAGAGGGCAGAGGAGAGAGGCGGAGGAGCGCGCGGGTGAGGCGAAGCAGCGACGGCGGCGGCGCGGCAGCTCCGGTTGCTTGCGGGCGCGCGACGACGGTTCCGACTTCAACAGACCTTCAGCAGCTGTTGAGGTCTTCTTCGGCTTCCATGGTGTTTTTGAAGAAAGAAGAAGAAGATGGGGGGCGGTTCCGTCGACGAAGGAGAGAAGGGAGGAAGAGAAAACCAATTTCTCTTTTCCCTCTCACACTCTCTCTCTCTCTCTCTCTCTCTCTCTCTCTTTGGCCCCACCGAACCAGCTGCCTTCCACTCCATTTTCCTTGCCAAAAATGCCCCTTCTAGAAGACTTTGGGTAATTTAAAATATTGGGTCTATGGGCATACGAATTTTGCCAAGTTTCCATTCCAATTGAGTCCCAATTGGACCTTAATCCCTCTTGATTCAATTTAAATTGACTCCCATAATTTCATTTAACACCTCGTCATTCCAATTGGTATTTTTCCTTACCAATATAGCCCACTTGCATCCCAATTCCACAATCCTTAGCTTCAACTGAACCAAAGCGGTCCTATTTATCCAGTCGAAATTAGGTACCGAAAATCTGGATGTCACAACTCTTCCCCTCTTACAAAAATTTCGTCCTCGAAATTTAAACTTTTACCAATCCTTATACAAAAGGTGAGGGAATTGTCGTCTCATCGAGTCTCACTACTCCATGTTAATCCTTCGGTCTCGTGGCGTTATCTGACCACTTTGACCAAGGAGACCATCTTGGTATACAAAATCTGCTCTTTCTAAATCAACAACTGAACTGCACTTCTCACATAAGACCCTCTGTCATCCACATCTGATCTCTGTTTCTCGACTCCCTAATAAACTTTCGAATCTCAACGATTCAAACTTTCTGACAGTTCTGAGCAGCTTTTACTCTGACACTGATCTGACAACTGCAAATACTGATCACTGAGCTGACTCTGGACTTGCGATTTTTTGATTTCTGATTTCATCTCAACCGATTGAAATCCTGCACACTCTGCTTTGTACCGATTAAAAAGAAACTATCTAACTAATCTGCTGAAACTGAGAACCTCTGGTCAAGACCTGATATAACTCTGGCACTGATCTTGGCAACTGCAATCACTGACTACTGTACTGACCTTGGCCTGTAATCTTTATCAACTTTCTTTTCACCACTGAAATTCTGAACCATCTGCTATACACTGATTAATAAATAACCCTCTGAAAACTCTGCCAAATTTATAATCTCTTATTTAGATTCGAAATATAATTCATCCTCGATACTCCATGTCGGTGAACTATTCGAGACACACACACTTCGGTATACCCACTCTGTGACAAGATAGGATCTTTAATTTCTGAAATCGAATTTAGATTGGCGGTTAACTTCACTCCGACACGCTCTTAGTGTGACCTAGGCTACTGGGTAGTGTTCAGAACTTTTTAGGACAAATGACCCGTGGTCGATTTTCTTCGAACCACAATAAATCCACTCGAGCCATTGGCGACTCTCGATTGTCGTGAAAATCTCAAAGATTCAAATACGAACACGGGCGCCAAAATGATAGAAACATCAAATTAGTGTCGGTTGATGAGAATTTTCCAATTTAATGGAGTCACCCACGATCGGTCATTCATCTCGATCGAACCGATCTATCTTTGATTTCAAATCGATTTTATACTATGCCGCAATGATCTCTAAAGATGAGCACGGTCGAGAAGTCGATCCATGGTCGAATTCTCAAGTCTATTTGCCTTAAGGTCCTTAATAACTCACCCAGCTAGTCTAGTTATCTCATGAGTGGCCAACTCAAAGAAAAACACTATAATCGCGTCGATGAAATGCCCAATTTATCTAATCGAAATCAGAGCCCGAAATCTGGATGTTACTCACTCAAAACAAGATCTATTCGTACTGTACCAAAGTGGACCAACTCCATATATCGATCAACCACTATTCTCAAATGGTATCAGTAATCCCCTGAATCCTTAGTAAGCCCATCACAATGTTCCATTGTGATATATTTCCATTCCGACTTGGGACTCTCAAGTGATGGTAAAAATTCTCCCGATTCACATTACTGAGCTTCCACTTACTGACACTTCTGACACTTGCAACCTGCTCAGCAATATCTATCTTCATATCAGCTTACTAATCTAGCTGATGCTGATTCTGCTTTACTTGCACCATCTGGTCAAGACTGCAATACTATAGTGAACTTCCGACAAGATCTTTTCTCTGAGTGCTACACTGTCAAGTGTATTCAATCACTCATGGAACCCAAACGTTCCATCTTCAAAAGTCTTAAAATCAGGTTCTTTCTTGCTAGTATCATCTTATAAGATCTCTGAACATCTCTGTCTGTCAACTAGGCGATGATTCCAACTTGAACATTTGGCTCAATTTTGAGGGCGGCTATAAAATTCAAAAGGTAGCCTACCTCAAATTTGAAAACCAAATTTCAAACCATTTTCAAGTAAAGTCTATACTTTAGCCAGTCTATGCACAATTGAAGACTCTCGGCTCAACACATTAATTACTTTTTTTCATTCTCCCAAGGTGATACCAGATAACACCATTATAGTTCTGCCAAAATTCTGATTCACGATACTGTTTCATGTTCAACTTGTTGGGTCTCAACTGGCGGAACAGTGATGCAATAATCTTCTCATGTTGTATCAATATGTACCCAGTCCTTTACAAGACACATCACTAAATACTTCATGCTTTTCAAAGCCAAATGAAGAGTTTAGCACAAGTACGAGAGTCAGTTCTTACTTAAGCTCTGGAAACTATCATCGTACTTGTCTATGATGATGAATTTCTCTTCTTTCTCAAGAGGTCAATCCTGCAATGATACTGATACTGAAAATTCTTTCACAAACCTTCTGTAGTAATCTGTCCAATCCCCATAGCTTCTGATCTCTGACACTGATGTCAATCTCGATCCGCTAACAACTTATTCGATCTTGGCTAGGTCTATGAAGATTCCTTTACCTGTAACCACATGACCATTCTTAGGGGCTCTCGTGATCCTCATCACTTAATGAACACCCTAAAACATCGCTATACCACACGATCACCATTGATCTAGTTATGCTTCAAATACTCGATTTGTCAAAACCATGACAGCGGCTGGAGCATTTGTCAAATCAAATGGCTTTACATTATTCTCACAGGGGCTAAATCAAGTGCAAAATGCTGTCTTCAGTATAACCTCCTTCCGATTCTCAAGCGACGATAACTTTGTCCTCAAGTCGATCCTTGAAGACATCAACACTCCTTATAACAAGTCACCCAATTAAGTTGACAATGGTTGATGCATGATTGCAATGAACCATCTTCATTTCTCTTTCCATAAAACTGATGTTCCTTAAAGCGATGCACTAATATGCATGAATTCCTCATTCATCAATCCTCACACTTGCACCATTGGCTCTATCGATTCAGGCAACAATAACCGGTAAGGAACTTTAGAGAATGGTTATGTTCCGGGTGCTAGGTCAATCATAAATTCTATCTCTTTCTCTAGCAACAATCTGACCATCCTTCTGACAACACTTCCAGGAATTCTTGGACTACTAAGGAGTCCTCAATTTTCCATTCTTCAATCTATCTTATTTTTGACAATCGTCAAGTAACTTAGGCAACCTCCGTCTAACAAACGGATTGCCTCAAGTGACGAGGTTAAAGAAGTCGAGGACCCTTCTCGACTCTCAATAAAAACTCCGGAATGAACTCGTTTACTCAATTATAACAATTCATCAACACAAGATGCTCTAGAGCCAATTCTTTCTACACTTGACGATAGAGTTGTAGACCAACAGCCATGAACTAGCCGTGGTGGTTCTTCTCCTACCACCTTAACACACATATTGAAATTAACTTAATCTCATCGAGGCACCATTCGATAAAAATTTCTTCAAGACATCGTTTCTATTCGGTGAGTCGATTTCAATCTCTTCTTCTGGACACGAATTCATCCATGGAAAAATATGTTCCGCTAATATGAATAGACTATGCCACCTTTCCCATTTGGTGGAATAGAATACCATACTCTCAACAACACCGAATTCCAAATCGAAGACTCAAATATCAAATTCTATTCTTTGATTATCCTTCCAGGTTGAACCTCAACAAAGGTAGCAACAACAACAACCTGATTTCTTCTACCGGCTCATCCGAGATCCCAAGAAATACTTGCATCAAATCAATCTTATCGAGCTTAAGATCAATCAATGCCGCTACACTAGTACCAACCCACGGTGGTCGAGTTTTCCGAATCCACAATAATTAAAAGCGACAAACAATTCTACCAATCTATCAAAGACATGAGTCACGAATTTAAAGGCCTTTCCTACTACTATCCCATAGGTCATCGCACCTTATCACTCCAATACCTAACCATTGCTCGATACCACAAAAGGGGATGTCATTTTTGCACGCGCACATAACTTTTGTCGATTTTAAATTGCGATATGCGGAATGTATCGCCGACCCTTTCATTTATATATGCACATGCGGAAGCGGTTATAAATCCCCAGACAATAAAACAATGGGATATGCAAGTAGGACTAGGAAATTGAACCTGAAAACCAATACCCTTATGCTCATATACAAGCCATACTAAACGATTGGTTTCTACTCAAATTGATTCTATAACAATCGTCATCGGATCCTACGGATCATCCTTGGGGTTCTCCTCCATGTACTCCTCTTCGGGTTCCTCAACGGGGATCTCCTCATCAATTCATGCTCCTTAGGCTCCTTATCCAGGTCCCGAAATGGTTATTCAATAACCACCGAGACTACGTCTCAGCAAGTTCTACCTCTAAGACCCGATTAGTAAACTAATACACCTTAGGGCTGCCTATGCACAACATAAGTCAGAGGACTTACCTTGGCCTCAGATTCCACCTGCATATTAGCACAGATCATATAGGCACCCAAGCAATCACATCACAGATCGAAGCATCGATCTAATCGACTTAGTGGATTACACATCAAGAAGACCACTCACGGTCATCTCCATTCAATCATTCAATTCACAACATCAAATCAAGGCAATGAATCACATCAAGTCACTCTCGATCGAATCATCGATCAATCGACCTAGTCGATTACAAGTCGATCGGACCATTTCTAGGTCATTCATCCAACACCAAGCAATTCCTTAGATTTAGTGGCTTTACGGTCCCATGGTCCGACCCTCTCAAGAACTAGTGGCTTTACGGTCCCACCCGACCCTCTCAAGAACTAGTGGCTTTACGGTCCCACCCGACCCTCTCAAGAACTAGTGGCTTTACGGTCCCACCCGACCCTCTCAAGAACTAGTGGCTTTACGGTCCCACCCGACCCTCTCAAGATGCCACACTGTCACCGAGCCACGTGCATTCTCCAGGAAGACATACCGAGTCTCCGAGCCACGTGCATTCTCTAAGGCTACCTTTTAGCCAAGATGACATATCTAATCACCGAGCCACGTGTCCTTCCCAGGTGACACTCCAATTCACCGGGTCACGGGCATTCTCCAGGTGATTTACCAACGCACTTTCGATACTGACAACCGATATCCAACCAATTCTCAATCACATAACTAAACATCGCATTCTTTAAGAACATAACTTAAAAATGCACAATTAAATCAATTCGACACGAACTAAAGCTCAATTAAATAAACGAACCACTCCACGACAGTCAGCACGAAATTCCGGTCACCGGCCATCCCGGTTGAATTTCCGGAAAATAAATAATTAAATAATTAATTTCGAAAATTAAATAAATAAATGCAATAAATTCAATTTAGCACAATATAAAGCTCAATTAAATAAACGGACTGCACCATGATCATCAGCATAAAATCCCGGTCACGATCATCAGTTGAATTTCCGGAAAATAAATAATTAAATAATTAATTTCGAAAATTAAATAAATAAATACAATAAATTCAATTTAGCACAATACAAAGCTCAATTAAATAAACGGTCGATCATCATCAGCGTAAAATCCCGGTCGCTAGCCATCCTAGTTGAATTTCCGGGAAATAAATCATTAAATAATTAATTTCCAAAATTAATATTAAATTCCTAAAAATACTACTTAGGCCCGATTTGCTTAATTAACACCCGATAAGGGACGGAAAAATCCCAAGAAGCATCCAATAAATACTACATGCAATTCTCTATCTAATTACACTAACCACACAACTAATATGCAAAGCAATTAACTAATAAACACTAATCAATTCTAATCTAACAACCTAATTACACTTAATTAACGCTAATCAACCTTTAAGTGTAATTAGCACACTAAGGAGGCATTAGTGAGTAAAACTCACTCCAAAACGACGGGCTCGACGCGAGGATCAACTTTCCCCAAAGCGGGCCGAGCATCCGGCTCGGGAAAGCGGCCAAAACGGCCAAACAGATTCTTTCCGCAAACCCATTTTCTGATCCTCTCGATCGCGCTGGTTGGAGGCGAAGGTGGGCGGATCCGGGGCTAGTTGGGCTCGGGAATGGGCGGAGGAGCTGAACAAGACCAAGGCGAGTCTTCACGGTGGCGGAGGAGGTCGGAGGAAGCCGGCGGGTCTTGCACGATGGGGACAGAGGCGGAACGAACGGGGGTTGGACAGCGGCGGACTGGGCGAGCGGGCGGGCGAGAGGGGAGACCGAGCGAGCGGAAACAACGGCGAGAACACGGCGTCGCGCGGGCGACGAGTGGCGGGCCGGTCCAGCAACCGGCTAGCTGGCGCCCTAACTCCGGTGTCCTCCCGATCCGGAACCACACGAAGCGGCGGAGAGGAAGACAGAGGGGTGGACGGCGTTCGGGCGGGCTAGAGGGAGACGACGGCGGCGGCGGCGGTGTGCGGCGGCTCCGCGCGGCAAGCGGTGGCTGCTCCAAGCCCGGCGAGCTGCTTCCTTCCCGATCTTCACACGACCGGGCACCGGCTTTCGCAACAAAAGAGGAGGAGAGGAGGCGGAGGGGCGCGCGGGTGGCCGCGGGAGCGGCGGCGCGGCTCCGGCTCCGGTTGCTTGCGGGCGCGCGACGCGGTTCGACTTCAACAGACCTTCTCGTTGAGGTCTTCTTCGGCTTCCATGGTGTTTTTGAAGAAAGAAGAAGAAGATGGGGGGCGGTTCCGTCGACGAAGGAGAGAAGGGAGGAAGAGAAAACCAATTTCTCTTTTCCCTCTCACACTCTCTCTCTCTCTCTCTCTCTCTCTCTCTTTGGCCCCACCGAACCAGCTGCCTTCCACTCCATTTTCCTTGCCAAAAATGCCCCTTCTAGAAGACTTTGGGTAATTTAAAATATTGGGTCTATGGGCATACGAATTTTGCCAAGTTTTTTCTTCCCAATTGGACCTTAATCCCTCTTGATTCAATTTAAATTGACTCCCATAATTTCATTCAATCACCTTGTCATTCCAATTGGTATTTTTCCCTACCAATATAGCCCATTTGCATTCCAATTTCACAATCCGTAACTTCAACTGAACAAAAACGGCACTATTTATCCAATCGAAATTAGAACCCGAAAATCTGGATGTCACAATTCTTCCCCTCTTACAAAAATTTCGTCCTCAAAATTTAAACTTTTACCAATCCTTATAAAAAAGGTGGGGGAATTGTCGTCTCATCGAGTCTCACTACTCCATGTTAATCCTTCGGTCTCGTGGCGTTATCTGACCACTTTGACCAAGGAGACCATCTTGGTATACAAAATCTGCTCTTTCTAAATCAACAACCGAACCGCACTTCTCACATAAGACCCTTGTCATCCACATCGATCTCTTTTTCTCGACTCCCTAATAAACTTTCGAATCTCAACGATTCAAAAACTTCCGAGCAGCTTTTACTCGACACCGATCCGACAACCGCAAACACCGATCACCGAGCCGACTCACGGACTTGCGATTTTTTGATTTCGATTTCATCTCAACCGATTGAAATCTCGCACAACCGATTAAAAAGAAACTATCTAACTAATTAGCTGAAACCGAGAACCTACGGTCAAGACTCGATATAACTTGCACCGATCTTGGCAAGCGCAATCACCGACTCTTTTGTCTTGACCTTCGTAATCTTTATCAACTTTCTTTTCACCACCGAAATTCTGTACCATCGCTATACACTGCTTAATAAAGAACCCTCTGAACACTCTGCCAACTTATAATCTCTGATCTAGATTCGAGATATAATTCATCCTCGATACTCCATGTCGGTGAACTATTCGAGACACACACACTTCGGTATACCCACTCTGTGACAAGATAGGATCTTTAATTTCTGAAATCGAATTTAGATTGGCGGTTAACTTCACTCCGACACGCTCTTAGTGTGACCTAGGCTACTGGGTAGTGTTCAGAGCTTTTTAGGACAAATGACCCGTGGTCGATTTTCTTCGAACCACAATAAACCCACTCGAGCCATTGGCGACTCTCGATTGTCGTGAAAATCTCAAAGATTCAAATACGAACACAGGGCGCCAAAATGATAGAAACATCAAATTAGTGTCGGTCGATGAGAATTTTCCAATTTAGTGGAGTCACCCACGATCGGTCATTCATCTCAGTCGAACCGATCTATCTTTGATTTCAAATCGATTTTATACTATGCCGCAATGATCTCTAAAGATGAGCACGGTCGAGAAGTCGATCCATGGTCGAATTCTCAAGTCTATTTGCCTTAAGGTCCTTAATAACTCACCCAGCTAGTCTAGTTATCTCATGAGTGGCCAACTCAAAGAAAAACACTGTAATCGCGTCGATGAAATGCCCAATTTATCTAATCGAAATCGAGTCCGAAATCTAGATGTTACACACTCAAAACAAGATCTATTCGTACTTTGTACCAAAGTGGACCAACTCCATCTATCGATCAACCACTATTCTCAAATGGTATCGTAATCCCCTGAATCCTTAGTAAGCCCATCACAATGTTCCATTGTGATATATTTCCATTCCGACTTGGGACTCTCAAGTGATGGTAAAAATTCTCCCGATTCACATTACCGAGCTTCCACTTATCGACACTTCGACACTTGCAACCCGCTCAAAGCAATATCTATCTTCATATCAGCTTACTAATCTAGCTGATGCCGATTCTGATTTACTTACACCATCTGGTCAAAACTGCAATACTATAGCGAACTTCCGATAAGATCTTTTCCCTGAGTGCTACACTGTCAAGTGTATTCAATCACTCATGGAACCCAAATGTTCCATCTTCAAAAGTCTTAAAATCAAGTTCTTTCTTGCTAGTATCATCTTATAAGATCTCGAACATCTACGTCTATCAACTAGGTGATGATTCCAACTTGAACATTTGGCTCAATTTTGAGGGTGGCTATAAAATTCAAAAGGTAGCCTACCTCAAATTTGAAAACCAAATTTCAAACCATTTTCAAGTAAAGTCTATACTTTAGCCGGTCTATGCACAATTGAAGACTCTCGGCTCAACACATTAATTACTCATTTTTTCATTCTCCCAAGGTGATACCGAGATATCACCATTATAGTTCGCCAAAATTCTGATTCACGACACCGTTTCATGTTCAACTTGTTGGGTCTCAAGCGGCGGAATAGTGATGCAATAATCTTCTCATGTTGTATCAATACGTACCCAGTCCTTTACAAGACACATCACTAAATACTTCATGCTTTTCAAAGCCAAATGAAGAGTTTAGCACAAGTACGATAGTCAATTCTTACTTAAGCTCTGGAAACTATCATCGTACTTGTCTATGCTGATGAATTTCTCTTCTTTCTTAAGAGGTCGATCCTGCGATGATACTGATACTGAATTTTTTTTTTTTTCACAAACCTTCTGTAGTAATCTGTCCAATCCCCACAGCTTCTGATCTCTGACACTGATCTCAATCTCGGTTCATTAACAACTTATACGATCTTGGCTGGGTCCATGAAGATTCCTTTACCTGTAACCACATGACCATTCTTAGGGGCTCTCGTGATCCTCATCACTTAATGAACACCCTAAAACATCGCTATACCACACGATCACCATTGATCTAGTTATGCTTCAAATACTCGATTTGTCAAAACCATGACAGCGGCTGGAGCATTTGTCAAATCAAATGGCTTTACATTATTCTCACAGGGGCTAAATCAAGTGCAAAATGCTGTCTTCAGTATAACCTCCTTCCTGATTCTCAACTGACGATAACCTGTCCTCAAGTCGATCCTTGAAGACATCAACACTCCTTATAACAAGTCACCCAATTAAGTTGACAATGGTTGATGCATGATTGCAATGAACCATCTTCATTTCTCTTTCCATAAAACTGATGTTCCTTAAAGCGATGCACTAATGTGCATGAATTCCTCATTCATCAATCCTCACACTTGCACCATTGGCTCTATCGATTCAGGCAACAATAACCGGTAAGGAACTTTAGAGAATGGTTATGTTCCGGGTGCTAGGTCAATCATAAATTCTATCTCTTTCTCTAGCAACAATCTGACCATCCTTCTGACAACACTTCCAGGAATTCTTGGACTACTAAGGAGTCCTCAATTTTCCATTCTTCAATCTATCTTATTTTTGACAATCGTCAAGTAACTTAGGCAACCTCCGTCTAACAAACGGATTGCCTCAAGTGACGAGGTTAAAGAAGTCGAGGACCCTTCTCGACTCTCAATAAAACTCAGTACTTCTACCTGCTCCCGGAATGAACTCGTTTACTCAATTATAACAATTCATCAACACAAGATGCTCTAGAGCCAATTCTTTCTACACTTGACGATAGAGTTGTAGACCAACAGCCATCGAGTACAACTCTAGCCAGTGGTTCTTCTCCTACCACCTTAACACACATATTGAAATTCCACAACTTAATCTCGAAACTCGAGGCACCATTCGATAAAAATTTCTTCAAGACATCGTTTCTCTATTCGGTGCATGGTCGATTTCATTCCTGTCTCTTCTCGCCATACCTGGACACTGAATTCATCCATGGAAAAATATGTTCCGCTAATATGAATGCTGACCTGACTATGCCACCTTTCCCATTTGGTGGAATAGAATACCATACTCTCAACATCGTCTTTTACCCTAACCGAATTCCAAATCCTTCGCTGAATCGGACTCAAATATCAAATTCTATTCTTTGATTATCCTTCCAGGTTGAACCTCAACAAAGGTAGCAACAACAACAACCTGATTCTGATCTTACTGGCTCATCCAGATCCCAAGAAATACTTGCATCAAATCAATCTTATCGAGCTTAAGATCAATCAATGCTGCTACACTAGTACCAACCCACGGTGGCACTCTTACGCTCAAACTGGCCAGAGTCAACACTCTGCCTTCCGAATCCACAATAATTAAAAGCAAACTATTCACACCTGACAAACAATTCTACCAATCAGCTATCAAAGACATGCACCAGTCACGAATTTAAAGGCCTTTCCTACTACTATCCCATAGGTCATCGCACCTTATCACTCCAATACCTAACCATTGCTCTGATACCACAAAAAGGGGATGTCACGCCCCGATCCTCAGGCACGCGCACATCCCTTAACTTTTGGTCGATTTTAAATTGCGATATCCCAGGACTATGTATCGCCGACCCTTTCATTTATATATGCACATGCGGAAGCGGTTATAAATCCCCAGACAATAAAACAATGGGATATGCAAGTAGGACTAGGAAATTGAACCTGAAAACCAATACCCTTATGCTCATATACAAGCCATACTAAACGATTAGTTTCTACTCAAATTGATTCTATAACATTCGTCATCAGAATCCTACTCCGGATCATCCTCGGGGTTTTCCTCCACGTACTCCTCTTCAGGTTCCTCAACAGGGATCTCCTCATCAGATTCATGCTCCTTAGGCTCCTTATCCAGGCCCTGAAATGGTTATTCAATAACCACTGAGACCACGTCTCAGCAAGTTCTACCCTCTAAGACCCGATTAGTAAACTAATACACCTTAGGGCTGCCTATGCACAACATGAGTCAGAGGACTTACCTTGGCCTCAGATTCCACCTGCATATTAGCATAGATCATACAGGCACCCAAACAATCATATTATAGATCGAAGCATCGATCTAATCGACCTAGTCGATTTCACACCAAGAAGACCACTCACGGTCATCTCTATTCAATCATTCAATTCACAACATCAAATCAAGGCAATGAATCACATCAAGTCACTCTCAGATCGAATCATCGATCAATCGACCTAGTCGATTACAAGTCAGTCGGACCATTTCTAGGTCATTCATCCAACACCAAGCAATTCCTTAGATTTAGTGGCTTTACGGTCCCACCCGACCCTCTCAAGATCTAGTGGCTTTACGGTCCCACGGTCCCACCCCCTCTCAAGAACTAGTGGCTTTACGGTCCCACCCGACCCTCTCAAGAACTAGTGGCTTTACGGTCCCACCCGACCCTCTCAAGAACTAGTGGCTTTACGGTCCCACCCGACCCTCTCAAGATGCCACACTATGTCACCGAGCCACGTGCATTCTCCAGGAAGACATACCGAGTCTCCGAGCCACGTGCATTCTCTAAGGCTACCTTTTAGCCAAGATGACATATCTAATCACCGAGCCACGTGTCCTTCCCAGGTGACACTCCAATTCACCGGGTCACGGGCATTCTCCAGGTGATTTACCAACGCACTTTCGATACTGACAACCGATATCCAACCAATTCTCAATCACATAACTAAACATCGCATTCTTTAAGAACATAACTTAAAAATGCACAATTAAATCAATTCGACACGAACTAAAGCTCAATTAAATAAACGAACCACTCCACGACAGTCAGCACGAAATTCCGGTCACCGGCCATCCCGGTTGAATTTCCGGAAAATAAATAATTAAATAATTAATTTCGAAAATTAAATAAATAAATGCAATAAATTCAATTTAGCACAATATAAAGCTCAATTAAATAAACGGACTGCACCATGATCATCAGCATAAAATCCCGGTCACTGACCATCCCAGTTGAATTTCCGGAAAATAAATAATTAAATAATTAATTTCGAAAATTAAATAAATAAATACAATAAATTCAATTTAGCACAATACAAAGCTCAATTAAATAAACGGTCTGCGCCACGATCATCAGCGTAAAATCCCGGTCGCTAGCCATCCTAGTTGAATTTCCGGGAAATAAATCATTAAATAATTAATTTCCAAAATTAATATTAAATTCCTAAAAATACTACTTAGGCCCGATTTGCTTAATTAACACCCGATAAGGGACGGAAAAATCCCAAGAAGCATCCAATAAATACTACATGCAATTCTCTATCTAATTACACTAACCACACAACTAATATGCAAAGCAATTAACTAATAAACACTAATCAATTCTAATCTAACAACCTAATTACACTTAATTAACGCTAATCAACCTTTAAGTGTAATTAGCACACTAAGGAGGCATTAGTGAGTAAAACTCACGCCAAAACGACGGGCTCGACGAGAGGATCAACTTTTCCCAAAGCGGGCCGAGCATTCGGGCCCGGGAAGACGGCCAAAACGGGCCAAACAGTTGCTGCAAACCCATTTTCTGCACTCACTGATCGCTGCTGGTTGGAGGCGAAGGAGGGCGGATCCGGGGCTGGTTGAGCTCGGGAATGGGCGGAGGAGCTGAACAAGACCAAGGCGAGTCTTCACGGTGGCCGGAGGAGGGGTGGACGGCTCCGGCGGGTCTCCATGGGCGGACGAGGCGGAACGGGGGTTGGACAGCAGCTCCGGGAAGGCGGGGCGGCGAGAGGGAGACCGATGGTGACGCACGGCGGAGCACGGGCGGGCGGCGAGCGGCGTGCGGCGGGTGGTGCGGACGGTGTCCTCCCGGATCCGGAACCACGGCGGCGAACGAAGAGGAAGAAAGGGGTGGCGGCTCGAGCGGGCTCGAGCGACATGGCGAGGCGGTGTGCGGCGGCTCCGGCGCGACGGCGGTGGCGCTCCAAACCCGGGCGCCCTTCCGCCGAACAAGACGGGGCAGACAGGCAAGGAGGGGAGAGAGAGAGGCGGAGGGTGCGCGCGGGTGAGGCCGGCGACGACGGCGGCGCGGCGGCTCCGGTTGCTTGCGGGCGTGCGGCGACGACGGCGACTTCGGCGACCTTGGCAGCTCGATCTGAGGTCTTCTTCGGCTCCCATGGAGGTTTTAAGAAAAGAAGAAGAAGATGGGGATGAGTTCGGTCGACGGAGGAGAGAAGGGAGGAAGAGAAAACCAATTTCTCTTTTTCCCTCTCACACTCTCTCTCTCTCTCTCTCTCTCTTTGGCCCCACCAATCCAGCTGTCTTCCACTCCATTTTCCTTGCCAAAAATGGCCCTTCTAGAAGCTTTGGGTAATTTAAAATATTGGGTTTATGGGCATACGAATTTTGCCAAGTTTCCATTCCCAATTGGACCTTAATTCCTCTTGATTCAATTTAAATTGACTCTCATAATTCCATTCAACACCTCGTCATTCCAATTGGTATTTTTCCCTACCAATATAGCCCCACTTGCATCCCAATTTCACAATCCTTGGCTTCAACCGAACAAAAGCAGTCCTATTATCCAGTTAAAATTAGGACCCGAAAATCTGGATGTCACAACTCTTCCCCTCTTATAAAAATTTCGTCCTCGAAATTTAAACCTTTACCAATCTATAAACGAAAGGTGGGGGCATTGTCGTCTCATCAAGTCTCACTTTTCCATGCTGATCATTCGGTCTCGTGGCGTTGTCTGACCACTTTGACCAAGGAGACCATCTTGGTGTACAAAATCTGCTCCTTCTGAACCAACAACTGAACTGCACTTCTCACATAAAACAATTTGTTATCCATATCTGATCTCTTTTTCTCGACTCCCTAATAAACTTTCGAATCTCAACGATTCAAAATTTTCGACGGTTCCGAGCAGCTTTTACTCGACACCGATCCGACAACCGCAAACACCGATTTCGAGCCGACTCGGACTTGCGATTTTTGATTTCGATCTCATCTCAACCGATTGAAATCCGCACACACTCGCTTTGTACCGATTAAAAAGAAACTATCTAACCGATTAGCTGAAAGCGAGAACCTCGGTCAAGACTCGATATAACTCGGACACTGATCTTGGCAACTGCAATCACTGACTACTGCATTGACTTTGGCCTGTAATCTTTATTCACCTTCTTTTTCACCACTGAAATTCTGTACCATCTGCTATACACCGATTAATAAAGAACCTCTCGAAAACTTTGCCAAATTTATAATCTCTCGATTTAGATTCAAATATAATTCATCATCGATACTCCATGTCGGTGAACTATCCGAGACACACACACTTCGGTATACTCACTCTGTGACAAGATAGGATCTTTAATTTCTGAAATCGAATTTAGATTGGCGGTTAACTTCACTCCGACACGCTCTTAGTGTGACCTAGGCTACTGGGTAGTGTTCAGAACTTTTTAGGACAAATGACCCGTGGTCGATTTTCTTCGAACCACAATAAACCCACTCGAGCCATTGGCGACTCTCGATTGTCGTGAAAATCTCAAAGATTCAAATACGAACACAGGGCGCCAAAATGATAGAAACATCAAATTAGTGTCGGTTGATGAGAATTTTCCAATTTAATGGAGTCACCCACGATCGGTCATTCATCTCAGTCGAACCGATCTATCTTTGATTTCAAATCGATTTTATACTATGCCGCAATGATCTCTAAAGATGAGCACGGTCGAGAAGTCGATCCATGGTCGAATTCTCAAGTCTATTTGCCTTAAGGTCCTTAATAACTCACCCAGCTAGTCTAGTTATCTCATGAGTGATCAACTCAGAGAAAAACACTGTAATCGCGTCGATGAAATGCCCAGTTTATCTAATCGAAATCAGAGTCCGAAATCTAGATGTTACACACTCAAAACAAGATCTATCCGTATTGTACCAAAGTGGATCAACTCCATCTATCGATCAACCACTATTCTCAAATGGTATCAGTAATCCCCTGAATCCTTAGTAAGCCCATCACAATGTTCCATTGTGACATATTTCCATTCCGACTTGGGACTCTCAAGTGATGGTAAAAATTCTCCCGATTCACATTACCGAGCTTCCACTTACTGACACTTCTGACACTTGCAACCTGCTCAGCAATATCTATCTTCATATCAGCTTACTAATCTAGCTGATGCCGATTCTGATTTACTTACACCATCTGGTCAAAACTGCAATACTATAGCGAACTTCCGATAAGATCTTTTCCCTGAGTGCTACACTGTCAAGTGTATTCAATCACTCATGGAACCCAAATGTTCCATCTTCAAAAGTCTTAAAATCAAGTTCTTTCTTGCTAGTATCATCTTATAAGATCTCTGAACATCTCTGTCTATCAACTAGGTGATGATTCCAACTTGGACATTTGGCTCAATTCTGAGGGTGGCTATAAAATTCAAAAGGTAGCCTACCTCAAATTTGAAAACCAAATTTCAAACCTTTTTCAAGTAAAGTCTATACTTTAGCCAGTCTATACACAATTGAAGACTCTCGGCTTAACACATTAATTACTTCTTTCATTCTCCCAAGGTGATACCAGATAACCCCATTACAGTTCTGCCAAAACCCTGATTCACGATACTGCTTCATGTTCAACTTGTTAGGTCTCAACTGGCGGAACGGTGATGCAACAATCTTCTCATGTTGCATCAATACGTACCCAGTCCTTTACAAGACACATCACTAAATACTTCATGCTTTTCAAAGCCAAATGAAGAGTTTAGCACAAGTACGATAGTCAGTTCTTACTTAAGCTCTGGAAACTATCCTCGTACTTGTCTATGCTGATGAATTTCTCTTCTTTCTCAAGAGGTCAATCCTGCAATGATACTGATACTGAAAATTCTTTCACAAACCTTCTGTAGTAATCTGTCCAATCCCCATAGCTTCGATCTCGACACGATGTCAATCTCGATCATTAACAACTTATTCGATCTTGGCTAGGTCTATGAAGATTCCTTTACCTGTAATCACATGACCATTCTTAGGGCTCTCGTGATCCTCATCACTTAATGAACACCCTAAAACATCGCTATACCACACGATCACCATTGATCTAGATATTCTTCAAATACTCGATTTGTCAAAACCATGACAGCTGGAGCATTTGTCAAATCAAATGGCTTTACATTATTCTCACAAGGGCTAAATCAAGTGCAAAATGTTGTCTTCAAGTATAACCTCCTTTCCGGTTCTC
The DNA here is from genome assembly GCA_016097545.1 of Eucalyptus victrix. Taxonomy (NCBI): domain Eukaryota; kingdom Viridiplantae; phylum Streptophyta; class Magnoliopsida; order Myrtales; family Myrtaceae; genus Eucalyptus; species Eucalyptus victrix. Next base: position 34,694,985 of record CM027837.1, read on the forward strand.
AACGACGATAACCTGTCCTCAAGTCGATCCTTGAAGACATCAACACTCTTTATAACAAGTCACCCAATTAAGTTGACAATGGTTGATGCATGATTGCAATGAACCATCTTCATCTCCCTTTCCACAAAACTGATGTTCCTTAAAGCGATGCACTAATATGCGTAAATTCCTCATTCATCAATTCTCACATCTGCACCATTGGCTCTATCAATTCAAGCAACAATAACCGGTAAGAAACTTTAGAAAATGGTTATGTTCCGGGTGCTAGCTCAATCATAAATTCTATCTCTTTCTCTAGCAACAATCGACCATCCTTCCGACAACACTTCGGGAATTCTTGGACTACTAAGGAGTCCTCAATTTTCCATTCTTCAATCTATCTTATTTTTGACAATCGTCAAGTAACTTAGGCAACCTCCGTCTAACAAACGGATTGCCTCAAGTGACGAGGTTAAAGAAGTCGAGGACCCTTCTCGACTCTCAATAAAACTCAGTACTTCTACCTGCTCCCGGAATGAACTCGTTTACTCAATTATAACAATTCATCAACACAAGATGCTCTAGAGCCAATTCTTTCTACACTTGACGATAGAGTTGTAGACCAACAGCCATCGAGTACAACTCTAGCCAGTGGTTCTTCTCCTACCACCTTAACACACATATTGAAATTCCACAACTTAATCTCTGAAACTCTGAGGCACCATTCTGATAAAAATTTCTTCAAGACATCGTTTCTCTATTCGGTGCATGGTCGATTTCATTCCTGTCTCTTCTCGCCATACCTGGACACTGAATTCATCCATGGAAAAATATGTTCCGCTAATATGAATGCTGACCTGACTATGCCACCTTTCCCATTTGGTGGAATAGAATACCATACTCTCAACATCAGTCTTTTCCCTGACCGAATTCCAAATCTGCTTCGCTGAATCTGGACTCAAATATCAAATTCTATTCTTTGATTATCCTTCCAGGTTGAACCTCAACAAAGGTAGCAACAACAACAACCTGATTCTGATCTTACTGGCTCATCCAGATCCCAAGAAATACTTGCATCAAATCAATCTTATCGAGCTTAAGATCAATCAATGCTGCTACACTAGTACCAACCCACGGTGGCACTCTTACACTCAAACTGGCCAGAGTCACACTCTGCCTTCCGAATCCACAATAATTAAAAGCAAACTATTCACACCTGACAAACAATTCTACCAATCAGCTATCAAAGACATGCACCAGTCATGAATTTAAAGGCCTTTCCTATGACTATCCCATAGGTCATCGCACCTTATCACTCCAATACCTAACCATTGCTCTGATACCACAAAAAGGGGGATGTCACGCCCCGACCCTCAGGCACGCACACATCCCTTAACTTTTGGTCGATTTTGAATTGCGATATCCCAGGACTATGTATCGCCGACCCTTTCATTTTTATATGCACATGCGGAAGCGGTTATAAATCCCCAGACAATAAAACAATGGGATATGCAAGTAGGACTAGGAAATTGAACCTGAAAACCAATACCCTTATGCTCATATACAAGCCATATTAAACGATTGGTTTCTACTCAAATTGATTCTATAACAATCGTCATCAGGATCCTACTCTGGATCATCCTCGGGGTTCTCCTCCATGTACTCCTCTTCAGGTTCCTCAACAGGGATCTCCTCATCAGATTCATGCTCCTTAGGCTCCTTATCCAGGCCCTGAAATGGTTATTCAATAACCACTGAGACCACGTCTCAGCAAGTTCTACCCTCTAAGACCCGATTAGTAAACTAATACACCTTAGGGCTGCCTATGCACAACATGAGTCAGAGGACTTACCTTGGCCTCAGATTCCACCTGCATATTAGCATAGATCATACGAGGCACCCAAACAATCATATTATAGATCGAAGCATCGATCTAATCGACCTAGTCGATTTCACACCAAGAAGACCACTCACGGTCATCTCTATTCAATCATTCAATTCACAACATCAAATCAAGGCAATGAATCACATCAAGTCACTCTCAGATCGAATCATCGATCAATCGACCTAGTCGATTACAAGTCAGTCGGACCATTTCTAGGTCATTCATCCAACACCAAGCAATTCCTTAGATTTAGTGGCTTTACGGTCCCACCCGACCCTCTCAAGATCTAGTGGCTTTACGGTCCCACCCGACCCTCTCAAGAACTAGTGGCTTTACGGTCCCACCCGACCCTCTCAAGAACTAGTGGCTTTACGGTCCCACCCGACCCTCTCAAGAACTAGTGGCTTTACGGTCCCACCCGACCCTCTCAAGATGCCACACTATGTCACCGAGCCACGTGCATTCTCCAGGAAGACATACCGAGTCTCCGAGCCACGTGCATTCTCTAAGGCTACCTTTTAGCCAAGATGACATATCTAATCACCGAGCCACGTGTCCTTCCCAGGTGACACTCCAATTCACCGGGTCACGGGCATTCTCCAGGTGATTTACCAACGCACTTTCGATACTGACAACCGATATCCAACCAATTCTCAATCACATAACTAAACATCGCATTCTTTAAGAACATAACTTAAAAATGCACAATTAAATCAATTCGACACGAACTAAAGCTCAATTAAATAAACGAACCACTCCACGACAGTCAGCACGAAATTCCGGTCACCGGCCATCCCGGTTGAATTTCCGGAAAATAAATAATTAAATAATTAATTTCGAAAATTAAATAAATAAATGCAATAAATTCAATTTAGCACAATATAAAGCTCAATTAAATAAACGGACTGCACCATGATCATCAGCATAAAATTAATTGAATTTCCGGAAAATAAATAATTAAATAATTAATTTCGAAAATTAAATAAATAAATACAATAAATTCAATTTAGCACAATACAAAGCTCAATTAAATAAACGGTCTGCGCCACGATCATCAGCGTAAAATCCCGGTCACTAGCCATCCTAGTTGAATTTCCGGGAAATAAATCATTAAATAATTAATTTCCAAAATTAATATTAAATTCCTAAAAATACTACTTAGGCCCGATTTGCTTAATTAACACCCGATAAGGGACGGGAAAAATCCCAAGAAGCATCCAATAAATACTACATGCAATTCTCTATCTAATTACACTAACCACACAACTAATATGCAAAGCAATTAACTAATAAACACTAATCAATTCTAATATAACAACCTAATTGCATTTAATTAAAACTAATCAACCTTTAAGTGTAATTAGCACACTAAGGAGGCATTAGTGAGTAAAACTCACGCCAAAACGACGGGCTCGACGAGAGGATCAACTTTCCCCAAAGCGGGCCGAGCATCCGAGCTCGGGAAGGCGGCCAAAACGGGCCAAACCCTCTCCGATACCCATTTTTCTTCTTCTCTCGATCGCTGCTGGTTGGAGGCGAAGTTGGGCGGATCCGGGGCAAGTTGGGCTCGGGAATGGGCGGAGGAGCGGAACAAGACCAAGGCGAGTCTTCACGGTGGCCGGAGGAGGAGGTCGGAGGAGGGCCGTAGGTGGCCGAACTGGACCGAGGGCGAACGGGGGGTTGGAGGCCGGACGAGAGGCGGATCGGCTGGGCGAGGCGTTGGGAGGCGGCTAGAGGAGACGAAGCAACGGCGAGGCGGGCGAGATGGCGGCGACGGACGGCGGCGTGGCCGCTCCAAACCTAGGCGCGCCGGGCCAACTCCGTCCTCCCGATCTTCGGCGGGCACCGAACAGCGAGCGAAGACGGGAGAGAAGGGAGGTGCGCGCGGGTGGGGCGGCTAGCGACGGCGGCGGGCGCGGCGAGCTCCGCGGCGGCGGCGTCCGAGCGACGGTCGCGGCTGCTCCCAAACGCGCCGCTTCCGACTTCGTCTTCGAACAAGGGGGGAGAAGAGGGCGGAGGAGAGGCGGGGCGGGGAGGGTGCGCGGATGGCCGCGGCGGCGGCGGCAACTCCGGTTGCTTGCGGGCGCGGCGGCGACGTTCCGGCGAGATGCGGCGATGGCACCTCCTTCTCTGTCTGAGGTCTTCTTCGGCTTCCATGGTGTTTTTGAAGAAAAGAAGAAGAAGATGGGGGGAAGGTCGACGGACGGAGGAGAGAAGGGAGGAAGAGAAAACCAATTTCTCTTTTTCCCTCTCTCTCTCTCTCTCTCTCTCTCTCTCTTTGGCCCCACCGAACCAGCTGTCTTCCACTCCATTTTCCTTGCCAAAAATGGCCCTTCTAGAAGCTCTAAGGTAATTTAAATTATTGGGTTTATGGGCATACGAATTTGCTAGGGTTTCTTCCCAATTGGACCATAATTCCTCTTGATTCAATTTAAATTGACTCTCATAATTCCATTCAACACCTCGTCATTCCAATTGGTATTTTTCCCTACCAATATAGCCCCACTTGCATCCCAATTTCACAATCCTTGGCTTCAACCGAACAAAAGCAGTCCTATTATCCAGTTAAAATTAGGACCCGAAAATCTGGATGTCACAACTCTTCCCCTCTCATAAAAATTTCGTCCTCGAAATTTAAACCTTTACCAATCTATAAACGAAAGGTGGGGGCATTGTCGTCTCATCGAGTCTCACTTTTCCATGCTGATCATTCGGTCTCGTAGCGTTGTCTGACCACTTTGACCAAGGAGACCATCTTGGTGTACAAAATCTGCTCTTTTTAAACCAACAACTGAACCGCACTTCTCACATAAAACAATTTGTTATCCATATCTGATCTCTTTTTCTCGACTCCTCAAATAAACCTTCGAACCTCAACGATTCAAAATTTCTGACACTTCTGAACAGTCTTTACTCTGACACTGATCTGACAACTGCAAACACTGATTTCTGAGCTGACTCTGGACTTGCGATTTTCTGATTTCTGATCTCATCCCAACCGACTGAAATCCTGTACACTCTGCTTTGCACTGATTAAAAAGAAACTACCTAACTGATTAGCTGAAACTGAGAATCTCTAGTCAAGATCTGATATAACTCGGACACTGATCTTGGCAACTGCAACCACTGACTACTGTACTGACTTTGGCCTGAAATCTTTATTCACTTTCTTTTCACCACCGAAATTATGTACCATCTGCTATACACTGCTTAATAAAGAATCTTCTGAGACTTTGCCAAATTTATAATCTCTGATTTAGATTCGAAATATAATTCACCATCGATACTCCATGTCGGTGAACTATTCGAGACACACACACTTCGGTATACCCACTCTGTGACAAGATAGGATCTTTAATTTCTGAAATCGAATTTAGATTGGCGGTTAACTTCACTCCGACACGCTTTTAGTGTGACCTAGGCTACTGGGTAGTGTTCGGAGCTTTTTAGGACAAATGACCCGTGGTCGATTTTCTTCGAACCACAATAAACCCACTCGAGCCATTGGCGACTCTCGATTGTCGTGAAAATCTCAAAGATTCAAATACGAACACGGGCGCCAAAATGATAGAAACATCAAATTAGTGTCGGTTCGATGAGAATTTTCCAATTTAGTGGAGTCACCCACGATCGGTCATTCATCTAAGTCGAACCGACCTATCTCTGATTTCAAATCGATTTTATATTATGTCGCAATGATCTCTAAAGATGAGCACGGTCGAGAAGTCGATTCCTGGTCGAATTCTCAATCTATCTGCCTTAAGGTCCTTAATAGCTTACCCAGCTAGTCTAGTTATCTCGTGAGTGGCCAACTCAGAGAAGAACACTGTAATCGCGTCGATGAAATGCCCAGTTTATCTAATCGAAATCAGAGTCCGAAATCTAGATGTTACACACTCAAAACAAGATCTATCCGTACTGTACCAAAGTGGATCAACTCCATCTATCGATCAACCACTATTCTCAAATGGTATCAGTAATCCCCTGAATCCTTAGTAAGCCCATCACAATGTTCCATTGTGACATATTTCCATTCCGACTTGGGACTCTCAAGTGATGGTAAAAATTCTCCCGATTCACATTACCGAGCTTCCACTTACTGACACTTCTGACACTTGCAACCCGCTCAGCAATATCTATCTTCATATCAGCTTACTAATCTAGCTGATGCCGATTCTGATTTACTTACACCATCTGGTCAAAACTGCAATACTATAGCGAACTTCCGATAAGATCTTTTCCCTGAGTGCTATACTGTCAAGTGCACTCAATTCCTCATGGAACCCGAACGTTCCACCTTCAAAAGTCTTAAAATCAGGTTCTTTCTTGCTAGTATCATCTTATAAGATCTCTGAACATCTCTGTCTATCAACTAGGTGATGATTCCAACTTGGACATTTGGCTCAATTCTGAGGGTGGCTATAAAATTCAAAAGGTAGCCTACCTCAAATTTGAAAACCAAATTTCAAACCCTTTTCAAGTAAAGTCTATACTTTAGCCAGTCTATGCACAATTGAAGACTCTCGGCTCAACACATTAATGACTCATTTCGTTCCTCCAAGGTGATATCTGATATCACTATTATAGTTCTGCCAAAATTCTGGTTCATGACACCGCTTCGTATTCCACTTATTGGGTTTCAACTGGCAGAATAGTGATGCAACAATCTTCTCATGTTGTATCAATACGTACCCAGTCCTTTACAAGACACATCACTAAATACTTCATGCTTTTCAAAGCCAAATGAAGAGTTTAGCACAAGTACGATAGTCAGTTCTTACTTAAGCTCTGGAAACTATCCTCGTACTTGTCTATGCTGATGAATTTCTCTTCTTTCTCAAGAGGTCAATCCTGCGATGATACTGATACTGAAAATTCTTTCGCAAACCTTTTGTAGTAATCTGTCCAATCCCCACAGCTTCTGATCTCTGACACTGATCTCAATCTCGGTTCATTAACAACTGATTCGATCTTGGCTGGTCCACGGAGATTCCTTTACCTATAATCACACGACCATTCTTAAGGGCTCTCGTGATCCTCATCACTTAATGAACACCCTAGAATGTCGCTACACCACACGATCACCATTGATCTAGATATTCTTTGAACACTCGGTTTGTCAAATCCATGACAGTGGCTGGAGCGTTCGTTATATCAAATGGCTTTACATTATTCTCACAAGGGCTAAATCAAGTGCGAAGTGTTGTCTTCAGTATAACCTCTTTCCTGGTTCTCAACTAAAGATAACCTATCCTCAAGTCGATCCTTGAAGACATCAACACTCTTTATAACAAGTCACCCAATTAAGTTGACAATGGTTGATGCATGATTGCAATGAACCATTTTCATTTCTCTTTCCACAAAACTGGTGTTCCTTAAAGCGATGCACTAATATGCATAAATTCCTCATTCATCAATCCTCACATCTGCACCATTGGCTCTATCAATTCAGGCAACAATAACCGGTAAGAAACTTTAGAGAATGGTTATGTTCCGGGTGCTAGCTCAATCATAAATTCTATCTCTTTCTCTAGCAACAATCTGACCATCCTTCTGACAACACTTCCAAGAATTCCTGGACTACTAAGGAGTCCTAAATTTTCCATTCTTCAATCTATCTTATTTTTGACAATCGTCAAGTAACTTAGGCAACCTCCGTCTAACAAACGGATTGCCTCAAGTGACGAGGTTAAAGAAGTCGAGGACCCTTCTCGACTCTCAATAAAACTCAGCACTTCTACCTGCTCCCGGAATGAACTCGTTCACTCAATTATAACAATTCATCAACACAAGATGCTCCAGAGCCAATTCTTTCCACACTTGACGATAGAGTTGTAGACCAACAGCCATCGAGTACAACTCTAGCCAGTGGTTCTTCTCCTACCACCTTAACACACCTATTGAAACTCCACAACTTAATCTCTGAAACTTTGAGGCACCATTCTGATAAAATTTACTTCAAGACATCGTTTCTCTATTCGGTGCATGGTCGATTTCATTCCTGTCTCTTCTCGCCATACCTGGACACGGAATTCATCCATGGAACAATATGTTCCGCTAATATGAATGCTGACCTGACTATGCCACATTTCCCATTTGGTGGAATAGAATACCATACTCTCAACATCAGTCTTTACCCTAACCGAATTCCCAATCTGCCTCGCTGAATCTGGACTCAAATATCAAATTCTATTCTCTGATTATCCTTCCAGGTTGGACCTCAACAAAGGTAGCAACAACAATAACCCGATTCTGATCTTACTGGCTCATCCAGATCCCAAGAAACACTTGCATCAAATCAATCTTATCGAGCTTAAGATCAATCAATGCTGCTACACTAGTACCAACCCGCGGTGGTACTCTTACGCTCAAAATGGCCAGAGTCAACACTCTGCCTTCCGAATCCACAATAATTAAAAGCAAGCAATTCACACATAACAAATAATTCTACCAATCAGCTATCAAAGACATGCACCAGTCATGAATTTAAAGGCCTTTCCTATTACTATCCCATAGGTCATCGCACCTTATCACTCCAATACCTAACCATTGCTCTGATACCACAAAAAGGGGATGTCACGCCCCGATCCTCAGGCACGCACACATCCCTTAACTTTTGGTCGATTTTAAATTGCGATATCCCAGGACTATGTATCGCCGACCCTTTCATTTTTATATGCACATGCGGAAGCGGTTATAAATCCCCAGACAATAAAACAATGGGATATGCAAGTAGGACTAGGAAATTGAACCTGAAAACCAACACCTTTATGCTCATATACAAGCCATACTAAAACGATTGGTCTCTACTCAAATTGATTCTATAACACTCGTCATCAGGATCCTACTCTGAATCATCCTCGGGGTTCTCCTTCACGTACTCCTCTCTTCGGGTTCCTCAACGGGGATCTCCTCATCAAATTCATGCTCCTTAGGCTCCTTATCCAGGTCCCGAAATGGTTATTCAATAACCACGAGACAACGTCTCAGCAAGTTCTACCCTCTAAGACCCGATTAGTAAACTAATACACCTTAGGGCTGCCTATGCACAACATGAGTCAGAGGACTTACCTTGGCCTCAGATTCCACCTGCATATTAGCATAGATCATACAGGCACCCAAACAATCATATTATAGATCGAAGCATCGATCTAATCGACCTAGTCGATTTCACACCAAGAAGACCACTCACGGTCATCTCTATTCAATCATTCAATTCACAACATCAAACCAAGGCAATGAATCATCAAGTCACTCTCGGATCGAATCATCGATCAATCGACCTAGTCGATTACAAGTCAGTCGGACCATTTCTAGGTCATTCATCCAACACCAAGCAATTCCTTAGATTTAGTGGCTTTACGGTCCCACCCGACCCTCTCAAGATCTAGTGGCTTTACGGTCCCACCCGACCCTCTCAAGAACTAGTGGCTTTACGGTCCCACCCGACCCTCTCAAGAACTAGTGGCTTTACGGTCCCACCCGACCCTCTCAAGAACTAGTGGCTTTACGGTCCCACCCGACCCTCTCAAGATGCCACGGTCCCACCCGACCCTCTCAAGATCACCGAGCCACGTGCATTCTCCAGAAGACATACCGAGTCTCCGAGCCACGTGCATTCTCTAAGGCTACCTTTTAGCCAAGATGACATATCTAATCACCGAGCCACGTGTCCTTCCCAGGTGACACTCCAATTCACCGGGTCACGGGCATTCTCCAGGTGATTTACCAACGCACTTTCGATACTGACAACCGATATCCAACCAATTCTCAATCACATAACTAAACATCGCATTCTTTAAGAACATAACTTAAAAATGCACAATTAAATCAATTCGACACGAACTAAAGCTCAATTAAATAAACGAACCACTCCACGACAGTCAGCACGAAATTCGGTCACCGGCCATCCCGGTTGAATTTCCGGAAAATAAATAATTAAATAATTAATTTCGAAAATTAAATAAATAAATGCAATAAATTCAATTTAGCACAATATAAAGCTCAATTAAATAAACGGACTGCACCATGATCATCAGCATAAAATCCGGTCACTGACCAAGTTGAATTTCCGGAAAATAAATAATTAAATAATTAATTTCGAAAATTAAATAAATAAATACAATAAATTCAATTTAGCACAATACAAAGCTCAATTAAATAAACGGTCTGCGCCACGATCATCAGCGTAAAATCCCGGTCGCTAGCCATCCTAGTTGAATTTCCGGGAAATAAATCATTAAATAATTAATTTCCAAAATTAATATTAAATTCCTAAAAATACTACTTAGGCCCGATTTGCTTAATTAACACCCGATAAGGGACGGGAAAAATCCCAAGAAGCATCCAATAAATACTACATGCAATTCTCTATCTAATTACACTAACCACACAACTAATATGCAAAGCAATTAACTAATAAACACTAATCAATTCTAATCTAACAACCTAATTACACTTAATTAACACTAATCAACCTTTAAGTGTAATTAGCACACTAAGGAGGCATTAGTGAGTAAAACTCACTCCAAAACGACGGGCTCGACGCGAGGGTCGACTTTCCCCAAAGCGGGCCGAGCATCCGGGCTCGGGAAAACGGCCAAAACGGGCCAAACAGTTGCTGCAAACCCATTTCTGCAGTCCTCTGATCTCTGCTGGTTGGAGGCGAAGGTGGGCGGATCCGGGGCTAGTTGGGCTCGGGAATGGGCGGAGGAGCTGAACAAGACCAAGGCGAGTCTTCACGGTGGCCGGAGGAGGTCGGAGGAAGCTCCGGCGGGTCTTGCACGAGCTGGACAGAGGCGGAACAGGGGTTGGACAGCAGCTCTGGAACAGCGAGCTGGGCGAGAGGGAGACCGAGCTGAGCGAAGCAACGGCGGAGAACACGGCGTCGCGCGGGCGGCGGTGCGGCAGCTCCGGTCCAGCAACGCCAGCTGCTGCCCCAACTCCGGTGTCCTCCCAGATCTGGAACCCTGAGCAGCGAACGGAGAGGAAGACAGGGGGTGGACGGCGTTCGAGCGGGCTAGAGGGAGACGGACGGCGGCGGGCGGTGTGCGGCGGCTCCGGCGCGCGACGGCGGTGGCTGCTCCAAACCCGGGCGCCGCTGCTTCCCGATCTGATCTTCACACGACCAGGGCACCGAACAGCAAAAAGAGGGCAGAGGAGAGAGGCGGAGGAGCGCGCGGGTGAGGCGGCGGCGACGGCGGCGCGCGGCAGCTCCGGTTGCTTGCGGCGCGCGACGGCGGAGTTCCGACTTCGAGACCTTCGATCTCGATTGTTGAGGTCTTCTTCGGCTTCCATGGTGTTTTTGAAGAAAGAAGAAGAAGATGGGGGGCGGTTCCGTCGACGAAGGAGAGAAGGGAGGAAGAGAAAACCAATTTCTCTTTTCCCTCTCACACTCTCTCTCTCTCTCTCTCTCTCTCTCTCTCTCTTTGGCCCCACCGAACCAGCTGCCTTCCACTCCATTTTCCTTGCCAAAAATGCCCCTTCTAGAAGACTTTGGGTAATTTAAAATATTGGGTCTATGGGCATACGAATTTTGCCAAGTTTCCATTCCAATTGAGTCCCAATTGGACCTTAATCCCTCTTGATTCAATTTAAATTGACTCCCATAATTTCATTTAACACCTCGTCATTCCAATTGGTATTTTTCCTTACCAATATAGCCCACTTGCATCCCAATTCCACAATCCTTAGCTTCAACTGAACCAAAGCGGTCCTATTTATCCAGTCGAAATTAGGTACCGAAAATCTGGATGTCACACTTGGTTTCCATAAGTAGAGTTTTTTCGTATAAAAAGTTCTTGTCTTTAATATCCAATCGTCAATCAATTAGATTGAGTCAATCAAATCAATCTTGATATGGAATCCAAACCAGATCACTAGTCGTTATATGTTTGGAGCTTATGTTACGTTCTGTTGAATCTGGATGTAAAGTCTGAGTACAATAGACTTTACAATCTAAGTCTGAGCATAATCTGTTTCTGAACAAATTTAGCCTTAAGGCCTAGACACAGTCTAAATAAGTTCAGCTTCAGCATAGAATTTGTCTTTTGGTTCTTCATTTATGTTTAGTCTGGAATTTGTTAGAGTTGGTAAACTTTTAATGTAGATCAGACTTTGGCACTAAAGTCTGGCAATTTTCAAATTTTGACACAGAAGTTTGGAAATCTTCAGAATAGACTTTGGACAATATCATTTACATATTCTATCATCTGCATAGTCTATTACTCAGTCATTAAACACGTTAGAAGCCTTTGATTTATTTTATCATCTTTAAAACATAAAAAGGGATTTCCCTAACAATCTCCTCATTTTTTATGATGACAAAACAATCTTTGAATATGCAGATGTGTAATCACACTCTTAAAGATAATAAATCAATGCAATCTTAAATAATAATGTAATTGAGCATATAAGTATATATGTAAAGATAAATATGTAAAGATAATTGCAACTCAATAAATATCAACACATATACATATTTATATTCTCTTCCCCTTTTTGTCATAATCAAAAAGTGATAATAGTGGAAATAGTATCATGTAGAGAATATAAAACGATAAATATATCTTGCATAATTTCCAAAAATCAGCTTTATAAAGTAAATCGAATATTAAAGATATGCAATATAGCTCACTTCGATTATATATCAGCATATATTTATCACGGATGCATTATAAAAATTATTTACCTTTTTTGTCATAATAAAATGATAATTTCAATAAGAGATTTGTTAATGACAAAAGGAAATAAAAAATGCACTAACCGGATTTTGTAGAATTTAATGAATTCTGACATATTTACATTTTCCTTCCTTCCATAACAAGATCATGATCAATCCAAAAAGATTTTTCCATAAATGATCAACACTCCCCCTCAATTTGTTGCCTTTTTGAGATGATTACAATAAATTTCCTTTCTCTTGGATTTGCTTTCTCCCCTTGTCATCATGACAATATTTGCGAATATAAACAATTGTTGCTTGTGCACGTTGAACAAAATATTTTTTCATTATTCCCTTTGTAGCAACAACATCCGCAACGATCACTTGCATTTTGAAATTCGAGGCAAAAATTTATATTCTTCAATCAAGCTCGTCTCAAATTCAACCTGCATCAACTTAACAAACTTTTGGCACAAATAAGCTGTAATAATATCCACATAATATATAATGCCCTTTCTTCAAATAAATAAATTGAATAGCATATATAAAATCATCAATTATTAAAATTCAGAACTACTCAACTTTTCGTACGACACATAAGGGATTTCCTCAATAGTTTGCAAAAACTTTGCACAAGGAAGGGAATTTTTGAACCTCTAGAAGATAGTATAGAATCTCAATGGTTTTCAAATCGAGCTTTCCAAAATCCATATGGAAGATTCTATTGCGACCTGCAAATTCATATAGTAATCCTTGCAAAAATATCACGTAATACCTTCCTTTGATTTATGGATCAAACTTGCTAGATATGAGATATCTTCTAAGAATATAGTAAGAGTATCCACGAATATGCATTAATATTTTTCAAGATCGAAGGGATTTCCTTGAGCATAAATCTCAAAAATATATTATTGATGTAATTCGCAAAAAGAAAGTAGATGTTTCCATCACGTGCCAAATCAAGCAAAAACTCGCAATACCTTATATTTACGACAATAGATATTTGTAATATAATAGACAATCATCCAAAATTATGATAAATGTACGTCAAAATTTAGGGGTGTGCATGGTCCGAGCGGGCAGTTCCCGACCTAGAATCGGGAACCACCCGCTAAGGACCGGTTCCGAAAAATTGGAACCGGGATCCACCCATTTGTTGCATGGATCCACTTGGAAATCAGACCGCTGGTCCGGTCTGGTTCCCGAGTGGATCCATGGAACCGATCTTAATGCAAAATAATTTTGATTTTCAACATAGAACGGCCGGGTCTATGAGTTGGGAAGGAGGGGAGGAGGTCAATGTCGGGTTTTCAACGTAGAACAGTCACGAAACAATTTTCCGCGGCTATGGCGGGTGGCGGCCGACACGAGGGGCATCGACGCTCGGGGAGGAATCGAAATGGCGATAGGATTAGGAGGAACAGAGGAAGAGACAGAGAGAGAAAACTGAAGATAAAGGGAGTGAGGAAATGAGATCTAATCTAGGGTTTCCTTTAGTAATTTTTTTTTATAATATTAAAAAGGTTCCGATCCGGTCTGGGTGGGTGGATCCGCCCATGGAACCGGGAACCGGACCGGTACCCATCGGTTCCAAAAAATGGGAACCTGGAACCGGACCAGTTCCCTCAAGAACCGCCGGTTCCGGGTGGTTCCGGTCTGGTTCCGGGCGGTCCGGGCGATTCCCAGATATTTTGCACACCCCTATCGAAATTTACAAGGCGGGATGATAAAAAAAATTCTTTTATCCATGGTATATGTTTGAAATATACCATTGAAAATAAATCATTACCAATCTTCATAGGAGATATTTTTCTGATTGCACCAAAATTTGCGTAGATCAGCAATCATTCTTGCCTGATTGAATTTCCTGCAATCAACTCATTTCCTTTTTGGTATCCATCAATTTGGATCTTTCCACTTCGTTAGAATAAAATAAAAAATCCATAGATAAACAAATATTCTTTCTTAATATAACGCAGTATTCAAAGAAAGAATATTATGTACAATGATATTTTGAAAAATAAATTCTCACTTAGTCATAGTACGATAAAAACATAGAGAATAAAATCCTTGGGTATCTAAGAATATCTTGCATAATAAATTAATATTACGTAAAACAGATTTTTACTTGGCAAAATATGATAAAATCTGAGAGTATAAAATCAAACCAAATAAATTCATTTGTCTCTTAATCAAAAATGATCACACGTATTATATCAAATCTCAATGCATGAATCACAAAAATAAATCACGCGATTTTTTTTTCAAATCAAAGAATATGATCATTATAAAATCCGAATCAACCAAGGAGATATCGAATATCAAGCATAATAAGAAATTTTAAATTGTGTACTTAAACCAAATTGAGAATAAAAATATATACACTCCTTACCAAACTCTCCTCCTTCTCTTCCTTTATTTCCTGCAAAAACGGATTATCCTTTCTTTGATACCCATATTTTCTTGGGTCCATGAGAGTTAGTAGAGTATGCTGTTTTTACCCAATTTTTCTTAATAGATCTCCAAACTTTAGGACATTCTTTCTTAAAGTATTCTAAATCTCCACAATTTGAACACTTTAGGGCATTTCGACCAACATGTTTTATAAACACTTTTTAAAAATGATTTTGGTAAAATGCTTTTGGAGATCTTTGTCTAAGTCTCTCCTTGACTTTAGGAAAATCTATTAGAAAATCATTTTTTATTGAAACCAAGTCCCGACTTATTATAGTAAGGAACTTGTATGGAAAGAATATGCTCTAATGTTTTTGATCCATTTGAAAATTTTGTCGAAATATTTGAAAATTCATTTTTTAAAGAATCATTTTCTTTGATAAGTAAATCTTGACTTTCTTTTGTTTGTATAAAATCTTTTTGCAAAATTTCAAACTTCTCTTTTCTAGAAAAATCCTGTTGCTTAAGCCAAGAATTTTCCTTTTTAAGTTCGGAGATTCTTTTAAGAGAAGATTTGAGATTTGAGCAAAGCTCATTTATATACTTAAGAGCTTTGATAGGAATTGCTTAATGATTTACCTCGATATCCTCATCGGATTTTGAGTCTATGCCTGAGTCAGATTTTGATTTTGAGTCTGTGTCTGAGTCAGACTCAGATTCTAAATGTCCCATCAAGCATATATTTCCTTGCTCATCATCTTCTTCATTGTTCTTTTTTACCAATTCTGTTTGTATTGTCTTCTTCCACTGAATTTGCTTCATTTTCTACTTAGTTTTTTGAATTTCTTGATCATAAAAGTAAGTTCTTCATCGTCCATGTCATTTTCTGAGTCTATATCATTAGAATCAGCGTTAGATATTAAAGCAATGGATCTTTTTACCTTTGGGATCTTCATCAATGATTTGTTCCACTTCGTAGGATTGAAGAGTGCCAATGAGTTCATCAACGGAAAGTGGTATAATCCTTTGAGTCTCCCGAATTGAGGTTTTGACATGGTTCCATTCTTTTGAAAGACCTCCCAAAAGTTTGTTGACCTTCATTGGGGAAGAAATTGGATGACCTTAATATGCTAAACCATTTACAATTTCTGTAAAACGGTTGAACATATCTCCGATCGACTCTCCTTGCTTCATCTTGAAGGATTCATATTTGCCAAGCAAGAAGTTTACTTTTGTCTCTTTTACACGATTAGCCCCTTCATATGTAACATGAAGTCTATCCCAAACTTCTTTTACTGTTTCACATGAAGAGATTCTATTATATTTAGCAGGAGACAATGTGCAATATAAAGAATAAATGGCTTTTGCATCAATCGCTTCTCTTTTGGATATCTCCGTTCAGGACATAGGAGTGGGGAGTTTGCATTCTTTATCTTTGCCATTCTTATTTGATGTAGACGCAGCAGTGAGATTGATTCATTTTTCCATAACATCCCATTGCAAGGGATCTTTGGATCTTAGGAATACTTTCATTTTTTTCTTCCACACGTCATATTCCTTTCTATTAAAATATGGTGGCTTGTTGTTGCTTTGCCCTTCCATAAGTCTTGGTGCCAAGATACTAGCCCTAGAAGATATTTAGCTCAAAAGTAAAAACATATTTATAAAATGAGCACTTGGCTTTGATACCAATTGAAAGTGCAAGTATGAACACCTAGAGGTGGGTGAATAGGTGTAAAAATAGATTCTGCAAAATACAGTGAAAACTTTTACTTTTAATCCGAGTCTGAATAACAACAGGCTTTTGAAACTAAGTCTGAAGAGTAGCAGACTTTGAGCGAGATTAGACTTTAACAATTAAATAGAACTACAAACAAAATAAAGGAGTTCAGGGAAGAGAATAAGAACACAAGGTTTATAGTGGTTTGGCTTAATCCAAACCTACGTCCACTCTCTCACGCTAACAGCCTTCTTAGCTGGATTCCACTATGCAATCAACAAGAGATTACAACTTTGAGTGCAAACACTTAGTAGTAAATCACACTATCTCACTAAGTCACTCTTTTGGCATTTCTCTTACGATCATAAACGTTTAAACTCACAAGAGACAAGTGTATGATTGAAAGTCGTTCAGACTTTGAAATTATAAATTTTACGCTCTATCTCTTACTTGCTCATTGGTCCTTGATCTCCTTAAATACTCCTCCACTTCCAAACTAGCCGTTGGACAGTATCTTGAGGATTGTCTTCCAATCTACCCATTGGACAGATCTGTATCTAGAAGATTTGGTAGTCGTTGAGTGACAAAAGTAGAATCCCAAATTGATTCCGATCGCTCATACAAACATAATCTTAGTTTCCATAAGTAGAGCTTCTTTGTATAGAAAGTTTTTATCTTTAATATCCAATACTCAATTAATTAGATTAAGTCAATCAAATCAATCTTGATGTGGAATCCAAACTAGATCACTAGCCATTATGTGTTTGGGGCTTGTGTTAGATTATGTTGAATCTGGATGTAAATATGAGTGCAATAGACTTTATAATCTGAGTCTGAGCAAAATCTGCTTTTGAACAAATTTAGTCTTAAGGTTTGGACACAGTCTGAATAAGTTCAGCTTCAGCATAGAATCTATCTTTTGGTTCTTCATTCATGTTCAGTCTGGAATTTGTTAGAGTTGGCAGACTTTTGATGTAAAACAGGCTTTGGCACTAAAGTTTGGCAATCTTCAAATTTTGACACAGAAGTCTAAAAATTTTCAGAATAGACTTTGGACAATATCATTTACATATTCTATCATCCACATAGTCTATTACTTAGCCATTAAACACGTTAGTAGGCTTTGATTTATTTTGTCATCTTCAAAATATCATAAGAGATTTTCCTAATAATAAAGAATATCTTAATTTTTAAATTTATTTTTATGAAGGGCACTAGGTCCAAAACATTTTATATAAAGATCAGTAATTTGTACAAAATGAAGAAAATCTGGTTCATTGGAACATAGTAATTGTCTTCAAAATATACTCGTCTCATAGCTTAAAATGCATCCAAACATTCTGAAATTTGGATATATTATAACTAAGATTGTCCTCTACAACTCTTGTGAAGGAAGCAAGTCCAAAATCAATAGGGAAAAACTTTACAAAAATTCAGGAAGACAATCAAGTCACTGTTCCTATTATACTGGGTAGATTGGACATGGTAAATAACTAGATCCTCATACCAACCATATCACCTCAGAAAAATATGTAATTTAAGTATTTTGTAGATAAATATGTCTTGTACAACTTTCATGTAGAAAGTCTCCTCAAATTCAAACCATAGCAAACTCCACAAAATTACTAAATAGATAAGGTCCAGCAATTCCAGTTCTGGAAAATCCAACTACAATACACGAAAAGATGTAACACTTGCACCACACGAGTTCATTGCTCAACACATAGACAAAGTAGAAGTCCTAAGCCGCATGCAACATGTATTTTGGCTTATAACTATAAAAGAACTACTACAAGTTTCTTACCAAAAAAAAAAAAAAAAACTACTACAAGCTAAATCCAAGCACCAAAACCACATATGACACCATCCACAACTCAAAACTAGCTTGCATGTCATTCTTTCCTTCAGGTCACACTTTCACAGCATCTTAGCATCTCTATTTCACCATCACAGCACACATGCAACACTATAAAGATAAGCAAACATTAAAAACAACTACCAATCTCCCTATTCTACAAAACCAAGCCCCAATAAGATCAAAGGGGTTAGGAGAATGTCATTTCTCCTTGCCTTTTGATGTTTAGTGCTTCGGTCTTCTCCTCCTAGGCTTCACCGTGAGCTTGAGAATGTTCTAAGTTTGCTGGTTAACTTTGGTGAGAAGGAGGGAGCGAGAAAAGAAGAGAGAGAGAGAGGATAAGACCTTTTGATGTTTAGAGGGGAGCGAGAAAATGTTCTAAAGTTAGAGAGAGAGAGAGAGAGAGAGAGAGAGGAGTGAGAAAGAGAGAGAGAGAGAGAGAGAGAGAGAGAGAGAGAGAGAGAGAGAGAGAGAGAGAGACAATGAGACGATGAGAGGGAGAGAGAGTTGCTCGGCAAGAATGAGAGAAATTACCCTATTTAGGTAGGTTGCCAACCTAGGCGAGATGATTGAAGGAAGTTCTTGGCTTGTGCAAGACACTTCTTGCATGAAATCTTAATGGGCAAGAACTATAGTCTTCATCATTACTCTATTTAGGCTATTTTGAGCCTATTTTAGAAATTTAACCATTCTCTCATGGATTGCAAGTGGCAAGGACAGTGGCAATATAGAATTTAATGGATTAATATGTCTTCATTTCATGTTCATAAGACCTAGGTGACAGGCCATGTAATTTCATGCACAATAGAGATTAATTTAGATACTAAAATAAGACTTAGGTACATATAATAATCATACAATGCATAATTTAATTGCCTTGGGTCCTAAATTCATTCATTAAATTAAATCATTTATACTATTAAGATTTGTCACGACTAATTAATTAGTTGGGCAAAATTTGGGGCGTTACAATTCTTCCCCTCTAGAAAAATTTCATCCTCAAAATTTATAACTTTACCCGTTCCTTCAAAAAGATGCGGATGCTGGGTCCTCATGTGGCCCTCAGTTTTGTGTCGTGTCTTTCATGTTGCAATGTTGCCATCAAACCTTGACTAGGGGTACAACCTTAATCGTGAGAGTTCGTTCACTTCGATCCAATATTTGCACTAGCCTCTCAAAATACTAGACTCTATCATCCACTTCAATTGTGTCATAATCCAAAACATGGGTAGGATCGGGTTGATATTTCCTGAACATCGACATGTGAAAGACGTCATGAACTTTAGATAGGTTAGGTGGTAATGCCAATAGATATGCTGTATCCCCTATTCTTTCGAGAATTTCAAATGGTCTAACGAATTTGAGGCTCAATTTCCCTTTCTTTCTAAATCGGGAAATGCCTCTCAGTCACGACACTTTTGAAAATACACGGTCTCTTACACTAAATTCTAAAGGCCTCCGATATCTATTGATATGGCTCTTCTATTAACTTTGGACAGTTCTAAGTCTATTCTTAATCATTCTTACTACTTTTGTTGTAACTTGCACTAATTCTATCATTTCGATTTATGTTCACCTACTTCATTCACAAATAGGAATTGTACAAGCTCAATTGTACAACGTCTCAAATGGGGCCATCCCTTTACTTTATTGAAAACTATTGTTACAAGCAAACTCTACCAAGTGTAGTTTCTCATCCCAGTTACCTTCAAAATCAAGTACACATTCTCATAACATGTCTTTTAATATTTTGTAACAACCCCAACTCTATCTTTAAGGTATCGAGCAACATGGGTTATTTTTGCAACATCCCATGGTTGTCACTGTCCCGATTCCCTTTTTTTTTTTATGTTAATAAACACATGCGAAAGCATAAGCAAACAAACTCCTCAAATAAACAACAGCTGAAAGACTGTGACATCCATCACACATAATACATTACTTTGTATTACAACAGTACACTTACAAGCCCTTTTCTCCATGAGTTCTTTTACTTTTTACATCACACTACAAGTTTTCACATAGGCTAGGAGAATTCTTATCTCCTCTAGTGTGATTGTAGTTCCCAAAATTGACATGAAACTTCCATGCCTACAAGTTTGAAAGATGAGGGAGTGAGTTGGGGGGCTTAGTAAGCTAAATTCCTAGTCCTCTACTAGGGAAGCATCTCATCATCAAGTCTAGCAAATACAACACTCGGAAACAGTGTCAACGACAGATTAATAACAAATTACTTGCCATGTCTTGACTAAATATATGGTGTTGATGTAAAATACTTTTGGCTTAACAATGAACACATCAACATATCATGCTTATGCATAATTGGTGCTCATGCAAATTCATTTACTATCATCCTAGCTCGAATAGGCCCTCTCAGCTTGACTAGGGCTTTTAGTTTCTTGCCAAGTTGGGGCATCTCGGCTTGATTGAGACTTCTTGGGTCTTGCTTCCTAAGGCTTTCGAGTTCAAGACCCAGGTATCTTGGCTCAACACAGAACATCTCTTCCAACGCTATGTGATGATGGACACTTTTTCCTCTTTAGATGCATACATAAGTGAATCTAGGTACTCTTACTTACCAACACTTAGCTTGATCGAGTTGTCCTCAAGATATGGATAATGGTGATAGCCTATGTGTCCCATAGTCTTTGAGTACTTGTCACTGTCTAGGTACTCTCACTTATCGATAGTCAACCTATTTAAGTTGTCCTCAAGATATGGATATTAGTGACTGCCAAAGTATTCCATTGTCTTTGATTACCAACCACTATCCAGATACAATTTCTTATCGACACTTGACCTATTCAAGTTGTCCTCAAGATATTGATACTGATGACTACTTAAGTATCTCATTGTCTTTGAGTACTTGCCATTGTCTAAGTACTCTTTTTTATTGACACTTGACCCGTTTGAGTTGTCCTTAGAGTATGAATACTTGCGATTGTCAAGATATCCCATTATCTTTAAGTACTTTCTACTATTTAAGTGCTCTTTCTTATCGACACCGACCGACTTGTTCAAGTTGTCCTTAAGATATGAATACCGGTGATTGCCCAAATATCTCATTATCTTCGAGTATCTACAGCTATCTAGATACTCTATCTTATCAACACTCGACTCATTCAAGTTATCCTCGGAGTATGGATACTTGCAAATGTCGAAGTGTCCTATTATCTACGAGTGCCTACCATTGTCTAGGTACTCCCCTTCATTGACACTGGACTTGTATGAATTGTTCTTAAGGCATTCTCCAATTTACGTCTTTGGATATTTGTAGTTGTCTAAGTATTCCACTGTTTTGTGTGCCTATAATTACCCAGGTCTGCTCTCTTATTATCATGACACTTGACCTACTTGAGTTGTCTTAGAATAGCATCTTTGGATACTTGTAGTTGTCCAAGTATTCAATTGCTTTGTGTACCTGCGGCTACCCAGGAATGCTCTCTTATCACTATGACACTTGGCTTGCATGAATTGTCTTTAAAGTGTATTATTGAGTACTTATGATTGTCCAAGTATTCCATTGCTTTGTATACTTATGGCCACCCAAGTATTCCAGCCATTTTAATTACCTATGGTCATCTGGGTATTCCCCAAGTTTTATTGGCCTATAATGAACTAGAAAAAAGTTGGCTACTAAACAAACAACCGACTCTTTACTTCATCAAATAAGTCTCGTGCTACATCCAACTTCTTTTTATCAAGAGGTGGAAGACCTTCACGGATATCAGAGATGTGTCCTCAATATTCCAATTCCTTTACCAGGATGTGGAAAACCTTCATAAACGTCTAATGTACGTTCTTGATATTCCAACTTCTTTTCATCGACAATCTAAATTCTTTCTACTAGGAGGTGAGAGATCTTCACGAATATTACAGGTTTGTCCTAGGTATTCCCAAATTCTCTTTACCATAAGGTGAGAGACCATCCTGAGTGCCTAAGGTGAGTAGTTGCAAGTACTCTTTCGAAGCTTGCGAATGTCCAAGTATCCTCCATGGTTTTTGCCAAGATATATCACTAGGGAATCGACATAGCATGCTTCCATATCTCGGAGTCTCTCTATATTGACACAGTGTACTTCGTAACCTGGAGTCTCTTTTTATCAACATGGCGTGCTTTCATAACCCGGAGTCTCTTTACACCAACGTGAGGTGCTTTGTAGCCTAGAGTCCCCCTACATCGACATGACGTGCTTTCGTAACTTGGAGTCCCTTTACATCAACATGCCGTGCTTTTGTAACCTAAAGTTAGGTAACTAGCAATTAGATATTGTGAGAAAAGTTGGCACATCCCGGAGAAAGGTTGAATAAACAATTTGTTGCTCTAATAAACGATTGAAGAATGATTTGAATCCTAGAAAAAGCAAGTTCCTATTAAGGCGACCGAAGAAAAGTTTGGGTCTTGGAAAAACAATCCTCACCGTTAAGGCAACCAAAGATAGCTCAAGGACCATGACAACAATTTGTTGCTCTAATAGGCAACCAAAGACATGTTCGAAAAAGTAGCACCCCTGCGTCATCAAGTAAAATGAGACCTTGATACTTGCCAAAAAAACTCGCGGTTCATATCCCGCATCACTCCTTCTTAATAAGTAGCTATAGGTATCTTTTATCCACCTTAGTATGTATTATGCTATATTATACTTTTTACATAGGGCACCCAGTCCTATACAATATAGCATCTAGTGCACATGGATGAACAAAATTTAGGTATCAATTCGTCTTTGAGTGCAACCTTCACAAATTCACCTTCAAAAAGGGGCATCTATTGCCTAAATTTTGGCTAAATATTTAGGATTAAATTGTATATAAAATTTTGGCTAAATATTAACCTGGGTCATTTTTTTTTAGTAATAATACATTGTTTTAATATTAAAATATTTTAATAATAAAAAATTCAAAATCCAAAAAATCCAAAAATGATTTGCATTTCCCAAAAAATCAGAAAAAGCCCAAAAATATTTTTTTTCCACAAAAACATGGAAAATCCTTGAAAAGAAAAAATGCATTTAAGTTCTTGGAGGTAAATATTAGCTTATTCCAATTATGCCCTTATGATATATGAATTTATATTTCCTCAATCTGGTTAAGAATTGAATTTTAGAACTCGTGATTGGTATAAAATATTGCTAAATGCTCACTTGATGTTTAAACAAGATTTTCTCTCGATATTTCACTTGGGTTCTAATCGACTCATCCTAAATCGATTAGTGACGACTCTTAAATGAAATCGACTTGTAGGTTGAATTGGTTGGCTTGGAAGAACCTAGGTTTAATGAGTCATTAACTTCTGCATGTGCCCAAGCGTAGGGCTGCCGAAAAGGGAGATCGCAACAAACATAACAGTATTGCACAACTAAAGTGCAAACAAATATATGCTTTTTATCTCAAAATATTGCTATACTAAACCTGCTCTCGGACCGCCTCATGAGGGTTGGCAAATATGTATTTCTTTTACCTTATTATGTTTCTTCTTTTCTTATTCCACATATGTGAAACAGGCATTCTTTTTTTGAAAAATAATTGGGTGATAGTCTTTTATCTACTATAAAAATAACAGTTTATTTTGGACCATAAAAAATCAAATAATAAATAATTATAAATTATTGTGGGGTTCACTCATTCAAAAAATTTTGGCTCACAATAAGTTATTATAGTAGTCCCAAACTGTTGTGCTAGCAAAATCTTTATTTTTTTTCACTTTTCTTTTGGCCGAGATTTGCTTGCCACTTTAAGCATAATGTGCATCTTTAATATTGGAAAGAACTGGCCAGTTAACTCTCCTTGAAGTGTTGGCTTTAATACTCTGTTCTTGTAACCCAAAAAATGTTATGAATATATTTCTTAATGACGTATATTTGCTCCTTAATTCGTGCTAAAGTCCTTATACTGCATATATGATATTTGGCCTGGCAAAGAGAATAAATGGGTTAGAACGAATTTCTCACTCCCGCAGGCTTAATCCAATTAACTCAATTAAGCTCAAAACCTCCCTATGTCAGTCCTATCAACTCTAATGCAATTATATGGGCTTAATTAAAATACTCTTTATATCTATATGTTAATTTAATTGATATTTTTTGTTTAGGGGTCGGGATCGGTCCTTAATTTTCCATGCAATATAATATCTAAATGGATTGTCAAATTTTAAGTGTTAACAGCCTATCTTTGTGTATCATAATTAACTATAACAAACATTCCATACTTCTTATTATTCCTATCTTTGTTTTTTTCTTTTATTTTTTTTTTTTTGTTGCTTTTATTTGTTTGTGTTTTGCCACAGGAAGATAGTCCATTTGGTGGATGTTTCCGTCATGATTTTATTGGGTTGTGTTATATTATTCTTACGAGACCTATCTATAATATTTTCGACATGTCATGTTCTCGTAAGCTTGACTATGTTCGTTTCGAAAATCATTGATTTAATAATAAAAATGAAAAACAACACATATATTAAAAAATTACAACCATCTTAAGAATGAAGATATTCATTATCATGAAATATGCTTTCGTATTTTCTCTGTCTCTCTTGTACCAATGGTAGAGATGCTTGTGCTATTCTGATTGTCGAAATTGAGATGACTAGCTAGTGGTAATTATTGTCAAATATCAACAGTATATTACATGGTCGAATATCAGGAACTGATAGTAATTGATAGTAATTTATCTGTCTTTGGAAAGGAAACGAATACATGCAGAAACCACTGCCGGCGTTCCCCGGGAAGACCCGCAGAAGGAAGATGCCAGGATATTTCTCAAATTTGACGCAAAGCGTATCATTTGGTTCTTGAAATTTGGAGAAAAAGAGATCATGCTCCTAGATTGATGATCATGATGGCCCATTTTTATAGTCAAGAGCATGCCATTACACAGTTCTAACAACATTATTTTACTAAAAAGTTCATTCTTTAATCAAAAACCAGAAACGGAGAATGTCTTTTGAAGTGAAGCGTAGGTGAATTTGTTGCGAGACCTTCAAGTTCTTTCGATATCATTTTGGACAGTTCTAATTTAATCGTAAAGACAGGACCAAGACATCAAAGTAAATCTTGATGCCTCCTTCCTGTTTTCCATGAAAAACGACTGTCACTCAAGGGACGGAATCACACTACTACAATTTTCATGTTTGCGAAGTCGAATTTCAAAGATACTCTATTATGATTCATTTTTTGACTAATTTAATTTAGTACTAGAGAAATTAGGAACGGTCCAAAAACCAGGTGAATTCACTTGTATAGTATGCTCAAATTGAAGGGTTAGACAAACCTATCAATCGTGCAATGTGAACCATCGTAATTTAGGGTTTTTGAAGGAGAATTTCCATAAAGATATAGGGTACGCTATAGTATGTTTTTTAAAAGACATACATGTGCTAAAGAAACTTATAATTCATTTATGATTTTATATTCTTTCTTTCAGAATGGTTGATAAGAAACAACATGTAGAGCTATATTATGAGATGGAAAAACTATGTTTTGCACTTTAGTTGTGCATAGCAGTTTTGTTTAATCACTCTTCATGAATGTTGATATAAACACACGTCCTACTAATTTAAAATTGTTTATTTTTTTTATGTTAAATTGGTTAGTACTAGATGGAAAATGCAATGAATTTTTATCAATAAAATATTTTAAAAGGATTGAATGCACTGTACAAATGCACCGAAACTATATATCATATAATGAATAGTTAGTATTAGACAGAAAATGCAATGAATTATTATCAGTCAAATATTTTAAAAGGATGGAATGCATTGTACAAATGCAACGGAACTATATATCATATAATGAAGACATCTCAATTTTTCCTTGTAATTTTACAATATCATCCAACATTGTACTGGCACAAATTTGCTAGATTCTGATTGATCGTGGTGTTCAATTTTGATCAAATGATTTTCTTATAAAGCACCGGTGATAAGCTCATCGACACATTGATAATCAAGTTTTTAAAAAATGAAATATGGAAAAGCTCGCTAACATATATCCATTTTTCTAATTAAGTGTCGAGGTTCATTGGACCTGCCCACCAGGGCAAATTACTTTCCTTCTTGACCCTACCTATTGAATTGAAAATGCTTTTTACTCTAGTTTATATACAAAAAGAAAAAGAAAAAGAAAAAACTCCTAAACCCAATAGAAAAATCAATAGATGCTTAGGATTCATACCAATGGGAATAGTACCAAAAAATCATAAACCTACTACATTACTACTAATTCAATTATTAATCTTTGACCAATTAAATTTTAAAAATTTTCACAATTGAGTCAATCCGACCAATTTAGGTCCAAAATCAATGACATAGATGCCGGTTGTTTTATATGGCACAACCAACGTTGGTGTAGATAAAATTTAAAATTTCTTCATATCCTTTGAATTATTTATTATTTTATTTTATTTTACTTTTTTCATTATGGCCAGTGAAGGCTAGGGCCCTTGCCTAGGCTATTGCTAGTCAAGCAAGAGTCATCAAACTCTTGTCAGATCTGATGAGGGTGGCCTCCACCTGGCGTATCTCCCAAAGCATGTTCATTTTCCCTTTCCAAGATGAATGCAATGACGTATGGAAATGAGAATTCACCTCTCTTTTTTTCCGAACCAAATCTATGTTAGTCAATCAAGCCGAGATTCAACTCCAATCTCGAGTGTCAAACACGTCTAAAAACGTCAAAAAGCTTATCATTCTCAAAAGCTGTGTGGGGATGGATTGATTCGGCCTTCAAAGGTCCGGAGGGGCCACAGCCGCCACCCCCACTAACTTAAATTGGGTCTTTCATAATTGGTAGGTTTCTTTAACCCTCGATTTGAGCATATTATATAAGTGAATTCACCTGATTCTGCAATCATTCATAATTCCTCTAGTACTAAATTTAGTCAAAGAATTAGTTGAAATAGAGTATCTCGGAAATTTGATATCGTAAACACAAAAGTCGTAGCAGTGTGATTATCATCCCTTGAGTAACTCATTTTTCATGAACATCAAGAATAATGCATCAAGATTTATTCTGGTATCCAAGATGATATTAAACGAACTTGAAGGTTTTGCAACAAATTCATCCGCTCTTTACTTCAAAAAATATTCTCTTTTCTCTTTTTTTATTAGAGAACAAACTCTTTAGTAAAATAATGTTGTTAGAACTGTGTAATGGCATGCCCTTGATCATAAAAGTGGGCCATCAAAACCAGCAATCTGGGAGCACGATCCCTTTCTCTCCAAACTTCAAGAGCAAATGATGCGCTTTTACGTCTGATTTTGAAAATATCCTCGTATCTTCCTGCTGTCTTCCCGGGGACACAGTAACTGTTTTGTGCTATCAGTTCCTGATATTCGACCATAGAATATCCTATTTATATTTGATTATGATGACCACCAGCTAATCATCAGAATTTCGGATATTGAGAACCACACTAGCATCTCTCCCTTCCGTACATGGGGAAAACAAGAAATACGAGAACGTATTTCTTGACGAATGAATATCTTGATTCTTAAGATGGTTATAATTTGTTTAATATAAGTGCTGCTTTTCACTTTAATTATTGATATAATGACTTCCGAAATGAATATAATCAAGCTCACTCGAACATAAAATGTCAGAGATATTATAAATAGGCCTTGTAATGGTAATATAACACAACCTAATAACAAAATGACGATGGAGACATCCACCGAAAGTGGACTATCTTCTTTTGGTCCCCAAAAAAAATAAATAATAAATAAAATAATAGGAAAAACAAAGATAGGAATCATAAGAAGTATTGAATGTTTGTAATAGCTAATTATGATAGAGAAAGATCGGTCCTCATTTATTTTTCTTTCCACTTTTTCCTTATTTTTAGCACACCTGCTAGATGTGTTTGGATCTACTTTTACAAATTTGTCTTTTATTTTTCTTCTTTATCTAAATCTATGGCGCATGCATCTTATAAGTAAGTTCTCTTCTTTCTAATGTATCTCAAGCTCTATTACAACAATAAAAACTAAGAGTTAATAGAATATTGAGTCAAATGAGAGTGGGTTCTTTAGATAAAATGTCAAATTCAATTATCATACACTATGTCACCCAATGATTATATTTAACTGTAGCAAGGGTTACCAATAATTTCTTTACCCTGGAGATGGTTGAGGCGCCAAAAGTTATGTATTTTCGAATGGTGAAAAGAAATAAAAGACAGAGAAAGAAGTGAGGAATTTATTGAGTTGGCCGTGCAACCGAAATATTAAAAAGCATGATGACATATCTCAAATTGTTTGCCAGTCATCTGCATAACTTCAATGGAATTCAAGTGAACAAGATGACTCCGGCCAGGAGAAAGGAAAACTGAATGAAACAAACACTTGTTTCTTATTCTGCTTTTAGGTTTCAGCTTTAGGGTAAAATTTGAACACTTCAGTTTTGGTGGGATCAATAAGAAGGAAGAACTTATAACATTTCGGAAGTTTCCTTCTTGAAAATCGAATGAAATGCATATCGTTCTTAACCTAGATGCAGAAGTTCATCCATATACAGAGCAAACTAGCACCATCCTCGATGCTTCGGGGAAACCTTACTTTTCTGCTTAGAATAACTAATCCTCCTCAAGTTGTCGGCAGAAGGTTGAATCTTTTCAGCAGCTATTCTTTATTTAAAATGCTGAGATTGCATGGAATTCAACTTAGAAGAGGTAGCGAGATAGCGATGGGTGACGCTCTATGGTTATAGGAAAACTTTTTGATGATTTAATTTAGAATTGTAACAACTGAGAACCCTAGATGCGTTCAAGGAAAAACCTGATTAAATAGAATCGGTCATGTGTTTAGGGGCTTATTTGGGTAGTCCAAAACCATTGAGCTTGAATCCTAAATCGACCTGCTCACTCAGGCCAAAACAGGGTTTCATGAAATGTGGTTAACAAATAGGACGAGTTGCAATTTACGTTGGTCAAGGATTAAATGTATAGATGGAGAAATTGATGCATTCATTGGAGATTTGAAGAGACATTTATAAGACGCTTGAGCTGCTTTGTTTTCAAGAAGGATGCCCACTTGAGATCATGTTCTCCTTAGATTCGAGAAAAGATTTTACAGACTCGTTCTTGGTTGATATGATCATTAAAATCACCACGATGCGAGACATGTTTAGAAAGGTATCTTCTTTTGCTGGTACAAAAAGAAAAGTGAATTTTTCTACCTTTTTTATATGTCATTAGCTTGACCTTATATAAAATTGTGAAAACAATACTTTCGGCTTACAAAGTAATGTTCACCTTCGCAGAGTTTCATTGATTCTAGACTTTTAGTGTAAACGTGTGGTACATAATAGGAACATTTGTTTGGTAAACCCAAAAATGGATAGTCAATTCCACATTGCACGGTTATGCATGGTAAGCATAGTTAATGAACTTAGTGATCTCATAGTTCCTTGATTTTAGTTTTTGATTAAATTGACTTAGGGGAATTTCAAAAAGATATAAGTATATTGCCCACGGTGGGTAGATAATTTCTAATACCCGTTAACGGACCAAGCAAATTTTAGTTCTGTTAGGTCACATAATAGGAAATTTGTTTTCAAAAACGGTGTCCGTAGGGCGGATAGTCAAATTGCACGGTTATGCATGGTAAGCATAGTTAATGAACCACGGGTTCATTGACAATCAAAACCTCCAATTCCTTATGGCAATTACTGCGAAATGAAGTAGTCTTTAAAGGAAGAGGAGGAAATGTTGAAGTTGGTAACATCTATCTTCTTTTGCTGGTCATGGACAAACTCTAGACTCTATTAATCTCATCTTTTGTAGTGAATTTTTCTCTTTTGTGTAGATGATTTTTTATATGTCTTTATCTTCTGAGACATGAAGTGAATGGTTAAAAACAAACTTCTATTTCTCCTTGGATGATATTTTCTTTTCAAACATTTAGTGATCTTTCTGGTTGTGAATGATAGTTCCTTGATTTTGGGTAGATTTTTCATTAGTGGTGAATTGATTCTATCTAGGTCAAAATTTCGAATGAGGATTTTGAAGCTTCCTTTCTTAGTATTACCCTGTTAACAAAAGCCCATTTAATGTTCATAGCAAGTTTCAAGGTGATTGATTCTAGAAAAACCAAGCATGGTAAGCATAGTTAATGAACTTATGAATGAGCACGAAATAAACTCAAATTTTGGCTCCCCAAATCCTTCTCATTCACGATGCGAGACAACTCTACAAGTAAAATTTCGTGAGAGGCTCACAATCCGAGTTGTCTTTCCATTCCCCCCCTCTTAAAGTCAACTATCCATATCGAAAAAGGCAGGAAATATTGCCCATTTGTTTGCTCAAACCTACCGAATATAAACCCAAAATGTGCCATGGGATAGTCAATTCCGATAGGAGATGACCAATTGCACAGGGATCTAATTTTACTTGATTTTATCCGTTTTTGATACCCTAATTAAGAAATTCGGGAAAAGAAATTCATTAGGATTTCTAATGAGCTAGGTCTTTTGGCTTCCTTTCATTATCAACTCTACAAGGGTTGCAATTTCCAAAAGATATAAGTATATTGCCCACGGGTGGGTAGATAATTTCTAATACCCTGTTAACGGACCAAGCAAATTTTAGTTCTGAACCCGACTTTGCCACGGTGAAGCAAAACATATGACAATTTTGTCAAATCGCTTTAGCTATAAAACGATCTCAAAGCATCTTTTTAGTTAAAGAGCGTTTATGCCAAAACAATTTGAGATATGTCTTCTTGCTTTTTGAGATTTCGGTTGTGCATCCAATTCAATAACTTCATCACTTCTTTCTTTGTCCTTTATTTCTTTTCACCATTTGAAAATACATAACTTTTGGTGCCTCAATCATCTCCAAGGTCAAGAAAATTATTGGTAACCCTCGTTATGGTTAAATATAATCATTAATTGAATTTGACGTTTTATCTAAAAAACCCACTCTCAATATCCTAGTAACTCTTATGTTTTTATTGTTGTAATAGGGCCTGAGATATATTAGAAAGAGGAGAACTTACTTAGCCATAGATTTAGATAAAGCAGAAAAATAAAAGACAAAATTGTAAAAGTAGATCCAAACACATCCAGCAGGTGTGCTAAAAATAACGAAAAAGGCGAAAGAAAAATAAATGAGGACCAATCTTTCTCTATTACAAACATTCTATACTTCTTATGATTCCTATCTTTGTTTTTCCTATTATTATTATTATTATTTTTTTGGGACCAAAAGAAGATAGTCCACTTTCGGTGAAAGTCTCCATCATCATTTTGTTATTAGGTTGTGTTATATTACCATTACAAGGCCTGTTTATAATATCTCTGACATATTATGTTCGAGTGAGCTTGATTATATTCATTTTGGAAGTCATTATATCAATAATAAAACAGCACTTATATTAAACAAATTATAACCATCTTAAGAATCAAGATATTCATTCGTCAAGAAATACGTTCTCGTATTTCTTGTTTTCCCCATGTACGGAAGGGAGAGATGCTAGCGGGGTTCTCAATGTCCGAAATTCTGATGATTAGCTGGTGGTCATCATAATCAAATATAAATAGTATATTATATGGTCGAATATCAGGAACTGACAGCAGAAAACACTGTGTTCCCCGGGAAGACAGCAGGAAGATACGAGGATATTTCCGATGTCAGACGTAAAAGCACATCATTTGATCTTGAAATTTGGAGAGAGAGGGATCGTGCTCCTAGATTGCTGGTCTTGATGGCCCACTTTTATGATCAAGGGCATGCCATTACATAGTTCTAACGACATTAATTTACTAAAATCATTCTTAAAATTAATTTTCTAGTTAGAGAAAGGAATTATTTGAAATGGAAAAGGAGGCCAGCAAGAAATACTCGTTAGTTGACCAACTAAGAAACAAATTATAGTGTTTAATGTATTGCCTTTTCTCGTGTTATACGCAATCAATGTGTTTTTTTTTTTTGGGTCGAAAAAGATGTGCAATTCACTAGATACTAAAGCAGTGCAACACCCAAGCATAATAAATCTAAAAGAGCATTTGGAGGGTTCACAATCAATATTTTGAAAATAGAAACTTTCTTTAGTAAATATATGAGATAAATGTAACGAAAGTCTTAAAATCAGTCACAAAAGTGCAATGAGCTTAAAACATTTAAAAAGTGCAATTAAATTCTAAAACTTATCATGAAAGTACAATTGAGTTCTAAAACTTTCAAAAAATACAATTAAATTCTAAAACTTGACAAAATGGTACATTCAGGTCATTGTGTTAATTACTTTTTTTGAAAATTTTAGGATTTAATTATAATTTCTGATAAATTTTATGACTCAATTATACTTTTTAAAAGTTTGAGAACCCGATTGCACTTTCATACTAGTACTTAGTTGAACTTTTTGAAAGTTTTAGGATTTAATCCCATTTTTGTTGTAAGTTTAATGACTTCCAATGCACTTATCCCTAAATATATTGAATAAATATTCTGAAAGCACTAATAATAAGTAATACATTTAATAATTAAATATTGAATGTGACTCACTTATTCTTAAGACCATGTATTGTATCAAATGAAAAAAAGTTATTTAGTATATCAGTTTTGCATCAAATTATGCCTCCCAAAGTATATACATTTGCACTTTCCCAAATGAACGCATTTTATTATTATTATTATTATTATTTTATCGAAGCAAAATCTAGATAGACAATTAGCCAAGATACTCCAACCCCTGGCCGGCGAACACATCTAAAAACGTCAAAAAGGTATTATTCTCAAAAGAAGTGTGGGATTCCTTTATTGGTTAATAGCAGGGGCGGATTGATTCATGATTTCGAAAGATTAGGTCTTCGATAATTGAAGGGTTTTGCACATTTTAAGTTTTTCTAACACGTTCAATTTGAGCATATAATACAAGTGAGCCCACAGAAAAGCATTCTCGCTTTGGCAAAAGTCCATTCTTGAAAACAGTTACTTTGAGGTCTCATTTGTTTCACTTTAAAATTAAGTTAGTCAAGAAATGAGAATTGAGAACCGCAATAGAATGTCTTGACAAGTCCATTTCGCAAGCATGATTGCATGATTCTCGCCACTTGAGTAATACGTTTCGTGAAAAGTAAAAACAAGACACCAACATACTTTGGTGTTTTTGTCCTGTATTTGCTATTAAATTAGAACTATCCAAAATAATACTGAACAGACTTAAATATTCTTAAGTCGAGCCAGGAGTGGGAAACCATTCTATGGGAGAAATCTGCTCCTATGGTTGGGAATTCTTGACAATGAGGGGTCAAGTACGATCCTTAAATTCATCATCAAGCCTCGGCTTGAGTGCCATATTTACTAATTTCTGAACAAGTCTCTGCAAGTCAATAATTCCAACAGTGCCTTTTAAAGAAGGAACTGTCCATTAAGATGGTGGCATCTACTCTATCGAATTCAGGAGCGTCTACGTCCTTCCCCGAGCTAGAGGAACGGTTTTGACGGCGACAGAGAGGGTTTAGCCTTGTTTGGCATCTATGCGCTCTGCCTCTTGGTACGCTTATGGTGTGCATGGCTTTCGGTTTGACAATTTTGCATCCACTTTATTTCGAAAGGTATTCACTTTTTTCGTTTTTAGTAAAGAATATACTCTGTTTCTAGTCAGACACACCCATTGCTAGAGATCCTTTTTTTCTTTTTTGGACAATTCCTTGAGGAACGGTTTCTCAGAAATAGATAATCATAGAATCACCAAAAAGAAAATATAAATTTTAGCCTAAAATTTATAAAGTACATATGCATTACAACACTTAATAAAGGATAATATATTTATTGTTAGAATTTTGTCATGACATGCTCTTGACCATAAAAATGGGCATACCAAAAACAGCAACCTAAGAACATGATCCACTTTTTGTCAAAATTTCAGAACAAAGAAATGTTTTACATCGGTCTTTATAAATATCCTCGTATCTTCCTTCTGCTGTCTTCCCGGGAACACTAAACGTGTCTTTTCCCCTAACTTTCCATGGGAAGTTAAATATTATCAGTTCCTGATACATGAACATAGATATTTTGCATAATAATTACCACGAGCTAGTCACTTGAATAAATTTCTTGTTGTTCATTTTTATTATAAAAATAATTATTCTCCACTAATAGAGTTAAGTTCATGATGGAGACATCCACCGAAAGTGGAAATTTGACTATCTCCTTGTGGAAAAATGAAAAAGAAAAGAAGACAAAGAAACAAAGATAGGAATAAGAGCAAATATAATATGTTTGTAATAGTTAATCACGTACATGTCGCAGTCTTGGTTGCCGCTTGATGAGAAAATTATGGGAGATCCAAGAGGAAAATGGGGATATGTCTGTTCCTCATTTATTTTCCTTTTGGCTTTTCTCCGTGTTCAGCAAATTTACTGGGTGTGTTTAATTGAATTTTACAATTTTTATTTTTAATTTTTTGCATAATCAAAATTAAGTAGTTTCTCTTCCTTCTTTTATATTTCAAGCCCTATCACAATTTAGTTTTTTAAAAAAAGATATTTTTTTTTTTTTAAAAAAATATTTACAGAAATCTTTCTTTTACGTTCAATTATCATGCACCAACTCTCGATAACTATGGTTAATCATTCTAATAATTAGAGATTATTGATCTTGGAGATGGCTGAGGCACCGAAAAATATATAGAGTCGAATGGAAAAGGAAAGGGAAGAAAAAGAAAATGTGAAAGTTCTTAAGATGAGTGCGTGGATTTCTTAAGTAAAAAATGATGCATCTCAAATTTTTCACCAGTCATAATGGAAGTCTAGTAAACGAAATGATTTAGGCCAGAAGAAAGGTAAAGTAAATGAAATGGATACTTTTTTTTTCTTGTTCTGCTTTCAGGTTTCAGCTTTAGGTTAAAATTTAAAAATTTAGCTCACATGGGATCCTCTACCCTTCTCCCTGTTCACTGGCGTCCTTTTTCACGCTTGCCTTGTTCCTTATTTTGTTGTAAGGGTTTCCTTGTTCTCCCTTTCCTTGTATCCGCTGTGTTGGTTGCTTTTAGCCGTTGTTTGGCTTGTTTATGCTCCTGTACAATTTGTGGCTTCCCCCTTTTTCCTTGGTACCCATCCACTTGCTCTGACTTGTTTGTTTTCGTGAGTGTAAGTTTTTGGTGCTGAGTTTTTGGTGAATAACTGTATAGCTCTTTGGTTTAAAGTCAATATATCTTTTACCTTCTACCAAAAAAATAAAAAATAAATAAGAAGGGTAGAATTTTTAACATTTCGGAAGTTTCCTTCTTGAAAATTGAATAAAATACATATTATTCTAAACCTAAATGCAGAAGTTTCTCCGTTCAAACCAAACATTACGCCACTTGAGTTCGATTTATCTTTCTCTTTTGGTTGACCTAAAGTAAACTAATAGCGTTTCGATCCCGAACAAATTAGAACCATCCTCGATGCTAATTTTCGATCTCAAACTTTTCTGCTTAAAATAATCAACCTTCGACAAGGGTGGGGCTATAACGCGTGATTAGTAAACATGACTGGTGAAACTTTTCACTATCACTAAATAAAGCATGGAATTCCACTGGGGACAGCTGCCAT
Source organism: Eucalyptus victrix (assembly GCA_016097545.1). Classification (NCBI taxonomy): domain Eukaryota; kingdom Viridiplantae; phylum Streptophyta; class Magnoliopsida; order Myrtales; family Myrtaceae; genus Eucalyptus; species Eucalyptus victrix. Next base: position 34,731,012 of record CM027837.1, read on the forward strand.
GACAGCAATGGGTAATGCTTACTTTTTTTTATGTGTTCGACCAAAACTCTATGTGTTAGAGTAGAACAAGTAATGTGTTTAGTGGCTCATTTGCTAACGGTTTCCTTCCATTGTGCCTTAACCGCCTTGCTCACTCAGGCCAAAACTGGTTTCATGAAATACGGTCAACGAGTTGCAAGAGTTGTAATATACATTGGTCAAGGATTGTATGTATGGAGGGAGAAATTGATGCATTGATCAAGATTTGAAGAGACAACTCTAGCCGATTGAGCTAGTAATTTTCAAGAAGAATGCCCCATTGACACCATGACTCCTTTGGTTCAAGAAAAGATTTTATAGACTTAGTTCGTGGATGATGTGAACATTAGAATCATGGTAATGCAAAATATGATGAGGAAGTTACCTTCTTTCATGGATCCAAGATGAGGTGTAATCAATTACTTCTCTACATGCCATTGGCTCGACATAGTATGGCAAATTGTGAAACAATACTTTCCATTCCATTTAGAAAGTAATATTTCCCACACAAAATTCCATATCTAAACATTTAAAGAGAACCTGTGGTACTTAATAGGGAAATTTGTCTACATAAGCCCGCAAATGAATATGCAATGCTGTTGGGGTGTAGTTCATACTCCTTATTGAGAGGATGAAATGGGGGTTCCACTCCTTGGTGAGCAAGCGAGGGTCCAAGGGGCCAACTTCATGGTTTGGTTTGGAGAAAGAGACCAAGGATGAAGTTAGGTGTTGGAGATTCAAATTGAGATAAATTGATATGATATAGAGCAATTAATATATCCTAATTGTTGTGTAACTCATTATAACTTAAATTTTTTTAGTAAAAGTGAGATCATTTGAATATGTTGATGGACTCTAACTTAGGCTTCCTCTTGGCCCTCCAGGTAAATATATCCAGTATTTTCTGCGTGCTCCCAACAAATGCATGGTTATGTGTGGTTCAAAAACATGGTTGATGAACTTAGTGATTATATAGTTTATAGATTAAAATTTTAGATTCAATTGAGTTTATCTATGCATCTTTTTGTTGATGCCCAATAATAAAGATTTCTAATGAACTGGATCTTTGGTTTTCTTTCATGTTCTCCCCCATGAGGGTTGCAATTCCCAAGAAGCATCTTTATGAAGAATGCAATAATTGCAACGGTAGAAAACACAAATCATAATTCTTGATGAGTTCGTCTTCCGTTTCTAATAGTTCCTTTCTCTAATTAGACAATGAATTCTAACGATGATTTATAAAGCAAATTTTAATAAGAAATAATGCCAAAGCACTTGTTAATTAATCGAATAAGAAATGTTTGTAGTAATTAATGTATTATTTTTCTGGTGTTATGTATAATCAATGTTTTGAAAATTAAAGTATTCTTATTAAATATACTGAACAAGTATTTGGAAAATAATTGTAATAAGACCCTTATAAAATGCATGCCCAGATGATGTAGTGTATTTTTGTTAATTGAATTTTGAACGAGACTAACTTATTTTTCGGACCACTTATCAGATGACATGGTCATTTACTGCATCGAATTTGTACATCGCATGCTTAGAGTCTTACTGGTGGAACCGTAGTCGCGTTGTAGTTCTGCTGTGCTATATGGTTACTTGCGCCATGAAGTCTTGGACCTTGACCTTAGAATTATGCATCACATCAAACCCTCATACTCGAAGTCATTGCCCTCCTTTTCGCAGCTAAAAACGTGGGGGAAGAACTTCCGCGGGTGGAGAAGCGTTGGCCATTGCTACCTTCTCGTAATGCACTGTGTCTAGTCCTTGACATAAACGCGTTGGTCTTGCATCATTGCGAAAGTTTAAAAAAGTCCCCTAGCCATTGCTTCACTCGTCTTGGTCACCTCTCTCTCTCTCCTGCACTCTCTCCTTCCAAAACCCTACGTCATCTTAACATATTTTCCTCCTGCACTGATCCCCATATATACATAGCTGACTCGCTAAATAAAACATCTCTCCACACCCAACTTACACTTCATCTCATCACAGTGTTCGACAACACAGAATCTTTAGCTGCTGAGCCAACTCGAAACCCTAGGGCACAAAACAACCAGATATGGAGGAGTATCCGACAGGTTTCAGGTTCTACCCAACTGAGGAAGAGCTCATTTCGTTCTACCTGCACAACCAGCTTCACGGCCTTCGGCAGGACAAGATTCATCGTGTCATCCCAGTCCTCCACATCTTCGACACTGAGCCATGGAATCTCCCACGTAAAACACAATCCACCTGCCCGTGCACGCAATTCTTTACATCCCCTATATTAATTAAACTGTCGACTAAAATTGGGTTCTTGAAAATTTCAATTGTGCATACCAGCAAAATTTCTTTTCCCCATATTTTCTTTGGTGAATTTGTGTTGCAGAGCTTGCGGGAGAGCTGTGCAGAGAAGACAGAGAGCAGTGGTTCTTCTTCGCGCCCATGCAGGAGAGGGAGGCCAGAGGAGGGCGCCCCAGCAGGAGCATGACCACCGGCTACTGGAAGGCCACCGGGTCTCCCGGTTACATCTACTCATCCGACAACAAGGTGATCGGCGTGAAGAAGTCGATGGTTTTCTATGTGGGAAAAGCTCCCAAAGGAAGAAAGACCCAGTGGAAATTGAACGAGTACAGGGCCGTTGAACTCTCGCTGACCAATCCCAATTCATCAAGCAGTAACATTTCCATTACTAAGGTGAACGCGCGGTCTGAATTTTTGGACCTTTATTTTAATTTTTCAAACACAGAAAGGGTAAAATACCTCCAACTGCATGACCCCTAGATTATCCAATTTTCACTTTGAATAATCGTTCTTGTTTTGGTCTTCTGTCATGTACTCCACCGGTCCTATGCAGGTGCACATTTTTGAATATCTGTCTTTAGTTTAGTTTCCACTTGAACTTTCTCAGAAATATGCAACAGACGTTATTCTCTACATTTCCTTTTCTTGAAATAATGTATTTACAGCTGAAGCGGGAACTCACCTTGTGCCGAGTTTATGTGGTGTCTGGGACGTCTCGAGCATTTGATCGCCGACCATTGGAAGCAGTGGTTGGAGAGACAACAATCCAGGGTGGGGGCTGTGCTGCTAGCAGTGGAGGCATAGGCGGTGGATCTGGAGATATATCATCATCAGGAATAGTGGCAGGCGATGTAGGAAGTTCCAATCAATGGGAGACGGCAAGTTTGGAAGAACCAACGTGGGACTGGGACCGACTGGATTGGCTCTAACTTTATGTAGCAGTTCTCTGATGATGAAGTGAGCTTCTCCAAGTATCAATATTTTTACGTTCACAGTCGATGTGTTGAAGAGCTTGTGACTCGTGGTTTATAAGAAAATCATTTGATCAAGATTGAATACCAGTCAATCTTGAACAAATGTTAGAAAAATTAGGGTCAGTAATATCTTGTAAAATAATAAGGAATCAGTGAGATATCTGCCATTATATTTGTACATAGTTCGGTTGCATTTTCGCCCTGCACTTCATCATTTAAATATATATAAGTAAAAAAAATTATTGCATTTCCATCAAGTACTACTGATTTAACAAAATAATAATAATAAATTAGTGGGATGGTATTTATATCAATATTCATAAAGAGTAATTTAACATCACAGTATTGCACAATTAAAAAGCAAATAAATTAATGCTTTCCATCTCATTATATATCTCTAATGGTTGTTTTCTTATCAGAATTTCTGAGAGAAAGGATACAAAATGATGAACGAGTAATGAGTGTCTTATATTTATTAGCACATGTATGGCTATCTACCATGTATCTTTATGTAACGTATCCCTGCATAGACTAAAGAATATGGCCCCGTACATTGAAACCATTTTATGCTAAGTTTTTCGAGCTTTTAGAACTTGGAACCTAGTCCTTGACATTTAAAACCCATGCTAGAACTACTCAGCCATGCCAATTTTGTATGTTCTCTTGCAAAAACACTAATTATGATGGTTCATGTGCGGAAGTGCAATTAGATATTCTTCCAACATTTCTTTCATTAGAGACTTGCTTTATGTCTCACTTGAATAAATAAGGAGAAGTATATAAGCGGAGGAATTGTTTCTAATACATGAACTGTGAAAATCTTATGAACAACCCCCTCCCATTAGTTAACTATCCAAATCCAAAATTATAAAAGGTAACTTGTAAAAAAGAAAATAACACAACCTTTGTACCTTATATAAGTCCAAAAGAGAATATGAGGCTAAACAAAGGCATAAATGTATTTCATATGACATAAGCATTAATTCGCACAATGATCCATATAATATAATAACTTCAGGTTCTTTTGGTGAATGGTCTACTTATCACAATTATTTATGTATAAAAATATAAAAATCTATTGTATACTAAATGAGTTCATATTATGATGACAATTAGTGCATTAAAAAATGCAATATTTTCTTATGTAATAACTTAAAAGTGCCCTAGGATACCTTCTTTTTTTTTTTAAAAAATTATATATATATATATATATATATATATGTATGTATAAATCTATGGAATATTGAAACGATACAGGCCTACGGGGCATGAAGAAGAGCATCAATCGATTTTATTAATCAATTTGCAAGGAGAATTGCTCACTTCTTCCTGCAATTCATCAATTAGAGATGCGCGAGGAGCAACAAATATTCTACTGTTAATAAGATAAAGTCTCTAATATCTAACATCATCAAGTGAATCATAAAAAAATATTAATAAAAAAAGAAAAAAAACGAGAATGCCTCATTCATATGTTCATGTGCACTAATTTGTGGATGGATCATCTGGCTTGTGTGACTTGTCACTTAATAAGTAAAGTCAAAATTAAGGTTTGGGAAATTATACTAATAATGTCATAACTTTTGTACAGTATTTACTTTGGTGCCATAATGTATAAAAGAGAGCATTTACTTGAGTATTCTCGGTAATTTTCCTTGCCTAAAAATCCCACTTGGCATTACTTTATCATAAAGTTATTCGATGCGGCTTGGAAAATGATATAATTAAAAGTATACTGAATACGTCATTTAGTCATTTTCCTTGCCTTTAATTGACAATTTGGGGTTAAATTAGGTTCCAGTCGACCTACAAAGCAAGCGTTGCATCCAAATCAAACAGCAAAAGTGATGTTCTTACATCCACGCGGAGCGAGCTTTTTACTGCTAAACCATTTGTTTGGTCCAAGTGCAATGCCCCATTTTTACGTTGTCTTCGTCTTCTCTCTTAAGTCAAGACAGGATTTGACGAGTTATTATTTGATTTAGATTTATATATGACAATAAGTTTGGCTTCCGCGAAATTTACTTTTGGTAAGAAAACCATCGTCTCATGATTTTGTCTTGGATCTTCGGAGATTATCATCATCATCATTTTGTTCAGATATTGGAGCGGGAGACTGACACGTGTAGTTTAAATCCTGAACCATTTCGTAATTAGGTTAATTTAGCTGCATAAATGTTGATGGTTCTGACGTCATTTTGTGCGAAATAATTTTTCTTAACGAAGATCTGAAGAACAAAATCCCAACATACTTTAATTAGTACTTGTATTGATAGTCTACTTCTAGCTGGATAGGAGATAAAAAAAATATATATTTGTGAGATTTTGTGCACACCTATGTCTGCAAGCTGAAGACTGAAAAGGGTTCTTTGAAAGTTCCAAAAAGAAAGGGAAAAAAGACGACGCCCGTTTAGGTTCAGCCTTAGAAGAATGCAACGCCGGGAGTGCATGCGGGGCCAAACCAGTAGGCGAGGATGTCGCTCTACGTTGACGACATGGACTCAAATGTCACTGATTCCCGGCTTTACGATCTGTTCAACCAGGTCGGCCAGGCGGCCTTGATTTGTTTCTGTACGAACCTGGCCATGCGGCGACCGTTGGGCTATGGTTATGTTAATTGCAGCAACCGGATTGATGCTGCTCGGGCTTTGGAGGTGTCGAACTTTACTCCTCTTAAAGAGAAGCCAATTAACATCACGTATACTCGGTGCGATCCTAGTGCCCGTAAAAGTGAGGCCGGAAATATGTTCATCGGGAATTTGGACGGGGGAATTGACCCAAAAGCATGACATGGTGCCTTTTCTGCTTTTGGGAATATCGTCTCTTGCAAAGTTGCTACAGATTCTTCTGGTCAATCAAAAGGCAATGGCTTTGTGCCAAATCGTGGAATCTGCTCGGAAAGCTGTGGAGAAGCTAAATGGCATTTTATTGAATGACAAGCCAGTATATGCAGGACAGTAAAAATTTAGTTGAAAATAGCTATTCCACTACTCGTATCATTAAGTTACAAGGATATCAATATCAACAAGCGACGTGTGAAAAAGATCATCGTTGATCTTACCGTTCAATCTGATTTTACAATGATTCCAGAAGTTATGAGAATTTCAATCTAAGGCAGTATGATATTCTATTCGAAGCTTCCTTCTCTTCCTAATAAGGTATATCAATCAAATGAAACGCTTTTTCAACAATTAGCTCATTCTTTGGTTCATTTGATAATGCTAAAGATAAGAGCGTGCCTTCAAGAAGGTCCATTAGTCTTCTCTTTGACTCCATATTGATTGCAACGCAACTCGCAACACCTGAAGGCTTCCATGAAAGAGCACTAGGAAGCTTTTTCTCCAATGAAAATTCACCACTAACTAAAATCCGACATCTGTCACTGCATGAGATAACATCCTCGGCTGCTGCGTGTGAACCTCTTGAATTTCTAACGGCGAAGAACTCTTTGGAGCACCCATTGGGTAAATTGCTATTGGACTTTGAATTCGCCGTCATGGAAATTTCTACACTGACTACTATGATGGTTAGCATTTGATTGATTAATACGTGTCTTCATTAGATTATTGTTGCCTAAATCCCTCTTAGGTTTGATTTGAATTGCTTTAATTTGAACCGAGGGAAAATCTCCTCTCCTCTCTCATCCTCGCTAACTGTGGGATGTCATTTCTTTCTAATCTTTCTGCCTTGTGACGACACGACTATTGTTTTATTTGTTCATGGTCTTCAGATCATAATAACCTCCACCTCCCCACTTTCCTAGTAGATCAATAGACCTGATCATCATGCCAATAACTGGGCATGCTTCGATGATCACTAGAACCATCTAACTTTCAACACTTCATGGTCTAATAGTTATGCGATATCAATTAGCACAAGCAGCCAATTAGGGCTTATATAAGGGGGAGAAGCGGGAGAAGTACCAAAAAAGTCATAAATCTATTGTATTAATATCGGTTCATTTTTAAACCTTTCAATTGGACTAATATAGTCCTAAACCTTTTTTATATCGATACCAATTTAGTCCATTTGGCAAATTTTAGCTGGAAATTTCTTACCTTGACACCAACTGACCAACATGGCGTGATTGGTGTTGACATGGACATTTTAAATAATATTTTAATAATTTTTTTGAATTTATTAAATTTTTTAAATAATATTTTGAAATTTTTATGTTTTTATTTTTATTTTGCCTTCCCTCTTCTTTTCCTTTTCTTTTTCTAGTGACCAATGTTGGCCATTTACTACAACCATGGGTAGTGAAGGTTGGCCTTGATTGGGCGAGTTCTCACTCATTGACCACATGCGAGGATCGGTCTTGCCGGGCCGAGGGTGAGCATCGGCCATCCAAGCACAGCCAGTGAGGCCCCTTTCACCAAATATGGCAACGTCGACTTTTGCTAAAGCCAGAGCAGCCTCATTATGCCTTGCCTAAGAGATGGTTGGCCTCACCGAGCCTCGCCCTAGCCTAGGCAATTGGGCGAGGGTCAGCGAACCACCGCAAGTCACTGTCAACATACCCTAGCCATGGCAAACAACCCAACCTAGTTGCCGAAGCCTCAATCGTAGAAACCAATGGATGCGGCGGCCTCGCAAATGTCAATTCCCAAGAATCTATCGCGGAACGCTAAAACCTATTCTTAATTGCTGCTCTGTCACTTCTCTCCCACAAATCTTGTCCCCTTCTCTGCCTCATTACCCCAGCAACAAAAGCAACAACAAAAGCAATTGCAGCCAAAACAAAAGAAAAAAAATTCCATAAATTCAAAAAAGAAATTATTAAAATATTATTAAAAATGTCCACATCAGTATCGGTCGTGCCACGTTGGTTGACGGGTGTCCTGTCAGCAATTTCTATCCTAAATTGGCCAAATGAATTGAATTGGCACAAATGTGAAAATTTTTAGGATTAAATTGATTAAATTGAAAGGTTTAAGATTAAATTTGTATTAATGTAATAGATTTACAATTTTTTTGGTATTTTTTCCTATACAAGGTAGCATCGTAGGCTGATTAAAAAACCAGCAAATCTTCCACGAAAGTCCTATCAAGCAAGCTCATGGGAAACCTTATTTGCAGAGTCGAGGGTTCTAGGGGAAAGATATTTGCTAGCACTAAAACAATTCTTCTACAATTTAGTCACAAATTGTATGGCAAAGGCCTAAAGGAATGGGTCCTTACCTTTTCATTGGTTGTCTAACCACTAGAAGGCCTATGGGCCTTACTTTGTTTGGATTCGAGTCTTTTGTACTAAATGAGGTAGCTAATGAAAAGTTATTTCTTGACCAAAAAAAGAAATTAAAAAAAAAAAAACAATTCTTCTATATCTCGCCTCTGTTAATTCTTGTATTGCTTGATGCGTTCTTAACATCATGGGGCAAAACTTCGACCATGATGATTCTAATCAAATTGAATTTTGTCCTTTCGAATTTTCTTCAATGCTTTCTTTCTTTCTTATTGAATAGGCACACATGAAGTGAAACTTGGCGTTTTTTATTCACATCTAATGTAGCACCCTAAAGTTTGAATGCATAATTCTAAAGCAGGTTACTTAGGAGAATAGAAAGTGGTAGGAGGTGAAATATTTTATCTTTCACTCTAGATCTTATGCTTGAAGACAAAATGATTGCTGATTGGATGACCCATGTCACGCCTCGAACTCGGGCATGCACACATCCCTCAGTGGTTGATCAAATTGCGACGTTCCCAAGATGCGTCGCCGATCCTTTCTTTTTACTCACATGCGGAAGCGAACTCAAAGTTACCCAACTAACAAAGGAACACATGGGATAGTAAAAGCAAGACATCCAATTATCACAAATCATACTTTATATACATGCCTAGTTAAACCTACAAGTCTATATATATACCAGTTTGTCTCCAAAAAGAAATTACTAAGCCACCTACGCTCTGGACCTTTTAGCCTCGGTTCCAGGTTGTCCATACTAGAGACTTGAAAATATTTAAACCACAACGGGGTGGGAATAAATCTCAACGAGTCAATACCATAAACCTCGATTAGGATGAGAATTCACTCAAAGGTAGCCTAATACAAGCGTCACACACAACTTACCTCGCCTCAGCACCTCCCTACATATTAGTACATCACATATGCACTTATAAACGTAGCATGCATAATCAATAACTGGAACATATCATTTCATATCTCAAACAATCACAGAGGTTTCGATTATAGGGTAAAATTGTTATGAAACGTCCCATTTCGTGCCACACAATTTTTCCCATAATAAGGTGCGGTTATTTCAATCACTTAGGCATGTCCCAATTATTACGACCCATTGGCCACGGCTAACTCATCAGTCGACGGTCATTTGGCATAACCAGGCGTTGTCTCGCTCTGTCGGACATGGCAACGTCTCATGTAAATGCATCAAGACAGCATTCCATAAAGGAGCATCGGTCTAGCCTCCATTGCGACCGGCATCCGTTGTCAAGAGCATCTGAACTTAATCAGGCATCGTCTCACGTAAATGCATCAAGATGGGTTCACTACCCCTCATAAACGCATCAAGGTACTTAAGTGATCACACGCCAGCACATATTTGGCCAAGAACACTATGCTTTGTACTCAAATACCTTAATTTCAAATAATGAACTTGGCCAATTTTCTTCATATTAAAAATTCTCGGTAAAATAGTTGTGCGTGGTCACACATTCAAATCGAACCATAAAACATGGTACTCTCCTATTTCAAAATTCCATGATTTTATATAATACATAAAATATTTTTGGCGTAAAAAACCAACACCTAGTATTTTTCTATTTAAATACTATAAAATCAATTTTTGCAATAATAGTCCAAAACAATAATCAAGCATCCAATTGCACAAATATGTAATCAATTTCACATATAAATATATCCATGACGATCAGTGTAAAATTCTAACAAATGGTTATCTCGTCATAATTTACGCTAATTATAATTAATAAATAAATAAATAAATTGAAATTAATTAAATAAATTACAAATTATTTAAACTAATTCACTTAATTAATTTAAATAAGCTAACTGAACTAACCTAATTAGGCTAACTAAACTAATCTAACTAGGCTAATTACATTAATCTAATTAAGCTAACTAATTAACCTAACTAACCACCTAACTAACTAGTCTAGGTAACTAACTAACCTAACTAACTTAGTTACACTACTGTAAATCAATCTGCCTTTTCTCTTACTGCAAATCCTATCCTACATGCTCAAACCAAACACATCGAAGTTGACTTCCACTTTGTTTAGGAAAAAGTTTCATCGGGCTCACTAAGTGTTCGTAATGTCCCTAGCACTCATTAGCTTGCTGATATTTTTTTTTTCCAAACCGTTATCACGTTTGGATCACTCTACTATTAGAACCAAATTGGGTATGGGCTTCAGACCCCTCCCTAATTTGCAGGGGGATGTTGAGACTCATCCTGCATAGCCTTTGCTGTTTCAACAAGGAATAAAAGAAATGAAGATGCTGCTGGTGTAACAAAGACGGGAAGAAATGAAGTCAGCGAATCATAAGCTATATCAGCTATGCATATGCCTGGTGTTGCTGCTTCGACTAGAAAGGAAAGAGATGAAGTCAATAATGAATCTTTCAGCTCCACATGTCAAACTATGAGTGGTGCTTTACTGCATAACCGTTACTCTGTTTTGTCCCTTTAATAGAACGAGAAGTCGAGCAACAGATTGGGATCCATGATCCTTTTACTTTCATTTCGTTCCATTCTGTTTTCTGTCAGTTTGTTTCTTTGTTAAATGAACTATAAAACTACCTTTGGCTGTTCTTTAGATCTGAGCATGGAATATAAATAGAGAACAAAGCAAGCGAGTGAGCAAGCTCTCAGATGAATGTTTTTTTTTTCTTTAGAATACAGAGAGAAGAAATCATGAAAGCTCACATTCTTCATCTACACTCATCGCTCTTCCTCTCATTCTATTCATAAATCTTATCAGTGAGAAGTTTCTGTGAAGGGCTTGGTGATTGTGATTGTCGTAGATCGATGCGCTTCGCCATGATGCGAGACCACTTCGAGCTCTCTAGGCCAGCCTTCGACAAGATTGTAGACCCCAAGTTGGTTAAGATTATCATTGATTACAAAGCGTGAGTTTCGTCCCTTTTGTCTATCTAGTGATCCGCTGAGTTTTTGTTTCCATGAACTTACTCAGGGAGGAATTTGCAGGCTTTAAAGAAATTTTGGAAGGTATTGTTTTGCATGGGAAGGATGATGGGGTGAAAGCAACTTATCATTCCTTTGACATTAAAGATTAGATTTTTTATTTCTTTGCTTAGGTCATTGATCTTTCATTGAATAATGTTCTCTTTTTGGTTGTACGAAGAATAGCATCCCTGCTTTCAAACACACACACTCTCTCTCTCTCTCTCTCTCTCTCTCTCTCTCTCTCTCTGTCTCTCTCTCTCTCTATGTGTGTGTGTGTCTAGGGAATGTATATCAATATCACTTGTTGCAAAATATTATAATTGAAAGTTGATCCTTCACCATCTTGGGCAAATTGATCTACTCTATCTCCTAAATGAGAGGATCTCATGCTTTGTAAATATATGTTGTTTTGCTTTATTTTCTTGGATATGCTTTTTGTGCAAAAAACATCAAATATATCCCCAAGCATTGCTCGGTTAAGTGTAGTGATAATCCTATGCATTTAATAGTCATTTGAGTTCAAAACTTATAATTTTGATCAAATGAGTTCTAAGACCACATTCACTTGTTAACAATTGTTGACACTAAAATAAGCCAGTCAGATCGGCCATGGGTTAAGGATTTGATTGCACATTTTCTATAAAAGCTAGGAATCAATCAAGCAAAATTAGATGTTAGACTCAATTGATCAACAGTTGAAACATATAAAACTTTTGTCTTACTTATCCAAAATATCCTAATAGCTTATAGTGTAATGATGTTGACCACACATAAGGGCTAAGTCTACATATTTAATCTTGAAGGAGATCATACATTAATTTCATTTTGCGGGAAAATTACCAATCAGTCTTAAACCCACTGTATATAGATGCTAATTCAGTTCTAAATTTTTCTTTTTTGTCAATCTAGTTTTAAACATTTACGTGAAAATTCCAATGTAATCCTTTTGTCCAATTTTTGCTGGGAATGACGATTTAATCTCCACTAGTAAGGCCAATTTTTGCCCGAAATCACTGGTTTTGGGATCCAATTATCATCTGTCAACCTACTTAATACATCGTTATGTTAATAATTTCTATGAGAAATTTTTTTACTAAATCGGTAAAAGTGAAAAATTTAAGACTAAATTGACATTTGTATAATATGTCTTGTGATTGATTGGACGTTTTCCTCTCTATGCACTAGTTCAAAACTATTTAATTCCAAAGAGATTACTAAGATGAAGTTGTTAATTATCCATTAGCAGTAGTTATAAGCAAAAACTAGTGTTTAGTAATAATGCAAAAAATTTCTAAGCTTGTAACCAATAATTGTGGCAACAAAAAAAATTCATGGCATTATTCCTAAAAAAAAAAAAAAAAGGTTATGCTATTGCAGATATGGTGATGCATTTTTTCCACAATTCCCTAATGTTTGAACAACATTTTAATTATAGATAGAAAGAGAAAACAGGAAAAAAAATCCAAATAAATTAAAAGGGTTAATATCTTTAAAAACCTTAAACCTGAGTATCTTTGTGACAAATTTACCCCAAACTATTCTTTTGATTATGAAAAATTTCAAACCTGACACGTGACAAATTTAACCCGATTAACCATAAAAAGCCCTAAACTAGTCATCTATCCCAAATTAATTTATTCGACCACAAAAAACTCAAAACTGATAAATTTGTGACAAATATGCCTTCCGCTAAATTAAATTAATACCACATAAAAATTACAAAAATCAGAACCGCGACAAATAGGCGTAAAATCTCAAAATTGACATACTGAGTTAATTGTCACGTATCATTTAACTTAATAATTTAATAATAAAATTTAACGAAAATTAATAGAGGATAAATTTATCACAAGAATATTAATTCGGGGTAAATTTATTAAAAAATAGTTTGGGATAAATTTGTTGCGTACTAGTTAGGGGATTTTCAGGTATTAACCTAAGGTAAAATGAGGGGGAATTGGATGGCTCTCGGGTTGTCGGTCCTTCCCGCTAAACCGAGTCCTAATCACCGAAACGCCCACCCGATTGGCTCCCTCTCTCGCAAATCCGCCGGCCGCCGCATTCCGATGCCTGTCCGGTGGCCGCTCCTCCGCAGACCGCCGGCCACCCACCCCCTTCCCGAACGGCACCGACTCCGTCGGCCGAACCCATGTCGCGTCCGCGGCATCTCCACCCTCCAACCCTCCGCCGAGCTCGCCCCCGCCGCCTCGGAGCAGTCGGCCCCCTCGACCTCCGTGTCGGACTCTCTCCTGGCGGGGAAGGTCCTCTTCGACCTGAAGCGAGGTAACGTCAGGGACCCTCGAAGCTGCCTCTCTCGCTTGAGCCCTTCGACCGCGGTCGAGGTGCTCCGGCGGTGCCGCGACGATCTTCGGCCGGCCCTGAAGTTGGTCGACTTGGTTTCGTCGGGCTGCCCCGGTTTCAAGCACTCGCCCGCGTCCCTGAGCGCGATGGTCGACGTGCTGGTTCGCGGCAGGAGGGCGTCGGACGCGCAGGGTTTGCTTCTCAGGATGGTTAGGAAGAGTGGGGTCTCGCGTGCGGAGGTCGTCGATTCTTTGATCGAGGCGTCTCGTGACGGCGGGTCAAGCTACGCGGTGTTTAGTTTGTTGATCAGGACTTATGTGCAAGCTAGGAAGCTGAGAGAAGGGGCTGAGGCTTTTCGGCTGTTGAGTAGTAAAGGGATTCGGGTTCTTATCGGTGCTTGTAATGGTCTCCTCGGCGGGCTTGTGAAGGCGGGGTGGGTTGATTTGGCGTGGGAAGTTTATGGCGAAGTCGTTAGAAGTGGTGTTCAGGTGGATGTCTACACTCTTAACATAATGGTGAATGCATTGTGTAAAGATCGTAAGATGGACGAGGTTAAATCATTTTTATTGGACTTGGAGGAGAAGGGGGTTTTTCCGGATATCGTTACGTATAATACTCTGATTAATGCTCATTGTAGGGAGGGACTAGTGAATGAAGCTTTTGGGTTGGTGGATTCGATGTTGGAGAAGGGCATGAAACCAAGCCTCTACACCTATAATGGCCTTATCAACGGATTATGTAGAAATGGAGAATACACCAGAGCTAGGGAAATGCTGAATGAGATGTCGGAAAAAGGTGTGAGCCCTGACAATGCCAGTTTTAATACCTTGCTCGTTGAGATTGGTAGAAAAGGTAATGCTGTGGAGGCTGAAAAGATTTTTGAAGAAATGTCACTGCGAGGTGTGGTTCCTGATTTAGTTAGCTATAGTTCGATCATTGGGGTGCTTTTGAGAAGTCACAATCTTAACCGGGCTTTAATGTACTTTAGGCGCATGAAAAGTGCTGGGTTGGTGCCGGATAGTGTAATTTATACCATCCTCATTGATTGGTACTGCAAGAATGGCTTAGTCTCAGAGGCTTTGAGGTTGCGGGATGAAATGATGGAGCAAGGCTGCTTTGTGGATGTAGTTACATATAATACTATATTGAATGGTTTGTGCAAGGACAAGATGCTTGTGGAGGCAGATCGGCTCTTACATGAGATGGGTGAAAGGGGTGTGTTTCCTGATTTTTGTACATTCACTACACTAATTAATGGTCACTGTAAGGATGGGAATATGAACAAAGCAATGAGCTTGTTTGAGACAATGTCTCAAAAAAACCTAAAACCTGACATTGTGACATACAATACACTAATTGATGGGTTCTGCAGAGTGGGTGAAATGGACAAAGCTTATCAAATATGGGATGATATGATCAACAGTGGCATAAGGCCAAACCATATTTCATACAGCATTCTAATAAATGGTTTCTGTAGCACAGGAGCTGTTGCTGAGGCTTTGAGGTTGTGGGATGAGATGGTTAAGGGGGGTATTCGTCCTAGTCTCATCAGTTGCAACACTATATTAAAAGGTTTTTGCCGGTCTGGAGATGTATCCAAGGCAGATGAATTCTTCAGCAAAATGGTTGCTAAAGGAATTCTTTCAGATAGCATCACTTACAACACTCTGATCAATGGATTTGTGAGAATGGAGGACATGGATAAGGCTGCTGAACTGGTTTACAAAATGGAGAACATGGGACTTTTGGCTGATGAATTTACGTACAATGTCATATTGAGTGGTTTCTGTAAGCTAGGTAAGATGCAAGAGGCTGAGCTGGTACTGAGAAGGATGATCAGTAGAGGTGTGAATCCTGATAGAGCTACATATTCAGCATTGATAAATGGCTATGTTAGCAAGGATGACTTGAAGGAAGCGTTTCGGTTCCATGATGAAATGCTGCAGAAGGGATTTGTGCCGGATGATAAATTCTAGATCTCATTCAAAGTGATTGCTGCATGTCATCATATGCAGATGGTGAAGTTTTTTCCCCCCTGTTTGTCAACAAGATCCTATGCTTTTTTCTGTCAATGCTCTAGGGGTACTATTATGTTATGGTCTCAGGGGAAGGCCTAAGAATCTTCTCCTTTTGTGTTTCTGGTGCATCTGAAGTGTGCTTTGTGACTAGATTGAATGTTGCAATGAAATGTTATATCCTTCTTAGATCTGTTTGTTCTTTCCCCTGAACTTTGAATTTAGACAAGAGGTTTGCTGCCAATTTTACCTATTCTGGCTTTTGGGGCTTGCAAGCTTTTGTGCTCCATTATGTTAAACTAAGTCTCTGTCTAATTATATGTATCTTTATATATTCAAATGAAATGCATCAATCCTATTGATGGTTTTTCAATTTCACATGCCTTTGTTGCAGGGGACCATCAAGAACAACCTTGTAGATTATCATGCTTGACTTTTTGGACCTATTTCATCTTTTGCTCAGTCATGAGAATCTTCTTCTTAAGAATGGTGAGCCAAATATTTGTCAATCCCGTCTATTGCAGTCTGGCTGCAAACAACTAGCTCTGTAGCTTTTGCCTCCTCTTGACTTTGCAAAGTCTATATAGCATCTTTAGTCAATTTATTACCTGCATTTGTTCCATATTTTGCTCAATTCCAGTAGTTATATCCTTGGTCTTTGTTGGGTAATCAACCAAATTCAAGTACCTTCTGTTTTTCAGGTGCTTGATAATCTTCCACATAATCTTATCTATGTACAAAATCAGATTTCTATGTGGATGGGAGTTTGTGTTGAGAAACGAAATGACAGGTTGGAGCATCGCAAGTGGCATGCTAGTTATGTGGTCTTGCTGCTATTATGATTGAATTTTACAACATGGGTGTAATGAGTTTCAATGAATAGATGGGCCAACTGCTGAAGTAGTTCTTTCATGTGGGAAAAATAATGGTTCTGCGAAAATTTCCCATTTTGATTGAGTTTCACATGTTTTGGCCTAACTAAGTTTCTCTATTTAAATAACATAATGTTTGGTTATGTGCCAAAAACATCTGTGATTCTTTTTATATCTTTATACTCATATCGAATGTCCCTTCACCACCTCTTTCCTTTTACTTCCCTACATCTATAAATTTTTAAGTGGTAGTCTACTTGGTGTCTAGATTGGAATTGTCTTTATAAGTGAAAGAATAGATATTATGGTTTCATTCTTCTCTGTCTCTGTCTCTATGAGTTGGCTCCATTCACCAATTTCCTTTTAGCAATTGCATTTTATATTTTAATTTTTTATGCTCTTGTTTCTTGGATACAAATAATCTTGATTTAAAAGCAGCTCCTAGATTTCCACTTTGTGCATAAATGGAGATAGGTTCTGACATGGAACCATTAATTGAAGTTCCTGCAAACCAATTAATCCAGGGAAACCCTATCTAGATTGTTTAAGCCACTGGAGGATCCACTGATCAAGCATTGTCATGAAATCGTGAATCCAGCAAAAAAACATGCTTCTAAAGGTATAAGATTAATGGCTGATATTTTGTGGTCCAAAATCTTTCCCTGACCTTGAAGATGTTGGCTGCTGATGGGTTGCTTGGGAGGAAACAGTAAATTGCATACTTTCTGCTGCTTACTTCAATCTACTTTTAGTATTCTAGCTTAGATACAACCCCTATACAGGAACCTTTCTTTAGTTGTAACACTGCCTTTACAAATATGTATGAACTACATGAGGTTATACACGAGGATTTACCAAAAATGTCTTTGATTGTTTCAGGCTTCAGTTACATAACTGATGTAAGGATATCTGGTGAAGGAGTTCCTCTCGTATAACAAAGGTACATCCAATCTCTGTTGGTCTGATTTATTTGAGTTCAGCATATTGGAAAACAAGAACTAAAAATGGGACTGGAAGAAGAAATGCCGTGGAGGTCAAAACAATTGGGAGATGTTGTGTACTTATACAGGACTGCAATAGAAGAATTTACTGAGGATATTCCAAAGAAAATTAAATCTGAAGTGTTGAGAAGATGGTTATACAGATTCTTTAATCCAGTTAACCACATAGCAGACTACCCACTGTGTTTTGAGTCCATCTGGTCTGTCCTCTGATGTAGGAATTGGAAGCCACCTGTATTGCTATTTTCATTAGTTTTCTTTAGTCCTGCGGTTGGCTTCAATTTTGTAGGAACGGAACGGAATATGTTGTTTGACCATCTTTAGCTTTTGTTTTGCAGACTGACAGGAGGAGCTCAACTTACAATAGCATTTGGATGCAAAGGTCAGCAATTCTTCGAATCACTTTCAATGGTCCCAGCAATGTATCACCATGATATGTTCATTGGCATCATATCAATGGATTTCCATAACTTAATGGGTATGGAATACAACTTTGAGAAGCCTTATGAGTGACTTCTTTTGGGGGCCAAGGCCTCATGGAGGTTGTGCACATACATGCATTTCAGTGTTTGAAACTTTTGCCAAGTATTTGTTTGTGTGTTCTCTTAGTCTTATTATTCACAAGTCTACCAGTATGCCTACGTTAAGTATTTGGTAGTATATGCATGAATTGTACTGAATTGTCTTCTTAATAATGTTTGGCTAGGGCTGTGATTGCAACGGCACTACTTAGCAATTGATGTTTTGGAAGGCTCTTTCCATCTGTACAGTAATTATTTGGAACGCCAAAATTAACAATGGCGGCATTTCAATATGTGAATAAATATTTTAATTTCATATTATATATTAGTTTAGTTGTAATTTTAGTTCTGGGCATAATTGAAGGCATAGTTTTTAAAATTCAGGATTATATTGGTTTTATCTGTGGATGGAGTCTATTTTAATATGCTAGTACTAACATGAATTAAGGATAAGTACGGATAATATACTTAAGTGGATCCATGCTCCTTGCGCCACTGTTCCTTGTGGTTATACTCATTGGTCGGATTAAATCTTATTCTGTATTCTAGAGGATAGAAATTCTAATCATTAAAATTGTACTTTTAATAACTAACTAGAAAATGTATTTCTGACTAAGATAATATATAGAAGTATTGACATGGAACCAAGTCATTCAGTAAAATAAGGATGATGTGTATAAGAAATGGTTGGGTTAGCTCAGCTAGTGGAGCATAGGATTGAAAATCCTCGTATTACTAGTTGTATTGGTGCACAAGACATTATTTGTTCTAAGAATCTGGGGTGGTAGTGATTCTTTCATTCTCCCATTGATGCAGAGCCGTATTTGTTATGCAGGAAGATGCTGACATATTCTTCCCTAATGACTTTTGGAATGGAGTGACCATTTTTGTTCTGGGTGGCTGAAACTTAATGAAGGCACATCATCTAGACGAGGAGAAAAGAGGTGAACAATTTTGGTGAGACTTTTTTTTTTTTTTCCCTTTTTCTGTGCATTTTTCATGTTACTTCAAATTATTTGGCAATGCTTTTTCTACTGGAAAGAAAAAAATATTTATCTGCATAAAGGTAGAGGAGATTCATAGTATTATAATTTTCACTCATTTGAGTGATTTCAATGTTCATATGCTTTATCCATCAAAATGCTTCAAGCACCTTTATTGAGGAAAATAACTTGCACATGCAGAAACTTGCATTATCCAAGCAAATAAGGGGCAGTAAGTGAACTACTCTATATTTATTGGTAATATAGTGATCTTAGAAATCACTTTTACTGCAAGGTGGTTGCTGTCTTTGAGCACAACAATGGCAACTGCTTCACAGTGGTCACGCAGCCTTGAGAGGGCCACAGAGTTCATAAAGCAATGACTTTTTTCTTGCCCCAGCTTTTTTCTTTGTCGAATTTCAGTTACTTATCATAGCATTTTATATCTAGTATTATCTGACATGAACGGACTTTAATGTCGAAGAGTAGATACCTATATCTGGTGTCATCATTCATTCAGAAACAAAAGTATAGGATGTAAGAAATCCTACCATATTATATCCTATTTAGTTAAATACTCTGGGTGACCAAATGCAGGCTATACTCCGTGGAATTACTTGATTCTGTCTTTGGCCTTAGCAGCTGAAATGAATTTGCATATTTGCTTTCATAGTCATGTTTTGCTTATCAGGCTTTTGCCGATGCAGCTCAATGCTGCTTCATTTCATGGTGGAATTCACATTACCTTTCAAGGACATGAACCGAGGATGGATAAAACCCTCCCTTAGATGACTTTAAGGACAAAATTCTGTCTTCCTACTCACATCAAGTGCGAAAACTTGTGTGCTCAAGTTTCCGAGAACATCGCCTCCTCTATTTGCTGGAGGAAGAGATTGATTTGGGTTTTCTCAAAGGGAATTCAGCAATCTTCTTCTTCAAAGCAGATGGGTCTCTAGATTGAGAGTTGCAGAGGATTCTAAACATCACAATTGTCTTGTCTCATATGCAGAACAATTCTGTGCAATCCGGCAAAAAAACTGCGGAGATTTTGAGACTCATTATTAGTTTTCATTGGCAATAGGATGTCCTAGATGATTCATGGTCGATATTGTGCTATTTTATATCGATGCATGAAGATGCAACTGCATGCAGTATATAAATCTATGTTCTTTTTCTTTTTCTTTTCATTTCTTCTAGCTACTGTCAATCTTCAGCAATCTGGGTCGATTTCCAAGTGAAATGATCACTTAGTGAAGTAAACGGGTCTATGACATTCCCTTTTGGGATACCGTTTTCATAGTTGCGGGACAAATGTTTTGATTCAGCTAAAAGAGGAACAGAACCAAAGTCACTTTGCCACTGAATTGGCTAAAAGAATGTGACGAATAGAAAGTTAAATACACGAAAAGGACCCAACTACGGCAACTTCTGAACAACCTATTCTGACTTACACGCTAATTATCCAATCAACTAATTCTCACATTACCGCAATGGAAAAGGGAATAACGATCAAGCATAGCAGAAGGTAATCTAAATCCATGCGATGTGTCAGAGAGGTTGACTGCTTAGCCATCCTTCGGAGTCAACGAAACTCGTGCTGGCCGACTGGTTGACCGTCGCCAGGGTCAGCTTCTTCTCCCAACTCACCCGGAAAGAAGTATCCGACCCGGCTCCGTAGCAACCGTACTCTGAAAATGTCAACTGGGAGCTGATCCATTTTAATCAAAGGAAGAAAAAAGCAACCTTCAATACTTCTATTTTAAGCCTTTGAAAAGGAACAAATCTTGAGATGGAACGCCCTTTTAGAGAATGCAAAGCTATCTTGTTATTTCTTAGTTTCTAATTACTTGAATGGGTAATAGTAGACATACAAGCGAAACTAAAATAGGGACGCAGATAAATTCATGTCAACAACATGGTCTCACTCTATACTAAAATAGGAAAAAGTAATGGCACAAGTACAAATATCAGCATAAGTAGTCTTGATTAAAATGAGGTGCAAAAAACTTGACTCGCTTTAACCCGCTATTTTCTTGAGTTTGAATGCGCAATGAACAATTTATCTTAAAATGAATATTGAATTATCAGCAAACGGCGGATGATAAGACTTCATGATGGTCCAAATGCAATCACGAGGAAAACATTTAATTTTCGTAGTGTTAATGCCGATTGTCTTCTCAAAACAGTAATGTAATGCCTTTTGTTCTTTCATGAAGAGAAGAGAAGAAGAGGGAAAACTTTCTTTTAGAACGTTCTTTCTACCAACCACCCCAATAGTTATCTCTAGAAGTTTTTTTTTATATGACTTCCTTCATACCATTTCAAAATGGTGTCTCTCCATTATAACAAATTAAGACGAACCGGTGCATCTTAATCGCATTCCATTATAGACGTACTAATAAAGTATAACATCTCCCATTCAAATATGATGCCTTGATAGCGTTTTTATTAAGAATATAAGGTATTCAACATTCATTTACTTTAGAAATGATTCGTACTGATAAGAAAGCCATGCGATTAGTGAGTACACCAGAACTTGAGAGCTCAAATTATACACATGTTAGGGATGATATAATGGCTACAACCCTAAAAAGAAATAAACAATTGATGTCATAGTACCCCAAACATATTTTGCTACATCAGTTCAATCATATTTATCTCTTAAATGTTATACTTGATTATTCTCATAACACCATATATTTACAATTATATTCAAAATCACAAAATGCAATATAATTGGTTGACCGGTAAATACATATAATAGATGTAAAATAATAATAGTCTTCCTTTGCACTTATGTCTCTCTCTATTTCAGAATAATTGCTTTCCTAAAAGCGTTCCATGAAACCATATCTATTTATGATTGTCGATAACATGCTAAAGTAGTAACATTGATTTTTCATTTCGAGAACATAGTCATAAATAACATAGAGCACAAAATAAGGTAAATTATAAATTACCTCAAGAGCTCACATGATTAGTAAATAGAGATATTTTCACTCATCTTCCATTGTTAGTCGTACAATGTACATGTAGTATGTATTACATGCTATGGTGGATTTCTCTTTCTATAAGAGCGTATATCATTTATTAAACACATCCACTATATGAATCTTAGTCTAAATATAGTCATGTGCTTCTCACATACTCATAGCTTGAATGCTATATTAACTCACTTTCTACAGCGTCTAATTAAATACTTGCTTCTGGCATCCTATGGACATACATAATTGTGAGACTATCATGTTCAATCTTATCACATATAAATCGCAGATTTCATCTTAACTCCAATCAAGGCGACGCATTATTTTATATACTAAACTTGCTCTTTCAGCATTTATAGGTACATAATGTCTCATCTCAACGTGTTAATTATAGCACTTGAGGTGATTGCTCATATGAGTGAGCCAATTATTGTCTATTAACATACTTTTCAATAATATATATGTGTTTGTGCTAGTCTCATAATGGATTTATATTTATTGATAAAACATCAAGTCACTATAGAAAACGAGTACAATACATATACTTACATACATAAACCAATAATCCTCTACAATATTACATATCACATTTTACGTTAGAGGCATTATGTGGGTCAAGAACACGTCTCTAAAAATGGCATTCATAAATGGATCATCAACTATTCTATTACTTGAAATGTATTGAAAGATCAATTCTTTATATGCTATTATATCTCTGATAAAGTTATTCTTTATGTCAATGTGTCTCTTCATTCTATGATACTTGAGATTTTTCACATAGACAATACTATCATTGGTCTTGGAACTTTAGTGACAATGACTAAATTTTTCAAAAATGTTTTAGCCATACTACTTCTTGCACTGCATTAGAGTGTGTAATAAATTATGTCTCCATTGTAGATAAGGCCGTGCATGTCTATTTCTTGCTATTTCAAGAAATTGCACATTCATTGAGCAATAATGCATATCCGAAAGTCGAGTTACGCTTATCTAAGTCTCAACCCCAATCAATATTTGAATAGCTTAATAAGCGTAAATCATTTCTTTGATAACAAAGTTGATAATTTATGGTGCATTTTAAGTATCTTAGGATCATCTTCACTGCTTTTTAGTATGCTTGACCAGGATTTAATTGATACAGATTCATCAACCTTATGGCATAATATATGTCGAGTCGAATACATATCATAGCATACATCAAACTTTCGATCGCACTAGCGAAATGAACAGTTTCCATTTCTTTATTTTCTTCTAGAGTTTTAGGATACATTTTAGTACTTAGAGCTTCAACTTACATGACAGGAATATTAATGAGATTACATTGCTGCATATTGAAATATTCAAGAATTTTCATTATATAAGACTCTTGTGATAAAGTAAGAAATTTCATTGATTGAACTTTTTCGATCTTAACTCCTAATATATAAGAAGCTTCTCACATGTCTTTTATTTCAAAATTGGAAGACAATCATTCTTTTATAATAAAAATCAAACCATTGTCATTTCTAACAAATAGAATATCGTCAATATAAAATGATAAAATCACAAATTTATCTTCGAACCATTTGACATATACACAATATTCTTCTTCAATTATCGTGAATCCGAAAAATATTATGACTCGATGAAAATGAAGATACCACCGTCTAGATGATTGCTTAAAGTCATATTTTAAGTAATGAAGCCTTGCAAACTTTATGCTTCTAACATTCAATTATGAACCTATTGGCTGCTTCATATAGATTTCATCATCTAGTTCTCCATTGATAAATGTTGTCTTTACATCAATTTAATATAATTCTAAATCTAAATGTGCAACGATAGCTAGGACAAAGCGTATAAAGGCAAATCTTACAATTGATGAAAATGTTTCCCTAAGTCTATACCTTCTTATTGAGTATAGTTTTTCGTTACAAGACAAGTCTTATACTTCTCAATAGATTCATCTGCCCTTTGCTTAATCTTGAAAACTCATTTGTTTCTAATAACTTCGTGATTAGGTGGTAAATCAACCAAGTCCTAAACATGGTTTGCCCTCATTTACTACATCTCATCTTCCAAAATTTTTCTCCACTTTTCCTTATTAGAGAATGAAGGAGTCTCTTGAATAGTCTTAGGCTCAGCATCGTTTTGTGGAGCAATTATAAATGCTTTCTCTTCAATCTTAAAACGACGATAGGAAATTCTTTTACGATTACTTTTACGTAATTGAACTTCTTCCCACTAGGTCTTATATGTTGAGGTAAATCTTCGTTTCCCTCGACAACATTAATGGATGTGTTATCAAGGTTTTCCATATCATATAATTAGAAGTCCTCATCAATTTCACATTTGCTAGGAAAATCGTTCTAAAAAAAATGCAACATCTTGTTACTCTATTTCAATAAAACTTTCACCAGCTTGCTCACTTATGGACATGTACCTTTTAAAGTGTTTAGAATATATTATAAAGATACATTTCTTCCATCTATGACCTAATTTGTTATATCTATGGAAAGAAATATGAACATAAGTTACACACCCCTAAGGACATAGATTATTTATGTCTGGTTCTCTACTAGTCCACAATTCATAAGGGGTGGAAGTAATTAACTTTGATGATACACGGTTAAGTATATAGGTAGACTCAATAATGCATGTGACATCCCGATTTTCCAATTCTATTTTCAATAAATTGAGACGGGCATTTCGTTGGCACGCATATAGTTCCTTTCTTTGAGTCGGCCACTTATGTGAAAACTAGTCTATCGGGTGAAGCCGTTAAGAGTTTCTAATGCATCAGACTCGAGAATTTGACCAGGAAGCGATCTTTCGACCGAGCTAAGCTGCAATGGTCATTACGGCACAATTAAAAATCGATTAGAGATCGGAGATAGGTCGACTCGACAGAGGCGTGTGATCGAGCGTGGATGATTCCATCAGATCGCACAATTCTCATCAATCGACACTAGACCGACTTTTCTGTCGATTGGGTACCCTGTGTTCGTATTTGAAACCTTGAGATTACCCCGACAACAAAAAATCGCCAATGTTTCAAAGATGTACATTGTGTCTTGAGATGATTAACCACAAGTCAAATGCATGAAAATTTCTAAAGGCTACCCGGTAGGTTGGGCCACGCTAGTATCGTGCCAAAGTGAAATTAACTATGGAATTGATGTCGAAGTCTAGGTGTGTCACAAATTATTTCAAGATCATTGAATCATCTTTGGAAGATTTTTCATGCAAGTCGAGCTTTTCAGCAAAATAATCAAGAAATGGCTAATTTGGCTCAAGAAATTAGTAAGCCGCTTTTGGTCGCGCTTTTGGGACTTAAGTTGGTTTTATTGACAAGTGAAGATGTGAATTGAAGAGTGGTGACATTGGATTAATTTTATGGACTTCAATTGGACTTAATTGGAAGAGAATTGATGGGAATTGAATAAATTAATGTACAAGGATTTGGACCCCGGCGGAAATGATATTGCACCCATTGAATAATGTTGTGGGAGAGGAGATAGTGGAAGATGACATCATGCGGGTGATGTCATGCTGATTGAAGCCAAGCGAATGGGGTGTTGACAAGTGGCAAGAGCCCATTGGCCCTCATAAAGTGGGGTTTTTTTCCCCCTCTCCCCTATCAACATCATCTTCTTCCTTGGAACCTTGAGAGGAGAGAGAAAGGAGGGGGATGTGCGACCGGACCAGCCAAGTCGACCGGCCGCCCTCCGCCTGCCCGCTCGCCGCCGCATGTCGCCAGAATTGCCATCGTCACCGTTCGTCCGCACGCCCGCGCACTGCACCCGCTCGTCGTTGCACTGCCTTCGCCGCCTCCAGCTCTCATCCGCGTGTCCCAGCCACCTTCCTTCATCGTCCCGAGCAGCTAGTCATCGCCAGCGCCGCTGTGAGCCACCGCAAGCCCACCGGAGGCTGTCGCTCGTCCGGCCGCACTCCATGCCATCGTCCCGGCTTCCCTCTTGCCCAGCTCGCTGGAACGGCGAGCTGTTCAGCTCGTCCAGCCCTCCTCCGACCACCGTGAGGCCTCGCCTGGCCGCCGCCCCACCCGTCCAAGCCCCGCCGTCCCTCTGTCCGAACCGGCGCCGGATCTACCCTTCCTCGACCTCAAACCGCCATGGACAGCAACCAAGAAAAATGGGTATGCAGCGGACGTTTGGCCCGTTTTGGCCGCCTTCCCGAGCCCGGATGCTCGGCCCGCTTTGAGGAAAGTTGTTCTCCTCGGCGTCCCCGTCGTTTTGGTCCGCTCGGCTCGCTAATCCAGTGAGTTTAACTCACTAAACCTCGCTTAGAGGGTTAATTACGCTTTAGGTGTGCTTAGTTTATGTTAATTGTGATTAGGTGGTTAGTTTAATTTATTTAAGTGTAGATTATATTAATGTATTTAATTATCTTAAAGTGAGTTTAATTTAAGGCTAAATGAAGGTTTATATTAATATAAACATTGATGTGACATAAAGGAATTTACTTTTGATTTATTTAAATATTTCGAAATTATTTAATAATTTAATAATATATCATTATTCGAAATTATTAAAATATTATTATTTAATTATTTTCGGAATAAATTTAATTATTTATTAAATTCCGAAAATTTTGTCGGGACCCTAAATTCTCGAATTTCGTGTCGCTGCTGTGTATTCAGATTTTGAAATTGATGGCCGGATTTTATAAATTGAATGTGGATTGCGAAAAATATGAATATTATTATTTAATTAATTGTCGGAATAAATTTAATTATTTATTAAAGTTCGAAAATTTCATCGGGACCTTATACTCTCAGAATTTCGTGCCGATCGCTCTGTGTATTTAGAATTTGAATTTGATGATTGATTGTGGCAAATTGAGTGTTGATTTGGATAAATAAGGATTTTTTTTATAAAAACCCAAATGTCGGGTTTGGATGCAAAAATTGGATTTTAATGATTATATTAAATAATGGGGTTTGGAAAAGTGAGATATTGGCTTTTTGATTCGAAATTAGCGTGTCCCCACACACGTGAGTAATTTATGGAATATTTTTAATATGAAGAAAAATGGCCGGGATCACTATTTTAAGTGGAAGCGTTGAGTTAAATGCAAAGTGTCCCGGGGCTGAGTATGATTTGGCTGTGTGATAATTAAGAGGAATCGTCCTGGGCTGTTGAGCCGGACTTGCCCCTATATGGGATGCCCACGCGGTGGTTGCGGGTCGCAGTAGATTCTGGGCCTATGCTCCTTTGGGAATGCCGTCGACATACTGACGAAGCCGCGCTCCATGGGGGGAGGCGATGCCTGGCTATATGCCAGTAGATAGCCGAACTGCGAGTAGGCTATGCCCTTGTGTGGCAGTGAATAATAATTGGAATGCGTGCTAAGTGCGATTGTGATTTATATGAAAGTGATGGCGTTCCAATTGTTTGAGTTCCTATTACTATCTGTGATTGGGTGATTTGAATTGTGCTAACCTGCAGGAAGGAACTGAGGCGAGGTAAGTTTTCTGTGTGATGTGGCTAGGCTACCTTGGGGCGTATTTTCTTTCTAATAGGGGTTTAGGGGGTTGAACT
Organism: Eucalyptus victrix; assembly: GCA_016097545.1. NCBI lineage: Eukaryota > Viridiplantae > Streptophyta > Magnoliopsida > Myrtales > Myrtaceae > Eucalyptus > Eucalyptus victrix. The sequence continues at coordinate 34,758,678 of CM027837.1, forward strand.
TGCTGAGACCTCGTCTCATCCCGGTTGTGGGATTAAAATTTCAGGTCCCTAGATGGCGGTCGTGGAGGACCCGAAGCCCTAAGTCTGGAAAGGTGGAGACTGAAGTATCGGTGAACGTGTCCTGCTAGTTGGTTTTAGGATAGTTCCCCATTCGTTGAGCTGGTCTATTTTGTAGATAGTCCAGAGTTGTATTTAAACATATGTGTTTGTAAATGAGTGTTTGGTATTGTGATTGATTGCCTGCTTTTCTATCGCAAGTTAAATGTTGTCAGGGGATTTGTTTTGCTTCCGCATGCGTAATAAAATGAATGGGTCGGCGACGTATCCTGGGATGTCGCATATTTGATCGACCGCAGTGGGATGTGCGCGCGCACGGGGTTTGGGGCGTGACAATGCATCTCTCTTATATGAGATAGGTAGATTTGCTTGTGCCACTATAGAACTAACCATTTTCAATATGGTTATATTCTTTTTCTTAGCAACCCCATTTTGTTGCAGAGTACTAGGAATAGTCAATTGTCGTACAATTCTATTTATATCACAAACAACCTTGAATTACTCAGATAAATACTCACGTTGGCAATCGGTTCATAATACCTTTATTATTTTGTTCAATTGATTCTCTACCAACGTTATATATCATCTAAAACAATATAATGCTTCTGACTTATGGGAGATCAGAAAAACATAACCAAATCGCATGAAATCATCTATAAAAGTGATGAAATATGAGATTTCATGCTTTGCCTCACATTCATTTAAGCCAAAGATACTATAATGTATGAGTTGCAATGGAAATTCAACTCCGGTTTCCTTATCGAATGGTTTTTTAGTTATTTTTCATGTTAGACAATGTTCACATATGGGTGAATCAATATTAGCAAGTGACCTTGAAAAGCCTTTTCTAGATAATGTGATGTGACTTAATCTAGTGTACCAAGTACTTACATTAATTTCAACATTACTAGAAGATATAATTAAAGAAAAATAACCATCAACATTAAAATTGTATAAATCATAGTCAATGTCTAATACCATAAAACCATTTAATATATTGTCATAATCATAATAAATTGTTTTAAACAAAATGTCAACACAATCACCATTTAATATATAACTTGAGCTAAGAATAATAACTATGGAGATTAAGTTCCGTTGAATATATGGGGCATAGAAGATATCATATAGAAATACGTTTTGATCAACACGTAAAATTAATTTACATGTGTTGATGCCCTTTACTTCAACTCTTGAGTTATTTCTAATATATATCCATCTTCTTCCAAATTGAATCCAACGATACTCCATAAATGCTCGTTGGTCTCTAGTTATATGGTCTGTTGCTTCTAAGTTTATAAACAATATTGGATGAGATTCAACAAGTATTATAGTGCTAAAAATAAAAGCATCACTTAAAATGATAGAGTAATAAAGTGTTTCTTTCGACTTAGTGCATTCACAAGTAAAATGATCAATCTTGTCACAATTGTAGCACTTCATCTTAGCCTTGTCCATCTTCCCACCACATATTTTGTGTCGGAATGTCCTAGCCCTCTTGGATGCTTGATTAGTCTTCTTCCCTTTATTATTAAATTGATGGTTCCTTTTGCGTTTGAAGCTCGAAACTTTGCGTGAACTCGATTTAGTAACATAAGTATAAGGAGATGATCTCCTAGCTTCTAAAAACTCATCTTCTAATTTCAAATGACGCGCTATATCGTAAAAATGACAATATTCTCATTGTGCATCATGTTGATTTTCAAATGCTTCCGATCGTCAGAAAGAGACCTTATAATAGCTTGGACTTTCTGTTCATAAGTGAGGGAGTGATTTGCCGACTTTAGCTCATGAATCATGTTTGACATCCTCCAAAGATGTTGGCTTATCATTACATTTGGACGCTTTTGATATGTGTTAAACTTGATGGTAAGTCTCCTCAATTTAGTAGTAGACGTACCTCCAAACTTATCTTTCAAGACAATCCATATTATTTGAGCTTTATCATATTTTTCAAACTTACACATGAAATCATATTGTATATAATTTAGTAATGTGATGTGAGTAATGCTATTTTTCTTTTTCAAAGCTTGATAAGCTTCTTGATATTTCCTGTGCTAAATTGAAGTTCCATGCTCAGGCTCATCTATAGTATGGTTGAGGGTTTTCAAAACCTTTTCTCCTCAAGGATGTACTGAACTTTTCGGTGTCAAATATCATAATCGTTACTATTAAGCTTTTCACCCTTATTAAGGTCAATCATAATCATATTGGATGCCAAAGTGATAATCAATTGCTTTAATATATTGACATAATAAACGCAAAATCAATATTAGCACATTTTTTGTGTAACACACATAGTTAATTTGTAACAAAAACAAACTAAATTAATGATAATTCAACAAAAGATACAAAAACAAAAGTCACTATATTCCTAATCAGCTTCTTTGCACGATTGTTCTACTATCATTAACTAGTTTAATTTTCACAAATTTTAAGTTCTAGATAAGAACTCATTCGAATTCTACCAACTTATGAACTCTCATTAGAAAAATAATTATATGACCCCACGTATTTTCCACATTGTTATATTAAATATCAAAAGGTATGTACATAAAAAATGATGCAACCATTGTTCTAGTTTACTTGGAATCAGGAAATTGCAAGCACATTAAACCATATACATGCTATCATCAAACCAAACTCTACACAATATATATGTGCTCATTTTCATATAGGCTAGCTTCTATATTTCCAAAATCATAAGAAAATACAAGCTAAAAGGAATAAACAATGCATTTATACCCCAAAAATACGTGTACTTAGGGTTTTGTACACATTTTTATACTTTTAAAGTCTCAAACATGCAAAATAACTTTACTACAATGTAGAGCATATTCATATGAACCAAATATCGCCAACCATGTGCCAATTAGACCTCCTAAGTACCCACACACGCTGCCTGAGTGTGCGGCATGTGAAGCGCGTGCGATAGCGAGCCAATACAGCTCTTGGCCAATCCAACTCATTTGACTGATCTAACCACTAGACCGGTTAACCAACCAAATCGATTGACCAGTTAACCGGTTTAGGTCTCATAGTTGGGCCTTCGGTTTGGGTGTTCAATCATGTCTAGTCACCAATCGATCATTGGTCGGCCAACTACCCCTGATTGGGTGACGTCATCAATGACGTATTTCTCCAATCCTAGTTTCTTTGGTTGCGCAGAAGTGAGGTATTTTTCTCAATATTTCACTTGGATTTCTAATCAACCCACCTCAAATCAATTGGTGGTGACTCCTATTTGAAATTGACTTACAAATTAAAAGTTCGGATCATAAGTTTTGAATTAGTAGACGTGGGACAGCCTGGGTTAAGCCTAATACTTAGCAAGCCATTAGCCTCCGCATGCGCTTGCGCTTAAGAGGGGTGTCAAAAAGGGAGGTCGTGACAAGGTTGCATGCTCAATGAAGATTATAGACTCCCATATATAAAGCTGAGGGTTCATTGGGAGTCGGCGGGAAATATAACTATATAAGAGATGCGTGATCAAAGGTCGAATCTTGAATAGTCAACGGGCCATCGTGTTCAAATTGGAGCGTGTTAGTCATTGTAAAGCAGCATACTATAATCAGAATCTGGTGCATGTCAACTACAAATCCGTACAAGCCAATTTTAGTTTGACAAAGGGGCTTCTCGCGTGAAAATTGGCTGACCCGGGAGTCAGCATTTGTGTACAAAATTGAAGGCTAGATCAGTTAGGGAGGAAAACATAAGCTGTTGCATGGAATTTGCGTGGGAGTTATTCAAAATATGGTCAATTCAGGGTTGCTGTTAGGTCGGGTTCAAGATCATGAACCTCCCCTAAATCAACGGACAAGAAAGGAAAATTAAGAGGAAAAGACCCCCTAAAATGTTGGAAAACTAACGGGGAGATTGGTCTGCATCGACTAGAATAAACAACATTCAGTTGTCTTTGTTCTAAAGTGGAAACTTTACAGAATAAAATCAAAAGACAATATTGACCGTCCATAAATTACTGATGAACAATTTTCTTTTGGGCCGAAAAGTGAAAAATTCCCTTCCCTTCCCCAAATGTATGACTATCATTCTATTCTGCCGTCAACATTAACATATCTTCCCTTTGACTTTCTCTGCGTCTAGATCTTCATCAGTAGGGTAACAAAGACTGCCCCCACAAGTGAGGATTTATCGTGGACCACACGTATACCAGTGGGTATTTGCGTGCGCTTTTGTGAGAATTTCGTTCTACTTATGAATCTATAGATTTGGTTGTTTGGGTGGATATACCAATGGTGATTGGTAGTCCATGTTAAATGATATGTGACACTATGACCTTGCTCTTATGGAATTGGAGGATGACTATGGGGAAAATGTAAACATTAGCTGTATGGTGCCTTTTCTTAAGTGGGATTTGTATGGCTCTTGAAATGACACAAATTGTAGTTATGATTGAACTTTTCCATGCCACAGTTTTCTGACTATATATTAGGTTACAAGGAAGCCGAAAATGGCTTGAAGTGGTCAACTTGTTTTGTTCAACTTCATCATAAAAACTCAAAAAAGTACTAATTCATTGAGCAAATTACCAGGAACACCTATTCTTGAATGATACAGAGAGAGAGAGAGAGAGAGAGAGAGAGTGGAGGTCGAACTGTGCAAGTGCCTAATTTGGTAGGTATGGGGGAGGAATTGATTGATTATGTATGGGCTTGTGTTGATTATTGTGAGGGCAATCGTTGCATATTAAATTGGAAGTGAAGTGTTGAGTGGTGTGATGGGGTTGGTGGCCTGCGAATTAACAGAGGGCGTCCTTCATTTCACAAACTGCACGTGGATAGACATTTGCAGTTTGGTGGGCGATATAAAGTGGCCCTTTCCGAAATAAAAAACCTCATCGTGAAGAATTAATGGTATTATCTTCTTTCTACAAAAGATGGAAAATTTTACTAAAATCAACCTGTTACTAAAAAAGAATAGCTTTAGAAACGCTAAACTTCTTATTCTTATAACGAGAATTTGTTGATCATATATTGTGGTGAGGTTATGATTATTAAATGTTTAAACTGTGAAATTTGGTGAGACTATAACTAATTGTTCTAAAAACTTAGGTTATTAGATGAAGACATGGTTTAATATTTAATTACTCTAACACTCCATCTCATGCTTAGTCCGGTCTTTTTACCAAGTAAAAGCGTAAAAATTTAATTGGGAAGGCAAAATTGAGCCTAAAAAGATTCGAACATAGGATCTCCTACTTTAATATAATGTGAAATTTGGTGAGATCACAACCAGATTTTCTAAAAGTTTAAGCTATTAGATAAAGACATAATTTAATATTTAATTACTCTAACATAAACAACTCTCTCTCTCTCTCACACACACACACACACACACACACACACACACAACTTGTATTCAATGTGTGCCACGTCATTAAGAGCGCAACATTCCACCTTAGCGTTCCTACTCAATGCATCAAGTGAGAAAAGTCGAGTCCTCAAGTTTCCAAGGACATCGCCACATCTTTTGCTGGAGGAAGAGATTGATTCGGGTTGTTTTAGGATATTCATCAATTTTTCTCCTTCAAAGCAGATAGAAGGTCTCTCAATCGAAAGTTGCAGAGCATTCCAAACATCAGACTCAGTGGTCTTCGAGGAAACTTGCTGAAGTGCCGAGGTCATTGACGGTACATGCTTTGTGTCTCATCTCAGATGCAGAACAAAGCTGTGCAATCAGGTAAAAAATCTGCGGTAATTCTGAAACTTATGATTTGTTTTCATCGGTAATAGGATGTCCTGGACGATGTGGTCAATGTTGTGCTATTTATATTGCTTTTCAAAGATACAACCGCCCGTAATACATAGATCATACGTTACTTTTTAATTCTTATAGTCACTGTTAATCTTCAGTTATCTGGATCGATGTCATATGTCATTGCTTTTATTTTGTTTTGAATCTTTTCCAAGCGAAGTGCTCACATAGTGAAGTAAACGGGTTATGACTGAGTAAGCGTTGGTTCTCTGACATTCCCTCTTTGGGTTGCCGTTTTCATAGTTTCAGAACAAATGCTTTGACTCAGCTCAAAGAGGAACAGAACCAAAGTCACATTGGCAAATGCGAGATGTTCATAAGAATGTGATAATTTACATATGCAAAAAGATTGGACACAACTACACCAACTTCTGAACCACCTATTTCTAGTTACATGCCAATAATCCAATCAACTAATTCACACATTTCCAGAATGGAAAAGGGAATAATAATCTAAATCCTTTCAATGTATCAGAAAGGTTGACTGCTAAGCCATCCTTCTGAGTCAACGAAACTTGTGCTGGTCAACTTGCTGATCGTCACCAGGTTCAACTTCTTCTCCAAACTTACCCGGAGAGAAGTATCCGACCCGGGACCATAGCACTCGTATTCTGAAAGTGTCAATTGGGACCTGATCGATTTTAATCAAAGGAAAAATGTATAAGCAACCTTCGATACCATTATTATTAGCCTTCGAAAAGGAACAAATCTTGAGATCAAACACCCCTTATAGAGAATGGAGAACTAGCTACTTATTTCTTCTTTCTTAACCAATTACAGGGGGAATAGTAAACCAAATAAGCGAAACTAAAATAGGAACGAAGACAAAGTAGTAGACTGGCCAGTTACTAGTTGACCGCAAGCTTTAAAACTGATGTCATCAATAAGGTCTGACGAAACTAAGATAGGGAAAAGTAATAGTACAAGTACAAATATTTGCACAAGTAATTTTGATGGGGAGCAAGAAAAATGACCCGCTTTGGCCTGCTAAGTCCATGAGTCTGAATTGAAAATCGCTTACTTTTCTGGTCATGATTAATCCTGGGATGTTGTTTAGGGTTATAACAAGTGAAAACCAACTTATTTAACTTTCCCGCTAGAATCTAAAGTATTATTTGAATGGATTTAATTCATGTTTAATCATACTTGTCAATATCAATAGATATTGTGACAGTTTGAAGCGTTTAAAGATCGTGCTCAAATTTTCTCTTTGGGTAATTTTTCAAGATGAATTAGCTAAAAGGCATAGTGAATAGAGAACGCACTCTTGTCCAGCAAAATTCCATGCGTCCCAGCCTCAGGGATTCACAACGTCGGTGAAATTGGAGCGATAGAAGATGCCTCTCGCGTAGGCTCTCCATTCCCTTCCCAACAAGGCCGAGCCGGAGCCAAACACATTGCACTCATTGAACACGAACCCACTTGCATCGTCTGGATTGCTCCTCCCTTTGCGCTGTGGTGAAACCTGTCACTCCAGGCCCCAGGGCTCCTCGAAGCACCGATATTGCACAATTCTAAGAAATGGATAAGTTAAAAAATAAGTTGGCGATATGCAAGAATCAGCACGTACGTCTCTACAAGTTTTCCGTGATATGTCAGAAAGTTAAATAAGTTGGTGACATGCAAGAACAACAAAAGAAGACCTATTTGTTTGATATACTCTTGAGGATGATTGCAGTAGAAACGATATGCAGCTTTGCGTCTACCTATAAAAACTTATGTCAGCTTACGTGTGCGTAAAACCAGACAATTTTGATCGAATTTTCTAATCTACATGAATTGAAATGTGAGGTTGCTTCTAAGACAATCAATTACCTCGTAAATGGACTGACCACCACCGAAGATGAAATCAACATCTCCTTGGACGGCGCAAGGCTTGAAATAATGTCGTCCTTGGTCGTCCCACAACGTATCTTGCAAACCATAGAACTCACACCCATGGAGCACGGTCTTGTCCCCAGAAACCCGAGCTGCAACTGCTGGAACCCGAGGGTGTTTCTTGTTAATAGGATTCTTACACGAATTCTGCGACATAAAAAGGAAAAACAAGTTAGGATATAGCTCAACTTTTATTAAGTCGAAGAGAATTACTCAACCACCGTTGGTTACATGATACACGCGAAAAACTCTATTGGCCAAACCGACTGTCAAATGCTATCGCTACAATGTTCAGTGATTGTCTAAAAATATTAGTTTTGCAAGATCAGGGGATATCGACATTAATCCGTCGTTTTCTCTTACCCTAAAAATGCTTTTAGCAATGATGTTATCGGCCAGAGATGTGTTATCAGCCAGAAAGAAAGTGGGCTTTTCATGATGTTGTCATGGTCGACTGGTCGTCCCACACGATCTCAGTCGTCCGCTTTGCTTGTCCTTTGAGGATGATATAAGGCTTGTCCTCCGGTATTTTCACCTTCTCCCTGCATTTTCACATTAGGCACTTCTCATCTCATGTACAACCTTTGCAAGGAACTTTCTGTATTTCTTTAGGATGAGACTACAGATGGTTGACTATGGGGAAAAATACTAAAAAAGTTCTAAACTTATTGCATTGGTACTAATTTAATTCTAAACATTTCAAGTGGACCAATTTAGTCCTAAACTTTTTCACATTTGTACCAATTCAATCTTAAATTTTTCAATTAGACCAATTTAGTTCCAAACATTTTCACATTAATACCAATTCAATTCATCCAGCCAATTTTGATCGAGCGACATTGACATGGACGCTGGCCGGTGGTTGAATGCTAACATGGCAATTTTTAATTTTTTTATTAATTTTTTTCTTTTATTTTTTCATTTTCCTTTTCTTTTCCTTCTTATTCCTCCTTCATGGACCTTCCTCGCAATCCTCACCGGTCTCTCCCAAGGCCATAGGCAAGGTGGCTTCACCAAGATCTGGGTGAGGCCATGGCGGCCTTCACCTAGGCCTTGGCGATCACTGCCATGGCCTCACCAGCCCATGGTGGGCCCGAGTGAGGTTGGCCTCACCCACGGCCCTAGGCAAGGCAGGGCAAGGGTTTCACACCCCTTGCCTAGTGGTGAGCCTCGCCAAAGGCTCATTAGCCACTGTGAGGAAAGTCCAAGAAGGAGGAAGAAGAATGAAAAGAAAAAAGAAAATGAAAAGAAAAGAAAAGAAAAGAAAAACATGAACAAAATTCAAAAAAATTAAAAATTATTTAAAAATAGCAAGGTCAACATTCCGCCATTGGTTATTACCAAATCTAAAAAACATTCAGCCATTGGTTGGCATCTACCTTAGCATTGGCCAGCTAAAATTGGTTAGATTGACTAAATTAATATTTATGTAAAAATGGTTTAGAAATAAATTGGTCCAATTGAAAAGTTTATGACTTAATTAGTACAAATGTAAAAATGTTTATGACTAAATTGATCTAATTGAAAAGGTTTAGAACTAAATTGATATAAATGTAATAGATTTAAGGCTTTTTTGATACTTCCTATGACCATGCTACATTACATATGACAAACTTTAAATGTATACTCGAATTTCCTTTCTTTTCCGTTGTGGAAATAAAATATAAAAATTAAGAATTGCTTACGCCCTTTATGCCCGTTTTTTTTTTTTTTTGATCGTTTTATCTTTTTCTTTCCAAAATTTGGAGCAGAGGTGGATTTAGAGAAGTCTTAGCAAAAAAGAGAGAAAAGTTACTCGAAGGATACCTTTAAATCCCTTTCTTGATATAGATGCAAACCTACTTCTCATTATTCGAGGGAACGGAATCAATGGCGGACTGTATGGTGGTGAAGTTGCCGAGCCCTGACGGGTCGACGAAGATTGTCTGATGAGCACCACGTTCCTGCTGATTGGCCGGAGCCAATCACTATCATCCGCTAGTCCCTCCGTGGATTTCGCATGGAGAAGAAGAATAACCAAACCGCAAAGGTTCCACAGGAGAAACAATTCCACTGATCTCGAAGAAGCCATGAGCGTGTAGATAGATAGAGAAGAGGAAACAGACAGATACTTAATATCACCAACTGGATGTTGCATGCTCAATGAAACTTATGAACTCCCATATATAAAGCTCAGGACTTAATTGGAAGTTTGGCCGGAAATATAAATCTATGAGAGATGGGTGATCAAAGTTTGACTCTTGAATGGTCAACGGTCCATCGTGTTCAAATCAGAATCAGTTGGATGTCAACTACAGATCCATGCAAGCATATGCTGGTTTGACAAAGGGGCTTTTCGTGTGAAAACTGGCGGACGAGGGAGACGGCATGTGTCTACGAAATGGAAGGCAAGATCAGTTAGGGAGGAAAACATAAGCTGTCTCATGGGATTTGTGTGGGAGTTAATTCAAAATTTGGTCAATCCAGGGTTGCTGTTAGGTCGATTTTGAAGATCATAAGCAACCCCTAAATCATTGGACAAGAAACAAAAAGATTAAGAGAAAAGTCACCCTAAGACGTCGTGAAAACTGACGGAATGATTATTGGTCTGTGTCGATTAGATTAAGAAATGGTAAGTTATTTTAGTTCTAAAGTGGAAACTGGGACCCGTTGACATAGACAGCATTAGTTGATACGAGAGACTATATAAACTTGGTCTTATGGAATGGAAGGATGACTATTGGGATTATTGTAGTTGTTTAGTGCCTTTTTGTCAAGGGGGATTTGTATGGCTCTTGATTTGACACATATCGGAGTTGTGATTGAACTTTTCTAGGGATAATTGTCCAAAAAGTCCTAAATCTATTGCAGTTTTGCCAATTCAGTCTTAAACCTTTTAATTTTGCCAATTGAGTCATAAACCTTTTCACTTCTTGCCAATTAAATCCATCCGGCCAATTTTGGCCGGAAAATACTGATGTGGACGTCGGCGGTGCCACGTAGGAATATCGGCGTTAACGTAGATAATTTTTAATAATCTTTTAATATTTTAAATTTTTTTTGAATTTTTTTGAATTTTTTTATTTTCTGTTTTTTCATTTTTTTTTTATTTTTTTTTTTTCTTTTTGGCCTTTTCCGGTGGCCGGCCACCGGCCACAGACGACAGCCGGCCACCGGCCACAGCCGGCCGGGCCGGCCTCGCCCGCCACGGGTGAGGCCCGGCTAGCAACGGCGAGGCCGCCCGGCCTTGGCGAGGGCCGGCCTCCCCAGGTCTGGCGAGGGGAGCCCTCGCCGGGGCTCGACCTCGTCGGGGTGAGCTTTGGCCTCGCCTAGACCAGATCTGGCGAGAGCCGGCCTCGCCCAGGCGAGGCCGAAGCTCGCCCCGGCGAGGTCGAGCCCCGGCGAGGGCTCCCCTCGCCAGATCTGGCGAGGCCAGCCCTCGCCGGGGCCAGGGCGACCTCGCCCAGCGTCGCCATCTCCCAGCGAGGCCTTCCCTGTGGCGGGCGATGCCGGGCGAGGCCGACGCTCGCTTGGGCGGGGGTGAGCCCCGGCGAGGGCTCCCCTCGCTAGATCTAGCGAGGTCAGCCCTCGCCAGGGCTAGGGCGGCCTCGCCCAGCATTGCCGTCACCCGGCCGGGCCTCACCTGTGGCGGGCAAGGCCGGCCGACCGGCGGTGGCCGATGGCCGGCCGTCATCGTGGCCGGTGGCCGGCCACCGGAAAAGGCCAAAAAGAAAAAAAAAATAAAAAAAATAAAAAAACAGAAAATAAAAATTTCAAAAAAATTTTAAAAAATTTCAATATTATTAAAAATTATCCACATCAGCGCTGGCAATCCTAAGTGGCATCAAGGCGTCCATGTCAACATTTTCCGGCCAAAATTGGCCGGATGGACTTAATTGGCAAAAAGTGAAAAGGTTTAGGACTCAATTGGCAAAATTAAAATGTTTAGGACTGAATTGACAAAATTGCAATAGGTTTAGGACTTTTTGGACAATTCTCCCAACTTTTCTACGCCACACTTATCTCGCTGCATATTAGGCTAACAAGGATCTGAGAAAAGCTTGAGGTGGTCGACTTGTTTTGTTCAACTTCGTTGTATAAACTCAGACGTAATTCTGATTATCAGGAACGCCTATTCTAGAATCTCAGAGAGAGAGAGAGAGAGAGAGAGAGAGAGAGAGAGAGAGAGAACGAGTGGAAACCGAACGTGCAAGTGTCTAATTTGTTAGGTCTGAGGGAGGAATTGCCTACGCATAGGATCACGTTGGATATTAAATTTTGTAGTGTAGGGATTGAGTCGTGGCGTTGGTGGAGGGTGTCCTTTGTTACACAAACTGCACATGGATGTATATTTGTAGTTTGGTGGGCTATATAAAGTAGAGGTAAGCAGTTTCAAGTTAACCTAGAATTTATCAATTGAAACAAGTTTCTCATTTTTTTTTAGAATTTACAACATATCATGCATACCCTGAAATGTGGAATATACCTATCATAGGTTCTAGGATCGGTGATAGAATCTACTCAAATTCCACCTATATTATTAATTGAACAATTACAAAGAATTAAAACTTTTAATGATCATCACTTGTCGCTACAATTCACTTACCATAAAGACACATGAAAAATATGAACATTAATAAAATAAAAATCTTAGTCATAAAATAAAAGCTTAGTTAGTCTTCTAAGTTATATATCATCATCGAACGGCTTTAAATATTGCAAGATTGCATGAAGATATAAACCAAGAAAAACATTAAAACTTATTTCAACTTCTAGATTAAAGGTTGCGGGTTACATGATTCAAATTTCTCCAACTAAGAACCTAGAACTTACACCGTGAAAATGAGTTTTTCATTTTTTGGAACCTAAAATTTATCATGCATATCTTAGAACTTAGATCCTACAGGTTCTCCCTAATTTGATTCTCATGTTTTAGGTTCTACCTTGGAACCATGCTCCCCCCCTAATATAAAGTAGCCCTTTCCAAATTAGATAACCTCGTCATGATGAATCAATGGTATTAGCTTATTTCTACAAAAGATGGAAAATTTCAATAAAATCAACCTGCTACTATGAAAAGAATAAAGTTAGAGACACTTAATTTCTTATCCTTATTACGAGAATTTGTTGATTATATTATGAAATTTTGTGGGATCATATTAACTGTATTATAAACTTAAGTTATTAGATGAAAACGTAGTTTAATATTTAAATATTCTATCACTCCCCCTCACACTTAACCTAATCTTTTTGCTAAGTGCTAAGTGTGAATACATCAACAGCTTAAACTTTTAAAATAGTAGTCCCAATTAAATATTCTACCACATATTATGTGGTGAGGTTATGATTATTGCATTTTTAAACAAAGGTCTCTCTCTCTCTTTTGACAAGTATTCAAATTGTTCCACGTCATTAAGAGCACAATATTCTATCTTAGCGTTCCTACTGAATACATCAACTAAGAAAACTCGTGCCCTCAATTTTTCGAGGACATCGCCACCTCTTTTTGTTGGAGGAACAGACTGATTCGGGTTTTCTCAATGATATTTACTAATGTTTCTCCTTCAATTGAGAATTGCAAAGCATTCCAAACATCCAAATCAGTGGTCTTCAAGGAAACTTGCTGAAGTGCCGAGGTCATAGACAGTACATGTTTTGTGTCTCGTCTCACATGTAGAGCAAAGTTGTGCGATCAGGCAAAAAATCTGTGGTAATTTTGAGACTTAGAATTTATTTTCTTGCTAATGGGATGCCCTGGACTATCTGTGCTCAATGTCGTGCTATTTATATTGATTCTTGAAGATAGAACTGCCCGCAATACATAGCTCATATGTTACTTTTCAATTCTTCTAGCTTGTATTAATCTTCAGTTTCTGGCCAATGTTGTATGACATAGTCTTTATTTTGCCTTGAATGTATTCCACATGAAATGATCACATAGTGAAGTAAACGGGTTATTAGTCAATAAGCATCGGTTCTATGACCTTCCCTCTTTGGTAATACCCTTTTCATAGTTTCAGAACAAACGCTTTGGCTCGGCTAAAAGAGATACAGGAGAAAAGTCACTTTGGTACAAGTAAAATTCTTACAAGAGTGCGACGAATGATCAGCTACATACGCACAAAGATGTACACAACTCCACCAACTTCTGAATCACCTATTCCTAGTTACATCCCAATAATCCAAACAACTAATTCACACATTTCCGTGATGGAAAAGGGAATAATAAATGAGTATAACACAAGGTAATCCAAATCCATGCAGAGTATCAGGAAGGTTGACTGCTTAGCCATCCTTCGGAGTCGACAAAATTCGTGCTAGTCAACTGGTTGACTGTTGCTGCGTTCAGCTTCGTCTCCCAACTCACCCGGAGAGAAGTACCCGACCCAGGTCCATAGCAGTCGTATTCTGAAAATGTCAATTGGGACCTGATACATTTTGAACAAAGGAAAATAGTATAAGCAACCTTTGATACTAATATTGTTAGCCTTCCAAAAGGGACAAATCTTGAGATAAAACACCCTTTTAAGAGAATGGAAGTCTAACTACTTCTTTCTTCTTTTTTAACCAATTACAATGCAATAGTAAACCTAAAACCGAACCTAAAATAGAAACGAAGATAAAGTCTAAATCTGGCCAGTTACTGGTTGACCAAAAGGTACAAAACTGATGTCTATAATGATGTCTGACTACACTAAAATAGATAAAAGTAATAGCAGAAGTACAAATATTTGCACAAGTAGTTTTGATGGGGAGCAAGAAATGACTCGCTTTGGCTCACCAAGTCCATGAGTCTGAATTGAAATTCGTATATTTTTGGTGTCATGATTGATATCGGGATATTTGTTTAGGCTTATAAAAAGTGAGAACCAACTTATTTAACTTTCCCACAAGAATCTATAATATTATTTGAATTTAGAAAAAATCATGGACAAAATTTATATTTAATCCTACTTGTCAATATTAATAGATATTGTGATAGTTTGAAGCGTTTGAGGATCATGCTCAAATTTTCTCTTTGGGTAATTTTTCAAGATAGATTAGCTAAAAGGGCATAGTGAATAGAGAACGCACTCTTGTCCGGCAAAATTCCATGCGTCCCAGCCTCGAGGATTCACAACGTCGGTGAAATTGGAGCGATAGAAGATGACTCTCGCATAGGCTCTCCACGCCCTTCCCAACAAGGCCGAGCCGGAGCCAAACACATTGCACTCCTTGAACACGAATCCACTTGCATCGTCTGGGGTGCTCCTCCCTTGTGCTGTGATGAATCCTATCACTCCAGACCCTAGGGCTCCTCCAAGCACCGAGATTGCACAATTCTACAAAATGGAAAGCAAGACATTAAAAATTATTTCAAGTTTCGAGAAATTATGATAAAAATAAGTTGGCGACATGCAAGAATCAGCACGTACGTCTCTACAAGTTTTTCGTGATATGTCAGAAAGTCAAATAGGTTGGTGACATGAAAGAACAACAAAAGAAGACCTATTTCTTTGACATCCTTTTGAAGATGATTGCAGTAGAAACGATATGCAGCTTTGCATTTGCCTATAAAAATTTATGTCACCTTACGTGTGCGTAAAACCAGACAGTTTTGATAGAATTTTCTAATCTACATAAATGGCAACGTGAGGTTGCTTCTAAGACAATCAATTACCTCGTAAATGGACTGACCACCACCAAATATGAAATCAACAGCTCCTTGGACTGTGCAACGCTTAAAAATAGTGTCGTCCTTTGTCGTCCCACAACGTATCTTGCAAACCATAGAACCCACATCTATGGAACACGTTCTTGTCCCCAGAAACCCTAGCTGCAACTGCTGGAACCCTAGGGTGTTTCTTGTTAATAGGATTATTATATGAATTCTGCGACCAAAAAAAATAAAACAAGTTAGCATATGGTTAAACTTTTATTAAGTCAAAGAACATTACACCACCACTGTTGAATATGCGATGCGTGTGAAAAACTCTATTGAAAAGCCAACTCGCAAATGCTAGCGTTACAATGGTGAGTGATTGTCTAAAAATTTTCGTTTTGCAAGATCAGTGGATATCGACATTAATTCGTTGGATTCTCTTACCCTGAAACTGATGCTTTTAGCAATGATGTTATCAGCCAGAGATGTGAAAGTTGGGCTTTGCACGATGTTGTCGTGGTCGTCCCACACGATCTCCGTCGTCCTCTTCGCTTGTCCCTTGAGGATGATATAAGGCTTGTCCTCTGGTATTTTCACCTTCTCCCTGCATTTTCACATTAGGCAATTCTCATCTCATGTACAACCTTTGCAAGGAACTTTCTGTTTTCCTTCTGGATGAGACTACATGTATCCGACCATGTTACATTAAATGTGAAACTTTAAATATATTATCAAATTTCCTTTCTTTTCCGTGGAATATCTGACACGTGCGGCAGTAAAATATAAGAATTTAGAATTTCCTACGCCTTTACGCCCATTTTTATCTTCATTTATTTCCAAAAGTTGAAGCAGAACTGGATTTAAAGAAGTCCCAGTGGGAAAAGATAGAAAAGTTAGCCGAAGGATACCTGTAAATCCCTTTCTTGATATAGATGCTAACCCACTTCGTATTGTTCGAGGGAATTGAATCGATGGCAGACTGTATGGTGGTGAAGTTGCCAAGCCGCCCAGATGGGTCGACGAAGATCGTCCGGTAAGGTGCCACATTCCCGCTGATCCGCCGGAGCCAATCGCTATCATCCGCAAGTCCTCTGGTGGATTTCGCTTGGAGAAGAAGAATAATCGAACTGAACAGCTTCCATAGGAGAAACATTTTGACCGATCTTGAAGAAGTCATGAGAGTACAGATGGAGAGAGAAGATGAAACAGACAGACTTAACATCACCAGCTGGAGGTTGGATGCTCAATGAAGATGATAAACTCCCTTAAATAGAGCTTAGGATTCAATGGAAGTTTGGCGGGATATATTACTATATAAGTTGTCAAAGTTGGACTCTTGAATGGTCAACGGTCCATTGTTTTCAAATTGTAAAGCCGCATACTATAATCAGAATCTGGTACATGTCAACTATACATCAATACAAGCATATGTTGGTTTGACAAAGGGGCTTTTCGTGTGAAAATCGGCTGACAGAATATTGTCATTTGGGTGCAAAATTGAAGACTGGATTAGTTAGTGAGGAAGACATACGCTGCTTTCATGGGACTTTGTGTGGGAGTTATTTGAAAATATGGTCAACTCAGGGTAACGGTTAGGTCGGGTTGAAGATCATGCACACCCCCTAAATCAATGAACAAGAAAAAACAAATTAAGAGAAAAGACGTCCTAAGATGTCGTGAAAACTAACGGAATGATCGGTATGTATTGACTAGATTAAGGAATGGTAGGTTTTTGTAGCTCAAAAGCGGAAACTTTTTACATAATAAAATTGAAAGACAGCGTTCGCCGTCCCTACCGACATCATTAATTGACATGTGACACCATATAACGTTGGTCTTGTGGAATGGAAGGATGACTCTTGGGGAAACGTAAACGTTGGCTATATGGTGCCTTTCTCTTAAGTGGGATTGGTATGGCTCTTGAAATGACACATATTGTAGTTATGATTGAACTTTTCTATGCCGCAATTATCTGACTACATATTAGGCTACGAGGATGCTGAGAATGGCTTGAGGTGGTCAACTTGTTTTTTTCAATTTCATTACAAGAACCTTCTATGCCGCACCTATCTGACTGCATATTAGGCTACGAGGATGCTGAGAATGGCTTGAGGTGGCCAACTTGTTTTGTTCAATTTCACAAGAACTTTCTATGCCGCACCTATCTGACTACATATTAGGTACGAGGATGCTGAGAATGGCTTGAGGTGGTCAACTCGTTTTGTTCGATTTCATTACAAAAACTAAAATGTAACCCTAATTGAGAGAGAGAGAGAGAGAGAGAGAGAGAGAGAGAGAGAGAGAGAGAGTGAGAGAGAGTGAGTGGACGTCGAACTGTGCAAGTGTCTAAATTGGTAGGTCTGGGGGAGGAATTAATTATGGAGGCTCGCGTTGATTGTTTGCTTATTAAATTCGAAGTGAAGTTACAGTGGTGGGGTTAGTGGCTTGCGATTTAAGGGAGGGTGTCATTCATTTCATAAGCTGCACACAGATATATATTTATAAGCAAAAGATTGTTTCAAGTGCCATAAGTTAGCACAAATGGACACTTAAGTAAAAAAACTTACGAAAGTGACACTTAAGTGCGAAAATAGAAAATAAATGGATCATTTAGGCCCTGTATGTTAACCATCCAAGCATGGTCAAATTCTGATTTTTTGTTCACAGAATCAGTTTGGGTCAAGAATCGTGTTTGATAAAATTTTTATTCCATGGAACAAATTGGGAGTGGAATCAAGAATAAAAAAGTTAATTTTTGTTCTGGGAACAAATTTGAGAATAAAAAATCAACTCTTCTTCTTCTTCCCTTTGGCCATCTTGTGACCGCTGTCCACCCCTTGCCCACTGCTGTCTGCCATTGCCGGCCGCCGTCCGTCGTCCGCCGTCCGCCGGTCCGGTGAGCTTGCCGGAGACTCGCTAGGCCAGGGCAAGGTTCGGCGAGCTCTCCGGTGGCCAGGCGAGCCTCGCCTAGCCATCGGCGAGGCTTGGACTCACCGGGATTGGGCAAGCCTTGCAACGCCTAGTCTCGACGGTGGCTAGGCGAGGCTCGCCCAGCCTCGCTGGTGGCCAGGCAGGCCTCACCCAACCCCGGCAAGGCCGAGCCTTGGCGGGGTTGGGCGAGCCTCGCCCAACTGTCGATGAGGCTCGCCGACAAGGGCCAGCCTTGCCGATGGTCGGTGATGCTCTAGTGAGGTTGCCGGCCACAAGAAGAAGAAGAAGAATAGGAGAAAAAAGAAAAAAAAAAGGAAAAAGGAAAAAAGAAAAAAATTATTTAAAAATTAAAATAAATTGATTTGGAACATAATTAATGAACACGATACCAAACACAATTCTATTCCAGAATCAGAAATTTTGGACAGTTATCAAATGGTTTAAAATGCTTAGAATCAATTCCCGGGAACAGAATAAAAAAGAATCATTTTGATCAGAATCTACTCATGGGAATAGAATCGTTACCAAACGCACTCTTAATGCCACTTTGGCCAAAATCTGGCCAAAATGCTAACATGTCGATTTTTTGGCAAAGTGAGTGCAAAATGGTATCGTTTTGCATGTTGACGTGGCTAGACAATGCAAAAATGATGTCGTTTTAGTGCTGACGTGGTAAAAAATTTAAATTTAAATTAATTTAAAAAAAATTTATTAAAAATAAAAATTAAAAAAATTAAAAAAATTTAAAAAATTTAAAAAATTTAAGCAAAAGGGGAAGGCAGCCCTCAGCTGCCTCCCTTTTTTATTTTTTATTTTTTAAATAATTTAAATAATTTTTAATTTTTTAAATTTTTAATATTTGTATTTTTAATTTTTTTAAATAAAAGTTTAGTTTTAAATTAAATTATATTAAATTTTATATTAAATTTTTTACCACATCAGCACCAAAACGATGCCATTTTACACTCGCTTTGCCGGAAAATTGACACGTCGGTGTTTTGGCGAGATTTTAGCTGAGTGGTACTTAAGTGATCAATTTTTCTCCGATTTTGACACTTGAGTGTCACTTTCAAGTTTTTCCACTTAAGTGTCCTTTTGTGCCAACTTATGGCACTCTAGGGGTCCGCGTCCATATTTACAGTTTGCGGACGATATACAGTAGCCCTTTGGAATAATGGGTCTTTGTTGATCATATAATGTAGCGAGATTATAATTATTTGACGTCTAAAACAAGGGTCTCTCACTTTCTAATGATTATCCGAAGTTTATCACGTCATTTAGTGAATTAATTTTTACAAGAAGCTTTGGCATACTTGTACTTCGCTCAGAAATTTCTCTTTCGAATCATGGACTTGACAGGCAAATGTAATGATTTTGACCAAACAGCCTTGTGCTTCGATATTGACAGACGATTTCACACCACGAAAGGATTAAGCACTTGATGATTGGATTCTGATATTGGTGAACGACGACCAATTGTTTTCATTTCAGGTATGGCATGACTTCCCTTTCACTTTTGGATGGCATCATGCTTACCTCTGGTGTCACTATAGAAAACCCTGCATTGACTGAAAATGATATCTCTAATGATGCTCTCACCTATTAGAGCATGTAGCATTTCCTTTGGTTATGGATTTGCAAATAACTTATTTGCATAAAAGCTCTAGCCAATCGTGTTGTCACTGGTCCCTGTTTTGCCCAAAGTTACCCGACAAAAACCTTTGAATATGTGGATTGATATGGACATCAACAAGAGCTGCGAAGGCCTTTTGTTGATTTTGGACAAAAAAGTAAATGATAAGAAATATAATTGTATGAAGATTGGTGGCAATCGCAGCCAATCATTTAAATTGTGAAAAAGTGAAGATAAAGATAAATTTGCAAAGAGTGCGATGTAACTTAATAACCCACAATCAATGATTACAAATGGTTATTAATAAGATAACTTCCTAATCCTCTATGCTGCTATAATAAGTTACACTATCTACAAATTTCTATTATCTAGTAATACTTATCTAAAAGAAGTTACATATTCAAAAATATCACCACTCGGCAATTACATGTTGATGTTGATGACTTCATCCCCAGTGAAGATTCTCTTCTATAACTAACGTTTGTTATTAGTAACTTGGCGAGTTGTTGATACTTTTTAAGTTGGCGATTATTCTTTTCGTTGATGACTTTCATTGTTGACAAAACTATGATATTATTGACTAATTTGTCACTATTAACCTAAAGTTTGGTCATATTTTGTAAGTCAACATATGCCCATTTTCAAAGAATTGAATGATTTATTGACCATTCAATTATTTCAAAATTACATAATAAAATAGGGGTGAGAATAGTCTAAGTGGGCAATTTCTACCTTGAAATTGAGAACCGTCTACTAAATATTGATTCTGAAAAATTGGAACCAGGAAATGCTTGTTGGTTCATGGATCCACTAAAGAATTGGACTATTAGTTCAGTCTAGTTCTCCAGTGGGTCCATGGAATTGGTCCCAACAAGCTTTATACACTTAGAGTGCGTTTGGTAATGTTTCGTTCAAAATCGTCTGAAAACAAAAATAGAAGAATAATTTTTTAACAGAAGAACGCGCTTTGGAATCGCACAAAATTTATATTCTGAAATAGAATAAAAACATAAACATGTTTGGTAAACTTGTACAATTTTGTTGTTGTTGTTTTTTTTTTTTAATATTTTAAATTTATTTTTCCTTTTTCTTTTATTTTTTTTATATATTTTTATATTTTTTTTATTTTTTTTTATATTTTTATATTTTTATTTTTTATATTTTTTTCTTCCTTTTGGCCAACACCTAATTTTCAAGTGCGTATAAAAGATTTTTTTTTAAAAATTAATTATTTAAAATTTAAAATAGAAAAAACCACAAAAAAGTAGAAATAAAAAATAAAAAGGGACGTGAGGGGGCCGGGTTAGGCTGAATCTGACCTTGGTCCAACCCTCCCTTCCTTATTTCCTCTCTCTCTCGCATATGCGGCCCAGCCTTCCTCTCCTTTCGGCCCAGCTCGCGCCTGAGTCTTCTCCCTCCTCCAGCCATCTTTGCGCCCAAGAAGACCTAGGGAAGGGAAAAAGAAGAAAAAAAAGCATTGAGCAGAAAAAGGAAAAAAGTAAGAGGAAGAGAGAGCTTGAGAGAGAGAGGGAGCTCGAGAGACAACGACTGAGAAGAGAGGAGGCCTCGCCGCCTCGACTCGACGTCGTCCGAGCTGCCGCCGCCCTCCGTCTCAACACAACACTTGCTGATCCTCACTAAG
Source organism: Eucalyptus victrix (assembly GCA_016097545.1). Taxonomy (NCBI): domain Eukaryota; kingdom Viridiplantae; phylum Streptophyta; class Magnoliopsida; order Myrtales; family Myrtaceae; genus Eucalyptus; species Eucalyptus victrix. The sequence continues at coordinate 34,780,215 of CM027837.1, forward strand.
CTACCGCTCTCTGCCCCTCAAGCAATGCTCGCGCCTTCGCACCATTGCCGCCGAAGAGCCAAACATTCGCAAGCACTGCCGATACCAACTTGAGCCACCGCTGTGCCCCACCTCGATGCTAAAAGCCATTGCTCTTGTGCCTATTGTAGCCACGATGACCTCGACGCCTCCCTTCGCTCGTTGCCTGCAACCTGCAGCCGTGTGCACCTCAGCTCGTCGTTAACGCCGCACCAGTTCACCATCGTGCTTGAGCGCCACCCACCTCTACCTGTGATGACCCAAGGCCATCCGAGCCACCGTGCCTCCGCCTCTGCTCCGCTGTGCCTCCACCTGCAGAACCCATGTCTGCCATCGCCCGCTACTACTATTTTGCCACCGTGCCATCTCCAATGCGTCTTAACAGTCACTGAGTCAACGACATTGCCATTGTCGCCGTCAAGCTTGTCGTCGTCACCATCGCCACCTGTCTGCCTAGCGACGCCTCAACCATGAGCAAGGAGAGGGACATCCATTGGGTCGCAGCAGGTAGGGTTTCGGCCCAAAACCGAGTCAGGCGCGGGTTGCCAACTGAGTAGGGTATTTGAGCAATTCGGGCCGGATTTGGGTTGTTTTTGCTTGCGAGCTTGTGGTTTGTTGGTTTGTGGGCTTAGGGCTTCCTTTTTTTAAATAAAAAAATTAGATCGGACTAGGCTTGCACATCAGGCTCATCTCAGCTAGGTTTCTGCCTGGCCCAATTTGATTCAGGTTCGAGCCGTTTGAATCGATCAAAGGCCCTTTTCATCGAACCGGGTCGGACCCAACCCGAGATCCGACCCGAGTCATTTTATTATTTATTTATTTATTTATTTATTTATTTATTTATTATTATTATTATTATTATTATTATTATTATTATTATTATTATTAAAAATATATAAAATGTTTTTAAAAAAATTTGAAAGTTAAAAAAATGTTGGGTTTGGTTGGAAATTGCCATGTTTTGCTAATTAGGCCTTTATTTGCTTGCAAATTAATTATATCGTGTATTTAATTTGCATTTATAATTATGTTTAATTGCACTTGCTCAATTTTATTATAATTAGGATCTTGGTAGCTATGATTGTTACTTTGACACTTGCTTATCCGCATGATCACCTCATATGTTAGTGGATAGGTATAAAATTAATCCAAACTGCTTGACAAAAATCATTTCTTTTAAAATGAACAAAATTAGGTATCGAAAGGGCACTAATTGATTAATTAGTATAATCAAGTCCCGACCCTAGATTCTCTGATTACGTAGGAAGTGAGGTATACTCTCATACCTCACTTGGTTTCTAACCAACCCTAATAAGCTAGTAGCAACTCATTTTTGTGAAATTCTTTAAAATATCCCAATGTCACGTGAGGTATGGGCTTGGGAGAGCCCGCGCCTAATCATGGGCATTAGGTCCATTTTTAGGCAATACTCCTAAACTTGTTCCTTCCCCTCGAGGGATAGGTCGTGACATCAGGCTTGTGAGGGAGTTGGGAATTTAGATCCAAGCAAATCAGTTGTGGGTTTGTACTTGTTTGGAGATGTTTGATGATGGCTTGGTTCTCACACCCTATTAAATATGTATACTAGGTTGGGTAATGTTGTGAATGCTCGTCGAGGTTTGAGGACATAACAATGAGAAATTATAATACATTAATATAAGCTCTTCTGGACAAAGCCATAGCACATTTTGCTTCCCTTGTTACCTTTCAAAAGATCTCGCCCATAAAACTCAAGTATACAACAAAACATGAAACGAAGAACAATTCCATGTCAGAAATATACTTGCAAAACTGAAATCTTATTCAAATTGTACAATATAAAAATCAAGGGAAAATAATAAGGAACGTGATTCCAGTGCTCCACACCAGAAATAAAACAAAAGCAAAACCTCTTTAATAAAACTCAACAACTCAACAAAGCAATCCCTTTTCACTAAAAAAAAAAAAAAAAAAAAAAAACAGAAGCAACGCCTGCTACAACCTCCATTCCGCATGCTCAACAGCAACACCGACTTTGTCCTCTCCATCACCACCACCTTTGTCTTAGCGGTCCTCACCCTCGTTCGCCGGCAACACTAGCAGTCACACCTAACATTTGTTATGTCACAGTCCTCGATTTCTCGATAGCCTCTTCAATGCTAAAACAACTTAGATTCGTTGAAACAAATGTCCGCCATGGAAAGAGCATAGAAACAGCGAAGAGCGCTCGAGCTGCAACGAATGCTAGAGCAGAGGCCTGGAGGAGCAAAATCTAAGAGCGAAGGGCAGATCCAAAATTTGAATGAAGGAGAGGGAGAGAGAACGTCTTTGTTGCAGAGAGGAGGACATCCATTTTTTTCTCCAGAGATGGATGGAGAGAGGATATGAGCGAGAGAGAGAAATAAATGTGTGCAGGCTGTTATGTGCAGGTCTAGTGATAGGGGAAATTAAAAAAAAAAAAAACATTGTTTTGCGGGAGAAGAACTACTTCTACGAGAAAATCTTCAGTGGCCCCAACACCTCCACAGAGCACTTCATGACTCGTCGGAGACCACACTAACGTGGTGGTCTAGGACCACCAAATATTTTTTCACAGATCTAGGGCCAAAAGGAAAACATGATTAAAGAGGGAATATATATCACTTTCATGTGAAAAGCATGGAAAACCATATCCTATTCCCCGCCCATTTCAACATTCAACAACCCACCTCGATGAATCTGAGACTTTGCATAATGCACCCGAAACTTTCAAGTATTCCCGAATTTGTACATTATCGCCAATCATATTAATGATCACGCATGTAATATTCCAGCGATTTCATTTACTTTTTCCCAAGAATTTTCAAAACACACTTCCAAAAAGTAGGTAACGCCGCTTTGGCCATTGGGTGGTCATCTCGTCCCGTGTTGGGAAGATGTTACTAAGCAATTTTAATGATCTATGTTAGCAATGACCCTTGGACATTTTCTATATCATCAAGAGAGAAGATCTAAATTTTGGAGAGCTAGCGGAACTGCGAGGACAAGCATGTCAGTCTCAGATTTTTGATACCTAGGTGAACCAAGTAGTTATGATTTATTTAGAGTAATTCAAAATGGGCGAACATCCTTATTAATGCCTAGAAGTAATTAGTTATCTTTCTATATTCCCTTAATAGAATGATACAATAAGTTGCATTTATCATGAGTTGAGATCTCAAAAGATTATTATCTCGGAAATCAATGATTCGATCACTTGTTCAAATTTTAGCAATTGGGTTCAAAGCGCTTTAATCAAGAATTATCCACCAAAGATTTAAAACTAATCCATTCATGAGATTTGGACGATATGCCATTAAAATATAAAGAAAATGATTACAGTGAAGAACCCACGTTGCACTTGTTAATTCACCGGGTTGGGATTGCCAAGGCGCAGGTACAGTAACCACGTGGGCGATCCGCGGTGATTTTTTGGCTTCTAGTCGTTTTTGCTGTTTTCCTCTTGCCTCAATTGGCAATAGAGAGACTATCTGCCTGTTCCGAGTACACATGAGCCCAATTCACATGCCGAATACGGGTTCACATGGACCCCACCTGATCTACAATGGGGCCTGCGGTTGGCTCGCTGGGAGGGCCCATGCAACGCGTCCCCACCATCACAGCGGGGAGGCTGGAGGTTGACTTTCAGCTGGGACTCGGTGTTGGCCGATCTTTCGATCTTCTCCTCCCGTCTTCCTCTCATCTCCTCCAGCTCTCACTCTCGCTCTTTCTCCCATGGTAAAGAAGCTCGTGCACTACGTAGTGGTATCGACATATCTTCTCTCTCTCTCTCTCTCTCTCATATGGTTTCTGTCAGTCTATAGTGATGAACGTCGATTGAACGTTAGGCTTACGGTTGTGGTCGTGAAGATCAGCTCTTCCGGGATTGAGGTGGCATCGTTTACTCGTCCGTAGCTCATCGTCGATCCCTTTTGCAGGTCGACGCATTCACCGAGACCGTGTTCAATGGGAACCCCGCGGCGGTGTGCTTCCTGGAGGAGGAGGAAGAGAAGGACGTGGAGTGGCTACAGGCAGTGGCCAGGGAGTTCAACATCTCCGTAACTTGCTTCCTGACTAAAGTAGCGGCCTCGGGGACGGAGGACTCGAGCCCGAGGTTCCGCCTCAGATGGTTCTCTCCCGTCACCGAGGTGAGTTCCGAATCTCTGTTGGCTTATCAGCATGATGGACTTGCTCGGTATTTTTCTTATCTTATCCCGGACTTGAAAATGAATGGAAATGCCTGGATGGTGCCTCCCTCATTGCCCAAAAGCACGTGACTGTATATGTTTTCACTTGTTTAGCCTTCCAAAAATTATTGCCTGAATATAGTATTGTTTTCCCCCAATGGATTGGAAATCTTTTTGGCAAACTAAACAAATATGACAAACAAAAATTTATAGCTCAATACAAAAATATGTTAGAAGAAAACTATTAAATGTTGATAAGTTACTCAAATGAGAGTCAGCATTCGAATATTAGTTGCTAATTTAATATGACAAAAGTGTTTTTTTTTTTTGTCAGAATAATTTGACAAAAGTTCAGAGAAGTTGGGAAGTCACAAAGTTCGTAATTTAATCCAACAAAAGTTTGGGAAGTCACTTCAACGTGGACTGGTAATTTTATACAAGAGTTCGTAAACTTAAACGATTGGTAGCTTATGCAAATGAAAATTAGTAAGTTTTACAAACTATTAAAAAAAATTGTAATTTCATGAAAGTATGTAGATTACTTATGTGGGAAAAAAAATGTTTCTAGTCATTTTTTGACTTAAAGTTTCTTGGCGCATATTGAGTAATCAATATGGGAAAAAATATCCAAATTTTCAGGCACACAATAAATTTCTGCTGCTTGGAAAGTCTTCTTTCCCCTTTTTCAATAATTAATTCTTTATATGAGATTGGTAACTGCATGAAGAAGATCGGCTCGCTCACATGAGATTAGGCTGTTTGAGTGTATTGGTGGATTCCAGCGTCTTTGAGCGCGGAATATACGCATCGTTCTCCAGTTTTCTGAGTCGTTTATCGATCTGATTGGGATCGAAACAATCGGATAGCTCCCTTTACTCGTCAACATCAAGTTGAATTTTTGCAATTTTCATGCAAATCATTGGATGGTGGCACCTGGATACCATATAAATACGAATCTCCTTTTAGGTTAACCTCTGTGGTCATATTATCTAATCACAAACTTGACCTTTCAGGTTGATCTCTGCGGTCATGCGACGCTAGCTGCTGCGCACACTCTCTTCACATCTGGGATGGTAGATTCTGACACCATCGAGTTTATGACATTATCCGGAATTCTGACTGCCAAAAGGGTTCCCGAAACGAAGTCATCCCACATTTTGAAGATAAAAGATGGTGATGTGCCCGGGATATGGATTGAATTGGAATTTCCTGTAGTCCCGATCGTTGAAGATGATGCCGAGCGGATTTCATGTGTCTCCAAAGTTCTCAATGGCACTTCCATTGTTGAAATCAAGAAGACAGCAAAGGGGGACCATTTCGTAATTCCTCAACTGTGACGTGATCATTTTCTTTTCCCCATAAATACTGTTTTGAGTACATTGAACCCCTTGCTTCCTCTTTGAGGCAATCGTTTTCATTCTGTTGATTCCAGGATTTGTACAGCAACAGCTGGCATTGAGCTGATTTTCATTAGGAAGAGAGTATTTACTTCCTTCATTTCTAATTTCTTCTGCTTATTTTCGCAGATTGTTATCCCGTCGGGGAAAGAAGTTGAAGAATTTCAGCCCCAGTTTGACGAGATACAGAGATGTCCTGGGAGGGGTATTATCATCACAGGATCAGCTCAGCCAGACTCGGGATTCGATTTTGTCAGTCGATTCTTTTACCCAAAACTTGGGGTGAATGAGGTATTAAAGTTCATACCTTGGAAAGTTTCTTGAAGTATCGATCATAATTAGTTATTCAATTGTCCGATTAGCTGGTCATATGTCGATAGCTGTGTTCTATCAACCAATTTTATGCTCTTACCGCAAACCTCTGAATGAATGATCTACTTTCCACGATCCTGTATGTGGCAGTGCACACTGTGCTTTGGCACCTTATTGGAGTGAAAAGCTGGGGAAAAAGGATCTCGTTGCCTATGCTGTAATCTCTCTCTCTCTCTCTCTCTCTCTCTCTCTCTCTCTCTCTCTCTGTCTTTGTTCATCCACACATGCTTGTGCCCATGTCTTTGCCCTTTTGAATGCCCATGTGTTTTGGTTCTCTCGTCTCTCAAATGGTATGTAAATGAATGATTTTCGATGGCCTCATCATTTTCACGTCTTGCAGGCATCGCCCAGAGGTGGAGTAGTGAAGGTGCACTTGGACGAGCAGAACCAGAGAGTGATATTGCGCGGGAAAGCTGTAACTGTAATGAGGGGCTCTCTTCTTGTTTGAATTTCTAGCGCTTCTTCTTCTTTCTGGACTTAAAGCACGTGAAAATCACTAAGTGAGAAGGAATTGAAATAAATGAGCTTATGTTGTGGGTTCAATGGTACCGATTGGAATAATGTGAAATACATGAGATCGCATCCTTTCCTGTATGACAGGTTCTTAATTTGCTTGCAGTGGAGAGTGAACTGAATAAGTGTTGACTGGATCCGTCGTTTCATTCCCAGAGGACACTGTCTGCAGAATTCTGTCTGCAGAAGAAGTGCATATTTGATTGACATAAGTGTTTATCAGCACGGCTGGGAAAATAAACAAGTGACTAAAAGCCTCCATTGGACCAAGATATCAGTGACTCATAGTTTCTGTTCCCGTAGAAACTAACTTCCTGCAAATTCATCCTTCGAGTAGTAGGATGGCCATGTCATTTCCTATACTTGATGTGGAGTCGGGTTGTGAATTGCAGCTACACTAACATGTACATGTAAGTTTGCACATGAAAGTTTCTACTCTCATTGACAATTGGTCTACGAGATCCGTAATGTTTTTCAATGCAGACGGTACAATTGAATTAGTAAAGCGAGTGAGTCTAGATGTGACTCTACTATAATCTTGCAATCAAACAGAACACAAGAAGAGCTGATGGCAAATGAGGCTTTAAAAGCTCTAAATGATCTTTATGGTGTGATAGCCTGAATTTTCAGAATTTGTTTTCAATTAAATAAATCGGGTCTTTCATCGACGCACTAATAATGCTATTCTTTGAGCTGATCACTCACGAGATAACTGGACTATCTAGAGAAGTAATTAAGGAATCTAAATGTATTGGACTTGAGAATTTGACTAGGAATTAACCGCTCGACTGTGTTAATCTGCAAAGGTCATTACAACACCATCAAAAATCGATCAAAGACTAGAGATATGTCAATTTGATAGAGAGATGTGATTAGTGTGTGGGTAATTCCACCTAATTGCAAAATTTTCATCAAACGGCACTAGACCGATTTTTCTATCATTTTTATACATGATGTTCATATTTGAAATCTCGAGATTTTCACAACAATCGAGAATCACTAATGTATCAAAAATGTACGTTGTGGCTCGAAAATAATCGACTATGGGTTAATTGCATTAAAAATTCCTAAAAGCTACCCGGTAGATTAGGATGCGCTAAATCATGTCAGATTGAAATTAACCGTGAAATTGAACTCAATTTCAGAGATTGAAAGTTCTGTCATGTCATGATTTAGTTTAGGAATGTCAACTCATTTTCCGAAGAATTTTTGGAGATTTCGGGATTTTTATGGATAATCGATTCGGACGTTGCGAAAAAATAACGAAAATTCGGATGGGTCAAATTAAAGGAAATTTGGACTTCCAAGCCGAGCCTTTGAATGTTGGGGATTTGCAGAAAATTGTATGGGATTTTTCTTCATTGAAATTGAACCTCAATTTGGGGAATTGAGTGAAGAAATGGAACCTAAAGTGATGAAATTCGGTTTTGGCAAGGGGCTGGAATTTTTGGCTTCAATTTGGATTAATTGTAGAAATTCTAATTCGAGAAAGAATAGGGGACAAAGAGGATAAACATGCGGACATTTGGGGGGTGCAACATTTGGTTTAAGTAGGATTATTTATGGGAAATTAGTTCAAGAAAGTCTTAGGGGAACATTGCATTTAATTAAATGGCTAAGGCTTGCTGAATTTTCTTCCTTCAAGCGCAGCTTCTTCGGCAAGATTTGCCAACTGCCTTGCGTCGCTTTCATGATCTCCTTCGGCTCATCCGCTTGCCCTTATCTCCTCTGTCTCTGCCTTGCTTTTCATTTTGATTCATTCACCTCGCCACCGAAGCAGGCCGTCCCTCTCTCTCTCCGCCAGCACCGTTCGAAGCCGCCTGCTCCCCACCATCATTTGTCCTTTGGTCAATTTGTTGACCCATCGTCACGCCTGCAGCTTCCTCTCTTTGCAAGTGTTTCCTTCGAAGACACCTGCCACCATCCGCCAAAGTTCCCATCAGACGAACAGCCCCTCTCCAACTTTGCCTCTGATCTTCGATCCACGAAGACCACCGAATCAACCGTCCCCTGCATCTTCCTCTTTCACGTGTCTCCAGGCCCGCGTTTCATTTCCCTGCAGCTGCTTCACGCGGCCTCGAAGTCCCGCTGCCGCATCCAGTCAGCCCAGCAGCAACCAAAAGCCCCCATCGTTGACCCTCTCCACTGACTTTTTTTTGCTTCCAACATCAACATCGAAGCCGCATCTTGCTGCCAGGCGTCTTCCACCGTCAACCGAGCAGCCACGAAGTTGATTCCCTAATTCATCAGCCCACGCATTTTCAGCGATCCAGCCCGCAAGCCCATTTGAAGCCCAACCTAGCAGAATTCGGTCCATCTTCACGCAAGCCAGCCCACGAATTTTTCTTGCTCAGCCTAGTGGATTTCAGCCCGTGTCTTCAGCCCATACGAATTCAGCTTGGCCCATTTCCAGCACACATCTCAGCCTAGTCTTAAAGCCCGCAAAGCAGCTCAAGCCCAAGCCAAGCCCAGCAATTTACTGTGGGCTTACAAGGCTTTTTGGCCTGATCCAAGTATCCACCGACGCCATCGAAAAGTTCGGGTTTTGGCCGTTGTCCCGTCGTTGTTGCGGTGAACCAGTTTCTGCAATAAACCGGTGAGTTTATGCACCAAACTCTTCTTAGTAGGCTAATAATGTTTAAGGGGTGTTTAGTTTAATTTAATTAGGAATTAGATGGTTAGTTAGATTAAATTAGTGATTTAATTATACATTTATGCATGTTAGGTGGTTAGATTAGATTAAGTGAGGTCTAGATAAATTGTATTATTTATCTAGAAGGGTTTAGTAATTTTCCGGGCTCATATCTGTATTTAATTTAGTGATTTTGGCCTAGGTTGGTATTTTTAGAATTTAAATTGAAGTATATAATTAATTTTATAAATTAATTAATTATTAATTATTTTTCTGGAAATTAGGCCGGGATGGTTGGTAACCGAATTTCGTGATGATTGCAATGACGTGGTTAATTTATGCAATTGAGTGTTAAATTGTGCAAATTGAGTGATGATTGGAAATTTGAGTGTTTAATTCCAAAATTTATGAATTTCCAATATTTATTTAGAAAATTCCAGGTGTTAGATTTTAACATTGAAAATGGTTTTACTTACTATATAAAATAGTGAGATTTTAAATTTGAAGATATCAATTTTTCTGGTTCGAGTTGATTGTGTAACAACACACGACTATTTTACCATGTATTTCTAATACAAAGAAAAATGCCAGGTTCACCATTTTAATTGAGACATTTGAGTGCAATGCACAGTGCCCTGGGCCATAATTGAGTGATCATGTGTTGGTTAAGAGAACCCGTCCCGGGCTGTTAAGTTAGACGGTAACCCCTATATGGGACACCCCTAGACAACAGGAAGCTGGTCGTGGTAGATTCTGGACCCTATGCTTCTTTGGGAGAGCCATCTAATGGAGACGTGCCGTGCTCAATAGGGTGAGACGATACCTGGCTATGCCATAAGATCGCCGAACTGAGAATAGGCTGTGCTATATGTCGAGATCAAATTAGGAACGCATGATAAATTGAGTTGAATGTGTCGGATTGTATGACAAAATTGTGTGGCACGGTATGAGACGTGTCATAATAATTTGGCCTTATAATCAGGACCCATGTACTTATTTGAGATTAAGTATTGCGTTCCAATTAATTGAGCTTGAATGTTGCTTTGGTTTGTGATATGAATTACATTGATCTACAGGGTGAATCTGAGACGAGGTAAGTCTCCTTATTTGTTTGATTGTGTGGTTAGGATGTTTCTTGGCGTATTTCCCTTATAATCGAGGTTTAGAGTGTGAACTCACTTTATATTTCACCCCGTCGTGGGCTTAAATTTTTAGGGTCGTCAAGTGGAGGACCTAGAGTCGAGAGGAGATTATCAGAAGTGTAGTTAAGTTAGGACCGCTTCTTTTTGGAAAGCTAGTCTTTGTAGTATTTTGGTCATAGACCTTGTACATGACTCAGTATGTATATAAATGTGTGTTTTGTTTGTAAATCTGTTGTCCTATTTTTCTATCCTGAAATGATTACTGTCAGGGATTTATTATTCGCTTCCGCATATGCATTAAAATGAAAAGGGTTGATGACTCGTCTTGGGAAGTTGCAAATTTTATCGATCAGAGAGAGATGGGCACGCACTCGGGATTTGGGGCGTGACATATGGCCTAAAAGAAGAAGAAGAAGAAGGTGAGCGAAAATAAAGTAGTTTATGCCATGCAAGTCTAGCCTTGTTAAGGCAATCACGAAGCAACAAAATATGAGGCTTAAGTAGGGCAAAAGAAACTTCGAATAAATCAAATGGAGATTGTGACAGACATCCTGCCGCTACACTTTCTGGTCCGGAGTTGGAACCATTGTTGCTTGGGTGCTGTGATAGTGAGCGCATCTCCGCTCATGGCAGCAGTAGAGTCACTTGCCCTAACATTCTTAGGAAGGATCATCTGGATCTTATTGTTTGCCACTTCGCTTCGGTCGCATGAGATACAAAGCAACTCACCATTGATGATCTCAACCTTAAATTCGTCCTTCCTCAGTTGTGGAAGCTGTAGGCGAAAGACATAGTCGGTTGCAGTCTTTTGGCTCTCGACCAACTCATCACGAGAGAATGGATCGCTGCAAAAGAAACCGCCCGCTTCATGGTCATGCCATTCTATTCTTATGATACGAATTGATCTCTTTAAGAGCCATATCCGAAGTGGGCAATCCATTGGAATGGGATTCGTAGTTCTTAAATATGGAGTCAGTAGCTTTGCTGAGATTACATAGATAGCTGCAGTCTAAGGCCCCTGCACTCTTTAAGGCAAGTTGGCAACCTTGTAGTTGAGTATCTGATTCCCACTAAATTAATGAAGATTAGTACAAAGGACCGTAAAGATTTTAGAGGACCATGGCCACTTGTTCTGAAATTTTAAGGTGTCAGATCAAGGCAAGTGTTTATATCTTTAAGGACCGGGAAAGATTTGAAGTCATAATCTAATGCTCTCATACCTTGTAAAGATTGTTTGGCACCATTATCTGCTTTTTTAATAGTTATATAGTCGGAGAAAAACATGGTTTAATATTTATGTATACTACCAAGGACTAGGCCAACTTATGATCTAGTCATCTACGCGTGATCTAGCGTCGGAGGAAAGCTCGCTTTAATTTCTCATTCTAAAAGATGAACACATAGATTAATTTAGCTATTAAATTAGGCCCACCCTATTTCCACCCCCTTATTGGTTCCCGACACTTCCTATAATTGACTACATTAATCATTGCAAGTCCCACGCATGATCTAGCGTTGGAGGAAAGCTCTTGACGCCCGCTATCACATTAAAACTCACCTACATCACTTTCAAACAATTTTTTTCACCCTAGCTGATTCAGCCGATTCATCCACACTCGCTACATTTCAACGTTTCCTTCATGTTTCTCCTTCAGGCTCACAGCGATATTGAGCATCAATCTCGATCCATAACAACCTCCACAATTCACAAAGCCAAACCAAAATATATATCATAAATCGATTTTACAAATCAAAACACAGTCTTTCTACAACTTGGCTCATTCACCACAAATACTTTCATAAAGCATTTCTCATGTCATTTCAAAACTCATTTCTTAAATTGAAATATATTTCATATACATTTTCACAGTATATTTCATAAATCAAGTTCACAAATCAAGACACACAAACACACACACACACACACACACACACCCACACGCACGCACGCACGCACACAACCTTTCGCAATAACTTTCCAAAAACATTTGGCAAATCATTCACAAGTACCAAATTGTAGTAAATGCTCAATCCATATTCTATGCAACAAAACATGCTTTCAATTACTTATGATACATCAAATCTCCATAACTTTCAAGACATGAGTTTTCAAACTCATAGAATAAATAGTATCACTCATTTGGGAAAGTCAAAAATCAACCACAGTGATCACTCGAGTCGACATACTCAAATTCCTCACAAATAACTAAAAGACAATATCAAAAGACCAAGTAAAACAATATTCTAATGAACGACGTAACTGTACTATGCCTATTTGTCAATAAAACAATACCTACACACCAACGAAAAGCTTGCCTCTAGCAGAAACCTATTGTTGTTCGTGAGCCATGTTAAATTTCATTGCGCCATATCTTCCTCCATAGAATTCCGTTTCAAGCCAACTTATAATCCTTTGAAAGCCATTTTGACATACTATAAGAACCCCAACTTAGCCACCCCAAGACCTTGTCGGAAATGACTGAAATTTGGCTCAAAATTTACTATTCAAAACTCTGTCCAGAATGCACGCTAAACTTGAAAATTCCATTCTAGGCAAATCACAAGGTCAAATTGAGATCCGTTAAATGCTATAGCTTCATAATATCCTAAACTATCATTTCTATAAAAAAAAAAAAATACACCACCTGAAAGCTCCCCAGTCAAATGCAAAAAGTCATAATCGACCTAAAACCGAATTTCCAATCCTAGACAATTCCTTTGAATAGACGATTAGGGGCCTCGATCACTTACCAACATTGCAAAACGGATTTAAGTCAGCTTAGCGATTCATACAAATCATAAGTGCATTTAAATTTTCCCCTTTTTTCTTTCTTCTTTCTCCTTTTTCTTCTTTCTCAATGAGGCCCTTTTCTTTCCCCTATTTTTGCTTTGACTTTTAATAATATTTAAAAAATATTTTGAATTATATCGGTTTTCTTTTCTTTTCATTATGTTTCTTCTTTTTTTTTGGGGGGGGGGGGAGGGGGGACTTAGGGCCACAGGAGTCTCTAGCCAATTCTCACTTACCACAAGGGCGAGGACCGCACACCCTCACTTTGGCTGATGAGGACGTCTCAGCCCTTGCCTAGCCCTCACCTGCCACAATGAGGGCCTACGAGCCCTCACATAGTGGCCAATGAGGACGTGGTGGCCTTTACCCAGCAAATAAGCACTGCAACACCCTCACCCAATGCCAACAAGGGTTGTTGACCCTAGATCAAAAAAGAAAAAGAAAAGTAAGGTAAAGTAAAATAATCATAATAAAAACATAAAAACTATAAAAGAAATTCAAAAAAATATGAAAATATTATTTAAAAATGTTTAGGTCTGTACCAACCGTGCTATATAAGATGATTGGTGTCCATATCAGTAATTCCCTATCAAAATTGACTGGATAAACTCAATTGACAAAACTTGAAAAGATTTAGAACTAAATTAGTATAAGTGAAGGTTTATGATTGAATTGACATAAATGTAATAGATTTATAACATTTTTTTTTATAATTGTCCCGTATAAAACAGTCACATTTAAAACACATTAAGTGCTATTGCATGAATTGCAGTGTTGCTTCTCTCATTATTTCCCCAATAGTGACTAAGACCAAAATCACAGGCATGTTGCTTAGATTTAGGAAATCAAGGCCTATTTGGAAATGGATCGGGTTAACGAGCGCCAAAAGGCGCTTGCTAAAAACCAAAAGATGTAGAAAGAGCAACTGTTGATGCACATTAGAAAATTTAATTGATACTTCTTTTTTGTTTTTGCCGAACCAAGAGGACAAGGAGGGGCGAGTAGCGGTGACTATACCCACTTGATGTTACCTTAAGAAAGTATCGCACGGGCTTGATTGTTGGTGTTGATCCCAAGCAACAATCGGGCTTGGACGGGAAGATGCAGTGGCTGCCAGAGCTAGCTGTTGCTTCGACCACCATGATTGGAAGGAGATGAAGGCTGGGAGGTCAGGTGCAATGCGGCGGACCACTAGCGTGAGGGTTGGAACTAGCGACGATGAGCGGCCGCACGCGAAGAAGAGGGAGGAAGGAGAGAGCATAGGAAGGTGAGGGAGAGACATTTTTAGAGAGATTTTGATGTGCGGATAAAAATGATCAAATGAACACCCTTAAGGTTTTGAAGGGAAAAACCTTATATAGTCTTGATTTAAGATCAAATCTCGACCATTGGTTTGATCCGACAGTCGAAACCTGATTGCATGGCTTAATTAAGCTCATTAGGGCTTAATTCTAATCAAAATGTGTCCCACAATTGATCGGATGGTGTTGATGCACAAAAAACAAGAGTTTAAATGCAAATTGCAATGACCCAATTAGGGGCAATTTTGTAATTTCTCGAAATCCAGGGTTATTTTCGCAAAATTTAGAAAATTAAGGGATGTAGGAATAAAGTACACATGACAAGGAGTTGATGAGTGATCATCGGTGATTGAGAATCGATCGACAAAGGACAAAGTCGGCCTCCTTTGCTGGCAACGAGTCAGACTTGTTGGATTAGTTCAAACTAGTTCAACTGGTTCTTAGTTAGCTTAGGCTGGCTGGTCTTTGGGGGCTAAATTTTATGCAATTTAGTCCCTCACTAATCAAACTTGGGGAGCTAAATTTTATGCAATTTAATCCCTCACTAATCAAATTGAAAGGAAAACTTAATGAACTTGGGGAAAAATAGTCCAAATCTAAAGAGATTAGGCAAATCAAATCACATAAATGTGATCCATTGATTTTGTATTGGCCTAATTACTTGATTATCATGAAAAATAATGGACCTATACCATGGGTACACATAACTGGACGTCATAGGCCAAATCAAACAATTCCACATAATTTCTCGATTGAAATTACAAATTAATTGAGATTGAATTCAATTAATATTGTAGGACACATAGTTGACTAATTGCCCATGCTTCGGATAACCTATCGTACCCAAATTTATTTCAAATTGATGTCACGACTGTTATGCCAAAAATGAATCAAGGTTTAATAATGATATTGAACCTTGATTTGTGAAATTAATCCTTAGTCTCAAATGGTTCAACTCGAATTTCTTAAATTGAAGCTCATTAACTTGGTTTCCTATATTCAAGAAGGTTAAATTCCTCAAATTGAAAAGTTCTCAAGTGAATCTCTTAAAATGGACCTTGGATTTACACATATTTCAAGAAAATGAGTGAAATGAAAGTGTCTATTTGCAAATCATAAAAAAAATTGATTCAAACTAAAAATGGAAATTCGCCTTTCGACACGACTATTCTTGAGATCAAAAAGCATAATTATGACTGAAATGAAAGTAATTTTATTTTTGGCCAACTTTGAACCTAAAAACAAAAAATTGGGAAAACAAAGTTTTTAATTGATTTTTGGAAAAAAAAATTACACTAAGTTAAATTGAAACTAAAATGAAGTGCTTTTTGTGGATTTTTTTATTTTTTATTTTTTAGTTAAAAGTTTGACCAAATGTCAACCATTTAGTTAACTTTTCCTAAAAAGTTGATTTGCATGCCAAATTTTTAAAATTTTTGAAAATTAACTTGGCTAAAGTAAAATTAAGACCATTTAGCATCTTTTTGTACAAAAAAAACCAACTTTTGACCTAGGATTGACTTTTTGGTCAAGAGGTTGACTTTTAGTCAAAGGATTAATAAAAAAATCAATCCAAAAATTAACAATTTGATTTTTGGGTTTTTAATGAAAATTAATAGGAAATCAATGACGAAGCAAAAGAAAGAAATGAAGAACAACACTTTTTGATTGAGAAACAGTTCCGTTGTGATCGTAGGGAAGAGAGTGTTTAGAGAGAGAAGCTTTGTGAGAGAATGTACTTCTATTGCTCAAATGTTTAATGATACAATTGAGGGGAAGAGTGCCCCTATTTATACATGTGAAGATCCACTCTTCTCAACTACCTTCTATCCTATGAAATATAGCACTACCATCCACCTCATGAAATATCTTAAATACACACAAACATTTTCAAGAAGTAGTTCAAAGCTTATTCCATTCCCTAGGATCATTCTTGCTACTTCGAATCATGAGAAACTCAGGATCGTGACATTCTCCCCCATCCAATTGAGTGAGGCCCTTGGTGCTCTCAACCCAAAGTCTTTCTCTTGCCTTAATTACATCCTTCTCTTGGATCGTTGGTTCCCTTGAATGTTGGCGATTCTTCTGTTTCTAATGATGCTCGGTCTTTCTCCTCTTGACTTGTTGGCTAGGCTACTATTGTATCCCAACTCATTCCTTAAGCAACTCATTATTTGGTATGGCCATTTACATGTTGCTTGGCAAGTTGTCCACTTCTAGCAAAAGCACATAGATTGTAGTTTCGTAGGTTGTCCCAACTCCACCTTCGACTCATCCAAAGGTTCTGTTTTTGTGACACCCCTCGAACGGCCCCCGATCTATTAGGATCGCCACAGTTCACTTACCTTTCACTTTCCCTAATCACATGTCACTTTAATACCATTTCAATTGTAGCGGCTCCATACAACCTAGGGTTTACATCTTTTAGTTCGGTCCCTTGCGTAGTTCATATAATGGAAGCATATCTAACAACTCCCTTCTCTATGTTCAGAAAAGGATGCACACCAATTTAGACATTTATAGGTAAAAGCCGAACACTTTTATTTACTTAAACCAGATGGACATCATTCATCGGTACATCAAAATGCCGTAGTCTTCTATACTCGGCTATACTTCAAAAGATGACCGACATCTTCTCCAACAGTCGTATACTTAAAGTCCATCGATTAGTGTTGGCGTTCAAAAGTTTCTTCCTTTGCTCTCCTCCTCCTCGCAGTCATATCCAACCACTCGATCCATCTACCAATGGCAGGGGCAATAGAGGTATCTTATCTAGTCTGAAATGTTAGTCCCCAAATGGGGTAAGTACAACCACTCAGTAGTAAAGATCCACCAAACTACACGATGCGTCAGATAGAACAATCAAGGTATCATGAGTAAAGCACATATCATCTATGCATTCGAGCATACCTCACCATACATCCATTACCATCCAATGTGCATATACCACCATGCACTTATACATATATCATCATGTAGCCATGCATATTTCACAATGCTGGTGTATATACCACCATACACTTGTACATATATCATCAAGCAGCCATGCATATACCACCATGCACTTGTACATATATCATTAAGCAGCCATGCATATATCACCATGCAACGTGCATATACCACCATGCACTTGTACATATATCATCAAGCAGCCATGCATATATCAACATGCATATATCACCATGCAACGTGCATATACCACCGTGCACTTGTACATATATCATTAGGCGGCCAAGCATATATCACCATGCAACGTGCATATACCACCATGCACTTCATACTTGCATTTCCATGAGTCTCATCCCATGCCATATGCACACATCCATGCGCATGATTCAATTCTCAATTTTATCTTTCACAAGGATCTCATCATTTTTCTTTCCAAAGACCAGTGTTTGCATCCCTCATTTATCGCTCGCACCCAACCTAGCATCGTGAGGAGCCTCCGACACACACCTCTAGGCATTTGGCACACACCTCCGGGCATTTTGTATCCCACCTAGCATCACGAGGAATCTCCGTGGCTCGCCATGAAAATGGTTACCCCTACCCTCCGAGCATGTATCATAATACAACCCCTCACGCTCCAGGCATGTATCATAATATAACTGGGCATCCCGACACTCCCGGGGAAAACCTTTGGGCATGTATTCATAATACAACCAGGCATCCAAAGGGCATCAACTCATTCGAACCTTTGGGCATCCCGACTCCCGGGGCATCGTCGATTCACACCTCTGACAGTATTATTATTATCACAATGTATATTCACATATATGTCTTATTTTCAACATGGCATTTGATGCAACAATATCAAAGGTCTAAACTAGTTTCTTTGATGTCATATGATACACCAAACATCACCATATATGTAGTACACATAACACCCACGATATCGCATTTCATAAAGCAGTTCATTGATTTTTGAAAATAGAACCAATTTTCAGGTAAAACATAATGCACCTCTTTAGTAAAATTTTTTGGTAAATTAGTAAAAATCTCAATAAATTATGAAAATTTAGCATGAGGTAAAAAAGATCCAAATGAAGATATTTCATGAAGAACACCATGTAAAGAAAGTTCTACATCAATCACATAGATCCACACATCACAGCAAAAGAAATTCCAGCACCACTTCTTGCACAGTTTTGGAAATAATTTCGATTAAGATCTTAAATGAAATTCAAAAATTCTGAGATTTTGATATGTTATATATGAGATCTAGAGGTAAAATTCTCATGAAGAAATATAAGTCTGATTCCTTCTGGATTAAAAGCTATAATTTTTATAACTCTCCCTCCCTAACTCTCTGTTCACTGTCCAGATTCACCCCTTTCAAAGAAACTCATTTTCCCACCAATTATTGTCCTTTTATTCCCAAATTTTAGTATGTTATTCCTCAAGATGTAGCCTACAAGTTTCATCAAGGACATAAGATCAAATTTCAACCAGATAATTTTATAAAATTCACAGAATCGCACTAGATCAGCATAACTGTTTCCAGATCTACTTTCTTCAAAGAAAAATGGTTTCACCAACCTATAATTGTTAATTTCATCTCAAATTTTGATATGTTACTCTCCAAGAAGTCCTTTACAAATTTCATCAATAAGTCGAAGTCAGATTCCAACTATAACATCACATGCAACTCATGAAATCACCAAAGGTCAGACTGTTTTTCCCAGAAACAGAATACTAGGCTAGAACACAACTTCGAAATTTCACACTTCGTCCACATCCGAGATTCACCAAGCATCACACACCAAACACAACAAGCAAAGGGTAGATCAATGGACTCTACTTGCCTCTAATCCAAGAAAAACACAACAAACACAACGGCGGGGCAAGGCGGGCTTGACGGCAACTAGGCGCATGCATGGCGGGACTTGGTCTTCCTCTTCCCTCGCCGAAGCACCCACAAACCCTCTCTCTCTCCCTCAGCTCACCTCCCTTTCTCTCTTTCCCTCTCACTTCCGAAACTCCCTTCCTTTTTGCTCTTTGATTAACAATTTATTTCTATTTTTGCATGTAATAGACAAGTGTTCTCATGAGGAGAACAAGTGGCTAAAAGGAGAGATCAAGTGGAGGCAAAATTGAAGACAAGTGTTGGAGGACATGCACTCCCCCCTCCCCTTCTTGGTCCGGTCGACACCCATGGGGGTCTTTGGGCTTGCTTGGGCTGGAAATCTTGGGCCCAAGAGTCCTTAAAATAAAGCCCAAAATTATTCTTATTTTTTATTAAGCATTTTATTTCTACCGAATTTAATTTAATATCCCAAAAATTAAATTGCTTCCTATACAAGTATATACTCAAAATTCTTGCATGCCGTCCAACATCCTCAAAGTTCTAATTCTTGAATTTTAGCACGCATATTTCTTATGCAAGACCGAATTCCGTCCTTTCAGTTCAAAATAAAATAAAATATAAATTCAAATGAACAAATACAATTTAATGCCCGTAAATAATGTTAATACCACAATTTGGTGATCGTCACCTATCCGAGATTCATCTAAATTTTTGGATGCCACAATTTTTACTCTTGACATGGCTGCGAGTTCCTCAACTCTTGGTCTTTCATCCACAAGTCGGATTGTGGAGATGCTCTTGGTCTCCATCAACCTAGAAATCATTGGTACCACCAATGAGCATTATGGGTTGGTAATCATAATTGATTTGGTTCTCAAATCGATCATGGCCATTGTATTATCAAAGAATTCCAAACCCAAGATAATATCATATTCATCAAGTTGAATTACCTTGAATGAGAATTTGTCCTTCCAATCACCGATCTATAGTTCCACGTTTTGAGCAATGCCACTGGTTAGTACATCATTTGAGTTGACCACCTTAAATCGATTTGCAGTTGCTTGTGATATCCTGAATCGGGGGTAAGTACACTAGAAGTGCCAAAAGTTGTGACATCCTGAAAATTCGGTTCTGTTTTTAATTGAATGAATCAGGCCTTTCATCGATGCGCATATAATGCTATTCTCTGAGCTGATCACTCATGAGATAACTAGACTATCTGGGGAAGCCATTAAGGGATTTTTAATATAGTAGATTTGAGAATTCGATCAGGAATTAATTACTCGATCGTGCTAATCTATAAGGGTCATTACGGCACAATCGAAAATCTATTAGAGACCAGAGATAGGTCGATTCAATTGAGATAGGTGTTCAGAGTGTGGGTGATTCCAATAGATTGCAAAATTCTCATCGATCGGTACTAAACCGATTTTCTATCGTTTTGGGTACCCTGTGTCTGTATTTGAAACCTTGAGATTTTCATGACCATCAAGAGTCGCCAATGTATCAAAGAGGTATGTTGTGACTCGAAAATAATCGACCATAGGTCAATTGCATTAAAAGTTCCCAAAAGTTACCCGGTAGGTTAGATTATGCTAAAATCGTGTCAGATTGAAATTAACTATGAATTTGAACCCGATTTCATAAATTGAAATTTCTATCATGTCACGAGTTATTTTAGGAACATTGACTCATCATTTGAAAAATTTTTGGCGATTTGAGATTTTTACGGAAAATCGATTTGGACATGTTGGAAAAGAACGGAAATTCAGATTGGCCAAATTGAAGATATTTTTGGCCTCCTTAATGAGCTACTTGGTGAAAGGGAATTGTAGAAATTATGTGGGCTTCTTCCTCATCAAAATTAGACATCAAATAGGAGAAATTGACAAAGAAACGAAAGTTAAATTGGATGAATTCATAGGTTAAAGGGGCTAGCATATTTTGGTCTTCATTTGGACATCAATTGGGGCAAATGGGTGTTGAAATTGGCCTTGGATGACCAATTGTTTTTGTAGTTAAAGGTGAGGATGATTAAACTCTCTTGTGGTCAAAGATTGGTATTTAATTATTTTCTCTCTCTCCACCCTCCCACACCCACCGGACTCTTTCTCTCTCGCACATTTCTTTCTCTCACACATCTCTCTCACACGTCACTTTCCTTCTCTCCCCCTCTCAGCCGACAAACCCCCCTACTCCCTTATCCTTTTTCCCCTCATCCATTCACTCTCTCCTCCCTCTCTTCTCGGACTCGCACGCTTGCTCTCCTCCTTTGCAACTTTGGCTTCTCCATTTCCGTTTCTTCCTCTGCCAGCGTTCCCCACCAAATTTCTTCAAGCTGCCACCTGCCTCACCATCTTTGGTCAACACCCCTGTCGTCCACTACCGCCTGCTCCCTCTAACAAGTTTTGTCTCCTCTGGTTAACATCAGTAACCCAGTGAAATCCCCTTCCCCCTCGTTGATCCCAAGCAGCGACCGAAGCTGCTTCTTGCAGCTGCCGCGAAGCCATCCTACCAAAGCAGCCCATCTCGTGCCATCTTCACACCACCAACAGCCCATCTGCTCTGGCAATTCGGTCCAGCTCATCGCCAATTCGAGCAGCCCGCGAGGTCAGCCCTTGGCCAGCCATGAGCAACACCGGTTTTTCAGATCGTGTAGGAAGTTGCGGTCCATTTTTCAGGCCCAATCCATGCCCCGTTGGCGTCGCTGCTTTGGAATCTATCACTCGCCATCACACTGCCATTGCCTTGAACTCACTAGCTCGCAAATCTAGTGAGTTAACTCACTAAACCTTGCTTAGGAGGTAATGCTTATGGAGTAATTAGTTTAAGTTAATTAAGGTTTATGTGGTTAGTTAGATTAGATTAACGATTTAATTATCCAATTTCTCATGTTAGGTTGTTAGATTAGATTAATTAAGGCCTAGATAGGTGGTATTTAATTAGGCAATTTTGGCCTAAGTTATCTATTTTGGTATTTAATTGAATTATTTAATTAATTTTGGTAATTATTTAATTATTAAATATTTTCCGGAAATTAGACCGAGATAATCGGTGACCGGAATTTCATGCTGATTACATTGGTGTGTTCAGTTTATGCAATTGGGTGCTAAATTGTACAAATTTAGTGTTGATTGGACTTTTGATAATTTATTCCAAAATTTGGAAATTTTAATATTTATTTAGAAAATCTTGAGGGTCAGATTTTAATGTCGAAAATAGTTTTATATATTATATAAAATAATGGGATTTTAAATTGGAGGATATGAATTTTTGGGCTTGACTTGACAAAGGTGTACTAACACACGACTATTTTCATCGGGTATTTTTAATATGAAGAAAATATGTCTAGATCACTATTTTAATCAAGGCATTTGAGTGCAATACACGGTGTCCTAGGCTAAGATTGATTGATTGCGTGTTGGTTAAAGAAAACCCGTATCGAGCTTTTAAGCCAGATGTTACCCTATATGGGATATCCATTCATTGGTACTTGGGTCATAGTAGATTTTGGACCTACACTTTTTCGGGAAAGCCATCTATAAGACATAGATGTTGCCGTGCTCAATGGCAATGAGACAATGCCTAGTTAGACCAGTAGACACCGAACTTATGAGTAGGTCATACTTGGGTCGTAGTAGATTCTGGACCTACGCTCATTCGGGAAAGCCATCAATTAAGAAATAAACGTGATTGTGTTCAATGGCGGTGAGACGATGCCTAACTATGCCAGCAGACATCGAACTTATGAGCAGGTGGTACCCTTAAGGGGCAAATTTAATAATTGAAACGCATGAATGATTGAGTTGATGCGCCTGATTATGAGATAAAATCATGTGGTATGGTATGGGACGTGTCATAATGGTTTGATCTTATAATTGGGACCCTTGTGATTGATTGAGTTGATAAGACGTTTCAATTGTTGTGTGCATTGATTATATGCATTTGGAATATGAATTTTGTTGACATGTAGGAAGGAATTAAGGTGAGATAAGTCCTCTATTCTCATTGCGTGGTTGTGTGGCTAAAGTGCCCTAAGGCGTATTTCTTTCCTTATAAGGGTTTAGGGGGTGGACTTGCTAAGACATTGTCTCATTGATTATTTGTATAACCATTTTCAGGTCCTTAGATGGTGGTCGTGGAAGATCGAAGCCAAAGTCTATGGAGGTGGAGTCCGAAGGATCGATGTGTTTATCCTATTAGCATGTTGTAGGACAATCTCTTTGAGAGTTGACCTTTTTGTAGGCTTTTACCTAGACTCTTTTTGTACCTAAACCCAGTTGTTTATAAAAGTGTGCTTTTGTGAAATGTTTCCATGCTTTCCTATCCCATGTTGTTTATTGTCAAGGGTTAT
The DNA here is from genome assembly GCA_016097545.1 of Eucalyptus victrix. Classification (NCBI taxonomy): domain Eukaryota; kingdom Viridiplantae; phylum Streptophyta; class Magnoliopsida; order Myrtales; family Myrtaceae; genus Eucalyptus; species Eucalyptus victrix. The sequence goes on from CM027837.1 coordinate 34,803,726, forward strand.
TGTTTGCTTCCGCATGTGCATTAAAAAATGAAAGGATCGGCGACTAGTTTTGGGAAGTCGCAAATTTGTATCGACCACAGAGGGATGCACACGCGACGAGGGTTGAGGTGTGACAAAAGTTTCCGTTAAATCACTTGAGTGCCAAATCGGAGGAAAAACGATCACTTTGATGCCATCGGCGAAAAATTCCGGTCAAAATGATTACATGGCTTTTATATTTAAAAAAAAAAATTGACATGACTTTTAAATGACGTTGTTTTCTTAAATGACATCGTTTTCTGTCTTCCTTAAGAAAATGATGTCATTTTGCTATCATATGTGAATGGCCTTACAAAAATGACACCGCGCAACTCATATGAGGATTGAAATTAGGGTTTTTTTTGTCCGATCCTCACCCAATGCCGACCTAACTCGCTTGGCCACTGTCGCTCGACCATCATTGCTCAACCTCTATCATAGTTGCTCGACTAGGTGAGCAAGGAGAGGCTGAGGTTGTTTCTCGAGCAAGAAGCGACGGGAAGAATAGGAGGCAAAGGCGGAGGAGGAGGAGGAGGAGGAAGAAGGGGGGTTGAAGGTGGAGAGAGTGAAGACGAGAAGGGCAAGGGAAACAAGGAGGGCACAAATGGAAATGGTGGATTGGGCTTTGCTCAAGGAGCAATTGAAGTGGGTCTTTCTAAAGGGGGAATGATAAGGAGGAGGAGAGGAGGAGGAGGATAAGAGCTTGGGCTTGTCGACAATGTCGGATGAACCGGAGGTGGAGTTGTGCTGGTGCTAGTGCTAATGCTGGTGCCGTTGCTGGTGTTACTACTAGTGCTGGTGCTAGTGCTGGTGCGGGTGTCGTTGGTGTTATTGCTAGTGCTAGTGTTGGTGTTGTTCTTCGGGGAAGAAGATGATGGGGAAGCCCATACCATGCCTTCTCTCTCTCTCCCTCTCTCTCAATTTGGGGATTTAAGGTTTTGACTTGGGAAAAAGACACCAAACTGTGTCGTTTTGTTTAGATGATGACTATACTCTCCGGTGAGCCACATCAACTTCAAAAATTAATAAAAAAGTGTCACTTCGGATTTCCAATCGATCAAATCGGCGTTGGCACTAAAATGATCGTTTTTCAAACTTTTTGGCACTTAAGTGATCCAAAATAAACTTTTGACACTAAAGTGAGCGTTATACACAACTTTTGGCACTTCTAGTGTACTTATCCCCATAGAATCGTGTTACTAACCTTCCACAAATGTCAAGCTAGTACTTGGAGGTTTCTTGGGCATAGCTTGATTCTTTGCAGAGTTGAGAAGTTTTACCTTTCCAAGCCGCACTTCCCTCCCTCTCTAGCTTCAGTTCTTCCTCTTCTATGATGAGTAATGCCATGATCTTCTTTATCTTCGGATAGTCTTGGGTCCAATAAGGACTGTCGCAAATGAAGCATGGGGATGGTGGGGGCTTCTTCTCCCTTTCTTTGTGGAAGTCACCTTGGGGTCGGTTCCACCTTTAATTGGGTTGTTTAGGAGGACCATCTCCCCATGATTTTCTTTGTCAATCTTTTTTACCACAAGGAACCTTCCTTGCCTTCATCATGGTGGCAATCTGTTCTCGATCGATTTCCTTGGACTTGGAAAGTTCACGTTTGGTAAAGTCGGTGAGAGACTCAGCTACAGTGAGTTCTTTGAGAAACTCGGTGAGAGACATCTTGTCGTTTAAGCTCGAGTTGGGCCAAGGCTTCAAACCATCCATGAACACTTCAAGAGCTTCCTCCTCCCTTAAATTGGGAATTTGGAGCTTGAGTTTGCAAACTCCTTCACATACTCCCAAACCATGCCCTTTTGTTCAAGTTAAAGAAGTTTGCTACAAGCCTCTTGCAAGGCAAATTGAGAAGAAGTAATCCCGAATTCTTTGACAAGATCATCCCATGTGTTGATAGGATTGGCACTTTGCTTGGTCTCATCACACCTATTACACCACCAAAGCATGGCATTATTGGTAAGGAACATAAAGACATTTCTTACCTCAGCCATCTCATCTTAAATGCCAACAGCAACAAAGTATTGTTCCATGCTCAATATGAAACTTTCCACATCTTTAGCAGACTGGTTGCCCTTGAACTCTTTGGGATTCGGCACATCCATCTTGTGTGCCACTTGAACAGGTACAACACAGCTCGTGATACTAGTCTTGCACAAGAGTAGTTCAGTCTTGAGCTCTTGGACCTCCAACTTCAAAGCTTTAAGCTCGGCTTTGTAGGAGTTGTGCACTTTGAGATTTCGGACTTCCATCTTCAGAGCCTCAATTATGGCTTTGAGGGATTCATTCTTCAAGTGTAAGGGGGCCATGAATATGTTCACGATGGTCGTTAATTCGAGGCGGAGCATCTCTTCGACCTCGTCGATTCGCCCTTTCACCTCATCGAATCCATCCATGAACTCCAACATGGTGGTCTTCATTCTAGGGAACCTTTCTTCGATGGCGGACATGATGTCTGTCGAAGCGGCCCTCCTCTTGGCTCTACCGCAGGTCTCATTGCCAACTAAGTTCTACATTCTCCTAAGCTTTTTGCTAAATGGAGGGACAAGGATTACAGTTAGGACAGACAAACTTATCCAAGAATTAGGTAACAAGAGATACTGATTCGTATTTGTAAAACGTTTCTTTTCTTTCTTTATCTAGACTCAAATAAAAAGAGACACTAGTTCATAAGGTCTAACTAGTAATATCCTTGCTTGACAGATTTTTTTCAGCTTTTACGAAGGATAAATTCATTTGGGAAAAGAACTTCATCAGTAACCAATTAAACATTAGTAAATTCATTATTACTTTTGTAACTTATTGACCATATCGACATAGTTTCAAAGATACCGGTAACATCTGTTGGAGAATTCACGGCAATATTGTTAAATTATCTGGCACACTCCTAAAATTTGTAAGAAGCTTGTAATGTACTAATCCTTTTTTAATGTAATGTTGGTAAACTACTAATCTTGCAGGTAAAATATGAGAGAAATTTGTAATTTTTAAGATATAGGTACACTCATTATGTTATTAACAGTTTCCTAAGTACACTTGTAAAATCTAAAAAGTTTTTAAGCTACTAATTTGTTTTAATGTTGGTAAAATTCTTATATGGTTAGTAAACAAGCTAGCAAAATTCAAAAGAAGTTGTACTTTACCAATTTATTGGAATGTCTATATATTCATTACAATGTTGTTAATTTAGTAATCACACTTGTAAAACTTCGAAGAATTTGGTAATATGCTAAATTGAGATGTGATTTCGTTATAGTGCCAGTAGTTTATTAACTACACAGGTAAAACTTAAAATTAGTTGGTAAGCCTTAATCATTCAGACGTTGACTAATTCATTATAGTGTTTATAATTTTAATTGAATACACTTAAAGTATCTGAAAGAAGTTGATAATTCACTAATTCATTAGGATGTTAGTAAATTCATTATAATGCTGGTAACTTACTGACAGGTTACCTAACAAAAAAGTTGTGGGTCATACTCTTTTTGATTATGAAACCTTTATCATTCGGATGTTGATAATTTAATTATGGTGTTTATAATTTTGATTAGTTACACTTAAAAAGTCTAAAAGAAGTTGATAATTTTTCATCAGGATATTAGGAAATTCATTAAATGCCGGTAACTTATTGACAGGTTACCTGACAAAAAAGTTACGGGTCATACTCCGTTATAAACGTCATTTGCAATTTACCTATAACTTCAGAAATAGACCGGCAAGAAAAATTTTCAGTTTTCCCAATGACTGGGCCATAGACTCCTCTACAAAGCTTGTGATGAGGATTGCTCGGAACGATAAGATGAATTAACAGAAAAGGAGTGTGACTTACAGAAATGTAACTTTTGCAGGAAAGAATTGTTTTATCAATGTGCGAAGAATGAGCAGAGTATAGATGGCTGCAGAAACAGAGATGGTAGTGTTATTTCCTCCATAGGAAGTACTTCAAACATCAGGATGAGGTGAAGCAGAATTACTTCACAATGGCATTGAAAAACCACCATATTTAGGCTCCAGTGGACTTGCTCCTGGAGAGATTTGCAATGACTGGAATCACATAATACCTGGCCACAGAATTCGACCTAGACGAGTTAGTATTGCTAAAGAACAGCGGGTAGGAGGGGAAGATTATAAAACAACAGGGATATCTCAATGACTCACTGGTGGTTCAGAGGTTGATAGATCGCCCCGGCCAAAACCTGACAAGGGGTTGAAGTAGTGATTCAGCATGAGGATTGTCCCACTCCAGAGACTCCCACCTTTCCTCATCATCCATCAGAATCTCCTGAAGAGAAGGCGGAGCTGATGGGAGCTGATCATTGTTGTTGAGTCGGGGCAGATGCAATGGGATCCTCCTCAGCATTGGACAACGGTACACCATGATCTTCTCAATGGAGTCGCAGCTCAAGGTCCCATCAGATATGCTCTGTAGCAGTGGTAGATCCAGCAAACACAAGGATTTTAACTTTGGGAGAGGGAATGGGGAGGAGGAACGCATGACGTTTGGACTGGCCCCTCCATGTTCTCGTCCTCCACATATAATCTCCTCCATCGCTTCGCAGCTTTGGACTCTAATCCATTGGAGCTTTGGGAGGTGGAGCGAGGATTCAAGCGAGAACAGCTTCCTGATATTACTGCAGAATTGTATTTCCAGGAAGGCAAGATGGAGAAAGGCATTCAGTGGGATGTTCGAGGATGATCCAGCAATTATTTCCTCCATTTTCTCGCAATTGTCTACTCTTATCTCCTTCAGATTTGGAAGGGGAGCCAGACATTCAGATTCCAACAATTTCTTCATCTCAGGACAACTAGAAGCTGTAATCTTTTGGAGACGAGGGAAGGCACCGGGTAATGCGACTCCAGTTATCCCCTCTAGTTCCTCACACCCATATAAACTAATCTCGCATAGATTTGGCAGGGAGAAACTTACCTCCGACATACCTCCAAATAGCTTCTTCAGTTTTGGACACCCTTGGATAGATAATCGCTGTAGGCGGGGCAAGTGGAGAGGGGTGAAGCATGAATATGGAAACGGTGCTGTGGAGCTGTGGATTAAAATTCCCTCATCTGGTCCACCAGAGAGCACTTGTAAATTGTCCCATCTTCTTATGTCTAGCACCTCCAGGTCTTCAAGCGGGCCGATGTCACACAAATTTGTCATACCACCGCAGTTTCTGACAATCAATTCCTGCACATTTTTGGGAAGCAGAACGCAGCCATTGCTGCTTTGTCCTTGTCTTCCTGTGGTAATATGGTTGCAACCGCCAAGAACTACACGCCGATCATGATTCACATCATCACTGTCACCTTGTTCTTCTCCATTTACCTTAAGTAGGTACTTGTGGGGGCTATTTAGCCCAACGAAGCTCACATAAGTGTTGAATGCTTTGATATCTAGAAAGGAACAATGTAGTGTTTCCAGCATCTTCAGTTCTGTCAGGTCCTCTGCGTTTACTTCTTGAATTTTAAGGTGTTGTAGATTTCCAAGGTTTGCTAACATTCCTTCTGGTAATTTCTCAATTTCTGTGTAGAGAAGATCAAGGTATTGCAGGTTCAACAGCATTTCCAGGCCCTCGGGCACTTCTTCAAGAACTTGACACCCAATCAGGTCCAACTTTCTTAGGGATATCAGCTTTCCCACATAAGGAATACGGCGCAATTCTGAACACCAGCTAAGTGACAACACTCTCAAGTTCACTAAGTCTGAGAAGGAGTTTGGTAGTTTGGCGATTCCACATCCACTTAGCTTCAGAATTTTCAGCTTATGAAGACACATGAAGAAAGAGTCCGGTATCATCCCTAAGCTCTCATTTTTACTCAACAGCAAAGTTGTAAGCTTAGGACAATCAGGAGACATATCCGGTGGAATTTCTCTTAAATTATTCCCTGCCAAAGAAGCTTTCTCGAGACCATCCGTCCAGAATTCACTACCCGGTATGCCTTCCAACTCCATCTTCGCCTTTACCATGTAAGCTGTGCTCATCATATGCAGGCCCATGTCCCTAATCAAAGGATGCATCTTTACTATCCTTTTTCCAAGAGGAGACTGCTTTTCCAATAGGCAAGCATTTTCGAGTTTATTAGTATGGCATTGCCCTGGCTGTACAGCTTTTCTCTGCTTGCAATTCCAAGCAAACCCTCGTCAATAAAACACTCTATCAGATCCTCTCGAGAGATAAATTCTCCTGAGCAATAAAGTACACAAACCAAGAAGCATTGTTGAACTTGATGATCTACCAAATTCATGTAGCTGAGTTTCAGCCTCTCGAACGCCTCCAGTTCCATTTTTGAGTCACCTAATTTTTGGAGCACGTCTTGCCATTCATGTATATTCTCCACTCCCCTCATGCGAGTTGCGATCTCGACAATGGCAAGGGGTAAGCCCTCGCACTTGCCCACAACAAGCTTTGCAATTTGCTCGACTTCTGTTGGGAGATCTGGGTTAGACCTATTTGTGAGTGAAAACAAGGTCCAAGCTTCATCTGGCCACAGAGGTTTCATTTGGATACACTTTTGGCAGAGCATCCTACGACACACGTCTAATGATCGAGTTGTCAGTACCAACTTAATCCTACCGGCCCCAACCAAAATTCCCACATCCTCGAGTGTAATGTGTGTCAGCAAACCATCTAAAATTAGGACCGATATCTTCTTCATTGCCAGATGTCTGGACAACATGCTTGCCCTTTTCTTCACATCCTTCTCCTTCGAGAGGTCATCCAGATTTACCATATTCGCAATCTCATTTTGCAGTTCATATACACTCATATTTTGTGGCACAGTGACCCAGAATACGTCCTCAAAGGCCGGGTTCTCAAGCATTTTATTATGGATGTGCATTGAGATGGCTGTCTTGCCAACTCCTCCCATCCCATAAATGCCGATGATCCAAACCTCATCCTTCATCAGGTGGCCACAAACCTCATCCACCATTACCTGACTCGTCTCTCCTACTAGCTTTGTGGTCATTAAAGGAGCTGTTCTGCTGCCTCCTGCTCTTACAGCAATCGTCCTGGACCTACTGGAGAAACTAGCTTGGAGTTGAATCTCTTCAACTTCTTTGATCAGTTGTTCAACTCGCGCCACATGCTGAATCGGGAGAGATCTTCCTTCTCTGATTGCCCGCACCACCCCCCAGTATTCTCCTTTTACACTCTTCACTTTCTTCCACCGTGACTCCAACTCATTCATTTCCGCTTCTCTGCTGCAGATAAACTCTTCCAGCTTTCTCCTGAGAGTTCTCATATTCTGGCCAACAAGGCCGCAACTTCTATGTAATTGACACTCGAAGGGCACATCATGGGTTCTTCTCACATCTAGCATCAAGAGGTGTCCACAACCACAAGCGAGACAAACTTAATTAGAGATAAAGAAGAAGGAAGTCGAAGAAAACTCTGCAATAAATATCCAATTGTATCATGATTAGTGGTTTAGCAGTTAGCTTGCTATTTTTTTTTTTTTTGGGTAATTAATAGTGGCATTTTCTTTATCATCGGTGGCATCCTGGGATCAAAGTTTGCAGACTCTGTTTTTATCAATATCATGCTGTCAAAGTATTATGCAGAGCAGAGCTAGAAGGAGAAGGATTGGCAATAGAATGAAGAGACAACAACAGAGGCCAAGACAATAGAAGCAGACTTAATCCCAACGTTGTATAGCTTTAAGCCCAGTGCCTGCCGTTGGTGTATTGAGCCCCAGTGAACGTGTAATAACGCCTTGTGAAGCTAGTGACTAAGAATTAAAGAAGAGAGGTTCTTTTGTCAACTTGGACCTGATAGGTTTACCTCCCACTTTTCTACTTCTGCTTGGACGGTGTTTGGGAAGGACTTCTCAGAGGCCATTATTGTGTTTTTCAAATTATGAAAATTGCTGAAAAAGGTGGATTTTACTATCATAAACCTTGGTTCCCAATGTTGCAAATGCCTCCGAGAAGATGCATTATGGACCTACTTTTGTAACATCAGTGTAAGTGTATTACCGAAATCTTGGCAAATATACTCAAAGCAGATTTTGCCCGGTTTTATCGGTATCAACGTAGCTGTTTTTGTTGAAGGCAGATCTACCTCTGAAAATGTGTTCCTAGCCTCTGAGTTGGTTAAAAATTATCAGAGAGCAAAGGTTTCTCCTTGAGGCATGGTAAAGGAAGATCTCAGGAAGGCCTTTGACTCTGTCATTTGGGATTTCGTAATTGTTGTTTTGAAGATAATTCAAATGCCTGGCCAGCTATTGCGGGGATTAAATCTTGCATATCATCTCCCTATCTTTCCTTATCTGTTTGTACATGCTATGGAAGTTTTCTCAAAGACGTTAGATGCGGCAACAGCCTACAGCAAAGAACTTATCTCATGCAGGAGGGATACTAATCCTTTCAAGAACTTGCTAAACATCCTAGGATAATTTTTGGTCAAAAATAGATATGCATCAATTAGGGCTGAGTAGTTCTAAGATCAGTTTAAGTTCCACCTAGAACTTGGAACCTACCTATCAGAATCGGTTTCCAAAATTTTTGGAATTTGAAACCTGCCCTACAATACTTTAGAACTTGAAACATATCCTATCACAATTTTAGGGTCTACCAAGGTTTTACCTATATTCTTTATTGAACAATTATGGTGAATCATTCCTAATCACCACCATTTTCTGCTATAATCCACTAATCACAACTCATTTAGACATATGAAAAATATGAAATATTAATAAAGTAAAAGTTTCGGTAATGGATATCACAAAAAATGAAAGCTCAAATTACTATTTCCAAATTACACACAAATCTTTAGACGTCAAGAAATAATGCAGGATTGTGCGAAGACATAGAACAAGAAAAATACAAAGATTTATTTTACCTAAAACCTGTAACCTACCTATTTAAATCGGTTTCCCAATTTTTGGAACGTGTAACCTACCTTGCATATGCTGAAACCAAAACCGAACTCATTTTCATCAGTCCGGTTCTTCGGTTCCTAATTCTATCATAAAACCATGCTTACCCTTCATGTCAATTGTGGATAGTTTCAGACTTGTTTTTGTGAATAGAAGTACTAAAAACATGGATAGGATTACCCTTATAAATCGAATTTATCTTTCTTGTAATCGAAAAACTTACCGATCACCTCCAAAAATCACTTGTTACAAAAACGCAAATACTTACTTTTCCAATAATGATGAAAAATATAGCTACCATAATTAGAAATTACTTGACGTGGTAATACTTTTTAATATAAAATGTTCCTATGCACATGGATGAGCATTTATTTTTTTAGTAGGTTTCTACTTGCTTAAATCGGTTTCCAATTTTTGAATCTGCAACCTACCTTGCATCCCCTGAAACCTAAAATTGGACCCATTTTCATCGGTCTAGTTCTTCAGTTCTTGATTCTATTCTAAAATCTTATCCTTGATGACTTGTTTTTGTGAATAGAAGAAGTACTAACAACATGGATAGGATTACCCTTATAAATCGAATTTGTTTTTTTTTTTTTTTTGTAATTAAAAAACTTACTGATCACCTCCAAAAATCACTTGTTACAAATACGCAAATACTTACTTTTCCAATAACGAAGAAAAAGATAGCTACCATAATTAGAAATTACTTGATGTGGTAATTTTTTTTTTATATAAAATGTTCTTATGCACATGGATGAGCATTTATTTTTTTAATAGGTTTCTACCTGCTTAAATCGGTTTCCCAATTTTTGGAATCTAGAACTTACCTTGCATCCCCTGAAACCTAAAATTGGACCCATTTTCATCGGTCTAGTTCTTCGGTTCTTGATTCTATTCTAAAATCTTATCCTTGATGACTTGTTTTTGTGAATAGAAGAAGTAATAACAACGTGGATAGGATTCCCCTTATAAATCAAATTTGTTTTTTTTTTTTTTTTTTTGTTAATGGAAAAACTTACTGATCACCTCCAAAAATCACTTGTTACAAATACGCAAATACTTACTTTTCCAATAACGAAGAAAAAGATAGCTACCATAATTAGAAATTACTTGACGTGGTAATACTTTTTCATATGAAATGTTCCTATGCACATGGATGAGCATTTATTTTTTTTTTTCATAGGTCGACAATTACATTTCCTCATTGAAATATATTGATCACTTAAAAAAACCACCAGTTACTGGCAAGAACAAACTAAGAGCGTTTATTTTTTACCCGAAAATTGAAAAACGCTGTTGGGCTGCTCAACCTATTTTCAATTGGCTAATTTTACGTTTTATGTTATGAACTTTAAAAGGCTTTTTTTGGTAAAGTTTATTACGAGCTGGTTCTTTCTAGCATGGGCCTGATCATCTTAGGCCTGATATTTTGCACGGAATTTAATTAAGTTTCAAATTTTCTAAAAGTGCAATCAAATCCTTAACATTTTGAGATTCATTCAATGTAATCCTATCTTCATCTGCAGAGACATCCAATATCTTGGACCATTTTTATTTTCTTGATATATCAAGCATGATTTTGACCACAACTAAACAATTATCTAACTTGATTAGCACAATTTATTGGACTTAAAACTCAACTTTTTGCAAAATCAAGTGAGGTCCAATTTAAATTGTATCCTAGTACAGGATTGTTAATCTCCAATTGAATCATGAAAATATTATCAAAGCTTGACTAATTAGATACCAAAACTCGTCAGAATGATATGAAACTTGAGTTTATTTTCAACAAAACAATTAAAATCAACAAAATTTAAGTTGTAAAATCAAGTCACCAAAATTCTAGAGCTTTAAAACTTAAATTGTCATTCACTCAACGGGGAGATGATAGGCCAACTATACTCAATATTCAAGAGCAAACTATGCACGATTGATGGATTGAAATTGTAATTGAATGTCAATGATTCAATTTGAGATTTAATGGCTGCATATAGGTATTTTACATTAAAAAAATCATTTTTTTTATTTTACTTGAATTTTTTTTTCAATTGATTATCGTGATCAATTCACATTCAACCAATGATGAATAGGCTTATTATCTTTTACATGATTATGATTGAAGTTGTGCTTAATTTTATAAGTAATTCAAGTCTCGGCAATATTCAGAAGTCACTGGTAGTAAGATCAGGACATAATTGCATGGACTTCTGAATACTATGGTTGCTCTTTGTACAATATGTTTAAAATTTTCATGTAATTTTTTAAGCTATAATTAACGTCAAATTAGTCGAAACATTAATAAAGCCAAAATTAATGTAACTCCACTATTCTAATCAGAAGAAAATATTGAAGCAACATTTTAACATAGGTAAAAAAATATAAATGAGGTATAGCATAGAAAATTTACTCTGTAGCTGCGTAGCTCGTGGAAACTCCAAACTGCTGGCACCTAATTCAGCTTCTCTTGAGTAGCCCTGATCGCTGATGGGATTGTCGTAGCTGTGCGTCTGAAGGGAAAAATCTGCATCCGATGGTCCAGCACCAAGCGAAACAGCGCCCATTCGATCGGTCGATCTTTGAGAATCCAGACACAGCGGCATGCCTTGGTTGCTTGTGTGTCTGGATGGGACTTGGGGCATGAGGCTGGGATTAATCGCATTTCCTTCTGTCGACTCCGTGGGCGACTCGCTGTCTCTGGTGCTTGTGTCAGGTGCTCTGGAAGCCTCGATGGCTATCCGGAACTTCTCCCTCTCCTCGTCGTTGATACCGTGGCAAATATCGATGCCTTGTTTCCTGATCCCGGCCAGATGAAACTTCATCCTGGTGACGGTTCCGCTGTACTCCTTGGTGCAGAGCCTGCACCTCCATTTCTTGCCGTTGTCCAAGGCAATCATGTACTCCCAAATTGGATCTTTCTTTCTACCCATGTCTGTGTTTATCCATTTACACACAGGATACAAATGCTGCAAGACAGAGTACGAGACTAGGATAAACACATCAATACAGACTCAACGAGATGCAAGGCAAGCGGGTCTAGTCTAGGGACGTCAGGCCCGTTTGAAATAAGGGAAAAACGAAAATGACGACAACAAAAAATTGCAAATACAGTTTTAGGTGGCGTACCTCGACTCTAATAAAAGGATCACCGATGCTGTTCTTGCAATTGTCATGATTGTGTGAAGTAGCTTTGGAACCAAGAGAATTTGCGATCTTGATTGAAATGAAGGTGGTATTAAACTAGTGGGGTTATGCTGAAGTTAATTGAAATATGTGAAATTGGAAAGACGTGGGGAATCTGGACTGTATTTCAGTGGGGAAATTTCCGTCTTTTAGTCAAAGAAAGAGCGGGGGGTTGATTGGTTCTTCCCAGCTGATCAGTTCTCAAGCATAATTTTGGGAGACTTTCGGGGTGTGGAATCGCACGGTTCATTAGAAAATTGATAGTGGTAGGGCTAATTTTCTCTCTTTTTTCCTTTTCGAAATGATAGTGGCCTACTTTGTTAGAATGAGACGACGGACCTTTTGCGCAGCGGCAGTTGGTTTCTTTGTTCTGTCCAAAATTAGTGGACTTTACACGCCGACCCCTATGTGCCATGCGCGTGATATTTCGTGAACATTTTATTTGCTTGAACCTTGTCCTCAGTTAACATCGAAAGTGTTTTGTCGACTGGACTCTGAATAGTTCGAGTACTGCTTGTTGCACATAGAGTTGGAAAAGCATGACATTTGCCGCAGCATTACATTTAAATAGTTCAGGGTGCAGACACCTAATTTTGTCACTTGAATGCTTTTCACTAATGCACGCCGATTGACCATGACCTCAATTGGAAGATTCATGAGAACGCTCCTAAAAATCATCCGAGTGGTCTAATAGCTCAAGATTATCGCAATTCTCCGGCGACAAAAAGATTGCCGTGTCAATTGCCGACAGCGTCATCAGATTGGATCTTTGATATCACGGTTTCTTGTGCCAAACAAACTCAAATCAATCCCCTTCAGACTGAAAGTGAAGTGAACTTAGCATGGCCAGCTCGGCTTTAGTCCAGTTTAGGATCAAAATCGATTCAGAATTTTGTTTGGGTGGAGAGTGATATTACTAGTACGAGTACCTAGAGGGGGGGTGAATAGGTATATAAAAGATTTTTCTTGAAAATTTCTTTATACTTGCGCAATACTTAGACAGTTGAGGAATTCGCAACAAGTAATAATCAACGCAAGACTAAGTAAAGGAAAGAGAGAATTGAACACGCGGTTTATAGTGGTACGGCTTGATTCAAGCCTACGTCCACTCTTCTACACTGACAGCCAATTGGCTGGATTCCACTATGAACAAAGAGATGTTACAGTGTTGATCTTCCTTGATTTCTAGGTGTAGATGATCTACCACACTCACTCAAGGTATCACCAAGTATGAACACTCTCTGTGTATACAATTTTGCTCAGAATGAATCGACTAATAATCAAGGTGCTTCAGACTCTGGAATTTCTCTATCGATCACGCACTTTCACAACTAGAACGTCTTCCTTTTTATACTCCTTTATGCCATCATACCGTTGGCACTTACCAAAGGAATTCCTCCAATCTACCCGTTGGACGGAATCAATCAAGAAGATCATTCGAGCTATAAAAGGAACCGACGATAGCCCATCAATCATGTTCGCCCATACAATCGGGATCTTGGTTTCCAAGAATAGAACATTCCAAGAATACTTCGTCGACCATCGGATCTTCAATTGATCTAGATACGAACAAAAGAATCCGTTATATTTATCCAGCCAAAAGATCTTCTCGGAGAGAATAGGATTAAATCCTCAACCATATACTTGCTCTGGATTTCCTTCGTCACTGGATCAGAAAGATTGTCAATGAGAATAGTTTTGAGTCTTGAGTCTTGAGTCTTGAATATTGAGTCTTGAACCTTGAGTCTGGTGATCAGAAAGTCTTCAGACTTTAAACTAGACGATCTGCGGATATCCAGACTAGACTGATAGAAACGTTTTGTCAGCTTCAAAATATTCTGGAAAGATTTCTCCAACAATCTCCCCCTTTTTGATGGTGACAAAACTTTCCTGTAGATTTGAACCACTTTGACTTGCAAAAACATTTCTCAAGCAATATGGCTAACTCATAAAGATTTATCAAAACAACCAGACTCTGCATCCACAGAAAATTGGTTAGTCTTTCATGAGTAATACCATATAACAACACTTGATATAAATGCAAACGGTCAAGCATTAAAATCCACAGCCAATTCAGTCAAATTCAAGTTTACACCCAAGTTCATTCAAGTCATACTCAAAAACAAACATATTCAACCACAAAAACAAATTTAAAGTCAAAGAAAGTTGGTTGGTTCAAATTGCTTCTCCCCCTTTTTGTCATCATTAAAAAGGTGAGAAAGGAGTCAGGTCTGCTTGGGAATGCGCACGATCTGGAAATCTCCCACGGACTAGACTACGCCTTCTAGCCTCTTCAAGTCTTCCCTTAGTTCAGCTACCTCCTCTCCTTTGGCATTGGCTTGAAGTTGTAGAGCGAGGTCTTTCATTTTGTCCTCCAGGGTGACTGAAGATGCTTGTCCAGCATTCTTCATGGCTTGAATTTCACAGTCCAGAGCATAGGTTTGGCCACGCATTTCTAGAAGAATTTCCATAATACGACGAAAATTTGCAGAATTGTCCGTCTGTGTACTTGCATTTGCTTTCTCAGATGGAGTGAATGCAGACGATGGCACTTCTGTATAGTCTTGCAAATTTGATGTCGACGTATCGTGTCCTTCTTCAGGCAATTGAGAAGCCTGAAATTCTTCTGGGTCTGCTGAAGATTGTCTTAGACCTTCACTATCGGCAACATGAGGTGTGGACCTTTGCTCGCCAACTCCCCTTGTCTCTAGGGCATCAAAAGGGGAAGAGTGATGATCATGCTCTTCTGAGTCTTGATTCTCATTCTCTCCAGATTCACCTGCAGACTTTTGTTGCTCTTCTTCTCCTTCTTCTTCAGCTTCTTTCTCCTTCTCTCGCTGCTCTTCTTCTTCTTCTCTGTTCTTGGCTTGCTCCTCTTCTTCTCTCTGTTTCTTCTAATGTTCTGTCGATTGGAGAACAGAACGTCTGGTCCTTATCAAGGCTATGATTGTAGGATCTTCCTCCTCATCTTCATCCTCCAAGATGAGAGTTCTCTTCTTTTTGGATGGGGCACCAATGGCCTCCTTCCCCTTTCTCTTTGAAGCAGACGAAACTGGAGTTTTCACTCTGAATTTCTCCATTGCCTTGGAAAGTTCTTGCAGACGCATCTTCGTTAACATCTTTAAACCTACCACCATCTTATCGCACGGTCGAACGCAAAGTGTGTGTGGCGGTTCAATATTCATGTGTCTGAAGATCTTGGTCACCGGACCTGGGTAAGGCAATTGTCCCTTGTCCTTCGACATTGCTCTGTACATGTGAAAGAGAATAGTGTGAGGAAGAGAGAAACTTCATCCCTGAGTTGATTGCGTACATCAATTTTGCCTCTGAATTAGACACATCAGTCTTTGATGTAGACTTGGGCCTGATGCAATTGATCACAATTTTGTGCAGCACAATATTGATGGCACGCATCCTTGAGTAGATGATTTTTCCTTCTACATTTCTATCCTTGACAAGTTCCAATGAGGCACGAGCAACTGAGACTTTGATTGGTTGACAACGTCCTCGTTCAACTCCAATGATGTCCGCCAACATGTCCACGTCTAACACATAATCCTGATCTCGAACACTGAATGATATTCTATTCGCATCTATAAAGCTAAGATTTGAATAGAAATATGCAGTCAGTTGGGCATAACCATTTGTGGTATCAGTGCAAAAACGTTTCGGTTGTAGCAGACTGAACTTCTCCCTTAAGTCACATTAATAGCATCCAAGAAATCGAAATCGACACTCCTAGGGTTTATCACCCTCGTTTCAACAGTCTAAAAAACAAATTCTCATGTTCTTTCGATTTAAATAACTCTATCCTCTTTCCCTTCACCTTTGCAGCAACACCCATTCTAGGTTGAAAATCACTGAACATTTTATCATCGTCGTTACCACAGATTCGGTCCCGACATACGAGGGTCACTGGGAATATTTGCAAGCGCTTCCTCTCGCTTTACCTTTGGGAGCAATTCCCAATTCCTCCATTTTCTTCGAAAGATGTACTCATTCCCATAATTTTTATCTTTGAGAAACTCATCCACGTATTTCAACGGAGTTCCGGTACTTTTCAACGCACGGTAGAGTTTGTAAATATAAGAGGGTTTTTGGACTCTTACGTGGTCTCGCATCCTCGATTATCTCTTCCTCCGGATGTTGACTCGCACCTTGTGGGGTAGATGGCGTTGAATGACGTGGTGGAGAGTGAGTTGGGCTCTGTTGCTGACTCGATAATTCTTCCTCTTCGTTGAGATCGAAGTGGGTAGGTCCCTCCTTCATCCTCTGTGGTCCCTTGTTTGCGATTCTTGATGACTTCCTCGAAGATGACATCCTTCCTAGTTGCTGAGAGATTCCTTTACTTGCATTCCCAAGAAAAGATGACAACTTTCTCGAGGATGAACACGAAGTAGAAACCGGATTGGGAAGAGAATGCTTTTAGGGTTTTGAAGATTGAAAATGAGAACTATATATGTATAACTCAGTTTTGAAAAGGGAAGTTTAATCGGCACAAGGAAAGTGTACGAATACCTCTTTTCAAAATCAATAACTGCTAAAATTAATTCTTTTGAAAAGACAAGTTTTCGTTTTTCACGGAGACTTCAAAATGACTGAACGAAAGATCATACCTTTTCGAGTTTAGATAAAGTAACAACTTACAGTCTATAGTCGTCAATGTCTGAGTCTGAGAAATTTGAGTTTGACAGATTTGAGTCTGACGATCATCAACTTTCTGAGTCTGAAGGTTGAAAAGTCTCTAGACTTTAACTTCTTCAAGCTTTAAAATGTTGAGTCTGGAGCGAATAAAATCGAATTGATTTTTCTCCAAAGGCTTTGTGAATATATCTGCTAGTTGACTTTTTGAATCGAGATTTCTCCATTTTGAATATGATCTCTAATGAAGTGATGTCGAATCTCTATATGCTTTGCTCTTGAATGAAGAATTGGATTTTTTGTGAGATTGATTGCGCTGGTGTTGTCACATTTGATTTCTGTGCATGAGTCTTCAATCCCAAAGTCTTGTAGTTGTTGTTTTATCCATAGAATTTGTGAACAGCAGCTTCCACAAGCTACATACTCTGCTTCTGTTGTTGAGAGAGCTACGTGCTTTGCTTCCTTGAAAACCAAGACAACATCCCTTCCAAGCAACCGGCAAGTTCCGAAGTACTCTTTCTATCGACTCTGCAGCCGGCCAGATCTGCGTCTGAGTATCCCAGAAGATTAAAGTCTCCCTTCTTAGGATACCAAAGACCAACGCTTGAAGATGAAGCAATGTATTTAATAATACGTTTTGCAGCACTGAGATGGGATTCTCTAGGGTCTGATTGAAACCTAGCACAGATGCAAACACTCAACAAAATGTCAGGTTTAGAGGCAGTAAGATAAAGAAGTGAACCGATGATGCTTCTGTACAGCTTTTGATCAACTTTCTTTCCTTCTTCATCTTTGTCTATCTTCAAGGAGCTTGACATTGGTATGTCAGTCTTCTTGCAATTTTCCAATCCAAACCTTTTGGCAAGATCATTAGCATATTTTTCTTGATAAATGAAAGTTCCATCCTTCAATTGCTTTATTTGAAGACCAAGAAAGAATGTTAATTCTCCCATCATACTCATTTCAAACTCATCCCGCATAGACTTAGAAAATTTCTTGCATAGATTTTCATTAGAAGATCCAAAAATAATATCATCCACATATATTTGAACAAGTAAAAAGTTTTTGTTTTCCTTTTTGATAAATAAGGTAGTATCTACTTTACCTTTGACAAAACCATTACGTAATAAAAACTTACTTAGTCCGTCGTACCAAGCTCGAGGTGCTTGCTTTAAACCATACGGGGCCTTTCGGTCGAAGACCGAGTCGGTTTCTTTGGGTCTTCAAACCCAGGCGGTTATTCCTCATAAACTTCCTTTTGGATAAATCCATTTAGGAAAGCGCTTTTGACGTCCATTTGGAATAACCTGAAATTTTTGTAACAAGTAAACGCAAGTAATAGACGAATAGCTTCTAACCTTGCCACAGGAGCGTAAGTCTCATCATAGTCTATTCCTTCTTCTTGAGTGTATCCTTTGGCCATGAGTCTTGCTTTATTTCGTACAACTTTTCCTTTTTTATTCATCTTGTTTCTGAACACCCATTTGGCTCCAATAACAGTTTTACCTTTTGGTTTAAATGTCAATTCCCAGACATCATTAATGTTGAACTGTCTGAGCTCCTCTTGCATAGCTTCGATCCAGCTTTCATCGAGATAAAGCTTCTTCTATGCTTTTTGGTTCAATTTCAGAAATGAGAGCCACAAAGCACTAGACTCTTCACGACTTTTGGATCTGGTTCGAATTCCTTCATTAATTTCGCCGATAATGAGATCTCGGGATTTTGGACTTATGCTTCCGATTCTTGGTTGATTTGTCTGGATGATGATCTCTTTCTTTATTTGAATCTTTATGAACATCTTGATGCTGGTCTTCTAGAGTCTGAGACATTTCTTGAGATGTCAGCTTTGGAAAGTCTGGAGTAGATTCAGACTCTTCATACTGAGTCTGACTGGATTCATCTTGCATAGAGTCTTGAAATTTGACATTCACTGACTCCTCCACCGACTGGCTCTTCTTGTTGTAAACTCTGTAGGCTTTGCTTGATGTAGAATATCCAAAGAAGATGCCTTCATATGATATTTCTTCAAGCTTACCAACTCGATCTTTTGCATTTTTCAATATAAAACATTTGCAACCGAACACATGAAAGTATGAAACAATGGGTTTCTTACCTTTGAATATCTCATAGGGGGTTTTCTCCAGAATAGGTCTTAGGAAGACTCTATTGATGATATAGCATGCTGTTGAAACAGCTTCAACCCAAAATCGTGAAGAAATTTTACTTTCAATTAAAAGAGTTCTAGCCATTTCTTGAAAAGATCTATTCTTTCTTTCCACAACTCCATTTTGCTGAGGAGTGTATGGAGAGGAAAACACATGTTTAAATCCAGATTCATCACACAATTTTGTGAAATCTTGATTTTCAAATTCACCTCCATGATCTGTTCTTATAGCTGAGAAAACACATCCTTTTTCATTTTGAATCTTTTTAGCAAATTTTTCAAAATACGAAAAGGTTTCTGATTTACTTGCAAGGAAATATACCCAAGTAAAGCGGGAGTAATCATGCACAATTACTAAGCAATATTTCTTACCTCCAATACTCTAAGTTCTGGTTGGTCCGAAGAGATCCATATGCAGCAACTGCAGTATATGATTAGTAGAGACATGATTTATTGACTTAAAAGAATTTCTTACCTGCTTTCCCAGAATACATGGTGTGCATGGATCGGTCTTTTGAAATGGTAATTTGGGTAGACCTCGAACAAGCTGCTTTGATGAGATTTTGACTAATTGCTTTATATTGACATGACCAAGCTTTCTGTGCCATAAACTTGCTTCATCTTGAATTGATATTAGGCATTGTAATTCATTTGGTTTCACGTCTAAAAGGTATATATTTCCATGTCTTCGACCCATGAAAGACTGAGTAAAGTCTTTATTGATTCCAGAACATTTTCCTTCTTGAAAGGAGATCTTGAAACCGGTATCACACAATTGACTAATGCTGAGAAGGTTGTAGTTGAGTCCTTCCACTAGAGAAACTTTGCTTATTGTGAGATTTCCAATTTTCACAGTTCCAAATCCCACAATGCTTCCTTTGCCATTTCCTCCAAATGAAACATTTCCACCGTTTACTTGAACAAGCTTTATGAAGCACTTTGAGTCTCTGTCATGTGTCTTGAACATCCGCTGTCAAGATACCACTTTACCCTTTTCTTGACGGAGACCCGCATTTAAAATAGAATCTCAAGCTTTCTTTGGTACCCAAATTTTCTTGGGTCCTTTGGTGTTAGTAGGATAACCATTATTAGGCCATACTTTCTTAACAGGCTTCCAAATCATAAGGCACTCTTTTTCAAAGTGATCCTTACTGTTACACTTTGAACACCGTAGAGCATTTCGTCCTACGAGACTTTACAAAAACTTTCTCAAAATGATTTTTGTAAGCTTCTCTCGACGGTATTTTCTTAATTCTTTCTTTTACTTTAGGAAAATCAATCAAGGGAATTGTTTCTGCTGTCATGCCTAGACCAGACTTATTGAAGTAAGGTCTTTGAAGCGAAAGAATTTTTTCAAGCTTTTCGGATCCTATCGAAAATTTCTTTGAAATATTTGATAAGTCCGTTTTTAAGAGAACATTTTCTTTCAAAAGATTATATTCTTTTTCTTTAAGAGTAGAAACATTCAAGTCTAAACTTTTAACTCTTTCCTCTAAAACGGTTTCCTTTTGTTTTAGGGCTGAGTTTTCCTTTTTAAGTTCGGAAATCCTTTTGAGAGAAGTCTTAAGACTAAAACACAATTCATCAATGTATATAGAAACTCGATAGGAATTTTAAAATCACTTACCTCAAATTCACTGTTCGAGTCGATCCAAAATCTGAGTCTGAGTCTGAATGTGCCATCAGACATATGTTGGCATATTCATTATCACTTTCTTCACATTCTGTATCACTCCAGGTCTCGGCTTTAAGAGCTTTTCGAGACTTCTCAGAATTTCCTCTTTTCTTCTTCAGAAGAGGACAGTTGGGTCTGATGTGTCCCTTTTTTTTACACTCGAAGCAGACTATATCTTTGTTTGGTTCTTCATCATCAACAGACTTGGTCTGCTATCTCTGGAAACTTTGTTTCTTTGAGTTGAACCTTCTTCCTTTTCTATTCAGTTTTATGAATCTTCTTATCATGAGAGCAAGCTCCTCGTCGTCCATATCATCTTCGAATCGTATCATCGAATCATCATTTGATTTTAATGCAATGGATTTCTTACCTCTTGGATCTTCGTCCTCATTAATTCGTTCCACTTCATAAGGCGAAGAGTTCCAATCAGCTCGTCGACGATAGAGGCATAATTCTTTGCGTCTCTCTTATTGAAGTCTTTATATGATTCCAATCCTTGGAGAGTCCACGCAACAACTTGTTCACCTTCATGGGATTAGAAATTTTTTGTCCTTGGTTCTCAAGACCATTGACAATATCTGTAAAACGACTAAACATGTCAGTTATAGATTCTCCTGGTTTCATTTTGAAGGCTTCATATTGACCGAGGAGAATGTTGATTCTGGTCTCCTTCACTCGATCTGTTCCTTCATAGGTGATATGTAATCTGTCCCACACTTCTTTTGCTGTAACACAAGAAGATATTCTATTATATTCAGTTGGAGACAAGGCACAATATAAAGAGTAAATTGCTTTTGCATCGAGTGCTTGTCTCTTTTTTATCTCTTCCTGAGTCATTCCGCTGGTATTAATAGTTTTTTTCCCTCTTTCGGAGATTGATGCAGCAGCAGGAGTGATTTCTCTTTCCACAACGTCCCATTCTAGAGGATCCTTTGATCGTAGGAAAGCTTTCATCTTGTTCTTCCAGATGTTGTAATCCTTTCCATCAAAGTAGGGTGGTCTGGTATTGCTTTGCCCTTCCACCAGCCCTGGTGCTAGCATACTAGCCATGGATCTTTTACTCTGAAGTAAAAGACTTCAAATAAAGTAAGAACACGAGCTCTGATACCAATTGATATTGCTAGTACGAGTACCTAGAAGGGGTGAATAGGTATATAAAAGATTTTTCTTGAAAATTTCTTTATAATTGCGCAATACTTAGACAGTTGAGGAATTTGCAACAAGTAATAATCAACGCAAGACTAAGTAAAGGAAAGAGAGAATTGAACACGCGGTTTATAGTGGTTCGGCTTGATTCAAGCCTACGTCCACTCTTACGCACCGATAGCCAATTGGCTGGATTCCACTATGAACAAAGAGATGTTACGGTGTTGATCTTCCTTGATTTCTAGGTGTAGATGATCTACCACACTCACTCAAGGTATCACCAAGTATGAACACTCTCTCGTGTATACAATTTTGCTCGAGAATGAATCGACTAATAATCAAGGTGCTTGAGACTACTGGAATTTCTCTATCGATCACGCACTTTCACAACTAGAACATCTTCCTTTTTATACTCCTTTATGCCATCATACCGTTGGCACTTACCAAAGGAATTCCTCCAATCTACCCGTTGGACAGAATCAATCAAGAAGATCATTCGAGCTATAAAAGGAACCTAACGATAGCCCATCAATCATGTTCGCCCATACAATCAGGAACTTGGTTTCCAAGAATAGAACATTCCAAGAATACTTCGTCGACCATCGGATCTTCAATTGATCTAGATACGAACAAAAGAATCCGTTATATTTATCCAGCCAAAAAGATCTTCTCCGAGAGAATAGGATTAAATCCTCAACCATATACTTGCTCTGGATTTCCTTCGTCACTTGGATCGAAAAGACTGTCAATGAGAATAGTTTTGAGTCTTGAGTCTTGAATATTGAGTCTTGAACCTTGAGTCGGTGATCGAAAGTCTTGAGACTTTAAACTAGACGATCTGCGGATATCCAGACTAGACGATAGAAACGTTTTGTCAGCTTCAAAATATTCTGGAAAGATTTCTCCAACAGAGAGACCTACTGTCTTTTGTCTCTAATTTCTTCTTATAGCCAATTTTGACTCGTGATATCTTATATGTTTCAGATCCAATCGAGGTGATTATTGATGATATATAAAACTCGCAGCTCCTACTCTCAACTAACGCCATCTGATCGAGAAAATTACATAACTCTTGATATCATCAGTACTGAATGGCCGAGATTTGGTGGAATGAGTTCTCGAGATGCAATCATCACGTTTCAATAAATTGGTATCATCTGAAAGCTCTCCCCAGATTGCATCCTCTTATATCGTCCATCAAATTTTGAAACAAGTTAGGTCCCAGGTCAATTTGGTCAAACCATGAAAATGTTAGGTGTAAAATGAGAATTTACATGTTCTTAAAGTTATGCAACGATACCTACAAGTGGTGTCTGTTGATGCTCCTGTACGTAGTGCCTCCAAACCAACGAAAATTATCTAGGTCTTTGTGGGCGGCTGCATCTAGGCTCCCCCCCCCCCAAACCCCCACCCCCAACCCCCTCTTTTACGCTAACTTCTTTGATTGGTAGGGTCCTAATACCTTTAATTTAAAGCGTATGATGTGTGAATTACCCTCTTTTTTATATTAGTACGTAGATATATCCTAAACAATAATCAAAAGTCAAGCTTTGTTACTATATATGCTTTGAAAGAATGTAACAAAGTTGGTAATACTTGATATAATGTGATTTGCATAAACTGATGTCACAAATTGATGATTGATTGTCCGGACATGCATTTTTCAACCCCTTCATACGACCAAAAAATATATATATATATATTTCTAACTCTGAAAAATAAAAGAAAGAGAACTTTGCCTGACTAACTAAAAATCAATGTATTCTTTATTTTTTTTTCTCCTTTTGAAAATTATAAAACGAATGTTGTAGAATTTAATTTCGCATTACAAACGCATGACATTGGGCTACGACTTATGTCATTTATAGCTAGATCAAACTTGCCGAAATTGAAATTGGAACTATAGTTTCCTTAGCCTAATTTATTTGTATTTTTCAAAGTTATCTAATAGAATTAGAACAAAACAAGCGAGGGAATCGCAATGGAATTGATTACACGTAGTGCAAGTGGAGAGTTACAGAAATTAGTTAATGGCACTTTGGTTAGGGGTGAAAATTTCTCTCTCACTGGTAGAGTTCTCCTCTCCCGTTCCCATGGGAGCTCATCCCCAAATCCTACTTTTCTGGTCTCTTCGGCAGCCATTTGATCGGTAAAAAACCCTATCTCCCGATCCCATGGGAGTCTTCACCACCAAGCCCCAAACAATCGATTCCATATGCAGCCCCCGTAGTTAGCATTTCTTCCCCGACCCTACTTCATCCATCACAAAACCCTAAACACCCGACCCCTCAGGTAGTCACCGATTGTAGAGTTTCTTCCCCAATCACCATGGACGACCATCTCACAAACCCTACCTCCCTCTAGATTACGTACCATCCTCATCCCAAAGGTAAGCGACCACATTGACTCTGTATCCCATACCCAAAACCGTCGGAGCTCCCTTCAATCGCACATCCCCCATAGCTACAACCCTCAACCGAGAGCAAGGAAGTATAATCTGGTGCCGGAATGGAGGAACTGGAGGAGAATCAACACCGCCTTGTTGCCCTGTGCAAAAGTTTAGGCCACTTATGGTCAGAAAGTGATGTGGTGGAAGTGCAACAGGAAATCCCTCTCAACAAACGAATCGAATGCAGTCATACGCTCTTCGGTAAGCTATACTCGAAACCCAATGTTAATTTTCCAGCATTCAGCACTACTATGAAGAAGGTGTGGAAAACAGAGGCAATCGTATGCTCCCAGAAAGAACTAGGACTCTTTTCTTTTGTTTTTGATTCAGAGGATGATAAAGAAAGAGTTCTAAAATCAGGATTGTGGTCCTTCGCTAGCAACCTCCTAGTACTAAAGCAATGTGAGCTAGAAATCCCCGAACACTGCTATGATTATTCTACATATGAATTCTAGGTTCATATTGTTGGTCTACCCCCGGGGTGGATCACAGAAGAAGTATTTGCTGATGTAGCTGGTAAAATGGGTGTAGTTAAAGAAATTCAACTAGAGGCAAGAGGAAATAGCCCTTATAAAACCGGTAAAGTCAAAGTGGAGATGGAGCTTTCAGCCCCTCTCAAAACAGGGGCATTAGTAAAGATAGGGAACAAAAATCTATGGGTGGAGTTCAAATACGAACGTCTTCCTCACTTTTGCTACTCATGTGGTCAAATTGGTCACTACGCATCATATTGCGAGGAGATACCATATGAAACAACTAATTGGGCAGCTAACAAGGCTAGAAAGTATGGTCATTGGCTCAAAGCAAAGGTTTGAGATCATAGTCCACATTGGGCAGCATTTTATGGCAAAACAGATCCAAATCAGGAAGAAGAAGAGTCAGTCCCTGAAACTCCCTTAATGACAGTTAATATGGAAGTTGTTGCCACTACAGAAGTTGAGACAAACATCAACCCTCAGAACAAAAAAAAAGAGTCGATAGTCCTTCTTCAAAGGAGGGAAGAGAGGGAGGAGAGACACTTGTAGCAGCTAAAGAGGGGAGCGTAACACAAAGATTGTATCTTGAAGGCCCTCAAGAAGCAGGATCAAAGCTTATAGGCAGTGATGGAAAGAAAAGTTAGAAGTATCAACAAGTTAAAAATAGAAAAGAGCATAATCTATTAGCTCTTATATCCTTGATGACCTGGAACTGTTAGAGACCCTTGTTCAGCTGGTAAAAGAGGGGAAGGTTTGGGCTTTAATGGCTAGCCCTAATAAGCCACCAAAAACACCGTGAAGATTATAAGTTGGAACTGTCAAGGGCTAGGCAATCTCCTAACGGTTCAAGAACTTAGAGCTTTAAAGGCTCAAGAATGGCCCAACATGGTCTTTTTGATGGAGACCAAAAACAAAGTGAAGATGATAGATAAGATCAGAAGAAAACTGCACTTTCAACACATGTTTATAGAGTCACCAATTGGTATTGCCAGTGGATTGGTGCTTATGTGGAACGAGGAGGTGGATGTTAACATAAACTCGAGCTCTAAAGAGTATATGAACGTAGAATGCAAGGATCCTTCCAGTGGCCATATGATGAGAGTTACTTTCGTACATGCATCTACCAACTTGACAGAGTGGCTTCACTTATGGCAAAAGATTCGGGACTTGCACCCCAATAATCAACTTCTGTGGCATTGTATGGGGGACTTTAATGAGATTCTATATACCTGGGAGAAGGTTGGGAAGAGGGAAGCTGATCAACACCGGATAACCGCCTTCCGGGAAATGCTAAATGACTGCTCCTTAATGGATATTGATACAAAAGGCTGTGCATTTACTTGGGCCAACAATAGAGTCGGTGAAAATTTAGTGAAGAAGAGGCTGGATAGAGCCTTATGCACAATGGAGTGGACAATTTCTTTCCCTAATGTTGAAGTGGTCGCCCTCTAGCAATTGGTTCAGATCACAGCCCATTAGTGTTGTCCCTACATCCTATTAGGGAGAGAATAAGGAAGGAATTCAAGTTTGAAGCCTACTGGATGGAGGAGAAAGAGTGTGGGGGAGACTATCAAACATTGTTGGGGAGATGATCGGCACCAGCATACAACTTTGGTTTAGAAATTATAGCAGGTGACAAAGGAATTGACAAAATGGAGCAAAACTAAGTTCTCTAATGCGGCTGTCCAAATTAGAAATCTCAAAAAGCAACTTACTGATATTACAAATGGGGATTCTGAATTTTCAAGCCAAATGGAATGTCAAGAGATAAAAGAAAAAATTGAGAGGCTTTGGCACCGGGAGGAGATGTATTGGGGCATGAGATAACGTATCAACTGGATGCAGTGGGGAGACAGGAACTCAAAATACTTCCATGCTACTACGGTTCAAATAAGACAAAGAAATAGAATTTATATGCTGCGCATCAATGATGACACTTGGTGTCAGGACCAAAAAATGTTGAAACACCACATAAGGGATTTCTATAATTCTTTATATGCATCAGAGGGTCCAAGAGACTTTCAACCTATTCTGGACGTGTGTCCAGTTGTCATATACATGCACATGAACGAGAACCTCTTGGCCCCTATATCTATGGAAGAGGTTAAAGAGCTGGTTTTTCAGCTCAGCCCACAGAAAGCTCCAGGCCAAGATGGGCTGAATGGCCAATTTTATCAACATTACTGGGAGGATATCAATATGGAAGTGCTGCATATGGTCATAAACTTTGTTGAATCAAGTGAGTTCGACCCTCTACTTAACAAGACCCACATAACCCTCATTCCCACAGTTAAACCCCAGAAAGTATCTATCAATTCAGGCCAATCAGTCTATGTAATTTTAGCTACAAAATTATCTCCAAAGTGCTAGCAAACAGATTGAAACCATGGCTTGAAGAGATAATAGCCCATGAACAAAGCACTTTTGTAAAGGGCAAACAAATACAAGATAACATCTTTATGGTTCAAGAGGTGTTGCACCAGCTAAGAATCAGAGAACGAAAAAAGAAATGCCAAGCAGTTCTTAAATTGGATATGAAAAAGGCTTATGATCGGGTTGAGTGGGATTTCTTTAAAAGGAGTATGTTGAAGATGGGATTTAGTGAAAGATGGGTTAAGCTGATTATGACATGTGTCTCCACGATGTCCTTTAGCGTAAAAGTTAATGGTGATCAAATAGGGTATTTTAAACCCACAAGGGAGTTAAGACAAGGAGATCCATTGTTGCCCTATCTCTTCATATTGATGGCTAATGTCTTCTCCTGGATGATGCACAAAGCAATAGAAGACAGAAGCCTCAAAGGAATAAAACTCAACGGGTATTGTCCCACATTGTCTCATCTATTATTTGCTGATGATGCCATTATTTTTATGGATGGAACAATTGGCGAATGCCAAAATCTGGCCAATATCCTCAACTAGTATTGCTATGCCACTGGTCAAGCAATTAATCTCAACAAATCCGGAGTGTTTTTTAGCAAGGGCTATCCATTGACCTTAAAGAGAAATATGGCCTATGAGTTACACGTGCCAATTATGGACAAAACAGGGAAATACCTGGGAATTTCATTTAATTGGGGACAAACAAGGAAGGATATGTTTAAATGAATCCTTGCTAGGGTGAACATGACGCTAGAAGGTTGGAAAGAAAAGCTCTTATCTAAAGCTGGTAAAGAAATATTGATCAAAGCCGTCGTACAAGCGCTTCCTCAGTATGCTATGTCCATTTTCAAACTTCCAAGCTCAATATGCAAAGCCATCGAACAATGGATAGCAGCTTTTTGGTGGAAATAGAATGAGTCTAGGAGAGGAATGCACTGGAAAAAATGGGAAATCTTGAAATGCAGAAAAGATGAAGGGGGTCTTGGTTTTAAAGACCTACTCAACTTTAACAAGGCGATGTTAGCCAAACAAACATGGAGACTAGCACAGTCACCTTCAGCTCTATGGAGCAACATTCTAAGAGGATTATACTATCCAAACGGTGACTTATGGAAGACAAAATCAGGATATAGACCATCTTGGGGTTGGTGTAGCATACTTATAGGTCGAGATACTATAGAACCGGAGGTGAAGTGGATAGTGGGAGATGGGCAAAGCATTAACATATAGAGAGATAGATGGCTTCCAAGGGGCGCGATCGGAGGCCCAATGAACAAAAACGATCCGGAGAAAGTCACTGAACTAATCAACAGTGAAAGTAGGTTATGGGAGGAACCTAAAATTCAAGCACTCTTTGATGAACAAGTAGCCCAGGAAATTCTGTCCACTCCAATCAGCATCCAATCACAGCAAGACAGGCTAATTTGGATAGGAAATCATTCAGGTATGTGCTCAGTAAAAAGTGGTTATAACAGGTTATGTTCAAAAGCTGATAACTCTGACCTAAACTGAGCCACTACATCCTATCGGCCGCCTAGATCCTTATGGATTCGGTTATGGGACACTCCAATCTCCCTTAAAATCAAATTCTTCTTATGGAGCATATGCCAAAATGCACTCCTGACAAAAGAAAACCTCTATAAAAGGCAAATATTACCTAATCCCCTGTGCCCGCTCTGCCTCCGGCATCCAGAAACAACAAAACACTTGTTCTTCCTATGCAAAAAGACCCGGCAAATATGGAGTGACCCATACCTTAACCTATACACAACCACAAGATCAGTAACTCGTATTGATAAGTGGTTTGCTGAATTTTTAGATGCAAAAACAGAGCTACCTTCAGTAGCTATGTGGCCAACACGATTTGGTTGATGTGGAAGCTTCGCAATGACTACATCTTCAGATCTCGGCCCCCCAAAACCAAATCACTCGTAGATCTTGCTCTCGTCCAAGTTCGGGTTTTCTACGAGATGGATCCCGAGCAAAAAAAAAAAAAAAAAAAAAGCCGAAAACCAACAGATCGACTCGCCCGAGATTTGGACGGCACCGAACAACTGCAAACTCAAGCTTAATGTGGACTACTCTTGGAAGAAGGAAGATGAGAGAAGCTCTATAGCAAGGCTTGTGTGTGACTCGAACGGCTTGCTTGATTGATGGTTTCGCAGTTGAAATCCGAGCGGAATCCCCTTTGCACACCGAAGCCCTAGCGCTTCTTCACGGTATGCGCTTTCTGCACTAGCGAATAGGGAGTAAAGTGGAAGCAGTTCAGTTTGAAGATAGTGGATGGGAAGTACAATGCGACAACTTCGTATTGGTGGAAGCCATCTTGGGCCGAACTGCTGACCCATGGGTTGTAAGCGGCCTTCTTCCAGAAATAAGAGCAATCTTACGAATGCTCCCCTCTACCAATCTCTCCTACTGTTCAAGAGAAGCTAACTCTGCCGCTGATTGGCTTGCCAAAATGCACCGCCTCAATTCTTTGGCAACCAACTGGGTGTATGCGCCACCGTCATCCCTCTTAAATATCTTATGTTCTGATGCTAAACTATCATCTATGTGTAAATCGTGCGTTTAATATATGAATGCCTTATTTCCAACCAAAAAAAAAATGGCACTGGTTGTGTGAGAACAAGTGCAATAGAAGCCCTAATGTTTTGATGGTTGATTAATTAAGTCCTAAATGCTTTTGTTTTCAGTCAATTGAGTTCCAAATGTTTTGACAAAGATCCAATTAAGTACTAATATCATTGTCAAAGACCTTGGACAGCTCTACTCTAAAAGATTACTATGAAATGAATCATCATTTTAACCACATGAGAGATAAAGCATATGAATCTTATCGATCCATGGTTAGAGAACTTTATGTGATTTATTCTCGATTATAATAAAAAAAAACTTAATTTTGTGAAAAGCTAAAATGACATGATTTTGCAATGAGTTAATTTAGCAGGGAATTAGGACGGAATTACATCTTTTTCCAATAAGGTTTAGAGTTCAATTAACTAAATAGGATGTTTAACACATGATCAACAACCAACCCAAAAGGCTTAGGGCTATATTGAGTGCCGTATATAAGTTATGGCACTCAAAGTGATCGAAAAAAATAATTATAGCACTTGTGATGTTATTTTCCTCTTTGTCATTCCCGATCTACTTACTTTACTGGCATGGTTCAACCTTGGAAGATTACAAGGCTACTAGGTTCGGGAGAGAGGACTAGACATGGATGGAAAAACCTAAGTACGTACTTGACTCATCTTGAAAAAATGACATAAATGGTCCGTGAACTTTTGTTTAATGTGCGATGTCATCCTAAAATTTCAATTTGTTTAATGTGATCTTTGAATTTTGGTCCAATGTGTAATGTCGTCCCTAAAATTTTAATTTATTCAATATAGTTCCTAAACCATTAAACATGTTCATATAGTCTAAGGACTATATTGAACATTTGCCAATAATTTAAGAACCACATTGAATAATTAAAAGTTTAGGGATGACATTCCACATTAAACCAAAGTTCATTGATCATTTGTGCTACTATCCTACTCATCTTCTCTTATCCACTTTAACTTCATGTTTTCGTTATTTACCACATAGCATCACTGAATGAAAACAACACGACCTCGTTTATCTGTTCATTTCACATTATCGTCTTTCTATTTAGCTTGCCAAGATGTAGTAATATATATATATATATATATATGTATGTATGTATGTATGTATGTATGTATGTATGTATGTATGTATGTATGTATGTATAGTCAATTGCCCCATTCACTCTTGTTTGTCGTAGTGGGTTTCATATATTCGCAACGACATGTTCTTAATCTAAGAATTGTTTATCAAGCCAAAAAGTCTTTTCTCTCTCCCTTTCTCCCTCTTTTCTCTTCATCATCTACTTCAACCTTCAGCCATAAGGAGCATTTGAACTAATCTCACCCTCCCTCCTCTTTTGTTGATTTTCTTTGCATTTTATTGTTATTTCCTTACTTTTTCTTCTCTCTAGATTTAGATTTGAGAGCTATTTTCTCCTGGTCTAAATCTCAACTTGAGAGTTTGAACTCTCCAATCTCATTTTATATGTGGGTGGTATCCTCTTTTGATCTGAATCTGAGAGTTTAATAAATATACTTTTGGGGATTCGATACCCTCTATTCTCTTTGTGTACGGGTTCTCTGTCTTCAACTTCAATGATGATAGTAGAAACTTTGGTGTCTCATTGAATCACAAAGATTGTTCCTCCATATGTTAAATATGTGTTTGTTCAACCTACTTTGGTTGTCTCCATATAACAGTGGTATAGAGGAAGCCGAACCTAGGGGCACACCACCACCTAGTAACATTGTAATTAGTGGAGAATGAATTTTTGGCGTGTGCTCCTCACTAACAAAAACACAAGATCCAATTATTGGCACCGATTATTTTGCTTGACAAATTCTTATGGAATAAGTATGTGCTTAACTTTGCTAGTTTTCCGTTGATCCTCCCTATTTCTTGGATTTGACTTTGCTTTTGAGTATTCTTTCTCATATATATGTTTTTGAGTAATAGATACAATTTTCTTTCGATAAAAAAGGGGGGGGCTTGTTTACGAGCTTTGCTAATCTATTGTGACAATTTTAAAGTGCCACACCCCAAATCCTACTGGGATGAAGGGGTAACACAGCTATCTTTTTGTAAAGGATGCAGTCTCAAATTATATCCCAAATATCTAGCTCCCAATAGTTCTCACGACAAGGCTCTCACTTTATTGATTACTAACTAAGGCACCTAAAAAACATATTAAGAAAAAAGAATGAGCTACCACAGCTCAGTAAGTAATGTATTTCTTTTAAGCAAATCGAGCAATCATTATGCACATTTAAAATACAAATATAACACACTTTTACTAAAACCAGAATTTAACAAACCTTCGAGACAAAAATAATGTAATATTTCTTACTTTAATATAGTATGTTCAAAACAGAAATATTCAAAATAATAACAAACATACACCAATGATCTGGCCCATTGGTCGATCTCATAAAAATACACGTCAATAGTTTATTCCATTGGTTAATCTCATGTTACACATCAATGGTCTATCACATTGGTCCATCTTATATGAAACTACAAGTCGATGGTCTATACATCAACCAATCTTTTGTTTAATATCAAACCATTGTCACTCATAACACTTGTGACAAGACGACTAATATTCACCCTTTGGTTAGGTCTCCACCTATTTTTAGTCAATGGCTCAACCCACAAATATCCTAGAGTAGTATGCGCATAACCACAAGCCTCTCGCCAAGCTCATAGCAATACTAAGCATCAATCCCGATCCAAATAGCCTCCACAATTCACAAAGCCAAACCAAAGTATATATCATAAATCAATTTGACAAATCAAAACACATAATCTTTTTGCGACCTGGCTCATTCACCATAAATGTTTTTCATAAAGCATTCCTCATGTCATTTCAAAACTCATTTCTTAAACCGAAATAAATTCCATATACATTTTCACAACACATTTCATAAACCAAGTTCACAAATCAACATATATATATAATCTTTCGCAACAACTTTCCAAAAACATTTAGCAAATCATTCATAAATATCAAATCGTAGTAAATGCTCAATCCAGATTCTATGCAACAAAAGATGCTTTCAATTACTTATGATACATCAAATCTCCATAACTTTCAAGACATGATTTTTCAAACTCATAGAAGAAATAGTATCATTCACTTGGGAAAGTTGAAAATCAACCATAGCGATCTCTCGAGTCGACATACTCGATTTCCTAACAAATAACTGAAAAACAATATCAAAAGACCAAGTAACACGATATTCTATTGAATGACTCAACTATACTACACATATTTGTCGATAAAACGATACCTACATGCCAACAAAAAGCTTACCTCTAGCAAAAACCTATTGTTGTCCATGAGCCACATTAAATTTTATCACACCGTAACTTCCTCCATAGAATTATGTTTCAAGCTGACTTATAGTCCTTAGAAAGCCATTTTGGCATACTATAAGAACCCCAACTTAGCCGCGCCAAGCCCTTGCCAGAAATGATTGAAATTCGGCTCAAAAGTTACTACTCGTAACTCTATAAAAAATGCACACCAAACTTGAAAATTCCGATCCAGGAAAATCATAAGCTTAAATTGAGATTCGTAAAATACTATAGCTTCACAATATCCAAAACTATTGATTCTATAAAAATACACCGCCTGAAAACTCCCAAATCAAACACAGCAAGTCATAATCGACCTAAAACCGAATTTCTAGCCCTAATTTTGACAATTCCTTCAAATAGATGATTAGGGGCCTCAATCACTTACCAACATTGTGATATGGATATAAGTCAGCTTAGTGAGTCATATGGATTAAAAGCACACCTTCTTTCTTTCTTCTTTCTCTTTTTTCTTATTTCCCGGTGAGCTCCTTTTCTTTCCTTTGTTTTTGCTTCGACTTCTTCTCCTCTTGTGCTTCATTGCACAAACTCAAATGAGAAGAGAGAAAGAGAGTTGGGCTTGGGCTTGGCTTTTAAGAGACAGGGGTTGTTTGGGCTTTTATTGGGCTTTTTATTACATAAAGTGAGTTGTAGATCATTTAGAACTTAAATGGGGAAAAATCTATTTTTAGGCTAAAATTATAAAGAAGTGAGCAAAAACCGGCAACTGTCTTAAATCTGTTGAAAAATGTGTGGAGGGCATTGCCGCATTGCCTCCACTATGTTCAATCTAATTCCGCACCTGCAGCTGCATGTCTCCAAATACAAATTCTTAGATTGGGAAAAAATATCAAAAAAATTCATAAACTTATTGCGATTATGTTAATTCAATAATATATTTTTCAATTGTGCCAATTTAATTCTAAATCTTTTCATGTTTTATCAATTGAGTCAATTTTGCCAATTTTAAACAGGAATCATTAATGTAGACATCAGCCGCCGTTCGTGATATGATCGACATTAACTGGACATTTTTAATAATATTAATAAATATTTTGAATTATATCGGTTTCTTTTTCTTTTCTTTTTTTTTTTTTTGGGGGGGGAGTGGGGAGGGGAGTTAGAGCCACAAGAGTATCTAGCTAATTCTCGTTGAGCACAATAGCAAGGACCGCACACCCTCGCTTTGGCCGATGAGGACATCTCAACCCTTGCCTAGCCCTCACCTACCACGATGAGGGCCCACGAGCCCTCGAGAAGTGGCCAATGAGGGCATGGGCCCTTACCCAAAGCAGATAAGCACTACAACACCCTCACCCAATGCTAACAAGGATGCTGGCCTTCGGTCAAAAAGAAAAAGTAAAGTAAGGTAAAGTAAATTAAAAAAAAAACATAGAAATTATAATTTTTTTTAAAAAAGTATGAAAATATTATTAAAAAATGTTTAGGTCTATACCGACCGTGCTATGTTGGATGGCCGATGTCCATGTCAGCAATTCCCTATCAAAATTGAGTTGATGAATTTAAATGACAAAACTTAAAAAGGTTAGAGCCAAATTGGCATAATTGAAGATTTATGATTGAATTGATACAAACGCAATAGATTTATAACATTTTTTTTCATAATCGTCCTATATCGAAACAATCACATTTAGAACACATTAAGTGCTATTGCACGAATTGCAGCGTTGCTTCTCTCATGATTTCCCGACAAGTAGTGACTAAGACCAAAATCACAGGCATACTGTTTAGATTTAGGAAATCAAGGCATATTTGGAAACGAATCGGGTTAACGAGCGCCGAAAGGCGCTTGCTAAAAACCAAAAGATGTAGAATGAGCAACTGTTAATGCACATTAGAAAACTTAATCGATATTTTTTTTTTCGTTTTTGCCGAACCAAAAGGACAAGGAGGGGCGAGTAGCGGTGACTATCCCCTCTGATGTTATTTTAAGAAAGTATCGCATCCATCGCAAAATGTTCAATTTAGGTGAGGACGAGCCTTTGCTACTCGACACCATAATGGTAGGCAACCCAGGACCTGGACACCACCGTAGTACTACAAGTCCATAGCCCATTCCCAAGCCAAGTTAGAAGACTAATTGACCCGAGCAAGGTCACTAGATATGGGAATACAAGCGTGAGACCAATTTGAATACGTCTAATGGTATAATTAATACTTCTTATCATACAACGTTGATCTTTCAGTTTCCACATAGACGGAGTAGGTGATGAACAAACTTTGCAAATTGTCACGCCCCGATCCTCAGGCACGCACACATCCGTCTCACTTGGTCGATTTTATAATGCGATACCCCAGGACATTGTATCGCCGACCCTTTCATTTTTAAGCACATGCGGAAGCAGTTAAAATCCCCAGACAATAAAACAATGGGATAGAAAAGCAGGGCCATATTTTTCATATTGAAATTTATAACCAAACTTTTATACAAACCACAAACCCTTTCAAAACTATTCACATCAAAACAGAGGTCTCAAAAGAAGACAGAAACTTAGATGAACTAGGCCGAACTCAAGGCCCTTCTCAGGATTGTCTTCTTCTCCCAAAAATCCTTCTCCAACTCTTCCTCCTCAGCTCCTTAGCGGGGTCCTGAAATGGTTTTCCCCAAACTGGGATGAGACTACGTCTCAGCGAGTTCTACCCCACTAAGCCCGATTAGTGAACCATTATACTAAAGGCTGCCTAAACACGCATAGGTCAGAAGACGTACCTTAGCATCAGATTCCACCTGCAAGTCAGTATAATTCACAATAGGCACTCAAGCAATCATATCATCGATCAAAGCATCAATTAAATCGACCTAGTCGATTACAAGCCAACAAGACCACTCACGGTCATTCCCACTCGATCAATCAATTCACAACATCAAATCAAAACAATGATCAATCGACCTCGTCGATTACATGCCAACCTGACCATTTCCCGGTCATTCAAGCTATTGCTATTCAGAGTCCCACTCAACAACATTCAAATATTTAATGGCTTTACGGTCCCACTCGACCACTTTCAAGATTCAATGGCTTTACGGTCCCACTCGACCACTTTCAAGAATCAATGGCTTTACGGTCCCACTCGACCACTTTCAAGATTCAATGGCTTTACGGTCCCACTCGACCACTTTCAAGAATCAATGGCTTTACGGTCCCACTCGACCACTTTCAAGAATCAATGGCTTTACGGTCCCACTCGACCACTTTCAAGATTCAATGGCTTTACGGTCCCACTCGACCACTTTCAATACTCAATTTGGCACAATTCAAAGCTCAAATAAATAAACGGACTGCGCCACGACAATCGGCACGAGATTTCGGTCATCGGCCATCTCAATCTTAATTTCAAAAAATAAATAAATAATTAATTAATTTCGAAAATTAATTAATAAATATAAAAAATTCCGTTTAGCTCAAAATAAGGCCCAATTAAATAAACGGACTTCACCACGGTCATCAGCATAATTTTCCGGTCACGAGCCATCCCAGTTGAATTTTCGGAAAATAAATAATTATTTAATTAATTTCGAAAATTAATTAATATTAAAAATTCAATTTAGCTTAAAATAAAGTCCCATTAAATAAACGGACTTCGCCACGATCATCAGCAAAATTTTCCGGTCATGAGCCATCCCAGTTGAATTTTCGGAAAATAAATAATTATTTAATTAATTTCAAAAATTAATTAATATTAAAAAAAAATTCAATTTAGCTTAAAATAAAGTTCGATTAAATAAACGGACTTCGCCACGATCATCAGCATAATTTTCCAGTTCCAAACCATCTCCCTTGAATTTTCGGAAAATAAATAATTATTTAATTTAATTCCGAAAATTAATATTTAAATGCCCAAAAATCTCACTTAGGCCCGAATCGCCAAATTGAAGCCCAATTAGGGGTCGGAAAATTCCCGAGATGCTTCCAATAAATAGTAGACCACGTCTACTTGCTAATTGCGCAATCAATTTATTTAAATCACATCACAATTGACTAATAATTGCTAATTACTTCTAATCTAACAACCTAAACATAATTAATTAAAACTAAACAAACCTTAAAGCATAATTAGTCAACTAATCCAAGATTAGTGAGATTACTCACCAAATCGCGCGCAAATCGGATCAATCCGACGGCGGCGACGCGAGGAACGATTGTTCCCAAAGCGACTCGCGGATCCGGGGCCGGAAACGGCCCAAAAGCGGGCCCGAAGTTGCTGAAACCCGGTCCGTGGGTGTTGGTCGGGGCCGAACGGAGCTGCTCCGGCGGCTAGGACGGCGAGGGAAGGCCGGCGGAGGGCGAGGAGTCACGGGGAGGTCGGCGGGGCTAGGCGGTGGCCCCGGAGGGGCCGGAACGGGGCGGAACCGAGCTGGGTCCGCTCGGGGAGGCGCTGCAACGAGCGATGGGACGGCGGGACGGCGGGCGCACGGCGAGCGGCGAGCGCTCGGGCGCGGCGCGGGCGGCGGTGCGGCGGCAGAACGGCGACGGCGAGTTGCAGCTTTCGATCTTCAGCTCCTGGGTTTTGATCGCACGAACAGGAGAGAAGAAAGGGGAAGAAACGGTCGCGTGGGGGAAAAAGTGGGAGAGAAGAGAGAGGAGAGAGAAGGAAGAGATAAGGGAGAGAAAAGTGAGTCAGAGGGAGGTGGGGGTGTCCGCACGAAGGGGGGGGAGGGTGAGAGAGGAGAGAGAGAAAAAGAAAGAGAGAAAAGGGAGAGAGAGAAAAAGAATTTAAAAATAAAACTTTTCTTATTTCTTTTCCTTTTCTCTTTTCCTTTTCCTTTCTATTTTCTTTTGGTCTTCGATTTTCTTCCGATAATTTCTTTATTGAAATTTCGGACCCGTCAATAAATTGACGAGCGATGAGACAAGATCCTAAAAATAAGAATTATGACGTGCTTAAAATTCGATTCCCGAAATCGAGTTCAATTTCGTGGTTAAAAATCGATCGGACGTGATTTTAGCTCAATCCAACCAATTAGGTAGCTTTTAGGGATTTTACAGCTGATACATCCCTTAATGGCTTCACCTAATAGGTTAGTTAACTCGTGAGTGATCAGCTCAGAGAAAAAGGGCCATAGGCACGCCGACTAAATGCCCATTTCACTTTATCGAAACGGGGTCGAATTTCAGGATGTCACAACTCTTCCCCTCTTATAAAAATTTCGTCCTCGAAATTTAAACCATTACACTTTGTTCAAAAAGGCGGGGGTACAACTGTCTCATTGATTCTTCAGTCTCCCAAGTCGCTCCTTCAGTGCCGTGGTGTTGCCAGACCACTTTGACCAACGGGATGATCTTTGTACGCACAACTTGCTCTTTACGATCGACAATCTGAACCAGGCTTTCAACGTATGACACACGGTCATCCACGTCCAATTCCTCGAAATTGAGCACGTGGGTCAGGTCAGGCTCGTACTTCCTTAACATCGACACGTGAAAGACGTCATGCACGTGCGCCAATCTTGGCGGCAACGCAAGACGATACGCTAGGTTTCCGATCCTTTCAAGAATCTCAAACGGACCTACGTACCTCGGACTCAGCTTGCCTTTCTTACCAAAGCGCGAAGTTCCCCTCATTGGTGATACTTTTAGAAAAACGTGATCACCGACTTGGAATTCCAAAGACCTTCGGCGCTTATTTGCATAACTCTTCTGCCTGCTCTGCGCTGTCTTCAATCGTCTCGATCTTTGCCCACGGCATCTACCGATTCTTGAACCAACTCGGGGCTGTTATCTTCCTTTCTCCGACTTCATCCCAACACACTGGAGTTCTGCATGCCCTGCCATACAACGCTTCAAATGGAGCCATTTTGATGCTCTGCTGATAACTGTTGTTGTAGGCGAATTCCACCAGATGAAGCTGATCCTCCCAACTTCCTTTGAAGTCTATTACACACGCTCTCAACATATCTTCAAGAGTCTGAATCGTCCTTTCAGACTGGCCATCCGTCTGAGGATGATATGCCGTACTGTACTGAAGCTTTGTACCCAAAGCACTCTGTAAGCTCTTCCAAAAAGCAGCAATAAACCTCGGGTCTCTATCAGATGTTATCGTAACTGGCACTCCAAGCATACGAACCACCTGACGCACATACAGGCCTGCGTGTCTATCCAGACTCAAGTCCTTTCGAACTGCAATGAAGTGAGCCGACTTTGTCAGCCTGTCGACTACTACCCAAATCGAATCATTTCCTCTTTGACTCCTTGGTAGTCCAGTCACGAAATCCATCGTGATATGCTCCCATTTCCACTCTGGGATCGCGAGAGGTTGCAGAAATCCTCCCGGCTTGCAATCTTTGGGCTTTTACTTGCCGACAAGTCAAACACTTGGCTACATGCTTGGCGATGTCCGCCTTCATACCTGACCACCAATAGTGTTGACGCAAATTCTGATACATCTTAGTGCTTCCAGGATGAACGTTGTAATTGCTACGATGTGCTTCAGATAAAATTTCTTCTCTAAGCTCTACATCGTCAGGTACAACCAAACGTCCACGACACCTCAGTACCCCATCGTCAGAAACTTGAAAATCAGCTTTCCTTTTATCAGTATCCTCTTGAAGAATTCTTTGCACGTCCGGATCTGTCGGTTGAAGTTGCTTGATTCTGACCTGGACATCCGGCTCAATTCTGAGGGTGGCCATAAAACTTGAGAGGTGGCCTACCTTAAATTTGAATTCTGAATCTCGAGCTCTCTCGATTAAGTTCCACTCCTTAACCAAGATCCATGCCACTACAGACTTCCGACTCAATGCATCGGCGACCTTGTTCGCCTTTCCCGGGTGATATAAAATATCACAGTCGTAGTCTTTCAACAATTCCATCCATCGTCGTTGTCTCATGTTCAGCTCCTTCTGAGAGAACAAATACTTGAGACTCTGATGGTCCGTGAAGATCTGAAACTTTTCCCCACACAAGTAGTGCCTCCAAATCTTCAACGCAAATATGATGGCTGCGAGTTCTAAGTCATGCGTCGGATAATTCAATTCATGAGGTCTCAACTGCCGGGAAGCGTATGCAACAACTCTGCCATGTTGCATCAGCACGCAGCCCAATCCTCTAAATGACGCATCACTATAGATCTCGAATCCTCCAGGACCAGATGGAATCGTCAGCACAGGTGCGGTAGTCAGCTTTTCCTTCAGCTCTTGGAAACTACGCTCGCACTTGTCTGTCCATATGAATTTCTCATTTTTCTTTGTGAGCTTTGTCAGAGGTGACGCTAATGCTGAGAAACCTTCCACAAACCGTCTGTAATAACCTGCCAATCCCAGAAAACTTCTGATTTCTGTCACTGATGTCGGTCTTGGCCACTTGATCACGGCTTCTATCTTGCTCGGGTCGACGGAGATTCCTTCTCCGGAAATCACATGACCTAAGAACGCAACACGAGTCAGCCAAAACTCGCATTTGCTAAACTTAGCATATAACTGATGTGTTCTTAAGGTTTGAAGCACCAATCTCAGATGATTCTCGTGCTCTTCATTACTTCTCGAATAGACCAAGATATCATCTATGAATACGATTACAAATTGATCTAGATATTCCTTGAACACTCTGTTCATCAAATCCATAAAGGCAGCTGGAGCATTCGTCAATCCGAACGGCATCACTGTAAACTCGTAATGACCATACCGGGTACGAAATGCCGACTTAGGAATATCCTCTTTCCGAATCCTCAGCTGATGGTATCCTGTCCTCAAGTCGATCTTCGAGAATATTGATGCTCCTTGCAGTTGATCAAACAAGTCATCTATCCTCGGCAATGGATACTTGTTCTTGATCGTTACCTGATTGAGCTGTCGATAGTCGATGCACAAACGCAATGAACCATCTTTCTTCTTAACAAACAGAACTGGTGCTCCCCAAGGCGATGCACTAGGACGAATAAATCCTTTATCCAGTAACTCTTGCATCTGCACCTTCAGTTCCTTCAACTCAGATAACGCCATTCGGTAAGGTGCCTTTGAGATTGGTTCTGTCCCTGGTGCTAGCTCGATTACAAATTCAATCTCTCTTTCTGGCGGTAACCCTGGCAATTCTTTTGGAAAGACATCTGGAAACTCCTGTACCACTGCAATATCTTCCATTTTTAACTCTTCAACTGTCGTATCCACGACAGTTGCTAAGTACCCTTGGCAGCCCTCGTCTAACAAACGAATTGCTTCCGGCAACGAGATTAAGGAAATCGAAGGTCCTCCTCGATTCCCGACAAACTCAAAGCTCTTTCCCTCTAATGGGTCAAGCGAATCGCCTTGCGATAGCAGATCCATTTTAGCTCGTTGATTGGTGAGCCAGTCCATGCCAATTATCAAATCAAAATCATACATGGCTAGGACTAACAAGTCAATTTTCCCCACTCGCTCACCAATCTCTAACTTGCACCCCAAACATCCCAAGGCAGCAATAACTTTATCTTTCAAGGGTGTAGATATGCAAATTGCCGATTCCAACAATACAGGATTCAATCCTAGCATCCTAACATATTGCTCGGCAATGAAGGAATGGGTTGCTCCCGAATCAAACAAAGCATAAGCAGGTTGGTCATTGAGCGAGACCGTACCTGTAATCACGCCAGGCGCAGCTTCTGCCTGACCTTGGGTGATCGCGTACACGGTGCCCTGAGCTGGAGGTCTCTGCTGTCCTCCTTGCGGTGCATTCTGAGGGGCATACCCTCCTATCTGTCTCAGCGGTGGCGGCTGTGGCAATTGAGGTTGTCCTCTTTGCTTCCTTGGACAATTCCTTGCGATGTGACCCTGTTGGCCACATTCAAAACACACAATCGTCCTAGCTGGGCACGGTGCTGTCCCGTGTCTTCTCCCACAAAAACGACATACACCAACACCACTTGGTACTGGCCTATTAAATCCACTT
The DNA here is from genome assembly GCA_016097545.1 of Eucalyptus victrix. NCBI lineage: Eukaryota > Viridiplantae > Streptophyta > Magnoliopsida > Myrtales > Myrtaceae > Eucalyptus > Eucalyptus victrix. Next base: position 34,845,567 of record CM027837.1, read on the forward strand.
TTCTTACTGGGCGGGCCTTGGAATTTATTTCCAAACATCGGCCTCTTTCCTTGGCGGATGTTGTCTGCTGAAAGTTAAATCTCGATCCAGATGAGGCGGCTCTATCGTTCTGGTCTCTCTCAATCATCTGAGCCCTCTCATAAAGGTCATTATAATTTCTTAGATTCAGCAAAATCAATGGGCTTCTCAACTCTGGCTTGAGTCCATCTCTGAATCTTCTCCCTCGGTTTATTGGATTCTCCACTAATTCAGGGGCATATTGCGACAGTTCAGCAAACTTCGCCTCATATTGATCCACAGTCATAGAGCCTTGGCGAAGGCGTTGGAACTCAACCATCTTCATCTCTTTAGCAGTTTCTGAAAAATATTTCCCGTTGAAAGCTTCAACAAAGGCGTTCCATTCTGGGGCTACACCTTCGGGAAATATCGTTCCTTGAGTGGTTCTCCACCAAGTACTCGCAACTCCTTCTAATTGGTAGACTGCGAGGACTACTTTCTCAGTCTCAAAGCACATCAATAGTGCAAATGCCTTCTCCAGTCCTTGAATCCACAGAGCAGCAGCTTCGGGGTCTCCTGCCCCAGTAAACTTCGGTGGCTTCAATTTCAAAAACTGTTCCACCAAACTAGGCATCGGCCTCACAGGCGGGACTCCGGCAGGTACGACGGCAGGTGCGGCTGCAGCAACAGCATTGGCAGCAGTAGTAGTAGCGGCAGCAACGGCGGCAGTAAATGCAGCTGTTTGGTCCCGGGCCTGTTGCCCCATCATCTCACGCATAGCATCCAACGCTTGCGTGATCCCAACTGTTCCCTGATCAACTGGGGCTGCTACCCCGGCACCAACAGGATGTGGTGCTGCTCCACTCGCGCTAGCCTCAGCTTGCGCTCTACCTCGGCCACCTCGGGCACCAACTCTTGTCGGTGTCCTAGTCCAGAATCACGAGGACAAAGTCCTCGCCTAGGAGTTCTTGGCTCGATCGCTCATGGTGTCACTTTAATCTACTGACACCTGCTTCCAATTCAACACCGAATTAGAAACAGAGCGATTCAAACAATAAACAATTTTAGCACTCAGCTAACACAGACATGCACCAGCATGAATTTAAAGGCCTTTCCTACTAACTATCCCATCAACCATCGCTCCTTATCACTCCAATCTTCAACCTCGCTCTGATACCACTTAAACTGGATGTCACGCCCCGATCCTCAGGCACGCACACATCCGTCTCACTTGGTCGATTTTATAATGCGATATCCCGGGACATTGTATCGCCGACCCTTTCATTTTTAAGCACATGCGGAAGCGATTAAAATCCCGAGACAATAAAACAATGGGATAGAAAAGCGGGGCCATATTTTTCATATTGAAATTTATAACCAAACTTTTATACAAACCACAAACCCTTTCAAAACTATTCACATCAAAACGAGAGGTCTCAAAAGAAGACGAAACTTAGATGAACTAGGCCGAACTCAAGGCCCTTCTCGGGATTGTCTTCTTCTCCCAAAAATCCTTCTCCAACTCTTCCTCCTCAGCTCCTTAGCGGGGTCTGAAATGGTTTTCCCCAAATCGGGATGAGACTACGTCTCGCGAGTTCTACCCCACTAAGCCCGATTAGTGAACCATTATACTAAAGGCTGCCTAAACACGCATAGGTCAGAAGACGTACCTTAGCATCGATTCCACCGCAAGTCGGTATAATTCACAATAGGCACTCAAGCAATCATATCATCGATCAAAGCATCAATTAAATCGACCTAGTCGATTACAAGCCAACAAGACCACTCACGGTCATTCCCACTCGATCAATCAATTCACAACATCAAATCAAAACAATGATCAATCGACCTCGTCGATTACATGCCAACCGACCATTTCCGGTCATTCAAGCTATTGCTATTCGAGTCCCACTCAACAACATTCAAATATTTAATGGCTTTACGTCCCACTCGACCACTTTCAAGATTCAATGGCTTTACGGTCCCACTCGACCACTTTCAAGAATCAATGGCTTTACGGTCCCACTCGACCACTTTCAAGATTCAATGGCTTTACGGTCCCACTCGACCACTTTCAAGAATCAATGGCTTTACGGTCCCACTCGACCACTTTCAAGAATCAATGGCTTTACGGTCCCACTCGACCACTTTCAAGAATCAATGGCTTTACGGTCCCACTCGACCACTTTCGATACTCAATTTGGCACAATTCAAAGCTCAAATAAATAAACGGACTGCGCCACGACAATCGGCACGAGATTTCGGTCATCGGCCATCTCAATCTTAATTTCCAAAAAATAAATAAATAATTAATTAATTTCGAAAATTAATTAATAAATATAAAAAATTCCGTTTAGCTCAAAATAAGGCCCAATTAAATAAACGGACTTCACCACGGTCATCAGCATAATTTTCCGGTCACGAGCCATCCCAGTTGAATTTTCGGAAAATAAATAATTATTTAATTAATTTCGAAAATTAATTAATATTAAAAATTCAATTTAGCTTAAAATAAAGTCCCATTAAATAAACGGACTTCGCCACGATCATCAGCAAAATTTTCCGGTCATGAGCCATCCCAGTTGAATTTTCGGAAAATAAATAATTATTTAATTAATTTCAAAAATTAATTAATATTAAAAAAAATTCAATTTAGCTTAAAATAAAGTTCGATTAAATAAACGGACTTCGCCACGATCATCAGCATAATTTTCCAGTTCCAAACCATCTCCCTTGAATTTTCGGAAAATAAATAATTATTTAATTTAATTCCGAAAATTAATATTTAAATGCCCAAAAATCTCACTTAGGCCCGAATCGCCAAATTGAAGCCCAATTAGGGGTCGGAAAATTCCCGAGATGCTTCCAATAAATAGTAGACCACGTCTACTTGCTAATTGCGCAATCAATTTATTTAAATCACATCACAATTGACTAATAATTGCTAATTACTTCTAATCTAACAACCTAAACATAATTAATTAAAACTAAACAAACCTTAAAGCATAATTAGTCAACTAATCCAAGATTAGTGAGATTACTCACCAAATCGCGCGCAAATCGGATCAATCCGACGGCGGCGACGCGAGGAACGATTGTTCCCAAAGCGACTCGCGGATCCGGGGCCGGAAACGGCCCAAAAGCGGGCCCGAAGTTGCTGAAACCCGGTCCGTGGGTCGTTGGTCGGGCCGAACGGAGCTGCTCCGGCGGCTAGGACGGCGAGGGAAGGCCGGCGGGAGGGCGAGGGAGTCACGGGGAGGTCCGGCGGGGCTAGGCGGTGGCCCCCACGGGGCGGAAGGGGGCGGAACCGAGCTGGGTCCGCTCGGGGAGGCGCGCAACGAGCGATGGGACGGCGGGACGGCGGGCGCACGGCGAGCGGCGAGCGCTCGGCGCGCGGCGCGGGCGGCGGTGCGGGCGGCGAGACAGCGGCGACGGCGAGTTGCGGTTTTTTTTCGATCTTCGGCTCCACGGGTTTTGATCGCACGAACGGGAGAGAAGAAAGGGGAAGAAACGGTCGCGTGGGGGAAAAAGTGGGAGAGAAGAGAGAGGAGAGAGAGGGAAGAGATAAGGGAGAGAAAAGTGTGTCAGAGGGAGGTGGGGGTGTCCGCATGAAGGGGAGAGGGGAGGTGAGAGAGGAGAGAGAGAAAAGAAAGAGAGAAAAGGGATAGAGAGAAAAAGAATTTAAAAATAAAACTTTTCTTATTTTTTTTTCTTTTTCTCTTTCCCTTTCACTTTCTATTTTCTTTCGGTCTTCGATTTTCTTCCGATAATTTCTTTATTGAAATTTCGGACTCGTCAATAAATTGACGAGCGATGAGACAGGATCCTAAAAATAAGAATTATGACGTGCTTAAAATTCGATTCCCGAAATCGAGTTCAATTTCGTGGTTAAAAATCGATCAGACGTGATTTTAGCTCAATCCAACCAATTAGGTAGCTTTTAGGGATTTTACAGCTGATACATCCCTTAATGGCTTCACCTAATAGGTTAGTTAACTCGTGAGTGGTCAACTCAGAGAAAAAAGGCCATAGGCACGCCGACGAAATGCCCATTTCACTTTATCGAAACGGGGTCGAATTTCGGGATGTCACACAAATCATATAGCATATGAAATTATCGGGGCATGAATTGCACTAATGTAGTACACGGACCTAGAAATGATAGATTAAATACAAAAAATGTCGGATATTCTAAGACATCTTATTAAAACTTACTTATCAAGTGATGTGGCAAGGATTAATTAGATAATAAGAAATGGGAATATATAATATTACATGATTAGTTTCTTTCAATACACAATTGATAACTGTCCAATCACTCACTAAAAAGTAAGTTCAGTGTTTGATACATTTACTTTGCTTAATAAATAATATAGTTTATTCTTAGTGTGTCTCGGTCAATCCATATAGACACTATATATATATATATATATATATATATATATATATATATATAAAGCTCGCTTTCATTCATTGAACCCCCATCAACCGAAATTTAAAGGTTACTTCTCGGGCAAAAATTGGTAGAAAGAGTAAAGACAAAAAGAAGAATAAAGGGAAGCACACTTAATTATTTAATGATAACTATTAAATTAATTTGTAGAATTTGAGCCATGTATGAGATCCATCCGATTAGAGGATGTAGACTGCTCTGTCTTAGATGAGGTGTAAGAGAAAGAGTCCTAATTGGACTTTGACTTTGCTTCCCTTTCTTTCAAAAGATAATCTTGACTTTATTTGGGCGGTGGATTCAAATAAAGAAGAAAACTTAAACAAGAAAAGTTGTTGGCGACTTATTACCCAAGGGTTTGACCGATCAAGGATTGAAATTTTTCATATAGTAAAAGAGTAGAGAGAGAGAGAGAGAGAGAGTAGCCGGCTTAGAGGAATTATTGAGGTCAGAGGATTTTCTTTTTTTCTTTTTTTTTTTGAGGGAAAAGAAAAATAGAAGGACGTGAGTTTTGCTTTTATTGTCTCCGCCGGCCATAGCCACTCAATATAGTCGGGGATTTCTTTGAGCTACTCATAAGGAAGTTTCAAATGGTGATTTGTGCAAATGATTCTACATCTAAATTATGGTGTTTTCTTTGTGAAAACGTAAGTATTTCAAGCAGTGAGATAATTCTACATGAGGCTAAAGACTATGGGTTTGGGTATAATTCAGGTATAGGAAACATTCAAGTGTGTGAATAACTGTAACTCTGTAATTATCTGATTAATTCGTGAATTTTTTACTACTAGCTGTGCTTGTAAAATAGGTACTGATACTCAGATTGAATAATGTAAATCTCTCAAATAGTAGTCTTCTTCCTCCCACAATTTTACTTGAGGTTCTTCGACTTTTTTGCAATTCAATGGTCTTCTTCCTCCTAGGCTTTCTCATTGTTCTTGTTTTAGATTTTCAGTTTTTTATTCAAGCCCTTATCTTTTATCACAAAAAAGCACTTGTTTTGCTTTTCAAGATTATGTTGGCCATATAGGATGTGACATGGGATGCTAGGAAGACACTAAACAGTATTTTAACAGCAATGTTAGGTTAGGGTGGACTAGAAATAAAAACATAATATTTAGGATCTTAGTGCTCACAAGAAAAGATTAAAAGATATCTGCCTGTTCCGACTACACGTGAGCCCAATTCACATGCCGAAGACGGGTTCACATGGACCCCACCTGATCTACGGTGGGCCCGCGGTTGGCTCGCTGGGAGGAACTATACCGTCACAGCGGGGAGGCTGGAGGTTGACTTTCAGCTGGGACTCGGTGTTGGCCGATCTTTCGATCTTCACCGATGGCAAAGAAGCTCGTGCACTACGTAGGGGTATCGACATATCTTCTCTCTCTCTCTCTCTCCATTCACACGCCCAGGCGCTTATTTGTGAGCAGTGCATCTGTGGTTGCTCAACTTCTTATTACTCCATTTCAATAGAATTTCACGCTTTTCCTTAATCAGCTTTGTGCATGTGTTGAGAAGGCATCGCCTAGAGGAGGAGTCTTGAACGTGTGCCTGGACGAGCAAAACCAGAGAGTCATGCTGCGTGGGAAAGCTGTAACTGTAATGACGGGTTCTATTCTTGTTTAAAAATACCTCGAGCAAGCAAGATTCGTCTTGTAAACAAGTCACCGGGTGAGATGGAATAAGTATTCTGATGGCATAGATTCGAGATTTTCAGTTGTTTAATGCTGCAGACCATAGCTGAGATTCTCAGTATGCTTGGAGCTGTAGCCCTATGTAGCATAATCAAAGAGACGACCGAACAACCATTTATCTCGTTCTTGCTTTTATGTATTTGAGGGACAGTGCATCAACCACTTTGCCTCGTTTAGTGCTATCAATGTATTGCTGCTCATACAGATGCCTGGAAGCTACTTCTGATCTCTTTGGTCTTTCCCACCTTTAACTTAAAAGAGATAATATCCCTTGTTGTTGGTCGAGTTTCTCGGAGTATGTGCACAGGTCAAGACTCGAGTTGAGGAGTCCCATGTCGAAGAACGACGAGATGGCCGTGTTGCTTATGATCCTGGTTCACCATTTGAAGGGGTCGAATCTCATTCCCATTTAGGAACTCGCACGTAGGCTTCTGTAAGCTCTTACTAACTCTCATCCACAGGAAAGATGATCACGTGATCCTACACGAAGAACCGGTTACTTGTATCAGTTTCCTGTTGACCTTGCATTAGGCCACTCGAATTATGTCAGAGACTTCTAAGAAAGCTCCTGATCCATCATTTATAACAGTCGCGGCTAGGACAAACATTAAGCGGCGAACCATGGTTGACAGTTTCCAAACAACACCGTCGTTCGGGTGCCCAGAAAGGAACAAGAACACGGGTTACAGGATCGCCCGATGGCTGAACTATAGCTGGTCCACAACACACGATCCCAAAGTACAATAGCAAGGGTTGATGTCATGGGAAAACATATAGATAAGTAACTAGACTAAAAATTCGTTTGAAAGTAACGCAATATATATTTTCCGCCTATTGAAGGACCAATCTAAAGGGATTTTAGAGCACTTTAATTGAGTACAATATGACATTTCTTTTTCATATGATTAGTCTTATTGAAAAAGAACAAAAACTTTTTCAATAACTTCCTAAACATGTGTAAAAACACAAGTGTCAATAACATCACTACTCATAGATACCATCGATAGGGCAGTCTATTGATAAAAGGGTCGCATTCTTTTCCACAAGTTCTCAATTCATCAATTCGAGGCATGTCATGAGCGAATTTTTATTTGTTTTGTGCTTCGAACATTTATTATTATGGAAATCTCCAAATTTCCAGAAATTAATGAGAACTAATTCCGACTAATACAATTACGAGTGAATTGAATAGTTATAACTTAGGTAAAACATTTAATAATTGACGTGGGACCATCATGACATTGCATATTTTGCATAAGTAACACCGACACCAATACGCGACATAGAACGACACAACACGATATGCTAACACGTCCTTTTTTCAAAAAATAGAGAATTTCAACACGTCAAGACACATTATATATTAAATGTATATTTTTATATAAACACAATAAATTATCATTTTTATGATTATTTTAATCAAATTAATTTAATTCAAATTCACAAATAAATAATAATAATAAATAAAAGAGCTTAGATTGATATTAAACTAAAAATATTAATCCACTATTTGTTAATATCATTCATTGTTTTAATTGGACAAATTTAACTCCATTCTAATAATCTCTAAAACTTGTATGAAAAAAAAATAAACAATCCACATTTTAGACTTGCGTGTCAGAGTATGTCGGAAGAGAAAAGAAAAAACAAACTTCGAGAGTGAAGTTGGAAAATAAGAGAAGACAGGTTTTCTTCTTTCTCCATTTATTATTTTTATTATTTTTTACATATTTATAGTTTGACCCATCTTTTATTAAAATTTTTAAAAATTGACCCAATGCATGTTAGAATTTTGAACTTGCATGTCAAAATTCCAAAATCAAGTGTTAGAGAGTGTCGGAAGAGTTAATCAAATATTGGAATTACGTGTCGGAGTTCTAAATTCACACATCAGAATTTCAAGCTCAAGTATTGAAGAATGCTGGGAAAGTTGATTAGGTATCATATTTTCCGACACGTATTAACCAAGTATAGAAAAGTGTCGGACATGTATCGTGTCGGACAGAACACAAAGACTTCTTGAAAGTGTTAATGCTTCGTAGCCTTTGGTAGATGCGCTGGTTACTTTTGACTTGTCAAGAAATAAACACAACCCTTAGATGACGCATAGAATGAAGTATGAAAGACAGGGAGGGCCGGCAAAGTAGACTAAAATATGTTCCGTGCGGATCGAGGGCAGACCTGCCCCGAACGATTTACGAGAAACTGGACTATCGCGTTCTTCTCCAATAGACATCGCCTGATTTCATTGCTTCTTCTCCATTAGCCATCTCTCTCTCTCTCTCTCTCCCTCTCTCTCTCCTTCTCCCTCTCCGTCCCTCTCTATGGAAATGAAGCTCGTGCAGTACTCGGTGGTATCAATACAGCCTCTTTCTCTTCCGTTTCATTCCCCTACCGGAGACGGAGATCTCTTGCGGAAACTTCCTTGAACTCTTCTGCATCGACCATGACATGGGCTTGTGCGTGGTGTTGTTTTTGTAGGTGGACGCATTCACCGACACGGCCTTCAAGGGGAACCCGGCGGCAGTGTGTATCTTGGAAGAAGAGAGGGACGAAGAGTGGCTGCAGGCGGTAGCCAGGGAGTTCAACTTCTCGCAGACCTGTTACCTGACCGGTGCCTCGGGCTCAGAACTCGCCGGCTCGGCCAACGGGGGATCGAGCCCGAGGTTTCGGCTCAGGTGGTTCACTCCAGTTAAGGAGGTGAGTGAGTTTCGGAATTCCATGTTCCCAGCGTTGCTTGCTTTAATTCGGCAAGTGCAGGTTATACAGAGCGTGTGGATAATAAATGACTGAAAGCTCTTTCGTCCGCTCCCCACGCGAATTGCTAAACTTTGCTTGCGTGCTTTTTGGTAACTTTCTTTCTTTATCATAGCCAACAGAAATGGCAATTTTCTGTCAGGGTTAACGTCCTGGTTTTGTTATGATTCTTTTAATTTGTGATAATTCGCATTTTCTGAGTTCGGCCGCATATAATCAACCATGGATGGCTCAACGAAGAATTCGTCAAAAATTCGATTTCTATTTGTCCTTCGCCATCTGTTTCATCTCATTACTTTGGACTACCAGTTAATTTGCTAATTGTGCTTGTATTAGATGAAATTATATGCATTACCTGCACGGGACTATGAATCATGTTGATGTTGTTCGATTGAATTCTAAGTCCGACACCGAGTCTCTGATGTACTTGAGAGATGCCTGCTTTGTCGTCATAACAATCCATCTCCACCAGACTAATCTATGTGGTTGCTCTGATGCTGCTTTTCGATAGTGGCAGTAAACATCGATGTTGATGATCAATCAGTTTGCTGAAGTGTGTCACATTTCAGTATGGAAGAAATGCTACGGGAAACTGGTTGTCACATTATCTAAGCACAAACTTGACCTTTCAGGTTGACCTCTGCGGTCATGCGACGCTAGCTGCTGCGCACACTCTCTTCACATCTGGGATGGTAGATTCTGACACCATCGAGTTTATGACATTATCCGGAATTCTGACTGCCAAAAGGGTTCCCGAAACGAAGTCATCCCACATTTTGAAGATAAAAGATGGTGATGTGCCCGAGATATGGATTGAATTGGATTTTCCTGTAGTCCCGATCGCTGAAGATGATGCCAAGCGGATTTCATGTGTCTCCAAAGCTCTCAATGGCACTTCCATTGTTGAAATCAAGAAGACAGCAAAGGGAGACTATTTCGTAATTCCTCAACTGCGACCTGATCATTTTTTTAAATATTAAAAACTAATATATTATTATAATATAACCGGTCCGGTCTGGGTGGACGGGTGGACGGATCCGCCCACGGAACTGGGAACCGGACCGGTACCCACTGGTTCCCATAAATTGGAACCGGGAACCGGACCGGTTCCCTTAAGAACCACCGGTTCTGAGCGGTTCCGGTCCGGTTCCGGGCGGTTCGGGCGGGTCCCGGTTCTTTTGCACACCTCTAGTTTTGACTACATTGAACCCCTTGCTTCCTCTTTGAGGCAATCGTTTTCATTCTGTTGATTCCAGGATTTGTACAGCAGCAGCTGGCATTGAGCTGATTTTCATTAGGAAGAGAGTATTTAATTCCTTCATTTCTACTTTCTTCTGCTTATTTTCGAAGATTGTTATCCCGTCATGGAAAGAAGTTGAAGAATTTCAGCCCCAGTTTGATGAGATACAGAGATGTCCTGGGAGGGGTATTATCATCACAGGATCAGCTCAGCCAGACTCGAGATTCGATTTTGTCAGTCGATTCTTTGCCCCAAAAGTTGGACTGAATGAGGTATTAAAGTTCAGTCGTAATTAGTTATTCAATTGTCCTATTAGCTGGTCATATGTCGAAAGCTGTGTTCTATCAACCAATTTTATGCTCTTACCGCAAACCTCTGAATGAATGATCTACTTTCCAGGATCCTGTATGTGGCAGTTCACATTGTGCTTTGGCACCTTATTGGAGTGAAAAGCTGGGGAAAAAAGATCTCGTTGCCTATGCTGTAATCTCTCTCTCTATCTCTCTCTTTCTCTCTGTCTGTGATCATCCACACATGCTTGTGCCCATGTCTCTGCCCTTGTGAATGCCCATGTGTTTTGCTTCTCTCGTCTCTTTCTCTCTGTCTGTGATCATCCACACATGCTTGTGGTATGTAAATGAATGATTTTCGATGGCCTCATCATTTTCACGTCTTGCAGGCATCGCCCAGAGGTGGAGTAGTAAAGGTGCACTTGGACGAGCAGAACCAGAGAGTGTCATTGCGCGGGAAAGCTGTAACTGTAATGAGGGGCTCTCTTCTTGTTTGAATTTCTAGCGCTTCTTCTTGTTTCTGAACTTAAAGCACGTGAAAATCACTACGTGAGAAGGAATTGAAATAAATGAGCGTATGTTGTGGGTTCGATGGTACCGATTGAAATAATGGGAAATACATGAGATAGCGTCCTTTCCTGTATGACAGGTTCTTAATTTGCTTGCAGTGGAGAGTGAACTGAATAAGTGTTGAATGGATCCGTTGTTTCATTCACAGAGGACACTGTCTGCAGAATTCTGTCTGCAGAAGAAGTGCATATTTGATTGACATAAGTGTTTATCAGCACGGCTGGGAAAATAAACAAGTGACTAAAAGCCTCCATTGGACTAAGACATCAGCGACGCACAGTTTCTGTTCCCATAGAAACTAACTTCCTGCAAATTCGTCCTTCGAATAGTAGGATGGCCGTGTCATTTCCTATACTTGATGTGGAGTCGGGTTGTGAATTGCAGCTACACTAACATGTACATGTAAGTTCGCACATGAAAGTTTCTGCTCTCATTGACAATTGGTCTATGAGATCCGTAATGTTTTTCAGTGCAGACGGTACAGTTGAATTAGTAAAGCGAGTCTTTCTTATTATGGCAAGTCTAGATGTGAGTCTATTGATAATCTTGCAATCAAACAAAACACAAGAAGAGCTGACGGCAAATATGGCAAGTCTAGATGTGAGTCTACTGATAATCTTGCAATCAAACAGAACTCAAGAAGAGCTGTTAAAATATGATCCATTTTGTGAAAATTCTAGAACTCACTAGACTACTATACTTAAGAACTAAGTATGCTTAATGGATAAGGAGCAAAGTCGGCGGCAACAACTTGTCCAAGATGAAGGTTCTCACATGTTGAAGAAATTTCTAGTGTACGTGGGTAGCAAGTACATGTATGAAGAAAGAAAGCCAGCTGGAAGTTGGTTGAAAAGTCAAGAAGAGTGGCTGGGAGTTGCAAAGAATAGAAAAATGGAGAAAAAGGGAGAAGCAACGAGAAGACCCTGAAGGAGCCGCAACAAGCTCAATTTTATATTCTTTCTTGTACTAAAAGTCGGTGGAGGAAGGCGGTGCGCATGCCTATAAATAGGAGTTGGATGTTTGTTGTTCCTTGTAGCCGTGAAAACCACATACACTCCTTCCTTCCTTTGTAATACTTACTTTCATAATAAAAGTTTGTTTTTTTTAACCCATACACCCTTGCCCTTGTAGCCCATATTTCACACATAACACTTGCACACACACACACACGCTTCCGCAAAACACCAACAGTGGTATCAGAGCCACGTCATTTGGTTGGTGTCGGCCGTTTGTCCTACCTACCCATTCCTAAAACTATCCTTTCCAAATACCCACTAACTAAACTATGGCCAACCCTACCTCATCATCATTTCCCATTCCCATTTTTGATGGGAACAACTATGATTTTTGGAGCATAAAAATGACTACATTCTTGATGGCCCAAGACTTATGGGACATCGTGGAAAGAGGTTGCGAGGCTCCGCCAGAAGGTGCAAGTGTTTCAAAGGATCAACTACAAAAGGATGCAAAGGCGCTATATTTTATCCAACAAGCGCTCTCGGAAACTATATTTCCGAGAATAATTGGAGCAAGGACTGCAAAAGAGGCTTGGGATATACTACGAGAGGAATTTCAAGGATCGGAAAAGGTACGCATTATTCGCCTTCAAACTCTAAGAAGAGATTTTGAGAATTCTAAAATGAAAAATTATGAGACCGTACAAGAATATTGTGGAAAATTAAAGGAACTCGTTAATCAAATGAGAGCCTATGGAGATGGGATAACTGATCAAAGGGTTGTTGAGAAAATATTGGTGTCACTTACCAAAAAATACAACTCTATAGTTACAACTATAGAAGGAACTAAAGACTTGACGACCCTATCAATAAGTGAATTAATTGGCTCTCTAGAAGCATATGAGAAAAGACTAGTGGCACAAGACGAAGATTCGGTCGAAAGTGCCTTTCAGTCTAAAGTAAATATACGGTCTCATCAAACTAAAAATGATGGAAGGAGCTCATGGAAAAACAAAAGAGGAGGAGAAATTATAAAAAAGGAAAATTATCCACCTTGTGGTATTTGCAAGAAAACAAATCATTTGGAGAAGGATTGTTGGTTTAAAAATAAAAAACAATGCCGCTTTTGTAAAAGATATGGCCACGTAGAAAAAGATTGTCGTCGAAAAACAAATAATCGAGCAAACTATGTAGAAAAAAAAGAAAGTGAAGAGAATACATTCTACGCAGGCCAAGCGGCAAATGACAACAAAAATGAAACATGGTACATCGATAGTGGCTGTAGCAATCACATGACGGGGGACGAATCTATATTCACTCATATTGATAAGTCGGTGAAATCTCAAGTAAAGTTGGGCAATGGTGCATTAGTAGATGTCAAAGGAAAAGGCACCATGTGGAAACAAATAAAGGCCCAAAATATATACGTAATGTATATCTAGTCCCTTGTCTTGCACAAAATCTCTTAAGTGTGGGCCAAATGATACAAAGTGGGTATTCTCTATATTTTAATAGAGATGCCTGCATTATTTATGATAAATATAAAAATATCATTGCCTTTGTTAAGATGAAAAATAACAATTTTCCTATTCAATGGAAATTGGTCAAAGATATAGCCATGAAAGCTCAACTTGATGATTCATGGCTATAGCATCGAAGATTTGGCCAATTTCTTGGGCTGAAAATTCTCCATCAGAAAAATATGATGAGAGATTTTCCAGCCATCACAGAAACAGAGAACTTGGAAAACAAGAAGAGCTGGAAAGCTAAGAACATTTGGAACTTGTCCAACGGACGTGTGCGGTCCGATGAGGACACCTACACCTAGTCAAAATAAATATTTCATCCTATTCATTGAGATTATACAAGAATGAGTATATTTTCTTCGAGAAAAATCTGAGGTTTTCTCTATCTTTAGAAAATTCAAGATCGAGAATCAAAGTGGCCAAAGAATCAAAGTCCTAAATCAGAATACAATTCAAAGGAGTTTAATAAATTTTGTGAAGATGAAGGAGTCCATCATCAACTAACTGTTGGCTAGAACAAAATGGAGTAGTTGAAAGAAAAAATAGAACCGTAATGGAAATGGCAAGGTCTATGCTAAAAGAGAAAGGCCTTCCCAACACTTTCTGGGCAGAAGCAGTTTATACTGCTGTATACCTATTAAAAAGGTGTCCAACTAAAGCCGTTCAAAATAAAACACCAGTTGAAGCATGGAGTGGACGGAAGCCTTCAGCAAAGCATCTCAAAGTGTTTGGATGCATTTGCTACGTTCACATCCCTACTCAGAAAAGGAGTAAGCTAGATGAAAAGATAGAAAAAGGAATATTCCTTGGCTACAGTGACCAATCAAAAGGCTATCGAGTTTACAACCTAAGAACTAAAAAGCTAATGATTAGTCGAGATGTCGAATTCAATGAGAATGCTGCCTAGAATTGGGAAGACGAGAAGATCGTGAAGAAGTACATAGCCTTGCCAGATACACCACCTGCTCAAGAAGAGTCAACATCACAAGAAGAAGAAGAAGTAGCGGATTCCACCACTCACGATGTAACTCCACCAAGCTCTCCAAGGGTAACGCAAGAAGAATCTACTCCAGAGTCTCCAAGCATTTCAAGGGTAAAAACCCTTAGAAGAATTTATGACACATGCAATTTTGCTATTTTGGAACCGGAAAACTATGAACAAGCATCCAAAGATGAAGTTTGGATAAAAGCCATGGAAGAAGAGATCAAGATGATCCAGAAAAATGAAACCTGGGAGCTTGTTGATCGTCCGGAAGACAAAGAGATTATTGGCGTTAAGTGGATTTACAAGACAAAGCTCAATGCAGATGGATCAATCCAGAAGCATAAAGCAAGGCTTGTGGCGAAAGGATACTTGCAACAACCAGGTATTGACTATACTGAAACTTTTGCTCCCGTCGCTCGCCTTGATACTATTCGAGCACTTATAGCCTTGGCGGCACAAAAAGAATGGAAGATTTATCAACTAGATGTGAAGTCGGCATTCCTAAATGGATATCTTCAAGAAGAAATTTATGTAGCTCAACCAGAAGGCTTTATTCTCAAAGGCCAAGAAGAAAAAGTTTTAAAGCTTAAGAAGGCCCTATACGGGTTAAAACAAGCACCACGTGCATGGTATAGTAGAATCGATGAGTACTTCATCAAGCAAGGATTCAGGAGGAGTATGAGTGAGCCGACACTCTACATCAAGACCCAAGGTAAGTCCGACACTCTCATTGTCTCTCTATATGTAGATGATCTTATATATACTGGAAACAATGAGACAATGATCCGAGAATTTAAAGAAGAAATGATGAAGACATTTGAAATGACGGACTTGGGCTTGATGAACTATTTCCTCGGTATTGAAGTTAATCAAGATGAAGGAATTTCATCTCGCAAAAGAAATATACCGAAAACCTCCTAAAGAAATTCAAGATGAGTAATCGCAAAATAGTTTCAACACCACTAGTGATGAATGAGAAACTATTGAAAAATGATGGAGCTGAAAAAGCCGATGCCTCCCTCTATAGAAGTTTAATTGGGAGTCTACTATATCTTACTGCTACACGGCCAGATATTATGTACGCGACAAGTTTACTATCAAAGAGTCCAAGTCAAATTCATTTTGGAGCTGCCAAGAGAATTCTTAGATATTTACGAGGAACTATAGATTACGGCATTTGGTACCGACCTAGTGAAACAACTAAGTTGATCGGTTATACTGATAGCGATTGGGCAGGATCATCTGATGATAGGAGAAGTACTACTGGCTATGCCTTCACATTAGGTTCTGGAATATTCTCATGGGCATCCAAAAAACAAGACTTAGTGGCACCTACCGCAGAAGCTGGAGTTGCTACAACTACCAGTCATGCAATATGGCTTCGAAGAATTCTTGAAGACATTGGAGAACCACAAATGGAATCAACGCCAATATTTTGTGACAACAAGTCCGCAATAGCAATATCAAAAAATCCAGTCTTTCATGGAAGAACGAAGCATATTGATATAAAATATCATTTCATTCGTGAAGTACAAAGCAAAGGAGAGATTGAGTTGAAGTATTGCAAAACTAAAGATCAAATTGCAGATATATTCACCAAAGCATTACCATCAACAAAATTTGAGACTTTGAGAGGCCTTGGTGTATCACAAAAATGGATCAAGGAGGAGTGTTAAAATATGATCCATTTTGTGAAAATTCTAGAACTCACTAGACTACTATACTTAAGAACTAAGTATGCTTGGAGAAGGAGCAAAGTCGGCAGCAACAACTTGTCCAAGATGAAGGCCATGTTGAAGAAATTTCTGGTGTACGTGGGCAGCAAGTACATGTATGAAGAAAGAAAGCCAGCTGGAAGTTGGTTGAAAAGTCAAGAAGAGTGGCTGGGAGTTGCAAAGAATAGAAAAATGGAGAAAAAGGGAGAAGCAAAAAGGAAGGAGGCAACAAGCTGTGTACTAAAAGTCGGTGGAGGAAAATAAAGTTGGAGTCTGAAAACCACATACACTCCTTCCTTCCTTTGTAATACTTACTTTCATAATAAAAGTGCCCTTGTAGCCCATATTTCACACATAACACTTGCACACACACACACACGCTTCCGCAAAACACCAACAAGAACTGACGGCAAATGAGGCTTTAGAAGCTCTAAAGGACTTCTATGGCCTGAGAAAAAAGGAGGAGGAGGTGAGCGAAAATAAAGTAGTCTACACCAGACAAGTCCAGCCTTATTAAGGCGATCACGAAGCAACAAAATATGAGGCTTAAGCAGGGCAATAGAAACTTCGAATAAATCAACTGGAAATCGTGACAGACATCCTGCCGCTACGCTTTGTGGTCTGGAGTTGGAACCATCGTTGCTTGGGCGCTGTGACAGTGAGCGCATCTCCGCACATGGCAGAAGTAGAGTCGCTTGCCCTAACATTCTTAGGAAGGGCCATCTGGATCTTTTTGTTTGCCACTTCGCTCCTGTCGCACGAGATACAAAGCGACTTGCCATCGATGATCTCAACCTTCAATTCATCCTTCCTCAGTTGTAAAAGCTGCAGGCGGAAGAAATGGTCGCAATCTTTTGGCTCTCGACCAACTCATCAGGAGAGAATGGATCACTGTTAAAGAAAGCGCCCGCTTCATGGTCATGCCATTCCATTCGTATGATACGAATTAATCTCTTTAAGAGCCGAATCCGAAGTGGGTACTCCATCGGAATGGGATTCGCAGCTTCAATATGGAGTCAGCAGCTTTGCTGAGAATACATATACAGCTGCAGTCTAAGGCCCCTGCACTCTTTAAGGCAAGGTCACTGGATAAGGGAATACAAGCGCGAGACCAACTTGAATACGTCCGATGGTATAATTGATACTTCTTATCATACAAGGTTGATCTTTCAGTTTCCACATAAACGGAGTAGGTGATGAACAAACTTTTCAAATCATATAGCATATGAAATTATTGGGGCAAAGGACTCTTGAATTGCACTAATGTAGTGAGCGGACCTAGAAATGATAGATTAAATATGAAAAATGTCGGATATTCTAAGGCATCTTATTAAAACTTACTTATCAAGTGATGTGGCAAGTATTAATTAGATAATAAGAAATGGAATTATATTATATCATATTACATGATTAGTTTCTTTCAATACACAATTGATAATTGTCAAATCACTCACTAAAAAGTAAGTTCAATGTTAGGTACATTTACTTTGCTTAATAAAAAATGTAGTTTATTTTTAGTGTGTCTCGGTCAATCTTGGTACACTTTTTTTTATCTATATAACCTTAAAGCCCGCTTTCATTCATTGAAACCCTATCAACCAAAATTTAAAGGTTACTTCTCTGGCAAAAATTGGTAGAAAGAGTAAAGACAAGAAGAAGAATAAAGGGAAGCACACTGAATTATTTAATGATAACTATTAAATTAATATCTCGAATTTGAGCCATGTATGATACCCCATCCAATTAGAGGATGTAGACCACTCTGTATTAGATGAGGTGTAAGAGAAAGAGTCCTAATTGGACTTTGATTTTTCTTACCTTTGTTTCAAAAGATAATCTTTAATTTACTTGCGCAATGGATTCAAATAAAGAAGAAAACTTAAACAAGTTGTTGGCGACTTTTTACCCAAGGGTTTGACCGATATACAGTAAACGAGTAGAGAGAGAGAGTAGTGGGGTTAGAGAGTATAGAGGTCGGCGAATTTTTTTTATTTTTATTTTTTTTGACGGAAAAGAAAAATAGAAGGACGTGAGTTTTGCTTTTATTGTCTCACTCAATACTGTAGGGGATTTCTTTGAGCTGCTCATAAGGAAGTTTCGAATGGTGATTTGTGCAAGTGATTCTACATCTAAATTATGGCAAAAGACTACGGGTTTGGGTATAATTTAGGTATAGGAAATACTCAAGTGTGTGAGTAATTGTAACGCTATAATTATCTGATTAATCCGTGGATTATTTATTACTGGCTCTCCCTATAAAATAGATACTGACACTCGGATTAAATCACGTGAATCTCTCAATTAGTAGTCTTCTTCCTCCCACCATTTTACTATAGGTTCTTCAACTTTTTTGCGATTCAATGGTCTTCTTCCTCCCAGGCTTTCTCATTGTTCTTGTGACATCCTGATTTTCAAATCTGATTTCGATAAGATGAAATAGGCCTTCCATCAACGTGCTCATAGCTTTTTTTCTGAGTTGGTCACTCACGAGTTAACTAGTCTATCAGGTGAAGCCGTTACGGAATCTAAGTGCAATAGACTTGAAAATTCGACTAGAAATCGACTGCTTGACCGTGCTAATCTGCAGGGGTCACTACGGCACCGTCAAAATCGATCAGAGACCGGAGATAGGTTGATTCGATAGAGATATGTGATTAGTACGTGGGTGATTCCACCTAATTACATAATTTCTATCGAACGGCACTAGACCGATTTTTTTGTCATTTTCATACAATGTGTCCGTATTTGAAATCTCGAGATTTTCACGACAACCAAGAGTCGTCAATGTGTCGAAGATGTACGTTGTGGCTCGAAAATAATCGATCACGGGTCAATTGCATTAAGAATTCCTAAAAGCTACCTAGTAGATTGTGACGCGCTAAAATCACGTCAGATTGAAATTAACCACGAAATTGAACTCGATTTAGAAATTGAAAGTTCTGTCATGTCACAATTCATTTTAGGAATGTCGACTCATCTTATGAAAAATTTTTGGAGATTCCGGGATTTTTACGGAAAATCGATTCAGATAATTCGGAAAATAAATGGAAATTCGGATGGTCCAAGTCGAAGGGAATTTGGGCTTCCAAGCTGAGCTATTTACTGATGGGAATTTGTAGAAATTTTGTGGGTTTTTTTCTTCAACAAAAATTGGACTTCGAATTGAAGAAATTGGAGAAGAAATTGAAGCGAAAGTTGAGTGAAATTCGGAACTATGGTCGGGAGGCTGCATTTTTTACATTCAAATTGGATTATTGTGAGTTAATATGTTAGAAAGAATTAATTGGGACAAGTGTTTAATTGAGGAGATAAACATGTTGACTTCTTTCCTCCCCTATCTGCCAGCTGCTTCCCTCTTCACGTCGTCTCCTGCATGCCTCCATCGACTCTCTCTCTCTCTCTCTCTCACGTTCACTGCCCGTCTTTTCCTTTTCATTCGAACAGTCCATCCCCACGTTTCCCTCAGCTTCCTGCAACTCCACTCAGCTTCACGTCTCAGCCAGCAGCTGCCACTCATCCAGCGCACGTCCATCTCCAGTCAACCAGCAAATTCCCCAGCAATGCTACGGTTGATCGAAGCTGCTCTCACCTTCACTCAGCCAGCTGCCTCCTGTCGCAGCTTCCATCGAGTTCTCACTCCACCGAACTCCATCCCTCTACCACGTCCGCGGTCTGCCCTTCTTCGGTCAACCACCCATCTTCAACGCCGTTGCTCGAAGACTCCACCAAAGATGCCACACGTCCCCAGCTTCTTCGCCCAGGGTCATCACTTGCCACAACGTCTTCAATGCCCGTGAATTTCAGCTGCTCAAAGACCTCCATCCAGCGTCTTCGGTCAGGCCCAGCAGCTCGTCAATCAGTCCATCATTTTAGCCTAGTCCAGTGTTCTTTGCTGCAGTAGCCCAGTCCAGTGGATTTCAGCCCATCAAGTGAGCCTAGTAGCCCAAATCTCCAGCTGCAGCCTAGTCCAGAACCGAGCCCATTTGAAGCCCGCAAGTTTCAGCCTGTGAGCTTTGGCCCACGATTTCAGCCAAGCCCAGCATTTGCTGTGGGCTTGTGAGGCTTTTGGGCCCACCCGAGCCTCCATTGGCATCGCCGAAAGTTCAAGTTTCAGCCGTCGTTGCATCACCGTCGCCATGAATCAGTTTTCGCGTTAAACTAGTGAGTTTATGCACTAAATTCTACTTAGTAGGCTAATGACATTTAAGAGGTGTTTAGATTAATTTAAGTTTGAATTAGTGTGGTTTTAGGTTATTTAATTAATTTAGGTTAGTTAGATTAGTGAATTAGGTGGTTAAAGCTTAAAATTAGTTAGCCTATTAGGTAGCATTATAGTTAGAATGGTTAGAATAATTTAATTAGTTCAATAGGTGGTTAGATTAGCAATTTTTAGCCTAAGTTTATATTTTTGGTATTTAAATTGATTTATTTAATTAATTTTAGTAATTATTTAATTATTAAATATTTTTCAGAAATTAGACCGGGATAACCGATGATTGGAATTTCGTGCCGATTGAAATGGTGTGGTTACTTTCTGCAATTGGATGTTAACTTGTGCAAATTGAATGCTGATTGGAATTTTAAGTATTTAATTCCAAAAATTGCGAATTTTGTTATTTATTCAGGAAATTATGGGTGTCGATTTTTAACACTGAAAATGATTTTATACATTATATAAATCAGTGGGATTTTAAATTGGAGGTTATGAATTTTTTGGGTCTAATCTTACCATGTACCCACACACGACTATTTTATCACGTATTTTTAATACAAAGAAAATAGGCCAGAATCACTATTTTAATTGAGGCATTTTAGTGAAATGTATGGTGTCCTAGGCCGAGATTGATTGGTCGTGTGTTGGTTAAGAGAACCCGTGTCGAGCAATTACACCGGACGTTACTAAATCCCTTTTGAGTTACCCATGCATTCAAGTAGCAGGTCGTAGAAGATTTTGGACATATGCTCCTTTGGGAATGCCGTCTTTGAGCGATGAAGCCGTGCTCAATAGGGAAGAGGCGATGCCTGGCTACGCTAGTAGACCGCCGAACTTGGGAGTCGACCATACCCTTGAGGGGTGTAATTATCAATTGGAACGCATGATTGATTGAGATAAATGCGCCGGATTATGAGACAAAATTGTGTGGCATGGTATGGGACGTACCATAATGATTTGGCTCTATAATTGGGACCCCTTTGTTTTGTTGAGATAAAGCTGTTGATGGTCCAATCGATTGTGTGATTGTGTGGTTAGGGTGCTTCTAAGCATATTTCCCTCATAATCAGGATTTAGAGCGTGAACTAGCTAAGATTTATATCTCACCCCATCGTGGGCTTAAAATTTTCAGGACCGTAGAAGGAGAACCTGGAACTGAGCTAAGGCAACCTAAAGTGTAGGTTGGATAGGACAGCCTCTTTTGAAAGTCAGTCTTTTGAAACCTTTTGAGTATAGGTTTTTGTACATGACTCTGTATGTTTATAAAAGCATGTTTGTTTGTGAATATGTTGTTCTGCTTTTCTATCTCGAAATAGTTACCGTCAGGGGATTTGTTATTCACTTCCGCATGTGCAATAAAATGAAAAGGATTGGCGACTCGTTCTAAGAAGTCACAAAATTTTATTGACCATAGAAGGATGGGCATGCACTTGAGGATTAGGGCGTGACAATTCTTTTAGATTTGCACTTTTTTATTCAAGCTCTTATCTTTTATCATAAAAAATCACTTGTTTTGCTTTTCAAGATTATGTTGGCCATATAGGATGTCACATGGGATGCTAGGATGACATTCAACAGTATTTTAACAGCAACTTTAGGATAGGATGAACTAGAAATAAAAACATAATATTTAGGGATCTTAGTGCTCACAAGAAAAGATTAAAAAATATTATTGAACAATTTGAAATAGTTCAAGAACCTCCAATGCCTTTATTCCTCTCTCTTAACATAAACATAATATGAACATTTTCCGATTTTTTAATAATCAAATCAAATAAATTTGAAATTCAAGGTCAACATTTATAAAGTAGACAAAATTTTAGATGTCAAATTGCATATAAAACCAAAATTCAGTGTCTTGACACGGAAGAAAGAAAGGAGTCATCCTTGCCCCTAGTTGTCTTGTCACTAGTTAGAACATACCTTGGTCGACTGGGCTCCACAATTATAAGAATCAGATGCACGGTCGCTACACAGTACACATCTCATCCCTTATTTGAGTTAAAAAGCCCATAGATTCCTAACATACGTCGGGACAAAGTAGTAAAATAGAGGAAAGTAAAGTAATACGCGCAGGTACAGTAACCACGTGGGCGGTCCGAGGTGATTATTTGGCTTCTAGTCGTTTTTGCTGTTTTCCTCCTGCCTCCATTGGCAATAGAGACTATCTGCCCGTTCCGAGTACACGTGAGCCCAATTCACATGCCGAAGACGGGTTCACATGGACCCCACCTGATCTACGGTGGGCCCGCGGTTGGCTCGCTGGGAGGAACCATGCAAGGCGTCCCCACCATCACAGCGGGGAGGCTGGAGGTTGACTTTCAGCTGGGACTCGGTGTAGGCCGATCTTTTGATCTTCACCTCCAGCTCTCGCTCTCGCTCTTTCTCCAATGGCAAAGAAGCTCGTGCACTACGTAGTGGTATCGACATATCTTCTATCTCTCTCTCTCTCTCTCTCTCTCTCATATGATTTCTGTCAGTCTATAGTGATGAACGTCGATTGAACGTGAGGCTTACGGTTGTGGTCGTGAAGATCAGCTCTTCCGGGATTGAGGTGGCATCGTTTACTCGTCCCTAGCTCATCCTTGATCCCCTTTGCAGGTCGATGCATTCACCGAGACCGCGTTCAAGGGGAACCCCGCAGCGGTGTGCTTCCTGGAGGAGGAGGAAGAGAAGGACGTGGAGTGGCTACAGGCAGTGGCCAGGGAGTTCAACATCTCCATAACTTGCTTCCTGACTCGAGTAGCTGCCTCGGGGACGGAGGACTCGAGCCCGAGGTTCCGCCTCAGATGGTTCACTCCCGTCGCCGAGGTGAGTTCCGAATCTCTGTCGGCTTATCAGCATGATGGACTTGCTCGGTACTTTTCTTATCTTATCTCCGACTTGGCATGAATGGAAACGCCTGGATGGTCCCTCCCTCATTGCCCAAAAGCACGTGACTGTATATGTTTTCACTTGTTTAGCTTTCCAAAAATTATTGCCTGAATATAGTATTGTTTTCCCCCAATGGATTGGAAATCTTTTTGGCAATTGAAAAAATATGGCAAACGAAAATTCATAGCTCAATACAAAAATATGTTAGAAGAAAACTATTAAATGTTGATAAGTTACTCATATGAGAGTCAACATTCGAATATTAGTTGCTAGTTTAATATGACACAAGTGTTTTTTTTTTTTTGTCAAAATAATTTGACAAAAGTTGGGAGAAGTTGGGAAGTCACAAAGTTGGTAATTTAATCCAACAAAAGTTTGGGAAGTCACTCTAACGTGGCTTGGTAATTTTACACAAGAGTTAGTAAACTCAGACGATTGGTAGCTTATGCAAATGAAAATTAGTAAGTTTTACAAACTATTAAAAAAAATTATAATTTCATAAAAGTATGTAGATTACTTATGTGGGAAAAAAAATGTTTCTAGTCATTTTTTGACTTAAAGTTTCTTGGCGCATATTGAGTAATCGCATATTGAGTAATCAATATGGGAAAAAATATCCATATTTTCAGGCACACAATAAATTTCTGCTGCTTGGAAAGTCTTCTTTCCCCTTTTTCAGTAATTAATTCTTTATATGAGATTGGTAACAGCATGAAGAAGATCGGCTCGCTCACATGAGATTAGGCTGTTTAAGGGTATTGGTGGATTCTAGCGTCTTTGACCGCGGAATAAACGCATCGTTCTCCAGTTTTCTGAGTCGTTTATCGATCTGATTGGGATCGAAACAATCGGATAGCTCCCTTTACTCATCAATATCAAGTTGAATTTTCGCAATTTTCATGCAAATCATTGGATGGTGGCACCTGGATACCATATAAATACGAATCTCCTTTTAGGTTAACCTCTGTGGTCATATTATCTAATCACAAACTTGCCCTTTCAGGTTGATCTCTGCGGTCATGCGACGCTAGCTGCTGCGCACACTCTCTTCACATCTGGGATGGTAGATTCTGACACCATCGAGTTTATGACATTATCCCGAATTCTGACTGCCAAAAGGGTTCCCGAAACGAAGTCATCATTTTGAAGGTTCAAGATGGTGACGTGCCCGGGGTATGGATTGAATTGGATTTTCCTGTAGTCCCGATCGCTGAAGATGATGCGGAGCGGATTTCATCTGTCTCCAAAGTTCTCAATGGCACTTCCATTGTTGAAATCAAGAAGACAGCAAAGGGCGACCATTTTGTAATTCCTCAACTGCGACCTGATCTTTTTCTTTTCCCCATAAATACTGTTTTGAGTACATTGAACCCCTTGCTTCCTCTTTGAGGCAATCGTTTTCATTCTGTTGATTCCAGGATTTGTACAGCAGCAGCTGGCATTGAGCTGATTTTCATTAGGAAGAGAGTATTTAATTCCTTCATTTCTACTTTCTTCTGCTTATTTTCGCAGATTGTTATCCCGTCGGGGAAAGAAGTTGAAGAAATTCAGCCCCAGTTTGAGGAGATATAGAGATGTCCTGGGAGGGGTATTATCATCACAGGATCAGCTCAGCCAGACTCGGGATTCGATTTTGTCAGTCGATTCTTTTACCCAAAACTTGGACTGAATGAGGTATTAAAGTTCATACCTTGGAAAGTTTCTTAAAGTATCAATCATAATTAGTTATTCAATTGTCCGATTCGTTGCCTATGCTGTAATCTCTCTCTCTCTCTCTCTCTCTCTCTCTCTCTCTCTCTTCTCTCTCTCTCTCTCTCTCTCTCTCTCTCTCTCTCTCTGTGTTCATCCACACATGCTTGTGCCCATGTCTCTGCCCTTGTGAATGCCCATGTGTTTTGCTTCTATCGTCTCCCAAATGGTATGTAAATGAATGATTTTCGATGGCCTCATCATTTTCACGTCTTGCAGGCATCGCCCAGAGGTGGAGTAGTGAAGGTGCACTTGGATGAGCAGAACCAGAGAGTGCCATTGCGCGGGAAAGTCAGAATCGTAATGAGGGGCTCTCTTCTTGTTTGAATTTCTAGCGCTTCTTCTTGTTTCTGAACTTAAAGCACGTGAAAATCACTACGTGAGAAGGAATTGAAATAAATGAGCTTATGTTGTGGGTTCGATGGTACCGATGGAGTAATGTGAAATACATGAGATCGCGTCCTTTCCGTATGACAGTTCTTAATTTGCTTGCAAAGTGGAGAGTGAACTGAATAAGTGTAGAACGGATCCATTGTTTCATTCCCAGAGGACTCTGTCTGCAGAATTCTATCTGCAGAAGAAGTGCATATTTGATTGACATAAGTGTTTATCAGCACGGCTGGGAAAATAAACAAGTGGCTAAAAGCCTCCATTGGACTAAGACATCAGCGACGCACAGTTTCTGTTCCCGTAGAAACTAACTTCCTACAAATTCGCCTTCGAGTAGTAGGATGGCCGTGTCATTTCCTATACTTGATGTGGAGTCGGGTTGTGAATTGCAGCTACACTAACACGTACATGTAAGTTCGCACATGAAATTTTCTGCTCTCATCGACAACTGGTCTATGAGATCCGTAATGTTTTTCAGTGCAGACGGTACAGTTGACTTAGTAAAGCGAGTCTTTCTTATAGTGGCAAGTCTAGATGTGAGTCTACTGATAATCTTGCAATCAAACAGAACGCAAGAAGAGCTGACGGCAAATGAGGCTTTAAAAGCTCTAAAGGACCTTTATGGCCTTAAAAGAAGAAGAAGAAGAAGAAGAAAGTGAGTGAAAATAAAGTAGTGTACGCCACGCAAGCCCAGCCTTGTTAAGGCGATTGCGAAGCAACAAAATATGAGGCTTAAGCAGGGCAATGGAAACTTCGAATAAATCAACTGGAGATCATGACAGACATCCTGCCGCTACGCTTTCTGGTCCAGAGATGTAACCATTGTTGCTTGGGCGCTGTGATAGTGAGCACATCTCCACTCATGACAGCAGTAGAGTCGCTTGCCCTAACATTCTTAGGAAGGACCATCTGGATCTTATTGTTTGCCACTTCGCTCCGGTCGCATGAGATGCAAAGCGACTCGCCATCAATGATCTCAACCTTCAATTCGTCCTTCCTTAGTTGTGGAAGCTGTAGGCGAAGGACATAGTCGGTCGCAGTCTTTTGGCTCTCGACCGACTCATTAGGAGAGAATGGATCGCTGTAAGGGAAAGCGCTCACTTCATGGTCATGCCATTCCATTCTTATGATACGAATTAATCTCTTTAAGAGCCAGAGTCGAAGTGGGCAATCCATCGGAATGGGATTCGTAGTTCTTCAATATGGAGTCAGCCGCTTTGTTGAGAATGTTATAGATGAAGCCAAATATTTGTTTTTAGGGGATTTTTTTGTCTTTTCTATTAGATTTCCTTTTAAGTTAAAAGTGGTATCTTTATATTAGCGATGGAAAAACCCTAGCCGTCAAGACGCTGAAAAAGGAAATAGAGAGGCAAGAAAAAGAGAGAAGAAAAAAGTGAGTTTTTTCTTGATGAGGATTCTCAATCTCTTTGCACCCTGATCTTGAGAGAAGATTGTCGTTGTATTCCAACTTTTTTGAAGTATAGTGGATTCGCAGAGTGCCTCTGCGCGGAGACGTAGCCCAGGTTTGGGTGAACTTCGATAACAAATTTTCTTGCGTGTTCATCTGATTCTGTTCTTTTATTACTATATTCTATTTGGTGAATTGTTTGCGAGCGTTATTTTTCTGGAATCGACGTGCGATTTCGTAACAATTGATATCAGAGCTTGGGTTGGCTAATCGAGAACATCGAGGGTTTTTCGGTGACGTTTGATTGAAAGCAAACAATGTGGCAGATAATAAAATCATAATCGATAAGTTCAATGGAGAGGATTTCGGATGGTGGAAACTAGAAATAGAGGATTATCTTTATAAAAAAGATCTTTATGCACCACTTGAGGGTTGGAAACCCGAGATGGCGGAAGTGGATCCGACAGCAGAAGCCGGATGGAAAATTCTTGATCGAAAGGCATCGGGTGCGATTCATCTAGGGTTGACAAAAAAGACAAGGTACCACATCACAAAAGCAAAAACTGCAAAAGAAGCCATGGATATTCTAACGAATACTTATGAGAAGCCGTCCACATCAAATAGGTATTTTTGCTGAAGAAACTGGTTAATATGAAGTTATCTGATAGAGGTTCTGTGGCAAAGCATATTAATAGTTTCACGTAAGTCACGGGTCAATTGCAATCCGTAGGCATAAATTTAGATATGAAGCTTCAAGCTTTATTATTTTTATGTTCTCTTCCAGAAAGCTATAATACCGCCGTGCAGGGAATTTCGAGCACCATGAAGGATGATTTAACTCTTCATGATGCTGTGAGTAGTATCATGGATGAAGAGATGCGAAGGAAAGTCTCAGGTGGAGATAATTTTTCTGCATCTACATCTTCAATGGCACTTGTAGTGGAGAACCGTGGAAGAAGTAAAAGTAGAGGAAATTTCAGCGGTTGTGGCAAATCACAATCAAGGGGTAAGAGACAGGTTGCAAAAGATGAGTGTTGGTTTTGTCACAAAACTGGACACCGGAGGTTTCAGTGTGAAGCCTACAAAAAGAAGCAGCAAGATGAGAATAAAGGTACTAATGTAGTTAACGATGAATCTTTGCTAGATAACTTGTGTTTGTTTGCAGGGTTTGACTCGACAACAAATAAATGGTTTATTGATTCTGGCGCTTCTTTTCATTGCACCTCGCAAAGAGACATATTTGATGATTATGCTAGTGGAGATTTTGGACAAGTGGTTGTGGGAAATGGCCACATGTGTCCAATTGTTGGGAAATGAACCATGACTGTGAACATCTCAGCCGGAGGACGTCTAGTTTTGCGTGAAACTAGGCATATTCCGGAATTAAAGAAAAATCTGATTTCAACCAGTAAATTTGACTAAGAAGGTTTGGTAATAACCTTTGGTTGCGGAGAGTGGAAGATAACTTCAGGGGTAAGAGTAGTAGTAAAGGGAAAGCATACGGGTACACTTTACCTTCTCCAAGGAGACAATATCAGTGATATGGTTGCAATTACAATGGCTACAGGTAATTTATCTACTCTTTGGCATTATCGTTTGGGACATCTTGGTGAAAAAAGTGTAAAGCAGTTACACTCGAGGAAATTACTTCCGGGTTTACAAAAAGTTGAGTTAGATTTTTATGAGAGTTGCATTTATGGAAAATAGAAGGCTGTTAGTTTTCAATTGAATGGACGACAAAATAAAGGCTAGAAGCTAGAGTTGGTTCATACTTATGTATGGGGACCTGCTCAGGAACTCTCTTATGGTGGTAAGAGATATTTTGTCACCTTCATTGATGATGCAACAAGGAAGACTTGGGTCTATGCTCTCGAATAAAAATCAGAAGTATTCGAGATGTTTAGAATGTGGAAGACCATGGTAGAAAAAGAGACAGGTTATCAGATTAAAGCTCTAAAATATGATAATGGTGGTGAATACACAAGTAAGGAATTTGCAGAATATCTGAGTCGAGAAGGTATACACGGGCTAAAGACTATTTCTAGAACTCCTCAAGAGAATGGTGTAGCTAAAAGAATGAACAGGACTATTCTAGAACGTGCGAGATGCATGAGACTACAGCGGGTCTCCTGCTACACTTATGGGCCGTCACAGTTGATGCAGCTGTTTATCTTATCAACAGAAGTCCATCTAGTGCGTTGAATGGAGAAACACCATAAGAGCGGTGGTCAGGTAAAAAGATTAATTATTCACATCTAAAGGTGTTTGGTTGTATTGCATATGCTTTGATTGACAGGGAGGATGGGAAAAAGCTTGATGCTAAGTCCCAGAAGTGCGTCTTTATCGGATACGGTGGTGACAAGTATGGCTATAGGCTTTGGGATTATGAGAATAACAAAGTCATCCGTAGTCTCAATGTGGTATTCCATGAAGAAAAGATGTACAAGGATCGTCAGACAGAGACAGAGCATGAGAAGGTAGTACAACGATAATATGTTGAATTAGACACAATGCCCATGAAGATGTTTCCAGTAGATCAAAGTTCACCTGAAAGAGAGGTTCAAGATGAGCCTATTATCAGTGAAAAGGTAGTTCAAGTAGAACATAGTGATTCGAAGCAAATGAATGACCCTAAAGTACCTGTCTTGAGAAGGTCTACACGTGTGAGAAAGCCAAAGGTAATTTTTTATCCATCAAATAATACTGTTCTGAGCCATGTCTTATATACAGATCCGGGAGAACCGGAGACTTACGATGAGGCATGAGAAGGTAGTAAATGTTGAATTAGACACAACATGAAGATGTTTCCAATTGTGATGTGAATTAGATAAATTGAATGTGTAATTAGCAAGTAGACATTGTCTACTAATTATTGGAAGTGCCTCGGGATTTTTCCCGAAAAGTGGGCTCAATTAGGCTTTTCGGGCCTAGATCAAAGTTCACGAAGTCCGTTTAAAGACTTTATGAGGAATTTTTAATATTAATTAATTTTCGGAATTAAATTAAATAATTATTTAGATGAGCCTATTATCGTGGTGAAGTGTTTATTTAAAAGGAGAAATTAATAATTAATTATTTATTTTTGTGCTGATCGTTGTATGGAATTAATTAAATTGTGATATTTTAGGGCAAATTGAATGACCAAGTATGTTATTCAGTATTTTAATGCTTTATTGAGTTGATTTAATTATTTGAAGAAATCGTTGGGCATTGGTTATCGGTATTGAAAGTAGGTGTAATCTCTTGAGAAGGTCTACACGTGTGAGAAAGCCTTTTTATCCATCAATCTAATACAGCTTTGGTGAAAGCCACTTAAAACTTGGGAGACTTACGATGAGGCAAAGGCAAACACTCACTTGTCTCAAGTGGGGGGAGCTATTGACGAGATGAGCCTTTTGAAATCTCTGTTTTGATGTTAATAGTTATGAAGTGATTTGTGGTTTGTATAAAAGTGTGGTTATAAATTTCAATATGAAAAATAACAAAACTTGGGAGTTGACCAAGTTATAAAATCGACCAAGAGTGAAGGAGGTAAAAAAGCTTTATTAAACAAATGGGTGTACAAGTAAAAAAGCTTTATTAAACAAATGGGTGTACAGGGTTAAGAGTGAAGCAGATAGTAGTATTAGATACAAGGCGAAACTTGTAGTCAAGGGCTTTTCTCAAAAAGAAGGGATCGACTACTCCGAGATATTTTCACTTGTAGTGAAAATGACATCAATTAGAGTTCTGCTGAGTATAGTTGCAATGGAGGATCTTTATCTTGAGCAGTTAGACGTAAAAACAACGTTTTTACACGGTGACTTAGATGAAGAACTATACGTGGCACAACCTAAAGGTTTTGAAGTCAAAGGTAAGGAGCACATGGTACGTCGCTTGAAGAAAAGCTTGTATGGCTTGAAACAAGCTCCGCGGCAATGGTACCTAAAATTTGATGGTTTCATGCAAGAAAAAAGATTTGCACATTGTGAGCCTGATCACTGTGTTTATTTTCGCAAATATGATGAAGGTGACATTGTGTATCTATCTTTATATGTGGATGACATGCTAGTGGCTAGTTCCAATATGAAGAGAATCGTAGAAGTGAAAAAGATGTTATCATCACAGTTTGCTATGAAAGACTTGGGGGAGGCCAAGAATATTTTAGGCATGAAAATCATCAGGGATAGGAAAAATAAGAAATTATGGTTGTCGCAGGAAGACTATGTGAACAAAGTGTTAAAGAGATTTAACATGAACAAGGCAAAACCGGTTGCAACTCCTCTAGCGAGTCACTTCAAACTTTCTAACGATATGTGTCCAAGCACTCAGACTTTGAAAGATGATATGGCGGTAGTTCCATATGCATCAGCAGTGGGGAGTTTGATGTATGTCATGGTGAGCACGAGACCAGACATTGCACATGTAGCGGGAGTTGTGAGTAGATATATGCAGAACCCAGGCAGAGAGCATTGGAATGCAATAAAATGGATATTGAGATATCTAGCAGTTACTTCCAATTACTCACTTTGTTATGGTGGCACATCTCTATAGTTGCAGGGTTATGTAGATGCAGATTATTCGGGTGATCGAGATAGTGGTAAGAGTACCACTGGATATGTCTTTATAGTTGTAGGTACGGCAGTGAGTTGGGTATCTCAACTACAAAAGGTAGTGGCTTTATCGACGATAGAGGTAGAATATGTAGCGATTACTGAAGCCTCCAAGGAAATCATGTGGTTACAAGATTATATAGAGGAGTTACATCGAAAACAGCTAGTCAGTACACTTTGGAGTGATAGTCAAAGTGCAGTACACTTAGCAAAGAATGCAGCTTATCACTCAAGGACTAGACATATCAACAAGCGTTATCACTTTATCAAGTCAGCATTGAAAGATAATGAGTTAAAGCTACAAAAGATTGATGGCTCGAAGAATCCAGCTGACATGATGACCAAGATAATAGACAGAGAGAAGCATATTTTCTGTACTACTACCATTGGTATTACTCCATGCTGATTGATGAGGAGTATCGCAGAGGCACAAGTTTTTCAACTACTATTTTTTTGAAGAAGATGGATACAAAGTTGCTTGGTGATTGGGTATATTTGTCTTCAAGTGGGAGATTGTTATAGATGAAGTCAAATATTTGTTTTTAGGGGCTTTTTTGTCTTTTCCATTAGATTTCCTTTTAGGTTAAAAGTGATATCTTTATATTAGCGATGGAAAAACCCTAGCCATCAAGATGCTAAAAAGGAAATAGAGAGGCAAGAAAAAGAGAGAATCCTAAAAAAAAGTGAGTGACATCGTGCCTTTTTTTTTTCTTGATGAGGGTTCTCAATCTCTTTGTGCCCAAAGATTATTCGATCTTGAGAGAAGATCAGCACAAAATTTCGGTCGTCGGCCATCTCAATCTTAATTTCCGAAAAATAAATAATTAATTAATTAATTTCGAAAATTAATTATTAAATATTAAAAATTCCGATTAGCTCAAAATAAGGCCCAATTAAATAAACAGACTGTTGTATTCCAACTTTTCCAATAAATAAGTCTAATGGATTGACTAATAATTGCTAATTACTTCTAATCTAACAACCTAAACATAATTAATTAAAACTAAACCAACCTAAAGCATAATTAGCCAACTAATCCAGGATTAGTGAGATTACTTACCAAATCGCACGCAAATCGGATCAATCCGACGGCGGCGACGCGAGGAACGATTCTTCCCAAAGCGGCTCTCGGGTTCGGGGCCGGGAAACGGCCCAAAATGGCCCACGAACAGCCGGATACCCACTCCGTGGGTTTGCTGGTTCGGCCGCAAAACAGCAAGAAAGAGAGAGGGTTGGGGGCGGTAAGAGGTCGGGACGTAGCCCTAGGTTTGGATGAACTTCGATAACAAATTTTCTGGGCGTGTTCATCGTGAGCGTGGGTTTGAAAAGTCAAAAGTAAAAGGAAAAGTGGAGGAAGCAAAGTTGGAATCGGCAGCAGGGGATCGCACGAGGGGAAAAGAAAAG
The DNA here is from genome assembly GCA_016097545.1 of Eucalyptus victrix. NCBI lineage: Eukaryota > Viridiplantae > Streptophyta > Magnoliopsida > Myrtales > Myrtaceae > Eucalyptus > Eucalyptus victrix. The sequence goes on from CM027837.1 coordinate 34,878,380, forward strand.
AGAGGGAGAGAAGAGAGAGAAAGTTCTTTTATTACTATATTCTGTTTGGTGAATTGTTTGCAAGCGTTATTTTTCTAGAATCGACGTGCGATTTCGTAATAGAGAATACATACACAGCTATATTCTGTTTGGTGAATTGTTTGCAAGCAGTCGATTTCGTAAAGGCCCCAGTCTAAGGCCCCTGCACTCTTTAAGGCAAGTTGGCAACCTTGTAGTTGAGTATTTGATTCCCACTAAATTAATGAAGATTAGTACAAAGGACCGTAAAGATTTTAGAGGACCATGACCACCTCTTCTGAAATTTTAAGGTGTCAGATCAAGGCGCGTGTTTATATCTTTAAGGACCGGGAAAGATTTGAAGTCAGAATCTAATGCTCTCATACCTTGTAAAGATTGTTTGGCACCATTATCTACTTTTTTAATAGTTATATAGTCGGAGAAAAACATGGTTTAATATTTATGTATATACTACCAAGGACTAGGCCAACTTATGATCTAGTCATCTACGCAAGATCTCGCATTGAAGGAAAGCTTGCTTTAATTTCTCATTCTAAGAGATGAACACATACATCAATTTAGCTATTAAATTAGGCCCACCCTATTTCCACCCCCTTATTGGCTCCCGACACTTCCTATAATTGACTACATTAATCATTGCGGGACCCATTCTTGATTAAATATTATTACTTGTCTTTTTCACCCTTTATTATTGGCTCTTGACACCCGCTATCACATTAAATTAACTACATTATCCCTTTATTTCTTTATTTTTTTCAATTTTATTAAAAGAAAAACTCACCCACATCACTTTCAAACAATGTTTTTTCACCCTAGCCGATTAAGCCGATTCATCCACACTCGCTACATTTCAACGTTTCCTTCATGTTTCTCCTCTTCAGGCTCACAGCGATATTGAGCATCAATCCCAATCCATAACAACCTCCACAATTCACAAAGTCAAATCAAAATATATATCATAAATCGATTTCACAAATCAAAACACATAGTTTTTCTGCAACTCGGCTCATTCACCACAAATACTTTTTGTAAAGCATTTCTCATGTCATTTTAAAACTCGTTTCTTAAACTGAAATAAATTTCATATACATTTTCACTACACATTTCATAAACCAAGTTCACAAATCAACATATATATACATATAACCTTTCGCAATAACTTTCCAAAAACATTTGGCAAATCATTCACAAGTACCAAATCGTAGTAAATGCTCGATCCAGATTCTATGCAACAAACCATGCTTTCAATTACTTATGATACATCAAATCTCCATAACTTTCAAGACATGAGTTTTCAAACTCATAGAAGAAATAGTATCACTCACATGAGAAAGCCGAAAGTGAACCACAGCGATCACTCGAGTCGACACACTCAAATTCCTAACAAATAACTAAAAAACAATGTCAAACGACTAAGTAACACGATATTCTAATGAACGGCTCAACTATACTATGCCTATTTGTCGATAAAATGATACCTACATGCCAACAAAAAACTTGCCTCTAGCGGAAACCTATTGTTGTTCGCGAACCGCGTTAAATTTCATCCCGCCATAACTTCCTCCATATAATTCCGTTTCAAGCAAACTTATAATCCTTAAAAAGCCATTTTGACATACTATAAGAACCCCAACTTAGCCGCCCCAAGACCTTGCTTGAAATGACTGAAATTGGGCTCAAAATTTACTATTTGAAACTCTGTCCAGAATGCACGCTAAACTTGAAAATTCCGTTCTAGGCAAATCACAAGCTCAAATTGAGATCCGTAAAAATGCTATAACTTCATAATATCCTAAACTATCATTTCTATAAAAAATACACCACCCGAAAACTCCCCAGTCAACGCAACAAGTCATAATTGGCCTAAAACCGAATTTCCAACCCTAATTTTGACAATTCCTTCGAATAGATGATTAGGGGCCTCAATCACTTACTAACATTGCAAAACATATTTAAGTCAGCTTAGCGATTGATATGAATCATAAGCACACGAAAATTTTTGTGGCACCCCTCGAACGGCCCCCGATCCGTTGGGGTCGCCATAGTGCGTTTACCTTTCTCATGTCCTGATAATATCTCGCTCTGATACCATAGAATCATAATAGGTCCATAACTCCTGGGGGTTTATATCTTTTAGATCGGTCCCTGCGCAGAAATATGGTGGAAGAGTATCCATCAACTCCCCGTCCTGAAATTAAAGCGACGCATACCAACTAAAACTTTTATAAGTTAAAGCCGAACACTTTTATTTACATAAAACTAGATGGACATTTGTAGTCGGTACACCAAAATGACGTAGTCTTCTATACTCGGCTATACTTCAAAAGATGACCGACATCTTTTGCAACAGTCGTATACTTAAAGTCCATCGATCAATGTCAGCGTCCAAAAGTTCCTTCGTTTGTTGTCCTCCTCCTTGCGGTCATATCCAACCATTCGGTCCATTTGCTGGTAGCGGTGACAGCAAAGGCATCTTATCTAGTCTAAAATGTTAGTCCGCAAACAAGGTGAGTACAACCACTTAGCAGTAAAGATTCATCAAGCTATATCAAGTAGTACCATCAATATCTAGACTCATGCATGATAGACAAAATCAGGTAGTCGATGGATCAATTTACATCAAAATCATGAAATCCTTTAAAGCAATGGCGAATGCAATTTCAAAAGATTCAAATGCTCATGTCTAGTTACACCAGTTCCGATCATAGGGCCAAACTCTAATGACACATCCCATTCCCTGGCATGCAGTTTAGTCCCATAACCAGACCACGTGCGCTCTTAGTACCATCATTTTTAACATTCAAAAGGTTTCATCCCCCCAGAGGACCAATGTTCGCATCCTTATGGGATTCCGCCCCCAACCCTAGCATCGCGGAAGCTTCTGGCACACACCTCCGGGCATCTCGCACCCCACCTGGCATCACGAGGAATCGCCAGGGCTCGCCATGAAAATGGTTACCCCTGCCTTCCGGAATTACGTACCGACATACCACCGGGCATCCCCCGGAATAACGTACAGACATACCACTAGGCATCCCCCGGAATTACGTACCGACATACCACCAAGCATCCCCCGGAATTACGTACCAATATACCACCAGGCATCCCGAAACTCCCAGGGAAAAACCTGTGGGCATGTATTCAAAATACAACCAGGCATCCAAAGGGCATCGACTCATTCGAACCTCTGGGCATCCCGACTCCCGGGGTATCGTTGACCCGAGGGTCCAACGGCAACAATTAACATCTTAATTTCCAAAAACACTTTTCAATGCAATGACAAAATGTCTCTTGAGTCTCATCACATCTCAGTATTGCATGATATGTCAATGCTAGTATCATCATGTCACATAACAACCCAAGCTGCATTCACTTTTGAAATCAATTGAGCAAAGTCGAAGTAAAACAGCTTAAAAACCAAAATGTGCAGCTTTAATGAAAATTTCGAAATAACTCCTAAATGAACTCAGAAAGCTTTGAAATTTTGATATGTTATACATAAGACCTAAAGGAAGAAATTTCATGCAGGACACTAAGTCAGATTCGTTGTGTATAAAGAGTAATAGTTTGCTGTTTCCTTCAAAATTCTGCAGTAACTTTTAGATTCAGTACCTACAGAAGAAAATTCGTTTCACCAACTAAATCTTGTCCGCTTGTTCCCAAATTTTGATATGTTATTTCTAAGGACGTGTCCTACAACTTTCATTAAGGGTTCAAAGTCCAATTCTTTCTATAAAATTACAGAAAATTCGTGAAATCATCAAAGGTCATGCTGTCTTCTACAGTACAGCTTACTGGTTCAAGGTAAATACTCTTACCAACACGTTTTCTCTACCAATTTCTTTTATAGCGACTTAATACTCTTCCACAGCATCTAAGATTAACCACAGTAGGTTTTTACTCTTATAAAAACCTTCCACAGTTCGATACAAGGCAAATATTCACACTTCGGCTCACCTACCGCAACATACCTCACTCGACAACCACCACTACACCTTGCTCGACCAACACAGCCTTCCTACACTCAATTTTCCAGACATGCAAGACCCTAATGCAACATGCAATGACTGGTAGCTTCAATCTAGTATTCATCTAGCTCAATCCAACACTAAACAGCAATATCCCATTTAATCCTCCACAGATCGGCATTCAATCTTCATCTCAATCATCCAAAAACCCAACATGCAGTTTCCATTTCAGCATTTTCTCAAATCTACCAGCACTTTACCAGATAATCACAGCATGCATCACATAGATTAATGAACTTCTACTTGCCTCACTCCTAAGCTCGATCAGCAAGCAAAACAGAGGGCTCGTGGGTCTTCGGGCACGGCTCAATGGCGGCGAAGACGAGCGGCATCGACAGCGGCAGCGCACCCGTACAGACAGAGGGCGGTCTCCTTCTCCCCCCCCCACCTCACTCTTGCTCGCTGCACGCTTGCGAACTCTCTCGTTCACTCACTGCACTCACCCGCTCGTTGATCTCTCTCTCTCCCTCTCACTGGTTTCGTACGAAGCTCTCTCTCACTCTCTCGACTAATCCGCCCTTTTGTTCCTCACTTTGTTGACAATTTAGTCAACTGCATGGGGCTTCTTTCGGTGGCTGCAGGAACCGAAGACAGCTGGGGTGTACGTGGCCTCCTGCATGCGGATCTCCCCTCTTGCCGAGCCAACACAACTTCTCCGTGGGCTTCTTCTTCGCTGGCAATCAAGTGGGGAAGCCACGTGGCCTTTTAGTCAACAATTCCTTCAATGGTTGACCGGTTGCATGATTCTTCACGTGCGGAAAGAAGGGGCTGCATAGGTCGAGCTTTCTTTTTCTTCTTATTGACTGACTTCGACACCGTATGGCCGTGCATGGTAGGTCAATGGACTCGGAGAAATTCTTACGTGAATGTATGGTCGCGCATGTAAAGAAACATGCATGATCCTTACGCACGGATTAATTCCTCAAAAATTCGACTCTTGACTTCAGCTTGTGCAAGTGCTGAAAAATAATTACTTACGTGGCTGCACGCTATAACTCACTCACGGGAAACATTTCTAAACAATGTACATGGGAGATTTAGTTCGTCGAGAGTACACAACTAGACAGCCAAATTTAGTATAGGAAATATCTTGTCAGCACATTACTCATGCGGAATAAACCTCGGCCTTGCTATGATAGTAATGGTACATAGGACCACACGCTCAAGGTGCTATAACTCACTCACGAATAGTATCGAAACATTTCTAATCGTGACTCATCGGTCCGATGGTGGAATTCCTAACAAAACAATGTCCGTACATGATACCGATGACATCGGGATCTTGGTTTCACATTCCAAGATACCTCCATCGATCTTCAATCGATCTTAGATAAGAATTAAAGCCGAAATGATTATCCAACCAAAGAACATATAACCAAGGGTTGTCAAAATTTTCAGATGCCACAATTTTCTTGAGTCCCTTCCTTCTTTCTTCGATAGAAATGTTTTTCTCAATGAGCCCCTTTTCTTTCTTGTAGATTTGAACCTTGACCTGCAAAAACATTTCTCAAGCAATATGGCTAACTCAAAAAGATTAATAAAGCAACCAGACTCTGCATCCACAGAAAATTGGTTAGTCTTTCATGAGTAATACCATATAACAACACTTGATAAAAATGCAACCAGTCAAGCATCAAAATCCACAACCAATTCAGTCAAATTTAAATTCACACCCAAGTTCAAGTTCTCAAGTCATACTCAAAAATAAACATAACCACAAAAGATTTAAAATGTTGAAAGTTGTTTGTTCAAATTGATTCTCCCCCTTTTTGTCATCATTAAAAAGGGTGAGAAAGGAGTCATGTCTGCTTGGGAATGCGCACGATCTGGAAATCCCCAATGGACTGGACTACTCCTTCGAGCTTTTTCAGGTCTTCCCTCAGTTGAGCTACCTCTTCTCCCTTAGCATTGGCTTGAAGTTGCAGAGCGAGGTCTTTGAATTTATCCTCCAGAGAGACTGAAGATGCTTGTCCAGCATTCTTCATGGCTTGGATTTCACAGTCCAGAACATATATCTGGCTACGCATTTCCAGAAGAATATTCATGATGCTACGACAATCTGCAGAATCGTCTGTCTGTGTACTGGCATGAACTTTCTCCGATGGAGTAAATGTAGACGATGGCGTTTTTGTATAGTCTGGCAGATTTGGAATCGACGTATCACCTTCTTCAGGCAATTGAGAAGCCTGAAATTCTTCTAGGTCTGCAGGAGATTGTCTTGGACCTTCACTAACAGCAGCATGAGGTGAGGACCTTTCTTGCTCGCCAACTCCCCCTGTCTCTAGGACATCGAAAGGGGAAGAGTGATGATCATGCTCTTGATTTCCCTTCTCTCCAGATTCAGCAGACTTTTCTTTCTCTCCTTCTCTTTCTTCTTCAGCTTCTTTCTCCTTCTCTCTCGCTCTTCTTCTTCTCTCGTTCTTCGAAGTTCTCGTCGGTTGAGGCACGAGCGTCCGGTTCTTGTCGGTGCTTGGATAGTGGGATCTTCATCCTCTTCTTCTTCATCTTCATCCTCCAGGATGAGAGTTCTTTCTTCTTCTTCGATGGGGCACCAATGGCCTCCTTTCCTTTCCTTTTTGAAAGTAATCGGACTGGAGATTTCACTCGAATTTCTCCATTGCCTTGGACAGTTCTTGCAGACGCATCTTCGTTAACATCTTCAAACCTACCACCATCTTATCACACGGTCGAACACAGAATGTTTGTGGCGGTTCAATGTTCATGTGTCTAAAGATCTTGGTCACCAGATCAGGATAAGGCAATTGTCTTTTGTCTTTCGACATTGCTCTGTACATATGGAAGAGAATAGTGTGCGGGAGAGAGAACTTCCGTCCTGAGTTGATCGCGTACATCAACTTTGCTTCAGAAAGAGACACAGAAGTCTTTGATGTAGACTTGACCGAGACGGTTAATCACAATCTTATGAAACACAATGTTGATGGCATTCATCCTGGAGTAGGTAATTTTCTTTCTACGTCCCTATCTTTGACAAGTTCCGAGTAGTACGAGCGGTGAGACTTTGATTGGTAGATAACGTCCTCGTTCAACTCCAACTATGTCCGCCAACATATTCACATCTACCATGTAGACTTGATCTCGTACACTGAATGAAATTCTATTCGCATCCAAAAAGCTAAGATTTGAATAGAAATAAGCGGTTAGTTGAGCAAACCCGTCCGTAGAGTCAGAGCAAAAAGTCTCAAGTTGAAGCAAATTCAACTTCTCTCTTAAGTTCATGTTGATGGCGTCCAGGAAGTCAAAATCAACACTTCTAGGGTTTATCACCCCTCTTTTCAACAGCCTAAAATACACCTTTTCCTGATCCTTGGACTTAAACAAATCCATCCGATTTCCTTTCACTTTTGTTGCCACACCCATTTTAGGTTGAAATTCAAGGAACATTCTGTCATCATCGTTCCCTTCAATCAGATTTTGTCCTAGCATACGAGGGTCACTTGGAATGTTCGCAAGTGCCTCCTCTGCCCTTCCTTTAGGAGCAATTCCCAATTCCCCCATTTTCCGCAGAAAAAGATACTCATTTCCATAATTTTTGTCCTTAAGGAAGTCATCTATATATTTTAATGAAGTACCGGTGCTTTTCAACGCACGATAAGCTTATAGATAAAGGAGGGTCTTTGGACTCTTACCGGGTCGGCATCCTCGATTATCTCTTCTTCCGATGTTGACTCGCACCTTGTGGGCAGGAGGTGTTGAATGACGTGGAGGAGAGCGAATCGGACTTTGTCGCCGACTTGATAAGTCTTCTTCCTCGTAAGATCGAAGCGAGTCGGTCCCTTCTCCATTCTTTGTGGTCCCCTGCTTGCGATTCTTGATGATTTCCTTGAAGAAGACATCCTTCTTTGACGATTGGAAGATTCCTTCACTTGCTTTCCCAAGAAAAATGACCACTTTCTCGAAGATGAACAGGAAATAGAAACAGGATCGGGAAGAGAGTTCTTTTTAGGGTTTTGAAAATTTGGGCGAAGAAAAACTGTATATATATAACTCAGTTTTCAAAAGGGAAGTTCAACCGGTACAAGGAAAGTGTATGAACACTTCTTTTCAAAATCAATAATTGCCAAAATTAGTCCCTTTTTAAAAAGACAAGTTTTCGAATTTCACACAGATTATTGAATAACCGAACGAAAGATCATACCTTTTCGAGTTTAGATAACTAAACGAGAATTCGTACCTTTTAGATAAAATAGCAACTTATAGTCTATAGGCATGCACGTCTGAGTCTGAGGGTTTAAAGTCTGAGAGATTAGAGTCTTGGAGTTGGTGAGTTTCTAGACTTTAACTTCTTCAAGCTTCAAAATGTTGAGTCTTGAACGGATAAAGTCGAATTGATTTTTCTCCAAAGGCTTTGTGAATATATCCGCTAGTTGACTTTTTGAATCAACAAATTGAATCGAGATTTCTCCATTTTGAATATGATCTCTAATGAAGTGATGTCGAATCTCAATATGCTTTGCTCTTGAATGAAGGATTGGATTTTTGGTGAGATTGATCGCACTAGTGTTGTCACATCTCGATTTACGTGCATGAGTCTTCAATCCCAAAGTCTTGTAGCTGTTGTTTTATCCATAGAATTTGTGAACAAGCTTCCAAGAGCTACATACTCGCATCCGTCGTTGAGAGAGCTACGGTGCTTTGCTTCCTTGAAAACCAAGACACCGTCCCGTTTCCAAGCAATTGACAAGTTCCGAAGTGCTCTTCCTATCGACTCGCAACCGGCCAGATCGCATCCGAGTATCCTAGAAGATTAAAGTCTCCCCTCTTTGGATACCAAAGACCGATGCTTGAAGATGAGGCAACGTATTTGATAATACGTTTACGGCAATGAGATGTGATTCTCTAGGATCTCGATTGAAACCTAGCACAAGCGCAAACACTCAACAAAATATCAGGTCTAGAAGCGTAAGATAAAGAAGTGAACCGATCATGCTCCTGTGCATGACTTTTGATCTACTTTCTTTCCTTCTTCATCCTTGTTTATCTTCTCGAGAACATGACATTGGTATGTCGGTCTTTTTGCACTTTTCCAATCCAAACCTTTTGACAAGATCATTTGCATATTTTTCTTGATGAATAAAAGTTCCTTCCTTTATTTGTTTCACTTGAAGTCCAAGAAAGAATGTTAATTCTCCCATCATACTCATTTCAAACTCATCCTGCATAGACTTAGAAAATTTCTTGCATAGACTTTCGTTAGGTGATCCAAAAATAATATCGTCCACATATATTTGAACAAGTAAAAAGCTTTTGTTTTCCTTTTTGATAAACAAAGTAGTATCTACTTTACCTTTGAAAAAACCATTCTGTAATAAAAACTTACTTAGTATGTCGTACCAAGCTCGAGGTGCTTGCTTTAAGCCATACAAGGCCTTTTTCAGTTTGAAGACTGAGTCTGGCTTCTTTGGGTCTTCAAACCCAGGTGGTTGTTCCACATAAACTTCCTCATGGATAAATCCATTTAGGAACACACGTTTGACGTCCATTTGGAATAACCTAAAATTTTTATAACAAGCAAACGCAAGTAATAGTCGAATAGCTTCTAACCTTGCAACTGGTGCGTAAGTCTCGTCATAGTCTATTCCTTCTTCTTGCATATATCCTTTGGCCACGAGTCTTGCTTTATTTCGTACGACTTTTCCTTCTTCATTCATCTTGTTCCTGAATACCCATTTGGCTCCAATAACAGTTTTACCTTTTGGTTTAGATGTCAATTCCCGACATCATTGATGTTGAACTGCTCGAGTTCTTCTTGCATAGCTTCGATCCAACTTTCATCGATAAAGCTTCTTCTATGCTTTTTGGTTCAATTTCAGAAATGAGAGCCACAAGACTAGATTCTTCACGCCTTTTTGATCGTGCGGATTCCTTCATTGAGTTCGCCAATTATGAGATCTTTGGGATGACTGGATTTGTGCTTCCAGTTACTAGTTGATTTGCCTAGTTGATGATCTCTTTCTTTATTTGAATCTTCATGAGCATCTTGATGTTGGACTTCCAGAGTCTGAGATGCTTCTTGAGATGTAGACGTGGAAGGTCTAGAGCGGGTTCAGTCTCTTCGTACCGAGTCCATTTGGATTCATCTTGCGCTCGAGTCTTGGAATTTGACATTCATTGATTCTTCCACAGACGGCTTTTCTTGTTATAAACTCGTAGGCTTTGCTTGATGTAGAATATCCAAGGAAGATGCCTTCATCGATCTTTCTTCAAACTTACCAACTCGATCATTTGCATTTTTCAAAATAAAGCATTTGCAACCAAACACATGAAAGTATGAAACAATAGGCTTCTTACCTTTGAATAATTCATGGGGGTTTTCTCTAGAATAGGTCTTAGAAAGACTCTATTTATAACATAGCAAGCAGTTGAAACAGCTTCAGCCCAAAATCGTGAAGAAATTTTACTTTCAATTAAAAGTGTTCGGCCATTTCTTGAAGAGATCTATTCTTTCTTTCCACAACTCCATTTTGCTCGGAGTATACGGAGAGGAAAACATGTGATTAAAACCAGATTTATCACAGAATTTCGTAAAATCTTGATTTTCAAATTCACTTCCATGATCTGTTCTTATACTTGAAATAGCACATCCTTTTTCATTTTGAACCTTTTAGCAAACTTCTCAAAGTACGAAAAGGTTTCGACTTACTTGCAAGAAAATATACCCGTGTAAAGCAAGAATAGTCATCCACGATTACTAGACAATATTTCTTACCTCCAATGCTCGGGTTTTTGTTGGTTCGAAGAGATCCATATGAAGTAAGCGTAGTACATGATTAGTAGAGACATGATTTATTGGCTTAAATGAATTTCTTACCTGCTTTCCCAGAATGCATGGGGTGCATAAATCAGACTTTTGGTATGGCAATTTAGGTAGACCTCGAACAAGCTTCTTTGATGAAATTTTGGCTAATTGCTTCATGTTGACATGGCCAAGCTTTCTGTGCCATAGGAATGCTTCATCTTGAATTGAAATTAGGCATTGATCTTCATTTGGTTTTACATCAAGGAGGTAAATATTTCCATGCCTTCGACCCATGAAAGACTGAGTTGAGTCTTTGCTAATTCCAGAACATATGCCTTCTTGAAAGCAGATCTTGTAACCAGTATCACACAGTTGGCTAATGCTGAGAAGATTGTAGTTGAGTCCTTCCATTAGAGAGACATTGTTTATTGTGAGATTTCCAATTTTCACAGTTCCAAATCCCACAATGCTTCCTTTGCTATTTCCTCCGAATGAAACTTTTCCACCATTTACTTGAATAAGCTTTATGAAGCAATTTGAGTCTCCTGTCATGTGACTTGAGCATCCGCTGTCAAGATACCATTTTACCTTCTTTTGACAGACCCGCATTCAAAAGAGGGTCTCAAGCTTTCTTTGGTACCCAAATTTTCTTGGGTCCTTTGGCGTTAGTAGAATGAGCATTATTTGGCCATACTTTCTTAATGTGCTTCCAAACCATAGGACACTCTTTTTCAAAATGATCCTGATGTTACATTTTGAACACCTTAAAGCATTTCGACCTACGAGACTTTACAAAAACTCTTTTGAAATGATTTTTGTAAGCCTCTCTCGACGGTCTTTTCTTAATTCTTTCTTTTACTTTCGGAAAATCAATCAAGGGGATAGTTTCTGTCATACCTAGACCAGACTTATTGAAGTAAGGTCTTTGGATTGAAAGAACTTTTTCAAGTTTTTCGGACCCTATTGAAAATTTCTTTGAAATATTTTATAAGTCAGTTTTTTAAGAAAGCATTTTCTTTTGAAAGTTTATCTTCATTCTCTTTAAGAGTAGAAACATTCAAGTCTAAACTTTTCACTTTTTCTTCTAAAATATTTTCCTTTTGTTTTAAAACTGAGTTTTCCTTTTTAAGTTCGGAAATCTTTTTGAGAGAAGTCTTAAGACTAAAACATAGTTCATCAATGTATTTAGAGACTTTGACAGGGATTTTATAATCACTTACCTCAAATTCACTGTCTGAGTCTGATCCAGAGTCTGAGTCTGATTGCGCCATCAGACACAGGTTGGCATATTCCTCATCACTTTCTTCACACTCTGTATCGCTCCAGGTTTCGGCTTTAAGAGCTTTTCGAGACTTCTCAGACTTTCCTTTTTTCTTCTTCAGAAGAGGACAGTTGGGTCTGATGTGCCCCTTTTTCTTACACTCAAAGCAAACTACATCTTTGTTTGGTTCCTCATTATCAACAAACTTGGTTTGCTATTTTTGAAAACTTTGTTTCTTTGAGTTGAACCTTCTTCATTTTCTATTGAGCTTTCTAAACCTTCTAATCATAAGAGCAAGCTCCTCATCGTCCAGATCTTCTTCAGAATCTGTATCATCAGAATCATCGTTAGATTTTAATGCAATGGATTTCTTACCTCTTGGATCTTCGTCTTCATTAATTCGTTCCACTTCGTAAGATCGAAGAGTTCCAATCAGCTCGTCTACGATAATGGCATGATTCTTTGCGTCTCTCTTATTGAAGTCTTTATATGATTCCAATCCTTGGAGAGTCCACGCAAGAGCTTGTTCACCTTCATAGGATCAGAAATTTTCTGTCCTTGATTCTCAAGACCATTGACAATATCTCGTAAAACGGCTAAACATGTCGCTTATAGATTCTCCTGGTTTCATTTTGAAGGATTCATATTGACCAAGAAGAATGTTAATTCTGGTCTCTTTCACTCGATCTGTCCCTTCATAAGTGATATGTAATCTGTCTAGGACTTCTTTTGCGTAACACAAGAAGATATTCTCGTTATATTCAGTTGGTGACAAAGCACAATATAAAGAATAAATTGCTTTAGCATCGAGTGCTTGTCTCTTGTTTATCTCTTCTTGAGACATTCCGCTGGCTTCAACAGTTTCTTTCTCTCTTTCAGATACTGATGCAACAGTAGGAGTGATTCCTTTTTCCACCACATCCCATTCCAGAGGATCCTTTGATCGTAGAAAAGCTTTCATCTTGTTTTTCCAGATGTTGTAATCCTTTCCATCAAAGTAGGGTGGTCTGGTATTGCTTTGCCCTTCCACCAGCCCTGGTGCTAGCATACTAGCCATGGATCTTTTACTCTGAAGTAAAACACTTCAAATAAAGTAAGAACACGAGCTCTGATACCAATTGAAATAGCTAGTACGAGTACCTAGAGGGGGTGAATAGGTATATAAAAATTTTCTTAAAGATTGCACAATACTTAGACAGTTGGATAATTAAAAATCAATCGTGAGACTGAGTAAGGGAAAGAGAGAATTGAACACGCGGTTTATAGTAGTTCGGCTTGATTCAAGCCTACGTCCACTCTTCTGCACTGACAGCCAATTGGCTGGATTCCACTATGATCAAAGAGCTGTTACAGTGTTGATCTTCCTTGATTTCTAGGTGTAGATGATCTACCACACTCGCTCAAGGTGTCACCAAGTAAAAACACTCTCTGTGTATACAATTTCGCTCGAATAGTATCGACTAACAATCAAGGTTCTTCAGATTCTAGATTTTTTCTATCGATCACACTTCTAAAACAGTTAGAACGTCTTCCTTTTATACTCCTTTATGCCATTATAGCCGTTGGCACTTACCAAAGGAATTCCTCCAATCTACCCATTGGACGGAACCAATCAAGAAGATCATCCGAGCTATTTAAGGAATCTGATGATAGCCCATCAATCCTGTTCGCCCATACAATCAAGATCTTGGTTTCCAAGAATAGAACATTCCAAGAATATTTTCGTCGACCATCGGATCTTCAATCGATCTTAGATAAGAATTAAAGAATCCGAAATGTTTCAAAGAATCTTTTCCGAGAGGATAGGATCGAATCCTCAACCATACTTCGGCTTTAATAGATTATTGAGAATAGACTTAAAGTTTTGAGTCTTGAGTCTTGAGTCTTGAGTCTTGAGTCTTGAGTCTTTTGAATTATATCGGTTTGTTTTTTTGGAAAGATTTCTTCAGTTTCTTTCTTTTAATAATATATTTTGAATTATATCGGTTTGTTTTTTCTTTTCTTTTCATTATGTTTTCTTTTTTTTTGGGGGGGACTTAGGGCCACAAGAGTCTCTAGCCAATTCTCACTAACCACAAGGGCGAGGACCGCACACCCTCGGTTTGGCCGATGAAGACGTCTCAACCCTTGCCTAGCCCTCACCTGCCACAATGAGGGCCCACGAGCCCTCACATAGTGGCCAATGAGGAGGTCGTGGCCCTTGCCCATAGCAGATAAGCATTGCAACGCCCTCACCCAATGCTAACAAGGGTTGTCGGCCCTCGGTCAAAAAAGAAAAAGAAAAGTAAGGTAAAGTAAAATAATTTAATAAAAAAACCATAAAAACTATTAAAAAATTCAAAAAAATATGAAAATATCATTTAAAATTGTTTAGGTTTGTGCCAACCATGCTATATAGGATGGTTAGTGTCTATGTCAGTAACTCTCTATCAAAATTGATTGGATGAATTTAATAGACAAAACTTGAAAATATTTAGAACTATATTAGTATAATTGAAGGTTTATGATTGAATTCACACAAACGTAATAGATTTATAACATTTTTCTATAATTGTCCCGTATAAAAACAGTCACATTTAAAACACATTAAGTGCTATTGCACAGATTGCAATGTTGCTTCTCTCATGATTTCCCGAATAGTGACTAAGACCAAAATCAAGGCATATTTGGAAATGGATAGGGTTAACGAGCGCCGAAAGGCGCTTGCTAAAAACCAAAAGATGTAGAAAGAGCAACTGTCGATGCACATTAGAAAACTTAATCGATACTTCTTTTTTGTTTTTGCCGAACCAAGAGGACAAGGAGGGGCGAGTAGCGGTGACTATACCCACTTGATGTTACCTTAAGAAAGTATCGCGCCCATCACAAAATGTTCAATTTAGGTGAGGACGAGCCTCTGGTACTCAACACTATAAAGGTAGGTGACCCAGATTCGGGACACCACTGTAGTACTCGAAGCCCAAAGCCCATTCCCAAGCCAAGTTAGAACACTAATCGACACGAGCAAGGTCACTGGATATGGGAATACAAGCGCGAGACCAACTTGAATACATCCGATGGTATAATTAATACTTTTTATCATACAAGGTTGATCTTTCAGTTTCCACATAAACGGAGTAGGTGATGAACAAACTTCGCAAATCATATAGCATATGAAATTAACTGGACAAAGGACTCTTGAATTGCACTAATGTCATACACGGACCTAGAAATGATAGATTAACTACGAAAAATGTCGGATATTCTAAGACATCTTATTAAAATTTACTTATCAAGTGATGTAGCAAGTATTAATTAGATAATAAGGAATAGGATTATATTATATTACATTATTAGTTTCTTTCAATACACGATTGATAATTGTCGAATCACTCACTAAAAAGTAAGTTCCGTGTTTGGTACATTTACTTTGCTTAATAAATAATGTAGTTTATTTCTAGTGTGTCTCGGTCAATCCAGATAGACACATTTTTTTCTTAAAAAAAATTTATAATCTTAAAGCTCGTTTTCATTCATTGAACCCCCATCGACCGAAATTTAAAGGTTACTTCTCTGGCAAAAATTGGTAGAAAGAGTAAAGACAAGAAGAAGAATAAAGGGAACACACTATATTATTTAATGATAACTATTAAATTAATATCTTGAATTTGAGCCATGTATGAGACCCCATCCAATTAGAGGATATAGACCGCTCTATATTAGATGAGGTGTAAGAGAAAGAGTCCTAATTGGACTTTGATTTTTCTTGCCTTTCTTTCAAAAGATAATCTTGAATTTACTTGGGCGGTGGATTCAAATAAAGAAGAGAACTTAAACAAGAAAAGTTGTTGGCGACTTATTACTCAAGGTTTTGACCGATCAAGGCTAGAAATTTTTCATACAGTAAAGGAGTAGAGAGAGAGAGAGAGAGAGAGAGAGAGAGAGAGAGAGAGAGAGTAGTGGGTTAGAGGGTTACTTGAGGTCGGAGGATTTTTTTTTTTTAAGGGAAAAGAAAAATACAAGCATGGAAGTTTTGCTTTTAGGCCTTATTTGGTAACTGACCAAATAATAAAATTTTCTATTATTTTGTTCCTAGGAATAGTTTTGGAACATAATCGTGTTTGGTAAAATTTTTGTTCCCGGGAACAAATTTCTATTTTTTTGTTCCCGAAAGTAGATTTGGAAAAGAATCAAGAATAAAAAGAAAAAAAAAAGTTGATTCTTGTTCTCGCTCTTTCAGATCCTCAGCTACTCTCTTTTCTAAAAGTACAAGTCCAGCTTATTGGAGCTCCTCAAACTGCTGAATCTGTTGCTACAACACTCCATTACCAGATGATTTATCGAGTGCAGAACCATGCTCTTGATCTCAACTTCAATAATGGTAATGAAGATGCTTTGTTTATCTCTATGCAAAATGATCAGGCATCGTGCATCCATGTTCCTAGATAGATCCCAAAGGATACGTTGGCCAAGCTTCTCCTAGAGACCTGGATTACCAACTACAAAAAGCTACACCAGCATAATAAGCCTTTCTAGTCTACGGACTCAGAGTTCGTTCGGAAAAAAGATGGAACTGTTTCCATCAAGTTTAGCAAAGAAAAGGAAGAAAGTCCCTCTATCTTCCAGACCCTTTTCATGATTGAACCATGTGTTCCTCAATCAATTTACGAACCAGATCCAAAAAAGCTTGTTCGACATTTTGATGGTAATGGACTTCCTGTCCATTACTACAAAGACAATTATGGTCATTGTTTTTGGGATCCTTTTTGCCAATGTTCCCATTGTACAAATTCCCCTGACGAGGTAGATCCTTTAGCAAGATCTCCACCTCGACGGAAAAAGTTGAGAAATAAGGTGTATCAAAAGTATTTAAACGGAGATCCTTCCGTTGATACTCTTGGTGAGTGTGACAAATACCAGTTCATGGTTTCTTATGCTCCACCTCTGCCACCAGAGTTCAATATGACACTTGAAATCCAACCAGATCTACCAAAATCACCTCCACCATCTCCTCCTCAGAAAAAGCAAGCCCTCTCTCCGTTTTATAAGCCAATCCAAAAATGGGCTAAGAAGCATTCTTACCCGTTTGAGGCTCCAGCAGAAACACCTCCCACTTCTTCTATTGCCATGTTCCAAGAGACTGACTTTCCCCCTCTTGCCAGAGAAAGTTCAAAACTTTCATTTCCTGCTCCAGAGGAATTCATTGATCCCCAAAATAGATATCGTCATGTTCCGAAAATAGTAACCCCCACTGATGTGGATGAACATGGAAGACAGAAAAAGACTTTTGCTACTGAAGCCATTCTAAATTGGCAATCAGAGACCCTGTTAGCACATAACAATGCCTTCAAGGTAATTGATTCTAAGATTGGAAATGTGCAACAAGATCTCCGAAGATATGATGAAAGCACCAAGAAGATACTTTCTGAGTTCCAGAAAAGGCTTCATGCCTTGGAGTCAAGACAACATCTTGGGTACCATTATCTTGAAAGTCCAAAGCCAGAAATTGAAAAGCTCAAGAAGCAAATCCAACTTCTCAAAGAAGGAAGGTTTAGACCTTTCGATCCGTTGGCACCTTCTGTTAGAACTGGGTATGTACCTCCTCCACCACAGACTTATATTTTTGCTACTATCCCAGAAGATCCCTACAGAAGAGAACCAGACATGGCAGAAATACGAAATCGCCTCAAGGCCCTGCAGAAGGATAAAGGGAAAGAAAAAATGGCGCTTACAGAATCAAGTTCGCTTGTGATAAGAGAAAGGCCAGATCAGATGATGTTATCAAATCCATTGGAATCATTTCTAAAGGATTTGAGTACTCAGGAATCTAACCCCACCATACAACAACCAGATTCTGCCATTTCAGAAAAGCAGACCTTGTTCCCAGCAGAACAGACTTCTTCTGATACTGAATCTGATTCAGTATCTCTTTCCTTCTCTTCATCTTTTTCAATTCCTACAGTTGATACCCCTCCTGTTGATTCCCTTCCTATAGTACCAGTCACTTCATCGATATTCATGGCTGATCCTCCGGATGATGAAATGGAATCAAACTATTCTGACCCAGAATATGGTCAGACGAACAATCCTGCTCGACCTACATCCATGACATCCAAGCAATTCTTCACCATTGATGATATTCCTTATCCCAAATGGCCAGAAAGACTTGAAGAATTGCATACCTAGTTGAATACCTAGTCTATCACCAACCATGACATGAATGATGTTCTTTACCACTTTGTTACAAGGTTCATAGGAAGTCTCAAACTTTGGTGGCAATCACTTTCAGAACAGGACCAGATACATTTTCTAATGTCACCAAACTTCAGCCATGCTATCACCATCTTATATCATGTTTTTGTAGGAAAACCCACTGATCTCATTGAGATAAAAAGGAGAGAATTTTTCGAAAGAAGATGCTGCTCCCTCCAGAAAAAGCATCTTGACAAGCATTACAGATTCATGCTTCAACTCTTCTATCAAGTCGAGGCAGATCCAAATCTGAAGCATGTTTTCCTTACTTCTATTCCTAAAGAACTACCTCAGATGGTTGAAAGATCGTTCTTCGGAAAACAAAGAAGAGTACAGGATATTCCCTTAGGAGAAATCCAACAAGAAATCCATCTATGCCTCGAAGAATTATGCTTGAAACGCTAGATGGTCCGCACCTACATCACAAATGACAAGAGCCTTGAATTAGCTTGTTCCTGCCAGAAGTTAAAAATTAAATGCTCCAAGAAAGACTGTGATGGTACTTGTGGCAAGTATTCTAGAAAGAAGAAGCATTACAAGAAGTTCTGGTGGAACAAATCCAAACATGGCTCCAAGCATTTCCGAAAGAAGAAGAAATGGCGATACCTATGCAAAAAGAAGGATTGCACAGGCCGCAAGAAATCCAACCATTGCTACGTCTACAACCAGAAAGGACATTTTGCCAAAAATTGTCCTCAAGCGAGAAAAGGTCAGAATCATCTAATTCATCTCATTGAAAATGAAACAGGCATTTCTCTTGAAAATGTTGATATTGAATCCTTATTCTCTGCTGATGAAGAACCATCTGAACAAACTCTTTGTGCCATTCCCTTGTATCAAACTTCTAGTGAGAATGAGTCAGACTCAGAGTCTGAAGATATTTTTCACATTTCACCCACATCTCTGGATCCAAACCTTGACATCTTCTCAAGTCAAACTCACTGTCCTCATTTTCCAGTAAAAATTCTCACCTCAAAGTTTGCTAAGCCAATCACTGTTATTGCTCTTATTGATACTGGAGCAAGTTGTTCCATTCTAGACACTAAAGTTCTTCCCGAAGAGTTCTGGACTCCTTATATCCGATATTTCAACTCGGCTTCTAGAGATATTTTCTCTACAAGTGTCAGAACCACTCCAGTAACTGTCCAGTTTTTTTCTCAGTGTTCCATAACCACAAAAATCTTTGGATCAAGTCTCCCCAATAAAGATTTGATAATTGGGTGGGATATCATGACTCAAATCTCTCAACTTCGCATCATTCCTGGAAAAGGTCTTAGATATAAAAACTAATTTTCTGATTTTGTCAATATTCAGAGACTCTTTTCCATACAAATGAGTCTATTAGATCCAATCATGCAAAAGTTGTTAGAATCTTGTTCGGAGTCCCATTCAAAATTTGCCCAGAAATGTTCCCATCCTTTGTGGAAAAATCTAGAGTTCTTTGTTCGCCTTCCTTTCAAGAAAAATGAAGACATAAATCCAACCAAGGCAAGTCATATGGGAATGAATCCAGAACATCTGGTTTTAGCCCAAAAGGAATGCTCAGAATTATTGCAACAAGACCTTATTGAAATCTCCAATTCTCAATGGGCTTGTGAAGCTTTTTATGTCAATAAACGTGCTAAGCAAAGCAGAGGAAAAATGAGACTGGTAATCAACTATCAGCCTCTCAATCTTTTTCTCCAAGATGACAAATTTTCTCTGCCATCCAGAGACTCTCTCTTTGCTGGCCTGACCAAGGCCCATATTTATTCCAAATTAGACCTCAAAGCCGGATTTTGGCAACTGGGCATCCACCCCAAAGACAGATCCAAAACAGTATTCTGTATCCCGAACCAGCACTTCCAGTGGAAAGTTCTTCCTTTTGGCCTAAAAGTAGCACCTTTCCTTTTTCAAAAGGCCATGTGTCGTATTTTTCAGCCAATCTTGACAACTGCAGCCGTATACATTGACGACATTATGCTCTACAGTCCTGATGAGCAGTCACATTGTCAACTTCTTGAGCAATTTGCAGAAATTGTGAAGAAACATGGGATCATGCTTTCTCAAAGAAAGATGAATATCGCCCAGACAGAAATCGAATTTCTTGGTATGCACCTTAACAAAGGTACGTACTACCCAGGGCCACATATTGCTCAAGAATTATTGAAGTTTCCTAAAGACAACTTCACCACAAAACAAGTTCAGCAATTTCTGGGGATAATCAATTATCTCAGGGATTTTGTTCCCAATATTGCAAAGCTCCTAATTCCTTTGCAATCCATGCTGAAGAAGAATCCTCCACTTTGGGGAAAACCCTAGATGGAAGCAGTAGCTGAACTCAAGGAGATTATGCAAAATCTCCCACCACTGCAAATACCATCAACAGGAAGAAGAATTCTTCAAACTGACGCCAGTGATGAATACTGGGCAGCCATCCTATTCGAAGAAATTGATGGTAAGAGACACCTCTGTGCTCATAAAAGTGGAAAGTTTTCTCAAGCTGAAATGCATTACCACTCAACTTTTAAAGAAATCTTGGCAGTAAAAAATGGAATCAAAAAATTTGAGTTTCATCTCATCGGTCATCATTTCCTGGTAGAATTAGACATGGCATCTTTCCCTCAGATGACCAAGTTTAAATAGAAGCAGATCCCAAATTCCCAGCTGCTTAGATGGGATGAATGGTTTTCAAAATACTCTTTTGAAACCAAACACATTCCTGGAAAAAAGAATGTGCTTGCTGATTTTTTGTCAAGACCCAAAGCACCAGCCGAAATTAACATGTACATCAAGCGCCCTGCCTTCCATATGCTCAATTATGGTGTAAAAATACAAGATTGAGAAGATCAAAGACTTGTCAAGTTGGAAATATCCTCAGGAGATTGTTCAATACATCCAGAATGACAATCTTGCTGAAAATCTGGAAAATCTTATGTGGCAATGTCACACAGATTTATTCAGATTCATTGGAGGTTCGATTCTCTATCCTTTTGGCTTAAATTTGAATTATCCTTTTATTCATCCTCTCATCTGGAAGGAAGATGATTTCCCTGACCAGCTCAAGACACGTTATGGTACTTAACCAATAAGTACCTAATAGCTATTGAAATTCCAACCAGAAGATTCATTGCAAATCTCACCAGGATATTCTTACTTGGAAGGAATGTGGAAAAAGAAAGTGATAAAAATCTCCTAGACTTTCTTAATTGGTTCTATTATCCTACATGTTGGAAACAAGACTTGGAAAAAGAACTAAGAACCATGACACCAAACCCTGAAGTTCACACCATCTTGCTTTTCCGACGTCCATGGCATTTTTTCACAAATAATGGCACCGTTATCAAAAATGCACAAGAAATAGGGACCACATCTTACAAACCCCATCTGAATAGCAGGGAAGCCCGAATTTACAAATCTTATCCAAGATCTGTTAAATTCTGTGAAAACGAGTACCGAGAACTCCAGAGAATCCTGTGTCAAGAAAACAAGACCATTCCTGAAGATGTTTGGAATACTGCACCCACTACATGGGATCATTATGACCTAGCACCAGAAGCTAAGGAAGCACTCGAGCAATACAGACAAGCTACATCGTCCCAAGAGCATGAAATGATAGGAACAAATGATATTGTCCAATCCACACAGGACCCCTATGCATGCTTTGGAGGTCCTCGTCCTTATTCTAGAACATGGACATATCTTTTATGCACAACCATCCAACTGGCCTTAGCCAAGCATTCCTGGCGACACCCAAGAAGATGACAACACAAACTAGGGCTGAAGAAGAAGCATCACATTGGGCTCATGAAGAAGCATCCTCATCACGAAGGTTAAGCCAAATCCTCTCACTTGAAGACCTTGAAGCCCTTGAACAAAAATACGAAGCACATCTCCTAGAAGACAGCTCGGATGACTCAATCTGTAGCTACAATGCTCGTGATGGACGAGATCGTTGAATTCGTACATTTTCATTGTAGCATCTACTGTTCACTTTTACTGTAGCAGCTACTGTTCTCTTTTGCTGTAGCACTAGGCTAGGGAAGGTACTATTCACAGTACGGTCACTGTTCATAGTGTGCGAATAATTCCCTCCTGGAAGTTTCCGGCACCTCTGTTTGTATGCGGACCTATTACCTAGGTCCTTGTTTGTGTCTTTGTGACCTCTTATCGTCTATAAAGGCGAGGAGGATGTATTGTGTTGGGCAGAGTCCCCTGAAGTAAAGTGTGTGCTCTAAGAAATCTCTTATGGCTTTCTAAATCCCTCTTCTTCTTTAGCTTGGTAGGATCCTCCAAGAAATGCAGCTTGGATAGGTTAGAAACGTTTCCATTCAAATCAAGCCCATATTTTCTCTTTTTATTTTTTTTTCTTGTTCTTCTTCCCTTTTCTTCTTCTTCATCTACTACCATCGCCGTAATTGCCATCCGTCGCCATCCGTCGCCCACCAGCGTCGGTCGTTGGCAATCGGTCTGGTGAGCTTGCCAGAGGCTTGCTAGGCCAAGGTGAGATCCGGTGAGCTCGCCGGAGGCAAGCCCAGCCACCGGTGAGGCTCGCCCAGTCTCACCAATGACCAGGCAGGCCTCGCCTAGCCCTGCCGAGGCTCGGCCAGTGACGCTCCGGTGAGGTCGTCAGCCCTCGTCTGGCTAGTCGTCGGTCATCCCAAGGCCAGCAATCGACCACTTGAAGAAGAAGAATAGGAGAAAGAAAGGAAAAAAAGAAAAGAAGAAAAAATAAATACAAAAAGGAAAAAAGTAATAAAATTATTTAAAAATTTTAAAAAATGATTTGGAGTAGAAATTTTGAGCACGATACCAAACACAATTCTATTCTAGGAATTGAAATTTTGGACACTTACCAAACAACTTAAAATGCTTAGAAATTCTTCTCAGGAACAGAATAAAAAAGAATAATTTCTGATAAAAAATTGCTCCCGATAACAGAAGCATTACCAAACACATCCTTATTGTCTCCATCGGCCATAGCCATACAATACAGTAGGGGATTTCTTTGAGCTGCTCATAAGGAAGTTTCGAATGGTGATTTGTGCAAATGATATGCCGTTTTCTTTGTGAAAACGTAAGTATTTTGAGCAGTGAGATAATTCTATGTGTGGCTAAAGATTATGGGTTTGGATAATAGGCAACACTCAAGTGAAATGTGTGAGTAATTGTAACTCTGTACTTGTTCGATTGATTCGTGGATTATTTATTGCTGACTTTCCCTGTGAAATAGGTATCGACATTCGGATTGAATTACGTAAATCTCTCAATTAGTGGTCTTCTTCCTCCCACCATTTTACTTCAGGTTGCTCAACTTTTTTGCGATTCAATGGTCTTCTTCCTCCCAAGCTTTCTTATTGTTCTTCTTTTAGATTTTCATTTTTTTATTCAAGCCCTTATCTTTTATCATAAAAAAGCACTTGTTTTGCTTTTCAAGATTATGTTGGCCAAATAGGATGTGACATGGGATGCTAGCAAGACACTTAACAGCATTTTAACAGCAACGTTAGGATAGAATGAATTAGAAATAAAAGCATAATATTTAGGGATCTTAGTGCTCACAAGAAAATGTTAAAAGATCTTATTGAACAATTTGAAACATTTTAAAGGCCTCCAATGCCTCTATTCCTCTCTTTTAACATAAACATAATATGAATATTTTTCGATTTTTTATTGATCAAATCGATAAAGTAGACAAAATTTTAGATGTCAAATTGCATATACAACAAAAATTCAGTGTCCTCACATGAAAGAAAGGAGTAATCCTTGTCCCAAGTTGTCTTGTCACAAGTTAGAACATACTTTGGTCGACTGGGCTCCACAATTATACGAATCAGATGCATGGTCGCTACACAGTACACATCTCATCCCTTATTTGAGTTAAAAAGTCCAGAGATTCCTAACATACTTCGGGACAAAAGTAGTAAAATAGAGGAAAGTAAAGTGGTACACGCAGGCACAGTAACCACGTGGGCGGCCGCGGTGGTTGTTTGGCTTCCCGTCGTTTAGCTGATTTTCTCCGGCCTCGATTGGCAAGAGAGACTATCGCCTGTTGCGAGTACACGTGAGCCCAATTCACATGCGCCGTCGATCGACCGAAGCCAGATTCACATGGACCTCACTTGATCTACGGTGGGCCCGCGGTTGGCTAGCTAGGAGGACCCATGCAAGGCGTCCCCACCATCACAGCGGGGAGGCTGGAGGTTGACTTTCAGCTGGGACTCGGTGTTGGCCGATCTTTCGATCTTCTCCTCCCGTCTTCCTCTCATCTCCTTGCTTGGGCTCGCACCTCCAGCTCTCGCTCTCGCTCTTTCTCCCATGGCAAAGAAGCTCGTGCACTACGTAGTGGTATCGACATATCTTCTCTCTCTCTCTCTCTCTCATATGGTTTCTGTCAGTCTATAGAGATGAACGTCGATTGAACGTGAGGCTTACGGTTGTGGTCGTGAAGATCAGCTCTTCCGGGATTGAGGTGGCATCGTTTACTCGTCCGTAGCTCATCGTGGATCCCTTTTGCAGGTTGACGCATTCAGCGAGACCGCGTTCAAGGGGAACCCTGCGGCGGTGTGCTTCCTGGAGGAGGATGAAGAGAAGGACGTGGAGTGGCTACAGGCAGTGGCCAGGGAGTTCAACATCTCCATAACTTGCTTCCTGACTAAAGTAGCTGCCTCGGGGACGGAGGACTCGAGCCCGAGGTTCCGCCTCAGATGGTTCTCTCCCGTCACCGAGGTGAGTTCCGAATCTCTGTCCGCTTATCAGCATGATGGACTTGCTCGGTACTTTTCTTATCTTATCCTGGACTTGAAAATGAATGGAAACGCCTGGATGGTCCCTCCCTCATTGCCCAAAAGCACGTGACTGTATATGTTTTCACTTGTTTAGCTTTCCAAAAATTATTGCCTGAATATAGTATTGTTTTCCCCCAATGGATTGGAAATCTTTTTGGCAAATTAAAAAAATATGGCAAACGAAAATTCATAGCTCAATACAAAAATATGGTAGAAGAAAACTGTTAAATGTTGATAAGTTACTCATATAAGAGTCAACATTCGAATATTAGTTGCTAATTTAATATGACAAAAGTGTTTTTTTTTTTGTCAGAATAATATGACAAAAGTTCGGAGAAGTTGGGAAGTCACAAAGTTGGTAATTTAATCCAACAAAAGTTTGGGAAGTCACTTCAACGTGGATTGGTAATTTTATACAAGAGTTAGTAAACTTAGACGATTGGTAGCTTATGCAAATGAAAATTAGTAAGTTTTACAAACTATGAAAAAAAATTGTAATTTCATAAAAGTATGTAGATTACTTATGTGGGAAAAAAAATGTTTCTAGTCATTTTTTGACTTAAAGTTTCTTGGCGCATATTGAGTAATCAATATGGGAAAAAATATCCATATTTTCAGGCACACAATAAATTTCTGCTGCTTGGAAAGTCTTCTTTCCCCTTTTTCAGTAATTAATTCTTTATATGAGATTGGTAACAGCATGAAGAAGATCGGCTCGCTCACATGAGATTAGGCTGTTTAAGGGTATTGGTGGATTCTAGCGTCTTTGAGCGCGGAATAAACGCATCGTTCTCCAGTTTTCTGAGTCGTTTATCGATCTGATTGGGATCGAAACAATCGGATAGCTCCCTTTACTCGTCAATATCAAGTTGAATTTTCGCAATTTTCATGCAAATCATTGGATGGTGGCACCTGGGTACCATATAAATACGAATCTCCTTTTAGGTTAACCTCTGTGGTCATATTATCTAATCACAAACTTAACCTTTCAGTTTGATCTCTGCGGTCATGCGACTCTAGCTACTGCGCACACTCTCTTCACATCTGGGATGGTAGATTCTGACACCATCGAGTTTATGACATTATCCGGAATTCTGACTGCCAAAAGGGTTCCCGAAACGAAGTCATCCCACATTTTGAAGGTTCAAGATGGTGATGTGCCCGGGGTATGGATTGAATTGGATTTTCCTGTAGTCCCGATCGCTGAAGATGATGCCGAGCGGATTTCATGTGTCTCCAAAGTTCTCAATGGCACTTCCATTGTTGAAATCAAGAAGACAGCAAAGGGCGACCATTTCGTAATTCCTCAACTGCGACCTGATCTTTTTCTTTTCCCCATAAATACTGTTTTGAGTACATTGAACCCCTTGCTTCCTCTTTGAGGCAATCGTTTTCATTCTGTTGATTCCAGGATTTGTACAGCAGCAGCTGGCATTGAGCTGATTTTCATTAGGAAGAGAGTATTTAATTCCTTCATTTCTACTTTCTTCTGCTTATTTTCGCAGATTGTTATCCCGTCGGGGAAAGAAGTTGAAGAAATTCAGCCCCAGTTTGCGGAGATACAGAGATGTCCTGGGAGGGGTATTATCATCACAGGATCAGCTCAGCCAGACTCGGGATTCGATTTTGTCAGTCGATTCTTTTACCCAAAACTTGGACTGAATGAGGTATTAAAGTTCATACCTTGGAAAGTTTCTTAAAGTATCAATCATAATTAGTTATTCAATTGTCCGATTCGCTGGTCATACGTTGAAAGCTGTGTTCTATATCAACCAATTTTATGCTCTTACCGCAAACCTCTGAATGAATGATCTACTTTCCAGGATCATGTATGTGGCAGTGCACATTGTGCTTTGGCACCTTATTGGAGTGAAAAGCTGGGGAAAAAGGATCTCGTTGCCTATGTTGTAATCTCGCTCTCTCTCTCTCTCTCTCTCTCTCTCTCTCTCTCTCTCTCTCTCTCTCTCTCTCTCCCTCTCTCTGTGTTCATCCACACATGCTTGTGCCCATGTGTTTTGCTTCTCTCGTCTCTCAAATGGTATGTAAATGAATGATTTTCGATGGCCTCATCATTTTCACGTCTTGCAGGCATCGCCCAGAGGTGGAGTAGTGAAGGTGCACTTGGATGAGCAGAACCAGAGAGTGTCATTGCGCGGGAAAGCTGTAACTGTAATGAGGGGCTCTCTTCTTGTTTGAATTTCTAGCGCTTCTTCTTGTTTCTGAACTTAAAGCACGTGAAAATCACTACGTGAGAAGGAATTGAAATAAATGAGCTTATGTTGTGGGTTCGATGGTACCGATGGAGTAATGTGAAATACATGAGATCGCGTCCTTTCCTGTATGACAGGTTCTTAATTTGCTTGCAGTGGAGAGTGAACTGAATAAGTGTAGAACGGATCCATTGTTTCATTCCCAGAGGACTCTGTCTGCAGAATTCTATCTGCAGAAGAAGTGCATATTTGATTGACATAAGTGTTTATCAGCACGGCTGGGAAAATAAACAAGTGGCTAAAAGCCTCCATTGGACTAAGACATCAACGACGCACAGTTTCTGTTCCCGTAGAAACTAACTTCCTACAAATTCGCCTTCGAGTAGTAGGATGGCCGTGTCATTTCCTATACTTCATGTGGAGTCGGGTTGTGAATTGCAGCTACACTAACACGTACATGTAAGTTCGCACATGAAATTTTCCGCTTTCATCGACAACTGCTCTATGAGATCCGTAATGTTTTTCAGTGCAGACGGTACAGTTGACTTAGTAAAGCGAGTCTTTCTTATAATGGCAAGTCTAGATGTGAGTCTACTGATAATCTTGCAATCAAACAGAACACAAGAAAAGCTGACGGCAAATGAGGCTTTAAAAGCTCTAAAGGACCTTTATGGCCTGAAAAAAAGAAGAAGAAGAAGAAGAAGAAGAAAGTGAGCGAAAATAAAGTAGTCTATGCCACGCAAGCCCAGCCTTGTTAAGGCGATCGCGAAGCAACAAAATATGAGGCTTAAGCAAGGCAATGGAAACTTCGAATAAATCAATTGGAGATTGTGATAGACATCCTGCCGCTACGCTTTCTGGTCCAGAGATGTAACCATTGTTGCTTGGGCGCTGTGATAGTGAGCGCATCTCCGCTCATGACAACAGTAGAGTCGCTTGCCCTAACATTCTTAGGAAGGACCATCTGGATCTTATTGTTTGCCACTTCGCTCCGGTCGCATGAGATACAAAGCGACTCGCCATCAATGATCTCAACCTTCAATTCGTCCTTCCTCAGTTGTGGAAGCTGTAGGCGAATGACATAGTCGGTCGCAGTCTTTTGGCTCTTGACCGACTCATCAGGAGAGAATGGATCGCTGTAAAGGAAAGCGCTCGCTTCATGGTCATGCCATTCCATTCTTATGATACGAATTAATCTCTTTAAGAGCTGGATTTGAAGTGGGCAATCCATCGGAATGGGATTCGCAGTTCTTCAATATGGAGTCAGCCGCTTTGTTGAGAATGTTATAGATGAAGCCAAATATTTGTTTTTAGGGGATTTTTTGTCTTTTCTATTAGATTTCCTTTTAAGTTAAAAGTGGTATCTTTATATTAGTGATGGAAAAACCCTAGCCGTCAAGACGTTGAAAAAGGAAATAGAGAGGCAAGAAAAAGAGAGAAGAAAAAAGTGAGTTTTTTCTTGATGAGGATTCTCAATCTCTTTGCACCATGATCTTGAGAGAAGATTGTTGTTGTATTCCAACTTTTTTGAAGTCTAGTGGATTCGCAGAGTGCCTCTGCGCGGAGACGTAGCCCAGGTTTGGGTGAACTTCGATAACAAATTTTCTGGCGTGTTCATATGATTCTATTCTTTTATTAATATATTCTGTTTGGTGAATTGTTTGCGAGCGTTATTTTTCTGGAATCGACGTGCGATTTCGTAACAACTGATATCAGAGCCTGGGTTGGCTAATCGAGAACATCGAGGGTTTTTCGGTGACGTTCGATTGAAAGCAAACAGTATGGCAGAAGATGAAATCATAATCGATAAGTTCAATGGAGAGGATTTCGGATGGTGGAAACTAGAAATAGAGGATTATCTTTATCAAAAAGATCTTTATGCACCACTTGAGAGTTGGAAACACGAGATGGCGGAAGTGGATCCGACAGCAGAAGCCGGATGGAAAATTCTTGATCGAAAGGCATCGGGTGCGATTCGTCTAGGGTTGACGAAAAAGACAGGGTACCACATCACGGAAGCAAAAACTGCAAAAGAAGCCATGGATATTCTAACGAATATTTATGAGAAGCCGTCCACATCAAATCAGGTATTTTTGCTGAAGAAACTGGTTAATATAAAGTTATCTGATAGAGGTTCTGTGGCCGAGCATATTAATAGTTTCACGTAAGTCACGGGTCAATTGAAATCCGCAGGCATAAATTTAGATATGATGCTTCAAGCTTTGTTATTTTTATGTTCTCTTCCAGAAAGCTATAATACCGTAGTGTAGGGAATTTCGAGCACCATGAAGGATAATTTAACTCTTCATGATGCTGTGAGTAGTATCATGGATAAAGAGATGTGAAGGAAAGTCTTAGGTGGAGATAATTTTTCTACATCTACATCTTCAACGGCACTTGCAGTGGAGAACCGTGGAAGAAGTAAAAGTAGAGGAAATTTCAGCGGTTGTGGCAGATCACAATCAAGGGGTAAGAGACAGGTTGCAAAAGATGAGTGTTGGTTTTGTCACAAAATCGGACACCGGAGGTTTCAGTGTGAAGCCTACAAAAAGAAGTAGCAAGATAAGAATCAAGGTGCTAATTAACGATGAATCTTTGCTAGATAACTTGTGTTTGTCTGCAGGGTTTGACTCGACAACAGATAAATGGTTTATTGATTTTGGCATTTCTTTTCATTGCACCTCGCAAAGAGACATATTTGATAATTATGCAAGTGGAGATTTTGGACAAGTGGTTGTGGGAAACGGTCACATGTGTCCAATTGTTTGGAAAGGAACCATGACTATGAACATCTCAGCTGGAGGACGTCTAGTTTTGCGTGAAACTAGGCATATTTCGGAATTAAAGAAAAATCTGATTTCAACCAGTAAACTTGACTAAGAAGGTTTGGTAATAACCTTTGGTTGCGGAGAGTGGAAGATAACCTCAGGGGTAAGAGTAGTAGCAAAGGGAAAGCGTACGGGTACACTTTACCTTCTCTAAGGAGACAAATCAGTGATATAGTTGCAATTACAATAGCTATAGGTAATTTATCTACTCTTTGGCATTATCATTTGGGACATCTTGGTGAAAAAAGTGTAAAGCAGTTACACTCGAGGAAATTACTTCCGGGTTTACAAAAAGTTGAGTTAGATTTTTATGAGAGTTGCATTTATGGAAAATAGAAGGCTGTTAGTTTTCAATTGAATGGACGACAAAATAAAGGCCAGAAGTTAGAGTTGGTTCATACTAATGTATGGGGACCTGCTCAGGAACTCTCTTATGGTGGTAAGAGATATTTTGTCACCTTCATTGATGATGCAACAAGGAAGACTTGGGTCTATGCTCTCGAATAAAAATCAGAAGTATTCAAGATGTTCAGAATGTGGAAGACCATGGTAGAAAAAGAGACAGGTTATCAGATTAAAGCTCTGAAATCTAATAATGGTGGTGAATACACAAGTAAGGAATTTGCAGAATATCTGAGTCTAGAAGGCAAACACGGGCTAAAGACTGTTTCTAGAACTCCTTAAGAGAACGGTGTAGCTGAAAGAATGAACAGGACTATTCTAGAACGTGCGAGATGCATGAGACTACAGCGGGTCTCCCGCTACACTTATGGGCCATCACAGTTGATGCAGCTATTTATCTTACCAATAGAAGTCCATCTAGTGCGTTGAATGGAGAAACACCACAAGAGCGGTGGTCAGGTAAAAAGATTAATTATTCACATCTAAAGGTGTTTGGTTGTATTGCATATGCTTTGATTGACAGGGAGGATGGGAAAAAGCTTGATGCTAAGTCCCAGAAGTGCGTCTTTGTCGGATACGGTGGCGACGAGTATGGCTATAGGCTTTGGGATTATGAGAATAACAAATTCATCCGCAGTCGCAATGTGCTATTCCATGAAAAAAATATGTACAAGGATCGTCGACAGAGACAGAGCATGAGAAGGTAGTACAACCAGAATATGTTGAATTAGACACAATGCCCGTGAAGATGTTTCTAGTAGATCCAAGTTCACCTGAAAGAGAGGTTCAAGATGAGCCTATTATTAGTGAAAAGGTAGTTCAAGAAGACCGTAGTGATTCGGAGCAAATGAAGCAAACTGTCTTGAGAAGGTCTAACGTGTGAGAAAGCCAAAGGTAATTTTTGATCCATCGGCTAATATTGTTCGAGCCATGTCTTATATTGAGAAGGTCCACGTCTCACGTGTGAGAAAGCCAAAACTTGGGAGTTGACCAAGTTTTTGATCCATCGGATAGTAGTATTAGATACAAGGCGAAACTTGTAGTCAATGGCTTTTCTCAAAAGAAGGGATCGCCATGATCTTTATCTCTTAGTTGTAGCGTTTTTACACGGTGACTTAGATGAAGAACTATCGTGGCACAACCTAAAGAAGTCAAAGATAAGGAGCGAGATGGACTTGAAGAAAAGCTTGTATGGCTTGATGAGGCTAAAATTTGATGGTTTTATGCAAGAAAAAAACACGTCTCACTTGGTGTGGATGTGGTGGCTAGTTCCAATATGAAGAGAATCGTAGATGATGTTATCATCACGGTTTGCTATGAAAGACTTCAAGAATATTTTAGGCATGAAAACGGGGATAGGAAAAATAAGAAAAAACAAGGTGTTAAAGAGATTTAACATGGGAGAATGTTATAGATGAAGCGGTGGGGAGTTTGATGTTGCCATGGTAAACAAATATTTGTTTTTAGGGGAAACTTTTTTGTCTTTTCTATTAGATTTCCTATTTGAGTTAAAAGTGACCAAGTATATCTTTATATTAGCGATGGAAAAACTTTTCCTAGATTTCCTTTTAGGTTAAAAGTGGTATCAAGATGCTTCAAGATGCTGAAAAGGAAATAGAGAGGCAAGAAAAAGAGAGAAGAAAAAAGTGAGTTTTTTCTTAATGAGGGTTCTCAATCTCTTTGTGCCCTGATCTTGAGAGAAGATCGTCGTTGTATTCCAACTTTTTCGAAGTCTAGTGGATTCGCAGAGTGCCTCTACGCGGAGACGTAGCCCAGGTTTGGGTGAACTTCGATAACAAATTTTCTGGCGTGTTCATCTGATTCTGTTCTTTTATTACTATATTCTATTTTGTGAATTGTTTGCGAGCGTTATTTTTCTGGAATCGACGTGCGATTTCGTAACAGAGAATACATACACAACTGCAGTCTAAGGCCCCTGCACTCTTTAAGGCAAGTTGGCAACCTTGTAGTTGAGTATCTGATTCCCACTAAATTAATGAAGATTAGTACAAAGGACCGTAAAGATTTTAGAGGACCATGGCCACCTCTTCTGAAATTTTAAGGTGTCAGATCAAGGCGCGTGTTTATATCTTTAAGGACCGGGAAAGATTTGAAGTCAGAATCTAATGCTCTCATACCTTGTAAAGATTGTTTGGCACCATTATCTACTTTTTTAATAGTTATAGTCGGAGAAAAACATGGTTTAATATTTATGTATATACTACCAAGGACTAGGCCAACTTATGATCTAGTCATCTACGCAAGATCTCGCATTGAAGGAAAGCTTGCTTTAATTTCTCATTCTAAGAGATGAACACATACATCAATTTAGCTATTAAATTAGGCCCACCCTATTTCCACCCCTTTATTGGCTCCCGACACTTCCTATAATTGACTACATTAATCATTGCGGGACCCATTCTTGATTAAATATTATTACTTGTCTTTTTTCACCCTTTATTATTGGCTCTTGACACCCGCTATCACATTAAATTAACTACATTATCCCTTTATTTCTTTATTTTTTTCAATTTTATTAAAAGAAAAACTCACCCACATCACTTTCAAACAATGTTTTTTCACCCTAGCCGATTAAGCCGATTCATCGACACTCGCTACATTTCAACGTTTCCTTCATGTTTCTCCTCTTTAGGCTCACGGCGATATTGAGCATCAATCCCAATCCATAACAACCTCCACAATTCACAAAGTCAAATCAAAATATATATCATAAATCGATTTCACAAACCAAAACACATAGTTTTTCTGCAACGCGGCTCATTCACCACAAATGCTTTTTGTAAAGCATTTCTCATGTCATTTCAAAACTCATTTCTTAAACTGAAATAAATTTCATATACATTTTCACAACACATTTCATAAACCAAGTTCACAAATCAACATATATATACATATAACCTTTCGCAATAACTTTCCAAAAACATTTGGCAAATCATTCACAAGTACCAAATCGTAGTAAATGCTCGATCCAGATTCTATGCAACAAACCATGCTTTCAATTACTTATGATACATCAAATCTCCATAACTTTTAAGACATGAGTTTTCAAACTCATAGAAGAAATAGTATCACTCACCTGAGAAAGCCGAAAGTCAACCACATCGATCACTCGAGTCGACACACTCAAATTCCTAACAAATAACTAAAAAACAATGTCAAACGACTAAGTAACACGATATTCTAATGAACGGCTCAACTATTGTGACATCACAAATTTCTGATTCTGTTTTCAATTAAATGAGACAAACTTTTCATCGACGCGCTTATAGTTCAATTCTCCGAGTTGATCACTCACGAGATAACTAGTCTATTAGGTGAAGCCGTTAAGGAATTTAAATACAATAGGCTTAAGAATCTGACCATGAATCGACTGCTCGACCGTATAAATCTGCAAGGATCATTACGACACTATTAGAATCGAACAAAGATCAGTAATAGGTCGATTCGACTGAGATATGTAATTAGAGTGTGGGTGATTCCACCTGATTTCAGTATCCTCGTCGACCGGCACTGAATTGATTATTCTGTCGTTTTGGGTACCTTGTGTCCGCATTTGAAACCTCGAGATTTTCACGACAATCAAGAGTCGCCAATGTGTCGAAGATTATGTCGTGGCTTGAAAATAATCAACCACGGGTTAATTGCACTGAAAATTTCCTAAAAGCTACCCGTTAGATTATGACGCGCTCAAATTGCGCCAGAGTGAAATTAACCGTGATTTTAAACCCGGATTCAGAAGTTGAAGGTTCTGGCATGTCACAAATTCATTTTAGGAACGTCGACTCATATTCAGAAGATTTTTCTACAAACCGAGATTTTTGGCGGAAAAGCAAAGTAAGGTCGTTTTTGTTCGGGATTGTCAGAGGGCCGTTTTGAATCGAATATTCGGGATGCAAGTTGGATCATTTGGCGGGGAAATGTCATGAGAAGGCCGAGGACACATGGACCGATTTATTTGAACTTCAATTGAGCTTCAATTGATTGGAATTAAGAGAGAATTGAATGGATTGAATGGGGGAATGTCCAAAATTCGTAGCTCCCATGGCACACCACATTTTGCACCTATTGCCAAGCTTGTAGAGGAAGATTGGAGGAGAGAGAGTGGCTGAGGTCATGTGGTGTCATGGTGGGGGCAAAGCCAATGAGAAGATGGCAAGTGTTGAGCTCTAGAGAGCCCAAGAAGACCCCCCACTCTTCAGCAGCTTGTTCTCCCTTAATCCAAGGCTTTCTCCATTGTTGTTGTCCATCTTGAACTTCAAAGAACCATAGGAGATCAGCCCTCAGCCGCCCAAGACCGTCGCTTGGTCGCCGGACCCCTTTTTCCCCTTGTTTTCCCCTCGTTCCAGTTTTTGCTCCAGCCGACCTTTCACCAAAGATCCAAGTAAAAAGTTAACTTCCCGGTTGAATCAGCAAACGAGCCACCCATCTCCGAGAAGATGACATCCAGCCCATTCCGGAGCACCTCACCGCTCGCCGGAACGATTCTCTGGTCGTCCTGTACGGCCGCCCGAAGCCGCCGCTCGCCGGACCGTCTGGACTCGCCTGGTTCCGCCTGTTTCGCCCGTTTCGCGGTTTTCAGCCATTTTCTCCCCATTTCTACCCTACCTCCACCCATACCAACCTCCAATAAGATTTCCTTGACCATCGGGAGCCGCCGGTTGCCAACCACCCGCTCGCCGGAGTTGACCAAGTTGCCTATAGGTAAAAAAGCTTTATTAAACAAATGAGTGTACAGGGTTAAGAATGAAGCAGATAGTAGTATTAGATACAAGGCGAAACTTGTAGTCAAGGGCTTTTCTCAAAAAGAAGGGATCGACTACTCCGAGATATTTTCACCTGTAGTGAAAATGACTGTTGACACCTAAATTTTGGCGATCTAGTCATTTATTTATTGCATAGAAAATTAAGGGTTGATTTTATCCCTGAAAAAATAATCAATTGCGAAGCATATTAATTTAGGTGCATTTGTTTTTAATTTGCATTTTATGTTGGACTGGTGGTTCTGAGCTTTAACTTGACAGACTAGGCTAACCCCGCAAATCGGCTCGAGCCCGCATCCTCGGAGAGGTTTTATCTTTGCGAGATTTCAAATTTCAGAAGAATCCTTTTGCAATCCTAAATTTGGGAGATGATCTTTGTGGATATTGACTTGAAGTAGGAAACAAAACCCTAATCTATTCGGTTATAAATAGGTGGCTATATTACAGAAGGAAGGGGGCCGGACAATTGAGGACGAAAAAATTGAGAATCGAGAGGGAGGGACGGATCGTGAGGGAGAATCGTTGGCGAACAAAAGTGATGCCCTTTGACTTTCGGTGATCAATTGACGTCAGTGATCCCCATGTGTGCCTGCAGCTCCTTCTCGGTGCCTTTTACCTTCGGAAGTTCAAAAGAGGCTCGCTCCATCGACATCAGTGATCTTCGCGTGTGCCTGCAGCTCTTTTGGGTGCTAGTATCGTGTCCGTGAGGGGTGCCCCAACATCAATTAATTTGCTGGTTTTGCTGCTTTGACACGCCAAGTGCTTCATGGTCATCCCACCGCAACCCAACTTCCGCCAATAGTCCAGGTGTGCTTCAAAAAAGACTGAATAGCATGGTCTCCACCATTCATCCATTGGTGCAGAAGCGTCTACCGGCTTCTCAGCCTTGAATTGCACCTATCACGGTTGAGTCCAACATTGGTGAAACTTGAGGATCTTGCTGCGTCGACGTTGCTGCTCCCTATTCAACTCGATGCCACAGTGGTGTTACGAACGTTAGCCCATCGAAATTGTCACAAATTGTGCCAAGCCAAGCCAAGATATTGCCACAACCGTTGCCCTAAAGCCGAGCCGTGCCGTGCCCTGCCCATCGTTGGTCCGTTCTACCGATTGGGTTTTTGGAAGAAATTCAAATTTAGGTATAGATCTATTTTATTTTATTAGGAACATTTAGTAGATTTAATTTCTTAGGTAGATTTGTTTTTCTTGCTTTAGTTTTTGAGTATATTATATCTTTGTTTGAAGTATTTTCCAATGCATGATTGAAATTCTCTGATGTAGAATCCAATTCGCAACCACACGAATTTTTATTCTATCTATAAGGCTTTAGATGGAATAATTATTCACGCGGGAGTAAAATTGATATCTTGATCTTTAAGGCTTAAGATCAATTTATCGATTTTATTAGCGAAACAATTAAGTTTGAATTTCAATTTAAGTGATGGATGATATTTTCAATGATCATGGGTGATTTAGTGATTATCTTTTAATTGTTCCATTTATCCTGAAAATAAAAAAAAAATTGCATTCACATCCCATGTAGATTAGGATTGATTGCATGATAGGTTTTTTTTTTTTTTTTTTTTAATGCATGTTTAGATGATATTTAGGTTAGATGATATCTTTGAATTAGATTGCATTCATCTAGGATGTTAGTTTTAAATTTGAATTGCATGTTTAATTATTTAGCCATTTTAATTTTGAATTTCATAAAAGAAAAAGAAAAATTAGAATTAGGGCACTCTTTGTACGTCATTGCATATCAGGATAGAATTGGGTTCATGAAATGCAGTCATTTAGTAATTGTTAGGTTCATTTAATTAGAATTTCCTCGTCATTAGAGTTAGGTCATTTGGTTAATTTAGATTGCATATTTAATTATTGCATGTTCACTAATTATTAATGTTCACATGAAAAAAAAAAATCATTTTTTTTTTTACTTATGTCATATAGTTTAGGTCATATTACCATGCCATATCATTGCATGTTAGATTAGTAATATTGCATTGCATGATTCTCATTAAAACGAAAGCAAAAATTGAGTGATTGCGTGTTAAATAGAAATCATATCTAGGATTGCTGATGTGAATTATGATCTAACAACGCAGATGCTTTCGTTGCTTTGAGGTAAGTCCTCCAATTTATTCACTGGTTTATCTAAGTGTTAAGTTGGTGGTTTGTGCACTCGTATGATCATCTCACATGTTAGGGAAGTGAATTAAAATCCATTCAAGCTGCTTGCCAAACATTTTTTCAAAAATAAAAGAGAAAGGTACCAAAAGGGCATTAGTGAAAGCTAGCGTAATCAAGTCCATGAACTCATAAATCTCTGGTTCGTAGAAGTAAACTAATTCTCCCATTATTTTACTTAGGTGTCTAATCGACCTACCATAAACTGATTAGTGGTGACTCCTAGATAAAATCTATGTACATGTTAAGAAATTTGAATCTAAGTCGCAAATTGGTATAGGCTTGGGAGAGCCCGAGTTAAGTCTAGGCTTAACAATCCATTAGCCAAACCTTAGGTGGTTCACCTTGAAATTTTGGTCTCGACAGCTTGGCGACTCCACTGGGGACTTGAGTTAAACTCTTAGTGGACTTAGGCCAATTTTCTCTTCATTTGAAAAAATTTTGTTTAGCAGCGAGGATACCAGGTACGTCCTTAACGTTCAAGGTGTTAAATGTTTTTGCAGGATGGGAGGTATAAGGGGAAGTGTTTGCTAGCCCTTGTTTTGTAGGGAGGTGTAGGAATGTATGGTTTACTTGCACATATGAAGTGTTGCTTGCTATAAACTATTGTGCATGCTTTGCATTTACACTACACTCTTGCACACACAACCTACCGCCGGACCTGGGCCACACTGGGACACTTAGGATGGTATTGAGTTGGATACGACTTCGACCGCGAGGCGCGTAGTAGAGGTTGCCCAACTCAATCCCGAAAGTTTCTTCTTGGTGTCAAGAATGTTTACCTCTGCCCGCGAGACTGCGTCACATTGGGGTATCATTTTTGACTAAGCCGGAGTTAGGAGGACTTGACTTAGTATGCGAGGCTGCAACTAGTCATCCCATCCTACTAACTTCACTTTGCTAAGCCTGTCTAGAGTAGAAATCGAACCCCACATCCCATGCGTTTGTCTATGTGGTTGTTTTAATCGTCTGGTAAAGTAAGTTTTCTTCCACTTACTCTTGCAATTTACTTACCTTATTATGTCTTTGGTCGGTCCATGACAATTTAGGTCAATCATTGATTTAATTCTTTTGTCAATCAGAAATGAAATGAGGAAATTGCCATGCAATGAATCATTTGAAAAAATTGAAAATTCGTTTTCAATTCATGTCTTTGTTGTTCTTGTTAAGAGGTTTCAAATCTTTCCTAGTTCATGTTTGGGAAATTTTTTCCCTACTAAGGCATCCCATGTTCTTATTTTCCTAATCCATTTTTAGGGAATCCTCTTCATGTGTGGACATTTCATGCCTAAAAAAGTAGATTGTTGTCATGGATTGGCTCTCTCATTACACCTCGTACTTACATATTTTCATTTATTCAAATTTAGGTCATAACGGATCCATCACGTTCGCCTATTATTACACGATCAAGAGCTAAGATGGCCGACCAAAATGAAATGTGTGATCGTATGTTTGCTGTGGAAGACCAACTCAAACAGTTGCTCACCTCTATGCAACTTATGACAACTCAAATCCAATCCCTCCGAGCGAATCCGATTCCTGCACTTGCTCTCCTCGAGATAGTTGTCCCGAATCAAGCAAACAAGGCTCAAATGATCGATGACGACATGCCTGAACTTGAAGATGACCTATTGTTGGTCATTGTTGAAAAGACCAAGCTTGACAATGTCCCTAAGATGGAGCAAGATGAACGCTTTGCGAAACTCGAGGAGAAAGTGAAGCAATTGCAAGTGTCGCAGAGTTCACTCCCATTTGACTTGTCCATGTATGAGAAGGTCAAAGTGCCCAAAAAGTTTAAAATGCCGGAGTTTGAGAAATACGATGGTACTTCCTGCCCAAAAGCACATTTGCAGATGTACCACGTACGCATAGCTCAATACGT
Source organism: Eucalyptus victrix (assembly GCA_016097545.1). Lineage (NCBI taxonomy): Eukaryota > Viridiplantae > Streptophyta > Magnoliopsida > Myrtales > Myrtaceae > Eucalyptus > Eucalyptus victrix. Next base: position 34,917,735 of record CM027837.1, read on the forward strand.
CAAGAATGAGCCCCTCATGATTCAATCATTCCATGCAAGTCTGACTGGGCCCGCGCTCAACTGGTATATAATGAAGAATGTAAACCTTCTCGACACTTGGAATGAAGTGACTGATGCGTTCCTCAAGCAATATAAGTTCAATATGGACATTGCACCTTCCTGAGAGGATCTCGAGCGGATGGAGAAGAAGAAAAGCAAGTTGTTCAAAGAGTATGCTGTGAGATGGCGAAACCTGACGGCTCAAATCACTCCGGAGCCTACTAACAAGGAGTTGATGAAGTTGTTTGTCAAGACTCTCTCGTTTGAGTTCCGTACCCGAATGGCCAGCACATATGTGGAGAGCTTCAACCAACTTATCCCGGTGGGTGAGCAAATTGAGATTGGGCTGAGAGATGGATGGTTCGACGAACCGACTCATCAAGGCAAAAGGTTCACCATGAAGAAAGACAAAGAACCAAGCACGGAAGTCAATGTTACATATGCACAATCAAGCAGGCCTCCAGTTGTTCATGTCCCTAAGAATCAACAAGGGGAAGGCCGACCGTCCGCCCCCCGACAATTTGTTAAGAGGCAATTCACTCCTCTTCCTGGTTCTCTGTCCCAAGTCATGAAGGTCCTGCAAAAGAAGGGGTTGCTATCTTACGAGCCGAACCGACCCAATGCTGAAAAATTTTCCAACTACGATCCCTCCAAGAAATGCGAGTACCATATGGGGGAAGTAGGACATTCGACTGATGAATGCATGACTTTGAAGCATAAGGTCCAAAACTTACTGGACACCAAGGCGTTTGCCTTTAGTACCGCTCAACCGAATGTCAAAAAGAATCCTCTACCTGAGCATAAGGATAGGGTGAATGCCATTGATGAAGGACCTTTGGAAGAAATGGGCCCTAGCTCGCAAGAGTAACTTATTACTTTTGCACATTCCCCTGCGCAGGAATTGTTATCGCTTTCTAGAAATTTTATCACTTTTTAGGAGTTATTATCACTATCTAGCGATTGTTTTCGATTTCTTCTTTTTCACTTTCTTTTTAGGACTTGAATTCGCATTTTTCATTCAATAAATGTAATTGATTGATGAATATCAATGAAATTACAAGTTTTATTTTGAGGGCATGATGAGGTACGCCAAACCAACTCGGTGATGTTATCCAGCCGATAAACAAAAAGAAAAATCCAAGGAGAATTCTGAGGCCTGGGCTTTATCATGCTTTCCCGTGTCAAAATGTTAAAAAAATGCCTTTCCAATTGCTTTTCAAAAAAAAAATAAAAAAAAAATCTTTAAAAAAAAAAGTGATTTACCCTATTTGTCTTTTTGATCCATCTACTTTCCATTTCAAGGACGGTCATATAGCATGCAAAGGTGTGAAAACGGTCCAATCCAATGCAACAAGTGTTGACAATGATGGTCCCGAAGACTTGATCAAAGATGCCATTGAGGTGCAGCATAGCTAGGAACAACATGAAAAGCCAAGGCTCTTACATCCGAGCAGACTGTCACTATTAATTTAGATGACACTGAAGAAGCCAACGAGGTAAATGATCTTGTTCTAGGGGAGCTATTGCCAATTTTTCCAAATCTTGGGGGCAAGTTTGCTCCAAATTACAACGACCTATATGGGGTGAAGAAGGTACTTCTTGGAGGTGCTTTGATCCTGGCGAAATGGATGGTTGTAAGTTTTCTATTCCAATTACTTCTGATGCTGTCAAGAAGTATTACCCATGATTGAATTTGCCAAGTCATGTTTTGAACCGCAATCATTTTTATGATGAATAAATTGCCTCAATGAGTTGCAAATTCAGTGGTCCAAATTTGTTACAAATCTTGCATGTCTTCCTTGATGAATTATGTGAGATAAATTAAATATGTCAAATGGGATGCTTTGGAATGACGAAAGGCAAGCTCGACTCCATACACTGTTTCATACACTAATCCCTAGTGAGTTGTGTGGAAAAATTTCATGCCTGCAAGGAAAAGGGTGATCTCACAAAGGGTACGTCAATTGAAGTGATGAGAGGCAGTTTCTTCTTCTACCCGAAACACTATAGGTATATCCATTGTTTAGCCCTTTGAGCCCACATACGTGAAGAGCTTTTAAAATTATCCCTGTCAAGGATCATCCCATGCTGGGACAAAATTTGAAGTGAAATGGTAGGAATTTTCTTGCTCACATTTGCATCAATCTTCGAGTATTGCTTTCGCATTATAACTTATACGGTAATTAAAGTGCCTTAAGATGATGAAGAGCGGTTCTTTCTCTATCCACACACTTTGATCCATTGCATAGCCCACTTGAGCCTATGAATTCATTTCACATTAAACCCAGTTGGTGATCATCCCCCACACTGGGGCAAGGCAAGAAAAACAAACCACTCGAGTAGCATGATTTACAACGTTGATGAAAGATGAAAGGCTGTGCAAATCCAAAGAAAACAAGTGCAAAAAGAGGGGCATGAAAAAGTAGTGTGCCTAGTAAAAGTAAGGCCAATGCCCAAAGAGAAAAATCAAACACTTGAGTCGTATCCCTAACAAGGTGGTACCTAAAAAAGAAAAAAACTCAAATGTTGTTGCAATTAATGGAGTTGAGATGTGAAGAAAATCTTTGATGTGGAGAGGAAAATTGGTGGAAATGTCAAGATGATCACCAACTTTGACCCTTTAAACACCTTTTGAGCATAATGATCCTTTCGTTTCTCAACCCATGAACCAAGCCTACGTTACGTCCTTTACAAAGTCTCTTCAGATTAAGGCACTTGAATTAACGTAAAAGTTCATATGTTTGAAAGCATCGCTTGAAGAAGTGCGAGTAAGGCAATTTCTACTTCATTTCTCATGTTTCTTGACTTGTAAACCCGAAGATTATTGTGGAACATCACTCATTTTTCAATAGCCTCGGCTCAAAGAGTCTCCTTTGTTAAGCCGTTGACCAAGCCTATATTACGGTCCTTGTTAAAGACCTCTCGGATTGGTAAGGTCGTACCACTTGCGAGATTGCTCGGACCCTTGTTTGGCATGACGATGGAAAGATAGAGCGATTGTCAAAATCCTGCATCAAAGGTCAGGATGAAATGCCCATTTTAATGAGGATGAGTGAAAGCCCTTTCAAACCGAAAGATCCCTCACTTGACACATCCATGACACTCATGTGTTCAGATTGGAATGAAAATGCCAAATTGATGGAAATCATCACGCATGAACATCTCTTAAATTAATGCATGTTCGTGATTCCAAATGCATATTGCCTCTCCTACAACCATGTTTTGCAGGAGACATATCCCCCAGGATCAGAGATGTTACCAGGTGAGTATATCTATATCCATACCTTAAATACTTGTCATTGCATAGGTATTTCCCTCTCAAATGCACCGACACTCGACTCGACTGAGTTGTCCCCCAGAAGTTTTCTATAGATTTAGGCGATCGAGGAAATGTTCGAGTCCTAATCAGATAATCAATGTTGCAATGCTAGGCGACCGTAAAAAGGTACGGGTCCTGGATATGTAACACCAACTACCTTGGATCACTCTACCCTCCTTAAAAGTAAGATATTCCAGGTAAGTTTCTTTACCGTTTTCCGAAAATTAGACATCTCAGTCTGGATCTGGATGTCTCCATTCTTTTCATTGAACATTTCACTTTGGATGTGAATGTTCTTCGATCTTCCTCGTTATACCTTAGTCTAGATCTAGGTATTTCGAGATTCCAAAAAAATAATGACATCTCTGTCTGGACCCGGATGTCTTGATTCTTTTCGTTGAACATTTCACTCTGGATGTGAATGTTCTTCAATCTTCCTCGTTATACCTTAGTTTGGATCTAGGTATTTCGAGTTTCAAAATCATGACATCTTATGTCGGACCCGGATGTCTTGATTATTTTCGTTGAATATTTCACTTTGGATGTGAATGTTCTTCGATTTTCCTCATTATACCCTAGTATGGATCTAGGTATTTCGAGCTTTCAAAAATCTTGACATCTCTATCTGGACCCGGATGTCTTGATTATTTTTGTTGAACATTTCACTCTGGATGTGAATGTTCTTCGATTTCCTCGTTATACTCTAGTCTGGATCTAGGTATTTTGAATTTTAAAAAATCTTGACATCTCAGTCTAGGCTCGGATGTCTTGATTATTTTCTCTCAAACATTTCACTATGGATGTGAATGTTTTTCAATCTTTCTCATTATACCTTAGTCTGGATCTGGGTATTTCGGGTTGGAAAATTTTGACATCTCAGTCTGGATCTGGATGTCTTGATTATTTTCATCTAAACATTTCACTTTGGATGTGAATGTTTTTTCGACCTTTCTCGTTATACCTTAGTCTGGATCTAGGTATTTCGAGTTCAAAAATCTTGACATCTCAATCTGGATCTGGATGTCTCAATTCTTTGAACGTTTCACTTTGGATGTGAATGTTCTTCTCATTCTCAATGTCTCAATCTATTACCTATTACACTCTTCAAGGAACCTGAGTGAGAGTTAGGTACTTACAGAATAAATGGGGATTTATCATGTACCTCAAGATGCTCTACCGCACTGACTGGTGAGTGACTGTAGGTACGTCATTTCCTTTCGCATCATGCATTTGCATTAACATTTCCATGCATCATATAAATTGCATTTTAAAAAAATGGGATTTATTTTCCAACAAAAAAAAATCAAAAAATCAAAAAATCAAAAAAATCATTCAGTGCATGTGCATGGTCAAAATTTAGGTTTCAATTTATCTTTGAAGGCAACCTCTACGAGCTCACTTTCAAAGAGGGGCAACTGTTGACACCTAAATTTTGGCGATCTAGTCATTTATTTATTGCATAGAAAATTAAGGGTTAATTTTATCCCTGAAAAAATAATCAATTGCGAAGCATATTAATTTAGGTGCATTTGTTTTTAATTTGCATTTTATGTTGGACCGATGGTTCTGAGCTTTAACTTGACAGACTGGGCTAAGCCCGCAAATCGACCCGAGCCCGCATCCTCGGAGAGATTTTATCTTTGCGAGATTTCAAATTTGAGAAGAATCCTTTTGCAATCCTAAATTTGGGAGATGATCTTTGTGGATATTGACTTGAAGTAGGAAACAAAACCCTAATCTATTCGGTTATAAATAGGTGGCTATATTACAGAAGGAAGGGGGCCGGACAATTGAGGATGAAAAAATTGAGAATCGAGAGGGAGGGATGGATTGTGAGGGAGAATCGTTGGCGAACAAAAGTGCTGCCCTTTGACTTTCGGTGATCAATTGACGTCAGTGATCCCCACGCATGCCTGCAGCTCCTTCTCGGTGCCTTTTACCTTCGGAAGTTCAAAAGAGGCTCGCTCCATCAACGTCAGTGATCTTCATGTGTGCCTGCAGCTCTTTTGGGTGCTGGTATCGTGTCCGTGAAGGGCGCCCCAACATCAATTAATTTGCTGGTTTTGTTGCTTTGCCACGCTAAGTGCTTCATGGTCATCCCACCGCAACCCAACTTCTACCAATAGTCCAGGTGTGCTTCAAAAAAGACTGAACAGCATGGTCTCCACCGTTCATCCATTGGTGCAAAAGCGTCTGCCGGTTTCTCAGCCTTGAATCGCACCTATCACGGTTCAGTCCAACATTGGTGAAACTTGAGGATCTTGCTGCGTCGACGTTGCTTGTCACGCCCCGATCCTCGGGCACGCACACATCCTTCTACTTGGTCGATTTTTAAATGCGATATCCCAGGACAATGTATCGCCGACCCTTTCAATTATTATGCACATGCGGAAGCAGTTATAAATCCCCAGACAATAAAACAATGGGATAGAAAAGCAGGGCCATATTTTCCATATAGAAACTTATAACCAAACTTTTATACAAAACACAAACCACTTCATAACTATTCACTTCAAAAGAAATTCTCAAAAGAAGATAGACTCTCAGCCCATCTAGGCCATACTTAAGGCCCCCCTCGGGATTATCTTCTTCTTCCAAAAATCCTTCTCTTTAAGTTTCACCTCCGAGTTCTCCTTCTTAGACTCCTCCTCGGCTCCTCATCGGGGTCTGAAATGTTTTTCCCCAAAGCGGGATGAGACTACGTCTCAGCGAGTTCTACCCCACTAAGCCCAATTAGTAAACCATATACTATAGGCTGCCTATACACGCATAGGGCAGAAGACGTACCTTGGCCTCATATCCCACCTGCAAGTCAGTACAATTCATAATAGGCACTCAAGCAATCATATCACCGATTGAAGCATCAATCAAATCGACCTAGTCGATTACAAGCCAACAAGACCACTCACGGTCATTTCCATTCAGTCAATCAATTTGCAACATCAGACTCAAGGCAATGATCAATCGACTTAGTCGATTACATGTCAACGATAACCTTTCCCTGGCCAATTCAGTTCAATCAGTCAATCCATGACAAACGAATCAAACCATATCGATGATTTCATCTATACTCGATAATTAATCTCAACATTCCCATTCAACATTCCCGCTCAAATACAGGCTCAAGGCACTAGAGGTGACCCCAACACGAAGTCTCGTCATCGTGCGGTACTTAGTCCTTGACCACAAATAACAATAGTATAAGGCGCTAGAGGTAGCTCACACGAAATCTCTCTATCGTGTAGTACTTAGTCCTTAACTACAAAATGCAATAGGGTAAGGTGCTAGAGGTGACTCACACGAGATCTTCCATCGTGTAGCACTTAGCCCTCCACTATGCATAACAATGCAGCAAGGCGCTAGAGGTAATTCCCATGCGACTCAGGTCGCCATGTAATACTTAGTCCTTAACTACAATAAGCAATGGTATTAGGCGTTAGAGGTAACTCACACAAAGTCTTATACTTGTGTAGTACTTAGTCCTTTACCTGCTCATGATCCATTGGTTTCCCTCAACACAACACACATCACATCACTTTCGATAATCATCTTGCTTCAACTATAAGCCAACACACGATTAATCCCTCACGGCCCAATGACATTGTGCCTCGCACTGTCTTGGCCTCATTTCTTCGTATAAAAAATATTCGATAAAATATCGTGCGTGGGCACACGGCTGGCCTTAGCCAAAATATAATATTTTTCTTTCCATAACTCCCACATTTTCTGTAGTCCATTCAAATATTTTTGGCATCATCAACCGATGCTTGGTTATTTTTCAATTAATAACCAAAGATTATTCAATTAAAGAATAATTTCCAATTTCGCAAATAATTCAATTTAGCACAAAATAAAGCTCAATTAAATAAACGAACTGTGCCACGACAATCAGCACAAAATTCGGTCGTCGGCCATCTCAATCTTAATTTCGAAAAATAAATAATTAATTAATGAATTTCGAAAATTAATAATTAATTTCAATAAATCCAATTTAGCTCAATTAAAGCCCAATTAAATAAACGGGCTGCACCATGATCATCAGCATAAAAATTCGGCCACTAGCCATCCAAATTGAATTTTCGGAAAATAATTAATTAATTAATTAATTTCGAAAATTAAATAATTAATATTAAAAATTCAATTTAACTCAAAATAAAGCCCGATTAAATAAACGGACTTCACCACGGTCATTAGCATAATTTTCCGGTTCTGGACCATCTCAGTTGAATTTTCGGAAAATAAATAAATAATTAATTTAATTCCGAAAATAATATTTAAATGCCAAAAATCCAACTTAGGCCCGAATCGCCAAATTGAAGCCCGATTAGGGATCGGAAAATTCCCGAGATACTTCCAATAAATAGTAGACCACGTCTACTTGCTAATTGCACAATCAATTTATCTAAATCACATCACAATTGACTAATAATTGCTAATTACTTCTAATCTAACAACCTAAACATAATTAATTAAAAATAAACCAATCTAAAGCATAATTAGCCAACTAATCTGAGATTAGTGAGATTACTCACCAAATCGCGCGCAAATCGGATCAATCCGACGGCGGCGACGTGAGGAACAATTCTTCCCAAAGTACGGCTCGGGTTCGGGGCCGGGAAACGGCCCAAAACAGCCTTGAACAGTGTTGGAAACCCATTTTTCCAGCTGCTGTTCATGGCCAAACGAAGCTGTTTCGGTGGCTGAGATGGCGGAGCAAGGCCGGCGGAGGGCGAGAGGAACGTCGGGGAGGTCGGGCGGAGTTGGGCGATGGCCGGAGGTGGCCGGAGATGAGCGGACGGAGCTAAAACAGAAGCGAACAGAGCTGGGCCGAGCGGGAGAGGGACGCCTGGGTGCGCGCGGCGTCGAGCGAGCGTGCGAGCAGCGGTGCGGCGGAGGGGCGGGCGGCGACGGTGCAGCGGCAGCGAGCTGCAGCTTCTGGTTCGGGCTTCTGGTTCGCTCGAGCTTGAAGAAAGAAGGAGAAGAAGAAGTTGGTTCTATCGTGCACGAGAAGGAAGAAGAGAGAGGAGAGAGAAGAGAGAGCGAAGAGAGAAGGGATAAGTCTTGACTAGTCAAAGAGGAAAAGAGAGAGAGAGAGAATAGGCGGTGGGGGGTGTTCGCACGGATGGGAGGGGAGAGGAGAGAAGAGAGAAAAAGAGAGAGAAAAGAGAGAAAAGAAAAGAGAATGGAGAGAGAGAAAAAGAAAAAGTAAATAACATTACTTCTCCTATTGAATTTTCTTCTCTTTCCCTTTTTATTTTCTTTTTGATCTTCAATTTTCCTCCGATAATTTCTTTATTGAAATTTCGGACCCGTCAATAAATTGACGAGTGATGAGACAGGATCCTATTTATCCAGTCAAATTAAAACCCGAAAATCTGGATGTCACATTGTTGCTCCCTGTTCAACTCGATGCCACATTGGTGTTACGAACGTTAGCCCTTCGAAATTGTCGCAAATTGTGCCAAGCCAAGCTGAGATATTGCCACAACTGTTGCCCTAAAGTCGAGCCGTGCCGTGCCCTGCCCATCGTTGGTCCGTTCTACCGATTGGGTTTTTGGAAGAAATTCAAATTTAGGTATAGATCTATTTTATTTTATTAGGAACATTTAGTAGATTTAATTTCTTAGGTAGATTTGTTTTTCTTGCTTTAGTTTTTGAGTATATTATATCTTTGTTTGAAGTATTTTCCAATGCATGATTGAAATTCTCGATGTAGAATCCAATTCGCAACCACATGAATTTTTATTCTATCTATAAGGCTTTAGATGGAATAATTATTCACGCGGGAGTAAAATTGATATCTTGATCTTTAAGGCTTAAGATCAATTTATCAATTTTATTAGCGAAACAATTAAGTTTGAATTTCAATTTAAGTGGTGGATGATATTTTCAATGATCATGGGTGATTTAGTGATTATCTTTTAATTGTTCCATTTATCCTGAAAATAAAAAAAAAAAAATTGCATTCACATCCCATGTAGATTAGGATTGATTGCATGATAGGTTAGTTTTTTTTTTTTTAATGCATGTTTAGATGATATTTTGGTTAGATGATATCTCTGAATTAGATTGCATTCATCTAGGATGTTAGTTTTAAATTTGAATTGCATGTTTAATTATTTGGCCATTTTAATTTTGAATTTCATAAAAGAAAAAGAAAAATTAGAATTAGGGCACTCTTTGTACGTCATTGCATATCAGGATAGATTGATGCTTATTAAGAAAATAAAAATCATGTGCACGTCATATAGAATTGGGTTCATGAAATGCACGCCATTTAGTAATTGTTAGGTTCATTTAATTAGAATTTCCTCATCATTAGAGTTAGGTCATTTGGTTAATTTAGATTGCATATTTAATTATTGCATGTTCACTAAGAAAACACAAAAAAAAAATCATTTTTTTTACTTATGTCATATAGTTTAGGTCATATTACCATGCCATATCATTGCATTTTAGATTAGTAATATTGCATTGCATGATTCTCATTAAAACGAAAGCAAAAATTGAGTGATTGCGTGTTAAATAGAAATGATATCTAGGATTGCTTGATGTGAATTCTAATCTAACAACGCAGATGCTTTCATTGCTTTGAGGTAAGTCCTGCAATTTATTCACTGGTTTATCTGAGTGTTAAGTTGGTGGTTTGTGCACTCGTATGATCATCTCACATGTTAGGGAAGTGAATTAAAATCCATTCAAGCTGCTTGCCAAACATTTTTTCAAAAATAAAAGAGAAAGGTACCGAAAGGGCATTAGTGAAAGCTAGCATAATCAAGTCCCCGAACTCATAAATCTCTGGTTCGTAGAAGTAAAATAATTCTCCCATTATTTTACTTAGGTGTCTAATTGACCTACCATAAACTGATTAGTGGCGACTCCTAGATAAAATCCATTTACATGTTAAGAAATTTGAATCTAAGTCACGAATTTGTATGGGCTTGGGAGAGCCCGAGTTAAGTCTAGGCTTAACAATCCACTAGCTAAACCTTAGGTGATTCACCCTGAAATTTTGGTCGCGACAATGACATCAATTAGAGTTCTGCTGAGTTTGCAGTGGAGGATCTTTATCTTGAGCAGTTAGACGTAAAAACAGCATTTTTACACGGTGACTTAGATAAAGAACTATACGTGGCACAACCTAAAGGTTTTGAAGTCAAAGGTAAGGAGCACATGGTATGTCGCTTGAAGAAAAGCTTGTATGGCTTGAAACAAGCTCCGCGGCAATGGTACCTAACATTTGATGGTTTTATGCAAGAAAAAAGATTTGCACACTGTGAGTCTGATTGTGTTCATTTTCGCAAATATGATGATAGTGACATTGTGTATCTATCTTTATATGTGCATGACATGCTGGTGGTTAGTTCCAATATGAATAGAATTGTAGAAGTGAAAAAGATGTTATCATCACAGTTTGCTATGAAAGACTTGGGAGAGGCCAAGAATATTTTAGGCATGAAAATCATTAGGGATAGGAAAAATAAGAAATTATGGTTGTCGCAGGAAGACTATGTGAACAAGGTGTTAAAGAGATTTAACATGAACAAGGCAAAACCGGTTGCAACTCCTCTAGCGAGTCACTTCAAACTTTCTAAGGATATGTGTCCAAGCACTCAGGCTTTGAAAGATGAGATGGCGGTAGTTCCATATGCATCAGCAGTAGGGAGTTTGATGTATGCCATGGTAAGCACGAGACCAGACATTGCACATACAGTGGGAGTTGTGAGTCGATATATGCAGAACCCAAGCAGAGAGCATTGGAATGCACTAAAATGGATATTGAGATATCTAGCAGGTACTTCCAATTACTCACTTTGTTATGGTGGTACATCTCTATAGTTGTAGGGTTATGTAGATGCAGATCATTCGGGTGATCGAGATAGTAGTAAGAGTACCACTGGATATGTCTTTAGAGTTGCAGGTACAGTAGTGAGTTGGGTATCTCAACTACAAAAGGTAGTGGCTTTATCAACGACAGAGGCAGAATATGTAGCGATTACATAAGCCTCCAAGGAAATCATGTGGTTACAAGATTATATGGAGGAGTTACATCGAAAACAGCCAGTCAGTACACTTTGGATTGATAGTCAAAGTGCAGTGCACTTAGCAAAGAATGCAGCTTATCACTCAAGGACTAGACATATCAACAAGTGTTATCACTTCATCAAGTCAGCATTGAAAGATAATGAGTTAAAGCTATAGAAGATTGATGGCTCGAAGAATCCAGCTGACATGATGACCAAGATAATAGACAGAGAGAAGCATATTTTCTGTACTACTACCATTGGTATTACTCCATGCTGATTGATGAGGAGTATCTTAGAGGCACAAGTTTTTCAACTACTATTTTTTGAAGAAGATGGATACAAAGTTGCTTGGTGCTTGGGTATATTTGTCTTCAAGTGGGAGATTGTTATAGATGAAGCCAAATATTTGTTTTTAGGGGCTTTTTTGTCTTTTCCATTAGATTTCCTTTTAGGTTAAAAGTGGTATCTTTATATTACCGATGGAAAAACCCTAGCCGTCAAGATGCTGAAAAAGGAAATAGAGAGGCAAGAAAAAGAGAGAAGAAAAAAGTGTGTTTTTTCTTGATGAGGGTTCTCAATCTCTTTATGCCATGATCTTGAGAGAAGATCGTCGTTGTATTCCAACTTTTTCGAAGTCTAGTGGATTCGCAGAGTGCATCTACACGGAGACGTAGCCTAGGTTTGGGTGAACTTCGATAACAAATTTTCTGGCGTGTTCATCTGATTCTATTCTTTTATTACTATATTTTGTTTGGTGAATTGTTTGCAAGCATTATTTTTCTGGAATCGACGTGCGATTTCGTAACAGAGAATACATACACAGCTGCAGTCTAAGGCCCCTGCACTCTTTAAAGCAAGTTGGCAACCTTGTAGTTGAGTATCTGATTCCCACTAAATTAATGAAGATTAGTACAAAGGACCGTAAAGATTTTAGAGGACCATGGCCACCTCTTCTGAAATTTTAAGGTGTCAGATCAAGGCGCATGTTTATATCTTTAAGGACCGGGAAAGATTTGAAGTCAGAATCTAATGCTCTCATACCTTGTAAAGATTGTTTGGCACCATTATCTACTTTTTTAATAGTTATACAGTAAGAGAAAAACATGGTTTAATATTTATGTATACTACCAAGGACTAGGCCAACTTATGATCTAGTCATCTACACATGATCTCGCATTGAAGGAAAGCTTGCTTTAATTTCTCATTCTAAGAGATGAACACATACATCAATTTAGCTATTAAATTAGGCCCACCCTATTTCCACCCCCTTATTGGCTCCCGACACTTCCTATAATTGACTACATTAATCATTGTGGGACCCATTCTTGATTAAATATTATTACTTGTCTTTTTCACCCTTTATTATTGGCTCTTGACACTCGCTATCACATTAAATTAACTACATTATCCCTTTATTTCTTTATTTTTTTTCAATTTTATTAAAAGAAAAACTCACCCACATCACTTTCAAACAATGTTTTTCACCCTAGCCGATTAAGCCGATTCATCCACACTCGCTACGTTTCAACGTTTCCTTCATGTTTCTCCTCTTCAGGCTCACAGCAATATTGAGCATCAATCCTAATCCATAACAACCTCGACAATTCACAAAGTCAAATCAAAATATATATCATAAATCGATTTCACAAATCAAAACACATAGTTTTTCTGCAACTCGGCTCATTCACCACAAATACTTTTTGTAAAGCATTTCTCATGTCATTTCAAAACTTGTTTCTTAAACTGAAATAAATTTCATATACATTTTCACAACACATTTCATAAACAAAGTTCACAAATCAACATATATATACATATAACCTTTCGCAATAACTTTCCAAAAACATTTGGCAAATCATTCACAAGTACCAAATCGTAGTAAATGCTCGATCCAGATTCTATGCAACAAACCATGCTTTCAATTACTTATGATACATCAAATCTCCATAACTTTCAAGACATGAGTTTTCAAACTCATAGAAGAAATAGTATCACTCACCTGAGAAAGCCAAAAGTCAACCACAGAGATCACTCGAGTCGACACACTCAAATTCCTGACAAATAACTAAAAAACAATGTCAAACGACTAAGTAACACGATATTCTAATGAATGGCTCAACTTTACTATGCCTATTTGTTGATAAAACGATACCTACACGCCAACAAAAAACTTGCCTCTAGCGGAAACCTATTGTTGTTCGTGAGCCGCATTAAATTTCATCCCGCCATAACTTCCTCCATATAATTCCGTTTCAAGCAAACTTATAATCCTTAAAAAGCCATTTTGACATACTATAAGAAACCCAACTTAGCCGCCCCAAGACCTTGCCTGAAATGACTGAAATTCGGCTCAAAATTTACTATTTGAAACTCTGTCCAGAATGCACGCTAAACTTGAAAATTCCGTTCTAGGCAAATCACAAGCTCAAATTGAGATCCATAAAAATGCTATAACTTCACAATATCCTAAACGATCATTTCTATAAAAAAATACACCACCGGAAAACTCCCCAATCAACGCAACAAGTCATAATTGGCCTAAAACCGAATTTCCAACCCTAATTTTGACAATTCCTTCGTATGGATGATTAGGGGCCTCAATCAGTTACTAACATTGCAAAACATATTTAAGTTAGCTTAGCAATTGATATGAATCATAAGCACATAAAAATTTTTGTGGCACCCCTCGAACAGCCCCCGATCCATTGGGGTCGCCATAGTGCGCTTACCTTTCTCATGTCCTCATAATATCTCGCTCTGATACCATAAAATCATAATAGGTCCATAACTCCTGGGGGTTTATATCTTTTAGATCGGTCCCTACGCAGAAATATGGCGGAAGTGTATCCATCAACTCCCCATCCTAAAATTAAAGCGACGCACATCAACTAAAAAATTTATAAGTTAAAGCCGAACACTTTTATTTACATAAAACTAGATGGACATTTTTAGTTGGTACACCAAAATGACGTAGTCTTCTATACTCGGCTATACTTCAAAAAATGACCGACATCTTTTGCAATAGTTGTATACTTAAAGTCCATCGATCAATGTCGGCGTCCAAAAGTTCCTTCGTTTGCTGTCCTCCTCCTCGTGGTCATATCCAACCATTCGGTCCATTTGCTGGTAGCGGTGACATCAAAGGCATCTTATCTAGTCCGAAATGTTAGTCCCCAAACAAGGTGAGTACAACCACTTAGCAGTAAAAGATTCATCAAGCTATATCAAGCAATACCATCAATATCTAGACTCATGCAAGATAGACAAAATTAGGTAGTCGATGGATCAATTTACATCAAAATCATGAAATCCTTTAATGCAATGGCGAATGCAATTTCAAAAGATTCAGATGCTCATGTCCAGTTACACTAGTTCCAATCATAGGGCCAAACTCTAATGACACATCCCATTCCCTGGCATGCAGTTTAGTCCCATAACCAGACCATGTGCACTCTTAGTAGAACCATCATTTTTAACATTCAAAAGGTTTCATCCCCCCAGAGGACCAATGTTTGCATCCTTCTGGGATTCCGCACCCAACCCTGGCATCGCGGAAGCTTCTGGCACACACCTCCGGGCATCTCGCACCCCACCTAGCATCACGAGGAATCGCCGGGGCTCGCCATGAAAATGGTTACCTTTGCCTTCCGGAATTACGTACCGACATACCACCGGGCATCCTCCAGAATTACGTACCGACATACCACCGGGCATCCCCCGGAATTACGTACCGATATACCACCGGGCATCCCGAAACTCCGGGGAAAAACCTCTGGGCATGTATTTAAAATACAACCAGGCATCCAAAGGGCATCGACTCATTCGAACCTCTGGGCATCCCGACTCCCGGGGCATCGTTGACCCGGGTCCAACGGCAACAATTAACATCTTAATTTCCAAAAACACTTTTCAATGCAATGACAAAATGTCTCTTGAGTCTCATCACATCTCAATATTGCATGATATGTCAATGCCAATATCATCATGTCACATAACAACCCAAGATGCATTCACTTTTGAAATCAATTGAGCAAAGTCGAAGTAAAATAGCTTAAAAACCAAAATGTGCAGCTTTAATGAAAATTTCGAAATAACTCCTAAATGAACTTAGAAAGCTTTGAAATTTTGATATGTTATACATAAGACCTAAAGGAAGAAATTTCATGAAGGACACTAAGATAGATTCGTTGTGTAAAAAGAGTAATAGTTTGCTGTTTCCTTCAAAATTCTGCAGTAACTTTTATATTCAGTACCTACAGAAGAAAATTAGTTTCACCAACTAAATCTTGTCCGCTTGTTCCCAAATTTTGATATGTTATTCCTAAGAATGTGTCCTACAACTTTCATTAAGGGTTTAAAGTCCAATTCTTTCTATAAAATTACAGAAAATTCGTGAAATCATCAAAGGTCATGCTGTCTTCTACAGTACAGCTTACTGGTTCGAGGTAAATACTCTTACCAACACGTTTTCTCTACCAAATTCTTTTACAGTGACTTAATACTCTTCCACAGCATCTAAGGTTAACCACAGTAGGTTTTTACTCTTATAAAGACCTTCCACAGTTCGATATATTCACACTTCGACTCACCTACCGCAACATACCTCACTCGACAACCACCACTACACCTTGCTCGACCAACACAGCCTCCTACACTCAATTTTCGAGACATGCAAGACCCTAATGCAACATGCAATGACTGGTAGCTTCAATCTAGTATTCATCTAGCTCAATCCAACACTAAACAGCAATATCCCATTTAATCCTCCACAGATCGGCATTCAATCTTCATCTCAATCATCCAAAAACCCAACATGCAGTTTCCATTTCAGCATTTTCTCAAATCTGCCAGCACTTTACCAGATAATCACAGCATGCATCACATAGATTAATGAACTTCTACTTGCCTCACTCCTAAGCTCGATCAGCAAGCAAAACAGAGGGCTCGTGGGTCTCGGGCACGGCTCAATAGCAGCGAAGACGAGCGGCATCGACGGCGGCAGCATACCCGTACAGACAGAGGGCGGTCTCCTTCTTCCCCCCCCTCACTCTTGCTCGCTGCACGCTTGCGAACTCTCTCATTCACTCACTGCACTCACCCGCTCGTTGATCTCTCTCTCCCTCTCACTGGTTTTGTACGAAGCTCTCCCTCACTCTCTCGACTAATCCACCCTTTTGTTCCTCACTTTGTTGACAATTTAGTCAACTGCATGGGGCTTCTTTCGGTGGCTGCAGGAACCGAAGACAGCTGGGGTGTACGTGGCCTCCTGCATGCGGATCTCCCCTCTTGCCGAGCCAACACAACTTCTCTGTGGGCTTCTTCTTCGCTAGCAATCAAGTGGGGAAGCCACGTGGCCTTTTAGTCAACAATTCCTTCAATGGTTGACCGGTTGCACGATTCTGCACGTGCGGAAAGAAGGGGCTGCATAGGTCGAGCTTTCTTTTTCTTCTTATTGACTGACTTCGACACCGTATGGCCGTGCATGGTAGGTCAATGGACTCAGAGAAATTCTTACGTGAATGTATGGTTGCGCATGTAAAGAAATGTGCATGATGCTTACGCACGGATTCATTCCTCAAAAATTCGACTCTTGACTTCAGCTTGTGCAAGTGCTGAAAAATAATTACTTACGTGGCTGCACGGGGTCGCAACAATGTACATGGGAGATTTAGTTCGTAGAGTACACATCTAGACGGCCAAATTTAGTATAGGAAATATCTTGTCAGCACATTACTTGGAATAAACCTCAGCCTTGCTAGTAATGGTACATAGGAACGAAGCTATAACTCACTCACGGTCGAACCATTTCTAATCGTGACTCATCGGTCCGATGGTGGTAACAAAACAATGTCCGTACATGATGCCGATGACACAGTCCAACGATACCTCCATCGATCAATCGCGGCTGTCACATATCCAAGGGTTGTCAAAATTTTCGGATGCCACAATTTTCCCCTTCCTTCTTTCTTCTTTCTCAATGAGCCCCTTTTCTTTCCCTTGTTTCTACTTCGACTTTTAATAATATTTTAAAAAAATATTTTGAATTATATTGGTTTGTTTTTTCTTTTCTTTTCGTTATGTTTTTTTTTTTTTTTGGGGGGGGGACTTAGTGCCACAAGAGTCTCTAGCCATTTCTCACTAACCACAAGGGCGAGGACCGCACACCTTCGGTTTGGCCGATGAGGACATCTCAACCCTTGCCTAGCCCTCACCTGCCACAATGAGGGCCCACGAGCCCTCACATAGTGGCCAATGAGGAGGTCATGGCCCTTGTCCAGAGTAGATAAGCACTGCAATGCCCTCACCCAATGCCAACAAGGGTTGTCGGCCCTCGGTCAAAAAAGAAAAAGAAAAGTAAGGTAAAGTAAAATAATTTTAAAAAAAACCATAAAAACTATAAAAAAAAATTCAAAAAATATGAAAATATCATTTAAAAATGTTTAGGTCTGTGCCAACCGTGCTATATAAGATGGTTAGTGTCTATGTCAGTAATTCTCTATCAAAATTGACTGGATGAACTTAACTGACAAAACTTGAAAATATTTAGAACTAAATTAGTATAATTGAAGGTTTATGATTGAATTCACACAGACGTAATAGATTTATAACATTTTTCTATAATTGTCCCGTATAACACTGGTCCTTGGAAGGAATATAAAATTGAGATTGTATCATGCACATGAATATGCATGAATGCTAGATGATGAGTGCATGGTGGTATATGCACATATGGCATGGGTATGCATGAATGCTTGATGATGAGTGCATGGCGGTATGTGCACATAAGGCATGGATATGCATGGATGCTTGATGATGAGTGCATGGTGGTATGTGCACATAAGGCATGGATATGCATGGATGCTTGATGATGAGTGCATGATGGTGTATGTACATATGGTATGATGACATATGCATGGCTGCAAGGTAAGTATGCTTGGATGCATGATGATATGTACTCTACTATGATGTAATGATTGTTTAGTTTGATGCATTGAGTAGTTTAATGGATCTTTTACCTGATGAATGGTTGTACTCATCCCTTTGGGGACCAACATTACAGATTAGAAAAATGCCTCTCTCTCCGGTCATGCGGGGTACCTTTTACGGCCTTCCATCTGACGTGGAGGTCGAGTGTATGGAGCTTGATTGTGTCACCATTCTTGGTTTGACGTTCATACGGGTTCATGTGCTGGTGATGTATGATGTGGGCCTGGCTGGGGGCCCGGTCATCCAGGAGTTCTTGTCTATCCACGTCCGCCGTGACGGAGTGATACGGGGGATGTTGCCGCGTGAGGAGTGGGAGCTGACTTTTTTGGGATAGCCGACACTTGTAGATGGAGGGTTATACATGATCGATGTAGGGGGTCAAGATCTCTCTTTTTTGAGCTATAGCCAAGTTTAGCTAAAAGTCTTGGCTTTTTGGTTGTACCGACCCAAGATGTCCATCTTAAAAATGTAAATAAAAGTGGCTCGGCTTTATGTTTTCTTATGGCGCGTAGTTGGTGTGCATTGCATTATGGTAATGGGAGGGAGAAATGGTGAGACTTGTTATGCTTCCGCTAATAAGCTGCGCTAAACTCTCTTAAAAAAAAAAAAAGATGCCCATGGACCTCGGTCCTTCTTTAAACCCCCTTTATATCAAAGACAAGTAACAGGTATCCAATAGATAGAGAAATAGGTATCTGTGGCAACCTTAGCTGTTTGGGGGTGCCACAAGGGACTTGCAAAGTAGGGGCGGGGAGCTAAACAGAGCGAGGGAAGCCTAGGTCTACTGAGTCGTCTTCTCCAAGTTGGTGGAGGTTGGGGAAACGTCACACTTATGGCAAAAAACGCCACACCTGAGACATTCAACCGGCTTCCATTCATATTCAATAACTATAGCCCTCGCTACTCCATTCACCACCACTTCAACCGACGAACACCTCGGCTGATTTGCTTGGATCTCTACACACACCCTTGCAAAAGAAATCATCCTCATTTTCTCTGTGTGTTGGTCCACATAGAGGGGTTTGCCAACGGTACTAGTGATGGCACTTATGGTCAGCACCGACCATAGATCAAAGGGGAGATTCTTAAGTTTGATCCATACCAGGACGAAAGATTACTTGTCTTTCCTTAGCTCCATCACGACCTAAATTTCGGATGCATCACCTAAGTTTATGCTAATAGATTACTAAGTCTTTAAACTTAGCTCGGGCTCTCCCAAGCCCATACCAATTTGCGACTCAAAGTTTAAATATTTAACATGCAAATGATTATTATCTAAGAGTCGCCACTAATCGGTTTACGGTAGGTCGATTAGACACCTAAGTAAAATAATGTGAGATTTACTTTACTCCTATGAACCAGAAATTGTGACTTCGGGAACTTGGTTACGCTTGATTTCTCTAATGCCCTTTCGGTACATTTTCCTTTTTCTTTTAAAAAAATATTTTGCAGGCAGCTTGATTTGATTTTAATTTACCTCCCTAACATGTGAGGTGATCATGCGGATGCGCAAACCATTAATTTAGCACTCAAGAAAGCAAATGAATAAATTGCAAAACTTACCTCATAGAAACGAAAGCATTTGCAATGTTAGATTAGAATTCACATCGACAATCCTAGATATGATTTCTAATTAACACACAATCACTCAATTTTGGTTTTCACTTTATTTTAATGAGAATCATGCAATGCATGCTACTAATTTAATATGAAATGATATGGCATGGCAATATGACCTAAACTATATAACATGAATAAGCATGCAATTTATCCTAAAGCATGAAATGAATTTATTCTAATTTTTTTTTTTGTATTTTCCATGAAATTTGAAATTAAACAAATGCAACAATTAAATATGCAATCTAATCAAATGACCTAATTCTAATGATGAACAATTTCTAACTAAATGAACCTAGCAACAATCACTAGATGACAAAAATTTCATAAACCTAATCATACATGTCTGATTTATTAAACCTACATGCTTTGATGCAAGATTTTGATTTTTTGATTTTTTTGATTTTTTTTAGTGCTTTTCCAAGACAAGTAATTATCAAATAAACATTAAATCTAAACAATCAAGATATTCAACAAATAAAGGATTAAAATAATCGAAAAAATAATCCGTCATCTCACGGGTCAAATTAACAATGACTCTAACCCTAAACATCACAACATAGAGTTCAAAATAATTAAAAATCTGATTCGAAGTCTTACGGATCAAATTAATAATTATAATGATCAACAAATCCCAAAAATTAATATAATTAAAAAAATGATTCGACAGCTTACGGATCAAATTAATAATTACAATAATTTTGAGTAAAACCCTTGAGGTTAATGTCTATAATATCCATAAACTAAAAATCACCTCTCAATATTCAAACTGGACAATGATAAATAAAATAAAGTAAGATAACATAAATGGAAAATAAAACAAAAGTAAAAATAAAAATAAAAATAAACCACCTAAGGGATTTTGGATGGGGAGAAGTAGCGGTGATCGGCGCCGGACGGAGGGTGGCCGGCGTTGGAGCTCCGACGGGGACTGGCGGCGGTGCGGTGTCTGGCACGGCTAGCAAATGGCGACGATGAGGCTGATCGAAGACACGGCATCAGCGGAAGCAGGAGTACAGCCGTCGGGCACAGGCTGCTGGCTTCGCACACTGGGTCGCGGCTGAGGCTGTGCGACTAGTGAGTGGAGACGGCGTAGGCGTCGGATGTTGCCCGGGGACGACGAGCGGCGAGATCTGGTTCAGATCTGGTGGAGATCCTGCAGGCAGTGATGGCGCGGTGAGCAGAGGGATGGCGTCGGGCTCCGAGCAGGAGGCAGGTGAGGCAGAAAATGATGGTAGCGGCGTCGTAGGGACTCACAGGCGTGGCACAGCGATGCTGGTCTTCAGGGTAATGGCGTCAGGCGTCGCGGATCAGCAAGGCGGAGCGGCGAGGCAGAACAAGGACTGAGGCACGACGAAGCGGGGGGTTGCTGCTTCTGGTGTTGGGCTGCAACTACGTCAATCGAAGGCGGAGGTTGGCGAAGCGTCGAGGCAGTAGCAGTAGGCGGAGGCCGAGTGAGGTAGCAACGTCTGTGGCAAGATGGAGCAGAACAGAAGCAACCAGGGTTCGGCGTTCGGGGGTCACTGGCGAACGGCGGTGGCCTACGGTGGCCGGATGTAGGCGCGGGCGACGAGCGTAGAGGAGTCGGCACCCGCGACCGTCGGGACAGCGTCCGGTTGCAAACGCAGGCAGCAAGGGTGAGGAAGACGATGAACAGTAAATGTCCCCTCACCCCCTGCCGATTGTACTTTTCTTATGCTTTTTTTTTTTTTTTGTCTCTTCCCTTTTCCCTTTTCACTTTTCACTTTTTGTTTTTCTTCTTTGGTCGACCAAAAGAAAACCCTAGAAAAGCCCCCGAAACCCTATTCATTTTTTCTTTCTATAGGCCACGAGTTAGGATTTTAATCTTTCAAAATCCATGTCCATAAAGATTTTTTCCAAATGTAATATTTGATTTTCCGAACGCAATATTTTTTGTCACATCTACCTTATCCAAAAAATTTCATCATATCCCAAAATGATTTCAAATCCTTATTTTTCACGAAATAATTTTTGATCATAAAAAAAGGGGCTTGGGCCAATTCGCTCGCTTCGTGGGCTTAGTCCGGCCTATCAATTTAAAGCTCAAAACCACTAATTCGAACCCATCCACCACCGGTCCAATAAATAAATGCAAAAAATGTAAATTAAAAATGAATGCACCTAAATTCTTACCTTTTACCAAAAAAATAAAAAATAAATGCACCTAAATTTATATGCTATGTAATAAATGACTAAACGGGTCGCCAAAATTTAGGTATCAACAGCTGCCCCTCTTTGAGGTAAGCTCGCAAAGGTTGCATTCAAAGACAAATTGAGACATAAATTTTGACCACGCACATGCACTAAATGATTTTTTTTTTTTTTTTGGTCGGAAAATGAACCCTATTTTAAAATGCAATTTATATGATGCATGGAAATGCTAATGCAAATACATGATGCGATAGGAAAGAACGTACCTACAATTACTTACCAATCAATGCGGTAGAGCATCTTGAGGTACATGATAAATCCCCATTTACACCACAAGTACTCAACTCTCACCTAAGTTCCTTGAAAAGTGCAACAAGTAATAAATTGAGACATTGAGATTCATCCAAAGTGAAATGTTCAACGAAAAGAATAGAAACATCCAAATCTATGCTGAGATGTCAAGATTTTTTAACTCGAAATACCTAGATTCAAACTAAGGTATAACAAGGAAGCTCGAAAAACATTCACATCTAAAGTGAAATGTTTAACGAAAAGAATTAAGACATCCGGATCCAGACTGAGATGTGAAGATTTTGTGCTCGAAATACCTAGATCCAGACTAAGGTATAACGAGAAGGATTGACAAACATTCACATCCAGAGTAATGTTTGAATGAAAATAATCAAGACATTTAGGCCCAGACTGAAATGTCATGATTTTTGAAGCTCAAAATACTTAGATCAAGTCTAAGGTATAACGAGGAAGATCGAAGAACATTCACATCCAGAGTGAAATGTTCAACGAAAATAATCAGACATCCGGGTCCAGACTAGATGTCAAGATTTTTGTACTCGAGATACCTAGATCCAGACTAAGTATAACAAGAAAGGTCGAAAAAACATTCACATCCAAAGTGAAATGTTTAGACAAAAATAATTAAGACATTCAGGTCCAGATTGAGATGTCGAAATTTTTGAACTCGAAATACCTAGATCCAGACTAAGGTATAACGAGAAAGATTGAAAAACATTCACGTCCAGAGTGAAATGTTTAACAAAAATAATTAAAACATCCAGATCCAGACTAAGATGTCAAAAGGAACCTACATGGAATATCTTACCTTGAAGGAGGGTAGAGTGATTCAAGATAGTTGGTGTTACCTGTCCAGGTACTATTCTACGGTCGCTTAGAATAGTAACGAAGCTTTGTAAGGAGACCACTTTCCTAGGACTCGTACCTTTCTACGGTCACCTAGTATGGCAGCAAGATTTTGTAAGGAAACTGCTTTTCTAGGACCCATACCTTTCTACGGTCGCCTAGTATGGTAGTGTTTAGGTTGTGTTTAGGACCCGCACCATTCTACGGTCACCTGAATAGGGAAATAAATGTTATCTAGGACCCGTACCATTCTACGGTCGCCTAAACGGGGACTCACTTTCCAGGACCCGTATCATTCTACGATCACCTAAATAAGGGAAGAAATATTGTCTAGGACCCGTACCATTCTATGGTCACCTAAACGAGGACTCACTTTCCAGGACCCGTACCATTCTACGGTCGCCTGAATCAGACTGAATCTAGAGAAAAATATTTGGGGACAACTCAATTGAGTGTCGATTAAAAGGGACTCTGGGCTATGAATGCACGCTAGGTCAATATAAAGAGAGACACCGGGCTATGGAAGCACGCTGGGTCGATGAAATGGACTCTGGGCTACGGAAGCATGCCAGGTCAATATAAAGGACACCGGGCTACGGAAGCATGCCGGGTCGATGATATAGATGCTAGGCTACAAAAGCACGCCAGGTCAATATAAATGACACCAGGCTATGGTAGCATGCCGGGTCAATATAAGGGACTCTGGGCTACGAAAGCACGCAGGTCAATATAAAGGACACGGGGCTACGGAAGCACGCTGGGTCGATGAAATGAACACTGGGCTATAAAAGCACGCCAGGTTAATATAAAATGACAACTTGACCAAGTCAAGTGTCAAGAATACCCGTATAATGACAAGTATTTAGAGTATAGGTAGAGATATACTTACGTGGTGATATCTCTGATTTTTGGGGATATGTCTTCTGGAACTTAGATATCCTGTGGAGGCCTCTCACCTCGTGGTAGAAATAAGTTTTAGAACATCGAGGATGCATATGTGAAAGTTTCTCATCTCCTAATATCACGAGACATTCTGAAAGGAACCTGAATGTCAAGGGCTCTTGGGTCTTTGAGAAAACATAATCTGTCAGACGTGATTAGAGCAAACATGCATTCACCAAAGAAATAAGTAATTAAGACTATTTTGGAATGCATACTTCAAAATTCACTAAAGTTTTTATCAATTTAATCAAGGTTCATGCATAATGACCTTTGCATCACCCAAATTTCCACTAGAGAGAATTATCATTCAAGACAATTTTCACTCATGACATAGATTTTCTAAGAATACTAAATGAGAGACTTTAGGTTAGAAAGGACTTTCACTCACTCTCATTCAAAATAGCTATTTTTAAGAGGATCATTACATCTCATCATATCGACAAGGGTCCGAGTATTCTCGCAAGCGGTACGACCTTACCAATCGAGGGGTCTTTAATAGGGACCGTAAGGTGAGCTTGGTCAATGGCTTGAACATGGACTCTTTGAGGCTATTGAAAGAATAATTCTGTAATCATCTCTGGGTTTACAAGTCAAGAAACCTGCAAAATGAGAAAGAAATAATCTGCCCGCACTTCTTCAAGCGATACTTATAAACATATGAATTCCTACGTTAATTCAAGTGCCCTAATCAGAAGAGACTTTGCAAGGGACATAACGTAGGCTTGGTTCATGGGTTGAGAAACGAAAGGATCATTAGGCTCAAAGATGTGTAAAGGATGAGAGCTGATGATCATCTTGGCATTGCCACCAATTTTTTTTTTCACTAGGGATTGTCTTGGCAATGTGCTCCACTAACTGTAAAAGCTCGGTATTTGTGGTCTTTGAACGCTGCTCCATGAGGGATGCAACCTTTTACAATTGATAGTCACCTCTCTCGACTTTTTCTTTTTCATTTTCATCTATGGGCATCAGCCTTGCTTTTACCAGGCACATCGTTTTTTCATGCCCCTAGTTTTCATGCATTTCCTTCACTTCTTTTTCATGAGCATTGGCCTTGCTTTTACCAGGCACACTGTTTTTTCATGCCCCTTAATTCTATTTTGATGTCAATTCTTGCGCACAATGCACGCGTCAAGGAATTATACTTTAAATGACACTCGAACTTTCAAAGGTCTTCATCTGTCTCTTGCCTTGCCCTAGTGTGGGGGATGATCATCAACTGGGTTTAAAAGAAACGAAATTGTAGGCTCAAGTGGGCTATGCAAAGGATATAAGTGTATAGGATAGAGAAAGAAATGCTCTTTGTCATCCTGAGGCATTTAAATTACCACGTGAATTCAATGTAATAGCATGACCTGAAGATTGATGCAAGTGAGAGCAAGAAAATTTCTTTCCATTTTCCTCATCTCATGATGTCATTTTACCTCCCAATTGCCCCAATGTGGGGTGGTTCTTGACATGGGTAATTTGAAAAAATTCCTATAAGTGTATAGAGCTCAAAGAAGTTAAACAATGGATCACCTATAGTGTTTGGGATAGAGAAATAAATTGCCCCTCATCATTTTGGTTATCATACATTTTGCGAGAAAGCTCTTTACCTCGTGGATACGAACTTGCCTACACTCACCTCACAAGTGTATGAGTAGAGGACTGTGTTTAGGATAGGGTTTGCCTTTCATCATCCCGACTCATTTCATTTAGTATGCTCAATTCAATTCCACATCATTCATTAAATTAGTCCATCTTGATGTTCTTTAGTGGAATTGGTGGATAAAACATGTAAGAGTCATCATGCAAAATCCTTTTTTTTTTTTTTAAAGAGCCTAGCAGCTTTAAGCATGAAAAATTGTCAACTTCAAAATAGATAGTTTTTCACACTGCAAAATGGTTTTAAGCATTCACTCAAAGATTCCTCTACAGTGGGATTGCCTCAGCAGTTGATGTCTTTGGATTGTCCCTATCATTCAAGACTGAAAATCCATTTTTGCCCCAGGATCTGTCATGCCCCCAATCTTGTCACATTAGCACTTTAGAAATGTGTCCTTGACAGTTAGGCCAATTGCAACCTTGTGTGCCTTTTTCGAATGCCTTCTCATCAGACCAAGAAAGTAATGCTTTGAAACATGAAGTAAATGAATCAGAAAATTAAGCAGGACTAACCTAATGCATGCTTTTGGAAATGGCTTCAAAAATGATTTTTTTTATCCATTTTTTGATGAGGAAGCATGAAGAAACCCAGTTCTCAGGATTTCTCCATAGATGATATTTTCTTTTCATGATTGGATATCGTCATTGGACTGGTTTGGCATACCCCATCATATCTTCAAAACAAAACTTGTAATTTTTTTTATATTCATCAATCAAATTACATTTATTGGAATGAAAAATGTGATATTCAAGCATTAGAAGAAATTGAAACAAATCCTTGAAAAGCAATAAAAATTCCCACGTAGGTGCAACTGAACATGCCCTAATTAAATAAGGAAAGCGATCTACTTAAGACCATAAATCATGTGTGCTTGAGTTCTTCACCCTCGTTGATCTTGTGATGCGAACCCTCCAGGTTGGAGATTCTTCCTTCTAGATATGTCACTAGTCTCTTCATGGTGGCATCAAATTCAGCTACCTCAGGAAAATGAGACGATTCAAAAGTTATTTTGGCTCTCTTCTTCGAGTCGCAATTTCTCACTAAAGATAGAGTACCTATGTCATCACAGCCCTTTTGCTTGATGAGAAAAGCCACAGCAGCAGACAATTCATCAACTTGACTTTGGAGGTGTGCAATTCGCTTGTTCATATTGTTAATGATATGGTCCAGCACATCGTTTTGATCAGCCATTTTAGCTCTCGACCGTGTATGGATGGGTGAGCGAGTTTGCTCCATAATTACCTAATTCAAATAAATGGGAACACGTAAGCATGGGGTGTAAATAGAGAGCTAGTCCATGATGGCAATCTAATTGATTTTTTCATTTTTTTCAATTTATTCATGAAAAGTCTGTGCAAGAAGGGAATTTCCTAAAAATAACTAGAAAAATAAAAATATGACACCCTAGCAAGAACTAAATTTCCTAAACAAGAATTAAGAAAGGCCAAAATTTGAAACTCCCTAATGAGAACAATAAATACATGAATTGAAAATAAATTTTCCAAAGTTTTTGTTATTTTCCAAATGATCCATTGCAGGGCAATTTCCTCATTTCATTTATAACTAACAAATGAATTAAATCAATGATTAACCTAGATTGCCATGGACCGACCCAAAAGTATGACAAAATGAATTACATGATATAGGGATAGAAGACTTATTTCACCAAAGAAAATCACATAAACATGCACATGAGATCTAAGGCTCGATTTCTACCTAGACCGCTTAACAAAGTGGACCTAAGAGGATGATCTGACCGTTGCAATCTCGCATTAACGTGTCAGGTCCTCCTAACTCCGACTTAGTCGAATGGAATGCTCAATAGTCACGCAGTCTCGCCGATATGGACAAACACATTCGACACCATGAAAGAAATTTCGAGGAAGAAAAAGTCAACCTCTACATAGCAATCTCACTTTGGAGGAAGTATCATTCTCAATACCATCCTAGAAATCCTATCGCAGCCCAAGTCCGACCGCAGGTTGTGTGTGCAATAGTGTAGTGCTAAAAGCAATAGAACATACACAACAGCTTAAATGCAAACAACACTTCTATAGTTTTAATTCAAACATTCATCCCTAATTCCAACCTGCAGGACAGGGGTTAGCAAAAACTACTCCCCTTATACCTTCCATCTGCAAGAACATTTAACAACTTAGACATGTTAGGGACGTACTTGGTGTCCTTGCTGCCAAGCAAAAACGTTTTTAAAAAAAAAAAAACTGGCCTAAGTCCACTAAGTGTTTTAACACAAGTCTCCAACGGAGTCGTCAAGCTGTCGCGACTTAAATTTCGGGTGCACCACCTAAGTTTAGGCTAATGGATTACTAAGTCTTTAAACTTAGCTCGGGCACTTCCAAGTCCATACCAATTCGCGACTTAAAGTTCAAATATTTAACATGCAAATGATTATTACCTAAGAGTTGCCACTAATCGGTTTACGGTAGGTCGATTAGACACCTAAGTAAAATAATGGGAGATTTACTTTACTCCTACGAACTAGAGATTGTGAGTTTGGGGACTTGGTTACGCTAGATTTCTCTAACGCCCTTTCAGTACCTTTTCATTTTTATTTTAAAAAAATATTTTGCAAGTAGCTTGAATTGATTTTAATTTACCTCCCTAACATGTGAGGTGATCATGTGGATGCGCAAACCATCAATTTAGCACTCAAGAAAGCAAATGAATAAATTGCAAAACTTACTTCATAGCAACGAAAGCATCTGCAATGTTAGATTATAATTCACATCGTCGATCCTAGATATGATTTCTAATTAATACACAATCGCTCAATTTTGGTTTTCACTTTATTTTAATGAGAATCATGTAATGCATGCTACTAATTTAATATGAAATGATATGGCATGGCAATATGACCTAAACTATATAACATGAATAAGCATGCAATTTATCCTAAAGCATGAAATGAATTTATTCTAATTTTTTTTGTATTTTCCATGAAATTCGAAATTAAACAAATGCAACAATTAAATAGGCAATCTAAATTAATCAAATGACCTAATTCTAATGACGAGTAATTTCTAACAAAATGAACCTAGCAACTTTGTGTAATCCGATAAATATCAAAAATACATATTTTTTTCTTTTTTTTTTTTTTTATGGCCGGGGCTTGCTCCTTGTTTTTTCGAACTAGATGACAAAAATTTCATAAACCTAATCCTACATGTCTGATTTATTAAACCTCCATGCTTCGATGCAAGATTTTGATTTTTTGATTTTTTTAAATTTTTTTTAGTGCTTTTCCAAGACAAGTAATTATCAAATAAAAATTAAATCTAAACAATCAAGATATTCAACAAATAAATGATTAAAATAATCGAAAAAATAATCCGTTATCTCTCGGGTTAAATTAACAATTACTCTAACCCTAAACATCACGGCATAGAGTTCAAAATAATTAAAAATCTGATCCGAAATCTTACGGATCAAATTAATAATTATAATGATTTAACAATTAAAATACTATCAACAAATCTCAAAAATTAATATAATTAAAAAAATGATTCGACATCTTACGGATCAAATTAATAATTACAATAATTTTGGGTAAAACCCTTGAGGTTAATGTCTATAATATCCATAAACTGAAAATCACCTCTCAATATTCAAACTGTACAATGATAAATAAAATAAAGTAAGATAACATAAATGAAAAATAAAACAAAAGTAAAAATAAAAATAAAAATAAACCACCTAAGGGATTTTGGAGGGGGAGAAGTAGCGGTGATCGGCGCCGGACGGAGGGTGGCCGGCGTTGGAGCTCCGGCGGGGACTGGTGGCGGTGCGGCGTCTGGCACGGCTAGCGAACGGCGACGATGAGGCTGGCCGGAGACACGGCATCAGCGGAAGCAAGAGTACACTCGTCGGGCGCAGGCTGTTGGCTTCGCACACTGGGTCGCGGCTGAGGCTATGCGACCGGTGAGTGGAGACGGCGTAGGCGTTGGATGTTGCTCGAGGACGACGAGCGGCGAGATCAAGTTCAAATCTGGTGGAGATCCTGCAGGCGATGATGGCCCGGTGAGCAGAGGGATGGCGTCGAGCTCCGAGTAGGAGGCAGGTGAGGCGGACAATGATCGCAGCGGCATCGTAGGGGCTCACAGGCGTGGCACGGCGATGCTGGTCTTCGGGGTAACGGCATCAGGCGTCGCGGATCAGCAAGGCGGAGCGACGAGGTAGAACAGGGACTGAGGCACGACGGAGCAGGGGGTTGCTGCTTCTGGCGTTGGGCTGCAGCTATGTCAATCGAAGGCAAAGGCTGGCGGAGCGTCGAGGCAACAGCTAGCAGGCGGAGGCCGAGTGAGCGTTTGTGGCAAGATGGAGCAGAACAGAAGCGATCAGGGTTCGGCGTTCGGGGGTCACTGGCGAATGGCGGTGGCTTGCGGTGGTCGGATGTAGGCGCGGGTGGCAAGCGTAGAGGAGCCGGCACCGGCGACCGTCGAGACAGCGTCGGTTGCAGACGCGGCGTAGCAAGGGTGAGAAAGACGATGAACAGTAAACGTCCCCTCACCCCCTGCCTATTGTACTTTTCTTCTGCTTTTTTTTTTTCTCTTCCCTTTTCCCTTTTCCCTTTTCACTTTTCACTTTTTGTTTTTCTTCTTTGGTCGACCAAAAGAAAACCCTAGAAAAGCCCCCGAAACCCTATTCATTTTTTTCTTTTTATAGGCCACGAATTAGGGTTTTAATCTTTCAAAATCCATATCCACAAAGATTTTTTCCAAATGTAATATTTGGTTTTCCGAAAATTCCATTATATCTTGAAAAGACTTCAAATCCTTATTTTTTACGAAATAATTTTTGATTATAAAAAAACGGGTTTTGGCCAATTCGCTCGCTTCGTGGGCTTAGTCCGGCCTGCCAATTTAAAGCTCAAAACCACTAATTTGAACCTATCCACCACCGGTCCAATAAATAAATGCAAAAAATGCAAATTAAAAATAAATGCACCTAAATTTATATGCTATGTAATTAATATTTTTTCAGGGATAAAATTAACTCTTAATTTTTTAATGTGATAAATGACCAAACGGGTCGCCAAAATTTAGATGTCAATAGCTCTAAAAGAGGCTTCCGTTAGGGGGACCCTTGCCACCGTTAGGGGCCCTCTTCCAAGATCTTTCTACGAAACAAGGGATCCGAAAAATGAAAATAGAAGAAACCTTGATCATCGGCCAAAACTTCCATAAGTTTCGGGCCCCAAGTGTTCTTCAAAGCTTGCTCGATGAGCTGAAATGGGAATTTCTTTCCCACACAATACCCAATTAAGCATTCATGCCATTTGGGGTCTACAGCCTAGAGCACATCTTCTGAAAGGTTACTACCGGTCTATTATCCACAAAGGAAGGAGGGATAAAAGTGAGTTCATATCCCTTTGCTGCGAGGCGCGCCACATTGGCCCAAGAGCAGGCTTGGGGAGGCCTGGAACTACTGGGCAATTGGCCCGAGCCTTGAAGGCGTTTGGAAGGAGCATGAGCACAACTTCAGCCTCAAGAGCACCCTTTACACGCAGGCTTGGACCGTGGCCCTTGTTTGTTCTCAACAGCGACAGTGTTGGGAGCCACTTCGGGAGATATGGCCTGATTCGGAGTAGCAGGTCACGCTAACACATTGCGAGAGGAGGGGCTAAGACCCTTAACCTTACCAACACCAGGCTGGGCCTCATTTGAGAGGCCACCCCCATCAGCGAAGTGGATACCACAATGCAAAAGAAACCTCCCACAGCCCAAAACGCATCCTACAGTACAGACTTTGCAGGGAAAGAAGCCACACCAGGGCAAAGGCTATTACGGGATGAGGAGGGGTGCTTAGGAGTCAGCACAACCACCGCTAAGTCTTCAGCACAACACTGACACCCCACACGAATAGAACCAAGGGAGAAAACTAGCAGTGGATTGGCCAAGAACTAGGGTGACTTCAATCTCCTCTTTTGGGGCAAAACAGAACAATCCACTCGGTGAGGTTCCAGAGGGAAGCCAGAAGAAGGAGCCCTCCAAAATTCGAGCCAAACCAGTGGCTACCAAAGCCGGGATGAGCTGGAAACTAGACAAGATGAACAGGGAGAAAATCGCACCCTAGAGAGAAGATGTGAATAGTATACCGAGAATGCACAAATGGCCAACCCTAGATAGGGGATTTCTTTGAGCTTCTCATAAGGAAGTTTCCAATGGTAATTTGTGCAAATGATATGGCGTTTTCTTTGTGAAAACGTAAGTATTTCGAGCAGTGAGATAATTCTATGCGAGGCTAAGGATTATGGGTTTGGATATAATTTAGATATAGGAAATACTCAAGTGAAGTATGTGAGTAATTGTAACTCTGTACTTGTACGATTGATTCGTGGATTATTTACTGCTGACTCTCCTTGTGAAATAGGTACCGACACTCAGACTGAATCACATAAATCTCTCAATTAGTGGTCTTCTTCCTCTCACCATTTTACTTCAAGTTGCTCAACTTTTTTGCGATTCAATGGTCTTCTTCCTCCCAAGCTTTCTCATTGTTCTTTTTTTAGATTTTAATATTTATTTATTCAAGCTCTTATCTTTTATCATAAAAAAGCACTTGTTTTGCTTTTCAAGATTATGTTGGCCAAAAAGGATGTGACATGGGGTGCTAGCAAGACACTTAACAGTATTTTAACAGCAACGTTAGGATAGGATGAACTAGAAATAAAAACATAATATTTAGGGATCTTAGTGCTCACAAGAAAATGTTGAAAGATCTTATTGAACAATTTAAAACATTTCAAAGGCCTCCGATGCCTTTATTCCTCTCTTTTAGTGGGGAAATTTCCGTCTTTTAGTCAAAGAAAGATCGGGGGGTTGATTGGTTCTCCTCAGCAGATCAGTTCTCAAGTTTAATTTTGGGAGACTTTCGGGATGTGGAATCACACGGGTTATTAGAAAATTGATAGTGGTAGGGCTAATTTTCTCTCTTTTTTCCTTTTCGAAATGATAGTGGCTTACTTTGTTAGAATGAGACGACGGACTTTTGCGCAGCTGCAGTTGGTTTCTTTGTTCTGTCCAAAATTAGTGGACTTTACACGCCGACCCCATGCACCATCCGCGTGATATTTCTTGTCGTGAACATTTTATTTGCTTGAACCTTGTCCTCAGTTAACATCGAAAGTGTTTTGTCGATTGGACTCTAAATAGTTCGAGTACTGATTGTTGCACATAGAGTTGGAAAAGCATGACATTTGCCGCAGCATTACATTTAAATAGTTCAGGGTGCAGACACCTAATTTTGTCACTTGAATGTTTTTCACTAATGCACGCCGATTGACCATGACCTCAATTGGAGATTCATGAGAACGCTCCTAAAAATCATCCGAGTGATCTAATAGCTCAAGATTATCGCAATTCTCCCGGCGACAGAAAGATTGCCGTGTCAATTGCCGACAGCGTCATCAGATTGGATCTTTAATATCACGGTTTCTTGTGCCAAACAAACTCAAATCAATCCCCTTCAAACTGAAAGTGAAGTGAGCTTAGCATAGCCGGCTCGGCTTTAGTCCAGTTTAAGATCAAAATGGATTCAGAAGTTTGTCTGGGTGGAGAGACCTACCGTCTTTTGTCTCTAATTTCTTCTTATAGCCAATTTTGACTCGTGATATCTTATATGTTTCAGATCCAATCGAGATGATTATTGATGATATATAAAACTCGTAGCTCCTACTCTCGACTAACGCCATCTGATTGAGAAAATTACGTAACTCTTGATATCATCAATACTGAATGGCCGAGATTTGGTGGAATGAGTTCTCGAGATGCAATCATCACGTTTCAATAAATTGGTATCATCTGAAAGCCCTCCCCAGATTGCAACCTCTTATATCGTCCATCAAATTTTGAAACTAGTTAGGTCCCAGGTCAATTTGGTCAAACCATGAAAATGTTAGGTGTAAAATGAGAATTTACATGTTCTTAAAGTTATGCAATGATACATACAAGTGGGGTCTGATGATGCTCACTGTACGTAGCGCCTCCAAACCAACGAAAATTATGTAGGTCTTTATGGGCGAATGGATCTAGGCTTTTTCCCCCCTTTTACGCTAACTTCTTTGATTGGTAGGGTCCTAACACCTTTAATTTAAAGCAAGGAAAATAGAATATATGATGTGTGAATTACCCTCTTGTTTATATTATTACGTAGATATATCCTAAACAATAATCAAAAGTCAAGCATTGTTACTATATATGCTTTGAAAGAATGTAACAAAGTTGGTAATACTTGATATAATGTGATTTGCATAAACTGATGTCACAAATTGATGATTGATGGTCCGGACATGCATTTTTCAACCCCTTCATACGACCCAAAAAAAAAAATCTTTCTAACTCTGAAAAATAAAAGAAAGAGAACTTTGCCCGACTAACTAAAAATCAATATATTCTTTATTTTTTTCTCCTTTTGAAAATTATAAAACGAATGTTGTAGAATTTAATTTCGCATTACAAACGCATGACATTGGACTACGACTTATGTCATTTATAGCTAGATCAAACTTGCTGTTATAGTGAAATTGAAATTGGAACTATAGTTTCCTTAGCCCAATTTATTTGTATTTTTCAAAGTTATCTAATAGAATTAGAACAAAACAAGCGAGGGAATTGCAATGGAATTGATTACACGTAGTGCAAGTGGAGAGTTACTCTTTTTCTTTTAGTTAATGGCATTGGTTGTGTGAGAACAAGTGCAATAGAAGCCCTAATGTTTTGATGGTTGATTAATTAAGTCCTAAATGCTTTGTTTTCAGTCAATTGAGTTCTAAATGTTTTGACAAAGATCCAATTAAGTACTAATATCATTGTCAATGACCTTGGACAGCTCTACTCTTAAAGATTACTATGAAATGAATCATCATTTTAACCACATGAGAGATAAAGCATATGAATCTTATCGATCCATGGTTAGAGAACTTTATGTGATTTATTCTTGATTATTATAAAAAAAACACTTAATTTTGTGAAAAACTAAAATGACATGATTTTGCAATGAGTTAATTTAGCAGGGAATTAGGACGGAATTACATATTTTCCAATAAGGCTTAGAGTTCAATTAACTAAATAGGATGTTTAACACACAATCAACAACCAACCCAAAAGGCTTAGGGCTATATTGAGTGCCGTATATAAGTTATGGCACTCAAAAAGTGGTCGAAAAAAATAATTATAGCACTTGTGATGTTATTTTCCCCTTTGTCATTCCCGATCTACTTACTTTATTGGCATGGTTCAACCTTGGAAGATTACAAGGCTACTAGGTTCGGGAGAGAGGACTAGACATGGATGGAAAAACCTAAGTACATACTTGACTCATCTTGAAAAAATGACATAAATGATCCATGAACTTTAGTTTAATGTGCAATGTCATCCCTAAACTTTCAATTTGTTTAATGTGATCTTTGAATTTTAGTCCAATGTGCAATATCGTCTCTAAAATTTTAATTTATTCAATATAGTTCCTAAACCATTAAACATGTTCATATAGTCTAAGGACTATATTGAACATCTGCCAATAGTTTAAGAACCACATTGAATAATTAAAAGTTCAAGGATGACATTACGAATTGAGCCAAAATTTAAAGATGACATCGCACAAATTAAAAGTTCAGGGATGACATTGCACATTAAACCAAAGTTCATTGACCATTTGTGCTACTATCCTACTCATCTTCTCTTATCCATTTTAAATTCATGTTTTCGTTATTTACCACATAGCATCACTGAATGAAAACAACACGACCTCGTTTATCTGTTCATTTCACATAATCGTCTTTCTATTTAGCTTGCCAAGATGTCATAATATATATATATGTATGTATGTATAGTCAATTCCCCCCTTCACTCTTGTTTGTCGTAGTGGGTTTTCATATATTCGCAACTACATGTTCTTAATCTAAGAATTGTTTATCAAGCCAAAAAGTCTTTTCTCTCTCCCTTTCTCCCTCTTTTCTCTTCATCATCTTCTTCAACCTTCAGCCATAAGGAGCGTTTGAACTAATCTCACCCTCCCTCCTCTTTTGTTGATTTTCTTTGCATTTTATTGTTATTTTCTTACTTTTTCTTCTCTCTAGATTTAGATTTGAGAGCTATCTTCTCCCGGTCTAAATCTCAACTTGAGAGTTTGAACTCTTCCAATCTAATTTTATATGTGGGTGGTATCCTCTTATGATCTAAATCTGAGAGTTTAATAAATATACTTTTGGGGATTTGATACCCTCTATTCTCTTTGTGTACGGGTTCTCTGTCTTCAACTTCAATGATGATAGCAGAAACTCTGGTGTCTCATTGTTCCTCCAAATATGTGTTTGTTCAACCTATTTTGGTTGTCTCCATATAACAATGGTGTAGAGGAAGCTGAACCTAGGGGCACACCACCAACTAGTAACATTGTAATTAGTGGAGAATGAATTTTTGGTGTGTGCTCCTCACTAACAAAAACACAAGATCCAATTATTGGCCACCGATTATTT
The DNA here is from genome assembly GCA_016097545.1 of Eucalyptus victrix. NCBI lineage: Eukaryota > Viridiplantae > Streptophyta > Magnoliopsida > Myrtales > Myrtaceae > Eucalyptus > Eucalyptus victrix. The sequence goes on from CM027837.1 coordinate 34,954,139, forward strand.
TGCTTGACAAATTCTTATGGAATAAGTATGTGGTTAACTTTGCTGGTTTTCCGTTGATCCTCCCTATTTCTTGGATTTGACTTTGCTTTTGAGTATTCTTTCTCATATATATGCTTTTGAGTAATGGATACAATTTTCTTTCGATAAAAAAAAAAGGGACATGTTTACTAAGCTTTGCTAATCTGTTGTGACAATTTTAAAGTGCCACACCCCAAATCCTATAGGGATGAAGGGGTAACACAACTATTATTTTGTAAAGGACGTAGTCTCAAATTATATCCCAAATATCTAGCTCCCAATAGTTCTCACGATAAGGCTCTCACTTTATTGATTACTAACTAAGGCACCTAAAAAACATATTAAGAAAAAAGAATGAGCTACCATGGCTCAGTAAGTAATGTATTTCTTTTAAGCAAATCAAGCAATCATTATGCACATTTAAAATACAAATATAACACACTTTTACTAAAACCAGAATTTAACAAACCTTCAAGACAAAAATAATGTAATATTTCTTACTTTAATATAATATGTTCAAAGTAGAAATATTCAAAATAATAACAAACATACACCAATGATTTGGCCTATTGGTCGATCTCATAAAAATACACGTCAATAGTCTATTCCATTGACCAATCTCATAAAACATACGTCATTAGTCCATTCCATTGGTTAATCTCATGTTACACATCAATGGTTTATCACATTGGTCCATCTTATATGAAACTACATGTCAATGGTCTATCCATCAACCAATCTTTTGTTTAATATCAAACCATTGTCACTCATAACACCCGTGACAAGACAACTAATATTCCCACTTTGGTTAGGTCTCCACCTATTTTTAGTCGATGGCTTGGCCTACAAAGATATCCTAGAGTAGTATGTGCATAACCACAAGCATCTCGCCAAGCTCATACCGATACAAGCATCAATCCCGATCCATAATAGCCTCCACATTTCACAAAGCCAAACCAAAGTATATATCATAAATCAATTTGACAAATCAAAACACATAATCTTTCTGCGACCTGGCTCATTCACCATAAATGTTTTTCATAAAGCATTCCTCATGTCATTTCAAAACTCATTTCTTAAACCGAAATAAATTCCATATACATTTTCACAACACATTTCATAAACCAAGTTCACAAATCAACATATATACATATAATCTTTCGCAACAACTTTCCAAAAACATTTAGCAAATCATTCACAAATATCAAGTCGTAGTAAATGCTCGATCCAGATTCTATGCAACAAAACATGCTTTCATTTACTTATGATACATCAAATCTCCATAACTTTCAAGACATGATTTTTCAAACTCATAGAAGAAATAGTATCATTCACTTGGGAAAGTCGAAAATCAACCACAGCGATCACTCAAGTTGACATACTCGATTTCCTAACAAATAACCAAAAAACAATATCAAAAGACCAAGTAATACGATATTCTAATGAACGACTCAACTATACTATGCATATTTGTCAATAAAACGATACCTACATGCCAATGAAAAGCTTGCCTCTAGCAAAAACCTATTGTTGTCCATGAGCCACATTAAATTTTATCACACCATAACTTCCTCCATAGAATTATGTTTCAAGCCGACTTATAGTCCTTAGAAAGCCATTTTGACATACTATAAGATCCCCAACTTAGCCGCTCCAAGCCCTTGCCAGAAATGATTGAAATTTGGCTCAAAAGTTACTACTCGTAACTCTATCAAAAATGCACACCAAACTTGAAAATTCCGATCCAGGCAAATCATAAGCTTAAATTGAGATCCTGTAAAATACAATAGCTTCACAATATCCTAAACTATCAATTCTATAAAAAAAAAATACACCGCCTGAAAACTCCCCAATCAAACACAGCAAGTCATAATCGACCTAAAACCGAATTTCCAGCCCTAATTTTGGCAATTCCTTCAAATAGATGATTAGGGGCCTTGATCACTTACAACATTGCAAAATGGATATAAGTCAGCTTAGCGAAGTCATATGGATCAAAAGCACACGAAAATTTTCGCCTTCCTTCTTTCTTCTTTCTTCTTTTTCTTCTTTCTCGGTGAGCTCCTTTACTTTCCTTTGTTTTTGCTTCGACTTCTTCTCCTCTTGTGCTTCATTGCGAAAACTCAAATGAGAAGAGAGAAAGAGAGTTGGGCTTGGGCTTGGCTTTTAAGAGACAGGGGTTGTTTGGGCTTTTATTGGCCTTTTTATTACATAAAGTGAGTTGTAGATCATTTAGAACTTAAATGGGGAAAAATCTATTTTTAGGCTAAAATTATATAGAAGTGAGTAAAAACCGTGAACTGTCTTAAATCTTTTGAAAAATGTGTGGATGGCATTGCCGCATTGCCTCCACTATGTTCAATCTAAGTCCGCACCTGCAGCTGCATGTCCTCCAAATACAAATTATCAGATTGGGAAAAAATATCAAAAAAATCATAAACTTATTGCGATTATGTTAATTCAATAATATATTTTTCAATTGTGCCAATTTAATTCATCATCTTTTCATATTTTATCAATTGAGTCCATTTTGCCAATTTTAACTAGGAATCATTAATGTAGACATCAGCCATCGTTCGTGATATGATCGACATTAACTGGACATTTTTAATAATATTAATAAATATTTTGAATTATATTGGTTTCTTTTTCTTTTCTTTTTTTTTTTTTTTTTTTTTTTTGGGGGGGGGGGAGGGGAGTTAGAGCCACAAGAGTCTCTAGCCAATTCTCGTTGAGCACAACGGCGAGGACCGCACACCCTTGCTTTGGCCGATGAGGACATCTCAACCCTTGCCTAGCCTTCCTGCCACAATGAGGGCCCACGAGCCCTCAAGTAGTGGCCAATGAGGGCATGGTGGCCCTTGCCCAAAGCAGATAAGCACTGCAACACCCTCACCCAATGCCAACAAGGATGCCGGCCTTCGGTCAAAAAAGAAAAAGTAAAGTAAGGTAAAGTAAATTAAAAAAAAAACATAAAAACTATAAAAAATTAAAAAAAGTATGAAAATATTATTCAAAAATGTTTAGGTCTGTACCGACCGTGCTATGTAGGATGGCCGATGTCTATGTCAGCAATTCCCTATCAAAATTGAGTTGATGAATTTAAATGACAAAACTTAAAAAGGTTAGACCTAAATTGGCACAATTGAAGATTTATGATTGAATTAATACAAACGTAATAGATTTATAACATTTTTTTCATAATTGTCCCATATCGAAACAGTCACATTTAGAACACATTAAGTGCTATTGCACAAATTGCAGCGTTGCTTCTCTCATGATTTCCCGTTGAGTAGTGACTAAGACCAAAATCACAGGCATACTATTTAGATTTAGGAAATCAAGGCATATTTGGAAACGAATCGAGTTAACGAACACCGAAAGGCGTTTGCTAAAAACCAAAGATGTAGAATGAGCAACTATTAATGCACATTAGAAAACTTAATCGATATTCCTTTTTTGTTTTTGCCGAACCAAAAGGACAAGGAGGGGCGAGTAGCGGTGACTATCCCCTCCTGATGTTATCTTAAGAAAGTATCGCACCCATCACAAAATGTTCAATTTCGGTGTGGACGAGCCTCTGCTACTGGACACCATAAAGGTAGGCGACCCAGGATCTGGACACCATCGTAGTACTACAAGTCCACAGCCCATTCCCAAGCCAAGTCAGAAGACTAATTGACCCGAGCAAGGTCACTAGATATGGGAATACAAGCGCGAGACCAATTTGAATACGTCTGATGGTATAATTAATACTTCTTATCATACAACGTTGATCTTTCAGTTTCCACATAGACGGAGTAGGTGATGAACAAACTTTGCAAATCATATAGCATATGAAATTACCAGGGCATGAATTGCACTAATGTAGTACGCGGACCTAGAAATGATAGATTAAATACGAAAAATGTCGGATATTCTAAGACATCTTATTAAAACTTACTTATCAAGTGATGTGGCAAGGATTAATTAGATAATAAGAAATGGGATTATATAATATTACATGTGGCAAGGATTAATTAGTTTCTTTCAATACATGATTACTTATCAATTGATAATTGTCCAATCACTCACTAAAAAGTAAGTTCAGTGTTTGGTACATTTACTTTGCTTAATAAATAATATAGTTTATTTTTAGTGTGTCTCGGTCAATCCATATAGACACTTATATATATAACCTTAAAGCTTGCTTTCATTCATTGAACCCCCATCAACCGAAATTTAGAGGTTACTTCTCGGGCAAAAATTGGTAGAAAGAGTAAAGACAAGAAGAAAAATAAAGGGAAGCACACTTAATTATTTAATGATAACTATTAAATTAATATCTAGAATTTGAGCCATGTATAAGATCCATCCGATTAGAGGATGTAGACCGCTCTGTCTTAGATGAGGTGTAAGAGAAAGAGTCCTAATTGGACTTTGACTTTGCTTGCCTTTCTTTCCAAAGATAATCTTGAATTTACTTGGGCGGTGGATTCAAATAAAGTAAAAAACTTAAACAAGAAAAGTTGTTGGTGACTTATTACCCAAGGGTTTGACTGATCAAGGATTGAAATTTTTCATATAGTAAAAGAGTAGAGAGAGAGAGAGAGAGAGAGAGGGTAGCGGGCTTAGAGGGTTTATTGAGGTTAGAGGATTTTTTTTTTTTTTTTTTTTTTTTGAGGGAAAAGAAAAATAGAAGGATGTGAGTTTTGCTTTTATTGTCTCCGCCGGACATAGCCACTCAACACAGTAGGGGATTTCTTTGAGCTGCTCATAAGGAAGTTTCAAATGGTGATTTGTGCAAATGATTCTACATCTAAATTATGGCATTTTCTTTGTGAAAACATAAGTATTTCAAGCAGTGAGATAATTTTATATGAGGCTAAAGACTATGGGTTTGGGTATAATTTAGGTATAGGAAACACTCAAGTGTGTGAATAACTGTAACTCTGTAATTATCGATTAATTCGTGGATTATTTACTGCTGGCTCTCCTTGTAAAATAGGTACTAACACTCAGATTGAATCATATAAATCTCTCAATTAGTAGTCTTCTTCCTCCCACCATTTTACTTCAGGTTCTTCAACTTTTTTGCGATTCAATGGTCTTCTTCCTCCTAGGCTTTCTCATTGTTCTTGTTTTAGATTTTCAATTTTTTATTCAAGCCCTTATCTTTTATCACAAAAAAGCACTTGTTTTGCTTTTCAAGATTATGTTGGCCATATAGGATGTGACATGGGATGCTAGGAAGACACTCAACACTATTTTAACAGCAACGTTAGGATAGGATGGACTAGAAATAAAAACATAATATTTAGGATCTTAGTGCTCACAAGAAAAGATTAAAAGATATCTGCCTGTTCCGAGTACACGTGAGCCCAATTCACATGCCGAAGACGGGTTCACATGTACCCCACCTGATCTACGGTGGGCCCGCGGTTGGCTCGCTGGGAGGAACCATGCAAGGCGTCCCCACCATCACAGCGGGGAGGCTGGAGGTTGACTTTCAGCCGGGACTCGGTTTTGGCCGATCTTTCGATCTTCACCTATGGCAAAGAAGCTCGTGGACTACGTAGTGGTATCGACATATCTCTCTCTCTCTCTCTCTCTCTCTCTCTCTCTCTCTCCATTCACACGCCCAGGCGCTTATTTGTGAGCAGTGCATCTGTGGTTGCTCAACTTCTTATTACTCCATTTCAATAGAATTTCACGCGGTTCCCTAATCAGCTTTGTGCATGTGTTGAGTAGGCATCGCCTAGAGGAGGAGTCGTGAACGTGTGCCTGGACGAGCAAAACCAGAGAGTCATGCCGCGTGGGAAAGCTGTAACTGTAATGACGGGTTCTATTCTTGTTTAAAAATACTTCGAGCAAGCAAGATTCGTCTTGTAAACAAGTCACCGGGCGAGATGGAATAAGTATTCTGATGGCATAAATTCGAGATTGTCAGTTGTTTAATGCTGCAGACCATAGCTGAGATTCTCAGTATGCTTGGAGCTGTAGCCTATGTAGCATAATCAAAGAGACGACCGAACAACCATTTATCTCGTTCTTGCTTTTATGTATTTGAGGGACAGTGCATCAACCACTTTGTCTCGTTTATGTGCTATCTCTGTATTGCTGCTCATACAGATGCCTGGAAGCTACTTCTGATCTCTTTGGTCTTTCCCTCCTTTAACTTAAAAGAGATAATATCCCTCGTTGTTGGTCGAGTTTCTAGGAGAATGTGCACAGGTCAAGACTCGAGTTGAGGAGTCCCATGTCGAAGAACACGAGATGGTCGTGCTGCTTATGACCCTGGTTCACCATTTGAAGGGATCGAATCTCATATCCATTTAGGAACTCGCACGTCGGCTTCTGTAAGCTCTTACCAACTCTCAGCCACAGGAAAGATGATCACGTGATCCTACGCGAAGAACCGGTTACTTGTATCAGTTTCCTGTTGACCTTGCATTAGGCCACTCGAATTATGTCAGAGACTTCTAAGAAAGCTCCTGATCCATCATTTATAACAGTCGCGGCTAGGACAAACATTAAGCGGCAAACCATAATTGACAGTTTCCAAACAAAACCGTTGTTCAGGTGCCGAGAAAGGAACAAGAACACGGGTTACAGGATCGCTCGATGGCTAAACTATAGCTGGTCCACAACACACGATCCCAAAAAACAATAGCAAGGGTTGATGTCATGGGAAAACATATAGATAAGTAACTAGACAAAAAATTCGTTTGAAAGTAATGCAATATATATTTTCCGCCTATTGAAGGACGAATCTAAAGGGATTTTAGAGCACTTTAATCGAGTACAATATGACATTTCTTTTTCATATGATTAGTCTTATTGAAATAGAACAAACACTTTTTCGATAACTTCTAAACATGTGTAAAAAACACAAGTGTCAATAACATCACTACTCGTAGATACCATTGATAGGGAAGTCTATTGGTAAAAGGGTCGCATTCTTTTCCACAAGTTCTCAATTCATCAATTCGAGGTATGTCATGAGCGATTTTTTATTACTATCTCATAAGGAAATCTCCAAATTTCCGGCACATTAATGAAAACTAATACCAGTTAATACAATAACGAGTGAATTGAATAATTATAACTCTGGTGGAACATTCAATAATGGACGTGGGACCATCATGACATTGCATATTTTGTATAAGTAGCACTAACACCAATATGCGACATGGACATGACATAATACGATATGCCGTCACATCATTTTTCAAAAAATAAAGAATTCCGACACGTCGAGACATATTGTATATTAAATATATTAATATATATATATATATATATATATACATACATACACAATAAATTATCATTTTTATGATTTTTTAATCAAATTAATTTAATTCAAATTCACAAATAAAAATAATAATAATAATAAAAGATCTTAGAATGATATTACACTAAAAACATCAATCCACAATTTGTTAATATCATTCATTGTTTTAATTTGACAAATTTAACTCTATTCCAATAATTTATAAAACTTGTAGGAAAAAAAAATAAACAATCCACATTTTAGACTCGTATGTCAAAGTATGTTGGAAGAGAAAAGAAAAAATAAACTTGGAGAGTATTGCGTGTCACAAGAAATGAGAGTTAGAAGAGAAAAGAAGACGGGTTTTCTTCTTTCCCCCTTTATTATTTTTATTATTTTTTACATATATATATATATTGACCCATATTTTATTAAAAATTTTAAAAATTGACCCGATGCATGTTATAATTTTGAACTTGCATGTCAAAATTCCAAAATCAAGTGTTAGAGAGTGTCGGAAGAGTTAATCAAATATTGGAATTACATGTTGGAGTTTCGAACTCACACGTCAAAATTTCAAACTCAAGTATCGAAGAATGCTGGGAAAGTTGATCGAAGATAACTAGTCTATTAGGTGAAGCCATTAAGGAATCTAAACGCAATAGACTTGAGAATTCGACCAGGAAACGACTGCTAGACTATACTAATCTACAAGGGTCATTATGGCACAGACCGATTAGAGACCAGAGATAGGTCGATTCAACAGAACCATGTAATTCAATGTGGGTGATTCCACCTAATTGCACAATTCTTGTTGATCGGCACTAGACGGATTTCTCTATCGTTTTGGTACCCTATATCTGTATTTGAAACCTCGAGATTTCTACGACAATCGAGAGTCGCCAATATGTCGAAGATGCACTTTGTGACTTGAAAATAATCAACCACAGGTCAATTGCATAGAAAATTCCTAAAGTTACCCGGTAGATTAGGACGCGCTAAAGTCGCGTCAGATTGAATTTAACCGTGAAATTGAACCCAATTACAGAAATTGGAAGTTCTGTCAAGTCACAATTCATTTTAGGAATGTCGACTCATCTCCAGAAGATTTTTCTACAAACCGAGATTTTTGGCGGAAAAGCAAAGTAATGCCGTTTTTGTTCGGGATTGTCAGAGGGCCGTTTTTAATCGAATCTTTGGGATGCAAGTTGGATCATTTGACGGGGAAATGTCATGAGAAGGCCGAGGACACATGGGTTGATTTAATTGAGCTTCAATTGGATGGAATTGAGTGAGAATTGATTGAATTTGATGTACAAATGTATGAAATTCGTATACCATGAGGGGAGAGCCATTTTACACCTATTGGCAAGGTTGTGGAGGAAGATTGAGGAGAGAGAGTGGATGATGTCATGTGATGTCATGGTGGGGGCAAAGCAAATGAGGTTTAGACAAGAGTTGAGCTCTAGTGAGCCACCAAGGAGGCCCCCTCTTCAGAAGACCATCTTCTTCCTTCATTCATGGCTTTCTCCATGGTTGAGGCTTAGGAAAAGCTCGAGAGAACCATAGAAAACCGAGCTCACCAGCCCCTCCATCGTCGCACGCCCGGAAGGCCATCGTTGGCCGTTTTCCTCCCTTGTTTTCCCCTCGTTCCAGTTTCTGCTCCAGCCGACCTTTCGTCAAAGATCCAAGTAAAAAGTTAACTTCCCGGTTGAATCAGCAAACGAGCCACCCATAGCCAAGAAGAAGACATCCAGACCGTTCCGGAGCACCTCGCCGCTCGCCGGAACGATTCTCCGACCGTCCCGTACGGCCGCCCGAAGCCGCCGCTCGCCGGACCGTCTAGACTCGCCTGGTTCCGCCTGTTTCACCCGTTTCGCGGTTTTCAGCCATTTTCTCCCCATTTCTACCCTACCTCCACCTATACCAACCACCAGCAAGATCCCTTTGACCCCTGGGAGCCACCGGTTGCCAACCACCCGCTCGCCGGAGCTCCGATCGGCCCGTTTTTGCCGTTGAAGTTGCTGGTTTCTTCTCTGTAGTTCAGCCCAGTTCAGAAGCAGAAGATAGAAAGAAGTTCCAGACTTCGAGGCCCATTTTCAGTGTCTTCCTGGCCTCCGTTGGTGTCGCCGCTTTGGGGTTTATCGACCGCCTTGGCGTCGTGGTCGCCGTGAACTCACCGGCGCGCAAAACCGATGAGTTTATCCTCTAATTCTTGCTTAGTGAGTTAATGACGCTTAAGGGGTGTTTAGATTGGTCTAATTAGGTTTAGGTGGTTAGATTAGATTATTTTAATGTAAATTAGATTAGTTGTATGATTAGTTTAATTGATGTTTAATTAGGGCTAATTGTATGATTAAATTAGTGTAATCTTGTTTAAGCCCTAATTAATTATTTTTAATTAATTAATTATTTCGAATTTATAAACATTATTTTATTAAAATATATTATTATAATATAATATTTAATTATTTAATTTTCGGAATTAAATTTAATTATTTAATAATTTCAAAAATTATCTTAGGGATGGCCGTTCGTTAGAATTTCGCCCCGATCGCAGCAAAGTGTGGTTGGTTTGTGCTAATTGTATGTTAAATTGAGAAATTGAGTGAAAATGATGATTATGGTTAATTACTCTAAAGTGTGGAATTGTATGAAATTGGAGAAGTTTTGGTATTTAACTTGAAAATACCCGGTGTCGGTTTTTGGCACCGTGAGTGGTTGGTAAGATTAGTTTGTATCGATTGATTGAATGGATGTTTATGTAGGGATTCATCCCAAATCTGTTTAGTGTTGGTATTCGATTGGATTTTTAATCGTGAAAGGTTGTGAGTGGGTCTAGAAAATCATCGAAGCTCGGTTGTGCCTTGTTGGATCCTGATATACCACCGAATTGGGAATTGGTCGTGCCCACTGGGGCCATAAACTGCCACCTATTAAAGGTCACGCCCGTTGGGCCGTAAACTGCCACCTATTAAAGGTCGCGCCCGTTAGGCCATAAATTGCCACCTCATAATGGTCGCGCCCGTTGGACCGTAAATTGCCACCCGATAAGGGTCGCGCCTGATAAGGCCGTAACCTGCCACCTATTAAAGGTCGCGCCCATTGGGCCGTAATTTACCACCTAAAGATAGGTCGTGTCCTTTGGACCGTGGTTTATATCGGAGGATTGATTAAGTTCGGCTCGTTGAGCCGGGAGTGAAATTGGAATTGGAACGCTTGAGATGATCGGAGAGTGGTTTTGATGACATGTAATCGACTGAGTCAATTGATCGCTGAATCGATATGAGTAATTGAATTGTTTCGATGATGTGGTTGTCAATATTTATTGATTAAACTGATGTGCAGGAAGGAACTGAGGCGAGGTAAGCCCTCTATCCTATTTGTGTGGCTAGAGCGCCCTGAGGCGTATTTTCTTCCTAATTGAGTTTTAGAGGATAGGACTCGCTAAGACGTAGTCTCATCCCGATTGTGGGATAATATTTCAAGTCTCTATATGACGGTCGTGGAGGACCGGAAGTCCTGGAGTTCGGAAGGTGGAGACTGAAGAATTGGCGAACGTGTCTGACAAGTTGGTCATAGGACAGTTCCCTAGTTGTTGAGCCTGTCTATTTTGTAGACAATCCAGTGTTGTATATAAACCTAAGTGTTTATAGAAAGCTTGTTTGGTTGTGATTGATTGCCTGCTTTTCTATCCCAAGTTAAATATTGTCAGGGGATTTGTTTCGCTTCCGCATGCGTAATAAAAATGAATGGGTAGGCGACGTGTCCTGGGAAGTCGCATTTCTATCGACCAGAGGGGGATGTTCGCGCGCTCGAGGTTCGGGGCGTGATAGATATCATATTTTTTGACACTCATTAACTAAGTGTAGAAAAGTGTCGGACATGTGTCGTGTCCGACAGAACACAAAGACTTCTTGAAAGTGTTAGTGCTTCATAGCCTTTGGTAGATGCGCTGGTTACTTTTGACTTGTCAAGAAATAAACACAACTCTTAGATGACGCATAGAATGAAGCATGAAAGACAGGGAGGGCCGGCAAAGTAGACTAAAATATGTTCCGTGCGGATCGAGGGCAGACCTGCCCCGAACGATTTACGAGGAACTGGACTATCGCGTTCTTCTCCAATAGACATCGCCTGATTTCATTGCTTCTTCTCCATTAGCCATCTCTCTCTCTCTCTCTCTCTCTCTCTCTCTCTCTCTCCTCTCTCTCTCTCCCTCTCCCTCTCCGTCCCTCTCTATGGAAAAGAAGCTCGTGCAGTACTCGGTGGTATCAATACAGCCTCTTTCTCTTCCGTTTCATTCCCCTACCAGAGACGGAGATCTCTTGCGGAAACTTCCTTGAACTCTTCTGCATCGACCATGACATGGGCTTGTGCGTGGTGTTGTTTTTGTAGGTGGACGCATTCACCGACACGGCCTTCAAGGGGAACCTGGCGGCAGTGTGTATCTTGGAAGAAGAGAGGGACGAAGAGTGGCTGCAGGCGGTAGCCAGGGAGTTCAACTTCTCGCAGACCTGTTACCTGACCGGTGCCTCAGGCGCAGAAACTCGCCGGCTCGGCCAACAGGGGATCAAGCCCAAGGTTTCTGCTCAGGTGGTTCGCTCCAGTTAAGGAGGTGAGTGAGTTTCGGAATTCCATGTTCCCAGCGTTGCTTGCTTCAATTCGGCAAGTGCAGGTTATACAGAGCGTGTGGATAATAAATGACTGAAAGCTCTTTCGTCCGCTACCCACGCGAATTGCTAAACTTTGCTTGCGTGCTTTTTGGTAATTTTCTTTCTTTATCATAGCCAACAGAAATGGCAATTTTCTGTCAGGGTTAACGTCCTGGTTTTGTTATGATTCTTTTAATTTGTGATAATTCGCATTTTCTGAGTTCGGCCGCATATAATCAACCATGGATGGCTCGACGAAGAATTCGTCAAAAATTCGATTTCTATTTGTCCTTCGCCGTTTGTTTCATCTCATTACTTTGGACTACCAGTTAATTTGCTAATTGTGCTTGTATTAGATGAAATTATATGCATTACCTGCATGGGACTATGAATCATGTTGATGTTGTTCGATTGAATTCCAAGTCCGACACCGAGTCTCTGATGTACTTGAGAGATGCCTGCTTTGTCGTCATAATAATCCATCTCCACCAGACTAATCTATGTGGTTGCTCTGATGCCTGCTTTTCGATAGTGGCAGTAAACATCGATGTTGATGATCAATCAGTTTGATGAAGTGTGTCACATTTTAGTATGGAAGAAATGCTACGGGAAACTGGTTGTCATATTATCTAATCACGAACTTCACCTTTCAGGTTGACCTCTGCGGTCATGCAACGCTAGCTGCTGCGCACACTCTCTTCACATCTGGGATGGTAGATTCTGACACCATCGAGTTTATGACATTATCCGGAATTCTGACTGCCAAAAGGGTTCCCGAAACGAAGTCATCCCACATTTTGAAGATAAAAGATGGTGATGTGCCCGGGATATGGATTGAATTGGATTTTCCTGTAGTCCCGATCGCTGAAGATGATGCCGAGCGGATTTCATGTGTCTCCAAAGTTCTCAATGGCACTTCCATTGTTGAAATCAAGAAGACAGCAAAGGGCGACTATTTCGTAATTCCTCAACTGTGACCTGATCATTTTTTTAAATATTAAAAATTAATATATTATTATAATATAACCGGTCCGGTCTGGGTGGACGGGTGGGCAGATCTGCCCACGGAACTGGGAACTGGACCGGTACCCACTGGTTCCCATAAATTGGAACTGGGAACCAGATCGGTTCCCTTAAGAACCACCGGTTCTGGGCGGTTCCGATCCGGTTCCGGCCAGTCCGGTTTCGAGCAAGTCCCGGTTCTTTTGCACACCTCTAGTTTTGAGTACATTGAACCCCTTGCTTCCTCTTTGAGGCAATCGTTTTCATTCTGTTGATTCCAGGATTTGTAAAGCAGCAGCTTTCATTGAGCTGATTTTCATTAGGAATAGAGTATTTAATTTTTTCATTTCTACTTTCTTCTGCTTATTTTCGAAGATTGTTATCTCGTCATGGAAAGAAGTTGAAGAATTTCAGCCCCAGTTTGATGAGATACAGAGATGTCCTGGGAGGGGTATTATCATCACGGGATCAGCTCAAATTTTAATCGGGATTTGATTTTGTCAGTTGATTCTTTGCCCCAAAAGTTGGACTGAATGTTGGATTATAATGTATCAGTGCTGCTGGTTTTTCAACTGATGTTCCTCTGCTCTGTTTTCTTTTTATGGTTTATTTTTCTTGCTAAGTTGGTTATATTATGCAGTTGGTATTTTTGTAATTTAGGAAGTGAATTAGCATGTTCGATGCGCTTATATGCTGCACGTGTGTGAGTGGTTTGTAAGCAGTTATTGTTTTTGTTTAAGTTGTCCTGTACTTGACAGTTTCCTTTGAGGGAAAACTGACGTACGCAAGTTTGTGTTCTATTTTTCTCCGTGCTTCTCTTCCTCATTCGAAATATAGCTTCTGGTTTTCTGTTTCTTGTTTACTGTTTTGATCAATAACAACAGTGGTATCAGAGCATGAATGATCTTGAGGGACTGTGAAGTGAAGCAAGTATCGAAGTGTAAAGAAGTTAAAGGTTGATGGAGACAAGGTCGAGTGGTTTCTCTGTGATGGCTTCTCCAGTATTTACTGGAGAGAATTATCAAACATGGGCTGTTAAGATGACAGCATTTTTGGAGGGTCATGATCTGTGGGAAGCTGTGGAGGATGATTATGAAGTTGCTCCACTTCCAAATAATCCGACCATGAATCAAATTAAACTTCATAAAGAGAGAACCACAAGAAAAGCCAAGGCAAAATCTTGCCTGTATGCTGCTGTCTCGCCTACCATCTTTACCAAAATTATGAAGTGTGACTTTGCAAAGGCCATATGGGACTTCTTGAAGGAAGAATATGAAGGAGATGAGAAGATAAGAGGTATGAAGGTGCTGAATCTCTTGAGAGAATTTGAGAGACAGCAGATGAAAGAGTCTGAGTCAGTGAAGGAATACTCTAATAGGCTAGTGGGGATAGCTGATAAAATCAAAGTTTTGGGGACTGACTTGAAGGATGATAGGCTTGTTCAGAAGATTTTGGTGTCTCTTCCAGAGAAATTCGAAGCTACTATAGTTTCTCTGGAAAACACAAGGGACTTGGCTGATATAAAACTTGTAGAGTTGTTGAATGCTTTACAGGCACAGGAACACAGAAGACTAATGAGGAGAGAAGAACATGTAGAGGGGGCATTGCAAGCCAAAGTAAAGCAAAATGATGGAGGCAAAAGGAAGAAATGGGTTTAGTTTAGAGGAAATGTTGTTGATTCGAGGTTTTTACCAAAAGAAGGAAACACTAGTGGATCTAGCAAATGGAAAAATAATAAAAGGCCATGTCAGTACTGTGGTGGAACCAATCATCAGTCTTTTAGATGCTGGAGAAAGCCAGATGCTAGGTGCAGAAGATGCCACAAGTTGGGTCACATGGAAGCTATTTGCAAAGGGAAAACTTATCAGCAAGCAGGAGAAGCACAAGTGGCAGTAAATGAAGTTGATGAAGAGCACCTGTTTGTAGCTTCAACTGGTGAATCTTCAGTCGAAAATAATACATGGCTGGTAGATAGTGGTTGTACCAATCACATGACTGGTAACTTAAAGCTATCCAGGAACATAAACAAGACAGTAAGGTCCAGAGTCAGAATTGGCAATGGACAGCATATTGAAGTGCAAGGTAAAGGTGCAGTTGCTATTGAAGGAAACCAGGAGGTAAAGCTAATCAGGGATGTTCTCTTTGTGCCAAATATTGACCAAAATCTGTTAAGTGTTGGTCAGTTAATGGAGAAGGGCTATAAAGTGAAGTTCGAAGGAAGGGAATGTCTTATTAAAAATGCTAACAGCAAAGACATCTTGAGAATTCCAATGAGGGATAAAAGTTTTATGTTCAAGCCACATGAGATGCAACAAATGGCTTTGAAATGCAAAAAAGAAAATACAGAGCTATGGCATAAAAGACTTGAGCATGTTCACAGGAGGAGTATGCTGTTTATGCAGAAAAATGGCTTGGCAAATGACTTGCCAAGCTTGGAGGAAGAACTTCCACAATGCAGAACCTGTCTTCTTAGCAAACAAGATGGATTTCCCTTCAAAGGAGGAGTCTCGAGGATATGTCAAAAGCTGGAATTAGTTCACACTGATGTATGTGGACCTATGTCTGAACCCTCTCTCAATGGAAGCAGGTATTTTATTACCTTTACTGATGATTTGACTAGGATGAGCTGGATCTATTTTCTGCGAGCTAAGACTGAAGTAGTTGATGCATTTATGAAGTTTAAAGCTTTAGTTGAGAATCCAAGTGGGAAGAAAATTAAAGCTCTCAGGTCTGACAATGGATCTGAGTATACAGCTAACAAATTTAACCTGATTTGTGAGCAAGCAGGAATTGTGCAGCAATTTACAGCTCCTTACTCACCTCAACAGAATGGGGTCAGTGAGAGAAAGAATAGAAGTATTATGGAGATGGCCAGATATATGATGCAAAAGAAGAATTTGCCTAAGAGGTTCTGGGCTGAGGCAGCCAATACTGTTGTATTTCTATTAAATAGATTGCCTACAAAAGCCTTAGAGAAATTAACACCTCTCGAAGGCTGGCAAGATATTAAACATTCTGTGAAAAACTTGAAGGTTTTTGGATGTTTGTGTTACACTCATGTTCCTGATGTTAAGAGGGACAAACTTGATAAAAAGGCAGAGATTGGGATCTTTGTTGGATATAGTCTTCAATCAAGAGCTTATAGAATTTTCTATCCCATGACAGGGAAAATAACTGTGAGCAGAGATGTCATGTTTTTAGAGGAAGATGAATGGAATTGGATAGATGGAAAGATCACATAATTGAAGCACTTTGAAAGACAGCCTGAAACAGATGTGGAGACTAATGGAATTACAGAGGAAATGGAAGAGAGTATAGATGATCAACCTGTGAGAGGCACAAGGTCACTTGCTGAGATCTATGAAAGAAGTAATGTGGCAGTGCTTGAACCATCCAACTTTGCAGAAGCCAAGGAAGATCAAAAGTGGATTGCAGCAATGCAGGAGGAGATAGCAATGATTCAGAAAAATCAGACTTGGGAATTAGTAGACAGGCCACTAGACAAGAATATGATTGGAGTTAAGTGGGTGTTTAGAACAAAGCTCAATCCTAATGGTTCTATCAATAAGTATAAAGCAAGACTGGTTGTGAAAGGCCATGCTCAAATATGGGGAGTAGATTATTCTGAAACTTTTGCTCCAGTTGCAAGGTTGGACACAATAAGGCTTCTGTTAGCTGTTGCAGCAGAGAAGGGATGGACTATCTTTTAGTTAGATGTCAAGTCTGCATTCCTAAATGGAGAGCTTGAAGAGGAAATTTTTGTTGAACAACCTGAAGGTTTCAGTATTAAAGGGCTAGAGGAAAGTGTATACAGATTGCGCAAAGCTCTATATGGACTGAAACAAGCTCCAAGGGCCTGGTATGGAAAAATAGATCGATATTTACAGGATTTTGGTTTTGTAAAAAGCTTAAGTGAGTTCACTCTTTATATCAAGAAAGTAAATCAAAGTGTGGTAGTTATGTCACTCTATGTGGATGATTTATTGTTGACAGGAAATGATGCAAAACTGATAGAAAATGTTAAGCAAGGTTTGTTTGCAAGTTTTGAGATGACAGACTTAGGAAAAATGGCTTATTTCTTAGGTTTGGAAGTTAAGCAAAGTCCATATGAAATCTTCATTTGCCAGAGGAAATATTTGAAGGAAATTCTAAAGAAGTTTCAGATGGAAGACTGTCGAAGTGTCAGTACACCGATGGCAGCTAAAGAGAAGTTGCAGAAGGTTGATGGAACAAATGCTGTGGATGCCTCGATATATAGAAGTCTGATAGGGTATCTCATGTACCTTACAGCAACCAGACCAGACATTCTATTTGCTGTAAGTGTTCTATCCAGATTTATAAGTGATCCAAGTAAGCTTCATTTGATTGCAGCAAAGAGGATCTTGAGGTATCTAAAAGGAACCTTGTTCTTTGGTGTGAAGTTTCAGAGGGGTCAAGAATTCAATTTACAAGGTTTTTCGATAGTGATTGGGCTGGCTCAATGGATGATATGAAGAGTACATCTGGATATTGTTTCGATTTTGGATCAGCTTGTTTCTCTTGGTGTTCTAAAAAACAAGAAATTGTAGCTCAATCTACTGCATAAGCAGAATTTATAGCTGCTACTGCAGCTGCAAATCAAGCTTTGTGGCTGAAAAAGATAATGAAAGATTTATGGCTGAATTCCAGTGGCTGTATCGAAATCAATGTGGATAATCAAGCTGCTCTAGCAATATCTCAAAATCCAGTTTTTCATGGCAAAACTAAGCATTTCAAGGTTAAGTTCTTCTTTCTACGTGAGGTGTAGCAAAATGGTGAAGTTAAGCTGGTTTATTGCAGATCTGAAGATCAACTTGTAGACATATTCACAAAACCACTTCAAGCTGGAAGATTTTAAGTATTAAGAAAGAAAATTGGAGTATGCAGCAGCAACTGATCCAAGGAGGAGTTTGTTGGATTATAATGTCTCAATGCTGCTGGTTTTTCAACTGATGTTCCTCTACTCTGTTTTCTTTTTATGGTTTATTTTTCTTGCTAAGTTGGTTATATTATGCAGTTGGTATTTTTGTAATTTAGGAAGTGAATTAGCATGTTCAGATGCAGTTATATGCTGCACGTGTGTGAGTGGTTTGTAAGCAGTTATTGTTTTTGTTTAAGTTGTCCTATACTTGACAGTTTTCTTTGAGAGAAAACTGACGTACGCAAGTTTGTGTTCTGTTTTTCTCCGTGCTTCTCTTCCTCATTCGAAATATAGCTTCTGGTTTTCTGTTTCTTGTTTACTGTTTTGATCAGTAACAACACTGAATGAGGTATCAAAGTTCAATTGTAATTAGTTATTCAATTGTCCTCTTAGCTGGTCATATGTCGAAAGCTGTGTTCTATCAACCAATTTTATGCTCTTACCGCAAACCTCTGAATGAATGATCTACTTTCCAGGATCCTGTATGTGGCAGTTCACATTGTGCTTTGGCACCTTATTGGAGTGAAAAGCTGGGGAAAAAAGATCTCGTTGCCTATGCTGTAATCTCTCTCTCTATCTCTCTCTTTCTCTCTGTCTGTGATCATCCACACATGCTTGTGCCCATGTCTCTGCCCTTGTGAATGCCCATGTGTTTTGCTTCTCTCGTCTCTCAAATGGTATGTAAATGAATGATTTTCGATGGCCTCATCATTTTCACGTCTTGCAGGCATCGCCCAGAGGTGGAGTAGTGAAGGTGCACTTGGACGAGCAGAACCAGAGAGTGTCATTGCGCAGGAAAGCTGTAACTGTAATGAGGGGCTCTCTTCTTGTTTGAGTTTCTAGCGCTTCTTCTTGTTTCTGAACTTAAAGCACGTGAAAATCACTACGTGAGAAGGAATTGAAATAAATGAGCGTAAGTTGTGGATTCGATGGTACCGATTGAAATAATGTGAAATACATGAGATAGCGTCCTTTCCTGTATGACAGGTTCCTAATTTGCTTGCAGTGGAGAGTGAACTGAATAAGTGTTGAATGGATCCGTTGTTTCATTCCCAGACGACATTGTCTGCAGAATTCTGTCTGCAGAAGAAGTGCATATTTGATTGACATAAGTGTTTATCAGCACGGCTGGGAAAATAAACAAGTGACTAAAAGCCTCCATTGGACTAAGACATCAGCGACGCACAGTTTCTGTTCCCATAGAAACTAACTTCCTGCAAATTCGTCCTTCAAATAGTAGGATGGCCGTGTCATTTCCTATACTTGATGTGGAGTCGGGTTGTGAATTGCAGCTACACTAACATGTACATGTAAGTTCGCACATGAAAGTTTCTGCTCTCATTGACAACTGGTCTATGAGATCCATAATGTTTTTCAGTGCAGACGGTACAGTTGAATTAGTAAAGCGAGTCTTTCTTATTATGGCGAGTCTAGATGTGAGTCTACTGATAATCTTGCAATGAAACAGAACACAAGAAGAGCTGACGGCAAATGAGGCTTTAGAAGCTCTAAAGGAGGAGGTGAGCGAAAATAAAGTAGTCTGCACCACACAAGTCCGGCCTTATTAAGGCGATCACGAAGCAACAAAATATGAGGCTTAAGCAGGGCAATAGAAACTTCGAATAAATCAACTGGAAATCGTGACATACATCCTGCCGCTACGCTTTGTGGTCTGGAGTTGGAACCATCGTTGCTTGGGCGCTGTGACAGTGAGTGCGTCTCCGCTCACGGCAGAAGTATAGTCGCTTGCCCTAACATTCTTAGGAAGGGCCATCTGGATCTTTTTGTTTGCCACTTCGCTCCTGTGGCATGAGATACAAAGCGACTCGCCATCGATGATCTCAACCTTCAATTCGTCCTTCCTCAGTTGTAAAAGCTGCAGGCGGAAGACATGGTCGCAGTCTTTTGGCTTTCGACCAACTCAGGAGAGAATGGATCACTGTTAAAGAAAGCGCCCGCTTCATGGTCATGCCATTCCATTCGTATGATACGAATTAATCTCTTTAATTGCCGAATCCGAAGTGGATACTCCATCGGAATGGGATTCGCAGTTCTTCAATATGGAGCAGCAGCTTTGCTAAGAATACATATACAGCTGCAGTCTAAGGCCCCTGCACTCTTTAAGGCTAGGTCACTGGATAAGGGAATACAAGCGCCAGACCAACTTGAATACGTCCGATGGTATAATTAATGCTTCTTATCATTCAAGGTTGATCTTTCAGTTCCCACATAAACGGAGTAGATGATGAACAAACTTTGCAAATCATATAGCATATGAAATTACCGGGGCAAAGGACTCTTGAATTGCACTAATGTAGTGCGCGGACCTTGAAATGATAGATTAAATATGAAAAATGTCGGATATTCTAAGACATCTTATTAAAATTTACTTATCAAGTGATGTGGCAAGTATTAATTAGATAATAAGAAATAGGATTATATTATATTATATTATATGATTCATTTCTTTCAATACACAATTGATAATTGTCAAATCACTCACTAAAAAGTAAGTTCAGTGTTTGGTACATTTACTTTGCTTAATAAGTAATGTAGTTTATTTTTAGTGTGTCTCGGTCAATCCAGATAGACACTTTCTTTTATATAAAACCTTAAAGCTCGCTTTCATTCATTGAAACCCCATCAACCGAAATTTAAAGGTTACTTCTCTGTCAAAAATTGGTAGAAAGAGTAAAGACAAGAAGAAGAATAAAGGGAAGCACACAGAATTATTTAATGATAACTATTAAATTAATATCTTGAATTTGAGCCATGTATGATACCCCATCCGATTAGAGGATATAGACCGCTCTGTATTAGATGAGGTGTAAGAGAAAGAGTCCTAATTGGACTTTGATTTTTCTTGCCTTTGTTTCAAAAGATAATCTTGAATTTACTTGCGTGGGGGATTCAAATAAAGAAGAAAACTTAAACAAGAAAAGTTGTTGGTGACTTATTACCCAAGGATTTGACCGATATACAGTAAATGAGTAGAGAGAGAGAGAGTAGCGGGGTTAGAGAGTTTATTGAGGTCGGAGGATTTTATTTTATTTTTTTGAGGGAAAAGAAAAATAGAAGGACGTGAGTTTTGCTTTTATTGTCTCACTCAATATTGTAGGGGATTTCTTTAAGCTGCTCGTAAGGAAGTTTCGAATGGTGATTTGTGCAAGTGATTCTACATCTAAATTATGGCGTTTTCTTTGTGAAAACATAAGTATTTCGAGCAGTGAGATAATTCTATGTGAGGCTAAAAACTAGGGGTTTGGGTATAATTTAGGTATAAGAAACACTAAAGTGTGTGAGTAATTGTAACTCTACAATTATCTGATTAATTCATGGATTATTTACCATTGGCTCTCCCTGGAAAATAGATACTGACACTCGTATTGAATCAAGTGAATCTCTCAATTAGTAGTCTTCATCCTCCCACCATTTTACTATAGGTTCTTCAACTTTTTTGCGATTCAATGGTCTTCTTCCTCCTAGGCTTTTTCATTGTTCTTTTAGATTTGCGCTTTTTTATTCAAGCTCTTATCTTTTATCATTAAAAAAAAAAAGCACTTATTTTGTTTTTCAAGATTATGTTGGCCATATAGGATATGACATGGGATGCTAGGAAGACACTCAACAGTATTTTAACAGCAACGTTAGGATAGGATGAACTAGAAATAAAAACATAATATTTAGGGATCTTAGCGCTCACAAAAAAAAAAGGTTAAAAGATCTTATTGAACAATTTGAAACATTTCAAAGGCCTCCAATGTCTTTATTCCTCTCTTTTAACATAAACATAATATGAATATTTTTTTATTCTTTATTGATCAAATCGAATAAATTTGAAATTCAAGGTCAACATCGATAAAGTAGACAAAATTTTAGTTGTCTAATTGCATATACAACAAAAATTCAGTGTCCTCACACGAAAGAAAGGAGTCATCCTTGTCCGAAGTTGTCTTGTCACTAGTTTAAACATACCTTGGTCGATTGGGCTCCACAATTATAAGAATCAGATGCAGGTTGCTACACAGTGCACGTCTCATCCCTTATTTGAGTTAAAATGCCTAGGGATTCCTAACATACGTCGGGACAAAGTAGTAAAATAGAGGAAAGTAAAGTAGTACGCACAAGTACAGTAACCACGTGGGCGGCACAGTAACCACGTGGGCGGTCCGCGGTGGTTTTTTGGCTTCACGTTGTTTAGCTGTTTTTCTCCGGCCTCAATTGACAAGAGAGACTATCGCCTGTTGCGAGTACACGTGAGCCCAATTCACATGCGCTGTCGATCCACCGAAGCCAGATTCACATGGACCCCACTTGATCTACAGTAGGCCCGCAGTTGGCTCGCTGGGAGGACCCATGCAAGGCGTCCCCATCATCACAGCGGGGAGGCTAGAGGTTGACTTTTCAACTGGGACTTGGTGTTGGCCGATCTTTCAATCTTCCCCTCCCATCTTCCTTGTTCGTTGGGTTCACTATTATGTGGAGGTTCTCAATAAGTTCGCAGTTTCAAAAAAGCTGGCCATATGATAAGTTATATAAGGAAATAGGATTTCTCACTATCTATATAAAGTGATAGCCGCAAAAGGAAATAGTAATAAGAGAAAAAGAGAAAGCAGAAAATCTGGAGTTTTGAGCAATATCTGATCTATATCAAGCTAGCATCGGAGGTCGATTCGTGGTCTGATTGAGTTGAAATTTTGTCAACATGTTCGAGATGCAGTTTTCTCGAATTTGAACAATTTGATTTTCGTTTGAAGCTCTCTACATCAGGTTTTTCGTGGATGGATCAAAATCTACATTTTTTTATCAGATTTATCCTTGATCTCTTGTGAAATTCATATGTATTGCCAAGAATTATGTTCTTGAGGTGTTTGTTGCTATGCACCTCTAGTATTTGCTAGAGAAGAACAATTTTGTTGATAGTGAATATTTTCGGGTGGACTCCGATCCCATGGTTTTTGATCTCCTCACATCGAGGAGGTTTTCCACGTAAAAAATTGTCTCGTGTTCGTGTGCTTGATATTTATTTTACTCTACTATATCGATTCCTATTAGGTTTACACAAGAGGGGAGATTATTTTATTCCGCTGCGTTAATTCGATATTGTTCGAATTGTTACTGTTCTCCCATCAGATTGGTATCTAAGCATCTAGTTATTGCTTGATTTTTCTGTCTTGTGTTAAACAATGGAAACGAATAAGAGTAGAATGGTTACACTGAATGGTTAGAATTATCATATTGGGAAAGGGAAGATGGAAGTTCTTTTATATATGAAAGATTTTTATTTGCCTGTATTTGTCGAGGAGAAACCAGAGAATAAAACTGATGCTGAATGATCTATATTTCATCATCAAGTGTGTGGTTATATTAGGCAGTAGGTGGATGATAATGTTTTGAACCATATTATTGAGGAAACACATGCACGCAGTTTATGGGATAAGCTCGAACAGTTATATGCTCGAAAGACTGGAAATAATAAGTTATTTTTTATAAAACAGATAATGGAAATATTTGAGATATCAAGATGATACTCGTTTGACTGATCATTTAAATTCTTTTTAAGGAATTATAAATTAATCGGTTGTGATGGGAATCAAGTTTGATGATGAGATACAAGCACTATTGTTGCTTGGTACTTTACCGGACTCATGGGAGATGTTTCGAACATCTTTGTCTAATTCTGCCCCCGATGGTACAATTATCATGGATTTGGCCAAGAGTAGTATTTTGAATAAAGAGACGTGAATGAAGACACAAGGATCGTCCTCTTCACATTCTGATGCCTTTGTTATTGAGAAAAGGGGGAGAAGTGAGTCTCGAGGTGTGAGAAATAGAGATAAAAGTCGAGATAAAAGCAGAGGTAAATATAATAAATTTGCTAATATTGAGTGCCATTCTTGTCATCAGAAGGGACATATTTAGAGGTTTTGTCGCCAGTTAAAAAAGGAGAAACAAAAGGAGAAAGGTAAAGAGAAGAAAAATGATAATGACAGTGATGACAATCGTGTTGCTGTACTTAAAGAAGACTTTCTCACTATTTTTTATGGTGATGTGGTGAATTTTGTATCTCATAAGACCAATTGGGTAATTGATAGTGGTGCATCCATTCATGCTACGTGTCGTAGGGATTTTTTTACATCATACAGATCAGGTGACTTCGGATTTGTGAAAATGGGAAACAATGGGCTAGCTCAAGCTGTAGACATCGGTGATGTGTGCCTAGAAACCAGCAATGGCACAAGGTTAGTATTAGATAATGTTAAACATATACCTGATATCCGCTTGAATTCGATATCTACAGGCAAGTTGGATGATGAGGGGTATTGCAGCACCTTCAGTAATGGTCAACGAAAGCTCACCAAAGGTTCTCTTGTTATGGCTAGAGGTGAAAAATATTCTTCGTTGTACATTATGCAGGCAAAGTTGTCCACAGACAAAATTAATGTAGTAGACAGCGAAGATGCAGCTGAATTGTGGCATAAGAGGCTTAATCACATCGGTGAGAAGAGTTTGTCAATATTGGCCAAGAAGAAACTCCTTTTAGGATTGAAAAGTTCGACACTAAAGAAGTGTGCTCACTGTTTAGCAGGAAAACAGAACAAAGTTGCATTTAAAAGCTCCCCTCCTTCAAGAAAGTCAGGTATACTGGATTTAGTGCATTCTAATGTTTGCGGTCCTATGAAAATAAAATCACTTGGTGGCTCTCTTTATTTTGTTACCTTCATAGATGATTTTTCAAGGAAATTTTGGATTCATACCTTGAAAACTAAAGATCAAGTGTTAGATGCTTTTAAGCAATTTCAGACTTCAGTTGAGAGACAAACTGAAAAGAAATTGAAATGCGTTAGAACTGATAATGGGGGAGAGTATATTGCACCTTTTGATAAATATTGTAGACAACAAGGTATTCAACATCAAAAGACACCTCCCAGACGCTTCAGTTAAATGGCTTAGTTGAGAAAATGAACAGAACACCGGTTGAAAGGGTAAAATGCTTACTTTCGTAGTCAAAACTACTTGGATCCTTTTGGGGTGAGGTTTTAAATACAGTTGTGCATGTATTAAATCTTACCTCATGCGTTCCTTTAGAGTTTGATGTTCTTAATAGAGTTTGGACATGCAAAGATGTTTCTTATGATTATTTGCGTGTCTTTGGGTGCAAAGCATTTGTGCATATTCCCAAAGATGAGAGGTCTAAACTTGATGTGAAAATATGACAGTGCATATTTATTGGTTATGGACAGGATAAGCTTGGCTATAAATTTTATGATCCGGTTGAAAAGAAACTTGTAAGAAGCAAAGACGTTGTGTTTATGGAAGATCAAACAATAGAGGATATTGAGAAAGCAGTGATGATTTCAGCACCATAGGTTAGTGATAATTTGGTTGATTTAGATCAAGTTCCTCTTACAAATATTCCTACACAGGTTAATGAAGAGCAGTAGGAAGTCAATGTTCCAAATAATGCACATGTTCTTGAACATGTTGAAACATATACTAATATTTGTGAACTAGAGGCTCAATTAGATGTTCCACTGGATGTTCCAGTCCGGAGATCCGTTAAAGACCGACGACCTTCCACCAGGTATTCTGAAGATGAGTATGTATTATTGACTGATGCAGGTGAACTAGAGTACTATGCAGAAGCAATATAAGAGAGTACAAAAGTAATTGGTTCAATGCTATGCTAGATGAGATGCAGTCACTTTATGATAATCATACTTTTGGGTTGGTGAAGTTACCTAAAGGTAAAAGAGCTTTGAAGAACAAGTGGGTATATAGGTTGAAGCAAGATGAACATACTTCACAACCACGGTACAAAGCTAGATTGATTGTTAAGGGATTCGGTCAGAGAAAATGTATTGATTTTGATGATATATTTTCTCCGTTAGTGAAAATATCTTCTATCGGTGTGATACTAGGCTTGGTAGCTACCCTAGATTTGGAAATTGAACAAATGGATGTTAAAACAGCCTTCCTACATGGTGACTTGGAGGAAGAGATATACATGGAACAACCTGAGGGTTTTAAAGAGAAAGGGAAAGAGGATTATACGTGCAAACTGAAGAAAAGTCTCTATGGCCTAAAACAAGCACCGAGGTGGTGGCATAAGAAATTTGCGTCAGCTATGATAGAACAAGGCTATAAGAAGACTTTCTCAGATAATTGTGTGTTTGTCCAAAAATTTTCTGATGATGAGTTTATTATTCTCTTGTTTTATGTTGATGATATGCTGATTGTTGGCATTGTTGGTAGGAATGCTTCAAGAATTGAATTATTGAAAAAAACAGTTGAGCAAGTCTTTTGCCATGAAAGACTTGGGCTTGGCGAAGCAGATTCTTGGTATTAGAATTACCCGAGACAGAGATGTTAAGAAGTTGTTTTTATCGCAAGAGGAATATATTGAGAAGATCATTCAAAAATTTTACATGGATATGGCTAAAGTGGTTAGTACTCCTCTTGTTGCCCACTTTAAGTTAAATATGATGCAAAGTCCTACTACTGATAAAGAGAAGAAAGATATGGAAAGTGTTCCATATGCCTTAGCTGTAAGAAGTTTAATGTATGCGATGGTATGTACACGCCTAGACTTGGCGCACACAGTTGGCATTGTTAGTCGCTATTTGTCAAATTCAGACAGAGAGCACTGGAATGTAGTGAAGTGGATTATGAGGTATCTTCGGGGAATTTCAAATTTGAAACTCAGTTTCGAGACCAGGAAACTTAAGTTAGTTGGATACACAGATTCCGATTTGGCAGGAGATATTGATACTCGTAAATCTACTTCTAGTCATTTGATTTCTTTTGCAGGTGGAGCTGTGTCATGGAAGTCAAGATTGCATAAGTGTGTTGCACTTTCTACAATCGAAGTTGAATTTATTGCAGCGACTGAAGCTAGTAAAGAGATGCTATGGATGAAGAAGTTCTTATAAGAACTTGGGTTCAAGCAAAAGAGGTATGTGCTATTTGTGATAATCAAAACGCAATTCATCTTGGTAAGAATTCATCTTTTCATTCTAGATCGAAACATATTGATGTTAGATATCACTGGATAAGGGATGTTCTAGATGAAAAGTTGTTGGAACTTGAGAAAATTCATACGGATCATAATGGCTCTACTATGATGATGAAGACTCTACCTAGAAAAAAGCTTGAACATTGCCAATTGATAGTAGGGATGGTGAATCCCTCCACATTGTCGTGAGGAGGAGATTTGTTCGTTGGGTTCACTCCTATGTGGAGGAAGCCCAATGAGTTACAACCCCAAAAAAGGGCTTGAGCCCATATGATAAGTTTTATGAGGAAATAGGGTCTTTCACTATCTATATAAAGTGATAGCCGCAAAAGGAAATAGTAACAAGAGAAAAAGAGAAAGTAGAAAATCCGGGGTTTGAGGCAATATCTGATTTATATCAAGCTAGCATCAGAGGTCGATTCGTGGTCCGATTGAGTTGAAATTTTGTCAGCATGTTCGAGGCACAAATTTCTCAAATCTGAACAATTTGATTTTCGTCTGAAACTCCCCACGTCAGGTTTTTCATGGATTGATCAAAACCTGCATTTTTTTATCAAATTTATCATTGATATCTTGTGAAATTCATGTGTATTGCTAAGAATTATGTTCTTGAGGTCTTTGTTGCTATGTACCTCTAGTATTTGCTAGAGAAGAACAATTTTGTTGATAGTGAAGATTTTCGGATGGACTCCAGTCCCATGATTTTTGATCTCCTCACATCGATGAGGTTTTCCACGTAAAAAAATCGTCTTGTGTTCGCGTGCTTGGTATTTATTTTACTCTACTATATCAATTCCTATTAGGTTTACATAAGAGGAGAGATTATTTTATTCCGCTGCGTTGATTCGATATTGTTCGAATTGTTATTAGTCTCCCATCATTCCTCTGAGCTCCTTGCTTTGGTTCGCACCTCCAGTTCTTGCTCTCGCTCTTCTCCCATGGCAAAGAAGCTCGTGCACTACGTAGTGGTATCGACATATCTTCTCTCTCTCTCTCTCTCTCTCTCCCTCTCTCTCTCTCTCTCTCTCTCTCTCTCTCTCTCATATGGTTTCTGTCAGTCTATAGTGATGAACGTCGATTGAACGTGAGGCTTACGGTTGTGGTCGTGAAGATCAGCTCTTCCGGGATTGAGATGGCATCGTTTACTCGTCCCTAGCTCATCATTGATCCCTTTTGCAGGTCGACGCATTCACTGAGACCGTGTTCAAGGGGAACCCCGCGGCGGTGTGCTTCCTGGACGAGGATGAAGAGAAGGACGTGGAGTGGCTACAGGCAGTGGCTAGGGAGTTCAACATCTCCATAACTTGCTTCCTGGCTCAAGTAGCTGCCTCGGGGACGGAGGACTCGAGCCCGAGGTTCCGCCTCAGATGGTTCACTCCCATCACTGAGGTGAGTTCCGAATCTCTGTCGGCTTATCGGCATGATGGACTTGCTCGGTACTTTTCTCATCTTATCTCGGACTTGGCATGAATGGAAACGCCTGGATGGTCCCTCCCTCATTGCCCAAAAGCACATGACTGTATATGTTTTTACTTGTTTAGCTTTCCAAAAATTATTGCCTGAATATAGTATTGTTTTCCCCCCGTTCGATTGGAAATCTTTTTGGCAAATTAAAAAATATGGCAAACGAAAATTCATAGCTCAATACAAAAATATGTTAGAAGAAAACGATTAAATGTTGGTGAGTTACTCATATGAGAGTCAGCATTTGAATATTAGTTGGTAATTTTATATAACAAACGTTTTTTTTTTTTTTTTTTTGTCAGAATAATTTGACAAAAGTTGGGAGAAGTTGGGAAGTCACTCTAACGTGGATTGGCAATTTTACACAAGAGTTAGTAAACCCAAACGATTGGTACCTTATGCGAATGAAAATTAGAAAGTGTTACAAACTATTAAAAAACTTTTAGTAATTTCATAAAAGTATGTAGATTACTTATGTGGGAAAAAAAATGTTTCTGGTCATTTTTTGACTTAAAGTTTCTTGGCGCATATTGAGTAATCAATATGGGAAAAAATATCCATATTTTCCGGCACACAATAAATTTATGCTGCTTGGAAAGTCTTCTTTCCCTTTTTTTTTTCAGTAATTAAGCAACAGCGGCAAGAAGATCGGCTCGCTCACATGAGATTAGGCTGTTTAAGTGTATTGGTGGATTCCAGCCTCTTTGAGCGTGGAATATACGCATCGTTCTTCAGTTTTCTGAGTCGTTTATCGATCTGATTGGGATCGAAACAACCGGATAGCTCCCTTTACTCGTCAATATTGAGTTGAATTTTTGCAATTTTCATGCAAATCACTGGATGGTGGCACGTGGATACCATATAAATACGAATCTCCTTTCAGCTTAACCTCTGTGGTCATGGAATGCTAGCTGCTACACACGCCCTTATTACCTCTGGGAAGGTGGATTCAGATACTATCCAATACGTCACCTTGTCAGGAACTCTAACCGCTAAAAGGGTGTCCGAAATCGAGACAGCCGGCGCTTCAACATATCAGAACGGAGATGCACCAGGATTCTTCATCGAATTGGTTTTTCCTGTTGCCCCGATTTCAGAATGCGACAGCGAGAGTGCGTCATCCCTCTCCAGAGTATTCGATGGTGCTTCCATAGTCGAAGTCAAGAAGACGGCAAAAGATGACCTTCTTGTAAATTCCTAACCATGGTCGAATCCTTCAACTTTTGTTTTGTTGCAGCTTACTGAAAACCTCGGTTTCTCTTCATGAAAATGATGCTTTATGGTTTTCAGAGTCCTATTTTCCTTCTTCAGTCATTTCGACCAGGTGATTAATTTTGCTTCTTTTCTTGTCAACTTCGATTGCTTCTCGAAGGTCGTTTTCTCATCAGGAAAAGCAGTTGAAGACTTGCAGCCACAATTCGATAAGATACGAAGTTGTGCAGGAAGGGGCATTATCATAACAGGACTTGCTCTATCGGACTCGGGATTTGATTATGTCAATCGGTTCTTCTGTCCAAAACTTGGGGTGAACGAGGTACTGATGTATCTAATTAATCAGCTGTCAAGTGATGTGCTAGAAGGAATTACCAGCTTCCTAGTTCTTGTTCACTTATTGTTTTGTCCATGATTCATTCATGTATTGACAAGACTGAGATAGCTATCCGGATCAAAGTGCCAAGGCTATCTCATTGTCGATGCACGCCCATGATGCAAAATGCTAACTAACGAACGAATTTTCCAGGATCACGTGTGCGGGAGTGCAAACTGTTTTCTGGCGCCTTATTGGAGCAAAAAGCTCAGAAAAAATGATTTCGTTGTTTATGCTGTAATCTCTCTCTCTCCCTCTCTCCATCCCCACGCCCAGGCGCTTATTTGTGAGCAGTGCATCTGTGGTTGCTCAACTTCTTATTAGTCCATTTAAATAGAATTTCACGCATTTCCCTAATCAGCTTTGTGCATGTGTTGAGTAGGCATCGCCTAGAGGAGGAGTCGTGAACGTGTGCCTGGACAAGCAAAACCAGAGAGTCATGCTGCGTGGGAAAGCTGTAACTGCAATGACAGGTTCTATTCTTGTTTAAAAATTGTCACGCCCCAATCCTCTGAGCACGTGTCCATCCCTCCTTGGTCGATTAATAGCGATGTCTCAAGATGCATCGCTGACCCATTCATTTAATATACGCATGCGGGAGCATATAAATAATCCCCAAGACAATAAAACAATGGGATAGGAAAGTAAAATTCCAAATTTTTCACAATCCGGATAAATCTTTTATAAACAAACTTGTTTATTTACAACAGCAAGCTATTTACAAAATCTATCGGCTTTACAAAAGGTAATGGTTCTATGACCCACTAGCCGAACACATTGCCGATCCTTCGATCTCCACCTCCCCAGACTTTAGGGCTTTCGGTCTTTCATGACCGCCATCTAGGGACCTGAAAATGGTTATTTAATAACCAGCGAGACAACGTATTAGCAAGTTCTACCCCTATGACCCAATTAGTAAACTAATACGCTAACCGGGCTGCCTATGCACGCAAGGGTCAGAGGACTTACCTTGACTTCAAATTCTACCTACATATTAACACAGTTAAATAGGCACCCATCAATCACAACAGATCGAAATATCGATCAATTAACCGAGTCGATTACATGTCAATCGAACTATCTCTTAGTCATTTCAATCAATACCATAAATTCCCCACGATGGAATATCTAGTCGTCGAGCCCACGTGCTTTCTCCAGGATGACGTACCAAGTCTCCGAGCCCACGTGCCTTCTCCAAGACAACTTACCTACTCATCGAGCCACGTAGATTATTCAAGGTGGGATATCTAGTCATCGAGCCCACGTGCATTCTCTAAGACGTTGTATCGAGTCTCCGAGCCCATGTGCATTCTCTAAGACAACCTATTCGCCAAGGTGACATAAACATTGGGCCCACGTGCATTCTCTTAAACACTAGTTTGCTAAGATGATGCATCAAATCACCGAGTCCACGTGTCCCTTTCACGATGTCGTACTCAACACTGGACCCACGTGCATTCTCTAAGGTACTAGTTCACCAAAGTGATGCATCAGATCACCGAGCCACGTGTCCTTTTAGATGCCATACTGAAACGTTAGGCCCACGTACATTCTCTAAGGCACTAGTTTGCCAAAGTGACGTATCAGATCACCAAGCCACGTGCCCTTTTAAATGCCATACTTAATCACCAGTCCACTATCGATACTAGCAACCGATACCCGATTATTCTTCAACCAAATAATCAAAATCAACTTAATAGGAATATATCCTAAATTTCATAATTAAATCAATTCCATACACATTGAAACTCAATTATATAAACGGACTGCACCACGACAATCAGTATGAAATTTTGGTCGTCGACTATCCTAGCCTACTTTCCGAAAAATAATTAATTAATTAAATTAATTTTGAAAATTAATAATTAAATACTAAAACTCCAATTTAGGCGCGTAATGCCTAATTGAAACCCGATAAGGGTCGGGAAAAATCCCAAGATACATTCAATAATTAATAGCACGTCTCTACTTGCTAATTGCACAATTCAATTGTCGAACATGCATCACAATTATCTAATAATCACTAATCTACTCTAATCTAACAACCTAATTGCACTTAATTAAACCTAACCAACCCTTAAGCATAATTAGCAAAAGAAAGCATTAGTGAGTAAAAATCACTTGTGCAAAGTGAAGACCAGAACACTGCGACGGTGGCCGAAACTCGGGTTTGCGGCGGCATCGACGGAAGTTCGGACTGGGCCCAAAAGCCTTGCAAGCCCATAGCAAAAGCTGGGCTTGACTTCAGGCTTGGGCTTGGGCTTGGCTGCGGACTGGGCCTACTTCGCGGGCCCAAGATGGGCTGCACTTGAATGGGCCGAAATCTGCTGGCTTCGTTGGGCCCGTAGACTTCAAGACTGGACTGATCTGCTTTGGGTTGTTGAAGATGGGTTGGACGAACGGCAGAAGGGGATTCAATGGTCTTCAACAAGCTGTTGCAGGCGTGTGAGGCGGTGGAGAAGCGGACGAAAGCAGCTGCTTCGGTGAGGGCTCCGTGCAGCTGATGGTGAAGACGCGGCTGGACCGAATCCGTGGGGGTGTGGGCTTGCGGACGGGGATTTCTCACGGACAGGTGGCCGCAAGGACGGAGGAGCAACGGACGAAGAGCAGCTGGCGCTCGGTGGGGTTTTGTGAGTCAACATTAGGCTGCTTCGGGCGGATGGAAGTTGACCGGCGTGAGGTGTGCTGGCGTCGATTGGAGGATGAAACAGATGGGCGAGATGATGATGGTTCGCGTGATGGAGTGCAGGGGAAATTTGGCCGCTGCTGAGGGATGGAGAGAGAGGGAACTTCGGTTGAGGTGGGGCCTTCACGAGTGAGCTGCAAGGCACGAGAGAGAGATGGATATGTATCGACTAAAAGTCAATAAAAGAAAAGCAAAGTGGAGACCAACGTGCAGGGGATAGTCGGCCAGGAAGGAAGAAGAGACGTGCGGAGGGGGGTTTGTTCGTGCGTGGAGAGAGGGGAAACGTGCGTGGGGTGGGGCTATGTTGACAGGAGGGGGAAGGTGTGCGTGTGTGTGAGGCATGAGTCCAAGGAAATAAAACCAAACTAAGTTAAAATTCTGTTCAACTTCAACACGAGAATAATTGATCATCCAAGGCCAATTTCAATCTCGGTTTGCACAATTGAAGTCCAAAATAAGACGGTCCTTTAATTCCACGAATTTTCTTTGAAAACGACTTTTATTTCATTTTTTTCAGCATCCGATTTTCTAAACAAACAAATCCGGTTGAGGTCTAATTTGAATGCAGAAAAAGCCCAAACAACTTCCATTCACCGATTCACTGACACCAGATGCCAAAAGTCTCTTTAAATTGGCCAATCCGAATTTCCGTTCGTTTTTTGAATCGTCCGCAACGATTTTTCGGAAAAATCCCGAACTCGCCGGAACTTCCTCAAAAGGTGAGTCGACGTTCCTAGATTGACTCATGGCATGACAAGACTTCCAATTTCTGAAATTTAATTCAAATTCGCGGTTATTTCAATCAAACACGCTTTTAGTGTGACCTTGCGTACCAGGTAACTTTTAGGAATTTTTTGTGCGGTTGACCCGTGGTCGATTTTCTTCGAACCACAATAAACCCATTCAACACATTGGCGACTCTCGGCGGTCGTGAAAATCTCGAGATTTCAAATACGAACAGAGAGTACCCAAAATGATAGAAAATCGGTTTAGTGCTGATCGACGAGAATTTTGCAATCATGTGGAATTACCCACACTTTGATCACCATCTTAGTCGAATCGATCTACCTCCGATCTCTGATCGATTTTTAATTGTGCCGTAATGACCCTTGCAGATTAGCACGGTCAAGCAATCGATTCCTGGTCGAGCAAACAAGTCTATTGCATTTAAAATCCCCTAATGGCTTCACTAGATAGATCAGTTATCTCATAAGTGGCCATCTCGTAAGAAAAACATTATAGTCACGTTGATGAAAGGCCCGATTTATCTGATTGAAATCAGAACCTAAAAATCAAGATGTTTCAAAAATACTTCGAGCAAGCAAGATTCATCTTGTAAACAAGGCACAGGGCGAGATTGAATAAGTATTCTGATGGCATAAATTCGAGATTGTCAGTTGTTTAATGCTGCAGACCATAGCTGAGATTCTCAGTATCCTTGGAGCTGTAGCCTATGTAGCATAATCAAAGAGACGACCGAACAACCATTTATCTCGCTCTTGCTTTTATGTATTTGAGGGACAGTGCATCAACCACTTTTTCTCGTTTATGTGCTATCTCTGTATTGCTGCTCATACAGATGCCTGGAAGCTACTTCTGATCTCTTTGGTCTTTCCCTCCTTTAACTTAAAAGAGATAATATCCCTCGTTGTTGGTCGAGTTTCTAGGAGAATGTGCACAGGTCAAGACTCGAGTAGTCGAGTCCCATGTCGAAGAACACGAGATGGTCGTGTTGCTTATGACCCTGGTTCACCATTTGAAGGGATCGAATCTCATATCCATTTAGGAACTCGCACGTCGGCTTCTGTAAGCTCTTACCAACTCTCAGCCCCAGGAAAGATGATCACGTGATCCTACGCGAAGAGCCGGTTACTTGTATCAGTTTCCTGTTGACCTTGCATTAGGCCACTCGAATTATGTCAGAGACTTCTAAGAAAGCTCCTGATCCGTCATTTATAACAGTCGCGGCTAGGACAAACATTAAGCGGCAAACCATAATTGACAGTTTCCAAACAACACCGTTGTTCAGGTGCCGACAAAGGAACAAGAACACGGGTTTTTACCAAAAAAAAAAAAAAAGCAAGAACACGGGTTACAGGATCGCTCGATGGCTAAACTATAGCTGGTCCACAACACACGATCCCAAAAAACAATAGCAAGGGTTGATGTCATGGGAAAACATATAGATAAGTAACTAGACAAAAAATTCGTTTGAAAGTAATGCAATATATATTTTCCGCCTATTGAAGGACGAATCTAAAGGGATTTTAGAGCACTTTAATTGATTACAATATGACATTTCTTTTTCATATGATTAGTCTTATTGAAAAAGAACAAACACTTTTTCGATAACTTCCTAAACATGTGTAAAAAACACAAGCGTCAATAACATCACTACTCGTAGATACCATCGATAGGGAAGTCTATTGGTAAAAGGGTCGCATTCTTTTCCACAAGTTCTCAATTCATCAATTCCAGGTATGTCATGAGTGATTTTTTTATTACTATCTCATATGGAAATCTCCAAATTTCCGGCACATTAATGAAAACTAATACCCACTAATACAATAACGAGTGAATTGAATAATTATAACTCTGGTGGAACATTCAATAATGGACGTGGGACCATCATGACATTGCATATTTTGTATAACCACCAGTAACACCAATATGCGACATGGACACGACACAATACGACATGCCAACACATCATTTCTCAAAAAATAGAGAATTCCGACACGTCAAGACACATTATATATTAAATATATATATATATATATATATATATATATACATACACAATAAATTATCATTTTTATGATTTTTTAATCAAATTAATTTAATTCAAATTCACAAATAAATAAATAATAATAAAAGAGCTTAGAATGATATTACGCTAAAAACATTAATCCACAATTTGTTAATATCATTCATTGTTTTAATTTGACAAATTTAACTCTATTCCAATAATTTATAAAACTTGTAGGAAAAAAAAAAAATAATTCACATTTTAGACTCGTATGACAGAGTATGTCGGAAGAGAAAAGAAAAAATAAACTTGGAGAGTATTGCGTATCACAAGAAATGAGAGTTAGAGGAGAAATGAAGACAAGTTTTTCTTCTTTCCCCCTTTATTATTTTTATTATTTTTATTTTTTTATATATTTATATTTTGACCCATCTTTTATTGAAAAAATTAAAAATTGACCTCGTGCATGCTAAAATTCCGAACTTGCATGTCAAAATTTCGGACTCAAGTATTAGAAAGTATCGGAAGAATTGATCAGGTGTTGGAATTACGTGTCGGAGTTCTGAACTCACACGTCAGAATTTCGAATTCGAATAACGAAGAGTGTTGAGAAAGTTGATCAGATATCAGATTTTTCTACACGTATTGATCAAATGTAGAAAAGTGTCGAACATGTGTCCTATCTGACATGACACAAAGACTTCTTGGAAGTGCCGATGCTTCCTAGCCTATGATAGATGTGCTGGTTACTTTTGACTTGTCAAGAAATAAACAGAACTTTTAAATGATGCTTAGAATGAGGTACGAAAAACAGCGAAGGCCGGCAAAGTAGACAAAGATATGTTCCGTACGGATCAGGGGCAGACCTGCCCCGAACGATTTATAAGGAGCTGGACCATCGCGTTCTTCTCCAATAGACGTGGCCTGACTTCATTTTGCTTCTTCTCCATTAGCTCTCTCTCTCTCTCTCTGTCTCTCCCTCTCTCTCTCCCTCTCCGTCCCCCTCTATGGAAAAGAAGCTCGTGCAGTACTCGGTGGTATCAATACAGCCTCTTTCTCTTCCGTTTCATTCCCCTACCAGAGATGGAGATCTCTTGCAGAAACTTCCTTGAAATCTTCTGCATTGACCGACATGGGCTTGTGCGTGGTGTTGTTTTTGTAGGTGGACGCATTCACCGACACGGCCTTCAAGGGGAACCCGGCGGCAGTGTGTATCTTGGAAGAAGAGAGGGACGAAGAGTGGCTGCAGGAGGTAGCCAGGGAGTTCAACTTCTCAGAGACCTGTTACCTGACCAGTGCCTCGGGCTCAGGACTCCCCGGCTCGAACAACGGGGGATCGAGCCCATGGTTTCGGCTCAGGTGGTTCATTCCAGTTGAGGGGTGAGTGAGTTTCGGAATTCCATGTTCCCAGCGTTGCTTGCTTTAATTCGGCAAGTGCAGGATATACAGAGCGTGTGGATAATAAATGACTGAAAGCTCTTTCGTCCTCTCCCCACTCGAATTGCTAAACTTTGCTTGCGTGCTTTTTGGTAACTTTCTTTCTTTATCATAGCCAACAGAAATGGCAATTTTTCTGTCAGGGTTAAGTCCAGGTTTTGTTATGATTCTTTTAATTTGTGATAATTCGTGGCTTCTGAGTTCTGCCGTATATAATCAACCATGGACAGCTTGGCGAAGAATTCGTCAACAATTCAAATTCTATTCGTCCTTTGCCATCTGTTGTCATCTCATTACTTTGGATTACCAGTTGATTCGCTAATTGTGCTTGTCTTACATGAAATTATATGCATTACCTGCGTGGAATTATGAATCATGTTGATGTTGTTCGATTGAATTCCAAGTCTGACACCGTGTCTCTGATGTACTTGAGAGATGCCTGCTTCGTCGTCATAATGATTCATCTCCACCAGACTAATTTATGGGGTTGCTCTGATGCCTGCTTTTCGATAGTGGCAGTAAACATCGATGTTGATGATCAATCAGTTTGATGAAGTGTGTCACATTTCAGCATGGAAGAAATGCTACGGGAAACTGGTTGTCATATTATCTAATCACAAACTTGATCCTTCAGGTTCACCTCTGCGGTCATGCGACGCTAGCTGCTGCACACACTCTCTTCACATCTGGGATGGTAGATTCTGACACCATCGAGTTTATGACACTATCCGGAATTCTGACTCCCAAAAGGGCTCCCGAAAGGAAGTCATCCGAAATTTTGAAGGTTCAAGATGGTGATGTGCCTGGGATATGGATTGAATTGGATTTTCCTGTAGTCCCGATAGCTGAAGATGATGCCGAGCGGATTTCATGTGTCTCCAAAGTTCTCAATGGCACTTCCATTGTTGAAATCAAGAAGACAGCAAAGGATGACCATTTCGTAATTCCTCAACTGCGACCTGATCATTTTCTTTTCCCCTTAAATACTGTTTTGACTACATTGAACCCCTTGCTTCCTCTTTGACGCAATCGTTTTCATTCTGTTGATTCCAGGATTTGTACAGCAGCAGCTGGGAATGAGCTGATTTTCATTAGGAAGAGAGTGTTTAATTCCTTCATTTCTACTTTCTTCTGCTTATTTTCGCAGATTGTTATCCCGTCGGGGAAAGAAGTTGAAGAATTTCAGCCCCAGTTTGATGAGATAAAGAGATGTCCTGGGAGGGGTATTATCATCACAGGATCAGCTCAGCCAGACTCGGGATTTGATTTTGTCGATCGATTCTTTGCCCCAAAACTTGGACTGAATGAGGTATTAAAGTTCATACCTTGGAAAGTTTCTTGAAGTATCAATCATAACTAGTTATTCAATTGTCCAATTAGCTGGTCATATGTCGAAAGCTGTGTTCTATCAACCAATTTTATGCTCTTACCGCAAACCTCTGAATGAATGATCTACTTTCCAGGATCCTGTATGTGGCAGTGCACATTGTGCTTTGGCACCTTATTGGAGTGAAAAGCTGGGGAAAAAAGATCTCGTTGCCTATGCTGTACTCTCTCTCTCTCTCTCTCTCTCTCTCTCTCTCTCTGTTCATCCACACACTCTGCCCTTGTGAATGCCCATGTGTTTTGCTTCTCTCGTCTCTCAAATGGTATGTAAATGAATGATTTTCGATGGCCTCATCATTTTCACGTCTTGCAGGCATCGCCCAGAGGTGGAGTAGTGAAGGTGCACTTGGACAAGCAGAACCAGAGAGTGTCATTGTGCGGGAAAGCTGTAACTGTAATGAGGGGCTCTCTTCTTGTTTGAATTTCTAGCACTTCTTCTTGTGATGCAGGCCGCATTGAAGACCAGCTCTCTTGACCAAGAAGATCAGCCCGCATTCAAGCTCGATGAAACCGAGAAGCCGTATCGACATATTGAGTCCATCCCGGAAACTAGAAAGACATCTTGGGAGCCATGAAGACGTTATGCTTTTACTATTTCTCCTAGTTTCAATGCCCTGTCTTTATTTCTCCTAGTTTTAATGTTCTGTCTTTATTTCTCCTAGTTTCAATGCTATGTCTTTATTTCTTTGATGATATAAGCCATCCAATTTCTGGTAGAAGATGAACGACTTTTGATAAATGAAAAAAAAAAAAAACTTTGCTTTGAAGCAAGTATCGTGAACCTTGTAGAGTTCATCCCTTTGAAAACCTAAAAGAGTTTTCACTCTGTCCTTGAAGAGTCGGAGCTTTTGAAATCTGCATCCATGAAGAGTTGCAGTCATCTGTATTGACAAAGATACGACCATTCTCCTGAGCTTGCGCAATGCTGAAATTTCTATTCGTCTTGTTTTCCCGTGTGCGAGTCACTCTCCCAATCCTACTGTTTGAGAATGCCTACCCTTGGCTTGCATCATCTTGTTTTTGAACTTAAAGCATGTGAAAATCACTACATGAGAAGGAATTCAAATAAATGAGCTTATGTCGTGGGTTCCATGGTACCAATTGGTTCGGTTTAAATTAAGCCTACGTCCACTCTTCCACGTTAACAACCTTCTGGTTGGATTTCACTATGAATCGAAAGAGAATTATAGCAGTATAACACTGACTACCCAATAAAGAGATTTCTTTTCCTCTCACTAAGTCACTCCTTAATGTTTTTCTCTTTTTCGAATACACGTATGAGCACTCTCAATGAAGAACAAACGATTTGAAAAGCTTCAAACTTTGGAATTCTAGCTTTTTCATCCTCTTAAATGACTCAAAAAACCTCCTTAAATACTCCTCCATGCCTTTATGACCGTTGGCACTTTCCAGAGAAATTATTCCGATCAACCCGTTAGACAGAATCAATCAAAGAGATCTTGAGCCGTTTGAAGATTGAGATGAAACTCCGATGATCCCGTTGCCCATACAATTAGAATTTTAGTTTCCGTAAGTAGATTCTTTTCAAATAAACTTGTCTTCGAAATTGATTTTACCATTCTGTGATTGATTTCATCAATAAAATCCAAAAAGGTAAGTGAAATTTCCATCCAAAAAACCATATATATCTTGTTCGTACTGAGTCTTTGAGAGAAGAACAATAATCCTGAGTCTGATTATTTCTTCGATCTTCACTTGAGTTCAATCTGGGTCTTTGTCAAAGTAGGGCAGACTTCTAATGTAAGATAGATTTTGATAAAATTCCACAGAAGTCTAGTATTCCTCAAAATGAAAATAATAATAGAAATTTAAAAAAAAAATGTCAACTTCAAAATCTAATAGGAGTTTTCTCAACAATCTTCCACTTTTTTATGGTGACAAAACTTTCATGTAGATTTAAACATTGTAACCTGCAAACCAACACTTTAACAGCACATAATAATTTATAATAAGATAGATTATTACAGAATAACATAGAATGAATAACATAGAATATGCATCCACAAAACACATTAGTCTTAATAGTTTTGCAACAACAAACAATTATAGTTCAAGCACTACAAAAGTTCAAACCACAACCACAAAGTTCAAACCACAAACCAAACAACCAAGTTTAAACAAAACAAGACAAGAACTTTAAATCTGCTCTCATTCTCCCCCTTTTTGTCATCAGCAAAAAGATAAAGTCGGTCATGAATAAAAAGAGTGAACGAAAAGATGATCAGGGTTGTTTTGGAATGCGAACAAGTCGGAAATCCTCAAATGACTGCACAGTCTCCTCAAGCTTATGTAGGCACTAATGGTATACATTCTCCACTTTGGCTATAGTCTGCGAAGCCTGTTGATTCAATGTTTGAACCTAAGTGTCAAGAGATTGTATCTTGCTAGTAAGAAATTCTGAGGTAAATCCTAAAGCAGCATATAACTTCTGAATCTCAAACTCCATGGCATATTGTTATGCCTTTATCTCCAAGATGAGATCTACTATCCTTGGATAGTTTGCTTCTAGTTCGGTTTGGGCACTAGCTTCAGCAAAATGAATCTGTGGAGCATCCAGAAGTGAAGGAACATCAACTTGAATGCGTGTAGTTTGTTGCTTACCCTGACTTGGAGTTTCCTCTTCAATTGGGGCTTCAGGGAAATGAGATGTAAATACATCTTCAGCATCTATAGGAGATGGACTGATACCATCACTAGCAATAGGTGCAACTAAAGGAGTTTTCTCATGTTCTCCCCTTGTTTTGGTGCCTTCGGGTTGAGATAAAATTTCTTCTTATTGCACTTTCTCCTTTCCAGCACAAGATCATTGCTTTGGTTCGGTCTTCTCTTCTTCAGGTGTAGCAATTTCCCTATTTGTCTTAGTTTCCTCCAATTCTAGTATTGTACTAGCGTCTCTTTCGGAGTCTTCATCACCATCCTCCTTTTCTTCAAATTCTTCAGCATCACTTTCTTCTTCTTCTTCTTCTTCTTCTTCTTCTTCTTCTTCTTCTTCTTCCTTTTCACCTTTTTCTTCTTCTGGCTCTTCAGAATCAGCAGACCCTTGAAGATTGCGCAAAGCGATGGCAGATATTGTTAAGTCTTCATCTTCCTCCTCTTCATCCTGCAAAAGGATAGATTTCTTCTTCTTTGATGTCTTCTGGACAACATCATTTCCCTTGTGCTTTTTTGCAGTAACATATCCTTCTTTGATTCTACTAGATGATTCCTTCTTCAAAAGATCCAAGGCTTTAGAAAGATCTTTCGCCTCATCTTGGAAGTCATTTTCATTCCTATTTCCATAGGAGCAAGAGTCTTGATCGAAGTTGAGAAGGTAATTGAATTTGAAAGTGTCTGAACAATCTTGTTATAAAGGCAGAGTAGGGCAGTTGCCCTTTTTTCCTTCATCACTGTTATGTACATGTGCAGAAAGATAGTATGTGGGAGAGAAAAAGGAACTCCATTGCAAATTGCCCACATTATCTTTGCTTCAAATCTCGAAACATCAGTCTTAGAGGCAGCCTTGGGTCTAATGCAATTGATCACTATCTTATGCAGCAGAATGTTTGAAGCAAGCATACGAGAGTAAGTAATACTCTCACTCGAAAATCTGTCTTTCACTAGAAATCTAGTAGCTCGATTGATGGATACATTTATGGGTAGAAAACCACTATGTTCTACACCCAAAATGTCAACCAAAATATCCACATCTACATTAAACACTCTATCACAAACAATAAACTGTATATGAGTTTGATCTAGAAATGACAGATTCGAGTAAAAATATGCCGTTAATTCAAGATAAACTTCATATGTCTCTGCACAGAATTTTTCAAATTGAAGTTTGGCTAACTTTTCCCTCAAGTTAACCTTTATAGAATCCAGAAAGTCAAAGTCTACCGTTCGCGGGTTTATGACCCCTCTGTTCAACATTTGAGCATAAACCTTTTTATGCTCTTTTGAACGAAAAATTTCGTTCTTTCTATAAAGATTCTCTCATCATCATCTTTATTTTCTGACCCAAAATGAGGATTAGAAGGAAAATTCGAAAACTCCTTCTCCGCTATTCCTTTTGGCGCTAGTCCTAACCTTTCCATCGTTCTCAAAAATAGAGTTTCATTTCTGTATCCATGGTCTTTTAGAAAGTTAGTGATAAAGCCCACAAGACTTCCACCCTATTTCAAAAATGTATAATGTTTGAAAAGTACCTCAGGCCTCATTACAGAAATGGGTGTTGTCTCCTATGTAACTTCCTCATCTGTAGAGTGACGAGGAGAACTCCGGGGAGAATCTTCTCCAGTCAAATCAAAATGAGTTGGTCCTTTAGGCATATTGCAAGGGCCATGACTAGTGATGTGAGAAGATTTCCTTTGGAATGACATTGTTGCAAATTTGGAGGACTTCGACGACATGTTCGAGTGGAAGAGAGAAAGAAATTTGCAGAGTGTTTTCTTGATGAAAAAATCGAGAGAGAGAGAGAGAGAGAGAGAGAGAGAGAGAGAGAGAGAGAGAGAGAGAGAGAGAGAGAGAGAGAGAGAGAGAATTATGGTTTGAAAACACTGTGTTCGAAAGAAATAAACTAAAGAATTTAAAGGAATCAAAATGGGGCAAACGAATCGTCACAAAAAGAAATGCCTTTTCATAAAACAATTCAAAAAGAATAACTGCCAAAAAATTTGAAATATATTCCGAAAAATCAGTAATGAAATTGTAATTTCCAAAAATAAAAAAGGCAAGAGATGATTCGGTGATAATCATACTTGTTCAATTTTTATGTGCCAAAAAAAAAATACCTGGATTGGAGAGGTTTCCAAACTCAAGTAACTTCCTTAAGATGAGTTGCCGAGTCTAATCAACTATAGACTTTAGTCGAAGGATGAATGATATTCAACTTGCTATGAATTGATTCAAATAAGCTTTTCTCCAATGGTTTTGTAAAGATATCTGCTAGTTGATTCTTCGAATCAACAAATTGAACATTGATCTCGCCATTTTGTATATAATCTCTTATGAAATGATGACAAATTCCGATGTGCTTTGCTCTTGAGTGAAGAATTGAATTTCCAGTAAGGTTGATAGCACTTGTGTTGTCACCTCTAATTTCCGTATATGATTCTTCTATTCTGAAGTCTTTTAGTTGTTGTCTCATCCACAGAATTTATGAGCAGTAACTTCCAAGAGCAACATATTATGCTTCTACTGTAAAAAGAGCCACGGTACGTTA
The DNA here is from genome assembly GCA_016097545.1 of Eucalyptus victrix. Classification (NCBI taxonomy): domain Eukaryota; kingdom Viridiplantae; phylum Streptophyta; class Magnoliopsida; order Myrtales; family Myrtaceae; genus Eucalyptus; species Eucalyptus victrix. The sequence goes on from CM027837.1 coordinate 34,997,555, forward strand.
CTTCCTTGAGAACCAAGATACCAACATTTATCCCAACAATTGACATGTATCGATGTACTTTTTCTGTCAACTCTACATCTAGCTAGATCAGCATCAAAATAACCAAGTAAAGTAAAGTCTCCTCCATTAGGATACCACAGACCCAGTTTTGGAAAAGTTGCAATATATTTAATGATGCGTTTAACAACACTTAGATGTGATTCTTTAGGATCAGATTGAAATCTAGCACAGATACATACACTAAATAGTATGTCAGGTCTAGAGGCAGTGAGATAAAGAAAAGAACCAATCATACTTCTGTATAGTTTTTGATCTACTTTTTCCTCCTTCGTCCTTGTCGAGCTTTGATGAGCTTAACATGAGAGTTTCTATTTTCTTGCAATTCTCCATCCCAAACTTCTTGATAATATCTTTGGCATATTTCTCCTGGTGAATAAATATTCCTTTCTTTGATTGTCTAACTTGCAATCCCAGAAAGAATGTCAATTCACCCATTATGCTCATTTCAAATTCTTCCTGCATAGATCTTGAAAATTTCTTGCAAAGATTTTCGTTAGAAGATCCAAAGATTATATCATCTACATAAATCTGTACAAGTAGAAAATCTTTTTCTTCTCTTTTTATAAACAAGGTTGTATCAACTTTTCCTTTCTCAAAGCCACTATTTGTTAAAAACTTACTTAACATTTCATACCAAGCTCAAGGTGCCTATTTCAAATCATACAAAGCTTTCTTTAGTTTGTAGACAGAGTCTAGTTTTCTTGGATCTTCAAAGCTTGATGGTCGTTCCACATAAAATTCTTCTTGTATGAATCCATTAAGAAAAGCGTTTTGACGTCCATCTAGAATTGTTGGAAAACTTCTTATTTGTTTTGAAGTTGACAAAACGTTTTCATCAATCTAGTCTGAAGACTTGTAGACTCTATCGCCAAAGTCTGAAGACCTCCAGACTCAAGATTTAAAGTCTACCCTCACTGATAGTTTCTAGACCGATGAAGAAAAGATTTATTCGATGAAGAAGATTTATCCAGATACAAGTACATCTTTAAGGATTTTGTTGTACGGTTGAAGAATATCTCACGGCTAAGATAGCATCTCGTGATCAATTATTCTTATTGAAATCAATTTGAATATTTAGATCCATTGATTGGCAAAGTATACTTGGAAGGTTCTACTTATGAAAACCTAGATCTTGATTGTATGGGCGAGTAGGATTAATAGGCTATCATCACATTCTTTAAATAACTCAAGATCTTTCGAATTGATTCTGTATAACGGATGGACTAAAAGAACTTGTTTGGAAGATGCCAACGGTTATGATGGCATGGAGGAGTATATAAGGAGGACGCTCAAGTTATTCGAGTGTGTGCGTGAAAGAAAAATTCCAAAATCTGAAACTCTTAGTTCTTTGTTGTCACAATTTGTCGAGCTTAAACTGTACTCAAAAGAGAGATCAAATACTTGTGAGACCTTGAGGAAGTGTAGTAAAGTCTCTATACTGTGGAATCAAGGACTTGATACTATAAAATCTCTTTTGTTTCTTAGTGGAATCTAGCCAGTGGGCTATCAGTGTAGGAGAGTGAACGTAGGCTTGGTCTAAGCTGAACCACTATAAACCTTGTATTTCAATTTTCTTTCACTAATCTCTTTACTTAATTTACAGTCTTATATATCAGTTCACAATCTTTTACTTTTTTAGTTTACCGTTTCCATATAAGTTGAATTTAGTTGTTAAGTCTTACAAAAACTTCTTTAGCACCTATTCACCCCCTCTAGGTATTCATACTAGCTTTATCAATTGGTATTAGAGCCTGTGTATTCGATTAATTGAAGTGTTTTTACTTCTAAGTTAAAGAACTATGGCTAGTATGTTGGCTCCAGGTTTGATTGAAGGACAAAGTTACACCAGATTGCCTTATTTCGATGGAAATGAATTCAACATATGGAAAAACAAGATGAAGGCATTCCTAATATCGAAAGATCCTTTGGAATGGGATGTAGTAGAAAAAGGAATTGTTCCTACAGCTACATCAGTTTCAGAAAGGGGAAAAAAAGTTGCAAACGCTGGCGAGATAACTCAAGAAGAAATAACCAAGAGATAAGCTCTTGATGCTAAAGCAATTTACTCCTTATATTGTGCATTTTCTCCTACTAAGTATAATGGAATATCTTCTTATGAAACAGCCAAAAAAGTCTGGGGCAAGCTACACATTACCTATAAAAGAGCTGATTGAGTGAAATAAATAAGGATCAATATTCTACTCGGACAATATGAAGCCTTCAAGATGAAACTAGGAGAATATATTACTAACTTATTTAGTCGTTTTATAGAAATTGTAAATGGTCTAAAGTATCAGGGACAACCAATCTCAAGATCCATGAAGGTTAATAAGTTGCTGCATGGACTCTCCAAAGACTAGAATTACGTGAAGACTTCGATAAGGGAAACACAAAGGATCATGCCACTTTCTATAGACGAATTGGTTGGCACACTTCAGTCCTATAAAGTGAAGCAAATCAATGAAGAAGAAGATTCCAAAGGTAAGAAGTCAATTGCTTTGAGATATAACGATGATTCTGATGTTATAGATTTTGAAGATGATATGGATGATGAAGAGTTAGCTCTTATGATAAAAAGATTCAGGAAACTGAACAAAAAGGGAAAAATATTCAATTGGAAGAAGCAAAGCACTCAAAAGTTTCAAAACAAATCAACTAAGGATGATGAATCCAATAAATAAGTTATCTGTTTTGAATGCAAGAAAAAGGGATACATCAGACCCAACTGTCCCATGTTGAAGAAAAAGAAATGAAAAGCTAAGAAATACATGAAGGCTCTCAAGGCAGAGACATGGAGAGATACAAAATGCGAAGAAAATGATAAAGATTAATGCCAATATTTATCTAATGGAAAAATCATAATCAAACTCCGACTTAGAAATAGATACAGACTCAAACTCAGATAGTGAAATTGAGGTAAGAAATTTAAAAATCCCTACTAAAGTCTTGAAATACATTGATGAACTGTGTCTTAGTCTCAAAACCTCTCTCAAGAGGATTTCCAAGCTAAAAAGGGAGAATTCTACACTGAAGTAATAGGAAATTTTATGGAAAGAAAAGTTTGAAAATTTAGATAAAAATTTTGTTACTTTAGAAGAAAATGCAGAATCTCTTTTAAAAGAAAATACATTTTTGAAAAATGACATTTCAAATATTTCAAAAAGGTTTTCAATAGAATCTGAGAAATTGGAAAAGATTCTTTCAATACAAATACCCTACTTTAACAAATCAAGCTTGGGAAAGACTTCTGAAACTATTCCTCTAATTGATTTTCCAAAAGTGAAAAAAAGAATCAAACAAAGGCCTACAAAAACTTTTTATAGAAATCATTTTCATAAAATATTTGTAAAACCTATTAGTGAAGTGCTCTCAAATGTTCTAAGTGCAACAGCTCAAAACATTTTGAGAAAGAATGTCCTATGGTTTGGAGACCCGTTAAGAAGGAATGAGCAAAGACAGCTTATTGCACTAACTCCTCTGGACCCAAGAAAATATGAGTACCAAAGAAAACTTGAGTTTCTTTTTTAATTGCAGGTCACTATAAAGAAAAAGATTAAATGGTATTTGGATAGTGGTTGTTCAAAGCATATGACTGGAGATTCAAGTTGTTTTATAAAACTTATGCAAGTAAATGGTGGAAAAATCTTTTTTGCGGGAAACAGCAAAGGAAGAATTGTTGGATGTGAAATTATAAAAATTGAAAGTCTCACAATCGACAATGTTTCCTCAGTGAAATGACTCAATTACAATTTGCTTAGCATCAGTCAATTGTGCGACACTGGATTCAAAATCAATTTTCAAGAAGGAATATGTTCGAAAACTAGTAAAGATTTTTCACAATCTTTTACTAGACAAAGACATGGGAACATCTATTTTCTGGATATAAAACTAGAAAAGTCTCAATGTCTAATTTCAATTCAAGATTAAGCAAATCTTTGGCATTGAAAGCTTGGTCATGTCAATATGAAGCAAATTGCCAAGATCTCTTCGAAGAATCTCGTTCAAGGATTGCCCAACTTGAAGTTTCAAAATTTGACTTATGCACACCATGTGTATTGGGAAAACATGTTAAAAGTTCTTTTAAACCATTAAATCAGGTTTCTACTAATCGTGTTTTACAGTTTCTACATATGGATCTCTTTGGGCCAACCAAAACTAGAAGCATAGGCGGAAATAGATATTGTTTAATAATTGTTGATGACTATTCACGATTCACTTGGGTTTACTTTTTGGCAAGTAAGTCCGAAGCATTTTCTTACTTTTCAAAGTTTGCTAAGAAAGTTCAGAACGAGAAAGGATATGTTATTTCAAGCATACGAACAAACCATGGAGGTGAGTTTGAAAATAAAGACTTTGCAAAATTTTGTGATGAATCAAGTTTTCAGCATGTTTTTTCTACACTCTAGAACAGAATTGAGTTATGGAAAGAAAGAATAGATCTTTACAAGAGATGGCAAAAACTCTTTTAATAGAAAATAGTATTTCCTCTCATTTTGGGCTAAAGTAGTGTCTACAGCATGTTATATTATTAACAGAGTCTTTTTAAGGCCTATTCTGGAGAAAACTCCTTATGAATTATTCAAAGGAAAGAAACCAATTGTTCTTACTTTCATGTATTTGGTTGCAAATGTTTTGTTTTGAAAAATGCAAATGATCGAACCGGTAAGTTTGAAAAGAAATCAGACGAATGAATCTTCCTTGGATATTTAACCACCAGCAAAGCCTATAGAGTATTCAACAAAAAGACTTAGTCTATGGAAGAATCTATGAATGTCAAATTCCAAGACTCTTTGCAAAATCAACTGATTCAAACTCATCCAGAAGATTCTGAACTTGCTCCAATCTCTACAAAGTCTACCTCTCCTAAAGCAGCTGAGACCTCTAAAAATCAGCAAATGGAAGTTGAAGAATCAACTAAAATAGAAGAATAGCTTCCTACCAGACCATCAAGTAACTGGAAGCACAAATCTAGTCATCCCAAATAACTCATCATTGGTAATATTGATGAAGGGATTCACACCAAATCCAAAATGCAAGAAGAGTCTAGCACCGTGGCATTTATTTCTGAAATATAACCTAAAAGCATAGAAAAAACTTTAACTGACGAAAGCTGGATTGAAGCAATGCAAGAAGAACTCAGACAGTTCAGCACTAAGGATGTATGGGAGTTAACTCATAAACCAAAAGTAAATCCATTATTGGAGCTAAATGGTTTTTAGGAACAAGTTGGATGAAAAAGAAAAGTGATTAGGAACAAAGCAAGACTCGTGGCCAAAGAATATATGCAAGAAGAATGGATATATTATGATGAAACATATGCTCCAGTAGTTAGGTCAAAAGCAATTAGATTATTACTTGCTTTTGCCTATTATAAAAATTTCAAGTTATTTCAAATGGACGTCAAGAGTGCATTCCTAAATGGATTTATCCAAAAAAAAAAAAGTCTATGTGGAATAACCTCCTAGATTTAAAGATCCAAAGAGACCAGACTCAGTATTCAGACTGAAAAAAAAAAAACTCTCTATAGTTTAAAACAAGCACCTCGAGCTTAGTACGACAGGTTAAGTAAGTTTTTAATGCAAAATGATTTAGTCAAAAGAAAAGTTGATACTACCTTGTTTATTAAAAGGGAAGGTAAAGACTTTCTACTTATTCAAATTTATGTTGATGATATTATATTTGGATCGCCTAATGAAAACTTGTGCAAGAAGTTTTCTAAGTCTATGTAGGTTGAATTTGAGATAAGCATGATGGGTGAATTATCCTTCTTTCTCGGATTACATGTAAAACAATTGAATGAAGGAATCTTCATTTACCAAGAAAAATATGCGAAATAACTTGTTAAAAAGTTAGGATTGGAGAATTGTAAAAAGACTGAGATACCAATGTTTAGTTCTTCGAAGCTGGATAAAGGTAAAGGAGGAAAGAAAGTTGACCATAAACTTTACGAGAGTATTATTGGTTCACTTCTTTATCTTACTGTTTCTAGACCTGACATTTTGTTTAGTGTTTACATTTGTGATAGATTTCAATCTGATCCAAAAGAGTCTCATCAAAGCGTCGCAAAACGCATCATCAAATACTTTGCAACTACTTCAAGTTTAGGTTTGTGGTATCCCAAAGAATGAGCTTTATCCTTCTTGGATATTTAGATGCAAATTTAGCAGGTTGCAAAGTTGATAGAAAGAGTACATCTAGTACATGCCAAGTGCTGGGAAAAAAGTTAGTATCTTGGTTCTCAAGGAAGCAAAGCACTATAGCTCTTTCAATAGCAAAAGTAGAGTATGTGGCTCTTGGAAATTGTTGTTCTCAAATCTTATGGATAAAACAATAGCTGAGAGACTTTTGAATCAAAGACTCTTGCACTGAGATCAAATGTGACAACACCAGCATAATCAACCTCACAAAGAATCCAATTCTTTATTCAAGAGCAAAGCATATAGAGATTTGACATCACTTTATTATAGATCATGTTCAAAATGGAGAAGCTATGATTCTATTCATTGACTCAAAGAATCAACTGGCGAACATATTTACAAAGCCTTTGGAGAAAAGCCTATTTGAGTTTATTCGCACTAGACTGAACATCATATCTCTTATCCAGTTAAGTCTGGATGTGCTCAAGACTCAAAGGTAAAATATGAAGGTATTCAAACTTAGAAGACCAAGAGTTACGACTGTAAGTTGCTTCTATTCCAATATTTTAAACTTGAAAAGGTACGGTTAATTATCAATTGCTAATTGATTAAAATTATCTTTCCAAGTTTTTCATTTTCAAAAAGGCAGTTATCAATTTTGAAAAGATGGTTATTTTCAAAAAGGGAAATTATTCATTTTGAAAATGTATTTTTATTTTTCCTTTTACAACATTTCATTTATCTCACTTCACTTGCTTTATATAGTGCCAAGACTCGTCTTCTTCGTTTTTACACTAAAACCCTAGAGTACAAAATTCCTATTTACTTTCACTTTCACTCTCAATCTGTCTAAAAGTTTTCACCTTTTTCATGCAAGTTGGTGAATTCCTCCCTTGAAACGACAATGTCTTCAAGAAAGTTTTCAAGGATTGCAAGCAGGGGACCACGACATATGCCCAAGGGTCCTACACATTTTGTCTTAACCAAAGAAGAAGATTCTTCTCCACCACTGTGTCCGAGTCAACAACAACCTTTTCAGCAACATCAATCTTCTCTACCAACTCAACCAAACAATGAAGTTATGAAGAGGCTGAACCTGTAAGAACGCTAACTCCCAAGGTTGCTTTCAAACTTTACTCTAATATGAAGAAAGGAGAAACGCCGATGTCTTTAATCAATGAATTCTTAAGAGATAGAGGATACAAGAATGAAACCATGTTCTTGTGGGAGTTGGAAAGGTTAGGAGTTGTAGAGAAATGAACGGTTGAAAGAAATTTTGAGAATTTCCCGAGTGATCCATTCTATGGCACTACAAATCAACCACAAGTTCTGGATGACGATAAACGGATGTTTACTCATTTTCAGCCTAGAATGGGAGTGGCTGCAAATATTGCAAATGGTTCCAATCTGTTTAAACCAAAGAATCACAAGAGGGTTTATTCGAATCTTATGAAGAGAGGGTTATGAACCCTAAGACTATTGACTTTGATTTCCTTGATTCGATAAAAGTCAATCTGCGAGAGAAGTTTGTTCTACTGCAATTAAAATAGTTCTATTTTGGATCCCTTGCTACTTATCCAAAACTCACCACGTACCTTTACTCGAACTTTTCTTTCTTGGATGCAAATAGTTTTACTTTACTGTGAATAATAAGGAATTTTTTGTGGATATAGACACGTTGGTTGACATAATTGGGGTGGAAAGAACAAGTTTTCAACCAATTAGCATGTCTATTACTCATGCTACTCTGTCATTGGTGAGAGATAGGGATGTTGAAGGCAAGATTTTCTACACAAGGATGAGTGCCTCAAACATCTTACTACACAAGATTGTGATCAACTACCTTCGTCCTAAGTCGACATCCAAGACTAATGTCTCTCGATCTGAAGCGACATTGATGTGTGCCATCAATACTGGATTTAAATTCTCTCTACCTCACACCATCTTGTTCCATATTTACCGAACTATAATGAAAGATAAGGACAACTCCCTTATCCTGCTCTTATCATGCATTTATTCGGACACTTTAAAATTCACATCTCTGCACCATTATGTTTGACAACTATTTCTCCAATGGTGATTGGTTTCAAAATGGTCATAAAGATGCGCTTGAAAGAGCTAAACAAAGTGTTGAAGTGTATGAAGGAGAAGTCTCCCGTCAAAGCAAAACAAGACTCTACAGCGAAGAGGAAAGGCAAGGAGCCCATGGTTGCTCCAGCAAAGAAGAAAAGAACTCTCATCTTGCAAGATAAAGAAGATGAGGATGAAATGACTCTTTCAACCTTAAGAAACTTAAAGAGTTTTGTCAGCTTTCATGAGACAAGAGAAGAGCCAGAAGAAGGAGGAAAAGAGCGAGAAGAGACAGAGAAGGAAGATGAAGAACAGAGGAGCACAAAGGAAGAAAGAAGAGAAGAGGAAGAGAGAGAAGGAGAACAAGATTAGGGTCAAGAAGACTCTTTCAAGCCAATTTTGGTTGTCTCCTTGTCTAGTGATTCTGAGATGGTAGGAACTGAAACTGTTGACACTCATCACTCTGAACCAAAAGCTTCAACAAAAACAAAGGATCACCATACTTCAAGATCAACCAATAACTGGAAGCATAAGTCTAGTCATCCTAAGGAACTCATCATTAGAAACATTAATGAAGGAATTCACACCAAATCTAAAAGGTGAGAAGAGTCTAGTGCTTTAGCACTTGTTTATGAAACTGAACCTAAAAGTTTAGAAGGAGCCCATGGTTGCTCCAGCAAAAAAGAAAAGAACTCTCATCTTACAAGATGAAGAAGATGATGATGAAATGACTCTTTCATCCTTAAGAAACTTAAAGAGTTTTGTCAGCTTTCATGAGACAAGAGAAGAGCCAGAAGAAGGTAAAGAGCGAGAAGAGACAGAGAAGGAAGATGAAGAACAAAGGAGGACAGAGGAAGAAAGAATAGAAGAGGAAGAGAGAGAAGGAGAACAAGATTAGGGTCAAGAAGACTCTTTCGAGTCAACTTTGGCTATCTCCTTGTCTAGTGATTCTGAGATGGCAGGAACTGGAACCATTGACGCTCATCACTCTAAACAAGAAGCTTCAACGGAAACAAAGGATCAACAAACTTCAAGATCAACCAGCAACTTGAAACATAAGTCTAGTCATCCTAAGGAACTCATCATTGGCAACATTAATGAAGGAATTCACACCAAATCCAAAAGGCAAGAAGAGTCTAGTGCTTTAGCACTTGTTTCTAAAACGGAACCCAAAAGCATAGAAGAAGCCTTGGTTGATGAAAGCTGGATTGAAGCCATACAAAAAAACTCAGACAGTTTAGCATCAATAATGTTTGGGAATTTATTCCTAAACCCAAAGATAAGTCTATTATTGAAACTAAATGGTTTTCAAGAACAAGATGGACGAGAAAGGAAGAGTGATAAAAAACAAAGCAAGACTCGTGGCCAAAAGATATATGCAAGAAGAAGGGATAAACTATTATGAGACCTATGCACCAACAACGAGGTTATAAGCAATTAGAATATTACTTGCTTTTGCTTGCTACAAAGATTTCAGGTTATTCCAAATGGATGTAAAAAGTGTATTTCTAAATGGATTTATCCAAGAAAAAGTTTATGTGGAACAACCTCATGGATTTGAAGATCCAAGAAAGCCAGAGTCAGTCTTCAGATTGAAAAAGGCTCTTTATGGATTAAAGCAAGCACTTTGGGCTTGGTATGACAATGTTTGCATTTGTGCTAGATTTCAATCGGATCCTAAAGAATCTCATCTAAGTGTTGCAAAATGCATCATCCAATACATTGCAACTACTTCAAAGCTAAGTCTGTGGTATCCTAAAAAAGAAGACTTTACTCTCCTTGGATATTCATACGCAAATTTAGCAGGATGCAGAGTTGATAGAAAAAGTACTTCTGGTACTTGTCAACTGCTAAGCAACAAGCTAGTTTCATGGTTCTCAAGAAAGCAAAGTATAATAGCTCTTTCAACAGCTAAAACAAAATATGTGGCTCTTGGGAGTTGTTGTTCTCAAATACTTTGGATAAGGCAATAGCTAAGAGACTTTGGAATTGAAGAATCTTGCATCGAGATCAAATATAATAACACCGATGCAATTAATCTTACAAAGAATCCAATTCTTCATTCAAAAGCAAAGCACATATAAATTCGACATCATTTCATTAAAATCATGTTTAGCATGGAGAAGTTAAGATTTAGTTCATTGACTCGAAGAATCAGTTGGCAGACATATTTACAAAGCCATTGGAGAAAAGCTTATTTGAGTCTATTTGCACCAAACTGAATATTATATCTTCTTTTGATTAAAGTCTAAAGGTGATTAGACTTAGAGCAACCAAAAATTACGACTGTAAGTTAATTCCTTTTCAACATAATCAATCTAGCTTGCAAATGATGTTTTTGAAAAGGTAAGTTTACTTTTTAATCACTAATTATTTATTGTATTTTTAGAAATTGTCTTTTCCGAGTTTTTTGAATTTATGGCATTTTTGATTTTCAAAAAGGTAATTTTTACTTTCCTTTGTGACAATTCATATACTCCATTTCATTTACTTATATACTGTAAAGTTTCTTCTTCTTCATTTTCACTCTCAAACCCTAGAATACAAAACTTCACTTTCTCACAACTTTCTCTCTAGTTTATTCCAAAAAGTTTTCACCTTTTGTCCGCAATTGAGTTTGAGGAATCTCCCAAAGAACATGACAATGTCTTCTCAAATGAAGTCTTCTAGAATTGCAAGCAAGGGACTACAACGTATGCATGAGGGTCCTATGCACTTTGATATGACCGAGAAAGAAGACTCCCCTTAGTAGCAGTGGCAAAATCAACAACATTCTCAACAGCATCACTCTTCATAGCAAGAGACTCAAAATTCTTCACAACAACATGCTGAAGAAGAGATCATTGTAAACGCTGAACCTATAAGAACTCTAAAGCCTGAATTTTGTTTAAACTCTACTCTAAGTTAAAGGAGGGAGGTTGTCATGACTTTCATTGATGAGTTTTTGAGCGAGAGAGGGTACAAAAATGAGACTCATTTTCTAAAGACAATGGAAAGTATCGGGATTGCCTGCTGGTACGGCAACAAGGGCTTTTGCAAATTTTCCAAGTGATCCACGGTTTGGATCCTTCAATCAACCTAAAGGGAAAGATGATGATGAAAGAATGTACACCCACTTTCAACCTAGGATGGGTGTTGCGGCAAATGTTCGTTGTGAAAGGACGGTCCTTTTTCGTTCTAAGGACCACAAGAGGACTTATTCTAAACTTCTAAAGCAAGGGGTAATGAACCCTAGAAGTGTGGATTTTGACTTTCTTGATTCGTTAAACGTAAAACTGAGGGAGAAGTTTGCACTCCTTCAACTCGAAAATTTTTGCTCTGAGACAACTGTTGCTCATCCAGAACTTACGACTTACTTCTATTCAAATCTATCCTTTTTAAATGCAAATAGATTCTATTTTACTGTTAGAGACAAAGAATTTGTGGTCGATATGGACACTCTGGCTGATGTGATTGGGGTGGAAAGAGGAAGATTCCAACCAATTAGTGTGTTTGTTGGTCATGCAACTTTGGAGCTTGTTTGGGACGGGATTGTTGAAGGTAGAATTTCTTACACTGGGATGATTGCCTCAAATATTTTGCTTCAAAAGATTATGATCAATTGTCTCAGACCCAAATCCACCTCAAAGACGGATGTCTCCAACTCTGAAGCGAAGCTGATGTATGCAATCAACATCGGATTCAAGTTCTCTCTGCCTCACACTATTCTTATGCACATGTATAGGATAGTGGTGAAAGACAAGGGGCAACTTCCTTATCATGCTCTTGTTACTCGCTTATTCAGACATTTCAATATTCAGCCTCCTAAAATTTTGTGTGTTCGAACCATTACTCCAATGGTAGTGAGACTGAAGATGGTTTCCAAGATGTGTCTAAAGGAGCTTAACAAAGTTTTGAAGAGCATTAAGGAGAAAACCCCTGTCAAGGCTCGACATGACTTTGCAATAGGAAAAAGAAAAGGCAAAGAGCCCATAAGCAAACCTATCAAGAAGCGGAGAGCCCTCATCTTGCAGGATGAAGAGGATGAGGACGACATCACTCTCTCTACCTTTGCCTTACGAAATTTATAGAGTTATGTCAGCTTTAAAAGGCAAGAGAACACAAAGAACAAAGGAAGAGAAGAGACAAAGAGGAGAGATGAAGAAAGAGAAGCAATGAGAGCAAAGGAAAAAGAGAGAGGAATAGAACAAGATGAAGAAGAGGGTCAAGATGATTCTCTTGAACCTGCTTTTGGAGAAGAAGGAAAAGAACAACATCACCTTGGTGCTGAAGAAGATCAAGAACAAGAAAAAGAATACTTTTCTCCATATGAGGGCCTAGAAATAGGGGGAGCTACTAATAAATGAGGTATTTATTCACCTATCTTCACTAGTGATGTTAGCATATCTCCCACAAATCTAGAGGATATGTATGCCTCTCAATATCTTGAAGCAGACCCTAAGGCATCCTCTCCATGTCCTAGTGATCGAACAACTAATGTTCCCTCACATCTCAAAACTCCTAGAATTGATTCGGCTGGACCCAGTGCTACATCGAAACCAATAGCAAAATTTTCAAAGACTGCTAGATCTTATTTTTGGATTTGAAGGGTTAGCAATATGGATTCAAGTTGGAGATGAAGAACATGATGATAGTTTTCAAGTCAACTTCATACTCTTGGCAAGAGCAGCTACAAGCCCTGAAGAATCAAGTGCAGGATAATGCAAAGGGTAAGGATATTCAGGAGGTGAAGGAGACTCTGAAGAACCTGGAGAAGACTGTCAAATCTATAGGGGATTTCCAGATCGTTCGCATCCCCAAGCAGCCCTGATTTTACCAAACTCTTTTTCAAATTTTTCTCCACTTTTTGCTGTTGACAAAAAGGGGGAGAGTTTATTCAAATTTGGCTTGATATTTTTTATGACATTTTTGTTTGGTTTTAGACTCTTTATTTTTTACTATGGACTATTGTTAGAATGTGAATCTTTTTATGCTTGCAGTATCTAATTTCGTGATATAGATTGTGGCTGGATAAGATATTTACTTTACAAGTCTAACATGTTTTCTGTGGTTGCGGAATCAAAATCATCTAAGTCCTAATCATCTTATTTAAAATATCACGTTTTGTTTAAGTATTGTTTTGCAGGTCAAAATTTTCAAATCTGCAAGAAAGTTTTGTCATCATAAAAAAAGGGGGAGATTGTTAGAGAAAACTCATTTATTGTTTTAAAATCGATAAAACATTTTCCAAAAGTCTAATCTGAAGGCTTACAGATGCAAGTGTTATAGTCTGAAGAAATCCAAACTCTACTGTCAAAGTTTGAAGACCGTTAGACTTTAATCTTAAAGTCTACCCTCACTGATAGATTTTCAAACCGACGAGTAAAGACTTATCCAGATGCGAGTTTATCTTCAAGGATTTGGTTCATTTGGTTTATGGAAAATCTTACGGCTGGATATAGCACCTTATGATCAATTATTCTTATTGAAATCAATTCGGATAATCAGATCTCTTGGAAGGCAAAGTATACTTGGAAGGTTCTACTTATGGAAACCAAAATCTTGATTGTATGGGCGAGTGGGATTGATGGGCTATCATCACATTCCTTAAACAACTCGAGATCTCCTTGATTGATTCTATCTAACAAGTAGATTAGAAGAACTTATTTGGAAAGTGCTAATGATTATAGAGCCATAAAGGAATATATAAGGAAAACTCTCAAGTTATTCGAGTGTATGCGTGAAAGAAAATTTTGAAAATATAAAACTTCCCAATTTTTTGCTATTTCAATCGTTGAACTTTATTTGTACTCAAAAGAGAGAGCGAACACTTATGAGACTTTGGACGACTGTAGTAGAGGTTCTATATGTAAAGTCAATGATGTGAGACTGTAAAATCTCTTTTGTTTCATAGTAATCCAGCCAGTGGACTGTCAGCGCGGGAGACTAGACGTAGGCTTGATCTAAGCCGAACCACTATAAACATTATGTTTTTATTCTCTCTCCCTGCATCTCCTTATTTTAATTCATAGCTTTATATAACTCTTTATAGCTAATTACATCCTTAGTTTATTATCTTCCAATAGCAATTTACTAAGTCTTACGAAAATTTCTTTCAAACAACTATTAACCCCTATAGGTGTTAGTACTAGCCCTTTCAGATAAGCACTGCAACACCCTCACCCAATGCCAACAAGGGTTGTTGGCCCTCGATCAAAAAAGAAAAAGAAAAAAAGGTAAAGTAAAATAATAATAATAATAATAATAATAATAATAATAATAATAATAAAATAATAATAAAAAAAACCCATAAAAACTATAAAACAAAAAATCAAAAAAAATATGAAAATATTATTTAAAAATGTTTAGGTCTGTGCTAACCGTGCTATATAGGATGACTAGTGTCCATGTTAGTAATTCCCTATCAAAATTAACTGAATGAACTTAATTGACAAAACTTAAAAAAATTTAAAACTAAATTAATATTATTGAAGGTTTATGATTGAATTGACACAAACGTAATAGATTTATAACATTTTTTTATAAGTGTCCCGTATAAAAACAGTCACATTTAAAACACATTACGTGCTATTGCACGAATTGCAGGGTTGCTTCTCTCATGATTTCCCGAATAGTGACTAAGACAAAAATCACAGGCATGCTGTTTAGATTTAGGAAATCAAGGCATGTTTGGAAATGGATTGGGTTAACGAGCGCCGAAAGGCGCTTGCTAAAAACCAAAAGATGTAGAAAGAGCAACTGTCGATGCACATTAGAAAACTTAATCGATATTTCTTTTTTGTTTTTGCCGAACCAAGAGGACAAGGAGGGGCGAGTAGAGGTGACTATGCCCTCTTGATGTTACCTTAAGAAAGTATCGCACCCATCACAAAATGTTCAATTTAGGTGAGGACGAACCTCTGCTACTCAACACTATAAAGGTAGGCAACCAAGGACCAGGACACCACCGTAGTACTAGAAGCCCACAGCCCATTCCCAAGCCAAGTCAGAAGAATAATCGACACGATCAAGGTCACTGGATATGGGAATACAATCACGAGACCAACTTGAATACATCCGATGGGATAATTAATACTTCTTATCATACAAGGTTGATCTTTCAGTTTCCACATAAACAGAGTAGGTGATGAACAAACTTCGCAAATCATATAGCATATGAAATTACCGGGGCAAAGGACTCTTGAATTGCACTAATGTCATACGGGACCTAGAAATGATGGATTAAATACAAAAAATGTTGGATATTCTAAGACATCTTATTAAAACTTACTTATCAAGTGATGTAGCAAGTATTAATTAGATAATAAGGAATAGGATTATATTATATTACATTATTAGTTTCTTTCAATACACAATTGATAATTGTCAAATCACTCACTAAAAGTAAGTTCAGTGTTTGGTACATTTACTTTGCTTAATAAATAATGTAGTTTATTTCTAGTGTGTCTCGGTCAATCCAGATAGACACATTTTTTTTTTAAAAAAAAAGTCTTTAACCTTAAAGCTCTCTTTCATTCATTGAACCCCCATCAACCGAAATTTAAAGGTTACTTCTCTGGCAAAAATTGGTAGAAAGAGTAAAGACAAGAAGAAGAATAAAGGGAAGCACACTATATTATTTAATGATAACTATTAAATTAATATCTCAAAATTGAGCCATGTATGAGACCCCATCCAATTAGAGGATGTAGACCGCTCTGTATTAGATGAGGGATAAGAGAAAGGGTCCTAATTGGACTTTGATTTTTCTTGCCTTTCTTTCAAAAGATAATCTTGAATTTACTTGGGCGGTGGAGTCAAATAAAGAAGAGAACTTAAACAAGAAAAGTTGTTGGCGACTTATTACTCAAGGGTTTGACCGATCAAGGCTTGAAATTTTTCATATAGTAAAAGAGTAGAGAGAGAGTAGTGGGTTAAAGGGTTTCTTGAGGTGAAAGGATTTTTTTTTTTTTAAGAGAAAAGAAAAATAGAAGGACGTGAGTTTTGCTTTTATTGTCTCCGCCGGCCATAGCCACACAATACAGTAGGGGATTTCTTTGAGCTGCTCATAAGGAAGTTTCCAATGGTGATTTGTGCCAATGATATGGCGTTTTCTTTGTGAAAACGTAAGTATTTTGAGCAGTGAGATAATTCTATGTGAGGCTAAAGATTATGGGTTTGGATATAATTTAGGTATAGGAAACACTCAAGTGAAGTGTGTGAGTAATTGTAACTCTATACTTGTCCGATTGATTCGTGGATTATTTACTACTCCTTGTGAAATAGGTACCAAAACACTTGAACTGAATCACGTAAATCTCTCAATTAGTGGTCTTCTTCCTCCCACCATTTTACTTCAAGTTGCTCAACTTTTTTGCGAATCAATGGTCTTCTTCCTCCCAGGCTTTCTCATTCTTCTTCTAGATTTTCATTTTTTTATTCAAGCCCTTATCTTTTATCATTAAAAAAAAAAAAAGCACTTGTTTTGCTTTTCAAGATTATGTTGGCCAAATAGGATGTGACATGGGATGCTAGCAAGACACTTAACAGTATTTAAACAGCAACTTTAGGATAGGATGAACTAGAAATAAAAACATAATATTTAGGGATCTTAGTGCTTACAATAAAATGTTAAAAGATCTTATTGAACAATTTAAAACATTTTAAAAGCCTCCGATGCCTTTATTCCTCTCTTTTAACATAAACATAATATGAATATTTTTTTGATTTTTTAATGATCAAATCGAATAAATTTGAAATTCAAGGTCAACATCGATAAAGTAGACAAAATTTTAGATGTCAAATTGCATATACAACAAAAATTCAGTGTCCTCACACGAAAGAAAGGAGTCATCCTTGTCCCAAGTTGTCTTGTCACTAGTTAGAACATACCTTGGTCGACTGGGCTCCACAATTATAAGAATCAGATGCACGGTTGCTACACAGTACACGTCTCATCCCTTATTTGAGTTAAAATGCCTAGGGATTCCTAACATACGTCGGGACAAATTAGTAAGATAGAGGAAAGTAAAGTAGTACGCGCAGGTACAGTAACCACGTGGGCCGAAAAAAGAAAAAATAAAAAAGAAAGGAAAAAATGAAAAATAAAATAAAAATGTTTAAAAATTTAAAAGAAACAAAAAAAAGCACGTGTTTCTAGTAACCACGTGGGCGGTCCGCGGTGGTTGTTTGGCTTCCCGTCATTTAACCACGTGGGCGCTGTTGTTTTTCTCGTTTAGCCTCGATTGGCAAGAGAGACTATCGCCTGTTGCGAGTACACGTGAGCCCAATTCACATGCGCCGTCGATCCACTGAAGCCAGATTCACATGGACCCCACCTGATCTACGGTGGGCCCGCGGTTGGCTCGCTGGGAGGACCCATGCAAGGCGTCCCCACCATCACAGCGGGGAGGCTGGAGGTTGACTTTCAGCTGGGACTCGGTGTTGGCCGATCTTTCGATCTTCCCCTCCCGTCTTCCTCTCATCTCCTTGCTTTGGTTCGCACCTCCAGTTCTCGCTCTCGCTCTTCTCCCATGGCAAAGAAGCTCGTGCACTACGTAGTGGTATCGACATATCTCTCTCTCTCTCTCTCTCTCACATATGGTTTCTGTCAGTCTATAGTGATGAACGTCGATTGAACGTGAGGCTTACGGTTGTGGTTGTGAAGATCAGCTCTTCCGGGATTGAGGCAGCATCGTTTACTCGTCCCTAGCTCATCATTGATCCCTTTTGCAGGTCGACGCATTCACTGAGACCGCGTTCAAGGGGAACCCCGCAGCGGTGTGCTTCCTGGAGGAGGATGGAAGAGAAGGACGTGGAGTGGCTACAGGCAGTGGCCAGGGAGTTCAACATCTCCATAACTTGCTTCCTGACTCGAGTAGCTGCCTCGGGGACGGAGGACTCGAGCCCGAGGTTCCGCCTCAGATGGTTCACTCCTGTCGCCGAGGTGAGTTCCGAATATCTGTCGGCTTATCCGCATGATGGACTTGCTCGGTACTTTTCTCATCTTATCTCGGACTTGGCATGAATGGAAACGCCTGGGTGGTCCCTCCCTCATTGCCCAAAAGCACATGAATGTATATGTTTTTACTTGTTAAGCTTTCCAAAAATTATTGCCTGAATATAGTATTGTTTTCCCCTATTGGATTGGAAATCTTTTTGGCAAATTAAAAAATATGGCAAACGAAAATTCATAGCTCAATACAAAAATATGTTACAAGAAAACGATTAAATGTTGATAAGTTACTCATATGAGAGTCAGCATTCGAATACTAGTTGTTAATTTAACATGACAAAATTGTTTTTGTTTTTTTGTCAGAATGATTTGACAAAAGTTGGGAGAAGTTGGGAAGGCACAAAGTTGTAATTTAATCCAACAAAAGTTGGGAAGTCACTCTAACGTAGATTGGTAATTTTATACAAGAGTTAGTAAACTCAAACGATTGGTAGCTTATGCAAATTAAAATTAGAAAGTTTTACAAACTATTAAAAAATTTAGTAATTTCATAAAAGTATGTAGATTACTTATGTGGGAAAAAAATATTTCTGGTCATTTTTTGACTTAAAGTTTCTTGGTCGCATATTGAGTAATCAATATGGGAAAAAATATCCATATTTTTAGGCACACAATAAATTTCTGCTGCTTGGAAAGTCTTCTTTCCCTTTTTTTAGTAATTAATTCTTTATATGAGA
The DNA here is from genome assembly GCA_016097545.1 of Eucalyptus victrix. Classification (NCBI taxonomy): domain Eukaryota; kingdom Viridiplantae; phylum Streptophyta; class Magnoliopsida; order Myrtales; family Myrtaceae; genus Eucalyptus; species Eucalyptus victrix. The sequence goes on from CM027837.1 coordinate 35,016,493, forward strand.
TTGGTAACAGCAGCAAGAAGACCGGCTCGCTCACATGAGATTAGGCTGTTTAAGTGTATTGGTGGATTCCAGCCTCTTTGTGCGCGGAATATACGCATCGTTTTTCAGTGTTCTGTGTCATTTACCGATTTGATTGGAATCGAAACAACCGGATAGGTCCCTTTACTCGTCAATATCAAGTTGAATTTTCACAATTTTTATGCAAATTATTGGATGGTGGTGCGCAGATACCATATAAATGCGAATCTCCTTTCAGGTTAACCTCTGTGGTCATGCAACACTAGCTGCTACACACGCTCTTTTACCTCTGGGAAGGTGGATTCAGACACTATCCAATACGTCACCTTGTCAGGAACTCTAACCGCTAAAAGGGTGTCCGAGATCGAGACAGCCGGCGCTTCAACATTTCAGAACAGGGATGCACCAGGATTCTTCATCGAATTGGTTTTTCCTGTTGTCCCGATTTCAGAATGCGACAGCGAGAATGCGTCATCCCTCTCCAGAGTATTCGATGGTGCTTCCATAGTCGAAGTCAAGAAGACAGCAAAAGATGACCTTCTTGTAAATTCCTAACCATGGTCGAATCTTTCAACTTTTGTTTTGTTGCAGCTTACTGAAAACCTCGGTTTCTCTTCATGAAAATGATGCTTTATGGTTTTCAGAGTCCTATTTTCCTTCTTGGGTTGATGAAAGTTTTCGACCATGACATTGAGCTGATTTGACTGGGAATAGCCAGGTGATTAATGTTGCTTCTTTTTCTTGTCAACTTCAATTGCTTTTCGAAGGTCGTTTTCTCATCAGGAAAAGCAGTTGAAGACTTGCAGCCTCAATTCGATAAGATACGAAGTTGTGCAGGAAGGGGCATTATCATAACAGGACTTGCTCAACCGGACTCGGGATTTGATTATGTCAATCGGTTCTTCTGTCCAAAACTCGGGGTGAACGAGGTATTGATGTATCTAATTAATCGGCTGTCAAGTGATGTGCTAGAAGGAATTACCAGCTTCCTAGTTCTTGTTCACTTATTGTTTTGTCCATGATTCATTCATTTATTGACAAGACTGAGATAGCTATCCGGATCAAAGTGCCAAGGCTATCTCATTGTCGATACACGCCCATGATGCAAAATGCTAACTGACAGACGAATTTTCCAGGATCACGTGTGCGGGAGTGCAAACTGTTTTCTGGCGCCTTATTGGAGCAAAAAGCTGAGAAAAAATGATTTCGTTGTTTATGCTGTAATCTCTCTCTCTCTCTCTCTCTCTCTCTCTCCACGCCCAGGCGCCTATTTGTGAGCAGTGCATCTGTGGTTGCTCAACTTCTTATTAGTCCATGGCGTTTCCCTAATCAGCTTTGTATGTGTTGACTAGGCATCGCCTAGAGGAGGAGTCGTGAACGTGTGCCTGGATGAGCAAAACCAGAGAGTCATGCTGCGTGGGAAAGCTGTAACTGTAATGACGGGTTCTATTCTTGTTTAAAAATACTTCGAGCAAGCAAGATTCGTCTTGTAAACAAGGCACAGGGCGAGATGGAATAAGTATTCTGATGGCATGAATTCGAGATTGTCAGTTGTTTAATGCTGCAGACCATAGCTGAGATTCTCAGTATGCTTGGAGCTGTAGCCCTATGTAGCATAATCAAAGAGACGACCGAACAACCATTTATCTCGTTCTTGCTTTTATGTATTTGAGGGACAGTGCATCAACCACTTTGTCTCGTTTATGTGCTATCCCTGTATTGCTGCTCATACAGATGCCTGGAAGCTACTTCTAATCTCTTTTGTCTTTCCCTCCTTTAAATTAAAAGAGATAATATCCCTTGTTGTTGATCAAGTTTCTCGGAGAATGTGCAGAGGTCAAGACTCGAGTTGAGGAGTCCCATGTCGAAGAACGACGAGATGGCCGTGTTGCTTATGACCCTGGTTCACCATTTGAAGGGGTCGAATCTCATTCCCATTTAGGAACTCGCACGTCGGCTTCTGTAAGCTCTTACCAACTCTCATCCACAGGAAAGATGATCACGTGATCCTACACGAAGAACCGGTTACTTGTATCAGTTTCCTGTTGACCTTGCATTAGGCCACTCGAATTATGTCAGAGACTTCTAAGAAAGCTCCTGATCCATCATTTATAACAGTCGCGGCTAGGACAAACATTAAGCGGCGAACCATAGTTGACAGTTTCCAAACAACACCGTTGTTCGGGTGCCGAGAAAGGAACAAGAACACGGGTTACAGGATCGCCCGATGGCTAAACTATAGCTGGTCCACAACACACGATCCCAAAGTACAATAGCAAGGGTTGATGTCATGGGAAAACATATAGATAAGTAACTAGACAAAAAATTCGTTTGAAAGTAACGCAATATATATTTTCCGCCTATTGAAGGACGAATCTAAAGGGATTTTAGAGCACTTTAATTGAGTACAATATGACATTTCTTTTTCATATGATTAGTCTTATTGAAAAAGAACAAACACTTTTTCAATAACTTCCTAAACATGTGTAAAAACACAAATGTTAATAACATCACTACTCGTAGATACCATCAATAGGGTAGTCTATTGGTAAAAGGGTCGCATTCTTTTCCACAAGTTCTCAATTCATCAATTCGAGGCATGTCATGAGCGAATTTTTATTTGTTTTGTGCTTCAAACATTTACTATCTCATATGGAAATCTCCAAATTTCCAGCACATTAATGAGAACTAATTCCAGCTAATACAATTACGAGTGAATTGAATAGTTATAACTCAGGTAAAACATTTAATAATGGACGTGGGACCATCATGACATTGCATATTTTGTATAAGTAACACTGACACCAATATGTGACATGGACACGATACAACACAATATGCCGATACGTTAGTTCTCAAAAATAGAGAATTCCAACGCATGTCAAAACACATTATATATTAAATGTAAGTGAAACGCTGCGATTAAAACAGGCGTACCGAATTGATGAGCTGCGATTAAATTTCGACAAACTTCGATTATTCAATGACTTTAGTCCCACATTTCGACGGCTTTCGAAATTGGTAAGGCTTTCACGATTAAAGCAATGGCACGAGAATCGTGGAGCTTTACGTTTTTCAAGCCTTCAAATCATTGAAGCTACGGTCCACTCGGCTTCGTCTGTTAACTGCGGTCTACTTTCGACGGCACCGTCTCTAATCAATATTCCATGATTTCCTAATGAAATAATTAGCATGATTTGGGGAATGTCTATAAATTTCACATTTTCAATTCAATTTGGCACAATTCAAAGCTCAAATAAATAAGCGGACTGTAGAAGTGATAGGCACCAAGATTTAGGTCATCAGCCATCTCAATCTCAATTTCCAAAAAATAAATAATTAATTAATTAATTTCAATTTAATTAATAAATATTAAAAATTCAATTTAATTCAAAATAAAACCGATTAAATAAGCGAACTTCACCACGATTATTGACACTAATTTTACGGTCACTAGCCATCTCAGTTGAATTTAGAAAATAAATAATTAAATAATTATTTTAAAATTATTCTTTAATTCTAAAAAATTCCACCTAGGCGATTTCTTAATTAACACTTAGATAAAGGGCGGGAAAAATCTGACATCTATCAAATACTATATTTGAATTCTCTATCAATTACACTAATCACACAACTATATGCAAAACAATTAACTAATAATCACTACGTCAATTCTAATCTAACCACACTAATTATACTTATTAACACTAAACAATCTTTAAACATAATTAGCACACTAGGCATTAGTGAGTAAACTCCCTCAACGGGCCTCGGCGAGATCAACTTTCCCTCAAAGTGGGCCAACATCAGACTTGAGAAAATGACAGCAGGCTACTATACCGCTACCGTCAATCTTTCTTCACTTTCTTTTTTCTACCCAGAATTATACCTCTACTTATGCTTTAGCAATAAAGAACCCTCTAAAAATTTTGCAAATTTATAATCACGATCTAGATTGAAATATAATTCATCTATTTTCCATCGTAGATTATCGATGCTGCCCTTGATTATGCCAACTCTTTGTGACAAAATCTAGATCTTGTTCAATCGACTTAGATTGGCGGTTAATTTCATTCAACCACTTGATTTAATGTGGAAAGCCGACTCTGCGGATAGTGTTCAAAGCTTTTTTAGGACAGAAATGGCAGAGTAGCAGTGGAGATTTTGTGAGCCACAATGAGCCTTTTCGACACATTGGTGACTCTGGTCTCTGTCCAAAATCTCAAAGGGAATTCAAATACGTTCCCGAGGTACCAGCGATAGTAAAATCGAGATTAGTGCTAGTCAGCGAAGTTTTCAATTTTGATCTGATCTGAGATCGGTCATTCATCTCGGTCGAGCCGACCTATCTGCGATCCACTTGATTTTAACTATGCCATAATGATTTCTAAAGGTGAGCACGGTCCGAAGAGGCAGTTATGTTAATTCTGAAATCTATCTGCTTAAAGTCCTTAATAGCCTACCGAATTTAATCTAGTTGTCTTGTGAGTGGCCAACTCGGGGAAAACACTTTATGTCTTGTGGTGAAATGCCCAATTTATCTAAATAAATCAGTGGAAATTTGGATGTCCCACATAAACAAGATATGTTAAATCTTGCCAAAGTGGACCAACTCATCTATCGATTAATTATTATCCTGGAATGGTATCGGTAATCTGTGATCCTAGTAAGCTATCTAATGTTCCATTATGATGTCTTCCATTCCAACAGGACTCAATTGATGGTAAAAATTATCCCGGTTCGCATTGCGAGCTTCCACTTACTCCACACCTCTGACGCTTGCAGCCTGTTCGGTGGTGCTCTATCTTCACTCTTCAGCTCTTAATCAAAGTGACGCCAGTTCTAACTTACTTACTCCTCCCCGGTCATACCCAATACTTTAGTGAACCGACAAGATATTTTCCACTGAGTCTTTCACTGTCAAATTAACATTCAAATCCCTCATAGTTCTGACAGATCCATCACCAGAAATCTTAAAAGTCAAATTCTTTCTGCAATATCCTCTTATAAGACCTTAGCTTATCTTTGTCACATCAGTTAAATGGCAGTTCATTTGGAACATATGGTTTAATTTGAAATTGCTATAAAATTAAAAGAGAAGCCTACCTCCAAATTGAAAACTAAAATTTAAATCACTTTCAAATAAGTCTATACTTTAGCGGAATCTATGCCAAATTGAAAGACTCTTGTGCTCCAACACAGTAATGACTCGTTTCGTTCATCCAAGGTGATACGATATCTGTGAATTCACTTCAGAGTCCACGGTTCGCGGCAGCTTATTCCATGGGTCTCAAGTTGGTGGAATGGTTATATAACAATCTTCTCATGTTGCATCAATACGTCTTTATCCTTTAAGCTCTAGAAATTATCCTCATACTTGTCAATGCGGAGTGATTTCTCTTCTTTTCTCAAGAGGTCAATCTGCGATGATCACGATCGCGAAGATTCTTTCTGAGCCTTACGTAGTAATCTGTCCAATCTCCTGACTTGATCTCAGCTTTCTTAGCAATCTAGTCGCTAACAACGAACGTTTGATCTTGGCGAATATGATTCTCTTTTTAACCACCACGACCATTCTTAGGAACTCAATCACTGACACTTAATGAATACCTAGTGTAGCACCACACCACCACGATCACCATCGATCTAGATATTCTTTGAACACTCTTTGTTTGTCAAATTCATGGCCGGCTAGGCGTTAGATCCAAAATCAAATGGCTTCACATTATTCTCACAAGGCTAAATCAAGTGCAGAATGTTTATCTTTGGTACTCATACTATTCTTGATTCTCAACTAAATCTTTGTCAAAATCGATCCTTGAAGACATCTTAACCACTCTTTATAACAAGTCACCCAATTAAGTTGACAATGGTTGATGCATGATTGCAATGAACTATCTTCATTTATCTTTCCCACAAAGCGTGCTCCTTAAGCGATGCACTATGCTGCCGTTGTATTTCATCAATCTTCACATCCCATGCCTTCGGTTCTATCAATTCAAACAACGATAACTGATGAAAGCCTTGAGAGTGGCTTTATCTTCGGTGCTAACGATCGTAATTTCTATCTCTTTCAAACGCTTGATCGACATTTCTTATGACAACACATCTAGAAATTCTCAAACCATTGAGATGTCTTAAAATACCGGTCACCGATCTATCTTAACTATAACTATCACCGAATAACCTCGACAACCTCCATCCAAACAAGGGGTTATGTATCAACGAATTAAAAGAAATCGAAGATTCATTTGACTCCCAATAAACTCGACACTTTCATGTGCTCTGAGCTAAGTTAAATTGCTCCACGACCATGATCTGTTACTGAATCATCATGACCCACATTCCTCATGTAGTGTCGAAGTTACACCTCAGGCAACTAGTCAAGCATGACTATTACTATTAATTCCCTTTCTTCCCTTATTTCAATAAACTGAAGTTCCTTAAACTTTATAACAACTATATTTCCTGATACTCGATACAATTTTTCCCTAAACATTCTTCCTACGCCTGATGCCCGGTCGTTCCCATTTCGTTCTTCTCACCATACCACGGACAGATTCATCCATGTTTCTTCACAATTCGACACCTGTCTGGTGAGTCTTCTACCTCTTGTTAAGTGCTAGGATGCACTATTTGCCTTCACCCGAGAGACCTATCCCGAAATTCCTGATTGCATTCTATAATTGCATACTTCTATATCTTATCTGACGGTGATAGTAATATTTAGCTCATCTACTAATCACGAACAACCCATAATTCACTCGTCCTCGAACACCGGCTTTACGGTCCCACTCGACCACTTTCAAGATTCAATGGCTTTGGACAATGGTCCCACTCGACCACTTTCAATTATTCAATGACTTTCAACACTTTGCCTTCGAATCCCCACTTTTCGACCACTTTCAAGATTCAATGGCTTTACGGTCCCACTCGACCACTTTCACAGTCTCATAATCAATGGCTTTACATTCGACAAAACGAGACCAGGATCTCAATCCCACTCGATCCCACTTTCAAGAATCAATGGGCACGGTCTCCACTCGACCACTTTCGATACTCAATAACTTTACGGTCCCACTCGACCACTTTCGATACTCAATCAATACTCAACGATTTCTCAATGAAATAATTAACCACAACAATTTAGGAATATATCCTAAATTCCACATTCAATTCAATTTGGCACAATTCAAAGCTCAAATAAATAAACGGACTGCGCCATGATAATCGGCACAAGATTTCGGTCATCAGCCATCTCAATCTCAATTTCCAAAAAAAATAAATAATTAATTAATTAATTTCAAAAAAAATAAATAATTAAGAAATTTAATTAATAAATATTAAAAATTCAATTTAATTCAAAATAAAACCCAATTAAATAAACGAACTTCACCACGGTCATCAGCATAATTTTCTGGTCACTAGCCATCTCGGTTGAATTTCGAAAAATAAATAATTAAATAATTAATTTCGAAAATTAATATTTAATTCCTAAAAATTCCACCTAGGCCCGATTTTCTTAATTAACACCCGATAAGGGACGGGAAAAATCCCAAGAAGCATCTAATAAATACTATAGGCAATTCTCTATCAATTACACTAATCACACAACTAATATGCAAAGTAATTAACTAATAATCACTCATCAATTCTAATCTAACCACCTAATTATACTTAATTAACACTAAACAATCTTTAAGTATAATTAGCACACTAAGAAGGCATTAGTGAGTAAAACTCACTCAAAACGACGGGCTCGACGCGAGGATCAACTTTCCTCAAAGTGGGCCAAGCATCCGAGCTTGGGAAGGCGGCCAAAACGGGCCTCGAAGTTGCTGCAATACCCATTCCTCAACTCTCTGTTCGCTACGGTTGAGGCCGAGAAAGGTGAGGGGAAGGCTCGGGTTGAGGCGAGCAAGGGCCGAGGTGGATGGAGGAGGCCAAACCGGGCCGAAGCGGTGGCGGTAGGAGCTCCGGCGGTGGTCTACAGTGGCCGGGACGAGCTGAACAGCTCGCTGGGATGACGAGCTGGGCGAGAAAGAGGGCGAGATGAGCGGAGTAGCGGCGGAGCGACGGCGTGCAGCACGGCGGAGGGCGGTGGCGTCGCACGAGGCGCTGGATGCTCCGACATCCATCCCAAATCTGGGACCTTGGGCAGCACGCGGAGGGGAGGACAGAGGGCATGAGGGCGGACGGCGTTCGAGCGGGCGAGCAGGAGACAGACGGCGGCAGCGCTCCGGCACGACGGCAACGTCAGCTCCGGCGTGGCTGTGGCTCATTCAACGCCGCTGGCCGCTAAATCCGGCTTCAACTGAACAAAAACGGCCATATTTATCCAGTCAAAAAAAATTAGAACCCGAAATCCGATGCCACACTAAATATAAATTATCATGTTTATGATTATTTTAATCAAATTAATTTAATTCAAATTCACAAATAAATAAATAATAAAAGAGCTTGAATGATATTAAACTAAAAACATTAATCCACTATTTGTTAATATTATTCATTGTTTTAATTTGACAAATTTAACTCCATTCTAATAATCTATAAAACTTGTAAGAAAAAAATAAACAATCAACATTTTAGACTTGCGTGTCAGAGTATGTCGGAAGAGAAAAGAAAAAACAAACTTGGAGAGTGAAGTTGGAAAAGAAGAGAAGAAAGGTTTTTCTTCTAAAAACCCCTTTATTATTTTTATTATTTTTTACATATTTATATTTTCACCCCTCTTTTATTAAAAATTTTAAAAATCGATGACCGCATGCTAGAATTCTGAACTTGCATGTCAAAATTTAGGAGTCAAGTGTTAGAGGGTGTTAGAAGAGTTGATCAAGTGTTGGAATTAAGTGGTGGAGTTCCGAACTCACACATCAGAATTTCGAACTCGAGTATCGAAGAATGTTGAGAAAATTGATTAAGTATCGGATTTTTCGACACGTATTGATCAAATGTAGAAAAGTGTCAGACATGTGTTATGTTTGATAAGACATAAAGACTTTTTGAAAGTGTTAGTGCTTAATAACCTTTGGTAGATGCGCTGGTCACTTTTGACTTGTCAAGAAATAAACGGAACTCTTAGATGACGCTAAGAATGAGGTATGAAAAACAGAGAGGGCCGACAAAGTAGACTAAAATATGTTCCGTGCGGATCGAGGGCAGACCTGCCCCGAACGATTTACGGGGAACTGGACTATCGCGTTCTTCTCCAATAGACATCGCCTGATTTCATTGCTTCTTCTCCATTAGCCATCTCTCTCCCTCTCCCTCTCCCTCTCCGTCCCTCTCTATGGAAAAGAAGCTCGTGCAGTACTCGGTGGTATCAATACAGCCTCCTCTTCCGTTTCATTCCCCTACCAGAGATAGAGATCTCTTGCGGAAACTTCCTTGAACTCTTCTGCATCGACCATGACATGGGCTTGTGCGTGGTTTTGTTTTTGTAGGTGGACGCATTCACCGACACGGCCTTCAAGGGGAACCCGGCGGCGGTGTGTATCTTGGAAGAAGAGAGGGACGAAGAGTGGCTGCAGGCGGTAGCCAGGGAGTTCAACTTCTCGGAGACCTGTTACCTGACCGGTGCCTCGAGCTCAGAACTCGCCGGCTCGGCCAAAGGGGGATCGAGCCCGAGGTTTCGGCTCAGGTGGTTCACTCCAGTTGAGGAGGTGAGTGAATTTCGGAATTCCATGTTCCCAGCGTTGCTTGCTTTAATTCGGCAAGTGCAGGATATACAGAGTGTGTGGCTAATAAATGACTGAAAGCTCCTTCGTCCGCTTTCCAAGCGAATTGCTAAACTTTGCTTGCGTGCTTTTTGGTAACTTTCTTTCTTTATCTTAGCCAACAAAAATGGCAATTTTCTTTGTCATTATCAGGGTTAACGTCCTGGTTTTGTTATGATTTTAATTTGTGATAATTCGTATTTTCTGAGTTTGGCCGCATATAATCAACCATGGATGGCTTGATGAAGATTTCGTCAAAAATGTCTATTTGTCCTTCGCCGTCTGTTTCATCTCATTACTTTGGACTACCAGTTAATTTGCTAATTGTGCTTCTATTAGATGAAATTATATGCATTACCTGTGTGGGACTATGAATCATGTTGATGTTGTTCGATTGAACTCCAAGTCCGACACCGAGTCTCTGATGTACTTGAGAGATGCCTGCTTCGTCGTCATAATAATCCATCTCCACTAGGCTAATCTATGTGGTTGCTCTGATGCCTGCTTTTCGATAGTGGCAGTAAACATTGATGTTGATAATTAATCAGTTTGATGAAGTGTGTCACATTTCAGTATGGAAGAAATGCTACGGGAAACTGGTTGTCATATTATCTAATCACAAACTTGACCTTTCAGGTTGACCTCTGCGGTCATGCGACACTAGCTGCTGCGCACACTCTCTTCACATCTGGGATGGTAGATTCTGACACAATCGAGTTTATGACATTATCCGGAATTCTGACTGCCAAAAGGGTTCCCGAAACGAAGTCATCCGACATTTTGAAGGTTCAAGATGGTCATGTGCCCGGGATATGGATCGAATTGGATTTTCCTGTAGTCCCGATCGCTGAAGATGATGCCGAGCGGATTTCATGTGTCTCCAAAGTTCTCAATGGCACTTCCATTGTTGAAATCAAGAAGGCGGGAAAGAAAGATCATTTCGTGATTCCTCAACTGCAACCTGATCATTTTCTTTTCCCCATAAATACTGTTTTGACTACATTGAACCCCTTGCTTCTCCTATGAGGCAATCGTTTTCATTCTGTTGATTCCAGGATTTGTACAGCAGCAGCTGGCATTGAGCTGATTTTCATTAGGAAGAGAGTATTTAATTCCTTCATTTCTACTTACTTCTGATTATTTTTGCAGATTGTTTTCCCATCAGGGAAAGAAGTTGAGGAATTTCAGCCTCAGTTTGATGAGATACAGAGATGTCCTGGGAGTGGTATCATCATCACAGGATCGGCTCAGCCAGACTCAGGATTCGATTTTGTCAGTCGAGCCTTTTTCCCAAAACTTGGGATAAATGAGGTATTAAAGTTCATACCTTGGAAAGTTTCTTGAAGTATTAATCATAATTGGTTCATCAATTGTCGGATTAGTTGGTCATATGTTGAAAGCTATTCTATCAACCAATTTTATGCTCTTACCACAAACCCCTGAATGAATGATCTATTTTCCAGGATCCTGTAACTGGCAGTGCACATTGTGCTTTGGCACCTTATTGGAGTGAAAAGCTGGGGAAAAAAGATCTCGTTGCCTTGCAGGCATCACCCAGAGGTGGAGTAGTGAAGGTGCACTTGGACGAGCAGAACCAGAGAGTGTCATTGTGCGGGAAAGCTGTAACTGTAATGAGGGGCTCTCTTCTTGTTTGAATTTCTAGCGCTTCTTCTTGTTTCTGAACTTAAAGCACGTGAAAATCACTACATGAGAAGGAATTGAAATAAATGAGCTTATGTTGTGGGTTCGATGGTACTGATTGGAATAATCTGAAATACATGAGATAGCATCCTTTCCTGTGTGACAGGTTCTCAATTTGCTTGCAGTGGAGAGTGAACTGAATAAGTGTTGAATGGATCCGTTGTTTCATTCCCAAAAGACTCTGTCTGCAGAACTCTGTCTGCAGAAGAAGTGCATATTTGATTGACATAAGTGTTTATCAGCACGTCTGGGAAAATAAACAAGTGACTAAAAGCCTCCATCGGACTAAAACATCAGCGATGCATAGTTTCTGTTCCTGTAGAAACTAACTTCCTTTCGTCATTCGAGTAGTAGGATGGCCGTGTCATTTCCTATACTTGATGTGGAGTCAGGTAGTGAATTGCAGCTACACTAACATGTACATGTAAGTTCGCACATGAAAGTTTCTGCTCTCATCGACAACCGGTCTATGAGATCTGTAATGTTTTTCAGTGCAGATGCTACAGTTGAATTAGTGGAGCGAGTCCTCCTTATTATGGAAAGTCTAGATGTGAGTCTACTGATAATATTGCAATCAAACAGAACACGAAGAGCTGACAGCAAATGAGGCTTTAAAAGCTCTGAAGGACCTCTATGGCCTGAAAAAAAGAGGAAGAAGAAGAAGAAGGTGAGGGAACATAAAGTAGTCTACGCCACACAAGTCCAACCTTATTCAGGTGATCAAGAAGCAACAAAATGTGAGGCTTAAGCAGGGCGATAGAAACTTCGAGTAAATCAACTGGAGATCGTGACAGATCCTGCCGCTACGCTTTCTGGTCCGGAGTTGGAACCATCGTTGCTTGGGCACTATGACAGTGAGCGCATCTCCGCTCATGGCAGCAGGGGAGTCGCTAGCCCTAACATTCTTAGGAAGGGCCATCTGGATCTTTTTGTTTGCCACTTCGCTCCTGTCACATGAGATACAAAGCGACTCGCCATCAATGATCTCAACCTTCAATTCGTCCTTCCTCAGTTGTGGAAGCTGTAGGCGAATGACGTAGTCGGTCGCAGTCTTTTGGCTCTCGACCAACTCATCAGGAGAAAATGGATCGCTGTAAAAGAAAGCGCCCGCTTCATGGTCATGCCATTCCATTGTTATGATACGAATTAATTTCTTTAAGAGCCGAATCCGAAGTGGGTACTCCATCGGAATGGGATTCACAGTTCTTCAATATGGAGTCAGCAGCTTTGCTGAGAATACACATACAGCTGCGGTCTAAGGCCCCTGCACTCTTTAAGGCAAGTTGGCAACCTTATAGTTGAGTATCTGATTCCCACTAAATTAATGAAGACTAGAACAAAGGACCGTAAAGATTTTAGAGGACCATGGCCACCTGTTCTGAAATTTTAAGGTGTCAATCAAGGCGAGTGTTTATATATTGAAGGACTGGGAAAGATTTGAAGTCGGGATCTCATGCTCTCATATCTTGTAAAGATTGTTTGGCACCATTATCTACCCTTTTAATAGTTATATAGTCGGAGAAAAACATGATTTAATATTTATGTATACTGCTAAGGACTAGGCCAACTTATGATCAAGTCATCTACGCATGATCTAGCATCGGAGGAAAGCTTGCCTCAATTTCTCATTCAAAGAGATGAACGCATAGATCAATTTAGCTATTAAATTAGGCCCCCCATTTCCACCCCTTATTGGCTCCCAACACTTCCTATAATTGACTACATTAATCATTGCAAGTTCCACTCTTGATTTAATATTATTACTTATCTTTTTCACCATTTATTATTGGCTCCTGAAGCCCGCTATCATATTAAATTAACTACATTATCCCTTCATTTCTTTATTTTTTTTCAATTTTATTAAAAGGAAAACTCACCCACATTACTTTCAAACATTCTTTTCACCCTAGCCGACTCAGCCGATTCATCCACACCCGCTACATTTCAACATTTCCTTCATGTTTCTCCTCTTCAAAACTTATTCTCCATTATTATAACATGAGTAGGCTCTAATCATATATTGAAGTACATAAATGTTAATTTTATCTAGAAATTTTTTACTTCATTTCCATAGATTATCCTCACGATCTGAATTTTTCGACTTCGAATATTGGTACAAATTTACTCAAAGATTGAATATCGCGGCTTATATATGCATTATACACAATTAACTTAAAGATTTTCCTCTTACTCATGCTTAAATTACTTTTTGTATAATTGTTTCCTGATTTAAAAAAGAAACCTGACTTAAAAAGGAAATGTAAAAATCATTAACGAAATTATTATTTTTTTGCCAGAAATATAATAATTAGGTAGCTATCTAGCAAACAAATATTTTTTAAAAGAGGTGCACCAATTTTGTTCCAAATTGATAAAGAAAAGGAAAAAATCAGAAAAGAAAGCACCATTTTAAATCAAAAAGTGGGCCCCACGCTTAATATTAACAAATATTATTTGAGAGGAGCATGGGTAGTTAGCATAAGCATCGAAGAAATGACCTTCCCAACAACATTTATCTCATTCTTGTTTTTATGTAACTGAGGGACAATGCATCAACCACTTTGTCTCGTTTATGTGCTATCTCGGTATTGCTGCTCGTACAGATGCGTGGAAGCTACTTCTGACCTCTTCGGTCTTTCCCCCTTAACTTAAAAGAGATAATATCCCTTGTTAGTGGTCGAGTTTCTCTGAGAATGAAATGGCTAGTATGAACACCTAGAGGGGGTGAATAGGTGTGAAAACAGATTTTGCAAAAAATGCAGTAAAAATTTTATTTTAAAAACTTGAGTATGGTTAAACTGAGACTTTGAAAGAAGGATTAGACTTTAAGACTATTTCAAAATATTGAAAGATATCACAACAAATAAAGTAAAGGAGTTTAGGGAAGAGAAAAATAAATACAAGATTTATAGTGGTTCAGCTTAGATCAAGCCTACGTCCACTCTCCCACGCTGACAGCCTTCTGGCTGGTTTCCACTATGAATCAAAAGAGAATGTTACTATCCTGTGATCTTAACTTTTCAGTGAGGTGATTCTATTGTTCTCACAAAATCACTCTCTAGAGTTTCTCTCTTTCGAATACAAGTTTAAGCACTAAATGATGAAGGACAAGTGATTTGGAAGCTTCATACTTTGGAATATTTTTTTTTCACACTCTCTGTCGAATGACTTAATGAACCTCTTTAAATACTCCTCTATGCCTTTTCGACCGTTGGCACTTTCCAGAGGAATTCTTCCAATCAACCCATTGGACAAAATCAATCAAGGAGATCTCGAGCCGTTTGAAGATTGAGATGAAAGCCTATCAATCCTATTCGCCCATACAATTAGGATCTTGGTTTCCATAAGTAGATTCTTTCCAAATAAGCTTGCCTTCCAAAATGATTTGCTTGTTTCAAATTGATTCCTATTAAGATAACCAATATGGTAAGTGATATTTCCAACCAAAAAGCCTAATATATCTTGTACGTACTGAAACCTTGAAAAAAATAATCTTGAGTCTGATTAAGTTTTTATTCTTGCGTTCAGTCTGGAACTTGTCAAAGTGGGCAGACTTCTGATGTAAGATAGACTTTGACACAAAAGTCTGGCATTCTTCATAATAAAACTTAGATAAGTTTTGTCAACTTCAAAACATCATAGGAGTTTTCTCCAACAATCTCCCCATTTTTTATGATGACAAAACTTTCCTGCAGATTTAAAAACTTATATCTTGCAAAACAATACTTTAGTAGTACATGATAACTTATAAAAATATATTATTATAGATCTGGATAACATCGATTCTGCAATCACAGAAAACACATTAATCTTAACAATTTAGACAAAGATTCAATCCAAATCCATAATCACAATCACAAAAGGTTACTGCAGAATATAAATATTCAACACAACAAGTTCTTGTTCAACACAACAAGTTCAAACAAATTAAATATGCTCTCATTCTCCCCTTTTTTGTCAAAAGAAAAAAGAAAGAGAGTCAAAATAGAAAGATAGAATTAAAAGATAGAGTCACTTAAGGTTGTCTAGGAACTCAAACAAGTCGGAAATCTCCAAGCGACTGCACTACCTCCTCAAGCTTCTCCTAACACTGATGATAAACACTCTCTACTTTGGATACAGTCTGTGAAACTTGCTGATTCAAAGTATGAATTTGATTGTCTAGAGATTGTACCTTGCTAGTGAGAAAATCTAAAGTAGATCTCAAGGCAGCGTGACGCTTCTGAATCTTAACATCCATTGCATATTGCTGAGCTTTAACCTCCAAAAGGAGCTCAACTATCCTTGGATAGTTTGGATCAGGGTCTATCTGAGCACTAGCTTCAATGAAATGAGTTTGTGGAGTGTTGAGAGATGGGAAAGCATCAACTTGATCGAGGGCAGTTTGTCTTGCACCCTAACTTGGAGTGGACTCTTCAACCTCAGCTTTAGGAAACTGGGATGCAAAAACATCTTCAAGGTCTACAGGAGATCTGCTTATACCATCACTCACATGAGGTGGAGAAGAAGTCTCTGTTTTCTCATGAGCTCCCCTTGACTTGGTGCCTATAGGTGGAGAAGAGATTCCTTCTTCACCTTCTTGTTCATTTTGATTTTCAACACTAAATTTTTTATTGTTCATTCTCCTTTCTTTGGATCCTTATAATGTTATCCTTGTCTTCTTCGAATCCTTTTTTGATTGATGTTATTGCACCATTCTTTCTCCATAGAATCTTCTCTTCAATAACAACTTTTTTCTTCTTCATCTCCATCTCCTTCGGAATCACCTTCTTCTTCTTCTTCTTCTTCTTCTTCAACTTCAGCTACTGCTTCTTCTTCTTCTTCTTCTTCATCTTCTCTTTCTCCTCTTTCTCCTTCCTTTGATTTCTCAAAAGTAACAGAGCCTTGAAGATTTCTTAAGGCAATGGAAGAAATGGTAAGATCATCTTCATCCTCTTCATCCTACAAGATAAGTGATATCATTTCCTTTCTAGTTTCTTGCACAACTTCCTTGCCTTTGTGCTTCCTTGCAGTAGCAAATTCTTCCTTGATTCTGCTCAAGGATTCCTTCTTCAAACGCTCCAAAGCCTTAGACAAATCAGCTAGCCTCATTTTGGAGATAATTTTCATTCGGATCTCCATAAGACTAATAGTTCTTGAACAGAGTGAAGAGGGAAACTTGATTTGAAAATGATGAAACAATTTTGTAACCAAGGCAGAGTAGGGCAATTGGCCTTTTCTTTCATGACAGTCCTATACATATGAAGTAGGATAGTATGAGGAAGTGAGAAATGAATCCCATTGCATATTGCCCACATGATTCTTGCCTCAAATCTGGAAACATCAGTTTTGGAGGCTGCCTTGGGTCTGATGCAATTGATGACAATTTTGTGCAACAAAATGTTGGAGGCTGGTAATCGAGAGTATGTGATACTTCCACTTGGCAGTCTGTCCTTTACTAGAAATCTAGTGGCTTGACCAATGGAGATATTGATTGGTTGAAAACCATTTCTTTCAACTCCCAGAATATCGGCCAAAATGTCAACATCCACAACAAAGGCTTTGTCACAAATAGTGAACTAAATGTGATTTGATCAAGGAAAGACAGATTTGAGTAGAAGTATGCTGTCAATTTAGGATAAGCCACAACCGTCTCAGCACAAAACTTTTCAAGTTGAAGGATGGCCAAATTTTCCCTCAAGTTAACTTTTATCGAGTTCAAGAAGTCAAAATCTACTGTTCGAGGGTTTATCACCCCTCTGTTTAGCATTTGGGCATAAACCCTTTTATGCTCCTTAGAACAAAACAATTTTGTTCTTTCACCAGGGACGTCAACAGCCACACCCATCTTGGGTTGAAAATTCATAAAGATTCACTCATCATCATCCTTATTTTCAGGCTGATTCTCATAACTAAATCGAGGATCATAAGGAAAATGAAGAAAAGCCTTTTTTGCTGAACCTTTTGGCGCCACTCCTATCTTTCCATGGCTCTTAAGAACAGAGTTTCGTTTCCATGCCCATGGCTTTTTGGAAAACTAGTGATAAAGGACATTGGAGATCCACCTTATTTTAGATAACAATAATGCTTGTAAAGAACCTGGGGTGTCAAAACTCTGAGAGGAACGCATCTTGATCAACTTCTTCTTCCAAAGGTTGGCGAGGAGAGTCCTGAGGAGAGTCTTCACCAGTAAGATCGAAGTGTGTCGGTCCTTCTAGCATGTTCCGAGGACCTTGACTTGCTATCCGAGAAGATTTCCTCTGGTGTGACATGGATGCAGACTTGGAAGATTTCGTAGACATGTTCGAGTGAAGAAAAGATGAAAACTTGCAAAGAGAATTTTGAGAGTAAGAGTTGAGGGAGAGAGAGATTTGTTGTTAGGGTTTGGAAAATGCTTGTGCTTTAAAAATGAGTATTTTGAGGTATTTAAGCAAATCGAAGCGAAGTAACCAAATCGTCACAAGGAAAATGCTTTTTCAAAATTAAAATTAAAAAAGGTAACTGCTAAAAATTTAAAATCGAATTTCAACAAGAAAATAGTAACTTCCAAAAATAAAATAGGCAAGCATCGATTTAGATAAAATCATATCTGTTCAGAATTTACATTCTAAAAATAAAATACATGGATTTGAGAAAAGTGTACATACTGAAGTGGCTTCCTCAAGTTGAAGTTATGAGTATGAGTAACTTCAAACTTTAATCGATAGGAGAGATAATATTCAGCTTGCTGCGAATAGACTCAAATAAGTTTTTCTCCAGAGGTTTTGTGAAAATGTCTGCCAGTTGATTCTTTGAATCAATAAATTGAACCATAATCTCACCATTTTTGACATGATCTCTTATAAAATGATGTCGAATTTCTATATGCTTCGCCCTTAAATGAAGAATGGGGTTTCTAGTGAGATTGATAGCACTTGTGTTGTCGCATATGATCTTTATATAGGATTCTTCTATTCCAAAGTCTCTTAGTTGTTGTCTTATCCAAAGAATTTGAGAACAACAACTCCCAAGAGCAACATATTCTACTTCTGCTATTGATAATGCTATTGTACTTTGTTTCCTTGAGAACCAAGATACTAGCATTTGTCCCAATAGTTGACAAGTGCCAGATGTGCTCTTTCTATCGACTCTACAACCGGCTAAATCAGCATTAAAATAACCAAGAAAGTAAAGTCTCATTCTTTTGGATACCATAAACCCAGCTTTGGAAAAGTCACAACATATTTAATGATGCGTTTAATAGCACTAAGATGAAGATTCTTTTGGATCAGACTGAAATCTAGCATAGATGCACACACTAAATAAAATATCAGGTCTAGATGCAGTGAGGTAAAGAAGAGAACCGATCATGCTTCTGTATAGTTTCTAATCTACTTTCTTTCCTCCTTCATCCTTGTCAATTTTGATGAACTCGACATAGGAGTTTTTGTCTTCTTGCAATTCTCCAATCCAAATTTCTTGATAAGATCTTTGGCATATTTCTCTTGGTGAATTAATATACCTTTCTTTGATCGTCTAACTTGCAATCCAGGTTTAGAGGCAGTGAGGAGGTAAAGAATGTCAATTCACCCATCATGTTCATTTGAATTCATCATACTCATCAAATTCATCAAAGATCTTGAAAATTTCTTGCAAAGACTTTCGCTAGAAGAACCAAAAATTATATCATCTACATAAATTTGTACAAGTGGAAAATCTTTTCCTTCCCTTTTTATAAATAGAGTAGTATCAACTTTTCCTTTTTCAAAACCATTCTGAGTTAGAAACTTACTCAACCTTTCATACCAAGCTCGTGGAGCATGTTTCAGACCATACAATGCCTTTTTAAGTTTGTAGACAGAGTTTGGTTTTCTTGGATCTTCAAATCTTGTGGTTGTTCCACATAGACTTCTTCTTGAATGAATCCATTGAGGAAAGCACTTTTGACATCCATCTAGAATAACCTGAAATTTTGGAAACAAGCAAAAGTAAGCAATAATCTAATTGCTTCGAACCTTACTACTGGTGCATATGTCTCATTATAGTCTATCAATTCTTCCTGTGTGTATCATTTTGCCACGAGTCTTGCTTTGTTTTTAATCACTTTTCCTTTCTCATCCATCTTGTTTTTGAAAACCCATTTCGTTCCAATAACAAATTTGCCTTTGGGTTTTGGAATCAGCTCCCATACATCATTGATGCTGAATTGTTTGAGTTCTTCTTACATAGCTTCTATCCAGCTTTCATCAGACAATGCTTCTTCTACTCCTTTTGGTTCTATCTCAGAAACAAGTGCTAAAGCACTAGAGTCTTCTCTTCCTTTGGATCTTGATGCGAATTCCTTCATCAATGTTGCCAATGATGAGTTCTTTGGGATGACTTGACTTGTGCTTCAGTTGCTTTTTGGCCTGAGAGTCTGTTGATCCTCTATTCCATTTGAATCTTCTTGTTATGCTTGTTGCTGTACTCTAGAAGTCTGAACTTCTTGGGGGAAACAGACTTTGTTAAGTCTGGAACTAGTTTAGACTCTTCAAGTTGAACATGATTTGGTTGAATCTACATATTTTCCTGAAATATGACATTCATAGATTCTTCCATAGATTGAGTCTTTTTGTTAAAGACCCTATAAGCTTTGCTTGTCATAGAATACCCAAGAAAAATTCCTTCGTATGATTTTTCCTTGAACTTTCTAGATCGATCATTTGCATTCTTCAAAATAAAGCACTTACAGCCAAAGACATGAAAGTATGAAACATTTGACTTCTTTCCTTTGTATACCTCATAGGGAGTATTCTCTAGAATAGGCCTTAAGAATACCTTGTTGATAATGTAACTGGCAGTAGAAATTGATTCTACCCAAAAACGAGAGGATATTTTGCTTTCTATCAATAGAGTTCTGGCCATCTCCTAGTAAAGATTGTTTTTCCTTTCCACAACTCCATTTTGTTCAGGAGTATATGGAGAGGAGAAAACATGTTGAAAACCAGATTCATCACAAAAGTTTGCAAAATCCTGATTTTCAAATTCATCTCCATGATATGTTCTTATGCTTGAAATAGCATAACCTTTCTCATTTTGAACTTTCTTGGCAAACTTTGAAAAGTATGAAAAAGTCTTAGACTTGTTTGCTAAGAAGAACACCCAAGTGAAACGAGAATAATCATCCACGATTACTAGACAATACTTCTTTCCACCAATACTCTGAGTTCTTGTTGATTCAAAAAGATCCATATGAAGAAGCTGCAAAACTCGACTGGTAGAAACATGATTTACTGGTTTAAAAGAACTTTGATCTATTTTCCCAAGACACATGGAGTGCATAATTCAGACTTTTGATAACCTAGATTAGGAAGCCCTCGAACCAGCTTCTTAGAAGAAATCTTGGCAATCTACTTCATATTTACATGACCAAGCTTTCGATGCTAGAGACTTGCTTCATCTTGAATAGAAATAAGGCACTAAGAATTTTCTGGATTTACGTCTAGAAGATATATATTGCCATGCCTTCGCCAAGTAAAAGATTGAGAGAAGTCTTGACTTATTCCAAAACAAATGCCTTCTTGAAAGTTTATTCTAAAACCAATATCACAAAGTTGACTTATGCTCAGAAGATTGTAGTTTAAACCTTTCACCAAGGAAACATTGTTGATAGTCAGACTTCCAATCTTCACGGTTCCATAGCCTATAATCTTTCATTTGTTTTTTTCCAAAAGAAACTTTTCCTCCATTTAGTCTATCAAGCTTTATGAAGTAACTTGAGTCTCCTGTCATATGCCTTAAACAGCCACTATCCAAATACCATTTTACTTTTCTTTTAATAGTGACATGCAGTTAAAAGAAAAATTCAAATTTTCTTTAGTACCCATATTTTCTTGGGTACAGGAGGGTTAGTATTAAAAATAGACTTTGCTCAATCCTTCTTAACTAGTCTCCAAACTTTGGGATATTCATTCTCAAAATGTTCTGGGCTGTTATATTTCGAACATCTAAGTGTACTTCGACTAACAGGTTTTACAAATACCTTTTGAAAATGATTTTTGTAAAATGCCTTTGCAGATCTTTGTTTAAGTCTCTTTTACTTTAGGAAAATCAATTAAAGGAACAGTTTCAGAATTCATACTTAAACTAGATTTGTTGAAATAGGGTATTTAAGCTGTAAGAATCTTTTCTAACTTTTCTGATCCTTTTGAAAATCTTTTTGAAATATTTGAAATTTCTCCTTTTAAAACAACATTTTCTTTTGAAAGAGAATCAAAATTTTCTTTCAAATTATCAAAACTTGTTTTCATACTTTCAAACTTTTCTTCCAAGAAACTTCCTATTGCCTAAGCTTAGAATTCTTTTTTTTCAGCTCGAGATCCTTTTAAGAGAGGATTTAAGATTGAGACAAAGTCCATCTATGTACCTAGAGACTTTAACAGGAATTTCTGAGTCATAGCCTCGATGTCTCTGTTTGAGTCTGAATCAGTGTTTATTTCTGATTCTAAGTCTGACTCTGAATGAGCCATCAGATATATGTTCATGAATTCTTCTTCACTTTCTTCACACTTGGTGTCACTCCAAGTTTCTTCCTTGAGAGCTTTCTTGTACTTCTCAGATTTTCCTTTCTTCTTTTTCAACAAATGACAGTTTGGTCAGATATGCCAATTTTTCTTACATTCGAAACATATAACATCTTTGTTGGTTTCAATGTCCTCCGTTGGTCTTTTCTGAGAGTTTTATATGCTTTGCTTCTTCCAGTTGAATCTTCTTCCCTTTCTATTCATTTTTTTTCTGAATTTCTTATCATGAGGGGCTTTATCATCCATATCATCTTTTGTCCATATAGAATCACGTTAAATTTTAAAGCAATTGATTTCTTACCTTTTGGATCTTCCTCATCATTGATGCTCCACTTTATGACTAAAGTGTGCCTATTAATTCGTCTACTGATACAGGCATGATCCTCTGTGTTTCTCTAATTGAAGTCTTCATATGATTCTAGTCCTTCGAAAGTCCACGCAATAGTTTGTTGATTTTCATTGGTCTAGAAATTGGTTGACCTTGATAAGCTAGGCCATTTACAATTTATGTGAAGCGACTTAATATATCAGATATAGATTCTCTAGACTTCATTCTGAAGGCTTCATACTGCCAAGCAAAATGTTTATTTTTGTTTCATTCACATGGTCAATTCCTTCATAGGTAACATGTAGTCAGTCCCAAACTTCTTTTGCTGTTTCACAAGAAGAAATTCGGTTATATTCAGTAGGAGACAAAACACAATATAAATAATAAATTGCTTTTGCATCAAGAGTTTGTCTCTTGCTAATTTCAGCTTGTGTTGTTTCATCCACATTAGTCACTTCTTTCCCTTTGTCTGAAGCTGATGTTGCTTTAGGATTGATTCCTTTTCAATAACATCCCACTCCAGGGGATCTCTGGATCCAAGAAACGCATTCATCTTGTTTTTCACACATTATACTCCTTTCTATCGAAATAAAGAGGTCTGGTGTTGCTCTGTCCTTCCACTAATCTTGGAGCCAAAATACTAGCCATGGAAGATCTTTTGCTTATAAGTAAAACATTTCAACAAAAAAAGCACACAATTCTTGATATCAATTGAAAGCACTAGTATAAACCTTAAAGGGGGTGAATAGGTGTGAAGACAATTTTTCAAAAAATAGTAACAATATTTTGCTTTTAAAAACTGAGTCTAGTGAACAACAAACTTTGAAAGAATTTAGACTTTAGCAATTATTCAAAATACTAAAAGATGTCACAGCAAATAAAGTAAAGGAGTTTAGGGAAGAGAAAATGAACACAAATTTATAGTGGTTCGGCTTAGATCAAGCCTACATCCACTCTCCCACGCTGACAGCCTTCTAGCTGGTTTTCACTATGAATCAAAAGAGAATTACAGCCTTATGATCGTGACTTCTCAATGAAGAGATTCTACTTTCTCTCACAAAGTCGCACTCTTGAGTTTCTCTCTTTTGAATACAATTTGAGCACTGTATGAGAAAGAACAAGTAATTCGGAAGCTTTAGATTTTGGAATTTTTCTTTCATGCTCTCTGTTGAATGACTTGATGAACCTCCTTAAGTACTCCTCTATGCCATTTCGACCGTTGGCACTTTTCAAAGGAATTCTTCCAATTAGCCCGTTGGACAAAATCAATCAAGGAGATCTCGAGCCATTTGAAGATTGAGATGAAAGCCCGTCAATCATGTTCGCCCATACAATCATGATCTTGGTTTCCATAAGTAGATTCTTTCCAAATAAGCTTGCCTTCCAAGATGATTTGTTGTTTTCAAATTGATTCTAATAAAGATAACCAATATGGTAAGTGATATTTCCAACCAAAAAGTCATATATCTCATACGTACTAAAGCCTTGAAAAATAATCTTTAGTCTAATTAAGTCTTCATTTAGTACTTTCGTTTAGTCTAGAATTTGTCAGAGTGGGCAGACTTCTGATGTAAGATAAACTTTGACACAGAAGTCTGTCATTCTTCAAAATAGAACTTAGATGAGTTTTATCAACTTCAAAACATCATAGGAGTTTTCTCCAACCCCGTGCAGATCGCGGGCAGTCTTGCCCCGTGCGATTTATAGGAAACTGGACTTTCGCGTTCTTCTCCAATGGACATCACCTGGTTTCATTGCCTCTTCTCAATTGGCCACCTCTCTCTCTCTCTCTCTCTCTCTCTCTCTCTCTCTCTCTCTCTCTCTCTCTCTCTCTCTCTCCCAATGGAGAAGAAGCCGGTGCAGTACTCAGTGGAATCAATACACTCTCTTTCTCTTCTGTTTTGTTACCCCGGCCCTCTTTTGCTCATGCTTTTAAGCCCACCGGATATGGAGATCTCTTGTGAACCTACCTTGAACTTTTACGAATCGACCATGACATGGGTGTTAGATGTAAATTGCGCAATCCCAAGATCTCCATAACCAAAACAAGAACATGCATAATTGAGTAAAAAGATTAACGCACCTGTTTTGGAATCCATCGAACATAAAGCGGAAGCATAAAAAGGATTAGCCACATATATCAAGGGGATCCACGCATCAAGTCCTTCTCCTCTATTGCCCTCCGTATCACTGACTCAATGAGGCGGCCCCCCTTACGTTTAGCGTTAGGTAAACGCCCCTTAGGTGAGGATACATGTGAGAATTAGGTTTAGAGGAGAGACTTGAGCACTATTTATAGAGTTTCCAGCCAGGCCCCCTCATTACGGGCCAGGCTCAACTCGGCCCACACTAGCCAACCCCATATTAGACTAATTAAGAAACATTCTATCTCACCTTAGACCAGCCCTGTTTTACAGTAACCGTAAAAACAGTAAATTACAATATCAATTAATGTAGTCTACATTAGGAAAACTCTTACATTCTCCCACTTGGACTATATTAATTGAAATCGTACCTTATGCGCGCACATTGGTCTAGAGATAATTCTTAATAGTCAATCCTATCCCATAAAGTCTTAAACACCGAATCATGGCGATAACTGCATGTATACACACAGAGCCTTCCATGGTCACGAGTGCTCCCAACTTTATTAATATGGATTCAATATGGTAGTGTGGCAAATGGATAACATCTCTCATAGAGATCCCATTTGTCAGTCACCATTCTTTTACCTTAGGTGTCACAAAAAACTTGTGCCACTAGAGAATGCTTTATGGTTCCAATGAACCCACATATGTCTTGTCCTTATGGTTAACCTTTCTTTATGTATCACAAGACATATGCACAAGGCTAATAACTGGATGCCCGAATGCCCCTAGCCTTCACTCAAGGTCTATACAATCCCTTGAGACTTTATTAATATGTATTCAACATAATAACAACACATTCAAAATATTTTATTGAATGCAAAAGTTGATACATATCAAACCGTTACTAAGTGTAACGAACCACGAGATGTGAACTTTATCGAGTAAAGCCAAAATAGCTCCCACTAAACAACAAAATTCGAAGATACTCCTAGGCCCATGTTAACAATATGTTACTAAAATATACATGGGCGTAGGCCTTTAGTTTGTGGATCGCAACCACATCATCTCGTGAAAATATGTTATATTATAAGTCACCTTTCGTACCGTTTCTTTATGGTCAAAAATATCGACTACCATATATTTAGACCCCTTGAGACCTCTGTAGTAAATAAATAATACTACAAATTTGTTATCTCAATACAACCTTATGGGTCTATCTATCAAGTTAAAACGATCAATTCCGTCATGAGGTTTTGGAGCCTAATAGCCCAAGTAACAACCTAAAAGAAAGTTACTAACACTGCATACATAGTAGAAGATAACAAAGAACTTTATTTACTGCACTTCCTACTAACATAAATCTGTATTCTATTATTGATTGCATGTCATCAAAACAGCCAGCAAAGTTTACATCTAAATACTCTACTAACTGTAAGAATTGAACATGTCTATAAATTAGCATATAATCTCGTCTTCTTTAAGTACCTCAAAACCTTCTTGACAGCAAACCAGTGATCATGTCCTGGATTTGACCGATATCTGCCTAGAAGTCCCGTCACAAAGACAACATTTAGCCTAGTGCAAATTCGAACATACATTATACTTTTAAGTGCACTGACATAAGGTACACCATTTAATTAGATTTTCTCAATATCTAAATAAGGACAATGTGATAGATTTAGTCCATCACCCTTAACAACAAGAGCAATTCCTGGCTTGCAATGATGTATATTGTAATATTTCCAATATACAATCAGCAAATGTCATCCGAGAAAATCTAATATAATATGGCAAAAAAAATCCTTACAGATCTCAGTATTGTCTTAAGGTCACAACTTCTAAGCAAAATATCATGTACATAAAGTATGAGAAAAAATAAATTTCCTCCCACTGACCTTGCAGTATATTGAATTACTTTGTTCCCAATTGAACAAAATAATAACACTATGAAACTTTAATAATATTGTCTGGAAACTTGCTTAAGACCATGAATTAGAACTTTTCAGTTTACACACAAGTTTACTTGAATCTGCTGCAAAATCATCTAGTTGCAAAATGTAGATTTTGTATCTATTTGGCGTAACTTTATATCAAAATAAATTATTAATGCCACGTTCATTCTAAAAGAACATTTAAAGAAATAATTATTTCTTCACTATAAACAATCCATCTCTTTCGAGTTAAAACGTTAGTTACAAATTTGGCTTTAAATACCACAATCTTTGTTTGAAATTCTTTTAGTTTTGTACGCCAATTTGCAACTAATAAACTTGTGATCTTTAAACAAGTCAGTAAGTTTCCAAACATGTTTCATAGATTGTATATCGCCTTTTATGGCATCTAATCACATACTTAATTGAGAATAAGAAACGACATTTATAAATATGTCATTACATTAACCATATAGTGGATATTGTAATCATGCTCTCACAAATAGACTATATAGTCTGATGGTATAACTGATCGTCTTTCCTTAACAAATCTCCTTAATAAAGCTGCAATCACTTCATTCTGCACTTGAGAGGTTTAAGAAATTTCAATAGTACCTTGAACCTCAACAAGTTTAGTCTATGGTACAGGAGATTCCATAATTATCTGTATAGGTAAAGACAAAAACATAGTAACCTCCATCATACTATTATCTTTAATAGTCTGAGAGCAGTTATCATCTACAATTACGTCAATTTTTTAAAAACTTTAGAATATGTGATTACATAATTCTTGTACCTTCTTTAGGGTCATAAAATCAATACCCCTTTTGTATATGAAAAAATTGCTTTCATAATATCAGCCCACAGAAGACCAGATAAATTAGTCTTACTAATCATACTCATCACAATGTTCAATATGGTACATTTATGCCTTTCGCCTAAATCTTTTTGTCAGAATTTTCAGGTATAGTAATTAAATTACCACCCCAAAATCTACCAAGTATTTGACAAATGACCATTTAAGATATTTCGCAATGTCATACTTGCCAAAATACTCATTGCCACTGTTAAACCGACAACCTTTTAATCATATACGAGATGTATATGCCATTAGGACTTAAACACAATTTTTGCAAATGTGTCTTAATTTCAATATCAGACAAGACATAATTTCAAGCAACTAAGGCTTCCATCTTCTTATAGCAGTGCAGTCCGCAGGCAAACCTCTTTTCAAGTGTTCCAGAATGGAATGCTTCATGGACAATAAGCAAATTCAATTGCTCTTTTCTCAAGCAATAAATCATATGTCCACAACTTAAAATTTGAAGCAATAAAAAACCTCAATGATGACGGAATTACCATTTACAAAAAAGGTGACTAAAAAAACAAGCAGTATATAATTAGCATCATGTGAGCATTGTGTAACTTGATGTACAAGTACACATCTAGAGAGCTACATGCAAAATCACATAATCACCTTTTGGCAGAATACATGACATGCAATTGTACACTCCCCACATGATAAGGGCTATGAGAATATATTCCAATTTTTCGTGAATTCATCACATTTGGGCATATGAATCACTAGAATCAGTCAATCCTCCACCACACTATCATGTATCCCTCCATGAACTAATACACAATCACCTCCTTTGGGAGTATAACTATGCATTAGACTAGGAGACATCCCAATCATCATACGAGACCGAAATTTCTCAAACCCAATCAAGCGCGCCACTTTGGCGGTCACTACTCAATTGAATTATTGAAATTCTCTCATACCAGGGATATAATCTTTACTCCTCACATACACCATATATATGTGATTTTAACTTTAGTGATAGGGGAATTATATCATCAAAATCACATATCATGCTAATTACATTGCTTTATTCATTAATAAAAAATTAATCATATATATATATATTGATCACGTAACACAAGAAACTTCTCATAACAGAGAATAAAACATCTCTTATGCACCCCAATTACATATTACCAGAACAACATAAAAAGAATGCTGATTTATTATATCTCTCACAAATTAACATCAATAGTAATACAGGGTACACCAAATCAACAAGCACTATTGCTCATGAGTTTCATACGGCAAAACATGACTCCAAGGCCAACATATGATTTATTAGCCAATTTTAAGCAACAAATTATCATTGTAATCAACCAGTGGCCTATTGATTGAGTCAAACCAGAGAACCAAGTATCTAAAATTTAATAGTAGATACGATTGCTCTACGTAAATATTGCCATACTCCTTTACCATAAAAATATTCAACTTGTACATTATACAGTAACTTAATTGACATGCATTACCCACATTCAGCAGATGTGTTAATCAGTACATCAGTTTGGTCACGAGTCCTTAAGTCGTCTATCATTCAAAAATTACCAGCGTGTAAAAGAGTATGCATGAGCAATAAAAATTTCATGACTTTATTTTTTCTCATCATCTCAAGATATATTCAATTACTATCTCATAATAATTGTATGTGATAATATACCTATAACCCAACACTTATATTTCCAAAATCACAGAAAAATACAAGGAAAAATACGCAAAAATTCATTTAAAATACACGTATTTAGGGTTCCGTATTATTTTCACATCCATAAAATTATCAAAAATATAAAATAAATATACCATGTGACATCCTGAAATTTGACCCCGTTTCGATAAAGTGAAATGTGCATATCGTCGGCGAGCCTATGGTCCTTTTTCTCTGAGCTGATCACTCACGAGTTAGCTAACCTATTTGGTGAAGCCGTTAAGGGATATAACCGCGGTAAAATCTGTAAAAGCTACCTAATTGGTTGGATTGGACTAAAATCGTGTCCGGTCGATTTTAATCATGAAATTTAATTCGGTTTT
This sequence comes from Eucalyptus victrix, assembly GCA_016097545.1. NCBI lineage: Eukaryota > Viridiplantae > Streptophyta > Magnoliopsida > Myrtales > Myrtaceae > Eucalyptus > Eucalyptus victrix. The sequence continues at coordinate 35,045,687 of CM027837.1, forward strand.
GGGAATCAAATATTTGGGCGTGTCACAATTCAATTTTAGGATCCTGTCTCATCGCTCGTCAATTTATTGACGAGTCCGAAATTTCAATAAAGAAATTATCGGAGGAAAAAATCGAAGGCCGAAAGAAAATAAAAAGGGAAAGAGAAGAAAATTCAATAGGAAAAGTAATGTATTTACTTTTTTTCTTTTTCTCTCTCTCCATTCTCTTTTCTTTTCTCTCTTTTCTCTCTCTTCTTTTCTCTCTCTTCCCTCCTCTCCCCTCCCATCCGTGCGAACACCCCCACCGCCTATTCTCTTTCTCTTTTCCCCTTTTGACCGGTCAAGCCCTTCTCTCTCTCCTCTCTCTCTCTCTCTCTCTCTCTCTCTCTCTCTCTCTCTCTCTCTCTCTCTCTCTCTCTCTCTCTCTCTTTTTCTTCTTCTTCCTCCCCACGCATCCGAGGAAGCGAACCAGAAGAGAGAGCTCGAGTAGGAGCCGCACGATCGCAGCCGCCCGCTCGCCGCTCGTTCCGCCGCTGCACCGCCGCTCGCACCCGCGCCGCGCCCGTGCGCCCGCCGTCCCGCCGTCCCATCGTCCGTCGCCCACTGCAGCCCCTTCCCCCGCCCCCAGTGCTGTTCGTATCGACCAGCCACCGTTCGGCCACCTCGGCCACCGCCCAACCCCGCCGGACCACCCCCGCGACCCCCTCGCCCTCCGCCGGTCTTCCCCCGCCGCCCTAGCCGCCGGAACGGCTCCGTTCAGTCGTGACCAGCATACCCACGAAGTGGGTATCCAGCTCTTTCGGGCTCATTTTGGGCCGTTTCCCGGCCCCGAACCCGAGCCGTGCTTTGGGAACAATCGTTCCTCGCGTCGCCGCCGTCGGATTGATCCAATTTGTGCGCGATTTGGTGAGTAATCTCACTAATCCAGGATTAGTTGGCTAATTATGCTTAAGGTTGGTTTAGTTTTAATTAATTATGTTTAGGTTGTTAGATTAGAATAAATTAGCAATTATTAGTTAATTGTGATGTGATTTAGATAAATTGATTGTGCAATTAGCAAGTAGACGTGGTCTACTAATTATTGGAAGTGTCTCGGGAATTTTCCGACCCCTAATTGGGCTTCAATTTGGCGATTCGGGCCTAAGTGGGATTTTTGGCATTTTAATATTAATTTTCGGAATTAAATTAAATAATTATTTATTTTCCGAAAATTCAAGGGAGATGGTCCAGAACCGAAAAATTATGCTGATGACCGTGGTGAAGTCCGTTTATTTAATCAGGCTTTAAGTTGAGCTAAATTGAATTTTAATTTTAATTGTTTAATTTTCGAAATTTATTATTTAATTATTTATTTTTCGGAAATTAAGGTTGAGATGGCCAGTGGCCGGAATATTATGGTGATGATCGTGGTGCAGTCTGTTTATTTAAATTGGCATTATTTTGAGTTAAATGGAATTTTTAATAATAATTAATTAATTTTCGAAATTAATTAATTATTTATTTATTTTTCAGAAATTAAGAATTTGATGGCCGACGACCGAAATTTCGTGCTGATCATCGTGGCGCAGGTCATTTATTTAATTGAGCTTTATTTTGTGCTGAAGTGAATTAATTGTGATTACAATATTATTTTCCTAGGTTAATTAATTTGGAAAATTAATTGGAAAATAACCGGGTGTCGGTTGAGTTGACACCAAAAGTGTTTTGGTGAACGCTAATAATGGTGGGAATTGTGGAATCGAAATCATCATATTTTGGCTAAGGCCAATCGTGTACTAATGCACGATATGTTATTAATGATGATAAAAGATGAAAAGAAATCTTTGTGTGAAGAAATCTTTGTGTGATGTGGCTCGGCGATTATTACATCGCTTTGGCATGTAGGATGCCTTAGAGAATGCCCATAAATTGTTGAACAGTGATCATGCCTGTGTGGCGGTAGTTGATCATGCCTGTGTGGCGATAATTGATCATGCCTGTGTGGCGGTAGTTGATCATGCCTGTGTGGCGATAATTGATCATGCCTGTGTGGCGGTAGTTGATCATACCTGTGTGGCGATAATTGATCATGCATGTGTGGCGATAGTTGATCATGCCTGTGTGGCGTAGATCGTGCCCGTGTGGCCATAATTCTGTGTATCGAGTATCGTGCCCATGTGGCTGAAGGAAAGTGGAATGCCTAAGAGTATGCACATAAAGTGTTTATTGTACATCACCTTGGCGAATAGACGCCCGAGAGCATTACTGTAGCTCTGTGACTGAGTGTACTATTAGGGATTATATGGTGTGGAGTGAGATGACCTAGAAATGGTCCAATTGACATGTAATCGACGATGTCGATTGATCATTGTTTTGATTTGATGTTGTGAATTGATTGACTGAGTGGAAATGACCGTGAGTGGTCTTGTTGGCTTGTAATCGAGTAGGTTGATTTGATTGATGCTTCGATCGGTGATATAATTGCTTGAGTGCCTATTGTAAATTGCACTGACTTGCAGGTGGGACCTGATGCTAAGGTACGTCTTCTGACCTGTGCGTGTTTAGGCAGTCTTTAGTATAATAGTTTACTAATCGGGCTTAGTGGAGTAGAACTCGTTGAGACGTAGACTCATCCCAGTTTGGGCAAAACATTTCAGGATCCCGACGAGGAGCTGAGGAGGAGGAATTTGTGAATGAGAACTCGCAGGTGAAATTGAGGAAGAAAATGATCTGAGTGAAGAGGAATCAGAAGAGGATCGGGATGATCCCGAGTATGACTTAGATGAGGATTGAAATCCCATCTCTTTGTGAACCCTTTTGTATATGTGTAGATAGAGTGAGACTCTGAAGTTGCGAATAGTTTGTGAAGTGCTCTGTCTAATGCCATGTATAAAGGTTTGGTTGTAAATTTCAATATGAAAAATATAGCCTGCTTTTCTATCCCATTGTTTTATTGTCTGGGGATTTATAATTGCTTCCGCATGTGCTTATAAATGAAAGGGTCGGCGATACATTGTCCTGGGATATCACATTATAAAATCGACCAAGTGAGACGGATGTGTGCGTGCCTGAGGATTGGGGCGTGACATACCACGAGATAGGAAATCACCATACGAGTCCAACGCCGCCAGCCACGCGCCAATCGGAGCCTCCACGTGCCCACATGCGCCGCCTGAGTGCGCGGCGCGTGGAGCTCACGCGCTGCGCGCGTTCGACGCCCAGGCGGCGCGTGGCCGTGCGTGGGGGCGCGTGCGGCCTCCTCCGGCGACGCGCCGCCTACCCTATTGCTCGTCTCGTTGAGCCCAGTTCGAATTTGTGATTTAATTTAATTTTTATTGAATAAAAAGTCTCGAAAATCACAAATTAGGGCAAGATCCGTACTAATTAGGGTTAATCCATACAAATTAGGGTAGATCCGTACAAATTATGGTAAATCCGTATAAATTAGGGCAAAACCAATTGCGTTCAAGTTCTAGGGTTATGGTTGCTCTGATACCACATGTTAGATGCAAATTACGCAACCCCAAGATCTCCATAACCAGAACAAAAAATGCATAATTGAGTAGAAAAATTAACGCACCTGTTTTGGAATCCATCGAACATAAAGCAGAAGCATAAAAAGGATTACCCACATATATCAAGGGGATCCACGCATCAAGTCCTTCTCCTCTATTGCCCTCCGTATCACTGGTTCAATGAGGCAGCCCCCCTCACGTTTAGCGTTAGGTAAACGCCCCTTAGGTGAGAATACATGTGAGAATTAGGGTTAGAGGAGAGACTTGAGTACTATTTATAGAGTTTCCAGCCAGGCCCCCTCATTACGGGCCAGGCTCAACTCGGCCCACACTAGCCAGCCCCATATTAGACTAATTAAGAAACATTCTATCTCACCTTAGACCAGCCCTGTTTTACAGTAACCGTAAAAATAGTAAATTACAATATCAATTAATGTAGTCCACATTAGGAAAACTCTTACAATGGGCTCGTGGGTGGTGGTGTTTTTTTGTAGGTGGATGCATTCACCGACACGGCCTTCAAGGGGAACCCAGCAAGAAGAGAGGGAGGAGGAGTGGTTGCAGGCAGTGGCCAGGGAGTTCAACATCTCGAAGACCTGTTACCTGACCCGGGCCTCGGGCTCGGAACTCGCCGGCTCGGGCGACGGGGGATCGAGCCCGAGGTTCCGGCTGAGGTGGTTCACCCCAGTTGCGGAGGTGAGTGAGTTTCGGAATTCCATGTTCGCGTTGTTGCTTGCTTTGATTCGAGAATCGCAGGATATAGAGTCTGTGGCTAATAAATGACTAAAGGCTCTTTTGTCTGCTCCCCACGTGAATGAGTAATATTCGATTTTGTGCATTGCTAAATTTTACTTGCGTGCTTTTGGTAATTTTCTATCTTTATCATAGGCAACAAAAATGGCATTTTTTCAGTTATTGTCGCAGCCGCGTGGAGTCGGCTTCCTAGTTTTGTTATGATTCTTTTAATTTGTGATAATTCGTGGCTTCTGAGTTCCGCTGCATATAATCAACAATGGACAGCTTGATGAAGAATTCGTCAATAATTCGATGTCTATTCATCCTTTGCCGTCTGTTGTCATCTCATTACTTTGGATTACCGGTTGATTTGCTAATTGTCCTTGTATTAGATGAAATTATATGTATTACTGCGTGGGACTATGAATCATGTTGGTGTTGTTCGATAGGCCTCCAAGTCCGACACCGAGTCTCTGATGTACTTGAGAGATGCCTGCTTCCTCGTTATAATAATCCATTTCCACCAGACTAATCTATGCGGTTGCTTTGATGCCTGGTTTTAGATAGTGGCAGTAAACATCAATGTAGACGATCAATCGGTTTGATGAAGTATGTCTCATTTCAGTGGGGAAGAAATGCTACTGGAAACTGGTGATCACATTATCTAATCACAAACTCTACTTTTCAGGTTGAGCTCTGTGGTCATGCAACGCTAGCTGCTGCGCACACTCTCTTCACATCTGGGATGGTAGATTCTGACACCATCGAGTTTATGACGTTATCTGGAATTCTGACTGCTAAAAGTGTTCCTTAAATGAAGTCATCCAACATTTCAAAGATTCAAGACAGTGATGTGCCCGGAATATGGATCGAATTGGATTTTCCTATAGTCCCGATCGCTGAAGATGATGCTGAGCAGATTTCATGTGTCTACAAAGTTCTCAATGGCACTTCCATTGTTGAAATCAAGAAGACGGCAAAGGGCGACCATTTCGTAATTCCTCAACTGCAACCTGATCATTTTCTTTTCCCCATAAATCCTGTTTTGGGTACATTGAACCCCTTGCTTCCTCTTTGAGGCAATCATTTTAATTTTGTCAATTCCAGGATTCTTACAGCAGCAGCTGGCATTGAGCTGATTTTCATTAGGAAGAGAGTTTTTAATTCCTTCATTTCTACTTTCTTCTGCTTATTTTCGCAGATTGTGATCCCATCAGGGAAAGAAGTTGAAGAATTTCAGCCCTAGTTTGATGAGATACAGAGATGTCCTGGGAGGGGTATTATCTTCACAGGATCGGCTCAGCCAGACTCAGGATTCGATTTTGTCAGTCGATTCTTCGCCCCAAAACTTGGGGTGAATGAGGTATTAAAGTTCATACTGAAATAGCTAGTACGAGTACCTAGAGCGGGGGTGAATAGGTTTACAAAAAAATTTCTCGAAGCTTGCACGATATTCAAACAATTAGAGGATTCGCAACAGTTAAAAATTTAATCGCAAGACTGAGTAAGGGAAAGAGAGAATTGAACGCTCGGTTTATAGTGGTTCGGCTTGATTCAAGCCTACGTCCACTCTTCAGCACTGACAGCCGATTAGCTGGATTCCACTATGATCAAAGAGTTGTTACAGTGTTGATCTTCCTTGATTTCTAGGTGTAGAAGATCTACCACACTCACTCAAGGCGTCACAAAGTATAAACACTCTCTGTGTACAATTTCGCTCAGTCTCAACTAACAATCAAGGATCTTCAGACTCTGGAATTTTTCTATCGATCACGCCCTTAAAACAGCTAGACGTCTTCCTTTTATACTCCTTCATGCCATCATAGCCGTTGGCACTTACCAAAGGAATTCCTCCAATCTACCCGTTGGACGGAATCAATCAAGAAGATCATCCGAGCTATTTAAGGAATCTGATGATAGCCCATCAATCCTGTTCGCCCATACAATCAGGATCTCGGTTTCCATGAATAGAATATTCCAAGATTATTTCGTCAACCATCGGATCTTCAATCGATCTTAGATAAGAATTAAAGAATCCGAAATGATTATCCAACCAAAGAATCTATTCCGAGAGGATAGGATCGAATCCTCAAACATAAACCTCGGCTTTGGATTTCCTTCGTCACTGGATTAGAAAGCGTCGGTGAGAATAGACTTAAGTCTTGAGTCCGAGTCTTAAGTCTTTGAGTCTTGAGTCTTGGGTCTTGAGTCTTGGGTGAACAAAGTCTTGAGACTTTAAAGCGACGGTCTCCGAACATCCGGACTTTAGATCGAAAGAAACGTTTTGTCGGCTTCAAAATATTCGGGAAAGATTTCTCCAACAATCTCCCCCTTTTTGATGGTGACAAAACTTTCTTGAAGATTTGAACAACTTTGACCGCAAAACATTTCTCAAGTAATATGGCTAACTCATAAAGATTAATACAACAACCGGACTCGCATCCAGAAAATTGGTTAGTCTTTCATGAGAAACACCATATAACAACACTTGAATAAATGCAACCAAGTCAAGTTCATAATCCACAATCCACATCAATTCAATCAAATTCACACCCAAGTTCAAGTTCTCAAGTCATACTCAAAAACATAACCACAAAGGTCAAAGTTTAAAGTTTTAAAAAATAAAAGTTCAAATTGGTTCTCCCCCTTTTTGTCGGCATTGAAAAGGGTGAGAAAGGAGTCATGTCCGCTGGGAATGCGCACGATCCGGAAATCCCCAATGGGTGAATTTGGACTACTCCTTCAAGCTTCTTCGGAGTCTTCTGAGGCACGAGCTACCTCTTCTCCCTTGGCATTGGCTTGGAGTTGCAGAGTGAGGTCTTTGAATTTATCTTCCATAGAGACCGAAGATTCTTGTCCAAAGCATGCTTCAAAGCTTGGATTTCATGAGTCGAACATATATCGGTTACGCATTTCCGGAAGAATATTCATGATGCTACGAAGATCGCAGAATCATCCGTCTGTACATCGGCATTGACTTTCTCGCGAGACGACGGCGCTTCGTACGGTCCGCGATTTCGAATCGACGTATCACCTTCTTCGGCAATGGAGAGATCTGAACTTCTTTCGGGTCTTCTGGAGATTGTCTTAGATTTTTAGCAGCATGAGGTGTAGACCTCTCTTGCTCGCTAACTCCCCCTGTCTCTAGGACATCGAGAGGGGAAGAATGATGATCATGCTCTTGATTTCCCTTCTCTCCAGTTATCCCAGTTGTTCATTTTCTTCATCTCCTTCTTCCTCAACTTCTTTCTCCTTCTCTCTCTGTTCTTCTTCTTCTCTCGCTCTGCTGAAGTTCGTTGAATAAGACACGAGAACGTCTTGTTCTTGTCGGTCTGCTGGAATAGTGGGATCTTCATCATCTTCATCTTCATCCTCATCCTCCAGGATAAGAGTTCTTTTCCTCTTTTTCGATGAGGCACTAATAGCCTCCTTTCCTTTCCTTTTTGAAGCAGATCGGACTTGGAGATTTTACTTTGAATTTCTCCATTGCCTTGGAGAGTTCTTTCGACGCATCTTCATTAACATTTTCAACCCTACCACCATCTTGTCACACGGTCGAACACAAAAAGTATGTGGCAGTTCAATATTCAGATGTACGAAGATCTTGGTCACCGGACCAGGATAAGGCAATTGTCCTTTGTCTTTTGACACCTTTCCGTACATATGGAAAAGAATAGTGTGCGGGAGAGAAAATTTCCGTCCGAGTTGATCGCATACATCAACTTTGCTTCGAGAAAAAGATACGAAGTCTTTGACGTAGACTTCGGTCTAAGACAATTGATCACAATCTTATGAAGCACAATGTTGACGGCATTCATCCGGAATAGATAATTTTCTTATCAACGTCCCTATCTTTGACAAGATCCGAGTAGTGCGAGCGGTGAGACTTTGATTGGGAGATAGCGTCCCGTTCAACTCCAATTATGTCCGCCAACATATTCACATCTACCACATAGACTTGGTCTCGAACATGAATGAAATTCTATTCGCATCCAAAAAGCTAAGATTTGAATAGAAATAAGCGGTCAGTTGATCATACCCGTCTGTAGAGTCAGAGCAAAAAGTCTCAAGTTGAAGCAAATTCAACTTTTCTCTTAAGTTCAAGTTGATGGAATCCAGAAAGTCAAAGTCGACACTTCTAGGGTTGATTACCCCTCTTTTCAACAGCCTGAAATATACTTTTTCTTGATCCTTGGATTTAAACAAATCCATCCGATTTCCTTTCACCTTTGCTGCCACACCCATTTTAGGTTTAAATTCAAGGAACATTTTGTCATCATCGTTCCCATCAATCAGATTCTGTCCTGGCATACGAGGATCACTTGGAATGTTTGCAAGAGCCTCCTCTGCTCTTCCTTTCGGAGCAATTCCCAACTCTTCCATTTTCCGCAGAAAAAGATACTCATTCCCATAATTTTTGTCCTTAAGAAAGTCATCTATATACTTTAACGAAGAACCGGTCCTTTTTAACGCACGATAAAGCTTATAGATAACGAGGGTTTTTGGACTCTTCGGGTCAAAGCATCCTCGATTATCTCTTCTTCTAAATTTTGACTCGCACCTTGTGGGTCAGGAGATGCTGAGTGACGTGGAGGAGAGCGAATCGGACTTTGTCGCTGACTTGGAGAGTCTTCTTCCTCAGTAAGATCGAAGTGAGTCGGTCCCTTCTCCATTCTTTGTGGTCCCCGCTTGCGATTCTTGACGATTTCCTCGAAGACGACATCTTTCTTTGTCTATTGGAGAATTCCTTCACTTGCTTTTCCCAAGAAAAATGACCACTTTCTCGATGAGAGAGTAGAAACGAGATCGGGAGGAGAGTGCTTTTTAGGGTTTTGAAAATTGGGGGTAGAATGACCGTGTATTTATATATGCCTCGGATTTGAAAAGAGAAGTTTAAACGGTACAAGGAAAGTGTACGAACACTTCTTTTCAAAATCAATAACCGCCAAAATTAACTTCCTTTAAAAAGACAAGTTTTCAAAATTTCACACGAATTATATCTCGAATAAAAGAACGTACCTTTTCGAGATAAGATAAACAAGAATTCGTACCTTTTAGATAACAACTTACAGTCTTTAGCGATGAGTGATTGAGTCTCAGGATTTAAAGTCTAAGAGATCAGAGTCTTAGAGTTGGTGAGTCTCTAGACTTTAACTTCTTCAAGCTTCAAAATGTTGAGTCTTGAGCGGATGAAGTCGAATTGATTCTTCTCCAAAGGCTTTGTGAATATGTCCGCTAGTTGACTTTTTGAATCAACAAATTGAATCGAGATTTCTCCATTTTGAATATGATCTCTAATGAAGTGATGACGAATCTCAATATGCTTTGCTCTTGAATGAAGGATTGGATTTTTGGTGAGATTGATCGCTACTGGTGTTATCACATCTCGATTTCGTGCATGAGTCTTCAATGCCAAAGTCTTGTAGCTGTTGTTTTATCCATAGAATTTGCGAACAGCAGCTTCCAAGAGCTACATACTGCGCTTCCGTCGTTGAGAGAGCTACGGTGCTTTGCTTTCTTGAAAACCAAGACACCGTCCCGTTTCCAAGCGAGTTGACAAGTTCCAGAAGTGCTCTTTCTATCGACTCCGTAACCGGCCGGATCGCATCCGAGTATCCTAGAAGATTAAAGTCTCCCCTCTTTGGATACCAAAGACCGATGCTTAAAGATGAAGCAACGTATTTGATAATACGTTTCACGGCAATGAGATGTGATTCTCTAGGATCGATTGAAACCTAGCACGAGATACAAACACTAAACAAAATATCAGGTCTAGAAGCAAAGTAAGATAAAGAAGTGAACCGATCATGCTCTGCACGGCTTTTGATCTACTTTCTTCCCTTCTTCATCCTTGTCTATCTTCGAGAACATGACATTGGTATGTCGGTCTTCTTGCACTTTTCCAATCCAAACCTTTTGACAAGATCATTCGCATATTTTTCTTGATGAATGAAAGTTCCTTCCTTCATTTGTTTCACTTGAAGTCCAAGAAAGAATGTTAATTCTCCCATCATACTCATTTTAAATTCATCCCGCATAGACTTAGAAAATTTCTTGCAAAGACTTTCATTAGAGGATCCAAAAATAATGTCATCAACATATATTTGAACAAGTAAAAAGTTTTTGTTTTCCTTTTTGATAAATAAAGTAGTATCTACTTTACCTTTGACAAAACCATTCGTAATAAAAACTTACTTAGTCCGTCGTACCAAGCTCGAGGTGCTTGCTTTAGACCATAGAGCCTTTTTCGTCTAAAGATCGAGTCCGGGCTTCTTTGGGTCTTCAAATCCAGGCGGTTGTTCCACATAAACTTCCTCATGGATAAATCCATTTAGGAAAGCACTTTTGACGTCCATTTGGAATAACCTGAAATTTTTGTAACAAGCAAACGCAAGTAATAGTCGAATAGCTTCTAACCTTGCAACTGGTGCGTAAGTCTCGTCATAGTCTATTCCTTCTTCTTGCGTATAGCCTTTGGCCACGAGTCTTGCTTTGTTCCGTACGACTTTTCCTTTTTCGTTCATCTTGTTCCTGAATACCCATTTGGTTCCAATAACGGTTTTACCTTTTGGTTTAGATGTCAATTCCCAGACATCATTGATGTTGAACTGTCGAGCTCTTCTTGCATAGCTTCGATCCAGCTTTCATCGGATAAAGCTTCTTCTATGCTTTTTGGTTCAATTTCAGAGATGAGAGCCACAGCACTAGATTCTTCATGCCTTTTTGACCTGGTACGGATTCCTTCATAAAGTTCTCCAATAATAAGATCTTTGGGATGACTCGGATTTGTGCTTCCGAGTTACTAGTTAATTTGCCAGGTTGATGATCTCTTTCTTTATTTGATTCTCCATGAGCGTCTTGATGATGGACTTCCGACTCGAGATGGTTCTTGAGATGTAGACATTTGAAGGTCTAGAGCGGTTTCGTCTCTTCGTCGAGTCCTGGCTGGATTCATCTTGCTTCGAGTCTTGGAATTTGACATTCATTGATTCTTCCCAGATCGGCTTTTCTTGTTGTAGACTCGTAGGCTTTGCTTGATGTAGAATATCCAAGGAAGATGCCTTCATCGATCTTTCTTCAAACTTACCAACTCGATCATTTGCATTTTTCAAAATAAAGCATTTGCAACCAAATACATGAAAGTATGAAACAATAGGCTTCTTACCTTTGAACAATTCATAGGGGGTTTTCTCAAGAATAGGTCTTAGAAAGACTATATTTATAATATAGCAAGCAGTTGAAACGACTTCAGCCCTAAAATCGAGGAGAAATTTTACTTTCAATTAAAAGTGTTCTAGCCATTTCTTGAAGAGATCTATTCTTTCTTTCCACAACTCCATTTTGCTCGGAGTATACGGAGAGGAAAACATGTGATTAACACCCATTTATCACGAATCTCGTAAAATCTTGATTTTCAAATTCACTTCCATGATCAGTTCTTATACTTGAAATAGCACATCCTTTTTCAATTTGAACCTTTTTAGCAAACTTTTCAAAGTACGAAAAGGTTTCTGATTTATTTGCAAGAAAATATACCCAGGTAAAACGAGAGTAATCATCTACAATTACTAGACAATATTTCTTACCTCCAATGCTCTGGGTTCTTGTTGGTCCGAAGAGATCCATATGAAGCAACTGCAGTACATGATTAGTTGATACATGATTTATTTGCTTAAAAGAATTTCTTACCTGCTTTCCCAGAATGCATGAAGTGCATAAGTCAGACTTTTGGTAAGGCAATTTAGGTAGACCTCGAACAAGCTGCTTTGAAGAGATTTTGGCTAATTGCTTCTTGTTGATATGGCCAAGTTTTACGTACCATAGAACGCTTCATCTTGAATTGAGATTAAGCATTGTTCTTCATTTAGCTTTACATCAAGGAGGTAAATGTTTCCATGCCTTCGACCCATGAAAGACTGAGTCGAATCTTTGCTGATTCCAGAACATATGCCTTCTTGAAAGGAGATCTTGTAACCAGTATCACACAATTGGCTAATGCTGAGTAAATTGTAGTTGAGTCCTTCCACTAGAGAAACATTGCTTATTGTGAGATTTCCAATTTTCACAGATTCCGAATCCCACAATACTTCCTTTGCTATTTCCTCCGAATGAAACTTTTCCACCATTTACTTGAATAAGCTTTATGAAATAATTTGAGTCTCCCTGTCATGTGTCTTGAGCATCCGCTGTCAAGATACCACTTTACCTTCTTTTTGACAGACTCGCATTCAAAAAAGAGTCTCAAGCTTTCTTTGGTACCCAAATTTTCTTGGGTCCTTTGGCGTTAGTAGGATGAGCATTATTAGGCCATACTCTCCTAACGGGCTTCCAAATCATAGGACACTCTTTTTCAAAATGATCGATTGTTACACTTAGAACACCTTAAAGCATTTCGTCCTACAAGTGCTTTACAAAAACTCTTTTGAAATGATTTTTATAAGCCTCTCTCGATGGTCTTTTCTTAATTCTTTCTTTTACTTTCGGAAAATCAATCGAGGGATTGTTTCAGCTGTCATACCTAGACCCGACTTATTGAAGTAAGGTCCGGATTGAAAGAACTTTTTCAAGTTTTTCGGATCCTATTGAAAATTTCTTTGAAATATTTGATAAATCAGTTTTTAAGAAAGCATTTTCTTTCGAAAGATTGTCTTCACTCTCTTTAAGAGTAGAAACATTCAAGTCTAAATTTTTTACCTTTTCTTCTAAAATGTTTTCTTTTTGTTTTAAAACTGAGTTTTCCTTTTTAAGTTCGGAAATCTTTTTGAGAGAAGTCTTAAGACTGAAACATAACTCATCAATATATTTAGAGACTTTGACAGGGATTTTATAATCACTTACCTCAAATTCACCGTCGAGTCCGATCCAGTCGATTCCAGTCCGAGTCCGATTGTGCCATCAAACACAAAGTTGGCATATTCCTCATCACTCTCTTCACACTCTCAGTATCGCTCCGTGTCTCGGCTTTGAGAGCTTTTCGAGACTTCTCACCTTTTCCTCTTTTCTTTTTCAGAAGAGGACAGTTGGGTCTGATGTGTCCCTTCTTTTTACATTCGAAGCAAACTACATCTTTGTTTGATTCCACATCATCAACAGACTTGTTCTGCTGTCTCTGAAAACTCTGTTTCTTTGGAATGAACCTTCTGCCTTTTCTATTCAGTTTTCTGAATCTTCTTATCATGAGGGCGAGCTCCTCATCGTCCATATCATCTTCAGAATCTGCATCATCAGAATCATCATTTGATTTTAGTGCGATAGATTTCTTACCTCTTGGATCTTCATCTTCATTAATTCGTTCCACTTCGTAAGATCGAAGAGTTCCAATCGGTTCGTCTACGATAATGGCATGATTCTTTGCGTCTCTCTTATTGAAGTCTTTATATGATTCCAATCCTTGGAAAGTCCACGTTGAAGCTTGTTCACCTTCATGGGATCAGAAATTTTTGTCCTTGGTTCTCAAGACCATTGACAATATCTCGTAAAACGACTAAACATGTCGGTTATAGATTCTCCTGGTTTCATTTTGAAGGATTCATATTGACCAAGAAGAATGTTAATTCTGGTCTCCTTCACTCGATCTGTCCCTTCATAAGTGATATGTAACCTGTCCCGGACTTCTTTTGCTCGTAACACAAGAAGATATTACGTTATATTCAGTTGGTGATAAAGCACAATATAAAGAATAAATTGCTTTCGCATCGAGTGCTTGTCTCTTGTTTATTTCTTCTTGAGACATTCCATTGGCTTCAACGGTTTCTTTCCCTCTTTCGAGAGATTGATGCAGCAGCAGGAGTGATTCCTCTTTCCACAACGTCCCATTCCGAGAGGATCCTTTGATCGAAGGAAAGCTTTCATCTTGTTTTTCCAGATGTTGTAATCCTTTCCATCGAAGTAGGGAGGTCTGCGGTATTGCTTTGCCCCTCCATCAGCCCCCGGTGCTAACATACTAGCCATGGATCTTTTACTCGAAGTAAAACACTTCAAACAAAGTAAGAACACGAGCTCGATACCAATTGAAATAGCTAGTACGAGTACCTAGAGGGGGTGAATAGGTATACAAAAAAATTTCTCGAAGCTTGCACGATATTCAAACAATTAGAGGATTTGCAACAGTTAAAAATTTAATCGCAAGGCGAGTAAGGGAAAGAGAGAATTGAATGCTCGGTTTATAGTGGTTCGGCTTGATTCAAGCCTACGTCCACTCTTCAAGACAGCGATGCACCGATTGGCTGGATTCCACTATGATCAAAGAGTTGTTACAAGTGTTGATCTTCCTTGATTTCTAGGTGTAGAAGATCTACCACACTCACTCAAGGCGTCACAAAGTATAAACACTCTCTCGTGTACAATTTCGCTCGTCTCAACTAACAATCAAGGATCTTCGACTCGGAATTTTTCTATCGATCACGCCCTTAAAAAAAGCTAGACGTCTTCCTTTTATACTCCTTCATGCCATCATAGCCGTTGGCACTTACCAAAGGAATTCCTCCAATCTACCCGTTGGACGGAATCAATCAAGAAGATCATCCGAGCTATTTAAGGAATCGATGATAGCCCATCAACTCGTTCGCCCATACAATCGGGATCTCGGTTTCCATGAATAGAATATTCCAAGATTATTTCGTCAACCATCGGATCTTCAATCGATCTTAGATAAGAATTAAAGAATCCGAAATGATTATCCAACCAAAGAATCTATTCCAGAGGATAGGATCGAATCCTCAAACATAAACCTCGGCTTTGGATTTCCTTCGTCACTGGATTAGAAAGACTGTCAGTGAGAATAGACTTAAGTCTTGAGTCCTGAGTCTTAAGTCTTTGAGTCTTGAGTCTTGGGTCTTGAGTCTTGAGTCTTGGGTCTTGAGTCTTGGGTGAACAAAGTCTTCAGACTTTAAACTGACGATCTCCGAACATCCAGACTTTAGACTGAAAGAAACGTTTTGTCAGCTTCAAAATATTCTGGAAAGATTTCTCCAACACATACCTTGGAATGTTTCTTGAAGAATCAATCATAATTAGTTCATCAATTGTCTGATTAGTTGATCATCTGTCGAAAGCTGTTCTATCAACCAATTTTATGCTCTTACCACGAACCCCGAATGAATGATCTACTTTCCAGGATCCTGTATGTGGCAGTGCACATTGTGCTTTGGCACCTTATTGGAGTGAAAAGCTGGGGAAAAATGATCTCGTTGCCTATGCTGTAACCTCTCTCTCTCTCTCTCTCTCTCTCTCTCTCTCTCTCTCTCTCTCTCTCTCTCTCTCTCTCTCTCTCTCTCTCTCTCTCTCTCCCCATGCTTGTACCCATGTACGTTTGCTTCTGTATGCGCATGTGTTTTGTTATGCTTCTCTCGTCTCTCAAAAAGTACGTAAATGAATGATTTTCAATGGCATACTGATACCGCCCTAATCATTTTCATGTCTTGCAGGCATCGCCCAGAGGTGGAGTGGTGAAGGTGCACTTGGACAAGCAGAACCAGAGAGTGATGCTGTGCGGCAAAGCTGTAACTGTAATGAAGGGCTCTCTTCTTGCTTGAATTTCTAGCGCTTCTTCTCACTTTTGAACTTACAGCGCGTGAAATTCCTGTATGTGAGAAGGAACTGAAATAAGTGGGCTTATGTGGTGGGTTGGATGTTACCGATTGGAGGGTGCGTTTGGGAACTATTTTTGGGGAAAGTCCTTGGGAAAATGCAAAGACCTTGGAGTTAAAGGGGTTTTTTAAAATGCAACCGTGTTTGGTAAATTGTACTTTGAAAGCCCATTTGTGAAGTACTTTGAACAAAATAGTGTTTGGGGAATTGCATTTACAAAGATCTTTGGGATAAAAAAAAAATTAGCAAAGGAAAAATTTAAAAAAAATGACCGATGAGGGCAGCGACCGCCGGCGACCTCCGGCGACCTCCGACTACCTCCGGCGACCTCGGATATGAGGCGGTGAGGTCGCGCGACGCCGTCGCGACCTCCGACGACCCCGGATCTGGGGCGGCGAGGTCGCGCGACGCCACCTCGACCTCAGGCGACCCCGAATCTGGGGCGGCGAGGTCGCGCGACGCCGCCTGGACCTCCGGCGACCTCGATCCGGGGCGTCGAAGTCGCGGGAGGACCTCGCCGCCCCAGATCTGGGTCGTGGCGGGGTCGCGCGACCTCACCGCCCCCGGATCTGGGGCGGCGAGGTCGCGGGAGGTCGCACGGCGCCACCGCGACCCAGATCCGTGGGCGGCGAGGCGCGACCCAGATCTGCTCGAGCCTCCGGCACTAGATCTGGTCGCGACCAGACCTGCAACTAGGTGGGTCGCGCCGCCCCGGTGAGCTCCGTGCGGAGGTCACGGCGCGGCAGGCGACGGTCGCCGGCGACCGCGTGCCTTTTGGCCACCAGATCTGCGATTTGCGGAGGTCGCCCGAAGCTCCGACGAAGATCGCGTAGGTCGCGGCGTCTCTCTACGCGGAGAAGATGAACAGTGCTCGACAAGGGCACGCATCCGGAAAATCTAAAAATTCGTGAGGATAATTTTGGAAAAAAAAAATTATGAACAGTGCAGGCGTGGCATGCTGAAAATGCCGAAAGCCCAAGGCAGGTCTCCCCCTGCCTTGGGCTTTCAGCCTTCACAAGGCTTCGCATTTGGAGAAGGTGAGTGCAAAGTTTTTTGCCAAACGGGCTGGCATTTTAGCAAGTATCTTTAGCCCTCCAAAGGGCTTTGGGAAGTGGTTCCCAAACGGACCCGGAATAGGGTGAACTACCTGAGATCATCTTTCCCTTTCGAGAGGTTCTCAATCTGCTTGCGTTGGAGAGTGAACTAAAAATTGTAGAATGAATCACATTGTTTCACTCTTAAAGGACCGTGTCTGTAGAAGAATGTGCATGTTTAATTGAACTAAGGGTTTATCAGCATATCGGGGAAAATAAACAAGGGACTTAAAGGATCCGCCGGATGAAGACATCAGCATTGCACAGTTTCTGCTCGCATAGAAAAATAACTTCCTGCCAATTTTTCCTTCGAGGAGTAGGATGGCCATTCATTTCCTGTACTTGTTGTGGAGTTGGGTTGTGGATTGCAGCTACGCTATCTGTTATATTTCAATGGTACGTCAATAATGGGATGCGATTAAAACGCACTGATTTGTCTTAATGTGACACAATGGAGAGACACATTTTGAAAGAGTGTGAGAGAAGTTATATAAATAACTTATGGAGATAACCGTCATAACATTTGGTAGAAAGAACGTTCTAAAACAAAGTATTCTCTCTTCTTCTCCTCTCTCCATAAAGAACAAAAGGCGTTCCATTTCTACTTCGAGAAGACAATCGGCATTAACTTTGTAGAACTTAGTATTTTTCTTGTGATTGTATTCAGACCATTGTAAAGCCATATCATTTGTCGTTCACTCATGATTCAATATACCTTCTTAGGTAATTCGTTTATTGCATATCGAAGAGATACCGACTTTCTTCCAACATTGATATCAAAGCTTTCATTATGATCTCTGCCTTATTTTTCCGTCAAATTTTTTCGCTATTATTTAATATGAGGTTCGAGAGGATGAACTTCACATCATCTAAATGTTCATTACTCAGAAATTGCAACATAAACCGTCAAAACGAACCAGAAGTGAAGAACAGGTTTAGAAGTCGCGGACGCAATACTGCTTTGGCCATTTTTCGGAATATTTTTTTGGCCAAAATCAATTTTTGAATAAATAGGATAAAAGTACTAGTTGAGACTATCACAACGGTTAGTATCATGCTGCTTGAAGACCACATGCTATGCCAGAAGCTGCAACGCATGAGCACCAAGCATGCATTAGCCAATCGACACATGTTGACATTAGTGATGATGTCAACCAACGGTCAATAACAGTCCTGCTAACGTCATCGATGACAATATCCACCAATAGTTCGCTGGTCGGCCTAAGACTCTTGTTCTATCACAAAAGTCTTATATAATAAAAATTATTGAACGTTTCAATATGCAGCATTGTAATCTCATTAATACCCCTATTATGCAAGGCAAAAGCTTGCTTACTAAGATGTGTTCACAAAAGAAAGAAAGAAAGAAATGAAAACAATTCCTTATGCTAGTTTTATTTATTCTTTTTCTTTTCTTTTTCCTTTTGTTTCTTCTTTTCCTTCTTCACTGTTTTATTACTATGGTTGACGAGAGTCACCCCACCCTTACTGACCACTAGGCAAGGGTAGCAAAGCCCTTGCCGGCCATAAGTGAGATGGTCAAGGTAAGGCTAGCCTCACCAGCCACAATAAGAAAATAATGAAGAAGGAAAAGAGAAAAAAAATTAAAAAAAAATCGAAATAATATTAAGATAATATTAAAAATTATTCATATCAACAATTTCTAGTCAAAATTGGCAAAATTGACTCGATGAGTAAAATGTGAAAAGGTTTAGGACTTTTTGGACAATCTTTCAATGTGTGCAAGTTCTTTTTAAGAGTTTCATTACTTATACTAAATTGATTCAAAAGGTATTATACTAATTTGACGAAAGTGATTACGATTGAGAGCCAATGAGTACAAGTCTTGTAACTCTAGCTTAAGCAAATGGTTTGGACAAAGATCTAGTTTGAAAATTATTTATTAGAAGAATTTATTTTAGGAAAATAATATTGTATGCTTGTGCAACATGTACTAGCAACAATGCATTAGGATTTAGAAGGTTATGCGATTAAAACTTCATGTGATGTCGATGTTGATGCCTTCTTTAATGATCCATCAGCGACTACGCGGTGTAAATTGTGACTCGTGACCGAGTTGGTCCCTAGTTGGTCGAGTTTATATTAAATGTACCTGCAGGCAAGACTGGACCAGGCCCAGTTATAAATATATACATTGTTTACGTCGTTGATGTTCTGAACTTATCTAAACAAACCCAAATGTTGAAATTTCTTCATTCTGTTTTCTTTTTTCTTTTTTCTTTTTTGGCTAAATTATTATTATTATTTAAGTTGTCCCTAGCTTGTCGCCAACCCCGAAAAGAAATGAAATAGAATAACAATATAATTAATTTTGCCAACATCAATCGACGTGCATGTGATCGGAGGCCATGTGTGAATCTGCACAGTTCACACTAATGGATGGCATCTGCATAGCATATGATTTTCTATTGCTCACATTCTTAGTCCATTCCTCTTTTGCAATTATCAAGAAAAAGCACCCCACGTTGCTTTTGCAAGCCACCCGTCTACATTGGCATCTTAAAGAGAAGAAGTATATTTCTCGACCCGCATAATTTTGCCAAAAGAAATAAAGAAGAAAAAGTAAGATGAAATTCGTAAAATTCATGTCCTAATATTTATACTTACTAACCAACATTAACATTAATCGGGGTGCTTCTTGAAAAATTAAAAAAAAAAAAAGGAAAAATAATGGTTGGAACTGCAAGATCAATGTGTGCAAGTGGACCTTTTTATAAATAATAAAGACTTCAAGAAAAACAATTCTCATGAGGTGTGGATGGGTCCGTCAGCCTAAGTTGGCTTAATATGCACAAACTTGTTCTTTAATGTTTCCTTCTTCCATTATTTAATTGACCCATCATGTCTACATTACATTAAGATTTGTCCCATGAAAAAGATGTCCACTTCACAGTTGTCTATGCCAACCTTACATTAGCGACAACACCACATGATGTCTCGGGGCAAAAAATTATCGAGACTCAAAACCTCGATCTCCAGAGCAACAGCAGATACAAAAATCTAAATCTGGAAAGAAATTAAAAAAATTGTATTACTTAACTCAAAGGGCAATCAACAGTTTTTATTATCTGGAATCATATGAATTCAATCATGTATTTGACAAAATTGCACCGGAGGACAAAAATGCTGAGCTTGGATTGTCCATCCGGGCAAAATATATTGAACATTTTTTATTGGTTAAGTAACATATTCACGGATTTATAAAGCTGACGTGCATACAAGGCATAATAAATTACAAGTTCTTTTCTCATGCTTACTTGTTAGTCATTTTATAATAAAATGAGTATATGTGAAGACTATACCATTTGACAATTAGACATGGTAATGCGAACCAATTAAAAATGTGCTAATTAGCGTTATTTTGTAACTTTACTATCGATTCTTAATTATCGAAAAACAGTGCATGGTTATAGCACTCCAAAGTTCATAGCGATTTTAACATCGTTCCACCACCCAGTAAACTTCATTGCGTTGTAGTTTTAAAGCATTCATTAGCAAAAAAACATGTGGCAAGATTTCAAAACGCAACAATAACATAATTACAACTTCACCAAACGGGCTCTAAATAACTCCTAGATTCTTAATTTCCTTGGAAATACTATTCTTTTTTCAAAGAGCAAACCGGTTTCAGCCGTATATTCCCGTCCATTGGGGCGTTCAATTTGAAAAGGATTTTAGAAATCACTGTTAGCGAAAATGGAACTCTGTTTTAAAAGAAAATGAACTTTCTGCTCGTCTTTCATCAAATAAAATCAAAAGAGACTTTCATTAGGAGGATAAAAAAGTTCCTTGATTATGCTTGAAAAACATTTTCATGATATTGTAAAATGCATTTTATAAACTGTTTCCATCTCCAAATGAAAATAAAATTGGAAGTCATGTTAAAAACAATAATCGAAGAGCTAACGCTAAACTCATGACTTCCGCCTTACTTTTAAATTTACGAGCTTTTGATTTTAGTTTTGACATGAAAGTGACTTTATCTACATAAAATATCTTCTTCTTTTTTCCTCAAAAAGGTAAAGGGAAAATGACATATGGTCCTCGAACTTTGGTTAAATATGCAATGTCATCCCAAATTTTAAATTTGCTCAATTTGATCTTAAACTTTAGCTTAATGTATAATGCCGCCATTGAACTTTTTACTTTTGGTACACATTTAATTTAGCTCATAAATTATGTGAAATTATTCAATGTTGTCCTTCCATTAATTTAAATAAAAAAAATTTGTTGATTTGGCTTCCAATCTGGTACGTTTTAAACGATGGACAAAAATAAAGTTACATAATTATCCACATAAGACAATCAACTCAAATTGGAATGTCCATTTTAAATTTGTTTAGTTTGGAGAATTAATTATTTAGACTTAATATACTTGATTTGAGTTAAATATCTTACATGGGTAAATCACATGTAACGTTATTTTTTTATTTATCATTTAAGGTAATCGGATTGAAAGCTAAATTCCCAAATTCCGTTATTTTAAAATATAATGATAATATTGGATATTTTCATATAGTCTAGTGAGTAAATTAAATAGATAGGAACCATATTCATCAAATTAAAAATTCAGAGACAATATAGCATATTGAAACGAAGTTTATGGACCATTTATGTAATTACCTCAATAATAAACCGTAGCATTTAGAATCACCTCACGTTTTTTCATAATTTTTTTACAAATTAAAATAGTATCTCTATCGTTTGCCAACCAATTCAACATATATACATTAAAATATAAAATCAGAACCCTCCAAAGAGGCATTTTATCAGTGGTTGACTTTGGAATTGAGCCTCATTTTTGTTGTCTGGCCTTGGAATCCAAAACCTATCTCATGGCCCAAGTCTGCCGCGATTGGCATGACCTTATCCGACCTCATGTAGGATAGGACAATGACAAAAAAATTTGAAGTACAAAGCGACATCATGTGCGCGTGAAAGCTTAAGTTCAGCACCATGCTTTAGGATTTATCTGCGTAAAAATTTGGCTTGATCGACACGTCTAAAGTACAAGGGAAGTAAGGAGAAGATACAAGTCTTCTCTTTGCTTGAATCACAATCTCGACAATACATGTCGTACTATACATTGTCGGTCTGTTTTTTTTTTTTTTTTTTTTTAATTCTGGGGTGTGAATATGACGAAGTCGATATCAAAAAACAAGTCAAGAGTTTGATCTTAACAGGCTCGTGCGCCACTTCTTTCGTGATGCTCTATTGTCGCTTGGCCTTCTCGTAAATCATATATGGTCCAAATTATGCATCTAGAGCACATTCAAAAGTTCTCTAAGCCATGGGTGAAGTCTTACGCTAAGCACGTGGAAAAGAAAGGGCACATTAACTCCCTGAAAATGAAGTTCGGTAAATTCATTTCTCTTTGCCAAATCGAAGGGACAGGAATGAATTTTTACTCGTTTTCCAGGAATGATTCAAACTTTCAAAGAAGCAAGGTGGGGTAACATTAGAATAGTGACAATCGAATGAAACCAAAAGGTGAGTTAGGTGGCACGTAATACAAACACCAAGACAAAGGCCCTCAACTGTTCCTGCGAACTTATTAACATCGGCCATTAATGTCTGTAGCCCCTGGATGCTTTTGGTGATGACCATGACTCCATTCAATGGCCTCCTCTGCTTTTTGCCAACCCTGATCTCCCTTCTTTTCATTCGGCAGCTGTCGTAAGCTTTCGAAATCAAGCCCAATTAAGAGCACCTCAATTTGAATTTGAATTCTTCTTCTCCCCATTTATTATGCCACATATCAGTATGAGTAACTACAAGACCTAACACTTGTAGAGAATTTACTGAAGTTTAGTTCCCGAATGACTCGATTATATCGCGAAATTCGATCATTCCTTGCCCACAAATGCGGGGCCGAACATACAGGGGTTGGCTTTGTCTAGTTCGCAATGAAAGCAGCTCGATGATCTCGGGTCAACTCATAAGCAACTTTGAAGAAACGTTTTGCTGTTGTAACATGCTTCTAAGCAAAAATGGAAGAGGTGAAATCGCCCTTTAATAACATTATTAATATCTGAAAGCAATTCTGATCATTCTAGTGAGCACATGGGAGCTCCGAGGCATCAGCCGGTGCTCCATTGATGGGATTATATAGTATAGAGATGACGGACCTTTTAACGATCTTGATGGACAGTCTATATTATATACTTTCTACATTATTAAATGGTTCTGCAGATCTAATTACGTGTTACGAAGACGGGAAGATGATGGCAACGATTCATAATAAAAAAAGAAGAAGAATATTGTCAGATGCAAAAGGTTTGATTCTTCATCCAATAGAATATATACCCCGTCTTCTAAAGCAGCTAGCTCCATCGTATGAATTCTCTAATCAATCTAGTTCAGCCTCAGAAAGGTTGATATTGTACACAAAGCTAGAGCAGAGGAATCAAAAAGCAAAGGATTTGAAACGAATCATATAGCCTGACAAACACCCTGTTTGAAGCGAAACTCTAAACTCTGTATTCAGGTTGTTTTAATGGAACATTCTTCTTCTTCTGTTTAGCTCTTTTGAGACAAATTCCAGTTTTTCAGCCTCCCACAATGAGAGATCAAAAGTGAAGCAAAGAAAAAAAGAAAAAGAGCTAAAAGATCAGAAAAGTTTGAATGGGGAATTTGCAAGAAGACTAGACGTCTTGCGAGGAAGATGAGTGTCCAACCTTGTTCTGCCTTCCCATGAGCCAAAGCAGAGTCCTCCTCGTGAAAGATGGTGGATTGTGAGCCAAAGAATCCAAACTGTTGCAGCTCTCAATCTCCTCATCATGGCCCAACTCGCTCCCTCCATTTTCCCACCTCCCAATTTCAGCCCCAGTTTCTTTTTTGTCTTTGGCATCACTCCCACCCACCACCACATTCCGGTTAATCGGAAACCGGAAAGAGACTGCCCGCCTCGACGATTCCTCAGCCCCCGGATGGTCCGCTTTCTCCCTCTTCCCTCGTAGCCAAATCTTCGATATGGAGAAGCTCTCTTTCCGGATGCTTGAGCCATCGTTCTCATTCCTCTCTTGAGGATTATTAACTTTGCCATTGGGGTTCAAATTCTTGATCGCTTCGAAGCCAATGAACTCTCTCCTTGACTCGGACCCGCATTCCGACATCGCCATCCGGTGCCCTGGAGTCAGCGGCAAGTGAGGCTTCTTGCTGGGCTGCTTCTTCTTCGGGGTCGTGATCGGCACTCGCAATGTGGAAGCCTCATCCATCACGTAAGCAAAGGATCCCATGGAGAAGCACCTCCTAGAGTCCACATTGCTGCTTATGCTGCTGCTACTCCCTTCACCACCCTCCACATTCCTGAACTTCCCAAGCTTCACCGGCACGACCCGGTCGCCCGAACCAGCCACCACCGATAGGCTCTCTTCGTCCTTGGAGTCGAATTCGCCGGATTTCTGGGGCAATTCAAAGCGGACCGAGCCCAATTCAGACCCTCCACGAAAACCCAGATGGGAATCGGTCCTCAAAGCCGAATTAGCCCTTCCAAGGCCGGAATTCGCACGGCCGAGCTCCCTCGAGCTCTCACTCCCGGATTCAAGAACGAGAACAATGGGGGAGCCAATGTGGGCGGGAGAGAAATCAGGCAGCAGATTGCCCCTGCACAGAGGGCAAGTGGAGTGGGACAAGAGCCATGTGTCTATGCACTCCATGTGAAAGGCATGGCTACACTTGGGGAGCAGTCTCAGCTTGTCCTCAGGCTCAAACTCGCAGAGGCACACTGCACAGTCGAAGGGGTTCTTGAGACCGATGATGGCTTTGTAGAAGAAGACAGGGAGGGTGTCGATGAAGGACTGGTCGACCCCTGCGTCGTGGAGGTGGAAGAGCTGCTGGAGCTGGCCTTGAAGGGCGGTGACGTCGTCCGGGTCCTCCGGGTCCCTGAGCGTACTCGGTGGCCGCATGAGGAACCTCACCAGGAGGTGAAGGAGGCCGGACAAGAAGAAGATGACGGCGAGGATGATGATGATCAGGAGGATGCTTGGGCTGACCCTGTTGCTCAAGCTCAGGTCATCTGAGTGAGGAGAAGCAGGAGGCAGTGGCGGTGGTTGCTGGAGGAGGAGTAGGCCCGTTGAGGGGAAGAAGAAGATGATGATGATGATTCATGGAGTACCCAATCCATGATTTCTTAAGGTAAAACTTTCCAAGAAAATTTCTAGATTCCCATCAAAACTGTTGGGAAAATCTAATGAAAATTGGCAAAGGAGAAAAGGGAGTCTTTTTCTCTCCCCCTCTATCTCTCTAGAAAAGTCTTAAGGGTCTTTGCGCTTGTATGGACATGGAAGAAATGAGGAGGGCTTGTGAGGCTTGACTCTCCGTGATTTACCTATCCCGGGGGGGGAAGACCTGCAAGTCAAATAAGAGAGAGAGAGAGAGAGAGAGAGGAGAGAGAGGGAGAAATAAATGTGGGGGAGAAGTGGAAGAAATAAATGGTGACAGGGAGGGGAGATTTCAAAAAGAGTGACCAAAAATCTACAAAAACAGCAGAGAATAAATGAGGGAGGAGATTTTTCTTGGCTGTTGCCCTTATATAGCTCCTTTTCTAGATGAAATCTTTATAAGCATATTAAATTTCTGGGAAATGACTTTATGGGGATTTTCATCAAATGCAAATGCAAGGACAAGGGCTCTTACTCAGGGTTGACTTCCAAGGGAAAAACCCTGCTCTGCATCAAGCCCCAGGCCCATTAATTTTGTCCATGGATGCTCATCATAATGAACAAAGTTAAACTAAAAAGAAGAGCTGCATATCTATTTGTGCTTGGAAATGTAAAAAAACTTCATGTGGGGGCGATTCTCACCGCTTTTCTTCACGTTTGCCGTCCTCAGCGCTTGGGCTCCTCTGATCAAATCCCAAAGCTCCTTCTATTCCAACTCTAATGTGGTAGTCTATTTAGGTAGGACAAGAAACATGGTTGGAAAGTCAAAGCTCTCTCTCTCTCTCTCTCTCTCTCTCTCTGTGCTTGGGTTCTAGATAGAGAGAGGGAGGAGATCTGGAACTGGTGGGAGTGGAAGCATCGGATGCTTTCTATCAGGAGACACATTTTTAAAAGAAGAGAAAAGCCTCTTTTGCTTTTCATCTTTTTTGGAGTCTTCTTTTCGACCTTTTTCCATAGATTTTTCTGCTTGCTTTTCGTGCTGCTTAAAGCAACGTCATGAACGGGGAGACACCCGCGTAAAGAAAAGGGGGGGTCCTTTTTCACCTTTTCGTGCCTCCCTTGCTCTGCAGAGAATGCTGGGAAAGCAGATGGAGTCAAATTTTCCCTTCAGTCAATGGAATGAGACATGATTAGGTTTCAGCCTCATGCTGCGTTTTCAATGGGGTTGGCGCGGATCCTGGCCTACGTGGGAAGGCTTCTGTTTTGACAGAGACGATCTCCTCCAATCATTGCCGATGTCCAAAGGGGAAGTCACTGGACCCTGTGTAGTCTTGTCAATGACAAGCGCATGCTTCTTGTGTTGCTGTGGCTACATTGTCAAGAACAGTTTTTATTTTCCCTTGGATGAAGTTTATATCTTTACTTGCGTAATGCTGACACGAAATCTCTTTTTTTCTTGAGAAAATAACACGAATAATTCTTAAACTTTAATTAAATGTGTGATATCTGAATTTTATATTTTTTTCATTGTGATTCCTAAATTTTAACTAATGTGTAATATTGTTTCTAAAATTTGTTCAATATAATCCTTAAACTTTTTGTGCATATTCAATTTAATTTTTAGACTATAAAAAATATTTAATGTTGTTCTTCTATTAATTTAAATTCAAAAACAACATTAAAAAATTTAACATAGTTTAGTGACTAATTGAACATAAACCAAAAATTTGTTGACAACATTAAATAAATGAAAAGTTCAGAGATGACATTGCATGTTAAAATAAAGTTTAGGAACTGAATCAAAGTTTGACCGTTTTTGTCGTTTTCCCTTTTCTTTTCTCTCGGTTATGAACCAAATGCATATTTTCAATGACCTTTCCATTGTTTTCTTAATTTTTTGTATTAATTTTTCAATTTTGTATTAATTTTTCAATTTAGGGAGAATAAATGGGAAAATTTTTTCTATTCAAATTTTCCAATTCAATTACAAAAATATTTTTTTTTTCAATTTTAATTTTTTAATTTCCCCCTTCCTCTAATTTTGATGGCTAAATGGATGGCACAACTAACACTAACATGGATAATATTTTAATAATATTTTTATGTTTTTGAATTTTTTATTAATTTTTTAACATGGAAAACCTAATGTTGACATGGAAAATATTATGATAATATATATTTTTTCAATTTTTTTAATTAATTTTTCCTTTTTTCTACTTTTCCTTTTCTTTTTATTTTTTAATTTCCCCCTTCCTCTAGCTAATGGCAATAGGCCCATGGTTAAGCAAGGCTCCACAAGGCTCCACTAGATCTGGCAAGGCTCAACCTTGCCTAGCAATAGTGAAGCTGCAACTTACCCATGCTTAATGAGGCTCGCCCAAGCCAGAGATCACGAGGTCACCTTCGACCTAGCAGCCTTTGGCAAGGTTGGGCATCGCCATGATCGATGAGACTCAACCCTCAGGTTGTGGTCCAAAAGATGTTAGGGCTCGCCCCGAGGCTTCATCCTTGCGGCTTGGGCTTCAACCTCAGGGACCCAACCATGAGCTTTTAGGGCAAGGTTAGGGCTCGCCCGGTGGAAGGAGGAGGAAGTGGACAAAGACAAAAAAGGAAAAAAGAAAAAAATTAATAAAAAAATAGAGGCACCGCATCATCCTTGCCAAATAGTCCCTATATTTTCCTAGCAGGTAGCGATTGGCTCAATTTGGCGAGGTCGATCTAGGCGAACCATTTGGACTAGGCTTCCTTGAGGTCGATGAGGGACCCAACCATGACCAGGGGCTCTCCTCGCAGATCCGGCGAGGGGCTTCCGGATCAAGACCCAGGGCTCCCTCGTCGGCGCCACAACGGGCGAGGCTCTCCTTCCGGCGCGGGAGAGAGGCCCCGGTGAGGGCTAGGGTCGGTGGAGGAGAGAGGAGGAGGAGTGAAGAGCCCTCGCCGACGCCGGCGAAAAAAATAAAGACAAAGACAAAAAATAAATAAATAAATAAATAATAGAAAAATAAAATATTATTAAACTATTATCCCGTATGCACCAAATAAGCACCGCATCTATAATTTAAAAAACAAAAAGTAAGCAAAATATTAAAGAGAACCGTAGAGGGAAAAGGGAGGGACCGCACCTTACCACTACCCTGACAACCACTGTCATGAGAGAGAGAGAGAGAGAGAGAGAGAGAGAGAATATCAGCACGCCCGCGGCAGAGGCGTCACCATTCATATAGCCCTTGACCAGAGTCCCCTGACCCTTGCCTTTTTTCTTTTTTTTTGAACTACCTGACCCTTGCCTTTTGTAAGCAGAGTTATGTGACCCTTGCTGCCCTTGCTGAGCCATTGCCCATTTGTTGTGAGGGTCAAGCAATGCTAATCAACAATTGTGGGGGAAGCGACACCCTCCCTCCCCATCTTTTTTCTTTTTGTGCACTCCATCATTTATACGCGGCACCACAGAGAATAACGCGTCCATTATGTGTCACCTCCATGATGTTTCATCACTACTTCAGTAATGCTAGTAAAGATAATTGACGTGAGAACTTACTTGCACGAACAAAAGATATTGAGGATTTAAGTACATAGAAAAAAGAAGTCAAAAGGATCAAATTGCACCAATAATGGAACTCAGAGGGCAAAACTGTTCTTAGCCCCATTCTTTATTTCTACCACTTACAACTTTGCATCTCAAATTCTATATTGGTTTTTCATTTCATAAAAACCACAAAAAATTTTATAATCCAAAATCACCCCTAACCTCTTGCAATAGTCAAACCTTAAGCTATCTTTGGTTGTCTGCATTTCTAGTTGAGACAAGATTGGTGTGTCCCATCAACTGTTCGATGAATCATGGTAATAAAGCAATATATCTTCATTGCTATTATGTCAATTATTTGGTAGGAACTATATATATAAATGCCCTTATATGCTACCCATGAAACCATAACATCATTATCATCATTACCTCCTAGATTCAATAAAAAGAAAAAACCAATGTTTCTTTTTTTCTTTAAACTTCATTCTTGACATTAATAAGAAAACTATTTAAAAAGTCGTAAACCTATCGTACATTAGTCAATTAAGTCCTCAATTTTTCATTGTGCTACTTTTTTCCTAAACCTTTTAATAATTTTCCAATTCAATCATAAACATTTTAATTGTATCAATTTAGTCTTAAGCTTTTTTAGGGATTGCTAATTTAGTTCTAAATTGTCCCAATAATAGTAATTCTCCCAATTAGTTAACTAAAATGATGGCCTAATTTTGTAAGAAAGAAAATTCTCAGCTTTAGGTCCAATTATAATTCTACGTTGAACTTTTTTTGTCTAAAAAAATCTCAAACTTTCATTGCATTGCCAAATCTGCTCATGAGTCCAAAAATCTTCACTAATTTCTTTAAGATTATCACCATCGGGAGGTTGTTGTTATTCCATACAAAAGCGACAGCATGATGAAGATGCGGGTTCTAATAATGAACATCTAATTAGCCCCGATGTTGATAATTTTTAAGAAATAGTGACTATTTTTATAAGCGTTGACATGTTTGGGATTATAGTGAAGGTTAAGGATTTTTTTTAGATGAAAAAAAGTTTAGGCCAAAATTGAAATTGGATATAAAATTGGGAGGTTTTTTTAAGGAATTAGGCCCCCATAATGATTAGAAAGAATAGTGTCCTTGAGAATGTAGTGAAGTTGTATTCTGTCCTTCTGAGAAACTGGCCGTTATTTAAGGCTATGGCAGTTGAATTCCCAAGTTCAGGGATAAAAGTGAAACTCCACTTTTATCATGGCGCAAACAGTATGGTTTCTTTTAAATTTAGTTTGAACATGAACCCCAAATTCTAAACTTGGAATAGAAAAGGGGGTCGGGAGACACCAAATACAAATTCCATAAAATTGATGCAAAAGGGAGGCAAGGCAATGGGGAACCCGCCTTCCTAGCGGTAATGTCTGAATGTTGGGCAACTTTCTCGATTCGAGGCGCAATTTCATGGACCATCAAGACCAAGAAAAGTTTCGATTGTTGAGATGTGGAGGATAACGTTAAGAGGCATTCATCAGCTAGACAACAGATGACATGAATCCCCACGCTTCAACTTTTTAAAATACCTTGGAGGACTTCTCCTGGATTTGACTTGAAGAGCTCATTGCTCAGGGAAGTAGAACTAGAAAAATTCACATATGACTTGCCCTTCCCAAATTTGAAAATAAATAAATAAATAATAAAAGAATTATGGTAGATTGTGAAAAACTATGAAACAAATTATACACAATTCTTCATGTTGACTTTAACGACTTTCCGATGTTTCGTATTTAATAAAAGTCAAAGTGGGTTTGCCACAAAATTTATAGAGAAATCTAAAGTGAAGAGAGAAGTTGTACCAAATAGTATGAATAAAAGTGTCTTGACTCGTGCACTTATCTAGCCGGGACCATTAGTCGATTCAAGTAGAGCCAGAAGTGGTCAGAATTATTGACAAATTTGCTTTGAAGTGGTTGGAGTTACTGACATTGTTCTGGTCCTCCAGCTGACGAGGAGGATTTTGGGGTCCTCGGCATTGTAGAGATGTCAACAATTGCGTGTGTTGTTTATGTTGTTCTTGGCTAAAAGGTTTGAGACTTGAGTGTTGTTTGAATACAGCAACTTGGACAAAAATCCTCTAGAGCAGGCCTAGTTGGTTGAGGAACGAGAGAATTCCTTACTCACAAACTGAATGTCTATTCAAATCCCTATCAATTGTGAGCAAATTATCCAGGGCAAAGTGACGTTTATAGGCTAAAGAACTGGACTTAAATGATTATAAGGTTTGTGAGATCATGAACTTCCAAGTAATTTATTTTTCACGATCGCGTCCCTAGATTATAGGGGAAAAAAATCACTCCAACCAATATAGGCCTTCTGTCTATGGGAAGTAGTTTGTTCAATTGATAGCAATTTCTTATATTATAGGATGAAATAATTAATTTTTTTGATTGATTCTCTGATTTTGTAATTAGCGCAAATTCAGTCTTTAAATATCTTAGTAGAGCACCGACACATGATTAATCAATATTCGCTTTAACCAATGGCAATGTCCGCACCTCTTAGTCCATCCGATTCGCATTACAACATGCCTGTAATTA
The DNA here is from genome assembly GCA_016097545.1 of Eucalyptus victrix. Taxonomy (NCBI): domain Eukaryota; kingdom Viridiplantae; phylum Streptophyta; class Magnoliopsida; order Myrtales; family Myrtaceae; genus Eucalyptus; species Eucalyptus victrix. Next base: position 35,076,815 of record CM027837.1, read on the forward strand.
CGGATCTAGTCAACATTTATCATAACAAAAAAAATTGGCATGTTTATTTCCCCAAGACGAAGCTATTTTTGACTTTTAACCATTAATTCTCCCATGCATTAGGGATCCGTGCGTCTTCTTCATCCCCCGCATTTATGGTCACATTTCCCCAACAGTTTATCAAGTAAATTGCAAAGGGTCTTGTTAAAAAAAAATTAGATATTTAACAATCAATTAAATAAAGAAGTATTGTAATTTGTAGCGCTCCATTGTTCTTATAATATGACCATCAATACTTTGAAAATAGAGTATTTACTCTTTAAAGTATGCTTGATAAGTGACCTAGAATGCATGTTAACAAGACCCGATACAAAAGAACAGACCGATATCTTACTTTTGATCCTTTAACCAAACGCATCTCTGAATATATTTGGTCACAAAGAAAATCTTAATAAACAGGAACGACTAATCAGCTTTTACGTTTGTGTTCTAGCCTCTTAGATATGTAAAGCTAAAAGCAAAACGAGCTAGGGTTTGACAATCTCGTGCCCTGGCTCAGTAACCGAGAAGACTGTACGTTTCAAGTACCTAACGTAATACCTCCAGTCTTGTCTTTGCCAAAACACGTGGAAATTTCAAGGTATGAGGTGGTGTAGACGACGACCCAACAAAGAGCTGTCGTCGGTAGCGGTGGGACCAGTATTTGCCAACCAAGACTTCAGGATCCGGCGGGACATTAGAGACAATACATGGTTTTTCAAAGGGGCAAAGTCTTGATTAGTGCATGCAAGAGATTGACTAGCGTGATTTCTTTCTTTGAAAAAGAGCGTGGACGATTGAGATATCCAATGCCCTTTTTGATCCGGATTTACTTGCAAAATATTATTAAAAAACTTTAGGACTACTGCTTACAAGGGACACTACATTTAAGGAAGGATAATAGTGTCATAACTTTACCATCAAATAGTTCATTAAACCTTTTCACTGTTAACACAAGAGTTGGCCACCATTGACGTCCTCGAGCCTCCAAATTAGGGGAGAGCATGATTTGAAAGCAGAACCAAAAACCAAGGATCGAACTTGTGGGAACTAGTCTGGTTCCTTGTTCTAGGAACTTGTGGGAACTAAATTAGTTCCTAGTTCCAAATTTCAAAAATTGGAGAATTTGGATCTAGATGGAATTGAAAACCTAAAATCTATAATTTGAAACAAGTTTTTGTATTTTTCTTATTCTAGGTCTTTGCGCGATCCTGCACACTTCATGAGTTCAATGATTGAGTATATAATTTATAACCACTAGTTTAAACTTCAATTTTCAATAATATTTATAACTAAGATTTTTATTTTTTTCATATGTTTAAATATGAATTTTGATTAATGGATGATTTAGCAAATTGTAGTAATTAGATGTAATGATACACTACAATTATTCAATTACAATTTTGATTTTGGAAACTAATTTTGGAATTAACAAAATAGATTTCAAAAATTAAAACGAAATCTTCAAACAAAATCTAAAACGGCTCGCCTCTACTCCAATCCCAATCCCATAGTTTGAGTAAAATGAGTAATTTTAGGAAGAACGGAATATGGAGAGGCCGGCGTAGGCCCAGATCAAAACAAATGAGTCGTCCAATTAAAGCTAAGAAAGTAGGTAATAGTGAATAAATTTTAATAAAGCGACACCAGCCATCATGGTACAAAGGAAATCAAAGGACGGACAAATGCCAAAATGCACAACCAATCTCTCTCTCTCTACTTTTTCTCTCGACATGAAGAGCTTTCTCTCTCGACATGCAGAGTCCGCATTTGGGTTTCCCCTTTATCTGTGCTAAACCCAGATATCTTCATACATAACCAGCCTTCATTGATCTAATCGGCCCTAATTGTACTGATTTCTCTCACTTCCCTGTTATTCTACCTTCATCTATCACCAAACCCGCACCCTGTTTTCAGCGATTCTCGTCACTATCGTTTACATTTGCGGAGGAAGACCCTGCTGGTCGGCACTGTTTCCATCACCAATGCCCATTGACGTTCGCCATCAACTTTTCTTCTATGGCTGAGGTTCGATATCAACCATCTCATCACGGATGGGTTGCATGCATGACTTAAGGTGCTCCCTGTTCTCTATAAGCTTGCTGCTATTGCTCCGATGGTATGGGTTTCCTTCCGATTATGGCATAGCAACGTCTCTTTCGACTTAGTTCAGTATTCCCTCCTCTAAATCGTATGGCTTCGGAAAGTCCTGAAGAATCGCTCCGCTTGACGGCTTTGTGCCAACGACTTGGCCGATTATGTTCTGCACATGAAATAGAAGTATGGGAGGAGGAATCAACACCAGCAATTTTGGCAGAATGTAGGCTAACTTTAGTTGGCAAAGTACTAACTCAAACCTCTGTTCATTTCCCATCATTACAAAGTACTTTAAAACGTATATGGAAAATCGATAATGTAGATTTTGCTCAACGCGAAGGAGGCTTATATTTGGCTAAATTTCGATCTGAAAGTGAGAAGCAAAGAGTCTTGGATGGTGGTCCGTGGCTTTTTTCTAGTAACTTAGTCTGGTTCAAGCCTTGGGTCCCTCACACGCCCTTACTATGTTATGACTTTACCTGTTGCGCCTTTTGGGTGCAAGTCATTGGTCTGCCCTTGGAATGGACTACGGAGCCGATGCTAAGGAAGGCTGTTCATCAGCTTGGCAGGGTGTTAGAAGTCCGAGTGGATTTTAAAGAAGGCTCGGCTTTAAGGGCAGGGAGGGTTAGAGTGGAGATCAAGTTGGATGAACCTCTCAAAAGTGGCAAACTAGTGAGGATTGAAGGGAAGATGTTATGGCTAGATTTTCGCTATGAAAGGTTGTCTTACTATTGCTACTCATGTGGCAAACTTGGCCATTATGCTACATATTGTGCAGAGTATCCTTTTGATGAAGCCAAAATGGATGGGAAAGAGAAGATGGCTTTTGGTCCTTGGCTGAGAGCGGAAGTTCGCCAATCTAGCCCTTATTGGGACGCATTCTATAACCCCCAGTCCATCAATCAGGAACAGAATGAAGAGACTATACCTGAGACACCTCCAGCTTTATTGCCGCCTGCTCCCATCTTGCCCATGGCATCTACTGGAATTGCAGTTCAGATGGACCCACCTGTGCAACCTCATCCTAACTCAACTATGACAGAAGGGTCACCACAGCATTCAATTCATAAGAGAGGTCACACCATTACCACAGCTCTGATCCCTGCACAAGACAAACAGAAAGCTCCGATCAGCAATCTTATGGAGGCCCCTCCATTGAAACAAAAGCAAGCTACTAGACCAATTCCTAGGGTGGCACCAGCGAAGAAACAGAAAAGATATGCCCCATATGAACTGAAAACTGTCCTTCTCGACAACTTTGATGATGCCAATTTAATGGAAACACCGGTAGTTGACGCCTCACAAGAGAATCAATGGGCTTTAGTGGCTGGCCCTAAACAGCCACCGCCTTACAAATGAAGATGATTTGCTGGAACTGTCAGGGTTTGGGCAATCCCCTGACAGTTCAGGCTTTAAGGGCCTTGACGGCCAAAGAAAAGCCCGACTTTTTGTTCCTCATGGAGACTAAAAACCCTGAGGTGTTTCTTCAGCGTGTACAAAGACGCTTACGTTTCAGTCACTTGTTTGTGACAAATCCTAGTGGATTGGCAGGAGGTATGTCAGTTTTTTGGAATGATAATGTGTCCGTAGACATCGTGAGTTCCTCGGTGGATTTTTTTGATATGATCTTTCGGGATGTAAAGGAAGATAAGCTTATGAGGTTCACCTGTCTCCATGCCCCATCATCCTACCAAAATAGACAAATGCTATGGGATCAACTTCGCTCCGTCAGCAGAATTAACAATCTACCCTGGATCTGTGCGGGGATTTCAATGAGATCCTATATGCTTGGGAGAAAGTAGGCGGGAGATCCCCAGATAGGTATCGACTTCAATCCTTTCGGGATGTCATCAATGACTGTACTTTTATGGAGATTGAAAGTAAGGGATGCAAGTTCACGTGGTCAAATAATCGAGAGGGTCCAGATCAGATTAAGGAAAGGTTGGATCGTGTATTGTGCACACCGGAGTGGCGTCTCCTATACCCTCAAGCCCAAGTCTTTGCGCTGCCTCCCCTGGGTTCTGATCATAGTCCTATTATCATTTCCACATCACCATCTTATCCGAGGGGCCAACGTAATTTTATCTTTGAGGCTTATTGGCTCAATGACCCGGAGTGTCGCGAGATCATTGCTAATACTTGGACTTCAGCCGATTTGCGCAGCACCAATATACTACGCAAACTCAGGATTGTCTCTTACCGGCTACAAAAATGGAGTAGATCCAAGTTTGACAATGTTCAGTTGATGGTTCCGGCACTACAACAACAGCTTCAATTGATAATTAATAAGCCTTATAGCTCCAATACTGACGCTGAAGAAGTTGCTTCTATACGTTGGAAAATCAGAAAACTTTGGCAGCAGGAAGAACAGTTTTGGGCTATGCGCTCACGCGTCAACTGGCTACAGTGGGGTGATAAGAATAGTAAGTTTTTTCATGCCACCACCGTTCAACGGAGACAGCGCAATAGAATCGACATGTTAAAGGATGAAAATCTCAACTGGGTAAGAGAACTACCGATTCTAAAGGAGATGACACTTGATTTTTTCTGCCGATTATACACGTCAGTGGGTTCCCGTGCTTGTAGCCCGATATTGGGTCAATGTCGTGCCATAGTTACTGACGAGATGAATGCCCAGTTAACTGCTGAGGTCACAATGGAGGAGGTCAGAGTTGCAACGTTCCAGTTGGGTGCGACTAAGGCTCCAGGTCCCGATGGTCTCAATGGACTCTTTTATCAGACACACTGGGATATCATACAATATGACATTTTCAGGTTAGTTCAGGATTTCTTTATTTCAGGGGTTATGCCTGCTGAGCTTAACAAAACAGTACTTGTTCTAATTCCTAAGATCAACCACCCTGAAAGTCTAGATCAGTTTAGACCGATAAGCCTCTGCAACTTTGTATATAAGATTATCTCTAAGGTATTGGCAAATCGTCTGAAACCTTGGCTAGGCGATCTCATATCAGTAGAGCAAGCTGCTTTTGTGAGTGGGCGTCAGATTCAGGATAATGTGTTAATTGTCCAGGAGCTTATTCATCACTTTAAGACAAGGAAAAGGAAGCAGCATTTTAATGCGTTACTCAAACTAGATATGCAGAAGGCCTACGACAAAGTTGAATGGGATTTCTTATTGGACTATCTCCTTACTTTGGGTTTTCACCCCTCATGGGTTAGACTGGTGATGCAATGTATTACTACTACTTCCTTCAGTGTTCGTTTTAATGGGGAACAACTGACATATTTTCGACCATCAAGGGGGCTACGACAGGGAGACCCGCTATCGCCTTATATCTTCATTCTAGTGACAAACCTATTATCCACCCTTATCCATCAAGCCATCAATATGGGCAACCTCCGTGGTATTCAACTAAACAGGTTCTGTCCTACACTGTCACATCTTTTCTTTGCTGATGATTCCGTGTTTTTCCTCAGAGGTACACTTACTGAATGTCAAAATCGGCAAACCTTTTGAATCGCATTGTCTAGCAACCGGCCAAGTAATTAATAGAAATAAATCCGGAATGTTTTTTCCGAAATTCTGCCCCTTTAGTCTTCAAAGATAATCGCGGCCGCGAGTTTCGAGTACCAGTCTTGCAGAAGTATGGCAAATACTTGGGTATGCCTTCTGATTGGGGAAGATCTAAACATGATATGTTTGGTTGGATATTAGCGAAGGTGAATGCAAAACTTGAGGGATGGAAAGAGCTTCTATTGTCAAAGGGGGGCAAAGAGATCCTACTAAAGTCGGTTATACATGCTATTCCGCACTACGCTATGTCAATGTTTAAGCTTCCTATATCCTTATGTCGCAAGATTGAACAGAAAATCTCCAATTTTTGGTGGCGGAATACTACAAGAAAGACTGGTGTTCATTGGCAAAACTGGGAATTACTAAAAACAAGTAAGCTGAATGGTGGATTAGGTTTTCGTGATCTGATCGCTTTTAATGAAGCCCTACTTGGTAAGCAGGCTTGGCGCCTTCTTCAACAACCTCAACTATTATGGTGTAGATTGTTCAAGGGTCTTTATTTCCAGAACAAGGAATTTTTGTTTGCTGAGAATGGTACAAGACCATCTTGGGGCTGGCGCAGTCTTATCTGTGGAAGGGATGCCATCTTACCTAAGATAAGATGGTCGGTGGGAGATGGCAGCAATATTCATATACGCAATCATCGATGGCTGCCAATCGGCACCATTGGGGGTCCACCTAGAAGAAACGAACCAGAGTTGGTGGGAAGTCTTATTGACCAAGTACACCACACCTGGAATGTTCCCCTTATTTCCGAACTGTTTGATAGAAGCATTATGACTGAAATTCTTAAAATCCCAATCAGACCATTACATGCCAATGATCTATTAATCTGGACAGCCACCAAGAATGGACAGTATACAGTTAAAAGTAATTATCAGATTCTAGCAAGCAGCAAAACGAAACAGAGCCACCACCAAGCATCAACGTCATATCAACCGCCCATCAGTCTTTGGCGTAAACTATGGACAATTAACACAGCTCCGAAGATACGTCAATTCCTGTGGGCAGCATGTCACAACGCTCTTCCTACCAAAGCTCAGCTCTACTCTCGGCATATTACCCCTGACCCCATATGTGAAATTTGCAAACAGAACTTACCTGAAACGGTGGAGCATTTATTTTTCTTTTGTCCATGGACTACCGGGATCTGGAATCACTCGCAGCTCAACATCACTATCTCTCCTCAGAATATTACTCGCCTAGATGCGTGGATCTCAGCAAGAGCAATAGAGTCGAAAGCCGTACCTGGTTTACAGCAGATCGCCCATGTTCTATGGAAGATTTGGTGCTCCCGCAATAACTTTATCTTCCGCCGCATTTGTCCTGACCCAGTGCGTGCTGTTACTGATGCCCTAACACAGGCGAGAATCCAGACCCTTTCCTCCCAACACGACCAGCGAAATACTCATTACAGAACAGGGGACTTCTCTGCACACCAGTCACCACAAATCTGGACACCTCCACCACGAGGAATCCTCAAATGTAACATCGATGCATCCCATTTTCCAGGTACTTCTCATGGCACTATGGCCTGCATCAGCAGAAATCACCAAGGAATCCTCACCGATGTCTATACACAAGAAATCACAGCAACTTCCGCATTTCAGGCAGAGGTTCAGTCACTTACCCTCGCTCTGCAACATCTGCTACATCAGGAAATCCACAAGGAGAACATCATTATCGAGAGCGACTGCTTGGCTTTGATTGACATACTTCAACAGAAACGCACGCCGCCGTGGGAAGAACGAGTCCTCTTTGCGGAAATCGACAGCCTCCTTTCTCAGTGCCCTAATTTGCGTCTTCAACACCGCCTTGAGAGAGGCAAACGGAGTTGCTGATTGGGCCGCCAAAGCCCATGGGCGATCTGACTTGGCCCACAATTGGAACATATTTCCTCCCTTTACGCTACAAAGTCTGGTAGCTGCAGAGGCTATCGCCTCTGGATGTAATATGCGTTTCCCATGTAATGCTACCTTACAGTAATGAAATACCTATCTTTCTGACCAAAAAAAAAAAAAAAAAAAATCATGGTACAAAGGAGAGAGGCATGATTTGACATGTTTTGAAAGTGTCGTATGTAGGTGTGAATTTGAGCTATTTGGAAGTCGCAATTTTCAATACACTTATAAGAGGAATGAGGAAACGCTTCCTAACAGGAAAAATGAAAATGAAGGCAAACAAGAAATGTAAACTCATCTCCTAAGTTCAGATGATAGTCCCATGAAAATTCGTTTATAATTCGTCAGAACTCAGAGTTCGATGTTGCGCTACCAAAGAAAAGAGAGTAATTTAACAATTCAAATTGATTTTGATTTCTTTTTACTTTTATTATGCTTTGGTTTTGCTTGAGTGACCCAAGAGGATTAGAAATTTCTATGCCTTCGGCCGCATTACTTAGTGGATCTAAACCTAGTAATCTACGAATTTAAGTAGCCAATAAAATGTTGTCCACACATGTTCTACTTGTAGACAGACAGAAGTAATTAATTTGGCCAGAGAAAAAGGAAAATATTAGATCTCTAAGGAGATGGTCACAAAATAAATTATTAGGAAATTATAATCTTCTGTTTATAATTTATAATTGTATTATTGGAAAAAATATTGGATCCTTGCACTAAACATACTGCATGTAATTAATTATTTGCGATTGCATGATAGTTGTCTACATCTCATCGCCTCTTTGTGTAGAAAGCTAAAGAAGATTTTAGACAGACCCTAAGTTTTAAACTTACGTGCAGGTTAAATAAGTAAATAAATTGGAATGATAAGCATATTATAATAAGAATATTTTAAAAATCTTGTAGATTTTGTGGACGCCCTTCAACTGTATGTGTTTATAAAATGGAGGGGTTAGTGTACTTTGGACCCTAAATGAATTGGACAAAAAAATTGTACTCTACTCCTCTCATATTTTGAATTGTTTGGAATGCAGCTCCTCCTGACAATTTTCATTTAAATTAGGAAGATGGGTAACATTTTTCCCTGTGAACTTTCCAATTTGCAAGGCATTTTGATGAGAAACCTGAATGTTACACAATGGGGAAATTGAGGGGAGTGAAGCGCAAGATCTTAAAAGTTTATGGAGAGAAGAATATCACATTCCCATTAAAAAGTCCAGCTAATTAGACATTATTATTACCATTTTGGAGGTAGAGATAATTATACAAATAATCTATAAACTTTGATCCAATATGCAATTTTGTTATTAAAGTATTTGTAAATGTTTAATCTAGTCTCTAAACTATATAAAAATATTCAATATCTTCTTTCTGTTAATTTATGTTAATGAAATTTGTTGATGTGACTTTCAATTCATTAAATTTGAATGTTGGACAACAAAATAAGTGAATTGCACGTGGATTATTTAAATGAGATATTCATCTCAAATCAATATGTGATAATCCATGACATCAAAAATAACAATAGACAAAAAGATGACATATTAACTCATCATTTTTAAAATCCACTTTGGCATATAATAATTTACATCATCAAATAATATCTAATTTGTTGTTTAAGCAAATAGAATAATTACATTGAGCTTTTAGCAATAGTTAAGACGGTTCCCATTGTAAAATTAATAGTGTTTTTGGCTTTATGAATGGGGCTGATCTATGTCCAAATACTCTAGGACTACATTAAATTAATTAAAAATTTAGGGGTGGTATTGCACATTGGGCTAAGTTCGAGGACCATTTGTGTCGTTTTCCCTCAAATGTACACATGAATATATCAACATGTGTGTGTACATATATTAGTATCATTATTCTAACGAGCTAAACAAAAGCCAAGACACTAACAAATTTGAAAGAAGCAAGGGTGGCCTACTCTAATGATCATTGTACATATTTATGGGATGGAACATACATGCACATATCTCAATTTAGTGGCAATCTTATGCTTCCAACAAGCATACATTCTAGGCAAAATTTTACTAGGCTTTTATACTAGGTGTAAAACCAGGCAAAAGGCCAAGCTATCCAAGCCAAAGATGAAAATCCATTTTCATTGCTAAAAAAGAAAGGGCACCAAGGTAGCTTTATTCACCAGACATATGTCAGATTACCCATGATGATGTAGACCTGCATCTATCGGCCGTAGTGGCACCCCATCTCTTCCAACTGGCCCTTCCAATAACGTTCAGACGGTCATACATACATCCTTACGCATGCATGCATACATACATACATACATTGAGATGTGTAGATTTAAAACATATATTGCAAACTCATAACTTACATTCCTTCACAACACAGCTACTGTTCAGCCTCAATCATACTAAATAGGCTTGTAATCTGCATGGTTTATCGTGCAAAATACGTGCTATTATACGAATTACACAAAGATCGCTATGAATTCATATTATTTATCTAAACCTCTTATGATCTTCATTTATTATGTTTCCATACACATATACACATTGACGTAAACTAGAAAAGGAGCGTAACATCGATTGTGAAGATAATAAGAAAAAAATAATTAACCTAAAAAAAGAGACATGTAAATATTTTGGTTTATTTATTTGAATATATTTTCACTTAGCAGAAAAGGAAAAACGAGGAATTTATGGGGTACTTGACAATCATCATAACTATTGTGAATTATGATTTTGTCCATTTATGTCAAGTGGATAAAAAAAAGTGTGATCAAGGGGTATCTCAAAAATATGTACGAACCATTTATGAATTTTATTTATATGAGCTCGAAATGGAGGTGTCCGCTGAGTTTGCTTAAATAATTATATAGATAAAAAAAATAGAAGTTTCATTCTAGTTCTCTATACATGGTAATTTACATAAACTAAGAAGCTGATAAAAAGAGCAGTTCCAGTTTCTAAGCATGAAAATGAAACCTTTCAAGCCCAAAAGAAGAGTGTGAAAGGAAAGCAACACATCCTACCCACGAGTCAAAAGCAAATCCCAAGTTAATAGTCAAGGCACGCAAGGATTAGGTAAAACAACCCAATTTGAAAGAGAAATATTGACTTAAACTTAAAGTACTTTGTCTCTAATCAACCCCCTTGACAGAAACCCTGAGAGAAGTTCAAACGAACTGTTTCCAAGACAAGAATAATCGAGACAGATCAAGCCCCGCCAACAGCTCCTTTTGTCCCGTCTGTTCACATGATTGGAAACTATCCAGGGGGACCCGCGCCGTAACTTCGACGAGAGGCAAAAAGACAGGAACTTGATCACCAGCAGCAGACGCTGACAATGCGGTGGAGCGAAGACAGGTGGAATGGGGATGAGAAGGTTAGTACAGGTGACGACTTTGAATGATGCCCCCCATGTGCGGGGGTGCAAGCTGTGGAGGTTGACTTGTACCCGGGCCAGCGGTTTGCAGGTCGAGGGGAGATCTGTCAACCCCCCCGACGCCTTCGATCATTCGACGCCTTCGATCATTCCAATGACATGACAGTTGAGGCCCCAAACCCTTTCCAAAGTTTTGGCCTTTTCGCGAACTTCCCGCATTGTCTGTATCTCAAAAGGGGAGAGTCTGCATTCTTCTAGCTAAGCAACAAGAACGAGATAAAGTCAACCCAGGGCACACGTGATCGGCTTGATAAGAATGATTTTCAGCTTAGGAAAAGGAGCTCACATGTTTAAATCAGTTATATGATCGATGGAACAAGTCTGTTTTGTAAAGATTAGTTTATTTTTACTAGAACATTTGGATGTTTGTCGATTTTTTATGCCGCTAACTATATAGTTTCTGGTTTTTTCTCCATTATTCTTATGTGTGAGTTTTTATCAAATATCTGATGACGTTAAGATATAAGTAAAAGGTATTGCGATTTCTAGTGATGAATAGATGAGATTGTGCATAGAGGTGGCGATTTTTTATCCATCCAAGTCGTTCACCCAATCCACCCACCCTAACCAACCCGAGCGTCTAAAAACAAATGAGTGACCCGAAACTAATCTAATTCTAATTCAAAACAATCTATATCGCAAAGGGCATAAGATTGGTCTAACTCAAAAGGAGGTGATTGAATGTGATATCAACCCGAACCAAAAGCATCCAATGCAACCCGATGATGTAGCGAAAGGAAAGCAATCGGAACAAAAAGCATATCCGTCTCGAAGCTCGGTAGCAAAGCGGTTGGATTGAATCCTATAAAAAGAAAGAAAATTAAAATAGAAAATTATATATGTAAACGAGTAATTGGCTATGAAACATTGACTTATAAAAGTCTTTTCATAGCTAATTATTGTGTTTTGAAAGATCTGTTCGTCAGCCCTATGTAAGAAAAACATAGCTATTGATACAAAAGTGTGTTTAGATCAAGGATTGTGCTATCTCAAATGATAGAATTCAGGCATTGACAAAAGGCAAATGCCAAAGTAGACTCCCAACTCCTTTCCATCTTTTGCTGATCAATGTAAAAATACACTTAGATTCGATTTCGCTTCAACTAGAGCTGAGATCAATCGATCCTAAGTTATTTGGAATTCGAGTTAATCCGCAATTGAGCACTATCCGAAGTGGATCTAACTTGCATTCGACTAGAGCAGACAGAACACAAACGCATATCACGAACGTGAATTGAAGTTCACATGATTTAATCCAAGATCCACCGAGATACCGTGTGAATTTGAGATTTATCTATCTAAGAGGGAAAATAGAAGATGAAAGATTAATGATATGTATGGAGGGAGATGCACGAGTTTATTTGCCGTCACGAAGTTGGGTTATGTCTTAGAACAAGGCCCAGTGGCCATGTTGAAGAAGAGATCTTCTCCACACTTAGCTGGGTGCTATCTGGGCTATTATAGACTTGGCCCAAGGAAGTACCTACTGTCTATCATGTAAATCCAGAGCTAAATATGAGAGAATGTTGGTCCATATGTTCGTCATGTAACACTTCACTTTACCTCTAGATTCGATAAGTGGCCTCACATTTGCCCGATAATAAGTAATCTGTCGATTTGTCATCCCTATACTGCTATCTTTTATTGAGCTTAAATTTAACAAAAAGAAGGATAACAGATTTACTAAATGTTTAATCCGAAATCGAGGGAATGTTTGTTCTCGTGCTGATCACGTGGCACTTTACTTTGCCTCTGAAACTGCCATTCAGCAAAGCACGTGTTATAGCTTTGCCACCTATTGGTCTAGCAATTTTTCATCCACAAACTTTTGTCTGTAAATAGGTTCAAATTAAGGAAAAAGCGATGAGGATAAAATATTTTTAATTTTCTAATTATATTCCCGAACAATATACTTTTTTTAGTTAAAATGATATCCGTCGAATGGCATAGCTTATTCATTCTGATCAAATCTATATAATAAAGAATTAAAGCAAAAATATAGATTATGGGCGGCGTCATTTCCACCCCTATATAACTAAATTCACTCAATTTTCACTAAAAGATAAAGTTGCCCTCAATAATTCAATTGCAATTTAAGTGGTGGCCCCAAATTTATTAGCTTTCATTTTTTTATTATTATTTTATTTTTATTTTTTTATGTAGGATCTAGTTACCATAATTAAGAATTTCACATGTTTAGTTTTTATTTATTTTAGGTATCTCAAATATATTGAAGGCACTATATTATTTTTTCATTGTTAAATTTACTTCCATAAAAATTCGTTTATCAAAAAAAGAAATTTTCAAGAAACCTAGTTCTTTTCTATGTTGTTGAGCAAAATTGAGGATGAAATGTCCAGTAGAATCTTAAAACAATTATATATACACTTTTTTGTTAACACAATCGCTTGTTTAAATTTTTTACTTTTCATGTGCCTATCGCCATAAAACCACTTCTTATTGGTTTTCTATTAGAGAGAGTGTCACAACCCCCTTTACTAAGGGGTTGAGCTGTGGGTTAATTTGCGACATCCTAGGCTCTGTTGCCGTCCCGAGTTCATTTGCTTCTTCTTTATGTACATGTGGAAAGCATAAACATACCATCTTGACAAAAAATAATATGGGAATGTTACAAACCTATCTTACATACAAAAGTGGCTTTGTGGTATCCCTGTCTCCACTAACAACAGGTACTAACCAAAATTAGGAACCCTTTTATATTATATAGGGCTAATACACCTTAAACTTAGTTCGATGCTTCGGACGGTTTGTCCATATTGCTAAGATTTGAGTTTGGGTTATTGAACTCGCGGAGAGGTCCTATCCACATGTCCTCACATCTCCTATATCAGGTTTTGAAATGCATTGGGACAAGCTCACCCAGCCCCCCTTCTATCCATACAACGGATGACACTTTACAGTAAGTAATATCAATTTCTACAACTATCATGCCCGCCGTAGTAGTATCTATCTTTATAGGGCAACCAAAATGCACAATAGTTATGATTCTAAGTACCTGTAAAAAAAACATGGGTGAGTACTTGAATACTCAGTATATATAGCCTCTAGCCTTCGAATAGAACATCAATTCATCATTAACACCAATCAATCATTTCGTGCAAACCATATCGAAGGCAAATCAATTGCAAGATGCAATCAAGCTTTAAGCACAAATGAATGATAATTCTCGCAATCATTCGTGCACATGATGCATGCCCTAAGCTTATGCACTCTAGCTTTTCTTTCTTGCTCATGCATGCCATGCTTATTTAGCTTTTCTCTTGTGCTCGGGACTTGAATCCAAGTCTTCCTGGAGCCATCTTGGGACTTGAAACCAATTCAATTTGGGTTTACCAGAGCTGTCATAGGACTCAAACCCACTTCAATTCAGGCTTCTTAATCAAGCTTCTGGCTTTTTGCCGGCTTTTGGGACTCAAACCTAGTTAATATGCTTGGAACTTGAACCCAAGTCTTACGCTAGCCTTTGGGACTCGAATCCGGTTCTTGCTAGGAATTTAGGGACTCAAACCCCATTCTTATATTTTCTTATCCCGCTCGAGCACTAATCCCTTCTCAAGGGTGTACTCAAGCCTTATGCACGTGCCATGAACTATGCACTTTATGCTCAAACACGATGCACCTGCCATGAAAACAAGAATTTCTTCATCAATAACATCATGAACAAGCTTAAGCCCAAAGCTTTGCTTGAGTAGCAAGTATAAAGGAACCTCACACCAATCCAAGACATAAACCCGGTACGTCTCAATACAGAATCACATCTTATGGTTATGGGTGAATTTTGACTTGTACCAAACAAAACTATGAACCATGACTTTGTTCTAGTCATACAAGAAATTCAAGTACATGAACAAGTCATAGAATATATCAAACATCCATGAATCAATCAACCTACCCTCAGCTTGTTTGCAAGAGGATTTCCTAGAGTCGAAGACGTCTCAAACATTACTAAAGAAGGGAGAAACTACACTTACCTGGATGAACCTCAAACTAAAGCTTGAACTACACTAGATGGGCGGCTTCTTTTGATGATCGAAAGAGAGAAAGAGCGAGTGTAAGAGGAGGGCGTGTAAGAGGAGGAGGGAGGAGGAGATGGGAGCAAGGTGGTGGAAATGAAAAGGGGCTCCTCCTATTTATAGCCCTTGGTGTTATCATTACTAAGCCAAGCGGTCCATTCCGGACAAGTCTACTTTGCCTCATGATTATACCTAGAAAGTGAGTTGGCATGGCTAAAGACCTTACTTGGCAATCTAAGCTCCTAGGCGTCATCGATGATGGCTCGCTTTTCACTCTTTTATTGGTCCACTTATATGCCGCATATTTAATGAAGTTTGATAATAATTATACCATAGTTGCCAACTCGGCAATTCTAGAACATTCGATCATTAATGATGGCTCGTGTATCGCTCTCTAATTGGTCCACTTATGTGTGCCTTTTTCTAGAATCTTCAAAGATATTTTGGCTGCCATAATGACTTTTAACTATTCCAAGAACAATTCACCCCTTCATTTAATGAGGGGTTTCTAGAATTTTCCGCACTTTTGTCTTTTTCTTCATTAATAAAGTGGTCTAGAGAATTTTATCATCCAAATTGGTTCCGGGGCAAAGAAGGGATCATTAGATACACCTCGAAAAATTATATCGCGTACACCCGAGGTTCAGCCATCATGCCCCATATTTGCCCAAACCATTCATTTGGACGGTCAGTCAACCAATAGGGTGAGTTGACCTTTGATAGGTCCAAGATCAAATCTAAGGCTACCCATGACTTTAGAACTAAGTTAAGGCACTCATAAACCCTAGAATTAGAGATGGAATAGCTAGATCTATCTCTAAGCTCATTCTAGTCGGCATCCGATTCACCGGTAAAGTTCATGGGTTCATGGTCAATGTGTTACTGATCCATGATTGGACATCATTAATTTGGGATTTCGTTTCGATCACTAAGAATTAAATAGGGGATAATGCAGTTTTGGTCGGAAGACGGTCGCATTTGATCAATTTGGATCGTCTGTGTATTGGTGCATAATCGGGCGAATCACCCACGACCAAAAATTGCAACTGGTTGAATCAACCCATGACCACCATCGATCCAAAATCATCCCGTGACTAATTCTCGTGATCAAAAAGTCATATATGAGTTGGTGATCTTATCCTATCAGTATGGTCGGTAGAAATTCATAGCCGGCACCTCAACCAATTTTGGACCGATTGATCGGTCGATCGGTCAATCGGTCATGACCGATCCGTGATTCCTTACTAATCGATCCATGACCAATGGCCTGTGATTGATCCTTTTATGACCTTATGGCCGATCCTTATGGAATCAGAATCAAGGATGTTACAGAGAGAGAGAGAGAGAGAGAGAGAGAGAGAGAGAGGGAGAGGATGATTGGACGAAGGAAAAAAAAAACCTCTTTAAAGATTTTCCAAAAAAAAATCACAATTTTAATTTTCCAATGAAAGATTTAATTGATGAAATTTAATTAAATAAAAAATTGCATATAATAAGAAAAGTTTCAAAAATACTAACGAAATTTGATTAAGGGAGAGAGGGGGGGAGATGATTGCAGGAAGGAAAAAAAAAAAACTCTTTAAAGATTTTCCAAAAAAAAATCATAATTTTAATTTTTCAATGAAAGATTTGATTGATGAAATTTAATTAAATAAAAAATTGCATATAATAAGAAAAATTTTAGAAATACTAACGAAATTTGATTGTTGAATTGATAGTGATTAATATTACTCATGTAGTGTGTATGAAAAAAATGTCAAGATCCCTCATTTTGTATAATGTCTTTCATATATTTCTAGATATTCCGTATCACTTTATATCTATAAAGCATATCACCAATAGTAAGGGCAAAATAAGTTCTTTGATATAATCAATAAGGAGACTTGATATATATTTTAAACTAATGAAAGTACAAAATAAGAAATTCATTGAGAAAGTGAGGTTTTGAGATAAGAGGGAGAAAAAACAAATAAGGTTTTATAAGAGCAATGACAAATAAGAGATTTTCAAATATTTTATTATATCAAATAATTTGTCTTTTTTCCTCTAGTGGCTTTTACATAGAGTACATGAAAAGTTATAGTAATACCTAAGAATACATTAAAAAAAAAAATCTTTACTACTCTTAAAAAATAAAACAAGTAAAATGCATATTTATGACAATTAGCTCCTTTATTAAATAGGAAAAAAAGAGGAAAAAGAAGGTAAGAGGTCATCACTTTAAATTACAATTGATTGATTGATGGCAATTCAATCTTTCTACTATAAATGGAGTGGATTTAGTCATATAGAGATGGAAATAGCATCATCCTATATACAACGGTGGCATATATTGCATGAAATAAAAGCTCATGTTAAATAAGCTTGCTCTCTACTATTTCTATAGGTATACACTCTCCACAGAAAAAGCCTATCCTGTCATAGTTGGTTTCCGATTTTTAGAACTAGGAACCCAATTGGTTCATAATGAATTGGCTGATTCTCAATTTCAGGCCGATTCCAAGAATGACCGGCAACCAACCCTAAATGTAAGTTATAACTATTGTTTTAGAAAAATATTTAATGTAAACAATTTGTGACATAATAGTTAAGCTATTGATGAATTTCCCAACCTCCCAAGTTCGAAACTCATCTCCAACATAGCTCATAATTCCCAATAGAACCAACCATTCCTGCGTGAATCAGTTTGGAATTGATTGAATAAGGCCGATTTGGTTTGGTTCTTCTATTGAAGTAGTGAGGTTGCTCACCCTCAGGAGGCACATCCTGATCTTGTCAAGTATTGCCTCATTGCTTACTTGTTATACTATTTCACATTACGTGACGTCTTCATCTTATTATTTGTAGGATAAATGTTGGATCTGTCACTATATTGGCGAGGATGTTTGGCCTTTTAAATTAAAAGACTAAATTCAAATTTTCCTTATTAAATAACAGATAGGTGGACATCAATATATATAAAAATAAATGTGATGAGAAATCCATACCTACTCGTCTAAATATACTCATATTTATTATGTAGTATTATTACATTGAAAAGAATACTAGTTATCTCTAAAAAGTGAAAACTTTGAGCTAGGCTTTGGTCCTTTGACTCTAAAATTGAAGGTGTTAATACTATGAAAAATCCCAAAATGATTGGTATAGTTATGAAAAATTTATTTTTCATTAGTTTTCATTTAATATTATCATCAAATTATTAAGTTGGATAACACGTGACAGTTGATAGATATATTAGTTTGGGATTTTATCTCCATTTGTCACAAGTATACTAGTTTGTGATTTTTCGTGGTATTGATCCATTTTAATCGAAAACTAATAGATAGTTAATTTATTACAATGCATTAGTTCGAGATTTTTAATAGTCAAAAAATTAGTTTGAGATGAATTTGTCATAGATACGTCGGTTTTAGTTTCTTCATAATATTAACCCAGATCGAATTATCTAGATTTCGCACCACTCGAGTTCTAATCCAGCCCCAAATTCCCGAGTTGTTCAACTCGAGGCTTTAGTCAGGAGCTTGTCAACTTCATATCTTTGCCCGTCTCTCAAAAAAAGAAAAAAACAGATAGAAGCAAAAATTCAAATCAAACGGCCTAAATATGGAACTGCCTAACTTCTTATAATTAGCGGATAGAAGAAGCTGACAATGAAACTGTCGATGGGGACGAGAGAAAGGAAGCAAGCGCCGAAGTTGACCGGCCGGCCTATCAATGCTCAATCGTCATGGCTGCACGCTTTTCCCCGCACAACTATTGTTGCCCGCTGATGGACCTGCAGTCCAAATGTCGCTGTCCCCCTTCTCATAAAATACTCACCGCCCTCCCATCTTTTTTCATTCGAATTTCCCATTTTTCTTTCCGTTCTTTTGGCACCATAATTTGGTTTTCCGGTTTCTGATGACGCATTTCCCGATTCAAGCACGTTCATCCCATTAATCCCGACATTATTTTGTTGCCCAGATCCTTCTCTTTTTGTTAGGTCAGGTGCCCTGTAAAGTTAATCTTTCCTCCTCTTTTTCCGGGAAGAAGAATGTCTGGGCTCGGTGTCGGAGAATGTTTCAGCTGTTTCTGGGTTTTGACTTTTGGCTAAGAACCGTCCTGAGGGATCGTCTGCGAATTTTTCAGTCGTGGGTTTGAGGAAAGATGGAGGCATTTGGGTGGTGATGTGATCAATTCGTGAACTTGGGGGGCGTCTGGATCAAGAAGCGTGCTCAGAGAGAGAGAGAGGTATTTGGGTGGTGATGTGATCAATTCGTGAACTTGGGGGGCGTCTAGATCAAGAAGCGTGCTCAGAGAGAGAGAGAGAGAGGTATTTGGGTGGTGATGTGATCAATTCGTGAACTTGGGGGGCGTCTGGATCAAGAAGCGTGCTCTGAGAGAGAGAGAGAGAGAGAGAGAGAGAGAGCAATTTGGAGCTTTCTATTTGGTTGCTAATCGGGTGGGTATTCACGAATTCCTGAAGTGATTATCAAGAGGCTCACATCAAAGCTCAATTTTGCTTTTCTTGTTTTCAATCTCTTGTTTTGTGTAAAGTAGTAGGTTGAGCTTCATTCGCCCAGAATTAAGGTTGTCCCCTATCGGAACTAACCCTTTGAACTCTCGCTTTCTCTCTCGTAGGAATCATCACCAAGTGAGATTCTTTCGTTACAACCAATTCTCACCTTTGATTGTGATCTCTGTGAGAGGCTCTGTCGTTGGTTGTTGTTAGTTTGGTGAAGTTGAAGGGATTTTTCTTTTTAGCTTTTCTTTATCCCGGATAAGCACGGTTTTCCCATTTCTACGAGTACTTTTTAACTTTTTATCAGCTCACTTGTACAGACCATTTATGATCATCAGACCTCTTTCGGTAGTGTCCTTGTCTAAGTGAAATTCTTGGTAAAATCAAGGAAGAGTTCACCCTTTGCAAAGACCCTTTGTCTCCGGGGGCTTGCTCAATCTAAAACGATCATGAGGCTATTGAACCTCGTGGGCAATTCCTTCGGATGCTCGGCATCGGGGGAACGCCTAGTTTCGGCAGCAAGAGACGGTGATCTCCAAGAAGCAAAGGCTCTATTGGAGTATAATCCTCGTCTCGTGAGATATTCAACTTTCGGGGTTCGTAATTCACCTCTCCATTATTCTGCAGCCCAAGGCCACCATGAGGTATTATCCTGTCTAATTACCGGGTCAATCCTTGGTGTCATCATTAATGTCATCTGTCCTTATATAGATTTGACAATTGACAGACTTCAGGGTGTCTTTTTCCTGTATTTAGATAGTTTCATTGCTGCTTGAGTCTGGAGTGGATATCAATCTCAGGAATTACCGTGGTCAGGTGCTGAATTACTTGTTGCTCGAAGCATGTGATTTTTAATTGTCTATCAGATGTATTTTGTTTTGAGGAATTGTTTTCATTCTTGTGTAACAGACTGCTTTGATGCAAGCTTGTCAGCATGGCCACTGGGAAGTTGTTCAGACTCTTATTCTTTTTAAAGCTAATGTAAGATTGTTGTGCTACTGCTTCTGAGCTTAATAAAGTGGTCAGTAATTTTGCATACATGAATGGTGATGTTATATGTTGGACTATAGATTCACAGATCAGACTATCTAAATGGGGGTACTGCCCTTCACTTGGCTGCTTTGAATGGCCATACGCGGTGCATCCGACTCCTCCTAGCTGATTATATTCCTAGCAAACCTGATGTGTGGAATATTCTAAGAAGAAGAACCAACAGTGAGGAGCCTATTGCAGAATTTGATGAACGGTATGCTCAGCTTTCTCTGGGTCTCTGTAATCTTCCTGTGCTCTTTCTTCTACTTGGCATTTAATATCTCGTGTATACAATGTCTATTTGGATGCATCAGTGCTCTTTCTCAGCTAATTAACAGACCTTCTGATGGAGGCATTACTGCACTTCACATGGCTGCACTAAATGGGCATGTTGAGAGCGTGCAGTTACTCTTGAACCTGGGAGCATCTGTTTCTGAGGTTACTGTGGAAGATGGGACTACAATTGATCTGATAGGTTTGCTGGATGCACTCTATTCATTGTTTGATCACTAGTAAATTTACTGTCTTGTTCATTTGGGAATTAGGCAGCTTCTGCTGAAATTACCTCTGGTTTTATCATGTTTGCTTTAACATGCTTTGCTTTTGTTGTCTCTGTTTTTTTCTCTCTTTTGCCTATTCTCCTTTTGGCTCTGCTATAGCTTGTAGCATCCGAATATATTTTATTCATATTCCTGCAAAGGAAAAGAGTCAAAAAATGCTTAAGTGTGTGTTTGGTAACTTTTCTGTTCCCAATAACATTTTCTATTATGAAATAGATTTTTCCATTTCCGTTCTTGGGAACAAAGGAGTAGATCTTTTTCACTTATTGTTTCTATTCTAAATTTATTCCCTGGCCATTTTTTTATTCCAGGGAATGGAAAATTAATTGATGTTACCAAACGGATTTTTGTTTTTTTTTTTTTTTTTTTTCTGTTCTGGGAAACAAAAGAATAGAGAAATAGAAAAACAAGATGGTACCAATAGGCCCTTAGAAGCAAATATGATTGATATCTTAAGCTATATTGGTATATTGTACTGAGATACATAGCATATAGCTGGGTCATAGCTGATGTGGTTGGTTCAATCTTTTTCCTTTCCTTGCTTTTAGTCATGGGGCTTGGGTTTTTGAGTATGGGAATGAATGGGCAATCAAGAGTCCAGAACCCTCTTTTGTCTTCTGGTCTTGGGAGTTGCACTTGGTATTATTTTCTTTTTTTACACTATGCCCGGGTTGAATTCTGCTGTTATGTGAAAAACATGAAGTTTTTTTCTGATTAATAGCTACATTATCCTTTTCCTTCTATTGCTTCATTTCCTGAGAAGAGATTGTAATGTCTGCGGAGGTGTATTTTCTCGGAAATTATAGCTTTATTCAAAATGATGGATTGTTTGAATGCAGTGATACCTGCTTAGAATCATGCGATTGTGAAAAGTCATGTAATTCTTTGCATGTTGCAGGTGCTGGAAGCACTCCACTTCATTATGCTGCTTGTGGTGGAAGTGCGCAGTGTTGTCAGGTATTTTGTGGTAGCTAAAAGATAAAAAGCATCTTATATCATTCTAATTTTGTTCATTTGACTCACAAAAATGTTCTCTTTATACTTCAGGTTCTGATTGCCAATGGTGCAAGTCTGTCTGTCGAAAATGTCAATGGGTATGTGTCATATGATCCATTTCTCCTAATCAATGTTGGGATTGAAAGAAGAGAAGTTGTGCATGAAATATCAAAGCACCTTTTGTTTTTGGAAGTTGTGGTAACTCTTTTCTCGTTTTGGTAATCTGAAGTAAAAGCTTTTTCCCTCCAGGTCGCAAGGTTAGTCTGGTGGAGCGTTTTTCTGTCTGTTACGTTAGTGAATTGACTTGTGACTCTGGATGCACATTCTATGGTTAATTTGGGGCTCTGCATCTCACTTTTTTGTCCTAGAGTGTAAATTGTTGGGCTTATTTAAATGTTTTGAGAATCTGTCTTGTTGAGCCATGAAGGATCTTGTTGTACATTCAAGTGATATAAGCCCAACATCATCACTTTATTATCATTGGAAAATCTCCCAAAAGACAGTTGAATTATGAACATGAGTGGAAGTTTACTGTTTGGTCAACAGAGAGATCTTGATGGAGGGTGAAACTTAGCCTTTCAAGTTATATGTGATCTAATACAGTTCTCTGGAAAAGTTTTTGTGGCTGCCAAATGATGATGTCTTCAGGCAGTACATTAAGTTAAAAAGTTACATGCTAAGTCAAGAAACAGGCAACTCTGTCTGAACCTTATCTATTAGTTTGTAATGGAGAACTTCTACAGTTATTTATTTTTCCTTTTGTTCCTAAAATGAGGTTCAGTATTAATTAAGGAGGAAGTAAAAGCAAGTTTACTTGGACAAGTCTGGAGCAGTAGTAACATTTATGCAGCTAACACTGCTTTCATCGGAGGAGACTGTGGAGCACTACAATTTGGGTCGTAGATTTTAGTTTCTGTGTTCTCTTGTTGTTTTTTATTTCTTTCTGGCTCTCAGCACCTCCTTTATTTTATTTTCAATATTTAATAATATGAGGAAACTGTATTGTTGTCCTTATCTCCTATAACTCTATGCAGGTGGACCCCCTTAATGGTTGCTCGTTCATGGCACAGAAATTGGCTTGAGGAGATTCTCAGCACACCACCAGAGGGCCGGATTCGAATTCTTCCCTCTCCATATATATCTCTTCCTCTTATGAGTATTGTTAGAATTGCCAGGTGAGCAGTGTTCAGTTTAGCTAACATTATTGCAGACAGTTCTTTACACTGGTGAGCCTCGACCAATAATTTTGTGTTGGCTTCTTTGTGTTTCTTGTGCTTATCCCCTCTGTTTCTCCATTTTTTTTTTTTTTGTTTGTTAAATTCAAGGATCTTGTTATGCTTCAAGTAAAATAGTGTTTTATTGCATCCATAAGGGGTGCAGCTGTCAATTGTGTCATCTTCATTTTGGATATCCGCATCATTTCCTGTTGCGACAGAAATTTTTGATGTGATGACAAACGAATGGGTCAAGACATATAAATCGTGTCAATTTCAAGTTGATCGCGTTCATATCAAGTTTAATTCTAATTCTTCTCAGTAAGCTAGTGTTGTATTTGAGTCATGTTTTCTTGTCGTGTCAAGAATCGATAACTCTAATTGTGGCAGCTATTGGTTTCAGCTTTAGTTGTAGTCTTACTTCATGATTCACTGTGACTTAGTATTAATAGTTTTACAAGTTTGCTTCCTTAATGGCAGTGTACACTATGTTAAAGCAGTGCTTTCTTTGTCCTTGATGGCATTTCACCCACTAGGAAACAATGTATGGAATATAACTATAATTGGTTGGAAAAATACTGTTAAAGTGTGACTCAGAATGACATTGACAAGAACAGAGGTTAGACTTATGTTGCTATTGCCTTCCCTTTTTCAAGTTTTAAGAAAAGATTCTGTAACTACTAAATGTGAGAAATCAAATTTCCCTCTGCATTTGGGGCTTGTACAGCCTCTGGCTCCTTTTGCTGATGCTCGTACCTAGAAACACATTTCGGCCTTCTATACTCTTCTTGCATAACGATTTAGAGTAATGTACAAAAGAGGTGGTAATTGCAAATTTTTCTTCATAAACCCATTAAATGTAGAGCATGGTGCCACAAAACCATCCATGTGGAATAACTATTTAGAGTAATGTACAAATGAGGTTAGACTTATTGGCATTGAGCTGTGTTGAAGACTAGAAATATGATGTTTAGAGCAAAATGATGTTTTGTAATGAAAGGTCCCTGCCAACAATATCATCATTCACTCTAAATCAAGATGAAATTTTCACTCAAAACAGAAAAAAAGTTGAAAATATTCAGAAGAAAAAAACTATGGTGCCTAATTGGCATGTGATGACACCATAACATAAAATGCACCCAAGAACTGGGTATCAGAGACAAAAGAAAGGCATAGCACACTCATATTTGAGACATCAGCTTCTCTTCTATTTAGTTTACTTGGATGTATGTCTGCATATTTGTGTTTTTCATTGTGGCTAGTACAATTTTCTGTGTGAGTTTGCCTGTATGTGGGTCTCTGGGCATTGGGGTGATTTGTGTTGTGGTAGAAAACAGGTCCGCTATTGATGATAGCTATCCAGTTACTGTTGTGACTGAATTCAAACCCTTAATTCTTTTTGATTCTTTGGCAGAGAATGTGGATGGAGAGGCAGTGACCTATCGCAGGCATGCCAAGATCCGTGTGTTGTTTGTTTAGAAAGGAAATGCACTGTGGCGGCAAAAGGTACACTCAGAAACTAAGTTTTCCAATGGAACAGACTTTTTAATTTCACTTTTTGAGCAACAGATAGTATCAGAATGGGAAATTTCAAGCCCATGAGCGATATGATTCAAACTTGACTTGTTCTTTCACCCGATTAAGTGACAAGCATGGACCAAATCCTGCATGTTGTAGCTGATGTCAATATCTAAATTCTTACTAAAAACCAATCTACTTTGTTGTGAACATTCACTTAAAATGATGGTTTTAGGCCCTGTGAAGACTTCTCCGGATTCCAAGACTATATAATTATCTAGACACCCACTAGCAACAACTCATCTGTGCTGATTTATATTTGAACTTCCTCTTAAAATTCATTAATCACCAAAGGCCCTGCTTTATTTGCTTATGCATGGAAATGATTCTGTGGCAGGTTGTGAGCACGAGTTCTGCACAAGATGTGCCCTATACCTCTGTTCCACTTCTAGTTCCTCGACTGTTCATGGTCCTCCTGGCTCTATTGCATGCCCTCTTTGTCGGCACGGCATAGTCTCATTTGCGAAGCTTCCTGGGACAAGACCAGTGGTTAATAAGGAGATTGCACGGACGAGTCTGTCCCTTACGTTCTGCACATGCTCCGGGGAAGCTTCGGAGACTGCTCCTTTGACAACCCCATTGTGCAAGCCTGCATTCCAGTGCACGCGGATTTCGCCGTTAGGATCATCCTTCCGGAGCTTGAGCTGCCAGAAATTTCCGTCAATGAAAATTAACACCAGCCTCTGCATGGGGACCCCGGACACGAGTCCCTCTCTGGTTCCTTGCAGTGTCAAACGGAACTTGAGGACCCAACTGGTTCGATGCTCAAGATCTGGCTTAAGACGGTCAGTGTCTCACTCCGAGAGCAGAGGATCATGGTTCTCAGCGCTCAATCAGTATGTAACGACGGGAAGCGGATGCTGAAAGGTGCATTATTCTTGTTCTCTCTCCATGTACATTTTGGAGTATCATCACTTTGCCCTTCCATTCTTTTGTCATCATTTCGATCTGTATGTATAGAATCTGTCGAAATTTCTGTCTTTTTGGTTTGATAATGTTTTACCCAGCATTCTGGGTACCCCAAGTTTCAAACCAGGGTCTTGTATATACTGAAGCCGATACACTAATATCATGCCTATAGTATACCCTTTTCTCCTCACCCGAGATTTTGGTTTGATTACAATGTGGAGTTGGCGACTTGGTTCACCTAAGACGCCTCCGAGCTTTCATATGTTAACTTGCAAGCATCTGTTGTCGTCATGTCATATCATATGAGATGATTAGTAGGTTTTTGGGGAAGCAGGACGGGTCAGGGTCAATTGTCATACTTTGTTGAACTCCTCAAAATACTTATACAAAAATTTGTGACCACTCAGGACCAGATGAAGTACAACATAATAGCTTTCGACAGCGGCCACGATCACAAGCCTAGCTTGATGCTTTTCGATCATAGACTTTTATGATCACTGACATTAAATTCTTTCAGTCTTATGTTTTGGGACTCCGAAAATATCTAATTGGAGATTCACATTGCATGATCTTCGAATAAATAATCATGTTTGCAAGTTTGAGGTTGTTTATTATCATACATTTTACATAAGAATATTGTTCATTAATAATAGGCACGGCCTCAAACCCATCCGGCTTCCATCCCTAAATTCAATCGTAGTTATTTCGACCGAACTCGCTACAAAGCGACTTTACACAAAAGTCAATGCTTAGTTTGGATGGGGTGGTTAGGATGGGATGGAAAGTATTCGGATGGTAATCTTAGAGAGAGAAAAGAAATGAAATGAAAGAATTTGACTTTATTATTGTTTTCAACGAAAATTAACTTTTAAAAAGAGGCCTTTAAGATTGTTAAAGGTTCAAAAAAAAAAAAAAAAAAAAAAGCTTGTTAAAGGTTCAGTGTCATTTCTTGGCGGGATGGCAAGCGGGCCGTGTTACGGCCCAGCCCTCTTGGGCTTGTGCTAGGTTGGGCCAGTTAGCACAAACGGGGCATACCTAATAGGGGTGAGAATGGTATGAATGGGTGGTTTCCACTCTAGAACTAAAAACTATCAACTAAAGACTAATTTCAAAAAATTAGAACTGAGAACTATCTATTAGTTCTATAGATCCGCCTAGGAACCGAACTGGTCCCGCCAAATTTCATGCACTTAGTGCAATAATTTTAAGTAACCAAAGAACTTTCATATTCTTAGTTGCAATATCAATAAAAAGATTGAACTCATAATAAAAAGTTGAGAGTAAAGGCCATGAGTTGATGGGTCTTTAAATTGAGAGTGACGGCCATGAGTGAGAGATAGTAAGATAACTTAGAGGAAGTAAGAGTGAGATAAGACGAATACTCAGTTAATGGGTGTCAAGCTCCAAGTCAAGGGTTTTAGGGTTTTCATTTTTCTTAAATTATTTTTTGGTCAGAAATTATTTTTAAATTAAATATATTTTTATATATTGCCGATCTAGTCCAAATGGGTGGGTGGCAGTTCCACACCTAGAACTGAGAACAAGAGCAATAACCATTAGTTCCAATAAATTGGAATTGAGAACTAAATTGGTTCCTTTGGGAACCGTTGGTTCCGGTCCGATTCAGTTCAATCCGATTATGCGTGGTCTAGGCGGTTCCTGATTTTTTTGCACACTCATAGTATCTACACTAACCTAGGTTGACCTAGGCCTAAATCCATTTTAACTTTTAACCACATGGGCCCAGTCTATTAGTAAATGGGTCTCAAAGGTCGATGAATTGTAACTGTCGCCCAGCGGTGGTCGACCAATGGGTTGAAAAGAGAATTCACAAGTTTCTCCTGTCATTGCTCTCTCGTAAATTCTCACTTACTACATACAAATCACTTGCTTTTTTCGAACTCGTGACGGACCCCAAACGCTTCACCCACCCACTTCCTAAATGGCGAAGAAGTACCTCCAGGCTGGGAGGTGGCACTTCATATCATTCATAGATCTCAAGAACACATCATACTCCCTACGTGCCTGATCCACCAGAGCAACAAGAATTCCACGACAACAACGACGACGAGCAAGCAGATGATTATGCAAAAATGTAGAGTGACATGGGAAAATCATTTTCCTCGACAACAACCCTCCCCTATGTGAATCCCCTATCCTTGTCCGGAAGATCAACAGACCGTGATCGATATCATGCAATCTTCATGGCGAAGAACGCTCGATATCTAGGCGACATTCCAAATCAATGTCGGGCTTGATGGTAAGAAGAAGGCTGTGTGCACGTATGTCACAAGCACTGATCCCTCTAAGAACTGGAGGTAGGAAGAGCCATTTGAAGAGGCACGGAGTGAAACTATAAGGTTAAAATGGCGGAGGTTGTAAAAATGTAAAACTGTATTGTATTTTTTTAGATGATTTTTTTCTCTATTTACAACTTCTATTTATAAGAAATGATGCAATATTCCTAGGGCTCTAGATATGGAAGGCGTATAAAAAAATAGGAGCAGCTAAAGGTAGGGATATAAATAAATCAAGAATAAATCAGAATAAATCAAGGAGTGATTGCTAGAGATCTACTAAATATCGAGAGTGATTGCTAGAGATTTGCTGAATATCAGTTCCAGTCGAGGAATGATTGTTAGAGATTTGCTGAATATCATGTCCTAGATTTGGTATCCGTTTACATCCCCCCGCAAGCTAATGTGAGGGATCTCACGGTAAGCTTGTGCTGCAGTAGATGAAAGCGAGTGGTAGATAAGGCTGTGGTGAAGATGTCTGCAGGTTGATCCATGGAAGAGATGTATTGAATATGGAGTTGCTTTTGGTCCACCCGTTCTAAAATAAAATGGTAGTCAATCTCAACATGCTTCATTTGGGCGTGAAAAACAAGATTACTAGTGAGGTAAATGGCCAAAATATTGTCACACCATAAGACAGGAGGACTGGCAAGGAGACATGGAGGTTGCGTAATAAGGCTTCTATCCATATGAACTCAACTGTTGTGTCGGCTAGACACTTGAATTCTGCTTCGCTGCTAGAGTGAGCTATAGTCCATTACTTATGGGAGCTCTAGGAAATGAAATTACATCCAAGAAGGACACTATAATCATCGACAGACCTTCCGGTGTCATGGTCACCAACCTAACCCGCGTCGGAGAAAGCATGTAGTTGACAAGTAGAGCTACAAATGAGTAGAATGCCATAAGTAGTAGTACTGTGTAGAATACGCAGAATATGCTTAACGAACTGCCAATGTAGAGCATGCATAAATTGACACACGGTATTGACCACATAGGCAAGATCCACCAAGTGACGGTAAGATACTGGAGAGCGCCAACAGTACTACAATACAAGGTAGGATCATGAAACAAAGCTCCTTGCTGAATTGAAGGTGGGTTGGTGCCAGTAACACAAGGAATAGTGACTGGTCGGGCATCTTGCATATTGGCACGCTAAAAAATGTTGTGAGCATACTTACCTTGATGGAGCAGTAGACCTTTGTTAGTTCTTTGTAATTCAACGACGAGAAAATAATGGAGCTCCCCGAGATCTTTAATAGCAAATTCCTGTTATAGGGATTCGATGAGAGTAGATAAAGGAGTTCAGGGCGACCTAGTTAAAATCATATCACCCACATATACTAAGAGGAAGACACTATATGCTGTCGAGTGTAGCACAAATAAAGAGTTAGCTTGAGAATCTTGAAACTCGAGAGAGAATAAAAAAACTTAGTTTTTGGTGCCATGCACGCGGTGCTTGCTTTAACCCATAAAGCGAACTTTGAAGATGACATACGATGAGGCCTAGAGGCTGCTACATATAAATTTCCTATTGACGATAACCATGGAGAAAAGCATTCTTGACGTCCAGTTGTTGAAGCTACCATCCTTGCTGAAGGCAAGAGAAATAATGGTAAGTCAGATGAGGTCTAGAGGTAATAAATGAGTGATTGTTAGAGATTTGCTAAATATCAGGTTCCAAATTTGATTTCATTTGACAGAGGTTGTGGAGAAGGGTTATGCTAGCGCAAGAGAGAAAAAAATTTATGTATTTTCCCAAAATCCCTCAAAAAAATCCCCTCAAATCACTCAATATTTTTTAAAAAAGGGCAAATTTAAGATTATAATTGCTTCAAATTTCCTACTACCAATATAAAATATATATATATATATATATATATATATATATATATTTTTTTTTTTGGTGAACCTCTCCTTGACTCATCCCACAGGGGATGCCTGTAGACACAGAATCCAAAGATCGAGCGGCTCTCCTCTTTCAGATTCTCCGACAATGGCCACGGCTTCCGCTGCGCTCCCGTGATGTCCGCCCTGTCTCTCTCTCCTCCTTTTCTATCTGCTTCGTCCTCCTGCTCTCGTCAATGCTTACACCCGCCTCGCCCGCGTCGAAACCTCGTCTGGGTCCTCAACCCCGGCGCCCCCGGCGGTCCCGTATGTTCCGCCCAAGTCCTGAAAGAAGGGACTCGCGACGACGGCGTCGTCGTCGACAGATCGCTCCTCGAGTTCGAAGAAGCGTCCTCCGATGACGAGCTCTGGGCCGCCTCCTGCCTCCGCGTTCGCACCTTCAATCAGTTCAAGCCCTCCACTTATGCCGTCGAGGTGAGCAAGTATACGCTTAATCTGCTAGCTTTTTCTGTCTTTCATTTTCTTTTTTTTTTATTTTTTGGGTTGATGGTTTTTACGTATGTGGGTTTACTGGGAATTAGGAAATGTGGGTTTACTTTTGTTTCTTGAAAGTGCCCATTTCGTTGCTTCGTCGCTGCCGGTGGAGGAGCTTGTTGGGTTTTTGAACTTGCGTGAGAATGGATGGGATGCGCTTTGTGTGAATAAGTGCTCGAATTTTCAAGCTTTATGCACTAGCATGTTTTCTGATGTTGCATATGCTGGAGCTTAATTCACATTTTGCCTTCATTGTTCGTTCGTGTTTGATAAACCTTTTGATTTCTTGTTTCGATTGGCAAATTCTGATGAAGACACATGGTAATTGTGAGGGATGCTGTGTGTGGCTTATGTTCATGGGTCGGAACTCGCACGTTGGGCTATGGAAGCATTGCACGACAATTACAAAAAGAGTCTTAACCTTGGTTATGATAGTGTTTCTTCATGTCAAGGACATGCATATAAGTTACTTGAAAACTCATTCATGATATTGGGGAAAAAGAGCATGAGTTTAGTTACCGTGGATTTGTAAGAGCAAAGCCTCTCTTGGTTCTGGAACCACTCACTGAAGAAGCGGAGGAATTGAATTTCTATATTGATGATGTGAATAAGCTATTGTTTAGTTTCTCCCATGTCAGTTTGTGCAACTATGCCACAAGTCATCTCAGGTCCAGCTACATAGTTACTCTTTTAGTCTTCGTGAAGGATGCATTGTTCTTTCCATTCTGCATAAATCACTGATCTTTGTCATGTGTGACTGGTCTAGTGCTGTTACCTCTTATTTTATTCAACTTGTACAAAGATATGAGGCAATGGACTACTCTATTCAATTTTCCTTCTCAAATACGCAAGACATTTTCAGCAGTTTGTGTTGGGGGAAATAGCAGTAATAATGGCTAAACAATTTGTTTACCGCTTTGTGGCGAAAGTTCAAGGTTAGTGCAATTATTCTGGAAGAGATATGTTGCAAGACATTCGATGCTTTTACAGTCCGTGCTGGTGTCCTTGCTTTTGACCCTTTTTATAGAAATTGCCATGTGATAGGTTTGTGTCCTTGAGAGATTATATCCTGTCATGGAATGGTTCTTATATAAAACATCAGATAAGGATAGTTTGGCTATTGGGAGGATTTGTTGTAGCCATCTGTGAATTGAGGAAAAGCACCACGTGAAATCAAACTCCTGTAAGATTGCCTGACGTCAGGAGACAATGCTAATTTTCTAATGTTTACATGAATGCCTATTTCTGTTTTGCATGACATTGAACTTTCACTGGCATTGTTGTAGGTTTTACCTTCATGTTGGATGAACTTGCATCTTGAACATTGTAAAATAAAATCTATTATGGCTTCTTACCTCCCTTTGTCTTTTTTTCCTTTCTCTCCTGTTTTCTGAAGTCTGTTTTTCTTGTCAAGTTCTGTTAGGATCATAAAAGAAGCTTGGCTGAGCATGAATTCGAAGCATCGAAGGAGCGTATTGCTGGGAAGAGGGAGAGCTTTAGGAAAGTTTCTTGCATTAACGCCACCCTCCCAATGTCACAAATTATGATTGGTTCAAATGATTTATTATCAACATGTAAGGTTTGTGTCGCTCTCTCCTTTGCTTAATTCTGCATGGTAGGTTCTTAATGACGTGTTGATTTAATTCTTCCAAATGCTTTCAGGCTCTCTTATTTTTCTTTTGATGATGTCTAAACTCATGATTGATTTCTAAGTCTCAATTAATAGAACTGCACTCTTTCCAAAAGAGTTCACTCTTTCTTAATTCTTTGTTTTTGTCCCCTTTGGCGGTGCACCATCTCCCAGTTGGATGTCTCTGTATATCTGGGGGCATCTGTAATGCTATTTCTGCCCATGGAGATGGAAAAGCAAAGAACTAATTAGAATGAACAGTGCCCTTAGTTGTTGATTAATAGGGTTCTATCTTGAATGATGCACTATATACAAATGCAATCATAATGTGCATTAACAGAAATGGGTTCCATTGCTGTCGTCCTTAATGCACAAGTGTGTCAAAAGGATGACGTATGCGGTATAGGATTTTGAGGCATGGACCTATAATCTAGTGGCTATGACCTTGTCATCTTATGCTTCACGAGAGATATGCTTGATTAGGCAGCCTAAGCTGCCACAGGTCAATGCCTCAGATGTCATGGCTTGGCTAATACCATTTGGATTGTGAAAAAGAACTGCTCGAGTGGTGTCTGTTTGGGTGAATCTAGCAAACCTGTATTATGTATCCAGAACACCATATGTTCATGCAGAAGATAAATTGAATCTTCGACAAATTCTAGATAATGTGATAGAGAGGAAAAGAGGGGGGTTGGGTTCAGGTGTTTCAGGAATATGTTGATCTTCCGGAAATACAGTCGATCAGTACTGGAATTGAGATTAAGAAGACTAGGACCAGAGGAAGAGGATGAATGTAAGGAAAGTGATCAATAGTGAAGCTTTCCCAAAATCGTTGCATACTCAAGACAACAGCTTTAAATAGTATATCAAAATGTAAAAGAGTTAATGAGATCTCTTAATCTTGAGATATACGTACCGCGGCGAAAA
The DNA here is from genome assembly GCA_016097545.1 of Eucalyptus victrix. Taxonomy (NCBI): domain Eukaryota; kingdom Viridiplantae; phylum Streptophyta; class Magnoliopsida; order Myrtales; family Myrtaceae; genus Eucalyptus; species Eucalyptus victrix. The sequence goes on from CM027837.1 coordinate 35,109,840, forward strand.
CAACTCTCAAGGGACTCTTAGGTGTTGGTTGAATAAGTGTTGAAAATCAAAGTTTTCAGAACTTAGTGACATCATGCATGTAATAAGTCCCAAACTTTGTGCAACTTACATTAGCAAGTTAAGTGACAAAAAAATTGACAGCACATTTGGTTACACTAGTGACTATTACTTTTTTTCTTTGTTTTTTTGGGTCAAAACTGGTGACTATTACTTTACAAGCCAGGTATGTTACACATTATATTGTTTGTTTGCAATAGAAAAGCAATTACGACTTAATTTCCGACACAATAGTAACAGCTGTTTCACAACCCCTTGGTAATAGCTACAACAACCAACACTATAATATGTATTGTCAAAGTTTCCTCTGTTTTCTCTCTGACTTTATCATAGTTGAAGGAGAGACCTTAGGTAACTTAATTTTAATATTAATTATGTTCCCCATCTGAAAAAAAAAATATTAATTAGTGTTGATGAAAGAGTAAAAGAATTAAAACTACAAATGCAGGATTACAAATTAAGCATAAGTTGAAACGTCAAAGTGACATATGTTTCAGCCAAAATCAAGTTTACGAAGTTCATCCCCCACAACAACTGCCTGACTGTGTGTGTAACTAATGGATTCATGGAATGCTTGGTATGTGCTAAAATAACAAAACCAAAAAAGGGTAGTAAAAATGCACTAGTGGATTCATGCATGTGGTGTGGCGTTGGATTTGCATAATGCTCAACTAGAAATGTAAGTGGACATGAAATGACGCAAGGTTTCAAGATCTTTGCCTCTGCAGTTGCAATTTACAAAAAGAAAAATAAATAACGCTTTTCTGATGATCCATGAGAGTCAGAAAAATATGCAAAACAAATGATTATAATCAGAAAATTCTATTCAAGTATTGGCAATCAGTCTATGCCAACAAAACAATCAAACTGCTGACAGCAAGTTTAAGGAACAAAAGAATTCTTTTCTGATGATCCACGAGAGTTGGAAAAAAATGCAACCACTTACAAAAGTCCAAGTCCAGACCTTGAAAACCTGATTCGTACTTTCCAACAAACAGATTATGATACTGATTTGGTGCATGTTGTGTACCATTGAGAGTTTTTAGAACTTCGGAGTGTTTAAGGATTTAATGAGCAGCGCATTCAACAGACAGTGCAGAGAGAGCTGATAAAGAAGCTCAGGTTGTTTTTAGATAAAATGGCAGTTGAACTGTCTTTTGTCTTTTGAGGCAAGGGCTTTTCTGTCATAATACTGAAATAGCTCTATCTGCAGCCAAAATCGCTGTTGAAATAAGGCCAACTATATTAAGAGTTTTAACCCTATTTTTATAGACCAAGTATTAGTGTTCAACTCTGAATTAGTTCATGCCATGTCTAGCTTACCTTTTTGTTAATAAAGAGCTAGTGAAGAAGGCTATGTACCTTTCCTCTTGAATGCCCCTTATGCATACATATTTGTTATTTTAAAAGCATAATAAAGAAAAGCAAATTAGTACTTTCAGCTATTCACGAAGTAGATATAGTTAGCATTGGACGGAATTATTGTACTCGCATGACTTCAATTGGTGAATTTTGGACATTTGAGGGGTTTTTAGCTTTTCTCTCTACTGCTATTATTGGCTTCTGATTTTGTTCATTCCTGTTTTTCACTAAACACTACATATAAATTATACATGCTTGCTATGGCCTACCTACAAGAAGTGCAACAGTTTTCTCCAATTTTCTGTTGCCTTTTGTAGTTCTCAAAAAGTGGAAAAGATCGAGTAGTTGTGGCTACCCTTGATCTTAATCAGTGCCTCTGGCTTCCAGATGAAATTGTTGGAACAAAACCACAGGTATCTGTTGTATCTCTATACCTTTCCTGGTGACTTGTGTACTTATACTCATCTTTAAATAGCAGGCAAACTTGCGTTATGAATTCTTAATCAATTTATATGTTTTCCGCATTGTTGCATTATGGAAGGATAAAAAAATATTAAGTTGTCTTTACCAAAAAAAAAAATATTAAGTCGCTTAGCTGATCCATGAGACCATTGGAAATAGAAGTAGAAAATGTAATCCTGATACTGAAGGCTGCAAGTTGGCCCTTAAATCACTCGAACCTGAGTTGGTTCCAGGTTAAATTTTATGGATTGGCCATTGTATATATAGTTGCAACAATTCTTTGAATTGATTTTACATTCATTTGGGGGAAATGAAGTTTTGACTCAAAATACAAACCTTCAGGTGCTTGTGTGACTTGTCTAGTCTAGGACTCAATCTATATAGCTAGCTCTGTGTTCTTTGAGATGCAACTTAGGGTGCGTTTGGTAACGTTTCTGTTCAAAAATTATTCCAAAGAACAGAAATAGAAAAAACCATTTCTGTCCTAGGGAATAATTTTTAAACAGAAGAACGTGTTTGGTAACTGCACAAAATTTTTATTCCTGGAATAGAAAAAGAATATAAACATGTTTGGTAAACTTGTATAATTTTTTTGTTTCTTTTAATTTTTTAGTATTTTTATTTTATTTTTTAGTATTTTTTTTTTTTTTTTTATTTATTTTTTTTCTTCCTTTTGGTTGACGGGCTCGCTCAGCCACGGTGACGCTCTGGTGAGGTCGCCGGCCCTCGACAGCCGGTTGCCAGCCATGGCCGAGGCCGGCGACCGGCCAAAGAAAAGAGAAGAAGAAAAGAAAGAGAAGGAAAAAAATAGAAAAGAGAAAAATTGTTTCCCGGAAGTGTTCTTGGGAACAAGAAACAAGTTTTTCTTGTTTCTATCTTAAATCTATTCTCAGGAACAAAAGTGTAAATAAATGCTGTTCTTTTTTGGTTCCTCGGAACAAAAGAACAGAAATTGTGTTCCAAGGAACATAAAAAGAACACAAACAAACATGCCCTTAATGAACATTTTGTCATGGATTCGTTTTTTCCCCAGTTTGGCTTGAATGAGATAGTTACTTGAATCCTTTTCTATAGCAGGGCATTGGAGCAGATTTTGCTAGGGCATACCTGAGCAATGTATGTGTTGCCGAGGAGCTACAGAGAAATGGACTGGGTTATGCACTCATTGCAAAGTCAAAGATTGTTGCTCAAGAATGGGGTAACAAATTCAGATACTTCACATACTGAATGTATAAATGCTGTTATTGCATAATTGCCATTCAGAACATGCCGAACATTGAAATAGACCTTTCTGTTTTCAGGCATAACTGATTTGTATGTCCATGTTGCTGTTGACAATGAAGCAGCAAAGAAATTGTACATGAAAAGTGGGTTTGAGTACGAAAGTGAGGAACCTGCATGGCAAGCCAGATTTCTTGACCATCCTCGAAGGATTCTTTTGTGGACCAGCATAGCTGCCTCCTGCGATTTGTGATGTTACAATGTTCCCCATTATTGCATGTTGTGGTCTTGCATTGTAGGGCTGACCCAATAGACTAGATAATGGTTTTTTTTTTTTTTTGGGTGTAAATGTTGAAAGTCTCAGCTTCTTTGTTCATAGTTTATTGCCTGCATTACCTTAGTGCATCATTTTTTCATGCACGATTCTTTGTGAATTGAAGACAGTGCTATTTTGAAAGTGAAGACTCAAACATCCCCATGCTCTGTCCGAAAGCTAAGCTTTGCCGCTTCCTCTTTTACCAGTGCAGGAAGAAAGCAGAACCCCATCTACATGTGGTGCAGAACTGCATACATATCTTCTCTATTGGGTCATTTATACTTGTAATCCACATACCTTGTGTTGCTTTCAACTCAGTCCATGATGCTCGCAGCTTGTGCAGCACTTGGCCCCTGCACCTCAATTTCTTCGCACTATGCAGACTTCCTGGGTAATTCTGCTGCTGGGACTATGATAATTGCCCAATTTGCACAAGAACTTACTGATTGTTGTTGACATGGATGTTCGGCTTGATGAAAACTTATGAAAGGTGTTAGGCTTGTTTTGGGAGTCAAATCGCTTGGTGTAGACCGTGTATTTTAGGAGTTGAGGTAAAACATCAGCATGATTTGTCTCGCATTCAAGACATGGTGGGAAACAGAGGTAAGTTGTAACGGCTGTGCATGCTTGCTTTGACGGTTTGGCATACATGGCCAAGATTTTAAACAGGAGGGATGTTATCGTCAAAATTAAAAGTACAATGACATTGCTAGAACAAATTGACCCCAAAATTCAGGCACTATGTGTTCGACGGTGTGCTGCTGCTGTTGTCCTCGCGGTCCTAGCAAGTGACCCTCTCGTCCTGTCTCAAGCATTCATTCTTCATGACCAGTCACCAATGAAAACAAAGTTATGCCGTTATTTTGCTGCCTTTTCTTTCTTCGCACTATGCAGACTTCCTGGGTAATTCTGCTGCCGGGCCTATGATAATTGCCCAATTTGCACAATAACTTACTGATTGTTGTTGACATGGATGTTCGGCTTGATGAAAACTTATGAAAGGTGTTAGGCTTGTTTTGGGAGTCAAATCGCTTGGTGTAGACCGTGTATTTTAGGAGTTGAGGTAAAACATCGGCATGATTTGTCTCTCATTCAAGACATGGTGGGAAACAGAGGTAAGTTGTAACGACTGTGCATGCTTGCTTTGACGGTTTGGCATACATGGCCAAGATTTTAAATGGGAGGGATGTTATCGTCAAAATTAAAAGTACAATGACATTGCTAGAACAAATTGGCCCCAAAATTCAGGCACTATGCGTTCGACGGTGTGCTGCTGCTGCTGTTGTCCTCGCGGTCCTAGCAAGTGACCCTCTCGTCCTGTCTCAAGCATTCATTCTTCATGACCAGTCACCAATGAAAACAAAGTTATGCCGTGATTTTGCTGCCTTTTCTTTCTGGTTGCCCCCCCAACCGTTTGCAATAATGTCTCGGCGGGCATTGTGGTGGTGGTTGCACTATCTGTAGTGTCAATCTTTTGTCCATGCCCTTTTAAGTTTGAAGACAAGAGGTATCGGTATATCCATGCATTTGTCATGTGGGATTATGATTTTCTAGCTTATGCTCGAAAAGGCGCAGTTTTTCCTAAATTATCAACAGTGTATTAAGATTGAATGCATCGGTCTTTCATGGTACTTTCACTGAGTAATTTTTGAGGGTCTAGTTAGCAAGTGTCCCTAAGGCTAGTTAACCTAACTGGAAGACAGGACTCACACTTTTCAAGACATTTTGAGATGAATGTACACATTTTAACAAACCACTTCCTTCAAATTTGCAGTTAAAAGTCGCAAAGCATATTTAATAGTGGTTGACAAGTGCCTAAGGAACATGCTTTAATATTTTCTGATTTCGAATGCATCACTCTTCCGTGGTAATTTCACTGACTGAAAAGTAGACTTCATTGTGAAAGAATCTCTACGACAAGCAGTTGAATGGAGTCTAAGCCTGATAAGTTAGGGCTCCACAAAATGATCCTGGAACAATTGAAAAAGCAAAAACATTGTACTGGTTCGTGCCTTATGTATTATTGTCATTCATAGCCCAAGGAACTTCTTGTCCTCTCCCTTGGTTACTGCTTTTAACATGTACAAGTTTATGATTATGACTGAAATAATGGATTTTCATTTGTGATTGTTAATTTTTAAGAAGCAATGGCAATTTGTCAAAAGTGTTAGTAAACTCTGAAGGAAAAAGTGAGTTCCGTATACTTATGAGATGTATATGGAACTTCCTGATTGCCTTCAAACGTTCTGTTGCTTTTGTAGTCTCTACTTGCAGGCTTCTCCCCATTGCCTTCAAACATTCCGTTGCTTTTATAGTCTCTACTAACAGGCTACTCTACACTACTAAGTAGACTCGAGTCAATTTGGAGTCCCTTGAACACCAGGATATGATTTGTTATATAGCTTTGGTTAAAAGTTTAATTCTGTTGTAGAAGCTCATCCAAAAGAAAAAAAAAACCGAGCCAAATTGTTTTCCCTAGTACTTCCATTACTTAGTTGACAAGTTGCACTCTGTTTGGTTTACCAGGAATGGACGTTGCACATTTCTACCCAGACGGAAACACGGATGCAGTTGAATTTTGTCCATACAATCCCTCCAGCCATGTTCTAGCGGCTTCAACTTACACACTTCAAGAAGGTGATAATCCTTCTTGATCTGGCAGCATAGTACTCTTCACCATTGATGCTGGTTCATGCCAACTTGATTTATTTCACTGTCTGGAATCCAATGGTATATTTGATATCGAATGGAGCCCTGTTGAAGCTAATATAGGACGTCCCTTGTTAGCGCAAGCTGACTCGGATGGTTGTGTCAAAGTTCATGGCATGGAGAGTTCTTCGGATGGACAGCAAGAAAAAGGTACCCGCTATCTTCCCTTCCCTTTGCTTTTGCTTGCAGAAGTGTTTTTTGCAATTATTTGACAGCATTGGCATATCATTAAGTGTTTGGATGGACATTTAAGCCCCCAAAGCCCTTTACAAAAAGAACAGGCACACAATTGGAAATTTGACAGCTGTTATTACCCCTGTATTTATTTATTTTTTAAATTCGTGTACTCATTATTAGTCCAGCAAAGGAGTACTAGTGCAATAAACCCATCAAATGAATGTGCACATTCAACTCAAAGCCATTGTCTTTGGACAAATCTTTGAATAGCTGCCTTGGACAAATGCTGAATCAAACGCAGCCTGTCCAACAAAGGAGTACTAGTGCAATAACATATGAATGTGTGCCATTGTCCTGTCGAGTAAATGCTCTGCTAAATAATGATGATATCGAGGATTGTTAAAATTTAGTATGGTTGTACTTCTCTTTTGCAAGTGATGGATGTGTTTGACACAATTTCTCAGTGTCTTTAATGTTCCTACTGTATTAATTACTTGGAGATGGACTGGAGGTAGGTCTTGAGTTGAGAGAGGGCAACAGTGAAAAAGTCAGTTCATCTATGTGCCTGTCCCTCGAATACAGTCCTTCAGCTTCATCGATCATAGGGGGGCTTTCTGATGGCTCTGTCTCACTATTATCTCGCTCTGAGAGTGAACTTGAAATCGAGCAAGAATGGAAAGCACATGATTTCGAGACATGGGCAGCTTCCTTCGATGGGCACCAACCCCACTTGTTATACAGGGGCTTTGATGATTGTAAATTCAGTTGTTGGGATGTTTGCAACTGTCCCTCAAAATCAGTGTTCCGTAATACCAAGGAACATAAAATGGGTGTTTGCTGCATCATGAAGAGTATAACTGACCCTAATGTCGTCCTCACTGGTAGCTGTGATGAACACATTAGAGTTTGGGATATCAGATCAATCTCAAAACCTGTAAATCAGAGTTCAATCTGCTTGGGGGGTGGAGTTTGGAGAATCAAGCAACATCCTCATGTTCCCAGTTTAGTCTTGCCAGCTTGTACGCACAATGGATTTGCACTCGTTGATCTTCGGGCAAGGAGATTAAAATTGTAGAGACATACAATAGGCACTGCTCACTTGCATATGTGTGGATTGGCAAAAAGGTATGTTGATAGAGGGGAAAAGGGAGAATATGGTGATCGCTACTTGTTCCTTTTATGATAGATTTGTCCGGATATGGACACCACAGAGTAATATATTTGCATGACTTCATACATTCTTGAGAATTTAGGATGATAATTGAAGGGTTTTTCTCTTCCTAATCTATTCTGGGAAGGCTTTGAAATTTAATTTTGGTTAGTCATTACTGGACAAACTAGAAGTTGGCAGTGATACTTGTCTTCAGCTTTAATATATCGTCGCTTGATGTTTCTGCCTTTCTTTTTGTTCAACTTCATATGCTTGAGCCCTCGAAAGAAATGTTCCCTCAAGTAATTATATGGGGGTGGAAGCTCTGCACGTTTTCTTTTCGCTTATTTAGGACAAAATGGAAGAAGGCTTTTTATGGTTCGCTCATGGTTTCTGAGGCACAGATCAAGATGTAATCAAGTACAAGGTTATTTGCAGTTTGAGCACATGTGACTGAGCCGGGAAAAGAGGATTGTCCAAAGCCCGCCAAAATCTCATTCTTGCTTCGAAATTTGCGAGAACCTCGTCAAAGCCTTGTCATCGATCACCTACCCAACTTAAATGAGTGGAATTGAATTCAATCATTCGAAACTGTTTGACTCAAATCAGTTCTCGATGCATTTTTTGAATCTCCATCGCGACAGGGAGAGGGAGAGGGAGAGAGAGGGCTCATCGATCACCTACCCAACTTAATGAGTGGAACAAAGTTCAATTATTCGAAGCTGTTTGACTCAAAAACAGTTCTCGATGCCCTTTAGTCCATAGAGGGAGGGAGGGAGGGGTCATTGCAGTGCTTTTGCATCAATTGGGCTGAGGAAATAGACACAGCCTGAGAGGATCTCTCAAGATCAGAAGTCAAAACTGCAACTTACAAAGGAATGATACCATCTCTGTTGCTGTAAGGCCAAAGCTCAAAAGCTCCTTATGGTCCGTTTTCCCAGCACTTCGAACCCTTTTATGCTATTGGTTTGGCATTGGTCCAATTCAAATTGGGATAGCAACGGTAAGAGTCCTAAAACCTGTGCAAGTTCTGCACTTTACTTCCGAAACTCTATTTCAGTGCGATTCAGTACGAAAAGTTGTTATGGTTGGCACTTTAGTCATTCCGTTAACTCGATTCATTTTTTGTGGATGAAAAATTTACATGGCATTTTCTTTTCAAAATATCGCGATGAAAAATCATAGTAGCTAGCTTTCAATTAAACACCAAAAAAATATAAAGGTGGCGCTGATGTGACAAATGAAGAAAAACTACAAAAATGGTCCCCATACCATTGACAATATCTAATTTTACTCCTTGCACATTTGACTTGTGATAGATTTGGTTGGTAACTAATTTTCGATCCCCCCGATTTCAGATATTTCTGTTTGAATGCAGATAGGAATTGCTGAGTAAGTGCCGAAGATCAACATATTGCCTCAATGTAAAACAAACAATGGAAAAGTGATGAAAACGATCTCTCTCATAAAGCCAAAGACCTATTGAGAAGTCGAAATTATCGATAGAAACTAGCTAGATCCAGGTTGGGAGAATGGCGCCCATTACTAACCAGTTCCCAAATGATTCGGGAGCATCGTCGCATAGTTACAGGTTTGCTAGTTCATGCAAACGCAAAGGGAAAGTTGCACGTATGGTTCTAGTCGGTTTTTTTTTTTTTTAGGTACCTAATAACTTTGTTTCTACTTTGTTGTTTAGTGCACCTATCCTTACTATTGACCATGTATTACGGAATATCTATTTTAGGAAGGACAATTTGGCCTAGAGTTGTATGCTTCGAACGGTTCCCTTGGGCCAAGTTCCCCAAAATGATACTCGAGTGGTGAACATTTAGAGACAGCCGCGATTGAATCAACCCCTAATGGGTAAAGTACAAGAAGAGGGTGAGAATGACCGACTTCAACATCAAATATCAAAAAATCAATATCGATCCAACTAACTATTATATGTGCTTGTACAGTCACATAATTCAATTGTAAGTACGAATATTTTTGGATAAATTTAATATAGGGGTAACGAAATGGCTACTTAAGTATGTAAAAAGTTTTTTTTATATACACTATATAAAGGAAGATTGTTTGCTCCTAAAGTAAGCTTGGAGAGCAATTAATTTCTCGGACTGTTTTGTTAATGATGTTGACCATTCGTGCATCTTGGAGCAAACCAATCCCATCTCGGAGAGCCCCAAAATATAAAAATTCCCTTGAGCGCACGCTCACATACGCACAGACATAAATTTAATTGTTCATTTTTCATCCTGATCATGAAAAAAACAAGTACGAGGTCGAGTGAAAATACATAACACATCAAGAGAGATCTAATAAGATTGACCTGTACATGGGATTATTCTCTCTCTCTTTATTCATGCTTTTTCACTACAACTGCCTCCTGACCAATCTTCTTCCTCCACAGAGAGAGAGAGAGAGAGAGAGAGAGAGAGAGAGTTTTGAGAGTTTTGCAAGAATTACAAGAGCACTGGCGGTTCTTCTTCGTCTTTCTTGTTAGACTCCATAGGAGGAGGAGACAGTGGTGAGGAGGCTTACTTTGAGCTCCAGAAGGAGGATATAAGTGGCGATTGTGTGGAACAAGTTTTGGGGGTGAGTTTGATGGCAGCCTGGGACGATGGAGAGGAGCTGGTGAAGCTTCCTTCTTGTGGACATCATGCTCTTCACTCTTATCTTCCTCCCTCTCACTCGTCTCCGTGGGGAAGAAGATGCAGAAGAAGACTTTGATCTCATTATTCAATTATTCAGAGAGAGAGAGAGACAGAGAGAGAGAGAGAGAGAGAGAGTTTGGGGGTGGGGCGGGATGGAGAGAGAGGGTTTCTCAATCTTTGCGAGCGAGGGTAATAAGAGAGGCCTGAGCTTCCCCTTTTATAGGAAGATGGAATAGCTTTTATGTTATTTTATGGATCTTTTGTTTTGTTTTTAGGAGAATAGTTTCCACCAACAGTACTAGATGCATGATACTACTTTTCTCTTTTTAAATAATACCAAGTACCAAAAAAAAAAAAAAACCCATATTTTTTCTACCCTGAATTGCAAAATTTCTAAAACAATGCACCTACATCATGAAATATTTTTAGTCGTAACCTATAATGTCCGGAAAAGAAAAGGCACTTACGCGTGCCATTTTATGTGTAGGATCATCGATGGATGAGGTATTAAAACATTTGGCTCATGAGAAATTGATTCCGGCTAATGCTATTGACAAGTATAATTAAAAGAACTCCATTTTATTCATTTTGAGTTCTCTGATAGATAGATAAATAATTTAAATGCCATTTATGAAAAACCCAGAAAAAAGCATTGCAAAATTGTCTTACGAGCATATATATATGTGCCTTGTTTTTGGGATCTTTAATGTTTGAGCTAAGATTATTTTCTTCTTTATCCTTTTTCGGTATTTTGCCCTCTTTTTAATATCTACTTAATACCTAAAATAAGTCATTAGGGTCGAATAAGATTAGACAATCACAGCAATAATTACATAAAAGAATATGGCCCACGTGCTAGGAACTAAAAGAGAATCTGGAGCCGCACTATTGCGATAATCTAAGGTTAAATCTAGCACATGCTGCCGGGGGATGGATAACATTCTTATAACTAGCACTTACAATTTTCTTTTAGCTAAGGTTATTGAAGCACTAATAGAAAAGTAAAAGTCACGGGTTTTCTAAATGAAATTTCTCAGTTAGGTTAGATAAAGCATGAATATAATGATGCACTTCAACATCTTAAGGAACAAAAAGAAGAGATGGCCATCGATCATGGTGGGGTCAAGTTAAATTAATAGCTAAAGAACGAAAATTAAAAAACGTTTGACAATTTGATACATGTGACGGCTAAATAAAATAAAATAAAATAAATAAAATAAAATGTGCACCTGAAATATTTCTTTATTAAAGAAATAAGAATGGGAAAATAAATTTCAAAGAAAGAAAAGGATAGAAATGATTGATGCTTAGGGAATCATCCTCACGTGGAAGCGCCTCTAACCACCAATTGGGTAGTCATATAGCCAATTGTTGCACGACTCTGGCCACTTGAATTAGTTTGTGTCTTTATTCTGTTGTCCACCATTTATTGCAGGTGGACTAGAGAGGAAGTGGAGAAGGTATTGAATAAATTTAGTTTAGTGATGCTAAGATAGTAAAAGGTTATAACACAAAGAGGACATAAAAAAATTTATGTTTTTCGGTAGGATCTATAGTATATTTCCCAAAATTTTGAAATATATATCATTTAAGATGCTCAAAATTATGTCAAAGTCTGATTTTTTTGGGGGGCAACCCACTTAAAATCGATTGAAGCAGATTTTGAGAGGATACGGAATTTTTTTGATATAAAGCAAATTGTATTCATTACTTAAAATGATTAATGAGAAGTACATAAAATTTCATAATAAAGAAAAAATAAGAAAATTAAAAATAAAAATAAAAAGAGAGGGAGGGGAGGGTGAGATTAGCTCAAAATCGAACCCTCCCCATTGCTCAAAGTTGGAGAAGCCAATGGAGAGAAAAGAGTGAAGGAGAGAAAAAGGCTTTTTGACAAATTGTTGAATTGTGAAGGTACGTTTGTGAGGGTATAAAGCATAGGAAAATAGAGTATAGAGTAAAACGGCAAAAGAGTGGTCCATAGTAGTTTTGTTAGGCCTTTGCAAAAAATCATGGATGAATGTTCAATTTGGGATAATTGTCCAAAAAGTTATAATCTATTATATGACTACTCATACAATCCAAAACATTTCAATTTTGCTAATTTAATCATAGACATTTTGACTATGTTTCAATGCAGTTCATTTAGTTAATTTTTAGTCAGAAATCGCTGACATGATAGTCCAATCAACATTGACAATTTTATGTAGCATGGTTAGTGCTTACAAGATATTGTACACTAATATAATATAAACGATCATTGCGTTTTTTTTTTTTTAAATCCTTTTTCATGTTTCTTCCAATAAGTCATTAAAGCAACTTAAAAATGCAATCAATGTTATTATATAGAATATTTTCCCTTTTTTTTGGTCGGTGAGAACATTTTCCCATTTATTCCCTACAAATTCAACCTATTTGTTTACAAAAATGATATCATACAATTTGGGAAAAAGCTCAATCTAATATATAAGTTGATCGACACGGTTCAAAATTGTAAAAAGTTCAATCAGCTACAGAGTGCTATTTTGTAGAGAAGATACATTCAATAGCATACTATTGAAAGTACTATGAATTTTTACTAAAACTGCAAGAGGAAGCTTGATGTCAAAATGGGGAAATCTTCACGCTCGCCTTTCAACCACTTAGAGAAGAAAATTGCACAATCAATTTTATCTAGCTATATTATTTCATCTGTAAATACATTGGTCAGATTTGATCCCTTAGGGGTGCCTTCATAACCTAAAATCATTTCATAATAAGCTCAAGAACTACATTGAAGTTTTGCATAAAAATTTATGACTAAATTGATAATATTGAAAAATTTAGTATTATATTGGAGTTTTGAATAAAAATTTACAACTAAATTGGCAATATTAAAAAATTTAATATTATGTTGCCATTCGTACAATTTATTTATAATTGATTGGACAATTTTCTTAGATGTACTTCCATATGAACTTATACGATGCCTCGATCCAATTTCTTGGTAATAAAAATAGGGTTGTGACTTTTCAATAGGATGTGTTGGACATTGAAAACGACTTTCTCGAGAAAATTCGAGAAAAAAAAAAGGCCATTTTCATACATGCACCCACGTGACGCTGGCCTTATCAGTCACTCAAATTAATCAAGTTGTGTCCGAACATACAAACAACATGACAGCTTCGTCGAAAAATGCATGAACACATGGACACACAATATGACAAATGAAACCCTAAACTATCCCACGTTCTTTGTACTTCATGATCCTCTATTTTCTTACGAGATAAATGCACTAAAAATCTAAAACTTTATTATAAAAGTGTAAATAAATCTTAAAACATTCAAAAAATGCAATCAAATCTTGACATTTATCACAGAATTGCAATCAAATTCTAAAATTTATCACGAAAATATAATCCAACCCTAAAACTTTTTATGGAAGTGTAATCGAGCCATAAAACTTAAAAAAAAAAAAAGCATTTAACAAAGTGTAGTCAACAAAAGAACTTAATTTGGGACTTAATTGCACATTTTAAAAGTTTTAAGATTTAGTTGTATTTTTATGATAAGTTTTCATGACTTCTAATGCACTTATTTCTTTTCTTATTTGCATTAAATTATTCTTTGTTTAAGTGCTCTCTCAAATCTTACATTAATTGAGGGTGATATTTGGGAGGCTAAGTTCTCATCCGTAGGTAAGAAGCAGTGGATAGGAATGCATGCGCCCTTGAATTGGGGGGATGCATGTCCTGGAACAGTGAATTTCGATACCGAATATCCAACCGGCCGGATTCCCCGGAAGCTGTTTCAGCAATTATGGGGGAAAAGAGATGAACCTAATATCTGCTTGGAACTTTACAGCATGATCAATTTGGCGAATCTGACCTGGCGGAGATTAGACGGGAGAGCACTCCTGTTTGAGAGGACACATCAAGGTGGTTACAATAAATGAGATAATTGGAACTGACAAGTTCAATGCATATTTCATAACCATCTTATTTCTTCTATTTTTTTTTATTCTTTTGTTTTTTTATTTTTTATGATGACCCACGAATTCCCGTATAGTCAGCGGCTGGTGGGATAAATCTGGGGTGAACTGGGCTACCGCTACAGACCTAGCTATAGGTGAGTCACGCAATGAGGACGCGGGTCAAACCCCTCACTCCTCAATAGGGAAGAAAATTCTAAAATTCTAACCATCGCAGCCATCGCAAATGGTGATTTATTCTTTTGTTTCTTTTTAAACAAAGAAAGAACAAAAATTTATTTAATAATGTCAATTAATATATCTATTTTTTGAAATAGAAAATTGGTAATGGAATAAATTTAGAACATAAATAAAAAGTAAAAAAAAATATACTTCTTTATTTCAGGGATTACAAATGAAAAAAAAAATGTTTTTGAAAAAAAAATTATTCATCGGAAAAAAATATTATTAAACGCACCCTTAATTGCAACCGAGCAACAATGTTCATGCTGTTGTCTAAACACCTGTGGTTGGAATTTTTTTTTAAAAGGGTTTTGATGATAACAAAACTTAATTCAAGTATTTTGATGGGTTCATTTAAGTGTTTAGAGGCTCGTATTTAAATCATGCAGAAGTTAGGATAGTATATCAAAGTCTGAAAGCCGCAAAAGGAAGGTGGGTATAACCAAAATCTCGATTTTGCAAAACAGTCGGACTAAAAATCCTTGGGTACTTTTCATATATAAATTTGGTGCCGTTGGAGTTAAACTGAAGACCTAACTCATTGTATGAAAGTATGTTTATTCAAGAATATTTATGCCAGAACTCACGGACTACTCCACTCAAAACTTGCCCTCAATAGAAAATAACTCACCAATAAAAAATCTGATAGGCAGGCAAGATTGAGGAAGGTTCCATATGTAATTTTTCGAGTAATTTTGTTGAGATTTTTGTTTACAAAGTATTGGATAGACAAAACATCTACATGATCCAAGTGCAATGTTTGAATTTGGAGCTGTATAAATTGGAGAAAACTAGGCTGGACGTCATGTGGTCGGAAAGGGCAAAAAAGAAAAGAAATTGAGCATTCTCGAGATGCTTTTTCAGTCTATCTCTTTTTAAGCTTGTAATACTCATTTGAGTGTTGTTTCTCAAATTTAGCAAGAGTGAAGAACCTATATGCGAACACACGAAAGAAGTATTTGTATTTAAAGTGAAGGCATATGGCTATAGGACAGACCAAGCGTGTGAGGAACATTTTGTAAAAATTAGAAGTGTGGGGTATGATTATAATTAAGGGAGAAGATTCATTGTGCTGTGTACATTAGGTGTGACAATGACCATCAAAGGGCCAAGATTCACTTAGGTTGCATTTGTTTTTTTTTTTTTGTTTCTAAACACTTTTTTTTTTTTATTTTTTTGTTCTTGGGAACAAAAAGGAACATAAACGCGTTTGTTTACGTTTTTGTTCCTAGAAACACATTTGGAACAGAAACAAGAAATAAAAAAAAAAATTGTTTCTTGTTTCTGAAACAAAATTCAGAAACACTTTCCATTTTCTTTTCTTTTTTTTTTCTTTCTTTTTTCTTTGGCCAGTCGCCGGCCTCAACTAGGGCCTACGACTGGCCGTCGAGGGCCAGCGACCTTGCCGGAGCGTCGTTGGCCCCCAGCGAGGCCGACCTCGCATCGGGCCAGGCAAGCTTGATCTCGCCCAAATCCAGCGAGGCCGCCGGCCCTTGTCGGCTAGTAGCCGGCCATGGTCGAGACCGGCAATCGGCCAAAAGAAGAAAAAAGAAGAAAAAAGGAAAAAGAAAAAAAAGAAAAAAAGGAAAAATAAAAATATAAAATATAAAAAATAAAATAAAAATATTAAAAAATAAAAGAAATAAAGAAATTATACAAATTTACCAAATGTGTTTCTGTTAATTTTTTTTTATTTCTGGAACAAGTTTACCAAACGCGTTTTTTTGTTCAAAAATTGTTCCTCGGAATAGAAACACTTTTTTCTATTTCTGTTTCCTGAAATAATTTTTAAATAGGAATGTTACCAAATGCACCCTTAATCTATAGTTTAGTTGTCGTGCAAAAAAGTCACGTTCTGCACAACATCAGATTGTACTACACTTATAACATGGTAGTATTTGACTCTCGGGGTAACTAGTGGAATTCAGTCTATCTTGACTGATGGAACGGGAAGAGATGATTAAGCCCACCCAAGCCGAGTCTCTATAAAGTCTTATTTGCAAATTCCTTTTTCTTTAAAGCCGTTCTTTCCCGCTGCTTATATTGCTAGCTTACTTCGCGCATAGAAATGATGTTTTTCTTGGGGTTGATTCTACAAAATCAGTTTATGTGTTATTCAAAAATCAATTTATCCCTATCTCGGTTGCTCATTTGAACCTAACGCTTATCACCTATTTGTTGACTCTTTGTTCATCCAAATGTTCACTTCACATCCAAAGAAAAATTGTCACCAAAGAAACCCTATCAGTTTCACTGTCGACTTTCCCATTGATGGGGACAAGCTCTACAGGAGGTGCCTCCAAATTTGGAGGGCGCACCCCCTAGATTTGGGCAATGGGGGGGGAGAGAGAGAGAGGACTATGCTGAAGATTAGGAGTGACATGGAGGTGCAGCCTGTGGATAGCACTGTAGCGCGGTTGATGGCATCTATGTGGGAAGCGTAGGAGGTTGAGGGCCTAGATAATTACATAAATTTCACATAAACTTTTCAAACTTTCTAACTTATGATGTGTTGTCTGACTAAAAATATTTTCTGCATATTTATTTAACAAACAATCACTAGTTTAGTTTACTGAAAATGATTAGTCAATGAAAGATCATTTACATTGTTTAATAGTCAGGATAAAAGTTGAGATATGATATATATATATATATATATATATATATATATATATATATATATCCTATCCTATCCTATTTTTGAGTTCTACCCAAGATATAATAAATTTAGATATAAATAGGATAAGCCAAAATAAAAATGTCCCATGTGGGAGGTGAGATAAAGGTTAATAGGATTTCTTACATTTATATTATGAAAGCTATTTTTCTTTAATAACAAGTTTCTTAAAGTAAAATAATATTTGGATTCTAATATATAAAATTTAAAAATAATTAAAAAAAGTAATGGACAATTTTTGCTTTTTATTTCTTCCAATTTTTATTTATACATTTGAATTTCTTTCTATTCTATAATATAAATTTAATATATATACATATTTAGTATCTATGTTTATTACATAAATTATTTTTTAAAATAATTTTTTATTGAGGAATGATGTAATCGAATTAAAAAGAACCAAAACAAAGAGAAGAAAAGCAATTAAAAAAATGTAAATAAAAAAGAAGTAGAAGAACTCTAATTTTAAATAAACAAATTCAAACTTGAAACGAATCTTTCTAATCGTCTCCGTCTCCATCTCCTTCTCCTTTGTATCTCTGGCTTATGTTGAAGCTTCACAACTCCTTCGTAATTCTTTATATATGTCAAAGCTTCAAGAAAACAACAGTAGGCAAAGCTTATCCTCCTCTATAGCTATCTAGTTCATGTCAAAAGTTCACAAAAATAACAAAAGAGCCAAAACTCTTTCAATGTAACTTTGTGGTTTATGTTGAAATTTCACAATAGTAGTAGAGAGAGTCAAAGTATCATACTTTTTGGAAACGCGAAGGTAAATAATCATGTTTTCTCACATTTACTATATTTGACGTTTGTTGGTTGATCTAACTTATGATGTTGCTATAATCAATTCATGTTTCTTGTCATAGTCAAACTTGTGGCTCCAGAATTCTACAATGAGTTTCTTTTCTATTTAAAATGTGATTCATATAATAAATATGAAATGATTGATGAAGGTTACCATCATTTTTGCATTTGTGATTTCTTTAACAGCAAATCATAAGAGATCCTTTCAATTTTTGTTTGAACATTTTATGTTCATTTACATTGATATGCTATTCATACTAAACAATGCTTATGATAGGATGTGAAAATATTTGGTTTTATCATTGCGATTCACTAAATAGTGGAAATGATATAACAAAATCTATAAAATTCATATCTTGATTAGAAAACCAAACAACCAAATGCAACCTTATAGTAAAAAAGAAAATATTTATGTTCAAAATTGAGAAAATGAATTTGCTAATTTGAAAGCGAAAATACATTATTCGAAACGTCTTAACAAAAGCTCTTCTTCACTTTCTACACTTTTCTTCCCGTCACTTTTGCACCTTCTTCAATGTGCGCTCTTCTTCCGTTCTTCTTTCCTTTCTTCAAGGTTCGCTCTTCTTCACCAACACCCTACATTTTCCCTAAAGGATCAGCTCTTCTTCATCGATGCTCGGCGGTTCTCCATTTCCAGCTTTCCATCTCTATCTCCGGAACCTCGCAAAAAGTCCAATGAATGTCTCAAAGATCACGAACCCTAGTTAGTTCCAAATCAAACGGGATTGATATCGAGCCATAATCAACTGCCCGCTCTCACGGCGGCTTAACCACATCAAATCAAGGTGGCGTTAGACTTATGTACTCACCCTAACGCAGTAATTCATTCATGTGCGATGCGAAGCAGAGAGAAACATCCGACCCCAACACAATCAAAACCATGAGCGAGCCGCTCGCACCAGCAGGCAGCAGCCCGCAATGTTTGACTAGTACATGTCCAAGACATGGGCATCGATAATTGATGCACTGCGTAGTTGTCTCGTTTGTTTAGAGCTCCGAAAGCGCCATGCGCGCGGGCTTGCAATATCGACGCTTGAGGTCCATATCTTGAATCGCGAAACGTGGGAGCGAATGGCAAAAGAGGCCAAATCAGCAACTGCTCACAGACGAAAATTGAGGTGACAATGCATCACTGTCGACTGTTCCATTTCGAGACAAGCATCGACACAGCAATCGTCGTACAATTATTCCACACGAGACATGTTATCGAGCATCCTCGAAGAGAAAAGTGTTTCGGGGAGTCGTCACATGTCATCGAGTGTCTTTAAAGAGGTGATTTCTTATGTTTCAAATATTAGAAAACCTATGCATATTCATTTCTGGAGGGGGACCCCAAAGCTTATATATCATTCCCTTTCTTCCACGCTTTACGGGGCACTGGCCCCCTTCATCCTCACACGTTTCTTGCTACACGTGTATACAACAGACAGCATTGAAATCACAACGCAATTATTTTATTTTATAGGGGCCATGCCCGAAGGGCACGAATCGTGTAGTTAGGGAAACAAAAATAACATTTGTTGTTTTCAGGAACTTAATTTACATGTCACGAGAATAATAGCAAAATTAAAATTGCGAAGCGTTTTATTTAATATTTTTACGTGAGGAGTTTAACATGATTGAAAATCCTACAAAAGCTAGTGTCAAATTGACAAAACATGTTTTCGTCAAATCTTGCTATTTCTTGATCTATTTGCTTCCTACCTAAGTTAGGATATGAAGGTCCATTTTTACAAGGGGAATTTTTTTTTTTTTTGAAAGTGCCAGATTTATATGGATTAATTGCATCATAATTATTCACTTTAGTATATCCCGCAGGAATTCATATGAAGAGTAGATAAATTAAAGGCGTTTGTAATAAAAATAAACAAAAGAGATTGCAAGGCAAATGCAATGCAAGGTCAAACGATGACGGCGGTACCCTTGGCCACCCATACCCAAATTTATGCAGATTATAGGTTATATTGCATTGATATTTATGATCCATGCACATATAATATGTCATCCCTTCTATCAATAAGCAAGCCATATCTGGTGCATCATAAGAGATTTTACTTGTTTATGGATTCTTATGTAGTGGATCAAAAACAATTCTTCAGTAAGGTATTCAAAGATTATTCAAAGATTGTTTAGGGATTTTGATCTATGTTAGAGGTGAACAGTTTCAAGATGGGAGGTCCTCACTTCTGGAATTGAGAACTGCCAATTAGTTCCGTGAACCCACCAGGGAACTTGACCATTGATTCAGTTCAGTTCATTCGTGGATCCATGAAATCCATCTACTTCACAGTAGGAATTATTCGATGATTTTTTAGTGGTTTGTTATACTGAAAAGGTCGGCTAAATCAGCCCATCTTCTATTCTCTGAAACATTAGCTTTATTACAATCCACCTCAGCTTTGTCTTGTATTTCTAGAATATGCTCAACATGATCGACAATATAAATCAAGGAGCAACATAACATCAATGAGGGCTGACCTTAAACTGAAATTAAAAGGAACTCCCAATCAACCAAACAAAGACAAACAACAATGAGAATTACAAGAAAGAAAACATCAAGCAACAGGAGGGAGGCGAGAGACTTGTGAGTCTGAGCGAGATTGTTAGAGGGACGTGAGGTCGACTACAAGGGAGGGCTAGAAGCGAGGTTGTGACTGTGATGTTGCGATAGAGGGCCGAAAGTGAGATTGAGAGCTTAGCTAACTCATTGAGAGACAAGGCGGCCGATGGACTGAGAGGCAAGAGCGAGAAAGTTGAGAGGGCTAGGGTTTCTTTCTTTTGTCAGAGAGATAATGCGTGAAGAGGTGGAAGACTAAGGTGAGGAGTACGAGGATCCAACATTCAAAGATCTAAGCGTTGAGGGCCTGGGTTTCTTTTACTAAAAGGTGTGACAGAGCTAAAATTAAATACATATACGCACAATTGATCCCTTCCGGATGTGGACAATTTCACATTTGAAATAAAAAATCTAGGGATATGTTCAGCAAAAGTCCTAAAACTTGTGCAGAAAGTGCAATTGAGTCCTAAAACTTACAAAAAGTTCAATTAAGTCCTAAAACTTATCCAGAAAGTGCAATTGAGTCCTAAAACTTACAAAGAGTTCAATCAAGTCCTAAAACTTGTCAGAAAGTGCAATCGAGTCCTAAAGTTAACACCGTTAAAAAGTTAATGGAAATTGCGACGTGGCGCGACGTCATATTTTAAATGATTTTTTTATTTTTCAAATGGCTTTTTAAAATTATTTTTTATTCAAAATCTTTAAAAATTAGATTAAAAAATAAAAAAAGAAAATATAAATTTATTTAAAAAAGAAAAATCTAAATTTATTTAGAAAAAAACAATTGTTCAAAAAAAAAGGGGGTGGACTTCCGCCGCCACCCATCGCCGGAGGGGCCGGCGCCGTCGCCGGCCCAGGCGGGGTGGCCGGCCCTCACGGGGCCGGCGACGGTCGCCGTCCCTCGCCTAGGGCCGACGAGGTCGCGCCCGGGCGGCGACGGTCGACGTCCCTCACCCGGGGCCGAGCGAGCCTCCCCGGATCGGCGAGCCTCGCCGCCCCGAGCGAGGGCCGACGAGGCCGCGCCCTGTGGCGGGCGACGGTCGCCGTCCCCTCGCCCGGGGCCAAGCGACGATCGCCGGCCCCCGGTGAGGGCCGGCCACCCGCCCGGGCCGCGCGACGGTCGCCGCCGGCGATGGGCGGCGGTGACGGAAGTCCACCGCCCTTTTTTTTTTTGAACAATTTTTTTTCTAAATAAATTTAGATTTTTCTTTTTTAAATAAATTTAGATTTTCCTTTTTTTAAATAAATTTAGATTTTCCTTTTATTTTTTAATCTAATTTTAAAGATTTTGAATAAAAAATAATTTTAAAAAGCCATTTGAAAAATAAAAAAATCATTTAAAATATGACGTCGCCGCTACATCGTAATTTCCGTTAATATTCTTAACGGTGTTAAATTTAGGACTCAATTGCACTTTTTGGACAAGTTTTAGGACTTGATTGAACTCTTTGTAAGTTTTAGGACTTAATTGCACTTTCTGGACAAGTTTTAGGACTTAATTGAACTCTTTGTAAGTTTTAGGACTCAATTGCACTTTCTGCACAAGTTTTAGGACTTCTACTACACATATCCCAAAAATCTAAGTGGTACTCGCTAATTTTAATTTATTGGAGACGGAACCGTTTGAGTCGATTTTGGACGGCACGTTCCTGATCCACACAAATGATTCTGTTGTGATTTGACCGCAAGAACGGTACAAAACAGCAGAAAAAAAGCAATGCGACAGTCATTGACGTTATAGGCAGATAATTTCTTATCCTGAGAGTCTCTCGAGCTAAATGCACAATCCCGTTCACGAGGGTCTATCGTCGAGTCAAATCCATCTTATCAAGTTCGCTTCTCAGTCGGATCACACGTCCCTCATGATCAAAACCCAACTTTTCGCCCGCAATAAAAATATATGATTCCCCCACGAGTGACTTTTCATGTCAAGTTCACTGCTCAGTCGAATGGCACGTCCTTCATGATCAAAACTCAACTTCTCGTCCTCAATAAAAAGAAATGATTCCCCCACGGGTGGTTGTCAACGCATGCGTATACTGAATTGATTGAAATGGACTACATGTACATCCACCGTGATACTGACACACACTTTCGTGAGATTCATGTTGGTTGAAACATCAACGGTACGTTAAGACAGTATCAACCGACGGATCCAGGATGACAAACTTTGGACAACATCACATGGTTTCCCATACCAACGCGAGACTGTTACAATCACAATAGGAACAAGTGAACTCGGCTAATGAATTCGATACATAGAAAAAAAGGAAAAATAAAAAAGAAAACGAAAAGGTCAACAAGTGTTGCTTTATATGGATATATAAAAACATCTCTAGCTCATCCAAATAAATTGGGGGTTTATTAGTGAATATGTTTGATAAGCTGTGGGCTCTCTTGCACATCTGAACTTGAAAACTTCCAATGGGCTCATGAGGGGACTTGAAATTTTCAATTAGCATCAAAAACATAAAATGGGCTCTTACGGGCTTTTGGGTTTTTATTACATAGTAGAGAAAATGGAACATAGGAGAAAATTAAAAAAAATTAATAAATTGCAAAATTAGTCAATGTTAGTTATTTTCAGCCATAATTGGCTAAAAAAGCTACATTGAAAAATTCATCAAAATGTTAAGAATTAAATTGATCAAATTGAAAATTTTAGAATTGAATTAGCTTCCATATAATAAGTTTATGACTCTTTAGACATTTCTCCTCACTCAAAATCCATCATCGTCACCAAGCTCACTCACTATTAGCACCAACACCCAATTCAGCACCACCACCATCCTCTTGTAGGGCCTCTTATTTGAGCCGGCACAACTTCGACCTAATCTTGTGCCTCAAATCTAAGGTCATCCCTTAGACTTAGGTCCTCTCTTGTTATTGAGTTTCACATAATTCAACTAGATGGGAAAATTAAAGGCCTTTCTAGATCTTCATGTTAACTCAACAAGCATGTTATACAAGTCAAGAAAATTGATGTGAATTGAGTTTGTGAGAATGTTGAACATGCTAAATTTGTATGAGGGAAATTGACTTTGGGAAAGAAAAGTTCACCACTAAGGCATAAAAGAATATTTTACTAATGAAGGATGAAAAAGTTAAGATTCACCACCAATGAATATAATTAAAAAAATTGAAGGACTTTGAGGTTCATATAAAAAATTTGATAAAGAACCAAAGGAATCATCCCCTTAAGAGGAATTCTAATAAATTGTCTGTTATGTTTCTATGGTATGTCAATGATGGGATGCGTTTAAGGCATCGTACATCTTGATGTCATGTGATTGAAAAGACATCCTTTGAAGGGATATGAGTAGTTATCTTTTAAAAAAAGTATAAATATGATAACCTCATAAGAAAATGGTGCGTTTGGTTATGTTTCTATTATGGGGAACAATTTTTTAACAGAAATAGCTTTTTTTTTTTTTTTTTTGTTTTAGGGAACAATTTCTGAATATAAGAATGCACTTGATAACTACAAAAAATTTTTACTCTAGAAACAGAAATGTGTTTGGTGAACTTGTATAATTTTTTTTTTTGTTTCTTTTAATTTTTCAATATTTTTATTATATTTATTTTTTTTTTTCTTCCTTTTGGTTGGTCGTCGGCCATGGCCGAGTCGGTGATTGGCCAAAAAGGAAGAAGCCAAAAGGAAGAAGAAGGAAAGGAAAAAGAAGAAGAAAAAAAAAGAAGAAAAATGAGAAGAAAAAAGAAGTGGTTCTCGGAATTGTTCTCGGGAATAAGAAACAATTTTTTTCTACTTCTTGTTTCTATTCCAAATCTATTCCCGGGAACAAAAATGTAAACAAATGCATTTATGTTTTTTTTGTTCCCCGGAACAAAAGAACAGAAATTTGTGTTTCGGGGAACAAAAACAAAAACAAACAAACATGCCATAACCGACTAATGATAATAGAACGTTTCAGAAGAAGAACGCTCTTCCTTTCTCTCTCTCTCACTCCATCAAAGACGAACAAACAAAAGGCTTACATTTCTACTTTGAGAAGACAATCGACATTAATGTTGTAAAACGTGAATACTTTCGTTGTGATTGTATTTGGACCATTGTGAAATCGTATTGTCTATTGTTTGCTCATAGTTCAATGTACATTCTTTGGTAATTCATTTATTGCATATGAAGAGATTAGTTGTTTCTTTTGTTGACTTTCTTCCAACATTAGTACCAAGGACTTTATTATGATCTCCATTTTGTTTTTCCATCGAATTTTTTTTGTTTGCTATTTGATATGGGAATCAAGAGGATGAACTTCATATCGTCTAAATGTTCATTGCTTGGAAATTGCAACTTGAATGTTGAAAAATGAACCAAAGTGAAGAACAAGTTCGGCGGTCACGAACGACTATTTGGTTTTGGCCATTTTCAAAATATTTTTTTGGCCAAAATTAATTTTTGAATATATGTGGCAAAAGTACTAGTCAAGATGGCATGTCACCAGATGATGCTAGATGAGCCCACACGAGTGCCCAAAAGCTGCAACGTGTTAGTGCCAAGCGCCCCATGCACTGGGACAAACCAACACGTGCTAATACCATCGATTATGTCAACAATGGTCGGTAATTGCTGTGTGACTCATCAATGATGTCACCACCGGCCATTGTCGATTGACAATTGACCGGTGACCCAACCTAACTACCAACCTAACCTAGTTGATTGGTCAACCGGCTGAATCGGTTGATTGGTTGAGCGGTAGAATAGGTTGGACTGGTAGGATTAATCAAACCAGTTAGGAGCTTTGTGGTTCACTTGCGCGTGCAGCACACACGTTGTGCTCATAGGTGGTGCGTGTGGGCTCCGACAGATGCGTGGTTGATGGCGTTTGGTTCGTATGAACATGTTCTACATTATGGTATGGTTATTTTACAAGTTTAAGGCTTTTAAAAGTATAAAAATGCATATGGAACCCTAATTATGTGTATTTTTGGGATATAAATGCATTATTTATTCCCTTTAACCTATATTTCACTATGGTTTTGGAAATACATAAACTAGCCTATATATAAATGACCACATATATATTGTATAGAGTTTATTGTAATGATCACATGAACATGATTTAATGTGCTAACAATTTCCTGATTCCAAGCGAGTTTGAACAATGACTAGAGATCCTTGATTTTTTTACTATGTTATGAATTCCACTTTTGATTATAGTTGCTGCATGAATGTTTTGTATGTTGGTTCATATCATGCTATGCATTTTGATATTAATAGAAAATGTAGAAATTACATGAGGTCATAAAATTATTTTTTCTAGTGGAAGTTCATAAGTTGGTAGAATTCGAAGAAGTTCTCACCTAGAACTTAAAATTTGCATAAATTAAACTAATTAATGATAGTAAAATAATTATACACAAAAGCTTGATTGGGAATGTAGTGAACTTTTTTTTGATGTTTTTTGTTGAATTATCATTACTTTAATTTGTCTTTGTTATAAATTAAATATGTGTGTTAATGTGAAAAATGTGCTAGTATTGATTTTACATTTATTATGTCAATGTGACTATTGCAATTGATTATAGCTTTGACATCCAAGACCATTGTGGCTAACTTCAATAATGTTGAAAAGCTAAGTGGTGATAATTATGATATTTGATATTGAAAGGTTCCGTATATCTTTGAGAAGCAAGAGGTTTTGGAAACCTTCAACCACACCATGGATAAACTTGAGTATGGAACCTTAGCTCAACAAGAAGAAATCGAGAAATTTATCAAGTTTGGAAAAAGAAAAATAGCATTCTCACATCACGTTGCTAAGTTGTATGAAAGATGATCTCATGTGTGAGTTTGAAGGTTATAATAAAACTCAAGTAATGTGGGTTGCCTTGAAAAATAAGTTTCGGGATATGTCTGTCATTAAGTTGAGGAGACTCACCATCAAGTTTAGCACTTACTAAAAACATCCAAATCTAACGATGAGGTAGCATTTTCGAGAGATATCAAATATGATTCGTGAGCTAAAGTCGGCATGTCGCACTCTTACTAATAAATAGCAAGTTCAAACTGTTATAAGGTCTCTTCTTAATAGTTGGGAGCATATGAAAATTAACATGACGCACAATGAAATAATTGTCACTTTTAACGATATAACTCGTCATTTGGAATTAGAAAATAAGTTCCTAGAGGCTGCAAGATCTTCTACCCATGTTTATATTGTTGAATTGAGTTCATACAAAATTTTGGGCTTCAAGCACAAGAACCATAAATTCAACAACAAATGGAAGAGACCGATCAAGCATCTAAGAGAGTTAAGACACTTCGACGCAAGAAGCGTGATGAGAAGAAGGATAATACCAAGATGAAGTGCTCTAATTGCGGTAAATTCTGCTCGTGAGTGTACTAAGCCGAAAGAGGTACCCTATTACTCCATAATTTCAAGTAATGCTTATTTCTTTTGCTGAATCTTATCCAATGTGGACTGTAGGTTTATGAGCAATAGACCACGTAACTAGAGACCAATGAGCATTTGTAGAGTATCGTTGGATACAATTTGAAAGAATATGGATATATATTAAAAATAACTCAAAAATTAAAGTGAATGATATCGGCATGTGTAAATTAATTTTACGTGATGGTCAAAGCCTATTCCTCCACATATTTGACAGAACTTGATTTCCATAGTTGTTCTTCTTAACTTAGGTTATGTATTGAATTTTCATAGTAATTGTGTTGACATTTTATGTGGAACGATATATTATAGTTCTGGTCATGTATTGAATGGTTACGGTGTTAGACATTAACTATGATGTGTATAATGTTAATGTCGATGGTTATTTTTTTTTTTTATTTACATCTTCTAGTAATATTGATATTGATGCAAATACTTAGCATGCTAGACTAGGTCACATTGGATTATAAAGAATGCAATGATTAGCTAGAAAATGCCTTTTAGGGGTACTTGCTAATATTGATCATTGTCTAGTAGGAAAAGCAATTAAAAAACCATTTGGTAAAAGAATTGGAGCCAAACTTCCATTGTAGCTCATACATTGTGACATTTGTGGACCATTGAACACAAAAGCGAGGCATGAAGTCTCATATTTTATTACTTTTATAGATGACTTCACGGATTTCATTATGTCTTTCTGATTTCTCGTAAGTTAGAAGTATTAGACTGCTTTAGACAATATATAGCATTGGTTGAGAATCGATTGAATAAAACAATAAATGTATTGA
Source organism: Eucalyptus victrix (assembly GCA_016097545.1). Classification (NCBI taxonomy): domain Eukaryota; kingdom Viridiplantae; phylum Streptophyta; class Magnoliopsida; order Myrtales; family Myrtaceae; genus Eucalyptus; species Eucalyptus victrix. The sequence goes on from CM027837.1 coordinate 35,137,403, forward strand.
GAAATGATCACGGACATGAGTATCTATCTAAGCAATTTAAGACTCTTTGTGATGAAAAGGGAATCGTAAAACAATTGACCATATTTGGTACTTTGCAACAAAATGAGGTTGTTGAGAGAAGGAATAAAATCTTATTGGAAATAGTTAGATCTATGATAGCACAAGCAAATCTACCTATCTCATATTATGGAGATGTGTTATTGATTATTGCTTATATATTTAACCGTGTGCCTTCTAATCAGTCACTTACACCCTTTATGAATTATGGATTAGTAAGAAACTAAACATAAGTAATCTACGACCTTGAGGTGTGCAGTTAATGTTTATGATTCTTCCCATAAATATGGCAAATTAGGCCATTGAGGGAAGAAATGTATCTTTATAATATATTCTAAATACTCCAAATGGTATGTGTTCATATGTGAACAAGCTAATAGAAGTGTGACTGTAATGGAGTCATGAGATGTCATATTATTGGAGAACGATATTCCTAATAAATGTGAGATTAACAAGGATTTCCAATTAGATGAGATGGAAGATCTTGATAGCACATCCACTAATATTGCCTAGGGAAATGAAGATTTACCTTAACATGCAAGATTTAGTGGGAGTGTTGCACACTTAATGAAGTAACTTTAGAAGAAATTCAGTTACGTAAAATCGTAAAAGTATTCACCATCATTGTTTTGAGATTGAGGGAAAAGCATTTATGATTGCTCCATAGGACAATACTGAGTTTATGACTATTCAAGAGACTTTCTCATCTTTTGACAAGAAAGAATGGAGAAAAGATTTGGAAGATGAAATAGAGTGAATTAGGGTAAACTATGTTTGGAACTTGATTGATCTACCATCCAATCACAAGACTATTAGAAACAGATGGGTTTCCATGATGAAGCGAATGGCTGGATCAATTTAAAAGTATAAAACTCATCTTGTGATGAAAGGCTACTCAGTAAGAGGGTATAGACTATAAGGAAATATTTTCACTAGTTATAAGGTTTGTCTTTATATGCTTTATTCTAACCATTATCGCACATTTGAACCTAGAATTACATCAAATAGATATAAAGACAATATTTCTCAATAGAGAACTAGATTTGGAAATTTATATGAAACAACTAATAGGTTTCATAACCGAAGGTTAAGAGTGTAAAGTTTGCAAACTTCATCACTCAATATATGGTTTCAAGCAATCATTTAGATAGTGATACCTTCATTTTCATTGAGCCATAACATCTTTTCGGTTCACAATGATCAAAAAAGATCACTGTGTATATATCAAATGGTCTGAAAATAAATTTGTGATTTTATCACTTTATGTGGACAATATATTATTGGATAAGAATGACAATGATTTGGTTATCATCATAAAAGAATGGTTGTACTCTAATTTTGAAATGAATGATATAAGAGAAGCGACTTATATATTGAGAGTTAAAATTGAAAGAAATCGATTAAGAAAACTTCTTACTTTGTCACAAGAGTCTAATATAATAAAAATTTACGAGTATTTTAATATGCAACATTATAATCCTATTGATACCCCTGTCGTGCAAGGCGAAGGCTTGAGTACTAAAATATGTTCTGAAACTCTAGAAGAAAAGAGAGAAATGGAAATTGTTCCTTATGCTAGTGCAATCGGAAGTTTGATAAATGCTATGATATATAGTCAACCCGACATATGTCATGTCGTGGAATTGGTAAGTCAATATTAATTAAATCCTAATCAAACACACTAGAAAGTAATGAAGAAGATCTTAAGATACTTGAAAGGCATCATAGACTATCGACTTTATTATCAGGGGAATGATTTACACATATCAGACTACTCAAATGGTGATTAGGGAGGAGACCTAAATGAGCATAAATCAGCTTTTGGGAATATGTTCTTGCTCAATGAATGTGTAGTTTCTTGAAATAGTAAGAAACAAACATGTATGGTCTTATCTAGGATGAAGGTAGAATTTATTACATATTCTGCCGCAGTGCAAGAAGTAGTATAGCTAAAATGTTTTTTGGAAAATTTAATCATTGTCATTGAGGATCCAAGACTAGTGTGGTATATTGTGATAGTCAAGCAGCCATTACTTATGTGAAAGATCCCAAGCAATATGGTAGGACAAAACAAATTGACATAAAAAGCAATTTTGTTAAAGATATAATAGTGCAAAAAGAAGTGATCATTCAATACATTTCAACCAATATAATAGTTGCTAATCCGTTTACAAAGGTTGTTTCTAGAGATGTGCTTTTGGCCCACAGGAGATCTCTAGGGTTACGTAGAATATGATATGTAATATTGTTGAGGATCATTAGTTTATATATATGTGAATATATGTATTGTACTTGTTTATCTTTAGTGACTTGATTTTCATTAATAAGTAAAAATCTATTATGAGACTAGCACAAACACGCATCTTATTGAAAGGTATGTCAGCAGACAATGATTTGCTCATTCACACGAGTAATCATCTCAAGTGCAATAGTTAGCATGTTGAGATTGTTAGAGAAAACTCCTTAACTGTTTTGAAACTGACAAAACCTTTCCAAAAGTCTAGTCTGAAGACTTGTAGACTCAAGTGTTATAGTCTGAAGAATTCAAGACTCATCTGTCAAAGTCTGAAGACCAATTAGACTTTATTCTCAAAGTCTGATCTCACTGACAGATTTCAAACTGACGAAGAGAAGACTTATCTAGATGCAAGTTTCAAGGATTTGGTTCGTACGGTTGAAGAAGATCTTACGGCTGGAGATAACACCTAGTGATTAATTATTCTTATTGAAATCAATTTGGATAATCAGATCTTTTGAAAGGTGAAGTATACTTGGAAGATTCTGCTTATGAAAACCTAGATCCTGATTGTATGGGTGAGCAGGATTGGTGGGCTATCATCACATTCCTTAAGTGACTCGAGATCTCCTTGATTGATTTTATCCAATGGGTAGATTAGAAGAATTCTTTTGGAAAGTGCCAACGGTTATAAAGGCATGAAGGGGGAGAAGTGCACTATCAGTGCCACAAGTTGTGCACGGTGCTCACTTTGATGCCAAAAGTTTCTGTTGGATCACTTAAGTGCCAAATCGGAGGAAAAACGATCACTTTGGTGCCACCGGCGAGAAATTCCGGCCAAAATAATTACGTGGCTTTTATATTTTAAAAAAAATCGACAAACCCTTTAAATGACGTTGTTTTCTGTCCTACTTAAGAAAACGATGTCGTCTTGCCGTCCTATGTGGATGGCTTAGGAAAAATGACGCCACATAGCTTATTTGGGATTGAAATTAGGGTTTTTTTTTTTGTTCATCCTCATTGACCTAGCTTGCTCGGCCACCGTCGCTTGGCCACCATCGCTCGGCCACTATGCTCGGCCACCATCGCTCGGCCAAGAAGTGATGGGAAAATAGGAGGCAAGGGCGGAGGAGGAGGAGGAGGAGGAAGAAGGGGGGTTGAAGGTGTAGAGAGAGAGAGAAGACGAGAAGTGCGAGGGAAACAAGGAGGGTGCAGATGGAGATGGTGGATTGGGCTCTGCTCAGAGAGTGGCTGGTGCTGGTGTTGTTCTTCAAGGAAGAAGACGACACCGCCATGGCTTCTCTCTCTCTGTTGGTGTTGTTCTTCGAGGAAGAAGATGACGCCGCCATGGCTTCTCTCTCTCTCTCTCTCTCTCTCTCTCTCTCTCTCTCTCTCTCTCTCTCTCTCTTTGCTGGTGTTGTTCTTCGGGGAAGAAGACGACGTCGCCATGGCTTCTCTCTCTCTCTCTCTGCCAGCGTTGTTCTTCGGGGAAGAAGACAACGTCGCCATGGCTTCTCTCTCTCTCTCTCTCTCTCTCTCTCTCTCTCTCTCTATTTAGGAATTTAGGGTTTCGACTTGGGGTTTAAGACACCAAACGACGTCGTTTGGTGGTTTACATGCTGACTGTACTCTTTGGCAAGCCACATCAGTGTAAAAAATTATAAAAAACGGCCATGTCGGATTTCCGGCCAACTGAATCGGCGTTGGCACTAAAATGATCGTCTTTCAAAATTTTTGGCACTTAAGTGATCCGACAGAAACTTTTGAAACCAAAGTGAGCACCGTACACGACTTATGGCACTGATAGTGTACTTCTCCCGGCATGAAGGAGTATATAAGGAAGACACTCAAGTTATTCGAGTGTGTGTGTGATAGAAAAATTCCAAAGTCCGAAGCTCTTGGTTCTTTGCTATTTCAATTGTTGAGCTTATATTGTACTCAAAAGAGAGATAAAACACTTGTGTGAGGAAGTGTAGTAGAGTTTCTACACTGTGGGTCATGAGATTGTAAAATCTCTTTTGGTTTATAGTGAAATCCAGCCGGTGGGCTGTTAGTGTGAGAGAGTGGACGTAGGCTTGATCTAAACCAAACCACTATAAACTTTGTGTTTCTATTCTCTTTTCCTAAACTCCTTACTTTAATTCGTAGCTTTACATAACTGCTTATAGTCGTTTACATCTTCAGTCTATTATCTTCTAAAGACGAGCTAATTTGTTAAGTCTTGCAAAAATTTCTTTTAACACCTCCACCCTCGTGTTAATCTGCAAGGGTCAATACGGCACTATTAAAATCGATCAGAGATCAGAGATAGGTCGATTCGATTGAGATATGTGATTAGTGTGTGGGTGATTCTACTTGATGGCAAAATTCTCGTCGAACGATATTGGACTGATTATTCTGTCTTTTCTGTACCTTGTGTCCGTATTTGAAACCTCAAGATTTTCATGACAACTGAGAGTCACCAATGTGTCGAAGATGTACATTGTGGCTTGAAAATAATCAACCACAAGTTAAATGCACCAAAAATTCTTAAAAGCTACCATATAGATTAGGATGCGCTAAAATCATGCCAGATTGAAATTAACCGTGAAATTGAACCCGATTTCAGAAATTGGAAGTTCTGTCATGTCATAAGTCATTTTAGGAACGTCGACTCATTCTCAGAAGATTTTTCTACAAACCGAGATTTTCGGTGAAAATTCGTAGGCTCGCTTATGGTCGCATTTTTGGAATACAAGTTGGTTCGATGGGGGAGGAAAAATGTGGATTTAAGTGTGGACACATTGGATGAATTTATGGGCTTCAATTTGGATTGAATTGAAAGAGGATTGAATGGAATTGAAGAGATTGAAGAGCAACGTCACAAAATTCGTAGGCCTTGAGGGGTGCAACATTTCAACCATGTTGGGAGGCTTCTTGGGGAAGATTGAGGAGAGAGAATGGCTGAGGATGAAGGCTGATGGCTAGTGGAGGCTTGTGAGGTGAGAAAGAGACAAGTGTTGAGCCTAGAAAGCTCTTGGGGTCCCCTCTCTTCAGCTGAAGCTTCTTCTTCCTCTAACCCTTTGCTTTCTCCATTGTTGAGCCTTTTGGAGAGCTTGAGAACTAGAGAAAACCGAGCACACCAGCCCTCTCCATCATCGACCACCGCTGAAGCCATCGTTGACCGTTTTCCTCCTCTATTTTCTCCTCTTCCAGTTTCTGCTCTAGCTGACCTTCTTATGAAAACCTGAGTTAAAAGTTATCTTCCCATGTGAATTAGCTCACATTCCACCCACCTTCGTCTTCAGCACATCCAGTCTGTATGGAAGAGCTCGGCCGCTCGTTGGAACGATTCGCCCATCGTCCCGTCTGCCGGTGAGAAGCCGTCGGTCGCTGGTCCGTTGGTCCGCCCGTTTAGTCCGCCTGTTTTGCGATTTTGATCGTTTTTCTCCTATTCCGACCCTTCCTTTGCCCATACCAACCACCAGCAGTCCCCCTTGACCCCCAGGTGTCGCCTGTTGCTGGCCACCTACACGCTGGAGTTCCGATAAGCCCGTCTTTGTCGTTGCAGCCGTTGGTTCCTTCTCTGCAGTTCAGCCAAGATCAGAAGCAGAATCCCAGCAAGCCATGAGGTCTTCGTGGCCCATTTTTGAGCCCTTCCCGGCCTTGGTTGGTGTTGCCTCTTGGAGGTATGTTGCCTGCTGTCACCGTCGCTGTCGCCGTGGACTCACCGGAACTCTAAACCAATGATTTTACTCACTAAACCTTGCTTGAGAGGTTAATTATGCTTAAGGGGTGTTTAGATTAGGCTAAGCATGTTTAGATGGTTAGATTAGCTTAGTTAAATGTTAATTAGATTAAGGGATATGATTAGTTTAATGGATAATTAATTAAGGCTAATTAAGTGATTAGATTAATGTAATCTTGATTATGCCTTAATTAATTATTTCGAAATTATAAGTATTATTTTATTAATTAATATTAATATAATATAATATTATTTTATTTAATTTCAGAATATATTCAATTATTAATTATTTTCCGGAAATTAGACCGGGATAGTCGGTGATCAGAATTTCGTGCTGACTGCCGTGGTGTGTTCAGATTATGCATTTGATGGTTGGATTGTGCAAATTGAGTGATGATTGTGAAAATATAAAATTTATTCAGAAAATCCTGGGTGTTGGGTTTTGACACTGAAAAATGGATTTTAAGTACTATATCAAATAGTGGGGTTTGAAAAAGAGAGATATCACTTTTAAGGTTGGAATTGATCGTGAACCCACACGCGACTATTTTACCATGTATTTTTAATACGAAGAAAATAGGCCAGGATCACTCTTTTAATTGAGGAATTTGAGTGCAATGCACGGTGTCATGGGTCGAGATTGATTGGTCATGTGTTGGTTAAGAGAACCCGTCCTCGAACTGTGTCAGATGGACGTTACCTTATATGGGTTACCCACTCACTGGATTTCGGGTTGTAGTAGATTCTAGACCTATGCTTTTTCGGGAAAGCCGTCTTTGAGAGACGTAGCAGTGCTCAATGGGGAAGAGATGATGCCTAGCTACACTAGTAGACCACCGAACTTCTAGTAGGCCGTACCCTAGAGGGGCGAAATTAACAATTGGAACGCATGATTGTTTGAGTTAGATACGCCTGATTATGAGACAAAACTGTGTGGCATGGTATGGGACGTGTCATAATGATTTAGCCTTATAATCGGGACCCCTGTGATTTATTGAGTGGAGTGAGGCATTTCAATTGTTATGTGCATTAATTATATGCATTTGTGATATGAACTGTGTTGATGTGCAAAAAGGAATTGAGGCGAGGTAAGTCTTCTATTCTAATTGTGTGGTTGTGTGGCTAGAGCACCCTGAGTTTTATTTTCTTCCTAATAGGGGTTTAGGGGGTGAACTTGCTGAGACATTGTCTCACTTCATCGTGGGCTAAATTTTTAGGTCCTTAGATGGTGGTCGTGAAGGACCCGAAGCCCCGGAGTCTGTGGAGGTGGAGTCTAAAGGATCGGCGTTTGTGTCCAACGAGTAGGTCGTAGGATAGCTTCCTTTTGAGAGTTGATCTTTTGTAGACTTTTGACTAGACTCGTTTTGTATCTAAACTCGTTGTTTATAAAAGTTGGCTTTTGTGAAATGTTGTCCTGCTTTCCTATCCCATGCTGTTTGTTGTTAGGGGTTTATTGTTTTGCTTTCGCATGTGCTTAAAAATGAATGGGTCAGTGATGCGTACTCGGAACATCGCATTTGTATCGACTGCAGAGGGATGTGCGCGCGCTCGAGGATCGGGGCATGATAACAACTCTTCCCCTCTTATAAAAATTTCATCATCGAAATATAAACCATTACAATCCTTCCACAAAAAGGTGGGAGTATTGACGTTTCATCGACTCTTCGCTTTCCCACGTGGCTCCCTTCGTTCTGTGGTGTTGTCAAACCATTTTAACCAAGGGAATCGTCTTGCTGCGTAGCACTTGCTCTTTTCGATCCACTATCTGAACCGATCTCTCCACGTACAACACTCTCCCGTCCACGTCTATTTCCTTGAAATTTAACACGTGGGTTGGATCAGGCTCATACTTTCTCAACATCGACACGTGGAAGACGTCATGCACTTGCAAGTCTCGACGGCAACGCAAGACGATACACGAAAGTCCCAATTTGTTCCAAAATTTCAAAGGGACTGACGTACCTCGGGCTTTACTTTCCTTTCTTACCAAAGCACAAAGTACCCCTCATCAGTGACACTTTGAGGAATATGTGTTCACCAACTTGGAACTCCAATGGTCTACGCCGCTTATCAGCATAACTCTTCTGATGACTTTGGGCGGTCTTGAGTCTTTCTTGAATGACTTTGACAGCGTCGGCTCACTACTAAACCACTCAAGGCCTGTAATCTTATGCTCTCCAACTTCGTCCCAACAGACAGGAATTCTGCAGGCTCTGCCATACAACACTTCAAACGGTGCCATCTTAATACTATGCTGATAACTGTTGTTGTATGCGAACTCAACTAGATGAAGCTGTTCCTCCCAGCTTCCTTTGAAGTCTAGTATGCAAGCTCACAGCATGTTCTCGAGGATTTGAATCGTCCTCTCAGATTGGCCATCCGCTTGCGGATGATAGGCCGTGCTATACTGGAGCTTCGCTCCCAAGGCAGTTTGTAAACTTTTCCAAAAAGCTGCTGTAAACTTCGGGTCTCGATCTGACGTGATTGTCATTGGCACTCAATGAAGACGAACTATCTATCACACGTACAATTCAACATAGCTTTCTAATGCAAAGTCCTTTCGTACGGCGATGTCCTCCATTCCTAGCTCCTCAATTGACGTATCAACTACGGTTGCCAGATAAGCTTGGCAACCCACCTTTAACAAACGGGTTGTCTTCAGCAACGAGATTAAGGTAATCGAGGGTCCTCCTCGACTTCCAATAAACTCGAAACTTTCACCCGCTAACGGGTTAAACTGGATTATTGTATGATAACAATCCAATACGGCTTGTTACTTCTTGAGCCAATTCTTTTCAATCATGACATCAAAGTCACATATAGGCAAAATAGTTAAGTATAACTCTAGTAAGTGGTCCTCTTTTCTCCGACCTCATTTCAATAAACCTAAGTTCTACAAGCTTAGCCATACTTTCGCTGCACACTTTGATAAATTATCCTAGAAACACTGCCCCTCCTGTTCGGTGCATAATCCGGTTCATTCTTGCCCCCTTCGCCATCCTAGAAGCCTACCAGGAGCCGCTCCTTGCTCAGGCCATCTGGCCTTGGCGACCGACCACTCCTCGCCCTCATCGGACCAGGTCGTTATAGGCCCACTAGCTTTCACTTGGTTCGTCCCCAAGCTACACATCACTGGAGGGGTTCCATTTTGATAGGGACTAATTCATAGAGATATTGTCCAATTTAGCCCGTCCCATACCGAGCCTCACGGTTTTATCCTTTGGCGCATAGATAGGCACTTTCCCAAGAGGTCACCCATCCTAGTAGTGTATTATCCTAAGCTTGCTTATCCTTTAGGTTCAAGGGCATCACTGGCTTCCAATGTTCACTCTTAAACCATTTCGGAAACTGTTTGCCCTATTCATCGGGTCCTCAATTAGTCTCAGTGCATACTTTGACGACTCAGCAAACTTTGCCTCACATTAGTCCACGGACATATGACTTTGACGGAGACGTTGGAACTCGGCCATTTTCTGTTCCTTAGAGTCTCTAGCGCCTATACGATCCCATCCAACCTAGGATCGCCTGGTGCTCCTCTTCCAGCACCAGACTGAGGCGACACTATTTCCTCGGTACTAGCCTGAGTTCACGCTCTCCCTCTAGTACCTGCTCGTCTCGGTGCCCTTCCTCTGGCACTTGTCAAAGCTACTACGGCCCTTCTTCGAGGGGCTCTCTGCTCAGGATCGCTCATCTCGTAGGGTCTTTATAGAAACATGCTTTGCAATTCCCACCATAAATTAGAAATTTGAGCGACTTGCACAAAACAATTAATCAATCACAAGCATCAGCATAAGGAAAATGTCTTTCCTAGCTAACTATCCCATGACCCATCGCATCTTATCACTCTAGACACTAACCAGGCTCTAATATCACTTTGGGCGGGGATGTCACACCTTGAACCCCGAGCACGTGAACATCCCTTGATGGTTGATTGAAAATGCGACATTCCCGGACGCGTCGCCGACCTATTCTTTTTATCTTTCAATTAAGCACATGCGGAAGTGAATTAAATAAACCCCCGGCCAACAAATAAACATAGGGATAGTAAAACACGACAACGATTGCTGAAAACAACATATTCATTTATCAACTGTTAACCTTAGGAAGTTTAATACTAACAAGCCTTTCCACGGCCACTTCCTATCGACCCTCCAAAAAACTTTCAGGGACTAGGGTTAAACCTAAACTTCACTAACGGCAAGGCCAGCCAAAAGGTGTCGCATCTCGCGCCCACCACATCCGCGCTCAGCAGATCTCCACATTACGGCCCTGAAAATGTTAACCACGACGGGGTAAGATAAATCTTAGTGAGTCAAAACCCTGAACCCCGATTAGGACGCTATTTCCCCTCGAAAGCGGTCCTAAACACGCACCATACAAAACTCACCTCGCCTCGGCACGTCCCTGCATGTTAGCGCATCACATATGCATTTATATATACAACAAGCGTAATTAATAATCGGAACACATCACTCTCATCCTTCAAACATTCACATGGGTCCCGATTATAAGGTAAAACCGTTTTGACATGTCCCATACCATGCCAAACAATTTTTCCCCATAATCGAGTGCAATAGCAAAACCATTCAGGCGTGTTTCGATTATTACAACCTATTGGCAATGGCCAACTCAAAAGTTGGCGGTCATCCAGTGTAACTGGGCATCGTCCTGCCCCGTCAGGCATGGCAATATCTAGAACCCCCGCCTAGACGGCATTCCATAAAGGAGCATCAGTCTGGCCTCAACCGCGACTCGGCTTCCGGACCCCTGCCGGGCATTCGATAAAAATCGAGCGTCGTCCCCAAACTCCTGTTGGGTGACGGGTTCAATTATGTGACCACACAAGCATATCATCAATCAAACCATCTTTTATTTTCATTATTTAGCCAAGAAAACCAAAATCCCTTTTCAAATAATAAAACTTGCAACTCCTTTTTTTTTTTAAAACCTTTCGAAATAAATTCGTACGGGGTCACATATTTGAAATCAACCCTTCAAACTTTGCACGCGTCTAGTTTGAAACCTGACGGTTTTATTGAGCACATAAAACTTGGCGTCCAAATCCAACACCAAATTTCTTTTCTATTTCTTTGTCCAACCACCCTTTTTGAAGACAATTTAAAGTAACCCCCTTTTTTTCTTTAAAACTTTTGGAAAGAAATTCATACTTGCTCACGTTCTCAAAACTGTGTCCGTGTCCAGAAGTTATGTTTTTCAAAACCAATTTGGTTCGAGGTCCAAAACTCGTCCGTTTGCTATGAAATTTGACTATGTTAAACTTCAAGATGTGATGAAAAACTTTTTGTAAGAAACTCTTTCAAAAATCGAACCCTCAGAGTTGATAAAAATCCTTTAGACATCAAAAGGTCACTGGATCCAGCATAAAATGAAATTCTACCTTGCATGTAACGAAGCTGAAATCTTGTTCTTTTAAATTCCGAAAATCTTGAGTAAAATATATGTCATAGATAAAGATGTTTAGAACATTTTTCAAGAAGGAAGTAACCTCAAATTTGTAGTACATTTTAACCCACAAAAATAGCAAACAGTGAGTGTCCTGGAAACTACGATTAATTAAGCTAATCCAACTTAATTAAACTAGCCATGGTTAACTAACCTAACCAAGGTTAACTAGTCTAACCATGCTTGATTAACACTAATCCATCTTAACACTAATCTAACTATGATTAGCACTAATCTAAACACCCCCTAAGTGCAATTAACGGCCTAATCAAGGATTAGGGAGTTAACTCAGGGTTTTTTTTTTTTTTTTTATGGTGGCGGGCTTACGGCGACGGCAACACGATGGTGGCGAAAACATGAAACAATCGTGACTCAAGTGGAGGCTCGACGGCGGCTGTAGCTGCCCTACAAGTGTTTGGCTAAGGAGGAACGGGACTCGGCTGCTTGAGTTGGTCGGTGGAGGTGGCTGCATGTGCTGCTGCAACCGGGATGGGCGGCTGTTCGGTGGTTGTTGGTGGTGGAGCGTTGGCGTGAGGAGCTGCTCGGCTACTAGTGCTGGACGAGTGGACGGCGGTAGGGAGTTGCTGGCGGTTGCTAGCTAAGACGTGGGGTTAAGATGCTGGCGTTCAGGGCTGCTGAAGTTGGTGGAGTGTTGGTGGCGTGAGGAAGGGCGGTGGTGATGTGGCAAGGAAATTGGAGAAGAGAAGGGATGAGGCGTGAGATGCGGCAGCAAGGAAAATGTAAAGAATAGAACCAAAAACCAGAGGAGGGAAAACGTGAGGAGGAAGGGAGAAAATTGGGGCTGGTCTGCTGTTGCAGGGAGGCTCACGCATGAGGGAAAGAGAGGAAGAAAGGAAGAAGAGAGAGAGGAGGGAAAGAAAGTCAAGTGGACCACCCATAGGAAGCTTAGCCAAATACCTAAGTACTCATGACTATGCCTCCAAAGTCTTTAGCTCAACCAATCCTAATTTAGCTCTAATTTCGCCCAAATAAACCATTTTAAGGGTAGAAAAACTCCATTTTTCCTCCCAGCCGAATTTCCCTTTTTCTTTTCTTTTTGTCCGAAAATCGTTTTTCCGAAAAATTCCAGACTCAATGAAAATTCGCCGAAAGACGAGACGATGTCCAATAAATGAATCGTGACATGCTTGAAAGTCCGATTCTCGAAACCGAATTCAATTTAGTGGTTAAAATCAACCGAACGCGATTTTAGTGCATTTGACCCGTGGTCGATAATTTTCGATCCACGTTTGTGCATCTCCAAATCGTAGATGACTCTCGATTGTCACATAATCGCGAGGTTTTAATTACGTGTTCCGAGTATAATATCGATAGAAAGGCGGTTATCATCATTCGACGTAAATATTGCAGTCGTGCGGAATTACCCACGATTCGACTACATACTTCCATCGAATCAACTTATATCCGTTCGCTAATCAATTTATAACAGTGTCGTATTGACCCTTGCCAATTATTATGGTCGAGCAGTTGATTTTCGATCGAATTCTCTAGTCGTCGCATTTATATCCCTTAACGGCATCACCTAATAAATTAGTTAACTCGTGAGTGATCAGCTCCAAGTAAATTAACCATAAACGCGTCGATGAAACAACCATTTCATATATCCAAATTAGGGGCCAAATTTCGGGATGTCACAACATACATTGCTTATCCACTTTCATTTTATTATAATTGTTAACCTTCCATTATATTTTTCGTTAATATATGCAATGCACATTGTAATTTAATATGCATGGATCTTTATCTGCAAAGACTTGTCAGTCTTTTTTAGAGGAAGGACTGGGATAGAAATCACCTGCACAAAAGCAAAATATTGCCCATATACAATTTCAACCTGAATTAAAAGTTATGAATTCGTTGCCAAAAAAGCATGAAATTCAAGAAATGCACAGAGAAGACCTTGTTTTTTTTTTTTTTTTTTTTTGGGAAATGCTAATGTTGTTTTGAGCTATATTGCGTCTGGGTTTTTATGTAGAAATCGTTATCATAAATGTGCAATCTTTCATCAAGAAAATATCTCTGAAGAATCATCCAAGCTCCGTAAATGACGGAAGATGTGATAGACGAGAATATGACGCAAAGAGGGGCATCCCACTTGACATGATAGTGAATTTGGGGAAGATTCCTCACACCGGGTGAAACACGGCACAGAAGAAGACTGGACAAAATCCCCATGTAGATATAACGTGAAACATGGGTCCAAAGCTATTAGAAAATGGTCCAACTTCACATTAGAGCATACCTTTTTATAATTATGGCGTCACCTTTTTTTCTCTCCATATTTCTGGGTCTTTTGGCGTCGACATTTGTTTTGCGTTTCTGGGCCCGTTGTTTCATTGATCAATTCATGGCATTGTAGCTTTAATACATACAAGGATAGCATTAAAGGCCACAAAAAATTCCAAACTATGTTCATTAAGATATATTTACCCTGATTTTTTTTTCGTGATATCAAAAACCTCAAACTATACCAATTGTGATATATTTACCATAAAGTTTTTCTTGTAACATGAAAAACTTCAAACTTATACCTATGTGAGATATTTATCCTCCGTCACAATTCCATTAGATATTTTTCAGCCAAAACGACCTTATTTTTCTTTCATTTAAGCCATGTGGGTATCATGTTAACATCGTTTGCTTTATTATATCCATGGAAATAGATTTTTAACAATCTCATGACGGAAATTTGATGGAGGATAAATGTGTTACATAAGTATAAACTTATGATTTTTAGTATCATAATTTTTTAGGATAAATGAATAACAATAGGTATAGTTTAGAGTTTTTTTTTTTTTTTTTTTTGTGGTTTTAGCCCTTTTGTAAAATGAAATTTCCAAATTTCTCAATAAATTCTATATATATAAGTATATTTTCAATAAAGAATTCAATATAAGTATATTTTCAATAAAGAATTCCTCATTGGGGACCTGACTATTTTTCTGATTGCGTTAATGTAATGTAGAAGTCGAGCATTCCCAATGTACCTTTTATATGCTTACGTGCACAAGAAGAGCCTGAGCTGCTTTCATGGATCCCACTTTCTGATGTAGTATTTGTGACATCCTGATTTTCAGGTTCTGCTTTCGATTGAATGAGTCTGGCTTTTCATCGACGTGCCTATAGTTCTTTTCTCTAAGTTGGCCGCTCACGAGATAACTAGTCTATTAGGTGAAGCCGTTAAGTAATATAAACGCGATTGACTTGAGAATTCGACCAGAAACTGACTGCTCGACCATACAAATTTGCAAGGGTCAATACGGCACCGTCAAAATCAATCAGAGACTAGAGATATGTCGATTCGACAGAGGCATGTAATTAAGAGTGGGTGACAAACTTGTGTCAAGCGGCACTAAACTAATTTTTTGTCGATGCTATACCCTGTGCCCGTATTTGAGATCTTGAGGTCTTTACGACAACTGAGAGTTGCCTATGAGTCGAAGATGCACATTATCGATAAAAAATAATCGACCACAGGTCGAAAGCATTAAAATTCCTAAAAGCTACCTAGTAGGTTAGGTCACGCTAAAATCGCGTCCGGTTGAAATTAGCCACGAAATTGAACTTGGTTTCAGAAATCGAAAGTTGTGGCAAGTCACAATTTATTTTAGGAACGTCGACTCATCCTCTGAAGATTTTTCAGCAAGTTTGGATTTTCGGCGAAAAATCAAGAATTGACGGAATTGGACCGGGAAAATTAGAGGACTGTTTTTAGCACACTTTTGGCATCCAAGATGGATCAATTGGCAAGGAAAAAAATGTGGATTTGATGTGGGTACATTGGCTGGAATTTTTGGGGCTTCAATTGGATTGAATTGATGAGGACTTGAATGAAATTGAAGAGGAATATGTGCAAATTCGTAGGCCATGGTGGGGTGCAACATTTGGGACACTTGGGAGGCTTCTTGAGGAAGATTTGGGAGAGAGAAAGCTATTGTGGATGAGGCTGAAGGTGGTGGGGGCAGCACTCAAGTGTTTGAAGACCCTAGGGAGAGCATTGAAGGCTCTAGGGAGAGCATTGAAGGCTCTTGTCCCCTCAAGCTTCAGCAGACCTCTTCTCCTTCTTCCTCGGCCTTACTTTCTCAATTCTTGCTGTCTTGAGAGTTCAAAGAACCAGAGGAACCAAAAAAAAAAAATTTTGACTTTACCAAAAAAAAAAAAAAGAACCAGAGGAACCAACTAGCCAAGACTCCAAGCCGACCGAGCAGATTGCACACTCGTTCGAGCTCCTCCGTGCCCGTCGCTACCACCAGCGCATCGAGCCAGCTCCGTCTGCCTCCTGCTTGCGTGCTTGCTGTCCAAAAGCTGTGCGCCACTACAGCTGCTTCTTCCACCACCGTCTACCGCCGCATGAGCCAGCCCATTAACTACCTAGCTCCCTTGCCGCCCGTTCGTCCAGCTACTGCCACTTGAGCCCACCAATGCCGGTTCCGCCTCCTGCTCACATTTCGCGTCTGGTTGTTGGTCCACCGTCCACCCTGGTCGCTGTCCAGTCACCTGAGCTCCTCCGCCGTCTATCCAAGTCGCTAGAACCACCGCCTGGACCTGCTGAAGCCGCTGCTGTTCCGCCTACCTCAATCAGCCGTTGTTCTAGCCTTGGTTCTCTTCGGTTCAGCCTTGGACAGAAGTAGAAGTTCTGGCTAGATCTGAAACTTCGTGGCCCGTTTTAGGTCCCTTCCGGGCCTTGTTTGGTGTTGCTGCCAGAAGGTTTGTTGCTCGCCTCCGCGTTGTCGTCCCCGTGAACTCATCAAAACGCTAAACTGGTGAGTTTACTCACTAAACCTTGCTTAGGAGGTTAATTATGCTTAAGGGTGATTAGATTAGGCTAAGTATGGCTTAGGCAGTTAGATTAGTTTAGTTAAAGGTTAATTAGATTAAGTGACTTGATTAGTTTAGTAGGTTGATTAATTAGCCTCATTATGAGATTAGATTAGTGTAATCTTAATTAGGCATTTATTTAATTATTTTTCATGTATTTAATTATTGTGTAATTATTTAATTATTTTATATTTCTTTATTTAATTTTCGGAATTTATTTAATTATTTAATATTTTCCGGAAATTATACAGGAGAGCTGGTCATTAGAATTTTGTGCTGATTGCTGTGATGTGGTTAGTTTGTGTAATTGATTGTTGGATTGTGAAATTGAGTGGTGATTGCGAATTTTGGTATTTAATCAGAAAATACCGTGTGTCGAGTTTTGACACCGGAAATGTTTTTAATATGAAGAAAGTTAAGCCAAGTTCGTTATTGTCATTGAAGCATTTAAGTGCAAAGCACAATGCCCTTGGCCGTGATTGAATGATCGAGTGATAGGTAATAATCATGGCAAGATGATTATTGAGAGATGAGGTGACATAGGTTGTGTTGAGGAAACCCAATGGGTTGTGAGCCGGTAAAGAACTAAATGCTACACGATAATTGAACCTCTTGTGAGCCATCTCTAGTACATTGTACCGTTGCTTATTGTAGTCAAGGTCTAAGTGCTACATGGTGACTTGAGTCACATTGGAGCCACCTCTAGAAGCCTTGCAGTATTGTCACGCATAGTATAGGGGCTAAGTGCTACACAATAGCGAGACTTCGTGTGAGTTACCTCTAGAACTTTATACTAGTGCTTTTCTTGGCCAAGAACTAAGTGCTACATGACAGCGTGACTTCGTGGGAGCCACCTCTAGTAACTTGAGCTATTGCTTCTTCTAGTTGAGAATTAAGTGCTACGCGACAGCATGATTTCGTGGGAGCCATCTCTAGTACCTCATACTATGACTGATTATGGTTAGGGACTAAATGCCACAAGATTTTGAAACTTCGTGGGGGAGAGGGCGCCTCTAAAACCTTGAGCTTGATTTTGAGTATTGAGTTGGAATATTGAGTGGGGATGTTGAGTTGATTTGGGAATTTAAATATTTAGAGTGAGTATCAGGTGTGGATTGAACCACTGATATGAGTTACCCGCGCCTGATTATGGGATGAAATTGTGTGACACGGTATGAGACGTGTCATAACGATTTGGCCTTATAATCAAGGCTCTTGTGAATTGCTTGAATGAGTGATTTAACCACGCCTGATTATGGGACAAAATTGTGTGGCACAGTATGAGACGTATCATAACGATTTGGTCTTATATTCGGGACTCCGATATTTGATTAGTTTGAAAGTGAGATGCTTCAATTGATGAGTGCATTGGTTATACGCATATGTGATATATGAATTATACTGACGTGTAGAAGGGAACTGAGGCGAGGTAAGTCCTCTGTATTGTGTGGTTAGGCCGCCTTTAGCGTATTTCCTTCCTAATAGGGGTTTAGGGGTGAACTTGCTGAGACATTGTCTTACCTCATCATGGGCTTTAACTTTTCAGGTCCCTAGTGTGAAGAGCCCGGAGCTTGAGAAGGAAGGGTCAGGAGCATGGATGGCCTAGAGGTTTCTTTTTGAAATAGACCTCCTATACATAGACCTTAGGGTTGGCCTCTGTGTGTAAACCAGATTGTTTGTAAAAGCGTGTTTGGTTTGAAATTTGTTGTCCTGCTTTTCTATCTCGTATATGTTACTGTTAGGGGATTAGTTAATTCGCTTCCACATGTGCATTAAAATGTATGGGTCGGCAACGCGTCCTGGGAACGTCGCAAATTTTTATCGACCACCGAGGGATGTGCGCGTGCTCGAGGTTCGGGGCGTGACAGTATTCCACAATGACTTGACTCTCTTCTCATTGTCTTACATAGTATTCCAAGCTCATGGTGACTATTGCTTATGTGTGCTTCTCGATAGATATGGCTAAAGAAAGACGATACATATGTAATGAGTCGGGTAAATTTGATGAGTAATACATTGGAAAGACCTCCACTTAAGTCATCCCATTGGATGAGGCAACAGTGGAACCACTAACAAAAAAGTTTTTTGACCAATAAGAGCCGTTTGACCACCATATGTAATAAAGTAGCCATTTTCATGAGAGTTTGTCATGAATTCAACGTGAGAACAAAAAATAACCAGAGGAAAGATAAATAATATTAGAGATTTACGTGGTCCAGTCCGAATATTATGACCTACTTCACAAAGAGAATCAGTCTTTAAGAAATCCATTATGAATCCAGTGAATATAGAATTTACAATCGCTCAAGTGTTTTTCAATCGTAAATTACACTTACGATAAAACTCAGAATTGTTACCACACCATATCTCATTCTCAATGCAGTCTGCGATAGAAAATTCCAGCACAAATTTTTCCTTTCGATGGATGTAGAAAACCCCTGATGTCTAGTTATTTTACTTGTCTTCCTTTTTTTTTTTTAATAACACCTTTTTATCGGTACATGCTTCTCTTACAGTCCAAATGCAATGACTCGCTTCGTCGAAGTTTCTGAATTCTTTATCGGAAAACAAGCTAAAAAGACTTTTTGGTCATCGTGGAGCAAGGACCACGATGTAATAATGGTCAACGAAGCCGAGGAGGTTTATCCCTATGTAGTCGAATATTGTACTTTAAAGAAGATTCTATCCGGTCCGTGAAACACGACACCCAAAAGCTTTTGACGGATTCTCACACATTTGCAAGTTGACGTCAACGGAGGAAATCAATTCAACCAACTTATTTTACACATAATTTAAATCTAGTGCTCTCTCTCTCAATCTCCAATGAAGAGGAAATTCTCTTCGACCAATCTCCAGTTGGTGTTGCATATATGTATGTAATCTCTAATTAGACTCAAATTAACATACGAGAAAGTCCAACCAAAACAAGAGCTAGCCTATTGGCCTCCATATCCTCTCCCCACCATCTCTTTCTCCCTCGCCTTTGCTTGTCTCCACGACGTCGCCTCCTCATTGTAACTGTACAATCGTCGTCATCGTCTGCAAGCTCCGATGCTCATCGTTGTTGCAAAGACCACGACCACGTTGATGAGCGCCTCTCTCTCTCTCTCCCTTCCTCCTCGAGCCATCTAGACACTATACCCTAAGAACTAGGTTGATTAAATGTGGTGCACCACTGTGTTAGGGCTAGTAATACAATCTAAAAGGACTTGAATAAGTTTTTATAAGAATAATGAAAACCTTTGGAATAATATAATAGAGTAATCAACAAGTTAGACAATGTGAGATGATGATCAACGTCTGCGATGATAGTGAATAGATATTGCGAGTGTGAGCAAGAGAGGTAAATCACTCAGCTATTTATAATAGTTCGGCGTTGTCCCTAAGCATATGTCCACTCTTCAGATAACAGCTTTAACACCAGCTGGATTTTACTAGTAATCTGCGGTGCAAGTTACAATTGGCAAGTCATGTTATTTTCCAGACAATAAATCACACTATCAAGACAATAACTTATCTTATGCTTGTACACTTCACTATTTACAATTAAATGCAATGTAAGAACCTTTACACAAAGATATCTATGAATAGCAACTACAATTTCTTAAGCAATGTGCAATTACAAAATTCTCACTATTTTTTCGTCCAATATCTTCCAGGCTTTGATGATCTTATTTTATTAAAGTCTTCAATCCATCCGTTAAAGACCTTGAAGGAGATCAAGCTAGTCGTTTGAGAGTATGTGAAGAACCTTGTCAGAATTGGAATTGCCCATACAATCGTTTCTTTTGGCATTAGCAAGTTTCCTAAAATAGAGTTCATTGCAGCTGTCAACTTACTGATATTAAAAGTGTTGGTTGCTTTTCTGATTTCATAGAGGAATAAATATGGATTAATCCGAGAGAAGGGACACTACCTCCATGAAATGAATTCAAACAATTAGAGAACTATCCATTGCCTTGAGGAGGTCCTCGTAATAGGTTAGCTAATCAACTTCGTCTGTGCCGCATTCCTATGAACCAATATGGATATGATAATCATCAAACGAAGAAAGATTATGTTAGACAATAAGTTTCACACTTTTTTGAGACCACACTACACCCAGGCTCAAGGTAGAAAACAATTTCTTTACTTGTACCAGCGAACGACATTTTGCAGCTAAAATGGAAGAATCAGGTCGAATTCAAAAGGAAATAACAAACCCAGAAACAGCTCGATCTTAACAGCCGATCACCCAGAAAAAACAAAAAAAGCACGAGAACTCTAGAACAGATGGCCATGGAAAGATCACTCTGACCAGACCACGATCTCCGAGCAGATCGTAGATCCAAACACTAGCAACGAAGCATGATCACCAACGGCTGAACAACACGCGACAGGAGTCGGAGGAGGCAGCACGGAGAAGAGAGAAAGAAAGGTGGTGAGGAGATGGCGCGAGCCTGCAAAGGCTTTCCAGAGTTGCTCACAGTCATTGGTCACGGGGGGCACCGGCTCTGGGACTGTCGGAGTCGACATTGTTGAGGGAACAGAAGATCGTGGGGGTGTGTTCGCGTTGAAGCGAAAACGAGAGGGAGAGGAAGAAGGAGTAGACAAAAACAGGGAGAGAGAGTCGGCAACACTAGGCTTTCAAGAAGCACACAACGTGACATTGAAAAGCAATAAGCCAGGAGGCGCCGTATGAGTGCCGCGCATCGGTGCAATCATAGCGTCCAAGAGAAAATATTAGGTGTGTTTAATATGCCATGTAGGATGATATAACAACCCATACATTGATCGACATGTGGCAAATTCGGGCCCACCTATCAATTGAACCAGCAAAATTTCTCTCTCCGTTGACCCTCAGTCTTCCTCACCTTTACTCTCTCTCCTCCCCTCTGTTTCTACCTGCGACTCTCTCTATCCCTCTTCTGTGACATCTTGATTTTCAACCCTGTTTTTGATGAAATGAATTGGGCTTTCCATCGATGCGCCTATAGCCTTTTTCTCTAAGTTGGTCACTCACGAGATAACTAGTCTATCAGGTGAAGCTGTTAAGGAATCTAAACGTAATAGACTTGAGAATTCGACCAGAACTCTATTACTCGACCGTGCTAATCTGCAAGAGTCGATACGGCACTGTCAAAATTAATCAGAGACCGAAAATAGGTCGATTCGATAGAGGCATGTAATTAAAGTGTGGGTGATTCCACCTAATTGCAAAATTCTTGTCGAACGGTACTAAATTGATTTTTTTGTCATTTATGTACCTTGTACCGTATTTGAAATCTCGAGATTTTCACGATAACCGAGAGTCGCTTATGAGTCGAAGATGTACAATGTGGCTCGAAAATAATCGACCACGAGTCAAAAGCGCTAAAAATTCCTAAAAGCTACTCGGTAGGTTAGGTCACGCTAAAATCGCGTCCGGTTAAAATTAACCATGAAATTGAACCCAATTTCAGAAATTGAAAGTTCAATCATGTCGCGATTTATTTTAGGAACGTCGACTCATCCTCCGAAGAATTTTCTGCGAGTCCGGATTTTCGGCAAAAAATCAAGATTGGATGTTTTGGACCGGGAAAATTCAGAGGCCCGTTTTTTAGTGCACTTTTGGGATGCGTTTGTTTGTGTTTCTGTTTAAAAAATGTTCTTGGGAACAGAAATAGAAAAAAACTATTTCTGTTCTAGGGAACAATTTTTGATCAGAAAAACGCGTTTGGTAAACTTGTTTCGGGAATAAAAAATTAATAGAAACACGTTTGGTAAATTTATATTATTTTTTTGTTTCTTTTAATTTTTTAATATTTTTATTTTATTTTTCTTGTTTTTTTCTTTTTTCTTTTTTTCTTCTTTTGGCCGGTCGTCGGCCTCGGCCATGGCCGACGACCGGCCGACGAGGGCCGGCGGCCTCACCTAGCCACGGCGAGGCTCGGCCTCGCCTTGGTTGGGCGAGCCCGAGCTCAACGAGCCTCGCCCCATGCTGGCGAGGCTCGGCCTTGCCTTGGCTGGGCGAGCTCAGGCTCGCCCAAATCCGGTGAGGCCGAGCCTCGCCGACGCGGGCAGCGACCCTCCGGCGAGGTCACCGGCCATGTACGAGGCCGACGACGGCGGCCAAAGAAAAAAGAAGAAAAAAAGAAGAAAAAAAAGAGAAGAAAAGAAATGAGAGAGAATTGTTCTTCAAAAATGTTTCGGAACAAAAAAAACAACTTTTTTTTTTGTTTCTTATTTCTGTTCTAATTTTGTTTCCGAGAACAAAAAAAATAGATTTTGAACAAAAACGCAAACAAACATGTTTCTATTCTTTTTTTGTTCTCGGAAACAAAAAAACAGAAAATCTGTTCATAAACAAAAAAAATAAACACAAACATGTAGGCTCTTGGCATCCAAGTTGGATTATTTGGTGAAGAAAATTATGGATTTGAGAGTGGACTTTCTTCTTGGCATTTTGGGACATTTATTTGGATTGAATTGGAAAGATTTGAGTTGAATTGGAAGGGAAATGTCTCAAAATTCATAGGTCCATGGGGGCTACAGCATTTCAGCACATTCCTGGGCTTTTTGGAGAAGTTTTGGAGAGGAATGGTTGCTGATAAGAGTGATGGACTTTGGGGGAATAAAACTTGAGTGTATTGGATATTTTGTGAAGACTTTTGAGGCTTGGTGGTCTCCCTTCAGCTGCAACCCCTCTTCTTCTTCTTCCTTGCCTTTGTTTCCTCTATTGTTGCTGTTTTGAGGAGCCAAAGCCAGCAGAGAAAACCAGCAGACCAACTGCTTCTGTTTTTTTGCTTCATCATCTTCTTCTTTCTCTTCTTCCATCTTGATTTCCTTTGCACTTTCAGCCAACCTCTTTAGCCCTTGCAGCTCTAGCCTTTGCCGAGCTATCCCGTCACCGCAAACAGACTCGCTCAATCCCTCACGCCGCCTGCGCTCGTCGCCTGGCTGCTGTCCCGAGCTGTTGAGCTTCCTCCACCGCCGTTCGAACCCGTCCCTGTCCACTCAGCTCTGCCATCCACCCTAGCTCATCCCTCAGTCAGGCCAAACAAGAACCGAGCAGAAGCCAGCAGCTCCAGAGCAACCAGCTCGAGCAGTCACTTGCGAGGTGTTTTTGGGCCCTTCTAGACCTCCTTTGGGGCCACCGTAGTCACGGGATCTTACCGCCTTCACGTCATCATCGCCATGAACCCGTTGGCTTGCTAATCCGGTGAGTTAGCTTCGTAATCCTTGATTAGGTTGTTAATTACACTTAGAAGGTTAGATTAGTGTTGATTAGTGTTAATTAGCTTAGTTAAATTAGTACTAAGTGAGATTAGCCTTAAAATAGATTAGTACTAATCTAGAATGGTTAGATTAGCCTTAAAATGGATTAGTGTTAATCTAATTGGTGAGATTAACACTAATGAGGTCGGATTAGCCCAATTTAGTAGACTTTCTTTAGTTCTGATTTATGGACCCTTGCTGTTTGCCATTTTTGTGGATCGAAATGTGTTAAGATTTTGAAGTCAATTTCTTCTTGAGAAATGTTTTAGACATATTCAGATATAACATATATTTTACACAAGATTTTAGGGATTTAAAAAAATGAGATATCAGCTTCGTCATTTCAAAATAGAACCTTTGTTTTTACTGGAACTGGTGACCTTTTGGGATTCAAGGGATTTTTATCAACTCTTATGATTATAATTTCGAAATAGTTTCTTCACGAAAGTTTTTTTTTCACATATTTTAGTTTAACATAGTCAAATTTTAGATCAAATGGACAAGTTCTGGATCTTGAACCGAGCTGATTTTGGAAAACAGACTTCTTGGAAATTGACCCAGTTTTTGGTATTGGATTGAGCGATTTACTAGGCTTAATCTAGAAGGATCTCAGTTAAGGTGTCTACATAAAAAATGTTTTTTTTTTGTGTCATTTACAACATACTCAAATTTGAGAATTTTTCAAACTCGTTTGATTAAGTTTCTGGATTTAAACTCGGAAACACGCGAGTGGACCATTCTGCCGGTTAGGACCGGTTATAGTTTTGTGATGGTTCTTGATGCTATGCTTGCTGAACCATGCCTATTTGGTGATTTGGTTACATTGTGATATGCTTAGAAGTTGTGTATGTTGATACGCAAATGGTCGTGCCATGGTCATGATTTATGGTCATGATTTATTGTTATTGCTTTATGTGGCGACTATTGAAAAGGCATGAGATGTGTTGAGAAAACCGAATAGCTGTGAGTAGGTAAAGGACTAAGTGTGCACGATAACAAAATTTCGTATGAGCCACATCTAGAACTTTGTACCATTGCTTATGATAGTCGAGAACTAAGTGATACACGACAGCATGACTTCGTGGGAGCCACCTCTAGTACTTTGAGCTATTGCTTATGATAGTTGAGAACTAAGTGCTACACAACAGTGTGATTTCGTGGGAGCCACCTCTAGTACCTCGAGCTATTGCTTATTGTGGTCAGGGACTAAGTGCCACATGATATCGAAACTTCGTGGGAGGGGGCACCTCTAGAACCTTGAGTTTGAATTAGAGTCTGATATTGAGTTTGAGTATTGAGCTGGAATGTGGAGTTGGAATATTGAGTTGGGATGTTGAGTTTGAATTTGGAGTTTGAATATTGAGAGTGAATATCGAGTGTGGATTGAACCATCAATATGAGTTACCCGCGCCTGATTATGAGACGAAATTGGATGGCACAGAATGGAACGTGTCATAATGATTTGGCCCTATAATTAGGACCTCTGTGAATTGTTTGATGAGTGACATGATGCGTTCCAGTTATTGAAGATTACTATATGCATGTGTTTTATGAGGTGCACTAATGTGCAAGTAGGTGCTGTGGCGAGGTAAGTTGTTAGTGGTGTATGTTTAGGATACCCTTGAGTGAATTTTCATTATAATCGGGATTTAGAGTGTTGACTCACTGAGATTTATTCTCACCCTGTCGTGATTTATAATTTTTCAGGTCCTTAGTCTGGAAATACCGGAGGGTGTCATGGAGGATCCCGAGCTTGAGTCGAAGGGATCCGGAGTAGAGGTTGTCCGGTAGTTCTTTTAGGGCAGACCTTAGTATGCAGACTTGTAGGACTGACCTTGAATTGTATATAAAGTGTGTTTATATGAAATTCGGTTATCCTGCTTTTCTATCCCATGTTTGTTGTTGTCCGAGGTTTGTTTAATTCGTTTGCGCATGTGCATAAAATAAAAAGGGTTTGCGATGCGTCCTGGGAACGTCTCAAATTTTAGTCGACCGCTGAGGGGTGTGCACGCGCCCGAGGTTCAGGGCGTGACATCTTCTCTCTCTACTTCTCTTTTCTTTCCTCTTCCCTTTGCCATGGCTCGAGCTCAAGTTGGCTCATGACCGCTTCAAGTCAAGGAGGGGCGGCGCACTGCCGAATGCGATGATAAGGGGTGATTCGGCGGGAGGTTGAGTGGTTGAGAAGCATGGAGATTACGTCGAGCTTCGTTTGCAATGAGATGGCTTGAGGCCAAGCTCAAAACTCGAGCGCTACCCAAAGCTTCGGGTTTGAGGTCAAGCTTCATGGCCAAAGCGGCCATGGATGAGGATCATCCATGGCTGGCTGTGAGCGTCGTCCATGGTGGATGGGAAAAAACGATACCCATGGATCACTAGTATACTCGAACGAATGAATGAACGAACAGACAAGCGAGCGCAATAGAGCAAGAACGGACGAGGATGATCAAGGTGATGAAATCGAATTAAATAACGAAATTGAAACTAACCCGATATGCCTATGCATTCGTTTACAAAACCCATCTGCCCATTTCCTCCTCTCAGCTCCGCGTCCGACCTCGCCTGCTGAGATTCTTCAAGAAAGTTCGGGTTTTTATTTTTCTTTTCATCTCTTCTCATCCGTCTGTCCGTTCAGTTCTCGTCCCAGAGACCTTTGGGGAGATGGGTTTAATCTTCTTGAGCGAGTCCCTGCAGTCTGTGTCCCTTGCATTGGCAGCGATGGCCATGGTCGAGCGTCGGCGTGCTCGTGAGCAGGTCGGCATGAGTCGACTCAAGCTCTAGCCATGTCAGGCGCAAAAGGAAAGAAAAGAGAAGTAGAGAGAGAAGAGGGAGAAAGAGAGAGTCACAAGCATAAACAGAGGGGAGGAGAGAGAGTAAAGGTGAGAGACGTAATGTTAACGGAGAGAGTGGGGCTGACAGGTGGGCCCGAATTTGCCACGTATCGATCAGTGTATGGTTTATTGTATCTTCCTACAAGTCATATTAAACACACCCAATATTTTTTCCACAGATGGACGCGGAGGAAGTTGAGAGAGAGAGACGTCAGCACTAGGCAGCATGCAGGCCTATTAGGCTAGATTTGGACAAAATTTTCGAGTCCGATTAATGGACTGGCCGGGTCAAGACAAGGGTTTTGAAATCTAGCCCGCCCATACATACATTCATTTGAAAAAGGGATAAATGCATTGAAAGTCTTAAAACTTGTCATGAAAGTACAATTGAGTCTTAAAACATTTAAAAAATGCAATTAAGTCATCAAACTTATTACAAAAGTGTAATAAAGTTCTAAAACTTTCAAAAATTACAATCAAGTCTTGAAACTTGTCAAATTTGTCAAATCAAGTCCTTCCATTAATAACATTTTTTGAAAGTTTTTGGATTCAATTGCACTTTCATGACAAGTTTTAGGACTTGATTGCACTTTTATGACAATTTTTAGGAATTGCACTTTTTTAAAGTTTTAGAACTTCTAGTGTACTTATTCCTTTGCAAAATATAATGCCCCCAACTTCTTCAGCAAAGTTCGTGCAAGGGCAGCAACCCTTGGCCCCATAGCCCAATACCTTGGTTTTGCACTTTTTTTTTTTTTTAAATAGGAATAAACTTTGGCATTTTATTAATATTTTTCTCTTACTAATTTATCATTCTTCCTTAATTCTTTTAATTTTGTGAGTTATTTGTTTTCTTCCGGACATGCCTCTTAGGTGGTGCCACACTAGCGCCATGCACATTAAAAGATTACAAAAATCAAACATTGCCATTTCCCATTAGGCAAAGTGGAAGGAACTTATGAAGGAAGTCGATTGCCCAATTTTATGACTCAATTGTACTTTTTGAACATTTTAAGACTCAATTGTATTTTTGTGATGAGTTTTAGGAATTCTGAGACACTAATCTCTGAAAATAATTCTTGCTAAAATTGATTCTCTCTTTTTCGAAGGATGTAAAGTTACTCACATATTTTGGTCAACCAAATCATACTCCAGTCTGCACTTCATTTTTTCTTTAACTTATGATGTTGGTACACATTCAACTAAAATAATTGGACCAAAATTCACAAAACTAGATGCCAACATACATCAGTTGTGGTCATTTGAATTTATCATACTTTTGACGTGAAAAGCCAAATTGTTAGAAGAAAATGTAATATTTATAAGAAATATTAATGATATTGTTCTCATTAAAACTATTCTTAAGGATTGGACGTTGCAACCGTTCCGGGATGGAATTGCAAATGACAAAATTTCCCAAAGCTTTCAAGTAACTAACAAACCATTATAGAAATGGATAATGGAATTAGCTAAGATAAATAAAGTGCAAAAGATGATTTGCTACACAGGCTACAACTGAAAGACCGAAATATCTCAAAATGTGAAGCATGTAGGATCAACTAGTTCTTCCAATTTGATGTCCTCTAATACACTTCTCACGATCGAGTTACATGTTAATATCGCCCTAGAAACTTGTTGCATGGTTGGACGATGCTCTGGTTTGGGATTTAAGCATGACAATGCCGTCTTTGTCACTAAAGCCACTTCCCCTAGCACATAACCTTTCGGGTGTGGAATTCTTTGATCTAAAACTTCCTTCAGTGGCCAAGAAGCTATTGAATTGCTTGATGGTGATGACGATGAGGACGCGAGTGAAGAAATGAGGTCACCTGGATGGCTTCCCATGATTACTTCCAATGCCACCACTCCAAAGCTATAAACATCGCATTTCTCGTTCACTTCCATTGTGTATGCGAGTTCTACATAGAGAAAAGAGTAAATTTTTTCTAGCTTTTATACAATATCTATGCTTTATAAATTTAAATTGATTTTCAATAAATCAAGTATAGAGAATTAATAATAAATTAATACATTCTTTAGATTCCAATGGGCTTTAAAATTTTCCATTTCTTTAGGAAAAAGTTTCACTTTTAAATTAGTGGCCTACATATCAATTAATATTTAATCGAACTTTCAAATCGTGTAGATAGTGTTGGACTTGGTATTAGGAATTTGGAAATAGAAAGGAAGGTAGTTAGAGATGAGGATCTCAAGTATGATCACTTTCCTATCCATAAAAATTAAGCGAGGTGAAATTTTGAAGAAACCGACTTACCTGGAGCTGCATATCCAAAGGTGCCTGCAAAGGAAGTCCAATTGGATGAATAAGGTTTTAAAACCTTAGCCATGCCAAAATCAGAGACATGAGCTTCATATTCTTCATCCAGTAAAATGTTCTTGCTTGAGACATCTCGATGAATTATAGGAGGAGAGCATTCATGGTGCATGTAGGACAATGCATAAGCCACCCCTTTGACAACATTCACTCTCCTATTCCAGTCAAATGTTGCCATCCTCTCTTCATTGTTCAATACATCCTTCAAGCTGCCCGATTCCAAGAACTCATATACCAAAAATGAATGTCGAGAACTCGAGCAAAAGCCGTAGAGCTTGATGATATTCCGATGCCGAGCTTCAGTCAAAGCATGAATCTCCCTTTCAAATGCTTTTCGATTGGCCATTTCTACATCCATTGCTTCCTTAAATTTCTTTATAGCAACAGTTTCACCTGTTTGCAATTGGGCCTTGTAAACACTCCCCTGTCCTCCCACACCGATACAATATTTGGCATCAAACTCTTCCGTGGCTTCAATAATACTCTCATAAACCATTCTTCCATCAAAGCTCCATATTACCCAGGGGTTTTCATTGCTTCCATTAGTCGAAGTAGCCTCTATTTTTCTTATTCTTCGGCATCCAATACTTGAAGCTCCCACAACAAGAAGCAAAGAAAGTAGGCAACCCAAAGTAGGAATCAAAACTAGCAGCAACTTTTTGTTTTTGTTTCTTCCTTTCAACATTGGTGCTGTACAAGGGCGAAGACCAGCAATGTCTCCGCACAAGCCTTTGTTCCCTCTCACAACTCCAATCGTAGCATTACGAAAGGCTGGAATGTTTGGTAAAGAACCCTCTAACTCATTAATCGATATGTCAATGGATATCAAGCTTATCATATCCTGAAATGTTAACATAATTGAACCCGATAACTGATTGTGTGAGAGATTGAGTATTTCTAATCTGTGCAATAGCCCAAGTTGTCTAGGTATCTCTCTAGTGAGCAAATTTTGACTCAGATCGAGATGCTGAAGGGATTGAAGATTCCCAATCTCGATGGGAATACTCTTTTCTAGATTATTCCTACTTAAATTTAAGAATAGAAGGTGGGAGCCCTCCCCAAGTTGGGTAGGAATTGAGCCATTCAAGTTATTTCCTGCAATGTTGAGTGTTTCCAGATTGGACAATGCTCCAAGTTCTTGAGGGATGTGGCCTGCCAGAAGGTTGCAGTCCAACAAAAGCTGTAGTAGCAACTTCAATTTTCCTAGGTCTTTAGGAATTTCTCCAACAATATAATTTGAAGAGAGGTCAAGTTTCCGCAATTGAGTCATGTTTCCAAGCTGAGGTGGTATTGCACCGGAGATTTTATTGTTGGAGATTATCAAGCTTGTCAATTTTCTACATTCACTCAATGTCGAGGGTAGCTCACCGTAAAGTTCATTGTTGTTCAACTCAAGGTAATCCAAGGAGGGGTACACACCAAGTGCATCAGTTATGTTTCCTTTGAGCAAGTTGTTTTGGAGCCCAAGTCTAATCAAACTAGAACAATTTCTTAGGCTTCTTGAGATTCCAGTGAGGAGATTGTTTCTTGCACTAAAATTCACAAGAGTTTGGCTACTGCATATTTCTTGTGGCAATTGGCCAACAAAGTGATTTTCATCTAGACTTACTCTTGTGATGGATGTGAGATTATTCATCTCGGTGGGAAGAGAGCCCGACAATAAGTTGTTGGTAATGTGAAGGTCTGATAGGTGGGTCAAGTTGCCTATGGACGATGGGATAGGACCTGTTAAATTATTGCCTCCCAATTGCATTTTTATCAATGAACTCATTCTTCCAACTTCCGAAGGTATGAAGCCAGAAAGCTGGTTGCCATAGAGGTAAAGATATGTCAAATTACTCAAATTTCCTAAAGTTGTAGGGATGGAACCTTTGAGATAATTGGAAGATAAGTCAAGTTCATTAAGAGACCCCAACCTTCCTATTTCCTTAGGAATGGATCCGACAAGTTGATTACCATGGAGCCATAACTCCCCCAAGCTACTCATGTTTCCAATGGAAGAAGGAATAGGACCGGCAATGCTGTTCACTTCTATGCGGAGACCATGGAGAGACTTTAGCCTCCCTATTTCTTTAGGGATGAAACCAGAAAGGTTACTAGCCCCAAGGAACAAAGAAGTCAAGTTGCTCAAGCTCACTATCTCATTGGGAATTGGGCCAGTCAAATCATTATAACTAAGATCGAGATATTGTAAAGGTGGCATTCCAATTTCTTTAGGAATGGAACCAGAAAGATTATTAAATGCAACGGTTAGATATGTCAAGTTGCTCAAGCCAAGTATCTCAATGGGAATGGGGCCAGTGAAATTATTATCACGAAGGTTGAGATGTTGTAAAGATCGCAATGACCCAAGTTCAATTGGAATGTTTCCCGAAAGGTTATTTCGACTTAAAGCCAGAAAAAGAAGCTTGGAAAGATGGCCAATGCTCAGAGGGATGTTCCCGAAAAGCTTATTACACTCAAGGTGTAGAAATGTCAAGTTGCTCAAGCCAAGTATCTCATTGGGAATTGGGCCAGTCAAATCATTAAAACTAAGATCGAGATATTGTAAAGATCGCAATGACCCAAATTCAATTGGAATGTTTCCCGAAAGGTTATTGAAGGGAAGGCTAAGAGTGACCAAGTTGGGCAAATGGGAGAAATTGAGAGAGTGAAGCGTACCACGTATGGCAGAAAATGAAAGGTTCAAGCTCACAACGCTCCCTAGAGGATCACAATCGATTCCGCGCCATGAGCAAGGGCTGCTTCCATTCCATGAAGACAAATTATAGCGACTCCCGCTGTCTAACTCAGACTTCCATGTTAGGAGTGCCTCCACTTCCTCATTTACCGTATGGTTACTAGCATCAGTAAGGGCCACTAGAGAAGAGCTTCGAGATGAAGCAAGACAAGACATTTGTTGCGGGAATATGAGAAGAAGGTAAACGAGGAACAACATTGAGAGTTGTTTCTGAGACGAGGCCATGAGAGGTTTTGAGGTTTTTTGGGGTGGGCTTTTCTTCGTTTCTAGGTGCGCATGTGTTATAATGGACTAACTATAACCCACGTATTTATAAAAGAATCGACACCATCAAGTCAACAAACAAGTCAATGATCTCTGCTTCACAGTGAATGAGAGAAAATATCAAATTTCTTTTCTGGGAGATAATACACAAAACGGGAAAATTATCCAAAAAGTCCTAAACCTATTGCACTTTTGCCAATTTAGTCCTAAACCTTTTAACTTTGCCAATTGAGTCCATCCGGCCAATTTTGGCCGGAAAATGCTGACGTGGACGTCGGCAGTGCCATGTAGGACTGCCGGTCTTGACGTTGACAATTTTTAATAATATTTTAAATTTTTTGAATTTTTTGAATTTTTATTTTTATTTTTATATTTTCTGTTTTTTTCCCTTTTTCTTTTCTTTTTTTTTTTTTTTTTGGCTTTTTCCTTGGCCTTTTTTGGTGGCCGGCCACCGGCCACGACGACGGCCGACCACCAGCCACAACCAGCCAACTGGCCTCACCCACCACAGGCGAGGCCCGGCTGGGCGAGGAGGAGCACCAGCGAGGGAAGCCTGGGTGAGGCCAACCCTCCCCTAGGCCAGGGTGGCCTCGCTGGGCGTCAGCCGAGCGACGACGACGCATGGCGAGGCCGCCCTGGCCCTAACGAGGGCCGGCCTTGCTAGATCTGGTCTGGGCTTGCCCTCGCCTAGGCGAGCGTCGGCCTCGCCCAGACCAGATCTGACGAGGCTGGCCAGGGGTGAGGGTGAGCCTCGGCGAGGGCTCCCCTCGCTAGATCTGGCAAGACCGGCCCTCACCGGGGCTAGGGCGGCCTCGCCCTACGTCGCCGTCGCTTGGCCGATACCCGGCGAGGCCACCCTGGCCTAGGGAGGGTCGACCTCACCCAGGCTTCCCTCGCCGGTGCTCCTCCTTACCCGGTCAGGCCTCGCCTGTGGCGAGCGAGGCCAGTCGGCCAGCTATGGCCAGTGGCCGACCACCGGAAAAGGCCAAGGAAAAAGCAAAAAAGAAAAAAAGAAAAAAAAAGAAAAGAGAAAAGGGAAAAAACAGAAAATATAAAAATAAAAATAAACAAATTCAAAAAATTCAAAAAAATTTAAAAATTATTAAAATATTATTAAAAATTGTCCACGTCGTAGCGGCGGTCCCACGTGGCACTGCCGGCGTCCACGTCAGCATTTTCTAACTAAAATTGGCCGGATGGACTGAATCGGCAAAAAGTGAAAATGTTTAGGACTCAATTGACAAAGTTAAAAGGTTTATGACTGAATTGGCAAAAGTGCAATATGTTTAGGACTTTTTGGACAATTCTCCCTACACAAAACTCTCTTGAAATTTGAGAGGTAATACACATTTTTTCCTAAATTATCAATATCATGAAATTACTTTTTGAATTCTCATTTGTTACGGTCGCTATTTTCTTTATATTTTTCGGTAATATGCGCAATGCACACCGTATATTTAATATGTATGGCCCTTTATTTGCAAAGACTTATAAGTCTTTGGTAGAGTAAGGATTGGGATGTAAGTCCACAAAGCGAGAACTTAATACTGCAGAAATATAATCCCAACCTGCTTTAATAATAATGAATCCGTTGCCAAAAAAGCATGAAATTCAACAATTGCACAACGAAGTCTTATTTTCGGTTTTCTTTTTCTTTTCCAGAAATACTAATGAGTGTTTTGAGCTATATTTTCTATTTGTTTTCGTGTAGAGATCGTTATCAGACATCATCAAGAAAAATATATTTTGGCGTGGTGTGTTATAGGCTCTATTGGGTAAATCTTACCTGATCATAAAATGATCACCATTACATGTTTTTGGTTGAAAAATGTAATTAACATCGTCAAGAAAATTTCTGTCGGCAATGAAAGATGTGATGTAATAGAAAGTGACAAAAAAGTTCATTTGGGGCTGGAGCCACATGGATCGAGCTGGATCATACTCCATCTCTCGTCTAAGTAGGGCGTTACACGTGAAATGCAAGATGCAAATGAGGCTTGATTAGTAAACTGACAATTATCAATAAAGAAAGATATGCTTCTTGGGAATTGTGATCATACATCTCACATCACAACTAGTAACACCGTACATATGATATGCGTGGCCCTTTATTTGCAAATACTCATTAGTCTTCTTTAAAGCGAGGACAAGATGTAAGTCAACAATGCTAAAAACTTTAAATTGGTTAAAGAATGTTCTCCTCAAAAATCGTAGGAGATCCAATGTGACTAGAGAGAGTGACCCAAGAGTTCACATCCCACTTGAATTGATGATATCCATGACGATATATGGTCACCAGTTTTTCCAATTACTTCAGGTAGTTTGCTTGGGGCTTGAGCTAGATCATATTCCATCTCTCATCTACGGCATTACATGTGAAATTCGAGATGCATATTGGACTTGACTCATAAACCAACAATTATCAACAAAGAAAGATACTTCTTGTGAATTGTGATTCTTGTGAATTGTGATCCACGTCTCATATCACAAGTTTTAACATCGTATATCTGATATGTGTGGCCCTCTATTTGTGAAGACTCATTAGGCTTCTTTAGAGCAAGGACCGGGATGCAAGTCAACAATACAGAAAACTAGACATTGGTTATGGAAAGTTCTTGAAATTCATACAAAGTCTGATGTGATGGAAGAGAGAGCGACCCAAGAGTTCACATCCAACTTGAATGGATGGTAGTTTTGGAGAAGGTTCCTCCACTCCGCAAAACATGGTGTAGAAGAATTAATACCCATGACTATAAATAGTCGTCGTTTAGTCCGGTTACTTTAGATATATCATTTGGGGCTTGAGCCACGTGGATTGAGCTAGATCATACTCCATCTCTCATCTAAGTAAGGCATTACATGTGCAATGCGAGATGTAGATGGGACTTGACTAGTAAATACCAACAATTATCAACAAAGAAAGATACTTCTTGTGAATTTTTTTCGCACATCTCACATCACAAGTTGTAACACCGAACATTTGTTATGCGTCGCCCTCTATTTGCAAAGACTCCTTAGTCTTCTTTAGAGTAAGGACCAGGATGCAAGTCAACAACATTGAAAACTTAACATTGGTTATGGAAAGTTTCCCTCAAAGTTTGTATGAGATCCGACGTGATGAAAGAGAGAGTGACCCAAGAGTTCACATCCACTTGAATTGATGGCATTTTTGGTGAAGATTCCTCCACTCCGCAAAACACGGCGTAGAAGAATTGATACCCATGACTATAAATAGTCGTCGTTTAGTCCAGTTACTTTAGATATATCATTTGGGGCTTGAGCCACGTGGATTGAGCTAGATCATACTCCATCTCTCATCTAAGTAAGGCATTACATGTGCAATGTGAGATGTAGATGGGACTTGACTAGTAAATACCAACAATTATCAACAAAGAAAGATACTTCTTGTGAATTTTTTTCGCACATCTCACATCACAAGTTGTAACACCGAACATTTGTTATGCGTCGCCCCCTATTTGCAAAGACTCCTTAGTCTTCTTTAGAGTAAGGACCAGGATGCAAGTCAACAACATTGAAAACTTAACATTGGTTATGGAAAGTTTCCCTCAAAGTTCGTATGAGATCCGACGTGATGAAAGAGAGAGTGACCCAAGAGTTCACATCCACTTGAATTGATGGCATTTTTGGTGAAGATTCCTCCACTCCGCAAAACACGGCGTAGAAGAATTGATACCCATGACTATAAATAGTCGTCGTTTAGTCCAGTTACTTTAGATATATCATTTGGGGCTTGAGCCATGTGGATTGAGCTAGATCATGCTCCATCTCTCATCTAAGTAAGGCATTACATGTGCAATGCGAGATGTAGATGGGACTTGACTAGTAAATACCAACAATTATCAACAAAGAAAGATACTTCTTGTGAATTGTGATCCACATGTCTCACATCACAAGTTGTAACACCAAACATCTGATATGCATGGCCCTCTTTTTGCGAAGACTCAAAAGTCTTCTTTAGAGTAAGGACGGGGATGCAAGTCAAGAAAACTGACAACTTAACATTGGTTATGGAAAGTTCCCTTTAAAGTTTGTATGACATCTAATGTGATGGAAGAGAGAGCGACCCAAGAGTTCACATCCACTTGAATCAATGGCGGTTTTGGAGAAGATTCCTCCACTCCGCAAAACACGGTGTAGAAGAATTAATACCCATGACTATAAATAGTCGTCCTTTTGTCCGGTTACTTCAGATATTTCATTTGGGGCTTGAGCCATGTGGATTGAGCTAGATCATACTCCATCTCTCGTCTAAGTAAGGCGTTACATGTGCAACGCGAGATGTAGATGGGACTTGACTAGTAAATACCAACAATTATCAACAAAGAAAGATACTTCTTGTGAATTTTTTTCGCACATCTCACATCACAAGTTGTAACACCGAACATTTGTTATGCGTCGCCCTCTATTTGCAAAGACTCCTTAGTCTTCTTTAGAGTAAGGACCAGGATGCAAGTCAACAACATTGAAAACTTAACATTGGTTATGGAAAGTTTCCCTCAAAGTTCGTATGAGATCCGACGTGATGAAAGAGAGAGTGACCCAAGAGTTCACATCCACTTGAATTGATGGCATTTTTGGTGAAGATTCCTCCACTCCGCAAAACACGGCGTAGAAGAATTGATACCCATGACTATAAATAGTCGTCGTTTAGTCCAGTTACTTTAGATATATCATTTGGGGCTTGAGCCATGTGGATTGAGCTAGATCATACTCCATCTCTTGTCTAAGTGAGGCGTTACATGTGCAATGCGAGATGTAGATGGGACTTGACTAGTAAATACCAATAATTATCAACAAAGAAAGATACTTCTTGTGAATTGTGATCCACATGTCTCACATCACAAGTTGTAACACCAAACATCTGATATGCATGGCCCTCTTTTTGCGAAGACTCATTAGTCTTCTTTAGAGTAAGGACCAGGATGCAAGTCAACAACACTGACAACTTAACATTGGTTATGGAAAGTTCCCCTCAAAGTTCAAGGACATCCGATGTGATGGAAGAGAGAGCGACCCAAGAGTTCACATCCACTTGAATCAATGGCAGTTTTGGAGAAGATTCCTCCACTCCACAAAACACGGTGTAGAAGAATTAATACCCATGACTATAAATAGTCGTCCTTTTGTTCGGTTACTTCAGAAATTTCATTTGGGGCTTGAGCCACGTAGATTGAGCTAGATCATACTCCATCTCTTGTCTAAGTAAGGCGTTACATGTCCAATGCGAGATGTAGATGGGACTTGAGTAGTAAATACCAATAATTATCAACAAAGAAAGATACTTCTTGTGAATTATGATCCACACGTCTCACATCACAAGTTGTAACACCGAACATCTGATATGCTTAGCCCTCTTTTGCGAAGACTCATTAGTCTTCTTTAGAGTAAGGACCAGGATGCAAGTCAACAACACTGACAACTTAACATTGGTTATGGAAAGTTCCCCTCAAAGTTCAAGGACATCCGACGTGATGGAAGAGAGAGCGACCCAAGAGTTCACATCCACTTGAATCAATGGCAGTTTTGGAGAAGATTCCTCCACTCCACAAAACACGGTGTAGAAGAATTAATACCCATGACTATAAATAGTCGTCCTTTTGTCCGGTTACTTCAGATATTTCATTTGGGGTAGGAGAACACCCTAAGTGCCACAACTTGGCACGAAGGGACATATAAGTGCCAAAACTTTCAAAATGTACACATAAATGCCAACGGCGAGCCACGTAGAAATGGCACATCAGATTTTTGGTAAGCCTTGCCGGAGTTGGCACATAAATGTCTAATTTTCAAAAAAGGTGATACATAATTATACTTTTTGGAAGTTTTTGCACTTATATATCCCCCATGCCAAGTTATGACACATGGGGTGTTCTTTGCCCACTATTGAATGTGGAAGTCAAGAGCATACCCATAGGATATTCCTATGCACACAAGAAAAGCCCAAACTATTTAATCGATCAAACTTTCTATTGGAGTAGTGCACAATAACTCGACTTGATTCTATTCTCGATGTCATCGGGCTTACACTACATCGTCTGCTAAGCATCATTTAGACTATTGATTATGTGGGCCCTAATGTTAGACCCACCCGATTAACGGTTTTGATTTGGGTGGAGATTTATCGGTAATTTTAGTGTTTTGTTTCTTAAGCTTGACATAATATAGATATGTGAAGGGAAAAAAAAGGGGAAACAGAGAGAAAAGAGAATAAAAAATAACACAAAAATAAAGAAAAAGAAAATAATAAATGGGCTTAAGTTGAATTTTAGTAAATTTGGGTTTGCTTTGGTTTTAGTGAGTTTAGGCTTGATTTAGTTCAGAAACGGTTTGGGTTTGACTTAGTTTATAAATGTTTGGGCTCAGTTTGTTTTTGAGTGGGTTGGATTTAGTTCAATTGAGAGTGCTAGATATAAGAGCCCAACTGTGTCCACGGCCTAGAACCCGTGATGTCCAAGTACGATCAATATTTAGACTGGGCCCAAGGGCCCCGGCCCGTGCCCTCTTTTTTCATAATATATAATAAAAATAAAAATAAAAATTAGGAAATAGTTAGAAAAATAGGTCTTACTTAGGTGTTAAATCTTAGTACTCAATTGAATTTAGCTTCTTTTAGATAGTGTGACATCCCAAATTCCTGATTCTGTTTTCAATTAAATAAGTCGGGCTTTTCATTGACGTGCCTATAATGCTATTCTCTGAGCCGATCACTCATGAGATAACTAGGCTATCTGGGGAAGTCTTTAAGGGATTGTAATGCAAAAGACTTGAGAATTCGACAAGGAATCGACTACTCGACCGTGCTCATCTGCAGAGATCATTACGACACAGTAAAGATCGATTAGAGATCAGAGATAAGTCGGTTCAACTGAGATGTGTGGCTAAACGTGGGTGATTCCATCAAATTGCAAAATTCTCGTCGATCGGCACTACACTAATTTTTTTGTCGTTTTGGTACCCTGTGTCCGTATTTGAAACCTCGAGATTTTCACGACCACCGAGAGTCACTAATGTGTAGAAGATGTACATTGTGGCTCGAAAATAATCGACTACGGGTCAATTGCACCAAAAATTCCTAAAAGCTACCCGGTAGATTAGGTTGCGCTCAAATCGCGCCGGATTGAAATTAATCGCGAATTTAAACTAGATTTCAGAAATTGAAAGTTCTGTCATGTCACAATTCATTTTAGTAACATCAACTCATTCTCAGAAGATTTTTCTACAAACCGAGATTTTTTGCGGATAAGCAAAGTAAGGCCGTTTTTTATTAGGAAAGTCAAAGGGCCGTTTTTTTATCGCATCTTTGGCCATCAAGTTGGATCAATTGACGAGGAAAAATAATAAGAGGGACAAGGACACCTTGGCTGAATTATTTGAGCTTCAATTGGATTAATTTGAGTGAGAATTAATTGGAATTGAAGGGGAATTGAAGGGGAAATGTTACAAATTCATAGGCCATTGGGAAGACAACATTTGGACCTCTTCAATGGCTTGCTAAGGAAGCTTGTTGGATGTCAAATGGCAGAGGATAGGGCTGATGGCTGGTGGAGGCATGTAATGAGTGAAATAGACAAGTGTTGGAAGCTTGAATGCCACTTTGGGGACCCCTCTCTTCAGCAGCCTTCTTCTTCCTCTATCCCCCACATTTCTCCAATGTTGTTGTCCATCTTGAGCTTCAAAGAACCAGAGAAAATCGCAGCTCCTTCCCCTTGCCCGTCACATGCCCGTTGACCTCTTTTCCCCCTCTATTTTCTCTTCTGCCAGTTTTTGCTCCAGCTGACCTTTCGCCAAAGATTTGAGTTAAAAGTTGTCTTCCCGAACGAATCAGCCTTCGTGCCACCCACCACTGTGACGAGGAGACCCAGTCCGTACGGATGGTGGTCACCACTAGCCGAATGGAGCTGCCGGCCGACTTGCCTGGCCGCCAGAAGCTGCCGCTCGCCAGTCCATCAGGCAGCTCGCCCACCTGTACGGTTTCACCTATTTCGCAATTTTTAGCCGTTTTCTCCCCATTTTGACCCTACCTCCTCCCATACCAACTACCAGCAAGTCCCTCTTGACCCCCGATTGCCGACCACCCGCTCACCGGAGCTCCAATCAACCCTTTCTTGCCAAACCAATTGTTGGTTCTCTCTCTCGATCCAGCAAGAGCAGAAGCACAAGACAGCAACGATTTGGAAGCTTTGTGGCATGTTTCCAAGTTCTTCCTGGCCTTGGTTGGTGTCGCCGCTAGGAGGTTTATCGCTCGCCTTGGCGTTGCCGTCACCGTGGACTCACCGGAACGCAAAACCGGTGAGTTTACTTGCTAAACCTTGCTTAAGATGTTAATTATGCTTAAGGGGTGTTTAGATTAAGCTAAGTATGGTTAGGCGGTTAGATTAGTTTAGTTATTTGTTAATTAGATTAAGGGATGTGATTAGTTTAGTGGATAATTAATTAAGGCTAAGTAGATGATTAGATTAGTGTAATCTTGATTAGGCCTTAATTAATTATTTTAGATTAATCAATTATTTTGAATTTATAAGTATTCTTTAATTATTTTATATTAATATAATATTATATTATTTATTTAATTTTCGAAATAAATTTAATTATTTATTATTTTCTCGAAATTAGATGGGGATGGCCGATGACCGGAATTTCGTGCTAATCGCCGTGGTGCGGTTAGTTTGTACAAATTGATTGTTGAATGGTGTAATTGTGTGATGATTGTGAAATATAGGTATTTTAAGTGGAAAATACCGAACGTCGGTTTACAACACCAATAATGTGTTTATGGATCATTGAAATTAGTGGGATTTTCAAGAGGGAAAATATTGTATTTTGGCTAAGACCGACCGTGTACCTACACACAATTATTTTTATCGGGTATGATAAAAATGGTGAAATGGTTAGATAATCAGGATGGTATACTATATCAGCCTGCGGACTTAATATGTCAGCTTAGGGTGAGCAGTATACTAGTATATTATATTAGCCTGCGGGCCTTGATATGTCAGCTTTGGGTGAGCAGTATACCTTAGCAGCTTCTGGTGAGCATTATAGTATACTATATCAGTCTAGGGCTCTAATTGGCCAGCTTTGAGTGAGCAGTATACTCTGTTGTCAGCTTATGGTGAGCTATATTTATTATCAGCTTTGGGTGAGCTATACTATCTATCTTTAGCTTAGCGTGAGCAGATCTTGATATGATCGAATTGGATAGATAGTATTGAATGAGTTGACCGAGAGATAGTCTTGTTGACATGAAATCGACTAGTTTGATTGATCGATGAATTGATCAGCTTGATGATTTGAGTGAGTGAAGTGATTTGGTTGAATATGCAAATTGTACTAACTTGCAAGAAGGAACAGAGGCAAACGTAAGACTTCTAACTCGTGTTTGTGCTTAGGTAGCCCTTGGGACGTATTTTTTTCCTAATAGGGATTTAGGGGGTGAACTTGCTGAGACATTGTCTCACCCCGTCATGGGCTCAATTTTCAGGTTCGTAGGTGGAGGACCAAAGCCCCGAGTCCGTGGAGGTGGAGTTTGAAGGATCGGCGTTTGTGTCCAACGAGTAGGTCGTAGGACAGCTTTCTTTTGAGAGTTGATCTTTTGTAAACTATTGACCAGACTCATTTTGTAGCTAAACCCCATTGTTTATAAAAGTTGGCTTTTGTGAAATGTTGTCCTGCTTTCCTATACCATATTGTTTGTTGTCTAGGGATTATTTATTCACTTCCGCATACACATTAAAATGAAAGGATTGGTGACGCATCCTGGGACATCGCTATTTAATCGACCATTGAGGGATGGGCACGTGCTCGGAGAATCGGGGCGTGACAGATAGCATGCATGTAGTTCAGGTTTAGTTTGGGTTTAGGTAGATTAAACTCTTAGGAAAGAAACAAAAATTCGATTGAGGATTGTTTTGGAAAGGAGGCCATGACAGCTTGTTTAGGTTATTCAGGGTCGGCTTTTCTTTGCTTTTAGGCTCTTACGTGTTTGAATGGACCAAGTACAAACAAGACATACTTATAGAGAAAAAAAATTCGAGACCATGGAGTAAAGAACCAAGTCAATAACATTGGGGATATTCCTTCCCCGTTGCTTGGGTATTCAATTCATCTGTAAAAGGGTTGTCTCGGTGCCCTACGTCGGATAAAATTATCCAATCTGTCTTAAATTTATTGTTTGGATGATGATATGATTATAATTTTTTTTTTTTCAATTTTGTTAATATAATCTTAAAATTTTTGTCTGAAATTCCAATGTAATTATTCCGGTCAATTTTCGCTAGAAATCATTGAAGTGATAGTCTAATTTGCTGGTTATTCTATGTGACACACCATCACATCAATGATTTTCAGATAAAATTAATCAAAATGACTATATTGAAATTTGTGTAAATGTTGAGGACTAAATTGGTAAAATTAAGAAGTTTAGGATGGAATTGATATCCACGAAATAGATTTAAGATTAATTGGACAATTTCCTTTCGGATAGGACCTCAAGAAGCCATGTTAGGTGATATATGAAATAACACTCCCACCTCTTGTTTATCAATTATCTCGACCTAACGTGGGAATATTTTAAATTTATATTATTATTTTATAATATTATCATGGTTGTGGAATTGAGAGCCAGACAATTGGACTTTCAAGTGGGAATTGAAAGGTGACGAGTGGATATATGGAGTTGTTTTATCAAGTCTTCCTCAAATGATTCAGTCTACCGACCCTCTCGCTTTGAATATGCGAATGGACTTATCGATTAACAATGTTTAACTAAGAATAATATACTTATTGGTCCATACAACTCACATCACAAATTGTTTTATTATTTTGCAAAGACTTATTGATCATTATGGAGAAATAGATTGCGATGTAATAATGGTCAACAAAGCGGAGAAACTAAACTAACGTAACTACTTTGCCTGGAAAAAAGCATTATTCTTTGATGAAATTCTAGAAATGCGTCAAGAAAGTCCTTTTCTAGATGTTTCTTTATCGTGGATAACTCCTTGATGTTTGGAGCCATATTGGCTAAACCGTCAAGAACGTTTACTTTTGCGAAGTTGAATGATGTAATATAGAGAAAATTATTTCCGCTTGTGAAACACGGCACATCAAAGTGTTAGACCGATTCTCATACATTTGCAACTTGCCGTCAATGGTAGGGAAAAATGCAAGTAAAAATACTACCTATTCAAATCAGTTAAAAATACGGAATTTTAATTTAGTGCTCTTTTTCCTCAATCTCTAATAAAGAGAAAATTATGTTTGGCCATTCTTCGGTTGGTGTTGCATACATGTATATAATCTCTAATTAAACTTAACTTCAATAAGCATGCGAAAATCTAACTTAAACAAGCGCTAGCCTACTGGCCTCAACACCAACTCCCCTCCATCTTTGTCTCCCTTGCCTTTGCATGTCTCCACCACCTTGTTGCCCCATTGCAACTACTAAGTCGCTGTCCTCTACAGGCTTTGATGCTCATCTTTGTTGCAAAGCCAATCACCATGTTGACCCATCTCTCTCTCTCTCTCTCTCTCTCTCTCTCTCTCTC
The DNA here is from genome assembly GCA_016097545.1 of Eucalyptus victrix. NCBI lineage: Eukaryota > Viridiplantae > Streptophyta > Magnoliopsida > Myrtales > Myrtaceae > Eucalyptus > Eucalyptus victrix. The sequence continues at coordinate 35,180,695 of CM027837.1, forward strand.
TCTGTGACATCCTGAATTTCAGGTCCTGTTTTCAATTGAATGAGTCAGGCTTTTCATCGACACGCCTATAGTTTTTTTCTCTAAGCTGATCACTTACGAGATAACTAGTCTATCTGGTGAAGCTGTTAAAGGATTTTAATGCAATAGACTTGAGAATTCAACTAGAAAACGACTGCTCAACCGTGCTAATCTGCAAGGGTCATTACGGCACCGTCAAAATTGATCAGAGACCGGAGATAGGTCAATTTGACAGAGGTATATGATTAGTGTGTGGGTGATTATACCTGATCACAAAATTATTATCGATCAGCACTAGATCGATTTTTCTGTCTTTTCTGTACCCTATGTCCATATTTGAAACCTCAAGATTTTCATAACAACCGAAAGTCGCCAATATGTCGAAGATGCACAATGTGACTTGAAAATAACCAACCACGTGTCAATTGCACTAAAAATTCCTAAAAGCTACCCAGTAGGTTAGGTCCCACTAAAATCGCGCCATATTTAAATGAACCGCAAATTTAAACCCGATTTAATAAATTGAAAGTTCTGTAATGTCACGAGTCATTTTAGGAACATCGACTCATCTTCCAAAGATTTTTCTGCAAATCGAGATTTTCGGCAAAAAATCAAAGTAAGGTTATTTTGGACTGAAAAATTTGTAGGCCTGTTTTTGGTAGCATTTTTGGGATTCAAGTTGGTTCAATTAATAAGGAAAAATGTGGAATTAAGTGTGGACACCTTGGCTGAATTTATAGGCTTTGATTTGAGCTCAATTGAGTAAGAATTGAATGAATTGAAGAGGCAAATGTACAAAATTCATAGCAAAGGGGGGAGCAACATTTTGGACACTTTGGGAAGCTTGTTGGTGAAGCTTAGGAGTGGATAATGTCTGAGGAAGAAGGCTGATGGATGGTGGGGGCTTGTGAGTTGTGAGATGGACAAGTGTTGAAGGCTTGGAAGCCTTAAGGAACCCCCTCTCTTCAGCAGCCTTCTTCTTCCTCTTCCTCCCACCTTTCTCCATGGTTGGCACTTTTGAAGCTCCAAAAATCATAGAGAAACCGAGCAGCTCCCTCCCCCTTGCCGTTGCACGCTCGTCGATGCTCGCCCATCGCTGTTGCTTGCCCGTCGCATGCCCGAGCTCCCACGCTAGCCCATCCACTAGTCCCACACCGTCTCGCCTCCTGTCACGCCGAGCCACCATCCCTCGAGTCCCCTAGCCATCGTTGTGATAGCCAAAGCTCGTCTCATTGCCGTCCAGCCGCCGGAAGCCCCACCTGGTCCCCGTTGCAGCTCGTCATCGCTGCCTGGCCTGTTTCAGCCCCAACCAACCGCTCAAGTAGCTCCTTCGGCCAGCAAGCAAAAGCCGAAGATCTCAGCCAGTTGAGACTTCGAGAGGCTTTTCCGGGTCCGTCCGGACCTCGCTTGGTGTTGCCATAAGATTGTTTATCTCCTGCCTTCGCGTCACCGTCGCCGTGAACTCATCGGAACGCTAAACCGGTGAGTTTACTCACTAAGCCTTGCTTATAAGGTTAATTATGCTTAAGTGTTGATTAGATTAGGTTAAGTATGGTTTATGTGGTTAGATTAGTTTAGTAGAAGTTAATTAGATTATGTGGTTTAATTAGTTTAGTATGTAGTTAATTAAGTCTAATTAGGCAATTAGATTAGTGTAAGCTTAATTAGGCATTTAATTAATTATTTTACATTATTTAATTATTTCAAAATTATTTAATTAATATATATTTATTTAATTATTTACGAAATTTATTTAATTATTTAATATTTTCTAGAAAAAATATCGGGATAGTTGGTCATTAGAATTTCATGTTGATTGTTGTGGTGTGATCAAATTATGCAATTGATTGTTGGATTGTGCAATTGAGTGATGATTGTGAAATTTATGGTATTTAATCAGAAAATACCGGGTGTTGGGTTTTGACACCGAAAATGGTTTTTAAATACTATATCAAATAATAGGATTTTAAAAGGAAAGATATCAATTTTTCTGATTCGATTTGAACGTGTATCCACACACAACTATTTTATCGGATGTTTTTAATACGAAGAAAATAGGCCAAGCGCATTATCTTAATTGAGGCTTGTGAGTGTAAAGCACAATGTCCTTGGCCAGAATTGATTGATCGTGTGTTGGTTAAGAGAACCCGTCCCCCAATGTGCGTCGAGTGGAGGTTGCCCCTATATGGGATGCCCTTAGACAACAAACGCCGACCACAGTAAATTCTGGACCGAAGCTCCTTTGGGAATGCCGCCCCCGATATGCGTCGGGGATGTTGCCGTGCTCAATGAGGTGAGACAATGCCTGGTTACGCCAGTAGACCACCGAACATGGAGTAAGTCGTGCCCTGAGGGCCAAGATTAATAATTGGAACGCATGATTGCGCCTGATTATGAAATGAAACTGTATGGCATGGTATGGGACGTGTCATAATGGTTTGGCCTCATAATTGGGACCCCTATAATTAATTGAGTTGAGTGAGGCATTTCAGTTGTTGTGTGCATTTGTGATATACATTGTGTATATGAACTGTGCTGATGTGCAAGAGTGAACTGAGGCAAGGTAAGTTCTCTGTATCGTGTGGCTAGGCCATCCCCGAGTGTATTTCCTTCCTGCTAAAGGTTTAGGAGGTGAACTTGTTAAGACGTTGTCTCACCCCGTCGTGGGCTCAACCTTTTCAGGTCCTTAGATGGCAGTTTCTCCAAAACGTTTTGGTCGGCCTATGAGGGTTACCGAGCGGGTTTTTAACTACCTTGATCCCGGAAGCCACTGGGTTTATAAACTTGTGGTGACCACCGTCTGGGTCGAAGAGGACCTATCTCATAGGGTACCTCATCGATTCAGAGTGTGGTTTCGCTACGAACCCAATGGATTCAGGGTGGGTCCCCTCCGGGGTTTTGAAATCCCTGCTGTGATAGTAGATGCCACTCTAGGTGAGAGTGCAGCCGACCCTCCTGATGGTGTGGTGGAGGACCCGATGTGTGACATCCTAAATTTCTGATTCTGTTTAAAATTAAATAAGTCGGGTTTTTCATTGACGTGCCTTTAGTTCCATTCTCCGAGCCGATCACTCATGAGATAACTAGTCTATCAGGTGAAGCCGTTAAGGAATCTAAATGCAATAGACTTGAGAATTCGACCATGAATTGACTGCTCGACCGTGCTATTCTACAAGGATCATTACAACACTGTTAGAATCAAACAGAGATCAAAGATAGGTCGATTCGACTGAGATTAGAGTGTGGGTGATTCCACCTGATTTCAATATTTTCATCAATCGGCACTAGACCGATTTTTCTGTCGCTTTGGGTACCCTGTGTCCGTATTTGAAACCTCGAGATTTTCACAACCAAGAGTCGCTAATGTGTCTAAGAATTATGACGTGGCTTGAAAATAATCAACCACGGGTCAATTGCACTAGAAATTCCTAAAAGCTACTCGGTAGATGAGGAAGTGCTAAAATCACGCAAGATTGAAATTAACCATGAATTTAAACCCGATTTCAGAAATTGAAAGTTCTGTTATATCACAATTCATTTTAGAAACGTCAATTCATCTTCAAAAGATTTTTTTGCAAACCGAGATTTTTGGCGGAAAAGCAAAGTAAGACCGTTTTTGATCGAGAAAGTCAGAGTGCCATTTTTGATCGCATATTTGGCCGTCAAGTTGGATCAATTGACGGGAAAAAATCATAAGAGGGACAATGACACCTTGGCTGAATTGTTTGAGCCTCAATTGAATTGATTTAAGTGAGAATTGAATGGAATTGAAGGGGAATTGATGTACAAATGTCCAAATTCATAGCCCCCATGGTGCACAACTTGTTGGACCATTTGGCAAGCTTCTTGGGGAAGCTAAGGAGAGGAAAATGGATGAGGATAGAGCTGATGGCTGGTGGGGCAGCCACTTGAGTGAAATAGCCAAGTGTTCAATGCTAGAGAAGCCAATTGGGGTCCCCCCCTCTTCAGCAGCCATCTTCTTCCTCTATCCCCCTCCTTTCTCCATTGTTGTTGTCCATTTTGAGCTCCAAAGAGCCAGAGAAACCGTAGCTCCCTTCCCCCTTACCGTCGAGCAGCCGCAAAGCCATCGCCTGACCTCTTTTCCCCCTCTGTTTTCACTTCATCCAATTTCTGCTCCAGCTGAACTTTCTCCAAAAACCCGATTTAAAAGTTGTCTTCTCGTGTGAATTAGCCTCCGTGCCACCCACCATCGTCTTCAACATATCCAAATCGTACGGGAGCACTCGCCCTTTGCCAAAAGGAGTCACCGGCCGACCCGCACGCTGGCGAGAAGAAACGACTCACCGAACCACTTGGAACCTTGCCTGAGTGCACTGTTTCGCCTTTGCTGCAATTTTCCTCCCATTCCAACCCTTCCTCTGCTTATACCAACCACTAAGAAGTCCCCCTTGATCCCAATGAGCCGCTGGTTGCCGGCCACCCGCTCGCCGGAGCTCCGATCAACCTGCCTCCTTGCCGTTCAACCTTGGTTCTCCTCGATCCAGCAAGCAGAACAAAGCAGAAGCTAGCAAGGGTCTTGAAGCTTCGTGGCCCATTTTCGAGCCCTTCTCAGCCTCCGTTGGTGTCACCACTAGGAGGATTGTCAGCCGCCTCCGCGTTGCCATCGTCGTCGCCATGGACTCACCGGAATGCAAAACCAGTGAGTTTACTCTCTAAACTCTGCTCAGGGAATTAATTATGCTTAAGGAGTGTCTAGATTAGGCTAAGCATTTTTTGTCGGTCCTACTCTAATCCTACTCTAACACTCACTTTCAGACTTTTGCCCTGCCTCCTTGCAGAGCATGGGAGTCGAAACCCACTCCTGAAATGAAATCATCCCCACCCCAATCCCCCCTAAGAATGTGGGGATTTAAACTCCCCACCTCCCCCTTCCAAGTAGGAAGGGTGGCCACTGGGGTGAACCCCCAGTGGTTAGGCTAAGCATGTTTAGGTGGCTAGATTAGCTTAGTTAAATGTTGATTAGATTAAGGGATGTGATTAGTTTAGTGAATAATTAATTAAGGCTAATTAGATTATTAGATTAGTATAATCTTGATTGGGTCCTTAATTAATTATTTCAAAATTATAAATATTATTTTATTAAATTATATTAATATAATATATTATTTATTTATTTAATTTTCTGAATTTATTTAATTATTTAATTATTTAATATTACCGAAAATTACGCCGGGATAGTCGATCGTTAGAATTTCACACTAATCGCAGCAATGTGGTTAGTTTGTGCAAATTGATTGTTAAATGGTACAATTGTGTGATGTTGGTGAAATTTTGGTATTTAACTTGAAAATGTCGGGTGTCAGGTTGTGACACCGAATGTGGTTTTTAAGTACTATAGCAGCTTGTGTGAGTATTGTTGAATTGACAACTTGTGTGAGCTAAGGATCAATCAGCTTGTGTGAGCATTAATAGACATCAGCTTGGGTGAGCAACAAATTGTCAGCTTGTGTGAGCTTAGATAAAAGTCATCTTGTGTGAGCATTGTTAGAAGTCAGCTTGTGTGAGTAGTGATTGATTGATTGATTGAGTTGATTGAATGGATGGACCGATGTGTGTCGGTAGTGCATGCTTGTGCGAGCAATGATTGAATATGAATAGTACTGACGTGCAGGAAGGACTAAGGCAAGGTAAGTCCTCTGCCTTGTGTGCATAGACTGCCTCTAAGCGTATTTCCTTCCTAGTCGAAGTTTAGGGGGTGAACTTGCTGAGACATTGTCTCACCTCATTGTGGGCTCAACATTTTCAGGTCCTTAGATGGCGGTCATGGAGGACCCGAAGCCCTGGAGCCTAGGGTGGTGGAGACTGAAGGATCGGTGGATGTGTCTGACTAGTTAGTCCTATGACAGTTCCCCTTTTTGTTGAGTTGGTCTTTTTGTTGACAGCCCGATGTTGTCTATATAAATCTATGTGTCTATAAAAGGCTTGTTATGGTTGTGATTTGTTGCCTGCTTTTCTATCCCAAGCTTTTATTGTCAGGGGTATTATTTCGCTTCCGCATGCATCATAAAATGAATGGGTCAGCGACGCGTCTTGGGACATAGCATATTTATCGACCACCGAGGGATGGGCACGCGCTCGGAGGATCGGGGCATGGCATCTCGGTTTAAGTGGTATTAGAGCGAGTATGTAAATGGAGTGATAAGGTGCGATAGGTTCTTGGGATAGTTAGTAGGAATGACCTCTACTTCATGCCGGTACATGTGATTGTTAGCTATGTGGTAAATTGTTTTGTGAGATCACTCAAATTCTAATCTAGTGTTGGAACTGGAAAATAGGTATCTCTAAAGATCCTGTAGATGAGTGATCAAGAGTAGAGGACTCCTAGGAAGAGGACTATGAGTCCAGTGACTCGGGGTAGAACGCCAACTAAGGTCGGTACCCGATGTGGCTGTGGTAGAGCGCAGGCTAAGGCCAATGCTAGTGGAGTAGCACCGCCTCTTATTGGTACTAGGGTAATAGCCCCTGAAGATCCAATGTTTGTTGGGATCATGCAAGCGCTCGAGATGCTAGGAAATAGGATGGATTAGAAAGCTCATATTCAAGCTGCCAATGCCGTCGCTTCAGCCACCACTACCACAGCTGCCGCTAATGCCACTACGGATGCTGCTACTGCTGCTACTGTCGTTGCCGCTGCTATCGCGCTTGTAGCCGCATCTGCTGAGGTTCCACCAAGGAACGTGGTTGCTGGGAGACCAATTCATAAGCTGTTGGAATAGTTTCTGAAGCTGAACCCACCGATGTTCACTGGAGCAGGAGACCCCGAAGCTGCAGCTCTATGGATCCAAGGCTTGGAGAAGGCCTTTGCACAGCTAATGTGCACTGAGACGAAGGTAGTTCTTGCAACCTACCAATTGCAGGGTAACACTAATACTTGGTGGAAAGCCACCAGAGGCATGGTATTCCTTGAAGGTGTAGTCTAAGAGTGGAGTGCCTTTGTCGAAGTCTTCAACAACAAATACTTCTTTGACAGTGCCAGAGAACTGAAGATGGTAGAATTCCAGCACCTTCACCAAGTTTCAATGACTGTAGATCAGTATGAGGCGAAGTTTGCAGAATTATCGCAATATGCTCTTAAACTAGTCGAGAATTCGGTAAACCGAGCTAGAGATTTAGAGATGGGCTCAGACCGGAAGTGAGAAGCTTGCTGGTGCCATTTAATTTGAAAGACTACAATGACCTATATGAACGGGCCCAGCTAATAGAGAGAGACCAGAACGAATGAGCTGCCGCATCTGGGTTGTGGTTTGGTTCTAACAGAGATGGGAATCAATTTGGGAAGAAACTAATGACCGAAGAAAGATATCCTATTCCGCCCAATAGGAATGGTGGAGTTGGTAAGTCAGGGCCGAATCAGAATGGCATGTGTCACCTGTGTGGAAGGTGACATGGAGCAGTCCCATGCCATTTCAATATGGGTTCTTGTTTTAAGTGTGGCCAACAAGGTCACCGAGCCAGAGATTGTCCCAGAAAGTAGATGGGACAACAGCAGTTACCGCCGCCACCGTCGGTGCGTCAGAATCGAGGATTTATGCCACATAATGCATAGCAGGGTGGACTGAACAAACCTCCAGCTCAGGGAAGGACGTATGCTATCACGAGGGGACAAGCTGAGGATGCCCTTAATGTAATTACAGGTACGGTCTTGTTGAATAACCATGCTGCATATGCTTTATTTGACCCTGGCGCTATTCATTCCTTTCTAGTTGAGCAATTTGTTAAGCTGGTAGGATTAAGTCCTGAGTTATTGGAGTCAGTAGTTAGCATATCTACACTATTAAAGGACAAGATGCTAGCTGCATTGGGTTGTTCTGGTTGCAAGTTAGTGATTGCTGAGCGAGAGGGGATGATAGATTTGTTAGTCCTAGCCATGTATGATTTTGATGTGATAATTGGCATGGACTGGCTCACCAAGCAACAAGCTAAGATGGACTACTATCGTAAATCGATTAAGTTTAACCCATTAGGGGGTGAGAGTTTCAAGTTTGTTAGGAATCGAGGAGGATCCTCGATTACCCTGATCTTGTTGCTTGAAGCAACCTGTTTGTTAGACGGGGGTCACCAAGGTTACTTGGCAACTGTCGTGGATACGACAGTTGAGGAGCTGAAGATCGAAGATATCTCAGTGGTTCAAGAATTTCCAGATGTATTCCTGCAGGAATTGCCAGGCCTGCAGCCAAAGAGAGAGATTGAGTTCGTGATCGAGTTAGCACCCGGGACAGAGCCAATCTCTAAGGCTCCTTACCGAATGGCTTTATCTGAGTTGAAAGAATTGAAGGTGCAAATGCAAGAGTTGTTGGATAAGGAATTCATACACCCTAGTGCATCACCTTAGTGAACACCAGTTCTATTTGTGAAGAAGAAGGATGGTTCGTTGTGTTTGCACATCAACTACCGTCAACTCAATCAGGTGATGATCAAAAACAAGTATCCACTTCCGAGGATCGACGACTTGTTTGACCAACTACAAGGAGCGTCGATATTTTCTAAGATTGACCTGAGGATGGGATATCATCAGCTGAGGATCAAGAAGGAGAACATATCAAAGTCAGCATTTCATACTCAATACGGCCATTATGAGTTCATTGTAATGCCGTTTGGTTTGACGAACGTCCCAGTTGCTTTTATGGATTTGATGAACCGAGTCTTCAAGGAGTATCTGGATCAGTTTGTGATCGTGTTCATCGATGATATTCTGGTGTATTCGAGAAGTCCTGAGAAGCATGAAAGGCACTTAAGGATAGTGCTTGAGACTTTACGAAGTCATGAGCTGTACACCAAGTTTAGTAAGTGCGAGTTTTGGTTAACTCGTGTGGCATTCCTAGGTCACGTTATTTCAGGCGAAGGAATCTCCGTGGACCCCACCAAGATCAAAGCAATTATCAACTGGCCAAGACCGACGACAATGACCGAGATCATAAGTTTTATGGGTGTTGCAGGGTATTACAGAAGGTTAGTAGAAGGGTTTTCATCGCAAGCGTCGCCTTTGACTCGACTACTGAAGAAAGAAGAGAAGTTTGTGTGCATGGACAAATGCGAGTGTAGTTTCCAAGAGCTTAAGCAGAGGCTGACTATCGCACCCGTGCTGACCATACCATCTGGACTTGGAGGATACGAGATCTACAGTGATACGTCATTTAGAGGACTAGATTGCATGTTGATGCAACATGGCAAGGTTGTTGCATACGTGTCTCGTCAGTTGAGACCTCATGAGCTGAATTATCCGACGCCTGACTTAGAACTCGCAACAATCATTTTTACTCTGAAGATTTGAAGACATTATTTGTGCGGAGAAAAATTCCAGGAGAAAAATTCCAAATCTTCATTGACTATCAGAGTCTCAAATATCTATTCTCTCAGAAGGAGTTGAATATGAAACAGCGTCGCTAGATGAAACTCCTGAAGGACTATGACTGTGATATCTTGTATCACCATGGAAAGGCGAATAAGGTCGTCAATGCGCTGAGTCGGAAGTCTTTAGTTGCGCATATGATGATCAAGGAATAGACTTTACTTGAGAAGGCTCGAGATTTGGTTTTCAAATTTGAGGTGGGCCACCTTTCGAATCTTATGGCCACCCTTAGAATTAAGCCGGAAGTGCAGATAAGGATTAAGACGCTTCAGTGGACAGATCCAGAGATTTAGAAGATCCTGCAAGAGAATCAAGAAAATAAGAATGCTGACTTTCAGATTTCTGAAAATGGAACACTGAGGTTCCAAGAATGATTGTGTGTACCTAATGATACAGCAATTAAGGAAGAAATCTTATCAGAAACTCATCGTAGTAGTTACAGCATTCATCCTGATAGTACGAAAATGTATCAGAATCTACGTCAACACTATTGGTGGTGTGGTATGAAGGCCAACATTGCCAAGCATGCAGCTAAGTGTCTGACGTGTCAGCAAGTGAAGGCACAACATTGTAAGCCGAGAGGACTTCTGCAACCTCTCAAGATTCCTGAGTGAAAATGAGAGCACATCACAATGGATTTTGTGACAAGATTACCAAGGAGTCAGAGGGGTAATGATTCTATTTGGGTAGTGGTTGGCAGACTAACGAAGTCGGCTCACTTCATCGCAGTACGGAAGGACCTTGATTTGGACAGGCATGCAAAGTTGTATGTGCCTCAAATAGTTCGTCTGCATGGAGTGCCGGTGACGATTACATCTAACCGAGACCCGAGATTCACAGCTGCCTTCTGGAAGAACTTGCAGACTGCCTTAGGAACGAAGTTGTAATACAGTACGGCCTATCATCCTCGAACGGATGGCCAATCTGAGAGGACAATTCAAACCCTCGAAGACATGCTGCGAGCTTGCATATTGGATTTCAAGGGAAGCTGGGAGGAACAGCTTCATCTTGTCGAGTTTGCCTACAACAACAGCTATCAGTAGAGCATTCAGATGGCTCCTTTTCAAGCATTGTATGGCAGAGCATGCAGAACGCCAGTGTGTTGGGATGAGATCGAAGAACAAAAGATCACAAGCCTAGAGTTAATCCAGCAGTCAGTGGATGTAGTGACCGTCATCGAGACAAATTAAAAACTGCTCAGAGTCGCTAGAAAAGCTACGCAGATAAGTGTCGAAGGCCATTGGAATTCCAAGTTGGTGATCATGTTTTTTTGAAAGTGTCACCAATGAGGAGTACTTCATGCTTTGGTAAGAAGGGAAAGCTGATTCCAAGGTACGTAGGTCCCTTTGAGATTCTAGAAAGAATCGCGATCTTAGTGTATTGTCTTGCATTACTGCTGAAGTTGGCACAAGTGCATGATGTCTTTCATGTGTCAATGTTGAGGAAGTATGAGCCTGACCCGACCCACGTGCTAAATTTTGAAGAATCGGACGTGGACGACAGAATGTCGTACATGGAAAGCCCGGTTCAGATTGTGGATCGAAAAGAACAGGTTCTGCGTACCAAGACCATCCCATTGGTCAAAGTGGTCTAGCAACACCACGGCATTGAAGGAGCAACTGGGAAAGTGAAGAATTGATGAGATGACAATACCCTCACCTTTTTGTTTAAAGATTGTAATGGTTTAAATTTCGAGGACGAAATTTTTATAAGAGGGGAAGAGTTTTGACATCCCAAATTTCTGATTCTGTTTAAAATTAAATAAGTCAGGCTTTTCATTGACGTGCCTTTAGTTCCATTCTCCGAGCTGATCACTCACGAGATAACTAGTCTATCATGTGAAGCCGTTAAGGAATCTACACGCAATAGACTTGAGAATTTGACCATGAATCGGCTGTTCGATCATGCTAGTCTGCAAGGATCATTACGACACTGTTAGAATCAAATAGAGATCAGAGATAGGTCAATTCGACTGAAATATGTGATTAGAGTCTGGCTGGTTCCACCTGATTTCAATACTCTCGTCGATCAGCACTAGACCAACTTTTCTGTCGTTTTGGTTATCTTGTGTCCATATTTGAAACCTTGAGATTTTCACAATAACCGAGAGTCGCCAATGTGTCGAAGAATTATGACGTGGCTTGAAAATAATCAACCATGAGTCAATTGCACTGAAAATTCCTAAAACCTACCTGGTACATTAGGACGTGCTAAAATCGCGTCAGATTGAAATTAACCGTGAATTTAAACCCAATTTCAGAAATTGAAAGTTATGTCACGTCACTATTCATTTTAGAAACGTCGACTCATTTTCAGAAGATTTTTTGCAAATCGAGATTTTTAGCGAGAAAAGCAAAGTAAGGCCATTTTTATCGGGAAAGTCGGAGGGCCATTTTTTATCGCATCTTTGGCCATCAAGTTGGATCAATGGCGGGGAAAAATCATAAGAGGGATAAGCACACCTTAGCTGAATTGTTTGAGCCTCAATTGAATTGATTTGAGTAAGAATTAAATGGAATTGATGTACAAATGTCCAAATTCTGTGCCCCTATGGTGCACAACTTGTTGGACCATTTGGCAAGCTTCTTGAGGAAGCTAAGGAGAGGAAAATGGCTAAGGATGGAGCTGATGGCTGGTGGGGCAGCCACTTGAGTGAAATAGCCAAGTGTTCAAGGCTGGAGAAGCCAATTGGGGTCCCCCCCTCTTCAACAGTCATCTTCTTCCTCTATCCCCCTCCTTTCTCTATTGTTGTTGTCCATTTTGAGATCCAAAGAACCAGAGAAACCGTAGCTCCCTTCCCCCTTGCCGTCGAGCAGCCGCAAAGCCATTGCTGGACCTCTTTTCCCCCTCTGTTTTCACTTCTTCCAATTTCTGCTTTAGCTGACATTTCTCCAAAAACCCAAGTTAAAAGTTGTCTTCCCGTGTGAATTAGCCATCGTGCCACCCACCATCATCTTCAGCACATCCAAACCGTATGGGAGCACTCACCGTTCGCCGGAAGGAGTCGCCGGCCAACCCGCACGCCAGTGAGAAGAAACGGCTCGCCGGACTACCTGAAACCCTGCCCGAGTGCACTGTTTCGCCTTTGCTGTGATTTTCCTCCAATTCTGACCCTTCCTCCGCCCATACCAACCACCAGCAAGTCCCCCTCAACCCCCAAGAGCCGCCGGTTGCTGGCCACCCGCTTGCCGGAGCTCCAATCAACCCACCTCCTTGCCGTTCAGCCTTGGGTCTCCTCGGTCCAGCAAGCAGAATAGAAGCAGAAGCTAGCAAGGGTCTTGAAGCTTCATGGCCCATTTCCGAGCCCTTCCCGGCCATCGTTGGTGTCACCGCTAGGAGCATTGTCGGCCGCCTCCGTGTCACCGTCGCTGTGGACTCACTAGAACGTAAAATCTGTGAGTTTACTCTCTAAACTCTACTTAGGGAGTTAATTATACTTTAAGGGGTGTTTAGATTAGGCTAAGCATGTTTAGGTGGTTAGATTAGCTTAGTTAAATGATGATTAGATTAAGGTATGTAATTAATTTAGTGAATAATTAATTAAGGCTAATTAGATTATTAGATCGTGTAATTGGTCCTTAATTAATTATTTTGAATTAATTAATTATTTCGAAACTATAAATATTATTTTATGAAATTATATTAATATAATATATTATTTATTTATTTAATTTTCTGAATTTATTTAATTATTTAATTAATTAATATTTCCGAAAATTACGCCGAGATGGCTCGGTCATTAGAATTTCACTAAGCGATCCTTGATAGTGTGGTTAGTTTGTGCAAATTGATTGTTAAATGGTACAATTGTGTGATGTTGGTGAAGTTTTGGTATTTAACTTGAAAATACTGGGTGTCAGGTTGTGACACTGGATATGGTTTTTAAATACTATAGCAGCTTGTGTGAGTATTATTGAATTGACAACTTGTGTGAGCTAAGGATCAGTCAGCTTGTGTGAGCATTAGTAGGCGCCAACTTGTGTGAGCATTAATAGACATCAGCTTGGGTGAGCAACGAATTGTCAGCTTGTGTGAGCATTGTTAGAAGTCAGCATGTGTGAACATTAGTGTATCTCAGCTTGTGTGAGCAGTGATTGATTGATTGATTGAGTTGATTGAATGGATGGATCGATGTGTGTCGGCAGTGCATGCTTGTGCGAGCAATGATTGAATATGAATAGTATTGACGTGCATGAAGGACTGAGGCAAGGTAAGTCCTCTGCCTTGTGTGCATAGACTGCCTCTAGGCGTATTTCCTTCCTAGTCGGAGTTTAGGGGGTGAACTTGCTGAGACATTGTCTCATCCCGTCGTGGGCTCAACATTTTCAGGTCCTTAGATGGCGGTCGTGGAGGACCTAAAGCCCCGGAGCCTAAGGAGGTGGAGACTGAAGGATCGGTGGACATGTCCGACTAGTTACTCCTAAGACAGTTCCCATTTTTGTTGAGCCGATCTTTTCATAGACAACCCAATGTTGTATATATAAACCTATGTGTTTATAAAAGGTTTGTTGTGATTATGATTTATTGCCTGCTTTTCTATCCCAAGCTTTTATTGTCAAGGGTATTGTTTCGCTTCTGTATGCGTCATAAAATGAATGGGTCGACGACGCATCTTGGGATGTCGCATATTTATCGACCACTAAGAGATGGGCACACGCTCGGAGGATCGGGGCATGACACAATGCCCCTGGAGCCTGTGGAGACCGAAGAATCAGTGAACGTGTCTGATTAGTGGTCATAGGACAGTTACTTTTTCAAAGCCGATCTTTTGTAGACCTTGTTTGTAAACTCAGCTTGTTTATAAATGTGTTTGGTTTAATGTGATTCTCTTGCTTTCCTATCCAATGCTATTTGTTGTCAGGGGTGTTTAATTCGTTTCTGCATGTGCATTAAAATAAATGGGTCAGCGACGTGTCTTGAGACGTCACAAATTTTTATTGACCACCGAGGGATGGGCACGCGCTTGAGGTTCGGGGCATGACTCTCTCTCTCTCTCTCTCTCTCTCTCTCTCTCTCTCTCTCTCTCTCACTCTCTAAGCCACCGAGCCACCATGCCCTTATATCTAGGTCGACCTAGATGTGGTGCACTTTAAGGACTAGGTCATCAAATTGAGATACATATAAGGTCATCAACGTCAGAGATAACAGGGATCAGTCCTCCTGACCTAGCCACCATAACCTTATATATCTAGGTCGACCAAATACATTGCGACTTTGGTGACTTTGTTGGGATTTGTTTCAATAAATAAGAATAAGTGCATAGGTAAATATGAATAAAAAAAATGATTCGTAGCAGAATTTAAAACACTCATGCACATATTTCCAAAGTATTGTTCATTCATTTTAATAAAAGCATGTAGAAATGAGAAGGAGGCTAATCACATTACTTTTAGTCCTTGCTCAAAAATTTTGGTTCCGACATTCTTCAAATTCTGACCACGAACTTTTGATGTCCTCACAGCGTCGGTTCCAACGTTATTCAGATTCTGACTATGAATGCTTGATCTTCTGGTGACGCTGACTCTGATGTTCTTGAAATCCTGACCACGAACGTTTGATGTCTTCTAGTAATACTGATTCTAACGTTCTTCAGATCCAGACCACAAACATCTGATCTCTTTGTAATGCAAGTGATGTCACACCCCGAACCTCGAGCATGCGCATATCCCTCGGTGGTTGATGAAATTGCAACGTCCCAGGACACGTCGCCGATCCATTCATTTTATTGCACATGCAAAAGCGAATAAACAAATCCCCAGATAACACAAATATAGGATAGAAAAGTAGGATACAAATTTTCACAAAACACTTTTTACAAACACACTAGGTTTATATACAAAAGTCTACAAAAAATTCGGCTCTCAAAAAGAAGCTGTCCTACGACCTACTAGTTGAACACATTCGCCGATCCATTGGACTCCACCTACATAGGTTCCGAGGGCTTCAGGTCCTCCACAACTCCATTAGGTGGGTCAGTTGCACCCTCGCTTGGAGCGGCGTTGACCTCAACGGCGGGGATATCAAAACCCTGAAGGGGACCCACCCTATACCCATTGAGTCCATGGCGAAACCACACCCTGAATTGATGAGGTACCCTCTGAGGTAGGCCTTCATCGACCCAAACAATGGTCACGAAAAGCTCATAGGCCCAATGACTCTCTAGGATAGAGACGTCTATGCTCCACTCGGTAACCCCCCGAGGCTGACCAAAACGTTCCGAAGGGACTGCCATCTAAGGACCTGAAAAGTTAAGCCCATGATGGGGTGAGACAATGTCTTAGCAAGTCCACTCCTTAAACCCCGGTTAGAAAGAAAATACGCCTAGAAGTAGTCTAACCACACATCAATCAAGACTCACCTCGCCTCAATTCCTTCTTGCACGTTAGTACAATTCATATACTCAATGCATATAATAGATGCACACATCAATTGGAATGTCTCTTTCAATTTCAATCAATCACAGGGGTCCCGATTATAAGGCCAAATCATTATCACACGTCACATACCGTGCCACAATTTTGTCTCATAATCCGAAGTGTTTACCTCAATCAATCACACGTTCCAATTGATTACGGCCCCTTGGGCACGACCTACTCGATGTTCGGCGGTCTTCTGGCGTAGCCAGGTGTCGTCTCACCCCATTAAGCACGGCAACGTCTATACTAAACGGCAATCCCAAAGGAGCATCGGTCCAGAATCTACTGCGACTGATATCCATTGTCCAGGGGCATCCCATATAGGGGCAATGTCCACCCGACGCACATCAGGGACAGGTTCTCTTAACCACCACACGATCATTCAATTCCGGCCAAGGACATTGTGCTTTGCACCCAAATATATCAATTAAGATAATGAACTTGGCCTGTTTTCTTCGTATTAAAAACACCCGGTGAAAATAATCATGCGTGGGTACACGGTCAAATCGAACTAGAAAAATTGATATCCCTCATTTTAAAATCCCACTATTTGATAAAGTATTTAAAAGCATTTTCGGTGTCAAAACCCGACACCCAGTATTTTCTGATCAAATACCAAAATCTCATAATTTTGAAATAAATACTCAAAATGACAATCACCACTCAATTTGCACAAATTAACATTCAATTTCATAAACTAAGCACACCATGCAATCAGCATGAAATTTCGATCACCAACTATCCCAGTATAATTTCCGAAAAATATTAAATAATTAAATAAATAACAAAATTAATTGAATAAATGCAAATAAATCCAATAAATGCAAACTTAGGCCGGAAATGCTAATTTAACCACCTAAACGGGCCTAGAAAATTAATGCACCTATCCACATAAATAGTACAATCTATTTAGCCCTTAATCAATTTATTCTAACCACCTAACAATCATAATTAAGCAATTAAATCACTAATCAAAACTAACTAACCACCTAAGACATACTTAGCCTAATCTAATTACCTACTAAACGTCATTAACTCCCTAAGCAGAGTTTAGCAAGTAAACTCACTGGATTAGTGAATCGGTGAGTCCACGGCGACGGCGACACGGAGGCGGGCGAAACACGAGCCTGCGGCGACACCAAGCGAGGTCCAAATGGGCCTCCCACGAAGCTCACAACTAGGCTGTGAGGCTTAGTTCTGGTCGTGGCTAAAGGAGGCTGAACTGAGTGGCGGCTTGGCTAGAAAAGGCCACAGCGGGGCTAGGCGGCGACGACAAGGGCTCAGGGACAACTACAGTGACTTCCAGCCAGCCGAAGGCAGCTCAATGGACGGCGACGGACACGAGACCAACAGCTTGACCAACAGCTTGGATGTGCGGCTTGGCTCGCAGGCGTGCGGGTTGACGTGTGACGGATGGGCTTTAAGCAGCTCGGCAAGGGCACGGCAACACTCAGACAAGCAGCAAGGGCGGTCGACGGGCTGCAGGGGCTTGGCTGGTTGTTTCTCTGGTTCTTTGAGCTCTCAAATGACACAAAAATGGAGAAAGCAAGCCAGGGGAAGAAGAAGAAGACAGCTGCTGAAGAGGGGGGCCACAAAATATCCTAAACACTCAAGTTTCATGCCCCACCAGCTACTGCCTCATCCTCAGCCATTTTGCTGTACCAAGGCTTCTCCAACAAGCCTCCCAAGGTGGCTGAAATGTTACATCCCTCCAAGGCTACGAATTTTGCAACATTCCCCTCCAATTCCAACTCCAATATTCTCCAAATTAATCCAATTCATGTCCCAAAAATTCAGCCAAGGTGTCCACACTTAGTTCCACATTTTTTTCTTGCCAATTAGTCCAACTTGAAAGCCAAAAGTGCAATAAAAAATGGTTCTCTGATTTTCCGGTCCAAAATAACCCAACTTTGAATTTTTGCCAAAAACTTGGGTTTGCAGAAAAATTTTCGGAGGATGAGTTGACATTCCTAAAATAAATCGTGACATGACAAAACTTTCAATTTTCAAAATCGGGTTCAATTTCACAGTTAATTTCAACCGAACGCGATTTTAGCGTCATGTAACCTACCGGGTAACTTTTAAGAATTTTTAGCGCATTTGACCCGTGGTCAATTATTTTCGAGCCACATTGTACATCTTTGACTCATTGATGACTCTCGGTTGTTGTGAAAATCTCGAGATTCCAAATACGGGCACACGGTACAAAAATGACAAAAAAATCAGTTTAGTGTCGTTCGACGAGAATTTTGCAATTAGGTGGAATCACCCATACTTTAATCACATACCTTAGTTGAATCAACCTATCTCTGGTCTCTGATCAATTTTTAAGTGCCGTATTGACCCTTGCAAATTAGCACGGTCGAGCAATCGATTTTTGGTCGAATTCTCAAGTTTATTGCGTTTAGATTCCTTAACTGCTTCACCTGATAGACTAGTTATCCCGTGAGTGATCAACTTAGGGAAAAGAACTATAGGCGCATCGATGAAAAGCCCAACTCATTCAATCGAAAACAGAATCAAAAAATCAGGCTGTCACAATTCTTCCCCTCTTATAAAAATTTCGTCCTCAAAATTTAAACCATTACAAATCTTTAAACAAAAAGGTGGGGATATTGTTGTCTCATCGAGTCTTCACTTTCCGAGGTTGCTCCTTCTATCCCGTGGTATTACTAGACCACTTTGACTAACGGGATTGTCTTGGTGCGCAGAATCTGTTCCTTGCGGTCCACAATTTAAACCGGTCTCTCTATATACGACACCCTGTCGTCCACGTCTAACTCTTCAAAATTTAGCACGTGGGTCGAGTCAGGCTCATACTTTCTCAACATTGACACGTGGAAGACGTCATGCACTTGCGCTAACCTCGATGGCAATACGAGACGATATGCCAAAGTCCCTATTCTTTCTAGAATCTCAAAGAGACCTACGTATCTCGGGCTCAGTTTTCCCTTTTTACCAAAGCGTGAAGTACCCCTCATTGGTGACACCTTCAGAAAGACGTGCTCAACAACTAGGAATTCCAAAGGTCTTCGACGCTTATCCGCATAGCTTTTCTGACGACTCTGAGCGGTCTTTAATTTTTCCCTAATAACTGCAACTATATCCACTGACTGCTGGACTAACTCTAGGCCTGTTATCTTCCGTTCTCCGACCTCATCCCAACAAACTGGCATTCTGCATGCTCTGTGGCATCCGGGTTTTCGTCAAACCTCGAATAAGTAACAGCTCGTCACGGGTCAATGGGAGTATCGACAGACTATGTCATTAGCACCATTTATGGAAACCCTCTTCATCATTTATATTGTCAGACCTAGACGTCACGTTACGCGAAGATCTTAGGATATACTTTTGTAGTCACGCCTTGGTCGCATCGGGACAATTTGATCATCGCTTAACTTATCGCTTCGTCGAAAGTTTCTTTACATAACGCCACGATTAAGACCCTTATTCACCCGCACGTATACCTTACTAACCAAAACTCCCGTGCACATTTGTCTCAACAACCATGCGCGACCATGCACGGCCATGCATTTACGTAAGAATTTCCTCCACGTCCCTTGTGAAGAGCCCACACACCCCACCTTCCCTTTTCTATTCAGCCGGTCAACCGTGAAGAATTCTTTGGCCATGCAACTTGATCGAGCGTCCCTTCTCCATGCAAGAATTGCAGCCACATGCACGTACATGTGGTGGTCAACTGAAGGAAAATAGTTGACCCCATGAAGACACGTGATTCCCTTTCTCGGTGGCCATCGAAGAAGAAGCTTTGGACAGCTGCATCAACCGTGCCTCCAAGTGGCAGAGAGGGCCACCAAGAACAACCACGTTTTCCCCATCTGTCTTCTCCTTTTACCGCCACCGCACACCCAAGGTGTCGACTAAGGCAGTTAACAAAAGCCAGCAAAGATTTCAACCCTTCTCTCCTTCGGCCAGCACACTGAAGATGTGAACAACGACAGCCACTCACACCCGCCTGTCCTCGCCTCCTCCACCTGTCCATTGCAACTTCAGCCACCTAGAATCCTGCATGCAGTAATTAGATTAATTAAAGAATTGAAAGAGCAAAGTGCTCGTGTGATTGAGAGAAAGGAGAGAGAGGAACCAAGCAAAATAACCAGCGAGCGAGAGAGAGTTTGAGCGAGCAATCTGCGAGAGAGGGCAGCGAAGGAAGAGGGAAAGGAGACCGCCCTCCATCCATGCTCGTGCGAGCTGCCGCCATCGTGTCTTTGCTGCTGTTGAGCCGCATTCGAAGACCCATGAGCTTCCTATTTTGTTGTCGATTGAGCTTAGGAGTGAGGCTAGTAGAAGTTCATTAATCTATGTTATGCATGCTGTGATTATCTAGTGAAGTACAAGTAGACCAGAGAAGGTCCGAATTTGATATTGCATGTTGCATTTGAGACTTACATGTCTTGAAATCTAAGTGTGAGTGAGCTGTGATTGTTGAGTAAGGTGTGATGGTGTGTGCCAAGTGAAGAAAAGGTGATGCATGTTGAGCTATAAAAGCCGAGATGCAAGTATGTGCTTTGTACCGAGTTGTGAAGGATTCTAGGTGAGTGAAAATGTACTATGACCACTCATGGATGCTGTGTATGTGTGTTGAGATGCTACATGATGAATTTGCAATAAAACAAACGGTTTGATTGAGCTGGAAATGAAGAGAAAGGCATTAGATGTTTTCTGTCTTAGAGGAACATGGATAGAAAGTCATTTATATTGTGTCGCTTTAATTTCTAGAGATGAAGATGAGGAATAGAATCATTTTAATTTAGATAACATCCATTAGATTGAGTTTAACTCATAGTTATAGCTATATGAATACAAGAACATGTAGATAGAAGAAATTCTTTTTAAAACAGAAATACTGTTCCGTAGAAAACGGCCTGGCTTTGATGATTCTTCGAATTTTCTATATTTATCTAGATACAATTGGACCTCAAACCCTTAATGAAAGTTGTAGGAAATATCTTTATGAATAACATATCAAAATTGAGAATAAATGGACAAGGTTTGGTCAGCAAAACGATTTTCCTTGTAAATGTTAAATCTGGAAGCTATTACGGAATGTCAGTAAAGAGTATAGCGATTGCTTCTCTCGATATACAATGAATCTGACTTAGTATCCTCCATGAAAATTTTTCCTATAGGTCTTGTTTATAACATATTAAAATTTCATGATTTTCTGAGTTCATTTAGGGGTTATTCCGAAATTGTTACTGAAACTGTGCATTGTGATGTTTGAGCTGTTTTGTTCCGAATTTGCTCAATTTGTCCCAATGTTAAATGCATCTTGAGCTGTTATGTGACATGATGATATTGGCATTCAGGATATCATGCAATATTGAGATTTGATGAAGATTCATGGGACATCTTGTCATTGCATTGAAAAGTGTTTTGGGAAATTAAGATGTTAATTGTTACCGTTGGACCCTCGGGTCAACGATGCCCCGGGAGTTGGGATGCCCAAAGGGTCGAATGAGTCGATGCCCTTTGGATGCCCGGTTGTATTTTGAATACATGCCCGGAGGCTTCCGTGACGCCAGAGATGGGTGCGGAATCCCAGAAGGACGCAAACGTTGGTCCTCTGGGGGGATAAAACCGTTTGAATGATTAAATCTGATGATTATATTAAGTTGAGTGTGGTCTGATTATGGGACTAAATTGTATGGCATGGAATGGGACGTGTCATTATAGTTTGGCCCCATGATCGGGACTTGTGTGACTAGACATGATGCATCTTATTGGTTGGAAATGCACTGGTCATTGCATGGAAGAGTTATATGGTTTGGATGCATACTCATTCATTGATTGCCTATCTTGTCTATCTTGCATGAATCTGCATATTGATGGTACTACGTGATATAGCTTAATGAATCTTTTACTGCTAAGTGGTTGTACTCATCCCATTTGGGGACTAACATTTCAGACTAGATAAGATGCCTCTGCTGTCACCGCCACCAACAAATGGATCGAATGGTTGGATATGACCGCGAGGAGGAGGACAGCAAAAGGAACTTAAGGACGCTAACACTGATCGATGGACTTTAAGTATATGACTGTTGCAAAAGATGTCGGTCATCTTTTGAAGTATAGCCGAATATAGAAAACCTTGGCATTTTGATGTACCGACTAATGATGTCCATCAAGTTATGTAAATAAAAGTTTTCAACTTTATCTTATAAAATGTTTAGTAGGTGTGCATCGCTTGAATCTGTGAAAGGGGAGATGTTGGGTACGCTTCCGCCATATTTCTACGCAGGGACCTATGGAAAAGATATAAATCCCCAGGACTTATAGACTTATTATAACTCATTGGTATCAGAGTAATCGACTTTCAAGACAAAGTGAAAGGAAGGTATCTGTGGCAACCCTAACGGATCGAGGGCTGTCAGGGGGTGCCACACGCTCTACCATACAACGCTTCAAAGGGTGCCATCTGAATGCTCTACTGGTAACTGTTGTTGTAGGCGAACTCAACGAGATGAAGCTATTCCTCTCAACTTCCTTTGAAGTCTAGCACACATGCTCTCAACACATCTTCGAGAGTCTGAATCGTCCTTTCAAACTGGCCATCCGTCTGAGGATGATAGGCCGTACTATACTGCAGCCTCGTTCCCAAGGCAGTCTACAAACTTTTCCAAAAGGCTGCCGTAAACCTCAGGTCTCTATCAGACGTAATTATCACTGGGACCCCCATGCAAACGCACTATCTGATGCATGTACAAATCTACATATCTGTCCAAAGCAAGGTCCTTCCGTACGACGATGAAGTGAGCCGACTTTGTCAGTCTGTCGACCACAACCCAAATGGAATCATTACTCCTCTGGCTCCTTGGTAAACCCGTCACAAAGTCCATTGTGATGTGTTCCCATTTCCACTTGGGAATCTCGAGAGGTTGCAGAAGTCCTCCCGGCTTATAGTGTTGTGCCTTCACTTGCTAACACGTCAGACATTTGGAGATGTGCTTGGCGATATCTGCTTTTATACCGGTCCACCAATAGTGTTGATGTAGATTCTGATACATCTTTGTACTACCTAGATGAATGCCGTAATTGCTATGATGAGCTTCTGACAAGATCTCTTCCTTAAGCTCTGCATCGTCAGGTACACACAATCGTCCTCGGAACCTCAGTGCTCTGTCTTCAGAAAACTGAAAGTCAGCCTTTCTCTTTTCGGTATCCTCTTGCAAGATCTTCTGAATCTCTAGGTTTGTCCTTTGCAACGTTCTAATTCTGATTTGCACTTCCGGTTCAATTCTGAGAGTGGCCATAAAGTTTGAAAGGTGGCTTATCTTAAATTTGAAAACCGAATCTCGAGCTCCCTTAAGTAAAATCCATTCGTTGATCACCATCTACGCAACTGAAGACTTCTGACTCAACGCATCTGTGACCTTATTAGCCTTTTCGAGATGATACAAAATATCACAATTATAGTCCTTGAGAAGTTCCATCCAGCGACACTGTCTCATATTCAACTCCTTCTGAGAGAATAAATACTTGAGACTTTAATGATCTGTAAAGATCTGGAACCTTTCTCCACACAAATAATGTCTCCAAATTTTCAGAGAAAAGATAATTGCTGCGAGTTCTAAGTCATGTGTCAGGTAATTCAACTCATGTGGTCTCAACTGATGGGACGCGTATGCAACAACTCTACCATGCTGCATTAACACGCAAACTAGTCCTCTTAACGACGCATTATTGTAGATCTCATATCCTCTAGGGCCAGATGGTATTGTCAACACTGGTGCGGTAGTCATTTTCTGCTTAAGCTCTTGGAAACTACGCTCGCACTTATCTGTCCACACAAACTTCTCTTCCTTCTTCAGCAGTCGAGTCAACGGCAAGGCTAATGCTGAAAATCCTTCCACAAACCTTCTGTAATACCCTGCCAAACCCAAGAAGCTTCTGATCTCTGTCACGGTTGCCAGTCTTGGCTAGTTGATAACTGTTTCAATCTTGGTCGGGTCCACAGAGATTCCTTCATCTGAAATCACGTAACCTAGGAAAGCCACACGAGTCAACCAAAACTCGCACTTACTAAACTTAGCATACAATTCATGATCTCGCAGAGTCTTAAGCACTATCCTCAACTGTCTTTCGTTCTCCTCAGGACTTCTCGAGTACACCAAGATATCGTCGATGAACACAATCACAAACTGATCTAGGGTACTCCTTAAACACCTGATTCATCAAATCCATGAAAGTAGCTGGGACGTTCGTCAAACCAAATGGCATTACAGTGAACTCATAATGGCCATACCGCGTACGAAACGCTGTCTTCGGTATGTCCTCCTTTTTTATCCTCAGCTGATGATACCCTATCCTCAGGTCGATCTTATAAAATATCAACGCTCCTTGCAACTGGTCAAACAAGTCGTTGATCCTTGGTAGTGGGTAATTGTTCTTGATCGTCACCTGATTGAGTTGACGATAGTCAATGCACAGACACAACGAACCATCTTTCTTCTTCACAAACAGAATTGGTGCTCCCCAAGGTGATGATGCACTAGGACGTATAAATCTCTTATCCAACAACTCTTGCATCTGCACCTTTAATTCCTTCAACTCCGACAACGCCATCTGGTAAGGAGCCTTAGAGATTGGCTCCGTCCCTGGGCTAACTCGATCACGAACTCAATCTCCCTTTCTAGCGGCAAACCCGGTAGTTCCTTTGGAAACACATCCGAAAACTCTTGCACTACAGCGTTGTCCTTTATCTTCAGCTCCTCAAATATTGTATCTACGATAGTCGCCAAGAAACCTTGACAACCCCCGTCTAACAAACGGGTTGCCTCAAGCGATGAGATCAAGGTAATCAAGGGTCCTCCTTGACTCCCAATAAACTCGAAACTTTCACCCGCTAATGAGTTAAAGTGAATCGTTTTATGATAGCAGTCCATCTTAGCTCTTTGCTTGGTGAGTCAGTCCATGCCAATTATCATATCAAAATCATACATGGCTAGGACTATCAAATCTATCCTCCCCTCTCGCTCACCAATCACTAACTTGCAACCAGGACAACCTACCGTAGACAACACCTTATCCTTTAATGGTGTAGATATACTAACCACTGACTCCAACATTTCAGGACTCAACCCTACCAGCTTAACAAATTGCTCAGCTATAAACGAATGAGTAGTGTCGGGGTCAAATAAAGCATAAGCAGTGTGGTTGTTCAGCAAAACCGTACCTGTGACCACATCAAGCAAGTCCTCTGCTTGTCTCCTAGTGATGGCGTACACTCTTCCTTGTGTTAAAAGTCGGTTTAGACCACCCTGTGGCGTATTCAGTGGCGCGTATCCTCAATTCTAACCCATCGGTAGCGGCGGTGGCAACTGCGGTCCCATCTGTCTTCTGGGACAATTCCTGGCCATGTGACTTTGTTGGCCACACTAAAAGCAAGCACCTGTCCTAAAATGGCACAGGGCTAATCCATGTCACCTTTCACAAAGCAACACGTGCCATTCTGACTCGATGTTGACTTACCTATCCCACCCTTCCTATTGGGTGGAACAAGGTACCTTCTTCTTGTCATAGGTTTCTTCCCAAACTGGTTTCCATCCCTGTTTGGCCCGAACCTTGACCCGAACGCAGCTGCTTGTTCGTTCAGGTTCCTCTCTATCAACCGGCCCGACCATATAGCTCGTTGTAGTCTTTGAGATCGAACGGCACTAGCGGATTCTTCAGCTCGGTCCGAAGGCCATTCCTAAACCTCCTAGCTCTATCCTCTGGATCTTCCATCAGTCTGGGAGCGTACTGTGACAGCTTTGTGAATTTGGCCTCATACTGGTCAACTGTCATCATCCCTTGACGGAGGCGCTGGAATTCCTCCAACTTCTGCTCCCTAGCACTACCAGAAAAGTACTTGCTATTAAAAATGCTGAGGAAGGCGTTCCATACCGAAACCACGCCTTCTGAGAATACCAAGCCTCTGGTGGCTCTCCACCAAGTACTTGCGTCGCAACTAGTACACTACAAGGACAACTTTTTCTGCCTCAATGCACATCAGTAGTGCAAAGGCCTTTTCCAAGTCTTGGATCCAAAGTGTTGCAGCCTTGAGATCTCCTGCACCAGTGAACCTCGGCAGGTTCAGCCTCAGGAAATGCTCCATAAGTTTGTGCATCGGCCTCTCAGTAACCACGTTCCCAGGTGGAACATCGGCAAGTGCAGCTGCGGCAGCGGCATCAGCAACGACAGTGATGGCAGCAGTAGCAGCGGCTGTAGTGGCGGCCACTTGATTCTGGGCCTGCTGCCCCATCAGATTCCCAAGTGTCTCTAGCGCCTGCATGATCCCATCAATTCTCGGATCACCAGGTGCTGCTACACCAGCACCGACCGGCTGCGGCGCTATTCCACTTGCGCTGGCCTAAGCCTGCGCTCTACCATGACCACCTTGGGTACCGACCTTTGTCGGCGTCCTACCCCGAGTTACAAGGGCTACTGCCCTCTTCCTAAGAGTCCTCTGCTCCTGATCACTCATCTTGCAGACTCTCTACAAAACCTGCTTTCCAATTCCACACAGAATTAGAAACTGAGTGATCCCACAAACAAGCTACCAATCAACTATCAATCACATGCATCAGCATAATAAAAAGGCATTTCCTACTAACTATCCCATAACCCATCGCACCTTATCACTCCAACTACTAACAAGCTCTGATATCACTCCAAGTGAGGATGTCACGCCCCGAATCAAGAGCGCACGCACATCCCTCGGTGGTTGATAAAATTGCGACGTCCCAGGACGCGTCGCCGACCCATTCATTTTATTGCACATGCAGAAGCGAATAAACAAATCCCCAAACAACGCAAATATGTGACAAAAAAGCATGATACAAATTTTCACAAAACACTTTTTATAAACACACTGGGTTTATATACAAAAGTCTACAAAAAGATCGGCTCTCAAAAAGAAGCTGTCCTACGACTTACTAGTCAAACATATTTGCCGATCCTTCGGACTCCACCTCCACAGGCTTCGGGGGCTTCGAGTCGTCCATAACTCCATCAGGTGGGTCAGCTGCACCCTCGCCTGGAGCGGTGTTGACCGCAACGGCAGGGATATCAAAACCCTGAAGGAGACCCACCCTATACCCATTGAGTCCATGGCGAAACCATGCCCTAAATCAATGAGGTACCCTCTGAGGTAAACCCTCATTGACCCAGACAATGGTCACGACAAGCTCATAGACCCAATGACTCCCGAGGACAGGGACGTCTATGCTCCACTTGGTAACCCCCCGAGGCTGACCAAAAAGTTTTGGAGGGACCGCCATCTAAGGACCTAAAAAGTTAAGCCCACGACAAGGTGAGATAACGTCTCAGCAAGTCCACTCCCTAAACCCCAATTAGGAAGGAAATACGCCTAGAGGTAGTCTAACCACACATCAATCAAGACTCACCTCGCCTCAGTTCCTTCCTGCATGTCAGTACAATTCATATACTCAATGCATATAATAGATGCACACATCAATTGGAACATCTCACTCAATTTCAATCAATCACAGGGGTCCCGATTATAAGGCCAAATCGTTATGACACGTCCCATACCGTGCCACACAATTTTGTCCCATAATCAACGCGTTTATCTCAATCAATCACACGTTCCAATTGATTTCGGTCCCTTGGGCACGGCCTACTCGATGTTCGGCGGTCTTCTGGTCTAACAAGCGTTGTCTCACCCCATTAAGCACGGCAACGTCTATACTAGACAGCAATCTCGAAGGAGCATCAGTCTAGAATCTACAGCGACCGACATCTGCTATCCAGGGGCATCCCATATAGGGGCAACATCCACCCAACGCACATCGGGGACCGGTTCTCTTAACCATCACACGATCATTCAATTCCGGCCAAGGACATTGTGCTTTGCACTCAAATGTCTCAATTAAGATAACGAACTTGGCATGTTTTCTTCGTATTAAAAACACCGGTGAAAATAATCGTGTGTGAGTACACGATTAGATCGAACCAGAAAAATTGATATCCTTCCTTTTAAAATCTCACTATTTGATATAGTATTTAAAAGCATTTTCGGTGTCAAAACCCAACACCCGGTATTTTCTAATTAAATACCAAAATTTCACAATTTTGAAATAAATACTCAAAATCACAATCACCACTCAATTTGCACAAATTAACATTCAATTGCATAAACTAAGCACACCATTGCAATCAGCACGGAATTTCGATCATCGGCTATCCCGGTATAATTTCTAGAAAATATTAAATATAGCAAAATTAATTAAATAAATGCAATTAAATCCAATAAATGCAAACCTAGGCCGGAAACACTAATTTAACCACCTAAACGGGCCTAGAAAATTAATGCACCTATCCACATAAATAGTACAATCTATTTAGCCCTTAATCAATCTATTCTAACCACCTAACAATCATAATTAAGCAATTAAATCACTAATCAAAACTAACTAACCACCTAAGCCATACTTAGCCTAATCTAATTACCTATTAAACATCATTAACTCCCTAAGTAGAGTTTAGCAAGTAAACTCATTGGATTAGTGAACCGGTGAGTCCACAGCGACGGTGACGCGGAGGCGGGCGGAACACAAGCCTACGGCGACACCAAGTGAGGTCCGGACGGGCCCAGAAATGGCCCACGAAGCTCACAGTTGGGCTGTGAGGCTCAATTCTGGTCGTGGCTGAAGGAGGCTAAACCGAGCGGCAGCTTGGTTGGAAAAGGCCAAAGCAGGGCTAGGCGGCGACGGCAAGGGCTCGGGGACGGCTATGACAACTTCCAAGCGGACGGAGGCAGCTCGACGGACGGCGACGGACATGGGACCGATGGCCTGGATGTGCGGCTTGGCTCGCGGGCGTGCGGGCTGGCACACGACGGACAAGCTTTGAACGGCTCGGCAGGGGCACGGCGACTCTCGAACGGGCAACAAGGGTGGTCGACGGGCTACCGGGCTTGGCTAGTTGTTTCTCTGGTTCTTTGAGCTCTCAAATGACCACAACAATGGAGAAAGCAAGCCAAGGAAGAAGAAGAAGAAGGCAGCAGCTGAAGAGGGGCCACAAAAATGCCTAAAGTCACTCAAAAAATATCCAATTCATGCCCCCACCAACTGCTGCCTCATCCTTAGCCACTTTGCTGCACCAAGACTTCTCTAATAAGCCTCCCAAGGTGGCTGAAATGTTGCACCCCTTCAAGGCTACGAATTTTGCAACATTCTCCTCCAATTTCAACTCCAATCTTTTCCAAATTAATCCAATTGATGCCCCAAAAATTCAGCCAAGGTGTCCACACTTAATTCCACATTTTTCCTTGCCAATTAGTCCAACTTGAATGCCAAAAGTGCAACAAAAAACGGTCCTCTAATTTTTCCGGTCCAAAATAACCCAACTTTGAATTTTTGCCAAAAACTCGGGTTTGCAGAAAAATCTTTGGAGGATGAGTCAATGTTCCTAAAATAAATCGTGACATGACAGAACTTTCAATTTCCGAAATCGGGTTCAATTTCGTAGTTAATTTCAACCGGACGCGATTTTAGCGTGACCTAACCTACCGGGTAGCTTTTAGGAATTTTTACCGCATTTGACCCGTGGTCGATTATTTTCGAGCCACATTGTACATCTTCGACTCATTGGCAACTCTCGATTGTCGTGAAAATCTCGAGGTTTCAAATATGGGCACAGGGTACAGAAATGACAGAAAAATCAGTTTAGTGCCATTCGACGAGAATTTTGCAATTAGGTGGAATCACCCACACTTTAATCACATACCTCTGTCAAATCGACCTATCTCCGGTATTTGATCAATTTTGACAATGCCGTATTGACCCTTGCAGATTAGCATGGTCGAGCAATCGATTTCTAGTCGAATTCTCAAGTATATTGTATTTAGATTCCTTAACGGCTTCACGTGATAGATTAGTTATCCCGTGAATGATCAGCTTAGGGAAAAGAACTATAGGCACATCGATGAAAAGCCCAACTCATTCAATCTATGATCTGCTCTCTCAAATAATCAATCTTAAATCATATTTAAATCGGCTCATTAACTCTAAAACCATTTCATAATATTAAAATAACATTTGATGGACATAAGTTTTGACACCATTTTAGACACTAATTCGGACAATGTACACTTATGAACCACAGCCATCCAACATACAAGTCAGTATCATGCCTTAGGTCCAAGAATGTTACACCAAACCAAAGCACGAACGATTAGTCATTGACCTCGCTAAAAGCTTCCATATTGCAAATCATTCTATGCATGTCACATTCAGTGAACTTATTCGAGACAAGCACCTGTGTTCCAGCTCATATATGATAATACTCAATGACTTGTGACTCATCATCCCCTCGGGTATCCAATATTGAATGGTGAAGCTCAAGAACATACTGATCTCAATGGGATCATCAATATCCTTTCAATGATTCATTGATCGGGAAATGTTTAAACTTTCAGTAGAATCGTATATCTGTCACACATATTCTTAACCCCTTAAGAATAAGTTCAGTCCTAACTGATCTTATGGACTCATTTATATAAATAGAACGATGAATTAATATTTCTTTGTCATTAAATAATCCTTAACATGTAATTATTACATGATTGCTTTAGGGCATTTAGTTAACAATCTCCCACTTGCATTAAAGCCAACCTATCTCAGGCATCAAACCCATCTTGGTAAGTTATTTTTCAAAAGAAGATTAGGACAGTGCTTTAGTGAAGGGATCTGCCATGTTTTCCGATGAGCCTATTTGTACTTGGATTTCTGGTGAGACCTTGGTTTCATAGCTTGAGCTATTACCCAATTGTTGTCACAAACAATATAATCGGCTCTTCAATGGAAGGAACTACTCGAAGTTATGAAATGAACTTCTTCATCCAAATCGCTTCCTTCGCTACTTCAGAGGCAGCTACACTGCCTTAGTGGTGGAATCAACAGTTATGCTCCGTTTGGAACTTTTCCAATAATTGCTCCTCCATTAAGCATAAAGACAAACCCAGACATTGACTTATAGTCATTAGAATCTGATCAAAAATTAGAATCGGTATATGCTTCAACTTTAAAGTCTCATTCTCCATATATTAAGAACAGATCCTTAGTCATTCTCAAGTACTTAAGGATAGTCTTGATTGCTATCCAATGTTCTTCACTTGGATTAGACTAATATCTGCTAGTGATGCCTATAACATGCGCAATATTAGGTCTTGTACATAGCATAATATACGCAATGCTACCAATAGCGGATGCCATGCACCTTTTGTGACATCCTGATTTTCAACCATGTCTTCGATTATATGAAATGGGCTTTTCATCGACGTGTCTATAGTCTTTTTCTCTAAGCTGATCACTCACGAAATAACTAATTTACCAAGTGAAGCCGTTAAGGAATATAAATGTGACTGATTTGAGAATTCAATCAGAAATTGACAGTTCGACTGTGCTAATCTGCAAGGGTCAATACGGCACCGTTAAAATCGATTAGAAATCGGAGATAGGTCGATTCGACAGAGGCATGTATTAAATTGTGGGTGATTCCACCAGATTGCAAAATTCTTATCGAACGGCACTAAACCGATTTTTCTGTCAATTCTATACCCTGTGCTCGTAATTGAAGTCTTGAGATTTTTACGACAATGGAGAGTTGCCTATAAGTCGAAGATGCACATTGTGGATCGAAAATAATTGACCACATGTCAAATGCGCTAAAAATTCCTAAAAGCTACCTAGTAAGTTAGGTCACCCTAAAATCGCTTTCGGTTAAAATTAACCACGAAATTGAACCCGGTTTCAAGAATCGAAAGTTCCAGCGTGTCACGATTTATTTTAGGAACGTCGACTCATCCTTTGAAGAATTTTCGACAAGCCCAAGATTTCGACGAAAAATCAAAATTGGGCGATTTAGAGCCGGGAAATTCGAAGGGCCATTTTTGTGTGGATTTTTGACCTCCAAGTTAGATCAAATGGTGATGGGAATGCAAGAATTTGGTGTGGGCTCCTACCTTGGCATTTTTGGCCATTGAATTGAGGCCAATTAGAGTGAAATTGAATTGAAATTTAAGAGGAGCACATGAAATTCATAGGCCATGGGGGCTGCAACATTTGGGACATCATCCTTGACTTCTTGGAGAAGTTTTGGAGGGGAAATGGATGCTGATAAGGGCTGTGGACTTTGAGGGCTTCACACTCAAGTATATAGGATATTTTGGGTGAGCATTGAAGGCTCTTATTGTCACGCCCCAAACCTCGAGCGTGCACACATCCCTCGGTGGTCAACTAAAATTTGCGACATTCCAAGGACGCGTCGCTGACCCATTTGTTTTATGCACAATGCAAAAGCGAACTCATAAACATATACCCGGACAACAACAAACATGGGATAGAAAAGTAGGACAACCAAATTCATTAATCACGCTATGTAACATCTTAGGTTCATACGCACCAGTTTGTTTCTAGAAACAAACTACTAAGCCACCTACACTCCGGACCCTTCAACCTCGGGCTCCGGGTTCTCCACACTAGGGACCTAAAAAATTGTAAACCACGACGGGGTGAGAATAAATCTCAGTGAGTCAACACTCTAAACCCCGATTAAGATAAAAATTCACTCAAAGGCATCCTAAACATACACCACTCAGAACTTACCTCGTCTTAGCACCAACTTGCACATTAGTGCATCACATAAACACTTATGCATATAGCAAATGCATTCAAGAATTGGAACACATCATATCACTCATCAAACAATTCACAAGAGTCCCGATTATAAGACTAAATCGTTATGACATGTCTCATTCCCTGCCACACAATTTCATCCCATAATTAGGCGCAGGTAACTCATATCAGTGGTTCAATCCACATCCGATATTCACTCTCAATATTCAAACCACCATCCCAGCTCAATATTTCGACTCCACATTCCAACTCAATACTTAAACTTGAACTCAAACTCAATTTCAGACTCAAGGTTCTAGAGGTGCCCCCCTCATGGAGTTCCGATATTGTGTGGCACTTAGTCCCTGACCACAATAAGCAATAGCTCAAGGTACTAGAGGTGGCTCCCACAAAGTCATGCTGTCGTGTAGCACTTAGTTCTCCATTATCATAAGCAATAACTCAAGGTACTAGAGGTGGCTCCCACAAAGTCACACTGTCATGTAGCACTTAGTTCTTGACTATTATAAGCAATAGCTCAACGTACTAAAGGTGGCTCCCATG
This sequence comes from Eucalyptus victrix, assembly GCA_016097545.1. NCBI lineage: Eukaryota > Viridiplantae > Streptophyta > Magnoliopsida > Myrtales > Myrtaceae > Eucalyptus > Eucalyptus victrix. The sequence goes on from CM027837.1 coordinate 35,213,703, forward strand.
AAGTCTCGCTGTCGTGTAGCACTTAGTTCTTGACTATCATAAGCAACGGTACAAGGTTCTAGAGATGGCTCATAAGAAGTTTTGCTATCGTGCACACTTAGTCCTTTACATACTCACAACCATTCGATTTTCTCAACACATCTCATCATCTTTCAATAGTTATCACATAATCACATATTCACACATCGCCCTTCAACTGCCATCTTTTGCCATGACCATAAACCATTGCCATGGCACAACCAACCATATCATCAAATATGCGCAAACCAGCAAGCATTGCACCAAGAACACCACAAAGCCATAACTGGCCCTAACCGACAGATCGGTGTATACTTACTAGCCTTATTAGAGATGAGACCTTATATAAAAGAGATAAAATAAATAATATGTCGCATTGATTGGAATCAAGATGAGGTTTATGATTCGTATATGATAAGACCGAACATGACAGTCACACAATCGTGTATGCATGTAGGATGCCAGATGTGAGTACTTAATTGGGCGATGTAGAAAGTGAGCTAATATAGCACGTGAGCTAAACATGAGTACGTGAGAAGCACGTAACTATGTTTAGACTACGATTTGTATAGTGGATGTGTTTAATAAATGACATACACTCTCATAGAAAGAGAAATTCACTATAACATGATTCATAACAATGTGCATTGTACGACTAACAAGGGAAAGTGAGTGAAATTATCCATATTTACTCATCATGTGAGCTACTGAGGTAATTTATAATTTATCTCATTTTGTGCCCTATATTACTTCTGATTATATTCTCAAAATGAAATATCAATGTTGCTACTTTAGCATGTTACTAGCAGTCATGAAAGATATGGTTTTATGAGACATGTCTAGGAAAGCAGTTTTCTTGAAATGGAAAGAAACATCAGTGCAAATGAATACTATTGTTATTTTATATTTGTCATATGTATTTATTGGTCGGCCAATTATATCATCTTTTGTGATTTTGGATATAATTGTAAATACATGATATTATGATAATAGTCAAGTATAGCCCTTAAGGGATATGTACACTTAGATAGATGTAGCAAAATATATATAGGGCATTATGAGACATCAATTGTTCATTTCTTTTTTGGGGTTGTAGTCATTATGTCATTCTTAATAGACGCGTATGATTTGAACTCCCAAGTGCAGGTGTACTCATTGGTCACATGACTTTCTTGCCAATATAAATTATTTCTAAAGTAGATGAATGCTGAATGTCTTATGTTCTTAATAGAGTACAATCAAATCCGTCATGTTTGAGTAGGAGATGTTATATTTCTATGGTACGTCCATGATAGGGTGTGATTAAGGCACCGGTTCATCTTGATGTGATGTGATTGAGAAGGTACCATTCAAAGGAGTATAAGTAGTTATCTTCTAAAAGAAGTATAAACAAGATAACTTAAAAAATAACTAACTGATAACAATAGAACGTTTCACAAAAAAAGAACCCTCTCTCTCTCTCTCTCTCTCTCTCTCTCTCTCTCTCTCTCTCTCTCTCTCTCTCTCTCTCCATCAAAGACAAACAAACAAAAGCCTTCCATTTCTACTTCGAGAAGACAATCAGCGTAACATTGTGGAACATAAATACTTTCCTTGTGATTGTATTCGGACCATCGTGAAGTCGTGTCGTCCATTGTTCGCTTGTGATCTAACGTACATTCCTGGGTAATTCGTTTATTGCACATCAAAGAGGTTAATCGTTTCTTCCGCCAACTTTCTATCAACATTGTCAATTCAAACTTGTGTGCTTACAATTGAGAATGCACCTCCTTGTAGGTGGTCTAAAACTAGGAAACGTTAAATAGACTAATAAGACTCAAAAACACTAAGGGCGCATTTGGTAACGCTTTTGTTTTAGGGAACAATTTTTGCCGAGAAATGATTTTTTTAGTTTCTATTCTCAGGAATAATTTCTTAGCAAAAAAATGCGTTTAGTAACTTTCCAATATTTCTACTCTCGGGATAGAAATACGTTTGGTAAAATTTTTAGATTTTTTATTTCTTTTAATTTTTTATTCTTTTATTATTTTTTCTTATTTTTTTCCTTTCTCTTTTTCTTTTGGCCGGTCGCTAGCCATCGCCGTGGCCGGCAACCGGTTAAGCGACGTCTGGCAAGCTCCCCGGAGCCTCACCAGGCCAGGGCGAGGCCTAACGAGCTCACCAGAGGCCAGCCACCGGTGAGGCTTGACCTTGCCCAGGTGGTGCGAGGTCGGCCTCACCCTGGCTTGGCGAGGCCCAACCTCGCGCCGGCTAGGGAGGACGAGCTCGCCCAGCCATCGATAAGGCTTGGCCTCGCCAAATTTGGGCGAGGTCAACCTCGCCCAACCACTGTGAAGCTTGGGTCGACGAGCCTCGCCCAACCACAGCGTCTCCAGGGGCCGACGACACTCCGACAAGGTCATCGGCCCTCATCTGGCCAATCGCCGATGCTGGCCATGGCCAAAGCCGACGACTGGCCAAAAGGAAGAAGAAGAAGAAGAAGAAGAAGAAGAAGAAGAAAAGAAATAGAAAAAAAAGAATAGAGAGATAAATTGATTATAGAAATTGTTTCCGAGAACAAGAAATAACTTTTTTCTAATTATTTTTGTTCCAAATCTATTCCAAGGGAACAAAAAAAAATAGATTTTTTGTTCCTGGAAATAAAAATTTTACCAAACACGTTTCTATTCGTTTTTATTCCCCGGAACAAAAGAAATTTTTGTTCCGGGGAACAGAAACAAATTTTACCAAACATGCCCTAAACGAACTGAGACTAGAAATCATGAAATTAAAAAACCTTTGAAACAAGGATATCAAATTGAATTAGGAATCTACTCAAATTTTGAAACCAATTCAAATTACGAAAGCTACTCAAGTTAGTCCATGTGTTATTTGCCTTTATTCCATCTCCGTCGTGCTATATCTTGTGACAAATTTGATCCCTAAATCAAAAATGCCGTCGAATGCCTACAAAAATGCCGATTAAACATCAAAAGATTCAAAAGTGGCGTTGCCTTGAAAAATCAAGGAGAAATTGCAGAAATGGTCCCCTTACTATTGTCGATATTCGATTTTGGTTCTCGTGCATTGTTTTGTTATGGATTTTAGTTCCTAATTTGATTTTCGATTCCAATTAAGATATTTCCGTCAAAATGCAAATAGGAATCGCTGAGTAAGTGCCAAAGATCAACATATTGAGTAGATATAGAATCAATGATGGAAAATCGATGCTCCCAAGACAAAATACAACCGTCGCGAAGCGGAAACTATCAAACTACTGGCTGGATCCAGGTTAGGATAATGGTGCCCATTCCGAACTAATTCCTAAAAGATTCGCTCATGCTATGAAAGAGCATCGTCACTTAGTTAACGATTTGCCAGTTCATGCAAATGCGAAGAGTTATCACATACTAGTCACGTCTAGGGAAATTTGCACGTATAATTCTAGTTATACTTTTTTTTAGAAAAATTATTAAATTAGTCCTTAATTTATTGTATATATGTCGGTTCAATCCTAAACTTTTCTATTTTGTTAATTGAGTCCTAAACATTAGTGTAATTTTTTTTTTTATAATCTTGCTGGCCAATTTTCATTGGACATCGTTGACGTGGCAGTTTAGTCATCAGTGGTCATCTCATGAGGCATGTCACCATGTCAATGATTTTTTGCGAAAATCTACTAGAATGACTATATTGAAATTTCGTGCAAAAGTTTAGCACCGAATTAGCAAAATTGAAAAGTTCAAAATCAAATTGACATTTGTATAATAGGATGAGGACTAATTGGACAATTTCTCCAACTTTCTTTAGTTACCTAATGACTTTGATTCTGCTCGTTATTTAGTGCATCAATCCTAATTGTCCATTTATCACGTAATATTCATTTCCGGAGGGATGATTTTGCCTAGAGATATTACACTTCGCGAACAGTTCCCTTGGGCCAAAGTCCCCAAAACAATGCCCTAGCAATGACCATTTAGAGAGTACTGCTACTGAATAGACCCGTGATGGATGAAGCACAAGCTGAGGGGTGAATTACCGAATACAACATCGAATCTCAAGAAACCAATATCAATCCACGTAATTAGTATGTATGATTATAACATCACATAACTTGACTTTAGTTTGATCCCAAACTATGATAAATTAATATAGGAGCAACAAAATTGTTACTTAAGTATGTAGAAAGTATATGTACGCTATGTAAAGGAAGATCGTTTGCTCTTAAAGTGGAACTTGGGGAGCAATTAACACGTTTCAAGAGAGAACAAACAAGATTGACCTGTACATTGAATATCTCTCTCTCTCTCTCTCTCTCTCTCTCTCTCTCTCTCTCTCTCTCGCTGGAACTACCTCCTATTCAGTTCTTCCTCCTCCAGAATGATGTCGCGGTTAAGAACCTGCACAAAAGGTTAACACTCGTGTGTTCTTCTTTTTCATTAGACTCCCTAGGAGGAGTAGAGAGTGGTGAGGAGGCTGACTTTGAGCTCCAAAAGGAGGATATAAGTGGCGATTGTGTGGAACAAGTTTTGGGGGTGAGTTTGATGGCAGCCTGGGACGATGGAGAGGAGCTGGTGGAGCTTCCTTCTCGTGGACATCATGCTCTTCACTCTTATCTTCCTCCTTCTCACTTGTCTCCATGAAGAGGAAGAAGTAGAAGAAGACTTCGATCTCATTATTGAGAGAGAAAGAGAGAGAGAGAGAGAGAGAGAGAGAGAGAGATGAAGATGTTCTCAATCTTTGTGATGGTAAGAAGAGAGGCTTAAGCTTCCAATTTATAGGAAGATGGTATAGCTCTCATGTTACATTGTAGGAAGACGCGTGAGAGATTTTTCTCTTTCTTTCAATAATGCCAAATACCAAACAAAAGAAAAAAAAAAACCTTATTTTTTTACCCAAAACTTCAAAAGTTGCAAAAATTAAAAATTAAAAATGCACCTGGCGGACGGAAATTTTTGCCCTAACATTCTTAATGTCCAGATTGAGAAAAGGCACGTACACGTTAAATGAGTAAGATTCAAGATTTTTTTTTTTTAAATGCCATTTTATATATTGGGTTCCTCTATGAGCTATTCAAACAAAACAAAACCACACCATATATTGCTTTCGATTAATGCTATTGCCAAGTATAACAAAAAGAACTTCGGTTTGTTCTCAAATCACATGCCAAAACTATCTCTTGACCATAAGTACGTGTCTTTCTTTTTTTTTTTTTTTCGTGGGGTGGGGGGGGGGGGGGGGGGGATGGGGTATGCTTCAAAGTTTGAGCTAAAATAGTGCATTTCTTGGAATATTTGAAAGTTCGAGCAAAAACAATCTTAGCAGTACAAGAATTATCTCTTTTCGTATTTGGCCCTCTTTGTAATATCTATGTAGTACCTAAAGAAAGGTATTAGGATGTTAAAATATTGGACAATTTTAAGATTTCGTGAAACCATTGTCAAATGTTCTAAAAACTTAAGATATTAAATAAAAGCATGACGTACTATTTAAATATTTTAGCAACAATAAAAAGAGAATCATATAAAAGAATTTGGTACACGTACTCTGAACTAAAAGTGAAATTAGAGCTGCATTATCCATATAAAATAAGGTTAAATCTTACACATGCAGTCGGGGGATAGATGATATGTTACAATCATATCTCAATTTTTTCTTTTCACTTAGGTCATCAAAGCAATAATAGAAAATCAATAGGCACAAGTTTTCTAAATGAATTTTTTCAGGAGGTTAAATGAATCTATCCATCCACAATGTTTTCAATATCATGTCGGACTTATACAAATGTAAGTAATTAGAAAGAACGTGATTTTTACAATAAAAATCAACTTTGGCATAGTTTGTTCGTTCGATTACACAATGAAGTGTCTCATTAAGAGCTCTTCAAGCTTGACTTCGACAACCCAGCAAAACAATCCCATAATTGTATATTATATTTGTATAAATAGAAATGGAAATGAAAAATAAAGGACTAAAAGGATAGGGAGGAGAAGCGATGCTTAGGGAATCATCCCCACGTGGAAGTGTCTCTCACCACTAATTGGGTAGTTGTGTGGCCAATCGATGCACGACTCCGGCCACTTTGATAAATTTATGTCTTAAATATTTTTGTCCACTATTTGTAGCAGCTCAATTAGCAAGGAAGTGAGAAAAAATATTAAATAGACTGAAAATTGTTAATGTGGATACCGAGTATCTTATATGGTACGATCGCCAATTCAGCAATTTTCTAGTGAAAAATGGTTAGAAAAATTGCATTAGCAAGTCATTGAAAGACTTAGAACTAAATTGGCTAAATTAAAAGTTTAAAATTGAATCAGTCATCACATGATAAATTTATACCTTGTTTGACATTTTTTTTCCTGCTATTTACTGTTGGACAGTAAACTCACGAGTGGCCATGGAAACATACTCTGATTATGAATTTATTCGATGTGTCGGTCCTTATTGTATTGTAAATGGAGTTGTGATATTCACGTTCATCTATTCAGTGTCTGTAGGGCATTGAAAACAACTTTTTGGCATACATATACATGTACCCACGTGATGTTGGTAAACTAAAAAGAGCATGGCCTCCTATCATTCGGTCAAATAAAATCAAATTCTGTCAGAATAAATAAACAATGTGACAGCTTCGCCGGAAAATGCATGTGCAAACGTATACACAACATGACAAATGAAACCCTAGTGGTCCCACGTTCTTCATTCTTCATGATCCTCCATTTTCTTATCAAACTAATGGATGGATGAAAACCGCGTCATCTAAAGGTTATGACTAAATTTCATTGTCAAATGGTGTGAAATGTTTCAAAAGATTAACTTTTTTTTTCTTCTTTTGTTAAATCCTCTATGAAGTATTAGACTAACCAATGGTAAACTCAAATTTGATATTGCTCATCTCACATATTCTTATTATGGAGGCTAAGTTCTCAACTGTGTGTAAAAGTTTTGGAAAGAAAATGCATTCTTGAAATTGGTCACGGGCATAATACCATAAAAAACCATCAACTTTAACTCTAGTCTTAATTCTACTCTAAACTGCTTTGTGTTTCATGAAAAAACCCTCAACTTTTGATCCAATCTTAATTTCATCCTTTTTTTTTGGAGGGGGGGGGGGAGAGAGGGGGGTCTCACACAAACCCACCAATTTAGGTTCAATCTGTTAATCTTTTTTTGTCTCAATAGAACCACCAAATTTCATATTAGTCCCATATCTGCCCCCATTAACACTTCATCTAAAACCGCCCTTTAGTGATGTGACATTTCCACATCATTACTCTAGTTTTTATCCCAAATTCTAAATCCAAGGAGACGCTTTTTGGAATTAAATTTCTACATAAGCTCAAACGATGTCTTCTTGGATCTAAAGTTTAGGTAAAAATTAGAGTAATAAGGGTTGGCCTTCCTTAAGTGCTCTCACTTTTAAGAGAGCATTTCTTCCATCTCACTCAAGAATCTTTGATTTTGTGCTTAGTATTCAATCTCTTGTGCTTAGGGGTCTTCCATCTCCTGCGGTTGGAGAGCAAAGAAATCTTGGATGGAGGTGTAATTATGATAAATTTGGGACTCAAGTAAAAGTTGGTGTTTTTTTACGAGACAAAAAATAATTTAGGGTAGATTGGGACTAAACCTAAAGTTTTAGTTTTTTAGAGTATTAGACCTTGGGTCATGTGTCTCCTTGAATAGTGAATCTCAATACCGGATATCTATCAGACCAGATACTGTGGAAAAATGCTTGGCAATAATGTTCGAAAGAGATGTGAACCTAATGTTTGCTTGGACCCTTCGTGCACGATCCATTTTGAGAATCTGACCTAGCGCAGATAAGACGGAGAGTGCTTCTATTGGGGAGGACCCATATCAGCGATGATTAGAGATAAGACGAATGGAAATGGACAGGTTTACCTGCAGCCGAGTAGCAACGTTAATGCTGTTGTCCATACACTTAAAACCCGTTTGGCTTGCCTGAAAATTATTTTTATTGTTGTTTGGTCATCGATCAATTATGCCACAAAATTATGTAAATAAGGCGTGTCAAAGTCGACATTCAGTTACCGGTGCAGACAGGGTACATATGTTGATTGCTATTTACCCTTTCGCTAATGGATTGAGCATACTAAGCATTATTTTTCAAGCTGTTATATTAAATGTGCACATCAATTTCTTCAGTTTTAATATCATAATTACGATCAAAATGGCGAGTTTGTGTTCGAAGAAGGTGAAAGCACTTCGCTTGATGCAACGTCGTAGATCTTCTTGACATATTAATAAAGCACCCTCTTTTCCTCTTTCCCTAAGTTGCTTCAGTTTCTTTCAGCAATTGCACGAGCTCAAGACTCCTGATGTAGGCGCTCGCACCTAGGCTTCTTGTCAATACATTGATATTCACCGTGTCTCGGATAACACGAAAGAGTAAAAAAAAAAAAAGGAGAGAGAAGGATTCAAGAAGGAAATAAGTTGTAGAAATTAAATCTAACATAGGTGATTTACGTGATTTGGCGATATGCTACTCCATGGAGAGATCACAATCACTCAAATACTCACAATAAAATGTTTTGAGATCCTAAAAACACCCCACCTCACAAAAATCGCTGAATACTATATCACGCTTTCAACTTTCTAGAATGATAGTTCTCAAAACTCTTTTTGTTCTCGACATGTTCCTTTTCAAATATCCTCAGATATGAGGCATTAAGGACTTTTGAACCAGGGCTGCTCCAGGAGCTACTGTAGCGGAAAGCACCGTAACTTCTAGGCACAGTAGTGGCTTGGATTATCCAGGTGCTAGGCGGGCCGTCATTTCACATCTCATATCATCCACCTCTATCTCCACACCCTCACAAGCACTCCAAATGTGTCAAAAATCACGACCTCTTGTCAGGTTCCAATCAAACGGGATTAAATTCGAGCCATAATCAACGGCCTGCTCAACCACGTCAAATAAGGATAGCGTCGGACTTATCCATGTATGCTAAACGCAATAATGTAATCACGCGCGCGAAATGAAAGATACATACAACGCCCACCCATCGAAATTAAATGCGAGTCGCTCGCAACAGTAACCAGCTAAGCTTGAACAGTACGTGTCCGCTACTCATGCGTCGATGATCGATGCAAGGCGTTGGGGACGTTCAGGGACATGGACACCCACCACTTGAATCGTCCCGTTTGTCTTTACTTCCGAAAGCGCCATGCACGCGTGTGTGCGATATCGACGCTTGAGGTCCGCATCTTGAACCGCAGAACGTGGGACCGAACCGCCGAAAGCTGCTCACAGACGAAGATTGAAGCGATGGTGCATCGTTTGTCATACTGCTCCATTCGAGACAAGCGTCGACAAAAAATCGCTGTGCCCGATTCTTTCGCAGCTCGAATTATCCTGCGTGGAACATGTTGTGGAGTGTCCTCGAAGAGAAAGTATCTCATGTAGTTATCGTATGTTATTTTATCGAGGACGAAACTTTCCAATTTCAAATGCCGAGGTAATTTCTTCTGCTTGAATTTCTTATCAATATAATCCTGAAATTGCTTAACATCAGTGGGACAGATATCGAAATCAATTCTTGTGAGGCCAAGACCTGCATGGGTAGATAGATGATGGATGGGGTCATCCTTTTGTCGTACGTGTCACTACAAGTACCCATTTGCGGAATTTATCTTTAAAGCATTGATGTACCGCATAGTAATAATAAATAACTACATAGACCTTGAATTTCAAATCGCATTGCTTAGTCTTTCATTAGATGACAGAAAAAAAAAATAAAAGCACTAGAGGGAATTCGAGCAATACAGAGTTCAAAATAACCCATTTGCCGAATTACTTTTTTTTCTTGGCTTATGAACATGTAAGCTTTAAAAACACTCTTCTCGTAACAAAATGCAATTTTATGCGATATGCAAAGAGAAGTGTGCTATGGGAGATATTATCATGTATAAACATACTCTGCACCACACTTTAATAATTTGAACGATTCGGTCCAAATCGGTCAATTTCATTAATAAAGTAGAATAATACTTCCAAACATCCGAAAAGTAGTTATGCACGTTCACCTATAAGGGGCCGCTAGCCTATAAGTCAACACTTGCTTCCTTGCTTGAAAGGGCATTGGCCCCTCTTCAAAATCCTTCAAAAAGCTAATGTCAAATAATGTGTGTCAAATGTTGCTATTTCTTTAACATTTTCCCTTAATAAAGTTGTGAGGCCTTTAATAAGTACTGTTACCTAAGGTGTCTCTTAAGATACTACTTTTTTTGAAAAAAAAATAGATATACAATTTAACATCGTTTTAAAATTATGTTTCGTGTTTTAGTGATATTAACGTCACCTAGGAGAGACAAAATAATAAATAAGAAGAGCCACATCAACATTTATCTTTAACCAAGTCAAATGAAGTTAAATGAAGAAATTGATTACACTAAATTGATTAATTTTAAGATATGATCACATTTTTAGAAGTTTTAAAAGTCAGTTATATTTTTATGATAAATTTTAAAACTCATAGTGCACTTATCCCAAATATAATTTAACATAATTTAGAAACCCATCCATCAAAAGCTAATGTCAAATCATGATTGTGCCAAATGTTGATATTTCTTTTAACTCTTCCCATTCCCACCTAATTTAGGACATAAATGTCGATATTCAGGGAGGAAAAATTCTCGAATGCACCATGAATCTCTTGCATGATAAGTGTTCATTTTTTATTATATGAACTCAATAAACCCAATAGTTGTTCCAATTGCAAAGAGCAATCGGAAGTCTTCTCAACCACAACTCAATAATTAGAGAAGCGTAGGAGGGTAACCATTACCCCAAAATCAATTTGGAATATTTGTTAATTAAAGCCGTCGGCATGAAAGGTAAGTAAAGCTTGGCAAATGACAAGAGAAGCATTTTTTTTTTCGAAAAAGATAAAATAAACATTCATAACTAACCCAACTAAGAGTTGGTAGCACAAAAGTAGTTGTTAAATTTATTTAAGCAAAGTTGATAATCACTCTAAAGCTGGCAAATTTAAATAGTTGGCCAAAATAAATGTGGTAACTCAATTGAAAAGTGTGCTATGGGGGATATTATCATGTATAAACATACACTGCACCACACTTTAATAATTTGAACGATTCGGTCCAAATCGGTCAATTTCATTAATAAAGTAGAATAATACTTCCAAACACCCGAAAAGTAGTTGTGCACGTTCACCTATAAGGGGCCGCTAGCCTATAAGTCAACACTTGCTTCCTTGCTTGAAAGGGCATTGGCCCCTCTTCAAAATCCTTCAAAAAGCTAATGTCAAATAATGTTTGTGTCAAATGTTGCTATTTTTTAACACTTTCCCTTAATAAAGTTGTGAGGCCTTTAATAAGTACTGTTACCTAAGGTGTCTCTTAAGATAATACTTTTAAAAAAAATAGATATACAATTTAGCATCGTTTTAAAATTATGTTTCGTGTTTTAGTGATATTAACGTCACATAAGAGAGACAAAATAATAAATAAGAAGAGCCACATCAACATTTATCTTTAACCAAGTCAAACAAAGTTAAGGAAGGAATTGAATACACTAAATTGATTAGTTTTAAGATTTGATTGCATTTTTAGAAATTTTAAAAGTCAGTTGTATTTTTATAATAAATTTTAAAACTCGTAATGCACTTATCCCAAATATAATTTAACATAATTTAGAAACTCATCCATCAAAAACTAATGTCAAATCATGATTGTGCCAAATGTTGATTTTTCTTTTAACTCTTCCCATTCCCACCTAATTTGGGACATAAATGTCAATAATCATGGAGGAAAAATTCTTGAATGCGCCATGAATCTCTTGCATGATAAGTGTTCATTTTTTATCATATGAGCTCAGTAAACCTAATAGTTGTTCCAAGTGCAAAGAGCAATAGGAAGTCTTCTCAACCACAACTCAATACTAAGAGAAGTGTAGGAGGGTAACCATTGCCCCAAAATCAATTTGGAATATTTGTTAATTAAAGCCGTCGGCATGAAAGGTAAGTAAAGCTTGGCAAATGACAAGAGAAGCATTTTTTTTTTTCGAAAAAGATTTGTTTTTTTTTTTTTAAAAAGCATTCATAACTAACCCAACTAAGAGTTGGTAGCACAAAAGTAGTTGGTAAATTTATTTAAGCAAAGTCGATAATCACTCTAAAGCTGGCAAATTTAAATAGTTGGCCAAAATAAATGCGGTAACTCAATTGAAAAGTTGGTAAATTAAGGGGAAAAAACTGATAGAACTTGGTAATAAGCAACTCATATGAAATCTGTTAACTTACTCACAGGAATGTGATAAGTTACTGCAATAAAGGTTGGTAATTTAGTACAATAATTGGTGAACTCAAATCATTACCGCATTGGTACGAAAGATAGACAAAGATTATAAGTGATAAAGCAAAATTTATGTTTGTGAGAAATAAGAGGTGTCGGTGATTAAAAAATACCCAATAAACTATTGGTAACTAACTAAAAAGAGCTGATAAGGGAAAACTTGCCAGTAAATTAATTGTGTAAAAGTTTGTAATTACTCCCATTAAAGTTGCCCATTTGTAAAAGCAGTTGGAAATTTTAAACATTAGCAAGCAACTCAAATAAGTCTTAACTAGTTAGTAATTTAATGGAAAAAAACTCGACAAGTCACATGTCACATATAACGGTAGAATCTTATGAGAGTTAATAAATTTAGGGCATCCGCGAGAAAAATAAACGAAAGAGATTGTGAGAGAAATTTGAAATGTGCGGACGAGCAATACGGGTCAATTCCTTGGCGACCCATGTGTAACCTCACGCACATAGTAGATTATGTGTATCGTTGATATCCGCAATCCGTGCACAAAAGATTTGCCTTATCCTTTCCTTGGGATCGTTCGAAAGACTTCGATACATCACAAATAATTACGTTGGTTGTGATTAGACCGCCCAACAGATGCCACGGAAGAAAAACGCAAATGGACAGCAATAGATGCTACGAGCAGATGATTTTTTCTCTCGAGCTCGATACGCAAAGCCGTTCACACGGGGGTCTATCGTCGAGTCAAATCCGTTCTTTTCGTATCGAAGTCTGCTGCTCAGTCTCAGTCACCCGTCCCTCACCGTCAGAACTCAGCCTTCTCGTCCTCAACGTAAGTACATGATTCCCCCCACGAGTGGCTGTCAATTAAGGGTGTCAAAATTGAACCCAAAAATCAGGGGTCATCCGGAACTAAATCGAATTAAACTAAATTTTCATGCATCTTCATTTCAGTTTGGGTTTTAATTTGAATAATGAAAAAATAATATTTTTTTTTTAATTTCAGTTCGAATGATTTCATTTAAAGTCAGTTAATCAAACTAAATTGAAAATCTATCTGCCTTCTTCATGTTACAATTTACACAATATTTTTCCTTCATCGCTAAGAATCTTCTCGATATTACTAAAAAAGAAAACTAAACGATTCAATTGAAAACTAATACACACCGAGACAATTCTATATAAGTTTTTCGGGTACTCGAATCGAATTGAACCATCAACACTCCTATCAACCCATATGTATAACAAATTGATTGAAATGGAGCGCATATGTGTCCACTAGACTTGTGTTCATCAATCAACAGCCATCGACATTAGATAACATCGACCGACGGGTCGACACGTCAACGTGTGCTTTGAACAACACCACGCAGCTTCATACATCAACGAGAAGGTTACGACGGCGAGATGAGCAAGAGAGCTCGGCATGGTAAATGACTTATAGAAAGCTTCTGCAAATGGAGTTGGTAGTTTTATTATTACCCGGCTTGGTGATGACCTATAGAAAGCTTCTCAAAGTTGCGGGCTCTCTTGTGCATCTAAACTTGAAGACTTCTTCCAATGGGTCAAGAGGGCTTATGAAGAAATTTTCAATATGCATCAAGAACATAAGATGGGCTCTTGCGGGCCTTTTCGGATTTTTATAGTTTAGAAGAGAATGCCTTGCTAGGCTCGTTCTCCCGGCGATACTTGCGAATATGGGGATAACGGCACTGGAAGTCTATACTTTTCCTCAATATGCAATGCAGTTTGAGCTTTGTTTTTTGGTGCTACTTTCCAAAATTGATGCAATGTGATTTTTCCATTAAATTAGCTAATTGAAAATAGCTTACAAGGCGCTCATGTCGTTAACCGACCAATAAATGTCCAACAACAACATGTTGACCTTCTTCTTTATTTCTTCTTCCCCAATGAACTAGACAAATTATTACAAGAAAAAATTTTCTTTCGGCCTTGAAAGTACTGTCGTTCATAGTCCACTTTCAATGTCTCCACCACCTTCAAACAATCACTGCTCTCGAAAAGAAAACCATCACCACTGCAAAGCTCGGTCACCATCAGCGCTCGCACCACCACCATGCCCCCGCGGCTTTTCATATCTAGGGCTATGGCCTCGGATTTGTGGTCGTTGCGACATCAGACCGAAGTCCTCTTTTGTCATTGATTCGCACCTCATTCAACCAAGACCAATCCAATTCCTCTATTCTCTCTTCAATGGTAGAGGCGTCTCTCCCATGGATGGAGTTTCTCCCTATCCCCTATGGGTGATGGTCATACCAAACCCTAAATCTTAAGGTTTCCAGTCTTCATCTCTCCCAAAATGGAGAACTCATCCCGTCAAATCCCTGAAAAACGAAACACCCATCACCCACAATCCCAAAACTCCTTTTCCAAACCCTAAAACACGAAAACCCCTCAAATGGATTGCTATTGACACTCCCTTTCATCTTCTTCTCCTGAAATCTCGATTGCTGGGTTAAATGGAAGCATGCACAGTTTCATTGCTCAAAGTGGCCGCGTTTCCCTTCATCTTGGTGCTAGAGCTCCCTTCAATCAGACCTCAAGCACACATCCAAAGCGAGTACGACTTCCCCAAGATCTGACTTTGCACCAGCAAGTTTTACAATGGAGAGTAAGGAGGAAAACCAGATTCGTATAGCTGCTCTATGAAAGAGTTTAGGGCACTTATGGTCAGAAGATGATGTGGTCGTTGTAAGGGAGGAAGCCCCAACAAATAAACTTATTGAATGCAAACACTCTCTTTGGTAAGCTACTATCGAAGCCGAATGTAAATTTCCATGCATTTTGCAACAAGATGAAGAAGGCGTGGAAAATAGAATAAGTGGTAGTTTCCCAAAAAGAAGTTGGGTTTTTCTCATTTGTCTTTGAATTTGAAGTAGACAAAGAGCAGGTACTAAAATCTAGTCCTTGGTCATTTGCAAATAATTTGCTGGTTCTGAAGCAATGTGTACCTAACATTCTTGAGCACTGTTATGACTTCTTGCGTTATGATTTTTGGATCCATATTGTCGACTTGCCTCCGGGATGGATTTTGGAAGAAGTATATATTGATGTTGCTGGAAAAGTGTGGAAAAGTGAAGGAAATTCAGTTAGAAAACAGAGGAAATGTGCTATATAAAATAGGGAAAGCAAGAGTTGAACTTGAACTTTTAGCTCCTCTAAAAACAAGGGCTCTAGTGAAGATTGGAGAAAAAAAGCTATGGATGGAGTTCAAATACGAACACCTCCCTCATTTTTGCTAATCTTGTGGAAGGCTAGGGCACTACACTTCTTATTGTGAAGAAATACCTTATGAAAAAACAGAATGGGCAGAAAACAGGGTAGGGAAATATGGACCTTGGCTCAAAGCGGAGGTACGAGAAAGGAGGCCTCACTGGAAAGCTTTTTATGGAAAAATAATCTCTACTCAAGAGGAAGAGGAATATGTACCTAAAACTCTCATTCAGTCATCTAATCTTGAGATCGTGGGTTGGAAAGGACCTGAGACTACTGCTGGGCCTATTCAAAGCAAAAAAGGGTAGAAAACCCATCATCGAATGAGCACAGAGAAAAAGATATGAGGGATCCAGTAGTTAAACAGGGAATGGGAAATAGCCACTGTACTTGTTAGATTCTACTGATGTAGGGCTGACTGAAACAGGAAGAACTAGTAGGAAAAGGTCAAAGCTTCTAAGAGCCAAAAAATAGAAGAAGGTTGAGGGGTCGAGTTTGTTAATGATTGATGAGATGTTGTTATTAGAGACACCTATCCAGCTAGTGAAGGAGGAGAATAAATGGGCTTTGGTGGCTAACCCTAATAAGTCACTGGTAACATCATGAGGATATTGAGTTAGAACTGTCAAGGGCTAGGCAACCCCTTGACATTCCAGGAGCTTTGAGCCTTAATGGCTCTTAAAAGGCCTAATATGGTTTTCTTGATGGAAACCAAAAATAGAGAAACAATGGTGGAAAGGGTACGAATGAGACTTAAATACCAAAATTCATTCTTGGTGCAGCCAATAAGAATTGTGGGGGGTTTGGCACTCATGTGGAAGTGAAGAGGTTCATGTAAAAGTGAAATGCAGCTCAAATCATTTTATCAATATGGAATGTGAAGATCCCACTAGTGGCCATCTTACGAGGATTACTTTCCTTCATGCTTCAACAAATTTCCGGGAAAGACTCCAGTTATGGCAACAACTTCGATGTTTTCATACATCTAACCAACTATCGTGGCTATGTATGGGAGACTTCAATGACATTCTGTATAATTGGGAGAAGGAAGGCAAAAGGGAGGCAGACTACCATCTCATTGTAGCCTTTCAGGATATGCTCAATGAATGCTCCTTAATGGATATTGATAGTAAAGGTTGCATGTATACATGGACCAATGTTAGAGGAGAAGAATTGGTGAAAAAGCGATTAGATAGAGTTGTATGTACAATGGAATGGCAAGTCACCTTTCCAAATGTTTAAGTTCTGGCTTTACCAATGGTAGGGTTGGATCACAACCCCCTTATTCTCTCATTATATCTTGTTCATGGTAAAAGGAAAAGAGCTTTCAAATTCGAAGCATATTGGCTAGAAGAAAAAGAATGCATGGATGTTATTATGGACATTTGGGCTAAGGATTATCAAGCTCATAGAAATTTTTCACAAAAAATTCACCGAGTAACGGAGAAATTTGTTGAATGGAGTAAAAAGAAGTTCTCTAATGCATCATATCAAATAAAGGGACTCAAGAAGCGACTAACGGATATCACCAACAGTAATACCCGAGATTCAAGCAAGGTGGAAGAGATGTATTGGGGACTAAGGTCCTAGATAAATTGGCACCAATGGGGAGATAAAAATACTAAGTATTTCCATGCCACAACAATAAAAAGGAGGCAATGAAACAAAATAACAATACTGAAGATAGATGAACAAAATTGGAGCAGGGATCCCAAGGTGCTCAAACAACACATTGTGGATTACTATCAGTCTCTTTACAACTCGGTGGGACCAAGGAATTTCCAACCTATACTAAATCAATGCCTAAAAGTAGATACTACGGAGATGAATGAACATTTGATGGCTGCCATATCTTTGGAGGAAGTGAAAGAAGCTGTCTTCCAGCTAGGCTCCCTAGAGGCTCCAGGACCAGATGGCCTAAATGGACTTTTTTACTAGCATTTTTGGGAAGATATAAAAATGGATGTGGTGCTTTTGGTTCAAAAAATCTTCGAGTTAGGTAATCTTGATCCCCTCCTCAATAAGACACACATTGCACTTATACCAAAAGTCAAAAACCCAAAAAGCATATGCCAATCCCAACCAATTAGCTTATGTAACTTCAACTACAAAATCATATTGAAGGTATCGGCAAATAGATTAAAACCTTGGCTTCCACAAATCATTGCACATGAACAAAGTGCATTTGTTCAAGGCCGACAAATCCAAGACAATATCTTCATTGTTCAAGAAGTGTTGCATCAAATGAGAATAAAGAAGAGGAAAAAGAAATTCCAAGCAATATTAAAACTAGACATGCAGAAAGTATATGATAGAGTGGAATGTGACTTCCTTCGAATGAGCATGTTATAGATGGGATTTTGTGACCAATGGATTCATTTAATCATGCAATGTGTGTCAACGGTTTCTTTTAATGTGAAAGTCAATGGAGAGCCAACGGAGTACTTCTCACCTACATGGGGGATTAGACAAGGAGATCCATTATCCCTACATATATTCATATTGACAGTCAATGTACTTTCTTGGATGATGCACAAAGCCATAGAGGATGGAAGTATAAAAGGGATCAAAATGAACAAGTATTGTCCTACTCTTTCCTACTTGCTATTTGCTGATGATGCTATTTCTTTATGGATGAGACGGTTAGAGAATGTCAAAGTTTGGCGGCTATTCTAAATCAATATTGCTATGCAACGGGTCAAGCGATAAATCTGAACAAGTCAGGTATCTTCTTCAGCAATGGCTGTCCATCGACTTGGAAGAGGAATATGGCCCAAGAAATGTGAGTGCCAAGCATTAACAAGACAGGAAATACCTTGGAATACCATCCGAATGGGGTCAAACAAAGAAAGAGATGTTTGCGTGGATTTTGACAAGAATAAATTTGAAGCTAGAGGGATGGAAAGAAAAATTCCTGTCTAAAGCTAGGAAAGAAATCTTGATTAAAAATGTTGTGCAAGCATTGCCACAATATGCAATGTCAATCTTCAAGATACCTATCTCGGTGTGTAGAGCTATTGAACAAAGAATTGTAGCGTTCCGGTCGAAGTAGAATGAAGCCAAGTAAGGCATGCACTGGAAGAAATGGGAGGTTTTAAAATATTGAGAGGCATATATTTCCCTAATGGAAGTTTATGGAAAGCAAAAAGAGGTCAAAGACCATCTTGGGGATGGCAAAGCATCCTAATAGGACAAGAAGCCATCGAACCAGAAATACGATAGGTTGTGGGAGATGGGAAATCCATTAACATCAGTCAAGATCACTGGTTACCACAAGGCATGCTAGGAGGCCCTGGAAACAAGGAAGATCCTCAAATGGTGGCTGAATTAATTGACAATGAAAGAAAGGAATGGAAAGAACCGGTGTTTCACTATCTTTTCGAAGGGATAATTGTAAATGAAATCCTATCTATACCTATTCCTATCCAGCCAAAGGCAGATCAATTGATTTAGACAGGAAACAAGAATGGGAATTACACAGTTAAAAGCGGATATAACAGCGTGTACACCAAATCCACACAATAAAACAGTAACAGGACATCGACCTTATACCAGCCACCCCGAGTACTATGGACAAGAATATGGCACCTACCAACCTCCCTCAAATTAAAACATATATATATATATACATATATATGTCAGGATGATGTACCAACAAAAGAAAAGCCTCTATTAGATAAGCATCTTACCAAACCCGTTATGTCCTCTATGTTCCAAATACCCTGAGACAGTCAAGCATTTATTCTTCTTCTGTAAAAAAGTCTAGAGCGTATGGTCATATCCATGCTTAAACCTCAACAACAGTACAAGAACGGCCAATAGAATGGATAAATGGTTGGCAGAAATTTTTGAAGCAAAGCTGCTCTCACCAGATGCAGGGCTAGTAGCAGAGGTGCTATGGTAGATTTGGAAAGACAGGAACAATTAGGTCTTCCGTGACAAGAAGCCACAACCAAAGGCCATAATCGAGGTTGCCCTAGCACAAAATCAAAGCTTTAATCTATGGAATCCAAGTACGAGAAAAGGAAAGTCAGCAACGACAAACCCACCTGCAAGCTGGACAATGCCGGAAAGCCGAGCTCTGAAGATGAATGTCGATTGCTTGTGGGTGGAAGGTATATCACCTAGTCCGATTGCCGAAATTCTACGAGATTCCAACAGAGTAATCGTTGATGGCTTCATCAAAGAAATCCATGTCTCTTCATCCTTGCAAGCGAAAACCCTAGTTCTGCTCCATGGACTGCTTCTGCTGAAACAAAGGGAAGTAATTCACGTGGGGAAAGTACACGAACAGAAAGAGACTTTAGTTTGCAAAAGTGATTGTCGTCCGATAATGGAATCTGTCTTGGGCCGAGCAAAGGAGTCATGGGTTGTGAAGGACTTAATCTAGGAGTGTAAACAAGTTTTGGCCCAACTGACCTATGTAAATGTAGTCCATTGCTCAGAGGAGCAAATCAAGCCGCAGATTGGGTTGTAAAAGCATTCCGCCTTAAAATCCTTCCCTCAACATGGAAGCTCGAACTCCCCCACCTGCGAGCTAGATAGCGCCGGAAAGCCGAGCTCTAAAGATGAATGTCGATTGCTTGTGGGTGGAAGGTATATCACCTAGGTCGATTGCTGGAATTCTATGAGATTCCAACAGAGTAATCGTTGATGGCTTCATCAAAGAAATCCATGTCTCTTCATCCTTGCAAGTGAAAATCCTAGTTCTGCTCCATGGATTGCTTTTGCTGAAACAAAGGGAAGTAACTCACATGGGGAAAGTACACGAATAGAAAGAGACTTTAGTTTGCAAAAGTGATTGTCGTCCGATAATGGAATCTGTCTTGGGCCGAGCAAAGGAGTCATGGGCTGTGAAGGACTTAATCTAGGAGTGTAAACAAGTTTTGGCCCAACTGACCTATGTAAATGTAGTCCATTGCTAGGAGGAGCAAATCAAGCCGCAGATTGGGTTGTAAAAGCATTCCGCCGTTTGGATGATCCAACACGCTTGTTCTTTTTATTTCATATAATGCCATTATAATGTGTAATCACAAATTTGTTTTGAGCGATGAAAAAAATCTCAATTTAAATGATATGTTGACATGAACGATATAGGATGCCAAATGAATGCTTGAAAGCATGTGCAAAATTTGTCCAATGGACATAAGCATCCTTCTAAGGGAACATTTCGAAATTTGGGCCAAAATTTTCCTAAACATGAAAATAGGTGCCTCTATTAGTATTATTGGTGCATAAAAACCGCTAGACATGATCAATGAACAGGTTTGGCTCGAGCTAAAAACCGGACCAAAAGTCCTTGTCCAAACTCGCCCATGATCCAAAATTTTACTCATCCGAAACCCAAGCCTGGGCAGGCCAAGGCAGAACTATCTGCTTGGCATGAGCCCAATGAGAAAAGTGCTTGCAGCCACTTTCAATTTGTGTTTTGGGCCTTTTTGGCTGCGGAAGCTTTTTTGGGAGCTCAACAGACAGTCAATTCCATGATCAAGCATGGCACTTGCCATCGGTTGCCGACTTGCCCTTGCCGTCACGATCAATCACCAGCAGCATCGAATCAAACACATGCACCGCCCCTATTATGTGACCATCATTCCCAATAATCATCATGAACCTCTACACTAGGAAGTGTAATCGAGCCAAGTCAAGTCAATATCATATCAAGTACTAACTAAATTGCTCGAGCTCAACTCCGTTAGAAATTCAAGATATTCAAGCTTGACTAAACTCGATTAATATCAATCTATAAGTAAAATGTAAGCTCAAGGATTACACAGTTTTAAGTATTATTGTATCTATCTATGTGATTAATTAATATTTCCTAAAAATAATAAAATCTCAATTTAGCTCAATTAGGTTCATGAGCTTATAAAGTTAAATATCAACAAATTGGAGCTTGATTCAACAAGATACTCTAGTAGCTCGACCTCATGTCTAGCTAGAAATTAGGTGAGTCAATCGTCGATAGTCATTGAGCTAAGCTCGAGTTACTCACAACTAGCTTGAATTGGTTTAACCCTAAACTGGACCCCCACTGCCGAGTTGCAAGACTAGGACTCACACACACACACACACACTCCCTCTCCTCTTTCTTTATGGATTGAGTTGTAAAATTGTATATCTATGGATGCATTAATTTCATGGAAAACTCAAGATTTAAAAAATATTTTTTTTTCAAAAAATGATCATTCATATCGTTTGCAAAAACAAATGAATACAAAATGTTTTTATTACCTACGAAAATGGTTAGGTATAAATTGTTGTCGATCATGAAAAATTTTCCTTTGAATAATTTGTTTAAGCAATGGAACCAACCATTTTTCAGAAAATGTTTTTCAGATCTTGAGTTTTTCGTGAAACAAACACACCTTGAGTTCCTATCTCAGATCGATCGAGGATACACATTCACACTTCTAGACACATGGAGAGAGAGAAAGAGACATCGACCCTCTACTAGATGTCGGTGGTAGTGGCTTTCAGCTGCTATTGGTCATTGCTACTGCACCATCAGCAAAGCCAAGTTCAGCACTTGAAAGCGATAACTAAAACATGGAAGAAGAGCACCACATTGAGTCGAATGACATTGAACAATAAGTTAAACCTTCATCCTTCAGATAATGAAAGGAAAAATCATAAATGGATGAAGGGGCTTAAGAAATCAAACTTGAGACTACGAACTCTCGAAAGTTAAAATTGAGTGCACCATTTTTTTTTTCTAAAAAATACAACGGAAAATACATTTTATAGCTTAATAAATTGAAATATATATTTTGAATAAATTGGGAATATACAAATTCAAATATGGAAACATCCATTTTGAGGAATAATTATTAGGGCATTCTTTCCAAACTAAAAATTTCTACGATTCAATGTGTATTCTAGAAGTGTGTTAAAAGAATTAGGAACCGCCTGAATTGCTTAGAACCTAATCAGATCGGCCTAGAACAAATGGTTCCTATGAGAACTTGTCCAATTTCCGATTTCAAATTACTCGAATTGAGTTCCTAGTTCTAGATATAGAATTGCCACTCGAATCAGTATATATATAATTACTTCAATTTTTAAGCTTTAAGTTTTAACTTTTCAAATTAAAACTCTAGTTTCCTCTTTATCTTTCTCTATCTATCACCTCACTCATGTTGCAACCTTAACTCCCCTCTCTCACTCTTGCTCTCAATGGCCTTTGGCCTCATTGATCCCTCTCTCACTCATTTTCTGGATTGTCTTTGGCCTCGTCGTATTTTCTATCACTCTTGCTCTCTGTCACTTTTAGTCTCGTCGCTCACTATCAAATCCCATGCCTCTTCCAAAGTAAAAATATTTCAATAAGTTCCACGTTCATATAACCAAATGGTAATTTCTAGTCTTAACTTTTTGGAGTTGAACCTCAGTGGATGATTTTTAATTTCAAAGTGGACATCATCCATCCTGAGATGAGGAATCGCGTCCCCTAAAATCGATCTCTTTACGTGTATTTATTCATGCTTGCTTAAAATTCCATCGTGAGACAGGGTATACTTATGAAAAGCACCTAATAATCTTTGTTTTAAACTGAAAAAAAGGGGCACGATAGTGGGGAGAGGACGATGTGACTGCTGATCTACTGCCATTTTTGTCCGAATCCGACAGCACGTGGGACGTTCCACTGACACCCGCTACAGCATTATCGTAGGCCTTCGTGTAGCCATTATAGCTATCATAGCCGTTCAGACATTTAGTCACGAGAAACATGACTACAATTATCGGACAGCGATGCGGGCGTTGGTGGTATCTGGATTTTGATAAGTTCAACCAGACAAAAAGGACATCATCCCAATAAAACTGAGTAACAAAACACATTGCTCAAAAGGACGTCTTCCCACGTAATAATCCACGCGGTACGATTAGCACTTTCATACTATAAAATATGATAATGCGAGGAGGGAACGTGGACCGATTAAAAAATCGAGCACAATCCGTCTAGGCCTCTGTGCCTTAAAAAAATCACCAATATCTAGTCTAATTTCTATCCGGCTCTGAAATCTTTTTGTCCGAACATCAACTTTCATTCTAATCTTTTAATAACCACGTGTAAAAAAATAATGACTAATTTTTTCAAAATTATCAATATAGAAAGGATTCTGCTCCTTCGTATCAAGGTGAGAGTGTTGATGAAGAAGTAAATAAACTTTTAATTAATTCCAATGCTATTAATTATTGAAAAAAATTAATGTCATGTTAGGATGCGATGGTAGATTGGAAACTAAAGTAAGAATTTGTATTTTTTTAGATAATAAAAGTTCATGATTGAATTGGAATTAGACCTAAGTAGAGGTTATTTAGGAAATTAAGTCCTTATATCAATCGGTGTCCAAGCACATTTAAAGGGATTTTCAGCTACTTTCTTTTAACAATTTTCCCTTTCCATAAAAAAATAGTTTTTCCTAGAAAGTTTTAGAAGAAATATTAGTTATGTTTTGGAAATTATGCAAATATCTTATATGATTTGATGTGCCGACATATGATTAATTTCAAACACTAAAGTTCTTCGAATTGATAAAAGTCAAACTTTGAATTCCTGGCATTACGCTAACATCAATGTTAAAGGTACAAGTTATTCCATACATATTTTCCACGCTAACTTTGCCCAAATCAATCAGCTCACTCACTCACCAAACAAGAAATTTGAAGTTTTTATAGATAGATTATTATCAACTAAACTCCATACCAAGATTCTCTTTTTTTCCCCTTATAAAACATTGGGTATCACGACCTTGTAGCTCAATTAATCCCCACGAATACAAGCAAAGTGTCTCGTCCACGGAACTCTACTTATAGGTCAATCCCAACCAAACCCGAAAATTTCACACATCCTCAAAGCTTTGCGTAGTTGACTGATAGTTGGAAAAACTTTGCAGAACAGTAATAGACTTCGGACAAAAGAACTGGGTTAGATGGCTGCTTTTCCATGACACTTTTAACCAGATCTCGGAGCTTTCTTTCAACCAGGAACTTTCAAGGCTCGAATCTACTCCGAAAGTTTTTCCAGACTCACCTAAATTTTTCAAGGTTAATCTTTTTCTAGTCAAGCCAATAAAATGCCTGAATTTTGAACAAATCAGCAGGCGGTTTTGCTCGTGCTATCTTATCTTTTCCTTTTGAAAGGGGACTGTTCACCTTCTGACTTAGCACAGATGTTAAAGGGAAATTCAAGCTGCTGAAGAGGAGGGAGATAGCCACCGAGGCCTGGAAGCAGATTCTAGGAGTGACTTGAATATCTGATGAATAGGAGCATATAGAATGGACATCGAAAGAGAGAGTCGTGCTATATGAACCCAATATGATCAGATAGATCCACAAAATGCAACGCTATACAAGACCATGCATACATCTCGACACAAATTCAGAACTACACAGACCCAAGTTAAAATCGCAGGATCGTCTAATCACTCTTAAATACAGTCTACTACACATCTAAACTGTCGATGCTACTCGACGCTGACTACATACTTCAGGGGTACCTACGCCCCTTCCAGAAGCCATTGTCGTCTCGGTTGTTCCGGAATGCGCAGCACCCCACTGAGTAGACGATGATGAGGATAACAAGGATGATGATGTTGATGATGGCGACCTTCTTCCAGTCCCTCTTGAGGTTGTCCAGCAGCCCGCCCTTGCAAGACTGGCAGTTGTAGCACAGCACGCTTGAATCGTTGTTCCACACGCTGCAGTCCGAGTCGGTGGAGTTCGAGGTCGAACTGGCATTCCAGACAATCGGGCTCACGTAGGTGAAGCCGCAAGAATCTGGCGGCTTGCAACACCCGGACTGCAAAAAACCCATCACATTGTTAATTTCAAACTTTTGACCAGAGAATGACTAACAGGAAACACATGATAGGATTAACTACAGAAACAAAACAGCAGCATAAGAAACAAGTCCATGACAGCATTGATTTATGAAAAAGTTTCTAAAGTGGCACAACAACAATAGCACCAGACCAGTTTAATGATATCAAGAGGAGTTTCATCGGAAGGGGCATTCCCCATGAAAGACACAGCAAGATGTTCTACTACTTTGCCACAACAGCAATTCGATTCAACAGACATTATAATCAATATCATTCATGGCCAATAACAAGGTCACATCTTCCAATTTGCTCATAGAATTTAGAATGGAATCCTAACTGAGCGTGCAGTGAGCCACTATGCAGGATCAAGCGTCGAAACAGAGACAATTTTAAAACCCTCGTCACGATAAAACAGTTCATTCGAAAATTTTCGGCTCAAAAGGAATCATCCAGAGAGCACCATGCTTCATCACCCTATGCAAGGCAACCACAAGGACCACAGAACGAGCAATTGAACAGATCCATCAGCATTAGTCAGCAACCCCTCAAAGATCTTATCTCTAGCATCATGTAAGGAACCGAATTCCTCCCACAAAATTGCCTTAATTTGCCTATCAATTATTCACACTCAATTCAACACTTGACAGAACAATCAACGAGAACACAAACCCCACAATAACCGCTCGTGTGCGTAATGAACTTCAAATTCAAACAGCACAGGACAACCAAGAGAAAAACTAAAGCAATTACTTGAAGAGAGAGAGAGAGAATATTTACTTGAAGAGCCGACAGTTGCTCGTTGTATAACTGGGCCACCACGGTATCACTAGCATACTTCTCGGCGTAAGCCTCGCAGACCTTGCTGTCGATCAAGCAGCTCTTGATCTTGTTCCAGTTCTTGGTGCTGTTCACCCGCTTCTGCAGCCAGTTGGAGTAATCCCCGAGCTTGTACTCCTTGTACCCTCTACCGGACAGGACCTCCCCGGCGCCCTTGTTGGTGACCACGAAGGCGAAGACGGTGAAGGCTAAGAGGAGGAGGATGAGGAGGAACATGACGAGGAGGTAGACCAGAGGAGCCACGAGACGCCGCAGCACGCGCCGACGAGGCCCGCGATGGACACCACCATGAGGAACACCCCGAGCGCGATGAGCGGCTTCTCGAGGAACTTCTCGCAGTCGGTGTCGGCCCGGGTGGCGAGCCATATGCCGGCCCCGAGGACGGGGACCGACAGGAGGAACGAGAAGAAGTTGAGGATGCCGATCAGGTTGTTGCTCAGCCGGAACATCTTGCGCTCGAAAAAAGCAGAGATACCCAACTGAGAAAAGAAGGATCTTGTGGACTGCAGAGAGGTTGGATATGGATGGATGGATGGATGAGGACAGAGAAGATGGAGAATAAATAAGGAGACAGACACGATGGTGCAATCCGAAATGGTAACGAAGATGCTGCCGAGAATATTCAACTTCGAGGGTGTGAAAGCGCAAGTTGCATACGAAAACCGCACGCGCTGAGGGGGGGAAGGGGCCGTGGCCGGCAGGGGCGAGCGTGTGTGCGTGTGCGTGCGAGAGTTGCGGTAACGGTCGACGTGTTCAGAACGGTTAAGGAAGCGAAGAAGGACGATGGAAAGAACCTAAAAAGTCAAAGCCGATGTTGTCTGATGAGTATTAGATGGTGCTGACTCGAACGTCGTTTCGCCACGTTATGTGTCGGATTTTTGACCTTTTCCTTTTGCGTCTGAAGGATTCGGATGCGTGTTCGATCTTCTGTCCTTTGGGGGATGAGGACGATGTTTTTGGTGCGTCATCGCCGTGGTCGACTGGAGAACCGGCTCGAGGCTGCCGTCCCGCCCGTTCGATGATCTGGGTAAGAGTCAGGGCGAGATATGATCTCATCATATCGCGTATGTAATGACTCGATTCAAATGTAATTGACTTAAATTAGATCGAATATTGATCTGAATAAGAGCCGGGACGAGAACGATCTCATCGTATTCCGTATGTAATGACTCAATTTGAATGTGATTTGACTTAGATTTGGTTGGATGAAATCATCATTGATGATCTATCTTGAATGGGGATGGAGTAGGAATCATGATTGAACAAAAAATTAATGAGATGATAACATAAATGTTTAATATTATCATTTCGTCAATTCAAATTTATGAAAAAAAAAATTAAGTAGACAACATTGAACATTTTTAATATAGCTTAAGGACTAAATTGGACATATATCAAAAGTTTAAGTACCGCGTTGTACATTGAATTAAAATTAAGATATCACATTATACGTTATATCAAAATTTATGGACCATTTATATCATTTTTTCAAAACTAATAATAATAATAAATAAACATTATCACTCAAGAATCAGTCATCATCCTTGAGTGGCTGCGATGGTCACAACTCAGCAAAAAAACCACGCCATCGTCATAGAGATCACCCTCGCCATTCACTTCTTTGGCAGCCGTTGCTCATTCCCTTTCTTGATTTCCGTCTTCTTTTTTTTTTTTTTTTAATCCTTTTTTCCCAATTTTTATTTTAGCTTTTGGTTTTCTTTTTTAACTTTTCTTGTTGAAAATTGCTTTTTAAAAAAAAAAAAATTTTTTTTTTTTACATTTTTCGAATGTGAGATACCCTTTGTCTCCACGCCAAGGCCACATGAATAAATTTAATTGACATAATGCCAAATAGACAAAATTGCATCGGATTCTAGGATTTAATTATACTTTGAAAAAAGCTTAGGATTTTTGTGTAACTTTCCTATTAGGAAAGTGACTTGATAGGGAGTGAAGATGTCAGAAATTCTCAAAAGAGTAAATTGAGGCTCGACCAAAATATGAGGTATGGCATGAGCAATTAGTTGAAAGACTTGAATGAAGCTCAGTTTGCACTACGGTTTTGATGCCGCCTTGCCTCATCTTAGGCACGAAGAGCTACTATACTCCCCTACCCGGCGATGGCCAGTACCTAAATACCGACGTGGTGTCTACCTTCATTGCTGATAGACCCTCCAACTCCTACCATTTATTTTTCTTCCTTGGTAGGTAGGAATGTGGAGGGTTGCTATGGGGAGTCCCACCCCTCAGAGGTTCTTCCCCTAGTAAAAGCTTCCTTGAGCCTTTTAAGGACATGCTTAGGTCAATCTTGTTAAAAATTATTGCTTTTTTCTTTTCTTTTCTTTTTCTTTTTGACATTTTTCTAATGTGAGATATCCCCAGTCTCCACGACCAACGCCACATTAATAAGTTTAATTGACCTATTGTTATAAAGACATAATTGTACCGGATTTAAAAAGAAACCCAGAATTTAATTATACTTTGAGTTAAAGGCTTAGGATTTTCGTGTAACTTTCCTATTAGGAAAGATGACTCGATAGAGAGAGAGGATGACAGTAATCGTCGGAAGGGTAAAAGTCCAAGACTTTTCAGGAAAAATTAGTGCACTTCGAATATAGAAATCGTAATTAATACCCATTGAAAGTCGGTAGCAAAGGGGTGGGCATAAACCTAAAGATGCTTCAATGCAACTTCACTGGTGGAGAGCCCATCGGTGAAAAAGAAGTGAGAGAAACTGAAAGAAAGGAAAGGGAATTAGCAAGTACATGCTTTGGAGACCTCGACGAGTCAAAGGATACATTTGGGAAGACTTTTGGAGAAAGTCTTTAGGGAAATATAAAGACTTTTGAGTTAAAGGTATTTTTCCAAAATGTAAATTATGTTTGATAAATTGTAGTTTGAAACCCTTTGTAAAGTATCTTTGAGCAAAATGGTGTTTGGGGGACAAATGACTTTTGTGATAAAAAAATTATCAAAATAAAAATAAAAAAATTTGATTGACAAGGGCAAGTGACCGCCGGCGACCCCGGATCTGGGGCGACGAGGTCACGCGACGTCACCTCGACCTTCGGCAACTTAGATATGGGGCGTCGAGGTCGCGAGAGGACCTTGCGGCCCCGGATCTGGGTTGCGACGGGGTCGCGCAACCTCGCCTCCCCCGGATCTAGGGCGGTGAGGTCACGCGACCCAGATCGGGGGCGGAAAGGTCCTCTCACGACCCTGCCGCCCCAGATCTGGATCGCGGTGACCCAAGATCTCGCTGCGACCCAAATGGCACGGTGGTTGCGCCCCTTGGCGTTGGTCGTGCGACGATGGTCGTTTGGGTGACAGTTGTTGGCGACTACTTGCCCTTCCTCGGCGACCGCTCATGGAAGAAGAAGAAGAAGACAATGAATAGTAGTGAGGGCAAAATCGGAAAAAACGGAAAAATCAACGAGGGTAATTTGGGAAGAATTTTTTTTTAAACCCTTGGCTTAGCATTCTGAGAATGCTGAAAGCTCAAGGCAACCCCCAACCTGCCTTGGGCTTTCAACCTTCACAAGGTTGACATTTTGCAAAGGGGCTTTGAAATTTTTTTGCCAAACACCCCAAAACACACTTGCATTTGCCCAAGGACCTTTAGAGGTGCAAAGAGCTTTGTAAAGTGGTTGCCAAACGCAGCCAAAAATAATGCCGTTTCGTAGAGCCCACTGGGATCAAAGAAAAGGCCTTACTCAGAAAGCCTATTGTACGATCACGAAAGAAAAAAAAAAAGAAATTGAACTCAGGCAAATGTATTTTGCTTTTGAAATGATTTCATATATACAAACCAAACATTCCATGATTACACAGGAACATATGCAACCATCGGTTCACTACTCTCTCGAAGAAAACACTTGCCAGGAATTCATCCTGAACGCTCATGAATCCAAGAGTGATTTTTAGAACTTCAAAAGAAAAGACGGAAAAAATGGCATGCATTCCTTAATCTAGGATGCGTTAGAGCATCAGTTAGATGACAGGCGAAAGGCGACCATCCAATCAAGAATGGCAGCTTCAAATCCAAATTTCACCGTCGGGGATTAACCGGTTCAAGAAAACGAAAATGCAAACACAAGCAAACTCTAGATAAGATTCGGACGCTTGAAAATATAGCTAGTCCTCCTCCTCTCTCCACCAAATGTTGAAGAGTTTCTTCAGTTCCGCGACCTAAAGCCTTCCTGTGCAAAATGGGAGCTTCTCTCATGGCCTCTGCTAGAGACGACACCACGCAGCATTTGATTCTACTGGTCCTAGCTTCTCGTGTCATGCTGGTGCAGCTCAAGGATCGTCTTTCTGCGGAAGCCATTGGCCACCAACCGGTTCAATGTGCTTCAACCTCCTCCCTCCAGACAAACTGTCAGCTACTTTGAAATGCAATATGACCACGCCGAAATGAAAACCTGAGTGTCGAGGCTTTCCAGCATCACAATTACCACCCAAAAAGCATCCTATAAAACACCATTGATGTAAGACCTGTCTACGACCAATTACTCAGCAAACACGGAATCCTACACAATAGGAAAGGAGAAAAGAGGAGAGAGGAACCTGCAATCTGAAAGAGGCATGGTAAAGGCAGGCCAAAAGACTGGCCATCGGTAAACAGAACAATCCCATCTCGAGGGACAGCGGGAGATCATGTAGTATGATTTCAAGGCAATGATTTTCCATTATCATCTCCACTGCGGGCAAGATTGAACTGGGGACTAAAAGCGGGCGATTCTGCTCAATAGTTTGTATCACCTCAATAACAGGGCAAAGATCCTGTACGTGCATCTCTGCTTCACGGCTAGCCACGGCATGCCTAACCTGATCAAGGTAGGAAAGGAAAGGAAAGGCAAGAAGCAACGAGGCACAGCTTCATCCACAAAATTCAGTCTCCAATATGCTGTTCTGGATTACAAATTAGAGCATAACCAGAGATGATCAAGTACTACCTCAAGTGCATTGACAACAGCTGTTTCCGCATTTCTCTTGCAAAAGTCAAGTGATTATGGGGACATGGCAATCTTCCCGCCGGGGAGGCAGCCTGCGGTTAAGTCCGGACAATCCAACACCGAGGCCTGCCAACCAGGGGCCTCCAGACGCATGGTCCAAGAAGGTGATTCGTGATCTAAGTTTGGCCAAACTTGCATCTTCCATGACCTTGAAACTCCATCCAGGACGCCAAAAGCCAAACAATTGCATCGATCATACTTCGTTCTTTCCTTGTCACGAACTTGTTCGCGCTTTGTTGCCTTGACCACACCTTCGTGCCTAGGATTCGTGCCTGCCGGGTTTCGCACAACAATCCTGCAACTGCAAGAAGGAATCAAGAAGGAGGAGGAGGAGGAGGAGGGAGAAAGGACTCTTTAAACTTCAAGGTAGAAAAGGAGGTGAGAAAATCCTGCAACTGCAAGAAGGAATCAAGAAGGAGGAGGAGGAGGAGGGAGAAAGGACTCTTTAAACTTCAAGGTAGAAAAGGAGGTGAGAAGAATCAGTAAATTGTACAGTTTTTTCGTCGTTTTGTCTTGCGGTTTTGATGTTGGCACAGGAAAATTACTGTGGAGTGGTTGTGGCCTGGTAGGATTCTCATTCTGGTGTGGCCACTCACCTACTCATTCATTGCGATCCGTTTGAACTTTTCATATCCAGTGGATAGAAAATGAATAAATGTTTTTGTTGAACTAAAACTTCAGGAAATTCCAAGATCCTATTCAATTTATTTCCGCTAAAAAAGGGTTGGAGAGAAGTTAATGAAGTTTTTGTTGAACTAAAAGGAAAACCAATGTAAATAGATGTGTAAATATATTTTTTTTTTGGTCGTTCTACTCTATTCCTACTGTAAACATGGAAATTGAAAAGTTCAATTTTGTACTAGAGAATTTTCGGCGACGTGCAATAATAATCGGATAGGAAGATCGTAGATTACGATAACAGTAATGTCTTCAATGAATGAATTTTTTAACACTGCAAGAATTTTTTTGGGTCAGCAAGTTTTGCGCATATCCCTCTATTGAAACCGCATTATGGTTTCAAAGATGAATAAACAATTGATAAAAAGAACGTCCTTGGTTAGCGTAAGGCTATTCATCTCTTTTGCCGTGATGGCCGGCTATACGAAGGTTCTGTCCAGAGAAAAAAAATGAGGGTGTTTAACTGAGTTAATTTTTTCTTGCAATATTATATCAAGCGTGGAATATCATTGTTTTCCCTTTACACAATCTGAAAATCTTCTCCACTTTTCTTTAAAAGGCACATAGGTCAAGTCTATGGCTGTTTTCATTTCAAGGATAAGACTTATGGAGCATTTTCACAATGTGAAAGCATTGACCATTTCAAGATGGAGTAATTGAAATAAAAGATTTTCATGGATGCCGTAAATGCTATGGTGTGTTATTTGGTTTTGTCCAAATATTACTATTCATATAATTTTATGAATTTAGTCTTAAAGGCTATTTTTATTAGAAATCACTAACATGAACGTTGACCATTGCGGCGTGTACAATTTTTATAATTTTCTTTTAAAAAATTATGAATTTTTGATAATTTTTTCTTTCTTTTCCTTTTTTTTTTCCTTCTAAGCTCAACAAGGGTCGCTAGCCTACCATCATTTTTTTTTTTTTTTAATTACAGACTCTAATAGGCAACTATTTTTTTCATTAGCATGGCTTTTAAAGGGTAAAATTGGACTTTAATCTCATTTTTTAAAGGAAATCTCTATCTTATCCTTAATTATTGTAAAAATCAAGACATAGACAATGGC
Source organism: Eucalyptus victrix (assembly GCA_016097545.1). Taxonomy (NCBI): domain Eukaryota; kingdom Viridiplantae; phylum Streptophyta; class Magnoliopsida; order Myrtales; family Myrtaceae; genus Eucalyptus; species Eucalyptus victrix. Next base: position 35,246,656 of record CM027837.1, read on the forward strand.
AAGATATCTAAAAAAAGCAATAAACAAATTAAATAAATTGGGAAAAGGCCTCAATCACAAGGCGTGTTGTCCGATTATTGAAAAAAAAAACGATATTGGACTCAGGCAAATGTATTTTTCTTTTGAAAAGAGCTCATATTTGCATTCCAAACGTAGCAAAATTACACAGGAAAATATGCAACCATCGTCCAATGTATTTATTATGAAAGTGACTGGCTGCGTTTGAATGGTAAACCAGTGTTTGCTGCATCTAAGGAACTTGAGAAGGTCCAGTGATGCCAACCGGAGTCATTGAGGCTTCAAATATATCGGCCGCTTAGTGTTTTTGCGCTCACAAGCTTTCCTCTTTGTAGCAGGATCGACTAGACCAACCTCCGAGGCTTCCCAAAGAGTTTAATGTCCTAGGATTGGAATGCTAAACGGTGCATTGTCGTCACGAAAAGAAGAGTGGGGAAAAGAGGCACTCGAATGCAGTTACCCATTCCTAATCTAGGACTTCTTGTAGTATCACATATACGACAGATAAAGGCGATCATCCGATCAAGAATAGCAGCTTCAGATTCGAATTTTACTGTCAAGGCTTCTAACTGGTTCAAGAAAACAAGATGCAATCACAAGCAAACTCTAGAAAAGGATCTGGACCCATGAAAATATAATTAGTCCTCTAAAACTTTCTGCTGTCCATCCATGTCAAAGAGACTTTCAGTTCCGCGACCTAAGATAGCCTTCACGTGCAAAAACGAGAGCTTCTCTCATGGCCTCTGCTAGCACACAGCATTTGATTCTTACTGGTCGTAGCTTCTTGTGTCCTGCTGGTCCTGCTCGAGGATTGTCGCCCACAGAAGTTATTGGTGGTGAAGAGATGTAATCTGCTTGAACCTCCTCCCTACAGACAAACGGTCAGGTACTTTGCAATACGATATAACCTTGACGAAAGGAAAACCAGCCTGTCAAGGCTTTCTGGAATCAGAATCACTACGCAGAAAACATCCTATGTAACTATCAAGTATAGTCAGGAAGGTACACTGGTTTGAGTTTGATCAAGACACCATGAACGTAAGGCCTCTCTCTGACCAAGGACCAATTACTTAGGAATCACAGAATGCTGCATAATGGCAAAGGAAAAAGAAGAGAGTGGAACCTGCAATGAGATAAAAGCAGGGGAAAAGAATGGCGAGCATTGTACATCCGATTGTGAGAGACAGCGGAGGTGGAGCATATGGTGTGCTGATTACAGGGCAATGATCCTGCATGATCATCTCCATTACAGGATGCAAGACTGAACTGAAAAATCCATTTTCAATTCCGTACCACTGCTCATACAATTGTATCCATTGGATTGCAAGGCAAAGATCCTGTACGAGCATCTCTTCTTCATGGCTAGCCATGGTATGCCTAACCTAATCAAGGTAGAAAATGAAAGGAAAGGCAAGAAGCAACAAGGCACAATTTCATCCACAAAATTCAGCTGCATATGATCACATTCAGCCTCCATTATATTGTTCTAGAATACAAACTACGGCAAAACCTGAGATGATCAAGTACTACCTCAAGTGCAGTGACAGTTGCTGTTTCCGCATCCGTCTATTGCAAAATTTAAGTGACTCTGGAGACACAGCAATCATCCTGCTGGGGAGGCAACCTGCAGATAAATGGGGACAATCCAACACCAAGGCCTGCCAACTAGGGCCTCCAGATGCACGGTCCAAGAACGCGATCCATGATCTATATTTTTCCTGAGCTGGATCTTACATGACTGTCCATTCGAGATTCCAAAACAACAGAGATTGTACTGATCATGCTTTGGTTCTGTCTTGTTACGAATTTGTTCATGCTTTATTGCCGGGGCAATGCGTTCAGCAATTGGCCTGTTCCTCCCAGTCTGAAATACTTGCAATCCAACCGACAGCGGAATCTTACGTTTAAATTCAAATTTACAAAGTTGTACTGATGACAATGGTGGCGAGTGAGGCAATGCGCCAAGAAGGGTTGGCGGGGTGCAGCAAGTCAAAGACGACAATCCCTGGTGACAATCCAAAGAAGGAACATTACTCAGATTTAATCTGCTTCAACCCCCCCCCCCCCCCCCTTCTCCCTCCAGACAAACAGTCAGATACTTTGCAATACAGTATAACCTTGACAAAAAGGGAAACCGGCTTGTCAAGGCTTTTTGGAATCACAATTACCACCCAGAAAACATCCTACATAACTATCTAGTATAGTCAGGAAGCTACACTGATTTGAGTTTGATCAAGACACCATTGATGCAAGACCTGTCTCCCACCAATACTTACTCTGACCAACCATAAGAGTCAGCATTTTGACTTGTCTCCGACCAATGACTTAGGATCACAGAATGCTGCACAATGGCAGAGGAAAAAAAGAGGAGAGAAGAACCTGCAATGTGATAAAGCCAGGTGAAAAGAATGGTGGGCATCGAACAGAACAATGCAATCACGAGATACAGCGGAAGCATTCGTGGTCTGGTTACAAGGCAATGATCCTCCATGATCATCTCCATTTCAGGACGCACGATTGAGCTGAAAAATCCAGTCCGCGCCACTGCTTGACCATTTGTAACCTGTTGATTACAAGGCAAAGATCCTGTACGAGCATCTCTACATGATGGCTAGCCACGGTATGCCCAATCTGATCAACGTACAAAGGGAAAAGAAGCAAGAAGCCATGAGGCACGGTTTCATCCACAAAATTCAGTCTCCGTTATACTATTCAAGAATACAAACTACGGCATAACCCGAGAAGATAAAGAACTACCTCAAGTGCAGTGACAGTAGCTGTTTCCGCATCCGTCTTGCAAAAGTTGAGTGTTTCTGGGGACACAGCGATCTTTCCGCCGGGGAGGGAGACTGCAGATAAGTCGGGACAATCCAACACCGAGGCGCGCCAACCAGGACTCTCCAGACACACGGTCCAAGAAGGCGGCGATCTGTGATCTAAATTTCGCCAATCCTGCATCTTACATGACCGTCCATTCGAGATTCCTAAACAGAGATTGTACTGATCATGCTTCGTTTTCGTCTTTTCATGAACTTGCTCATGCTTTATCGTCTCGACGACACGTTCGGCAACCGACTGGGTCCTCCCAGCCTGAAATGGTTCTGATGACTATGGCAATGTGCGACTGACAAACAACGATCCAAAGAAGGAACGTAGCTGCAGTGATGATGACGGTGATGCACGAGGAGACGCGCCGAGAAGGGTTGGTGGGCTGCAGCGAGCGAAAAGCGACGAACCATGTTGTGGTAAGCTTGGATCTGCCGGCGTGGGACGTCACCTGCAGAAACGGGGGAGTTCATTGAGCGAGCTTTTGCTCCTTTGGAGTTGGGAGAAGAAACCCATGAAGCAATGATGCCTAGGATTCGTGTCAACCTAGTTTCGCACGACAATCAGGCAACTGCAAGAAGGAATCGAGAAGACGAAGAAGAAGGAAAAAAGGAGACCCTTTTAAACTTCGAGGAAGAAAAGGTTAGAAGAATCAGAAATTATTGCTCACCTACCTCATTTAGACTAGGCATGTATGGATGTAATTAGCCTTATCTTCAATTTGCTTGCCAAAATAAATTAACTTATAAATACACATTAAGTTCTTTACTTGTAAATGATGATTGGAGCTTCAATAGTGACCTTATCAAATATAGTGTGTTAGTGATATGCCGATTAACGAAGGTCGACACATCCGACAAAAAAAAGAAAAGAAAATGAAGGTCGACACATAAGAGGGCTATTTCTCTTTTAAAATAGGGATGTCTCTTCTTGTTACATAACTAGTTACTTTTTCTACGCTTTGCTTGGGCATACGTCTATAGGCATAGTTTTGAAAAATTATTAATTTGTTGAGGTTAGTGCCATAAAAAATTTCAAATTAGTATACATGTAACAAATTTATCATCTATTAGTTTCCATTAAATTTTAATTTTAAATTATTGAGTTTGATGAAACCACAATTTAAGGTTTTACCATCCATTTATCACAAATATACCAATTTGTGACTTTTCATTGTGTTAATCTAATTAACCGGAAATTAATAAAGGGTAAATTTGTTATAAATATACAAATTTGAGATTTTTGATAGTCAAAAATTATTTTTTGATAAATTTATTATAAGTGTACCAGTTTGAGGTTTTTGGTTATTAAAAAATTAGATTGGGTAAATTGTCATAGGTATATTTGTTTAGAGTTTTCCATTGCATTAATCAATCTATTAATATTAGATGTGACCTAAGTGACAAGATGATATCTTGTATACTTTATTCTGTGCTTTTGTACAAAACTATTGTACTTTGTGAAATGTAATATATAATATGACAAAAAAAAAAGAAGAAATGTAACATATAATATGTGGCCAGAAAAAAAAAAAAAAACTCTATGATGCTAACTTTCCTAAGAACATCAAGTGCAAATACAAATGATGTTTTAGGATTCAATAAGGAAACTACATTTGAAATGTGTTTGTTCACAAGTAAAAAATAAAAGTAAGAAAAATATAATTGCTCCTTTTTTTTTTTTTTTTTTTACTAAATTGCAATGTAATATTTTGTTTAATAATTTTATTGCAAGTATGAAATAAACATTAATATTTTTGTATAAAGTAAGAGGAGTCATTTATTTCGTTTGATAGTAACATGATAATTTCATGAACCGCGTTATAAATTAGCTATAATTTATTAATAATTTATTTCTCAAAGTAATTGAATTTACTTATTCAGTGTAGTTCTTTTACCGGACTAAATCAAATTGCTTGAAGAAAGTAAACTGTGCTTAGGTTAACAATTGTGAGCCATCCTATGACCTCTATTTGACTAATTATAGTCATTGATACTTGGCCATCCCTTACGTTTGTAAGCAATAGTCAAGATCAAGTGACTCATAAAATCTAGGTCTAGGTTTGTCCTTTTGGTTTACCCCATATATATGCATCAGTCCTAAATCATTTACCTAACAAACACATATAAAAGGAATATAAACTCATGCACTTACGTCCTAAGATCTTGATTCTCAATCAATCAACCAATAAAAAGTGAATCGAAATGAGTCACTTACACGATCAAGACAAAGACAATCACTCAAATAAGTATTCACACAATGGGATCTTAAACAAAGAAAGCCAAAGAAAGTTAAATTTCTCAAGGAATGGCAATCAAGAGCATAAGTTTTGAGAAATTGCAATAAGGGACAAAAGTTTGGAAGAATGGCAATTAAGGACAAAAGTTTGGAATAATTGCAATTAAGGACAAGAGTTTGGAAAAATTAAAATTAAGTTATTAAAAAGAAAATTTTAAATTACAAGTGATATTGAACAAGGATATTAGTTTTTTTGGAATTTAGAGACAAATCCAATGTCCTTGGAAACCAGGACCCGGGTGCGAATAATGTTGGTACACTAATTTGTCCTCTGAACATTGAATATTACTTGATTCTGACAAACTTAATATCAAAGCAAAGCTTAGTACGAAAAAGGTCATTAACTTCGTTAAAGTTATGAAATATTTTTAGGAGATCAATGAAGACTTGAGTGCAGAATTAACAGCACACTAATCAAGCTCCCTTTTTGAATACCCTAAAGAACTTCAAACTTAATGAAACTAACGCCAAATTCAAGATTGAAAAGCCTTTTAAAAGTTTCATGAAGCATGCACTTAGAGATTTGGATTATATGAATTTATAAAACTCAAATAGTGCACACATATCAATTCTATAAAATGAATTGCAGCAAGCCCTACAACTTTGATTGAGTTGGCAAAAATAGAAACTAGGTTTTTATTTTCTGAAAATTTTTTACAACGAAGTTTAGCATGTTCAAGAAAATTTATCAAGACATCTTTAATAGACTTAGCATATGTGAATTTCTAAAAATCAGAGAATTCAGGCATATCATTCTGGAAATAGATATCGCAGAAGCAGACACATCTAGTTTACAGTAATTTATATCATCCAAAAGTAATCCATTCAATTTGAAATTTCTACAGAACATAGGTCACACAATGCCCCACCACTTTCATGAAGAATCTAAGGCCAATTCAATTCATTTGAATTTATAAAAGTCACGATACAAGCATATGCCATTCAGGACAGACAAATCTCGACAAAAAGTATGTTCGGTTCAAACATGATTGACCTGTCCTAACCATGTCTGATCCTCATGCAAATTTTATATGTTGTTCAAAAGGATGCAAAAAGCAATTTCCATGAAGAAGCCATTTCTAGATTCACAACATATGATTTTATAAAAATTGAGGAATCAGTGTAGGACGGACAATCAACAAAGCAAAATTGCAGGCAAGGGCTTGGACGTTCTAAACATGATCAACCTAAGTAAATAAATTTCAATAATCACGAAATTTTTATATGATGTAGATCTAAACCTAGTGAACAACTTTCATTGAGGCAAAAAATTGTATGAAAATAGCAAACAACAAAGGTCATCAAAACAGAGTATGGAAACAGAGGATTGATCCTTCTCAAATTGTAGTTCGGCTTTGTAAAAATTATTAAACCTAGTAAATGATGGCCAAATCATGAAACTGGGCGTCAAAAGAAAACTCATGAAATCTCCTATGAATCATTATAATGCCACGAACACAATTGAAATCATTTTCCAGCTCAAGTGAAGACATTTAGCAAGGAGGTTTACTTTGAAATAGGACTTTACAGATTATGATAGGTTAATAAGCTATTAATCTACACAAACGATTTGCAGATTCATGCAATTTTTATATAATCTAGAATCAAATGTTTTGATCAATTTTTATTAAGACATCCAATCTGAAATCATTATACAAAAATTCATAAAAAAATCACCAAACCGAATAGGTCGGTTACCATGACGTTGCAACAGAACATCCAAAATCCAAAATCAACATCGAAGTTGTGACAAGCAAATCAACAAAGCAAATAAAGTCCGAATCATGCATATGATATGCCGTTGGAAGTAGAGAAGCAGAGTCTGAAGCTGAACAAGCTGAAGCAGAAGCAGAGCAAAGCTCGAAATAAAGAAAAGCTGAGTTGGCAATCTATGAAGAAGTCGAAGAAAAGAAATAGAGGCTGAGCTGGTGATCCATGAAGAAGCTGAGTTGGCAATCCACGAAGAAGCTGGGTATATAGAAGATTAAAACCAGAAACAGAAGTTGAATAAGCTGCACAAGGAGCTGTTCACGTGTCAATATAACAGTGTAGTTATTCGATTGTTCGATCTTGTAACTGAATTTTGTTAAGTCAGTTTTGGAAGATCGTTTTAACGAAAATGTAAAGCTTCATTAATGGAGAGGTAGCAAAGAAGATAGATAGATGATTCTCTCGATTCTCTCTGGTGCTTTTTTTGTTTTCTGAGAAGTAGAACTTCAGAAGATTGTATAGATTGAGAGAAGAAGAGAAATGTTCTTGATTGATGTATTGATCATTCAGTATTCACGATATGCGGAGTTCTTTCTTTCATATACATTTCAGTTTTAGTATCTGTTTCTTCACATGGTATCAAAGCATTGTTCTGGGAGTTCTCGATCTTCTTTCTCCATTGCTGAAAGTTTGTATAAAGACTACATGATCAAGGCAACATCAAGATCTTGCTGATCTTTAGAAAGCTGATATTCGAAGGTTACTTGTTTGTTCTGTCATATCTTCAAAGTGTCTAGATATACAGAATGACAACCAGGTTGCAGAAGTATCAATTTCCGATTCATGTGAATATAGCAAATTTTGTTACAATCAAGTTGATAGAAGAGAATTTTCTACTATGGCAAGCTCAATTTCATAGGTTCCCGAAGAGTCAAGATTTGATTGGTTTTATTAATGGTGAAACATCACCACCAGCTCAAATGATACAAGCTGAGGTTAAAGGAAGGCAAACACAAGTGATGAATCCTGATCATCTAGATTGGATAAAGACTGATCAGTTAATCTCATCCTGGATAAGTGGAGCAGTATCTGAGAATATTCTAAGTCTGATAATTGGCTTAGAGACTTCATTCGAGGTATGACAAACTCTTATAAATTGGTTTACACAGAGGTCTGTAGCAAAGGAATTCGAATTAAGAGGAAAATTACAAGCTTGCAGGAAAAGAGATAGACCATTGAGCGAATATCTTCGAGAATTTAAATCCATTTGTGATCAACTAAATGCCATTGGAAAACTGTTGATGATATAACCAGGATGTTTGGTATTCTTGAAGGGTTAGGATCATAATATGAAAGTTTTAGAACAACCATGTACTATCTCAAACCTCAGCTAGAATATGATGAGGTTATTTCTCAACTTGAAAGATTTGAGACTAGATTACAAACATATTCTGTAAATCAATACAATACTAACCTAGCATACTATGGACAAAGAAAGATTGGAACAGGTCTGCAAAAGTCTAGTTTCAAAAACCAAAGAGAAAGTATCCGAGGAGGGTATAACTATGGCAGCGGACAGTCCATTAACAGAAGAGATAGTGGAAATGACTTTACTGGAGCAGGAGGGAATCACCAATATCAAATGAATAACCTGAATCTAACACAGCAAGATCAGGCTAATAAGGATAACTGGTCTAACTATGGACAAGGTTTTAGACCTTATACAAATTCTTCTCAAAGATATCAAGGTGTTAGATCATATCCACCACAAAGTTCAAATGGTAACAAGCATGTGCAGAACACAAAGCCAATAAATAATGGTCTTCTGGAATGTCAAATTTGTAAAAGACCAAGGCATACAGCACTTCGATGTTGGTATCATTTTGATAATTCATATCAAACAGATGAAATACCAACTGCATTGGCAGCCATGCGTATTGAAGAACCTTATGGTACAGAATGGTACCCAGACACAGGAGCTACATCCCACATTACTGCAGAACCTGGTATGCTTCGTAACTATTCTGCATATAGTGGTATTTGAAATAGCTAGTACGAGTACCTAGAGGGGGGTGAATAGGTATACAAAAAAAAAATTCTCGAAGCTTGCACGATATTTAAACAATTAGAGGATTTGCAACAGTTAAAAAAATTTCAATCGCAAGACTAAGTAAGGGAAAGAGAGAATTGAACGCTCGATTTATAGTGGTTCGGCTTGATTCAAGCCTACGTCCACTCTTCAGCACTGACAGCCGATTGGCTGGATTCCACTATGATCAAAGAGTTGTTACAGTGTTGATCTTCCTTGATTTCTAGGTGTAGATTATCTACCACACTCACTCAAGGCGTCACAAAGTATAAACACTACGTGTACAATTTCACTCGAGTCTCAACTAACAATCAAGGATCTTCGACTACGGAATTTTTCTATCTATCACACACTTAAAACAACTAGACGTCTTCCTTTTATACTCCTTCATGCCATCATAGCCGTTGGCACTTACCAAAGGAATTCCTCCAATTTACCCGTTGGAGGAATCAATCAAGAAGATCATCCGAGTTATTTAAGGAATCGATGATAGCCCATCAATCTGTTCGCCCATACAATCGGGATCTCGGTTTCCAAGAATAGAATATTCCAAGATTATTTCGTCGACCATCGGATCTTCAATCGATCTTAGATAAGAATTAAAGAATCCGAAATGATTATCCAACCAAAGAATCTATTCCGGAGGATCGGATCGAATCCTTAACCATAAACCTCGGCTTTGGATTTCCTTCGTCACTTGGATTAGAAAGCGTCGGTGAGAATAGACTTAAGTCTTGAGTCCGAGTCTTAAGTCTTTGAGTCTTGAGAGAACAAAGTCTTCGGACTTTAAAGCGACGGTCTCCGAAATCCAGACTTTAGGCGAAAGAAACGTTTTGTCGGCTTCAAAACATTGGAAAGATTTCTCCAACAATCTCCCCTTTTTGATGGTGACAAAACTTTCTTGAAGATTTGAACAACTTTGACCCGCAAAACATTTCTCAAGCAATATGGCTAACTCATAAAGATTAATAAAACAACCGGACTACGCATCCACGAGAAAATTGGTTAGTCATTCATGAGAAACACCATATAACAACACTTGAATAAATGCAACCGAGTCAAGTTCATAATCCACTGATCAATTCGAGTTAAATTCACACCCAAGTTCAAGTTCTCAAGTCATACTCAAAAATAAATAAACATAACCACAAAGGTCAAAGATTAAAAAATGAAAGTTCAAATTGGTTCTCCCCCTTTTTGTCAGCATTGAAAAGGGTGAGAAAGGAGTCATGTACGCTTGGGAATGCGCACGATCCGGAAATCCCCAATGGGTGGACTACTCCTTCGAGCTTCTTCAGGTCTTCTCGCAGATGAGCTACCTCTTCTCCCTTGGTATTGGCTTGAAGTTGCGGAGCGAGGTCTTTGAATTTATCCTCCGGAGAGACCGAAGATGCTTGTCCGGCATGCTTCAAAGCTTGGATTTCACGAGTCCGAATATATATCGATTACGCATTTCCGAGAAGAATATTCATGATACTACGAAGATGCGAATCATCCGTCGTACGTGTGCGGCATTGGCTTTCTCGAGACGATGGCGCTTGTTTGGTGCGGGCAGATTTGGTATCGATGTATCACCTTCTTCAGGCAATTGAGAGACCTGAACTTCTTCTGGGTCTTCTGGAGATTGTCTTAGATCTTCAGCAGCATGAGGTATAGACCTCTCTTGCACGCTTACTCCCCCTGTCTCTATGACATCGAGAGGAGAAGAGTGATGATCATGCTCTTGATGTCCCTTCTCTCCAGATTTATCAGCAGACTGTTCTTTTTCTTCTTCTCCTTCTTCCTCAACTTCTTTCTCCTTCTCTCTCTGTTCTTCTTCTTCTCTGCTCTGCTGAAGTTCTGTCGGATAAGACACAGAACGTCTTGTTCTTGTCAGTGCTGGGATAGTGGGATCTTCATCATCTTCATCTTCATCCTCATCCTCCAGGATAAGAGTTCTTTTCCTCTTTTTCGATGAGGCACCAATGGCCTCCTTTCCCTTCCTTTTTGAAGCAGACTGGACTGGAGATTTCACTTTGAATTTCTCCATGGCCTTAGAGAGTTCTTGCAGACGCATCTTCATTAACATTTTCAACCCTACCACCATCTTGTCACACGGTCGAACACAGAAAGTATGTGGCAGTTCAATATTCAGATGTCTGAAGATCTTGGTCACCAGACCAGGATAAGGCAATTGTCCTTTGTCTTTTGACACTGCTCTGTACATATGGAAAAGAATAGTGTGCGGGAGAGAAAATTTCCGTCCTGTGTTGATTGCATACATCAGCTTTGCTTCAGAGAAAGACACAGAAGTCTTCGACGTAGACTTCGGTCTGAGACAATTGATCACAATCTTATGAAGCACAATGTTGATGGCATTCATCCTGGAATAGATGATTTTCTTATCAACGTCCCTATCTTTGACAAGATCCGAGTAGTACGCGGGTGAGACTTTGATTGGGAGATAGCGTCCCCGTTCAACTCCAATTATGTCCGCCAACATATTCACATCTACCACATAGACTTGGTCTCGAACACGAATGAAATTCTATTCGCATCCAAAAAGCTAAGATTTGAATAGAAATAAGCGGTCGGTTGATCATACCCGTCGTAGAGTCGAGCAAAAAGTCTCAAGTTGAAGCAAATTCAACTTCTCTCTTAAGTTCAAGTTGATGGAATCCGGAAGTCAAAATCGACACTTCTAGGGTTGATTACCCCTCTTTTCAACAGCCTGAAATATACTTTTTCCTGATCCTTGGATTTAAACAAATCCATCCGATTTCCTTTCACCTTTGCTGCCACACCCATTCTAGGTTTAAATTCAAGGAACATTTTGTCATCATCGTTCCCGTCAATCAGATTTTGTCCTGGCATACGAGGATCACTTGGAATGTTCGCAAGAGCCTCCTCTGCTCTTCCTTTCGGAGCAATTCCCAACTCTTCCATTTTCCGCAGAAAAAGATACTCATTTCCATAATTTTTGTCTTTAAGAAAGTCATCTATATACTTTAACGAAGAACCGGTGCTTTTCAACGCACGATAAAGCTTATAGATAACAGAGGGTTTTTGGACTCTTACAGGGTCGACATCCTCGATTATCTCATCTTCCAGATTTTGACTCGCACCTTGTGGGTCAGGAGATGCTGAATGACGTGGAGGAGAGCGAATCGGACTTTGTCGCTGACTTGGTGAGTCTTCTTCCTCAGTAAGATCGAAGTGAGTCGGTCCCTTCTCCATTCTTTGTGGTCCCCTGTTTGCGATTCTTGATGATTTCCTCGAAGACGACATCTTTCTTTGTCTATTGGAGGATTCCTTCACTTGCTTTTCCCAAGAAAAATGACCACTTTCTCGACAATGAACAAAGAGTAGAAACAGTATCGGGAGGAGAGTGTCTTTTTAGGGTTTTGAAAATTGGGGGTAGAATGATTTGTATTTATATATGCCTCGGATTTGAAAAGAGAAGATTAAACGGTACAAGGAAAGTGTACCAACACTTCTTTTCAAAATCAATAAGCGCCAAAATTAACTTCCTTTAAAAAAGACAAGTTTTCAAAATTTCACACTAATTATATCGAATAAAAGAACGTACCTTTACGAGAATTCTTACCTTTTAAATAGAATAGCAACTTACAGTTTTTAGCGATGAATGATTGAGTCTCAGGATTTAAAGTCTAAGAGATCAGAGTCTTAGAGATGGTGAGTCTCTAGACTTTAACTTCTTCAAGCTTCAAAATGTTGAGTCTTGAGCGGATGAAGTCGAATTGATTCTTCTCCAAAGGCTTTGTGAATATGTCCGCTAGTTGACTTTTTGAATCAACAAATTGAATCGAGATTTCTCCATTTTGAATATGATCTCTAATGAAGTGATGACGAATCTCAATATGCTTTGCTCTTGAATGAAGGATTGGATTTTTGGTGAGATTGATCGTATTTGGTGTTGTCACATCGATTTCGTGCATGAGTCTTCAATGCCAAAGTCTTGTAGCTGTTGTTTTATCCATAGAATTTGCGAACAGCAGCTTCCAAGAGCTACATACTCGCTTCCGTCGTTGAGAGAGCTACGGTGCTTTGCTTCCTTGAAAACCAAGACACATCCTGTTTCCTAACGGTGACAAGTTCCGAAGTGCTCTTTCTATCGACTTTGCAACCGCCATCGCATCCGAGTATCCTAGAAGATTAAAGTCTCCCCTCTTTGGATACCAAAGACCGATGCTTAAAGATGAAGCAACGTATTTGATAATACGTTTCACGGCAATGAGATGTGATTCTCTAGGATCCGATTGAAACCTAGCACGAGATACAAACACTCAACAAAATATCAGGTCTAGAAGCGGTAAGATAAAGAAGTGAACCGATCATGCTCCCTGCATGCTTTTGATCTACTTTCTTCCCTTCTTCATCCTTGTCTATCTTTTGAGAACATGACATTGGTATGTCGGTCTTTTTGCACTTTTCCAATCCAAACCTTTTAACAAGATCATTCGCATATTTTTCTTGATGAATGAAAGTTCCTTCCTTCATTTGTTTCACTTGAAGTCCAAGAAAGAATGTTAACTCTCCCATCATACTCATTTCAAATTCATCCTGCATAGACTTAGAAAATTTCTTGCAAAGACTTTCATTAGAGGATCCAAAAATAATGTCATCAACATATATTTGAACAAGTAAAAAGTTTTTGTTTTCCTTTTTGATAAACAAAGTAGTATCTACTTTACCTTTGACAAAACCATTACGTAATAAAAACTTACTTAGTCCGTCGTACCAAGCTCGAGGTGCTTGCTTTAGACCATACGAGCCTTTTTCGTCTAAAGGCGAGTCCGGCTTCTTTGGGTCTTCAAATCCAGGCGGTTGTTCTACATAAACTTCCTCATGGATAAATCCATTTAGGAAAGCACTTTTGACGTCCATTTGGAATAACCTGAAATTTTTGTAACAAGCAAACGCAAGTAATAGTCGAATAGCTTCTAACCTTGCAACGGTGCGTAGGTCTCATCATAGTCTATTCCTTCTTCTTGCGTATAGCCTTTGGCCACGAGTCTTGCTTTGTTTCGTACGACTTTCCCTTTTCGTTCATCTTGTTCCCGAATACCCATTTGGTTCCGATAACAGTTTTACCTTTTGGTTTAGATGTCAATTCCCGGACATTATTGATGTTGGAACTATCCGAGCTCTTCTTGCATAGCCTCGATCCAGCTTTCATCGGATAAAGCTTCTTCTATGCTTTTTGGTTCAATTTCAGAGATGAGAGCCACAGCACTAGATTCTTCATGCCTCTTTGATCTGGTACGGATTCCTTCATTAAGTTCGCCAATAATAAGATCTTTGGGATGACTGGATTTGTGCTTCCAGTTACTAGTTGATTTGCCAGGTTGATGATCTCTTTCTATATTTGATTCTCCATGAGCGTCTTGATGATGGACTTCCAGACTCTGAGATGCTTCTTGAGATGTAGACATTTGAAAGTCTAGAGCGGGTTCAGTCTCTTCGTACTGAGTCTTGCTTGGATTCATCTTGTACTGAGTCTTGGAATTTGACATTCATTGATTCTTCCACAGACTGGCTTTTCTTGTTGTAGACTCTGTAGGCTTTACTTGATGTAGAATATCCAAGGAAGATGCCTTCATCTGATCTTTCTTCAAACTTACCAACTCGATCATTTGCATTTTTCAAAATAAAGCATTTGCAACCAAATACATGAAAGTATGAAACAATAGGCTTCTTACCTTTGAACAATTCATAGGGGGTTTTCTCAAGAATAGGTCTTAGAAAGACTCTATTTATAATATAGCAAGCAGTTGAAATAGCTTCAGCCCAAAATCGTGAGGAAATTTTACTTTCAATTAAAAGTGTTCTAGCCATTTCTTGAAGAGATCTATTCTTTCTTTCCACAACTCCATTTTGCTCGGAGTATACGGAGAGGAAAACATGTGATTAACACCAGATTTATCACGAGAATCTTGTAAAATCTTGATTTTCAAATTCACTTCCATGATCTCGTTCTTATACTAGAAATAGCACATCCTTTTTCATTTTGAACCTTTTTAGCAAACTTCTCAAAGTACGAAAAGGTTTGATTTATTTGCAAGAAAATATACCCAAGTAAAACGAGAGTAATCGTCTACAATTACTAGACAATATTTCTTACCTCCAATGCTCGGGTTCTTGTTGGTCCGAAGAGATCCATATGAAGCAAGCTGAGTGCATGATTAGTAGATACATGATTTATTTGCTTAAATTAATTTCTTACCCTTTCCCGTAATGCATGGAGTGCATAAGTCGGACTTTTGGTAAGGCAATTTAGGTAGACCTCGAACAAGCGCTTTGAAGAGATTTTGGCTAATTGCTTCTTGTTGATATGGCCAAGTTTTTGTGCCATAGAACTGCTTCATCTTGAATTGAGATTAAGCATTGTTCTTCATTTGGCTTTACATCAAGGAGATAGATGTTTCCATACCTTCGACCTATGAAAGACCGAGTCGAATCTTTGCTAATTCCAGAACATATGCCTTCTTGAAAGGAGATCTTGTAACCGAGTATCACACGGTTGGCTAATGCTTTGAGTAGATTGTAGTTGAGTCCTTCCACTAGAGAAACATTGCTTATCGTGAGATTTCCAATTTTCACGGTTCGAATCCCACAATACTTCCTTTGCTATTTCCTCCGAATGAAACTTTTCCACCATTTACTTGAATAAGCTTTATGAAACAATTTGAATCTCTCGTCATGTGTCTTGAGCATCCGCTGTCAAGATACCACTTTACCTTCTTTTTTGACAGAGACCGCATTCAAAAAAGAGTCTCAAGCTTTCTTTGGTACCCAAATTTTCTTGGGTCCTTTGGCGTTAGTAGGATGAGCGTTATTAGGCCATACTTTCTTAACAGGCTTCCAAACCATAGGACACTCTTTTTCAAAATGATCCTGACTGTTACACTTAGAACACCTTAAAGCATTTCGACCTACAGGCTTTACAAAGACTCTTTTGAAATGATTTTTATAAGCCTCTCTCGATGGTCTTTTCTTAATTCTTTCTTTTACTTTCGGAAAATCAATCAAGGGGATTGTTTCAGCTGTCATACCTAGACCCGACTTATTGAAGTAAGGTCTTTGGATTGAAAGAACTTTTTCAAGTTTTTCAGATCCTATTGAAAATTTCTTTGAGATATTTGATAAATCAGTTTTTAAGAAAGCATTTTCTTTTGAAAGATTGTCTTCACTTTCTTTAAGAGTAAAAACATTCAAGTCTAAGTTTTTTACCTTTTCTTCTAAAATGTTTTCCTTTTGTTTTAAAACGAGTTTTCCTTTTTAAGTTCGGAAATCTTTTTAAGAGAAGTCTTAAGACCGAAACATAACTCATCAATATATTTAGAGACTTTGTGGGATTTTATAATCACTTACCTCAAATTCACCGTCTCGAGTCGATCCAGTGCGAGTCCGATTGTGCCATCGGACACGGGTTGGCATATTCCTCATCACTCTCTTCACACTCGTATCGCTCCGGGTCTCGCTTTGAGAGCTTTTCGAGACTTCTCAGCTTTTCCTCTTTCTTTTCAGAAGAGGATAGTTGGGTCCGATGTGTCCCTTCTTTTTACATTCGAAGCAAACTACATCTTTGTTTGGTTCCACATCATCAACGAGACTTGGTCCGCTGTCTCGAAAAACTCTTTGTTTCTTTGGAATGAACCTTCTGCCTTTTCTATTCAGTTTTCTGAATTTTCTTATCATGAGGGCGAGCTCCTCATCATCCATATCATCTTCGAATCGCATCATCGTAATCATCATTTGATTTTAGTGCAATAGATTTCTTACCTCTTGGATCTTCGTCTTCATTAATTCGTTCCACTTCGTAAGACGAAGAGTTCCAATCGGTTCGTCTACGAGATAATGGCATGATTCTTTGCGTCTCTCTTATTGAAGTCTTTATATGATTCCAATCCTTGGAGAGTCCACGCGTAAGCTTGTTCACCTTCATGGGATCAGAAATTTTTTGTCCTTGGTTCTCTAGACCATTGACAATATCGTAAAACGACTAAACATGTCGTTATAGATTCTCCTGGTTTCATTTTGAAGGATTCATATTGACCAAGAAGAATGTTAATTCTGGTCTCCTTCACTCGATCTGTCCCTTCATAAGTGATATGTAACTGTCCTGAGACTTCTTTTGCCGTAACACAAGAAGATATTCTGTTATATTCAGTTGGTGACAAAGCACAATATAAAGAATAAATTGCTTTAGCATCGAGTGCTTGTCTCTTGTTTATTTCTTCTTGAGACATTCCGCTGGCTTCAACAGTTTCTTTCCCTCTTTCGAGATTGATGCAGCAGCGGGAGTGATTCATCTTTCCACAACGTCCCATTCCGGAGGATCCTTTGATCGAAGGAAAGCTTTCATCTTGTTCTTCCGAGATGTTGTAATCCTTTCCATCGAAGTAGGGAGGTCTGGTATTGCTTTGCCCCTCCATCAGCCCTGGTGCTAGCATACTAGCCATGGATCTTTTACTCTGAAGTAAAACACTTCAAACAAAGTAAGAACACGAGCTCGGATACCAATTGAAATAGCTAGTACGAGTACCTAGAGGGGGGGTGAATAGGTATACAAAAAAAAAATTCTCGAAGCTTGCACGATATTTAAACAATTAGAGGATTTGCAACAGTTAAAAAAATTTCAATCGCAAGACTGAGTAAGGGAAAGAGAGAATTGAACGCTCGGTTTATAGTGGTTCGGCTTGATTCAAGCCTACGTCCACTCTTCAAGACCGACGGCCCGATTGGCTGGATTCCACTATGATCAAAGAGTTGTTACGGTGTTGATCTTCCTTGATTTCTAGGTGTAGATTATCTACCACACTCACTCAAGGCGTCACAAAGTATAAACACTCTCTGTGTACAATTTCGCTTAGTCTCAACTAACAATCAAGGATCTTCAGACTCTGGAATTTTTCTATCTATCATACACTTAAAACAACTAGACGTCTTCCTTTTATACTCCTTCATGCCATCATAGCCGTTGGCACTTACCAAAGGAATTCCTCCAATTTACCCGTTGGACGGAATCAATCAAGAAGATCATCCGAGTTATTTAAGGAATCTGATGATAGCCCATCAATCCTGTTCGCCCATACAATCAGGATCTCGGTTTCCAAGAATAGAATATTCCAAGATTATTTCGTCGACCATCGGATCTTCAATCGATCTTAGATAAGAATTAAAGAATCCGAAATGATTATCCAACCAAAGAATCTATTCCAGAGGATAGGATCGAATCCTTAACCATAAACCTCGGCTTTGGATTTCCTTCGTCACTGGATTAGAAAGACTGTCAGTGAGAATAGACTTAAGTCTTGAGTCCTGAGTCTTAAGTCTTTGAGTCTTGAGAGAACAAAGTCTTCAGACTTTAAACTGACGGTCTCCGAAATCCAGACTTTAGACTGAAAGAAACGTTTTGTCAGCTTCAAAACATTCTGGAAAGATTTCTCCAACAGTATTGATACTGTTATGATAGGAGATGGATCCTGTTTGTCAATTTCATGTGTCGGTAATGGAATACTACATACAAAAACAAGCATATTACCACTAAATGATGTTTTAGTAGTTCTTGAAATCAAGAAGAATCTCCTTTCTGTATCAAAGTTAACAGATGACTATCCCCATTCTCTTATTTTTGACAAACATGGGGTGTATATGAAGGACAATTACAACCATACAACAATGAAGCTAGGAAGGAAAATCAAGGGGCTGTATCAAGTGGATCCTAAAGCCACAAAAGTGTTCTTCACTCAGATTCAACAAGAAGTAGGAGAAGATGTCTGTCATCAAAGGCTTGCTCACACCAGTTTAAAAACAGTGAAGCTTCTACAAAGCCAACATCTAATTCAGTGTAGTTCAAAAGCTCAAAACATGTGTAGCAATTGTCAGATTGCTAAGAGCTCAGCTTTGCCTTTCCCATCCTCTGACTATACATCTAATGCTCCCCTAGAAAAGATACATTGCGATGTTTGGGGACCCTCACCAGTTCAATCTGTTCAGAAATTTCGTTACTATGTCATTTTTGTGGATGATTTTTCTCGATATAGTTGGATATATCCAATGAGACAGAAGTCAGAAGTTTATGATGTTTTTGTCATGTTTCAAAAGCTAGTGGAAAATCAACTTGATCACAAGATCAAAATACTTCAAAGTGATGGAGGAGGTGAGTTTACTAGTATCAAATTTCAGAACCACTTGCAACAGTGTGGCATAAAGCAGAGTATTTCCTGCCCTTATACACCAGAACAAAATGGTATTTCTGAGAGAAAGCATTGACATGTGATTGAATTAGGCATAGCAATGCTATATCATGCTAGAGTACCTTTGAAATACTGGGTAGATGCCTTTATGACAGCAGTCTATATAATCAATCTTCTTCCTACAACAAAGCTACACATGGATTCACCTCACTATAAATTGTATAAACAGAAACCAGATTATGCTCATCTACGAGTCTTTGGATCTGCCTGTTATCCTTGTCTCAGACCCTATACACAACATAAACTCGATCCAAGGTCTCTCACATGCATATTTCTGGGATATAGTGAGAGACATAAGGGTTACAGATGTCACTTGCCTACTAATGGACATGTCTATATCAGTAGACATGTAGTGTTTGATGAGACGATATTTCCTTTCACTCGGATAATAACAGTTGAGCATCAACAAGGATCTGAGCTGTACAAACAATGGATAAGAGGAATTTCTAGATCTAATACTACAGAATAGAACAAATCAAAAGTTCATAAGCCTATTGGACACTTGTAGAATACTAGATCAGTTCAAACAATTCCTGATGTACAAGACAGTGGAATCAGTACAATTGATCCTATAGTTATACCACAAATGAATACAGTACCTGATGATGAGATGCATACTGCTCCTGATAATGCATCAGGTAATATTGAACTTCCATTTATATCTATAAGTACTGAGGAACAAGTGTCTCCAAGTCAAGAATCTGTTCTAATACCACAAAGTAATACAGAGCAAGCTCAAACCAGTTCTGTATCAGGAAATACACAAGGTACTCTCTATCCATCCCATGCAAACTAGACTAAGATATGGAATTGTTAAACCGAATCCAAAATATGCATGTCTGGTCGAATACAAAGTTCCTATTGAACCGAAATCAGTAAAATCTGCTTTGGCAAACAAGGGATGGTATCAAGCAATGCAAGCTGAAATGGATGCTCTGTACCAAAATAAAACTTGGGAATTAGTTCCTAGAACTGATCAAATGAATATAATTGGCTGCAAATGGGTGTTTAAAACAAAACTTGCTCCTGATAGGAGTCTTGATAGGCTAAAAGCTTGACTTGTAGCTAAGGGTTTTCACCAAGAAGAAGGCATTGATTTCACAGAAACCTTCAGCCCTGTGGTGAAGCATGCTACAATTCGAATAGTCCTGTCTGTAGCAATGATGAGACAATGGCAAATTCATCAACTTGATGTTAAAAATGCCTTCTTACGTGGTACACTAAGTGAAACAATTTATATGGAACAGCCTCCTGGGTTTAAAGAATCACAAAGACCTCATCATGTATGTCTTCTCAAGAAATCCCTCTATGGACTTCGACAAGCTCCTCGAGCTTGGTTTGATAAGTTCAGCAATTTCTTGGTAGAATATGGTTTTTTCTGTAGCTCAACTGATCCATCATTATTCATCTTACATAATGGTACAGAGACAATCCTCCTACTGCTGTATGTTGATGATATTGTTTTAACTGGAAGTTCATCTCAAATGCTCTCTAATCTCATTAATTCTCTAAGTCACCAGTTCCATATGAAAGATCTGGGTCCACTTCACTATTTTCTTGGCATTGAAGTTAAGCGTACTCCTGAATATCTGTTTCTTTGCCAAACAAAGTATGCTATCAATCTTCTCACTCAAGCTCATATGCTGGAGTGTAAACCAATCTCAACTCCTCTTTCATTGAGACCAAATATTCTGATCACTAATCCTATACTTCTATCCAATCCAACTGAGTATCGAAGTCTGGTTGGTGGTCTCCAATATCTCACATTAACTCGACCAGACATTGCCTATGCTACAAATGTGCTATGCCAGAAGATGCAGCAACTTACTATTGGAGACTTTCATAGATTAAAGAGGGTTATGAGATATATTAAAGGTACTGTCAGTCTTGGAATATTCATCCATTCCAGAAGCACTATGCATCTTTATGGTTTCTCAAATGCAGACTGGGCTGGATGTGCTGAAACCAAAAGATCAACAACTGGTTTCTGCACATACCTCGGCTCCAATCTTATCTCTTGGGCAACCAAGAAGCAACCGACAGTAAGTCGATCCTCTACAGAAGCTGAGTATCGTACTCTTGCCTCCACTACACCTGACCTCACTTGGGTAAGTTTTGTACTACAAGACATAGGTTGCTCTCTTACTTCTCCCATTCATCTATACTATGACAATAAGTCAACCATCTCTCTCACTGCCAATCCTGTCTTACATGCTCGAACAAAACATATTGAAGTAGACTTCCACTTCGTTCGAGAAAAAGTGTCCTCAGGCTCATTACATGTAAGATATATTCCAAGTCATTGCCAACTTGCTGATATTTTTACAAAACCTCTGTCACGACTAGCACACCTTCATATGCGAGTCAAATTGGGAATTTGTTCTCTATCCATTCCCAATTTGAGGGGGGATGTTAAAGAACAAAGATAAAAAAATACAGACTATAAATACTTATGGAAGTAGAGAAGCAGAGTCTGAAGCTGAACAAGCTGAAGCAGAAATAGAGCAAAGCTCGAAATAAAGAAAAGCTGAGTTGGCAATCTATGAAGAAGTCGAAGAAAAAAAATAGAGGCTGAGCTGGTGATCCATGAAGAAGCTGAGTTGGCAATCCACGAAGAAGAAGGTGGGTATATAGAAGATTAAAACCAAAAACAGAAGTTGAATAAGCTGCACAAGGAGCTGTTCACGTGTCAATATAACAGTGTAGTTATTCGGTTGTTCAATCTTGTAACTGAATTTTGTTAAGTCAGTTTTGGAAGATCGTTTTAACCAAAATGTAAAGCTTCATTAATGGAGAGGTAGAAAAGAAGATAGATAGATGATTCTCTCGATTCTCTTTGGTGCTTTTTTTGTTTTCTGAGAAGTAGAACTTCAGAAGATTGTATAGATTGAGAGAAGAAGAGAAATGTTCTTGACTGATGTATTGATCATTCAGTATTCACGATATACAGAGTTCTTTCTTTCATATATATTTCAGTTTTAGTATCTGTTTCTTCACAAAATCATCTTCGGATCATATGAAGACATCAACATCAAACGAGTTCGCTTTCTAGCTCGTTTCAAGACGTTCATCAAGTCAATCCAAAACTAGCTATGATTTTCTATAATCAAACCACAATATTATCATGAACTTTTGATAAGGCAAATGATATGTCTAAAAAGCTTATCGAATAGTTTAAATCTCATGAAGGCGTCAAAGTTGAAAAATCTCATCTAATAGCCCATTTCAAAACCTCATCAAAGTACAAATCCTAGCCCCAGTTACCTATCGTAACCTCGCTTCATCAGATTCTCAGCTTGTTTCAATTGTTCTTCAAACATGAACAAACTAGGTCGGCCACCTATGAACTTTGAGGATTGATCGGAATAGCTCCTTGAAGATCTAGATTACACAATTGAACTTTCAGTTAGATCTAAGCGAGAAGTCCCGAAACTAGAATCAATAGAAAGAGATTAAAAGTTTAGGAAGCGATCAGCTCAAATCAAGCCGAGTTCAAGTTGCAACTAGCTCGAGGGATAGCTGAGGATCACGATTGCACAGCCAAGGGAAGCTAGTGAGGCCATCGGACCACCAGAAATGGCCACCGAAGTCACCGAATGGCTCACTGGCACAGGCGGCGTCCTTTGGGACAGAGGAGAAGTTGTCGGTTCAGGGCTCACCGGAGAGGGGAACAATCAGAGAAGCTTGTGATCAAGCTAAGGGATGCCCTAGGGTGGTTGGAACAATAGTCTATCGTCGAATGGATGCTTGTGCAATGATTAATTGTGGTGGGGAGAGAATCGATGAGAGAGAGAGAGAGAGAGAGAGAGAGAGAGAGAGAGAATCTTGTGCAAAAGTGACCAGCCTCGCTTGGTTTTGGAGGGAAAATTAAACTTACACTTACTCCTAAGATCAAATTTGGGCCCTTGGATTGATCCAATGCTCAAATTATTCCTTCTTGACCAAGGCTTAATCCTATTGGTTTATAATTGATCTCATGGATCAATGACATGTCAAGATGTAAGGTTAGGATTGATTGTTGATAAATGGCTGAGATTTAGTGTTTAGTCACTAAGTCTCTTGGCTCAATCCTAATGATCAGGATTAGTGACATGGCACCTAGGGGTGCTTTGGTAGTTTCACCAAGGGCATTTTTATAAATTTTGTGCAAGAGAGGCATGGGTGAGTCGGCTAGACCTTGGGCCGATTAATGGTGGTCGTCGACCGTTGGTGGCCCATTGAAATCGGACATTTTCTAGCCGAAAACCTATCATGCCAATTGGATCGATCCAAACCAGTTCTGACCAATTCGGTCGAGTCTAATTGGCCTTGGCCGATTCTTTCAAAATTTTACGCAATGAGGTCCCTGAATGACCTAATTGTAAAGAATTCCTATCCAATCAGAATGAAAATGGGATAATTTGAAAAGAACAATTTAAAATCACTGAAATTAAACTAATTAAAACTTTTAAAAACATCTCAATTGATTTTAATTGATTTAATTATCCTAAGAATATTGAAAATTATGCTTAAACTCAATGGACGCACAAATTTGGAATTTCTTGCCAATTCGCATAAGTGTGTAATTTCTGCACTAAAAAACCAAATTAACCAAAATTGAATCTAATTGATACAACAAAATATCAATTTGTTCAATTGCCCATGTTCCTAATGGCTTAATGCATCCAAATTGACACTAAAATGGCGGCATGGACCTTATGTCAAAATTAGATTGAGGGTCAATGATGAAATTGAACATTAACCCATCAAATCAAACTTTTGTCTAGAATGGGTCAACTTGAAGTGCACTAATTGAAGCTCGTTAGCTTGACTTTCCAAAGTCTAAGTAAGCTAAATCCATCAAATTGGAAATTTCCCAAGTGAATTTGCCAAAATTGATTTCGAATTTGGATTCAATTTGAGAAAATGAGTTGATTTAGGATAATAACTCTCAAATCTTGAAGAACTGACCGGGACCCTTGATTAGGGTTTAAAATGGTAATTTTTGTCTAGATATGCCAAATCCCGAAATGGTTGCTTGATTGATCTCAACATAGTCTACGGATCAAATGTTGTAAAAGGAACTTAGTCAAAATGCGACTAGAAAGAAAGTAACTTTATTTTTAGTCAATTCCAAACCTAAATTCGAAAAATCCAAAAAAAAAATGAGGTTCTTAATCGATGTTCATAAAATTATTGATGCCAAAGTCTAGTTGAAGTTAAAACGAGATGATTTTTGGATTTTCAATTTTTTTATTTTTATTTTACTTGTTAAAAGGTTGATTTTTAGTGTTTTTTCACTAAAAAGTTGATTTTATGAACAAAACTTTGAACTTTTTGAAAATTATTGTGGCCAAAGTGAAATTAAGACTAATTGGAAACTTTTTATGCAAAAAATCAAATTTAGACCTAAAGTTGACTTTTAATCAAAAGGTTGATAAAAAAAAAAGTCAACTCAAAAGTTAACTCTTTAATTTTTTGGATTTTTGACAAAAATGACTAGAAAATCATTCATAAATGAAAGGCCGATGAAAAAGAAATGAAAAATGACATTTTTTCCCTCAATAAATGGGTTCGTCGCAATTGAAAACCCTAATTTTGGAGGTTGGGACACTTGGAGTGTCATAACTTGGCACGAAAGGACACTTAAGTGCCATAACATTGAAATGGTACACTTAAGTGCCAATATCGAAGTAAAATGGAACGCTTAAGTGTCAATCCAGCCAAAAACTGACCAAAATGCAGACGTGGCATTTTCTGGCAACATGCTTAATCGGCGTGGCAATTTATTTAAAAAAAAAAACACACGTGGAGGAGGAAAACGACATTGCTCCATCCACTGTGCATTTGGCCAAACTAAACAACGCCGTTTTTCCTTAGTGCTAAATGACATCGTTTTGCTTATTTGGATTTTAACTGTTCGTCCATCGGTTCACACCAGATCTAACGTCCTCTCCATCGCTATTCACAACTCGACGTTCGCAGGTCGCTATTCACAGGTCATCGCTCGCCGTCGTCACTCACCGTCGTCGATTTACTCAGGTTTTTTCTCTTCTTCTTCTCCCTTGTGGTGAAATTAGGGCTCCAACTCATTTATTAGGGCTCAAACTTGAAATTTGAGGGTCGACTGAGAAAGCTCAGGCTTGGATGGTATTGATGTGAGATTTATGGCTTAGATGTGGTGTTACAATCCTATTATGGGGTTTGAATCGACAGTTTAGGATCGACCTTGAAATGTAGGCTCAGTATAGGGCTCGGCGGGGGGAAAATTAGGGCTTAGTGTAGGGCTCGACGTTGCCTCGTCCATTGTGATGTGTGATTTAGGGCTCTGATGTTGAATTGTGATGTGTGAAAGTAATTTGTAGTGGTCGGATGTGAAATGTGTGATGGTGATTGGTGATTGTTAGGGTTCAGAGTATTGGACCTTGAACATGTTCGAATCAAATCTCTTGTTGTCGTGGGGATGGGGACTTTCGAGTATTTTTTTAATAAATTGCGTTGTTGATGACCCATGCTAAGGGATCTCTCCATATTTTAAAGGAATGCGACGACATAATCAAAGTAGTTGTCGGGTCCCATCTCTATTTGTCATTGTCCTGAGGCCTTTTTTCAAGCTGTGGCTATCGTCTGACCTATGCATCTTCCCTCTTTCTTTCTTCTTTTCTTTAATAAAGAGTGTAGGGATCTCCACTTGCAATTGTTTGTCCTTTGTAAATGTGGTCCCAAAAGGTAATTGTATACTTGTCCTCTTTTGTTGTAGAAATGGCTCATGATAAAGACTATGTTACTGTCATCGTTTGCTATGGTGGGGATTTTGTGATTAAGGAGAATAAGTGGGAGTATAAGAGGGGGAATGAGGGTACTATCTTTGTAAATATAAAGAAGTTATCTTATATTGGATTTGTTAGGGATATAGTGACATTTTTGCCTTGTAGAGTACAAAAGTTACTGTATTATGTTCTTGGGAAAGGCTTAAGAGATGGTTTGAAAGTTTTGGAAGATGATAATGGTTTTAGGGATGTCTTATATCATTATCTTCATGAAGAAGAGGCGAAAGTATTTGTTGAAGACAATAGTGATAGTGAAGACGAAGATGATGATAGAGATAGCACATAAGTAGGAGAATGAGGAGATGGTATTCAAGTTAGTACTGAAGTTAGGGATGAAGTAGGGCATGATGGACATGACGGGGAGGAGAGGGGCGCAGATGCTGTTCACCAAAGCGATTGTGACATAGGTGATGTCACCATCACTGAATTAGATTGGGAAGTAGCTGAATCCAGTGATGGTGATGATGACGATGACGATGACGATGAAGGGTTGGTTGCTGAAGCTGAAAATTTATTAATCTTAAGTGACGACAACAATGAGGAGCTTACACAGTCAAGGAAAAAACAAAGGGGCTTTTTGTCAGATAGATTTGCAACTTTGCAGGTAGCTGATGAAGTTCCAAACAAAGACGAAGGCCTTGCAGATGTTAGTGTTGCTAGCCAGGAGATAGATTATGAAGAAAGCATCGACACCGCTATTTCCCAGGACGAACTTGAAGAAGATCAATGAGCTGTGCGTAGAAGGAAAAGTAAGTTTCCTTCATATGATCCATTCGTTGCCTCTCCTACTTTGTCGGTAGATATGAAATTTCATGATGCGATATAATTTAGGAAAGCTATACTGAAGAACTCCATTGCTACACAAAGAAATATTGATTTCATTAGAAATACCAAAAAATTTGTAAGAGCTAGGTGTTCGCAGCAAAACTGTCAATGGAAGATTTACGGTGCGTTTGTTAAGAAGAGTGGGTCTTTCCAGATTAGAACCTACCAAGAGGAACACACTTGTTCCATTAATTTTCAAAACAAAAGGGTAACAAGTGCATGATTATCCAAACACTTCTTCGATCTGATCAAGTTGATGCCTAAGATGAAAATTACTAACTTTAGGAAGTTGGTGAAGGAGCGTGTAGGCATCAATATATCTACAAATCAGTGCAAAAGAGCAAAACAAACGGTGATAAAGATACTTATTGGTAGTATGCTAAGGAATATGGGCAGGTATGGGAGTATGCTTAAGAGTGTAGGCTACAAAACCCTACAAGTAGAGTGTATGTAAAAGTGGTTGATAGACCGCTTCTTGATCATGGGAACAAGTTCAATAAGTTCTATGTGTGCTTTGATGCTTGCAGACGAGGATTTTTAGCTGGTTGTAGATGGATTATAGGATTGGATGACTGTTTCTTGAAGGGCTTATGCAAGAGAGAATTGTTGGCGGCGATTGGAAGAGATGCGAATAACCAAATGTTCCCACTAGCTTGGGCTATTGTAAATATTGAGAACAAGGACAATTGGTCCTGGTTCTTGAAAAATCTAATGGCTGACTTGGAGATAACAAACGGGGAATGGTGGGCATTCATGAGCGACCAACACAAGGTAATGCTTGCTTTTTCAAAAATTTAGTCAATAGTTTGCTTTGTAATATGAACATGTAATTTGCTCTGGTATTTCTTACTTTGAATTATTGCAGGGATTGGTTCCGGCAGTAGCTAAGTTGTTGCCCTATGCTAAACATCGAATGTGTGTACGGCACATATACGGAAATTAGGTAAAGGCCTATAAAGGGGATAAACTGCAATTGCAATTTTGGCAATTAGTAAAGAGTGCAAACATGGCTGACTTTAGGATAGCCAAAGAAGGACTGTTTTAGTTGACAAATGAAGGTTGTGCTATCCTATTTCAATTAGAACCGAAGCATTGGTGCAGGGCATTATTCAGTGAGGAGTTCAAGTGCGATAACGTCGACAACACCATTTGTGAAGTATTTAATTCGAAGATAATATATGTCAAATGCAAAGTAGTCATCTCAATACTTGAAGACATACGAGTTGCAGTTATGACTCGGCTGCAAAAACAAAGAGATGAGGCTGCAAAGTGGACAAGACAATATGGTCCTAGGATTGCCAAGAAATTGGATGAGAACTTGGCTGCAAGTAAGCATTGTCATCCCATTTAGAATGGAGATAACGGATATGAGATAATGAAGGGTGCTAATAAGTATGTTGTCAATCTAGGAAGTAGGAAGTGTTCATGTAGAGCATGGCAATTAAGTAAAATTTCATGTAGGGGTGAGCGGTTCCCGGTTCCTTACAGGTTCCAAGCGAAACCTGGAACCTACCCTTGGGTACAAGTTCCTCATTTTTTGGAATCTGGAACCTACCCGTCAGAACCAAGAACCTAGAACCTACCCTGTCACAGGTTCCGGGATCGGTTCCAGGTTCCAACAGGTTCTTCTTTTCTTTTTTAGTTAAAAAAATGAAAATGAATGCAGCAATAATAAACAAACTTGTCATTCATCAAAGAGAATATAACACAAACAGCAAACAGCATTTTAGAAGCAATAATAAACAAATTTTTTTTACACTCACAAACAATCCAATAGTCCGAGCACATGATGGATGAAATGTGCTCTAACAGTGACCATAATTGCTCATATATATCATCTTCTGGCGCCACCTCTCCAGGATTATGAGCACCAATGCCCAAATTGTTTTTCTTCACTTCACCAGCCATGATTTGATCAGCAATACCACTTATGGAGCTTCCAAGACCCTCACCTGCTCAATTAGCCAGGTGCACCCATTAGCCTCTTCCCCTCCGATCATAAGCGATAACGAATGCAATTAAGAAGTCAGAGACTATAAGACGAATTCCTCATTCACCACCATTGTTGGCTTAAATGTCACAGGACAGGGAGTTTCCCCATACTCGAGCCACTTAGGAGCTATAAATGGTACTTAACAAATCGACACATTCATATGCACAGAGGAGATGAAAACTTTAGCACATCATGCACACATGAATGATTAAGTTACTTGAGCGAAACATTTATCCTAACAAAAGGATCTAGCTACATCAAAACTGCCTTATCTTCTGGATGGAATGAAACCAAGAGCCATAGGGAATAGAAAAAAAAAGACCTTTCCACCCCATTTTTGATAAAAGCTTATGGCCAACATTATCAGCCTGAATCCTGCCCTTTCAGCAGCCTCTCTAGCAGCCTTTGGGCAAAGGCATCATTACATGAAGCCAAAAACCTTTCAAGCTCTTCTGGAGGAATGAAGTCGCCCATGTGATGACCTTTCTTGGTGGGTCCTATGAAACAAAACACAAATATGTCATCTCAACTAAGATGCATATAGCAAGACACAAGAAAACATAAATAATGCCCGCTCGCAAGGAATTGAAAAGCTAACCTTGAAGAGAAGGAGGTGGAGGCATTTCGTCTTTCGATTGTCTAGGTTGTCTCCTCCTCTCCTCCCGGGCAGCCTTTTTCATGTAAAATTCCATCACTGCTACAGGATTTGCACTTGCTATGGAACATGACTCACTTGTGTTCAACAAAACTTGATCAAACAACATGTTTAATCGTGCTCACTTAAAAATGCCAAGAAAGCATGGACCACAAAATGTCTCTGTAGCATGTTGCAATTGAACCACAAAGTACTCACATAGATATTCAAATAATAACACCACTCACTAGTCAATGAATTTTGAGTTGTTTCAAGTAAAATAACATCATTAGATTCGAAGACAACCTGAAATCAATTTGATTTAAAGACAATGATTACATCTAACAAGTTTTTAGAATGTGATACAAGGCACCACATTGCATAATTATAACGTAAGCGAAGCAATCAATGGTTTCAGTACATTCAACTTTTCAGATGCTGCTCCATTTTACTTTATTCTCTTACATACAAACATCAGATGATCATATTTGTCACTTATCTAGAAGGAAGTATATAAGCAAATTAAGCCAAAATCAGATGAGATGGCAAGTGAAACGAATGTGTAATCACCATTCCTATCCGAAGCAACTCCAGAACCATCTGTAGCTTCATACAATGCTGAAGTAGGAGTTTGGTAATTTGAGCGGTTGGCCTGGCTGTTGATCCTTTGGGAGGCAGCATTCAATCTTGACTTTGGTATACCTACTCCGCCTACAAAAGGTAAACATGAGATTAAAACAAGTAAAGAAATTTACAGCAAAGAATTCTAAATAACCAAAAAAAACAAAAATGAGATAGAAAAGAACTCAGTTAGATTCTGGATGACTTGCGAAGGAATATTCAACCATTTATATAATGGAAGATGCATTGATAGCAAATAATGTAAGCTGCAAATACAGAAATGCAAAGGCACAGCCAAAATAAGCAGTATCAGCCTGAAACATGAAATCTAAAATGCAAAGAAACCACCTCATAACTTTCAGGAAAGATCTTCTAAGCACACGTGATGCAATGATCACTATCCCTGCTTTGCACATATATATCAAATTGCTGAAAATTATTCGGCCATGCAAAACTACAAAAAAATAAAGTTTTCCCAAACAAACTGGGTCTGAATTTGAATTACCAGCTGCTCGTTATATAATGGATCCCAAGATCGTCGTCTTTGGATTTACAATGAACTGTTAGAGTTGTTCCGGCCAGCAAACTGTTACAAATTATAACATGCGTTCTACCCCAAACATCTTCCACACAACTTATAAGCAACAAAGAACAAACAAATATGAGTTTCAAAATGAAAGAGAGAGAACACTCACAAGAAGAGGTAAGCGTAGAGGTCAACGGTGGCAAGGGCGAGCGGCGGTGGTCGAGGGCGAGCGATGGTGGCATCGAGGGCAAGCGGCGAGCTGCAGCAGCGTCGCTTGGGGAAAGCTCGGAGCTAAGCAATGGTGCTGTGGGTCGTTGGCTTCGGGGCATGGCGAAGGCAGAGTTGCGGCGTCGTGGGCTTCAGGGCATAGCGAAGGCAGAGTGGCAGCGTTGTGGGCTTTGGGGCACGGCGAAGGGAGAGCAGCGGCGTCGCGGGCTTCGGGGCACTGCGAAGGCAAAGTAGCGGCGTCACGGGCTGTAGGCAAGGCGCGGCGAAGGCAGCAGCGGGCGGAGCAAGAGCGACGTCAGTGCGGGCTGCAGGCGAGGCGAGGCGAGGCACGGCGGGGATGCTACTTGGTGGCGTCGAGCAAAGGGCGAAGAGAGAACAGAGGGCAAAGTGTCATGAGACAGTGAGACTGAGTGTTGTGAGAGTAATTTGGGGCACAGCGAAGGTAGAGCAGCGGCGGTCGCGACTCAACCCATGGCCAAGGGGGGAAGAGCTCGGTTCGGGCGGAGGTGGTGACGATTCGGAGCAACGACAGCCTAGACGGCCGAGCAAGCGGTGGCAATAGGTGGTGACAGTGGCTTGGGGACAGCGGTGGTGCCTCACGGCGGCGCAGTTGGCGAGACAACTCGTCGGGCTCAACGACGAGACGGCTCGTCGAACGAGCAGTGGGTGGTGGGGGTTCGATGGCCAAGAGGTGGTGGTGAGTAGGGCATGGGGCGGCGGTGTGGTGGTGGGTGAAGCAGCAGCCGGCGAGAGGAAGGAAGAAGAAGAAGAAGAAGAAGAAGAAGAAGAAGAAGGGGGGTTTCGGCCGAGAGAGGGGGAAAGAGGAGAGAGAGAGAGAGAGAGAGGGGAAAAGAAAAAAGTTAAAGGACAGGGAAGTGACGTGGGAGGAAAAAGGGGAGAAAAGAGAGAGAGAGAGAGAGAGAGAGAGAGAGAGAAAAAAAGAAAGGGAAAGGGGGGAAGATTGAACAAAAGCGGGGGAAATGACGTGGAGGGGATTAGGGTTTTTTTTTTTTTTTTTTACCTTGGCCGGTTCCGGTTCCTCCGGTTTCGATTCTTATGGGAACCGGAACCGGGAACCGCTGGTTCCCAAAAAAAGAGAACTGGGAACCGGAACCGGCCCCCTTAGAACGGGGAACCACGCTCACCCCTAATTCCATGTGCACATGCCATATGTGCCATCCAGTTGAAGGGCAACAATACAGATGATTACATCGATGATTGATACCATAAATCAAAATACCTTACTTCCTATCGGGTCATGATGTAGCCAATTAGAATTAGCAAGTTTTGGGAGCCCACGGATCATGAAGCACCTCAACCTTTGCCATTGAAAAAGAAAATTGGAAGGACAAAATGAAGACGAAGAATGGCGGAGGGAGAGGTCTCGGGTCAACAAAGAATGAGCAGGCAAGGTACAAAGATAACGTGCTCTTATTGTCGCCTAGCAGGCCACAATACTAAAGGTTGTCAATTGAGGAAGCAACAACAACCGTTGAGGCAAGGTGAAGGGCCTTAGTGAAGAGACAGTTGTAGAAATGCAAATAGCAGGGCCAAGTGAGTCGATTGTTCTTCAGTCAACATCTAGAACCCCGATAAGTCATGAAATTTATTTTATGTTTATGTTGCTTTGTTGTTTATCATAAAAATGTACATAATATCCTATTTGGCCTTGTATGTAATATATTTGTTAGGTCACAAGAAGAACCCCAGTAAGTCATGAAACTAAATAGTCTGTTCGAAGAAGGCAAGGTAGAAGACGGCCAGCTGAAGAATTGGCCCAAGCAGCATCACAGCCAGCTAAAGGATTGACCCAAGCAGCATCATAGCCAGCTAAAAGATTAGCCCACGTAGCATCACGGCCAGTTTAGTCGACTGTTCTTCAATAGTGAAAGAAACACCCAATGGTAAATTCAACCATTTATATTCAGTTTTTCATTTTCTTTACATTATTATATATCCCGATATTATACTTATGATGTCTTTTGCCTTTTTCTTAGGTTCGAAGAAAGTAAGTTGGAACTCAACTGTCAACTAAAGGGTCATCACAAGAGCCACCTCAAGGGTCATCATGGGGGTTACCATAAGAATCACTACAAGAGACACCATAAGTACCACCACCAATACCACCAGAAGGCCCAACAGAAGAAGGTGTCACTAAAGTTGAAGGGTTACACAGAAGGACAACTAGAAGAAGGCCAGGTGAAGGGGCAGCTACTTAAAGGCCATCTAGAAGACGCCCAGTTGAAGAATTGGTCGAAGAAGCCCCAGTTGTAGTTAAAGGGCCCAAGAAAACAAAAAAAAAAAAAGCCAACAAAACACAAGTTCCTGAAAGTGACGCCCTTATTCAAATAAAAGGGGCACTTGGGAAGAGGTTAAGACAATATGGCTATGGCCTTTATATAGATGAGCGTACTGGAACAGTTATTCTCGATATAAGTTTTATTGGCTGCATTTAATTTAATTTATGCTGTAGACTTTTGCTGACAATTTATTATTATTTTTTTTTGTAGCTTGGGAGAAGTTTAGAGGTTTTTATCTCAGGCCCCACTCAAGAATCAACGGCTATACAAAAAAAAGAAAAAAGAAAAAAAAATCAACTATGCCAACAAGAAAGAAGAGAAAGAACCCAGTTACAGCTCTAGCTCCTTTTGAATCAATTCAGCTTGGGACATTTGCAGCTCCATCTGAGTCAATGGATACTGAGAAGGTTGAAGAAGAAGTTGTACATCCAGTTAGAAAGAGTGCAAGAATTATAAATCAAGTTAAAGGCCCATCGAAAGGAACACAAACGGGGAGTATCATGCATATTGATTGATAAGATGAGACGTGATAGGATTTGTGGAGCTTAGGAGTCAAAACAGTTATATAAATGTTAATGTTATAATAACACTTGCTATGGATGGTTATCTTTTTTTTTCTTTTCTTTTTTTTAGTTTGTCATTCATTGATGTTGTGAGACTTAAATTTCAATATCAATGAAATGATCTTGCGCTGCTCATCAATTTTTTTTGTTTGTCATGGATTCTGCTTTTACTTGCTGCTGCTGCTGCTGTTGTTGGTGTTTTGTGGTAGTAGCTGGAGTGCTGGTGTGGCTGGTGGTGATGGATGGGGATGTTTAATGGTAGTAAGTTTGTTGTTGGGGTGCTAATTTGGTGGCTGGGGTGCTGGTGTGGCTAGTGGTGATGCCCGGTGATTATGGGTTTGTGATGGGGGTTATAGGCTTATGTTGCACCTACACCCGGTATAAGTGTGCAGTTTGCACATCTTACACCATGTGTACTGGTGCAAGTTAGTACAAGGCTCAGCTTGCACTAGTACCTTGTGCAGCAACACCACCAGCATGGTGGTGGCTGGAGCGCCTAATGTATGCAGTATGGCTAGTGGTAATGGTTGGTGGTGCAGCCGGTGGTGGTGGCTGGAGCAATTTTTAGAGAAAACCCACAAAAAAATTGGTACTTAACTGGTCATATTCAAAAAAAACTTGGTACTTAACTGTTTACTTTTAACTACAAGTGACACTTAACTGATCACATTAATAATAACTTGACACTTAAGTGATCATTTTTTCATCACGACTAGCACTTAAGTGATTACTAAATACAACTTATGGCACTCAGGTAATCACTCATGTTTGTCTTGTGTATATGTTGATCTACATCAAAACAGAGAAGATGATGGTAATTTAACTTACGGCAACTCCATATGATAGCACAAACAACAACAAAGCCACAATAATCTTGTGGAACAATACAAACTTCTTCGCATCTTTCAAGAAGAAAAAAGCCTACGTTTAATCTAGAACAACACCATTTTTAACTATGGTAGTCAGAGAAACTTTTTCTCATTTTCAAGTACTTTATATTTCATCATAAAGTACAATAGACAACAAAACAACACCATAATAAATGCTTGGTAACACTTTCGTTCGATTTTCATCATTGAAACTTCATTCTTGAAAGGTTTAGTTGAAGATGCTTGAGCGTGCATTGAGACTTCATTCTTGAAAAGTTTAACTAAAGACGCTTGAGCTTGCATTGAGTCAACATCGTCCAAGCCATCCATGAACATAGATGGAGATTGCTGTCTTTTATGAAGTAGATCCAATATCACCTCTGTGGCTCGGTCATAGAACTTTGCATTGACCCATTTGAAGTATTTGCACTTCGACGCTTCTTTATATCGGGCGCATCCATAAAAATCTTCTCCCAGGATTGATTCGAGTCCACGATATTCTTCTTAGACTCGGTAACCCACAAAAATAGAAACGCTGGCCTTCTCCTTCACTTTGGTGAGAGGAAATTGAGGCACTGCTACGAGTCTTGCTCTCCATTTCCAAGATTCGACGAAGGAATTTTGGGCAAATGAAAATTAGGGTTCGAGACTTGGATTCGAGCACTTCAATAGGGATTTTGGCCTATTTAGGGTTTTAGATTTGGGGCATTTGGGGAGACGACGTCATTTTTGGAAGATTTTGGGCTTTATTATGCAGACGACGTCGTTTCTGGTGAGTTAGAGTTGACTCAGCTCTCCGGCGAGCCACGTAGGCAATAAAAAATAATAAAATATTGCCATGTAGGACTTCCGACAAGGGTCGCTGGAGGTGGCATCTAAGTGTCCCATTAGAAAAAGAAAGTGGCACTTAAGTGTACTGTTTTAAAAGTTATGGCACTTAAGTATCCCTCGTGCCAAGTTATGGCACTTGAGCTATTTTTCTGTCCTTAATTTTGAGATTTTATCTTTTATGATGTGTCAATAAAAAATAAGGAATCAACATTGTTCATCGCCAACTTTCCTAATTGATGATCATAGTGCAGCTCCAAATTACCCACATCTTTTTTTTTTTTTTTTCTTTTTTTTCCATTTCTCTCAAAATGGAGGACGAGGACCTAAATTTCGACTCCACCCATCAATTGAGAGCTGCATGGTACTGCTATAATTGTTAGCCATGTTTCCAAGGGGCAAATTCAAGGACGGAATCCATGAAATGGATTCGTAAATGATTTCTACTGGCCAGTTGCGGTGCTACCACCGCTGGCATTTGGATTTGCCTCTCCTCTTCTAGTGGCGATCTCTAATACGCAACATTAATCAATGACACAACGACAACAATGACCGGGCTGGCCATAATGAACATGCCGACCATGCTTCCCCACATGACTTGACCTCCTCCTAGGAATATCATCAAGCTTGTGTGGAACTAGCAGGGGCAAAAAAGTGCTAGAGAATAATAGAATCTCGAACTGCTCATGGAAGGTGTCAAGACCCTTGCCGATTTTGGGTAAGGGTTCGTGCACCCTCACTTTGGCCAGCAAGTCCATCATGATGCTAGCCTAGAGCTACGGCCCTCACCCAAAGCTAGTGAGGGTTAGCCAGCCACCCTCACTAGCCCTAACTCTAAAATCGAGAAAAAAAAAGGAAAAGTAAAAAAAAATCCAAAAAAATTCAACATATTATTAAAAAAAAAAAAGTATCATGCCATTGCCGGTTGTCATTGTTTGCAATTTCCTTGCCAAATTGATCCGAAGGACTTAATTGGTAAGAGATGAAAAAGTTTATAACTCAATTAGTAATACTGAAAAGTTTATGACTAAATTAGCAAATATGTAATAGGTTTAGGATGTTTTAGACAATTTTCCTAGAATTTTATTTGCATATGCTTAATCAAATATATAATTCCGTATGTTCTTATTATACATTAGTCTCACCTTGTGATTTCTCATGGTCTTTGAGAGAGAGGAGCTCATCCACCAACTTGCCTTAAATGAGAGAGAGAGGGGGGATGAAAATGAGAGGAGGGCTGATTGGTGGGAAATTTTGAATTTTTTTTTTCTGTCATATCACTTTTCCTTCTCCATCGTCCAAGCAAAACAATGTCATCTTATCAAAAAATAAAAGTAACAAAAAAAAAAAAAAAAAAAAAAAAAAACAAAGCAATTTCAAATGGTGGATGGAGCCCCTCTATCAAAAAGGCTACAAGGAGGCATTGAAGGGAACAGGAGGAAATATTCTTCGCCTTAAGTACTTGACTAAATGTCACTTTAGTAAAACCCTTTAGTATACTTGGCGTTATTCATCACTTCATTTTAGTATACCGAATTATGCAAAACATTTTGTTTTTATCTACTTGGATTTAAAAATTTGTATGATTACTCCACCTCATCATAATTTTCTTAATTTAGTGGATTTTATAAGTATTTATAGGAGGCGTTGAAGTAAATTTTCTAAACACAAAGGATAGATTTGTTTTGCGGAAATTAGCGGTTTGAAAGTATCTCCTCATTTTTTGTCATTTTGGCATTTCTTTAAAAATGAGTCAATAAAAATTATTTTTCATGCAGAACAAAAAATCCATATATAAATTCAAAAAATAATCTATGCTTTTGAAAGATTGGTATTCATATTCAAGGATCCAACTTGACCTCCACCGTTGTTAGGATCATCCCTTTCATCAAAATTGGAGACCTTGGGGTCAGATCGGACACTCCAGATCCTGAACCTAGGAACATTAGGGGCCTCGCCTGAGATCTCAGTGCACTAACCGGTGCCTCGGCCGCTTAAAACTTGGACGCAATCACCTAGACTTTCGAAACCAGGGGCGAGAGTTGAGCATCCGAGCTGTGGGAGGATCTTGAGTCCGAGGCTGGGGGTTTTGATATGGCGCCTGGAGATACTAGGCACGAGGCTTGAGTTCCCAGCTTGCCGCCAAGGTCTCGATAATTGCGCTTCAGACGGATGTTAATTTGTCTTGAGCACCTTCTAAAGTTTGTCAACACCAAACTCCCCATAATGATTTTCATCTCTTTTGAAAAATCCTTCTAAACACAAGAAAATCAATTTTTTCTTGAAAATAATTTCCTTATGAAATATTACTTACCAATCATGTTCATTTTTCAAGGAAACAAAATAGACCTAAAGTCTCCCTACACTTTCATCAAGACCCGAGGTTGAGTGGCTTATCAATTGCCTAAATAAAGAGCTAAAAATACAAGATGGAATGAAAATCACGTGTGGCCTTAAAGATACGTGCTCATTAGGCCAACCAAACAAAAGAGAAAAAGAGCCTCAAACTGAAGTTGCAAGCAACTAATCAAATCTCTTTTTGTACTGATTATTCTCGTGCTTTTCTTTATCTTACTTAATAATTGGAGAAAACAGAAGTTTATTGCTGTAAAGTGTCGAGACACAAGTTATCTGTCAGCTATATAAATAAAGCTAGTATCCCTAGTGCTCGTTCCTTAACAATGATTCTTAGGACAAATCTCTCTGTTACTTTTCTGTACTTCATTTTGCCCAAATTTTCCGGTGTTGCTGTCTGCATCTTCTGAATAATACTTCTGGGATTTATCAGCCCTCAACTTCAGGTGTAATGGTGCTAGTTTGCATTGCATTGCACCTCTTTCTTTCCTGTTACTTTAGATAGCTTGCATTTGTTTATTGTGCTTACTAACCTGTATTATCTTTATGGTAAAAGGTTTGTATGCTCTCCGCACTTTGGATGTTTCAGCAAGTGATTATCTTACTTTAATTCGCTGGTCAGTACACTTAACCATACTCTATACAAGTTACAGCACATGTTTTGTTGTCTTCGATGTTCATTTTCCAACTGGTGGAAGAACTACCTAGAGAAATTAAGGCCCTTTCTCCTTTCGCAACCAATGAAATTTGACATTTAAATATTGCTATGTCTGAAAGGTATAGCAAACATGCTATTGAATGCATTCTTTCCTATGTAAATGGGATTTAAGAAATCTGCAAGAAGTGCAACGTGACGGGATTATAGGAATTATTTTGAGAGTCGTGAAACCTCTTCTAAAAAAAACTTCAAAAATCCAACTAGAGGGCAATTGCACCTAAAGTCATCTACTCTAATTTTATATAAGTAATTTTGTGAAGATGGTACAAGGCCAATGAGAAGTTAACATGTGGCCCTCTCACTGTGTGAAACATCTTTTATATCATTTTCACAAAGCTCAAAAGTAATAGAACTCCCAAAATTAGAAAAGAAGAAAAGCCTCGGTTCATGAAGTCGACTCAAAATTACAAAGATTTTCTTTCAAGACTAAATAATAGGGTGTATAGGAGAAAGTGTGAAATCTATGGACGCTATAGAACGAGCATGGTCGAGTAGGTTCCGAGATGGGTATTTAGAACTCGTAAAGTGGGTGCCAGTTCCAAAATTTGGAATAGGTGAGTGTAAGGTATGTTTAAGGGTTGGGGTCCTCTAGTTTATGTTCTCAATAGATGGTGATAGGTTTCATCTCAACTCATGGATTTAAATGATAGGCGATATATCCTACGGTGATCACTAGAAGATTTAGATTTCAGATCACTCTAGCTAGTGCGTCATGTAACATAGCGAAGGCAATGTTAATTGTTGAAGTCGAAATGACGATGGACGATACAGGTTTTCTCATGTCATGGAACTTTATTTTCTTAAGATAAGCTGGTACATAAACTATGTCCCACCTCCAAATATTTCCATGGTTTTCCTGGTATTGCTTTAGAAGAAAGACTACCTACATTACTTTGGAAATCACAAATCACCCCATGTTGGGAAGAATAATTAGTCAAGGAAATTATCGAATCAATCCTAAACCTATAGTATGGATATCAATCCAATCCTAAACTTTTCAATTTTTGTCAATTTAGTCTTAAACATTTTGCACAAGATTCTAATGTAATTTTTCTGATTAGTTCACTGAAAATTGCTGACATGCATTGATCAAAAGGGTTACATGGGAATTTTGTACAAAGGTTTAGGTCTAAATTAACAAAATTAAAAGGTATATAATTGATTTGACATCCATATAATAGGTTTAAAACTAATTGGATAATTTTCCCATGATCAGCGTATTCTTCATGGAGTCTAGAATGAGAGGATGGGTGATTTAGTATTGTCTTTCTCAGAGAAAAAGAGAAGGTTAGAATAACAACTAATGATGGAACGTGGCACACATGCATGTGGACACATTAGGAGCAAACCCTATCTCCCGTAGTCAAAAACCATCGTAATCCACCTGCATGATACCATCACATAAGCACCCAATTTATCTATCAAAACAGCAATCTTAGAACGCCTAAGAGATATCGGTGGGAGTGAATCTTTTATCCGATGTACAAGACTCTCGTCATCGTGTTTCGGCGTCATCATTATTACTAAAGATTCTTCATAGTCGCTCTTCTCTCTCTCTCTGAAGATAACCATCACCGTAATCTTATTACTCCCGGAGACATTTGCGATTAAGCGTAACGAATGACGATATAGATTCGTGCATGGCCTGACGGCGCACGATCACCATGAAGATTTAATGAGGTTCATTCATGCCACATGACACGAATCCATGTGTGCTCCGTCGTCTTCTCCTTCAACATATGTATTTATGTTTATTTTTATGTTATCGACATATGTTAATATTAGATATGAACATGAATTTAACACGCAATCCATTTCTATGTTATGTTTGAATGTTCAATGTGTAAATAACAATAACAATGACAATTATTTTTTTATGAAACGATATGAAAATGTACAGGATATTCTAGAACCCGTGGCGCTAATAAGTTCCAAATTTTAAGGTGTTTCAAGAGCCTATAAGGTAATTTCTAAATTCCAAAAACTTAGAATGGCTATCTAAGGTTCTAGGGTAGGGAAAACACCTTACCCATCCCAAAACCTTCTCACCTCTACTAAATACTCCTGTAACATCTCTTATCCACATTTTTTCCCATTTTTCTTCTTAAATCTATTTTGAAAATACTTCCAAAAGCTAATATATGAAAAATAGAGGTAGAAAAACCTTAAAAGCCACATTAAAAGAATTTATTGAGGATTCACTTATAAAGAATCTGAGAAAAATGATGCCATGAATGTCATAACTTTCTTATAATGCTCACTTTAGTGGCAAAATTTTTCAATCAATAATTTCGATGTTACAACTTTCAACAAACACCACCTTAGAACTACAATTTGTGTTCACAAATAACTTAATTGGAGTGAGCATGTGTAGTTGTTTATTTTGAAAAGTTAAGGAAAACTCATAAGATGGTGGACGGGAACGGCCACAAATTTGTCCCAAAGCTTCTTCACATCTCCCAATGCAATAAGAGGGCCACTTTTTAGAATAAAAATGATTGGGTGACAATCTTTAATTAATTGTGAAAACAATAGTCTATTTTGGATAACAAAAATTCAAATAACAAATAATTATAAATTGTTGTAAAGTCCACTTCTTCTGAATTTGTGCTTCACAACAAATTATTATTTTCACAGTAGCCCAAAGACTACCATGCTAGCAAAGTCCTTATTACACATAAAAAAAAAAAAAAAGGAAAGAAAATGGTGTAACAAAAATAATGGAGAAAATAAAAATATGAGGATCGCAAAAGGATACATAGTCAAAAACTCTAGGAAAGGAAAGAGAGAAGAACATGGAAGGATTAACTTATAGTTAAACAATGTGCACATTCGTAGTTTCAGTTGTGCAAAATTCTAACAGATTGAGAGAAATGATATATGCATCTATGCAGTTTTGTGCAAGCTCTTAGTGATTATTCTTCAGAAGCAATTCAAGCAACGTAAAAATTTTCCTCACTCTGCATTTGCATTGACGTCCAGTGAGCACACTTGACCGGAGCTACCATGAGTTTGATCAGCTGGATTTCCTTAATTATCAACACGGTGTGGCCGCTGCTAAAATATCTGTGGGCGGACTGGGGGATTCAT
Organism: Eucalyptus victrix; assembly: GCA_016097545.1. Classification (NCBI taxonomy): domain Eukaryota; kingdom Viridiplantae; phylum Streptophyta; class Magnoliopsida; order Myrtales; family Myrtaceae; genus Eucalyptus; species Eucalyptus victrix. The sequence goes on from CM027837.1 coordinate 35,288,218, forward strand.
TTCTTGGTCACCGTAAGCCTTGCCTGCGAGATTTGTCTCACAATATTAGGCATTCGTCGGAAATATATGACGTCAAAGTTTGCTAGATTCATCACCTGGGCTGCCTATTTGCTCCTTTCTTTCATCGTGAAAATCGCACTGGGCAAGCTTACTGTGGTCCACATCGATGATCCTGAAAATCCGAGTTACGGCGTGGAGTTGGTAGGGCTGTTTGCCCCATTGCTTCTGATGCAACTTGGGTACCCAAACGACATAACGGCCCATGCGTGGGAAGATAACTGGCTGGGATTGAGACAGATTCTGAACATCGGGGCTGCAGTTGTCATCGTGGTTCGTATTCTCATTCGCTGTTGGGACGGCTCGTCCCCAGTCTCACGGCTGTCCATCCCCTTGTTCATTGCCGGATTCATAAAGGCGGCATTGTGGGTCTGGGCTCTCAAATCCGTACATAACGAGAACTCAATTGTGAACATCGAGTACTATCCCAAAGAAGCCAAGGAAGACAGGGAAGACAGCCCTCAGCTCGAACAGTTCCCCGAGGACAAGAAGTTCGACTCCGCAAAGGAAATATTGAAGGCCTACTTTAGGTTCGACTGTCTGAAGCCCCACCTCGAGAACTGGCCATACCACCCTGTGTTCATATCCCGTGATTTGATGTCCATCGACAAGTACTCCGAGAACCGCGCTTTCACCGTAAATGAGATCGAGCTGAACTTCATGTTCGATGCACTCTACACTAAAGCGCCCATTCTGTACACGAAACGCGGCCTCATCTTCTACCTCATCGGCTTCTTCTGCTTGGTGACTGCCTTGTGTAGATTCGCCGTGATCTTCAAGAGAGCCTTCTTGATAAATATGGACATCACCTACACCTATGCGATACTGATAGCATTCACATGTCTTGAGCTTTATCAGATCACGACGGTGGCGTTTTCGGATTGGGCAGTGGTGGGAATGGGTAAGAGCCTTCGGATGCCCCTCTTCTCAGGGATTTTCTCAAGACTCCTCCCGTTTCTGGCTGATCGATGCATGAGGAATAAAAGATGGTCGAGGTCGATGGGGCAGCTCAATTTAATAAAACAATGCCTCCCAACCCAAGAAAGGCGAAAGCCAGTCCGCATGGTACTTCAATGGTTTGGTAAGTGGAAGGCCGTTCGTGCGGGATTTGATTGGTTTTGTAAGCGGGAGATCTTCAGTTGGCTTTGGTCCTACTCCCACCAGCCCATGCCCTTGTGCCTCAGGGCGCTGGTATTTCGAAAGATATTGAAGCTAGAGGAGAAAAGAAATAATCGGCCATTCGACGAAAGAGGCAAGTGGACGCTCGAGATTCACGGCGTCCAAGAGGAACGAGCACTGAGCAGTAGCATCGAGGCAAAATTTGCTAAGAGCATCATTACTTGGCACATTGCAACAGGTATCCTGAAATTATTAGAAATTGAAAAATCCGACGCTTACGAAGGAAGCAAATTCCTATCGAAGTACATGATGTATCTCCTCGCTGTGCATCCTGACATGCTGTCCCTCTCCACTGCCAACATCACACGGGAGTACGCTGGTCACACACTGACGCTTTTCTTGAGGTACCGAGACACTAAAGAAGCAATTAGCATGCTGTCGTCGGCGGATGGAGATGTCCCACTCATCTGGGAACCGAGTGACGCGAGAAGGATCCTTGGTGACTGGCACGTGCTATCGGACGTGCGAGATCTCGTGGTCAACCTGAAGAGGATGGATAACAAGTGGGAGCTCATCAGCAGCATCTGGGTGGAGATACTATGTTATGCAGCATTCGATTGTCATGTGTATCGCCATGCCTATCTACTGAGAAGAGGAGGTGAGCTCTTCACTCATGTGTGGCTTCTCTTGCGTCACAAGACCGACAACTTCCCCTATGAAAATCCTGACTCTTGCCTCCAGCTCCCCGAAATCGCTCTCCTTGGAAGAAGGTTCTTCTAGTTGCTTCCGGAGGATTTTAGGGAAGAAAGATGCCACTTTATTTAATAGAACATTATAATATTTAAATATTAGACCGCCCCTTTTTTGTAATAAGATAAAATTTTAGAACATGTCAAATAAATCCCACAAAATTATACAACACTCAAGGTGAACTTATCCGATCGGTCAGAAGCAAAAATTCGCAAGGAAGTGTTTCTATTCACATTGAGCACTCTCTTTCGAATGGCTTGCTCACATTGTCTTTTTAATCTATTTTTGTTCAAAAACCATATGTTGTCTATCCTACAATCAATTTATATAGTTTGTAAAAGAATTTCATGGTATCTTTTCCTTCTAATCCTATTTATATAAGCAACTTATGCATTTACATTTGTAATGTATGATAATCTATTTGATTTCCTATAGTATTGCTCACAAAATTGTTGGCAGGCTCATCAAATGGATTAAATGAATGCGGTTAATTGATGAAGTTCACGAAATCATCTGAACGTACTTGATCACCTAATCTTGTCAGATCAAACGCTAGAATAAGAATATACATTTCTTCCTTATATTTTACACCTTTTCTGATTAAGTCCTTTTATCTTTGATTTGTCTAATCAAGTTATTGACACCCAAATTTTGACAAATCATTAATTGTATAAGAAATTAGACATTAGGTAAGGATAATGTAGATGTTGAAATGTTTCATGTATGGCTAACTCTCATTTGAGAATTATCTGTGGTGTGAATAGTAAGAACATGTGAATTGAATAATTTTGATTGAAATAAATTAGAATTGGAGGTCATATGATTGCAGCAAGCAGAGTCAAAATACCACGAATCAGAAGTACCTAAAGTGATAGACATAACATAGGGAATAGAAAAGCTAGAAGTAGCAAACTCTCAAATTATGGAATGAAGATCCTCTAATGAAACAGTAATAGACAATCCATTGGGAGAAGTCTTTATAGTAGCAGCAATGATAGATGAACTTGCATGTAGACCTCGATTTTTGGATTGATTTGATCTCCCTGTGTAACAGCCTGCATTTTCAGAATTTGTTTTCGATTAAATAAATCGGGTATTTCGTCGACGTGTCGATAGTGCTATTCTTTGAGCGAATCACTCATGAGATAACTGGACTAGTTGGGAAAGTAATTAAGGAATCTAAATACAATGGACTTGAGAATTCAACTAGGAATCGATTGCTCGACCGTGTTGATCTACAATGGTCATTACGGCATTGTCGAAATCAATTAGAGACCGGAGATAGGTTGATTTGACTAACATATTTGATCAGAGTGTGGGTGATTCCACCAGATTGCAAAATACTCATCGATCAGCATTAAACCGATTTTTTTGTTGTTTTGGTACCCGATGCTCATAATTGAAACCTTGAGATTTTCACGACAACTGAGGGTTACAAATGAGTCGAAAATGTACAATGTGACTCGAGATAAATCTATCACGGGTCAATTGTACAAAAAATTCCCAAAAGTTACCCGGTATACTAAGTCACAGTAAAAGCGAGCCGAATTGAAATTAACCGCAAATTTGAACCTGATTTCAGAAATTGAAAATTCTGTCATGTCACGATTCATTTTAGGAATGTCGACTCATCATCCAAAGAATTTTCGGAGATTCCGAGATTTTTACGGAAAACTCGATTCAAACGTTGCGGAAAATTAACGGAAATTTGTATGGACCAAATTTAAAGAAAATTTGGACTTCCAAGCCAAGCCTTTGAGTGTCAGGGATTTACAGAAAATTGTTTAGGATTTTTCTTCATCGAAATTGGATCTCAATTGGTGAAATTGAGTGAAGAAATTGAAGTTAAATCAGTGAAATTTGGAGTTGGTTTTTGGGGCAGCAAAATTGGGTTCAAAATTTGATTATTTGCGGAATTTTAATCAAGAAAATAATTGGGGGACACCATAGGATAAACTTGAAGACTTTTGGGCAAGCCTAATGATTATTATAGATATTTTATTTGGACCTTGCTTCCCCTCAATGTCTCAAGCATGCCTCCTTGGTCCCCATCTTCTTCACGGCTTCTCTTCATTTTTATTCCTTCTGTCTTAGCTTCTACTTTACTTCATTCAGTCGAAGTCCACTCCACCGAAGCCACCATTCAATCTCTCTCCCCACCAAGTTTCCTCAATCAGTGCTGCAACGCCACCTTTGTTTGCCTTTGTTGCAATTAAGGCGAGCGATCGAATAATAATATCAATAGAAGAAGAAAATAAATCGGACACCAGATTTACATGGTTCAGTCGTAAAGACCTACGTCCATGGGGAGAACAGCAGCGAATTTCACTATAGATCAAGTGATACAAAGAGATTACACACTCAAGTCACTCAAACACTCTCTCAGTGTTTCCTAAACCCCAATTTAACCCCAAACTCAACTCACGACACAAAATTACCGTTTACATACGCCTGGTTTGCGTATGTACAAAATCGCGTATGTCTTGAAGCTTCGTGCAACCTGCGGCTTCCTTCTACGTTAAGCTGCAGCGGCTCTTCTTCTCACTCAACTTGAAAGTGCAGCAACTCTTCTACGTAGGTTTCGGCAAGCACTCTCCAACAAAGAAGAAACCCTTTTAAACGTGTGCCCAAAGTCGAGGGCCCACCACCGTTGGCTTCTTACGCATGAGGATCTTTCCTCTTTTATTTGCGTGTGTGCATGTGTGCCTAGAGTCAACACTTTGACTCTGGGGCCACCACTTCTTCAACGTGCAGAGAAGTTCTTTCCCTTTAATTCAATCGGCTTTGCAGATGAGGAAATTTGCATCTTCAATACGTGTGCCCACTTGGGCCCATGGCCTAATTCTCTCTTCGATGACATCTCACGTAGGTAAGCTGAAAAACCCCTCCTATTTTCTTTATTGACAAATTCGATTTCCAAATTCAAACTCGAGTCATATTTAACAATCTCCACATTGGCTCGACATTTGAGCCAAATTACAATTGCTTTGTAAAAATTTAAATTATGCTGCTACTTTTTCATAGCCCCCGATGGGCTCAACCGCCACAGATATTATTCAAATCCAAGCCTTGCTTGAATTTTGCCATAACCGAGGACCTCATCAGAATACCAACTCCACATGCACCTTGAACTACTCCGTAGGGATTTTTTGACACAACCTCCTCAACCGCAGATAAAGTAAAACTATTATTGTATCCATATTTGTTAGGAGATCGAATACATACCTTGTCAATATCAGTAGTTACAACAACCGTCAACTTTATAAGCTCCACCTCACTACAAGCACTATCTGTGTCGATTACTTTGCTAGTACTCATACTCACTACCTTAGGAATTTCTGGTTGCAACTCCACCTCAAGCTGAACACCTTCTAGATCTATATTAATATTGTCACAAACACTCCTAGCCAGAAGTATCGGAGACTTGTCAAGGATAACTTCTCTGTTGCCAACAGGTGAATTTATATCCGAACACCACAACCAATCGCCCCACTCACCTTGTGCATAACCATAGAATATGTTTATTGCCCTCCAATCAAGCTTACCATCACTCACTCGAAAATAACACAAGCAACCAAACATTCTAATAATAGAATAACTAGCAAAATTACCTGACCACATTTCTTCAAGAGTCCGCCTCTCAATAGCAGTTGATGGGGATCTATTCACCAGGTAGCTTACCGTACTTAGCACATCAGCTAGGATTCTCCTAGTAATACCAACACTGGAGATAATTTTTCGGATCGTCTCTAGTAATGTCCTGCTCATCAATTCTGCAAATTGTTGTGATTTATTGGCACTAGTACGATATTTCACTATGCCATTTTTCATGCAGAATTTATTTACCAGCTCTAAGAAAAACTCCATGCTATTGTCAATCTGCACATGCTTGATCAACTTACCAGTCTCCGTCTCGATTAAAGCTCTTGACTGCGAGATCCTGACACCAGCATCAAACTTGTGCCTTGGCACAAACACCCAGGTCTCCCTCGAGCAGTCAAAAGACTCTTGAACAAATGCATCCGACGTCTCCGCAGCGAAATTTGCCATTGTCTCACCTTGAAGTTTATACAGGCCTCCATGCTTGATTCCTTTTATTATCATCAAGACACCTTGAACAACCTTTAGAACTTCATCTTTTGAAGAATACCTACAACCAGCTGAATTTAGGGCACCCAAGGAAATTAAGTTCTTTTTCAATTCCGAAACATGCCTCACTCTAGTCAATGTCTTCACAATACCATCATGCATTCTGATTTTAACATCACTAACACTCACAACATCGCACTCAACATTGTTCCCTAACTAAACTTTACCACTACCCGTGCACTGATAAGTGATAAACCAGTTTCTATTTGGTGTGACATGAAAAGAACAACTAGAATCTATAATCCATCCATCAAAAGATAAATAATCAATGACAAACAAGACATAATCAACATTATATGCGACAACTGCAACATTATCTGCATAATGAACTATAATTCCCTTACCCTTCTCATTCTTCAGCTTAAGGTAATCCTTTCTAAGATGCCCCCTCTTGCCACAACTCCAACAGACAATATTAGCAGTCCTAGATTAACTATATATGTTCATATTAGTACTACCATTACCCACACGTGCTACAAATCTTCCTCTATTTTCACCTTCTAGAGCAGTAGATACAGATTCACCAAATTCTCTTCTACAAATATCCTCGCTCAGAATTAAATCTCGAACCTCGTCAAACATTAAACTTGTTGACCCAAAGGAAATACCAACAGCAGTAACAGTAATATTCCAACTATTAGGCAATGACGATAGCAGAATCAAAGCATGTACCTCATCTTCAAAATTCATCTCAACTGAACTCAATTGACTAACAATCACATTGAATTCATTGATATGATCTGCAACTGACGCACCTTCGCTCATCTTTAAATTAAACAAACGTCGCATCAAATAGATCTTGTTGATCGCAAAGGACTTCTTGTGCATATCCAATAGAGCTTGCATCAAATCAGCAATGGTCTTCTCCTTCAGGATATTAAACACGACGTTATGAGCCAATGTTAGCCGAATAACACCCATAGCTCGTCTATCTAGCAAATCTCAATTAGCTTGCTTCATCGTCTCTAGTTTCTCCCCAGATAAAGGCAAGTGCAGATTCATCTGGTAAAGATAATCTTCAATCTGCATCTTCCATAAACTAAAATCCTTCCCATCAAATCTGTTAATTCTCACTTTTACTTCTTCTGTCACCATCGATTCATTTCAACTTATCTAAGCCTGGCTCTGATACCACTTGTTGCGATTAAGGCGAGAGATCGAACAATAATATCAATAGAAGAAGAAAATAAATCAGACACCAGATTTATGTGGTTCAATCGTAAAAACTTATGTTCACGGGGAGAGCAGTAGTGAATTTCACTATAGATCAAGCGATACAAGGAGATTACAGACTCAAGTCACTCAAACACTCTCTCGGTATTTTCCAAACCCCAATTTAACCCCAAACCCAACTCACGACACAAAATTACCGTGCGTTCAAGCTCGAAACAAAACACTCTATGTATGCCTGGTTTGCGTACGTACGAAATCGCGTATGTCTCGAAGCTTCGTGCAACCTGCGGCTTCCTTCTACGTTAAGTTGCAGCGGCTCATTCTTCTCGCTCGGCCTAAATGTGTAGCAGCTCTTCTACATAGGTTTTGGCAAGCACTCTCTAGCAAAGAAGAAAACCTTTTATACGTGTGCCCAAAGTCGAGGGCCCACCACCGTTGGCTTCTTATGCGTGAGGATTCTTTCCTCTTTTATTTGCGCGTGTGCGTGTGTGCCCAGAGTCAACACTTTGACTCTAGGCCCACCACTTCTTCAACATGCAGAGAACTTCTTTCGCTTTAATTCAATCGACTTCGCAAATGAGGAAATTCGCATCTTCAATACGTGTGCCCACTTGGGCCCATGGCCTGATTCTCTCTTCAGTGACGTCTCACATAGGTAAGCTGAAGAACCCCTCCTATTTTCTTTTTTGACAAATTCGGTTTCTGAATGCAAACTCGAGTCATATTTAACAGTCTCCTTCCACCAAGCAGCCCAGTGTCTCCGATCCATTTCCACGCCTCCACCAACAAGCTTCAGTCCACAAAAACGTTAGCTTCATCCATCTCACTGCTCCATGATTTCAACCCAGCATCCATCGAAGCCCACCGATTCCTTTTCCTTTTGTTGCCACTCGTCTACTTCATTGCTGCCAGTGTCCCAGCTTCTACCAGCTTTGTTCCCATGTCTCTCCACACTCGGGCAGCGTCATCTGCAATTTCCTCACCCGAAGCAGCTGCCCTCAGCCACAAGGCCAACAATTCCTTCGCTGGTTCTCTGCACCGTTCCGCTGCAAGCCCAATCCAGCAGTCTTCAGCCCATGCAAGCAGTAGCAGCCACGCAACTCTTTGTGGCCCAGCTCCAACGCATCCTCCAGCAACCCAAGTGAATTCAACTAAGCCCAACTTCCATTCTAGCTTAGCCCATTGAATTTTAGCCAAGATTAGCCCACGAATTAAAGTGCAGCAACCCAACCTCAACAAGCCCAATTCAACGACTCCCAAGCCCAAGAAGCAAGCCCAAGCCCAACTTTTTGCTGTGGGCTTGCAAGGCTTTTGGGCCCGGTCCAAGTGTTTGTTAACACCACCGAAAATTTGGATTTCAACTGCCATTGCGCCATTGTCACGGTGAATCGGTTTCCACAATAAACCGGTCAGTTTATGCACTAAACTCTTCTTAGTAGGCTAATGATGTTTAAGGAGTGTTTAGTTTAATTTAATTAGGAGTTAGGTGGTTAGTTAAATTAGATTAGTGATTTAATTAGTTAATTGTCCATGTTATGTGGTTAGATTAAATTAATCAAGGCCTAAATAGGATGTGCTATTTATCTAGAAGGGTTCGGGAATTTTCCAAGCCTGTATCAGTATTTAATTTAGCAATTTTGGCCTAGGTTAGTATTAAAGGTAATTAATTGCAATCATTTAATTAATTTTGATAATTATTTAATTATTAATTATTTTCCAAAAATTAGACCAGGATAGCCGATAACCGGAATTTTGTGCTAATTGCAATGGTGTGATTAATTTATTTAATTGAGTGCTATATTGTGCAATTTGAAATTAAGTTGTAATTTTGGGAATTTATCCCAAAATTGTATAATCTCTTTAATTAATTAGAAATTACCAGGGCATCAATTTATAATGCCAAAAATTGTTTTCAGACTCTATATAAATAGTGGGATTTTCTAAAGTAAAGATATTATATTTTTGGCTTAGGCCAACCGTGTACCCACACACGATTATTTTTATCATGTACATTTGAATACGGTAGAATTAGGCCAAGATGAGTATTTAATGGAAAAATTGATGTGCAAAGCACAAGATCCTTAGCCAGGAGTAATGTATTGTGGTTTAGCTTTGGGGAGCATTAAGACCATTATATATCTTTACTAGCTTCAGTGAGCACTATAAATATCAGCTTCGGCGAGCATTATAGTTATTTAACAACTTCAGTGAGCAAATGTTATTTAGCAGCTTCATATTGATCTAGCAGCTTCGGTGAGCAAATTTAAACATAGCTTTGGGGAGCAATGATATATGAGTATATCTATTTTAGCTTAGGTGAGTAGTGTTCGAATCGACAAAATTTATAGATGGCGTCAATGACATGGAGTCGAATGAGTCAACTGATTAATGGTCGAATTGAATTGTTTGGTCGAGTATTTGATTGTACTGAACTGCAGGGTGGACCTGAGGCGAGGCAAGTCCCTATGATTATGTGATTATGTGATTAGGTCGCTTCTTGACATATTTCCCTCCTAATCGGGATTTAGAGTGTGAACTCGCTGAGATTTATATCTCACCTCGTCGTGGACTTAAATTTTCAAGATCATCGAGTGGAGGACCTGAAGCCGAGAGAAGGTGATCTGAAGTGTAGGTCAGTTAGGACCGCTTCTTTTTGGAAAGTCAGTCTTTGTAGTCTTTTGGTCATAGACCTTGTACATGACTCAATGTGTATATAAATGAGTGTTTTGGTTTGTGAATCTGTTGTCCTACTTTTCTATCTCGAGATGATTATTGTCAGAGTATTTATTTTCGCTTCCGCATGTGCAATAAAACGAAAAGGGTCGGCGACTCGTCCTGGAAAGTCACAAAATATTATCAACCAGAGAGGGATGAGCACGCGCTCGGGGTTCAAGGCGTGACACCCTGTAAGTTGTGTAGGTCATACTTTATGGTAATTGGACATCAAAACTTCTAATTTATCCATAATAGCACTATACCAGCTTCAATACAGTAGATTGGACCAAAAAACATGTGGAAACTAGTACCTGGAGAGCTTATTTGGAGGAAATAAGGGAAAAAACGTACTCAAAACATCAAAATACCTCAAGAACCAGTCTGGGATGGCCAGGAACCAGTCTTAAAACACATGAATTGGTTAGAAAAGCAATGGAACCAGTATGACCGGTCTGGTATGAACCGATCAACAGCACGATCTGATCGGTCAACAATCCGATCTGACTTAGACAACGGCCGATCGGACCAGTCAATGGTCAAAGGATGACGTGGCAATTACGTAAGCTAAGTGAAGGCGTGACAATGCATGCAGGCGTGTCTCACTGATGATGCACGTGGATCTCGAAGACAACATTGAGCATTTTATAAATATTTAAAGGATTATATTGAATGTGCATCAAAAGTTACGTTGAACAAATTAAAAGTTTGGAGACGATATTGCATATCAAACTAAAATTCAAGGATCATATTAAGTAAATTAAAAGTTTATAGAAGATATAGTGTATTAAGATAAAATTTAAGGATCATTTCTGTGATTTTCCTGTCTTTTTTATTCGGAGTGGACAGAAAATAAATAAATGTTCTCGTTGAATACAAATATAGTTGTTGGTTTGACTAATATAAGAAGGTGGCGAATTTTCAAAAGAAAATCAGTCTCTGATTCAAGGGAAAAATTCATAAAAGATCAGCCGGAAAACAACAAGGAGGATCTAATATGATGGAGAAGAGAGACGAAGCACCTATGGTTTGAGAATATGAGCATAAAATTGAAACTTTGAAATTCGTCCTAGATAGTTTCTGGCAATGTACACTGATAATGAGGCCGGAACATCATAGATTACAATAACAGTAATAACAATAACAACAACAATGCCTCTCATGGATGCACCTTTACACAGTGCATGCAATATATTTAGGGGAAAATTGTCTAAAAAGTCCTACATCTATTTCACATTTGCCAATTCAATCGCAAACATTTTAATTTTATCACTCCAGTCATAAACATTTCCACTTCTTATCAATTGAGTCTATCCGGTCAATTTTGGCCGGAAAATGCTAACATGAACACTGACGATGCCATGTGGGACCGTCAACATCGACGTGGATAAATTTTAATATTTTTTGGAACTTTTTTTTTTTTTTTTTTTTGCTTTCTGTTCTTTTTGGCCTTTTTTTTTTTTTTTTTCCTTTTGCCGATGGTCGATCACTGCCCACGAGCGACAGTCTTCCACTGGCCATGGCCAACTGCTGGCCTAGCTAGACCGATGCCTAACGAGGCCACTCTAGTGGGTGAGGGCCAACCTCACCAAATCTAACTTGGGCTAGGCCAACCCTCGCCAGGGCTTGCCCTTGCTTAGCTGGGCCTCGCCTATGGTGGGCAAGGCTAGCCAGCTAGCCGTGGCCGGTGACCGGCCATTGCTTGTGGCCGGTGACCAACCATTGGCAAAAGAAAAGGAAGAAAGCCAAAAAGAAAAGAAAGAAAAAAAAAGAAAAAATTATTAAATATTGTTAAAAATTATCCAGTCAGCATCGACGGTTCTACGTGGCATCGTTAGTGTCCACATTACTATTTTCCAACCAAAATTAGCTAGATGACTCAATTAATAAGAAATGAGAAATTTTAGGACTAAATTGGTAAAATTAAAAGGTTTAGAACTGAATTGGCAAAAGTACATTAGATTTATGGTTTTATGGACAATTTTCTCATATCTTAGCCAGTTAGTTTCTTGTACATCCCTCTCTAGAAATCATATCAACTCCAAAGATGAATAAGAAAACAAAATCAGAACTTGCCGGGTGATTTCTAAGGGTGTTGATGTCTATTGCAGTAATCCGCCATATCGACGTTCCATTCATTGCTTTTCAAGCATGGAATTAGATTGGTTTACATATCCACAATGCGATAGTTTTCTCTATTCATCGTGAAAGACACATCAGTCATGTGACGTCCCAAAACATCATGCGCGACACTTGTCCTTTTTAATTATAACTATTTTTATTTAATAATAAAATGCGAAAGCACAACAAAATATTTACATCATGTCCTACAAGAGATCCCATGAGTTTAATAATATACATATGCAACTTCTATATAATGACACCAATAGATACTAACTTGTTACAACATTAAGCAAAACACATCAAAATACATAATCCTAGGAAAAAGATCAGGTCAACTAGCATCACTACTCCTGTACTAACCCAAGAGGAAGCATATACATTAACCAAACCACCTTCCAACTCAAGGGTTGATGGCCTCCGATGTCAACTTTTCCCTCCATCTTTATATCCAAGGGGACCATCCTACAAATCTCAAATAAAACTCGAACAGTCAAAATGTCTTAACCACCTTGTGACTTTTGAAAGATAAAATCCAAGATCGAAAGTAGAAGAAAGTTTCTTTTGAAGATTTAAGGTAGAGTGATATAGTCAAGGTGAAAATGAGTCTAATCTTCCCCAATGTTAAAAATGTTGTCTAGAAGTAAATATTAGATGGAAGGCCGCATGCAATTACATGTGGCAATGTTCCACTTAATCTATGGCCAAATAGAAAAGAGAATTGATGACTAATGCGTTGGGGTAATGATAGCTTAGTTTTCGTTGTCAAGATTAGTATAAGAGTCTCAATTTGAAAGTGATACTTGGCCTTGCATGCACTCTTACAAGGACAAGCAAGTATTATGTGGCTTAATATGGGTAGATAAGAGGGTAACTATGTTTAAAGAAAAAATCCTCTACTTTGGCCAATGAGTGAGTGAGTTATTATTCTTGTAAATAGGTCATTATAAGTATTAATTAACTGAGGTTAAAATAATGAAACCCGTAACATGTCAAAATTATTTATAAACCTTGCTATATAATAAGAAAATTTTGATTTAGTAAATTTAAAATTCAATAATCATTAACATATAATTCGAAAAATACTTGTATCCATCAACAACTAAGATGACGGTAAATTAATTAACATCACTTTAACTACATCGTATACGTCAACATTTATTAATTAATTCCAACACATCGGACTCAAAACGATTACGATCGCAAGAAATTATCTTATGCATTTTTCGTACTTGATAAAATTAACAATCCCACTAAGATTTTCTACGTGTCAAACCGAACCCCAAACTAAATAATACAAAGCTTTATAATCTAAATATTATTATTGGGCCTAGAAAATTCTAAACTTCAAATAAAATTCTAGATGTCACATGTTAAGTCTATAGTGCCGCTTTTCGTTTTAAAGATATTTAGGACTTTAATTACCACCATATGGTAAACGGACGTGGATAATCCATATTTAAACACACGTTGCTGCCTCGATAATGACACTAGTTAGATATGTTGGCAAACTACTTTTTAGCACTTATAATTTGTACTAGCATGTAAATTAGGGACGTCCATGAAGTGCGATAAATTTTAAAACAATTGTGAAGTTCGACATATGAAACGCGGGTTGTTAATTTAATTAGAACTTAGTTTGAAAATGGACAAGCAGGAGAAATACACCCTATTTCAGACATTTTTATTTTCTACAAGTGACAAAGACAACCTCATGCTGTTAATACTTAATTAAAAAATTGATGGCATTATTCACCATATCCATGTGCTCTCTCCTCTCCCTTATCTCCTCTATTTATCATTGTCACTTTGCAGTTTCACATTCCTTCTGCACCTCAATAACATTCGAAAAAAGAAAAAATGAAAGCGAGGGTTAATGTTTGTTCTTCTAGCTAGCACATGTTTTATTGTTTAAAAGATCCTTAATTACAAACGAGATCATTTTTTCTGTGTAAAAATTAATATAACGAGAAGTATTTTTATATGGCAGAGTTGATTTTACATTCGTGAGTCATAAGAGATAAGGATATCTGGTAATATCATTATACACAATCGCTGTCACTACATATAAAAACTTCAAAAGATTTAATCTTCCAACTTTTATTTTCTCGAGAAAGCATTGACTTTTATATGGAAAATAGAAAGTTCCTCTCATAATATGTATTTCTAATGTTATATTCTTCAGCAGAAAGAAAACCAAAGGCCAAGGATTATATTAGGCAAGAAAAGAGAAACTGCAAAGGAAAGTATTTAACGTAGTTAAGTCAAACAAGTTACAAGCTAAATTGCACATGCTTTTTAGTCAGTTCTACTTATATACTTTTCTATTTAAAGCGGTTTTACTATTGAAATCTTTAAAGGTAAGCTATAATCAATATGTTTAGAGATATTTTTCTCTTTATCTATTCTTTTTAATTTTAAAACTAGCGTATACGAATTGTAGATACAAAAAAAAAAATGAAAGTTGTATTGGTAAAATAAAAGCTCGTGCACTTTGTTCCTATCCATATTTATAAACTATTAAATTCTATAAATTTCTCTGTTCTACATAGATTTCTTCATATGTTGTGTTGAACTTTTTGAATAGATTAAGTTATTGTTTAAAATAGCAATAATTTATATATAAAGAACATATTTGCTTAGTTCGTTCCACTTTTTGTTTTTGTTATTTCTTTAAGCAGTTTTCTTAGTTTTAAATTTTCTATTTTTTTTAATTTACTTTATTCTTTCCTTCATTAAAGAGATTTTGGAACGAAAAAGTTGTACCATTCAATAATATAGCACAAAAATAAATATGCGATATGAAGAACAAAAAACAATGTATCAAATTTTCATGAATTTAATTAATAGGTAAAATCTCCATTTTCCGAGTGAAATAAAGAATCCATCTATTTTTTATGTATATAGTAATAAAAGAAAACTCAAGAAACTAGGTGGTTTGGTATCCTACCAAATAGCACGAATTGTCATCCTTCTTTGAATTCATTTTGAGAGCCTTAATGGCTCTATCATGGTTCTTTAAATAAGCATAATTTGAGGGTCTTAGTGGTTTGAACTAGAATCACATATTTATTTGATTCCTTTTCACGAGCCGAATTAAACACTTGAAGGCTTTCTCTTAAGTATAAGATGGTTGAGGTCTCGATGACTCAAAAATTTGGTGAAGTCTTGAGAATTTAGTTCTGAAATCTGGATGACCTAAAATCACCAGATTCGCGGTTTTGAAGCTTCTAAATTTTTGAGAACTTCTTGATAGCAACTCCACAAAATTTAAAGTCTCTGTTTGTACATTCCAAAACAGATGGGAGGAAATTCACTGATGAATGTGAAAGACATCTATTGCTTCTTATTGGTGAAGTCAAAGATCGTATATCCACAATTGAAATTTAGATTAATACTCACTTTGATTATAATAAAAACTAAATCCACTTTGAATTTGATATGGATATAAGCTGGCCTCATAAATGCAAGAGTAAGCTTTTAGCACCTCAAAAGGAGCGAAAGAAAAGGGCATTAGAATGCAGTTTGCACATTCCATGATATAGGATTAATTATATTATCATAGACGACGGATAATGGCTTTATCATCCGACCGAGAGTAGCGGCTTCAAATTCAAATTTACTGTCAAGGCTTTAACTGGTTCAAGGAAACAAGAACGCAAACACAAGCAGATCTCCATAAAGATTTGGACCCCATCAAATTATGACCAGTCCCCTAAAACTTTCTTTTCTCCAGCCATGTCATAGAGACTCTTCAGTTCCGCCACCTAAGGCAGCCTTCCTGTGCAAAAAGAGAGCTTCTCTCGTGGCCTCCGCCTGGAGTCAACACCACAGTATTTGATAGTGACTCGCTAAAGGCAGGCTTAAGAAGTGGCGAAAACTCCCAAAACTCCCCAAACTCCAAAAACTCCGAGCATGACATACGGTGGAGGTAATGGTAGTCCGACTTCAAGGCGATGATCCTCCACAATCATCTTTACTTTCGGCAACAGCGAATTTAAGAATCCAAGCCACCAAGGCAGCTCAACAATGTGTATGTCTCGGATTGCAAGGCTTATATCCTGTACGAGCATCTCTTCTCCATGTCTAGCCATGGTATGCCCAACCTGATCAAGGTAGAAAAGTGGGGGAAAAGCAAGAAGCGACAAGGCTCAGTTTCATCCACAATATTCAGCGGTGTAATTGCATTCAGTCTCCATTGTATTGTTCTAGAATACAAACTAGAATGATCAAGTACGACCTCTTGTGCAGCGATGGAAGCTGTTTCCGCATCCGTCTTGCAAAGGTCAAGTGAATCTGTGGACATGGCCATCTGCCCGCCGGGGAGGGAGGCCGGAGATAAATCAGGACAATCCATCACCGAGGCCTGCCAACCAGGGCCCTCTAGAAGCACAGTCCAAGAAGGCGATCCGTGATCTGAATTTTGCCAGACGTGCACCTTACATGACCTTAAAAGTCCATCCGAGACCCCAAAAGACCAAAGACTGCATTGATCATGCTCCCTTTCCTCCTTGTCACGAACTTGTTCGTGCCTTATCGCCTCGACAACACGTTCGGCAATCGACCTGGTCCACTCAGCCTGAAATTGTGGCAATACAGGCATGTACCACCGATATCCGTAGATGTAGGAAGATAGTTGTCCTGATGGTGGGGACGACGCGCGAGGCGGCGTGCCGAGAAGGGTCGGTTGGGTGCAGCAAGTGAAAAGAGGAACGTGGGTGTACTCAGATGTAAACAGCTTCAACCCCTTCCCTACAGACAAAACAGTCAGGTTCTTGGCAATACAATATAACCTTGACGAAATTAAAACCAGCTTTTCCATGCTTTTTGGAACCTCAATCACCACTTAGAAAAAATGCCACATAACTAACCAAAATACTCAGGAAGCTATGATTAAAGGTAGATCGAGACGCCATTTATGAAAGACCTGTCTCCGACCAGTAGTTACTCCTATGGACCCCGAGTCAGCACAATCACTTGCCTCCGACTAATTACTCCGGAATCACAGAATGCTGCATCATAATAGCAGAAGGAAAACAGGGCAGAGACGGGAACCTGCGAAGTGAAAAACCCAGGCGGAAAGACTGACGAACATCGCACAGAACAAGGCGTCCACGAGATACACCGGAAGCATCGGCGGTCTGGTTACAAGGCAATGATCCTCCATGATCATCTCCATTTCAGGACACGTGAACAAGAGTGAACTGAAGAATCCATTTCCGCTCAACCGCTCAATCATTCGTATCCTGTCGATCACATGGTAAAGATCCTGTGCGAGCATCTCTGCTTCAGGGCTAGCCACGGTATGCCCAACCTGATCAAGGTAGAAATGAAAAAAGAAAAGCAAGAAGCAATGAGGCACACTTTCATCCACAAAATTCACACTTTCATCCACAAAATTCATTCTCCATTATAATTCAAGAAGATCCAGTAATACCTCAAGTGACCTGCCGGGGAGGGAGGCTCCAGATAAGTCAGGACAATCCAACACCGAGGCCCGCCAACGAGGACCCTCCAGACGCGCGGTCCAAGAAGGTGATCCGGGACCCAAGTTTCGCCAGACCTGCATCTTACACGACCCTCCCTTCGATATTCCTAAACAACCGAGGTCGTACTGATCATGCTCCGTTCTTGTCTCGCCCCGAACTTGCTCGTGCTTTATCGCCTCGACGACACGTTCCGCAATCGACCGGGTCCTCCAGGCCTGCAATAATGGTTCCGACGGCGACCACGGCGATATGCGACTGACGAACGATGATCCAAAGAAGGAACGTATTTGCAGTGATGATGATGACGATGGCGACGCGCGAGGAGACGCGCCGAGAAGGGTTGGTCGGCTGCAGCGAGCGAAAGGAGACGAACCGTGTCGTGGTGAGCTTGGAGCTGCCGGCGTGGGACGTGACCTGGAGAAACGGGGGAGCGCATTGAGCGAGCTTTTGCTCCTTTGGAGTTGGGAGAAGAAACCCATGAAGCAATGATGCCTAGGATTCGTGCCTACTGGGGTTCGCACGACAATCCTGCAACTGCAAGAAGAAATCAAGAAGAAGAAGAAGAAGAAGATGGAGACGGTGAGGAAGAAGAAGAAGAGAAAAGGAGACTGTTTTGGGCTTTTTGGCTTGTAGCGGAAGGGTAGGAAAGGAGGTGAGAGAAGAATCGGAAAATTGTAGAGTTTCGTCGCGTCTGTGGTTTCGATTCTGCACGCGATAATCCCTGTGGAGTTGGTTATGAGTTCTCTGGAGCGGTGACTCACCAACCTCATTTACACAATTATATATATATATAAATAAATCACCTAGCTCGAAAGATGAGATAAATCACTTAATTCATTAAGTGATTTATCTCATCTTTCGAACAAAGTGATTAGTTTATTCATTGTAATTTTTCTTCTGGAATTCAAATTACTCGAAGCAAATCAATTACGCTTTAGTTAGCAATAAAAAATTATTGATAACATTTATACTTAGAGTGAAGTTTGAACTTTTTCTCTTTACGTTTTTTTTTCTGAATTATGTGTTATGTAACTAATTTGATCCTGAGATATTTGGTGAAGTGAAATTATTTGTGTAACAGAATAATCTATATTATCAATCATAAAATATTAATATTTAATCTAAACAAAGTTTTTAATTAAGTAAGACAGATGTAAAGGAACGGATTAATATCACGAAAAACCCCAACTAATATATCTGTGACAAATTTATCTTAAACTAATTTTTTGACAACCAAAAACTCAAAACTAGTATGTTGGTGATAAACTTACAATCCATTAGTTTGCTTAAAATTGGATTAATACCACGAAAAATCACAACGTGTACATCTGTGACAAACGAAAGGGAAAACCTCAAATTGGTACCCCCGTCAATTGTCCGGTGTTATCCAACTCGGTAATTTGATAATGAAATCTAACAAAAACTAACAAAGGTAAATTTGTCGCAGATATATCAGTTTGGAATTTTTCATGGTATTAACTTTTTTTTAAAAAGAATGTTTTAAATCCTAAATTTAATTATTTTAAATGACCGATAGTTATTTTTGTAATTGAGATTTAATCAAATAATGTAATTTATAGTTTCAAATTATAGATAACATATTTAAAAAAAGGGGCAATATTTTAAATAAAACGGATTCCTTTAAATTTACTATTGTATTTTTTATACGGAAACAAAGCACATCATTCAAGCATCATTTAAAGGTATCTACATATTTATTCAAGTTTAAAGTCAAACATTTGAATTTTGTAGATATATATCATAAAAGTTGTATTACAAAAATTAAACCCATCAATTTTGTCTTTGTCAGTATTTTCACAATACCATGGTAAATGAATTTATTCATTCAATATAATTTATTTGTCGTCTGTAGTAATAAAAAAACACAATTCGAGGGCCTAGCCGGTGCGATCTCCTTTTACATAACATGAACCTTAGTCCTTCTTGCAATATATTTCGAGGGCCTTTGATGACTCTTTCTTTGGTTCTTCACCTAAACACAACTCGACTCGAGGGCTTTGGTGGCTTTAATCTCGAATCTGATAGCCCGATCTTTCATTCCTTTTCAAACAATCAGATTTCAAAGGCTGGAGGGCTTGATCTTATCTCCAATATAAGACGGTCGAGGTCTCGACCTCCCGACCATCAGGTGCGGTCTTGATGACTTAGGGTTTCGTGTGTTCCGATGCAGCGCAATGCGTCTAATCTTCTTATATAGAGTAGCGGAGAAAATCATCAAATGCTTTTGTCGAACTAAAAACGTTGCTGCTGGTTTGACTGATATAAGAAGGTGGCGAATTTTCAGAAGAAAAGCACAGCCTCTTATTGAAGGGAAAGAAATTCCTAAAAAGATTAGCCTGAAAATAACAAAGAGCATAGAGAAGAAAAATTGCAAATGGGACCCTCACTTACTCTAGGCATGGGAGACTGCTATACCTATCTACCCATAGTAGCCATAACCAAAGTCCTGACGTGGTGTCTATCTTCACTACCGTGAAGCCCCCTAATTCCCTATCTATCTTTTTCCTCTCGACAGAGGGAATAGGAGGACAGCGCGGAGTCTCTCACCCTATAGCGATTCTCTTGCCTATTTCCTCCGTGACCCTTATAAGGACCTGCTCAGGTCCAAGAGCAATCTAGAATAGTTTCCCACGATGTCAAGTATACTCAGGAAGCTACGCTGATTTTAAGACCTTGTCTCCAACCTAATTACATAGGAGGAACTGCAAAACGATGCTACTTGGTAGCAGGGGAGAAAAGAGGACGAGGAAGAAGAGGGCGGGAGGGAGAGGGAGAGGGACTGGGAAGGCAAAAGTGGCAGCGGCAGCGGCAGCGAGGGCGAGGGCGAGGGCGGCCGGTCCGATCAGGGGAGACGGCGTCGGCAATCAGAGAACAAGGCAATGATCCTTCACGGTCATCTCTACGGGACACAAGATCGAGCTGGAGAAATCGATCCCACGGTACTGCTCGACGGTTTGTATGACGAGGATCACGGCACAGAGTAACATAGCAAGACGCGACAAGGCTCAGTTTCATCCGCAAAAATTCAGTCTCCATTAGCGTACCCCGAGATGATCGAGTGCTACCACGAGGGCAGCGACGGTTGCCGTTTCCACATCCGTCTTGCCGAGTTGAGTGATTCCGGGGACACGGCAAGCTTCCCGCCGGGACAATCCAATACCGAGGCCCGCCGGCCGGGGCCCTCCGGGCGCACGGTCCACGAAGGTGGTCCGCCGTCTGAATTTCCCCAGACCCGCATCTTACTCGACCGCCCATTCGAGATTCCGAAACGACCGAGGTCGTACCGTTCGTGCTTCGGTTTTGTCTCGTCGCGAACTTGTTCGTGCTTTATCGCCTCGACGACACATTCGGCAATCGACCTGGTCCTCCCGGCCTGAAATAACGGTTCCGACGGCGGCGGCGGTATGGGAGCGACGAACGACGGTGCGAAGAGGGAACGCAGCTGTAGCGATGATGATGATGATGGCGACGCGCGAGGAGACGTGCCGAGAAGGGTCGGTCGGCTGCGGCGAGCGAAAAGCGACGAACCCTGCCGCAGTGAGCTTGGAGCTGCTGACCTGGAGAAACGGGGATGCGCATTGAGGGCGGTTTTTGCTCCTTTGGAGTTGGGAGAAGAAACCCATGGCGCAATGGTGCCTAGGATTCGTGCCTACCGGGTTTCGCACGGCAATCCTGCAACTTCAAGAGGGAATCCGGAAGAAGAAAAAGATAAAGAAGAAAGGAGTCTTTTTAGCTTCAAGGTAAAAAGGAGCCGAGAGAAGAATCAGGAATTGTGCAATATTTTTGTCGTTTTGTTTGCGGTTTTGATGTGGTACGGGATAGTTACTGTGGAGTGGTTGTGGCCTGGTACGATTCTCAGCCTGATGTGGTGAAATATATATAATTAGTTTCAATCCCGAGCCATCTTGAATTTGTTTACCAGAATAAATTGACTTGTGAAAACACATATAATAAGTAAAGCAAAAGGAAATATAATTTCATTAAAGTAGCATGAATGATGTAATCTAGTTTCTCCTACCAACATTATCAACTTCTTTTACTTTTGTTGGCAAAAATATATTAGCACCATACAAAGAAAAAACAAATAGAGCATGCAAAATTTAAAAGTTTACACATATCACAGATGTATGGTGTTGGGTTTATAGCATAAGTGGAGAAGCTCAAAGCAAGCAATAAACCTTGAGGAAATTCCAAGATGCTATTCAAATTATTCTACGTTGGAGAGAAATTAATAAAAAAAAAATTGTTGTACTAAAAAGAAAACCCATGTATGTGAATATATGTGTAAACATGATATTGGAAAGTTGAAATTTGTCATAGATAGTTTTCCAACAACTCGCAATAACAATCAAATAAGAAGATCGTAGATTACAATAACAGCAATAATTACAAATTTACGACGAATGCACTTTCCAACACTGCGTGGAATTTTTTCAATCAACAAGTTTTGTGCACATCCTTTTCTCGAAACCACAAACCACATTGGCTTCAAAGATGAACGAAAAAATAAGTAAAAAGAACTTACTTGGTTACCTTGAGGCTATTCATCTCTATTGCAATGATCTGTCGGCCATACGGTTTAACATGTCTTTCTTAAAAAGGTGGTGAAGACTTCGATATTATGTATAGGGAAAACAATGATCTTCCATGCTTGATATGATATATTGCAAAACAGAAAAGTTTTCCCTAAAAAAAATCAACTCGGGTTGGTGTGTTCATCCCGCACGAATTTTGCATCCAAAGCAAATAAAAGAACCTTGGTATGGGTTAATCAAGTCTATGGCTGTACTTTTCATTTTAAAGATATGCGCAGCTCTCATCATCATGATCTCTAGTAGATAAAGTTATAAAATCTTCCACCAAAAAAAAAAAAAATCAGATAATTTATTACGATGAAGAATCGAAAGATGGTCAATTATCCATACAACACCAGAAATCACATGCCCATAGTTAGTTCATTCAGAAGCGTGAAACTAATCTTTTACATAATCAAAAGATATTTGAAAAAGCTCTTCTAATAATATGCATTGAACGGGAAAAAAGTCACTTTCATTAATATATATATATATATATATATATATATATGCAATATAGCAAAAGATATTATCTTGATATCTGAATGAAGGCAACGAACTATTCTCATGTTATATCATTTTACAGAGAGAACCAAAGGACAAAGAGAATATTAGAAAAGAAAAGAGAAACTGCATACGGTTTACACGTTTCAGAGTATTCACTTTGGTCAGTCTGTATCTTCTTTCGGCTGGAACAACGGATTGACTTAAATTAAATCCATTTCGGCGCATGAGAACGTTTTGACTTCGAAAGACTGATATAATGGGGTAATTACTTAGAGCATTTTTTCACTCTTGCAAAAGCTTTCGCCGCGTCAGCATGGAGTAGATGAAAGAAAATATAGATTTTTAGTATACGTGCACAAGAAATTTTAAAACTAATCATGAAAGTATAATTGAATTTTAAAACTTACGAAAAGTGCAATCAATCATTTTTATTAACTCTATCTAATTTGACTAATGCTAACATGGCTTTATTAAACTATTTTCTCTCTCCCACTTGGCACTAATGTTGTTCAAACAACATTGTTTTAATCTAAATTTAATTTTTTAATACATTTTTTTTAAATTATATTTAAAAGAGAGAGAGAGGAAACTAAGTGAGGGCTTGTTGTAGCCCCACCATCACCAAGAAGGACCAACAATGCTAGGGATGGTCGACGAGGGTCGTTGAGCTCTAGCTAGTGTGGCAAGGGCATCCAAGTCCTCTCCCAAATCTGGCATAGTGTTATGACCCTCCCCAAATGAGGTCCAAATGAGGTGAGGCTCGTCGGCCCTCACCCTAGAGGCCCTTGCCTTTTTCCCTTCATTCTTTTTTTTTTTTTATTTTAATGTTTTTAAAATTTAATTTAAGTAGTATTTAGATTGAAAAATCATATTTAAAAAAAAATGACATCGTTTTAGCATTTTCGTTTCATGTTTTAGCCACGTCATCATCACATAGGAGATAGAAATTAAAAAAAAAAAACAACGTTATCATTTTCCGGTAGCCAAATTGGACAAAGTTAATGAAAGGACTTGATTACATTTTGTGTAAAATTTCTAAAATTCAATTACACTTTCATGATAAGTTTTATGACTTGGGGTGCACATATTTTTCATC
Source organism: Eucalyptus victrix (assembly GCA_016097545.1). Taxonomy (NCBI): domain Eukaryota; kingdom Viridiplantae; phylum Streptophyta; class Magnoliopsida; order Myrtales; family Myrtaceae; genus Eucalyptus; species Eucalyptus victrix. The sequence continues at coordinate 35,311,986 of CM027837.1, forward strand.
GATATGGTAAATGGGATAGTGTGTTATTAGGTTTTTTTTTCCCAAACATTACTAAGCATATAGTTTTATGTCTTGGGTTACTATTCATAAAAATTACCGACCACGGATCATGGTTGAACTGGGGTGTTCATGTTCATTCTGTTCACTATTCATAAAGAATACTCATCTTTCAATTGTAGTTCTTCCAAGCCAGTCCGGATCGTTTACTTTCTTGGGAGGAAGAACGGCAACGGCCAATCCACCACTTTAAAGGGGAACTCATCTTCTGTTATATTGAAACTTGCTTGGAATGCATGCTCGTATCGTGATCGGGTAGGTAGGAATAAAAAGTCCGTGATCGTTCTACCCCTAGTAGTACCGTGGATGGTACTATCGAGTTAATTGTTACAGATATTAGATCCAGCTTGTTATTAGATATGAAGGAATAGTAGGTAGGAATAAAAAATTCCGTGCACGCTAGAGGAGGTGTTGAGTAATGATATGTCTCGTGGTGCTTATTGACTTGGTTATGTACAGTTTGGGCTTTGTGCAGACATCGATACGTTTTCTGCATAAATGATTTTTTTGCTTATAAGAAAAGAGTAGAATTACTCCTCATGAGCTGTTGATGGAAAGGCAAATTTAATATAATGGGGGGCGTAATACCCTAAAAATCTCCAAACTTTAGCTCCACTCCCATTTCTACCCATACATTATTTTATCTCATAGAAAACCCCCAACTTTAGGTTATGTCTTAATTCTACCATGAACTTTTTTTCTCATAATAAAAAATCCTAGTTTTAGATCCAATTCCAATTTTATCCTAATTTTTTTTATCTTATAAAAAATCACTAACTTTTACTTGAATATCGAATCTGCTCCCATTAATCCTCAGGCATTTCAGCGTCATTGTTATAGTTTTTTTCCCCAAATTTCAAATCTAGGAAGACTTTCATAGATAAATTTCCATATCAAACCAAATGATAGTTTTTTGGGTATGAAATTTGGGTAAATATTATAGTTCAATTGCTCTCTCCCTTCCATCTCACTTGAAGATCTTCAATATTACACTTAGGTCTTCAATCTCTCATATTCATGAGTGTTCCATTTCTCAAAGTCAAAGAGCTAGCAAGATGCTCGGCTTAGGACACTCGAACAGTTTATGCTTGAGAGTTTTTCATCTCTCGATTGTGAACGAGAAATGCCCGACTATGGCCACTACTGGACTCGATTGACCTTAAATCGAATATAATCTGAGCCTGCAGATTGACATCGATCCCAAGTGGAGCCGACCCGATCCTTGAGCAAGACGAGCATCCCCCCCGGCCCGCATCAGACCATCAGACCGTACCTCATGTGGCAACGCCTGTCAGATTAGAATCCCAACCAAACCCCACTAACGAAATAAACAAAGTTATATACAACGAAAACCCCCCCCATTTGATTCTTAACCTTACTATCATATCCTAAGTGGAGATCAAATGGGTCGGTCTGATCAAGGCCAAATGTACAGCCGTTCCCCTTTGTCTCGTCCTTTGGCTTAACCTCAACTCGAACCCTCAGCCACAAAAACAAGGCCACGTTCGACCAGGAAACCTCCCAAAACAGCCACCTCACCTGCTCCACTTTCCAAATCACCCATCATCGAATCTCCACTTCATCATATTTCGCTCGTCTTCGTTCGAAACGAAGAACCAAGTTCGGGCGCTGAAGAGCACTATAAATAGGCAGGCGTTCTCCAGGCAAAAGCGCACTTCAAACTCGGACTACCATTTTTAGAGATAATACTCATCGTCGGCGAAACCCAAACATGGCAACTCCGAAACTAGCCATGGTCATGGCTTTTCTTCTTCTGACGACTTCGGCCGTTGATGTGTACGCGATCAGAGTGGTGAGAAAGGACTTGGGCGTGGACCTTGGAGGCATAGGGGTCGGCATTGGAGCCGGGATAGGGCTTGGCCTAGGAGGTGGCGGTGGCGGATCTGGATCAGGTTCTGGCTGTGGCTCTTGCTCCGGCTCCGGCTCTGGGTCCGGCTCCGGCTCTGGGTCTGGGTCCGGGTCTGGCTCTGGCTCTAGCTCTGGGTCTAGGTCTGGCTCCGGGTCTGGCTCTAGCTCTGGGTCTAGGTCTGGGTCCGGGTCTGGCTCTAGCTCTGGCTCTGAGTCCGGCTCATGGTCTGAGTCCGGTTCCGGTTCTGGTTCAGGTTCGGGGTCGAGCTCAGAAGCGGGCTCGCACGCCGGGTCATATGCCGGGTCTAGGGAAGGTTGGGGGCCGGCTCTGAAGCAGGATCATATGCCGGGTCCTATGCAGGGTCCAGGGCTGGGTCAGGCTGGGGCTCTGGACGTGGTGGAGGATACGGCGGGTCGGGTGGCTACGGAGAAGGACGTGGATATGGAGGAGGGTATGGGAGGGGAGGTGGAAACTGAAATGGACGATATTTTTCATATTTTTCATCATGCGTAGCTAAACGGTCTTAGTTCGAAGGAGAATAAGCATCTAAGATCAACTCCGCACATCGTTATTCCATGTGTTTTGTGTGTGTCTTTCCTTTTGGGCAAGAGATTGTGTGTTTGAAACAGTGCAGAAGTTTATCAAATTTCGGGAGATGTCCTAGGTTGGTTGTTTGAAGGTGTCATTCTCTTGTATCCTAAGCATTTTTCATTTTGAGAATAATCGAATGTATGATCATTTGAAAACCGCGTTCGCTAATAACATCGTGGCATGTAGTACTGATTCCATGTCATGTGCGTGCTCACCTCCTGTTATATCTCATCGATCGTTGGAACGTTGGGAATTTGCAGTATCATTCTTGAAAAAGATTGATATACCGAAAACAGACGGGAAGGTATCAAGAAAAAGAAACGCTATTTCATTTTTGAGCCGCAAGATCCTCCTTAGATCGGCACAGCTTCACTTGCTAGGGGCCATACATCCAATGCCCCGAAAGAACATGATTTAATAGAGTTCATCAACTATTGGCAAAAAAAGGGGGAGTGTTTATTTCTTTGCATTTCGTTCGCCTTTTCTTTTCCAATTGAATGTCGGGCATCTTATTCAAATGATATTAAGCGACTTTTTCGTAAAATCTACAAATTAACGTATCAAAAACAGGAAAGTATAAATTGGGTGATTATCTATTTTAATACTATTTTAAATCATCAACTTAGAATTGCGACTTATCATCTTTTCAAGCTCAGGAAATTTCACTACCGACAGCTAACATCATGATTCTTAAGTAGTTAGAATAAGATGTATCTCAATCTTGGGCATTAGGGGTTCCAATGGTCGGTTTGGCGCAGATCCCCACCAATATCATCGACACCATTTGCGACCACCAGGCAGAGCTCAAGGCAGATGGCGGCTTTGATGCCGCAGTACTTGCCGATGAGGAGGTCCCAGCGGAAGATGTGGGAGAGGGAGCTCGTCGTGTCGTCGAGCTCCTCCTCCTTCACGTCAAGGAGGGCGCTGGCCATGAATCGCAGCTCGGCTCTCTTGGAGACCGTCAGTCGGGTACCTTAATCCCATACGCCTCGAACTGCTCTTCCGGCCCTCCCATCTTTCGCAACTCCACCATCGCGAGCTTTCTCGATCCATTCTCGCAGTTCAAATAATGCGGACGCGTGATACCGTTCCCTCCTGGTTTATAAACACACGTACATGATGACCGGATGGGTCCGTCTCTCTCGTATCTGAGAAGGGATTGCATTGCATGGGACGGGACAGTAAACTATAAGTTGATGTTGCAGGTCGAGAACGAACTAGGCTTGGAGGTCGGGCTCTTAGTCCAGTTAGCAGACGGGGTACGTCGTGTTTGGGTCATCATTTGGAATTGGTCACGGACACCGACTGAGTTTCGACTGCTCCTGCGACTGCTCAAATGGGGAATTGAGTGGTCTCGGCACCGGCTTCGTTCCATAGTTTGTGTCGTGGATAGTCGCGCGCATGCACGCACGGAACAGACTGTGAAGGAATGTCCTCCCGCGATCCACTGGCAGAGACTGAACTGGATCCCCATCTCCATCGCTACGCTACAGATGCAGGAGTCGCCCTTGATCGCCGACGTGACGGCAGGCTAAAGAGAGTGGCGGCGGAGTCAACAGTTGAAGCTAAGGGCTAGGAGAGGAGGAAGAGGGTCGGCGATGGGGAGTTCACGGGGAGGGGCGTTTTGGAAGGAGACAACTAGGGATTTCCTGAGAAAGTGGTGTTTGGAAATATTTTCAGAGCATATTTAGGTATGTGACCTGAAATCCAATCGAATCGTCGGAAATTCGTTGCTTGTTTTATTTAAAGCAAAAGATGAAACCCGGCCGGAAACTATTCACAGATTTTGGTCACTTCGGTTTGAAGGGTACTTTTTTATGCCCTTTTTGGTCACACCTCCAGAAAGGATGCTTCGCAGCTAGTTGAGATTATGAAATATAAATGTTGACACATTAATTTATATATAAGGATAACTTGGCATAGTAATTAAAATCTTCCACTTCATTTTTAATATGCCAAAAGCTCGTTTAATTCTGAGCGAAGTGAGGAATGTGCACGGTTGAACACTTCTCAATAACCTGTAGGTATAGGGCCTTGTCGAAATTCTGGCAAATGATATCTAACTTCTCTATATGGCCTCAAATAACCCATGAGATTTGCATATCCATCATCTATTAAATAATATTTACCTACACAAATATAATATAAATTTAATTAACATATGCCACATAAATATAAATATATATACATACATATATATATATATATATATATATGGATGTACATAAACCATTAATTAACCAACCTGGAGGTGGATGGGGAAATTCTGCATCACGTCTTCCAACGGCATCATAGAAGACATGAGTATCATGAGCTTGTCCCTTCCAACCGGCACAAACGTAAATAAATTTCATATTAAAATTACATATGGCTAACACATTTTTAGTAGTCTTTCCTTTTCGACTAATAAAGCGAATTTGATTATACGTCAGTACCATTGTTGGGATATGTGTACCATCCATAACTCCAATGCAATCCTAAAACAAATAATGCAAATATTACATGATTTAAATTTAGTTTTTCATTTTTATTGTACAATCATAACTTACCTTAAAAGATTGATAAAATTGTCAATCTTTCTTAATCTACTCTAGAACTTCCCGAAATTGTCAATCAATAAGTTGGATCAAATCTTTTCCCATATTGCATACTTTATTTAAAACTAAACTAAAATGCCTACTTATGGTTTCTCCAAAATGTTGAAAGTGCTCTTGTGCTACCTTGTTACCTATACCATGTCCCAACATATAAAGAAAAATTTCAACCATTTCTACAACATTAGTATTCCTAGATCCTTTAAGGCCATAGCGTGTTACTAAGTCACGTGTTAAATTATTAAATACATCCCTATACATTCTAAACATATTATAGCATCTTATTGGATTAGTATCTTCGGCCATCAACTATCTCATCCATGCATGACCTGTATATGATGAGGTCATAGAAGGTTATTTGCTAACGTGCGTTGCTTGATAAGCAATTGAAGCATTAGCAATTAAAAGAAAATCCAAGAATTCATCTTCCTCTTGTTCATGATTTTCCTTTTCTTGAGAATCATCCATAATTGCCTAACGTAATAAAATATAAAGTTAGAATAAGAAAATAATAAATAATCTTGACAATCCATTAAGAAAAACAATAGTATCAATCAACATATATATGCAAAGTCAACCACATAAAGAAAACCCCAATTAGAAATAATTCTCACATTAAAAACATTAATATAAATTAGGTCCATACATAATTTAAATAGAGTTCGCATATAAAAATAAAATAGCATATTCAAGAATTCAAATAAGAAGCTATGACAACATCTTAGTCATGATTAAGTTCTTCCATCTCAAGCTTGAGATACTTTACTCTCATGGCATCAGTATTCAAGCTCATGAATATCTGCCTATTATCCACCCTTTCCTTAAAATGTTTGATTGCAAAAAAGTACAGCTTTTCATCTTGCACAATCTCCGGTATGGCATCCAATATAGATATGAGGTCCTTGCAAGGACCGAATCCCTCATATGCTTGAGAGGCAACAACATCAGCACTCATACTTTCAACAGTAGAACAAAGCCTGTTAATTTGGTTTCCAAGCAATTGTGCCGAGCTCAAATTTTTGTCTTTCTTTCCTTGAGTTTACCTCGTTGAAGTCTGCACTACTCTTTTACGAGCCCGAGTTGAATTGGTTCATCAATATTTTCACCTACATGACATTCCAAATTATCATCAATAGATCCTACGGCATCATCAATATAGGCTTGTATGGCATCAACATTCTCATCACCACATAAACCTTATGCAGGATTCCAAATGATTCCTTCAATAGTAACCATATCCCTAAACATTCTATCTAGCAACACTTCAAGATCAGGAGATATGCATTTTGTCCTAAAAACCTTAACCTTAGGATTGGCCTGTTATAAGAAAACGTTTGGGTAAGTTGTATATAATTGAAAATGAGAACTTAATCGAAAAGTAAAAGAACAAATGATAAACACTTGGATTTTTCTCTCCCACCATTCATCACTCGCATCGATGGTTTTCTTCCTTGGATCCCATCATAATCTCGTTTTACTATAAACCAATGTCCTCCATCTTTTCCATTCTTCCTTAAGATTATCCCACTTACTCTTCATTTTAGTTTTATCGTACTTTTTGCCCCTCAACTCCTCGAACTTATTAATTATGACAATCCATTCATCTTTCTTGTTGGTTGTAGGACAATTACCCTTATCGATTTGTTCAATACATAACTTACAAAATGTTTCCACATCTTCGGCGGTCCAATATGCCTTTTCCTTTGTTAAACTCATCATCTTCCAACAATATGAGCGTGAATAGATTTTAGAGACATATAATAAAGAAAAAATTCAGCAATTGAATTAAAGCCAAATCAAGGTGAACTAGTAAAGAACAAATCAAAGTGATATCGTATTAGGTATCAGCCTAAAAAACAAAAAAAAAAAACAAAAAACCAACAACATATCAGTCTAGGGCTGTACAAGATACAAGGTGGTGATTTTCTCACTATAGAGGCAGAGGATCCACCAAAAAAAGGGAAAAAGCAACCTTTGGATGTAGAAAATAAGATCAAGAAACAGACACAACCTTTTGAATCAAGAAGGCCCATGACTAATTGTATCCTAAAAATAACATGGCGATAAAGGTAGCAGATTCGCAATATCAAATTTTCGCACAATGTTGATGAGAACAAGATAAGGTTTCTATGAGCTCAAGCAGCCGCATATTTTATGGACTTGGTCCATGTTCTTTCTATCAGAATGGATAAACTTCAACCAACTTCATGAAAGCGCCACATAGGATATAGAAACCTCAAAGGACAACCAAAGAAAATGAGTTTTATGCAAATAAAGTTAAAAACAACTAACAGAGAGTTTTCACATTGTAAAAGGAGAACAAGCATGTCACTCTACAACTAGCAAACATCACGAAATTTCCAAAAGAAGAACATCTTCAATGTGTTAATAATATGTGAGGATGTAATTGACCACATTTCGTATGAAAACATGAACGTTAAAAGATTCGAAACGGCTTCACATCTCTTCACACTAGAAAAAATATTAACCAAGTCCCAACATTAGTAATTGAAATAGACAACATAGCCTCAAAACCAAATTTCTGAAACTTAGACGATAAGAATGAAGTCGCCACCGCCATAAAAGTAGGAAATGAAACTCGAGAGAACGAAAGTGCGAGATCAAAAGGCAAATGTATATGTCTAGCAAAAGCAAAGGAACTTGAATTCAAAATGGGCTCAAAATAACCAATCAACCACCAAACTCCCATCAAATTCAAAATTTTGTACACTAAAAATCTAGTTAAACTGACTGAAAGACAATTCAGTTCGATGGGCAATCTTTAATCGATTGCGCCTTAATAACTTTGACCGTAGATGCACCTTCAATATGAGGTTTCCTCAATCCTAAAGACCCCATTATGGAACGTACAATTTCTCTAACGAAATCCACAACCCATTTTTTTTTTTCACAGAGGAAAATTCATCGCGACAAACTTGTATAGAAATTGAAGTTAGCAAAAAAAGAGAGAAGCAAAATCAGTGAATACGAGAGAACAATTCGAGGGGAAAGGAGCCATAAGATATTCAATTACCCACACAAATTTCCACAAAAGTCGCAACATGAATTGAGAAAATCTAACCTGGACAGAAGCGAGCGCGAGCGTGATAGGAGAGCTAGAGGGCTACGAGCGTGAAGGAGTGATGGGAGGAAGAGAACTCAAACCGCTACCAACTGTGAGGAAGGAAACGCTGCTTCAAGCACAAAAGGGAGAGTCGTCAAGGTACAGGCAAGGGACTTCCATACATCTGAACAAAACCGAGGAAATCTTACCTAGAGAGGCAAGTGCAAGAGCAAAACGGTAGGAGGCGATCTTCGAGGTTGGGATGGCTGATCTTAGATGGACATCGGAGAGCAGCTCACGAAGGAGACGGTGAGGGATGACGACGGAATCTTCAATGGCGATCATGAAATCGACGAACGAGCGATGGAATCGAAACTTCCGAGCTTACCCAACCACCCTGCTACAAGCGCGACACGAGCGTGAGAGTAGAACGGTAGGAGGCGATCTTCGAGGTTGGGATGGCTAATCTTGGATGGACACCGAAGAGCAGCTCGTGAAGGAGATTGTGAGGGACGATGGCGGAATCTTCAATGGCGACCGCGAAATCAGACAAACAAGCGATGCAATCAAAGCTTCCGAGCTTACCAAACTGCCCTACTACAAGCGCGAGAGCAGAACGATGAGAGGCAATCTTCGAGGTTGGGATGGCTAATCTTAGATGGACATCGAAGAGCAGCTCGTGAGGAGATGGTGAGGGACGACGATAGAATCTTCAGTGGCGATCGCAAAATCGGATGAACAAGCGATGGAATCGAAGCTTGAAAGCTTACCCAACTGCCTTGCTACGAGCACGACGCGAGCGCAAGAGCAAAATGGCAAGAGACGATCTTCGAGGTTGGGATGGTGACAAATCTAGAGAGCAGCTCGTGAAGAGATGATGAGGGACGACGGTGGAATCTTCAGCGGTGACCGCGAAATCGGACAAACGAGCGATGGAATCAAAGCTTCTAAGCTTACCCAACTGCCCTGCTACGAGCGCGACGTGAGCACGAGAGTAGAACGGCAGGAGGCGATCTTTGAGGTTGGGATGGCTGATCTTAGATGGACATAGAGAGCAGCTCGCAAAGGAGACGGTGAGGGACGATGAAGAGAGGCATGAGAGTGCAAAGGAAGCATGAGGCTACAGGAGGCTTTAAGGGTTTTCTATTTAGAAAGTGGCAAAAATGGATTTTGGTTAATAAATGAGGGTAAAATGGGCAACTGACATATTTTCATTAAACAAAGGCCCCAGCATTCCGAAAATGCTACTCTCAAATGCATCTTGGACCCTCCATTCCCCTAAAGCCCTTTGAAGCCCCTTGAAGATGCAATTGCATCTCCTCAAAGTCCTCAAAAAATTGAACCAAATAACACCTGCTTTTACCCAAACCCGTTTAGAGCCCTAAAGCCCCTTCCACATGCTGAACCAAATGGAGCCTAAATGTAGTAAATCAATCAGATATATATGTTAGAGCATCCGATTTCATCATAACCACTAGATATGAATTTTAGATTGTTGTGAGTACAAGAACAATATCAAACATATGATAACGGAATTTCATAATTTATTTACTATCCTATCTCTAGGTATAGCAAACCTACTCAATTTATTAATCCACTATATCTCTATATGAATTAAAATAACTATAAGTGCATTAAAAACTATGAATATTCCCGGCTTACAATGAGTTTTTTAGATTACCTTATCATTAAAAGCTACACAAATAACGTGGCATATCTATATTAACGTTTAATTCATTGTTATATATTATAATGAATAATTGCATATTATCACTTCTCAATCTCAAACATGCACATTAAATCATTCAAATGATGGTCAGTTACTCAAAAGCATTATGCACAATAATATAAAACTCACATGAATGAAATCAATTGCAAAATATAAAAATCATGAAATTCACATCATCATGGTTAGGCTACATCGTAGTCCTAACAAAAGAAAATGAGAATATAGTAAAAAAAAAAAATCAAACTCGGCATCTTGATTAAAAAAACAAGAATTCTGTTATTACTTTTACATTATCTTGAAAATACTTAAAAACTCTCATAACAATGAAAAACGATCTAACAAAAACTTAGCTGCTCCCTCAGCTCTCAGTGTTCTCCTATTTATAGGATATATCCAAGATCCTTATCTCCAAACAATTGCGCATAAAATTAGAGAGTAAATCAGAGGATCTTTGATTTGATTTCTATCTCCCAACACTTGCAGATAACATTAGGGAATAAAATGAAGGATTACCTAATTTGATATCTATCTTCCACTACTTTTTGATTTAAATTCCTAATTTTTGCCATTATTTTCCTTATCTTCTCCCTATCTCATTATTCTGTATAAATAAGGAAAATTCAAATAATCAAAAGGAAATCCAAATATTTTCTCATAGATATTGCATTATTTGTTGCCTAAAATAGGTAAAATAACTCTATTTTTATAGAGTTATTAGTGAGATTAAACGAGCATAAAAACGCCTCTAAGGAACTTCCTGATCTAAACATGAATTGGGAGAGAAAAGCTCCCATATCCAAATCTAGATCAAGAAAACAAGTTATAAAATTTGAAAAAGTTGCATAATTGGTTCTCACACAATATGAACTCAATGTATTCCTCCTCGATTCTATTAGACTTCTTGATTCAGAGGATCTAAAGTAGCAGGTTGATTCCGAATGATAAAAGCGGAAGATATACCTGTCAGGAGAGAAGAACATCAGCAGTAAGCAAAGGGGAAAAAAACAAGAAGCTAGATAAAAATAATAAAATACTTCTAGATTAGATCGGGAGAGAAAATCTCAATTTCAGTTAAGAAGATGGAGCCTCCATTGATGAGGGAGCTTGAAGTGAAAGAGGAAAAGGTATCCAAAGAAAGGTGGGTGAGAAGAGAAAGCGGCTAGTGTTTTCACGTTGAAACACCAAGAACTTGGCCATGCAATTATAGCTGTTATATAGAGTGCTCGGACATGCTGAACATGGAGTTCCAAAGTAGATGTTCATAGTCTCAAGTTTTGCATACGGAGAGATTTATGGGGAAGCTAACCATATCATGTCTTCCATATTTGCTTCTACGGATAGGATATACCGTCCTAATTAAACTGAAATAGGCATACTTGCTACCCAAGATATAAAACAAATTTGCTTCAGTTGAAGTAGTTTATATATGAATATGTGAGTTCATAAAATCTTCTGAATATATGTAATAAGAAATTGAGTTTGATAAAATAACCTTCTACAGGAGCTCCACATGTCGAAATCTTGTTTATAATGTTATCTTTCATATGCAAGAAACATTGTTGATGCGTTTCAAATATAGGAAGAGCTCAAAAATAATTACTCAATTGAATGTTTTGCCATGTGGTCTATGGTTAATGCACATTTGAAAATCCTCTGACAATATTAAATAAGAATTAATTAAATTGGATATGTCTTGATATAAGACTAACATCTTCGTTTGTTTGTTAATATTAATTAAGTACGATCGAAAATGTATAGTACCATATCTACTTTTTTCGGGTTATTAGTAAGCCCATTAATGTTAGATATAGTCATGGACATACATGGTTTCTCCTTAAGGCAATTCATTTGAGAATATCGGATACTTTTGATATATAAATGGTACTTCTTTAGCTAAACAAGTAGTGCGAATAAAATTCTAAAGGAAAATGAGTGTGTGACAAGATGAGAAAATATTGGGCATACCTTGTGGAGCTGGCACAACAAAAAAGAAGGCCAATGAGGTCACAACACGTGTCCAAAATGGGACTTAATGTCAGATTATTTTCAAAACTCTCCTCTCTCTCTCTCTCTCTCTCTCTCTCTCTCTCTCTCTCTCTCTCTCTCTCTCTCTCTCTCTCTTTCTTCTCTCTACATGCTCTCTCTCTCTTTGGCATGCCTCCCCTACACTCTCTCTCTCTCTCTTGGCCACCCCCTCGTCTGACTAATGAATTTTGCGACAATGGAGACAACCTTTCGAGGCAAAAGGCTTGGTGGCCAACAGACCATCGTGTGGCTCTGCCTCCGCCTTGAAAGGTTACCCCAGCCATCGTGAAGTTTGCCAATTGGACGAGGGCATGGAGGCTAGTAGGATGAGCGGTTCCGGTTCCTTACAAGTTCCGCTTGGAACCTAGAACCTACCCTCGGGTACAAGTTTCTCATTTTTCGAAACCTAAAACTTACCCGTCAGAACTAAGAACCTAAAACCTACCTTGTCACAAATTCCGGGGTCAATTCCAAGTTTCAACAGGTTCTTTTTTTTTCTTTTGTTTCATTTTTAGTAAAAAAAAAAATAGAAATGAATGCAACAATAATAAACAAACTTGTCGTTCATCAAAAAGAATATAACACAAACTGAATCTATAATACTCATAAGCGTTCAATGATCATAGTTCAGAAGTTGCAATAAGAGAGAACAAATTCAATCTTACCCATATAATGGCATTGGCCAGTTTCGACGCAAACATATGTCGTTCAGTGTCTGCCTCATAAATGTTTGCTTACCATTTTTCTTCTTTCTATCATTGTTCACCTTAGCATCAGATGTATCCCTTTCTTTCAGAACAGCAAGAGCATTTCATGCAGCAAGTTTCTACGCCATCTTTTTTTGTGGATTCTGAGCAACCCCAACCTATACTCCATCAACAAAGACTTCAACTGTGGCCAAGTTGCCATTTTGGGAGGCTTTATACTCCAAGTCTTCAGCCTGCTGCTGGCAGCACTCTTGCAGCTCCCTGACAGGATGCATTAGGAGTCTATCTGGAGTGACCATGGGATGCAACAAGGGTTGAAAAACCTGTAAAAGAAAAAGACAATTCAGTACTCTAGATACTCTCTATGTATTCACACTTCCAATGGGAAAAACAAAAAACAAAAAAAAAAACAAAGTTCATTGTTTATCAACAACTTTTTTTTTCCCATTTATCCTCTTTTTTTGTTTTCCAAGAGGGCATATTGAAAAAAGAATGCCCATAGGTCAACCAAATCGAACTAACCTTCCACACAACAGCAGTATCATGTCCACTATCAAGGAATATAGCACCAAAAATGGATTCAACAATATCGCCAAGGACTTTTGGTACTTTACAATCCCCTAAACCAAAAGAGTTGAAACCTAGCTTCGACAATTCATCTTGAACTTCCTTTACAAAATCCCTGATCTCGAAAAAAAAAAAAAAGCCAAAAGACCTAATAGTCATTACCCTCATAGACAAGTCAAACAATATTGTTTACGGGTCATGTTATGTATCAAACAACCACAAAAGAAATTTAATGAGGATACAATGTGACGAGCAAACGGTATTCTTACTACCGAAAAAGAACATGCAGATGCACGAACCATGGGAAAATAGACCAATTACAATCTGTTCATTTCATCACCTACCTTTGAACCAGAAAGATTGCAAAGTTGTCTCACTAAAATCTACAGGTGATGTTGAAAATTGCAAGTTCAGTATGCATCGTATAATTCCTTATTTACAAAACCAATTTCACATAACCGCCAAAAGAAACGATTAACTTTACTCAATTGAACACAACAGGCATTCAATATACTCTAAGATGAGAGATTATGGCCAATTCGAACATCCATCGCACCTCACTAACATAGCTACTACAGGAGCTTAAATGAAAAATTCTTCGGACAAGAGGAATCAGAGTTCTTCACACCTAAAATGAGCGATCTTAACTTTGACGAGCTCAATAAGCAACATTCAACACGCAATTCATCTTTTCGATTTCATCTCACGAACTTTAAATGCATGAACTCTAAGAAAGCAGAATCATCGCGAGCGATCATCCCACATAACAGCATTCGACTTGCCGAACGAAGCCAATGCAAGAACCAGAACGAAACTACATACACACAAACACCTGCAAAGGGCTGTGTTATAATGAGCACGAGTGCTGCCCTAGCCAACAGGGGGAAAGACTAAGGGCATTCGACTAGCTAAATCGGAAGGAAAGATAAGAGAGAACGCTCACAAGAAGAGGTTAGCAATGGCATCGAGCAGAGGTTAGCAATGGCATCAAGCAGAGGTCAGCGGTGGCGTCGAGGGCGAGCAACGGTGGCGTCAAGGGCAAGCGGTGAGCCGGACGTCATCGGCGGCGCCATGGAGGGCAAGCGGAGGTGGACTCGAGTAGAGGTCAGCGAGCAAGGTCAGCGAGTAGTGGCATCGAGGGCAAGCGGTGAGCCAAAGGTCAATGGCAATGTCGTCGAGGGTGAGCGGAGGTGGCCTCTAGTAGAGGTCAGCGAGCCAGAGGTCAATGGCGGTGGCATTGAGCGGAGGTTAGCAAGCTAGAGGTTAGCGGCGGTGGTGTTGAGGGCAAGCGGCGATGGCGTCGAGCAAAGGCGAAGAATAGGTGAAGAGAAAACTATGAATCTGAAAGTGTCTATGTGAAAGTGAAAGTCAATTTGGGGCTTTTTTTTAGCCCTAACTGGACTGGTCCGGTTCCGGTTCCCAATGCCGGAACCGGTCCCTTAGAATCGGGAATCGAACCTAAACCTCCGGTTTGATTCTTCAATTCTTCAATTCCCGGTTCTACCCAGAAACCACGCTCACCCCTAGAGGCTAGTCGATCGGATGGAAGTGCAGTGGCTCATCTGGCAAACCACTGCACGACTATGAAGCATAGACACGTTATCGAAGCTTCCGTGTCGTGTCAACGTGTTTGACACATTCAAACACATTAGGACACACGATCAACGTGTGTCAAATTTTCCGACACATGGTCAACCTTTCTCGACATGTTCCAACGCGTGTGTCGAGAGAGAGGATCATTGAAGAAGACGACGATGAGGGAGGACTAGAGGAAGAGCATAGATTGAGGCGATCCAAAGGGCCGCGATTGTGACGCTACAATGGAGGGCTGACGGTGAGACAACAGCTGCAAAAGAGGAAGGGCCAGAGGCCTTTTAGCAAGCGATTGTGATGAGGCTACTAGGAGAGAGCTATGCAACAAGGAGGAAGAAGAGGTCGTGGTTAGGGTTTTAGTAAGAAGAGGGCAAGGGTGGTGGGGAACAATGAAAAGAAACCAAGGCTAGAGAGGGGGGTGGCGTGACAATGGAAAGAAATTGGGGCTAGAAAAGGGGGTGGCGTGGGGGTGGGGGAGAGATAAATGAGGGGGTGATTGATAGGTGATTGGGGCGGCGGAGCGGGTGGTGGCGTGTGGCATGGGTTGGGGATGATTGATGGGGGCGAGGTGATTGATGGGGGCAGGGGAGTGGGTGGTGGCGTGGGTTGGGGATGATTGATGGGGATGAGATGATTGATGGGGTGGGAGCAGGTGGTGGCATGGTTGAGGATGATTGATGGGGGCGAGGTGATTGATGGGGGTAAGGAGCAGGTGCTGTCGTGGGAGGAGGGGGAGATATAGAGCAGGGACTAAATCGAGGGGAAGATTTTGGGGTGGCGTGGAGGATAGGGGAGAGAGAAACAGGGGAGGGAAATGATTTTTGGGGAATGAGAGTTTAGAGATAAAAGAGAGGGAAATAATTTTTGGGAGGATTTTTAGGGGAATAACTTTTGAGCGGCAAAGTTATTTTTGTTATTAAAATAAATAAATGAATTAAAAAGTGATTTCGAAAAATAAAACTATTGAATGTTAGATAATAAAATTTTTTGATGATTATAGAATATCATAGATTTATTTAAATAAAGTCAATTCTATTTTTTTGTTAGTCATTAGTCTCATCCATAATTTTTGTTTTTGTTTAAAAATTAAAAACATGTTCTTTAAATATGGGTAGGTGGTTGCATTAACTATGAATATGTCTTTCAAATTTTTTATGAATAGATTTATTTATATTATTAGTTTGTAAATTCATTGAATAATTTATTTATGTTATTAGTATTTATTTATTTATTTATTTATTTATTTATTTATTTTTGAATTTGAATCAAATTAATCAAAAAAATATTTATTTAATAATAACGTATGCCAACATTTCAGAATTCTCTATTTTTTAGAAATAATGTGTCGATGTGTCAGCGTATCGTGTCGTGTTGTGTCACGTGTCTGTGTCATGTGTCCGTGTCGCGTGTCCGTGCTACTTAGCTGCACGACTCCGCCTCCACCTTGAAAGGTTGTCTCTCCCGTCACGAAGTTCGTCGGCAGGACAAGAGCATGGTGATTGCTCAACGAACCACGGCACGACTCCGCCCCTCGAAAGGTTCCCTCCGCCGTCGCGAAATTCGTTGGTCGAGCGAGGGCGTAGTGGCTCGTCCGACAAACTTCCATGCGGGCTCCGCCTTTGCCTCGAAAAGTTGCCTCCGCCGTCACGAAATTCATCAATCGAGCGCAGTGTTTCATGAGTCAGACGAGGGCGGTGAAGAGAGTGAGTCAAGAGAGAGAGAGAAAAATTTTCTAAATAATCCGACATTGGGTCCCATTTTGAACATTTGTCACTTCCTCATGCCTTCTTTTTTTTTCTTTTTTCCTTTTTGTGCTGGGTACAAGATGTGTACCCGATATTTTCTCATGACACCACCGTTCCTCCCTCGAGAATAATGGTCCTGCCACAACCACACATTTTTTTTAAAAAAAAAAAAGGCAAAAATAAGTGAAAAGAAAAGACAATATTTATAAACACCATCAAAATAAAATATTTTGACATTCAATACAAACGAAATAATGTAGAATGTATATTAGCAACATCATGGATATAAAATATTTTTCACACTTATAGTCATGAAAGAAAAATGCATATGATTGTCAAAATTCAAATTCAAATATATGTTAAAATTAAAGCTTAAAATGAACACAATAATTTTTCGTGAATAGGATTTTTACTTTACCTTTTTCTATTAAATTCTAAATTTTACCTTTATTGATGAGAAATAACGATGGCAACATACTAATAACCGTCAGATAAAAAAAGAATAATTACGCATTGGCCGTAAGTTCTTTAACTTCTCTTGTGTTACAACATTTTTCATAAGAGTTAAAAAATTGTAAGGAGTTACGACAAGTGTCTATTGGGTAATCCAAATTCCGGGATAATGGAAGTGCACAGTTTCTTTGCTTTGTCTTGGTTTTATAAGGGTTTCATTTCATGTTGGTTGGGCCAGCACATGGGCTGTAATGGGCTGGCCCATTTGTCTGGATGTATCTGATGATGGACCGGCCCAAGTGTTCCGCTGGCCCAACCAATAATCCAAATACCTTTTTCTTTTTTTCTTTTTAAATAACGGCTCTTTTATCAAGGAAATCACTTAAAATGTAAGTCATCCTTGCATTATGAGTATTTTTTTGCTCTCTTATATAGTGATTGAGTTTAGAATTTTAATTGGTCATTTGGGCCGTCATACAGTTTTTTTTTTTTTTTTTTTTTTTTATGGGTCGGAGGGTGCTATACAGTTTTTTTTTTTTTTTTGAATAGTCAAAAGGGTGTTGTACAGTTTTTTTTTTTTTTAAAGTCAAAAGGGTGGTATGCAGTTTACACTGCATATAATATTGCATATAAGTATCGATAGCACAGCTGTTCAATGACCTAGTTTTTGACCATGATAGGATGTCCATAGCATCATCAATACAAAATAAAAAAAATAATAAAAAATCTGTAAATTAAAATATAGGAACAAGATTTTCATAGATTTGACAAGTGGAATTTTCATTGTTCTATAGATATGTGAACGACGCCTAATTAATTAGTAATGTATAATGTTGTTAGGAATTAAGCATGACATATATGCTAGTGTTTCTTCAGGCAAGTGATTCATCTGCTAAAATGGTCTAAAATAAGAATTCCATAATTATAAGCTTGTTGTAATGCAGGTTGGTTGATGTAATATAAAAAAAAAAAAATGTATATAGAAAGTTAAATTTATAAGATGGAGGATCTAACACACCGATTCGAGATGAAATCGATACTAAATTTTGAAATAGTCAATTCATTTATTTTTTCATTTATGGATGAAAATGAAATTTAATCCTTCCCTCTTTACCTTCTATTTTTTTGGGTAATCTTTAATTGACACATTCAATCAAGCTTCAAGAAATACATAGGTCGGACTATTTTCTCTTTCCTAATTTAAAGGGTTTTTATTATTTATTCTTTTTCGGTGTAAGGAGTCGTGCTCCCATGTAATTTCTTCTTGATTAAAAAAACCATATTTATTTATAAATTTAAAAAATTATTTGTTTTCTCTTGAGATAGATAGGATCGTTGAACTTTTTGAAAATCTGTCGTTTTCAATATCTGCATTCCGCGTTCAAGAAATTTCGTCCCGTTGGACTTTTTAACCTGATTCATTCAATTCCACACTCCTTCGATTTCGTGCCTTTTTTTATAATAAAATAATAATAATAATAATAATAAAATGAACAAGACACGGTATGATTAGTTAATTAAGTAAATAAATGTCGGCTCATTTTTTAATTGTGTCGGTCCATCGTTTCAGAGAAATTTACTCTCCAATAGATGGAATCGCCTCTGCTTTTCTTTTTTCCTTTTTGTCTGGATTTAACTAAAAATCTTTTCTTTGTCGAATGTCATTGGCATATGCAGGTTGAGCGATTGACAACACGAACATATTTTTGGCCATTCACTCGATCTTCTTCAACGGTATGCCGAAAATAAAAACATTTCCTTATCAAGCATGGTTAGCAAATGTCTGGAAGTGCTTGTCGGCCAAACCCTTACCGAATCACAACAGCCATTCGTAAAATGGCAAGCCCTCGATGACCAAAGGAAATATAAACTTGGCATGGTCATGTTTACTCTTACCGTCTATCGCCAACAAGATCCAAGATAGATTCAACTCTAGTACTATGAGAATTGATATAGAATGGTGAAGATAAAGACACATAAGTGTCATAATTTTTATACGACATTCATTAAGAATCATAACTTTTTTTCAATTACTTAAATGTCATAACTTTTGTACACCATTCACTTGATTATCATAACATTGTATATATTAATATTTCAATCAATCATTTGAGTAGTATAACTTTTTTAAAAATGTTCATCGCAAATGTTATGACACTTCAAATTTTCGGCACTTCGATAAATGCTTTAAAGAAAATTTTGACAATTAAATTATCGATTGAAAGTTTTAAATATGAATATTAAGAAGTTATGATATTCAAGTAATTGAAAAAAATTATAACACTTAAATTGAGTATTGTACAAAAGTTGCAACATTTGTAACGTCTTTATCTTGAAGCAGTGAAAGTAGATACGCATGCAACTTGAATAAGGTGGAATTGATTTGATCTGATCTAGAAGGGTTAAGAATAAGAAACCCCCCCTCCTTTCTTCATCACAACTTGGAGATCAGCATTGAATACTGAGGTCGAATCATGGGGGGACAATTCACCATGCACAAAGCATCTCAGAGAATCCAATGAAGATGTCGGTTTCAAATTACACGCTGAACTTTCTCTCTCTCTGACCTCTTTTATGTTGAATTTTCAATCGCATCTAAAAATTACCACACTCAAACAAATATCTTACAAAAGTTACCAGGATCTCAGAGGGTCCAATGGAGATGTCGGCACGACTATTCCAAATCCCACGTTGAAACTCTCTTTGGCCTCTTCCATGCTGAACTTTCAGTCCCATCAAGTAGACATCGACAAACCCTAGCCTGCCAAATGAAGATGCATCACGTTATGACAAGGGACTTTGACAATCTTTCTTTTGCATTTATCGACGGAACTTCCAAAGCTAAAAACAAGGTAACAATTAGTATCTCCTTGAAAATTGGCTCGAGAGGTCGATTTCTGTTTCCCCAACTGCAACGCAAACATGTTAGAAAGGTTCTTTAATTGATAATTATGGCTCTTAAAATGACATTCTATGTAAATTTGAGAAATATATAGGTGGAAACTATGAAATTATTTAGACATACCCTCTTTTATATATTTTCATTTTCCAAAGTCACAATAAAATTCTTGACCCGTCATATTTAATGTCTTTTGAAACTATATGCGTGTCGCAAGTTAGCGAGTTCATCAAAGAAATTAATGTGGAGAAGTTTTGATTATCACGGACCACTTAATCTTAGTAAGTACTTCCACTCAAAATTCAATATTTGTACATCTATTTAATCAATGAAAGCGACTATGAATTATTTGTACTTTGTGTGAGGACATATGTAGAATTTAAAGTTGAGGGTCTCGTTAAAATGGAATATTCTTTTGGGTCACGTTAAAATGGAATATTCTTTTTCATGAAACCATCTTGCTTGGCCTAAATGATTATGAAAATTTGTCTCTTGTTAATTGTAATTGTATTATCCGTAACAATATGGATAAATAGCTCCACCTTCTCATTAATCTAGTGTTCATTTTTTTAAAAAATTTTCATATTTGCTTATTCTAACTTAGATTTAATCGACATAACAAATATTCGGATGGCGTCATCTTTTCTTTTGGTTTACAAACTTAATACGAGTTATGTATGACCCATGATTGTAATTGTTAATTTCGCGACCATATTATAGGTAGTAATTTGGAAATCGCGTGTAAGGTTCTTTAATCCCATTGCATAGTACTATGCTAAACTTGTAAAATCACGCATTAATAATTTGATTTTAAAGCAAACTCGAAAATATATATTTTTTTACATTCATAAAATATTCACGTCAAAACTCCTTAATCACATCACATAACATGCAAGATCATGATCATATAGAAATGTCGGTAACTTACATAGATAAAAATGGTTAGAGAAAAGAAAAAGAAGAGGAGAAAAAGCAATGCCAAAGGGAAAAAGGATAAAGGAAAATTGGAGAAAGATAAAAAGCAGATAAAAAAGAGAGACTGAGAGAGTCGACAGGATGATGAGAACACCCCCTCCCGAATAAACTCTCTTTTTCTATCTATAGTGAGAAGATGTCCCGCCATTTCTTAAGTCTTCCGCACGATTATCCATGTCAATCCGATGCCGACCACGGCCAAAATAGCAACTTCATTCATTTTTTTATAGGCCAACCCAATAACGAGAAGCCCTGTTCCACGGCATGCACCGACAAGCGAAGGAGCCGAACACTGATCGATAGTAGTAATTCCCAATGCGGGGGGGCAGACGAGGGGGGAGTTCCGCCGATCACGCCATCTTCAAAAAGACGTTCGCTTTGGTGGATTTCGAAATCAATTCACTCCAACTAAGAAAGAACCTTCTAAGAAGCAACCTTAAATTTTTTTTGTATTTTTGAATTTTGGTCGGAAGCACCCTTAAATTGAATAGCTGGAGAAGGAGGGCGCCACGCTCTAAATCCCATTATTATTGTACTTACCAAAAGGGGGAAACTAGAACTAGCTAGCTAGAGAGAGAGAGAGAGAGAGGTGTGTGCCAGTGCAGAAAGAGATGCCAGCCAAGACGAGGATTCCATTAATGGAAAAGAGCAAATTCAACGAAAGTGGTCTCCCTCCATAGTTGTTCTCCATGACCGCGCCAGGACAAGCTGGCAACCGAGAAAGGGGAAAAACCCTGCGTCCAGCTCCCCCACATTCTCACTCGTTTTCGTTGCAGAAGAGAGAGAGAGAGAGAGAGAGAGAGAGAGGGAGGGTTGAATTGTTTGCAGCAGTCAAAGAAACAATAAACAAATCTTGGAGACTAAGGAGCACCGCCCATTTCCCACATGGCCGAAGGAGGCCATCCACTCCGCCCACCGTTCCCGTTCCCACCGGCTTCGCCGGCTGCTGCCCCATTTTAGCATTTTCCCACAAATGATCCTAGTCCCGACCGTTTCTTCCGGCAGGAGGTTAATCCTCTCCCTCTCCCCCTTCCTCTATTGTCCTTTCTGTCCACAGAAAAAAAACGCCTTCCAAAAAAAAACTATTATCCCCCAGCAATCAAGATATGGCCATGGCGCCCGTGTTCTCCTTCTTCTAATTTCTGTTGAACAGATGAATAATTTGGATAACGTGGTCCAATTGGGTAAATTTATAATAAAATATTAATGAAACCAACCAACCCCATTTCTTTGAATAAACTCTACGTCACCTGATCTAATAGATTTAGATAAACTTGTGGGTAAATAAGCTTTTGGGCATGTTTGGACCTCTAAATGGATTGCGTGGTTTCAAAAGGACATGAAGGCGAACTCGAACATGGAGAGTCGGGTCGACTCAACCAATTTTACCTCTCAAGTTCATATGAATGTGCAATTGACCTTAATTAAAGCTAGCGCAATCAAGGGCCCTTCTTTGTTCCATGGGGTTCATGAACAGATTTATTCGTCCAAGTTAGCCGCATGTCCATGGAATCAATTCAAGTAGGTACGCCGCTGGGTTAGTAAGAAGATCTTTTTCCCAAGTACAATGAACTAAGTCCATCGTTTCAAAGAAAAACAAACAGAGAGAAAGCAAGTTATTGTAATAATTACAAAAAAAAAAAAAAAAAAAAAAACGCGTTTGCTCTCCGAAAACTAAATTATTTGAAGAATAATTTCATAAAAATAATTACTCGAAATAATTAATGTAAAAAAATTAGAAAATTATCCAATTCCCCACTTGACAGTACACAGTCTCTCTCTCTCTCTTCCCCTCTCTCTCTCTAAAATCCAAGCTGGCCTGTCCTTTATAACGCGTTCACGCGTATACTTGTCGCTTCTAGGGTGGGTGGCCACTATATATAACCCTTCTCTCACTCCTCTTCCTTTAGCAGGTGCAGAAAAAAAAATAAGATTTTTTATTTTTTCCATCTCATCTGCATCTGTTTTCATTTCTTCCTCCTCCTCCTCCTCCTATCCGCCAATCAAGAAAACCACCACCAATCTTCTCTGGCCGTAGACCCAACGAAAAGGGAAGGAAAAATCAAGAAACGAGATCTACCCATTTGAGGAGGAAACCGCCATCGCAGGAAAGAAAGATCAAGATCGAATCTTGACATTCAGGGAAGGAGAAAACCCGGATCGAGATCGAGCCAGCGCGGAGAGAAGAATGCCGTCGTTGCAGGATGAGCTGTTGCCGTCGACCCCGGGGAAGTTCAAGATCGACCACCGCGGGCACGCCGTGAACCGCCAGTTCCACCGCTGCTTCGCCTCCACCAGCACCCTCTTCCTGTGGGCCCTCTTCCTGGTCGCCCTCACCGCCTCGTACCTGAGCTTCCAGAGCTTCATCGACTCCGGCAACCGCTACTTCACCGCCTCGTGGGGCGGCATCCAGTGGGAGAAGCGCGTCCGCGACTCCGCCCAGGTGCACCGCCCCGGCGGGCTGTCCGTCCTCGTGACGGGCGCCGCCGGGTTCGTGGGCACCCACGTCTCCCTTGCCCTCAAGAAGCGCGGCGACGGCGTGGTGGGGCTCGACAACTTCAACAGCTACTACGACCCGTCCCTCAAGAAGGCCCGCAAGGCCCTCCTCCAGGGGCACGGCGTGTTCATCGTGGAGGGCGACGTCAACGACGCCCGCCTCCTCGCCAAGCTCTTCGACGTCGTCGCCTTCACCCACGTGATGCACCTCGCCGCGCAGGCCGGCGTCCGCTACGCCATGGAGAACCCCCAGTCGTACGTCCACAGCAACGTCGCCGGCCTCGTCGCCCTCCTCGAGGCCTGCAAGTCCGCCAACCCCCAGCCCGCCGTCGTCTGGGCATCCTCCTCCTCCGTCTACGGCCTCAACGAGAAGACCCCCTTCTCGGAGGCCGACCGCACCGACCGCCCCGCCAGCCTCTACGCCGCCACCAAGAAGGCCGGCGAGGCCATCACCCACACCTACAACCACATCTACGGCCTCTCCATCACCGGCCTCCGCTTCTTCACCGTCTACGGCCCCTGGGGCCGCCCCGACATGGCCTACTTCTCCTTCACCCGCAACATCCTCCAGGGCAAGCCCATCACCATCTACCGGGGCAAGAACCGGGTCGAGCTCGCCCGCGACTTCACCTACATCGACGACATCGTCAAGGGCTGCGTCGGCTCCCTCGACACCGCCGGCAAGAGCACCGGCTCCGGCGGCAAGAAGGCCGGCCCCGCTCCCTACCGGATCTTCAACCTCGGCAACACCTCCCCGGTCACCGTGCCGACCCTGGTCAGCATCCTGGAGCGCCACCTGAAGGTGAAGGCGAAGCGGAAGGTGGTGGACATGCCCGGCAACGGCGACGTCCCGTTCACGCACGCCAACATCAGCTCCGCCCAGGGGCAGCTCGGGTACAAGCCCACCACCGATTTGCAAACCGGGTTGAAGAAGTTCGTCAAGTGGTACTTGTCTTATTACGGCTACAATCGCGGCAAAAATGTAAATTGATTTTTTTTCTCCTTTTTTTGGGACAATTTTTATTTATTTCGGGGGGCAAACTTGCTTGTTGTTGTAATTTTCTCTGTGGAGATTTTCTTTTTTTCGCAGTATAAAAGAAAATCCGAGATGGAGGCAAAAAAAAGAAGGCCCAAAAAAAATGGAAAGAGGGAAAAAAAAAAAAGAAAAAAGGAAAGAACGACAAGGTAGGTTCTTTACTTGGGGAGGAAGGGTGGTAGTGATGCAAAACAGATTCTGCTGCACTCCCAGTAAATTTTTGTTGTTGTTGTTGCTTCTGCTTTGTAAAGGAAAAAGAAGTTCCGGAATTCAATTAAGGTATTTGCTTTTTCATCAGCCAATTGTCGATAATTTCGAATTTGGTTGTGGGAAAATCACAGTTCAGTTTCCATTCCTATCCGACCCGGTGTTCTTGGGAATTTGGTGCATGCGAGTTGGGCGAAATCTGCGCAGAATTCGTATATGATTTGGCAGTTCATAGTGTTAAGAATACGATGATCGGTGTGCAATTTCGAGGAGATTTAGGGGAGGATTGTGTGATTGCTAAGAAAAGAACAACGAGCAAGGAGTCATATTCGACTATACCCTTTAGGAAAGCGAAATGGGAAAGGGGAAAGCAGAATGGGAAGAGGGATAAACGGATATCCTATGATCTTTAGAAGGTACCGTGTCTTTAATTTCGCTGTTGGATGGAAATGCAATAGATCAATTCAATGCAACAAATCTCAGTTGTTGAACTTATTTCAGTTTGGACAGTTGTGATTTTTTCTTTTTAAGGTAATTCATTCAAAAACGGAGACGAGATAATGGGGGTAATTCTGCTCGAATAAATGGACGAGAATATTGGACCATTTTGTGGAGAATGTTTGATGATTGCATCACTAGAATCAAATCTTGATCCATTGTAGAGGTTCGGGGCGAATTAGTTTTCCCTTTTTGCTATTCGATGTGAAGTAAACACATTGGTCTACAAAGAATTGGTCGAGCAATAAAGATGATTTGAGCGGGTTTAAGTAAGATGAGCAAGTTGGTACCAAGAATAGAGTGATTTTACAATATATTGGGAAAAACAAAGTAGTTGCAATTAGATCAAAACTTAGTTGAATTAGTGAGATTATCTCATGGCGTTAAAGGACGCATTAGAGGAAGCCTAGAGATGAAGAAGGATAAAAATGAAGATCTCAATTTCAAGGCCATTGAGGTTGGGAAGGGCCCCTGTGACCTCAACTTTAATGTGGCCATGGGGTTTGATTTTGATGTCGCTGACATGGTGACGTTAATTTGAGGTTGTTTGAATTCGCGCGCAATGTGTCTGCGCGCGCGCGCGAGAGAGGTTCTACCGGTTTCGATTGGTTCTTGGATAGGACCAATTGTTTTGGCCTTGGGACCGGGAGATTAACTGGTTCTCTTTAAAATCAGCCTTTTTTCAGTTCGGTTCTTGAGTTGGATAGGACCTGATGTTGCTCCCCAGTAGGAGGCAACAATGTTAGTGGCAAGGACAATGCTTGGTAGTGGCGCATGGTGATGAGTAGTGACTGGGGATACAAAAGTTAAAATTTTAAGGCCAGTGATGCTTTAGGTTTCATAGAGAATAATTTATTCAAATGTGAAATGTTGTGCAATGATATAAAGTGATGATTTTAAAATGCGTGACAATGAGCAAGATTTTTTTATGATCTTTCGGAGGAGTGATTTTCATCGTACCACACAAATTTCTATTTACTAAAAATTTCTAAAACTTTGTATGGCAATATATTTTGCAAAAGAATTACCTTATCCCCAAAAATGAGAAAGGTTTTGGGTATCTTTCTCAAAATTAAAATGGGAGAAATGACAAAATAGAATTTTAGTTCAATGCGCAATATAATCATCGAACTTTTAATTTGTTTAATGTGATTCGTAAATCTTAGTTCAATGTGTAATGTAATCCATGCACTTTTAATTCACTCCATATACTCCTAAATTTTTTACATATATTTAATTTAATCCCTTAATTATATAAAAAATTTAATTTTTTTCCATTACTTCAGGATCACGAATTACATTAAACATTTTTATATTATCTAAAGATTACATTGAACATGTATTGAAAACTTAGATACCATATTGAACAAATTAAAAGACTCATGAATTATATTGGATATTAGGCTAAAGTTTAACGATCTGTATTGAACAAAGTAAAAATTTAGGGATAATATTTCATATTGAGTCAAAGTGTAGAGGTTATATATGTCATTATCTCAATTAAAATCGAGCGGAAATTCCACCGAAAAAATTTTAAAAAGAAAAAAAGAAAACACAAATAGAAAGCGAGGGAAGAGAGAGAGAGAGAGACAGAGAGACAGAGGTGGGGACAGCTAAGCTTTTGCAGAGGGACACGGGCAGGCATAGGGCAGGGGAGTGACGAGCGGTCATCGAGGTGGGTCCCACATCTTCGGGGCATGAAAGTCGTACTGGCACCGTCAGATCCGGCGAAAATCCGGTCAGACGATCGGGTCCGTCCCGATCGATCCCAGCTGTAAAGCCCCACCCAAGAAACGCCGCCGTTGCATGCGCTCCTTGCCGACAATCAAAGCGAAAGCGAAAGCGAAACCCGCTCGGTGGGTGCATTTTTCGTCCTAGCCGGTACGGTATCATTAGTTAGTGCCGCTTGGTTTCTAAGGTCTACTATTATGCTCTTGGGGATTAGGCTAGAAACAAGACTAGTCAAATAAAACACCACATAAAAAGCCTTTTTTTTTTTTAAATGAAGCTAATTTTGGACTCGTATATATGGAACCCACCTTTCTAATCATTCGGCCCGAATTTTACTAATCATCAACAGTCTCGTTCTACCTCAATGTCGGCTATATGATGTCAATGTGATAAATGTGTGTGCAGAAGAGAAGGTACTGTCCTTGATTTTGTGGAAAGAGTGATTAATCAATGGCCTCAAGTGTTTATTGAATGGCTAAATAAATAAAATTTGTACTTCATGGATTGGCTACTCTAACCTTGTCCAAAATCATGTCCAATAAACACGTTTCAAATGAAGAAAAAATTCGTTTGGTAAGAGATAAAGAGAGAGTGTCGTGTTTGTCATCACCCCTTGTTATCATTACTGCGACCTTCATCATTGTTGTAGTTGTAGATGTGGCTTGATATCTTTTGCCATCCTTATCGGCATCACCCACATCGAGATATTCCTCATCGATATGGTTACTATTCAAAATTCCTCCTCATCGCTTCATTTCTGTAATCATTGCTTCCTACCATCTTCTTAATCTTCTCGATCATTGCCCGGTTAACATCCTCATATGAATCCTTGTTACTTATTCTCGTGTTATGATATGGCACTCCCTTCCTTCTTCTTCTTCTTTCTTTTTTTCCCCAATATCAGCCACGTGTTATCATGTGCTGATTTTAAGCATCATGGTAAGTCCAATTCTTTGGTTAGGCTAAAAACAGACTATCCACGTCTTGACTAATGAAACTCACAACTATCCACGATTGAATGCGTAGAGTAGCAATGCGACTCGAATCTCATGTTTTATAAGGTACAAGGTACAATCCCTTCGGTATATCTTTTGGCATTGTCAAATCAATGCTATGTACAAGCCAATTTCCATCATACCCATTCTCATTCTCTCAAACAAATTGAGAAACACCTTTGATGTACTCACATGACTTTTGTGTATCAAGTTACGTTTGTTCACAACATGTGAATGATTTGAAAAACATTTTTCTAAAAATAATCATTTGTGCTGCTTGCAATGATTAGTCAATAAAAAATATCTTGAATATGGACAATAATTTGTATTCAAATAAAAATTTTAATTGTTCATTTTCATAAGTAATACAAGTAGTCGTTTTTAGGAAAATATTTTTTTCAAATTATTTATTTTCCACAAACAAATGGAACCTCAGAGTAAATCCACTTCTTCTTTCACAAAAAAAAAAAAAAAAAAAAAAGATCTTAGATTCTTTGATCTAGTTTACAAATAGGAAAATTACGGAATCAATCCTAAATCTATTGTATATCCACTAATTCAATCATAAACTTTCTAGCTAGTTAATCTAGTACCAAACTATCATGCAAAATGCCAATGCTATCATTTCGGCTAATTTTTTAACAGAAATTGCCAAGGTGTTGTATTATAAAGTTTATGATTAAATTGACATTTTTACCATAGTTATAAAATTGATTGGACCATGTCTCCCTTTATAAATGATTATTTCCCTATTTGATTGCCCTAAGAGATTATGTAAAGGAAGAAATGCAAAGTCAATCTCTAGAAAATGCATGAACCGCATCATTTCGTCCATCCTCTATCTAATATAAAAACATGATGAGCAAGGAGATCGACTAGAGAAACAAGCTCGAGATCTCTAATTATGGTCTCACATCCAGAAATGATTGAGACCGCTAATACTTTATCTAAAAAATTCATACTCCCAAATTAAAAAAGAAAAAGAAAAGAAGAAGCTCGATATTCAGAATTATTCTAATAAAGCCGTGTGCCACGTCCGGAGCTTGATCTCTAATAAAGTGCTGAAATCATTCATGGGGCGTCCCTTTGCTCTTAGCTTGGCGGAAACTATACGCCAAATACCATTTTTAATAAACTATACAACATAAAATACTCAAATAATACTGATTACGTATGATTACGTAGGGAAAAACCAGTTCGTGACAGCGAGAAGGAGAAGAGAATCCACCGACGCGGGCGTGGGGCCGTCCGATGATCGTGGAGGGCGGGGGGAGCATGTGTGGGGGGAAGGGGAGGTGGTGGGGATCGGACGGCTGTAAATGATTTGATTCGGTTCGATATGATTTGGCGTGTTTTTGATTAGACGGGGTGGGGAAGGCATTTTTTGGGTGTCGTATGCTCTAATGCTGTTTTTTTTTTTTCAATAAAGTCGTTTGCTAAAGGCGATTTGCTTGTTTGCCCTTTTTTTAAGGTCGCGATCATGGTGTTCAACGGGGCATACGGCGCATCGTGGGGCCCGATTCGATGATGCATCGCACATGGCATGTTCAGCCAGCGTTGATGCCTCGGATTGGCGATGAAGCAAAGCCTGTTTGATGTCTATGCAGTATCGAAAGATTTGGATTAATGCGTTTCGATTTAGTATGGGGAAGAAAATATCGTTCGTAAGTCTACCCATAAAACGAAATACCTGTGTGAAAACATTAAAGGACCAACCTTGGATGAGCATAGTCGGATTGGGGGCTAAGCCTTGATTCGAGTGTAATTTACCCAATTCAATTAATTTTTATGCTCGGGTAGGCTTGATGGGCCAAATACTTTGCTCGAATTTCTCCCCTCCTTTTTCATTCTAAAAGGATCAAAGACCAAATGAATCTTCACCCATTTTTGCACAGTAGGGTTATGAAAACCCACGAGATGCGACTATCGAGATTGATTTAGAAAATTGATTTGTAAAATTGCGTGACAAATGCTAAACCTAAAGGCTCGGCCGCTTAATTTGTGGATTGGGCCTCTGGCCCAAAAGAGTTCTGTATTGGGCTGATATAGCGATGGAGTATTTCAATTTGGGCCCATTGGATTTTTCCTATGTATCGGGTGTGGGCTTGCCTTTGTAGCTTGGTTTTACAAGCTTCAGCCAAGATTTAGAGGCCTGAGTCCTGACTTTGCTGGACAAGGCCGACCCAATCCAAGCCCATCAAATTACAATTATGACAGTGTCACTGGTTTTCTATTTGGAGAAGGATGCTGGAGAAACTCAAAAGGTAAATATGCGAAGACTTCATTTGTTTCGCGAATTTCCTCATTTTTCGATGCTTAAATCACTCAAAACATGAGTAACAAAAAAAGTTTTCTTATCATCGCCTAGAACGTGAACACTCTCTATGAGTTTCCATGTCGGTATCAGACATCCCAATATGTGTTTGACATGTTTCGACACGCAAGTGTAGAATTCCAACATATAATTCCGACATGCATGGAGTCAATTTTAAAAATTTTCAATAAATAAATGGTCAATATGTAAATAAAAAAATAACAAAGGGAAAAGAAGAAAAATCCTAATTTTTTTCCGACTTCCATTCCGCACACAATTTCCCCAACCCCCTCCTCTCGTACATCACTCCTCTCTCTCTCTCTCTCTCTCTCTCTCTCTCTCTCTCTCTCTCTCTCTCTCTCTCTCTCTGATTGATTGATCCTAGCAAAAAGGAATCCATATCGATCACTCGAGCGAATGGCAAAGATACCATATGCATCTGCTATTGAAAGCATAATGTATGCTATGCTATGTACTAGACCTAATATTGCACATACTGTAAGTATTACAAGCAAATATCAGTCCGATCCAGGAGAAGAGCACTAAAAAGCAGTCAAAAATATTCTTAAATACTTGCGAAGGACTAATGATTTATTCTTGATATATGGAGAGGGAGAATTTAAAGTTGTAGCTTATACCGATTCTGATTTTCAATAAGATCCTAATGATTATAAGTCTACATTTGGGTTTGTCTTTACATTTAATGGTGGTGCAATTAGTTGGAAGAATTCTAAACAAAGCATAACTGCCAATTCCACCACTGAGGTAGAGTAAATAGCTGCTTCTAAAGCAGTAAAGGAAGCTGCTTGGATGAAGAAGTTTATTTCTGAACTTGGAGTTGTTCCCTCCATTAAGCAACTGATTACATTGTTTTGTGATAACAATGGAGCGATAGCTCAAGCTAAGGAACCAAGGTCTCACCAGAAGTCCAAGCACATCAAGAGACACTTCCATCTCATCAAAGAAATTGTTGGGAGAGGTGATATCGCATTGTAGAAAATTGCCTCAGTGAAAAATGTGATAGATCCATTTACTAAGGCCTTACCTCAGTCTTCTTTTGAAAAGCATATTGACAAAATGGGTTTGAGGTACCAGACAAGTTGGCTTTAGTGCAAGTGGGACAATGTTTGATGTATGCCCTAAATCTACCATGTAATAGTTACATATTAGGGATTTTAGCTGTACTATCATTATTATTTAATTAATGGCAGTGACATATTTATTCATTTGTCCAATTATTTTATATTTACGAATGATTCTATAAGATCAGTTGTAACTAGACCTATTTTTGAGACATTAAGAATATATGTGACGGGTTCATAGTTAGAATGAATCTTTGAATCGTTCCCGATCGATGGATTATTGAGTGTATATTAATAATCCTGTTGAGGTTGTTGTGTTCTTAATTTCACCATTAAGTATTAGATACTTAAGGGAATGATGAGTCGCAAATCATTGGGTATTGTGATGTCTGAGTTAGAACACGAGTATTTGTATCAGACAAGTTCACTAAGCGTGAAGCAAATGGAACGATTATCAACATGGAAGTTTTTAGCGTGGTCAATGTCTAATTGGTCATGCTTTAGTCTTGTGTAAATAATCTTTAGAGTTGAGGCACGGTGTTAACTTGTGTGTCGAACAACTATGGTTCACAGGTGCACGTAATATTGCGTCGTTGATCCGTCTTTATACATGATAGTCATAGTTTGTTCATATACGAAGTTGCATATGTACGCAATATGGAATCTGTCTCCTTATTACATGCAAGGTATAATAATGATTTCTTATGCGATTTAATTATGACACTAGATTGAAATCCTCGACCGGGGTTGTAACCAAGAATAAATTGTTTATATCTTGAATAAAATGCATATCAATTAGATTTGTGCATATGATCGAATTGGTGACTTGACAAATATTCCATGGTTTTTGTTCGATCGGGACATAGTGAGACAGAATGATTGAATTATACTATAGCCAAAGCTAACATGTTTATTATGTTATTAAAACATTCACACTATCTGAGTAATCATGACATATTGCTAGATGTCAATCATGACTTGTAGGACCCAAAGATTAATTGGGACAATTAATTCTTTTGGGAGTACTAATATGTTAGTACAAGTCTTACTACTAGCTTAGTAATGAACTTAGGGATGTCACACACTATAAACAATTAGGATAATGTGGAACTAGAGAGAAATAATGTTGCAAATATGTTTGTAATTACTGCAATCGAATTGAGTCGATTTGAAATTAAATTAAATGAGATTTAATTTAATTTGTATTATAGTCACGAGCCTACTTGCATATGATGCACACGCATACCCAAAGTGAATATATGTTGATGTATTCCAAATGCACACATAAAGATTATGTCATTTTTATTTTTTATTTATATTTATTCATTTATTTAATTGATTAATCAATGAGCACATGGTCAACAATTGTTGCTGACCATGTGTGTGTTTTAATACATGATAATTAAAAATAAAATAAAATAGTAAAGCATTGTGCATGAACAGTCAGCAACGGTTGTTGATCGTCCCACGATGAGTAATCGTTGCTGATTCAAGAAGTTTTTTTTAAATGCTGCATAATGAAGGGCATGAGTAACGGTTGCTAAAAAGAGAGAAATATGTGTGTTTTGTGTCTTCGAGAGGAGAGAAAGAAAAGGGATTCTCTCATTCGGGCCGTGGCTAAAAAAAAAACATCAAGGATATGGAGGATTGCCTCCACGAGATTGCTAGTACGATCATAGTGGTGATTATCTGAAAGTTCTTTCTTCCATTCGACATCCATTAGTGGTGTGTTTGAACTAGAGGTTCGACGTTTGTGGGGCTTGAACTGAAGAACATCCGAACCAATTCGTTTAAAGTGCGCTTCGAGAGGTCATTCATTTAACTCCCTTTTTATATTCAAATTTTTTATTAAAACGCATGAACAACGCATTCAGAAAATCATGTATAGAAATATATCATCTTTGTTTTCGTTGTGTTTTTTATTAATCTTACCTACATATGATTCATGAAACCCTAACATAGAAAACATAACACTATAAAACCTTCTCTCTAGAACTATCTTGGACTAAGCTTGAGCAACTGCGACAATTCTCTATTCAGAAGATCCACCACCTGTTGCGACTCTACTGAATCCAACCTTCCATTCTTGGCATTGAGCTACCTCGTCACGGCCTTGTCGTAGGGCAAGTAACTCATAAAGTAGCTGCTCGGAGCCCTAGACAGAATCCACCCTCGTTCGTTCTCACCGGGCTAAATCCTACCGCCAGTGGTGACTAGAGAGATTTATTTGCTAATAACGAAAATTAGGGTTTGCGAGGAGTGTAGGATAGGTGATACCATAACAATTAAGCCATCAAAGAACCTTGACCACTAGAGACAGGCGGCACCAAGGTGACGATAAGCGGTGGAATCGAAGGGAGAGAGCAGATCATGGCGTGGAATAAAAGTGAGTTTGTGATATCATGATTTGAGTTCATTTAATGGGCTGTTAAATGGGTTGTAACTGGGTATGAACTAGACCCATTTAAGATCCATATGTTTTAGTCTTTTTTATTTTTAAAGCCCATTATGGGTGTTTTGGGAAATAAAACCATACCCATTAACAATCCATTTAAAAAACATGGGTTGATAAATGGGTTGTGTGCCTATTTTGACAGGTGTACACAACCTATCAATATTTGAGAAAATATTGACTACGTCTAATGTTCCAATGTGGCAAGTATGAAGGTGCCTAGGAAGGTGACATGTGTCTAATTGCGGGGCCCACAATAAATTTTGGCTTAGAGAGTGTGCGTGCGCGCACTATCTAGTAGGATTTCTTCTTCTTGCACACAGACTGTCCCTTGCTCTTTCTCTCTCTTTGCCCGCCCTCTCTCTGATTGGTGAACCACCGTGTCGAACCGGTAATCACCATGCAGCCCTTTCGACTTTGGCAACCTCAGCTCGTCCGACACGCTGGAACGTTCGCACTCGACCCCTTCTCTCCCACTGGCCTGCTAATCTCCAAATTTGCTTGTAGCACAATCCTGCCAAGGCTCAACTCGACCTCATTCCTCGAGTCCCTCCTCCTCTTCTTCAACGTCAAGGTTATTTCTCGCTTTTGCTTTTCTTCTTCCTCTTATTTTCCATATCAGATTCGAGCGTGCTGTGTTTTATGTTTGTTTTAAGAGTATAAACAAGATTCTATCACTTGTTGACTCCAAGGTGGGTATAGAATTGCACAAGAGACCTTGGGGAAAAATAGAACGTGAAGGTTGGGCGCTATGTTGGCAGTTTGGCACTTGATGGGTCGGTTGGTTGACTAATATATTTTTTTAGGGGAAAAAATCTATCGTAAACTGTTCATTTGTGTCTAGGATTGTTAACGTTAGATCAGGCTATGTTTGTTGGAAGATTATTTAAAGTACCCTCGAATTTTTAACTTTACCAAAACATCATATTGCGTTAGTAAGATTTATGCTCGAATTCTTGTCATAGTCCATTGTAAGTGGCAGAAATCCACCATAAGTGCTTTTAAGAACTTGTCATCTCTATGACTATTACCAAGATATAGGCTACCGCTCTTAACTATTTGCATGGTCCAAATATTATCGAGAATTCAAGATTGGTAATGATGTCTTCTCCGATGAATGACGAGAACGATATCTTGCTTGTTCTTTCTTGGTTTGCGAATTACAATGCTTTCCTATTTATTTATTTTCCTTCATTTTTTTGGGCTTTGATTCATGTGCATATTGAGCTTTACTCTTGCAATTGCTACTTCTCTTTTAAGTTCCATGGTTTGGTTATTCAGTGTTTAGGGGTTGAAGAACTTGAATAGTTGAAGTAGTCATGCGACAGTTTAAGGACTATTAAACAATGCCCTGGAATGCATTTGCTTTGAATTTTTCTCTTTTGCTATTTTTCAGTATCTTAGGACATCGTCTTGGACAATAAGATGGTTGGGTAAATAGGTCTTGGTTTGTTTTGTTCTTTCTACTCTTTTTATGTTTTTAATTGTAATGTCAAGGCTTTTTGTACAATTTAAGAGTTAGAACTTGTTCTTGGGGGGACGCAGTAATCTCAATTTATTGTTGGTTGGTGGCATTCTATTGTGACCACGGTATTCTGGACGTGCTTGTTTTGATATTCTGCTTCTTTTTCCAATTGTGGATTTAATTGGTTTTATTCTAATATTTCGGTATCATTATTGTGTAATGGGGGCATAGAAACCATTAGGGAAATTTAATTTCCGTGTTGGAGTTGACGTTGTTTATGTGATGACTTGTTAGCATGGAAACCTAGTGTAGAATTAGGATTTTAATATGTAGAATTAGACGATAAATATCTACTCGGATCATCAATTGAATCCACATCTCATGTTTCACGCTTAATGCACAGAGTGTCCATTTCGATTTTCTTAAATCTTAAATGCACAGTGTCCCTTTGGATTCTAAAGCATAAAGTGTCCCTTTGGGTTTTCTTAAATCTTAAATGCAGAGAATGTCCCTTTGGATTCTCTTGAATCTTAAATGTACATAATGTCCCTCATGATCCGACTAGATATTTGTTGTCCAATTCTACGCTATGTTTCCATGCTAACAAGTCATCACATAAACAACATCAACTCCAACGCTGAAATTAAATTTCTTCAATGGTTTCTATACCACATTACACAATAATCATATGGGAATAGTAGAATAAATCAGTAAATTTACAATTGGAAAAAGAAACAAAATATCAGAACAAGCATATCCAGAACACCGCGGTCATAACATAATGTCACCAACCAACAACAGATTGAGATTGTTGTGTCCCCTCAATAACAAGCTCTGACTTTAAAATCGTACATAAAGCCTTGACATTACAGTTAAAGACATAGAAAGAGTAGAAATAACATAACAAGTCAAGACCTATTTATCCAACCATCGCATTATCCAGGACAATGACTTAAGATACTGAAAAATAACAAAAGAGAAACATTCAAAGCAAATGCCTTCTAGGACATTGTTTAACAGTCCTTAGACTATCGCATGATTGCTATCAATCAGTCAAGTTCTTCACCCCCCAAACATCGAATAACCAAACCATGGAACTTAAAAGAAAAGTAGCAATTACATAAGTAAAGCTCAATATGCACATGAATCAGAGCTCGAAAAAATGAAGGAAAAGAAATAAACAAGAAAGCATTGTAGTTCACAAACCAAGAAAGAACAAGCAAGATATCATTCTCATCACTCCTAGAAGAAGACATCATTACCAATCTTGAATTCTCAACAATATATGGACCATGCAAACAGTTAAGAGCATTAGCCTGTATCTTGATATAGTTACAGAGATGACAAGTTCCTAAAAGCAATTATAGTGGATTTCTACCACTTACAATAGACTATAACTAGAATTCAAGCATAGATCTCACTAACGCAAGATGATGTTTTGATAAAGTTAAAAATTTGAGAGTGCTTTCCAATAGACACAGCCTAATCTAACTTTAATAATCCCAAACATAACATACAAGGATGCCAATGAAATTAACTAACCATCTCCTAAATTAACAATTAACGACAGATTTTTTTTCCGCTCAAAGAAATATTAATCAACTAATCGACTCATTAAGTCCAAAGTAGCACCCAACCTTCACGTTATATTTTTCCCTTGGGTCTATTGTGCCATTTTGTACTCACCTAGGAGTCAATAAGCGATATAATCATGTCAATACTCTTAAAACCCCATTCCCCCAATCCTAAAGCATAGAGCACTGCACGCTCGAATTTGATCTAGAAAATAAGAGGAGGGAGAAAAGCGAAAGCGAGAAATGACCTTGACGTTGGAGATGAGGACTAGGGACTCGAGGAAAGAGGTCTGGCTCAATGCCGGCGGGATCATGATGCAAGCGGACCTAGAGATCAGCAAGCCGGTGGGAGAGAGGTGGTCGGGTGCGAATGTTCTAGTGTGAAGGACGAGCTAGGGCTGGATTCGGAGCCTGAGGGGCGACGTGGTGGTTTGCCGGTTGGAGAGAGGGAGGGTAGAGAGAGACATGAAGAGAGGAAAGAGCAAGGGACAGTCTATGCAAAAGAAGAAACCTTACTAGCTAGCACGCACTCTATTCAAGCCAAAATTTTCAAATTTTGGCTCATATTGTGGGTCCCACAGTCAGACACATATCACCTTTCCAGGCGAGAAAATATTGGGTGGGTTTAACCCAACACGTAGGCATATGGGTAAAACAATCAGTGATCGACACGTGGCGCCACGTTGGCGAGGGCGTCAGGCGTTCAAAATTCGCGCGGGCCGCGTGTGGGGCCCGCCACTCGACGCTTCCGCTCGCTCTCCTCTGCGCGACGCCGCTGCGCGACTGTCGAATCGTCCTCTCTCTCCTCTCTCTCTCTCTCCCTTCTCCGTTCCGTTCCGTTACGGAGGAGAACAAAAAAGTCGCACACTTCTCTTCCCCTCCTCGCTCTCTCTCTCCATTCTCGCGCACGCTTCTTCTCTTCCCCTCCTTTGCTCTCTCTCTCCATTCTCGCCGACGAGCTCTCTCTCCCCATTCTCGACTCTGACGCCCCTCAAGCCGGTTGCCTCCGTCGCCCCCGACGCCGCCTCCTCCTCCGCCCCCGACGCCCTCTCGCGACTCCGACGCTCCTCAAGGCGGTTGCCTCGGACGCCGACGACGCCGCCTCCGCCTCTGCCTCCGCCTCCGCCCCTCAAGGTCGTGTTGCGGGTCCGCCGGTTGCCTCCGTCGTCCCCGACTCCGACGCCCCTCAAGCCGTTGCCTCCGTCGCCCCCGACGCCGACGCCGACGACGCCGCCTCCGCCCCCGACGCCCTTTCGTAATTTTTTTCTTTTTATGCTTCTTTCATTAGTCATACAGTTTATTCGGTAACTCACACGACCATTCCAATCCTATTGGTGGAAACGCAGGTGAAGGTCGTCTTTGCGGGCTGATATTTCGCTGCTACATATGACAAGGTCGTCGTTATATCGGGTTAATGTTGTCTTCCTTGCATTTCTATGTTAATGTTTTAGAATCTAATTGTGCATATTGAATTTCTTGAATTCTTATTTTGTTGGTGATGTCCATGGCATCAGCGTGATATGGTTGTTATCTTTCGGTTCGCCAATGTTTGTATATTCGAAACACTTTTTTTACCTCTCATTTAAAAACCGTTGATCTGTTCGCAACTCCTCATTCCCCACAGCTTCTACTTCATCTACCCAATTAATTCATTTACAGTTCAATCATTTAGAAGGAAAGTGATGGACTTCAACAGCGGGCCATGATTTATGCATAAGAATCTCCGTTCGATGATCAATGCTATTTCTTTGTCGTGGCGGTAGCGGCCATGAGCCAGCTCATTCGGATTCGTGGGTGAAGGGATGCTAGCAGCTGCAATATGTGGTGATGTTTTTGCTTCTCCACCAGTTGATGCTGTTCTAGCTGTATGTTTTCTCATGATTATATGACTAAACAAGGAAAATGTCATGGATCTCATGCTTTATGTTTTGTCTCCTTGTCTATGAGATTCATTTTGCTCTATTGTATATATTTCAGGGCATCCGAGCTGTAACTGGTCCAATGGTGTGTCTACTTATTGTCAAGGTACTTCCTTTACTTTATCCTACCACCTTATAGAGTATTTTGGCATACATGGAAACTTGTGTATACAAGGGAAAAACTAAAAAATTTGTAAACAGCACTTTCATTGCCACGGAAATTCCGGGAGTTTATGCAGTTCTAGCAGCCGCATAGACCACAAGTACTTATTTCCACACTTCTTTACTAAACGTAGCTAGCAGTTCCTCTCTAAAATACCCCACACGGCCCATGTAATTTCCCAAGTTGACAAAGCCATACTCAAGGAGCGGTTATATTAAGTTGCTGCAGGCTATGGAATTCCTTCCCTTAAAAGGTTAAAGGGTGCTTTCACTTTTTAAAACGAGAAATACAATATATATCAGCTACTAATTATTTTTTGTGCTTCTCGCGTGATGACCTAAATGATAAGACATATTATTAGCATTCCCCATCAGTTTCTGCAAAACAATTTTGCTGAAGCTTCTGAAGCAATAATCTTTAGCTCTTTTTACATTGGCTAATTGCAATTTAGTTTATCTGCTGTATACAGAATACAGGAGATGAGAGCATATGATGCATATGGAGGAAAAATTAAGTTTACTCTGGATTTACAGACTTATTGCAACTTTATTTGTCAATCAAATTTGTTGACAGGAAGAAAGAGCCAACATGGAATGAGGAATTCACTTTTAACATTAAGCTCCCTTCGACTAAAAACCTCCAGGTTAAGCCTCTCTCAGAGTGATATCCATTACTTCCTTTCCGCTTTGCATCTGTGGACTAACTGGAGACCGAATTGCTGGCATGTTTAGGAAGGACTTATCCTAAAAATATGTGCTGCTACTTTTGTAATAAATGAATGAACGCCATTTTGAGGGGGCCAACTGCTGCATCAATTTTTGGACTCCTCTTTTACACGCTAAGGAGATTTGCTCATTTGTTGCCTTATTTGATACAATCCCAAGTTGATTGTGCCATATATCTTGCATTAACATAACACGAAGCAAGCAACTCCACCATTTTGTTTTTCTTGGGTACAAGTCCTTGCTGATTTTGGCGCTCAGCAAATGGATACAGCTATCCTTAAATGCATGAACTGAAGCTGAATAATTGTTGATCTTTTTGTTGTTCACTGTGGTGTGGATGCTAGGTGGCAGCTTGGGATGCAAACTTGGTAACTCCACACAAGCGAATGGGCAATGCAGGAATCTGTTTGGAGCTTCTGTGTGATGGTGAGAATCATTGAATTTGTTGTCAATTTGTATTTTGAACTTTATTGTGCAATGCTGGTGGTGGTTTAGTTGGGTGGTTCAGAAGTCAAATAAATGAGCAATATACCAGATCAGTTTTTCTCCTGTGAAACATTATTTGATACTCTATGACCTTGGCAATGGATGAAATGACTATCATATGGAAATTGTACTTTTTCTTGATGAGCATGTCTGTTTCCAGGAGATTCACATGAAATGGTTGTGGAATTAGAAGGAATGGGTGGTGGAGGGAAGATACAGTTAGAGGTAAGTGTGGAAACATTTTTATATCAATCACATAGTTGGAAGCTCTCTTAAAAGGACGATTAGGATTTCTGTTTGAAGACTCTTGACTTCTTGAAATAAACATCTATATATGATTTGTAATTGTTCAAGAGAAGTTCCAATTAGAAGGTAGAGTTTTCGTTTAGGCCTATAGCTTCCAGCATCTATCTGTGAATCATTGAGCATTAGCAAGAGCTATTTATTAACGTTTGCTTATTTGATACCTGGCAATTACTGTATAAGAGCTTTCTCCAAGATGTTGTAACATCGTTTCTCTTTTGTTATTATGAATCAGTCGCTGGGTAAATCTTAGATGCTTGAAGAACCAGTTTATACCAATACGCTATAAACCCTGGACATCTAAGTCTGCACACACTCCAGCTCAGCCCTTTCCAATAGGCTAAACTTGCTTTATTATATTGGTGGAAAAGACGACATTGAAATACAAAGTAAACCTCTTTTCTGTTTCAAAGACATTGAATCAATCATGAGGGTTGTTTGTCCATTTGATCTTGTATGTCAAAATCGAGTATCTACTGAGATGCATATGACACAAACACGTAGTGCTTGTATATTGTCTCACATGTATGAAGTGTGAATAAGAACTACTAATAAACAAGTATACTAACAATCTTTCAGAAATCAGACAATAATGCTGGGAGGAGAAAAAATATTTCCACTATTGGACTTTGGTAGGAATATTAGAGAATCCTATCTGAACCAGGCAAAATTGGTGATGAGTATCTGAATTCCATTATGAGAATTCTAACCTTGGTTTCGTTATTGTGGATTTCTTTCCATGCTTTACTAAGATACCAGTTATCGTCCTTCTGCATGTTATGCCGGAAAAATGAGCAAGCTCACTGGTGATGCTGTTTCAGGTTAGATATAAAAGTTTTGATGAAATTGATGAGGGAAAGAAGTGGTGGAAGCTCCCATTTGTTTCAGAGTTCCTCAGGCAAAATGGGTTTGAGTCTACTTTGAAATCAATTGTTGGGTCTGATAGTGTGCCGGCTCGGCAGTTTGTTGAATATGCTTTTGGGCAGTTAAAATCCTTTAATGAGACATATCCTTGGAAGGATAAGCTTTTAAATAGTGGTAAATATGTAGCAGAAGGGGAATCGATCAATGCCACTGCTGCACCTGAGAAGTCTTCATCTGTAGATGTTCCATTACTGAATGACCAGAGCCTGAATGAAGAGAACATAGTTGTTGAGTCTTCCCCTGATTCAACTGAATTTGAGAATGCTAATGGAGAAAAAATGCTAGTTGGTGAATCCATACAGTTTGACAAACATTTCTGGAAGAACTTTGCAGATGTTATCAATTAGAAGGTTGTACAGAAAGTTGGTCTTCCTGTCCCTGAGAATGTAAAATGGGATGGTTTTGATGTACTAAATAAGATTGGCATACAATCCCGAAAAGTTGCAGAAAAAGCTTACGTTGAATCTGGGCTTGCAACGCCGAGTAGACAAGATATTGATGATTCCGCAGAGAGCGGGCCACTTCTAAGAAGTGCAAATCAGTCTTCAATTCCGGATATAAAAAAAGTGACACAAGATTTGTTGCAGCAAACTGATTCTGTTTTGGGGGCATTGATGGTTTTGACTGCGGCAGTTTCTTGGCTAAATAAGGAAGCGCGTTCTATGAAAAAGAATGATAATAAAATGAAAAGTGATGATTCTGTGTATTCTAAGAGTGAGAATCTTGCAGTCTCATCAGACGTATCATCATTGGATGAAAAAAAGTCGGAGGAGATGAAAACTCTTTTCTCTAGTGCAGAAAGTGCTATGGAAGCCTGGGCGCTGCTTGCCACTTCTCTTGGTCATCCTAGTTTTGTTAAGTCTGAATTTGAGAAAATTTGCTTCCTAGATAACGCATCCACTGATACACAGGTATTGTCTTCCTGTATTGAGAAGCTGCTTCCTAATCTACTTTTTCTCACACATTTTTAATTGGGGATGGAATCATGCATGAATGAAGTAAGGTTACTGCAAGCAGCAATCTGGCGTGATTCTGCACGAAGAAGATTAGTTGTTGCATTTAGAGGAACAGAACAAGTAATCAGCTTCACTATCTTTCCCTTGGCAACCTTATTTATGTGGTTATGAGGTAGATATTTATTTATTAATTTTTTTTTCTATCTGTTATTCCCAGTCAAGATGGAAGGACTTGCGGACTGATTTGATGCTGGCCCCTACTGGGTAATGTGAAAAATCAATTAATTCACTAGATAGTCTTCTCTCAACATATATGCCATTACAAGTATTCTACTATTTTGCCTGTTAGTTGGTCATGTAGGAGCAGATCATCATCTCTATCTTAGCCTTAACAAGTACAAAATCAAAATTTGCAACCTTCTTTATTTTCTCACTAGGAAAAACGAATTGTAGCTTGAAGATTGTCCCAGTCTAATATGATGTTAGTCTTTTGTCTCCTCATAATTTGTAGTGCTAAGCAATAATTTAGAATGTATGATTAGGCTTGAAACCAGTTCTGTTACATTGAGCAGGGCTTATAGTTAATGATCCTATGATACCTGGGAATTGGTGAGTGATATATGCCAATTGACATTTGTGTTTGCAGAAAGGTTTCGAGCAGTGCTCTTTTTGGTGTCTTCTTTTCTATGTGAAAAGATGTCCATGCTTGTTGCTTGTTTGAATTGTTCAAATCCACTAATTCTTTTGGTTGTTGCTTGTTGCTTGTGTCAACTATGCAAATTCACCGATTCTTTTGGGTTTTTAATATGCTTATCCTCTGTAATATTTATGTAAGTTGGGCTAATGTAATACACTGATACTACTTGTCAATTTTGTTTTTGTTGATGTTTATTTTGTTGTGCTCCTACACTTTGAATCCTGAAAGGATTGGTGGAGATTTCAAGGAAGAAGTTCAAGTATACTGCTATTCTAGATCTTGATTTCTTTTGTTGACTATTGTGAGATGCGTATTTTGCTGAATCCGTCCATCATGCTTCTCCTTGCTTACAAAATTTTTGTTGCTTGTTTCCCAGGTGCACAATGGCTTTTTAAGTGCATATGATGCAGTGAGAATAAGAATTTTATCACTCCTCAAACTGGCAATTGGTTTTGTGTAAGTGCTGTTCCTAGAAAAAAATTATAAACTAATCATGCTTGCTCCTCTTAAAAAACCACCAAAGAATTCGGAGAGTTGTAGGCGTTGACCCCATGAACTTGGTTGATATTCTCCTTGAGCATCACTGTGTGATGGTGTTGAGGTGTATCTTGCATGAGCTGCATTGTGCTCTTTGCAGTAAGTTTTGTGGGCCTGGAGTCACAAAGCCTCGAGGATTAGTGGTCCTGAAGTTGTGAGTGACACCAAGGAGCCCAGAATAAATTCATGTGGATTGGGACTCACCTGGCTGGTGTGAGTTGAATCCCCGCAGAGGGGGGTATAGTCAGGATATTGAGAGCTGGAAAACAGGCAAGTGGACAACAAAGGAGGGACTCCTTGAAGCTATGTCAAGGTGCAGAGATAGGTGGGCAGACAGTAGCATTGGATGAAGAGTCAGAGGGCTTGATGCACGGAGGTGCTGGCCCCAAGGGAGACGATATGAGTAGCATTTGTTCATGGTCGCTACCCATGAGAGATGACAAAGAACTCAATAAGGAAGCTGTGTTAGCGAGTGAGAGTTAACAACGAAGTCCCATATTTGTTGGTTTTCTCTCTCTTGGTGGATCTGATTCCATGTTTAGTATTTAGGGATTGCTGAAGATACAAAAGGAGAGAACACAAAATACCTGCTTGACTTTATGTTTATAAGTATATTGATGCTTCACTTGCCAAGCCTAGGGAGACAATCTACTTAATACCCAAATCCTTGACTACCTTATTTAGAATTCCCAACACTCGTGTACTAACCATATGTGTCTCAATGTAGACAGATATTCTTCAACAGTTTGTTTGCCCTCCGGCAATATCTTACTTCAAAGTGTGAACTTAACTGCTAGGGTTTCTTTCATTTTGTCATATACCAAGGCCATGCATTCAAACAAGTTTTTCTCCATTACTAAATGGCTACCATGCTGTGCTATCACCAAGAGCTGATTGTCTTGTGATAACTTGATGGTGAAATGTTTTCTTGCGGGGACGATGGGTGTGAGCCACAAGTACAAGTGGCATGTCTATGTTATGGTCATAGTTTAGGTGGTGCTCTAGCTACTCTCCATGCTCTTGAGCTTTCATCCAGTCAATTAGCAAAGTGAGTGACATCTTTCATACTAAAGATAACTATTATATTTACTTTTCTGCCTCAGATATTTGTCCAGCTGCAAAATGCTGGCATGCATTTGATTGCAGTTATACTTTTAAGTATTTGACACATGTTGTGATCTTCAATGATTAAAAGTTATGGTTAAATTGAATGGACCAATAGTATCACTGGGGGCGGCAGGCATTTGAGGCTGATA
Source organism: Eucalyptus victrix (assembly GCA_016097545.1). Lineage (NCBI taxonomy): Eukaryota > Viridiplantae > Streptophyta > Magnoliopsida > Myrtales > Myrtaceae > Eucalyptus > Eucalyptus victrix. The sequence continues at coordinate 35,356,671 of CM027837.1, forward strand.
AAAGGGGCTGCAATGGTGGTGGAGAAGTTTTTTGGTAGAGTTTAGGAGTCTGAGACATTTTTTACAAGAGGAGGTGCCAACTGGTTTATACTTTTGGCTTTCTAAAAACACCCAAAAAAGTGAATGAATGAATCAGCGAAGAAATGAAAAGTTAGGATGGGCTGGTTGAGCTAGCTCTAATCAAATTGTGATGTCATGTAAAGTAAGTTTGCCCTAATTGAAGTACACAGGGAAAAGCACCACTCGTGACGTTGAAGACTCTCTATTAGCTAAGGAACCCCCCCGCCAAGTAATCGGGTTTAGTCGGCATTTGCTGTAGAAGAAGTTGTTCCCGCTCCGGACTTTACAAAATTGCAGAATGAGGTGCGTGTGTGTGTGTGTTTTTTTTTTTGGGGGGGGGGGGGGGGTTTTCCAAACGCATGATGGACTAAAGAAAAGAACATTGTGTTATTTTCTTGATAAAAACCGGAATAATTTGTATTACATAATCCGGAAAGGAAAAATCCACTGTCTTTGAATCACGAGATCTTTATTGTTAATAAATAATGATTTTTGTGTGTTGACTCTGGGCAAATTTTTGTCTGCGATACTTGTGAGGACCTGCCCAATTTTCTTGGTGTTCTTGGAATGGCATGGATAAAGTTCGGTGGAATAGTTTTCATGCTTTTCTGGTCTCAGTAGATTGCATTTTCTTTGTGAGATTCCACAGATTCATCTAATTTGATTCGAGGTGCCTTATATAGTGATGTGTGTAACCATTTGTTTCGATAACTTCAACTGACGGAATGGTGGTGCATATTATATTCCATAGCTAAGTACTCCTCATGGAGACTGCTGCTATGATGGGGAAAGCATGAAGCATGCAAACTCAATAAACATGGCTTATGGGCGAAGATTATTGAAACCCAAGATATCTGAAGAAGGGAAACTAGAAAGGGTGAAAGACTAGGTGTGAGGAATCGAAATCAAGATCTTTGGCTGTTATACCATGTTATAGTTTTGTGCACAACCGACTTACTGCAAAAGCTTAAGCTGTTTGAATATAGTTCATATCATGTTATGTAACTGAATTGTGCCGACGACATGAGATACTATATGTGTAACGTAGGTCACACCATGAGAAGCTAGAGTTCTTCAATCGTGAGTTTATCTGTAAGCAGCAACTCGAGCGGCCTTTTTTATTACTCTTAAGTGTCTTAGGCCATTTAAATTAAAATCATGGGAGTAGAGCTTTTAATCTTTTTTTCCCTTATGGCATGTGACTAACGCATTTTGTGTATGTTAGGCATGGAGCAATTTATGTGACTATGTACAACTTCGGATCTCCTAGAGTTGGTAACAGGAGATTTGCAGAACTCTATAATGAGGTGAGAGAAATATGTGCCCCGTAGCCCTGTCATCTGTACTCAGATCCTTGAGAAAACTAAGTGATGGCTACCGCTTCCTGATTCCTTTATGCAATCTTTTCTCTGTGTGCAAATATAAACAGGCCCATGCATATTTGCATAGTGGCATGGAAGTTTGTTGGAAATTGGTGATCCATTTTCAACAAAATCTAGAAACTACTAGCTTAATGGAGAATAAAGTTGAAGACTCTCGTACGTTGGAGAAGGTCCAAGTCGGCAGCAACAATTTGCTTCATGCAAAAGAAAAGTAAATGAAAGTCCATTATGCATGAAGTCTGAACGTAAACCGCCGAAGAAGAAAATTCTTGAACAAGCCACAAGATGATCAAGAGGAGGGGCACACAATAAAATAATATTATAGTAGCTTTACGTGCATGAGAAACTTGTGCATGGGAAATCTTGAAGAAAGTCAACAATGGCTGCTTCACCGTGAAGAAAGAATGATCTAGAGTACGTGGGCAGCAAGAATAGAAAATTAGAGAAAAATGGAGGAGAGACCAGAAGAATCGGGAGAAGCCGCATGGACGAAGAAGCAAGCTGAAATTTTATATTATTTTATTGTACTCAAGTCGGTAGATTAAGGCGGTGACTCGCCTATAAATAGGCTTGAATGTTGTTCATTTGTGTGGGTGTGAGGGGAAACCCTCCACCGAGAGTGTGAGAGGTCCATCTTGTGTAGGAAAATCTTTTATCATGACTATTTCCATCAACTATCATAATAAAGTTTTTTCATATTCCCTTGCCATATTTCATACACTTGCACACACACACGCTTCCGCAAAATTTAACATGGTATCAGAGCCAGGTTGCACCCAGGTTCGTAACTGAGCCAGGTGTCAAGGATCGTGAAGTCAGAGATAGGCACATCGGATGGTTATGGGCGTTTGTCCTCACCATCCTCAACTAAAAAGGCCAGAGTCCGAGCGAGAGCCAAGAGAGCCAGAGCCGGAGCCAAAGCCAGAATAAAAGGCCAGAGCCCGAGCGAGAGCCAAGAGAGCCAGAGCCGGAGCCAGAGCCAAAACCAAAGCCGGAGCCAGAGCCAGAGCCTACGAGAGCCAGAGCCAGAGCCCGAGCTAACGACTACAACTAAGAGCATTTTGATGGCCCAAGACATATGGGACATCGTCGACAAAAAGACATGCACATCAAAGGCAAGTGCAAGTGGTTCGACAAGAGAATGCAAGGAATCATGGAACGAAGACGACATAAAAGGCATGAAACAAACTACAAAGATAATTTCAAGGTACGTTGAGGATTTTTGATACAATGTCTAGATTATCCCGAAAATGGATAAAGGGGGAGTGTTGGAAATTGGTGATCCATTTTCAACAAAATCTAGAAACTACTAGCTTAATGGAGAATAAAGTTGAAGACTCTCGTACGTTGGAGAAGGTCCAAGTCGGCAGCAACAATTTGCTTCATGCAAAAGAAAAGTAAATGAAAGTCCATTATGCATGAAGTCTGAACGTAAACCGCCGAAGAAGAAAATTCTTGAACAAGCCACAAGATGATCAAGAGGAGGGGCACACAATAAAATAATATTATAGTAGCTTTACGTGCATGAGAAACTTGTGCATGGGAAATCTTGAAGAAAGTCAACAATGGCTGCTTCACCGTGAAGAAAGAATGATCTAGAGTACGTGGGCAGCAAGAATAGAAAATTAGAGAAAAATGGAGGAGAGACCAGAAGAATCGGGAGAAGCCGCATGGACGAAGAAGCAAGCTGAAATTTTATATTATTTTATTGTACTCAAGTCGGTAGATTAAGGCGGTGACTCGCCTATAAATAGGCTTGAATGTTGTTCATTTGTGTGGGTGTGAGGGGAAACCCTCCACCGAGAGTGTGAGAGGTCCATCTTGTGTAGGAAAATCTTCTATCATGACTATTTTCATCAACTATCATAATAAAGTTTTTTCATATTCCCTTGCCATATTTCATACACTTGCACACACACACGCTTCCGCAAAATTTAACAAAGTTGCTGCTCTGCCTTTATTGTCAATATTGTTAGGATTGACTGCCATGAAACATGCCAAAACGCATTCAGTCCTCTCGCAAGGGTGGGATGGACTCAAGGGTCATTTGCCGGGTTTGAAACCCGGTATAAGCCAACAAAAAAATAAAGACAATGAGGTTTCGTGAAACATATTACTCTTCGATGAACAACCTCGGCATCCATCCTGTATTAACAGCAACTTTCTTAAGATTTCTTCACATGCCAAAATGCTGGTACAATTATACCTATTTTCATCAGCAACGATTGTCATAAAATGAAGTTCTTCTGTTCTTTACTCATGCCTTTCATCATTATAAATCTTCTCAAGAATTCTCTGTGGATTACTACACTCTTGTTTATTCCTGAAAGGTACTTATTTTTCCAAGTTGAGAGGATCATTCTGACTCCCTATTGCAGTAACTTATTTTAGTGATGCAACTCACTAAGGAGGGCTTTCTTGTTCATTTAAGTGACTTCTTTTCTAGATGTTGTGGTCACACTCCAATGTCTCCTCCAACTGAGCTTCTGCTATGATTGCTGCTATCTCTTTAAAAATTTGGCATCTTATAATTCTATAGATTCATGTCAGCAGACTTTAGGTGGCCTAAGCATGATCTCCCCCTTATTAGTGGAAAATCTTTTGATGCATTTTTCTAGTACCGCACGTAGTATGTGTGATGCAATTGTCTGTTGCTTTGCAGAAAGTGAAGGACAGCTGGAGAGTTGTGAATCACAGGGATATCATACCGTCAATTCCACGCCTGATGGGTTATTGCCACGTGGCCCAACCCATCTATCTAGCAGCAGGAGATGTTAAGGATGCCTTGGTATCTATATAGCTTTAACCTTCTTACCCAGAATGAGTGAACAAATTTCATCTATTTAAGCTCTTCAACCCATTCCCTTGAGGAATATGTTGGTGCAGTTATTCCACTCAGAACTCTGTTGCATGGTGAAATACTCTGGATTAATAATAACTAGCTGATGGTTTCAAGTGTTCGAGTCTGTTACTTGTGGACTTATCAAGGGAAGCATCAGTAGGAAATTGGATCATGACTCGTATTACTTTTCTGTTGCTAATATGAGAAAGCAGTAGTTTTACTTGTACAGATCTTCCCAGATCAACTACTTATACACTTGGTTGATGTTGTTCAGGTAAATGTGTAGTCCTTGGCTGATGGTTACCAAGGTGACTTTGTTGGTGAAGCCACGCCAGATGTTTTAATTAGTGAATTTGTAAGTTCACTTTTCTTCCTTGGTGACTGAAAGTTCCTTAAATAGACAAATCGATATTTCCATACACTTAATACCAGAACATTCTTATATATCTCATTTTAGACTACCTTACTGTTGTTCTGCTGAAATGTGCTTGGTGAAGTCACACAGACATGCATGCAAAATTGTAGCAGTCTTGATGAACTTTGCCAATATATATGTCTGCTTATTGTCTGGTTTGTCAGTTTTTTGATTTTTGATTTAGATGTCTGCATTAAACTACCTTGGACAGAACAGCTCGTGTCAGGGATTGCGAGGTCAGGGATGAAAGAATTCATCGGTTTCTACTCTGGTTATTTGGTGGCTGAGAAAGTCCTTTTGACTACTAAGCACAATGATGATGAGCAGTACATCTGGGAGTCCCAGGCTGGTCGTTCCTTCACCGTTACGAGAGATGTGAGTGGGGAGGAACTCGGCAGAGGGACCAAGATTACCCTCTTCCTTAAGGAGGACCAGGTGAGTTCATTTACGGTTGCTTTTATGAATTGGTGGAGAAGATTTGCATTGGTTTTGGATGATACGTGATGCTAACAGCGTCACGTCTCTGTTTTCCTCAGCTGGAGTACCTGGAAGAAAGAAGGATTAAGAACCTTGTGAAGAAGCACTCCGAGTTCATTAGCTACCCCATCTATCTATGGACTGAGAAGACAACCGAGAAAGAGATCAGTGATGATGAGGACGATGAGCCCAAGAAGGAAGAGTAAGGAGATGTTGAGGACGTCAATGAGGAGAATGAAGAAAAGAAGTCCAAGAAGAAGAAGATTAAGGATGTTTCTCATGAGTGGCAGCTCATCAACAAACTGAAACCCATCTGGCTATGAAAGGCAGAGGAGATCACCAAGGAGGAGTATGCTTCCTTCTACAAGAGCTTGACCAATGATTGGGAAGACCATCTTGCCGTGAATCACTTCTCTGTTGAGGGGCAGCTTGAATTGAAGGCTATTTTGTTCGTCCCAAAACGTGCTCCGTTCGACCTCTTCGATACTCGCAAGAAGATGAACAACATCAAGCTCTATGTTAGGAGGGTTCAAGGAGCTCATTCCAGAGTATCTTGGATTCGTGAAAGGAGTTGTCGATTCCGATGACTTGTCCCTCAACATTTATCGTGAGATACTGCAATAGAAGAAGATTGTGAAGGTCATAAGGAAAAATCTTGTCAAGAAGTGCATTGAGATGTTCAATGAGATTGCAGAGGAGGACTTAAAAATCTATTTGATGGTTGAAAGTGTTTACTTATTTAGTCAATTGATGATACTATTTTGTATTTTAATAAATTAATTTTATAAAATGTATCGTAAATATTTATTTGTATTTGTCAATGATTATGGAGTTTCATATAACAACGTCCACCAATACTTATTTATCATTAGAAAGTTTTCATACCGATGTCTACTTAAACAATGCTTATGAGTAGCACCAAGATGTGAATTAGTAGTGAAGGTGCGGGGCATGAAAAGATGAGTGGACATTTTTTCCACATTCATATCATATTTGGATCTAATTCTTATATTTAGTAGTGAACTCAAGTGCCAAAGAAGTAGGACATCACAGATTTATTGATCATTCTCCGCAATTTAGTCGTTGATTACTTGATAGTATGATGTCGTAATGATGGACAAATGTCGCATTGAATCATAATTGGGCTTAGAATTTAAGCTTTGACGTACGCTCCTAAGTCAAAATGAAGAATGTTAGATTTGAATGTTGAAAAGAATATATTAGTACACGATTATAATGCACACATAAATGCTTGATAGCAAGAGTATTGGCCCTACAGGAGAAGACAACGTTCATAACCCATAATGGATCATCAATCAGAGTAGCTGCAAAACCTCCATAGACATTGTACATATCCATGACATTTCTTATTTTATCAGTCCTAAGTGCAGGTAGTACTTTCTTGTAGTGCTTTGCCCGCACCTTCCACTTACTATCATCGTGCTTGAAAGCACTCGCGCTTCTTCCTTGTATTTCTGACATGCGCTCAGGTGTGAAGTGCAGTCGCTCAGGCCATTTGGGGATGGATTTGAGACTGATATTCTTGAGCTTTGGATCCGGAACAACCACGCAAGGATGGAGCGGAGTATACCAAGCAAAGTCCAGCTCAAGACCTATTAGCTGCCTTTTTGCTAAACTTGTAAATAGCACAAGCACTATATTATATGACGGTTCCTCTAGGCTATTTATGTTGCGACTGTGCATTATCTGTGCTTTCACAGGGGCCTCCCGATTCATTCATCCCAATATGTTGAAAAGAGTTTGATGACCCATGTACAAGAAAATGACAAATATATTAATATTTATCTAAATAATATGCTTAGATAAATGTCTTAAATAATCCCATATCAATGAAAAGTAAATTGTACCTGACTTAGAATTGTTCCATGAGATCTATTATTGTACTCCAACATCTATCCAAAAATAAGCTACTAATAGTAAATATTACAATTGTAACAAAAAGTTGAAATAATACTAACAAATAAAATGATTCATAATAAATACTTGAGTAGTGAACGGAGAAAATCCATTGAAATTGCTTGGCGGCATGATATATGATGATTGCATCTACATTAAAAAAAAAAAATTGACCCATTTACCATAATGCAATTAAATTATCATAATTATTGTAACTTTTGAGAAAGTGTTTTCTACCATTATAAAGAGGCATAGTAACTTGAAAAATATACAAATTGATTGATCACCAATTAAACTCTATACATAGCTATTCAATACCTGATTAGGAAATTGGCAAAATCCATTTCTAATCCCCGATGGCATGATGTATGGTGGTTGCTGCATCTATACAAATTTTTTTACCAAATTAGCAAATTGTAAATAAAAATGGAAAGCTAAGAACAACATACCTGATTATGAAAATTCATGGTTGAACCACCAATGTTGCTAGGATAAAGGATACTTTGAAACTGATTTTGATTACCTAAATAATTTGGAAAATGAGTTTCATTACGTGTTGCTTGAACAACCAACTCTACATTAGAAAGCAACAAAATGTTAGTTAGCATCATGCAAAATAAACAGAAAATTTAACTTATCATATTAACCAAAATAATGTTACCTCGATTGTCTATTTGCATTGGGGGCATTCCTTTGATAGATTTTTTCTTCTTTTTCTCAGTTGAACTTTTTAGTCTTCCATAACTGATTCCCTTTCCTTTCCTTCGATGGGGGTCTAATATCAAGATATCGCACAAAGAAGCCTCATTATCACCATCATCACTAGCGTCATCAGCCACGGGCATACTTGCATTGTATGATGAAATATCAGCATTCGCTCTTTGCATATGCTCCTTCACTATCTGCATAGTGTTTACATCTTTGGCTCCCAAACTCATCAGCTTAAAAGATTCTTGCATTAATGTGCAAAATCGATTAAATGTAGACGGACCAGGTGGCAAAGATTCATTATTCACAATCCCTTCTTTCGCACCCTTGGTCCATCTTTTCAAAATATAGGGAGATGGAATGCTCTTAACTATCGATTTATTCTGATTCAACACGTACAATGCATGGCGACACAACCACCCTTTTGACTCAAATAATTTGCATTCACAAGAAATTGATAACTCCACAGGGTTAAATCTGACAATATATTCATGTCGACACCTTATGATATATGAATAAACCGATCCATCAAATGTAGTACCTGAAACATCTACAGAGAGACATTCCATTAATTCTTCAGAAAACTTCTCAAAAATAGTATGGGTATAGACTGCAGCAGCATGTTCCAGGAGCTCATTAGACGAAACCTGCAATTTGAGCTTCCCACGAGACTTGTAATCATCTTGAATTTCAATTTCTCTCATGTGCTTCAGTTGCTCTTCATAATAGTAGACAAATTTTATAAGGGATGACGTCTTCTTGAAAATTGCTGGAAGACATTGTTAGTGCTCTCACTTCTTTGACTTGACCTTATACCACATGAAAAAACATCACGACCAAAAGCTGAACTCCATTTATGTCTAAGGCCGTATAATCTCGAAGCCAATTGTTGTTCTGAGTATCCCACTCCTTTTCCATTTCCATCCAAATATATTCAAATTCGTCTTCCGATTTGCATCTATACATAAGCCTAAAAAAATACTTATCTCTAAAATTCGGCTTATGGTAAAGCTGTGGAATGTTTTTAATGGCATTTTGTATGATGTGCCAAGTGCATAAACGATGCTGTGAATTCGGAAAAACCACTCTAATGGCTTTTGCCATGGCTTGATCTTGATCGGTGAATATGGTTTTAGGAGCCTTATCTCCCATAGACTCCAAAAACACATTAAATAACCAAATGAATGATTCCGCCGTCTCATCCAACAAAAATGCACAACCAAACACAGTATTTTTCCAATGGTGATTAACCCCAACAAAAGGTGCACAAATCAAACTATATCTATTAGTTCGATACGTGGAATCAAACACTAGCACATCACCAAAACAATCGTAATCGAATTTGGACAAACTATCTCTCCAAAATAAATTTGTCATTCTACCTTGTTGATCTACTTGTACAGCGTAGAAAAACATTGGGTTTTCCATTTGCATGCGATGGAAATGATTCAAAAGTTGTTGACAATCTCCCCTTCCATAATCTTATTGCTTTCTGTTTGTAAAAAATTTTGACAATCACGTAGAATGAAACCCAAATTTTTACTTCCACCTGCTTCATTTGCTAAGAACTTATATGCCATAGTCCCAGCAATGCCTGCTTTCATCATGCCACTTAAAACACCTTTGCAAGTATCGGATATCATCCTTCCACATCTAATCATATGCTTTGATCTTCCGGTACAAATGCATGATTATGCTCAGAAACATACTCTATAACCTCATAAACACCATTATCAACCTTAAATTTGATATGAGCAGGACACCCACATCTAACTTCAGCCCTCTCAAATTTCTTTTCTTGATCGAGATGAGGTGATAGAATGGCCCTCACAATTGTACAAAAATGTTCGTCGAGTTATTTCTCCTTTCCTATTTTTAACCGTATGACCCTTCCTCACTCCAAATCCTTTTCCAATTGCATAAGCCACATACTTATAATATGCTTCATCTTCATTAGAAAAAACCATCCCGATGGCAAACTCAAAATCATTTTCCATATCACGTACTACGTGTGCAAGATGAGAAGTTTCATGCTACAACGAAATGAACAATAAATAATCAATAAAAAAATAACATCAAAATAAAACAAAATATATTTCACATTGTATGACAATATATTTCACAATTGTATAAGTAAAGAATTACCTCTGATTCAGCCATTCGATAACTTTACACGTGCAAATTAATTGAGGTGATGTCTTCAAAATAGAAATAAATCTTCAAGAGTTCCCTTCTAATAAAATACAAAACAAACCAAAAGAGCAACAGCGTTGATGTAGAAGTCAATTAGCGTCGTTCTCATCCACCTGCAAATCGATAGCACCATTCAATACATTCACAGGACAAACTAATATGCTTACATGTTAAAAAACTGACTCGGATGCAAATGAAAGTAGGCCACCCTCATATTTATTTAAAAAAAAATAAGAGTCCAGTCTTGGCATGGGACTTGCCTAAATTGCATGATCTCATTATTGAAGAATAAAAGTACCAAAAGAAAAGCATAGAAACCTCCATACTTAAAACATCAATCTAATATCCCAAGGGTGTTCATTAGTGCAACATTTTACCTTGCTGATATACTAACATCTACCTCAATAGTATATCCATCACTTATCAGCATCAAGCTATAAAATGGGAACTAGCATGACTGGTATGACTAACTTGGTCAAACCAAGTTATCTTGACGGAAGAAAACAAGCCTCGTTGAAGCGAGCTGTTGGATATGGGAATTTATTCTCACCTTTCTTAACTAAGCAACACAAAACTAATCAAATATGAGATACCATTGTTACCTTAGCGGAGAGACAAGATAACCAAGTCTTCCTAATATTATTTCCTTGGAAGTCGAGAAAGACAAAATGCTGACCGCAAGAAAAGACTCCAACCGAGATAATGTACAATCGCAATTAATTTTCCTTTTATTCCACAACTTGAGACAAAAGCAGCAAAACTCAGAGAGGATGAAGGTACCAATATTCCTTGCAATTATGCTCAAGCAGATTAGTCTCAACGAACAATGATTAGATAAACAAAGTAGCTTTTCCACCAAAAGCATCCATGCGCGAGCTCCCTACAAAGTTACAGCTGCCATCAGAAACAGAATCCAGAGATTTGCAATTAATGTATTTCTAATCCTTTCAGCTTAAGAATCAATCCGATGGAAGAGATGCTCTACAATTGCTGAGAAAGACACCATCTAAAAGCATCCACGATGAAGAATACAAATCAGAATACCTAATTATTTAAAGGGTGAAGATGATGCTTCAAATAAGTGACCACATAATAAAATTAGCGGGGCACGCATCAATTTGTAAACCCAATAATTCATACACTAAGTTGACATTTTTTCAATGAATCAGAATTGATCAAAAAATTTAAGGAACTAAACTAGATAATGCTGTGTAAAATCTTTAACAACGATGTTGTCTTATAGGTCAAGAAAGGACATCATTAAATAATACAACCAGGGTACTTCTTCATCATCACATCTAATTTCAGGTTCATTTTCTTAGCGTCACTTACGTGAGCCAAGGGATACATTTATCCCTACTTGGCAAAAGTTGGAAAAGGTAAAAAGAATAGGCTCAACGGCTGTCTCTGTTCATCTATATTAGTTTGTCTAATAGATTCCATGAAAAATGAAATTTCCACTCAAAGCTTTGTATTCTTTAAATACAGCAGAATGAGGACAGTTGATTTCTTCCATTCCCACGACCATTCTCCATAAGCGCTCAGTGCTAAGAATACTTACATACAGACTTGATCAAATGGAGCAACTCAAATGATGCATCCAAAAATAATGTAACTTCGCTAAAACATTTTCCAGGAAGAAATAAAGATATTATGAGTTTGAATCAACATGGTCGATTGTCACTGAAGCATCATGCCCCTAAAGTGCATCATAAAAGAAAATTGAGCGAATTCTTTTATGGACTATATCCTTTCGGTAGCAGTGTAAAGTACTATATCAAAGAGAGAACATTCATGGACCACCGGTATGATAGAGGCAGGACAAGCGGTAGAGATAAGATCAGATTAAAATTGATAAGAATAACGCTTTACTATACAACATACCTCTCCGCATGAACCGGTGGATGCAATAGCAACGTCCTTAAGACTTGCTATACTCCGGACATCTCCAGTGAAATTTTCTAAGCCAGAAGTGTCACACCTCCGTAGACATAGAAGGGCATTTTCACATGCCTGATTGGTAAGGAGAGAGAAAAAGCAAAATCATAGTGAAGACTGCATGCTATAATTTCGGAAGCATCGAAAGCAAAATGGTCCACATCCATATATTTAAAGCGGAAAGTCCGCAAAAACACTGGACTGTAAACAAATGAAAGACTGGCATGACAAAAGTAAGGAAACTGCTACCGACTGTGCATTATCGAGTATAATAAACATTAAAGAGCTACAGTACATAGTCCTGCGTTCTTGTTGACTGTCCTAGTTTGGATTGTCAATGCATAGCAAAAAATGTCTTAGACTCCTAAACTCTACCAAAAAACTTCTCCACCACCATTGCAGCCCCTTTTATCAGCCTCAAATGCCTGCCGCCCCCAGTGATACTATTGGTCCATTCAATTTAACCATAACTTTTAATCATTGAAGATCACAACATGTGTCAAATACTTAAAAGTATAAGCGCAATCAAATGCATGCCAGCATTTTGCAGGCTGGACAAATATCGAGGCGAAAAGTAAATATAATAGTTATCTTTAGTATGAAAGATGTCACTCACTTTGCTAATTGATGGATGAAAGCTCAAGAGCATGGAGAGTAGCTAGAGCACCACCTAAACTATGACCGATAACATAAACATGCCACTTGTACCGTGGCTCACGAGCCATCGTCCCCGCAAGAAAACATTTCACCATCAAGTTATCACAAGACAATCGGCTCTTGGTGATAGCACAGCATGGTAGCCATTTAGTAATGGAGAAAAACTTGTTTGAATGCATGGCCTTGGTATATGACAAAATGAAAGAAACCCTAGCAGTTAAGTTCACACTGAAGTAAGATATTGCCCGGAGGGCAAACAAAGCGTTGAAGAATATCGTCTACATTGAGACACATATGGTTAGTACACGAGTGTTGGGAATTCTAAATAAGGTAGTCAAGGATTTGGGTATTAAGTAGATTGTCTCCCTAGGCTTGGCAAGTGAAGCATCAATATACTTATAAACATAAAGTCAAAGGTATTTTGTGTTCTCTCCTTTTGTATCTTCAACAATCCCTAAATACTAAACATGGAATCGAGATCCACCAAGAGAGAGAAAACCAACAAATATGGGACTTCGTTTTTAACTCTCACTCGCTAACACAGCTTCCTTATTGAGTTCTTTGTCATCTCTCATGGGTAGCGACCATGAACAAATGCTACTCATATCGTCTCCCTTGGGGCCAGCACCTCCGTGCATCAAGCCCTCGACTCTTCATCCAATGCTACGTCTCGCCCACCTATCTCGCACCTTGACATAGCTTCAAGGAGTCCCTCCTTTGTTGTCCACTTGCTGTTTTCCAGCTCTCAATATCCCGACTATACCCCCTCTGCGGGGATTCAACTCACACCGGCCCGGGTGAGTCCCAATCCACATGAATTTATTCCGGGCTCCTTGGTGTCACTCACAACTTCGGGACCACTAATCCTCGAGGTTTTGTGACTCCGAGACCCACAAAACTTACCGCAAAGAGCACAATGCAGCTCATGCAAGATACACCTCAACTCCATCACACAGCGATGCTCAAGGAGAATATCAACCAAGTTCATGGGGTCAACGCCTACAACTCTCCGAATTCTTTGGTGGTTTTTTAAGAGTGTCGCGACCTCTTTTTTACTCGGCGCCCGCAATCGGGTACGAGCACCTAAGGAGGCTAATGGCTCGGCTGAATTTATTAAGCCCGGACTCTCCCAAGTCCACCAATTCACGACTTTAATAGTTTGAGTTTTTAACCTATAAACCAATTTTTAAAATGGAGTCGCCACTAATCGATTTGGAGTGGGTCGATTAGAAACCCAAGCGAAGTATCGGGAGAAATACTCGCTCTGCGCAACCGAGAGAAATTAGGATCGGGGACTTGATTACACTAGTTAATCACTAATGCCCTTTCGGTACCTAATCTTGTTTAAACCCTAAGGCTTTTTGGATGTTTGAGAGATTTTCCATGCATTTTTTGGAGGAAAAACATTTTTTTGAGTCATTTTTCTAATTTTTTGGACACAAAAGGGATTTTTGGGGTTTTTTTGGTGAAATACAAGTCTTTTTGGCTTTTTCTGAATTTTTTGGCTTTTTTATGAAATTTTGATTTTTTTTTTTGGATTTTTGGCATTTTTTGGAAAATATGAAATATTTTTGATTTTTTTTTTTCGGAAAATAAAATGTTTTTTTATATTTTTTGATTTTCTGGAAATTAAAACATTTTTTAATATTTTTTGAAAATAAAATATTTTTTGATTTTTTTTTAAAAATAAAATACTTATTATTTTATATCAAAATAAAACCGGCCGGGTCGGATCCGTGGGTTGGGTCCGACCCGGTCGAAACCCAACGGAGACGGCCCGCAACGCGGGCCCGACTCGGATTTTTCAAAATTTTTTTTTTTTTTTTATTTCGTCAAAACGACGCCGTGACCGGGCGTTTGGGGACGCCCGGCCCGGCCCGACGACCCGGTTCCACGACCCGCTCTACAACCCGGTTCCTTCGGAACCCTACCCGACCCGACTCCGACGCATGACCCGACTCGCAGCCGCCCCCCCGGATCGCAAACCCTACCCGATTTTCCGGGTCCGGGTCCGCTTCGCGACCCGGAAAATCGCAAACCCTGGGGTTTGCGAATCCGCGGCGCCGGAGAGGAGACCGGCGGCGATGATGGCCACGGCGGTGACGGCGACGACGATGGGAACCACGATGACGGCGACGCCGACGGAATGGGGGTGCGATGGGCGGCAAGGACGACGGCGACGGCTTTTACCTTTTCTTGAACGGGGGCGATGACGGCGACGGCAGGAATTGATCTACGACGGTGGCGGCCACGGCGAGGGCCGACTGCTGGCGGTGATCGTGGCGGACAACGACAGCGTCAGCGAGGCTTGGGCTCAGTCGATTTGATCGAGGCTCTCTCCCTCGGGCTCAGGCTCGCTCTTTGAGCTTCGGAGGAGAGACAGTTCGAGGAGGACAACAGCGGCAGATGGCGTCGGGATCTCAGTCGGGGCGAACGGAGGCAGTATAGCGTCCGACGGCAATAGTAGCAAGAAAACTCCAGATCTGAGGCGCCACAGATCTCGGCCAGACCTTCCACGGCCTTGATTTCTCCTCACTCAGGCCAAATCCGAGCCTCCACCGGCCGGATCTGACCTTCTCGAAGCCACTCGCCGCCGGCCTTCCCCGAAGTCTCTCGGTGGAAGGTGGCTGAGCTCGCGACTCGAGCTCCCTCTTGCGCTCGCCCTTCAACCCTTCCCGATGTCTCTCAGTGAAGGATCTCCGAGCTTGCCACACCTTCCGACGATGCTTGCGGCCACCTATTTATAGGCGAAGGAACTCCGGTCGACGGAGGGGTTCGGTTGCCGGCCTCCGGCTTACCCACCGGTTCGCTCGGCCGAACCGGTGTCCCATCAAGCTTTCCGGCGAAGCTCGCTCGGCATTAATGGCGCCCGATCTTATCCCCTCCGGCCGACGTCGCCCTACACTCCTCGGCCATAGGCCGTCCTTTGCGCGCGTCGCCGGCCACCGTGCGTGAGATGCAAGCGGCGAGGAAGAAGAAGATAGGAGGAAGAAGAAGAGAGAAAAGGGACCGGGCCAAGGGTGAAGGAAAATGGGCCACATGGGCCACGCGGAGGGGGAAGAGGAAGGGAAAAGAAAAGAGGGCTGGGCTTTTGCTCTCTTTTTTTTTTTTTTTTTTTTATCTTATTTATCCGAAATAAAATAAAAACATAATAAAATAAAATTATCCTAATTAAAATTGAGGTGTCAACAGCTGCCCCTCTTTGAAGGTGAGCTCGTAGAGGTTGCATTCAAAGACAGCCGATGCCTCAATTTTATCTATACATGCGTAGCATCATATTTTATTTGAGATCTATTATTCTATGTAGGAAAAGAGCAATATAACTTTACATATACTAAGACAGATAAGAAGATACGTAGTTACTTACCGGGAGTGAGTGAGATAGGGTGTGAATCCCAAGTTTTGGCAAGTATCAAGGCGTCATCTTACCCGGTGATATGAAGAGGTTGCTTTTCCAGGGTTCGAACCATTCTTCGGTCACCTGTTAAAACAATCAATGATTTATCTAGGACCCGAACCTTTCTTCGGTCGCCTTGACGGGAGATTGCTCCTTCGGGACCCGAACCATTCTTCGGTCGCTGTTGGAGTAATCGTGGTTTGTCTCGGACCGAACCATTCTTCGGTCGCCGTGACGGGAAGTTGCTTCTCCAGGACCTGAACCATTCTTCGGTCGCCTGTTAAAACAATCCATGATTTGTCTAGGACCCGAACCTTTCTTCGGTCACCTTGACGGGAGATGCGTCGACCTTTCTCAGGGCATCTATTTGTTGGGGGTGTTTGACTTCTGTCGAAGACACCAGTTGGTACCCGACCTTTCTCGGGAGATGCGCCGACCTTTCTCAGGGCATCGATTTGTGGGTGCCTGATTTGTATCGAGGACACCAGTTGGTACCCGACCTTTCTCGGGAGATGCGCCGACCTTTCTCAGGGCATCGATTTGTGGGTGCGATTTCGTTGAAGACACCGGTTGGAACCCGACCTTTTCGGGAGGATGCGCCGACCTTTCTCGGGGCATCGATTTGTGGGAGATGCCGGATGATCACAAGCATCGGAGGGGTACCTGGACAATCACGGTACAAACTCTTTGGGGATACGGATGATCACAAGTATCGAAGGGTACACGGATGATCACGGTACAAACTCTTTGGGGATACCGGATATTTGTGAAGGTGTCCCACCTCTTGGTAATGGGAATGTCGAGGACGTACACGAGATATTCGTGAAGGTCTCTCATCTCCGGCAAATGGGAATATCGAGGGTGTACACGAGATATTCGTGAAGGTCTCTCACCTCACGGTAATTGGGAATATCGAGGACGTACCTTGGATATTCATGAAGGTCTCTCATCTCCTGGTAAATGGGAATTTGAATGTAGCACGAGGCTTACCTAGATGGCCGTAGGTACTTAAAAGGGTGGAACATCCGGATAGCCACGGGCGTACAAAGTCTTGGGATACTTGGATGAACACAAGTATTTAATGATACAACCCGGGGACCACTTAGGTAGGTTCAAGTGTAAGAAAGCGTACCTAGGTAGGCGCAGGCACACAAAGCAGTGGAATGCTTGAACAGCTGCTATTATTTGGGGACAACTCGGGCAAGTTGAGTGTCACGAAAAGGAAGTACCTAGACAATAGTGGGTACTTGACGATATGGGGATACCTGGACAGCAGTAGGTATTCCAAGAGATACTTGGTCAGTCACAAGTATCAATACTCTGGGGACAATTCGGACAGGTCGAGTGTCAGAAAAAGGGAGTATCCGAACGGTGACCAGTACTCAAGAGACAACATGGATACCTAGACAATTGCAAGCACCCAAACTTAAGGGACGACTCGAATAGGTTGAGTGACAAGAAGAGAGTACCTGGACAGCAATAGGTACCTTAAGACAAATGGGGATAGAAATATGCTTACCTGGCAATATCTCTGATCTCTAAGAGTATGTTTACTATTTGCACAGTATGCACACATGATTGTATATGCTGTAAATTCATGAGTTCAAATGAGATTCATGCATGATAATTTTGTCAGTTTTGCATCTTTTGATTTCCATTGGGGAAGATTTTGAAAGACAACTTTCATTTAGAATGTAGATGTCTTGAGCATGCCAGATGAGGGATTTTCAGTCTGAAAGGACTTTTCGCTCACTCTCATGGAAAAGGCTATCCTGACCATTAATGCAGGATTTATAAGGACCACACTATCTCACTGTCATCATGTCAGCAGGGGTCCGAGTATTCTCGCAAACAGTACGACTTTACCAATGTGAGAGGTCTTTGTTGAAACTGTGATGAAGTCTTGGTCAGCGGCTCATCAAATGGGACTGTCGAGGTCAAGGCTCATGAACAAAGTGCCGCACGATCATCTCCAGGTTTGCAAGTCAAGAGTCCTGCAAAAAGAGATAAAATAGTCTTGCTCGTACTTCTTCGAGCGATGCTTATGCACATATGAAATCCTACGTTAATTGAAGTGCCCCTAGTCTGAAGAGACTTTTACAATGGGATGCAATGTTGGCTTGACTCATGTGTAAAAGGGCGAGAGCTGGTGATTGCCTTGGCATTTGTCACCGGTCTTTCTTCTCACTGTCAGATGGAGGCTCTATCAATTGAACCACAACAACAACTTTAGCTGTATTTTTGACTGGGGGCATTGGCCTTGCTTTTACCAGGCACACTGCTTTTTCATGCCCTTATTTTTATTCCAGTTCTTCAAATATGGGCATTGACCTTGCTTTTATCAGGTACACTGCTTTTTTATGCCCCTGCTTTTTCATTCTTGTCGTTAAAGGAACTAGCCTAGGCAAGTTCAATCACGACACTGTTGTTAGACTCTTGAGTCTTCGTCTTGACTAGCGCTCCAAGCTATCTTTGTTCAAATGGTAGTAACTTTTGTTTTGTCTCGATGTGAGGGTAAGATTACAGACTCACTTGAGTTGTACAATGAATACAAGTGCGTAGAGAAAGAATTGCTCTTCGTCATTCTAAGGCACTTAAATTAACGTGAGTGTTCATATGTAATAAAGACACCCAAAGATTGATGCAAGTGCGAGCAAGAAAATTTTTATCTCTCTTCTCACCTTGTAATGCTGCTTCGCTTCTAATCTGCCCCGGTGTAGGGGTTGCTCTTGACGGGGGTAGGACAGAAATTTCACCAGTGTATGGGGCTCAAAGGGGTGAGCAATGAAATACCTCTCACTGTTTTGGTTATCGTACCATTCGCGAGAGAACTCTTTACCCTGCAGCCATGGAATCTTCTGCACTCATCTCACAAGTGTATAGATGGGGGACTGTGTGTAGGATATGGCTTGCCTTTCATCATTCTGACGCACCTCATCCAGCATGCTCAATTTAATCTTGTATTCTTCACTTAGCTGTCTATTTTAATAATCCTCAGTGGAATAAGTGGCTTAGACAGGCAAAATCATTATGCAGAATTCATCTGGAAACGACATGCAACATTTCGAATATGATGGAGTTTGAACTCTTCAAAACAAGTGAATGGTTTTGACTCAAAAAAGGCCCTATTGACAACTTTAGGAGTTAACATAATGGTGTTTCCAAATATGTTAGATTTTGAACATCAAAAGGGTTATTCGCAAATGGGTGTCGATGGTTGTCCCTATTGATTAGGGATATGACACATGAATGATCAGCCAAGGTTGGGAATCTGATCAGGCATCTTCGTTTCTTTTTCCTTGCTTGGATCACTTGGTTTGCCCTGTTTAACCATTTGATTTGGCTCTTGAATTCCAATGCCTCCTGTCAATATGAGTTCGAGAGTGAGTGTTAGAAATGATGCCAAATTACCTTTTCCTCGAATTTATTTGTGCTTGGTTCTTAGGGAAGTTGCGACGGCCTCTTTTACATTTCAATGCTTTTCTTACGTGGAACTTTTCCTTCGTCTTTGATCGGGCAAAGTCATGTACCTCAAGCAATCAAAACTTCCAATTTTCTAATAATAATTACTTCTTGCAAGAGCATGTGTCTGGAACAAGAAGTGAGGCTTCCAAATTCTAAGATTGTTGACTGGGACAGAAGGCTTCTTTTAACCAGACTGGTTCCTAAGTGACGCATCCTTTACACCAAGCTGGGCAAAATTGACAGGGATTACTCTTATGCGCTTGCTTGGGTAATGTTGATTTGTTCAAGTTACGCCATCGAGTTTGCTTCTTGATTTATGACACTTCCTTAAAGACTGGTCATCACCATTCATTTTTCTCCATTGAGTCAAACACACATTTTTCATGATGGTGTAAATACATCACTCATATATAAATGTGCATAAGCATTTTCATTCTGATAGAGAAGTGCTTGGCAATGCCAGACAATAAACATCTTTCAAGGGTAGTACTTTTTTACAGTATCGGAATTAACTGGTTTGGAGAATTCCCGCCCGTCCATTTCAGTCAGAATCAAGGCTCCTCCAGGGAGTATCTTCTTTATTACATAAGGACCCTTATAATTAGGGGCGAACTTGCCTCCGGGCTCTGGAAAGATTGGCAGCGTCTTCCTCAAGACTAGCTCATTTACCTCGAAGTGCTTGGGTCGCACTTTTTGATTGAACGATCGAGCTACCCTTTGTTGGTAACACCGACCATGACGAGAGGGCTTTCGGTCGTTTTTCGTCGATCATATTTAGTTGCTCAAGCCTTTGTTGTGTCCATTCTTCCTTGGACAATCGCTTGGGATAAAATTCGCAAGGAAGGGATTTCTACTTCTACGAGCAAAAGCGCCTCCATGCCGTAAACCAAGGAAAAAGGCGTTGCCCCGGTGGAAGTTCGAATCGAAGTTCGATACGTTGTTAGTGCGAAGGGTAGCCTCTCATGCCGGTCGCGGTAGTTTTCAGCTGTCTTGGATAGGATTCTCTTGATGTTCTTGTTGGCGGCTTCCCACGGCTCCATTCATTTGTGGACGATAAGGGGACGAGTTCAGATGTTGAATTTTGAACTCAGAAAACAATTGATCAATCAACTTGTTGTTTAGGTTTGACCCATTGTCAGTGACAATAGCTTCCGGTACGCCATAACGAGCGATTATGTCACGTCTGATGAATTTCATAACGTTTCGTGCAGTCACGCTCGCATAGGATGTGGCCTCGATCCATTTTGAGAAGTAGTCGATTGCGACCAAAATGAATCGGTGCCCATTTGACGCCTTCGGATTGATTGGGCCAATTATATCAATGCCCCACATTGAAAATGGCCACGGCTCAGATAACTGATGCAATTCAGTTGGAGGGACATTTATCTTGTCCCCGTGAATCTGACAACGATGACAGCTTCGCACATGCTGAGCACAATCACTCTCTAAAGGGAACCAGTAATAACCCAATCTCATTATTTTCTTGGCCAACATATGTCCATTCATGTGAGGGCCACATACTCCCCCATGTATTTCTTGCATTATTTGTGTGGCTTCATTTGCATCCACACACCTTAGCAGGACTGAGTTATATGATCTTTTGTACAAATTTTCACCGCTGACGAAAAACCTCGAAGCCATTTTCATTAGGTATTTTCGATCAGAGGGAGTGCTTTCTTTAGGGAATTCCTGCTTCTGGATGTACCTCATGATGTCATAGTACCAGGGTTTTCCGTCGGGCTCTTCAGTTATAGTCATGCAATGGGCCTGTCTTGTCAGGACTTCAATCTTCAAAGGCTCTACTTCTAACCCTTTCGTTACTTGTAACATAGATGATAGTGTCGCTAGTGCATCAGCAAACTGGTTATGAATTCTAGGTAGGTATTCAAACGAGACGTCCTGGAATTCTCTTACCAATTCTTCCAAGTAGTCGTGATAAGGCACTAGTTTGGCATCTCTTGTCTTCCATTCGCCCACAGTCTGGAGGATAATTAAGGCGGAGTCACCGAACACTTTTAGTTTTGACACTTCCATTCCAATAGCCGCTTGTAGGCCGAGGATGCATGCTTCATATTCGGCTATATTGTTGGTGCATGGAAACATCAATTTTGCAGCCACAGGATAATGTTGCCCATTTGGGGATATCAAGACCGCCCCGGTGCCTGAACCTGACAAATTTACAGCTCCGTCGAAGAACATAGTCCATGTGTCCTCTTCTATTGTTGAAATTCGGTCATCGGGAAATGATCCTCGCGTACTTCTTTAGGACAATCTGCTAACATATCAGCAATCACCCGACCTTTAACCGATTTTTGCGACATCACACGGATGTTGAATTCGAGATCGGATTTGCCATTTGGCCAATTTTCCCACCAAGGCCGGACAACCGAGCAAATACTTGATTGGGTCACTCTCGTTACAAGGAATGTCTCGGTAATGCAAGGTATCTTTGCCGGAGTCTCAGTGCAACACCCATACCAATGCGGCGCATGTTTTTTCTGATTTGGAGTAGTTTTGTTCGACGTGGTAAACTTTTTACTCAAATAGTAAATGGCTCGTTCCTTCCCATCATGGGGTCCTTTACGTGCCAACATTGCACCTAAGGATTCACTTGTTGATGGTAAGGTAGAGGGTCAAAGGGTGTCCGGAGTCGGGGTACTAAAACGGGGGTTTCATCAGTGCCGCTTTAAATTTTCAAACGCCGGTCGGAGTCATCATCCCATTTGATTTGTGCATCTTTCGAGAAGTTTAAAGAAAGGCTTTGCGTTTCGGAAAATTTGGGAAATGAATCGCGCAATGTAATTTAATCTTCCCGGGAGGCTCCAGGACTTCTTTCACGATCGAGGAGGAGGCATTTCAAATATCGCTTTAGTTTTTGACGGGTCCACTTCTATCCCTTTACAGCTCACAATGAATCCAAGTAATTTGCCGAAGTCGCCCGAACACACATTTTTTGGGTTCAAGCGCAACTTGAACCGGCGAAGTCGATCGAATAATTTTTCCAAGGTCTTCACATGGTCTTCTCCATGTCTGGTTTTGGCGATCATGTCATCGACATATACTTCAATTTCTTTATGCATCATGTCATGGAAAAGGGTGACCATGGCACGTTGGTAAGTTGCTCCGGCGTTTTTCGAGGCCAAAAGGCATGACCTTATAGTGAAAAGTTCCCCATGGAGTAATGAATGCCGTCTTTTCCTTGTCTTCCTCCTTCATTTTTATTTGGTTGTATCCACGAGAACCCATCCATGAAAGAGAAAAGTTTGAATCCAGCAAGTACTATCCACAAGAACGTCTATGTGAGGTAGCGGGAAATCATCCTTTGGGCTTGCTTTGTTCAAATCACGGTAGTCGACACAAATCCGGATTCGACCATCTTTCTTCTTTACTGGTACAATGTTTGCCACCCAACTAGGATATTGCGAGACTTCGAGGAAGCCTACCGCGGGAGCTTCATTACTTCTTCTTCAATCTTTTTTGACAATTCGGGCTTAGCTCTTCTTAGCATTTGCTTCTTAGGGGCCACATCGGGGTTGGTTGGCAAGCTATGCTCCACGATCATTGGATCAAGGCTGGCATATCGGCATAAGACCATGCGAATACATCTTGATATCTCTTTAGGAGGGCAATTAAGCTTGCAGCTTCTTCTTCAGGAAGGTTCGCGCCAATCTTTATCTCCCTTGGATCTTCTCGGGTGGCTTTGCCTAAATTGACAATGATGGTGTCTTCAGTAGTAGGGGGCCTTGCTTCTTCGTGGCGCTTCCAATTCCATTGAATTTCGTCGGAATCATCAAAATCATCATCTGAGTCATCAGAATTGCTATCATGGCTACTTACGGTGCTGGCTTGGACCGTTCCCATACCCTCGCCTGCCGTTATATTATTCCTGTGTCAAAGAGTAGATAGGCTAAGGGAACAAATAAGGTTAGTAGCATGCATGCTTCTTTGTTTTGAAAAGGTGATAAATTGTTTTTAAAGACAAGGAAACATGAGGAGACCCGGGCCTCAGATTTCTTCTTTCATTTGACGGCTGGCTATCATCAACGGGCCGGTTTGGTGTGTCTCCTCATGCCCTCAAAAAGCTTTCAACTTTATTTATTAGTAGATGGATTTACATGGTGAAAAAAAAGTTCCTTGAGCGGAATTGATGTTGAAAACAAGCTAGACATTAAAAAATATGTACAAGCTCCCAAGTAGGGGAGTATGCAGAG
Organism: Eucalyptus victrix; assembly: GCA_016097545.1. NCBI lineage: Eukaryota > Viridiplantae > Streptophyta > Magnoliopsida > Myrtales > Myrtaceae > Eucalyptus > Eucalyptus victrix. The sequence goes on from CM027837.1 coordinate 35,380,333, forward strand.
GAGTTAAAAAGGATTCTACTCGAGCGGGCCTGCACCCATTTCCCCTGACGGTCCTTCGTTAATAGCGCCCACGAAGAAGTCTTCATACCAGTTGCCAGCCACGTCTCCTTGTGCTCCCGACTTTATGGATTTCAAATCATCCATGTCTCCCCATCCATCAGGGACGATGTTGTGCTGATGATCATAGAAACTTTGGGGAATTGAATAATTGACATAGTAGTCAAATTTACCACTTGGTTGGCCCAAAGTGTCCATGATTGCCTCTCCTTTATGCGCTTCCTTAGCATGCTCTGGGAACAAGGTACGGGTGCTGGGTACCACTAGGAGGTGATCATTGCCAAAACACAGCCATGGAGAGCGGAACGTGAATACCCCAGCATCCAAAAGATCTTGGACCTTGTCTCTCAGGATGGTGCAATCATCTAGCGAGTGTCCTAATTCCCCTGAATGGTAATCGCATTGCTTGGATGGATCATAATCAACGAAGTACTCGGGGTAGGATGGTTCAATTCTCTCGCCGATCATCCCTTGCTCTAGGAGGATGGGGAAAATAATGGCCATTGATTTAGGAAGAGGCGAATATGGTCGTGTGCTTCTCGGGGATAAGGGTAGCCGTGCCCCTTGCCGGGTCGTGTCGGTAGGGTCCTCTTCATTTATCACCAGCTCCTCATTGTGACGAGAACGGAATGCACGGGTAGCTTGAGCAAAGTTTTTCGTCAAATGGTGTACGAGTCTCGCGTAGTTCTTCGACTTGGTGTCGAAGGCGGATGAACGAGAAGTTATCGCATGTCTCTTCTAATTTCTCTTCCTCAATGGCACCTATGAAAATATCCTCGAGCATGGTGGTCATGTCATCCGGCCCCTCCTTTTTTATAAGTGAGGGCCAAGTTGTGTCTTCTGGGTTATGGGCAATTTCACACTTTCGGGGTTGAACCATTTTGGAGTATCCACTTCCTCTTCCTCATGCATCATCTTGGTCTGGGCACTGGGAAAGTTTCCTCAAGACGGGGATATACAAGGCCGACTTTTTTCTTTGCTTTTCTATCTGGGGAATATCCCAAACCGACAGTATAGGGTCTTCTCCGAGCTTCAATAGGCTGACAAATGCCCTGGCCTCTCCTACCAAGCCCTTGTCCTGGAAGGAAACCGTGTCCTACCATGATTTTTCCTACCATGATTGCAGCACTTGATATCTCGGGGACGAGGGGCAAAGTCCCTCGAGTTTCGTGTATAGTAGACACGAGCTCGAACGATTGATAGCTAGCTTCGCTCTTGTCACTAGGTTCAACATAAGGAATGGCCGTCTCATGGTAGATGCGGTGATCTTCTTCTCCTCGGACCGTGATCAGTTTTCCTCCAACCACAAACTTCACACTTTGGTGGAGGCTTGACGGTACTGCTCCTGCGACATGTATCCATGGGCGTCCTAAGAGGAAATTGAATGCAGTGGGTATATCCATCACCGGAACAAAATTTTGAATACGGTTGGGCCAATTTGAATGTCGAGCTCGATCTCTCCCCTTTGTTTCCTTCTTTGTTCCATCAAATGCTCGACAGAAGTCTTGGGTACGGATCCGTGATCTCTCTATTTTAAGGCGACGAGTGTCGCTAATGGACATATGTTAAGAGCAGATCCATTGTCAATCAACACTCGCGACGTGAGATGCGTTGCACTTTGATATGTAAAGGCCCTTGGTGTGTCCTCTACCCTCCTCGGGAATCTCTTCATCGAAAACGCCATTTGATCCTTTAGAAGGATGGTGCGACAAATTCCTCGAGTTTGTCATGCTCAATAGTTTCGGGGACATGTACTTCACTTAATACTTTCATGAGAGATTTTTGGTGTTTGACGAGATGTCCGAAGCAATTCCGGTAGAGAGATCTCGCGCGGCGATTTTCGTAAGCTTGTTCCACCACATTATATTCGCTGGCCTTAACTACGGCCAAAAACTCCTTGGCTTCTTCGTCGAGACGGGCTTAGCGATCGAGTATTTGCTTGAGCATAGGTTCGCCCAGATCTTGTGACCAAACCAACATCAAGGTCATAAGACCATGGTACCGCATTGTTGTGTTTGTATTTGTAAGGTTGGGGAATCTCAATGACTATAGCTGTTTCTGTTGTTGATGCTTGAACAATGGCTCCTTTCCTTTCAAGGACGCTCTCGAGTAAGGTGGAATCATTCTTCTCCTTTTCCGCATTTAGTGCCGCAAACTCTTCCTCCCAATTGATGAGGACTTGGGATATGGTAGAAACTATGTTGGCGTGGCCGGCGTGCACAATGATTCCGGCCTCTATCATTTTTAATACCCTTTCCTCCATTATTGCGAAAGGCGGTATTTCATTGCCGGATAATACCCGGTTTCTACTAGCCCTCGATAGATGTCGACCATATGTGCATTGACATTTCTGATTTGACCGGCTTAAGCTGAATATCATGTTTACTTTGTCGGCATGATCGGGAGCGGATTGCTTTGGACATTTGGCTTCGCGGTTTGGAATGAGAAGGCCTTAGTATCCAGCGGGTTCGGATTCGATGCTTAAGGACGAAACACTCATCGGTTGAATGGCCTACTTCTCCCATGTGATAGTCACATTTTTTGGACGGGTCATAGCTGGAGAAGTTTTCAGCATTGGGTCGTCTTGGCTCGGTTGAAAGGAGGCTCTTGTTTCGGAGGATTGCCAAAACACGGGAGGGAGATCCGGGAAGCGGAGTGAATTGTCTTCGGTTGTTGTAGCGGTTGGGGTGGACGGCTATTAGTCTCGTTGCTGGCCTACGTTTGTACGAGAACGGTCGGGAGATGACCGGTGTTTGCGGTGTACGTGGCATTGACATCGATCAATGATTCTTTATCTTTTTTCATGTTGAGTCTTTGGCGACGGGGGCGGGCTCGGTGAACCAACCATCCCTTAAACTGTCTCAATCTGCTCTCCCTCTTTGGAATGAGTTGATTGAATGATTGACGATCGTAGTCACCATCCGATTGCGGTATTCGAAAGGAGGGTTTTGATGAACATCTTTCTCAATTCAAAGTCGGTTGGCTCGGGACGATCACGGGCGGCGAGATTCCTCCATCTAATGGCATATTCTTTGAAGGATTCTTGCTTTTTCTTTTCCGTGCGATCAAGATCCTCGCGAGAAGGGGTAATGTCCATTATGAATTTGTCTTGTTTGAGGAATGCTTCACTCGCTTCACTCCATGTCTCGATGAGGTTTATGTTCTTTTTTATGTACCATCTCGGGCGGGACCTATCGGGCTTGACTCGGAACAATTTGGATCATTAAAGGTTCATTATTAACGTACCGGGTCATTCGAACCAAGTACATCGCAAGTGAGCTCTTGGGCGGGTCGTGCCATCGTACTTCTCGAACTCGGGCATTTTGAATTTTTCCGGCATTTTGACCTTGGAGTAGATGGAGAGGTGCATTTGGAGTAGGATCTTGAAGGCCTTGCAATTGCTTTAGCCTCTCTTCAAGCTTCTCAAGGCGTTTGTCATGTTCGGTCTTAGACAAAGCTGTTGGGCTTTGCTTTCTCGACTACGATTTGGTGCGTATCATCCTCCAATTCGGGCATGTTATCATCGGTATCTCTTCCTTGATCACCTCGGGTAGACGATTGTGGTAACAATACTTCGATTGAGGTGGGGGCGGGAGCCAATTTGCCTTGGATTGAATCTATCGCTTTGAGAGTTGCTGAAGCACATTGAAAACTTGTTTCATTTCATTTTCCATAATCTCGACACGGCTTGGTACGTTTTCTTCAGCCATTTTAGCTTTTGGATTTGGCAAATGCGACTATGATGTGATTACCTGTCAGCATAAAAAATGGAGAAAACGTAAATGAGGGAAACGCATGAAAAACTGGCTCATGGCAAGGGTCGAGTCATTCTTATTTATTAACAGGATATTTATACAATGCTAACAAGAGCTCTTTACACCAGTTAGAACGACCCTAGATATTCACATTAGAAATATCCACATTAAAAGTCCCACTGCCCATTTTTATATGCGATGGGAAGTTCCAGTCTTGTGAAGCCGCTTGCTCCTTCGTACTAGCTTCGATACGTGTCTCCTGCTTGTCTCCAAGCTCCTTTCAAGAGATTCGATTCGCCCTTGCAGGGTAAGTTTATCAACTACGTCGGGGATTACTGGTTGTAGCTCCTTGGGAATTATATGGTTGAGGATGTAGAATGTTGATGCATGATGAACTTTTTCTTGTCCTTTTAACCTTCTGGGTATGACAATCTTTTCAGCGTGACATCTACTCCATGCGTTTTGAATTATGCGGATCTCCTCCAAGTAGTTGTAGTCTGTACGGGTGAAAAAGATTCGGAACAATCCTGATTTGAGCGGTGGCGGGATTTCTTGGAGGACCCTGTACTGACGAGCCACCCTATATGGATAATATGAGGTAGTTCCAGAGATGCCCAGCAACGGGATGGGGTCGTAATAATTAAGCGCAAAGCGCACCTCTCCTGCAAAGAACCATTTAGCCCGCCATAGGAATGTCTCAGGGACCGGGTTTTTTAGCAAGTTAATCCACCGAGAATATTCCTCGTTGGGAGAGTATTTTTCCAAGCTTTGAAACTTTTGCAATGGGTGTTTGAATTCCTTGATTTCAAATATTTGCATGAAGTGCCCGAATCCTTTGATATGGGAAAAGAACCACATTTGTAAAATTTCCGGGCGGCCCTCATGATTTTTTTTTTTTTTTTTCCTTGAAACGATTAAGGGATAAAAATGTTTCGGCTAAAACCATGTTTACATACCCTGCTCCAAAAATGACTTGATTTACCACCAATGTGATTGAAGGATTTATAGCATTCTTTCGATGGGGAAAAATAATAAAACCAAAGAATGCTAAGAGAAAGATCTTGGCTTTTTGGGTCATTGATTGTTTTTCAAAGCACTCGGTTAAAGATGACAAGTGGAAAAGCATTGTTGTTGGCTTGAACAATTTCTCTTACTGAATGATTTTTTAGAAACCGTGATAGACTAACCACAGGGTTGATGCCGATTGGTGGCGTGACAAGCTCGCTTCCTAGGGGCATTCCTATGGCAAGACTGTACTCTTCTAAAGTCGGAGTCAGTTCAAATCTGCCAAACATGAAAGTGGATGTTTCAGGGCACCAGAAATGTGGCAACGCTTGCATGACCCCAGAGTGGATATTGATTTGGAGCAATGGGAGGAGATGACCGATTCTTGTTTTGACGCATTCTTGGCCAAGTTGATCTAGCTGCTTCCACCATCTGAGGAGCTCTCCCTTTGGTGTAGGAATGAACTGGATATCAAATCTTCCCATCGCATATAAGAACGGGAAATACACAACCGACCCTATTTTGCCATGAACCGGAAAAGGCGAGTAAAAGTAAAGAAAACACTTTGCTTTTAAATAAGATGGCAAGCACAAAGACATGCGCATGGGACGTGCGGCTCGATTTCTAACTCAGAAGGCTTGATGAAATTAAAAGGGTATCCGCCCGTCGCAGTCTCGCGTTAGCAGCATACCCCCTTAACCTCGGCTAAGAAATTCGGGGAAAAGAAAGGCGACCTCTACATCGCAGTCTCGCGTTCAAGGTCGTATCTTTCTTAACACCATCCTAAAAATCCTATGGCGGCCCAGGTCCGGCGGCCGGGTTGTGTGTGCCATGTGTAGTGTTAAAACAGTAAAGCATGCACAATAGTTTATAATCACAAGATAATTTATTTTAAACAAAATTAAAACCAATTTCTAAACTACTGACCTGCATAAAGAAAAAATAAAAACAAGTCAGTAAAGAATTTAAACAAGACAAAAATGGCCTAAGTCCTCACAAGTTCCCCAGCGGAGTCGCCAAGCTGTCGCGACCTCTTTTTTACTCGGCGCCCGCAATCGGGTACGAGCACCTAAGGAGGCTAATGGCTCGGCTGAATTTATTAAGCCCGGACTCTCCCAAGTCCACCAATTCACGACTTTAATAGTTTGAGTTTTTAACCTATAAACCAATTTTTAAAATGGAGTCGCCACTAATCGATTTGGAGTGGGTCGATTAGAAACCCAAGCGAAGTATCGGGAGAAATACTCGCTCTGCAACCGAGAGAAATTAGGATCGGGGACTTGATTACACTAGTTAATCACTAATGCCCTTTCGGTACCTAATCTTGTTTAAACCCTAAGGCTTTTTGGATGTTTGAGAGATTTTCCATGCATTTTTTGGAGGAAAAACATTTTTTTGAGTCATTTTTCTAATTTTTTGGACACAAAAGGGATTTTTTGGGGTTTTTTTTGGTGAAATACAAGTCTTTTTGGCTTTTTCTGAATTTTTTTGGCTTTTTTATGAAATTTTGATTTTTTTTTGGATTTTTGGCATTTTTTGGAAAATATGAAATATTTTTGATTTTTTTTTTTTCGGAAAATAAAATGTTTTTTTATATTTTTTGATTTTCTGGAAATTAAAACATTTTTTAATATTTTTTGAAAATAAAATATTTTTTGATTTTTTTTTAAAAATAAAATACTTATTATTTTATATCAAAATAAAACCGACCCGGGTCGGATCCGTGGGTTGGGTCCGACCCGGCCGAAACCCAATCGCGGACGGGCCCAACGCGGGCCCGACTCGGATTTTTCAAAATTTTTTTTTTTTTTTTTTTTTTTATTTCGTCAAAACGACGCCGTGACCGGGCGTTTGGGGACGCCCGGCCCGGCCCCGACGACCGGTTCCACGACCCGCTCTACAACCCGGTTCCTTCGGAACCCTACCCGACCCGACTCGACGCATGACCCGACTCGCAGCCGCCCCCGGATCGCAAACCCTACCCGATTTTCCGGGTCGGGTCCGCCCGCGACCGGAAAATCGCAAACCCAGGGTTTGCGAATCCGCGCGCCGGAGAGGAGACCGGCGGCGATGATGGCCACGGCGGTGACGGCGACGACGATGGGAACCACGATGACGGCGACGCCGACGGAATGGGGGTGCGATGGGCGGCAAGGACGACGGCGACGGCTTTTACCTTTTCTTGAACGGGGGCGATGACGGCGACGGCAGGAATTGATCTACGACGGTGGCGGCCACGGCGAGGGCCGACTGCTGGCGGTGATCGTGGCGGACAACGACAGCGTCAGCGAGGCTTGGGCTCAGTCGATTTGATCGAGGCTCTCTCCCTCGGGCTCAGGCTCGCTCTTTGAGCTTCGGAGGAGAGACAGTTCGAGGAGGACAACGGCGGCGGATGGCGTCGGGATCTCGTCGGGGCGAACGGAGCGTATAGCGTCCGACGGCAATAGTAGCAAGAAAACTCCAGATCTGAGGCGCCACAGATCTCGGCCAGACCTTCCACGGCCTTGATTTCTCCTCACTCAGGCCAAATCCGAGCCTCCACCGGCCGGATCGACCTTCTCGAAGCCACTCGCCGCCGGCCTTCCCGAAGTCTCTCGGTGGAAGGTGGGCGAGCTCGCGACTCGAGCTCCCTCTTGCGCTCGCCCTTCAACCCTTCCCGATGTCTCTCAGTGAAGGATCTCCGAGCTTGCCACACCTTCCGACGATGCTTGCGGCCACCTATTTATAGGCGAAGGAACTCCGGTCGACGGAGGGGTTCGGTTGCCGGCCTCCGGCTTACCCACCGGTTCCGCTCGGCCGAACCGGTGTCCCATCAAGCTTTCCAGCGAAGCTCGCTCGGCATTAATGGCGCCTGATCTTATCCCCTCCGGCCGACGTCGCCCTACACTCCTCGGCCATAGGCCGTCCTTTGCGCGCGTCGCCGGCCACCGTGCGTGAGATGCAAGCGGCGAGGAAGAAGAAGATAGGAGGAAGAAGAAGAGAGAAAAGGGACCGGGCCAAGGGTGAAGGAAAATGGGCCACATGGGCCACGCGGAGGGGGAAGAGGAAGGGAAAAGAAAAGAGGGCTGGGCTTTTGCTCTCTTTTTTTTTTTTTTTTTTATCTTATTTATCCGAAATAAAATAAAAACATAATAAAATAAAATTATCCTAATTAAAATTGAGGTGTCAACAAAGAGGAGCAAGCATGATTAGTTTATAATTTTTTTCTAGGAACGACATTTACACAAAACCAATTGCCGAGTTTGAGGAGTGATAAAATTCTTATTCTCACTGAATCATATGCACTTAAAAAGCCATTTTGTGCACCTGGGAAACAAGCAACAAAAATTTTGTAAGCAAGGAGAAGCATGATGGACGGATTCAGCAAAATACGCATCTCACAATAGTCAACAAAAGAAATCAAGATCTAGAATAGCAAGTATACTTGAACTTCTTCCTTGAAATCTCCACCAATCCTTTCGGGATTCAAAGTGTAGGAGCACAACAAAATAAACATCAACAAAAACAAAATTGACAAGTAGTATCAGTGTATTACATTAGCCCAACTTACATAAATATTACAGAGGATAAGCATATTAAAAACCCAAAAGAATCGGTGAATTTGCATAGTTGACACAAGCAACAAGCAACAACCAAAAGAATTAGTGGATTTGAACAATTCAAACAAGCAACGAGCATGGACATCTTTTCACATAGAAAAGAAGACACCAAAAAGAGCCTTGCTCGAAACCTTTACGCAAACACAAATGTCAATTGGCATATATCACTCACCAATTCCCGGGTATCATAGGATCATTAACTATAAGCCCCTGCTCAATGTAACGAACTGGTTTCAAGCCTAATCATACATTCTAAATTATTGCTTAGCACTACAAATTATGAGGAGACAAAAGACTAACATCATATTAGCGGGACAATCTTCAAGCTACAATTCGTTTTTCCTAGTGAGAAAATAAAGAAGGTTGCAAATTTTGATTTTGTACTTGTTAAGGCTAAGATAGAGATGATGATCTGCTCCTACATGACCAACTAACGAGGCAAAATAGTAGAATACTTGTAATGGCATATATGTTGAGAGAAGACTATCTAGTGAATTAATTGATTTTTCACATTACCCGGTAGAGGGGCCGCATCAAATCAGTCCGCAAGTCCTTCCATCTTGATTTGGGAATAACAGATAGAAAAAAAAAATTAATAAATAAATATCTACCTCATAACCACATAAATAAGGTTGCCAAGGGAAAGATAGTGAAGCTGATTACTTGTTGTTCCTCTAAATGCAACAACTAATCTTCTTCGTGCGAATCACGCCGATTGCTGCTGCGGTAACCTTACTTCATTCATGCATGATTCCATCCCCAATTAAAAATGTGTGAGAAAAAGTAGATTAGAAAGCGGCTTCTCAATACGGGAAGACAATACGTGTATCGGTGGATGCGTTATCTAGGAAGCAAATTTTCTCAAATTCAGACTTAACAATTGAGCGAATTCTTCTATGGACTATATCCTTTCGGTAGTAGTGTAAAGTACTATATCAAAGAGAGAACATTCATGGACCACCGGTATGATAGAGGCAGGACAAGCGGTAGAGATAAGATCAGATTAAAATTGATAAGAATAACGCTTTACTATACAACATACCTCTCGCATGAACCGGTGGATGCAATAGCAACGTCCTTGAGACTTGCTATACTCGGACATCTCTGTGAAATTTTCTAAGCCGAAGTGTCACACCTCCGTAGACATAGAAGGGCATTTTCACATGCCACGATTAGTAAGGAGAGAGAAAAAGCAAAATCATAGTGAAGGCGCATGCTATAATTTCGGAAGCATCGAAAGCAAAATGGTCCACATCCATATAAGTTAGACGTGCCCCTTTTAAAGCGGAAAGTCCGCAAAAACTTTGGATTTGTAAACAAATGAAAGAGCGGCATGACAAAAGTAAGGAAAGCGCTACCATTTGTGCATTATCGAGTATAATAAACATTAAAGAGCTACGGTACATAGTCCTGCGTTCTTGTTGACTTGTCCTAGTTTGGATTGTCAATGCATAGCAAAGGGAAACTGCAGCAAGCAATTTGTCAATGCGGACACTATACATTCATAACTAACTTCTATACACGACGCTTCCTAAGTATGCAGCAAAGTATAGTTTCATTATGGATGGAGTTCTCTTAAGGAAGTCCGAAGTATGATCTACCACTTCCTAATACAGCGGCTTACTTGACGAGTCAAATAGAACTTGATGCACAAACCAATGAATCGGTCGATAAGATACAACAAAGCATTGGAATACTAATATCAGCTTGAAGATGCATAGTTCCAAATCTAGTCATCCAAACTGCTACCAACCTAGACTTGGAATACCTAATTAGAATTTTGGTTTGACCTCTGAACTGAATATTTTGACAATCCCACTCAAACATACATAATTTCCAACATGAATTGAATCATTGAAATCTGTCACCTCCAAGTACATGGTTCTCCCACACAATTAACTGCAAATACATATAACATAATTTTCTAGCAATGACTGATTTCAGGTGCTAGCTATCCTATTCCAGATAAACTCCTAAAGGATGAGACTAAAAAGAAAAATCCACACCTTCCAGTGCATCCAGCAAATGTCAATTCTGGGCATTTGAATAATGATGCAAGAATGCTACTCTATAGGCAAAATAGTACATGGCCAAAGGCACGAATGAAGCTTCAAGAACAATAAGCAGCAAAATTTTCATGTACCTCGACAGCCGCAATAGATTACCCAACTTTTTGCGGGCATTCGAACCTTCGGTGCGAGATATTGCGAGATAACACCTAATGATCCATTGAATATTCTAGCATCAACAACAGTATCTTTGTCAAACAAAGAACTATAGAATATTAGAACAAATGATTGAGACACGTGTCGGCGGAGGTGGAGGTGGGTGTCGGCGTCGTCGTCGCGGGCAACCCCGCGAGAGGAGAGAGTGCGTCGGCGTCGGCGTCGGCGCGGGCAACCAGCGGAGGAGAGAGAGCGTTCTTCTCAATTAGAGTATGCTATTCACTAATTGCACGACGGAGAGTGGTGCTGCATCTTACATCGGAGGAGGTCAAAAGGAAGAACACGACAATCTAAAACGAAAACGGGTATCAGTCAATTAAATTCACAGAGAAAGAACGAGTATCAACCTGACATGAGGGCGTTTTCTGAAATGTAGGTGTTCTTGGTGAGAATCGGCAGCAAAAGCAGAGCCAGAACCCCAGCAACGCAGCAGATGACACTGCGAAGAAGTCCACAAGGTCGAAGAAGCGCGTGAGCTCGCGCTCGAGTCGCCGGAACAGATTCGCCCAAATAACAACGAGCAGGGATAATCAAAGACCGAGAAGCTACTGCGGTACCTGACGAGGACGCTGTGAGATATGAGCAGAGTCCGCAGCCGAACGATCGGTCGAGGCTTCGGCGGAGGTGGAAAGGGCGTCGGCGAGGGCGGAGGCGGAGGTGGGCGTCGGCGTCAGAGTCGCGAGAGGGCGTCGGGGGCGGAGGCGGCGTCGTCGGCGTCGGAGGCAACCGGCTTGAGGGGCGTCGGAGTTGGGGGCGACGGAGTCGCGAGAGGGCGTCGGGGGCGGAGGCGGAGGCGGCATCGGAGGCGTCGGAGGCAACCGCCTTGAGGAGCGTCGGAGTCGCGAGAGGGCGTCGGGGGCGGAGGAGGAGGCGGCGTCGGGGGCGACGGAGGCAACCGGCTTGAGGGGCGTCGGAGTCGAGAATGGGGAGAGAGAGCTCGTCGGCAAGAATGGAGAGAGAGAGCAAAGGAGGGGAAGAGAAGAAGCTGTGCGCGAGAATGGAGAGAGAGAGCAGAGGAGGGGAAGAGAAGTGTGCAAATTTTTTGTTCTCCTCCGTAACGGAACGGAACGGAGAAGGGAGAGAGAGAGAGAGAGGAGAGAGAGGACGATTCGACGGGTCGCGCGGGCGTCGCGAGAGGAGAGCGAGCGGGAAGCGTTAGAGTGGCGGGCCCCACACGCGGCCCGCGCGAATTTTGAACGCCTGACGCCCTCGTCAACGTGGCGCCACGTGTCGATCGCTGATTATTTTACCCATATGCCTACGTGTTGGGTTAAACCCACCCAATATTTTCTCCTTTCCAGGCACCTTCCTATTTGCCACGTTGGAAAATGAGGGGTAGCCAATATTTTTTCATCAATATTTGCCTTCTCTTTTTACAACAAAGTAGTCATTGACAAATTATATTTTGGTGGTATATATTGCGCAATATTATGATTACTGGCTAAGTGAAATCGGATCAAAAGTAAAGGTTCCTTGCTTGGTTAAACAGCAAGCCTGCCAAATATAACATCTTACCAATTTCATAATTTAAATGTTCCCATTGAGTCATGTTGAATGCATTCCCAATTGATCCTCTACTCCTACTTCTAATTTTCCATTTTTTTTTGTAGTTCAAGGATGAATCCATCCCGCCACTACCGTCACTAATTGATAAACTAGAAAGGGACAAAGGTACATCTATAGGTGTAAAACTCATTAATTTAGTGTTGACCTCTTTATCTAATCTTTCCATCTCCAAAAGATCCTCTCTTTTTCTTTTTTTTTTTTTCTACTTTTACGCATTTTTCAATTTTATTTCCACTTATCATCAACAAATGGACCTTGACACTTGTGCATGAATTCCTAAAATCATTTTGACAAATATTGCATTTTCAAACCAAATTTCCCCTTGCTTTACTATGAGTAGCTAACTTAATAATATACTTCCATAATGGTTTATTTAAATCTGCATTGCTAGATCTAAGTGGTTGTGTACTCGAAGTGCTACTAGCAATGCTTAATGTTGAAGTCATTCTACAAAAAAACAATTACAAGAACTATATATTTAATACATACTATGAGTAAATGTGATGGCAAAAAAAGCAAAAATAAACAAGCATAACATTCATCATCATTTGCAAGACAAGACTCATTTATCATGTTCATCCATTCAATATTTCCAAAACAAGCATGAATAACTATGCAATGTCAAATATACTCTTGTCACTTTGCAAAAATGCCAAACTAGTTGTCACTATTCCACATAAAAGAAGTTTTAAGTAATATTTTATCAAATATCTATAACTTTTGGGCAATCTAAGAGTAGCATAAAGGAGTTTACAATTTAGGAAGTGTGGACACTCTTAGGGAGCCTCCTTGTTGGTGTCAAACACCCCGACACATGTCCAAGTTCTATGGAATATTGGAATGGAATGTAGTTAAATTTGTCAAATTGAAATAATGAATGATATTAAAAATTATGGATTAATGTTTTTAGTATAAATTCATCATATATTCTTTTTTCATTATTTAATTATTTATGAATTTCAATCAAATTTATGATATTCTATGTTCTTTTTAAAAATTGATAATTTATCATATACATATAATAATATTAAATTATTATACAGCATATCAAAATCATCTATTTTGAGAAATGATGTGTCGACATTTTATTTCGTGTCGTGTCTTGTGTCGTCATATGTTAATATTGATGCCACTTAGGTCATAACTTAAATTCAGGAAAATTATTTCTTTTAACAAATCATTTTTCAAAATATGACTAAGTATCGACATTTGAATACGATAACCCTAATGCTCATTCTTGGGCCCTTGACAACATGACTAGATCCTTGACACTTGAACACAAGATATGTCTATGACCGGTTTTATATTTATTCGATGTACATCCAAACAAGGGATATGATCCAAGATATTTGCTTCTTCTTCAATTCCATCTTAACTTTTTATATCCTAGTGATCAAAAGCAGCCTAAGACCTCGGTCACTTAACAAAAATACAAACAATTACAGGGTAAGTCCTAAAACTCATAGCCTTCAAGCACTTCAATCCTATGCCTCTCATGATCGAATGGGTGGGAGAGCAAGAGAAGGATGAAGTTGAGATGGGTGATGGTTGCATGTTTCAAATGTTGGCGACAATGGTTGTTAATGTTAGGTTAAGAGATTATTCCTTTATGATTTTGAGATTTTCTAAGGGATGAGAAATTTCATAATTGTGATATGCTATTATTGGAAGGAAAAAGATGATTTAAAGAAGCAGAAAACATAAAAAGGAGAGCCCCAATGGACAAATAGTAGCAGTTAGTATCAAATGGGTGCTTAATGTTGGAGCACCTCATGGAAATTGGGAAAACTATCAAAAAAATTTATAAGTTTATTGCACTTTAATCAATTTAACAATAAATCTTTTAATTTTTCCAATGGAGTCCTAAATGTTTTAATGTTTTATCAATTGAGTCTATCTAGCCAATTTTGTTTTGAAATCACTTACATAAACTTAGCCGTTCTACGTGGTACAATTGATGATTGGGTAGAGGAGGAAGAAGAGAAGAAAAAAAGAAAAAAGATGACAAATAAAATAAAAATAAAAATATATATTTTATAAAAAATTTATTTATATTAGTAATTTCTGGTCAAAATGGACTTAATTGATAAAAAGTGAAAATGCTCAGTAATTGACAAAATTTAAAAATTTAAAACTCAATTAGTAAAAGAGTAATAAGTCATAATGAGAGTAGATCAGTGTTTGGAAAATATATGGTGTAAAGTGAAAAGTATTGGAATAATGGAGGATTTCTGTGAAATTTCCCATTTCTTTAGGGATTCGGGGAGAAAAATTTACGCGCGCTTCCAAAAAAGTCCCCTCGAAGCGGCTCCACTTCCCCAGAGCGGCCACGTCACTAAGCATCGGCCCGTCGACCGAATCGACGGCTCAGATTCTTCCCGGGCGGGGCCACTCGCATCTTACCGAATCATCCCCAGCGGATCCATTCGTCGCCAAAGGCGAAACCTCTTGAGACAGAGAGAGACAGAGGGAGAGAGAAAAACTTTAAAAACTCAAAAAAGAGCCAAAAAAATAAATAAAAACAGCAAAAAAAAAAAAAAAAAAATGTGGAGCGGAAGCCGAGCCTTCTTCCTCTGCGCCCCGCCCTCCCTCGCCTTCCTCGTCCCTTCCCTCGCCGCCGCCTCCGCCGCCGCCGCCCACCGCCTCCGGTCCCGGTTCAACCCGCTCGGGCCCCGCCCTCCCTCGCCGCCGATCCCCGCGCTCCGCCGCATGGCAACCGAAGCCTCCGCCGCCGCCTCGCCGTCGGGCGACGCCGCCTCCGCTTCCGCTTCCGCTTCTCCTCCTTCTCCGTCGCCGTCGCCGTCGCCGTCGCCTTCTTCCGCGTCCTCCGCCATCGACTTCCTCACTCTCTGCCACCGCCTTAAGGTATCTCCTCCGGTCTCTCCTAGAGCTCCGTTTGAGCTTCTGCTTTGGTTCCCGAAAATGCGGAGAAACGGAGCGTGGACAGTGATAATCGTGAACGGAAAGCCGTTCGCGAGAGGGAGGTTGATGAACTTGAATGGGAATGGAGAGCGTTTGTTTCATTCTGCGGTTGAGGAAGATTATCATGATTGGAGGGGAGAGAGATAGCCGCATCTTATAGATTTAGCTTATTTCGATGGTTTTGGTATGTGCTTCGGCAGTTTGATCGCTTGGTTTTCTGATTCTAGGCGTATATACACTTTTGTCAGTGCCTGTTATCAAAAGGTTGATAGGCGCTATGGCAGATTCAGAGCTAATGTAGCTACTCATTTGTTGTCTCCAATTGTTCTTTTGTCCATCTTTTGAATTTAGACAAATGCACTTTAATTGTGCTGCTTTAGTGAGGGGAGATTCTACTCAATTAATAGCTATTATCTGATTATAGAGTTGAATTTTTTAGAAGCGAAAATGTGGCCCTCAAGTTTTTTGTACAAAAGAATAAATTGGATAGTTTGGCCCTATACCGACTAGCATTCCTGTACCTACATTTGAAACTGTCTTTTCGTTTTTGGTTTTGTTTCATTTCCATATGGTTGGAATCGTGCATGTTGTTTACTATGCTCTCTCTCTCTCTCTGTCTTCTCCTCCATTTGTCACTGCTTGAGTTTGATTTGTATCAGACAACCAAAAGAGCTGGTTGGGTGAAGAGAGATGTAAAGGATCCAGAGTCCATAGGGGACCATATGTATCGAATGGGATTGATGGCGCTTATTGCTTCGGATATTCCTGGTGTCGACCGCAACAAGTTGGTACTTCTATTAGTTTCATTACTTGGTTTATAATTTTGCAAGGAAACATAATTTTAGGAAAAATTGCTTAGTTTACTCTTTGGACTTACCTGGATCTCTATTCAGTTCATATTCCTGTATATATTCTCTTAGATATTATGTATTCTAATGAGTACTTAATTAGAAAGAGTATTGGATTTGAAATGTGAAAATTTCTTAGTTACAATCTTTTGACGTGGCTTTGGATGGTGCTCTTCTTGTTCATTGCTCAGGCAGAGTGGTGAGTGTCATTGCTTAACAATGAATGTTCTCCTTCATCTACCACATTAGCAATATTGTGAAATATCTTTGACTTAAGCTAAGGAAAAGAGGATGTGAAATGTCTTTGAACTTTCAATGTCTTTGCTATGATGTCCAGTTCTAAAATATTCTTTTAGTGTTCCTGCTCCCTTTTCTTAGATTACTTAGATCGGTTTAGCCTTAAAAGTGTGCTTTTAGATGTCAGTTACATATTAAGAAGTCTAAAACATATTTGAAGATACGTTGCTGAGTCTATATTTGTCAAGCTGATGAAGGAAGTATGTGAATATGATCTGTCTATTATTGATAAATGAAACCGGGCCCTCCATTTTTTATTTTTTTTTTGGATTATACAGTCATGAAGCATAGCCACCAATCATGTGAACATGATCTGCTTCCTCTTTTCTGTGTGTTGCTTTTGATTGAGATTTTTCGAATATTTTGTAATCTTGTCTTTTATTTTATTTTTCTTATTTCAGGTGTATAAAAATGGCAATTGTACATGACATAGCTGAAGGTATGGAGCTTTTCCAGACTACCATTCCGTGTTCTTTCCTCTGTTGTAAGAAGATGAAATAAAGTTGTTAGATAAGTATAATCTGCTGAAAGTGACTGCAAGATAATTGCAAGATAGCATGTCATTCGAGGATAAAAGGAATAAGGGAAGTTCTTTTCACCTGACATTGTGCTTCTTTCCCGATTATAGAGTTTTTTTACATGATAATCGATGTTCTGAGAAATAAGTTACTGATTATGGTGGTCACCTAGCTTAAACCTTTTTTCTTTAGGAACTTCTAGTGTTGAATCTTTGCTCGAGGGTAGAGCAATGAGGCTTCAATCTTATCCTATTTAATTGCTCAACTTCATATGTAAGAAAGCATGTCAATTGAGCTGCAAGCTTTTCTGCTAGGAAATATTTGCGTTGATTCTAATGCCCTCATTGGAGCAAATGGGCCTTCAGCATTATGCTATTTGATTGTTCAACTTTAAATGTTGCCTAAAGGACATAATGATGAGTAGTGAGTACGTAACAGGGGATGTCATAATGATTAGAATGTAATGTCCTTACAATGTCATTTGTTGATCTGACGGATTGTTGGTTCAATTGTAGATAAATGTCCCCAAAGTATGCATTGTTGCTATTGATCTTACCTCTCAACTTTTTGAATTAGCTATTGTTGGCGACATAACCCCTTCTGATGGCATCTCAAAGGTGGAGAAAAGCCAAAGAGAGAGGGAAGCATTAGATCATATGTGCAGATTACTTGGTGGAGAATCACAGGGTATCCTTTGTGTTTCTTTTCTGCCTGAATATTTGTGGTTTCTTCACTTACCCAGTTGCAATTGCAGCAAAGGAGATAAATGAACTATGGATGGAGTATGAGGCAAATTTATCACCAGAAGCCAAAGTTGTTAAGGATTTGGACAAGGTGCATGTGTTTGCCTTTTACATTATATATGATTTGCAAATGCTTAGCCTCAATTTTACTTTATTACTTATGGACAATTCTTTCACAAATTCTCTTAGTTCTCATCAATGGGATAAAAGTATGGCACGTAATTGGTGATCCCTTTTCCATAAAATCAAAAACATTACAACCATTCTATTTATGGTAGAAATCTTTCATCGTCTTCCCTAAGTTGCTTATGATTTCTCTGTTCTTCCTCTTTTTTTTTTTTTTTTTTTTTTTTTTTCCTTTTCCGAAAATGCCATCTAAAGCCCAGATGAAATGGGCTGATTTCAGATTTTTATTTTAATATAATTGATTGATGGTAATAGGTGAAACATATATACTTGAATGTCAAATGCTAGATGAGGTTTTATGTCTATTTCTGTATTGGAATTGGTTTAAATCTGGAATTGTATTCACTCACGCATAACAACATGTAAATCTGCCTGCTGACCTATGACTGGGTTTTAGGGTCTAGATGATTAAGCCTACTACCATTAGACGTGAGCATCGGTTTAGGGTCAACCCTAGACCGATCTTGGGTCGGCCAACCCTACCGGTCTTTCAGGCAAACTGGGTCAGTTCTTGGTCTTGGGATTCCTTGAACTAGCATTGTGCGAGTTGATCCTTGGTTTTGGAAGATTAGGATCGGTCCAACCCAAACCAACTCTGATTGTATTTATATTATATATCTAATATATTATTTATAATTTTTTTATATAGAGAAAACCCTAAAACAAACGGCATTAACAATATTAAACAGCTCCTTAATGAGTAGTCTAAGTAATTTTACACTATTTTTAATAACTTAGATTTTTAATGTTTTTTACAACGTTAATAGTCATAATTTACAAAGGAGGAAAATTTTTTGTGATGAGTCATCACGGCATCCAAAATGGCATAAACAAATTCTCATGGCATGCTTTTCTAGTACTCGTTCTCTTTTGTGTTATTTGTCCTCTTAGCCTTCAATTTATCAAAATCAAAATAAATAATTTCTTCACTCGCCACTCAACATTCGCCTCGCTCGCTTTTAGTCACTCATGCAGCCCGTCGCCCAATGCTTGCCTTGCTTGTTGTTCGCTGCTTTTCCCGCTCGACGCTCACCCCACGCTCACCCCACACTTGACGTTTGCCGCTTACCTCTCTTAGCTGACCTCGCTCGTCACCCAATCCATTGGGTTAGTCTAGTTCTCGATCGTCTTTTCAGGGAGTATAAAAAATGAAATAGAAAAATTATCAGTTGGTCCCGGGTTGATCTTGGAACATGATCGAACCCTTGGATCAATCCAATCTTCGGTCCCAAGCTTAATAGTGTTGGTCCTCAATTTCAAAAATTGAGAACCAACACTGTGTGGATTGGTCTTAGGGTTAGGGGTGGACCAACCCAACCCGGACCATGCTCACCCTTAACTGCCATTGGTCTCAATTGCCACATGAGGAAATCCACACTTACCCCAGGAGAGGAGAAGGCCTATCAACTTCTTGTGGATCATGCTTGTGGATATAATTACCATGAAAATTATTTGGTGTTTTGGCCATTTTGTCCTTGCTGGTTTCTTTTGTTTTGATCACTAAGTTGAAGGATATGGTTAAGCATTACTTTGACTGCGTCTTTTCATCTTTGTATGTTAAGTCAAGCATAGTAGGTGAAATTAGAATCCCATTTTAAGTGGTCATCTGTACTTTATAATCTGAAGGAAATTGACATTCTAAATATATTATTGTTCAAATTTTTATTGTGCCATATTACACAAGGTCTTGAGATTTCGTAATAGTTTTCATTATTTGTGGATTGCAAAACCTACAAAAATTAATTTTAACGCTTTAACTTTAAGTTGCTGATCTTCAAGTTATGGCATGAGATCAGTTGAGTATGTTTAACTTTGTACCGGTTGTTATTCTTGGTGTTACTTCTGTTACGGTCACTTCATGATTACTGTTTGAAGCTTTTGGAACTGTATGAGTTACCTTGAGGTAGATACAGATGTGCTTGACACTCTTTGGGATGGTGAAATGAAATTGAAATCATGGAAATACTCGATGCAAATTGTAAAGATAGATTTAGCTTGAATGATTATAGGTTCAATAAGAACCACGGTGAATTAACTTGTAAATAACAACATGCTATAGTGCTTTGTTCCTACATATGATTTACCTTTCGTTTCTGAGAAAGAATCTAAATGGGGTAATGGTTCATCTTAACATTCTCATCTAGTTGGTTAGGATCTAAACCCTTCAACACATTCGGAATCTCTTCAGCTTAATAAGCATAAAGTATTTTGTTGATAACATGAGTGATTGATTTGATATATTGATCACATACAACGGGGACTCACTTTGATGGGCTCGTCCAAGTTGCTAAATTATTAGATAAGTGCATCAGTGAGTGCAACACGTAATGTCCAGAACATGATTAAACATCTTTTTGGACCATTGCAAGAGAAACTGTGACAATTTCGAGTGAAGCCATTAAACAATTTGAATGGTTTGAAGAGCAGGTGGTAGTGCACATCCATATCTTACCAGATGCTGTCTTCTTAGTGATGCAAAAAGAAAGATGAAGTTGCTCTTTTGAGACTTATCATTGTTGTAATTAACCTTGAGAAATGTGTTTTGACATTTTTTAATTCTAACAATCCTTCATGTTAATTAGGTGGAGATGATACTTCAAGCCCTGGAGTATGAAAATGGTAAGGCTTTTCTTCTGCGACAATGGATTGAAGATGAGAAAAATACTTCCCTACCTTTTTTCCTTTGGATGAGCAATTCTTTTTCTCTCTTTCACACTCTGCATTTCACTGATTATCTGCTCAATAGACTGAATAGTTGTGCAATATTGTGGCATTGAAGGTTGAGAGAAGAGGAGTCATGATTCGTTAGAAGGAGAAAGAGACTGGCAATATGAATATGCAGATGCTAAGTAGCTGCTACTTATTTGCAAAATGCCATTTCCTTTTCAGTTCTTCTTGGATGATGGTTGCTTTCTTGTTTGCCTCCATATATGTAGGAAATCTGGCCCTTTTCCTAAGTGATGAGCTACGTTTCCATTCATTCACTTTAGTCTCATGTATGTAGCTTCTGTGAGGCGATTTTAGAACAGTTGCTGTCAGCATCTTTCTGTGATCTCTTGCTGGGTTGTTCTTTGCAAACAGAAAAAGCCTTTGGCTGTAATCTTTATCAAGTTAGGGTGATGATTCAAGTGTTTTCATCTTAATGCAGAGCAAGGGAAGGATCTTGACGAGTTTTTTGTGTCGACTGCTGGTACGTTTATCTTTGTTGCTGTTCATGAACACTTTCAATATGTTTGCCTCTTGACTAAACATAGAGAAGTGAAAGCAATGATTTCATCAGTATTTTGTGCATTAGGTTTAAATCGTTAAGGGAAAATTGCGTGTAGCATGCTCACCTAATAGTTTTGTTGTAATTTGCAACTATAATTCATTTTCGCCTTTTCCCTGATCTTTGAGTTTGTTGCCTTATAGGTTTCCTAGTTGTTGAAAAGCCAGAAATAGTTTATTGATTATTGCGAAGCACCCCTTCTCAACTCTCAATCACCATTAATGGCCATTTCACCCTTCCTATCAATTTTTGGCCTTATCATAGTTCTTTTTATTTGTCACAAATAGGTAACTATGAGATCATATTGAACTGTTGTTATTGCCTTTTCGGTTAAGGTGATAATATTTCTTTCAGTTTATTTCCCGGTTCTTTCACTATTTGTTTTGGACAGACCATCATCTCAATGGTTAAAATCTTGCTTCTCTTGTTAAAATGATAGAGAGGATGTGCCTTAAATAATTTTATAGACTTTGAACAACGGTAAAGTTCCTATCAAAATCTTGCCAAGTCTATGATCTTCTTAATAGCATAGTATTGCACTGTGGCCTTTAATTTATTCGTATGTATAAGAATGCTCAATTCGAACCGTGCATGATTGAATCTTTTGTTAGTAGTTACATACAAGGAAGCAGCACCTCTAGAAAAAGACAAGTTAATGTCACTCATGATCTTGTGTCGGTCCACATGGAACGAACTCAAAAAAATTTCTCCATCTTCTCTGCAGGAAAATTTCAGACTGAGTTGGGCAAAGCTTGGGCATCAGAGATTGCATCAAGAAGGAAAAGGCAGTAGTTAAAATCTTTTTGAAGCTTTTCAAATTTGAATCTACGGTACTTCAGGCAAGTGATATGATCGTCATGGAAATTAATGACCCTATTTCAGTGAAATGGTTGATGGCATCTGCTCTCTCTCTGTCTCTCTTTCTCTCTCTCTCTCTCTGAACTTTCATATCTTACAGCCGCTGTTACCCGAGGAATCGACCTTTGCTAAGTTGGGAGGCTCTTTTCTTATCTGATTCCGCAATGATTCCATGTTACCTCCTACACATTTGATTCCAGACTTTTTCCGGTTTGGACTTTTCCATGATCTTTAACTACAGCACATCCTTGGTTTTTTAACTGGTGTTACTTTTTCGCTCTAAATAACATTGATTTGACATGCAATAGCGGGTTTTGTCGATAACTGTTCTTGTTTCCCTTATTAAGAAGTTCGATTTTAGGAAGGAAAAAAAATAGGCTTTCATCCAAGAATTTCTTATGTAAAATTTGCTCTAGTTGAGAAAAGGATAAAATTCGCAATATGAAAGTCTCTAAGTTCACTCTTTAAAGAGAAGGTAAATGCCTTTATCCTTAACTAATTGAGTGGGGCATATTGTAGTTTTTTTTTTTTTTTTTTTTTTTTTTGGGGGGGGGGGGGGGGTTTCCTTAAGGGCATATTGTAGTTTAAAGTTAAAAATACGTTAATTTCATAAATGAAGAAGGGAAAGGACATTTTTAGAAATTGAAATCTCTTCCATGGTTCATTTTTACACGATTTTGGATCATGATTTGGACGTGTCAAATATAGGAATTGCATAAACTAGACCTGGAAATGAACCGATATAACTTGGAGAAAGCAAACATATTTGTACGAAATCCGATTCTGCATTTGCGTGAATTGAGTTTTGATTTCGCGCAGTTTTGCACGGACCTCTTCACTAGTTTATCAATAATCGGATCCTCTGTTCTTATTCAGTTTGAGAAGTCCCGGAGGATGTTGTGGTGTAGAAACAATGTCTTGTCTTGGTAGTGAGTATTTTCTCTTCAGATGATTTCTCGCGCTATTCGTTACTCAACTCATGAGATTGTAGTGTCTTTTTCGTGTTCATTGCTTTTATTCTTTTGGAATGCAATCGCTAGTAGCGATTCGCTACCACCATCACCATGAAAGTGAAACCGTAAACGCAACTGAAAATGGGACCACGAACACATGTACTTTGACATACCAAGGCAGAGAGACCAGAAAACATTGGAGAAAAGGGGGGAGAGGCATCATCATCCCCCTCATCAATAGGCAGTTCCTTCGACCAGTTTGTCCAGCTTCTTAGTCCTCAGCCTCTCGGCAAACGTCTCGCTGCCTTGCTCGTACCTGCACTCGGACAAACAAAAACCCGCTATTAACCCCCGGGCGATCAAGGACGGCTGACGGTCCGTGTCTCTCTCCTCATCTTGAACATGCAAATCGCGAATCACGTACCTCGGAGGCAGGGATATGAGAGGGCTGAGCCGCTGCGCAACCTTCGCGGCCAGTTCTTCAGTGTTGACCGCCTGGTTGAAGCAGAAGTACCTGCCCCGCGTCGAGGGGTCCTCGAGCGCCCGGATGTGAACGTCAGCCAGGAAACTAGTGTCGACGGATGCGAGGACGCCGCTTTCGTACATCTGGGAGGCCCCTGCATAAAATCGCATCCTTTAGCCATGTTTGCATTCCCTCATCCTCGCATTAAATTTTGAACCCCTCAAGGCATTCATGGCAGTGTACGAAGAAAGTCCCACAGAGAGCTTCATCCAATCAAGTTAGACGCTGTTTCTTACTACCTACTTTTTAATTCACTAACCAAATTGACGGCAGTCGAAACCACTCGTGCGAGGAATCAAACTCCTCACCTTATGATTGAGTAATTCTATCCCTTTGTCGCAGTGTCGCGACCCGGAGGAGTACTACCGAGTAAAATTCAATTGCTAGTACTAACTACTGAGTAAAAGGGTTTGAAAGCGTTTTAACCTTTAAGATAAGCCAATGTCGATTTGGGATTCTGCCGAGCCACGGCAGGGCCGAGGACGAGACCGCTGTTGATGGAGACCATGTTGAGCATCCGGTCCATGGCCAGCGCCCATGCCGCCTGCTCCGACAGCGTCTTCGACAGTGCGTGCCACAGCTGCACCGGTCCGATCGACACCAAAACCAACAAACCACATTCCAATCAAAATCCAAATCCGAAGAACAAGTCTCACCGACACCAAACGCACCCCTTTCGTTTTCAGCATTTGAAAAGATCAAACCGGGAAGTAACGAGAGCAGTTAAGGATGTGGTCAAAGAGAAGCCAAAAGCTTCTAGTCGGTCGCGAAATATCGACATTGACTAGTCATTTAGAACCCGGAATGGGGTGTACTACACGGTGGTGTACCTTCAATTTCCTGCATAAGTCCGGGTCGCTCCAGGACCTCTCGTCCACGTCTACCTGGGACGAGATGTCGTCCTTCCATATCGCCGCCGTGAGGGAGGAGCTGAAGACGATCTTGTCGATGCTGTCGGTCTGCGCGCACGCCTCCACCACGTTGATCGCTCCTCGCACCTCCAAATCCGCATTTTTCTCCTGAAGAAAACCCAAAAAAAAAAAGAAAAAAAATCGAATCTCTTTCAAACTAAAAAGAATTGACGATTGCTTTGGATTGCTGATATATCTGTCTCGGAAGGACTTCTCACGTCGTCATAGCCATCCGAGCTGTCCAAGCAGCAGAACAGAGCAGAGCACCCCTTCAAGGCTTCGAGAATGCTTCTGTAATCCAACGCTTCCACACTGTAGACCACCAATCTCTCTTCGATCAACTCCATGTCCCTGATCTTCTCCACTATCTCCGTCTCTCCTGCAAGAATCGATGAAGAGAGAACAAGGAGAGAACCCGTTGAGCAAAAGAAGCAGAAGACCTCAAAAGGGTCCTTCCAAAAAGACGCTGAGAATTGGAGAAAGACTTGCCATTCTTCTGAATTGCGGCATGGACACTGTACCCTTTGCTCAGCAAGCCTTGGAGGATCCAAAACCCCACGTAAGTCGACGCATCGAGGACGCAAACCGCCGGCTTGTCGCTCTCGGCCATGTTTGCATTCGCGCCTTCCCTCTCCATTTTGTTTGCTTTGTTGGATTCTTCTTCTTTTCCTTTTCTTTTCTGCGTCTTGCTTGTGCTGATGAGTTGTGCTGTGTTTATAGGAGAGCAGAGGGGATTTGGATTTTCATCTTCTTTTGAAGGCGTCAGAGAGGAAGAGTTGGTGAACTATTATGCGACACGTTCTCATCTGCTCACAATCTTCTTCTCGGATGACTTTCTCATATGCTTTCCATATCAACGGTAGGACGATACGTTTTGAGTTTGAGCTTTATGGGAAAAAAGATGAGATCTCTCGCTCTATTTGTGGAAAATCAATAAACTGGCTTTCCTAACTTTTTTTTTTTTTTTGGGTAAGGCACTGGCTTTCCTAACTTTAATCATTGTTATCTTTTAGATGAGTGTATGAAAGATATCTTCATTATTTGCAACTTGTGCCTGTACATTTTTGTTGATTATGAAAATATTTTTCGTTTCTTATTTTTTTAAGAAATGTAAATGATCAAAATTAAGAATTTTTTTTCCAAATCATGGATTTCCGTGAAAAAAGGGTGCCTAAGTGGGTTCCACATGTTTTTTTATTTGAGTGGCAATAAGAGAGTGATACGGTATTCTTCTATAAATTTTATGAGTGAGTTTTCTATTTCTTAAATGAAAAATTGTAAATTAACCCTATGAGTTTGCCTTGGGTGTAACTTAAACCTGTAAAACACCTAAGCAATCGAGCAATTGTAGACTTGGTATTCTCCGGATTCATAGTGAATTTACTAGTGGCTTATTTCCCACGTGGAATAGTACTGACACATCAAATTGAATCTCGCAAGTCTCCAATATCCTTATTATTTCTTGTCGATTTCTCTGTTAATTTCTTCTTTCCAATAGAGACTTGAATTATAAGATCCATTGCGTTATTTTGCAACATCTTTAACTATCCCAATTTGGGCGATGGACTGAGGAAATTGCTTATGGATCCAAAAGATGGTGTGTTGAGATGGGTAGGTGCTCCTGATTTCTTCAATTTCCACATGGATGAGAGTAGATTGGGGAGCTGTGTACACGAGCAGGTTTCTCTAATCACGGTACTTAATTCCAAGAAGGGCTAAAGAAAGGGCCTCGTACATTTTGGAGAATAGCAAGCTTGGCTGCTGGTAGGTGGAGAACGTGCAACTATAATTTCTTGTTGACTAAAAGAAAAAGGAAATGAAGGCAACTTAAAAAAGATGAAACTTTCTAATATGGGATGAAAACACGTGAAATGAAGAGTGCGGTGTAAAGATATAGAGAGTAGAGATGACAATAATTATTATAATTATATCGTGATCATTTAGGTGGGTCTCATCATTCATATTATATGAAAATATTATGACGTGTTCTGTGTAGTTTTCATAATCACAAATTGGCTTCCAGCTAGAGAAGCCAAAACTATGGCTTTTGGTCGTGGAAAAATAGTTTGATCCTTCCGGCTCATTGTAACACCAATACCTCAACTTCTTTTTCATGTCACCAAAAATTCTAAAGTATGTCCCATTGCCATCATGACACAAATATATATATAATAATCTCAAAGCATCTATACCTCAAACTGTTGTTATATTGATACAAGTTTAGGATATTGGTGTTATGAAAAAAGCTTAGGGTATTTAAGTTAGTGTTTTTCTCGTTGACACAAAGAACTTTTGTCTCACTAGTGCAATTTTGAGCTTTAAATGACACGAAACAAAGTTTTGAATATTAGTGTTATAATTGACATTGTTTACAGTTTTTTATGATATTTGTATGGGTTAATACTCTAAAAAATCCTAAATTGGTACACATATGATAGATTTATTCCAAACTAATTTTTTTACTACCAAAAATCTCAAATTTGTATACCTGTAATAAATTTTCCCCAAATTAATTTTTTGATCATCAAGAACCCCAAACTGATACACACCAATAATAAATTTACCACAAACTAATTTTTTGACTATGAAAAATCCCAAAATTAATAAATTTGTGACAAATTCACCCTAAATTAATTTTTGGAGTACTAAAAACCTTAAACTAGTACATTTGTGACAAATTTATCATTCGTTGGCTTCCGTCAAATTTAAATATTAAAATTTGTTGACCTAGACAACACATGGTGATGTAATATGGATGTGGAAATCTATATGGTAAGTATCACAAAAAATCTCAAACTAGTACACCCGTATCAAATTTAACGGTACTCAAGTGGTAAATTTAATGGTACACTTATGATTAATTTGGATTTTTTTATGGCATTAATCCTATGGATTTTTGAGGTGAACTTGCCACATCATCATAACATGTCACTATATGTCATTGTAACTTGTCATTATGCGTGATTCACGTCAACAAGTTTAACTAGTAAAATTTGATGAAAGTTATTAGAAAGTAAATTTGTCACGAGATGTATTAATTTGGGGAAAGATTTATCATAGATGTACTAGTTTGAGATTTTTCAAAATATTAACACTATTTTTAATCAAATTAAATATATATATATATATATATATATATATATATGTGGTAGAGCAATTAAATGGTTAAAATGAGGACGTTTGATGTATATAACTTTTGGATCCATTTTTTCTTGTGGGCTGTTTTCCTGAAACCTTAATCTTTTATGAAATTTGGATATTTAAGTATATTTTTGAAAATCATTTACATGAAATTTGAGAGACATCACCAAAAGTTTAGGAGGATTGCACAATAATCCGCTTGCCAGTGTATGTATTCAGCTTTACACACGACATGCACGATGCGTACATCATCACATAAAGCAAATGACTACAATGAAGACAGAAGAGCTAGAGGAAAAAAAAAAATATATATATAAAATATATATATATATATATATATATATATATATATATATATATATACTGAAAAAATGGAAGATTTTATGAAAATTCAAACTTTGAGTGTGTTTTGCGGAAAATGAATAATTTGAAAAATATATATTTTTTAAATGATTGCTTGTATTGCTTAGAAAAAACGAATGAACAAAAAAAAATCAATGTATTTAGATTAAAATTATTGTCAATGATGAAGATATTTTTTCATTGACTAATTATTTCAAGTAATCAAACAATCATTTTTTTAAAAAAAAATATTTTTAAATTATTCTTTTTGGCAAAAAATTTTTAAGAAAAACAGTTTTTCCTTGAAAAAAATTTCCGATAAGAAGGAAACAGATTGATAATGTGTTTACAGAATATTTTTATTTCACATGTTGGGAGGGTGTGTGTAATTTCGAGAGAGTAATCGACCCTAATTTTTTTTCCGGATGAAACGTTCCCACCTTCGAGTTAAAAGGCAAATCGAAAACACTGTCTTGATGTTCGACCAAAAAAAGAACACTATCTTGATTAAAAAAGTAGAAGAAAATTAAAACTGGTGGCGGGGAGTCAAGCCCAATATAAATCCCCCTCCCCGAACAAGAAAAGAAACTGGCTGCATGGCTCCGTATTCATAAAAATTAATCAAGTCGAAAGGTTTGGATATCAAAATAATTCTTATAATCCATATTGAGTTTGGACATGATGGGAACCATGGTAGCTAATGTACCAAGTTACCGACTATTGCACTCTCTTCTAGTTACCAAGATATTTTAATAAAATAATTACACAAGTAGCCCATAAACTTCACCTAGCATGCAATATAATCATTTAACTTTAACTTAATATGTAATGTGGTTTTTATTTAATATGATCCATAAAATTTTGGTAAATGCTCCATTTACTCTATGAATTATTATATTTCTAAATTTAATCTAATTTCTAAATTATCTAGTTCATGGACTAAATTGAATATGTATAAAAAATTTAATTGATACATTAAATAAATTAAAAGTTTATAAAAAATATTATATATTGAATTAAAGTTTAGATATCTGAATAAATTAAAAGTCATTTATATTAATTTTTAATTAAGTCTTGTCGCCTAGCAATCATAAAGGGGCCCACGAGCAAAAGTTATTTTGTCCTTTTAGGCTGTCATGAGGCACGGGGATACTGTCCATACCAGCATTCGCCAATGGAAAGGAAATTGCAGCTTCCTATGTCATATTATTACACCCACGTACGTCCTAGTGGGGCTTCCTCAATTCGGCTTACGATTTTTTTCCATATTTAAAAAAAAAAATTATTAGTTGTGAAATCTTTTCATTTGGCATTATTTACTATGAAATACCGTAATATAAAAAAAAAAAAGTCGCAATACATGATATATTAGATTTAGTTCCGCGAAACTTGATTATGTCATTTAGAGAGGAAAAATTTTTTTTGACTCTTTTCAATGATCACATGAAGTTTTTATGTTGACATTGTACAAATATTTGCGAGATTTTGCATAACTAAGTGCAAAGCCTCCTAAAATAAATTTTTTTTGCCCCCTCAATTGGTGCTCTAAAGTCTAAACTCAGATACATTAAAGTGATTAATTAAATTCATGTGGGATTAGAGTGAATTACTTGAATATTGCATTATTAAAGAGAATTAAGAAATATGTGCTGAGAATGGATAAGTTGGATAACCCTCTATTGGAGTTTGGCATACCAACACCCGAACAGCTTAGGGACTCTTTCGCTACTTTAAATCTTTTTAGGGCTTCACAATTGTTTCGAGAAGTACGTGAACATGAACAAATTTGAGGGTAATTTGCAGGAAGGACCTGTACTTTTGTAAACCGCGATAATACTCCATAATTTCGGTTTCTTTTGCAATTTTCATCATGGCGGCTGACCCTTTTCTGATGTTGCTACTAGAAAGAGGTTGGCACCGATGGCGCGAGGTCAATGCCTCGGTCCGACTCCTAGTCCCCGATACACATAAGGGGCCGATCCTCGAACATGGTGTCGGGTTATGCTCCTAGGGCTCATTTTGTTAAACTTCATATTTCATTTATTTCGAAAAAGTGAATGATTAGGAAGATATTTTTCTATAAATGATTACTTATATGGCTTGCAAAAATGAATAGAAAGAAATTATTTTCATATGATTAGAGCCACACCTCCGGTGGAGTCTACCCCGTCCGGCGGATTTGAACATTTCCGGTATCTCCTTATTCTTCAGTTCCTCGCCGTTCCTCTAGGGCGAGGCAGCTTCCCTCTCACCTTCGATATCATCTTTGTTTTTCCGCTTCCTTTTGTGAATCTCAGTTCCGTCGAGAAGCTCGGTCTAACCCTCTGTGGCAGCTACCAAGGTCTGAATAATCACAGGCATTAGAAAAGAAATCAAGCACGGCACGAAAGCACGGCCCGTAGCTAAAGGCTTTTCACAGTTTACCGCAATTTTTAAAGGAGACTTTTGCCACTGTTGCACGACTTGTCTCCATGCTAAGCTTGATCGACACCTCGATGGAACTTAGATGAATGTTAAAAATGCATTCTCGAACAGTGATCTTATTGAGGAAGTATATATGCAACTTCTTCCTTGGCTATGGTTGTCCTCCTAGTAAGGTTTGTCGCCTTTGGAGATCCATGTATGGATTGAAACAGGTATTGCGCACATGCTTTGCCAAATTTGACGCTACTGTCGAGCAATTTGAATTTCAGTCTAGCTCTCATGACAAAGCATTAATTGATCGTCAAAGCAATCAAGACATTTTTTTTACTTATACTTTATGTGGATGATTTGATCATCATAGGAGATGGCCTCGAGGTAATTGCTTCTCACTTGCCATTTTGAGACGGAGTTTCTTCTAGTTCAATTGGCAATTATCTCACTTGAGCCAAATATGGCTCTAATCTTTTCTTATGAATAGGTTTGATCCACAAGGTCACTTCTACCGCACTGGAGCCCAAAGCCAAGCTAGGCGTTTTTAATGGACCTCTATTGCAAGACGCCATACTCTATCAACAGCTATTTAGTAAATCACACTATTTCCCATCTTGACATGACATTCTCGGTTCATATCAAAGAATTAGTTTTCTACTTTGCATTCTATTCGCCATGCTAATATGCTATATATCTTTGCAATATAGTAGGGACCTTGTGATATGATATTTACCATCCTTCCAACACTATTTGGGAATTACATGCCCACTTGGATGCAGACTGTATCGGGATGTTGTTTGATTACTTGGCTTAGTAAGAAACAAACCATTAACTCATGTCTTTGAGCCCAATATAATTATCATATTTTGGCAAATACCAGTGCTCAACTCACTTGACTGCATTGGCTTTTGAAAGATATGAGTATTCCCTTGAAATCATCTATTATTATTTGGTGCAACGTAATGTCACCGTTTGAATCAATATTTTGTGAGCGCACTAAACATGTTGAGAATGACTGTCACTCTACTTGACAACTTCTTCAAGGAACTATTGATCTTGTCCATGTCTTTTCTGCTGATCAAGCCGTTGATGGTCTTACAAGGCGCCTCCCCTGCAGAAATTTCTATTTTCTTGTGTATAATCCAAACGCTCCTCCCCCTCGCACTATTTCCTCGTTTCTTGTTCAAACTCTAGTTGTTTTCCTTGAAACCACCTCGAGTTTGAGGTAAATTTTAGAATGACGCAAGAATATTACAAGATTTCTCGGTTTGAATGAGATGCTGATTGATCCTTGTCAGATCCTATTTTTAGCTGGGCATATTATTAGGGTACAAATACCCCTTAAATATAGTGGTTTATTCACCCAAGATATCCATCACGAGCCTTTGCTTGCATCTTACATGATTCTTGAGGTCAGCGAATATTTCGTTAATCTGTGATTTACCTGAAAGGGTGGTCTTCTTCGTCATTATAAAAGAGAGCAAAATGCCAAACAGATCGTGGCTTATAATTCTTATCCTCACATTGACCAAAAGAAGAGTCATCTGAATTTGCTTACCATGGCTAGAGCCTCTTGCCACATTTATAACTTCAATTCCAAGCTACAGACATCTCAAGATACAGTGAATTGTGACCCATAATTTCCTTGGCTGAAGCTGTTCCTCTAGACCATCTGTTACAGATCGCATCTAAATTACAGAAGGCCTTTAGTGGCAGAGAATCAGGACTTATTCCACCGGCTCGAATCGAACATCGGGTAGATGGTTAGTATAGTCGCCAAAGGTATACCCATCCTAGCAACTTATTTTATGCTTTCAACAGTTTGATTTCTGGTCTTCGAGTTTATTGTTCATCTTGCTACAGCATTTGCCTCGCTACTTTCTTCAGCAACATCCTTCCCCGTCAACATGGCCGCGTGGTGCTCTAGGTACTCCTTGCTGTTCATCTCTGTTAATCTGCACCAGTATCTCTTGGTCAGTGATATCACCACAAAGAATTGCTTGCATAAGTGGGCGGTCCAAATGAATCAGCTTCTACCACATGATCCCAAAATTATTAGTAATTGGATAAGAATGGACAACTCGGAGGGTCAAGCAGCATCAAAGGTCTCACGGTAAATCTATGGTCAAGCATGTTTATAAAGGACCCCATGCACTGGGGTATCTTGAACATTTAATCAATGGAAGGATGTATCGCATCCCGATTGCGATTGTAACTTGTACTACGGGACTTCTTCAACGTAATGTATCAAGAACTTTTTCTCCTCTCTGTGGTAATAATGAAGACGGAAGTAGACAATGAGTAAATGACCTTTCTCTCTTCCCTATTTAAATGTGACTAGAGAACAAGTACATGCAGTAATCCGAAAATGTTGCTCTCAATCAGGTGGGGAAACCATCAAAAGCAGCCACCTTCCACTACCGAATGCCAAAGACCAAACTGTTGGCAATTTCAGTAACCTAGTCCAGCTTATTCAGTCACAAGCAAAGTACACTGTAGCTTTTAGAGGAAAAGTTGATTCTGCGTTCTGATGATAAGATCGTTAAGGCACATAATTACAGGCTTTATAATTCATAATCATATGCCATGCATCTCTTCCATTCACCACCAGTTGTCCACATATTGACATAAGTATATCCACAGAAAAGCAGAACTTATCACGAACTCCAAATAATCAGAGATTGAACCTAAATTCCGAGCGGAAACTTTAAATAGGCAGCCCACAAAGAATTTTAGATGTATTAGCAGCACCAGACAGTGCTTTGAGCCTCGCTAACCTCAGTGGAAGAGGTAGCCTCAAACATTCACAAAGATCTCCAAAAACAAGTGTGTCAGTTGATAGTCGTTAAAGCAATATAAAGTAATTAAAACAAATAGTTATTGTTTTGCAGTGGGGAGTACTGAAAATCTTTGAAAATATTGGCCATCAATACAATATAAAATATGGAAAAAAAACTCTCAATAGTAAGCAATGGAAGTTTACATACCGGCTAATAGTACGGTCTTTAGCAAATCCAAGTTCATTGTCAACGCAAATGTCCAAATCGTCACTTCTCCTTGACCTCGAAGAGGTTCTGGGCGCCATCTGCTGTGCATCCATGACTGTCACTATCCTATCAAAAAGTTCATGTGGGCTGCCCTCAGCCGTACACAGTAGCCTAGCCCTGTTCTCATACATGACCTGGTAATCAGTCAGTAAATGTAGTTAAATTAATTGTCTACTCAAAAACTTCCCATAAACCTAACCCTGAGAATAAAAAAGAGCCAAGGAAAAGGATAAATTTTAAGAAAATATTGACTTTGCTCCCTAAAGCACAGCATAGGTGACATGATACCCACTTTAAATTGTGTGTTAAAATTGTACTTCTCTTTAACTAATCCCAAAAGGGCATCCTCAGCAGTTTAAAAATATCATCAGACTATCAACCAGATATGGTTAAGAAGGAAGAGCGCATATTTCTTTAAGATATACTGCACATTGAAGAGCAAAAAAGCTCATAAGCTGCAGTCCTATTGTGCAAATTGTAAAGCCAAAAAGCAGAAAATATAAGATCTTAAAGAACAAACTTATTCAGATTTGAGGCTTACATCAACTAAAGTGACAAACCGATAAGCTGCAGTCCTGTTGTGTAGTCCAAAAATCGGCACACCATCCAATGCCAGGGTGTGAAAATTCTCTATGAAACAAAGAAAATGAGAATTTAGCCCACAATATCTGAAAAATAGCATGATCATTTAAGATAATCATGAGAAGGGACAGAGTTGGCTCCTCTAACAGTGGAATGAAGAAGAAACATCTCCAACTCTTTACTGATCTACCTATTGCAATTTAATAATTGGCATTTTGGATGCACCTAGCTTGAGCAGGATCTACTAATATCCATTTGTCAATTTATTCAACCTCATAGAAGACCATAATCACAAAATTCTCTATGGTTTGCATGGCTATGCAACAACAATAACTAACAAAAAACTTCGATAAACAAAAGACAAAAGGTAGCAGCGTGCATTATAACATGTATACATTCCCTTAATCTTGATTAGTTTACTTATTGCATAAAAAGTAGTTTTAAGTTTGTCAGTGCCTAGACTACTATCACTTCTTTAAACATCTAAAAATGACTTACTGCATAACCCAAAATAATCCGCAGCACCAAGAGGCCGGTCGCATAATTCCTCAAAGGGAAAATAGGCGCATCCATTAGCACCAAGTGGAACCTAAGCAGAATATAATATAAAGCAGTTAAGGGAGAGAAGCACAAGCAGCCTTGCATAAGGATACAAGCGGTCACTACATTGCATGGCACATACCTTTAGTTTCCGTCCCATTACGACTTCAACCTCTTGAGGTCTTGCGGTTGTGTGTTCCCCAATCAATTGCTGGAACTTCTGCAGGAGATACGCAGATGAATCTTTGCCAACAAAGTATGAACCTTGATCTGCCTGAGATTGGAGATAAAAGACAAGTTAGGCATAGAGATGTGTGATTTGCCAACTGAGCAGCGGGTGTGGAATTCTATGAAGAAAGAGTTAAGCAACTGCACCGAAGTCATCTTTCTATAGTCTACAAGGGATCCAATCTCACGAACTACACATCTTTCCTGCAAAGAAAGGACATTAGAAATTAATTAAAACTTTAACTTGAGCAGATGCAAGAACCATACATGAAAACATTAAGCTTTTAACTCTCTCTCTCTCTCTCTCTCTCTCTCTCTCTCTCTCTCTAAGTCTGCTAACTTACTAAAGTAAATACACATACTCACCTTCAAAGTCACAATGAACGGCAGGAAAAGATCCCTCTGCAATCCACCTTCATAGAGGTTATTGGGAGCGCGATTTGAAGTTGCAACAAGTATCTGCAGTTGCACCACAGTAGCATAAAATATGACAATTTTGCAACTATCCAACTTGAATTTTTCCAAATTGACGATGCATAGAAGCATCAATAAATCCAGAAAGGTTGTCACTTACAGCACCATTGGCAAATAGATGTCTATATAGACGATTAAGGATCAAGGCATCAGCAACATCATTTACCTAGTCCGAACCAAAAAGAAACATGCCAGTAAGAGACTTAACAGAATCCAGAAAAATCAATAAGTACATCACCATCATTAGAATTTCCAAATTTGCTATACCGTAAATTCATCGAGACATAACAAAATCGCCTCATCAGATATTTCTCCTGCAACAACTTCGAGTGGATCTGCCACACCCCTATGTTTCTGTGAGGATATAGAGTTAGACAAACTTGCTACAGATAACATAACTGTACATTAAATATGGCTGAGGAGATCAGCACCAAAGAGTTTTAGAACATTCAGATGACCAGCATATATTAAATGCACGACTTACTATCAATGCTAGATATTTACAAGGCTCAAGTGCCATACATGATTGAAGCTCTAAAAGAAGCAACCGCCAACCTCAATTTGGAAAAAAGTAGTTAAAGACACTTCATAATAAGAAAGAACACACGTATATTCTTACTTGCAAGCGGCTATGGACATTTAGCATGAAGTCATGAAAATGGATCCTCTTTTTCCTCCAATTTCCAGGCCTGTCATGAAGGGCACATTGACATTCATCAGTAAAGAAAAATGAGAAAAGTCAATCTGAAATGATCACAATAATGTCAGAGCCCCCCCCCCAAAAAAAAAAACCATCTTGAATTTTACATAACATCTCCATGAGATGATCCAATAAAATATTGGATTGGCAAATTAGACTTACAGCTGATCAAAGAACAAGTCCATCAACATGGTTTTTCCAGTGCCCACCCCACCATAGAGGTATAGACCTTTCACAGGTGAGTATGTACTCTGTGGCATAAAACGAGACCACAACCACCGACTCCTAAAACACAAATTCAGAAACTCAATTTTTAAGAAATGATGGGCGAAAGAGTCACCTTTTTCAACAGTACAAATGACAAGGGGAAAAGATACTGAAATCAGAGAAAGAACTACATTGGCTAAGCACTGAGAATGTTGACCTGGTACCTTCCAGCTTTTTCTGAAGCAGAATAACGATCCAATTTACAGGCATCAGCATAAGCAACAAGTTCATCATAAAGTCTTTGTAGCTCTTGCAGAGTGCCTACCTGAAAAAATCATAATGTGCAAATCATTCAACAAAATACCAATTAGAAACAATTGCACACAGCAAACTCAAGCCAGTCCAGAAAGTAATCTGTCTGATGGAGTCTAATGAGCAATCCCACCAAAAACCATGAAATAGATGGATTTTTGTTTTGGCGATTGCCAATGATTTGAAACTCAACTCAGGAGTTGCAGTTCCTGTACATCAAAAGGTAATAACAATTTTTCTAACATAACAAGAACTGTAAAGGAAATAGTTAGGCATAGTTTAGCTTTAAAGTATGAAAGGTGAGGAAAAGGATGCTTCAAACGGCTACTGTCAACCACCATAGTAAGAATTTGACCTTGTCTTTACGTCATTTTTCCTGAACCATATTCATATGCATCCAGGCACGAACAACACATCCAACTGGAAAGCTAATCATATGAGCTTCATTATTTAAACTACTGAACTAACAGAAACTTCACTTTAGATGATCTTACTCAATATCACTTCAATTAAAGGTCACTTAATAGTGTAATAGATTGAGCATAAAGGAATCAGTGTTCTCTGTTCTTGTCATTAAACACATGAATCTTACGAGTCAGATACCACCTTCATATAAAGAATTCGGTAACTGTCTCTCAAATATTAAGGTTAAGGAATGCACCTTTTCAAACTTAAATGCGCATGTACATTATTAGTTCATATTTTCTGTCATTTAGAACTTATTTGGTCTTCACTAATTAAAGATCAATTATCCTATATCCTTGTAAAAATTCTCTCAAACTAGGAAGGAGAGGTGGTAAAAACAATGATGAGAAAATACAGAGCAAGACCATCTGCTAGAAGATACAGTAGGCATTTGACACTCAATCGAACACGCACCGCTTAAATGCTAGTTTCACCATTTTTTTGGTAAATCTACTTTCACATATCAATTGATGCACATACCAAACAACGCACACCACCAGAAAACACTGCAAATAGTTATCAGGAGGCAGCACACTTTTGTTCTTCTACTGAAGCTCAGCGCATCATACCTGGCACATGTCACCATCCACGAGTTCACCTGCAGCAATTCGACGTTCATACTCGATGAGCGGCCCCGCTCGACTTGCATCTGCAGATGAAGAATTATTGTTAGGAAAACAACACAGAAACAATTCACGGCTTACACCGAAAATTGAAAAACATCGCGTCATGTGCATCCTGAAAGAACAAACCTTCAGCACTAACTTTCTCGGCATCAACAGAAAGAGCTCTGGAGGTCCCCAAGTTAGGTAGTCCAAATACAGGTAATTCGTCATAGTACCTAGGCAGCCTTGGCGTTAAACTCGAATAGACCAATGGTCCCTGTCTCCTGGCAAGATTACAGGCGCGATAATAATGTCGGTGCTGGAAAGCAGCTCGAGATTGGCGAATTAACCGAGCTACCGCTCTCATCTTCAATCGGAACGGACGGAATGTTAAGTTCCACCACCCCAAATCTCCTTCAACTAGATGAGATTTAGGAGCGGTTCAACGTCTCAAATTGACGCAAGATCCTGTAACATTGAAACATTAAAGAAAGAAAAAAGTACGAAAAAAGCAGAGCATATTCTTGACACCGCAACAAAACAACTCACGGGCACACAATTAAGACAAACCAGAATAAACAAAGGACAGTTTTTTCAGCTGATCGGAACGAAGTTTAGTGAAAAACGCATGGTGAATTCGATCAAAAGAAAGAAAAGCCGACGACCCCACAACGCCATCCTTTGTACGGAACTCATCGAACCCAAGAAAAAATCCCGCAATTCCGACAGACCCAAAACCGAAAAATTCAGCGAAACAGCGCACGACCCACGAAACAACACAGAGAAACGGGACGAGCCCAGAATCTAACCGGAATCAAGAAACGGGAAGCCCACGTGACCAGCAATGGAGGGCGGTCGCGGAGGAGAGAAAGGCGAGATGCGATTGCAGATGGGTCCTGGACTTCGGGTGGCAGAAGGAAGAGAAGGAAAAACCGAGGAAAAGGGTCTCTGCGGAAGGCAGAGACAGCACCCAAAGTCGTGGAGGAGTCCTCGAAAAACGATGGTAAAACTTCGAATTTTATATGAGAGAGAAAGGGAGGGAGAGAGAGAGAGACAGAGAGAGAGATGATGAGCTTTTAGTTGGGCTTTTTACACGTTGTTTGAAGTGGTTGACTCGCGATGCCCGCACGGATAATCGCGCGATGTCCCGCATCCGCACGCCTTCCGTGGCCGTCGTCCTCGCCGTTTCCGAGCGTCCCCAAGCTTTTTTATCCGTTTCGAGACTCAAAGCTCCGGAAACCCCGGAGCCAGATTTGCCAACTATATTTTTGGATTGAATTGGATCGGATCGGTAGTTAATTTTTGGTCATCTATGGAAGAATTTAAGAATTCGTTTGGGAGCCGATCTCCAAAATTGGTACGGTGAACAGATTTTTATATCGACAAGCGAATTAGATATGGAATCAAGTATAAAAGTCATTGTCTCAACTCTTGGTGAGTCGTGCAAATTTTCATGTATATAGATTAAGTGTCACCGGGCCTCATTAGACCTAATTGGCGAGTTGAGTTGAAGAAGGGAAAAATACTCTTTTAATTGACCGATCAGATTTAAGTCAGCCAAAGCGTGCCTCTAAGTCTCATCAATCGTTATGTTGTTTTCCTCTTAATAATATTTAATCACTTGGATTCATGATAAGTCGGTATAAAAACTTGAATTGAAAATGCTTTGCGTTTGCCTTTGGGTTCAACGTGAAAGGAGGTTTGGGCGAGAGGAATTGGATGGTTTATTTAGGTGGAAACTTGTGAGTGGATTAATAATTAACCCTTGAATTTGATCGACTTCTATAAGAAGAGAATTCGATAAGACAAATGCGTTTTATGATCATATTAATTTTCTTATATTTATGGGAATTTACAATCAATTTGTCTTCCTCTTCCTTTATTTTTTAAAATTAGCTCTCTACTGTTATATCGGTTGACCTCACTTTTGGGTGGCCCCAAATTAGTAAAAACACTTATTCTCCTGCAGTTAATTTTCCCACACTCCTCGTCTTCATTTCCAACTGTATCATCTCTCTTCTAAGTCAAAAGGGCTCAACATTCGATCGTGCTTATTGTTCCATTACGTGCAACTTGTTATTCACATACATTGAACGGTATAAAGATTGCACAAGATGATAATTTTAGTTTTTTTTTTTTTTTTTTTGAAAGCTTACTAATTAAATACACCTGTCAAATGAGTAGATTGGATCAAAATTGGTCCAACTTAAATTGACTTATTTAAACTATTTTGACCCAATTTCTATGCACTATGAATTTAAGGACTCATACTCCACCCGACCGAGAAAAGTACCAAAAAATTATAAATTTATTGTATCGGCACTAATGTAATTGTAAAATTTTTCACATTAATACCAATTCAATTCATTTGGCCAATTTAGGCTAAAATTCGACGTGGACGCCAATCATTCTATATGACACTACTGACCGACATTGACATTTTTAAACATATATATATATACTTTTCCATATATTTTGTTGGTGGCCATTAGCCACAGGCAAGTGTTGGCCTCACTTAGTTGAGGCTTAGCGCTAGCGAGGCCCTCCTTGCCAGGTAGTACTCGCACTTGCCCACTCTCACCTATGGCTTGTGCTGGCCATTGGTAAAAAGAAAAAGGAAAGAAAAAAAATAAAACATAGAAAAATGTCTACGTTGGCAATTTATGATTTAAAATTAATACCGATACAATAGATTTATAACATTTTTACCTTTCCCCCACCTAGTCTATATTGTTAAAATACTTTCATGTATAAAATGAGGTTTACGAAATCGAATAAGGGCAAGAGAGAATCATAAATGTAAATTGGATTTAAATAAATTGTGCACTCATGTGACACTCATATTATTTTATCTAATTCACTTTCAGAGCAGAATTCGGTTACTTCAGTACGGGCAAAAAGACAGACTGAAGTTCCTTAGTTCTATCACTAATATTAAAATAGCAAATCATACAGCATGCAATTACTACGGGTATAGGAAAGCGCTCCGATCTCCCGAATCGGTTTAATCATTCTCAATCAATTGTCAGATACAATTAACATAAATAAAGTTTCAGCTCATTAAATATGAATTAAGAAATCGGTTTATTACTCGTTTTGATAGGTTGCCATGATTCACTTCATTCACGTGGTCTCGTTTTGGTTAAATCCGAAAGAGACAGCATCTGGAGTGCGATCCGCGGAAGAGGAATCCCCCATCGGCATCTCGCGGTCCCCACAAAAAGGCCTCGCCCTTTCGGGTGGGGCCCTTTCTAAAGTCACGCTGGCTGTTCCAAACGGTGTCCACCTGGACGTCGATTTAGCGGTTGGCCGAAATCGGACGGCTCAGATTGCTCGTCGGAGGTCGCGATCAGCACAGTCGGGAGGGGCCCGCAGGCACTTTCTGCGGTGGAGATTGGCCGAGGAGGGGTGGGGGGGTTTTTGGTTGTGCCCGAGCCGTCGCGGTAAGTAGAAAGAGAATCGGCCAATTGCTGTCGCCCGCATGGACTTGGCTTTGGCCCATTCCTTGGCTTGCTCGTCTCTCTCCCTCTTATCTTATCTTCTTTTCTTTATTCTCTTTCTGAGTCTATTTTTATATCGAATGGAGCATGGCCATGGCTATCACATGAATTCTCTAACTATGAAACTTTAGAAATGGTCGCTGTCGTTAATGATCTCGAGCGTGTTTTGCTTGATCTCTTCTTTATTTTTATATGACAAGAATGCTCATATTAGATAGATAAAATTCAAGCTCATGAGGTATCCTACTTATCTCATGAATAAGGTAACATATGAGTGACCCAATATATAAAATTGCTGATTCCATATGCCCAATTCACGCACGCCAATTGTAAAACTAACCATTGAATCAACTTTACTTAATGTGTATGAGAGAGAGAGAGAGAGAGAGAGAGAGAGAGAGAGAGCACTTTGGGCCGCCTGAAGGGGGTTCAAAGGTTCTGTGACAACAGCGGCTCAAGCATGATGGCAATTAAGAAGGGAGCATAGAGGCCGCGAGGGTGGTATTTTCTTTAGACCAAAAAAAAAGAAAGAAAGTATGTGGTCCAAAACAAAATGGTACGCAAGAAATTCACAACTTCCATGCTTTGGTGTCTAAAAAATTAGGAAGATTTTGCTGCAACAATCCATTTGGATGCCCTTTTTTCAGTCGGATGCATCTACGTTTGTCCTTCCGCAAAAGAAGAGACCGGCAGGTATCTCAACATCGAGTCTCGTGTTTTGATTATACTGTCCAAACCGAGCTAAGCCGACTTTACAAAAAACAAATTAACAAAGATTATTTGATCTTTTGCACCAAGAGGATAGGGCCACGGGGTCTCGACGACATTGATGTTATTCGGTCTCATTACGCGGTCGAGACAATGACTTCGAGCTTGAGCCAACGGATACACATCAGCAAGAGGAATCTACTATGGATATTCGCCACTTAAGGAACCCTTTTTCTTATCCGATCAAAAGGTCTCTAGGAATTCCATGGCCCCTTGTAAAAGAATGGCGAATCAAGTAACTGATCGGATAGCTAAAGTCCAACGTTTGAATACTCTTCCCTCTTTCGACCCAAGAAAAAAAAAAAATACTCTTCCCTCTTCTTAGTTTTGATGTCCCTTCTTTGGGCTTTGTCTAGAACTCTTGATGACAAACAAAAGTAGTTCTTATTGTGTTTTGATGTCCCTTCTTTGGGCTTTGACAAACAAAAGTAGTTCTTCTAATTATATATATAAAAAAAAAAAAAAAAAAGAAGTGTTAAACCTAATGTACCGGGACTAATCCAATATTAAAATTTTCAACTTTGTTAGTTTAGTTCTAAATTTTTATGCGAAATTCTAATTTATTTATTCCAATCAAATTCTATAGGAAATTGCCAGCAATTTACTCATTGCCAATCATGCTACATGTTACATTGCCACGTTAGCAATTCTAATGATAATAAATCCAAAGGATTATATTGAAATTTTGCACATAATTTAAAATTGTCCAAAAAGTACTATTTTTTTTACGACAGCTATTTCGGTTTTCAATCTTTCAATTGTATTAATTGAGTCTTAAATATTTTGATAATTTGTCAATTTAGTTATAAATATTGTAATAATTCCAATTTAGTCTTATATTGGATAATTTGCTAATTTAGTACTTCATGTTAATTTTGTCCAAAAATCATTGATGTAATAGTCTAATTAATGTCAACCATCATACATTAGCATTGTTAATGCTGTGACAATTTTTCATTTTCTACAAAATTATTTTTTTCCTTTTTTTTTTTCCTTTTCTTTCTTCTTTTTTTGTTCCAACTTTGGGTTAGCAACCCTTATTTTGCCCTCGCCAGCCAACAAGCAAGGGTCATGGCCTTGCCTAGATTTGGGTGAGGACCCAACACCCTAGTCAAGCAAGAGTTGGAAAGAAAAAAAAAGGAAAAGAGAAGAAAAATAAAAAAATTTCAGAAAAAAATTAAAATATCACAAATCTGTCCAAGTTAATATTGATCATCTTATGTAGGATGTTGATGTTGACTAGATTGCCCGGTGAGTGATTTTTTATATTAAAAAAAATGTTAAAATGAGTAAATTGACAAATTGTCAAAAGATTTAGCATTAAATTGGCAAATCATTAAAATGTTTAAGATTAATTGGCACAATTAAAAAATTTAGGATTGAATTTATCGTTATACAATATATTTAGGATATTTTGGACAATTATTTAAGTTTATAACTATATTGACAAAATTACTGAGTTTATATTTGAATTGTAACTGTATAATATATTTCTTAAGACTGATTGGACAATATCCCCTTATATTACATGTCCATAAAGAAGTATATCAAAGTTGAGGTATCTTCGAATGCAAATTTGAACTGGTCTCCTTTTTACGGGAAAAGAAAATTTATCGAAGTCACTCATTCGGGTTCTGTTTCACATATTATGTAATTTACGGATTTGCAAAAGTACTTTAGGATTCGCTTTATGGTAAACTTTCCCTTTCGAGAAAAACAGAATCGCTTTATTAAAAGATGATCTGCTCATGCTGGTTTCTTGGAGTATTGGGGGAATTATGCTCTTTTTATTTTCTTTACTAGTTCGAGCGGTTATAACATAAAGCGAAAGACCGAATAAATTCTTGCTTTGCATATGAGCTCAGATTCGTTTGCTTTTCCATTGGCATTTCCTCTATTTGTGAAGTACATCAAATGGACTGAAATGGCTATGATAGGGTTTCTCTTATTCGCATTATCACATTAGTACCTCATTCTCGCCTATAAGCATATATACTTCACTAAACATAAACAATTATATTTACTAAGTAACTATTACTCTCTCATTTGCAGATAACCCAGTAAAATCTATGCAAGTTAAGTATAAACTTATGTCATGCAACGGAGCGATCAGCATTGTATGTAATTTTTTTTTTTTTTTTTTTTGATGCTGGAGGAACCGCACTAGCCGACAGCGGTGCGTAAACCCCCAGGTGACACGTAAGCGGGAGGACCCACCACCCCCGGCGTCACACTTAAAACACCTAGCGCCTCCTCTGGGTTTCGAACTCCTCCCATTTACTTAAGTTTCATCGTAAGTCTTATCTAGTGAAGCCACCGCGCCCAGTGGTATTATAGGTAATTTGTATAGCCTTTCGGGGGATGCGATTGGTATCTATGCTTTTGTGATCCGACAGTTGATAATCCTTGACAAACCCATCCTCGACGATTATTACAAGCCTCCTTAGTATCAAAATGACGCAATTTGTTTATAATGACATAGAATTTATTGTTTCC
Organism: Eucalyptus victrix; assembly: GCA_016097545.1. Lineage (NCBI taxonomy): Eukaryota > Viridiplantae > Streptophyta > Magnoliopsida > Myrtales > Myrtaceae > Eucalyptus > Eucalyptus victrix. Next base: position 35,424,389 of record CM027837.1, read on the forward strand.
TGTACATTGATCTCATGGAAAGATGATGGGCCTTGGATCACACATTGCATAGGGCCATGGGAGCAGAGGCCTATTTGTAAAGGCTTGCGTTGCGTTGCGTTGCATGTCCTTTTGCCTTGACATCTTAAAGATTATAAAGGACAACGGAATTGGTTTGAGAGCAGGAACACCATCTCGAATTTGAACTCAAGACGAGTAGAGAGAGAAGCTGAAGATTCCGATAGACGATAATGGGTCCACGGTGGTGTAACAAAGGTCATAATAGAGATGGCAAATACCGATGCCTAATTTGTGTTAATGCACTAACCGGTGAAAGAAAAACTTTTAAAAGCACGAGATAACACTAGGGCTGACAACGAGGCGGGTTTGAAAGAGCCAACGGTACCCCGACCATCCCCAAAACTTAGAACATCCCCAGAAACCCCGATCATGCACGGAACCGAACCGTATTTTTTTAGTACAAGACCAATGATTAACTTCAAAAACACGAGCTGAAATCGCCATCATGAAAACAGTTCCTTTGCTCAGTATCTTTTCAAATTTACGAGTATTTTAAGCTTACAATACATCAAGGTTCATAGACCACTTTCAAATTTCAGAAAAGCAGCATAAAGAGAACAGCCAGATTCTGATACTTCCAGGGACATGGAAAACACAAAAGGGGCCAAAAGGATGGACGAAAGTGGCGCGTGACGCCACAGGCAACGACATAAAAAGGGAAAGAGAGCATCAAACGAAAACGACCCGTAACAACTCACGCTCGACACTGCTTTACAGTACAACCTTCGGATACTTAGCCAGATAAAGAAGCTCCAGCAAGCCATGTCCATGTCACTCTCACCACCCAACTCCTTAGTCAAATACCACAAGAAAAGTTTTCAAGCTTCTCAAACCTCTGTCCCACGCTCGGGAACACAAGCAGCAGCATCTGATGATGCCGTTCTCCCCATCTCTCCTACACAAAAGCAGACCCAACAAAGGCTGAAACTCTATACGGTCCTCCCCAAAGCTCCCATCTACATTTTGCACAGTGAAGAACAAGCCCCTAAAGAAGGAACTGAAATTTGAAGGTAAAATAAGAAAACGAAAGAGATGTGTATGTACACCACCATTGGGGAAAAAAAGATTGAAAAAGGAGGCACGAGAGGTTTTGAAAAGTTGCTCTAAAGAATCGTGCTCACGCATTGCTGTCTTTGTTCTTGTTTTGGTTTTGCTTTCCTAGTTTCACGGCTATCTTGGGCCGGAGAGCTCCATGGCGTAGGTATCCAGGGAGTGCTCGTCGTCGTCCTCGTCAACAGACATGCCGCCGAACATGCTCGACCGGTCGGGGCCGTGAATGCTGGCTTTGGCGGCGCTGGTGATGAGGGAGAAGTTGGTGGCGGGGTTCAAGTGGTTGTGGGTCGCAGCCCATTTCTCAGCGAGCCCGTCGCCTTCCAGCATCCGGACGACTTCCGACATCTTGGGGCGGTGGGCCGGCAAGTACTGGGTGCACAGGAGTGCCACCTGTAGCATCTCTCCCACGTCGATCCCGTCGTAGCTGCTCCCTAGCTCTTTATCCACCAGAAGTTCCACTTTCTTCTCTTGATGTATTTGCTTCACCTGTCGCCAAAAAACTAGACCTGTTAGATATCTTGCCAAAAGAATGAAACTGAATACAAATACCGTAAGAGAAAACATATCTAATGTGCTTGTGGGTCCGCGAATTTACAGGGAGCAATGGCTAATCTTATGGCGCATTGTAGGATCACACTGAACTCAGATGTTCTGAAGACTTGTTGATTGAACTTAAGCTTTACAGGCTTCTATATGCACATAGCGTGCACGTGGATGCGCAGACCTTCTAAAAATTATGTTATGGAGATTGAAATGGTGTTGTCTAAACGACATGGCTTGAGTGTAAAATGTTTGAAACAGGCATCAATGCACAAGGAGAAATAAGTGAAGCTTAATGCCTAATACCAGAATCATAAGAACTAAAAGATGCTTTTCAAACAGTACACAGTATGTCAGTGAAAACATATAGGGAAATGGCCAAGTGCTGACTTAGGCTTGCTAAGTTGTTAGCGCATTCTCGATTGTACTCGTATGCCTAATTCTTGCTCACACATAAAAACGAATCTGCACAAATGACTTACCCATTCGAGCATCGCTCCTTTCTGATTTACTGTTTTGCCAAACTCAAGAGCTCTCATTCCTGTTATAAGCTCTAACAAGAGAATCCCGAAGCCAAAGACATCAGTTTTCTCAGATGATTGGCCCGTTGAGAGATATTCCGGAGCAATATGTCCAACTGTACCACGGACTGCAGTCGTGACATGGGAGTCAGCATGATCCAGGAGCTTCGCGAGGCCAAAATCACCAACAACAGCCTCACAATAGTCATCAAGGAGCACATTAGCTGCCTTAACGTCTCTGTGGATTATTTTTGGGTCGCATTGCTCGTGCAGGTACAGGAGACCCCGGGCAGCTCCAATGGCTATCCTCTTTCTCGTGTTCCAATCCAGCGCTGGTTTTGCTGTACAACCGAAGGTCATAAATGTATAAGAATACCAGTTTATCAGAGCAGGAACCAGACTTGCAGATAATGCCACACTATCAATTCGTTAGAGCCATCATGACATTGCCTGGGTATTCAAATGCATTTCTTCAATAAAATCGAAATGTAGTTTTGACCAGTCAACCACGTCGATTCGACTAGAGTGATTACACACAAACCTTTGAGCCTTGAAGCAACACTACCATTGGACATGTGAGGGTAGACCAGAAGCCTTTCGTTCGAAGTGGCGCAGTATCCAATCAATCGCAGCAAGTTGCGATGGACTGCCAAGCTGATCATCTCCAGTTCAGTCCGGAACTGCAACTCTCCAGTTGTTCCAACTACATCTTTCAGGCGTTTCACCGCGACCATAGTCCCATCCCCAAGCTTCCCCTTGTATACATTGCCGAAACCTCCAGTACCAAGTATGTTCTTGGAGCTGAAATTGTCGGTCGCCAATTGCAGCTCTTTGAAAGTGAAGGTCTTGAGGTTTCCCAGGCTCATTAGCCCCACTTCTTGCTTCTCTGCAGAAACAGTTGACAGGCCCCAATCAGAACATCACATCAGTCAATGACGTATCACGACAGAGTTTCTTTTCTAAAGAGAATTATGACACTAACCATTGATGTCGAGGATGATAAGATTTTTCTTTTTCTTCGCATGCAAAAGGAACCCAATAGCCAACAGAACAAGTGTGGCAAAACTGAGACTGACCCCGAGTGCAATTGCCAATTTCTTGGACTTGGATTCATCTGTATAAAACCAAAGGAAAAAGATTAACAAAAAAGACAAGGAAGAAGGCAGTTCAATTGGGTTAAAGAGAACAGAGGATTGTCGAGAGAATACTAATTAAAATAAAAGTGAAGGTACTGAAGAAGTTACCAGCAGAAGTATTCAAGAAGGAAAGAGGGATGGGAATAGTTGATCCAGCGCACCCTTCACTTGGATTTCTTCCACATATCAATGGGTTTCCCGCAACACTGCAGATTTCAACCATACAAAAATAAATAAATTACAAATATAAAACCAAATAAGGAATAATTTTGGAGAGAGAGAGTTGATACTTGAATGTTCTAGCAGGAAATTTGGGCACAGGTCCACTGAGATTATTGTAAGACAAGTCCCTGAAAAAAAAATAAAAAATAAACAGAAAACATCATCACCAAAAATCCTTCAGGGGAAAAATAAATGAAACCCAGGCCCCAAACATTCAGCTTTGATTTTCTTTTCTTTTTTATAAGAGTTCTTTTGAGGTTTTGCAGCTGAATGATTACGATTCTCAAGGCATCGAATCGTTCAAAACAGAGAAAACGAGAGAGAGAGAGAGAACCGTACTCACAGGAAAGTAAGCAGTGGGATTTTGGCCAAAGACACAGGGAAAGCACCAGAGAAACTATTATTGTTTAGCCTCCTAACCTCACCACAGGACAAAACAAACAAGGTGTTAGACGACATCAAGACAACATCGAAAATGGAAAGAAAAGAAAAAACACACATTAGGCAACAAGAAGGAACGAACAAGAAACAGAAATCACAATTTGCTCATACCCCAGAAAATAAAAAAGGGCACAAACGGTTTGGATTAACAATATCACGCAAGCAAAGACAGAAGAAAACTGAAGAAATAATAGACAATTTCGTACTCACAGATATTGCAGACTACGCAATTGCCCTAGAGACTCAGGAATTGGACCAGACAAGTGATTGTTGGAGAGATCCAAAGTCTCGAGTCTTGGAAGAGTACCCAACTCTGGTGGGATGCCGCCTGAGATATTGTTGTTTTGCAGTAGCCTAAAAGACAAAAGAACCACACGACATGCATATTAAGTTTGAAATTATTCGACAAAAGATGGAAAAAAGCTGAAGCTGGTCAAACATATGTTGTTTGAAAATCAAGAAACTGAGGATGGACAAAACACAAGACAAAGAAAAACTTCCGAACCCAACACGTTCGTTTTCCCTTCCCCTGTTCTTCTTCTTTTTTTAAAAAAAATTCCCAGAGCAAACAAACAGAAGTTGAACGAGAAATTCAAAAGTTGCAAACGCAAAAGAGTAAACTTGAAGGAATATGTCCTGTTTCCTTACACTTGTCGGAGATTGGTGAGATTTCTTATAGTCTCAGACAGACTTCCCGATAAAGACTGGCTAGGAGCTCCTCTGCAAAACAGGGTCCGAGAAAAAATGAAAATCCAGGACAAGAACTCTCAAAGGACGACCAAAGGAAAAGGAAGGAACCAAATTCGCCATGGAAAATGCGAAAGATAACTCACAAGCCAATGACTAGATTGTCACTCGAGCAAGTGATCATGGCCCAACTGCAGGGGTCGACAGAATCTTCATCCCAGTTGTTCAAAACTCCATGTGGGTCGTTCAACTCTCTCTTCACACCGATCAAAGCCTCCACTGGAAGACCACCAAGAAAAAAAGGGTATCAGTATGTCACCACCGCGCCACACAAAGTCTGGCGTACGAGGAAAGTTGATGGGTTTACCTTCATGGTTGCGAGGCTCGTAGCAGAGACAGGGAGCAGGGAGCAAAGCAGAGAGAATCACGAAGATAACGGAGAAGACAACAGGAAAGAGCTTGTTGGCAGCCATGGTCTAGTCCAAGAACGAAAGTCGTGAACGTGTTAGGACAGAAAAAAACACAAATGGCGTGCCCGAAATCTCACTTTCCCTTTGTATCCTGCCTCCCTCTATCTCCCTCAACCTCTCTCTCTCTCTCTCTCTCTCTCTCTCTCTCCTCGGCTCTCTTTTGCTTTACCAGTCCTTTTCAGTCCATCCCCTCCCCACTTTGCCTTCCCAAAAGACTCGTTGCAGTGCATTTGCATACGTGACAGCATGATTTGCTTCCCTATAAAATAATAAATCAAAGAGAAAATCGAAAAAAAGATAGGGGAGAAAACGAAAAAGAAAAAGGATGGGGAACACATGAAAGGAAAAAAGGAAAAGAAAAGCCCAAGAAAAAGAAAAAGAAAAAGCAGAGAGCCAAAGCTCCATCTGCGTGTCTGAGGGGGGAGAAGATGATACGGCCTGTCAGACCAGGGTGGAGCGCAGAATTTGAGAAGGACGGGCGGAGCTGCAAGGAGAAGAAGAACAGCATACAAAGCTTAATGTCATCTGAAATTGAATTTTAGAAAATCTGATTGGCATAATTTAAGAGTAATTAAATATTAAATTACACATTTATTTAACAACTTATTATGCATTATTTTAATAATTTAGGTTATTTAAATAATTAACAGTGATTCTACAAAATCCCTCATGAAATTCTGAGTTTGAATAATTTGGATTTCATTTACTTATCCAATTGAATTTTCACAATTAATATCAGATAAAAAAACTGTATTAAATATGAGGGAAGTGTGCTTTTATTTAACGGTTTAAATTTTTACAAAAATTTTGACAAAAATTTCACGTAATTAATGGTATTTAATGAAATGAGTGCACTTTATTATTTATATATTAGATGATGGTTCATCACATCGGTTGCTACGATTAGCTTTCTTCAGTTGGCTAGGCAGAGCTTGAACCCACGGGCGGAGAGGTGAAAAGAAAGCTAGGCTGAACCTAGGAAATTATTGTTGACCAAAAAAACAAGGACCTAGAAAATCATCGTTGTGGAAAAAAAAAAATATCGCAGTTTTGGCAAATGATCTTCTGGTCTTTCCCTGTTCCAGCTTATATGGCATTGTGTGCTGGCATATCATATCAACAGAATGGAGAGAGGGAAAGAGAGAAACGGGTAAATAGGGTTTCTATTATTTTATAAGTGAAAATACCTTAAAAACACTAAATTATGTTTATCTAGCACCATTACTCTACACTTTTTTTTTTTTTTTTTGGTAAAGTACTCTACACTTTTTTGATGCCATCAAAATCTTAAATTTGTACTAATATGACAAAATGCCCTCTATTTACCACTAAAAATACACTTTGTCCACAATGATACTAATAACCCAACCTTTTTTTTCATGTTGTTAATACTCAAAATTTGTAGCATTATGACAAAATTCTAGGATATTGGTGTCATTAAAAATTTTGGATAATTTGTTATGGTAGAAAAAAATTTGGATATAGTCTCACTTTCTTTATGTTAGGTGAAAAATAAGAATGATAGATTTATGCCACTAAATTTGTATATTTGACTTCAATAGCTTTTAATATTAAAAAAATGCTCTCGATATAAGTATGCTACATATATAATAAAAGGTGACCTAGTTTGTTCTTTTTGACAGTATATAGCTCTGCTCCAGTGGAAACTGTTCATGGCTATCATTGTGAGCCTTGTCGGCCTTAGTTAATTTTGTTATTTCCCATTTGAAATAGGTTTTTTTTAATATTATTGTTTTGTTTTATTGCATGAGAAATATTCTGACAAGAAAATACGACTGATTAGACCCTGGCTTTCTTCAGAAGGAAAATACCTACTCCTTCCTGCAAACGGAATAAGAAAGATGATACATCAAGGGATGTTTTGGCAGGGAGTGTGCTGATTTTCAGAGCTAGGGCTCATGTTGTCTGGCGACCCATAAAAGTCAGATAGGACACACACATATAACTATAATTATTTTTATTTATTTTGGCTTTGGTGATGGCTTCCAGTTTAGCCTGTGCTGTGAAGAAACACACACGTACGAAAGATAATAAATAGGAAAATGTAAGGCCTATTTATTTGTACATTAATATGATGGATATGGCTTATAAAGTTATGCCTATTAACATCTCCTAAAATAATTTCTCACAAAAAAGACAATATCAAATATATATATATATATATAGATTTAAATTAATTCATTGAGAGAGAGATACAAAGATGTGAATTAATTGATGAAAGGAATTTAAAGGATTGTGAGATGGAGACTTGAATTAAAATGTCGGAAGTAGAATATCTATTGAATGAGTTGGTAATTAATTGACTATATTCAGGTTTTAACATAATTTTTTTTTATAAAACATATGTTGTCGTAAAATATGTCAAGCTTGGACTGTTCATAGGATTTTTCTGTTTTCTTTTTTTTGTGAAAGTTTAAGATTAAAACAGAATGTGCTAATGGGTTCATCATCATTCTCATGGTATGATTCTACTCAGAATGCTCTTGTATGAGTGATTATTCACTTCACTTAGATATGGTATAAATGAAATATTTCATTTCTATGTTACGAATAACAAGAGAGAGATAAGGTTTCTTCTTCTATTATTTTTCCATTTTTTTTCTTTTAGATAAAAATGTTTCATAGATCTCGAGGATACATTATGGGACAAAGATCCATTCGTGTCACCAACATTGACAAAACATCTCAATATTTTTATTAGTAAATAAAACATGGAGTCAGTTGATTAGTTGAACTTAGTTTTTCTTTGAAATTTATACCTTTTTTGTTTTTTTTTTATTTTGTATTATTAAAGAAAAACTATCACGATAAAAACTAATAAAATTGTGAAAAGAGTCAAAAGAATTTCTTATCCATTTACCATATTTTAAGACACTTTCCTTTTTAACATAAGAAAATTAGTATCAAACTAAACTTTGTGGATAAGAACTTGAAAAGATCTTTTTTCGACACGTTGGTTATTTTTTTTTTTGTATAGATTTAATTTCTTTTATTTACTAAATTTCGTGATGATTGTAGAATTTTACAGCAAAAAAAATGAAAAAGAAAAATCATTGGCTTTGATTTCCCACGTGGTTGGCATAGAGACACACATACTCCTTAATTAATCAAGAATCTAAGTTGAATTGAGTGTAATTTTGGTAAAATAAAATAAGTAGAGGTAAGTTAAAATACCAAATTGTGGATATGAGCCGTCATTAGTTTTTCTTAAATGGTGAAAATATATTACATTTTAATGAAAATAACTATGGAAGTTCTTACTGGTTAAAAAAGGCGTAAAGAAACACTTTAATTTGCTTGAATTAATAGGGAAGTTTTTTTTTTTTTTGCCTAAAATCTACCAATTTGAGTTGTGTAAAAAAATCATAGTACGAAAAAAAAAAGGATCAATAATAGGGTGTTGGGGTCACGTGCAAAACGAAAAGTTTGGATCAGATGAGGCTTGTCCTTTTGATATTAATTAATCCTCGTTGATCAATCGCTAATCATAGATTAACAGCCTCATAAGTCATAATGTCTACACGGTTGTGTTGAGATAATTACTTCACTGATGTAATCAGTGTTTTAAACTTATATTTTCTATTAAAAAGGGGGCTTCCCGCCTGACTTCTTTTTTTGGTAATCGTTATGAAGAAATGGTGCCGGATACTCCCTAAAAAGGTATAGTATCATGATTTTTTAAAAAGATAGAGAAATAAAGAAGTTTTCACCAATCATTCAAATTTATGATCTTATATGAAAACATGTCTTGCTCTATTATGAGCATGAATCGAAATAAATCATGGTAGATAAAACAGAGTTTGTTGGAGAGAGACTCTAAATGGGACCGGAGAATTGTTTCTTTTCCTTTTTCCTAACAAGGTTAGATATTGCTGGTTAGTTAGAATTTTCACACATTTAAATGTGAAATTTTTGTAAGGGAAAAAAATAAGGCAGTCATATATAATTACGTACACATGTATTTAATTGAAAAATATTATACGATCGATCTTATACCTTTTTTATGAGGTATCGTTGACACAATACAAGGTGCCAGGGACAATTTGGTGTGGCCCCAAACTTTTGAACCTATTACGTATTTAATGGTTCCAAAATTTTGGAATCCATAATTTACCCAATCATACACGTTTTGTGTGGTCTATAGATTTAGCAAGTTATCCCGCATCCCTCTTACTATGATGGTCACTAAAGAGATCAAATAACTATCAAATGGCTCGAGCCCGACTGAGGTAGGCGATACGTGAACTTAACTTATTATCCAAGGCCCCGACACTATAAAAAATTATGCAATGCTTGTACTAGACATGACCCAAGCTTGCCTAATCACACGTTCGGGCTTCACCGCATGATTAGGCAAGCATTTGATCTGACCTTTGATCCCTCTTTTCTTTTCTTTTCTTTTTTTTCTCTTTTTTTTTGGGTTTGGGGGAGGGAGGGGTGGAACGGAGAGATATCTTTTATGCCATTTGTAATTAGTATATATCTCAATAAATCCTGTCTCAAGAGGATAACAAATGCCATATAAGATAAACAGACATAAAAATTGGAAGGAATTGGCTTAAAAATAAAATCAATAAAGTCATCTTTATTTTTAAGTAATGTTATTTTTCTTTGTATCTATCTTCTTTAGTACCTTTGTTCAGTGCAAAGCACATACAATCATCATTTTAGGGTTGACCCTAGATTGACCTTAAATCAGCTCAACCCAGCCAGTCCTGAGACCATTGAGACTTATATTGTGCAGATTGATTCTTAGTCTTGGGGCTTTAAGGTTGGTCTAGGTCGTACCAACCCTATCTTATTATTTTTTATTTTTTATTTTTTTCCAAACCCTAGGTACGTAACTATAAGCTCCCCTCCTCTTCTTTTGTTGTTTTCCTATTTCAAAGTCTTACTCTCACTCTCCCTCAACCTCAGATTATTGTTGAAATCTTACGTATCCATCTCTGTCTTCTCTCTGCTCATATTTCTTTTGACTAAAAACATTTCTTTTTTTTTTCGAAGACTAAAAACATTTCTTTAGTAAGTGGTTTTCTAGAAAGACGATGATGGAGGTTAAAGTGCAGTTTATCGGGAAAACAAATATGATGAAAGTGAGTTGTCATGGGACTCCTTTTCTCTTTGACTCGATCTTTGATTAAGTAAAATGTCAGAAGACTTACAATTGCATAATCAAATCCAAACTCACAATTGGAACCAAAAAGAAAAAAAAAAAAAAAACTGTGAATCGTGTGAAAGTAGGATACCCCAAATTCATGGGTTCGAGAATTTTATAAAACATCCTTGGCCAACCAAAAAAAAGTGAATGAAAGACATAACAAAGGGCATGAATCTAACAGAGGGCTTGAATCATAATGTATCATGGTTGATATAACATAGCTTGGACAGAGAATCTAAGTGGGGTTGGAGAATTGCTTTTTTCTTTTTCCTAACAGGGTTAGATAATGTTGATTAGTGAAGACTTTCACACATTTAAATCTGAAATTTTCGTGGAAAAAGTTAGTCATATATAATTAAGTATACATGTATTTAATTTTAAAAATTATACAATTGATCCTATGCCTTTCTATAGGATATCATCCACATGATACAAAGTGCTAGGTACAACCTGGTGTGACCCTAAAATCTTGAACCTATCACGTACTTATTGGTTCCGAAATTTTGGATCCAAAACTTACCTAATCATATGAGTTCTGCATGATCTACAAATTTAGCAACTTATCCTGCATACCCCTTACTATGATGGTCACTGAAGAGATAGATGACTATTAGATGGCTCAAGCTTGATCGAGGAGATACACGAACTTAACTTATTACCCAAGGCCTCGACTATAAGAAATTATAAAAAATGTTGTAACATGCATTGCCCAAGCTTGCCTAATCCCGAGCTAGCCTAATCACACCTTCAGGCCTCACCATATATTTAGGCAAGTATCTAATCTGACCTTTGATTGCCTCTTTTCTTTTTCTAATCTGAACCTGGAACGGCCTAACTCAACCGGTCTTGAGGCTATTAAAACTTCTACTAGGTGGATTAGTCATTGATCTTGGAATTCTAGAGTTGGTCCGACCTGGACCAACCCTATCTTTTATTTTTTATTTCCAGATCCTAAGTATATAACTATAGGCTCCACTCCTCTTTTTTTTTCTTTTTTTTGGTGGTTTTCCTATTTCATAGTCTCACTCGCACTCTCCATCAACCTTAGATTATCGCTAAATCTTGTGTTTTTATCTCTTTTTCTTCTCTCTACTCATATTTCTTTTGACTAAAAGAATTTCTTTAATAAGTAGTTTTCTAGAAAGACAATGACAAAGGGCAAAGTGGAGTTTGTTGGGTAAACGAATATGATGAAAATGAGTTGCTAATGGGATACATAGTAGCCCAGCCTGCCGTGCAAAAGCGGATCAAAACTCTTAAGACTGCAAAAACAGGTTATATATCGCTCGATCACCACATCTCTCTTCGGCATGGGACTTCTTTTCTCTTCGACTCGGTCTTTGATTAAGTAAAACATCGGAAGACTTACGATTGCGTATTCAAATCCAAACTCACAATTGGGACCAAAAAGAGAAGGAAAGAAAAACTCGTGGATCATGTAAAAGTAGGATTCTCCAAATTCAATGGTCCGAGAGTTTTATAAAACATTCTTGGTGAAAAAAGAAAAGAAAAGTGAATGAAAGATATAAAAGAGGGCATGAATCAAAATGTATCATGGTAGATATAACATAGCTTGGAGAGAGAATCTAAGTGGGGTTGGAGAATTGTTGTTTTCTTTTTCCTGACAAAGTTAGATATTGCTGATTAGTTAGGACTTTCACACATTTAAATGTGAAATTTTCTTAAAGAAAGGTAGTCATATATAATTAAGTATACATCTATTTAATTATATATACATGATTGATCTTGTGCCTTTATATAGGGTATCATTCACACGATACAAGGTGTTGGATACAACCTAGTCTGACCTCAAACTCTTGAACCTATCACGTACTTATTGGTTCCGAAATTTTGTACCCAAAACTTACCTGATCATATGAGTTCTATGTGATCTACAGATTTAGTGAGTTATCCCGCATACCCCTTATTATGATGGTCACTAAAGAGATAGATGACTAATTAGATGGCTCGAGCTTGATTGAGGCCATACATGAACTTTACTTACTACCCAAGGCCTTGACTATAAAAAATTATGCAATGCTTGTACTAGGCTTGCCTAATCCCACATTCTCGCCTCCCATATGTTTAGGCAAGCATCTAATCTGACCTTTGATTTCCTCTTTCCTTTTTCTAATATGACTTTGGATGGCCCAACCCAATCGATCCTACGAATGTTGTGACCTATACTATGCGGATTAATCCCTTGTCTTGGGACCTTAGGGTTTGTCCAATCCAAACTAACCCCATATTTTTATTTTTTATTTCCAAACCCCCCCTCCTCTTCTTTTATCATTTCCTATTTTAGAGCCTCACTCTTACTGTCCCTCAACCTCAAATTATCGCTATATCTTACGTTTTCATCTCTTCATCTTCTCTCTACTCATATTTCCTTTGACTGAAAAAGTTTCTTTAATTAGTGGTTTTCTAGAAAGACAATGACAGAGGTCAAAGTGGAGTTTATTGAAAAAATAAATCTGATGAAAGTGAGTTGCTATGGGATACATAGAGCCCCGCCTGCCGAGCAAAAGCGGATCAAAACTCTTACAACTGCAAAACCAGGTTGTATATCGCTCGATCATCACATCTCTCCTTGGCGTGGGACTCCTTTTCTCTTCAACTCAATCTTTGATTGAGGAAAACATCAGGAGACTTACAATTGTATACTCAAAATTGAACTCATAATCGGAACCAAAAGGAGAAAAGAAAACCAGTGGATTATGTGAAAATAGGATACTCCAAATTCAAGGGTCCAAGAATTTTATAAAATGTTCTTGGTGGGAAAAAAAAAGTTAATGAAAGATATAATATAAGGCACGAATTGAAATGTATCATGGTAGATATAACATAGCTTGTGAGAGAGAATCTAAGTGGGGTTGGAGAACTATTTTTTTTTTCTTTTTCCTAATAGGCTCATATATTGCTGAGTAGTTAGGACTTTACACATTTAAATGTGAAACTTTCGTATAGAAAGGTAGTCATATATAATTAAGTATACATTTATTTAATTAAAAATATTACGCGACCGATCTTATGCCTTTCTATAGCATGCCATCCACACGATACAAGGTGCTGGATATAACCTGGTGCGACCCTAGACTCTTGAACCTATCATGTACTTATAGGTTCCGAAATTTTGGAATCCAAAACTTACTCCATCATATGAGTTTTGCATGGCCTACACATTTAGCAAATTATCCCACATACCCCTTATTATGATGGTCACTAAAGAGACCGGATGACTATCAGATGCCTCGAGCTTGACTAAGGTGAGACATGAATTATATTTTTTGCCCCAGGCCTTGACACTATGAAAAATTATGCAATGCTTATACCGGGCATTGCTCGAGCTTGCCTAATCACACCTTCGGGCCTCACCACATGAGGCAAGCATTTGATTTGCCTTTGATTGCCTTTTTTCTTTTTCTTTTTTTGGAATGGAAAGATACCTTTTATGATACTGGCAACTAGTCTATATCTCAATAAATCCTATCTCCAAGAGGTTACCTAATGCCATAGAGCACAATCAAATATAAAAATGGATGGAACTGGCTCAAATGTAAAACCCATAGAGCCACCTCTTGTTTTTCTAGTAATTTTATTTTCCTTTCTTTATATCTAGCTTCTTCGGTCCCTTTGTTCACTGCAAAGCACATATGGGTGAGCATTAGTTCAAGGTTGACCCATGATCAACCCTGGAACGGCCTAACCCAAATGGTCTTGAGGTAGTTGAAATCTATATTGTGCGAATTGGTTCTTGATCATGGGGTTTTAGAATTACTCCAATCCGGACCAACCCTATCTTTTTATTTTTATTTTTTATTTCCAAACCCCAGGTATATAACTTTAAATTCTCCTCCTCTTCTTTTGTGATTTTCCTATTTCAAGAGTCTCACTCTCACTCGCGCTCAACCTTAGATTAGTGCTATATCTTACGTTTCCATCCATCTCTTCATCTTCTCTCTACTCATAATTCTTTTGACTCAAAAAAAAAAATTCTTTAATAAGTGGTTTCTAGAAAGACAATGACAGACATCGAAGTGGAGTTTATCAGGAAAACAAATCTAATAAAAATGAGTTGCTATAGAATACATAGAGCCTAGCCTGTTGTGCAAAAGTGGATCAAAACGCTCAAGACCATGGAACTAGGTTATATGTCGGTTGATCACCACATCTCTCTTCAGCGTGGGACTTATTTTCTCTTTCCCTCGGTCTTTGATTAAGTAAAACATCAGAAGATTTACGATTGCATACTCAAATCCAAACTCACGATCATAACCAAAAAAATAAGGAAAAAAAAAAAACCATTTATCATGTGAAAGTAGGGTACTCTAAAATTCAGGGATCCGAGAGTTTTCTAAAACCTTCTTGACAGAAGAATGAATGTGAATGAAAGATCTTGCCGCGTTGAATTGGGTCCATGAATCTAAGGAATGGTGAAATGATTGCAATGGACCGCACAAATCTTTCATATATATATATATATATATATATATATATATATATATATCCGGCACATTTAATCGCACTTCATTTAAATCCACCACCACCAACGTTATCTTATGGCCATTAAATATAAAAATTAATCACTAGGCAAACTTTATATAATGCCTATATTGGAGCACTCCTCCCACAAACCACAATCTTTTTTGGAGTGCGTTTCGTGCTTCTTTGCCATCGGGAATGATTCGCCTGCCAATCGTTTTCGTCGGTCTCAGTCTTTTTAAGACTAATTTATTAAAGAGAGAGCGAGAGATGTAAAAGCAAAAGAGCCCGCCCTCCTTCCCCAGAAAAAGCAAAAGGCGATGCGCTCGTGCCTCCTCCTTCCTAACCCACCCGCTCCTCAACTTTTTGTAGGCCCACGGTGTTCCCATTTTTGTTTTTTGTTTTTTTTCTAAATTTATTTTTTCCCTAAAAAATTGTTGATTTTTTTTTTGGTCAGAAAAAAAAAATGTTAGAGTTGAGCGCGCGCCATATGCAGTGAAAAATCAATATATGTAGAGGCTTGGCTTATTTTCATAGAAAATAAATGATTTCGTGAAACAATTTTAAAAAAAATGAGTACTTATATTGTTTACAAAAATAAATGAACAAATAATATTTTCATCATATACGAAAGTACCTATATAAAAAATGTCATCGATAATGAGAATATTATTCATTAATTAATTATTTCAAATGATATAATCAATCATTTTAAGAAAAAAATTAAATTATTTATTTTTTTGCGAAACAAATGGAGATATAAAAGAAAATAAAGATTAAGAGTTGTTGAGATAGTTTTCTTTTTTAGTGAAGGTAATTATTCAATGGAGTGGTGAAGTGGGTGCCTGGATTATTGAAAGAATTTTTTAGTTGCTAATGTTTTTCATATCATTCTGTAGGACAGTTTGGAAGGATTAGAAAAAGTGGGTTAGTTGTGTGTCTTGACTTAATATGGAAGTTTCTCTTTCGCTTTTGGATACCCGGTTAATCTCAATAAATCAAGATTCCTATATATTTCCGGACCGAAGGCAAAAGAACTGATCCTGAGTGAGTTTCCTCTGGGGCAATTTGATGTTTGAATTGATTTGAGTTTAAATCAACTCAATATTCTTGGGTCAAAAAGCTCCAATCTCCATAGAATGACGCTTTCTTCTTTTGATTCGATAGACGAAAGAAGGTGGAAAGGACAATTGGCATTAGCTACTGTACTTTAGAAACATCTGATTATTAAGAACTATAATAATAAGCATGTTTGAACCGGCGACTACAAAAGCATACGTGGCGGTTAAACTTTGAACATTTCCCTCCATCCTTAATTTGAGTTTTGATTGATAGAGAGCCTGCCAGATAAATATTTTATATGGTTTCTAAAACCACCTAAATCTCACTGTCCATGAAAAAATGGCTACTGAATTAATCTGTCTGTAGAGTTTAAAAGTATAACTTTCCCATATTGATTTTTCAAAAGACTTTCAATTTCTAAGGTCAATGAAGGGCATCGATAGTGGAATTACATTAAACATTACCATGACTTATAGGCTTCATTAATTTACAACAATAGGTCTCAAATTAGCAGGTGCATTGATTAAGAGGAGATATATCGGATTTCTCCAACTATTTAAGTTCATTTTTCTAGACAATATCAAAATCTACGTTTCGTTGCTATTGATCCATGAAAATTTTATATGTTCTCTTTAATTAAATATATCTTTGACATGCTCTTTTATCATTTTCTAAATATGTTAAAAGCAATTTCTTCATACACCATAGTCGCAATTTTCTAGGATTGGAGTTTGTATTTATTAGGAATAATAGTACAAATTTTCAATGAACTTTAGTCCAATATATAATGTCGTCCTTAAACTTTGAATTTGTGCAATGTAATTTATAAACTTTAGTTTAATGTGCAATATTATCTCTAAACTTTTAATTTATTTAATGCGAGTCATTGAATTATTGATAAATGTTCAATACGGTTCCTAAGCTACATGGAAATGCTTAAAAGTTCGCATACGACATTAAATATTGGATCAAAGTTCAGGTATTTATATTAAATAAATTAAAAGTCTACGGACAATATTGTACATTGAACCAAAGTTTAGAAACTATTTGTATTGCTTTACCATCATCTACTATTTAGTCATCTTTGTTTCTTTATTTATCCTGTAATTTCTTTTAACATTTTTAGAAGCTGATTCTCCCATATCTTCTTTGCTGCTACTTTTAGAGCTTGGACCAACTCCCGCTCTCTACAGATAAGGTTCCTCATAATCCGGACCTAGCATCGAATGCCAAAATAGCATGAAAACGACAGCGAAGAGAGGAACAACCACTTCGTTGACCGTCGTGGTGGGGCACATTGACATCTCCCTTTCCTTTAAAAAAAAAGGTTTTTTATAGCCTGAACTGAGTAACATGTCAAAATTGCTAGAAAATTTATCCTCAATTCTACGGTTTTACACCTTCAAGTGCAATTTTTTTTTCCCATTCAAACCAAAGCAAAGAATACTTTTTTTTTCTTGCTAAAATCTTTTTTTTTAATTTCATAAAAGTGTGAAAAAGTTATAAGTGAATCTATGAATCAAAACTCGAACATAGTGAAAATTTATGGAGTTTCGATTTAGAAAAAAGTCAAAGCACGTGAACCATTAAATTAGGTTTAGTAAAGTGAAAAAAAGAAGAAGTGAAAGTCTAACCATAAAGGCAAGTACCTATGTGAGATACATGTGCAAAATGCAAGGGAGAACCTAGACCTTGACAGTTCTAGCTTAACACTTTCATGGCTCATTTGGTGGCTTGTTAAGGCTAGCCACCAAAGCCCCTACAGATTCACCTTCCCATACTTGAATTGGGGTATCCATAAGTTGATCCAAGTCCACTAGGGTTGTCAGTGAAACCCTCTTCTCATAGGGAGCAAACCGTTTCAATTTTTTGGATATTGGTTTCGTTGTACCAAGTTTCACTACCCCCTAAGTCGCTACACCTGTATCCTGTATTTGATATATCTTTAGAAGATCTAAAGGCTGCTGTGTCCTTTTCCCTTTCTTTTGTGCAATAAGCTCTATTGAATTTGGTTCTTCTGGTGTTGTTTGTGTCACAAGTTGATAAAGCACAAGGGCTTGACTCTCATCACAAGAACTTTTCCTATTTGATTCATCACAAGAGGGGATAACAGGGGTTTCAGGAATCATTTCATCTTCTATTAAGGTAAAATCGATGTCGCCGTAGAAAGTATTCCAACAAGGGCTAAGAGTTTTCACCTTTGCCTTTAACCAAGAGCCATAGCGGCCTGGTTTGTCTTGAGGAAGTCCAGATTCTTCATAGGGATATGTCGGACAATAGTTAGCATAGTGGCCTATATAACCGCAGGAATAGCAATAATATGGGAGTCTCTCGTATTTAAAGTCAATCCACCAATTGCAATCTCCTACGTGAATGATTGTTCCAGTTTTAAGGGGTTGCATTAGATTCAGCCTCACTTTTGCTTTGCTTGTCTTTCAAGAATCATTGTTCCGAGCATCAATTCGAACTTCCTCTACCTCTCCCATTTTTCCAGCAATCATGCTAATACACTTCTCCGACATTGCAGCCCTTGGAAGCCCCATCAAATGCACCCAGAATGAGCAGGAGTTGAATTCATAATAATGCTCGGGAATGGTAGGGTCTCCTTCTTGTAAGATTAACAGATTACTGGCAAAAGACCAAGAGGCTGTTTGGAGTATTCTCTTCTTATCTACCTCCAATTTAAATATGAAAACAAAGAAACCCTGTTCTATCACCTCACATCTGACTTCTTCTACCTTCCAAGACTTTTTCATTGTAGCCCAGAATGCTGGAAAGTTAGCATTTGGTTTCGAGAACAATTTTCCATATAATAGATGCTCATCGGCCTTTTGGTTTACCTCAGGGATGTGATTATTCAACTCCGTAATATCATCCGCAGCCCAGAGATCTCCCATACGTTTACAAAGGGTCAACAAACGTAGTTGGTTTTCATGGTTGCCCTCCATTGCTTCAACAGGGCTTTCTAGAGAAGAGGGTTTTCGTTGACGACAAGATGGGGTTCCAAAGATGAGTGGGTTTTGGTTCAGACAATGGTTTTATGGGCAATGAAGGGAGCTCTGTAGTTTACACGATCATTGACTGATAGATATGATTTATGACAAGTTAGGGTTTGAGGAAGCAATTTGCTCATTGATTTTTTGTTGTTTTTTGGGTTGAAAGGAGTAAATGATTGATCAATCCGATGGGGAATGTGTAGCAATATCCACTGCGAAGACAGATTCCAAGTCTGGAAAGAAAAAAGATCTATCCCAGGAAGGAAAGAAGGAAACTCACCGTTGGCGAGAGAAGAGGCCACTATTGGGCAGAGAGGACGCAGAGCTTTTTCAAGGTTCCAAACTAGATGAGTAAAATAATCGAGTAGATAGTTCGAACAATGTTTGTATTCTCCCTTGCCCACAAGAGTTGCGTCGTTATAATCCATGAGAGACATGATCATGGATTCAACCACTCAATAGCTTGCGAAGGCCAACCCGGGTCTACTATGCCCGAGGCATAAATGAACAGGTGAGCCTCGGACAAACTCGTTTGCGCCCTTGGCAACGAACCCGATCTAGTCAGGTCCACCACGGCCCGGCTCCGATCTGTTTCACGTGGGAAATTTAGGCCGGGGCAAGGGTTTTCGATCTCTGTATCAGGCCCGGGTCGCCCCGAACCCGCTCATCGGTAGGGTCCAAAAATCCAAGATGGGTATGTGTAATGGGCTTTAAGCCCAAGGAATTTGTCACTCGGTAAGAAAGAAGCAAGCCGAGACCCAAGGCTGCTCGATCCACGGATGATGCCAAAGCCCGATCCAAGATCCGCAGGACGACCGTGGCTTCCTTCCCTTTCAATTCAACTCTCTTTCCTCCGACAAACGGTAACACGATTCGCTTGGATCGTGGAACGGGGCTGTCCGCGCAGCATGTGACTGTCCGAAACTTCCCCTAGAGCTTCCCCCGAACAAAACGACACTCCCAATTCCCCCCTATACGAACCTGCCCGCTTCGTGCTGTTGCCGAGCTCCGTCGCCTGCATCTCGTCTTCTTCATGATGGGAGGACCCAACGGTATGCTCTCTCTCTCTCTCCCTATCTGGTGGATGTGGGAATGCACTTCAAATTGCTGAAGAAATGTCTGAAAGAAAAAGACTCGTGATCAATCATACCCATGATGCGATTTGCTTGTTTTGCTCAGTTACCGTGCGATGCGGATGTTCTATCCATGCTGTTTTTCGTGTATTTCTTGTTCGTTTGACCGGATGAATTGAGGAAAGCATAAATTTCCCTGTTTTGGGATCTGGGTCTTCCTCTGCAACCGAAACAGAGCCTGAATTCTCCAGATCTCCAGTCTTTTGACCCTGATTTGCTGTCTTTATCTTCCTTCTTGTCGTGGCAGATGCAGCTGGTGACTCCTTCCTCTCCGAGAAATCGGCCAAGGTCTTTGTCGCGGGCCACCGCGGTCTCGTGGGCTCGGCCATTGTGCGGAAGCTCCGGGACCTGGGGTTCACCAATCTGGTCCTGCGCACCCACGCTGAGCTCGACCTCGCACGCCAGGCGGATGTCGAGGACTTCTTCGCTGCCGAGAAGCCACGGTTCGTGGTCCTTGCTGCTGCTAAGGTCGGCGGCATCCATGCCAATAACACGTACCCGGCAGATTTCATTGCCATCAATCTTCAGATACAGACCAATGTCATTGACTCCGCCCATCGCCATGGCGTCAAGAAGCTCTTGTTTTTGGGATCTTCTTGCATTTATCCGAAATTTGCACCCCAGCCAATTCCGGAAGATGCTTTGCTAACTGGGCCCCTCGAGCCCACTAATGAATGGTAATGCCACTAGTCCTATTCTTACTGAATTCGGGTTTTTTAATCAAGTGCTATCTCGTAAGTCAACCTTAATTTTACCTGTGGTGTCTACCTTAATTTCTTCTTATCTTGTTTTTCATTAGAGACTTGGGATCTGTCATGATCTGTTGTTTTTGTCAATGGTGCTCTGGTCTCTGATTTGGAGCTGTCTGTTTATGGTTAGGTATGCGGTTGCGAAAATTGCTGGGATTAAAATGTGTCAGGCTTATCGGATTCAGTACGGTTGGGATGCGATATCAGGAATGCCCACAAATTTGTATGGACCAAATGATAATTTTCATCCTGAGAATTCTCATGTCTTGCCAGCATTAATGAGGAGGTTTCATGAGGCAAAGGTGAGGGGAGCGAAAGAGGTTGTGGTGTGGGGTACGGGGAGTCCATTGAGGGAGTTTTTGCATGTGGATGATTTAGCTGATGCAGTCGTTTTTCTGATGGAGAAGTATAGTGGGTTGGGGCATGTAAATGTTGGGAGCGGGAAGGAGGTGACTATCAAGGAATTGGCTGAGTTGGTGAAGGAGGTCGTGGGGTTTGAGGGTGAGCTTGTTTGGGATTCTTCGAAGCCAGATGGGACTCCTAGGAAGCTCATGGATAGTTCAAAACTGGCAAGTTTAGGTTGGACGCCAAAGGTTTCTCTGAAAGAGGGCCTTTGCGATACTTATAAATGGTACTTGGAGAACGTGAAGCAATGATGCAGGTGCTTCACTGGAGATCTCTATTGTGGTGCTCTTTATGTTCTGTTTTCTTTGGATGTTTCACTGATTCATTGCAGTAGAGATGAACATGTATAACAATGCTTTGGTCTTTCTGATATTGGTGTTCTGCCATGTGTCGATTACAACTTGATGAGCATTTGTCACCAGCTAGTGTTATTATTGAGAGAATAAGAGTTGTGAGTTGTACCTATTACCTTGTCAATTGCAGACAATACATGATGTCGATGCTTCTGCCAGTTATAGTATTGCTCTTAGTTACTGCATCTTGTCAGTTGCTTGGATGTGAGTAATATATGTTGTTTGATGCTTTAGTCAATTATTCTTTCCAAACAGTCAACACTGTAATCCTTTTGTTATTTTTATCAGCATTTATGGAGAAGGTTGAGGATTCCATAAACTGAGCTGAATTATTGTATGCTATTCTTCATTCAGACATGTGCTATAAAGATATACCTACTATTTTATTTAGTCAACAGAAAAAAGAGAGATATGGAGTACTGTTTTTTCGCTTTCTTCCATTATGCAGTCTGAATGAACCTTTCGCTTAGTTTCTTTGTAGAAATTAGCCATTTTGATTATGTATTGTCTATTATATGGATCGTTTTATAGGTTTTGTGTTTTGATGCTCATCTATTGAGATTGCTTTGTCGTTGGCTTAAGAACACTACTTGATCACTTATGTGGCTAACTGTTTTTTAGACATTCCTGTAGAAATATTTGTATTCTCAATTCACATTTTCGTTGAGCCACTTCTTTCTATACATTTGATTAGGTGCAAGGGCAACAACACATTCCCTGCACCAGTAATTTTCTTTTTCTTTTTGTAGTTCCCTAATTTAGCGCTTAGATATAGTTTCCCTATCAAGTTGTTTAATTGGTAGAATATTGAACAGTGATCATGTAGTAACAGACTCAACTCTTCACCATGAAATAGACCAGTTTTCATACTCAAAATCTCCGTTTTCAAGGAGTCACTTATCTTGCTGCTATGCTTATGGGAATTATGTTGATCATCGACTCGTCTTCCGTTCCTACTGTCGCTAGGTTGCTGCAGAAATTGCTTGAATCACATGAATTCTGTTATGTGCCCTTGTAATTCAAATGCCCACTCTTCTTTGCTTTTCCTAAATGGTGAATTCCCTAAGTTTTTGCAAAAGATCCAATTAGTCAGATACCAAGTGGACATATCAACTCTGATTTTGTCCAACCCACTCAAGGACAATCTAAGAGGTGTGTATAAGGGTAAGGAGAGTCGAATTACAGGCATAAGTGCATGCATCACAACCTCTGTGTTTGATGTATTTTTGACTCTTCAAAAAGACCCGTTTTTGGTTAAATGTGATATCAAGTAGAATTCTGAGATTTCTTTCCTTAGTGAGTTCGGCGCCTGTAATGCAGCTCTCATCTTGTATTTGCCTGCACCTATTCAAGCTCAAGTTGAGGCAGCGTATCTGGGATGTCCTGCATATTATTCGTCCTTCTCTGCTTTGTATGGATCTGATACTTAAGTGCTAGTGTCACTACATTGAATCTGGGATCAGGTTTAAGGTGGCCATCACTATCCTTTGGAACTATGTGTGTGTGTGTGTGTGTGTTCTTTTTTTGACGATTAGCCATGTAATAATTTAATGGTAACTCGATGTTTGGAATCAATGGTATTGAGAAACAGAGCATTGGGTCAGGAGCCTGAGATTGATGTGGTTGATTAAAGAAAGATGAAGTGCATATTATTGTTCATAGTTTCTTCAACTCGGAGATTTGTTACCTGCAAGATCACACGGTTGTGGAACTCAGGCATTGTGTTCGTCATCGTTCTAGCATGAACATTCACACGGTTATTTGTGATACGTTTTCATATGATGTGTGATGCATGTTATTGCTTAACTAGATAAATTGAAGCTTTTCCGACCGACTTGTATTTGGCAAAAGAAGAAAAATGTACTAACTAGCTTACGGAACGCACGTGACGATTCATGGTCATTTGCTAACCGAGCACAAACAAAAGTGAAGTATGCATTGTATGTAATGTTCAAATTGCTTAGCTTGACTACTGTTTTCAGGTCCGATTTTTCTTATCTAATCAGAGAAAGAAAGATATATGGGAGGTCTCACCCTCATTCTTTCCTCCATGGTCTGTTTTGGGCTAGGCTGTCCCTACTTTTTTCTGCCGTCCCGGCGGCTCTTGTGGCCGCTTCTGACGCGGACGCAGCCCTGGTGTCGCCGCCGTCACCTTCATGCCCCTATTGCACTCGCTGCCGTGTTGCATCACTCGTCTCTCTTCTCACATTCTGCATAGCAGCTCTGCGCTGCATTTGCTCGAGCTCACCCCACACACGTTACCGCCTTCCTCGACACTTCGTTGAATTTACTTCCATATGCTTTATTTTTATCGTATCAGTTGTCGTTGTCTATTTTCCTTTGATGGTATGCTCATGCATGAACATCATTCATTGGCATAGGATCATAAAATGGATAAGGACCATATGAATCGCTTAGGCAACAATAATCAAGTTTAAGTATCGAAAGAACCTTAATTAGAAAATCGGTTTAATCAAATTATTGATTAGTAAGCCGTCCTTTCATGCCTTGTTTGGCTCTTAATTGATCATAATAGGTCAATGACGACTCCTAGTTAGGTGGGATTTCATAAATAAAAACCCTATTTTGGGAGTGTGGCGGTAAGATCGCACGTGGATAGCATCTCTGACAAGATGCTCCACCAAGAGATGCAATTGGTTGGGGTTATTGGCTTCTTCACCTATACCGTCTATGTACTCGTACCATACTCATGATCTTTCTTCACCGACCTAAAAAAGTCTCTGCTTTTAGTTCCCAAAAAAAAAAAAAGTCTCTGTTTTTCTTATTTAAATAATTTGAAAAATAACGTAACAATTGATTTTTCGATATACATAGTTATTTCATTGGCAAACCTCATTTCTTTGCAAGACAAAACCTATTTAACCGACTAATGTTATGCACAGCACAAGGCTTCCCTATGCAAACTTTGAGAAGTACAATAACTCTTTATTTCTTTTTGGTTTTTCAAAAGAATATGTACACCACAAGTCCTAAAACTTGTCGCGAATGTGATTGAGTTTTAAAATTTTTGAAAAATACAATTGGATTATAATACTTGTCGAATTGATTTAATTGAGTCTTTCCATTAATATCATTAGTTTGTTTAAATGGAAAATGCTGATGTTATATTTTTAAATTAATTTATTTTTCTATGTGGCATTTTTTTTATTTCCTTTTGCTTTAAATCTTATTAAATAATAGTAAAAACTTAAAAAAGGTAAAATAATTTTTAAAAAATAAAATTGCAAAAAGAAAAAGAAAAATAAGGAGTAGGGATTGTGGTTAGGCGTCGCCATTGCTGCCACCATCAGAGGGACCGGTGACCTTGTTGGCCCTGGCTAGCGAGGGCTGCCGCCCCTCTGCTGCTTAGGCCCCCTTCAATGAGCCCTCATTTTTTTTGTTCACAATTTTGTTTTTTTGAAATATTTTAGCTTTTCTCAAGTTTTTTACTATTATTTAACAAAAAAGTACTAAAAATGTCTCGTATGATAAATAAATAAATTAAAAAATATAGTATCAGTATTTTTCGTTAAATGAATTGACGATATTAATTGAAGGATTCAATTTCACTTTTACCATAAGTTTTAAGTCTTATGTTGCAGATATCCATTTTCCAAATTTCAGACAATTACTTCCATTGAGCATTCCCTCGTATCTTGCCAACCTGCAATTCAAAACCTTGGTCGTTGCACCGTCCACACCGGCGCACGGCCAGAATGGCAAGATGATTGCGCTCGTCATGACCAGCAAAAATGCGATCTTGCTCCGCAGATGCTTCGCCACGCTCGTTCCCAGCGTCGCCAACCCATCGCCCGCCGCAGCAATCCCACCATTCTCATCGCAGCGTAGAACAGAGGAGGCTCTCGCCAGCCGCAGCTTCGTCTCCGTGCTGGGGACCTGTTCCGGCTCTGCCGGTCTTCAAAGAGGCAAGCAAGTCCATGCCCAGTCGGTCGTTCGCGGTATCAGCAGGAGCGGCCTTCTGGGTCCGAAGCTCTTGGGCATGTACGTCCTCTGCGGTGACTTCTTGGCTGCCAAGGACTGTTTCTATCGGCTTGAGGAGGTGCCGGGTTCTTCTGCGCCGTGGAATTGGATGATCCGAGGGTTGGCGGAGTTGGGCTGGTTTGGTTTGGCATTGTCGTTCTACTTCAAGATGTTGGGGTGTGGGATTTACCCTGATAGGTATACGTATCCGTTCGTGATCAAGGCTTGCGAGAGTATGAGTAAGGCTGTTTCCCTTAAAGTGGTTCAGGGCATGATTGACTTGATGGGTGGGGAGGTTGATATGTTTGTTGCTAGTTCGGTGATCAAGTTCTATGCGGAGAATGGTCGCATAGGTGATGCGTGGAATCTGTTTGACAAAATGCCTCACAAAGACTGTGTTCTATGGAATGTGATGCTCAATGGTTATCTGAAGAATGGGGATTCGCAGAACGCTGTGAGAGTGTTTATGGAGATGAGAAATGGTGAAATAAAGCCAAATTCGGTGACATTTGCTGGCATTTTGTCGGTCTGTGCCCTGGAAGGGATGATTGGCTTTGGTGCTCAACTCCACGGTCTTGCTTTTAGATGCGCGTTGGATTTAGATTCTCCAGTAGCCAATACGTTGTTGGCAATATACTCAAAATGTCGGTGCTTAAATGAGGCACGCAAGTTGTTTGATCTGATGTTGCGGCATGATGTAGTAACATGGAATGCCATCATCTCTGGGTATGTTCAAAATGGACTAATGGGTGAGGCTCTGTTGTTGTTCACTGAAATGTTAAATTGTGGTGTCAAACCAGACTCCATTACTTTTTCAAGCCTCCTTCCTTCAATTACTGAATCGGCAAATCTGAAACATGCAAAGGAAGTCCATGGATATGTTATGCGAAATGGAGTGCCATTGGATGTGTTCTTGAAAAGTGCACTAATTGATGTTTACTTTAAGTGTCGTAATGTGAAATTGGCATATAAGTTGTTTAAGAAAGAGACTGTCACTCATGACGTAGTCATCTATACAGCCATGATTTCTGGATATGTGCTTAATGGTATGAATTCAGATGCTATAGAAATCTTTAGGTTGTTGCTTGATAGAAAATTAAATCCAAATTCAGTAACTCTGGCCAGCATTTTACCAGCTTGTGCTGGTTTGGCTTCTTTAAAACTTGGGAAGGAATTGCATGGATATGTTCTCAAGAGTGGTCTTGGAGGCAGATGTTATGTTTCAAGTGCAATTATGGATATGTATGCAAAATGTGGGCAACTGGATATTGCTCATCAAATCTTTAAGAGCATGTCTGAGAAGGATGTTGTGTGCTGGAACTCAATGATCACAAACTTCTCCCAAAATGGGAAGCCTGAAGTAGCTATCCAACTCTTCCGTGAGATGGGGTTGAATGGAATCAAGTATGACAGTGTTAGCATTTCATCTAGTCTCTCTGCTTGTGCAAGCTTACCTGCACTCTATCATGGGAAGGAGATCCATGGCTACATGACAAGATGTTTGTTTTGCCATGATATCTATGCGGAGACTGCACTCATAGACATGTATGCTAAATGTGGTCACCTGGAATTTGCTCAACGTGTGTTTGACATGGTGGATGAGAAGAATGAAGTTTCATGGAATAGTATGATTGCTGCTTATGGAAGTCATGGTCTCCTAAGCGAATGTCTCTCTCTGTTTTATGAAATGCAAGAGAATGGTATCCAGCCTGATGATGTCACATTTCTGACTATAATATCTGCTTGTGGTCATGCGGGCCAAATTGATGAGGGAATACAGTTGTTTCAGTGCATGACAGAAAAGTATGGAATTCGAGCAAAGATGGAGCATTTTTCCTGCATGGTAGATCTATTCGGACGAGCTGGTCGCTTGGATGAAGCTTTCAAAACCATAAAGAGCATGCCATTTTCCCCAGATGCAGGTGTCTGGGGGACATTGCTAGGTGCCTGTCACTTATATGGCAACGTTGATCTTGCCGAAGTAGCTTCAAGATATCTTTTTGAAATGGAGCCTGAAAATTCTGGATACTACGTGTTGTTTTCAAATGTGCATGCTGGTGCAGGCCACTGGGGTGGTGCCCTTGGTGCCCGAAGTTTAATGAAAGAAAGAGGAGTTAAAAAAGTACCTGGGCGCAGTTGGATTGAGGTTGACAACATGACCCATGTATTTGTCGCAGCTGATGAAACTCACCTGCAATCTGCTCATATTTATTCAATGCTGGAAATTCTTCTATCAGAGCTGAGAAAAGAGGGTTATGTAACTCAACAGTACATTCCAAGGCACCCACAAACCGAAGGAATTAATGCACTCGAAAAGGTTTCATTATGCCAGATTCACTCAACATAAGTTGGAACAGAGGAGGACAGGGGCTTGTTTGCTATGACAAATTGCATTACCAGTTTGAAGCATGCGCTTTCACATTAGCCAGTGGAAAGGTACTGTCATTGTTTTCAGAATCAATACACAGATGGCGAACTCTATTTTTAATTAAATTACTCTAACACTCCCTAAATTTTATTTAAATTACATAGTCTGCTACTGTGGGAGAGAAGTCCATTAGATAACAGTCTAAGTTGTTTTGAAAGTTAGAGGATTTATAGGATGATTCGGTGTCAACTATGGTTGGTTAATTTAAGTTAACTATTTTATTTTATTTTTTGAATGTGGGAATTTGTGTTCTTTTTTATGTTAGAATTCCATCATTGAGGTTAATTTGCAGGACTTATTTTGGGTACATGGGCTATTTAGTTAGTTTCTGCCTATATAGTTACCTTGGGAATGCATTATATGAGGCATATACGAAGTGGATGTGAATGTGGCACCATCATCTAACTAAGGGACCTTATACTACAATAGGATTTGTTTTTGGCAGGATTTATGCAAGTGACAATACGTGAGCATTGGCAATCTGATGCTTTCAGGCCACATTTTAACAGCAATTTTCCAGTTCTTGCAGGAATATGCAATCTGACAGAAAAGGTTAGCATCTATTGGTTCAGACAATATTGAGGCCTATCAATATGCCTATAGACAATGTCTGCTGACCACCCTGGATTGAGTGGATACGTCTCTTGGACCATTATATTGTGGGGACTCTTCAAGAACAGTCAGCATGACATTGCTTGCTCAAGGAGAAAAAAATTGTTCCAAGCATTAAAGTCAACAAGGTTTATTTTGAGGGTTGCTACTTTTAAGCATGTGCTTAAAGTTGAAAGCGTGTCAGCAGTAATGCTTAATAATTACTAACGCATTTGTTATAGGGGTTTGGTTCATCTTGATGGATCAAGTAATGAATCTTTGCCCAGGCTTGGATCGATTGGCACTGGAGGTTATACGCTTCATCCTTAAATGAACTTTTTCCTGATCTATGTAGTCTAGACATAGTGTACATAGTTGCTATGAATGATTTCTACCACAAATGGAATTTGCTTCCAATGGTGTTATGATATCTGTTCTATTGGCTTAGGATGGTGCAATAGAACTCTTTCACAGCTTCTTTGACCTTCCTTGCAATTTAAGTTGTGTAGTTCAGGGGGAAGACAAAGTCAGATGGACCCTGACCTTGAATATGACTTTTTCGACCAACTCATTCTATTGTAAGCTGTTACTAAAATTTGCCCAGGGGATCCTAATTTTCTGTGTAAATTTAATTAGAGAGTCTAGATTTATGTAAAAGTTGCCTTCTTTGTTTGAAAGGCTGTTTAAGAGAGTAATCTAGTTTTGGAATTTAAACTGTAGATTGCAATGTGCTTGATGCTTTTGGTGGAAGTGCATATCTTAGCCAGTTGGCCACATCCCAATTCATTGCCTCAGACTGAGTGCTGGAGAATGTTGTATCAGTGGGACTTGAAGGCATTCAGTGGCTAAGGCTTCTGTGTCAGCAAAGAATTCCAGTCTTGGAAAATAATTTATTTTGTAAATAACAAAAAGAACAGATCGATCCTTTCTGCTATCCCTGACAATTTTATCATATTTGGAGGAGAGAATTTGAGGGCTTCTGAGAGTCTAGAATCTACTTTTTCTATTTTAAGAATGATGGTTACTGAGCGGTGAGCTTTTGGGTTTTGGGTTACCGAAAAAACCACTTGGTAGTATGGATAGTTAGACTTTCTGGACATTTTTTCTTAAATTAGATTTTAGAAAAGGGTGGGGGTAAACTTAAATTTAGTTATAGTGATAGTCTAGCTACTCTATCAATGCTTACAAGTACATTTTGCAATCAGCTTAATACAATTTCGAACCGGAAAACACGGATTCTAATGTTAAACCGACATGTAAAGTAACCCTTCCTGATAAATTCGCTCAACCAAAGCAGGGCTTGGTTCATATTAGCATATCCATCAGTTCATTTCCATTGATCCTTTTACTCTTATTCTTGATGGTTTCTACTTAGGACAGTGCAAATTCCATGTCTGACGATCAGTTTACATAAACATTCAGAGATACCTTTGGAATTTTAAAATAAAGAAGCATCTAGCTGAAAACTTATGGTCAGAATGTGCCGTTTTCATCTGGTCTTGACTAATTGTTGAAGATGTTCTCATTGGCAGGTTAATGGTGTTCTGCCCATTGGTGAACCTGAGATTCTTCTTCATGGGAACGATCTAATTCAGACTCTCTGAGTGGCATAAAAGGTCTCTCCTGAGGATTGCTTCGATTTGGCTGAGGAAAATCTTGTGTAAGGGAGTTATGCTGAGCACTAGGAGAAGGCTTCTCCAGAGGTGATGGCATCCTCGCAACGCTAACAAGGCAAGTTCCTCCGGCTGGTCAAGAAATTTTGATTTGGACATATAAACTTGCAATCATACGATGAACTCATGTGCCAACGATGATTTTCTGAAGTAAAATACCACCTGTGGCTAGGCTACGACATGGAATCTTAACTACATCAACAATAATGCACTGAGTGAAATATTTGCCCAAGTCCAGGTCATTGCGAACCTTGCGAACCACGGCCATCGAGTTGGACAGAATCTGCATGATTTAGGGTGCTTTTGGTAACGTTTTTGTTCTTGGGACAATTTTTTTTCCCTTTTATTTTTGTTCCCGGGAATAGTTCCTGAGTATTTTAAGGTGTTTGATAACTATATAAAATTTATGTTCTTGGAACAAAAATAAAATATTTTTGTGACTTAAAATTTCTTTTGATTTATTAATAATTTTATTGCATTTTTTTTTCTTTTCTTTTTTCTTTTTCTTCTCCTCCCTCTTAGGCGGCTGCCGACCTTGGCCATGGCCAGCCAGACGAGAGTTGATGGGGTTGTCGGTCTCGGGGAGCGTCGCCAGCCACCAGCTAGTTCCCCTAGAGCCTTGCCATCGCTAGGCGAGGCGGCCTCGCCCTGATCTAGCAAGGTTGAGCCTTGCGGTGGCTAGGCGAGGTTGAGCCTCGCCGTGGCCGAGTGAGGCTCGACCTCACCTAGATCTGGAGAGGCTGAGCCACCGCAAGGTTATTGTCATCTCGCTAGATTTGGGCAAGGTCGAGTCTTGCCGGTAGTCGGCGAGCTCAGGGTGACCTTACCGGCTGGTCGCCAGTCAACATCGAGGTCGGCGATCGGCTGGGGGGAGAAGAGAGGAAGAGAAAGAAAGAAAAGAAAGAAAAAAAAAACTTATTTATTGTTTTATGAGTTGTTCCCGGGAGTAAGAAACAATTTTGTTTTTGTTTATTTTTTCTGTTTCAAATCTATTTCCAAGAACAAAAAAATTACCATACATGTTTCTGTTTCATTTCTATTTCAAGGAACAAAAGAATAGAAACACAGGTTCCGGGGAGCATTACCAAATGCTCCATTAATGGCTGAAAATGATGGCAGGTCGTGCAATGTTTGTCTTGCATTAGCAGCTTTACTTGGTTAGATTGTCGAGTTTTCTTTGACAGTGTATAAGAACTTCAAATATCTTATAATACTTATATCATGATTCCAATACTCTTGTGCTATTAAATATCTAAAGCTTAACTTTGCAAACTCTCGAGCTCTGACTGGAGAGATCGATGACAGGGCTGGGGGAAAAGAGGGATAGAAAGAGAATTCTCAAGGATTGTGAGGTTGAACTTATTGGAAGAGCGAATGGCATTGGAGGTGGTAAAAAGGAGTTCGAAAGCTTTGTGATGAGCCCATCAGATGCAATCATTCCGCATTTGGAGGAGAGAAAAATGGAAGAAGTTGCTCGTTGAACTTAGTCTTGTCTCTTTTGCAAAAGCTTCCTACTTTTTCCTATTGACTAGTCAAGCTTGGGAAACAACTTCGGGTGGCCCAACGCCCATGCAACAATCACCTCTATTACCGACACGTCTACTATGGGCGCGAAGCAAGATGTATTGGGTCCATATATCTATCAATTCCATTTTCAAGTCATGATACCTCCATTGATTTTGTAAAAAGTTTTAGGATTTGTTCAAGTCATCTTAGCATTAGATGACTTATTGTTATTACATGCTTTTGACAAATCAGTTGTCTTTCCACACAACTAGTCGCAGATGGTCAATGTCACCGAAATATTTATTTTTTCAAATTCTATTTATTTATTTTTTTTTTGTATTCTCCCAAACATCTCTCTCTCTCTCTCTCTCTCTCCCATTTCTCTTCTCCTTATATTTCTTCCATATGTATGACTAAAGCCTGTCTACTACAACCTTTCAAATTCAATATGCTTTTATTTCACGTTCTTACCAATATAACAAGAAAATCATTTCAACAAATTAGGAAAATTTACAAAATTGCAAATGCCTCAAATAACTACAGAATTTTAAAAAGTCTTAAAAGACCCAAAGTGCTGAAAATATTAAGTACAAAGTTTATGAATTCTAAATGCTAAGATTAAATTAAAAGACCCTAGCCCTTATCGTGGGGTTTCACGAATTCATTAATAAATGTATCTCCAAACACCCACACAATTTTTAGTAGGTGAAAAAGAAATAAAGAAAAATCATACAGATCCATACATATACTATATATATATATCAGAGGCCGTGGCAGAGTTACAGTAAGTGGAGTTACCAATCAAAATTGGACAAGTCACCTTACCCATGTGGCTATGAACAGCAGTAGCGACAGGCCAAGATCACCAGTCGCTACTGGTCCCCAATTTACTTGCAGATATCTTTAGAAATGGTGGGGGTTTTTCATTTAATGCTGTAGCAGTTCATTTAAAGGAAGGGCTCGCCCAAGCTTGGAGATTGCGTCTTCTGTGTGAATATGACAGTGACACCAATCGACTCGGTTCGATAAATCAAAGTGACAATAGGACAGAAAATTGCAGATGATGGAAAGGGGACAGGAAGGAATTGGGTGTTTCGTTTACATGCTAAGGAGCCTACTCTCACTTATCAAACATGTTTTTTTTTTTTTTTTCTCCTTTACTTATCAAACATGCTTAATCAGTAGAATTTCGTTAACGATTGCCTCGGCAATGCTTTTCCAACACTTAATAAGAAGATGTTCAGCTTATGAAGTACCAATTGTGCATGTCTTGAGAATAATTAGAGTCACAACATTTCCTTATTTGATTGCTCAAGTAGCATTGGGTATTGTAACAAGATCTTAATTGTAATACTTCTTTTTAAAAGTATTGGTTACTCATAATGTAATAACTAATATTACGGGCTTTTCTCATTTGTTGTTTAAAAAGGAATGTGTAACCGAATCATTTCTACTTGGATTTCAAATCAGACTGTCTTGAAAATAGGTTAGATTCCCAGTTCCTAGATCTAAGTGAAGACTCTACTTGGAAATCAAATTGATTTCAAAACCAATTTCATAAAGTTGAAAAAAGTAAAAACCCTAATTTCTTTGTTTCTAACCTCTAACCAGGGGTCTTATATATTTAATGCAAATTCAATTATGTTGTTTGTTTTGTTTTCTAGTGGTTAGAATTTGAAATAATATTTTTATGGATGAAAGATGGATGGAGTTTTAATAATTTATATTTTATATTACACATTTGAACTTTTTATTATTTATAATTATACATGAATATGTGCTCAAATTATATAATGTTGCTTTTCACCGATAAGGATTTCTATTATTTATCTTTTACTTTGAATCATCTTATTATTCATATTATTTTATTATAAGAAATAAAATCAGGAAAAGGAACAAAATAAAAATAGGTTTTCAAGTGGAACCTAAAATTGAATATATATATATATATATATATATATATATATATATATATATATATAAATATATATTCAAAAATCGATTCCATGGCAAATAGGGTAAGTTTCGAGTTTTAAATTTTAGATCTAGAACTTACCCACTCTAACACCAATCATCCTTGTAAACTACTCATCTCAAGAGAGCTCTTCTCATACCATTGCTTAACAACTGTTCTTATTTTTGTTGTGGTGTCACTCGTGTTGAGGGAGCTTTTCTTGTATCATTGCAAAGATTCCTGTTGATAGTCTGTCTTATCAGTAGTGACTATCTAATGATGGAAATTTTCTTCATAAAGTCAAGTGTATTATGGGCTTTAAGTCTAGATCCTTCAATACTTTAATCAATTTGCAATTTAGTGAACTCGACACGTCACAATTTTATATATTTTTATGTGCGTATGCGCTTGCAACTCATTAATGTATCTAAATTTTTTTTAATAAGGATGTAAACTTCAAATACATCTTAATGAATAATGACGATTTTAATTATCTCTTTGAGCAAAATTTACCATAATTTTGTGTTCGTCATGATAAAATAAATTTTTATTGCAAGGAAAATGATTTTTTCAACGTGTTCACATGTCATGACTATTTTATTGGAAATCACATGTGCATTGAAGCATCCGAAGTGAGCAAATTATGTCTTTTAAGATGAAATATGTACCACTAAGAATGGTGGGTCATCCCAATTTTCTAAATTAGAATATGGAACATATTGACATAATGATGGAAACATTGAAAATTCTCGTGTGCCAATCATAGATATCTTTAAGACAAAAAAAAAAAAAAACCATAAATTGGGACAGATTGTCAAACACGCCCTTTTTCTTTCATGATTTTGTCTCCCGGCTGCTTCAAATTAGCGACATTTTCCTGATTTGCTATTAGAAGTGACGCGGCCCACTCTTGAGATGAAGTTCCGAAGCCATGACGCAATTCCATTTTAAATATATTGTACTTCTCCCAATAAAAATAATTAAATATATTATATAAATCTACATCCCATTTTAAACATTTCGATTCAATTAATGTAATCAAGTTTATTCAAGTAAGTTTCCCATAAAATTTCTAACATGGTGATTCACTTAGCAATAGTCATTGCACATGTCACTTCCGATGATTTGACGTGAACAAATTTACTCAAAACGACATCTTTCTAGTTAATTCTATTGACTTGATGATTTATTTTCTTTCTTCCTCTTTTCCTTTTTTTTTTCCTCTTGACCAAATCTTATACCTCCTTGGTTTCATGATTGAATTTGCAAATGCCATCGTTGCTCAACTCCACAAGTTGCATCATTGCTAGCCCCATCCTCTCTCAAGCCGATCTTTAACATGATTGCAGCTTAGCCAGATTTGGCGCCTCCTAATGTGAAGGCTCGGCAATTGGCCTCCATGGCCACCAAGCTCAAAGTAGTTGAACTTCTGTTACTTCAAGGTGAATCATATCTTGCACGATGTTGAGTTCAACTAGATTTGACATCTCCAAACCTAGATGTGAGGGGCCATTGACCTGGTCTAGAATGGCTACCCGTCGTTGTCTAGGACCTAACTTCATGAATCCAAAATTGAGCAGTGATTCCTTTCTCGCTTGTATTGTCTACTTCAAGTTCTTTGTAAATTTAGTGCTATCAAATAGCATCAGGTGATTAAAATAATAGTTGAGTAACATGGTTGCAAAATTCATTAAATTTCAATGATCATATACGTAGTTTACCCAACACCACACTATGAGCCTACTCGAGTTGGCCCAAAAATATTAGACACATGATAAGGCCTCAACCCCAACCCATCCATTGAGCGCCTCTACTTAGAAATAGGTTATTTACTGATAGACGTAACAAATGAGTAAGCTTGGCCAGATATTGAGCCTAAAATGCCTTTACCTATGCTTGCCCAAAATTAGAACACGCGCATGCGCGCTATATATATATTCAAATTCATTTAGAAAATGGTTATGCGGGAAAGGCCTTGGGTCACAAACGAAATTGTTTACCTAAGCTTGTACAATTTATGCTTTGGGCCTTATTGGGTCTGGCAAGTATGATCAGGTCTACTTGCGAAACATCACAATATAGTCGAGTCCAACTCAAAGCATTTTCTTGCCTAGACTCGGTTCGATCATGGAATCGATGAGTGCTAACCATTGTTTTGATAGTTCTCACATTATCTAATGGCTTACCATGTGCCCACTCCGGGACGAGGCTCGTGTCACGTGGAAATAGCAGGAAAATTGGAGGGCACACAAGGAAAGGGAGAGAGAGAAAAAAGGGGAGGGAGGTTGCTTGCGCAAATCTAGCTTGATGGCCCCTCCCCTCTCTCTCTCTCTCTCTCTCTCTCTGGTTTCTGAGGAGAGAGAGAGAGAGAGGCACGGCACAAGCGGAAAAGGTCTTCAGACTTGCGTCTTTGCTTGGAAGGTTGGGTCGGAGGGGCCATCAGAACGCCCCATCCCGCTCCCTTTGATCTTTACCAAATCACGCCACAACACCTCTCTCTCTCTCTTCCTGTCACGTTTGCTCTACTTGGCCTCGCTATGTCTTGAGACACACAGACAATAACTCTCTCTCTCTCTCTCTCTCTCTCGCTCTCTCGCATGCACGCACGGACAACACTCGAAGCCTAATTTCTCTCTCTCATGCCTCCTCTCCGGAAATTAAAGGGACAGACTCTCTTTTGGACGCTTATTTCCACATGAGACAAAAGAACCCATCACCGCGAAGACGCCCCTTCTCTTGCCAAACAAGAAATTGGGCAGACAGAGAGAGAGAGAGAGAGAGAGAGAGAGCGGAGAGTCGTACAGATCTCGTGAGCTTTGCTGCTGATGAGAGAGCTCTGCGATGGAGTCTTTTCTTGGAACTGCACCGCACTTGAGAAAACAAGAGCCCATCTTCGCATCGTTCGACATTGAAGAGAGAAGCCTATGCACGGTCGGGTTGGTCCAGCCGGCGATGGTCGCGGCAGCGGAGACAGCGGCGGAAGGCGGCGGCGGTGGCGGCGGCTGCAATCTTGGGTGTGGTTCGAGTGTTTTTCTTTTTCTTTTGCCCCCCTCTTTCTCTTTCCTAGGATATACTTGTGATAATGCAGCAATGTAATTTTCCAGTCAGGCCTAGTTCTTGAGAGTTTTTCCTTTCGATGCACACGTGACTCTCTCTCTCTCCCTCCCTCCCTCCCTAGATTAGTGACTGATGATAGTGGTTTGGTGATGGTGATATTGGCGAGACGGCTCAATCTGCGACTCTGCTAATCGCTTCTTCTTGTTCTTGTTCTTCTTCTTTTCTTCTTCTTTTTTGGTGTGGATCATGTGAGTGAGAAATTTGTTTGTTTTCGATTAAGAATGTTATCAGGAGGGGCATTTCTCTCTCTCTCTCTCTCTCTCTCTCTCTCTCTCTCTCTTCTCACGCATGGGTCCATGGAAACTACATTGTCATGTTCTTGAAAGAGCCTCAGATGATGATGCTGAAAAAGGAAAAGAACGAGGCCCCATTTCCTCATCATTTGAGGAAGAAACCGCAATGAATTTTGCACACTAAGCACCGCAATTCTGATTTTGGCGGAGATAATCAAAACATGACAGAATTCATAGCATTCTCGTTCCCTTTCGGATCTATGCATAGAATAGAATAGAATAGAATGGTCAAGAATACGTCTTTTCTCTTTGAATTGCGATCCTATGTGCGTATGAAGCTTCATTCAGCGTCAAAAGGGCAGGGGGAAAGCGCGCTGTTTTAATGGATGCTTAATGGCTTGATATGGACAGAGATGTCATCCGGTCCTTTGCTTTGGTTGTTGGTCTAATTTCCTGTTCCCCTTTTCCTGGGGAAACGTGGAGCTTTTTGGGACAGCGCTTGTTTTGTTTAGTAAAAAGCATTGTTTTGTTTAGGTTTCTTTTGGTGGTCCTGTACCTATTGCTCGGGTGGTCAGTAGAGCAAGTCTACAAGGACCGTCCGTCGGGAGTATTTTTTAATATCCTAAAAAATCATAAATTGATATATTTGTAATAAATTTACCTCAAATTATTTTTTTGATGTCAAAAACCCCAAACTGGTATACTTTTGACAAATTTACCTTAAACTGGTACACTTGTAACAAATTTATCCTCGTTAATTTTCGTTAAATTTTACTGTCAAATCACGCGACAATTTCAATTTGGGATTTTACGCTTCATTTATCATAGTTTACAATTTTTGTGATTTTTTTGTGATATTAATCCAATTTAGTGGATGGTATATTAGTCACAAATTTACTAATTTAGTTTTTTTTTTATAGTCGAATAAATTAGTTTAGGGTAAATTTGTTATAAAGGTATCAGTTTATGATTTTTTTTTATAAATTTGTTACAGGTGTACGGGTTCGGGACATTTCATGGTCAAAAAATAATTTTTTGGTAAATTTGTTATAAGTGTACAAATTTGGGGTTTTTCAATGTATTAACCCCTTTCTTTCTGATATGATATACAAAGCCTTGGACTTTGTTGCTGCTGCTGCTCGCATCGTTTGGGGGCATTTCTTTTCCTCTTGGTTCTCTCTTATCCTTGCATGGTGAGCATCCTTTATGCCCCCCTTGCTAAAAAATAAAAAATAAAAAGGTTGCTTGCCCTCGTTGTCATGAATCGAATTGATCGTGATTTCACTACGGTTTAGCTTGGTTACTGGTGTGGGGCGATGTGCAATGGAAAGAGAGGGTCTTGTTTGTGCTCTCGGGCATTTTTCGAGCGTGTTTGAACTAGGAAATATATGCATTTTAGAGAATTAATTGTGCAAATCACGAAAACTGTCAATTTAGTGGAGGTTGTAATGCTCTTTTATTTGGTTTCTACGAAATTGTCCCGAAATCAATTTTTATCAAAATCCTATTTATACTCAAATCTTAATGCGGTATTTGGCAGTTTGTCAAAGGCACGAAAGATCATAGGACGAGGGTGAGCACAAGAGAGGTTTTTATGAAGAACCAATATAAATTAGGGTTAATACACTAGAAAATCCCAAACTGGTACGCCTGTAACAAATTTATCAAAAGCTATTTTTTTAACCATAAAAAATCTCGAACTAGTACACATGTAACAAATTTACCTCGATTGATCATAAAAAACCCTAAACTAATACATTATGACAATTTTACTCCCAAACTAATTTATTTGACAGCAAAAAACGCAAAACTGGTAAATTTGTGATAAATATACCTTATGCTAAATTGAATTAATATCACAAAAAAATAACAAAAATTGTAAACTGTGACAAACGGAATGTAAAATCCCAAATTGATATGCTAATCAACCGTCACGTGTCATTTAACGAAAACTAACATAGAGTAAATTTGTCATAAGTGTACCAATTTTGAATAAATTTGTGAAAGGTATACCAATTTAAGGTTTTAGGTGGTTAAAAAATAGTTTGGGATAAATTTGTTATAGATGTACCACTTTGGGGTTTTTCAAAGTATTAACCTTAAGTAAGTATGATTTTCAATTTGTAATTATGATTACAAAAGTATATATGATAAATTTTTCTACCCCTAGATATATGTTCACTATAATAAAATAATTGCATTGAAAAAGTTCAATAAAATATATATGGCCAACCATAATTATAGTCGGGCATAAGATATTATAACCTATTCTCGTAAATTAAATTAATCTTTCATTTGTGCTTTTCAAGACGATTACGACATAGGAAATTGGGTCATGATAACGAGGAAAATGACTCATAGCTATGTCGGTCATTTTGGTCCAAGTGGGCTCTCAAATCATTGAGTAACGTGTAAAAGCCATCATCTAATTTTCTTGGGAAGGTATAATATTTATTACAAAACTATCTTTACTTGTTTTCCTAGAACAATATAGGAAATAAGTTACGAAAATAACTAAGGATACATATAATAATATTTCTATTCTCGAGAATAACTTCCATTCAAAAATAATTTTTTATATTTCTATTCCCTAAATGAGTTTATGAGCAAAAAAACATTTTTGGTAACTGCATATAATTTTTATTTCTGGAATAGAAAAAGAACATAAATGCGTTCAATATGACCCTAAGAATTTCCATTTTCAATTTTTTTATTTAATTATGAAAATGTCAATAGAGACTTAAAAAGTCATGTATGAATAAAATTGGAATTTTATAAAGATTTAACTGATCACAATATTCTAAGATGGCTTCGCATAATCCAACGTAATAGTTAATCGAAGATGGATGGCTGAAAATCGTAGCAAATAGTCCCATTGGCTTATAATTCACAATATGATGAGGTTGATAGTAAATATTTGGGTATTACAATAAACATGTGTATAGGCCTATTGAACTTTTTTAATTGCAAGAAGAAGAACAAGTGTTTTTGGGTGGAATGGGCAAAAACTAAACAACTGAGGATGAAGGCGATCTTAAGGTTGGTGGTGCTTATTTGCACAAACTCATCAAACCTTCAAGCAAATGGCGTAGGAAATCTATAGAACACATGCTTATTCAATTGCTATGAACACAAGACAAATTGTAGTGCAAAAAACTTATTTAGAGCCATTGAATTTTATTAAAACAGAATTGCAAATGATCTTATAGGATGTCTCTAGTAGAATCTTAAGCGAAGAAGATGTCTTCTCTTAGTGGGGTCACCAAACTGTCCTAACATAGCATTTTCTTTAAGAGAAAACTATATTCAAAAAACCATATTGTAAAGCCTAAGAGCTTATTCAAATTTGAATCTAATTTTCATCCAAAAAATTTCAGATTTTTTTATGCACTAATTTAAAACTAGTTAATACTAAAATCTAGTAAAAAAGACTACTCAACATCTAATTTCTAATTTTCCCAAATTTCTGAAATTTTTAATTTTTTTGTTACAAAAAATGAGGACTTGGATCAGGTTAGGAGACTTGGTCTGGATTTGTCTCCCCCAGACTTTGTGTTAATTGTGTAAGGACAATATTAGGTCATGCCGAGCTTGTTTCTCCAAAATGAACTTGTTTCTCCTTTTGTTCCCAAGAACAAAAAGGTAGTTTTTTTTTTTTAACTTTTTATTTTTGTTCCAAATCTATTTTTTGGCCACTTTTTTATTATAGAGATTAGAAAAATTTAATTGAGATACACAAATGAATTTATGTTTTTTCTCTTCCGAAGAACAAAAAAAATAAAAAAAATAGAAATGTTATCAAACACACATTAAATGTTCAAAATACCTTTGGAATTTTTATTGATATTAAGATCAAAGCCTAATTTATTTTATAATCACATTCCTGAAAAAAAATCATACACAATAGTTATACGTAATGGATTAAAATAATAATAGTTTTCGTGTCTAACTGTAATTATAGTGTCTGATATATAGTTTACTAGCTCCCTTTCAATATCTTTTTTTTTTTAATAATCATAAATTATATCAAAATGCATACTTTGCAATCGTTATTGGCAAATTTAAAAATCATAGTAACTCTTATTTGATATCGGTTCTTCCATATGAGCATCATTTTATTTCGGACATTTAGTTTTTTCGCCTCTTATATAGATATTTAGTTATTGTAATTAGTAAATATCGTTCCTCTATATAAGTCATCAAAGGTGATTAACAAATACAATATCATTTAAAAATACAATGATCATAATTCAATTAAAGATCCACACCATCAAAGTTTGTAGACTTTAATTATCTACCAATTGAAACCATGATTATGACTGACTTTTAATTACAGTCTAAAATATGTAATAGCAATTTGATCTACAAATATTTCATTAGATGTTTGTCATTTATAATTTAATTTATAATAACTTTTGACTATAAAGACATAACAAACTTAATTTTCAACTTATACGACCAATCATATTAGTAGTTTCGTAACTGTTTTGATCAAATATAATCATCAAATTTAATTTGATAAACCGTTCATTATTAATAAAAATCGTATTGTGATGATTCTGACTTATTTGGTTTATAATTAATTATTAAAAATGCAAGGTCATTTATGTTCAATTCGTTCCTAAACCTAACTACAAAATCCATCCCCTAAGCTGGTTTAAATCATCAATTTCACTTTAGTTTGAATGGGTTCAAACAAACCAATGTATGGTCATTGCTAGTTATTGCATATGCACAACTGCAGTTACCCCATAGCAGAACTCCAGCACAAACATCGAACGACTACTCGGGCTAAAACCACAATTTTTCTTTTGGTGCTAGACAAGTACAGAATCATGCGACCAATTGATCATTACTAAAATCAAATGCCTGAATCGAACAAATCATAATATTACCACTCATCATCAGATCAAAGTCAAATTACAATTAGCTGGAGGTCCAGTAAAAAATTTCAG
The DNA here is from genome assembly GCA_016097545.1 of Eucalyptus victrix. Lineage (NCBI taxonomy): Eukaryota > Viridiplantae > Streptophyta > Magnoliopsida > Myrtales > Myrtaceae > Eucalyptus > Eucalyptus victrix. Next base: position 35,466,316 of record CM027837.1, read on the forward strand.
TATATAGGGACTTAAAAGAATACAAGGGAAGTGGAACCAAACTGAAGGAAACAATCAATCTCTCGTTCATGATTCGGATGGCCAGTATTCATGCAAATCCAACCAAGAACTGCAGATGAACCAACGGAAGTCCGATGGTGTGGACAGAGGCTTGTATTCTCTGAAAGGAAAGCTTTGTCTTGGTGACTGACTTAGAGAGTCTCTTTCGCTTGTCAAGCTCGGTCTTATTTTTTTTCTGTTCATGGTAAAGAATGTACATCATCGATGATTCTGGCGAACAAAGGCCTGCGGCAAATCACAAAGTTAAAATGGCTACATATGCAGCTGCTGTTCTTCTGCGTTTCGAACCCCAGCAAACCTCTAACTTGGCTATCTTCTTTTTGGTTCCCAGATATCCTTGACAGTTTTGAGATCCACAGCAGCACTCCACCTCGGGACCAAATTGTACAAATCTTTACAGAGGGAAAGAGAAAAGTTAAGAAGCCATTGCAGGGGCTTTTAACTTATTTAATTTAAGTGGAATAAGGTAAAAGTACATCTATAAATGTTATTTCAAGGCTGCAAAAGCAAAAAACATGGATCATACTTTTTAAGTTTTCAATCAATAAAGCCTCACTAACCTGTAATCATATGTTAGCGGCTCACCAACTTTTATTGACCGAGCTGCAAAAACACCCACCCTTGTTTCCCCCTCAACTTGCCTGAAAAAGTCAACTTATTGAGTCCCAGAGTTCAAAGATTGTGGAACAGTATCCCCATTAGAGAGATAAGGCATTGCCAACAGGAAAGACTATAAAACCAGACATGTAGCAAGAACTGTATATTTGATGTCTCATTAGATGAACCAGAGGCATGAGAGGATTGCTGGATGTGAGGAAGAGATTGGGACTGATTGGGGAAACTAACTGCCATGTAAAACTGATATTTATTGAATACTGATGCCTTTCCTCAGGCCAAGTGGCACATGAAAGTTTTAAGTTTGTCTATACTAGAAAGCTCAAGCCAGAAATATTTTTTTGAGACTCCTATATAACGCATGTTAGTCTCACTTTTATTTAAGAAGCCTGAAAGAAGACAGTTGCTGATGTAACATTTGATATACTTAACACATAAAGAATAGTCAAATATGACATTTGCAATGTTAAATCACAAGGACTAAGGAAGCATCATATAACATTCTGTAGAGACTATGCCTCTTGGTTGACAGACCAGGTAAAATTGAATCTAGAAATTCCTAGCCAGGAAAATTGTTTGATTTGACAAAAGCACAAGTAAACTTTTTAATGCTAACATAGAAACTTATTTTTTTCCTAGAAATGACAAAACAGCAATAGAATCATGTAATGGAATTGACCAAACTAACCACTTCTCCAGGAAACAGTTAGGATCGCAGCCGTGGTTAAGAAAGCGAGATGCATTTCCCTTGAATGTTGCATCAATTGTGAAGTCCTTTCGTACCTCACACATGTAGAAATTCTTCATGCCTCTGAATTTCATATCCCAAAGCCTTTTTTCACATAAAGCATCATCGATAACTGAAGCAGGGATGGTGACTGATGAAGTAAGTAAATTGAAGAACAATCTAAACAATCAGCTATTTAAGAGTAGACAAATAAGAAAGTTCATTATGAGAAAATGATGGCAAAGCTGCCAAATAAGTGACTGATGATATTACAAAGTTCAAGAAAATTTTTAAAGGCCCTAACCCAAGGTCTTTAGTCTTCAAAGAAAAGAAAGATCAAGTTGAATATCCCTTAAAGGCCAATTTGATTCATGAAAAGGGTTTCAATTTTTTTCCTTTATGTGAAAATGAAAACAGATTTTTTTTTTTTCTATTTTTATTTCTCTGTTTTCTTAAAAAACATATTTGGTTACTGGAAAATTTAATTAGATGTGAAAATCTTGAAAAAGTATGTGTTTTCAAATTTCTGGTTCCATCAAGTTACACTAAAAGAATACGTGTTGCTTTGATTTTAACATAAATTACTAAACCAAAATCAATTCCCTGAAAAACTGTTTAGAAATTTTTTGTTTTATTTTTCTACATTTTCATCTTTCTCTTTCCTTTTCTTATCTTTTTAACTATAGCGCTCAGGATACTTCGCTGATCTTTAGAATCTTATGCAATTGACATAATAAAACCCTTGATGTGGAAGCTTTCTCCATAAACATGGCTATGGTGAGTCTGTGATAATGGTTAAGCACTTCCTCCATCACAAGTTGATTGACAAAAGAAGTTGCAGTTGCCATGAAGAAGACCAACTCAGTCTGGAATGAAACATGGGAATTCTGTTTTGACTGAATGTTGTGAAAACAGGAAAGAAGTGTTTTTTTATCCTCTGGCCTATACATAAAATAAACCTACTGCATTTTAAATTGAAAATATGTCCAAAACCATCCCAAACACATTTTCATGGTGTTCTGTCATTCTTAAATGAGAATGAAAATGAAAATTTCAAAAACTTGCATATGCCAAACAGGTTATAAAATCTACATTAACAACAAAATGAAAGAGCAACAAAGAGGCCTTTACTCAATCTGGCATAGATGTTACATAAACCTCACCAATATAAAGATGAGACAAACAACAATGATCTCGACTACCAACGATCCAGGCAAGAAAAAAGATGAGAAAAACACAATTGATATTAGCCACAAACATTGTTTACCTTCTCCGATATATTCAATGATAAATTCCCCTTTATTTATGGATTCAGCTGCCTCTACACCCCAACCACAGAATTCTGTCTGACATGGAAAATAATATTTGCCATTTAAGTCATTGAATACAGAACTTCAATGAATAATGAAAGTACAATTGCAAAATAATGTATCTTCTCATTCTTAGAAACAATATACTAAACCGATAAATTCATTCAGTGTAACTGAAAATACTATCTTACCTTAACAATCTTTATCTTCTTGTCCTTCCGAAATGGCCTGTTGTTGCAATTTTCTGGGCAACGACAAGACTTTGAACAGCTTATGCATTGGACCCTATCAGAAAAGTTATATATGCATCATTGGCTGGGACAGAACTCAAATAAAATAATGCTCTACAAGTAATTGATAAAGCATACCATCAGAATAAAACTTTACAAACACAATTTTGAGTCACATTTATCCCTAACTCACTCCTAGAGCACACCATAGTTAGAGTCCAAATGACCAGATAATCTCATGCAAGACTAAATTTCCACAACCTTAGGCTGATGAAGCAGTTCAATGACAGTACTATCAGCAAATTGGTAATTTGTCATTGACCAATTTCTACACTATTGTTATCAATGTCATGTATCCCTTGCCCAGTAAATGATCCTAATAAACACTAGAACAGCACTAGGACTGAAGATAGTGAATCAACAAAGGCATTCTAGGATGCACCATTGCAGTCTGCCTGGCTACCCATAAAACGCCTGTAAGTCATGAGGCACATGAACAATACAAGATGCACATTTATCAAATAGAGCGAAAATTCTATAAATCAGTGAGATGAAAGAACTTGATTTCTGGTTTTAAATTTATTTCCGAGGCCCCCTAAAATGTGTTGACAATAAAAGGAAGAGTGTGCTGTCAAATTTCTTAACTAAAGAAACTAAATGCAGGGATGTTGCAGTGACCTCCCCATGCATCCCCAATTTCTCCTTCCTCCCTCTGTGAGTGTGGAGAAGTACAGAAAAATTAATTAAGCTGCTTTTCAACCATCAATGAAAGAGACATACACTACAATTTAAGAGTCTAGTGTTCGTTCCCAGGTATCCAGCCTAAGGCTATCACTGATAAAGCTACATATGTAGAAATTAATATGGTATTAATGTATAATTCTTGCAGACTGTAAAATTCATTAATTGCTTTTAATGTTGTATGAGACAAAGATCCCCAATATGAGTGCAGGAAGGACAGTTGTAACACTGGAGTAGGCAGAAAGATCCTTACTAATACCTGCACACACAATTATCAGAGCACTTGGAACTGCAACTTGAGCATCCAATACCATCACCAACATCGTCACGCTTCTTTCTGATAAGATAAATATCTGATTCCAGTAAAGGCCAGTATCATACAACTGATGACTGCAACAATGATGGGTAAATAAAACATCAACCAGTATGGATCCTCCATATCTTTTGTCATCCAGAATTCTCCACTATAACATTTTTCTGTAATTGCCAACATGACCAAGTACTCTAAACAATATAACAGAATGCAACACAAAGGATACTTCGCCTAATGTGCACATATGGAGGTGGCTCCATCTTATTTTCAATCATGTCTTTCATTGTTATGTCAAACTTAAACTCCTCTTCATCATAAGGTGTAGGTAAGCGACTGAAAATTTCCTACAGTAGCAAGTATATAAAAGTTAGCATCCCAGGTGTAGCACTTAGAAAGATCAATAAGCAACTTCCAATCATTTGGACATCAGACTGCAAAAGAACTGGTCTATTTAATGCTGTATGGCTATCTAACAGAACTTGGATGAACATAAAATCATTAAACAAAAAAAGTAAGGTTAATAGTGTTGGGACACATGAACATTAGGGCAGGATAAGCAAACTTTGCATTAGAACAGATATATAAATTGTCTACAAAGACTACCTAATGTCATTTCAATCGGAATAGACACTATGGACATAAAAGCTGCACTCACTATCAGTTCTAGGGAATATATACATTAACCACAATATAGTTTGCAAGTACATGTAACAACCTGCCTACAGGCTACAAAGCATTAAAATGTCCTTAGGAGAGAAGTAGGAACAAGATGATAATATGTGAAAACAGCAATTTCCATGGCAACTGTAGAAATGACAAAACCAGAATGTAAAGACTTTTGTCAAGAAACAATGGAAAATCTTGCCAAAAGAGATGAAAGAACAGATGATTAGAGCACACAGAGCTGTTGTTCCACTGTCTCCACAAGGGAAGATATACCTTATCACCATTTCACTTGGTAGATGCAGCATGCAGAATACTAAGTGCCAGTAGTGCTTGTATTTTCAATTTAGTTTGCAGGAATTAGATATGTATAACATACAAATGCCAAAATGGATGTCTGCTTACACTCAGTGGATCTAAAAATGGTGTTCATGAAAAGCCAAAATGACTGCATTCAGGAAACACCTAACAGAACATTCATTAAGTCCGTGCATAATTCTTTACTATTGTTTTTTTGGAAGAGCAGTTTCATTGGATTTCAATCCCATGCCATACCAATGAGTTTGTAATGTTCACTAGGTGCCATAGTTAAATCATAATATATGAAACTACCCCATATAACTTAAATAATCAAGGTTCTCCAATGGCTGACCTCTATGTCTGATGTCGAAACAGCATGCTGCTCATTCAACAAACATGTAATCCTGTCAGCCAACCCGACCAGTAAACTATAGGAATAATATAGAACTTCAGAACGAAATACAGATAAACTTAAGGAAAATTTGAGGCAACTTGATTGTGGAAAGAGAAAAGGAAAAATGGGCTGGAAATTTTGAATATTTGAACCATTGAATATTGTCTAAAACTACTACATTGTTTAGTAGCATGAAAAGGGTTAATAGAGCTTCATTTGCTTTAAATGAAAGCATCCTAAAGTGATTTTATCAAATAGCTTCACCAGAAAAATAACCTCTCTGATGAAGCAAAGAGATTGACCTTCTTAACCAACCGTGAATTAGTCAGATGCCTCCAACAGACAGCTCGACCTGGTGGATTCTTCAAATGCATCACCTTTTCTGGCCATGCTGCACACTTATAATGTGAGGCTAATGTGCACAGCACACATCGCCAGTGTGGTTGTCTCTGTTTGCAGATGAAGCATGCCTTCACGAATAAAACACAAATGTATACAACAAAAAAATTACTTGCAGACCATGCAAAGGAAAACAACACGTAACTCGCTAAATTAAAAAAAAAATTAAATAAATAAAATGGGCAAAGCATCAAATTGTAGAAGAAAAAGAGATCTTCACATGTTGTGGACACTTGAAATTCTTCAAATTGGATACCCCAAGCCTTTCCTTTGCACATGACAAGTGATAGGTCCCATTACAACCACGAACCACACAATGCAACTCCTCATCGGGGAATATAAAATGATGGCAAATGACACATTTCGCCTGATACAGTGTGAAATGTCATTCAAGCAAGACCATGCTCATGACTAGAAAGCCCTCTCACGCTCTATTATCCACAGAAAAAAAGGAACAGAGACAGGCAGAAAACCTTTGCAGCACTACTCATTTGTTGCTGCAGAATTGAGTAAGTTGTTTGCAAATAGGTTTTTTTCTATCGTTCGAAAATTGACCCATATAAAGGCCTAAGATGTGACTCAATTACTACAGTAAAAATTGATCAGAGGCTACCATGGTTCATGTAACAGTAAGTCTCGAGTACATACAGTAATTATCCTAACATAGATAACCTTGGCCAACTACTAAAGACGAGGAATACAATTCAAAGAACTACATCAACTCGCGCGGAGTCAGCCGCATTTCCCCACCTACCCAGCTCCAACCAACAAGCAAAGAGAAATCGAAGAAAGAAAACGAACGCGGGGGGCAGAGATTACGGAGCTCCTCACCATTCTCTTGGCGCCGACGAGGAACGGGAGGAAGCACCGGGACCGCGCCTCGCCCGACCCCACCTTCCGCTCGGCCCAGTCCCCGACGTAGTCCTCCAGCGTCCGCGCCGCGTTCCTCCGCGGCGGCGGCGCGGCGCCCCCGTTCTGCGAGTGCCGGTTCCTCTCCCGCGCCGGCTCGCGGTCGGGGACTCCGCCTAGGGTTTTCGGCGGGTGCGGAGGGGCCCTCGGCGGCGCCCCGAGGAGGGGCCGATTTGAGGCCCGAGCCGCCGCCGCCGCCGCCGGCGAGAGGCGAGGAGAGGGAGGATGGGTTGCCGCCCAGGTCCGGCATGGGTCCTGCTCGTGCTCTGCCGTGCCCCCCCGCCTCGTCTCGCTTGCGGAGGAGGAACCCTAGACGGATCGGAGGAACGTGTCTGAACGAGTCGAGGAGAGAGAGAGAGAGAGAGGAAGAGAGAGAAGAGGGGAGGGAGCGGGGAAGGGAGGGAGGGGTTTTTGGTTTCGGCGGGAAACGGGATTTCAATCTTTTTTCCATTTGGGCGGTGTGAATTTTTATGGGGCGGGGGGTTTCGGATTGGCGTATCTGCGAGATTGCCACGGACTTTTAGAGAGGCGTAAAGATTAAGGGTGCGAGGCGAGGCTGAGCCTCGCCAGTGGCTAGGCGAGGCAGCGAACCCTTGTCGGCCAGTCGCCGGCCATGGCTGAGGCCAGTCGACTTTGCCTTGGTTGGGCGAGATCAGGCTCGCTTAGATCCAGTGAGGTCGAGCCTCCCCAGTGGCTGGGCAAGCTCGGCCTCGCCGGATCTGGGTGAGCTCGAGCTCGCCCAACCAAGGCAAGGCTGAGCCTCGTTAGGGGCCAGTGACACTTGGCCTCGCCAAGGGCCGACGACCTTCTGGCGAGGTCGCCAGCCCTCGACGGCCGGTCGCTGGCCATGGCCGAGGCCGACGACCGGCCAAAAAAAAGAAGAAAAAAGAAGGAGTAAAAAAAAAAGAGAAGTAAAGAAATGAGAGAGAAAATTTGTTCTTCAAAAGTGTTTTTGGAACAAAAAAATAAATTTTTTTGTTTCTTATTTCATTCTAATTTTGTTCCGGAATAAAAAAATAGATTTTGAACAAAAACGCAAATAAATGCATTTTTATTCTTTTTTTTGTTCCGAAAACAAAAAAAAAGAAAATCTGTTCATGAATAGATAAAAAGAACACAAACATGCACGCCCTAAGGATGAGCATAGTTTAGATTGGGCTAGTTCAACACCTAATCCAAAGACTAATTTGCATAGTGTTGGTATTTACTTTTTAGGATGGAGGACCGATCCTGTTGAGCTTGGGATTGAAGACCGGATCAACCTTATAGTTCGGTCTAGTTTGATTTCAAAATCAATTCGGAACTAATTAATTATATATATAGACCAATTTATATATATATATTTTTTTTTATATTTCTCGAAGGGATAAACATATTATTTTAAATTACATATCCATAAATAGTGTGACATTGTAAATACCAATACATATCAAACATAAATAAAAGATAATATAACAATAGAAATTTACTTTTACTAAAAGCGACAAGCCATAAAAATGAACACATGAGATGAGGGAATAGAGGTGAGTGGCGATTGACAAGGTGAGCAAGGCCAAGGTGGGTGAGCCAAGCCGAGGTGAGCGAAGAGGGCTTCTTTTGTGTTGAACTAGGACTATTTCTTTCTACTTTTTAATTTACACAACAAATTGAACTATGAAGAAAATGAAGGAGGAGGTGTTAGAATTTAGAGTAGACAAAAGCATATAAGGTTTGGGTTGGACAAATCCGAAATTTTTAAGACCAATGATCAACCCACATAGTTAATGGTCTAGAGATTCCAAGACCAAGGATCGACCTAGTCTCATTGAGAACTAGACTAGGATCAATTGGATTGAGCTAGTCCAAAGCCAGTCTAGGATTGACCTTAGACCAATGTTGTCATATCCTGATCCTCGAGCGCGTGCCCATCCCTTGGTGGTTGATAAAAATTGCGACGTCTCAGGACGCGTCGCCAACCGATTCATTTTAATATGTATGCGGAAACGAAACAATTACCCTGACAACAACTAACACGGGATTGAAAAGCAGGAAATATATTCACAACCAAAACACTTTTATAAACACATCGGTTTATATGCAACGCTAGACTAAAGACAAAAATCTACAAGCCCACTAAGCTAACAAATCCCCAACTGAAAACTCCGAGGTCTCCTAGGGATTTGGGCTCACCACTGCACCACCAGGAAGGTTAGTTGTACCCTCACCAAAAGCGACTTCTAACACCGATATTAGGACCTCAAAATCCTACAGGGGACCCACTTTGTACCCATTGAGCCCGTGACGATACCATGCTCTGAATTGATGGGGTACTCTCTGGGGTAGACTCGCATTGACTCAGACGATGGTCCTTACAAGTTCATAGACCCAGACTCCGTGGCCCTTGGGAATAGGGATATCGGTGACCTACTTGGTGATCCTCCTAGGCTGATCAAAACGTTCCGGAGGAACCACCATTTAAGGACCTGAAAATGTTGAGTCCACGATGGGGTGAGACAATGTCTCAACAAGTTCACCTCCTAAACTCCGACTAGAAAGGAAAAATGCTTAGAGGCAGCTATACACACAAGTCAGAAGACTTACCTTGCCCCAGTTCTCTCCTGCATGTCAGTACAGTTCATAATCTCAACCAATTAATTTAATCCGATGAATCATTCAATCCAATCGATACCATCTATGAATTCAATCAATTTGATCACTGCTCACACAAGCTGAAGTATATCTATGCTCGCACAAGTTGATATAAATTATACCTCACCTAAGTTGATACATATTATAAACTCATCTAAGTTGATACAGATTATTACTCTCACAAGCCAACGATCATTACTCACACAAGCTGACAATCATTGCTCACACAAACTGGCGATTCAATAATACTCACACAAACTGATACACGATAAATCAATTATGACCAAGGACAATGTGCTTTGCACTCCAATTCCTCAATTAAAATAATGAACTTTTCCTAATTTTATCGTGTTAAAAATATCCGATAAAAAATATCGTGTGTGGGTACATGGTCTGTTTGAGCCAAAATGTTATATCTTTCTTTTAAAAAATTTCACTATTTAATATAGTGCCTAAAAACATTTTTGACGTTAAAAATCGACACCTCGGTATTTTCCAGATTAAATACCAAAATTACACAATTTTGGGATAAATACCTAAAATCACAATCACCACTCAATTTGCATAAAATAGCATTCAATTGCGAAACTAAGCATACCACGCAAACAACGACACGAAATTCCGGTTATTGGCTATTCCAAAGTATAATTTTCGGAAAATAATAAATAATTAAATAAATACAATTAATTACCAAAAATACCAACTTAGGCCGGAAATGCTTAATTAACCACCTAAACGAGCCAAGAAAATTTCCGAACCTATCTAGATAAATAGCATGATCTATCTAGTCCTTAATTAAATTGTTCTAACTACCTAACATACACAAACGTATAGTTAAATCACTAATAAATTATAACTAACCACCTAAACATACTTAGCCTAAAATAATCACACCTTAAGCATCATTAAATCCCTAAGCAGAGTTTAGCAAGTAAACTGACATGTTTAGCGATTCGGTGAGTCCACGACGATGGTGGCATAGAGATGGGCAACAAACCACCTTGCGGAGACACCAAACAAGGCTCGGAAGAGACCTAAAATGGGCCTTGAAGCATCACAGCCCTAGCTGGCCTTCGGCTTCTTCTTTGGGCCGAGCAAGCTAGAACCAGCGGTTGAAATAGCAAGGTGGGTAGATGGGTGGCTGCAGTGGGCCAGGCGGAGGCAGACGGCGGCTAGACAGTAACAACGAGGCTTTGATGACGACCAGGGACGGCTGTAGGATGGCGAGGAGGCCCAGGTGTAGGCGGACGGGCGTGCGATGTGTGGGACGAGCGGTTGGGCATGACGGGCTCGCGAGCGGTGTGCAATGGTGGCAGAGGGCTCGGATGGCTTTAGCGAGCGCGCGACAGCAAGGGGGAGGGAGCTGCTCGGTTTCTCTGTAATTTTTAGAGCTTCAAAAGTGACAACAATGGTTAAAGGTGGCCCCAAGCTTGAAGAAGAAGCTACTGAAGACTTAGAGGGTCCCCTTGGCCACAAATATCCTTTTCTTGACATTGCTTGCCCCCACCAGCTCTTCCCTATCCACAGCCAACTTTGCCGCACCAAGACTTCCCCTAAAAGCTTCCTTTGATGCCTCAAATGTTGCACACCCCTTGGCCTATGAATTTTGTACACTTTCCATCCAAATTGATTCAATTCTCCTATAATTGAACTCAATTTGATGTCTATAAATCCAACCAAGGTGTCCTCGTCAAATACAACATTTTTATCACCAATTGAACCAACTTGAATCTCAAAAATGCGACAAAAAATGGTCCTCTGATTTTCCCAAACAAAAACGGTCCTACTTTGAAATTTTGCCAAAAATCCTAGTTTGCACAAAAATCTTCAGATGATGAGTCGATGGTCCTAAAATGAATAGTGGCATAACAGAACTTTCAATTGGTTCAATTTCAAGATTAATTTTAATCAGGCACGATTTTAGTATGACCTAATCTATTGGATAGCTTTTAGGAATTTTTAGTGCAATTGACCCGTGGTCAATTATTTTCGAGCCATATTTTACAACTTCGACACATTGGCGACTTTTGGTTGTCGTGAAAACCTCGAGATTTTGAATATGGACATAGGATACCAAAACGACAGAAAAATCGGTCTAGTGTTGATCGATGAGAATTTTGTAATTAGGTGGAATCATCCACACTTAATCACATGGCTCAGTTGAGTCAACCTATCTCCGGTCTCTAATTGATTTTTAACTGTGCTGTAATGACCATTGTAGATTAGATAGGTCGAACAGTCGATTTCTGGTTGAATTCTCAAATCTATTGTGTTAAAATCCCTTAACGGCTTCACCAAATAGACTGGTTATTTCATGAGTGATTAGCTCAGATAATAGAACTATAGGCGCATCGATGAAAAGCCCGATTCATTTAATTGAAAACAAAACTGGAAATTTAGGATGTCACAAATGCTCACCCTTAACAAAGATAGGGGTGAGCAAGACAGACCAGGTCAACTGGTTCCCCGGGAATGTTGACCTAGTTCCTAATTCCTAAAAGTGAAATTGGTATCCGAGTGGTCCGGTTCTCTATTTCAAGGGGAGAATCAAGTCGAACTAGATTGCCTAGATTGATTTTTTTTTTTTACTTATTTTTTTAAATGTCTCATGTATGCTTTCTCTCCTCTTTCAATCTTTCCCTTTCATCGCACAATGCTCAATCCTACTCTTCTCATTTGGTCTTTCCTTTTTTCTGGGTCTCCTTCACCTCTTATGGAGTTCGGAATATTTTTTTATTTGTATTCAACTAGTTTCATTGGACTACTGGGGAACCGTCCCAGTTCTGAAAAATTGGGAACAAGTCCCTCTAATCCAGTTTCCAATTTTGGGGTGGAACTAGATTGGGAACCGATCATCGCTAGGCAAAGATGAGAGGAAGCGTGTGATACTTTTGATATTGCCATATTTCTTTATTTGTCTACTTAACAAGTGCTCCGAGAATACCTTCCAAGGAAATTCTTATAAATGAATCATTTAAAAGTCAATTTACTCTTTTGTGGAAAAGCAACCTATTGGAGAATAATCTGATCTATTTGAGCAAAAGCAATGGATAGGAATCATTTTTTTTTTATATATTATTTTTTTCAAAGATATATTGCACTTTCGAAATGTGGGATTTATTTCCTAGAGACTTTCTTCATCCTCGATCGCTGCCGTGAATAATTCCGATTACCCTTACCGAAGGCTTGTTGGCTGTCGGCTAGGCTGAACCTTTCGGGGCCCGAACTCGGTGCTTGAGAGCCGAGGATGGATCCTTAACGAACAAACTCGGTGCATGAACGTTAGACCAGGTCTCCTGTGCAAGGTCCATGGCCATTGGACTAGAGATCCGGGCAGTCGAGGATGAGTTTCGACCGGGCAAACTCGAGTCCTCACGCTATCAAACCTTGGAACCCATGGCCGGGCCACCAAGCCATTTTAAGAGCATGTAAAGATTTTCCAATCAATAAAAGCCAAAACATCAAAAAAGAAATAATTCAAGAAAATTATCTAAAGAGTCCTAAACTTTTCAATTAAGCAAATTTAGTCCTAAACCTATTGTATGACAACTAATTCAATCCTAAACCCTTTAATGCTACTAATTGAATCTGAAACCTTTTAACGATTTGCTAATGTAGTTATTCTAACTGATCTTGGCTGAAAATCGCTAAAATGGATATCAAGTTTAATCTTGGCTATCCTATATGGCATAATTAACAATGACGGACAATTCTTTTTAAATTTTATGAAATTATTTCTCTTTTTTTTTATCTCTTTTCTCTTTTTCCCTAGTTCCCTCCACCAACGGTTGGGTCGCCCGTGTCGGACTAAAGGGTCGTTGATGGCTAGCAATTGGCAAAAGGAAATAGAGGAAAAATAATAAAGAACAACAATCTCAAATTAAAAAAAAAAACACGCAGACACTAGGAGTGCCATAACTTGACACAAAGGGATACTTAAGTGCCAAAACTTACGAAAGTGACACTTCAGTGCCAAAATTGGAGTAAAATGGATTAGTTAAGTGCCAAGGTGAGAAAATCTGGCCAAAACGTTAATATGGCAATTTTCCGACGAGCTTAGTGCAAAACAATATCGTTTTGCACGCTGATGTGGTAAATAATTAATATAAAAATTAATTTTATTAATTTTTAAATAATAATAATAATAATAATAATAATAATAATAATAATAATAATAATAATAATAATAATTAAAAGAAGGGTGGAGGAGGAGGAGGAGGAGGAAAGTAGCCGGCGGTTGAGGACTCAGCCCTCGTCGCCACCTCCTCGCCATTACCGGAACATGAGGGAGGGTTAGTCGACGCCGCTGAGCCTGGGCTAGGGGCTGGTGACCCCAGCCGACCAGCAGAGAGGGCTTGCAAAATCATAATTTGTATCGTAAATGGACTTTTCAAACCAAATCATATAACATTTCATAATGGAATACTTTTCATAAACCAAAATTAATATCTTTCACTGCTCATTTCATCAATTAGGATATCTTTAGTAAAGCATATCTTAATTCATTTAAGAATTCAATTCATAGACCCTATTGACAAAGTAGTATAGATGTAGAACCTTTTAAAATATCTTTACTAAAACATTTCTCAAACCATTCACAAATGCAAAATGTAATAGATGCTTGATCTAGATTTTTATGCAACAAAATGCCATAAACAACACTTTCACCTTTTAACCAAATCATACTTTGCACATAATATATTTGATCCTTTTTCTTTTTCAAAATGTGAGTTTAGAAATTCAAAAAAGAGATAGCATTACTCACCTAAATATGTCACAAATCAAATAACAATGCTCATTGGAATCAACAAACTCGTAATCTTATCATATAAGCGAGAAATAATATGAAAACCAAATAAAGCAATATCTCAACTATGAATTGGCTAAACTAATCTTAAACATTGATAAAATTATTCTCACGCGTTGCGTCAACAAATCGCTCACTTAAAGTGATTATTCAAAGCTATTCACAACATGGAGCTTGATGCTAGAACTTAAAAATTTTGCTCTACTAAACTGTTGTTTCAATTCAATGCCGGTCAAACTCCATGGCTCTACAACACTATTAATCCATGATTTCCACGAAATGCTACAACTTAAAAACTCCAAAATTGGATTTCATGGTTCAAATATCACAAAATTTCGATTTTGAACCTTAATTTTGAAAAATACTTCGATGAGATGAAGAAAGTGCATAAATCCTTACAGTGTTGCGATATGTAGTTGATTTAACTTGACGAAACCTTTGTAACTTGTACGAGCAAAAGCCATCCTCTTTTTCCCCTTTCTTCTTCTTCTTCTTCTTCCCTTCTTTTCTCTTTTTCTTCTTTCCCTTTTCCCAGTTCGTGAGTTCGGTACTCCACCCTTTATATAAGCTGAAGCCCACCCTTTCACTTCTTCTCTAGACTTTTCAAACTTTTCTTTGCACGGGTCCCACCACTAACTCGAATATTACAAAAATGACTAGAAATGAACTATGTACTCAATAAGCTACTCTCACTGCAAGTAATTCGAGCATCACCTTATTTTAGGACATGAGGAAAAGCAGAAAAAGATAAAAGAACAAAAGTCATGCAAAGTATAGGAAAGAGGAGATGAGACCCTTTTTTTTTTTAAGGGTGCGTTTGGTAACCATTATATTTTCGGAAATAATTTTTGGACAAAAGAACGCGTTTAGTAACTATATAAAATTTATATTCTCGGGATAGAAATGTGTTTATTTCTTTTAATTTTTAATACTTTTATTATATATATATATTTTTATTTTCCCTTTTTTCTACTTCTTCCTCCTTCTTTGTGGCTAGTCATTTGTTTGTCATGGCGGGCGACTAGCTAGGTGAGGTTCAGTGAGCTCGTCTAGCCCTAGCGAGCCTCGGCCTCTCCAGATTAGGGCGAGGTTGAGTCTTGTGTTGCTTGGGCGAGGTCAAGCCTCGGCTCGCTCAGAGACCAAGCCTCATCGATTGCTAGAGGCGGCGGCGATGGCTGGTGACCAATTGAGACTGGAAGAAAGAAGAAGAAGAGAGAATGAGAAAAGAAAGAAAAATAAAATAAAGTTAGGCTTGATTATTGAAATTGTTCATGGAAATAAGAAGCAACTTTTTCTACTTCTTGATTCTTTTTCAAATTTATTTGCAGGAACAAAAAAATAGATTTTTGTTTTTGGGAGTGAAAATTTTACTAAACGGATTTCCGCTCCTTTTTTGTTCCGAGAAACAAAAGGATAGAATCAATTGTTTCAGGAATGGTTACTAGACGGGGCCTAAGAGATCTATTTTTCTTGGAGTGATTCTCAGCAATTCACCTGTCATTTTCATTGTTTCGGAGACCCTTAATTAATAAATATAGAAATGTCTATGAACGGCCCTTCATTCTCAACAGCTCACTTTGACATCGTTTTCTTTCTTTGCATCAACTGAGAATGGATAGGCTCCTGAACTTCATCGTCCAATTCTCTCTGACAAAGAAAAAGTAGTCAAATTGCTTGCCTCAATTCAATATGCTGCGTTATTTACCTCAAGCCTAATTCGAGGAGTTCAAGGACTAGGATTCTGAAATGCTGTCGCTCGAGGAAGAGTGGAAGAAGTACAGATTGCTGGCATACGAGGAAGAAGTTCCTAAAGAGCTGTAAGAACTCGTACTCTCGAGATAAAAGCGGTCGAGCATCAGTGATGCATTGAGCCCTTCACTGAGAGAGGTGAATGGGCGCTCGAGAGGCACGATTGCTGCAAAGAACTGTAATGGATCATCTCCGCCCAGATCAGCAGGAGGATCGCCATTTGGCACATTGCTACTAGCATTTTGTTACCGACTAGATGATGCCGACATAAGCAGAGAAGCTTCTCTCCAGATAATGAGCAGATGGTTCTCGCGTTACACGATGCGGTTAATCTCCTCGAAATGCCATTAGTTCCTTCTGGCCTGCTATCCATAAGCATGCACGCAAGGTCATCAAGACGCTCTTCCATAAAGTTCTTGCCGGACCAACTTTCAGCCTGCCTATTCCTACATAAGACCGAACTCAGTGACCATGTTGCCCCGGAGGTGAAAGATCACAACACGGGATTTCTATGTTGAGGTGATTTATCTATGATTGCAAAATAGCAACGTATACTTGAAGTCATATCTACTTGAAATAATTCTGTTTTACTTTCGATGAATGCGATTTGGCATTACTAAGTTGGAAATTTGCAACCTTAAGTGGGTTATCTTAACTTTTGCATTAGAATGGTGAAGTTGGGCAACCTAGAGACGAAGGAGAATCGCTAAAACAGTTGAGTGAGTTGGCCCCCAAGATTTGCTACTAAGTTACAATTAGACACGTGAACCCCTGGAGTGTCATAACTTCGTACAAGGGGATATTTAAGTGCCATAACTTACAAAAGTGACGCTTGAGTGTCAAAATCGGATTGAAAGGGATCATTTAAGTGTCACTCTGGCCAAAATCCAGCTAAAATGCTGACGTGTCAATTTTCCGGTGAAGCGAGTGCAAAACGACGCCATTTTGCATGCCGACGTGGCCAAATAATGTGAAAACAGTATCGTTTTGGGATGACGTGATATAAAAATAAAAATAATTAAATTAAATTTAGTTAAAATATTTAAAAATAACAATTTTAATATTAAAAAAATAAAAAAATAAAAAATAAAAAGGGGGAGGCGGCGGTTGGGCCCTCGGCCGCCTCCCCCTTTTTATTTATTTAATTTATTTAATATTAAAATTATTATTTTTAAATATTTTAACTAAATTTAATTTAATTAATTTTTATTTTTTTACCACATTAGCCCAAAACGACGCGTTTTTGCATTATTTGGCCACGCGCATGCAAAACAGCGTCATTTTGCGCTAGCTTTGTTGGAAAATTGACACGTTATCGTTTTGGCTGGACTTTGGCCGGAGTGACACTTAAGTGATCCGTTTTTCTTCGAATGTGGCACTTAAGTGTTACTTTTGTAAGTTATGGCACTTAAATTTTCCTTGGTGCCAAGTTATGACACTGCCATTACAATTACAACACACGAATGAATCAATCAATGAGTTTTCCAAACACATTTGCCAAAATTAAACCTATCTGTCTTGTGAGCTAGGAGGAGCCAAATGAGAGTAATAAACTCCCTATCTCTCTTGAGCTGTTGTGCGTGGCTATCCAAATCACAGTGATATGCAGCGAAACACAGTATCTCTGTCCACACACAGCTGATGATTTCCAATTTTTTCTCTTGCGTCAACAATTTCCTTGAGCGTTGTTGTGCATCAGGCAATACGAGTCATCCTAGTTCAATCACAGGATCTACCGGCTTTTTGGCAGCATGGTAAGGGAGTTTGACAGTTTGTAGGAATTGGCAGGCTGAATGTTCGTCCTTCATTTCCGGTTTCAAATCCTGGAGCTTCTTGATGACTGTGCGTACATGCTCATAGATAACTTGCCCGAAAGGAACTGATAGCATTTTGGGGAGATTAACCAGGAGATGCATCATGTATTCTGAGATCCATTTGCTCTTTTCCTTAAGAGAAGCTTCCCCACTTTTGTCAGCATCATCTAATTGGTAACAAATGCTAGTGGCAATGTGTCATATGGCGATGCTCCTGCCGAACTTGGTGCGGATGCTCCATTCCAGTTCTTTGCAGCCATTGTCCCTCTTGAGCGCCCATTCGCCTCTTTTAGTGAAAGGCTTAAAGCCTCATTGTCGCTCTGTTGCCTTCATCTCATGGAGTACAAGTTCTTGCAGCTCTCTAGGAACTTTTTCCATGTACGCCTGGAACCTGTACTTCTCCAACTCTTCCTTTGGGCAACAACATTTCACGATCTTAGTTATTAAGCTCCTCGAATCAGGCTTGAGGCAAAAACAAAGGAGATTGAACTGAGGCAAGCGATTTGACCATTTTTGCTTTGCCAAAGAGAATTGGACTAGAAATTTAAAGGAGTATATCCATTGGCACTTGATGCTGGTACCTGATTGCCGATACTATTGCCCTGTCTGAGAAGAGCAGTTTCTGTTGGAAATATAGTTTCGAATTAGGTAAAACAATAAAGTCGGATCTTTAGAGTAATCAAGTCGGACTTTGAGGCGTAATATCACTTTCTTAAAGGATTTATTTGCCCTACAAAGTTACTAATGGTTACCGGCAAATTTCCTCCAAGATACAACAAAGTCTCATATGAAAATACGAGATAGCAATTCTAGTATTTCTCCAGGGTCTCTCTTGGGAAACAATTAGAAACAATGGCAGTAGTTTCTTTCGAAAGAAAACAAAAAAATGGAAGAAGATGTTGTTTTTTCTCAAAACAAATGTACTTATCTCTCTGTCTTTCGAATAGGGCAACTCTTCGAAGGTTGCAAAAAAGAACAAATGCAACCTTTTAGGAAATGTTGCAAAATGAATAAGTATGTCTTAAAGGTTACGTTAAAAAAACATATAAAAAAATTCGAAAATTAAATAAATAATAAATAATAAATAACTGTAAATGAACAGTCGTATTATTTCAATAAGACTTTATGGTTAATTTTTATAGAAATAAATCTGAATTTTCAATAAATAAAAATAATGACCGTTGGGTAGTACCAAATCTCGTCTACGTGCGCACTCACATCTTTTCGATGTGGGATAAAGCACCTCTTCATTTGTTTTATAAACAAATTATCAACAGTTTCGAGTCCGAATACAATTTAAAGATCACGGCTATAGCCAACACTAAAAAAGTGAAGGTGACATTCTTGTGATGCAAAGTCTTTTCTAAACATCACTGTGAATCTGGAAAAGGTCAATTCAATGCACACAAAATAAGAAAACAGAGCATAAAACCTACCTTAGTGTAGATAATGGGCCTTTTTGTATATAGGGCATCGAACATGAATCCTAGTTCGATCTCGGTAATGTTGAAAACCTCAATAGGTGGGTAATCGTCTATTAACAGCGAAGAATGGGAGATGTACAATGGGTGGTAGATCCGATTTTTCGAATGTGGTTTTATGCGGTCGTAGTGGTAAAATGTTTTTAGAATTAGATCTGCGCCAAGAATATCTTAGGTAAGTTGCAAAACATCTCGGGGAGGTATTCTCTTCATCGTTCCTTGAAATCGCCATGTCCGCCTCCTTGTCGAGAGCAGATTTCAAAGCCCATGCTTTCTCCCTGTATTTGATGAACCCTGCGAGAAATATTGGCAAGGTTAGGAATGAGAGGCTAGTGTAAGTCCAACACCTAATGAGAATCCAAATAACTAGATCCACTTGGGCAACTGTTTCAAGTATTTCTCTCGCCCCCAACTGATTATCTTGAATTGAATAGGCAGTAATTGTGTCGGCGCTTCCTAGGTGCAACAAGAGAATCGGGGCAAGAAGGGCCTTACGTGAAGTTGTTGTATCGGGTAAACTAGGGTTGCTGATGCTAATGTCGCTAAGCTTACCGATACCGACAGACAGTAGCAACCCAGCCTGCCATTAAGTAGCTCGACCAAATGGCTAAGTTTGATCAAGAATCCCGTAACGTAACTCTGGCGACGGCAAAAGACCAAAATGATGATTTGGAAGGCGAGGCTCAATAGTACTGAGGTTTGAATGTCCCACGCACTCCAGAATCTCTTCGCCTGCTGGACAATCGGGCCCCAGAACATGTCCATATTCTTACCCTCTTTCAAGACACCAAAAATCTGATCAAGTAGATGGAATATTCAAGGTCCTATCATTTCGAGAATGAGTACATCTTTTATAAATTTTGATTTTGTGAAAGAAACTTCAATTTAGATCAACAAAAGATAATCTAACAAGAGCAAGGAGGACTCAATGTTAGAGTTTGCATTAGTCTCACACTAAAATTGAACAGCATAATTAAGTAAAATGCTTGAAGATGATTGAACATGGAAATTGATAACAAAGAATGAAGCTATGACAGCCTGGATTTTCAGATTTTGTTTTCGATTAAATAAATCAGGCCTTTCTTACCACCGCATTGAGTGGCGCTACTGGCTTCGAGCTTTCTCCCCCTCACGAAGGGGAGAAGTTTGAATCCCCAGCACGTCACAAGTGGGCTTACCCGCTTCACGGGGGTGGTGGGTTCCTCAGTGGGCCCTAGGGTTTGCCTACCGGCTGTTGGCTTACGAGTTTCCCCAAGTCATCAAAAAATAAAAAAAATAAAAAAAATAAATTAGGCCTTTCATCGACGCGCTGATAGTGCTATTCTCTGAGCTGATCACTCATGAGATAACTAGACTATATGGGGAAGCCGTTAAGGGATTTTAACGTAATAGACTTGATAATTCGACTAGGAATTGATTGCTCGACCGTGTTGATCTGCAAGAGTCATTACGGCACCGTCAAAAATTGATTAGAGACCGGAGATATGTCGATTCAATAGAAGTATGTGAGTAGTGTGTAGGTTATTCCACCTAATTGCAAAATTTTTGTCAAACGACATTAGACCGATTTTTCTGTCATTTTTGTACCTTATGTTCGTATTTGAAACCTTGAGATTTTCACGACAACCGAGAGTCGCCAATGTGTCGAAGATGCACAATGTAGCTTGAGAATAATCGACCACAGGTCAAATGAGCTAAAAATTCCTAAAAGCTACTTGATAGGTTAAGTCACGCTTAAATCGCTTTATATTGAAATTAACCATGAATTTGAACTCGATTTCAAAAATTGAAAGTTCTGTCATATCACGATTTATTTTAGGAATGTCGACTCATCCTTCGAAGAATTTTCGGAGAGTTCCGGATTTTTACAGAAAATTGTTTCGAGACGATTCGGAAAACGAATGGAAATTCGAATGGGTCAAATTGAAGGAATTTCTGGCCTCCTTACAGAGTTGTTTAGTGATGGGGACTTGTAGAAAATTTATGGGCTTCATCTTCAGCAATGCGGGACATTAAATTGGAGAATTTCGTGAGGAAATTGAAGTTAATTTAGTGAAATTCGGAGCTTGGTTTTGGGGCAGCAATTTTGGCTTCAATTGGTTTATTTATAGGATTTTCTAAGAAAGAAAGAAATGGGGGACATTAGAATATACTTGAGGACTTTAAGGGAGACCAAACAATTAAGTGGATGGATAATATGTTTGACTTTAAGCCATTCAAGCTTACCGAGCACACCCCGTCGCTGTCCTCCATCTTCGTGCGTCGGTCTTCTCTCTCTCTCTCTCTCTCTCTCTCTCTCTCGGGCACTGAAGCCAGCTGCTTTGCTTTTGTTTTCAATTTCCCTTGAAACTCCATCCCATCTTCTCCACTTCGTGCAACACCACTGAAGTCTTCTGTCCATCTTCAATGCTGCATCTCCACGTGCGATCAACTATTAGCCTCCCCCATTCATGAAGCCAACAACCAAGCTTTGTAACTGCCACGTTCGAAGCTACCCGTCCTAGTCAACTGCTAGCGTCTCTTAATCTTGTCCCTCGCAGCCACGTGCCAGCTCCACTCTTCTGCCCCAACATCACCGAAACAACCCAGCAAGCAAACCGCCTTCACTTGTCTTCAGCCCCAACCAATAACGACGCCTGTTGCTTCTCCTTTGAATCAACGCCAGCTTCATCGACTCCTTCGCTGCTTTTGCCTCCATCTTGCCTCGTGAAATTAACCGAAGCCAACCCCAAGCCAGTGAATTTCACGGCCCATCTCCTCAAAAAGTCTAGCCCGGTTTTGTAGCTAAGCCCAATTGCAACTTCAGCCCAGACTAAGCCCAGCAATTTGCTGTGGGCTTGCAAGGCTTATTGCCCTGGTCCGAGCTTTCGTTGACGCCACTGCAAACCTGAGGTTTGGCCGCTGTCGCATCGCCATCGTGATGAATCAGTTTTCGTGTTAAACAGGTGAGTTTATGCACTAAACTCTACTTAGTAAGCTAATGACGTTTAAGGGGGGTTTAATTTAAATTAATTATGGATTAGGTGGTTAGTTAAATTATATTAGTGATTTAATTAGTTAATTATGCATGTTAGGTGGTTAAATTAAATCAATTAAGGCCTAAATAGGATGTGCTATTTATCTTGACAGTTCTGAAATTTTCCCGACCCGTTTAGGCGGTTAATTTAGCAACTTCGGCCTAGGTTAGTATTTATGGTAATTAATTGTAATTATTTAATTAATTTTGGTAATTAATTATTAAATATTTTTCGGAAATTAGATCGGGATAGCCAATGATCAGAATTTCGTGTTGATTGCAATGATGTGGTTAATTTCTACAATTGAGTGTTAAATTGCGAAATTGAGTGTTGATTGGAATTTTGAGTATTTAAATCCAAGATTTATGAATTTTTGTGACATCCTGGATTTTCAATCCCTTTTTAATTGAATAAATTGGTATTTTATCAATGCGCCTATAGTGCTATTCTTAGAGCCGATTACTCTTGAGACAACTAGACTATCTTGGGTAGTCATCAAGATATTTTAATGCAATAGACTTGAGAATTCAATCATAAATCAACTGTTCGACCATACTCATCTACCGAGATCATTACGGCATAGATATAAATCGATTAGAAATTAGAGAGGGGTCGATTTGACTGAGATGAGTGGTTAAACGTGGGTGATCCCACTAAATTGCAAAATTCTCATCAATCAGCACTAGTTTGATTTTTCTGTCGTTTTGGTACCTTGTGTCCGTATTTGAATCATCAAGATTTTCACGAAAACTAAGAGTTGTCAATGTATCGAATAGGTTCAATGTGGTTTGAAGAAAATCTACCACAAGTTATTTCCATTAAATTTTTTTGAAAGCTACTCGATAAGTTATGTCACGCTAAAATCGTGTCTGATTGAAATTAATCGCGAATTTGAACCCCATTTTAGAAATTGAAAGTCCTGTCATGTTTAGGTCATTTTAGGAACGTCGACTCATTTTTCGAGGAATTTTCGGTGAGTTTGAGATTTTTACGGAAAATCGTTTCGGACGATGCGGAAAATGAACGAAAATTCGGATTGGCCAATTTGAAAGAATTTTTGGCATCGGGTGTGAGTGAACTGGTGAATGGAAGTTGTTTGGGCTTTTTTTTTTTTTAATTCAAATTGGATCTCAACCGGATTTGTTTGTTCAGAAAATCGAATTTCGAAAAGAAAATGAATTAGAATTCGGAATTGAAGGAAATTGCCCTTTTTGTTGCCCGAGATTTGTTGTTTGAGGGAAATTTGATGTAAGAATGCAAGTGAGGATCAAGTGCTCTAGTATGAGAATTTTTGGGGATCAAATTGGACTAAACAAAAGCAAGTGGGACAAGAATTTTTAGTTATAGGAAATTCTTTTTAGTTTTATTTTCTTTTTCCTATTTTCTTTTCCCTTTGGCCGAATGCCCCCCCACTCACTCGCACGCATTCTCTCTCTCTCTCTCTCTCTCTCTCTCTCTCTCTCTCTTGTGTGCGCGCACGGGGAACTCCCCACACCGACGTCCCCTTCCACCTGCCGTGTCCCATTTCCCCTTCTCTTCCTTTAGCTTTGATTTTTAGTCAAAGCTTATCCCTTTTTTTTTTTCCTGCTTTTGACCGTGACACCGTCCTCCCCTCTTCTTCGCGGACGTTCCCTGCAGCTAAAGCCTTCATTTCTCTCTACCCTCGCCGAACTCCACCTTCGTTCCCCCTCTTTCTCGCAGACGTTGTAGCTTGCGTCCCACCGAAGCAACATTAGTCCACCACCTCACCGGGATTCTTTGGCCGCGCCACCAACAAACCGACCAACAAGCTTAGCCGCTCAAATCAACCCATCGTCCAAGGAAAACTAGCAGCGTTGTGGGTTTTACGGACCATTTTTCGGGCCCGAGCCGTGCCCCGTTGTTGTCGCCACTTTGGTGAGGATCGAGCCTCGTCGCGTCCCCATTGAATTGAACTGAATAGTTCGTTAAACGGGTGAGTTTTGCTCACCAATCCTCACTTAGTCAGCTAATGATGCTTATGGGTTATTTAGATTTAATTAAGTGCAATTATGTAGATAAATTAGATTAGAATAATTAAGTTAGAGACTTACCGATGCATGTTAGGCAAATGGTCAGTGTATTTAGCAAGTAGACACGCTCTATTATGCATTAAGCGAATCTCGGAAATTTTTAGGGTCTGTTTTGGCGTTTAATTAGGCATTACGAGCCTAAATTGGATTTATTGTAATTATTTAATAATTTCCGCAATTATTTAATTATTTATTTATTTTCCAAAAATTAGGTGAGACAATCGATGACCGGAATTTAATGCTGATTATGGTGGTGCTGTGATCTGTTTATTTAATGGAGCTTTAAATTGTGCTAAAATGATTTAATTGTATTTTTAGGATTTTATTCCTAAATTAATTATTTCAGTAATTGATTGGAAATTAACCAAGTGTCGGTTTACAGTGTCAAAAATATGTAATGGGCTGTTGAAACTAGTGGAATATTTGTAAAGATGAAATTATGATATTTTGGCTAAGGCCGACCGTGTATTCATACACGACTATATTTTTATCGGGTATGATTAAAATGAGAAGTTGACTATATGATTTGAGGGGTATATTATATCGACCAACAGACGATATGTTAGTTTTGGATGAGCTGTATACTGGTATACTATATTAGCCTACAGGTGATATGTCTGCTTTGGGTGAGCAGTATACCTTATTATCAGTTTTGGATGAGCATATATTATCAGTTTTGGGTGAGCATATATAGTATACTCTGATGGCCTGGGGGCCCTAATCTATCAGCTTTGGGCGAGCATATATACAGTATACTATATTATCAGCTTTGGGCGAGCTATACTATCTATTTTCAGCTTTGGGTGAGCAATCCTAGAATAAGGTCGGACTTTATAGATAGTATTGAATGTACCGACCATGGGAAGGTCATGATGACATGTAATTGACTTAGTCGATTGATCAATGATTTGATCTGATGTTGTGAATTGATGTGTTTCCTGTACATCTGATATATACTGATCTGTAGGAAGGAACTGAGGCGAAGGTAAGTTCGTTGACTCGTGTTGTGCTTAGGCAGCCCTAAGGTGTATTAGCTTCCTAATTGAGTCTTAAGGGGTAGAACTCACTAAGACGTCGTTTCACTGATTATTGTATAACCATTTTTAAGTCCTTAAATGGTGTTGGTGAAGGACCAGAGGCTTGAAGAGTAGAAGGCGAAGTTTGAAGAATTGACAATCATGTCTAACTAGTTAGTTATAGGACAATTCTCTTTTGATAAAAGTTGATTCTTTTCTACGGACTTGTTTTATGAACTTGTGGTTTAAAACCTGACTTAACAATTTGCCTTGTATATATTTGCACCATAATTTGCAATGTATATAAGTGTGGTTTTTTAGTTGTGAAATTTGAAGTCATACTTTCCTATCCCATTACTTTATTATCTGGGGATTATTATATCCTTCCGCATGCGTATTAAAATAAAAGGGTGGGCGATGCGTCCTAGGACGTCGCTATTAATTGACCAAGGTGAGGGATGGGTGCGTGCCCAAGAATTGGGGTATGACATCCCCATTTGAGTGGTATCATAGCAATGGTTAGGGATTGTAGTGATAAGTTACGATAGACCATGTGATAGAAGTAGGAAAGACCTTTAAATCCATGCTGGTGCATGTCTGTGATAGTTGATTGGTAGCTTGTTTGTATGGGTCACTCAAATTCTAACATGATATTAGAATTAGAAACAGGTTTCTATAAAGATCCTATAGCATAAGTGATCATGAGCAAATGACTCATAGGAGGTGTACCATTGGACTTGTTACTTGGGGTGGAACGCGGACTTGGTTCGGTGCTCGAGGAGGTCGTAGCAATGGTAGAACGCCGACTCAGGCCAACGCGAGTGAAGGAGTATCGCCGCAGGTCGGTACTAGGGTAGCAGCACCGAGCGATCCTAGATTTGACAGGATCATTTAGGCACTATGGAACTTTGGAAATTTGTTGGGTTAGCAAGCTCAAGAGCGAGCCGCCGCTGTTGCTGCCATTCATATCGCCGCCAGTGCCATAACCGCTGTTGTTGCCGCACCTATTGAGGTCCAACTTGGAGTTGTGATCAGGGAACAAACCGCCGCATTTGGGTCAGGATTCAATTCTAGCAGAGATGAGAATTGACTGGGGAAGAGACTGATGTCGGAAGAAGGGTATTCCACTCCACCCAACCAGAAGAGTAGGATCAGAAAGTTAAAATTGAGTCAGAATGGCTTGTGTTGCTTATGTGGAAGACGACATGGAGTAGCCCCATGCCATTATAGGCTTGGTACTTGTTTTGGGTGTGGCCGGTCGGTCACATAACCAGGAACTGCCCCATAAGACAAGGGAAACCTCAATAGTTGCCGTCGCCACCAATAGAACAAAACATAGGGAACGTGCTGCAAGATGTTCAGTGGGACACTTGGATTGGGCCTCCAGTGCAAGGAAGGGTGTAGGCTATCACCCAACATGAGTCAGAGTACTCATTGAAGGTGTGTCAAATTTATGGGAGAAAACATGAGTCAGCCCAATGTTTGAGTATAATAGGAGCATGCTACGAATGTGACCAGCACGGCCATCGAGCGAGGAACTGCCCGTGTAAATCCAGGAGAACATGAGTGCAACCACTATTGGTAGAATGCCACTAGGATGACTAAAGGAACATGAATGGACCGACCTTGCATCGATTGGGGGAAGAGTGTTTTTGAGGTGTTTTTATTGGAGTAGCACAGCAAGATGGTGAATGAATGTTGTAGAATTCTTGTCATTGTAATAAAGTTGTAAAAAGAACCTCCGACTATAGTCGTACTTGACTAGTTGCTTATGTATGACCTTAATGTTATGTATAAATGGATGGCTCGAGAAGCTTTTGTTGTAATGAATTATGGTAGTACCATATTACCGTATGATCCATTAGCAAGTGAAGGTTTTGCATTTATCAGAAGTCAAGGAGGATCCTCGATCCCTTTTTATTTCGTCACTTAAGACAATTGGGTATTGAATGTAGGTTGCCAATATTTATTTGGCAACCGTAATGAATGTATCATTTGAGAAATCGAATGTGAAGAAGGTGGCCGTGGTACAGAAAATTTCTGAGATGGTTCCAAGAGAATTACCAGGCCTATTGCCAAGGAGATAGAATTTGTGAATGAATTAACATCCTAGACAAAGCCACTCTATAAGGCTTCTTACCAATTGTCGTTGTCCGAATTGATAGAATCGAGGGTACAGATGCAAGAATTTTTGGATAAGAAATTTGTGCATGCCAGTACATCACTTTAGGAAGCACCAGTTTCATTTGTGAGAAAGAAAGATAGGTCGTTGCACTTGTGCATCGACTATTGGCAACTCAATCAGGTGGCGATCAAAAACAAGTATACACTACTGAGGATTGATGACTTGTTTGATTAGTTACAAGGAGTGTTGATATTTTCAAAGATCGAATTGAGGATAGGATATCATCAGCTGAGAATTAGGAAGGAGAACGTTCCTAAGTTAGCATTTCGTACTCGATATGGTCACTATGAGTTCATAGTGATGCCATTCGGGTTGACGAATGCTCTTGCTGTCTTCATGGATTTGATGAATCGAATATTCAAGGAATATCTAGATCAGTTTGTGATCGTGTTCATTGATGATATTCTGGTATAATCTAGAAGTGATGAAGAGCATGAGAGTCATCTGAGACTAGTGTTGCAAACATTGAGAGTCCATCAGTTGTATACCAAGTTTAGTAAGTGCGAGTTTTGCTTAACTCATATTACTTTCTCAGGTCATGTGATTTCAGGAGAAGGAATCTCTGTGGACTCAAGCAAGATTGAAGCTGTGATCAATTGGTCAAGACCGACAACAGTGACAGAGATCAGAAGTTTTCTGGATTTGGCAAGTTATTATAGATAGTTTGTGGAAGGATTTTCAGCTTTAGCGTCACCTTCGACAAGACTCCTGAAGAAATAAGAGAAATTCGTGTGGACAGACAAGTGCGAGCGTAGTTTTCAAGAGCTTAAGGAAAAGCTGACTACCACACCGGTGTTAACCATTCCATCTGGTTCTAGAGGATTCGATATCTACAGTGATGTGTTATTCAGAGGATTGAGTTGCATACTGATGCAACATGGTAGAGTCGTTGCATACGCCTCCCATCTGTTGAGGCCTCACGAGCAGAACTACCCGACGCATGACTTAGAACTCGCAGTGATTATCTTTGCCCTGAAGATTTGGAGACATTACTTGTGTGGAGAAAAATTCCAGATCTTCACGGACCATCAAAGTCTAAAGTATTTATTCTCTCAGAAGGAGTTGAACATGAGACAACGTAGATGGATGGAATTGCTGAAGGACTACGACTATGATATTTTATATCACCCAGGAAAGGCAAACAAAGTCGCCGATGCTTTGAGTCGAAAGTTTTCAGTTGCTCATATACTGATGAAGGAGTGGAACCTAATCGAGAGAGCTTGAGATTCGGTATTCAAATTTGAGGAAGGCCACCTTTCGAATCTTATGGCCACCTTCAGAATTGAACCGGACGTCCGGATCAGAATCAAGTTACTCCAATCGACAAATCCATATCTGCAGACGATTCTACAAGAAGACACTGAGAAAAGGAAGGCTGACTTTTAAGTTTTCGATGTTGGAACGCTGAGGTTCTGAGAACGATTGGTTGTACCTGACGATGTGTAGCTTAGAGAGGATATTCTATCAGAAGTGCATCGTAGCAGTTATAGCATACATCTTAGTAGTACCAAGATGTATCAGAATCTATGTCAACACTATTGGTGGTCAGGTATGAAGGCGGATATCGACAAGCATGTCGCCAAGTGTCTGACGTGTCAACAAGTGAAAGCTCAGCATTGCAAGCCGGGAGGACTTCTACAACCTCTCGATATCCCAGAATGGAAATGGGAGCATATCACGATGGATTTATGACTGGACTATCGAGGAGTCAGAGAGTAAATGATTTGATTTGTGTAGTAGTCGATAGACTAACAAAGTCGGCTCACTTCATTACAGTTCGAAAATACCTCAGTCTGGATAGACACGCAAACCTGTACGTGCGTCAAGTGGTGCGTATGCATGGAGTGCCGATTACAATAACTTTTGATAGAGACCCGAGGTTTACTGCTACTTTTTGGAAGAGTTTACTGAGTGCCTTAGGTACTAAGCTTCAGTACAATACGGCATATCATCCTCGGACGGATGGCCAGTCTGAGAGGATAATTTAGACCCTAGAGAACATGCTGAGAGCTTGTGTACTGGACTTTAAAGGAAGTTGGGAAGATCAGCTACACCTGGTGGAATTTGCTTACAACAATAGTTATCAGCAGATCATCAAGATGGCTCCTTTTGAAGCGTTGTATGATAGTGTGTGCAAAACACTAGTGCGTTGGGATGAAGTTGGGGAAAGAAAGATTACATGCTTAGAGTTAGTCTAGCAGTCAGTGGATGCGGTGTTAGTGATTAGAAATAGATTAAAGACCGCTCAGAGCAAACAAAAAAGCTACGCAAATAAACGCTAGAGGCCTTTGGAATTCTAAGTTGGTGATCACGTTTTTCTAAAGGTGTCACCAATGAGGGGAACTTCGCGCTTTGGCAAGAAGGGAAAACTGAGTCTGAGGTACGTAGGTCCGTTTGAGATTCTTGAGAGAATTGGGACTTTAGCGTATCATCTTGCGTTGCTGCTAAGATTGGTGCAAGTGCACGACGTCTTTCACGTGTCGATGTTAAGGAAGTATAAACCCGACTCAATCCACGTGCTCAATTTTGAGGAATTGGACATGGACGATCGAGTGTTGTACGTTGAAAGCCCGGTTCAAATTGTGGATCGCAAGGAGCAAGTTCTACGTTCAAAGACCATCCCATTGGTCAAAGTGGTTTGGCAACTTCACGGTATAGAAGGAGCAACTTGGGAGATTGAAGAGTCGATGAGATAGTTGTACCATCACCTTTTTGGTTAAAGAGTGTAAGGTTTAAATTTCGAGGACGAAATTTTTATAAGAGGGGAAGAGTTGTGACATCATGGATTTTTAATCCCGTTTTTAATTGAATAAATCAGGTATTTTATCAATGCATCTATAGTGCTATTCTCAAAGTTGATTACTCTTGAGATAATTAGACTATCTTGAGAAGTCATTAAGATATTTTAATGCAATAGACTTGAGAATTTAACCAAGAATCAACTGTCCGACTGTGCTTATCTACCAAGATCATTACGGAATAGATATAAATCGATTAGAAATCAGAGATAGGTCGGTTTGACTGAGATGAGTGGTTAAATGTGGGTGATCCCACTAAATTGCAAAATTCTCATCGACCGGAACTAGTTTGATTTTTCTGTCGTTTTGGTACCCTGTGTCCGTATTTGAATTATCAAGATTTTCACGACAATCGATAGTTGCCAATATGTCGAATAGGTTCAATGTGGCTTAAAGAAAATTGACCATGAGTCATTTGCATTAAAAATTTCTAAAAACTACTTGATAGGTTAGGTCACACTAAAATGACGTCTGATTGAAATTAACCGCGAATTTGAACCCGATGTCAGAGATTGAAAGTCCTAACATGTCATAGGTCATTTTAGGAATGTCGACTCATTTTTGAGGAATTTTCGGTGAGTTCGGGTTTTTTACGGAAAATCGTTTCAAACGATTTGGAAAATGAATGAAAATTCAGATTAGCCAATTTGAAAGAATTTTTGATATTTGGTGTGAGTGAATTGGTGAATAGAAATTGTTTGGGCTTTTTCTGAATTCAAATTGGACCTCAACCGGATTTGTTTGTCTAGAAAATCGGATTCCGAAAAAAAAAATGAATTAGAATTCGGAATTGAAGGAAATTACCGTTTTTGTTGCTCGAGATTTGTTGTTTGTGGGAAATTTGATGCAAGAACGCAAGTGAGAATCAAGTGCTCTAGCATGGGAATTTTTGGGGATCAAATTGGACTAAACAAAAACAAGTGGGACAAGAATTTTCAGTTATAGGAAATTCTTTTTGGTTTTCTTTTCTTTTTCCTATTTTCTTTTCCCTTTGGCCAAATGCCCCCCCACTCACTTGCACGCATTCTCTCTCTCTCTCTCTCTCTCTCTCTCTCTCTCTCCCGCGCACATGGCTCAGCCCATCGTCCAAGGAAAACCAGCAGCATTGTGGGTTTTGCGAACCATTTTTCGGGCCCGAGTCGTGCCCCGTTGCCATTGCCACTTTGGTGAGGATCAAGCCTTGTCGCGTCCTCATCGATTTGAACTGAGCGGTTCGTTAAACAGGTGAGTTTTGCTCACTAATCCTCACTTAGTCGGCTAATGATGCTTATGGGTTGTTTAGATTTAATTAAGTGAAATTAGGTGGATATATTAGATTAGAATAATTAAATTAGAGACTTACCGATACATGTTACACAAATGGTTAGTGTATTTAGCAAGTAGACACGCTCTATTATTTATTGAGCAAATCTTGAAAATTTTCCGAGTCTGTTTTGGCGTCCAATTAGGCATTACGAGCCTAAATTGGATTTATTGTAATTATTTAATAATTTCCGTAATTAATTAATTATTTTTCAAAAATTCGACTAGGACAGCTAATGACCGGAATTTTATGCTGATTATGGTGGTGTAGTCCGTTTATTTAATTGAGCTTTAAATTGTGCTAAAATGATTTAAGCTGTATTTTTAGGATTTTATTCCTAAATTAATTATTTCAGTAATTGATTGAAAATTAGCGAGCGTCGGTTTACAGCGCCAAAAATATGTAATGGGCTGTTGAAACTAGTGGGATATTCATAAAGATAAAATTATGATATTTTGGCTAAGGCCGACTGTGTACCCATACAAGGCTATATTTTTATCGGGGCGTGACAATTTTGATATTTATTCAGAAAATCCTGGGTGTCGGGTTTTAACACTAAAAATGGTTTCATATACTATTTAATCCAATGAGATTTTAAAAGAGAAGGTTATGAATTTTTCCGGGTCCAATCTGACCGTGTACCCACATGTGACTATTTTCACCAGCTGTTTTTAATATGAAGAAAATATGCCAGGATCACTAATTTAATTGAGGCATTTGAGCACAATGCACAATGTCTTGGGCCAAGATTGAATTGTCGTGTGTTGGTTAAGAGAACGCATCCCAAACGTTTACGCTGGATGTTACCTTATATGGGATTTGGGTCGCAGTAGAGTTTGGACTTATACTGCCGTCTTTGAGAGACGTAGCCATGCTTAATGGGGTGAGACAATACCTGGCTACACTAGTAGACCGCCGAGCTTCAAGTAGGCCGTACCCTAGAGGGGCGTAATTATCAATTAGAACGCATGTTGAGTGAAATAGATGCGTTGGATTATGAGACAAAATTGTGTGATATTGTATGGGATGTGTCATAACGGTTTGGCCTTATAATCTGGACCCTTGTGATTTATTGAGGTGAGTAAGGCGTTTCAATTGTTGCGTGCATCAATTTTATGCATGATGTATATGAACTGTACTGACCTGCAGGATAGATCTGAGATAAGGTAAGTTTCTGTGATTGTATGATTGTGTGATTAGGATGCCTCTAGGTGTATTACTCTCCTAATCAGGGTTTAGAGCGTGAACTTGCTAAGATTTATATTTCACCCTGTCATGGGCTCAATTTTTCTAGACCGTAGAGCAGAGTACCCAGAGCAGAGCTAAGGGGATCCGAGGAGTAGGTCAATTAGGATAGCTTCTTTTTGGAGAACCGTCTTTTGTAGACTTTTGGTTGCTGACCTTTGTATATAACTCAGTTGGTTTACAAAAGCATGTTTGTTTGTGAAATTGTTGTTTTGCTTTTCTATCTCGAGATGGTTATTGTTAGGGGATTTATTATTTGCTTCCACATGTGCAATAAAATGAAAGGGTCGGCGACTCATCCTGGAAAGTTGCAAATTTTATTGACCACCAAGGGATGGGCATGCGCTCGAGATTCAGAGCGTGACAAAAGCAATGGAGTGCACCTTACCTGGCTTAGAAGCAATTTATTGGGCTATATAATGGAGGTACAAAAGAGGCAATACAGAGAATTTGGAAGGCTACTCTTCTATTTTTTCTATCTCTCTTATCTATATCTATATATATATATATAAATTAAATACTGAGAAGCAGCACTTAGGTTTCTGTATTAAGAGACATCTTATACATATTCCTCAAGGGTCTCCCAAACAATGAAAACCACAAGCGTACTTTTGAGAGTAACTCACAGGAGAATAGATCTCTTGCGTGAACTCTTATCCTCTCTTTCCTGCGCTATGTATAACTTTTCTCCTTTTCCCTTTTCAGATTTTGGTTATGTACTACGTTAAAAAGATGCTCGTATGGACCCAGTATAATACTAAAGTAAAGCATACTCGAGATTATCTCAACTTTCCTAATTTATCAAGGTGCCTACCTTGCTTTGCAATAAACAAACACGGGTTAATTGACATTCAGATGAATGTGGTGCTCTTCATACTATTCCTTTCTTGATTCATCATAAACGCATCCCATATTACAATGATGGAGATGGATATAGTTGATTGACTGTAGCTTGATTTAATTCCTTCTACATCTGTCAGTTTGTAGAAGAGGAGGTTATTTATCGATTTTGCATTGAGGTGATGCATGGACTATCTTATACTAACTGTTTTGCTTCACATAATAGATGATGTCAATTTATTGTAATTATCGTGATGTCAAGCTTGTGACATATAGCAAAGTATTTGTTCCTGATTGTATAATCCTTGATGCTTACTAGAAAGGGAAATAGCTTAAGCTCGGCTGTTTTCTATTAATCGCCTTTCAATTGCTTTTCCGAATGTTATTCTTTCTCTAGTTGAGATTGATCACATTCCCACTAGAACCTACTCAAATTGAGAAAAAGTAGTTGTGGGTATAAGTATGGTTTGTCGAAAACCACTTCATTGGGTTTTGTCGAACTTTCTTAGGCGCTTTCTGGTGTCCTTGACAAGCGGACTTTCTTGGAAATTAAGCAATGCAACAAACAGTACTTCGAGAACAAAACTATGGGAAATCAAATGAGCACAAGAATCTGACATCAAAGACAATGTGACACAAAAGAAATGATCTTTAAATTCAAATTAAACTTCAATGTAAATAATATGGACTGACTGAGCGAACACACCAAATCGCTGGCTGCAGTCCCCTGTAGGTAGGATAGAATTAGGAGAAGAAAAATAGAAATGATGGATGAAGGAGTTCAAGCATAATTATTCGAATGATGAGAACCGAGTCTCTATTATTAGGAACGTCGAATGAACTGTGATTGCTCCCGCTGATTATTGGACACCCCTGCTTAAACTCCAATCTCTTAGGTTGTGCTTTTCATAGAATTAAACTTGTCTGTCTTGTGAGCTAGTAGAAGCCACACATGGGTTAGAATGTCTCCACCTCGCCTCAACAGCTTCGTGTGGTTATAAATCTGGCAATTATATGCTGTGTAACACACCATCTCCACCCAAACGCTGCTTATAAGCTTCCAAGGATCCTCCATCTTATTCAGCAGACCTGCAAGTCTTCGTGCCTCCTCAAGGACATGCCACTCTTTGAAGAATATATGGCCCACGCCAAGTTCCAAGTCATTTTCTTGCACCGGTGATGGAGATAACTTACCCAATGCTTTGTCCCTGTCGCCCAAGTTTGAAACCGCCAGAAATTTCTTGACCTCAGAGTAAGCATGCTCCAAGGTGATCTCATTGGTGGGGATCGACAATACGTAAGGCCGTATTGCGAGGAGGTACATCATGTAATCTGACAGTAGCTTACTCCCCGAGCAATTCTCTGACTCCCGAAATTTCGAGTGATAGCAAATGTCTGTTGCCATGTGCCATGTGATGATGCTTCTGTCGAATGCTGTCTCGATGCTCCATTGTAGTTCATGGAATGACTCGAGCGTCCATTGGCCTCTACTAGTGAAGGGTTTTAGACCTCTTTTTCTCTCCAAATCCTTCATGCCTTCGAGGAGCAGTTCTTTCAAATCCATGTCGATTGCTTTGAGAGTGGATTTCAAATATCTCCTCAACTGCTCCTCCTGGCCAACAAATTCAGGGATTTTGATGAACTTCAACCATTTATCATGCAGGCCATAGTCTAACATATTGAACTGCCCGATCATACCGGAGGATCTTTTCCTTTCCATGGACATTTTCACGAGAAAAGGTAGAAGAGTTTTTACCAACGGCCTCCTGTGGTGCTCAACCATCTTCACTATTGCCCAATCTGAAAATGGCAGAGCCAGGATTTGGTATATTTCCAAGAATGTCACCCCAATCAGCAGTGCATATGTATAGGCCACATAAATGTCAAGCAGGAAAAAATCTTGAAAAATTCCTGCAAACCCACTTAAGGTCGATACCAAACAGACGAAACTAATGGACCGCAGCGTGATGCCGAGCTTAGTATAAAGAACCGGACCCTTAGTATAGAGGACGTCGTACATAAATCCTAGCTCAATTGAAGTTGTCAAATAGGCATTCTCCACATTGTATTCTTCTATTGACATCCAAGGGCGTGACATGAGCATGGG
The DNA here is from genome assembly GCA_016097545.1 of Eucalyptus victrix. Lineage (NCBI taxonomy): Eukaryota > Viridiplantae > Streptophyta > Magnoliopsida > Myrtales > Myrtaceae > Eucalyptus > Eucalyptus victrix. Next base: position 35,502,018 of record CM027837.1, read on the forward strand.
GTGGTAGAGCCAGTTCTCAAGGTGGGGCTTCAAAGTGTCGAACCGGTAATAAGCCTTCACGAAGATATCTAAGTCTGGGATGTCGGTTGGTAGTTCTCGCAACAATTTGGGGATGTTCTTTTCTTCATCAATGTCCTCCAAGGTTATGCTCATGTTTTCGCTGTACACCGATTTGAGAGCCCAGATGGTTTCTCCATACTTGATCATCCCAGAGACAAAGATGGGGAAGTACAATGAAGCAGCAGCAGAGATGTTCCAGCAACGGATAAGAATGAAAACCACGAAAGCTACGGTGAAGACAAAGTTCAGCACTTGTCTTATCCCGAGCCGGTTGTCTTCGACTGAGTATGCAGTTATGCTGTCCGGGTACCCGAGCTGCATCAGAAGCAATGGTGCCAACAGTGCCTTCAGCTCTGTGTCATAGTCAGGTTTTTCCGGATCACGGACACGGATTACCGTGAGCTTGCCGAGAGCTAGGGCGGCGACATATGTGGCAAGCAAGTAGGAGGACCATACAACAAACCTTATCAATGGTCCAGTCATGTACCTCCTCCTGCCGCCAAAGATGGCCAGAGTGATTTGAAACATGAGGCCAGTGAGTACTAGTAATTGGATGCTCCAAGCTTCCCAAAGATCCATCAGCCATGGAAAGCATTTGTTAATTACTAGTGGAACCCAGGCGAAGAATTCCATGGCAACGACTTCCTTCTTGTGCTGCTCTCTTTAAAATGAAAGAATTGAAGCTGGAAAATAAAAGTTAAGGGAGTCAAACCTTATGTAACTCTAAGATGAAGTTAGAGATAGCAGCATTCGGGAGTGCGATAAAGAATTTGATTTTGTGGATAACTCAATCAACAAGGTACTGAATCTTGTTCTTAAAGGGGAATTCAGATTAATTGCACTACTTTAGATCCATATACTATAGCTAGTGTTTTGAAATGGTCTTTGACGTTGGAAATTGTCGATCAGGGTCAGTTCATTTTGTTCCGGTCATAGACTTCCAACAGAAAATCATCGCTGACACGCAATGCATTCGCAGTACATCTGATAATCATGTATTCTTTCCTAGAGCAATCGAGAGCTCCATCATCTGCCATCAATGGTACGATCTTTTCCATGAATTCGATTTATTTTTACAATTTTATTTTCCACAAAGAAACTGATGATACACGTGTCTTGCAGGTTCACAGTGAACAATATTACTGATCATCAATTCTTGGAAAAAGCAATTTAAACTCTGTGGCCTGTTCGGTAATGTCTTATGCAAGGTGCATTGTTAGAGCATGTAAAAGGTGCATATTTTTACATCAATGACACAAAATAGTCATGCAGCTTTGAAAAGGCATATTTTGAAAGCTCGGCTTCTGATCTACTCTCGCGGCACTTCCCATCGTAACTTTCAACATGTAGAAGACATTAAACAAAATAAAGACACACCTATTTAATTTCCACATTAATGCAAAAAAATTAGGAGGCTAATCAACTGTAACGATGGCCTGTTGAATTCGACATTCCAAAGTAAATTCAAGAATTGAGCTAGCTAGAGCACTGACCTCTTAACAAAGCGATGCCGTACCAATACGGAACAAAAATGGTCTCAGGAATCCCGAGATAGAAAGCTGTTAAGAGATGTACAAAACGAAGCTTTTTGCGAATTTTCTGCAGTATTCAAGACCTCGCTTTCATTTCCAGATAGCGAAGAACACTTCAATGTACAACATTCTTTTGTAGCATAAGATTCCTGAAGTGTTCCTGAGTCTGTGCATGATAACAAAAAGGGCTTTCATTTCCAGATAGCGAAGAACACTTCAATGTACAACATTCTTTTATAGCATAAGATTCCTAAAGTGTTCCTGAGTCTGTGCATGATAACAAAAAGGGCTTTCATTTCCAGATAGCGAAGAACACTTCAATGTACAACATTCTTTTATAGCATAAGATTCCTAAAGTGTTCCTGAGTCTGTGCATGATAACAAAAAGGACCAAAGAACAACAGAATCGATTATTTACTTGTGGCTTTCCCATTTCAACAGTTCTGTACAATTTCATTAGTTCACCCTTTATGCTGCTTTAGCGACCATTGAAGTAACCTCTTAGTCCTTTTGCATTATTCTAACAAAAGATTCGGGCAGAAACGTGATTCTCCTCGTTCGGCTATACCGAAGCGTCTGTCTCAATTTCTGCTCTGGCATCACCAAGTCTTCCCACTTACTTCTAGTTAAAGTCATCGCAAATTTCCGACCAAAAAAAAAAGTCATCGCAAGTGTAGAGGGAAGGGACTGAAATAGTCACCTTTTTCTTTTTGGTCGAAAAAAGTAGTCACCTTCGAAAGACAGGAAAACCCACACCTGAAGTATGCATATTATTAATAGTGAAAGATGCATATGAGTCAATTCGATAATAAATGCTCACGAAGGAGTTCGTGTTACTGAATAAAAAGGAAAATGCACGAAGATGTACTTTCCACTTGCTTGCTCTCCATCTCGGTGCAATGTCAGGATCATCTTTTTGATTTTAGAGATCTTTGACAATGTATATATTGGACTAAAATTAGCTGCCGCTCCCGTATGATTGATTAAATTCAAGAAAATCTATAATGCATCATATGTGATTCTTTATATTCATTTTAAAAGGAAGTAATGATGTTAATGATCCTTAAATTTTTGCTTATTATTCAATGGCATTTATGCACATTTATATTTTTCAATATCGTCAATGAACTTTCTAAGAATCTGTTTGTTTTATTTTCCAGTGATTGAATTTGAAATGTGAAAAAGACTTGGGAAGGTTTTTCTATTGTTTGGTAAGGAAAATCTAATGGGGAAAACTATATAAAAAAAAATTTGTATTTTTTAAATTATTTTTATATATATATATATATATATATATATATATTTTTTTTTTTTGCTACTTCCTTAGCCAATAACCGACCATGGGTGAGCTGGAGCCTCGCCATAGGTCAGTGAGGTTGAGCTTGCTATGACCCGCAAGGCCTCAAGGTCGTTGCGACTTGTGAGGCCTCTAGCTCACTTGCGGAACTTTGGTGACTTGCAAGGCCTTGAGCTTGCCATGACTCACTGAACTTTGGTCGCTTGGTGGTTGTCAAGTGGCTAAGGAAGAAGTGATGAAAAATAAAAAAAATAAAGAAAGGGAGAAAAAAAAGAAAAAAAAACTTAAGAATTTGATTTTTTATTTAAATAATTAAAATTTGATTTTTTTACAGATATTTTTATAAAAACAAATGTTTTATTAAGCCCAAGCATTAAGGACCCATGCATGATCTTGTGGACCTGGGCCTGAGGGTTTGGATTAGGCTTGAGTGTCGGAAACCCGAGCATGGCTTTTATGGACCTTATAAAAATGGGCCATAAAATCTAGCCCATTATTTTATTAGCTAAAGCCCAACCCATTTCTTTTCCTTTCCCCTCAATTGATAGTGCAGTTGAGCGCGACCATAAAAGGAAAGAACACAGCCGCGACAGCAAAGGCAAGGAAAAAAAAAAAAAATGAAAGAAGCGCTCGATCGTGAAGACAAAGGGAAAAGAGAGGGAGAGAAAAATCCTTGTGTGCAGCCATTTTGGACGTTTCGACTACCCGAATCAACTACCAATCACAACACCTGTAATTATTCAAACCCGTTATTCGTCTAATTAGTGTGATTTTGGAAATTAGATCACAAATTTGGAGTAATGTTGATATTAAACTGCAAAACGAGTTTGCAATATTTGTGGAAATAATGGTTTATGGGGTTGTAGAGTGGTGGGATTTGATGAAAATCTATTTCAAAGTATAGTTTGTCTTGAACAAAATCCTGAAGTTTCACGTATGGATTAAGCACTCGGATGATATGCATTATGGATGAAAATGAACATTCTCTATAAACGAGCTTCCTCGTTAGTGCTGAGGAGTTGATATGTTAACGGTTGTGCGTAGTTTAGTCGAGTTGTGTTTAGTCGAGTTGTTAGTTAAACTATTGTTTTACTTAGGGTTTATATATATTCCTACTAATTATTAGGAATTCGAGTACATTGGCTCAAGTAACCAGCATAGGTTGGTTTTCAGCTTTTCCAAATAAGGGTTATTGACACCTAATTTTGACGACCCCAAAGAAATAAAATAAAAATTGCATCATAGCAAACAAAAGAAAAACAAAGGAAAATCAATCTGATTGATCATGAATGGAAGTTGGAAATTCTGATTAGCCACCATTGTTTTGAAAAATATTTAAATCTTAGTAAATGTAAAAGCAACTCCCAGTCAATGATCAAGAGCTAGAAAATTAGGTGAATAAAAAACAAGAATTTTGATAAAATGGAAGGAATCGAAGCATTTGAGGAAAAATTAAGTTGATTGTGAAATCATGTTTCGATATGCAGTCCATGAATTAAGGCAATAGAGAATGGAAGCTCGAAAATTGTCATGGAAAGCCGCCGTTTGAAACCACTATAAAAGGGGTTGAACAGCACGGATGAAAGGTGGTGGAAGAATTCGCAAGAGAGCGTTGAAAAAAAGAAGATTAGAGTGTGTGGGAGAGGGACAGAAAAAAAGATGGCGTGAGAGACCAAAAAAGAGAAGAAGCGAGAACTTCTCTTTCTCGTTCACTAGGGGAACCAAAATAAAATTTTCTTTTCTTCTCGTCAGAGGAAAAGAAAGGAGAGTGCAGCAGCAAGGAAAAGTCTGCTGAAAAGACGAGAGGGGAGAGTGAGCAGAGAGAGTGGAAGAAAGAAAAAAATTAAAGAAAAGAGTGTCTTCTTCTTTAGGAGGTCTTGAGCGACGCTTGCAGCTCCACTTCTGCGGCTGCTCGCTCGCCCGTGCTGCCCTGCCGTCGCTGCCCGCCACTGCTGCCATCCGCGACCCCTGCAGCAAACCTCCGCTCGGCGCCGCTAGCCACCGCACCAGCAGCCCGCACCTCCGAGCCTCTGATCGCCGCGTTGTTGCCCTTGCACCACCACCGTAGCACCCTTGCTCGCTCATCACTGTTGCGTTCCGCCGGTCGCCGACGCCGCAGCAACCTGCGCCACTACCTCTGCCCGAGCGCCACCGCTCGCCCGTCTGCGACGCTGTAGCAACCAGCTCGTCTGCTCGTCACTGCTGCGTTCTGCCCGTTGCCAACGTCGCAGCAACCCGCGCCGCGCCTCTCCCCGCGCGTCACCCCTGCCTGCGTGCCACCGTCTTTGCCATCCATCACCGCTACCCCTCAAGTGCTTGCCCGCCACCACTGCTGTCGCGCCCGGCGCCTGACGCCTGACGCTCGCACCTCACCTGTTGCCGCGCCTCTACCCTTTACTGCGCCCATTGCCGTGCCTCCTCCCGTCGCGCTGCTGATCCTCGAGTCCCCATCTTATGATCTTAGGTATTAAAAAAAAAAAATCAAATTTCATTATTATTGCTTAAGTTGGAACGTGTCGATATTAAATATTTGAATATTTTAGGCATTATTCGTAGGGTATTATTGCCAAAAAGTCAATATAATTATTAATTTGATCTGTAATACATTGGATCATTTTTTAATTATAATGATTTTTTTAGGCTCTTTGATAATATTTTAACTCTTAAATCATTATAATTATTAATTTGATCCGTAAGACTTTGGATTAAATTTTTAATTATTTTGAGCTTTCTTATATTTTGTGATGTTTATGGTTAAAATAATCGTTAATTTAATCCATGAGACAACTGATTATTTTTTTTGATTATTTTAACACTTCATTTGATGAATATCCTCAGTGTCTTGTTTATAGTGCCTATATGATAAGTGCTTGTTTCGGAAAAAATTGAAAAAAAAAATCAAATCTTGCATCAGAATATGTTGTTTTCATAAATTAGGATTGCATATTTTAGATTGCACGTTTAGATAATTTTTTGGAATAGATTAGGATTGGATCTAATTTTATAGATAGTCTTAGATAATGTTTGCATATTTTAGTAATCTTTTTTTTTTCCTTTCTAAGATAGGATAGGTTTAAGTCAAATTAACCCCTAAAACATATTATAAAATTATTCTTTGGACAATTTAATTATTTTTTTAGTACGAATTTTAATAAAAAATACAAAAATATTAGGTGCACGGCAAATAGTTTGCATGTTAGGTTCATTTAATTTGAAATTGCTTGTCAATAGAGTTAAGTCATGTAGTTAAAGTGCATGTTAGATAGGTAAGTTTTAATTTCAAGATAAGAGAAAACCCCCCCAAAAAAAAATTGTTTGCTTTGTGTGTTTAATTCTTTTGATGTGATTTATTTGATTCATTGAGTGTTAATAATGGTTTAGCATCCGTATGATCACCTCATTGCATGATAGTGATTTAGGTTAAAACCAATCCAAACGCCTACAAAGATGTTTTTGAAAATAAAAATAATGGTACTTTTGAAATAGCATTAGAGAAATTTAGTGTAATTAAGTCCCCGTACTCAAAGTCTCTCGATTTGTAGGAGTAAAATAATTCTCATGTTATTTTACTTAGGTATCTAATCGACCTACCATAAACCGATTAGTGGCGACTTCTATCTAATAATCTTTTGCATGCTAAATATTTGAATCTAAATCGCGAATTGGTATGAGCTTGGGAGAATCCGAGCTAAGTTTAAGACTTAATAGTCCATTAGCCAAACCTTAAGTGGTACAGTCGAGGTTAGGTCGTGACAAGGGTTAAGGGCAACTTTATAGTTTGTGATTGAGTATCCAAGTGTCACGGCCCGAAAGAAGGCCAACCCAAGAGGTTCCTGGAGGACGGCCGTGACTCATCCGTGGAGGACCTCTTGCTTTCACTCGGATTCCCATCGAGCCTTCTCCCCGAAGTTTCCAAGGGCGGGCGAAACTGTCATTGAGTCATATTCTAGAAGTCTCTTCTGTTATTTATGTTGGTAGACGATAGTTGACATTTATGTCGGTAGTTGAGATGGTGCGATCTCGTCCGCCAGTTGAATTCTAGATCAACGGATGTATTTGGAGAGCCTAAGGTATAAGAAGGAGTGCTCTCCCCCTCATTTGTTTCCATCCAATCATTTTAGTAATACAAAGCTCATTTCTTTCTAGAGCTCCTCTCTCTAAACTTTCTCTCTCTACAATCTGGGTGTGCGAGCGAGTTGTGCGATTGATCAAGCAAGGCTTGGCTTGGGTGATCCAAAGTAACCTGAGTCGCCGCGTGGTCATGATCCCAATCGATCGGCCCGTGACAAGTAGTATTAGAGCAAAGGAGAGTTCCATTTCGGGAGATCAAGGAGCACCAACTATTCAAGAGAATGTTGAGCCAAGAAGCTATCATGGATGGAGAGGCCACGCAAATCAAGGAGACTCGTGGCTGAGCAAAGAAAAGAGATGCCTTGATGGATGCCGTAGCTGTGTTCGATGAGAAGATCGAGAACGTCGAGAGTGCCATGCTAGAACTCATGGAAGGTCTTGATGATGTGCGAGACCGGATCATGGAGGTCGAGACTTCGGTCCGTGAAGACTTCATGACCAGCCTCAACGAAGCTACAGCCCCGTTGCACGACAAGGACGAAGCCCTTGAAGCATTGATCGATGTATTGAAGGAGCGTGTCCAAGTGATCGAGGAGGAAAGCCCGTGTAGGGACGAGGTTGAAGCCATGAAGGCGGAGATCCAAGAGCTCAAGACCGAGCTCACCCTGTGCAAGCTGAGCATCACCAACGGTGTGGTGCCTACTCAAGCGGTGCCCAAAATTGAGGTGCCAAAACCGAAAGAGTTCAAAGGCGATTGGTCCGCCAAGGAAGTGGACAACTTCGTTTAGAGCATGGAGCAATACTTTGGCGCCGTCAACATACATGACAAGTCGATCAAGGTATGGACCGCTTCGATGTTCCTCACTGATACAACAATGCTTTGGTGGTGCAATAGGTGCGATGAGATTAGACGCGGTGCCAATCCCGTGGACACATGGGATGACTTCGTGAGGGAGTTCCGCGATTACTTCTTTCCCGAGTTTGCTCAACAAGAAGCCTGTAGCAAGCTCCATCGCCTTGAGCAAAGAGGTGCGATCTGAGAGTACGTGAAGGAGTTCATGGATATCAAACTCCAAATTCGCAATCTAAGCGAAGAGGAGGCTCTCGGAGTGTTCATGGATGGGTTGAAGCTGTGGGCACTACTCAAGCTCAAACGAAGGGATGTGATGAGTCTCGCGAGAGCACTAAGCATGGATGAGTCGCTTGTTGACCTCACCAAAACCGAACCAAGGAATAGGCCAAGAGAGTGGAGGTCAGATCGATCCAAGGACGAAGCAAGAAGCACTCCCCGAGGCGCGCATGATCAAGGCAGCCAAACCAAAACATCCGACCTGGAGCTGTGAAGATGATCAACTCCATCCAAGCTTGGTTGCCAACCAAAGAAAAAGAAGCTGCGTCGAACTCGGAAATGTTCTTTGTGGAAGTCAATGTGTGCGGTCGAACACTATACGCCTTGGTTGACACAGGTGCGTCGAACATGTTCATGTCGACTGAAGTGGCGAAGGCCTTGAATCTTTGCGTGGAGCCAACTGGGAATACCTTCAAGCCGGTCAACTTGAAGGGAGTACATGGCGTAGGATCGACTTCGGATGTGGACGTTAAAATTCGCGGATGGAAGGGCAGGATGGAATTCGAGGTAATCCCTTTCGATGATTATGATCTCATTCTTGGTATGCAATTATTCAATAGTGTGAGATCCATGATTGACATGAGGACCAAGTGCCTCGTGATCCTTGATCCGAAATACCCAATGATGATCCCCATGATCAAAGGGGTGGTCGACACCAAGACCATCGCGTCAATCCGACGTCTCGACAAGAGCTTGAAAGCTGTGAAGCGCATCAACAAGTTGTTCGAGGTGAAGCCGAAGGTACAGTGCTTCACAGCTTGAGCTGATTCAAGTGGTCTTCCCCGAGGTTGAGTGCTCGCCGCACGCCACGCCTAAGTCGAAGGTGGAGTCGCATGTCAAGCTCGAGCTGACCATAGAAGGATGTGGTCCTTCGTTCGTGAGCGTTTGAGCGAAGCAAAACAAAAAGAAGAGAGACCGTGCTTGTGCGAGGAAGGCTGCCCGTCGAGCGGTGAGCGATGAGGGTGTTGCTCGAATGAGTGGGGGAGAATTCACAGCCCGAAAGAAGGCCAATCCAAAAGGTTCCTGGAGGACGGCTGTGACTCATCCGTGGAGGACCTCCTACTTTCACTCGGATTCCCATAAAGCCTTCTCCCCGAAGTTTCCAAGGGCGGGCGAAACCGTCATTGAGTCATATTCTAGCAGTCTATTATGTATTTATGTCGGTAGATGGTAGTTAACATTTATGTCGGTAGTTGAGATGGTGCGATCTCGTCCGCTGATTGAATTCTAGATCAACGGATGTAATTCGAGGGCCTCAAGTATAAGAAGGGGTGCCATTCCCCTCATTTGTATCCATCCAATCCTTTCCGTAATACAAAGCTTCTTTCTTTCCAGAGCTCCTCTCTCTAAATTTTCTCTCTCTATGATTTGGGTGCGCGAGTGAGTTGTGCGATTGAGCAAGGCTTGGCTTGGGTGATCCAAAGTTACCCGGGTCGCCGCGCGGTCACGATTCCAATCGATCGGCCCGTGACACAAGCACGTAACACAACCACCAATAAATGAGTGCTACCTGGTCAGCATTAGATAACTTGCCCATATCTATGTACACAGAAGTAAATTCATGACTTTATGACCTCCGGGATTTGCATGTTTTGTTGGAGTACTGTGCAAATTGATCCAGTTCAAGTCCATTTGCTCTGGCCAAATGGTTGGATTTAACTGGTTCATGGGACCACAATGTTTCGTGCGCTTCTATAAATTCAACTCTCAGTATTTGTACTCCAGTAGTATAAAAAGAACAAAAAAATAAAATAAAAATAAAAGTTAATGGCACTAGAGTTCATTAGACTTGCATTGGGTCATGTGTTGCCTTAAAAGAAATTCCTAGAACACTGCATAGGTGTAAGCTAAAGAAACTGAAAACATGCCCCATCCATTTGGTCTTACTATCAGGCATGATAACATTCCAACATCATCTTGTACAACTCTGTTTCCTTTTCAAGCTATGGAGTTTTGTTTTTGTTTTGTAGACATAAATTAATTGATGACTTAGAAACAACAAGAAAAAGCATTACAGGTGTCAATGGGGCATAAGTCCAGGTGTCAGCTTCTAATAGTGGACCCAACCAATGAGCACCAATCCGCTATTGCCCTGCTAAATTGTCTCTCCCCCTATATTAACTGACGCTCTCGCTTGTCTGACGATTAAAAGTTCCAAGTCAGCCCAAGAAAATAAGCAATCCGATATTAACAGATTACAGGATATCATTGATCTGCATTTGGGTAGAAGAGAAGACGGACAAAAGGGAAAAATGCAAGAGAAAGAAAGTCAATGATTGACTAGACCATATCTAGTACGACACAATGCATGATCTGTGAACAAGTAGTTTCATACGCAGTAGCAACATGCGATCATCTCTGTTCGATCTCTCTGTCCTTATCCATGTACTTCTTGGTGTTGAACTTGTCCGTCTCGTGAGAAAGGAGTAGCCACACGTGCGTTATGATTTCTCCGCCCTGCCTCAGCAGCTTCGTGTGGTGGTATTGCTGGCAATTGTACGCCGCGAAACATAGCATCTCAACCCAAACGCTGCTGATGAGCCCCCATGTGTCTCTTGTACTTTCCAGCTGTGTCGCGAGTGTTCGCACATCCTCAGGGACATTCCACCCTTTGGTGATGACTGCTTCAAAGGAGCCACTTTCTTGCACGGGCTTGTGCGCCAATAGAACTTTCAGGACGTCCTCTTTCGAGGTATTTTTCAAGAATTTCTTTAGATTTGTGTAGGCGTGATGGTAAGTGATCTCGGCCGTGGTCAGGAGAGTATGTGAGGATGTTGTACCAGAAGGAACATCATGTAATCTGATATTAGTTTGCTTGCCTTTTTTAGTTCTGATTTTTCTTGGCACGAGTAGCAGCAGATATGGGTTGCAATGTGCCATATGATGATACTTCTATCAAATGTCATCTCAATACTCCATTTGAGATTATCCAAAGACTCATGAATGCCGAGCGTCCATTCGCCTCTTTTTGTAAAGGGTTGATGGTCTCTAATGGTTTCAAACATTTTCATGTCTTCAAGCAACAATTCCTTCACATAATCCGGAATATGCACAGATTTCGTTAACCAAGATCTCTTAAACTTGTCCGCCTTGCCAAACGGTTTGAGGATTTTGAAGTGCCAGGGCTGTTTCTCGGATAGGCAGAAATCCAAAAAATCGAATTGCTGAATTCTGTGAGACCACCTTTGCTTCTTCAGAGATCGTTTGACGAGAAATCTCAGAAACTTCAAGACCAATGTATTATCAAGGTGGTTCCTATTCATTATAATCACCCAATCCGAATAGAATAGCTTCAACAACTGATAAGTTTCCAGAAGCACGACTCCAGTCAGCAGCCCAAACGTGTAGATAACATACGGACCTCTCCAGTGCTCGTCAAAGAAAAGCGCCATGAATCCGCCTAAGGTCAGCAGCAAACTGAAATAACTGATGATGCGGAGCGTGATCCCACGCTTGGTATAAAGAACTGGTGCTTTAGTGTAGAGGACGTCATACATGAAAGCAAGTTCCATATCGGTTGTCAAGAATACTTCTTTAGGACTGTAGTTTTTGATCAACTTATTACGATGCTCCATGAAGACAGGGTGCTTCAGCCAGTCCAAAAGGTGAGGCTTTAAGCAATCAAACCGATAGTAAGCCTTCAAGAAAATATCGAGATTGGGATCGCGGAGCTTCTTCAATGCAGAGAACATCTTTTTTTCTTCATCGAAATCCTCTTCTCTCATGTTTGTGTTGTCGTCGTACACAGAGAAGAGTGCCCAAATTGTTTCTCCATACTTGATTATCCCAGCAACAAATATCGGAAAGTACAGTATCATCGGGATGGAGGTCTTCCAATTTCGCTTGAGGATGCAGACCACAAAAGAAAATGTGATGACGAGGTTCAACACACGCCTCACGCTGAGCCGGTTGTCTTCCACTGAATATGCGGTGATGCTATCTGGATTCCCCAGCAGCAGTAGAATCACAGGCGCCAACAATGCTTTTAGTTCAGTATCGCACTCTTCCTCATACTTGTTGAGGCTGACTGTCGTGAGCCTGCTGAGCGCGAGCGTCGCGAAATAAGAGGTGAGCGAATAAGATGACCAAATAACAAATCCGGTTCTCTCGCTACTTGAGGTTTTCCTGCGGCTTCCATATACAGCAAGAACTATCTGGAAAATCAAGCCGAGCAGTACAAAAAATTGAATGCTCCAGCTGTCCCAGAGACACATCATCTCCTTCCCCCACCATTTCTCAGGGCATCCCGGCACCATAGAACAGTATGTTATGTTGTGCCTTCCATGCGTGGTTGTTCCGTTCATCATCATTGTTGCGACAAGTCTTTGTGAAATAACCCCCGATCAGGAGAGAAAAGAAGGTGACAATAGACCCTCTTGCCCCGAATCAAGACCTTGTGATCCTTTTTCAAGCTGACAAAAGATGATGCCACAGTGAACAATTTCGCTCAGTAGCTGTAAGATGCACAGAAATGTGTCAATTGCCATCAGTGAACCGATACTTGGTGTAACTTTTGTCGACACCAGGTAATATTACTGTGATATGACCCCTTGCATGGGTACACGGTCGCTTGCACCTCGCCACGCACACATTTTTACACATGTTTTTCCTTTAGAAAGGATTATTATACATTCACATATTGATGGAGTAATATAGGATCGCTAACAAGGGGTTCTGTTAATCGATAACATCACCACATACTGATCTTGGCAAATTTCCATTTCTCATTTCAAATGAGATTCTTTTTTTCTTGATTTTTCATTTAGGAAATAGTTTGAAATAAGTTGTTTTCTAAGTTTCTTTCTGGATGATTAGTTTTCCTTGTTGTTAAGCTCTAGGATTAAGGTTCCAGGTCCGGCTATGAATTAGATCGATGCTGACTCCTCTTTCTTAGTAAAATCCTTCTTCGGTAAAATACCCGAATCAAGGATAAAAAGATTTTGGGAACCTTGGCACGGCCTTGGATTTGCAAAATTCGAGGTACTACAATGATAAAAGATCATTTATGATACAGATTTTAATTATAGAAAAGTTCGATTTAGATAGTTGAATGTATTATTATTCTCATTATGTTGAAGGATCGGGTCCATCACTAGGATAAACTATTCAACTTCTCAACATGGGATTGTTATCTACATAAAAAGAAACCGAATGTACTGATGATAATGCAAATTACGTTCTCTTCGATGAGGGAATTACTGCAAAATAATTCCTATAGGTTGGTCGTGAAAATTGTTTAAGTTCTGCTAGAGCACAATATCCCATTAACTCGAGTTAAAAAAATTTCTGGCCAAGTATTATGATTTTCATTATTTTTAAATTAATAATGAACCTTCACACAAGGTGATTAACTAGATAGAGAGAGATCTTTAAGTGCTTCGAGTGGACCATGTCACGAAATAGTTCTGTTCCTTCATAGTTGAGAGATCCAAGAAACAACCCATAACTTGAATCTAATAACCTAATTTCACCTATACCTTTATTCAAAACTTTTAATCGTTGCATGGGCAAACTAGCTATTATTGGTGGCTTCTTTAAGCTCTAGACATCCAATGTGGGATTTCAATATTCAAACCACCCACATGTGTAATTAACATTCTCCCTCTTGTGTGTGAGTCACTACCGCATTGGGCTAGCTTGTTAGAGAGTTTGTAAAGTCAATGTTCGAAAAAGAGTCTCACTTAGGAAAACAGAAGGAAAACATTTGGTTTAGATATGAGAACGCCTATGTAAGCGTTGTTTGAAGTCATGGGTCTCAAGCGGACGTTGCGCATTGGATGGGCCTGATTATAATTAATCTGGACTGGCACTTGGGCCATCTAGGGTTTGGCTGAATGTTGACTTCTCAGACATACGTCTGGAAGTTGGCTGTTAGTCCGGTCAAGAAAGAAAAAGGGAATTCTTATAAAAATTCCAGACTCGGGAAGAAAAATAGGTCTTGCTTTCATTATGGAAAGATGAGGGCACTGTGCTGAGGAATGGACGTACGAAAAGCGGTGCATTTTAGTTCTGAAAATAGCAACAAAGCAATCCAGATGAGAATGAATCTCATGAACTTGTTGCGATGGGGTCAGAGATGGAGATAGACGTGATCACTGAATTGCATATGGCTGCTCTGATCACTTTTCTGGACCGGTTGAGGCGTTCTAGGGCAACCATTCATGTGTGCAACAAGGAATTTCAATTCAAGACAAATGCAGGGGGAACCCGAGGAAGCGCTTATGGGAAATCATATTGCTGCCCAAGTACTTGGAAAAAGGAAGCATGGAATTAAAATTCACTTCTGGGCAGAAACTTATTCTGCTTAATGTATTTCATGTTCGCGATGTTAGAAAGAATTTTGTATCTGCAAACCTGCAGCGTAAGAAGGGCTTTAAGATTGTTCTTGAGTCTGACAAGGTTGTGATTTTCAAGAATGGTGTGTTTGTTGGCAAGGGATATCCTTGCGATACTCTTGTATTTTTCTTCTTTATGGCATGCTAGATTAGGAGATTTAAATTATCATTCATTAAAATATATGAGCAACATGGATATATAGCATGTCAAGAAATGTTAAATTTTTTAGACAAAAATGTCTGATGAAAGTGAACTGTTCTACCAAATTCAATTGTTGTGTGTGTTCAGCAGACACATCTCTTCTTAATCTGATATAAACATATTCTTTCGTATAGAAAATATATTCTAATTTTTTGTCCAATTCACTTAAAGACGGTGTCATGATCTTGATTGGTGAATCACCACCGTCAAAATTACATGCTTCAGAATTGAAAGGACCGATTCTTGTTTATCTTTTGGTTTATGCGTGATCAGACACTTTGCAAGAACTTGGACGAAAGATTATACTATATATTGAGAAGATAATGTAAAGGCATACGCATACTCAATTAAGACTAGCAAATAAAATAAAACTAAAACACAATCGAAGTACACAAATTAAAATTCGAAAGAAAGACGGATAGAAGTTGCGAACGGACCTTTATGCGACGCCCCGCTCGAGCCCGACCAGCACAATGTCCACAGAACTGCAAAAACTAGGGGAGTTTTCGTAACCGAAAGCAGTAGATCAAGAAAGCCTTAAATAATGATTGTCCTCCAATGTTTTGAAGCCCAGAAAACATTCCTTCCTTACAGTAGAGACCAACTTAAGCACACGTTTTGTCGAATAATTAATAAAATATCCAAGATTTTCACAATGATAGTCATGTTATATTTAACTCGTGATTATGAGGACGAGAGAGTGTTTATGCTTGCTTAGCGCTTGCAACTTACCTTCTCCACTTTTTTGACTGCCCGTACGCTCCTGACAGATTAATTACACTATGCTTTTAATCATTAGTTTTTCCTGTCCTTTTTAGCAGATTCCCCAAGGCCGCCAGCTGGCTCTTCACTTTTTTGTCCGGGTGCCTCTAAAATAAATAAATGAAAAGAATGTTGGAATAATTAGGGTCGTGTATCGTTTCACATTGATGGAGCATCAACAGAACAATTCTTTTTCTTGTGGAAATAAGTGATCCAACAATAAAATAAATGAAATGAAGAAATAAATCTGACACTAGATTAAGGCGGTTCGGTTGGTGTAACCCATGTTCACGAAAAAAAAAAAAAAAAAAAGGATTTTACTATTGATCAAACGATACAATATAAGTTAAAAGCATTTATAATATTTCTTAGCCTTTAATTATACTCAAAAACCCATATGGTATTTTCTTTTTTGGTCGGAAGGAAAATTTTCAGTTCACATGAAAGAGAGGTACATAACTTTAAGATAAAAATGCAAATTCCACAAAATAAGTAAATCTGAAAGATAAATCGACTTAATACAGTCTGTAGAGACTCGCTTATTCACAAAGATGGGTCCATCATAACATATAAGCACAATCAGTAGTCATTCACCAACTTTCATAGCATCAAATCTAGATCTATTCTTTCCTTCCTCCTCTCCCTCACCCTCTTTGTCTCCTTACATCTCTATTTCCTCATCTTCAACAATTCTTCATGAATTTCATGGACAACGCCGTCGACGTTCTCCACGAAAGGAGAATTTTGTCTTGTGAGCTCAAAAGTTCGAAGTGCGAGCGCGTCAGAAGAATGTGCTCTTCCAGATTTGTTCTGTAATACTTGGATTCCTTAACAAGGTCAAAAGAAGTGGTGGGACCACAAAAAAAAAAAAAAGAAGAGAAAAAGTTGTAATGTCAAAGAAGAACAGAGAAGAGAAGGGGACGCTCGTTCTTAAAGGAAATTGAGAGCTCGCGTGAGGAAGGGAAGGAAAGAAAAAGGGGAAAAGAACGGAGAGGAAAGAAGAAGGAAGAGAGAGGGAAAAAGAAAAGAGGGCTTGCGCATTCATGCCATGGGGATCTCACGAAGTCGGATTTACTTTTTATGGGAAAAGTGCACACATACAATACAATTATAATTAATATAGTTAAAGTGGGAGAATGTAAGAGTTTTTCTTATGTGAGTTACTTTAATTGATATTGTAATTTACTGTTTTATATGATTGGTCTAATAAAGTGAGATATAAGATTTTTTAATTAGTATAATATGGGATTAGATAGTGTAAGTCGAGTTGAGTCTGGCTTGTAATGAGATAGCCTAATTGAAATCTTTATAAATAAAGGAATGGTTATTGACAAATGGGATACTACATAATGTATCACTTTGTGCTATCTATCTATCACACTACCATATTGAATCTATATTAATAAAGTTAAAAACACTTATGACCGTGAAATGCTTTATGTGTGATATACATGTGGTTACTATCATGATTCGGTATTTGAGACTTTATGAGATTGGATTGACTATTAAAAACTATCTCTGGACCAATATAAAGGTGCACACATGCAGTGCAATTGTAATTAATATAACCAAAGTAGGAGAAAGAGTTTTTCTAATGTGAGCTATATTAATTGATATTGTAATTTACTGTTTTACGATATTTGTCTAATAAAGTGAACTATTAAATTTCTTAATTAGCCTAATATAGGACTGAGTAGTGTGGTTCGAGTTTGAAATAGCTAGTACGAGTACCTAGAGGGGGGGTGAATAGGTATACAAAAATTTTCTCGAAGCTTGCACGATATTTAAACGATTAGAGGATTTGCAACAGTTAAAAATTCAATCGCAAGACTGAGTAAGGGAAAGAGAGAATTGAACGCTCGGTTTATAGTGGTTCGGCTTGATTCAAGCCTACGTCCACTCTTCAAGACGACAGCCGATTGGCTGGATTCCACTATGATCAAAGAGATGTTACGGTGTTGATCTTCCTTGGTTTCTAGGTGTAGATGATCTACCACACTCACTCAAGGCGTTACAAAGTATAAACACTCTCTGTGTACAATTTTGCTCGATCTCGACTAACAATCAAGGATCTTCGACTACGGAATTTTTCTATCGATCACACACTTAAAACAGCTAGACGTCTTCCTTTTGTACTCCTTCATGCCATCATAGCCGTTGGCACTTACCAAAGGAATTCCTCCAATCTACCCGTTGGACGGAATCAATCAAGAAGATCATCCGAGCTATTTAAGGAATCGATGATAGCCCATCAATCTGTTCGCCCATACAATCGGGATCTCGGTTTCCATGAATAGAATATTTCCAAGATTGTTTCGTCAACCATCGGATCTTCAATCGATCTTAGATAAGAATTAAAGAATCCGAAATGATTATCCAACCAAGAAATCTATATCGTATCGAATCCTTAACCATAAACCTCGGCTTAGGATTTCCTTCGACTTTGGAGTAGAAAGAGCGTCGGTGAGAATAGACTTAAGTCTTGAGTCGAGTCTTAAGTCTTTGAGTCTTGAGTCTTGGGTCTTGAGTCTTGGGTCTTGAGAGAACAAAGTCTTCGGACTTTAAACCGACGGTCTCCGAACATCCAGACTTTAGATCGAAAGAAACGTTTTGTCGGCTTCAAAATATTCGGAAAGATTTCTCCAACAATCTCCCCCTTTTTGATGGTGACAAAACTTTCTTGAAGATTTGAACAACTTTGACCTGCAAAACATTTCTCAAGTAATATGGCTAACTCATAAAGATTAATAAAACAACCAGACTACGCATCCACGAGACAATTGGTTAGTCTTTCATGAGAAACACCATATAACAACACTTGAATAAATGCAACCGGTCAAGTTCATAATCCGCAATCCACATCAGTCAAATTCACACCCAAATTCAAGTTCTCAAGTAATACTCAAAAATAAATAAACATAACCACAAAGGTCAAAGATTAAAAAAATGAAAGTTCAAATTGATTCTCCCCTTTTTGTCGGCATTGAAAAGGGTGAGAAAGGATTCATGTCCGCTTGGGAATGCGCACGATCCGGAAATCCCCAATGGGTGGACTACTCCTTCAAGCTTCTTGAGGTCTTCTCGAGACGAGCTACCTCTTCTCCCTTGGCATTGGCTTGGAGTTGCGAGCGAGGTCTTTGAATTTATCTTCCATAGAGACCGAAGATTCTTGTCCAGCATGCTTCAAAGCTTGGATTTCACGGTCGAACATATATCGGTTACGCATTTCCAGAAGAATATTCATGATACTACGAAGATCTGCAGAATCATCCGTCGTGTACCGGCATTGGCTTTCTCGAGATGGTGTGTATGCGAGACGATGGTGCTTGTTCGGTCTGGCAGATTTGGAATCGATGTATCACCTTCTTCAGGCAATTGAGAGACCTGAACTTCTTCTGGGTCTTCTGGAGATTGTCTTAGATCTTCAGCAACAAGAGGTGTAGACCTTTCTTGCAAGCTTACTCCCCCTGTCTCTAGGACATCGAGAGGGGAAGAATGATGATCATCCTCGGGATTTCCTTCTCTCCCATTTATCATCAGACTGTTCTTTTTCTTCGTCTCCTTCTTCCTCAACTTCTTTTTCCTTCTTTCTCTGTTCTTCTTCTTTCTCGCTTTCTGCTGAAGTTCGTCGAATGAGACACGAACGTCTTGTTCTTGTCGTCTGGAATAGTGGGATCTTCATCATCTTCATCTTCATCCTCATCCTCCAGGATAAGAGTTCTTTTCCTCTTTTTCGAAGAGGCACCAATAGCCTCCTTTCCTTTCCTTTTGAAGCAGATCGGATTTGGAGATTTCACCTTGAATTTCTCCATTGCCTTAGAAAGTTCTTTCGAGACGCATCTTCATTAACATTTTCAACCCTACCACCATCTTGTCACACGGTCGAACACAAAAAGTATGTGGCAGTTCAATATTCAGATGTCTCGAAGATCTTGGTCACGAGACCAGGATAAGGCAATTGTCCTTTGTCTTTTGACACGCTTCGTACATATGGAAAAGAATAGTGTGCGGGAGAGAAAATTTCCGTCCGAGTTGATCGCATACATCAACTTTGCTTCAGAAAAAGACACAGAAGTCTTTGACGTAGACTTTGGTCTAAGACAATTGATCACAATCTTATGAAGCACAATGTCGATGGCATTCATCCTGGAATAGATGATTTTCTTATCAACGTCCCTATCTTTGACAAGATCCAGAGTAGTACGAGCAGGTGAGACTTTGATTGGGAGATAGCGTCCCCTTTCAACTCCAATTATGTCCGCCAACATATTTACATCTACCACATAGACTTGGTCTCGGACACTGAATGAAATTCTATTCGCATCCAAAAAGCTAAGATTTGAATAGAAGTAAGCAGTCAGTTGATCATACCCGTCTGTAGAGTCAGAGCAAAAAGTCTCAAGTTGAAGCAAACTCAACTTCTCCCTTAAGTTCAAGTTGATGGAATCCGGAAGTCAAAGTCGACACTTCTAGGGTTGATTACCCCTCTTTTCAACAGCACTGAAATACATTTTTTCTTGATCCTTGGATTTAAACAAATCCATCCGATTTCCTTTCACCCTTGCAGCCACACCCATTCTAGGTTTAAATTCAAGGAACATTTTGTCATCGTCGTTCCCGTCAATCAGATTCTGTCCTGGCATACGAGGATCACTAGGAATGTTCGCAAGAGCCTCCTCTGCTCTTCCTTTCGGAGCAATTCCCAACTCTTCCATTTTCCGCAGAAAAAGATACTCATTCCCATAATTTTTGTCCTTAAGAAAGTCATCTATATACTTTAATGAAGAACCGGTGTTTTTCAACGCACGATAAAGCTTATAGATAACAGAGGGTTTTGGACTCTTCGGGTCGGCATCCTCGATAATGTCTTCTTCTAGATTTTGACTTGCACCTTGTGGGTCAGGAGATGCTGAATGACGTGGAGGAGAGCGAATCGGACTTTGTCGCTGACTTGGTGAGTCTTCTTCCTCAGTAAGATCGAAGTGAGTCGGTCCCTTCTCCATTCTTTGTGGTCCCCTGTTTGCGATTCTTGATGATTTCCTCGAAGACGACATCTTTCTTTGTCTATTGGAGGATTTCTTCACTTGCTTTTCCCAAGAGAGATGACCACTTTCTCGACGATGAACAGAGAGTAAAAACAGTATCGGAAGAAGAGTGTCTTTTAGGGTTTTTAAAATTGGGGGTAGAATGACTTGTGTATTTATATGTGCCTCGGATTTGAAAATAGAATTTTAAACGGTACAAGGAAAGTGTACGAACACTCCTTTTTCAAAAATAACTGCCAAAAATAACTTCCTCTAAAAAAGACAAGTTTTCAAATTTCACACAAATTATATCTGAATAAAAGAACGTACCTTTTCGAGATAAAATAAGCAAGAATTCATACCTTTTAGATAAGATATCGACTTACGGTCTTAAGCGATGAATGATTGAGTCTCGGGATTTAAAGTCTAAGAGATCGAGTCTTAGAGTTGGTGAGTCTCTAGACTTTAACTTCTTCAAGCTTCAAAATGTTGAGTCTTGAGCGGATGAAGTCGAATTGATTCTTCTCCAAAGGCTTTGTGAATATGTCCGCTAGTTGACTTTTTGAATCAACAAATTGAATTGAGATTTCTCCATTTTGAATATGATCTCTAATGAAGTGATGACGAATCTCAATATGCTTTGCTCTAGAATGAAGGATTGGATTTTTGGTGAGATTGATCGCGCTTGTGTTGTCACATCGATTTACGTGCATGAGTCTTCAATGCCAAAGTCTTGTAGCTGTTGTTTTATCCATAGAATTTGCGAACAGCAGCTTCCAAGAGCTACATACTCTGCTTCCGTTGTTGAGAGAGCTACGGTGCTTTGCTTCCTTGAAAACCAAGACACTTTGTCCTATTTCCAAGCAATTGACAAGTTCCGGAAGTGCTCTTTCTATCGACTTCCGCAACCGGCCGGATCGCATCGAGTATCCTAGAAGATTAAAGTCTCCCCTCTTTGGATACCAAAGACCGATGCTTGAAGATGAAGCAACGTATTTGATAATACGTTTCACGGCAATGAGATGTGATTCTCTAGGATCCGATTGAAACCTAGCACAGATACAAACACTAAACAAAATATCAGGTCTAGAAGCGGTAAGATAAAGAAGTGAACCGATCATGCTCTGTACAGCTTTTGATCTACTTTCTTCCCTTCTTCATCCTTGTCTATCTTCGAGAACATGACATTGGTATGTCGGTCTTCTTGCATTTTTCCAATCCAAACCTTTTGACAAGATCATTCGCATATTTTTCTTGATGAATGAAAGTTCCTTCATTCATTTGTTTCACTTGAAGTCCAAGAAAGAATGTTAATTCTCCCATCATACTCATTTCAAATTCATCCCGCATAGACTTAGAAAATTTCTTGCAAAGACTTTCATTAGAGGATCCAAAAATAATGTCATCAACATATATTTGGACAAGTAAGAAGTTTTTGTTTTCCTTTTTAATAAATAAGGTAGTATCTACTTTACCTTTGACAAAACCATTTTGTAATAAAAACTTACTTAGTCGTCGTACCAAGCTCGAGGTGCTTGCTTAAGACCGTCAGAGCCTTTTTCGGTCTAAAGGCGAGTCGGCTTCTTTGGGTCTTCAAATCCAGGCGGTTGTTCCACATAAACTTCCTCATGGATAAATCCATTTAGGAAAGCACTTTTGACATCCATTTGGAATAACCTGAAATTTTTGTAACAAGCAAAAGCAAGTAATAGTCGAATAGCTTCTAACCTTGCAAGCTGGTGCGTAGGTCTCGTCATAGTCTATTCCTTCTTCTTGCGTATAGCCTTTGGCCACGAGTCTTGCTTTGTTTCGTACGACTTTTCCTTTTTCGTCCATCTTGTTCCCGAAAACCCATTTGGTTCCAATAACGGTTTTACCTTTTGGTTTAGATGTCAATTCCCGAGACATCATTGATGTTGAATTGTCTCGAGCTCTTCTTGCATAGCTTCGATCCAGCTTTCATCGGATAAAGCTTCTTCTATGCTTTTTGGTTCAATTTCAGAGATGAGAGCCACAGCACTAGATTCTTCATGCCTTTTTGATCTGGTACGAATTCCTTCATTAAGTTCGCCAATAATAAGATCTTTGGGATGACTGGATTTGTGCTTCCAGTTACTAGTTGATTTGTCAGGTTGATGATCTCTTTCTTTACTTGATTCTCCATGAGCGTCTTGATGATGTATTTCCAGACTCTGAGATGGTTTCTGAGATGTAGACATTTGAAGGTCTAGAGCGGGTTCAGTCTCTTCGTACTGAGTCTTGCTGGATTCGTCTTGCACTGAGTCTTGGAATTTGACATTCATTGATTCTTCCACAGACTGGCTTTTCTTGTTGTAGACTCTGTAGGCTTTGCTTGATGTAGAATATCCAAGGAAGATACCTTCATCGATCTTTCTTCGAACTTTCCCACTCGATCATTTGCATTTTTCAAAATAAAGCATTTGCAACCAAATACATGAAAGTATGAAACAATAGGCTTCTTACCTTTGAACAATTCATAGGGGTTTTCTCAAGAATAGGTCTTAGAAAGACTCTATTTATAATATAGCAAGCGGTTGAAAACTTGACAGCCCAAAATCGAGGAGAAATTTTACTTTCAATTAAAAGTGTTCTAGCCATTTCTTGAAGAGATCTATTCTTTCTTTCCACAACTCCATTTTGCTCGGAGTATACGGAGAGGAAAACATGTGATTAACACCCGATTTATCACGAGAATCTCGTAAAATCTTGATTTTCAAATTCACTTCCATGATCAGTTCTTATACTTGAGATAGCACATCCTTTTTCAATTTGAACCTTTTTAGCAAACTTTTCAAAGTACAAAAAGGTTTCAGATTTATTTGCAAGAAAATATACCCATGTAAAACGAGAGTAATCGTCTACAATTACTAGACAATATTTCTTACCTCCAATGCTCGGGTTCTTGTAGGTCCGAAGAGATCCATATGAAGCAAGCGCAATGCATGATTAGTTGATACATGATTTATTTGCTTAAAAGAATTTCTTACCTGCTTTCCCGAATGCATGGAGTGCATAAGTCAGACTTTTGGTAAGGCAATTTAGGTAGACCTCGAACAAGCTGCTTTGAAGAGATTTTGACTAATTGCTTCTTGTTGATATGGCCAAGTTTTTGTGCCATAGAACTGCTTCATCTTGAATTGAGATTAAGCATTGTTCTTCATTTAGCTTTACATCAAGGAGGTAAATGTTTCCATGCCTTCGACCCATGAAAGAGCGAGTCGAATCTTTGCTAATTCAGAACATATGCCTTCTTGAAAAGAGATCTTATAACCAGTATCACACGGTTGGCTAATACGAGTAGATTGTAGTTGAGTCCTTCCACTAGAGAGACATTGCTTATTGTGAGATTTCCAATTTTCACAGTTCCGAATCCCACAATACTTCCTTTGTTATTTCCTCCGAATGAAACTTTTCCACCATTTACTTGAATAAGCTTTATGAAACAATTTGAGTCTCTGTCATGTGTCTTGAGCATCCACTTTGTCAAGATACCACTTTACCTTCTTTTTGACGAGACTCGCATTCAAAAGAGAGTCTCAAGCTTTCTTTGGTACCCAAATTTTCTTGGGTCCTTTGGTGTTAGTAGGATGAGCATTATTGGGCCATACTCTTTTAACGGGCCTCCAAACCATAGGACACTCTTTTTCAAAATGATCCGACAATTACACTTGGAACACCTTAAAGCATTTCGTCCTACAGGCTTTACAAAAATTCTTTTAAAATGATTTTTATAAGCCTCTCTCGATGGTCTTTTCTTAATTCTTTCTTTTACTTTCGGAAAATCAATCAAAGGAATTGTTTCAGCTGTCATACCTAGACCTGACTTATTGAAGTAAGGTCTTTGGATTGAAAGAACTTTTTCAAGTTTTTCAGACCCTATTGAAAATTTCTTTGAAATATTTGATAAATCAGTTTTTAAGAAAGCATTTTCTTTCGAAAGATTGTCTTTACTCTCTTTAAGAGTAGAAACATTCAAGTCTAAATTTTTTACCTTTTCTTCTAAAATGTTTTCCTTTTGTTTTAAAACTGAGTTTTCCTTTTTAAGTTCGGAAATCTTTTTAAGAGAAGTCTTAAGACCGAAACATAACTCATCAATATATTTAGAGACTTTGACAGGGATTTTATAATCACTTACCTCAAATTCACCGTCGAGTCGATCCAGTCGATCCAGTCGAGTCGATTGTGCCATCGAGACACGGGTTGGCATATTCCTCATCACTCTCTTCACACTCAGATCGCTCCAGTCTCGGCTTTGAGAGCTTTTCGAGACTTCTCACTTTTTCCTCTTTTCTTTTCGAGAAGAGGACGGTTGGGTCCGATGTGTCCCTTCTTTTTACATTCGAAGCAAACTACATCTTTGTTTGGTTCCACATCATCAACGAGACTTGGTGCTTGTCTCGAAAACTCTGTTTCTTTGGAATGAACCTTCTGCCTTTTCTATTCAGTTTTCTGAATCTTCTTATCATGAGGGCGAGCTCCTCATCATCCATATCATCTTCGAATCTGCATCATCGAATCATCATTTGATTTTAGTGCAATAGATTTCTTACCTCTTGGATCTTCGTCTTCATTAATTCGTTCCACTTCGTAAGACTCGAAGAGTTCCAATCGGTTCGTCTACGAGATAATGGCATGATTCTTTGCGTCTCTCTTATTGAAGTCTTTATATGATTCCAATCCTTGGAGAGTCCACGAAGCTTGTTCACCTTCATAGGATCAGAAATTTTTTGTCCTTGGTTTTCAAGACCATTGACAATATCGTAAAACGACTAAACATGTCGGTTATAGATTCTCCGATTTCATTTTGAAGGATTCATATTGACCAAGAAGAATATTAATTCTGGTCTCCTTCACTCGATCTGTCCCTTCATAAGTGATATGTAACCTGTCCCGAGACTTCTTTTGCTGTAACACAAGAAGATATTCTGTTATATTCGGTTGGTGATAAAGCACAATATAAAGAATAAATCGCTTTCGCATCGAGTGCTTGTCTCTTGTTTAATTCTTCTTGAGACATTCCGCGGCTTCAGCAGTTTCTTTCCCTCTTTCAGAGATTGATGCAGCAGCAGGAGTGATTCCTCTTTCCACAACGTCCCATTCCAGAGGATCCTTTGATCGTAGGAAAGCTTTCATCTTGTTTTTCCAGATGTTGTAATCCTTTCCATCGAAGTAGGGAGGTCTGGTATTGCTTTGCCCCTCCATCAGCCCTGGTGCTAGCATACTAGCCATGGATCTTTTACTCTGAAGTAAGACACTTCAAAACAGAGTGAGAACACGAGCTCTGATACCAATTGAAATAGCTAGTACGAGTACCTAGAGGGGGGGGTGAATAGGTATACAAAAATTTTCTCGAAGCTTGCACGATATTTAAACGATTAGAGGATTTGCAACAGTTAAAAATTCAATCGCAAGACTGAGTAAGGGAAAGAGAGAATTGAACGCTCGGTTTATAGTGGTTCGGCTTGATTCAAGCCTACGTCCACTCTTCAAAGACGACGACAGCCGATTGGCTGGATTCCACTATGATCAAAGAGATGTTACGGTGTTGATCTTCCTTGGTTTCTAGGTGTAGATGATCTACCACACTCACTCAAGGCGTTACAAAGTATAAACACTCTCTGTGTACAATTTTGCTCGTCTCGACTAACAATCAAGGATCTTGAGACTGCGGAATTTTTCTATCGATCACACACTTAAAACAGCTAGACGTCTTCCTTTTGTACTCCTTCATGCCATCATAGCCGTTGGCACTTACCAAAGGAATTCCTCCAATCTACCCGTTGGACGGAATCAATCAAGAAGATCATCCGAGCTATTTAAGGAATCGATGATAGCCCATCAATCTGTTCGCCCATACAATCGGGATCTCGGTTTCCATGAATAGAATATTTCCAAGATTGTTTCGTCAACCATCGGATCTTCAATCGATCTTAGATAAGAATTAAAGAATCCGAAATGATTATCCAACCAAGAAATCTATATCGAGTATCGAATCCTTAACCATAAACCTCGGCTTAGGATTTCCTTCGACCTTTGGAGTAGAAAGACTGTCGGTGAGAATAGACTTAAGTCTTGAGTCCGAGTCTTAAGTCTTTGAGTCTTGAGTCTTGGGTCTTGAGTCTTGGGTCTTGAGAGAACAAAGTCTTCAGACTTTAAACTGACGGTCTCCGAACATCCAGACTTTAGACTGAAAGAAACGTTTTGTCAGCTTCAAAATATTCTGGAAAGATTTCTCCAACGAGTTGAGCCAGCTCGTGATGAGAGGGCCTGGCTAAATACTCTATAAATAGTGTTTTAAGTCTCTCCTTTAACACTAGACACACATAAATACCAGGTAATGTTACAATGTAATTGACCTCTTGCATGTTTATACGGTCACTTTGCACCTCCCTATGTATGCATTTATGCATGTTGCCGAGGCATCATATTACACGTCTTTTTTTTTTTTTTTTAAAGATGATTCTTACACATTCACATTATGATTAACTCTGCGTCACCAACAATGGTGCCGCTAATCGATAACATCACACATAGTGATCTTAGTGAATTTTCTTTTCTCATTTTGGATAAGATTCTTTTTCCCCTTGATTTATCATTTAGAAAATAAATTGAAATCAATTGCTTTCCTAATTATTACCTAAACGACTAGTTTGGTAAGATATTTGAATCTAGGGTAAGGAGAATTTCAAGAACCCTAAGTGCAGCCATGGACTTGAAAAATTCGACGTGTTATGGCAGCAAAAATACGGTAAAACTTTTAATCCTAAAAAAAAAATTGATTGAGATAATTGTGTGCGTTACTATTCTCATCATGCTAAAGGCAAGGGAACTTTTTCAAAAGTCCTAAACTTATTATACGATGACTAACTTAATCATAAACTTTTCAATTTAGCTAATTTAAATCTAAACCTTTTGACAACTTTCCAATTTAGGCCTCCCATCAATTTTAGCTGGAAATCATTGACGTAAATGCTAGCTATCTTCTAAGGCATGGACTTTTTTTTTTTACTTTTCCTTTCTTATTTTTTCTTCTTGCCTATGGATGGTCTCGGCAATGGCCAGCACCCAGCCATAGGCGAGGGCCTCATTCACCCATATAAAAAATATTAAAAAAGAAAAGAAAATAAAGAAAATTAAAAATATAAAATATAAAAAATTTCAAAAATCATCCATATCAAAGATTTCCAAGCAAAATTAACTGAAAGAATTACATTAAAAAAAATCATTAGAATGTTTATGGCTAAATTGGCTAAATTGAAAATTTTACAATTGAATTTTTCATTGTGCAATAGATTGAGGGCTTTTTGGACTATTTTACCTAAAGGTGTGAGTCTGTCACTAGTATAGACTCTTCAACTTGCTTCTTCCGAAAGGGAGAAATTTCGCATAAATACCTATCGGCTGGTGGTGAAAAATTAAGAGCTCCATTATCTTCAACATTGACATGATCTTTTTGACGGTTACGGTTTTATTTATTTATTTATTTATTTAAATTATCAATTGTATTTTCCACAAAAGAGTTGATGATACACATCTTCCATGTTCATAGAGAACAATATTACCAATCATGAAGAATTTTAAACTCTCATTTGTGCGGTTATGTCTCGTGCAAGGTACATTGTTAGAGCACGTTGAAATGTGCACGATTTCCCATCAATGACGCAAAATATTCATACGGATTGTAAAAGCCGAATGTTGAATGCTCAACTTTTGATCAAGTCTCGCAGCAGTTCCGGTCTAAACTTTCGAGTATAATACCGAAAATATAGGAGTCTAATTAACTGAAGCCATGGCCTGTTTTATTTAATAAACCAAAGTTAAAGCAAGAATTGAGCTAGCTAGAGCACTGATTTCTCAGCGATGTGATGTCGTACTAATATGGAATGAAAACTTTCGAAAGAACTCTGAGATCGGAAGCTGCTTAGAAATCTACAAGATGAAGTTTTTTCGAAATGTGTGAATGAGTAAAGACTTTGCTTTCATTTACAGAAAGCAAGACATCACTTCCATGTAAGATATTCTTCTATAGCATGTGATTGCTTAATCTGTTCTGAGTTTGTGCATGAGAACAAAAAGGACCAAAGGATAAAAGAATTAATTACTTACTTGTGACTTTCCCACTCCGACATTATCGTACAAGTTGATTCAGTTTTCACTCTTTATGCAGCTTTAGCGATCATTGAAGCAACCTCCCGTCTTTTCCCTTTATTCTAGCCGCAGTTTCGACAGACACGTAAACCGACGGAGATAGTCATCTTCAAGCTTAAGCTTGAACGAACCTGAAGGTTGGAGGTCCATCTTTAACCTTCTGATTGCTCTACATTCATTTTCCATTTCCACCTTAATCTTTTAGAACGATTCCGAACAGGAATAGATCGTGTTGCTGCTCATTAATTTTAGATAGTTAGAATTGTCAGAAGCTTTTATTTAGACAAATCCGTTTATCGGCAAGAAATAACCTAAATGGTCACCTACCTTCTTTTCTGTCAATTCTGTTATTAATCGTCAAACACACGAAGTAAGATAGATAAGTCCTTCAGGTTATTGCTTTAAGCTAATGCTCGACTACTTTCCTCTCCATGTTGTTATTATAAATCTGGTCAAAGCTGGCACGTGATGAGTGATTCGACATTGCTTTAACCCGTCCTGCATCATGGTTTGGTCAGTAATAGTCGTATTAATAGCGAAACGATCATCAGAGAGACGCTTATTGGACACTAAGTGATTGGATTTACTGATGATTTGCAAAATTGAAGCCATCTTATGATCAACTTTAGTCATGAGTATAAAAATATGAAATTGTTTCTCGAAGTATGCTGATCAACCTTATAGCACGACCCCGACTCCATCTCCAGGATCTCGAGCAGCAAAGGTTATTTTTGCGACGTCCTTGGCGTGTTGTCCTAGGTAGCACCGACACGCGACACGCGACACGCGACACGACACGACACGACACGCGACACGCAATTTCTCAAAAAGTAGAGAATTCCGACACGTTCCGACACGTTAAATATTAAATAAATATTTATATATATGATTAATTATTATATTTAAATTAATTTATTCAAATTCATAAATAAAATAATAAAAAAAGAGCCTATAATAAATTTATACTAATAACATTAATAAATTTATTCATAAAAATTTGAAAAGACATTTTTTTACTTTAACAAAAGTTATCGATAAAATAATTAACTAATGAAAGATTAAAGTCAAAATAAATTTATATTTTTTATAATGATCAAAATTTATCATTATTTAATATTTGGTGTTTTTATTTTTTGAAATAACTTTTTAATCTGTCTATTTATTTATTTTTTAGCCTTATAATGTATTAATAAAGTTATTTAATGTTTCATATATCTTTTTAGGATTTAAATGGGTCCCACCCATTTATTTCAGCACACATTTTCTTCCCCCACTCCCACCCACCCTCACTTCCCTCGCGCTGCGCGCCGCTTCCTTCCGCAGAGGCTTTCTTTCCCCGCACGAGGCTTGCAGGCTTTCTTTCCCCCACCCGCACAAGGCTTTTTTCCCGAAGCCGTCACGTCTCGTCTCTCTCCTTTCTCTTCTCCCTAAAAACCCTAGCAATCACCTTATTTTTCCTCTCCTTTGCTCGGTCTGACGTCTCCACCTCTCTCGCCGCTGCCTCACCTCCGTTCTTCCCTTTGCCGTCGAAACCTCACGTCCAGCCCTCCATCGTGGTGTTGCGGTTTTTCATCTCGGCGTTGCAGTCGGCGGTCACAGCCGACCAAGACGATCAAGAAGGCTTCTCGGCGCAGTCGGCGGTCGCAGCCTTCTCCGGCGTTACAGCCGGTGGTCGCAGCCTTCTCCGGCGTTACAGTCGGTGGTCGTAGCCCTCCCTCGCGTGAGCGACAGCTCCCTCACCCTTGCCTCCACCCTCCATCACCTTCTTCCTTCGCACCGCAGATCCGCCATCCAGACACGCTCCGACGCGCGTGTCGGAAAGAGTTGACCACGTGTCGGAAACTCCGACACGCGTTGATCGCGTGTCCGAGCGTGTCCGAACGTGTCTGAGCGTGTCGGACACGTGTCGGGGTGTCCGACACGACACGGAGGCCTTTGGAACGTGTCGGTGCTACCTAGGTGTTGTCTTCCCGTTTCTTTTTATCTTTTCATTAAGCACATGTGGAAGTGTACATATGACACCCAAACATCAACAAGCAGCCTGGAAAACTTGGACGATTCAAAAGAAAACTCTAAGAAGCCTATTGATAGGCATAATTAGTGAAGGAACTGAAGATTCTGCCAAACTCTGGAGGTAGAAAGATGGAGAAGACTTGGACGATTCAAAAGAAAACTCTAAGAAGCCTATTCATAGGCATAATTAGTGAAGGAATTGAAGATTCTGCCAAAAACTGGAGGTAGAAAGATGGAGAAGACTCGGATGATTCAAAAGAAAACTCTAAGAAGCCTATTCATAGGCATAATTAGTGAAGGAACTGAAGATTCTGCCAAAAACTTGTTCAAGACTAAACAAAAGAGGCAGATGATTTACGTAAAGGAGCTAAAAAGTTTGATTCGATGTACTGTAGCATACTGCTCATGTACTGTTAGTATTATAGCGTATTGTTCACGTACTGTTTGGTACTATTCATAGTACGATAACACTGTAGCAGAAGAAAAAAAAACAAGATAATAAGTGAAGAAGTTAGTTTGTCGTTAGAAAACTCGATAGATGCAAATAATTGGTTTTTGTTGGCCAAATGGGGTCTGTAAAATTCTAATTTGTTGTTTTATGCCTATATAAGATGGTGTATGTAAATGTTAAGGGGCAAAAAGCATTATACATAGAAATAATATTGTGTGCTTTGACGTGAATCCCTAAACAACTCTCTCCTCTTCCTTTTTGCCTAGTATGATACTTTAAAACTAGACATGTTCTAGTGAATCTTAATACTATGCTCTACACTTGCTATAAATGTAGAACCTGTGCATTAGAATTTTGCTACTCTAAAATTTTCTATTATGAATTGAAGAATGAAAAGGAATTTGGTGGCTAACATGTAGTCCCTATTTTAAGGTCGGGGAAGGGCCGTGCGTGTGGGATACCATACTTGCTACAAATTTATTATTCATTTTCCCTAGCTCATATCATAGGCAAATTTTCTGGTATCAGAGCCAAGGCATCTTTTAGCACATTTTTAGTTTGAAGTTGATTATTTAGTGTAGAAAGAGGAGAATTTCCATACCATGACATAATCCTCTGAAATCTCCACACTAACCATTGTGAATGCCCCAGTTTCTTTTAGCCTTTCTTGAGAACTTCACACTTCTAATGTATCTAAGATTGACTATTTTTATGAGGTTTCCTACCTCATTGAAGATTGTAAAATTTTAGAGACTCACATTCCACTTATAAATCTGTATTTTGCTTTTATTAATGTGACATCCCGATTTTCCAATTCTGGTTTATATTAAATAAGTCGGGCATTTCATCTTTGCGTCTATAGCTTTCTTCTTTGAGTTGGCCACTCACGAGATAACTAGTCTATCAGGTGAAGCCGTTAAGGAATCTAAACGCAATAGACTTGAGAATTCGACTAAGAAACGATTGCTCAACCGTACTAATTTGCAAGGGTCATTACGGCACAGACCGATTAGAGACCGGAGATAGGTCGATTCAATAGAATCATGTAATTCAGTGTGGGTGATTCCACCTAATTGCACAATTCTTGTTGATCGGCACTAGACCGATTTCTCTATCGTTTTGGTACCCTGTGTCCGTATTTGAAACCTCGATATTTCTACGACAATCGAGAGTCGCCAATATGTCGAAGATGCACTTTGTGGCTTGAAAATAATTAACCACAGGTCAATTGCACAGAAAATTCCTAAAAGCTACCCGGTAGATTAGGATGCGCTAAAGTTGCGCCAGCTTGAATTTAACCGTGAAATTGAACCCGATTACAGAAATTGGAAGTTCTGTCAAGTTACCATTCATTTTAGGAATATCGACTCATCTCCAGAAGATTTTTCTACAAAACGAGATTTTTGGCGGAAAAGCAAAGTAATGCCGTTTTTGTTTGGGATTGTCAAAGGGCCGTTTTTAATTGAATCCTCGGGATGCAAGTTGGATCATTTGACGGGGAAATGTCATGAGAAGGCCAAGGACACATGGGTTAATTTGATTGAGCTTCAATTGGATGGAATTGAGAGAGAATTAAATGGATTGAATGGAGGAATGTCCAAAATTCGTAGCTCCCATGGCACACCACATTTTACACCTATTGCCAAGCTTGTAGAGGAAGATTGGAGGAGAGAGAGTGGCTAAGGTCATGTGGTGTCATGGTGGGGGCAAAGCCAATGAGAAGATGGCAAGTGTTGAGCTCTAGAGAGCTCAAGGAGACCCCCCACTCTTCAACAGCTTCTTCTCCCTTAATCTAAGGCTTTCTCCATAGTTGTTGAAGGAGAGAAGCTCAGCAAAAACCAGAGGAACCGAGCAGCACCAACCCCTCCATCGTCGCACGCCCGGAAGGCCATTGTCGGCCGTTTTCCTCCCTTGTTTTCCCCTCGTTCCAGTTTCTGCTCGAGCTGACCTTTCGCCAAAGATTCAAGTTAAAAGTCGACTTCCCAGATGAATCAGCGAACGCTCCACCCACTTCCGTGACGAGGACATCCAGCCCGTTCTGGAGCATCCCACTGCTTGCCGGAACGATTCTTCGGTCGTCCCAAAATCCTGAGAGAAGCTGCCGCTCGCCGGACCATCTGGTTCTGCCCTGCTCCGCCTGTTCTGCGTTTTCTTGTTGTTTCGCCCCATTCCGACCATTCCTTTGCCCGTCCCAACCTCTAGCAAGATCCCTAAGACCCCCGGGAGCCGCCGATTGCCAACCACCCGCTTGCCAGAGCTCCGATCAGCCCGTTTTCGCTGTTGAAGTTGCTGGTTTCTTCTCTGTAGTTCAGCCCATATCAGAAGCAGAAAACCAGAAAGCCGTGAGGTCTTTGAGGCCCGTTTTCAGTGTCTTCCTGGCCTCCGTTGGTGTTGCCTCTTTGGGGTTAATCGACCGCCTTGGTGTCGTGGTCGCCATGAACTCACCGGCGTGCAAAACCGGTGAGTTTATCCTCTAATTCTTGCTTAGTGAGTTAATGACGCTTAAGGGGTGTTTAGATTAGTCTAATTAGATTTAGGTGGTTAGATTATATTATTTTAATGTAAATTAGATTAGTTGTATGATTAGCCTAATGAATGTTTAATTAGGGTTAAATGTATGATTAAATTAATGTAATCTTGTTTAAGCCCTAATTAATTATTTCAAATTTATAAATATTATTTTAATAAATTAAATTATTATAATATAATATAATATTTAATTATTTAATTTTCGGAATTAAATTTAATTATTTAATAATTTCGAAAATTATCTTTGGGATATGGTCGTTAGAATTTCACGCCTGATCGCTTAGTGCGGTCGGTTTGTGTTAATTGTATGTTTAAATTGAGAAATTGAGTGATTGATGATTATGATTAATAATTCCAAAAGTGTGGAATTGAATGATATTAATGAAGTTGTGGTATTTAACTTTAAAATACCCGGTGTTGGCTTTTAGCACCGTAATTGGTTTGTATGACTAGTTTGAATCGTTGGTTATTATTGGATTGAATATCCAGTTCTATGGTTTATATATATGTATCCACTTAGGCGATCAATTATGATATATATATATATATATATATATATATATATATATATATATGGTGAGCTAAGATCGTTTTATTAGCTTGTGCAAGCACGATCTATCTATACAGCTTGTGCGAGCTATCTATCGATTTGACTTTGGCGAGCTATTATATCGATTCTGACTTTGGCGAGCTATTATAGCGATTCTGACTTTGGTGAGCTATTATATCGATTCTGACTTTGGTGAGCTATCTATCTATACAGCTTGAGCGAGCTACCGTCTATATATTACAGCTTTGAAGAGCATTTTTTGTATTAATGACTGGTTTGATAGATGGTATGGAAAGATAGATAATGTGATTGAATTGAATCATTGTGAATGATCAAATGTGATTGAGAATTGAATTGTGCTGACGTGCAGGAATGGACTGAGGCGAGGTAAGTCATCAATCCTCTTTGTGTGGCTAGAGCACCTTGGGGCTTATTTTCTTCCTAATCGAGTTTTAGAGGGTAGAACTCGCTGAGACATTGTCTCATCCCGGTTGTGGGATAATATTTCAGGTCCCTAGATGGCGGATCCTCCGGAGCTTTTTGGTAGACCAGTGAGGGTCGCTAAGAGGATTTTTGACTTTGCCGATCTCGACTGAAGAGCTGGCGAATGGACCTGTCTAGCTGATCTTAGGACAGCTTAGTTTTTGAGGACTGATCTTCTATAGATCTTTTGTAAATAGCCTAGTCCTGTAAATGAACTGGTTTGATATGTATAAAAAATATGTGGTTGGTTTTGAAAATGTGATCCTGCTTTTCTATCCCAATTGAGTTTTTTCTAGGGATTATTTATCCGCTTCCACATGTGTAATTAAAAAGAATGGGTTGGCAACGTGTCCTAGGAAGTCGCATTTCTATCGACTGCAGTGGGATGTGCGCGTGCTCGAGGTTCGGGGCGTGACAACTAAACCATCCTCTTTTTCATCTATCTATTCTATCAAGCAGCTTATTAAGCATACTCTTAAAGAAGTTAAAGAATATGCCAAGTTCTTGAAATTTGACCAGCATCTGATCCTAGCTACTCAGCAAGAACACTTTATCGCCCTTCAAATCCCTTATGACTTTCCAAGACAATGAATACAACAAGGATATACACACCTTCACTTTGGTGTTATTAGACTTGCTTTATCCTTTCATGGAAGAAAATGGCTACCCATAGTTGCGCAAATGGCCCTTCTAGACACCTGTTTTTTGGACTACCAATATGTTTGCATTGGCACTATTTAAACTACCCTCAATGTAGGAGCAGTGTTTGTTACGCTAATTCCTAACTTCAATATGGCTCCCTTAGATCAACGACTTTTCTTAGCCCTTAAAGTTCAGCTATAGATTGTTGGAGTGCCTTTGACTTCAACTTTTATTGTTGTTACATTGCATTACCAAATGGTTTATTAGGTCCAGAATCATGCTATTGACCTTAACTTCCTTGGTTCTAAATATACCTTGTTCATTTCGATGGCTAGTGATCAAACTTCTTGTATTCATGTCCACAAATAGATTCCTGGAGATGCTAGTTAAGTTACTCCAAGACATGTGGGTAACTATAAAAAAATCCACCGGAATTCTCGAACCTATTGAATCCACAGAGTTGCAGTTTACCAAGAAGAAAGATGGCACAACTATCATTAAATTTAGTGAGGAAAAGGAAGAGACCACTTTTTCTATCTTTCCTTTATTTTTATGATGTAACCCTATGCAACTCATGTTCCTGCAGATAATGGCCACCCAAATCCAAAATCCACAGTTGAGTTTTTTTGACTAGGAGGGACATCCTATTCATTACTACAAATTGATTATCAGTGTTCCCTTTGTACAAACCTTTGGATGAAGAAGAAGATAATAGTCCATCTAAAAGAATGAAGTGGTCAAAAGATAAACTTTACTAGAAGTGCCCTAATAGAGACCCTACCTATTAGACCTTTTGGTGAAGACGGAGGAAAATACCAGTTCATGGTCTTATATGGACCACCTTAGTAACACCATTCTCCAAAAATCCCTGAACCATATGAACCTCCTCTAGCTCCTTATCCACCATTTGTCACGCCTCGATCCTCAGGCACTCGCAAATCCCTCACCTTTGGTCGATTTTAAAATGTGATATCCCAGGACTATGTATCGCCGACCCTTTCATTTATATATGCACATGTGGAAGCGGTTATAAATCCCTAGATAATAAAACAATGGGATAGAAAAGCAGGCCATATATTTAGCAGGCCATATATTTTTCATACTGAAAATTCACAATCACACCTTTTTACACACATCTCATAGTATTCTACAATACTATATATACGTAAGTCTGATTTAAGATCTATCCACATGCAGACAAGGTCTGACAAGACAGGACGGGATCTCAGTGCTTATCCGAGTCGTACTCGGAATCATCCTCGGGGTCCTCCTCCACGTACTCCTCTTCGGGTTCCTCATCAGGGATCTCCTCATTAGATTCCTCCTCCTTAGGCTCCTCATTCGAGTTTTGAAATGGTTATTCAATAACCACTGAGACAACGTTTCAGCAAGTTCTACTCCCTAAGACCCGATTAGTAAACTAATACACCTTAGGGCTGTCTATGCACAACATGAGTCATAGGGCTTACCTTAGCCTCAGATTCCATCTGCATATTAGTACATATCAAATAGGCATCCAAGCAATCACATCACTGATCGAAGTATCGATCAAATCGACTTAGTCGATTACACGCCAACAAGACCACTCACAGTCATTTCCATTATTCTAACCAATTGACAACATCAAATTAAAGCAATGAATCACATCAAATCACACTCAGATCGAATCATTGATCAATCGACCTAGTCGATTACATATCATCCAAATCATTCTCCACGGTTGAATATCTAGAAGTCAGGCCACATGCATTCTCCAAGACGACATGCCAAGTCTTTGAGCCCACATGCCTTCCTTAAGATGACATGCCTACTCATCGACCCACGTACATTATTCACGGTGGGATATCTAGTCACCGAGCCTACATGCATTCTTCAAGACAACATACGTATTCATTAAGCCCACGTGCATTCTCCAAGGTGATGCATCAGGTCACCGAGCTCATGTGTCTCTTTAAGATGCCATACCGAATTAGCGAGCCCACATGCATTCTTCAAGTCGATGCATCAAGTCACCAAGCCCACGTGTCTCTTTAAGATACCAAATGTACTCATTGAGACCACGTGCATTCTCCAAGGTAATGCATCAAATTACCGAGCCCACGTGTCCTTTTAGATGCCAAATGTACTCATTGAGACCACGTGCATTCTCCGAGGTAATGCATCAAATTACCGAGCCCACGTGTCCTTTTAGATGCCAAATGTACTCATTGAGACCACGTGCATTCTCCGAGGTAATGCATCAAATTACCGAGCCCACGTGTCCTTTTAGATGCCAAATGTACTCATTGAGACCACATGCATTCTTTGAAGTAATGCATCAAATTACCGAGCCCACGTGTCCTTTTAGATGGCAAATGTACTTATTGAGACCACGTGCATTCTCCGAGGTAATGCATCAAATTACCAAGCCCACGTGTCCTTTTAGATGCCAAATGTACTTATTGAGACCACGTGCATTCTCCGAGGTAATGCATCAAATTACCGAGCTCACATGTCCTTTTAGATGCCAAATGTACTCATTGAGACCACGTGCATTCTCCAAAATAATGCATCAAATTACCGAGCCCACGTGTCTTTTTAGATGCCAAAACTTAATCACCAAGTCAACATACCCTTCTCCAGGTGATTTACTTTCTACCGTGATTCCGTTATGAAACAATGCATTTCTCTATAGTTCTCTAATCTACTATCGATACCCAATTATTTCTCAATCAAATGATAAAAAAACTCAATAGGAACATATCCTAAAATTCACACTTAA
Organism: Eucalyptus victrix; assembly: GCA_016097545.1. NCBI lineage: Eukaryota > Viridiplantae > Streptophyta > Magnoliopsida > Myrtales > Myrtaceae > Eucalyptus > Eucalyptus victrix. The sequence goes on from CM027837.1 coordinate 35,540,028, forward strand.
ATCAATTCCATACAAATTGAAGCTTAATTAAATAAACAAACCGTGCCGCACGAAATTCCGGTCACTGATCATTCTAGTTGAATTTCCGGAAAATAAATAAATAAAAAAATAAATATTGAAAATTAATTAAATAAATACAATAATTTCAATTTAGCACAATATAAAGCTCGATTAAATAAACGAACTGTACCACGATCATCAGCATAAAATCTCGGTCACCGATGATCCCGGTTGAATTCGGAAAATTAAATAATTAAATAACTAATTTTGAAAATTAATATTTAATTACTAAAAATTCCACTTAGGCTCGAAATGCCTAATTGAAGCCCGATAAGGGTCAGGAAAAATCCCAAGAAGCACTCAATAAATACTACGGGCCATTCTCTATCTAAGTACACTAACCATTTAACTAATATGCAATGCAATTAACTAATAATTGCTAATCCATTCTAATCTAACCACCTAATTAAACTTAACTAACACTAATCAACCTTTAATTATAATTAGCAAACTAAGAAGGCATTAGTGAGTAAAACTCACTCAATACGATGGGATCGACGCGAGGATCGACTTTCCTCAAAGCGCGCTGAGCATTCGGGCTTGGGAAGACAACCAAAATGGGCCAAAACCCCACTACAATACCCATTTCTACAACCCTCTACTCGCTATTGGTTGGGGCGGTTCCAGGGCTGAGTCGAGCTAGACAAGGCCGGCGGAGGGCGAGGGGGCTCCTGCGAGTCGAGGTGGCGGCGCACGGTGGCTAGAGGTGGCCAAACTGTGGCTTGTGCTGGCCAAAACGGAGCTGGATAGTAGCTCTGGAACAATGAGATGGGTGAGAGAGTGACCAAGGTGTGCAGAGCGGCGACGAGGCTACGGTGTGCCACACGGCGGCGAACGGCGGAGGGCGGTGGCGTTGCACGTGGCGTTGGTTGCTCCGGCGTCCATCTCAGATCTGGGACCTTGGGCAGCAGACGGAGGGGAGGATAGAGGGCGCGAGGGCGGATGGCGTTCGAACGGGAGACCAACGCCGGTAGCGCTCCGACATGACGGCGATGGCAGCTCCAGCATGGCTGCGGCTCCTTCAACGCTGGTGGCCATTGTTTATGCTTCTGCAGTTTTTTGAATTGGTCGAGAAGGAGAGGAAGAGAGATGTCGCGAGAGTGAGGGAGTCCAGAGAGAGAGAAAGAGCTAGAGTGTTGAAAAGTCAAAAAAATAAAAAGTGAGGGGGGAAGCAAAGTGAGAAACGGAAGAGGGCAGTCGGTGGGGGGATAATCCGCACAAGGGGGAAAAGAGAGAGGGAGAGAGAGAGAGAGAGAGAGAGAGAGAGAGAGAGAGAGAGAGAGAGAGAGAAAAAGAAAGAAAGAGAGAGAAACTTAGGGGCAAAGGGGAAAAGGTGTTTGGCCAAATAGGGAAAGGAAAATGGGAAGAAAATCAAAAGAAAGAATTTTTTTTTCCAATAGAAAATTCTTATTCCAATTTCTTTTGAATAAACTCATTTAATCCCAAAGGAAATTCCAAACTAGAGCTCTTGATTCCCCTCTTGCATTTCCGCATCAAATTTCCCTCTTGAATTTCTCTCAAATGACTCATAAAATTAATTGATGTCTCACTTATCAAATTGATTATTTTCCTCATCCAAGTATCCCTCATGCTTCTCAATTTTACAACCAGAATTAATCCTTGGCTTCAACTGAACAAAGATGACCAATTTATTTAATCGAAATCGAACCCGAAAATCTGGATGTCACACCATCTAGAAAGAAACCTTCATCCCAAAAGTTAGTTGTTTCATCTTTCTATAAATCCATCCTATCACGCACCAAACCCCTAAGCGCATGAACGTCCCTCAATGGTTGATCAATTGTAATGTCCCAAGATGCATCGTCGACCCATTCTTTTATCTTTCGATTAAATGCAAGTGGAAGCATTATATATAAACACCCAGTTAACCAATAGAGAATAGGAATACTAAAAAATAGCACCACCATTTTCAAAAGCAACACGTTTATTATTTATTGTTAACCCCATGAATTTAACATTTACAAGTCTATTTCTAGAAGGCCACTCCTCATGTAACCATGGTCGAAAAAAGGGTCAGACAGGTCAAGGTTAACTTACTCCTCTAACACGAGGGTCATCCAAAAGAGTAATTCCCAAACTCGCACTGCCTCGCTATGGCAAACCATCAATCGTTGGGAAAAGACAGATAAAATCCCCATCGAACTTAACAAACCAAGCCATGAAACGATGAGGAATTAGATGGTCTAATCCCTCTTGAACCCAAAAGGTGGTGGTGTGCTTCAAGATGGTCATCTCAAACCTCGACATGATGTACTCAATCACGCCCCACTCAAAAGACACTGGGAATCCCAAAATGATCTGGGCGCTCCATATTAAGGGCCTAAAAATATTCAACAACAAAGAGAGGAGATGAAAATCTTAGTGAATTAACAGCCTAAGCTCTGATTAAGACGTGAATTCATCTTGGAGGCAGCTTATACATACAACGATATACAATTCTACCTCATCTTGGCACACCATTGCATATTAGTAAATCACATATGCCAATATCAATGCATTAGGCATAACCAATAATTAGAACACACTCATAATATTTCATATACAATGCCATCACATGTGCTCCATGTGACATCCCAGATTTTTAGTCATGTTTTCTATTGAATAAATTGGGCATTTAATTGACGCGCTTATAAGGGTATTCTCAGAGTTGATCACTCTTGAGATAACTAGATTATCTGGGAAAATCATTAAGGGATTTTAAGGCAAAATACTTGAAAACTCGATTAGGAATCGGCTTCTCGACCGCGTTCATCTTTAAAGGCCGTTACGGCACAGTATAAAATCGATTTGAATTCAGAGATAGACTGGTTCAATAGAGATGTGTGGCTAATCATGGGTGATGCCACTAAATTAAAAAATTCTCATCGTCCAGCACTAGATTGATTTTCTTATTGTTTTGATACCCTGTGTCCGTATTTGGATCATTGAGATTTTCATGACAATCAAGAGTCACCAATGAGTCAAGTGGGTTCATTGTGACTCAAAGAAAATCGACCATGGGTCATTTGCTCTTAAAAATTTCTAAAAGCTACCCGATATTCTAGGTCATGCTAAAGACGCACCAAGTGGAAATTAACCACGAATTCCAGTACAATTTCAGAAATTGAAGATTCTATCATGTCACAATAAATTCTTGGACCCACGACTCAATCTTAGAAGATTTTTCTGACAACCGAGACTTTTTGGGAAAAAGTCGGTTTAGGACCATTTTTGTTCAAACAAGGCTGAGGATTATTTTTGATCGTGAAATTGAGATGCGAAGTGGATCCATGGGTGAGGAAAAATGCTGAAATGACCAATGTTGGCTTGATTGAATTTATAGAAGTCAAATGGGATTTAATCAAGTGAGTAGAAGTGTCCAATTGAAAAAAAAATGCTTGCAAATTCGTGTACCCCACCAACCCACAACCTTTGGACCATTTTGGCTTTCTAAAAGAGGGCATGGGTGGAGGAATATGACCCAAGGAAGATGGCTTAGCTGAGAATTGGTTAAAGGAGATAAACATGTGGAAAATTAAGGCATTTGGGCTCCTCAACCTCATCTCTATCCATCTCTCTCTCTCTCTCTCTCTCATCCTCTCCCTCAACTGTGCGACATCCCCTTCCCCATCTCGATGGCAGCTATTTAAAGACTAGAAACCCAGCAGGAGAAGCTGCCATCCATGCTGCCAGCAAGACCGAAGCCAGCACCAATTCACTTCACCCCTCTCGTCCACTCACGCTCTCTCTCGCAGCCACAGAAGTCACAAATAGCCGCCCCTCTCCACTATAAGTTGTCCCCCCTGGTCAACAAACCCATGCACAAAACCCCCACCGTTGACCCCCTCATCCATGTGTCCACTGAAGACACCAGCATCTTCGTTCCTTCGTGCGTTGTTTAGCACTGAAGATCATTGAAGCTGCATCTCCCTTGCTTCTTCGCCAGCGTCATCTTTTGTTGCCAGTGGTCTTCAACACCGTCAATGACGCCAGTTGCAACGTCTCACTAAGCCAGCGACACCACCTAGCCAACGCCCACCCCTTCGTTCCTCTCCGCCATGCCAGCCCACAAACGAAGCAGCTCCCTTCATCCACGATCTCTCCATCCAGTTGCCAGCAAAGTTTTAAGCCACCGAAGCAGCTGACAGCATCCACTGAGCTCCCATCTCCACGCTCGAGCATCATCAGTCCAGCGTCTGGCCCAAGTTGCTGCCCGTTCGTCTAGCCCTTCTTCCTTGTAGCGAGCAGCCCAGCGTCTTCAGTCTTTCAGGCCTAGCAAAGCCCAGCAGCAGCCACAGATCCAGCAGTCTTCAAGCCCAGCGAATTTCAGCCTATCTTCAGTTGTTGTCCAGCTCACTTGAAGCCCATTTTCAGCAGTCCAGCCCACGAAGAAGGCCCAACCACAGCCAAGTCCAAGCCCAGTAATTCTCTATGGGCTTGCAAGGCTTTTTGGCCTGGCTCGAGTGTCCACTAATGTTGCCGAAAATTTGGATTTCGGCTGCCGTTACGGTGTTCCGGCCTTCGCTTTGCACAATTAAGTTTTACTCACAAATCCCTACTTAGTAGACTAATGATGCTTAAGGATTGATTCGATTTAATTAAATGCAATTAAGTGGATAAATTAGATTAGAATAATTAAATTAGGGATTTACCTATGCATGTTAGGAGAATGGTTAGTGTATTTAGCAAGTAGATGTGTCATATTATTTATTGCACGAACCACGTAAATTTTTCAGGTCTGTCTCGATTTCAAATTAGGCAATACGGGCCTAAATTGGATTTATTGCATTTATTTAATAATTTCTGTAATTATTTAATTATTTAATTAATTATTTATTTATTTTTAGAAAATTAGATCGGGATGGTTGACGACCGAAATTTTATGCTGATTATTGTGGTGTAGTCCATTTATTTAATTGAGATGTAGTTTGTGTTGAAATGAATTATTTGTGATTATAAGATTATTTTCCTGAATTAATTACTTTTAGTAATTAATTGGAAAATAACCAAAGGCGTTAACAGTACCAAAAATGTTTTGGTGGACTAAGGAAAATGTTGGGATTTGTGAAAAGGAAATTACAATATTTTGGATAAGGCTGACTGTGTGCCGACGCACGTATACTTTTGTCGGAAATGAATAAAAAGACAAATTGATTGTACATTCAAAGTACCATGTTATATGCCGGCTCGGTGACTCTACATGTCATTTTGGAGAATGGACGGCATATCATGTCGGCTTAATGACTCTGTAGGTCATTTTGGAGAATGGACGACATGCCATAACGGGTTAGTGACTCAACATGTCACTTTGGAGAATGGATGTTATGATGAATATACTCGGTGACTTAATATGTCATTTCGAAGAATGAATCGTGTAAAATGTCATTTTGGAGAATGAATTGTGTAAAATACTGGCTTGGTAACCTGATAGGTTATTCTGGAGAATGGACAGTATTGTTTGAAATAACCAAGAAATGGTTTATTTGACATGTAATCGACTAGGTCGATTGATCGATATTTCGATCGGTAACGTTTGATTGGGTGCCTATTTGAACTGTGCTAATTTGCAGGTGGAATCTAAGGCCAAGGTAAGTCCTCTTATTCGTGTGTGCTTAGGTAGCCCATAGTGTATTGATTTATTAATCAGGTCTTAAGGGGTAGAACTCGCTGAGATGTTGTCTCATTGGTTATTATATAACCATTTCAAGCCCCTAGATGGCAGCACCTTCACCTCCTTGTCCTCCTATACATTTTGGTATCCCCGAAGAGATCACTGAGGTAGAGTACCACTTTCCGATACACCCTCACTCGGAAGGAGTATAGTACGTTTTAGTAGAGTCCAAGGTCTGGATTGATGTGGGTAGAGATGACCTGGTGCCCCATGAGTATCAATTATGGTATCGTCACTACCATGATGGGCAAAGAGAAGGTCACATTCTGGAAGGTGATGTGCCTCTGTATGTTCTGGAGGCAGCATTTCGGTTGGGGATGGCAGACCCTAAGGATGTGTCGGTAGTAGATGCCAAAAATCCCAAGCTTGAGGTGGGTAGAGATGACCTGGTGCCCCATGAGTATCAATTATGGTATCGTCACTACCATGATGGGCAAAGAGAAGGTCACATTCTGGAAGGTGATGTGCCTCTGTATGTTCTGGAGGCAGCATTTCGGTTGGGGATGGCAGACCCTAAGGATGTGTCGGTAGTAGATGCCAAAAATCCCAAGCTTGAGGGCGATCCCAAGTCTCTAGTATACTCAACCAAGGGTGCTAACTGGAGTGAAGAGGAAGGGGAAATTGTTGAACAAGATGAGCCATGGGAGGAAGGAAGAAGAAGAAGAAGAAGAAGAAGAAGAAGAAGAAGAAGAAGAAGAAGAAGAAGAAGAAGAAGAAGAAGAAGAAGAAGAAGAAGAAGAAGAAGAAGAAGAAGAAGAAGAAGAAGAAGAAGAAGAAGAAGAAGAAGAAGAAGAAGAAGAAGAAGAAGAAGAAGAAGAAGAAGAAGAAGAAGAAGAAGAAGAAGAAGAAGAAGAAGAAGAAGAAGAAGAAGAAGAAGAAGAAGAAGAAGAAGAAGAAGAAGAAGAAGAAGAAGAAGAAGAAGAAGAAGAAGAAGAAGAAGAAGAAGAAGAAGAAGAAGAAGAAGAAGAAGAAGAAGAAGAAGAAGAAGAAGAAGAAGAAGAAGAAGAAGAAGAAGAAGAAGAAGAAGAAGAAGAAGAAGAAGAAGAAGAAGAAGAAGAAGAAGAAGAAGAAGAAGAAGAAGAAGAAGAAGAAGAAGAAGAAGAAGAAGAAGAAGAAGAAGAAGAAGAAGAAGAAGAAGAAGAAGAAGAAGAAGAAGAAGAAGAAGAAGAAGAAGAAGAAGAAGAAGAAGAAGAAGAAGAAGAAGAAGAAGAAGAAGAAGAAGAAGAAGAAGAAGAAGAAGAAGAAGAAGAAGAAGAAGAAGAAGAAGAAGAAGAAGAAGAAGAAGAAGAAGAAGAAGAAGAAGAAGAAGAAGAAGAAGAAGAAGAAGAAGAAGAAGAAGAAGAAGAAGAAGAAGAAGAAGAAGAAGAACCGGAGGATCGAGTATGACCTGAATGAGGACTGAGTTCCCATCCTTGCAGAAGAAGAAGAAGAAGAAGAAGAAGAAGAAGAAGAAGAAGAAGAAGAAGAAGAAGAAGAAGAAGAAGAAGAAGAAGAAGAAGAAGAAGAAGAAGAACCGGAGGATCCAGAGTATGACCTGAATGAGGACTGAGTTCCCATCCTGCTTGCAAACCTGGGTTGGGAACTGATGTGTGATAGTTTAGCCTTGTTGAATAGTATTGTAATATATACAATGGGGTTTGCTCTGTATAAAAGTGTGATTGTGGTTTTTCAGTTGTGAAAAATATGACTCTACTTTTCTATCCCATTGTTTTATTGTCTGGGGATTTATTATACGCTTCCGCATACGTATTAAAATGAATGGGTCTGCGATGCATCCTGGGATGTTGCTATAAATCGACCAAGTGAGGGATGTGCATACGTTCGAGGATTGGGGCATGACACTCCAATTATTATGACCCCCTAGGCCATGGCCAATATAAGAGTTGGTGGTTTTTCGGCATGACCAGGCATTGTCATGCCCCATTGGGCATGGCATTATCCTGAGTACTCAAACACATCAGGACAACATTTCATTACGAGTATTGGTTCGATATCAATTGTAACTCAGCATCCAAACCCCTGTTGGGCATCCAATAAAACCAGGCATTGTCTTGCATATGCATCAGGACCATTACGTGATTACACAAGCTCTCAACCACTTAAGGCAGTTTCATTTGCCATTAATTAGCCCAATGCAAATAGGGCTCAAGCTGAAACAACAAAGTCCGGCAATTTTTACACTTAAAATTGTGGTAAAATAATCACACGCGATCATGTACTTAAAATTAACTCATCAAATTTTGCACACTTTCATTTTAAAACCATATTGCCTCATTTAACACGAAAGACACGGAGTCCAAATATGACACCTTAAAATTTGTCATCTTCTTGACAAGTGAAACCTTATTTAAAAGATAGCATTTAAGGTTTATAATTTGGACAATCAATATCATGGCACAACAAGCTCAAGCAACATGAGTTATGCATAATTTCATTTAAAAAATCAAGTATAATTCTACTTAACGACTAATCCGTCATTCATTTGCACTAATTGTCATTAATTAGCATTAAGCGTCATTAATTAGGACTAGAATGCAATTAATTAAGATAATCACGCTTAACTAAGCTAACTGAGATTAATTAAGCTAACCACTATTAATTAATCTACCCACGGTTAATTAAGCTAACCACGATTAATTAAACTAACCATGAGTAATTAAGGTAATTGTCCTTAATTAGTATTAATTTTAATTAGCCTTAATCTAATCCATCCTTAACTGCGATAACACTAAACCATCATTATCTACCACTAACCACTATTACCCTTAAATTACACCTACCCCTAAATGCAAACTCTAATCAAGGATTATGAATTAACTTACGGTTTTTCCGACGATGCTGGGCTCACAACAATGATGGCATGATAGTGACAAAAACACAGAGTTTGTGGTCTAATGGTGGCACCACGGCATGAAGACTCCTCAAAACCCATGGCCAAGCTTGGGCTTGGCTTGGGCGGTGGTGAACTGGCAATGGTGGCAATGATGGCGCAATAATGGGGTGGCAAATATGGTGGCTTGATGGTGGTTGTGGTTTGATGATGGGCTCGAAATGGTGGTGGTTCCACAGTTGAGCAGTAGACGACGGTAGAAAACACGACGGCGAAAGATGGTGGAAATGGCAGTGGTGAAGTTGGATGGCTATGGAGGTGATCAAGGGAAGAAGAAGAAGAAGAACTAAAAAGAGAAAAGTGGAGAGATTGGTTGAGGAGGCTTTGGTTGAAAGTGGCGGGGGGATGTGAAGGGAGAGAGAGAGAGAGAGAGAGATTTTTATGAAAATCACATCATTATTTCCAACAAAAATCACTAAAATCCTCCTTAATTCACTCTTCTCCTCTCATTCTCTCATTTTGACTTGAGTCCATAAATGCAAAGGGCGTTTTGGACATTGCACACACTTTCGACCAAAATTTCCAAATTTGCCTTTGGGCCTATTTGCTTGAATGGGCTTAAATTGGGCTTGGTGGGCCTAGTTAGGCCCTCATGGTCGAACAACATGGGCATGAGGCCCATTGGCTTTCGCTTGGCCTGGCTTCTCTTTTCGGCTTCCAATTCGTCAGTTGACTAATAGTTTTTCCGAAAATTATAAGCTTGTTGATAAATTGTAGATAAATGAGGTGACGTCCAATAAATTAGGCTTAAAATCCTCAAAAGTTCAATTCTCGAAATTAAATTAATTTTCTTGGTTAAAATCAATCAAATGCGACTTTAGTACGACTTAAACTATCGGGTGGTTTTAAGGGGATTTCACACGGTTGACTCGTGGTCGATAATTTTCGATCCACGTTTGTGCCTCTTCAAATCTTGGATGACTCTTAGTTATTATGTAATCACAAGGATTCAATTATGTACCTTGAGTACATGACCAATAAAAGATTAGTTTATTGTTGTTCACAGCAAGTATCCTAATCGTGTGAAATTACTAGCAAATCAACTAGGTACTTCTGTCGAATCGATTTATATATGTTCGCTGATTGACTTATAATAGTGTAGTATTGACCATTGTCGATCTTTAAGATTGAGCAGTTGATTCCTAATAAAATTTTCTAGTTTTTTTTTTATTAATCACTCATAGCCTCTCTCAATAAATTAGTTAACTCATGAGTGATCGGTTCAAAGTAAATTGACCATTAATGCATTGATGAAATAACCATTTCATATATTTCGAAAGGGTCGAATTTCAGAATAACACATATCCACAAATGGGTTAAGAAGAACTCTTTTCCTCTAGAAGTACCCTAAGTATCCCAGGCCTTATTTTCTCAAAACCAAAATTACCACCTATCCTTCAATATGTCTATATGTTTCAATCCTTAGACTTTCCACCTTTGGAAAGATCTAACTCCATAGCCCCATTCTTGGCATTAGAAGAGTTTATTGATGTTCACAATCGATTTCGTCAAATTCCTAAGGCCCGAATTCTACAAATATTGACAACCATAGAAGACAAAAAAAGTCATGGCTACTGAAGTTGTCCTAAATTGGCAGTCATAAAATGCCTTAGCCTAGAATAATGTTCTCAAGATAATTGACATCAAGCTTTCAATTGTCTAAGCTCGTCTAGATCATGTTGACCAAAAAGTTGATTAAACGGCTTTGGTCACAAATAAATCGCTTGAGACATTCTAAAAGAAACTTTAGTAGATGGAATCTTAAGATATGTTTCTCATCATTATTTGGAAGACTAGATGGCTAAAATGGAAAAATTGAAGAGACAAATCAAGCTTCTGTAGGATGGAAAATTTGTTCCTCCTCCAGACCTATTTTCCTAGCCTTGGCAAATGATTCCAATGGAAGTAGGCCCCTCTAGGGCTACATCAATTGCCTCAATTATAGATGAAGCTCCGAAGCAGGATCCAAGGGATATTGTTACACTTTGAATTTGTATTAGAGAAATGGAAAAGTAAAGGAAAATTAGTGAAAAAGAAGAAGAAGCTAGCTCCTTAACCTTTTTCAGAACCCCCCTTTTGCTAATATGATTTTAGACTCACTTGAGGCTTTTTTGCAAGATCAAAGCAGACAAAAGGTGCTAACTATTGCTGTATTTGATTTTGCTAAGCAAAATACCTTTGAATTAGTCTAAATATTGGACTTTCTTTCCTCTCGAAGACACTTCAACCTCTAAGCCACAAACACTGATATTCCATGTGCTTGCTATCTTTATGGCCGACCCCCTAGATATAGAAATGGAATCAAATCCATCAAAGCCATAAGTTGTACACCTATAACTCAAACCAGAACACAAGCCTTCATCCTCAAAATACTATTTTACACTTGATGATATCCCATATTCCAATGGCTAGATAGATTACAAGAGTTTCATTCTTGGGTCAATATCAAAACACTTTATGTTGAAAGTTGATATGAAATATTGACTGAATTTATGAGCAGATTTACTAGAAGCTTAAAAGATTAGTGGAGAACTATTTTTGATCAGGGTCAAATGACATTTTTACTCCAAACAGATTTCCATCAAACGATCCGTGTGATTCACCACTTCTTTATTGGTAAACCAAATGATCTTTTTGAGCTCAAAAGAAAATAATTTTTGAAAAAAAATGTTGTTCTCTACGCATTCCAAGAAATGCTCAAATTATTCTATGCTCTTGGAGCTGATCCTAATATAAAGCAAGTATTTTTGGCCTCTATTCCAAAAGAGATTGGCCAAACTATGGAGAGATCCATATAGAATAAGCTGAAAATGGTTGCTCATGCTCCTCTTGTAGAACTCTTGTAGGAGATACACCTTATTCTTGATGATTTTTACGAATGAAGTCTTTCAAAAGTTACCTTAAGAGCAATAAAGAACTTGGCCGAGTTTGTCAATAGCTTGAGTTAAGAATCAAGTGTTCAAAAAAAGATTCCTATTCTTGTGGGATCAATGCAAAAAACGAAGACATTTCAAAATATTCTCCTCGGATATACGAAGAAAAAGCACAAAGGGTTATTCTTGTGAAAGAGACACTCTAGACGAAGCTCTGTTGGAAGGTGTAGAAAATCTGACAAATGTTACATTTGTAACCAAAGAGGCCATTTTGCCAAGAATTGTCCAAAAGCCGAAGGAAGAAATTCTCATTTAATTTGAAGATAGAGAAGCAAACTAGAGTATCACTCTAGAATGATGATGTCGAATCAGTCTTCTCCTTGGAAAATGAACCAACCAAACACACTATGTGTGCCATCTAGATGTGGTCACAAACTAGTGAAACTGAAAGCTCGTCAGAGGAACTTGAAGAAGAGGCATTATTCTTCTCTAAACCTCTCATTATCCAAGATCTTTGTACATATGCTCCTTTTATCCTCCCATATTTCCTTGTAAAAATATACCTATCCAACTATGACTAGCCAATTTCTCTTATTGCCCTCATCAACACTAAAGCCAATGCTTCTACTTTATTTATTTATTTATTTATTTTTATTTTATTTTTTCGATACCTAGGGAACCTCGTACGACAGCCGTCGGGAAAACCCTGGAGTGACACTGGCGGAGGACCCACCACCCTGACATCACACTTAAGATCCCGTGTGACTTGCAGGATTTGAATTCCTCCGTCCTGGATAGATGTCATGGGAGTTCTTATCCAGCTAGGCCACCGCAGGCATTGGTTTCAGTGCTTCTATTTTTGATGCAAAGATACTTCTAGAAAAATACTAGATGTCATACACTCGGTATTTTAACTTTGCCTCTAGACATATCTTTGCTACAAGAGTTGGAAGTAAACCTATCACCATACAATTCTTTTCCCAGTGTGTAGCCACTACCAAGATTCTTGGCTCTAGCTCACCAAATAAAGATATCATTATTGCTTAGGATATCTTTACACAAATTCATATACTTAGAATTGTGCCTAATGGACTACAATTCAAAGGGCAGTTCTAGGACTTTGTAGACATCTAAAGATTATTCATTATTCAGATGAGCATATTGGATCCAATTCTACAAAACCTTCTTGGGGTATGTGTAGACTCTCACTTAGATTTTGTCCAAAAATGCTCTAACTCTTTATGCAAAGATCATAATTTCTTCATGAATCTTCTTTTCAAGAAAAATGAGGATGTCAATCCCTCCAAAGCTAGTCACTCGAGAATGAATCTAGAAAATTTACTTTTAGCATAAAAGGAATGTTCAGATTTACTTCATCAAGAATTAATAGAGCCCTTAGATTTTCAATGGGCTTGTGAAGCATTTTATGTCAACAAGCAAGTGGAGCAAAACGGAGGAAAGATGAGATTGGTTATCAATTATCAGCCTCTCAATTAAATTTTACAAGATGATAAATTTCCTCTGCCATAGCGGATTTCTTTATTTTGTAACCTCACTCAAGCTAAAATGTATTCCAAGTTTGACTTCCAAATCATCTTTCTTGGTAGTTGGAAATTGATCTTGAAGAGAGATACAAAATTGGATTTTGAATTCCAAATCAACAAGAGAGATACAAATCATCTTTTGTATTCCAAATTAACATTTCCAGTGGACAGTGCTCCATTTTGGCCTCAAAACAGCTCATTCATTGTTTCGGAAGACTTTGTGCGGAATTTTCTAACCTATTCTAGTCAATGCTCAAATTTACATTGACAATATCCTCATTTACAGTCCAGATGAAAATTCTCATTGTAAATTATTGGCCCAATTCGTAGACTTATGGCATCATGTTATCCCAGAGGAAGATGATCATTGCTTAGAAAGAAATTAAATTTCTTGGGATGCATTTTAAAGATGGAACTTATTATCCTGATCCTCATATTGCTGAAGAATTGCAAAAGTTTCATGATGAAAATCTTTCTCACAGGCATGTTCAACAATTCTTTAGATTGTATATTATCTGGGGGATTTTTTTTCAAAAAATCACAGAGTTTATAAGTCCACTATAACAAATATTCAAGGAAGATGCTCCTCCATGGGAACCACATCAAACTAAGTCTATACACAGGCTTAAGGAAATTTTGCAACACCTCTCTCCTTTACAAATCCCTTCCACAAGGAAGTAGGTCTTGCAAACTAGATGTCAATGATGAATATTGGGCTACCGTCCCTTTTGAAGAAATTGATAGAAAGTAATGAGTTTATGGATACAAGAGTGGATAATTCACTCAAGTGGAAGTGCATTATCACTCTTCATTCAAAGAAATCTTGGCCATAAAATATGTCATTAAAAAATTTGAATATTATCTTACGGGACATCATTTCCTTGTGCAATTGGACATGTCCTCATTCTTTCAAATGCTGAAATTCAAGCAAAAGCAAACTTCACGTCCATAGCTTCTTAGATTGGCATAATGGTTTTCAAAGTATTTCATTAAGACCAAACATATTATGAGAACATCCAGACCAAAAGAATTTGCAGTAGACTCCCTTTAGATGATCTTCTTTCCCACCTTCTGTAATATAGTTTAATTGTACTAGACTTTTGCTGCGCACTCTCGAAAGGATGGATACGTAAGAGGGATAAGGATAGGATTAGGGTTATAATTGCCGTCGAATGCAATTTGATTAGTTCATATGATTAAATTTCCAGCACACTCGTTGTAATTTTTTTTTCCTTTTTCTATTTTTCAACCTATTTTAAATAAATTTGGGGAAGCCAAATAAAAAAATACCACAAGAAAGAAAATCGTTAAAAAATGTCACATCAGTATTTTATAGTCCAAATTTATAGAGGCAATGGAAAGACTTGATTGCATTAATTTGACCAGGTTTAGAACTTAATTGTACTTTTTTTCTTGTTAAATGTTAAGACTTAATTACATTTTCACAATAAGTTTGAGGACTTTTGATGCACTTATTTTTTATATATATTACAAAGGTACCCACATCACAAGCATCTTATAGTCTCACTTCTAATTTAGTATCCAAATCTATGTTATACATAATTACGCACATATATACCAACCTATATGCATACACATTTATGTGCAAACTTTGTCTATTCATTTGCTTTTCAAAGACCTTTTAGCATAATCGAATATATAAATATTCTAAATTTCAGTTTGTTCTTGAACTATTTGAATGCTATGGTTTTTCCAATAAGTTTTGCAAAGGTTTTTGATAGATTATAAAAATGATAAGTGTACTGGAAATCTTAAAACTTATCATCAAAGTACAATTGAGTCATAAAACTAGTAAAAAGTGCGATTTAGTATGAAAAAGTATAATCGAGTTTTAAAAAGTATAATTAAGTCCTAAAACTTATTAGCGATTTCACTGAAGAGAGAATGGATAGGGACAAAATGCAAATAAGAAAGTGATTGACTGCACCATATCTAGTATGACACAATGCATAATATGAGAGGAAAATAGAAATGCAAACAAGTAGTTTCATAAGCAATAGAAACATGGCATCTTCTTTATTGAATCTCTATAACCTTCTAGACCTAGGACTCCTTCGTGTTGTGAAAAATGAGGGGCCACACAAGAGTGATGATTTCTTTACCCTGCCTTAGTAGCTTCGTGTGGTGGTATTGCTGGCAATTGTACGCCACAAAACATAGCATTCAACCCAAATGCTGCTGATGATCTCCCATGTGTCCTTAGTACTTTCCAGCTCTCTCGTGAGTCTTCATGCTTCCTCGACAACATTCCATTCAGACCCCAAATCCTATAAGGATGAGGAAGAGAAACAACCATCCTTTTTTCCAAGGATATAGTCTCTAACTATACCTCAAATATCCAGCTCCCACAATAACACTCTTGCTTTAACAGCCATTAACTGAGAGACTTGAAAAAAATGATGAGAAGAAAGGAGTGAGCCGCCACAGCCTAGTAAGTAATAAATTTCTTCTAAGCAGACCGAGCAATCGTCATGCACATTTAAAATACAAACATAACTCACTTTTGTCAAATCTGGAATTTAACAAACCTTCAAAACTAGAATTTGATATTTCTTACTTTAACATAATATGTTCATCACAAGAATACTCAAGATAATACTAGAACAAACACAAATGGTCTGGCCCATTGGTCAATCTCATAAAAGCACACATCAATGGTCTATTCCATTGACTAAACTCATGCCACATATTAATGGTCTATTCTATTGATCCATCTCATATAAAATCACACGTCTATGGTCCATCCATCGACCAATATTTTACTTAATATCTAACCATGGTCATGAAACATGTCTGGTGATAAGGCGACCAAGATTCCTCCATTGGCAATGTCTTTACCTATCATTAACCGATGGCTCTGCCTATAAGGATATTTTAGACTAATATGCGCATATTAAGCACCCAACCTCATCCTCCAATCCATAAACAATCTCACATATTAGAATATATTTCATAAGTCAATCACCAAAAGCTTTTGCAACTCAACTCATGTGCCAGAAATATTTTTTGTAAAACATTTCAAATTATTTCAAGACTCGTCTCATAAACCGGTTTATAAACTGAATTAATCAAATGTATGTCATAAGGAATTTAGTTGCAACTCATGTGCCAGAAATATTTTTTGTAAAACATTTCAAATCATTTCAAGACTCGTCTCATAAACCGGTTTTATAAATTGAATTAAATCAAATGTATGTCATAAGGAATTTCACAAATTGATATATATATATACCAAATTTTACTAACAATTTACACACCATTCACATATACCAAAATGAAGTAAATGCTTAATCCAAATTTTATACAACACACATACTTATTCATAACTCATAAAATGTCAAATCTTTATCATTTTGAGGATATCAGTTTACAAATTCTTAGAAAAAATAGTATTACTCACCTGAAATCAAAAACCTACTTACAATAGTTACTTTATTCGACGCACTCACATTCTTATCAATTAGTCAAAAAAACGATATTAAAAACCAAGTACTACATAACTCTAACGAACAACTCGACTAAGCCACATTCAATCATCAATGTATCGACTCCTAATCACTATGAAGAAGCTCGTTTATGGCGTATGTTTGTCTTTAGCCATCACGCGTAACACATATCCAAAACTTCAGAATTTCATTTTGAACAAATCATACTTTGAAATCAGTTTTTGTCAAACCCCAAAGCTCCAAAATATCTTAGACTGTCATTTCCACAAAAATTGTAGCTCAAAACCTCCTCATTCAAAGCTCATAGGTCAAGATCTACATAACTCAAAGTTTGTGCCCCAATTCCCAAAATTTTTCTAAGTAGATGAAATATCGGCTTGAATACTTACTAGGCATCACAATATGTAGTTGATTCCGCTAGTCAAGGTCTCCGCATCATGAACGTGTGGAAGTTTCTCTTTTCTTTCTTTCCTCTTTCCATTCTTCTTGTTTCAACTTCGTCTTCTTCTCCTCTTGTTCCTCATTGCACGAGCTCAAATAAGAAGAGAGAAAAAGAGAGTTGGGCTTGGGCTTGGCTTTTAAGAGACATGGATTGGTTGGGCTTTTATTGGGCTTGTTATTATGATTTATCCTCGTAATAAAAATTTCGTTTTTGAAATTTGAACTTACTTTGACCTTAAAAAAATAATAGTATTTGCACCCTGTCTCCTCCTCAAGCTGTCAAGTGGTCTCGATCAATTTTATGCACAATCACCCCATATAATTTCTATCACTTGACATTCTTAGTGGACCATCAAGAAAATCCATAATGATATACTCCCACTTCAATTGAGGTTTTTCAAGAGGCTACAATTGCCCATCCGTTGTTAGTCCTCACTTTTCACTTGCTATGAAAACAATCACTGATCGACATATTCTTAAAATTCATCCATCATATGTTTTTTTTTTCCCTCCAAATCCTCATGTATCTTACTGGGCCTGGAAAAACTGGATTGCAACTTCTCTGTTGCTAGGTACACATTTATGCATGTCGCTGATGCATCACATTAGACATGGATTTCCTTTAGAAATGATTTTTATAGATTCCATACGATGGAGTAACACCATGTTACCAACAATGGGGCCTCTAATCTATAACGTCACCACATAGAGGTCTTGGCAAATTTCCATTCCTCTGGGATTTAGCTCGAAATCAGTTGCTTTCTTAATATTTCCCAAACGATTAGTTTTTCCTTCTTGTTAAGCCCCTAGGATTAAGGTGTAAGAGTTTTCATTATGTGGGCTAGATTAATTGAGATTGTAATTACTGTTTTACGGGGTTAGTCTAATAAAGTAAGGCATAAGGTTTCCTTAATGGTCGAATATGGGCTTGGCATTATGTAGGCCGAGTTGGGCCCGGCCGATGATGAGAGGGCCCGTCCAAAATTCTATAAATAGCTCTAAGGTCCCTCCTCTAGCCCTCATTCTTCCACAAACTCTCTCTTACCTCACATAAGGCAAGTTGTGAGTGGCGGTCTCATTGAGCCAGGAACCGAGGGTTATAGAGGAGAAGAACCTGTGCATCGGCTCGTCGTTTGAGAGTTGGATCGTCGTCATTCTGTATAAAGAACGATGGATTCCAAATCAAGCGCATAAACCTTTGTATTCTCCTCCTACATGTTCAGTCTTCTAGCTATGTCTATCTTGGGAAGCCGCCTCGGCGGCTATCATCTACTATCAGAGCCTCGTAGTCTAGAACCCGACTTATTGCTTTTAGCTTGTTTTCAGAAATTTCATCAGTTCAAAATTGATTTTGATTGTGTATTTGGATTCATCTCGTCGAATCAAGTGTTTCGGTGGGTGGCATGCCTCCAGCGAAGGCCAAATGCGCCGGCGATGAGAAGTTCGGATTTCACCTACCCTTAGAACGTTTCGCCTATTTTTGTGAATTTTGGTTCGATGAAAGTGAATTTTGCTCACATATATGAATTCTAACAGCCAAGACGAGCATTTTGATGGCTTGTATGTGTTGAGCTGAGGTCGGAAATGGCCGCACGAGCCTCCACGTGCCAAGATGGAGATTGGAGGTAGTGCCACACGCCGCCGCATGGCCTTGCAGCGTGCGTGTGCCAGTGCATGAACCGCCTTAGCGGTGATGACGTCATCGTGATGTCATCTCGTCGACTCGATGTGGACAGCTGTGCGATGATGACGTCATCCGTGAGGTCATCCCATCGACAAGTGTCCGAAGATGATGTCATTCGTGACGTCGTGTAAGCCGCCTTACGTGCGATCGCCACGTGGCATGTGATGTCATCGATGACCCGACCTGATGTTGATCGGGTCGACCCGACCCTAGTTGACCGGTTTGACCCGACTTGTGTTGACCGTTGACCGGTGCAACCGTTGGTCGGTCGGATCGTTGACCAGTTTGATCCGTTGACTACTCGGACTAGCTTCAGACCGATTTAGTCTAGATAAAGAGCACAAGCATGTGGGCCTCACGCGACGCACATTCCAGCGGCACGTGAGGGCGCATACGACGTCGAATCGGCATGTGGCTTGGACCTTTGTGCTCGTATGAGTGTTTTCTAGACTATGGTATGTTTATTTTATATGTTTGATCATTTTATGAATGTGAAAATGCATTTGAAACCATAAAGTACGTGATTTTTGGGGTTTTTTTTTGTGCGTATTTTCATGTATTTCTCTATGATTTTGGAAATACATTGTGAGCTCACGTATATATTATCACATAAGGAATGTGTTGAGCATTGATTCATCGATAACATATATAAGGTTCACTATGAATTAACAAATGAATTAATGTGATTGGCATGACGTGTGATTTTAGTGATGAATTGCCCTTGTCATCAAGTCTAAAATCACGTGTGAAAGGTGAATGTCAGTCATAAAGTTGTATCCCTAAGATGAGAGAATTTTGATAATTCAGTTGGATTGTGACCGCCAAAGTGGCACACTTGATTAGATTTGAGAAACATCGGTTTCATATCGTAATGGGATGTCTCATATTCTGATGCATGTTTATATTCCCAAATGAGATAATTGTGAGTTAGTTCATGAAGAGAAGTGTGTATAGCATATGGTTGAGGAGTAACTGACCCTAGCGGTTCATACACTCTAAGGTGGTGAATTTGCGAAAGGTGAGAATATATTATCATGATCGCTATCATGTGGAGAGTATGCAATTGTATGTTATGTATTCTGCCCAAAGGTGTTTATATGATGATGCGTGTAATTCTTAGGATATATACTTATAAGGTTTTCAAGTTACACAATACTCAGATGATATCAATTATATATGTTGCTTGTTTTTGAATTACATTATTTGTAATGGCAATTCCATTGTGATTGAGGTTGAGTATGCAATTACATGTCATGTAGTCTGCTCAAATGTGTTTATATGATGATGCATGTAACTCTCAGGATGTGTACTTATAAGGTTTTCAAGTTACACAATACTTATATGGTGCCAATTACATATGCTACTTGTTATTAAGTTATATTATCAGTTGTGGCAACTCCATTATCATTGAGGTTCTTATTGGTCAAATTTTAAGTAGTGATGAGGATTGGAAGAAAGAAGCCCTAGTGTTCTTTAAATTGTGTCTTGTCTATTACCGATATTGGTATAAATGCAATGACTCTTCAACATAAGGTGTAATGGTTCTGATGAGGTTAAAGATTATGTCCTAAAGATAGTAGATTTAAAGTCCAGAATCATACTCATAAGGGTATTCATAAAACTGCTAGTCATTTTGACAATCTAATCTTAAGATAACACATTTTGAAAGAAATTGTGTCATTTACTACTCTTGTAGGAAGAAATGACACATAAAGATATTGTAATGATATAAGGCTTGATTGTCCAAGCATGAGTCTAGAGTTGATGATTTATTGGCATTTATTTATGAATTTAATTCCTATCAAAAGTCTCATTTGGTTCTTGGTGGCTAGATAGTGGTATAACAAATTATGTAATTTACCACAAAGGCATTCATAAATCCAAGGAAGCCAAATTAGAATGAATCATAACTCATCACTGGAAACAACTTTTAACGATTTTTTAGTGGAAGATGTTGTTTT
This sequence comes from Eucalyptus victrix, assembly GCA_016097545.1. NCBI lineage: Eukaryota > Viridiplantae > Streptophyta > Magnoliopsida > Myrtales > Myrtaceae > Eucalyptus > Eucalyptus victrix. Next base: position 35,560,619 of record CM027837.1, read on the forward strand.
GACTATGGATATTAGTTAGCATTTGACGTTGAAAAACACCTTTTTTGTACATTCCTTTAGACAGAACCTAGTTACCGTATCTTGTCTAGAAGTGTACGGCTATTCTTTTGAAATAAAGATAAATGTTGTTTCAATGTTTTATAAGTCAAATGAAGTTTGATGCTATAATGGGTCAAATGAATTGTACCAATTGTGTTCATCTTTCAAGGATATGTATGTCGTTTTACAATTGAAAATGTTGTTGTCCAATAAAGATTTACCTGAAGAATAGACTATTGTAGAAGCAAGATGATTAAGATAAAAAAAGAAAACTGCAGTCTAAAGTCCTAACTTGTTAGAGGTCATTGACATTGATATTGGTGACCATATATGGTAAAGTTATATATATAAATATTCCTCTTGATTAAAGAAAAATCTAAATCTTTGGATTTATTCAAATTCTTTCATATTAAGGTCAATGAACAGTTGAGATGAGTCTTAAAGATTGTCAGATATGACCGTGGTGGTGAGTGTTTTGACTATGGTAATACTAGATAGCTTAAATAGCCATTTGTCAAATACTTAGAAAGATTCTGGGATTGCAACTTAGTTTACCATATCCGAAAATCTTGGAATAAATTGGTGTGGCCAAAAGGCGTAATTCCACCATGATGAATATGATAGTGAATATGATTACCAGGACTAACTTATCGGGTTTTCTATGGGGCAAAACAACCCAATATGCATTGAACCATGTTACTACCAAAGGTGTTCCATTAGCTCCCTTTTGAGTTGTGGATCAGACGTAAACTTGACTCGAATCATCTTAAGGTTTGGAGTGTCTTGATAGAAGTTTGGTTATATAATCCAACATTAAATAAGTTAAAATCCAAAACTACTCGGTATCATACCCAGATCATTTGAAGGGATATCAAGTTTTATTATCTCAATGGAAGCACAAGAAATGTGGAATCACAAACAGTAAAGTCTCTAGAGTTCGACGAAAGTTGGAAGGATACTTGCTCTTAGACTATTAAGATAATGGTATGGTGGGGACCATTGTGTCTTTGTCTTTCCCTATACAAACTATTGTGGAGTCTTTTACACCACATATTAAGCTTGTGAGGTTCAGGATATTGTTATTGATACGAGATGAAGCTTTTGAAGCCTTTCAAGTGCAAGATAAAATTATAGTAGCTCCACTTAAGAGATCTCTTATGGAAAGATGTTCAGTTATACCACCGTACTATATAATCTATCTGTAAGAGCATGATTACAACATTTGCTATGTGATCGATATAGTGACTTGTATAGGTAAATGTTGTTTCTTGTCCTTAGTCTGATTTGTGGTTGGATATGATGAAAGATGAGATGCAATTTAAAATGCAATAGTGTTTGTGAGCCTATTGAATTGGTTGAAGGTCACAAGCTCATCCGCCGCAAATGGGTGTATGAGACTAAGAGAAATTTCAAGGGAAACATTAAGAAGTTTAAACTCAAATTACTAATAAAAAATTTCACTCAAAAAGAAATTTAGTCTTTTCTAAAGACTATTTCAGAGTGAATATGGTATTAATGGCTCATTTTTATATGGAGTTGCATTAGATATATGATTCTAATTGTGTTTTTCAATGAATACCTTGATAAAGAAGTCTATGTGGTATAACTCAAAGGTTTTGCAGTGGATGATTCAGGTAAGCTTGTGCGTAAACTGAAAACCCTTATTTATGGCCTTAAGAGAGTCTGTAGATCATACGATGATTGAAGTTTTATAGTGTTATCACTTCATTCAGTTTTGCTAAAAATAAAGTAGATCAATGCATATACTACAAGGTTAGTGGGAGAAAATTTAGTTTTCTCAGATTCCATGTAAGTGATAACTTACTTGTGATAGCAACAATAGATTACTGCATAAGATAAAATAAAATATTGTTGAGAAATTTTGACTTGAAAAACCCCGGTCAAGTACCTTTTATCCTTGGCATTGAGATCTATAGAGATCGTTCTTGGCATATGTTAGATTTATCTCATATTGCATATGTTGATTGTATTTTGAAAATATTCAATAAGTCAGGAGTTGCTGCTATTGTTAAGGCTAATAGATTGAATATCTAGTATTGTCCTTGTTCAAATTTTTGGAAAATCCAAATAAATGATACACTTTATGCTAGTATATTAACAAAAGTTGCAGTGTTATGACAAAGCGATAAACATAAATATATGTTATCCTTTATCATTTAAACAGAGTTTATAACATGCCTTTTAGCTGTTACTCAGGATATTTGACTTTGGAACCTCATTAAAGAGTTGATCATATTGGATATTATGAATAGACCTATATAGTTGTATCGAGACAATAACTCTTCAATGTTGTTTGCTAACAACAATAAGCGTCTTAAGGGGTCTAGATATACGACGGTCAGGTTATTGACCATAACGAAACAATACAGAATGGTGACACTATAGTAGAGCGTATTTCCATGGATGATGTGGTTGTAGACCCACTAATTAAAGATTTTCACCCTTGTGTACTTGAACGACGTGTCGTGAACAAGAGCTAAAGAGCATTATTGGATGCTTTTGTTTAGTATGAGCTATTTTGATTTTGCTCTAATAAAGCTTATATATGTTACACATTCAATAAAGTGTTCATGAATGTGTGGTCACCATATTGAATTTTATATATAATGAAAATCTCAAGGTATTGTGTAAGCCTTGAGTGAAGACTGAGGCATCTGGTTATCAGCCTTGAACATATATCTTGATTACACATAAAGAAATGTTAACCGTAAAGATAAGACATATGTGGTTTCCTTAGGACTATAAGGATATTCTCTAGTGGCACATCCAGCTTTCTGTGACACATAAGGTAAGAGAATAGTGACCGACAAGGGAGATAACACATAAGGTATTCCTCTTTATGAGATATTATCCGTTTGCCACACAATCATATTGAACCATATCAATAAATTTGAAAACATTTGTAATTATGGAAGGCTTTGTATGAATACATGTAGTTACTGTCATGATTCGGTGTTGGAGACTTTATAGAATATGATTGACTATTAAGAATTGCCACTAGATCAACATAAAGGTGCGCACATAAAGTACAATCTCAATTAATATAGCCCAAGTGGGAGAATGTAAGAGTTTTTCTTATGTGGGCTACATTAATTGAGATTGTAATTACTGTTTTACGGGGTTGATCTAATAAGGTAAGGCATAAGGTTTTATTAATGGTCGAATATAGGCCTGGCATTGTGTGGGCCGAGTTGGGCCCGGCCCGTGATGAGAGGGCCCATCCAAAACTCTATAAATAGTACTAAGGTCCCTCGTTTAACCCTCATTCTTCCATGAACTCTCTCTCACCTCACATAAGGCAAGTTGTGAGCGGCGGTCTCATTGAGCCAGGAACCGAGGGTCATAGAGGAGAAGAACTTGTGCGTCGACTCGTCGTTTGAGAGTTGGATCGACGTCATTCCGCATAAATAACGATGGATTACAAATCAGGTACATAAACCTTTGTATTCTCCTCCTACATGTTCAGTCTTCTAGCTACGTTGATCTTGGGAAGCCACCTCGGTGGCTATCATCGTTCCCGGTCCGCCGATGAAATAGATTGATGCTAACTCCTTTTTCTAATAAAATCCTTTTTGGTAAATTACCTAGATATAGGATAATACAAAATTTTAGGAACCCTAGGTGCGGCGTTGGGTTTGCAAAATTGGAGGTGCTACTGTGATAAAAGATTATTCATGATACAACTTTTAATCCTAGAAAAGTATGATGGAGATAAACGAATGTATTACCATTCTCATTAGGCGGAAGGCACTGGTCCATCACTATTAGAACGTGATTAACTACTCTCATTATAACTGAAATTAGGTTGGTGGTCAGAAATTTTAGGTCCTCCAAGAACACAACATCCCATTAATTCTGAGTTTAATATCACTAGCCTATTATTATGAGTATCTTCGATTCACCAGCAGAACCTCCATACAATGTGATTAACTTACATGGATAGAGAGATCTTTATGTATTTGAGAGGACCATGTCACCCGTTCATCCCGTTGGGGGAGGCTTTGCAAAAGTTCTGTTCCTTCATAGTTGAGTAATTCAAGAAACGACCCATACATTTAATTTAATCTAATACCATCATTTGAAAATTCAAATCACTGCATGGGTCAACTGGCTATTATGGATCGCCCAAGCTCTAGACATCTAAGGTGGGATGTCACACTCATGCGTGTATTTGACATTCTTCGCCTGACATGTAAGTCTCTACCACATAGGAAAAATAGAAGGAAACTATTCAGTGTAGATATGAGAACACCTATATAAGTTTTGGTTGAAGGCATGATCTCTCAAGTGGCCATTGCACATTAGATGAGCCTGATTATATTTTATTAACTCATAGCATAATTAATTCATAATATTTTTCAAAACATGAGTTTAAAACAGAAAGAAAAAATAATATTACTCACCTAGAAAAAGCCAAAAACCAACTTTTAGTGGTTATCCGAGCCAACGCACTCGCATTCCTATCAATTAATCGAAAAACAATATTAAAAACCAAGTAATACATAACTCTAATGAATGACTTGACTAAACTAAACTGCGTTCAATCGTCAACTCAATTTATTTGCGTCCATCTACTTTTCAAATCTCTTGCCCGCCAATCCATGTTGAAGCATGGTGTGAATAATTTTTTTTTTCCAAAATAGACTTCTAGGTGGAACCACCTTGTGCAGAGTCAAAATAAAAAGAAAGAAGAATCTCTCTCTCTCTCTCTCTCTCTCTCTCTCTCTCTCTCTCTCTCTACGTGTTAAGGTGGCACTCAAGCCTCTCTCCCCCATCCTCTTTCACCGACTCAATGTCTCCATTAAGATTAGGGGTCGATCATGGCAGATTGAACCTCTCCATCGAGATCAAGGTTGGCCGCGGAGGATCTAGGGACATGACCAACTCCAGACAAAACTCGAACGTCGTGGGGGCTCTGGTTCAGAGCTCGAATGGCCGTCTTAGGCTCTAGTTCAGAGCTTGAATCGCTGTTGCAAGTTCGAGCAGCAGCAACGGAGGCCTGAGCGATGTCAAAGATGAAGCGTGTGTCGAGGACTCTCCACATCGTCGGTGGAGGCCTGCAGGACCACCACAGGGCTGGCGAGACTCGATTCAGGTTGAACCCTGATTTGGCCGCAACCCCACCCTGTCCGGTCCCGAATCCAGCACCATTGCCCTAGTTGAATTTCCGAGCAATGGGGAGGATCGTAATGGAATCGGCACGCGGAGTCCTAGGATGCATGAACACTCTCCCAGGGTCACTGTGCCAGTGTCAAATGCGTGTTGAACACCAACACCCGTCCGACATGCGACCAACATGTGGTCAACAAGCGTCAAATATCTGACAAGTGGTCAGCGCTCCAAACACACCAGCCACACGAGAGTCCAACATCCCTACTTGCCATTCCGCCACGCACAGCCAATTTTAAACATTTTCAATAAATTAGAGGTGAAAATATAAATATATAAAAAATATATATACCTAAATCATATACCCAGCCACCCCAAAATTAATATACCCAGTCAGCCACATAGATAAATCCGACTTGTGGCTTTTTTTTTTTTTTTTTTCGACTTATTGTCAAATGTTAAATTTAATGGTGGAAAGTGAAATTGCTTTTTTTCCTTCCTAGTTTTATGGATTAATGGAATGGAATGTAATTGAATTTATCAATTCGAAACAATGAATGATATTAATAAATTATAAATTAATATTTTTTTATATAAATTCATTCTAGACTCTTTTTTATTAGTTATTTATTTGTGGATTTAAATATATATATATATATACATATATTTAATATATAATATCAACGTATTAAAATTTTTATTTTTTTTTTGAGAAATAATGTATTAGACATGTCGTATCACGTTGCGTCCATGTTGTATATCAGTACTGATGCTACTTAAGTGGACCCCAACACCCTTGTGGAGCTCCTTTCACTTTGATGTCGTGTAAGCTTCTGATCCCCAGCTTTGGGGTGGGGTGTTCTTAAATATTTTGTGGCTTTTGAAACAGAAAGAAAAGAGAAAAGATCCACCTGAGTTCGACTTTTACCTTCAAATTCTCACTCTGCTACTTGATTCTGTTAATTTCGCTGTCAAGACTTTCACAGTTCACCCAAAAGATACTCTACTCGTTTGGGTCCAAGCCAAAGACAGGAAAGGAACGCTTCCAGGCTCCGCAAGAAAGCAGCCTTACTGGGAATTTATCCAACCTGAAATCAATCATCTCTAATTTTGAAGTTTTAATTTTTTACAAACAACATAAATTAATCACAGGATTGACAGTGTATGGTTTTCACTTCGACCTATTAAGTATCAATGAACCTAAGCCTGAGTTTAGAAAGGCGAATGCGAGACACAACATTTGAGTGACAATTGCCAAATGTGTATGGAAACGCTCCCTCCCGAATTCTTGCTTTCTAGCCGATTTGACAAGTGTCACCTTAAGGTATAAATTGTAAAACTTGATTTTAAAGCTTAAGTTATTCAATAAATATGTGATTTAATATTTAAATATGTAAGTACTTCACCTCACAAGTAAGCTAGACTATTGCCTAATATTAAAGCATGAAAAATTGTTAATATGCATGTGTGAGTTGTGTGAGAGAAATTCTATACTGATGAATTGGTGTGATGAAAAATATTTAATATATATCCTAATTGGCTCATAACTTATTAGTTTAAGTTTTTGAATAAATGTGAGCCAACTAGATATGATAACAGGCTCGGATTTAGACTCCCTCTTAGTGATCTCCTCAGGCAAAAGGTATTGAGTTTTTGCTACTCGTTCTTAACAAAAAAATATATAATTAGAGATGTGAACAAGAGGCTTGAAAATATTTAAACTCAATATCTCATATTATGATTCCATATAACATAAACATGATTTGATACTTAAATATTCTAACATAAATTACCATCTGCACACGACGATGGCGCATCTTAGTTATATAAGTGTTTAGCATCCACCTTCCCAAAAATCTTTTGGAAGCAACTGGAAGAACCTCTTGCCAAGGAGCTAGATTTGGTTGAGGCAGCAAGATTTTTAGGTAGCTGGTCATTGCTCGAATGGTACTTGTCGGTCTTGTGAGCCAAGAGGAGCCACACATGTGTGATAAGCTCACCTCCTCTTCTCAGTAGCTTGGCATGGTGATACACATGACAGTTGTGTGCTGCAAAACACAAAATCTCCACCCAAATGCTGCTGATGAGCTCCCACTTATTGTCCAGTGTCCTCAGGTCGACCACGAGCTTCTGCACCTCTGACAACACGTTCCAGTCACGAGTGATCCTCGTCTCCTTTCTTGGATTGATGGGGGGTGGGACCTCTCCATCCGGTGAAGGTAGTGATAGTGTGCTAATTGCTTCATTATAGTCCCGGTACCTTAAGAAAGGCCACAGTGTGCAACAAGCGTACTCCAGTGTGATGTCGGCAGTGGTGAGGGACAACATGTAGGGACGCAGAGCGAGGAGGTATATCATGTAATCCGATAGTAGTTTGCTTCCCCTACAAGCATCGGAGGACTCATTCTCCAATCTGTGCAGGATTTCCGTCGCAATGTGCCAGATAATGATGCTCCTATCAAATGTCGTCTCAACGCTACAGCTCAACCCTTGTTTCCTTTGGATGCCGTGAGTCTCGAGCGTCCACTTGCCTCTTTCTGTGAAGGGCAGGAGGTGTCTTTTCTTCTCTAGCTCTGACATATTGTGAACAACCAGCACCTTGAGGGACGAGGGGATGGCCTGGTGGGAGTGTAACCAATACCTCCTGACGATCTCCCTTTTCTCAAACCAATCAAGTACCGTGGCAATGGGCTTCGGAAATTCTTTGTACAAGAGGTTGTGGTCTAACAAATTGAGCTGCCCCACCGACCTCGACCATCTTCTCTGCTTCATGCACTGTTTGGCTAGAAATGGGAGGAGCTTTTGGACGAGCGGCACCTTAAGATTCACACTCATCTTCACCACTGCCCAATCTGAAAACGCCAGCATTGAGATTTGATAAAGCTCGAGAGATGTGACTGCCATCAGTAATGCGTAGGTATAGGTGATGTACATGTCGATCAAGAAGGCGTTCTTGAAGATCGCAGCAAAAGCACACAAGGCAGACATTATGCAGAAGAATCCGAAAAAGCGGGCTATGAGGCCCATATTAGTGTACAGAATGGGCGCTTTAGTGTAGAGCACGTCGTACATGAAGTTTAGCTCAATCTCAGTCACGGAGAAAGCTTGGTCAGCGGTGTAACTGTCGATGGACATCCAATCGCGGGATATGAACAGAGGGTGGTACAGCCAGTTCACGAGGTGAGGCTTCAAACAATCAAACCGGAAATAGGCCTTCAAGATGTCCTTTGCGGACTTGAACTTCTCATCCTTGGGGAACTCTTCGAACGTTCGCCGAATGTTGGCTTCTTCTCTTATGTCCTCGGCGGTCACACTCGAGTTCTCATCATACACCGTTTGGAGAGCCCAGACCCACCCCGCTGATTTCATGATACCGACCACAAACAAGGGGAAGTACAGCATTGAGATGGGGGACGAGCCGTCCCAACAGCGAATCAGAATCCAAACCACAATGACAACCGTAGCTCCAATGTTCAGAACCTGTCTCAATCCCAGCCGGTTATCTTCCACCGCGTAGGCGGTTATGCTGTCTGGGTACCCGAGTTGCATCAGAAGCAGTGGGGCCAATAGCCCTACCAACACCACATCGTAGCCCGGATTGCCAGGATTATCGATGCGGACCATAGTAAGCTTACCCAGCGCAATTGTCGCAATGTAAGAAAGGAGCAAATAGGAGGCCCAAATGATGATTCTAGGCAAAATCGATGTCACATATTTCCGACGGTTGCCTAATATTGCGAGAACAATCTCGCAGGCAAGGCTTGCGGCAACCAAGAGCTGAATCCCCCAACCCACCCACAGGCTTTTTAACAGCCGCAACACGGTGTTGATTACCAAGGAAATCCAACTAATCAAACTCATCTCAGCTTCGTTCAGGTGTGCTCACTAGACATCAATGCAAATGTCAGCGCGAAAAATTTTCACATTGCTTCTGAAGAACAATTACTAAGAGATTACACAAAACTGCACAAATGCATACATCATTGCATACGTCAAGTCTCTCAATCTGCTAGAATTTCGCACAGCCGAGTTAAGAATGCGCGCACTGTTTATCCTACAAGTCATTCGCTAGAAAGACTCCAGATTTTTCATTTGGTCTGTATTGGATGCATCATGTATCGAGTGACACAAGGATCAAACACAACGTGCATAAAATTTTTCTATGCACTTAAATTTCTTTTCGCTAATTTTACTTCTAAGAGAGCGTTTATCATCCATTCATTAAAACCGTTATAAGAATTAATTTAGTTCATTGAAAGTCCTGGCAAAGATAGTACATCTGTAGATTTATTTGTTCTTCTGAAGCCTGTTTGCTTACATCCAAGCATAAGGAAAAGAGAAAGTATTTTTGTTTGTTTTCTCGGCAAAATTTAACAATTTTCAGAAAAATAATGGAAAAAATTGTAAGTAAAACTACACATCAACAGTTGAATGTTGTTAAAACGTGAGGATATCTGAATTCATAACCGACGATCGCAAAATTTTAAATTAAATAAAAAGTAAAAAGTGAAAAGCAATTTAGGTATAACCATTCACAGTAAATTCATCAAAAGAAAGTCGCTTTATGACTCGAGGAAAGAAAAAGTGGCCTCATAGTTCATATTTACCCACTTGCCCATCTCTCTCCATATTCATGTCTCTTTCCTTTCCTAGAGTGGTTGACTGTATTTTTCTTTCGCCACCCTTGTATTTTTCTTTTTGTGTTTTTGTTACTCCTTCTTCGTTTTTTCTCTTTTATTTATGATGAGTTCATCTTGATCTTCACTATCTATGAAGTGCCACTCATCTCACATTGTGAGATGTTTTCTATTTTTATCATCGTAGATTCTTAATTTTACTAATAGTAATTACGGAAGAAAAATCTAAAAAGGTATTTCATTGTATTTTCTTGCATTTAAATTTTTTTACCTTAAATTTTTGTTTACTATTATTTTTTCACTGACTAAGCTCGATGTAGAGATTTTTTTTTCTGGCAAAGGAACATTTTTTGCATTTTGAGGCTCCACTCTTTCCACGGTAAAATTAGGAAATTTTTCCGCATTTGAATTGCTAAGGAAAATGAATTAACAATTTTTTTCCCAATCAACAAAAAACTTTTTCTTAAATTCAAGAAAATAACTTTCCCTTTAAAAAAATAAGAAATCAATTTTCAAGATATAACCAAATATCAAAATTTGGACTTGAAATTCTACATTTGAGCATGAAAACCCAATGCTCATTCTTGGCCCCCAATCCATTGAGGCCAAGCTGGGTCCAAAGAGGCTATGCTTGGAAACCCTAGTGCCCAAGCCCAGGTCAGCAAAGGTGGGGGTTGGGACACAAATTCCCATGCCCCGACCTTGGCGCTTGTGGCCTAGTCCACAAAGGCTAGGCCTAAGACCCTAGTGTTATTGCCCAACTCCCTAGCCCAAGTCTACGGAGGCCAAGCCCGAGACCTTAGTGCTTGTGCCCCTAGATTCCTGATGCCCACTCCTTGGTCCATGGAGGTAGGGCTAGGTCAGTAGTTGCTAGGCTCAAGAACCCAAAATTCATGCCCAAATTCTAGGGCCCTAGCTAGAGTCCTAGTCCATTGGGCTCATGACACTAGTGTCCATGCCTGAATGTCCCCCACTTAGAGTAGACGAGTTTAGGTGCAAAATTGCTCTTAGGTTGGATTTTCGAAGATTGAAGTAGAAGAGATTTCACGACTCCCAAAATAACTCCTGTAATTTTTTCACATTCCACAACCTGCAGCTTTCTTAAATCTCATTCACATAGGAAAGACTGCATTCAATAGCATGTTTGCTATAACTTTCAGACATGGTAATCTTTAAACGTCAAATTTGACAGGCTGTGAAGGAAGAAGGTCTCCTGGTAGTTTTTTCACCAGTTGGAAAATCAACATCGAAGACAACTAAACATGTGCCATAACTTACACAGAGTATGGTTAAGTGTACTGACCAGCAAATTAAAGTAGATAATCACTTGCCAAAACATCCAAAGCGCGAGGAGCATACAATCCTTTTACCCTAAAGATTATATGGGTTAGTAAGCACAATAAGCAAATCCAAGCTAACTAAAGTAACAGGAAAGAAAGATGTGCAATGCAATTCAAGACTAGCGCCACCAAACCTGAACTTGAGGACTGATAAACCGCGGAAGTGTTCCTCAGAAGATGCCAACCCGACACCGACACCGGAAAAAATGGAGAAACTGAAGTACAGAAAAGCAACGGGGAGATTTGTCCTACCAATCATTATTATGCAACAAGTAACCAGGAATATAAGCTTTACTTTCTTCGCTAGCAGAGAACTCGTGTCTCAACACAGACGCTTTACAGCAATGAAATTCTGTGGGACCTCTAATTATTATGTAAGAAAAAGAAGGGCATGGGAATAACGAGGACAAAAAGATAATGGAATAAAAAGCGGAATGGGAATTTGATTATTTGCTTGCAACTTTTGTCGAAGGCTCTTTTTGTGGTCGGCCTAATGAATTCATTACCATGTCTAAAGCTTCGCCGTCTATCTTTAAGGTGACACATGATTCTCGTTCTATCCTACATTTTTAACTCTTGAATTAGGCAAATGATAGGCCAGTCTAACAGTAACCTCGGGTCTTAATGAAATTGCAGGAAAACTTCAGGTCCATTTTGTTTCCTAGAAAAATTAACATCACTTATAAATAATATTTTGCAAGGAAATTATTATCAAGAAAAATAGTTCGCTTTTCTTGTGTTTGTTAGGATTTTTCAAATGAGATGAAAATCATTATCTGAAGTTTGGTGTTGACAAACTTCAGAATGTGGTTAAGACAAATAAGCCTAAGTCTGGTGCCAATTATCGGGACCTTGGCGGCAAGAGTGGGAGCTCAAGCCTTTTTACCTAATATCCAGGTGCCAGACTGGGACCCCGAGCCTACTCAATATCCTTGGGGTTAGAAACTGGAGGCTTATCCAAGAACTTGTGGCCTAAATGTGCAAATCTGGCCCACGACATTTAAAGTCTAGGTGCCTGGGTCCAAGGTTTAAGCATTTGAGGCACTAGGTAGTGCGCATGGGATCTCAGGTGAGGCCCCTCATGTCCTATGTTTAGGAGCTAGAGGGTTCGATCCGATACTAAGGTCTTTGACTTTTGACGAAAGCAATGATTCTAGCAATGGTAGAGGTCAAGTGACACCCTTCAAAAATGAATACCAATCTTTTAAAGGTGTAAATCATTTTTCAAATTTAGATAATAATTTTTGTTTTTCATGAAAAATAAATTTTATTGATTCATTTTTAGGGTGATGCCAAAATGACCTAAAATGAGGAGATTCTTTCAATTGCTATTTTTCCACAACATTAATCTATGCTCCGTTTAAAAAATTTGCCTTGAGGCCTCCTATAAATACTTATAGAATTCACTAATTTAAGATGGCTATCAAGAGGTGGGATGATTATACAAATTTTAATTCCAAGTCGAAAAAAAACAAATCGTTTCACGTAATCTCCAGGTTATTCGAGGATACTGCTTGGCAACGGTAGAAGTAGAGCAGGAAAAGGCTTGTTTGTTTTGATTTGACCTGTTATGGCGACAACCATATGATCCAGTATTTCACCAATGTTTCAACTTCTTTTTCTTGCTTGGTATTGGGTTCCTTCCATTAAAGAAACCTCTAAAGGTTTTTGTACATCAACCTCCATGTCTCTAGGCTACAGAATTTCTATCAAGGCAGAGAATTATTAAATTAATGTCTCAAATTTGAATTTGAATAATGATTTATTAAATCAAATTTTGTTAATAAAGATTTTCCAAGTAAAAGAAACTCCGTTGGACTTCGATGAGGGATTACAAAAGAAGAATAAAGATAGAATAAAAAAAAAAGGGAGTTGAATCCCTCTCGCCTCCTTTATCTGCAGGACTCGCCAAATCCCTATCCAAGTTATATTCATCTAAGTGGGGCGCAATGTCAAATATATGACTTTGGACACACAATATTGCACGTCATGGGTTTTCTTCTTTTAGTGGATGGAAATAAAAGGAAAGATGTCTATGCACGTGGAGCCGCTGAATCGTACGTCTGCTGAAGCCCTACTAGAAAAGAAGAAAAGGAGCCGCATGTAGAAGCCGCACATGTCAAGCTGAGAAAGCTGCGTGTGAATTCTTCGTTTTAGTGTACGTAAAGCATTTTCAATGCGCGATAATTTTGTATCGTGAGTTTATGTTCAAGTAAATTGTTTATTTATAAATATTTTAGGTTTAAAGTTAAATCTACATGTGAAAAACACTCAAGCGTGTGAATGATTGTAAACTTTAATTCTCCAATTATAGTGAATTATTTGCCACTAGCTTTCCTCATGGACGGTATCGATACTCGAACCGACCAAATTACATAAATTTCTAATTTCCTTATTATTTCTTGTTTATTTCTCTTGTGATTTCGCGTTGACGTAAATTACAAAATCTTACGTTTTCGCGTATATTATATTCTAACATAGAGCAATCGAGAATAACGGAAACATTGTCTAGAAATGCCAATTCAGGTCCCACCAGTTAAGTTCAAATGCGGTTGATGTATTAGCTCAATTTATTTTCATTCGTCTACTTTTCAAATCTCCTGCCCGTCAAATCCTTGTTGAAGTTAATGTGAATATATATTTTTTTTTTCAAATTAGACGTCTAGGTGGAACCACTGTGTGCAATATCAAAATAAAAAGAAGGTAGAATCCTCTCTCTCCACGCGTTAAAGGTGGCACTCAAGCCTTTCTCCCTCATCCTATTTTACCGAATCAACTTCTCTGTTGAGATTAGAGGTCGATCATGGCAGACTGAACCCCTCCATCGAGATCAAGGTCGGCCATGGAGAATCTAGGGTCATAGCCAACTCCAGACAAAACTCGAATGTCACGAGGGCTCTGTTTCAGAGCTTGAATGACCGTGGTAGGCTCTAGTTCAGAGCTTGAATGGCTGTCGCAAGCTCGAGCAGTGGCGATGGAGGCCTGCCCAAGCACCACAGGGCTCGGCGAGACCCGATTCAGGCTGAGCCCTGGTTGGCCGTGAGCCCCTCTGTCCGGTCCGAATCCAGCGCTGTCACCCTGGTAGAATTTCCGAGCAATGGGGAAGATCGCGGTAGAATCCGCGTGCGGAGGCCAACGCCCTTGTGAAGTTCCTTTCACTTTGATATTGTGTAAGGGGGCTTTTTCTTAAATATTCAGTGGCTTTGGAAACAGAAAGAAAAGAGAAAATATCCACCTGAGTTTGAATTTGACCTTCAAATTGTCGTTCTTCTTCTCGATTCTGTCAATTTCACTGTTAAAGACTCGAGTTCACCCAAAAAAGAATTCTACTCGATCGTGTCTAAGCCGAAGGCAGGAAAGGAGCCAAAAACAGAGAAAAATCAGAAAAACGGCCTTGATAGAAACCGATTACCCCAATCTTTTCTTTTCTAAATAAAACTGATTGCAGGATCGACAGCTTAAGCTTTTCACCTTAGCCTATTAGGAACCGACCAACCTGAACTTACGTGTAGAAAGACGAGTGTGAGCACGGCATTCGAATGAGAAGTGCTAAATGTGTAGTGCTAAATGTGTACTGAAACGCTCCCTTGTGAATTTTTTGCTTTCTAGCCGATCCGACAAGGGTCGCCTCAAGGGTATAAATTGTAAAACTTTCTGGGATCGATGCCACTTGTTCTAAGAAGTTAAACTATTAAATGGATATATAGTCTATTATTTAAATATTCAAATACTTCACTTCACATATAGGTTAAACTTTTGCCTAATATTAAAGCACGAAAAATATATAATTAGGGATGCGAATAAGGGGTTTGAAAATATTTAAACACAATATCTCATATTCTGATTCCATATGACACAACCAACTTTGATTTGATGCTTAAATATTATAAGATAAATCACCCATATGCATGGCACATCTTAGTTATATATGCGTTTAGCATGTACCTTCCCGAACATCTTCTGGAAACAGCTAGAAGAACCTTTTACCCAGGTGCTAGACTTGGTTGAGGCGGCAAGATCTTTTGGAAGCCCGCCAACGCTTAAATGGTATTTGTCAGTCTTGTGAGCCAAGAGAAGCCACACGTGAGTGATGAGCTCCCCTCCTTTTCTCAGCAGCTTGGCATGGTGATACACTTGACAGTTGTGTGCTGCATAACATAGCATCTCCACCCAGATGCTACTGATGAGCTCCCACTTGTTGTCCATCATCCTCAAGTCGACCACGAGCTTCTGCACCTCCGACAACACGTCCCAGTCACGAGTGATCCACGTCTCCTTACTTTGTTTGACTAGGGGTGGAAGATCTCCATCTAGGGAGGACAGTATGCTAATTGCTTTTTTATCATCTTGGTACCTCAAGAAACGCGACAGTGTGCGACAAACGTACTCCAGCGTGATGTCGGCAGTGGTGAGGGACAACATGTAAGGATGCAGAGCCAGGAGGTACATCATATAATCCGCTAGGAGTTTGCTTCCTCTACAAGCCTCGGAGCAGTCACTCTCCAATCTATGCAGGATTTCTGTTGCAATGTGCCATATAATGATGCTCCTATCAAATCTTGTCTTAATGCTACTGCTCAGTCCTTGTTTCTCTTGGATGTCGTGAGTCTCGAGCGTCCACTTGCCTCTTTCTTTGAAGGGCAGGAGGTGTCTTTGCTTCTCTAGCTCTGCCATTTTTTGAACAACCATCACCTTGAGGGACGAGTGG
Source organism: Eucalyptus victrix (assembly GCA_016097545.1). Lineage (NCBI taxonomy): Eukaryota > Viridiplantae > Streptophyta > Magnoliopsida > Myrtales > Myrtaceae > Eucalyptus > Eucalyptus victrix. The sequence goes on from CM027837.1 coordinate 35,576,473, forward strand.
ATGGCCTGGCGGGAGTGTAACCAGTACCTCCTGACGATCTCCCTTTTCTCAAACCAATCAAGTACCGTGGCAATGAACTTCGGAAATTCTTTGTACAAGAGGCGGTGGTCTAACAAATTGAGCTGCCCTACCGACCTTGACCATCTTCTCTGCTTCATGCACCATTTGGCTAGAAATGGGAGGAGCCTTCGGACGAGCGGCACCTTAAGATTCACACTCATCTTCACCACTGCCCAATCTGAAAACAACAGCATTGAGATTTGATAAAGCTCAAGAGATGTGACTGCCATCATTAAAGCGTAGGTATAGGTGATGTACATATCGATCAAGAAGGCACTCCTGAGGATCACGGCAAAAGCACACAAGGCTGACACCAAGCAGAAGAAGCCAAAGAAGCGGTCTATGAGGCCCATACTAGTGTACAGAATGGGCGCTTTAGTGTAGAGCACGTCGTACATGAAGTTTAGCTCGATCTCGGTTATGGAGAAAGCGTGGTCGGCGGTGTGACTGTCGATGGACATCCAATCGTGGGATATGAACAGAGGGTGGTACAGCCAGTTCACGAGGTGGGGCTTCAAACAATCAAACCGAAAATAGGCCTTTAAGATGTCCTTTGCGGAATTGAACTTCTCGTCCTGGGGGAACTCTTCGAACAATCGCTGAATGCTGGCTTGTTCCGTTATGTCCTCAGCGGTCACGCTCGAGTCCTCATCATACACGGATTGGAGAGCCCAGACCCACCCCACTGGCTTCATGATTCCGACCACGGACAAGGGAAAGTACAGTCCTGAGACGGGGGACGAGCCTTCCCAACAGCGAATCAGAATCCAAACCATGATGACAACCGTAACTCCAATGTTTAGAACCTGTCTCAATCCCAGCCGGTTATCGTCCACCGCATAGGCTGTTATGCTATCTGGGTACCCGAGTTGCATCAGAAGTAATGGGGCCAATAGCCCTACCAACACCATATCGTAACCCGGATTTTCAGGATCATTAATGCGAGCCATAGTAAGCTTGCCCAGCGCGATTGTTGCGATGGAAGAAAGGAGCAAATATGTGGCCCAGATGATGATTCTGGGCAAAATCGATGTGATATATTTCCGACGGCTGCCTAATATCGACAGAACAATCTCGCAGGCAAGGCTTGTGGCAACCAAGAGCTGAATCCCCCAATCCACCCACAGGCTTTTTAACCGCGGCAACATGGTTTTGATTACCAAAGAAATCCAATTGATCAAACTCATCGCGGCTTTGATTCAGGTGTGCTCACTGGACATCAATGCAAATGTCAGAGTGAGGATAATTTTCACATTGCTTCTGAAGAGTAACTACTAAGAGCTAGCAGAAAACTGCATGAATACATACTTTATTGCATACATTAATTCTCTCAATCTGTTAGAATTTCGCAAAACTGAATTAAGAATGCGCGCACTGTTTATCCTACAAGTTATGCATTGGTAAGACTCCAGATTTTTCATTTGGTCTGTGATGGATGCATCATGTGTCAAGCGACACACGGATCGAACCCAACGTGCATAAACTTTTTTATGCACCGTATACAAACCGAAAAAATAAATCTCGAGAGCTAGAGAGGAAGAGTTGCAATGCCATCAAAATTCTTTTTGATAATTTTACGTCTGAGAGAGCATTTATCATCCGATTATCAAAAACCATTCTAAGAATTAATTTAGTTCATTGAAAGTCCAGGCAAAAAGAGTACATCTGTAGACATATTTGTTCTTCTGAAACCTGTTTGCTTACACTCAAGCAAAAAGGTAAAAAAAAATATTTTTGTTTGTTTACTCGCAAAAATTTAACAATTTTCTGAAAAATTTTGGAAAAAATTGTAAGTAAAACTACATATCAACAGTTGAATGTTGTTAAAATGTCAGGATATCTGAATAGTCGATGATCACAAGATTTTAAATTAAATGAAAAGTAAAAAGTAAAAAAGCAATTTAGATGGGTATGTATAACCATTCAAAGTAAATTCATCAAAGAAAGTCGCTTTATGATTCGAGGAAAGAAAAAGTGGCTTCATATTTACCCACTTGGTCGTCTCTCTCCATGGGCCTCTCTCTTTCCTTTCCTAGATTGGTTGACTGTATTTTCTTTCGCGGCCCTTGTATTTTTTTTTTTTCTTATTTTTCTTTTATTTATTTATTTATTTCTTTTTTATTCTTGATGTGTTAATCTTGATCTTTACTATCTATAAAAGTGGCCCTTTTCTACTGTGGGAGGTGGGTCCCTATGGCGCCACCAGGGTTTATGTCGCCGGCTGTCGGCTGTATGGCGGTTCCCCGGTCAAAAAAAAAAAAAAAAGTGGTGCTTTTCTGGCCCGGTGAGATATTTTCTGCTTTATCATCTTAGATTCTTAATTTTACTAATGGTAATTACAAAAGAAAGATCTAAAAAGGGATTTCATTGTATTTTATTGCATTTAGAGTTTTGTATCCTTAAATCTTTAGTTACATATTATTTTTTCATTGACTAACTGAGATTCTTTTTTCTAGCAATAGAACATTTTTCGCATTTTAAGGTCCCAATTGTTTTACGAAAAATTTTCCTCATCTTTTTAGCATTTGAATCACTCAGAAAATTGAGTCAATTGAAAATATTTTTCCAATTAATGGAAGGTCTATGCTTAAATTCAAAAAAAAAAAAATGATTTCTTCTTTAAAAAATAGAAATCATTTTCCAAAATGCGGCTCTTAAACTTGAAACTCTATGTTTGGATATGAAAACCAAACACTAGTTCTAAATTATTCACAATGGACCAACAACTAGGGGCTTGGATTGGGTCCATCAAGGCCAAGCCCGAGTAGAAAGAGGTCATGCCTGGAACCCAGTTTCCAAGCCCAGGTCAACAAAGTGGGGGCTGAGGACGCCGCGTCCAAAAACATTAATAGTATGTGATCCAAAGAAATATGTGTAAAAGTTTGATTTTGTTTTTTTAGCCTCCACATTCTAGTGAAGTTCTATATAGTTGATTTCTCCACAAATTCTCATGGTCAGGGAGATGCGTCAGAGAGTACTTAGGGCCCGTTTGGTTCAGTTTTTGGGGAATGCATTTGCAAAAATACAAATATCTTTGGGTGAATGGGGTTTTCTGAAATGCAAATAGCATTTGGTAAAATTTGCATTAAGAAATAACTTTGGCCAAATACCGTTTGGTAAAATTTGCAATTATAAATGACTTTTATTAAATTAAAATAATATATATATGTATTTTTTTTTTTTTTAAATTTTGGCCACCAGACCGCTAGATTTGGCGGCCGGATGGCCAAATCTAGCCCTCAAACAGTCGGGCGACCCCAAGCAACGTGACCTCAGGGAACCGCCTAGGTCACATGATTCAAGCCATTAGTCGCTTGGATCGCATGACCCAAGCATCACCAGAGGTCCGGTGACGGTCGCTGAGGCCGGGTGACCCTCAAGTAGTGGTCACCAGTGCGTCATCGGCATGTGCGTGACCCCTTGGCCGACGATTGTCAGCCTCCGATCGACTTCTCCATCGGAGAAGATGAATAGTATATCCGAAACTTGCATTCCGAAAATTCAAGTTCCGAAAGGACCACTAGACCTGCTTTGGACTAAGGGTCTTTAGAGTTCTTTGAAGATGCAATTGCATCTTACCAAAGTTGCCAAAACAATTGAACCAAATGCGTTTGCATTTGGCCAAGGGACTTTAGAATCCCAAAGCCCATTTCCAAAGCCGAACCAAACGGGGCCTTAGTAGGGTGGTGCGAGTTCCATTGTAGGTAGGATATTTGCCCTATCTTGGTACATACCCTATAAGTAGTGGTTCCATCGTAGGTTGGATATTTGCCCTATCTTGATACATACCCTATCAGTAGTGGTGCCAAGTTTTTGGACTGTGAACCTATCTTATGGGCTCTTGGAGTTTCTCGGTTTTACACGTTCTAAAGCATCCTATATTGTTCTGTACTTTTTCAATTTTTATTTTATTGAGCACGTCTTGGTCCTAGTTATTGACACATTGAATATTCAGCATGACACACGTGTTCATGTCTAATGGTAACATAATCCTAAAAGGTTAATAAAATGAAAAGTTATTAAATAAAAAAGTAAATTAGCTTCCCCCAGTTAGTTAAATCCATGAGTTTGGGATGAAAACCCACCGCTGTCTATTGAGAACGTCTGTAGACGTAGCAAAGCTCATTATGCACATTCACAGGCGCACGCCCACATATTTAGAGAGAGAGAGAGAGAGAGAGAGAGAGAGAGAGAGAGAGAGAGAGAGAGAGAGAGAGAGAGAGAGAGAGATTATTTATTTATTTTGTTAAAAAGAGAGAGAGTTGAATAATGGATTTTCATATGAATCTGGAGATTGCTCGGTGGCTAGAGCTTTCGCACATCTAAATATGAACAAATTCAGAAGGACAAAAAGAAATCATGAATAATATAGTACACATATATTTACTTAAAAAAGTTATACCGGGTACAATGTAAAAGTTAAAGGGTGGTTCTAGGATGGTGACCCTAACCCTGGATTATACCTTATATTCACTTATTCCTAATTTTAGGGACAGTAATCTATCCAACAATTTTAAGACTCATCTCGGAACCTCCTTGACTAATCTAGTTCTTTAGGTCTGCAGGATGCACAGAATATCCTAAACACTTGGTATTTAGTGTTCAAAGAAACTCTCTCTAGTTTTGGTTCTTGACTTCATGAACTAAGGCCTTTTTTTTCCCTTTTTTCAATTTTGCCAGTTTTATCTCTTTTGCCTTTCTTTTTCCGGAGAGCCCAATTTCTCTTTTTCTAGAAATCATTAGCTGAATGAAAGTGCTCACATGCTGTCCCCTCTTTCAGTTAAGTTTTTCTTTAAAAACGAGCTCCCTTGCAACAAAAGAAATAAGCGCCCCGGAGCAGCCCATACCCCCACGCCAAACCCCCCAGCCCCTCTTTTTCTTTCTCTCTTCTATCTTAATGCCTTTTTTTAATCTTCCTTGCCAGCAGTTTTAAGCTATCTGAAAGATGGTAGAAAAGATGTGTCGCACAACGAGAGGGCCACATGTCAACTTCCTTAAACATTTTGTGACTCCCAAAATAATTCATGTAATCCTTTCACATTGCCTGGCCTGCAGCTTTCTTGAATGCCATTCACATAGGAAAGAATGCATTCAATAGCATGTTTGCTGTACCTTTTCAGACACGACGATCTTTAAATGTGAAATTTGACTGGTTGTGAAGGAAGAAGGGTCAATAATTTCTCCCGGCAATTCTTTCACCAGTTGAAAAATGAACGTGTAATAAAACTAAACATGTGCCTTAACGTGTACAGAGTCTGTTTAAGTGTATTGACCAGCACATTAAAGTGGATTACCACTTGCTGAAACATCCAAAGCATGGAGAGCGTACAAACTTTTTACCCTAAAGATTATATGGGTTAGTAAGCACCATAAGCAAATGCAAGCTAACTATAGTAACAGGAAAGAAAGAGGTGCAATGCAAGACAAGACGCCACATGCCTGAACTTGAGGCTGATTTATCCCAGAAGTCGATCAGAAGACGCCGACCCCGACACCAGAATAAATGGAGAAACTGAAGTAAGAAAAGCAACGGAGAGATTTGTCCTAAGAACCGTTGTTAAGGAACGAGCACTAGTAATATGTGCTTTATTTTCTTAGCTAGCAGAGAACTCGTGTCTCAACACTTTACAGCAATGAACTTCTGTGGGACCTCCAATTATTAAATAAGAAAAAGAAAACCACGGGAATAACAAGGACAAAAAGAGAGTGGATTAAATAGCGGAATGGGAATTTGATTATTTGCTTGCAACTTTCATCTTAAGCTCTTTTTCTCTTTTGTCTGGTTGGCCTGCTAAGTACATAACCATGCTTAAAGCTTCACCATCTATCATTAAGGTCACATATGATTCTCGTTCTATTTTGCATTTTTAGCTTTTAGATTAGCCAAATGATAGGCTCCTACTCTAAGACTAACCTCAAGTCTTGATGAAACTGCAGGAAGGCTTAAGGTCCATTTTGTCTCTTGGACAAATTAACATCACTAGTAAATAATATTTCACAAGGAAATTATTTTCAAGAAAAATAGTTTGATTTTCTTGTGTTTGGTAGGGCTTTTCAAATGGGATGAAAATCATCATCAAAAGTTTGGTGTTGACAACTTTAGAATGTGTTTAAGACAAATAAACCTAGTTTTTATTTTTATTTTTTCGGTCATAAGATAGACCTAGGTTTGGTGTGCAATTATTGTGGCCTTGACAGCAAGACTGGGGAACTCAATACTTGTACCTAGTATCTAAGTGCTAGACTAGGACCTAGAGACTTGGACTCAAGATCCTAGGGGTCAAGAAAATCGAGGCCTATCCAAGAACTCATGGCCTAGGTGTGCAAGGAGCAAATGTTGGGTGGTCCGGGAGTACCATGTCAGTGTGGTCCCTAGCCACTCATGAGGTGCCATGTGGAGGGGTGGGCCCACTTGGTGTCTTCTGCCTTCTTCCCCTCTCTCTCCTCTTTCTAGCCTTCTTCCCATTCTCTCCTAGCTTGCCGGCGCCCTCTCTCCTCCTAGGCTGCATGCTCTCTCTCTTGCGTAGTGCATTTATTGCGGCTTAAACTTTTCTCTTTCTTTCTCAAATGAAGGAAAGAGAAGCTCGTTCCTCTATTCCTCTCCAGAGAAGCTCGTTCCTCTATTCCTCTCCATTTTTTTCCTTTCGAAATTTTGAGTATGAAATTTTCTCTCTTCACGCTCGTTGTTGCTCCACCATGCATCAAGTAGCCATTCCCCTGCCGTCGTAGATGAACCACATTACGGCTGCCCCTACTCCGGGTGCTCGCTTGCTTCTCTCTTCAAGGTTTGGACTTTTACGAAAGCGATGATCCTAGCAATGGTAGAGGTCAAGTCACACCCTTCAAAATAAATACCAATCTTTTAAAGGTGTAAATCATTTTTCAAATTTAGATAATAATTTTTGTTTTTCATGAAAAATAATTTTTATTGATTCATTTTTAGGGTGATGCCAAAATGACATAAAATGAGGAGATTCTTTCAATTGCTATTTTTCCACAACATCAATCTATGCTCCATGTTTAAAAAAATTTCTCTGAGGCCTCCTATAAATACTTATAGAATTCACTAATTTAAGAGAGCTACCAAGAGGTGGGATGATTATACAAATTTTAATTCCAAGTTGAAAACAACAAAATGTTTCGCATAATCTCCAGGTTATTTCAGGATATTGCTTGGCAACGGTAGATGTAGAGCAGGAAAAGGCCTGTTTGTTTTAATTTTACCTGTTGTGGCAACAACCATATGATCTAGTATTTCACCAATGTTTTAGCTTCTTTTTCTTGCTCAGCATCGGGTTCCTTGCATTAAAGAAAATTCTAAAGCTTTGCATTTACCTAAAGTCCTTTAGGCTAAACTAATTTACATTTTCCCAATCGGCTTTCAAAATGCTGAACCAAACATACCCTTTATACATCAACCTCTATATATCCAGGCTACAAAATTTTTGTCAAGGATCCCCTATGCTGCTTGTGCCACAACCACTCGCGTATACTCGCATACCGCAAAACACATCAGCCTCAAAATTTACTACGATATAGTAATACCTGTGGGAAGGGGGGGTCTCAATCTACAATTCCCATCCATCACTGTATTGTGAACTTGTCTTCCATAAAGCATGTGAAAACTCGTAGCACACTGTTGGCTTCAGCATTCAGCTGATACCAAATTACAATCACCAAGCCATTATACATACAAGAAGAAATATTTGAAATTCCAGTCTCCGATATGACAATTGCCAGGTAAATCCCTGACAAACCTCAGCAATTAAGAGCAAGGTATTCTGACTATTTTCAGCAATAGAGAATAACGAAAACATTGTCTACAAATGCCAATTCAGGTCCCACCAGTTAAGTTCAAATGCAGTTGATGTATTAGCTCAATTTATTTTCATCCGTCTACATTTCAAATCTCCTGCCCGTCAAATCCTTGTTGAAGTTAATGTGAATAAATTTTTTTTTTTTTCAAAATAGACGTCTAGGTGGAACCACCATGTGCGATATCAGAATAAAAAGGAAGGTAGAATCCTCTCTCCACGCGTTAAAGGTGGTGCTCAAGCCTTTCTCCCTCATCCTGTTTTACTGAATCAACTTCTCTGTTGAGATTAGAGGTCGATCATGGTAGACTTAACCCCTCCATCGAGATCAAGGTCAGCCATGGAGAATCTAGGGTCATAGCCAACTCCAGACAAAACTTGAATGACATGGGGGCTTTGTTTCAGAGTTTGTGTTGGTGTTTGCGGAAGTGTGTGTTAATGTGTTGCAAGGGAGTGTTAGAAGAGAGTACAAGGGAACAAGAAAGAACTTTTTTTTATTATTGATTGTAGTACAAAGGGAAGGGAAGGAGCTTACTTACATTTGTTGGTTTGCTACGCTCTCCCCTCTTTCCTATTTATAGAGACTAAATACAACATTCTAGATTTATGTGGAATGTTGTCCACTTAGGCTTCTTCTAGGAAATTCTAGATTGTTGTTTATCCATTCTTCTTCTAGAGATTTCTACATTTGACACTTTTCTTTTGCCACCTAAGCTAGATTTTATTAAGGATTTTTCTTGACTTTTCTAGCTCAAATCTTTCATGAAGTTTCTAGAAATTGGATCAATAATTTAACACTCCTCCTTGATCCAATTTCGTGTTACTCCAAGCATCTCCCATAATGTCTTGAACTTGGCTTGATATAATATTTTAGTGAATATGTCCGCTATATGATCCTCAGTTTTGCAATATTTCAACTCAATCTCTTTGTCGATATTTGATGTCGATATGTTTGGTTCTTCCATGAAATACTAGATTCTTTGATATAGCAATTGCAAACTTATTGTTCCAAAGTATCGGAGTTGCTTCCATCTGTGCTTCTCCAATGTCTTCTAAAATTCTTCAAAGCCATATTGCTTGATTGGCGGTTGTTGCAGCTGCGATGTATTCAGCTTTAGCAGTAGATTGTGCCACTGAGTCTTGTTTTTTGGATGCCCATGAGAATATTCCGGAGTCCAGTGTGAAGGCGTAGCCAATAGTACTTCTCCTATCATCAGTTGAACCTGTCCAGTTGCTATCAGTGTAGCCAATGAGCTTAGCATTTACACTTGGCCGATACCAAATGCCATAATCTATAGTTCCTCGTAAATATTTGAAAATTCTCTTGGTAGCTCCAAGGTGAATTTGAATTGGACTTTGCATGAATCGTGATAGTAGACTTGTCGCATACATAATATCCGATCATGTTGCAGTGTGATATAGCAGATTGCCAATCAAACTTTTGTAGAGGGAGGCATCAGCTTTTTCTACTCCATCTTCCTTCGATAGTTTCTCATTTGTCATGAGCGGAGTTGAAACTACTTTGCAATAGTTCATCTTGAATTTCTTCAAGAGGTTCTCGGTATATTTCTACTGCAAGATAAACACTCCTTCATTTTGATCGATCTTGATGCCAAGGAAGTAATGCATCAAGCCCAAGTCCGTCATCTCAAAAGTCTTCATCATTTCTTTTTTGAATTCTTGGATCATTGTCTCATTATTTCCTGTATATATGAGATCATCTACATATAGAGAGACAATGAGAGTGTTGGACTTACCTTGGGTCTTGATGTAGAGTGTCGGCTCACTCATACTCCTCTTGAATCCTTGCTTGATGAAGTACTCATCGATTCTACTATACCATGCTCGTGGTGCTTACTTTAACCTATACAAGGCTTTCTTGAGTTTGAGAACTTTTTCTTCTTGGCCTTTGAGGATAAAGCCTTGTGATTATTCTATGTATATTTCTTCTTGAAGATATCCATTCAAGAATGCCGACTTCACATCTAGTTAATAGATCTTCCATTTTTTTTTTTTTTTTTGTGATGCTAGGGCTATGAGTGCTCAAATAGTATCGAAATGAGCGATAGTGGGCAAAAGTTTCAGTATAGTCAATACTTGGTTGTTGCAAGTATCCTTTCGCCACAAGCCTTGCTTTATGCTTTTGAATTAATCCATCCACATTGAGCTTCGTCTTGTAGACCCACTTCACGCCAATGATCTCTTTGTCTTCGGGTTGATCGACAATCTCCCAAGTTTCATTTTTCTCGATCATCTTGATCTCTTCCTCCATGGTTTTTATCCAGACTTCTTCTTTGGATGCTTGTTCGTAGTTTTCTGGTTCCAAAATAGCAAAGTTGCATGTGTCGTAAATTCTTCTTAGGGCTTTTACCCTTAGTATTGGATACTCTGGAGTAGATTCTTCTTGCGTCACTCTTGGAGAGCTTGGTGGAGTTATGTCATGAGTGGTGGAATCCGGTACTTCTCATTCTTCTTGTGACGTTGACTCCTCTTGAGCAAGTGGTATGTCTAGCAAGGTGATGTACTTCTTCTCGATCTTTTCACCCTCCCAATTCTAAGTAGCATTCTCATTGAACTCGATGTCTCGACTAATCAAAAGCTTTTTAGTTCTTAGGTTGTAAACCCGATATCCTTTTGATTGGTCACTGTAGCCGGGGAATATTCACTCTAACTTACTCCTTTTTTGAGCAGGGATGTGGATGTAGCATATGCACCTGAATACCTTGAGGTACTTTGCTGAAGGCTTCCGTCCACTCCATGCTTCGACTGGAGTTTTATTTTGGACTACTTTAGTTGGACACCTGTTTAATAGGTATACTACAGTATAAACTGTTTATGCCCAAAAAGTGTTGGGAAGGCCTTTCTCCTTTAGCATGGACCTCGCCATCTCCATGACAGTTCTATTTTTCCTTTCTGCTACTCCATTTTGCTATGAAGCATAGCCAACAGTCAGTTGATGATGGACTCCTTCATCTTCACAGAATTTATTAAACTCCTTTGAATTGTATTATGTGCCTCTGTCACTCCTTAGGACTTTGATTCTTTGGCCACTTTGATTCTTGACGTGGCTCTTGAATTTTTTGAAGATAGAGAAAACCTCTGATCTTTCTCAAAGAAAGTATACCCACGCCATTCTTGTGTAATCGTCAATGAATAGGATGAAATATTTATTTTGATTGGGTGTAGGTGTCCTCATTGGACCGCACACATCCGTGTGGACAAGTTCCAATGGCTTCATAGCTCTCCATGCACCTCCAGATGGGAAGGACTATCTCTGTTGCTTTCCAAGAAGATAACCTTCACAAACATTTGAAATTTCTGTAATGGCTGGAAAATCTCTCATCATATTTTTTTGATGGAGAGTTTTTAGCCCAGCAAGGTTGAAGTGGCCAAATTTTCGATGCCATAGCCATGAATCATCAAGTTGAGCTTTCATGGCTATATCGTTGACATATTTCCATTGAATAGGAAAATTATTATTTTTCATCTTAACAGAGGCAATGACATTTTTATATTTATCATAGATAATGCAGGCATCTCTATTAAAATATAGAGAATACCCACTTTGTATCATTTGGCCCGCACTTAAGAGATTTTGTGCAAGATGAGGGACTAGATATACATTATGTATATAGTTTGGGCCTTTATTCGTTTCCACGGCGATGGTGCCTTTTCCTTTGACATCTACTAATGCACCATTGCCCAACTTTAATTGGGATTTCACCGACTTATCAATATCAGTGAATATAGATTCGTCCCCCATCATGTGATTGCTAGACCCACTATCAATGCACCATGTTTCATTATTATTATTATTTGCCGCTTGGCCTGCATAGAATGTATTCTCTTCACTTTCTTTTTTTCCTACATAGTTTGCTCGATTATTTGCTTTCAAGTGACAATCTTTTTTTACGTGGCCATATATTTTACAAAAGCGGTATTTTTTTTTTTTTTTACTTTTAAACCAACAAACCTTCTCCAAATGATTTGTTTTCTTGCAAATACCACAAGGTGGATAATTTTTCTTGTTTATAGTTTCTCCTCCTTTTTTATTTTTCCATGAGCTGTTTCCGCCATTTTTAGATTGATGAGATCGTATATTTACTTTAGATTGAAAAGCATTTTCAACTGAATCTTTATCTTGTGCCATTAGTCTTTTCTCATGTGCTTCTAGGGAGCCAATTAATTCACTCACTAATAGGGTTGCCAAGTCCTTAGTTCCTTCTATAGTTGTAACTATGGAGTTGTATTTTTTGGTAAGTGACACCAATATTTTCTCAACAACCCTTTGATCAGTTATCCCATCTCCATAGGCTCTCATTTGATTAACTAGTTCCTTTAATTTTCCACAATATTCTTGTACGGTCTCATTGTTTTTCATTTTAAAATTCTCAAAATCTCTTCTAAGTGTTTGAAGGTGAATAGTGCGTATCTTTCTCGATCCTTGAAATTCTTCTCGTAGTATATCCCAAGCCCCTTTTGTAGTCCTTGCTCCAATTATTCTTGGAAATATCGTTTCTGAGAGTGCTTACTGAATAAAGTATAATGCTCTTGTCACGCCCTGATTCTTAGGCACGCACACATCCTTCTACTTGGTCGATTTTAAAATGCGATATCCCAGGACTACGCATTGCCGACCCCTTTCTTTTTATTACGTATGCGGAAGCAGTTATAAATCCCCAGAAAATAAAACAATGGGATAGAAAAGTAGGGCCATAATTTTCATATTGAAATTTACAACCACACTTTTATTAACAGCACAACTCATAAAATATTTACAATACTATTCACAAGATACTTGTCTCACACCTATCTATATTAAGACAGGGTTCACAAAATGGATGGGATCTCCATCCACATCCGGGTTGTACTCAAGATCCCTCTATAGATCATCTTCTTCTTCTTCTTCAAAAATCTTTCTCCTCTTCAGCTTCCTCCTCCTTGGCTCCTCCTCAGGGTCCTAAAATGGTTATTCAATAACCAATGAAACCACGTCTCAGCGAGTTCTACTCCACTAAGACTCAATTAGGGAACCAATGCACCACATGGTTGCCTAAGCACATCATGAGTTAGAGGATTTACCTTGGTCTCAGATCCCACCTGCATATTAGCACAGATCAAATAGACATCCAAGCAATCACATCATAGATCGAATCATTAATCACATTGTCCTAGTCTATTACATACCAACAAGACCACGCACGGTCATTTCCATTCAGTCAATCAATTCACAACATCATATATCAAAGCAATGATCAATCGACTTAATCAATTACATGCCAGTCGGACCATTTCTAGGTCGTTTCAATTATTCCATCTTAATTCTCAATTACGAATCACGATCCTTAGGTCACAACTTAAGCATAGGTGGAAGACACAGTCCCACTCGGCAACTTTCAATATTCAGTGGCTTTTTGGTCCCACTCCACCGCTTTCAATATATTCAGTGGTTTTACAGTCCCACTTGACCATTTTAATATTCAATGGCTTTACGATCCCACTCGACTACTTTCAATGTTCAATGGCTTTACGGTCCCACTCGACCATTTTCAATATTTAATGGCTTTACAGTCCCACTTGACCACTTGACCACGACTCACAATATTACACTTCATAATTAAATTCCTCAACCAAATAATCAAAATCAACCAAATAGGAACATATCCTAAAATTTCATAATTAATTTAATTTGGCACGATTTGAAGCTCAATTAAATAAACAGACTGCACCACAATGATCAGCACAAAATTCTGGTCATTGGACATCTCAGCCTTAACTTTCGAAAAATAATTAAATAATTAATTAATTTCGAAAATTAATTAATAAATGTTAAAAATTCAATTTAGCTCAAAATAAAGCCTAATTAAATAAATGGACTTCACCATGATCACCAACATACAATTCCGGTCACCGGCATCCGGTTGAATTTCCTGAAAAATAAATAAATAATTAATTAATTTCGAAAATTAATAATTAATTACTAAAAATCCAATTTAGGCCCAAATTGCCTAATTGAAGCCGGTAAGGGTCGGGAAAAATCCCGAGCTACCTTTAATAAATAGTAGACCACATCTACATGCTAATTGCACCATCATATTACCTAATTCACATAACAATTGACTAATAAACACTAATCCATACTAATCTAATCACCTAAACCTAATTAATTAAAACTAAACAACCCTTAAGTGTAATTAGTCCACTAAGCAAGGATTAGTGAGATTACTCACCGGAATTGCGTGCAAATCGGATTAATCCGACGGGGACGACGTGAGGAACGATAAACCCCAAAGTGAGCCTCTGGTTCGGGGCCTGGAAACGGCCCCAAAGCGAGCCTCTGGTTCAGGGCCTGGAAAGCGACCCAAAAGTGAGCCTGAAGTTGTTGAAACCCACTCATGGGTTTAAGAATGCGCGCACTGTTTATCCTACAAGTTATGCATTGGTAAGACTCCAGATTTTTCATTTGGTCTGCGTTGGATGCATCATGTGTCAAGTGACACACGGATTGAACCCAACGTGCGTAAACTTTTTTATGCACAGTATGTGATCCAAAAAAAAAATAATAATCAAGAACTAGAGAGGAAGAGTTGCAATGCTATTAAAATTCTTTTTTATAATTTTACGTTGGAGAGAGCATTTATCATCCGATCATCAAAAACCATTATAAGAATTAATTTAGTTCATTGAAAGTCCAGGCAAAGAGAGTACATCTGTAGACATATTTGTTCTTATGAAGCCTGTTTGCTTACACTCAAGCAAAAGGTAAAAAAAGAAGGTATTTTTGTTTGTTTACTCACCAAAATTTAACAATTTCTGAAAAAATATGGAAAAAAATTGTAAGTAAAACTACATATCAACAGTTGAATGTTGTTAAAATGCCAGGATATCTGAATAGTCGATGATCACAAAATTTTAAATTTAATGAAAAGTAAAACGTAAAAAGCAATTTAGATGGGTGTAACCATTCAAAGTAAATTCATCAAAGAAAGTCGCTTTATGACTCGAGGAAAGAAAATGTGGCTCATGTTTACCCACTCGCTCGTCTCTCTCCATGGGCCTCTCTCTTTCCTTTCCTAGATTGGTTGAGTGTATTTTCTTTCGCCGCCCTTGTATTTTTATTTTTGTTTTTCTTACACCTTCTATTTATTTTTTCTTTTTTATTGATGATGTGTTCATCTTGATCTTCACTATCTATAAAAGTGGCACTTTTCTCGTATGGTGAGATGTTTTCTGCTTTATCATCTTAGATTCTTAATTTCACTAATGGTAATTACAAAAGAAGGATCTAAAAAGGGGATTTCATTGTATTTTATTGCATTTAAAGTTTTTTATCCTTAAGTCTTTAGTTGCATATTATTTTTTCATTGAATAAACTCTGATATTTGAAAAAAAATGAGATTTTTTTTTGACAAAAGAACATTTTTTCGCATTTTAAGGTTCCATTTGTTTTGCGAAAGTTATTCCTCATTTTCAGCTTTTAAATTGCTGAGAAAATTGAGTCAAATAAAAAATTTCTCTCAATTAATGGAAGACTTATGCTTAAATTCATATAAATTATTTCCTCTTTAAAAAATAGGAAATTATTTTCCAAAAGGCAGCACTTAAACTTGAAATTCTAGGTTTGGACATGAAAACCAAACACTTGTCCTAAGCTCTTTGCAATGGACCAGGAGCTAGAGGCTTAGGCCGGGTCTACAAAGATCCATCGAGGCTAAGCCCAAGTCTAAAGAAGCCATACCTAGAGCCCCAGTGCCCAAGCCTAGGTCAACAAAGGTGGGGCTTGGAACACCGGGTCCAAAAACATTAATAGAACGTGATTCACAAAATATATATATATATATATATATATATTGAGTAAAAGTTTTTTTTTTTTTTTTTTTTTTAGGTTTGAACAATTTATAGATTATTTGACTATCCAATCAATTTCGTTTTTAGGATTTTCTCTCTGTTTTTTTTAGCCTACACATTCTAATGAAGTTCTCTATAGTTATTTTCTCCACAAATTCTCACATGTCGCTTTTAAGTTTTGTCTGTCCCTGTCTTTCATCTATTACCTTTTCAAAACATTTTCAATATATATATATAAAGACCAGGAAAAAGGTAAAGGAGAGGCGTCACGAGAGAACTTAGTAGGGTGGTGCATGCCCCACAAGTAGTGGTCCTAGGTTTCTGGACTCTGAACCTGTCTTATAGGATCTTGAAATTTCTCAGTTTCCTATGCTGTCCTGTACTTTTCCAATTTTTATTTTTATTGAGCACAAATGGTCTTAGTCCTAGTGATTCAAACATCGAAAATTCAACATGACACACGTGTCCATGTCTAATGGTAACATAATCCTAGAAGGTTAATAAAATCAAAAGTTAAAAAATGAAAAAGCAAATTAGCGTCCACCATTTAGTTAAATCCATGAGTTGGGATGAAAACCCATCACTGTCTATTGAGAACATCTGTAGACGTAGCAAAACTCATCTTGCACATTCACAGGCGCACGCCCACACATTTAGAGAGAGTTTTTTTTTTTTTTTCCCGAAAGGGAGAGGGGGAGTTGAATAATGGTTTTTCATACAATGTTGGAGATTGCTCGGTGGTTAGAGTTTTCGCACATCTAAATGTGAACAAATTCATAAGGACGAAAAGAAAATCATGAATAATATAGCACACGTGTATTTACTTAAAAATGCTACACAGGGTACCGTGTGAAAGTCATAGGGTATGAGTTATAGAATGGTGAGCCTAATCCTGGAATCTACCACATATTCACTTGTTCCTAATTTTAGGAACAATAACCTACCCAACAAGTTTAAGACTCATCTCGGAACCTCCTTGAATAAATCTAGTTCTGCAGGTCTGTAGGATGCACAGATTCTCCTAAACTCCCTAGTATTTAGTGTTAAAAGAAACTCTCCCTCATTTTGGGTCTTGACTTCATGAACTAAGGCTTCTATTTTTCCCCTTTTTCAATTTCGTGAGTTTTATTAGTTTTGAGCTATGTGAAAGAAGGTAGAAAAGATGAGTCACGCAATTAGAGGGCCACATGTCAACTTCTTAATGGCCTTGTACAATGTTCACTATGATATATAGTATTAGATTAGATGACTTACATGCAATTGCTCTTAGGTTGGATTTTCAAAAATTTAAGGAGACGATGTTTTGCAACTCCCAAAATAATTCATGTATATCCTTTCACATTGCACAACCTGCAGCTTTCTTGAATGCCATTCACATAGGAAAGAATGCATTCAATAGCATGTTTGCTATACCTTTTCAGACAACGATCTTTTAAGTGTGAAATTTGACAGGTTGTGAAGGAAGAAGGGTCATAATTTCTCCCGGTAGTTATTTCACCAGTCGAAAAACGAACATTGAAGACAACTAAACATGTGCTGTAACGAGTATAGAGTCTGTTTAATTGTATTGACCAGCACATTAAAGTAGATAACCACTTGCTGAGACATCCAAAGCATGGAGAGCGTACAAACCTTTTACCCTAAAGATTATATATGTTAGTAAGTACCAGAAGCAAATGCAAGCTAACTATAGTAACAGGAAAGAAGAGGCGCAATGCAAAGCAAGACTAGCGCCACACACCTGAACTTGAGGGCTGATAAATCCCAGAAGTATCAATCAGAAGACGCCGACCCTGACGCCGGAATAAATGGAGAAACTGAAGTACAGAAAAGCAACAGAGATATTTGTCTTAAGAATCGTTGTTAAGGTACGAGTTCTAGGAATATGTGCTTTGCTTTCTTAGCTAGCAGAGAAGTCGTGTCTCGACACTTTACAGCAATGAACTTCTGTGGAGCCTCCAATTATTTTGTAAGAAAAAGAAAGGTACGGGAATAACAAGGACAAAAAGAGAGTGGAATAAAAAGCGAAATGGGAATTTGATTATTTGCTTGCAACTTTCATCTGTGGCTCTTTTTTCTTTTGTCTAGTTGACCCGATGAGTACATTATAACCATGTTTAAAGCTTCACCGTCAGTCTTTAAGGGCACACGTGATTCTCATTCTATTTAGCATTTTTAGCTTTTGGATGAGGCAAATGATAGGCTACTCTAACAGTAACCTCAGGTCTTATGGAACTACATGGAGACTTGAGGTCCATTTTGTTTCTTGGACTAATTAACATCACTAGTAAGTAATATTTCACAAGGAAATTATTTTCAAGAAAAATAGTTTGATTTTCTTGTGTTTGGTAGGGTTTTTCAAATGAGATGAAAATCATTATCGGAAGTTTGGGGAGCTCAAGACTTGTACCCAGTATCTAGGTGCTAGACTGGGACTTCGAGACCCGCACTCAAGATCCTAGGGGTCAAGACATTCGAGGCCTATCGAAGAACATGTAGCCTAGGTCTGCAAGTCTCACCCCCGACGTTGAAAGCCTAGGTGCTAGGGTCCAAAATTTAAGCGTTCGAGGCACCGGTTAGTGCACTGGAGAAAATATTGGGTACGTCTTATGCTCCAGCGTGTCAAACAAGAAGGTGTGTCATTTCATTTTGAAAAATTTTCGGACGGGAGATTGAGGGTTTTTCTTTCTTCGCGCCTCTCTCACCTCTGCAGATCGTCTCTCTCCCTGTTCTCCTCTCTCTCCTCTTTGTCTCTCTCCCCACCGCCTCCGCTGGTTGCTTCCATCGCTCGACGCCGCCGACACTCCTCTGCCGACGCCACCGACGCTCCTCCGCCTCCCTCTCGCAACATCCGCTCTGCTCTCTCTCTCCCCCTCCGCGAAGTCGTGCCTCTCTTCTAGCGAAACGTGATGCCGACGGACCTCCACCTCCGCCTCCGCCAGTTGCCTCCTTTGCCCTCAACTCCGACACCGACGCAGCCTCCGCCTCCTCCCCTGAACCCTACTTTGACGCCGACGCCCCTCCACTGGTTGCCTCCGTCGGCGTCGGAGTCTGTCGCCCCCGACTCCTCCACCTCTGCCTACGCGCCCGACGCCAACGCGTCAAACCACGATGGCGAAAATGGAGGAGAGAGAAACGACGAGCTCGACGGCACCGGCGACGGCGACGAAGCAGTTACGAAGAAGCAGAAGCGCGCGCGCTCAGGATTCTGGACATGGCTCGTTGCGTCGGTCATGTTTAATTATACAAATTTTAATTCCAAGTAGATAAAAACAAAATGTTTCGCATAATTTGGTATAATAAAAATGAAGTATGAAGAACGCCATGTATACTAAAAGATTTTACTAAAATAAAATTTAATCAAGTACTTAAAGGTGAGTAATGTTTCCTCCTGTTCCCTTCAATGCTTCCTTGTAATCTTTTTGACCAAAGGGCTCCATCCACCATTTGAAATTGCTTTTTTTTTTTTTTTTAATGTATAATTTTTTATGTTTTATTTTTTGATAGGATGAGGTTGCTTTACTCGGAAGATGGAGGGGAGAAGAAAAATGATGTGACAGAAGAATATTAAAATTTCCCGCAAATCCACTCTCACATAATATGTAAGTTTATCAAAAAAATTTACACCTCCCATTTTCTCCCCTTCCCCGCTCTGTTATAGGGCAAGTTGATGGATGAGCTCCTTTCCCTCATAGACAATGAGAAATCACAAGGTGAGAGTAATCTATAATAAAAACATTTGAAATTATAGATTTGATCAAGCACATGCACATGAAGTTCTTGTAAAAACATGTGAAGAAATTATGAGATTATAGATTTGCTCTATACGAGGAAATAAAGAATTATTACTATAGTACACTTATATCTTTCCAATAATAGGCTACAAAGGGTGCATTGGATAATTATTTTATTTTCAAGAACAATTTTTACTCAAAAATGATTTTTTTTTATTTTATTCTCTAAATGAGTTTTTTAGCATTTTGAAGGCATTTAGTAACCGCTCAAAATTTCTATTTCTTGAATAGAAATGTGTTTGGTACAACCCTTAAATTTTTTTGTAACTTATAATTTCTTTTAAGTTTTAAATAATAATAATATTTTTTTTCTTTTTCTTTTTCTTTTCCTCTTCTTCTTCTCTAGTCGATCGCCAGCCATAACAATGGCTAGCAACCGACTGGGCGAGATACGTGGTCTAGCGGCCTCGCCAAACCCTCATTAGGCAAGGGTGAGGTTTGACAAGCTCATTGAAGCCTTGTTTTCTAGCTAGTTGTCGACCATGGCAATGGCTAGGAATTAGCTGGGTGAGGACAAGTGAGCTCACTCACCAAAGCCTCACCACGGCACCAATGGCCGAGCGAGGCTCTTGCCCAAATTTGGTGAGGCAAGCCTTGCCTAGCTACCATGAGGCTAAGCCTCGCCAAGCTGAGATATTGGCATGAACTGAAAATTTTATCTAAGAAAAAACTTTTTTGGCTAGCCTTGCGTTGGCTAGGTGAGGCTAAGCCTTGTTGATGGCCAAGTGAGCTCACCCAGCCATCGGTGAGGCTCCAGCGAGCTCACTGAAGCTCATCAAATCTCACCCTAGTTGGTCATCGGACACAACAAGGCTCTGATGAGGTTGCCATACCTCTCTTAGCTAATCATTGGCCATCGCCATGGTGGCAACCAACAATGAGGAAGAAGAAGAAAAAAGGAAAGAAAAGGAAAAGAAAAAAGAGAGAATGGTTTGTTTTCATTTGGAATTGCTCCCGGGAAGAAAGAAGCAACTTTTTTATACTTTCTTGATTCTATTACAAATCTATTTTGGGAACAAAAAATTTACCACGTCTACAAAATGCCAATACCATGCAGCGGCCTCAAAGCCAACATGATGCTCCTTGGTCAAATGACCAAGATATTGGCAAATACCACATTTGATTGAGAAAAGAGTTAACTATAATCAATCAATCAAAGGTAATCCTTTTCTTTGGAGTGGCAAGCAATAGAAAGAGAAGGCCCAACTTAGGCATCAAGCTTGCTTAGGGAAGGGTCATCATTCTTGGTTGTCCTATGTTTGTTGTACTTATGTAGGAGGAGCTCATTATTTATTTATTTATTTATTTATTTATTTATTTTATTTTGAGGAACAAAATAATCGAATTAGGCACTGTTTGAAGTGTTAACAAACGGGCTCTAAGTCTTATTAATGGACCTTTTAATGAAGCTTTAGTAGCAAATTTATCAACCTAAAATGTTTTATAACTTGGTTTTGAGGTTCCTAAAGTTGACAATTAGAGGAAAATTATCCAAAAATTCCTAAACTTATGTAAATGTCAATTCAATTTTAAAATTTCCTATTGAGTCAAGTAATCTTATAAATTTTCATGATTTTCTAATCTAGTTCATCCGTTCTAAATTGGTTGGAAATTGCTAACATGGTAGTCCAATCATCTTTGCTTGTCCTATGAGTCATGGCTAGCGATCTAACATGGACCGACTCTACTTATCTGTTTTTTTTTTTTTTTTTTCCTCTTACTATTATCTTCAACCTCAAGATAAACATTGAAATCCTGATCTAAGTTCAGGTATTTTCTTAATTTAATTTTTTTTTAATAATTTTTCTTGCTCCTTGTTTTCTGTTGTTTTTCCTTAAAGATGTGCACATGGCGGCTTTGGATTTAGGCACTACTTCGTGGTTCGACCTCCACTAATAGATTCAGAGAATCAATTTACACCTCCATAGCCTACTACCCGAATTTGAAGATTTGGACACAGTCAGTGAGAACCACAACCATCAACATTCTAGCAGTGACCATGATGATGAGGTTGCACACCAAAACCTAGACTTGGCACGATCGACTAGCCATGGCGCCGACAATATCGCCCTCAGATCCAAGAACAAGCTGAAGCCGTCTATGATGATAAACCAGTAGAGTGCCAATAGCCTCAAGGCCCCCATCCGCGAGGTTGGGAAATGGGTTATATCTTTTTGTGGCACGGTATGGGACGTGTCATAATAATTTGGCCTTATAATCGGGACCCATGTAATTGAAATGATGTGTTGTGGTTATTAAACTGTGCTTGCTGCACTAATGATGGTATATATGTTGAGCTAACGTGCAGACACGTTGAGGTGAGGTGAGTTTTGTATGGTGCGTGTTTAGGACTGCCTTCCAAGTGAATTTGAGTCCTAATCGGGGTTTAGGTGGTTGACTCACTAAGATTTATCTCACCCCATCGTGGTTAAACTTTTTTAGAGCCATAGCGTGGAGATCTGCTGAGTGCGGATTTGGTGGGCGAAGATGCGACACCTTTTGGCTAGCCCTATCACTAGTGAAGTTTAGGTTGACCCTAGTCCTTGAAGGTTTTTGAGAGAGTCGATAGGAAGCGGCCATAGGAAAGCTTGTAAGTATTAAACTTCCTAGGGTTAACTATTGATAAATGAATATGTTAATTTTGGTAATGGTTGTCATGTTTTACCATCCCTGTGTTTGATGGTTGGCTGGGTGTTTATTTAATTTGCTTTTGCATGTGCTTAATTGAAAGATAAAAAGAAAGGGTCGGTGACGCGTCCTGAGATGTTGCAAATTTTTAATCAATTGCCGAGAGATATGTGCATGCCGGGGTTCGGGGCGTGACAAAAGTTGTCACTAATTAGTTTATAGTGGGTCAATTAGAAACCCAAGTAAAGTAAAGAGAAATTTACTTTACTTCTGCAAACTAGAAATTTTGGATACAAGTGCTTGATTACACTAGATTTCTCTAATGGCTCTTTAATACCATTCTTTCGATGAAAACTAATTTAGTGGGCAGCTTGGATTCACTTTATTACTTTCTAACATATGAGGTGAGAATTCAATCCATTAACCATCATCGTAACATCCAATAAAGCAATAAATAAAATGCAAGACTTAACTCAAAGTAACAAAAATATCTACAACATTAGCTTAAAAATCACATTAACAACCCTATATATAATTTATGTTTAATACACAATCACTCAAATTTTTGGGCTTTTGCTTATTTAAATAGACCTAGTCTACATGCAATGCAAATTCTAAATGCAATGACGTACAAAAAGTGTCTATACTGGAATGACAAGTGACAAATAACCTAACGTGCAAAATGTATGTCACACAATTTCTAATTAAATGACATAAATCAAATAACGGGCAAATATTAATGCAAGTATTATAACATGTCGATCAATTTAATTTAAATGATCCTAAACATGCAATTACTAAATAATGTGCAATAGATGGACTAATTCTACGTGACACCTACATGATATTTTTTGTATTTGCTTTTTAACTAAAATTAGGAATAAAAATGCCCAACATTTAAACATGCAATTAAAATTAAGAAAAGGAAGCCTAATTTATTGTAAAACAATGTTTTTGTATTCTTTATTTTTAAAATTTGAAATAAAGAAATTACCTAGTTTAAATATGTAATCTTATCTAAAACATGTAATATTATATGTGACATCCTCAATTTCGATCTCATCATGAATATATGAAATTTGCATTTCGTTGATGCATCTATGGTCCTTTTTATCTGAGTTACTCACAAGTTAATTAATCTATTATGTGAAGTTGTTAAGGGATATAAACACGGCAAGCTTGAAAATTCGATCGGAAATTGACTGCTCGTCCATAATAATCAGCAAGGGTCAATATAACACCGTTATAATCGAATTGTGATTGAATATAGGTTGATTTGACGGAAACACATAATTGAATTGTAAGTGGTTCCCCTGATTACGAAATTCGCATCGAATGACACCAACTCGATTTTCTATCGATTTTATACTTGGTACACGTAATTGAAACCTTACAATTTTTACGACAACCGAGAGTCGCCTACGAGTCAAAGATGTACAAACGTAGATCGAAAATTATTGACCACGGGTCAAATGCACTAAAATCCCTAAAAGCTACCCAATATGTTAGGTTGTACTAAAATCGCGTCCGATCGATTTTAACCATGAAATTGAATTTAGTTTCGGGAATCGAACGTTCAAGCGTGTCACGATTTATTTTAAGACGTTGTCTTATCTTTCAAAGAAATTTCATCGAGCTCGGAATTTTATGGGACAAATTGAAATCAAGGAAATTCGGATGGGCAGCTTTAATAGGATTTTTGGCCACAAAAATGAATTGTTTTGTGAGGAATTGGAGGGAAATTAGCCATTGGAGGAAGCCTTGACCTTATGGATGAAGACTTTGGTGCATAGCACTCAAGTGGTTGATATTTTCCCTTGACTTGCCATTGGCCAAAGCTTTGACTTCCGATTTTCCATCCTTCCCTCTCTCTTCCCTCCCTCCTTCGTGCGTGAACTTCCCTGCCTTAGTCAACTACTCCTTCTTTGTCACGCCCCGAACCTCGGGCATGCACACATCCCTCGATGGTCGACTAAATTGCAACATTCCTAGGACGTGTCATCGATCCATTCATTTTATGCACATGCGGAACAAACTAATAAACCCTATACAAAAATCAAACACATGGGATAGGAAAGTAGGACAACCAATTAACAAAAACCATGCTTTATAAACACACCGGGTTTTTATACAGAAGTCTAAAACCAAAAGAGGTTACTAGGCTAACCCTACCCCAAACCCTACCTACTTGGGATGCGCGTCTACACGACACTGCCAAGGATGTTGATGTCTAATGGGTTAGCTACCTCTGTCGTGGGTTCTTCAACCTTAGGTCCTTGGTTCGCCTCGATATTAGCCAAAATATTGGCATCCACGACGGGGTCGAGTACCTCCACATACTCATCATTGACGGCAAGTCCCATCGAAATCGTCCAATGGGCCCTCATGAATCCCTTTAGGCTCGTGGTGGAACCACGCCTTGAATCGATGAGTTATCGATTGAGGTAGGCCCTCATCGACCTGGATGGTGGTCACCACAAGCTCACGAATCTAGTTGGTCTCGTGGATAAGGAGAATGGTACGTTCAATCTCTGCCTCTCACGGCCACCCAAAACGAACAGGTCGCACCTCCATCTAAGGACTTGTAAAACCACGACAAGGTGAGACAATGTCTAAGTGAGTCTACACCCTAAACCCCGATTAGGACGATAATTCACCTAAAGACAACATAAACACACATCATATAAGACTTACGTCGCTTCAATATCTCCGTGCACATTAATACAGCTCATGACCTAGACTTAGAACTAGGGGACAGAGTCAGTTTCTTGCAAGTATGCTTTCCCACTGTGTGCAAACCTCTCCCGTTCAAGTTCTTCAAAGACAACCTTTTAGCAAGAAACCACTTTGACATTTAGTTCAGAGCCTAAAGACACTCAGAGATACCAGGATTTTAACATTTTAACTATCCGAGTTGCATTTCTCAGAGGATCTTACCAGGCTGGAGAAGAAAAAGGAGTTTAGAAAGCCATTGAGAGTTTCACAAAAATACTCACTTTACTTCAAGGGACTCTACTCAACACATTACACCATCATTGCCTTTTATAAACACTAAGAGGTCACACACAAACAAGGACCATGCTCACGGGTCTTGAAACAAACAAAGGCTCCAAAACATCCGATGAGAATTATTCTTGGTGGTATGAACATTGATAGTGAGCAGTGATTTCCCTAGCCTACTACTAATAATGCTAATGCTACAGTGATATGATACATCATATAGAGAATGAAATTGGAATTTTACTTGAAAATGATGATATTGAATCTTTATAATCTGCGGAAGAAGAATTGTCTGAACAAACTCTTTGTGTCATTCATTGTTATCAAACTACTAGTGAAACTAAATCAGAGTCAGATTCTGAAGATATTTTTCACATATCTCTCACTTTTTTGGAGCAAGATCCTGATATAATTTCAAGCCAAATTCATTGTCCTAACTTTCCTATGAAAATCTTTACTTCAAAGTTTGCCAAACCTATCACTGTCATTGCTCTCGTAGATACTAGTGCAAGTTCTTCAATCTTAGACACTAAAGTTCTTCCCGAAGAATATTGGATTTCCTGCGTTCAATATTTCAATTCAGCCTTAGGAGATACTTTTTCTATGAATGTAAGAACCACCCTTAACTATTCAAGTTTTTCCTTAGTGTTCCATTACCTGAATTTTTTTGGATCCAATCTCCTCAACATAGATTTGATAATTGGTTGGGATATCATGACTCAAATTTCTCAGCTTCGTATCATTCTTGGAAAATGTCTTAAGTATAAGGACCAGTTCTCTGAATTTGTCAATATCCAAAGACTTTTTTCCATCCAAATGAATCTATTAGATCCAATCATGTAGAAATTGTTGGAATCATGTTCGGAAACCCATTCCAAATCCTTTTATAGAAAAATCCAGAATTCTTTGTTTGCGTTCCCTTAAAAAAGAATGAAGATATCAATTCAACCAAGGTGAGTCATATGGAAATGAAGTGAGAATACCTAGCTGTGGCTCAGAAGAAATGCTCGGAACTACTACAACAAGGCCTTAATGAAATCTCAAATTCTCAATAGGCCTATGAAGCATTTTATGTCAATAAAGGTATTGAGCAAAATAGATGAAAAATGCGATTGGTAATAAACTATCAGTCTCTTAACATTTTCCTCTAAGATGACAAATTTCATCTATTTTCCAGAAATTCCCTCTTTATCGGATTATCAAAAGCCCATATATATTCCAAGTTTGACCTTAAAGTCAGATTTTGGCAATTGAGAATCCATCTTGAAGATAAACCCAAAACAGGGTTCTGTATCCCAAACCAACATTTCTAATGAAAGGTTTTTTCTTTTGGCCTAAAAGTAGTACCATCCCTTTTCTAAAAGGCCATGTGTCGAATTTTCCAACTAATATTGTCAAGTGCAACGATATACATTGATGACATTCTACTTTACAACTCTGATGAGGAATCCCACTGCCAACTTCTTGGGTAGTTTGTAGATATTGTAAAGCAATATGTGATCATGCTTTCTCAAAGAAAGATGAATATCGCCTAGACAAAAATTGAATTTCTTTAAATGCACCTTAATAAAGGTACATACTACCTAGGGCCACATATTGCTCAAGAATTGTTAAAGTTCCCTAAGGAGAATTTCACGACAAAATAAATTTAGCAATTTCTTGTGATAATTAATTATATCATAGATTTTGTTCCAAACATTGCAAAACTATTGATTCCACTGTAATCAATGCTGAAGAAGAATCCTCCACATTGGGGAAAATCTTAGACTAAAGCAATCACTAAACTTAAAGAGATCATGCAGACTCTTCCCCCATTGTAAATCTCATCAACAGGAAAGAGTATTCTCCATACTAACTTTAATGATGAATACTGGGTAGCCATCCTATTTGAAAAAATCGATGGTAAAAGACACATGTGTGCCTACAAAAGTGGAAAATTTTCCCAAGCTGAAATGCATTATCACTTCACTTTCAAAGAAATCTTGACGGTGAAAAATGGAATAAAAAAGTTCAAATTCCATCTCATAGGCCATCACTTTCTGATAGAATTAGACATGGCTTCTTTTCTCACGATGACCAAGTTCAAACAGAAGTAGGTTCCAAATTCTAAACTACTTCGATGGGTCAAATGGTTTTCAAAATACTATTTTGAAACCAAACACATTGCCTGGAAGAAGAATATACTTGCTGACTTTTTGTCAATGCCAAAGGCACTAGCAGAAATCAACATGTACATTATGAAGCTTGCCTTCCATACTATCCATCATAATGAAAAGTATAAAATTGAGAAAATGCGAGATTAGCCAAGTTGGCAATACCCCTAGGAGATTGTTGAACAAGTCCAGAATGACAACCTTACTGAAAATCTAGAAAACCTCATGTGGTAATGCCACACATATCTACTTAAACTCAATGAAGGTTCAATTCTTTATTCTTTTGTATTAAATTCAGACTATCCGTTCATTCATCCTTTAATCTAGAAGAAAGAAAATTTTCCTAATCAACTCCGATGGTTATTATGGTACTTAATCAATAAGTACTTAATATGAAATTCTAACCAGAAGATTCATTGCCAACTTTACCAGAATATTTGGAATCAGTTGAAACATCGAAAAGGAGAGTGACAAAAACCTCTTAGCCTTTCTCAACTGGTTTTATCCTCCTACTCATTAGAGGCAGCTTTTACAGCAAGAACTGAGAACCATCCAACCTAACCCTAAGGTCCACACTATTCTATTCTTCTGACGTCCATGGGCTTTTGTAAAGAATAATGGCAGCATTATCAATACTCCATAGATTATAGTAACTACATCCTATAAACCTTAATCGCACCTCATAGAAGCTTGGATTTACAAATCTTTTCTAGGACCTATTGGTTGCTGTGAACACCAGTACCGGGAACTCCAAAGAGTTTTGTGCCAGAAAAATAAAACTATTCTTGAAGATGTATGGAACTATAATGTACCAACTGCATAGGATCATTATAGCTTGACACCAAAAGCCAAGGAAGCACTTGAGGAATTTAGACAAGTTGCATCATTACAAGAGCAAGAAATGATAGACACATATAACCATGCATAGTCCTCTCAAGACCCCTATGCTCAATGGGGAGGTCCTCTTTCCCAAGACCCATATGATCAAGGACAATTGTCCTTATCTCTAGGCATGGACACATCTTACTATGCTCAACCATCAAATTGGCCTCAGCCAAGCATGCCCGCCAACACTATAGGCTCCTTTCAAAATCGGGAGGAAGTATCTTCATCAAACCAAATTCTCTTACCATATTCACTCACATGACTTGACTAGAAATACAAAAAAAATCTCCCAGTAATGCATAGTTCTTATAACTCATATTATGACTATAATGCTTGTGATGAACAAGACATACAGTAAATGTACTCAATAATTGGAACACTCCATATAACTCATCAACTAATCACAGGAATCTCGATTATAAGATCAAGTCATTATGACACATCACATTTTGTGCCACACAATTTTGTCCTATAATCAGGTGTGGCTATCTCAATCACTCAAGCATGTCCCAATTAATTATGACCCAACGGCCATGGCCAACTCAATAGTCGGTGGTCATCCAATATAACCGGGCGTCTTACTACTTCGTCGGGCATGATAATGTCTACATCTAAATGGCATTCCCGAAGGAACATCGGCCTAGCCTCCACCGCGGCCGGCATCCATTGATATGTGGCATCTAAACTTAATCAGGCATCACCCTTGACTTTTGTTGAATGAGGGGTTCCAATAGTGATCACACGTACATCCTATCTTGACCAACGACATCATGTTTTGCACTAAAATGCCTCAATTTTAAATAATGTATTTGGCATATTTTCTTCATATTAAAAACACCCGGTAAAATAATTGTTGTGGTCACACATTCAAATCGATCAACAAAACATGATACTCTCCCATTTGAAACTTCCACAATTTTATATAGTACTTAAAACATTTTTGGCATCAAAACTTGACACTGGGTATTTTTCTAATTAAATACCAAAAAATTATATTTTTTAAATAATAATTCAAAATCATGACCAAGCACTCAATTGCATAAATTAACAATCAATTGCACAAACTAATACAACCATGATGATTAGCATAAAATTCTAACTACTGGCTATCCTAGTATAATTTACGCTAATTAATATTTAATTAATTAAATTACAAATTAATTAAATAAATTGCAAAATATTAAATTAAACCACTTAATTAAATTAAATAACCTAATCTAACCAACTTAGTTGAACTAATTAAATTAATCTACCAAGCTAACTAATTTAATCTAATTAAACTAATTACATAACCTAACTAATTCATAACTAAATCAATCTAACCAACCTAGTTGAACTAACTAACTAACCAACTAAATAATTACTCTAACTAAATCAACCTTAATCCTAGTTAAGACTAACTAATCCACTAATCCTCAATTAAGCCTAACTAACCCCCTTTTAGTGCAATTAACCCATTAATTAGAGCTTAGGGTGTTAACTCATCGGTTAAGTGAGCTAACAGGTTCACGACGATGGCAATGTGACGGCAACCAAGACTCGAGCCTATGGCGACTCTAAAGGAGACCCGGAAAAGGGCTAAAAAAGGCCTTACAGCCCACGACCAAGGGCTATTTTGGCTTTGCAAAAGGTTGGATTGAGCTTGGTTTAGAGGGCCGGATTGGCGCGGATAGCAGCGGATGGGTGCGGGGATGGCTTTAGTCACAGGCCACGGCTAGAACGGTCGGGCGAACTAGTAATCATGCGGTGAGGTGAAGTAGCAAAGGAGCGGTTCTAGCGGTGAGGAGGTGCATTGGGGTTGGCGAAGGGAGTGAGGTGGTAAGTTGGTGGGATGATGATGATGGGGGATCGAGTGGCAATGGATGATGATGGGGGCAGCAATTAAAATGATGGAGGACAACACCAGAAGAAGGCAAGGAAGGTCAGCGGTAGAGAGGAAATGGAGGGAAGCTAGATACGTGCATGAATGTGGAATGGGAAGAAGAAGTAGTTGTGTTGTTCGGCTAAGGCAAATGACACAAGAGGGGAGGGAACAAGGGAAACCTAAGTCAAAAATTTGGTCAATAGGTTGCAAGACAAATATCTAGCCACTTGAGTGGCTTGGCTTCTAAAGTCTTATGCCCTTGCTATCAAAGCTTCTTCCATAAGCTAATTTCTTCACATTATCCTCACAAACCAACCCAAATTGAAGGTCAAAACACCCATTTGCAGCAGCCCTACGAATTTCCCTTAATTTCCTCTAAATTCTCCATAAAATGCTTCAATTTGATGACTAAAAATCACACCTACTCAGCCCATACGAATTCCATGCATTTTCCTTCACCAATCAATCCATTTTGAAGGCCAAAAGGTTTTTCAATTTTGCCCATCTAAATTTCTTAAATTTTTTTGCCAAATTTTGATTTTTCCACCAAAATTCCGGGCTCATAGAAAATTCTTCAAAGGATGAGACGATATCCTAAAAAGTAAATTGTGACACGCTCGAACTTTTGATTCCCAAAATGGAGTTCAATTTCGTGGTTAATTTCGATCGAATGCGATTTTGACATGACCTAACCTACTAGGTAGCTTTTAGAGATTTTATTGTATTTAACCGGTGGTTGATAATTCTCAATCCACATTTATGCATCTTCGACTCATTGAGCGACTCTCGATTATCGTAAAAATCTCAAGGTTTCAATTATAGGTACATATATAGAATTGACAGAAAAATGACTTTAGTGCCATTCGATGCGAATTTTGCAATTAGGTGGAATCACCCACAATTTAATTATGCCAGCCCATCAGATCAACCTATTTCTGATCACTAATCGATTATAACGGTGTTGTATTAACTCTTACCAATTAGCACGGTCGAGTAGTTGATTTATGATCGAATTCTCGAACATATCGTGTTTACATCCCTTAACGGCTTCACCTAATAAATTAGTTATCTCTTGAGTGATTAGCTTAAAGAAAAAGGACCATAAGTGCGTCAATGAAAAGCCCATTTCACAAAATTGTGATAGGGTCGAAAATTTAGGATGTCACATTCTCCATCTTCATCTTCAACATTCCTTCCTCTTCTTCATGTCACAGCCACTACCCAACCCACCTTGCCGCCGAGCTACCACCACCACAAACACCATTGCACATCCATCTTCAAGTGACTAGCCTAGCTCGTTGTCCCATGTCTATCATAGCCACCTCATCTAGCCCTAACGTCGCAAGCATCTGCCTCATCCCACGGCCCCATCCTGAGTTGCCATCTGCCTCAGTTCGTTCGCCTGCCCAGCTCAGCCCAACCACAACCCAGGCTGCATATTCACCTAGCTCAGCCGTCCGCCACCTTCCAACCAGCCCTATCACAAATGAGATCAGCTCATACTAGCGACCATGGAACCACCCCTTCAGCCGTGAGCCTCCTTACTATTTTCAACCTCGGTCGGTCCTCCATTGGAGACACGATTGCCTTGAGTCTTGGTCACTATCGCACCACTATCACTGTGAACCCACCACCGTTGGATTCCGGTGAGTTAACGTCCTAATCTCGGATTAGGATGTTAATTGCACTTAGTAGGTTAGTTAGTGTTAATCCTAGTTAGTGTAACTAGTTAGTTAGGTTAGTTTGGTTAGGGGTTAGTTTAGTTAGCCTACCCTAGGTTGGTTAATTAACTTGGGTTAGTTTAGTTAACCGTGGTTAATTAACTATGATTAGTTAACCATGGTTAGTTTAATTAACTATGGTTATTTTAATTAAATTAGATTAATTTAATTAATTACAATTGATTTAATTAATTATAATTAGCGTAAATTGTGCCAGGATAGTCGGTTAATGAAATTTTACACTAATCATCGTGGATGAATTCATATGTGAAATTGATTACTTATTTGTGCAATTGAGTGTTTGGTGGTGATTATTAATTATTATTGCAAAAAAAAATCAAATTTTATGGTATTTAAATAGAAAAATACCGGGTGTCATAAAATCATGGAATTTTGAAATGGGAGTGTACCATGTTTATTGGTTCGATCTAAATGTGTGACCACACACAATTATTTTACTAGGAATTTTTAATATGAAGAATTGGCTAAATCTATTATTTGAAATTGAGATATTTAAGTGTAAAGCATAGTATTATTGACCAAGTATAGATGTGTGTGTGATCATTACCGGAACTCGTCACCCAATGGAAGTTGGGGAGGCAATGCCTAATTAAGTTCGGATACCTCATGTTAACGGATGCCGGTCGTAATGGAGGTTGGGCCGATGCTCCTTTATGGAATGCCGTCTAGATGTAGACATTACCGTGCCTGATGAAGCAGGACGATGGCCGGTTATCGGATGACCGCTAACTATTGAGTTGGTCGTGGCTGATGGGTCGTAATAACTAGGACATGCCTGAATGGTTGTGATAATTGTGCCTGATTATAAAGCAAAATTGTGTGGCATGGAATGTGACATATCATAACGGTTTTATCTTATAATCGGGACCCATGTGATTGGTTGTGATTGAAATGAGGTGTTCTAATTATTAAGTTACACCTGTTGTGTTTATAAATGCATATGTGATAAGCTAATGTGCAGGGATATGCTAAGGCAAGATAAGTTGTTTTGTGACATCCTTTTAAGGCTGCCTCTAGGTGAATTTGCTTCCTAATCGAGGTTTAGGGTTTTGACTCATTGAGATTTTATCTCACCCCGTCGTGGTTAAATATTTTTAGATCCCTAGTATGGCGTACCGTCACGTCCGTTTTGGGTGTCCATGGAAGATGGAGTCCAAGTCTACCTTTTCCCCTATTCTTGAGATCACTATTTGGGTCAATGAGGGCCTATCTCACTTGGTACCTCATTGCTTCAAAACATGATTCATTAATGAGCCTAACGCGGTTCGGGAGGATCCTTTGCAGGGTTTGGACGGACCTACCGTTGAAACCGAGGATGGGGAGCTACCTCACCCCCATGGATATCGATATATCGGATGGTGTCACAAAGAACTTGGAGCCCGAGGCGGAAGGGTTTGGAGCGTAGATGGCCCAATAGTTTTCTTTTGAGTCAAACTTATGTATATAGACTTGTAGGGCTAACCTCATATGTATATAAAGGGTGGTTTGTCTTTTTACTATCCCTGTGTTTGATGGTTGTCCACGTATATGTTTATTTCGCTTCCACATGTGTTTAATGGAAAGATAAAAAGAAAGGGTCAGCGGCGCGTCCTAGGATGTCACATTTTAGTTGACTGGCGAGAGATGTGCGTGTGCCGAGGTTCGGGGCATGACATTATCAATAACAATCAAATCAAATGATATCTATTTTTTGGGATTACTTTCATGTTGGTGTCAACAGTGGTAGGTATTGGCTCAAGTGACTTTGACGGTATTCATTGCACAATATCTTAAGCACACAATCCATGCACAATTTATTTGGGTTTAAGCATGTAGACAACAAAACACACCACTCATTCGAAGGGACTAGTTCTATCATGCATCCAAGAGCTCAACTTCTACTAACACAAGCATAAGCATCGTGCATTGAAGATTTGAAGCCAACCCACACTAGTGGAACCGACCATGCATCCAAAGACTCAACACCATCCAACACTTATGGAACCGATCATCTAGTCAACAACTCGTCATCATCTAATACTAGTGATCCTAAAGTCAATGACTTGACTTTACTAACACTAACCAAACTTGCGACCATCGAGACCCACAACTATACCAAGACCCATTACAAACCGAACCATACCAAGACTCGAATAGAAATTTGTGAATTTTGTGAATTTCCAAAAATGGACAAAACAAAATAGGTTTGAGAAATTTTTGAAATTAGTATCATTACCTTATCAAATGGGCTATAAAAAATTATAAAAATTTAATGTGTTATAGAGAAGATCTTGAATGATATTTTTCATAAGGAAGCAAAGTCTAAATCGTTACATGGAAAGAGCAGTAAATCATTGAAAACAATCCAAAAATTCGTCTGTCAAACAAATTCCACGACTATAGAGGAAAACTAATTTCGAAATCCAAATCTTCACAAAATGCCTTGAAATTTTTGTATATTGTAAACATAGATGTGCTCTACAATTTTTATGAAGGATGCATGTTCAAATTCAAAGGTTAAAATTTTATAAAAATTTGAGAAGATAATCGGGTCACTGTATCTACCACATTAGACAAATTCAACATGTTAAATGACTAGGCTTTTGTACCACTCATTTCATCTAAAAAAAATCTGAGATTAAAGTATGTCGTAGATCAAGATGTTTTGAACAATTTTTATGCATGAAGTTTCACTAAATTCGAACTAGAAAAAGTTCTATAAAATCGGAGAACAACAAAGGTCCAATGATTTTTAGAAATAGGAAATCAATCAACACTTAAGAAAATCACTCAAGCTTAAATCCCATGAATTTTAGTTCAAGAACACACCAAAATCAGAAGCTATTTTCACATGCAACATCACATAAGCTCCAAAATCCAACATGTGAAGGCTCTAGCTCCTCAACGCATGATTCCATATCCTATTACTAGCCATCACTCGCATCTATCACTCAATCTCCAATCCAAAACAAGACATGCAACTCAAGAAAACCGAATGACAACAAGCAATAACTCAAAACAGGGCATTACAGCACATCAAAGACAAACTCCTTAATCCGTACGATATGCAAATCAACATAGTATAGAGAATCGGAATTTCACTTGCCTCAACGAGCTATCCGAACCTAGTTTTGTTGCAAAACCGAGCTTTCGATCCTTTGCCTTTGCTAGACGCAACTCCACAAGGTGTAACCCATTGATCTTGTGAGCAAAATCCAAAAAAAAAAAAATGAAACAACAAGGGGTCGGGAGAGGGAGAGAGTGATAGGCAAGAGGGCAAGTTTGAGCTGAGAGAGAGACTAGCGAGAGAGAAATAAACCTAAGCGGGAGAGAGCGAGAGAAATGAGAGGAGAGAAGGAATAAAAAAAGTGACTTATAATCTCCTTTAAGTCTTCTTGCATTTAACCATATTGGCCGCATGGGTCATCTAGCCAAGTGTCACAACTGAAATGCCAAGTGGCAAGGAAGAGAGAGGAGAGTAGTCAGGCAGCCAATTAAGGGAAAACGGCACTAGTTGTGTCTAATTTGACACATTCAGTAGGCACTAAGGACCGAGAACTATCATCTTTCCAATTAGCACAAAATTTTCTTGGCTAATATACAGGCTACGTACCATTGTTCCAGAAACTTATAATTGACACATCCCTAAATTAGTACCCATTAAAATAACCTAATTATTGTTACTCAGCTCACTAACTAGGTAGGTCAAAAATCTAGATGTTACATAGGATATTATTTTGGGCCGAGCCACTAGCTAATAATAGGTGAAGACTAGAGGTGTTAAAATGGGTCTTAGACCCATATATGACCCATTTAAATCATAAATGGGTCATATATGGGTCACTTGCTTTTAGATAATAGTAATTAAATGGGTTTCATAACTAAAGGCTTAAGATATAGGTCTTAAATGGGTCTTAAATGGGTTGGATTAAGAACTCATTTTTAACTAAAACCTTATAATTTCTTTCTTTTCTCTTTAACTTTCCAAAAAATAATTTTTTTATAAAAATCGAAATTATAATTTTTTTTATTTTTTTTTTCTTTCTTCTTTTTTTTTTTTTCTTTCTCCTTCCTCTTTTCGATTGCCGGCATGGCGATGGTCGACGACCGGCCAGGTGAGCCTCGAGCTCGCCGAATGTCGGCGAGAGCTCACCAAGTCCGGCGAGACTCGAGCTCGCCGCCGATCCGGGCGAGCCTCGAGCCTCGCCGGATCCGGTGAGCCTCGAGCCTAGTCAAATCGGTGGCGAGCTCGAGGCTCGCTTGTGGCGATCACCGACCGTCGTCATGGTGGCGAGGCCGGCCAAAGAAGAAGAAGAAAAAAGAAAAAAAAAAGAGAAAAAGAAAAAGAAAATTGAAAATTATATCTAAAAAATATAAAATAATTTTTAAAAAATAAAAATAATTAAAGTTCAATTTTTTAAAATAATTATTTTAAAAATTATAAAAATCATCCATTAAATTCATGTTGTATAAAAGTATTTTAGCAATAATATGTGTGGATATTTTATAAAAAATAATATATATAATAAGCTTTATTAAATTTAGTTAAACGGGTTGGGTATGCGTTGGGTATGGGTCGGGTCGGGTATGGGTCTAAAATTTTGTACTGTAATAAATGAGTCATAAACGGGTTAAATGGGTCGATTTGGGTCGGATCATTTATGACCCGACCCAAACTCGACCCGACCCACCCGTTTAACAAGTCTAGTGAAGACCTTGCTAAGGAGGATCACCAAGCGTTGTGTGGTGACCGTGGTTTGATATTGAGCAAAGGATTGGCTAATGGATGGACCATTAATATGTGGTTTCATATGAGATAAATCAATGGAATAGACCATTGATGTGTGATATGAGATTAACCAATGAAATTGACTATTAGCATGTGAATTGATGAGATTGATCAATGGATTAGACCGTTGATATTTGTTATGATATTATATATGGTTATGTCAAAACAATATAACCTATTTTTATTCAAGATGTGTATTATATTCTAGATGTAGGTTAACTGAGTTGTGATTTGGTTTTGTAAAGTGCATAATTGATACTCAATTTACTTAGAATGGATACGCACTATTCATTGAGCCGTAGTTGCTCACCCATCTATTTTTTTTTTCCTTTTTTTTTTCATGTTCTTAAGCTAGTAACAAATAGTAGGAGAGCAATATCGATGAGGGAACTTTTGGGGAGTTGGATTTTGATAGTTTGAGACTGCGTTCTTCGGGTAGAATGATGGCGATGTCATTCCCCATTCTTGATGGTTTTGGGCTGTGATAGTAGGTGTCTTTTGTAGTATAATCGACCACATGATGTACGTAAATAAGTTTTTAATGAAATGGATGTATGGTTTCCCTTCCCTTCTACTTAGTAACATCAAGTGCTCATTTATGCATAATTCATGTTGTAAATGCTTAAAATGGTTAATATCTTCCACTTGCATGATAATATAAACGAGAGTAAAATAATCCTTTGAAAGTGGCGTACTGTGGTGTCACAACAGTGGCAGTGGCTCGCGGTGGGGACGTGACGGGCAGCTCGAGTGGTGCGGTAGGGAGTTCGTTGTTGAGGCTCGGTTTGAGTAGAAAGCAGCTGGCGTCAGGCCAACGATAGGGCAGCAATATCTCAATCGAGAGCGGCAGCGACTCATGGTGGCTTGCAATTCTCGATGGGTGGCCAACCGTATGGTGACGTCGATGGGGGCTCAGCTGAAGGAGGCTCACGGGCTACCTCGCGACTTGATGAATAGCTGGGAAAACCTACAAGAAACATGGAACAACTAGCCATTCTTCATAGAAATTGCTGGTCTTTTTCCTCTCGTGTTTTTTTTTTTTCCGAGCGAGAGTCGTGCGTACGAGGATGCTTGCATTTGATGCTTTTCTCTAAGCGTTTCCTGTGTCTTTACTCGCAACGTCTCTCTTCTCTTCAAGCACCACAACGCTTGCTGGATCGCTCTTTTAAATCTGCTGCTGTCTCTTCTCAATTGGACAAAGCGTGTTGTCCACATGGTGCATGGCGGTGCAAGAGATCAGCAACAGTTCGTTGTTGGCTCTCGCGGTTGGCTGCTTCGTCATCTAACAGAATTGCAGAGCAGCTGAGAGTCAACGGTAGAACAACGACAAGCGGCAGCAGTAAGGCAACGACGAGCAACAATAGGTGGGTGTCGGTGAAGCTCGGCTGGCGGAGAAAGGAGGTGCGGCCACTGGGGAGGACTTGACGGCAACCCCTTTTTCTCTCTTTGAAGCCTATTTCTCTATGTGCTCTGAATAATGAATTGCCCACCTACAATTTTTGAGGCATAACATCCTATTTATAGTGTTAACTTAGGTTTATTTCGCTATTGCAGGCTTAACCCAAACCTCTCCAATGTGATGAGCTCTAATAATCTAAGGTTAAATCACAATTAAAACTTAATGGGCTCAGTTAAGCTCACAATTATTAAATCAAACAGGCTAAGATTGGATTAAATTAAGCTCATTTTGGCCCGTCTCCCACATGAATTTCAGCCACTACCTCCTAGTTCTAGTCAAAGTTTGCCCCCTTCTATGGGTGCAGTTCACTCCATTTTTAAGCTCAAAATCGTCCACGGCCACTTCAATGCTAATGCAATTAATGAAAATATACACTAAATAATAAATGCTCCTAGAACTATATGAAAGTGCTAGTATGAACACCTAGAGGGGGGGTGAATGGGTGTTCAAAAACAGATTCTGCAAAATACAGTGAAAACCTTTACTTTTAACCTGAGTCTGAATAACAACAGACTTTTGAAACTGAGTTTGAAGAGCAGTAGATTTTGAGCGAAATTAGACTCTAGTAGTTAAATAGAATTACGAACAAAATAAAGAGATTCAGGGAAGAAAATAAGAACACATAGTTTATAGTGGTTCAGCTTAATCCAAGTCTACGTCTACTCTCCCACGCTAACAGCCTTCTTGGCTGGATTCCACTATGCAATTAACAAGAGATTACAACTTTGAGTGCAAACACTTAGTAGTAGATCACACTATCTCACTAAGTCACTCTTTTGGTATTTCTCTCGCGATTACAAACATTTAAGCTCACTAAAGACAAGTGTATGAACAAAGATTGCTCAGATTTTGGAATTATAAATTCTATGCTCTGTCTCTTATTTGCTCATCGGTCTTTCATCTCCTTAAATACTCCTCCACTTCAAAACTAGCCATTGGACAATATCTTGAGGATTGTCTTCCAATCTACCCATTAGATAGATCTGTATCTAGAAGATTTGGTAGTCGTTCAGTGACAAAAGTAGAATCCAAAATTGATTTCGATCACCCATACAAACAGAATCTTGGTTTCCATAAGTAGAGCTTCTTCATATAGAAAGTTCTTGTCTTTAATATCCAATTGTCAATCAAATCAATCTTGATGTAGAATCCAAACCAGATCACTAGCCGTTGTATGAATGGGGCTTGTGTTACGTTCTATCGAATCTAGATGTAAAGTCTAAGTCCAATAGACTTTACAATCTGAGTCTGATTGCAATAGACTTTACAATCTGGGTCTAAACATATCTGAACATATTCTGCTTCTAAACAGATTTAGCTTTAAGGTCTGAACAAAATCTAAATAAGTTCAGCTTCAACATAGGATCTGTTTTCTGGTTCTTTATTCACGTTTAGTCTGGAATTTGTCGGAGTAAGCAAACTTCGATATAGAACATATTTTGACACTAAAATCTAGCAGTTTTTAGACTTTGACACAAAAGTCTGGAATTCTTCAAAATATACTTTGAACATATGTTACGTTCAGTCTTCGGCCGTCTTCAGACTTTAACAATATCCTTTACATGTTCTATCATTTGCATGATCTATTACTTAACCATTAAACATGTTAGTAGCCTTTGATTTATTTTGTCATCTTTAAAATATTATAAGGGATTTCCTTAACAATCTCACCATTTTTTATGATGACAAAACAATCTCTATAAATGCAGATTTGTAAATACGCTTTTAAAAATATTGATTTAAATCAAAAGATATCAGAAGATAGCAAATAAATTGAGCATAATAATATAAAAAAAATAATTGCAGCTCAATATTATACAATAAATAATATCAACCAATCAACACATATGCATATTCATATCTTCTCCCCCTTTTTCTCATAACCAAAAAGCGATAACAATGGAAATAGTATCATGTAGAGAATATAAAATGATAATATATCTCACATAAAACATGATTTCTAAAAAAATTAGCTTTTACAAAGTAATCAAATATTAAAGATATGCAATATAGCACTTACCAAAAAAATATGCAATATAACTCACTTTGATTATATATATCAGCCAATATCCGATAAAAATCACGGATGCATTATAAAATTCGCTTGACCCGTTTTGTCATAATGAAATGATAATATCAATAAATGATTTGTTAATGACAAAAGGTAGTAAAAGATGCACTAACCGGATTTTGTAGATCTTAACAAATTCTGACACATTTACCTTCTCCTTCCTTCCATAATAAGATTACGATCATTCCAAAAGATTTTTCTATAAATAATCAACACTCCCTCTCAATTTATTGCTTTTTTGAGATGATCACGATTCTTTTCCTTTCTCTTGGATTCGCTTTCTCCCCCTGTCATCATGACAATATTTGCAAATAGAAACAATTGTTGCTTGTGCACGTTGAACATAATATTTTTCCATTATTCCCAGCATCCGCAATGATCACTTGCATTTTGAAATTCGAGGCAAAAATTTATTTTCTTTAATCATGCTCTTCTCGAATTCAACCTGCATAAACTTAACGAACTATTTGCACGAATAAGCTGTAATAATTTTCACATAATATATAATGCCCTTTCTTCAAATAAATAATTTGAATAGCATATATAAAATTATCAATTATTAAAATTCAGAACTACTCAACCTTCCATACGACACATAAGAGATTTCCTCAACAATTTGCAAAAACTTTGCACAAGGAAGGGAATTTTTGAGCCTCCAGAAGATAGTATAGAATCTCCATGATTTTCTAATCGAGCTTTCCAAAATTCATATAGAAGATTCTATTGCCACCTGCAAAATCTTGTATAATAGATAATAATCTTTGCAAAAATGTCACGTAATACCTTCCTCCGATTTGCTGATCAAACTTGCTAGATATAATATATCTTCTAAGAATATACCAAAAATATCCATAAATATGCAATAATATCTTTCGAGATCAAAGGATTTCCTTGAGCATATATCTCAGATATATATTATTGAATCATTTCGCAAAAAAGAAAGATGATATTACTATCACGTGCCAAATCAAGTAAAAATATTGCAATGCCTTATATTTATGATAAAAGATATTTGCAATATAATAAAAAATCATCCAAAATTATGATAAGTGCACATAGAAATTTGTGAGGCGGGATGATAAAAAAAATTTCTCTTACCCATGGTATATGTTTGAAATATACCAAAAAAAAAAAATCAATACAAATCTTGTAGGAGATATTTTTCTAATTGCATCAAAATTTACGTAGATTTGCAATCATTCTTCCCTTATAAAATTTCCTGCAATCAACTCATTTCCTTTTTGGTATCCATCAATTTAGATCTTTTCATGACGTTAGAGCAAAATATAAAATCTCCATAATCAAATGTTCTTTCTTAATTCATCATAACAAAGAATTCAAAGAAAGAATATTATGCACGATGATATTTTGAAAAATAAATTCTCACTTAGTCATGGTACGATAAAAACAGAGAGAATAAAATCCTTAAGTATCTAAGAATATCTTGCATAATAAATTAATATCACGTAAAACAGATTTTTATTTGGCAAAATATGATAAAATCTAAGAGTATAAAATCAAACCAAATAAATTCATTTGTCTTTAAGCAAAATATAAAAAATAATCATACGTGTCAAATCAAATCTCGAATCACAAAAACAAATCACACGATTTTTTCTTCAATAAAACAAATCAATGAATATGATCATTATAAAGTCTGAATCAACTAAGGATATATCGAAATCAAGGATAATGAGAATTATTGCCCAAATAATATAAAAATTCCTTACCAAATTCTCTTTCTTCTTCTTTTTTTATCTCCTGAAAAAAAAAAAAAAAACTCATCTTTTCTTTGGTACCCATTTTTTCTTGGGTCCATGAGAGTTAGTAGAATATGTTGCTTTTATCCAATCTTTCTTAATAGGTCTCCAGACTTTATGACATTTTTTTCTCAAAATATTAAGAGTCTCCACAATTTAAACATTTTACGGCATTTCGATCGACAAGTTTTATAAACACTTTTTGAAAATGATTTTTGTAAAATGTTTTTGGAGGTCTTTGTCTAAGTCTCTCTTTAACTTTAGAAAAATCAATTAGAGAATCACTTTCCTTATTAAAACCAAGTCCCGACTTATTATAGTAAGATACTTGTATGGAAAGGATATGCTCTAATATTTTTGATCCATTTGAAAATCTTGTCGAAATATTTAAAAATTCTTTCTTTAAAGAATCATTTTCTTTGACAAGTAGATCTCGACTTTCTTTGTTTGTAGAAAATCCTTTTGCAAAATTTCATTTTTTTTGTTTGTGGGAGAAAGATCCTGTTGTCTAAGCCAAGAATTCTCCTTTTTAAGTTTGGAGATCCTTTTAAGAGAATATTTGAGATTTGAGCACAGCTCATTTATATACTTAAGAACTTTGATAAGAATTGCTGAATGACTTACCTCGATTTCCTCATCGGATTCTAAGTCTGAGTCTATGTCCAAGTCAGAGTCTGATTCTGAGTCTATGTTTGAGTCAGATTCAGATTCTGAATGTGTCATCAAGCATATATTTTGTGACATCCCGATTTTCCGTTTCTATTTTCAATTAATTGAGACGGGCATTTCGTTGGCACGCATATAGTTCTTTTCCTTGAGTTGGCCACTCATGTGGAAACTAGTCTATCGGGTGAAGCTGTTAAGAGTTTGTAATGCATCAGACTCGAGAATTTGACCAGGAAGCGACCTTTCGACCGAGCTAATCTGCAAGGGTCATTACGGCACAATTAAAATCGATTAGAGATCGGAGATAGGTCGACTCGACAAAGGCATGTGATCAGGTGTGGGTGATTCCACCAAATCGCACAATTCTTGTCGATCGACGCTGGACCGACTTTTCTATCGATTGGGTACCCTGTGTTCGTATTTGAAACCTTGAGATTACCCTGACAACCGTAAGTCGCCAATGTTTCAAAGATGTACATTGTGGCTTGAGATGATCAACCACATGTCAAATGCATGAAAATTTCTAAAGGCTACCCGGTAGGTTTGGCCGGCTAGTATCGTGCCAAAGTGAAATTAACCGTGGAATTGAGATCGAATTCAGATATTTGAAGTCTAGGTGTGTCACAAATTATTTCAAGATCATTGAATCATCTTTGGAAGATTTTTCATGCAAGCCGAGCTTTTCAGCAAAATAATCAAGAAATGGCTAAT
Source organism: Eucalyptus victrix (assembly GCA_016097545.1). Lineage (NCBI taxonomy): Eukaryota > Viridiplantae > Streptophyta > Magnoliopsida > Myrtales > Myrtaceae > Eucalyptus > Eucalyptus victrix. The sequence goes on from CM027837.1 coordinate 35,619,696, forward strand.
TTGGCTCGAGAAATTAGTAAGTCGCTTTTAGTCGCGCTTTTGGGACTTAAGTTGGTTTTATGGACAAGTGAAGATGTGAATTGAAGAGTGGTGACATTGGATTAATTTTATGGACTTCAATTTGATTCAATTGGAAGAGAATTGATGATAATTGAATAAATGGGACGTACAAGAATTGGACCCCGGCGGAAAAATAAAATGGACCCATTGGAAGAGGTTGTGGAGGATTGGGTAAGTGGAGTGTGATGTCACCCATGATATCATGGTGGTGGGCCATTTTTGTGGATTAAAGAAAGAGAAAAAGAAAAGAAAAAGCCCCCCATCTCTCTCTCTCCTTCTTCTCTCTCCTCCCTCTCTTCTTCCTCCCAACCGTGCGAACCCCTCCTCTCCATCTTCTTCTCCTTCTTCGCACGCCCAGCCATGGAAGAAGTTGATTGCAGCAGCCCCTTGCTCGACCAGTTGCTCGTCCGCTCGTCGCCGCCACCCCGCGACGCCCGCACGCCACTCCACCGGTCAGCTCGCCTACCCGTCGCCCTCTCTCCTCCTTCTTCGATGGCTGTTCGACACCCAGTAGATCTGAGAAGGTGTTGAAGCTAGCTGCACACCAGCCGGAGGTCTCGCCGTTCGCCCATCGCCGCCGTCACGCGTTTGCCTCGCGCTCGCCCGCGCCTGGCCGCGCGCCGCTCCGCCCGCTTCGCCAAGCTCGTCGTCCCGAGCTGCTGTTTAGCTCGCGCAAGAGCTACCGGAGCTCGTTCGTCGCCGCCGTGAGCCACTGTGCGCCCTCGCCTTAGCCCGCCGGAGCTTCGCCTTGCCTCCGCCGCCCTTGGCCGCCCGAACCGGCGTCGGATCTGCCCCCTCTCGGCCCCGATCAACAACCCAGAAAATGGGTATGGCAGCCCACGTTTGGCCCGTTTTGGCTGCCTTCATGAGCCCGGATGCTCGGCCTGCTTTGGAGAAAGTCGATCCCCTCGTCGTCCTCGTCGTTTTGGTCCACTTGGTTCGCTAATCCGGTGAGTTTAACTCACTAAACCTCGCTTAGAGGGTTAATTAAGCTTTAGGTGTGCTTAGTTTATGTTAATTGTGATTAGGTGGTTAGTTTAATTTATTTAAGTGTGGATTATATTAATGTGTTTAATTAGCTTAAAGTGTGTTTAATTTAAGGCTAAATGAAGGTTTATATTAATATAAGCCTTGATGTGACATAAAGAAATTTACTTTTGATTTATTTAAATATTTCGAAATTATTTAATAATTTAATAATATATCATTATTTGAAATTATTAAAATATCTTAATTATTTTCGGAATAAATTTAATTATTTATTAAATTCGAAAATTTTTTCGGGACCCTAAATTCTCAGATTTTCGTGCTGATCGCTTTGTGTATTCGGATTTTGAAATTGATGGTCGGATATTATTAAATTGAAAGTGGATTGCGAAAAATATGAATATTATTATTTAATTAATTTTCGAAATAAATTTAATCATTTATTAAAATTCGAAAATTTCGTTGGGACCTTATTTGCTCAGAATTTCGTGCCGATCGCTGTTGTGCATTTAGAATTTGAATTTGATGAATGGATGTGGCGAATTGAGTGTTGATTGTAATAAATATGGATTCCTTATAAAATTCTAAGTGTGGAAATTAATGGGTGATTGGTCGTAATATGCCACCTATTAGAGGTCGCGCTCAGTGGGGCCGTGATATGCCACCTATGAAAGGTCGCGCCTAGTGAGGCCGTGATGAACCACCTATTAGAGGTCGTGCCCAGTGAAGCCGTGATAAACCACCTATTAGAGGTCGTGCCTAGTGAGGCCGTGATGAACCACCTATTAGAGGGCGTGCCCAGTGAGGCCATGATAAACCACCTATTAGAGATTGTGCCCAGTGAGGCCGTGATGAACCACCTACTAGAGGTCGTGCCCAGAGAGGCCGTGAATTGCCACCTGATAAAAGTCGCGCCGAGTGGGGCCATGATGCCACTGATTTTAATTCTACCGAGTGGGGCTGTGATTAAGAGTAATGATTGAATTGCTGAATTGACATGTAATCGGCCGAGTTGATTGATCGCTGAGACGATCCAAGTGGTTGAATTGTTTGATAATGTGATTGTGCCATGGTTGTTTGATTATCATAATTGCACGTGGTTGGTTTATATAAATTGTGCTAACCTGCAGAAAGGAATTGAGGCGAGGTAAGTTCTCTGTGTGATGTGGTTAGGCCATCCTTGGGCGTATTTTCTTTCTAATAGGGGTTTAGGGGGTTGAACTTGCTGAGACGTTGTCTCAGTGGTTATTGAATAACCATTTCAGGTCCCTGGTGGACGGAGCGGCCAGATAGCTTTGGTTGGCCTTGAGGAGTTGCAAAGGTGAAGTCATAAGATTGGAGAACGTGTCCGACTTGTAGGTCGTAGGACAATTCTTTTTTTAGAGTCGGTCTTTTGTAGACTTTTAGCTGTAGACCTATGTTTGTAATTCTGTTGAATTATGAAAGTGTTATGTTGTGGTTTTGCTTCCTGCTTTTCTATCCCAAGTTAAATGTTGTCAGGGGATTTGTTTCGCTTCCGCATGCGTCATAAAATGAATGAGTCGGCGACGTATCCTGGGATGTCGCATATTTGATCGACCGCAGTGGGATGTGCGCGACCTCGGGGTTCGGGGCGTGACATATTTCCTTGCTCGTCATCTTCTTTCATTGTTCTTCTCTGGCCATTCTGCTTGTATTGTTTTCTTTCACTGAATTTCTTTCCTTTTCTACTTAGCTTTTTGAATTTTTTTTTATCATAAAAGTAAGTTCTTCATTATCCATGTCATTTTCTGAGTCTGTATCATCAGAATCAGCATTAAATATTAAAGCGATGGACTTCTTACCTTCCGAATCTTCTTCGTTGATTTGTTCCACTTCGTAAGATTGAAGAGTACCAATCAATTCATCAACAGAGAGTGGCATAATTCTCTGAGTCTCATCGATGGAAGTCTTGACATGGTTCCAATCTTTTGAGAGACCTCGCAAGAGTTTGTTGACCTTCATTGGGAAAGAAATTGGCTGACCTTGATATGCTAAACCATTTACAATTTCTATAAAACGGCTGAACATATCTCCAATCGACTCTCATTGCTTCATCTTGAAGGATTCATATTTGCCGAGCAAGAAGTTTACTTTTGTCTCTTTTACACGATCAGTCCCTTCATATGTAACATGAAGTTTATCCCAAACTTCTTTTGCTATTTCACATGAAGAGATTATTTTATATTCAGCAGGAGACAAAGCGCAATATAAAGAATAAATTGCTTTCGCATCGGAGCTTCTCTTTTGGACATCTCCGTCCAAGACATAGGAGTGGGGGGCTTGCTTTCTTTGTCTTTACCATTCTTATTTGATGTAGACACAACAGTGGGATTGATTCCTTTTTCCACAACATCCCATTGCAAGGGATTTCTAGATCTTAGAAATGTTTTCATTTTGTTTTTCCACACGTTGTATTCATTTCCATCAAAATATGTTGGCTTGGTGTTGCTTTGCCCTTCCATAAGTCCTGGTGCCAAGATACTAGCCATAGAAAATCTTTAGCTCAAAAGTAAAAACACTTTTATAAACCGAGCACTTGGCTCTGATACCAATTAAAAGTGCTAGTATAAACACCTAGAGGGGGTGAATAGGTGTTCAAAAACAAATTCTGCAAAATACAGTGAAAACATTTACTTTTAACCTGAGTTTGAATAATAACAGACTTTTGAAACTGAGTCTGAAAAGCAGCAGATTTTGAGCGAGACTAGACTCTAGCAGTTAAATAGAATTACGAACAAAATAAAGAGATTCAATGAAGAGAATAAGAAGACAGGTTTATAATGGTTTGGCTTAATCCAAGCCTACGTCCACTCTCCCATGCTAACAGCCTTCTTGGTTGGATTCCACTATGCAATCAACAAGAGATTATAACTTTGAGTGCAAACACTTAGTAGTATATCACACTATCTCACTAAGTCACTCTTTTGGTATTTCTCTCACGATCATAAACATTTAAGCTCACCAAAGACAAGTGTATGAACAAAGATCGCTCAGACTTTGGAATTATAAATTATACGCTTCGTCTCTTACTTGCTCAGCGGTCCTTCATCTCTTTAAATACTCCTCCACTTCCAAACTAGCCGTTGGACAGTATCTTGAGGATCGTCTTCCAATCTACCCATTAGACAGATCTGTATCTAGAAGATTTGGTAGCCATTGAGTAACAAAAGTAGAATCCCAAATTGATTCCGATCGCCCATACAAACATAATCTTGGTTTTCATAAGTAGAGCTTCTTCGTATCGAAAGTTTTTGTCTTCAATATCCAATTGTCAATCAATTATAATGAGTTAATCAAATCAATCTTGATGTAGAATCCAAACTAGATCACTAGCCGTTGTATGAATGGGGCTTGTGTTACGTTCTGTCGAATCTGGATGTAAAGTCTGAGTGCAATAAACTTTACAATTTGAGTTTGAGTGCAATAGACTTTACAATCCGGGTCTAAACATATTCTGCTTCTGAACAGATTTAGCTTTAAGATCTAAACACAATCTTAATAAGTTCAGCTTCAACATAGAATTTAACACAATCTTAATAAGTTCAGCTTCAACATAGAATTTGTCTTTTGGTTTTTCATTCGTGTTTAGTCTGGAATTTGTCAGAGTGAGCAAACTTTTGATATAGAACATACTTTAACACTAAAGTCTGGCAGTCTTTAAACTTTGACAAAGAAGTCTAGAATTCTTCAAAATATACTTTGAACATATGTTACATTCAGTCTTCTGGCCGTCTTCAGACTTTGACAATATTTCTATCATCTGCATGATCTATTACTTAACTATTAAACATGTTATTAGCCTTTGATTTATTTTTTCATCTTCAAAACATCATAAGGGATTTCCCTAACACTATATGCTATGTAAATAATTTCTAATATTTTTGTTTACGAGTTAAAAATTAATTCTCAATTTTCTATGCAATAAATAAATGACCAGGTTGCTAATTAGGTTGATCAAGTACGTTCAGGTGATTTCATGAACTTCATCGAGTAACAGAGTTCATCTAATCAGGTTGATGAGCCTATCAACGATTTTATGAGCAATACTATAGGAAAGCAAATAGATTAAAACACATTACAAATGTACCCGCATTAGCTGCTTATATAAATGAGATAAAAAGGAAGAAAAAAATATTGTGGAATAATTTCATAATCACATTACTTTACAAACTACATATATTGATTACGGGATTGACAACATATGGTTTTTAACGTAAATTGATTACAAAGACGTATGCATGCACGCTATTCGAAAGAGAATTACTAATGTGTACCAAAACACCACCTACCGAGGCTTTAAAGTTGCAGCCATCTTATAAAGTTTTAGCATCTCTCTTCCAACCCTGCCAGAGGATGCCACATCATTTAGCTCTGTCATACACTGCATCCGTCTTCCCGAAAATCCTTTGGAAGCAACTAGAAAAACCTTTTTCCGAGGAGGGAGGTTTCAGAGATCTTGAGGCAACGGTCAGGATTTTCAAAGGGGAACTTATCGGTCTTGTGAGCCAAGAGAAGCCACACATGAGTGATAAGCGCACCTCCTCTTCTCAGTCGCTTGGCATGACGATACGCATGACAGTTGAATGCTGCATGACACAGCATCTCCACCCACATGCTGCTGATAATCTCCCACTTGTTGTCCATTGTCCTTAGGTCGGCCACGAGCTTCTGCACCTCCAACAACATGTCCCATGTCTCCTCACTTGATTTGATGTGGTGCGGGACATCTTCATCCAACGACGATAGTGCACTAATTGCATATTCATATTCTCGGTACCTCAAGAAAGGCCTCAGCGTGTAACAAGCTTCCTCCAACGTGATGTTGGCGGTGGGGAGCGACAGCATGTGAGGATGCAGGGCAAGAAGGTACATCATGTACTTCGATAGTAATTTGCTTCCTTCACAAGCATCGGATTTTTCAAATTCCAATGATTGCAAGACTACCGTTGCAATGTGCCAGATAATGATACTCTTGGCGAATTTTGCCTCGATGCTACCCCTCAGTCCTTGTTTTTCTTGGATGTCGTGAATCTCAAGCGTCCATTTGCCTCTTTCCTCGAAGGGCCGGGAATTTCTTTTCTCCTCTAGCTCCTCCATCTTTCGCAGTACCAGCGCCCGGAGCCACAAGGGCATGGACTGGCGGGAGGGTAACCAATGCCAACTGAAGATCTCCCGCTTACCAAACCAATCAAGTACTGCGCGGACGTGCTCCCACTTACCAAACCAATCAAGGACCACGCGGACGAGCTTCGGCCTTTCTTTGTATGGGTGGCATTGTTCTAACAAATTGAGCTGCCCGATCGACCTCGACCATCTTTCCTTCCTCATACACCGATCGGCTATAATTGGAAGGAGCCTTGACAAGAGCGGCATCCCAAGATTCCTACCCATCGCCACCACTGCCCAATCCGAAAATGCCAACCTCGTAATCTGATAAAGCTGGAGACAAGTGAATGCCATCAGTAACGCATAGGTGTAGGTGATGTACATATCGATCAAGAAGGCGTTCTTGAAGATCATAGCGAATCTACACAAGGCAGTCACCAAGCAGAAGAAGCCAACAGAGTAGCCTATGATGCCCCATTTCGTGAACAGAATCGGCGCTTTAGTGTAGAGTGCATCAAACATGAAGTTCAGCTCGATCTCGTTCACGGTGAAAGCGCGGTTGGCAGAGTAAGTTTTGATGGACATCCAATCGCGGGATACAAACACAGGGTGGTACGGCCAGTTCGAGATGTGAGGCTTCAGACAGTCGAACCGAAAGTAGGCCTTCAAGATGTCCTTTGCGGAGTCAAACTTCTTGTCGTCGGGGAAGAGTTCGAGCTGACGACTGCTTTCCCTTACTTCCTCGGTGGCTACTTTGGGAAAGTACTCGGCATTCACAATTGAGTTCTCGTCGTACACGGATTTGAGAGCCCAGACCCACAATGCCGCCTTTATGAATCCGGTAATGAACAAGGGGATGTACAGCCCTGAGACTGGGGACGAGCCGTCCCAACAGCGAATGAGAATACGAACCACGATTACAACTGTAGCCCCGACGTTCAGAATCTGTCTCAATCCCAGCCGGTTATCTTCCACCGCATAGGCCGTTATGCCATCTGGGTACCCAAGTTGCATCAGAAGCAACGGGGCAAAGAGCCCTACCAACTCCACGTCGTAACCCGGATTTTTGGGATCATCGATGTGGACCACAGTAAGCTTGCCCAGCGCAATTTTCGCAACATAAGACAGGAGCAAATAGGCAGCCCAGACGATGGATCTAGCTAAATTCGACTTCATATATTTCCGACGAATGCCTAATATTGTGAGTAAAATCTCGCAAGCAAGGCTTACAGTGACCAAGAAATGAATCCCCCAGTTCTCCCACAGATATTTCAGCAGCGGCCACACCGTCTTGATTATTGAGGAAATCCGACTGATCGAGCTCATGGTGGCTTCGTTCAAGTGTTCTCACTAGACATCAATGCAAATGCTGAGTGAGGAAAATTTTCACATTGCTTCTGAAGAAAAATTACTACGAGCTTGGACAAAACTGGATAAATGCATCCAGTATTGCATAAATCAATTCTCTCAATCTGTTAGAATTTCGAATAACTGAAACTATGAATGTGCACATTGTTTATGATACAAAGAAATCTCTCCCTGTTCATCGCCCTTTTTGTTTCCTACAGTTTTTGACTGCGTGTATATCCTTTTGCGATCCTCGTACTTTTCTTTCTTCCATTTTGTTTTATATTGTTACACCTCCTTTTTTTTTTTTTTGTGTGTTCAGCGAGATCTTAAATATCTAGCAAAGTTGCCCTCTTCTCGCATCGTGAGATTTGAAGAAGCTTTGGGACAATTTTGTGCCGTTACCGTCCACCATCTTATGAGTCTTCCTTAATTTTGCAGAATAATAAACTACATATGCTCGCTTCAATTAGGTTATATGGGAAAACAAATTGTAGTTCTAATTCAATGTTTTCTAAAAGTTATAGCATTGAAATGATCAATTCAAAATTTCTGCCACTAAAGTGAGCATTGTATAATGGTTATGACACTTGTGGCATCACTTTCTCAAATTCTTTAAAAGTGAATTATCCATAAATTCTTTTCATGGAGCTTTTAAGTTTTTCTACTTCTATTCTTCATATATTAGCTTTTCAAAGTAATTTCATAACAGATTTAAGAAGGGAAAAAAAAAAACTGGAGGAGAGGTTTTACATGGATATTTAGTAGAGGTGAGAAGGTTTTTGGATGGGTAAGGTGTTTTTCCTACCACAAAAAATGCCTTAAAATTTGGAATTTCTCAACGCCACAGGTTCTAGAACACCTTATAATATCCTGTACTTTTTCATGTTGTTTCATTGAAAAAAATTGTCATTGTTCTTGTTATTTATTAATTGAACATTCCAACAAATGGATTTCCTATTAAATTCAAGAAAAATTATCAAAAATTCTTAAACCTGCTCCAATTTTTTTAATTCAGTCACAAATTATTTTTTACTAGTTTAGTCATAAATCTTTTGTAATTGTATTAATTCAATCAATCTAGTCAATTTTAGCCCTCTTCGAGTTGGCTGTCCAACTAATGTTGAAGTAGATAATTTTTAATAATATTTTTCTTTTTTCCCCTTTTTCTTGCTCTTCTTCATTCTTTTCCTTTCTTTTTTTTTCCCGGTAAGGCAAGGGCTATGAAGCTCTCGCCCGACCTTGCCTAGATGTGGGCAAGGCCTAGGGGCCATGGGCAAGATGACTTCACCTAGATCTAGGCCCATGGCTCACCCACAGGGGCTGTGGCCCTCAAGCTTCACGTAGATCTAAGCAAGGCTCAGTGGCCAACAAACCTCGCTAGCCATTGTGGGAAAAAAAGAAGATGAGAAAGAGAAGGAAAAAAAGAAAAAGAAAATAAATAATAAACAATAAAAATTCCAAAAATATAAATACTATCAAAAATTGTTTATTTCAATGTCGCCAACATCCACGTTAGTGCTAGGCAACCAAAACTGGTTTGATAAACTGAATGGTATACAAGTAAAAGATTTAGGACTAAATTGACAAAAAAAAAAGTTTAAAATTGACTTGGAAAAATTACAATAGATTTAAGATATTGTTGGTAACTTCTTGGAATCATGTTTCTAATATTAACATACATGGATAACATAAAAATAAAAATAAATAATAAGCATATATACATACACTGAAGGAGTAGACGACGAAGATGCACACATACATTCGTGTGGTGGGTCATGAATGAACCTCATTGAATCTTCTTGGTGATGGTGCGTCGTCTGGCCATGCACGAATCGACACCTTCATTCATTACGCATCATCGCAAATGTCTCCGGGAGTTACAATATTACGGTGATGGTTATCTTCAGGTAGAAACAGAGATATTACGAGGAATCTTCAGTAATGATGATGACGTGGAAACACGACGACGAGGGAGTCTTGTTTATCGGATCTCCAGTCCGACGAATCAATTTCAGGTTTTGAGAAGGGGGACGTGATCAAAGATTCACTCCCTCCGAGATCACTTAGGCGTTCTGAGATTGTTGTTTAGATAGAGAACTTGGGTGCTTTTGTGATGGTATCACGCAGGTAAATTCCGATGGTTTTTTATTACGTGAGATAGGGTTTGGCCCTAATGTGTCCACATGCATGTGTGCCACGTTCCATTATTAGTTCTCAGGTAAACCTTCTCTTTTTCTCTCGGAAATACAATACTAAATCACCCATCTCATTCTAGACTCTACGTAAAATACGCTAATTGTGGGAAAATTATCCGATCAGTCCTAAACTTATTATATGAATAATAAATTAATTATAAACTTTCTAATTTTACCAAAGACCTACATTTTTGTGCAAAATTCTAATGCAACCATTTCAATCAATGCATGTCAACAATTTTCGGCGAAAGTTGACCAGAAAAACTACATTGGAATCTCACCCAAAAGTTTTATGACATAATTGGGAAATTTTAAAATGTTAATGATCGAATTAGCATCCATACAATAGATTTAAGATTGATTGAACAATTCCACAACTAATCATAATTCCAAAAGATATGGGGTGATTTGCGATTTCATAAGCAATTTAGGCAGTCGCTCTCCTGAACTAATGCCATGAAAACCATGGAAACATTTGGAGGTGGGGACATTGTTTATGTACTAGCTTGTCTTGAGAAATTAAAGTTCCATGACATGAGAAAACCTATATGGTCCATAATCATTTCAACTTCACCTATTAAAATTGTCTTTGCTATGCCACATGACGCACTAGCTGGATCAATCTGAAACCTAAATCTTCCGGTGATTACCATAGGACGAGAGAGAGAGAGAGAGAGAGAGAGAGGACCCCAAAATTTTGGAACTGGAACCCACTTTACAAGTTCTAATACCAATCTTGGAATCTACTTGACCATGCTTGTTCTAAGAGGGTCCATAGATCTCATAGGTTCTCCTATATACCCCATCATTTAGTCTTGAAAGAAACTCTTTGTAATTTTGGGCAACTTCATGAACCAATGCTTTTCTTCTTTTATAATTTCGGGAGTTCTATTACTTTTAAGCTTTGTGAAAAATGATAGAAAAGATGTTTCACCTAGTGAGAGGACCACATGTCAAGTTTTTAATGGCCTTGTATTTTGTTGACAAAAATACTTATACAGAATTAGAGTAGATGACTTTAGGTGCACTTGCTCTTAGGTTGGATTTTTGGCTCTCATGTTGGATTTTTGAAGTTTTAAGTAGAAGAGGTTCCACGACTCCCAAAATAATTCCTATAATCCTATCACATTGCACTTCCTGCAGATTTCTTAAATCACATTCACATAGGAAAGAATGCATTCAATAGCATGTTTGCTATACCTTTTCATACATAGCAATGATTAAATGTCAAATTTGACAAGTTGTGAAGGAACGAGGAAGGGTCAATTTCTCCCCGTAGCTCTTTCATCAGTAGGAAAATGAACAATGAAGACAACTAAACATGCGCTATAACTTGTATAGAGTATGGTTAAGTATACTAACCAGCAAATTAAATTAGATAATCTCTTGCCAAAACATCCAAAGTGCGGAGAGCGTACAAATTAACCCTGAAGATTATATGGGCTAGTGAGCACAACAAGCGAATGCAAGCTAACTAAAGTAACAGGAAAGAAAGAGGTGCAATGTATTGCAAGACTAGCGCCACCACACCTGAATTGGAGGGCTGATGGATCCCAGAAGCATTATTCAGAAGAAGCGGATGCCGACATTGACACCGGAAATGATGGAGAAACTGAAGTACAGAAAGAAACAGAGAGATTTATCCTTAGAATCATTGTTAATGAACGATTACTAGGAATATGTGCTTTACTTCCTTAGCTGGCGGAGAACTTGTGTCTCAACACAATTCACGGCAATGAACTTCTGTGGGACCTCCAATTATTAAGTAAGAAAATGAAAGGCGTGGGAATATTAAGGTCAAAAAGAGAATGGAATAAAAGTCGGAATGGGAATTTGATTATTTTCTTGTAACTTTCGGCTGAGGCTCCTTTTCTCTTTTGTCTGGTTGGCCTAATGAGTAGTTAACCATGTCTGAAGTTTTGCGGTCTATCTTTAAGGTCACACGTAATTCTCATTCTATTGTGCATTTTTAACCCTTGGATTAGGCAATGATGTGCTATTCTAACATTAATCTTAGGTCTTGATGAAATTGCGCGAAAACTTCAGGTTTGTTTTGTTTCCTCGAAAAATTAACATGACCGGTGCATAATATTTCACAAGGAAATTATTTTCAAGAAAAATAGTTTGATTTTCTTTTGTTTGGTAGGATTTTTCAAATGAGATAAAAATCATTATGGTAAGTTTGGTGTTGACAAACTTTAGAATGTGTTCAAGACAAATAAACCTAGGTCTGGTGGCAATTATTGGGAGCTTGGCGGCAAGACTGGGAACTCAAGCGTTTTACCTAATATCTACGTGCCAGATTAGGACCCTGAGCCACGGACTCGATGTCCTAGGGATTAGACATTGGAGGCCTATCCAAGAACTTGTGGCCCTAGGTGCACAAGTCTCGCCCACGACGTTAAAAGTCTAGGTGCATGGACCAAAGTTTAAGTGTCTGAGGCACTAGTTAGTGTACTAGGATCTAAGGTGAGGCCCCGCTGTCTTACGTTCAAGAGCTAGAGGGTTCAATCAGACCCCAAGATCTGGACTTTTCATGAAAGCAATGATCCTAGCAATGAGGTCAAATTAGATCATTCAAAATGACTGCTAATCTTTTAAAGATGTAAATCATTTTTCAAATTGAAATATAAATTTTTATTCTTCGTGAAAATTAATTTTTGTTGATTCAAAGGTGCCAAAATGACGAACTGAGGAGACACTCTCCAACTAGTATTTTTCCACAAAACAAATCTATCCTTTGTGTTTAGAAAATTCACTCTGACGCCTCCTATAAGAACATATAAAATCCACAAAATAAGAAAGCTACGATGAGGTGGCTTAAGTTTACAAATTTTAAATCCAAGTAGTTAAGAACGAAATGTTTTGCGTAGTATACTAAAATGATTAATGAATAACGCTGAGTATACTAAAAGATTTCACTAAAATGAAATTTAATAAATTACTTAAGGTGAAGAGTATTTCCTCCTGTTCCCTTCATTGCCTCCTTATAACCGTTTCGACAAAAGGGCTCCATCTGCCATTTAAAATTACTTTGTTTATTTATTTTATTATGTTTTGCTTTGTTAGGAGGATGGAGAGGAGAAGAAAATTGATGTGACAGAAGAAAATTTAAAATTTCCAACCAATTCACTCTCACATAATATTTAAGTTTATCAAAGTTTTCTACACCCGCCTCTCATCTTCTCCCCCTTCCCTCTGTCTTTTAAAGACAAGTTGGTGGAAGAGCTCCTCTCCCTCAAAGACTTAAAAATCATAAGTTGAGTATAGTCTATAATAAACACTTGGATTTATAATTTTGATCAAGCATATGAAAAAATTATGAGATTATAGATTTCATCTATATGAGGAAATAATGAATTATTACTACAGTACACATATCTTTCCAACAATTGGCGACAATGTCATATTAATATGCCTCTTAGTGAAGACTTTAGTAGCAAAGTTATCAACCTAAGATGTCTTATAACTAGCTTTTGCAATTCCTAAAGTTGACCACTTGAGGAAGATTATCCAAAAACTCCTAAACTTATTGTGTAAATGTCAATTCAATTCTAAACTTTCTTATTTGGCCAATTTAATCTTAAATAATTTTTTGATTTTCTAATGGAATCCACCCAATCTAAATTGACTGGAAATTGCTAACATGATGATCCAATCATTGCTGCCTATCCTTCATGTTATGGCTAGCAATCTGAGATAGACCACATTTGCTCAACATAAGAGAAAATTCCAAGTAAGAGTCTAAAATGCAATTATTTACTCAAATAAAGCTTAAAGTGGATTTTGTTTTAAATAAAGGCATAAAGTAAGATCATTGTCTCAAAGAAGGATTTAAAATGGATTACGTTTTAAATAAGAGCCCGAAGTGGTTATATTTGTTTTAAATAAAGCTTGACTTTCTAGTTGGTTTGGGCATTTTCGTCATTTATCTCTTTTTTTTTCCTTTTTTCTTTCATTTTTTTTTTCTTTTTCTAGTTTGTCTTCCTTTTTTGCCAGTGGCTAGCCGGACCACCGATGATTCCCAAAAAGGTCGGGCAAGGGTTTCCCTTGCCCAATTTGGTGAAGGATAGTCTCCCCTAGGGTGAGGGTTGGCGAATGGCCATCGATGAGGTAGGCCTTCACCAAATTTGGCAAGGGTGACTTCTCCCACGACTAGAGTAAGGGTCGCCTCGCCAATGATTGGGGAGGGATGACCTTGCCCAAACGAGGTTACCCTCACTTTGGGTGTGGCCGCCCTTGTTGGCCCTAAGCAAGGGTGGCCTTGCTTGTGGCCAGTGAGGGTTATCACGCCCTCGACAACCCTTACTAGCATCCATCAACCCTCATTAGATAGAGAAAAAACAAAAAAGAGAAAAGGAAAGATAAGAACAAAATAATAATTTAAATTTTAAATTGTATTTAGACAAAAACATCCTTTGACCTATTGGAATATTTAGTCAACAAGTGAATGGTGAAGTCAAACCATTATTTGAAACAATCATGGCCACTTTAGGTTATTATTTGAAATAACAATGGTTATTACAAGCCTTTATCTGATATAAGGTCCATTTCAGACCATTATTTAAGAAAATGAAGATATTTCAAGTATTAATTTGGATTTTTCACAATATTATTAACGCCTAAATTTTAGCTACCCATTGAATCATTCATTAATTGTAAAAAATAAAATATTTTTCATTAAATTGCATAGCATATATAAGAGAATTTGCATCACTAGTATTAGAATTGATTTTTAAAAAATTAAAAAAATTATGATTTATATTTAACCAAAAAAAAAAAAGAACGAGAAGGGAGTAGAGTCGGGCCAGGGCTGGGTCTGCCGGGCCCCTTCTTCTCTTTCCCTTCCTTTTCCTCTTCTCTCCACCTGGGCCGGCCCGCTCCCCTTTTGTTTCCTGGCCCGGGCCCCATCGCTTTTCTTTCCCCTTTTCCTTCATGCCTCTGCAGAGAACAGAGAACGGGAGGAAGGACGACGTGTGCGACAGGGGCAGAAGAGAAAGGGCGAGCGTTGCACCGGAGTTGGTGGTCAGGGGCAGACCGGCAGCGACAGCTGGCGTGGCAAGAAGCCATGCGCGCCTGCTAGAGAGCTTAAGAGGAAGAGGAGGAGAGCGAGCTGGGGGGATTGGTTCGGAGAGGACAGAGAGAGATCCGAGAGGAAAGAAGGCCGTGAGTGAGAGTTCGAGTGAAGGAAGAGAGTTGGAGGAAGAGACCACCAGCCACCACGCCTAAATCGTGGCCAACGACCCGCCGCCGTGCCTCCTTTCCCGCTCCGAAACTCCAGTAAGCCCCAGCCCTGTTTTTGCCCTGTTTTTTAGCATGCCGGGCTGGCACTCGCTGCCATCCGGCTTCCGCGAACTCCGGCTCCGACGGTCCCTTGTTTGTTTGCTGCGTATGTTGTCGGTTGTTTATCGAAAGTCCCGTCGTGGTCCTGTCCCGATTGACCGAGAAACCTCACGTTTCTATATCGAACATTACCCGCTTGATGAAATGCTTCAACGAGATCTAGTTTTCGTGGGGCCTTTCATTTCCTCCACATGTGTTGCTTTCTACTGTTCCGTTCCTGTGATTTTCAGCGTTACGGGCACGGTCGTTTGGTGGATTCGGTGCCCTCTCTATAACCATCGCCATCATTTGCTTGGTTTCGGGTTTCATGCTTTGTGGCCGACGGTAATGGAGGCTCGTTACCATGGTTCGGCGATGCTGGCCATCGCTGAGAGTCCAGAGTCGTTAGAGTTAAGGTGGCAACGTCGTTCGCTCACGGCCAATTTGGAGAAGATGGTGGCAGCGTGAGGAGGATGGATGCAATGATATTGCATGGGCTCAATTGGTTTAGCTTTGATATCTTGGTCGTGGGCTTAATATGGGTATAAACAGCGTGGTTTGGTGCTGCTATATTTAGAAACTTTTGGGCTGATTCTCTTCTAAATGAGGTTGGGTTTGACTTGTTTGTTGTTTTTATTTAATTTTTTTAGGATTTTTGGGTCTTGACTTGGATGGGCTTGGACTGAGTTGTAGGTTATTTTCAGATTTGGGTTTGATGGTTCTAACTGAAGTGGGCGTGGACTTGGTCTTGTTGAGGCCAAATTGGGCTTGATTCCAGCAAGCCCATTCCATTGTTTAAACTTTTGTGTCCATCAACCCAGCTCGTGGACCAGACCACAGCCCATATTGGGACAGGGCCCTTGGGCCCAGCCCGGTGTCCCCATTTCCTAATAAATTTAATTGAAACAGTTAAAAAATTAAACAATTCCTAATTTTTTTTTTTTTTTTTCTGAAAGTTATGAAAAACCTTTAAAAAATAGTTTCTTTTGGGGGGGGGGGGTAGTTTTCTCTTAAAAGTGTGGGAAATTGTTGATAAAAAGTTGAGCTCAAAATTGAACAAACTCTTAAGACTTTACAATAGAGTTAAAATGTTTTCTTTTCTTAAACAAATGCTCTTGATCACACACTTTTAATATGTTGATTGTGGTTTTCCTTTAGCATAGTTAGGAATACCATTTTTCTTATTTCTTAGTATTAGATTCTTGTTTTTCCTTACAATTTATTTAATACTTTAAAGGGTGCAAATTGTTATTTTAATAATTTCGTGCTCGCAAATTGTTATTTTAATATATATATATATAATATTTTTAAATTTCTTAAGAAACAAATCCTAATTTCTCTCAATTTCTTCTATTTTCCATCTTATTTTCAGCCAAAAACAAAAAATTTATTGATTTTATCGGACCGGTCCGTTGGTCGGTCCGATTCCCAGTTTCAGGATTAGTCAGTCCACTTCCCGATCCCAGAATTTGGGAACCAGTCCTTTTAGTTCTACCTAAGTTTCGAGGTGGAACTAGACCGGACCGTGAATCGATTAATCATATTATGTTGCGATTGGGATTGGCGTGGTGTCGCTTGCTGAATAGAGGCACAATGAACAGTGTTATTGAGCCAAAAGTTTCATGGTGTTGTTGAGACGAGTTGGACTTCGCAATGGAGACGGAAGTTGCTAATATAGAGTCCCGGCTGGGGCAACAAATATGCTCGATTGACACAGAGTCAGCAACGAATAAACCTGTAAGCTCAAGTTTGGTGTAGATAGAAACAAAGAAGTGAAACGACAATCAATGGGATTGCACTGAGGCAGAAGGAGTTCCGCTTGAAATCATGGAGGCTGTGCTAGGTATGCCCAGCGACTGTGTGTGTTGGAAATCCCGACAGCCCAGGAAGAGACAGACAGGGACAGCGACCAGCTTCAGTCAAGAAATGAAACATAGGCCTAAATAAATCCCTTTTCAATTATCTCTACGGGGGGAGTGCTCAATATATTTGACATACATTGTCCATATCATCTCTATTATGCCATTGTTAACAGGAATACCTTATTTTGCTAGCGAAACTCGGCCCGAGTTTGTGCGACAGAGAACCTGTTAGGGAATGGTGTGGCGTTGCGTGAAGCGAGAACTGGCGGTAGCAACCAACAATGGACGCCGAACCAAGATAGAAACCAAATGGGTCGCCCTGCCAACACTCCAAAACGAGCCTTCGGACCTCGACTTCAAGACTTGAATTGGTCTTTCCTTCGAACGTTGGTTAAGGGCTAGACCGTGCTTAAAGCCTCTGTTTCATAGATGCAGCCTCTGAACTTGTACTCTGCTTGAACCAGGCCGTGCTTGACGATGGTCGGCTAAGGATAGCAGCGGCGGTAGTCGTCGCTCGCATCTAGCGAGAGCGACAGTGGCTCATGGGATCGAGAGAGAGAGTTGGAGAGAGACAGCGTATGTCAGAAGGCAGAGTGCACGCAATTGATGATGAGAGAGGATAGAGGAAGAACCCACGGACGACACGTGGCAAAGGTGGCGCAACCTGTCGCCCATTGATTGGCCAAGCCCACGATGACTTGGCGTGGCTGGCTCACCTAATATATTTTCGAGATTGAGTAGGTTGGAGACGGTGCAACAAAGAGCAAGCGCAAAGCTAGGCCTGTTAGACGCAAATTGCGTAATCCCAAGATCTCCATAACTAGAACAATAACATGCATAATTGAGTAGAAAGATTAACGCACCTATTTTGGGATCTATTGTTCTTGAAGCGGAAGTGGAAACACAATGTTCTACGCGCAAGTCCTTCTCCTCTATTGCCCTCCATATCACTAGCTCAATGAGGCGACACCTCTCACGTGTAGCATTAGGTAAACGCCCCTTAGGTGAAGGATACATGTGAGAATTAGGGTTAGAGGAGAGACTTGAGCACTATTTATAGAGTTTCCAGCCAGTCCCTCTCATTACGGGCCAGGCTCAACTTGGCTCACACTAGCCAGCCCATATTAGACTAATTAAGAAACCTTCTATCTCACCTTAGACCAACCATGTTTTACGGTAACCGTAAAAACAGTAAATTACAATATCAATTAATTTAATCCATATTAGAAAAACTCTTACATTCTCCCACTTGGACTATATTAATTGAAATCGTACTGTATGTGCGCACATTTGGTCCAGACATAATTCTTAATAGTCAATCCTATCCTATAAAGTCTTAAACACCGAATCATGGCAGTAACTGCATGTATACACACAGAGCCTTCCATTGTCATAAATGTTCTTAACTTTATTGATATGGATTTAATATGGCAGTGTGTCAAATGGATAACATCTTTCATAGAGAGATTCCATTTGTTAGTCACCATTCTCTTACCTTAGGTATCATAAAAATTTGTGCCACAAGAGAATGCTTTATGGTTCCAATGAACTCATATATGTCTTGTCATTATGGTTAACCTTTCTTTATGTATCACAAGACATATGTACAAGGCTAATAACTGGATGCCCGGATGCCCCTAGCCTTTACTCAAGGTTTATACAATCCCTTGAGACTTTATAAATATGTATTCAACATAATAACAACACATTCAAAATATTTTATTGAATGCAAAAGTTGATACATATTAAACCGTTATAAAGTGTAACGAACACAGATGAAACATTTATCAGAGTAAAGCCAAAATAGCTCCCGCTAAATAATAGTATCCGAAGATACTCTTAGGAACATACTAATGACATGTCACTCAAATACACATAGGCGTATTGTTGACACCTCAGTTTTTATTAAGTTTTTATTTATTTTGAAATAATAAGCAAACAACAAAAAAAATGAAAACAAAACAAAGCAAAAGAAAAGAAAAAAAGAAGCAGCCCCTCCCCTCTTTTCTCTCTCGCGACCCCCCTCTCTTCTTCCTCCTATCTTCTTCTTCCTCAAGACGCCTCTGCATCTCACGCGCGGTGGCCGGCGACGCGCTCAAGGGCAACCTACGGTAGAGAGGCACGGAGGTAGGCCGCCGAAGGAGAGGACGACGCGCATGCGCCCTCAATGCGCGCCTTTAATGCTGAGATGAGACACCGGTTCGGCCGCGAGAGTCCGGTCGGCGTGCGAGAGCCGACGGTCGAACCTCCGTCGACCGGCTTCCTCCTCGCCTATAAATAGAGGAGCACCTCCGGCGACGAAGGGCATCGCAAGCTTGGAGATCTTCCCACTGAGAGACTTCGGGGGAGGAATCGACGAGCGAGCGAGAGAGAGCTCGAGTTGTGAGCTCAGCCCACCTTCCACCGAGAGACTTCGGGGAAGGCCGGCGGCGAACAGCTTCGAGAGGGTCAGATCCGGCCGGTGGAGGCTCGGATCTGGCCTGAGTGAGGGGAGCCGGAGGAGGGAACGCCAGATCTGTGAAGCAGGAGGCTTTGCGCCGCCGTTGCAACCGTGGCTCCGCTACTGTTGCTGTCCCCCGCCCCGACGACGTGCCGCGACTGACCCGCCAAGGTTGCACCAGATCTGGAAATTGCAGGGACGCCGTCGCCAATCCGCCGCCCGTAACTGCAGCCCTTTTGTCAGCCACCACCAGGTATCCGCCGCCTCCGGTCACATAGTCGCAGTCACAGCCCCCCTCTCAAACCGTGCCGCCGCGGGCCAAACCGGCACAGACCCATCCCCACTCATCCTCGCCGGAACCGTTTTGTCGCCGCCGTCGGTCGTGTCGTCGCCGCCGTTGTGGCCGCCGTCTAGCCCGTCGTCGCCGCCGTCGTGGCCGCCGTCGCTGCTGTTGTCGCCTGTGACGCTTCTCCCCCTCACCAGCGCCGCAAGCGGGCGAAGGAGAAAGGAGGCTGGGGAACCGGGTCAGCTCGCGGGTCCGTCCGACCCGGTTTCCCAATTTCCGGGTAGGGTTTCCCCGGGTCGGACCTGCACTCCTCGGGCCGGGCATCTTTTTTAATACGCCCAATTCCGTGTGTGTGTGGGCTGAGTTTTTAAGAAAAAAAGCAAAAAATCCGAGTCGGGCCCGCGTTGCGGGCCCGTGCGCGTTTTGGGTCGACGACCCGGGTCGGACCCAACCCGCGGATTCGACCGGTCGGCTTTTTATTATTTTATGTAATATTTTAATAAAAAAGAAAATTCAAAAATAATTTATTTATAAAAAATATTAAAAATATTTTAATTTCAGAAAACCGAAAAATATTTTAAAATATTAAAAAAATGCTTTAATTTCCAAAAATCTAAAAAAATTAAAAATATTTTATTTTTAGAAAAATAAAAAAAATCAAAAAAATTCATATTTTCCAAAAAATGCCAAAAATCATGAAAAAACCAAAAAAATTCTGAAAAAGCCAAAAAGACTTGTATTTTTCCAAAAAATACCAAAAATACCAAAAAAAAATCCCTTTTATGTCCAAAAAATTAGAAAATGATTCAAAAAATGTTTTTCCTCCCAAAAATGCATGGAAAATCCCTTGAACATCCAAAAAGCCTTAGGGTTTAAACAAGATTAGGTACCGAAAGGGCATTAGTGATTAATTAGCGTAATCAAGTCCCCGATCCTAATTTCTCCGGTTGCGCAGAGTGAGTATTTCTCCCGATACTTCACTTGGGTTTCTAATCAACCCACCCAAAATCGATTAGTGGCGACTCCATTTTAAAATTGATTTACGGGTTAAAAATTTAGACTATTAAAGTCGTGAATTGGTGGACTTGGGAGAGTCCGGGCTTAACTAATTTTAGCCGAGCCATTAGCCTCTTTAGGCGCCGTACCCGATGCGGGGCGCCGAAAAAAAAAGAGGTCGCGACAGCTTGGCGACTCCGCTGGGGACTTTGAGGACTTAGGCCATTTAATCTTTGTTTAAACGCTTTGCTGACTTGGGTTTCTTTTTTTCTTTTGTGCAGGGTAATAGCTTAAAGTTTTTTTATTCTGTCAAAATAAAATGTTTTGTGATTATAAACTGTTGTGCATGCTTTACTGTTTTAACACTACACATGGCACACACAACCCGGCCGCCGGACCTGGGCCGCCATAGGATTTCTAGGATGGTGTTAAGAAAGATACGACCTCGAACGCGAGACTGCGATGTAGAGGTTGCCTTTCTTTTCCCCGAATTTCTTAGCCGAGGTTAGAAGGGTATGCTGCTAACGCGAGACTGCGACGGGCAAATATCCTTTTAATCTCACCAAGCCTTCTGAGTTAGAAATCGAGCCACACGTCCCATCTGTATGTCTTTGTGCTTGCCATTTTATTTAAAAGCAAAGTGATTTCTTTACTTTTACTCAATCTTTTTATTTGACCCATGGCAATTTAGGATAAGCTTTTCAAAGTCCCAGTTTATGTGCGATGGGGAAAGACGATATCCAGTTCATTCCTGCTCCTAAGGCGGAACTCTTCAGATGGTGGGATCAATTGGATCAGCTTGCCCAAGAGCGCGTGAAAGCCAAAATCGGTCATCTTCTATCATTGATTCAAATCACTGTTCGTCCGAAGTCATACAAGCCATGGCACATTTTTGGTACCCGAAGACAATTACTTTTATATTCGGTAGGTTTGAGCTAACCCCAACCCGGAAGAATACAAGCATCATCACCGGAATGCCTCTTGAGAAAAAGCTTGTCAAGCCATCGATAGGCGCCCTCCCATGGCGCAGGTTAGCACGACTTTTAGGAACTGAAATCCATGTCATGAGACAAATTCTTGAAGGCAACCATAATACCTGCCCACTAGAATTTATGAATGCCTGTTTTCAAAATCAGCCTATGACCCAAAAAAGTGAGATTTTCCTCCTAGCCTTTTTCGGGCTCATCATCTTCCCCCATCAAAGAAATGCCATAACTCCCAAGATGGCATGGATAGTTGATTAGATCTTAAGAGGGGGGAATTATGTCAACATGATTTTAACTGAAACATTCTTATCTTTTAATCGTTTTAAAGACAACTCGGAGAAAATCATGCGAGCCTCTCCTGAAATTTTACAAGTCTGGTTCTTTTCTCACCTAAGCGAATTTCGAGACTTCATGCGAACGCCTGAAACAAATGCTTTTGAAAATCCATTACAAAAATTTATGGTTTTAAGACCATACATTCCCAATCAAAGCTGTTTAAATTGGGTAAGCTTTCTAGGAAACCCAGCTCCTAAGGCATTCCAATGGTGTGCTGGTTGGTTCCATGAAAAAAGGGCCCGCTTTGCTTACATGCGCACCCGCCCAATTCCATTGCTCGGTCTCACCGGCGCCATTCCCTACTACCCGTATCGGGTAGCACGACAATATGGAGCCCTTCAGGAGATCCCACCGCCTTTCAAGATGATGGTCCCTCCAGTTCTTTTCAACACAAGCCGTGACTATGAATTCGAAATTTCTACTATTGAGGAAACCTGGGAAAAGTGCCATCGTAAAAGGATTGTGGTACCTGAAGGGCTTGAGGGAGAAGAAAAAGCCCACCACGCCTCCATGTCCTACATCCACAACCATTGTATCCCGACAAGATGGAAGCCATTAGTCCCTCACTCAATCAAGAGAGAGCAAGCACATGGAGAGAGATTTGGGAATGGACCGGATGTGCACGAGCAAGGAAGAGCTCATGGAGAGAGATTTGGGAATGGATTTCAATTTCAAGGATGCACACCTTTTTTGATGAATAAAAAAGTAGTTCGCCAAATCTTTGGTTTACTTTTGTTCAAGGAAGTAATTATGAATCGCCGGCCACCAATCGCTCGTGATTGGCCTCATGCAATAGGACCCGATCAGAATGATGTACAAAATCATCTCATTAACATTGAAGACGGCGTAGGACAGATGTCCATTGTCCTTCAACAACTCTCGAGACAAATGAAATACACTCAAGCTGAGCCCAACTCTATAGTTGCCTCAAACACCGTCATGATGCCCGCAAATTTGCCAGAAAATAGCCAATACCATAGACAATTTGAAAAGATCATGAAAAAGTTAAACTAGCTACAAGAGCAGGATCCCATAAACCTGTCCAATGACGCCGGCATTGAAATCCCTGAAAAGCTTAATGCACTTGAATGCGAAAGGTATGCTGGTACCTCACTCCCAGAGACCTACTTGCAGGCCTACCTGGTCCGAAGGATGATTCAATCGTACCAATCGAATTTGACTGGCCCTGCCTTGCGATGGTACATTGCCTGGAAGATTAGTTCCCTTAAAACCTGGAGGGAACTAATTCATGTTTTTCACCAAGAGTACAATATTGACATCACCCCTGACATCACCTTGCCCTATGAAGAGCCAATGATCGCGGAGCACGAGGAGCTGTTAGTCGCTGAAATAGGGAAGGAACATGGCAATAAAGCCTTGCATAATAAATGGGCAGTTGAGCAGCATCCTGTTACTGGAAAATTTCCCACTAAGAAAGGCAAGGAGCCTTTGTACGAGGTCAAAGACACAGAGTCTGTTCAAGAGTGGGGCACAACTGGACAACTCCCCAAGCTTACTCCAAGAGCTAGGGTCCAAAGAATACCAACCCCTATAAACCTGGAAAGCGAATCAGACAGTGAAACTCTAATGTCTCTCGCTTCCCTTGACAGAATCAAGTTAGCAAAACGAAGGGCGTTACTCAAAAGGTCTGGACCAAAAGCCAAGAAAAGAAAGCCCAAGTAGATAGATTCAGCATCTACCGACGAGGCACCACACCAAAGCTTTGAACATTCCCAAGAATACAACTTTGAGGGCCACCATCCCCTAGAATACAATCCCAAGGACTTCCAGCGTTATTTTGATAATGAAACTGACGATTCATCGTATAACTGTTTCATACTCTCATCCGAGGATGAAGGTCCATCCGAAGAGGAAGCATACGTCTTTATCCGCTACGATCCTAACGAAGTACTAAGCTCGTCATCTAACCATGAGGATAGCTTCAATACTTCATCCTTATTCGGAAATTTTGACCAAGAAGAAAGCAATGGGGTAATCTCGGTAGAATCCAACTTTCCTGAAACAGATAAATTCACCACTACAACGAATATGCAGTGGGAAAACCAGTGGCCTAACCAAGACACATCAAGCCCGTCTTGCGCTCATAGGATCACGACCCCTGGAGAAATGTGGGTACCTAATCTCCACAAGTATAACAGCACAACTTGTCCTGTGGCTCATTTGCAATATCTCCATGCGGAAATAAGTCGGTACTATAGCCTGATGTCGTTCACAACTCAGGCCTTCCAAGAAAGTCTTACAGGGTCTGCATTGCAATGGTTCGTCACAGCAGATATCAGCCTCATGAGGGATTGGAATGAGCTGTCTTCCACATTCCTGCATCAGTACCAGCACCGGATTGGAGCTGAACTGTCTTGCGAGAACTTGGTTCACTTTAGAAGAAGACCAATGGAAGATTTTCGAGCATATGCAAGGAGGTGGGAAGCTTTCATGATGCAAACCTACCCTCAGCTGGCCGAAGAAGAAATGATAAAGCTGTTCATAGGAGCTTTACCCCGCAAGCATCGCTGTTGGTTGCATGGGTTGCATTTCCGTAGCTTCAATGAAGTGGTCCTCTCATGCGAATACTTTGAGTCTACTGGAGGCGAGGAACTCAAAGGCGCTTGATTTTAAAACCAGCACTATCAAAGTGTTCCTTTTCATAGGAGTTTTCATGGGTGTTGCTTGTTTTTATAATTTCATGTTTCTTATCCTGTCTAGTATGCTACTGTTGTTTTTTCCATTCCAGTAATCTAACGTACAATTCTAATATTTTGTTTTGAAAGCATGAGGCGGTATCCCAAACCCGCCCAGTGATGTTATCCAACCATGAAAAGAAAATATCGTCCAAGGAGAATACTGAGGGCTGGGCTTCCTCATGCTTTTTCTCCCCTAAAGACGTATTTTGAAAATAAAAAATATTTCATCACCCGAAAGTTTTTGTTAAAACAAGATGATAAATTTAATCATGTTTGTCTTTCTAACTCATTCACTTCATGTTTCAGAAGATCATTCCCGTCCCCTTTGACTTAGTGTGACAGAGGGCATTTGAAGCAAGCGCATCAGGTGAACTCGTCAAATTCAAAGACACCCTGCCAAGAAAACAGGGGCAAATAGAAAAGAGCACCTCGTTTCAAAAAAAAGGGCATACAGTTGAAATCGAAGCATCCATGACATGCCTCACTCCTGCCCAGCTCCATCCTAAGCCAAAAGACTATCTTGTCGCACAACGCGCCCAAACGGCTAGATGTTACAGTATCAACTTCAACATAAAGAAGGAGTTCCTCCTCTTCCTTTTAAGTGATTACTGTCAACAAGGAGAAAATCTAGACAGTCAAGGTGATCTATATCCCCACACCCTGGACAATGACTTTGGAATTTAGAAGCTTCACTCCAGACGCATGCTCTCCCAAGAAGTAATTGCCATAAGAGAATTGGAGATTTTGATTGTCCATCTCAAATTCCATAGAAGCTTGAGGTACATGACTTTGCCCAATGGCCATATAGTCAAAGACAGAAGAAAAAGTCCGCAGAAGGAAGGCGTTGAAGATAAATCGACAAACCATCAATCATACATACATGGCCATGAGTGAGGAAGGCCAATCGAAAGAAATGTCAAATTGTGCCAAGACGAAAAGGCTGTCATCGACATTCAAATGTCCCTAGGAGTCAGCAAATACAAACTTTAGAGAAGAGTAATTTGGTATCGTTTCCAATACTCTCAGTGTCTGAACTCACTTTTGACATATTTTCTCCTATTGACAGGAAGCATAGGATTCAAGAAGCAAGCTTAATGATTAATTTGGACAAATCAAATTACCCATATCGATTTACCTAACTTGGTATGAAAGGACGTGACGTCCAGGAACCGAGTCGGTTAAATGAAAAAAGCAGCGCCCTATGAACACCGTCGGCGCCTTTAGCCGAGTGGTATCCGGGAAGAAGCGAAAAGGTCCGAAGTCGGGGGTTCGAATCCCCGACGCGGCAGTTAGCCGCTTGGTAAAAAATAAAAAAAAAATTTGCTTCCCTTGCACTTGCAAAATTACGAGAGAACAGGTGACCTAACGAAACAAAAGACATAGGACTTCGTGTCCCACTTGCACTTCAAGTCCATCCAATCATCTGCGAACCAGTGAAGGGTAATTCGGTATCGTTTCCATTACTCCCATTATATGAACTCACTTTTGACGTATTTTCCCTATTGACAGGAGACATTGGGAATCAAAAACCGAACTTGATGGTCAATGTTGGCCAAGCGAGGTTCATGGAAATGACCCGCATCAAATTCACCTGGCTTTGTGTAAAAGGACACGTCATCCAGGAGCCAATTCAGAGAATAATCGACCTAACAAAGCAAGGGACATAGGACTTCGTGTCCCCCTCTCACTTCAGGATCACCCAATCGTCTGCAAACCAGTGAAGGGTAAAGTTGTATCGCTTCCAATTATTCGACTCTTAAAAGAGTTCATGACTAACACATTCCCTCTTGTTTGTTGCGGGATCACCATTGTCAAAAACAAAGATAATAAATCAATGAGAGGCATGACAAACTCTCCTAAGCGAGATAGCGTCCGAGTAATTACCAAAGCAAATGACGAGAGATCCTTCGGCCTCAACTCACATTTGATTTTGGCCAGACTAATTGATCTATTTGTACATCTTCCCTTGCGGGGGCAAAAGCGAAAGGCCCATCAAATCCATGATCAGATCCCCAACCCTGGCTGATCCTTCTTATGTCATGTCCCTACTTAATAAGGACAACCATCGACACCCATTTGCAAATAACCCTTTTGATGTTCAAAATTTAACATATTTGGAAACACCATTATGTTACCCCCTAAAGTTGTCAATAGGGACTCTTTTGAGTCAAAACCATTCACTTGTTTTGAAGAATTCAAACTCCATCATATTCGAAATGTTGCATGTCGTTTCCAGATGAATTCTGCATGATGATTTTGCCTGTCTAAATCACTGATTCCACTGAGGATTATTAAAATAGACAGCTAAGTGAAGAATACAAGATTAAATTGAGCATGCTGGATGAGGTGCGTCAGAATGATGAAAGGCAAGCCATATCCTACACACAGTCCCCTATCTATACACTTGTGAGATGAGTGCAGGAGATTCCATGACTGCAGGGTAAAAAGTTCTCTCGCGAATGGTACGATAACCAAAGTAGTGAGAGGCATCTCATTGCTCACCCTTTTGAGCTCCTTACACTGGTGAAATTTCTGTCCTACCCCCGTCAAAGAACCACCCCACACTGGGGCAGATCGAAGGCGAAACAGCATCACTAGGTGAGAAGAGAGATAGAAATTTTCTTGCTTGCACTTGTATCAATCTTTGAGTGTCTTTATTGCATATGAACACTCGCGTTAATTTAAGTGCCCTAGAGTCATGAAGAGCAATTCTTTATTTACGCACTTGTATCCATTGTACAACTCAATTGAGTCTGTAAATCCACCCTCACATTAAGGCAAAGCAGAAGCCACTGTCGTTTGAGCAACATAATCAAGAGTGCCAACAAAAGATGAAGACTCCATAGTCTAACAAAGGCGTTTGCTTGAACTCGCCAAGATCGATTCCTCAAGCAACAAGAGTAAAAACTGGGGCATAAAAAAAAGTAGTGTACCTGGTAAAAGCAAGGTCAATGCCCATGAATGAAAAATTGAGATGAGAAATTGGGCATGAAAAAAGCAGTGTGCCTGGTAAAAGCAAGGCCAATGCCCCAGACAAAAATACAGCCATTTGTATTCCCAAGAAAAATTGTTGTTCAACCTCCATCTGACCGTGAAGAAAGACTAGTGACAAATGCCAAGACAATCACCAACTCACCCTCTTACATGTGAGCCAAGACTGCGTTTACATTCCCATTGTAAAAGTCTCTTTAGACTAGGGGCACTTCAATTAACGTAGGATTTCATATGTGCATAAGCATCGCTCGAAGAAGTACGAGCAAGATTACTCTATCTCTTTTCGCAGGGTTCTTGACTTGTAAACCCGGAGATGATCGTGCAACATTTTCGTCCATCGGCTTCAACCTTGATGGTCCCCTCTGATGAGTCGCTGACCAAGACTTCATCACAGTTTCAATAAAGACCTCTCACATTGGTAAAGTCGTACTGTTTGCGAGAATACTCGGACCCCTGCTGACATGATGACAGTGAGATAGTGTGGTCCTTATAAATCCTGCATCAATGGTCAGGATAGCCTTTTCCATGAGAGTGAGCGAAAAGTCCTTTTAGACTGAAAGTCCCTCATTTGGCATGCTCAAAGCATCTATATTCCAAATAAAGGTTGTCTTTCAAAATCTTCCCCAGTGGAACTCAGATGATGCAAAACTGACAAAATTGTCATGCATGAATCTCATTTGAACTCATGAATTTACAACACATACAATCATGTGTGTATATTGTGCAAATAGCAAACATACTCTTAGAGATCAGAGATATTGCCAAGTAAGCATATCTCTATCCCTATTTGTCTTAAAGTACCTACCACTGTCCAGGTACTCTCTTCTTGACACTCGACCTATTCGAGTCGTCCCTTGAGTTTGGGTGCTTGCAATTGTTTCAGTATCCCATTGTCTTTGAGTACTCACCACTTGCC
Source organism: Eucalyptus victrix (assembly GCA_016097545.1). Lineage (NCBI taxonomy): Eukaryota > Viridiplantae > Streptophyta > Magnoliopsida > Myrtales > Myrtaceae > Eucalyptus > Eucalyptus victrix. The sequence goes on from CM027837.1 coordinate 35,648,252, forward strand.
GGGTACTCCCTCTTAACGACACTCGACCTGGTCGAGTTGTCCCCAGAGTATTGATACTTGCGACTGACCAAGTATCCCTTTATTGTTGAATACCTACTGCTGTGTAGGTAGCCCTATTGTCTTTGAGTACCGGCCACCGTTCGGATACTCCTTTTTCTTGACACTCTACTTGTTTGAGTTGTCTTCATAGCTAGGATGCCTACAATTGACCAAGTATCTCATTACCTTTGAGTGCCTTTCATTGTCTAGGTACTCCATTTCCGTGACACTCGACATGTCCGAGTTGTCCTCAAAATTGTATCATTGAATACTAGTAGCCATTCAAGTATTCCATCGCGTTGTGCACCTGTGGTTATCCAGGTATGTTTTCTTACACTTGGACCAGCCAGAGTGGTCCCAGATCGTATCATCAAATACTTATGTTCATCCAAGTATTCAAGTACTTTGTACACCTGCGGCTACCCAGGTGTTCCAGCCCTTTTGAGTGCCTGCGGCCATCCAGGTAAGCCTTGTGCTAAATTCAAGTTTATACTACCAGGAGGTGGGAGACCTCACGAATATCTCAGGTACGCCCTCGATATTCCCAATTACCAGGAGGTGAGAGACCTTCATGAATATCCCAGGTACGTCCTCGATATTCCCAATTACCAGGAGATGAGAGACCTTCATGAATATCCCAGGTACGTCCTCGATATTCCCAATTACCAGGAGGTGAGAGACCTTCACGAATATCCCAGGCACGTCCTCGATATTCCCAATTACCAGGAGGTGAGAGACCTTCATGAATACGCGAGGTACGTCCTTGATATTCCCCATACCAGGAGGTGAGAGACCTTCATGAATATCTAAGGTACGTCCTCGATATTCCAACTTCCAGGAGGTGAGAGACCTTCACGAATATGCGAGGCACGCCCTCGATATTCCAATTACCAGGAGATGAGAGACCTTCATGAATATGCGAGGCGCGTCCTCAATATTCCCAATTACTAGGAGGTACGTCCTCGATATTCCAACTACCAGGAGGTGAGAGACCTTCACGAATATCTCAGGTACGCCCTCGATATTCCCAATTACCAGGAGGTGAGAGACATTCACAAATATCTCAGGTACGTCCTCGATATTCCCAATTACTAGGAGGTGAGAAACCTTCACGAATATATGAGGCACGTCCTCGATATTCCAACTACCAGGAGGTGAGAGACCTTCACGAGTATCTCAGGTACGTCCTCGATATTCCCAATTACCAGGAGGTGAGAAACCTTCACGAATATATGAGGCACGTCCTCGATATTTCAACTATCAGGAGGTGAGAGACCTTCACGAATATCCCAGGTATGCCCTCGATATTTCCCAATTGCCAGGAGGTGGGACACCTTCACAAATATACAAGGTATGTTCTCAGTATTTTCAATTATCAAGTACCCCTTCGATACCTGCGAATGCTAGGTATCCTTCAAGAGTTTGTACTTGTGATCATTCAAGTACTCTTTCAATACCCACAAGCAATCAGGTATTCCTTAATGCCTGCGAACATCCAGGTATCCTCCAAGAGTTTATGCTTATGATCAATCAAATGCCCCTTTTGACGCCTGTAAAGGCCCAAATACCCTTCAATACTTGTGATCATCCAGGTATCTCCAAAGAGTTTGTACTTGTGATCGTCCAGGTACCTCTTCGGTACTTGTGATCATCCAAGTATCCCCAAAGAGTTTGTACTTGTGATCGTCCAGGTACCTCTTCGATACTTGTAATTATCCAGGTATCTCCAAAGAGTTTGTACCTGTGATCGTCCAGGTACCCCTTCGATACTTGTGATCATCCAAGTATCCCAAAAAGTTTGTACCGTGATCGTCAGAGTTTGCCCCTTCGATACTTGTGATCATCCAAGTATCCCCAAAGAGTTTGTACGTGATCGTCAGGTACCCCTTCGATACTTGTGATCATCCAAGTATCTCCAAAGAGTTTGTACCGTGATCGTCCAGGTACCCCTTCGATGCTTGTGATCATCCAGGTATCCTTCAAGAGTTTGTACTTGTGATCATGCAAGTACTATCTCCCAACAAGCAGATGCCCTGAGAAAAGTCGGCGCATCTCCCGTCAAGGCGACCGAAGAAAGGTTCGGGTCCTAGACAAACCAACTTATTGCTCTAACAGGCGACCGAAGAAAGGTTCGGGTCCTGGGAAAGCAATTCCCCGTCAAGGCGACCGAAGAAAGGTTCCTAGAGGGTCCTAGACAAACAACTTATTGCTCTAACTATTGATTGGCGACGATCGAAGAAAGGTTCGGGTCCTGGGAAGGCAATTCCCCGTCAAGGCGACCGAAGAAAGGTTCGGGTCCTAGACAAATCACTTATTGCTCCAATAGGCGACCGAAGAATGGTTCGGGTCCTGGAGAAGCAATCTCCTCATGCAAACAGGTAAGATGATGCCTTGATACTTGCCAAAACTCGGGGTTCACACCCTATCTCACTCACTCCCGGTAAGTAACTACAGGTATCTTCTTATCTGTCTCAGTATAGGTAAAGTTATATTGCACTTTTTTTCCGCATAGAATAATAAGCCCCAAATAAAATATAATCTGCTACGCATGCATGGATAAAATTGAGGCATCAGTCTGTCTTTGAATGCAACCTCTGCGAGCTCACCTTCAAAGAGGGGCAGCTGTTGACACCTCAGTTTTTATTAAGTTTTTATTTATTTTGAAATAATAAGCAAACAACAAAAAAAATGAAAACAAAACAAAGCAAAAGAAAAAAAAAAAAGCAAAAAGCAAAGCCCCTCCCCTCTTTTCTCTCTCGCGACCCCCCTCTCTTCTTCCTCCTATCTTCTTCTTCCTCAAGACGCCTCTGCATCTCACGCGCGGTGGCCGGCGACTCGCTCAAGGGCAACCTACGGTAGAGAGGCACGGAGGTAGGCCGCCGAAGGAGAGGACGACGCGCATGCGCCCTCAATGCGCGCCTTTAATGCTGAGATGAGACACCGGTTCGGCCGCGAGAGTCCGGTCGGCGTGCGAGAGCCAACGGTCGAACCTCCGTCGACCGCCTTCCTCCTCGCCTATAAATAGAGGAGCACCTCCGCGACGAAGGGCATCGCAAGCTTGGAGATCTTCCCACCGAGAGACTTCGGGGAGGAATCGACGAGCGAGCGAGAGAGAGCTCGAGTTGTGAGCTCAGCCCACCTTCCACCGAGAGACTTCGGGGAAGGCCGGCGGCGAACAGCCGAGAGGGTCGATCCGGCCGGTGGAGGCTCGGATCGGCCCGAGTGAGGGGAGCGGAGGAGGGAACGCCGGATCGTGAGGCGGGAGGCTTTGCGCCGCCGTTGCAACCGTGGCTCCGCTACTGCTGCTGTCCCCCGCCCCGACGACGTGCCGCGACTGACCCGCCAAGGTTGCACCAGATCTGGAAATTGCAGGGACGCCGTCGCCAATCCGCCGCCCGTAACTGCAGCCCTTTTGTCAGCCACCACCAGGTATCCGCCGCCTCCGGTCACGTAGTCGCAGTCACAGCCCCCCTCTCAAACCGTGCCGCCGCGGGCCAAACCGGCACAGACCTATCCCCACTCATCGTCGTCGGAACCGCTTTGTCGCCGCCGTCGGTCGTGTCGTCGCCGCCGTTGTGGCCGCCGTCTAGCCCGTCGTCGCCGCCGTCGTGGCCGCCGTCACTGCTGTTGTCACCTGTGACGCTTCTCCCCCTCACCAGCGCCGCAAGCGGGCGAAGGAGAAAGGAGGCTGGGGAACCGGGTCAGCTCGCGGGTCCGTCCGACCCGGTTTCCCAATTTCCGGGTAGGGTTTCCCCAGGTCGGACCTGCACTCCTCGGGCCGAGCATCTTTTTTAATAAGCCCAATTCCGTGTGTGTGTGGGCTGAGTTTTTAAGAAAAAAAGCAAAAAATCCGAGTCGGGCCCGCGTTGCGGGCTCGTGCGCGTTTTGGGTCGACGACTCGGGTCGGACCCAACCCGCGGATTCGACCCGGTCGGCTTTTTTTATTATTTTATGTAATATTTTAATAAAAAAGAAAATTCAAAAATAATTTATTTATAAAAAATATTAAAAATATTTTAATTTCCAGAAAACCGAAAATATTTTAAAATATTAAAAAAATGCTTTAATTTCCAAAAATCTAAAAAAATTAAAAATATTTTATTTTTAGAAAAATAAAAAAAATCAAAAAAATTCATATTTTCCAAAAAATGCCAAAAATCATGAAAAAACCAAAAAAATTCTGAAAAAGCCAAAAAGACTTGTATTTTTCCAAAAAATACCAAAAATACCAAAAAAAATCCCTTTTATGTCCAAAAAATTAGAAAATGATTCAAAAAATGTTTTTCCTCCCAAAAATGCATGGAAAATCCCTTGAACATCCAAAAAGCCTCAGGGTTTAAACAAGATTAGGTACCGAAAGGGCATTAGTGATTAATTAGCGTAATCAAGTCCCCGATCCTAATTTCTCTGGTTGCGCAGGAGTGAGTATTTCTCCCGATACTTCACTTGGGTTTCTAATCAACCCACCCCAAATCGATTAGTGGCGACTCCATTTTAAAATTGATTTACAGGTTAAAAATTTAGACTATTAAAGTCGTGAATTGGTGGACTTGGGAGAGTCCGGGCTTAACTAATTTTAGCCGAGCCATTAGCCTCTTTAGGCGCCCGTACCCGATTGCGGGCGCCGAAAAAAAAAGAGGTCGCGACACGTATGCCTTTAGTTAGTTGATCTGCAATCACATCATTTATGAAAATATATTATATTAAAACATCACCTTTCTGTACCATTTGCTTTTGGTAAAAAATTTTCACCACCATATATTTAGACCCTTTAAGACTTTTGTAGTAAATAAATAATATTATGAATTTGTTATATCAATACAACCGTATGGATCTATCTATAAAGTTAAAACGATTAACTCCTTCATGAGGTTCTGGAGCCTAAAAGCCCAAGTAACAGCCTAAAAGAATGTTACTAACACTGCTTACATAGTAGAAGATGACATAGAACTTTATTTACTGCATTTACTGCTAACATAAATATGTAGTACGTTATTGATTACATGTCATCAGAACAACCGGCAAAGTTTACATTTAAATACCATACTAACTGCAAGAATTGAACATGTGTATAAATTAACATATAATATCTTGTCTTCTTTAAGTACATTAAAACCTTCTTGACAGCAACCCAGTAATCATGTCTTGGATTTGATCGATATTTGCCTAGAAGTCCCGTAACAAAGACAACATTTAGTCTAGTGCAAATTCGAGCATACATTATACTTTTAAGTGCACTGACACAAGGTACTCCCTTTAATTAGATTTTCTCAATATCTAAATAAGGATAATGTGATAGATTTAGTCCATTACCTTTAACAACAGGAGCAATTCCTGGCTTGCAATAATGTATATTGATTTTTTTTTTGGTGACCCAAGGAACCTTTGTGCGCCGCTTCGCGGCGGAGTAAACCCTGGGGTGAACTGGGCCACCACCACAGACCCAGCCACAGGTGAGTCGCGCATTTTACAACCCCGAGGTTCGAACTCCTCCCCCAGCAATAGGGTATTAAGTCCTAGGCTACCGAGGCCACCGCAGGCGGTAGTATGTATATTGAATATTTTCAATATACAATCAGCAAATGTCCTTCGAAAAAATCTAATATATTATGGCAAAAACAATCCTTACAGACCTTAGTACAAAGAATATAAGATGTCTCAACGTCATAACTTGTAAGCAAAATATTATGTATATAAAGTATGAGAAAAAATAAATTTCCTCCCACTGACCTTGCAGTATATTGAATTACTTTGTTTCCAATTGAATAAAATAACAACACTATAAAACTTTAATAATATTGTTTGAAAACTTGCTTAAGACTATAAATAAGATTTTTTCAGTCCACACATAAGTTTACTTGAAACATTTATTGCAAAATTCTCCAATTGCACAATATAAATTTTGTATCTATTTGGCGTAACTCCATATCAAAATAAATTATTAATGCCACGTTCACTCTGAAAGAATATTTAAAGAAATAATTATTTCTTCACTATAAACAATCCACCCCTCTTTTAGAGTTAAAACTTTAGTTACCAATTTGGCTTTAAATTTCACAATCTTTCTTTGAAATTCTTTTAGTTTTGTACGCCAATTTGCAACTAATGAACTTATGATATTTAAGCAAGTAAGTTAGTTTCCAAACACTATGATGTTTCATAGATTATATACCGCATTTTATGGCATCTAATCACATACTTAGTTGAGGATAAGAAACAACATTTATTTATGTCGATAAATCAACCATGTAGTGGATATTGTGATCATGCTCTCAGGAATAGATTATATAATTTAATGGAAAACTGATTGTCTTTCCCTAACAAATCTCCTGAGTAAAGCTATAACCACTTCATTCTATACTTGATAGGTTTGAAATTTTTTTATTGTAAACTATATCAAGAATAGTACCTTGAACTTCATAAAGTATAGTCTATGGTACAAGAGATTGCACAATTGTTTGTATCACAATTATCTATTTAGGCAAAGACAAAGACATAGTGATTTTCCATCGTACTATTATCCTTAATAGTCTGAGAGCAGCTATCCTCGTCAAACTGTAGAAACTTTACAGTATGTGATACCATAATTCTTATATCTTCTTTAGGGTTTTAAAATCAATACCCCTTTTGAACTATTTATGTAAGATACAAAATAATTTCAAGTAAATCTTTTGTCAGGATTTTCAGGCATAGTAATTAAATTACCACCCCAGAATCTATCAAGTATTTGACAAATGACCCTTTAAGCTATTTTGCATTGTCATACTTGCCAAAATACTCACAGCCACTATTAAGCCTGACAACCTTTTAAGATTAATTGTAATTGTTTTATTCTTTATCTCGGTTATTTTCCTTAAATAGAAAACTTTTGGAAACAACCTTTTAATCATATACGAGATGTATATGTCATTATGACTTAAACACAATCTTTGCAGATATGTCTTAATTTCAATATCGAGACAAGACATAATTTCAAGTAACTAAGGCTTCCATCATCTTATAGCAGTGTAGTCTGCAGGCAAACCTCTTTTCAAGTGTTCTAGAATAGAACGCTTCATGGACAGTAAGCAAATTCAATTGCTCTTTTCTCAAACAATAAATCATATGTCCACAACTTCAAATTTGAAGCAGTAAAAACCTCAATAATAATGAAGTTATTAATTACAAAAAAAGTGACTAAAAACCAAGCAATGTATATAATTAGCATCATGTGAGCATTGTGTAACTTGACATACAAGTACATATCCAGAGAGTTACACGCATAATCATATAATCACCTTTGGGCAAAATACATGATATGCAGTTGTACACTCCCCACATGATAGCGGTTATGAGAATATATTCCAATTCTTTGTGAATTCATCACCTTTAGGCATATGAATCACTAGAATCAGTCACTCCATCACACTATCATGTATCCCTCCATGAACTAATAAACAATCACCTCCTTTGGGAGTATAACCACGCATTAGATTAGGAGACATCCCAATCAACATACGAGACCGAAATTTCTCAAACCCAATCAAGCATGCCACTTTGGCGGTCACTACTCAATTGAATCATTGAAATTCTCTCATACCAGGGATATAGACTTTACTACTCACATACATCATATACATGTGATTTTAACTTTAGTGATAGGGGCATGTTATCACTAAAATCACATGTAATGCTAATTACATTGCTTTATCCATTAATAAAAAATTAATCATACATATATATAAATATATATACAGCGAACCTGAAGGACAGATTCTAATGAGATCATTGATTACGGTAACACAAGAAAATTCTCATAGAAGCAGGCATCTTGTGTGCCTCGATTACTGATTACTAAAACAACATTAAAAGAATGCCGATCCAAAGAATCCCTCACAAGTTAACATCATTAGCAATATATGATACTACAAATTGACAAGCTTGATAGTTGATCAACTATTGCTCATGAGTTTCATAAGGCAAAACATGACTCCAAGGCCAATAGCTAATTTATTAGCCAATTTTTAAGTAACAAATTATCATTGTAATAAGCCAGTGGCCTATTAATTAAGTCAAACCAGAGAACCAAATATCTAAAAATTCAACAGTAGATACTACTCTGCTTAAATATTGTCATATTTCTTAACCATAAATATATTCAACTTGATAGACATTAACACGTGACCAGATGATTTCATGTACAATATGCATTAACTTAATCGACATGCATTACCCACATACATCAGATATGTTAATCAGTACAATTAGTTTGGTCATGAGTTCTTAAGACGTCCATCATTCAAAGATTATCAGCGTGTCAAGGAGTATGCTTGAGTAACAAAAGTTTTATAACCTGAACTGTTTCTCATCAACTCAATACATAGCTCAATTACTATTTCATAATGATTGTATCTCATTAAGCCAGCTTTAGTTCACAATAAAGTTTGATTTTTATTGATGAATCACACCTTTATAATGATTATGTGATAGATAATACACCAATAACCCAACACTTGTATTTCCAAAATCACAGAAAATATAAGGAAAAATACGCAAAAATTCATTTAAAATACACGTATTTAGGGTTTCATATGCAATTTCACATCAATAAAACCATCAAACATATAAAATAAATATACCACCAGATAGGAAATTACCATACGAGTCCAACCCTGCCAGCCACGTGCCAATTGGAGACTCCACATGCCCACATGCGCCGCCTGAGTGCGCGGCGCGTGGAGCTCACGCGCGGCACGCATTCGACGCCCAGGCAGCACGTGGCCGCGCATGGGGGCGCGTGTGGCCTCTTCCGGCGACGCGCTGCCGACCGTCTTGCTCATCTCGTTGAGCCCAGTCCGAATTTGTGGTTTAATTTTATTTTTATTGAACAAAAGGTCTCGAAAATCACAAATTATGGCAAAAACTTTATGCGTTCAAGTTCTAGGGTTACAGTTGCTCTGATACCACATGTTGGACGCAAAATTGCGTAACCCCAATATCTCCATAACTAGAACAAGAACATGCATAATTGAGTAGAAAGATTAACACACCTGTTTTGGGATCCATTATTCTTGAAGCGGAAGCGGAAACACAATGTTCCATGTGCAAGTCCTTCTTCTCTATTGACCTCCGTATCACTGGCTCAATGAAGCGGCCCCCCTCACGTGTAGCGTTAGGTAAATGCCCCTTAGGTGAGGATACAAGTGAGAATTAGGGTTAGAGGAGAGACTTGAGCACTATTTATAGAATTTCCAGCCAGTCCCTCTCATTACGGGCCAGGCTCAACTTGGCCCACACTAGCTAGCCCATATTAGACTAATTAAGAAACCTTCTATCTCACCTTAGACCAACAATGTTTTACGGTAATTGTAAAAACAGTAAATTACAATATCAATGAATTTAATCCACATTAGGAAAACTTTTACAAGGCCTGCTGCGAAGTGGACGGCCGAGGGGATGCGGGGTCGGCCGTGAGGGGCCCCAGTCAGCACGCATAGGACTGGCGGTCGGAGCACCTTCGTCGACCGGGCTCCTCCCCTATAAATAGAGGGTTGCGAGCTCGGTTGAAGGGGTGCATTTTTCGGAGAGAAAAAAATCTTGACAAAGAGGTTCTTTAGAGCGAGATTTGAGGCCGTGAGTGAGATTTGGAGCGCGGACCTAGAAATGGGGGTGAGAGATCGCGGGCCACCGCGCCTGAGCCGCGGCCAAAGACGCCCCACCGTGATTTCTGTCTTGCACCAAGCTTCGGTTAGCCAGAGCTTTGTTTTCGCCCTGTTTGGAGCATGTTAGGGCCGAAGCTCGCGATCGTCCAACTCAATAGCTCCAGCCCCGATCGACCATTGTTAGGCTGCTCTGTGCATCATTTATTGCCCGTTGTGAGCCCCAACGTGGTCTTGAGCCCCGGTCAGCTCGAGTTATTCCCTCTTAGCCAGCATACTCCGAGCATTCGACGAAATGCTCGGGTGAGTTCTACTTTCTATCCAGCCCTTTTGGTCGGAGTTGAGCCGTCTGCGCTCAGCTGTGCCTTCTCAAGGTGTGCTTGTAGCGTTGGCTCTCCCGGGCGCCGGCCGGTCGGTTGGTTCGACCTACACACCCCATCCTCCCTCCATCATCCTCGAACAGAGCAAGCACAGGGGGAGTTATCTTGGTTATCCCATTAGAATCGCTGTAGCCATGCCTACAACCGCCGCCTCGAGGTGCCCGAACGCACTTTGGCTAGCCGCCCAAGCCTGCGAAGTCCTGGTATGCCGTCGGCCAAGCGGAGATGAGCGACGATGCTTGGCATCATCGTCATCGGCATCTGGGTCGATTCCAACCCGAGGATCCGACCTGGATCCTTTTTGTAATATAATGTTATTTAACATAAAAATGTATGTTTTTAAAATATAAAAAAATCAAAAATCAAAAATCAAAAATCAAAAATCCGTATTTTTTTTTTTAAATCAGGGAAGAGACTTAAAATTAGTTTTTGAGTAGTTTTTTTTTTCCCAAAAATGGATGAAAAGTCAAATAGAAATCAAACTTCAGGATTTAAACAAAGATTAAATGTCGAAAAGGTATTAGTTAATTAACTAGTAATCAAGTCTTGAATCTAATTTCTTTGATTGAGCAAGAGTAAAATATTTCTCCTAATATATTACTTGGGTTTTTAATTGGCCTATCATAAATCAATTAGTGATAACTTCTAAATAAAAATGACTTGCAAGTAAAACACTCAAGTCATAATTTGCAAATTAGTGGGTTTGGTAGAACTTGGATTAACCCTAAGCTTCGCGAGTCATTAGCCTCCACACACCCGCACATAGGGCTTCAAGAGGTTGCGACATTAATAAGAAAATTCGTGAAAGTATAAGGAGGAAAGGTATGTTCTTTTCTTGGTATGTGATCCAACTAGTTGATCAACTACTTTTGGGTGATCTCATGAATTTCATCAAGTAATCAAGTTTATTTAATCGGTTTGATGAGTTAGTTAACAATGTTGTGACCAATTCCATGGGAAACCAAATAGGTTATTTACACATTACAAGTGTACATGCATAAGCTGATCATATAAATAGGATAAAAAAGGAAAAGCCATCGAGGAATAATTTCAAAATCACATTCTTTTACAAACTACACAAGTTTGATTACAGGATCAACATCATATGATTTTAAACATAAACTGATTACAAAGATGAATGCATGCATGCCATTCGAGCGAGAAATGCTAAATGTGTATGAAACACTACCTTGCAGGATTTGCATCTAATTGATTGGATAAGGTCACCTTGAGTGTCTGAATTATTGTTGGGTTAATTTCGTATGTTGGAAAATTTAAACAAGTAAATAAATGCATAGTTTAATATTTATAAGCTTTACCCCTTTTGTAGACTAGATTTTTGTCTAACTAGAAGTAGAACCACCTTTTTCCGAGGAGAGAGATTTTGGGGATTTTGAGGCAACGTTGAGGATTTTCAAAGGGGAAGTTCTCAGTCTTGTGAGCCAAGAGGAGCCACACATGAGTGACGAGCTCACCTCCTCTTCTCAGTCGCTTGGCATGGCGAGACACTCGACAGTTGTATGCTGCATAACACAGCATCTCTACCCAGATGCTGCTGATGATCTCCCACTGGTTTTCCATCGTCCTCAGGTCGGCCACGAGCTTCTGCACCTCCAGCAACACGTCCCAGTCATCAGTGATCCACGTCTCCTCACTTGGTTCGATGGGGTGTAGGATCTCTTCATCCAGCGAGGACAGTGTGTTGATTGCGTCTTCATGGTCTCGGTACCTCAAGAAAGGCCTCAGCGTGCGAGAAGCGTGCTCCAATGTCATGTTGGCAGTGGGAAGGGACAAGATGTGAGGATGCAGGGTGAGGAGATACATCATATACTCCGATAGGAATTTACTTCCTCCATAAGCATCGGATTTTTCGATATCCAATTTTTGCAGGATATCAGTGGCGATGTGCCAGATAATGATGCTCCTAGCAAATTTTGCCTCGATGCTACTGCTTAGTGCTTGTTTCTCATTGATGCCGTGAATCTCGATCGTCCACTTGCCTCTTTCGTTGAATGGCCTGTAATTTCTTTTCTCCTCTAGCTCCGCCATCTTTCGTAGTACCAGCGCCCTGAGGCACAAGGGCAAGGGCCGGCGGGGGGGTTTCCAATGCCAACTGAAGATCTCCCGCTTACCAAACCAATCAAATACGGCGCGGACGGGCTCCCACTTACCAAACCAATCAAGTGCCACACGGACGGGCTTTGGCTTTTCTCTGTCTGGGCGGCAGTGTTCTAACAAATTGAGCTGCCCTATTGACCTCGACCATCTTTTCTTCCTCATGCACCGATCAGCAAAAAACGGGAGGAGCCTTGAGAAGAGTGGCATCCCAAGGTGCCTACCCATGTACACCACCGCCCAATCTGAAAATGCCAACGTTGTGATCTGATAAAGCTCGAGACCTGTGACTGCCATCAGTAACGCATAGGTATAGGTGATGGACATATCGATCAAGAAGGCATTCTTGAAGATCATGGCGAGTCCACACATGGCAGACATCAAGCAGAAGAAGCCGATAAAGCAGCCTATAAGGCCAAGTTTTGTGTACAGAATGGGCGCTTTAGTGTAGAGTGAGTCGAACATGAAGTTCAGCTCGATTTCGTTCACGGTGAAAGCTCGATTGGGGGGGTAACTGTCGATGGACATCCAATCGCGGGATATGAACACAGGGTGGTACGGCCAGTTCCTGAGGTGGGGTTTCAGACAGTCGAACCGAAAGTAGGCCTTCAAGATGTCCTTTGCGGCGTCAAACTTCCTGTCCTTGGTTAAGATTTCGAGCTGAGCACCACTGCCTTCCCTGATTTCCTTGGTGGGTACTTTGGGAAAGTACTCGGTATTCACAAATGAGTTCTCGTCATACACGGATTTGAGAGCCCAGACCCACGACGCCGCCTTTATGAATCCGGCAATGAACAAGGGGACGTACAGCCGTGAGACTGGGGACGAGCCGTCCCAACGGCGAATGAGAATCCGAACCACAAAGACAACTGTAGCCCCGATTTTCAGAATCTGTCTCGGTCCCAGCCGGTTATCTTCCACCGCATAGGCCGTAATACTGTCCGGGTACCCAAGTTGCATCAGAAGCAATGGGGCAAACAGCCCTCCCAACACCACGTCGTCACCTGGATTTTCTGGATCATCGATGCGGACAACAGTAAGCTTGCCCAGCGCAATTTTCGCAACATAAGCAAGGAGCAAATAGGAGGCCCAGATGATGGATCTAGCTAACTGCGACCTCATATATTTCCGGCGAATGCCTAATATTGTGAGAAAAATCTCGCAGCCAAGGCTTACGGTGACCAAGAAATGAATCCCCCAGTTCGTCCACAGATCTTTTAGTAGCGGCAACACCGTGTTGATTATTGCGCAAATCCAACTGATCAAACGCATGGTGGCTTCGTTCAGGTGTGCTCACTAGACATCAATGCAAATGCGGAGTCAGGAAAATTTTTACATTGCTTCTGAAGAATGATCACTGAGAGCTTCCACAAAACTGCATAAATGCATCCAGCATTGCATACATTAATTCTCTCAATCTGTCAGAATTTCGCACAACTGAAACCATGAATTTCCACGTTGTTTATCCTACAAGTTAATCTCTCCATGTTCATCTCTCTCTCCATTCCTGGAGTTTTTGACTGTATCCTTTTCCGATCCTTGTATTTTTCTTTTTTCTTTTTTTCCATTTTTTTACACTTTTCATTTTCTTTCGTTTTTTTTTTTTTTTTCTTGTGTTTAGCTAGATCTTAATTACCTAGCGAAGTGGCCCTCTCCTTGCATCGTAAGATGTGAAGAAGCTTTGGGACAAATTTGTGCCGTTAGCCGTCCAGCTTCTTATGAGCCTCCCTTAATTTTGCAAAATAATAAACTACATATGCTCGCTCCAATTGGCTAAGATGAATATTTTCTAAAAGTTATAGAAGTGAAATGATCGATTGAAAATTTGTACCACTAAAATGAGCATCGTATGAACATTAGAGTATTTGTGGCATCATTTTCTCAAAATTCTTTAAAAGTTGATTCTCCACAAATTTTCTTTGATTGCGGCTTTTAAGGTCTTCTACCTCTATATTTCATATATTAGCTTTTCAAAATATTTTCTAAATAGATTTAAGGAAAAAAGAAAAAAAGAGGAGAAAAAGGTGGAGGAGAGGTGTTAGTGGAGTATTTAGCAGAGTTGAGAAGGTTTTGGGATGGGTAAGGTATTTTCCTTGCCATGGAACCTTAGGTAACAGTTCCAAATTTTTGGATCACCTTAGAATTTGGAACTTGTCAATGCCATGTGTTCTATGTACCCTATACTATCTTGTGCTTTTTCATATTGAATCATTGAAAAAAAAAATTGTCATTGTCATTGTTATTTGCAACATTCAAATATAATGTAAAAATGGGTTACATGTTAAATTCATGTTCGTATCTAATGTTAACATATCACTAATACGTCAATAGCATAAAATATAACAATAAAAAATCAAATTCCACCTATCATTTAAATCCATGAGTTGAGATGAAACCTAACACCATCTACTGAGAACCAAAACTCAAAGCACACGCACACGCATTCTCATAGAGAGAGAGAGAGAGAGAGAGAGAGAGAGAGAGAGAGAGAGAGAGAGAGAGAGAGAGGATGGATGATTGCTTTTCAAATGAGGTTAGACATTGTTGATTATTGAGAGCTTTTGCACATCTAAATGGGCAAAATTTCATAAGGAAAAAGAGAAAGTCATGCAATTTATTTTTTGATCAGACATGCAAAATAAGTACACATTTATATATTGAGCAAATGTTACAAATGTACCCTACAAAAGCTATGGATTGTAGGGTATAGGATGGTATGACCCCAAACCCTCAAACCTACCTTACACTGATTTCTTCCAAAATTTTGGAACTAGAACCCACTATATTAGTGCTAATACCCGTCTTGGAACCTACTTGACGACCATGGTTGTTCTATAGGGTCCATAGATTTCACGGGTTCTCCTATACACCCTGTTATTTAGTCTTGAAAGAAATTCTTTATAATTTTGGGTCGACTTCATGAATCAAGGCTCTTTTACTTTTCTAATTTTTGGAGTTCTATTACTTTTAAGCTTCGTGAAAATGATAGAAAAAAATGTTTCACACAATGAGAGGGCCACGTGTAAACTTCTCAGTGGTCTCATACTATGTCCAAAAAACAAAAAAAACTTATGTAGTATTAGAGTAGATGACTTTAAGTGCAATTGATCTCGGGATGGATTTTCGCAGATTTAAGTAGAAGAAGTTTCATGACTCCCAAAGTAATACTCGTAATCCTATCACATTGCACTTCTTGTAGATTTCTTAAAAGCCATTCACATAGAAAAAGATTGCTTTCAATAGCATGTTTGCTAGATTTTCAGACATAGGAAGCTATAAATGTCGAAATTGACAGGTTGTGAAGAAACAAAGAAGGGTCATAATTTCTTCAGGTAGCTCGTTCACCAGTTAGAAAATGAACATCGAAGACAACTAAACATGTGCTGTAACTTGTATAGAGTAAGGTTAAGTGTACTGACCACTAAATTAAGGTACGATAATTACTTGCTGAAACATCCAAAGGTGCGGAGAGCGTACAAACCTTTTACCCTAAAAATGATATGGGTTAGTTACCCCAATAAGCAAACGCAAGCTAGCTAAAGCAACAGGAAAGAAAGAAGTGCAATGCAGTGCAAGACTAGCGCCACCACACCTGAACGTGAGGGCTGATGAATCCCAGAAGTATTGTTCAGAAGACGCCGGCGCCTACATTGGAAAAATTGGAGAAACTGAAGCACAGAAAAACAACAGAGAGATTTGTCCTAAAAAACATTGTCAAGGAAACGAGAAATAGAAATATGTGCTTTGCTTTCTTCGCTAGGAGAGCACTTCTGTCTCAACACTTGACAGCAACGACTTCCGTGGAGCCTCCAATTATTAAGTAGGAAAAAGAAAGGCATGGGATATTACCCTTTTACCAAAAAAGAAAAAGAAAAAAAAGAAAGGCATGGGAATGATAAGGACAAAAAGAGAATGGAATAAAACGCGACGATGGGCATTTGATTATTTGCTTGCAGCTTTTGTCTAAGGCTCTTTTTCTCTTTTGTTTGGTTGGCTTATTGAGTACATAACCATGTCTAAAGCTCCGCCGTCAAACTTTAAGGTCATGTGTTTTTCGTTCTATCCTGCATTTTTTGCTCTCGGATTAGGCAAATGATAGGCTACTCTTAACACTAACCTCGGGGCTTGGTGAAATTGCACGGAGAATTTAGGTCCGCTTTATTTCCCAAAAAAAAAAAAGAAAAGAAAGAAAAATGAAAAAGTCAACATGACTGGTAAAAAACATTTCATAAGGAAATTATTTCTAGAAAGATAGTTTGATTGCTTTCATTCAGTAGGATTTTTCAAATGAGCTAAAAATTATTATCGGAAGGATGGTGTTGACAAACTCAGGAATTGTTTTTAAGACAAGTAAACCTAGGTATGGTGTGCGATCTTTAGACCATGGCGGCAAGCCTGGGGAACTCAAGCTTTGTACCTAGTATCCCGGTGCCTAGACCTAGAACCCATGCCCTGGACTTAAGATCCTAGGATGGCCCCAGATGCTCAAGTCTCGCCCCTGGTGTCCAAAGCCTAGGTTCTTGGGTTCAAAGTCCATGCTTCTAGGCGCCGATTAGCGCACTGAAATCTCAGGTGAGGCCCCGCGCGTCCTAGGTTCACAAGCTGGAGTGTCCGATCTGTCCTCAAGGTCTCGAATTTTTACGAAAGTGATGATCCTATAAATGGTGGAGGTCAAGCTAGTTCCTTGAAAATGAATACCAATCTTTTAAAAGCATAAATCATCTTTGAAATTTGAATACAGATTTTTGTTATTCATGAAAATAATTTTTGTTGATTCATTTTTAAGGCGATGCCAAAATGATAGGAAAAAAAGGAGGAGATACTTTCCAACTACTAGTTTTCCACAAAATAAATCTTTCATTCGTATTTAAAAAATTTACTTGGAGGCCTCCTATAAGAACTTATAGAATCCACTAAATTTAGAAAACTATGATGAGGTGGAATAATTATTAAAACCAAATGTTTTGCATAATTTGGTATACTAAAATGAAGTAATGAATAACGCTAAGTGTACTAAAGGTTTTACTAAAATGACATTTAATCAAGTACTTAAGGCGAAGAATATTTCCTCATGTTCCCTTCAATGCCTCTTTGTAGCCTTTTCGACGGAAGTGCTCCGTCCACCGTTCCCTTCAATGCCTCTTTGTAGCCTTTTCGACGGAAGTGCTCCGTCCACCGTTTGAAATTGCCTTTTTTTTTTTAGGGTTATGTTTTACTTTTTGATAGGATAACATTGCTTTGTTTGGAGGATGGAGGGAGAAGAAAAACGACGTGGCAGAAGAAAATTTAAAATTTCCCACCAATTCACTCTCACATGATAATTTAAGTTTATCAAAAATTTCTACACCTAACTCTCATTTTCTCCCCCACCCCAGTCTCATTTAAGGTAATCTATAATAAGAACATAAGAAATTATAGATTTGATCAAGCATATGCGCCTGAAATTCTTGTAAAAACATATGAAGAAATTGTGAGATCATAGATTTGATCTATAAAAGGAAATAATGAAGGATGATGCTAGCATAACGGCGTTTTAAACAGAATTTCTACAACGTTGTAGACACAACATATTTCCTTCCAAACAAGTTCTCTTAAAGAAATTTGTGGTAGTGAGAGGGCTGTTACTCTCACTACAGGACATAGATGGTCATCTATATTTCATAATAATGAATTATTATAATAGTACACATGTATCTTTGCAACAATAGGCTACTGTATCATATTGATAGACCTCTTAGTGAAGCTTTAGTAGCAAAGTTATCAACCAAAGTTATCAACCTAAGATGTCTTATAACTTGGTTTTTTGTTCCTAAAGTTGACTATTTGTGAAAAATTATCCAAAATTTTTTAAATCTATTGTATAAATGCCAATTCAGTTCTAAACTTTTTTATTATCCAACAAGTGTTTTTTGATTTTCCAATGTAGTTCATCTGATTTACATTGGCTAAAAATTACTAACGTGATAGTTTTAGTCATCGCATTGCCACCTACCTTATGCATCACAACTAACAATTTGACGTGGACCACCGTATTTTTTTTTTAATTTTCTATATTTTTTATTTTGGCTATTTTCTTTTCTTTTCTTCTTTCGTTTTTTCTTTTACTGTTATCCTCAACCATAAAATAAACATTGAAACCCAGATCTGGATTTGGGATTTTTTTATTTAAAATTTTATTAAC
This sequence comes from Eucalyptus victrix, assembly GCA_016097545.1. NCBI lineage: Eukaryota > Viridiplantae > Streptophyta > Magnoliopsida > Myrtales > Myrtaceae > Eucalyptus > Eucalyptus victrix. The sequence goes on from CM027837.1 coordinate 35,666,605, forward strand.
AAATTTTCTTGCTCCTTGTTTTCTGTTGCATTTCCTTGTTGATGTGGGCATGGCCGGTTTGGATTTAGGCACCACTTCTTGGTTCCACCTCCACCACCAGCACCGAACCCTAGAGCTTAGCATGATGGACTAGCCATGGCACTGGAGACATAGTCTCCCCTAAATCCAAGAACAAGCCCAAGCCGTCCGTGCTCATAACCCGATGGAGCGCCAATAGACTTAAAGCCCCCATTCTCGAAGTTGGGTATAGGCGCAAAGTCTTTGACTCCATCACTACCTTCATCGTAGCGGTAGTGGGGAATCTGAGTGTTGAGTAGAACCGGCACGTCACCAATGTGAGCTTGCGGCAGCCAGCCACAGCCATGTCCATAGTGACGCTCCTTGGGCGGTTCGAGATTCTGTTGTTGTCTGGCTCTTTCTTGCCCCCACCAGCTCCACTAAGGGCCACGAGCTTGATGATATTCCAGGGGGAGGTCAAGTCATGGGGGGAAGAATGGTTGGCAAGCTCATTGTGGCCACACCAGTCATCCTTGTCGCCGTGTCATTCGCTAATGTCGCGCACGAGAGATTGCCATTAGAAGAGGAGGGGCAAATCCAAATGTTAGCAGTAGCCACACCGCAATCGGCAGGAAGAACCCGTTTCTGAATCCATCTTCAGGGATTATGTTCTTCAACTTTGCCACTCAGAAAGATGCCAACAATTATAGCAGTACTGTGCAGCACCCAGTTGGTGGGTTGAATGGAAATTCGAGTGCTTGTCTTCCATTTTGAGAAAAATGGAAAAAAAGAAGATCAAGGTGATTTGAAGCTGCAGTGTGATCATCAATTAGGAAAGTCGATGATCAACGCTAAAATAAAAAAGAAAGAAAAAAGAGAAAAAAGAGAGTGAAAAAAATTGAAAAAACTAGTTTTGAGTAGAGAAGGTTCATGACAGATCCCTAGCCTTGACATTTATAACACTAAGTGATGACTACATTGCCACATCAGCAATTTTTAACCAATTTAGGCTGGATAGATTAGGGTTACATAATAGACCCCCCAAAAAAAATGACTAAGGATATACTAGTTTTGGATTGAATTAATATATGTATAATAGGTTTAGAACTTTTTTGGTAATTTGCATACTCCTTGCTATTGGTTGTTGCAATTCGCCCTCCATGGGGCATTAGGAGGATGGCGTTTTAGGGGTATTTATTCACGAGCTTGCACTTGAGGTCATTGTTGCAATCTACTTCTTGAGGAAGGGAATATAGATTTGGGGATATTTCTTAAAAGACGGGCTTACAGCCCATGATCAAGCACGTGCTCTCCCTAGCCCATACCTCATGCGACATTGGGGATTCAGAAGAATTTGTAATAAGGAGCTGCTATTAGCCTATTAGGTTGACTAAAAACCAAAAGAAGCATGAGAATATACCTCACTTCTTACGTAACTAGAGAATCTAGAATTGGAGATTTGATTACACTAATTAATCAATTAGTACCATTTTGGTACCTAACTTATTCATTTTAAAAAGGTATTTTGTCAAGCAATTTGGATTAATTTTAGACCAATCCACTAATATGTGAAGTGATTGTGTGGGTACACAATCATTAAAATAACAATTAGCATCCAATGAAAGTGTTTACAGAAATTGCAAGGGAGAGCAAATATTTAACATTAAAGAAAAGATAAATGCTAATTCTTACTGAGACCAAGCCCCTTTCTGGTAAGGATGCAGCGTCTCTCCGGTTGGCTCCTCTTTTAAAAGGGGGTGTGAAGCTGAAAGGTCCTGCTCTTGAGAAGGCCATAACTTACAAGTCTCCTACAAATTCAAAGAAATCATTGAAGATTGGTGATGGTCCAGCCCCCCAGGTTGAGGTAGGAGCTATCTCGACTTCCTTGGTGCCTCGGGGTGGCCTAGAGGATGTGATTGTAGCACCAAGTGCTTATGATGGATCCGATGATGAGGACCTCCTCTCGATTGGTGATCAGCCTCAGGCTTCTCCTCCTTCGGTTGCTGCCACACTTGCCCAGAAATCTCAAGCTCCAGTGAAGAACACTTTGAACCTTGGTGAAGGGCGTCCAACGATGGGGGTGGTGGTTGAACCTCCGTCCTTGATGCATAATTCTAGCTTGGGTGATGAAATAACTAGCTATTCGGATGATGATGTACTACTCTCTTTCTGTCGTTCTTCTCCGAAAGCTCCGAAGCTCGTTGGAAAGATGAAATCCCTACAAGACAAACTTTTAAAGATGCATCCTGATCCGCCCCCTCCGGCATTGCCTCCCCCGGCCTCTGGTCGGCGCAAGAACACTAAGAAGAGGTAACTCTTCTCCCTTTCTATGTATATAGGTATATGGAATATAAGGGGCTTAATGGGCCCCATTAGACATGCGGAAGTTCGGAAATTTGTTTCTTTAAATAACCTAAACTTAGTTGGGTTGCTGGAGACAAAAGTTCCCGATTCCCTTTTCGGTTCTATTTCCTCGAGCCTTTTAACGGGTTGGAATTGGGTTGCAAACCACGAGTATTCTCCTACAGGTAGAGGTAGAATTTGGGTAGGATGGAACCCAGATTTTGTTACATTTGAAGCTTATTCTATTAATGCTCAAGCTATCCATGGCCATATGCGATCTTTATTGTCGGGTCTTTCTTGTTGTATTTCGGTGGTTTATGGCAAGCATACTTTTGTCCGTCGCCGGCCCCTATGGGACGACCTTGTACACATGAATAATATTATGCAGGACTCTGCTTGGTTGGTCGCTGGGGATTTCAATGCAATCAAAGATCCATCTGACCGAGTTGGGGGAGCTTCCAATTGGATCCCTTGTTTTGACGAATTCCGACATTGTCTAGAACAAACTGAATTGGAGGACTTGAGGTATGTTGGACTTCGGTACACTTGGTCTACTTCCTCAGGAGTCGGAAGAAAAATGAGAAAAATTGATCGGGTTTTGGTAAATGGGAAATGGAACCATGTCTTCTCCTTTTCGGAAGCTTCTTTTCTAAACTCGGGTATTTCTGACCACTCCCCCATGGTTGTCAGAATTCTTAACCCGACCCTTAGGAGAAAGCCTTTCAAATTTTTTGAGTTCTGGATGATGCACCCCGCCTTTACTTCCATTGTTCGGCAAGTTTGGGAAAGCCCGGTGGTGGGGCATCCCATGTTTATACTTATGCGCAAGTTAAAAATGTTGAAATGGTGCCTCAAAGAGCTAAATAACGAGGCTTATTCTGATATCTCTAAGAGAACTGCTGCTGCTCGAGAGGCCCTTCGAGTTACGCAGCTTGGCCTTCAGCAAGACCCAGGCAATATCACCCTTGCTGAGTTGGAGAAATCTCGGCGCCGTCAGTTTGTGGAGTTACGTTCTCAGGAGGAGTCTTTCTACAAACAGAAATCAAGAGTGAGATGGCTCCAGCAAGGTGATCGCAACACCAAATTTTTTCATAATTCGGTTAAAAGAAGACAACTCAGAAACAGGATTCTTTCAGTAAATGATTCCACTGATTCTCTCATATCGGATCCTGCCTTGGTGCCCCATGTTTTTGTTTCCAATTTCAACAACCTCTTGATGCCTCAGCCTACCCTCTCAAAGCCTTCGTTGCCGGAGCTGAAGGCGTTCATTCGACGGCCTCTTTCCGTCGACCAGGCAGGTGCCTTTTCTCGCCCAATTATGGACACCGAGATACGCGATACTGTTTTTTCTCTAGCTCGTGGTAAAGCCCCTGGACCAGATGGTTTTACAGCTGAATTCTATAAAAGCAATTGGGATTTGGTGGGGCCTTTGGTAGTTGAGGCGGTGAAGGACTTCTTCTCCTCAGGCCAGTTGCTGAGAGAGGTAAATAACACAATCTTAACCTTGGTACCAAAAATTCCTAATGCCTGTGGGGTTTCTGATTTAAAGCCTATAGCATGTTGTAACACAATATATAAGATCATCACTAAGATAATGGTCAATCGCCTTGCTGCTGTATTGAATGACATGATAAGCCCCCCTCAGAATGCCTTTGTAAAAGGTAGGAGAATCACAGATAATATTCTCCTAGCTCAGGAGCTATTTGCAGGTTTCCACCTCGACCCTTATCTTCCCAAATGTGCAATTAAGGTGGATTTCCAAAAGGCATATGACACAGTGGATTGGGACTTTCTGGAGCTTACTCTTTCAGCTTTTGGTTTTCCAGAAAGGATGATCAGACTCATCATGGTTTGTGTTCGCACCCCCAAGTACTCCATAGCTATCAATGGTGAGCTTCATGGTTTTTTTTCAAGTGGACGAGGACTTCGGCAAGGGGACCCTATGTCCCCCTACCTTTTTACCTTGATAATGGAGATTTTCTCGGGTATATTGGTTTCTCACACAGCTCATAAGGACTTCAAATACTTTTGGAGGTGTAAACATCTTAAGCTTTCCCATCTCTTCTTCGCTGATGATGTTTTCCTTTTTTCACGAGCTAATTGGGCTTCGGTGACTATACTCAAAAGAGGACTTGACATCTTTTCCTCTTGGAGTGGATTATCGCCTAATAAAAATAAGAGTGAAGTTTTCATGGCGGGAGGCTCTCCTACTCTGCGAAGGCATATTCTTCTGACATTGGGCTTTCGGGAAGGGAAGCTTCCAGTACGTTATCTAGGAGTCCCAATTATTTCTTCAAGGCTTGGTAAAACAGACTGTATTGCACTTATTGACCGGATCACAGCCAGAGTTCAGACTTGGGCTCAGCGGTTTCTATCATTTGCTGGAAGACTCCAGTTAATCAGGTCAGTACTCCACTCTATCCAGGCTTTCTGGGCTAGTGTGTTTACTCTTCCTGCTTCAGTTATTGATCGTATCGAATGTATTTTGAGACAATTCCTCTGGAAAGGTCCATCCCTAGGCCGGGGGGGAGCAAAAGTTTCTTGGGAAGATGTTTGTGTTCCCAAGAAGGAAGGTGGTTTGGGCATTCGTAGATTAAAGGACTGTAATAAAGCTGCCATGCTTAAGTATATTTGGGTTTTGTTTACTGACAAAGAATCCCTTTGGTGTCAGTGGATCCACACCAATTTCTTAAAAAGGGATCACTTTTGGGTTTCCTCCATTCCCACCGTATGTTCTTGGGCTTGGAGGAAAATTCTCCAGCTGAGAAGAGACTTTAGGGCTTCTTTTTTGTGGAAAATGGGTGATGGTCATTCGGTCTCGCTTTGGTATGATAATTGGCACCAGGAAGGCCCTTGGAGCCTCATTTTTCCAGACTCTCTTATTGCTACATCGGGACTTACTAGACAAGCAACAGTGGCAGATTTACTTTCGCCTGAGGGGAGTGTTTTCAGGACTCTTTTGGAATCTTGGCACTTTGCCTTGCCGGTTCTCTCTCGAAACCCTGATCGTTTCTATTGGCGCAAGTCTTCTAATGGTGAATTTTCAGTAGCCTCAGCTTGGGAGGCAATTAGGACAAAAAAGACTCTGGTTCCTTGGGCTCGGTTTACTTGGAATAATGCTATAGCCCAAAGATTTCAATTTAACCTTTGGCTGATTATCAAGAACAGATTGCCTACTCAGGCTTTTCTCATATCCATTGGGAGGATTGATTTTGAATTATGTGCTTTTTGCAATCATATCCCGAGACTCTATTGATCATCTCTTCTTTGATTGTCATGTTCTGCGACACTTGCTTTCTTTTGGGCCGAAGATGTAATCTTCCATGGCGTAGCAGTAACTTGGGCGGAAAATCTCCACTTGGGCATTGAATTTCTGTCGGGCAATGACTTCTTTCACTCTATCGCCCGTTTTTCTTTTGGGGCCTTATGTCATCTCATCTGGAAGAAAAGGAACAGCATCATCTTCCGTGGTGAAGCCCTTGAGGTTGCAGCTTTGAAGAATCATCTCACCAAAGTTGTGAAAGACAAAGCCCTCACCTTCAGCAGAGTACCGGACAACCCTAGGAATAGAAGGCTCCAACGAGGATGGGGATTTGACCCCTCTGTCTTCGTCGGCGGCCTTGCTGAGCAAATGGATTGATGGCGGGTCATTTCGGACTTATGAATGGTGCTATGGTTGCCGTTACTTAGTTGATCCTTCTTTGATCTTGGGTGTTTTGCTGTGTTGGGTTTGCCGGTTGTTTTGGCTGGTGTTTCTTGTGTTGTTCTGGCTCTTTTTTCTTGGCTCCCTTTCCACTCATTCTGCTTTTGCACTATGAGTGAAAGTTTTTGGCGCCGTTTTTGTATAGCTAACTCTCCTTTAATATATTCTTACCTTTACCAAAAAAAAAAAAAAATGCTAATTCTTACTGGACTAAAGGAAAGCCAAAATCAACATACTAATATCACGTGATCAAGAGCATTTGTCTATAAGGATAATTGAAACCCTAAGGTAGAGCCTAAGGGCGTGGTCAACCTTTAGCATAATTCTAAAGTGAAAGACCTCCACTTTTCAGAAGAAAACCACCTAAAAGATTAATTTTAACACTTTCGAGGAATTTTAATTTTTTTTAGAATTTTTTTGGAATTTTCAATTTTTTTATGAAAAAAATGAATCTTCGAATTTCCACAAAAAACTTGGATTTTATAATTTATTTTTGAAAATTTTCGAATTTTTAATATTTTATGAATTTTTTATTTTCAGAAATTTCTTGAATTTTCGTTTTTTTTAATTTTTTTGGATTTTTATTGTCTTTCGAAATTTTTTAACTTTTAAGAATTTTGAAATTTTTGAAATTTTTTTAAATATTTAATATTATATATTTGGGAAAATGGGTTTGGACCAGGTAAGCCCGATCTCGGCCCATTGACCTAACTCAAAACCAATTCGATCTGTTGGATTGAAAACGAAAGGGAAAATGTTATAAATAGTCCATGGACTTTTATTTGATGTTCAATTTCATCCCCAGACTTTCGATTGGCTCAATTTAGTCTCTGAACTATCAACAAATATCTAATCTAGTCCTTTCGTTTGTTTAAACCATTAAGTGATGACGTGGAGCGTTAACTGATGACATAGAGCTGAGTTGGATTACTAAAATTATAAGTCAATATATACTTTTAAAAAGAAAAATAAATTAGGGCTTCAAAAGCCCTCTTTTTCAAAGGGATCAGATCTGAGCAAAATCACAAAAGCTTTTAGTGTTGGAATCTAGCAACACCGAACAGATCGAAGAAGAGAGAAAGCAAACCTATATAGTGCAAACCACCGAAGAATGGTTCCACGAAGCTCAACATCAACGGATCCATCCTTGAGGGAGAATCAGAAGGAAACACCGCCGACATACATCGTGATTCCACAAGGGAATTCGGCCACTAGGTTTGCAAAATCAATCTGCGTGTCCTCGACCGAGTCTATCGAAGCCCTAGCCCTCAAAGAAGCTTTCTCTCTCATGGCGACACAATTGTATCGGAAGAGATGAACTGATTCGAGGGGGAAGTATAAAGCATAGCTTATCCATTTTTTATTTAATTTCATTTGATGGAAATAGCTTATCCGTTTGCAATCCTCTTTTTTCACATTGACAATTCTTCTTCCTTCCCAACATTAGACTTCTCAAAATTCTTGGATTGAGACTGGAGCGAAGATAGTTGGGTTGAGGTTGACGCTGGCGACGGCTCGGATCTTGGGGTCTTGGTGGGCGTGCCATCCCTCATGCAGGTGAAACTTCGAATTTGCTCAATCAAAATTCAAAAAGTGAAGAACCGTGAGAGCATCGCAATTGAAAACTTTGAAGAGCTCGTGTTTCGTCTACCTTGAACGTGGATGACCCAGGAATTGACCAATGGGATATTGCTCATAATTCGGGAATTGAAGGACTTGCTTCCTAGAAGCAGATAAATTGGTTTTCTTTTGAGTCGATTTTGACATTTTCACGTTTGTATACTGATTACACCAGATCCTCCCCGAAGCAAAATTTCAGAACCAAAAAAGCAAGAAGACGTGCAACAATTGAAGAAAGAAAGAGAGGGGGCTTAGGTTGGACATCCGTGTGGTTCAGTGAACTGACACTGAGCACTCACTGAAGGAGAAGGAACAGAGGGGGCTTGACCATACTAGTGTCAAGGAGCAAAAGCAGATGATTTTTTAATTTAATCCATAATCCTTCCCTCCATCAACTTCTCTATGGTCTCGAGCTGTTAGCAGCAGACATATAGCGTAGGAGGAGAAATTAGCAAATAGCAATAGGCCTGGTGACCATGATTGGTTGCAATTAAAAGTTGTTTTTTGAGGAATGACAATGTTAAATTCATTCACTGCTGGTGTTTGCAATGAAAAGTGATGTTCTTACAATGAAAATTCATTGAAGTTGTTATGAAAGAATTTTCATTTCTGCCTCTGTATAAGATTGGCTTGTTATTGTTGACTTGTTATTGTTGACAAAGCCTTACCATAATGGTCATGAATTCACCTGCAAAAGTTGAAAGATGGAATTGATATACATGCATATGGCTATCAAACCATTTGAGAATGGGGATGCTGACTGAATACCTTTATTTAGATCTCTTTTTCATAAACCTTCATTGAGACATGTTTCGCTAAAGTAGCAATCACTGAAACACTTTTTTATAATATAATATATTCTACTCAAGTAAAACACCTAAATGAACTTGCAGGCATAAATTTCAAGATGCAGCAACTAGGTGTTGCAAAAAATACGAAGAATAAACTAAATGATTTCAAGTTTTCAAACCCATCGCCACTGCATTAGGTGTCCGCACTCAGAATTGCATGCTGGCTGTAAAAAATTAAGTTTCACCGTTGCACTTTCCTCGTCGACATGGCCACCTGTTACCATTTAGACTTGATATCTACCAAAAAGCATGCGTGATTGAAAGAACTAGTAGAACTCCTCATAGCAGAGTTGGTTGTCGAGTGTAAGCTGCAAACATTTCCTAAAGTAGGATAGTGCTTTGGTTTTTCCTACTAACATACGAAGAGCAGAGCAAATAAAAAATTAACTGGAACGTGTGAAAAGATAATGCATATAGATAGAAGAACAATAGTCTCTGCTCCTTGGGGATCCTTGAAGGTAACATACGCAACTTGAGAATGCTCATTGCCACTGAAAGAGGAAAAACATAGCGTGAACCTTTATGGGAATCTAGTATGTGCTAAAATCGCAAAAAGTCTTCACTATCATCAAAGGCGAGACCGATATGCAATGGAACAAAAATTAGAAAAAAACAACGGTTTTAGAGTCCCTTCTTTAATATCCTGTAAATGAGCACAACAAATACAGAAAGAAGGTAACATCAGATAATAGCATCATGAAAATGAAAGCTAACACATGTTCGATTTCACCTAAAAACGAAAAGAACTCCTCTATATCCAGCTCGAATGCATTGAGAGAAAGATTGTTGACTTTCATGGTCCTTATTTGGGAAGGAGCAGCAGTAAGTAAAACACTAACCTTGTTTAGAGAGATTGTGGGACTCACAAAGAAACAGCCACAGGCAAGCCAACTATTCAAGAATATTGAGTGAAATCTTTAACACCAACAGATTAGACAAAAATAAGGCCATTTGCATTTATTTTCATATATTGAATGTACGATAAAAAACAACCCAGAATGCTTGTTCTCTTAACAACATTGCCACATCTTAAACGCTTCCTAAATTACCAAAAAGAAAAAAAAAATCTCTTGGTCTTAAATTCAAGAGTATCATATCAACAAAAAGTACTAGAGCATGTCCCATTTCCAACTCTTCAAATAGCTACTTCTAGTCAATTTGCCTCTTTCTTGGAGATCTTATTGATCCAACACTTCCAGTATTGTTCAAATGCTACTCAGCTCGTTTCCTTTCTTCTTATTTTTCATGATGTTTGCCTTTTGCCGCTGGACAAAAGAAATGCATCAATCAATCAAATAATCAAATGTCAAATCTTTACATAACAATAGTTTTCCATTATAAAGTTATACCTCTAGTCCCGTTATAGTGATAAATTTGCATGATGTGCTCTCCACCTTCTTCACATTGACCACATCGTGGTTAGTATTTCTTAGTATAGGAATGGATTGACTACCTTCCAGTTCAAGCTATTAAGAAGATCAACTCTCGATTCAAAATGACAAATGTAATTATTCGAGCACATAGTCACTTACTCAAAAGTAAGGTCAAGAGTACCTCTCGAGTGGTGGCATTGTTATGATGCATCTTTGTAACAAGTGAGTTGGCTTCTCTTTGTCCCAGTATTTCTTCATCATGTCCATTAAAAAAATGAAGTAAAAAAATATTGATGCAAATAGAGACTAAAGACAGAGTAAATAAACCTTACCTTTTCCTTGTGTTTCAATGGACAAGTTCTTGAGTTGTGGCCTTGTTTGAAGCACAAATGGCATGTGAGTTTTTTGCCTTGTCTTTACACTTTGAACCCATTTCTAGATTCTCCTTCCTCTCTTATCCTTTTCCGTTTAGGCCTACCAGGCATAACCCGAGGCATTGGTGCCACTAAAGGTTTTTTTATCACTAGAAGGCCAAAGGTTATCATCATTCATTGCTTCCAAGTAGTGACTATATGTCTTTAAATAGCTATCCTTCTTGTACCAGTGGGCGACAAAAGTTTCTATCTCCTCCCCTTTGAATAGAATGACACAGATTGCATGAGGGCATGGAATGCCACTCAAGTCCCACACCCTACAAGAACATAAGTTGTTTCTTATGTCCACTACAAATTTGTCATTCCTATGGCACACTTCAAATCCGTCTTCTCCATTCCAAAGCACATGACAAAAGGCACTTTCCTTTTTATTGCCTTCTATTTTTTCTAACATACTAGGTGCAATGTCTCTTTTCCATCTTTGACATGCACCTCTTTTCTCATGCATTCTTGTGACAATCTTTTCTCTAATATCCTCAAGCATGGATATGATAGACATGTGTCTAGCTTCCAATATCGATCCATTAAATGCTTCTGACAAGTTATTATCCACAATATCTGACTTGCATATAGTTTTAAAGAAAGCCTTGCACCAATATTTTGGAGCAATCCTAATCAAGTCAGCTTTTCTTGTCTTACTCATCTTACCCAATTCTTCAAGATGCTTTTCAAATTGAGGAATTGTAGTTGACTTTACACACATCTAGAATTGCTTGCGACAATTGTTACCCCCATTCTTCTTATGCCAATTCACATAGATATGTCTTGCACATCATCAGTGCTTAGCCAATGACATCTCCTCCTTGAGTACTTGCACAAGCCCCTACATGAAATTATCATTTATTTAATGAATTTACAATAGGTCACACATGAAAACTACAAAATGAAGGAAGAGTAATAACATTATCTTCTGTTGATTTGAGATAACTGTGTATCCCCCACCATCATTTGTGCCAAGGTCATACTTCAAGGCCTCTACAAACTAGCCCCATGAATCCTTATTCTCGACCTCCACAATAGCCCATGCGATAGGGTACATTTGATTATTTGCATCCCTCTCAATTGTAGTCAATAACTCGCCTTTTAACATTCCTTTTAAGAAACATTCATCCAACCCTATCAAAGGTCTGCAACCTTTAAGGAATCTCTTTCTTATGGCATCAAAGCAAATATAAATTCGTTGGAAGATGGGTCTTGAATTTGGGGATTCTCTTAGAAACTTTACCTTCACAATATTTCGGGGATTTCTATGAAGAATTTCTTCATAATAACTCCACAACCTGCTGAACTCATAGGAATACATCCCATTTAGTCTTGCGATTACCTTTTCCTTAGTCCTTCTACATTGGTTGATAGTAACATCTAAGCTCATTTGCTCTCACACAATTCTTTTGAACTCCTACAATTTCATTGAAGGAGCTGCCCTCCACAAACTTAGATAATGCTTGGCCATGTATGTAGATATGAACCTCCTCACTAGGAAAGACCAAGAGCACGTGTGTTCATCCCTGAAAGCTTTCACTAGAAACAAGCTGGTCTTGTTATCTCTAGCCGCATAAATTAACCAATCACAATTTTTAGCCTTACATTTTGCCCTTACTCGCACCTTGTCATTCTTGATAAAATCAATATTAACTCTTCTGGTAGATGCATATTTATTGATAGCTTCCTTAAATTGCTTAGGGCCATCAAACACCATATTCAGTGCAAAGTGAGGTATTTCTGTGGTTTCATCATATTGCACATGTGTGCTTTTCCTTCTAGTAGCCTCTTCTACCTCTAGTTCTTCCTCATCACTTGTGACAAAGCTCCAATTAGAGTCACTTGAGTCAAAGCCTTCAGTCTCAAGCTCAACGTTATCTTCACAATGGACTACTATAGCCTCTTTCCTCCTCCTTTTTTGTTCTACTTCTACATTTATTTCACTAGGTATCTCTACCAACCTAGCAACACCATATGCATTATCTCCCTTAGAAGTTCTAATTTTTCCCCTAGCCATTTGAAGTTCTTCTTCTTCATTGTCAGATAACCATGGCACCTCAACAAGCTCATCATCATCTTCAATAAGCATTGCAGCTCCCTCATCTTCTTCTATGTTCATTAATCCCTTGGATAACCCATCACCAATGCCAACACTCATGTCTTTGCCATGTTCAATAGTATTTCACATGTATCGACAAAATTTTCCCAAAATCCTATCATTTCCTGTACCGAAGTGTCATCTTCAATTACTCTTAAACCATTCTCAAAATTCTTTCTCGGCATTAAGTAGTGGAGTTTCTCAATATTAGAGTAACCCATATCTTGTACCAAGTGCAAAATCTCAAAGTAACTTAATTTGTCTGGATCATAAAGCCATTCATTGCTATAACCATCAACATACTCTGTTATTCTATCACGAATAAACCTACCCCCAAACCATAGAGTAAATCGGAACATCTCATTAGCCATGTAAATCTACAAAAAATTACGCATAAAAATCATCTAAACTAAGAAAGGAAAAAGACACCAATCAAAGTATTTCTATTGTTTATACAATAAGAACAAACAAACATCGAAAGTATAATCTAAAGACAACAAAACAAAGACAAATGAGGTCTGGTCTAAAATCCATGAAAAAGCTAAAACCTAAAACTATGGCAAGTTGAGACCACTGTAAATTGCACAAAAGTGGTCCCATATAGTGGTCCCAACTGTTATATTTCTATTGTTTAATAAAGCAAAACTTGTCGTGCATTCAATATTGTTTCAATACTCTTATAGGGTATTGCATAACACAACATGCTCAAATAAACTATTCACACTTTGTCATAACCATGCATTGTTCAAGTCAGATAAATTGTGCATTATCATCTTCGAGAAAGCCTTGATCAACCAATCCTTGAAGAAAGCCCTAATTAACCGTAAATAAGAGACATGGAGGAGCCATCAGGATACATCGTCCTTGTAGAACCCCCTATGTATAGACTCGAATCTTCATTGGAAGCATTATGCCCAAAACAACACTCCGGGCAAAAGGAACTTCTCTTGTGCGACAAGATAGAGTCGCTGTTCAACACAAGCTGAACCCTAAACCTACGTGTATGCCCTAAAAAAAAATTGATGATACGTACTTCTAGTGGACTATAACCCTTACGTCCTCTTCCTCCTCCTTCGTGTCTTGATATAGATTTTGGGACCAGCTGCAGAGGAAAAAACCAATTGCAAAAGTAGAGAGAGAAGCGCTTTTGTGTTTCTTTTTTTTGGACACTGATTTTTCTTGTTTTAATGGTAATTCCCGTGTGGATTTTCCACATGTTATTTCTATTTTATACTTAAGAGACTAAAAGCCACGTAAGCTAATTCCGTTAATTTTAACTAACGGAAGGATGAAATTGGTCAATTTTTAAATCATCAGGGACTAGATCGGACATTTATTGATAGTTTAGGGACTAAATTTGAGAAAATCGAAAGCTCAGGGACGAGATTGCACATTAAGTAGAAGTCCATGGACCATTTGTGACATTTTTCCAAAATGAAAATAAGGTTTTTAATTGATTTTTTTGTTATGAAATACATGAATGGATAGAATACATGAATGAATATTCATTATATTCATCTTATCCAATGTATTTATTATGGTACATTTGTATCAAATGTTCTAAGTACATCTCCCTATACAATGAACGTTCGTCTCCCTTATCCCGTACATGTATCATTCGATACATTGATATTAATGATAAGTACATTCTTGTTCTCCTATAAATAGGAGTTTAGTTTTGATATACAATACACAATCACACAGAATTATAATATAGTGAAATATCTGGCTTTCTCTACTATTTCTCGTGTTCACTTGCTTTCTCTTCTTAAATCTCTTCTCTATTATATATTCGTCACGCGATATTTTACAACACGTTATCAGCACGAGGATCTACCGATTGAGTAAGTAACTATTTGAGTAAGTAATTTTTGCAAGGTGGGTATTCTTATTATTGATCAACTTATACTTCATCTTCTTCTATCAATTCTTCATTTTTATTTTTCTTGGCCCGAAGCCAAAACTTTTAAATCTAAAAATATCCTTTTGCTCCTGAAGTAGCGATGGATATTTGGAAATCCTTTTAATTAATTTAAGGATTTATTTTTGCAAGGATTATGGCAAATATTGAAAAGCCCAAATTCCACATCCTAGAAGTGAGTGGAAAGAATTATCTATCCCGGCGCCTTGACATGGAAATGCACCTCCAAGGGCAAGGTCTCGCTAATACAATTACAGAGGATGGAACCTCAAATGAAAAGGATAAAGCAAATGCGCTGATTTTTATTCGTCGTCATTTGCATGAGAGCCTGCAGACTCAATATTTATCCGTTCGAGACCCGCATATCTTGTGGACGAGGTTGAAGGATAGGTATGATCATACAAAAACCGTTATCCTCCCTTAAGCACAATATGATTGGCAAAATCTCAGACGCAAGATTTTAAATCGTTGTGTCGACTACAATTCTGCTTTATTTGATATCGTTTCTCGACTTGAGTTATGCGGTATCAAACTCACCGATGCAGAATTGCTTGAGAAAACTTTCTCCACCTTTCATGCTTCGAATATTGTATTGCAACAGCAATACCGGCAACGTCCGTTTGCCACATATTCTGAATTAATTTCTGTGCTTCTTACGGCCGAGCAAACTAATGAATTGCTGCTCAAAAATCATGATCTTAGACTTGCTGGCTCAAAAGCATTGCCTGAAGCACATGCTAATTTTGAGAAAAATACTGGCCATTTTAAGGGCTATAAGCGCAGGCAAGAATATAATCCTAGAAGGGATGGCAAGAAATTTAACCGCCCTAGGAAATCAAACTTTGGCCTAAATCATGGCAAAGAAAAGAAGCAAAAGAAGGTGATTAATGAAAGTATTTGTCATCGCTGTGGCATGACTGGGCACTGGTCACGTACCTGTCGTACGCCAAAACATTTTGTTGACCTATACCAGGCATCTTTAAAGCATACGGGCAAGCGTGGTGAATCTCATGCCATTGAAATCAATCCTACTGCCATAACCACTGTTGAGGCCAACAATATCTCCGTTGGTGGGACTCCTCTTGCTCCTGAAGTAGCAAATGCATCATTGGATGTCTCTGATTTCTTTGAGGACCTCTGATTACTTTGATGAATCAGATTGGTTGATGATAATTTGAACTTTGAATTTTATGTTATTTCGCTTTAAATGTATTACTTTTTTGTTGTTCTTTATGAAATACTTATGAACCTTATATAATAGTTATCTTTAAAATTTTATTCGACTATATAACTAATATGCAACTTTTATGATACTTGACACCTGAAGTTGTCAATATAAATGCAAATGGAAAATACCGAGAAAAAGGAAGATGTTTGTTTGCTTGATAGTGCAACAACACATACTATATTTTGTAGTAGACGCTTTTTCTCGAGTATGACGTTGCGTAAGGCACAAATCCATACAATATCAGGTCCTGTTTCGATTATTGATGGTTTTGGGAATGCTACAATTATTTTGCCAAATGGTACAATCCTGCATATTGAGAATGCGTTTCTAAGCATTCGATCAAAAAAGAATCTGCTCAGTTTCAAAGATGTACGCCGTAATGGGTACCATATTGAGACTATTTGTGAGCAAGATAAGGAATACATTGGCATTTCCTCTTATAAGATGGGCCTGAAGACCATCCATGAGAAGCTAGAAGCTTTTTCTATGGGTTTGTATTGTGTCATGATTAAAGCTATTGAAACCTACGCTACCACATCCTGGAGATTGGTAAGCCCCGATCGCTTTGACTGTGGCATGATCGCCTTGGTCATCCCGGGCGCTTCAATGATGCGTAGGATAATTCAAAATACAAAAGGGCACCCTTTAAAGGATATAAAGGTATTGTTGTCCAAAGATTATAATTGTGAGGCTTGCTCACAAGGAAAGCTCATTATTAAACCTTCTATAACAAAGGTTAATTTTGAATCTCCTTTATTCTTGCAAAGAATTCAGGGTGATATTTGTGGACCAATACAACCACCAAGTGGACCATTTAGATATTTTATGGTATTAGTGGACGCATCCTATAGATGGTCCCATGTTTGCCTATTATCTACGCGCAATGTCGCATTTGCACATTTACTTGCGCAGATTATAAAGCTCCGGGCACAATTCCCTGATTATCCAATTAAGAGCATAAGGATGGATAATGCTGGTGAATTTACATCAAAGAGTTTTGATACATATTGTGCTTCACTCGGAATCGAGGTTGAGCACCCGGTTGCATATGTTCATACTCAAAATGGATTGGCTGAATCCTTGATTAAACGTATCCAAATCATTGCCCGCACTCTATTATTGAGAACGAATCTCAACGATACAGCATGGGGTCATGCAGTTTTGCATGCGGCAGCTCTAATAAGATTACGCCCCACTGCTAGTATTTTACAATCTCCCCTTCAAATGGTTCTTGGTTATGAACCAGATATTTCACATCTACGCACCTTTGGTTGTGCAGTACAGGTGCCTGTAGCACCGCCAAAAAGGACAAAAATGGGTCCCCAACGCCGTTTGGGCATTTATGTTGGGTTTAATTCACCATCTATCATTAGGTTCTTGGAACCAACTACTGGTGATCTTTTTACTACCAGGTTTGCAGATTGTCATTTCGATGAGACTAGGTTTCCATCAATTGGGATACCTACAACTTCCATGACTGCAAAAAAAAAAACCAGTTAAGGTTTTCTCCTGGAATGAGAAAAATTTATCTCAATTAGATCCAAGGACTCCTGAATGTGAAAACGAGGTGCAGCGCATAATCCATTTACAGGCTATGGCCAATAGACTTCCTGACGCATTTAATGATGCTACTAAGGTAACGAAGTCTCATATTCCAGCTGCAAATGCTCCAGCTAGGATAGCTGTTCTCGAAGAACAGGCTAAAATGGATCAAAATCCCCCGCACTTGAAGCGTGGCAGACCGATAGGATCAAAAGATACTGCTCCTCGAAAACGAAGGGGAGAGAATCAAGAATCCGCTCCAGAAGAGCCTGGCGTTGTGCTTACTCCCAAAGAGCTTATTGCCCCTGAAGAGGCGCAAACCCATGAAAGGAGCACTAGCCCCGGGAATACTGAGAATTCCATTACATATTGTAATGAAATTTGGGATCGAAATGAAATCATCATTGATGATGCTTTTGCATTCTCAGTTGCTCATCAAATTATGGATGATGATTGTGAACCACAATCTATTATTGAATGTCGTCAAAGGCAAGATTGGCATAAGTGGGAGGAAGCAATTAAAGCTGAATTAGCTTCCCTAACTAAACGAGAGATTTTTGGACCTGTAACTCGTATCCCTGATAATGTAAAGCCCGTTGGATATAAATGGGTATTTATCCGAAAACGAAATGAGAAAAATGAGGTTGTTAGGTATAAAGCCCGACTCGTTGCCCAAGGATTCTCTCAGAGACCTGGGATTGATTATAATGAGACATATTCACCTGTGATGGATATGATTACATTTCGTTTTCTCATTAGCCTAGCAATCTTTGAAAGATTGGAAATGCGTCTTATGGACGTTGTGACGGCATATCTATATGGCTCATTAGACTCTGATATTTATATGAAAATTCCTGAGGGATTCAAAATGCCTGAAGCATGCACTCCTCGCAATTTATTCTCAATAAAATTGCAAAGATCCTTGTACGGGTTAAAGCAATCCGGTCGCATGTGGTATCAACGCCTAAGTGAGTACCTAATTAAGGAAAGGTACAAAAATGATCCTATCTGCCCATGCGTGTTTATTAAGAAATCAAAAACTGAATTTGCTATTATAGCAGTTTATGTCGACGATATAAATTTAATTGGAACTCCAGAAGAGTTAGCTGAAACTGCTGAATATTTGAAAAGGGAGTTTGAAGTTAAAGATTTGGGTAAAACCAAACTTTGTCTTGGTCTAGAGCTTGAGCATAAAGCAAATGGAATAATCGTCCATCAATCAAAGCATATGTTGAAAGATTGCTTAAACGTTTCAACATGGACAAAGCTCACCCATTGAGCACCCCTATGGTTGTAAGGTCTCTAGATCCCCAAAAGGACCCATTTCGTCCTAAAGAATCGATGAAGAGATACTTGGTCCCTGAAGTACCATATCTCAATGCAATTGGGGCTTTGATGTACTTGGCACAATGTACGAGACCGTATATCGCTTTTTGCGGTAAATTTATTGGCACGTTTTAGTTCTCGAGCCAACTCGGAGACATTGGAATGGAGTTAAACATATTTTCCGTTATCTCCGAGGAACCATAGATTTGGGATTATATTATTCCAAGAATTCCACTAACTCTGGTTTAGTTGGATATGCTGATGTTGGATATAGATCCGATCCACATAAGGCTCGCTCTCAAACCGGGTATTTATTTTGTTATAACGGCACCGCTATTTCTTGGCGTTCTACGAAGCAATCGCTAGTAGCTACATCTTCTAACCACTCTGAGATTATTGCTTTATATGAAGCTGGAAGAGAGTGTGTTTGGTTAAGATCCGTTATAACACATATTCATAATTCTTGTTGCTTAATACCGGTTACCAATTCTCCCACTATAATTTATGAAGATAATGCTGCTTGTGTTGCACAAGTCAGGGGAGGATATATCAAAGGTGATAGGACCAAGCATATCTCGCCGAAATTTTTCTATACTCATGAACTCCAAGAAAGTCAACAAATTGATGTTAAACAGATTCGATCCATAAATAATCTTGCAGATCTTTTTACCAAATCATTGCCAACATCAAGTTTTGAGAAATTAGTATATGGCATTAGTATGAGGCGAGTTCATAAGATGTAAGATTAATTAGCCCCAGAAGTGGCTATATGGCTCTATTGAGGGGGAGATATTATGAACTATGCATTGCAGCATTAATATGCGGCTAGTTCACAAGATGCAATAATGATTAGTCCCAGCAGTGGCTATATATACATTGCACTCTTTTTTCTTTATGTCCGGTTTTTTCCCATAGGGTTTTTCCGGCTTAAAGTTTTTAACGAGGCAATTAATGCATCCATAAAAGGGAGATATCATAACATTTGTGCTCTGCACTCTTTTTCCCTTTTGTTCGGTTTTTATCCCACTGGGTTTTTCCGGCTTAAGGTTTTTAATGAGGCAGTATCATTCGATGCAAATTTGTAATGAATATGATGAATATTCAAGGGGGAGTGTTATGAAATACATGAATGGATAGAATACATGAATGAATATTCATTATATTCATCTTATCCAATGTATTTATTATGGTACATTTGTATCAAATGTTCTAAGTACATCTCTATACAATGAACGTTCGTCTCCCTTATCCCGTACATGTATCATTCGATACATTGATATTAATGATAAATACATTCTTGTTCTCCTATAAATAGGAGTTTAGTTTTGATATACAATACACAATCACACAGAATTATAATATAGTGAAATATCGGCTTTCTCTACTATTTCGGTGTTCACTTGCTTTCTCTTCTTAAATCTCTTCTCTATTATATATTCGTCACGCGATATTTTACAACATTTTTTTAGTTTTTAATAATTCTTCTTTTTTTTCTTTGCTCTTCTTCTTTGTTTTGTCTTTTTCTTTGCACTGCCTTCTCCTTCACGGCTTCTTCATCGAATGTCTTCCTCGCACGTCTTTTCCTCCCTTTCGTTTTTTGTTTTTTTTTTGTTTTTTTAAATTGCTTTCATTACCCCTTTTTATTTCTTTTATTTCTTTTCCTTTCATTTTCGCCTTCCCCTTCTCTAGTCTTCTTCTCCACATGCATTCTCTGCACACTCGAAGCCATTTTGTTTTCTATTTCCGTATTCTTCACTTTTTCTGCATTTTTCCTTTTTTTTATTCTTGTTATTTATTTATTTTTTCTTTCTTTTCTTCTCTATGCCTATCTTCGTCCTTGATGACCCCCTCTTCTCGCCAACCGCTCACCGACAACTCCCCTGCCCGAACCAGCGCCAACACTACGTCGACCCCTCACTAGCCTTTGAGGTGCTGGAGCCATCGTCTGGCATCGATCGTTCAGTCCAACCGACACCGAACGCTCGGAACACTAACCATCACGCAAAGAAAAAACTTGACTCATCGGGACAAAACTCAAATGACTTGACCGCGGCCAAGACGACGAAGCAAAACTAGATCTTAATGCGGCATTACATTGAACACTTGGTACACGCTATGTGAAAGAGCGACTTTGGCTCGATTGAGACTCAAACCTACACCGGAGCTTTCATGACCCCTTTTTATTTCTTTTCCTTTTATTTGTCTCTTCTCCTTCTCTAGTCTTCTTCTCCACATGCATTCTTTGCACGCCTAAAGCCATTTTGGGCGTGCATGGAAACGTTCCAAAAAAACGTTTCTGGAACACTTCTGTACCTTTTTTGTTCCCGGGAACAAAAAAAGAACAGAAACGCATTTGGTTGCGTTTCTGTTCTTTTTTTGTTTTTTTGTTCCCGGAACAAAATTGGAGCAAAAAAAAAGAAACACAAAAAAGTTGTTTCTAGAGAAAAGAAACACTTCTTCAAAGCCAAAAAAGAACAAAAATGAAAAGAACAAAAAACAAAACCGGAACAAAATTGGAGCAAAAAGAACACACCGGCTGAAGCTTCTCGTTCGTGCGTGCTCTTTGCTGAAGCTTCGTTCCTTCGTGCTCTCCCTTTTCTGGCGTCTCTCCCTTCTCTCCGGTGGCTCCCACTCGGCTGACTCTCTGGCGACTCCTCACTCTGGCGACTCACCAACTGAAGCTTCCGAATCCAGGTACGTTTCTGGTGCTCCTCCTTCTCCGGTCGACGATGGGCTTCGGCGAGGTAGATCTAGGACGCTCGCTTGAGGCTGCCGACGGCAGATCTGGGACGGCTTGCTCGAGCCTCAAGCGAGCGTTGCTCGCCCAGATCTGCGGCAGATCTGGGATGGCTGCTCGCTCGAGCTGCTTGAGCGAGCTCTCTGCTAGCTCGAGCGGCAGAGCAGCAGCTCCAGCAGCTGCTCAAGCAGCAGCAGCTGCTCGCTCGAGCTGCAGCTCGCACTCGCCTTTCCATCTTGGAGGCACTGGTGGCATCCCCTTGTCACAGAAGCTGGCGCTCTCCAGCCATATTCCCGTATCAAGTATTCCGATGATGACACCTTCTCCATATGAGCTGGTGGGCCATAGTCCGGAGCTGTCCTTTAGGCCGAGGAACTTGTTGCTATGGGTTGTGAACAGCTTGCCAAAGGACTCTTTAATCGTTGCTCGATGAGCTGGAGATTTTTCAATCTTGGCTAGCTCAGATGGCGTGAGCCTGGCACTAAAACCGTGCGTGACATGGTTGTATGAATAGAGAAACTTGTCCTCACCATCGCTGAGAGATGGCAATAGTGAGTCCACAGAGGCACGGTGCCAGGTCTCGTGGGTTGGAAAAGATGCTGGTTTCTGTGAATGATCCATGTGGATAATGTATGTCTGGCGTTCTTCGGATTCTGACATCACGAAGCTAGTCACGGTAGACAACAGAAGTAGCCATAAAATCGCGTTTCGCAAGGCTGAACTAGAAGGATTCAATGCCCTGCTAGTCATGTCTAACGGAAGAAGGCTAAAAGAAAGTGGTGAGAGGGGAGCTACTTGAACATTTCAGATGAATGTGCATGATATATATAGAAAGACCCCCCCCCAATACTCTTGTCTCTTCTCTTGTCATTTCTGTTCAGAGGGAAGTAAAGAACCGGAGGTTTCAATGCTCTTGGAAAGCCCATGTTATGTCCTTATGCTCGTGTCAACACCCCAAGTGCCGAAACTCCTTGTGCTAAGGAGCCGGTCGATCACATTGGAAAGCACACCTGGAGGCTAAAAGCCAATGCCGTCAAGTTCCTAAAGAACGAAAACCATGCCGGTCTCTTTTAGATGATTTTCATATTCTTGTTCAAGATCTGAAGATTACAATAGACTTGTAATTTTTTATTATGTCCTGAATCTGATCATTAACGTCACCCATATCAAACCCAGATTTGAGTTAGCTTCTGGCAAAAATTTACGTTATTTAATGAGGACAGATTGATGCTCTCCGAAGTTCAATTACTTTGAACTGTTACCGCATAGATGGATAGCTACTCTAAAGAAGCCTATTGAAAAACAGTGCAGTTTCGATGGATCCCTTCAAAATTCAATTGAATTTTTGTATTGAGAGAAAGTTAAGTTATTATGGCTTAAGTTTAATTGTTGTACACTAACATTATGCTTTTTCTTTTATATCTCATTATTACTTGTTCTAATACCATCTATGCTGTTCAGATCTTCAATCAATTCATGACCACATCGTGTACGACTCACTTTGTTGCCGTTCTTCAAATTTTTTCCCATTTTAAGGTTAACTTATTTCGTAGTTTTCACTTTTCTTTCAAGAATACCTTATTCCTCGGTCTTCACCTTTTTGCTCACTTTTCCTTTAAAGATATCTTATTTCACGGTCTTCACTTTTCTATTCACTTTTTATTAGAGTTGAAGGCTTAGGGTGCTTTATTTCATGATCGTTGCTCCACTATAGGCTACTACTTATCTCATGGTACTTTGTTGCCATCCTTCAAATGGCTCATAGAGGGTGAAATATATGAGTGGAGAGTGAGAGTGCACATGAAGTGTTTGACGAAAAGGCAAAGACAAATAACAAAAGATTGCTTCAGGACTCTTTCTCTCTCTCTCTCGGCAAGTCGAATAAAACCCAACACGGCCTGCAAGAACCCTTTTTGCGGGGGATTGATTCAAGTATTAAGATAATAAGGAAGCACGTCAAAGCTATGGCTTTTGGAGGGTTCTGCCCATATTTAAAAAACAGAAAAAAAAAAAAAAAAAAAAAGGAGGCGAGGGGCGACAGCAGGTGGTGGTCGAGGGTGGTGATGGCGGGTAGCGAGGGCCCGCATTTGGGTGGAGGAATTCGAGACTGCGCGTCGGTGTTTGAGGAAGGACGTCGAGTGTTTGAATTGCCCATAGAGTTCAGTATCAACGACCATCACTAACCTTGAGAGGCACTCCCAGCATTTCGTTTCATCGACCATGCATAATTGCATTTTGTAAGTGACAAATGGAAGCCCCCTATCTTGGTTCGAAGTTTAATTAGCCGTCTTAGTTCCAATTAAGGGCCAATTAATTAGCTTATTCAAGATCCCTATTTCTTGACAATTCGGTGCTCGCTAGATTAGAGAGGAAGAGGACAATGCTGTCGATGCCATGCGAAGCAAAAAATCATGGGTTGCAAAAAAGAAAGAAACTGTTTTAGGCATTGCTAAAATTACTTTGTGTAGTTCATTCGAATTTGACATGATATGCTGAAAATTCAATAAAATAGTGTAACTGGTCTGAATTTGCAACAAATTTCGGTAAATCACCATTGTCTCTAGATCCATGCATGCATTTGATGATGCATGATCTAAAACCGCAATGTCTTAAAATGTTTGTCTTCACTAACCATGAACAAAATAAAATTAATGAGCATTTCATAAGAATGAGAATTCAATATCAAGTTTAAACTTTATTAAAGAAAATGTTTTTTTTGAAAAATTTAAAACAGAAATTTTTTTGTCGTTTACTAAACGTGTTTCTGTTCTTTTTCTATTCTAGGAACAGAAATTGACTGCAGTTACCAAACGTGTTTCTGTTCTTTTTTTTTTATTCCAATAACAGTTTTTTTGTACACCTACCAAACACGTTCTTTTGTTCAAAAATTGTTCCCCGAACGAAACACTTTTTTTTTCTATTCCCTGGAACAAAAAAAGAACAAAAGTGTTTCCATGCGTGCCCTTTGTTTTCTATTTCCCTATTCTTCACTTTTTCTGCAATTTTCCTTTTTTATTCTTATTATTTCTTTCTTTCTTTTTTCTCTTCTTTTCTATGTGATGGGTTTTTTTTTTTTTTTTTTTTTTTTTTTTTTATATCTTGATGGGCTTATTTAAGCCTGTCCACCCATATTGGGCCAAAACCAAGCCTATAAGTGAAGGGCCCATAGAAGGGAGTAGTCATTGTAAAAAAAAAAAAAAAAGGGAGAATCTAGGTAGTTAATATATATAATAAGTTGGTTATTAGATAAGTTATGGAATATGAAGAGAAGAGAGAATCCTTCTCTCATTTTCCTACGCTCTCTCGGTTTCTCCCCAAAAACAGTACACACCTTTGAAGAACAGTATTAGAATTCCTTTGCAAACTATGACAACGGTGTTTAATATGTCAAAAATAAGGTATGTTTAACTCCATAATATACCTTATGATCGGTGTAACATGTGTTTTATGGGCATACTTTCCGCGTTCGTTTTCGGTGTTCGATTGAGTATCGAATCATTATTAGTTATTTTTTAGGAATCCATTACCCTAAATTGGTATCAGAGCGATGTTGTTCATGTTTCCTGGTTACTGTTCATGTTTATAAATTGCTTTTGGTTGAAATTTCATGAAACGCCGCCGTTGGTTGCTCGGGGACGGAAATCCCAACACCGCCTATTGTTCACCCCATGTTTATGATTTTCTATAAATAAAAACTCGTTTATGATAGTGCAAAGTCGTAGCTCTCATCGAGACAAGAAAAACGGCGGGTGGCCTGCTGTTGGGCGCCGTCGGACGTGCTGCCATGCATGCAGCAACTGCTGGCACGTGTGCACACACGCCAGCTGACATCAACCAACGGTTGTTTGCGCAAGCGCAAGGCACATGTGGGTGACGTCATGATGACGTCACCTAGAAAGTCAATTTGACCCAACCCGACCCGATCCGTTGATCGTGTTGACCGTTGACTTTGGCTATTGACCGTTGACTTGCATTGACTACCATTGATCAGCGCTAACCATTGTTGATCAGCCTTGACTATTGTTGATTGGCATTGACTGGCAAAAAAAAAAGAAAGGAAAATTATGTTTTTTCGATTTTGTTTGTTGTGGATTATAAGTAATCCCCCCCTTTTTTTCTTTTACATTTATTGTAGGAACCATGATGCGTTTTGCATGCATGCCTACATTTCTGAGAATAGACGAAGAAAATGCAAAACTTCAAGGGCTAAAAACAGAATTAGCTAATTATTGGTAGAATGACGATGATGTTGTATCACACGTGGTCAGGGTCAATCAGATCATATAAAAAAAAATCATTTGGAATGGTTATCCTATGTCGGATTTTGAGAAGGTGCTAGCCTTAATGAATACTCTTCCACCTGAATGACAAGCGGTGTTAGATCGATTATTGAAGGTCAACATGGTCCCGGATTATATGAGGCTTGCAATAGCTTTTGTAAAAGAGTACTATAAAATCGAGTTAATGAAAACTTCAACCCTTAGGTTGAGTATCACATGGCCTAGAATGAACACGCCTTGGAGGTGGCATGAGAGCTCTCCAAAGGTTTTTCCGTGGTTGACCAATGTGCCTTCAAAAGTCTCGAGAATTTTACTAAGAGATTAGAAGAAACTTTCCCAGTTTATGAGATAAATGAGAATATTTGGGTTTAATTATTTATTTTTTCTTAAATTAG
This sequence comes from Eucalyptus victrix, assembly GCA_016097545.1. Lineage (NCBI taxonomy): Eukaryota > Viridiplantae > Streptophyta > Magnoliopsida > Myrtales > Myrtaceae > Eucalyptus > Eucalyptus victrix. Next base: position 35,692,435 of record CM027837.1, read on the forward strand.
TTTGAGATTTTTAGGTGCAAAATATCTCTTTCTATGTTGATAGTTGTTTCTCTGAATATATTACTTAGTGTAATTGGCATGTTTAATTATTGAAAGTTCAATATTATCTATTGTTGTAGATTAGTATGGTAATTTACAATTTTTTATGGGAAGCTCAAGAAAGTTTTAGTGACTTTATTGATAAATTAGTATGTTAATTTACAATTCTTTGTGGGAAGTTCAAGAAAGTTTTAGTGACTTTGCTAAACTTATTTTTTGCATAAACGATTATGTTAATGATAATTTCAAGTTAGGATTTTGGATGATAATTGGAAACATAATAACTTTTTGATTCTGAAACCTTATTTGAAATTATTCATTAATATGATGAGTTTATGCAAAATGGATGCATAAATGATAGATATTAATAATTCGTGCATATATGTCTAATATGTTCAGATCCAATGGCTTCAGAACTAAGAGTATAATTGCTGAGTTGAACAAAGAAGAGAAATTGAATGGCGAGAATTGTGAAATATTGAATACAAAATTCAATATATGTTTGAAAAGTAAGAAGCGCTAAAAGCTCTTAACCATGTTATGGAAGAACTTGATAATGTTGTGTGCCACCTTAAGCTAGTAGAGGACCGCCTAAAGGCATTTGAGCCAAAAACAGATATTTGCTGTGCTGGTTCTAGCTCATAAGGGGCTTTGAGCTCTAAGCGCAAGTGCATTGATTTGTTTAAAAGATGGGAAATGCAAGGGATCAAGTCCTTTTAGCAAGAAACTAAGAGTTAACCAACATAAGAGAGGAAAACGTCATTGAGTGAAGAAGTTGTCAAGGGTGAAGTATTATAATTGTGATAAAAATGGTCACTATGCTCGCGATTGTTGGAGTCAAAGAAGGTAAACACCTATTGTACTCTTAAAAACTTTACTTATGTGTCAAGTTCTGCATTCTTAACTAAATCTAATTCTTTGTGGACTGTAAATTCGGGAGCAACATACCACATAGCGAAGGATAGAGAATCCTTTGTTGAATTTCGACGAGTACCGACTGGAACTAAATGGATCTATATAAGAAATAACTCTAGAGCCAAAGTAAAAAAGATTGGCACTTGCCAATTATATATGCATAGTGGACGCACTTTGTTTCTACATGATATATTATATGCTTCAGAGATTTGTTGGAATTTAGTATCTATTTTAGTGTTGATTAAGCTCGGTTTTAGTATGAACTTCCATAATAATGGTGTGGATTTGTATTTGAATACAAACTACTATGGTTATGGTTATTTTCTAAAATAGTTTTATTGTATTAAATGTTGATTGTGGTGATATCAATGTTTCTTATTCCCTTTTCACATCTTCTAATTTATACGATAATGATGTGAATGTGTGGCATACTAGACATGGTCATATTGGTTAACAATGTATGAATAAGCTAGCCAAAGATGGCTTGTTAGGCAATATTGAAAAAGTCGATTTGTCCATATGTAAGCATTGCCTAACATGGAAAGCAACAAGGAAACTATTTGGAAAATGTAAAAGAGCTTAATTTCTTTTGCATATAATCCATTCTGACATCTGTGGTCCAATAAATGTAAGAGGAAGGCATGTGGCTATTTATTTCATCACATTTATAGATGATTATATTCGATTTGGATATGTCTATTTGATTTTTCATAAATCTGAAGCAATGAGTTATTTCAAAAAGTTTATGAGCTTGGTGGAAAATCAATTAGATAAAAAAATAAAACTATTGAGATCCGATCGAGGTTGAGAATATTTATCTAATGAGTTTAGAAAGGGATAGAAAGACAATTGTTTATTCAATATACTCCTCAACAAAATTGTGTTGTGGAAAGAAGAAACAGAACCCTACCAGAAATTATTAGGTCTATGATGGTACATACTAACTGACCTATCACTTTTTGGAGTGATGCTTTATTAAGTGCTGCCTATATATTTAACCGTGTGCCTTCCAAATCAGTTACTTCCATTCCATATGAGTTATGGACAAGTAGAAAACCGGACTTAAGTTTTCTTAAACCGTGGGGTTGTGCTGCATATACTCATAAGCATTTATTTCAAAAATTGTCAATTTTGATATTTATTCAGAAAATCTTGGGTGTTGGATTTTGACACTAAAAATAGTTTTATATATTGTATAAAATAGTGAGATTTTAAAAAGGAAGGATACCAATTTTTAAAGTTCGATCTGACTATGTACCTACACATGATATTTTCACAGGATGTTTTAATAAGAAGAAAACAGGTCAAGGTCGTTATCTTAATTGAGGCATGTGAGTATAAAGCACAATATCCTTAGCTGGAATTGAATGATCATGTGCTAGTTAAGAGAATTCGTCTTTGGTGTGTGTCGGTGGACGTTACCTATCCTTGGTGTGTGTCAGTGGATATTAGCGGTCCCCGGTGTGTGTCGATGGACGCCGATCACAGTAGATTCTGGACCGAAGCTCCTTCAGAAAGGCCATTAGGAATGCTGTCTCCGGTGTGTGTTAGAGAATGTAGCCATGCTCAAAGGAGCGAGACAAAACTTGGCTATGACAGAGGATCGATGTGTGTCGAGTAAAACTGCTTGTGCGAGTAGTAATAATCAATTGGAATGCATTTGATTGAGATAGAATGGCTGGATTATGGGAAAAAATTATGTGGCATGTTATGAGACATGTCATAACGATTTGACCCTATAGTTAGGATCCTTGTTCTTATTTGGAAATTGAGTGTGGCATTCTAGTTGATAAGCTTGGTTGCTGCTGATGTTTTCGTACTGTCTGTGATATAAATTGTACCAACTTGAAGGAAGGATATGAGACGAGATAAGTTTCTGTGGTTGTGTGATGGTGTGGTTAGGACGCTTCTAAGCGTATTACCCTCCTAATCGGGGTTTAGAGTGTGAACTCGCTGAGATTTATATATCACCCCATCATGGGCTCAATTTTTAGGGCCGTAAATAGAGGATCTGGATCCAAATTGAGGAGATCTAAAGTGTAGGTCAAATAGGATAGCTTATTTTGAGAGTTGATCTTTTGAAGTCTTTTGATTGTAGACTTTTGTACTTGACCTAGCATGTATATAAAAGCATGTTTTATTTGTGAATTTATTGTCCTATTTTTTTATCCCGAGATGGTTATTGTTAGGGGATTTGTTATTCGCTTCCACATGTGCAATAAAAAGAAAGGGTCGGCGACTCGTCTTGGGAAGTCGCAAATTTATATCGACTACAGAGGGATGTGTGCACGCTCGAAGATCGAGGTGTGATAGCCTTGCTTGTGGTTGCTGAGGCCATGGTAGCCTTCGCCTAGCATCACCCAAGGCTTGAGTGAAGGCGACCATGGCTTTGCCAACTACGGGCAAGGTTGCCTTCACCCATTACAAGGCCAAGCCAAGGCCATGACCCTCGCCAGCAACCGACAAGGGCTTTGCGATCCTCACCTAGGCTCGCCGAGCACTATGGGGGAGATAAGAAAAATGGGGAAAAAGAGAAAAAAGAAGAAGAAAAAAAGATAAAATTAAAAATTTATAAAATTAAAATATTATTAAATTATTCATGTTAGCGTCGGCGATGCCGGTCGGCCAAAATTGGTCAAATGGATTAAAGTGGCACAATTGCAGTAGGTTTAAGATTTTTTTAGTATTTCTCCCAATGAAATGTCATATGCAAAAGTGTGATGAGATAAATATGATGCATGATTATGCATAAGGAAACAGCCTATTTATCTCTATGATGCAAAACTAATTGATATCTTAACCTATACTAATCTCCTTTTTTTTTGTGTTTTCTAATTAAATTAACATAACAAATATGCAAAATGAGCCCTAAATCACTACATGATCGAAACCTAGATGCATGCATGAAGATGGATTAATAAGTTATTTCCGACACAAGATGAAATTATTGGAACAACTCCAATTTTACCGTTCAAAGTAGTTTTTAGAGGTAAGCTCTCGACTCGCTTGAAAATGGCAATACTGCTCTTTGAATGTTTATTTTGTTCGGAGTCGTATTCTCCACCTTGAATGTTGAAGAAACAGCGTTAGCATGGAAATAGAAAGACGATTTCTCTGATTATGATGAAAGCAAGACTTTAACATTTTGCCCGAGTATTCCCGTTCACGAGGACTAAGTTTTTTTCTCACGATTCCATCATAAAAGAGAGACATCATTGAGAGACCAACATATGTGATCATCAATCGGTCCGTCCGATTAGGTTCAAAATTTCGCCCACAATATGTGATCTTAATTCTTTTCAAAAGCTTGGGGTAATTTTCAAATGAAAATTTTCAAACGAAATAAGATTTCAATTTGCGCGAAGTAAGATTTCAAACCCATGATTGAAATATTCCGTGCAAACCGTCTGTTCTACGGGTTCGACTAGAAATATTGGCTTACGCCTTTATTTCGTTCTTTGTATGAACCATTCAATCCATCTTGAAAGCTCATATATTAAAACTGAATATGGGAATTTTTCAATCACGGATTTAAACCGCTAGGATGTCCGATCGATTTCCATTGATTACCACATATTATGAAAATCATATGATAAAAATTCGAGATACTAAAGAAATTCTAAGGAGTAAGAGATATTCTTACAGTCGATGAAGCAAAGGGAGTTTTAAAATCGCATAGACACACGCATGGGACTTGTGAGACATGACACCTAAAGCTAGGATATCCTATAGGAAAAAGATTATAACACTTACAACTGTACGTGTACAAGCTGCTTATATACGTAGGAGAAAAAGGAAAAGATATGATGGAATAATATCAAAGTCACATTCTCTTTTACAGACAACATAAAGTAAGTGCAGGATCGACAGCATATAGTTTTCACTTCAACCTAGGGATCAATGAAACTAGTTACACAAAGACAAACGAGTGCACGTCATTCAAATAATAAATGCTAAATATGTACTAAATTACTCCCTTGCAATTTTTGCTTTCTGACCAATTTGACAAGGTCAACTCAAGGGAATAAGTTGTAAAATTTCATCTAATCATAGGTGTTCAAAAAAATTTAAGTTATTAAATGAAGCATGGTGAATATTTAAATATTCCAATATTCAATCTCATATGTATGCTAAAATTTTGCCTAATAAAGAAATATGAAAAATATATAATCAAGAAGGAAAATGAAGATTTGGAAAGATTTGAACTTAAGACTATTACACACGACACAATCAACTGTTATTTAGTATTTGAATTTTTGAATATAAATAAACCAACTGCACGTGACGATGTCACATCACATAAGGTTGTATCGAGTTTTGGCATCTCTCTTCCCAAAAATCTTTTGGAAGCAACTAGAAGAATCTTTTCTAGTGAAGGGCTTGGAGGAGGGGGCACGCTCTTTAGGAATTTCCGAACGGTACTTGTCAGTCTTGTGGGCCAAGAGGAGCCACACATGAGTGATGAGTTCACCTCCTCTTCTCAGTCGCTTGGCATGGTGATACACTTGACAGCTGTATGCTGCATAACACAGCATCTCCACCCAGATGCTGCTGATGATCTCCCACTTGTTGTCCATCATCCTCAGGTCGATCACGAGCTTCTGCACATCCAACAACACATGCCAGCCGTGAGTGATCACCGTCGGCTTACACAATTCCACAGGGTCTGGGACATTTTCATCTGCCAACGATAATTTGCTAATTGCTTCTCTAATGTCTCGTTGCCTCAAGAAAGGCCTCAGTGTGCAACAAGCGTACTCCAGCGTGATGTCGGCAGTGGTGAGGGACAACATGTAAGGACGCAGAGCAAGGAGGTAGATCATGTAATCTGATAGGAGTTTGCTTCCTCTACAAGCATCGGAGTGATCTCCCTCTAATTCGTGCAGGATTTCTGTCGCAATGTGCCAGATAATGATGCTCCTATCGAATCTCATCTCGATGCTATTGCTCAGTCCTTGTTTCCCTCTGATGCCGTAAGTGTCGAGCGTCCAGTCGCCTCTTTCTGTGAAGGGCAGGAGGTGTCTTTGCTTCTCTAGCTCTGCCATGTTTTGAACAACCAGCACCTTGAGGGACGAGGGGATAGCCTGGCTGGAATGTGACCAATACCTTCTGAAGATCTCCCCTTTCTCAAACAAATCAAGTATCGTGGCGACAGGCTTTGACCATTGTTCGTACAAGAGGCGGCGGTTTAACAAATTGAGCTGCCCTACCGACCTCGACCATCTTTTCTGCTTCATGCACCGTCTGGCTAGAAACGGGAGGAGCCTTAGGACAAGCGGCGCCTTAAGGTGCATACTCATCTTCACCACTGCCCAATCCGAAAACGCCAGCATCGCGATTTGATAAAGCTCCAGAGATGTGACTGCCATCAGTAACGCATAGGTACAGGTGATGTACATATCGATCAAGAAGGCATTCTTGAAGATCACGGCAAATCTACACAAGGTAGACACCAAGCAGAAGAAGCCGATGAAGCGGCCTATGAGGCCGCGTTTTGTGTACAGAATGGGTGCTTTAGTGTAGAGCACATCGAACATGAAGTTCAGCTCGATCTCGGTCATGGTGAAAGCACGGTCAGCGGGGTAACTGTCGATGGACATCCAATCGCGGGATATGAAGAGAGGGTGGTACAGCCAGTTCACAAGATGGGGCTTCAAACAGTCGAACCGATAGTAGGCCTTCAAGACGTCCTTTGTGGACGCGAACTTCTCGTCGTCAGGGAACGCTTCAAACACTTGCTTAATGCCGGCTTCTTCGGACATGTCCTCCGTGGTCACACTCGAGTTCTCATCATACACGGATTGGAGAGCCCAGACCCACCCCACCGACTTTATGATTCCAGCCACGAACAAGGGGAAGTACAGAATTGAGGCCGGGGATGAGCTGTCCCAACAGCGAATGAGAATCCAAACCACAACGCCCACCGTAGCCCCAATGTTCAATATTTGTCTCAATCCCAGCCGGTTGTCTTCCACCGCATAGGCCGTTATGCCGTCTGCGTACCCGAGTTGCATCAGAAGCAACGGGGCCAATAGCCCTTGCAAAACCACATCGTAACCTGGATTTTTAGGATCGTCGATGCGGACCACAGTAAGCTTTCCCAGCGCGATTGTCGCAAAGTAAGAAAGTAGCAAATATGTGGCCCAGATGACGAGATTAGCTGGAATCCACGTCACATATTTCCGACGACTGCCTAATATTGCGAGAACAATCTTGCAGGCAACGGTTGCGACGACCAAGAGCTGAATCCCCCACGCCACCCACAGGCGTTTTACAAAGGAAATGCAAGTGATCAAACTCATGGCAGCTTCGTTCAGGTGTGCTTACTTGACATCAATGCAAATGCAGAGTTAGGAAATTTTTCACATTGTTTCTGAAGAATAATTACAAAGTGCTTGCACCAAACTGCATAAATGCATACATAATTGCATAATATGTTTCAAGTGACCCACCGATCGAACACAGCACGCTTAAATATTTTATAATACTTCCTTACATTCTCTGTGTTTCATCTGATATTGGTAATGACTCTCAGGCATTGCAGATACCCAAGGACTAGAAAGAGGATTCACAAAGCAATTAAAATTCTTCTTTTTAATAATTTTAAATTAATTTAGTTCATTGAAAGTCCAGGCAAAGAGAATATATAGGTAGATCTTTTTGTTTTTGTTTTTTTTTTTTTTTCAAGATTGTTTGTTTACATTTAAGCAAAAATTAAAAAAAAAAAAGTATCCTTTTTTGTTTTCCAGTCAAATTTTAAAATATATATATATATATGTGAATCTACACATTAGTAATTGAATGATGTGAAAGTGTTAGGAGTTTTTTAATTTTAAAAAGAATTAATATCCATGAGCCGGAAATTTTGGATTAAATAAATAGTAGAAAGTAAAACCAATAGAGACAAATCTAACGATTCAAAATAAGTTGATTAAATATTTACCCACTTGCCCATCTCTTCTCCATGTTCACCTCTATTTCCTTGACGATTCGAAGTAAATTGTTGTACTACAAGCATTTTCTTAACTTAAATAAGATCTAAGGTGCCTAATAACGCAAGGAAAGTTCCTAAAGGAAAGAATGATTTATTCCAAGTAAATCTTCCAATTACATATGGAAAAAATAATAAGATTTCTTTTATTATAAACTTTTCTTTGTTGACACCCCTAAATAACATCGACTATTTATCATGGGCTTGACCACACAAAATTATTGGCATTCCAATGGATTTTATCATCGTACATTCTTGGTTTACTAAGGGGTAAATACAAAAAAGAAAAAAAAAAATAGGAAATAGCAATTTCATTATATTTTCTTGTAAATTTTGAAGATTTGACCTTAAATTTTTAGTTACATATTGTTTTTCAGTATATAAATTCTGACATTAAAGAATAATTAAGAATTTCATTTTCCGGCGAAAGGACATTGTCCACATGTTGAGTTTTATTCATTTTTTGTTGGATTTTCAATGTGCATCGGGGATCGAAGAAAGAAAAGGTAAGTACAACTACCAAATTCCACGTAAGGCAATCATCAGTTCATCATAAGCATCCAAATCGGCAGCGTAGCGAAACTTTGGAAGCCAAAGCCCTTATTAAAGGCAAAAAGGGCGGCAAGGGCAAAGGCCTCCTATTCCTCTAGACAGGACAGATGGGATTCTTGCTTCCATATGCCACCCGCTAAAACTCTTCTTTGAATGCCCAAAGAAATAGCGTTTTATTTCGCCCAACCTTCAGATTGCAGATTTGTTCACCAAGTCTCACATTCGTACTCGGCATGAATTCTTTTTGGACAATGGGACATGTGTCAATAATGGACCACATGTCAATTCCTCATTAGGCAATCATGAAGCACCAAAAGACCATTATTACTATTCGCATAATTTTTCGCGTCTTAGTTAAAACATAAATATAGTTATTTATCCAAGTTATAGGGTAAAAACAGTGATTATTTTGAGAACTTCTGTGCAAAAAGGTGGAGCGCAGTGATCAAACCCATCTTTATATGAGTTTTCTCCACATTGCTCTACCAGGTAAAAACTCCTAAAAGTTTCCAAACCCAATTTACTAACCCTCCACTCCTACAATAACTATTTATCTTTCTCCAAATTTGCTTGGACACAATTTTGTGGCTCAACAGATTTGTTCTGCTTTTCATCCACTATTTTATTTTATTTTTTCAAATTTGAACAAATGATGAATTATTGGACTTTCCGAATCATTTCGTTTTTGGGATTTTCTTTTATTTAGCCTCCACATTCTATTGAGGATCTCTAACTAAAGGTGCGTTCTCCACAAATTCTTTAGATGTGGCTTTTAAGTTTAAAAAAAAAAATCAAAACTAGTTTTCAAATAAAAAGAGAGAAGGGAAAAGGTGGAGGAGAGTTGTTCCGGGAGTGTTTAGCAGGAGCGTGCTAATTCCCAAGTAGATAGGATATTTGCATTGCCCTTGAACCTTTGATTTCAAGTTTTTGAAATCTGAAGCCTACTTTATAGACCTACAATGGAACCTTGAACTTCTCAATTCCACCGGTTCTAAGGTACCCATACTGAATTGTACTTTTCAAATTATTTTTAGTGAAAAAAATTGTCACGGTTTTAGTTATTAACACATTGAACATTCAACATAACACATAACTGGATTACATGTTAAAATACATGTTAATGTCTAAAGATAATTCCTGTAATCCTACCTCATTTCAAAACCTGCTGATCTAGATCCCATTCACATAGGAGAGTTTGCATTCAATGACGTATTTGCTATACTTTTCTTGTCATGGCAATCTTTATATGTTGAAGGAATAGAGAAGGTCATAATTTCTCTTGGTAATTCTTTCCCTAGTTGGAAATTGAACATCGAGAACAAGCATAAAAAGGTGCTGTAACTTTTTATAGAGAATAGTCAAGTGTACTAACCAATGATTTACGTACAATAATCACTTGTCAAAGCATCCAACGCATAGCGCGTACAAACATCTTTTCCTAGAAGAAATGTGGGTTAGTAAGCATGACAAGCAAATGCGAGAAAAAGGTGCAATGAAACACGAGGCTGGTGGCACAAAACCTGAACTCGAGGGCTGATGAATCCCAGAAGTATGATTCAGAAGACGTCGACACCAACATCGGAAAAATTGGAGAAACAGAAGCAGAGAAAAGGAACGTTGATCTTTGTCCCGAGAAACATTGTGAAGGGACAAGTACAAGAAATGACTGATTTCCTCTCTTAGCGGGCATAGCACTTGTGTCTTAATAGATACAGCAATCAACTGTTCGTTGGAATATCCGTCTATCAAAAAAAAAAAAAAAAAAAGTTCGAATAAAAAAGGGCAAAGAAAATGGAATAAAAAGCAGAATGGGAATTTGATTATTTGCTTGCAACTTTTGTCTGAGGCCCTTTTTCTCTTTTGTTTGGCCTGATGGGTACGCAAACATGTCTGAAGCTTCGTTGTCTATCTTTATGATAACGCATGATTCTCGTTCCGTTGCGCATCTTTAGCTTTTGGATTAGATAAATAAAAGGCTACTCTAACATTGACATCGGGTCTCTTTAGCTTTTGGATTAGATAATGGGAAAATTCCAATTAAGGACCTGAAGTGGACTAATTTTCTCAAATAAGGATCCGAAATGATCTTTGTGTCAAATAAAAACTTAAAGTGGACCTATTGTCTCAAATAAGGACCCAAAGTGGTTGAATCAATTCCAAATAAGGACATAAGCTTGCTTGTTAGCCAAATATTCACCAGCTATCAAGCATATGACATTTCCAATGACCGGAGTTTGAGCAATTTTGTCCCAAAAAAAAATCTAGGGAAAATTAACAAATCCTAAAACATAAACAAAAAAACCATATGTTTTCTACGGTCTCCCCTGTTCCATATACCCATCCTTTATAAAGTCAAAGACTGAAGTTCTTCCCATTCCTTGTACCCATCCTCTGCAAAGTCGAAGACCCAAATTCTCTGCCGGTTGAGACAGGAATTCAAAAACAAGAAGAAAACCATGTAATTCTTTGTTTGTTTGCAGAGACCCAAATTCTCTGCTGGTCGAGCAAGGCGAGGAGCGACAAGAATCGAGTCATGATGATGACCGGGCAGCGATTTGGTTGAGTAGTAGCGAGGAGAAGAAAGAAGAAAAAGTAAACATCTAAATGAATAACTTAAACTTAATTAATTTAGAATTTTCCCTTTTTTCCAATCACAAATTTCTAATAAAATTGCCCATATTTTAATCGCTGGAAAATGTCCGCCAGTGAGCTAAGGTCCTCAATAGAGATTAACTTGATCACTTTGGGTCGTTATTTAACACAAAATTCACTTCAGATCCTGATTTGAAATAATGGATCCACTTCGGGTCCTTATTTGACATACAATTTACTTTGGGTCATTATTTGAGAAAATAGATTCACTTCAGGTCCTTATTTGGAATTTTCCCTTAGATAAATGAAAGGCTACTCTAACATTGACATCGGGTCTCGATGAAATTGCAGAGAGACTTCGGGTCCGTTTTATTTCCCGAGAAAGTTGACATGATTGACTGGTAAATATTTTGTACCAAATTTATTTTCAGGAAAAGTGGTTTAATTTTCTTGAATTTGGTAGGATTTTTCAAATGAGCTAAAAATCATTATTGGAAATTTGTTGTCAGAAAACCTAGACCACATTTAAGACATTTAAACCTAGGTCCATTGCACCATCACAGGACCTTGAGCCTCACAATAGGATCCAAGCACCCAAACCCGGACCTTGAGCCCTGGACTCGAGTGCACGGGTCGGACATGAGAGGCCTCTAAGGACTTGTGGTCCTGGATGCTCGACTCAGCCCCTGGTGTCCAAAAGTCTAGGTGCTAGGGTCCAAGGTCCAAGTGTCCACTAGTTAGGGGCACTAGGGTCTCATGCCAAGCCCCCCTCGAGTCGTAAGTTAAGGTGTTAGGGTGTCCAATCTCACCACAAGGTCTGTAGTTGTTATAAAAGGGCAGTCCCAAGTTTTTATAAGAGAGAGTATCCTAACAATTGTGGAAGTTGAGTTAGATTCTTGAAAATGAATATAAAATTTTTTTAAATGCAATTTTTTTAAAATTTAATATAGAAATATGTTCATCATAAAATACATTTGTCATTAGATCATTTTCAAAGCAATGCCAAAATAATAGAAGATGAGAAAATATGTTCTAATAATTAGTTTTCCATAAAATAAAGGGAAATTTTCAAATAAGGGTCCAAAGTAGATCTTGTTTCAAATAAAGGTCTGAAGTAGTAAAATCTTCTCAAATAAGAGCCTAAATTGGCCAAATCATCTCAAATAAGGGCCTAGTCGGCCGATGCCTATTCTAGCCATCGAAGAAAGGGTATTTTGGTCAAAAAAAAAATCTATATTTTTTTTTCCTTTTTTCTTTTTCTTTCCCTTTCCCCCTTTTTTTTTTTTTTCATTTTTTCTTTTCCCTCCCTCGGGCATCGCCATCCATGGCTGGCAGAGGTCGCCCACCTCAGGCGAGGGTGAGGGTTGCCCTCATTGGATTTGGTGAGTGTCACCAAGTCGGGGCAACCTAGGTGAGGCGACCCTTGCCTAACACTAGCAAGGGTGACCTCGTTTTACACAGGCAAGGCAACCCTCGCTCAACGCCCTAGTGAGGAACACCCTTGCTTGATGCTTGGGGGTGGGGGGGAGGGAGGGGCTATCCTCACCAACTTAAGCCTAGGCGACCCTTGCCCGACGTTGATGGGGTTGCCCTTGCTCAACACTAGTGAGGGCTACTCTCACCAAATCTAATGAGGAACCCCCTCACCAAATGATAGTAGGGGCTGCCTTCATCTAAGTCCAACAACCTCCGCCATGGCTAGCGAAAGGAAGGGGAAAAAGGAAAAAATATTATAAAAAAGGAAAAAAAAAGAAAAAAAAGAAAAATAAATAGGAAAACATTAAGTTAAAAGATGAAAATACCCTTTGATTTGAGAGGTTAGATCCTTTTGGGAAATTGATATGATTACTTCATGCCCTTATTTGAAACAAGTTTCACTTTGGATCCTTATTTGAGATCATTTGACCACTCCAAGCCATTTTTTGAAACAATATCCATTTCAAGCCATTATTTAAGAAAATGAAGGCACTTCATGCCCTTATTTGGAATTTTCCCTAAAATAAATGTAACTCTTCATGGTTATGAAAATTTAATCTGAGGCCTCCTATAAGAACTTATAGGATCCACTAGATTAAGAAAACTATGATAAGGTGGCTTATTATACAATTTTCAAATCCAAGCCGAAAAAACAAAAAACTTCATGTAATTTGATATAATTAAGTTAACTAATGAATAACGCTAGTACAATATAATGTTTTACTAAAATTACAATTAATTCAAGGACTTAGTGGGAAGACTATTTTATCCAGTCTCTTGAATGTCTCATCGTAGCCTTTTTGACCGAAGGGCTACATCCACCATTTCGGAATGCTATATTTATTTATTTATTGATGGGATGGCATTGCTTCACAAAAGGCTCCTTCTAACCTTTCAAAATTGGCTTGCTGTGTTCAATGAGTTCTTCGGCTATTCAGTGAACTTGAGGGGATTTCAACCAATAAGCCTACTTATACATCTGTCGTCTCTCATCTTCACTTTACTTAATATATTATATATATATATATATATATATATATATATATATATATATATAGAAGATTATAATGAAGATTATAATGAGTTTCAGTTATTTCTAAGCGATTATCAAAATTTCTCTGTAAATCAAAAAATTACATATAGTTAAATCCTATCAATTTCTTAGTTAAATATCTAATTTAATTTCTGTATTATAACTAGAAGATGTGCTCAACTCTTTATAGCACCTCATATTGCAATCAGGCTCTTTGTCCATGGTCTAGGCAAAATGCTTTCTCTTGGAGAAAATTGAGTGTTTGGGCTGCTGGTATTAAGCAAGACAGGCACTTATACTTGGAGAAAAATGATGAAGTTCAGAGGCTTGTTGAAACCACATGTGAAATATGTTATTGACAGTGAGTAGAATATTTTCCAATGGTGAATCATTGGCGTCCTCTTGGGCCTTTTTAGGCAAGTTTCCAAAGAGTAGTACAAGAATCCTGTTTAGGAATTCATCCAGAAGTTGCTGATGTAATCAGCATCAAAGCTACATTAGCAGAAAAACTCAAGATATGGAAGACAAACACTTTGGCCAATTTTCATCGAAATCCACTGACATGGCGATCCAATCATTACTAGCTGTCCTACATAGTATTTTGTTAAGTTAGTGATTTCTGGTGAAAATTGATTCAATGGACTACATTGGAAATTGCAGTAAGGCTTAGGATTTAATTAGAAAAATTGAAAAATTTATGAATGAATTAACATCTATAAAATAGGTCTATGAATGATTGGACAATTTTCCTCAATTGATAGCATGAGCCAAGGAACCATTTATTTTTTGACTATCAATTCTCTGAGGAAGTCTAGATTTTTTTATCCAAGAGTTATTTAAAATTTCAAGACAATCAACTAGACAAGGATTAAGATTGAGATAGGATAGGATAACAAAAGAAATGGATGAGATTCATTATATCATATATCTTGTTTGGTAGGTGATTGATATAACCTAGATTTTTTTTTTTGATCGAAACATATAAGTATTATTTATGCATTCATCAAAGTACATCCCGACGCTATTGCATCAGCAGCAACAAGATCCTGCAAAATGTAAGGAGTAAAGATGTTCCAATTCTGGGCTAGGTCAAGTCTGCCATGGGCCTTGGCAGCCCAGTCAGCTGCTCCATTGGTCTCCCTGCGACAAAACTGCAGACGCATGCTAGGGTATTCCGGGAGCATAGCTGCAATTTCTTTGAAAAGCATTCTTTCTTCCCACGGTGGCGTCTTCTTCCCGTGGACTATATCGATCAAGCTCTGACAATCAGATTCAATTACTATCTTTCCTGTGTAGATGCCTTGATTCCTCAGATGATGCAGAGTGAAGGATAGCGCTTGAACTTCAGATTGAAACGTTGAGGCTGCTAGAAACCGCTTGGTATAGACATCTGTTAGGATACCCTGATGATTGCGACTAACACATGCCATCGTTCCTTCTTGGCTACCTGGGTAGTAAGAACCGTCGATATTGCATTTAAGGAAGTCTCGTGCTGGAGGTTTCCACTGATGGACGGTGACAGCAGTAGCCGCCCTTGTTCTGGATCTGCTCGCAACTGAGGAGGATCGGAGGCTAGACAGTGCAAGGGCATCGTCCACTGCTCGATGGGGATCCGGTGGTCTATGGCGAAAAATCTAGTTGTTGCGCATACACCATACTTGCCATAAGATCTGCGCTATTGTTGCCAAACCAGGTATGAGCCTTTGATTTGTTGCTCGTTCTATGATCCATACATCAGTCCTCTGTATTGTAGTAGATGAGACTGAAATGTTAACCTTAGGATGCTTCCATACATCGATTGTCCAGGGACAGAAAAAGAACAGGTGTTCAATCGTTTCAGGAGTCCTGAGATTACATAGACTGCATATGGGAGTGGGAGAAATGTGTCGATGAAACAAATTTGCCTTAGTTGCAAGGGCATTATGACAAAGTGACCACATAAAAGTGCGAATTTTGGGCTCTATATTCATAGACCAGATCTTACGCCACAATATTTTTGGGTTCTGATGTGATGAAGATGCTTGAGGAATCGTTGATGTGCGAGTCATGCTAACCACTGATCTATAATTACTCTTGACCGTGTGATTTCCATCCTTGGTAGGCATCCAGACTAACTTATCTTTAGCATAGACAGGTCGTATAGGAATTTTAACAATCTCGGTGCTTACCGGAGTATCAAATAGCTGTTGAATCAGAGGAAAATTCCATGTTTGGGTGAGGGGATCAATAAGATCGGAAACTTGCTCTAGCTCGTCCCTGGTAGCCGGTCCACCTATTGTGCCGATAGGTAGCCACTTATCTTCCCGAATCCTTATATTCGTGCCATCCCCAACCGACCAACGAGAGATGAGGTAGGATGGCCTCTCGACCGAGAAGAAGACTCTGCCATCCCCATGAAGGTCGTGTACCTCTAGCTGCCTTTTGGAAATTCACCGAACGAAAATACAACCCCTTAAAAAGTTGACCCCACAATGAACGAGGTTGTTTGATTAATCGCCAAGCCTGCTTCCCAAGCATCGCTTTGTTAAAAGCCATCAAATCTCGAAATCCGAGCCCTCCACCATCCTTATCATTTTTTAGCAAATCCCATTTCTTCCAATGCACACCAACCCTGTTTGGGTTAGTTTTCCACCAAAATCCGGAAATTTTCTGTTCGATAAGTTTACACAAAGATGTTGGTAGCTTGAAAATAGACATCACATATTGAGGAATTGCTTGTACAACCGATTTAAGTAGGATCTCCTTTCCGCCCTTTGACGGGAATCTTTCTTTCCAGCCCTCAAGTTTTGAATGTAGTCTCCCCAATATCCAACCAAACATCTCCCTTTTAGATTTACCCCACTCGGACGGAATACCTAAATATTTACCATACCGATATAATACCGGCATTCTGAAAATACCCGCCAAGTTTTCCTGTAAGGTGATCGGACATTTTTTGCTGAAAAATAGGCCTGATTTGTTCCGATTTATAACTGGGCCCGTTGCCATACAATATTGGTTAAGAATATTAGCAAGATTCTGACATTCCATCAATGTGCCCTTGAGAAAGAAAACGGAATCATCTGCAAAAAAGAGGTGCGAGAGTGTCGGGCATGAGCTGTTCAACTTTATACCTGTAAGATGACCAATGTGAATCGCTTGGTGAATCAGAGTGGATAGAAGATTTGTCAGTAATATGAATATATAAGGGGAAAGCGGGTCGCCTTGTCGAAGTCCTCTTGATGGCTGAAAATATGAAAGTTTTCTCCATTAAAGCGAACACTGAAAGATGTTGTTGTTATACATTGCATTAGTAGCTTCACCCATTCGGATTGAAATCCCAATCGTAGTAGATAGTCCTGTAGAAAATCCCATTCAACTTTGTCATAAGCCTTTTGCATATCTGTCTTAAGGAGTACATTAAAGTGTTTCTTCCTTTTCCTCGTTCGAAATTGATGTAGTACCTCTTGTACAATGAAGACATTATCCTGTATTTGTCTCCCACTAACAAAAGCAGCTTGCTCTTCTGAGATGAGCTCACAAAGCCATGGTTTTAGTCGATTAGCCAAGACTTTGGATATAATCTTGTATGCGTAGTTACATAGGCTAATAGGTCTGAACTGGTCAAGGTTTTCAGGATGGTTTGTCTTAGGAATGAGAGCAATGATGGTCTTGTTAATGTCTTTAGGCAACACCCCAGAGCGGAAGAATTCCATGACTAAGTTAAACAAATCATCCTCAAGGATATCCCAATGGGTTTGGTAAAACAGGCCATTTAACCCATCAGGACCCGGTGATTTTGATTTCCCCAGCTGAAAGGCTGCTTGTTTCACTTCAGAGGCAGTGACTGGACTCATCAAATTATCATTCATATCAGCCGATACAATCTGTGGACACTGATCCAGAATTGGAGCATAGTTTCGAGGGCCTCCTGTTGTATATAATTGTGAGAAGTAGGTATTGGTTAGCTCCTTCAAGACCTGATTGTCCTTCACCCAGTTGTGAGTCTCGTCTTGTAACATGCCTATCCTATTTCTCCGTCGTCGTTGAATTGTAGTTGCATGAAAAAATTTGGTATTTTTATCCCCCCATTGCAACCAGTTTATTCTAGAACGCATTGCCCAGTACTGTTCTTCTTGCTGCCATATAGTTTTAATTTCATCCCGAAGCTGAGAAGCTACCGCTGTGTCCATTCCAGAATTATGTGGTTGATTGATAATGACTTGAAGCTGATGTTGTAACTGTTGAACCTTTTGATGGCCGTTAGAAAATTTTGAACGGCTCAAAACATGTAAGGCACGAGAAACTAGTTGTAGTTTATGCATAATGTCTGAATTATGTACCACTGAGTTCCATGCTTTGTAGATTACATCGCGGCATTCGTGGTCTTGGATCCAGTAAGCTTCAAAGATAAATGGCCTACCGCCCCTTTTAGGTTGAGCTGAATTGGACAAAAGAAGCGGGCAATGATCTGAGCCCAGGGCCGGCAAAGCAAACACCTCCGCAGCAGGATATAGAAGTGTCCAGTCCATTGTGCACAGAACACGGTCTAGCCTTTCCTTAACTAAATCCCTGTTATTCATCCAGGTAAAGGCGTAGCCCTTACTCTCTAACTCCAGCAAAACACAGTCATTGATTACAGTCCGAAAAGAATTTAAACGATTCCAATTTGACTGTCGCTTTCCAACCTTTTCCCAGGGATAAAGGATCTCATTAAAGTCCCCAGCGCAGAGCCAAGGAAGAGTATTGGCGTTGCTGATTCTTCTAAGGTCCTCCCAGAATAATTGGCGATTGTGGAAAGATGAAGGGGCATGAAGACAGGTCAGCCTTGTCAGTCTATCATCCATGGAGTCACGACAGAGCATATCAAAAAGGTACTCCGAACACTGTTCAAACTGTAAAGATATTGAGTCATGCCAAAAAACTGCTAAACCCCCTGCTATACCGATCGGGTTGCGCATAAAAGAGTTGCTGAAATGTAATTGACGTTGCATTCTGTGAAGCATTGATTCCTGATTCTTAGTTTCCATTAAAAACAAGATGTCGGGCTTTTCCTTGGCCGTCATGGCCTTAAGTGCTTGAACCGTAAGGGGATTGCCCAAACCCTGACAGTTCCAACATATTCACTTCATTTGTGCGTCGGTGGCTGTTTAGGGCCAACCACCATTGCCCATTGAGTCACCTCACTCGCTTCTTGAATTGGTGTATCCAGAAACGGAGAATCATCAAAATCACTTCAAGCTAAAAGTTTCAGATTATATGGGGAATACCTCTTTGGTTTCTTTGCTGGTCCCACCTTTGGTAGAGCCATTGTTCCTTTCTGTTTTTTTGTTTGTTGGTTATCCATAGTGGGGTTAATGATGTCTTTCTGTTTTGCACTCGCAGGAATCTTGGATGTTGTTATTCCTTTCTCAATTTGCATCAACTGTGGTAGAGGAGATGGAGCAGGCACGCCTTTATCTGAGATATGCAAAGCTGTCGGCGGTGAGGGCAGAGGAATAACAATATCTTGTTGAGTCGACACTGGGACCATGGGCATCAAAGTCGGAGGCGTCTCAGGAACGGTTTCATCATTCAGTTCAGCATCCTCCGGAGGATTATAGAACACGTTCCAGTAAGGACTATGCTCTCCTGCCTCCGCTCTCAGCCAATGTCCGTAAGCCATCTTGTGTTTACCATCCATTTTGGCCTCTTCAAAAGGATATATTGGACAGTATGAGGCATAATGGCCAATCTTCCCGCAGGAGTAACAAAAGTGGGAAAGCCATTCATATCGGAAGTCTATCCATAGAGTTCTGCCATCTAGACGAAGCAACTTGCCGGATTGTAAAGGTTCATTTAGGTTTACTTCGACCCTAACCCTTCCTGCTTTTAATGATGATCCATCATGAAAGCTTGGTTTGATCTCTAAGACTTCTCCGACCATTTTTAAAGCTTTGCGGATAACATGCTCAGAACTCCATTCCAAAGGTAATCCAAAGATTTGGACCCAGAAAGCAGAACGACTAAAGTCATACAGATGTAAGGGTGTGTTAGGAACCCATGGTTTGAGGATAACCAACTGATTACCAAAAAGCCATGGTCCACCTTCCAGAATCTGCTGTTTCACAACTTCAGAATGAAATTTTGCTGTATAAAGGCCTTCTTCTCTCAGAGAAAAGTCAACCTGGTCTATCCGCCATACTCGCCTTAAGGTACTCTGGAGTGCTGGAAAGTTGATAGCTGATTTACATAGAACTTTACCCACTAAGAGCAAACGGCATTCGTCTAATTGTTCTGGTTGGAGTTCCTCTTCCAAAATGTCTATTTCCTGTGCAGGGCATAGCCTTCCCAATCGTTTACACAGTGCCACCATACACATGGAATCAGCACTATTATCCGAAGCCATATTCCTCAATGGAAATGGTAACAAAGACAAAAGGGCATAAAAAAGTTACATAAGTAAACAGGGGAAACAACGTAACTCTAGCAGTACAAACTTGTCAATGGAAGGAAATCACGTCTTGATTTGTGCCCGAAGCCCAATACAGATTATCCGACCAAACAGACCCATTACTTCAGATAAATACTTTCATATCTTATACCAGAATCCTCCAGAATCGAAGACAAAGATTGGAATTTGAGAAGAATACAATTCAGGAAAAAAAAAAAACTTCCAGTCCAGAGAAGCGACGAGGCAACAAAATAGACATGTTCGTCGGCGTCGGCAGTGGGCGAAGAACAACCCACGAATTCGAAAGTAGAGCGGAGGGATTAGAGGGAGATTAGGGTTGCGATGAATTAGAAAACTACCATCAATAGGTAGGCGATGCTCTGCATTTCGAGAGAAAACTGACCTTTTTTTGAAACCCTAAGTTCGCTGATTGGAGAAAAATCCAACAGCTATGAGTCACGTTCGTCGGCATCGGCAGTGGGTGAAGAATAACCCACGAGATTTTAACGGATAGCGGAAGGATTAGAGGAAAAAAAGGTTGCGATTGAGCAGCAAATTACCATCAGTGGGTAGGCGACGCTCTGCATGACGAGAGAAAAGCGGCTTCACCATAGGTGGTTTGAGCAATGCAAAATGACTGATATAACCTAGATTACGATTATATACATGGTACAAAATCATAAAGTAACTTGTAAAAAGAAAATCCTATTTTACTGTGTGCACAGAATAACCACCCCCGTTGTGGTCGTCGTTTACTTCAACGATGACGACCTATGTAGTGGGTTCCACCTGACCACGACAATCAGTAGTGTACGGTGGTCGCCCCCTTCGAGATGGTCGTGGGCAACCCCCACAATCCAGAACCGGTTTGACTCCGATTGGCAGCAACATGTGGCGGTCGCTATCGCCTGGTGATCGCCAAAGCCAGGTGACAATAAGAGGTGGTCCAAAGTGCCCTCGCGATCAAGATTGGAAAGCTCTTAGGCAACCACCAATTGCCTGAGAATCGCAAACACTGCTTGGTGGGCGCTTGAAGTCAGTGGCCACCAAGTGTTGACAGCTATGCTCAGCAGTGCCGTGGTGGCATTGCTGAGTGGGGAACAGAAACCATAGTTTTATTTTCCTTCCATTTTTTATTGGCTCTTTTGATCATTTTAACTTTTTCATATTCAATTTTTCATTCGGATATATCCGGAATTTTAGAAAGTAATGTAATACTATAGTCTCGATTAGAAAGCTAATTACAAAATCATAATTTGAGGAAATAAATTCATCAGCAACTTTTCTCGCTGTAAAATAGAAATGCAACTAAAAAGGTCCTCAAATGAATATCATATGAATGAAATTGTCTTTAAAACAATTTTTTTTTTTTAAGTTGAAAATTAGGTTTACTTAAAAAGTAGAAGTACCACGGCCTAGCAAGATCTGAATATCTATTCAGCATCCAAGCTGCACTAGCAAACAATCTTAGCTGTGGAAGAGAAGCATTTTATTCCTTCTCTCAGGTGATGGAATATGTCACCTCACTACTATGAAGGGCCAAATGTGCTTTGCCATAAACTTATGTGGAGAGAAGGATATTAGAAGTATCAAAAGTTATATATGACACTTATTTTAGCATCAATAGTTTTTTTCCAAATCAAAGTGCCACTATTTAAATAAATAAATAAAAAGCATTTAAGTGTCAACTATAATCTAGGTTGTTGGAAATTTGAAGTTGCCATATTTTATTAATTTCTCAGCCCTACATAGCTCACCAGCATGTCCATTCGGCATATAACCTTTAAACAACATTGTTTCCATTT
Organism: Eucalyptus victrix; assembly: GCA_016097545.1. Taxonomy (NCBI): domain Eukaryota; kingdom Viridiplantae; phylum Streptophyta; class Magnoliopsida; order Myrtales; family Myrtaceae; genus Eucalyptus; species Eucalyptus victrix. The sequence goes on from CM027837.1 coordinate 35,714,250, forward strand.
TTTGCAATTAAAACAAATCATGTCATGACCTAATCTTCAAAGGCAGGAAGATACATCTCTAACGGGTAGATTTAGGGGTATTTGCTCAAAAAACAGTCCAAGTAGGCATCCTCAAAAGAGATGGCTTCAAAAGCGACGTCTAGTTAGTGGGCCATGCTCAGTCCATTAATTACGAATGTAGGTCCTCCTAAACTTATATCTCACATGACAGGAGTTATTTTAAGTTTTTAGACAATCTTAAAGCATTATCTAGGAGTCACCATTAGCCTCTTTGTTGGGAGATGACTAGAAACCCAATCAAAGGTCGGGGACCTCTCTTAATTTCTATGGAATTAGAGATTTCATGAGTTAGGAGACTTGGGTTACATCGAAGATGTCCACTAGTGTGCTTTTGGTATTAATAAGTTGGGTTGTTATCTAAGGTGGTGGAGCAATCTTTTTACATTTTCATGCAACTTGAATCTTAATGCCAAATAATCACACATGGATGGTTTATTTGTGCAATTTCTAAAATAGCTAATTGAAGCATAAAAGAAATCACACAAGTGAATGAAATTGCAATATGAAGAAATAAGCACCCAAGAAAGCATGTTGACAATTAATCTAAGTGTGAGAAAAGTAAACCTGCAACTCATCGGGAATTTATATTGAAAATTTGAGTTGGGGAATAAATAGGTACAAATGAACAAAGATCATAATGGACATCGACCATACCACTGTCTTCATGCCCCATGGGAACCTACTCCAAGGGTCTCCTTTGGACTATTCTAATCCTAAACTAATGTTAAACTAGCATTCAAAATCATATCATGCATACAATGTAACCAAACACAATCATAAGAATCCAAACAAGTTAAAGCAACTCAAAGCAACTCATGATACAAAACATGAGCCTTCGGTCAGCCTTTGAAATTCATGTATATCAAGCTGGCCTATGACCACTAATTGATTGATTTTAGTTATCAATACTTGGCCATCTCATATGTTCATAAGCAGTGGTAAAGATCAATTACTCCTAAATTAAAGTCTGAGTGTGTCCCTTGGTTTCCTCTCGAACATGCACTGGCCCTAAACCATACATCTAGATATCACATGCATAATGGGAAAGGCATGCATTAAGGCCATGAAGACTTGGTCCTCAAGCAATCAACCAAAGGCAATGAACCAAGGAAGGTCACTTATTCATTCAAGACAACTATGTTCAAGTGTGTAAGATGGCCAATCAAATAGAACACAAAGAAAGCAATTCAAAGGTTGAACTTTGAGAATATGCAGCCAAGGTCATAAGTTTTGTTTAATTGCAAACAATTCCTTAAAGGAAAATTTTCATGTAAACAAGGACATCGACTTTGTTGAAATTTTGAAACAAGTTTGATGTTCTTGGAAAATAAATTCCTCAACTCTAGTGCAGATAAATCAACACACTAATTAGGTACCTTGAACGATCAAACATGCGTCAATTTCAACAGAATTTATGTCAAAAGAAAGCTAAGATCATTATCTACAATTTCGTGTTTTGAATATTTTCGAATAAGGGTGCAGAATAAACGGCACTCTAAACAGGTCACTTGAATACCCTACTGAGTCTCGAATTAAATGAAATTAACATCAAAATGAAGTTTGAAATGTATTCTACAACTTTCTGAAGAACACGATTCGTAATTTTTAACACGAGAATTTATAAAATTCAAAAGTTACCGATGGTCAAATCCAAAAAATAGAGTTTACAGAATCCCTACAACTTTTGAATGAACAGAAAAAAAAAAGAGCAGATGACCTTTTTATTTTCCGAAACTTTCTCATAATAAAGATCACTATGTCACAAGCAATCTTCATGAAGACAGCATCATCACATTCAGCATGCGCCATTTTATAAAAATCAATAAACCCACGAAGGTCAAACTGGAAAAAGCAATCTCACAAATAGAAACATGCTTAGTTGAAGGCAGTTCTCATCAAACTAATGTTTCATTCAATCTAAAAATTTTACACAACACAGACCATGATATGAGGAACATAATTTATGGGTGTTGAGTCAAGATTCTAAATGCATGATTTTATAAAAATCAAAGAACCAATGCATGTCAATAAATAAATAAATAAATAAATAAATAAATAAAAGGGGGGGAAGTACAGCCCAAGTGCCAAAACTTAGCATGGAGAGACACTTAAGTGTCAAAAGTTAGGAAAGTGATACTTAAGTGCCAAAATCAAAGTAAAATGGATCACTTAAGTGCCACTCCGGCAAAAATCCGGCCAAAATATTAACGTGGCCATTTTCTGGCAAAATAAGTGCAAAACGGCGTCATTTTGCACACTGACATGGCTAGACAATACAAAAATAACGTCGTTTTTGTGCTGACGTGGTAAAAAATAATATAAAAAATAATTAAATTTAATTTAAAACTAAATTTATTTAAAACATTTAAAAATAAAAATATGCTTGGTTTCAACTAGGAAGGATCAATATAAACCAATTATCCAAGTATTCTCTTGACCTTTTAAGCAATCGTTCAAGCATGCAACTAAATTCTTCAGTGGTATGAAGTCAAATGCTAGAAAATGCATTTCTAATAAATAATGCTATGAAGTCAAATGCTGGAAAATGCGCCTAGCCAGGGGCCAGTGACCCGGCCGACCCTGCCCTCTCCATCGCTAGCCCTTCTTGACGGCGACGGCGAGGCCTCAATCCTCAATCGCCTCCTTCCTCTTTTTTTTTTTTTTTTAAAATATATAATTTTTTAAATTTTTTTTTAAATTTTAAATATTTTAAATAAATTTAGTTTTAAATTAAATTAATTTATATTTATATTAATTTTACCACTTTAGCATTAAAACAACGCCGTTTTGCACTTATTTCACCAGAAAATCGCCACGTCAGCATTTTGGCCGGATTTTCATCGAAGTGGCACTTAAGTGATTCATTTTGCTCCGATTTTGGCACTTAAGTGTCACTTTTCTAACTTTTGATATTTAAGTGTTCATGCATTCCAAATTTTGACACCGGTGTCATGTCCGGTACTCAACAAAAAAGATTTCACATAAGGTAATATGGATGATTTATTGCCAATCAAGCCTAGTAAAGAACTTTCAAATTTCATGAAAATTTTATATATTGTAAAACTAGATATCTTAAGCAAATTTCATGCAAAACTAACTTCAGATTCTCATCATGCAATTTTTATAAAAAATGAAGAATGGATACAAGTTGGTGAGAAAAATGATTTTCAGAAGGCAGCATGGGCAATTTATGAATCGACCCTGATCAATTTTCATTAGATTTTATATGCTCTAGATCTATGTGTTATAAACAACTTTGATTAATACACAAACTTGAAAATCTTAGCACAAAAAATCATGAAAAATTAACAAACAATAAACGTCGGTGAAATAGAGCAATTGCACTAAACAACAACAATTCAAAATCAGACTTCGATTTTGCAATAGACATATGGCAAGGCAAACGATGGCCAGATCAAGCATATAATTTGTCTAAGGAACCTCAGGACACCTACTTCAAATCATTAGAGGACATCAATGCCAAATGAGGCCATCTACTAGCTCATATCAAAATGTGAAGCAAAGCAATCAAAATAGGCCTATGAATTTTTAAAACAAGTGATTATGCAACATCAAACAATCATCAACCATCAATCATCACAACTCATCTAAATCATCATTCTAAACATATCATAACCACCTAAGGGTTGAATCCTAGCCCCGCTCGCTTAAGGTGATCTCGCTTCACCGAATTCAAGCCTAGGAGGACTTGACCTTGTTATCTTCAAACTCAAGCTCAATCAAGTTAGGCAATAGCCTCTACGAGCTCAAGGACACTTTGAGGGAGGCACTCTATGACATCCTGAAATTCAAGCCTTATAAGGGATGAATGAATGTGAATTTCGTCAATGCATTATTGGTTGATCTCACTCGAAATTGATCATTCCTAAGATATTGACCTTGAGGGGAAGGCTAATGAAGATAGAACTCATGCAACTAAAGGACTTGACCAGGGAAAATGACTTGACCATGAGATTTACGTGAGGACGATCCTGTAGATAGACAGGCTGATTTCAAGGACGACTAGAAGTTGATTCATGGACAGAACATAATGGAACGACGAGTGATTCCGTTTACCATTATCGAACCCACAAATGACTCTATGTCGATCCTCAATAATCGTGTACTTTGAAATAAGAATCTATTCTCCATAATTTCATGCAGTCAAGGACGTCCATGCGTCGAGATGTCTTGAATGTGGTTTGGCACGAGTCGATTACACGTGAATCCTCGAAACCGCCTGTCAGTCTAAGTTGTGACCGAAATGGCATTAGGTGAAATTGACATGGCTTGAGGACTAAAGATTGAGCTTTGAATTGTCGGGAATGTCCAAATCGGACTTTGGATGAAGCTACATCAAACAGTTGACAGCGCCAATTAAGCTGAGCAGTTGGAAAAGGGATTTTGTACCGAGGAAGCGAGTCCATGAAGACGTGGTCCGGCCAAGCTAGTGTGGGCCTTAGGCCTAAGGTGGGACAGCCCATGATGGGCCCAAAGCAAGTGAGCCCATTGGGCCCAATCCACTATTTATCTTATAAAGCCCATGGGCCATTTCTTAGCCATTTCAAGCCCAACCAATTTCCAAGCCCACTCCTATTCATGGACAAGCCCAATTCTTAGGTCCATCCACCAATTTCAGTCCAAGGTCATATTTGTAATTTGTGCAAGGTGAAATGACCAAAATGCCCCTAAAGCTAGTGGATAAGGGCAAAATAGAAAGAGAGAAGATGATGTCATGGCATGGGGAATTGAAGCAAGCATTCAAGGCTTCTTGACAGCTCTCCCATCACCCTGTCTCTCCCTCATTCGATCCCCATCTCGAACAGAGCTTTCTCTCTCCTCGTTTTCCCTCTCCTCTAGTTTCTGCTCCAGCTGACCCTTTGGTGAAAAATCGAGTCAAAAGTAATCTTCCCGAATGAATCAGCCAACCATCCACCTATCACCGTGACCGGGAGAGACAGACCGTTCCAACGAGACCAATTTTGTCCCGAACGGAGCTGTCAAACGTCCTGTATGGCCGTCTCAAGACCGGTCGTTGGACCACCTGGTTCCAACCTGCTTCGCCTGTTTCGACTTTGCAGCACATTTTCTTCCATTCCAGCCGGTTTCTTTGCTCATCCCAACCTCCAAAAAGACTCCCAAGACCCCTGGGTGTCACCGGTTGCCAGCCACCCTCCTCACAGGAGCTCTGGCCAAGCCGTTCAACTTGTTTTCTTCTCCGACAGGTTTGTTTTTCAGAAGTTTCAGTGGGAGTCCCAGCTGTGGTTGCTGTATTGAGATTGGGACCACCTTGGATCATCATGGTAGAGGTCCCGGAGCATCGTCTCTGTCGTCGCCATCACGTTGGTGTTTCCGGCCCGCTTATTAGGTGAGTTTAGCTCCTAATCCTTCGATTAATGCCTAAACTTGCTTAGGGTTGGTTTAGTTAGATTTAATTCTAGTTTAAGTGATTTAATTAAGTTGTATTAGCCCCAAGATAGGTGGTTAGATGGATGAATTGGATTGGTCTAGCTTAATCTTGCTTTATTTGCTTAATGTGGTTTATGTTGTTAATTAAGTATGCTTGGCTTTAATTAATTGGTGGTTGCTTTAATTAATGTTTTTAATGATTTATGAATTTAATTTATAGTTTATTAAATTCTGAAAATTACTGTTCAGCGACACTATTCACGATTTACCGTTCACGAGGTAATGTTCACGATTAGTGTTCATGAAACACTGTTCACGTGTTCACGCACAATGTTTATCCATAATGCAAAAAGTTTCTAAAATTCATGTGTGTTGATTCTATGAAGTGATTGGATGTGTTATTGCATAAACATCCACATGAATTGTATGTTTTTCCACAAATAAGGGAAAATGGATTGTCCGAGGGACCATGGAAGTGGACCATTATCATGAGAAAAAGGGAGTTATAGTGGTGTGCTCATGAGATTGAATTGGAATGCCACTGAAGGAGAGTTTGGGGGCAATACCCGATGGGAGTCGGAAGTCGGTCGTAGTAGACTTTGGACCGATGTCTCTTTTTGGGAAATCGTATGAACGGGAGTTCGAGACGTAGCCATGCCCGATAGGGTGGGATGAAGCCCGATCTTTTTATCAGTAGCCCGGTGGGAGTTGGATGAGTGCTGACTAGGAAGTTAGCCATGGCCGAGAGGTCATTATTATCTGGAGCACACATGAGTGTTGAGGTAGATGAGCACCAAAAGGAAAGTTAGCTATGGCCGATGGGTCATTAGTAACACCGGCCATAGCTAACTGGAATATGCATTGAGTATATGCATTGAGTTTTTGAACTGTGATAATGTGCAATAGTGCATGAGAATCATTGCATTGTTGATTTCGATCATGAATGAGTTAAGCACATTGTTTATGGCACACACGCATGAATCGATAATGTGTAGAGTATGGCAATGGCTAGGTAAGATCGCTTGTGATGTGACTCGTATGTGATTGATAAAATATATCATCTAATGGCCTTGTGCATTGTGTGTATTGTGCTGAGTTATAATGTGCAGGGTATGGCATACCAGTTAATGTTGTATGTGAATTGACCGTTGGTTGTTGTTTGTGGTGGGGTAATTTTGGATAGATACCCCGAGTTGAGTTAGTGAACTAACTATGACTTAGGGGTGGAATTCGCTGAGATTTATATTTGACTAGTTATTTAATAACCATTTTCAGGTCCTTAATGTGAAGAGCCAGGAGCTTGAAGCGGAAGGGTCGGGAGCATAGGTGGTTCAGTAGTTCTTTATGACATTGACCTTTTGTATGAGCTTGAGGTATTTATGAATGTGTATTTTGATTTGGAAATTGTTGTCCTACTTTTCTATCCCATATTTGTTGAGGTCAGGGAATTAGTAATTTGCTTCCGCATGTGCAATGAGAATGAAGGTTTGGCGATGAGACCTGGGAACGTCGCAAAATTCTATCGACCATCGAGGGATGTGCGCGCACTCGAGGTTTGGGGCATGACACACTCACAAGCTTAGAACCACCAAGGATCACTACCAATATGTCAGATTGGTGATCCTAGATGTACCTACGTCTAGTTGAGAAAACTCCTATCAAGTTTTAAAGTTAACAAAACTTTCTTGTTTTTACTCTTACTCTAAAACATACTAGACTTCTATAGTCATATCGCAGATTTTGTCAAAATCTATTTATTTCAAAAGCTACACTGACATGATCCAGCTGAAACCAAGTCTAGAACAAAGATATAATCAAACTTAAAATTATTGATCTTACAACAAGGATTCAGTACAAACGTTATAGAGATTTATCCTTAATATCTAGCAAAGAATCTTACTTACCTTTTATAAATATATTGATGAAATCAATCATGAATTGATGAAATCAATCTTGAAGACAAGTTTCTTTTTGAGAAGTATCTACTTATGGAAACCTAAATTTTGATGGTATGGGTGAACAAAATCATTGGATTTTCATCTAAATCTTCAAATGGTTACAAGATTTCCTTAATCGATTCTATCAAATGGATTGATTGGACGAAATTCCTCTTGAGAATGCCAATGGCTAGAAAGGTGTAGAGGAATATTTAAAAAGGTTATTCAATCCATTTAAGAATGTGCATGAAAATTAAAATTATAAGACCTTTCCAACCATTTGTTCCTCAATGACAGTGCTTATAAATTGTATTCAAGAGAGATAAACACAAGAAGAGTGACTTAGTGAAAGAAAATTAAATCCTTCATTGAGTGTTTGCACTCAAAATATTATATTTCTCTATTGATACTTTAGTGAATTTGCATGGGAGAGTGGATATAAGCTTGATCTAAGTTGAACCACTAAAAATCTCATACAATTTTTCTCTTCTTTAACTTTTTTCAGCTTCATTCGTTGCAACCTTTTTCTGAACCTCTCAATCTCTAAAACATCCCTATTTGAGTCTAAATTTACTTTAGAAATTTGGTGGCGCTTTTAATCTGACTTTGTCTCTTACTCAAATTTTGCTTGCAATATTACTTATTTTACATTTATTTGCTTAATTTCCTTTTAACACCTATTCACCCCCAAGTGGTGATAGTACTAGTATTTTCACACTATTCCAATTCTAGCGACACATTCAGCTAAACTCCACGAGTTTAGCTGAGAGTGCAAACACGCCATGTCGCACATATAGAATTTGCTGCCGTGCAGAATTAAAACTTCGTGTACAGTTACGCCACTATGAAAGATAAATCTAAGTTTCTACAAAGGGGCCTCCACACCCCGTGTCCACCCTAAGTACAGTTACTTCTCACTTGGTTATACAAATGGGTTTCCTCTCACTATCACTTGGAATTAGCAGTCAAAAGCTATTACAAATGGGCTCATTCAGCAGAGATTTTTTGCACGAATAATCTTGAAATATCATACTTGATTGCCATGAACTCTATTTTCAATTTCAAAACTCCAGTGATCATAAAGTTTATACCAGAAACTCCAAGTTTGCACTGTCAGGTCAAATGCAGAGCCAATGCTTGTTATGACTGTAGAACTTGCATGGTTTAGATATAAGTTTCTGCAGCACTTAAGTAAGCTTATCAAATACTTTGGATTAAGTTATCATTGAGAGATGTTTCCCAACATAATGGACGTGGTCTGAGTACTATCGAAGGAAAAAAAAAAAAAAATCAGCCCTCCAAGGTCACCTGCCCAGCGACTAGATGTCGGACCGTAGGTAAGTTAACAACCAAACCACAATCCTAGTCGAGACTGGTTTCAAAAAATAAACTACTTTCCAAGCAATGAGTGGCAAGGTAGTGTAAAGAAAACAAGCCTTTGAATATATAGGATCTACATCCAATACATATGTCACTGTGCTCCATTGACAAGTCTCTTGGCCGAATGCTTCACAACAGGGAAAAGAGAGAAAAAGAAAACATATACTACAACCAGGTGCAGAGCATGACCGATCCTAGGATCATGACTCACTTTGCAACTATCCTTCGGTTTCTTTGTTGGGCTTGGTCTTGGGAGTGTGGGTGTACTTATCAGTATCGTGCATCAACAGCAGCCATACATGAGTTATAAGCTCTCCGCCTCGCCGCAACAGTTTTGCATGATGGTAAACTTGGCAAGTATACGCAGCGTAGCACAACATCTCCACCCAAATGCTGCTTATGATCTGCCACTTCTTGTTCTTGCCCTTCAGTATCGCAGCCAATTTCTGCGCGTCCTGCAGCACATGCCAATCCCTGGTGATTATGGTTCCCATCTGATCCAGGGAGGGTTCGAGCACGTCCTCTTCCAATGACAATGTCCCCAAGGCCTCATTGCTGTCTCTGTACCTGAGAAATGGCTTCAATATGGAGCAAGCATGCTCCAATGTGATATCGGTGGTCGTTAGGGACAATGTGTAGGGTCGCAGTGCTAGAAGGTACATCATGTAATTGGACAGCAGTTCACTTCCTTTACGGTTCGGAGAATCATTGGAATCTGAACGGAGGCAGATGTTCGTTGCCATGTGCCAAATGATGATGCTTTTGTCAAATGTTGTGGAGATGTTTCTTTCCAACACTTTAAGGGCTTCCTGGGTCCACTCCACGTCCCCACTGAGTTTGTGAGCTTCAAGCGTCCAGTTGCCGCGTTCCGTGAAGGGCTTTTGTTGTCTGATCTCCTTGAACATTTCAATATTTTCCACCAGCAATTCCTTGAGATAGCTGGGACATTTCGGGGAAGAGTGAATCCAATATCTTCTACAGATCTCTGCTTTTTCGCCCAATTTTTTGCCCAAGCATTTGAGGATTGTACGAATGAACCATGGCCACTCATCGTAGAGGCGAGGATCCAACAGGTTGAGCTGCCCAACTGAGTCTGACCATCTTCTCCGCTTCATATACCTTTCAGCTAAGAAGTTCAATAGCCTTGTCAACACGAGGCGGTTTCCTTGGTGACGGCTCATCACCACAATGGCCCATGCCGAAAAAGGTTGCAAAACAATTTGGTGACCTTCTAGGAAGGTGACTCCTATCAACAAGGCGTAAGTGTAGGTGATGTACATGTCTATCAAGAAGGCACTTTTGAAAATAACAGCAAATCTACACACGACTGAAACCAAACAGGAAAAGCTAACGAAGCGGCAGATAAGACCAAACCGTTTATAGAGAATTGGTTGCTTGGTGTAAAGTACGTCATACATGAATCCAAGTTCAACCTCAGCTGTGATGAAGGCTAAGTCACGATCTACAATTAACTGAGATTTAGATAGCGATTCCGGGTGGTAGAGCCAGTTTACGATGTGAGGCTTCAAGCAATCGAAGCGGTAGTACGCCTTCAAGATGATCATTTGCTCCTTCGTCCAACTAGGCCTTTCGGGCTCGTTCAAGATTTTGGCAACGGTTTCCTCATCAAATATATCCTTGACTGATATGCTGGACCTCTCCCAGTACACGGACTTAAGGGCCCAAACAGTCAGTGCTGATCGAATGATCCCAGCAACAGACAGGGGGAAGTATAAAAATGGGACAGGGGACGAACTGTCCCAGCAGCGAATCAGGATCCACATGACAAAAATGAGCCTGAGAAACAGATTCAGTATCTGCCGGATGCTGAGCCTGTTGTCCTCAACAGAGTATGCAGTTATGGAATCAGGGTTGCCAAGCTGCATCAAGAGCAACGGTGCCAGCAACCCCTTGAGCTCAGTAATGTAGTCCGGTCGATCAGGATGGTCGATCTGGATGACAGTGAGCTTGCCAAGGGCGATTGTCCCAATGTAAGAAGAGAGCAAGTAGGCAGTGAGGATGACGTATCTGAGGATGATCGAATTGTTGTACCTCCGAAGGCTGCCAAAGATGGCAAGGGTGATCTGACAAGCCAGGCTCATGGTGACCAGCAATTGGATGCCCCATGCTTCCCATAAATCTTTCAAATCTGGCCATTGTGTACTGACCATGGATGATATCAGATTGATCGATTTCATGGGGACGTGATGCCTTCTGTTCTCTCTGAGAAACAACAATGCAAGTAGAATTAATAACAATGAGAATGGATAAACTGCCTTGGATTCACTCTGAAGAATTAAACATAAATCTCTAAACTTCTTGTTGCATTCATTCAATATAATTACTAAAATTTTGGGATCCTAACACTGCTCTAGCCTCTAATTCTCCTATTCCAGTGAATGAGATTAAATACGTCTTGCTGTCCTGCATAAGTGAAACCCACTCAAATAGGAGAAAGAGAAGTTCCAGAACTCTCCAGAACTCTTTAACCAATGCTAGGCGCTAATCTTGCTGGAACAGGTCTACGAATTTGATATATTCAATGTAATGGCTGATTGCGGCAGGACATTTGAAGAAGCTGACTCATATTCAAACACCTAACTACCGATCACTGCATTACTTAACGGACAGATTATGTAAACCAGTTAAGTAAGCCAAGCACTTTCCAAACATCAAATATGAGATCATGGACATACGTTTATTATTTTGTTGAACCAATCATCTACACACTGCTAAAACAGAATAAATGTTCAGAGACAAATGAAACTAATGACAGGATGAATTTTCTGGAAAAATAATGGAAGTACAAAGTGGTCTGGGAAGAAACCGAAACCTTACTATGCTTTGGGACTCCAAGAAGCTGACGAAATAGGTTCTTGCCAATAATAGAAATGGCACTGAGTGTGTCTGTGTTCCTAACACTTGTGGGGAAGCTTAGTTAAGTACAATTCTGAAGAGTCAATTAGAGGGATTATAATAACACAGAGAACAGTGATTTGATTACTTACTTGCAACTTTTAATCAGTGATTCTTTCTCTCTTTGTTCGGCTTTCCCCAGAGACAAACCAGGTGTAAGATTTGTAACTTTACACTATTTGTTGGATCGATTCTCGACAAGTGTAAACTTTGCTGAGAGTATGCAAAGAATTCACCCTTGCACTTTTTTAGATAAAAGATACCACATGAGCTTAAATTATTGCAATTTACGTAATCTAGGCATCAATCCCTCTCTCCAGCTGCCATTCCCTGTGATCATCATTTTTAAAAAAAGATTTTTTGACATTAATCTTCATACCTCCACATCACAGATCCTCCGAGAATCCCTCTGTGCTCCTAATACCACCACCAATATATTGTGTCTACCCATACACCAGACGATGTCCGCATCAAAAGTAAATAGAATACAACAGTGCACGGACATAAATCTGAAATGACTTTACTACATTTTATTTCTTGAATTTGTGTTCTATAAAGCACATAAAGTTGGGGAAAATTGTCTAAAATCCTAAACCTATTACATTTTTACCAATTCAATCACATACCTTTCAATTTTGCCAATTAAGTTCTAAACATTTTCAAGTCTTGCCGGTTAAATTTATCTAACCAATTTTAGCCATAACTCACAAAGTTGACGCCGACCGTCCTATGTGGCACGGCTAGCGTAGACGTGGATATTTTTCATAATTTTTCAAAAAATTTTCTGATTTTTTTTTTCTATTTTATTTTATTTTTTTTTTTTTCTATTTTTATCAAGATCGCTAGCCAACCCTTGCCAATCATAGGCAAGGGCCGTGGGTGAGGGCTCGCAAGGGTCGTGACCCTCACCTATGGCCTTACCCCACATCGCTCACGATATTTGGGCAAGGGCCATGACCCTCACACACAATTAGCAAGGGCTTCATGGCCCTCACCAAATCCCTCGCCTAGTGGCTAGCGCGAAGATCATTTTTTTTTTTTTTGGCAGTAGGCAACCCTCATTGAACATGGTAGAAAAAATTAAAAAAAAATTAAAATATTGCTAATGTTAGAGTTGGACATCTTATGTGACACTAATAGCGTCCACATTGGCGGTTTTTGGTTAAATTTGACTAGATTGATTCAATTGACATGTCAAAAAGTTTAAGACTAAATTAGTAAAAATATAATAGATTTAAGATTTTTTGAATAATTTTCCATGTAAAATTGCCATTATACATTGCTTGTGGCAACAAACCCCCATCAGCAAATGAAGATGGTATTGTGGGCATTGCATAAAGCACTCCCTGTATTGGAAATTAAGGCATGACAGCCTAGGAAAGGTTATGTTGGAAAAGATGGATATGATATTGTTTAGGAATGCTGAGAATCCACAGCTCACAAAGAGGATGTGAGGAGGGAGGAGAGATGCGAGAGAACAGAGTTGACAGTCATAGGGTATAACTCATTTTAGGGACAAACTCTTGAGTTTTGTTGCTCTTGCCTTGATTGGTCTTTCGTCAGGATCGTTGATTAGGTTGGTAATGTAAGTAATTTGGCAATTTATTTTAATTTATGAGTACCATCTGGATGATAAACAAAGATCACAATTTCCTCTCGTTATTATCTTTTCAAAAGTTTAATATATTCGACACAAGTTGATTATATATATGAAATTTGTGATTAGCCATTGTAGAACATATAAGATTATTGTCTAATAATTGTCATTTTAAGAGCTAATTAATAAGATGCAAGTTGACCCTTTATTTGAAGTCTCCATGTGAACCACATACGTAGACACTTGGTAAGATAAATAGATTTTCGTTGGACTTTTCATTTTAAAAGCCAATCATACGACTAACAAGTCAACATTTGTCGTGACCCTCCTGAGTTGAGATCCTTGAGGTGGTTAACAAATTGCCAAGTGAGTGCAAACAGTCCCTCTTGCAAGGTGGCACTTACAATCTAGGTAGCACGGACACGGTGACATGACACGCGACACGTTATTTTTCAAAAAGTAGATAATTCCGACACGTTTCGACACGTTACATATTAAATAAATATTTTTATTTTTAATTAATTTAATTCAAATTCAGTATTTTTATTTTTCGAAATTATATTTTAATCTCATTTTTTATTTTTTCATTAAAAAAAAATCTCCACTAAGGTCCACCCCACCCTCTTCTAGTTCTTTCCCTCGTCCATTTCTCCCCTCCCTCCAAAATTTATTTTTCTTTCCCTCCCCACCATCGCTCGTTTCCCCCAAATTTATTTTTCTCTCTCCCCTTCACTGACAGACAGGCTGTCCCTGTCTCTTCCCCTCCCCCAATATGCGATGGCCTATCAAAAACCCTAGCTCTGCACGACCCACCTCTCCCCATTCCTCGCCGCTCACCGCTTGCCATACAAACCCTTTTCCTCGCCGCTCGCCGCACTACCCCCTTCCTTGCCGCTCGCCGCTCGCCACTCGCCGCTCGTCGCCTCTCGCCGCTCGCCACACGAGCCTTCCTCTCCTCTTCCTCTTGCCTTTGGCCTTTTCTCCCTTGCAGCTGCAACCTCGTCGGATCCGTCGCAGCATCACGGTGGCGGCCGTCTCTCGCCGTCATGGCCTCGTCTCTACTCCCTCGCCGTCGCTTCCACCCTCCGTCATCTTTCGGACACGCGTGTCGAAACATTTCCGACACGCGTTGACCGCGTGTCTGACCATGTCCGAGCGCGTCCGACACGTGTCGGACACGACACGGTAGCACAGACAAAACGTGTCCGTGCTACCTAGCTTACAATAGGCTCGGGTTCTCTCAAACCCTAATTGGTCGTGACTTGATTTGACTCGGATAATTATCATATGTTGCTTTCATTTTATTTTTGGAGCTGCTATTAACCTATCGAAGGTCGATTACTGGGCAAGTAAAACGCAATACGGGTGCCTACATTAGCGATCACTGGTGATTGAGCAGGGATCGGCGACAATGATGACATTACTCTGGAAGCACAGCTTGGCACGCGTGCGCCGATGGCAGTTATCATCGTGGCTCAGGGAGAGGACTCGGCCAACTGAGTCCTAAACCGTGGCCTAGGAGCTTCTCCCCTCTGTTTTTTCTTTGTCAACTCTCATTCTCTCACCGTGCTCTCAAAAAATTCCCCCCAACTCTAACGCTTTCCCCCTTTTTTAACCTTACTCTCGGCCAAATGCCCAACCGGATCCCTCACCCAAAAAAAAAATCCACTTTCTTCCCTATTCTTTGAGTGGTCTCCAGCTCTCGTCTTTCACTGCCTCTGTTTTTTGTATTTCAGAGAGTTTGCCTGTCGCCGCTCGTTTCATTTCTTCAAGGCTCTGCTCACATTCCATCATTTCCTTAAATTCTGCTCCATCATTTCCCTCTCTCTCCCTGTTTCTGTCCGTCCTTCATGTCTCGTGCCCATGCCTCTCTATCTCTGCCCTTTCTTTTCAAGCTTGTCCATTTCTCTTCTTTGAATTTTTTTATAAGTGCAAGAAACTTAAAAAAAATGCAATCGAAACTTAAAAATATGTCAAGTTTGTGCGATCAAGTCTATATGTTAATTCTGTCCAATTTGGCTCAAGGATAATGCCGATTTGCCTTTTTCTATTCATTTCTCTCTGCTACGTGACAAAAAGTTTATATGAAGAAATCTATACATGCAAAATGACGTCATTTAATGCTTGCCCAAATTTGCAAATCCTAATTGAAGTCAGCGTGATTTTCTTCTAAGCTCTCTTCACCACTTTGTCCGAGTGTCCGTTCTGGTCGTGGAATCTGCTTTTCCTTCGTCGAGTCCTCTTGTTCTTCATCCAAGTGTCCTTCGTCAAGCCTCATTGGGCGGTTCGTTTCGTGATTCTTGGCATGATTGGCAAGGCAAAAGCTCTCTCAACAACTGCAATGATGATGGCAATGAGGAAATCATGTACTCGGAAGGAGGCATATTCAAGTTCGAAGGATCATCACTTCCCCTTCTCGATTCTTTCTTCTCTTTTCAATCAAAATAAAACCTCCCAAGCTTTTTCCTCTTCAGTTTCAATTCCAAGAAACAAGATCGAGCGCGATGTTTCTCCAAGTGACCCTTCTTGAACCCAGAGCTGCAACTTCCCCAGCTTATAGAGAACAAGAGGAACGTAAATTAGAGTCACAAGTTGATCCGTACAAGAGTCATACGGGCTTTCCTACTACTTCAAATTTCTTGGGAAAAGTAAGTATCTCTTCAAATACTCAGCACTGCAATTCCATGCCAGTCGCCTTGTTGCGGAAAACAAGCGATCGAACAATAAAATAGACAAAAGAAGAAAATAAATTGGACATTGGATTTACGTGGTTTGATCATAAAGACCTACATTCACAGGGAAAGCAGAGACGAATTCACTATAGATCAAGCGATACACGAAAATTACACATTTGAATCACTCTCAGTCTTTCCTAAACCCCAATTATACCCAATAATGCACGCAGTGTTTAGCCTTGAAATTTCTTAAGAAATAATCCTCAATCTCAAATCTTACCTCAAGATTAAATCGGCTACAAACACTAATTCTTCTCAGATATAATTGCACGAATGAAAACCCGCCAAGCACTCGCTAGAATAACGGCGCTTCAATGCTCATATCAACAACGGTGCTGACCGCAATATTCATGCAAGCAAGCCACGCCTCAGAGAAACCCTTGAATACATTTTGGTATGCCCTCGCCAGAGAAAGTCTCAAAATTGGATTAGACAAAGGAGTAGTCAACATCTACTGGGATTAAGAAATCGAATGTCACGTTTGCCGACTTCCAATAGAGTTTGATTTTCTTATTTTTCATTTTCCGTTTCATTTATTTGTTTCCTCTCTTGGTTGAGGAAGTTTGGCGAGTGCATCTTTTATCCAAGTCAAAGTTCTGGCTTTCCCTTTATGATTTTCCCTTGCCAGTCTCCGCTTGAATGATAGGAATATTTCTTTATCCGCAAGTTAACTAATTTGAGGTCTGAGTCTATTTAATGAGCTTTAAACCCAAGACATATTTTAACGCTTTACTCTATGCTCAACATGACATTGGTTGAATACCTTTCTACATAGTAAAATAGATTGATGTATGTTTTATAGAGCAGAACATCTATGATAGCATCTAAGGCTTCACGGCACTCCCAACCATTGTCAAACAATCTTGTTATTATCCACAATGGTATAATATCGTTTATGCCATAAGCATGACCTTGTCCATTGCTAAATTTCTCTTTAGACACTACAGAAGTAGAGGCGGCTCTACTACCCACCATTTTCCTCACCGCTTCAGGTGTCATCATCCATCTCTTCCTGCTTTATATCAGCAAATAGGATTTTAATTGGTCTACCATAATTGATTCTGAGTTTTACAAGGCAAGCAATCACAGGTACTGTTGTCATCCTTCCTCTGCCGATTTGGCAATTGAAAACAAAAGATATGTCCTTGGAAGCAGAAGAAATGTTCATTGCCAATTTGTCGAAGTCGAAACCTTTCAAAACTTCACCATCAGTTATGGGCACTCGTGCATACTTAATAGGGAAGCCATCAAATTCTAAGTTTTCAAACCCTTCGAGAGGTGTCTGCGCAAAAAAAGAATCTAAATGTTCTCAAGCAAAATAAATAAATCTGCCCATCTTCTGTTTCGTGGATGACCATGACAGCACCCCCATCTGTTTTATCTTCTCTAAGAATGCCTTCTTTTACCCAAGCTTCCATTTACTCAAATTTTTCCACATTGATTCCCGAGTATTACGGCATATTCCTGTATGTTCTCTCTACCTCACGAAGAACAATAGGTTTCCATTGATGTAAATCATAGGTTTTTCACTCATATAATGCCAAAAGACAGGACGACCACATATGCCACTACCAATCCTTCGCATGACTAACTTTATGCCATCAATAGTTGGATTTGCAACTCCATTAATAAGACACCCAGGAACTACTCTGAAATCACGGGCACCCTTCACTCGCTCTAGCAAACTTGGGTTTTTACAACTAGGATAGTGATCACCTTTCAAAACAGTTTGATTGCCAAGATTCTCCCCATTTCTCCAGGCAGCATAATTTCTTGATCAGCTTGCTCTGCTTCCTGCGAGTAGATCAGTATGGCCCTTTTTTTTAATCTTCTTGTCGAAACTACACCTCGAGAACATTAAGATATATACTTGATATCAAAAGTAACAACTGGCATGCCTTTTCTATCCCTTACAAGACAAAGCATGTTTCCCTAAATCAAAATCGATGGCCATTTTACACCAAAAGAAATATATATCCTAGTACGTAACAAAAGATTAAAGCGTTATAAACTAACTCATAAGCTTGCAACATCCCATAAAATCTATACTCAAAATATCAAACCTAAGTTCTAATGCCAAAAGATGATTCCAACCAAAATGGAGAAGTGACACAGTCATCTTTTTGCCCAAAGGATGCAATCTCAAAACATACCTAAGTTCAACTCCAAAAAGTCCCTACAATAGTGCTCTTGCCAAACTGGCCACTAACTAAGGAACTTGAAAAGGTTGAGAAGGAAAGGGATGAGCATCCATGGCTGGGTGAACAATTAGATTGAGCACTCACTATATGACTTACCAAATAATATCAAAACTAATTTATCTCATTTCCAGTATATAATATACATACAAGATATATATGAGTTATATCGCTTTAATGTAATCATATACATATCAGAAAACACTCGTTAAAATAATAACAAATATCAATGTTCCAATCCATTGATTAATCTCATCAATTCACATATTAATGGTTTATTCCATTGATTAATATCATATTATATATCAATAGTTTATTTCATTGATCAATCTTATATCAAATCACGCATCAATGATCATCCATCAACCAATCTTTTATTTAATATCCTATCATGGTCACAACGTCACAACAAAATGCCTGGTACAATCAAGATTCTCCCCTTGATAAGGGCTTCACCTCCAAAGCCAACAAGTCGGTCTTGAAGTATATCATAAACTAGTATGCACACGCACAAACTCCTTACTAGATCCATAGTCCTATTAAGCATCAAATAACCGTTCTCCAATATAAGAAATCCAAGCCAATATACATTTCTTAAATTAAACAAATAAATTTTCGCAACACATCTCATCCATTGGAAATATCTTTTATAGAGTATTTATTATATCATTCGAAAATATTTTCATAAACCAATTCACAAGTAATACATATACATAAACTTCCACACTACCTTGCATATTACGTATTCTATAACATTCGTAAACAACCAAGGAGTAGTAAATGCCTAATCTAGATTTTATACAATAAAAATGCCATTTCATAACTCATACTATTTATAATCTAAACCGCTTTCGATATATGAGTTTACAAACTCAAAGAAGGGATAACACTTACTTAAGAACGCCTACTATTATTTGAATTGTCAAACTCGTGATTCTCTTAAATAAGAGAGAAACAACCTCAAAATTAAGTAAAACATTACCTCAATAGCCAATCGGTTAAATCAAACTTAAACATTAACAAAATGACTCATATGTGCCTACAAATTGTGCATGCAGAGTGACTATTCAAGCCATTTGTGTTGACACCCGAATTTGCCGACTATGCAGGTGTCCATTTTTTGCAAAAACATATATATATAAAGAAAAAAGAAGAGAAAGAAAAAGAAGAAGGATATAAAAATAAAATCGAGTGGGCTGGTGCTGTCCAGCCCACTTGGCAATTTTCAGCCTTCTAATTCCCAGCCCCTCTCTTTCAGCCCATTTCTTTTAGTTGGGTTATTTTGTTTTGGCCCATGCGTCCAATTCACTCTCCTTGGCCCATCTCTTTTATCTTTTCCTTGTTCTCATAAGCCCACCAGAACCTAAAAAAGAAGAGTCCAGCCCCCAGCTGTTCTCCTTCCCCCTTCGCACGCGCGACTCCTTTCCCCCCGCGGAGTGCGTTGGCCGTGACGCAACAAAGAGTGGGGAAGCGAGGAGAGTGCGTGAGGCGTGAGGGGGTGGGGAATGCTCGCTCACGGAAGGAGAGCAGGGAGAGAGAGTTCGGTCATGACAGGGGAGGAGCTTGGCTGCAAAGAAAGGGAGATTTCACAGAGAGAGAGAGAGAGAGAGAGAGAGAGAGAGAGGGAGAGGAAGGGAGCTAGCTGGTTCGTCGTCGGCCATTAGAGGGCTTCGCTGAGAAAGGATTCAGCCATTGAAGAGCGTTCGGCCATTGGGGGGAGAGGAGCTTCGCTGAAACGAAAACCAGAGGATGCCGAGAGGGCAGAGTGAATCGGGAGAGAGCTGAAGTGAGAGCCAAAAGTTAGAAGACCCTCCGGCACGGCGGTGACCACCGTGCCTGAGTCTCGGTTAACGACGCAACATTTCCCTTCCGTGACGGTCGAGAGCCAAGTAGAAAGAAAGGAGGCCGGTAAAGAGCTCCTTCGAGAGAAAGGAGAGGAGCCTTGCGTTCGCCGGAGCTGACTAGCGGGACGTGCCCATCGCTGTGCCACCCCAGAAGCAGGCAATTTCCCTTTCTTGTCTTGTTTCGGTCTGTCATCATGGTGCGGTGCGTTTGAATTGAATCTGTGAATTTCTGGACAAGCTATGCAAAGCCGAAGCAAATGCATGACTATTAGTGACATTTTGGAGATTACACACATCATGTTTGGCCTGAGGAATGCCTTAAAATTGAACCTGAAACTTGTGTTCTTCAATGCGTTCCTTTGGTTCGATGCATTGCCTGAATGAGATATGAAGCGCTTAGGGACATCAAATTCGAATGGAAAATTTCAAGTGAACCGTGACAAACTAAGACGGAGTGGACACGAAATATGTTGATTCAAATCCATATACGTCATATTTGACGCGAAAATCGCATCGAGACTCTCTCTGGAACGCATCCTTTAGGTCGCACATCAGTCGCTCGATGAAATGCTTGAGAGAAAGCCGAAGCTCATTTATTGTTGAATCTTAAGATCAATTTGCTTTTGATTCTTTATAGGTTGAATCTGCCCTAATATTTGTGTTTTCTCTGTGTTCTTTATATCCTCATGCCCGAAAGTGGTTCGTCGGAGACCTCCTCTATCGCTGGCAAAGTTTATGGTTCAAGCCATCCCAGTCAGTTTATCTTCTTGCTTTGTAGTGTACTGGTGATTGTTTGTTTTCTCTAAATTTTTTATATGTGGTACCTCAGGATGTCCTTTACAACTTTTGTTAAGAAACTGAAGTGAAATTTCGACAAAAAGGTTGCCTTACAGTCCATGCATTCATCAAGGGTCGGTCCCAAAATCTCCAGATCCAGTCTTTCCAAAGAATAATGATTTCACCCACTTATACTTGTTTGTTTTGTCCCAAATTTGAGTATGTTATACTCCAAGAAGTCCTTTACAACTTTCATTTAGAGGCCAAAGCCAAACTTCAACTAGAACATCACATACAAGTCACTAGAACATCCAAGGTCGAGTTTTTTCTGCCCTAAGTAACCGGTTCCGGTTCCGGTTCCGAAACAGGTTCCGGTTCCAAAATCGGTTCCGGTTCCGGTTTCAGGACCGGTTCCGGTTCCGGTTCCGGTTCCGTTTGGAACCGGAACCGGAACCGGAACCGGAACCGGTCCCCCTTGGAACCGGGAACCGAACCGGACCCTCCTCCGGTTCGGTTCCGGTTCCCGGGTAACCCGGGCACCGCGCTCAGCCCTATTTTCAGCTTCATTCATTGCAATCTTTTTCTGAACTTCTCAATCTCTAAACCATTCCTATTTGAGTCTAAATTTACTTCAGAAATTTGGTGATGCTTTTAATCAGACTTTGTCTCGTACTCAAACTTTGCTTACAATATTACTTATTTTACATTTATTTGCTTAATTTCCTTTTGACACATATTCACCCCCTCTAGGTGATAGTACTAGCATTTTCACTCTTCTAATTCTAGCAACACATTTGGCTAAACTCCACAAGTTTAGCTAAGAGTGCAAACACGCCATGTTGCACATATAGAATTTGCGGCCGTGCAGAACCAAAACTTCGTGTACAGCTACGCCACTATGAAAGATAAATCTAAGTTTCTACAAAGGGGCCTCCACACCCCGTGTTCACCCTAAGTACATTTACTTCTCACTTGGGTATACAAATGGGTTTCTTCTCACTGTCACATGGAATTAGCAGTCAAAAGCTATTACAAAAGTGCTCATTCGGCAGAGATTTTTTGCACGAAAAATCTTGAAATATCATATTTGATTGCCATGAACTCTATTTTCAATTTCAAAACTCTAGTGATCGTAAAGTTGATACCAGAAACTCCAAGTTTGCACTGTCAGGTCAAATGCAGAGCCTATGCTTGTTTATATGACCTTATGTATGACTGTAGAACTTGCATGGTTTAGATATAAGTTTTTGCAGCACTTAAGTAAGCTTATCAAATACTTTCGATTAAGTAATCATTGAGAGATGTTTCCCAACATAATGTACGTGGTCTGAGTACTACCGAAGGAAAAAAAAAATCAGCCTTCCAAGGTCACCTGCCCGGCGACTAGTATGTCGGACCGTAGATAAGTTAACAACCAAACCACAATCCTAGTCGAGACTGGTTTCAAAAACTAAACTACTTTCCAAGCAATGAGGGGCAAGGGAGTGTAAAGAAAACAAGCCTTTGAATATATAGGATCTACAGCCAATACATATGTCACTATGCTTCATTGACAAGTCTCTCGGCCGAATGCTTCACAAGAAGGAAAAGAGAGAAAAAGAAAACATATACTACAACCGGGTGCAGAGCATGACCGATCCTAGGATCATGACTCACTTTGCCACTATCCTTCGGTTTCTTTGTTGGGCTTGGTCTTGGGAGTGTGGGTGTACTTATCAGTATCGTGCAGCAACAGCAGCCATACATGAGTTATAAGCTCTCCACCTCGCCGCAACAGTTTCGCGTGATGGTAAACTTGGCAAGTATACGCAGCGTAGCACAACATCTCCACCCAAATGCTGCTTATGATCTGCCACTTCTTGTTCTTGCCCTTCAGTATCGCAGCCAATTTCTGCGCGTCCTGCAGCACATGCCAATCCCTGGTGATTATGGTTCCCATCTGATCCGGGGAGGGTTCGAGCACGTCCTCTTCCAGTGACAATATCCCCGAGGCCTCATTGCTGTCTCTGTACCTGAGAAATGGCTTCAATATGGAGCAAGCATGCTCCAATGTGATGTCGGTGGTCGTTAGGGACAATGTGTAGGGTCGCAGTGCTAGAAGGTACATCATGTAATTGGACAGCAGTTCACTTCCTTTACGGTTCGGAGAATCATCGGACTCTGAACGGAGGCAGATGTTCGTTGCCATGTGCCAAATGATGATGCTTTTGTCAAATGTTATGGAGATGTTTCTTTCCAACACTTTAAGGGCTTCCTGGGTCCACTCCACGTCCCCACTGAGTTTGTGAGCTTCAAGCGTCCAGTTGCCGCGTTCCGTGAAGGGCTTTTGTTGTCTGATCTCCTTGAACTTTTCAATACTTTCCACCAGCAATTCCTTGAGATAGCTGGGACATTTCGGGGAAGAGTGAATCCGATATCTTCTACAGGTCTCTGCTTTTTCGCCCAATTTTTTGCCCAAGCATTTGAGGATTGTACGAATGAACCATGGCCACTCATCGTAGAGGCGAGGATCCAACAGGTTGAGCTGCCCAACTGAGTTTGACCATCTTCTCCGCTTCATATACCTTTCAGCTAAGAAGTTCAATAGCCTTGTCAACACGAGGTGGTTTCCTCGGTGACGGCTCATCACCACAATGGCCCATGCCGAAAAAGGTTGCAAAACAATTTGGTGACCTTCTAGGAAGGTGACTCCTATCAACAAGGCGTAAGTGTAGGTGATGTACATGTCTATCAAGAAGGCACTTTTGAAAATAACAGCAAATCTACACACGACTGAGACCAGACAGGAAAAGCTAACGAAGCGGCAGATAAGACCAAACCGTTTATAGAGAATTGGTTGCTTGGTGTAAAGAACGTCATACATGAATCCAAGTTCGACCTCAGCTGTGATGAAGGCTAAGTCACGATCTACAATTAACTGAGATTTAGATAGCGATTCCGGGTGGTAGAGCCAGTTTACGATGTGGGGCTTCAAGCAATCGAAGCGGTAGTACGCCTTCAAGATGATCATTTGCTCCTTCGTCCAACTAGGCCTTTCGGGCTCGTTGAAGATTTTGGCAACGGTTTCCTCATCAAATATATCCTTGATTGATATGCTTGACCTCTCCCAGTACACGGACTTAAGGGCCCAAACAGTCAGTGCTGATCGAATGATCCCAGCAACAGACAGGGGGAAGTAAAAAAATGGGACAGGGGACGAACTGTCCCAGCAGCGAATCAGGATCCACATGACGAAAATGAGCCTGAGAAACAGATTCAGTATCTGCCGGATGCTGAGCCTGTTGTCCTCAACAGAGTATGCAGTTATGGAATCAGGGTTGCCAAGCTGCATCAAGAGCAACGGTGCCAGCAACCCCTTGAGCTCAGTAATGTAGTCCGGTCGATCAGGATGGTCGATCTGGATGACAGTGAGCTTGCCAAGGGCGATTGTCCCAATGTAAGAAGAGAGCAAGTAGGCAGTGAGGATGACGTATCTGAGGATGATCGAATTGTTGTACCTCCGAAGGCTGCCAAAGATGGCAAGGGTGATCTGACAAGCCAGGCTCATGGTGACCAGCAATTGGATGCCCCATGCTTCCCATAAATCTTTCAAATCTGGCCATTGTGTACTGACCATGGATGATATCAGATTGATCATTTCATGGGGACGTGATGCCTTCTGTTCTCTCTGAGAAACAACAATGCAAGTAGAATTAGTAACAATGAGAATGGATAAACTGCCTTGGATTCATTCTGAAGAATTAAACATAAATCTCTAAACTTCTTGTTGCATCCATTCAATATAATTACTAAAATTTTGGGATCCTAACACTGCTCTAGCCTCTAATTCTCCTATTCCAGTGAATGAGATTAAATACGTCTTGCTGTCCTGCATAAGTGAAACCCACTTGAATAGGAGAAAGAGAAGTTCCAGAACTCTCCAGAACTCTTTAACAAATGCTAGGCGCTAATCTTGCTGGAACAGATCTACGAATTTGATATATTCAATGTAATGGCCGATTGCGGCAGGACATTTGAAGAAGCTGACTCATATTCAAACACCTAACTACCAATCACCGCATTACTTGACGGACAGATTATGTAAACCAGTTAAGTAAGCCAAGCATTTTCCAAACATCAAATATGAGATCATCGACACACATTTATTATTTTGTTGAACCGATCATCGACACACTGCTAAAACAGAATAAATGTTCAGAGACAAATGAAACTAATGACAGGATGAATTTTCTGGAAAAATAATGGAAGTACAAAGTGGTCTGGGAAGAAACCGAAACGTTACTATGCTTTGGGACTCCAAGAAGCTGACGAAATAGGTTCTTGCCAACAATAGAAATGGCACTGAGTGTGTCTGTGTTCCTAACACTTGTGGGGAAGCTTAGTTAAGTACAATTCTGAAGAGTCAATTAGAGGGATTATAATAACACAGAGAACAGTGATTTGATTACTTACTTGCAACTTTTAATCAGTGATTCTTTCTCTCTTTGTTTGGCTTTCGCCAGAGACAAACCAGGTGTAAGATTTGTAACTTTACACTATTTGTTGGATCGATTCTCGACAAGTGTAAACTTTGCTGAGAGTATGCAAAGAATTCACCCTTGCACTTTTTTAGATAAAAGATACCCCATGAGCTTAAACTATTGCAATTTACGTAATCTAGGCCTCAATCCCTCTCTCCAGCTGCCATTCCCTGTGATCATCATTTTTTTAAAAAGTTTTTTTGACATTAATCTTCATACCTCCACATCACAGACCCTCCGAGAATCCCTCTGTGCTCCTAATACCACCATCAATATCTTGCGTCTACCCATACACCAGACGATGTCCGCATCAAAAGTAAATAGAATACAACAGTGCACGGACATAAATCTGAAATGACTTTACTTCATTTTATTTTTTGAATTTGTGTTCTATAAAGCACATAAAGTTGGGGAAAATTGTCTAAAATCCTAAACCTATTGTATTTTTACCAATTCAATCCCATACCTTTCAATTTTGCCAATTAAGTTCTAAATATTTTCAAGTCTTGCTAGTTAAATTTATCTAACCAATTTTAGCCAGAAATCACAAAGTTGACGCTGACCGTCCTATGTAGCACAGCTAGCGTAGACGTGGATATTTTTCATAATTTTTCCAAAAAGTTTCTGATTTTTATTTTTTTAATATTTTTTATTTTTTTCTTTTTTCTATTTTTATCAAGGTCGCTAGCCAACCCTCGCCAATCATAGGCAAGGGCTGTGGGTGAGGGCTCGCAAGGGTCGTGACCCTCACCTGCGGTCTTACCCCACATCGCTCACGATATTTGGGCAAGGGCCATGACCCTCACACATAATTAGCAAGGGCTTCATGGCCCTTACCAAATCCCTCGCCTAGTGGCTAGCGAAGATTAGCCGTGACCCTCATTTTTTTTTTGGGTCAATAGGCATGACCCTCATTGAACATGGTAGAAGACAAATTAAAAAAAAAATTAAATATTGCTAACATTAGAGTTGGACATCCTATGTAACACTAATAGCGTCCACATTGGCGGTTTTTGGTTAAATTTGACTAGATTGATTCAATTGACATGTCAAAAAGTTTAAGACTAAATTAGTAAAAATATAATAGATTTAAGATTTTTTTGAATAATTTTTCATGTAAAATTGTCATTATACACTGCTTGTGGCAACAAACCCCCATCAGCAAGTGAAGATGGTATTGTTGGCATTAAATAAAGCACTCCCTGTGTTGGAAATTAAGGCATGACAGCCTAGGAAAGGTTATGTTGGAAAAGATGGATATGGTATTGTTTAGGAATGCTGAGAATCCACAGCTCACAAAGAGGATGTGAGGAGGGAGGAGAGATGCGAGAGAACAGAGTTGACAGTCATAGGGTATAACTCATTTTAGGGACAAACTCTTGAGTTTTGTTGCTCTTGCCTTGATTGGTCTTTCGTCAGGATTGTTGATTAGTTTGGTAATGTAAGTAATTTGGCAATTTATTTTAATTTATGAGTACCATCTGGATGATAAACAAAGATCACAATTTCCTCTCATTATTATCTTTTCAAAAGTTTAATATATTCGACACGAGTTGATTATATATATGAAATTTGTTATGAGTCATTGTAGAACATATAAGATTATTGTCTAATAATTGTCATTTTAAGAGCTAATTAATAAGATGCAAGATGACCCTTTATATGAAGTCTCCATGTGAACCACATACGTAGACACTTGGTAAGATAAATAGATTTTCGTTGGACTTTTCATTTTAAAAGCCAATCATACGACTAACAAGTCAACATTTGTCGTGACCCTCCTGAGTTGAGATCCTTGAGGTGGTTAACAAATTGCCAAGTGAGTGCAGACAGTCCCTCTTGGAAGGTGGCACTTACAATAGGCTCGGGTTCTCCCAAACCCTAATTGGTCGTGACTTGATTTGACTCGGATAATTATCATATGTTGTTTTCATTTTATTTTTGGAGCTGCTATTAACCTATTGAAGGTCGATTAATGGGCAAGTAAAACGCAATACGGGTGCCTACATTAGCGATCACTGGTGATTGAGCAGCGATCGGCGACAATGATGATATTACTCTGGAAGCACAGGTTGGCACGCGTGCGCCGATGGCAGTTATCATCGTGGTTCAGGGAGAGGACTCGGCCAACTGAGTCCTAAACCGTGGCCTAGGAGCTTCTCCCCTCTGTTTTTCTTTGTCAACTCTCATTCTCTCACCGTGCTCTCAAAAAATTCCCCCTATAACGCTTTCCCCTTTTTTTAGCCTTACTCTCGGCCAAACGCCCAACCAGATCCCTCACCCCCAAAAAAAAAAAAAAAACTCCACTTTCTTCCCTACTCTTTGAGGGGTCTCTACTCTCTAGCTCTCGTCTTTCACTGCCTCTGTTTTTTGTGTTTTCAGAGAGTTTTCCTGTTGCCGCTGGTTTCATTTCTTCAAGTCTCTGCTCACATTCCATCATTTCCTTAAATTCTGCTCCATCATTTCCCTCTCTCTCCCTCTCTCTCCCTGTTTCTGTCCGTCTTTCACGTCTTGTGTCCATGCCTCTCTATCTCTTCCCTTTCTTTTCAAGCTTGTCCATTTCTCTTTTTTGATTTTTTTTTTTATAAGTGCAATAGAAATCCTAAGATTTGTCAGGAAAGTGCGATCAAAGCATGAAACTTAAAAAAATTGCAATCGAGACTTAAAAATATGTCAAGTTTGTGCAATCAAGTCTATCTGCTAATTCTGTCTAATTTCGCTCAAGGAAAATGCCGGCGTGCCTTTTTCTATTCATTTCTCTCTCCTATGTGACAAGAAGTTTATATGAAGAAATCTACATATGCAAAAATGACGTCATTTAATGCTTGCCCAAATTTGCAAATTCTAATTGAAGTCAGCGTGATTTTCTTCTAAGCTCTCTTCACCACTTTGTCTGAGTGTCCGTTTTGGTCCTGGAATCTGCTTTTCCTTCGTCGAGTCCTCTTGTTCTTCATCTGAGTGTCCTTCGTCAAGCCTCATTGGGCGGTTCGTTTCTTGATTCTTGGCATGGCAAAAGCTCTCTCGACAACTGCTAAGATAATGGCAATAAGGAAATCATGTACTTGGAAGGAGGCATATTCAAGTTCGAAGGATCATCACTTCCCCTTCTCGATTCTTTCCTCTCTTTTCAATCAAAATAAAACCTCCCAAGCTTTTTCCTCTTCAGTTTCAATTCCAAGAAACAAGATCGAGCGCGATGTTTCTCCAAGTGACCCTTCTTGAACCCAGAGCTGCAACTTCCCCAGCTTATAGAGAACACAGAGGAACGTAAATTAGAGTCACAAGTTGATCCGTACAAGAGTCACACGGGCTTTCCTACTACTTCAAATTTCTTTGGAAAAGTAATCAAGCGGAAGTATCTCTCCAAATACTCAGCACTGCAATTCCACGTCAGTCGCCTTGTTGCAGAAAGCGAGCAATCAAACAATAAAATAGACAAAAGAAAAAAATAAATTGGACACTGGATTTACGTGGTTCGGTCATAAAAACTTACATCCATTGGGAGAGCAACGAAGAATTCATTATAGATCAAGCGATATGTGAAAATTACATACTTGAATCACTCTCATTGTTTCCCAAGCCCCCATTACACCTAATAATGTACATAATGTTTAGCCCTGAAATTCCTCAAAAAATAATCTATCAATCTCACGAAAGAATTACAGACAAATTTTACCTCAAGACTAAATCAGCTACAAACACTAATTCTTCTCGGATGTAATTACACAAATGAAAACCCGCCAAGCACTCACTAGAATAACGGTGCTTCAATGCTTGTATCAACAATGGTTCTGACCGCGATATTCATGCAAGCAAGCCACGCCTCAGAGAAACCCTTGAACACGTTTTGGTATGCCCCCGTCAGATAAAGTCCCAAAATTGGATTGGTCAAGGAGTAGTCAACATTATTGGGATTAAGAAATCGAATTTCACGTTTGCCGACGTCTAGTAGAGTTTGATTTTCTTATTTTTCCTTTTCTGTTTCATTTATTTATTTCCTCTCTTGGCTGAGGAAGTTGACGAGTGCATCTTTTATCCAAGTCAAAGTTCTGACTTTCCCTTTTTAATTTTCCCTTGCCAATCTCCGCTTGAATGATAGGAATATTTCCTTATCCGCAAGTTAACTAATTTGAGGTCTAGTCTATTTAATGAGCTTAAACTCGAGACATATTTTAACACGCCTTACTCTATGCTCTACATGACATTGGTTGAATACCTTTCTACATAGTAAAATAGCTTGATGTATGTTTTATAGAGCAGAACATCTATGATAGCATCTAAGGCTTCACGGCACTCCCAACCATTGTCAAACAATCTTGTTATTATCCACAATGGTATAATATCGTTTATGCCATAAGCATGACCTTGTCCATTGCTAAATTTCTCTTTAGACACTACAGAAGTAGAGGCGGCTCTACTACCCACCATTTTCCTCACCGCTTCAGGTGTCATCATCCATCTCTTCCTGCTTTATATCAGCAAATAGGATTTTAATTGGTCTACCATAATTGATTCTGAGTTTTACAAGGCAAGCAATCACAGGTACTGTTGTCATCCTTCCTCTGCCGATTTGGCAATTGAAAACGAAAGATATGTCCTTGGAAGCAGAAGAAATGTTCATTGCCAATGTGTCGAAGTCGAAACCTTTCAAAACTTCACCATTAGTTATGGGCACTCGTGCATACTTAATAGGGAAGCCATCAAATTCTAAGTTTTCAAACCCTTCTAGAGGTGTCTGCGCAAAAAAAAAGATTCTACATGATCTCAAGCAAAATGGATAAATCTGCCCATCTTCTATTTCGTGGATAACCATGATAGCACTCCATATGTTTTATCTTCTCTAAGAATGCCTTCTTTTACCCAAGCTTCCATTTACTCCAATTTTTCCACATTGATTCCCGAGTATTACGGCATATTCCTGTATGTTCTCTCTACCTCATGAAGAACAATAGGTTTCCATTGATGTTGATATAGCTAGTACGAGTACCTAGAGGGGGGTGAATAGGTATATAAAAGATTTTTCTTGATGATTGCACAATACTTAGACAGTTGAAGGATTTGCAACAAATAATAATCAACGTAAGACTGAGTAAAGGAAAGAGAGAATTGAACACGCGGTTTATAGTGGTTTGGCTTGATTCAAGCCTACGTCCACTCTTCTGCACTGACAGCCAATTGGCTGGATTCCACTATGAACAAAGAGATGTTACAGCGTTGATCTTCCTTGATTTCTAGGTGTAGATGATCTACCACACTTGCTCAAGGTATCACCAAGTATAGACATCCTCTGTGTATACAATTTCGCCCAGAATGAATCGACTAATAATCAAGGTGCTTCAGACTCTGGAATTTCTCTATCGATCATGTTACTAACACAACTAAAATGTCTTCCTTTTTATACTCCATTATGCCATCATACCGTTGGCACTTACCAAAGGAATTCTTCCAATCTACCCGTTGGACGGAATCAATCAAGAAGATTATTCGAGCTATTAAAGGAACTTGACGATAGCCCATCAATCATGTTCGTCCATACAATCAGGATCTTGGTTTCCAAGAATAGAACATTCCAAGAATAGTTCTTCGACCACCAGATCTTCAATTGATCTAGATACAAACAAAAGAATCCGATATTTTTATCCAACCAAGAGATCTTCTCCAGAGAATAGGATTAAATCATCAACCATATACTTCGGCTTTGGATTTCCTTCGTCACTGGATCAGAAAGACTGTCAATGAGAATAGTCTTGAGTCTTAAGTCTTGAGTCTTGAGTGCTGAGTCTGGTGATCAGAAAGTCTTCAGACTTTAAACAGACGGTCTGCAGATATCCAGACTAGACTGATAGAAATGTTTTGTTAGTTTCAAAATATTCTGGAAAAATTTCTCCAACAATTTCCCTCTTTTTGATGGTGACAAAACTTTCCTGTAGATTTGAACAACTTTGACCTGCAAAAACATTTCTCAAGCAATATGGCTATCTCATAAAGATTAATAAAACAACCAGACTCTGCATCCACAGAAAATTGGTTAGTCTTTCATGAGTAATACCATATGACAACACTTGATATAAATGCAAATAGTCAAGCATCAAAATCCACAGCCAATTCAGTCAAATTCAAGTTCACTCAAGTCAAGTCATACTTAAAAACAAACATAACCACAAAAACAAATTTAAAGTCAAAGTTTAAAGTTGGTTAGTTCAAATTGCTTCTCCCCTTTTTTGTCATCATTAAAAAAGGTGAGAAAGGAGTCAGGTTTGCTTGGGAATGCGCACGATCTGGAAATCTCTCATCGACTGGACTATGCCTTCTAGCCTCTTCAAGTCTTCCCTTAGATGAGCTACCTCCTCTCCTTTGGCATTGGCTTGAAGTTGTAGAGCGAGGTCTTTCATTCTGTCCTCCAGGGTAACCGAAGATGCTTGTCCAGCATTCTTCATGGCTTGAATTTCACAGTCCAGAGCATAGATTTGGCCCCGCATTTCCAGAAGAACATCTAGAATACGACGAAAATCTGCAGAATTGTCCGTCTGTGTACTTGCATTTGCTTTCTCAGATGGAATGAATGTAGATGATGGCGCTTCTGTATAATCTTGCAGATTTGGTGTTGACGTATCGTGTCCTTCAGGCAATTGGGAAGCCTGAAACTCTTCTGGGTCTGCTGGAGATTGTCTTAGACCTTCACTATTGACAGCATGAGGTGTGGACCTTTCTTGCTCGCCAACTCCCCTTGTCTCTAGGATATCAAAAGGGGAAGAGTGATGATCATGCTCTTCTGTATCTTGATTCCCCTTCTCTCCAGATTCAGCTGCATACTTTTCTTTCTCTTCTTCTCCTTCTTCTTCAGCTTCTTTCTCCTTCTCTCACTGCTCTTCTTCTTCTCTGTTCTTGGCTTGCTCCTCTTCTTCTCTCTTTCTTCCGAAGTTACGTCGATTGAGGTACGAACGTCCGGTCCTTATCAAGGCAGTGATTGTAAGATCTTCCTCCTCATCTTCATCCTCCAAGATTAGAGTTTTCTTCTTTTTGGATGGGGCACTAATGGCCTCCTTCCCTTTTCTCTTTGAAGCAGACGGTACTGGAGTCTTCACTCTGAATTTCTCCATTGCCTTGGAAAGTTCTTTCAAACGCATCTTCGTCAACATCTTCAAACCTACCACCATTTTATCGCACGGTCGAACACAAAATGTATGTGGCGGTTCAATATTCATGTGTCTGAAGATCTTGGTCACCAGACCTGGGTAAGGCAATTGTCCCTTGTCCTTTGACATTGCTCTGTACATGTGAAAGAGAATAGTTTGAGGAAGAGATAACTTCATCCCTAAGTTGATTGCGTACATCAATTTTGCCTCTGAATTAGACACATCAGTCTTTGATGTAGACTTGCGCCTAATGCAATTGATCACAATTTTGTGCAGCACGATATTAATTGCACGCATCCTTGAATAGATGATTCTTCCCTCTACATCTCTATCTTTGACAAGTTCCAATGAGGCACGAGCAACTGAGACTTTGATTGGTTGATAGCATCCTCGTTCAACTCCAATTATGTCCGCCAACATGTCCACGTCTACCACATGGTCTTGGTCTCTAACACTGAATGATATTCTATTCGCATCTAAGAAGCTAAGATTCGAATAGAAGTATGCTATTAATTGTGCATATCCATCTGTGGTATCAGTGCAAAAGTGTTCCAGTTGAAGCAGATTGAACTTCTCCCTTAAGTTCAAATTAATGGCATCCAAGAAATCGAAATCAACACTCCTAGGGTTTATCACCCCTCGTTTCAGCAGTCTGAAGAACAAATTCTCTTGCTCCTTTGATTTAAACAGCTCCATTCTTTTTCCCTTCACCCTTGCAGCAACAACCATTCTAGGTTGAAAATCACTGAACATTTTATCATCATCATTCCCATCAGTCGGATTTGGTCCCAACATACGAGGATCATTAGGAATGTTCGCAAGTGCTTCCTCTGCCTTTCCCTTGGAAGCAATTCCCAAATCCTCCATTTTTCTCAGAAAGATATACTCATTCCCATAATTCTTATCTTTAAGAAAACCATCCACATAGTTCAACGGAGTCCCAGTACTTTTCAACGCACGGTAGAGTTTGTAAATATAAGAGGGTTTTTGGACTCTTATAGGGTCTGTGTCCTCGATTATCTCTTCTTCCGGTTGTTGACCCGCACCTTGTGGGGTAGATGGCGTTGAGTGACGTGGTGGAGAGTGAATCGGACTCTGTTGCTGACTTGATAATTCTTCCTCTTCGGTGAGATCGAAATGGGTAGGTCCCTCCTTCATTCTCTGTGGTCCCCTGTTCGCGATTCTTGAAGACTTCCTCGAAGAAGACATCCTTCCTTATCGCTGAAAGATTCCTTTACTTGTTTTCCCAAGAAAAAATGACAACTTTCTCGAAGATGAACACGAAGTAGAAACCGGATTGGGAGGAGAATGCCTTTTAGGGTTTTGAAGATTGGGTGAAAAAGAAAACTGTTTATATAACTCAGTTTTAAAAAGGGAAGTTCAATCGGCACAAGGAAAGTGTACGAACACCTCTTTTTAAAATCATTAACTGCCAAAATTAATCCTTTTGAAAAGACAAGATTTCGTTTTTCACGGAGACTATAAAATAACTGAACGAGAGATCGTACCTTTTCGAATAATATGTTTAGATAAAATAGCAACTTACAGTCTATAGCCATCAATGTCTGAGTCTGAGGATTTAGAGTCTGAGAGATTAGAATCTGAGGGTTGGAGAGTCTCTAGACTTTAACTTCTTCGAGCTTCAAAATGTTGAGTCTGGAACGGATAAAATCGAATTGATTTTTCTCCAAAGGCTTTGTGAATATATCCGCTAGTTGACTTTTTGAATCAACAAATTGAATCGAGATTTCTCCGTTTTGAATATGATCTCTAATGAAGTGATGTCGAATCTTTATATGCTTTGCTCTTGAATGAAGGATTGGATTTTTGGTGAGATTGATTGCGCCGGTATTGTCACATTTGATTTATGTGCATGAGTCTTCAATCCCAAAGTCTTGTAGCTGTTGTTTTATCCATAGAATTTTCAAACAACAGCTTCTAAGAGCTACATACTCTGTTTTTGTTGTTGAGAGAGCCACAGTGCTTTGTTTTCTTGAAAAACAAGACACTGTCCTACTTCCAAGCAATTGGCAAGTTCCTGAAATACTATTTCTATCGACTTTGCAGCCGACCAGATCTGCATCTGAATATCCCAGAAGATTAAAGTCTCTCTTCTTAGGATACCAAAGACCGATGTTTGAAGATGAAGCAACGTATTTAATGATACGTTTTGCAGCATGAGATGGGATTCTCTAGGATCTGATTGAAACCTAGCACAGATGCAAACACTCAACAAAATGTCAGGTCTAGAAGCAGTTAGATAAAGAAGTGAACCAATATGCTCCTGTACAGCTTTTGATCAACTTTCTTCCCTTCGTCATCTTTGTCTATCTTCAAAGAACTTGACATTAGTATATCAGTCTTGTTGCAATTTTCCAATCCAAACCTTTTGACAAGATCATTAGCATATTTTTCTTGGTAAATGAAAGTTCCTTCCTTCAATTGCTTTACTTGAAGACCAAGAAAGAATGTTAATTCTCCCATCATACTCATTTCAAACTCATCCCGCATAGACTTAGAAAATTTCTTGCATAGACTTTCATTAGAGGATCCAAAAATAATATCATCCACATATATTTGAACAAGTAAAAAGCTTTTGTTTTCATTTTTGATAAATAAAGTAGTATCTACTTTGCCTTTGTCAAAACCATTATGTAATAAGAATTTACTTAGTCTGTCGTACCAACCTTGGGGTGCTTGCTTTAAACGATACAAAGCCTTTTTCAGTCTGAAGACTGAGTCTGGCTTCTTTGGGTCTTTAAACCCAAGTGGTTATTCCACATATACTTCCTCTTGGATAAATCCATTTAGGAAAGCACTTTTGACATCCATTTGGAATAACCTGAAATTTTTATAACAAGCAAACGCAAGTAATAGTCGAATAACTTCTAACCTTGCTACAGGAGCGTAAGTCTCATCATAGTCTATTCCTTCTTCTAGCATATATCCTTTGGCCACGAGTCTTGCTTTATTTCATACGACTTTTCCTTTTTTCATTTATCTTGTTTCTGAACACCCATTTGGCTCCAATAACAGTTTTACCTTTCGGTTTAGATGTCAATTCCCAGACATCATTAATGTTGAATTGTCTGAGCTCTTCTTGCATAGGTTCGATCCAGCTTTCATCAGATAAAGCTTCTTCTATGCTTTTTGGTTCAATTTCAGAAATGAGAGCCACAGCACTAGAATTTTCACGTCTTTTGGCTCCGGTGCGAATTCCTTCATTAATTTCGCCGATAATGAGATCTTTAGGATGACTGGACTTATACTTCCAGTTACTGGTTGATTTTTCTGAATGATGATCTCTTTCTTTATTTGAATCTTCATGAACATCTTGATGCTGGTTTTCCAGAGTCTGAGATACTTCTTGAGTTGTAAGCTTTGGAATGTCTGGAGCAGGTTCAGACTCTTCATACTGAGTCTAACTGGATTCATCTTTCGTAGAGTCTTGAAATTTGACATTCATTGACTCCTCCACAAACTGGCTTTTCTTGATATAGAATATCCAAGGAAGATGCCTTCATCTGATATTTCTTCAAACTTACCAACTCGATCTTTTGCATTTTTCAACATAAAGCATTTGCAACCGAACACATGAAAGTATAAAACAATGGGCTTCTTACCTTTGAATAATTCATAAGGGGTTTTCTCTAGAATAGGTCTTAGGAAAACTCTATTGATGATATAGCATGCTGTTGAAATAGCTTCAGCCCAAAATCGTGAAGAAATTTTATTTTCAATTAAAAGAGTTCTAGCCATTTCTGGAAGAGATCTATTCTTTCTTTCCACAACTCCATTTTGCTGAGGAGTGTATGAAGAGGAGAACACATACTTAAATCCAGATTCATCACACAATTTTGTAATATCTTGATTTTCAAATTCACCTCCATGATCTGTTCTTATACTTGAGATAACACATCATTTTTCATTTTGAACCTTTTTAGCAAATTTTTCAAAATACGAAAAGGTTTCTAACTTACTTGTAAGGAAATATACCCAAGTAAAACGGGATTAATCGTCCACAATTACTAGGCAATATTTCTTACCTACAATACTCTGGGTTTTGGTTGGTCCGAAGAGATCCATATGCAGCAACTGTAGTACATGGTTAGTAGAGACATGATTTATTGGCTTAAATGAATTTCTTACCTGCTTTTCCAGAATACATGGTGTGCATGGATCGGACTTTTGGTACGGTAATTTGGGTAGACCTCAAACAAGCTGCTTTGATGAGATTTTGGCTAATTGCTTCATGTTGACATGACCAAGCTTTCGTGCCATAAGCTTGCTTCATCTTGAATTGAAATTAGACATTGTGATTCATTTAGTTTCATGTCTAAGAGGTAGATATTTCCATGTCTTCGACCCATGAAAGGCGAGTAGAGTCTTTGCGATTCCGAGCATATTCCTTCTTGAAAGGAGATCTTAAAACCAGTATCACACAATTGGCTAATCTTTGAGAAGGTTATAGTTGAGTCCTTCCACTAGAGAAACATTGCTTATTGTGAGATTTCCAATTTTCACAATTCCAAATCCCACAATGCTTCCTTTGCCGTTTCCTCAAAATGAAACATTTCCACCATTTACTTGAACAAGCTTTATGAAGCAATTTGAGTCTCCTGTCATGTGTCTTGAACATCCGCTGTCAAGACACCACTTTACATTTTTCTTGACGGAGACCTATATTTAAAAGAGAGTCTCAAGCTTTCTTTGGTACCCAAATTTTCTAGGTTCCTTTGGTGTTAGTAGGATAAACATTATTAGGCCATACTTTCTTAACAGGCTTCCAAACCATAGGACACTCTTTTTCAGAGTGATCCTGACTGTTACACTTTGAACACCTTAGAGCATTTCGACCTACAGACTTTACAAAAACTTTCTTGAAATGATTTTTGTAAGCCTCTCTTGACGGTCTTTTCTTAATTCTTTCTTTTACTTTAGGAAAATCAATCAAGGGAATTGTTTCGCTGTCATACCGCACGAGACTTATTGAAGTAAGGTCTTTGAACCGAAAGAACTTTTTCAAGTTTTTCGGATCCTATCGAAAATTTCTTTGAAATATTTGATAAATCAGTTTTTAAAAAAGCATTTTCTTTCAAAAGATTATCTTCTTTATCTTTAAGAGTAGAAACATTCAAGTCTAAACTTTTAACTCTTTTTTCTAAAATATTTTCCTTTTATTTTAAAGCTGAGTTTTCCTTTTTAAGTTCGGAAATTCTTTTGAGAGAAATCTTAAGACTAAAACACAGTTCATCAATGTATTTAGAGACCTTGACAGGAATTTTAAAATCACTTACCTCAAATTCACTGTCTGAGTCTGATCCAGAATCTGAGTCTGAGTCTGAATGTGCCATCAAACATATGTTGGCATATTCATTATCACTTTCTTCACACTCTGTATCACTCCAGGTTTCGGCTTTGAGAGCTTTTCGAAACTTTTCAGCTTTTCCTCTTTTCTTCTTCAGAAAAGGACAGTTGGGTCTGATGTGTCCCTTTTTCTTGCATTCGAAGCAAACTACATATTTGTTTGGTTCCTCATCATCAACAAACTTGGTCTGCTGTCTTTGGAAACTTTGTTTCTTTGAGTTGAACCTTCTATCTTTTCTATTCAATTTTCTGAATCTTATTATCATGAGAGCAAGCTCCTCATCGTCTAGATCATATCCTGAATCTGTATCATCAGAATCATCATTTGATTTTAATGCAATGGATTTCTTACCTCTTGGATCTTCGTCTTCATTAATTCGTTCCACTTCATAAGACTGAAGAGTTCCAATCAGCTCGTCGACAAATAGTGGCATAATTCTTTGCGTCTCTCTTATTGAAGTCTTTATATGATTCCAATCTTTGGAGAGTCCACGCAGTAGCTTGTTCACCTTCATGGGATCAAAAAAATTTTGACCTTGATTCTCAAGACCATTGACAATATCTATAAAACGACTAAACATGTCAGTTATAAATTCTCCTAGTTTCATTTTGAAGGCTTCATATTGACCAAAGAGAATGTTAATTCTGGTCTCCTTCACTCGATCTGTTCCTTCATAGGTGATATGTAATCTGTCTCATACTTCTTTTGCTGTAACACAAGAAGATATTCTGTTATATTCAGTTGGTGACAAAGCACAATATAAAGAGTAAATTGCTTTTGCATCGAGTGCTTGTCTCTTGTTTATCTCTTCTTGAGTCATTTCGCTGGTTTCAATAATTTCTTTCCCTCTTTCAGAGACTGATGCAGCAGTAGGAGTGGTTCCTCTTTCCACAACGTCCCATTCCAGAGGATCCTTTGATCGTAGGAAAGCTTTCATCTTGTTCTTCCAGATGTTGTAATCCTTTCCATCAAAGTAGGGTGGTCTGGGTCTGGTATTGCTTTGCCCTTCCACCAGCCCTGGTGCTAACATACTAGCCATGGATCTTTTACTCGAAGTAAAACACTTCAAATAAAGTAAGAACACGAGCTCTGATACCAATTGATATAGCTAGTACGAGTACCTAGAGGGGTGAATAGGTATATAAAAGATTTTTCTTGATGATTGCACAATACTTAGACAGTTGAAGGATTTGCGACAAATAATAATCAACGTAAGGCGAGTAAAGGAAAGAGAGAATTGAACACGCGGTTTATAGTGGTTCGGCTTGATTCAAGCCTACGTCCACTCTTCTGCACTAACAGCCAATTGGCTGGATTCCACTATGAACAAAGAGATGTTACAGCATTGATCTTCCTTGATTTCTAGGTGTAGATGATCTACCACACTTGCTCAAGGTATCACCAAGTATAGACATCCTCTGTGTATACAATTTCACTCAGAATGAATCGACTAATAATCAAGGTACTTCAGACTCTGGAATTTCTCTATCGATCATGTTACTAACACAACTAGAATGTCTTCCTTTTTATACTCCTTTATGCCATCATACCGTTGGCACTTACCAAAGGAATTCCTCCAATCTACCCGTTGGACGGAATTAATCAAGAAGATTATTCGAGCTATTAAAGGAACCTGACGATAGCCCATCAATCCTGTTCGCCCATACAATCAGGATCTTGGTTTCCAAGAATAGAACATTCCAAGAATAGTTCGTCGACCACCGGATCTTCAATTGATCTAGATACAAACAAAAGAATCCGATATTTTTATCCAACCAAGAGATCTTCTCCAGAGAGTAGGATTAAATCCTCAACCATATACTTCGGCTCTGGATTTCCTTCGTCACTAGATCAGAAAGACTGTCAATGAGAATAGTCTTGAGTCTTAAGTCTTTAGTCTTGAGTGCTTGAGCGGTGATCGAAAGTCTTCAGACTTTAAACAGACGGTCTGCAGATATCCAAACTAGACTGATAGAAATGTTTTGTCAGTTCAAAATATTCTAGAAAGATTTCTCCAATAGATGTAAATCATAAGTTTTTCACTCATATTATGCCAAAAGACAGGACGACCACATATGCCACTACCAATCCTCCGCGTGACTAATTTTGTGCCCTCAATAGTTGGATTTGCAACCCCATGAATAAGACACCCAGGAACTACTCTGAAATCACGGGCACCCTTCACTCGCTCTAGCAAACTTGGGTTTTTACAAGTAGGATAGTGATCACCTTTCAAAACAGTTTGATTGCCAAGATTCTCCCCATTTCTCCAGGCAGCATAATTTCTTGATCAGCTTGCTCTGCTTCCTGCGAGTAGATCAGTATGACCCTTTTTTTTTTAATCTTCTTGTCGAAACTACACCTCGAGAACATTAAGATATATTCCTGATATCAAAATAACAACTGGCATGCCTTTTCTATCCCTTACAAGGCAAAGCATGTTTCCCTAAATCAAAATCGATGGCCATTTTACACCAAAAGAAATATATATCCTAGATGTAACTCATAAGCTTGCAACGTCCCATAAAATCTATACTCAAAATATCAAACCTAAGTTCTAATACCAAAAAATATTATAGCCCAAGTCCAACCAAAATGGAGAAGTGACACAGTCATCCTTTTGCCCAAAGGATGCAATCTCACACCATACCTAAGTCCAACTCCAAAAAGTCCCTACAATAGTGCTCTTGCCAGACTGTGCACTGACTAAGGAACTTGAAAAGGTTGGGAAGGAAAGGGATGAGTATCCATGGCTAGGTGAATAATTAGATTGAGCACTCACTATACAACTTACCAATAATATCAAAACTAATTTATCTCAATTCTAGTATATAATATACATACAAGATATATATATATATATATATATATATATATATATGAGTTATATCACTTTAATATAATCATATACATATCAGAAAACACTCGTTAAAATAATAAAAAATATCAATGTTCCAATCCATTACTTAATCTCATCAATTCATATATTAATGGTCTATTCCATTAATTAATCTCATAGTATATATCAATTGTTTATTTCATTGATCAATTTTATATCAAATCACACGTCAATGATCATCCATCAACCAATCTTTTATTTAATATCCTATCATGGTCAAAACAAAATGCATAGTAATAAGACAATCAAGATTCTCCCCTTGATAAGTGCTTCACCTCCAAAGCCAATAGGTCGGCCTTGAAGTATATCATAAACTAGTATGTATATGCACAAACTCCTTACTAGATTCACAGTCCTATTGGGCATCAAATAACCACTCTCCAATATAAGAAATCCAATCCAATATACATTTCACAAATTAAACAAATAAATTTTCGCAACATATCTCGTCCATTGGAAATATCTTTTATAAAGCATTTATCATATCATTCCAAAATCTTTTCTTAAACCAATTCGCAAGGTAATACATATACATAAACTTCCACACTACCTTGCATATTACGTATTCTAAAACATTCGTAAACAACCAAAGGAGTAATAAATGCTTAATCTAGATTTTATACAATAAAAATGCCATTTCATAACTCATACTATTTATAATCTATACCGCTTTCAATATATGAGTTACAAACTCAAAGAAGGGATAACACTTACTTAAGAACACCTACTATTATTTGAATTGTCAAACTCGCGATTCTCTTAAATAAGAGAGAAACAACCTCAAAATTAAGTAAAACGTTACCTCTTAAACATTAACAAAATGACTCAAGCGTGCCTACAAATTGTGCATGTAGCGTGACTATTCAAGCCATTTGTGTTGACACCCGAATTTTGCCGACTATGCAGGTGTCCATTTTTTGCAAAACACATATATAAAGATAAAAAGAAGAGAAAGAAAAAGAAGAAGGATATAAAAATAAAATCGAGTGGGCTGGTGCTGTCCAGCCCACTTGGCAATTTTCAGCCTCCTAATTCCCAGCCCCTCTCTTTCAGCCCATTTCTTTTAGTTGGGTTATTTTGTTTTGGCCCATGCGTCCAATTCACTCTCCTTGGCCCATCTCTTTTATCTTTTCCTTGTTCTCATAAAGCCCACCAGAACCTAAAAAAGAAGAGTCCAGCCCCCAGCTGTTCTCCTTCCCCCTTCACACGCGCGACTCCTTTCCCCCCACGGGGTGCGTTGACCGTGACGCAACAAAGAGTGGGGAAGCGAGGAGAGTGCGTGAGGCGTGAGGGGGTGGGGAATGCTCGCTCACGGAAGGAGAGCAGGGAGAGAGAGTTCGGTCATGACAGGGGAGGAGCTTGGCTGCAAAGAAAGGGAGATTTCACAGAGAGAGAGAGAGAGAGAGAGAGAGGGAGGGAGAGGAAGGGAGCTGGCTGGTTCGTCGTCGGCCATTAGAGGGCTTCGCTGAGAAAGGATTCAGCCATTGAAGAGCGTTCGGCCATTGGGGGGAGAGGAGCTTCGCTGAAACGAAAACCAGAGGACGCCGAGAGGGCAGAGAGAATCGGGAGAGAGCTGAAGTGAGAGCCAAAAGTTAGAGGACCCTCCGGCACGGCGGTGACCACCGTGCCTGAGTCTCGGTTAACGACGCAACATTTCCCTTCCGTGACGGTCGAGAGCCAAGTAGAAAGAAAGGAGGCCGGTAAAGAGCTCCTTCGAGAGAAAGGAGAGGAGCCTTGCGTTCGCCGGAGCTGACTAGCGGGACGTGCCCATCGCTGTGCCACCCCAGAAGCAGGCAATTTCCCTTTCTTGTCTTGTTTCGGTCTGTCATCATGGTGCGGTGCGTTTGAATTGAATCTGTGAATTTCTGGACAAGCTATGCAAAGCCGAAGCAAATGCATGA
This sequence comes from Eucalyptus victrix, assembly GCA_016097545.1. NCBI lineage: Eukaryota > Viridiplantae > Streptophyta > Magnoliopsida > Myrtales > Myrtaceae > Eucalyptus > Eucalyptus victrix. Next base: position 35,756,927 of record CM027837.1, read on the forward strand.
CTATTAGTGACATTTTGGAGATTACACACATCATGTTTGGCCTGAGGAATGCCTTAAAATTGAACCTGAAACTTGTGTTCTTCAATGCGTTCCTTTGGTTCGATGCATTGCCTGAATGAGATATGAAGCGCTTAGGGACATCAAATTCGAATGGAAAATTTCAAGTGAACCGTGACAAACTAAGACGGAGTGGACACGAAATATGTTGATTCAAATCCATATACGTCAAATTTGACGCGAAAATCGCATCGAGACTCTCTCTGGAACGCATCCTTTAGGTCGCACATCAGTCGCTCGATGAAATGCTTGAGAGAAAGCCGAAGCTCATTTATTGTTGAATCTTAAGATCAATTTGCTTTTGATTCTTTATAGGTTGAATCTGCCCTAATATTTGTGTTTTCTCTGTGTTCTTTATATCCTCATGCCCGAAAGTGGTTCGTCGGAGACCTCCTCTATCGCCGGCAAAGTTATGGTTCAAGCCATCCCAGTCAGTTTATCTTTTCGCTTTGTAGTGTACTGGTGATTGTTTGTTTGTTAGAAAGGCTAGGATGGAAGGGATTATTTTGGGATAAATATTTATCGTTCATGGCTGTGGTCAACGGGATGAGTGGCTTGAGTTGGTGGCCATCGATCGGAAAAAGTGACCACCGATTGGCGGTGGCTTGGCGGCGATGTGTATGCCGGAGATAAAACGTGCGGAAGATGGTATTGCCTTGAGTTTGATGGTTCGGGTGAAATGGCCAAATGAATGAAGTTGCAGGCGGTGAGGAGATCTTCGGGGAAGAAGAAAAGCTGAAGGGAGAAGATGGTGCATGGGAAAAGGACGAAATAGGGAAAAGACAAAGGAGAAAAAGAAAGAAAAATAGAAAATTCATAAAGAAAAAATAAAAAACGAAAATTTTTTCTTCTTCTTTTTTTTTTTTAAAAAAAAAAATCTAACCGGGTTGGATCCGGGTTTTTGGGTCAGGTAAATGGGCCAGATTGGGTAAATAATCCGAACCTGTTGCCCGAATATATCAATAAATAATAAAAAAATTAAAAATTTTGAAAATAATCAAGTGTATAAATTGTAAAAGTTTGTAGGACCAATGCCACTTATTCTAAAAGTTTAAGCTATTAAATGTATATATAATTTGATTTTTAAATATTACAATATTTCACCTCACATGTAAGTTAGACTTTTGTTTTATATTAAAGCTTGAAAAATATAGATTTATAGATGCAAATAAAGGGCCTAAAAAAATTTGAAGTAAAATTCAAAATAAAGGCTTGAAGTGTCTTTATTTTTTCAATAAAGACTTGAAATTGACGTTATTTCAAATAAGGACTTGAAATACTCTCATTTTCTCAAATAATAGCTTAAAGTGAACCTTATTTCAAATAAGAGACTAAAGTGCTCATATTAGTCTTAAAGAAAGGCCTGAACTCACTGCCTATGAAAGGTAATTTCATCTTTTAAAATATTAAAATTTTTAATTTTCTTTCTTTTTCCATTTTTTTTTTTCTTTTCATTTAAAAAATAAACTAAAACACAGGTGAGTGGGTGCTCCCTCCCGCCTATGGCCACCACCTCATCACTGGTGGGGTGGTGGTGAAGGCCGGTAAGATCGCCAATGCTTGGGTGAGGGGCAACGAGCCTCACCAACTAGAGGCGAGGGCCTAGTCTGGAGGTGTTGGGCAAAGGCTTCTTGCCTACGTGAGGGCAGCGACACTTAGCTTTCGTTGGCAAGGGTTATTCGCCAGCCCTTGCCTAAATGCTGATGACCATGCTGACCTTTGCCGCCAACACACTAGCATGCCACAAGCTCCTCCCACTTGTGTTTTAATTTTTTAATTTTTTAATTTTTTAATTTCTAATCTAATCTAATTTAAATTTAACTTATGTTTTGATGAAAATATCTCTGACTGGTTATAATATTTTTTTGGCCAGCGAACCTAGCAAGGCTAGAACCTTATTTGAAATAGCCATAATCACTTTAAGCCATTCTTTGAGACCGATATAGTTATTTTAGACCTTTATTTAAAATAAGATCTATTTTATGTATTTATTTTAAAAAAAATAAGTGCATTTCGGATCCTTATTTGAAATTTTCAAATTTAAACTCAAGATTTCATATTCTAATTCCATGTGACATAACCAACTCTGATTTGATAACTATTATTTAACATAAGTAACTCAACTGCGCACGGCGACACATATCAGTTTTATATGTTTTTGGCATGAATTGACGCTAAAATCGTCGGGAAGCAACTAGGAGAACCTCATTTTTGAGGAGGGAGATTCGATCGAGGTGGAAGGATCTTCAAAGTGCTCTGGGATACTTGAATGGTACTAGTTGGTTTTATGAGCCAAGAGGAGCCACACATGAGTGATGAGCTCACCTCCTCTTCTTAGTCCCCTACCATGGTGATACACATGGCACTGGTATGCTGCAAAACACAGCATCTCCACCCAGATGCTGCTGATGAGCTCCCACTTGTTGTTCATCGTCTTCAGGTCAGCCACGAGCTTCTGCACCTCCGACAACAAATGCCAGTCACTAGTGATCCATGTCTCCTCACTTGGTTTGACAGGGTGTGAGACATCTCCATTCAGCGAATACAGTGTACTAATTCCTTCATTATAGTCTCGGTACCTAAAGAAATTCCGCAGTGTGCGACAAGCAAAGTCCAGTGTAATGTCGGCAGTGGTGAGGGACAGCATGTAAGGATGCAGAGCAAGGAGGTATGTCATGTAATCCGATAGGAGTTTGCTTCCTTTACAAGCATCGGAGTGTTCCCACTCCAATATGTGCAGGATTTCCGTCGCGATGTGCCAGATAATGATGCTCCTATCAAACGTCGTCTCAATGCTACCTCTCAGTCCTTCTTGTTGGATGCCATGAGTCTCGAGCATCCACTTGTCTCTTCCTATGAAGGCCGGGAACTTTCTTAACTTCCGTAGACCTGCCATCTTTTGGAACACCAGCGTCTTGAGGGACGAGGGGATGGCCTGGCAGGAGTGTCTCCCATACCTCCTGACGATCTCCCTTTTCTCAAACCAATCAAGTACCGTGGCAAGGGGCTTCGGACGTTCTTTGTACAAGGAGTTCTGTTTTAACAGATTGAGCTGCCCTACCGACCTTGACCACCTTCTCTGCTTCATGCACCGTTTGGCTAGAAACGGGAGGAGCCTTAGGAAGAGCGGTGCCTTAAGGTGCATACTCATCTTCACCACTGCCCAATCCGAAAATGGCAGCACTGTGATTTGATAAAGCTCGACAGATGTGACTGCCATCAATAGTGCATAGGTATAGGTGATGTGCATATCGATCAAGAAGGCATTCCTGAAGATTACGGAAAATCCACACAAGCCATACACCAAGCAGAAGAGGCCGATAAAGTGGCCTATGAGGCCGCATTTCGTGTACAGAATGGGCGCTTTAGTGTAGAGCACGTCGAACATGAAGTTCAGCTCGATCTCGGTCATGGTGAAAGCACGGTCAGCGGTGTAACTGTCGATGGACATCCATTCGTGGGGTGGGACTGCAGGGTCGTACAGCCAGTTCACGAGGTGGGGCTTCAGACAATCGAACCAATAGTAGGCCTTCAAGATGTCCTTTGCGGACTTGAACTTCTCATCCTCGGGAAATGATCCGAACGCTTGCTGAATGCTGCAAGCTTCTTTTTTTATGTCCCTGGCGGTCATGCTCGAGTTCTCATGATACACGGACTTGAGAACCCAGACCCACCCGGCAGACTTAATGAATCCAGCCACGAACAAGGGGATGTACAGCCTTGAGACTGGGGACGAGCCATCCCAACATTGAAAGAGAATCCAAACCACGACACACCACGTAGCCCCCACATTCAGCATCTGTCTTAATCCCAGCCGGTTATCTTCCACCGCGTAGGCCGTTATGCCGTTTGGGTACCCAAGTTGCAAGAGAAACAGTGGGGCCAATAGCCCTTGCAACACCACATCGTAACCTGGATGATTAGGATCGTCGATGCGGACCACAGTAAGCCTGCCCAGTGCGATTTTCGCAAAGAAAGAAAGGAGTAAATATGTGGCCCAGATGAGGAAACTAGCTGGTTTCTCCCTCATATGTCTCCGACGGACGCCTAATATTGTGAGAACAATATTGCAGGCAACACTTGCGTTGAACAAAAGCTGAATTTCCCACGCCACCCACACGCGTTTTACGAAGGATATACAACTGATCAAACTCATGGCAACTTCTTTCAGGTGTGCCCACTAGGCATCAATGCAAATGTACAGCGAGGAAACTTTTACAAAGAGCCTCCTGCACCAAGCTGCATAAATGTCATGCATCAATTACATTCATTAATCCTCTCAGTCTCTTGGAATTCCGCACAACTGCAATTAAGAAGGTGCACATTGTTTATCCTACATTTTTCATATTACTTCCTTAATAAGTTCTTTGGGTTTCACTTGATATTGATAATGACCATTAGGCGTCAAACGTACCCAAGAACTAGAAAGGAAGATTTACAATGCAATTAATATATATATATATATAATTATAAATTAATTTAGTTCATTGAAAGTCCAGCCAAAGAGAATACGTATGTAGATGTTTTTTTTTTTTTTTTTTTTTTTTCAAATGTTTGTTTATACTTAAGCATAATAAAAATGTATCATTTTTGTTTGCCCGTCAACATTTAAAAAAAATAAAAAAATTATGAAAAAAATCATATGTGAATTTGCATATTAATAATTGCATGTTGTGAAAGTGTTACGAGTTTTGAAATTAAAAAAGAATCAATATCCGTGAGCTGCAAAATTTTGGATTAAATAAAAAGTAAAACTAATTCAAAGAAATCTGACGATTCAAAGTAAATTGATTAGGGTGGGATCATATTTACCCGCTTGCCCATCTCTCTCCATGTTCATCTCCCATTCTTATTCCTAGAGTAGTTGACTATTTTCTTTTGCGACCCTTGTATTTTTTCTCTTTTCTCTTTTGACTATTTTCTTTTTTTTGTATTTTTCTTTTTTTTGTTTTTTTTTTTTTGTGATACCTTCGATTTATTTATTTATTTATGATGTGTTCATCTAGATCTTCACAATCTGTGAAAGTGGCATTCTCCTCGCATCGTGAGATGTGAAGTAGCTCTTGGGTATAATTCTGTGCTGTTAAGCGGTCCACCTTTTAATTTTTTTAGAATAATAAACTGCCTATACTCAATATAATTTGTTTTCTTAGGAAATTGTTGTGCTACAATCATTTTCTTAAATTAAATAAGATCTAAGGTGACGCATAACTTAAGGAAATTTCCTAAAGGAAAGAATTATCTATTCCAAAAAAATCTTCCAATTACATATGAAAAATAATGGCACTTCTTTTACTATAAGCTTTGCTTCGTTGAAGCTATTGAAAAACATCGACTATCTACCATGGGGCCACACGAAACTATTAGTGTGCCAATGGGTTTTATCACTGTAGATTCTTGGTATACTAATAGTAAATTACGAAAAAAAAAAATCAGAAATTGATTGTCATTGTATTTTCTTGTATATTTCAAAGATTTTATTAAATTTTTAGTTACATATTGTTTTTTCGGTAAGTAAATTCTGACATTAAGGAATAATTATCTGGCAAAAGGACGGATCACATGTTGAGTTCTATTCATCTTCTTAGAGATCGAAGAAAGAAAAAAAAACACAAGTACCAAATTCCTCGTAAGGCAATGATGAAAGCACCGAAATTGGCAAAATATATTAATCTATTGGGTTTTAAAATAAGAAAATAGAGATTGATTTGCGGAAAAGAAAAAAGTTTTCATTGTGACACGTGTCAATTCCTTTTAGGCAATTGTGGAAGCACAAAGGACTAATATTGCAATTCACATAATTTTTTGTGTTTTAGTTAAAACATAGATAAAATTATTTCACGAGTGATAGAATAAAAAAATGATTATTTTGACTACTTCTATACAAAAAAGTGTAGTGATCAAACGCCTATTATTCTTTCCACATTGCTCTACGAGGTAAAAAATCCTAAAAGTCACCAAATCCAATTTGCTAACCCTCCGTTCTTCTATTATAACTATTTATCTTTCTCCAAATTTGCTTGGACACAATTTTGTAGCCCAAAAGAGTTGTTTTGCTTTTCATGTAAAGTTTTGATTTTTTCCAAATTTGAACAAACGAAAAATTATTCGACTATCCGAATAGTTTTAATTTTGGAAATTTATTTTGTTTAGCCTCCACATTTTATCGAGGTTCTCTAAAGGTGAATTCTCCACAAGTTCTTTAGATGTAGCTTTTAATTTTTTTTTCTGCCTCTATCTTTCATATATTAGATTTCCAAAAAAATTTCAAAACTAATTTTAAAATAAAAGGAGGGAGAAGGAAAAAGGTGGAGGAGAGGTGTCACAGTAGAATTTAGTAGGGTGTGCCAATTTTATTGTGGGTAGGGTATTTGCACTTCCGGGAACCTATAGTTTCAAGTTTTTGAAATTTGAAACCAACTTCATAAACTCTTAAAACTACATAGGAACCTTGAACTTGTCGGCTGTATGGATTCTAGGGTACCCTATACTAGGAGTGAGTATGATTCCAAAGTAGAACTTGGGACTTGAGAATTGGACAATGAGAGTTTGTAGGTTCTAAGTTCCAAGATATGCAAGATAAGTTCCAAATTTCAAAAAATGAAGAACCTAGTTTGATAGATAGGTTCCAAGTCTTAGTTAAAAAAAAACCTTGAACTTGGAACTTGGAACTTGAAACCTATAACTTAGAACTTGGAATAAGTTTTAATGTTTTTCTTGGCCTACGTCTCCGTGCGATCCTTCAATATGCCATGCCCTTCAATGATGAATATATAATATGGAAGCACTAATCCGAGTTTCTATTTTATGACTAAGATTTTTACTTTATTAATGTTCATATATTTTGTGAGTTTAAATATAAGTTGTGATTAGTGAATTGTAATTGTTTGAATAATAATAGAGGTAAAACTTGCATAGATCTTAGAATTGACTTTGGAACTTGTCATTGAGTAAGTTTCAAGTTCTAGAGTATGTAGGATAGATTTCAGATTCTAAAAAATGAGGAACATATTCCAACAGATAGGTTCCAAATTCCATGTGGAACCTATAAGAAACTTGAAACCGCTTGCCCTTATCCTATACTGCCTTGTGCTTTTTCAAATTATTTTTGTTGAATAAAAACTGTCGCAATTTTAATTGTTAACACATTTAGCATTCAACATAGCACATAATTGGATTAGATGTTAAAATACATGTTCATGTCTATGGTGACATGCATCAAAATTAAATAATAAAAAAATTAGCTTCCACCTATCATTGTAATGAGAAGGTATCATCCATAGATATAGCCAAGCTTGTCACACACACGGCGGGCACACATAGAGTCGGATAATTGTTTTTCAAATAAGGTTGGTGAGAGAGAGAGAGAGAGAGAGAGAGAGAGAGAGAGAGAGAGAGAGAGAGAGAGTTGAATCAATTAAACCTTTCGCATATCATAATGTTAAATACTTAATAAGGAAAACCAAGTCATTAATAATTATTCACAAATTCATATACTTAAAAAGTATGATATAGGGTACACGTAAAGGATACATGGGGTAGAATAGGGTACAAGGTGGTACGACCCAACCTTGGAAGCCTACCTTATACTTACTTGTTCCAAAAATTTTGGAATCGGGACGTACCCCATGCGAGTTCTAATTACCCATTTAGAACCTACCAAACCATGCTAGTTCTGCGAGGTCCGCAGGTTCCGCGGGTTAACCTACAACCCCAGTAGTTAGTCTTGAAAGAAACTCTTCCTAATTGTGGTATTGACTTCATGAAACTAATGCTCTTCTCTTTCCAAATTTTAGGAGTTTTATTACTTTTAATCTTCATCGACTTCTCAATGACCTTCTACTATGCGCACCAAAATAAAACACAGTAATAGATTAGATGATCTTAGGTGCAATTGCTCTTAGGTTGGAGTTTCAAAAATTTAAGTAGAAGCAGTTTCACGACTCCAAAAATAGTTCTTGTAATCCTACCTCATTTCAAAACCTGCAGATTTCTTAGATCCCTTTCACATAGGAAAGATTGCATTCAATAGCATATCTGCTATACATTTTTGACATAGCAATCTCTAAATGTCAAAATTGACGGGTTGTGAAGGAATAGAAAAGGGTCATAATTTCTCTTGGTAGTTCTTTCACCAGTTGGAAAATGAACATCGAGAACAAACATAAACATGTGCTATAACTTGTATAGGGTATGGTTAAGTTACTGACCAACAAATTAAAGTAAGATAATCACTTGTTGAAACACAAAGCGCAGGTAGCGTATAAATTTTTTTCCTAAAAGTAATATGAGTTACTGAGCTCAACAAGTAAATGCAAGCTAACTAAAGTAACGGGAAAGAAAAAAGGTGCAATGAATGCAAGACTAGCATCATCACACCTGAACTCGATGGCTGATGAATCCCAGAAGTTTGATTCAGAAGACGACAACGCCGACATCGCTCAGATTGGAGAAACTGAAGCTGAGAAATACATCCTAAGAAACATTGTGAAGAACAAGTACTAGGAATAGGTTGATCCCTCTCTTAACTAGCAGAGCTTTTGTGTTTGACACATGATAGCAACTAACTGTTTGTTGGAATCTCCGTTTATCAAGTAAGGAAAAGAAATGCGAAGGAACCGAAAAAGACAAAAATAAAATGGAATAGAATACGGCATGGGAATATGATTATTTGCTTGCAAGTTTCATCTAAGGCTCTTTTCCTCCTTTGTTTAGCTTAATGGGTAATTAACCATATCTGAAGCATCGGTGTTTATCTTTAAGGTCGCACCTGATTCTCGTTTTATTTTGCACTTTTAGCCATTGGATTAGGCAAATGATAGCTTACTCTAATATTAGCCTTGGGTCTCGATGAAATTGCAGGAAGACTTCAAATCCATTTATTTACTAGAAAAATTAAAATGACTATTTAAAATTGTCTGAAGATCATTTCTTAGAACGGATAGGATAATTTTCACTTAACGTAGTTTTATTTCAGTAGTTATTAATTACGAATTTTAATAAAATACCAAAAAAAAAATTCAAATACACATCATGTAGTTTAGGTCCTGTCATATTGCTATGTCACTTGGATGTCATATAATTTTCATGTTAGGTGCATTTAATTAAAATTTCATGTCATAGATGTTAGTTTTATTTTCAATAGAAAACTCCAAAAATAAGTCATTGCTTTGGTGCATTTAATTTCTTTTCTTTCTTGCAATTTATTTAATGCATCAATCATTGGTTGTTATTTTAGTGATTACACACCCACATGAACACTCCCTACATGTTAGTGTCCAGGTTAAAATCAATCCAAGATGTCTACTTAAATGTTTTCAAAATAAAGATGAAATGGTACTGAAATGGCGTAATCAAATCTTCAAACTTGTATAGTCTTCGGATTGTAGAAGTAAAGGAATTCTCCTATATTTTACTTAGGATCCTAATCAACTTACTAGAAACTAATTACTACTAGAAACTAATTAGTATAGACTCTCAAATAAAACTCATTTGTATGTTAAAAACTTGAACCAAAACTTGTGAATTTGGTAAGGGTTTGGGAGAGGCCGTGCTAAATCTAGGTTTAATAATCTATTAGCTAATCTCTAGATGACTCACCTTGTGAGAGGGTTACGACACGCGTCATTGTTGGAGCAGGTGTAGGGATCAGCGTCACCATTGTGTGATGGCTGTCGAGGATCTCGGCTACGAAATGCCTTGGTTTTGTGGCTCTTGCTCTTTCTCTTGTGTTTTTCTTTTCTCTAAGTGTTTACAACCAATTTTTTTTATGACCCCGTTTAATTGTGAAGACCTACGCATGTATTTGAATATTGACCTCTAATCCTTTCTTGAAATGCCAAATTTCGGCCATAGAGATGGAACCATGGGCTTCGGCTACAATTTGATGATCTTATGGGCTCAATCAAGGCGTGAAGGATAGCCATTTTGTTTCTGAACACAATTTCTAGCTAGAAATAAAATTTTCTATTTTATTTTTTGGGCAAGTTTCTAAACAAAAATATGCCTTTGATAATGACACAAAATTTATGTTCCTAAAATAAAAATTCATTTGAGAACAACACATAATTTCTCCCTCCTAGGCTATAAGCGGATGAGCAATGGATGGTGGCGGGAGGTAGGCAGTTGATAGTGGGAGGCAAGCGGCGGGCAGCGGCAAATGGTGGGCAATAGTAGCCAAGGTGGCAGTTGGCTAATAGTGAGGGTGAGAGATAAGTAGAGTTTTTATTTTTTTATTTTTGTTCAAAATATAATATTGCAACCTACCCCTCGAGGTGGGAAAGGCCCTCTAATGAGTAGATTTAGGGGGTAGTTATTCGTAAAATAGTCCAAGTAGGGTCCTCAGATGACTTCAAAAGCGTGGTCTAGTTGATAGGCCATACTCGACCCATTGATTGTGAACGGGATTCTCTCAAACCCATACCTCGCACAATAGAGATTCATTTTAAGGGTATTCAAGCAACCTAAAAATGTAATATAGGAGTCACTACTAGCCTCTTTATGGGGGGTCAACTAGTTGCCCAATCAAGGGTCGGGAGACCTCCCTTGATTTTTGCAGAACTAGAGATTCATGAGTTCGGAGACTTGAGTGACACAAAAGATTTTTATTAGTGACTTTTTGGTACCTAATGAGTGCGGTTGTTACATAAAGTGGTCATGCATTCTTTTTAAATTTTCGTGCAATTTTATAAAAGTGTCAAAAGGTAATCATACATGGGTGGCTTGTTCGTACAATTCTAAATTAACCATAGCAAGTTATGAATTAAACATTCAAGTAATTGCAGTACATTAAGTAAACCCTCAAGAAGAATGAGTAAAAGCAACAAACTAATTTAAGTGCCAGAAAAATAAACTTGCACCTATTATTGCTTTTACTATTTTTTTTATAGAAATTCTCTACCTTTTTTTATTTCTTGTGACACTCCGACACACGAGTCCAGAATTCCGACATGCGATTCTCCTATTGCTCCATGCTCTTTATTATTGAGTCTATTTTTATATTTATGCTATGTATATATTCTTTCCTTTTTTAAAAAATTTTTTGTTACTATTTTGTTGTTGTTTTTACCACTTTATATGTTATTTTTTATTTGACAAAAAAGGTATCAATGATGCCATGCTCTCAAGTTTGAATTTTCCTGAGAACTTGTGTGGGGAGAGGCAGCTCTAACTACAAACTATATTCTTAATAAAGTAATCCATTGGGAGACAGGTAAAATTCCATATGAGTTATGGAATGAAGGTTACCATCCTACAAAGTTTTAAAATTGTAGGGTGCCTAGCTAAGGTCACAATTCATTCTCTTAAACAAACTCGGTTGGAACCTAAAATGGTGGATTGCATACTCATCATTTATGCTCAAATTAGCCTTAAACCATGCCATCTCCAAAGGTTCATGGTGAGCCTTAAACCATGCCATCTCCAAAGGTTTATGGTCAATCTTAAATCATGTTATCTACAAAGGTTCTCGCCTGGTCGAAATCCGTTGTTACACGGTGAGACTTCCTCATTCTTCTTCCTATGATACGAAGAGTTTTGTAACCCGGAGTCCTTCTTCCTATGATATGGAGAGCTTCTGCAGCTCGGAGTCCTTCTTATGACAATGAGAGTTTTGTAGCCCGGAGAACTTTGTAACCCGGAGTCCTTCTTCCTATGAGACAGAGAGCTTTATAGCCTTGAGAGTTTATGTAGCCTTGAGAGTTTTGTAGCCTTAAGTCCTTCTTCCTATGACATAGAGAGTTTTGTAGTCCGGAGTTCTTCTTCTTATGACATGAAGAGCTTCTGTAGCTCGAAATCCTTCTTCTTATGATAAGGAAAGCTTTGTAGCCTGGAGAGCTTTTGTAGCCCGGAGAGATTTGTAGCTCGGAGTCCTTCTTTTTATGATAAAGAGAGTTTTGTAGCCTGGAGAGCTTTGTAGTCTAGTGTCCTTCTTCCTATGACACGGAGAGCTTCTATAGCTCGGAGTCTTTCTTTCTATGACACGAAGAGCTTTTGTCACCTAGAGAGCTTTTGTAGCCCGGAGAGCTTCTGTAATTCGGAGTCATTCTTCCTATGACACGACGTGCTTTTGTAACCCGGAGTCTTTCATTCTTCATATGACACGGCGTGCTTCTATAGCCCGGAGTCTTCTTTCTTCCTATGACATGGTGTGCTTCTGTAGCTTGGGGTTTCTTTTTCTTTTTATGACATGGCGTGCTTCTGTAGCCCGGGATTTCTTTTTCTTCTTATGACATGGAATGCTTATGTAGTCCGGGGTCTTTCTTCCTCCTATTGATAAGACACGCTTTCATATTTATGAGTTCTTTCTGTCGACTTGATATGTGCCTATGCACCTAGGGTCTCTCTACCGCCGAAATAATTTAGGTGTCTTCTGTTTTTGAATGAACCTCTTTGAGCTCTCATTCAAAGAGGGACAGCTGTTGAAATCTAAATTTTGCCATTTTACTTAAAAATTAATCGCAGACAAAATTAGGAATTAGTTGCTAAAAACAAACAAACAAAACAAAGCAAAACAAAAAAAAAAAAAAAAAAATAAAAAAAGGGGGACGTGTGAGGGGCTGGATTGAGCCAAATCTAGCCTTGGCCCAACCCGGTCCTCCTCCTTTCCCCTCACTCTTGCGTGTGTGGCTCAGCCTAGTCTCCCTGTCCTTTTGGCCCGGCCCGCGCTCCTCTCCTTCCTCCTCTGCCCATCTTCGCAAGAAACTCGAGAAGGAGAAAAAGGGGAGGGAGGAAAGGAGAGAGAGCAAGAGCAAGAGTAAGGGAGAGAGAAAGGGAGCTCGAGAAGGAGAAAAAGGGAGAGAGAGAGAGAGAGAGAGAGAGAGAGAGAGAGAGAGAGAGAGAGAGAGAGAGAGCAGGAGCTAGAGTGAGAGAAAAAGAGAGAGAGTTGGAGAAGACTCATCATTGACGCTTCGGCTTGCCTTCTACGTAGTCGCCACCTGTGACATCATGAAATTCGACCCCGTTTCGATAAAGTGAATTGGGCATTTCGTCGACGTGCCTATGGCCCTTTTTCTCTGAGCTGATCACTCACGAGTTAACTAACATATTGGGTGAAGCCGTTAAGGGATGTATCTACAGTAAAATCCCTAAAAGCTACCTAATTAGTTGGATTTGGCTAAAATCATGCCTGATCAATTTTTAACCATGAAATTTAATTTGGTTTCGGGAATCGAATATTCGAGTGTGTCACAATTCATTTTTAGGATCCTGTCTCATCGTCCGTCAAATTATTGACGAGTCTGAAATTTCAATAAAGAAATTATCGGAGGAAAAGTTGAAGACCAAAAGAAAATAGAAAAGGAAAGAGAAAAGAAAAAGTAAAAAATAAGACCATGTGGTGTTATATTATTTTATTTCTTTTCTTTCCCTCTCTCTTCTTCTCTCTCTTTTCTCTCTCCTTCCCTCTTTTCCCTCGTGTGAATTCCCTCCCCCCTCCACCGAATGCCCTGCTGTCTTCCTCTTTCTTTTTCTTCTTTGACTTTTCAAACTCTCTTCTCTCTCTCTCTCTCCCTCTCTCTCTTCTCCCCCACTCCCCCACATGACCGAAACCCCCCTTGTCCTTTCCTTTTGTTCGTGAAAACCAGAAGCGGACCGAAGTAAAGACAGTAGCTTGTCGTCGAAGCTCCGTCGCCACCCACCGCTCGCCGCCGTCCCGCCGCACTGCACGCCCGCCCGTCCGCCGTTCACCCGTGCGCCGCCCCATCGAACTGCCATTCGTCCCTCTCCGCACGCTAGTCCAGCGTCGTCCAGCTCCAGGCGCCACTGCCCAGCCCTTGTTCGGCCACCACCGGTGATTGCCCGACCATCTCCGGCCACCGTTCGGACCACCGAAGCTCCCCTCACCCTCCGCCGGCCTCCCTTTGCTGTCCTAGCCACCGGATCAGCCTCGGCCAGGCCAAACCAGCAACCCACGAAATGGGTTTCCAGCTGGTTCGGGCCCACTTTTGGGCCGTTTCCGGGCCCCGAACCCGAGCCTTGCTTTGGGAAGAATCGTTCCTCGCGTCGCCCCCGTCGGATTGATCTGATTTGTGCACGATTTGGTGAGTAATCTCACTAATCCTGGATTAGTTGGCTAATTATGCTTAAGGTTGGTTTAGTTTTAATTAATTATGTTTAGGTTGTTAGATTAGAATAAATTAGCAATTATTAGTCAATTGTGATGCGATTTAGATAAATTGATTGCGCAATTAGCAAGTAGACGTGGTCTACTAATTATTGGAAGTGCCTCGGGATTTTTCCCAACCCTTAGTGGGCTCCAATTAGGCTTTTCGGGCCTAAGTGGAATTTTTAGTATTTAAATATTAATTTTCGAAATTAAATTGAATAATTATTTATTTTCTGAAAATTCATCGGAGATGGCCTGGAACCGGAAAATTATGCTGATGACTATGGTGAAGTCCGTTTATTTAATTGGGCTTTATTTTGTGCTAAATTGAATTTTTAATAATTATTACTTAATTTTCGAAATTAATTAATTATTTATTTATTTTTCGGAAATTAAGATTTTGATGGCCGACGACCGAAATCTCGTGCTGATCGTTGTGGTGCAATTTGTTTATTTATTTGAGCTCCACGTTGTATGGAATTGAATAAATTGTGATATTTTAGGAATTTACCCTAATTTGATTGGAATTGATTGATATCGAATTATTGATTGGTGAATGGCCAAATATGTTTATTCAGCATTTATAGTGCTTTGCTGAGTTGTAAAGTGAGTTGAATGGTGAGAGTGAATCAGAAGTACTTTGGGCTTGGACCGATCAAGTAAGGTGTATGGGCCTACGTGGTTCGGTGACTTGGGATATCACTGGCGAAAATGGCGCCTTAAAGAACGCACGTATCGGTCTAGTACATACATTATTGTGGACCTACGTGGTTCGGTGATTGGGATATCACTGGCGAAAACGGTGCCTTAAAGAACGCACGTATCGGTCTAGTACTCATATTGTTATAGGCATGTATGGTTTGGTGATTAAGGACATCACTGGTGAAAATGGCGCCTTAAAGAATGCATGCACTTATCTATTCAATACATTGTTGTAGGCATGTGTGGTTTGGTGACTAAGGATGTCACTGGCGAAAACGGCGTCTTAAAGAACGCACACAATTGTCTATTGAATAGATCATTGTAGGCATGTGTGGTTCGGTGATTTGGGATATCACTGCCGAAAACAGCGCCTTAAAGAACGCACGCAATTGTCTAGTGAATACGTCACTACGGCGAACTTGATGCCCAAGAGTATTGACCTAGAATGGTCTGTCTAACATGTAATCGACCAGATCGATTGATCATTGCTTTGATTTAATGTTGTGAATTGATTGGCTGAATGGAAATGACCGTGGGTTGTCTCGTTGGCATGTAATTGACTAGGTCGATTTAATCAATGCTTCGATCTGTGATTTGATTGATTGTGCATTGAAATATTTATATAACCTTGAATTGCATGTTGAGATTGATGTCAAGGTACGTCTTTTGCCCTATGCGTGTATAGGCAGCCTATAGTATAATAGTTTACTAATCGAGTTTAGTTGGGTAGAACTCGCTGAGACGTAGTCTCATCCTAGTTTGGGGAAAACATTTCAGGACCCCATTGAGGAGCTGAGGAGGAAGAGTTTGAGAATGAGAACTCTGGGGTGAAACCTGAGGAGAAGAATTTTGGAAGAAGAAGATAACCCAAAGAGAGAGATCTTGAGTATGGCCCGGATGGACTGAGAGTTTATCTTCTTTTGAGATCTCCTTTTTGATGTGAATAGAGTTTAGATTAAAAGTTGCGAAGTGCTCTGGTTTGTGTTTTGTATAAAAGTTTGGTTATAAATTTCAATATGAAAAATATGGCCCTACTTTTCTATCCTATCGTTTTGTTCTTTGGGGATTTTAACTGCTTCCGTATGTGCATAATAAATAAAAGGGTCGGCGATACATAGTCCTGGGATATCGTATTATAAAATCGACCAAGTGAGAAGGATGTGTGCGTGCCCGAGGATCGGGGCGTGACATCCAGTTTAAGTGGTATTAGAGCGAAGTTGAATATTGGAGTGATAAGGAGCGTTGACCATGGGATAGTTAGTAGGAAAGGTCTTTAAATTCATGTTGGTGCATGTCTGTGTTAGCTAAATGCTAGAATTGATTGTCGTGTGAGGATCGCTCATCTTCTAATCCAGTGTGGATGTGGAAGACGGGTTGCAGTGTAAAGACTGAACCATGAGCGAGTAGGAGCTGAGAACTCCTAGTAGAAGGACAATGTCCTTTGTGACTCGGGATGATGCACTGACAAAGGTCAGTACTCGAGGTGGTTGTGGCAGAGTGTTGGCTCTGGCCAGCTTGAGTGTAAGAGTACCACCGCAGGTTGGTACTAGTGTAGCAGCGTCGAATGATCCTAAGTTCGATAGGATCGTTCTGATGCTAGTGTTCCTTAGGAACTGGATGAGCCAGCAAGCTCAGGATCAAGCCCATGTTGTTGTCGCTATCACTACTGTCGTTGTTGCCTCACCTACTGAGATCTAGAGTGGAGATGTGATCCAAGAGCGAGTCATTGCATTTGAGCCGAGGTATAGATCCAGTTCATGCAGAAATGGAAATCGGTCAAGGAAAAGACCGAGGTCGAGAGAAAAGTATTCTATTCCACTCACGAGGAAGGGTGGGGTAGTCAAGTCAACACCGAGTCAAATAGATCAGGTTGTTTCCGAACGTGATGACAATGATCGATCTTATGTCCTTCCTAGGACGCGAAATTGTTTGGAGTATAGCCAGCAGGGATATTTGGTCGGGAGTGGTCCTAGCAGACTGATGTGTGCTGTCACTTGGTAGGAGATAGAAGACTCACCTGATAGGTGTCAGAATTGTAGAAGGAAGCATGGATAAATCAAGTGTCCGAGTATGACTAGAATATGTTGTGACGATGACTAGCACGGCCATCGGGTGAAGGATTGTCAATGGAAGTCTAAGGTAGCATAGACGTCGCTACTGCGGCCAGAACGCCACTAGGATGGCGAAAGGAATGGGAGTAGAATAGACCTTGCACCGATCAGAGAAAGAATGTGTCGAAGGTGATTTTATAAGAATAACATAGCAGAGTTTGTGCTGAGTTGGTAGAACTTAAATTGTTGAAGTAAAAGTGACAAAGGGGAAATCATTAGCAACATTTGTGCTTGATTAGTTGCTGAAGTGTGAATTTAATGCCACATGAATAGTGTGGGCTTATGGAGCATCTTGTGATAATGAATCATGGTCATTGAGTAATCTAGTTTAGTCTATTAACATGTGAAAGTGTCGAGGTTATTGGGAGTCGAAAAGAATCTTCGATTTCATTAATCTCATTGGCTGGAGGCAACTTGTTTGTTAGACGGAGGTTGCCAAGGTTGCTTGGTGATTGTCTTGGGTAGGACAAATTGAAGAACTAGAGATGGAGGACATCTCAGTGGTCTAAGAACTTCTAGATGTGTTGTCATAAGAACTGTCAGACCATCGTCAGAAAAAGAAATACAAAGTGCAATCGAGCTAGCACCAAGATAGAGCTACTCTCGAAGGCTTCTTACTAGCTGTTGTTGTCTGAATTGGTAGAATTGAAGATGCAAATGTGAAGATTGGTGAATGAGGAATTCGTGCATATCAGTGCATCACTTTGGGGAAACATCAGTTTTGTTTGTGAGAAAAAGAAAGATGGTTTGTTGCGAGTGTGCATCAACTGTCATCAACTCAATTAGGTGAAGATCAAGGACAAGTGTTCTTTGCCAAAGATCAATGAATGGTGTGACTAGTTATAAAGAGTATTGATGTTTTAAAGGTTGACTTGAGATTATGAAGTCGTCAGTTACGAACCAGGAATGAGGTTGTACAAAAGACAGCTGTCCGTACTTGATATGGCCTTTACGAGAGTATTGTAAGATCGTTTGGCTTGGTGAACACTCTAGTTGCTGTCATGAATTTGACAAACAGAATGTTCAAGGAATATCTGGATCAGTTTGTGATCGTGTTCATTGATGATATATTGGTCTATTTGAGAAGTGATAAAGAGCATGAGAATCATTGAGATTAGTGCTTCATACCTTAAGAACTCATCAGTTATATGCTAAGTTTAGCAAATGTGAGTGTTGGTTGACTCGTGTTGCGTTCTTAGGTCATGTGATTTCTGGAGAAGGAATCTCTGTCGACCCGAGCAAGATAGAAGCCGTGATCAAGTGGCCGAGACCGACAATAATGACAGAGATCAGAAATTTTCTGGGGCTAGTAGATTATTACGGATGGTTTGTGGAAAGGTTCTCATCGATAGCGCCACCTCTGACAAAGCTGTTGAAGAAAGAAGAGAAATTTGTATGGTCAAACAAGTGCGAGCGTAGTTTCCAAGAGCTGAAAAAAAAGGTGACTACCGCACCTGTACTAACGATTCCATCTGGTCCTGGAGGATTCGAGATCTATAGTGATGCGTCATTCAGGGGATTGGGTTGCGTGCTGATGCAATATGGCAGAGTTGTTGCGTACGCTTCCCGGCAGTTGAGACCTCATGAATTGAATTACCCGACGCATGACTTAGAACTTGCAACCATCATATTTGTGTTGAAGATTTGGAGGCACTACTTGTGCGAAGAGAAGTTTAAGATCTTCACGGACCATCAGAGTCTCAAGTATTTGTTCTCTCAGAAGGAGTTGAACATAAGACAGCGTCGATGGATGGAATTGCTAAAGGATTACGACTGTGATATTCTATATCACCCGGGAAAGGCGAACAAGGTCGCCAATGCATTGAGTCGGAAGTCTTCAATAGCGCAAATCTTGGTTAAGGAGTGGAACTTAATCGAGAGAGCTCGAGATTCGGAATTTAAATTTGAGATAGGCCATCTCTCGAGTCTTATGGCCACCTTCAGAATTGAACCGGATGTTCAAGTCAGAATCAAGCAACTCCAACCAACAGGTTCAGATGTACAGAGAATTCTTCAAGAGGATATCGATAAAAGAAAGGCTGATTTTCAGATTGCTGATGACGGAACTCTAAGGTTTCAAGGACGTTTGGTTGTACTTGACAATGTCGAGCTTAGAGAAGAAATTTTATCCGAAGCACATCGTAGCAGCTACAACGTTCATCCTGGAAGCACTAAGATGTATCAGAATTTGCATCAACACTACTGGTGGTTAGGTATGAAGGCGAACATCGCCAAACATGTGGCCAAGTATTTGACTTGTCAACAAGTAAAAGCCCAGCATTGCAAGCCAGGAGGATTTCTGCAACCTCTCGTGATCCCAGAATGGAAATGGGAGCATATCACGATGGATTTCGTGACTGGACTACCAAGGAGTCAGAGGGGAAATGATTCGATTTGGGTAGTAGTTGACAGGCTGACAAAGTCGGCTCACTTCAGTGCAGTTCGAAAGGACCTCAATCTTGATAGGCACATAGACCTGTATGTGCGTCAGGTGGTTCGAATGCATGGAGTGCCGGTTACAATAACATCCGATAGAGACCCGAGGTTTACTGTTACTTTTTGGAAGAGCTTGCAGAGTGCTTTAGGTATAAAGCTTCTATATAGTACGGCATATCATCCTCAGACGGATGGCTAGTCTGAAAGGACAATTTAGACTATTGAAGACATGCTGGGAGCGTGTATAATAGACTTCAAAGGAAGCTGGGAAGATCAAATTCATCTGGTGGAATTCGCCTACAACAACAGTTATCGACAGAGCATCAAGATGGCTCCATTTGGAGCGTTGTATGGCAGAGCATGCAGAACTCCCGTATGTTGGGATGAAGTCGGGGAAAAGAAAATAACAGGCCCAGAGTTGGTTCAACAATCAGTAGATGCCGTGACAGTAATCAGAGATAGATTAAAGACAGCGCAGAGTAGGTAGAAAAGTTATGCAGATAAGCATCGAAGGTCTTTGGAATTCCAAGTTGGTGTTCACGTTTTTCTGAAAGTATCACCAATGAGGGGAACTTCGCGCTTTGGTAAGAAAGGCAAGCTGAGTCCGAGGTACGTAGGTCCGTTTGAGATTCTTGAAGGAATCAGAAACCTAGCGTATCGTCTTGCGTTGCCGCCAAGATTGGTGCAAGTGCATGACGTCTTTCATGTGTCGATGTTAAGGAAGTACGAGCCTCACCCGACCAACGTGCTCAATTTCGAGGAATTGGACGTGGATGACCGTGTGTCATACGTGGAAAGCCCGGTTCAGATTGTCGATCGTAAAGAGCAAGTTTTGCGTAGAAAGACAATTTCGTTGGTAAAAGTGGTCTGACAACACCACAGTACTGAAGGAGCCACCTGGGAGACTGAAGAGTCGATGAGACAATTGTACCCCCGCCTTTTTGATCAAAGTGTAATGGTTTAAATTTTGAGGACGAAATTTTTATAAGAGGGGAAGAGTTGTGATATCCTGAAATTCGACCCCGTTTCGATAAAGTGAATTGGGCATTTCGTCGACATGCCTATGGCCCTTTTTCTCTGAGCTGATCACTCACGAGTTAACTAACATATTGGGTGAAGCCATTAAGGGATGTATCTACAGTAAAATCCCTAAAAGCTACCTAATTAGTTGGATTTGGCTAAAATCACGCCTGATCAATTTTTAACCATGAAATTTAATTTGGTTTCGGGAATCGAATATTCGAGCGTGTCACAATTCATTTTTAGGATCAATTCTTAAGGTTGGTTTAGTTTTAATTAATTATGTTTAGGTTGTTAGATTAGAATAAATTAGCAATTATTAGTCAATTGTGATACGATTTAGATAAATTGATTGGCAATTAGCAAGTAGACGTGGTCTACTAATTATTGGAAGTGCCTCGGGATTTTTCCCAACCCTTAGTGGGCTCCAATTAGGTTTTTTGGGCCTAAGTGGAATTTTTAATATTTAAATATTAATTTTCGGAATTAAATTAAATAATTATTTATTTTCTGAAAATTCATCAGAGATGGTCTAGAACCGGAAAATTATGCCGATGACCGTGGTGAAGTCTGTTTATTTAATTGGGCTTTAGTTTGTGCTAAATTGAATTTTTAATAATTATTAATTAATTTTCGAAATTAATTAATTATTTATTTATTTTTCGGAAATTAAGATTTTGATGGCCGACGATCGAAATCTCGTGCTGATCGTCGTGGCGCAGTCCGTTTATTTATTTGAGCTCCACGTTGTATGGAATTGAATAAATTGTGATATTATAGGAATTTACCCTAATTTGATTGGAATTGATTGAGATCGAATTATTGATTGGTGAATGGCCACATACGTTTATTCAGCATTTATAGTGCTTTGTTGAGTTATAAAGTGAGTTGAATGGTGAGAGTGAATCATAAGTACTTTGGGCTTGGGCTGATCAAGTAAGGTGTATGGGCCTACGTGGTTCGGTGAGTTGGGATATCACTGGCGAAAACGGCGCCTTAAAGAACACACGTATCGGTCTAGTACATACATTATTGTGGATCTACGTGGTTTGGTGATTGGGATATCACTGGCGAAAACGGCGCCTTAAAGAACGCACGTATCAGTCTAGTACTCATATTGTTATAAGCATGTATGGTTCGGTGATTAAGGACATCACTGGTGAAAACGGCGCCTTAAAGAACGCATGCGCTTGTCTATTCAATACATTGTTGTAGGCATGTGTGGTTCGGTGATTAAGGATGTCACTGGCGAAAACGGCGTCTTAAAGAACGCACGCAATTGTCTATTGAACAGATCATTATAGACATGTGTGGTTCGGTGATTTGGGATATCACTGGCGAAAACGGCGCCTTAAAGAACGCACGCAATTGTCTAGTGAATACGTCACTACGGTGAACTTGATGCCCGAGAGTATTGACCTAGAATGGTCCGTCTGACATGTAATCGACCAGATCGATTGATCATTATTTTGATTTGATGTTGTGATTTGATTGGCTGAATGGAAACGATCGTGGGTTGTCTCGTTGGCATGTAATCGACTAGGTCGATTTGATCGATGCTTCGATCTGTGATTTGATTGATTGTGCATTGAAATATTTGAAGTATTTGTATATAACCTTGAATTGCAGGTTGAGATTGATGCCAAGGTACGTCTTCTGCCCTATGCATGTATAGGCAGCCTATAGTATAATAGTTTACTAATCGGGTTTAGTGGGGTATAACTCGCTGAGACGTAGTCTCATCCCAGTTTAGGGAAAACATTTCAGGACCCCGTTGAGGAGCTGAGGAGGAAGAGTTTGAGAATGAGAACTCTGGGGTGAAACCTGAGGAGAAGAATTTTGGAAGAAGAAGATAACCCAGAGAGAGAGAGATCTTGAGTATGGCCCGGATGGACTGAGAGTTTATCTTCTTTTGAGATCTCCTTTTTGATGTGAATAGAGTTTAGATTAAAAGTTGTGAAGTGCTCTGGTTTGTGTTTTGTATAAAAGTTTGGTTATAAATTTTAATATGAAAAATATGGCCCTGCTTTTCTATCCCATGGTTTTGTTGTCTAGAGATTTTAACTGCTTCCGCTTGTGTTTAATAAATAAAAGGGTCGACGATACATAGTCCTGGGATATCGCATTATAAAATCGACAAAGTGAGAAGGATGTGTGTGTGCCCGAGGATCGGGGCGTGACACCGCCCATCCTCGTAGACCCCGATGTTGTCGTTGCCGCCCACTACGTTACTGCCGCCACCCGCCGCGTCGTCATCGCCATCAAGCCCGTCACCATAGTCATTAGCACTACCAAGAAACCCTAAGGTTTTGGCCAAGAACCAGATTAAGCATGGATCTCAATTGAGTAGGGTTTTCGTCCACATGGACCTATCACGATGGGCCATCTGATTTTGGGCTTTAGTTGGGTCTAGCTAGTTTAGGTTGCGGGCCTACATGGGTCTATTTTCTGCGTGGGGGGAAGTGGAGATTGGGCCCATCGGTTGGGCCCAATCTAGTTGCACCATGGCCCAACCAAGGCTAGTCGGGCCTGGGCCTTACGGCCCCCAAGCGGATTGGACCCAGACGGGTTTGACCCGATTCGCCCCAACCAAGTCGGACTCGGGTCAGACCGGACTTGACCTGGCCCGGAAATATATATATTTAAAAATTTTCCAAAATAATTTTAAAAAATTGAAAATTAAAAAATGGAGGGTTTCACTAGGAATTGCCATGTCTTGCCTTTTAGTGTAATTAGGCCTTTATTTGCTCGTTTTTGATTATATCGTATGTTTAATTTGCATATATAATTATGTTTAATTGCACGTGTTTAATTTTATTGTAATTAGGATCTTGATAGCTATGATTGTTATTTTAATGACTAAAAACTCGTATAATTACCTTACATGTTATTAGATAGATGTAAAATTAATCCAAACTGTCTAACAAAAATCATTTCTTTTAAAATGAACAAGATTAGTACCGAAATAATGTTAATTGGTTAATTAGGGTAATCAAGTCCCAGAAACTAAATTTTCTGGTTGCGTAGGAAGTGAGGTATACTCGCATACCTCACTTGGTTTCTAGCCAACCTCAATAGGCTAGTGGCGACTCCTCTTTGTGAAATTCCTAAAAAAAAAAAATCCCAATATCACGCGAGGTATGGGCTTAGGAGAGCTCGTGCCTAATCATGAGCTTTAGGGTCATTTTTTTAGACAATACCCCTAAATCTATTCCCTCCCCCCAAGAGGTAGGTCGCGACAGGCTGTTTAGTTTGGCTTTTGGAATATGACACTCGGCTTTTTACTGGTACCTCTAAATGTTAGATGGGTGACTTCTTTCACACAAAACGCCCAAAATCTTAAAAAGAAAAAAGAAAAAGATAGACAATTCCAAAGCTCGTGGCATAAATTTCAAAAGATAGACAATTCAAAAGATAGTCCATTCTTTCATTTCTTGGTCTGTTGTGATGTTGCAAAACTTTGGTCAATATGCTATGAGCTTTTGCATTCAAAATGCAACACCAGTAAACATATCCAAACAGAAGGGTCATAAATTATACTTCGACTCAACTCCCTTTACACGTACACGTTGTTAGGACAAGCTAATTTGTCTAGACTTGTCAAAGATATGCTCTAGCAACTGATGACATTTCATACATGCATTCCCTCTTATCCTTTTGGAACATAGCAAAATACTTTAACATATATAAGAGGATATTGAGCCATGACAACCATGTGTTGCTTATCATGCAGCGACGAACCACCATCCCACACCAATTTGTTGGCGAATGCAGCTTCTGTGGTTCCTGAATTAGTTTCACTGTGAACATTATATTGACTGGTGACTTAAGAGTTCATAACGCATCCACTTCAAAGATGAGAACTAAGAAATTATAGCGGCAGTTCTTTGTAAACAATTTTTCTATCTCAACCATCAGTAATTCAAACAAAAATTATATCTTTCTCCCAAGTCCCAACATTCTACGTGTTTTCAGAACACTACATTCGATAAACACAGCCCTGAAAATATAAGGGAGGAATTGTACTTTATGCGACAATGTATAAGGGAGAAGCATATGAGGATGAATTCCTTTTATTTGGCTGGAGAAGCTAGTGAGCCATCATACGTTGCTCCTCAAAAGTGGGGTCGGTTTAGGCAAGCCAACAAAAGATGACAGAGCACCGGTTGGTGACAGTCATGCAACTTCTTTAAATCAGTTTGTGGAGTCACGGCTGTAGTACTGGTCCAGCGTCTTTGCTAGTATACAGTGAAGCAGCTTGCGAGAGAATATATAAAGCAAAGTCCATGCCAAGTCAGCAGACTGATTAATATTGCATGTGTTGTAGGCTCCCTACACAAATTTCCTCTTGAACTTTTCAAGGAACTCCAGATAAAACTGAAATATCACGAAAAGAGAATCACGTATAATTACTTAGAATATCAAGTGGAAGACAAACAATAGGAAGAGGAGGAGAAAATTGAATTAGGAGAATCCCAATGGTTTGCATGAGAGAGAGAGAGAGAGAGAGAGAGAGAGGCCAAATCCTCAGAAGATAGAGCTTCTTCTCCAATCACGGCTTTCATAGCTTGAACATCTTTCCCAATTGCATAATTTGTGTATAGCTGCAGAAAAACTAGTAAAAGTTTAATACCAATTACCAGCATTTCAATAAAGACTAAACTTAGGACCAAATAAATAAATAAATAAAGACTAAACTATCTATTTCACAAGAAAATACCCGGGATGACCTCTGTGTCATTTCCTCGCCTATTGCACTCTGCAAGGTAAAGGGTACAGATCAAACACCTGAAGTAAATCCAAAGGGAATTGGGAAGTTTTAAATGTAGTAAAAAATATCTTACTTTCATCAGTCGCAAGAGTGATGGAAGCACATTGATGGGAGGATATGTCTGTTTCAGAAAAGATATAATGTATAAACAATGAATTTATAAGTAGATAAGCCTTCATTATAAAGCTAAGCACCCTTTGGTATAGTCAGAAGGATTATATTTCCAGCCATACAACCAGAGTATTTAGCGAAGTAAGAAATGAAGTGATCCATCACATAAGCAGTAAATGTCATGGAACATAATACGGTCCAACTATGTTTGCCACTAAACTGGCTCATTATTTTCTCTTATAATAGAAGCATATAAACCACCTCATAATATGGTTGCTTCCATGCACCAAAGTACGTATCTCTTTAGGTGTACAAACGCTGTATACCACTAGATGGGACAACAACGATGCATTCGAGTCAGCAATTCAGAACAAAACACGGTACGAGAAGTCAAGTGATACGAGCATTTTCTTTTGCCAATGCAGACAATGGCACTGAGGTGAGTTCTCCACGTCCTATCGTTTGAGCCCAACTAAGCTGCCGATTGTGAAGTTGTCTATCGATATATATCTGGCCTAATATAACCAGTAAGATCTGGAGTCAGGTGCGTAATATCTAATGAATAAACAGTGAATTATAGACATCTCATCAGCATAACAAGAATAAACTATATTAGGTGTGGAGAATTGACTGGATTGCTGACCTTGTGTAAGCATTAAGCCCAACATCATTAGGCATAGTCAAAATAGGAATTTGAGTGATGGAGCCTTTTCGCCCTTCAATAAGCTCAGCACGCTTGTAAATCGTTGCCGTATCAGCGTACATGCACCCAGGATACCCACGCCTTCTAGGAACTTCCTCCAATGTAGTTGATACCTACAGGCAGATGACAGCTCAAAATTACCAGTCAGTAATTGTAAAGGGCTAATAATTGTTTGACCCTAAACTGATTGCAAGTTTAGCTGCAGTTTTCCAATGCTTCAGGAGAAACCAGAGAAGCAACGGCTTGCCTCATTAATGAACAATTAACAGCAAGACTAACTCTCATTATATGGTCATTATGGCAACTTTTTTCAGGTTATCCTTACCTCACCAGGGGCATCTGCATACGAAGACTAAAACATGCTTCCCATATTCATAAGCCAGATACTCAGTAGTTGTAAGGGCAATTTCGTGGAGTGATGATGCGTTCAGTAGTTGGATCATTGGCCCGAACAAAAGAGCAAACATGTATGAAGCATGAGCAGATGACTAGAATGCCAAGAGAAAAGCCTCATTTGCTAGTAAGGCATAGCATACCATCTGAAACCTTGGGAAAACGAGGCGACAAACCTGCTTCGCCAATTCAGCACAATGAATTGAAACCTCGGCTAAGTACTCCTATTCAAAATGTCACAGATGGAGATCATCAAACACAACAGTCAAGAAACTTATTTCGTGAGGCAGAAGATCACAACTTTCAAACAACAGCTACCTCTCAACAACAAACAAAGATCCTTCGACATCATTGCAACTCTGCAATCACCCCACACAACTTTCTCATTCTCAATGTAACAAAGCAGCCAGAAAACAGAAAGAGAAACAACCGAGTGTCGTGAAAAACCTTCCCCGAGTTCATCACAATCCGAAGCAAACCAAGCGGTTGCGGAAGCAGTGGCGGAGAAAAAGCAAAGGGCAGAGCGCCCGGGAGAGATTCTCGGGAAGGAACCGGCGTTGGTGGATGCCGAGGAAGTGTTAAAGAAGTTGACTTGAAGACGGATCTTGAAGACGGATGTTAAAGAAGCTGACTCGAAGACTATATCTGTGGCAATGCATCGCATCTGTGGCAATGCATAAAGAATCGAAGAAACATTTGAAGAGAACTCAAGACTGACTTGAAGAGAGAGTTTGCTCATCACACGTGTTTGCAGAGCTGGAAGACTTAAAACAAAAGTAAATACACGTGTTATAATTCATTGGAGCGGTTAGTCTGTTAGATGTAAAACCAAAGTTGTTAAAACCGGTGTTGAGTCGGTTGATTCGTTTTTCATCATCTTCCTTGAGTATAAAACTACAGAGGAGAGAATAGATAGAGGGTGTGAAGAAAAGCGAGAAGAAAAATTGCAAAACAAATAGAGAAAGCTCTCAGTTGAATGTATGAGTTTTGTTCCCGTTGATTCAAGAAGAAAAGAAATCCTTCCTCTTCATCTTGTGTTCTCTGTTCTTCATTCTTCGTTCTCTGTTCTCTGTTCTTTGTTTTCTCTGTTCTTCGTTTCCTCACATGGTATCAGAGCTATCCTGAGAGCTCCGGATTTCTCTGCTATATTGTTCGAAATCTTGTAAAGTTCGTGTGATTGAGAAGATAGTAAAAAGATCAAGAACAGAATCTGGTTTCTGTTTGAAAGTAGTCGAGAAATCGTATTTTCAAGAGTTTCTGGAAATACAGAATGGCAGCAAGGATACAGAAGTATCCATTTCCGATTCATGTCAATATAGCAAATTTTGTTACAATAAAACTAGCTGAAGATAATTTTCTGCTTTGGCAAGCGCAATTTCATAGGTTCCTGTGAAGTCAGGATCTTTTTGGATTCATCAATGGCGAAACGCCACCACCAGCTCAAATGATGCAGATTGAGATTGAAGGAAGTGAAACAGAAGCGGTGAATCCTGATCATATAGATTGGATGAAGACCGATCAGCTAATTTCATCTTGGATAAGCGGAGCAGTATCCGAGAACATCTTAAGCTTGATCATTGGGCTAGAGACATCATATGAGGTATGGCAGACTCTTCTTAATTGGTTTACACAGAAGTCAGTAGCAAAAGAATTCGAACTTAGGGGAAAATTGCAAGCATGTCAGAAAAGAGATAGATCGCTGAATGTGTATCTTCGAGAGTTCAAGTCTATTTGTGATCAACTTAATGCCATTGGGAAACCTGTTGATGAGATAACCAAGATGTTTGGTGTTCTCGAGGGATTAGGTTCAGAATATGAAAGCTTTAGAACAACAATGTATTGCTTAAAACCTCAACCAGATTATGATGAGGTTATATCTCAGCTCGAGAGGTTTGAAACCAGGCTACAGACATATTCTGTGAATCAATATAATCCTAATCTAGCCTACTATGGCCAAAGAAAGTCGGCTGGAATTGTGCAAAACTCTAACTTCAGAAATCAAAGAGGAAATAATTGAGGTGGATATGGTTATGGCAAGAGATGTGCAGTGAATATTAGAGGTCATGGTAATGACTATGTTGAAACAGGAAGAAATCAACATTACAGGATGAATAACCCGAATCTAAATCAAGAAGATCAGGTTAACAAGTTGTCACACAACTGGTCTAACTATGGACAAGGGTTCAGACCATATGTAAATCCTTCCCAAAAGTATCAAGCCACTAAGTCTTATCCACCACAAAGTGTAGCATCTAGTCAGAATATGCAGAATGTGAAAATAACAAGTAATAGTCCATTAGAATGCCAAATTTGTAAAAGGCCAGGTCATACAGCACTTCGATGCTGGTATCGCTTTGATAATTCATATCAAGCGGATGAAATACCAACTGCACTAGCAGTAATGCATATTGAAGACTCACATGGCACTGAATGGTATCCAGATATAGGAGCCTTAGCTCATATCACTGCAGACCCTGGTATGCTTCAATACAGTTCTTTATACAATGGTACTGATACTGTTATGATAGGAGACGGTTCTTGTTTATCAATCTCCTGTGTTGGTGATGGCTTATTGCATACAACAATTAGCTCATTACCACTAAATGATGTTTTGCTAGTACCAGAAATAAAGAAAAACCTACTATCTGTTTCAAAGTTAACAGATGATTATCCCTGTGCGTTTATTTTTGACAAACATGGGGTATATCTGAAGGACAACTGCAACAATACAACAGTGAGGCTAGGAAGTAAAGTCAAGGGACTATATCAAGTTGATCCTAAAGTCAAAGAAGTTTTCTTCACTCAAATTCAAAAAGAAGTAGGAGAAGACTTATGGCATCAGAGGCTGGCACATACCAGTTTAAAAACAGTGAAGTATCTGCAGAGTCAGCACCTAATCCAATGTAATTCAAGAACTCAAGGCCTATGTAGTAGTTGCCAGATTGCTAAGAGTTCAGCCTTACCCTTTCCTATGTCAGACTATACATCTAATACTCCTCTAGAAAAGATACATTGTGATGTTTGGGGACCCTCACCAGTTCAATCCTTTCAAAAATTTCGATACTATGTAATTTTTGTGGATGATTTCTCTCGATACAGTTGGCTGTATCCAATGAAACAGAAGTCTGAATTCTATGACATCTTTATCATGTTTCAAAAGGTGTCGAGAATCGTTTGATCATAAGATAAAAATCTTTCAGTGTGATGGAGGAGGTGAGTTCACCAGCAACAAAGTTCAAAATTATCTACAACAATGTGGAATTAAACAAAGCACATTTCCTATCCTTATACACCGAACGTAATGGTCTATCTGAAAGAAAACATCGACATGTGGTGGAGTTAGGACTAGCTATGCTATATCATGCCAAAGTACCCTTAAAATACTGGGTAGATGCTTTCATCACAGCAAATTACATCATTAATCTGCTTCCTACTTCAAAGCTCCATATGGATTCACCCTACATAAAGTTGTATCAACAGAAACCAAGCTATACACATTTAAGGGTCTTTGGATGTGCTTGTTATCCCTGTCTCAGACCATATGCACAGCATAAGCTTGATCCAAGGTCTCTTATATGTATTTTTTTGAGATATAGTGAAAAACATAAAGGATATCGATGTCTTCTACCCACTAATGGACATATCTATGTAAGTCGTCATGTGGTGTTTGATGAATCAGTTTTTCCCTTCACTAGTCGACTACCAACTGAGTATCATCAAGGTACAAACTTGTACAAACAGTGGATAAATGGAGTAACTTTTCTAGACTCTATAACTACGGAACCAGTTCAGTCTATGTCCAATAAATAGATGGGGCATTTGCAAGATACTGGATTAATACAGAATTCTCACATTCATGCATCACAAATGCATGCTGAGGAACCAATAGGTTCTATACCAACTTTGCCAGAGGTTGATACTGATCAAGTACAAGGTAGTTCTCCAGACAATACACACTCTACTGAATTACTACAAGTGCATACTGAGGAACAAATGTGTTCTATGCCAACACTGACAGAGGTTAATACGGATCAACCACAAAGCAGTTCTTCAGACAATACACAAGGTATTTTGTCTGTTCATCCTATGCAAACTAGATTAAAATCTGGAATAGTCAAACCTAATCCTAAATATGCATGCTTGGCCGAGTATAAAGTTCCTCTTGAACCAAAAACAGTCAAATCTGCACTGGCAGACAGAGGATGGTATCAAGTAATGCAGGAAGAAATGGATGCCTTATACACAAACCAGACATGGGAATTAGTGCCTCAAACTGATCACATGAATGTTATAGGGTGCAAGTGGGTGTTTAAGACTAAACTTACTGCATATGGTAAGCTTGATAGACTTAAAGCAAGATTAGTAGCTAAGGGGTTTCATCAAGAAGAAGGTATTGATTTTACAGAGACCTTCAGCCCTGTCATTAAACATGCTACTATTCGAATTATTCTTTCTGTGGCAATGACAAAGCATTGGCCAATCCATCAGCTTGATGTTAAGAATGCCTTCCTACATGGCACTTTAAATGAAACCGTGTATATGCAGCAGCCACCAGGTTTTATACACCTCAGAAGCCTCATCATGTATGTCTGCTTAAGAAATCCTTGTATGGACTTCGTCAAGCACCTCGAGCCTGGTTTGATAAATTCAGTATCTTCCTTCTTGAACATGGGTTTTCTTGCAGCACCACGGATCCTTCATTATTTGTCTTTCACCATGGCTCAGACACAATATTGTTATTGCTCTATGTAGATGATATTGTGCTCACTGGAAGTTCACCTCACTTACTTTCCAACTTAATTCATCTACTTAGCCTTCAATTTCATATGAAGGATCTTGGGCTTCTGCATTATTTTTTAGGAATTGAGGTTAAACAAACCACACAAGATTTATTTCTTTCTCAGACCAAATATGCTCTTGATTTACTCACTCGAGCTAATATGAAAGATTGCAGACCTGTTTCTACTCCTCTCTCATTACGGCCTGCAGCCATGATAACCGATGATACCCTATTACAACATCCCCTTGAGTATCGAAGTCTTGTGGGTGGATTTCAGTATCTCACTATAACTCGTCTAGATATTGCTTATGCCACTAATCTTCTCTGTCAAAAGATGCAGCAGCCTACATTAGGTGATTTTCACAAGCTCAAAAGAGTTCTTCGATACGTGAAAGGCACTGTTACTCTTGGACTAACCATTCACTCCAATAGTCTCATGCATTTGTATGGTTTTGCTGATGCGGATTAGGCAGGATGTAGTACTACCGGGCGATCTACTACTGGTTTTTGTACATATCTTGGCTCCAACCTCATTTCTTGGTTAGCAAAACGGCAATCTACAATCTCTCGTTCATCAACAGAAGCTGAATATCGAGCCTTAGCCTCAGCAACAGCTGAACTTACATGGGTTAGTTTTGTCCTTCGAGACATCGGCATTGGCTTATCTGCTCCAACATCTCTCTTTTGTGACAACAAGTCAGCTATTGCTCTCTCACTTAACCCTGTTCTACATGCTTGCACAAAGCATATTGAAGTAGATTTTCATTTTGTCCGTGAAAAGGTTGCTTCTGGATCCTTGATTGTCTCTTATATTCCCAGTGCTCGTCAACTTGCAGACATTTTTACAAAATCTTTACCTCGCCACCTACATTTTAGTCTTTGAACCAAATTGGGCTTGGGGTATTCACTCCCTCCCAATTTGCGGGGGGATGTTAAAGAAGTTGACTTGAAGACGGGTCTTGAAGACGGATGTTAAAGAAGCTGACTCGAAGACTATATCTGTGGCAATGCATCGCATCTGTGGCAATGCATAAAGAATCGAAGAAACATTTGAAGAGAACTCAAGACTGACTTGAAGAGAGAGTTTGCTCATCACACGTGTTTGCAGAGCTGGAAGACTTAAAACAAAAGTAAATACACGTGTTATAATTCATTAGAGCGGTTAGTCTGTTAGATGTAAAACCAAAGTTGTTAAAACCGGTGTTGAGTCGGTTGATTCGTTTTTCATCATCTTCCTTGAGTATAAAACTACAGAGGAGAGAATAGATAGAGGGTGTGAAGAAAAGCGAGAAGAAAAATTGCAGAACAAATAGAGAAAGCTCTCAGTTGAATGTATGAGTTTTGTTCCCGTTGATTCAAGAAGAAAAGAAATCCTTCCTCTTCATCTTGTATTCTCTGTTCTTCATTCTTCGTTCTCTGTTCTCTGTTCTTTGTTTTCTCTGTTCTTCATTTCCTCACAGGAAGCGTGTCAGAAGTAGATGAGGAAAAGGTGGCGGCGGTGTGGTGGTTCATCGGACGGCGGGCTGCCGTCGGAGAGAACAAAGAGCAGAGGACCGGGCGAGAGTGGAATTAAAAAATGGAGAGAGGGAAAGCCTCCTTCCATTCAAATTAATTATGGGAGGAAGGATTCGGTGGAGCCCCACCTATTATTTTCTTGCAGAGAAAGCGCTTCGTGCTTGCTTTTTCAAATTTGACTGAGAGACTGCCGGGGTCTCTGGTGGGTCAGTAGGAGACAGAAACAGTTTCCCTATTTTCTAAAATTATCTCTGTTCTAGCATGGCACCCGATGATACGTTTCGCTTGGTGAATGGATTCACCCGGTGAGTGGATTCTATGGTGAAATAAGAGCTGTACACAAAATTTTCTCGC
This sequence comes from Eucalyptus victrix, assembly GCA_016097545.1. Classification (NCBI taxonomy): domain Eukaryota; kingdom Viridiplantae; phylum Streptophyta; class Magnoliopsida; order Myrtales; family Myrtaceae; genus Eucalyptus; species Eucalyptus victrix. The sequence goes on from CM027837.1 coordinate 35,789,984, forward strand.
GAAGAAAACCACTTTTTTGTCTTAGATGTAAGGACTAGGTCCCGGTGAGAAAATATTGGATGGTTCGGGAGCGCCATGTTAGCGTGTTCCCGATCACTCATGAGGTGCCATGTGGAGGGATGGGCTCATTTGGTGTCTTCTGCCTTCTTCCCATTCTCTCTCCTCTTCCTAGCCGGTGATACTCTCTCTCCTCCTCGCTAGGAGGCCTGCACGCTCCCTCTCCTGTGCAGCGCATTTAGTGCGGCTTCGTTCTTTCTCAAACGAAGGAAAGAGAAGCCCTCGGGTTGTGAAGGTAAGTAAGCAAATATTGTCCTTTCCATTTCCTTCTCTACGCATTTCCTCTTTATATGAAAATATTTCTTCCTTTACGCTAGTGTGCTACTCATATTGCCCAAGTATGCGCTAACATTGCTTAAAGAATATCATCAAATATATGGCCCACGTGCACCATTACCTCTTATTTCCAAATCTTTTCCGCTCTTTTATTTTCTTTGTCCACACACGGTGAATATTTCCCATCAATTTTATTTCCAAATATTAGCTTACAAGTTGGTTGAATAGACACTCTAATTGCAAAAAAAATTAAGATAGTGGAACTACAATCTCAAACGAATTGATGGAAATTTCCCGAATTCCAAATTTTGCAAGGATAAGGGTCGTTCGTTTCGCGGAAAATTGACCATTTCCAGAAAATATTTTCCCATAAGTCATTTTTCAGGAAAAAAATAATATTTTTTTGGTGTTCGGCTAAAACTTAAAAATGTTTCAGAAAATGTTTTCCGATCATCAGATTGGCGAGCTCGAGCGTTAAGCTCAAGGCTTGCTAGATCGACGAGCGTGAGTTTGAGGTCGACGAGCTTGAGGTTCACATAGTCCGACGACTAGCCAAGAAAAAAATGGGAAAAAAAGAAAAGAAAAAAGAAAAATGAAATTAAAAATAATTCAAATAAAAAAGAAAAAGAAAATTAAAAAATAATTCAAATAAAAAAAAGAAAAGAAGAAGAAAAAAAGGGGAGGAGGATGTGAGAATTCATAGATGTGTGAAGTAAGAGAGATCTAGTGAAGAAAATGTTTTCCATTTTTCAAAAGTGAAAAACACTTTCCTCTATTTTAGAAGACTTTTTTCCTTTGATGGAAAACATTTTCCCCAAAGATTTCAATTTTCCGTGCCTTGAGCTCACCGGATCGATGAGTGTGAGCTTGAGGTCGACGAGCTTGAGGTTCACATGGTTTGACGGCTAGCCAAGAAAAAAATGGGAAAAAAAGAAAAGAAAAAAAGAAAAAGGAAATTAAAAATAATTCAAATTAAAAAAGAAAAAGAAAATTAAAAAAAATTCAAATAAAAAAAGAAAAGAAGAAGAAAAAAAGGGGAGGAGGATGTGAGAATTCATAGATGTGCGAAGTAAGAGAGATGAAGTGAAGAAAATGTTTTCCATTTTTCAAAAGTGAAAAACATTTTCCTCTATTTTAGAAGACTTTTTTCCTTTGATGGAAAACATTTGCCCCAAAGAATTCAATTTTCCGTGAAACGAACGTCGGAAAATTCAGAAAACGTTTTCCCAGAAATAATTTTTCACGAAACGAACGGAGCCCAAGTGTGTAATATCCCCTTCGTTTGATTACCTTTGTAAAAAACATAAGAATATTTTCTCTTCCTTCTTCTTTTTTATGGCTCAATTGCTCTCTAAATTTCTGAAATTTTCCAATTTTAATAACCCTGCGTGGCCCATGCAATTTTTTGCCAATCGAGATATTCATTGGGCTTGAATTTCATGATTCTGCGACTTTAGTCCAAATCAATTAAGTTTAGAACTTCAAACCACTGCCAATCCAATGCAATAATCAACAATTAATCAATGCTCATAATATTATATGTTATGCAATTTTAATTCTAATATTTTTGTTTAGAGGTTAAAAATTAATCCCTTATTTTTATGCAATAAAAAGATGACCAGGCCGCCGAAATTCAAGTTTCAACAATGGATTGAGTATGCGTCAGGCCAAATATAGGTAGTTAGATTTATATTATGTATAAATGGATCAAAATTAATTAAATTGATCAATTTGGATCGGGTCATTTTTCACCCAACCCATCCATTTGAAGACCCCACTTTTCTCTTGTGCTTCCAAATGGGTTTCACTCTTACTGCCACTTAGAATCAGCAGTCAAAAGCCAAGTGTGCTCATTTGCCCATGGCTTTTTTTTTTTAGGAACAATTTTGAAATGTCATACTTGATTGCTACGAACTTCATCTTCAATTCAAAACAACAGCGGTCGTAAAGTATACCTGAAAACATTTAAGTTTTTACTGCCCGGTCAAATGCAGAGCCTACGCTTGTTTATATGACCTTGCGTTTGCAGATTATTACACTTAGCGAGTCTCCCTCGTATGAGTGCAGAACCTGCAGGGTTTTAGTTATCATTTTCTGCAACACCAACGTAAGCTTATCAAATACTTTGGATTTAGTTTTCATTGAGAGATGTTTTATAACATTATGAACGTGGGCTGAGTACTACCAAAGGTAAAAAAAGAAAAGCTGCACCCTTTAAAATCACCTGCCCAGCGACTAGTATGTCCGACCGTAGACAAGTTAACAACCAAACCACAGTTCTAGTCAATACTGGTTTCAAAAAATTAAACTACTTTCCAAGCAATGAGTGGCAAGGGAGTACAAAGAAAACGAGCCTTTTAAATATATAGGATCTATATCAAGTCTCTTAGCTGAATGCGATTACAATGATCTTACTGAGCACCTCCTTACCAAGAAGGTAAAAGAGAGAGAACACACACACACTCACTACAATTGGGTGCAGAGCATGATCGATCCTAGGATCACAACTCATCTTGCGACTTTCCTTCGGTTTCTTTGGTCGGCTTGGTCTTGGAAAGGGGTGTATACTTATCAGTATGGTGCATCAAGAGCAGCCATACATGAGTTATAAGCTCTCCACCTTGCCGCAACAGGTTCTCGTGATGGTAAACTTGACATCTATACGCAGCGTAGCACAACATCTCCACCCAAATGCTGCTTATGATCTGCCACTTGTAGTTCTTGTCCTTCAGCATCGCAGCCAATTCCTGCGCATCCCGTAGCACGTGCCACTCCTTCACGATGTCATCCAGGGAGGGTTCGAGCACCTTCTCTTCCGACGACAATGTCCCCAAGGCCACATTGCGGTCTCTGTACCTGAGAAATAGCTTCAACATGGCGCAAGCATGTTCCAATGTGATGTCAGTAGTCGTTAGGGACAACGTGTAGGGTCGCAATGCCAGAAGGTATATCATGTAATTGGATAGCAGTTTGCTTCCTTTACAATACGGAGAATCAGCGCGCTCTGAAAGGAGGCAGATGTTAGTTGCCATGTGCCAAATGGTGATGCTTCTGTCAAATGTTGTCGAGATGTTCTTTTCCAACACTTCAAGCTCTTGCGTCCCCTCCACATCGCCGCTGAGTTTGTGAGCTTCAAGCGTCCACTCGCCGCGTTTGGTGAAGGGCTTTTCGTGTCTGATCGCATTGAACTTTACAATGTTTTCCACCAGCAATTCCTTGAGAGAGCTGGGGATTTTCCGGCGAGAGTGACTCCAATACCTTCTCAAGGTCACCTCTTTTTTGCCCAAGTGTTTGAGGATTCTTCCGATGGACCAGGGCCACTCGTCGTTCAGGCGATGATCCAATAAGTCGAGCTGCCCAATTGAGTTCGACCACCTTTTCCGCTTCATATACTTTTCAACTAAGAAGTTCAACGGCCTTGTCAACACGGGCCGGTTTCTTTGGTGACGGCTCATTTCCACAATGGCCCATGCCGAAAAAGGTTGTTGAACAAGTTGGTAACCTTCTAGAGTGGTGACTCCTATCAACAAAGCGTAAGTGTAGGTGATGTACATGTCTATCATGAAGGCGCTCTTGAAGTTAATGGCAAATCCACACAAGGCTGAGACTAGACAGGAAAAGCTCGTGAAGCGGCGGATGAGACCGAGCCGTTTATAGAGAACCGGTTGCTTGGTGTAAAGTACGTCATACATGAATCCAAGTTCGACCTCAGTTGTGATGAAGGCTACATCACGCCCTACAGTTAACTGAGATTCCTTTAGCGATTTCGGACGGTAGAGCCAGTTTACAATGTGGGGCTTCAAGCAATCATACCGATAGTATGCCTTCAAGATGATCTCTTGGTCCATCGGCCATGGGGCCTGCTTGTCAAAGAACTTGCCAACAGTTTCCTCATCGAAGATATCCTTGGCTGATGCGCCCGATCTCTTCCAGTACACCAACGCGAGGGCCCAAACTGTCTCTGCTGATCGAATAATCCCGGCAACAGACAAGAAGATGTACATTAATGGGACAGGGGGCGAGCTGTCCCAGCAACGAATCAGGATCCAGATAACGAAAATGACCTTGACAGACAGACTCAGCATCTGCCGACCACTGAGCCGGTTGTCCTCGACCGAGTATGCAGTTATGGAGTCGGGGTTCCCAAGCTGCATCAAGAGCAACGGTGCCAGCGACCCCTTGAGCTCGGTAATGTAGTCAGGTCGATCAGGATTGTCAATCTGGACAAAGGTGAGCTTGCCAAGGGCGATAGTCGCAAGGTAAGAAGAGAGCAAGTAGGCGGTTTGGATGACGTATCTGGTGATGTTCGATGTCATGTACCTCCGGCGGCTGCCGAGGATGACGAGGGTGATCTGGCAAGTAAGGCTCATCGTGAGCAGCAACTGGATGCCCCATGCCTCCCAGAAATCTCTTGAGGCCGGCCATTGTCTACTGACTATGGATGATATCAGATTGAACGATTTCATGGGGACGTGATGTCTTCTGCCGTTCTCTCTGAGAACAACAATGCAAGTGAAATTAATGACGATGAGAATGGATAAACCACCTTGGACTCATTCTGAAAAATTAATCCCTAAACATTTTGTAGCATTCATTCAATATAATTAGTAAAATTTTGGGATCCTAGCTCTGCTCTAGCCTCTAATTCTCCCATTCCAGCGAATGAGATTAATTACCTCTTGCTGTCCTGCATAAGTGAAACCCACTTGAAAAAGAGTGAGAAGTTTCAGAAATCTATAAGCAATGCTAGGCGCTAGTTTTGCTAGAGCAGATCTACGAAATTGATATATTCAATGAGATGGCTGATTGCAGAAGGACGTCTGAAGAAGCTGACTCATATTCAAACACCCACCTACCGATTACCGCATTACTTAACACACAGATTATGTAGACCAGTTCAATACACCAAGCGTTTTCCAAACATCAAACATGAGACCATGGACACACTCACACATTTTATATTTTGCTGAACCGTTCACCGACACACTGCTAAAACAGAACAAATGTTCACAGACAAATGAAACTAAATGAATTTTCTGAAAAAATAATGGAAAGTACAAATTGGTCTGGCAAGAAACCGAAACCTTACTATGCTGTGTGACTCCCAAGAAGCTGACAAATTAGGTTTTGGTAATAAAGAAATAGCACTTGAGTGGGACTGCGTTCCTAACGCTTGTGGGGAAGCCTACATAGATTCAGTTCTGAAGAGATAATAAGAGGGATTATAATAACACAGAGAGCAGTGATTTGATTACTTACTTGTAACTTTAATCAGTGATTCTTTGTGTCTTTGTTCGGCTTTCGCCTGCGACAAACCAGGTGTCAGATTTTTAACTTTACACTGTTCGTTGGATCGATTCTCGAGGAGTGTAAACTTTGTTGATAGTATGCAAAAAATTCACCCGTGCACTTTTTTAGATAAAAGATACCACGTAAGCTTAAACTATTGCAATTTGTGTAATCCAGGCGTCAATCCCTCTCTCCAGATGAAATTCCTCGTGATCATCATGTTTTTTTTTTTTTAGTTTTTTTGACATTAATCTTCATACCTCCTTGTCATAGACCTTCCAAAAATCCCTCAACAATATCTTGCCTCTGCCTATACACCAAACGATGTACGCATAAAAAGTTAATAGACTACAACAGTGCACGGACATAAGTCTAAAATGACCTTACATCATTTCATTTCTTGAATTTGTTCTCTACAAAGCACGTAAGGTTGGGGAAAATTATCCAAAGCTTTGAAGCTATTATATTTTTGCTAGTTTAGTCCTCAATTTTTCGATTTTGCCAATTAATTCATAAGCATTTTCAATTTTTGCCAATTGAATTCATCCATCCAATTTTAGCTAGAAATCACTAATGTTAACACCAACTGTCCTTCATGGCACAGCTAGTGCAGATGTAGAAAATTTTCATAATTTTTCCAAATTTTTTAATTTTTTAATTTTATAATTTTTTATATCTTTCTTTTTTTGCTGTCTTTTCCTATTTTTATCGAAATCGCTTGCCAACCCTCCTTGGTCACGGGCAAGGGCTGCAGGTGAGGGCTTTGCGACCCTTGCGAGGGTTATGACCTTCACCCCCGGCCTCACCCAATAGTGCTCGCGAGATCTGGGCGAGGGCCATGACCCTCAGACATGATCAACAAGGGCTTCACGGCCCTTGCCAGATCCCTCGCCTAGTGGCTGGCAAAGATCAGCCGTGACCCTAGTTGGACTTGGTAGGAAAAAAAGATAATAAAAATAAAAATATAAGAAATAAAAAAATTTAAAAATTGTTCATGTTAGTGTTCATCATCTTACGTGACACTAATGATCCATATCGGTGGATTTTAGTTAAAATTGATTGGATCGATTCACTTGATAAATTGTCAAGAGGTTTAGGACTCAATTGGCAAATTAAAATGTTTATGCCTGAAAAGACAAAAATACAATAAATTTATGACTTTTTGAACAAATTTTCACGTAAAATTTTCATTGTAAACTGCTTGCGGCAACAAACCTCCATTAGCAAGCACTCCCTGTATCGAAAACTAAGGCATGACGGCGTAGGAAAGGTTATGTTGGAAAAGATGGATCTAATATTGTTTAGGAATGCTGAGAATCCACGGCTTACAAAGAGGACGTCAGGAGGGAGGAGAGATGCGAGAGAATAGAGTTGACAGTCGCAAAGTATCACTCATTTCAGGGAAAAACTCTTGAGTTTTCTTGCTCTTGCCTTGATTGGTCTTTGGTCAGGATCGTTGATTGGTTTGGTAATGTAAGTAATTCGGTCCTTTATTTTAATTTATGAGTACCATCTGGATGATAAACAAAGATCACAATTTCCTCTCATTAGCATCTTTTCAAAAGTTTAATATATTCAATGAGTTGATTGTTTATATGAAATTTGTGATTAACCATTGTAGAACATATAAGATTAATATATTGTCTAATAATATATGCTAGGTAAGATAAAGAGATTTTCCTCAGACTTTTCATTTTAAAAGCCAATAATACAACTAATAAGTCAACATTTGTCGTGACCCTCCCGAGGTGAGATCCTTGAGGTGGTTAACAAATTGCCAAGCGAGCGTGGACTGTCTATCTTGCAAGGCGGCACTTACAATTGGCTCAGGTTCTCCCAAACCCTATTGGTCATGATTTGATTTGACTTAGTTAATTATAATTTTTTTTTTGGAGCTACTATTAACCTATTGAAGGCTGATTAGTGGTCAAGTAAAACGCAACATTGGTGACATTACTCTGGAAGCACAGGTTGGGATGCGTGCGCCCATGGCAGTTATCATCGTGGCTCAGAGAGAGGACTCTGCCTACTGAGTCCTAAACCGTGGCCTAGGAGCTTCTTCCCTCTGTTTTTCTTAGTCAACTCTCCTTCTCTCGCCGTGCTCTCAAAAAATTCCCACAAATTCTAACGCTTTCCCTTTTTTTTAACCTTACTCTCGGCCAAATGACTAACCGGATCCCTAAAAAAAATATAAAATAAAAAAAGTACACTTTCTTCCCTCCTCTTTGAGTGGTCTCGAGCGCACGCCTTCACTGCCTCTGTTTTTGTGTGTTCAGAGAGTTTGCCTGTTGCCGCTCGTTTCATTACTTCAAGTCTCTGCTCACACTCCATTAGTCCTTAAATTCTGCTCCATCATCTCTCTCTCTCTCTCTCTCTCCGTTTCTGTCCTTCCTTCAAATCTTGTGCCATGCCTCTCTATCTCTGCCTTTCTTTTCAAACTTGCCCATTTCTCTTCTTTTTTTTTTAATAAGTGCAATAGAAATCCTGACATTTGTTAAGAAAGTGTAATTAAGTCCTAAAACTTATAAAAATTGTAATCCGGACTTAAAACTATGTAAAGTTTGTGCAATAGACTCCCTCCATTAATCCTGTCCAATTTAGCTAATGGAAAATACTGATGTGGCTTTTTCTATTCATTTCTCTTTCCTACTTGGTAAAGAGTTTATATGAAGAAATCTACATGTGCAAAAACGACGTCATTTAATGCTTGCCCCAAATTTGCGCGTTCTAATTGAAGTCAACATAATTTTCTTTTAAGTTCTCTTCACATCTTCGTCCGAGTGTCCTTTTAGTTCGTGGAGTCCGCTTTTTCTTCATCGAGTCCTCTTGTTCTTCATCCAAGTGTCCTTCTTCTTCTTCGTCAAGCCTCATTGGGCAGTTCGTTTCGTGATTCTTGGCATGATTGGCGAGGCAAAAGCACTTTCGACAAGTGCTATGAGACGGAGTTCCAGGAAGCGACGACTTAAGGAAGGAGGAGAGCTTCTTGTTGTTAGTGAGTTGGGTGGTCAGTATGAAGATAGTTTTGAGGATGTTAAAGCCGTAAGCAATTGAGAAATCTCGTCGTTTCCATTTTCGGGATGCTGGTATGCTGCATGCTTTGTAAGAGCTTGAGAAGATGCTGCCACTTTATTGTTCTGTCGTGATCAGCGACTTGTGTACAGAATTCATGCATCGTTTTTTAGCTTGTCGGTGGCCGTCATCCAGCTTCTTCTCTTTTTCATTCTTATTAATGATCTCAGAGTTGAGTATTGATTTGTGTTAATTGAGAATTGATTTGTGTTAATTCAATCTCATTGATAGATGAATAATATTAGAAGTGGAAATAGAGGTTATCGAGCAGAGCTAGCCGTTCTTACCTATTGCCACAATATTAGAGAATTATAAATTTCCAGAGTTTCTACATTCCTTAAATACTGTTTAGCGATATTTATTTCGAACTCAATTGCAATTCTTCTAGCGGACATACAGAAGTAACAATCGTGACAACTGAGGCTCTGCCATTTTGTTTCTAGGCAGGCATGAAGGATCTAAACACGGCCGTCTTAATTCCACTTTTCAGTTTGACATGTAGTGGATAGACGATCCCAGCTTGGTAAAACCTGGTGTTTTTGATTGTATAGGAGAAAAAGGAAAAGATACGATGAAATAAGTTTTCAGTCACGTTGTCTTTTATAAACAACATAAATTGACTGCAAGATCCGATATCATATGATTTGCACCTCAACCTATTAGGGGTGAGCATGGTCCGGGTTAGGCCAGTTCACCCCCTAACCCTAGGATCAACCCGCACAGTGCCGGTCCTCAATTTTTGGGACCGAGGCCCGACGGATGCTCATCCCTACAACCTATTAGGGGTCGATGAACTCAGTTGTACAAAGATGAAAGTAAGCCGGTCATTCTGAATGAGAAGTGCTAAACATGTACCCAAAACACTACGGTGTGGAGTTTTGCTTTTCGACTGATTTGATAAGATCATTTCGAGTGCATGAATTGTAAAATTATTTGGCATTAATACCAACTATTCCAAAAGTTTAAGTTATAAAATGCAAAGTATTTAATGATTATATATTCTAATATTCTACCTCAAACGTAGGCTAGACTTTTGCTAAATACTAAAGTGTGGGTGGAAAATATAAAATTACTGATACAAATAAAAAGCTTAAGATCTTTTATTTTGATATCATATGTCAAGGCCAGCTGCGGTTTAATATTTATATATTATAATATAAATAAAAAAAAAAACCCAACCGCGCGTGACGAGACGAAGTTCATTTATGGATTGTCAAATATATTAGTATCTCTCTTCCCCATAAAAACCCTTTGGATGCAACTAGAAAGACTTTTTCTCGTTGGGGGAGGTGTGGCCGAGGCGGTGGTGTTGGCGGTATCTTCAGAAAGCTCGTCATCGCTCGAACGGTGCTTGTCGGTCTTGTGAGCCAAGAGGAGCCACACATGAGTGATGAGCTCGCCTCCTCTTCTCAATAGCTTGCCATGGTGATACACATGACACTTGGATGCTCCATGACACAGCATCTCCACCCAGATGCTGCTAATGAGCTCCCACTTGTTGTCCATCGACCTTAGGTCGACCACAAGCTTTTGCACGTCCAACAACACGTCCCAGTTGCGAGTGATCCTCGTCTCCTGACTTGGTTTGACGGGGGGTGGCACCTCTCCATCCTGTGACGACAGTGTGCTAATTGCGTCTTTATAGTCTCGGTACTTTAAGAAAGGCCTCAGGGTGCAACAAGCGTACTCCAACGTAATGTCGGCAGTGTTGAGGGTCAACATGTAAGGATGCCGAGCCAGGAGGTACATCATGTAGTCCGACAAGAGTTTGCTTCCTCTGCAAGCGTCGGAGTTCTCGCTCTCCAATGAGTGCAGGATTTGCGTTGCAATGTGCCAGATAATGATGCTCTGATCGAAAATCCTCTCGATGCTACCGCTCAGTCCTTGTTTCTCTTGGACGTCTTGAGTCTCGAGCGTCCACTTGCCTCTTTCTTTGAAGGGGCGGTGGTCTCTTTTCTTCTCTAGCTCCGTCATCGTTTGAACCACCAGCACCTTGAGCCACGAGGGGATGGCCTGGCGGGAGCAAAACGGACCCCACCTGATAGTCTTCATTTCGTCAAACCAATCAAGTACCGTGGCAATGGGCTTCGGATATTCTTTGTTTGAGCGGTTGTGGTCTAACAAATTGAGCTGCCTTATCGACCTCGACCATCTTTTCTTCCTCATGCACCGATCGGCTAGATATGGAAGGAGCCTTTGGACAAGCGGCACCTTAAGGTGCATACTCATCTTCACCACTGCCCAATCCGAAAAAGGCAGCGCCATGATTTGATAAAGCTCGAGAGATGTGACTGCCATCAGTAATGCGTAGGTATAGGTGACATACATATCGATCAAGAAGGCATTCTTGAAGATGATGGCGAATGCACACAAGGCAGACACCAAGCAGAAGAAGCCGAGGAATTGGCATATGAGGCCGAATATGGTGTACAGAGCGGGCGCTTTAGTGTAGAGCACATCGAACATGAAGTTCAGTTCGATCTCGGTCATGGTGAAAGCACGGTTGGCATGGTAATCATCGATGGACATCCAATCGCGCGATATGAATAGAGGGTGGTACAGCCAGTTCCGGAGGTGGGGCTTCAGACATTCAAACCGAAAGTACGCCCTCAAGATGTCCTTTGCAGAGTCGAACTTGTCGTCCTCGGGGAACTCTTCGAACTTTCTTGGAATCTCGGTTACTTCCTTGATGTCCTCAGCGGTCACGCTCGAGTTCTCATCATACACGGAGTAGAGAATCCAGGCCCATCTCACCGACTTCCCAATTCCAACCACAGACAAGGGGAAGTACAGCCATGAGACGGGGGACGAGAGGTCCCCACATCGAACCAGAATGCAAACCACTACGACGGCCGTAACCCCAATGTTGAGCATCTGTCTCAATCCCAGCCGGTCATCTTCCACCGCATAGGCTGTCATGCCGTCTACGTACCCGAGCTGCATCAGAAGCAACGGGGCCAACAGCCCTTCCAACACCACATCATAACCCGGATTCTCAGGATCATCGATGCGGACCACAGTAAGCTTGCCCAGCGCCATTGTTGCGAAGTAAGGAAGGAGTAAGTATGTGGCCCATGTGATGAATGTAGCTAAATTCGACGTCATATATTTCCGATGGCTGCCTAATATTGCGAGAACAATCTGGCAGGCAAAGCTTAAGGTGAACAATAACTGAATCCCACACACCTCCCACAGGCCTTTTAACAGTTGCAACACGGGGTTCAAACTCATGGCAGCTTCGTTCAGGTGTGCTCACTAGACATCAATGCAAATGCAGAGTGAGGTTCACATTGCTTAGGAAGAACAATTACAAAAAGCTTTCACAAGACTGCACAAATTCATACAATATTGCATCCGTTAATTCTCTCAATCTATAAGAATCTCGCACCTTTGAATTCAATAATGTGCACATTGCTTATCCTACAAGTTATGCATTAGTAGGACTCTAGATTTTCATTCTGTATTGGATGCAGCATGTGTGTGAAGTGACCCACCGGTCAAACACGACGTGCGTAATTTTTTTTTTTTAAATGCTTTATTAAGTTCTTTGTGTTTTACTTGATGATGATTGTCAAGCGTTACAAATAGAAAGGAAGATTCACAATGCAAATAAAATTCCTTTTGATAATTGTAAATTTATTTAGTTCATTGGAAGTCCACGCAACGAGAGTGCGTAGGTAGATATTTTTGTTTTTCTTAAGACTGTTTGTTTACACTTAAGCAAAAATAAAAAAATTATTTTTTTTGCCTGTTAAAATTGAAAGAATAAATTTTTTTGAATAAACTACATATTAATAATTGAATATTGTGGAATTGTCAGGAGTTTTGAATGTTAAAAAGAATAATATTATCCGTGATCAGCAAAATTAAGAATTAAATGAAAAGTAAAAAGTAAAATAAATACAAACGATTATAACTATTCAAAATAGATTGATAGAAGGAAAAGTCCCATCATAGTTATCCACTTTCCCAGCTCTTTCCATGTTCATCTCTCTTTCCTTTCCTAGAGTTGGTGATTGTATTTTCTTTTGCGACTCCACCTTCTATTTTCTTTCTTTTTCATTTATGATGTGATCATCTAGACCTTCACTATCTATGAAGAAGCTTCGGTGCAAATTTGTGCCGTTAGCCGTCCACCTTCTTATGAGTCTTCCTTGACTTTTCAAAATAATGAACTGGCTATACTCACTACAATTTGGTGTATATGGAAAAAAGTTGCGCTAAAGCATTTTCTCAAATCAGATAAAAAATTTTAGGAGAGTAACAACTTAAGGAAAATTCCCAAAGGAAAGAATGATCTATTCCAAGTAAATTTCCAATTACAAAAGCAAAATAATGACACTTCTAAGCTTTGCTTTGTTGAAGCCGCTTTTGATCATTCTTAAAACCATCGACTATCTACGTGGGCTTGGGAATGCGAATTATTGGTGTTCCAAATGGTTTTGTCATCGTAGATTCTTGGTTTACTATTGGTAATTACAGAAGGAAAAAATTGGAAATAAGGATTTAATTGTAATTTCTTGCATATTCCGAAGATTTTACATTAAGATTTTAGTCACATTTTTTTTTTTTAGGAATTTAGTTATGACAATAACAAATAATTAAGAATATCATTTTGCGGCAAAAGAACATTTTTTTTGGCATTTTGAGTTTTATTAATCTTTTACTAGGTTTTCAATGTTGACTATTCAGGGATCGAAGAAAGAAAATATAGAAGTTAATTTGGGGAAAAAGGAATAAATTTCCCCCACTCTTCTACTATAACTATTTGTCTTTTCTATAAATTTACTCGGACACAATTTTGATGCTTAAAAAAGTTGTTTTGGCAAGCTTTTCTCGGGAAAGTTTGATCTTGTCAAATTTGAGCAAGTTATAAATTATTTGGCAATCCAGATAATTTCATTTTTGGGATTTTCCTTATATTCGCCTCCACATTCTATTAAAACAAAAAGAAAAGTAAAAAAGGTAAAGGAGTGGTAATATGGGACCATAAAGTAGAGGTGTATAACCCCATAAATGACGGTTCCAAGTTTTTGGACTCTAAAACCCATATTATAGGCTTTTGAAACCACCTTGGAACTTGGAATTATTGTTCCATGCAAAAGTATCCTAAAGTACCTCGTATTTATTCAATTGTTTTTTGTTTTTATCATTGAACAAAAAATGCAGTTGTTCTAGTTACTCACATTGAACATTCAACATAACACCTAAATGAATTACATGTTAAAAACAATGTTGATGTCTAATGGTGACAATCCTAAAACGTCTATAACATCAAAGGAAAAAGTATATAAATCTGTTTGTTGGTTAAATTCATGAGTTGAGGCAACAACCTATCACAATGATATGAACTAAAATGAAGTCAAGCTCGTCACCCATACTCACGCACATGTAGTACGTGCGGAGAGAGACAGAAAGAGAATCATTGTTTAAATGAGATTGGAGATTATTAATTAATTACACACATAAATGTATGAAACACTTCATAAGGATAAAACCGAGAGAGTTATTTTCTAAATGAGGTTGGAGATTATTGATTAATTAGAGTTTTCACACATTAATGTATGAATCACTTCATAAGAAGAAAACAAATAATCCTAATTAAGTACGCATTTATTTTTTATTAAAACATCATGCAGGGTTCCTGCAAAGGGTACATAGTGATATGGAACATACCTTATCCTCACTTTTACCGCAATTTTAGAGCTGGAACCTAATCTGTGAGTTCTACTTCCGATTATGAAACCTACCCAACTTGTTCTCTAAGGTCCACGAATTCCGCATATCCTCTAAACACCCGTAGCATTTAGTATTGAAAGAAACTCGTCCTAATTTTGGGTCTTGCCTTCATTAACTAAGGCCTTTTTCTTTTCTAATTTTGGGAGTTTTATTACTTTAAATATTTGTGATGGGTAGTAAAATAAATGTGTCGCCCAATGAGAACGCCACATTTCAACTTGCCTGTGGCCTTACACTATATGCACCAAAATACAATACAACAATAGATTAGATGACTTCAGATGCATTTGCTATCAGGTTGGATTTTCAAAATTTTAAGTGAAAGCTGCTTCTCAACTCCAAAGTTAAATCCTGTAATCCTACCACATCTCTAAACCTGCAGACTCCTTGGATCCCATTCACATAGGAAAGATTGCATTCGATAGCACATTTGCTATACTTTTCCTGACATGGCAAGCTTTAAATGTCAAAGGTGACAGGTTGTGAAGGGTCATAATTTATACTGGTAGTTCTTTCACCGATTAGAAAATGAACATCAATAACAAACATAAACATGTGCTATAACTTGTAGAGAGCATGGTTAAGTGTACTAACCAACAAATTAAAGTACGATAGTCACTTGCCGAAACATCCAAAGTGCAGGGAGCATACATACATCTGTCCCTGAAGTGATATGGGTTAGTAAGCACGAACAAGCAAATGCAAGCTAACTAAAATAACAAGCAAGAAAGAGGTGCAACACAACACGACTAGAGCCAGGAAACCTGAACTCGAGGGCTGATGAATCCCAGAAGTACGATTCAGAAGACAACGACAACGACTTCTGAAAAATTTGAGAAACTGAAGCTGAGAAAAGCAACGAAGATCTTTGTCCTAAGAAACATCGAGAACGAACAAATACTAGGAATAGGTGACTTCCTCTCTTAGCTAGCTGAGCACTGGCTTCTTAACAGACACAGCAATTGACTGTTTGTTCGAACCTCCATTATAAAGTAAGAAAAAGAAACGCGAAGGAATAAACAAGGACAAAAAGATAAAGTAATATGATATGGCATGGGAATTTGATTCTTTGCTGTCGACTTTCGGCTGAGCCTCTTTTTCTCTTTTTGTTTGGCCCAATCAGTACATAAACATGTCTGAAGCTTCGGTCTCTATCTTTATGGTAACTCGTGATTCTCGTTCTATATTGCAGTTTTAGCTCTTGGATTGGGCAAATGATAGACTACTTGTCACGCCCCGATCCTCAGGCACGCGCACATCCTTCTCTTGGTCGATTTTAATATGCGATATCCCAGGACTATATATCGCCGACCCTTTCTTTATTTTAAGCACATGCGGAAGCAATTATAAATCCCTAGACAATAAAACAATGGGATAGAAAAGCAGGGCTATAATTTTCATACTGAAACTTATAACCAAACTTTTATACAAAACACAAATCAGAGAACTTCATAACTATTCACATCAATTTAAATTCACAAAATAAGATGAAATCTCAATCCCTTTAGGTCATACTAAAAATCTCTCTCGGTATTATCTTCTTCTTCCAAAAGTCCTTCTACTCAGGTTTCACCTCCGAGTTCTCCTTCTCAGATTCCTCCTCGACTTCTCAACGAGGTCCTGAAATGTTTTTCCCCAAACTGGGATGAGACTACGTCTCAGCGAGTTCTACCCCACTAAGCCCAATTAGTAAACCATTATACTAAAGGCTGCCTATACACGCACAGGGCGAAGACGTACCTTGGCCTCGATCCCACCCGCAAGTCAAGTACAATTCATAATAGGCACCCAAGCAATCATATCACCGATCAAAGCATCGATCAAATCGACATAGTCGATTACAAGCCAATAAGACCACTCACGGTCATTTCCATCCAGCCAATCAATTCACGATATCAAATCAAAGCAATGATCAATCGACCTAGTCGATTCCATGTCAGTTGGATCATGCCCCAGTCGTTTCCCTTATTCAGTTTCAAATCGTACTCACAACTTCACAAGCATAGACAACCAAATTTCTTGGCAACAAATGACAGTCCAAAGGACACGACCTATCTTTAGGTAGCAAATTACGGCCCAATGGGCGCGACCTTTATCGTGGTGGCGGATTACGGCCTTCTCGGGCGCGACCAGATCGGGTGGCAAATTACGGCCTTCTCGGCGCAACCCTTATCGGGTGGCAATTCTCGGCCCAACCTGGCATAGCCATACTTCGGCGGCTTCCGAGGTTTAACTCACAACCTCTCACAGCCAAATTCTAAATTGAATACCGACACTGATCAATTTTGAGATAAATCCCCACATACTCATCAACTCACTCAATTCTTCACACGATATTTAACGTACCCGATCGATCTCAGCCAAAAGTATATTCAAATCACTCTCACAATTCTACTCACTTTACAACTCAACAAAGCATTATAAATGCTGAATAAACATACTTGGCCATTTACCAATTGACAATTCAATCACAATCAATTCCAACCAATTTAGGGTAAGTCCCTAAAATATCACAATTTATTTAATTCCATGCAACGTGGAGCTCAAATAAATAAACGGACTGCGCCACGACGATCAGCACGAGATTTCGATCGTCGGCCATCAAAATCTTAATTTCCGAAAAATAAATAATTAATTATTAATTTCGAAAATTAATTAATTAATATTAAAAATTCAATTTAGATCCAAATAAAGCCCGATTCAATAAACGGACTTCACCACAGTCATCCGCATAATATTCCGGTTCCGGACCATCTCCTTTGAATTTTCGGAAAATAAATAATTATTTAATTTAATTCCAAAAATTAATATTTAAATGCCAAAAATCCCACTTAGGCCCGAATCGCCCAATTGAAGTCCGATTAGGGGTCCGAAAATTCCCGAGATGCCTTCAATAAATAGTAGACCACGTCTACTTGCTAATTGCGCAATCAATTTATTTAAATCACATCACAATTGACTAATAATTGCTAATTAATTATAATCTAACAACCTAAACATAATTAATTAAAACTAAACCAACCTTAAAGCATAATTAATCAACTAATCCAGGATTAGTGAGATTACTCACCAAATCGCGCGCAAATCGGATCAATCCGACCGCGGCGACGCGAGGAACAATTCTTCCCAAAGCGGGCCTCGGGTTCGGGGCCCGGAAACGGCCCAAAACGGCCTTGAACAGTGCTGGAAACCCATTTTTCCAGCTGCTGTTCATGGCCAAACGAAGCTGTTCCGGCGGCTGAGATGGCGGAGCAAGGCCGGCGGAGGGCGAGGGGGAAGCGGGGGGAGGTCCGGGCGGGTCGAACGGCGGCCGAAGGGTGGCCGGACGGGGCGGAATGGGGGCTGGGTCAGCTGGATCGCGCGGAGGGAGGAGCGGCAGCAGCGACGGACGCGAACGGGGCGCACGGCTTGCGCGGGCGTGCGTCGCGGGTGCGGGCGGTCCGGCTCCGCGCGGCGGCGACGGCCGGCGAAGCTGCGCTGCCTTCCTCTTCCTGGTTCGCTGGTTTTTCACGAACAAGAGAGGAAGAAGAAAGGAGGGCCTTCGGTCACGAGGGGTGGGGAAGAAGAAAGAGGAGAGAGAGAGAGAGAGAAAAGAAGATAAGGGTGTGGGGTTTTGAATGGTCAAAGAAGAGAGAGAGAAGCCAATTTAAAATTGGCAAGGGGGTGTTCGGTGGGTGGGGAGGGGCTGCGCACGAAGGGAGAGGGGAGAGGAGAGAGAAGAGAGAGAAAAAGAGAGAAAAGGGAGAGAGAGAAAAGAAATTTAAAAATCATATTTTTCTTATTTTTCTTTTCTCTTCCCCTTTCTATTTTCTTTTTGGTCTTCAATTTTTCTCCGATAATTTCTTTATTGAAATTTCGGACTCGTCAATAAATTGACGAGCGATGAGACAAGATCCTATTTATCCAGTCAAATTGAAACCCGAAAATCTGGATGTCACAACTCTTCCCCTCTTATAAAAATTTCGTCCTCGAAATTTGAACCTTTTTCCAATCCATAAACAAAAAGTGGGGGTATTGCCGTCTCATCGAGTCTTCAGTCTCCCAAGTCGCTCCTTCAATACCGTGGTGCCGTCAAACCACTTTGACCAAAGAGATCATCTTGGTACACCAACCCTGCTCTTTCTGAACCAAGGACTGAACTGAGCTTCTCACATAAGACACCCCGCCATCTACATCGATCTCTTTTTCTCGACTCCCTAATAAACTTTCGAACCTCCACGATTCAAAATTTCGACAATTTCGAGCAATCTTTACTCGACACCGATCCGACAACCGCAAACACGATTCGAGCGACATCATTATTCACTTTCTTTTCACCACTGAAATTATGTACTCTCTGCTACACACTGCTTGATAAAGAACCCTCTGAAAACTCTGTCAACTTATAATCTCTGATCTAGATTCGAGATATAATTCATCCTCGACACTCCATGTCGGTGAACTATCCGAGACACACACACTTCGGTATACCCACTTTGTGGCAAGATAGGATCTTCAATTTTTGAAATCGAACTTAGATTTGCGGTTAATTTCACTCCGACACGCTTTTAGTGTGACCTAGGCTACCGGGTAGTGTTCAGAGCTTTTTAGGACAAATGACCCGTGATCGATTTTCTTCGAACCACCATAAACCCACTCGACACATTGGCGACTCTCGATTGCCGTGAAAATCTCAAAGGTTCAAATACGGACACAGGGTACCAAAACGATAGAAACATCAAATTAGTACCGGTCGATGAGAATTTTCCAATTTAGTGGAGTCACCCACGATCGGTCATTCATCTCAATCGAGCCGATCTATTTCTCATTTCAAATCGATTTTATACTGTGCCGCAATGATCTCTAAAGATAAGCACGGTCGAGAAGTCGATCCCTGGTCGAATTCTCAAGTCTATTTGCCTTAAGGTCCTTAATAACTCACCCGGCTAGTCTAGTTATCTCATGAGTGGCCAACTCAAAGAAAAACACTGTAATCGCATCGAGGAAATGCCCAATTTATCTAATCGAAATCAAAGTCAAAATCTGGATCACATACTCAAAACAAGATATATTCGAACTGTACCAAAGTGAATCAACTCCATCCATCGATCAACCACTATTCTCAAATGGTATCAGTAATCCCCTGAATCCTTAGTAAGCCATATATTTCCATTTCCACTTGGGACTCTCAAGTGATGGTAAAAATTCTCCCAGTCCGCATTACTGAGCTTCCACTTACTGACACTTCTGACACTTGCAACCTGCTCAGCGGTATCTATCATCATATCAGCTTACTAATCTAGCTTATGTCGATTTTGATTTACTTGCACCATCTAGTCAAACTGCAATACTATAGTGAACTTCCGACAAGATCTTTTCCCTGAGTGCTACACTGTCAAGTGTACTCAATTCCTCATGGAACCCGAACGTTCCATCCTCAAAAGTTTCAAAGTTAGATTCTTTCTTGTCAGTATCCTCTTATAAGATCTTCTGAACATCTCTGTTTGTCAACTAGGCACCGATTCTAACTTGAACATTTGGTTCAATTTTTAGGGTGGCTATAAAATTCAAAAGGTAGCCTACCTCAATTTTGAAAACCAAATTTCGAACCATTTTCAAGTAAAGTCTATACTTTAGCCAGTCTATGCACATTTGAAGGCTCTCGGCTCAACACATAAATTACTTCTTTCATTCTCTCAAGATAATACCAGATAACATCATTATAGTTCTGCCAAAATTCTAATTCACGACACTGTTTCATGTTCAACTTGTTGGGTTTCAACTGGCGGGACGGTTATACAACAATCTTCTCATGTTGTATCAATACATACCCAGTCGTTGGCAAGACACATCACTAGAGATTTCATGATTTTCCAGACCCAAATGAAAAGTTTAGCACAAGTGCGATAGCCTGATTTTACTGAAGCTCTGGAAACTATCCTCGTACTTGTCTATGCCAATGAATCTCTCTTCTTTCTCAAGAGGTCAAGCCCATGATGATACTGATGCTGAAAATTCTTTCACAAACCTTCCGTAGTAATCTGTCCAATCCCCACAACTTCTGATCTCTGACATTGATGTCGGTCTCGGCCCATTAACAACTGATTCTATCTTGGCTGAATCCATGAAGATCCCTTTACCTATAACCACACGACCATTCTTAGGGGCATCTCATGATTCTCAACACTTAATGAACACCCTATAATGTCGCTACACCACACGATCACCATTGATCTAGATATTCTTTGAACATTCTGTTTGTCAAATCCATGACAACAACTGGAGCGTTTGCCAGGCCAATCGATCTTACAATACTCTCGTAAAGATCATATCAAGTACGAACAGCTGTCTTTCGTACAACCTCCTCCCTGGTTCGTAATTGATGACTTCCTAACCTCAAGTCGACCTTTAAAATATCAATACTCTTTATAACTAGTCACACCATTCATCGATCTTTGGCAAAGAACACTTGTCCTTGATCTTCACCTAGTTGAGTTGACGATAGTCGATGCACACTCGCAACAAACTATCTTTTTTCTTCTCATAAACATAAATGATGTTTCCCCAAAGTGATGCATTGATATGCACAAATTCCTCATTCATCAATCCTCACATCTGCACCATTGGCTCTATCAATTCAGGCAACAATAACTGGTAAGAAACTTTAGAGAATGGTTATATTCCGGGTGCTAGCTCGATCGTAAATTTTATCTCTTTCTCTGGCGACAGTTTGACTGTCCTTTTGGCAACACTTCCAGAAATTCTTGGACTACTGAGGAGTCCTCAATTTTCAATTCTTCAATCTATCTTATTTTTGACAATCGTCAAGTAACTTAGGCAACCTCCATCTAACAAACGGATTGCCTCAAGTGACGAGGTTAAAGAAGTCGAGGACCCTTCTCGACTCTCAATAAAACTCAGCACTTCTACCTGCTCCCGGAATGAACTCGTTTACTCAATTATAACAATTCATCAACACAAGATGTTCCAGAGCCAATTCTTTCCACACTTGACGATAGAGTTGTAGACCAACAGCCATCGAGTACAACTCTAGCCAGTGGTTCTTCTCCTACCACCTTAAAACACATATTTAAATTCCACAACTTAATCTCTGAAACTCTGAGGCACCATTCTGATAAAAATTACTTCAAGACATCGTTTCTCTATTCGGTGCATGGTCGATTTCATTCTTGTCTCTTCTCGCCATACCTGGACATTGAATTCATCCATGGAACAATATGTTCCGCTAATATGAATGCTGACCTGACTATGCCACCTTTCCCATTGGGTGGAATAGAATATCATTCTCTCAACATCAGTCTTTACCCTGATCGAATTCCCAATCTGCTTGGACTAAATCTTGACTCAGATATCGAAATATATTCCCTGATCATCCTTCCAGGTTGGACCTCAGCAAGGTAGCAACAACAGCAACAACTTGATTCTGACCTTACAGGCTCATCCAGATTCCAAGGAACACTTGCATCAGAACGATCCTATCGAACTTAGGATCATTCGACGCTGCTACACTAGTACCAACTTGCAGTGGTACTCTTACACTCGAGCTGGCCAGAGCCGACACTCTGTCACAACCACCTCGGGTACCGACCTTTGTCAGTGCATTATCCCGAGTTACAGAGGACATTGTCCCCTTACTAGGAGTTCTCAGCTCCTGCTCGCTCATGGTTTAGTCTTTACACTGAAACCCGTCTTCCACATCCACACTAGATTAGAAGATGAGCGATCCTCACACGACAATCAATTCTAACATCCAGCTAACACAGACATGCACCAACATGAATTTAAAGGCCTTTCCTACTAACTATCCCATGGTCAACGCTCCTTATCACTCCAATCTTCAACTTCGCTCTGATACCACTTAAACAGGATGTCACGCCCCGATCCTCAGGCACGCGCACATCCTTCTCTTGGTCGATTTTAATATGCGATATCCTAGGACTATATATCGCCGACCCTTTCTTTATTTTAAGCACATGCGGAAGCAATTATAAATCCCCAGACAATAAAACAATGGGATAGAAAAGCGGGGCTATAATTTTCATACGAAACTTATAACCAAACTTTTATACAAAACACAAATCGAGAGAACTTCATAACTATTCACATCAATTTAAATTCACAAAAGAAGATGCAATCTCAATCCCTTTAGGTCATACTAAAAATCTCTCTCGGTATTATCTTCTTCTTCCAAAAGTCCTTCTACTCAGGTTTCACCTCCGAGTTCTCCTTCTCAGATTCCTCCTCGACTTCTCAACGAGGTCCTGAAATGTTTTTCCCCAAACTGGGATGAGACTACGTCTCAGCGAGTTCTACCCCACTAAGCCCAATTAGTAAACCATTATACTAAAGGCTGCCTATACACGCACAGGGCAGAAGACGTACCTTGGCCTCAGATCCCACCTGCAAGTCAGTACAATTCATAATAGGCACCCAAGCAATCATATCACCGATCAAAGCATCGATCAAATCGACATAGTCGATTACAAGCCAATAAGACCACTCACGATCATTTCCATCCAGCCAATCAATTCACGATATCAAATCAAAGCAATGATCAATCGACCTAGTCGATTACATGTCAGTTGGATCATGCCCCAGTCGTTTCCCTTATTCAGTTTCAAATCGTACTCACAACTTCACAAGCATAGACTACCAAATTTCTTGGCAACAAATGACAGTCCAAAGGACACGACCTATCTTTAGGTAGCAAATTACGGCCCAATGGGCGCGACCTTTATCAGGTGGCGGATTACGGCCTTCTCAGGCGCGACCCGTATCGGGTGGCAAATTACGGCCTTCTCAGGCGCGACCCTTATCGGGTGGCAATTCTCGGCCCAACTGGCATAGCCATACTTCGGCGGCTTCCGAGGTTTAACTCACAACCTCTCACAGCCAAATTCTAAATTGAATACCGACACTGATCAATTTTGAGATAAATCCCCACATACTCATCAACTCACTCAATTCTTCACACGATATTTAACGTACCCAATCGATCTCAGCCAAAAGTATATTCAAATCATTCTCACAATTCTACTCACTTTACAACTCAACAAAGCATTATAAATGCTGAATAAACATACTTGGTCATTTACCAATCGACAATTCAATCACAATCAATTCCAACCAATTTAGGGTAAGTCCCTAAAATATCACAATTTATTTAATTCCATGCAACGTGGAGCTCAAATAAATAAACGGACTGCGCCACGACGATCAGCACGAGATTTCGATCGTCGGCCATCAAAATCTTAATTTCCGAAAAATAAATAATTAATTATTAATTTCGAAAATTAATTAATTAATATTAAAAATTCAATTTAGATCCAAATAAAGCCCGATTCAATAAACGGACTTCACCACAGTCATCCGCATAATATTCCGGTTCCGGACCATCTCCTTTGAATTTTCGGAAAATAAATAATTATTTAATTTAATTCCAAAAATTAATATTTAAATGCCAAAAATCCCACTTAGGCCCGAATCGCCCAATTGAAGTCCGATTAGGGGTCCGAAAATTCCCGAGATGCCTTCAATAAATAGTAGACCACGTCTACTTGCTAATTGCGCAATCAATTTATTTAAATCACATCACAATTGACTAATAATTGCTAATTAATTATAATCTAACAACCTAAACATAATTAATTAAAACTAAACCAACCTTAAAGCATAATTAATCAACTAATCCAGGATTAGTGAGATTACTCACCAAATCGCGCGCAAATCGGATCAATCCGACCGCGGCGACGCGAGGAACAATTCTTCCCAAAGCGGGCCTCGGGTTCGGGGCCCGGAAACGGCCCAAAACGGCCTTGAACAGTGCTGGAAACCCATTTTTCCAGCTGCTGTTCATGGCCAAACGAAGCTGTTCCGGCGGCTGAGATGGCGGAGCAAGGCCGGCGGAGGGCGAGGGGGAAGCGGGGGAGGTCCGGCGGGTCGAACGGCGGCCGAAGGGTGGCCGGGCGGGGCGGAATGGGGGCTGGGTCAGCTGGATCGCGCGGAGGGAGGAGCGGCAGCAGCGACGGACGCGAACGGGGCGCACGGCTTGCGCGGGCGTGCGTCGCGGGTGCGGGCGGTCCGGCTCCGGCGCGGCGGCGACGGCTTCGGCGAGCTGCGCTGCCTTCCTCTTCCTGGTTCGCTGGTTTTTCACGAACAAGAGAGGAAGAAGAAAGGAGGGCCTTCGGTCACGAGGGGTGGGGAAGAAGAAAGAGGAGAGAGAGAGAGAGAAAAGAAGATAAGGGTGTGGGGTTTTGAATGGTCAAAGAAGAGAGAGAGAAGCCAATTTAAAATTGGCAAGGGGGTGTTCGGTGGGTGGGGAGGGGCTGCGCACGAAGGGAGAGGGGAGAGGAGAGAGAAGAGAGAGAAAAAGAGAGAAAAGGGAGAGAGAGAAAAGAAATTTAAAAATCATATTTTTCTTATTTTTCTTTTCTCTTCCCCTTTCTATTTTCTTTTTGGTCTTCAATTTTTCTCCGATAATTTCTTTATTGAAATTTCGGACTCGTCAATAAATTGACGAGCGATGAGACAAGATCCTATTTATCCAGTCAAATTGAAACCCAAAAATCTGGATGTCACACTACTCTAACACTAGCCTCGAGTCTCGATAAAATTACAAGAAGACTTCAGGTTCTTTTTATTTCCTGGAATAATTGACACAAATGGTAAATATTTGATAAGGAAACTATTTTAAAGAAACGTGGTTTAATTTTCTAGTGTCTAGTAGAATTTTAGTAATGAGCTAAAAATTATTATTGGAAGTCTGGTGTCAGAAAATGCAAGGAAATTGTCAAATCAGTCATAAACTTATTGTACAGATATCACTTCAATCTTACACTTTCCAATTTTGCAAATTTAGTAACATTTGTTTGAAATTTCAATGTGATCATTCTAACCAGTTTTCGATAGAAATTGTTGACATGGCAATATGTCACACAGGGTGGCCAAAAATGACTGGATCGTCATGTTATCTATTTTTAATGAATTGACCAGAATAACTACATTGGAATTTCGTGCAAAAGTTTATGACCAAATTGACAAAATTGAAAAGTTTATAACTAAATTAACATCTTTATAATAGGTTTAGGACTGGTTGTGTTAGATATATTGAGATTATCTTTACGATATTCTAGATATTTTGAATATCTTTAATATTCTGGATATCCTTACCGTATATTGGATATCTATAATATTCTTAATATCTTTAATATTCTGGATATCTTTATGATTGATTGTAAACATGTGTGTTGGTAATGTGCATGAAACTTATCGAAGGTATTTTGATTATTGTTTATGCTTGTTGCACTAATATTGCCATGTGAGATGTACTAACGTACAGGGTTGCACCAAGATGAGGTAAGTTTGTATATTGTGCGTGTTTAGGCTACCTCTGAGACGAATTAGTATCATAGTCGAGACTTAGACTGTTAACTCGCTAAGATTTATATCTCATCCCGTTGTTGATTGTTTTCACGCCCGTAATATGGAGTATCGTTGAGTGCAGTTTGGGGCCTTGACAAATCAAGACGCGAGCATGCCTGGCGTCAATTTTGGTTGGCCCCGGTGATAGTGAAATTGAAGTTAACCCTAACCCTACCGACCCTTTTTTCTTATAGGTCATTTAGGAGTTACCATTTTCTTGTAGACTCATACATGTCAAACTCCTAGGGTTAACAAGTTGTTAAATAAATGCGCTGCTTTTGAAAATTTTATGTTGTGTTTTGCTATCCCTACTCTTTGATGGTTGACTAGGTGGTTTTGTTAAATGCTTCCACATATGTTTAATTGAAAGATAAAAATGATGGGTTGGTGACGCATCTTGGGACGTCGCATTTAAATCAATCATTGAGGGATGTTTGCGTGCTCAGTGCTGGGGGCTCGGGGCATGACATGACCAGAGTTGACTGAAGTCGATTGATTGATTCCTGAGGTATTCCGACATGCTGATTCCATTTTCGGTGTTATTTTATCCATATTTGTACTCCTAGTACTAGTTTCTTGGTATTTATTACATAAATCAGTGCATTTTCAATGAAAAAAATGGACATGCCAATATCCATTCAAACTGTATCGAATGGATTAAATTATATTTTATGGACTCAAAAAATGTCAATTTTTGAGAGGATGAAAACTTTTGGCATTATGTCATTGGGGAAAATTGTGAGCCTACTCGGAGTGCTGATGAAACTAGAGAAAAGCATATTGAGCGTTTGGAGGAGTGGGATAGCAAGAACCATTAGATTTTGACATGGTTTTTGAATAATTTGATACCTTCTATTAGGCTTTAGTTTGGTTGTTTGAATACAACAAATGAAGCATGGGATTTGCTTGGTGGCCATTACTCCACCTCGGATATTGCTCATCAATATCAACTATTAAGAAATTTGCATCGCATGCATCAAGAGACAAGTCAATTGGTTAATGATTTTTATCCTCTATGCATGCTATTTGGGATCAATTGGCTTTATTTGAGCCACATTTGGAAGCCGCCACGAATGCTTGCAAGTTCACTAAATATCGTGATTTTATGCGTGTTATGTAATTTCTGATGGCGCTAAATGATGAGTTTGACCCTATACAAGCTTCACTTCTACATTGAGATCCATATCCTTCTTTTGAGGCAGTTGTTTTAGAGCTATTAACAGAAGAGACCTGGCTTGTTACTCTAAAAGTGCACCATCCTATTTTATCCACTCCTACAGATGCAGTTCCTGCTACACTTGCTTCTTCCTCATCACGTAGCAAACATTGCACATATTGTCATCGAGTCGGTCATCTTGCAAACACTAGCTATCGATGACAACCTTGGGAGCCTTCTGGGACAAACAACCAATCCTGATACACAAGTCCACCTGCACACTCATTTGCCACTATTGCTACTATTGAGGGTTCTTCCAATAACTCATATGTTACTCTATCTTTAGAGGATCTCCACTCCATTCTTCAAGAATCCGATACTTCTAAATCTTTTGTCCTTAGAACTTCTGCTCTATCCGTGACTCTAGCTACTTATAATTCATGGTTTTGTTTTGTTTTTTTTTTGCCTGTTGCAATGACTTCAAATGCCAATTTGTTTAAGTTAAAGTCATTACTTTCACAAATGCCTACCATTCATATAGTTGATAACTCACATATACTAGTTAGCCATATAGGAAACATGTTAATATCCACATTGTCATTACTAGACACTTTCGTGGTTCCTAAACTCTCCTTGAACTTGATATCTATGAGTCAACTATGTGAACTTGGCTTTGATATTCATTTCTCTTCTAATGGTTGTCGTGTGCAGGATCCACAGAAGGAACAGATAAGGACAGGCTGTAAAGTGGGATGCCTATTTGAGCTTATCTCCTTAAAGATTCCAATTGCTCTTAGTAGTTGTGCTGTCACAGTATCATATGAAACTTTGGCATTCTCGTTTGGGTCATACTTCCTTTTCTAGATTAAGTCATCTGATTTTTAGTGGTCATTTAGGTTCTGCTAATAATAAATAGTTTGATTGCTTGTCATATAAGTTGGGAAAACATCACAACTTACCTTTTGATCTTAGTGAATCTGTTTCTCATGGTCTCTTTTATTTAATTCATTCTAATATTTGGGGCCCATCTCCTACTCCTACTATGAGAGGATCCTGTTACTTTGTGATTTTTGTGGATGATCATTCTCGTTTTACATGGCTCTATCTTATAAAGCATTGATCTAAACTATCTCATATTTACCGTGGTTTTATTACCATGATCAAAACACAGTTTCTCTCAAAACATCAAGATCTTCTGTACTGATAATGCCATGGACTCTAGAGACATAATTTTTTGAAATTATTTCTCAAAATGGTACCATCATTCATTGATCATGTCTAGGGACTTCTCAACAAAATGGTTGAGCAAAGCGTAAACATTGACACATGTTGGAGGTTGTTCGCACACTTTTAATCTCAGCCTCTTATATGGTATAGTTCCAGGGAGAGGCTTCTTATAGTGCTATATACACTATCAATCGCACTCCCTCACCGACTATAGGTAATTTCTCTCCTTATGAGTGCTTGTATGGTAGTGTTCCTAATTATAATCTTTTTTGAGTCTTTGTTAGGGCCTACTTTGTCCATCTTCTTCCAAATGAATGCACGAAATTAGAACCTCATGCTCATCTATGTCGTTTCTTAGGTATGGGATTGAGCACAAAAGGTATCGATGTTGGGATCCTGTCTCTAATCGTCTTCGCATATCTCGTCATGTTACTTTTTGGGAGCATAAGATGTTCTCTTTGCTTTGTCCTTCCAACTCCTCTCCTGCTTCTTTCTTTTTTACCAATCCTTTAGTGGATCTATTTCCTAAAGATATAGCAATCTAATCTTCCTCTTTGGAGTCATCTTCTCCTAATATTGATGAAGGTACCTATGGTGATCCCACTTCGACAATTCCTGACTTGTCTACACCATCCACGGATTCTTCACCTTTGATCATTCCCTTTTCTCTTATTCATTGCTCCACCCGAGTAAGTCAACCTTTTGTTTGGTTTTGTGATTTCATTGTTACACTACTATTGCTTCCTATCACTACATACAGAGAAGCTCGAACTAATCCTCTTTGGCAGCAAGCAATGGCAAATGAGTTGCACGTGTTAGGCAAATCTCATATTTCATAAATGGTCGAATTGCCTTTTGGAAAGTCAACTATAGGTTATAGATGGGTCTATAAGATTAAGACTGAGGCATATGGTACGATGGAACGCTATAAACCTAGACAAGTAGTAAAAAGTTTTACTCAGGAGATGGAATTGACTATGACAAGACTTTTGCTCTAGTTGCCTGTCTTACTTCCATTCGAAGTCTTCTTACTATCGCAGCTATTAAGCAATGGCCTCTATTCTAGAGAAATGTTAAGAATGCCTTCCTTAATGGCAATCTTACTAAGAATGTACATCCTCGATTTTGAACCCGTAAGGATAGGCCATAAGGTCCAAAAAGGATCGATCATGGGCTATTGGCCATGGATAGATCAGTTTGATCTGTAAGGCATCATAGATCAGTCATGGTTCGACCAACCAACAGACCGACCGGTCACGAACTGGTCAAGGTGTTGGCCCTGAATTTTCTACCGACCTTATTGATGGGATAGGATCACCATCTCATAAGATGACCTTTTGATCACGAAGATTGGTCACTAGATGATTTTGGATCGGCAAATGATCATGGGTCAATCCGACTGGTCTCAATGCCCGACCACTATGCATCGATACATGGACGATCCGATTTGACCAAATCCGATCATCTTCCGATCGAAAATGCATCATTCTCTATTTAATTCTTAGTGATTGGAAAGGAATCTAGAATTGGTGATGTTCGATTGTGGATCGGTAATGCGCGGACCATGAACCATACATGTAACATCCTCAACTTTAAGCTCCATATAGAGAGAAATCTAAACTCGGTTTCACCAGTTAAGCCTGGTTGCGTTCGACTTTATCTAATCATGGCTTAGGCACGAACCTCAGGCCAAATAAGGTAATCGATTGTGGTTAGACTCGAATGACTCCCGCCCAATGAGATGACCTTCTAACTTGATATTTCCCATGGTGTATTTAATGTTCATGGAAGGTAGCCTATTGATGCATGATGACTAAGTAGGACACTTGGCATCATTAGTCTTACTCTTGAAATGTAATCATGAAATTTTGGATGGTTACATATTAAGAGAGAGTGAGTCATAAGCTCATTAATGGTTGGGAATGACTCATGGCCTAGAAGAATGATGACAAGGGATCTTGAAGGCCAAGTAGGGTGCCACCCCTCTTTAGACTTGCCACTTAAGGTTTCATAGGTTTTAACTCTCCAGTTTTTTAAATCCTAGACCTTCTCAATTTTCCAATTTTATAGAGCTTTTTGTGGTTTGAATTTGGAGAAACTTTTTTCATGAAATTTGTTCTAAAAATCTTGATCTAAAACATACATAAATTACATATTTTTCTGAGGTGGAATGGTAGGGATGGAGGCCCAATCATTCACCTTCATCCCTACCATTTCACTGTCTGGAACTTGTCTTGTGTAGTGAAAATGGTGACTAGGTTGCCTTCTTGAATTTCTATAAAATTTTCCCTTTCAAATTTAACCATGCTACCTTCATGAATGTTTAAAAGACATCAATTTCTACAACATATAGAAATTTCAAAGAGTTTTGTGAAGATTTGGATTTCGAAATGAGTCTCTCTCTTTGACCGTTGAATCTGCTCGACGGACGAATTTTGAAGTTGTGTTTAGCGATTTGCTACTCTCTCCATAGTACGAATGAGACTTGGCTTCCTCATGAAAAATGTCATTTAGGGTCTTATCACAACATATTAAAATTTTATAATTTTTCAAGCCCATTTGATAAGGTATTGATGCTAATTTCAAAAAGTGCTCAAAATTGTTTTCACCCTAGGATAAAATGGCCACACGCCCAACTTAAGGAGCAAGGCTAGTCTAGAGTCTTCTTAATTTAGGATAAGGATGCATTAAATATCTTAGACTCTAGTTCTTCAATGCCAAGTTGAGGTGTCCGTCAAAGGAATAGGCCATAATGCCTCCTAACCTAAAAACTTGGAGAGCAAGTTTTTAATATGAAGATATCTAGCCTAATGATTACTCAAGATCCAAACATTAAATGTGAGAGGCTTAGTCATTGGCTTAGGTGTCCCCATAATAATTACATGTAATTATTTCATGATGACTCAACCCCTTAGATGGACCAATGGAAAGATGAGTAAGTGTCACCCCTAGGAACTAGACTTGCCACCCATCTCTTTAGCTTGCCACCTCCTCAACCTAGATTGTCCACCTACATGAAGATGATTGGTCCATTTGGAAAGATCATCATGAGGGGTTTGCCTATAAATAGAGGCATTCCCTCCCCTCATTTCCGCACCACCTCCTCTTCCTCCCTCACTCTCTCGACCTCACCCTCGCCATCACCCTCTCTCTTTCTCGTGGCCACGCCCTCTTGCTTGTTTACCAGCTTGCATGTTGCTCAGTCACCTAAGCCATCCCTTGAAGTGGAGTAAGTAAAATTTACTAATAATTGGCTAGGACGTTGTGTTACCCTATTCCGAGCGTGTTACGAGTCCTTGACTAGAGTTGATTGACTGGTTGCTATTTGAGGTTGGGTTGTGACTTTGTTCCTTAATTGAGTTCGGTTCTTATTTATCGAGCTTGGCTCGTGCTTTGGCTTGAATTGCTTTAAAAGAAGTCTACTTTGTGTGCTTGTTTGATATGCTTCAGATATGCTTTGACTCAAACCGATTTAAAAAGCGTTTATGTGAAAGTTTGTTCCTTACAAAACCATTTCAAATTATTAAGATTGCATTAAATGCTTTTGGACCTTAGTGTGTTAAAGAGAAGAAACTTGAGAACAAGTTATCTAATGTGAACACATATAAGCTTAATAATTGCATGAAATCTTAGTAATTAATGAGATAGGTGAGTCACCTACTTAGATGTCCCTTAAAATCTTAGATGAATCTTAGGTTATGATGGCCCTAGATTGTAGTCTTGGTGAACAAGGTAAGGACCAACCAATTAGAAGAAAACATTAGACATTAAAGGGGCTTACATGTCCCTTAGGCACCATAGGCAATAATGAGCCTAGATCAAGCCTTGGAGAGCAAGCAAATAGGTGGACCAATCACAAGCCAACACCAAAAGACCTAGGCGTTAACTCGAGAAGATAGGTAAGCTAACTTGTCATTTAGATGTCATCACGAGTTTCCAATAAAAATCTATGAGGAGGAGGCCTATAAATAGGATGATCCATCCTCATATTTTAAGGCTTGGAATTTCTCTCTTTTCCTCTCCCTTTCTCTCCTCTCTCTCACGCCCTTCTCTTCCAAGCCACCCTAGATGCTAACCAACCACCAAAGAAGAATCTTGGAGCTAGGTCCAAAAAGTAGTAAGTAGATTTTCCTAACTCGTTGACAGGGCGATGTGCTACGCTTATCGATTTTAGGATTATATCATTGTTTGTTTGTGTTTGCTTTGTATTGCTATGCTTATTGTATTTATATTGCTTGTAGTTGCACCGAGTATGTCGAGCAAACTTGGATGTCAATGAATGGTCTCGGTGACTTTGGACGTGTGCCAAGGATGGTGCACGACTCACACTTGATCCCGGAACAATATTAAGACATGTTGTTACTCAGGACAAGTCACGGGTCGATGCCGAAGCCGGAGTGAACAGTTCCAAGTCAAGACCACACAGCCGAATCGCATTTGGCATGAGTCTAACAAGGTATAAGAGTCATTCATTGATTCACTTTGCATGGCATGCCTTCGGGCCTTTCATCTGGCTAAAAGTTCAAAAATAAAATGAATCAATCGATGCTTGAAACGCATGGATACACAATGGACTTATATGCCAAGGCTAGGGGATGCTAGGTCGTTGCCTAGGGTAAAGCCCCAGATGCCGTCCTGATATTGAGAATATGGACAATGCTGGCCCTAATGAGGCCGATGGTTAGGGGTCGCCCTAGATGCCGTCCTACTAATGAAAGTCTATGTGTGATCCATGACTAATACATGTGTGATCCTTGCAAAAGTTGGGTTTTTTTTGTTTTTTGTTTTATATGTATCGTTAAGTCATTGCATCAATTTGAACATATGTTTGAATTTGGTCACTTAATGCTTGAACGAGTTTCATGAGATGCATGCATCACTTTTTATGACCAAAATGATCAGAAGCCACGGATCTTT
Organism: Eucalyptus victrix; assembly: GCA_016097545.1. Taxonomy (NCBI): domain Eukaryota; kingdom Viridiplantae; phylum Streptophyta; class Magnoliopsida; order Myrtales; family Myrtaceae; genus Eucalyptus; species Eucalyptus victrix. Next base: position 35,823,135 of record CM027837.1, read on the forward strand.
GGAAAGCTTGTTCATATGCACTAATTCCTTGTCTTTGATTCTTGAAAGCACATAAATGGTTGAGAGCCTTTCATATGTATAAACAAGGCAAGGCATGAACCTTGCTATTGATTTTCCATCGACAAGTGGGTGGTGATCTTGTATCCGACGATTGACGGCAAGATGTCCTACTATGGGAGAATTAAGGATTTCTACTTACTGAGTCATCGACTCACTCTTGTTGTTCTCACAATTTCAAGTGTGTAATGGGTGAACCTAGGTCCAAAAAGAGAATGAACCTAGCATGGGGATCTTTTTTGGGAGCAGCTCGGTAGAGGAGTTAGGCTACCCCAGCCTTTTGATTAACTATATATGGAAACGAAAAAAAGTAGCCCAGGATCAGGATGGGCATAAAATCAAAACAGCTTTTGATATGTGAATTTGTGTATGAATATGTTGCTTTTATTTGCTTGGCTTGCATATGTCTTGCCTGACTTCCATGTTTGTTTGTGTAGGGATTGTTTATGACCACTTCTGCATGTGCTTAACAAAAGATAAAAGACATTGGGAACGTTCGACGTTGCCTAGGGCATCGATGCTAAACCGCCGGGTCATGCTCTTGTGCCAGAGGTGGGGCGGGGGTGTGACAGAGGAAGTCTACATGGAGCCACCTTCTTAGGTACATTACTTGTAACATTCTCGATTTCGACCCTTATTTTGGCCCGACTAGTAAGCCAAAGCTCGATACGCCAATGGCGAGACTTAGCCATGAGCCAACTAAAGGTTGTTCAGGGATCGGCAACCTAAGGTTCAGTTATAGAGTATTTGACCATAGAAATGTTATTCAACTATAAGGATTGGTCGTGAGATGGTCACGTACCATTACAGATCGACTGACAATCATGGCTCGATTTTTCTCGGTCACTACCCCAATCACAGGTGATTTTGCCCGGTCGCTATATCAGTGATGGACGACCATGTATCAATCCAAAGCGATCGTGAATGGGGATGGATCGATCGATCCCACATGATTACATGACAATCGATAATCGACCATAGATTGAATAAACTCAATGTGGTTCAATTTTAGACTGACCATGACTTGTGTTGCAGGACCTTAGATTGGCCACAGAACTAGCTATAGGACTGGTCAATTGGCTTAGGGATTGACCACAGGACTAGCCAAACAGAATTAACCCATGGACTGGCCCACGAATCAGTTAAAAGATCGATCGATTGGGTCAGGACCAAGCTAGTAAACTTAGATGCGACCCTTTTTCTTGGTAAAGGGGAGCTCAAGCTCGGTTTGGTCAATCAAGCCCGATTGCATCCGATTCTGTTTGGGCATGGCTTGGGTATGAACCTTGGGCCAAATAAGGTAGTCGATCTTGGTCAAATTCAATTAGTCCTTGCCTGATGACAAGGCCTTCAAAACTGAGATATCTTCAAGTTGCATTTAATGCTCTTGTCTTGTAGTTATTTAAGAAGCATGGAAACTTGGTACGTTAGGGCTTTACCATAAAGGATAAGGTTAGACTTGGACTTGGAACCATTAAAGAAAGAGACACCTAAGTCTTAGGTAGTCAAAGTTTCTTGGACAAATTAATATGGACAAGTGTGAAAGCTTTAAGGGAGGTGTGGAAAAAGAAGTCCCTAGAGCATAGGCCTATTACTACCCTAATACCAAAGCGTGAATGGTGGACTTTGGAGCCCACAAGAAAGCTGTCACATGCCCAAAGAAAAAGAGAGAGGAAAGCTAAGTCAAGTTCAACTTTGGACTAAGATAGGTCTACATCTATCTCTTTTGGACTTTAGCCAATTAATAACTAAGATGAGGTGTCCAAGCTAGCTTAGGCCCTAATTAGAATCTTGGAAGATAAGGTTGTATAATCATTGATGACCCTTGACTCAAGACAAAGTGGAACCACTCCTTTTTCCAACTAGAATTTACCACCTTTGATTTCGAAATTACTGGACCATTGTTGTTTGCCAATTTTGCAAAGCTTCTTTCAGTATGAATTTGAAGAAATTTCCTTCACCAAAGTTGCTCAAAACATCTTGATCTATAACATACATAATTTTAGAATTTTCTGAGATGAAATGGTAGGGACGGAGGCCCAATCATTCTTCATTTGGAACTTGCCCTGTGTAAAAAAACGGTGACTAGATTATCTTCTCGAATTTTTATAAAATTTTCCCTTTGAGATTTGGACATGCTTCCTTTTTAAAATTTTTAAAGGGCATCAATTTCCACAACATATAAAATTTTAAAGAGTTTTGAAAAGAATTAAATGTTGAAATGGGTCCTTTACGGATGTTGGATCTACTAGATGGATAGATTTTTGGGATATATTTGGTGATTTGCTACTTTTTCTACAGCACGACTTGGAATTGTCTTCCTTCGTGAAAAATGTTGTTTAATATCTCTACAATATATTAAAATTTCATAATTTTTCGATTATGTTTGATGGGGCAATGACATTGATTTCAAAAATTGCTCAAAACTATTCTTCTTACCCAAGAGGTGTGAGTCTTGCTCAAGCTAAAGTCCTACCATACCTTGAGACTTGATGACCAAGTAATACCCCTCATAAATGCTTCTTGACCAGTTTGTTTGAGGTCAACAATGTAGGCCTACTAGAAGACTTATAGCACCTATTTGGGGGAGGGTAGACAAGTATGATGGTTCATTAAATAAGGACAAGGTGGATCAATCAAAAGTTGACCACATCGACCCCACACTTTTCACCTAAGCTAATGTCATTAATGGCCATTCGGACCATTCTTAGGGGAGGATTCCTATAAATAGGGGTAGAATCCATTCACCCAACACACCTCACCAAAGCCATCCTCCTCTCTTTCTTTTCCACCACCAACCTCCCCTTTCTCTTCCTCTCATAGTTCGACCCTCTCTTCCCTAGGAATTCTTGCCGCCGCCCTTGCCGCTGTGCTCGTCATTGTTGCCAATTCAAGGCCGCCATCATAGAACGTTGTAAGTAGAACTTACTAATATTTCGCTAGGGTGTTGTGTTACACTAATCCAAGCATGTGATGAGTCCTTGACTGAAGTTCGTTGGATTGTTCTTGCTTGAACTTGTTTGATAATGTTTTCAATCATTCTTATACTACCGATATATTTTTTGATAATGCTTGTGCCTGTAAGTCAAAGTATGTACTAAACTACGAAAATGGATCTTGTTGTTCTTGGATGTGCATTGAGACGTGACGGACCAGACCTTACTTGGTCTTGAGTCAATATTAAGGCATATTGTTTCCGAGTCATGTTCGGTTCTAAGTCGGCATTCAATTGTAATGGCTCAAGTCACGAGCCTTGAGTAGTAAGTAGAACTTACTAATATTTAGTTAATGCGTTGTGTTATGCTAATCCAAGCATGTAGCGAGTCCTTGATTGAAATGTTTGACAACTTGTTCTTGTTTGCTTGAGGTTGGGTTTGTGTTTGCTTGGATTGGTTTAAACTTTATTCCTTAATTGAGTTCGGCTCTTGTTTGTTGAGCTTAGCCTATGCTTTGACTTGAGTTGTTTTGGAAGAAACCCGATTCTTGTACTTGTTTGATATGCTTCAGTTATTCTTTGACTCAAGCCGATTTGAAAATGTCTATGAAAGTTTGTTCTTTCCTTACAAAACTATTTTAAATTATTTCACTAGTGCATGTACTAGTTCATGCCCCGAGCTCTGAAGAGGGGATTTATCAGCCTTGACAGACGTGGGATCATTGTTGACACCTAAATTTTACTATTTAATTTATGACTCAATCGCATACAAAATGATGAATTAGTTGCTAAAAAAAGGAAAAGGAAAAGAAAAAAGAAAAAAAAAGTAAAAAGTAAAATAAATAACTTTGATTAAAATGCATTGTGTATGTTTTCATTAAAATCCGTTATGCGTAGACATTAGGAGCATTTACATAACTATCACTAATTATTAAACCTATTTTTTTAATAAATAATCGAAAAAATTAATTAAATTATTAAAAAAAAAGAAGCTTAGGGGTCGGGTTAGGCCGGATCCGACTTTGGTCTGGCCTGCACCTCTTTCTTTTCTCTTTCCCTTGAATAGCCCAAGCCCTCTCTTGCTCGGCCCAGCCCATGCCCCAACTTTTTCCTCCTGTTGTCCTTCGCGAGCAGGACCTAGAAAAAGAACAAAAAGGCAGCAGAGGGAACAAGGGAGGCAGGGGCGATGCTCAGTAGGAGTTGGTGGTCGAGGGGTAGGCCAATAGGAGGTCGAGCGCCCGTGGAGAGAAGAAAAGGAGAGGAGGGGGACTTGCGAAGGGAAGAGCAAATAGAATAGTGAGCATCAAGAGAGAATCAAGGGAGAAAGAGTGGAAATGAGAGGAAAAGGAGGAAGACAAAGCTTGTGGGGGTCAACCAAGGAGCTGAGGACTTCTCGGAACGCCTAGTCGCCATCGGTGAGCCGTTGATTGCCGCCATTCTTATTGGAACCCAGGTAGGCCTTTCATCGACCACTTGATGTGTCTCTGGAAATGAGCCGGTCAGAGCTCATCCCAACTAGTTCAGGCAAGCTTTGGCCCACTACTTGTCCTTGTTGCCTTGCTTGATGGCTTGGTGTGGTCCGTTAGTTCTTTAGGTTCGTGCTCAGGCCTCGACTGAGTCGAAAATCCCTAGCTCCTTTAGTGCGTGACCTTTGTTTGATGAAATGCCTGATTGAAGCCCGCCCTTGGACTCGTTGTTTAGAGCCTCCACCGCCTCTCTCTCTTTCTCTTTTTATCTCCCCTCTTCCCTTCTGGACACCGATTAGGTTGGGTCCTTGAAGCTGGGTTGTTGGAGTGGAGGAAGAAAGGGAGCCGCGAGTCCTCACGTCCGTCGTCATCGCAACTCACTTGAGCTGGGCCCCACCATTGCCATCGAGACTCTCGACCTCAGGGGTGGAGAGTCACCCTTGTCACACCCTCATTGGAAGGCCGCCTAAGGTGTGTCGCCATCATCGCTTCCCTGGTTGTGACCAGATAGTTGCTGACCAAGGGTCATGGGCTAAGCAGGGCCGGATCATGAATTTGGCCTGCTTAGCCTCTTCTGCTCCATAGGCTAACAGCCCAGATTGGTTTGGGTTGTGGGCCTGCAGGGCATTTTTGCTACCAGGATGGTTGGGTCCATTGATCATTTGAATGTAGGCTCGACCAGAGTCGGTCGGGCCTGCCCCTTTTCAGATGGGCTGACCAGCCCGCCCTTAATTGGACAAGACCCAGGCGGGTTTGACCGACTTGCCCCCAACCGGGTTAGACCCGAGTCGGGTCAGAGCGGACGCGACCTAGCCTAGCAAATATATATAATAATAATTAATTAAAAATTTTGAAAATTAAAAAAATGTAGGGTTTGATTAGGAATTGCCATATATTGCATTCTCAGTGTAATTAGGCCTTTATTTGTTGGTATATTGATTATATCACATGTTTAATTTATATATTTAATTATGTTTAATTGCATGTGCTCAATTTACTGCAATTAGGATCTTGGTTGCTAATTGTTATTTTAATGATTGCCTACCTGCATATCACTTCACATGTTAGTGGATAGGTATAAAATCAATCCAAACTGCTTGACAAAAATCTCTTCATTTAAAAATGAACAAGATTACGTACCGGAAGGGCACTAATTGGTTAATTAGTGTAATCAAGTCTCCGGCCCTAGATTCTCTAGTTGCGTAGGAAGTGAGGTACACTCCCTTTGCCTCACTTGGTTTCTAGCCGACCCCAATAGATTAGTGGCGACTCCTTATTGCAAAATTCTCAAGAATACCCTAATGTCGCGTGAGGTATGGGCTTAGGAGGGCCCATGCCTAATCATAGGCCTTAGGTTCGTCCCTTAAGCAATACCCCTAAACCTATTTCTTTTCCCAAGGGGTAGATCGCGACAGCTTGGCGAATCCACTAGGGCTCGGTTTAAACCTTATAGGACGTAGGCCTAAATCTATCTTGTTAAAATAAATAAATAAATAAATAAATAAATAAATAAATAAATTTTGTTTGGCAACGGGGATATTAGGTACGTCCCTAATGTGAGTGTTAAATATTTTTGCAGTTGTGAGTTATAAAGGGAGGAGTGATTGTTAACCCCTTATCTTGCAAGTGTGGAGATGGGAATCAATGTTTATGTTTTGAACTTTTGAAGTGGTGATTGTTTATAAACTGTCGTGCATGTATTCTTTGCATCGCACTACACTTTAGCACACATGACTTGCCACCGGACCTGGGCTGCATAAGATTTCTTAGGATGGTGTTGAGGTGGATACCACTCTGACTATGATCATGTAGTACGAGTCGCCCATCTCGACCCCAAAATTTCCTTCTAAATGTCAAGAGTTACCACCTTAGTCGACAATCACGCGACACGGGTCGGCTCTTTAACGAAGCAAGAGTCGTGGGAATCCCGACCTAATCGCGTCCCTGTCGATTCAGTCCGGTAATCCCATGTCTCCACTTTGAGCCAAATAGAGTAAAAATCGAGCCACATCTCATGCGCATGTCTATGTGTTTGGCATCATTCTTTACTAAGTGGAGTAAGTTTTCTAATCCCTTACACTTGCGATTTATTGACTCACTGTATTTTTGGTTGGTCCGTGACAATTAGGTTAATTGTGAGCCTTTGTCTATATACGATGGGAGGACCCGACCTTTGCATTATTTATGCTCCTAAAGCTGAGCTTCGCACTTTGTAGGATATGCTCGACCAGAATGGCCGTGATCTCATGCAATCCCATGTAGGACAGTTGCTCCCCCTATTGGAAATAGAAGTTCATTACGGCGTTGTCTGAGCATTGGCGCATGTTTGGTGTCCTAAAACCTCCACCTTCATATTTGGTGAGCATGAGCTCACTCCGACCTTGGAGGAATACAGTGTTGCCATTGGGAAGCCTTTAGTTTCGAATTTAGTTAGCCCGCCTATCGGGGTAGAGCATGCATCAGTTTTATCCGATTTCTTAAGAATCAAAAGAGGGGAAGTGAGAAAAGTTTTGAGAGCAAACCACAATACTTGCCCATTCTCTTTTTTGAATGGACTTTTTCGAAATGCCCCATCAGTTCAAATGAATAGGATCTTTTTGTCAGCGTTCTTTGGGTTTATAGTGTTCCCTCATTGTAGGAATGCCGTTAGTCCCTCAGTTGCATGGTTAGTTCAAAAGGTCTACGCAAGGAAGAGTTTTGTTAACACCGGACTATAACTTTCCTTCCCCATACCTGTTTTAAAGAAGACAAAGAGAAAACTTTACATGCTTCCCCCGAGCTTTTGCAAATTTGGTTCCTTTCTCACATTAAAGGTTTTGGCAATTTAATGGCAACACATAATCTTAGTGATTCCCATCATCTTGTTTTGAAATTCAAAGAGAAGAAAGAAAATATGCTTGACTATCATTATTCCGAGTGGTTAGGAATCATGAAAAAACCTTGATCCTAAAGACTTACTATGGCACACTAGGTGGCTTCGAGTGCACGAGGCGCAATTTACATGTGGAGGTGTTGGACCTGTTCCTTTACTGGGGATCACTGGCGCCACTGAGTATTACCCAACTAGGGTTACTTGTCAATACCAAGTAGTGCAGTAGCTCCCACCGGTGTCATGAGAAGACCCACTTCGAGTCGACTTTGCCAATGGGAATTGCAAACATGAAGATTACCTCATCTTGATTAAGTCAATGTGGGATATGTGTTGCCCCCAAAAGTTGGTATGGCCCGAAGAGAAGTTAGAGGGTAGAGAAAGGATCTACCACACCTCAACGGAATATATCCTCCAACACAAAATCCCGGAGAAGCCATGCCCAAAGATCCCTAATGTACCGTTAAATGTCACAAACTGTGCGGTGATTAAGCATCTCAAGAGGGAGGTTAAGGAAGCCAAGAATCGTGCTTTGAAGGCGGCTCGAACTAATGGATAGTCATAAGTGGAAGTCGTCTCCCATTTGTATATAGATCAAGCCAAGTGAAATATGTGACTTGAATTTATTAGTAAGAGTTGCTTTGCGAGGAAGTTTGAGAATGCTCGTTTTGTGTCTTAGTTCGATGTTTAAGGAGTCTTGCCTTGTTGCGATATGTTATAGTTTCAGTGTCTAAAAGGTCTTGTCCCGCACCCATGTGCGTCGTTTCTTTGAGAAAATTTTGTTTCAGGTTTTTCATCTTCAAGGTGTAGGAAGTTTCATTTTCATGGAGTGAATGAAATGAGAATATTACATTATTGTCATGGGCTGACACTCTATTTAAATCTTATGCTTATGTATGCTTGTCGCTCATGAACCAAGTACTAATAGGTTGTCCACTTTCGTCCAAGTGTCAACATGGCTAAGCAAAGATCTCCAATTCGTACTCATGCAAAGGCCAAAATGGAGAATGAGGATGTTAGTATATGCATGGCCAACATGGAGAACCAACTGGCTCAACTTACTGCCTTGATGGCCAAGATAAGTAAAAAAATCAAGGAGCCTCTAGTCACGGCTGTAGCTGGAGCCTCTACTCCTATTTTGTCAGGACACACTCCACCCTCAGTTAGAGAGCCATATGTCACCAATCCCGCTATAAAAGGTGCTTCTAAGGAAACCCCTTCTGTTACGCTGGTAACCGTCAATCTGGATCCTCCACCAAATGAGGGACTTGCTGTTCGCTTCGATGAAGAAAATGCAAGATGCTTGGCCAAAATGGAGGAGCGACTTTGTGTCCTTTAAGGATATGAGATGAAAGGAGTGGACAAGCTCACCCCATATGCCAAAATAAAAGTGCCCAAGGCTTTCAAGGAGCTATAATTCACAAGAAAGTATGATGGCACCAGCTGCCCCAACACTCACCTCAAATACTACTTGAGGAAGATGGCTCGTTACTCCGACAATGTCCCACTTCTCATACATACATTCCAAGATAGCTTAGACGGCCCTGCCTTGTCGTGGTTCATCGCACTAGATATTGAATAACTCACTAAGGCCCATTTGGTTCAGCTTTCCCAAGGGGCTTTCAGCCTCCAAAGCTCCTTGGAAAAAAAAAAATTGGTGTTTGGTTCAGCATTTAGAGCCCCCATTCCCCAAATGCTGACCTTTAAAATGCTAAAAGCCCAAAGTAGGTGGGGACTTGCTTTGGGCATTTCAGCATTTTCGGCATGCTGGCCCAGGATCAATGAATTTTTGCCGATTGCCTATTTTACCCTCAAAATTTTATTAAAAGTCCAATTTTACCCAATATTAAACAAAACTCTGACTCTTTCAATGTTTTCCTCTATTCTGCAGCATTCTTTATCACGCAATGACGGCTCTCTTTTCTTCTCTCTCCCTGCAACTCGCACCACTCCATCACAATTTGAATTTGAGCACCACTCCATCAAGGTCGAAGTTTGTCGGGACGAGCGAGCAAGATCTAGATCTTCTACCCTCTTGACGAGCGAGCGAATCCGAGATCCAAGTTTGGTTTTGTTTCTCTTTGATCGTTTGCTTCCTCTTGCGGATCGATGATGGCTTTACTTCCTACTCTTGCGATGGCGAAACCCCTAGGGACGAAATGGGGGGGTTATCTTGTCTTGTGTTGCTGACTTGAACTTGCCCTTTCAATTTGAATCGGTGGCAGCGAGGATCAAGGTGCATGAGCTGAGGTAGAAGTCGAACACCGACCTTCTGACCCAGTTGAAGGAACTCAAGGTTGAGCTTGCCCTCCTACGCGTTGCCCTCCTTCGCGTCGCCAAGGTCATCGGTAGCTTTAGTGTTGGGCGCGACTAGTCCTGCTACAGTTGCTAGGCTCACGATTGCAGTGGTTGGTTCTGCTGTGGCTGCTGAGAAAGGTCCAAGTAGAGATGCTTCCATCGCTGCGGACAATTTGGGGGAGGATTTTTGTAGGATTTTTGTGCAAGAGGAGCTCTTCAAGTCCACCTAGTAAGGCTAATTAAATTCTAAGCAACAATTAATGTAAGATAACGTGTGAGTTGTTGTTATGTTAAATGCAAATTATAGTCAAATTGCTTATCAATTGCAAGCCTAAATCAGAGTTCTGTAATACCGGTTGAAGCTTATTACAAGAAGCTAATTTGTGAAGCATTGCCATTACCCTTAGCATGAGTATGTGATTTTGTAGAGTGGACTTTGTCACTCAAAGTAGATATGAAAATGTGTTATGTTGGGGGTGTTTCAGGTGAAGTCAATAATCAAATCATACCAATGGGCTTTATTCATATCGGTGGCAGAAGATAGTTCGATGTTGAGCGTGTTGCTACTACTTTCAAAATACAAGCTATGAAGTGTCCCCGTCATTGAATTGGGAAAGCCTGACATAAAGAACCTCATCACTCAATTTGCAGTTATTCAAGGCCTTGAGGGTTGTAGTGGAAGAGATTGGTTTGACAACATTTCCGAAATTGCTGTTAGTGAATTAGGACTACCTTTCATGTCACCTGATGAGGTATCCTATTCATATGATCTCCATCTGTAACTAGAAGATTTATAGATGATCTTAAGTTTGAGGAGCACTTGTTGGCTTGGACAGGTTGTTAGTGTCCCAAGCAACAAACTAATTCTGGAGGCTTTTAAGCGGATGAGAGATAATCAGATCGGTGGCGTTCTGGTTATGGCAGGGCCAAAGAAGAAGATCATGGGAATCATAAGCATTAGAGATATTAGTGGTGTCACTAATGTGCTTCAAATACTATGAGGCAGGCAAAGATTGTTATGGAGGATCTTGTATGTCCTTATAAATCTGACTCTTCTGATTCACTAGCATTTGTCAAATTCCTTCCCTTGGACTATGTTCTCACCTTACAGCTTGGGAATGTGAAGTCTGATTATTTTATAACCTAGAGATTTAGTCTAGCACGACGAATCCGCATGCACAGAAGTGACACCCATTCTTCATCCTTGTGACAAAGCCCGTGTTGTACCGTATCTATGTGCTCACATGCATGCCCCAATGAATCAGTGCAAACCGAGATCACTAGAATATATCAGCAGTACTTTTTGCACACTAGGCTTTATTTATTTGTCTTAGTAATTACATGGAAAAGCATTGGAAGTACATATTGTAATAAGAGAAGCTTTATATTCTTGTACTAAGGTTCTCACTGCTGGTCCAGCCTTCTCGAACCTGGATAGAGTACTGTAGATTCTAGAGAACATCTTCTATTGAAGGCCACTTGCTTGGCTCTTCCGTTAGGCAATTCACCAGGCAATTCACCGTGACTTTGACTGCTGTCTTAAGCGATTGGTATGCGAAGGTGCCACGAATGGATGGATTTGCCGTGCTGCGTAGCTGTGAGGGGTGTTCCTCTTATCTAGCTGCAATTCCAATTAGCAAGAGAAATCAGTTCCATCGGACACGTTCGGCTTTTCCGATGCTAAAAGTGAATGAGAATAGGCAACCGTTCTAGGAAGTGTAAGTACAGGTTGTTTCATGTCGTCCAATTCATGGGTGGACTTGACCAGCTTCCTAGTGATGACTTGCAGGAGAATCTTCCCAAGCTGATACATGTCTTCTCTTTCTGCATCTTTTGGATTGAAAACAGGAAAGAACTTCCATCTAAGAATCCCTTCATCTAAGCACTATAATAGCGGAAAATGAAATTGAAAAGAAAGATGAGTGGCATGCACATGGACGTTAATCGTTGATTTTCGTGGTGAGACTATCATCAAGCAGAACATTGTCTATCTTCAGGTCATTCCCAAATATTCCAGGAGCCATCCCGGTGTGCAAGAACTAGACTCCCCTCGTGACGCCTATGGAGATTGCCATTCTCTAAGGCCATTTGAGAATATCTTTCCTTCTCCATTCTATACATACATCAGCAAACATGAAATCGATAGGCAGATGACACTAGCATTTGCTGAAGGAACTCAATGCCGAGCTCGGCCTTTCAATTTACTAATATGTATCTTTTACATTATTCTCAACATGAAAATGTAAAATGTTATATAGTCATTGTTTCTTTTTTACAATTTTAAAAATACTAAAATTAAAAAACTTAATTTGGTCACACCAAATAGCTTTTCAAATATATGCTTACCAAATAGTCTTGCATTTCTCTAAAGCACTTTTCAGTTATAATTTACTAAACAGTCTAGCATTTCGGAAAACCCCTTTATCTTAAAGGTACTTGCATTCTCCCAAGGGCATTTCCCCAAAGTCGAACCAAATAGGCCCTAAATGGGAGGATCTTGCTGACGATTTTTTACAGTAATATAAATTCAATTCTAAGATTGTCCCTACAAGAGAAGAGCTGGTTCGAATGGAAAAGAAAAGGAATGAATCGTTTAAAGTGTTCGCCTAGAAATGGAGAATGATGGCATCACAAGTGAAGCCTCCACTGAGTGAGAAAGAAATGAGGTAGCTTTTCTTGAGGACTTTGCCATCTGAATATTTCCAGGGATTAGTGTACTCGAGGTGCTAACATTTTCACAACTGGTGGATGTTGGTGAAGGAGTTGAATGGGTGATAGTTAATGGAAGAATATTTGTTGGGAATAGCAAAAAATTCCCAGCAAGGAAGGACAAGGAGACGACAGTCGAAGTGGCATTTGTCCAAGAGCCATATGCACCTAAATCATTGTCGATGCCTTCACAAAAGCCTAAAGCCATGCAAGGAAATGTATCACAAGGATTTGACCAAAGCAAGAAGTTTCCTCAATGGGAATTCACACCGAAATTGTTACCTATCCTCCTCGAAAAGAGATTGGTAGCCAAAGAGGTGCTTAGAGACAATTCCCTAAGATTCCTGGGGTTCGATCTGACCAAGGCATGTGAATACCACATGGGGGAAAGGGGGCATGACGTCGATAATTGCTACGCACTAAAATTGAAAGTTGAGAACCTATTGGATAAAGAAAAGTTGACCTTCAAATAAGCTACGCTCAATGTGCAACAAAACCCTTTGCCTGATCATGCCGAAGGAGTGAATATGATTCTTGGGGAAGTGCAAGCAAGTGAACGACCCTTTGTGGTGGATGTCCCTAGACTGTATGAGGCCCTCGAGCTAGTTGGGCACTATGAAAGAGGGGAGGAAGTAACTATGGAGGAAAAATTAGAACGTATCCGCAAAATGATAGGCATTGGGGTAATCTGAAATGTCAATGGAGAAGAAGGGCTACTACCTATGATGACACCATTTATGATTAGCTCATCATCTCACAATATTACTTGCGACCGTGAAATGGAGAAAACTGAGCCTCCTTTCCCAACGGAGGATGAATGAGTTGTCATAGAAAACGTCTCGAGAACGGATGCTAAGAGAACTTTTTGGAGCCGTGACCTCCTAGAGAAGATGCATGACAAAAGAGAAGTGATCGATATGTTAGGTCAACCAAGTGGAAAGTATGACTACTACATAAAATATTCACCTACCTTGAGTTTCTTTAATGATCCTAAGGACGTCATCCCCAATGGATGGGGGGGGGCATGGATGACCTGATGCCTTGAGAGGAGGGAATAGTCGCTATGACAACCCTAGTGGTGATAGAATTACTTGATGGGGATTGCACTAATGATGTCGAGATGGAAACCACTGAGCCAATGATGATTGACCTTATGGTCGAGGAATTATAAGCGATCGAAATCCTAGAGGAAAGCCTAACACTAGTTGTGGTTGAACTACTGCCTCAAGAAAAGGACAAAGCGATAATGCTAGAACCTCCCTTGGAATTCAACACCAAAGCCGTACCCTAAGATTACGGAATAGAGGAAGTAGATGCCATCACTCGATTAGGTCACTGCTATGCACCTGCCAAAAGAGTTGAAAAGAAAGCCGTGACTGAGGAGGATGCGAAACAATTCCTAGCCGTGGTGAAAACGAGCGAATTCAATGTAGTAAATCAACTGTGGAAAATGCCGATCCAAATCTCCATCCTGGAGCTAATTCAATCCTTAGAAAAGCATAGAAATGCTTTGTTGAAGGTCCTTAATGAGGTACATGTCCCTGAAACAATCGATGATATCTAGTTACAAGAGTTTGTGGGGACCATCCTACTGAAGGATAAGATCTCCTTCACTGATGAAGACTTCCCTATTGATGGTCATGATCACACAAAGGCACTGCACATTTCAGTGAAGCACGATAGCACCATTGTCTCAAGAGTGTTGATTGATAATGATTATGCACTGAATATATGTCCAACTGAGTCCACTGTGTGTGCATTTGATGGGATGAGGAAAGAAGTGTTAGGAGAAATCGAGTTGGAACTACTTGTTGGTCTTGTGCTTTTCTTAGTAGTACCATTCAAAGTCTTAAATATACTAACTGCCTTCAATTTTCTATTGGGAAGACCATGGATCCACATGGCGGGTGCTGTTCCTTTTAGCCTCCACCAAATGATACAATTTGTGGTTGGCAATAGACTTATCACTGTGCATGCGGAAACAAACTTCAAGTTGTACCATGAAATGGCCATCCCATACGTGGAGCCCGAGTGCAAAGAAGAATCAAGCTTTCAAACTCTTGAGCTGGTGTCTATGATCCATGTTCCTATGGCCTCTTGCGTGGGCATTCCTGAATTATCCAAGCTGGCCCTTGCGGTAGGGAAGATTATGCTGGCGAATGGGTGCAACCCTGAAGGTGGTCTAGGGTTGCATGGACAAGGGATTTGAAAGCATATCGAGGCTTGAAGAGGTTTAAGGAGAAGAGGCTTAGGGTTTGTCGAAGAATGTGGAGGTCGTGGCAATAGAGGAGGCCACAGTGAATGTGGAGGTCGAGGCACCCGAGGAGGTCAAGGTGAACGTGGAGGCCAAAGTGACCACGGTGGTTGAATTATAAAAGATAAAAGTTGCCAAAGTGTTCTTCCTTCCCCATTGAAAGAAACATTCCTGGGACCCTCAAAGATGTTGATGGAAGAAGACGGGGTTATCGACAGTATAGCCAAGCTATTTGAAGAGAATATTGTATGCTCCATCTTAACTTGCGAGGATGCCAAATCTTCTAGGAGCATCACCGACCCTTCAAAGTAGGGTGATTCTAGTTCAGCATAGCTTTTTACTTTATCTTTTCTCCCCAGCGTGGGAACTCATTGTTATTTCAATTTGCTTGTCCGAGTCGCTTATGATGAAAACTCTATTAAGCCCTTAACCTTGAGCCATTGGTCTGGGGTGGTATGTGTTGTAATACGGCTTTTTCATTTCCCATTCAATAAAATAGATGCATGTTTTATTAAGGACATGTGGAAGCACACCAAACTAGTTGTATGATGGTCATTGAGGGCTAGGCTTCTACATGCACCCTAGTTTCATAATTTCGCAAGAGCAAGGAAATATGAGGATATGAGGATGAGCTCTTGAAATGGTTTTCTGAAAATTATTTGAAAATCATTTGCAAATGACATGCGTTTTGTTTGTTATTAATGGGCTCTAACTCATCTCATCGCATCTCAGGCATTACATTATGCATAATCATGACAAAGATTCATGTGACTCGAATTCACGTGAGGGAGATCTTTTAGAATCTGATGCCGACGATGATTAGAAAGGGGTCGAGCGTGAATGGAATCGACATGAAGAATCAAAGCCGCTGACATAAGAACAAATAGCCTCCATAAATTTGGGCCATGTATAGAATGTCAAGGAAATAAAGATCGGGGCATGTCTCTCCAAGTTAGAAGCGGAACTAATGATTAATCTCTTGAAATACTATTAGGATGTATTTGCTTGGACTTATGTTGATATGCCGGGGTTAGATTATGATATTGTAGAGCATGCCCTCCCGACTAATCATAATGTGCGACCTAAAAAGTAGAGACTTAGAAGAACGAAGCTAGAGTTATCCAATAAAATCGAGTAAAAAGTCATGAAGTTGTTAAAAGTGGATTTCATCAAAGTGTCACACTACAATTGGATAGCAAATATTGTACCCGTCATGAAAAAGGATGGGCAGGTTAGGGTGTGCGTAGATTATCGTGACCTAAATCGAGCTAGCCCGAAAGACAACTTTCCACTCCCTCACATCGACGTCCTGGTTGATAGCACGGTGGGATTTGAGTTGTTTTCCTTTATGGATGGATTTTCTATCAAATTCATATGAAGAAAGAAGATAGAAGCAAGACGTCGTTCATAACTCCATGGGGAACCTTTTGCTGTGAAGTGATGCCTTTTGATCTGAAAAATGTTGGGGCAACATACCAAAGGGCCATGGTCGCGTTATTCCACAACATGATACACAAAGAGATCGAAGTATATGTGGATGACATGATCACAAAATCGAGACGTGGCGAGGACCACATCAAGGTCTTGCAAAAGCTGTTTGATTGCCTTCAAAAGTTTAAGCTGTGTCTCAATCCTGCAAAGTGTGTATTTGAGGTGAAATCCGGAAAGTTGTTAGGATTCATGGTTAATAGTAAGGGCATCAAGATTGACCCATTAAAAGTCAAGGCTATTTGTGATTTACGGCCTCCGACTACTGTCAAAGAAGTCTGCAGTTTATTAGGATGGCTAAACTACGTGGTGAGGTTCATTTGCCAATTGTCTAAAATGACAAAACCATTTTTCAAGCTCTTGAAGAAAAATACAAGGGTTAAGTGGGATGACGAATGCCAAAGCGCTTTTGAAAAGATAAAGCACTATCTCTCGCATCCGACGATTTTGGTCTTGCCGATTCCTAAAATTCCCTTGATTTTATACTTGACAATACACGACGAGTCACCGGCCGCCATGCTAGCCTAGAAAAGACCAAATGATGGGAAAGAATGTGTGATATACTACTTAAGCAAGAAGTTCACTACTTCTGAGTTGAATTATTCTAAGATTGAGAAGACTTGTGTTGCCCTTGTCTCGGTAGTGCACAGATTGCAACAATATAGCCTCCGCCACCAAATCTTATTGGTGACCAAAAATGACCCTATCAAGTATCTCTTGGAAAAGCTAGCCTTGGTCAGGAAATTGGTCAAGTGGCAAATCTTGATCTAAGAATTTGACATACAAAGCCTAGGTCAAAAGTCAGTTAAGGGCCGTGCCATAGCAGATTTGTTGGTAGAAAGTCCTGAAGAATTAGAAAGCCCCAAGGAGGATGGTGATGTGGAAAAGCAAATCCTACTAGTATCAAATGACAAGTGGACTATGTACTTCGATAGCACCATTAACCTATTCGGTCGGGTGTTGGGGCAGTTCTCATCTCCCCAGACAGACAGCATTACCCTATGGCCGTAAAATTGACTTTCCCCTACACAAACAGCATCACAGAATATGAAGCTTGTATTCTCGACCTTCAAGCTGCCATTGACATGAAAGTTCAAAAATTACAAGTCTATGGTGATTCAGCCCTTATTATCCTTCAAATTGAAGGCGAATGGAAAACGCGGAACCCAAAGTTAATTCCATATCATGAGTTCTTGGGAGAGTTAGTGGAGGATTTCCAAGAAATATCCTTTGCCTACTTACCAAGGTCTCAAAACCAGTTCGCTGATGCCTTGGCCACGTTATCTTCGATATTGCAAGCTACTAGGGGCCTGGACGTTGAGTCATTGAGAATTGAAATTCTTAGACGCCCGGCTTATTGTATGATAATTGAAGAGGAGCCTAATGGAGAGCCAGTATTGCAACTTCTTAGATCATCTTTAGAATGGCGAGTTTCCCCAAGGGAGCAACGCGTCAGACAGAAAATATTTGACAAAGTTGGCATCGAATTTTTTTTGTCAATAGAGATGCGCTTTACAAAAGATCCTTTGATTTGACGTTACTAAGATGCATCGATGCCAAGGAAGCTAATCGCTTGATGAAGGAAATACATGAAGAGGAGTGTGGCCCCCACATGAATGGTCACCTCTGGGCAAGAAAGATCATGCGACTTGGCTACTACTGGTTGACCATGTAATCTGACTGCATTCAACATGTGCAATGTTATCACCAATGCCAAATTTATGGGGATAAGATAAATGCTCCACCGAATGAGCTTCATCAAATGTCTCAATCTTGGCCCTTCTCTATGTGGGGAATCGACGTAATCGGGCCCTATCAATCCTAAGGCATAAAGTGGACATCGATTCATCTTGGTAGCAATCGACTACTTTATGAAGTGGATCGAAGCCAACTGGTACACCAATGTCACTGCCAAGAATGTGGCCAAGTCCATTCGTCACGATATTATTGCTCGTTATGGTGTGCTGGAGGCGATCATCACTAACAATGGATCCAACTTAAACAACAAAGTCGTAGATGACTTGCTTAATGAGATTCGAGTCCGGCATTTGAACTCATCACCATACCGTCCTCAAATGAATGGGGTAGTTGAAGCAGCAAACAAGAACATAAAGAAGATCCTGGCAAAGACAGCTGAAAATTATCATGATTGGCACGAAAGGCTTCCTTACGCATTGATGGCATACCGTACGTCTATTCACACCTCCACAAAGGCAACTCCTTTTTCGTTAGTATATGGAATGGAGGCTATCTTACTTTTAGAGGTTGAGATTTCCTTGCTAAGGGTCCTTTCTTAGTCGAAGCTCAGTGAAGCTGAATGGATACAATAGAGGCATGAGCAGCTAAGCATGATTGATGGGAAGAGGTTGAAAGCTATATGTTATGGTCAATGCTATTAGAAACGGGTCACAAAGGCCTTCAATCGGAAGGTTTGTCCTAGGCACTTTGAGGTCAATGACTTGGTGCTAAGGAAAGTGTTGCCAATCATACTCAATCCTCATGGCAAGTTCACCCCGAACTATGAAGGACCTTATGTCGTTAAGAGGATCCTCCCGAGTGGTGCTATGATTTTAGTCGAAATGGACGGTCGTGAGCTATCTAAGCTTGTAAATGCTAATACCATCAAGAAATATTTCCCATGAATGAAATCAAGGCCATAGAGCCATTTCATGCACAATCCGAGTCACATAGCACCATGCATATCATTCATACATCGCATACATGCATATTTATTTGTATTTAAGGTATTCAACCAACTCGATGAAGTTACAACAGGATGGAAGACATTGACTGTTGCCCTTGAAAAGTCGATTCAAATGGCCACCCAACCACTATAGAGGTAGTTGAGTATTCCTTTTCCTATTATAATAAAAAAAAAATTGAAAATGATGAAAGAGATGAATGAATGAAAAGCAAAGCGCTTGGTGTCTTTCATGTTTTCAATTCAGTTGTTGCTACTCGTGTCTCCATGAGGAGAATTTCATATGAGTGATTTTGACAAAACTGAAAGGGAATGTTGAATATGCTGAAAGAGGAGCATTTAGGATGATAAAAGGCAAGCCACTCCCAAACATGTCCCATAAACACTTTAAAAGCTGAGTGAAAAAGGAAAGTTCATGTCATGAAGAGACGAGGGATTCATCTGTGAATGGTACATGGATTAGAATGAAGGGAGGCATTTATTCTCTCCACATCACACATTATGAGTAATTTGGATTAGCCTGTTTGAGCCTTTCAAATGCAAAGAGTTTCGCGAAGTACCCCTGTCAAGAACCATCCCATGCTGGGGCAAAATAGGAGCTTGGTTGAAAAATCAAGCGAATGATTAGGAGAGATTTCATTGCCTTCACTTACATCAATCTTCTCGTGATAGCTACAGGTGAATTTTTGAGAAAGCACAAAGCATCCTGAATTAAGGAAGAGTATTTCTTTCGCTATCCAAACACCTTTATCCATTGCTTAGGCAATTTGGACCTAACGCAATCATTTTTGAAACCCGAGCGGTGACTATCTCCCTACACCAAGGCAATGCATTTACCATCAAAACAAAAGTGTAGGTAGTGCATAAGAGCATCTCAAGAGTCCTAACTATTCAAAAAAAAAAAAAAAAAAAAAAATCAAGAGGGCATGAAAAACGGTGTGCGTAATAAAAACAAGGCTAATGCCCACCAAAAAAAAAGAAAAAGAGGAGACAAAAACAAAAAATAAGAGAAATGCAAAGAAAATCATGCATTGCAAGACCACTCATCACGGGTGTAAGCTTCTTAGAAGGAAAGCGAAGTTGTCATGTCTCTATATCACAAATCAAGGGACTCTTGAGACAAGTAAATCTAAAACATGTGATCATTGAAAGATTATATGATGGTAATTATGCCAAGATAATCACCGACTCACAAAACCCTAGTCTGGTATATTTCAAGCCTTTTAGAGCCTCACCCGAACCAATATTACAACATGCTCTGAAGTCTCTTCCGATTGGGATGGTTCGAGTGGAAACAATAATTCACAAAGAAGGTATTGCTTGAAGGAGTGAGGGTAATCCTATCTCGTCTTATTTTCAAGGTTCTTGACTTGTAAACCCAAGAGTAATGCTGATGATTATCCTTTTCCTGATCTCTCAGTGCCTAATTCTTTGTATAAGCCCATGACCAAACTTGTGTTACAGCCTTTCCAAAAGACCTCCTGGATCGATCAACATGTACTTATTGCAAATGAATCTCAAATACTTCGACATTGGAAGTGCGATGTATATTGAGGAGTCAAATTTTTCCACATGAATATATGAGATCAAATAGCCCTCTTCTTGAGAATGTGTGAGAAGCCCTTTCTGACTGGAGGTCCCTGCTTGGCATATTTAACAAACCTTTCTCACAAGTCAAGGTCATTTTGACAATAACTTTTCCTTTAAGAGAGTTTCATGATTAATTACATTTTTCCAAGCACAATGACAATTTTGTGAGTTTTTTTTTTTATATGGGGTCAAAATTGGCTCGATTTGCTTATGCAATCATTTCCTTTTCATTGCTAATACACTTCTGATATTGTTTTCGATGACATATGTTCAAATTGATTTCGTCTAGTGCACTTTTGCTATTAGAACATTTGTTGTAATGAATTTTGTTAAATATGCAGTGACCATTCCACAATATTCTCGAAGGACAAGCTTTCCCAGTCAAATCATGCTTTTCAAGGTTGGTGGGTTTATCCTTAAACCACATGATTCGTGGGTCTATCCTTAAACCATATAGTTTGTGGGTTATCCTTAAACCATAAGGTTGACGGGTCTATCCTTAAACCACGGGGTTCGTCGGTCATCCTTAAATTAAACGATTTGTGGGTCATCCTTAAACTACAAGATTGGTGGGTCTATCCTTAAACCACAAGGTTAGTGGGTCTATCAGTAAATCACACGATTCGTGGGTCATCCTTAAATCACACGGTTCGTGAGTCATCCTTAAACCACAAGGTTGGTGGGTCTATCCTTAAACCATGGGTTTTGTTGGTCTATCCTCAAACCACAAGGTTGATGGGTCTATCCTCAAATCACAAGGTTGGTGGGTCTATCCTTAAACTACATGGTTCATGGGTCATCTTTCAACCACACGGTTTGTGAGTTATTCTTAAATCACAAGGTTAGTGGGTCTATCCTTAAACCACGAGGTTCATGGGTTATTCTTAAAATACATGGTTGGTGGGTCTATCCTTAAACCACGGGGTTTGTTGGTTTATCTTTAAACCATGCTTTCAAAAGGTTCTTGAGTCTATTCTTGAATCATAGATTTTCATTTCTAGTTGAAACCCATTTGCATAAGATGAGACTTTCCTATCATGATCGATGACCATCTTTACAATGTAAGGCCATCATTTCACGTCCCCTTGCCGTCTACAACACACTGATCATTGAATTTTGCTGACAAAATTTAGGTGTCTTTATCTTTAAAATGAACTTCTTTGAGCTCCCATTCAGAGAGGGGCAACTATTGACACATAAATTTTACTATTTTATTTATGACTCAATCGCATACAAAATTAGGAATTAGTCACTAAAAAAAAGAAAAAAAAACAAAAGTGAAGAGTAAAATAAATAACTTTCATTAAAATGCATTGTGTATGTTTTCATTAAAATCCGTTACACGTAGACATTATGAGCATCTACATAACTATCACTAATTATTAAATCTAAAAATTTTAAAACAAAATCGAAAAAAATTAATTCAATTATTTAAAAAAGAAGAAGCTTAGGGGTCAGGTCAGGCCGGATCCGGCTTTGGTTCGGCCCGCCCCTCTTTCTTTTCTCTTTCCCTTGCACAGCCTAAGTCCTCTCCTGCTCAACCCAGCCCACGCCCATGCCCTAGCTTCTTCCTCATGTTGTCCTTCGTGAGCAAGACCTGCAAAAAGAACAAGCATGTGACAAAAGGAATAGGGGAGGTAGGGGCGATGCTTGGCA
This sequence comes from Eucalyptus victrix, assembly GCA_016097545.1. Classification (NCBI taxonomy): domain Eukaryota; kingdom Viridiplantae; phylum Streptophyta; class Magnoliopsida; order Myrtales; family Myrtaceae; genus Eucalyptus; species Eucalyptus victrix. The sequence continues at coordinate 35,845,158 of CM027837.1, forward strand.
ATAGTTGGTTGTCAGGGGACAGGCCGGTAGGTTGTAGCTAGCACGGCAGGAGGCCAAGTGCCTGCAAAGAGAAGAAAAGGAGTGGAATGGGACTCATGAAAGGAAGAACAAACAGAACAGTGAGCATCGAGATGGAACCGAGGGAGAAAGAGCGAAAACGAGAGGAAAAAGGAGGAAGACAAAGCCTGTGGAGGTCAGCCAATGAGCTGACGACTTCCCGGAACGCCTAGCCGCTGCCGATGAGCTACCAATTGTCGCCATTCCCGCTAGAACCTAGGTTGGCCTTTCATCGAGCACTTGGCATGCGTCTCTAGAAATGAGTCGGCCGGAGCTCATCTCGGCCAATTCGGGTGAGCTTCGGTGCCTTACCTATCCCCATTGCCTTGCTTGACGGCCTAGTGTGGTCCGTTAGTTCTCTGGGTTTGTGCTCAGGCCTTGGCCGAGCCGAAAATCCCTAGCTCCTTTAGTGGGTGCCCTCTGTTTGATGAAATGCCTGACTGTAGCCTACCCTTGGACTCGTTCTTTAGAGCCTCTACTGCCTTTCTCTCTCTCTCTCTCTCTCTCTCTCTCTCTCTCTCTCTCTCTCTCTCTCTCCCCCTTCCCTTCTAGACATCGATTGGGTTGGGTCCCTAAAGTTGTGTCACGGGAGTCGAGGAAGAAAGGAAGCTGCGAGTCCTCGCGTGCGGCGTCATCGCAGCTCACCCAAGACGAGCCCCACCACCGCTGCCAAGACTCTCGGCCTTTGGGGTCGAGAGTCACCCCGGCTGCACCCTTGCCGGAAGAAGGCCTGAGGTGCGTCACGCCATCGCTTCCCTAGTCGTGACTAGATAGTCTTTAACTAGGGGTCATCGACTGAGCAAGGCCAGATCACGAATCTACCTTGCTAACCTCTTCTGCTTCATGGGCCAACAGCTCAGAATTTGTCTAGGCTATGGGCTTGTGAGGCATTTTTGCTTCCAAGAGGGGTTGGGTGGCCCGTCGATTAAGCCCAACCCTCATTTGAATGTAGGCCCGACCAAAACTGGTTGAGCATACCCCTTTTTAGACAGGCTGATTGGCCCGCCCCCAATCGGGTTGGACCCAAGCGGGTCTGACCGACTCGCTCTAGACCAAGTCAGACCTAGGTCAGGTCAGATCAGATTTGACCCGGCCCGGCCAAAAAAAAAAAATATATATATATATTTTAAAAAATATTAATTAAAAATTTCTAAAATTAAAAAAAAATGTAGGGTTTAGTTAGGAATTGTCAGGTCTTGCATTATTAGTGTAATTAGGCCTTTATTTGCTCGTATATTGATTATATCGCATATTTAATTTGCATATTTCATTATGTTTAATTGCATGTGCTCAATTTACTGCAATTAGGATCTTGGTTGCTAATTGTTATTTTAATGATTATGTACCCCGCATGATCACTTCACATGTTAGTGGATAGGTATAAAATCAATCCAAACTGCCTGACAAAAATGTTTTTTTTTTTAAATGAACAAGATTAGGTACCGAAATGGCATTAATTGGTCAATTAGTGTAATCAAGTCCCCGACCCTGGATTCTCTTGTTGCATAGGAAGTGAGGTACACTTCCATGCCTCACTTGGTTTCTAACTGACCTTAATAGGCTAGTGGCAACTCATTTTTATAAAATTCTCAAGAATACTCCAATGTCGCGCAAAGTATGGGCTTGGGAGAGCACATGCCTAATCATGGGCCTTAGGTCCGTCCCTTAAGTAATACCCCTAAACCTATTCATTTCCCCGAGGGGTAGGTCACAACAATCATGATAGGTTGGTCCTCTCTTAGTCTCGGTGCTATATCGAGGCATATTGTTCTCGAGCCAACTTTGATACTAGGTTAGTAAACATGCCACAATAGAGTAATCCTTTCATGGTCTTAGTATGGAATTGAGGTGTATCATTCCCAAGCCAAGTCAAATACTAGGTTGGTGAACATGTCATGACGAACCAGTCCTAACACGGTCTCAGTGTGATATCGAGGTATATCATTCTGGAGCCAAGTTAGATACTAGATTAGTGCTCAAATGTGTTGAATCAAGCCGTGATCCTTGATTTGCACTTGGCATGTTCGACGTCTCAATGCTGGTAAGTTATTTCACACACTTATGCATGGCACACCTTCAGGCCCCTACACTAAAAGGGAAGATAAGAACCAGATTATAATACTTGATGCATGGTCACATGAGAGACTAATTTATAGCCGTTGACTGTTGGATTTCAATGATGTTGCCTAATGGATTCATTGTCGGAGGACCACCGTCACCCTTGGATTAGGAGACATTGCCCCATTAAGTTTGGATGCCTGACGGACTCATTGTTGAGAGATCACCGTCACTCTTGGATTAGGGGACATTGTCCGATATATTTCAGATGCCCGGTGGATTTTGGAAGAGTCGATGGATTTCAATTGTTAATAAATTAATCTCTTCATGAGTTCATTACATTATGAAATAGATTTTGCTTATGTTTGCATATTATCGAGTAGGGTGTGAGTTTCTTGTGTTATGGAATGGATCTTGTTTATGCTTGTATAATATTGATTGAGGCATGAGTTCCTCATGTTGTGGATGAATATTGGTTTATGCTTGCATATTGTTGATTGGGGATTTCTCATGTTTCATCCAAGACAAAGCTTTGGTTTTGCTATTGATCTGCCATTGAGTAATGTTTTGCTAAATTATGTGCTTGTTGATAGGCAAAGCATCATCCTACCTAGAAATTAGTATGTTTTACCTACTAAGTCCATGACTCACCTTGTTGTTTTTAGAATTGTAGGCATGGAGGTCTCCCACTATTGCTGGAGTTGCAATCTCATTAAAGGAGCTAAGGTTTACCTAGCTTTTGGAGCATAGAAAATGCATTGGTTGTAAACATATAGGCCCGTGACAAAAGGGCTTGTAATTATAACTAATGTAATTGTTTAGTTTATTTGCAAGTAGATGTTTTCCTAGTTGTTTATTGTTATCTGGATGTTGTTTGTAATGCTTTCGTATGTGCTTAATGAAAAGATAAAAAGAAATGGGACAGTGACATGCTTGGGACGTCGCAAAAATAACGTCTGCCGCTCGTGACCCTAGGGATAGAGTTAAGGTTGTTATGTTACTACTTCTAATAAAGTATGTTGTTTGTGTAAAGCTTTATATGGATTCAAATAGGCTCTTCATGCATGGTATTCTAAGTTCAGTTCCACCATGGAGCATTTTGGCTTTAGATCCAGCCCCCGTGATAATGCTTTATTCATTCAGAAAATTTCTCGTGAGTATATTCTATTGTTGTTATATGTAGATGACATGGTTACTATCAACGATGATCCTGTCGGTATTACAATGCTCTAGCAATATCTTAGTTAGCAATTTGAAATGAAAGATCTTGGGCAACTCAATTACTTTCCAAGCTTAGAAGTGGCCTCAAACTCCTTGGGCTATTATCTTTCTTAAGAAAAATATCTCACTGATCTTCTTTCTCATGCAGGACTCACTGATACCAAGACTGCTACAACTCCAATTGAGACAAATGCCAAATTTGATGCAAATGATGGCATTGCTCTTTTGAACCCTACACTTTATTGGTAACTAGTTGACAATCTTGTATATCTCACTATTACTTGTCTTAACATTGCCTATGTTGTTTACTTAGTTAGCTCATGATCGCTCCACATACAACTCACTTTGCCGCTGTCCTTCGTATTTTCCGCTATGTCAAGGGTACCTTATTTCATGGTCTTCATTTTTTTACCAATACTATTTTGGAATTAAAGGCTTATTCTTATGATGATTGGGCTAGTGACTCTCTTAGACATTGCTCTACTATAGGCTACTAATTCTTTCTTAGTACTTCACTCATATCATGGTGTAGCAAGAAACAGACCCTTGTCACACAATCCAACATTGAAGCAGAATATCATGCTATTGCTAATACAACATCAAAATTACTTTGGTTACGATGGTTACTAGAAGACAAAGGAGTCTATTGCAATGGTAGAATAGTCATTTACTGCGATAATCGGAGTGCTATTCAAATAGCTCATGATGATGTTTTTCATGAGCGCACCAACATATTGAAATTAACTATCATTTCATACGATATCATGTGTTTTGTGGCACTATACAACTTGTTTCCACTTCATCTACTAATCAAATTGTTGATATCTTCATCAAGGTACATCCACTAGGGTGTTTTCAAGATTTTTTTCTTTAAACTCCAGCTGACTTCTTCGATGTTGTTTTGAGTTTGTAAGGGGGTGTTAGATATATTGAGATTATCTTTACAATATTCTAGATATCCTAAATATTTTTAATACTTCGGATATCCTTACCATATCCTGGATATCTATAACATTCTTGATATATTTAATATTCTGGATATCTTTATGATTGATTGTAATTGATTGTATAATATTTTATTATTGTAAATAGTCTCCTTGTAAAGCCTATAAATAGGCTCTTGTTTTCCTCATTACATATCATCAAAATATATAGAATTCTTTATTCCTCTATCTTACCTAGTTGAGTAATTTTCCACAAAAAACTTAAATCGAGTTTAAGACAAATAAACCTATAATGCACGATCTCAGGAACTTGGTAACAGAACTTAGGACCTCCAGCTGTGGACTCAAGACTGGACTTGGATTGTCAGCCCTAAACCCAAAACTCGTGGTCCTAGATGCTCGAGTCTAGCACTAGTGTCCAAAGCCTAGGTGCTATAGTCTAGGGTCCAAGCGTCTAGGGCACTGGTTAGGGCACTAGGTCTCATGCCAGGTCCCCTTGTGTCCTAAGTTTAGGCGTTGGGGTGTTCGATTTGACCACAAGGTGTCAAGTTTTTATGAGTGAGAGTGTCTTAGCAATTGTGGAAGTCAAGTTAGATTCTTGAAATTGAACATCAATATTTTAAAAGCTTAAATGTTTTTTCGAATTTGATTATAGATTTTTGTTCATCATAAACAAATGTTTTTCTTAGGCTCATTTTCAAAGTGATGCCAACATGATAGAAAATGAGGAAATATGTTCCAACAGTTAATTTTCCATAAAACAAATGTGCCATTCATGGTTTTGAAAATTTACTCCCATATCTCCCTTTGTAAGAACTTATAGAATCCACTAAACTAAGGGTCCGTTTGTTTTACGAAGAATGAATAACTTAGAAAACATTTTCTTAAAATGATCGTTTGTATTACTTACAAAAATGAATAAACAAAATTATTATTATCGCACACGAAAATCTTTAGATATAAATGATTGTTAATAATGAAAACGATTTATATTGACTAATTATTTCAAGTGATACAAGCAGCCTATTTTTGAAAGATATTTTCTAAATCATTAATTTTTCACGAAATGAAAAGAGCTTAAAAAAACTATAATGAGGTGGTTTAATTATACAATTTTCAAATCCAAGTAGGAAAAACCAAAATCTTAGTGTAATTTGATACAAATAAATTAAATAACGAATAACGCCGAGCACAATAAACTGATGCAAAGACTATTTTCTCCTGTCTCTTCAATGCCTACTTGAAGCCTTTTCGAACAGAGGGCTCCATCCAACATTTTCCATTTGCCTGTGTTTTGTTTTGTTTTGTTTTGTTGTTTAAATGATAGGATGACATTGCTTTGACAAAAGGCTCCATCCAACCTTTCGAAATTGGCTTGCTAGGTTCTATGATCTCCTCAGGTATTCACTATTTAGTGTATTTGAGTGGGTTTCAAGTCTAGCAATAATTCTATTTACATATCCGTCCTCTCTCATCTCCACTTCACTTAATAAAAAAAAAGATTATAATAAGTTCCAGTTGATAAGATTTCTAAGTAATCGTCGAAATTTCATCTATAAATTTAAGAAAAATTACATATAGTAAAATCGTATCAATACCTTAGTTAAATTCTAATTTAATTTCTATGATATAACAAGAAGAGGATTATGTTTCTCGTCGGCATTTTTGGAGTCTTCGGGAAGGAAAAGAAACAGAGAGGTTCGCTGAAGAAAAAAGGAAGAGAAGCACAGTGATCGCGACCTGGGTAGAGGAGGATGATCCAGACGGAGAAGAAAAGCTGGTGAGGCATGCCCCTTGTTCTGTGCCGTAGCTCGTTCTCTTCCCCCACGACGTCAAAGCTGTTTCGCTACTGCGTGATTGGCCATCTCATCCTTATTCCCAGATGTAAGAATCGGAGGTAAGGAGTTTCCCTCGCTTGAGTGGCTTTCATCGACGCGACGGCTCCATCGTCGACAGATCGAGGATCCTTAGTCATTGTTTTGGACCAAGTTACGGTCTCATTTCTATACGGCGAATTTGAATTCTCCTACCGGCTGAGTGTTGTTTGATGATCTGAATATGATTTTGGTTGTTCGTGATAACTTGAAATGAATCTGTCCTTTGAGATCTGCATGGAGGCATCCTGTACGACATATGTTCACAATCTGTTTGATAAAATACCTGAACCAGGCCTGGTAATGTTTTATTAAATGGCTGAATCGGGAAATATGTTGCATCAACGTAGATTGAAGTCGGCTTAGTTAGAATGCGTGATCATTTGTTGCTAAATCGGCGTGTCCAGTCATGTCGTCGACATGAGAATTGAGTTTCCTAGATTGTTCATGTCCACAGTTCGAGTTGAATCCTCGATACAAATAGAGTCGAGTGTTTGACATTGTTGCGTTTTGGGTTTGATATTTTTATTGCTTTTCATGTTTCCTTATTCCTGGTCCGATGTTCTGTATGTGTATACGCTGGTGGTGTCCAATGGTGGCCACTGGCGACGTTATTCTGGTGATTAATGGTGGTGGCCCGGCGATCGAGTATGCGTCGGTTACCTGCTGAGATACGTACATTTTTATTGGTGTGTCTTGGAGTGTTGAGTGCTGGTTGAAGATTTGTGTGGTAGTGGCAATGGTGGTGTCTTCGGGAAGAAGACCCGTGCTGGATGAAGAAGGGCTTCGGGAGGAAGACGACGTGGAGAAGGAAAAAAGTAATGAAAAAATAATTAAAAAATAATAAAATCAATAAAATCAATAAAAAGAGCAGAAAATTCTGTTTTAATCCGACGCAGGTCGAGTTCGGGTAGACGGATCAGGTCAGCAGGTCGGACCGGGTTTCTTTGACACTGAATTCCCTCTTCCGTATATAATAATAGTAAAAATAATAAATCATTTAAAAAGATAAAGAAGAAAAATGTATGAAAAATTCTAAAAATCATTAAAAAATCCAAAATTTTCCGAAATAAATAAAAAAATTCATTCATAAAAAATATTAAATCATAAAAATCATAAAAGCATTAAAAAATCATTAAAAAATCATAAAAATCATTAAAAATTTAGAAAAGTCGTAAAAAGTCATAAAAATACAAAGAATTTAGAAAAAAAACACAGAAAATGAAAAAATAAATAAATAAATCACGAAAATTCATAAAAAAAAGTATAATAAAATAATAAAAAAATCTAGAAAAAACATAAAAATTTAGCAAAAATAATAAAATAATAAAAAAATCTAGAAAAAACATAAAAATTTAGCAAAACTTTGCAAAATCAGAAAATTTCAGAAAAATTGGAATCCCCTAAAAATTTCACTATTCTTTGAATAGTTTTTTTTTCCTCTTAAAGCCTAAAAATCCTTAAAAAATAAAAAAAATCCGAAATCAAACAAGCGTCTAAGACTTTACAATAGGGACTTTTGGATTGCCATTTTCTTTTAGAGACAAAATTAGGGTGCTTGTTTGTTTACTTCAAATACACTTGATTGTGCATTTCAATAACTTGATTGTTATTTTTTTTTAGAATAGTTAGGGTGAAATCTAAAAATCTTGAATAGGTTGCATATGAAATAAGATATTTTCCCCATATCTCATTAGGTTTTTAGTTGACTTAAATAGACTAGTAGCGACTCCTTACATAGAAATTTGTCTAGAATTAATTGAATATGGATTGAATATCCAAACATAGCACGAGGCATAAATTTGGGAGGACCCAAATCAACTGAAGGCCATTAGTCCGTATTTGACAATATCCCTAAACCTTATTCCCCTCCCTATCGAGGGGTAGGTTGCGACACATAGTATAACCACCACTCATTGGGGTTGCCTTTTACTATGATGATGACGACTTCCGTAGTGAGGTTCGCCTAAACATGACAATTATTAGTGTTGGGTGGTCGCCTCATTCGAAATGGTCGTAGAGCAACCACCACAATATGGAATGGGTTTGACTTGTGATTGGCGGCAACATGTGGCGGTCGCCATCGCCACAGGGCAAACACTGTTAGTCGATTGCCCAAAGCAAGTTGACAATGACGGTGGTACATAGTGGCTAGATTTGGCCAACCACAAGATCGAGAAAGGAAAATTCTTAGGCGACAACTAGTTGCCTGAGGGTTGCAAACACTACATGGTAGCACTTAAAAGGTCAACGGCCATTAAGAGTGCGCATGATAACCATTTTAATTTTGACCAAATCGATTTTTTGTTTTTGTTTTTTGAAATAAGTTTGGAACAAAAATTCATTTGGTAATGCAATTTCATTTTTCTATTTCTAGAACAAATTTTTTAGGCCATAAATAGATTTGAAGCAGAAATGAGAAGTAAAATTTTTCTACTTTTCTATTTATGGAACAGAAATGAAAAATAAAAACCCTTTTCATTGCTTGCCCTTGCTGCTAGCCGGCTGCCCACTTGCCATTGCCTTCTATCCATCACTCATCAGTCTTCGTTCGTTGCTCGCCTCCCATTGGCCACATCCTGCTACCACCTGTTGGCCACAAAGGAGGGAGAAATTTTGTATCGCTCTTAAATGAATTTTTGTCTCAAGAATAATAGAAATTTTGTGCTGTAATTAAATGTGTATTTTTACTCAAAACTCATTTAGGAAATAAAAACAGAAAAATCTATTTTTGGCTAGAAATAGGGTCTTAAAATAGAATCATTATTGTTTGCGCCTCAAGTGTCGATAGCTATGCATTGCGGCGCCGTGGTGGCATTGCTAAGTGGAGAGCAGGAACCATAGTTTCTATTTTCCTTCCATTTTTTTTGGCTCTTTTATCCTTTTTACCTTTTTGATATTTAATATGGGATGACTTTATCCCACCCTCAAGTCAGAACAACTATCCAATTTTTCATTGGGATATATCCGGATTTTTAGAAATAGTTTAATACTATAGTCAAGATTTGATAGCTAATTACAAAATCGTAATTCAAGGAAATAAAATGTTCAGCAACTTTTCTTGCTATGCAAGAGAAATGGAAATAAAAAGGTCCCCAAATGAATATGAACTATATTGTCTACGAAACTATTATTTTGAGTTATTGTGGAAAATTAGATTTACTTAAAATGTTTGTTTTTGTTCGAAACTTAAAAATTTGAAATATCATGTCTTAGACCCAAAAAAGCAACCAAGAAAGAAACAAATTGATTCTCTTAAAAGCAAACTGATTTTGCAAAGCCAACTCTGAGCAATCTGCAAAGCCAACTCTGAGCAATAATGAAAGAGTGAAGGGGAAAAGACAAATGACATCCTAGCTTGATGTATTGGTCACTCTTCCAATTCTAACGACATTTAGGCTAAACGCCACTAGTTTAGCTTAAGAGTTTAGCTAAAGTTTAGCTAAGTGCGCAAACAATGCGATGTTGCACATGTAAAATATGCTGCCATGCAGAACCAAAACTCCATCCACAGCTACGCCACCATGAAAGATTCATGTAAGTTTTTACAAAGGGCTCTCCACACCTCGTCTTCACTCGAAGTACAATCACTTCTCTCTTGGATTTACAAATGGGTTCCCTGTTACTACCACTTAGAATCAGCAGTCGAAAGCTACCACAGATGTGCTCATTTGGCAATGGCTTTTTGCAGAAATATTCTTGAAATATCATACTTGATCGCTGTGAACTTTATCTTCAATTTTGGATCTCCAGCGATAGTAAAGTATATACCTGGAAACTCCAAGTTTGCGCTGCCTAGTCAAATATAGAGCCCACGGTTGTTTATATGACCTTTGATTTGCAAATTTCCACACTTAGCAGATCTACCTCGTATGATTGTGGAACCTATGTGATTTAGTTATAAGTTTCTGCAACACTTAAGTAAGCTTATCAAATACATTGGATTCAGTTATCAGTGAACAATGTTTTTCAACATTATGAACGTGGTCTGGGTAGTACCGATGGAAGAAACTCTAACCTCCAAAATCACCTGCCAGTGACTAGTATGTCGGACTGTAGACAAGTCAACAATCAAACCTCAATCCTAGTTAATACTGATTTCAAAAATTAATACTACTTTCCAAGCAATGAGGGAGCAAGGGAGTGTATAAAAAACAAGCCTTTTGAATATATAGGATCTGCATCCAATATATATGTCACTATGCTTCATTGACAAGTCTCTTAGCTGAATGCGATTACAGTGGTTTTACTGAGAAAGCGCCTCATTACCTAGAAGGAAAAACAGAGAAAAAACACATGCTCTTATACAACACTTGGGTGCGGAGGATGACCGATCCTAGGATCATAACTCACGTTGCAACTTGCCTTCGGTTTCTCTGGTGGGCTTGGTCTTGGGAGGATGGGTGTGCTTATCTGTATGGTGCATCAAGAGTAGCCATACATGAGTTATAAGCTCTCCACCTCGCTGCAACAGTTTCGCGTGATACTGAACTTCACAATGATACGCAGCATGGCACAACATCTCCACCCAAATGCTGCTTATGATCTGCCACTTGTTGTTCTTGCACTTTAGTGTAGCAACCAATTCCTGCACATCCGACAGCACGTGCCAGTTCCTGGTGATTATGGTTCCCATCTGATCCGGGGAGGGTTCAAGCATCTTCTCTTCTGACAACAATGTCCCCAAGGCGTCATTTAGGTCTCTGTACCTGATAAACGGCTTCAATATGGCGCAAGCGTACTCTAATGTGATGTCAGTAGTCGTAAGGGACAACATGTAGGGTCGCAATGCTAGAAGGTATATCATGTAATTGGATAGCAGTTGGCTCTCTTTATGATTTGGAGAATCATTGGGCTCTGAAAGAAGGCAGGTTTTCGTTGCTATATGCCAAATGATGATGCTTTTGTCAAATCTTGTCCCAATGTTTTTACCCCAGTCCATATCGCCAATGAGTTTGTGAGCTTCAAGCGTCCAGTTGCCGCGTTCCGTGAAGGGCTTTTGGTGTCTGATTGCGTTGAAGTTTATAATATTTTCCACCAGCAATTCCTTGAGCGAGACGGGAATTTTCGGTTGAGAGTGAATCCTATGCCTTCTCAAGGTGCGCAAGCATTTGTGGATTCTTCCAATGGACCATGGCCACTCGTCGTACAGGCGATGATCCAACAAGTCGAGTTGCCCGAGTGAGTTTGACCACCTTTTCCGCTTCATATAATTTTCAGCTAAGAAGTTCAACGGCCTTGTCAACATGGGGCAGTTTCTTTGGTGATGGTGCATTGCCACAATGGCCCATGCCGAAAAAGGTTGCAGAACAATTTGGTAACCTTCCAGGGCAGTGACTCCTATCAACAAGGCATAAGTGTAGGTGATGTACTTGTCTATCAAGAAGGCACTCTTGAAAAGAATGGCGAATCCACACAAGGCTGAAACTAGACTGGTAAAGCTAAAGAAGCGAAAGAAAAGACCGAGCGGATTATAGAGAATCGGGTGCTTGGTGTAAAGTACGTCATACATGAATCCAAGCTCGACCTCAGTTGTGATGAAGGCTAAATCACGCTTTACAGTTAACCGAAATTCCTCCAGTGATTCCGGGTGGTAGAGCCAGTTTCCAATGTGGGGCTTCAAGCACTTGAACCGATTGTACGCCTTCATGATGATCTTTTGCTCCATCGACTGTGTGGGGACAGTTTCCTCGAAGATATCGTAGGCTGATATGCTCGATCTCTTCCAGTACGCGTTCATGAGGGCCCAAACTGTCACTGCTGATCGAATGATCCCAGCAACAGACAAGGGGAAGTACAACAATGGGACGGGGGATGAGCTGTCCCAGCAGCGAATCAGGATCCAGACAACGAAAATGACCCTGATGAATAGATTTGGCATCTGTCGGACACTGAGCCGGTTGTCCTCGACCGAATATGCAATTATGGAGTCTGGGTTACCAAGCAGCATCAAAAGCAACGGTGCCAGCAACCCCTTGAGCTCAGTAATGTAATCGGGTCGATCAGGATTGTCAATCTGGACAACAGTGAGCTTGCCAAGGGCAATGGTTGCGAAGTAAGAGGAGAGCAGGTAGGCGGTGACGATGACACATCTGATGATGATTGAGGTCTTGTACCTCCGGCGGCTGCCAAGGATGGAGAGGATGATCTGGCAAAGGAGGCTCATGGTGGCCAGCCATTGGATGCTCCATGCTTCCCATAAATCTTTCGACGAAGGCCATTGTGTAGTGACTATGGATGGTATCAGACCGAACGACTTCATGGTGACGTGATGTCTTCTGCTGCTCTCTGAGAAACAACAACGCAAGCAGAATTAATAACGATGAGAATGGATAAACCGCCTTGGACTCATTCTGAAGAATTAAACACGAATCTCTAAACTTCTTGTTGCGTTCATTCAATATGATCAGTAAAATTTTGGGATCCTAATACTGCTCTAATTCTTCCATTTCATTGAATGAGATTAATTACACCTTGCTGTCCTCCATGAGTGAAGCCCACTTAAAAAGGAGAGAAATTTCAGAAGTCTATAAGCAATGCTAGGTGCTAGTTTTGCTAAAACAGATCTACGAAATTGATATATTCAGTGAAATGGCTGATTGCAGAAGGACATCTAAAGAAAATGACTCATATTCAAACAGCCAACTCCTGATTACCGCATTACTTAACCGACCAATTATATAAACCAGTTCAGTTCACCAAGCATTTCCGAAACATCAAATATGAGATCATCGACACACTGCTAAAACAGAATAGTCCACAGAGACAAATGAAACTAATGACAAGATCATAATTTCTCTGGAAAAATAAAGGAAGTACAAAGTATTCTGGCAAGAAACCGAAACCTTACTATGCCGTGGGGCTCCCAAGAAGCTGACGAATTAGATTCTTGCTAATAATAGAAATGGCACTGAGTGTGTCAGTGTTCCTAACACTTATGGGCAAGCTTAGTTAAATTCAGTTCCGAAGAGAAAACACGAGGGATCATAGAAAGACAGAAAGCAGAGAATTGATTACTTACTTGTAACTTTAATCTGTGCTTCCTTTTCTACTTGTTCGGCTTTTCTACTTGTTCGGCTTTCGCCAGCGCCAAAGTAGGTGTAAGATTTTTAACTTTACTTTATTCGTTGGATCAATTCTCGAGGGGTGAAGCAGCGTGTTTCTTGCACTCAATTGTATGCTTTGCCGAGAGTATGCCAAGAATTAAATCTTAAAATCTTTGAGATAAACGACACCGCAAGGGCTTAAACTATTGCAATTTATGCAATCTAATCCCTAAACTGCCAATTTGTTAATAAAGTCTCAACTTCCCATAACAGGATCAATTAATTATTTAATATTATTTACAAGTCTTTGTAGTCACACTATCGTTTGGATTTTGAAATATCTTTTCATTTTAATTCATTTTTTAAACCAAACCATAATAAGGTAACATTTCTTTTCACTTTTTATCTTTGGTAGTTATAAGTATTACAACAGCGACATTTAAGTATATATTAGCTTATGATCTCCAAAATAGACTAAGAGAACCTCGTTGATGTCAATCCCTCTCTCCAGCTGCCATTTCCTGTAATTATCATTTTCTTTTTTCTTTTTTTGACATTAATCTTCATACTTCCACCTCACAGCACTTCCGAAGGTCCTGTGCTCCCAATAGTACTTCCTATATCTTGCATACACCCATACTCCAAACGATATCCGCATCAAAAGTTAACATTTTACAACAATGCACAGACATAAATTTAAAATGACCTTACGTCACTTTATTTCTTGAATTTGTATTCTACAAAGCATGAAGAGTTGTCACTGCACTCTGCTTGCTTAGGCACTCAGCTGATTGCGGCAACAAACCTCAACTCTACTGATTCGCAGTGACAGAATGCTCGGGAAACACGTCTCGACGTATGACAATTATAGGCTACTCTAACATCACAAACCTTGGGTCTCGATCAAATTGCAGGGAGACTTCAGGTCCGCTCCTGGAAATATTGACCTGACTGGTCAATAATATTACGTAAGGAAATTATTTTCAAGAAAAATATTTCAATTTTCTTGTGTTCGGTCATTACCGGAAGTTTGGTGTCGAGAACCTTTAGAACGTGATTTGGACAAATAAACGTAGGTCTAGAGCATGATATTGGGACCCTTGGCAGCAAGACTAGGGATCTCAAACCCTGTACCTAGTATCCAGGTGCCCAGACCCAGACCCAGACCCCGACCCCACCCCGAGGCCCTATCTCAAGATCCTAGGGGTCAGCCACTGGAGGCCGATCCAAGAACCGGTGGCCCTGGATGCCCTGGATGCTTGAATCTCGCCCCTGGTGTCCAAAAACTACGTACTTGGGTCCAAAGAGTGAGTGTCTGAGGTGTTGGTTAGTGCACACCCCCTCGTGTCCTTGGTGCTGGAGATGGGGTGTCCATTTTTCTTAAGGTCTCGATTTTTTTTTTTTACGAAATTCCAATTTTACAAATTTAGTGACTTTTACTTGAAATTTCAAAGTAGTTATTCTGATTAATTTTCACTAGAAATTGCTAATGTAATAGTATGCCACATAGAATGACCGGCAATGACCAGATACGTCAACAATTTTTGATGAATTGAATAGAAAGACTACATTAGAATTTCGCATAAAGGTTTAGAACTATATTGGCAAAATTGAAATACTATGACTAAATAAGCATCCGTATAATACGTTTGGTAATGACTAAATAACTTTTCCTAAAAAACTTAAATTGCATGTAAGATAAATAAACCTACAAGGCACAATCTCGTGAACCTGGCTGCCTGACTCAGGACCTCAAAGCCTTGGACTCAAGATTAGACCCAGACCATGAGCCCCAAATTCAAAATCCCAAGTTTTGGATGCTGGAGGTCAATCCAAGGACTCGTGGCCCTAGATGCTCAAGTCTAGCCCCGGTGTCCTCTAGGGCTTTGGTTAGGTCGCCAGGTCTCATTTCAAGCCCCATAAGTCCTAAGTTTAGCTGTTGTGGCATTTAATGTGATTGCAAGGTCTCGAGTTTTTATGAGTTAGAGAGTCTGAATAGATGTGGAGGGCAAGTTAGATTCTTGAAAATGAATATCAATCGTTTGAAAGCATAAATCTTTTTTTTTTAATTTATATATAGATATTTGTTCATCGTGAATTTTCTTTTTTTTTTTCGTTAACTCATTTTGAAAGTGATGCCAATATGCTCCAATAGTTAGCTTTCCATAAAACAAATGTATCCTTTGTGATTTTAAAATTTACTCCGTGGCCTCCTATAAGAACTTATAGAATCAACTAAATTAAGAAAACTATGATGAGGTGGCTTAATTATACAATTTTCAAATCCAAGTAGAAAAAGAAATAGCTTCGAGTAATTTGATATAACAAAATAGTTAATGAATAATATTAGTATGATAATGTTTTGCTAAAATGACAATTAGGGACATGCTCCATTTGTTTTGCTGAAGTTGTGACATTTCTAGAAAATATTTTTTCAGGAAAATGACAATATTTTCTGATGTTTGTACAAAATCAATTTTCTTATTTAAGCATAGATTTTCCATGAACAAAGTATGATAACGTTTTTACTAAAATGACAATTATTTAAGGACATGTCCCGTTTGTTTCAGTAAAAATATGATATTTCTAGAAAATTACAATATTTTCTTTTATTTGGCTCAAATCATTTTCCTTAAGGCAAATACTATTTTCTCCCGTCTCTTCAATGCCTCCTTGTAGCCCTTTTTGACGAAGGAGCTCCATCCACCATTCCACATTGTTTTTTTTTTTTTTTTTTTTTTTTTTTTTTTGATAGGATGACATTGCTTTGACAAAAGGCTCCATCAACCCTTTCAAAATTGGCTTGCTAAGCTCTTTGGCTATTCATATTTGAGTGGGTTTCAAGCAATAAGTCTTTTTACGCATCTTCAATCTACTGAATTAAAAAAAAAAAAGATTATAACAAATATGAGTCAATAAGATCTCAAATTATTGTCGATATTTCATCTGTAAATAAAATATTACGTATAGTAAAATCCTGTCAATATCTAAGTTAAATATCTAAGTTAATCTAAGTTAATTTCTGTGATATAATTAGAAGATGTGCTGAACTCTTTATGCACCTCAAATTGCAGTCAGGTTCTCTGTCGATAGTTTGGTTAAAATGCTATCTCTTGGTGAATAATAATTGTTTGGGATGCTGATATTAAGCAAGACAGTACCTATACTTGGAGAAAAAAGAAGTTGAGAGGCTAATTGGAACCCTGCGGCTTATTGACAAAATAACTGTACTTATAATATATTATTGGCAATGACTAGTATACTTTCCAATGGTGAATCATTGGCATCCTCTCGGGGTTCATTAGACAATTTTTCGTAAATCCTCTATGGGAATTCATCCAGAAGTTGCAGATGTAATCAGACGCGCCAATTGGGGTCGGCCTCTAGCAAGAACAGAGTATCCATTCAGCATTCAGCATCCAAGCTACATTAGCGGACAACCACAGACATGGAAGACAAGCATTTTATTCTCTGGCTTTGGTGATGTAATATGTCACCCCGCTGCTATAAAGTGCCAAACGTGTTTTGACATAGACGTACGTGGCTTCTCGAACTTTGGGTCTATTTTATTGCGCCAATGAACTCTTCACAAAATGAGGGAAGGGTGTACTGACACGTGTGTACTATGTAATCAATAGCCCAATTAGTCTTAGACATATCCTACTGCCAATTCAATCCTAAACATTTTAATTTTGCAGATTTAGTCGTAACCCTTGGTCCGAAATTTCAATGCAATTGTTCCAATTAATTTTCGTCAAAAATTTCTAATATTGCAATCTAGTGATCATCACTAGCCATCTTACGTGGCACACTGCCACATTAGCAATTTTTAGCGAAAATTAGCCGGAAGGTCTGTATCGGAATTTTGTGAAAAAATTTAAAATTAAATTAATAAAATTAAAAAGTTTATGATTGCATGAGGACATCTAAAGAAGCTGCCTCATATTCAAACACCCAACTACCTATTCTGAAGAGATAATAAGAGGGAATATAATAACACAAAGAAAGCAGTGATTCGATTACTTACTTGTAACTTTAATAAGTGATTCTTTATCTCTTTATTCGGCTTTCACTAACGACAAACCAGGTGTAAGATTTTTAACTTTACACTGTTCGTTGGATCGATTTTCAGAGTGTAAACTTTACTGAGAGTGTGCAAAGAATTCACTCTTGTACCTTTTTAGATAAAAGATACCACATAAGCTTAAACTATTGCAATTTATGTAATCTAGGCGTCAATACCTCTCTCTAGCTCCCATTCCTTGTGAATCATCATTTTTTTTTCTTTAGTTTTTTTGACATTAATCTTTATACCTCCAAATCACAAACCTTCCAAAAATCCCTCTGTTCTCCTAACACCACCACCAATAACTTGTGTCTAGCCATACACCAAATGATAGGGGTGACCCTTTCCCATGGAGACTTGATTGATCCTTGGTCTTAGGGTTTCTAGACCAGCACTATGTGGGTTGGTCCTCAGTCTTGGGAGTTTAGGATCAGTCCAATCCGGATCAACCCTAACTATATATATAAAAATATATATTATATCTAATATATTTTTTATAATTTTTTATATAAAGAAAACCTTAAAATAAACAGTGTCAACAACATTAAACAGCTCTTTAGTGAAGAGTTCAAGTAATTTTACATTATTATTTAATAATTTAGATTTTTAATGTCTTTTACGGCATCAATAGTCATAATTTACGAAACAAAAAAATATTTTTGTGAAGAGTCCTCACAACGTTTAGAAAGGCATAAACACCTACTTATGGTATCCTCCTCTAGTGCTCATTCTCTTCTATTTTATTTGTCATCTTAGTCTTCAATTTGCCAAAATCAAAAGAAATAACTTCTCCGCTTGCCACTTGACACTCACCTCGCTCGCTTTGGATTACTCGTGTCACTCGCCGCTCGATGCTTGCTTGGCTTGTTGCTCCACACTTGACACTCGATGCTCACTCTGTTCGATGCTCACCTCACTCAACCCTCGTTGTTTGCCTTTCTTAAATGACCTCGCTCATCATTGAACTCCTTGGGTCGGTCGGGTCCTCAGTTGCCCTTTCAAGGAGTACAAAAAATGAAATAAAAAATTATTGGTTAGTCTTGAATTGACCCTGGAGTCGGACTAAACCCATTGGGTTAGTCTAGTCCTCAATCATTTTTTTAATGAGCACAAAAAATGAAATAAAAAACTATCGGTTGGTCTCGGGTTGACCCTGGAACTAGACCGAACTCATTAGATCAGTCCAGTCCTTAATCCCAAGTTTAATGGGGTCGGTCCTTGATCCCAAAAATCGAGGACTAGCATTGTGCAGGTTGATCCTAGGGTTAGGGGGTGGACCGGCCCAACCCGGACCATGCTCACCCTACCAAATAATGCCCGCATTAGAAGTTAATAGGATACAACAATGCAAGAACATCATTTTATTTCTTGAATTTGTGTTCTACAAAGCACATAAAGTTTTGGAAAATTATCCAAAGTCTTAAACATATTACACTTTTGCCAGTTTAGTCAACTTTTCCATTTTACCAATTAAGTCCTAAACATTTTCAATTTTTGTTAATTGAATTCATCTAATCAATTTTGCCAGAAATCATTACGTTGATGCCAGCTGTCATTTGTAGCACAGCTGGTGCAAACATAGATAATTTTCTTAATTTTTCCAATTTTTTTATATCTTTCTTCTACTTTTTTTCTTTTTTCTTCTTCCTATCTTTTCCTATTTTTATTAAGGTCGTTGGCTAGCCCTCACCGGTTACGGCCAAGGGCTTTGCAACCCTTGCAAGGGTCATGACCTTCACCCACGGCCTCACCCTGTAGTGCTTGCGATATCCAAGCGAGTGCCATGATCCTCAAAATCGATCAACAAGGACTTCATGGCCCTCACTAGATCCCTGGTCTAATGGCCAGTGAAGATCGGCTACAACCCTCATTGGACTTGGTAGGAAAAAAATGGGGGGAAAAAAAACAGAAGAAGAAAGAAATAAATAAAAATTAAAAATTGTTCACATTAGAATTGGTCATCTTATGTTGTCCACATAGTGGTTTTCAGTTAAAATTGACTGGATTGATTTAATTGATAAATTGTCAAAAAGTTTAGAACTCAATTGACAAATTAAAAGGTTTATGCATGAATTAACAAAAGTACAATATATTTAGGATTTTTTGAACCATTTTCCACATAAAATTATCATTGTAAACTGCTTGCAGCAACAACCCTCCAGCAACAAGTGAAGAAGGTATTGCTGGCACTGGATTAAGCACTCCCTGTATCGGAAAATAAGGCATGACGGCATAGGAAAGGTTTGTTGGAAAAGATGGATCTGATATTGTTTAGGAATGCTGAGAATCCATGGCTCACAAAGAGGATGTCAGGAGGGAGGAGTGATGAGAGAGAATAGAGTTGTCAGTAGCAAAGTATAATTCATTTTAAGGAAAAACTCTTGAGTTTTCTTGCTCTTGCCTTGATTGTTCTTTGGTTAGGATCGTTGATTAGTTTGGTAATGTAAGTAATTTGGTCCTTTATTTCAATTTATGAGTACCATCTTGATGATAAACAAGGATCACAATGTCCATAATTGAATCATCGAGGTTTTCACGACAATCAAGAGTCGCCATTGAGTCGAATGGATTCATAATGGTTGGAAGAAAATCAACCACGGGTCATTTGCCTTAAAAAGTTCTGAAAACCACTCGGTAGCCTGGGTTATGCTAAAAACGCGCCAAATGGAAATTAACCGTCGATCCAAGTCCGATTTTAGAAATTGAAAGTTGTGTCATGTCACAATAAATTCTAGGATCCATGACTCAGTGTCAAAAGATTTTTCTGTCAGTCGAGGCTTTTTGGGAAAAAGTCAGTTTAAGGTCGTTTTAATTTAGTTGAAGCCGGGGATTGATTCTGATTGTGAAGTTGAGAAGCGTGAGGGATTCTTGAATGAGGAAAATAATCAATTTGATATTCAACACATCAATTGATTTTTGTGAAGTTAATTCGGAGAAAATCAAAGGGAATTTGGATGCAGAATCGCATCCGGGGACCAAGTGTTTTAATTTGAAATTTTCTTCGGAAATCTATGAGCTTATTAAAAAGAAAATGGGATGAGAATTTTCTATGTTAGGAATTTCTTTTTAGTTCCCTCCCATTTCCTTTTCTCTTTTTCCATTTTTGGCTAAGCACCATTTGGTTCCTTTTATTTCATTTTCTTCTTTTCCTTTGGCCGAATCTCTCTCTCTCCCTCTCTCTCTCTTTTTCTTTTTTCCTCGTGCGAATTCCCCTCCACCGACTCCCCTCTTTGCCGGTTTCAATTTTGCTTCTCCCTCTCTCCCTTTTTTACTTTTGACTTTTCAACTCTTATCTTCTTCTCTCTCTCTCTCTCTCTCTCTCTTATCTCTTCTTTTCTCTCTCCCTCGACACACTCTCCTCTCTCCCCCTCTGTTCAAACAAAGAAAGAAGACGAAAGATAGCTGCAGCAGTTGCATGAAGACAAGAGCAGTTCGCCGTTGCTGCCTGCGCTTCATCGCCCGCGCTCCGCCACTCGCCTTCGCCTCTCCCTCACCCCCCTCAACCATCGTCGCTGCCCTTCTTTTCTTCTCCTCTGTTTGTGCGAAGCCCAGCAGAAACAAAAGTAGTGGCCATCGTCGCTTGGAACCGAAGTTGCTGTCGCCGCACACCAAGCCGTCACCACCGTCCCCCAACTGTGCGTTGCCTTGCCGCTCACCCCTCGCATCCTCGGCGCCCAGCAACATTGTCCAGCTTTTGTTCGGTCTTTGTCCAGCTTCATGAGCAGCTGAGGAAGCCACCAAAGCGTTGTCCAGCTCCGTTCGGCCACCGTTCAGCCTCATTGGAGCTCCCCTCGCCCTCCTTCGACCTTGCCTCACCCTTTAAGCCACCAGACCAGCCCCAGTTAGCCAAGAGCAGCAACCCACCAAGTGGATTTCCAGCAAGTTAGTGGGCCGTTTTGGGCCGTTTTCGAGCCCCAAACCCGTGAGTTGCTTTGGGGAGAATAGACCTTCGTGTCGTCCCTGTCGGATTGATCCAACTTGCGTTTAATTCCGGTGAGTAATCTCACTAATCCTTACTTAGTAGACTAATGAAAGGATTGATTAGTTTTAATTAATTAGGTTTATATGGTTAGATTAGTATGGATTAGTGTTTATTAGTTAATTGTGATGCGAATTAGACAAATTGAGTGCGCATTTAGCAAGTAGACGTGGTTTACTATTTGATGAAGGTAGCTCGGGATTTTTCCCGACCCTTATTGGGCTTCAATTTGGCAATTCAGGCATAATGAGAATTTTCAGTAATTAAATACTATTTTTCGAAATTAATTTAATTAACTAATTATTTTCCGGAAATTCAACCAGGATGGTTGGTGGCTAGAATTTTATACGATGATCGTGGTGAAGTTCGTTTATTTAATTGAGCTCCAATTTAAGCTAAATTGGATTTATTGTAATTAATTATTAATGTTCTAAATTAATTAATTAAAATATCAGAAATTAAGGTTGAGATGGCCGACAATCAGAATTTTGTGCTAATTGTCGTGGCGTAGTCCGTTTATTTAATTGAGCTTTATTTTTTGCTAAATTGAATTATTTGTGAAATTGAAAATTATTCTTTAATTGAATAATCTTTGGTTATTAATTGCAAAATAACCGGGTATCGTTGATAATACCAAAAACATGTGAATGGACTATAGAAAATGTGGGAGTTGTGGAAAGAAAAATATTAGATTTTGGCTAAGGCTAGCCATGTGCCCACGCATGAGATTTTATCGGATATTTTTAATACGAAGAAATTATGCCAAGACATTACTTGAATTAAAAAATTTAAATGCGAGGCATAATGTCATTGGGCCATGAGGAATTAATCGTGTGTTGGTTTATAGTTTAAGCAAGATGATTATCGGAAGTGATGTGATGTGTGTTGTGTTAAGAGAAGTCAATGGGTCATGAGTAAGTAAAGGACTAAGTATTACATGATAGTGAGAGTTCATGTGGGTTACCTCTAGTACCTTATACCATCGCTTATTGTAGTTAAGGACTAAGTGTTATATGACGACCTGAGCCACATGGGAATTATCTCTAGCGCTTTGCAGTATTGCCATGCATAGTGAAGGGCTAAGTGCTACGTCTCATGTGAGTTTCCTTTAGCGCCTTATACTATTACTTTTGTAATGAAGGACTAAGTACTGCACGATAGCGAGACTTCATGTGAGTTACCTCTAGAGCCTTATACTATTATTATTTGTGGTCAATGACCAAGTACCGCACGATGATGAGACTTTGTGTTGGGGTCACCTCTAGCGCCTTGAGCCTATATTTGAGTGGGAATGTTGCATTGGAATGTTGAGATTAATTATCGAGTATAGATGGAATCATCAATATGATTTGATCCATTTGTCATGGACTGATTGTTTAAACTGAATTGGCCGGGGAATGTTCATCGTTGACATGTAATCAATAAGGTCGATTAATCATTATTTTGATATGAACTTGTGAATTGCTTGATTGAATGGAAATGACCGTGAGTGGTCTTGTTGGCGTGTAATCGACTGGATAGATTTAATCGATGCTTCGATTAATGATATGATTGCTTGGATGCCTATTGAGTTTGGGACACCTAGAGTGCCATAACTTAAGTGCCACTCCGGCCAAAATCCGGCCAAATGGCTAGTGGCAATTTTCGGCGAGTTGAGTGCAAAATGGTGTCGTTCTGCACGCTGAGGTGGCAAGAAAATATAAAAACGACGTCATTTTGTGTCTGATGTGTAAATAAATAGTATAAAAATTAATTTAATTAAACTTAAATTTAATTTGATTTAAAATATTCTAAAAATGAAAAATTAAAATGAAAAAAGCTTTAAAAATTAAAAAATTAAAAAATTGAATTAAAAAAATTAAAATTAAAAAACTTTAAAAAGTAAAAAACTTTAAATTAAAAAATTAAATTAAAAAACTCTAAATTAAAAAAACTTAAAATTAAAATCTTAAAACTAAAAAAATTTAAATTTTAAAAACTTTAAATTTCAAAAATTAAAATTAAAAAAATTAAAATTTAAAACTTTAAATTAAAAATTTAAATTTTTCAAAAATAAATTAAAAAATCAAAATTTTTAGAAAATTAAATTTAGAAAATTTAAATTTAAAAAACTTAATTTAAAATTTTAAAAACTTCCATATTTAAATTTTAATTTTTTTAATTTTAAAAATTTTCAATTTTAAGTTTTTAATTTTTAATTTTTAATTTTAATTAAATTTTTTTATTTTTTATAATATTTTAAATAAAATTAAGTTTAAATTTAATTTAAGTCATTTTTATATTAATTATTTACACATCATACATAAAACGACATTGTTTTTGCTTTATCTTGCCATTTTAGCAAGCAAAACGACGCCGTTTTGCACTCAACTCGCTTGCAAATTGCCACGTTAGCCATTTGACTGAATTTTGGCAGAAGTGGCACTTAAGTGTTCCATTTTACTCCGAAACTGACACTTAAGTGTAACTTTCCGAAGTTATGGCACTTAAGTATCCCTCCGTGCCAAGTTATGGCACTTGGGCTATTCTTCTGCCAAAGATTGCCATGCCTATTTGATCTGTGCTAATATGCAGGTAGAACCTAAGGCCATGGTAAGTTCTCTAACCCGTGTGTGCTTAGGTAGCCCGGTTAGCGTATTGGTTTCATAATTGAGTCTTGGTGGGGTAGAACTTGCTGAGATATAGTCTCATCCCGATTGTGAGACAACAATTCAGGCCGGTAGATGAGCCTGTGGAGGAGGAACCAGAAGAGGATGATGAGCCGGAAAATGATGAAGAGCTTGAAGGATGTGAGCTCAATGAAGAAAAGTCAGAAGAGGATCGGGATGATCCTGAGTATATGACCCAGATGAGGATTGAAATCCCATCTCTTGGTGAACCCTTTGTATATATGTAGATAGAGTGAGACTTTGAAGTGGTTAATAGTTTTGTGAAGTGCTTTGTCTAATGCCATATATAAATGTTTGGTTGTAGATTTCAACATGAAAAATATGGCATGCTTTTCTATCCCATGCTTTATTGTTTGGGGATTTATAATTGTTTTCGCATGTACTTAATAAATGAAAGGGTCGGCGATACATAGTCTTAGGATATCGCATTTTAAAATCGACCAAGTAGAAGGATGTGTGTGTGCCCAAGGATTGGGGCGTGACATCCCCTTTTTGTGATATCAGAGCGAAGTTCAAGATTGGAGTGATAATGAGCGATGAGTCTTGGGATAGTTAGTATGAATGGCTTTTACTTTATGCAGATGCATGTGATTGATAGTTGATTGGTAAATTGTTTGTGTGGATCACTCAGTTTCTAATTCATTATGGAATTGGAAACAGGTGTTATAGAACGTCTATAGTATGAGTGATCAAGAGCCGAGAATGCCTAGGCAAAGGACCTTATCCTCAGTGACTCGAGCTAGAACGCCATCAAGAGGCAGTGCCTGAGGTGGCCAAGGTAGAACGCAAGCAGAGGCCAGCGTGAGTGGTGTAGCACCACCACCAATTCAGCCGGTTGATGCCGAGCTAGTAGCCCCTAGTGATCCTAGATTCAAAGGGATCGTGCAGGCGCTCCAAACAATCAAAGATCTAATGGGGCAGTAGGCCTAGAACCAAGTTGTTGCAGCTGTTGCCACACAAGTTGAAGTGCCACAAGGGAATGTAGTTGCAGATAGACCGATTCATAAGCTCGTTGAACATTTCCTGAAGTTGCAACCACCGAAGTTCACTAGGACAGGAGATCCCGAGGCTATGACTCATTGGATTGAAGAATTGGAAAAAGCGTTTGAGCTACTGAAGTGCTCTGAAGAAGAGAAGGTTACCTTTGCAATGTATCAGTTGCAAGGGGTTGCAAGTACTTGGTGGAGGGCCACCAGAGGAGAAGTATTCTTGGAAGGCGTAGCCTCATTGTGGAATGCCTTCGTTAGAGCGTTTCGTGACAAGTACTTCTCCAGTTGTGCCAAGCAATTGAAGATGGCGGAATTTCTGTGTCTCCATCAAGGTCCAATGACGGTGGACTAGTATGAGGTGAAGTTCACCAAATTATCACAGTATGCTCCTAGGTTGATTCAGGATCCTGAGGAGAAGGTAATGAGGTTTATAGATGGCCTCCGACCAAAATTGAAAGATCCGCTGGTGCCATTGGATATAAAGAACTACAATGAGCTATATGGGTGAGCTCAGTTGATCGAGAAAAATATGAACGAATGAGCCGCCGCATCTAGATCGCGATTCGGGTCTAATCAAGATAGGAATTGGTTTGGGAAGAGACTGATGACTGAATGAATGTATCCCATTTCACTCAACAAACAGGATAGGATCAGAAATTCAATGCCCAACTTGAACGGCATATGTAATTTCTGTAGGAAAAGACACAGCTCAGCTCCATGTTATAGGAGGACGAGAGCTTGTTTTAAATATGGCAAGCATGGCCACCAGTTCAAGGATTGTCTGCGCAGGCAAATGAGACCACAGTAGCTGCCACTACTGCCACAGATAGGTCAAAACCGAGGACTCCTGCCATCAATTACACAGCAGGGTGGACTACTTGGACCTCCAGCTCAAGGATGGACATATGCCATCACTAATGGATAGAACAGAGGGAAAGCATCGTAAATAGAACACCATTAGGATGATGAAGGGGACAGAAATGAACCGATCATGCACCGATAAGAGGAAGAACATTTTTGGGGTGATTTTATCAAAGTAGCACAACGAAATTTTGGTTAAGTTAATGGAATTTCAGTTTGTGAAAATGAAGTTGTAAAGAGGAGAATCACTGACTAGAGTGGTACTTGAATATATTTGCTTATGTATAACTTGATGTTCAATATAAATAGGTTTGGCTTAAGGAATGTGTTGTTGCAATGAATTGTGCATTCAATGAGTATCTGGATCAATTTGTGATCATGTTCATTGACAATATTCTGGTGCATTCGAGAAGTGATGAAGAGTATGACAGCCATCTGAGATTAATGCTTCAGACCTTAAGAACCCATCAATTGTAAGCTAAGTTTAGCAAATACGAGTTTAGTTGACTCGTGTTGCTTTCTTAGGTCACGTGATTTTAGGAGAAGGAATCCCCATGAACCCAATTGAGATTAAAGCAGTAAGCAGTGACCAATTGGCCAAGATCGACACTCATGACGGAGATCAAAAGTTTTTTGGGTTTAGTGGGTTATTACAGATGATTTGTGGAAGGTTCTTCATCGTTAGCGTCGCCTCTAACTAGACTTTTAAAAAAAAGGAGAGAAATTCGTGTGGTCGGACAAGTGCGAATGAAGTTTTCACGAACTTAAGGAAAAGCTTATTACCACACCTATGCTGACGATTCCATTTGGTCCTGGAGGATTCGAGATCTAAAGTGATGCGTCATTTAGGGGGTTGGGTGGTTGTTGATGCAACATGGCAAAGTTGTTGCATATACTTCCCATGAGTTGAGGCCCTATGAGTAGGACTATCCGACACATGACTTAGAGCTCGCGGTGATCATCTTTGCGTTGAAGATTTGGAGGCACTACTTGTGCGGGGAAAAGTTTCAGATCTTCACTGACCATCAGAGTTTCAAGTATTTGTTCTCTCAAAAGGAGTTGAACATGAGACAATAATGGTGGATGGAATTGCTGAAGGACTACGATTATGATATTCTATATCACTCAGAAAAGGAGAATAAGGTCACTGATGCTTTGAGTCGGAAGTCTTCAATGACTCATATATTGATTAAATAGTGGAATTTAATTGAAAGAGTACGAGATTTGGTGTTCAAATTTGAGATAGGCCACCTCTCGAATCTTATGGCCACCATCAGAATTGAACCGGATGTCTAGGTCAGAATCAAGCTACTCCAATCGACAGATTCAGATGTGCATAAGATACTTCAAGAGGACACTGATAAAAGAAGGCTAATTTTCAGGTTTCTAATTATGGGAGCATATCACGATGGATTTCGTAAAACTAAACTACCAAGGAGTCAATGAGGAAATGATTCAATTTGGGTAATAATCGACAGGTTAACAAAGTCGGCTCACTTCATTGCAATTTGAAAGGACTTGAGTCTGGATAGACACGCGGACTTGTATATGCGTCAGGTGGTTCGAATGCATGGAGTGCCAATTATGATAACATCCGACAAAGATCCAAGATTTACTACTGCATTTTTGGAAGAGCTTGTAGAGTGCTTTAAGTACAAAGCTTCAGTACAGTATGGCTTATCATTCTCAGACGGATGGCCAGTCTGAGAGGACGATTTAAGCCATTGAGGACATGCTGAGAGCTTGTGTAATAGACTTCAAAGGAAGTTGGGAGGATCAACTTCATCTGGTGGAGTTCGCCTATAATAACAATTATCAGCAGAGCATCTAAATGGTTCCATCCGAAGCATTGTATGACAGAGCATGCAAAAAACCAGTGTGTTGGGATGAAGTTGGGGAAAGAGAGATAACAGGCCTAAAGTTGGTTCAGCAATCAATAAATACCATGGCAGTGATTAGAGACAGATTAAAGACAGCACAAAGTAGGTAGAAAAGTTATGCATATAAGTGTTGAAGGTCTTTGGAATTCCAAGTTGGTGATCATGTTTTTCTGAAAGTGTCACTAATGAGGGGAACTTCGCGCTTTGGTAAGAAAGGCAAATCGAGTCTAATATACGTAGGTCCGTTTGAGATTCTTGAAAGAATCGGGAACTTAGCATATTGTCTTGCGTTGTCGCCAAGATTGACACAAGTGCATGACGTTTTTAATGTGTCGATGTTAAGGAAGTACAAACTTGACCCGAATCACATGCTCAATTTTGAGGAATTGGCGTGGATGACCATGTATCATAAGTCGAAAGCCCAATTCAAATTGTCGATCGTAAAGAGAAAGTTCTATGTACAAAGATCATCCCGTTGGTCAAAGTGGTCTGGCAACACCACGGTACAGAAGAAGCCACATGGGAGACTAAGAAGTCAATGAGAGAATTGTATCCCCACCTTTTTGATCAAGTTTTGTAATGGTTTAAATTTCGAGGACAAAATTTTTATAAGAGCGGAAGAGTTGTGACATCTTGAATTTCTCAACCTGTTTTCTTCTGAATTAATCGGGCATTTCGTTGATGCGTTTATAGGGCTATTCTCAGAGCCGATCACTCTTGAGATAACTAGAATGTTTGGGTAAGTAATTAAGAAATTTTAAGGCAATAAACTTGAGAATTTGATTAAGAATTGACTTCTCGACCGTGCTCATCTTTAGAGGACATTGCGGCACAGCTAAAAATTGATCTAAGATCAGAGATAGGTTTGTTCGACTACGATGTGTGGCCGATCGTGGGTGACTCCACTAAATTGGAAAATTCTCGTCGATTGACACTAATTTGATTTTACTATCGTTTTGGTACCCTGTGTTCGTAATTGAATCCTCGAGATTTTTACGACAATCGAGAGTCGCCATTGAATTGAACGGATTCATAGTGGTTCAAAGAAAATCGACCATGGGTCATTTGCCTTAAAAAGTTCTAAAAACCATCCGGTAGCCTAGGTTACGCTAAAAACGTACCAAATGGAAATTAACCGTCGATTCAAGTCCGATTTTAGAAATTGAAAATTCTGTCATGTCACAGTAAATTCTAGGATCCATGACTCAGTCTCAGAAGATTTTTCTGTCAATCGAGGCTTTTTGGAAAAAAGTCAGTTTAAGGCCGTTTTCGTTAAGTTGAAGCCGGGAATTGATTCTGATTTTGAAGTTGAGAAGCGTGAGGGATTCTTGAATGAGAAAAATAATCAATTAGATATTCGAGACATAAATTTATTTTTGTGAGAGTTAATTGGGAGAAAATCAAGATGGAATTTGGATGCGAATCGCATCTGGGTACCAAGTGTTTTAATTTGAAAATTTTATTGGAAATCTATGAGCTTATTAAAAAGAAAATGGGATGAGAATTTTCTATGTTAGGACATTCTTTTTAGTTCCCTCCCATTTCCCTTTCTCTTTTTCCATTTTTGGCTAAGCACCATTTGGTTCCTTTATTTCCTTTTCTTCTTTTCCTTTGGCTGAATCTCTCTCTCCCTCTCTCTCTCTCTTTTCCTTTTTTCCTCGTGCGAATTCCCCTCCACCGACTCCCCTCCTTGCCAGTTTCAATTTTGCTTCTCCCTCTCTCCCTTTTTAACTTTTGACTTTTCAACTCTTATCTTCTTCTCTCTCTCTTATCTCTTCTTTTCTCTCTCCCTCGACACTCTCTCTCTCTCTCCCCCTCTACTCGAATGAAGAAAGAAGACGGAAGACAGCGGTAGTAGCTACACGAAGACAGGAGCAGTTCGCCGTCACCACCTATGCTCCGCCACCCGTGCGCATCGCCCGTGCTCCACCGCTCACCTTCACCTCTCCCTCACCCCCTCAGCCATCGTCGCTATCATTATTTTCTTCCCCTACATTTGTGTGAAGCCCAGCAGAAACGAAAGTAGTGGCCATTGTCGCCTGGAACTAGAGCTGTTGTCGCCGCACGCCAGGCCATCGCCACAGTCCCCCGCCTGTGTGTTGCCTTACCACTCGCCCCTCTCATCCTCCCCACCCAGCAGCACCATCCAGCTTTTGTTCAGTATCTATCCAACTTCGTGAGCGGTTGAGGAAGCCACTGGAGCGTTGTTTAGCTCCATCCGACCACCGTTCGTCCTCACCAGAGCTCCGCTTGCCCTCTTTCGACCTTGCCTCGCCCTCTAAGCCACTAGACCAGCCCCGGTCAACTAAGAGTAGCAACCCGCCGAGTGGGTTTCCAGCAGGTTCGTGGGCTGTTTTGGGCTGTTTCGGGGCTCCGAACCCGTGAGTTGCTTTAGGGAGAATCGACCCTCGTGTCGTCCCATCGGATTGATCCGACTTATGTTTAATTCATGTGAGTAATCTCACTAATCCTTGCTTAGTAGACTAACGATGCTTAAGGGTTGATTAATTTTAATTAATTGGGTTTATGTGGTTAAATTAGTATGGATTAGTATTTATTAGTCAATTGTGATGTGAATTAGACAAATTGAGTGTGCATTTAGCAAGTAGACGTGGTCTAATATTTGTTGAAGGTAGCTTGGGATTTTTTACGACCCTTATTGGGCTTCACTTTGGCAATTCGGGCATAATGGGAATTTTTAATAATTAAATACTATTTTTTGAAATTAATTTAATTAATTATTTTTCAAAAATTCAACCGGGATGGCTGGTGCCCGGAATTTTATGCTTATGATCGTGGTGCAGTTCGTTTATTTAATTGAGCTCCAATTTGAGCTAAATTGGATTTATTGTAATTAATTATTACTTTTCTAAATTAATTAATTAATTAATTAAATTTCGAAAATTAAGGTTGTGATGGTCGACGACTGGAATTTTGTGCTGATTGTCATGGCGTAGTCTATTTATTTAATTGAGCTTTATTTTGTGTTGAATTGAATTATTTGTGAAATTGGAAATTATTCTTTAATTGAATAATATTTGGTTATTAATTGAAAAATAATCGAGCATGAGTTGATAATGCCAAAAACATCTGAATGGACTATAGAAAATGTGGGAGTTATGGAAAGGAAAATATTAGATTTTGGCTAAGGCTAACCGTGTGCCCACGCACGAGATTTTATTGGATGTTTTTAATTCGAAGAAATTAGGCAAAGACATTACTTGAATTGAGAAATTTAAATGCGAGGCATAATGTCATTGGGCCATGAGGAATTAATCATGTGTTGGTTTATAGTTTAAGCAAGATGATTATCGGAAGTGATGTGATGTGTGTTGTGTTAAGGGAAGTCAATAAGTCATGAGGAGGTAAAGGACTAAATACTACATGATAGCGAGATTTCATGTGGGTTACCTCTAGTGCCTTATACCATCGCTTATTGTAGTCAAGGGCTAAGTGTTACATGGCAACCAGAGCTGCATGAGAATTACCTTTAGTGCATTGCAGTATTGTCATGCATGGTGAATGACTAAGTGTTACGTCTTGTGTGAGTTACCTCTAGCGTCATATATTATTGCTTTTGTAGTGAATGACTAAATACTACACGATAGCGAGACTTCGTGTGAGTTATCTCTAGCACCTTATACTATTATTATTTGTGGTTAAGGACTAAGTACCGCACGATGACGATACTTTGTGTTGGGGTCACCTCTAGCGCCTTGAGCCTATATTTTAGTGGGAATGTTGAATTGGAATGTTTAGATTAATTATCGAGTATAGATGGAATTACCGATATGATTTGATCCGTTTGCCATGGATTGATTGATTGAACTGAATTGGCCGGGGAATGGTCATCATTAACATGTAATTGACTAAGTCGATTGATCATTATTTTGATATGAAGTTGTGAATTGCTTGATTGAATGGAAATGACCGCGAGTGGTTTTATTAGCGTGTAATTGACTACGTCGATTTAATCAATGCTTCGATCAGTGATGTGATTACTTGGATACCTATTTGATCTATGCTAATATGCAGGTGGAATCTGAGGCTAAGGTAAGTCCTTTGACTCGTGTGTGCTTAGGCAGCCCGGTTAGCGTATTGGTTTCATAATCAAATCTTAGTGGGATAGAACTTGCTGAGACGTAGTCGCATCCCGGTTGTGGGACAACATTTCAGGCCTGTAGATGAGCCGGTGGAGGAGGAACCAAAAGAGGACGATGAGCCAGAAAATGATGAAGAGCTTGAAGGATATAAGCTCAGTAAAGAAAAGTCAGAAGAGGATCAGGATGATCTTGAGTATGACCCAGATGAGGATTGAAATCCCATCTCTTGGTGAACCCTTTGTATATGTGTAGATAGAGTGAGACTTTGAAGTTGTGAATAGTTTTGTGAAGTGCTCTGTCTAATGCCATGTATAAAGGTTTGGTTGTAGATTTCAATATGAAAAATATGGCCTGCTTTTCTAACCCATTATTTTATTGTCTAGGGATTTATAATTGCTTCCGCATGTACTTAATAAATGAAAGAGTCGGCGATACATAGTCCTAGGATATCGCATTCTAAAATTGACCAAGTAGAATGATGTGTGCATGCCCGAGGATCGGGGTGTGATAGAAGATTCGGCCAACTAAGTCCTAAACCGTGGCCTCGGAGCTTCTTCCCTGTTTTTCCTTGTCAAACTCTCATTCTCTCACGGTGCTCTCAAAAAATTTCCCCTGACTCTACAACTTTCCCATTTTTTTAACCTTACTCTCGGCCAAATGCACAACCAGATCCCATAAAAAAAAAAAAAAAAAAAAAACTCCACTTTCTTCCCTCCTCTTTGAGTGGTTTCTAGCTCACGTCTTTCGTTGCCTCTATTTTTTTTTTTTTTTTGTGTTTTTAGAGAGTTTGCCTGTTGCCGTTCGTTTCATTTCTTCAAGTCTCTACCACATTCCATCATTTCCTTAAATTCTCTCCATCATTTCCCCTGTCTTCCTCTCTCTCCCTGTTTCTGTCCTTCCTTCACTTCTTGTGCCCATGCCTCTCTATCTCTTCCCTTTCTTTTCAAACTTGCCCTTTTTTTAATAAGTGCAACATAAATCTTAAATTTATTAGAAAAATGCAATTAAATCATAAAACTTACAAAAAGTGCAATCGAGACTTAAAAATATGTCAAGTTTGTGCAATCAAGTCTATCTATTAATTCCATCCAATTTAAATAACAGAAAATGTTGAGGTGTCTTCTACTATTCATTTCTCTTTCCTACGTGACAAATAGTTCATATGAAGAAATCTACATATGTCAAAATGAAGTCATTTAATGCTTGCCCCAATTTGCAAATCCTAATTGAAGTCAACATAATTTTCTTCTAGGTTCTCTTCACTACTTCGTCAAGTCCTCTTGTTCTTCATCCGAGTGTCCTTCTTCGTCAAACCTCATTGGGCAATTTGTTTCGTGATTCTTGGCATGACTGGCGAGGCAAAAGCTCTTCTGACAAGTGCTATGATAATGGCAATGAGGAAACCATGTATTGGAAGAAGATGTTTTCAAGTTTGAAGGGTCATCACTTCCCCTTCTCAATTTTTTCCTCTCTTTTCAATCAAAATAAAACCTCTGAAGCTTTTTCCTCTTCAGTTTCAATTCCAAGAAACAGGATCGAACGCAATGTCTCTCCAAGTGACACTTTCTTCCCTCCTCTTTGTGATGGCCCGAGCGGTAGTCCTCGAACGTACGCAAGGAAGGGGCCCCTCTCTTGTCCCACATTGCCTACGAAGAAAGTCATGGGCTAGCTTATAAGGCTTGGATCCCTCTAACTATACATACGCGTTTTCTTGGGGTAGTATGCGCTGCCCCAAGAGGAATAAAACCGTGAAGACTTAGTGTCCAAAGTGGGCAATATGTATATAGTGGAGACCGGGTATGTTACAAGTGATATTAGAGCCGACTCCTGACCGCATGTGAGGCCACAACAAGAATGTTGTTCTGACTCCCGACCTCGTGTTGGGCCACAGTGAGAATGCTCTTCTATTAAGAGGTGGAGAGTGTGATGGCCTAAGCATTAGTCCTTGGACGTGCGCAAGGAAGGGGTCCCTCTCTTGTCCCATATCGCCTAGGGAGGGAGTCTTAGGCTAGCTTATAAGGCTTGGATTCATCTAATTGTACATATGCGTTTTCTTGGGGTAGTATGGCCTGCCTTGATATGAACAAAACCGTGAGGACTTTAGTGTCCAAAGCAAACAATATGTGTACAGTGGAGACGGAGACCTAGGATGTTACACTCTTTGAGTGGTCTCTAGGTCACGTCATTCATTGCCTCTATTTTTTGTGTGTCCAAAGAGTTTGCTTGTTGCCGCTCATTTCATTTCCGTTGGAAATATATTCGGAGATTCCGAAATCAATTACGGACAAATTAATTTGGTTAATCTATGATTAGTCAAGAGAATAAGAAATTTTAATTATTGTATATAGATTTTTTTCTTTTTTCTCTTCTTTTCCTTTACATTATAAAGGAACCTTGTACACAATACAATACAATACACTGAATATGATTTTTCATGTTTCTCTTTCTCAATTTCTATCATGGCATTAGAGCCATCCTTCCTAGCTTAGCTTCCACATCATAAGGCTATTGATTTCTTCTTTGAACATTATTGCATCTTGTAAAACAATTCAACAAACTGAATGGGAATTCAAATTATTTTCTGATATCATGGCCAAAAACTCATTCATAGAAGAAACACCCAATTCATCAACATAGATTGAACTATAAGAGGAAGAGTAGATCCAGACTCTAGCTTCTGATAATAACCTTACTATTTCTGAACCTAGGCCGAATCTATGGCCTCAAATCCAATGGTACCTAGTCTAAGGCCAATGGGCCACTAGAATGATGCCATTGGCCCAATACCCGTTTGGAGCTTTTGGTTTGGGAGCTCAACCCAATAGAGATGGTCAAGCCCACTTATCATCAGATGCTAGCCCGAATAACAACCAGATCTTGGTCAATGCAAGGGACGAATCCCTACTCGACGTATCTGCTTGGCTTTGTGCCATTTCCCTTCTTGTTCGGCGGTGGCGGCCATCTTGAGCCCAACTATCCCTTTTATGTGTCACCAACTGATGGACCTAAACTAAAACTGATCGGGATGTGACTTACCGGACCGGAGAACTATAGTGCATGGTCTTATGATCTACGGCAGGCCCTCATCACCGAGGACAAGGATGGCTTCCTCAACGGAACCATTCCATTCTTAGCTGAAAAGCGACTCTAACAACTATAGCAAAAATACAATTACCTAGTCCGCACTTGGTTCAACAACTACCTTACCTTTGATTTCATGGCTAGGCTCCTGCCAATTGAAGAAGCACAAAGGTTTTAGGAGAATATCAGAGAGATGTACGGTTGTCTAGATCATGCGAAGCTTTTCACAATAACATAGGTGATTTCAGAATTGAAACAAGGAAACCTCACCGTCACTGCTGTCTTCAATCACCTCTCCACTCTC
This sequence comes from Eucalyptus victrix, assembly GCA_016097545.1. Lineage (NCBI taxonomy): Eukaryota > Viridiplantae > Streptophyta > Magnoliopsida > Myrtales > Myrtaceae > Eucalyptus > Eucalyptus victrix. The sequence goes on from CM027837.1 coordinate 35,880,290, forward strand.
TAGAACGAGCTCGAGGCGGCTAAAAAGAGCGGTTGGAGGGTCTCAAAAACACCTTAAGGCAGTACAAAGAGATTAAGGAAATGGAGAAAGCCATGAAATTCTTACTAATTCTTAATGATTCATACTCTTAATTCCGGTCTCAGATCTTGGCCATGGATCCTTTGCTACTGCTTGGCCGGATCTACCAATAGGCTGTCCAAAAGGAAAGCTAATGGAAGCCGTGGTCAAACATGAGCGAGTGGGTGATGGCATGTCTCTCACGGCCTTTTTGATGACATTTTCTAGTGAATTTTCCTCTGGCAACACCTAGGGAGATAGGGGGAGATGTCACACTCCGATCCTTAGGCACGTGCATATCCTTTACATTTGGTCGATTTTGAAAGCGATATCCTAGGACGTATTGCCAACCCTTTTTATTTTTATATGCACACGTGGAAGCAGTTATAAATTCCCAGACAATAAAGTAATGGGATAGAAAAGTAGGGTCATATTTTTCATACTGAAGTTTACAACTACTCTTTTATACAAGCACCTCATAGTATATAATGTAATACTACTCTTAGGGATCTAATCTAACCCTTATCCACATATAATCAATGTGTGACAAATAGGATGGGATCTTAGTCCTTATCCGGGTCATACTCAAGATCCTCCTCATGGTCATCTTCTTCTCTAACATCTTCCTTTTCATCTAGTTCCACATTAAGGCTCTCCTCTTCAAATTCCTCCTCCTCAGGCTCCTCATCAAGGTTTTGAAATGGTTATTTAATAACCATTGAGACCACGTCTCAGCAAGTTCTACCCGCTAAGACCTGATTAGTAAACTAATACACCTTAGGGCTGCCTATGCACAACATGAGTTAGGGGACTTACCTTGGCCTCATATTCCACCTGCATATTAGCACAAATCAAGTAGGTATCTAAGCAATCACATCACTGATCAAATCATCGATCAAATCGACTGAGTCAATTACACGCCAACAAGACCACTCATGGTCATTTCCATTCAATCAATCAATTCACAACATCATATCAAAGCGACTATCAATCGACCTAGTCAATTTCATATCAATCAGACCATACATTCCCCACAATGGAATTTTCAGTCGTCGAGCATACATGAATACCTCAGGATGACATCCCAAGTCCCCAAGTTCACGTGCTCATTTTCCAAGATGACATACTTACTCAGTGGGCCCGTGTGCATTCTCTCAGGCGACCCTTTTCGCCAAGGTGATGCATTGATTCACCGAGCTACGTGCCCTTTTTATGATGCCCGGGCCCACATGCATTCTGTAAGGCATTAGTTCGCCAAAGTGATGCATCAAATCACCGAGCCCACGTGCCCTTTTTATGATGTCCGGGCCCACGTGCCTTCTCTTAGGTGCTAACTCACCAAAGTGATGCATCAATTCACCAAGCCCACGTGCCCATTTTACGATGACCTACTCTGTCACTGAGCCACGTGCATTTTCCAAGAGGACATACCGAGTCTCCGAGCCACATGCATTCTCTAAGGCTACCTTTTCGCTAAGGTGACATATCCAATCATCGAGCCATGTGTCCTTCCCAGGTGACACTCTAATTCACCTGGCCATGTGCATTCTCCAAGTGATTTACCAACTCACTTTCGATACGGACAACTGATACCCGACCAATCCTCAATCACATAGCCAAAATTGAATTATTTAAGAACATAACTTCAAAATGCACCATTAAATCAATTCGACACGAATTAAAGCTCAAATAAATAAACGGAATGCTCCACGACAATCATCACGAAATTCCAGTCACCAACCATCGTGGTTGAATTTCCGGAAAATAAATAATTAAATAATTAATTTTAAAAATTAAATAAATAAACACAATAATTCCAATTTGGCACAACGTAAAGCTTAATTAAATAAATGGACTGTGCCACGATTATCAGCATAAAATCCCGGTCACTAGCCATCTCAGTTGAATTTCTAGAATATAAATAATTAAATAATTAATTTCAAAAATTAATATTTAATTCCTAAAAATTCCAATTAGGCCCGAATTGCCTAATTAACACCTGATAAGGATCAGGAAAATCCCAAGAAGCATCCAATAAATACTATAGGCAATTCTCTATGCAATGAAATTAACTAATAATCGCTAATCAATTCTAATCTAACCACCCAATTGCACTTAATTAAATCTAATCAATATTTTAAGTATAATTAGCAAACTAAGAAGGCATTAGTGAGCAAAACTCACTTGGCAAAGTGAAGATTGGAACATTACGACGGCGATGCGACGGCGGCCGAATCCCAAAATTTTGGCGGTGACGATAGACACTCGGGCCGGCCAAGAAACTTTGCAAGCCCGCATAAATTCTAGGCTTGGACCGAACACTAAAAGAATCTGCTGGACTGGGCTTGAAACAAACTGAACTAGGCTGGGCTTCAAGTGGCGGGCTGAACTTGCAACAAAATTGTCGGGTTTATGCAGGGCTTGAATTCAAGTGGGCCTCAAGCTTGCAATGGAATTGGGCCGAAGACATGGGCCCAACTGTTGGGCCGAACTATGGACTGGAAATTCACGACTGATCTTGCTCACGGGTTGGGCTGCTAAGCTAAGAAGAAGCAGCAAAAGCTGCTGTTGGGCCAAGACACCAAAGAGCGAAGATGGGCCGAGCAAGAAGAAGTGCAGGAGCTGCTGGCGTCACTCGAGCGTGGAGAAGACCACGCGTGGAGATGAGAGCTCAATGGTCTTCAGTGGCCGCTTGAACTATGCACGTGGATGGCTGAAACTCGAGTGGGCTTTGCTGGCTTGCGGGGTCAATCGAATGGCACCAATTGAAGACATCCGGGGGAGATTGATCGAACTAGGGGCAGGCGCAGTCAAGTGGCAGCAAGCGGACTGGATTTCTTTGGTTGACTCGCTGGACTGAAGACGTGACCACGGATTTACTGCTGGACGCGCGGAGCTGTGTGGATGAAGACTTCGTGGAGATGGGATCGATGGAGCTGCAACGAGGCGCACGGAGAAGCTTCAGTGGGATGAAGAACTGGTGACTACAAGAATTGGTGGAGCAGAAATCGAAGATGGTGGGGCGGCACAGCTCCAGTCAAGTTGACCGAACGAGGAGGAAGCTCAGACGCGTGGCGCCAAAAAAAAAAGATGGGGATTTGGTTTGTGGGCTTCTTCGGCTAAGTGAGTGGAGGAGAGATGATGATGGAATTGCTTCGTTGATGCTGGAAGGATGGGGTGGCTGCGGCTTCGAAAGGAAAGAATGAAAACGAAGTAAAGAAAATAAAAGACCAAAGCTTGAAGAAGATCAAGACCGGTAAAGGCATACACGGCAAGCTGGGAGAAAAAGAAAAGTTAAAAGTCAATACTTTATCTTCTCCATTAACTCCTTGTCCCCCATCACTTATCCAACCAAGCAAATCCCATAAATTCACCAATTAGTAAATTTTGATACTCAAAAAATGCTGCCCCTGCCTTATTCCGAATTTCACCAAATTTCAGACTTCAATTCCATCCTCAATTTCTCAAATTCGAAGTCCAATTCCGTCGAAGAAAAATCCCACACATCTCCACAAATTCCCATCACCCAGTAGCTCAGCTTAGAAGTCCAAATTCCCTTCAAATGAGCTAAACCGAATTTCTATTATTTTTCTACAACATTCAAACGATTTTCCATAAAAATCTTTTGATCTCCAAAAATTTTTCTGAGACTGAGTCAACATTCTTAGAATGACCCGTGACATGAAAAAATCTTCAATTTATGAAATCAGACTTGAATTCATGGTTAATTTCCATTCGACGCATTTTTAGTGTGACCTAGGCTACCAAGTAGTTTTTAGAACCTTTTTGGGACAAATGACCCGTGGTCGATTTTCTTTGAGTCACGATGAACCCACTCAACGCATTGGCGACTCTTGATTATCGTGAAAATCTCAAGGATTCAAATACGGACACAAGGTACCAAAATGATAGTAAAATCAAATTAGTGCCGATCAATGAGAATTTTCCAATTTAGTGGTGTCACCCACGATTAGCCACACATTTCTGTCGAGCCAACCTATCTCTGATTTCAAAATCGATTTTATATTGTGCCGCAATGATCTCTAAAGATGAGCACGGTCGAGAAGTCGATTCCCGATCGAATTCTTAAGTCTATCTGCCTTAAAGTCCTTAATAGCCTACCCAGCTAGTCTAGTTATTTCATGAGTGGCCAACTCAGAGAAAAACACTGTAGTCACGTCGATGAAATGTCCAATTTAACCAATTGAAATCAAAGCCTGAAAATTAGGATGTCACAAGAGAAAAGGAACTTATGGAAATCTCATTTTTATAGCTACAACAATGAAGAAGGAGATGGGTGCAGCTTACCTTTAGATCGAACGGCTAGGATTTGCGTAGGCGATCAAACAGTTGGGATTCATTGACAGGATTGGACGGTTTGGAGTTGTGCACTAGATCGAACGGCTACCAATCTCTCGTCTCTTCAGCTGAATTGGATGCTCCCTATCAGGCCACATTAGCCCTAGCATACAAAGGATCCTGTGGCTCCAAAAATTCTACATCATTAGGGAAGGTTAGTAGACAAAAGTCAAAACTGAAAAATAAATACTATGAATATTGCAAGCGTCCACACCATACGATAGATACACGATGGAAATTACATGGAAAGCCTAATAAAAAGGGCAAAAAGGAGAAGGAATTGAATGTTTATCAAGTCTCAGCATGAAAATTTGATGGGCCTCACCAGGCAATTACTCAGAAGCAAAATGACAATATTTTACAAATTCTGGGCCAATTGAAGACATAGGATAACAATGCCGGATTCTCAAGTATCTCTCTATGCCAAGAGAATTCACTTTCAATTGATGCATGAATAATTGATATATTGGCTAGTGACCGCATAACATGCAATAATGAACTCTTTTCTTATATTCACAAAGGAACATAATCTCCTGTATCAGTTCGACTCCCAAATGGTAATATCACCTATGTTACCAAAATTGGCATTGTACAACTTGGTCCAAATGTTATCCTTAGGAATGCCTTATATATTCCTAAATTCGAATTCAACCTTCTCTGTCACGCCCCGATCCTCGGGCACGCGCACATCCTTCACACTTGGTCGATTTTATAATGCGATATCCCAGGACAACGTATCGCCGACCCTTTCATTTTTAAGCACATGCAGAAGCAGTTAAAATCCCCAGACAATAAAACGATGGGATAGAAAAGCAGGGCCATATTTTTCATATTGAAATTTATAACCAAACTTTTATACAAACCACAAACCCTTTCAAAACTATTCACATCAAAAAGGAGATCTCAAAAGAAGATAGGATCTCAATTCATCCAGACCGTACTCACGGCTCCTCTCGGGACTATCTTCTTTTTCCAAAAATCCTTCTCTTCAGATCTCACCTCCGAGTTCTCCTCCTCGGATTTCTCCTCCTCGGCTCTTCAGCGGGGTCCTGAAATGGTTTTCCCCAACCGGGATGAGACTACGTCTCAGCGAGTTCTACCCCACTAAGCCCGATTAGTAAACTACTATACTAAAGGCTACCTAAACACGCATAGGTCAGAAGACGTACCTTGGCCTCATATCTCACCTGCAAGTCAGTACAATTCATAATAGACACCCAAGCAATCATATCAAAGCAATGATCAATCGATCTAGTCGATTACATGTCATTCGGACCACCTCTCGGTCACATCAACACCATACTTTAAAATCTCCATTCGGGTACTCAGTCACAGAGCCGGATGAATGCTCTCGGGCGTCTTTTTCACCAAGGTGACGTACCAATTAACACTTTACTATGCTCTCGGGCGCCTTTTTCGCCAAGGTGATATATTCATCATAGAGCCGACATAAACAATTCACTATGCTCTCGGGAGTCTTTTTCGCCAAGGTGATACATTCGATCACGAGCCAACATAAACAATTCAATATGCTCTCGGGCGTCTTTTTCGCCAAGGTGATACACTGATCACGAGCCAATATAAACAATTCAATATGCTCTCGGGCGTCTTTTCGCCAAGGTGATACACGAAGCCAATATAAACAATTCAATATGCTCTCGGGCGTCTTTTTCGCCAAGGTGATACACTGATCACAGAGCCAATATAAACAATTCAATATGCTCTCGGGCGTCTTTTTCGCCAAGGTGATACACTGATCACAGAGCCAATATAAACAATTCAATATGCTCTCGGGCGTCTTTTTCGCCAAGGTGATACACTGATCACAGAGCCAACATAAACAATTCAATATGGTCAACCACTAAACTCACGTGCATTTCTCAGGTAATATTCCAATTCATCGAGCCCAACGATTTCTCAATCAATTAATTAAATCAACTCAACAAAGCATTAAAATACTGAATAACGTACTTGGCCAATTCAATCTCAATCAATTCCAATCAATTTAGGGTAAATCCCTAAAATATCACAATTTATTCAATTCCATACAACGTGGAGCTCAAATAAATAAACGGACTGCGCCATGACGATCAGCACGAGATTTCGGTCGTCGGCCATCAAAATCTTAATTTCCGAAAATAAATAATTAATTTATTAATTTCGAAAATTAAATTATTATTATTAAAAATTCAATTTAGCTCAAAATAAAGCCCAATTAAATAAACGGACTTCACCACGCTCATCAGCATAATTTTCCGGTTCCAGGCCATCCCAGTTGAATTTTCGGAAAATAAATAATTATTTAATTAATTTCGAAAATTAATTAATATTAAAAATTCAATTTAGCTCAAAATAAAGCCCGATTAAATAAACAGACTTCACCACAATCATCAGCATAATTTTCCGGTCACGGGCCATCTCCCTTGAATTTTCGGAAAATAAATAATTATTTAATTTAATTCCGAAAATTAATATTTAAATGCCCAAAAATCTCACTTAGGCCCGAATCGCCAAATTGAAGCCCGATTAGGGGTCCGAAAATTCCCGAGATGCCTTCAATAAATAGTAGACCACGTCTACTTGCTAATTGCGCAATCAATTTATTTAAATCACATCACAATTGACTAATAATTACTAATTAATTTTAATCTAACAACCTAAACACAATTAATTAAATATAAACCAGCTTAAAGCATAATTAGCCACTAATCCTGGATTAGTGAGATTACTCACCAAATCGCGCGCAAATCGGATCAATCCGACGGCGGCGACGCGAGGAACGATTGTTCCCAAAGCGACTCGCGGATCCGGGGCCGGGAAACGGCCCAAAAGCGGGCCCGAAGTGGCTCAAACCCACTTCGTGGGCCTTGCTGGTCGCGGCTGAACGGAGCAGCTCCGGCGGCTAGGGCGGCGGGGGAAGGCCGGCGGAGGGCGAGGGGGTCGCGGGGGGTGGTCCGGCAAGGTTGGCGGTGGCCGGAGGTGGCCGGAGATGGGCTGGTCGGTGCAGAACAGAGGCGGAACAGGGCTGGTTCGCTCGGCTTAGGCACGCACGGACGGCGGGACGGCGGCGGGTGCACGAGCGCGGCGCGGCGGTGCGGCGGTGCGGCTCTGGGGTGGCGGCGACGGAGCTGCAGCTTCTGGTTCGGGCTCCTGGTTCGCACGCGAGAAAAAGGAGAAGAAGAAAGAAGAACAGAGAGGTTCGGTCACGTGGGGAAGAAAGAAGAGAGAGGAGAGAGAGGGAAGAGATAAGGGAGAGAAAAGTGAGTGGGTGGGGGATTCGCACGGATGGGGGGAGAGGAGAGAGAAAGAAAAGAGAGAAAAAGAAAGAAAAGAAAGAAAAGAAAAGAGAGGGAGAGAGGAAAAAGAGAAAAGAAAAGAGAAGGGAGAGAGAGAGAAAGAAAAATAAATTGCATACTTCCATTATGCAAATTTTCCTTTTCTCTTTCTATTTTATTTTGGTCTTCAATTTTTCTTCCGATAATTTCTTTATTGAAATTTCGGACTCGTCAATAAATTGACGAGCGATGAGACAGGATCCTAAAAATAAGAATTATGACGCGCTTAAAATTCGATTCCCGAAATCGAGTTCAATTTCGTGGTTAAAAATCGATCGGACGTGATTTTAGCTCAATCCAACCAATTAGGTAGCTTTTAGGGATTTTACGGCCGATACATCCCTTAATGGCTTCACCCAATAGGTTAGTTAACTCGTGAGTGATCAGCTCAGAGAAAAAGGCCGTAGGCACGCCGACGAAATGCCCATTTCACTTTATCGAAACGGGGTCGAATTTCAGGATGTCACAACTCTTCCCCTCTTATAAAAATTTCGTCCTCGAAATTTAAACCATTACACTTTGTTCAAAAAGGCGGGGTACAACTGTCTCATCGATTCTTCGATCTCCCAAGTCGCTCCTTGATACCGTGGTGTTGCCGGACCACTTTGACCAACGGAATGGTCTTTGTACGCAGAACTTGCTCTTTACGATCGACAACTGGACCGGGCTTTCCACGTATGACACACGGTCATCCACGTCCAATTCCTCGAAATTGAGCACGTGGGTCGGGTCAGGCTCATACTTCCTTAACATCGACACGTGAAAGACGTCATGCACTTGCGCCAATCTTGGCGGCAACGCAAGACGATACGCTAGGTTTCCGATTCTTTCAAGAATCTCAAACGGACCTACGTACCTTGGACTCAGCTTGCCTTTCTTACCAAAGCGCGAAGTTCCCCTCATTGGTGACACTTTCAGAAAAACGTGATCACCAACTTGGAATTCCAAAGACCTTCGGTGCTTATCTGCATAACTTTTCTGCCTGCTCTGCGCTGTCTTCAATCTATCTCTGATCACTGCCACGGCATCTACCGATTGTTGAACCAACTCTAGGCCTGTTATCTTCCTTTCTCCGACTTCATTCCAACACACTGGAGTTCTGCATGCTCTGCCATACAACGCTTCAAATGGAGCCATCTTGATGCTCTGCTGATAACTATTGTTGTAGGCGAATTCCACCAGATGAAGCTGATCCTCCCAGCTTCCTTTGAAGTCTATTACACATGCTCTCAGCATATCTTCAAGAGTCTGAATTGTCCTTTCTGACTGGCCATCCGTCTGAGGATGATATGCCGTACTGTACTGAAGCTTTGTACCCAAAGCACTCTGTAAGCTCTTCCAAAAAGCAGTAGTAAACCTTGGGTCTCTATCAGATGTTATCGTAACTGGCACTCCATGCATACGAACCACCTGACGCACATACAAGTCTGCGTGTCTATCTAGACTCAGGTCCTTTCGAACTGCAATGAAGTGAGCCGACTTTGTCAGCCTGTCGACTACTACCCAAATCGAATCATTTCCCTTTTGACTCCTTGGTAGTCCAGTCACGAAGTCCATCGTGATATGCTCCCATTTCCACTCTGGAATTGCGAGAGGTTGCAGAAATCCTCCCGGCTTGCAATGCTGGGCTTTTACTTGCTGACAAGTCAAACACTTGGCCACATGCTTGGCGATGTCCGCCTTCATACCTGACCACCAATAGTGTTGACGCAAATTCTGATACATCTTAGTGCTTCCAGGATGAACACTGTAATTGCTACGATGTGCTTCAGATAAAATTTCTTCTCTAAGCTCTACATCGTCGGGTACAACCAAACGTCCACGACACCTCGTACTCCATCATCGAAACTTGAAAATCAGCTTTTCTTTTGTCGGTATCCTCTTGAAGAATTTTTACGTACGTCGGATCCGTCGGTTGAAGTTGCTTGATTCGACACGACATCCGGCTCAATTCGAGGGTGGCCATAAAACTTGAGAGATGGCCTACCTCAAATTTGAATTCCGAATCTCGAGCTTTCTCGATTAAGTTCCACTCCTTAACCAAGATTCGTGCCACTGAAGACTTCCGACTCAATGCATCGGCGACCTTGTTCACCTTTCTCGGGTGATATAGAATGTCAAAGTCGTAGTCTTTCAGCAATTCCATCCATCGTCGTTGTCTCATGTTCAACTCCTTCTGAGAGAACAAATACTTGAGACTTTGATGGTCCGTGAAGATCTGAAACTTTTCCCCACACAAGTAGTGCCTTCAAATCTTCAACGCAAATATGATGGCTGCGAGTTCTAAGTCATGCGTCGGGTAATTCAATTCATGAGGTCTCAACTGTCGGGAAGCGTATGCAACAACTTTGCCATGTTGCATCAGCACGCAACCCAATCCCCTAAATGACGCATCACTATAGATCTCGAATCCTCCAGGACCAGATGGAATCGTCAGCACAGGTGCGGTAGTCAGCTTTTCCTTCAGCTCTTGAAAACTACACTCGCACTTGTTTGTCCACATGAATTTCTCATTTTTCTTCGTGAGCTTTGTCAGAGGTGACGCTATCGATGAAAACCCCTCCACAAACCGTCTGTAATAACCTGCTAACCCCAGAAAACTTCTAATCTCTGTCACTGATGTCGGTTTCGGCCACTTGATCACGGCTTCTATCTTGCTCGGGTCGACGGAGATTCCTTCTCCGGAAATCACATGACCTAAGAACGCAACACGAGTCAGCCAAAACTCGCATTTGCTAAACTTAGCATACAACTGATGAGTTCTTAAGGTCTGAAGCACTAATCTCAGATGATTCTCGTGCTCTTCATTACTTCTCGAATAGACTAGGATATCATCTATAAACACAATCACAAATTGATCTAGATATTCCTTGAACACTCTGTTCATCAAATCCATAAAGGCAGCTGGAGCATTCGTCAATCCGAACGGCATCACTGTGAACTCATAATGCCCGTACCGGGTACGAAATGCTGATTTAGGAATATCCTCTTTCCGAATCCTCAGCTGATGGTATCCTGTCCTCAAATCGATCTTCGAGAATATTGACGCTCCTTGCAGTTGATCAAACAAATCATCTATCCTCGGCAATGGATACTTGTTCTTGATCGTTACTTGATTGAGCTGCCGATAGTCGATGCACAAACGCAACGAACCATCTTTCTTTTTAACAAACAGAACTGGTGCTCCCCAAGGTGATGCACTAGGACGAATAAATCCTTTATCCAGTAACTCTTGCATCTGCACCTTCAGTTCCTTCAACTCAGATAACGACATTCGATAAGGTGCCTTTGAGATCGGTTCTGTCCCTGGTGCTAGCTCAATTACAAATTCAATCTCTCTTTCTGGCGGTAACCCTGGCAATTCTTTTGGAAAGACATCTGGAAACTCCTGTACCACTGCAATATCTTCCATTTTCAACTCTTCAACTGTCGTATCCACGACAATCGCTAAGTACCCTCGGCAACCCTCGTCTAACAAACGAGCTGCTTCCGGTGACGAGATTAAGGAAATCGAAGGTCCTCCTCGATTCCCGACAAATTCGAAGCTCTTACCCCCTAATGGGTCAAACTGAATCGCCTTGTGATAGCAGTCCATTTTAGCTCGTTGATTGGTGAGCCAGTCCATGCCAATTATCAAATCAAAATCATACATGGCTAGGACTAACAAGTCAATTCTCCCCACTCGCTCACCAATCTCTAACTTGCACCCCGAACAACCCAAAGCAGCAATAACTTTATCTTTTAAGGGTGTAGATATGCAAATTGCCGATTCCAACAATACAGGATTCAATCCTAGCATCCTAACATATTGCTCGGCAATGAAGGAATGGGTTGCTCCCGAATCAAACAAAGCATAAGCAGGTTGGTCGTTGAGCGAGACCGTACCTGTAATCACGCCAGGCGCAGCTTCTGCCTGACCTTGGGTGATCGCGTACACAGTGCCCTGAGCTGGAGGTCTCTGCTGTCCTCCTTGCGGTGCATTCTGAGGGGCATACCCTCCTATCTGTCTCATCGGTGGCGGCGGCGGCAACAGGGGTTGTCCTCTTTGCTTCTTAGGACAAAATCTGGCCATGTGGCCCTGTTAGCCACATTCAAAACAGGCACCCGTCCTAACTGGGCACGGTGCCGTCCCATGTCTTCTCCCACACAAGCGACATGCATCATTCTTAATAGGCCCTGACCTATTAAATCCACTCTTCTTGCTAGGCGGGCTTTGAAACCTATTTCCAAACATCGGCCTCTTTCCTTGGCGGATGTTGTCTCTATGAGAGCTAAACCTCGATCCAGATGAGGCAGTTTTATCATTTTGATCTTCCTCAATCTTCTGAGCTCTCCGATATATTTCATTATAAGTCTTTAGATCCAGAAGGACTAAGGCACTTCTCAAATCTTGCCTGAATCCATCTCTGAACCTCCTTGCTCGATTCACAGGGTTCTCAATTAACTCAGGAGCATATCGCGAAAGTTCGGCGAACTTCGCCTCATACTCATCAACAGATAGAGAACCCTGGCGAAGACGTTGAAATTCAGCCATCTTCACCTCTCTGGCAGTCTCAGAGAAGAACTTATCATTGAAAGCTTCGCGGAAAGTGTTCCAATCCTTAACAGCACCTTCCGGAAAGATCATTTCTCGAGTAGTCATCCACCAAGTGTCAGCAACTCCTTCCAGCTGGTAAGTTGCTAACATTACTTTCTCAGCCTCGTTGCACATCAGTAGTGCAAACGCTTTCTCGAGCTTCTGAATCCATGAAGAAGCGGCTTCGGGTCTCCGGACCGGTAAAAACTGGCGGATTTAACCTTAGGAAATGCTCCACCAACTTATGGATTGGTCTTGTAGCAACCACTATCTCTGGTGGGTTCTCAACATTCACGACGGCTGGAGAATCGGTAGGTGTGACTGCAGGCGCGGCAGTAGGTGCGGCTGCAGGGGCAACTCCGGTGGCGGCGACAGCGGCAGCAGTTGCAGCGGCCTGAGCAGCGGCTTCAACAGCAGTGGCTTGCTGATCCATTCTATTACCCATCGCTTCCAGAACACGCAAGATCCCATCTACCCTGGGATCATTAGGGGCTGCTACCCCGACATCTACGACAGGTGGATTCACTCCACTCGCGCTAGCCTGTGCTGGCGCTCGACCACGTCCGCCTCGGGTTCCGACACGAGTCGGAGCTCCACCCCGAATAACGGCCCTACTGGTCCTCTTTGCAGGAGTTCTCGGCTCCTGATCGCTCATGGTGTAGCTTTACTCAACTAACACCTGTTTCCAATTCAACACCGAATTAGAAACAGAGCGATCCAAACAACAAACAATTTTAGCACTCAGCTAACACAGACATGCACCAGCATGAATTTAAAGGCCATCCTACTAACTATCCCATTAACCATCGCTCCTTATCACTCCAATCTTCAACTTCGCTCTGATACCACTTAAACCGGATGTCACGCCCCGATCCTCGGGCACACGCACATCCTTCACACTTGGTCGATTTTATAATGCGATATCCCAGGACAACGTATCGCCCACCCTTTCATTTTTAAGCACATGCGGAAGCAGTTAAAATCCCCAGACAATAAAACGATGGGATAGAAAAGCGGGGCCATATTTTTCATATTGAAATTTATAACCAAACTTTTATACAAACCACAAACCCTTTCAAAACTATTCACATCAAAAAGGAGATCTCAAAAGAAGATAGGATCTCAATCCATAGACCGTACTCACGGCTCCTCTCGGGACTATCTTCTTTTTCCAAAAATCCTTCTCTTCAGATCTCACCTCCGAGTTCTCCTCCTCGGATTTCTCCTCCTCGGCTCTTCAGCGGGGTCCTGAAATGGTTTTCCCCAAACGGGATGAGACTACGTCTCGGCGAGTTCTACCCCACTAAGCCCGATTAGTAAACTACTATACTAAAGGCTGCCTAAACACGCATAGGTCGAAGACTTACCTTGGCCTCATATCTCACCCGCAAGTCAAGTACAATTCATAATAGACACCCAAGCAATCATATCAAAGCAATGATCAATCGATCTAGTCGATTACATGTCATTCGGACCACCTCTCGGTCACATCAACACCATACTTTAAAATCTCCATTCGGGTACTCGATCACGAGCCGGATGAATGCTCTCGGCATCTTTTTCGCCAAGGTGATGTACCAATTAACACTTTACTATGCTCTCGGGCGTCTTTTTCGCCAAGGTGATATATTCATCACAGAGCCGACATAAACAATTCACTATGCTCTCGGGAGTCTTTTTCGCCAAGGTGATACACTGATCACAGAGCCAACATAAACAATTCAATATGCTCTCGGGCGTCTTTTTCGCCAAGGTGATACACGATCACGAGCCAATATAAACAATTCAATATGCTCTCGGGCGTCTTTTCGCCAAGGTGATACACGATCACGAGCCAATATAAACAATTCAATATGCTCTCGGGCGTCTTTTTCGTCAAGGTGATACACTGATCACTGAGCCAATATAAACAATTCAATATGCTCTCGGGCGTCTTTTTCGCCAAGGTGATACACTGATCACAGAGCCAATATAAACAATTCAATATGCTCTCGGGTGTCTTTTTCGCCAAGGTGATACACTGATCACAGAGCCAACATAAACAATTCAATATGGTCAACCACTAAACTCACGTGCATTTCTCAGGTAATATTCCAATTCATCGAGCCCAACGATTTCTCAATCAATTAATTAAATCAACTCAACAAAGCATTAAAATACTGAATAACGTACTTGGCCAATTCAATCTCAATCAATTCCAATCAATTTAGGGTAAATCCCTAAAATATCACAATTTATTCAATTCCATACAACGTGGAGCTCAAATAAATAAACGGACTGCGCCATGATGATCAGCACGAGATTTCGGTCGTCGGCCATCAAAATCTTAATTTCCGAAAATAAATAATTAATTTATTAATTTCGAAAATTAAATTATTATTATTAAAAATTCAATTTAGCTCAAAATAAAGCCCAATTAAATAAACGGACTTCACCACGCTCATCAGCATAATTTTCCGGTTCCAGGCCATCCCAGTTGAATTTTCGGAAAATAAATAATTATTTAATTAATTTCGAAAATTAATTAATATTAAAAATTCAATTTAGCTCAAAATAAAGCCCGATTAAATAAACAGACTTCACCACAATCATCAGCATAATTTTCCGGTCACGGGCCATCTCCCTTGAATTTTCGGAAAATAAATAATTATTTAATTTAATTCCGAAAATTAATATTTAAATGCCCAAAAATTTCACTTAGGCCCGAATCGCCAAATTGAAGCCCGATTAGGGGTCCGAAAATTCCCGAGATGCCTTCAATAAATAGTAGACCACGTCTACTTGCTAATTGCGCAATCAATTTATTTAAATCACATCACAATTGACTAATAATTGCTAATTAATTTTAATCTAACAACCTAAACACAATTAATTAAATCTAAACCAGCTTAAAGCATAATTAGCCACTAATCCTGGATTAGTGAGATTACTCACCAAATCGCGCGCAAATCGGATCAATCCGACGGCGGCGACGCGAGGAACGATTGTTCCCAAAGCGACTCGCGGATCTAGGGCCGGGAAACGGCCCAAAAGCGGGCCTGAAGTGGCTCAAACCCACTTCGTGGGCCTTGCTGGTCGCGGCTGAACGGAGCAGCTCCGGCGGCTAGGGCGGCGGGGAAGGCCGGCGGAGGGCGAGGTGGTCGCGGGGGGTGGTCCGGCAAGGTTGGCGGTGGCCGGAGGTGGCCGGAGATGGGCTGGTCGGTGCAGAACAGAGGCGGAACAGGGCTGGTTCGCTCGGCTTAGGCGCGCACGGACGGCGGGACGGCGGCGGGCGCACGAGCGCGGCGCGGCGGTGCGGCGGTGCGGCTCCGGCGTGGCGGCGACGGGCGGCGACGGAGCTGCAGCTTCTGGTTTGGGCTCCTGGTTCGCACGCGAGAAAAAGGAGAAGAAGAAAGAAGAACAGAGAGGTTCGGTCACGTGGGGAAGAAAGAAGAGAGAGGAGAGAGAGGGAAGAGATAAGGGAGAGAAAAGTGAGTGGGTGGGGGGATTCGCACGGATGGGGGAGAGGAGAGAGAAAGAAAAGAGAGAAAAAGAAAGAAAAGAAAGAAAAGAAAAGAGAGGGAGAGAGGAAAAAAAAGAGAAAAGAAAAGAGAAGGGAGAGAGAGAGAAAGAAAAATAAATTGCATACTTCCATTATGCAAATTTTCCTTTTCTCTTTCTATTTTATTTTGGTCTTCAATTTTTCTTCCGATAATTTCTTTATTGAAATTTCGGACTCGTCAATAAATTGACGAGCGATGAGACAGGATCCTAAAAATAAGAATTATGATGCGCTTAAAATTCGATTCCGAAATCGAGTTCAATTTCGTGGTTAAAAATCGATCGGACGTGATTTTAGCTCAATCCAACCAATTAGGTAGCTTTTAGGGATTTTACGGCCGATACATCCCTTAACGGCTTCACCCAATAGGTTAGTTAACTCGTGAGTGATCAGCTCGAGAGAAAAGGCCGTAGGCATGCCGACGAAATGCCCATTTCACTTTATCGAAACGGGGTCGAATTTCAGGATGTCACATTCTCTTTGTCTCTAGAGTTTGCAAGGATAATTCCTATCGTGCCATATTTAGTTCAAAAAATTGTCCATTTCGGGAACTTTTGATTGGCAATCTGATGGGCTTTAGTAAAGTTGCACAAGGGCTATACTTTTGGATTAATTCTGCGAAAGATTCAGATTTTTTTTGAATAAGAGCATTTATTGTAATACAATTAACAAGAATAAAAATCTTGTTTTTCATTAGCGATTGGGTTATAGTGCAAGCTTTCCTCACCCAAAATGTCCAATATGCTCCTTGGCTAAATAGTCTCAAAAATCCTTTCCATCTAAGGCATCTCGGGGTAACGAAATTTTTTCCTTGCTCCATGTGGACATGTGGAGTCCTTATCATACTCATCATTGTAATGGATCTTGATTTTTTCTCACTATTGTTGATGATTATTTGTGTGCTACTTAGCTATATCTTATGTAGTCAAAAGGTCAAACCTTCAATCACCTATCACGATTTCTTTCCTTAATTAGGAATCAATTCAATAAATCTGTGAAAAAAATTCCTACAAATAATGGTCACGAATTTTTTACCACTGATTGCAAAGAATTCCTATCTTCTCATGCAATAATCCATGAAAGTACTTGCACTTACACTCCACAACAAATGGAGTTGTTGAGCACAAGCATAGACATTTATTGGAAGTAACTCAAGCATTGAAATACCAAGCTTCTATTCCCGAGTCATTTAGGGAGATTATGTAGTCATGACTACCTATTTAATTATTCGCATGCCAACTTGGATTCTCAATGGAAAGACTCCTTTTGAAATGTTGTAAAATAGAAGACTAGCCAATGATCATCTTTGGGTTCCTAGATGTCTATGTTATACAATAAATATGAGCAGAATGGATCCTCGACTAATAATAATGGGTGTTAATGAGATACCCTTCCTTTCAAAAAGGATATTGAGTTATGATATTTCTATAGGAAATTTTTTATTAGCATGGATGTTGTATTCCATGAAGACATGTTCCCCTTCAAGGAGATAATATCTTCACCAGAATCAACCTCACCATCTTCAGAAAGACAACGACCATTCTTATCCGAAGAAGATCTATCCATGCCCTCGTCGTGTTATTTTGTTGCATTGGAGCCACCCATGACAAAAGCTGTGCTAGCGTTAGAAGAACTTCAAAGTGCTATAGAGGAATCACAAGAAGTGGATATTTCTCCTTCCTCATCAACCACGACCACTTTAGAAACTTCTTCCCATTTCTTACTAGTAACTAAACAAACATCAACTCAGCAGCTTCCACGTTCCTAGCAGCACAATCATCCACCCACATGGACAAAAGATTACATATGTTTTGCAATGAGTTCTCCAGGTACACATTATCTCATATTATTGTATGTGCCTTTTACTTAGCTATCCCCCGAGCACATGAATTGCATTAGCTGAATATCAAAAGAACATGAACCATCTTCTTTCACTAAAGTAGCACGTGATCCTCGATGGCAATGTGCAATGGAATTTGAACTTAACGCTTTCATGGAGAACCACACTTGGGATATTGTTCCATTGCCTCCTCATCAAAAACTAATTGGTTGCAAATTGGTGTATAAAATCAAGTTCAAGGCAAATGGCTCTATTGAAAGATATAAGGCTTATTTAGTTGTGAAAGGATTTACCCAAAGAGAAGATTTCGATTACCATGAAACCTTTTCACCTATTGCAAAGGAAGTCACAGTCCACTCCTTTTTATCTATTGTAGCCATTCAAAATTGGTCTCTTATTAAATGGATGTCCACAACACATTTCTTCATGATGATTTGGATGAAAAAATTTATATGGATCTTCCTCCATGTTTATGCAAATGGGAGGAGCCTTGAGCATGTCGCCTGCGTAATTCCCTATATGGGCTGTAGCAAGCGTCCAAGCAATGATATGTCAAGTTAACTGTTGCATTAACTAATGTAGGATTTCAGCATTCTAAATATGATTATGCTTTATTTACACGGACTGCAGAGAATTCATTCATTTATTTGCTAATATATGTTGATGGAAACAATGAATATCGTGTTATAAAATTCAAGGAGTATTTGCTTTCCACCTTTCATATCAAAGACTTGGGACCTCCCAAGTACTTCCTTGACATTGAGATTGCTCAGAATGACAAAGGAATCAGCCTCAATCAAAGAAATTCATCTTGGAGATTGTTTTAGAAGCAGGATTATCATGATGCAAGCCTACAGTTATCCCAATCGAACAAAATGCCAAACTTACAACATGAGTATGATCAAGGATCTTCTTTGTCTACTAAGGATGCATCACTAAAGGATCCATCAGGATATCAGCGATTCATTGGCAAATTAATATATCATACCATGATGAGACCTGATATATGCTATGCAGTGCAAAATTTTAGCCAGTTTATGCATAATTCAAAACAATCCCACATGAATGCATCTCTGAAGGATGTAAAATATTTAAAGGGGTGTCTCAAATTTGGCATAGTCTTATCTCGTGATTGCAATATGAAAATGATAGCTTTCTGTTAAATGAACTATGCTACTTGCCTAATGACCAAAAGGTCTATTACTAGTTTTTGCTTCAAATTAAGAATTCATTGATATCATGGAAGACGAAGAAACAATCAACTGTATCATCGTCATCAGCCGAATCTAAAGATCAAGCAATGGTGAAGATTAAATGTGAGATTGTTTGGATATGAGGACTACTCTTGGACATCAGAATATGAATCAATGGACCTAGTGAATTGTTTTGCGATAATGACGCTGCATTCAAATTGGCAGCAAAACCAGTTTTTCAAGAAATGGCAAAACGCATAGAGGTTGATTGTTATTTCACTTTAGACAAAATCAAAGGAATCCTCGTGACAAAGGGCATTGGAAATGTGGAACAACCTGCAGACATTTTTACTAAGCCCTTATGCTAGAGACAACACACATACTTATTAAGCAAGCTAGGTGTCCTCGATATATATAGGCCACTAGCTTGAGGGGGAGTGTTAGAAATAAATCCAGAGATTCCAATATTGATTATGTTCGGAGATTCTGATATCAATCAAATTGATTTGGTTAATCCCTGATTAGTCTAGAGAATATGAAATTGTAATTATTGTATATTTTTCCTTTATATTATAAAGGAACCTTGTACACAATACAATATAATACAATGAATATAATTTTTCTCGTTTCTCTCTCTCTCAAACTCTGTCAATTTCTTCAAGTCTCCGCTCACACTCCATCATTTCCATAAATTGTGCTCCATCATCTCTCTATCTCCCTGTTTCTGTCCTACTTTCACGTCTTTTTGCCCATGCCTCTATATATCTGCCCTTTCTTTTCAAACTTGCCCATTTCTCTTCTTTGATTTTTTTTTTATAAGTGCAATAAAAATCACAAAATTTATCAGAAAAATGCAATTATATCCTAAAACTTACAAAAGTGCAATTGAAGCCCAAAAATATGCCAAGTTTGTGCAATTAAGTCCCTCTATTAATTCTATCCAATTTGGCTAATGAAAAATGCTAACGTGACTTTTTTTATTCATTTTTCTCTCCTACGTGGCAAAGAGTTTATATGAAGAATTCTATGTGTGCAAAAATGATACCATTTGATGCTTGCCCCAAATTTGCAAGTTCTAATTGAAGTCAACATAATTTTCTTTTACGTTCTCTTCACCTCTTTGTCCGAGTGTCCTTTTTGTTCGTGGAGTCTGCTTTTTCTTTATCGAGTCCTCTTGTTCTTCATCCGAGTGTCCTTCTTCTTCTTCGTCAAGCCTCATTGGGCAGTTCGTTTCGTGATTCTTGGGATGATTGGCGAGGCAAAAGCACTTTCGACAAGTGCTATGAGGCGGAGTTCCAGGAAGTGACAACTTAAGGAATAAGGAGGGCTTCTTGTCGTCAGTGAGTTGGGTGGTTAGTATGAAGACAGTTTTAAGGATGTTAAAACCCCAAGCATTTGAGAAATCTCATCTTTTTCATTTTTGAGATACTGGTATACTGCATGCTTTGTAAGAGCTTGAGAAGATACTGCCACTATATTGTTCCATCCTGATCATCGACTTATGTACAGAATTTATGCATTGTTTGTTGGCTTGTCAGTGCCCGTCACCCAGCTTCTCCTCTCTTTCATTCTTATTAATGATCTTAAAGTTGAGTATTGATTTTTGTTGATATAATCACATTAATAGATGAATAATATTAGAAATGGAAATAGAGGTCATCGAACAGAGCTAGCCGTTCTTACCTATTGCCACAATATTAGAGGAACAAGTCGAAGTTTCAGATTCTCCTTGTAAGTTTCCAGAGTTTCTATATTCCTTAAGTTCTGTTTAGGGGATATTTATTTTGCACTCAATTGCAATTCTTCTTGCGGACGTGTAGAAGTAGCAATCGTGACAATTGAATATCGACCTAGTCACTTTTCAACTTGACTTGTAGTGGATAGACGATCTCAGCTTGGTAAATGCTAGTGTTTATGACGGATGATACCGTGTCTTCCAATGTCTTGGACAGCATGGAAAGCGGGATGTTCTGTTTGTTTCCCTAAGTCTGGGATTGATAAATTGAGTTGGAATATTACTTAATTTTTATCCCTTTGAGCGGTCCTTGTATTGGCATTTAGATCCAATGACGCTACCTCATTGTCTCTTTGAACTTAATCCCGCAATTTTGCTTTTGCTTGATGGTACTGGCTTATTACTATCATAAATCATGCTTTAAATGGCATTTCTCTGGGAAAAGTCGAAAAGAGCCATCGGTTGACAGCCGAAAGCTTTAGAGGGTACTCCAGTGGTCCATGCTTCTGCCTATTACCGCGTCCACCACACCTACATCGCTATTTTTGCAGGTTTAGTAGATTGGAGTTATAGTTCTTTTTGGGAGTAGCACGGGGAGCTTTTCTGGTGCACCACCAGTCACCCGGGTTCCAGTTGGAAGTTCACTGCTGTAAATTTAGTACTTTGAATCTCGATTCTTTATTGACCACGGTTGTAAAGTAACACCGTTGAGTGCATCATCTGGTCTCGAGGGTGCTCGCAGTTGCTGCATTACAATTATATGTGGATAAGTTCAGTTAAGTTAAAAAATAAAAATAAAAATTGAGATACAACGATCCGTGCTTGGATATTGTTTTGGACATTTACTGTATTGCCAAGTTACAAATGATCTTCTAAATCTCGATTACTTGAGTTAGTAACTTGAGAACGGATTGAGGTCTGTTGACACCTAAATTTTGGCGACCCGTTTAGTCATTTATCATATTAAAAAAATTAGGGGTTAATTTTACCCCTAAAAAATAGTTAATCGCATAGCATATAGTTTTAGGTGCATTTATTTTTCATTTGCATTTTTCGCATTTGTTTATTAGACCGGTGGCGGATGAGTTTGAATTGGTGGTTCTAAGCTTTAAATTGACAAGCTGGACTAAGCTCACGAAGCAAGCAAACTGGCCCAAACCCGTTTTCTTATTTTTTTTATAATCGGAAATTATCTTGTGAAAATAAAAATTTAAAATTTTCCGAAATATGATGGAATTTTTCAGATAGAGCAAGTGGAAAAATGAATATTGCATTCAGCAAAACGAATATTGCATTTGGAAAAAGAATTTTTGTGGATACCGATTTGGAAAGATTAAAAACCCTAATTCACGACCTATAAATTGGTTGTTTACGTAGGGTTTCGGGAGGAGGCCACACATATTACATTCGGCCACACAAGGGCCATTCCGTCTCAAAAAAAAAAAAAAAAAAAAAGAGCAAAAGGTGAAAGGGTGAGAAATTGAGAGGAGAAGGCGAATCTGAGGAATATCGATAACGAAGAGCTCTGCCCTCGGGGACTCCTTCGACGTCAGAGATCTGCATGCACGTCCGTGGTGTTTTCTCGGTGATGCTATTGCGTTCGTTGAAGGACGCCTAGCATCAATCGCCGCTGTTCCAGTTGCTATACCACGCCAGGTGTCTTGTGGTGTCCGTGAGCCGTGCCCCCAGCTTCACCAGCAAACGCTCGGATCTCCAAACGCCAGGTGCTGCTCCCGTTGACCTGCCACGCTAGGCGCTGCTCCCGTTGCTCTGTCACGCCAGTCCAAGTGTGTGTCAAGAACGATCGAACAGCATCTTCTCCAACATAGACGTGGGCTTTCAAACATCCAGCTTGCTATTCCTGCTGCCTTGCCACGCCAGCGTCCATCTCTTAGTGAAGAGGTATTCGCCGGTTCTTCAGCCTTGAATTGTGCCCATCACGGCCCAGCCCAACATCGGTGAAGCTGACCGATCTTGCTGCATCGACGTTGCTGCTTCCTGTTCAACTCGACGCCACGGATTTCTTGGTGTCCCGAAGGATGGTCCATTGAACTTGTCGTGACTTTGTCAAGCCACGCCGAGATACCACCACAACCGTTGCCCTAGAGCGGTGCCATGCCCACCGTTGGTCCATACCGATTAGGTTTTTGGAAAAATTCAAATTTAGGTATAGATCTATTTTATTTTATTAGGTAGATTTAGTTGAAATACCTATCTATGCATAATTGGAAATCCCAATATATCACCTGATTCGCAACCGTGCCAGGGTTTTTTATTTCATCTATAAGGCTTTAGATGAAATAATTAATCAAGCGGGAGTAAAATTGATAATTTAATCTTTAAGGCTTAAGATCAACTTATTGATTTTATTAGCGAAATATTATCTCTTGATCCGAATGATGTGCGATTTTTGATGAATTGTCTCGTTTTAATTGCCTTGTTTATCTCGAGATATATTTGAGTTAGAATATTGCATGTCTTAGGGTTTACATGTTTAGAATAGGAATTTTATTTCAAATTTAAGAAAAAAAAATCCAAATTCAAATAAATCAATTTAGGTTGCTAGATTTTAATTGCATGTTTAATTATTTGGCAATTATTAAAAACGGAAAAAAGGAAAAACACAAAAAAAGTCATTATGCATATGTCATGTAGAATTAGGGCATTCTTTGCACGTCATTGCATGTTAAGATTGCATATTATAGGTTTAGATAATTTCTCCTAAATAGATTGCATGCTTATTAGGAAAATAAAAATCATGTGCACGTCATATAGAATCAGTTTCATACAATGCACGTCATTTAGTGATTTTTGTTAGATGCATTTAATTAGAAATTGTCCGTCATTAGAATTAGGTCATTAGATTAATTTAGATTGCATATTTAAGTGTTGCATTTCTTTAATTTCGAATCTCATGGAAAATACAAAAAATTATTTTTTAGAATAAATCCATCTCATGCTTCAGGACAGACTACATGCTTATTTATGTCATATCGCTTAGGTCATATAGCTAAGTCATGTTGCCATGTCATATCATTTCATGTTAAATTAGTGACATGCATTGCATAAAGCATGATTCTCATTAATTAAGTGAAAGAAAAAAAAAAAGAAATTGCGTGTTAATTAGAAATCATATCTATGGTTATTGATGTGAATTATGATCTAACAACGCAGATGCTTTCGTTGATTTGAGATAAGTTTTTGCAATTTATTCATTGTTTATCTGAGTGTTAAATTGGTGGTTTGTGTACGCGCATGATAACCTCACATGTTAGGGAAATAGATTTAAAATAAACCCAAGCTGCTTGCGAAAAACATTCTTTCAAAATAAAAGAAATGGTACCGAAAGGGCGTTAGAGAAATTTAGCGTAACCAAGTCCCCGTACCCAAATCTCTGATTCGTAGGAGTAAAGTAAATCTCCCATTACTTTACTTGGGTTTCCAATCGACCCATCAAAAATAGATTAGTGGCAACTCCTAATTAAAAATCAATTGCACGTTAAGAACTTGAACCTAAAGTCGCGAATTGGTATGGGCTTGGGAGAGCCCGAGTTAAGTCTAGGCTTAACAATCCATTAGCAAAACCCTAGGTGGTTCACACCTTGAAAAATTTTGGTCGTGACAAGGTCTTTTAATTCTTTTACCTTTACAGTTTTGTCTTTCATCATATGTGCTCTCACTTGAGCACGTTTAACATTGGAGTTCTAATACTAAGCTCCTTGTCCAGTTTCTCTGGGCTCGGCAAACACTCCGCATCTTGTCAAGCTGAGTCGTTACATGGAGAAGGTTTTTTCTTTTCATTTTTCACAGTTGGGTCCATTAAAGCATCCCTATTATTTAAATTTTACCTACGTCTTATATTCCAATATCGTCTAGCAACCACGTTTATTGGATTTGGCCATATTTAATGTTACAAGGATTTGATTAACTAGAAAGTTTTGTGAAATTAGGAGAACTTGATTAGACAAATTAAAATTAAATCGGAGTTAATCAGCAAAGAGCGAAAGTATTAAAATTAAACCTAAAAATTCTTCCCTATTGTATGATTCGACTAGATTAGGGGATGGAGTACGTTCAGGTGATTTCACACATATCATCAAGTAATCGAGTTCATCTCATCAATTTGATGAGCCTCTCGACAATTATATGAGTGCAAATAGAGTAGCACACATTACAAAAATGTCCATGCATAAGTTGCTTTATACATAGGAGAAAAAAGAAAAGACATGATAAAATACATTCTCAATTACATTCTCTTTTAAAAACAACATAAACTGATTGCAAGATCCGACAGCATATAGTTTTCACCTCAACCTGTTAGGGGTCGATAAACCCAGGTGTACAACGATGAAAGCAAGCCAGTCATTCCGAATGAGAAATGCTAAATGTGTACTGAAACACTATGCTGTGGAATTTTGCTCGACTTGGTTAGTTGTGCATGAATTGTAAAATTTTGTAGGATCAATTTTAATTGTTTTAAAAATTTAAGTTATTAAATTCAAAGAGTTTAATATTTAGATATTCTAATATTCAACATCAAACACACGCCAAACTTTAGCCAAATAATATAGCGAGGTGGAAAATACAAAAGTACCGATACAAATAAAATTCGAAAAGATTTCGACTTAACATCTTTTATTTTTATATCATATGACAAGGCCAACTGCAATTCAATAATTATATATTCTAACATAAGTAAATAACCCAATCGCGCGTGACAAGACACCGCCATTTATGGATTATCGAATATATTAGTATCTCTCTTCCCCGAAAAAAACCTCAAGATGCGACCAGAACAACCTTTTCTCGAGGGGGTAGGGGTTGCCGAGGCCGAGGTGTTGGCAGCATCTTCAGAACGCTCGTCAATGATCGACTTGTACTTATCGGTCTTGTGAGCCAATAGCAGCCACACATGAGTGATGAGCTCACCTCCTCTTCTCAGTAGGTTGCCATGGTGATACACTCGACATTTGTATGCTGCGTAACACAGCATCTCCACCCAAATGCTGCTGATGATCTCCCACTTGTTGCTCATCGTCCTCAGGTCAACCACGAGCTTCTGCACCTCCGACAACATGTCCCAGTCACGAGTAATCCTCGTCTCGTTTCCTGGTTTCACGGAGGGTGGGACCTCTCCATCCTGCGACATCAGTGTGCTAATTGCTTCTTTATAATCTCGGTACCTAAAGAAAGGCTTCAGCTTGCTACAAGCATACTCCAGCATAATTTCGGCAGTGTTGAGGGACAACATGTAGGGATGCCGGGACAGGAGGTATATCATGTAGTCTGATAGGAGTTTGCTTCCTCTACAAGTGGCGGAGTTCTCTCTCTCCAATGTGTAAAGGATTTGTGTCGCGATGTGCCAGATAATGATGCTCTTATCAAATGTCATATCGATGCTATCGCTCAGTCCTTGTTTCTCTTGGACGTTGTGAATCTCAAGCGTCCACTCGCCTCTTTCTTCGAAGGGCTGGTTGTGTCTTTTCTTCTCTAGCTCCGCCATCTTTTGAACCACCAGCACCTTGAGGCACGAGGGGATAGGCTGGCGGGAGCGAAACGGACGCCACCTGATGATCTTCCTTTCGTCAAACCGATCAAGTACCGTGGCAATGAGCTTCGGACATTCTTTGCATAAAAGGTTGGGGTCTAACAAATTGAGCTGCCCTATCGACCTCGACCATCTTTTCTTCCTCATGCACCGATCAGCTAGACATGGAAGGAGCCTTTGGACGAGCGGCACCTTAAGGTTCGTACTCATCTTCACCACTGCCCAATCCGAAAAAGGCAGTACCATTATTTGGTAAAGCTCAAATAATGTGACTGCTATCAGTATTGCATAGGTATAGGTGACATACATATCGATCAAGAAGGCATGCTTGAAGATAATGGTGAATCCACACAATGCAGACGCCAAGCAGAAGAAGCCGCAGAAGTGGCTCATGAGGCTGATTTTGGTGTACAGAGTGGGCGCTTTAGTGTAGAGCACATCGAACATGAAGTTCAGCTCGATCTCAGCCATGGTGAAAGCACGGATGGCAGGGTAATCATGGATGGACATCCAATGGCGGGATATATACTTAGGGTGGTACAGCCAGTTCTCCTGGTGGGGCTTCAGACATTCGAACCGAAAGTGGGCCTTCAAGATGTCCTTTGCAGAGGCGAACTTGTCGTCCTCGGGAAACTCTTCGAACTTTCTCTTCATCTCGGGTTCTTCGTTGATGTCCTCAGCGGTCACGCTCCAGTTCTCATCATACACAGAACGGAGAGCCTTGACCCACGCCAACGACTTCCCAATCCCAACCACGAACAAGGGGATGTACAGCCATGAGACGGGGGACAAGCCGCGCCCACATCGAAAGAGAATCCAAAGCACTAAGAAAGCCGTAACCCCGATGTTAAGCCACTGTCTCAATCCCAGCCGGTTATCTTCCACGGCATAGGCCGTCATGCTGTCTGTGTACCCGAGTTGCATCAGAAGCAGCGGGGCCAATAGACCTTCCAACACCACATCGTAACCCGGATTCTTAGGATCATCGATTTGGACAACAGTAAGCTTGCCTAGAGCCACTGTTGCAATGTAAGAAAGGAGCAAGTATGTGACCCATATGACGATTTCAGCTAAATCCGATGTCATATATTTCCGACGGCTCCCTAATATTGCGAGAACAATCTGGCAGGCAAAGCTTGCGGTGAACAATAACTGAATCCCCCACGCCCCCCACAGGTCTTGTAACAGCAGCAACAGGGTGTTCAAACCCATGGCAGCTTCGTTCAGGTGTGCTCACTAAACATCAATGCAAATGCAGGGTGAGGTTCACATTGCTTACGAAGAACAATTACAAAGAGCTTGCACACGACTGCATACATGTATACATTATTTCATGCATTAATTCTCTCAAATCTGTTAGAATCTCCCACCGCTGAATCTAAGAATGTGCGCCATTGCTCATCGTACTATTTATGCATAGGTAGGACTCTGGATTTTCTTTCTGTATTGGATGCAGCATATGCGTGGAGTGACCCACCGGTCAAACAAAAGGATGCGCAATTGTTTTTCTCAAATGCTTTCTTAAGTTCTTTGTGTTTTACTTGATAATGATTGTCGGGTGTTACAAATAGAAAGGAAGATTTACAATGCAAATAAAATTATTTTTGATAATTGTAAGTTTTTTTAGTTCATTGAAAGTCCAGGCAAAGAGAGTACGGAGGTAGATATTTTTGTATTTCTTAAGACTGTCTATTTAGACTTAAGCAAAAATAAAAAGTATTTTTTTTGCCCTTCAAAAATAAAAAATAACGAATAAAGTACATATTAATAATTGAATATTGTGGAATTGTGAAGAATTTTGAATTTAAAAAATAGATTGATAGAAGGAAAAGGTCCGATCATAGTTACCCTCTTTCCCATCTCTCTCCATGTTCATCTCTCTTTCCTTTCCTAGAGTTGTCGGTTGCATTTTCTTTTGCGACCCCACCTTCTATTTTTCTTTCTTTTTCATTTGTAATGTTTTCATCTCGTTCTTCACTATCTATGAAGAACCTTCGGTACAAATGAGTGCCGTTAGCCGTCCATCTCCTTATGAGTCTTCCTTGATTTTTCAAAATAATGAACTGGCTATACTCACCGTAATTTGAAGTAAATGGAAAAATGTTGCGCTAAAGCATTTTCTCAAATCAGATAAAAATCTTAAAAGACTACTAACTTAAGAAAATTCCTAAAGGAAAGAATGATCTATTCCAAGTAAATTTTCCAATTACAGGTGCAAAATAATGAACTTCTAAGCTTTGCTTTGTTGAAGCTGCTAACTTTTGATCATTCTTGAAAACATCGACTATCTACGTGGACTTGAGAATGCAGATTATTGGTCTTCCAATTGGTTTCGTCATCAAAGATTCCTGGCTTACTAATGGTAATTACAAAAGAAAATGGAAATAAGGATTAAGTTGTTTTGTTCTTGTATATCCGAAGATTTTACACTAAGATTTTAGTCACATATTTTTTTAGGAATTTAATCATGACATTAACAAATAATGAAGATATTCATTTAATGGCAAAAGAACATTTTTTAACATTTTGAGTTTTGTTCATCTTTTACTGGATTTTCAATGTTGACTTATCGGCGATCGAACAAAGAAAACATGGAAGTTGATTTGAGGAAAAAGGAATAAATTTTCTTGTAACACATGCGGACCCAATAATAGATCAAATGTCATATTTTTCGTAAGGCAATCTTGAAAGCAACAAAATGTCAGGTTGGATTTTCGAAATTTTAAGTAGAAGCGGCTTCTCAACTCCAAAAATAATTCCTGTAATCCTACGACATTTCTAAATTTGCAGCTTCTTAAATACCATTCACGTAGGAAATATTGCATTCGATAGCACATTTGCTATACTTTTCTTGACATGGCAATCTTTAAATGTCAAAGGTGACAGGTTGTGAACGGTCATAATTCCTACTGGTAGTTCTTTCACCAATTGGAGTATGAACATCGATAACAAACATAAACACGTGCTATAACTTGCATAGAGCATGGTTAAGTGTACTGGCCAACAAATTAAAGTACGATAATCACTTGCCAAAACATCCAAAGCGCATGGTTAAGTGTACTGGCCAACAAATTAAAGTACGATAATCACTTGCCAAAACATCCAAAGCGCAACGAGCATACAAACATCTGTCCCTAAAAGTAATACGGGTTATAAGCACGACAAGCAAATGATGCATCACAACACGAGACTAGTGCCATGAAACCTGAACTTAGGGGCTGATAAATCCCGGAAGCATGATTCAGAAGACTACACCGACTTCAGAAAAATTGGAGAAACTGAAGCAGAGAAAAGCAACGGAGATCTTTGTCCTAAAATCGTGAAGGAACAAGCAATAGGAATAGGTGACTTCCTCTCTTAGCTAGCAGAGCACTTCAGTCTTAACAAGTACATCAATTGACTGTTTGCTGGAACCTCCAGTATAAAGTAAGAAAAGGAAACGCGAAGGAATAAACAAAGACAAAGAGATAATAAAATAAAGTACGGCATGGGAATTTGATTATTTGCTTGCTACTTTCGTCTGGAGGCCCTTTTCCCTTTTTCCTTGCCTAATCGGTACGTAAACATGCCTGAAGCTTCGGTCTCTATTTTTATGGTCACGCGTGATTCTCGTTCTATCTTGCGCTTTTAGATCTTGGATTAGGCAAATGATTGGCTACTCTAACACTAGCCTGGGGTCTAGATAAAATTACAATAAGACTTCAAGTTCGTTTTATTTCCTGGAAAATTGACACAATTGGTAAATATTTGGTAAGGAAACTATTTTCAAGAACTATGGTTTAATTACCTAGTGTTTGGTAGGATTATTGGAATGAGCTATAAATCTTTATCAGAAGTTTGGTGTTAGAAAACATACGGAAATTGTCAAATCGGTCACATACATATTGTACAAATATCAATTCAATACTACATTTTCTAATTTTGCATATTTAGTAACATTTGTGCAAAATCCTACTGTAGTTGTTTTGATTAGTTTTCGATGTATATTGTTGACATGGTGATATGTCACATAGTATAGCCAAAAATGATTGGATCGTCAAGTTAGCTATTTCCAACAAATTGACCAAAAAGACTATATTGAAATTTTGTACAAAAGTTTATAATTAAATTATCATCCTCAAAATAAGTTTAGAACTAATTGAGCAATTTTCCATAAAACACTTAAATTGAGTTCAAGACAAACCTACAATGCACAGCCATGGGAACTTGGTAGTAGGATTCAAGACCTCGAGCCTCGGACTCGAGATTAGACCTGGATCGTCAGCCCAAACTCAATATCCTAGGAGTTGGCCACCAAAAGTTGATCCAAGAGCTTGTGTCCTAGATGCTTGTGTCACGGGCCGAAAGATGGGCGACCCGAGAGGTTCCCCAAAGTTGACCCCAACTCGCCCGTGGACCTCCTGCTCTCACTTGGATTCCCTCCAAACCTTCTCACCACATTGCAAGAACGGGCGAAGCTGTCATTAGGCTAAGACTACAGAAGTCCGTTCCATCATTTATGTCGGTAGATGGTAGCTCAATATTTATGTCGGTAGTTGAGGCGATGTGATCTCGACCACCGGTAGAATTCTAGATCAATGGATGTAATCTGAGGCCCTCAACTATAAAAAGGGGTGTCCTCCTTCACTTGTAATCATCCACTACTTCCGCAATACAAAGCAAGTCTTCTTTCCAAAGCTCTTCTCTCTAGATTCTTTCTCCCTCTACGATCCGAGTAAGGCGAGCGAGTGAGCGTTCGACTGTGAAAGGCTTGGCTTAGGTGCTTCGGCGATCCATCCCGATCCTAAAGTACCCAAGTCGCCGCGCGGTCACGATCCCAATCGATCGGCCCGTGACAAGTGGTATCAGAGCTAAAGAGAGATTCGTTTCCAAGAGATTGAAGAGCACCAACTGTTCGAAGGAATGTCGAGCCATGATGCAGCTGTGGTTGGAAAGAATGCGCCTGGCATAGACACGCGCAGCAAAGCAAAGAAGAGAGATCACTCGGTGGATGCTGCGGCTACGTTCGATGAGAAGATCGGGAAGGTCCGGACTGCTGTGTTCGAACTCATGGAAGGTCTTGACGACGTACGAGACCGGATCATGGAGGTTGAAGGCTCAATCCGTGAAGACTTCACGACCAGCATCAACCAAGCCACAGCTCCATTATTTGACAAGGACGAAGCTCTCGAAGCATCGATCGATGGTTTGAACGAGCGCATCCAAATAATCGAGGAGGTAAAACCATGTAGGGATGAGGTCGAAGCCATGAAGGCCGAGATCCAAGAGCTCAAGACCGAGCTCGCTTTATGCAAGTTAAGCATCACGAATGGTGTGGCGCCTGCTCAAACGGTGACTAAGATCAAGGTCTCGAAGCCAAAGGAGTTCAAAGGCAACCGATCTGCCCAAGAGGTGGACAACTTAGTGTGGAGCATGGAGCAGTACTTCGGCGCCGTCAACATACAAGACAAGTCAATCAAGGTACAAACCGCTTCCATGTTCCTGTCTGATACGGCGATGCTGTGGTGGCACAATAGGTGCGATGAGAGTAGACGCGGTGCTGATCCCGTGAACACGTGGGACGACTTCGTGAGAGAATTCCGTAACTACTTCTTCCCCGAGTTCGCTCAACAAGAGGCTCGTAGCATGCTCCATCGCCTCGAGCAAAGAGGTACGATCCGAGAGTACGTGAAGGAGTTCACGGAGCTCAAACTCCATATTCGCAACCTGAGCGAAGAGGAGGCTTTCGGAGCGTTCATGGATGAATTGAAGCCATGGGCACAACTTGAGCTGAAGCGGCGGGATGTGAGTAGTCTGGCGCATGCGCTGAGCATGGCCAAGTCACTCGTCGACCTCACCAGGGTTGAACCGAGAAACAACCGAGCAAGAGATTGGAGGTCGGATCGACCCGACGACGAAGGAAGAAACACTCCCCGAGGCGCGCCCGATCAAGGCGGCCGAGCCAAGACGTGGGGAGAAGGGTCTTCCAAGCCGTCCTTCTAAAGAGGCCGACCACTGATCGACTACGCGAGTAAGTTCGATCAACCTCCACCCTCTCCTTGCTTTATTTGTAAAGAGATGCACTGGACCTAAAAGTGCCCGAAGAGGGGATGGATCAGCGCCCTCCTAGCCATCGATGAGGAAAAGGAGGCGCCTAAAGAAGATAGGCGGCAGATCCGGATTGGGGCTGTGAAGATGATCAACTCAGCCCGAGCCCGATCGCCGACCAAAGGAGAAGGAATCACTCCAAACACCGACATGTTCTTCGTGGAGGTCAAAGTGGGCGGCCTAACGCTTTACGCTTTGGTCGACACCGGCGCATCCAACATGTTCATGTCGACCGAGGTTGCAAAGACCAAGTGTTTGATGATCCTCGATCAAAAGTGCCCGTCAATGATCCCCATGATCAAAGGAGTGGTCGACACCAAGACCATCGCGTCGATCCGGCGCCTTGACAAGAGCTTGAAGGCCGTCATGCGCATTAACAAGCTGTCCAAGGTGAAGCCGAAGGTTGAGTTGGATCCGACTCTAACGAACGCTATGCCCATCCAAGCACTCTTCCCCGAGGTTGAGTGCACACCGCGTGTTCCATCCAAGCCAAAGACCGAACCACGTGCGTCGACTTCATCATCGAAGGTTGTGGTCCTTCATTCATGAGCGTTCGAGCGAAGCGCAACAAGAACAACAAAACTCGTGCCAAAGCCCATGCTCGTGCGAAGAAAGCCGACCGCCAAGCTGAGAGCGACAAGGACATCGCTCGAATGAGTGGGGGAGAATGTCACGGGCCGAAAGATGGGCGACCCGAGAGGTTCCCCAAAGTCGACCCCAACTCGCCCGTGGACCTCCTGCTCTCACTTGGATTCCCTCTAAACCTTCTCACCACATTGCAAGAACGGGCAAAGCTGTCATTAGGCTAAGACTACAGAAGTCCGTTCCATCATTTATGTCGGTAGATGGTAGCTCAATATTTATGTCGGTAGTTGAGGCGGTGTGATCTCGACCACCGGTAGAATTCTAGATCAATGGATGTAATCCGAGGCCCTCAACTATAAAAATGGGTGTCCTCCTTCACTTGTAATCATCCACTACTTCCGCAATACAAAGCAAATCTTCTTTCTAGAGCTCTTCTCTCTAGATTCTTTCTCTCTCTATGATCCGGGTAAGGCGAGCGAGTGAGCGTTCGACTGTGAAAGACTTGGCTTAGGTGCTTCGGCGATCCATCCCGATCCTAAAGTACCCGAGTCACCGCGCGGTCACGGTCCCAATCGATCGGCCCGTGACACTTGAGTCTAGCCCTAGTGTCCAAAGCCTAGTTGCTATGGTCTAGGGTCTAAGCGTCCAACTTGTTGGTTAGGGAACTAGGTCTTGTGTCTTAAGTTTAGGAGGCGAAGAACCGCATAAGTGCCACAATTTTTATATGATGCTTACTTAAATGTTATAACTTTTATTTTGCTCACTTCAATGTCATATTAGAGTAAAATTGATCATTAAGTGCCATTTTCAGCTGATCATTCTATGTGCATTTTTTTTTAATTAATTTCCCATCCAACATCGATTTTTTAATTTTTTTCTTTATTTTTTGAATTTTTGAACTTTTTTATTTATTTATTTATTTTATCTTCCTTTTCCCCCTACTTAGGGCCTGCAAGGTTGTGAATTGCGATGGCCTTGCTTAGGGCCTTCACAACCAAGGATAAGGGTTTTGCATTGAGTGAGGGTTATTGGTGATCCTCATTAGCCCTAAAAAAAGAGGGGAAAAAGGAAAATAAAAATTCCTAAAACAATTAAATAATATTAAAAAATTATCCATTTTAGCACCAGCGATGCCACATAGGACGATATGTCGAATTTTTTGGTGAGCCAAATCATTGAAGGCATTGAAGTTATTGATTTTTCAAAATTGTAGCACTCAAAAAAAAAAATATGACACTCAAGTGAACGTTGTATAAAAGTTATGGCATTTATGTTGTTCTCACCTCAAGACCTAACATTGAGCTATTCAATCTGACCACATGGTGTGAGGTTTTTATGAGAGCGAGTGTCTTAGCAATTGTGGAGGGTCAAGTTAGATTTTTGAAATTAAATGTCAATATTTTAAAAGCTTAAATATTTTTTCAAATTTGATTATAGATTCTTCATCTTGAAATATATTTTTCATTCACTCATTTTCAAAGCAATGAAAAAATGACAAAAAATAAAGAACTATGTTCCAATAGTTAGTTTTCCATAGAGGTGGCAAAACGGGTCACTTGTTCTTTGAAGAAACAAGTTAAATGTGCTTAATAATTAAAGACTTAAAATATGTAGGTCTTAAATGGGTTGGATTTAGAACCCATTTTCAACCAAAACCACACAATCTCCCTCTTCCCTCTTTAACTTTACAAAAATAGTTTTTTTTATAAAAATCGAAATTGTAATTATTTATTTTAATTTTCTTTTTCTTTTTCTTTTTCTTTCATTTTTTTTTTCTTTCTTCTTCCTTCTTCTAGTGAAAGACACGGCGATGGCCGACAACCGGCTAGGTGAGGCTCGAGCTCACCGACATCGGGCGAGGCTCGAGCCTTGCCAATCTAGCAAGACTCGAGCTTGCCAACGTCGGGCAAGGCTCGAGCCTCACCAATCTGGCGAGCCTTGAGCTCCTCGGGGTCGGGCGAGCTCGAGCTCACTGGATCTAGTGAGGCTCGAGCCTAACCAATCTGGCAAGACTCAAACTCGCTAGCGTCAAGCGAGCCTCAAGCTCGCTAGTGTCGAGCAAAGGCCTTGCTAGATCCAGCGAGGGGCAAGCTTGAGGCTCGCTTGTGGTCAGTTGCCGACTGTCGTCATGGCCGACAACCAGCCAAAGAAGAAGAAGAAGAAGAAAAAAGAGAAGAGAAAAAGAAAATTAAATATTATATTCTTAAAAATAAAATTAATTAAAAATTAATTTTTAAAAAATAAAAAATAATTAAAATTCGATTTTTTAAAAAATTATAAAAATTGTCCATCAAATTTGTGTTGTAAAAAACCATTTTAGCAATACCATTTTTATATATATATATATATATATATATATATATATATATATATAAAAGCTTTTTTAGGTTTCGTTAAATGGGTCGAGTATGTGTCAAGTACGGGTTGGGTTGGGTCGAGTATGGGTAAAAAAATTTGCACTGCAATAAATAGGTCATAAATGGGTTAAATGTGTCGATTTGGGTCGGACCATTTATGACCCAACCCAAACCCCACCCGACCCACCCGTTTAATGGGTCTAGTTTTCCATAAAACAAATGTACCCTTCATAGAATCTATAGAATCCATTTGTTTCATAGAAAATGAATAACTTGGAAGACATGTTTCTAAAAATGATGGTCTGTATTGCTTATAAAAATGAAAAAAAAAAAGTAATTATTATTGTCGCCAAATTTTTTTAGATATAATATATTATTGTCAATAATAAAAATAATTTTTATTGACTAATTATTTCAAGTGATACACGCAACATACTTTTAAGAAATATTTTTCAAATAATTACTTTTTTACAAAACAAATGGAACCTAAAAAAACTATAATGAGTTGGCTTAATTACACAGTATTGAAATATAAGTGGGAAAAACAAAAAGCTTCCTGTAATTTGATATAAATAAATTAAACACTAACTAATGCTAAGTACAACAAACTGATGTGAAGACTATTTTCTTGAAGCCTTTTCGAGCATAGGGCTCCATCCACCATTCCCCATTGCGCCTTTTTCTTTTTTTGGTCGAACGACATTGCTTTGACAAAAGGCTCCATCCACCCCTCCAAAATTAGCTTGCTAGGTTCTATGAGCTCCTCAGGTATTCACTTTTCAATGTATTTGAGTGGGTTTCAAGTCAGTCAATAATTCTATTTACACATTCGTCCTCCCTCATCTTCACTTCGCTTAATAAAAAAAAAGTTCATAATGAGTTCCAATCGATAAGATTTCTAAGTAATTGTCGAAATTTCCTCTATAAATTTAAGAAAATTACATATAGTAAAATCCTATCAATATCAAGTTAAATATCTAATTTAATTTCCGTGATATAACAAAAAAGAAGTGCTGAACTCTATATGGCACCTCATATTGCAATTGGGCTCTCTGTTGGTGGTCTGGTCAATATGCTATCTCTTGGAGAACAATAAGTGTTTGGCCTGCTAATATTAGGTTGCTTGTGTGTTTTTACTTCAATGACACTTGATTGCACATTTCAATATCTTGAGTGTTATTTTTTTAGAAGGGTTTAATGAAATCTAAAAATCTTCAATAGGTTACCATGGCATTAGTTAGCACGCAATCGAGTTAGGTCCCGAAAAGACATTAATCTTATGATTAATGTAATCAAGTCCCTATTCAAAGATCTCTAGTTGCATATGAAATAAGATATTTTCCCGTACCTTATTAGATTTCTAGTCGACCTAAATAGACTTGTGATGACTCCTCACATAGAAATTTGTCTAGAATTAATTGAATAGAGATCAAAAATCTAAACATCGTGCAAGGTATGAGTTTAAGAGGATTCGAGTCAACTAAAGGTCGTTAGCCTGAATTTAACAATACAAGTAAACTTAATTCCCTTCCTTTTCGAGAATAGGTTGCGACACATAGTATAATCACCACCCACCGTGATCACCCTTTGCTATGAAGACAACGACCTCTATAGTGAGGTTCACCCGACCATGGCATTTGGTAGTGTAGGGTGGTTGCCTCTTTCAAAATGGTCATAGAGCAACCACCACAATATGGAATGGGTTTGACTCGCAATTGGTGGCAACATCGAGAGAGGAGGTCAAGTGTGAATATCGGATTTAATGGTACATTTATCATGGTAGCTCTCCCTCTAGTACTCCTTTCTAAGGATGGCGTCACTTCATCTATTAGGAATTTTCCACATACGGGTATGCTAAATAATGGTGAGTCTTACCAAGACTTGTACCCTATGCGATGAGTTCATTTATACAATCAAGTTGTTTAAGACAACCTAAAAAATAAAACGGGAGTCACCACTAGCTTTATTTTTTAGGGTTGGCTAGAAACCCAATCGAGAGTTTGGAGTGTTCCCTCGATTCCTATGCAACCATATATCTAGGTTTGGTGACTTGGGTTACACCAATATTTCTATTAGCACCCTTTTGGTACCTAAACAATATGTTGTGTTTGCCTAACGTGTTCATACATTTCTTCTTTATTTTTTTTCGAAATCATTAATCTTAAACTAAGCGATCATGCATGGTTGGTCATTTACATGCTATTCCATTTTTAAAAAATGTGAAAAAGGAAAGCAAACAATTGAATTGAAATTACGAAATAGTAAATAAACAATCAATGAAAACAATAAATCTATTATGCAATCCTAAAATATAATGAAAACACGAACGAAAAGGATAAGAAGCAAAGAGAACTCGTAACTTGTCGGGCTTTATACAATAAAAGGAACCCAAGACATATGTTGGATAATGAATAGTACATAATAATGGTCGAAATGGACATGGACCTCCACCGTCTTCATGTTCTCTCTATCTTCAAGATCCTAATTTAAATCTAGTCTAGAAAACTATATAACTAGGTATATATAACGGAAAAAAAAAACAAATATACACATCAAACCAATCAAAAACACGACATACGCCAAGGTCAATTCTCAAAAGAAATTCAGTTTCACAAATCAGAATTGAGCCTTAGGGTCGGCCTTGTCTTTCATGCTTAGGTCCCTTTAAGACATATACCCAATTCATTTTATGTGACTTATAGCCATTATCGACTAATTATATTCTTGCATGGCCAATAACACTTATAAGTCCTTAATGAAGCGTCTATGTGATCTTAAGATTTCCCTCGATATCATGCATTGACCCTATCATTCATCTAAAAATTACATGCATTTGTAGGATTTAAACATGCATGTAGGTCTTTTCGACCTTATTTCTCAATTAATCAAATAAATGAGTGAGCCATCGACGAATCACTTTTTACCAAAAGCATGCACCAATTACAAATATAGGCACTTCTAAATAAATGACGTGATTGTATGCATGGGGGGGGGGTACATGTGATGTTTCAAAGACATCTCTCGAAATCATGCACAAAACGTTTTAAGACAAAATAATGACTTGACTATGAAAGGCATTTAATTGTCAAGGCTAGCCTGGGGGCTCACATGAATGCATTTACAAGCATCATAGGCATTTTGAATATAACCCAAACTATGACTTTCACAATTTTCAAATCAAGATTTAAGAAAAATTTTGAAAATATTTCGGATTAGGGAATATTTAGGCTATGAAATCCATTCAATTGCCAAGACTAGCTCAAGGCTCGCATAAATGCACTCACAAGCATCACAAGCATTTTGAATATAGTCCAAATCACGACTCTTCTTTAAGCCAAATCGAGCTTTGGAGAAAATGTATAAACAAACAGCTTTCATAAACATCAAATGTACCAAAGCATATTTAAAGTTGATTTAGAAAGAAGACTCGTTGAAAATCATTTAACAATGACTATTGATGTGTCTAAAGCAATTTTCATGAAGAGGAAATGCCATTGGTTCATGCACAAACTAATCTAGGAAATTAACTTAAACAATCACAATGAAGTTCATATCATGAAATTTCAAAACAAATATGTAAAGACGACAAAATTGGGTAATGCATAATGACAATTAGGCAGTAAAAAAAAATTCCCTAATATGCACGACATGATAACGGATAATTTTGTGAAGAAATTTTTCCTAAACGAGTTACACATGATTCTATAAAAATTACATAATAAGTAACAGCATGTCAGAAAATTGTTAAAATAACATAACACTAAGCCAATATCGCAAGAATTTGTCCTATCAAAATAAGTCTAAAAATCACATAATTTTCACAAAACATAGCCAACATAATGGCAAATAAGCTGCATTAAGGGAACAAGTGCAGAATTTTTATAGAAAAAATAGAACAAAAAAAGTATAGGTCTTTCTAGACAAGGGTTAGAACATGGGTCCAAATTTGATCACATGTCCAAATTCTAGTATAGTTTTGAAAAGATGGAAAGTGGCCCTAATGATGAGCGATCTATGTAAAATCAGTAGCATTGGAACCTTTAAGTATGCCTTAAGACTTCCTAGAAGGGCTCGAGTCCAAAATAGGTTAATATAGTACCCTAAGATCGAGATCTTTAAAAGTATACGTATTAGTAACTAAGAAAAATATAATATCTCATGCATTAGAAAATCTCAAAATCATTCAAATAAGGTACAAACAGCATGAGGAAATCACATGGGACTTAGAACTAGATGTGACAGAAAATTTGAATAGTCGTCTAACCAAAAGTCGACATGCAAAAATGTCATACATTTTAAATAACATTATGAAATGATTCAAGATTCCTAATGATATGCTCATGAATCCTAAGTGTGATGAACACTTTTGTGACACAAATTTAATGTGTAAGATGATGTTCAAATGATATGACCCAAACATGTATGCAAACCTTGAAATAGGCAATTCAATTATCAATGAGGTATAATAGCGAGATTTGGTCTCTAGATGACCCAAACAAGCATGGCAATGTGCATATAAGATAAGATTTCATCTCAACATTAACTCCACAGAATGGGGATGATTTTAGCTATATCAAGACATGCAAAAATCCTACAAAAAATCCCACATATAGAACATGCAATGATAAATGTTTTTCATTAAAGCTCAAAACATAAATGTAATCACATGAGTTATAGCAAAATGGCAAAACAAATGTGCATATCCAAGTTATATATTGCTGCAATATCCTCTTAGATTAACCCATGCAATTAACATAGTGAATAACATCAACACTTTGCAAATCATGCATCAATTGAACATTTACATCATGTATTTCATCTTTTATGAAAGATTTAAGACCAAACAAACTCTTTTATGGACTCAATTCACCAAAACATAATTTGGAATAGTGTAGGGCAGACCATCCTATGTTCAAATCTAGGCGATTTCGACCTAGGTAAACATATCCAAATTTTTTTAAAAAAAATAAATAATATATATACATATATATAATACTTTCTCAATATAATTACGAGCAACTTTTATGAAGGAAAGTTCCTCCAAAAATTAGCATGAAGATCAGTATAAAAATAACAAAATCAAGAATCAAACATACAACAAATTAACCTAGGTTCATATCTGAGTGGTTTTGACTTAGCTAATCATGTTCAAGTATTCCCAAAAAGAATATACATCACGCTATAGCAAACTTTCAT
Organism: Eucalyptus victrix; assembly: GCA_016097545.1. NCBI lineage: Eukaryota > Viridiplantae > Streptophyta > Magnoliopsida > Myrtales > Myrtaceae > Eucalyptus > Eucalyptus victrix. Next base: position 35,920,699 of record CM027837.1, read on the forward strand.
AAAGGAAAATTCATCTAAAAATCAACAGAAAATATTGCACAAAAATATAAAGGACAGAAAGCGGAGCAAGAACATAATTGAAAACTAACCTAAACTATTATAGAATCGCTCATTTTTGGAAGTATTTTTGAAATGTTAAATGATGCTTGATCAAGGCATACAACCTATCAATGCAAAGCTTGTAACGTGTATTATCAAAGTCTAGAAGGACTCGAACTAAAATAAGATCATTTTGGGCCTCATTTTGGCCAAAACAGTAGGATAGTTCAAGGATACGAAAATGCAGGTTTAAGATCAAATCTATTTAATCAAGAACAATTAATTACTACAAATTATTATCTAAATCCTTTAATCCAACACCTAACATAGTAAATTGAACTTTAGCCTTGGCCAGTTAATTCAACCTCGCTTCACAAGGTTCGAGACCAAAATTATTACCTTTTATGCATTTTTGTCCATTTTGATCGAAATCGATTGAAGTTTTTGTCAGAACTTTGATCAAACCTCCACAAACCAAATCTGAATAGCAAAGATCAACTTCGAACTAGTCGGATCACCAGTCCAGATGGATGAAACAATCGGTCCAAATAGGACCGGTTTAAGTGGTGTGGAGACTTGGATTGATTGGAACAGATTCAATCAAGTTTATTTTGATTAGCATGCATTAAAAAACTTCAAAATCATTCAAATAATGCACAAACGACATGAATAACTCACATAGGAATTAGGATTGGATGTGACAAAAAATTTGAATAATTATCTAATCCCAAGTTGACATGCAAAAATTTCATACAATTTAAATAACATGAAGAAATAATTTAAGATTCCTAATGATATGCTTAGGAATTCTAAACGTGATGAACACTTTTTTGAAACAAATTTAACGTGCAAAATGATGCTCAAATGATACGACCCAAACATGAACACAAACCTTGCAACATGTGGTTCAATTGTCAAGAAGGCATAATAGCGAGATTTGGTCTCTAGATGATTCAAACAAGCTTGGTAAGGTGCATATACGATAAGATTCCATCTCAACATTAACTCCACAAAACGGGGATAATTTCAGTCATCTCAAGACATGTAAAAGTCCTATGAAAAATCTCACGTATAAAACATGCAATGAGGACCGTTTCTCGTTAGAATTCGAAACCAAAATGTAATCACATGAGTTATAACAAAATGGCAAAACAGATGAGCATATCCAAGCTATATATTGCTATAGCATCTTTTCACATTAACTCATACAATTAACACACTAAAGAATATCAATACTTTGCAAATCATGCATCGATTGAATACATATAGTATGTATTTCATCTTTTATGAAAGATTTGAGACCAAACAAACTCTTTTATGGACTCAATTCATCAAAACATAATTCGGCATAATGTAGGGCAGATCATCCTACGTTCGGATCTAGGTGATTTTGATCAAGTTAAACACATCCAAAATTTCCACAAAAAAAAAATTATAAAACATTCTTAACACAATTATGACCAACTTTCATGAAAAAAAAAAAGCTCCTTCAAAAATCAACACAAAGATCAATGCAAAAATGACAAAATCAAGAATCAATATAGGCTCAAATTTGACTAGTTTTGACTTAACTAATCATATCCAAATATTCCAGAAAAAAATTAATATATACATCACACTATAACAAACAACTTTCATGATTGAAATTTTATTCAAAAATCAACACAAAAAATTATACAAAAATAGAAAAGATAGAAGGCAAAACAAGAACGGAATTGAAAACTAACATAAACTATTGTAGAATCACTCATCTTTGAAGGTATTTTTCGATGGTTAAATGATGCTCAATCGAGGGATGCAACCTATCGATTCAAAGCTTGTGACGTGTATTATTAAAATCTAGAATGACTAGAACTAAAATAAGGCCATTTCGGGCTTCATTTTGGCCAAAATAGTAGGTTAGTTCGAGGATATGAAAATTTTAAGATCAAATCAATCATTCATAATCAATCAAGAACAATCAATTGCAACAAATCATTATATAAATCTTTTAATCCAACATCTAACATAGTATATTCAACCATATCAACCTTGCTTCACGAGGTTCAAGATCGAAATTATACCTTTTATGTGTTTTTATCGATTTTGATCAAAATATATCAAAGTTTTCGCACCAAAACTTCAATCAAACCTCCACGAACCAGATTTGAATAGCAAAGATCAACCTGAGCAGATGAAACAATCAGTTCAAATATGACCGATTTGGGTGGTGTGGAGACTTGGATTGATTGGAATAGCTCTAATCAAGCTCATTCCGATCAACATGCATTAGAAAACTTCAAAATCATTCAGATTAGACACAAATGACATGAAGAAATCATATGGGATTTATGATCAGATGCGAAGGAAAATTTGAATAATCATATAACCCAAAATCAACATGCAAAAATGTCATACAATTTAAATGACATGACAAAATGATTCAAGATTCCTAATGATATACTTGGGAATCTTAAGTGTGATGAACACTTTTGTGACACAAATTTAACATGCAAGATGATGCTCAAATGATATGACCCAAACATGTACGCAAACTTTGCAACATGCGGTTCAATTATTAAGAAGGCATAATAGAAAGATTTGGTTTCTAGATGACTCGAACAAGCATGGTAATGTACATATACAATAAGATTTCATCTCAACATTAACTTCACAGAACGGGAATGATTTTAGCCATCTCAAAACATGCAAAAATCCTATAAAAAGTCCCACATATAGAACATGCAATGAGGAACATTTTTCACTAGAATTCGAAACATAAATGTAATCACATGAGTTAAGCAAAATGGCAAAATAGATGTGCATATCCAAGCTATATATTGCTACAACATCTTTTCATATTAACTTATGCAATTAACACATTAAACAACATTAACACTTTGCAAATCATCCATCAATTAAACACATATAGCATGTATTTCATATTTTATGAAGGATTTGAGATCAAATAAACTCTTTTATGGACTCAATTCACCAAAACACAATTCACAATAGTGCAAGGCAGACTATCCTATATTTGAATCTAGGTGATTTTGACCTAGCTAAACACATCTGACAATTCCAAAAAAAAAAAAAACATTATAGGACATATTTAACACAATTATAAGCAACTTTCATGAGAAAAGTTTCTCTAGATATTAGCACAAAGATCTATACAAAAATGACAAATCAAGACCTAGGCTCAAATTTGAGTGGTTTTGACTTAGCTAATCATGTCCTATATATATATACATCACACTATAGCAAACAACTTTCAAGAAAGAAAATTCATCCAGAAACCAATATAGAAAATTACACAAAAATAGAAAAGACAGGAGGTGAAACGAGAACATAACTGAAAACTAGCCTAAACTATTATAGAATTACTCATCTTTGGAGGTATTTTTTGAAGGTTAAATGATGCTCGATCGGGGCATGCAGTCTATTGACTCGAAGCTTGTGATGTGTATTATTAAAATCTAGAAAAACTCAAATTAAAATAAAGTCGTTTCCCGCCTCATTTTGGCCAAAACAATAGGTTAGTTCAAGGATATGAAAATGTAGGTTTAAGGTCAAATCAAATCAATCATTCATAATTAATCAAGAACAATCAACTGTAACAAATCATCATTTAAATCCTTTAATCCAACATGTAACATAGTACATTGAACCCTAGCCCCGACTGATTATTCGGCCTTGCTTCATGGGGCCCGAGACTGAAATTATTACCTTTTATGCATTCTAATTAATTTTGATCGAAATTGATCATAGATTTCGCTAGAACTTCGATCAAACATTCACGAACCAAATCTGAACAACAAAAATCAACTTTGAACTGGTCGGATTGTCAATCCGAGCGAATGAAATAATTAGTCCGAATAGGACCGATTTGGGCAATGTGGAGACTAGGCTTGATCGAAACAACTTAGATCAAGCTTGTTCCGATCAGCAAACACTTGAAGAGGCTCGAGCCAAGGAGATGATTGCTGAGAGGGGTTGATTGGCAACCGCTCGGTCGTTGGTATGCCAACGGTTAATTCCAACTAGCAAAATCCAATTCACAAGCAAGAGTAGGAGAGAGAAATGGTGGGAAATAAAGAGAGAAGAGAGAGAATTCTATTTTAGAGTGAATAAATTTCTTGCACAAATGAGGCCCCCAAAAATAGAAGGAAAAATGGATATATATACCATCCCCAAATTGAGCAATTTCAGCCTTTGATTCAATTCGACGGTCAAAATTTTGATGAAACACTCAAAAGTTGATTTCAAAGACTCATTTATGATCTAGAAGTGCCAGGTAATTGATCTAATAGATTTGATTTGCGAAAATTAGAGCCAAAATCGAGAATTGCGTCAAAATGCTCAATTATGAGTCAAAATGCAATTTTATGAAATGCAATTTTATGAAATCTGATGACCAATATGCAAAATTTTGAGGAATTAGGGGTGCATAAATGAAATTGGCATTGTGAGAACTCTAGAACTAGTCATCAGAGGTCAGGAATTGATCGAAGAACGGCCGAACTGGCCATGCCCACCGGCGGCCGGTCAAACTAGTCAGATTGGTTCAGTCCAATTCGACCAGGTTTTGATCGGTTTGGTTTGGTTTTGGTCCTTTCACTCATTTTGGATACCTGTGGGTCCCGAATTTATACAATTTGGTCCTAATTGAAAAGGAATTTTATTCTATTTAAGAAGAAATTGACCAATTAAGATACAATTAAGCTAATCAAACTTTATGAATGCGATCAAGGAGTCCTTATTGACCTAATTGAATTATTATTGTGAAAGGTAATGAGTCAAAACCATGAGTTTTTTGAATTGAGCTTAAAGGGCTAAAATGATCAAATTTGCAATTCAAATGGCAAAATCATAAATTAACTAAAATTGAGTTCAATTAATATCACAATTGCCTTATTTAATGAATTACCCATGTGTATGATCACTTATCACATTCAAATTGACATTGAATTGAAGAGCTCAAGCTTATCTAGAAAACGAATTTAAGCCCGATATCAAAATTGGACCTAGATTTATAAAATTAAACCATAACCATAAATGGGTCAATTTGAATTTTGTTGATTGAAGCTTAATTGCTTCGTTTTCTTATGTTTGGAAGGATAAAATCTTTAAAATTAATAATTTCTGGTGTGAATTTCTCAAAATTAATTTGAATTTGGACTTATCGTAAGGAAATGAGTGAAAGACAATCATTCATTCGCAAGTCATGAAAAATCGATTTTGGTCCCCTAATTAGGGCTAAAAAAGGCAATTGTATTTTGACCCTGAAATTCACAAAATTAAATGCAGGACCAAATTTAAAATAGTCCGTAAACGACATGTCGAAGAAGGAACTATGCCTAATTATGAATAAAATAAAATCAATTTCATTTTTGGTCGATTTAGATACTAAAACCAAGAAATTCGTAAAACAAGGTTTTTAACCGATTTTTGTGAAATTTTCGACATAAAAGTCAAAATGATATTAAAAGAAAAGTATGTGTACATTTTTAAAAAAAATATTTTTTGGGTCAAATATTTGATCAAAAGTCGACTATTTAATTGATTTTCCTTAAAATGTTGGTATCTTTGTCAAATCTTTGAATTTTTGAGAAAATGATTTGACAGAAGTGAAACTAAGGCAAAACGGCATCTTTTTGGGTAAAAATGGGTTGGCTCTTGAAAAAGGGTTGACTAAAAAGTCAACCTGAAAGTTAATCGTTAACTTTTTAGGTTTTTCTTGAAAATAATTTGAAAATTTCTTTAAAACGATAATACAAAATAAAGAAATAAAAAGCGACACTTTTTAGTCAAGAAACAAGTTTTGTTGCTATCGAAACCCAAATCTCGATTTTTTACCTTTATCGACACATTAGCTAAAAATCAAGTGTCAATAATTTTTTTTTTTTTTGTTAAACTGTCATCGATGCACTGCTCAAAACGGAGTAAATGTCAACAAAGAAATGAAACTAATGGCAAGATTATAAATTCTCTGGAAAAATAAAGGAAGTACAAAGTGTTCTGGCAAGAAACCGAAACCTTACTATGTCGTGTGGCTCCCAAGATGCTGACGAGTTAGATTCTTCCTAATAATAGAAATGGCACTCAGTCTGTCTGTGTTCCTATTTCCTAACACTTGTGGGTAAACTTAGTTAAATTCAGTTCCGCAGAGAAAATCAGGGGGGTTATAGAAAGACAGAAAGCAGAGAATTGATTATTTATTTGTAACTTTAATCTATGCTTCAGGTATAAGATTATTAACTTTAAATTATTCGTTGGATCAATTCTCCAGGGGTGAAGCAGCGTGCTTCTTGCACTCGATCGTATACTCTGCTAAGAATATGCAAAGAATTAAATCTTAAACTTTTTGAGATAAATGACACTGTAAGGGCTTAAACTATTGCAATTTATGCAATCTAATTCCTAAACTTCCAAAAGTCTCTTAGCTTCCCATAACAGCATTAATTATTCATTATTATTTACAAGTTTTCGTAGTCACACTGTTGTTTGAAATTTGGAATATCTTTTCATTTCTATTCATTTATTAAAGGGAAAAAGCCACCAAAAACCCCAAACTTTGCCTTGAGTGACAGATTTACCTGGAATTTTATTTTGTGACGTGAAAAACCCCAAACTTTGCCTCGAGTGACAGATTTACCTGGAACTTTATTTTGTGACGTGAAAAACTCCGAAATTTGCTAACTGTGACACATTTACCCCATTAATGGTATTTTCATCTTATTCTTTCTATTTTTTCTTTTTATTTTTTATTTTTTATTTTTTTTCTTCTCTCTTCCCTCCGCCGACCATGGCGGAGCCGACGGAGGGAAGCCGGTGTCCAGCGAGGGCTACCCTCGCCGACGTCGGGCGAGAGTCGCCTTAACCTAGGCTAGCTAGGGCCGCCCTTGCCAACATCGGGCGAGGGAGGCCCTCGAGTGGGTCTAACGAGGGCCTCCCTCACCCAACGCTGGCAAGGGGTGCCCTCCTTAGATCTGGCGAGGGGTGCTATCGCCAACGTCGAGTGAGGGTGCCCTTGCTAGATCTGGCGAGAGAGGCCCTCGTCTGACGTTGACGAGGGTGCCCTTGCTAGCGTCGGGCGAGGGAGGCCCTCAACTAGGTCGGACGAGGGCCTCCCTCGCCCAACGCCGGCAAGGGGTGCTCTTGCTAGCGTCGAGCGAGGGTGCCCTTGCCAGATCTGGCAAGGGAGGCCCTTGTCCCACGTCAACGAGGGCCGCCCTCGCCTGCATCAAGCGAGGGAGGCCCTCACCGGACACCAGCTTCCCTCTGCCGACTCCGCCATGGCCGACGAAGGGAAGGAAGAAGAAGAAGAATTAAAAAAAAAGAAAAAAAGTTTTTAAAAGTAAAAAGACCAAAACGCCCTTATGATTAGGATAAATGTGTCGCACAAATGAAAGTTTGGGATTTTTTGTGTCACAAATAAAATTTTTGGGTAAATGTGTCATAGTTAGGAAACTTTGGGATTTTTCACATCACAAAACAAAGTTTGGGGTAAATCTGTCACTCGAAACAAAGTTAGGGGTTTTTTTTGTGGCTTTTTCCCTTTATTAAACCAAACCATAATAAAGTAACATTTATTTTCAATTTCTATCTTTGGTAGCTATAAGTATTACAACATCGACATTTAAGTACATTTTAGCCTATGATCTCTAAAATAGTTCATGTAGAACCTCGTTTACATCAATCCCTCTCTCTAGCTGCCATTTCCTATAATTATCATTTTTTTTTTTTTTTTTTTCTTTTTTACATTAATCTTCATACCTCAACCTCACAGAACTAAGGTCCCTCTATGCTTCCAATACTACTACTATATATTGCATCCACTCATACTCCAAACGATATCCGCATCAAAAAGTTAACATTTTACAAAAATGCGCAGACATAAATTTAAAATGACCTTACATCACTTTATTTCTTGAATTTGTATTCTACAAAGCATTTAGAGTTGTCACTGCACGCTGCTAGCTTAGGCGCTTAGCTGATTGCGGCAACAAACCTCAACTCTAATGATTCGCAGTGACAAAATGCTCCGGAAATACTTTCGACGTATGACAATTATAGGCTCCAGGAAATATGGGCCTGAATGGTAAATAATATCACATAAGGAAATTATTTTCAAGAAAAATATTTTTATTTTCTTGTGTTCGGTCATTACTGGAAGTTTGATGTCGACAACCTGTTGAACGTGATTCGGACAAATAAACGTAGGTCTGGAGCATGATCTTGGGACCATGGCAGCAAGACTAGGGAACTCAAACCTTGTGCCTAGTATCCAGGTGCCCAGACCCCGAGTCCCCAGCTCAAGATCCTAGGGGTCAGCCACTGGAGGCCGATCCAAGAACCCGTGGCCCTAAATGCTTGAATCTCGCCCTTGGTGTCCAAAATCTACATGCTTGGGTCCAAAGAATAAGTGTCTGGGGGCGTTGGTTAGCGCACGCCCCCTTGTGTCCTTGGTTCAGGAGATGGGGGGTGTCCACTTACCTTAAGGTCTCAATTTTCTTACGAAATTCCAATTTTACAAATTTTAGTGGCTTTTGCTTAAAATTCCAATGTAGTTATACTCACTAATTTTCACTAGAAATTGCAGATGTGACAGTATGCCACATAAAATGACCAGCAATGACTGGATCGTCATGTCAACAATTTTTAACTAATTGACCAGAATGCGTGCCCCAAATTCAAGATCCAAGGAGTTGGATGCCAGAGGTTGTTCCGAGGGCTTGTGGCCCTAGAAGCTCAAGTCTAGCCGCGGTATCCATAGTCTAGACAGTCCAAGGTCCATGTGTCTAGGGGGCTAGTTAGGCCGCTGGGTCTCATTTTAGGTCCCCTTGACTCCTAAGTTCAGGTGTTAGGGTGTCCGATTTGATTGCAAGGTCTCGAGTTTTTATGAGATAAAGGGTCCTAGCAGATGTGAAGGTCAAGTTAGGTTCTTGAAAATGAATATCATTTAAAAGCATAAATCATTTTTCAAAATTTATATCTAATTATTTGTTCATCGTAAAAAATGTTTCTTATTTACTCATTTTGAAAGTGATATTGATAGTTCCGATAGTTTTCCATAAAAATAAATGTATCCTTTGTGGTTTTAAAAATTTACTCCGAGGCCTCCTATAAGAACTTATAGAATCCACTAAATTAAGAAAACTATGATGAGGTGGCTTAATTATAAAATTTTCAAATCCAAGTAGAAAAGAAAAAGCTTCGCGTATATTAAAAAAAAAGATTAATGAATAACATCAAGTATGATGGTGTTTTACTAAAATGACAATTAAGGACATGTTCCGTTTGTTTTGTTGAAGTTGTGACAATTCACGAAAATAATTTTTCAGGAAAATGGCAATTTTTTTTTTTGTGTTTGTATAAAATCAATTTCCTTAATTTAAGCATAAATTTTCCATGAACTAAATATGATAATTTTTTTACTAAAATGACAGCTAATTTAAGGACATGTCCTATTTGTTTCGCTCAAAATGTCCCATTTCCAGAAAATTAAAATATTTTCTTATATTTTTCTCAAATCATTTTCCTTAAGGTGAATACTATTTTCTCGTCTCTTCAATGCCTCTTTTTAGCCTTTTTGACCAAAGGGCTCCATCCACCATTCTCCATTGCTTTTTTTTTTTTTTTTTTTTTTTTTTGACTTTACAGGATGACTTTGCTTTGACAAAAGGCTCTTTGGCTATTCAGATTTGAGTGGGTTTCAAGCAATAAGCCTATCTTATTTGCGCACTGTCATCTCTCATCTTCACTCTACCTAATTAATAAAAAAGAAAAGATATCATGAGTATAAGTTAATTGGATCTCTAAATTATTGTCGAAATTTCCTCTGTAAATAAATAAAAAATACGTATATTAAAATCCTGTCATCTAAGTTGAATATCTAAGTTAATTTATGTGATATAACTAGAAGATGTGCTGAACTCTATGGCACCTCATATTGCAATCAGGCTCTCTGTCGATAGTCTGGTCAAATTACCATCTCTTGGTGAATAATAAGTGTTTGGGATGCTGATATTAACAAGACAGTACTTATACTTAGTAAAGAATGATGAAGTGGAGAGGCTTATTGGAACCATATGGCTTATTGAAAAATGACAGTAATTATACTATATTATGGGCAATGGCTAGTATACTTTCCAATGGTGAATCATTGGCATCCTCTCGGGGCTCATTTAGACAAATTTTCATGAAGCGGAGTACATAAATCCTCTCTAGGAATTCATCCAGAAGTTGCAGATGTAATCAGACGCGCCAATTGGGGCCGGCCTCTAGCAAGATCAGAGCATCCATTCAGCATTTAGCATCCAAGCTGCATTAGCAGACAACCTCAGACATGGAATACAAGCATTTTATTCTCCGGCTTTGATGATGTAATATGTCACACCGCTGCTATAAAGTGCCAAACATGTCTTGACATACTTACGTATTTTCTCGAACCTTGGCTCTATTTTATTGCGCCAGGGGACTCTTCACAAAATAAGGGAACGGTGTACTGAAAAAGTGTGCTATGCACTCGATAGGGAAAATTACCCGATTAGTCTTAGACCTATCCTATAGCTTATTTAGCCTTAAAATTTTCAATTTTTCAAATTTAGTCGTAAACCTCGGTCTGAAATTTCAATGCAGTCCTTCCAATTAATTTTCATGAGAAATCACCAATATGGCGATTTAGTTATCGCTAAACATCATATGTGGCACATCGCTACATCAACGATTTTTAGGGAAAATTGCCAGAAGAATTATATTGGAATTTCACATAAAGTTCAGGATTAAATTAGTAAAATAAAAAAAAAATTGTGATTACAGAAGTACATATAAAGAAGCTACCTCATATTCAAACGCCCAACTACCTATAACTATAACCGCTAATAGGGGCAAGTCACTCAAAGCATAGTAACTACCACCCATGAAGAATGATAAGGGGAAGGCACGTATTGACCACAGGAGCAACATCTTCCACCGAGAAGGGCACGCCAGGACCAAACATCCATTTTGGTGTAAATGATGTATATCGTTCCTAATTCATTTCCAATCATATGTGGAAATAACATGTCCAATCTTTTTCTCATAGGCAAGAAATCAGGCCAAGCATCTGAAGAACAATGTCCTCGAATGTCGAAGCAGGGAGTATCTCTCTCCTTTAATCTCTCTTATTCACTAAGACTTAGCAAATTCGACAAATGCCCCATTTGAGAAAAAGATCTTCACGTTAACTTGGAAATACATTTGGTGATCCACGTTAAAATTTTTAAAAGCTTCACATAGGTTAAATGTCTCTTTGAAACAAGCATTTGAAAAGGAAAAGACTTTGAACTTTGCGAAGAGTCGTAGATAATAAGGGAACATTCTTCACGTATAAGATCAGGGCCATATAACCGTTTTTCAAGCAATCCTAGCCACTTTAGGTGATTTGTGTATATCGTGCATATATTTTTTATGCATATATATTTTTTTGAAGATACCAAAAAGTCGAGACGACAGAATGCAGATAAAGGATAATTTTGTATTGGCTCCAATTTACCCTTCGTGATATTCTCCTGACATGTTTCGTTGTCATGTTTTTTTTTTTTTTTTTTATAGGCAATATTAATACCTGAAGAACAGAAGCATATGAAGGGTAATTTGTATCAAGTCTAATTACTTATTTTGATACTGTGTTTGACATGATTCTCTTTTCTAGAGAAATATCAAACACTTGAAGACAAATGCAGGTAAAGGGCAATTTGGAGCTACCAAACATCCAAGAGAATGATTTCATGAAAAGTTATCACCCCAAGGATAAATACAAGTGAAGGGTAATGATGTATCATCTCCAATCTTTCAATCCCTAAAGATTCTTGCACTAACATAATCTTTACTATTCTTTATAAGGTTACCAAGTCGCCCCACTACAGGTAAGTACCCTTTTTCTCAAAATCAAATGGAAATTAAATGGAAAATCCCCATCGCAAAAAAGAAACTTTAGCGCTTTCCTAGAAATAAGCACGAAAAAAAAGAAAATTGAGGAAACAAATTTTCTACAAAGTTCTTGAATATCTTCTTTTCCTCAACATTGTCTTCCCATTTGGTGGGTTATTCATTTTGAGTCAAAATTCCCTATACAGATTGATCTACTCAAGTGATCTTAGCAAAATGAAATAGAGATGTTAATCATGCCAAACAATGAATACTTAGAATGAAGAAATGCAACTCATTCCCAAACACGTCCTATAAACATGTCAAGAGTTGAGTGAGAAGAGAAAACCTATGTCGTTTAAGGATGAGGGATTCATTCGCTAAGTAAGATATGGATCAAAATGAAAAGAAGCATTTCTTTCCCTTATTCTATACACTACAAGTGACCATAGTTGGCCCCTTTGAGCCTATTAATGTGGAGAATTTTCTACAAAATACCCCCTTCAAGAACTACCCCACAAAGGGACCAATGTGGAGGTCGTAGGCTAACATTATGTTGTGAAAAGATGAGAAAGACTTCTTTGCTCTCACTTATATCAATCTTCTTGTGATATCTTTTAGGTGAACTCAAATGGTAGTTCGAAATATCCCCAAAATGAAGAAGAACATTCAATTCTCTATATCAAACACTTATATCCCTTGCAAAGACTATTTCAGCTTATTAAATTATTTCTTGAAACCAAGTTGGTGGTCGTCTCCTCACACTAGGGCAAAACAAATGATTTACCAAGAGTGTTGATTGAAGACAATGATTTTGAAAGTCCACAACACTCACACAAAGAAGGATCATGATAATCTTTGTACGGCAAAGCCCAGAATGTGACATCCTGAATTTTTAGTTCTATTTTTAATTGAATGAATCAGGCATTTCATCAACGCGCCTATAGTTATATTCTCTAAGCTGATCACTCACGAGATAACTAGTCTATCTAGTGAAGCCGTTAAGGGATTTTAACGCAATAAATTTGAAAATTCGACCAAAAATCGACTACTTGACCGTGCTAGTCTACAAGGGTCATTACAACACAATTAAAAATCGACTAGAGATCAAAAATAGGTCGATTCGACTGAGATATGTGATTAAAGTGTGGGTGATTGTGATAGGGCTAGTAAGAACACCTAGAGGGGGTAAATAGGTGTTTAAAGAAATTTTTGCAATACTTAACAAATTAATTCGTCTTTTGAGGATAATAGACTGAAGATGTAAAAGACTATAAACAGTTATACAAAGTTATGAATTAAAGTAAGGAGTTTAGGAAAAGAGAATTGAAACACAAAGTTTATAGTGGTTCGGCTTAGACCAAGCCTACGTCCACTTTCCCGCATTGACAGCCCCCTGACCGGATTTCACTAAAAACCAAAAGAGATTTTATAGTCTCACGTCCTTCATTCCATAGTGTAGAACGTCTACCACACTTCCTCAAGGTCTCACAAGTATTTAATCTCTCTTTTGAGTACAACTTAAGCTCAGCAACTGAAATAGTAAAAAACTAGGAATTTCAGACTTTGGAATTTTTCTTTCACGCACACATTCGAATAACTTGAGCGTCTTCTTTATATACTCATCCGTGCCTTTATAACCGTTGGCACGTTTCAAAGGAGTTCTTCTAATCTACCCGTTAGACAGAATCAATTAGGAAGATTTCAAGTTATTTAAATAATGTGATGATAGGCTCACCAATCATACTCATCCATACAATCAGGATCTAGGTTTTCTTAAGTAGAATCTTCCAAGTATACTTCGCCAATCAACAGATCTAATTATTCAAATTGATTTCAATAAGAATAATTGATCACGAGATGCTATCTCCAACCGCGAGATCTTATTCAACCGTACGAACCAAATTCTTAAAGATATACTTGCATCTGGATAAATCTTCTTCATCGAATAAATCTTTTCTTTGGGTTAGTCTGGAAACTATCAGTGAGGGTAGACTTTAAATCTTGAGTCTATGGGTCTTTAGACTTTGATGGTAGAGTCTGCAAGTCTTCAGACTAGACTGATGGAAACATTTTGTCAACTTCAAAACAAATAAAGAAGTTTTCTCCAACAGATTGCACTTGATTGCAAAATTCTCATCGATCGACACTAGACCAATTTTTCTATCATTTGGATACCCTATGTCCGCATTTGAAACCTCAAGATTTTCACGACAAGTGAAAGTTGTTAATGTGTCAAATATGTACAATGTGGCTCAAAACTAATCAACCACGGGTCAATTGCATTAAAAATTTCTAAAAGCTACTTAATAGGTTAAGTTATGCTAAAATCGTGTCAGATTAAAATTAACCGCGAATTTGAACCCGATTTTAAAAATTGAAAGTTCTATCATGCTACGATTTATTTTAGGACCGTCAACTCATCCTCCGAAGATTTTTCTACAAACCGAAGTTTTTGGCAAAAAATCAAAGTTTTTTACCAAAAAAAATCAAAGGATCATTTTTTACGCGTCTTTGGGATTCAAATTGGTTCAATTGGTGAGGAAAAATGTGAATTGAAGTGTGGGCACCTTAGTGGTATTTATGGACTCCAAATTAGGTCCAATTAGAGAGGAATTGAACTCAATTTGGGGAAAATGTGTTCAAATTTGTAGGCCATGGTCACCACAACATTCAGACCACTTCATTGGCTTAGTAGGGAAGATTGTGGGTTACAAATTGGCTGAGGATAGAGTTGAAACAAGTGGAAGGCCATGCAATGATTAAAATAAGAGGTATTTATGGCCAAGGGGACCCTCCACCTTTAGCAGCCCCTTCTTCTTCATATCTAGCCACCTTTCTCCATTTTCAGTCCATTTTGAGCTTCTGAAGAACTAGAGAAAACCGAGCAGCCTCCCCTTAGCCCGACGCACGCTCGCCAAGCCACCAGGAATGCTGCATCGCCATTGCACCGCCCATTGAGCCTCGTTTGCCAGCCCGTTAGCATCTCGCGCCGTCTTGCCATCTCCCACAATCCCTAGGACGCTGTCGAGCCTTCGTCCAGCCACCTAAGCCATCTCGTCGTCGTCCAGTCACCATCGAACATCACCGTCACCCGCTGCAACCACCGCCGCCCGCCCTCGCTGTTTCTAGCTCAACTCGTCACCTAGTTCGCCCTCTTGGCCCAGCAACCGAATCCGAAGATCAACAAGGGTCTTTGGGCTTCGAGGCTCGTTTCGAATATCTTTCGAGCATTGCTTAGCTTCGCCACTAGGAGGTTTGTTGCCCGTCTCCGCGTTGCCGTCACCATGGACTCACCAAATTGCTAAACCGGTGAGTTTACTTGCTAAACTCTACTTAGGGAGTTAATGATTCTTAGGAATTGACTCATTTATGCTAAGTATGGTTTAGGTGTTTAGTTAGAATAGATTAGTGATTTAATTATTCGATTTTACATGTTAGGTGGTTAGAACAGCTTATTTAGAGACTAGATAAGTTGTACTATTTATCTATATTAGTTCCAAAATTTTGCGGGCCTTTTCGGTGTTTAATTAGGCATTTCGGCCTAAGTTTCTATTTTTGGTAATTAATTGCATTTATTTAATTATTTTTGGTATTTATTTAATTATTTATTATTTTCCGGCAATTATACTAGGATAGTCGGTGACCGGAATTTCGCGCTAATTGCAATGGTGTGCTTGGTTTATTTAATTGAGTGCTAATTTGTGCAAATTGAGTGGAAATTGTAATTTTCGATATTTATTCCAAAATTGAGGAATTTCGGCATTTTAATTAGAAAAAATCGGGCATCAATTTTCAACGTCGAAAATGTCTTTGTGGACTATCTAAATAGTGGGATTTTTAAAAGAAAGATATTATATTTTTGGCTCAAGCTGACCGTGTACCCACACGCGATTATCTTTATCAGGTATTTTTAACATGATGATTCGACAGCTTGTGTGAGCATTATTAAATTGTATCAGCCTATGTGCGCATTGATATGTCAACTTGTGAAAGCAATATACTATATGAGCCTATGTGTGCGTTGATATGTTAGCTTGTGAGAGCAGTATACTTTAGCAACTTGTGTGAGCATTGATCATTTATCAGCTTGTGAGAGCAATGATCTATATATCAGCTTGTGCGAGCTACTATCTATCTATATCAGCTTTTGTGAGCTACCATCTAGATATCAGCTTGTGAGAGTTATAACCATCTATATTTCAGCTTGTGTGAGCAGTGATCATATTGAATGAATTGATAAATGGTATCAAATTTATATATGGTATTGATTGATAAATGGTATCAAATTTATAGATGATATTGATTAATAGATGGTATCGAATTTATAGATGGTATTGAATTGATAAATGGTACGGATCATATAGATTGTGTCGGATTGAGTTGATTGACCGAGTAGATCAATGGATTGATGATTTGAATTGAATTGAATGGTTGAGTATATAAATTGTACTGACTTGCAGGAAGGAACTGAAGCAATGTAAGTCTTCTATCTTGTGTGTGCATAGACTGCCTTTAGGCGTATTTCCTTCCTAGTCGGAGTTTAGGAAATGAACTTGTTGAGACATTGTCTCACTCTGTCGTGGGCTCAACCTTTTCAGGTTCTTAGGTGGCAGTTCCTCCAAAATGTTTTAGCCAGCCCATGAGGGTTACCGAGCGGGTTTTTAGCTATCCCGATCTCGAAAGTCACTAGGTCTATGAACTTGTGGTGACCACCATCTAAGTCGAAGAAGACCTATCTCATAGGGTACCTCATCAATTTAGAGTGTGGTTTTGCTATGGACCCAATGGATTTAGGGTGGGTCCCCTTAGGGGTTTTGAAATTCCCATTGTGGTAGTTGATGCTACTCTAGGTGAGAGTGTAGCTGACCCTCCTAATGGTGTGGTGGAGGACCCAACGCCCCCAGAGCCTATGGAGACAAAAGGATCGGCAAACGTGTTTAGCTAGCTAGTCTTCGAACAACTTCGTTTAAGAGTCGGTCTTTTATAGACTTTTGTCTATAGACTATATTGTAAATAAACTAGTCAACTATATAAAGGTGTGTTGTGGTTGTGCAATTGTGATCCAACTTTTCTATCCCATCTTTGTGCTATCTGGGGATAGGGCCGTAATGTAGTTTTGGTCATGGCTTCAACAATGGATAAGCACGAGGAGCTCAGAAATGAACTAATCACCAATCATATTTTTGTTCAGGTTTACAAGTTAAGAAAACTTAAGATGAGATAAGATATTTATACGCTTCCGCATGTGCATTAAAATAAATGGGTCGGCGACGTGTGCTGGGACGTCGTAATATAATTGATCACCGAGAAATGGGCATGCGTTTGAGGATCGGGATATGAGATGGAAAATGATGAAAAACTAAGGAGCATGAAAAAGTGGTATGCCTAGTGAGAACAAGGCTAATGCCTGTAAAAAAAGGTCATGTCAAAAAAAATCTTATGGGAAAGAAAAATTGTCAAAAGAAAAATGCTTGCATTGAAAATATCATTGCAAATGCAAATGCCATTAGAGAAATGAGCAAAGTTTGCATGTCAAAATTATTAACTCTTGGACTCTTGAGATTAGTGAAATGCCAAAGAATCGAAGAATCTTGGAAAGAAGTTGGTAATGATGTTCAAATGATCACCAACCCTTGAACCCTTCAATACACTTTTGGAGCCTATTGAGCCTCTCATTTTTTAACCCAATACCAAGCCTACATCACATCTCTTAATCAAGTCTCTTCATATTAGGATCGTTTGGATTGATGTGTGAGTGCCCATTGAAAAGCTATCGCTTGAGGAAGTGGGAAAAGATCTTTTAGATTGGTCAATTTGTACTTGTGAATGATTCTTAGATCCTTCGACACTGGAAGTGCGAGGTATATTGAGTAATCAGATTACTTCCCACATGAATGGATGGGATTAAATAGCCCCTATTGAGAGCATGCAATAAGCCCTTTCTAACTAAGGAGCTCTTGTTTGTCATATTAAACAAACACCTTTTCATGAGTTGAGTCCATATGAATGACTTTTCTTCAAAGGGAATTTGAGGATTGATGATACCTTTCAAGCGAGATAGCAATTTCAAGATATTGAATGATATCAAATGTTTACCAAATGCTTGAAGTTAACTTCATTTGTTCATGCAATCTATGCTTTCTCATAGCTAGCACTTCATTGATGTTACCTTTCGTGACATGTGTTAAACGACATTGATCTTGCTTGGTACGACTTCGTTGCTAGAGCATTTGTTGTAATACTTTCTACTAAATGTGTGGTGCACATTTTAGAATATTCTTGAATGATAGGTTTCCCTAGTGAAACCATGTTTTTCAAGGTTCGCGAGTCTATCATTAAACCATGCTTTTCAAAGTTCGTGAGTCTATTCCTAAACTAGGCTTTTCAAGGTTCGTGGGTCTATTATTAGACTATGCTTTTCAAGGTTCATGGGTCTATCTTTAAAGCATGCATTTCCAAGATTCATGGATCTATCCTTAAACCATGCTTTTTAAGGTTCATTGATCTATCCTTAAATCACGTTTTTCAAGATTCATGGGTCTATGCTTAAATCAAGTTTTTCAAGGTTTGTAGATCTATCCTTAAATCTACTTTTTAAGGTTTGTCGGTCTATCATTAAACCATACTTTTTAAGGTTTGTGAGTCTATCATTAAACTTGCTTTCATGAACCACTGCGCTTTTCAAAAGGCTTGTGGGTTTGTTCTTGAATCATACATTTTCCTATCTAATCAAAATCCGTTTGTATATGGCGAGACTTTCCCATCTCGGTTGATGACCATCTTGACGATGTAAGGCCATCATTCCACACACCTTTTTGTCCATAGCCTGCTAATCATTGAATTCGGTTGACCAAATTTAGGTCTCTTTTGTTTTGAAAGGAATCTATTTGAGCTTCCATTTGAGAGGTAACTGTTGATGTCTAAGTTTTACCATTTTATCTAGGACTTAATCATGTAAAAAATTAGAGATCAATTTTTATACCATAGCTAAAAAATATTTTTCACTAAATTGCATCGTGATTTATCATTGGGTATATTTGCATCACTAATGGTAAGTTTTAAATCTTTCCAAAAAAGTTTGTCATAAAAAAGAAAAGAAAAGAAAAAGAGAATAAGAAAAAATATTATCTTCATTGAAAATTGTAATCAAAAAAGAGAAAAAAGAAAAAGAAAAGGAAATCAAATAGGGCCGGGCTGGGTTGGGCTTGCCTAGCCCTCCTTTTCCTTCTTCTCCTCTTCATTCTTCTTTTCTCTTTTTCTGTGGGCTAGCCCACCTCTATTATTCCTTCTTTTTTTTCTTTGGTGCGGACTAGCCCGTCTACTTTCCTGTCGACCCAGCCCGCGCGTGGGTCTCCTTCCTTCCTCACGCCCTCATGCTGGTTTTGCTTTGGCAGGAAAAGAAACGTACAAATCAAGAGGCAAAGGATCGCAAAGACAGACGACAACGTGATCCCACGGTCGGGGATCAAGCCAGCCGCGACAGGCTGGTGATGGCAGAAGCCATGCGCGCCTGTTTCTGGCCGAGCTTAGAAGCAAGAGAGCAAAATATTTTGCAGGGTTTTTTGGTTTCAGTTTTCTATTGGTGAGAGCTCAAGAGAGAGGGAGAGAGAGAGAGAGAGAGAGAGAGAGAGAGAGGAGAGCGAGCTTGAGAGAGTGGTTGATTGTCGCTGGAGATCTGTTCGTCCGCCGCAGCCCTCCCCTTGAACCAGGTAGGTTTTTTCAATGGTGTGTCCCTTGCTTTTCGGGAGGCGTTGAACTGGAGCTCGTGCCAACTAGTTTGCACAAGTTTCGGTCCGAGCCGATCCTCCCTAAAAGCTACTAGCTGTTCTAGTATGCGTTGTAAGGGTTTAGATTTGTGCTCGTTTCCAGATCAAGTTGAAATCCCCCCTGTCAATTGTGCGTACCAACTGCTCGTGAAAATGCCTAAATGAGATCTAGGTTCTATGAGCTTGTCGTAGCCAAAACTAGTTATTCCTTGTTCATATCTATTTTGAATGTGTTTAATCTGTCTCTGAGCTAATCTTGAGTGTCGTTTAGGCTTGTCGTGTCGGTATGTACCCATATCTATGTCTCGAAATGAGTCATAACCAATGCATGCTAGGTGTTTGATAAAATGCTTGAGTGAATGTCCAAAGTCCATGATTGTCGGATTGATGTTCAGGAGTTTAGTTTGATGATCGTTTGCTTTTATATTGTTGAACTACGTCCACTGTCATCTTTTGTTTGTATATTTTCTTGTGATTCCATGGCACGTCTACCATTTTTTTTAGCTACCGGAGGAAGGACCTCTGCCGGAACTGCCTTCCCTCGCCAAGGAGCCCCTCATGGTTTAAGACCGTTTGAGTCAGCATCTTTCTATTTCAATGTGCTTTGTTTGTCTGTTTGCCAAGATCGTTGCTATTAAATGTGTGGGTTCAGTGAAATTTTTTAAGATTTTTTTTTTTTTTTTTATTGTCAGAAGACCGGCAATAGGCTGGCGGCGGTTGGTGGTGCAGTCCGGTGGTCGGTCGAGGTTCGAAGAGTTTGGCCATCTATAATATAGAACGGTGGCCGGAGTTCTGGTTTTTGTGCGATAAAGTTGTTGCTTCAGCCAAGGGTCTCCAGGTAAGGAAAGCTTCGGAGAAGGAGTCGCAAGGTTGAAGGAAAAAGACAAAACAGAAAAAGAAAGAAAAATAGAAAACTCATTAAAAAACTGAAAAAAATTTGAAAATTTTCTTTCCCTTTTTTGACTCAGACTGGGTCAAATCCGGGTTTCGGTTGGGTCAACGGACTGGACAAGGTTTACCCGGTCCAAACCCTTTTCCCGAATATGATAATATTAAATATTAAAAAATTTCAAATTTCAAAAAAATTTCAAAAAAAATGAAAGGATAAAAATTCAAAAAATTACGGAAAATTCAAAATTTGAGAAAATTTAAAAAATTTAGAAAATCTCAAAATTTGGAAAATGTATAAAAATTTTAAAATAATTAGAAAATTAATTAAAAATTCAAAAAGATTACAACATCTAGAATTTTCTGGAAAATTCGAAAATTAATTTTTTCTTTCCGAAAAATCCAAAAAAAATCATAAAAATTAAAAAATCTTGAAAAATGTTAAAATAAATCTTTTGGGTTTTTTTTTTCCCAAAAAGTGGAAGTTTTTTCAATTTAGAATTATGCTCAAGGTTGGCCACGCCTTTAGGGTTCTACCTTAAGGCTTCAATTGTCCTTAGTGACAAATGCCCTTGATTATGCAATTTTGATCCATTGATTTTGGCTCCCTTATATTCTAGTTAGGGCAAGCATTTATCTTTTTCTTAGTATTAAGTCTTTGCTATCCCATGAAATGTTAGTTGCTTATTGTTATGTTAATGATTGTGCATCTGTATGATCACTTTGCATGTTAGTAGATTGGTCTAAAATTAATCCAAACTGCTTGACAAAAATCTTTTTAAAAAATGAATAAGATTAGATATCGAAATGACAATAATTGGTTAATTAGTATAATTAAGTGCTAGTAGCAACTCATTCTTTTGAAAATTTTCATATCCTCAATTTAAACACCTAATATTGGGAGAGCATGTGCCTGAGTATGAGCTGTAGGTTTATTATTTAGATAATATTCCTAAACCTATTCCCTTTCCCAAAGCGTTGGTTGCGACACACTTGTGCGGAAGCTTACTTAAATTCAATTCTGAAGAGATAATACGAGGGATTATAATAACAAAAAGAGAGCAGTGAGCTGATTACTTGTAACTTTAATCAGTGATCCTTTCTCTGTTTTTGCGGCTTTTGACAGTGACAAACCAGGTATAAGATTTTTAACTTTACACTATTCGTTGGATCAATTCTCAAGGAGTGTAAACTCCGGTGAGAGTATGCAAAGAATTCACCCTTACACATTTATAGATAAAAGTCACCACATGAGATTAAACGATTGCAATCGAGTAATCTAGGCATCGATCCCTCTCTCCAGTTGCCATTGCCAGTAATTATCATGGTCTTTTGAGTTCCACATCACAGAAATTCCAAGAATCCCTCTGTGCTCCCAATATCACTACATATATATTGCGTCGACCCATACACCAAATGATGCCCGCATAAAAAATTAATAGGATACGACAATGCACGGACATAAATCTAAAATGACCTTACATCATTTTTTTTTTCTTGAATTTGTGTTTTATAAAGCAGGTAAAGTTGGGGAAAATTATCCAAAGTCCTAAAACCGTTACATTTATGCCAATTTAGTCTTGAATCTTTTAATTTTACCAATTAAATTATAAACATTTTATAATTCTACCAATTGAGTTCATTTAGCTGTAAATCACTAATGTTGATGATGGACGTGGCATGGCTAGTTGAAGTAGACAATTTTCATAATTTTTTTATATTTTTTAATTTTTTCTTCTTATCCTATTTTTATCAAGGTTGCCAGGCAACCCTTGTTGGTCATGGGCAAGGGCCATGGATTAGCGCTTGGTGTTGCGAGGGCTGTAACCCTCACACGTGGCCTTACTCCGCAGCCTTCACGATATTTGGGTGAGAGCCATGACCCTCACGTGCAATTGGCAAGGGCTTCATGGCCCTTGCCAGTCCCTTGCCTAGTGGCCAGCAAAGGTTGGCCACAACCCTTGTTGGACTTGGTATCAAAAAAAAAAAAAAAAAAAAAAAGGAAGAGAAAGAAAGAAAAATAAAATATAAAATATAAAATCTAAGAAATTGACCACATTAGCGCTAACCATCCTACATAAAACTAATGGCATCCATGTCAATGATTTTGAGTTAATACTGACTGGATTGACTCAATTTGCAAAGTGTCAAAAAATTCAAGACTCAATTAGTAAATTATCAAAAGATTTATGACTCAATTGGCAAATTGTCAGAAGATTTAGAACTCAATTAACAAAACTACACTAGGTTTAGGACTTTTTGAACAATTTTTCATGTAAAATTAGAACTTAGCTGATTGTGGCAACAAAGCTTAATCAGCAAGTGAAGATGGTATTGCTGGCATTGGATGAAGCACTTCCTGTATTGGAAATGAAGGCATGCAGCGTAGGAAAGGCTGTTGGAAAAGATGGATCTGATTTGCTTAGGAATGCTGAGAATCCACAGCTCGCAGAGAAGATGTCAAGAGGGAGGAGAGATGGGAGAGAATAGAGTTGACAGTCGCAAAGTACAACTAACTTCAGGGACAAAATCTAAGTTTTCTTGCTCTTGCCTAGATTGGTCTTTGGTCAGGATCATTCATTACTTTGGCAGTGTAAGTGATCTGGTCATTTATTTTAATTTATGAGTACCATCTTGATGATAAACAAAGATCACAATTTCCTCTCGTTATTATCTTTCCAAAAGTTTAATATATTCAACACAAGTTGATTGTTTGTATGAAATTTGTGATTAACCATCGTAGAACTTATAAGCTTAATATATTGTCTAATAATTTTCATTTTAAGAGCTAATTAATACAATGCAAGTTGATCTTTTATTCGTAGTCTGCATACGCACCATACATGTAGATGCTACGTAAGATAAAAGAGATTTTCCTCGGACTTTTCGTTTTCAAAGCCAATCGTATAACTGAGAAGTCAGCATTTGTGGTGACTCTCCTGAAGTGAGATCCTTGAGGTGGTTAATAAATTGCCAAGTGAGCACGGATGGTCCCTCTCCCATGGTGGCACTTACACTTGGCTCGAGTTCTGCCAAATCCTATCAGCTGTGACTTGATTTGACTTTGGAAGCACGGGTTTGACATGCATGCACTGATGGCGGTTATCATCGTGGCCGCAGAGAGAGGACTTGGCCAACCAAGTCCTAAACCGATGGCGGTTATCATCCCTCTGATTTTTCTTTGTCATCGCTTAAGAAGATGCTGCCACTTTATTGTTCTGTCCTGATCAATGAATTGTGTACAGAATTTATGCATTGTTTTTAGCTAGTCAGAGCCCGTTATCCAGCTTCTTCTCTTTTTCATTCTTATTACTGATCTTAGAGTTGAGTATAGATTTGAGTTAATTTAATCTCATTAATAGATGAATAATATTCGAAGTGGAAATAGAGGTTATAGAGCAGTGCTAGCCATTCTTACCTATTGCCACGATATTAGAGAAACAATTCGAAATTTTGGATTCATCTTGTAAGTTTCCAGAGTTTCTACATTCCTTAAGTTCTGTTTAGCGATATTTATTTCGCACTCAATTGCAATCCTTCTAGCGGACATGTGGAAGTAACAATCGTGACAATTGAAGCTCTGCCATTTTGTTTCTAGGCAGGCATGAAGGATCTAATCACGGCCGCCTTAATTCCACTTTTCAGCTTGACTTGTAGTGGATAGATGATCTCAGCTTGGTAAATGCTGGTGTTTTTGATTGCATTGGAGAAAAAGGAAAAGATATGATGAAATACATTCTCAGTCACGTTCTCTTTTAGAAACAACATAAACTGATTGCAAGATCCGACAACATGGTTTTAACCTCAACTTGTTAGGGGTCAATGTACTGAAACACTGCAGTGTGGATTTTTGCTTCTCAACTGATTTAATAAGGTCATTTCAAGTGCAAGAATTGTAAAATTTTGTGGGATTAATACTAACTATTCAATTCAAAGCATTTAATGCTTAAATATTCTAATATTCCACCTCAAACATAGGCTAGACTCTTGCCAAATACCAAAGCATGGTTGGAAAAAATAAAATTTCCGATACAAATAAAAGTAAAAAAAGATTGGAATTGAAGATCTTTTATTTTGATATCATATGACAAGGCCAACTGTGTTTTAATATTTATATGTTATAATATAAATAAATAACCCGACTACGTGTTGGGAGGCCGCGTCATTTATGGGTTGTCAAATATATTAGTATCTCTCTTCCCCAGAAAAACCCTCTGGATGAAACTAGAATGACCTTTTCCCGAGGGGGTGGCTGTGGCCAAGGCCGTGGTGTTGGCGGTATCTTCAGAAAGCTCGTCAATGCTCGTATGGTACTTGTTGGTCTTGTGAGCCAAGAGGAGCCACACATGAGTGATGAGTTCACCTCCTCTTCTCAGTAGATAGTCATGGTGATACACTTGGCAGTTGAATGCTCCATAACACAGCATCTCCACCCAAATGCTGCTAATCCGCTCCCACTTGTTGTCCATCGTCCTCAGGTCGACCACAAGCTTCTGCACCTCCGACAGCATGTGCCAGTCACGAGTGATCCTTGTCTCTTTACTTGGTTTGACGGGGGGTGGCACCTCTCCATCTGGCGACGACAGTGTGCTAATTGCTTCTTTATTGTCTCGGTATCTAAAGAAAGGCCTCAGAGTGCAAAGAGCGTACTCCAGCGTGATGTCAGCAGTGTTGAGGGACAACATATAAGGATGTTGAGCCAGGAGGTATATCATGTAGTTTGATAGGAGTTTGCTTCCTCTACAAGCAGCGGAGTTCTCGCTCTCCAATGTGTGGAGGAATTCCGTCGCAATGTGCCAGATAATGATGCTCCTATCAAATGTCATCTCAATGCTACTGCTCAGTCCTTGTTTCTCCTGGATGTTGTGAGTCTCAAGTGTCCACTCACCTCTTTCTTTGAAAGGCCGGTGGTGTCTTTTCTTCTCTAGCTCTGCCATCTTTTGAACTACCAGCACCTTGAGGCACGAGGGGATGGCCTGGCGGGAGCAAAACGGATGCCTCCTGAAGATCTTCCTTTTGTCAAAACAATCAAGTACCGTGGAAATGGGCTTCGGACATTCTTTGTTTATGAGGTTGGGGTCTAACAAATTGAACTGCCCCATCGACCTCGACCATCTTTTCTGCTTCATGCACCAATGGGCTAGACAAGGGAGGAGCCTTCGGACAAGCGGCATCTTAAGGTTCACACTCATCTTCACCACTGCCCAATCCGAGAAAGGCAGTACCATGATTTGGTAAAGCTCAAATGATGTGACTGCAAACAGTATTGCGTAGGTATAGGTGACATACATATCGATCAAGAAGGCATCCTTGAAGATGATGGCGAATAGACACAAGGCAGACACCAAGCAGAAGAAGCCACAGAAGTGGACCACCAGGCCGACTTTGGTGTACAGAATGGGCGCTTTAGTGTAGAGCACATCGAACATGAAGTTTAGCTCAATTTCGGTCATGGTGAAAGCACGAATGGCAGGGTAATCATCGATGGACATCCAGTCACGGGATATGAACAGAGGGTGGTAGAGCCTGGTCACGAGGTGGGGCTTCAGACATTCGAACCGAAAGTAGGCCTTCAAGATGTCCTTTGCAGAGGCAAACTTGTCGTCCTCGGGGAACTCATTGAACTTTCTCTGAATCTCGGTTTCTTCATTGATGTCCTCAGCGGTTACGCTCCAGTTCTCATCATACACAGACTGGAGAGCCCGGACCCACTCGACCGACTTCCCAATTCCAACCATGAACAAGAGGAAGTACAACAGCCATGAGACGGGGGACAAGCCACGCCCACATCGAATGAGGATCCAAAGCACTAAGATAGCCGTAACCCCGATGTTGAGCATCTGTCTCAATCCTAGCCGGTTATCTTCCACCGCATAGGCCGTCATGCCGTCTGCGTAACCGAGTTGCATCAGAAGCAATGGGGCCAATAGACCGTCCAACACCACGTCATAACCTGGATTCTCAGGATCGTCAATGCGGACCACAGTAAGCTTGCCCAGCGCCAATGTTGCATAGTAAGAAAGGAGCAAGTATGTGGCCCATATGACAAATCTAGCTAAATTCGATGTCAAATATTTCCGACGGCTGCCTAATATTGCGAGAACAATCTCGCAGGCAAAGCTTAAGGTGAACAACAACTGAATCCCCCATGCCCCCACAGGTCTTTAAACAGCAGCAACACGGTGTTCAAACTCATGGCAGCTTCGTTCAGGTGTGCGCACTAGACATCAATGCAAATGCAGAGTGAGGTTCATATTGCTTATGAAGAACAATTACAAAGAGCTTGCACAAAACTGCATAAATGCATACGATATTGCATGTATTAATTCTCTCAATCAGTTGGAATCTCGCACCATTGAATCCAAGAATGTGCACTTTGCTTATCCAACAAGTTATGCATTAGTAGGACTCTGGATTTTCATTCTGTATTGGAGGCAGCATATGGTGGGTAAATTTCTTTTTTTTTCCCTCGCGTACTTTGTTAATTTCTTTTTTACTTGTCGTTTATTTGCGTTCATATGAAAATTTGTGCAAATAAAATTCTTTTTGATAATTGGCTTATTTAGTTCATTGAAAGACAAAGAGAGTACATAGGTAGATATTTGTGTATTTCTTAAGACTGTTTATTTACACTTAAGCAAAAATAAAAAAATAAAAAAAAAGTATTTTTTTCTTGTCAAAAAATAAAAAAATAAAAAATATGAATAAACTACATATAAATAATTGAATATTGTGGAATTGTCGGGAGTTTGAAATTTAAAAATTAATAATATTATCCATGAGCCGCAAAATTAAGAATTAAATAAAAAGTAAAAATGTAAAATAAAAACAGACGAATCTAACGAATTAAAATAGATTGATAGAAGGAAAAGGTCCGGGCATAGTTACCCGCTTTCCCATCTCTCTCCATGTTCATCTCTCTTCCCTTTCCTAGAGTTGCTGATTGTATTTTCTTTTGCGACTCCACCTTCTATTTTTCTTTCGCGACTCCACCTTCTATTTTTCTTTTTCATCTATAATGTGTTCATCTAGATCTTCACTATCTATGAAGAAGCTTCTGTACAAAAGAGTGCCGTCAGCCGTCCACCTTCTTATGTCCTTGATTTTTCAAAATAATGAACTGGCTATACTCACTACAATTTGGTGTACATGGAAAAATGTTGCGCTAAAGCTTTTTCTCAAATCAGATAAAAATCTTGGGAGATTAATAACTTAAGGAAAATTCCTAACGGAAAGAATGATTTATTCCAAGTCAATTTTTCAATAACAGATGCAAAATAATGACACTTCTAAGCTTTGCTTTGTTGAAGCTGATAACTTTTGATCATTTTTAAAAGTTCGACTGTCTACGTGGGCTTGGGAATGCAAATTATTGGTGTTCCAATTGGTTTTATCATCGTAGATTCTTGGTTTACTGTTGGTAATTACAAAAATAAAAAATTGGAAATAAGGTTTTAATTTTATCTTCTTGTATATTTCAAAGATTTTACAATAAGATTTTAGTCACATTTTTTAGGAATTTAATTATGACATTAACAAATAATTAAGAATTTCCTTTTCCGGCAAAATAACATTTTTGGCATTTAGAGTTTTATTCATCTTTTACTGGACTTTCAATGTTGACCATTCGGGGATCGAAGAAAGAAAGCATAGAAATTAATTTGGGGTAAAAAGAATAAATTTCCTTGTGACACATATGGACCCAATAATAGATCATATGTCATATTTTCGTAAGGCAATCTTGAAAGGAACAAAAATGGCAGAATATAATAATTTATTCCATTTTATTGGCTTTTTAATGTCTACTTTTTCTGGATACTTAATTAAAAAAATGCAGACATTAATTTCCGGAAAAGAAAAAACATTTCCAATAGGACATGTGTCGATAGTGGAGTAGGTGTCAACGCCTCATTTGGTGCATTTTATAAAAATATAGATAAATATTTCAAAAAAGAATGAGATGCCAAAAATTGATTCTGTTGATTACTTCTATAAAAATAAATTGGAGTGCAATGATCAACACATTCCCACATGATGTTCACATCTTTCTTTATTTTCATAAATTCTTCATTTTTCTATTTAATCAACTATTTAAATTTCTTCCTTGCCATGTCTTTCCATTGAGTCTTTCCTTTCGTTTTGAGTTAATACCATGAAAAATTTTAAACCGATACCTCAGTAATAAATTTATTCCAAACTAATTTTTTAACTACAAAAAATTTTAAATTGATACACATATGAAAAATTTAGTCTCCATTAATATTTATAAAGTTTTGCTATCAAATAACTAAGTTGGATAACACATGATAATTGACAAGTGTACTAATTTAGAGTTTTACTCTTCATTGGTCGAGATGTACACAAGTTTGTGGTTTTCCGTAGTATAAATTTAATTTAACAAATAATAATGAATAGTAAATTTGTCATAAATATATCAATTTGGGTTTGTAATAATAAAAAAATTAGTTTTAAGTAAATTTGTTACAAGTGTACCAATTTTGCTTTTTTATATAGTAAAAAAAGTAGTTAACGTAAATTTATTACATATGCACTAGTTTTAGGTTTTTTGTAATATTAACCCAGTACTTATTTGTTCACTTGACCATAGATTTTCTTTACCTTGGATTTTCTTCATCTTTTTCTTGTATAATTACGTATAGTCATCATACACTGATGTACAAGCTTTTATCTTTTTTTTCCTGTTTCTCTTGAAAATTTAGTCTTAGGTAATGCATATTTCTTTTTTCTTGCCCATTCCATGTTATGCTCTATGCGATGAAAAACAAAGTTTCTTAATTTAATTTGCAAAACCTCCGCTCTTCTACTATAAATATTTATCTTTTCTCTAAGTTTACTCGGTCACAATTTTGATGCTCAAAAAGGTTGTTTTGGCAAGCTTTCTTTGAAAAGTTTGGTCTTTTCAAATTTGAGCAAGTCATGAATTATTTGACAATCCGGATAATTTCATTTTTGGGATTTTCTTTATGTTAGCCTCCACGTTCTGTTGAAGTTCTCCAAAGGTGAATTCTGCACAAATTCTATAGATGTCGGTTTAAAGTTTTTTCTGCCTTTCTTTTTCAAATATTAGTTTTCCAAATTATTTTTAAAAATATATTTTTTATATAAAACAAAAAGAAAAGAAAAAAGGTGGAGGAGTGGTAATATGGGAGTATTTAGTAGAGTTCTTTAACCCCATAGACAACTGTTCCAAGTTTTTGGAATTTGAAACCCATTTTATATGCTTTTGAAACCACCTTGGAACTTGGAATTGTTGTTTCGTTCCAAAGTACCCTAAACGACCTTGTATTTATTTAATTTTCTTTTTAATCATTGAACAGAAATTACAGTTGTTCTAGTTACTCATATCAAACATTCAACGCAACACCTAAATGAATTACATGTTAAAAACCATGTTCATGTCTAATAGTAACAATCCCATGATGTCTATAGCATCAAAAGCAAAAATATATAAATTAATAAACTTCCATCTTTCGATTAAATTCATGAGTTGAGACGACCACCTATCACAATGAAATGCACTAAAATTTATCATCTATAGACATAGTCAATCTCATCACACATACTCACGCACACATAGTATGCATGGGGAGAGACAGAGACGGAGAGAGTTATTTTCTAAATGAGTTTGGAGATTAATTGATCAATTAATTAGAGCTTTCACACGTTAATGTATGAAACACTTCATAAGGAAAAAACAAATAATAATAAACAATTAAGTACACATTTATTTATTATTAAAATATCATGCAGGGTACCTGCAAAGGTTACATAGTGATATGGAACATATATTATCCCCACTTTTACCGCAATTTTAGAGCTGGAACCAAATCTGCGAGTTCTAACTCCGAATGTGAAACTTACTCGTCCTTCATGAACCAAGGCCTTTTTATTTTCTAACGGGAGTTTTATTACTTTAAATTCTTGTGATGGGTATTAGGATAGATGTGTGGCCCAATGAGAACGCCACATTTCCACTTCTCTGTGGCCTTCTACTATATGCACCAAAATACAACACAACAATGATTAGATGACTTCAGATGCATCTGCTCTCAGGTTGGATTTTCAAAATTTTGAGTAGCAGCGCTTTCTCGACTCCAAAATAATCCTGTAATCCTACCACGTTTCTAAACCTGCAGACTTCTTAGATCCCATTCACGTAGGAAAGATTGCATTCGGTAGCACATTTGGTATACTACTCATGACGAGGCAATCTTTAAATGTCAAAAGTGACAGGTTGTAAAGGGTCATAATTTCTACCGGTAGTTCTTTCACCAGTTGGAAAATGAACATCGATAACAAATATAAACATGTGCTATAACTTGTATAGAGCATGTTTAAGTGTACTGACCAACAAATTAAAGTACGATAATCACTTGTCGAAACATCAAAAGCACAGGGAGCATACAAACATCTGTCCCCAAAAGTGATACTTGTTAGTAAGGACGACAAGCAAATGCAAGCCAACTAAAGTAACAGGCAAGGAAGAGGTGCAACACAACACAAGACTAGCACCACGAAACCTGAACTCAAGGCCGATGAATCCCAGAAGTATGATTCAGAAGACGACAACACCGACTTCAGAAAACTCGGAGAAACTGAAGCAGAGAAAAGCAACGGAGATATTTGTCCCAAGAAACATGGTGATGGAACAAGTACCAGGAATAGGTGACTTCCTTCCTTAGCTAGCAGAGCACTCGCGTCTTAACAGATATAGCAATTGACTATTTGTTGGAACCTCTATTATGAAGTAAGAAAAAGAAACGCGAAGGAATAAACAAAGACAAAAAGATAATGGAATAAAATACGGCATGGGGATTTGATTATTTGCTTGCAACTTTCGTCTGAGGCCCTTTTATTCTTTTCTTTGGCCTAATTGGTACGTAAACATGCCTGAAGCTTCTGTCTCCATCTTTATGGTCACGCATGATTCTCGTTCTATCTTACACTTTTAGCTCTTGGATTAGGCAAATGATAGGCTACTCTACCACTTCTGGTTCATTTTATTTCCTGGAAAAATTGACACGATTGGTAGATATTTTATAAAGAAACTATTTAAGAAATATGGTTGATTTTCTAGTGTTGGTTTGGATTTTAGGAAAGAGCTAAAAATCATTATTGGAAGTCTGGTGTTAGAAAACATAAGGAAATTGCTTGAATCAGTTACAAACCTATTCTACAAATATCAATTCATTCATACACTTTCCAATTTTACAAATTTAGTAGCATATGTGCAAAATTCCTTTGTAGTCCTTCTAATTAGTTTTTGATGGAAATTGTTGATGTGGCGGTATGCCAACATAGGATGGCTAGAAATGATGGATCGTCATGTCAGTTATTTCTATTGAATTGACTAGAAAGACTACAAAAGTATAGGACTAAACTCGCATCCTTATAATAGGTTTAACATTGATTGAGTAATTTTCCCAAAAAACTTAATTTGAGTTTAAGACAAATAAACCTATAATGCATGATCTCAAGAACTTGGCAGCAAGACTCAAGACCTCGAGCCTTGGACTCAAAATTAGAGCTGAAGTTTTAGCCCCGAACTCAATATCTAAGAGTTAGCCGTTGAAAGTTGATCCAAGGACTTGTGACCCTGGCCCTAGATGCTCAAGTCTAGCCCTAGTGTCAAAAGCTTAGGGGAGAAGAATCGCACAAGTACCATAACTTTTTTGGTTCGCTTGAGTGCCACATGTTAGCTATATGCCCTAAAGCAACCATATAATTGTTACGTATAATATATATGTCACTATGCTTCATTGGCAAGTCTCTTAGCTGAATGCAATTACAGTGATTTTACTGAGAAAGCACCTCATTACCAAAGAAGGTAAAAGAAAGAAAATACACAGACGCTCTTATGCTACAATAGGGTGCGGAGCATAACCAATCCTAGGATCATACTCAGTTTGCAACTTCCCTTTGGTTTCTTCAGTGGGCTTGGTCTTGGAGTGTGGGTATACTCATCTGTATGGTGCATCAAGAGCAGCCATACATGAGTTATAAGCTCTCTGCACTTTATGATGAAGTTGGAGATTGCTGAACACTTTATGGCACCACATATTGCAGTCACGCCCATTGTCGGTAGTCTGGTCAAAAAGCTATCTCTTGGGCCGCTGATATTAAGCAAGACAGTGCTTATACTTGGAGAAGAATGATGAAGTTGAGAGGCTTATTGAAACCATATGTGAAATCTGTTATTAGCAATGGGTAGAATATTCTCCAAAGGTGAATCATTGGCATCTTTTTGGGACTCATTTAGATAATTTTCCAAGAAGAGCAGTATATGAATCCTCTTTAGGAATTCATCCAGAAGTTGCTGATGTAATCAGCAGCCAAGCTGCATTAGCAGACAAACTCAGATATGGAAGACGAGCATTAATTTCTCTGGTTCTGCCAAACGTGTCTTGGCATATACTTTTGTGGCTTCTCAAACTTTGGTTTCATCGTAGGGCGCCTGTAAACTCATGATGAAACGATGGAACGATGTACCGGAGATGACAAGGGTGTGTTATGGAGTTGATAGGGAAAAATTACCTAATTAGTCCTATATTTATTATACGGATATCAATTCAGTTCTAAAATTTTCAATTTTGGCAATTTAGTTTTAAATCTTCGTGTGATATTCCAATATAGTCTTTTTGGGTCGATCTTCATTGAAAATCACTAATGTGGCAATCTAATAACCATCAACTGTCCTACATCGCATCGTAGTGTTAGCAATTTTTTTGGCGAAAATTGCTCAAAGAACTACATTAGATTTTCATGCAAATATTTATGACTCAATTAACAAAATTAGAAAGCTTATGATGAAATTTGTATCTATATAATAGGTTTAGAACTAATTGAAAAATACTTGTCAATCGATAGCATGTGCCGAAAAGTCATCTATTTTTGTCCATTAGTTCTTCGAGAAGTCTAGATTAAGATCCTAGAGTTAACTGGAATTTCAATATGGTCACCCAAACAAGGATTAAGTTTGAGATAATATAAAACAGGCAATTTGAGAAAATTCGTTTTTTATTATATCTTGTTTGGCATGACCTAGATTGAATTATATACACAACACAAAATCAACAAATAATTTAGAGAAAATATCGTATCGTGTTGTGTAGACAAAATAACCACCACCTCCCTCCAAGGTGGTTGCTATTTACTGCCACGACGAACTTCGTGAGGTCACCTGCCCATGACAATCGATAATTTAGGGTGGTTGCCTGCCTCTTTCATAGGCAACCAGGAACAAGTTTGGCTCGTGATTGATGGCATTACGTAGTAGTCGTCATCTAAGTAGCATCGATATTGATACACGACACAAAACACATGTTAACCCGTCATTTCTAAAAAAATAGAAAATTTCAACACATTGAGACACGCTGTATATTAAATATATATTTATATATACATGATAAATTATCATTTTTATGATTAGTTTAATCAAATTAATTTGATTCAAATTCACAAATAAATAAATAATTCAAAAACAACATAGAATAAATTTACAAGAGAAGAGAAAACTAAAATTTTCATCTTTCCCTATTTATTATTTTTATTATTTTTTATTTTTTACATATTTACATTTTGATCCCTCATTTAGTAAAAAATTTTAAAATTGATCCTGTGCATATCAGAATTACATGTCAGGATTCTAAACTCGTATGTCGGGATTTCAGGCTCAAGTGTCGAAGAGTATCGAAAGAATTGACTAGGTGTCTGATTTTCTGACATTTGCTAACAGAGTGTCAAAGTGTATCAGAGAGTGTAGGGATGTATAACACCATATAAAGGCTCTTTGAGAGTGTTGACGCTTCATATGTTGCCATCACGACAAGGCAACCAACGCTTGGTGGTGACAATAACGCTAGTCCATGGTGGCTACATCTAGCCAACCTGCGTGATCGAGATAGGAAAACTCTTAGGCGACCACCGGTGGCCTGAGAGTTGCGAAATCGCGCGGTGGGTGCTTGAGGTCAACGGACAGCAAGTGTCAATAGCCATGCACAGCAGTGCCATGGTGGCGTTGCTGAGTGGGAAACAGAAACGTAGTTTTTATTTTCCTTCCGTTTATTTTTTATCTTTTATCCTTTTTTACTTTCCCATATTTCAGATGAGATAATTTTATTCCACCCTTAGGTCCGAACAGACTATTCAATTTTTTATTCGTATGTATCCGGACTTTTAGAGAGTAGTGGACAGCCATGGTATGGATTAGATAGCGAATTACAAAATCATAATTCAACGAAATAAATTGGTCAACAACTCTCTACACAAGAAAAATGCAAATAAAAAGCCCCTCACATGAATACCGCATGAATTATATCTTCTCTCAAGCATTTATTTTGAGTTATTATAAAAAATTAGATTTACTTAAAAGTTGAAATATCATGTCCAAGACCAAGCGACCGAGAAAGGAACAAATTGATTCTTCTTAAAGGAAATTGATTTTGCAAAACCAACCCCGAGCAAGAGCAATAATAAAAGAGTGACAAATGAGATTATAGATTGATGCAACTATGTTGTCACATCCCAATTCACAAGAAAAATGGCATGATACGGCCTTCTTTTCACCAAATGACAAAACCTCAACATAACCAAAATTCAACCTGATATCAATATATATATATATATATATATATATGACAAAAAGAGTATTTGGTTACATATCATAGTATTTCTACAATCCACTGAACTAAAACATATACCTCATGTAAAGATTAACTTATAAATTTATCAACTATGCACAAGTCATACCAAAAAGTTTCCACCACAAAAGTCATTCCCAAACGAGCACTCATGCCTATTCGCAACTCGCTGAAGAACTTGAAAAATAAGTAGATGAGAGGAGTGAGCTACCATAGCTTAACACGTTTTTTTTAAGTGGATCGAGAAATCACTATGCACATTTAAAAACACAATCCTAACTTATTTTAACATAATATATAATCATAACTCAAATACTGAAAATACCAATAATCTAGTCCATTAGTCAATCTCATAAAACATGTATCAATGGTCTATTCCATAGCTCAATCTTATCAAACCATACATTAATGGTCCATTCCATCAACTAAACTCAAATAGCATGTCAATGGTCCACTTCATTGACCCATTTCATGCTCAAATGTCTAGTCATGGTCACGCATAACACCCTTAACAAGACGATCAAGATTCCCCCCAAGACAAGGTCTCCACTTATTATTAGCCGGTGGCTTGGCTCACAAGAATATCCTGAACTAGTATACGCATACCCATACACCCCTTAGGGTTCATAAAAACATTGAGCACCAACCACCCATTACAATATCCAGTAATCCAACATCAGAAGAAAAATCATATCACAACTCAAAATTTGATATATAAATATCAAAGCGTTATTCAGAATGTCTTAGGATTCTTTCATAAAGAATTTCACAAATCATTTTCAAACAACCATTTAAATCGAATTCGAAATATAACTCAATCTTTCAATTAACGAAATGGCAGTAATAACTCAATAATGTTTTATGTAACAAAAGATGCATTTTATCAACTCATGGATTATATTATTCACCATGTTTCTTAAAACATGAGTTTAAAATACAAAGAAGAAATAATGTCACTCACCTGGAAAAAAAAACAAAAATCAACTACGACGCATACTCGCACCACGCACTCGGATCCTTAACAATTAATGGAAAAACAATATCAAAAGGCTAAGTAAAAAAAGAATATTCTTATAATGGCTCACCTATCCTAGGTCTATTTGTTAATAAAACGACACCTATGTGCCACGGAAACTCACATTTAGCAGAAACCCATCGTTTTCCACTAGGCACGGCCCATGCCCCAACTTTGTCACACCATAACTTCCTCCACAAAACTCCATTTCAAGTCATCTTATAATATTTAGAAAGCTCTCTTAACATACAACAACAACCCCAACTCAGCCGCCCCAAAACAGTACCGAAAAACAACAAAAAAATAGGCTCGAAGCTCTCTTAACATATAACAACAACCCCAACTCAGCTGCCCCAAAACAATACCGAAAACAACGAAAAAACAAGCTCGAAGCTACTGTTCACTACAGTTTTAGAATGCGCCCCCAATTTTAAAATTTCGTTATGGACAAACCGCAAGCTCAAATTATGATCCGTAAGATGCTATAGCTTTACAACATCCCAAAGTACAATTTCTACAAAAATATGCAGCTCAACGACTCAAAAATCGGGTTTCACCACACAAATATCCAAGAAATCCGAATTTTGAGACCTAATTCCAGCGATTGCTTCAAGTAGGTGATTAAAGGCTTCGATTTCTTACTGGCATTGCAAAACACACTTGAGTCGGCTTGATGAGGTGTCCGGATCACAAGTGCGCCAAAATTTTTCCCTTTTTCCCTTTTTTCCTTTCTCTCCTCTCCCCTGTTTCTTTCTTTCCCTCGCTTTTGCCCGTGCTCATGTCGTGCTCTTCTCTTTCTCTCCCTTTCTCTCTTTTAAAACACAGTCGAAGCTTCCTCCACTTTCCTTCAACTTATATTGTTGACTTTTCAAACTCTTTCTTTCCTTTTTTTTTTAATTATTATTTAAAGCCCATATATTACATATGTTCACTGTTCCAATTCTATTGACACATTTAGGCTGAACTCGACCAA
This sequence comes from Eucalyptus victrix, assembly GCA_016097545.1. NCBI lineage: Eukaryota > Viridiplantae > Streptophyta > Magnoliopsida > Myrtales > Myrtaceae > Eucalyptus > Eucalyptus victrix. Next base: position 35,957,935 of record CM027837.1, read on the forward strand.
TTTAGCTAAGAGTGTAAACCTTGCCATGTTACCCAAATAGAATTTGCTGCCGTGCAGAACCAAAACTACTTCTACAACTACGCCACTATGAAAGATACATTCAAGTATTTACAAAGGGCCCTCCACACCCTGTCTTCACCCTTAGTACAATCCCTTCTCTCTTGGGTGTACATATGGGTTTCACTCTTGCTACCACTTAGTATCAGCAGTCAAAAGCTATTACAAATGTGCTCCTTTGTCCGTGATTTCTTGCAAGAATAATCTTGAAATATCATACTTGATTGCTATGAACTTTATCTTCAATTTCAAAACTCCAGCGATCATAAAGTATATACCTGGAAACTCCAAGTTTGCACTGCCTGGTCAAATGCAGAGCCTCCGCTTTGCTTATATCACGTTAGGTTTGCAAATTATTACACTTAGTGAATCTCCCTTGTATGATTGTAAAACCTGCATGGTTAATTTATAAGTTTCTGCAACACTTAAGAAAGCTTATCAAATACTTTTGATTTAGTTGTCATTGAACGATGTTTTCCAACATTATGAACTTGGTCTGAGTACTACCAAAGGAAGAAACTCTCCCCTCCAAAATCACCTGCCCAGCGACTAGTATGTCAGACTGTAGACAAGTTAACAACAAAACAACAATCCTCATCATTACGGGTTTCATAAGATTAAACTACTTTCTGAGCAATGAGAGAGCAAGGGAGTGTAAAGAAAACAAGACTTCTGTATATAATGGATCTACATCCAACATATATGTCACTATGCTTCATTGACAAGTCTCTTAGCTGAATGCGATTGCAGTGATTTTACTAAGAAAGCACCTCTTTACCAAGAACAAAAAGAGAGAACACACATACCCCATGCTACAATCGGATGTAGAGCATAACGAATCCTAGGATCATGACTTATTTTGCTACTTTTATCTGGTTTCTTAGGTGTGTTTCTCCTTGGGAGTGTGGGAGTACTTATCAGTCATGTGCATCAAGAGCAGCCAAACATGAGTTATAAGCTCTCCACCTTGTCGCAACAGTTTCGTGTGATGGTAAACTTGACAATTATACGCAGCATAGCACAACATCTCCACCCAAATGCTGCTTATGATCTGCCACTTGTTGTTCTTGCCCTTCAGTTTTGCGGCCAATTCCTTTGCATCCGACAGCACACGCCACTTCCTGGTGATTATGGTTCCCTTCTTATCCAGGGAGGGTTCAAGCACATTCTCTTCTGAAGACAATGTCTTCAAGGCCTCGCTGCGGTCTCTGTACCTGAGAAACGGCTTCAATATGGCACAAGCATGCTCCAATGTGATTTTGGCAGTTGTTAGGGACAATGTGTAGGGTCGCAGTGCTAGAAGGTATATCATGTAATTAGACAGCAGTTCGCTTCCCTTACAGTCCGGAGAATTATCAGGCTCTGAAAGGCAGATGGTCGTTGCAATGTGCCAAATGATGATGCTTTTGTCAAATGTTGCGGAGATGTTTTTTTCCAACACTTTAATGGCTTCCTCTGTCCACTCCATGTTACCCCTGAGTTTGTGAGCTTCAAGTGTCCACTCGCCACGTTTGTTGAAGGGCTTTTTGTCTCTGATCATGTCGAACTTTTCCATATTTTCCACCAGCAATACCTTGAGATAGCCAGGGATTTTCGGGTGAGAAGGATGCTTTCTACATGTCACTTCTTTTTTGCCGAAGTGTTTGAGGATTCTCCCAATGGACCATGAGCGGTCATTGTACAGGCTATGATCCAACAAGTTGACTTGCCCAACTGAGTTCGACCACCTTTCCCTCATCATAGACCTTTTAGCTAAGGATTTCAATAGCCTTGTCGACATGAGGCAGTTTATACAGCTCATCACCGCAATGGCCCATGCTGAAAAAGGTTGCAGAACAATTTGGTAACCTTCTAGGGCGGTGACTCCTATCAACAAGGCGTAAGTGTAGGTGATGTACACGTCTATAAAGAAGGCACTCTTGAAAATAACGGCAAATCCACTCAAGGCTGAGACTAGACAGGAAAAGGTAATGAAGCGGCAGATAAGACCAGGCGACTTATAGAGAATTGGTTGCTTAGTGTAAAGTACGTCATACATGAATCCAAGTTCGACCTCAGTTGTGATGAAGGTTAAATCGCGCTCTACAGTTAATCGAGATTTTGATAGCGACTCTGGGTGGTAGAGCCAGTTTACAATGTGGGGCTTCAAGACATTGGAACCGATGATACGCCTTCAAGATGATCGTTTGCTCAATCGACAATCTGGGCCTGTCGGGCCTGTCGAAAAACTTGCCAACAGTTTCCTCATTGAAGATATCCTCGGCTGATATGCTCGACCCCTTCCAGTATACGTACGTGAGGGCCCAAACCGTCACCGCTGCTCGAATGATCCCAGCAGCAAACAAGGGGAAGTACAAAAATCGGATGGGGGACGTGCTGTCCCAGCAGCGAATCAGGATGCAGAAGACGAAAACAGCCCTGACAAACAAATTCAGCATCTGTCGGTAACTGAGGCGGTTGTCCTCAACCGAGTATGCAGTTATGGAGTCGGGGTTCCCAAGCTGCATCAAGAGCAACGGTGCAAGCAAGCCCTTGAGCTCGGTAATGTAGTCCGGTCGATCAGAATGCTTGATCTGGACAACAGTGAGCTTGCCAATGGCGATAGTCACAAAGTAAGAAGAGAGCAAGTAGGTGATTTGGATGACGTATTTGATGATGTCGAAGTCATGTACCTCCGGCGGCTGCCGAAGATGGTGAGGGTGATCTGGCAAGTGAGGCTCATGGCGACCAGCGATTGGATGCCCCATGCTTCCCATAAATCTATTGATGCAGGCCATTCGGTACTGACTATGGATGATATCAGACTGAACGATTTCATGGGGACGTGATGTCTTCTGCTGTTCTTTCTGACAAACAACAATGCAAGTGAAATTAATAACGATGAGAATGGATGAACTGCCTTGGACTCATTCTGAAGAGTTAATTATAAATCTCTAAGCTTCCTGTTGCATTCATTCAATATGTTCAGTAAAATTTTGGGATCTTAACACTGCTTTAATTCTTCCATTAAAACGAATGAGATTTATTTCGTCTTGCTCCCCTGCATGAGCGAAACCAACTCGAAAAGGAGAGAGTGGTTTCAGAAGTCTATAAGCAATGCTAGGTGCTAGTTTTGCTAGAACAGATCTACGAATTTAATGCATTCAATGAGATGGCTAGTTGCAGAAGGACATCCTAAGAAGCGACTCATGTTCAAATACCCAACTGCCAATACTTGCATTAATTAACGGACTGGTAAGGTAAACCAGTTCAGTACACCAAGCATTTCCCAAACATCAAATATGAGATCATCGAGACCCACACATGTTTTATTTTCCTGAATAGATCATCGACACACTCCTAAAACAGAATAAATGTTCAGAGACAAATGAACTAATGACAAGATGATGAATTTTCTGGAAAAATAAAGGAAGTGCAAATTGGTCTGGCAAGAAACCGAAGCCTTACTATGCTGGTGACTCCCAAGAAGCTGACGAATTAGGTTCTTCCTAACAATAGAAATGGCACCGAGAATGCCCGTGTTCCTAACACTTGTGGGGAAGCTTAGTTAAATTCAATTTTGAAGAGACAATAAGAGGGAATACACAAAGAAAGCAGAGATTTGATTACTTACTTGTAACTTTAATCTGCGATTCTTTGTCTCTTTGTTCCTTCCGCCAGCGACAAATCAGGTATAAGATTTTTAACTTTACACTATTGTTGGATCAATTCTCGAGGGGTGTAAACTCTGCTGAAAGTATGCAAAGAATTCACTCTTACACTTTTTTAGGTAAAAGTCACCGGGGCTCAAACTATTGCAATTTAAAAAAGCAATGCGTAAACTTCCAATTTATTAATAGTCTCTCAACTTCGCATAGCAAGATCAATTATATTCACTATCGTTCATAAGTTTTCGTAATCACACGATTATTTGGATTTTGGAATATATTTTCATATAAATTCATTTCTTAAACCAACCCATAATAAAGTAACATATTTTTTCACTTTATATTTTTAGTACTTAGGAATATTACAATAGTGACATTTAAGTATAATAGTTTAAGTAGAACCTCATTTACAAGAGACTTAGGATCTAAATATACTAGGCATCAATCTCTCTCTCCAGTTGCCATTCCCTGTAATCATCATTTTTTTTTCTTTTTACATTAATCTTCATACCTCCACGTCACAGAAATTCCAAGGGTCCCGTTGTGCTCCCAATACTGCTACCATTATCTTGCATCCACCCATACTCCAAACGATATCCGCATCTATAGTTAATAGAATGCAAATGACCTTACATCGCTTTATTTCTTAAATTTGTATTCTACAAAGAACGTGAAGTTTGGGAAAATTGTCCAAAAAATTTTAAACCTATTGCATTTTTATCAATTTGGTCATAAACTTTTTAATTTCGTCAATTGAGTCATAAATATTTTCAAATTTTCCTAATTGAGTCTACCTAGTCAATTTTAACTAGAAATCATATAGAAATCAGTTGTCCATATGTAAATGTCAGTTGTCCTACATGACATAGTTGGCATTGACATGGATAATTTTTATAAAGTTTCTAAAAATTCTGATTTTTTATAATTTTTTATTTTTTCTTTCTTATTTTCCTATATTTTCAGGGTCATTGGCCAACCCTTGCCACTCACAGGTGAGCGCTTTGCAACCCTTACTACGGCCTCACATCCCAATCCTCACAATATTTGGGCAAGGATCGCACACAAGAAAAGGAAAAGAAACAAAGAAAAATAAAAATAAATCAAAATTATTTTTAAAAAATTGTAAAAAATTGTCTACATTAGCATTAGCTATCCTACGTGACACTACTAATGTCTAGTCAACAATTTTAGATTAAAATTAACCTAATTGACTCAACTATCAAAAAGTTTAGAACTTAATTAGAAAAAAATTAAAAGATTTAGGATTGTTGATAATAACACAAAAGGTTTAGGATTTTTTGGACAATTTTTCCTGTAAAATTGTCATTGCACACTACTTGCTTAGGCACTTATCTGATTGCACCAACAAACCTCAACTCTACTGATTTGCAGTCACAGAATGCTCTAGAAATACGTCTTGGCGTATGACATTGGACTGGTAAATCCCCCGAAACAAAACATATTGTTTTGCCTCAGCGAGCGAAGATGTTATACTTATTACTGGCATTGGATGAAGCACTTTCTGCATTGGAAATTAAGGCATGATAGCGTAGCAAAGGTTGTGATCGAAAAGATGGATCTGATATTGTTTAGGAATACTGAGAATTCACTGCTCACAAAACGGATGTCAAGAAGGAGGAGTAACGGGAGATGATAAGAGTTAACAGTCGCAAAGTATAGCTAACTTCAGGGACAAACACAAAATTTGCCTTCAGCTTCTATTGTTGACTTTTCAAACTCTTTCTTTTCCCTTTTTTTTTAATTATTTAAAGACCATATATTACATATGTTCACTGTTCCAATTCTATCGACTCATTTAGGCTAAACTCGACCAATTTAGCTAAGAGTGTAAACCTTGCCATGTTACGCAAATAGAATTTGCTGCTGTGCTGAACCAAAACTTCTTCTACAACTACGCCACTATGAAAGATACATTCAAGTATTTACAAAGGGCCCTCCACACCTTGTCTTCACCCTTAGAACCATCCCTTCCCTCTTGGGTGTACATATGGGTTTCACTCTTGCTACCACTTAGTATCAGCAGTCAAAAGCAATTACAAATGTGCTCCTTTGTCCGTGATTTCTTGCAAGAATAATCTTGAAAAATCATACTTGATTGCTATGAACTTTATCTTCAATTTCAAAACTCCAGCGATCATAAAGTATATACCTGGAAACTCCAAGTTTGCACTGCCTGGTCAAATGCAGAGCCTCCGCTTTGCTTATATCACGTTAGGTTTGCAAATTATTACACTTAGTGAATCTCCCTCGTATGATTGTAAAACCTGCATGGTTAATTTATAAGTTTCTGCAACACTTAAGGAAGCTTATCAAATACTTTTGATTTAGTTGTCATTGAACGATGTTTTCCAACATTATGAACTTGGTCTGAGTTCTACCAAAGGAATAAACTCTCCCCTCCAAAATCACCTGCCCAGTGACTAGTATGTCAGACCGTAGACAAGTTAACAACAAAACAACAATCCTCATCAATACGGGTCTCATAAGATTAAACTACTTTCTGAGCAATGAGAGAGCAAGGGAGTGTAAAGAAAACAAGCCTTTTGTATATAATGGATCTACATCCAACATATATGTCACTATGCTTCATTGACAAGTCTCTTAGCTGAATGCGATTACAGTGATTTTACTAAGAAAGCACCTCTTTACCATGAACAAAAAGAGAGAACACACATACCCCATGCTACAATCGGATGCAGAGCATAACGAATCTTAGGATCATGACTTATTTTGCAACTTTTATCTGGTTTCTTAGGTGGGTTTCTCCTTGGGTGTGTGGGAGTACTTATCAGTCATGTGCATCAAGAGCAGCCAAACATGAGTTATAAGCTCTCCGCCTTGCCGCAACAGTTTCGTGTGATGGTAAACTTGACAATTATACGCAGCATAGCACAACATCTCCACCCAAATGCTGCTTATGATCTGCCACTTCTTGTTCTTGCCCTTCAGTGTTACAGCCAAATCCTGTGCGTCCGACAGCACACGCCACTTCCTGGTGATTATGGTTCCCTTCTTATCCAGGTAGGGTTCAAACACCTTCTCTTCTGAAGACAATGTCTTCAAGGCCTCACTGCGGTCTCTGTACCTGAGAAATGGCTTCAATATGGCGCAAGCATGCTCCAATGTAATTTTGGCAGACGTTAGGGACAATGTGTAGGGTCGCAGTGCTAGAAGGTATATCATGTAATTGGACAGCAGTTTGCTTCCCTTACAGTCCGGAGAATTATCAGGCTCTGAAAGGCAGATGTTCGTTGCAATGTGCCAAATGATGATGCTTTTGTCAAATGTTGTTGTTGTGGAAATGTTTCTTTCCAACGCATCAATGGCTTCCTCTGTCCACTCCATGTCGCCCCTGAGTTTTTGAGCTTCAAGTGTCCACTCACCGCGTTTGGTGAAGGGCTTTTTGTCTCTGATCACGTCGAACTTTTCCATATTTTCCACCAGCAATACCTTGAGAGAGTCAGGGATTTTGAAGTGAGAGCAATGCTTTCTCCAGGTCACATCTTTTTTGCCGAAGGGTTTGAGGATTCTCCCAATGGACCATGAGCGGTCATTGTACAGGCTATGATCCAACAAGTCGACTTGCCCAACTGAGTTCGACCACCTTTTCCTCTTCATATACGTTTTAGCTAAGAATTTCAATAGCCTTGTCGACCTGAGGCAGTTTATACGGCTCATCGCCACAATGGCCCGCGCCGAAAATGGTTGCAGAACAATTTGGTAACCTTCTAGGGCGGTGACTCCTATCAACAAGGCATAAGTGTAGGTGATGTACGCGTCTATCAAGAAGGCCCTCTTGAAAATAACGGCAAATCCACACAAGGCTGAGACTAGACAGGAAAAGGTAATGAAGCGGCAGACAAGACCAGGCCATTTATAGAGAATTGGTTGCTCAGTGTAAAGTACGTCAAACATGAATCCAAGTTCGACCTCGGTTGTGATGAAGACTAAATCGGGCTTTACAGTTAACCGAGATTCTGATAGCGACTCTGGGTGGTAGAGCCAGTTTACAATGTGGGGCTTCAAGCATTGGAACCGATAATACGCCTTCAAGACGATCTTTTCCTCAATTGACAATTTAGGCCTGTCGGGCCTGTTGATAATTTTGCCTACAGCTTCCTCATCGAAGATATCCCTGGCTGATATACTCGACCCCTTCCAGTATACGTACGTGAGGGCCCAAACTGTCACTGCTGACCGAATGAACCCAGCGGCAAACAGGGGGAGGTACAAAAATCGGATGGGGGACGTGCTGTCCCAGCAGCGAATCAGGATGCAGAAGACGAAAACGGCCCTGACAAACAAACTCAGCATCTGTCGGTAACTGAGGCGGTTGTCCTCAACCGAGTATGCAGTTATGGAGTCAGGGTTCCCAAGCTGCATCAAGAGCAACGGTGCCAGCAACCCCTTGAGCTCGGTAATGTAGTCCGGTCGATCAGGATGCTCGATCTGGACAACAGTGAGCTTGCCAATGGCGATAGTCACAAAGTAAGAAGAGAGCAAGTAGGCGATTTGGATGACGTATTTGATGTTGTTTGACGTCATGTACCTCCGGCGGCTGCCAAGGATGGCGAGGGTGATCTGGCAAATGAGGCTCATGGTGACCAGCGATTGGATGCCCCATGCTTCCCATAAATCTCTTGAGGCAGGCCATTCGGTACTGACTATGGATGATATCAGACTGAACGATTTCATGGGGACGTGATGTCTTCTGCTGTTCTTCCTGAGAAACGACCGTGCAAGTGAAATTAATAACGATGAGAATGGATGAACCGCCTTGGACTCATTCTGAAGAGTTAAGTATAAATCTCTAAGCTTCCTGTTGCATTCATTCAATATGTTCAGTAAGATTTTGGGATCCTAACACTGCTTTAATTCTTCCATTAAAGCGAATGAGATTTATTTCGTCTTGCTCCCCTGCATGAGCAAAACCAACTCGAAAAGGAGAGAGTGGTTCTATAAGCAATGCCGGGTGCTAGTTTTTGCTAGAACAGATCTACGAATTTGATGCATTCAATGAGATGGCTAATTGCAGAAGGACATCCAAAGATGCGCCTCATGTTCAAACACCCAACTGCCAATACTTGCATTAATTAACGGACTGGTAAGGTAAACCAGTTCATTACACCAAGCATTTCCCAAACATCAAATATGAGATCATCGAGACCCACACATTTTTTATTTTGCTGAACTGATAATAGACACACTCCTAAAACAGAATAAATGTTCGGAGACAAATGAACTAATGACAAGATGATGAATTTTTTGGAAAAATAAGTACAAATTGGTCTGACAAGAAACCGAAACCTTACTATGCTGGTGACTCCCAAGAAGCTGACGAATTAGGTTCTTCCTAACAATAGAAATGGCACCGAGAACGCCCGTGTTCCTAACACTAGTGGGGAAGCTTAGTTAAATTCAATTTTGAAGAGACAATAAGAGGGAATACACAAAGAAAGCAGAGAATTGATTACTTACTTGTAACTTTAATCTACGATTCTCTGTCTCTTTGTTCCTTCCGCCAGCGACAAATCGGGTATAAGACTTTTAACTTTACACTATTGTTGGATCAATTCACGAGGGATGTAAACTCTGCTGAAAGTATGGAAAGAATTCACTCTTACACTTTTTTACGTCACCAGAGCTTGAACTACTGCAATTTAAATAAGCAATGCTTTTGCCCTAGTGGCCACCCTTCCTACATGGAAGGGGGAGATGAGGGGTTCGAATCTCCACCTTCTCAGGAGGTTGGGGTGAGGAAAAAATAGTTTCAAATGTGAGTTTCGACTTCCATGCCCAAAGCAAAAGTCTAAGCGTGAGAGTTAAAATAAGAATAGAGTAGGATCGACAAAAATAAAAATAAAAATAAAAATAAGCAATGCCTAAACTTCCAATTCATTAATAGTATATCAACTTCACATAACAAGATCAATTAGTTATTCACTATCTTCCACTAGTTTTCTTAATCACACGATTGTCTAGATTTTGGAATATATTTTCATATAAATTCATTTCTTAAAGCAACCCATTATAAAGTAACCTTTTTTTTTTTCACTTTTTATTTTTAGTACTTATGAATATTACAATAGTGACATTTAAGTATAATAGTTTAAGTAGAACCTCATTTACGAGAGACTTAGGATCTAGATATACTAGGCATCAATCCCTCTCTCCAGCTGCCATTCCCTGTAATCATCATTTTTTTTTCTTTTTACATTAATCTTCATACCTCCACGTCACAGAACTTCCAAGGGTCCCTCTGTTCTCCCAATACTGCTACCATTATCTTGCATCCACCCATACTCTAAACGATATCCGCATCAATAGTTAATAGAATGCAAATGACCTTACATCGCTTTATTTCTTAAATTTGTATTCTACAAAGCACGTGAAATTTGGAAAAATTGTCCAAAAAGTTTTAAATCTATTGTATTTTTACCAATTTTGTCATAAACTTTTTAATTTTGTCAATTGAGTCATAAATCTTTTCAAATTTTGCTAATTGAGTCTACCTAGTCAATTTTAGCCATAAATCATAGATGTAAATGTCAGTTTTCCTACGTGACACGGTTGGGATTGACATGGACAATTTTTATAATGTTTCTAAAAATTCTGATTTTTTTATAATTTTTTACACTTTTCTTCTTTTCTCTTTCTTAGTTTTCCTATATTTTTGGGGTCACTGGCCAACCCTTGCCGCTCACAAGTGAGCGCTTCGAAACCCTCACTATGGCCTCACCCCCCAGTCCTCACAATATCTGGGCAAGGATCGCACACAATAAGAGGAAAAGAAACAAAGAAAAATAAAAATAAATCAAAATTATTTTTAAAAAATTGTAAAAAATTGTCTACGTTAGCATCAACTGTCCTACATGACATTACTAGTGTCTATGTCAACGATTTTAGATTAAAATTAACCTAACTGACTCAACTGTCAAAAGGTTTAGGACTTAATTAGAAAAAAATTAAAAGATTTAAGACTGAATTGGTAATAGCGCAAAAGATTTAGGATTTTTTTGGACAATTTTTCCTGTAAAATTGTCATTGCACACTGCTTAAGCACTTATCTGATTGCGGCAATAATCCTCAAATCTACTGATTTGCAGTCACAAAATGCTCTAGAAATACGTCTTGGCGTATGGCATTTGACAGGTAAATCCCCCGAAACAAAACATATTGTTTTGCCTCAGCGAGCGAAGATGTTATTACTGGCATTGGATGAAGCACTTTCTGCATTGGAAATTAAGGCATGACAGCGTAGGAAAGACTGTGTTCGAAAAGATGGATCTGATATTGTTTAGGAATACTGAGAATCCACTGCTCACAAAACGGATGTCAAGAGGGGGGAGTAATGGGAGATAATAGAGTTAACAGTCGCAAATTATAACTAACTTCAGGGACAAACTCAGAATTTTCTTGCTTTTGCCTTGATTTTTTTTTTGGTCAAAAGATAGCTTACTATTGCGTGATTAAAGAGGAGTCTTACATAGAGCAGATGGGGAAAGATCTGCACATAAAATATTCCATAGTGGAAAAGGAAGGGATGTTAGCCAATTACGTGGTAGGGATTGTTGACGATGCTTTGTTGCTATCCAATCTGCTGCTTCGTTCATTTGGCGTGGACAACAGGTCAACACAACATTTGGGCTTCTTCTAAGCCCATTGCGGCACCTCTGCACTAATTCCTTTAGATTCCAAGCTGTTTCCGTCCGGCCCATAATCATGTCAACGACAGAGGAACTATCACTTTCAATAATCCACTTCCCTGTTCGAGTTCCTGCGGCTTGCACGTGAGAAGACTTGACTTCTTGCGTATAGGAGATCCCGTGTAAGATTGCCTGGGCTTCCGCTTCACCTGCCGAGGAAACCCTAATCGTTGCAGCGAAGCCCTCAAGAAGTCTTCCTTCCCGATCGCGAACAAGCCCCGCCGCGGATCCAAGAAACTCACCGGAACACCACGCCGCATCAACGTTCAGTTTCAATTCATCTCCTTCTGGTGGTCTCCATCGGTCAGTTTTTGTTTGATTGGTTGGGTTTTTGCCTCCGTTTATCTTTCCTCGGCTGAAGAACTCTTGTTGTTCTTTTGCTGTGCTCAACAGATCTGTGGGGCTCGGCTCTTTTGATCGAAATATCCAGGAGTTTCGCACCTTCCAGATGTGCCACAGAACCATTCCCGTTAGTTCTCGACCAGGTAAACCCTCATCTCGGTGGAAAGCTTTGACAATCCATCGATCTGTTCGACTTATGCTTGTTTCCGGTCTGATCTTGTCGAAAATCTGTGCTTCCCATATTCTCTTTGTCCACTTGCATAGAAACAACATATGTTCTGTGGTTTCAATCTTCGACCAACAAAAGGGGCATAATGGATCGGTGACAATTTTTCGTTTATATAGGTTTTCCCTCGTCGGAAGGGCGTTCTGACATAGGCTCCAGAGGAAAGATCGGACTTTTGGTGGTACCGTTAGGCTCCAAATTTGAGTCCATAAGGTACGCGGAGGTTGATAAGAACAAGCGGGTCTGTTTTGATCTGGATTACCTGTTGTTTCCCGTGCTCTGTTGTATCCGCTCTTAACAGAGTATTGCCCTGTTTTGTTGCCTGTCCATATCAACATATCTGGTTTTACTTGCTGACATATTGGGATTGCTAATATCTCATTTGCGATTGCTTCATCATAGAGTTGGAGGATTAGCTGTTGTTTCCATTCTCTATGCTCTGCATTTATCAATTCAGATACCAATTTAGGCTCTGTCTGATTGTATTGGCCTCCGATTACCCCATGCATTAGCCATCTATCTTCTCTGATACGTATAGATTTTCCGTCCCCTACTGACCATATGATGTTGTCCTTTATGGTGTCTCTGCCAAGCAACAAACTGTGCCATCCCCATGAGGGACGGCGTCCCTTCGAAGCTGTCCAGACATCGCCACTGGGGAAATAAATTCCTTTTAGCACTCTGCTCCATAGAGCTGAAGGGGAGTTGGCTAATCGCCAGAGTTGTTTTCCGAGCATGGCTCTATTGAAGGTGAGTAGATCCTTGAACCCTAAACCCCCGCATCCTTTCGAGTTTTCAATGTTTCCCAACTTTTCCGATTGCATCCCTCTTTTTGCTTCGCCATTTTGCCACCAGAATGATGCGATGCGTTGTTCTATGGCTTTACAGATTGATACAGGCAGCTTGAAGATGGACATTGCATAGGTGGGTAAGGATTGTACCACACTTTTGATGAGCACTTCTTTTCCTGCCTTTGTCAATAGCTTTTCTTTCCATCCTGCTAATTTTGAATCGACTCTGGCCAGGATCCATGCGAACAGCTCCTTTTTGGATTGACCCCATTCAGTAGGTATACCCAAATACTTTCCTGTTCTCTGTAGGATAGGAACTCTCAACTCAGTAGCAAGATTCTGTTTTAATACTGCTGGACAGCTGCTATCGAAAGAAACTCCAGATTTATTTAAGTTGATTACTTGGCCCGTAGCATAGCAATATTGGTTTAGTAGTTGTGCTACATTCTGACACTCTGATATAGTTCCATCCAGAAAACATATGACATCATCAGCAAACATTAGATGTGAAAGCTTAGGGCAATTTCTGTTGAGCTGTATTCCTGTTAATGTTCCATCTTCTAATGCTTTTTTCATCATCCAGGTTAGCACATTTGACATTATAATGAAGATATAAGGTGAAAGTGGATCACCTTGTCTAAGACCTCGCGAAGGACTGAAGAAGGAGGTAGATTCCCCATTAACTTTTACACTGTAGGTAACCGTTGAGATGCACTGCATGATTAAAGAAACCCATTTGACATGAAATCCCATATGCAGCATAAGATCTCTCACAAAATCCCATTCTATCTTATCGTATGCTTTCTGCATATCCAGTTTTAAGATAGCCTGATGCTTTTTCCTCCTTGTTGTTTTGCGTAGATGATGCAGAACCTCCTGTACGATGAAGATGTTGTCCTGAATTTGCCGTCCGGGGACAAAAGCTCCCTGCTCTAGTTCAATGATAAGTGGCAGCCATCTTTTCAGTCTGTTGGCTAAAATTTTTGAAATCACTTTGTAGCTAAAGTTGCATAGACTGATGGGTCTAAATTGACTGATATTTTCAGGTTGTTTTACTTTGGGAATCAGCACAATATGGGTCTGGTTGATCCGAGGGTCTAGAAGACCTGTTCGGAAGAAATTATGTACTAGCTGCAACAGGTCAGATTTTAGTGTTTCCCATGATTGTTGATAGAAATTACCGTTGAAACCGTCAGGGCCAGGTGCCTTGTAGGCTCCCAACTGGAACACTGCTGCGTGGATCTCCTCCGTTGTTGGTACTTCCACCAAACCTTCGTTTATATTAGCAGTTATTGGGGTTGGGCATTGATTCGTATAGGCTGGTAATACCTCGACCATCGTCTTGTATAGCTTCTCATAATAAGACTTAATGTGTGCCTGTATCCTCGTGGGATCTCTCGCTCCACCGCTTTCCTCTACTTGCAGCATTGAAATACGGTTCGTTTTCTTCGGTTGATTGTTGTAGCATGAAAAAACCGTGTATTTCGATCCCCCAATGAAGCCATTTAATGCGTGATCTCATTCCCCTTTAACCTTGTTCTTCTTGTTTTACGAGAGTGTCAATTTTTTGATAAGTTGCTGTCTTGAATTCTTACTTGGAAGCGATCTCGTTTGATTCGTCGGAGCCTGTTAATGCTTTTCGAGTTCTTTTATCTCGAATAAGCGTTTGAGAAATGCCGTTTGCTCCATTTGGTTAATACTTGTGATGTTTGCCTTAGTTTCTCTCGCAAATGTGATGTTTGACATGAGTTCTCTCGCCCATGCTTGCTTAATAACCGCGTGATAATCTGGATGTTCTGTCCGAAAGCTTCCATTCGAAGCGCCTAGTCTTTTTTCTTCCTCCGGGAGTGCAGGCGAGAACTAAGGGACTATGGTCCGATCCTATGGCTGGAAGGACCTGGACTTCGGCATCATGGAAGGTAACTCGCCATTCTAGGGTGCAAAGTGCTCGTCAAGTCGCTTTTTAACCAGCTCGCCCCCTCCCTGTTATTTGCCCACGTGAAAGAACAGCCTTGGCTTTCTACATCCATTAGGGATAGATCATTGATCATGGTTCTGAACGCTGCTATTCTTCTATTATCTGCTTCCTTTTTACCAACTTTCTCCCATACATACAGGATCTCATTAAAGTCTCCTATACAAAGCCAGGGAATAGAAGACTGAGGCTTAAGATATCCCAGCACTTGCCACAATTCCTGCCTCTCCCTGAAATCATTAGATGCATGGACAAAGGTGATCTGCATAAGCTGTTTACTTTCAGGATCAATACACTGCACGTCTATGAGTTGTTTGGAACTTGCATTTACCTTTAACTCAATTTCCTCTTGCCACATGATTGCTAACCCTCCTGCTATCCCTATTGGATCAAACAAGTGTAGTTTCTGAAACTGAAGTTTTTTACAAGTCTTTTCCACCATGACTGCTTTATTTTTTGTCTCCATGAGGAACAGTAGTTTGGGCCTTTCAAGAGCTATTAAAGCTCTCAGTTCTCGGATTGTCGGGGGTTGCCCGGCCCACGACAATTCCTTGACAATTTTCATGGCTTCGTGGTGGCTTATTAGGGCTAGCCACCAAAGCCCATTCTTGGCCTTCTTGGACCGGTTGCACCGGGGTCTCCATGAGTTCTATGTCATCTGTAAGGAGTGGGGATGTTGCTGGTAAGCATTTCTGTTTTTTTGCCTTTTGTACTTTCATCAACTTCTTACTGCTATTCCCGACTTTTGATAATAGAGGTTTCTGAATTTCAGAGTGTTGTATCTGTTTTCCACGATCGCGGACTTCTGCTGCAACAGATCCTTCTTCTAGATTTTCCTCCTTGTTTGAAGCGCCTCTTGTTCGCTTTTTGCTGCATGCTACTATTTGCAAATTTGATGCTGGTTCTTGTTCACTGGATTGCATTCCCCGGGTGGATTAGATTGAAGCAGTATTGTTTCTTCCACCACTAAATCTTCCTCCATATTCCCATAAAATGCATCCCGAGGGACCTTGTGATCGCTTGTTTCTGCCTTCAACCAGGGTCCATATAACCCTTTTTTGTTCATTGCCCAAGGTGAAGTTGCATATGGGATCTCAAGACAATCAATTGCATAGTGGCCAATTCTGCCACAAGAGAAGCAGAAATGTGGAAGACGTTCATACTTGAACTCCACCCAAAGCCAGCTGTTGCCGATATCCATTATAGCACCCGACTTCAAAGGTGATTTCAGGTCAATCTCGACTCTAACTCTTCCTCCTCTGTTCTGAACAGTGTTTTTTGAATCGAGTTGAACCTCTTTTACATTTCCTACCCGTTTCCCCAAATCATTAAACACTTTTTCTATTCTCCATCCGGGGGAACTCCTCCAATTCGTACCCTAATTCATCCTTAGTAAAGTCATAGCAGTGCTCAGGCACTTGAGGGAGACATTGTTTCAGGACTATCAGATTTGTGGAGTAAGACCATGGTGAGTTCATCTTAATTCGTTGCTTTTCCTCCTCCGTTGGGAATACAAAACTGAAAAACCCCGGTTCCTTCTGGGAGCATATAACCTCTTCTGATTTCCATGCTTTTTTCATTGTAGTGACGAAAGCTGGATAGTTGACATTTGGTTTAGAATACAATTTTCCGAAGAGGGTTCGACTACATTCCTCTCGTTTCTGTTGAGGTATTTCATCAGACACCTGAACTACATCTTCTTCAGACCACAAATGCCCCAAACTTTTACATAATGCAGCCACTCTCATTTCATTTTCCTCCTTACTCTCCATTTTCTCTAAGCGTGGAATTTATATTTTAGTGGCAACTCAGGTCCAAACTATCCGCCTCTCCATGCCTACCCAGATTCACCTTTTCTACTTCAGTAACTCATCCGCCAATCGAAGACAAAGAGAGAAAAATTGCATCGGACAATCAGGATAGATTGATTTGTTACTAATAAACTATACTGGTGGCATCACGCATCTCTCCCATCGGAAAGAAAAACTTACGATCATGCTTTCTGACTGGTGTAGATCCCGATGCCTCCAGATTTCTGAAGGAAGGTTTTCGGTGAAGAAATTATCCGATGGGATCCAAAAGTCCTCCGGAGAACGGATAACATGCCGTATTTTTTGTTTTTTGTGTATTTTCCATTTTTGGAGCGGGCAAAGAGACAAGAAAAACCGATTAGGGTTTAGGGTTTGTAACAGGAAGCGGTGTACACTACCATGAGGTAGAGAGAAACTCGCATAGACGAGAGCGGTATCGATTCATTTGCTTTTGCCTTGATTTGACTTTGGTCAGGATCATGGATTAATTGAATGACGTAAGTAATTTGGTCATCTCTTTCAATTTCTGAGTACCATCTGGATGATAAACAAAGATAATAATTTCCACTCATTTTTGTCTTTTCAGAATTTTCAAAGCTTCAACACTAGAGTTGACTATTTATATGAAATTTGTGATTAACCGTAGTTGACTATTTATATGAAATTTGTGATTAACCGTTGAGGAACAATATAAGATTTAATATATTGTCGAATAGTTGTCATTTTAAGAGTTAATTAACAAGATGCAAGTTGATCCTTTATTCTAAATTTGCATACAAACCATATATGTTGATGCTAGGTAATAAAAAGAGATTTTCCTTGGACATTTCATTTTAAAAGCCAATTGCACAACCATTAAGTCAGCATTTGTCTTGACCCTCCTAGGGTGAGATCCTTGAGGTGGTCAACGAATTGCCATGTGAGCGTGGATTGTCCCTCTTGCATGGTGGTGCTTACCCTTGGCTCAGGTTCTTCCAAACTCTATCGGTCGCAAAATGATTTGACTTAGTTAATTTATCACAGGTGTACCGGTTTAAGGTTTATATGGTCAAAAAATTAGTTTAAAATAATTTTGTGACGGCTGAATCAGTTTGGAGTTTTTCGCGGTATTAATACTAAAATATTTGATATTTCTTTCTTTGTTCTCTCATTTAAAATTGATCACTACATGACAATTAATTTGCACCATTCCAATAATCCAATGAATATTTGATTGAGCTCTCTTTTAAATCTGCGGCAATTTACCGCCAAAGTGGTTGGTCTAGCGGTAATAGACCCAATAGACCAGCAGGCTACCACAAGATTGCAAATTAAAAACAGGCCGAACCTCTGAAACACTTGTGCTATTTGGCCTAGCTGTCACGGGAGCTCTAGGTCCATGCTGGAGTGGCCGTTGTGAGCTCTAGTTCAGAACTGGTCGTCACGAGCTTTGACTAGGGTGAGCATCGTACTAGAGCTCGAGCAGTCACAACCTAGTAGAGCCATGGATAAATTGTGGAAGGAGAAAGAGCGAGTGAGTGTGCAAGCGGCCGAGATTTTTTTTTTTTTGTATGATGACGTTAGCTAAATTTTATCCACGTCGTTATACTCTAACATTATCTAACGGCCATGTTTGTCGGATTTGGCAATTTTTTTTTTTTTTTAATCTCACTCATCTTTTTTACATACATGTGCGTGCAGTGCTCACGAAGACTGAACCCCAAAGCTGGTACTCTCTGGCCCAGCCCACAATCCCTTTACCAACAGGTCCGTATGCCTATGGGCGGATCTAGCTGATTTGGTGTTTAGAAGAATTTGCTATTAGTTTATGAAATTAGGAGAATTGATTAGACCAATTAAAAATGAAAGGGATAAGTACACATAAATCCTAAAACTTATTGTGAAAGTGTGATTGAATTTTAACACTTTCCAGAAATTGTAATCAAGTCCCCAAACTTATCAAATTGATACAATTAAGCCCCTAAAATTGAACGAAAAATGATTATGAGTTTTTATTATTTTCTTAAAATGCGTGATGCTAATGTAATCTACAACAAGCGCCACATCAGAATTTTAAAAAAAAATTAAAAGGAAAAAAGGAAAAGAAGAGGATGAAACTCAAATTAGTTTCATCATTTCCTTAATAACTCTCCAATCTCCTAGTTCAACCCTAGTTCAGTTAAAGAAATTGCGACTTAAAACCTCTAATCACTAGAATTAGCATCCATCAATCAAACCAACAATCAACCAATGTTTAAATCAATCAATTAGGGATGAGAATGGATTAATTGACCACATCATTGAAAGTGTTATGGCTATAACTATCACGTAGAGGGGGTATCACCTAGAGGGGGTGAATAGGTGATTTTGCTAAATTGAAAGAGTTTAAACAAATATTGCAACAAGACAACTTTTGGTGAAGTGGTCAAATCTTGCTAGTGTACAATTATACCACAATAAGTAAAATAGTAAGGGATAAAAAAATTGCACACTAAAGATTTTAGTGGTTCAGCTTTTGCAAGCTTATATCTATTTTCCCACGCTACAACCTATTAGCTCAAATCCACTAGGAAGAACCAATCAGAGGTTATAAATCCTAAGCTACAAGTACTCAAGCTTGTGTGAACAATTCCTCACACTCTTAGCCTTTAAAGGTTTACACAATATTGCTCAGCATAGACAAATGTATATGATCAAAAACATTCTTAGACTTTGGAATTAAAAGCTTCAATTCTTGTGAATGTGAATTCTATATCCTTTAGTTTGGAGACCTCCTCTTATACTCCTCCTAGTCCAAGCTCACCATTGGACATATCTCTAGGAGGATCATCTAGCTAATCTACTTGTTGGCCCTAGATATGGTTGAGAAGCTTTGATTGCTTTAGGATCACCTAGAGTGAAACTTCCCATATGATTTGCTACCTATACAACAATTTGGGTTTCCAAAAGTTGAAAGTTTGTGTTTGGAAAGAACATTTTTCCTCTAATAAGTTGTTTAAGGAAAGTTGAATCTCTAGTAGATATTAGGAAGACTTTCCTTTTAAAACTATTTATAAATATGACAAGGAATCCAACCAAATTTCCACTAGCTGTTGCACGGATGATTTACTCCTTCCTAGCCATTTGATAAAATATGTAACCAAGGAAGAATAATCCATGACTCTAACTTTGATTGAAGTCGTTTAATTATATTCCATCAAATTTTCCACCTAAAAAATAATTTTAATAAGAAAACAAAGCTTTAAATTTTGTCAATTATTGAAACTACTAAAGGAATGTTTTCTGAATAGAAAGAAGATCCAACACCATGAGTGAGAGAGAGAGAGAGAGAGAGAGAGAGAGAGAGAGAGAGAGAGAGAGAGAGAGAGGGGGAGAGGTGAGTGTGTGGACTGGCTTTGTACTAGAAGCCGAAGAAGCCAGTCCACACACTCACTCATCTCTCTTTCTCTCTCTAACTTCCGAGTTTCCTCATCATCTTTTTCATGCTTAAGGTATGGTGAGGGCAAGCTGGAGTTTCTTCAACCTCACGACCATGGCCCCTTGGGCTTCATCCTCTTTTTCTTTTTCTTTTTTTCTTTTTTTCAATAATTTATCCTTTTATTTCCTTTTACTTTTAATTATTTATGATGCGAAGCATGGTAGATGCCATTTTGGCACCACATGCCTTAAGGAAGTGATTAAAAAAAAAAAAGCTATATTGGCATTTTCCATTAACCAAATTAGATAGAGTTAACTGAAGGATTTGACTACACCTATTTGACAAGCATTTGTATTTGATTACATCCTTTGAAAGTTTTATAAGTCAATTAAACATTTGTGACAATTTTTAGATTTCTGATGCACCTATCCCAAGAAAAATGACTAAATTAGAAAAAGCATGAAAATATAAAGAGGAAAAGTATATTGTTTCTCAGTGTTTGACCAACTAATTAGTTGATGAAGTCTTGTTAGGTGATTTCACTAACTTCATCTAGTAACTGAGTTAATCTAATTGGGTGAGCCTCTAAACAGTTTTTTTGTGAGTGAGACTAGAGGAAAGCAAACAACTTACCACACATCATAGATGTACATGCATGAGCTGCTTGTATATATAGGAAAAAAGAGAAAATAAATCATGGAATAATATATCAGCCACATTCTCTTCTACAAACAACTGATTGTAGGATCAAGACATATGATTTTCACCTGACCATGTTAGGAAACAATGAACCTAGGTGTACCAAGATGAATGTGAGCACATCATCAAATGAGAAATGCTAAATGTTACCGAAGCACTCCCTTGTTGATTTTTGCTTTATTTTCTAGCCAATTGAATATTTCAATATTAAATTACGCTTTCAGTTAAAAGCTTAAGGTTTTAGAATAATCGACATTAATTCTATAGAATCTCACATCCTATTAGAGCAAAAAGTCAATTCAAATCTTTTTAGGCATTATTTACCTCCCCAGTTACATCTAACAACTTAAATTTTTAAAATAGTTGGTAGTGCTCCATATTAATCTCACGTAGCTGATTCTAATATTTAAATATTTATATACTCTACCTTACATAGGTTAGAATTTTGTCTATATTAAGGCCTGTAAAATATATAATTAGCAATGCGAATAAGGAATCTAGGAAAATTTGAACTCAAAACCATTGCTCCAATACCACATGACAAAGCCAACTGTGGTTTAATATTTAAATATTATAACATTACTAACCCAATTGAGCATGACAATGCTGCATCATTGAGTGTTGCCATATATAGTTTTAGCTTCCCTCCACTTGAAAATCCTCTAGAAGCAACTAGAAGAATCATTTTTCAAGGAGGAAGATTCAATTGAGGCGACAAGATCTTCAAAAAGCCTTGGGATGCTGGATTAATAATTGTCGGTCTTGTGAGCCAAGAGGAGCCACACATGAGTGATGAGCTCACCTCCTCTCATATGCTGCTGATGAGTTCCCACTTGTTGTCCATCCTCCTCAGTAAACCTATCGAAATGTGTCGAAAATCCATTTATTAACCTATTTTAATTGAAATGGGTTATAAATGGGCACTTAAAATTTATTAGGCTAGCCATAAATGGGTTGTAAATTTAGTGAATGATGCAGAGCAAGTTCTTTCATCAGCATTCAAGAAGATGAAAGTGGACAAAATGATACTTGGTACTTGGACACTAGTGCAAGCAACTACATGTGTGGGCGAAGGGAGATGTTTGACAAGTTAGATGAAACAATCAAGGGAAAGTCTCATTCAATGATATATACAAAATTCTTGTCAAAGGCAAATGTATAATTCCAATTTGTTTGAAAAAGGGTACACATTAATTTATTACTAATGTTATTATGTACCGAAAATGTAAACATTTATCTTGAGTTTGGGATAGTTTTAGGAGAAAGGTTATGTTGTCCACATGAACAATCTTAGACTTGTGCTAAGAGACAAAATAGTAAATTGATTGCAAATGTGAAGATGTTGAAATAAAAATAGAACAATTCTTGACATGATTCGAAGAATGTTAAAAAGCAAAAATTTGCCCAAAGAGTTTTGGAGTGAAGCTATCATGTGTGCAGTCTATCTACAAAATAGATGTCTCACATATGGACTTGAAAGCATCACTCCACAAGAAACATGGAGTGAGAGGACACCTAGCATTTCACATTTGAAAATTTTTGGAAGCATTGCTTATGCTCATATCCTGAACCAGAAAAGATCAAAGTTGGAAGACAAGAGCAAAAAAACTCATTTTTATCGGATATGATTTTTCATCAAAAGCCTATAAATTTGATCCTAACACTTTGAAAGTGTTTTTAAGCAGAGATGTCAAGTTCGATGAAGAAGGCATGTGAGAAGATAATCCAAAAGATGAAGTGAATGCTCATGGTGATTCAAGCCAAATGGAGTTGAATGATCACTCTTGACCTTTCTTTTCAAGTACATCATTGCTAACTTCTTCAAATTGTGTTGATGAACCGATAGTACCAAGATTAAGGAGATTGTCTAAGCTCTATGAAGTCACTGATGAGCTTCACCATGTATGCCTTCTTGCGGATTATGAACTACTTGTCTATGATGATGTTGTCAAAAGAAGAAAATTTGAGGAAAGCTATGAATGAAGAAATTGAAGTTATCGAGAAGAACCAAATAGGGGTTGCTTGTTGATCTTCTTAAGGATAAGAAAGTGATTGGTGTCAAATGGGTGTACTATTAAATCAGCATTTTCAAATGGCATCCTTGACGAGGGGATTTATGTTGAGCAGCCCATGGGGTTTATTGCGAAAGGTCATAAAGACAAAGTGTTGAAATTGAAGCTATATGGGCCTAAAAAAGCCTCGAAAGTATGGAATTCCAGACTTGATGCTTTTTTCAAGGCAAATGGCTCCTCCTAATGTCCATATGAGGATGCACTTTATTTAAAGTAGAAAAAGGTGATATTCTATTGTCCTATTTATATGTAAATGAACTTGCTTAACATGAAATAATCCAACAATAATTAATACTTTTAAGGCATCCATGGTAAAGGAATTTGGAATTGCTGATAATAATCTCATGAATTATTTCCTTGGCATAAAAGTGAAGCAAAGTGCAAGTGGAATTTTTTTCTTTGGGAAAAGGTTATGCAGAAAGCATACTTGACAAATTCAATATGATGAATTGTACATCAGTCACTAAATCAATGGAGTACAGGGTTAAGCTTCTAAAGTTTGATGATGGTATTCATATTAATTCAATGTACTATAGAAGCTTGATAGGAAGTTTGAGTTATTTGACGTGTAATAGATCGGATATTCTGCACAATATTGGAATTGTGAGTCAATAAATGGAGAAAGCAAAGTCATCTCATCTTTAAGCTTCAAAAAGGATGCTTTGTTATAACTAAGGAATTGCTGCTCATGGCTTACACCACTATCAGTCTCAATTCTTTCATCTTGGAGCTTGTTCACACCATAATATGATGGATATTTCGATGATCAAAAAAGTACTACAGGCTTTGTATTTTTCTTATCTCGACATTGCTTTCACATGGTCATCAAAGAAGCAACCCAACGTTACTCTTTTAACATGTGAAGCTAAATATATATAGCAATATCTTCATGTGTTTGTCATGCAATATAGTTGAGAAAACTACTCAAAAAATTCACATAGAGCAAAAGAAAGCAACAGAGTTTTTTGTCAATAATTTTTCTACTATTTTTTTGGCGAGAATTTCATTGATGAAGCAAAGATATTGATGTTCAATATCACTTCACTCAAGAACAAGTGAGAAAAAAAAAATTAAGTTTCACAAGTGAAGTCAATAGGATCAAGTAGCCCATAGTTTTCCAAAATCTCTCAAGGTTGATGCCTTTCGGGAATTCAAAAGTCTGTTTAGAATGATTGATAGAAAGGAATTCCGTTTTAGAGGGAGTGTTTGTAATTAAACAAATTCATTTCGGCTATAATTTAATAAGTTAAATTTGCTGATTATGCAGGGAGGTTATCAGTTCAGTGGAGTGGTCGATTTCATGGTTGTGGATCAACAACTTGGTTGTCAATTTACAAATTTGAATATCAATGTCTGTTCAGCTTCCAAGACTGGTGCATGAATTGAGAGTCTTTATTGTAGTGTAATTTTCAAGAGTCTGTTCATGTTTTTATGTCTAGTTGAAATGCTTTCTAAATTCTCGTGGATCTATCTCCATGGAATGGATAATTTATAATTTAAGAGTAAAAATCAGCCTATTTAAAGGCAAGTCTTGTGATCATTTTAGATAAGGTGAGATAAAAAGAAAAAAAAAAAAAAAAAAAGCTTATTTATCTCGTTCTCTTCCCTATGTGAACTGTGACCGTTTTTGCCTTCAAATCATCCCATCGATCCAATATGCGTCAAGTCCCGCCCAATTCAGCCAACGTCATGACCGACCAAAGGAAAAAAAACTAATGTACTGCAAGGCCACGTCAAAGTGTGAAGTGGATAAATTTTTTTTTTTCCCGAAAGGGACGTCTAGGTGAAATCCACCATGGCCAAAATTAAAATATAAGGAAGAAAAGAATCATCTTTCTGCGCTTAAAGGATGCCCTCGAGCCTCTGTCGCTCATCTTTTTTTACCGACTCAACTTCCCTGTCGAGATTTAAGGTCGATCATGGCCGACTGAACCTCTCCATCGAGATCAAGGAAGGCGGCAGAGGATCTAGGGCCATGAACTACTCCAGAGTGCCGATGGAGGCGTGAGCGATGTTGAAGATGAAGCGTATTTTGAGGAAGCTCCACATCAGCAGTGGAGGCCTCGAGCCCCTCTGTCCGGTCCCGAATCCAGCGCGGTCGCCCTGGTCGAATTTCCAAGCCAATGGGGAGGATGGTGGTTGAATCGACGGCGGAGTCCATTGCCCTTGTGGCGTTCCTTTTACTTTGATATTGTGTAAGCTTCTGATCCCCAGTTTTGTTGGGGGCTTTTTTTAAATATTCTGTAGCTTTTGAAACAGAAAGAAAAGAGAAGATCCACCTGAGTTTGAATTTGACCTTCAAATTGTTGTTCTGCTCCTCGATTCTGTCAATTTCACTGTCCAGACTCTGGTAGTTCTCCCATAAGAAACTCTACTCGTTCGTGTCTAAGCCGAATGCAGGAAAGGAACCAAAAACAGAGAAAAAGGACCTGTTCCAGGCTCAACAGGGAAACGGCCTTGGTAGGCACCAACTCAATTTGGAGCAGATCACCCCTCACGTTAAAGTCTTAATTTCTTTTAGAAACAACATAAACTGATTGCAGGATCGACAGTCCACAGCGTTTGATTTCACCTCAACCTATTAGGAATCAATGAACCTGAACCTAGGCATAGAAAGACCGAATGTGAGCATGACATTCGAATGAGTCAATGTGTCTTGAAACTCTCCCTTGGGAATGTTTGCTTTCCAGCCGGCTCAACAAGGACATCTCGAGGGTATAAATTGTTAAATTTTGTGGAATGAATTGCACTTGTTCTACAGAAAAAGTTATTATATAGATTTGTGGTATAATATTTTAATATTTTAATATTTCACCTCACATGTAGGCTAGACTTTTGTCTAATATTAAAATATGGAAAATATATAATTAGGAATACAAATGATGGGTCTGAAAAAATTTAAAGCCAAGTTCTCATAATCTGATTTCATAAGACAACCGTGATATGATACTAAAGTATTCTAACATAAGTAACCCAATTGCATCGTCAATGTGACGATGGCGCATCTAGGTTGTATATGCTTTAAGCTTGTGCCTGCCGGAACGTCCTCTTGAGGCAACTAGAAGAACCATTTGTCGCGACCTAATTTTCGCGGGTTCATCACCTAAAACTAGGTTAATGGATTACTAAGTCTTTAAGCTTAGCTCGAACTCTCCCAAGTCCATACCAAATCGCGACTTAGGTTTGAATTCTTAACATGCAAATGATTTTTAATCAGGAGTCGCCACTAATCTATTTTTGGTGGGTCGATTAGAAATCCAAGTAAAGTAACGGGAGATTTACTTTACTCCTACGAACCAGAGATTATGGGTACGGGGACTTGGTTACACTAGATTTCTCTAATGCCCTTTCGGTACCTTTTTCTTTTATTTTGAAAAATGTTTTGCAGGCAGCTTGAATTGATTTTAAATCTAATTTTCCTAACATGTGAGGTGACAATGCGGGTGCACAAACCACCAATTTAACACTCAAGAAAGTAAGTGAATAAATTGCAAAACTTACCTCATACTAACGAAAGCATCTGCATTGTTAAATTAAAATCCACATCAACGACCCTAGATATGGTTTTTAATTAACAAGCAATTTCTTTCTTTTTGTTTTCACTTATTAAACGAGACCATAATCCATATACAATGCAATGCTTTTAATCTAATATGAAATGATATGGCATGGCAACATGTCCTAAACATATGAATAAAAATTTTATGATCTCTTAATGAACATGCAATTGTTAAATATGCAATTTAAATTAACCAAAATGACTTAATTCTAATGACATGCAATGCAATGCAATGATGTACAAAATTACTTTAACTAAAATGACATGCAACATTGCAATTTAATGTGCGAGCTATATGTCACGCGCCATTTATTAAATAACCTAATCCAATGACGGACAATTTCTAATTAGAAATGAACCTAACAATAATCACTAAAATGACATTCATTTCATGAGCCTAATTCTATATGACATGCAAATGACATTTTTTATTTTAAAAATGCAATTTATCCTAGAAATTGCAACTAATTTATCCTAAGACAAATTTTATGAAATTTAAAATGATCTAGCTAGATTAAGATTCTATTTAATTTTAACTAGGGATTAAGTCATATTAAATCCTAATTTAAACTAAGACATTATCTAAATCTAAAATGCAATTTATCTAAAAAAAGATTATCTAAATTTAAAATGAAACGTGCAATTCTAATCTAATATGCACAATGATCTTTTTTTGTGTTTTTCTTTAAGAAATTCGAAATTAAAACTAACACAAAATTAAACATGCAATTCAAATAAAAACTAACAACCTAAATGATTGCATTTTCTTTTTTTGGATTTTTTATTTAAAAATTCATAATAAGATTGCAATCCTAACATGCAAGATAACAAAAAACAAACCTAATCCTTATTGGATTTTTCTTTTTGATTTTCTTATTTAAAAATTTGAAATTAGATTGCGATTTTAACCCTAAGATTAAGAATATTCTAAAACAAACTTAACCCTAATTCGATTTTTTTTTATTTTTTTATGAAAATAAAATTGATTCAAACTCACGACATCTAATCAAGCAAGACAATATTGATATCCAAAAAAATTAGCAAACCATATCTCGCGCATAAGATCGGGTTGGTCAATTTTAAAATAAATCGCGAATCGAATCTCGAGCTTGAGATCAGATTGTCGATTTTTGTAAGGGACTGTGAGTCGGATTTCGGGCGTGAAAATCGGACTGTCAGTCCCTAGCTTGAGGGGCGCTTTCATGTTGGAATATCAATCATATAATGAGGAAAAATTTTACTAAAGAAAACAGTCTATAAAAGCAAATAAAAGCAAACAGAAAATAAATAAATAAAAAGACTACCTAATCCTCTTTTTCTCTTTTTTATTTTTTTGTGTTTTTCTTTTTTCAAAAGCAGGCTTGCTCGTGCGGCTGGTCACCGGGCAGCGAATCCCGATCGTCGGAGGGCATCGCGGTCGGAGCTCCGGCGAGGGGGATCAGTGGCGAGCAGACTGGCGGGTAGAGGCGCGGCGTCGGCGGAGGCAGGAGCACAGTCGTTGGACGCGGGCTGTTGGCTTCGGGCGCTAGGCACTAGCGTCGGGTAGATCTGGCTCGGGTCAACCGAACTCAGGCAGAACGGCGTCGGATCGGAAGTCGTCACGGTAGGGCAGCAGTGAGTCAGTCGGCTCGGGTAGATGACTCCGAGTCGCGGCACGGCAGAGCAGCAGGTCGTCGCGGCTTTGCTGGCGGATCGGCGGTGGCGAGCAGAAACAGGGGCTGCCGTCGAGGAGGACGGTAGGCGGAGACGCGGCAGAGACTCGGCTGCGCTCAGGCGAGGGGACTCGGAGCGGCAAGCGTCGGTGGGCGAGGCGTGGCGTCGGGTCGTCGCGGCGAGCTTCGTGAGGAGACCGACGAAGCGGCTGTGGCGAACACACGGTGGCGGAAGCCTCACGGATGGAAGTTGCAGAGGAGGGGCAGCGGATTTGGGGAAGAAGATGAATAGTAGGGGTCAAATCACCTCTTTACTTTTCTCTCTCTCTCTCTCTCACGTCACTCTCCTCTCTGCCCCTTCACTTTTCTTTTCTGCAGAAGCTTTTTTGACTTTCTGATTTCTTTTTCTTCGAACCCCCTTTTGTTTGACCTCTGTACGCACTTTTTTATAGGCCAAAACAACATGTAATCTTTTTATCAATATTTCATCTAACAAAAAGATTACTAATAACCTCTTGATCACAAAAAATATTTTTATTCTCCTTATCTCCCGAATATCTCTAATGATTTTATCGCCTATTGATAAAGATGAGATTGCAATGTGGTTTTTTAAAAAAATCATCAGAATATCGCATCAAATCTCAATTTTTCACAAGATAATTGATAAAAAAACAACGGGCTTGGGTTAATTTTCTCCTTTCGTGGGCTTAGCCCAGCCTGCTAATTTAAAACCCAAAACCACTAATTTAACCCATCCGCTACCGGTCTAATAAATAAATGTAAAAAAAATGCAAATTAAAAACAAATGTACCTAAATCATGCAATTAATATTTTTTTTAGGGGTTAAAATTAATCCCTAATTTCTTAATGCGACAAATTACTAAACGGATAGCCAAAATTTAGGTGTCAACACCATTTTGTGGGGAGGGAGATTCGATGGAGGCGGCAGGGTCTTCAGAAAGCTCGTCACAAAGCTCGTCACGGCTCAACTGGTGCTTGTCGGTATTGTGAGCCAAAAGAAGCCACACATGAGTGATGAGCTCACCTCCTCCTGTCAGTAGGTTCTCATGGTGATACACTCGACAGTTGTACGCTGCGTAACACAGCATCTCCACCCAGATGCTACTGATCAGCTCCCACTTGTTGTCCATCGTACTCAAGTCGACCACAAGCTTCTGTACCTTCAACAACATGTTCCAATCACGAGTGATCCATGTCGGCTTACTCGGTTCCAAAGGGTCTGGGACATCCCCATCCGGTGACGACAGTATGCTAATTAGTTCTTTAGGGTCTTGGTACCTGAAGAAAGGCCTCAGTGTGCAACGAGCGTACTTCAGGATGATGTCAGCAGTGGGAGAGGGACAATGTGTAAGGATACAGAAAGAGGAGGTATATCATGTAATCCGATAGGAATTTGCTTCCTCTACAAGCATAGGACTTTTCACTTTCCAGTATGTGCAGGATTTCGGTTGCGATGTGCCAGATAATGATGCTCTTATCGAATTCTGTTGCAATGCTATCACTCAGTCCTTTTTTCTCTTGGATGCCGTGAGCCTCGAGCGTCCACTCACCTCTTTTTTTGAAGGGCTGGAGGTCTCTTTTCTTATCTATCTCCCCCATCTTTTGAACCACCAGAACCTTGAGGGACGAGGGCATGGCCGGGCGGGAGTGTAACCTCCTGACGATCCCCATTTCTCTAACCAATAGAGTACCGTGTCAATAGGCTTCGGACGTTCTTTGTATAGTTGGTGGTCTAACAAATTGAACTTCCCTATTGTCCTCGACCATCTTTTCTGCTTCATGCACTGATTGGCTAGAAATGGGAGGAGCCTTCGGACGAGCGGCATCTTAAGGTTCGTACTCATCTTCGCCACCGCCCAATCTGAAAACACCAGCATCGAGATTTCATAAAGTTCGAGAGATATGACTGCCATCAGTAACGCGTAGGTATAGGTGATGTACATATCGATCAAGAAGGCATTCCTGAAGATCACGACAAATCCACACAAGGCAGACACCAAGCAGAAGAAGCCAACAAAGTGGCCTATGAGGCCACGTTTTGTGTACAGAAAGGGAGCTTTAGTGTAAAGCGCATCGAACATGAAGTTCAGCTCAATCTCGGCCATGGTGAAAGCACGGTCGGCGGGGTAACCTTCGATGGACATTGATTCGTGGGATATAAACTGAGGGTGGTATAGCCAGTTCTTGAGATGGGGCTTCAAGCAGTGGAACCGATAGTAGGCCTTCAAGATGTCCTTTGTGGACGCGAACTTCTCGTCCTCAGGGAACGCTTCGAACACTTGCTTAATGCCGGCTTCTTTGGACATGTCCTCTGCGGTCACGCTCAAGTTCTCATTAGACACGGATTGGAGAGCCCAGGCCCAACCCACTGGCTTCATGATTCCGACCACGGACAAAGGGAAATACAGTCTTGAGATCGGGGAGGAGCCGTCCCAACAGCGATAGAGGATCCAAAACATGATAACCACCGAAAGCCCGATTTTCAGCATTTGTCTTAATCCCAGCCGGTCATCTTCGACCGCATAGGCCGTCATGCGATCTGCATACCCGAGTTGCATCAGAAGCAATGGGGCCAATAACGCTTGCAAGACCACATCGTAACCTGGATTTTTAAGATCGTCGATGCGGACCATAGTAAGCTTGCCCAGTGCGATTGTTGCAAAGTAAGAAAGAAGCAAATATGTGGCCCAGATGATGAAACTAGCTAAAATGGACGTCATATATTTCCGACGGCTGCCTAGTATTGCGAGAACAATCTTGCAGGCAAGGCTTGCGGCGACCAAGAACTGAATCTCCCACGCTGCCCACAGGAGGTTAACGGAGGAAATCCAACTAGTCAAACTCATGGCAGCTTCCTTCAAGTGTGCTCACTAGACATCAAAACAAACGCAGAGTGAGGAAATTTTTCACGTTGCTTCTGAAGAATGCTTACAAACAGCTTGCACCAAGCTTAAAAAATGCCACACATCATTGCATCGTTAATCCTCTCAATCTCTTACAATGCACAACTGAATTAGGAATGTGAACATCGTTTATCCTAGATTCGGTCTTTATTGGGTGCATCATATGTTCAAGTTCTTTCTATGTTTCACCCAATATTAACATTGACTGTCAGGCATCACAAGTATCCAAGAACTAGAAAGGAAGATCTACAATGCAATTAAAATTCTTTTTTTGATCATAATTTTAGATTAATTTAGTTCATTGAAAGTCCAGGCAAAAGAGAATACCTAGGTAGATGTTTTTTTTTTCTTCATTTATTGAGACCGTTTGTTTACACTTAAGAAAAAAATAAAAAGTATGATTTTTTGTTTGCCAGTCAAAATTTAAAAAGATGAAAAAAATAACGAAAAAATTATAAGTAAATCTGCATATTAATAATTGAATGTTGTGAAATCTTACCTTTACCAAAAAAAATAATTCAATGTTGTGAAAGTGTTAGGAGTTTTTTAATTTGAAAAAGAGACAATATCTGTCAGCCGCAAAATTTTGGATTAAATAATAAAATAAAACCAATTCAGACAAATCTAATGATTAAAAGTAAATTGATTGAAAGACAAAGTGGCGCATATTTACTCACTTGCCCATCTCTCTCCAGTTCATCTCCCATTCCTTTCCTAGAGGTTTTCACTTTATTTTCTTTTTGCGACCCTGTATTTTCTCTTCTTCTTTTTTTCCTGTCACTCCTTCGATTTTTTATTTTATTTTATTTATGATGTGCTCTTCTGGATCTTCACTATCTATGAAAGTGGCAATCTTCTCGCATCGTGAGATGTGAAGAAGCTCTGGGTACAAATCTATGCCGTTAAGCCATCCACCTTCTTATGAGTCTTCCTTAATTTTTCAGTATAATAAACTGCCTATAATCTAAATATAATTTGCTTATTTGGGGGAATTGTTGTTCTACAAGCATCTTCTTAAATCAAATAAGATCTAAGGTGAAAATAACGTAAGGAAAGAATGTTCTATTCCAAGTAATATCTTCCAATTACGTATGAAAAATAATGACATTTCTTTCATTATTAAGCTCTGCTTTGTTGAAGCTTACTGAAAAACATCGACCATCTACCATGGGCTTGGCCATGTGTTCCAATGGGTTTTATCATCGTGGATTCCTGGTTTACTAATGGCAAATAAATAAAAAATCATAAATAGGGATTTCAGTTATTTTCTTATATATTTAGAAGATTTTACCTTTTATTTTTAGTTATATATTGTTTTTTTAGTAATTAAATTCTGACATTAAAGAATAATTAAGATTTTCATTTTCCGGCAAAAGGGCATTTTTCACATGTTGAGTTTTTATTCATCTTTTGTTGGATTTTCAATATGGATTATTTGGGGATCGAAGAAAGAAAAAATAAAAAAAGTGCCAAATTCCTCGTTAGACAGTCATGAAAGCACCGAAATTGGAAATAAAAAATATTTAAGTAAGAAAATATAGAGAATAATTTGCAGAAAATTAAAAAAAAAAGTTCCATTGGGACATGTGTCAATGATGACCACGTGTCACTTCCTATTCACACACACACACACACACACACACACACACACACACACACACACACACACACACACACACACACATATATAGTTAAAACATAGATAACATTATTTTCCAAGTGATAGGATAAAAAAGTGATTATTTATTTTTTGAGTACTAATAGGAAAAGTGGAGTGCAATGATCAAACACATCACCATATGAGTATAATAGTCAAGATAAAATTCAGAATAAGATTGATGTGCATTCTCAAGACAAGTAAAGTCAAATATAAAAGAAATATAGTCCGGATACAATTATCTCATAAGAGAGGTAGGATAGAGGTAGATTGGAGTATTATTATCCATAATATAAAAGTTATTTTTCTTGAAATAACAAACTCCGTGAATTAACAAAATTAATATAATATTTGAATTCTAATATAAAAAAATTAAAACATGAAAATAACAACAATTTCTTTTTATTTATATATTCAAATTTCTTTAATCTTATATATGAATTTTTAATATATACATATATATATATATTGTATTTATATTTATTACATATTTTAGGTATTTTAGTATTTTAGGTATGTTATTATAGTTTATTATTTAATAAAATTTTATTATAGAATGAAGGAAGGGGGAAAAATTTTTAAAAAAGAGGAAAATATAATAGATAGATAAGCAAATAAAAATGAAGTAGGCAAGAATCATGTGATAAATTCTTACCATGTTTGTTTGTGTAATTTGTAGGCTCTTTATACTGATATGCCATTTATACCAAATAATGAATACGATAAGTGGGAATATATCTAGCTTTCTTACTATGATTCAACAAACAATGTATAAAATATAATAAAATCCCTAAATTTCATAAAATATTTTATCCAGTTCTATTCTAATTAGAAAGTTAGACGGTTAGATTTAATCCAATTTGCTAATCCTCCACTCTTCCACTAATAACTATTAATCTTTCTCCAAATTTGCTTGGACATAATTTTGTAGCTCAAAAGAGCTGTTTTGCTCTTCGTGTAAAACTTCAATTTTTCGAGTTTGAACAAATGATGAATTATTAGACTATCCAAATAATTTCATTTTTGGAATTTTCTTTTATTTAGCCTCCACGTTCTATTGAGGTTCTCTGAAGGTGAATTCTCCACAGCTTTAGATGTGGCTTTTAAGTTTTTTCCGCCTTTATCTTTCAAATATTAGCTTTAAAAAAAAATCAAAACTAATTTTTAAATATAAAGAGAGAGAAGGAAAAAGGTGGAGATGAGGCGTTACGGAAGTAATTAGTAAGGGGTGTGCTAGTTTTAGAGGAGGTAGGACATTTGCGCTGCCCTTGAAGCTATGGTTTCAAGTTTTTGTAGTCTAAAAGTTATTTTATTGGCTCTTTAAATCATATTGGAACCTTGAACTTGTCGGTTCCACAGGTTCTAAGCTACCCTATATTGTCTTGTACTTTTTCAAATTATTTTTGTTGAACAAAAACCGATGGCGATTTTAGTTATTACCACATTGAACATTTAACATAGCACATAAATTGGATTACATGTTAAAATATATGTTCATGTCTAATGGTAACACGATCCTAAAATTTTAATAGCATCAAAATTTAAAAAAATAAAGAAAAATATTGGCTTCCACCTATTATTTTATTGAGAAGGTATCATCCATAGATATAGCCAAGCTTGTCACACACACTCACGCGTGCATATACTCGCAAAATCAGATAATTGCTTTTCAAAAGGGGTTGGAGAGAGAGGGGGGAAGCAATTAAACTTTTCACATATCATAATGTTAAATACTTCATAAGGAAAAACAAGTCATGAATAAATATTCGCACATGTATATACTTAAAAAAATACCCTGTAAAGAATACATGGTGTAAGGTACATGGTGGTGTGAGCGAACCTTGGAAACCTAACTTATACTCACTTGTTCCAAGATTTTGGAATAGCAACATACCCCATGCGAGTTCTAATTTCCCAATTGAACCTACCAACCCATGCTAGTTCCACAGGGTCCGCTGGTTCCACAGGTTGTCCTACACAGTATTTAGTCTTGAAAGAAACTCCTAATTTTGGTCTTGACTTCATGAACTAATGCTATTTTCTTTTCTAATTTTGGGAGTTCTATTACTTTTGATCTTCACTAACTTCTCAACGGCCTTCTGCCATATTCACCACAATACAATACAGTAATAGATTAGATGACCTTCAGTCAATTGCTCTTGGATTGGATTTTCAAAAAATTGAGTAGAAGCAATTTCACGACTCCAAAGATAATTTCTATAAGCCTACCACATTTGAAGACCTGCAGACTTAGATCCCATTCACATAGGAAAGATTGCATTCAATAGCATATTTGCTATACTTTTCCTAAAATAGCAAATTTTTATATGTTGAAGGAACAGAAAAGGGTCATAATTTCTCCCTATTCTTCTTTCACCAGTTGGAAAATGAACACCAAGAACTAACATAAACATCTGCGATAACTTGAATAGAGAATGGTCGAATGTACTGACCAATGATCTAAAGTATGATAATCACTTGCTGAAGCAGACATAGACATTTACTTAAAAGTAATATGGTTAGTAAGCACGAGAAGAAAATGCAAGAAAGAGGTGCAATGCAACACAAGACTAGCACCACAAAACCTGAACTTGAGGGCTGATGAATTCCAGAATTATGATTCAGAAGACGATGACACCGACATTAAAAAAATTGGAGAACTGAAGCAGAGAAAAGCAACGGAGATCTTTGTCCTAAGAAACATCGTGAAGGAACAAGTTACTAGAAATAGGTGGTTTCCTCTCTTAGCTATCAGAGCACTTGTGTCTTAGCACATAACAGCAACTTACTGTTTGTTGGAGCCTCCGTTTATTAAGTAAGAAAAAAGATATGCGAAGGAATAAAAAAAGACAAAAAGAGAACGGAATAAAATACGATATGGGAATTGATTATTTACTTGCAGCTTTCGTCTGAGGCTGTCTTTTTGGTTGGCCTAATGGGTACATAACCGTGTCAGAAGCTTCATCTTCAAAGTCCCGCGTGATTCTCCTTCTGTCCTGCACTTTTACCTCTTGGATTAGGCAAATGATTGGCTACTCTGACACTAATCGTGGGTGAGCATATAAAATTACCTGAATCGGACCAAACTAGCCTATTCTAGGTGGTTTCCAAAAGTGTCGATATAATT
The DNA here is from genome assembly GCA_016097545.1 of Eucalyptus victrix. NCBI lineage: Eukaryota > Viridiplantae > Streptophyta > Magnoliopsida > Myrtales > Myrtaceae > Eucalyptus > Eucalyptus victrix. The sequence goes on from CM027837.1 coordinate 35,993,598, forward strand.
TCTAGTTCCATAAAATTGAAACTGGTGCTGGGCAATCTGGTTGCCCAAGAACCCGACCGCTCAGACTAATTTATTTACTTTAATTTTTAATTTTTAATTTTTTTAAATAAATAATAGCACTAATTTCCATGTGTGTAAAAACCTAATCACCTATCACATGCCTCCTCTTTCCCTCTCAGCTCTTAGTCTCACGGTCAATATGGGGACTGAAATTAGGGTTCTTTGTCCGATCCTCACCCAATGCCGACTTCCATCGCTTAGCCACCATCATTTGCCTGCTGTCGCTCAACCACCGTTGCTCGGCCACCATCATAGTTGCTCGACCAAGTGAGCAAGGAAAGGCTGAGGTTGTTGCTCAAGCAAAAAGCGGCGGGAAGAATAGAAGCGAGGGCGAAGGAGGAGGAGGAAGAAGTGGGGTCAAAGGTGCCAATGCTGGTGTCACTGTTGGTGCCACTGCTAGTGTCATGGTTGGTGCCGCTACTGGTGTTGTTCTTCGAGGAAGAAGACGAGGAGGAAGCCCATGCCTTCTCTCTCTCTCTCTCTCTCTCTCTCTCTCTCTCTCTCTCAATTTGGGGATTTCGGGTTCTTACTTGAGGAAAAGACATCAAACGGCATCATTTTGTTGTTTGGATGTTGATTGTACTCTCCGACGAGCCATGTTAGCTTAAAAAATTAATTAAAAAGTGCCATATCTGATTTCCGGTCAATTAGATTAGCGTTAGCATTGAAATGATCGTTTTTCAAATTTGTTAGCACTTAAGTGATCCAAAATAAACTTTTGGCACCAAAGTAAGCACCGTATATAACTTTTGGCACTTCTAGTGTACTAACCCCAATAAAAGCCTAAGGACTAGGTGGGATCGTGTAGAGACACTTATTATCATGGGCCAAGTGTTCCTCATCAATCAAGGCATCGTCTTCATGCTCCTCAATATGAGCTCGTCGAAAACCTTGAGCTCAACGATAGATATAATCAATGGTGAGTGATGAGTCATCATCTCTCCCCTCAGGATGGCTTCATCCATAGTGACCACGTAATGTGAGGAATGAGAATACCATATCCCAATAGCAAGTCGAATTGTGGCCTCGACATGGCTAATTTGGCTTCCTCGATGACCTGTGGTGATAATCAATACAACATAACCCTAGTTTGAGGATTGGCGGGATTATTTGAAGCGTGCAATATTGGCAGAGCACCCTTGAAGGGTAATATAGCGTTAAACTTGTCAACCCCATGAAGGGGAGTGGGTCGTCAACTCTACTAACAAGGTGCATCTCGAGTTTCCTAAGCCACCGGACATGCCATTGGATTAAGTGAGGGGTGAGGTTTTTGAGAAAATGAAGCCATATAGAGAAAGACCATGATGAAAAGAATTCATTTCTTTGGCAAAACCTAATAATAGGATGATGATATTTCGTGACATCGACAATCTTCACGTGAGAGACAAATTCTTTGATATGTGAGAAAAGCCAAATTTGCAGGAGTCCTAATGGGGCTCTAAGATTTCTTCAGCCATTTGTCTTGAATCGATTAAGGGACACAAAGGTTTTGACAATGATCATGTGTGTAAAACAATTAAAGGCGCACACTTGTTTGACAATGTTAGTGACTAAAGGATTCATTGTCTTTCGAGTATGTGGGAACACCACAAAGCCGAAGAATATGAGTATAAAAACACGAGGAATTTGGTTTCTAGATTTAGGCTTTAGGCTAAGGAAGTATTGCTAGAGAATGTATAAGGCATGAAATTCAAATTTCTTTTAAGAATAGCCTTAATTTTGTTTGTAGGGATATTTAGGAATTGACTTAGGAGAAAGATTGGATCTTGACCAATAGGAGGAGTGACGAAACCTAAGGAAGCTTTGCATAACCCAATGACTTTCCGAAACTCTTCAATTGTAGATTTTAATTCATATCGATTAAACACAAAGATGGAAGTCATGGGATTCCAAAAATGAGCCAATGCCTCCACCATTGCAATACGTGGTTCGACTTTTAGTAAAGTCATGAGGAAGCCTATACGCTTTTCCACATAATCTTGATGTCTTAGGTTGAGGTTCTCCCATATAATCTTGAGGTTCTTTGGTATCGAAACGACGTCTAATTCAGGCTTACCCATCTAAGCCTAAACCAAAGGGGAATTTGTGATTAAAACGCATCATCGTTGAAATATAAAGCACATAATTGAAATACAAAAAGTAATAAGATAAAAATGATAAGAAATGAACGATTTCTTACCCACCGAACACATGACAAGCATGAATCACATGTTCCATGAAACTATGAGGTTTCGACGCCTAGAGTGAAGATGCTAAAGGCTCAAGGTCCCCATCCAAAATGATAAAAATAGTTTACCCACCGTTGTTATCGTCGGTTAGTGCTATTTTATCGGTTGGGATGAGTAGTTTATGTAAGTAATGGACTACCACGAGTATTCACTTGCGAATTCCACCCATAAACCCTCATAATGTCCTAAATTTGGTAATCAGGGTTTTTGTCACGCCCCGAACCCCGAGCGCGCCAACATCCCACCATGGTCATGCAAATGCGACATTCCCAGGTAGTGTCTCCGACCCCATTCATTTATTAATGCGCAAGCGGAACGTATTATAAAACCCCTAACAATGAAATACGGGATAGAAAAGCAGGAAACAATTTCACAGCCAATCACTTATACAAACCAACGAAGTTACAGACGAAGGCCTACAACCAAAAGTCTACAAAAGATCGACTCTTAAAAATGAACTGTCCTACGACCTACAAGTCGGACGCGCTCTCCAATCCGTATGACTTCACCTCTGCAACTCCTCAAGGCCAACCAAAGCTATCTGGCCGCTCCGCCCGCTGGGGACCTAAAATGGTTATTCAATAACCACTGAGACGACGTCTCAGCAAGTTCAACCCCCTAAACCCCTATTAGAAAGAAAATACGCCCAAGGGTGGCCTAGCCACATCACATAGAGAACTTACATCGCCTCAATTCCTTCCTGCAGGTTAGCACAATTTATATCACACAATCTCAGGTAGTAATAATAATTCAAACAATTGGAACGCCATCACTTTCATATAAATCACGATCGCACTTAGCACGCATCCCAATTATTATTCACTGCCACACAATGGTATAGCCTACTCGCAGGTCAGATATCTACTAACATTACGGCATTTCTAGAAGAATAAAGGTCCAGTCGGTCTCGCCACTACTGCGACCAAGCCACATCGTTCTATCGACAGCATTTCTAGAAGAATAAAGGTCCAGTCGGTCTCGCCACTACTGCGATCAAGCCATGTCGTTATATCGATAGCATTTCTAGAAGAATAAAGGTCCAGTCGGTCTCGCCACTACTGCGATCAAGCCACGTCACTCTCTTGACGGCATTTCTAGCAGAATAAGAATCCAGTCGGCTTAGCCACTACTGCGACCCGAGCCTTACAACCAGCATATGACAATTCGATACCGATCCTTGGAAACTTTACATTTCACTCCTATAATCCAATTACGATATTAGCCATTAACAATCCAATTTCAATGCCGAACTCGACACTTGGGATTTTATGAATAAAATCCATATTTATTACAATCAACACTCAATTCGCCACAATCAATCATCAAATTCAAATTCTAAATATACAGCAACAATCAGCACAAAATTCTGAGAGTTTAGGGTCCCGACAAAATTTTTGAATTTTAATAAATAATTAAATTTATTCCGAAAATTAATTAAATAATAATATTCATATTTTTCACAATCCACATTTAATTTATAATATCCGACCATCAATTTCAAAATCTGAATACATAGCAGCGACCGGCACGAAATTCTGAGAATTTAGGGTCCCGATAAAATTTTCGGAATTTAATAAATAATTAAATTTATTCCATAAATAATTAAATAATAATATTTTAATAATTTCGAATAATAATATATTATTAAATTATTAAATAATTTCGAAATATTTAAATAAGTCAAAAGTAAATTCCTTTATGTCACATCAAGCTTTATATTAACGTAAACCTTCATTTAGCCTTAAATTAAACTCACTTTAAGCTAATTAAACACATTGATATAATCAACACTTAAATAAATTAAACTAACCACCTAATCACACTTAACATAAACTAAGCACACCTAAAGCATAATTAACCCTCTAAGCGAGATTTAGTGAGCTAAACTCACCGGATTAGCGAGCCGAGCGGATCAAAACAACGGGGACGCCAAGGACAACAACTTTCCTCAAAGCGGGCCGAGCATCCGGGCTCGGGAAGACGGCCAAAACGGGCCAAAATCCACTGTCATACCCATTTTTCTGCACTCTCTGTGCACGGCTGGTTGAGGTGAATCCGGCGTCGGTTGAGGCGGCCAAGGGTGGTTGAGGGTGAGGCAGAGCTTCGGTGGGGTTGACGGTGGCCGGAGGTGGTCAGGCAGCGGCCGTAGGTGGCCGAATGGAACCGAGCAAAGGCAAAACAGGGGCTGGATCGCACAGCAGGGACGGCAGGCACGAGCGTGAGGCGGCGGAGTGCACGGCGTCGCGCGGGCGACGGTGCGGCAGCTCCGGTGCGGCGGCGTCCAAGCAACTGGTCGCGGTTCCTTCCGGCGACGTTGGACGTTGCTTCACTTTCTGCTGCCTTCTGGTTCGCACCAGCAAGAGGAGGGAGAGAGGGGCGGAGGCGTGCGGACGGCAGCTCGACGGCGAGCTTGGGTGCGCACGAGCAACTCCGGTGGCTTGCCGGTAAGAGACGACGACGGCGAGAGGCGGCGATGGCAGCTCGATCTTGGTGGTCTTCAGCTCCCATGGAGTTTTGAAGAAAAAAAGAAGAAGATGGGGGAGATCCGTCGACGGAGGAGAGAGGGGAGGAAGGAAAAAATCAATTTCCCATCTTCCTCTCACACTTTCTCTCTCTTAGGTCATCACAAACTTGGCCCACCATGACATCATGTGATGTCACCTTCCACTCACCATTTCTTGACAAATTTACCCCTTCTAGAAGCTTTAAGGTAATTTAAAATGTTAGGTCTATGGGCATACGAATTTTGAAACAATTGTCTTCCATTAATCACTTGATTTACTTTAAATCCATCTCAATTGGCCTCAATGCTTCCATTAAATATTCTCCTCATCCAATAGCTCATCTCGCATCTCAATTTTGTATTCCATTTTAATCCCCGACTCCAAGTGCATAGAAATGAACCGATTAATTCAATTGCAATTAATACCGAATATTTTGGATGTCACAACTCTTCCCCTCTTATAAAAATTTCGTCCTCGAAATTTAAACCTTTACCAATCCTTATACAAAAGGTGGGGGTATTGTCGTCTCATCGAGCCTCACTTTTTCCCACGCTAACCCTTCAGTCTTGTGGTATTGTCCGACCATTTTGACCGAGGAGACCATCTTGGTATAGAAAATCTGCTCTTTCTAAACCAACAACTGAACTGCACTTCTCACATAAGACACTTTGTCATCCACATCTGATCTCTTTTCTCGGCTCCTTAATAAACTTTCAAACCTCAACGATTCAAAGTTTCTAATAGTTCTGAGCAATCTTTACTCTGACACTGGTCTGACAACTGTAAACACTGATTTCTAAGCTGACTCTGGACTTGCGATTTTCTGATTTCTGATCTCTTCTCAACCGACCGAAATCCTGTACACTCTGCTTTGCACTGATTAAAAAGAAACTATCTAACTGATCTGCTGAAACTGGGAACCTCTGGTCAAGATCTAATATAACTCTGGCCCTGATCTTGGCAACTGCAATCACTGACTACTGTACTGACTTTGGCCTGTAATCCTTATTCACTTTCTTTTCACCACTGAAATTATGTACCATCTGATATACACTGCTTAATAAAGAATCCTTTGAAACTTTGCCAAATTTATATTCTATGATTTAGATTCGAAATATAATTCATCCCCGGCACTCCATGCCGGCAAATTATCTGATGCACACACACTTTGGTATACCCACTATGTGACAAGATAGAATCTTCAATTTTTGAAATCGAACTTAGATTGGCGGTTAATTTCACTCCGACGCTTTTAGTGTGACCTAGGCTACTGGGTAATGTTCAGAGCTTTTTAGGACAAATAACCCGTGGTCAATTTTCTTCGAGCCACAATAAACCCACTCGACCCATTAGCGACTCTCGATTGTCGTAAAAATCTAAAATATTCAAATACGGACACAGGGCGCCAAAATGATAGAAACATCAAATTAGTGTCGGTCGATGAGAATTTTCCAATTTAGTGGAGTCACCCACATCGGTCATTCATCTCAGTCGAACCAATCTATCTTTGATTTCAAATCGAGTTTTATACTGTGTCGTAATGATCTCTAAAGATGAGCACGGTCAAGAAGTCGATCATTGGTCGAATTCTCAAGTCTATTTGCCTTAATGTCCTTAATAACTCACCCAGCTAGTCTAGTTATCTCATGAGTGGCCAACTCAGAGAAAAACACTGTAATCGTGTTGATGAAATGCCCAATTTATCTAATCGAAATCAGAGCCCGAAATCTAGATGTTACACACTCAAAACAAGATCTATTCATACCGTACCAAAGTGGACCAACTCCATCTATTGATCAACCACTATTCTCAAATGGTATCAGTAATCCCCTGAATCCTTAGTAAGCCATATGTTTCCATTTCCACTTGGGACTCTCAAGTGATGGTAACAATTCTCCCGGTTCGCATTACCAAGCTTCCACTTACTGACACTTCTGACACTTGCAACCTGGTCAACGGTATCTATCTTCATATCAGCTTACTAATCTAGCTGATGATTTACTTGCACCATCTGGTCAAAATTGCAATACTGTAGTGAACTTCTGACAAGATCTTTTCCCTGAGTGCTACACTGTCAGGTGTATTTAATCACTCATGGAACCCAAACTTTCCATCCTCAGAAGTCTTAAAGTCAGATTCTTTCTTACCAGTATCCTCTTATAAGATCTTCTGAACATCTTTGCTTGTCAACTAGGTGCCGATTCTAACTTGAACATTTGGTTAAATCTTGAGGGTGGCTATAAAATTCAAAAGGTAGCCTACCTCAATTTTGAAAACCAAATTTCGAATCATTTTCAAGTAAAGTCTATACTTTAGCCAGTCTATGCACATTTGAAGACTCTCGGCTCAACACATTAATGACTCATTTCGTTCCTCCAAGGTGATACCCAATATCACTATTATAGTTCTGCCAAAATTCTGGTTCACGACACCGCTTCGTATTCACTAATTGGGCCTCAACTGGTGGAACGGTTATGCAACAATCTTCTTCATGTTGCATCAATACGTACCCCATCCTTTAAGCTCTGGAAATTATTCTCATACTTGTCAATGCCGATGAATTTCTCTTCTTTCTCAAGAGGTCAATCTTGCGATGATACTGATACTGAAATTCTTTCACGAACCTGCTGTAGTAATCTGTCCAATCCCCACAGCTTCTGATCTCTGACACTGTTGTCGATCTCGATTCATTAACAACTGATTCGATCTTGGCTGGTCCACGGAGATTCCTTTATTTATAATCACATGACCATTCTTAGGGGCTCTCGTGATCCTCATCATTTAATGAACACCCTAGAACGTCGCTACATCACACGATTATCATTGATCTAGGTATTCTTCGAATACTCGGTTTGTCAAATCTATGACAGCGGCTGGAGCGTTCGTCCAATCAAATGGCTTTACATTATTCTCACAAGGGCTAAATCAAGTGCAAAATGATGTTCTCAATATAACCTCCTTCCTGGTTCTCAACTAACGATAACCTGTCCTCAAGTCGATCCTTGAAGACATCAACACTTTTTATAACAAGTCACCCAATTTGTCGATATTTGACAATGAACACTTATCCTTCATTGTCACTTGATTAAGTCGACTATAGTTGATGCATAATTGCAACGAACCATTTTCATTTCTCTTTCCATAAAACTGATGTTTCTTAAGGCGATGCACTAATATGCATGAATTCCTCATTCATTGATCTTCACATCCGTACGTTCGGTTCTATCAATTCAAACAACAATAACTAGTAAGAAACCTTCGAGAGTGGTTTTATGCTGGTGCTAACTCGATCGTAATTTCTATCTCTTTCTCTGGCAACGGTCTGACATTTCTTATGACAACACATCTAGAAATTCTCAGACCACTGATATGTCTTCTATCTCCAATTCTCCAATCTGTCTTAACTATAACCATCACCAAGTAACCTCAACAACCTCCATTGAACAAGTGGGTCTTTAGTTGACGAGATTAAAGAAATCGAAGATTCATTTCGACTCCCAATAAACTCGACACTTTCATGTGCTCCTGGACTAAGTTAAATTGCTCCGCGACCATGATCTATTACTACAAGATGCTCTATGAGCCCATTCTACTCATGTAGTGTCGAAGTTACACTCAGCAACTAGTCAAGCATGACTATTACTAGTGATTCCCCTTTCTTCCACTTATTTTAATAAACAGAAGTTCCCCAAACTTCATCCAAACTCTGCTACGATACTCTGATAGAATTTTCCCCCAAAACATTCTTCCTTTGTCTGATGCCAGGTCAGTTCCATTTCTATTCTTCTCACCATACCTGGATACTGAATTCATCCAGGTTTTCTTCCACAATTTTGACACCTGTCTGGTGAGGCTTCTACCTCTTGTCAAGTGCTAGGATGCACTATTTTTTGTACCAGAGACCTATCCTAGAAGTTCCACAGTGCATTTTATGGCGTACTTCTCCTGAATTGTTCTACCAACAATGACAGCAGTAACTGTTGTCAAGATTCCATCTTCTTATGCGGATACACCATAAATCACTGTCTGTACTGGCGACACTTACCACAATTTCTTGTCCTCAAAATACACGAGACTGATTCATACCATCTTCCATAGAACAACATGTTCCATTAATCTGAATGCTGACCTGACTATGCGACCTTCGCTATTGGGTGGAATAAAATGCCATTCTCTCAATATCAGTCTTTACCTTGACCGAATTCCCAATTTGCTTGCACTGAATCTTGACTTAGATATCGAAATACATTCCCTGATCATCCTTCCAGGTTGGGCCTCAACAAAGGTAGCAACAACAACAACTTGATTCTGATCATACTGGCTCATCCAAACCCCAAGGAACACTTGCATCAAATCAATCTTATCGAGCTTAAGATCAATCAATGCTGCTACACTAGTACCAACCCGTGGTGGTACTCTTACGCTCAAATTGGCCAGAGTCAACACTCTGCCTTCCAAATCCACAATAATTAAAAGCAAGCAATTTACATCCGACAAACAATTCTACCAATCAACTATCAAAGACATGCACCAATCATGAATTTAAAGGTCTTTCCTCCTACTACTATCCCATAGGTCATCGCACCTTATCACTCCAATACCTAACCATTGCTTTGATACAACAAAAATGGGGATGTCACGCCCCGAACCCCGAACGCGCCAACATCCCACCATGGTCATGCAAATGCGACATTCCCAAGTAGTGTCGCCGACCCCATTCATTTATTAATGCGCAAATGGAACGTATTATAAAACCTCTGACAATGAAATACGGGATAGAAAAGTAGGAAACAATTTCATAACCAATCACTTACACAAACCAACGAAGTTACAGACGAAGGCCTACAACCAAAAGTCTATAAAAGATCGACTCTTAAAAATGAACTGTCCTACGACCTACAAGTCGGACGCGCTCTCCAATCCTTATGACTTCACCTCTGCAACTCCTCAAGGCCAACCAAAGCTATCTGGCCGCTCCGCCCACCGGGGACCTAAAATGGTTATTCAATAACCACTGAGACGACGTCTCAACAAGTTCAACCCCCTAAACCCCTATTAGAAAGAAAATACGCCCAAGGGTGGCCTAGCCACATCACACAGAGAACTTATCTCGCCTCAATTCCTTCCTGTAGGTTAGCACAATTTATATCACACAATCTCAGGTAGTAATAATAATTCAAACAATTGGAACGCCATCACTTTCATATAAATCACGATCGCACTTAGCACGCATCTCAATTATTATTTACTGCCACACAATGGTATAGCCTACTCGCGGGTCAGATATCTACTAACATTACGGCATTTCTAGAAGAATAAAGGTCCAGTCGGTCTCGCCACTACTGCGACCAAGCCATGTCGTTCTATCGACAGCATTTCTAGAAGAATAAAGGTCCAGTCGGTCTCGCCATTACTGCGACCAAGCCACGTCACTCTCTTGACGGCATTTCTAGCAGAATAAGAATCTAGTCGGCTTAGCCACTACTGCAACCCGAGCCTTACAACCAGCACATGACAATTCGATATCGATCCTTGGAAACTTTACATTTCATTCCTATAATCCAATTACGATATTAGCCATGAACAATCCAATTTCAATGCCGAACTCGACACTTGGGATTTTATGAATAAAATCCATATTTATCACAATCAACACTCAATTCGCCACAATCAATCATCAAATTCAAATTCTAAATATACAGCAACGATCGGCACGAAATTCTGAGAATTTAGGGTCCCGACGAAATTTTTGAATTTTAATAAATAATTAAATTTATTCCGAAAATTAATTAAATAATAATATTCATATTTTTCGCAATCCACATTCAATTTATAATATCCGACCATCAATTTCAAAATCTGAATACACAAGAGCGAAAAGCACGAAATTCGAGAATTTAAGGTCCCGACAAAATTTTCAGAATTTCATAAATAATTAAATTTATTCCGAAAATAATTAAATAATAATATTTTAATAATTTCGAATAATAATATATCATTAAATTATTAAATAATTTCGAAATATTTAAATAAGTCAAAAGTAAATTCCTTTATGTCACATCAAGCTTTATATTAATGTAAACCTTCATTTAGCCTTAAATTAAACTCACTTTAAGCTAATTAAACACATTAATATAATCAACACTTAAATAAATTAAACTAACCACCTAATCACACTTAACATAAACTAAGCACACCTAAAGCATAATTAACCATCTAAGCGAGGTTTAGTGAGCTAAACTCACTGGATTAGTGAGCCGAGCGGATCAAAACAACGGGGACGCCGAGGAGAACAATTTTCCTCAAAGCGGGCCGAGCATCTAGGCTCGGGAAGGCAGCCAAAATGGGCCAAAACCCATTGTCATACCCATTTTTCTGCACTCTCTGTGCACGGCTGGTTGAGGTGAATCCGGCGTCGGTTGAGGCGGCCAAGGGCGGTTGAGGGTGAGGCAGAGCTTCGGTGGGGTCGACGGTGGCCGGAGGTGGTCGGGCGGCGGCCGTAGGTGGCCGAACGGAACCGAGCAAAGGCAAAACAGGGGCTGGATCGCACAGCAGGGACGGTAGGCGCGAACGTGAGGCAGCGGAGCGCGCGGCGTCGCGCGGGCGACGGTGCGGCAGCTCCGGTGCGGCGGCGTCCAGGTAGCTAGTCGCGGTTCCTTCTGGCGACGTTGGACGCTGCTTCACTTTTTGCTACCTTCTGGTTCGCACCAGCAAGAGGAGGGAGAGAGAGGCAGAGGCGTGCGGACGGCAGCTCGACGACGAGCTTGGGTGCGTGCGAGCAACTCCGGTGGCTTGCCAGCGAGCGACGACGATGGCGAGAGGTGGCGACGGCAGCTCGATCTTCGCTGGTCTTCGGCTCCCATGGAGTTTTGAAGAAAAAAATAAGTAGATGGGGGAGATCCGTCGACGGAGGAGAGAGGGGAGGAAGGAAAAAATCAATTTCCCATCTTCCTCTCACACTTTCTCTCTCTTAGGTCATCACAAACTTGGCCCACCATGACATCATGTGATGTCACCTTCCACTCACCATTTCTTGACAAATTTGCCCCTTCTAGAAGCTTTAAGGTAATTTAAAATGTTAGGTCTATGGGCATACGAGTTTTGAAACAATTGTCTTCCATTAATCACTTGATTTACTTTAAATCCATCTCAATTGGCCTCAATGCTTCCATTAAATATTCTCCTCATCCAATAGCTCATCTCGCATCTCAATTTTGTATTCCATTTTAATCCCCGACTCCAAGTGCATAGAAATGAACCGATTAATTCAATTGAAATTAATACCGAATATTTTGGATGTCACAGTTTTAGACCGCGATTGTGCATGTGGTGTCGCGCTAAAGCTCATAAACATGCATTTAAACTTAAATATCCAGCACTTCAATATAAACACTCATACATTCATACATCCTTACTCCACCTGCAAAACAAAGGGTTTACAAGCATGCCTCCCCCTATAACTCCCACCTATAAGACCATTTAACATGAGGTTAGTGACCAACCTGATTTTCCACGTGACTTTGATATGCAAGCGATCCTACACAAGACACATTAGTTAAACACAACAACCATTTTTAAACAGCTTCAAGTCCTCTTAATCTAGTATCCAATCCCTAGTGAAGTCGCCAAGCCTATCACAACCCAATCTCATCGGCCATCCCTCTCATGAGGAAAGGAATGGGAAAAGTCGGGTTTAGGGATACTTGACCATGAAAGTTTCATCACGGTTTGTGCAACGACCTCAAGACCAACCCCGTAAGGATTGGCTATAAGGTCCAAAAAGGATCGATCATGGGCCATTGGCCTTGGATCGACCGGTTTGATCATCAAAGAATCAAGGATCGGTCATGGACCGACCGACTGATCGATGACTGGTCACGGATTGATTGAGGTGTTGGCCATGAATTTCTACCAACCATACTGATGGGATATGATCACTAGCTCATAAGAGGACCTTTTAATCATGAGGATTGATCACGAGATGATTTTGGATCGGTGGATGGTCATGATCAGTCATAGTGCTTGGTTGCGAGTGATTCTGCCTGGCTATCCAACGATACATGAACAGTCCAACTCAATCAAATGTGATCGTCTTTTGAATAAAAATATATCATTCCCTATTTAATTCTTAGTGATCAGAAAGGATTTTTGAATTAGTGATGTCCGATCATGGATCGGTGATGCATTGACCATTAGCCATACGGATGGATTGAGTGCTGACTAGAATGAGCTCAGGGATGACTCGGCTATTCTGTCACTAATTCTAAGGTCCATGAGTGTCTTGGCTTAGTACTAGGCCATGGTAACCTTAGGATTGGCCTTGAACTGACCGAAGGACAATCGATGCTTTAGGCCGATCGACCGTCCAAGAGAACGGTTCCAGCAAGCATGGGGCGGATGACCGAACCTCAAGTGTACATAATTCAATTTTTTGAGGTATACCTAATGATCCCTTTTTTTGGCCCCAGAACCAACATAGATGATGGATTTCCCCGGACCGCTTTCTTGAGGAAGAAAATGACAAAATGGAATCCTTTATAACACCCTAGCTTCTTCATGTAGGAGGTTGACTTATCAATCCACCTAGATTTTTCTAGATATGGTCATGATTACCAAGGATTTACCTTAGGGATTAAGCAAAGTATCCAAGCCAAGTGTTCCAATAAAAATAGGACACGTTGAAACTAATTATGGCTATCTTATAGCCTTGATGCCAACCTATCTTTTAGAGTGCCACCTATCTATAATGACTTGTCCCTTTAATATTGAGCTAAGTGCTAGTGTGGTCCAATGAAATGGAGACGAGCATGGCCTTAAATGATGGACACTAAGTCATTAGATCTCCACCTTATAAGCCTAGGTGTCCACTCGAAGATTTGGTTATGATGGCTTGAGATTTGCCTTGGAGAAGAAGTCGGTGACTCGTAAGCTTAGGTGTCCTCTAGAATCTTAGGTTATGATGAGCCTAAAGGATAGCCTTGGTGAACAAAACAAAGGCCAACCAATCAAGAGAAAACATTAGGCATCAAGGGGCTTCTGTGTCCCCTAGGGTCATAGGCACATTATAAGCCTAAAGTGAGCCTTGGAGAGTAAGTAAATAGATTGACCAATCACAATCAAACACGAATAAGCATAGGCGCCAACTAAGGAGACTAGATAGGCCAACTCGTTCCTGAGGCTTAATCATGAGATTGACACCAATAATTAAAGAGGAGTTGGCCTATAAATATGGGGAGGCCTATAAATAGGAGAAGGCATCCTCACATTTTGGAAGCTTAACCATTCTCTCATTTCCTCTCCCTTTCTCTCCTATCTTTCACGTCCTTCTCCTCCAAGCCGCCTTAAGAGCCGTCCGGTCACTAAAGTAGCATCTTGGAGCTAGGCTCAAAAGTTGTAAGTAGAATCTCTAACTCTTGGTTAGGGTGATAGCCTATGTCATCAAATTTAGTGGTGTGTTTACCTGTGTAAGCCATGTGTGTGTTGTAATGTTCTTTTGTATGGTTTGCTCATGTTTGCATGCTTGAGTGTGTTCATGCCTCAAGACAAGGTCAAGGTTTGCTCGGCTCGGAATCGACGTCAAGTTGTGATGGCCTAAGCCGCGAGACCTTAGATCGGTATTGAAGCATAGCGATTCCAAGTCTTGCTTGGTGCAGACATCAACCTAGGCATGTGGCTCAAGCCACGAACCAAGAGTTATGCCCGGCATATCATATACCGTGATGTTAAGACCCATGATACACTCACTTGAATTAGCACACCCTAGGGCCTTGTATACATCGGCTAAGATGAAAGATGAAGAACTGGCTTTTGTGATATACTTACATGATGCACCTAAAGAAGAAAAAGCACCAGTCGCCACATAGCGTTGGTTGGCAGCAATGCCTCATTCATTGAACGGGATGCCCTGGTTGAGCCAGGATGCTTAGGTTTGAGCCTAGATGCCTCAAGTAAGCTAGCCTCGGGATGTCCCGGTTTAGTTAGGATGCCTAGGTTAAGCCCAAATGCCTTGGTGAACTAGTGTCAAGATGCCTCGGTTGAGCCGAGATGCCTTGGTTAAGCCAGGATGCCTAGCTTGAAGCTAGATGCCTCGGTTGAGTCAGGAGAGCCTAGTTTAGTCAGGACGACGATAAATGAGTTTGCATGAGTGCCGGTATATGCATAAACATGATATGTTGATGTGTTCATTGATATGCTTAAGGTAAGCATGTATTAAAGCATACAGTAATGGGCATTTGCATATAGTCGAGAATAGCAATAGGTTTACTATTGATTTGTCATTGACATTGCATTGCAAGTGTTGTACCTATTGGATTTTGATGAGGAGATATCCTCATAGTAAAGAATTACTAAATTCATGACTCACCCCGTTATTTTTCAGAATTGTAGGCTTGAAGGAGTTGCAGTCTCACTAGAGAAACTAAGATTTACCCTAGCCTTTTGAAGATATAGTAGTTGTAAATATAACGACCTGAGATAAAAGGGCTTGTAAATATAACTGATGTAATTGTGCGTTTGCAAGTGGTTGTTTTCCTAGCTACTTGTTGTTGTCTGGGTGTTATATGTATGCTTCCACATTTGCTTAATAAAAAGATAAAAAGGAACGGGACGACGACGCATTTGGGACATCACAAAAAATAATCCATGCTACTCGAGACCCTAGAGATGGAGTTGGGATCATTATAGTTCACATTCCAAAAGACGTCATCACCTCGCTTATTGGATCGAACCTCTTGTGAGTTGCCTCTACAAGGTCACGAGTTCTCCCAAACTCGTACCTCGCGTGATAGCAGAGTGTCACGACCCGTACCCACATAGGCAAAACATCTCGAGAGATGAGGTCTAGTCTGAATATCATATTTAATGGTATCTTTACCATGGTAACCCTCCATTTGGTACTCTCTTCCCTAGGGATGGCGTCACTTCGTCCATTAAGAATTTTCTACACACAGGTATGTTAAACCATGGTGAGTCTTATCAAAACCCGTACCCCGTGCGACGGATTCATTTATACAATCTAATTGTTTAAAACATCCTCGAAACAAGACGAGAGTCACCACTAGCATCTTTCCGGGGGTCGGCTAGAAACACAATTGAGGGTCAGTAGTGTTCCCTTGATTCCTACGCAACTAGATATCTAGGTCTGAGAATTTGGGTTATGCCAATATTTCTATTAGCAACATTTCGATATGTAAACAGTATGTTGTATTTACCTAACGTGTCCATGCATCTTTTTACATTTTCGGGATCATTAGTTCTAACCTAAGCGATTGTGCATGGTTGGTTATTTTCATGCTATTCTATCTCTAAAGAAAATGAAAAGAAAACATTCAATTGAATTGAAAATTACGAAGCAATAAGTAAACAAACAAGGAAAATGATAAATCTACCATATAATCCTAGAAAATATAAAAGAGAAACACAATTGAAAATGATAAGAGGAAGAGAGAACCCACAACTCATCGGGCTTTATACAATAAAAGGAACTCGAGATATATGTCAGGAAATGATAGTATATAATAATGGTCGAAATGGACATCGACCTTCACCGTCTTCATGTCCTCTTCATCTTCAAGGTCCTAATATAGATCTAGTCTAGGAAATCTACAACTAAGTACTTCCAAATAAAAAAGACAAACATACATAACAAAACAGAAAAAAACACATCATGTCAAGATAAATTACTCAAAGAAAGTTCAATGCAAAAATCAGATTTGGGCCTCGAGGTCGGCCTTTGTCTTTCATGCGTAGGTCCTTCGAAGACACCTACCCAATCCATTCTTGCATGGCCAATAACACTTATAAGTCCCTAATGAAATATTCTATGCGATCTCAAGATTTCTCCTTGATATTATGCATCGACCCTATCATTCATCTAGAAATCACATGCATTTGTGGGAATTAAATATGCATGCAGGTCTTTTAGACCTTATTTCTCAACCAATCAAACAATAAAGTGAACCGTTGACAAGTTACTTATTACCAATGGCACATGATGATCACAAATACAAGCAATTTCTAATGAATGACGGGATCATACACATGGTGGATACATGTGATGTTTCAAAAAATGTTTGAAATCATTAAAAAAGCTTTTGAGATAATGTGATATCTCAGCCATGGAAGGTATTCAATTGCCAAATCTAGCTTGGAACTCACAAAAATGCATTTACAAGCATCACAAGCATTTTGAATAAAATCTAAAGTGTGACCTTCACAATTGTCAAATCAAAGTTTGAAGAAATTTGGAAACACTTAGGATTAAGGAATGCCAAAGCTATGTGGCACATTCAATTGCTAAGGCTAACTTGGAACTCGCAAAAATGCATTCACAAGTGTCGTAGACATTTTGAATATGGCCCAAATCATGACCTTTCTTTAAGCCAAATCAAGCTTTGAAAGAAAATTTCTGAAAATTTAATTTCGAAAACATCAGATGAACCAAAGCATTTTCCTTTAAAGATGATTTGGGAAAGAAGGCTCATTGAAAATCATTTAACAATAAATATCAAAGTATTTAAAACAGCTCTCATGAAGATGATATGACCTAGGTTCATGCACAAAATAACCTAGGAATTCTACCTAAACAATCGCAATCAAGTTCATATCAGGAAATTTCAAACCAATTATGACAAAATGGCAAAATTGGTAATCCCCATCAACAATTTGGCAATGAAAAAAATACCCTAACATGCATTACATGATAACGAATAATTTTGTGAAGAAAGTTTTTCTAAATGAACTACATACGATTTTACAAAAATCAAACAATAAGCAACAACATGTTAAAAAATTGTCATATCAGTAGGATATTTAGTGAATATTACAACGATTTGTCTTACCAAAACAAGTCTTAAAATCACCAAATTTACTCACAATATAGTGAACATGATGACAAACAAGTCTTATTAAGGGACCAAGTGCAAAATCCTTCCAGAAAAAATAGAACAAAAATATCAAAAGTTTGTCCAGACGGGGGTTAGAACAAGGGTCCGAATTTGATCCCATGTCCAAATTCTAGTCTAGATTTGAAGAAATGGAAAGTGGCCCTAACGATGAGCGATCTACTTGAAATCAATAGCATTTGAAACCTCTTGTTGTGCCATATGACTTCCTAGAAGGGCTCGAGTCTAAACTAGGTTAATTAGGTACCCTAAGATCAAGATCTCTAAATGTGCACATATTAGTAACTAAGAAAAACAGAACACGAGCATGCATTAGAGAACCTCAAAGGCATTCAAATAATGCACAATCGATATGTGGCATCCAGAAATTTCGACGACCCTCAAGTATGCAATGGTCATGAGTAATCGATGGGAGTATTGTCAGTACCACATTTGGCCTAGTCTCATCGCCACTCGACGTACCTAAATATTTACTTCTGGAGGAAAAGATACTTGTCTTTGAATGGCCATATGGACAATCACATCAATGACCATGTTTTCTTTTACCTATTGGACTCGAGCCTTCTCGCCAATTAGCTAAGTTGAAGACCTCAATGTTATACGCGACGTCACCACCACCCTCCCCTTCAACGGCCACACGAATGGCCCATGCAATTCATATACATGTAGAAACTATGGTAAGCTTTTGTGAGAAGTTGGGCCACGCACGGAGGCCATGCGGCCACGAATTGTTGGCCCAAGCTGCCCGAGTTTCCCTTTCATTCGGTCGGCAAATGAGTCAACGAAAGGAAAATTCATTGACTCAGCAGCCACGTGAACTTACTGATTGGTGGACAACGCATGAGGAAGGATCGAGCAAGAGAGGACACATCACTTGCATGGACGTGTGAGGTGTCACCATTTCCTGCTACCACCGAATCTCATTTTTATTGACTCTCAAAGTCAACAAATGAAGAAACAAAATGCTCGTACAGGTGAGGAAGAGAGAGAAGGAACCGAAACCAGTGAGGAAGAGAGAGAAGGAACCGAAACCAGTGAGTGAGAGAGGGAGGTACCGAGCGAAACTTGAGAGAGAAAGAGAGAGTTTGAGCGAGAGAAATTGTGAGTGAACAGCAGAGGGGTGAACGGCGAGAGGAAGAGGAGACCGCCCTCTGCCGTGCGTGTGAGCTGCCACCATCGACGCCGCTTGTCTTCGCCGCCGTTAAGCCGCATCGCCAAACTGAACTCCCTAGCTGTTGAACCCTAGGACTTGAGGCAAGTGAATGAAAGTCCATGAATCTATATAATGTGGTGCTGTTATTGTCTAGTATGGTGCAATACACTTGGAAACAATTGAGTTCTGAAATTAGAATGTTAAATTGTGAGTAATCAAAGTAAAGCGAGATCATGAGATTGAGGAATTACGTTGGTTTTGTGTATATCTTGATCCTGTTGATTTATTGATGAAAGACTGACTTTTAGTAGACTTGTGGAAGTAAGATAGTTACGATAGAAATGGAAATTTATGGGATTCGCTTTATCCAGTGCAGTTTCATATGTAATCCTGTAACTTTGTGAAATTTTCTGAAGAGTTCTAATATGAATTTGATCTCGATTTCTTCACGGAAGTTGTGAGGAATTGCGTGAACTAGAGTATATAATTTTATCATAACTTCTCGGAATCAATACAATGGCTTAAATCTTTGTTAATATGCAGTGCTTGCTGTTGAATTTTATTCTGTGATAAAAGAACCCTGAACTGAATTGTGTGAACTACTACTCATTATACATAATGAATCTGGCTTAGTGTCCTTAAGAAAATATTTTCTTCTAGCTCTCAATTATAATGTGTTAAAATTTCAGAATTTTTCATGGTCATTTGCTGGTTATTTCAAAATCTCTATTGAAGGCATGCATTCTAGCCTTTACACTGTGTTACTATGAAACTGTTCATTTTGTTTAAGAGTCATTGTATCTTGAGTTGTTAATTGTTATTCACTTGATAGATGCATTGATATTCAGCATATCACATGACATTGGAAAGTTTGATAAAATCTTATAGATCTGTGGAATCCATGACGTCATTGCATCAAAATGTATTTTTGTAATGAGATGTATATTAAGATGTGAATGTTACCGTCGGAGGTGTGAGCCGACGATGCCCCGGGAGTGTCGGGATGCCCAAGGGTCGAGTTAGTCGACGCCGTTGGATGTTCGAAGGTTTGTGCCGGAGGGTCCTCGGAGGTTTCGGGATGCCCGGTTGTAGGGATTGTACATAAATCCGGAGGGAAGGGGCAACCATTTTCATGGCGAGCCCTGGATATACCTCGTGATGCTAGGTAGGGTGCGAAATGCCCAGGGGTGTTACGGAACACGCTCTGGATGCCCGGAGGTTTGTGCCGGAGGGTCTCGCGATGCCATGTTGGGTGCGAAAGCCCGGAGGGATGCAAACACTAGTCCCCGGGGAATGAAACTTTTGTTTGAATGTTAAAACTCGGTGCATTAAAGGAGTGCATGTGTGTGCATGTGGCATGATATGAGAATTTGTTTATGAAATTGAGTGGGTTTCACCCGGTACTGAAAATGCGTTTGTTATGGCATTGAATTGTTGTTATGAATGTGGTGCAAGTAAAATAGACCCTTAATGGCATGTATATACATATAAATGATAAGTGTGTTTTGCATGCATCTGGATGATTATAGTTTCTACATAATATAGTGTAATGGATCTTTTATTGCTGAGTGGTTGTACTCACCCCTCTTGAGGACTAATATTTCAGACTAAACGAAAATGCCGCTGCTACCTGTGACTCCTGGCATGTTTTACGGACTCCTGATTGACTTACAATGGGAGTGGACCGAGCACCGTCATCCTGGGGTGCACGGGCTGGTATTCGAGCGCGTGAGGATCTTTCTGACTCTTGAGGTAGGCCTCTCTGCTGGGCTTATCCACCAGGAGTACACGTCAGTCCTTGTCCGTATGGATGGCCGCCTTCTGAGGGTGCTACCACCACCACCGACCAACGGACCTGACTGGATATGATCTGGAGTCGGGGGTAGCAGGAGATGCATTTTTGGACGCCGACACATGGGTGATGGACGGATGCAGATGATATCCAAGGATAGAAGTTGGTTTTCTTTTGGGTAACCGCAGGCACAAAAAGACCTCGGCGTTTTGTTGTACCAACTATCATAGTCCATCCCTTATATAAATAAAAGTGTTCGGCTTAAATTATGAAAGTTTTAGTATGGTGTGCATCACTTTATATTTTAATGAAGGGTAGTTGAATTATGCTTCCGCCATATTATTTGCGCAGGGACCGGAAAAGAAAACAAATGAAAACCCCTAGATATTATAAGTTATGTAAAATTTTCTTTGGTCTCAGAATAGTATGCTACAAGAGAAAGTAACTGTGGCGACCCTAACGAATCGGGGGTCGTTTCAAGGGTGCCACACGATATGAAGAAATCACATGGCACTTAGAATCAAATGCGATGAACAATTTGAGTAATCATCTAACCCTAAGTCGGTATGCAAAAATGTCATACAATTTAATGACATTACGATATGATTTGAGACACAAGTTTAATGATCATTTTTGTGACACAAGTTTAAAATGCGAAATGACCTAAACATATATACAAACCTTGCGGTCCAATTGTCAAGAAGGTATAATCGCAAGACTTGGTCTCTAGATAACTCAAGCAAGCATGGTAAGGTGCATATATAGTAAGGTTTCGTTCTGATCTCGGTATCAAATAACAAGCATGATTTCGGCTATTTAAGGACATGCAAAAATCTAACAAAAAATTTTACATACAGGACATGCGATGATGAACATTTTTCATCAAGAGTTAAAGACCTAGATGAAATCACATGAGTCATGGTAAAAATGGCAAAACAGATATGCATATCCAAACTATATGTCACTACAACACCTTTTCACATTAACTCATGCAATTAACACACTAGACAACATCAACACTTTGCAAATCATGCATCGATAAAACACAAATCTTGTATTCCATCTTTCACAAAGGATTTGAGACCAAACAAACTCATTTATGGACTCAATTTCACCCAAATGCAATTCAAATCAATGTAGGACAAATTGTTCTACGCTTAGATCTATGTAATTTTGACCTAGTTAAACACATCCAAAAATTCCTAAAAAATTGCAATGCGTTCTCTATACAATATGAACAACTTTCATGAACATAAGATTGTCTAGAAATCACCAAAAAGATATGCATAAAATAGCAAAATTACATTTCGGAACTAGGACAAAATTGAAAACTAACCTACACTACTGCATAATCACTCATCTTTAGAAGTATTTTTCGAAGGTCAAACATCACTCGATCAGGGCATGTGCCCTATCAATTTGAAACTAGTGATGTGTATTTTGAAAATCTAAGAGGACTCAAGATGAAATAAGATCATTCTAGACCTCATTTTGGCCAAAATGTTAGATCAGTCCAATAGTTACAAAAATGTAGATTCAAGTCTTAATCAAGTTCAATCATCCATATCAATTAAGAACAATCAAGCACAATATCAACATTCAATTCCATTGATCTAACATCTAAACATAGCATATTAACCTAAAATTAAACCCTTTCTCCGACCAGTTAATTTGGCCTATTTCATGGGGTTCGAGATCGAGATTGTTGCCTTTTATGCATCTTTGTTGATTTTGATCACAATCGATCGAATCAAATCGCCAAAACACCTTTGAATCACCACGAACCACCAAGGATCAAATCTGAACCACTTGAATCAGCTTTAGATCGATCAGATTGCTAACTTGGATCACGGCAAAACTAGTACAATTGGACTGTCCTTGGTGTGTTGGTAAAAGATCAAGATCACCAAAGCTATTTTGGTACCTGATTGGACTTGTTCTGACCATACGCAGGTCAGAGGATCTTCACAAGGTTGATTGGTAGTGGTTGGCACTTCCAAAAGGTGCCAACAGTCGTCGGTTTTGGTTTAGAGCATAATCGATCTTAATTCAGACCGACCTTCATGTCGGTGAGAGAAAACAACCACTAGAAGCACTCTAGTGGTTGATCTTCAAAGCCCAAACTACCAAATGTAACATCCTGAGCCCCATTGTGTAATATTGTTCGCTTTGGATCACCCACCCTGGGGCGAACGAATCGTCATCCCAACCACGATCTTTTCTCTCACGGCTTTAAAACGCGTTACACAGATTAGAGGAACCCAAGCCTTATAAGTTAACCAATACCTCCCTCCCTAGGCGATGTGGGACAAGAGAGGAGGCTGTCACACTCTCCACCTCTTAACAAAAGCGTCCTCGCTGTGGCCCCACGGGTGTCAGAACAGCATTCGAGCTCTGGTCCCACACATGGTCGGGAGTTGGCTTTGATACCACTTGTAATATCTCGGGCCTCACTGTGTAATATTGTTCGCTTTGAGTCACCCGCCCTGGCGCGGACGAACCGCCATCCCAGCCACGGTCTTTTCCCTCACGGCTTTAAAACGCGTTACACATATTAGAGGGACCCAAGCCTTATAAGCTAAACAAGACCTCCCTCCCTAGGCAATGTGAGATAAGAGAGGAGGCTGTCACACTAATGGTATCAGAGTCGACTCCCGACCGCATGTGGGGCCACAGTGAGGGCCCTGTGCTCCTAAGATGGGGAGAGTGTGACGGCTCGAGTGGCGGTGCGCGGGGAGGAGGGATGGCGGTTCGTCCGCGCCAGGGCGAGTGACCCAAAGCGGACAATATTACACAGTGGGGCCTGGGATGTTACACCAAAGGTCGAGGTTTCTTCTCGCTGATTCGGATGCCAAAAATTGCTGGATAGTGGCTGGTCCAAATGGATAGACCGATTGGAAACAAGATTGGTATGATCGTAGCTTTTTGGTCTAGTTAGGAAGAGCTGCCGAATGGGAAACTCTAGTAGTCCTTGGGCGGATCAAAGCTTGTGATGAGGGAGAGAGAAGAGTGGAGAGCTTGCCGGTGGTGGGCACCGGCCAAGGGGCCGCTAGTGAGAGGGCTAAATCGCCGATGGTGGTCCAATACATGAAGGAGAAGAAGAAGGCGGTTTGGGCGGGAAAATACAAAAAGGGGGGGAGAGAGAGAGAGAGAGAGAGAGAGAGAGAGAGAGAGAGAGAGAGATTTGTTTTAGAGAGAGTGTTTAGTGCAAAAAATGAGCCCCCAAAAAATAGGGGAAAATGGGCTTATATATTACCCCAAAATCGTGTAATTTCATCCGTTGGTTCAATCCAACGATCAAAATTTCCATTCAACGGTTAAAGTTTGATTTTAAAGGTCAGATCATGATCTCGAGATGTCAAGTAATATATCCAATGGGTTTGATTTACAAAAGCCCTAACTAAAATCGAGAATTGTGTTAAAACATCTTATTATGGGTCAAATTACAATTTGATGAAATTTGAGGATTAATATGTAAAATTTCGAGAAATTGAAGGTACATGAGTGAAATTGACATAAGGTAAATCCTGGAATCGGTCACCGAAAGTTCACAAGCAGCCGACAAGCGACCGAACCAGCCAACACCATCATCGGCCAGTCAAAATGATTCGGTCCGGTTTGATCTGTTCTTGATTGGTTCTTGACTAACTTGATCCAGTTCTAGCCATTTCGCAAACTTGAGGTCCTTGTGGGTTCAAAAGCAAATTGAAAAGGAAATTTATTCTATTTAAAAGGAAATTCATCGATTAAAATTCAATTAAGCTAATCAAACCTTATGAATGTGACTTAAAGGTCTTTTGTTGACCTAATCGAACGAGTATCATGAAAGACAACGGGTCAAAAACATGGATGCTTTGAATTGAGCTTAAATGGCTATCAAATTTGCCATTTAATGGGTAAAATTGCAGATTGATTGAAATTGAGTTTAATTAATGCTTCAATTGCACCATCTAATGAACTATCCACGTGTAAGATTACTTATCGCATTCAAATTGACATTGAATTGAAGTGTTCAAGCTTATGTTAAAAATTAATCTAGGCCTAATATCAAAATTGGATCTAGATTTATGAAATTAAACTATAACCATAAATGAGTCAATTCGAATTTTGTCGATTAAAGTTTAATTGCTTGATTTTCTTATGCTTTGAAGGATAAAATTCTTCAAATTGATAAGTTCTTATATGAATTTCTCAAAATCGATTTTCGAATTTAGATTTATCTTAAGAAAATGAGTAAGAAACAATTGCCCATTCACAAGTCATGAAAAATCAATTTGTGTTTCCTAATTAAGGCTCAAAATGGCAATTTGTATTTTGATTGGGTAAATCGTGAAATTGAGTGCACGAGCGAATTCAAAATAGTCCCTAAACCAATGTCGAAGAATGAACTACACCTAATTATGACTAAAATAAAAGTAATTTGATTTTTGGCTGATTTAGAATCTAAAATCGAAAAATTAGGAAAATAAGGTTCTTAATCGAATTTTATGAAATTTTCGACATAAAAGTCAAATTGACATTAAAAGAAATATATTGTATTGAAAAATAAATCTTTCTATGAAGTAGAAGATTTCTTTTGCTTAAAAAAATCCAAATGGAAAAAAAAAAAAAAAAGAATACAGATATGACATATCATTATATGGATAAGGGTGGGGGATTATGGGACAAAAAATAAATCCACTTGGTTTCAGACTTGGTACAAGGTCATCATTCTATTTGGTTTGCACAAGCCAAAAATTATTCCGATGGTCAGCAAGAAGATCAAAAAATACAAAATTGTATCAAGAATCTATGCATTTTTTTTTTTCAATTTTGTTGGTCAAAGATTTGACCAAATGCTTTTTAAAATGTAGATATTTTTTGTCAAATCTTTGAATTTTTGAAAAATTGATTTGATAAAAGTAAAATTGAAGCTAAATGAAATCTTTTTGGGTAAAAAGTCAATTTCTAATGGGGGGTTGACTTTTAGTCAAAGAGTTGACCAAATAGTCAACCCAAAAGTCAACCGTTTAACCTTTCGGATTTTTCTTGAAAATGACTCGAAAATCACTTAATAGTGATAATGCAACAAGAAAAAAAAAACAACACTTTTTTTTGTCAAGAAATAGGCTATATTGCGATCAGAAATCCAAATCTTGACTTTTTTTCTTTTTTCGATGTGTCAACTAAAAATCAAATGTTAATATGGTTAAGTCCATGAGAAGCTATGAGGGAGTAGTAGCGAAATTCAAATTCTTCTAACAAAGTGAATTGACTTAAACGTCAAATCAGGGTAGAAATTGTTAAAATTTGTCTCGATTTTAAGTTTGTAAATGAAACTTGACACGAAATAAAAAAAAATGAAGTGCGGCTTATATTAGCTTTGAATAACATCTCTCAATTAGGGGTGTCCATATTTGGACTTCTACTGTTGCTGACTCGGTGAAGTCCGAATCTTGGTAAAAAAAAAATTAGAAAAGCAAGAAAGGGTAATTCAAGTAATCATATCCTAATTGAAATCGGTCCAAGGAAAATCTAACAGGTAAAGGGTTGACCGTTGACCAAATATAAAATCTTGAATGGAATTTCCGTTTACATGTTGGAGTTGGCCTCTGTAGATTTAATTTGGCAGTATAAATATTTTGATTGAGGGAGCTTTCAATTGCCATCATTGATGTTGCCATGAAGCGTTGTGTTTAACCGAGTGCTTGGCGTGGGTTTTCTTCGTGAAATTAAATCAATAATTTTAGTGTTGAAGGTAATTAAGTCTTGTGGTAAAATTTGTTAATTCTTTTTTGAGATTGAAAAATTATTTCGTGAGAAATTGTGAGGTTAAATATTACGTGAGTTATTGTGAGTAATTGGAGACCGAGATATACTGAGATTTTTTCATTGATTCGAGTGTGGCTCCGTTGTATTGCTTGATCTAAAATGAGATTCATTTCTATTCTCCATGAACATAGGTTACCCGATTGAATCACGTAAATTTGATTTCTGATTTTTTTTATCTTTTTTATTTTCTTGTCCGATCGCTTGTTTCCACAACAATTACATGACAAGGATTAAGATTGAGATAATATAAGACAAAGCCATGTGAGGACCATATGAGGAGATTTGTTTATTTCTATTATATATTCTTTGGTAGGTCATTGATATGACCTAGATTAGGAGTATATACACAGTACAAAATCAACAAATAACTTATAAAAAAGAATTATATTCTATTATGTATATAAAATAACCGCTATCCATGGTGATCGCCATTTACTGCGATGACGAACTCCATAGTGGGGCTTACTTGACCATGACAATCAATTGCGTAGGATGGTCGCCTCATTCGACGTAGTCATAGGCAATCACCACGATATGGAACCGGTTTGACTCGTGATTGGCGTGGTTGCCATCCTGCGGGGCAGCCTTGCCAGGTGGTCGCCAAAGCAAGGTGACGGTAACGCTGGCCCATAGTGGCTAGATCTGACCAGCCCGTGCGACCAAAAGTCCGAAACTTAGGCGACCACCCTTTGCCTGAGAGTTGCGAAACTGTGTGGTGGGTGCTTGAGGTCAGCGGCCACCAAGGGAGTGCATGACAACTGCCTATTTCTGTTTCAGAAACAATTTTTCTATTTCAAACATGTTTCTGGAATAGAAATCCGTTTGACAAACTTGTAATGTTTTTCTATTTCTGAAATAGATTTCTATTTCAGAAATAAGTTCGAAATAGAAATGAGAAATAAAAAATGTTCACATCGTTCGTCAACCGGTCATTCATCCGTTACCGCCGACCACTGTCCATTAGTCGTCGGCTGCCCGCCGGCCCCCGCCGCCAATCGCTGGCCGCCACCAGTTGCCACCGCTAGTCACCACCGTCGCCGGCAACCACCGCAGCCGCCGTCGTCCGTCACCGTTATCCACCGGTCCGCTGCCGTCGGAAAGGAAGAAATTTTGTGTCGCTATCAAACGAATTTTTATTTTTAGAGTAGAAATTTTGTATCTTTATCAAATGGTTATTTTTTCTTAGAAACTCTTCTAAAAATAAAAATAGAATGGCCCACTCTAAGTGTCCACAACTATGCTCAGTAGTATTGAGTGGGGAACAAAAACCATAGATTCTATTTTATTTTCGTTATTTCATTCTTTTATACTTTTTAACTCTTTTGTATTTAATATAGGATAATTTTATCCCACCCTTAGGCCAGATCTGACTATTCAACTTTTTAATCGGATATATGTGAATTCTCATAAAATAGCGTAATACTATACTCTAGATTAGATAGCTAATTAGAACATCGTAATGCAAGGAAATAATTGGTTGGCAACTTTTTTCACAATACATTGAAATGTAAATAAAAAGGTCTCCAAATGAATACCGTATGAATCATTGTCTTGAAACTTCTATTTATAGTTTCTATGGAAACATTAGATTTACTTAGAAGGTCGAAAAACCACGTCTTAGACCGAAATAAGCAACCAAGAAAGGAAAATATTGATTCTTCTTAAAGGCAAACTGATTTTGTTAAACCAACTCCGTGCAATAATATAAAGAGGGCTAATACAAGAGTTTAGGGGAAGACAAATTTAGGATTTGCAAAAATCCATTAGTTTAGCTAAGAGAGCAAACATTGTGATTAGACCCGTGGATTAGTCGGGTTGGGTTGAAAAGATCCAAATAAATACATTTAACCTGTTTTGATTTATTTTCATATAATACAAATCTAATGACCCATATTCGAATTGAGCCATATGCCCAACACATACCCAACCTACCCATATTGTCAAAACAGTTTCATATGTACCTTAATCTACAAAAAATCATACCCAAATTAAGATGAGAGTATAGAGTGAGTGAGAACAAAATCGAGTAAAGATGATAAAGAATGAAGAGAGAGTCATAAATATGGATTGGGTCTAAATAAGTTGTAAACTCATTTATGATCTATTTAACATTCATATTATAATTAAATCCATTTATAATCTATTTACTTAATATAACTAACATTTTAACACCCAGTTAAGAAATGAGTTAATGACTCATTTTGACCGGTCTAATTGCGATGTTACACATATAGATTTTGCTGCTGTGCAGAACCAAACTCCCTCTATAGCTACACCACTATGAAAGATACATCTAAGTTTTTACAAAGGTCCCTGCACACCTTGTCTTCACCCTAAGTAGAATCATTTCTCTCTCGGGATCACAAATGGGTTTCGCTCTTGCTGCCACTTAGAATCTGCAGTCAAAAGCTATCACAATTGTGCTCATTTGGCCATGATTTTTTGCAGGAATGATCCTGAAATATCATACTTGGTTGCCATGAACTTTATTTTCAATTTCAAAACTTCAGCGATCGTGAAGTATATACCCGGAAACTCCAAATTTGCACTGCCTGGTCAAATGCAGAGTCTACGCTTGTTTATATGGCCTTGCCTTTTCTAATTTCCACACCTAGCAAATCTCCCTCGTATGACTGTAGAACCCGCATGGTTCAGTTGTAAGTTTCGGCAACACTCAAGTAAGCTTATCAAAAACTTTGGATTCAGTTGTCATTGAACGATGTTTTCCAACATTATGAACGTGGTGGGAGTACTACCAAAGGAAGAAATTCTGCCCTCCAAAATCACCTACCCAGTGACTAATATGTCGGACAGTAGACAAGTTAACAATCAAACCACAATCCTAGTCAATACTGGTTTCAAAAGATTAAATTACTTTCCAAGCAATGAGGGAGCAAGGGAGTGTAAAGAAAACATGCCTTTTGAATATGTTGGGTCTACATCAAATATAGATGTCACTATGCTTCATTGACAAGTCTCTTAGCTGAATGTGAGTACAGCGATTTTACTGGGAAAGCACCTCTTTACCAAGAAGGAAAAAGAGAGAAAACACACACACATACCATGATCGGGTGCAAAGCATGACCAGTCCTAGGATCATGACTCCCTTTTGCGAATTTTATGTGGTGGGTTTCTCCTCGGGAATGTAGGAGTACTTATCAGTATCGTGCATCAACAGCAGCCAAACATGAGTTATAAGCTCTCCGCCTCGCCACAATAGATTCATGTGATGGTAAACTGGACAGGTATATGCAGCGTGGCACAACATCTCCACCCAAATGCTGCTGATGATCTGCCACTTGTTTTTCTTGCCCTTAAGTGTCGCAACCAATTCCTGCACCTCCAACAGCACGTGCCACTTCCTAGTGATTATGGTTCCCTTCTGATACGGGATGGGTTCAAGCACAGTCTCTGTTGACGACAGTGTATCCAATGCCTCATTGCGGTCTCTGTACCTGAGAAATGGCTTCAATATGGCGCAAGCGTGCTCCAATGTAATGTCAGTAGTTGCTGAGGACAACGTGTAAGGTCGCAGTGCTAGAAGGTATATCATGTAATTGGACAGCAGTTTGCTTCCTTTACAGTTCGGAGAATCATCAAACTCTGAATGAAGGCAGATGTTCGTTGCCATGTGCCAAACGATGATGCTTTTGTCAAATGTTTTTGAGATGTTTCTTTTCAACACTTTAAGAGCTTCCTGCGTCCACTCCACATTGCTGCTTAGTTCAGCAGCTTCAAGTGTCCAATTGCCGCGTTCCATGAAGGGCTTTTTGTCTCTGATCTTGTCAAACTTTTCAATGTTTTCCACCAGCAATTCCTTGAGATAGCTGGGGATTTTCAGATGAAAATGAATCCGATATCTTCTCCAGGTCACCTCTATTTTGCGCAAATGCTTGAGGAATCTTCCAATGGAGCATGACCACTCATGATGGTACAGGCGATGGTCCACCAAGTCAAGTTGCCCAACTGAGTTCGACCACCTTTTCTGCTTCATGTACCTTTTAGCTAAGAAGTTCAATAGCCTTGCCCGCCCAGGGCGGTTTCTTTCAGGATTGCTCATTGCCACAATGGCCCATGCCGAAAAGGGTTGCAGAACAATTTGGTATCCTTCTAGGGCGGTGACTCCTATCAACAAGGCGTAAGTGTACGTGATGTACATGTCTATCAAAAAGGCAGTCTTGAAAACAATAGCAAATCTACACAAGGCTGAGACTAGACAGAGAAAGCTAGTGAAGCGGCAGATAAGACCAAGCGGTTCATATAGAATTGGTTGCTTGGTGTAAAGTACGTCATACATGAATGCAAGTTCGACCTCAGCTGTGATGAAGGCTAGATTGCGATCTACAGTTAACTGAGATTTAGCTAGCGATTCTGGGTGGTAGAGCCAGTTTGCGAAGTGGGGCTTCAAGCAATCAAACCGGTAGTACGCCTTCAAGATGATCTGATGCTCTATTGAACATCTGGACCTGTCAAGCTTGTTGAAGAGCTTGCCAACAACTTCCTCGTCTAAGATATCCTTTGCTGATACGTTTAACCTCTTCCAGAACACGGACATGAGGGCCCAAACTGTCAATGCTGATCGCATGATTCCGGCAGCAAACAAGGAGAAGTACAAAAATGGGAAGGGGGACGAGCTGTCCCAGCATCGAATCAGGATGCCGAAGACAAAAATGGCCCTGATGAACAGATTTAGCGTCTGGCGGATGCTGAGCCGGTCGTCCTCAACCGAGTATGCGGTTATGGAGTCAGGGTTCCCAAGCTGCATCAAGAGCAACGGTGCAAGCACCCCCTTGAGCTCGGTAATGTAGTCTGGTCGATCGGGATTGTTGATGTGGACATCAGTGAGCTTGCCAAGGGCGATGGTTACAAAATAAGAAGAGAGCAAGTAGGCGATGTGGATGACCTCTTTCATGATAATCGAGGTCTTGTACCTCCGGCGGCTGCCAAAGATGGTGAGGATGATCTGGCAAGCGAGGCTCATGGTGACCAGCCATTGGATGCCCCATGCTTCCCATAAATCTTTCGACGCAGGCCATTGTGTACTGACAATGGATGATATCAGATCGAACGATTTCATGGGAATGTGACGTCTTCTGCTGTGCTCTCTGTGAAACTACAATGCAAGCAGAATTAATAACGATGAGAATGGATGAAACGCCTTGGACTTATTCTGAAAAATTAGACACGAATCTCTAAACTTCTTATTGCATTCATTCAATATGGTCAATAAAATTTTTGGATCCTATCACTGCTCTAATTCTTCCATTCCAGTGAATGAGATTAATTACGTCTTGCTGTCCTGCATGAGTGAAACCCACTTAAAAAGGAGAAAGAGAAGTTTCGGAAGTCTATAAGCAATGCTAGGTACTAGTTTCGCTGAAACAGATCTACAAAATTGATATATTCAATGGGATGGCTGATTGCAGGACATCTAAAGTAGCGACTCATATTCAAACATCCACCTTCCAATTACCGCATTACTTAACCGATTATGTAAACCAGTTCAGTACACCAAGCGTTTTCCAAACATCAAATATGAGATCATTGGCATGTACGTTTTTTATTTTGCTGAACCGATCATCGACACACTGCTAAAACAGGATAAACATTCACAGAGACAAATGAAACTAATGACAAGATCATAAATTTTCTAGAAAAATAGAGGAAGTACAAAGTAGTCTGGCAAACCTTACTATGCTGCGTGACTCCCCAGAAGCTGATGGATAGGTTCTTGCTTATAATACAAATGGCACTGAGTGTGTCTATGTTCCTAACACTTGCGGGGAAGCTTAGTTAAATTCAGAGAGAAAAATAGAGGGATTATAAAAAGACAAAGAAAGCAGAGAATTGATTACTTACTTGTAACTTTAATCTGTGATTCTTTTTCTCTTTGTTCGGTTTTCGCCAGCGACAAGCCATGTGCAAGACTTTTAACTTCACATTATTCGTTAGATCAATTCTCGAGGGGTGTAGTAACATACTTCTTGCACTCAATTGTAAAACTCTGCTGAGATTATGCTAAAAATTAACTCTCACACTTTTTGAGATAAAAGTCATTGCTGGGGCTTAAACTACTACAATTTATACAATCTTATCTCTAAAATTCCAATTTGTTTATAAATTCTCTCAACTTAATAAATTAGTCAGTATTATCTACAGGTTTCGTGAGTAATCACACTGTTATTCAATTTTGAAATATCTTTTCATTTCAATTCATATCTTTAACCAACCCATAATAAAGTGACAATTTTTTTCACTTTTTATCTTTGTTTCTTATAAGTACATAGTGACAATGAAATATATTTTAGCTTGTGATCTCTGTAATTTTAGCTGCCATTCCCTTTAATCATTATTTTTTAAATTTCTTTTTGGGTTAATACCTTGAAAAACTTCAACTAGTACACATGTGATAAATTTACCAAAACTAGTTTTTTGACCGCCAAAAAATTCCAAACTTATACACCTTTGATAAATTTACTCTAAACCGATACACCCGTGACAAATTTACCCTATGTTAGTTTTCGTTAAATTTTAATGTCAAATTACTAAGTTTGATGATACGTCACAGTTAATCAATAGACCAATTTGGATTTTACTCTCTATTTGTCATAGTTGTATTAGTTTTGTTATCTTTTATGATATTAATCTAATTTAATGGAGGGTGATATACCAATTTGGGGTTTTTGGCGATTAAAAAAATTAGTTTGGGATAGATTTATCGCAAATATACCAATTTAGAGTTTTTTGTGATCATTTGGGGTAAATTTATCATATGTGTACCAGTTTTGGGTTTTTCATGGTCAAAAAATTAGTTTAAGATAAATTTATCATAGATGTACTAGTTTAGGATTTTCCATGATATTAACCTTTTTTTTTTACATTAATCTTCATACCTCCACATCAAAGATCTTTCAAGGTTCCTCCTTTGCTCCTAATAACTTGCATCCATCCATACCCCCAAACGACATGGGCATTGGAAATTAATAGAATACAACAATGCACAGACATAAATCTAAAGTGATCTTACATCACTTCATTTCTTGAATTTGTATTCTACAAAGCAAGTAATGTTGTCATTGCACACTACTTGCTCAAGCATTTAGCTAATTGCGGCAACAAACCTCAACTTTACTGATTTGCAATCATAGAAAGCCCAAGAAATATGTCTCGGTGTATGACAATTGACAAGTAAATCCCCAAAAACAAAACATATAGTTTTGCCTCAACAAGTGAAGATGGAGGGTATCGCTGGCATTGGACGAAGCATTCTTTCACCCCCGAACTTCGGGCACATGCACATCCCTCGATGGTCGACTAAAATTTGAGACATTCCCAAGACGAGTCGCCGATCCATTCATTTTATACACATGTGGAAGCGAATTAAACAATCTCCATACAACAAACAAACATGGGATAGAAAAGTAGGATAATCAATCAACACAAAACATACTTTATAAACAACCCAGATTTGTATACACAACCTGTCTCGCCCCGAACCCCAAGCATGCAACAACCTCTTCCTTGGTTGATAAAAAGCGATGTCCCAGGACTCATCGCCGACCCTTCATTTTAATTGCACATGTGGAAGCATATAATAAAATCCCCAGACAACACAAATATGGGATAGAAAAGTAGGATACCATTTTTACCAAAACACTTTTTATAAACAAACTAGTTTTTACACATAGGCCAATTCTAAGGTCTATGTACAAGAGATCTATCTCCAAGAAGAACTACTGAGCCATCCATGCTTCTGACCTTTCCGCCTCAAGCTCCGGGTTCTTCATACTAGGGACCTGAAAATGGTTATATAATAACCAGTGAGATTAAAATCTCAGCAAGTCCTCCCCTAAGCCCTCGATTAGAACACAAACAAACCACGACTAACAACCAACAATTAATAGTTGGTTTGCATACAACCTTACCCATTATGCCATACCATGCACGTTATAACTTAGCACGATACACACAATGCACATGGCCATTAGATAATACAGTTCATCAATCACATACGAGTCACGTCACAATTGATCTTACCTAGCCATTGCCACACGTTATCAATTTATATGTACATGCCATAAACAATGTGATCAACATGTATAACCGAAACTAATGATGCAATGATTCTCATACGCTCTTGCACTTTAATGGGACACCTACCATGCATCAATCGATCACACGGGTCTTGATTATAAGGTAAAATCGTTGACACGTCCCATACCACGCCACATAATTTTACCTCATAATAAGGCACAACCATCTCTACACTCAAGTGTGTTCCAGTTCTTATGGCCCATTGGCCACGGTCAACTCCCAGTTGACGGTATGGCTAACTTTCCAGTCAGCGATCTGGTTAAATATGACTTCCCGGCCATGGCTAACTTTCCAGTTAGCAATCATCCGACTCTGGCGAGCTACCGATAAAAAAAGCGGGCTTTGTCCCACCCCATCGGGCACGGCTACATCCAGAACTCCCATTCAGACGGTTTCCCAAAAAGGGACATCGGTCTAGAATCTACTACGATCGGCTTCCGACTCCCGTCGAGTATCGCTCCCAAACTCCCGTTGGGTGACGGTCCAACATTTGATCACGCAAACATACCCCCCCTCAATTCCTTCTCTCCTAAAAGTGGTCCATCTCCAATGTCTCTCGGACAATCCATATTTCCCTTTTTGTGAAAATCACTCAATTTATGCGGATGCCCATGCATTTATATACTCAAATCACTTTATAAGATCAAAACACATGAAATTGGACAACTTTTCATTCTTGGATGAACAGTGCACATGAACAGTATTTCGCGAATAGTAACTCGTGAATAATAACTTGTGAACAAGGTCGCGTGAACAGTAAATTTCTAGAGTTT
This sequence comes from Eucalyptus victrix, assembly GCA_016097545.1. Classification (NCBI taxonomy): domain Eukaryota; kingdom Viridiplantae; phylum Streptophyta; class Magnoliopsida; order Myrtales; family Myrtaceae; genus Eucalyptus; species Eucalyptus victrix. Next base: position 36,028,915 of record CM027837.1, read on the forward strand.
AATAACAAATAAATTAAATCCAAAATTCATTAAAAACACTAATTAAAGCAAGCAAAGCATCAAGAATAATCACGAACTACTACCGGCCCTAACTGGCATAAACAGTCCACTCACGCGTCTCCGAGTTTAAATCCATAAATCTAATCAACCAAGTTCAGAAAATTCTCAAATTTGAATTTGTTGTAAAAAATACATAAACAAACATTTTTCATGAAGACACCTTAACCCATATCCTTCTAGATTAAGCCTAGTAAATCACTCAATCCAATACAAAAACTGGGTCCATTTCCAAAAAGTCTGTTTTCCGAAATCAGTTTTGATCGAGGTCCAAAAATTGTTCATTTGATCTGAAATTTGACTATGTTAAACTAAAAGGTGTGACAAACAACTTTTGTAAAGAAATCATTTTGAAATTCGAACCCTAAGAGTTGATAAAAATCCCTAGAATCCTAAAAGGTCACAAATTCCAACACAATCCAAGATTTTGTTTGCAAATGACGAAGCTGAAATCTCATACTTTTAAATATCTAAAACTCTTGAGTAAAATATATGTTGTACAAGATGTCTAAAACATTTCTTAAGAAGAAATTGACTTCAAATTTGCAACCCATTTCGATCTACAAAAATTATAAACCGCGAGGGTCTAGAAATCAGAACTATAGAAAGTCCACTGATTTAGATTAATCCATCATCAAATGTGCTAATCTCACTAATTAGATTAGCACTAATTGTGACATCTCATATTTTTAGTTATGTTTTCTATTAAATAAATCAGGCATTTTATTGACGCGTCTATAGGGCTGTTCTCATAACTGATCATTCTAGAGATAACTAGACTATCTAGGGAAACAATTAAAAATTTTAAGGCAAATAGACTTGAGCATTCGACCAGGAATCGGCTACTTGACCGTGCTCATCTTTAGAGGTCATTATGGCACAGATATAAGTCGATTCAAGATCAGAGATAGGTTGGTTCGACTGAGATGTATGGCTAATCATGGGTGACACCACTAAATTGGAAAATTCTCATCGACCGACACTAATATGATTTTACTGTCGTTTTGGTACCATGTGTCCGTAATTGAATCCTCGAAATCTTCACAAAAATCGAGAGTCATCATTGAGTTGAATGGGTTTATTGTGGCTCGAAGAAAATCGACCACGGGTCATTTGAACTGAAAAGTTCTGAAAGTTACCCGGTAGTCTAGGTCACGCTAAAAACGCGTCGAATGGAAATTAATCGTGAATTCGAACCTAATTTCAGAAATTGAAAGTTCTGTGGTATCACGAGCTATTTTAGGAATGTTGACTCAGTCTCAGAAGATTTTTTAGAGATTCCGGAATTTTTACCGAAAATCGATTCGGACATCGCAGAAATTAACGAAAATTCGGATGGACTCAGTTAAAGGAAATTTGGACTTCCAAGCCAAGCCTTTGAGTGTCAAGGACTTATAGAAAATTATTCGGGATTTTTCTTCAGCAAAATTTGACGTTGATTTGGAGAATCAAATGAAGAAATTGGAGCCAAAAATTAAGGAAATTCGGAATTGGACTAAGGGCTGCATTTTTGGCTTTAATTTGGAATAAATGGTGAAATTATATTCTAGAAAGAATTAGAGGGGACAAGGTTTTAATGGAAGAAATTAAGTTGTGGACTTTTGGGGCACTCATCCTTATCTATTCCCCTCCTTCGTGCGGACCAAGCTGCCGACCTCCATCTTTTGTTGTCTCCTTCGTTTAAATTATCCAGTAAAAATTTCCACCGAACAACCCCTGTGACTGTCGCCTTCGTTCCACGTTCTCTCTCCCTCCATGTGCTGCCATCTTCACCATTTTTCCCCTCCAGCAGGCACCACTCACGTGCCTCATCCTATGCCAAGCTGCCACTCATCTGCAAATCACCCATCTCCAATCAACCATTGAAGCTTTAGTTAACTGAAGCAATCCCAAAAATCCACGAAGCAAGTCCACCGAAGAAATCCTCACGCGTCCGCTTCTTTTCCTTCGGCTGCTAGCACGTTCGCAAGATTTTCCCAGGCGGTGACCGAAGCTGCTCTCCCACAACCTTTGGTCTTCTACCGCAACAAACCGAGTCAACAACCCAACAAGTTCCTCCACCGAAGTTGACTTCTCACGTGCCCTTCATCCGCCGAAGCTCCTCCATCTGCACGTGTCCTCAACCGAACAACGCTAGAGAATTCAGCCGTGAGTCCAATAGATTCGGGTTCAGCTTCTACAGATTTGTTGACCGTGATTTCCACGAATTCGTGCAGTCCACATCCAGCGAATTTCACGGGCCCAACATCACCAAAGCGAAGTAGCTGCTGCTTCCCTCGTTCGCATCTTCAACCTTGCATCACTGAGGCCCAATAGTCGCAAGCCCTGTATGAAGTGGACCTATGAAGCTCGGCCCATCTTCAACAAATCCAATTCAGTTGCAGCAAGCCCACTCCATTTGAAGCCCAAGAAAAATTTCAACAGCCCAAGTCTTTGGCCCAAAAATCCAATAGCTCCATTGAGCCCAATTTAGCAAGTTCGGCCCAAGTCCAGCCTACGAAGAAGGCCCAATTGCAGTCAAGCCTAAGCCCAAGAGTGAGCCCAGTCCAATGCAAGAACAAATCTCGGTTGGGCTTAGATTTGTTGGGCCCAAGTTTAAGGCTCAGTCTAAGCTTGCCAGTGTCGTCGAAAGCCCGATTTCGGCTGCCGTCGCGTCATCGTTGCGGTGTCCCGGTCCCCGCTGTTAATCAAGTGAGTAATCTCACTAATCCTTCCTTAGTAGATTAATGATGCTTAAGGGTTGATTAGATTTAATTAAGTGCAATTAGGTGGTTAGACTAGAATGGATTAGTGATTATTAGTTAATTGCATTGCATATTAGTTAGTTGATTAGTGTACTTAGCTAGAGAACTACCTATACTATTTATTGAATGCATCTCAGAATTTTTCCTGACCCTTATTGAGCTTCAATTAGGCATTACGGGCCTAAATTAGATTTTTAGTATTTATTTATTAATTTTCAAAATTAATTATTTAATTATTTATTTTTCGGAAATTAGGTTGGGATAGCCGACTACCAGAATTTCGTGCTGATTGTCGTGGTGCAGTCCGTTTATTTATTTGAGCTTTAAGTTGTGCTGAATCGAATTAATTATGCAATTTGAGGAATTATTCCTTAATTGATTGAAATTGAGTGAAATTGAATGATTGATTGGTGGATGACCGAGTGTGGTTATTTAGCATTGATAATGCTTTGATGAGTTGTAAAGTAGAGAAAATCGTGAGGCTGAACTGAGAATAATCTTGGCTGAGATCGATCAGGTACAAGGTATAGACATATGTGATTCGGTGATGAGGAAATCACTGGTGAAAACAGCGCCTTAAAGAATGCACGAGTACCGTCTATTACCTACATCGATATAGACATACGTGGTTCAGTGATAAGGAAATCACTGGTGAAAACGGCACCTTAAAGAACGTACGACTGCTGTCTACTGCATGCCTCATTACGAACATACGTGGTTCAGTGATTAAGAATATCACTGGTGAAAACGGTGCCTTAAAGAACACACGGGTGCTGTCTAGTACATATGTCACCTTGGCGAAAATGACGCCCGAGAGCATTACTGTAGCTCTGTAACTTAGAGTGCAAATGGGAGGTTTTATATTGAGAAGTGATTTGATCTGGAAATGGTCCGACTGACATGTAATCGACTAGGTCGATTGATCAATGATTTGATCCATTGTCGTGAATTGACTAATTGAGTGGAAGTGACCTTGAATGGTCCAATTGACATGTAATCGACTAGATCGATTGATTGAGATATTGATCTGTGATGTGATTATTAGGGTGCCTATTGAATTGTGCTAATATGCAGGTGGAATTTGAGGTCAAGGTAAGTCCTCTGACCCATGCGTGTATAGGTAACCAGGTTAGCGTATTGGTTTCCTAATCGAGTCTTAGTGGGGTAGAACTTGCTGAGACGTAGTCTCATCACGGTTGTGGGATAACATTTCAGGACCCTAATGAGGAGCTTGAGGAGAAAGAAACCGAAGACGAGTACCTGGAGGAGAACCCCAATGATGATCCGAGTACAACCCAGATGAGGACTATGATTCCATCCTCTTTATGAATCCTATCTAAATGTGAATAATGTGAGACTAGAAAGTTATGAATAGTTTTGTGAAGTACTTTGAGATGTGGTTGTATAAAGATTTGGGTGTGGATTTCAATATGAAAAATATGGCCTTACTTTTCTATCACATTGTTTTATTATCTAGGGATTTATAACTGCTTCCACGCGTGCTTAACAAATGAAAGGGTCGGCGATACTTAATCCTGGAATATCGCATTATAAAATCGACCAAGTAGAAGGATGTGTGCGTGCTTGAGAATCGGGGCGTGACACTAATCCATTCTAAGGCTAATCTAACCATTATAGATTATCACTAATTCATATTTAAGTTAAATTAATCAACCTCCTACGCAAGTTTAAGCACTAATCAAATGATTAGGAGTTAAACTCACCCGTTAAACGAGCCGAAGACACAAACGCGATGGCGACAACGGAGGCTACGCTCGGGGACCTCTACCACAACGATCCAAGGCGGTTACTGGGTGGGAATAGCAGCCACAAACTCAAACTCCCACTAAAACTCTAAAAACTAGACTACCGGAGAAGGAGCATAGCTGAACGGGCTTGGCCTGAGCTCCGGCAAGGGGTTGGTCGGCGACTGGTGGCACTTAGGGGTCGAGGGGCACCTGCTGGTGGTTGATATGGATGGAGGTAGGATCGAAATGGAAGAAAAACGGCTAAAACGGGTGAAATAGGCAAAGCAAGTGCAAGCTGCCAGGCGGACCAATGAACCGGCAAGCGGTTCCTTTTGGCCGGTAGGTGGGTTGGTTAGCGGCTCTATTCGGTGAGCGAATGGGTTCTCCTTAACGGTTTGGACCTTCTGAGTGCGATGGTGGGTGACACAAAGGCTAATTTTTATAGGAAGACAACTTTTAACTCTTGTTTTTGGCGAAAGGTCAGCTGGAACAAAAATAGGCAAAGAAGGAAAACAAGGAAGAAAAGGCTACGGATTTGCTTGGGGCTGAAGAGGGAAGAGAGAGAGATATGAGGGTTGGTTTCTCTGGTTCTCACAAGCTCTCAAATGCCTCAACAATGGATAAAGTGAGGAGCAAGGAGGAAAAAGATGACTGTTCGCTGAAGCGGGGCCACAATTGCCTCAAAAGCCCACCTTCTATCCTCTAAACACTCATGGCATGCCCCACCAGCCTTTGGCTATCATCCATGGCCCTTTGGCAGCCCACAAACTTCCCAAGCAAGCCATTGAAGTGGTTTAAAGGTAGCATCCCATGGGGGCTACGAATTTTGTACATTTGGCCTTCAATTCAATTCCTCCTCAATTCTCTCTCAATTGGACTCAATTCAATCCCTATAAATTCAGCTAAGATGCCATCGTCTCTCTTAGGATTTTTCCTCATCGATTTGTCCAACTTGAATCCCAAAAATGCGATAAAAAACGGTCATCTGATTTTCCCAGTCAAAAACGGCCCTACTTTGAATTTTCGTTAAAAATATTGGTTTGCAGAAAATTCTTCAAAGGATGAGTCGAGTATTCCTAAAATGAACCGTGACATGTCAGAACTTTCAATTTCTAAAATTGGGTTTAAATTCGCGATTAATTTAAATCTGGCGCAATTTTAGAATTTTTGGTGCAATTGACCAGTGATCGATTATTTTCGAGCCACATTGTGCATCTTCAACTCATTAGCAACTCTCGGTTGTCGTGAAAATCTTGAAATTTCAAATGCGAACACAAGGTATAAAAATGACAGAAAAATCGGTCTAGTGCTGTTCGACGAGAATTTTGCAATTAGATGAAATCACCCATACTCTAATCACATACCTCAATCAAACTGGCCTATCTCCGATCTCTAATCGATTTTGGCAATGCCATATTGACCCTTGTAGATAAACACAATCGAGCAGCCAATTCCTAATCGAATTCTCAAGTTTATCGCGTTGAAATCCCTTAACGGCTTCACCAGATAGACTAGTTATCTTATGAGTTATCAGCTCAGAGAATAGAACTATAGGCGCGTCGATGAAAAGCCTAGCTTATTCAATCGAAAACATAACCCGAAAATTAAGATGTCATACAACCAGTCAATCCTACCAGCCTATACATAAGAGTCTAACTCAAAAAGGGCTACTGAGCCACCTAAGCTTTGGACTCTTCAATCAAGGGCTCGGGTCCGCCACGACACCATCAAAGGTGTCAATATCCATAGGATGCCCTATTTTCCACTCTCCGGTCCCAACGAGAGGCCCATCAAAACCTTGTAGGAGACCCTATAACGTATGTGTCATACCTCCATCTAAGGACCTGAAAATTGTAAACCACGACGAAGTGAGACAATGTCTCAGCGAGTTTACACCTTAAACCCCGATTAGGAAGATAATTCACCTAGAGGTAGCCTAAACACGCATCATATGAGACTTACCTCACCTCAGCACCTCTTTGCACATTAGTATAGCTCATATACATATGCATACAGTAAACATATTTAATAGTTGGAACATTGTACATCAACTATCACATATTCATAGGGGTCATGATTATAAGGCCAAGTTATTATGACACGTCCCATTCCGTGCCACATAATTTTATCTCATAATTAGGCATGGCTATTTCACTCATTCAAGTGTTCCAGTTAATTACGACTCAACGACCACGACCAACTAAACATTTGGTAGTCATCCGACATAACTAGGCGTTGTCCCGCTTCGTCGAGCACGGTAACTTCTACTTCTAGACAACATTTCCAAAGGAGCATCGGCCTAGTCTCCATTGCGACTGACATCCGTTGACAATGGGCACTCCCGAAGGAGCATCGCCCTCGATTTTCATCAAGTGATGGGTTCCCATAGCGATCACACGCATATTCAATCTCGACTAAGGACATTATGCTTTGCACTTAAATACCTCAATTTCAAATAATGTGTTTGGCATAGTTTCTTCATATTAAAAACACCCGGTAAAATAATTGTGCATGGACACACGATCAAATTAAACCATAAAACGTGATATACTGTGACATCCTGAAATTCGAGCCCTCTGAGAGATGACTGAATGTGAATTTTGTCAACGCATTATTGGTCGATCTCACTTGAAATTGATCACTCCTGAAACACTGACCTTGAGGGGAAAAGCTAATGAGGATATAACTCGTACGACTTAAGGACTCGACTGAGGAAAACAACTAGACCATGAGACTTGCGTGAGGATAATCCTGTAGATAGGTAAACCGATTTTAAGGATGACTAGAAGTCAATTCGCGGACAGAATATAATGGAACGACAAGTCATTTTGTTTACTGTTATCGAGCCCACGAACGACCCTAGGTCGATCCTCAGTAATCGTATACTTTGAAATAAAAATATATCCTCCGCAATTTCATGCAATCAAGAACATCCATGCGTCGAGATGTCTTTAACGTGGTTTGGCACGAGCCGGTTACACATGAATCCTCAAAGCCGTCTATCAATCTAAGTTGTACCATAAATGGCATTGGGCGAAATTAACATGGCATGAGAACTAAAGATTTGACTTCGAGTTATCGGGAATGTCCAGAACGGACTTTGGATGAAGCTATTTCGTCAATCAACAGCGCCTGTTAAGCCAAGTACTTGGAAAAGGGATTTTCAGACCGAGGAAACGAGCCTATGAAGATGTGGGCCGGGCTAGGCAAGCGTGGGTCTCAAGCCCAAGGTAGGATAGCCATGGTGGGTTTAATGCAAGCAAGTGAGCCAAACTTCAAGCCTTTGAACCCAATTACATTTTATAGCCCATTTCTCCACAATTTGAGCCCAAATCAATTTTATTCAAGCCCGTATATATGTATAGTACGGTATACTATACTTTAAGAAATTACCATTTTACCCCTTCTAGAAGTGGCATTTATTGTTGGGGGACAAAAAGAGAGAAAAGTCAAAGGAAATTATGAAGGGAAATGATGTAAAGATAGGGAAATTGGACTTGGCTTTTCTCTTTCTCTCTCTCACGTTTTCTTCCCCCCTCCTTCTCACAAAATTTCCTTCTCCTCTCTTTTTTTTTCTCTCTCTCTCTCTCTCTCTCTCTCTCTCTCTCTCTCCTCATTTCTCTCCCTCCCCAACGTCAGCCCCCACTCCCCACGTATCTCTCTTTCTTTTCCTCCCCACTCCCACATCCTTCTTCCTCTTTCTTTCTCTCTTTAGTTCCTTTTCTGTTTTGCTCCCAAAACAGCATAGTGTGCTACTGTTTTTGTGCCAAACCAGCCACCATCTTGCGCCATGGCCGTGAGCTATCACTGTCCGCAAGCCGCCGTCCACTATCGAAGAGCCACACCACCCATTCGCAAGCCATCCGCCAACCATTCTCGCCAAATCAAAAACCACCTCCGCCGAGACCCATTTTTGTTGAGTGCCTCCGTGACATTTTGGACATAACTATGCATAATCCTCACCACCACCATCATGCTCATGTTGTTGGAATTATCGGGTGAGTTTAGTTTCTAATCCTTTGATTATTGGCTAAACTTGATTATGAGGTTAATTATGCTTAAGGGTTATTTAGATTAGCTTAAGTATGGATTAGTGATAATCTATAATGGTTAGATTAGCCTTAGAATTGATTCATATTAATCTAATTAGTGAGATTAGCACCATTGATGATGGATTAGTCGAATCCAATGGAATTTCTGCAGTTCAGATTTCTAGACCCTCGCCATTTGCCATTTTTGTAGATCAAAATGTGTTGTAAATTTGAGGTTGATTCCTTCTTGAGAAATATTTTAGATATCTTCAAATATAACATATATTTTACTCACGATTTTTAGAGATTTAAATGTATGAGATTTCAGCTCCGTCATTTACAAATAGAATCTTGGATTGTGCTGGAATTTGTGACTTTTGGGATTCTATAGGGCTTTTATCAACCCTTAGGGTTCGAATTTAAAAAAATTGTTTCTTCATAAAATTTATTTATCACATCTTCTAGTTTAACATAGTCGAATTTCATATCAAATGGACAAGTTTTGGATCTCGAACCAAAGTGATTTCGGAAAATAGGCTTTCTGGAAACGAATCCAGTTTTGGTGCTAGATTGAGCGATTTGCTAGGTCGAATATAGAAGGATCTGGGTTAAGGTATCTTCATAATATATATATATATATATACATAGGTGTCATTTACAACATGTTCAAATTTAAGAATTTTCTGAGCTCATTTAATTAGGTTTCTGGATTTAAACTTGGAGACATGTGAGTAGCCTGGTTTCTACCAATTAGGATCGATTTTAGTTTGGTGATAATTCTTGATGCTTTGCTTGCTTTAATTAGTGTTTTTAATAACTTGTGGATTTAATTTATTAGTTATTTAATTATAAAATTTCACTGTTCATGACGCATTGTTCACAAGTTACTGTTCACGTGCAATATTCACTCAAGAATGAAAAATGGTATAATTTCATGCGTGTTGATTTTATTAAATGAATGGATATGTAAAATGCGTGGGCATCTGCATGAATTGAGTGATACTTTGTGCAATTGTGTAGTGATTGGAAACTATTGGTATTTGATTAGAAATTCTCGGGTGTCCGATTTTGACACCAAAAATGGTTTTATATACCATATAAAATAGTAGGATTTTAAAAAAAATGGTATCAATTTTTCTGGTTCAAATTGACCGTGTAGTCACACACGACTATTTTCCTGGATGTTTTTAATACAAAAGAAATATACCAGATTCACTATTTTAAATGAGACAATTGAGTGCAATATACGATGTCTTGGCTAGGTTTGAATAAGTGCATGAATGATATGAGAACCCGTCACAAGCTTTCGGGAATGCCCCAAGTCAACGGATGCTGGTCGCAGTGGAGGTTGGGCTGATGCTCCTATATGGAATGCTGTCTAGATGTAGATGTTGCCATGCTTGATGGTGCGAGATGATGCCTGGCTACGCGGAAGACCGCTAACTGTTGAGTCGGCCTTGGCCAATGGGTCATAATTAATTGGAATGCATGAGTGTTGAGATGGTTAGGCCTTATTATGGGGTAAAATTGTATGGCATGGAATGGGACGTGTCACATCGATTTTATTTTATATTTAGGATCCGTGTGATTGATCGATATATACTGTGTGGCACACTAATGTGCAAGGGTGTATGAGAATCATGGTATCATTGGTTTTGATTGTGCATGAGTTGAGCACATTATTTATGGCACGCATGCATGAATTGATAACATGCAAGGTGTGGTAATGGCCAAGTGAGATCGTTGGTGACGCAACTCGCATGTGATTGATAAACCGCATCATCTAATGGCCATGTGCATTGCATGTATTGTGCTAAGTTATAATGTGCAGGATATGGCATACCGGGTAAAGGTTGCATGCGAACCGACTATTGATTGTTGGTTGTTAATCTTTGGGTTGTTTGTGGGGTGGTTCTGAAAAGATACCTCAAGTTAAGTTGGTGTCTTAACCGAGGGCTTAGGGGAGGACTTGCTAGGAATTATATCTCCCTAGTTATTGTATAACCATTTTCAGGTCCCTAGTGTGAGAACCTAAAGCTTGAAGTAGAAGAGTCAGGAGCATAGGTGGATTAGTAGTTCTTTATGAGATAGACATTTTGTATAAGTTTGAGGTATTTATGAAAGTGTATTTGATTTGAAATTAGTTGTCCTACTTTTCTATCTCATGTTTGTTGTTGTCGTTAGAGAATCAGTTAATTCGCTTCCGCATGTACAATAAAATGAAAAAGGACAACGACGAGTCCTGAGAACGTCGCAAAATTCTATTGACCACCGAGGGATGTGCACGCGCTCGAGATTCGAGGCATGACATATACCCTCTTTTCAAAATTCCACGATTTGATATAGTATTTAGAATATTTTTGGCGTCAAAAATCGACACCCTGTATTTTTCTAATTAAATACTAAAAATTCATATTTTTGAAATAATAATTGAAAAATCATCAATCAGCATCCAATTGCATAAATTAACACTCAATTTCACAAATCAACGCCACCATGACGATTGGCGTAAAATTCTGACAATCGGCTATCCCAATATAATTTATGCTAATTAATAAATAATTAAATAAATTGCAAAATATTTAAATTAAACCACTAATTAATCTACATACACTAATCTAACCACCTAATTGGACTAATTAAATCAATCCACCTAGGCTAGCTACATATAAACCTACTAAACTAAATAATTAAATTAACTAACCACCTAATTTGACTAATTAATTAATCTAATCAACTAAATAAGTTAACAAAATTACACTAATTCCACTTAGCCTAATCTAACCCTTCCTTAAGTGCAATTAACCCCTAATTAGAGCTTAGGAGGTTAACTCACCGGTCTAGCATGAAAACTAGTTCACGGCGACGGCGACCAAAACCCGGGCCTACGGCGACACCAAGGGAGGTCGGAAAGGCCCGAAAAAGGCCAACTAAGCCTCAACTCTAAGCTAAGGTTCGGCCTAGCTTGCTAGTCTTTGGTTTTGCTTCGGGTCAAGATAGCTGGTCGCGGGGCATGGCTAAGCTGGATGAGCGGCACAACTAGGACAAATAGGTCAAGTGGACGACGGTGGCTTGCAGGCAGATGTGAGGAGTTGGTGGCTCAAGGATGGCAACGAGCGGAAAGGGGCAAGTGGGCGGCCTAGCTCGCGGCTTCGGGCTAGCTCGAACACGGAAGAAGGGGGAGGCATGAGGATGGTGGCTGTGCTAATTTGTTTCTAGGTTGTAGCAAGTAATGGAAATGGAACAAATGAAGTGAAGAGGAAGAAGAAATAAGAAGAAGCAGAAGCTGGACAAAGGGGGGTTCGGTCAAGCAAGCCAAGGAGGGGAGAAGGGTAAGGAGAGGAGGACAAGGGGGGACAAGAGGCCTTGAAAGTCCACCTTAAATATCTATTGCACTTGAGTGAAAGCCTCACAAGTCTTCAGCCCTATCCAACAGTAATTTTCCTTCCCAAACTTTTCAAACAAGCCACAATTGAAGGCCAAATTGCAACAGCCCCAAAGCCCTACGAATTTGCACCCATTACACTTCAATTTCTTCACAAATCTCTCCAATTTGATGGCCAAATTTGCTGAGGAGGAAGCCCTTACCAATTTCCATGCTTGCCTTCACAACTAGTTCACTTTAAAGGCCAAATTTTCACTTAAAAATGCCCCTCCGAATTTCTTGAATTTACTTTGCCAAATTTTGATTTTTTGCCAAAAGTTCGGGCTCGCCGAAAATTCTTCAAATGATGCAACAATGTCCTAAAAATAAATCATGATACACTAGAACTTTTGATTCCCAAAATTGAGTTCAATTTCGTTGTTAATTTTGATCGGATGCGATTTTAGCGTGACCTAACCTACTGGGTAATTTTTAGAAATTTTATCGTGTTTGACCCGTGATTGATAATTTTCAAACCACATTTGTGCATCCCCAACTCATCGACGACTCTCGATTGTCGTAAAAATCTCAAGATTTTAATTATGGGCACTAGGTACAAAATCGACTAGAAAAATCGGTTTAATGCCATTCAACATGAATTTTGTAATAAGATAGAATCACCTACAATTTAATTACGTACTTTTGTTGAATGGACCTATCTTTGATCTCTAATTGATTATAACGGTGTCGTATTGACCCTTACCGATTAGCACGATTGAGCAATCGATTTCTGATCTAATTCTCAAGTTTGTCGCGTTTATATCATTTAATGGCTTCACCTGATAGATTAATTATCTCATGAGTGATTAGCTTAGAGAAAATGACTATAGGCACATCGATGAAAAAGCCCATTTCATTTAATCGGAACATGGTTGAAAATTCAGAATGTCACACATTCCCTCCATTGGATGGAAATTAAGGCACCACAGCGTAGGAAAGGTTATGTTGGAAAAGATGGATTTGACATTGTTAGAAATGCTGAGAATCCACAACTCGCAAAGAGGATGTCAAGAGGGAGGAGGAAAGATGCAAAAGAATAGAATGATAGTCACAAAGTATAACTAGCTTGAGGGACAAACTCTAAGTTCTTGATCTTGCCTTGATTTGTCTTTGGTCAGGATCGTTGATTAGTTTGGTAATGTAAGTAATCTAGTTGTTTATTTCAATTTATGAGTGTCTTCTGGATGATATACAAAGATGACAATCTCCTCTCATTATTATCTTTTAAGAAGTTTAATAGCTTCAACACAAGAGTTGTTTGTTTATATGAAATTTGTGGTTAACCATTGTGGAACATATATAAGTACACCGTCTAATAATTGTCATTTTAAGAGTTATTTAATGAGATGCAAGTTGATCCTTTATTCTAAGTCTGCATACGAACCACATAGATTCTAGATAAGATAAAGAGATTTTCCTTTGACTTTTCATTTTAAAAGGCAATCATAATATTAATAAGTCAGCATTTGTCATTACCCTCTTGAGGTGGTTAACAAATTGCCAAGCAAGTGTGAACGGTCCTCTACAAGGTGGCACTTACACTTGGCTATGGTTCTCTCAAGCTCTATTGGTCACAATTTGATTTTGACTAGGTAAATTATGATATATATATATATATATATATATATATATATATATATATATATATATATAATTTTATTTTTGGAGTTGCAGCTAGCCTATTGAAGGCCAGTTAGAGGTCAAGTAAAACACAATGCAATAGGCAGTTTTATTTTTGCGAACTAGAGGTACATACTAGGGAACATGATTATGCTAGAGATTTCTTCTTCTTCTTTTTCTTTCTTTCTTTTTATATGCTAGAGATTTCTAACGCTTAATTTTGGTACTTTTTTCCTTTTTGAAAGACAAAATATGTGATCTTTTCCAGATTTCGTTAATCCTAAACACACGCATACCAAGATGGCTATACATCATTAAGTTCATACAATAAACTTTCAATTTCATTTGGTGAAAACATGTCTCAAGTTTGAACCCATACAAAACCCAACTCGATGTATTGTGTGGTCACTCGACCATGTGAAAGTAAGAAGAAAGAAAAGAGGGGCACATCAAATGAAGATGGACAACATGGATTTATGTGCATATTTCCACGTTCTTTTTTTCTTCTTCATCAGTAATGCATGCGCATGGATGCGTATATATGCCCATAGAACATTGTGGGTGCCGAATGTTTATTCCCTTACTTTTGGTCATTTGTTGTGGACTTCATTTGTTATTTGTTAATAAATGCGGAAAGAGAGAAGGAGAAGAAATGAGGAGCTAAGAGCTCTGCGTGCATCAAAGTCAAAAGGAAAGGGATGCCCTCACGAAGAGAGAGAACGAGTGAAGAAGATTTTCTCATGCTGCGATGAATGATGATAGACTTGTCTCGGTTATAAATAGAGAAGAGCCATTGGGATAGAAGTGGGCCAAGTTCCATTCCACGGCCGAGAGAAGAGAGAGTTCTTCTCATGGGAGATTTTCTCCTTGTAATTACATCTGAGTGATTTAGCCAATTAAATTCTTTTCATTAAAATTTATTTAATTTTTTGAGTGAGATTTTCACTAGGAATTGTGAGATGCTAAACACTATGTGAGTTATTGGGTATAATTGGAACTGAAAAATATCGAAAGAGGATGTGTGAGTACTCAAATGATTGTAGTCTTTGTTGTATTGTTTGTTTCTATAGTGGAATTATGTGTTGCTCTTCTTGTGGACATAGGTTCCAATATTCAAACCAAACCACATAAATCCGATATCCAATTTCCTTTCCTTCTTCCAACTATTTTATCCAATTTGCTTGTCTACATTTGCAACACTATTCATCAAATCTAACGAACTCATATCACAGGTAAAATGCAATGACGATAATGAAGTAGTTAAAATGAATTTAAAATCCGATACGAGTCGAATAATCTCACTTTTGAAAGATAAGCACTTTATTCTTTGGCTTTGGTGATGGAATATGTCCTTGTTGCCACCTATCCCTTGGTAGGGAAGAAAGTAGATTTAGGGGTATTGCTTAAAGGATGGGCCTACGGCTCATGATTTAGACGCAAACTCTTTCAAACTTATACTTCGCACGTCATTGAGTAATCAAATTGGCACTATTTTTTCTTTTTTTTTTGAAAAATGAGTCACAAATAGCCTATTAGGGTCAGCTAGAAACCAATGAGACATAAGAGTATACCTCACTTTCTACGCAATTATGGAATCTAGGGTTGGGGACTTGGTTATACTAATTGATTAACTAGTACTATTTCGGTACATAATCATGTTCTTTCAAGAAGATATTTATCATATAGTCTAGATTGATTTTAAATTTATCCGCTAACATGTGAGATGATCATGTGAATCCTACCTCGATGCAATGTAAGTATTTGCAAGCTTAATTGGAGGACAAACACATATTTGACCTATATGTGGTTTCTAATTAACACACAAATGCAACCAATTATTTTTGAGTTTTCTCTTGTTTAATAAAACCTATGCCTCATACAATGTGAGCTTATTCTAAATGCAATGACGTATACAAATGATGATATTCAACTACATGTCCTAATTCTAACATACAATGACTAAATGACATGTGAATGATGACATGACATATGTGATGACAAGGCACATAACGTGGGATTGATGAAGTGGCACGATGGCATGCACGATGATGTGGCAAAATAAGAAGGCACATGAAGTGATATGACTTGTAATGATGGCGTAGCTAAAATTATGTGAATGAGATGGCATAGCAAATGATAGTGCGCTTAAAACTATATAACATGCACGACTTTTTTGGATTTTCTATTAAAATTCGTAATTGAAAATGCCCTAATATGATAATGCTTAAAAATTCATTAAATCAATTAGTTAATGAAATCTATCCGTAAATAGCAATTAGATATTCAAAGTCTAATCGGATAGAATCGCTACCCAATTTGGACGCGCTTAATCTTTGGCAAAATTGGGTTAAATTTTGGACAAGGCAGCTCACAATGGTGCTCAGCGATGTCTCGGAGTGCCCGACGGTGAGGGTTCGCCAGTGATGGTCTTACGAGTGACCGGTGGTGATGTCTTGCTAAGAAACTTGCAAAACCAAGGTAGTTGAGCCGAGTAGGGTTGTTCGGTCGTCGTCGAGGGGTCACGACTGGAAGTTCTCGGTGTGACCATCGGTGGTGGACAACGTCACAGCAAGTAGTGTACGGTGAGGACGTGTGCATTCGGCTGGATCAATCCCTCTTTCACCGAGTTATCCTTTATGTTTTTGTTCTGTCGCTTCCTCGGCTGGACATTGGAACGTTCCTTGCCCTCCGCGTAGAATCCCGCTTCGCTGATCGTGCTACACAAGATCCCAAGGAATCGGCTACACTCTGGACATCCACTTGGTCCAAGCATGCCCCCTTTGGTCTTTTTGTCCCTTTGACCAATTGCTTCTTTTGGGTCACCAATGGTTACTCGTGCGCTGGATAGAAGACTCCGCGCAGGATTGCCAGGCATCGACGACTGGGAATATGATACTGATTATGGTAGAGAAAGAGACGGTGGTGCTAAACTAGGAATTTTGGGTAGCGACAATGACGCGAGGAAGACCGGGGTTCGCCGGGACTGCTGGGAACGATGACAACGGAACTGCTGGATACAACTGCAGGTATACCGAGAATACGGTCGACTGATCGAGGCTACTCAGCTGAGTTGGCCACGCGCGACGCCGCCAGATAATGAGGGGGCGACAGCAAGTCGTCGGTGATGGGTAGTGACGTCAAACGATAGGGCGTGCTGGCAAGCGAGGTAGAGGCGCGCGATCGACAAGCTAGCTGCGAATGGAGTGACCGACGACGGGGGAGCGGTGATGGCGTTCGTAGAAGGACAGGAGCCAGAGATAAACACCGGCAATAAGGCTTCGAGGATATCAACGAGAAATCAAACCAGCCCGCCTGACGAGAGCAACAATGGCGCCGGGAAGTTAACCACATTGGCGAACAAGGACAAGCATTCACGAGCAGGACCTGAGAACGCCCAAGAACGATCAACGCTCGCCTTTTTCTCTATACGGATGACGTTGTGTCTGGACTGAGGCTGCTAGACACCAACACCAAGAATCGCTGGATTGCTGGTGAGACTTCTTCAACGCCAGGCAGGGGCTAGCGCTGGGCGTCGTCTGAGGTCGTTGCAGCAAGACCGAAACTCGCCTTTACACTGAGGTTGCGGGATCTTTGGTGGCTGTGGAATTGCTGGACTGTGTGGTAAGTCTACGGTAATATAGCGAGGAAGGAGGCGCCGGTCGCAGTTGGGTAGGGGCGGGGCAGTGCTGGAACTCGTTGAAGCCATTGCTCGAGGCTAGAAGATAATGGCGGCATCGACCATTTTTGGTGTTGCGGTGATTCATGGCCTGGTAAGCTTGAGACCAGCAATTGGAAGTCGGAGCAGGGACATCATTGGTGTGGGCAGCGAAAGTTGTGAAGAGGGCTAGCGTAGGGAGACGCCGGCCATGGAGTCTCATCACGGCTGCCGGCAGGAGCTTGGCAACATGAGGTTCCGGCCTGAAGCATTGCTGATGTGGGGGTGGGGCGTTGGAGCGGGAGGAAGGAACTCAGCAGCAGCAAGGATAGCATGATACTGGTGGACCGCTCTCAGTGGTCGCGGGCTCGTCGGGGCTGACTCGCTGGACTGACGCCGGAGACGCGAGCGCTGGTGTTTCGCTGAAGACGCCTAGAGTTGGCTAGACGAAGATTGTGGGGGCTCAAAAGGTGCCACTATGGGATGAGTTCTTGAACTGTGTTGGCAAAGTGGAAACGCCATTGCCGAAGAGAAGACCTTTGTCCGCCTCGCTCTCTTTTTGAAATCCCCCCTGAACAAAAGTCGTCGCTTTACGGCTGAAGGGCTCAAATAGCCTCCCGAAGAAGAAGAAGCACCAGAACCTTTTTTTTTTTTCCTTCGATTCCTCTTTCTCCTAGAACTCACTCTCGCGAGCTATCCCCTTGCCCCTCTCCCTCTACTCTCGTTTTCACCCGAAGAAGATGAAGAAGTCCCATCAGAATCAAGCCAACACTCCTCTCTCTCTCTCTCTCTCTCTCTCTCTAACAAAAGACGACGCCAGCTGGTTTTGGCCGAGCTGTACCGACCGACGTCGCGCGACATCCTCCGCAGCTCATCCTCGTCGTACTGTCCTTTCTTCCTTCCCCAGCCATCGTCTCTCATTTTTGACCAGGAGCTAGCGTCCAAAGTGAGAGAAGAGAAAGAAGAGAAGGCAAGCGGACTGGGCCGGAGGAGGAGAGAAACGGGCCACTCGAGGGGGCAACGTTGGAAAAAGAAAAAAGGGGCCGGGCCGAAGAAGAGTGGGTCGGCCTGGGGCAAGGAAAAAGGAAGAAGGGAAAAAAGAGAGGGCCGAGTATGCCCAGCCTCGGCCCGGCCCTCTTCGATTTTCTTTTCTTCTTCTTTTTATAATAATAATAACTTTTTGGATGATATCTTTTTTTTAGAATTTTAATAATTAACACTAGTAGCGCAGTCTAAATGCGATGCAATTTTAATGGAAATCATTTTTGCTAATGACTAAAAATTAATCCCTAATTTTCTAATTAGTGATTAAGTCTTCAATAATAAAGCAAAATTTAGGTGTCAACAGTCCCAATGCTACTATGTCAGACCTTATTAGACCTAAAGGGTCAAAAATGCCTCAACATAGACTTAAGATGGTTTCTCAAACTTTGGCTTCATTTTATCATGTCTATAAACTCATGATGGAATGAGGGAAAGGAGTGTTGTAGATGACAAGTGTGTGCTATGCCATCGATAGGGGAAAATTACCCAATCTGCCTAAATTTATTGTACAGATACCATCAATCATACTTTTTTCAATTTTATTAATTTAGTCATAAATCTATGCACTTCATCGAAAAATCACTAACATGGCAATCTAGTTATCGTCAATTAAGCAGCAATTTTTAAAGAAAATTGGCTAGAAAAACTACATTAGAATTCTATATGAAGGTTTAGGAAAGTTAGTAAACTTGAAAAGTTTATGATTGAATTAGTTTATATATAATAAATTTAGGATTGATTAGACAATTTCCCTCAATTGATATCGTGAGTTGAGAAGAAATCCATTTTTTTGTCTATCAATTCTTCAAGGAAGTGTGAAGTCGGATCTTAGAGTTATTTGAAATTTCAAGATGATAATCGTGACAAGGAAGTAAACCTCAACAAATACCATTTCAGACATATCCAACTATCTCATACCTACAATCCAACTACCAAAAGTTCTTCGTCAATATTATTTTTGTTCTACTTTTCGCTAGCTAAAAGACTTGGAAAAGATTGGAATAAATGGGGTAAATAACCATAACTTAGTGAATAATGCATTTCCTTTTTAAGTAGATTGAACATCCATTATACACTTTTATAAAACAATATCAGTACTCAAATGTCCCAAAATCTAAATAAAATACACGTACAAAATCAGAATGAACTATATCATTTTAACATAATTATATACACATAATAAACATTTATTAAATCACTAATATTATAACAAACATCAATCAGTCTGTCTTGATCAATCTTACATCAAATCACCTATCAAATGGTCCATTCTATCATCTAGTCTATTGCTCAATATTGGTGGATGACTTGGCCTAGAACAATATCCTCAATCCAGCAACCCTTGACTAGGTTCATGGTGATATTGAGCATCAAACCATAATTCTCCAATAAATCACAAAACAAAATCCAAATCCATCTCATAATCAAAATACATTTTACAAACCAAAATATGGATTCCTTTTCAATTACATTCGTCAAACAAAGTATATTTCAACAAGAAATTTCTCAAACAATTTTGAAATTCATTTCACAAACCAGATTCACAAATATATATGTACAACCTTTTGAAAGTCTTTCATAAAACCATCTTTCATAAAATATTTCTCAAACTATTCACAAATAATTGAAAAGTAGTTAATGTTCGATCTAGATTTTTATATAACAAACATACTCTTTCATGATTCATAATATATCTAATCTTTACATAAGTTTAAAAATTCATATAATAGATAGCACTATTCACCTGGAATGCTCAAACCAACAATAAAGCTACTTGAGTTGATGAACTCAAAATCCTGTTAAGAAAGTAAGAAGCAATATCAAAACTTAAGTAAAAAAACTGTCTTAATTAAGACTTGACTATGCAACGCCATTTCAAAGTCAAGGTGCTCATGACCAAAAAAAAAAAAGTCAAGGTGCTCACTATGGGCCAACAATGTTTAAAAAATATTAGAATACATGAAAAAATAAATAGTGATGATGATGATGATGATGATGATGATGATGATGATGATTGGAAATACATTGAAAATAATTAGAAAATAAAATAAATTGTCTAAGGGGTGCTAGTACTATCCTTAAAAATAATTCCACTCCTCAGAATATGGAACTCGATGCATAAGGCTCTAGTGGTTATCCTCCTAAGATACAATGGACTTTTTCTTATATTCCGCACTGAATATTAAAAGAAAAAAGAAACAATGTTATGTGTATAACCTAGCAATGAAAAGAAATATACATAAGAAAAATAGGAATAAAGAAACAAAGATATTATGATTTTGAAATATCGATTTCTCTTTCCAATTATGTTCGAAGAAGTAATTTATAGGTAAAATTAGAGAGAGCCGTTAAGAAACAATTACCATAAATTGATATTTATTGAAGAAGATGAACGTTGGATAAATGTTATAAAATAAATCCAACATTATAAATCATTAGAAAGCCGGTGTGTGACATCCCGATTTTCCAATCCTATTTTCAATAAATTGAGACGGGCATTTTGTTGGCACGCATATAGTTCTTTTCCTTGAGTCAGCCACTCATGTGAAAACTAGTCTATCGGGTGAAGCTGTTAAGAGTTTCTAATGCATCAGACTCGAGAATGTGACTATGAAGCGACCTTTCGACCGAGCTAATCTGCAAGGGTCATTACGGCACAATTAAAAATCGATTAGAGATCAGAGATAGGTCGACTCGATAGAGGCATGTGATCAGGTGTGGGTGATTCCACCAAATCGCACAATTCTTGTCGATCGGCACTAGACTGAATTTTTTGTCGATTGGGTACCATGTTTCCGTATCTAAAACCTTGAGATTACCTTGACAACCGAAAGTCGTCAATGTTTCAAATATGTACATTGTGGCTTGAGATGATCAACTACAGGTCAAATGCATGAAAATTTCTAAAAGCTACCCGGTAGGTTGGGCTGTGCTAGTATCGTGTCAAAGTGAAATTAACCGTGAAATTGAGATCAAATTCAAAAATTGGAAGTTTTGGTGTGTCACAAAGCATTTTAAGAACATTGATTAATCTTCGGAAGATTTTTCATGCAAGCCAAGTTTTTCAGCAAAATAATCAGAGAATGACTAATTTGGCTCGATAAATTAGTAGGCTCGTCTTTGGTCGCGCTTTTGGGACTTAAGTTGGTTCTATAATCAAGTGAAGATGTGAATCGAAGTGTGGTGACATTGGATTTATTTTATGGACTTCAATTTGATTCAATTGGAAGAGAATTGATGAGATTTGAAAAAATTGGATGTACAAGATTTTATGCTCCGGCGGAAAAATAAATTGCAACCATTGGAAGAGGTTGTGGACGATTGGGTGAGTGGAGTGTGATGTCATCCATGAGGTCATGAGGTGGGCCATTTTTGGTTGGATTAAAGAAAAAAGAAAAAGAAAAGGGAATGGTCCCATCTCTCTCTCTCTCTCTCCTCCTTCTCTCTCCTCCCTCTCTTCCGTGCGACTCCTCCATCTTCTTCATCTTCCTTCTTCGGCTGCTCGGTTCTGTGGAGACCGAAGACCAAGGGAAGTAGCAGCCGTCGTCCACGCCTCTCACCACCGTCGCCACCCACACGCCGCCGCTCATGCACCCCGCCGTTCGTGCATCGACCGCGTGCCCTCCGGCCCCTTCTCCTTCTTTGTTTCGTTTGAAGACAGCAAACGCAGAAGCAGCAACCCCGTCCCACCGAAACCGGAGCCAAGGCCGTCGTCGCCGTGCGCCGTCGCAGCTTTGCGACTGCCCAGCCACGCCGTGCACCCCCGTCCAGTTGAGCTGCTGTCCACAAACCGCCTGGCCAGCTATTGTTCAATGGTCTTGAGGGACGGTAGAGACCCACCGGAGCTCCCTCCGACCACCTCCGGCCACCGTGAAGCCCCGCCTAGGTTCGGTTCAGCTCCTCCGCCCATTCCCAACTCCAATCAGCCTCAAATCGGCCTTTTTCCGGCCTCAACCAGCAGCGAGCAGAGAGGAGAAAAATGGGTATTGCAGCCCGCTCGTGGCTCGTTTTGGCCGCCTTCCCGAGCCCAGATGCTCGGCCCGCCTTGAGGAAAGTCGATCCTCGCATCGTCCCCGTCGTTTGGGTCCACTCGGTTCGCTAATCCGGTGAGTTTAGCTCACTAAACCTTGATTAGAGGGTTAATGATGCTTTATGTGTGTTTAGTTTATGTTAAGTGTTATTAGGTGGTTAGTTTAATTTATTTAAGTGTAGATTATATTAATGTGCTTGATTAACTTAAGGTCTGATTAAATTAAGGTTAAGTGAATGTTTACATTAATATAAACCTTGATGTGACATAAAGGAATTTACTTTTGATTTATTTAAATATTTCAAAATTATTTAATAATTTAATAATATATTATTATTCGAAATTATTAAAATATTATTATTCAATTATTTTCGGAATAAATTTAATTATTTATTAAATTCCGAAAATTTTGTCGGGACCCTAAATTCTAAGAATTTCGTGCCGGTCGCTGCTGTGTAGTCAGATTTTAAAATTGATGATTGGATATTATAAATTGAATTTGGATTGTGAAAAATATGGATATTATTATTTAATTAATTTTCGGAATAAATTTAATTATTTAATAATCTGAAAAATTATTTTGGGACCCTAAATTCTCAGAATTTTGTGCTGATCACTGTTGTGCATTTAGAATTTGAATTTGATGAATGGGTGTGGCAAATTGAGTGTTGATTGTGATAAACATGGATTTTATTCATAAAAATCCAAGTGTTGGGTTTTGATGCAAAAATTGGATTTTAATGATTATATTAAATAGTGGGGTTTGAAAAAGTGAGATATTGGTTTTTTGATTCGAAATTAGCGTATCCCCACGCGCATGAGTAATTTCTGGAATATTTTTAATATGAAGAAAAATGGCAGGGATCACTGTTTTAAGTGGAAGCATTGAGTGAAATATAAAGTGTCCTGAGGCCAAGCATGCTTTGACTGTGTGATAACTAAGAGGAATCATCCTGGGCTGTTGAGCCGGACGTGCCCCTATATGAGATGCCCACGCGGTGGTTGCGGGTCGCAGTAGATTCTGGGCCCATGCTCTTTCGGGAATGCCGTCGACGTACTGACGAAGCCGCGCTCCAAGGGGGGAGGCGATGCCTGGCTATATGCCAGTAGATAGCCGAACTGCGAGTAGGTTATGCCCTTGTGTGGCAGTGAATATCAATTGGAATGCATGTTGAGTGTTACTGATGTGTCGGATTATGGGACGGAATTGTATGGCATGGAATGGGACGTGTCATAACGATTTAGTCTTATAATCAGGACCCCCGCGGTTGTTGGTTATATGAAAGAGAATGCGTTCCGGTTGTTTAAGTTTATATTACTATATGTGATTGAGTGATTTGAATTGCGTTAACCTGCAGGAAGGAACTGAGGCGAGGTAAGTCTTGTGTGATGTGGCTAGGCCACCCGGGGTGTATTTTCTTTCTAATAGGGGCTTAGGGGGTTGAACTTGCTGAGCATCGTCTCATCCCAGTTGTGGAATTAAAATTTCAGGTCCCTGGTGGACGGAGCGACCATATAGCTTTGGTTGGTTTTGAGGAGTTGTAGAGGTGAAGTCATAAGGATTGGAGAATGTGTCCGACTTGTAGGTCGTAGGACAGTTCCTTTTTAAGAGCCGGTCTTTTGTAGACTTTTGGCTGTAGGCTTCTGTTTGTAATTCTGTTGAATTATGAAAGTGTTATGTTGTGGTTTTGTTTCCTGCTTTTCTATCCCGTATTTCATTGTCAGGGGTTTTATAATATGTTCCACTTGCGCAATAATGAATGAATAGGGTCGGTGACACTACCTGGGAATGTCGCATTTGCAAGACCATGGTGGGATGTTGGTGCGCTCGAGGTTCGGGGCGTGACACGGTGGTTACATGACCGTTAAATAACCATTATAAAACATTACAAAATTGTTTTTTATTAATAGCAGACAAGAATCGTTGCAAATTGATAATGGTAAAAAACTACTATAAAAATTAATAATTTTCAATATTTCAAAACTGTTGAAATATCCAACAGGAAAAGATATCAAGAATGGCCAATCGCAGCAAATATGCTCTAACGCAAGCAACGCGCACTCGCATGACAAATGATTACTCGCACGACAAACTTTCTTGCACCATATCTATCTAAAAAACTCAAATTCAAGTGTACTTACTGTCAAAAGAAAGTCCTTTCGAAGTATATAAAGACCCTAAGCTTGGCCGGCCCAAAATCTAGTCGGCAATCTACAAATTCGGCTCCAAATGCTGCTGGTCGAGTTACTGTTCAGCGTTTACCAAGGATTTCGAAAAATTGATTTCTCTTGAACGGAAAGTCCAAATCGCAATCTGTAAAATCTTACAAGTCCCTAGTGATGTGAAGGACCTAAATATCACTATTGGACAGCTCGAACTCACCGCGAAGCCAACACAACTAGGGCAATAGTTTTGACTCCTAGAACGAATGTCCAACTTGTAAAAGATAAAGACAGCGAGACACTATCACCAATCGCATGGTAAAAGACGTATTCCTCCATCAATCGGCATCAATCGATATTGTCCAAATAACCACCACGATTTCTCTCTTGTTTCTCAATGGAGCTCTTTCCCTTTCTTGTTTCTGGATCGTCTCCCTTCTCTAGTTAACAAGTGGTGCTTGAAGAAGAACAAGGAGTCTTTTTAAAGCTTTATTTGGGTTGAAGTGGCTGGGCCTCTTTTAATTCTCATTTTTTCTTCTATTTGGCCTCTTATTTTACAACACACATTATACAAAATCAACAAATAACTTATTTAAAAAAATCCTACTCTATTGTGTACACAAAAAAGAAAAAAAAACCAAGTTGGCCCAACCCAACCTGACCCTAAAGTGTAGGGTATTTTGGTGGCAGGGCTTAGCTTTATTTGGGTAGGGATTCTTAGATGTTGGTGTTGTTAGGGTTGGAGTTGGGTCGGGCCGTGCTAGTGTGAGCTTTTCGACACCTTTAGACCATAGCCAAATCTCTCTCTCTCTCTCTCTCTACACAAACATGATGGGGATGAGACCCTATACTTGAGCCCATCTGATCAACGCTAGCCCAACCCAGTCTCTTGGGTTATATGATATTTGGGTGTTGGACGAGTTGAGTCGGGTTGGGCCAATCGCGCCTCTATAGGGTTTCGGGTTGGGTCAGGTCGGGTATCATGAAAACCCAACCTGATGCAACCCCTTTACACCCTTACACAAAATAACCACCATCCATGGTGGTTGCCATTTACCACCAACGACGAACTCCATGCAAGGTGGTTGCCTTTTTCGAGGTGGTCCGAGCCAACCACCACAATACGGGAACAGGTTTCACTCGTGATTGGTGGCAACATGTGTTGGTCACTATCGCCGTGGGTGACCATTCCTAGGTAGGGGTGTGCATGGTCCGGGACAGACGGTTCTTGACCTTGAACCAGGAACAGCAGCCCATTAAGGACCGGTTCCAAAAAATTGTAATCAGGATCCACCCGTTTGTTGCATGGATCCACCCGGGAACTGGACCGTTAGTCCAGTCCGGTTCCCAAGTGAATCCATGGAACCGATCTTGACGCGAAATAATTTTGGTTTTCAACATAAAACGATCGGGTCTATGAGTTGGGAAGGAGGGGAGGAGGTTTATGGTCTGGTTTTCAACATAGAATGGTCGCGAAACAATTTTTTGCGGCTGTGGTGGGTGGCAACCGACGCAAGGGGGTGAACAGCAGCGGCGGAGGAGCAGCGGCAGCAGCGTCGATGCTCGGGGAGGAATCGAAATGGAGATACGATTAGAAAGAACCGAGGAAGAGA
Organism: Eucalyptus victrix; assembly: GCA_016097545.1. Classification (NCBI taxonomy): domain Eukaryota; kingdom Viridiplantae; phylum Streptophyta; class Magnoliopsida; order Myrtales; family Myrtaceae; genus Eucalyptus; species Eucalyptus victrix. The sequence continues at coordinate 36,055,044 of CM027837.1, forward strand.
CAAAGAGAGAAAGAACCGAAGACAAAGAGAGCGAGGAGATGAAATCTAATCTAGGGTTTCTTTTAGTAATTTTTTTTTAATATTAAAAAGGTTTCGGTCCGATCCGGGTGGGCGGATCCGCCCATGGAACCGGAAATTGAACTAGTACCCACCAGTTCTGAAAAATTGGAATCGAGAACCGGACTGGTTCCCTTAAGAACCACTGGTTCCAGGCGGTTCCAGTCCGGGCGATTTCCGGGTATTTTGCACACCTCTATTCTTAGGTGGTAACCAAAGCAAGGTGGGAGTAACGCTGGTCCACGGGGGCCGGATCTTGCAACCCGCGCGAGCAAGATAGGAAAACTCTTAGGCGAACGGCTGCCTAAGGGGTGCGAACTCTGCGTGGTGGGTGCTTGAGGTTAACGGGCCAACAGGTGTCGACCACCAAGCATTCCAGTGCCATGGCACTGCTGGGTGGAGAGCAGAAACAGTAGTTTTTATTTTCCTTTACTTTTTATTTTCCGTTCCTTTATCTTTCCTAACTTTCTCATATATAATTAGGAGTAATTTTTTCCCATCCTTATATCAGAACAGTCTATCCAGTCTTTTATCTGGATATATCTGGATTTTTAGAAAGTAAAATGATAATATTAGTTGGATAAGATAGCTGAAAATACAATTGTAATTTGAGGAAATAAATTGCTCTGCAACTTCTTCGCTATACAAGAGAAATGTGAATAAGAAGGTCCGCAAAAGAATACCGTACGAATTATATTGTCGGCAAAACTATTATTTGGAGTTATTATGGAAAATTAGATTTACTTGAAATGTTGAATGTCTTAGACCCAACTAGGCAATCAAGAAATGAACAATTTGATTCTTGTTAAAAGCAAACTAATTTTGCAAAACCAACTCCAAGCAATAATAAAAGAGTCCAGGGGAAAGACAAATGGCAACCTAGCTTGATGTACCTACGTCCACTCTTCCAATTCTAACGAGACGTTTAGGCTGAACTCCAATAGTTTAGTTAAGAGTGCGAACACTGCTGTGATGCACAAATAGAATCTGCTGCCGTGCACGACCAAAACTGTGTCTACAGGTACGCCAATATGACAGATACATCCAAGATTTTACAAAAGGGCACTCCACACCTTGTCAATCACTTCTCTCTTGGGTCTACAAATGGGTTTTACTCAGCAGTCAAAAGCTAATACAAATCTGCTCATTTGCCCATGGTTTTTTTGCAGGAATAATCTTGAAATATCATCCTTGATCGCTACGAACTTCATCTTCAATTTCAAAACTCCAGCGATCGTAAATATATACCTGGAAACTCCACTTTTGCACTGCCTGGCCAAATTTAGAACCTGCATGGTTGAGTTATAAGTTTCCGCAAAACTTAGGTATGCTTATCAAATACTTTGGATTCAGTTATCATCGAACGATATTTTCCAACATTATGAACCTGGTCTGAGTACTGACAAGGAAAGAAACTCTGCCTTCCATAATCACCTGCCCAATGACAAGTATGTCGGACAGTAGACAAGTTAATAAACAAAACAAAATCCTAGTCAATACTGGTTTCAACAAAATTAAGCTACTTTCCAAGCAATGAGGGAGCAAGTTAGTGTAAAGAAAACTAGCCTTTCGAAATATATTTGATCTACATCCAATACATATATCACTATACTTCATTGACTAGTCTCCAAGCTGAATGTGAATACAGTGATCTTATTGAGAAAGCACCTTTTACCAAGAAAGAAAAAGAGGGAAACACGCACGTGCGTGCACTACAATCAGGTGCAGACCGTCACCAATCCTAGGATCATGATTCACTTTGCGACTATCCCTTGGTTTCTTCGGTGGGCTTGGTCTAGGGAGTGTGGGTGTACTTATCAGTCTCGTGCATCAAGAGCAGCCAAACATGAGTTATAAGCTCTCCGCCTCGCCTCAACTGTTTCGCATGATGGTAAACTTGACAATTATATGCAGCATAGCACAACAGCTCCATCCAAATGCTGCTTATGATCTGCCACTTGTTGTCCTTGCCCTTCAGTGCCGCAGCCAATTCCTGTGCGTCCAATAGCACGTGCCACTCCCTGGTGATTATGGTTCTCATCTGATCCAGGGAGGCTTCGAGCACATTCTCTTCTGACGACAATGTCTCGAAGGCCTCATTGCGGTCTCTGTACCTGAGAAATGGCTTCAATATGGCGCAAGCATGCTCCAATGTGATGTCGGCAGTCGTTAGTGACAACATGTAGGGTCGCAGTGCTAGAAGGTATATCATGTAATTGGATAGCAGATTGCTTCCTTTACAGTTCGGAGAATCATCAGGCTCTGAAAGGAAGCAGATGTTAGTTGCCACGTGCCAAACGATGATGCTCTTGTCAAATGTTGTCGAGATGTTCTTTTCCAATACTTCAAGGGCTCCCTGTGTCCACTTCACATCGCCACTGAGTTCGTGAGCTTTAAGCGTCCAGTCCCCGCGTTCTGTGAAGGGCTTTCCGCGTCTGATCGCATTGAACTTTTCAATATTTTCCACCACCAATTCCTTGAGAGAGAAGGGGATTTTCAGGCGAGAGTGTATCCAATACCTTCTCAAGGTCAACTCTTTTTTGCCCAGTGGTTTGAGTATCCTTCCGATAGACCATGGCCACTCGTACAGGCGATCGTCCAACAAGTTGAGTTGCCCGACTGAGTTTGACCACCTTTTCCGCTTCATATACCTTTCAACTAAGAAATTCAACAGCCTTGTCAACACGGGGCGATTTCTTTGATGATGGCTCATCACCACGATCATCCATGCCGAAAAAGGTTGCCGAACAATTTGGTAACCTTCTAGGGCGGTGACTCCCATCAATAATACGTAAGTGTAGGCAATGTACATGTCTATCAAGAAGATATTCTTGAAAATAACAGCAAATCCACACAAGGCCGAGACTAGACAGAAAAAACTAGTGAAGCGACCGATAAGACCAATTGGTTTATAGAGAATGGGTTGCTTGGTGTAAAGTACGTCATACATGAATCCAAGTTCGACCTCAGTTGTGATGAAGGCCAAATCACGATCTACATTTAACTGAGATTTAGATAGCGACTCGGGGTGGTATAGCCAGTTTACAATGTGTGGCTTCAAGCATTCAAACCGATAGTACGCCTTCAAGATGATCTTTTGCTCCTTCGACAATCTGAGCCTGTCGAACTTGTTGAAGAACTTGCTGACAGTTTCCTCATCGAAGACATCCTTCACTGATATGCTCGACCTCTCCCAGTAAACGGACTTGAGGGCCCACACTGTCGCCGTGGATCGTATGATCCCAGCAGCAAACAAGGGGAAGTACAAAAATGGAATGGGGGATACGCTGTCCCAGCAGCGAATCAGGATCCAGATGACAAAAACGACCCTGACAAACAAATTCAGCATGTGCCGGATGCTGAGCCGGTTGTCCTCGACCGAATATGCGGTTATGGAGTCGGGGTTCCCAAGCTGCATCAAGAGCAACGGTGCCAGCAACCCCTCGACCTCAGTAACGTAGTCTGGTCGATTAGGATTGTTGATCTGGAGAACAGTGAGCTCGCCAAGGGCGATGGTCGCAATGTAAGAAGAGAGCAAGTAGGTGACGAGGATGATGTATCTGACGGTGATCGAGGTCATGTACCTCCGGCGGCTGCCGAGGATGGCAAGGGTGATCTGGCATGTAAGGCTCATAGTGACCAGCCATAGGACGCCCCAATCTTCCCATAAATCTGTGAACATTGGCCATAGTGTACTGACTATGGATGCTATCAGATTGGCCTTTTTCTTCATGGGGATTTTAAGTCTTCTGCTGTTCTCTCTGAGAAATAAAAATGCAAGCCAAACTCAAAAAGATGAGAATGCATAAACCACCTTGGACTCGTTGTAAAGAATTCAACATGAATCTCTAAACTTGTTACATTCATTCAATATGTTCAGTTAAAGTTTTGGGATCCTAGCAATGGTCTAAATCTTTCATTAGTTTGAATGAGATTAATTACGTGTTGCTGTCCTGCAGGAGCAGAACTCACTAAAAAAGAAGAAAAAAGATAAAGAAGTTTCAGAAGTCTATAAGCAATAGTTACTAGTTTTGCTATAACTGATGTACGGCATTGATATGCTTGATGAGATGGCAGAACACAGAAGGACATTCAAAGAAGCGACTCGTATTCAAACACACTGCCAGAAACAGAGAAATGTTCAAAGAGACAAAAGAAACTAATGACAAGATCGTGAACTTTCTGGAAAAATAGAGGTAGGAAGTAGTCTGGCAAGAAATCGAAACCTTTACTAATGCTGGGTGACTCCCAAGATGCTGCCAAATTAGGTTCCTGTTGAGAAGAGAAATGGTACTGAATGTGTCTGTGCTCCTGACCCTTGTGGGAAAGCTTAGTTTATCCAATTCCGAAGAGAAGATAAGAGGGATTATAAAGGATGGAGAAAGCAGAGAACTGATTACTTACTTGTGCCTTTAATCTGTGATTCTTTTTCTCTTTGTTGGGCGTTGCCAGCGACCAGCCATGTGCAAGACTTTTTAACTTTACATTATTCGGTCGATGAATTCTCGAGGAATACAGCATGTGATTCTTGCACCCAATTTTGAACTCTGATTGAGTTATGCAAAGAATGACATGTTAGATTTTTGGGATAAGAATCACCACAAAATCACTAAACTATTATTATACAATCTAATCCCTAAACTTTCAAATTTTCTTTATCAAGTCTCAACTTCCTAGGATCAAATCGGTATACCGTAACTACTTACAAATTATCATAATTACACTATTGCCCAAATTTTAAAATATATCTTCATTCGACTCCATTTCTTAAAGCATCCTAAAAATAAACTAATCGTTTTTCTACCTTTTTATCCTTTGGTATATTTAAGTATATTGTAGCTTCTGATTCTTTAATAGTAAAAGTAGGATCTCAAATAGAGATATATCGAGTGGATATTCCTACTATTTATATCGAAATATATTCATAGGAATTTTTGGAAACGTTATTAATTTAACTATAGAAATTCTTAAGGCGTGTTTGTTTAGGGAGAATTGTATAATGAGGGAAAAACGCATGTAGTGGAAATTATTTTCAAGGAAAAAAAATTTCCCCTTTTCAAATTAGGAAATTTATTTTCCTAACTTTAAACATGTATATTTTCTTTGACTATAAATGGTTTTAATGTTGACTAATCATTTTCAACAAATTAAACACGTGAAAGTTTGGAAAACTAATTCCCGAAAAGTTCTTTCATTCGAAGGAACAGACCCATAATTGTTTTATTATATCTTTTTCCTAATTTCTTAGATAGTTAAAGTTTTCGCGCTTTGTGGTTCTTATGTTTTCTCTACGGTATCAAAAGCTTAAGCAGTGAATAAAACCAGAAGACCTAGTGGGTGAAGTTTAAGTGTTTTACTTCTGGTTTTGATCATATAGTGCATAAGTCCGGCCACAAGCGGTCATGCTACTTCGAATTCGTGATGCGAGCCATACCTAGGACCGTCAAAATGGACGAATCAATTCGGATTTGGGTTGCATAAAAAATGGTCTAACTCAAATTGACCAATTTAACCCTTTTTGATTGATTTACATGCAATGCAAATTTGGTTACCCAACCTGACTTGTACTTGACTCATATCTGACCTAATTCATTTATGAAAATACTTATATATTTAATTCAACCTATGAAAAACTATATCCACCTAGTTAACCCACTTTATACTCTTTATATGTATATGTTATTTGAATAAAATTGCTATTTTGACTATAAGACGCTAAAAAGTTGGCTTTCAACGTCACATAGAATTTTTTATTTTTGTTTTGATTCACAACCAAGAAAATTAGTACTTAGTGGTGAATTTATAAAATTAAAGGAACAAATAAGGTATGGAAATTGAAACTTTAATTGAATGGAATGTAAGACGTTGAAGATGATTCATGTTGACTATGGATTCTAATGACAAGAACTAAGATTAGAATATTATATAAAAATGATAATGCCAAATATAACCAAGAAAATACCTATTCCAATAACTAATAAGCAAAACTTACCATGATTAATAAAAGAAGCATCGGCCCTGACCTAGATCCAAGCATGGGATTCTCACTCTTTGCCTTGGCATGTTAATAACCACCATCGCAGGCCTAGCACTAGGAAGTGCAGCAGAAGACGATGATGACTGCAAAGTCGCTGAAGAAGAAGAAGAATCGCCTTCTTTCTAAACAAGTACCTCCAGAGCTAATCTGCATTATATAACCCCATAACAACATTCCTGTAGGAAAGTTCTGAGATTCTGTGGGGTGCATCCCAACAGATAAATTCTCTTCCATAGGTTGACTGTCGCCATTATATTCTTCCAAATCATCATGAATATCAGTGGACTTCGAACAATCTGAACCGAGACCAACCCATTTCCTACGAAGAGGGCTAGTGGAAAGCGATTGGAACCGCATGTCAATGCAATCCACGCGAAACCTGTGATTGCATTTGGTCAAGATCCTAGCTCTCTCCCTGAACCAGCTCAGAGAGGCAAACAGCACATTCGAGACTCTCCCTGAACTCCCGGGGATTGAACGCCTCTTCCGGCAGAGAAAGCAGGACCTTGTGATCAAGCCAGTACGGACAACCACCTATGGAGGAGAGGAGGTCCGGCCCTCACACGGATCCGGCTGGGCGAGGGTCATGATGCCCTCACCTGCGATTGCTGAAGCCCTGGCTACTAATGGTTGGAAGAAGATGATTGGGAAAAACAAGGAAAGAGAAAAGAAAGAATATATATATAACTCATGCATGTCAACCGCCACCCATCCGGCCTTGCCACATAGGAAAGCCAGCACCAATTGAATTGCCACGCCAGCAATTTCCAACTAAATTTACCCAAATGAATTAGATTTAAAAACTGTCATAATATTTAGTGGACATCAAACTCGTGATTACCACAAAAAACCCCTGGGACCACTACTATAACTAAATTGTTCAAATTAAATATTTTAGAATTGAATTGCAAGGCAAACAATAAGTTTATAACTTTTTCGATAATTTTCTACTCCAATTTCTCCGTTAACTAAATGTCTTGAACGTTATCTATACCCTCTTTAATAACTATTTTACTAATTTTTCTGAAGGCTTTTATTGGTATTGGGCTTAAGGCCCGTCCGCCCAAGTTTGGCCCAAAAAGCTCGGCCCATGGGAATAGGGCCCGTGGAAGGAGAGAGGTATAAAAGGGAGGAGAGAGAGAGAAAAACACACCGTTGTTTTTAGAAAAGGAAAAGACGTACGTTCTCCACGCTCTCTCTCTCTCAAAAACAAAAGACAGTAAGCATACGGCTTGATCTTCCTCCCTTCAAGGCTTCATCGGATCAGATTGCTCAGTTTCTCTTCCTCCATCAACGTCGGTGTTTAATCTGTGGCTAAAAGGTACGCTCGAATCCACGGTGTGCTTTAGGATCGGTGATGCGTGTTGTTTTCCCGGGCTTCATCTTCCGCATTGATTTAGGGGTTCGATTCGGTGTCGAATCCAGTTTTCGGGGATTAGTCAATCCCAACATTGGTATCAGAGCCCTAGTTCACGTTTTTCACGATCAATTTTGATGTTTTTGATTGATTTTTCACGAAATCACTTCGGCCGTACCGAACCGGGCAAAAATCCCGACACCCGAGCTCTTTTCAGCCATTTTTCCGAGTTTTCTTAAGTCAAAATAAAATTGTGATCACATGGGGAGAAAGGCGACGTCGAGACGAGTCCGAGGATGTGTCGACCGCCGCCGGGTGCCGCCGCACGCACCCACACGCGCGGCCGGACGGCGCTGTGCGTGGGCGCGACGTGCCTGAAACACTGGCATTGGCCAGCGCGTGCGGCGCACGCGCCGGTCGGCGAACCGGCGTGTGCATGCCGCCGGCGGGCGAACCGGCACGCGCCGGTCCGCGAACCAACGCGTGCTGACGTCACGTGATGATGTCACCGTGACGTCATCCAACGGTCGGTAACCGTTCGGATGACGTCATCGATGACGTCATCACCGACGACGTTTCGCCAGACGGTCACCGGCCGGCAACCCAACCCGACCGGAGACCCGACCCGACTCACTGACGAAGGCACATGCCAGGCACGTGCGGATGACGTCTACGTGACGTCATCCCCTGCACGCGCGCGGCACGTGCGTCGGTCCGCGCGAGCGGTCCGACCGGCTCGACCGGTCCGACGACCATTGACCGTTGACCACGTTGACCGTTGACCAAAAAAAAAAAAAGAAGGAAAAGAATGTGTTTCTTTTTCAATTAAGTCTATGTGGATTATTATGTGATCCATTATTTGTTCTGCATTTGTTGCAAGAACTATACCTCCCCTAAGGTTGCGCACACCTATTCGCGCAGTTACCGATGAACAAAGGGATAGGCTGTCTGAGTTGATAGCTGAGCTGACTAATCATCGATGGGAGTGAGGTAACTTAATTGATCATATCCTTGAAGTCAATAGGAAAATTCAACAGGTCATATGGAATGGTCGTCCTATGTCACAGTCAGAGATGGTGCGATTTTTCATAAACACTCTTCCACCTGAATGGCAAGATGTGTTGAATAGCATATGGGATGTCAACGGAGCTGCTTCCTATAAGAAAATTGTGATGGATTTTGTAAACGAATATTACTGTATTGTTTCAAGGGAAAAGATCAAGAAATTGAACAAAAGAGGATCTTTCCCAATTCGTGTGCTGACTTGGTGTTAGTTGTATTGACTGATATATGTTAAGTGTGATCAGTGGACATATTATGTAATGATTACTACCTAATTGTGTTAATTGAAAGCATTATTGTTTTTTAATTATATGTCAATTATCTGTTACTTTCTGTTATTGCTGGTTGCTGTGGGTAATTAGCTGTGGGTAGTTTTAGAAGTTTTTGTAGCTTCATAGAATTGATTTTGCATATGACAATCATATTAATGATAGTTTTAAGTTAGGACTTTTGGAGGATGATTGGAAACGTAGTGACCTTTTGATTCTAAAGCCTTACTTGAAATTATTCATTAATATGATGGGTCTATGTAAATAGGGACGCATAAATGATAGGCATTAATAATTCGTGCATATTTGTCTGATTTGTTTAGATCAATGGCTTCAGCCACAAAGAGCATAGTTGCCGAGCTGAACAAAGGTGAAAAGCTCAATGGAGACAACTATGAAGTTTGGCAAATGAAAATCCAGTATGTGCTGGAAGAGCAAGAAGTACTAGAGGCTCTTGTCATGACCACGGTAGAACCTGAAGAGGGAATCACTGCACAACACAAAAGAAACAAAGAAGCTTTTTCTGCGTGGAAAAGAATGAACTCTCTAACTCGCATCACGTTGCTAAGCAGCATGGAAAATGACGTCATGTGAGAGTTTCGGCGTTTTGATAATGCCAAGGAAATGTGGGAGGCATTGGCAGCTAGATATGGACATACTTCGGTGACTAGACTAAGGCAGCTCACTATCAGGTTTGACTCTTATAAGAAGCCTCATGGTCAGACCATGAAGCAACATTTTAGAAAGATGTTAAACATGATAACTGAGCTGAAAGATGTTGGCCATGTCCTCACAGATGAGCAGCAAGTGCAAGCAGTGATTCGTTTCTTGCCTCAGAGTTGGGAGCATATGAAGGTGCACCTGACTCATAATGAAAATATCAAAACCTATGAGGATGCAATGCGTCATCTTGAGCTGGAAGAGGACCGCCTGTTGGCGGCTAAGCCGGATGCTAAACTCTATTATGCTGGTTCTAGCTCAAATGGAGCTTCGAGCTCCAAGCGCAAGCGCCCTAACTAGTTTGATAAGGGGAAAGGCAAGGAAGAAGCAGGTCCTTCAAGGAAAAAATCCAAATTTAACCAACATGGAAGAGGGAAGCGTCCTCACATGAAAAAGGTTGCAAGGGTGAAATGCTACAACTGTGACAAGAAGGGTCACTATGCTCGCGACTGTCGTGAGCTAAAGAAGGTATGCACCCCTTATACTTTTCAGAACTTTGCTTATGTGTCAAGTTCTGTGTTCTTAACTGAGTCTAATCCTTTGTGGACTGTGGATTCAGGAGCAACGGACCATGTAGCGAAGGATAGAGGATCCTTCGTGGAATTCCGACGAGTACCAAGTGGAACTAAGTGGATTTATGTGGGAAACAACTCCAGAGCTGAAGTGAAGGGAATTGACACATGCCAACTGAATATGCGTGGTGGACGCACTTTGTTTCTTCATGATGTGTTGTATGCTCCGGAGATTCGTCGGAATTTAGTGTCTGTATTAATGTTGGTTAAATTAGGTTTTAATATGAACTTCTGTAGTAGAGGTGTGAATTTGTTTTTGGAGACAAATTACTATGGTTGTGGTTATTTTCTGAATGGTTTTATTGTATAAGATATTGATTATGTTAATGCTAATGTTTGTTATTACCTTCTCACGTCCCCTAATAAATATGATAATGATGTGAATGTGTGGCATGCTAGACTTGGTCACATTGGCCAACAGCGTATGAATAGACTAGCCAAAGAGGGTTTGTTGGGCAATATTGAAAAAGTCAATTTGTCCATATGTAAGCATTGCCTAGAAGGGAAAACGACAGGGAAACCATTTGGAAAAGGAAAAAGAGCTGAATTTCCTCTGCATTTAATCCATTCTGATCTGTGGTCCAATGAATGTGAAAGGAAGGCATGGGGCTATTTATTTCATCACTTTTATTGATGATTATATTCGATTCGGATATGTCTATTTGATTTCTCATAAGTCTGAAGCAATAAGTTGTTTCAAAAGGTTTATGAACCTGGTAGAGAATCAATTAGATAAGAAAATAAAAGCATTGAGATCCGATCAAGGTCGAGAATATTTATCTGATGAGTTCAGAAAATTATGTGATGAAAAAGGAATAGAAAGACAGTTGTCTATTCCGTACACTCCTCAACAAAATGGTGTTGCAGAAAGAAGAAACAGAACCCTACTGGAAATGGTTAGGTTCATGATGGTGCATGCTAACTTGCCTATCACCTTTTGGAGTGATGCATTGTTAACTGCTGCGTATATACTTAACCGGGTGCCTTCCAAATCAGTTACTTCCACTCCATATGAGTTATGGACAGGTAGAAAACCGGACTTGAGTTTTCTTAAGCCATGGGGTTGTGCTGCCTATACACATGAGTCCTCTCACAAGTTTGGGAAATTGGGTCCCAAAGGAAAGAAGAGTATTTTCATAAGATACTCGGAATACTCGAAAGGATATGTGTTCATTGGTGAGCAGGAAAGTGGGAGTATAACTGAATTTGAATCGCAAGATGTCACATTCTTAGATGATGAGTTTCCTAAGAAGGGCGAAATAGGGGAAGATCACTCCCTATTTGAGACCTTGGATCAAGACAATGATATTAGTGGAGTTCATCCAAGTGGGAGCATAATGGAGAATGATGTGCAAAGTGTACAATCTCCCATACGGCGAACAAGTCGCCAAAGTATTCCCCGTCGACGTTTTGACATTGAAGGGGAAACTTTTATGATTGCTCCACAAGATGAAGATGAGCCAAGAAATATCAACGAGGCTCTGAATTGCCCTAGTAAAGAAAAATGGATTCATGCAATGGAAGAGGAAATTGAGTCAATGAAATCAAACCAAATCTAGGAACTGGTTAATCTTCTAAAGGGACGCAGAGCTATTGGGAACAAGTGGGTTCTCAAAATAAAACGAAAGGCTGATGGCTCGATTGAAAGGCATAAGGCTCGCCTTATGGCGAATGGGTATAATCAACAGGAAGGAATTGATTATGAAGATACGTTATCTCTTGTAGTGAGATTTACCTCGATTCACATTATTCTGGCAATAGTAGCTAGTCTGGATCTTGAGTTACATCAAATGGATGTAAAGACTGCTTTCCTCAATGGAGAATTAGAGGAAGAAATATATATGGAACAACCTATTGGTTTCATAGTAAAAGGCCAAGAAGAAAAAGTATGTCGACTTTTGAGGTCGATATATGGTCTTAAGCAGTCATCAAGACAATGGTATATACGTTTTCATAATGCCATAGTGGCATATGATTTTATAATGATTGATGAGGATCATTGTGTATATATCAAAAGATCCAAGGATTAATTTGTGATCATATCATTATATGTTGATGATATACTGATTGCCGGAAGCAATATGGAATTTATTAATACTATCAAGAGATGGTTGTCTTCTAACTTTGAGATGAAGGATATGGGTGAGGCTGCATACATTCTTGGAGTTAAGATTTCGAGAGATCGTTCGAAGAGATTGTTGTCTCTTTAAAGAAACCTATATAAATAAGGTTCTTGAACAATTTCGTATGCAAGACTCGTAAACCCATAGACACTCCTATTGCAAAAGGTGAAGGATTGAGCCATAGACTATGTCCGGGGGACTCCACAAGAGAAGGAACAAATGAAACATGTTCCTTATGCTAGTGCTGTTGGGAGTTTGATGTATGCTATGATGTGTACAAGACCCGACATATGCTTTGCAGTTGGACTGGTGAGTAGATACCAATCCAATCCAGGTCCAACACATTGGAAAGCCGTTAAGAGAATACTGAGATATCTGAAGGGAACTGCTGATTTCAAGTTGAATTACCAAGGAAAGGATCTACGACTTGAAGGCTATTTAGATGCTAATTGGGGAGGAGATTTAGATGAAAGAAAATCTACCTCTGGATTTGCTTTCTTACTGAACAATGGCGCCATATCATAGAGCAATAAGAAGCAAACGTGCATAGCCTTGTCTACGATGGAAGCTGAATTCGTGGCGTTATCAGTAGCGGTACAAGAAGGAGTTTGGCTTAAGAGATTTTTTGATCATTTAGGTGTTATTGAGAAAGCTGCAAATCCATTGTTGGTTAACTGTGATAGCCAAGCAGCTATAGCGTACACCAAAGATCCAAAGTATCATGGCAAGACCAAACATATAGATACTAAGTATAACTTTGTAAAAGATATGGTTGCACGAAAGGATGTGAACTTGCAGTACATATCTACGCATAGAATGGTAGCAGATCCTATGACAAAGCCAATACCTAGAGATGTGTTTTGTGGTCATGTAAAATCTCTAGGATTGTGTAGAGTCTGATGTACTGAATTGTAATTTCCCTGAGTTGTTCACATTTATGAAATTTTGTTTTTCATTTATTAATGCCTATGAATCTGTGTATGATCTTTATGCATCTTAATGCTCAGTGCATTATTTTAAGTTGAGAAGTATGTCGGACAGATATAAGATTAGCCCACTCACTCGGGTAATCGCCTCTGTTTACTGTGTGATAAATAGAGATGAGACGGTTTTTAAGCTTATTATCTAGGTGATAATCGAGAGCGCAAGCTTAAAATACGTATGTCGCATTAACTGAGTGTAAGATAAGGACATAATACTAAAGATGTCTGAAAGTAAAATAACCCATATATTTTACTTTATCTGTCTATGATGCCAGATGTGAGTTCTGATGAATTTTGTAAATGAGTAGATACGTGAACTCGAGTTAGACATTGGGTATATCTGAACTATTATCTGTACGGTATTGAAAGGTGTAGACATACGCTCCATGGGAAAGGAGTTAATACCGTAATATGTATTTCATACTACGTATGCATGAGACGACTAATAAGAGTGGCAAAAAGTTTGATCTCAACTTTTATGACGTGTGAGACTTTTGAGGAAAAGAGTTCCTCAATTTTTGAAGTCCCCTCAGGACTCTTACTTATTCTCAAGATTTCTATTTAGTGTTTGCTATCTTAGGGTGTTGCCGATGGTCATGAGATGATTTGATCTAATGGGACATTTCTAGAAAAGCAAGCTGGACTGAAATTGAGAGTTTAAAGGAAAGAGGAAGATCGATTTTTGGAGAATCACATTGTGGTTTTGTATTCACCGGTCGACCAATTATAACTGTCTTTGTGATAATTATAATTGTGAATACAATATATATATATATATATATATATATATATATCTCATGTTTAAAAGAGATCAAGGGAAATATAAATGTGATCGATCTATCTAGGGTACTGCATACTAAATTACTCGAAGTGTGATGCCCATTATGAGCTGCTATATATTCCTAACAGATGTATAGCAACGAGCTCTCAAAGTATGCTAGTCGCACGGATTATTCACCAGTATGAATATTGAAGAGAGGTAAAGAGAATCCTATTCGGCCCATCATGTGCGAGTGGGAGATAAAGGCTTTTGTTGGTATTGGGCTTAAGGCCCGTCCGCCCAAGTTGGGCCCAAAAAGCTCGACCCATGGGAATAGGGCCCGTGGAATGAGAGAGGTATAAAAGGGAGGAGAGAGAGAGAAAAACACACTGTTGTTTTTAGAAAAGGAAAAGACGTACGTTCTCCACGCTCTCTCTTTCTCAAAAACAAAAGACAGTAAGCATACGGCTTGATCTTCCTCCCTTCAAGGCTTCATCGGATCGGATTGCTCAGTTTCTCTTCCTCCATCAACGTCGGTGTTTAATATGTGGCTAAAAGGTACGCTCGAATCCGTGGTGTGCTTTAGGATCGGTGATGCGTGTTGTTTTCTCGGGCTTCGTCTTCCGCATTGATTTAGGGGTTCGATTCGGTGTCGAATCCAGTTTTCGGGGATCAGTCAATCCCAACATTTTCCTTGTCTATTTGGCTTAGCCCGTAACTGATTACACCCTCTGCTTTGACGACTCCCGAGCCTTATGGTCTCTAACTAATGCAAAAAGATGAGCAGTTCTTGGATACTTGACCATCCTCTTCTTCATTTCAGCCACGGATATCCACGGGAACAACGAGGTGAGAGAACCGGGCCCGAGAGCCAGAGTTTTCTATGATGGCCTGCACTTAAGAGCAATGCCCCCATACTGCCTTGTGGATTGAACTAATGATTCCTCCATCATAGACTCTGCCTCTATAACCACTTGAATTTTCTGGAAAGAAACCCTAAACCAGTAGAACTGGATGGATGGAGGTGGAGGAGGTTCGTGCCTATGTTATTCTTCATGCTTAGGGCCATGGCAAGCTGGAGTTTCCTCAAGCTTGCAGCCATGACCGCTTGAGCTTCATCCTCTTTTTTCTTTTAAATATTTAAGGTTTTTTTTTTTTTTTTTTTTTTTGATGTGGAGCTTGGTGGACACCACATCCGCGCCACATGCCTTTCCTATTTGACAAGTTTTTGTTTTTTATTGCACTTTTGGAATTTTAAAACACGATTGCACTTTTCAACAATATTTAGAAATTCTAATGCACTTATCCCAAAGTAAAATGACTAAATCACAAAAAGCATGAAAGTATCAAGGAAGAAAAATATATTGTTTCTTAGTGTTTGATCCAACTAGGTTAGGCAATCAAGCAAGTTTACATGATATCATTAACTTCATTGAGTAACCGCGTTTATCTAATCAATTTGATGAGCCTGTCAACAAATTTTGTGAGCAATACTAGAGGAAAGCATACCATATTATAGATGTACATATATATATGAGAAAATATTAAATCACGCATTTATTTAACAGTTTAAATTATTAAAATAGTCGATTGTGATCCCATAAAATCTCACATCTAAAGTAAGGAAAATATATAATTAGTGATATAAATAAGGAATCTGAAAAGATTTAAACTCAAAATCCCTAGTCTAATATCAAATGACAAACCCAACTATAGGTTAATATTTAAATATTTTAACATGACTAATTCAATTACCCATGAAGATGCCGCATGTATATAGTTTTAGCTTCTCTCTTCCTGAAAATCCTTTGGAAGCATGAAGAAGAACCTTTCTCCAAGGAGGGAGATTCGGTCGAGGCGGCAGGATCATTATAATGCTCTGGGATGCTCGAACGGTACTTGTTCGTCTTGTGAGCTAAGAGGAGCCACACATGAGTGATGAGCTCCCTCCTCTTCTCAGTAGCTTGGCATGGTAATACACTTGATAGTTGTATGCTGCACAACACAGTACCTCCACCCAGATGCTGCTGATGAGCTCCCACTTGTTGTCCATCGTCCTCAGATCAACCACGAGCTTCTGCACTTCCAACAGCATGTGCCAGTCACGAGTGATAATTGTTGCCTTATTATAGTCCACGGGGTCTGTGACGTTTCCGTCTGTGGACAACAATTCGCTAATTGCTTGGCTATGGTCTCGGTCCCTCAAGAAAGGCCTTAATGCACGACAAGCATGCTCCAGTGTGATGTCAGCGGTGGTGATGGACATCATGTAAGGTTGTAGAGCCAGGAGGTAAATCATGTAATCTGATAGGAGTTTGCTTCCTGCACAAGCATGGGACTTTCTGCTTTCCAATAAGTACAAGATTTCTGTCACAATGTGCCAGATAATGATGCTCTTATCGAATTCGGTTGTGATGCTATCGCTCAGTGTTTGATTCTCTTGGGTGCCGAGAGTCTCGAGTGTCCACTTACCTCTTTCCGTGAAGGGCAGGAGTTGTCGTTTCTCCTCTAGCTCCGTTATCTTTCGAACCACCAGGGTCTTGAGGCAGGGGATGGTCTGGCGGGAGTGTGACCAGTACCTCCTGAAGATCTCCCTTTTGCCAAACCAATCAAGAACCATGCCGACAGGCTTCCACCAGCCTTCGTATAAGAGGTGGCGGTCTAACAAATTGAGCTGCCCTATCGACCTCGACCATCTTTTCTGCTTCATGCACCAATCGGCTAGAAATGGAAGGAGCCTTCGGACGAGCGGAACCTCAAGGTTCATACACATCTTCACCACCGCCCACTCCGAAAATGCCAGCGTCATGATTTGATAAAGCTCAAGAGATGTGACAGCCATCAGTAACGCGTAGGTGTAGGTGATGAACATATCGATCAAGAAGGCATTCTTGAAGATCACAGCGAATCCACACAAGGCAGACACCAAGCACAAGAAGCCAAAGAAGCGGCCTATGAGGCCGAATTTGGCGTACAGAATCGGCGCTTTAGTGTAGAGCACATCGAACATGAAGTCCAACTCGATCTCTGTCATGGTGAAAGAGCGGTGGGCAGTGTAACTGTCGATAGACATCGAATCATGGGATATGAACAGCGGGTGGTACAGCCAGTTCACGACGTGGGGCTTCAGACAGTCAAATCGAAAGTAGGCCTTCAAGATATCCTTTGCGGAGTCGAACTTCTCATCCGTTGGGGGGGAATGCTTCAAACACTCGCTGAATGCTGGTTTCTTCTTTCATGTCCTCAGCGGTCACGCTTGAGTCCTCATCATACACGGAATGGAGAGCCCAGACCCACCCCGCTGACTTCATGATTCCAACCAGGAACAAGGGGATGTACAGCCATGAGACCAGAGACGAGCTGTCCCAACAGCGAATGGGAATCCAAACTACAAAGACAACCGTTGCTGGCCCTCGTCAGCCAAGCCTCGCCGGCGTTGGGCAAGACCCGCCTGGCCATCGGCGAGGCTCAGCCTCGTTAGATCGCAAGGCTTGCTTGGCCACCGGGGCGAGCCTCGCCGGTGGCTAGGTTTGCCTCCGGCGAGCTCGCCAGACTGGTTGCCAGTGACCGGCGGATAGTGGCGGCAAACAGCAACTGCAGGATGGCGGTAAATGAAGAAGAAGAAGAAGAAGAAGAAGAAGAGAAAATGGAAGAAGACTTGATTTTTATATTTGTTCCGGGAACAAGAATCAATTTTATTATTATTATTATTATTCTTAATTCTATTCCAAATTTGTTCCCGGAAATGAAAATTTTATCAAACGCGATTCTATTCCCAAATTGCTCCCGGAATAAAAAAATCAGAATCAATTACCA
Organism: Eucalyptus victrix; assembly: GCA_016097545.1. NCBI lineage: Eukaryota > Viridiplantae > Streptophyta > Magnoliopsida > Myrtales > Myrtaceae > Eucalyptus > Eucalyptus victrix. Next base: position 36,072,800 of record CM027837.1, read on the forward strand.
TTCGAATGGTCACCAAACAGGGCCTAAGTGGCCCAAATGATGAGTCTAGCTAAACTGGACGTCATATATTTGCAACAGCTGCCTAATATTGTGAGAACAATCTCGCAGGCAAGGCTTGCAGCAACAAAGAACTGAATCCCCCAATCCGCCCTCAGGCTTTTTAACGGCTGCTACACGGTGTTGACTATCGAGGAAATCAAACTGATCAAACTCATCGCGCCTTCGTTCAGGTATGCTCACGAGACATCAATGCAAATGTCCGAGTGAGGAAAATTTGCACATTTCTTCCGAAGAATAACTACTAAGAGCTTGCACAAAGCTGCATAAATGCATACATTTGGTCTGTATTAGATACATCATATGCGTCATGATACACATGGATCAAACACAACATGCGTAGACCTTCTTTATGCACAAGATATGAACCGAAGAAAAATATTTTCTTGAATTCTCCGTGCTTCACTTGTTAATAACAATGACTGTCAGGCATTATAAGTTACCAAGAACTAGAAAGGAAGATTCACAATGCAGTCAAAATTCTTTTTGATAATTTCATCATTCGATTATCTAACCATTATGAGAATTAATCTAGTTCATTAAGAGCATGGGAAAATTGTCCAAAAAGTCCTAAACCTATTGCACTTTTGTTAATTTAGTTCTGAACATTTTCATTTCTCGTCGATTTAGTCCATCCGGCCAATTTTGATTGGAAAATACTAACGTGGACGCTAGCAGTAACACTAGCAAGTAACACGTAGGATTGTCAGTGCTAACATGAACAATTTTTAATAATATTTTAATATTTTTTTATTTTTTGATTTAATTATTTTTCATGTTTTTTCCTTCTTTTTTTATTTTTTTGGCTTTTTCCTTGGCCTTTTCTCGGTGGCCGACCGACCGGCTAGCCTCCCTTGCCACAAGCGAGGCCCAGCCGAGCGAGGAGGAGCACCAACGAGGGGAGCCCTCGCCTAGGCGCGGCCCGGCAAGGGTCACCTAGGCGAGGCCGACCCTCCCTCGTGCCGGGCGGCCTCGCGAGGTGTCGGTCGAGCAACAGTGAGGCCGGGCGAGGGCCAACCTTGCCAAATTTGGCAAGGCGAGCCCTCGCCGAGGCTCACCCTCGCCTAGGTGAGAGTCAGCCTCGCCTAGATCAAATCTGGCGAGGCCGGCCCTTACCTTTGGTCAAGCAGGCATCGGCCTATGGCTGGTGGCCGACTGTCGCCCGCTTGGCCAGGGGCGAGGCCGAGCCTCGGCGAGGGCTCCCCTCGCAAGATCTGGCAAAGTCGGCCCTCGCCAAGGCTAGGGCGGCCTCGCCCAGCGTCGCCGTCACCTAGCCAACGCCTAGCGAGGCCGCCCTGGCCTAGGGGAGGGTTGGCCCCGCCCAAGCGACCCTTGCTAGGCCGCGCCTAGGCGAGGGCTCCCCTCGCCAATGCTTCTCCTCACCTGGCTGGGCCTCACCTATGGCAAGCAAGGCTAGCTGACCGGTTGTGGCCGATGGTCGGCCGTCACTTGTGGTCAGTGGCCGGCCACCAAAAAAGGCCAAGGAAAAAGCCAAAAAGGAAAAAAATATATATATATATATATATTATTATTAAAAATTGTCTACATCAAATGCCAGCAGTCCTTCGTGACATCACCGGCGTTCACGTCAGCATTTTCCAACCAAAATTGACCGGATGGACTAAATCGGCAAGAAGTGAAAATGTTTAGGACTCAAACATGAATTGGCAAAAATGCAATAGATTTAAGACTTTTTTGGATAATTTTCCCTTGAGAGCACAAATCAGATATTTTTGTTTTTTGTTTTTTTTTTAAGCTCGCTTGTTTACACTTCAAACGAAAGTAAAAAGTGTTCTTATTTTCTGTCAAAATTTTAAAAAGAATTCAGAAAAGATTATATGTAAACCAAGAAATTAATCAATAAATGTTGTGAAAGTGTCGGGAATTTTGTATTTTAAAGAAAAATAAAGATCTAGTAGCCTAAAAGATTTTACGTTAAACAAAAAAAAAACTTGAAAGGCAATTCAAATTCAAAGAGCAGGTTGTAATGATTCAAAGTTACTCGAGCAAAGAAATGTCACTTCATGATTGCCTTCCTGCCCATTTCTCTCCGTGTTCATCAAATGAGAAGTCACTTCGCAGGGTTATAGACAGTATTTTCTTTTGCAATTTTTTTTTTTTTTTGCTTACTCCTCCTACTTTTTTATTTTTATTTTTGGTAATGTACTCATCCAGTTCTAAGGTGACTAATAACTAAAGGAAGGAATGACCTAGTCCAAGTAAATTTCCCAATTACATATAAAAAATAATGACATTTTCTATTATTAGCTTTGCTCTCTCGAATCTAGTAAGTTTTGACCACTTTTATAAAACATGGACCATGTGCCATGGCTTGGGGAAGCGAAATTATTGATCTTCCACTTGGTTTTATCGCTGTAAATACTTACTTTGGAAATGGTAATTACAAAAGAAAAATCTAATATAAGGTTTTCATTGTATTTTCCTTGCATATTTGAAATGGTTATAAGATAAATCTTTGGTTATATATAATTTTTCCAGTAATTAAAATTCTTATTTTTAAAGAGAAAATGATTATTTTTCCAGCAAAAGTACATTTCTTGCACTTTGAGTGTTTATCCAATTTTTACTGGAGCAGGTGTGAACCCAATAACGGACCGGGTGTCATATTCTTGGCGAGGCAATCATGAAAGCACCAAAAAGACATAAACGGCAATACCGGAGTATATCTTTTTATTTAATAATGAAAGGTAGAGGCAATCATGTTTGGTAAAATCACTCTTCGGTATAATTTTTATTTGAGAAAAAGGAAATGAAATATCGTTTTTTAACATAGCCATCCCAAAATGAGCTTAGCCATTTGTAGGGAGACTGCTCAAAAGTTTGATCTTTTTAGCTTTGGAACATATGATGAATTAAGGGTGCGTTTGTTTGCGTTTCTGTTTAAAAATTGTTACAAGGAACATAAATAGAAAAAAGTGTTTCTGTTCCGGGGAACAATTTTTGAACAAAAAAACGCGTTTGGTAAACTTGTTCCGGGAATAAAAAATAAACAGAAACATGTTTGGTAAATTTGGATGATTTTTTTATTTCTTTTATTTTTCTTTTTTTTTTTTTTTTTCCTTTTTTTCTTTTTCTTTTTCATTTTTTCTTCTTTTGGCCGGTCGCCGGCCAAGGCCTTGGCCGGCGACCGGCCGGTGAGGCGCGGCCTCACCGAGCCACCGCAGCGACGCCGACTTGCCCCGGGCGAGTTCGGCCTCGCCGGATCTGGGCGAGATCGAGCTCGCCCAGGCCGGCGCGAGGCCAAGGCTCGCCGGCCGCTGGGCGAGCTCGGCCTCGCCGGATCTGGGCAAGATCGAGCTCACCCAACCCGGCGCGAGGTCGGCCTCGCCCAGCTATGGTGAGCCTCGGCCTCGCCGGGGGCCGGCGAGCCTCGCCGTGGCTGGGAGAGGCCGCCGGCCCTCGTCGACCGGTCGCCGACCATGGCCGAGGCTGGCGATCGGCCAAAAGAAAAAAGAACAAGAAAATAAGAGAAAAAAGAAAAAAAAAAGCGTTTCTCAAAAGTGTTTCAGAAACAAGAAACACAAAATTTGTGTTTCTTGTTTCTTTTTCTTTTTTGTTCGTGGGAATAAAAGAACAAAAAAGGAATAGAAACGCACCCAAACGCGTTTCTGTTCCTTTTTTGTTCCTAGGAACAAAAAAGCAGAAAAACTGTTTAAAAACAAAAAAAAGAAATACAAACAAACGGGGCCTTAGTTGCCAAACCGAATAATTCCGTTTTGGGCTTTTCTTTTTATTAGGCTCCACATTCTGTTGAAATTCTCTAATGGTGAATTCTCGACAAATTCTTTAGATGGTGGCTTTTAAGTTTATTCTGCCTCTACCTTTCATTATTATCTTTCCAAAGTAGATTTAAAAAAGGAAAAAGGGAAAAGATAGAGGAGAGGCATTACCGGAGTATTTAGTACACTGCACGCTCTTTTGGTATCACCGTGGAACCCATGACTTGTTGGCTCCACAGGTTCTAAAATACCTTGTACTCAAATATTTCGCATTGAACAAAAATTGTCGCAATAGTAGTTACTAACACATTGAACATTCAATATTAAAAAAAAAAAAAAAAACAGAGAGATAGAGAAGATTACATGTTAAAATATAAAGTAAAAGTGCATTAAAAACATCAAAAGTAAAAGTTAAATAGACAAAATCAGCTTCTACCTATCATCACAATCCATGAGTTGAGAAGAAAACCCATCATGGTCTATAAAGAACATGGATGAAAATTTATTAGGCACAGACATAGCCAAACTCGTCACACACACTCACTAACGTGCGTGTGAGAGACAGAGAGTGTGAGAGACAGAGTTGGATAATTGTTTTTCAAACGAGGTTGAAATCTATTGATCAATTAGAGTTTTCACACGTCTAAACATGAAAAAATTTCATAAAAGAAAAAAGAAGAAAAAAAGAGCAAGCCATGAATAATTACAAGCACATTTAAACACTTAAAAATATATTATGCAAGGGTACACGATGTTTGGTTTAGGGTAGTACGACTCCAAACCCTATAACCTACATTATACTCACTTGTTCCAAAATTAATTCGATCCTACCGTGCGAGTTATAATACTTTGAAATCTATCCTATCATATTTGGCAGGTTCTCCTGTACAGCCCCAGTATTCAGTCTTGAACGAAACTAATCCTTACTTTGGGTCTGGGACTTCTTGAACTGGGGCTTTTCTTAGTTCATATTTTTGGTAATTCTATCCCTTGTAAGCTTTGGGAAAGGTGATGGAAAAGATTAGTCACTCCTTGAGAGGGCCACACGTCAATATCCCAATGGCCTTCTACTATGTGCACCAAAATACTTATATAGTATTACAATAGATGACTTTAGGTGCAATTGCTCTCGGATGTTCAAGTAGAAGTGGTTTTACAACTCTGAAAATAATTCCCGTTACCCTACCATATTTCCCAACCTGCATAATTCTTAAATCCCTTTCACAAAGGAAAGATTGCATTCAATAGCATCTCCGTCACACCTTTCCGAACCTAGCAATCTTCAAATGTCAAAATTGACAGGTTGCGAAGGAACAGAGAAATGTCATAATTTATCCTAATAGTTCCTTTCTTTTTTTTTTTTTTTTGATCCTAATAGTTCCTTTCACGAATAGGAAAATGAACAGCGAAAACGAAACTAAACATGGGCTGTATATTGTAGAGAGTGTGGTTAAGTGTACTGACCAAAAAATTAAAGTATGATGTCACTCGCCAAACATCCAAAGCGCAGAAAGTGTGCAAACCTTTTTTTTTTTTTTTTTTTTTTTTTTTTTTTCTGGAAATAATATGGATTAGTAAGCGCAACAAGCAAATGCAAGCTAAGTAAAGTAACAGGAAAGAAAGAGGTGCAAGGCAATGCAAGACTAGCGTCACCACACCTGAACTCTAAGGACTGATGATACCCAGAAGGATTATGCGGAAGACGCGACCCCGAAGTAGGAAAAATTGAAGAAACTGAAGCAGATCAAAGCAACAGAGATATTTTTCCCAGCAAACATTGGGAAGGAACAAGTACCTGGAATAGGTGACGTTCTCTCTTACCTAGCAGAGCACTTGTATCTTAACACTTACTAGCAATTAACCGATTGTGGAACCTCCATTTGTTAAGTAAGAAAAAGAAAGGCTTGGTAATAAAAGGGCAAAAATAAAAGCGAATTTGATTATTTGCTTGCAACTTTCGTCTAAGGCTCTTTCCTCTTTTGTTTGGCTTTATATGTACATTACTATGCCTGTTGATTCCGCGTCTGTCTTTAAGGTCACATGTGATTCTCGTTGTTTCCTGCACTTTTAGCTCTTGGATTAGGCAAAATGTTAACTCTAGCGCTAACCTCGGGTATTGATGAGGATCACTTCAAGAAAAATGGTGCAATTTTCTTATGTTTAATAGGATTTGTCAAATGAACTCAAAATCCTTAGCAGAAGTTTGGTGTCGGAAAGCTTTAGAATATGTTTCAGACTAATAAACCAAGGTTTGGTATGTGATCTCGGAACCTTGGCAGTGGTACTCAGGACCTCAAGCCTTGTGCTTAGGGTCCAGGCACCCAAACTCTGCTGGGAAAACATCATACAATTTTTTGAAGTTGACAAAATAATTTATTTTTTAATTTTGTTTGATAAATGCAAAATTTATCTTTATTTCAGGTCATATTATATAAGGAACGCTTTATCACCATCGGCATCTGTAGTATGCTGTGAAAGATGGATAGAAGCTGGATTGACCTTGATAGAGGGTAAACAAGTTGGAGAGGATGAGATGTTCTTAAGGACTTGGAGGTACCATGGTAAGTTGAATAGTTAAGTGAAGTCTTTTTTTTTTTTTTTTTTTTTGGTAAAGAATAGTTAAGTGATGTCTTTATCACTAATATACTTAAGAAAAACTAATGGATAGCAGTTCCTAAGTTAATTCCTAGCGGACAGCTTGGATAGACTCAATGAATTGCTGATATAGAAGCTCTCTATATCAACTATGGTGAATGATTTTGTTGTGTAATTGCTTTAAATAGATAAGAAGATTTCGATGTTTCTTTAACTTATTTTGGAAGTCAAGGAATAACAGCTAGCTTCAAGACTTTGAATTTCGGATTGAATAATTAGAAGCCCAATTAAATAGATTGTTATCTATTTTATTCACTCAATCAGAGGAAAACCACTATTACCAAGAATAGCTGTCTCTATGAGGAAAACCTCGCAATTATCAGGAAGATTTGATTATACCAGCGATCAAATTTTCGGTGATTGTGTCCATCATTTCCAACGATAAATTCATCCTCTTGAAGATTATCCAATGGTTAGTTTGGAGATTGAATACTATAAAAGAGAATCAACAGACGTTGAAGGAGTAACGAAAAATTGAGAAAGCTACAAACACCGATATGTTCATGTTCCCTCTATGTACTATGGGCGTGATTTCTTTCACTTGTGTTCTGATCTTTTGAGAATTGTTGTTACTCATTCCAATCTACGAGTTGAAAAGTGTGCACGTTACTAACAATGCTTGGTTATTGGTAGTGGGGTTTCTCAGTTTCGAGTCAAAGCAACACGTGCTTCATTGTAACTACTTGTGAGATTACTAGTGTACTTTTGTATTGTTGGTGGATGTTACATAAAATAGTAGATTTAGATTTGACTTAAACCGAACCACTATAAGGTCTACCTACAACATCTTTTATCTCTTTACTATATATATATATATATATATATATATATATATATATATATATATATATATATATGAGATAGAAACATCTTGCATTTGATAATCGAGTTATTCTTGGATCTGAAAACTTAACTTGAGCTAGTTGCAACAAATTGTGAAATCTATTCACCTTAAGTTGCATCTCAACAATTGTTGTCAAAGCTAGTATTGCTTGTTTTTTAAATGTTTTCCTTCTAACCATAAAATCCTATTATATGACTAAAAACATTTGTCCAGTTTGTTTATGAAGCATCTACTCAATCAGGCCACGTTTTGGTAGTCTGGTCAAAATGCTGCGTCTTGAAGAACAATGATGTTTGGGCTGTGGGTATTAAGCAAGAAGTAAGAACTTAAACAAGACCATGGCAAACAATAGTGTAGGGCGCTCGCCTCGTTTGAGATACAAAATAGGTTTTTTTTTTTTTTTGGTCGTAGATACAAAATAGGTTTGACTCGCGAGTTGTGGGGACATGTGGTAGTCACCATCACAGAAAGGCAACCACTATTGGGTGGCCGCCAAAGCAAGGTGACAACAGTAGTGGTCCACAGTGACTGGATATGGCCAACCCATGTTGTTAAAAGAAAGAAAACCGTCAGTTGCCTAATATTTACGCCAAAATTTTGGCTGTTAGACTTAATCATTTATCACATTAAAAATTAAGGATCGACCCAACCCTAAACAAAAATATCATTGGCATTAGTTTGCATTTGCATTATAAGCACTAGGAACATTTTTCTTTTAGTAATAACATGTCTAAATAAATTGTACTTAAGTTGATCCTGTCATAAATTGTTTTTCGAATTAGGCCAAAGTGCTGCATAGATATGAGGAGAGAAGCCCCAATCTCATTTAAATTTTCAAGATCTAGCCAATTTATTTGAGAATTTTGACCAACTCATTCGTCTCCTTTGCTTGACCAAAAATCATATGAAAGTAAGATTATATTTGGTAGCTAGGATAAAAGTCTTTATCCTATTTTGCATTTGGGTCCCATCCAAAATAGAGTAAAGTCGAATATAAGAGGGTGTAACTCAAATAAAAATCTCCTATGAGGAGATAGGATAAAGATAGATATGATTTATATCCGTAGTATAAGAGTTGCTTCTCTTTGATAAAAAACTTCTTAAATTAATAAAATTGAAATAATAATTAAATATAAATAATATTTGAATTCTAAATAACACAAAAAAATCATTCTTATTTATATATTTGAATTTCTTTCTATTCTACAATAATATTTATTTATTTATTTATTGGTAAGAAAACAATAATATTTATTTAGTACTTATATTGATTACATATTTTATTATATTTGTATTTTAGGTTTATTAGATAGTTTTCTATTTAATAATTTTTATTAAAGAATGATGGAATGGAATAAAAAATGAAATAATAAAAGAGAGGAAAAATAAAATAAGTAATTAAATAAAAATTAAGTAGAAGAACCCAAATTTTAAAAGAATAAATCAAACTTGAAAGTGGTCTCTAACTCTTGAGGTTGAGAGGTGATGAGTTTTCTTTATTTAAAAAAAAAAAAAAACACCCTCTCCATCTCCTTCTCCAGAAACTTCATGACTCATCCATAGTTTTTTGATTCACGTCAAAACTCCATGAAAACAACAAGAGAGTCAAAACTCCTCCATAGCTCTCTAGTTGACATCAAAAGTCTATGAAAGCAGACGAAGGGTCAAAATTCCTCCCATCTATAGCTCCATGGTTCATGTTGAAGCCTTACAAAAATAATCATAGTCGAAGCACTAGATTTTTCAAAAGGGAAAAGACCACTAAAAACCCCAAATTTTGCCTTAAGTGACAAATTTACCCCAATTTTTTTTTTTGTGACACGTAAAACCCCAAACTTTGCAAACTGTGACACATTTACCCCATTAAGGACATTTTCATCTTATTCTTTCTATTTTTTCTTTTATTTTTTTTCTTCTTCTCTCCGCTGCCTCGGCGGAGGGAAGCCGGTGCCGGCGAGGGTCACCCTTGCCCGGGCCGACGCCGGCGAGGGCGACCCTCCCCGGGCAAGGGTCACCCTCGCCTAGGCCGACGCCGGCAGGGGGTGCCCTCGCCCGACACAGCGAGGGCGGCCCTCGTCGGCGTCGGGCAAGGGCAGCCCTCGTCGGCGTCGGGCGAGGGCCTCGCCGGCGAGGGTTGCCCTCGCTTGGGCCAACATCGGCGAGGGTGCCCTCGCCTGGGCCAACGCCGGGCGAGGGGGTGCCCTCGCTCGACGCAGGCCCTCATCGGCGTGAGCGAGGGCCTCCCAGGCGAGGGTCGCTCTCGCTTGGGCCGCTCTCGCTTGGGCCAACGCCGATGAGGGGTGACCTCGTCTGACACACGGCGAGGGCGGCCCTCGTCGGCGTTGGGCGAGGGCCGCCCTCGCCCCATCGGCATCGGGCGAGGGCCTCCCTCGCTAGACCCTGGCGAGGGTCTGGCGAGCGAGGCCCTTGCCGGCGTTGGGCAAGGGTGCCCTCGCCAAATCTGGCGAAGGTCCGGCGAGGGAGGCTCTCGCCGACGCCGGCGAGGGAGGCCTCGCCGACGCCGGCGAGGGCAGCCCTCGCCCGACGCCCGCGAGGGCCTCCCTCACCGGACGCCGGCTTCCCCTCCGCCGGAGCCGGCAAAGGGAAGAAAGAAGAAAAATAAAAAAAGAAAAATAAATTTTAAAAGTAAAAAGACAAAAATATCCCTATGATTTAGGGTAAATGTGTCACAAAAATGAAAGTTCAGGATTTTTTGTGTCACAAATGAAAGTTCGGGGTAAATGTGTCACGGTTAGCAAACTTCAGGGTTTTTCATGTCACAGAAAAAAGTTTGGGGTAAATTTGTCACTTTTGGTAAAGTTTAGGGTTTTTGGTGGTTTTTTCCCTTTTCAAAATTGCAAAGTGGAATGATTGTGTTTTCTTTCTTTCACTAAATTTGGCATTCATTGACTGATCTATTTCGTTGATATTGTTGAGCTCATTTATATTTCTTGTTATAGTCAAATATATGGATCTAGAATGCTACAACGAACTAATTTGTTGTATGAGATTTTAGATCATATAATAATTATAAATTGATTGAGGGATGATATCTTCATTTGTGCATTTATGGTTTCTCTAGTAGCGAACCGTGAGGGATTCTTACTATCTCTATTTGTGCATTTTCAAACTCATTTACACTAATAGGTCGTTCATACAAAATAATAGACAAGATAGAATATTAAAAGTATCCTTATTTATCATTGTGATTCACCAAACAATAAATGTGATATAGAAAAATCGATAGATTTTATAACCTATCCTATCAGTCATATCTTGGTTAAAAATTCTAGCACTAATCACAGCCTAAATGATTTGAGGCAATCTACAAAATATGGAATAGAAGAGGATATTCGGCCACCAAAATATGTAGGTAGAATTATTTAATTAGTGCGTCCCAAGCATGTAGTCATCATAAAAATACAAGAAGTGAATTAGCATTGCATCATTAAACTACTTTTCTTTCAATAAATAAAAATCATTGGGTCATGTTTAGTTCCTTTTTTAAAAAAATAAAAACATAACACAAAAAAATAGTCTCTCATATATTTTGTATAATAGGGTTAATCCTTGATTAATTGTATCTCATGTCAAAGCATTCATGCCATATCATTGTTAATATTGCATATAAATTGCATTTAATTTATTATAGCATAGCATACATGTCATTTAGGGTTTCATGTTGATTCGTTAACGCATGTTAGATTAGGATGCACATAGTCATAACATTTAAATTAAGTCATGTTTGTACTTAATTAATCTCAAACAAGAAAACCCCAAAAAGAATTAATTGCCATTGCAATATAACTCTAAGTTATCTCACATAGCGTAAATTATACATAAAGCATGTTTACAAAGACGTTAATAAACAACACAAGGTTGGAATGCATATTTCTGCATCTTAGCAGTTATTGTCCCTGCCTAATTACATTTAGAATCATATCTAGGACATACAAATATCATATCATTATTTGCTTTTCTAGTCTAAGTTTGAAGTCCCTCTGATTGGGCGATAATGAAACTTTGTTTTTGCTTGCTTAATGCATCTAGGTTCTTTATCTTTTCAAGTAATTTACTATTTTGATTTTTAGGTGTTACATTACTAATTGCGCACTCACATAATCACCTCTCACATATTAATGGTTTAAGATTAAAACAAACAAAGATTACTTGCAAATATTTTCAAAATACAGAGAAAATGTGTCAAAAAAGCATTAAATTAATCTAGTGTAAACAAGTCATTGTACCATGAATCTTTGGCTTACAAAATTAAATGTATTCCCACATTATACTTGGTGTCTAATTGACCCACAACTAATTAGTTGCGGCTTGAAAAGATAAGTTCATATTATAATATTGAATTGAGAACTCAAGTTGCAATTGGTACTTGGTATCGCTGGAGAAAGTCTACGCTAGGCGATGAAATCGTCTCTTTAATGACTAAATGTTCGTGCTTACCTACTAACTTATTAGATCTGGTCTACTGGTTCACCTTGAGGAAGGTTCCGAAACCTAAGGGTTGTGACCACCGTGCGGTGGTTGCCTAAGGTCAGCGCCCACCCAGCAGTGGTCAACAGCTATGCACTGCAGTACCATGGTGACACCATTGAGCGGGGAATAGAAATGATCGTTTTTATTCTCCTTTATTTTTTGTTTTTTTTTACTTTTAATATTTTTCATATTTAATCTGGTTGGGATAATTTAATCTAACCCCTAGGGTAAGAATATATTTTCTGCTTTTTTATTCAGATACATTTGCATTTATCCAGTCCAAAATGTGTCAACAAATGTCGGATTTTTAATTATTCTGGGGGTATTGCTTGGGGAAAGAACAGACTAGATTGACGTGGAATGCTTCATTGTATCATGATTGGCAAGCTCGAAAAGGAGCTAATTATGGAAGGTATCTTCCTAATATTGGTTGGAGGGATATTGACACAAGAGGTCCTTGATTTAATTTGTGCTATGTCATCCCTATGCTTTATTTTATGTAATTAGATCCTTGTCAACGTCACGTCCTATGTTCAATTTTTCTCCTATTTATAAGATTCCAAATATGAGCATTGTATGTGAATATCGTATAGTTGTGATATCTGTTAGAAGGTCCTCAAAAGATCTTGGTCAAATTCCTTGAATAACGCGTGCAAAGAACCTTCTCTCTATCTAGGTTGTCATTCTGATCAGTTTTTTTTTTTTTTTTTTTGGGAATATTCTGATCATTTAATAATAGTGAGTTTTCATCAATCTCTCGTGCTTATCTGTCTCCATTAATCTTCAAATTTCCTATTCGATTGCTACAAGTTGTGTCTTCAATTTATTTATTTTTTCATTTTGGTTAGAAGGAAAATTTTCATTTCACATAAAAGAGGGATACATAACTTCAAGATGAAAATGCAAATCCCACAAAGCAAGTAAATTTGAAAAGTAATTAACTTGGTACATCTTGCAAAGACTCACTTATTCCACAAAGATGGATCTGTCGTGGCATCAAAGCACAATCAACATCCGTTCACCAAATCTCACATCAACATCATTTACACGCAGTGATTTCCCTCTCCATAGCTATGGCTTTTCCGAAAATCAGTGCGCTTAGGTTCAGCTTCTCAAATACAATCCCAACAAGTTGAAGAGCACAAAAAACACATTGTAAATCTCATATCTATATCTAGATTTGGGTGCTCTTCTGTCCTAATCTAGCTCTATATCAGGAGAGAAGAAATACAAAAGAAATACTAGTTGATAACAAAATCACTTTCAGATGTTGAAGGTAGTAGTAGAAAATTCTCGGAGACTTGTGGAGCGCTTGACTATCTAGAACAAGCACTCGGAATCAGAGAGAGCGGATTCTTCTTAGGTGCTAGCAATTTGATCTTCAGAGCTCATAGAGCAAACTTCTTCACTTTCATGGAGGATGTCGACTGCATTTGTGAAATCAAGGAAGAAGTCTTACAGACGAAGAGATAGACAGATAAAGAAGAGGGAGAGGGGGAGGGAGGGAGAGAGAGGGACTCATGGATGTAGCTTTAGAAGAAGAGGGTTGAGATAGCTTAGAAGGGAGGAAATCCTAAGGGAGAGGGAGATGGTGGTGTCGCGACTCTTTTTTTCTTGGCACCTGATTAGAGCGAGTGCCTGCAGAGGCTAATGGTTCGATTAGGTCTATTAGGCTTAGCCCGGGCTCTCCCAAACCCACAAATTCACGACTTATAGTTTGAGTTCTGAACCAAGAAGTTAATTTTAAAGAGGAGTCGCAACTAATCAATTTGAAATGGGTCGATTAGAAACCCAAACAAAATATCGGGAGAAATATTTGCTCCTGCACAACTAGAAAAATTAGAATTTTGGACTTTATTACACTAGTTAATCACTAATGCCCTTTCGCACCTAATTTTGTTTAAACCCTAAGACTTTTTGGATTTTCAAGGAATTTTTTATGCATTTGTGGAGGAAAAACATGTTTTTTGGTCATTTTCCATTTTTTGGAACATGAAATGTATTTTTTGATTTTTTGTTGATCTTCTTTGAAAATATAAATCATTTTTTTGGCTTTTTATGATTTTTTTTTGGAAAATTGTAAGACATTTTGGATTTATGGATTTTCTAAAAATTATTTATTTTATTTTAGTTATTTATTATTTTTAATTAAATATTATTTTAATTATTATAATAGAAAAACAGCCCAAGTTGGGTCCGACCCGGTTTGCTGACCTCCGGCCTGAATGCCGATCATCGGCCTAGATGGGCCTGAGGCGTGGGCCTAGCCTAGAATTGTTAATCAAAGCCCAAAAAAAAGGGGTTACGCATCCCTAAGCCCGCGTGAGACTGGCTGACACTCGACTGGGCCCAGCTGGCCCAAATCAACCGAAACCCTACCCAGTTAAGACTAGGGGTAATCGGTTCCCAGTTCCATCATGTTCCAAGGTGGAACCGGGAACTGGACTAGGAGAATCAGTTCCCAATTTTGGGAACCGTGGACCGGACCGTTTGGTCCTAGGACCGGGAACTGGATCAGACCATCGGTTCCAGTCCGGTCCAACCTAATCGGCACTTTCTTTTTCACTAAAGAATGACCATTCACTAAAGAACGATCATGCTCCGGACCGATCAATCCAATTCGGTTCGCAGGCAATCTAATAAAACTACTCACACATGTTTTCACATGCAAAATATTCAAACTTCACTTGCGTGAATATCAATCACAGTTTATGTGTTTCACGCTTAATTTTAAGCATAAAAGCCATGAATAATGTGATTAAAGGTTGTGCTTGGCTTAGGTTTTATAGACAATCTCTATGAAATTAACAAGTTTTCTCTATAAATAAAGAGTAACAATAAGAGCTTCGGTGGTCTCTTGGCCACATAAGAGGTTGTTACCTCAATTGCAATTCCAATTGCAATAAGTTTCATATATAATATTCATGTATTATATGTGTTTATATATTATATGTATATAAATTATATATAAAAAAATTTGGTCCGGTCCGGTCCCGGTTCGGGCGGTTTTCATTGCACGCCCTTAGTTAAGACCCATGCACTCGACCTGGTTCGAATGGTGAAAACCTATTCGGCCGGGGTCTACATCTAACCCGGACAGATAAAACCTTAACTCGGAGGGACCCGCGCCGAATCTGGCTCTTGCGAACGCCGCTGCCCCTTCGACGGCGACGATGAGCAGCATCTACCTTCAGTCGCACGACCCCTCCGGTGCCATGGCGGTCAACCTAGGCCGAGGACCAGCCCACCGCTGGGCTGGCTATCGTTGATCAAGACACCACTCGAATTCCTCTCGCTCACCACTCCTCTGCCTATCATGCTCGCTCGCCTTGCCGCGACGGAGACTAAGGCGATCAACACCTTGGTGTAGCTGAGGGTATGCCCAGTGCAGCCCTAGCCGCTCCGAGCATGAGACTCGGCCTCCGCCTGGATGCTACCGCTGCCCACAGACCCCGACGAACCCAGCAGCTCCCGAAGACCTTAGCAATCAAGAATAGGGCAAGGGTATTGCCAGGGTTTTACTTGCTTGGCCCGAGGGTGTTGTTGGAAGACTAGCAGTCAGGTGCATGCACGGCCAAGACCCTACTCTCCGTGCTCCCCCAGATCTGACCTACTCCCCGGCTTTGCTTGCTCAACCCCTCGGATCTCAGCTTGACCTTCTCTTTGCAGATGTCCTCCCTCAAATCTTGTTGATACATAATATTTTAGGAAATAATAAATAAAATAAAACATTTATAAAACATTTGGTTTTGAAAATCATTATTGTTGAAAATATATCCTCATTTCAAAATTAAAAAAAATTAGTTGTTGTTTGATTTTTGAGCCATTTTTCTTGTTGAGTTGTTGAGTGAATATCTCGCTTGCAAAAACAACTTTGAGTTTTCCTCTATAAATAAAGGATGTGAGGCTTTGAAACATGGGGGGAAAACTTTGGAGAACGAGCTTTCGAAACACTTATAAAAAGGAATAGAGCTTTGTGAGAGAAAAATCAAAACAAAAAGTGGAGAGAGAGAAGGGCTTCTCTTGGTTCAGCCAAAGGAAGAAAACACCGAAGAAAAAAGTAAAAAATGGGGAGCAGACAGAAGTGATCACTAGAGTAAAATAGCAGGGAAAAGACATGGGAAGCGTGCAGCTGAGGTGAAAAAAAAAAGAGTTGTTCATCTTCTTCGGCTGTGCGATCCTCTGCGCACCACCACTCGCTACCATCACACCGGTGCCATCCAACACCGATAGGCAGGCTACCAACCATAGTCGCTCCACCCGCTACATCAGCAACAACTTGCTGCTACACCTACTGCTGCCTTGTCGCTCTGTCGTTGCTGCCTCGCTTCATTGCAATGTCGTGTTTCCCTTTTTGCCGAAGCCCCACCCCACCGCGCTTCTATGCTGCTGCCAACAGCCCAGCTCCGTCGTTGTCTCTGTTCTCACCACACGACGATTCTGACACCATCTCTATCTCTGCTACTACCTTGAGCCACCGGACGTCGAGCTAACACTCCCTGCAACCCACTAATCTGGCCATCGCCTAGAGCCAGAAGCCCTGACGCCCCTCTTCTACCTCTGTCGTCGCTGATCTGCAGCACCAGAAGCTCTGACGCCCCTATTCCGCCTCACCGCGCGACACCCCCGACCGACGATCGTTCTCTCATGTTGGTAGCCGCCACGCCAGCAACCCACGAAGCCACCTGCTGCCTCCCCTATTTTGTTGCAAGTCTAGTTACTACCCAAACCTCGCCGGAACTCCGACAGATAGCCCCTGTTCCGAACAACAACCCATCACCGAACCACCATCACAGCTCGATTTCATAGTTTTTTTAGATATTCGGTTTCATAGTTTTTTTTTAAATTCTAATTTGATTTGTTTTGATTTATTTTTATCATTATCTAATTAGGAAATTTGTCATATTAATCATAATAATCAAAAATATTGAGTCGCGAGACGTCGGGTTAGATTTTTATTATTTCGACTTTTCATGGCAAATTCATGAATTGCTTTGCATCATTAAGATAATATGTCATTGATTTACATTGATGAATTTTCAATAGAACAATATATTTTTGTGTGTTATCATTATTTGCTCATCACATATCATGCATCATATGTCATATCTAGGATTTAGGTATTTAGGTCCATACACATTTCATGTTTAAATCAACACATTTTAATTTTTAAGATTCATATAGAATTAGGATAATTTTCCTTTAATAAAACAAAAAAAATGTTATTTAGGTTATATAGATTTCATAATGTGCACATTACATGTTGCGCTTTAGTTAGTGGGTCATAGGTTAATATTCCCGTCGTGTAGTCTTTTAATAAAAAAAGCCAAAGAATAGTATTGCATCATTATGTTGTTTTTCTCAATACAAATTATTAAGTCATTTTTTTAAAAAAAAGAGAAAACACAAAAGTCATTTATTTGGTTAGTTAATAGGTTAGTTCATAATTAATCCCATTTCAAGTCGTCATTGTTAGTGTAGGTTGCATATGTGTAATAAAAAAAATCATTAAAAAATCATAAAAAGAACATGCATATAGAATTACCACGTCATACATCTCATATCATGGAGCACATACGTACTTAGGATTAGGTGAATTAGATTGTACATATATGGTGATGGTTTAAGTTATGCCATATGAATTGCATCTTACATGTCATTAAAGTAAAATTCATGCATCTTAAGTTTAAATTAAGATTGCATAAAATAAAAATTATGTGTCATGTCATTTAAAAAATCATGTTTAGGGCATGCATTTTTATTAGCATTTTTGTAAGTTTTTGTTTATAATTTCTTACAATCTATCACTTCGGTTTATTGAATGTTATTTCATTGATTGTGCACTCACATGACCACCCTTTGCATGTTAGTAGCTTAGGTTAAAATTAATCAAGACTGCTTGCAAAATATTTTTGAAATTAAAATGACAAGGTATCGAGAGGGCATTAGATTTTTCTAGCGTAACCATGTCCCCGGACCTATTGAATCTCTAGTTCACAAAAGTAAAGTATTCTCCCATACTTTACTTGGGTTTCTAACCAATCCTAATCAGTTAGTGGTGGCTCCAAATTGAGTATAATTGTATGTTTAAATGAGTTAATTTCTTAGTATCAAGTCGCGATTGGTAGGACTTGGGAGGGTCCGTGCCAAGTCTTTGGACTTAGTAATCCAATAGCCTTCTTTAAGTAATTCACCCTCGGGAGGGTAGCGACAAATTTGACCCTCTTCGGCCAGATCTGAGCCTCCTCTACCTCTCACTCAGCCCGACCCTCTCTCTCTCTCTCTTCGACCGACCTCAGATCTCTGGATGCTCGCCCTCGGGCCTCCCCCGAAGTCTCTTGGGGGAGGATCTCCAAGCTTGTTGCTGGTGATCCCTCTCAGCATGGTTTTGGCCTTCCCTCGATGCCCTATTTATAGGGGAGGGGGGCCAGTCGACGGAGGCTAGGCCTACGGTCTTTGGTGCGCCGACTAGCCTTCCTTCGTTGATCGAATTGGTATATATCCTTCCCCTTCCATGGAGGCTTGCTCGCCATCAATGCTGCGTCCCCACCACATGCGCGTACACTGCTGTCTCCTCTTGCATTCCAACATCGCGCCCTTCTGGCCTCCGGCGCGTGTTGCATGTCCAACTAGGGAAGAAGACAAAGGGGGAAGAAGATGAGAAGGAAAAGGGGGCTGGGCCTGGGGGAGAAAAGGCCGGGCCCTAGGCCCTTGCATGGAGGGGGAAAGAGGGGGAAGAGGGGGCTAGGCGCGAAGGCCTAGCTCCATGCGGTCGTTGCTTCTATTTTTGTTGTTGTTGTTGTTGTTGTTCTTATTATTATTATTATTATTATTATTATTATTATTATTATTATTATTATTATTATTATTATTATTATTATTATTATTATTATTATTATCTGAAAAAAGTGAAAAAGATTAATGGATGCAAAAAAGAAATTAAGGCCTAATTGATGCGAAAATCGTTTTCTTTTAGGGTCAAATTGATCCCTAATTTTTTAATCATAGCCGAAATTTAGGTATTAACAGCTACCCCTGTTTGAATATGAGCTTGGAGATGTTGCATTTAAAGACAAATTAATACCTAAAGTTTGTCCATATGTGTGACTTTATAGTAACGCCTTAAAGGGGCCAACAACACTGGTTGTTAACTGTAGCAATTTGATTATGGGACAATTCCACCTATGATTTTAAAACTGATGATTTTATTAGTGATGGGCTTAAGGCCCGTCCGCCCATGTTGGGCCTAAAAGCCCGGCCCGTAGGATTAGGGCCCGTGGATGAGGGACGTATAAAAAGGAGAGAGAGAGAGAGAGAACGCACCTGTTGGAATCAGAACGTACGTACGTCCTCTCCCTCTCTCACTCTCTCCCAAAAGGAGAAACAATAAAGCACAATGCGACTTTTTCCTTCCCTTCAAGGCGAATTGGCATCATCAGATCGAACAGGACCGAATTCTCTTTCTCTTATTGGCGTTGGTGTTTAATCTGTGGCTAACAAGATACGCTCGAATCCGTGGTGTGCTTTAGGATCGGTGATACGTGTTGTTTTCTCAGGCTTGTCTTCCGCATCGTTTTAGGGGTTCGATTTAGTGTCGAATTCGGCTTCCGAGGATCCGTTATTCCCAACATTGGTATCAGAGCCAGGTTCATATTTTCCCGATCCCTTTCATGTTTTTTGATTGATTTTTCACGAAGTTATTCGGCCGACATGGATTGGGGCGAGAAATCCTACACCCGAGCACTGTTCGTCCTTTTTTCTGAGTTTGCATAAGTCAAAATCAATTTCTGAAGGCATAGGGTGAAAGGGCTCGTCGAGACGAGTCCGACGACATGTCGTGCGCCGCCGGGCGACGCCGCATGCGCCTACACGCACGCGCCCACACGCACGGCCAGAATGCGCTGCGCGTGGGCGCGACGCGCCCGGAAGAGCTGGCTCACCCAACGTGTGCGACGCACGCGTCGGTCGGCGAACCGGCATGTGTGCGCCGCCGGCTGGCGAATCGGCATGCGCCGGTCGGTGAACTGATGCGTGCTGATGTCACGCGATGACGTCACTGTGACGTCACCCAATGGTCGGTAACCGTTGGGATGACGTTACCGATGACGTCATCGCCAACGTTGGTTGGCCGGGCGATCACCGGCCGGCAACCCGACCGGCGACCCGACCTGACCCGTGGACACATGGCACCCGCGCAGCGCATGCCGGCTGACGTCTGGGTGACGTCAGCCCTCATACGCGCGCGTCACGTGCGGTCGGTTCATCCGACCCGGTCCGACCGGCCTGACCAGTCTGACCGTCCCATCCAGTCCGACCGGCCCGACCGGTCCGACGACCAACGACCTGACCATTGACCTATTGACCGTTGACCGACCGTTGACTGACCGTTGACCGACGTTGACCGTTGACCGTTGTTGACCGTTGACCGACGACCGTTGACCGCCGTTGACCATTGACCGTTGACAAAAAAAAAGAATTTGTTTCTTTTTCAATCATGCCTATGTAGGTTATGAGTAATTCATTTTTAATTCTGCATTTGTTGCATGAATTATGGAAAATTATGTATTTTCCCTTATGTACATTATGGACTATAAGTAATCCATTTTTAGTTCTGCATTTGTTGCAGGAACTATGATGCGTTATGCAAGGATATCTGCAATCCCGAGAACGGACGAGAGAATTGCAAGACTTAAAAGGCTGATGACAGAGTTAGCTGATTATCGGTGGCATGACGGTGATTTAATATCACATGTAGTCAGGGTCAATCAGATGATACAGGAAATCATCTAGAATGGTTATCTTATGCCGGATTTTGAGAAGGTGCCGGCTTTGATGAACACTTCCACCTGAATGGCAAGCAGTGTTAGATCGGTTATGAGAGGTCAATGTGGTCCCGAGTTATAGGAAACTAGTGGTAGCTTTTGTTAGAGAGTATTATAGGATTAAGTTGGCCAAAACTTCAACCCTTAGATTGAGCGATATATGGCGTAGAGTAAATGCGCCTTGGTGGCGACATGAAAGCTCTCCAAAAGTTTTTCCATGGTTGGCAAATGTGCCTTTAGTTTTCTCAAATGTTTTGACTGATAGATTAGAATGGACATTCCCTATTTATTTCCTAGATTAATTATGTAATGTTTACTACTTGATTGTTGTTGATGTAACAACCGATATGTTAGTTATATTATGTGAAAGCATTGTTATTCTATTGGATGTTAGATTTTATTTGCTTTCTGTTATTGCTGATTGCTGTGGGTAGTTAGTCTGTGGGTAGTTCATAGAAGTTTTTGTAGCTTCATAGAATTTATTTTGCATTGTCTTAATAATAATTTTGAGTTATGATTTTTGGAGGATGATTGGAAACGTAGTGACCTTTTGATTCTAAAACCTTACTTGAAATTATTCATTGATATGATGGGTCTGTGCAAAGTGGATGCATAAATGATAGGTATTAATTATTCGTGCATGTATGTCTGATGTGTTCAGATCGATGTTTTCAGCAACAAAGAATGTGATTGCTGATATGAACGGCAACAATTGTGAAATATTGAATATAAAGATTCAATATGTGCTGGAAAAGAAAGAAGCACTAGAAGCTCTTAACCAAGTTATGGAAGATCTCGAGAATGCCATGCGCCACCTTCAGCTAGCTGAGGACCGCCTAACGGCATTTGAGCCGAAAATAGATATTTGCTATGCTGGTTCTAGCTCAGAAAGGGCTTTGAGCTCTAAGCGCAAGCGTATTAATTCGTTCAATATGTGGGAATGCAAAGGATCAAGTCTTTGTTGCAAGAAATCAAGAGTTAACCAACACAAGAGAGGAAAATGCCCTCAAGTGAAGAAAATGTCAAGGGTGAGGTGTTACAATTGTGACAAGAGAGGTCACTATGCTTGCGATTGTCGTGAGCCAAAGAAGGTATACACCTCTTGTACATTTGAGAACTTTGCTAATGTGTCAAGTTCTGTATTATTGTCTGAATGCAATCCTTTATGGACTTTAGATTCGAGCGACAAACCATATAGTGAAGGATAGAGGATCCTTCGTGGAATTCCGACGATACCAACTGGAACTAAGTGAAACTATGTGAGATATAACTCCAGAGATGAAGTTAAAGGGATTAGCACCTGCCAATTGAACATGCGTAGTGGACGCACCTTGTTCCTACATGATGTTCTATATGCTCCGGAGATTCGTCGAAATTTAATGTCTGTTTTGGTGTTGATTAAGCTTCGTTTTAGTGTGAACTTCCATACTAGCCGTGTAGATTTGTATTTGGATACAAACTATTATGATTGTGGTCACTTTCTGGATGGTTTTATTGTACTAAATGTTGACTATAGTGATGTCAATATTTGTTATTTCCTTGTTTCACGTCTTCTACTTCATATGATAATGATGTGAATGTGTAGCATGCTAGACTTAGTCATATTGGTCAACAACGTATGAATAGACTAGCCAAAGAGGGATTGTTGGGTAGCATTGAAAAAGTCGATTTGTCCATATGTGAGCATTGCCTAGTAGGGAAAATAACAAGGAAACCATTTAGAAAAGATAAAAGAGCTGAATTTCCTCTTCATTTAATCCATTTTGACGTCTTTGGTTCAATGAATGTGAGAGGAAGGCATGGGGCTGTTTATTTCATCACTTTAATAGATGATTATACTCGATTCGGATATGTCTATTTGATTTCTCATAAATATGAAGCATTAAGTTATTTCAAAAGGTTTATGAACTTGATAGAAAATCAATTAGACAAAAAAATAAAAGCATTGGGATCCAATCGAGGTTGAGAATTTTTTATCTGATGAGTTCAGAAAATTATGTGATGAAAGAGGAATAGAAAGACAGTTGTCTATTCCATATACTCCTCAACAAAATGGTGTTGTGGAAAAAAGAAATAGAACCCTACTATAAATGGTTAGGTCCATGATGGCGCATGCTAACTTACCTATCACTTTTCGGAGCGATGCGTTGTTAACTGCTGCCTATATACTTAATTGAGTGCCTTCCAAATCAGTTATTTCCACTCTATATGAGTTATGGACAGGTAGAAAACCAGA
The DNA here is from genome assembly GCA_016097545.1 of Eucalyptus victrix. Lineage (NCBI taxonomy): Eukaryota > Viridiplantae > Streptophyta > Magnoliopsida > Myrtales > Myrtaceae > Eucalyptus > Eucalyptus victrix. The sequence continues at coordinate 36,095,645 of CM027837.1, forward strand.
CTTAAGTTTTCTTGAGCCATGGGGTTATGCTGCCTATACTCATGAGTCCTCTCACAAGTTTGGGAAATTGGGTCCCAAAGGAAAGAAGAGTATTTTAATGAGATACTCCGAACACTCGAAAGGATATGTGTTCATAGGTGAGTAGGAAAGTGGGAGTATAACTGAATTTAAATCACAGAATGTCACATTCTTAGTGGATGAATTTCCTAAGAATGGCGAAATATGAGAAGATTTCTCCCTATTTGAAACCTTGGATCAAGATAATTATATTAGTGGAGTTCGTCCAAGTAGGAGTAATATGAGAAGTGATGAATTGAATTCAACTCATTTTCAATTATAACCACATGATAAGACGACATCATCATTATCTAATCCGAGTGGGAGCATAATGAGAAATGATGTGCTAAGTGTGTAATCTCCCATACGGCGAACAAGTCACCAAAGTATTCCTCGTCGACATTTTGACATTGAAGGGAAACTTTTATGATTGCTCCGTAAGATGAGGATGAGCCAAGAAATTAATGAGGCTCTAAATTGCCCTAGTAAGGAAAAATAGATTTATGCAATAAAAGAGAAGATGGAGTCAATGAAGTCAAACTAAGTCCGGGAACTAGTTGATCTTCAAAAGGAGGCAAAGCTATTGAGAACAAGTGGGTTCTCAAAATAAAGCGAAAAGCTGATGGCTCGATAGAAAGGCAAAAGACTCACCTTGTGGCGAAAGGGTATAATCAACAAGAATTGATTATGAAGAAACATTTTTTCCTGTGGTAAGATTTACCTCGATCCGCATTATTCGATAATAGTGGCTAGTATGGATCTTAAGTTACATCAAATGGATGTAAAGACTGCTTTCCTCAGTGGAGAATTAGAGGAAGAAATATATATGAAACAACTTGATGGTTTCATAGTGAAAGGCTAAGAAGAAAAGGTATGTTAACTTTGGGGGTCGATATATGGCCTTAAGCAGTCGTCAAGACAATGGTATATACATTTTCATAATGCCATAATGGCATATGACTTTATAATGATAGATGAGGATCATTGTGATCATATCATTATATATTAATGATATATTAATTGTCGGAAGTAATATGGAGTTTGTTAATACTATGAAGAATTCGTTATCTTCCAACTTTGAGATGACAGACATGGGTGATGTTGCATACATTCTTGGAGTTAAGATTTCAAGATACTCCTATTGCAAAAGGCGAGGGATTGAGCCACAGATTGTGTCCAATGACTCCAAAAGAGAAGGAACAAATGAAACATGTTCCTTATGCTAGTGTTGTTGGAAGCTTGATGTACGCTATGATGTGTACAAAATATGATATATGTTTTGCAGTTGGAATGGTGAGTAGTTACCAATCCAATTCAGGTCAAGCACATTGAAAAGCCGTTAAGAGAATACTGAGGTATCTAAAGGGGACTGCTGATAATACGCTGAGTTATTAAGGAAAGGATTTGCAACTCAAAGGCTATTCAGATGCTGATTGGAAAGAAGATTTAAATGAAAGAAAATCTACCTTTGGATTTGTTTTCTTACCGAATAATGGCACCATATGTTGGAGCAGTAAGAAATAAACGTGTATAGCCTTGTCCACAATGGAAGTTGAGTTCGTGGCATTATCAGCAGTAGTATAAGAATGTGTTTAGCTTAAGAGATTTTTTTTTGGTCATTTAGGTGTTGTTGGAAGTGCTGTAGATTCATTGTTGGTTAATTGTGATAGCCAAGCAGCAAAAGTGTATACCAAAGATCCAAAATATCATGGCAAGACCAAACATATAGATATCAAGTATAATTTTGTAAAGGATATGGTTGCACAAAAAGACGTGAACTTAGAGTACATACTACGCATAGAATGGTAGCAGATCCTATGACAAAGCCAATACCTAGAGATGTGTTTTATGGCCATATGAAAACTCTAGGATTGCGTAGAGGCTGGCGTACTAAATATTGTAATTTCCCTAAGTGTTCACATTTGATGAATTTGTGTTTTCATCATTAATGCCTATGAATCTTTGTTTGATCTTTATGCATCTTAATGCTCAATGCATTACTTTAAGTTGAGAAAGTATGTCGGACAGATATAAGATTAGCCCACTGACACGGGTAATCGCCTCTATTTACTATGTGATAAATGGAGATGAGACTATTTTTAAGCTTATTATCTAGGTGATAATCGAGAGCTCAAGCTTAAAATACATATGTCGCCTTAATTGAGTGTTAAGATGAGGACATAATACTTACTATGTCCGAAAGTAAAATACCCCACATATTTTACTTTATCTGTCTAAGATGCCAGATGTGAGTTCTGATAAATTTTGTGAATGAGTAGATACGTGAACTCAAGTTAAACATTGGGTATGTCTGAACTATCATCTGTACGGTATTGAAAGGTGTAGACATACGCTCCATGGGAAAGGAGTTAATACCGTAATACGTATTTCATACTACGTATGCATGAGACGACCAATAAGAGTGGCAAAAAGTTTGATCTCAACTTTTATGCCGTGTGAGACTCTTGAGGAAAAGAGTTCATCAATTTTAGTGCTCTCATGACTCTTACTTATTCTCAAAATTTCTATTTAGTGTTTGCTATCTTAGGATGTTGCCAATGGTCATGAGATGATTCAATCTAATGGGGCATTTCTAGAAAAGTAAGCTGAACTAAAATTGAGAGTTTGAAGGAAAAAGGAAGATCGATTTTGGAGAATCACATTATAGTTTTGTATTCACCAGTTAACCAATTATGACTATCTTTGGGATAATCATAATTGTGAATACAATATATATATATATATATATATATATATATATATATATATCATTGTTTAAAAAAGATCAAGAGAGATATAAATGTGATCGATCGATGTAGAGAACTACATATTAAATCTACTCAGAGTGTGATGCCCATTAAGAGCTGCTATATATTCCTAATAGATGTATAGCAACGAGCTCTCAAAGTATGCTGGTCGCACAGATTATTCACCGGTATGAATGTTGAAGAGAGGTAAAGAGAATCCTGTTTGGCCCACCATGTGCGAGTGAGAGATGATGATTTTATTAGTGATGGGCTTAAGGCCCGTCCGCCCATGTTGGGCCTAAAAGCCTGGCCCGCAGGATTAGGGCCCGTGGATGGAGGGACGTATAAAAAGGAGAGAGAGAGAGAGAACGCACCTGTTGGAATCAGAATGTACGTACGTCCTCTCCCTCTCTCACTCTCTCCCAAAAGGAAAAACAGTAAAGCACCAAGCGACTTTTTCCTTCCCTTCAAGGCGAATTGGTGTCATCGGATCGAACAGGACCCAATTCTCTTCCTCTTATCGGCGTTGGTGTTTAATCTATGGCTAACAAGGTACGCTCAAATCCGTGGTGTGTTTTAGGATCGGTGATACATGTTGTTTTCCCGGGCTTGTCTTCCGCATCGTTTTAAGGGTTCGATTTAGCGTCGAATCCGGTTTTCGGGGATCCGTTATTCCCAACAAAAACTTGTGTCATTTGAGATGGTAAACAATTTTTGTATGGTTCTTTACCAAAAAAAAAAAAACAATTTTTGTATGGTTTATTTGAGTCTGCGAACTTGCGAGGAAAAATATAAATGAGGGAGTCGGTTCGCTCTGTTGATTTTCCTCCTTCTACTTTCATAAATTTCATAATATGGTCATTTGATTATTAAAACCCGTCAAATTTAGCTGACCTCATCATCGAAAGACATCGAAATGTGATGTAAATAATTTTTTTAAATAGATATTCAGGTGGAAGCCACGTCTTATCCTTGTTTACCGATGCAATCTCTCCACTGAGATTGGGGCCAACCATGACCAACTGAACCTCTCCTTGGAGATCAGGTCGATCGCAGATGTTCTGGGGCCATGGCCCTCCTTGGACAATCCTCGAATGACGCAGGAGCGCTGGCTTAAAGCTTGAATGGCAGTCGTGAGCTCTACTTAGGTGCTCGAATGGCTGCCGCGAGCGGTGAGGTTTGTACTAGAGCTCGATCGGTTGCGACCTTGTAGGGCTATGGAAAATTTGCAGTGCATGTGAGAGAGTCTTCTGTTTTTTTATTATTATTTTTTTAATTTTTTTCCATTTTTGTCGCTGGGCATCCACGCCGGCTAAATTTTACCCTCGTCGCCATATGCCAAAATCATGTAACGGCCACGGTCGTTGGATTTCGCCGGTACGGTGTTGGAGGAATTTGATGAACAAGAAATTTGTGAAATTAGGAGTTAAAAATAAAAAGGACTTGTTCAGAAAAAGCGCGAAAAGATACGGAGACAAAGTAGATTGTTTCTTAATGTTTGATCCGGCTAGATTAGGCGATCGAGTACGTACGGGTGATTTCACTTGCTTCTCAGAGTAACCGAGTTCATCTAATCTGTTGGATCAGACATTACAAACATGTACATGCATAAGCTGCTTATACACGTAGGGGAAAAAGGAAAAGATATCATGAGAAAATTTCTAAAAGTCACATTCTCGTTTACAAAAAACATAAACCAAGTGCAGGATCGATAGAATACGGAATTCACCTCAACCTGTTAGAAATCAATGAACCCAGATGTAACAACGCCAATGCGAGCACGTCATCCGAATGAGATACTTTATGCGTACTCAAATACTTTTTTTTGTGAATTTTTGCTTTCCAACCGATTCAACAAGGTCCTCTCAAGTGTACAAATTATAAAATTATCTAGGATTGATACCCACTATTTTTAAAGTTCAAATTATTAAATGAATTTCAACCAAAAAAAAAATTATTAAATAAATGCTTGTTTTTATATCAAATATTCTAATTCTCCGCTTCAGGCAGAGGCTAGATTTTAGCCTAATACTAAATCGTTGGAAAAATATCAAATTAGGGATGCAAATAAGGAGTGTAGAAAAATACAAACTCAAAGTCTCTTGCTGCGAACCTCCTATGACACAGCTAAGTGATTTTATATTTAAATATCCTTACATAAAGGACTCAACTACTCTCGATGGCGCAGCATTATTTAAATCATTCTATAAACTTTTAGCATCTCTCTTCCCGAAAATCCTATGGAAATAGGAGGGAGGTTTCGGGGTGGCCATAGCGTAATTGTCCGTAATGGGAAACGCCAAGAAGGAGCCAAACATGAGTGATGAGCTCACCTCCTTTTCTCAGTAGCTTGGCATGGTCATGCTGTTGACAGTTGTATGCTGCATAGCACAGCATCTCCACCCAGATACTGCTGATGATCTCCCACTTGTTGTCCATCCTCCTCAAGTTGACCACGAGCTTCTGCACTTCCAATAGCACGTGCCAGTCGCAAGTGATCCTCGTCACCTCACTTGGTTCCACGGGTTGTGGGCCATCTTGATTCGACGACGACAGCATCATAATTGCTTTTTTATAGTCTGGGTACCTCAAGAGTGAACAAGTTTTATCCAGCGTGATGTGGGCTGCGGGGAGGGACAACAAGGAAGGAAACACTGCGAGGAGGTACATCATGTAAGCCGATAGGAGTTTGCTTCCTCCACAAGCAGTTGACTCTTTCTTTTCCGTTAAGTACAGGATTTCGGTCGCGAGGTGCCAGATAATGATGCTCTCATCGAAGTCCATCCTAAAGCTATCGATCAGTTCATCTTCCTCTGGGATGCCACAAATTCTGAGCGTCCACTCGCCTTTTTTTGTGAAGGGCACGAGGTGTCTTTGCTTCTCTAGCTCTGCCATCTTTTGAACAACCAGCACCTTGAGGGAAGAGGGGATGGCCTGGTGGGAGTGTAACCAATACCTACTGAAGATCTCCCTTTTCTCAAACCAATCGAGTACTGCAATGACGGGCTTCGGCCATCCAAAGATGGGGTGGTCTAACAAATTGAGCTGCCCTATCGACCTTGACCATCTTCTCTGCTTCATGCACCGTTCGGCTAGGAACGGGAGGAGCCTTAGGACTAGTGGCGCCTCAAGGTTCATACTCATTTTCACCACTGCCCAATCTGAAAATGCCAGCGTCATGATTTGATGAAGCTCGAAAGATGTGACTACCATCAGTAAGGCATAGGTATAGGTGATGTACATATCGATCATGAAGGTGCTCTTGAAGATCATGGTGAATCCACACAATGCAGACACTGAGCAGAAGAAGCTGATGAGGAGGCCTATGAGGCCGAGTTTGGCGTACAGAAACGCAGCTTTAGTGTAGAGCATGTCAAAAATAAAGTTCAGCTGGATTTCGGTCATGGTGAAATCATCCTGCTTGATTTCGGCCACGGTGAAAGAATGGTCGGGGGGATAACTGTCGATGGATGTTTTGAAGGATATAAAGAGAGGGAGGTACGGCCAGTTCACAAGGTGGGGCTTCAGACGCTTGAAGCTAAAGTAGGCATTCAAAATGAACTTTGCGGAGTCGAACTTCTTGTCATTGGGGAGCGCGTTGAGCACTTGCTTGGCTTCCTCGTACACATCTTTGACAGCTGCCTCGGAAATGTGCCAGCTATCTACACTTGAGTTCTCACCATACACTAATTGAAGAGCCGAGACCCACAAGGCGGAATTCATGATTGCGACCATAGACAAGGGGAAGTACAGCCGCGAGACCGGGGATGAGTCGTCCCAACAACGAATGAGAATCCAAATCCCCAAGCCAACCTTAGCCCCAATTTTCCCTGTCTGTCTCAATCCCAGCCGGTTATCTTCCACAGCATAGGCCGTTATGCTGTCTGGGTACCCGAGTTGCATCAGGAGCAACGGGGCCAATAGCCCTTTCAACACTGCATTGTTACCCGGATTTTCAGGATTATCAATGTGGACCACAGTAAGCTTGCCTAGTGCAATTGTCGCAACGTAAGTAAGGAGCAAGTAGGCGGCCCATGTGACGAATCTAGCAAAAATTGATGTCATATATTTCCGACGGCTGCCTAACATCGCCAGAACAATCTGGCACGCAAGGCCTACGGCGACCAAGAGCTGAATCCCCCATGCTGCCCACAGGCTTTTTAACATCGGCGAGAAAATCCAACTGACCAAACTCATGGAGGCTTCATTCAGGTGTGCTCACTAGACATCAATACAGATGCAGAGTAAGGAAAATTTTCACATTGCTCCCGAAGAATATTTACTCTGAACTTGCACAAAAGTTTTACTGCTTAAATCTATAAATATCACTCAAGTATTCCTTGAAGATCAGCTAAATTTGACTCGTAACACCTTCATAATTGCCGTCAACATCAATATGAGTCTCCTGTGGAGCTCATAGTGTTGCTTCTCCGACAACAACTTATTTTGGAGAGTTATTTATGTTGGAGAGTGATAGGAGGAATACAATTATGTTTTAATCTATTCCTTTCTTCTCTTCTGGGGAGTTGTAAAATAAGCAATATATATGTTTTTAATATTGGTGCGTTATACTCATCCTGGAACCTAGTCTACGAAATCTAATACCTAGAGGCCCCAAAAACTGAACCGAAAATCAAACCGAATCGAACCCAAAAATTTGGTTTTTCGGTTCGGTTTTCATTCAGTTCGGTTCTCATGAAATTTTTTTAATTGGTTTGATTTTTATCAATTAACCGAACCGAACCGAACCGAACCAACAAACCGATAATAACTTATTTTTTGGAAATACAACAGAAAAAAAAAAAACAAATGCAAAAACCGAAAAACCGAACCGAACCAAAATTTCGGTTCACTTCGTATTCGTTTCGGGTCTCATTTGGTTTAGTTCATAAGTTTTTCCTAACGGTTCGGTTCAGTTCGATAAAATCGAACCGAACTGAACCGAACCGTTGACACCCCTACTAATACCCATCCAACCATGCTGGTTCTGCGTAGTTTGCAGGTCGCACGAGTCTTGCTACGGCCCCCTAGGATTTAGTCTTGAAAGAAACTCTTCGTAATTTAAGTCTTGAATTATCATATTTAAGACCTTTTTTTTCTATTCTAATTAGGGAGTTCTATTACTTTTAGGTGCACATCACCAAAAGACCATACTGATACACCGTGCTATATTTTTCCTCTATTGATTTTTATGTCACAAAAAATCTCAAACCAATACTTTAGTGCCACATTTATCACAAATTAATACTTTTTACAAAAAATTCTATACCAGTAACCATAATGTCCCTAAATTTCTTTTGAAACACGAAAATTAATTTAGACTAAAGGTGGTTTGCGTATCAATATGAAGTTTTTTGTGGCATTAAAATTAACTTAGGGTAACTATAATATAAGTACGTCAGTTTAGGACATTTTGTGATATTAACACTTACTTTTAAGCTTTGTGGAAGGTGGTAGAAAAGATGTGTCACACAACGAGAGTGTCACACAACGAGAGGGCCACACGAGAATGGCCTTCTCCTACGTGCACCAAAAACCTTAAATACTATTTGATTAGATGGCTGGAGGTGCTATTTCTCTCATGTTGGATATTTAAAAAATTTAACTAGAAGCGGTTTCACCGCTCCAAAAAAAATTCCTATTACCCTACCACATTTCACAGCCTACAGATTTCTCATGTCCCAATCACATAGGAATGATCGCAATCAATAGCATATTTGCTATATCTTTTCTGACATAGCGATCTTTATATGTCCAAATTGACAGGTTGTGCAAGAACAGATAAGGGTCAGAATTTCTCCTGAGTTCTTTCACCGGTTGGAAGACAAACATTGAAAGCTAAACTAAACATGGGCTGTAACATGTATAGAGTATGGTTAAGCTTACTGACCAACAAATTAGAGTACGATAATCACTTGCTGGAACTTCCAAAGTGCAGAGAACGTTCCAATCTTTTTGCCTAAAGATAACACGGGTTAGTAATCCGAAGAAGCAAATACAAGCTAACTAAAATAACGGGAAAGAAAGAGGAGCAATGCAATGCAAGAATAGGACCACGGAAAAGTTGGAGAAACTGAAGCAGAGAAAAGCAACAGAGAGATTTGTACTGAGAAACATTGTGAAGGAAACACGAACTAAGAATAGGTGCTTCCCACTCTTAGTCGGCAGCAATTAAGTGCTTGTGAAATATTTGGGACAGAACCAGGAATAAAAGAGAGGCATGGGAATCTGATTATTTGCTTGCGACTTTTGCGTGAGGCTCTTTTTCTCTTTTGTTTGGCCTACTGGGTACATAAATATCTCTTAAGGTTTGGCATCTATCTTTAGGGTCACATATGATCCTTGCTCTTCACTGCTTTTTTAGCTCTTGAATTAGGCAAATAATAGGTTATTGTAACACTAACCTTTGGTCTTGATGAAATTACCGGAAGTATTCACGTCCGCTGTACTTCCTAGAAAAATTGACGCAACGGGTAACTATTTCATAAGAAAATCACTTTCGAGAAAAATGATTTGATTTTCTTGTATTTGGCATGATTTTTCAGATAAGCTAAAAATCATTATCGAAAAAAATCGGTAACGGTTTAAATTTCAAGGACGAAATTTTTATAAGAGGGGAAGAGTTGTGACATCCCGATTTTCCAATTCTATTTTCAATAAATTGATACGGGCATTTCATTGGCTCGCATATAGTTCTTTTCATTGAGTCGGCCACTCATGTGAAAACTAGTCTATCGGGTGAAGCTGTTAAGAGTTTCTAATGCATCAAACTCGAGAATTTGACCAGGAAGTGACTTTTCGACCGAGCTAGTCTGCAAGGGTCATTACAGCACAATTTAAAATTGATTAGAGATCGGAGATAGGTCGACTCGAGAGAGGCATGTGATCAGGTGTGGGTGATTCCACCAGATCGCACAATTCGTGTCGATCGGCACTGGACCGACTTTTCTATCGATTGGGTACCCTGTGTTCGTATTTGAAACCTTGAGATTATCCCGACAATCGAAAGTCGCCAATGTCTCAAAGATGTACATTGTGGCTTAAGATGATCAACCACAGGTTAAATGAGTGAAAATTTCTAAAGGCTACCCGGTAGGTTGGGCCGCGCTAATATCGTGCCAAAGTGAAATTAACCGTGGAATTAAGATCGAATTCAGAAATTGGAAGTCTGGGTGTGTCACAAATCATTTTAGGAATATTGACTCATCTTTGGAAGATTTTTCATGCGAGCCGAGGTTTTCGGCAAAATCATCAAGGTATGGTTAATTTGGTTCGGAAAATTGGTAGGCCCGCCTTTGGTTGTGCTTTTGAGATCTAAGATGGTTCTATGAACAAGTGAAGATGTGAATTGAAGTGTGGTGATATTGGATTAATTTTACTGACTTCAATTTGATTCAATTGGAAGAGAATTGATGAGAATTGAAGAAATTTGATGTACAAAAATTGGACCCATTGGAATAAGGTTGTGGGAGTTTTGAGTGAGTGGAGTATGACATCATGGATGATGTCATGGTGGGCCATTTTGTGGGATTAAAGAAAAGGAAAAAGAAAAGAAAAGAGCCCCCCTCCTTCTCTCTCCTCCCTCTCTTCTTCCTCTCTCCCGTCGAGCCTCTCTCCTCCATGGGCATCTTATTCTTCTTCTTCGGACATCACCGGAGCTGCGGCAGCCATCGCAGCCACCGCTAGAGCGAGATTCGCCGCCACCGCCCCGCGCGTCTCCGCCCGCTCACCGTCGCAGGCCCGCGAGCTGCTCCACCCAGCCGCCTCCGCCTGCCCCTGTTCGCGTGTTCCAAAAGCTGCTGGAGCTCGTCCCCGCCGCCATGAGCCGCCGTCCGTCGCCGCCTTGCCCGTTCGAGCTGCCGCCCCTCTCCTCCGCCGCCCTTGGCCCCCGAACCGACGCCGGATCTGCTCCCTCTCGGCCCCGATCAGCAACCCAGAAAATGGGTATGGCAGCCCATGTTTGGCCCGTTTTGGCCGCCTTCCCGAGCCCGGATGCTCGGCCCGCTTTGGAGAAAGTCGATCCCCTCGTCGTCCTCGTCGTTTTAGTCCGCTCGGTTCGCTAATCCGGTGAGTTTAACTCACTAAATCTTGATTAGAGGGTTAATGATGCCTTAAGTGTGCTTAGTCTAAGTTAAGCAAGTTTAGGTGGTTAGATTAGTTTATTTGGTTGATGATTAGATTAGGATGTTTAATTAAGTTAAAGTGTGTTTAGTTTAAAGTTAAGTATGTTTATTTTTAAAATAAAGCCTTGATGTGACATAATAGGTTTTATTTTTTAATTATTTAAATATTTCGAATTCCGGAAATTTATAATATTATATTAATTCCGAAATTATTAAAATATTATTATTTTAAAAAAATGGAAAAAAAATTATTTTTGACCCGGTTGCTCAAAATTTCGTGGCAATTACTGCTGTGTGTTCGGATTTTGAAATTGATGGTCGGATATTATAAATTGAATGTGGATTGCGAAAAATATGAATATTATTATTTAATTAATTTTCGGAATAAATTTAATTATTTATTAAAATTCGAAAATTTCATCGGGACCTTAAACTCTCGGAATTTCGTGCCGATCGCTGCTGTGTATTTAAAATTTGAATTTGATGATTGATTGTGGCAAATTGAGTGTTGATTGGGATAAATAAGGATTTTATTCATAAAAACCCAAATGTCGGGTTTTGATGAAAAAATTGGATTTTAATGACTATATTAAATAGTGGGGTTTGAAAAAGTGAGATATGGGCTTTTTGATTCAAAATTAGCGTGTCCCCACACACGTGAGTAATTTATGGAATATTTCTAATATGAAGAAAAATGGCCGTGTCACTATTTTAAGTGGAAGCGTTGAGTTAAATACAAAGTGTCCTGGGGCCGAGTATGATTTGACTGTGTAATAATTAAGAGGAATCGTCCTAGGCTGTTGAGCCGGACTTACCCCTATATGGGATGCCTACGCGGTGGATGTGGGTCGTAGTAGATTCTGGGCCCATGCTCCTTCGGGAATGCCGTCGACGTACTGACGAAGCCGTGCTCCATGGGGGGAGGTGATGCCTGGCTATATGCCAGTAGATAGCCGGACAGCGAGTAGGGTATCCCCTTGTGTGGCAGTGAATAATAATTGGAATGCGTTCTAAGTGCGATTGTGATTTATATGAAAGTGATGACGTTCCAATTGGTTGAATTATTATTACTACACGTGATTGAGTGATTTGAATTGTACTAACTTGCAGAAAGGAACTGAGATGAGGTAAGTCTTCTGTGTGATATGGCTAGGCCACCCCGGGCGTATTTTCTTTCTAATAGGGGTTTAGGGGGTTGAACTTGCTGAGACATCGTCTCATCCCGGTTGTGGGATTAAAATTTCAAGTCCCCAGATGGCGGTCGTGGAGGGCCCGAAGCCCTAAGTCTGGAAAAGTGAAGATTGAAGTGTCGGTGAACGTGTTCTGCTAATTGGTTTTAGGATAGTTCCCCTTTTGTCTAGCTGGTCTATTTTGTAGACAGTCTAGAGTTGTATTTAAACCTATGTGTTGTAAATGAGTGTTTGGTATTGTGATTGATTGCCTGCTTTTCTATCCCAAGTTAAATGTTGTCAGGGGATTTGTTTCGCTTCCGCATGCGTAAATAAATGAATGGGTCGACGACGTATCCTGGGATGTCGCATATTTGATCAACCGCTGTGGGATGTGTGCGCGCTCGGGGTTCGGGGCGTGACACGTCCTACTGCAACCCCCCGATGCCGTCCTCGACGACTAGCCGAGACCCCTTGCCGTGTTGGGTCGCCGTCACATCGCCACCATGTCGTTTCTTGCTGCGTCACCTCCGTCACCATGTCATCATCCTGTGACATTCTGGCCATCCTTCATCGACGCCGTCAAGAGGTAAGGAGAAAGAGAGACCCAAAAGTGGGTTAGCACCAGGTCAAACAAAAGCCTCCATTGGGTAGGGTTTTGGCTGAAAGTGGGTCGGGCGTGGGTCTCAACCGGGTAGGGCTCTGGCCATCTTGGGTCAGCTACGTGTGGGCCTTGAGAATTCCATGGGCCGGCTCTGTGGGCCAAGTTCCTTTAAAAAAAAACAAATACATATATATAGGGAAGCCCATTTTTGGGCCAATGCAGAAGGCCCTTTGGGCCATTGTTGGGTGAACCGAGTTAGTCCCAACATGGGAACTCGACCCGGTTCGTTTTTTATATTATTTTTAATAATAAATATAATATTTTAATTTAAAAAATTAAAAAATTTTATTTTCAAAAAATCGAAAAAAAACCAAAAATATCCCATATTTTCCTAAAAAAGCCAAAAAAATTATTTATATTTTCACAAAAAAGACCAAAAAAATCAAAAAATGCTTTTTATGTCCAAAAAATGAGAAAAATGTCCAAAAAATGTTTTTCCTTCAAAAAATACATGGAAAAATATCTCAAAAATCCAAAAGGCCTTAGGGTTTAACCAAAATTAGGTACCGAAAGAGCATTAGTGATTAACTAGTGTAATCAAATCCCCGATCCTAATTTCTCTGGTTGCGCAGGAGTGAGTATTTCTTCCAGTATTTCGCTTGGGTTTCTAATCGACCCACCCCAAACTGATTAGTGGCAACTCCGTTTTAAATTGACTTATAGGTTAAAAACTTGGACTATTAAAGTCGCGAATTGGTGGACTTGGGAGAGTCCGGGCTAAAATAGACCTAGCCGAACCATTAGCCTCTCCAAGGTGCCCATCTTAATCGGGCGTTGAAAATAAAAGGTCGCAACACTATTTTATTCCATTTCCAAGTTTAAATGGATAAGACGAGTTTTGCTAATCGCATTATTTATTGAATAATTATATGTTGCTTCATTGTTTCCATAAAAAAATCCCAAAAAATTTAGATAGAATTTGATTTGATTTTTAATAGCTCTACTTGTTTTAGATTAAATTGCATGTCTAAATTAGGTAATTGTCTATTCTTAATTTTCAAAATACAAAAATACAAGACATTGCTTAGGAAAAATTAAATTTCTTTTTCTTAATTTAAGTTGCATGTTCAAATATTTGGTACTTTTTATTACGAATTTTAATTAAAAATAAAATACAGAAAAAAATCGTGTGCATGTCATGTAGAATTAGATTCACCCATCATACATCATTTAGTAATTGCATGTTTAGGATCATTAAACTGAAATATGTGACACGTTAGTATAATTACATAATTATTACCTACCATTATAGTTAGGTCATTTAGTTAAAATTGTGTGACATATATTTGCATGTAATGTTGCATGTCACATGTCATTTTAGTATGGACTTATTATGTGCATCATTGCATTTTAGAATAGTTGTATTATATGCATTGCACGTACTTTAGATTTCATTTAAATAAATGAAAATCCAAAAAAAAAATATTGAGTGGTTGCTTGTTAAATAGAAATCACATCGAAGATTGTTGATGTGATTTTTAAGCTAACATCACTGTTGACGCCTTAATTTTATTTAGGTTTATTTTATTTTATTAATTAAATTTTTATTTTCTTTATTTGATCTTTTTTGGATAATAAATAAACAAATAACAAAAAAAAAAAGCAGAAAATGTCATGCCCCGATCCTCGTGCACGCACACATCCGTCTCACTTGGTCGATTTTAATATGCGATATCCCAGGACTATATATCGCCGACCCTTTTATTTTATTAAGCACATGCGGAAGCAATTATAAATCCCCAGACAATAAAACAATGGGATAGAAAAGCAGAGCCATATTTTTCATATTGAAATTTATAACCAAACTTTTATACAAAACACAAACCAATTCACTTCACAAGAAATTCTCAAAAGAAGATAGACTCTCAGCCCATCCAGGCCATACTCATGGCCCCTCTCAGGATTATCTTCTTCTTCCAAAAATCCTTCTCTTTAAGTTTCACCTCCGAGTTCTCCTTCTTAAACTCCTCCTCAGCTCCTCAGCGGGGTCCTGAAATGTTTTTCCCCAAACTGGGATGAGACTACGTCTTAGCGAGTTCTACCCCACTAAGCCCAATTAGTAAACCATTATACTAAAGGCCGCCTAAACACGCATGGGTCAGAAGACGTACCTTAGCATCAGATCCCACCTGCAAGTCAGTACAATTAATAATAAGCACCCAAGCAATCATATCACAGACCGAAGCATCGATCAAATCGACCCAGTCGATTACATGTCAACAAGACCACTCACGGTCATTTCTAATCAGTCAATCAATCCACGACATCAAATCAAATCAATAATCAATCGACGTAGTCGATTACATATCGCCGACGACCATTTCCCGGTCATTCAAGCTATTGCTATACAGTCTCAATTGATAAAACCAATTACCGAGCCACGTGCATTCTCCGAGGTAATGCATCAAGTTACCGAGCCCACGTGCCCTTTTAGATGCGGGACCACGTGCATTCTCCGAGGTAATGCATCAAATTACCGAGCCCACGTGTCCTTTTAGATGCCAATCTTATTCCTTGGGACCACGTGCATTCTCGAGTAATGCATCAATTTACCGAGCCCACGTGTCCTTTTAGATGCGGGACCACGTGCATTCTCCGAGGTAATGCATCAAATTACCGAGCCACGTGTCCTTTTAGATGCGGGACCACGTGCATTCTCCGAGGTAATGCATCAAATTACCGAGCCCACGTGTCCTTTTAGATGCCAAATGTACTCATTGGGACCACGCGTGCATTCTCCGGGTAATGCATCAAGTTACCGAGCCCACGTGCCCTTTTAGATGCCAAACTTAATCACCGAGCCACATGCATTCTCCAAGGCGACATACTTCGTCACCGAGCCATGTGCATTCTCCGAGGTGATATATCTAATCATCACTCCCCGTGCCTTTCATGATGATTCATCCCATTTCTAAATTAATTATCCACAATTAAATCAATTCAGCACAATTTAAAGCTTAATTAAATAAACTGATTGCACCACGACGATCAGCACGAGATTTCGGTCGTCGGCCATCTCAAACTTAATTTCCGAAAAAATAAATAATTTATTAATTAATTTCGAAAATTAATTATTAAATATTAAAAATTCCATTTAGCTCAAAATAAGGTCCAGTTAAATAAATAGACTTCACCATAGTCATCAGCATCATTTTCTGGTCACGGGCCATCCCAGTTGAATTTTCAGGAAATAAATAATTAATTAATTAATTTCGAAAATTAAATAATTAATATTAAAAATTCAATTTAGCTCAAAATAAAGCCCGATTAAATAAATGGACTTCACCACAGTCATCCGCATAATATTCCGGTTCCGGACCATCTCCCTTGAATTTTCGGAAAATAAATAATTATTTAATTTAATTCCGAAAATTAATATTTAAATGCCAAAAATTCCACTTAGGCCCGAATCATCAAATTGAAGCCCAATTAGGGGTCCAAAAATTCCCGAGACACTCCCAATAAATAGTAGACCATGTCTACTTGCTAATTGCTCAATCAATTTATTTAAATCACATCACAATTGACTAATAATTGCTAATTAATTCTAATCTAACAACCTAAACATAATTAATTAAAACTAAACCAACCTAAAGCATAATTAGCCAACTAATCCAGGATTAGTGAGATTACTCACCAAATCGCGCGCAAATCGAATCAATCCGACGGCAGCGACGCGAGGAACGAAACTTCCCAAAGCACGGCTCGGGTTCGGGGTCGGGAAACGGCCCAAAAGCGGCCCGAAGTCGCTGGATACCCACTTCGTGGGTTGCTGGATAGGGCTGGCCGAGGCTGCTTCGGCGGCCAAAACGGCGAGGGAAGGCCGGCGGAGGGCGAGGGGAACGCGGGGGAGGCTCGGCGGTGACCGGACGGGCTTGGGCGGTGGCCGGAGGTGGCCGGACGGAGGCTGGACGAGGCGAACAACGGCTGGGTCGCGGACCGGATCGCGAGGAAGCACGCCTGGCGCGGGACGGCGGGACGGCGGCGAAGTGCGCGGGCGCGCTGGCGGTCCGGCTCCAGTGCGGCGGCGGGACGAGCGGCGACGGAGCTGCGGCACGGTTCGGTTCGCTTATTCGAACGCACGGGGAGGAAGAAGAAGAAGAAGAGAGAGAGAGAGAGAGAGAGAGAGAGAGAGAAGGTAGGGCTTGACCGGTCAAAAGGAGAGGGGAAAGGCAAGTGGGAGACAGCCCACACTTCGGTGGAAAGGGGGGAAGGGAATTCGCACGAGGGGGAGGGGAGAGGAGAAAGGAGAGAGAAAGAAAAGAGAGAAAAGAAAGAAAAGAAAGGAGAGGGAGAGAGAGAAAAAGAGAGAAAAAGAAAAGGGGGAGAGAGAAAAAGAGAAATAAAATGCATACTTCCTTTATGCAAACTTTCCTTTTCTCTTTTCCTTTTTCTTTCTATTTTCTTTTGGTCTTCAATTTTCCTCCGATAATTTCTTTATTGAAATTTCGGACTTGTCAATAAATTGACGAGCGATGAGACAGGATCCTATTTATCCAGTCAAATTAAAACCCGAAAATCTGGATGTCACAGAAAAAGCCCTGGTCGAGGGGAGCAGGTTGGCGGGTTGGGGTCGTCGAGGGGAGCGGGTTGTTGGGTTGGGGTCGTCGAGGGGAGCGGATTGTCGGATCGGGGTCGTCGAGCCAGGCCGGGCGTCTCCAAATGCTCGGCCACGATGCCATTTCAATAAAGTTAAAAAAAAAAGACAAAAAAATCCAAGTCGGGCCCGTCGTGTTTGAGTTGCCGACCCAAGTCGGAGCCAACCCGCGGATCCGACCCGGGTCGGCCTTTTTTTTTAATAAATAATAAATAAATAATTTATTTTCCAAAAAAAAGATAATTTATTTTCGAAAAATATTAAAAAACATTTTATTTTCAGAAAAAATCAAAAATATCAAAAATATTCCATATTTTCCAAAAAATGCCAAAAATCCAAAAAAAAGCAAAAAATTCATGAAAAAGCCAAAAAATTCAGAAAAAGCCAAAAAGACTTGTATTTTTCCAAAATACCAAAAAATCCAAAAAATTTGTGTTATGTCCAAAAAAAATTAGAAAAAGACTCAAAAAAATTTTCCTCCCAAAAATGCATGGAAAATCCCTCGATTATCCAAAAACCTCAAGGTTTAAACAAGATTAGGTACCGAAAGGACATTAGTGATTAACTAGTGTAATCAAGTCCTCGATCATAATTTCTTTGGTTGCGTAGGAGTGAGTATTTCTCCCGATACTTCATTTTAATTTCTAATGAACCCACTCCAAATCAATTAGTGGCGACTCCATTTTAAAAATTAATTTACAAGTTAAAAACTTAGATTATTAAAGTCGTGAATTGGTGGACTTGGAAAAGTCCGGGCATAACTAATTTTAGCCGAGCCATTAGCCTCCATCGGCGCCTGTACCCAGTAGCGAGTGCCAAAAAAAAGAAAAAATAGGTCACGACAGCTTGGCGACTCCACTGGGGAATTTGAAGACTTAGACCATTTTTGTCTTGTTTAAATTATTTACTGACTTAGGTTTTTTTATGCAGGTCAGTAGTTTAGAAATTTATTTCAATTTTGCTTAAAATAGATTATCTTGTGATTATAAATTGTTGTGCATGCTTTACTGTTTTAAACACTACACATGGCACACACAACCTGGCTACCGGACCTAGGCTGCCATAGGATATTTAGGATGGTGTTAAGAAAGATATGACCTCGAATGCGAGACTGAGATGTAGAGGTTGCCTTTCTTTTCCCCGAATTTCTTAGTCGAGATTAAGGGGGTATGCTGCCAACGCGAGACTGCGACAGGTGGATACCCTTTTAATTTCAACAAGCATTCTCAGTTAGAAATCGAGTCACACATCTCATGCGCATGTCTTTGTGCTTGTCATTTTATTTAAAAGCAAAGTGATTTCTTTACTTTTACTTAGTCTTTTTATTGGCCCATGGCAATTTAAGAGAAGTTTTTCGAGTCCCAGTTTATATGTGATGGGGAAAGACGATATCCAGTTCATTCTTGCTCCCAAAGCGGAACTCTTCAAATGGTGGGGTTAATTGGATCAGTTTGCCAAGATCGCGTAAAGGCCAAAGTTGGTCATCTCCTATCGTTGATCCAAATCACTGTTCGTCCCGAAGCCATACAAGTCATGGCACATTTTTGGTGCCTGAGGACACTTACTTTTATGTTTGGTAGGTTTGAACTAACCCCAACTCTGGAAGAATACATCATCATCACTAGAATGCCTCTTAAGAATAAGCTTGTTAGGCCATCAACAGGCATCATCCCGTTGCGTGGATTAGCACGACTTTTAAGAAATGAAGTTCATGTTATGAGACAAATTCTTGAAAACAATCATAATACCTGCCCTCTAGAATTTATGAATGCCTATTTTCAAAATCAGCATATGACCCAAAAAAGTGAGATTTTTCTCCTAGCCTTTTTCGTGTTCATCATTTTCCCCAATCAAAGAAATGTCATAAGTCCTAAGATGGCATGGATAGTTGATCGAATCTTGAGGGGGCAAAATTATGTCAACATGATTTTAACTTAAACATTCTTATCCTTTAATCGTTTTAAAGAAAACACGGAAAAAAATCATGTGAGCCTCTATTGAAATTTTACAAGTCTGGTTCTTTCCTCACCTAAGCGAATTCCGAGACTTTATGCGATCATCTGAAACAAATGCTTTCAAAAATCCATCACAAAAATTTATGGTTTTAGGACCGAATATTCCCAATCAAAGCTGTTTAAATTGGGTTGACTTCCTAAGAAACCCAGCTCATGAGGTATTCCAATGGTCTGCTAGTTAGTTCCATGAAAAGAGGGCTCGCTTTGCTTACAAACACACCCACCCAATTCCGTTGCTTGGCTGCATGGCACCGTTCCCTATTACCCATATCGGGTGGCACGACAATTTGGAGTCCTTCAAGAGATTCCACCACCTTCCAAGAGGAGAATTTCTCCAATCCCTTTCAACATAAGCCGTGACTATGCAGTCGAAATTTTTATCGTTGAGGAAACTTGAGACAAGTGCCATCGCAAAAGGATCGTGGTACCTGAAGGGCTTTGAGGGAGAAGAAAAAGCCCACCACGCCTCTGTGGCCAATATCCACAATCATCACAATCAAAGCTGTTTAGGACCGAATATTCCCAATCGAAGCTGTTTAAATTGGGTTGACTTCCTAAGAAACCCAGCTCCTGAGGTATTCCAATGGTCTGCTAGTTGGTTCCATGAAAAGAGGGCTCGCTTTGCTTATAAACACACCCATCCAATTCCGTTGCTTGGCTGCACTGGCACCGTTCCCTATTACCCATATCGGGTGGCATGACAATTTGGAGTCCTTCAAGAGATTCCACCGCCTTCCAGGAGGAGAATTCCTCTAATCCCTTTCAACATAAGCCGTGACTATGCGGTCGAAATTTTTATCGTTGAGAAAACTTGGGACAAGTGCCATCGCAAAAGGATCGTGGTACCTGAAGAGCTTGAGGGAGAAGAAAAAACCCACCACGTCTCTGCGGCCAATATCCACAATCAAAGAGAGCAGCCTGCACGAACAAGCAGAGCTTATACAGAGGATATGAGAATAGGCCAAATACTCATCTCGGAGCCAGTCCAAGAAAGCAAATAGCCTTTGCAGGAACAAGGCTCCCTATCGCATATAAATTAGCAGTTGTGTCTCCCTTAGTGTTTATTTTGTGAAAGCTTTGTCCCTTTTTTTAGAGACTTTTCTTTAATATCTAGTACTTTGTTATGTCATTTTAAGTTCTAGATGCAAGAAGTCTGTAAAATCCTCTTTCGATAAATAAAAATAGATAGATCGTTGCCATAGGTCAATCTTTGTCTGCTCTGTGCTCATTCATTGTTTTCACAAAAACAGGTAATCATGAATCGCCAACTATCAGCCACCCGTGAATGGCCTCACATAATAGGGCTTGATCAAAATGATGTACAAAATCACCTCGCCAGCATTGAAGACGGCGTAGGACAGATGTCCATTGTCCTTTGACAACTCTTGAGACAAATGAAATCCACTCAAGCTGAGCCCAACTTCGTAGTTGCTTTAAACACCGTCATGACACCCGCAAATTTGCCAAAAAAATAGCCAGTACCATAGATAATTTGAAAGGATTATGAAAAAGTTAAGCTAGTTGCAGGAGCAGAATCCCATCGACTCGTCTAATTATGCTGATTTTGAGATCTTGAAGAGCTCACAACGCCTGAATGTGAAAGGTATGCTGATACCTTCCGCCCAAAGACCTACTTACAGGCCTACTTGGTCCAAAGGATGATTCAATCATACCAATCAAACCTAATCGGCCCTGCCTTGCGTTGGTATATTGTCAGGAAGATTAGTCCCCTTAAAACCTGGAAAGAACTAATTCATGTTTTCCATCAAGAATATGATATTGACATCAACCCTAACAATGCCTTGCCCTACGAAGAGCCGATGAACATGAGGAGCCGTTAGTTTCTGAGATAGGAGAGAAACGTGTCGATGAAGCCTTGCATAATAAATGGGCATCTGAGCAACATCCTGTTATTGAAAAATTTCCCACTAGGAAAGGCAATGAGCCTTTGTACGAGATCATAGACTCAGAGCCTGTTCAAGAGCGGGGCACAACTGGACAACTCCCCAAGCTTACTCCAAGAGTTAGGGTCCAAAGAATACCAACCTCTATCAACTTCGAAAGTGAATCAGACAGTGAAACTCTAATGTCTCTCACTTCCCTTAATAGAATCGAGCTGGCAAAATGAAAAGCCTTACTCAAAAGGTCTGGACTAGAAGCCAAGAAAAGAAAGCCTAAGCAGATCAATTCAGCATTTGCCGACGAGCCACCGCACCAAAGCTTCAAGCATTCCCAAGAATACAGCTTTGAAGGCTACCATCCCCTAGAGTACAACCCTGAAGACTTCCCGTCCCTAGAATATAATCCCAAGGACTTCCAGCGTTATTTCGATGAAACTGACGATTCATCGTATAACTGTTTCCTACTCACCTGAGGATGAAGGCCCGTTAGAAGAGGAAACATACGTCTTTATCCGCTACGATCCTAACAAACTACTAAGCTCGTCCTCTGACCATGAGGATGGCTTCAATACTTCATCCTCATTCGAAAATTTTGACCCAAAAGAAAGCAATGGGGTAATTTCGGTAGAGTCCAACTTCTCTGAAACAGAAAAATTCACCACTACAATGAATATGTAGTGGGAAAACCAGTGACCTAATCAAGACCTATCAGGCCCGTCTTGCCCTCGTAGAATCTTGACCCCCATAGAAATGTGGATACCCAATCTCTGCAGGTACAACGGCACAACTTGCCCCGTGGCTCACTTGTAGTATCTCCATGCGAAAATGAGTCGGTACTATGGCATGATGTCATTCACAACTCAGGCATTCCAAGAAACTCTTACGGGGTTTACATTGCAATGGTTCATCACAGCAAATATTTATCTCCTAAAAGATTGGAATATGCTCACTACCACATTCTTGCATCAGTACCAAAACCAGATCGAAACTGAACTGCCTTGCGAGAGTTTGGCTCACTTCAAAAGAAGACCAATAGAGGATTTCCGAGCATACGTAGGGAGGTGGAGGGCTTTCATGATGCAAACCCACCCTCAACTGGTTGAAGAGGAGTTAATGAAGCAGTTCATAGAAGCTTTGTCCTGCAAGCATCGCTATTGGTTGCATGGGTTACACTTCCATAGCTTCAACGAGGTAGTCATCGCATGCGAATACTTCGAGTCTACTGAAGGCGAGGAATTCAAAGACACTTAGCTTCAAGACCAGCACTATCAAAATGCTCCTTTACATAGGAGTTTTCATGAGTTTTACTTGCTTTTATAATTTCACGTTTCTTATTTTGTCCAATGTGTTACTGTTGTACTTTCCATTCCAAGTACTCTAATGTACAGTTTTAATATTTTTTTTAAGGGCATGAGGCGGTACTCCAAACCTGCCCAGTGATGTTATCCAACCATAAAAAGAAAATATCATCCAAGGAGAATACTGAGGGTTGGGCTTCCTCATACTTTTTCTCCCCCAAAGACGTATTTTGAAAATAAAAAATATTTCATCACCCAAAAGCTTTTGTCAAAACAAGATGATAAATTTAAGCATGTTTGTCTTTCTAACCCTCTCACTTTATGTTTCAGGACATCATCCCCTTTGATTTAGTGTGACAAAAGGCATTTGAAACTAGCACATCATGTGAACAGACCAAACTCGAGAACACATTTTCAAGAAAGCGAGGGCAAACAAAAAGGAGCATCCCATTTCAAAAAAAAAGGTAAGTCTTATTCCCTTAACATAATATTGAGAATGACAACCTTTCTCTTCTATTTATAGGATACAAAAGGTGAGACGTAATAGGTACATGCATACAGTTGAAATCAAAACATCCATGACATGCCTCACTCCTACCCAACTCCATCCTAAGCCAAAAGACTATCTTGTCGCATGACGCACCCAAACAGCTAGATGTTATAGTTTCAACTTCGACGAGCCCAGAAGCATAAGGAAGAAGTTCCTTTTCTTCATTTAAAGTGATTACTGTCAACAGGGAGAAAATCCAGACAGTCAAGGCGATCTATAGCCCCACACCCTGGACAATGACTTTGAATCTAGAAGCTTCACTCCAGACGCATATTCTTCCAAGGAGTAATTCCCATCAGAAAGCTTGAGATTTTTTATCTCAAATTCCATAGAAGCTTGAAGTACATGACTTTTGCCCAATGATGCTATAGTTAAAGATAGAAGGAGAAATTCCATAGAAGGAAGGCGTTGAAGATGAATCAACGACTAGCAATCATGCATACATGGTCACAAATGACGAAGGCCAATTGAAGGATACATTGAACTATGCCAAGATAAAGGGTCATCATCGACATTCAAATATCCTTAGGAGCTAGCACAAACAAACTCTAGGGAAGGGTAATTCGGTATCGTTTCCAATACTTCCACTATCTGAACTCGCTTTTGACTTATTTTCCCTATTGACAGGAAACATTGGGAATCATAAACCAAACTTGATGGTCAATATTGGCCAAGTGAGGTTCATGAGAATGACCCGTATCGAATTCACTTAACTTCATGTAAAGAAGGACATGACATCCATAAGCCAATTAAGGGGAATAATCGACTTGACGAAGTGGGAAACACAAGACTTCATGTCTTTCTCGTACTCCAGGTCCACTAAATCATTTGCAAACCAGTGAAGGGTAATGTTGTATCGCTTCTAGTTGTTTGACTTCTGAAAAAAATTCATGACTAACACGCTCTCTTTTGTCTTTTACAAGATCACCTAACCATCAAAGATGTGGAAAACAAATCAATGAAAGGCATGCCAGACTTTGATAAGCTTTCCCAAACAAAATAACATCTCAAAGCAAATGACAGAGATCCTTCAGGCCTCAAGTCACTTATAATCTCGGCCCTACTGGTTGAGCAATTTCCATAGCTTCTCTTCTACAAGAGGCAAGAGCAGAAATTCCTAATCAGATTCCCAATCCCTGGCCGATCATTCATATGTCATGTCCCTAACTAATAGGAGCAATCTATCGACACTCATTTGTGAATAACCCTTTGTAAATAACTCTTTTGATGTTCAAATTTCAACACATTTGTAAATACCATTTCACCAAGCAAACACCCTTAAAGCTGTTAATAAGTTTTTCTTGAGTAAAAGCCATTCATTTATTTTGAAAGTACAAACTCTTTCACATCATATGCTGCATGCCTTTTTTCAGGTGATTTTTGCATGATGATTTTGTCTGTCTAAATCTTTGATTCTATTAAGGATTATTAGAATAGACAGCTAAGTGAAGAATACAAGATTAATTGAGCATGCTGAATGAGGCGTGTCAGAATGATGACAAGCAAGCCATATCCTACACATAGTCCCCCATCTATATACTTGTGAGATGAGTGCAGAAAATTCCATGACTACGGGGTAAAGAGTTCTCTCGCGAATGGTACGATAACCAAAACAGTGAGAGGCATTCCATCACTCACTTTGAGCCCCATACACTGACAAATTTCTACCCTACCCCCGTCAAAGAACCACCCCACACTGGGACAAGTCGAAGGCAAGTCAACATCACGAGATGAGAAAAGGGATAGAAATTCTCTTGCTTGCACTTGCATCAATCTTTGAGTGTCTTTATTGCATATGAACACTCACGTTAATTTAAGTGCCCTAGAGTCATGAAGAGTAGTTCTTTCTTTACGCACATGTGTCCATTGTACAACTCAAGTGAGCCTGTAAATTCACCCTCTCATGGAAGCAAAGCAGAAGTTGCTACCATTTGAGTAGCATAATCAAAAGCAACGGCAAAAGATGAAGACTCAATAGTCTAATAAAAGCATTTGCTTGAACTTGGCAAGATTAGTTCCTTAAGCAACAAGAATAAAAATTAGGGGCATAAAAAAGCAATGTACCTGGTAAAAGCAAGGTCAATACCCGTAAATCAAGAATAGAAATAGGGGCATAAAAAAGTAGTATGCTTGGTAAAAGCAAGGCCGAGGCCCCAAACAAAAAATACCGCCGTTTGCGTTCCCAAGAGAAGTTGCTGTTGTAGTTCGATTAATAGAATCTTCATCTGATTGTGAGAAGAAAGGCCGGTGACAAATGCCAAGACAACCACCAACTCTCACCCTTTTACACATTAGTCAAGCCTACATTGCGTCCCATTGTAAAAGTCTCTTTAGACTAGGGACACTTCAATTAACGTAGGATTTCATGTCTATAAGCATCGCTCGAAGAAGTACTAGCAAGATTATTCTATTTCTTTTCGCAAGATTCTTGACTTGCAAACTCGGAGATTATTATGCAGCATCTTTTTCGTAGAGCCATGACCTTGTTGGTCCCCTTTGATAAGCCATTGACCAAGCCTTCATCACAATTTCAATAAAAACCTCTCACATTGGTAAAGTCGTACCATTCGCGAGAATACTCAGACCCCTACTGATATGATGACAGTGAGATAGTGTGGTCTTTATAAATCCTACATCAATGGTCAGGATAAAAAAGCATTTCCCATGAGAGTGAGTGAAAAGTCCTTTCAAACTGGAAGTCCCTCATTTGGCATGCTCAAGATATCTACATTCTAAATGAATGTTGTCTTTCAAAATCTTCCCCAATGGAATTCGAATGATACAAAACTAACAAGATTGTCATGCATAAATCACATTTGAATTTATGAATTTACAGCATATACAATCGTTGTGTACATATGTGCATATTGTGCAAATAACAAGCATATTCTTAGAGATCAGAGGTATCGCCAGAAAAGCATATCCCCATCCCTGCTCCCAAAGCTTTATGTTTGATAATCTTTGAGTACCCACTACTCGTCGAGTACTCCCTCTTATTAACACTCAGCTTGTTCAAGTTGTCTTCAAAGTATTTATACTTGTGACTGACCAAATATCCATTTATCTTTGAGTACCTACCACTGTCTAGGTACTCCATTTTACCGATCCTCAACTTGTTCGAATCGTCCCCTAAGTATCGATATCTGCAATTGTCCAAGCATCCCCCTATTTGCAAGTGTTTGTCACTACTCAAATACTCCTTTTCCTTGACTCTTAACCTATTCAACCTATCTTTAAAATTTGGATACTCATGACTGTCCAAGTATCCTCTTATATTTGAGTACCGACCACCATTCGGATACTCCATTTCCATGACACTCGACTTGTCATGCCCCGATCCTCGGGCACGCATACATCCTTCTACTTAGTCGATTTTAAAATGCGATATCCCAGAACTATGTATCACCGAGCCTTTCAATTTTTAAGCATATGTGGAAGCAGTTATAAATCCCTAAACAATAAAACAATGGGATAGAAAAGCAGGGTCGTATTTTTCATATTGAAATTTATAACCAAACTTTTATATAAAACACAAACCAGAGCACTTCGCAACTTTTTTTTTTATCTAAACTCTATTCACATCAAAAAGGAGATCTCAAAAGAAGATAAACTCTCAGTCCATCTGGGCTGTACTCAAGGTCCCTCTCAGGATTATCTTCTTCTTCCAAAAATCCTTCTCAGACTCCTCCTCCTCAGCTTCTCAGCGGGGTCCTAAAATGATTTCCTCAAACCGGGAAGAGACTATGTCTCAGCGAGTTTTACCCCACTAAGGCCCGATTAGTAAACCATTATACTATAGGCTGCCTAAACACGCACAGGTCATGGGACTTACCTTGGCCTCAGATCCCACCTGCAAGTCAATACAATTTATAATATGCACCCAAGCAATCATATCACCGATCGAAGCATCGATCAAATCGACCTAGTCGATTATATGCCAACAAGACCACTCACGGTCATTTCCATTTAGTCAATTAATTCACAATATCAAATCAAAGCAATGATCAATCGACCTAGTCGATTACATGTCAGACAAACCATTCTAGGTCAATACTCTCGAGCATGAAGTTCGCCAAGGTGACTTATCCACTAGACAATTGCGTGCGTTCTTTAAGGCGCCGTTTTCGCTAGTGACATCTTTAGTCACCAAACCACGCATGCCTATAACCATGTACTCAATAGACAATTGTGTGCGTTCTTTAAGGTGCCGTTTTCGCCAATGAGGTCCATAATCACCGAATCAAACATGCCTATAACAATGTATTTAATAGACAAGTGCATTCGTTCTTTAAGGCGCCATTTTTGCCAGTGATGTCCTTAATCACCAAACCATACATGCCTATAACAATATGAGTACTAGACCGATACGTGTGTTCTTTAAGGCGTCGTTTTATCCAGTGATATCCCAATCACCAAATCACGTAGGTCCACAATAATGTATATACTAGACCAATACGTGTATTCTTTAAGGCGTCGTTTTCGCCAGTGATGTTCCAATCACCGAACCACGTAGGTCCATACACCGTGTCTGATCGGTTCAATCCCAGAGTATTTCCAATTCTCTCATAACTCCATCCACTTTACAACTCAATCAAAGCATTATAAATACTAAATAAACATAGTCAGCCATCTACTAATCAATCATTCAAATTCACTAAATTTCAAATAATTTAGGGTAGATCTCTAAAATATCACAATTTATTTAATTCCATGCAACGTAGAACTCAAATAAATAAACTAAGTGCGCCATGATGATTAGCACGAGATTTCGGATCGTCGGCCATCACAATCTTAATTTCCGAAAAATAATTAATTAATTTCGAAATTAATTAATAAATATTAAAAATTCAATTTAGCCCAAAATAAAGCCCAATTAAATAAACGGACTTCACCACGGTCACCAGCATAAAATTCTAGTCCCAGGCCATCCCGGTTAAATTTTTGGAAAATAAATAATTATTTAATTTAATTCCGAAAATTAATATTTAAATACCAAAAATTCCACTTAGGCCCGAAAAGCCTAATTGGAGCCCACGAAGGGTCGGGAAAAATCCCGAGACACTTCCAATAAATAGTAGACCATGTCTACTTGCTAAATACGCATTCAATTTGTCTAAATCACATCACAATTGGCTAATAATCGCTAATCTATTCTAATATAACCACCTAAACCTAATTAATTAAAACTAAACCAACATTAAGCATAATTAGCCAACTAATCCGGGATTAGTGAGATTACTCACCAAATCGCACGCAAATAAGATCAATTCAACGGGGGTGACGCAAGGAACGATTCTTCCCAAAGCACGGCTCGAGTTCAGGGCTCGAAAATGGCCCAAAAGCGGGCCCAAACTAGCTGGAAACCCACTTCGTGGGTTGCTGTTCTTGGCTGGCCGGAGCTAGTCCAGTAGCCAAAATAGCAAGGCGGGGCCGACGGAGGGTGAGGGGGACACCGGGGACGCCGGGCGGAGCTGGGCGGTGGCCAGAGCTGGCCGAACGGGACGGAACAGGGGCTGGGTCACGTGGGGGAGGCGCTACAGCGAGCGACGGACGCAGGGCGTGCGCGAACGACGGGGCGATGGGACGGGCGGCAACGGTGGGCTGTAGCTTCTATTCTTCCTCCGGCTTCTGGTTCGCTCGAATGGAGGGGGGAGAGAGAGTGTCGAGGGAGAGAGATGAGAGAGGGGAGGAGAGAGGATAAGGCTTGACCGGTCAAAGAGGGAAAAAGAAAGAGAGAGAGGGCAGGCGGTGGGGGCTCACACGAAGGGGGAGGGAAAGAGGAGAGGAGAGAGGAGAGAGAGAGAGAGAAAGAAAAGAGAATGGAGAGATAAAAGGGAGAGAGAGAGGGAGAGAGAAGAAATAAAATAATCTAATACCATTAGTCTTATTTTTTTATTTTCTTTTCTCTTTCCCTTTCTACATTCTTTCAGTCTTCAATTTTTCCTCCGATAATTTCTTTCTTGAAATTTCGGACTTGTCAATAAATTGACGAACGATGAGACAATGTCCTAAAAAAAATTATGACGCGCTTAAAATTCGATTCCCGAAATCGAGTTCAATTTCATGGTTAAAAATCAAGTAGACGTGATTTTAGTCCAATCCAACCAATTGAGTAGCTTTTAAGGATTTTACTGCAAATACATCCCTTAACGGCTTCACCCAATAGGTTAGTTAACTCATGAGTGATCAGCTCAGAGAAAAAGGACCGTAAACACGACGATAAAATGCCCATTTCACTTTATCGAAAACGGGGTCGAATTTTAGGATGTCACATGACCTGTCCAAGTTGTCCTCAAAATTACGTTATTAAATGCTAGCAGCCACTCAAGTATTCCACCACATTATGCACTTGTGACTACCCAGGTATGCTTTCTTACACTTGGACCAGTTGAGTGGTCCCTGATCATGTCATTAAATATTTGTGTTCATCCAAATATTCCTCTACTTTGTACACTCGTGTGCCTCCAGCTATCCAGGTAAGCCTTGTGCTACATTCAAATTCCCACTACCAGGAGGTGAAAGACCTTCACGAATATCCAAGGTACGTCCTCGATATTCTCATTGCTAGTTTGCCAGAAGGTGGGAGACCTCCACAAATATCTCAGGTATGTCCTCGATATGCCTTAATTTCAGAAGGTGAGAGACCTTCACGAATATCCAAGGTACGTCATTGATATTCCTAATTGCCAGAAGGTGGGAAACCTTCACAAATATCTCAGGTACGTCCTTGATATTCTCATTGCCAAAAGGTGAGAGACCTTCATGAATATCTCAGGTATGTCATCGATATTCCCAATTGCTAGAAGGCGGGAGACCTTCATGAATATGTGAGGTACATCCTCGATATTCCCAATTCCCAGAAGGTGAGAAACCTTCATGAATATCTCAAGTACGTCCTCAATATTCCCAATTGCCAAGATGTGGGAGACCTTCATGAATATGCAAGGTACGTCCTCGATATTCCCAATTGCCAAAAGGTGGGAGACCTTCACGAATATCTCAGGTATGTCCTCGATATTCTCATTGCTAGAAGGTGGGAGACCTTTATGAATATCTCGGGTACATCCTCGATATTCACAATTGCTAGGAGGTGGGAGACATTCATGAATATGCGAGGTGCGTCCTTGATATTCCCAATTACCAGGAGATGAGAAACCTTCACAAATACCCAAGCTAAATACCCCTTTTGATGCCTGCAAAGGCTTAAATATCCTTCAAGTTAGTACTTGTGAATATCCAAGTACTCTTTGATATGCCTGTGAATGTCCAGGTATCTTCCAAAACAAATGCCCTAAGAAAGGTCGGTGCATCCTCCCGAGAAAGGTCGGGTTCCAACCGGTGTCCTTGACTGAAGTCAGACACCCCAACAAAATAGATGCCTTGAGAAAGGTCGGCGCATCTCCCAAGAAAGGTCGGATACCAACTGGTGTCCTTGATACAAATCAGGCACCCACAAACGAGATGCCCTGAGAAAGGTCGGCGCATCTCCTATCACGGTGACCGAAAAAAGGTTTGGGTCCGAGACAAACCATTAATTGCTCTAACAGGCGACCGAAGAATGGTTTGGGTCCTAGACAAATTATTAATTGTTTTAACAGGCGACCGAAGAATGGTTCGGGTCCTGGAGAAGCAATTTCCCGTCACGGCGACCGCAGAAAGGTTTGAGTCCAAGACAAACCACTAATTGCGCTAATATACGACCGAAGAATGGTTCGGGTCCTAGAGAAGCAATTTCCCGTCACGGCGACCGAAGAAAGGTTAGGATCCGAGACAAAACACTAATTGCTCTAACAAGCAACCGAAGAATGGTTTGAGTCTTGGAAAAGCAATTTCCCGTCAAGGTGACCGAAGAAAAGTTCGGGTCCTAGACAAATTATTGATTGTTTTAACATATGACCGAAGAATGGTTCGAGTCCTGGAAAAGTAACCTCCTCATATCACCAGGTAAAATGATGCCTTGATACTTGCCAAACTCGGGGTTCACACCCTATCTCACTCACTCCCGGTAAGTAACTACAAGTATCTTCTTATCTATCTTAGTATATATAAAGTTATACTACCCTTTTTTGCATATAATAATAAGTCACAAATAAAATAAAATCTGCTGCACATGCATAGATAAAATTTAGGTATCAGTTTTTCTTTGAATACAATCTCTGCGAGCTCACCTTTAAAGAGGGGCAACTGTTGACGCCTTAATTTTATTTAGGTTTATTTTATTTTATTAATTAATTTTTTATTTTCTTATTATCTTTTTTGGATAATAAATAAACAAATAACAAAAAAACAAAAAAAACAAAAAAAAATCAGAAAAAGCCCTCGTGTGGGCCCTTTGGGCCCATTCCTGCCTCGGCTCGGCCCTGCCAGGTTGTCTCCTTCCTCACGCCTCTATAGCGCACGCACAAGGGGTGCGATGAAGGGGAAGGGGGTGGATGGACGGCGATGGGACGCGGAGCAGGAGGCAGCTGGCATCAGATGGAACGCCGGTTCGGCCAGCGAAGGCCGTGGCAACTGACGGTCGAACTCCGTCAATCGGCCACCCTTCGGCCTATAAATAGGCTGTCAATCCCAGCAGCCAAAGCACACACAGACAAACAGAGAGAGGAGAGAGAGTAGCTGGCAAGCTCCAAGAGATTCCTTGAGAGACTTCGAGGAACTCAAAGAGCGAGCAAGGGCGAAGCGATCGGGTCGTGAGCTCAATGACCTCCCTCCGAGAGAGACTTCGGGGGAGGCCGGCGGCGTGCGAACCCAGATCTGCGAGGAGGAGGGAGAGAGAGAGAGAGAGAGAGAGAGAGAGAGAGAGAGAGAGAAGCTGAAGGGGAAAGGGGGTTCGCGTGGGTATCGCCGCCGTCGCCGCCCTCGTTGCGCCATTGCCAGGTAGCGTGCTCTCGCCGTAATCGTCGTCGTCGCCATTTCCCTCTCTATAGCCTAGCCCTCACTGCCGTCACCGATGTCGTTGCCATTGCGCCTCAGCCCTCTCCCCCCTCAGCGCCGCGATTCAGAAACCCTAGGGTTCCCGATTTTCCAGGTCGCGGCCCCGGGTCGTTAGGTCTGATTCGGGTTGAGAATCGGGTAGGGATTCTGCGATTTCGGGGGCGATGAGAGTCGAGTCGCGAGCCGGAGCCGAGTCGAGTAGGGTTTCGACGGGGGGAGAGGGTTGTTAGGTCGAGGTCGTTGGGCCGGGCCGGGCGTCTCTAAATGCTTGTCCACGATGCCATTTTAATAAAGTATAAAAAAAAAAGACAAAAAAATCCGAGTCGAGCCTACCATGTTCGGGTTGCCGACTGGGTCGGACCTAACCCGCGAATCCAACTTGGGTCGGCCTATTTTTTAAAAAAAAAATTTATTTTAAATAAATAATTTATTTTCCAAAAAATAAAAAATATATATAATTTATTTTCGAAAAATATTAAAAAAATATTTTAATTTCCAAAAAACCAAAAAATTGAAAAATATTAAAAAATATTTTATTTTCCGAAAAATCAAAAAAATAAAAAATATTCCATATTTTCCAAAAAAATGCCAAAAATCCAAAAAAAGCCAAAAATTCATGAAAAGCCAAAAAAATTCAGAAAAAGCCAAAAAGACTTGTATTTTTCCAAAATACCAAAAAATCCAAAAAATCCCTTTTATGTCCAAAAAATTAGAAAAAGACTCAAAAAAAATTTTCCTCCCAAAAATGCATGGAAAATCCCTCGAACATCCAAAAAAACTCAAGGTTTAAACAAGATTAGGTACCGAAAGGGCATTAATGATTAACTAGTATAATCAAGTCCTCAATCCTAATTTCTCTGGTTGCGCAGGAGTGAGTATTTCTCCCTACACTTCACTTGGGTTTCTAATCAACCCACCCCAAATCGATTAATGGCGACTCCATTTTAAAAATTGATTTGCAAGTTAAAAACTTAGACTATTAAAGTTGTGAATTGGTGAACTTGGGAGAGTCCGGGCATAACTAATTTGAGTCGAGCCATTAGCCTCCGCCGGTGCCTGTACCGAGTAGTGGGCGCCGAAAAAAAGAAGGAGGTCACGACATCACATATGCTTTCGTTGTTTCGAAATCATGTTGTCAAACTTGTCTCTTAGCCGAATGCGATTATAGTGATATAACTGAGAAAGCACCGCTTTACCAACAAGGAAAATAGAAAAGACACATACACACTACAATCGGGTGCAGAACATGACCAATCCTAGGATCACCACTCACTTTGTGACTTCGGTTTCTTCTGTGTGCTTGTTCTTGGGAGTCTGGGTGTACTTGTCAGTATGGTGCATCAAGAGCAGCCATACATGAGTTATAAGCTCTCCCCCTTGCCGCAGCAGCTTCGTGTGGTAGTGAAGTTGACAATTATATGCAGCGTAGCACAACATCTCCACCCAAATGCTGCTTACAATCTGCCACTTGTTGTCCTTGCCCTTCAGTGTCGCAGCCAATTTCTGTGCTTCCAACAGCGGGTGCCACTCCCTGTTGATTATGGTTCCCTTCTGATCCAGGATGGGTTCAAGCACGGTCTCTTCAGACGACAATGTCCCCAAGGCCTCATTGCGGTCTCTGTACCTGAAAAATAGCTTCAATATGTCGCAAGCGCAATCCAATTCGATGGTATTCAGTAGGGACAACACGTGGGGGTGCAGTGCTAGAAGGTACATCATGTATTTGGACAGCAGTGTGCTTCCTTCACAGTTCGGAGAACAATCGGGCTCTGAAAGCAGGCAGATGTTTGTTGCCACGTGCCAAACGATGATGCTCTTGTCAAATGTTGTGGAGATGCTTCCTTCCAACACTTCAAGGGCTTCCTGTGTCCACCCTGCATCGCTGCTGAGTTTCCAAGCTTCAAGCGTCCGCCTGCCGTATTCAGTGAAGGGCTTTCGGCCTCTGATCACGTTGAGCTTTTCCATATCTTCCACAAGCAATTCCTTGAGAGAGCTGGGGACCATTACGCGAGAGTGAATCCGATACCTTCTCCAGGTCATCTCTTTTATGCCCAGGTGTTTGAGGATTCTGCCAATGGACCATGTCCACTCGTCATACAGGCGACGATCGAACAAGTAGAGTTGACCAACTGAGTTCGACCACCTTTTCCGGTTCATATACCCTTCAGCTAAGAATTTCAATAGCCTTGTAGACCCGAGGCGGTTTCTTTGGTGATGGCTTATCGCCACAGTGGCCCATGCCGAAAAAGGTTGCAAAACAATTTGGTAACCTTCAAGGACGGTGACTCCCATCAACATGGCGTAAGTGTAGGCAATGTAAATGTCTATCAAGAAGGCATTCTTGAAAATAATGGCAAACCCACACAAGGCTGAGACTAGACAGAAAAAGCTAGTGAAGCGGCAGATCAGCCAGAGCGGTTTATAGAGAATCGGTAGTTTGGTGTAAAGGACGTCATACATGAATCCAAGTTCGACCTCAGTCGTGATGAAGGCCAAATTGCGCTCTACAGTTAACTGAGATTCCACTAGTGATTCTGGGTGGTAGAGCCAGTTTACAATGTGGGGCTTCAAGCAATCGAACCGATGGTATGCCTTCAAGATGATCTGTTGCTCCCTCGACCATCTGGTTCTGTTGGGACTGCCGAAGAACTCGCTGACAGGTTCCTTGTGGAAAATATCCTTGGCTGATATGCGCGACCTCAACGTCCCATGCACGGAGAAGAGGGCCCAAACCATCGCCGCTGATCGCATGATCCCAGCGGTAAACAAAGGGAAGTAAAGAAACCCCACGGGGGACGAGCTGTGCCAGCAGCGAATCATGATCCAGATGACGAAACCGACACTGACCAACAGATTCAGCATATCCCGGCTGCTAAGCCTGCTGTCATCAAACGAGTAAGCAGCTATGGAGTCGGGGTAACCAAGAAGCATCAAGAGCAATGGCGCCAACAGCCCCTTGAGCTGGGTAACGTAGTCCGGTCTTTCGGGACCGTTGGTCTGGAGGACTATGAGCTTGGTGAGTGCAAGGGCCGCATTGGAAGACGAGAGAAAGTAGGCTGCGAAGATGACGCCTCTCACAATGATCGAGGTCGTGTGCTTCCGGTGGTTGGCGAAGATGGCGAGGGTGATCTGGCAAGCGAGGCTCCCGGTGACCAGCAAGTGGATGCCCCATTCTTCCCATAAAAAAAGTATCAGATGGACCGATTTCATGGGGATGTGATGCCTTCTGCTGTTCTCTCTGGGAAACAACAATGCAGACCAACTTAATAAAGGTTAGAATGCATAAACCGCCTTCGACTCGTTCTAATGAATTAAACTTAAATCTATAGACTTCTTGTTGCATTTGTGACATCATGGATTAACTCACTTGAAATATTACCCGCTTTGACCCGTCCTATATAGAAATCATTTGGCATACAAAGGGGCACTTTTTCAGGAGGTCACCCACCAAATAGTACTCCCATCTGAGCAATACTAAACTTATTGTTATATCAAAAGGCGTTTCCATAAGTTAATTGCAGTTTTCATACACAGATATCAATAACGTTTTACTCTTTTTCAGTGCCAAATTTGGTTTATTCCTCACCCCATCACCATCCTAAAAGCTTGCCAGGTGCCACTCCTTGTCTAGGCCTTCCACTCCTGGAGATCAGTCCCCGCATTTGTTAGATTGGATCATTATAGCATTTATTCAATATGTTCAGCAAAATTTTGGGATCCTGATACTGCTCTAAATCTTCCATTACTGTGAGTGAGATTAATTAAGGGTTGCGCCCCTGCATGAGTGAAACCCACTAAAGGGGAAATAATAAGATAGGGAAGTTTCAGAAGTCTAAGCAATGGTAGTTGCTAGTTTTGCTAAAAGTTGATCTAAGAAATTGATATATTCCAATGAGATCACTAATTGCAGAAAGACATCAAAGAAACGACTCATATTCAAACCCCCAATTACAGTTTACCGCATTACTTAATGGATCGATTTTGTAAACCAAACTTGGTACACCATGCATTTCCCAAACATCAAATATGAGATCATCAACGCACAAAATTATATATTGTTTGTTGCTGAACCGATCATTGACGCACTGCTAAAACTGAACAAATGTTCACAGACAAATGAAACTAATGACCAGACCACCAATTTTCTGGAAGAACAAAGGAAGTAGAAAGTAGTTTTGCAAGAAATCGAAACCTTACTATGCTGTGTGACTCCCAAGAAGCACTGAGTGTGTCTGAGTTCCCAACACTTGTTAGGAAGCTTTATTCAATTCTGAAGAGAAAATAAGAGGGACTATAAAAAGATAAAGAAAGCTGAGAACAGATTATTTTCGTGTAACTTTAGTCTGTGATTCTCTGTCTCTTTGTTGGGCAGCGACCGAACAGTTATGAGATTCTTGACTTTATATTATTCGTTGGATGATTTCTCGAGGGGTGTAGCAACGCGATTCTTGCACTCAATTGTGAACTCTGACTGAGAGTACGCAAAGAATTAATTTTTTTAGGGATTAAAGTCACCACAATGCCTTAAACTATTTTGGTAACTTATTTAGATCAATACCTAAATTCCTAATTTGTTAATAAAATCTCTCAACTTCGTCAAATTAGTTATCCCGTACTATTTACAAATTTCCTTAATCTCACTATTATATGGATTTTGCAATATCTTTTCATTTTAATTCATTTCTTCAACCAACCTAAAAAAAAAAAAACTAAATACTTGTTCATTTTTTTCTTTGGTACTTATAAGTCTTACGATGGTGACATTTAAGTATATTTTCTCTTGTGATATTTTGAGTTGAACTATTTTCATAAAAATTTCTAGCAACGGTATTAATTTGATTATAGATACTTTTAGTTATATTAAATTAAATCTTGTTCCTAATTTCTTAGATTGATCAAGTTTTCACCTGTTGTGCTGGTTATGTTTTACAATGGAGGAGAGAGGAAGGGGGATAAACAAAGGGTAACGGCGGCACACGACAAGGAGAGCTAACGCCGGCGGCTTGGTGGTAGCAAAGCAGCCGGCAGCAGCAGAGATGGTGGACAGGAACACGGAAGACGGTGGCAGAGATGAGTTGAGAGCTCGGGCATTTTGAGATATCTAAGGCTTTTAAATAAGGGAGGATTTTATACAGTTTTTGTTTAAATATGGTAAAAAAAAAAACTTATAGTTTTGAAGTAGAGGTTTGTCTTCTTCTTTTTTTCCTTGTAGGGCGAAAACTCGAGTATTTATTTTTTGGTGCTTTCCCAATTTTCAAAGTCCCATTCGCAATCTATTATTTTTTGTCCCTGGAGATAAATTGGGTGATATTTATAAGGCATAAAAATCAAATGCAGAAACCAAGATTGATTGTAGACAAACTTCCAGCCATTGTTCGTATTCACGTTCGTTGGAAAATTCAAAGAAATATTAGGCACACTCTACTAACCAAATCCCCTTACATATACTGATGGTGTATTCCAAAAGAAAGGGTTTGTATTAGACCTTGTGATCACCCATTAGAAATGAACGATCATTCCTTTTTATACACCTTCTCCCATAAAAACGGTTACCAAAATGGGTGGTTATCACGAAAGGACACGAAACGTGGAAAAATTACATATGGAATAACCACCACTTTAAAGAGAAAATGTGAGTCCAAAAATGTGGGATCACATAATATAAATAACATTCTCCCACTTAATCCCATCATTTTCATCATATGGATTATCCAACCAAATCCACAAAAAACTTTATGCTTAAAGAAAAAAAAACACATGGATTAGGCAACATGTCCTCTAAGAGTGAGTAAAATCTTCCATGTATCACATCGCACCTTATTTCTTTAATGTCAGCCTATATGTGACAACACATCTTAATGAATAAACCCTATATTTATTCAAGAACCAAGGATAAATGTTGTTCTCATAAATAAACAACAAAATGTGTACACCAAAAATTGAGAATCAATATTACAACAGAATAAGAGTTTCATACAACAAAAATCATCCATATGACGACAAATCACATGATGGAACCTATTCTCATACTAGTTACATGATCCTTATACTTCATCGGTGGCATGCCTTTAGTTAAAGGATCAGTTATCATCAATTCAGTGCTAACATGTTCTATGACCACTTTATTCTCCATAACACGTTCCCTTATGGCTAAATACTTGATATCGATATGCTTACTTCGACTGTCACTTTTTGCATTTTTAGCTATAAAAATCGCAACTGAATTGTCATAATATATTTTCAATGACCTAGAAATAGAATCAACAATTTTGAGCCCAATAATGAAACTCTTCAACCATACACCATGCGAGGTAACCTCAAAACAAGAAACGAACTCAGCCTCCATAGTGAAAGTAGTAGTCAAAGTTTGCTTCGCACTTCTCCATGACATGGCTCCGCCAGCTAACATAAAAATGTATTAAGATGTTGATTTTCGTGAATTAACGTAGCCCGCGAAGATCGCATCCGAATAACCGACTACTTCTAAGTTGTCAGTCCGTCTATACATAAACATGTAGTCTTTGGTACCTTAAAGGTATCTCATCATTTTCTTTACAGCTCTCCAGTGGTCCATACCTAGATTACTCTGATATCTTCCCAACATTCTCATAGCAAAAGTGATGTCAAGTCAAGTGCAAATCTGAGCATACATCAAGCTTCCGACAGCAGAAGCATATGGAATATTATTCATTTGTTCTCTTTCTAAATTGTTCTTCAGGCATTGGTTTAAATTGAACATGTAACCCTTCACAAATGGGTGCTATACTTAGTGAACAATCTTTCATTCGAAATCTTTCTAAGACCTTATTGATATAGGTTTCTTGAGATAGTTCTAAAATTCCTTGAGGTCTATCTTTATGGATCTTAAATGCCAATGACATAAGATGTCTCACCCGTATTCTTCATGTTAAAACTCTCAAAGAGAAATTGTTTCACCTCATTTAGCAACCTCTTATCATTAGTTACAAGAAAAATATCATCCACACATAGCATAAGGAAACAAATTTTGCTCCCACTAACCTTCTGGTATATGCATTGATTCATGACATTCTCTACAAAGCCAAATGAAGAGATGATATCATGGAACCTTAAGTACCACTGGCAGAATGTTTGTTTCAAGCCATATATAAATTTCTTAAACTTGCACATCAAATGTTCACATTTACTAAAAGAGAATCCTTCAGGTTGTTTCATGTAAACCTCCTCCTCTAGCTCTCCACTGAGGAATGTCGTTTTCACATCCATCTGATGTAATTCCATATCAAATGGGCAACCAATACCTGAACAATACGAAGAGAATCTTTCTTAGATATATGAGAAAAAGTCTCCGTATAATCAATTCATTCCTTTTGAATAAATCTTTTGGCAACAAGTCTAGCTTTATATCTTTTAATGTTACCCAATGAATCTTTCTTAGTTTTGAAAACCCATTTACAACCAATGGCTTTTGCACCATCAGGTAACTCAACCAAATCCCAAACTTCGTTAGATGCTAGAGAATTCTTCTCTTCCTTCATGGCATTGTACCGCAAATTGGATTTATCAATGTATATGGCTTGTGAAAACATTTCGAGATCATTCTTAGCTCCAATATTGTAATCAGATTATTGTAAATATACAATATAATCACTAGGAATTGTCGATTTCCTTATTATAGTAGATCTTCTCAATGTTGCATCAACATTCTCTTAAGGAGCATGTTGCTTAGTCGGTTATTTAACAGTTTCTGGTAATTGCTAAACATTTGATCCATTAAAACAATATCAGCAGGTTGTCAAACTTCAATGATTGGTTATTCAATATTCGGCTGAACTGAGGAGGCATTATGAATAACAACAACCTTAAACTTGAGGTGGAAAGTTGAGTGTCTAAATGATCTTTCTTAGGAACAAGGTCCCTCGATTGATCGCTCCCACTGATCAAGTCATTTTCTAGAAATTTAGCATTTCTTGATTTCACAATCTTAGTGGTGTGAGATGGATAATAAAACCTGTATCCCTTGGACTTTTCAGCATATCCAATGAAATACCCACTTATGGTCCTTAGGTCAAACTTCTTTTCTTGTGGATTATAAACTCTCACTTTAGACGGGCATCTCTAAATGCGTACATGTTGCAAACTTGGTTTCCAACCTTTAAATAACTCAAACGGTGTCTTTTGGACAACCTTCGTCGGAACTCGATTTAATATGTACACTGCCATCTTAAGTGCTTCAGTCCACAAGGACTTAGAAGTTTGAAGCCGCTAAGCATACTCCGCACCATGTCCAATAAAGTTCAATTTATTCTTTCAACTACACCGTTTTGGTCCAGAGAATCAGGCATAGTATATTGAGCCATTATCCTATGCTATTAAAGAAACTTTGTAAATGGACCAGGTGCTTGTCCATCTTCAGTGTATCTACCATAAAATTCTCCACATCTATCTGATCTCGCGATCTTAATTTGTTTATCACATTGTTTCTCTACTTCTACCTTAAATACCTTAAAGGCATCCAAAGCTTCTATCATGAGTAATTATCTATGAAAGATATGAAATATTTCTGACCACACGAGTTTATATCCGAACTACAGATATCCGTATGTATGATTTCTAATATTTATGTACTCCTCTTAGCACATTTCTTCGTTTTGTTGGTCTACTTTCCTTTTATATAGTCCACACAAATATCACAATCAATAAAATCTAAAGTACTGAATACTCCATCATTTACCAATTACTTAATTCTTTCTATGAAGATATGTCATAATCTATGATGCCACAACATAGAGGAATATTCTTTCACAACACACAACACATCGTTTTTTACCAATGTTATCATGAATATGCATCACATTATAATAGGCATTGTCTTGTCAATTAATTCGAAAAAGACCATCAAACAAAGTACCACTTCTAACAATTTTAGATTTAAATGATAAACATAAGTTTGAATCTGAAAAGTTAAAAGAGTAACCCAAAGGTACAAATCTTAAAATTGAAATTAAATTTCTGGATAAACTAGGAACATAAAAGGTCATTTCCAAATTTAAAACAAAGCCACTATTGAGAACTAGTCTACATGTCCCAATAGCTTCTACATGTGAACGCATCTTGTTTCCTATATAGATGCTTTGTTCACTTCCCATTGGCTTCCTGTGGTTTGAAAACCCTATGTGGCACCCCTCATCAGCCCCCGATCCGTTAAGGTCGCCACAGCCTACCAATCACTTTCTCTTGTTAGATATCCGTTACTTGTCTTTTATAAAAAGGGTTTTAAAGAAGGACCAAGGTCCTTAGGCATTTTTTTTTGAAAACGGTCCCAACGCAACTTATTAGCGGAAGCATAATTGAGTCTCACCATCTCTCTCTCTCCAATAACTATAATGCAATGCACACCAACTACGCACCATAAGAACAGATGAAGCCAAGCCACTTTTATTTATATATTTTCATGATGGATTTCTTGGGTCAATACAACCAAAAAGAAAAGCCAAGACTTTTAACTACACTTGGCCATAACCCAAAAGATATCTTGACCCCTATAACGATCACTTGTCATCCTCCATCTATCAATGTCGGCTACTCCCAAAAAGAAACGTCAGCTCTTTACTCCTCACGCAGCCATCGCACCCATCATAGCGCGTCGAGCGGTGGTGGCGGCAATATCCCCCAAATCACTCCATCTCGGCGGACGTGAACCGACAAAAACTCCTAAATAACTAGGCCCTCAGCCAAGCCCACATCGTATATGACCAGCACGCAAACTCGCACAAACGTCAAACCAGGAATGGTAACGTAATCAAACTCCAAACACTCTACCTCCACGTCAGATGGGATACCATAAAAGGTACCCTGCGTGACCAAAGAGAGCGGCATTTTTCTAATCTGAAATGTTGGTCCCCGAAGGGGTGAGTACAACCACTCAGCGGGTAAAAAATCCAATAAACTACTCAATGCATCGCACAATACAATCACAACATCATAGCATAGTACATATCATCCATGCATTAAAGCATAACTTACCTTACAGTCATGCATATGTCATCATACCATATGTGCATACATCCTCATACACTCATCACCAAGCATTCATACATATACCATGCCTCATGTATGCATACCATCATGCCATAGGTGCACATATAACCATGCACTCATATACATCATATCATATAGCCATGCATACATGTCATCATACTATGCATGATTCAATTTTCACTTTTTATCTTTCTTTTTTATCACCACATCTTTCTTTCCCAGGATCACTAATTGCATCCCACATTTTATTACTCGCACCCCAACCTGGCATTGCGAGAAAACCTCCGACACACACCATCGGGCATCCGGCACCCCCACATTCCGGGCATCTCATATCCCAACTGGCATCACGAGGCATCCCCTCGAGCACAAACCTCCGAGGCTTCTGGCACCCAACCATTTCGGGCATCTCAAAACTTCCAAGGACATCCGGGCATGTATCACAATACAACCGGGCATCCGGCACCCCCCATCCCGGGCATCCTGACACTCAGGGCATTATCGGCTCACCTCCAACAGTATCCTCATTCATCATAATTCATATTCACCAATTTCTGTCTCACAATCAACATGGTACATGATGTAATGGCAACAAAGTCAAATTCAACATTTGATTCTATATGCAATGCCAAATATCATCACGTGCTCAGCAAAATTCAATCACCTCAATCAATATAATTTATGGGGCTCATCCCAAAACAGAATAGTCATAAATTACAGCATTTGAAATTCGCACAATCCAGCTTGCACAGTTTTAGAAAATATTTCCATTAAATACCCAAATGGCCTTTAAAAATTATAAAATTTGAACATGTGATAGTCAAGGCATAATGACAGATATTTCATGAAGGTCACTGCACCAAAAGACCCTCATATCATGCGGTATAGACCAAACATCACAGCACCATTTTCATGACCACTCAACTTGCACAGTTTTCGAAACATTTTCAGTTAAATAGGCAAATGAACTTCAAAAATTATGAAATTTGAATATGTTGCAGGGAAGACATAGAGAAAAATACTTCATGAAGAACACATTGCCGAAAGAGCTTCATAAAAATTGATATGACCCATGCATTGAAACTGACTAAGTCCGAACGCGTCAGATTACACGGTTTTTGAAATATTTCCGATTAAATATCCTAATGACCTCCAAAAATTATGAAATTATAATATGTGGTATTCAAGACCCTAAGGTATATTTTTCATGAAGAAACTAAAGTCAAATTCATTCTAAGTAATTAAATATAGGCGGACAAATCTTCTGTTTCAATACCGAAATTTCCAGATCTGACTACTTCCAAAAGACCACGATTTCACCTATCTATTCTCGTTATTTTTCTCTAAATTTTTTAT
Source organism: Eucalyptus victrix (assembly GCA_016097545.1). Classification (NCBI taxonomy): domain Eukaryota; kingdom Viridiplantae; phylum Streptophyta; class Magnoliopsida; order Myrtales; family Myrtaceae; genus Eucalyptus; species Eucalyptus victrix. The sequence goes on from CM027837.1 coordinate 36,139,076, forward strand.
ATGTTAAACCTCAGGATGTCCTTTACATCTTTCGTTAAGAAATCAAAGTGAAATTTCAACAAAAAGATAGGCTTTCAGACCATGCATTCATCAAAGGTAGTTACCGAAATCTCCAGATTCAGTCTCTTCGAAAAATAAAGATTTCACCCACTTATACTTGTTCGATTTGTCCCAAATTTGAGTATGTTATATTTCAAGAAGTCCTTAACAACTTTTATTTATAAGTCACGACCAAAATCGAACTCAAACAACACATGCAAGCCAATAGAACATCCAAGGTCGAACTGTTTCCTCAAGAACAGTTTACTAGTCTCAAACATGCCTCTTAACACTTCAATTTTTAACACCCTAAACATCCGAAATCTATCACCATTCAAGCACACATACTAGACACAACATGCAAGAGCAGATTAAGGATCCCAACTTGCCTCTAGACCGAGCAAACAGCAAGCACACGGCAACTGGACACAGCGGCGAACGATGGGCACACGGCGGACGGTCGATGAGCGATCGGCTTCCTTCTTCTTCCGCACGCTCACTCTCCCTTTCTCTCTCGATTTCTCTCTTTCTCTCGGTAATCCTCTCTCTCTCTCTCTCTCTCTCTCTCTCTCTCTCTCTCTCTCTCTCACAAACCGGCATCATCATCCTTAATTTCTTCCCCTCAATGATGAGCAATCATTTGATTGCATGCATGACACTTGGACTAAGGGGAAACACTTGGCAAAATCTGCATGCAAAAAGAGTGGGCCTCTCATGGGCCAATTCCTCCTTGGTCAACGGCCCAATGGGGCTCCATACGGCCGGGCTTGAGGCCAGCTATGGGTCGATGGCAACTCCCCTCCTTGGGCTTCGTGGGCCGGTCGAGAATGGGGTGAGGCAATGGGCTGGTTTGGGCCTTCAATTATCTAGCTCATCCTCATCCTATTAATTTACCTAATCCTTAATTATATAAACACCTAATTGGAATTTATAATTCACCAAAACTTTGTGACCTATCTTAATAAATTCCAATCCATAATCCACATGGCCAAAAATAGAATTTTCCTATCACATAATTATCCACCAAAAACTTGGCCAAAGTCTTAATGCAAGACATGAATTAGAGCACCCCTAAAGATTGGCAAGGAATTCTAGGATGCCACACCTTGTAAATCCAGAATCAATCCATCAAGTGTTGTGACTCACATCAGTTATATTAGATTCATAACAAACGCAAGAGATTGGATTACCTTTCTTCTCAAGTCATGCCTTAAATCTAACGTAATCCTTTCTTATATGCCCATTCTTTTTACAAAAGAAACATTTGGATTCTTTCTTAATGTTAACTTGGGGAGGTATCTTACATTTTCCCTTATGCTTGCCATGACCTTTATTCTTTCCTTGTATTGCCAAATGAGCACTTTCTCTCAATTCCATAATCAGTCTTTCTTCCTTTTAAACACACATAGTCACGAGTTCATTAATTAACCATTTATTCTTATGTATCTTGTAAGAGATTTTAAAAGGTGCATACCGTTGCAAGAGAGTGTTCGGAATATAATACATAAGAAATGATTTAGATATTTCAACCTCAAGGTTCTTAAGCTGAGCCGTAATTCTGTCATTTGCATGATGTGCTCACATACACCTCTAACACTAGTAAGCTTCAATGATGAAAACTTCATAATTAGGATCTTGGCATGCACCTTTTCAGAAGTCTCAAACTGCGTATTAATGGTCTCCAATAAAGCCTTAGCATTGCTATGCTAAGCAACTGAACCATGAATATTAGGAGATATCTTAGCCCTTATAAACATCGCACAAACACAGTTGGACTATCTCAACTACAGTGCTCAAATCAATGGGAGCAGATAGTTCGTATTTCCTTATAGCATAATCAATGTCCATCAACCACAATTGAAGAAAAACTAACTCATTCCAAACCTTATAGTTCTCACTATTCAGTATAGGAACATCACACTTAAATTCAGAGAAATTCACAGATTGCAAAACTACATATCAAATAATCATGCTTATGTCACAAAATTTGAGGCAAAAGATACATAAATCATGTTTTACTCATGTAAACATGTCACGGATATGGATCACATAACATAAAAACTGCTTGCGGGCTAAGTTTTTAATTTAAATAGATTCATAATTATATTATGAAGAAACTACCATATTATATACATTTTCTTAATTCCTATGGGTAAATTAAGAAAAATAATATGATATTTCATCCTAATTAATCATATTAATATAATGAAAATTCCTGTGGGATAAAATTCATCATGTTAATATAATTAATTATAATCAATGTCTATTTCTAAATATGATCCGAAAGCTCTTAATATATAATTTTATTAATTAAAGATGCTATGGCTACTCTTAATTAATTAAATATATGGATCATTGGACATTTAATTTCATGCACAAAAAAATATTCATAAAATGCATGAAAGGACAAAATAATAAATAAATGTACCAAGGGGCAGAACAGTAAATAAATTAGCCAAGGGCAAGATTGTAAAATTGCAAGAAGGGCAAAACGGGCATTTAAAAATGGCACGTGTCCCGCACGCGCGCCATCCAACACACAGGCATTGCAACGCATGCATGTGGGCCCCACACGCCAACGGTTGGCACACGCGTGACAACGCGTGGCTTGTGGGTTCCATGCGCCTACAACTGTAGCGCACGCGTGAAGCCCTCGTGCCTTCTCCCTCACACACAAAGCCGATTTCCGCCGAGATTTCGCCGTTTTCCGCCGCCGTTTCTTCTCCGGCAGCCCATCTCAAACACAAATAAATAATGGGCTTTGGAAAGCATACCGACACGACCACATGGATTCAAGTTTTAGCGAAAATGACAAAAAAATTAGCCCCAAATCAAATGAAAATTTCCTTTAACGCAAACCCTCAACCACCGTGACTTCCACCACCCGATTAGCCTCCGACGAACACCGATATGCCAAAATAACTCATGGCTAATGTTCCTCATGGTGGTGCCACCGTACAGGTTCGAAATAGAGCGGTGGTTCACTAGATTTTGCTTGGAATCCACAAGTTTCTTTTTTGGCCTTAAAATTCCGAGTTACTGTTCATCTTTAAAAATGCCCAAAAATACACCTAAAATTCGACAAAAACAAGGCAGAGGCACTAAACATGCTCTAATATCAAATTTAAAACATAAAAATCAAATGTAGAAACTAGGATCGATTGTAGACAAACCTTTGACCATTGTTTTTTTTATTAAGAACCTCCGGCCATTGTTCGTATTCACATTTGTCAGAAAATCCTAAAAATTCAGAGAAATATTAGGCACACTCTACTAACTCAATTCCCTCACATATACTAATGGTGTATTCCAAAAAAGAGGATTTGTGTTAGACCTTGTGATCACCCGTTAGAACACCATCTCCCATCAAGATGGTTACCGAAATTGGTGGTTGTCATGAAAAGATACAAAACGTGAAAAAATTATATGTAGAATAACTGCCACTTTAAAGAGAAAATGTGAGTCCAAAAATGTGGGATCACATAATATAAATAACAATATTATCTTACTAGAGTTATTCTTCAATTCCAGTTTGCCTAATCTAAATATTTATTTATAATTTGAAAGAATAATTTGGAAGAACAAATAATGTAATCGTAAACTAATAGTACTTAAACAACCTCCGCAAAACAACGGAAGATTACTCGATGATCATCTCTTCTGCTGTTTTCCTAAGCAACTTAAGTAGGAAAATTCTTTTGCTAAAAATAAAAAATAAGTAAATTAAAACGCCTTTAGGATTTAGATATACTAGGCTACCATCCCTGCAGTTGCCACTCTCTGTTATCATCATTTTTCTTTTTTAGCTTTTATTATACATTAATCTTCATCTCCCCATATCACAGAACTTCCAAGGATCCCGCTCTGTGCTGCCAATGCTACTGCCAATATATTGCATCCACCCATACTCCAAACGGCGTTTGTATAAGAATTGACAGGTAAAACTTCTCAGCAAGTGAAGATGGTATTGCTAGCACTAGATGAAGCCTTCCCTGGAGATTAAGGCATGGAAAAGAACCTAAGGACAGTGTAGGAAACGAAATCTTGGAAAAGATGGAGATATTGCACAGCACCCTGGTGATGGAGTGCCGAGAATCCCCAGCTCACAAAGAGAAGGTTAAGAGGGAGAAGAAACGGGAGAGAGTAGAGTTTACAGTAGCAAAGTGTAACTCCAGGGACAATTTCTAAGTTATTCCAGGATATTGCTTGGCAACAGCAATCCGATCCAGCATTTAGCTGATGTTCCAGTTTCTTTTGACTTTCTCGGCAACAAATTCCTATTACTGAAGAAAACTCTAAGAAAAACCATCGTTTTGTTAAGGTTTTAAACATAGACCTTCATTTCTCCAGGCTACAGAACTTCTGCCACAGATCCATCTGCTCTGCCAATAATACAACCACTCTAAACTACTCTCATACTCCAATAACATTCAGCATCAAAATTTAATACAACATAACAATGCACAAGGGGGGTTCAATCTACAATTCCCTTTCATCACCACATTGTGAATTTGTCTTCTATAAAGCATGTGAAATCACATAGCAAAGCGCTGGCTTAGGCACTCAGCTGATTCCAGGACCGAACCACAACTATACTAAATTACAATCACCAAGCAATTATATAGTACAAGAAGAAATGTCTAAAATTACAGTCTCCAGGATGACAATTGTTTGGTCAATCCCCGACATATGGTGTTACCATAGCAAGGTCTCCTGCCTATTTTCAGCAATCGAGGATCAGATAAATATTGTGCAAAAATGCCAGTTCAGGTCCCACCAGTTAAGTTCAAATGCACTTGATATTCACTGGGGCACACCATTAACATGAGATTTGCTGTCAGTTGCTACCATCAGAGTATGCTCATCAAGTGATCTAAACATCCCGAGCTACCGTCTTGTCAACTGATTGGGAAGAAAGAGAGAATGTGACGACCCGAGCGGCGGTGCGCGGGGAGGAGGGATGGCGGTGCGTCCGCGCCTCCGGTCCTCGGACGCGCGCAAGGGAAGGAGCGCGAGGGAAGGAGAAGGGATTCCTCTCCCTCTTGTCCCACATCGCTTAGGGAGGGGTCATGGGCCTTGTATATAAGGCTTGGGTTCCCTTAACTTGTGAGACGCGTTTTAAAGCCGTGAGGACTCAGTGTCCAAAGCGGACAATATCACACAAGTGGGACCCAGGATGTTACAAATGGTATCAGAGCCGACTCCCGACAGCATGTGGGGCCACAGCGAGGACGCTGTGCTCCCAAGGGGGGGAGAATGTAACGACCCGAGCGGCGGTGCGCGGGGAGGAGGGATGGCGGTGCGTCCGCGCCTCCGGTCCTCGGACGCGCGCAAGGGAAGGAGAGCGCAAGGGAAGGGGAAGGGATTCCTCTCCCTCTTGTCCCACATCGCTTAGGGAGGAGTTCCTGGAAGCCTTTATAAGGCTTGGTCCCTCTTAAACTTGTGTGACGCGTTTTAAAGCCGTGAGGACTCAGTGTCCAAAGCGGACAATATCACACAAGTGGGACCCGGGATGTTACAGAGAAGGATCAGAAATGATGAGAAGACTAAATTGCTGATGTATCTACTTCAGAACTGACACCTTACCATTTCATCATGGATTGAGGACATCAGAAGCTACATTGTACATAATACACTCCTCTGATGCTTTTGCATATCATTTTTGCCTGGCCTCAGCCTGCCCATGATCTCAAATATACATGTAGAAAGATGAAAAAAGTACAAGCTGACTAAAAGTAAAAGGTCTCAAGCGCATTAATCAGGTAAAACCACTCCATAACCACAGAGAAAAGTAGGATCAAAACGTTGACAACTTAGGGCCAGATTGCTATGAGGCAATACAGTGCAAGCTATGCCAAAACAGTAGTTAAAGCATCTAACACACCAATCAACAAACCTCCCCACACAAACCCTGGAAGAGAACATAATAAGATCTACGATAAAATAGCAACCCTCCGAGCAATATATTATCCATAAAGGGGAGGTTTTATTTTATTTTTTTGGATCAATTGATTGGTCCAAAATACAAATGATATACTCTCAGCCAAAGAAAATAGAAATGAAAAAATCTAGTAATATGGGCTTCACTATCCAATTACTATTGGACTCGATTCAATTTGTTTTCCGACCTTCTCTTATGTCACCTCTCTTCTTTTTCATATTTAATTCCCAATAAGTCTCCAAAAGTTTCCCCACTCAACATCTTTTCCACTTTAATTGAAAGCAAGCCAATTCCACTCATGCTTCCTAATACATGCCTGAACTGGTCTTTGGGCATTAATTCTCAAAGTTAAACATTCCAAATCTTTCCTCGCATTTGTTATTTCGTAATTGATACTGACTAGAAATTATTCTGAAGGACGTTCGTAATTAGCTGATAAGGACGTTCGTAATTAGATGATGAAGTAGTGAGAAGATCATACTACAGAAAAGACTACAACTAGATCATGCTCGAAGTTAATGTTTTTTGTTTCTCCTTGCTTGAACTTCAATATTATTCATCATAGGAAAGTCAGCTTTTGCAAACCACAAAGGTCATTGTCAAAAACAAGATGATTTAAATATGGACCTGACGGTTGACAACATAATATCAGTGTTTCGTTCAAAGAACTTGCAGGGAATGGGATGTAGATATCTAGAGCAAAGAATCTGGGGATGGAAGGTAGTGCCGGAAGAAACATAAATTTAGTAATGTCTCAAAAAAAAAAAAATCGCAGTTTCATTTTTCATCTTTTCTTCTTGTTAGGAATCTCCCGTTCTTGATAAAATATTTCTTGATTGTCAAATTATAGAGATTTCCTTGGCCATGTTATCAACTTTAAGGACACAGATGTTCATAAGACATGAATGATTTCGGTGGTCCCCCTCTTTCTATATTCCGGCATTGTATCTCGAATCTTCGTTCATGCATTCTAATCCCACGCAATGCATGGGCATTCACCAATAAGGACAATCCTGATGGATCAGTTAATGTCGCTATCTAAAGATGAAGGGATGGCCTTACCCCAGCATAACAATTACCTTGCAGAGAGTGCTGCATAAAATTCACTTTCCTACGTTCTCTCAATAAGAAGAGACAGATACTTACTGCAAAGGAACAGTGATTGGAAGAAAAATCCTCATATAAGTTTAGCAATTAATTCAAAAACAGCCAATTAGAAAGCAATAATCATGTTTCTTATTGTATCGGCCCAAAACCTCACTAATTGATCTTACGGTACTTTATCAATTAGATCCTTTATCCATGCAATAAAGTATCTAGGCATATCTATTTCTTCATATTTTGACTTCTACGAAGTTCCTTCTTTGCTACAACTGATAAAAATCGTTTTTTGGACGATGCAAATGTAGAAAGCCTATTTTTTCTATTTGAAGGAAAAGTAGAGCATCCTCAAAATTTCCGTATAGCTAAATTTTGTTTTGAGTGCTAGAGGACCACCCAACTATCAAAGGGAAGTTGAAGAAAAGGTGCGTACCTTTTGGAGTTTCTTCATCGCAGAGTCCTCACGATTTTGATACCCGCCCCTGACAAGATCATTGCGGAGATCGTTCTCCACAGGCTTGTTGAAGCTTGGGAACTCTGTTGCTACAACTGGCTGAAGAGGGACAACTAACAGAGGATTTGAAAGATCTCCACACACGGTTCTTGTGGCAGCAACCTAAAAAAGTGACATTCATCAATGGGGCATTGCCAAAATAGCAAAGTCATACTTGAAGGGAGATGATAGAATGACATACAGCAGCATCTTTTGATGCCATCACGACAAATGCAGATCCTCTCTTCTTCCTAGTGACGACATCTTCGAACTCACCAAATGCTGAAAACAAATCCTTCAACCTCTCTACGGTATAGTCAGCGCCACTCATCTCCCAGGAAACTTTGAGAACCTTCTTCTTGTCCAGACCAACCGCACCACTGCTTTTCCTATCATTCCCCTCACTAGCATTCTGTCCCTTTGACGAACCCGGAGGAGCACCTTTGTTTGCATTAGCTTGAATCCTTTCCATCTCTTCTCTAAGCTTCCTAAAGATTCTATCCTCTTCCTTTTTCGCTTTTGCAGCAGAGTCAGGAGCAAATGCCGCTAGCTCTCTTTCTTCAAGATCCAACACCATTTTCCTCCGCTTTGAATCTTGCTGCGATCGCCGAAGGAGCTGCTCGCGCTTGACCCTCAGAAGATCATCAAAGAGCTTCCAGGCCTTCTCCTCCTTCAGAATCTCGTAGGACGCCTTGAGCTTTTAGAAATTCGGTTGCGGATTTAGATCATCTGGCCTCTTGTCTAGATGCAGTTCCAAAAGCTTGAGCCCTGTAAGCCTTTGAGATCTCTTTCTCGGCGAGTTGGGCCCCTTCTTCCCCAGAAGGTAAACCCAGAACACTGTAATGATCCACGTTAACGTCCATATTTCCGCCTGCTACAAATTAACGGCCGACCCGACGAGCAGATATGAGAAAAAATCGAAACTTCGAATGCACGAGGCGAGAGGCTGGGAAAAGCTATTGAGCACAGGTTGGTAAAATTTGGGAAAGTGGATGCTGTGAAGCAAGCAAGCTATGACTGTTGGATTGGCAAAAAAGTTGAATATGTGCAAGGAGAAAATCTAATTCATTGACAATCGATAGCAGAATAGCATCAGCCCCCAAAAAAGAAAAAAAAAATTGCCCAGAAAGGCAAGAAGAGAACCCAAACCCCGGTCTTGAGAATACCGGGTCAGCACAAGAATTGAAGATCCGTAAACTAAGACAAGCTGAAAAGAAGGACAATTAAGCCTTAACTAAGAAGGAAGGACGAAGGAGGAGGCAATGGCTCACCCTGAGCCTCCAGCGCATGTGCACGCTTGTCAGAGACGAAGGCTGAGTCGCAGTGAAGCCCGAGTGCCAAGGGCGAACATGAAGACAATGAAGAGCTTGGGTTATACCTCTTTCTCTTTTCTATCTATTTCCTTTCTAACGGGAAAAATTTCAAATAGGGACAAGAAATTTTCTCAAAAGATGGCTCAACGTCTAAGAGTTTTCCGGACGACCGGAACAGAGCAGTCTTGTCCAAAAGATAAAAGTTTCACATGGGGCTGTGCGCGCCACTGCCGCTTCGACTTTACCGGTGAGTGCGTCCACGTATGAGGTTGGATCTGAACATCTTGGTGCTTCACAACTCGCTCACTCAATATTCTTCTTTCTTCTTTTCCCGAGTCCGCCATCTGAATGGGAGACTTCTTCTTCGACTTGCCCTTTTTTCGTATAGCGAAAAGATCCGAGGACTTCGCGAAAGCGGGACGTGAAATCCATCAAAGCCCACGATCACTGAGTTTTTTGCTTCTTCAAGATTCAAATGTGGGAACGGCAAGACCGACAACCAGTGTCCCACCTCATTTCTTTCTCGCACGTAGTGCGAGAGAATGAAAACATTGGAGATTTATACTCTGCTCCTGCTTTTTTCTTGCTTCTTCGGCCTCCTGCTTGGGTCGAAAGGCGAATGATGAATCATCTCCTTCTCGTCAGAGCAATTCTCGCATCTTTCTGTTGCGCTCTAGTAACTGAAAATCCTGGTGTTGTTCCTCCTGTAAAGCTAGATTTTTTTTATCTATTTGGAGCTTGCAGTCATTTTTATGTCTGTGCCTTAAGGATTGAGATAAAAACCACGACTGTCATAACCATTTTAGGGTGCTTACTCTAAGTACCATAATTTTTTTTCACTTATTAAATAACACTTCAGAGTAAAATCAATCACCTTAATACCGTTACCCCGCGCTGTCCTCCTATTCCCTCTCTGTCAGAAAGACAAAGATAAGACAGGGAATTAGGAGCCTCATAATAGTGAAGGTAGACACCACGTCAGAACTTCGATTCTGACTACTACAGGGTAGCCAGATATAGTAGCCTTCCGTGTCTGAAGTAAGTGAGTGTGGGTTAAATACCCATGGCTAGATTGACATGCCTTATGGCACTATCTTTAACCACAGGTTAACCTAATTCTCCGGTTGAGGACAGTATCATAAAATCAATCACTTGAATACTGTTTTAAGCAAATTGACATAATGGATTTTTTTTATTTAACTTTTCATTCTGATATTTTTATAAATAAACGGAAGTCATACATGGGAATTTTTAAAATAAAAAGATAAATTTATCGCCACGTCATGTAACATAAAAGAAAAGATAAGAAAAACTAAAGGAGAGAGAGAGAGGAAAGGAAAAATAAAAATAAAAAACTAACGGAGAGAGGGGCTGTCATGGCCGCTCAAGCTTTAGGCGCTGGACTTTCAAGCCAGGATGGCCGCATGAACGAAACAGAGATGGGATTTCCAAAAGTTGGAGCCCGGAGGGAACGATTTCTCACTGACAAACAACCCGGTTAGGTAATCCACCGTCTCCTGCGGCTGGGCAAAGGTGTTCCGCCGCAAGAATGAAGCTCAATCAGCCATGGCCGTCGGCGCTTAAAGCTTAAGGGTGCGTTTGTTAACGTTTCTGTTTAAAAATTGTTTTTGGGAACAAAAAAAAAAAAGTGTTTCTGTTCCAGGGAACAATTTTTGAACAAAAAAACACGTTTGGTAAATCTGTTCCAGAAATATAAAAAGAATAGAAACACGTTTGGCAAGTTTGTATAATTTTTTTATTTCTTTTAATTTTTTAATATTTTTATTTTTATTTTCTATTTTCTTTCTTATTTTTCCTTTTTTTCATTTTTCTTTTTCCTTTTTCCTTTTTTTTTTTCTACTTTTGGCCGGTTGCCGGCCTCGGCCATGGTCGGCGACCGGCCGACGAGGGCCGGCGGCCTCGCCCGGCCACGGCGAGCCTCGCCGGCCCTGGCGAGGCTCGACGTCGCCAGCCGCTGGGCGAGCTCGGCCTCGCCGAATTTGGGCAAGATCGAGCTCTCCCAGCCAAGCGTGAGGTCGGCCTCGTCGCGCCGAGCCGACGGTGACCCAGAGCCACACCGTCATCTCCCTCAACCGCATCGGCGACCGCGCTCGACGCCTCCTCGCCGCCACCGCATCGGCGACCGCCCCTCCGCCTCACGCCCGATCGACGCATCTGCAAGTCTCGAGCCTCCGTTCGCCACCGCCGCATCAGATCTCACCGCGCCGTGACCCACGACTTCAAGATCCGCTCGATCGTCGACCCCGCGCCGGCCCACGACTCAACCGGCCATCCTCGCCGCTCCGCTCCTAGACGTCCGCCGCTCGAGACCCCACGGCCGAGCCCCGCACCGCAGCCGCCGCCGCCGCCCAGCGACCCGCAACCTAGCTCCGTCACCCGCTCGCAGGTGGAGACGCTCGCAGTGGCTGTCGGCGCCGGAGAGAACGACGGTGGAGACGCCGGATGGTCTCGAGACAGAGGCGGCTGTCGGCGCCGAAGAGTGGGAGGCGCCGGAGAAGACGACGGTGGAGACGCTTGCAGGAGGAGAGGCTCGCAGGAGAACTATTCCCTTTTTGTTCCTTTTTTGTTTCTCAAATGTGTTTCAGAAATAAGAAACACAAATTTGTTGTTTCTTATTTCTGTTTCTTTTTTGTTCATGGGAACAAAAGAACAAAAAAGGAAAAGAAACGCATGCAAATGCGTTTCTTTTTTTTTTTTGTTCCCAAGAACAAAAAAACAGAAATTTCTGTTCCTGGGAACAGAAACACGGTGCAAACAAACGCACCCTAAGTGACCTTGGGCGCCTCTCTCTCTCTCTCTCTCTCTCTCTCTCTCTCTCTCTCTCTCTCTCTCTCTCTCTCTCTCTCTCTCTCTCTCTCTCTCTCTCTCTTTTTCTTTCTATTTTTCTTTTCCGCTTTCTCTCTCCATTTGGGTATGAGGCCCAAAAGGCCTACTCAGGGCCATTGCAACCTCATCAGTCACGGGGAGGGCACAATTCACAAGATATGGGCAAGGCCTTTGCACATGACTCCTGTCAACACAAAAAATAAAAACAAAGAAAAAAAGGAAAAGGAAAATAAAAGATCAAAATTAAAAAAAAAAAACTGCAAAAATTGTCCACGTTGACACAAGCGGTGTCAATTAACACAATCAATATCTACATTGGACTTTTCCATGAGGCAAATCTCCGAGGCTATCTAAGGGCTTATTTGTTTATTTTTGTTTTTATTCTTCGGAATAAAAATTTATGTTCTTTTGTTCGTTCTTTTGTTCCGAGGAATAAAAGAAGAACAGAAACGCATTTAATAAAACTTTTGTTCCCGGGAACAAAAAAATCTATTTTTTTGTTCTCAAAAACAAAAAACAAGAAGTAGAAAAAAGTTGTTTTTTATTCCGGGAACAATTCAGAGAAACAATTTTTCTCTCTCCTTTTTTTTTCTTCCCTTTCTTTTCTTCTTCCTCTTCTTCTTCCTTTTGCTAGTCACCAGTCTTTACCATAGTCGGCAACCGGTCAAACGAGGGCCGGCGACCTCGCCGGAGCGTCACCAGCCCCCTAGACACGGCGAGGCCGAGCCTTGCCAGTGGCTAGGCGAGCTCAAGCTCGCCCAACCCAGGCGAAGCCAAGCCTCGCTGGTCGACGCGAGGCTCAGCCTCGCTAGGCTAGGGTGAGGCTGACCTCGCACCGCCTGGGCAAGGTCAAGCCTCGCTAGTGGCCTCAGTGGCCAGGCAAGCCTCACGAGGCCACCGGTGAGCCTTGACCTCACCTAGGCGGCGCAAGGCTCACCTAGCCACTGAGGCCACCGGTGAGGCTCGGCCTCACGTAGATCTGGTGAGCCTCACGGTGGCCTGGCAAGGCTTCAACGAGGTCGCCCAACTAGTCACCGGTTGCCACCATGGCCAGCGATCGGCCACAAAGAGAAAGAAGGAAAAAAGAAAAGAAAAAAGAAAAAAGAAAAAAAGGAAAAATGTAATAAAAAATATTGAAAAACTAAAAGAAATAACAAAATTAAATAAGTTTACCAAATGCATTTCTATTCATAGAGTATAAATTTTTTGTAGTTATCAAGCGTGTTCTTATACTCAAAATTATTCCCTGAAATAGAGACGTTACCAAACACACCCTAAGTAATCAATTTTTTATATTGGTGGCACTTAAGTAAGCGAAAAAAAAAATATACCTTTCAAATCAACATTATACGAAAGTTATGACACTTCTACTATTCTTATCCCCTCAAATATTCATTGTTGCAAAATCCTTTGAAAAAAATGAAAAATAAGTTCAACTATCCAAGGCGTGTAAACACAATGTTTAGCACAATGTTCATGGATAATTCCATTTATCAGAATACAAAAGCCGATATGATAGGTTCCAATGGCTACAATATATCTTCTTCTTCTTTTTTATAACCCACAGAATAATAGAAAGAAAAGCAACTAAATTATATGTATAGTGTTGACACCTAAATTTTTGGACAATTTTTGGGTTAATTTTTACTAAAATAAAAATAAAAAACACATGGCATTTTATTTTCATTTTGTTTTAGGCTACCGGTGAAGGGAAGATTTTCACATATTCCGTTCAAGCTTTTCATATTTTTAGGCAATATACACCAAAGGATGTATTTTCGAGCAGAAAGGAAAATTTTGGATAGAATATGTGAAAAATACAAAAGGGGAATATTGCCCGAGGTTGATCTATTTCAACGATATATTTAGGGGTATCATGCGCGAACAAAAAGGAAAAAATATATACCGTAGAGATATATTTTTTAGACCTATATAATACCTCGCGTGCAATTTGTTTAAGGAGGCCACACTTTGAATACACGGCCACATTAAAAGGGGTTATTCTCTAGTGGTTTTTTAGGTCAGAAATTTAAAACAGGAAGAGACAAACTTTTCCTTTTGTTGGGTTCCTTCGTCGGGGTCTGTTGGAAGGAGCAGGAAAATAAAGTCAGGAAAAAAAAGAAAGCAGACAGAAAGGAAAAAGCAGAAGAAGTACAATCAGAAGGGGGTGTGAGGGGGCGTTTACTATTCATCGTCTTCCCCCACACTTGCTGCCCGCGCCTGCATCTGGTCACCGTGCGACACTTACCGCCCGTTTCTACCCTCCCTTTGCCAGCTCCGCTTCTGCCCACGACCCAGTCGCGTCACCGCACCTCCGCGCCAGATCCCTTCTCCGGCGCACCACCGTGCCCGCGCTCGCACCGCCGCGGCTCGGCACCAGCAGTGGAGGCGCAACTCGACGCTTGAAGCCACCACCGCGTGCCTCCAACCCCTGACGCAGCAGCAACCCGCGAGCTTTCCCTGCTGCACCTCCGCCCTTCGATCGATCGTGCCCCCCGCTGCAGCCCGTCCTTGCAACTCCACAACCGCGAGCGTCGCTTCGCCGCGCCCTCAACCGCCTTGCAGATCCCGAGTCTCTTCGCCGCGCTTGCCTCATCGCCAACCGCTGCCCCTTTCCGAGTATCTCCGCCTTGCTCGCCGCTAGTCCGTCTCGCCGGTCCTCACGGAACTCCGGTGACCTACCAAGCCATCGTTCGTTAACCTAGTTTAGGAGCTAAGATCCCACTTAGGTAGATTTCTTATTTTATTTTATTCTTTCGTTATTATTATCATAATTTATTTTGTTTCCTTATTTGATTTGTTGATGCATATAATGGAAATTCCAACATATCACCTGGTTCGCAATCACAAGCAGGATTTTTTATTTCATCTATAAGGCCTTAGATGAAATAATTAATTAAGCGGGAATAAAATTGATGTTTTGATCTTTAAGGCTTAAGATCAATTTATCGATTTTATCAGCGAAATATTATCCCTTGATCCGAATGATGTGTGATATCCTTGGTTTAGCTTGTCATGATTGCTTTGTTTATCTTGAAATATGTTTGGATTATAATATTGCATATTTTCGGGTTTACACATTTAGAATAGGAATTTTAATTTCGAATTTCATAAAAATAAAAAAAATTAAAAAAAATCAATTTAGGTTGCTAGATTTTAATTTAGGTTGCATGTTTAATTACTTGACAATTATTAATTTCGAAATTTTTTTAAAAAAAAAAGAAAGAAAACAAAAACATAATAAAAAATCATCATACACTTGTCATGTGGAATCGGGCATATTTTGCATGTCATTGCATATTAGGGTTAAATGGCACTTAGTTTAATTTAGATCATTTTATTATAGGCTTAGGCATTTTTAGATATATTGCATTTTGGGATTATTTAGGTTAAGATAATATTTTAGTTTAAATTAGGATATGGCTCAACCTAATTCCTAATATAAATTAAATAGGATCTTAATCTAATTAGGTAATTTTCACATTTCACCAAATTTCGAATTTTATGAAAAATACAAAAAAGTCATAGGTTAAATTAGTTTTATTAATTAGGATAAAATGCATTCTTTTAGGAAAAGGAAAAAATGTCATGTGCACGTCATTAGGGTTAGATTCATTGAAATGCATGTCATTTAGTATTTTTGCTAGGCCCATTTAATTAGAAATTACATGTCATTAGGATTAGGTCATTTAGTTAATATCGCATTGCATATTGCATGATTTTCATTAATTAAGTGAAAACAAAAAAAGAAATTGTGTGTTAATTAGAAACCATATCCAGGGTTGTTGATGTGGATTTTAATTTAACATTGCAGATGCTTTCGTTGCTTGGAGGTAAGTTTTTGCAATTTATTTATTGTTTATCTGAGTGTTAAATTGGTGGTTTGTGCGCGCGCATGATAACCTCGCATGTTAGAGAATTAGATTTGAAATCAATCCAAGTTGCTTGCAAAAAACATTCTTTCAAAATAAAAGAAATGGTACCGAAAGGGCGTCAGAGAAATTTAGCGTAACCAAGTCCCCGTACTCAAATCTTTGGTTCGTAGGAATAAAGTAAATCTCCCGTTACTTTATTTGGGTTTCTAATCGACCCACCAAAAAATAGATTAGTGGCGACTCCTGATTGAAAATCATTTGCATGTTAAGAACTTAAACCTAAAGTCGCGAATTGGTATGGGCTTGGGAAAGCCCGAGTTAAGTCTAGGCTTAACAATCCATTAGCCAAACCCTAGGTGGTTTAAACCTCGAAAAATTGGTTGCGACATATAGGAAGAAATAGAAAGAGAGGAGAAGGATTGTGGTTTTTGAGTTTCAATTTATAGGCAAACACTATTACAAATTAATTGATATTCATTAAATTGATGATCACTCCAAAACCTTTATTGTCACGCCTCGAAACCAAGAGCAAGCAAACAACTATCAATGGTTGATGAACTTGCGACATCCTTTGATGCGTCACCAATCCATTCTTTTTATTTTTCAATGAAATGCAAACATAAGCATTTAATTTAAACATCCGGTCAACCAATAGAGAACAAGGATAGTAAAAACGTATCAAACCATTTCTAAAAGCACAACCTTTATTTAGCAACTGTTGACCTAAGGAAATTTCATATTTACAAACCTACTCCAAAAGACAATGTCCTAAATGACCATTAGGCAATAAAAGAGTTAGAGAAGTCAGGGTTAACTTAAGCTCTTCTAGAGCAATGGCTAGAACTAGTGTCTAGGACCATAGTCGGGGGACACTCCTCCTCAATCGGATCAAACTCCAGATCAACAACGACACCATTAAAGGTGTCGATGTCCATGAAATCCCAAACTTGCTATCCAATGTCCACATTGGGTGGTCCATTAAAACCTTGAATCGGGCCACAATGAATATTACCCTCCCAAATGAAACAAGTCTTGAACCTATAGAGCACCCAGGCAGGCAACCCCTCATCTACCCCTACCATCATGACCACCCACTCGTGCACATGGTTAGTCCCGGGAATAGGGTATGAGGTCACAACCATATTCTTCTCCATGAGGACCCCAAAATGAACGTGTCAACATTTCATGCTATGGGTCTAAAAACATTTAACAACAATAGGGGTGAGATAAATCTCAACGAGTTAACAAACTAAACCTCGATGAGGACGCAAATTCATCTCAGAGGCACCCTAAACATGCAACAATATACAATCTTATCACACCTTGGCACACCCCTACATATTAGTACATTACATATGCCAATATCAATGCATTAAACATAACTAATAATCAAAACACAATCCATAATACTCAACACAAAGTCATCACAGCGGTCCAATTATTATAACCCCTTAGCCATAGCCAACGCAAGAGTTGGCGGTCTTTGGGCATGATTGAGTATCGTCCTGCCCTATTGGAACCCCCATTTAAACAACATTCCATGAGGAATATCGATCCGACCTCAACCATGGCTTGACATCCGGACTCTCATCGGGTATTTAATAAACATCTAACACCGCTCCCACGCTCTCGTTGGTGATAGGTTTAATTAAGTGACCACTTAAGCATGTCAACACTCAAGCCAATTTTATTTACCATGAATTCACCTAGTGCAAAAGAGTTTGTGATCAAATAACAAACTTTAACAAATATTTACACTTAAAATTCCAGTAAAATAATCACACTTGATCACGTACTTAAAATTAACCTGCCAAATTTTGCATGCCTTAATTTTAAAACCCCATTGTCCCATTTAATATATAAAACATGGCATCCAAACACAACACCTTAGGATTTGCCATTTTCTTGCAAATAAAACCTTCTTTAAAAATTAGTATTTAAGGCCTATAATTTGGACAATCAATAACATGGCATAACAAGCTCAAGAAATCATAATTATGCATAATTTCATCTAATAAATTAAGTATAAAATTATACTTAGCGACTAATCCATCATTAATTCCACTAAACGTGATTAATTAGGCTAACAACAATTAAGTAAACTAATGGTGATTAACTAAGACTAACTATAATTAATCAAGACTAATAGTATTTTAATTAATCTAACTACGATTAACTAAAAGTAACTGCAATTAATTAAACTAAATACAATTAACTAAGACTAATAGTCATTAGTTAATCTAACTGTAATTAATTAAACTAATCATACTTAACTTTAATCTAAACACCCTTAACCATAGTTATGGCTAAACCATCAGTATTTACCACTAACTACCATTAGCCCTAAACTAAACCTACCCTAAACACAATAACTTCCTAATCAAGGATTAGAAGTTAACTCATGATTTTCTAGTGATGGCGAGCTCACGGCGACAGCAACATGACAGTGTCAAGGACACAGGACTCATGGCTCGAACGGCATCATGAACAACGATGGCTCAGCTCTTAAGGCTCACGGCCACCTACAGGGAGGGTGTTCGGTGGTGGTGATGCTAGTGGCTTGCGATAGTGGCGCGAGGAACGGTGATGGTGCCAATGAACAACGGCGAAGGTGGCTTGGCGGCAATGGAGAAGAACAACAGCCAAAGGCGGTTTAATGGTAATGGTTGCTCAGTGATGGGGGCTTGAAAATGGTGGTGGCTCGGCTTGGACGGTAGGCGGCAGTGGCTTGTGGCGGTGAAGACAGGCAAACGGCTACGCGGCAATGAGTGGCAGTAAGCAACAGTGATGGTGGCAAGGCAAAAAGGAATGAGGTGGCAATGGTGGTGTAAGTGGTTAGCAAAAGGGAGAGGATGAGGAGGAAGGAAAGAAGAAGGGGAAGAAGAATGAGAGGGAGAGAAAATGGGGTGAGGTCGGCAGAAGGGGGGACATGAGGGGGGAGAGAGAGAAAGATTTTCTTAAGATTTTTTCCCAAAATCTCATCATGAATTTCCCCAAAATCTTCTTAGCCAAGTTCTTTGTCCCCTCTTTTTCTTTTTGTTTCCATTTTCTTAAAAGCCAAACTTTTTTGCCAAAACATACAATTTTGCCATTGGACGCATTTGCTTAAATTGGGCTTGAAATGGGCTTGGCTTGGCCCACTTTGGCCTCCTTGGCCAATCAACATGGGCGTGAGGCCCAATGGCCTTCGCTTGGCCCGACTTCCAATTCTCATCCGATTAGCCCTTTTTTCCAAAAATTTTAAACTTGCCAATAAATCGACAAACAATTGAGGCGGCATCCAATAAGTTAATCTTGAAATCCTCAAAAGTTTGATACCCAAAATTGAATTAAATTTTGTGGTTAAAATAGATCAAATGTGACTTTTCTACAACCTAAATTATTGAGTGGCTTCTAGGGGTTTTTCGCGTGGTTGACTCGTTGTTGATAATTTTTTATCCACATTTGTGCTTCTTTAAATGGTGGATGATCTCTTGTTGTCATGTAATCGCAAAAGTTCAATCATGTAGGATGAGTACAAGATCAATAGAAAATCAGTTTATCATCATTCGAGTATAGTAATCGTGCGGAATCACCTGCGAACCAACTACATACTTCTGTCAAATCGATTTATATATGTTCGCTAATTGACTTATAATAGCGTAGTATTGACTCTAGTTAATCCTTATGCTCGAACAGTCAATCCCTAATTGAATTCTCCAATTTTTCACGTTTTAACTCTTTATGGCATCGACTAATAAATTAGTTAACTCATGAGTAATCAGTTCATAATAAATTAACTATCAAAACATTGATGAAATAACTATTTTATATATATTTCCAAAGGGATAGAATTTCAGTATATCACATTTATAGATCCATTACAAAATGATAACTTTAACAACTGTTACAAATTGACCATGTCATAACTTCTATCGGAATTGTTACAAAACAATGGCCTCCAGACTTTCAAAATGGTTGAAATATCCAACAATGCCCATGTATTTAAAAGCAAGAAAAGATCTACACTAAATTTAGCGTCTTTTGGGCTATGAACTAAACCTAGAAAGAAAGAAATATAATTCAAAAAATAATTGGTGAAGTTAGAAACTTCTGTAAACCAAGAATTTTTCTTTCATGAATTATAATTTTCACGAATTACATTATATCCTTACAAATTTTGTTATTAATGCGGTTTTGCACTAATAGGTCATGTGCATGCATGGTCAATTCCTAAGTGCTCTAAAGATTTTGCCAAAATTTTCATGGGATCGGGCCTACTCCATACTTATATGAGTAATTCTATCAAGTGTATTCTACAATTTAAAACACTACCAATATTGGCTTTAGAATTCTTTAAGAGTTTAGTTCGACATCTATTTTATTGTAGTCTTGCACTATTCTCACCTTATGAGGTAGAAAATTTTTTAATAGTGCACAATTAGATCAAGTGACTCGTCATTGTACGAATCAACCTCATGGGATCCCAATCACATGAGTTGGGGTTCCATCACTATTAAATACTCTCAACTAGCTAAAGTCTTGTTTCTCTTGATGTATCATTAATTTTCTTCCATTTAGTCAGAGAATTGGCCAAATTCAATTATAATTTTTACATAATCAATGGACATAATTCCATCTTTAAATAGCTACTTTATCACATCATGTCCCGACCGGATGTGTCCATTTTTACAATTGAAAGTTTTAGTCTTTGAAATGACAATGACACTTGGCAATCACAATGCATAGGCAGGTTTTATCCCAAAGGAATATATGCTAAGAAGTTTCTCAACAACTTAGCCTAATTGTAAATTTGAGAAGAACTTTCCCTTTTTCCCAAGAATTTGAGTAATTCTCAAATCGCAAAGATATATAATTCATTATCTTTCCCTAAAGAAGTGCAAAAGGAAAATGCATATTTATTTGCACATATATGCTTGGTGGCACCTATATCTATTACTTTTTTTTTTTTTTTTTTTTTTTTTTTTTTTTTTTTTTACATTGGCCACGATTTGTGCTTGAAAAATGACCGTAGCAATATGTTATCAGAGTTATTTTCTTCAACCAAGTTCACGTTTGGTTTAGCAAGATCATCATTTCACTATAATTTTTATTTGGCTGATTTTCCAATTAGAGCACCTTCACCAAAGTTGTTCATATATCATTTAGTGGGCTTTGTCTCATTTGAAAATAAGACTCAGGTTAGCATCGCTATATCTTTTAAATGCAATGAGAAATTTACTATATTGGATGACATAGTTTATGGCTTCTCACATAACATGAAAATCCAGTCCAAGAACTTCTTACCCACTGTATTCCTAAATCAAAATTGTGTTTAAGCTATGGATATACAAAGATGCAGCAAAGAAGCAAATATAAATTCTACCCAACTTCCTCCTACGTGAATATTGTTGCTTATATTACCAAAGCAATATCCAAATCAGACCAAAGCCTCGCTATTCGAACAAAAATGAATACGAATAGCAAGCATGAGCACCAAGCAAACAAATTCAAACCGTGGACAACTTATATAATAATGAATCCAACGAATTCATGGCATGAACAACAATTGTGACAAGGAATTCAGCAAATTCGAAGCATAGACAAGATTTATAGCCATGACTCCAATATATTCTGAATATCTACAAAAACAATAGGTTGATATCCAGTTTATTCGAATAATGTACAACAACCATAGGCAATGCAAGGAGAGAACCGAGCATGTACATCACTATTTAATCAAAATGAGAGTACGTTGAAGATTAGAGGATCAATTATACGGAATCTGTATTCACGATTTCATTGTCAATCATGAAAACGAACTTTAACAAAATCCAAGTATCTTATCAATGTAAGTCACGTTTCTAGCTTAGGTATTCAATAAAAATAACACGAACACTTGGTGTACTGGTTAAATAGAGCAGCAATTCAACATGGAACATAAACGGCGAACAGGAGAAATGCAAAACAAAGTCACGATCCCAGCTGAGATGACTCAGTGTCAAAATTACAAAACACCTGTATCGTATCCTGGATTTGACTCCTAAGATGACGACATATTCCTTTTTCTTTTTGGTCCCATATGAAATGTAAAGTTAATATATTTAATCGAATGCCTTATAATTCGATATCCTGTTTCAACTAGACATGTGGTCGCCTTAAATTTTTATTCCCCCAAAAAAAAGGTTAGCCCGATTTCTTTCCGTTTCTTTTCCAGTTTTCATTTTTATCTCTCTTTCTAAGCAGCCACACAAAATCTCAATGCCAGATTAAAGATTTCTCTAAATAGGCAACCGAAAAATTCATAAGCATTTTCCATAAAGAGTATGGAACCACAAATTCATCATATATTCTTGATTTGATAAGACAAATTTGAAAATAACACACACGACAAGAATTCACCAAAAACTCGCTTACAAGACAACGAATTTCGAAAATTGGAATGAAAGGATCACAAGGTACGAGTGTGTTAACAATCTTCAGATCCTCATTTGTTGATGGCGGACTTAACTAGTTATTACCATCGGAGGGAGAGAATTCACTTACCTGAATCAATAAGTCACTATGTCACGAATCATCCTTCTCCTCCTCATAATCGATGACCTCGCCATTGATGTTTCTGTTTATAATATCTCTCCATCTCTTTCTTGTCTGTGTTATAGCATTAATGACAAGCAAGGGGCAACCATGGTTTTGCTTGAGAAGACGCACAAAAGCAAAATATAAAAATAAGGCAGCGAAGAAATTTTGAACATATGACTGATTCTAAAATTCAATTAGAATAGAAGAAACCAGATTTTGGCAATCTAAATTATCCTTAAGACTACATTTGACAGTCGGGATAAAATTTGTGATAGGATACGATTTATTCTATCCTACGTTTAGTGCTCATCATGATAGGATAAAGTCGAATATAAGAGGAATATAGGCAGGATAAAGTTATCCATATGGGAAGTGAGATAAAAGTGGATAGGATTTCTAATATTCATAATAAGAAAATTATTTTTCTCAAATAACAAACTTATTAAATTAACAAAATTGAAATTATATTTCAATATAAATAATATTTTAATTCTAATTTAAGAAATAAAAAAATAAAAAATAAAAATTTATTTTTAATTAATCTTATTTCAATTTATATATTCAACTTTAATTCTATCCTATAATAAACATTCAATCTATAAATTAAATATTTATATTTATTATATATTTTATTTATTTTTGTATTTTAGGTATGTTAATACAGTTTACTATTTGATAAAATTTTATTAAAGAATGATGAAATGGGAAAAAAAGAAATAATAAAGAAAATAATATGAAAAAATGTATATGATATGATGTATATATATCCGACTTTAATACTATGAAAAAGAGGAAAAATAAAATAAAAATAAATTAAGGAATAGTGTTACAAGAGATTTTCACCATCTATGTTTATAAACATTTAGGTTCATTTATAATGATATGCCCGTTTATATCAAAAAAAAATATATATGATATAATGTGAATATATCCGACTTTAATACTGCAATTCACCAAATAATAGACTTGATATAAAAAAATCTCAGGATTTCACATCCTATTATATCTAGTCATATCCCGATTAGAAATCCAAACGACCAAACGTAGCCTAAAATTATTATAAAATCTCCTCAAAAATGAAAAATAAGATGAGCTGTGTTAGATGTGTAAGCACTGTATTAAGGATAATTCCGTTATTTAGAGTACAAAATTTGGTGGGATGGCTCTAGTGGATACCTTTCCATGATATAGCAAACCTTCTTCTTTACTCCACATAAAATAACAGAAGTAACAAGAACAGCTAAATTGTATGCGTGCCCCCAACAAAGAAAGAAGTGGAAGGAGAGGGACAATTTTGGTTTAATTTCAGTACTAAAGGATTGTGATTTGGAGTTTCATTTTATAGGCAAATAAAATAAAGAGCCGTTACGAAATCATCACAAATCAAATGATAATCATTAAATTGATGACCGTTATAATATAGTGATTTTCAAAACCGTTACACAATCGACAGTATCATAATTTACAAAAACAGTAACTTTCAAATTTTCAGCATTGTTGAAAAATCCACCATTAGCAACTTTACTATTTGCAAGTCCAGGCTTGAGGTCAACCACGACGTTGAGCTCAATCCACATTTACGGTCGAGCTCCTTCATGGCGTCGAACTCAAAGAGTGTAGAGAAGTACGGCATCAAGCTCTGCCCCCCTTAGATATGTGATTGACTTCGTCATGACATCGACCTTTACCGGACCCCCGATGGAGGTCGACAGCACTCGCCATAGACGTCGAAAGGATGATGCCCCCTCAAAAAAAAAAAAAAAACCATCGACAATCTCTCTCTCCTCTCTGGTTCGAATTCTTTTTTTCTTTTTGGCTTTCTAAGTTTTCCTTCATTCTTCTTAATTTTTATCCAGATTTTATCTCAAACAAAAATGCCCTGACCGCCGGAAAAATCAAGTGCTCGTTAGCCGGCCAAAATTTGGACAGACCGTCGGGCTCAAGCTAAGATGGACGCCTCTCTACTTCCGACATTTATATAAGATGAGGTCCACTTTGCACTTAAAAGACCTTATTCGCCCCTGTCCAAAAAACAAAGCCGCGCTCATTCGCTCGCAGCCTCCCCTAGCCACCGTCGCCGAACTGACGAACCGCGGAGACGCCGCACCGGCGCAACCCTCCGCCGCCGCCCGCCGCCGCCGCCGGTCCTGAGGTACCAATCCGGCGGTCTCTCCCTCTCTCTTTCTCGTGCCCTAACCGGCCGATTCCCTGTTCATATCTAGCGTGCGCGCGCGGGGGCGTTGGAACCGGGGGAGCCTCTGGATTTGAGGTAAAGTTCGAAGCTTGGCATGGTGGGTGTGTGTGGTTTGTCTCTCTGAATTTCTCGAGCGATCGTGAACGTTAACGGGGGAAAAAGGGTATCGATGAAGCGAAGGAGCTTCCATGGATGCCGGCTCGAGCCGGAGCCGAGCTCGACGGTGATCCTGTTTTCTGGTTGTCGAATCGAATTCTATCTGATTGGAACGAATAGGGGTAGTGGCAACCATTGCTGAAATGCTTATATAAACCCATTTTCTGATCTCTGTCTTCTCTCTCGTTGCACCGTTAGGCGTTTTCGTTTCATGGCTGACGGCTTCTTGCTGCACTCTGTCTCCGTCTAAAGTAAAGTTTTTTTTTTTTTTGAAGTGTCGGCGCAATTCGGTTGAATCGCTATGTTTGGAGCTCCTCTTGATGCCGTTGAATCAAGAGTAGATGGAGCTGGGTGCTGCTGTTGCTGGCGATCAATGATCGCGCAAGGAATGGAGTTACGCCGTTTATATTGAGAAGCCCAAGGTCAGGTTTTGCTGGGTTTCTTCCTCGGGCGATCCGATAGCTTGTTCGCAGGAACATCCCTGAGGCACACACCGTTGTCACTTTGATCTGTGGCAATAGCTATTTTGGTTTATTCTCTCTGCTGAATTTGAGGTCATAACGAGGGGAGATGCTTTCAACTGCCTATTACTCAACCTCAATCTGAGCATAAAACGTTGAGGTATCGACAAATCCCATCTCTTGTATGGGATTAGGGCTGATCATTTGCTGAATTAGTAATCGAATGTTATGGCCATATGTGATCAACTACTTGTTCGATTGAGTAGTTTTTTTCTCTGCGAAAAATAGGTGATTTGGTTCAACAGTCATTGATTTTGGGTGAACGATTGAACCAGGGGACTGCTGGATGCTATGGATCCTTCCATAGTGAAGCTTCTGGAAGAAGATGAGGTTTCCGTTCTCTTACTCTTTCCTTTCCCATTCATTTGGAAAATTTTGCTCTCTCCTTGGATTTGAGGTTGGGTCAGGGAAGACAGTTTTTTTTTTTTTTTATTAGGTTAATTGTGTGCCTGCAGGATGAAAGCATGCACTCAGGGGCTGATGCGGAGGCTTTCCAGGCTGCCCTTAATCGTGATATTGGAGGTGATACATCAACTTCTCAACCATCATCATCTGATAAAGGTGTTGTTGGCTTTAAGTTTTTGCTGTCTGGGGATTAGGAATCTCTTTTTGGGTAGTGTTTGATGCGAACTCTTAGGTTATCAGGATGTTGTTGCATATCTATGTGATAATAAAACGTAGTTAGTTCAGAGAGGACATGTAATGTTTTTGTCTCTGTCACACCACTTTGAAAGTTTTTAACGTTTAACAATTCAAGTTTTTGTTGGCTGGGAATAGCATGAAGATTTTGCCATGCCATTCAAGGAAATTGCTTGCAAATTTTAGTAATCGATCTTATTACTGCTAAATATTTGGACCCTTTATGCCTGGTTTGATGTAGATGGGGCTTTAGATTAAATTTGAAACTTAAGTCTAGCGATGTCTGGATCCTAGTCTCTTTGTTGATTCCTTAGAAATAGTGTTGACCTTTCGTTCAAGTAATCAGGTCCTTGGTCTTGACTACTGAGATTACGTGGAACCAGAGTTAGGCTTCTTCAGATGCTGTTTGTAGGATAAGACAGGAGCAAATGATATTCAGTCTAACGAGCCAATTCCGATGGATTTCATTTATGTTATGGAATCTTGGTACATCATAATCTTGCATGACTCTAGAGAAGTTAGATTATGGCCTATTGAATGGGCTGTGAGATTGAAGGGCAATTAGGCTGTTGAAGATTTTGATGAACCCAACTTTGTTTGGCCTATATCAATCCTTAGTTCCAATTTGTCGGGAACGCATTAGTTCAATTATGTCTGAATGTAAATTAGAGCCAATCGAGAAATTATCATATAATAGCACATGAGGATGAGCATGATGATATGATTCTTTGGTTTTTTATCCTATTCTCGATTTTGGATTTCCTTGCTGAAGCCATAAACATGCAAAGTCTCTAATACAACAGGGAGCATTTCTCCTCTTTTTTTTTTTTGGGGGGGGGGGGGTGAGTAATCTTCTGTGATGAGGAGGATAAGTAGGTTGATATTCATTACCATAACTTAGAGATTGTCCAGGGGACTCTTACCTCTCTGCATTTTGTCCAACTTGCTGCTTGGCAT
Organism: Eucalyptus victrix; assembly: GCA_016097545.1. Taxonomy (NCBI): domain Eukaryota; kingdom Viridiplantae; phylum Streptophyta; class Magnoliopsida; order Myrtales; family Myrtaceae; genus Eucalyptus; species Eucalyptus victrix. The sequence continues at coordinate 36,165,713 of CM027837.1, forward strand.
CAAAAAGCCCATCAAAAGCCAGCTTATTAGAGTCAAAAGTGATGCTGCAAGAAAAAATTGTCCTCTCCAATCCCTAGCCTTTGTCCAATGTCTTTTCTATTTGCATATAGATGAATGTAAGTGTGAAATGTAGGAGTATTATGTATTTTAGTAGAGCAACAATATTGTCATTTGAAAGCGTAGACTGCTTTTCAACCGTGAGCATTACTGTTCCATGTCTATGCCTTCCAAAGAAGATAAGCACTATGTGAATAGAGTTTTTAAGCTTTATTTATGTTGTTGTCATTGAGATGATGTATTGGCATCATTTATTGTCTTCTTTGGTTGTTACAAGGTACTTCTTTAATGGATTTTAATGCACCCTTTGGGTGTATATAACAAAGTTTGCTTATGAGGCTTGTGTATGAAAGGATAATTAGACCATTTAAGATGAGCGATTGGTTCTTGGACATTATGGTTGGATCACCAAAGAAATATGTAGATGTGATGAGGTTTGAGCTTTAAATGGAGCTCAGTTGTGAAATCTTCTTTAGGATTTAATCTTGATGTCTGAAAGTGATGAGAAGCCATTTTGTTACAATGAAAAATAAGGTTAGAAAAGAAGACAATTATTCGTAGTTTCAAAGCTTGTGGTGTGCTGTGGTTTTGGGTAATACTTTTAGCCAGCAGTATGTGGATGCAGTGTTTGGCAGTGTCAGCTGTAAGAAGTTTACTATACTTCGTTTGCTACATGAAGTATGTGTCCGATGAATGGACATATTGGCTTGGTATGCTCATTGCTTTGGTGTAATATCGGACGAATGCAAACAAAAGTAGAATCTTGGTCAGTATGTATACTGGAGAGCAGCTATCTATCTAAGTCACGTTGATCACTCCCTCCCTTCTCTCTGTTTTTGGGCTGCCAATCTTATATCTTTTGCCTAAAAGGGTCTTACTCTTAATCAAATTTCAGGTGTCTCTCAAGGAGACAACCATATGCCCAGCCAATCATATCCTGGATGGCAGCCTACTAGCCAGGCCGAAAATGCAAATTCTCAAATTCAACAAGAACAAGAAAATGCAGAACATCAGGAACAGATGTTGGCACAGATGCAACGGCAACAAGGTGACTCTCTTGCTGATCGCCAACAAAATAACACTTTGGAGGAAGTCAATCACCAGCATTTGAAGCAGAAACAAGTGCAAGACGGTCATCAACTAGGGCAGGGAGAACAAAATTCTCTTCAAATTAAACAGTCTCCTAGCATGCTAGTGTCAGAAAGCAATTCCCTTTCCGTAAGTGAACCAGGTAGAGTGACTTAGTGAGATAGTATAATCTACCACTGAGTATTTGCACTCAAAGTTGTAATCTCTTGTTGATTGTATAGTGGAATCCAGCCAGAAGACTGTTAGCGTGGGAGAGTGGATGTAGGTTTGATCTAAGCCAAACCACTATAAATTATGTATTCTTATTTTCTTCCCCGAACTCCTTTATTTTGTTCATAGTTTTATTTAACTACTAAAGTCTGAACTCAGTTAAAGTCTGTTATTTTTCATATTCAGATTCAAAAGCAAAATATTTTACTACGTTTTGCGAAAACTTTTCTTCACACCTATGTACCCCTTCTAGATATTCATACTAGCACTTTCATTGGGGACAGGAGAAGAAGAAACGAGGGAAAGATTGAGAAATGAGGGAAGTGAAATAAATTTGGGGGTGGTCGTTGGGGGTGGTCCTCCAAGACTTTTTTTAATCAGAAAAATAAATAAGGGAGGCTATAAAATCATTTTGATAAATAAAAGTATCGAATGTTGAATACTTGTAGAAAATCATAGATTTATTTAAATAAGTTAATTCTAATTTTTTTAGTCATTAGTTTCATCAATAATTTCTGTTAGAGTTAGAAACATGTCCTCAAACATGGATACACATTAACTATGAATGTCTTTTGAATTTTCCTATAAATAGATTTATTAATATTATTAGTATAAATTTATTGTAGGTTCTTTTTTATTATTTATTTAATTGTGAATTTGAATTAAATTAATTAAAAATAAAAAAATTCATTTAATATACATCGTGTCCTAACGTGTCGGAATTCTCTATTTTTGAGAAATGACGTGTCGGCATATCATGTCGTGTCATGTCACGTGTTTCTGTCATGTGTCGATGCTACTTAGGTCTCATTTCCCTCGACATGTTATCAATTTTTTGTTTTCCTTTTAGTCAGAGAATTGGTCAATTTCCCTTTCGATTTCACATCATCAATGAACATAATTACATCTACATCACATCTCAACCAGATATGTCTATTTTTACCTTTGAAAGTTTTAGTCTTTAAAATGGCTACGTTGTTTCGTTATTACAATGCATAGCATATAAGGTGTCAATTTTTTCCCAAAAGAATGTCTGCTAAGAAATTTCTTAAAAACTCAACTTTTTTGTAAGTTTGAGAAGAACTTTACCTTTTCCCAAAAATCTGAGCAATTCTCAAATCACTAAGATAAATAATTTGTTCACCTTCTCCTATGAGAGTGTAGAAAAAAATGCATTTTTATTTGCTTATATATGCTTTGTAGCATTTGAATTGATCGCCTGGTTTTTTACACTGGCCACAATTTTTTCTTGGACAATGACTACAACAATTATGTCATCGGAGTTATTTTTTTCAACCGAGTTGATTGTTGGTTTGGCAAGATTGTCATTTCCCTATAATCCTTATTTGGTTGATTTTCAAGCTAGAACACCTTCACCAAGGGTGAACGTATATCTTTTCGTGAATTTTGTCTCATTTGAATTTAAGATCCAATTAATATTATTGTATATGATACAGTAGGAAATTCGCTTATACAGTAGGAATTCGCTTATACTGTAGGAAATTCGCTTATCGGATGGATACAATAGTTTATGGCTCCTCGCATACCAAGAAAATCCAGTCCAAGAGCCTCTTTTTTTTTTTTTTTTTTTTTTTGGTCAGAAACGGAGATATTCATAATCAAGGCGGACGAAAATTACAACCCGTAGATAGGGCGTCAATACACAGCAAAGTCGATAACGGTGCAGGAGGAAAAGTGGGCCAAGAAGGTGAAAGACTTTTTCGAGCTTGGGCCTTAGCGGCCCAATCAGCTGCCGCATTAGCTTCTCTTCGGCAGTACTGAATTCGCAAGCGAGGAAAGGAACGACGCAGCACAGAAGCGTCTGCAACGAAAGCGCGAATCTCCCATGGTGATGAACAGCGATCATTGATGGATTCCACAAGGGTCAGACAATCAGATTCGATGATTAGGTGATCTTCTTCCTTACCTTGTTGTAGCAAATAAGTAAGAGTGGAAATTAGGGCTTGAGCTTCGCATTGCAGGGCTGAGGACGCACGAACAGAACTGCTGCATCCACCAATCAAAATACCAGTAGAATCTCTGAGAACACATGCGATCGCACCAAAGTGAGTATCAGAGGTAAAAGCCCCATCAATATTCGCCTTAAAACTACCTTGGTCTGGTGGAGTCCAAAGCCGATTAGGGTTGGGAAGAGCAGAGTCCGAAATGGCCGATTGCTGCGAGGAGTTCCAGTATAGCATTGCGTCTGCGAGGGCTGCTTCTACAAGTTGATCGGGATCTGTTCGCTGCCGGCGAAAAATAAAATGATTGCGCGCTTTCCATATCTGCCAGAGGACAGAAGCAACGATCTCTTTGGAAGGTAAACCCACTTGACTTTCAAAAACTTCTTCAAGCCACGCGTCCATTCGATTTCTATTGTAGGTTGAATGAGGAATTTGTACTCTTTGGTGGGACCAAATCTTTGATGTCCATGGGCAAAACAACAGAAAGTGTTCGGTAGTTTCAGGGGTGTGCATAGAACAGAGTTGACAGAGAGGGTCTGGTAAAATGTGTCGTTGAAAGAGATTAAATTTGGTAGGGAGAGCATTATGACACAATGACCAGATAAAAACTTTAATCCTGGGAGGGGTATTGAGGTGCCAGATAGATCGCCAGAGATGGGCTGATGGCTTATAAGAGGATGAGGGAAGGTTGGGGTTCGTAGGGTAGGCTGATTGTCTAAGGAAGTTATAGGCCGATTTAACTGAATACTGACCTGATTTTGTTCCTGTCCAGATGAGATGGTCAGCTGAAGGAGCATGACTTAATGGAATAGTGAGGATCTCCTCAACAATATGCCGGTCAAAATGCTGATGAAGAAGAGAGAGATTCCAAACCTGAGCAGGAGAGGTTATGAAGCCAGCGACCAGATGAGATTCTGATCGAGGTGCTGGTCCACCTATTATGCCAGAGGTAAGCCATTTATCTTCTCGAATATTTATATGCTGTCCATCTCCCACAGACCACTGCAGCTTAGGAAGAATTGTATCTCGACCTAAAAGTAAACTTTTCCATCCCCAAGAGGAGTTGGTTGTATGTCGTGCATGCCAAAAACTGGTAGAAGGATGATATAGGCCTTTAAAAAGTTTAGCCCAAAGTGAGGTAGGGTTTTGAAATAGTCTCCAAGCTTGTCTTCCTAAAAGGGCTTTATTAAAGGTTAAGAGATCACAAAAGCCGAGACCACCTGCCATCTTCCTCTGTTTTAGAATATCCCATGATCGCCAATGAATACCAGCTGATGTACTGCTTGTTTGCCACCAGAATTTAGCAATTCTTTGCTCAATAGATTTACAGATAGAAACTGGAAGTTTAAAAATAGACATTGCATATTGCGGGAGAGCCTGCACAACCATTTTTAGCAAGATTTCCTTTCCTCCTTTAGAGAGATAGTGCTCTTTCCAGCCATCAAGTTTAGCACAAACTCGACCCAAAATCCATGCAAACATATCCCTCTTAGATGTACCCCAGTCAGATGGAATACCTAAATACTTGCCAATCTTAGATATAACAGGAACTCTTAACTCTGCAGCAAGGTTCGTTGTAAATTCAGAGAGGACAAAGTGCTTACCACAAAATAAACCCGATTTGTTTGTTGATAGCTTAGCCAGTCGATAGACAATACTGATGTAAAACATTGGCTAGGTTCTGACTTTCTAGAGTAGTTCCAGTCAAGAAAAAGATTGCATCATCCGCGAAAAATAAATGGGAAAGAGTAGGGCAGTACCGATTCAGTTTAATTCCTTTGAGAGAGCCTGATTGGACAGCTTGGTGTATGAGAGTGGATAAAAGATTGGCGACAAGGATAAATAAATATGGAGATAGTGGATCTCCTTGTCTAAGACCCCTTGTAGGATGAAAGGAATCTAACAATTCACCATTAAATTTGACACTGAATGTGGTGGTGGTGACGCATTGCATTACCCACCTAACCCATTGAACATGGAAGCCTAGTTTTTTAAGATAGTCCTCTAAAAAATCCCACTCAATCCGATCATAAGCTTTCTGCATATCGAGCTTTAAAACCGCTTGAAAATGTTTCTTTCTTTTGCTGTGATTTAAATGATGCAAAACCTCTTGCACAACCATAATGTTGTCTTGAATCTGTCTACCTGTGACGTAAGCACTCTGCTCTGATGAGATTAGTTCTGGAAGAAACTGCTTTAAACGGTTGGCCAACACTTTAGAAATGATTTTGTATGCAAAGTTGCATAGACTAATAGGGCGATACTGTTCTAACCTTTCCGGATGAGGCACCTTAGGGATAAGAGAAATTAGAGTCCTGTTGACAGTAGATGGCATCACTCCTGAATTGAAAAAATTGCTAACTGATGTATAGATGTCTTCGTGAATGATATCCCAGTGATGATGAAAGAATAACCCATTAAAACCATCCGGACCAGGGGCTTTGTTGGCTCCAAGCTGAAAAACAGCTTGTTTAACTTCCGCTCGAGTAACAACTGAGGTTAAAATTGCATTCATATCTGCTGTGATGACCTGATGGCATTGATTAAGAACAGGATGATAATCTCGAAAGCCAATTGAGCTATAAAGATGTACAAAATAGGATTGCGTGATACTCTTAAGCTGAGTAGAATCACGAATCCAGCCAAGGTGGTCATCCTTTAACATGCTGATTCGATTTCGTTGACGACGTTGGATTGTAGTTGCATGAAAAAACTTAGTATTTTTGTCACCCTCCCGTAGCCATTGGATTCGAGAACGCATTGCCCAATATGATTCTTCCCTCTGCCATATGTTGCGAATTGCATCTTGTAGACTAGATACAAATGCTTTGTCATAGGTAGGACCTGTTTGATTTATATGGTTCTGAAGTTGCTGTTGTAACAGGTAGACTTGCTGCTGGTTGTTGCTGTGATTCTGAAGGGATTTACTCCACTTGGCAAGAGCAAATGAAGTACGTTGTAGCTTGTTAGTTAATGATTGAGGTCGCATTGCTGATGAAGTCCATACATCGTTGATGATTGATTTACAATCTTTCTCTTGCAGCCAGAAAGCTTCAAAATAGAAAGTTTTCTTCCTTTTAAAAGAGTGCGGTTCAGTGAGTAAGAGCAGAGGACTATGATCAGAGGCTAAAGGAGGAAAAGCGAAGACTTCTGCCCCCGGGTAAGATAACCTCCACTCAATGGTGCATAAGGCTCTATCTAGCCTTTCTTTAATGGCTTCAGCACCATCTCTTTTGTTTACCCATGTATAAAAGCAGCCTTTACTTTCAATGTCCATAAACTGACAATCATTCACAAACTCTCGAAAGGAATTTAATCTATATGCCTCAATAATTCTTTTGCCCTGCTTTTCCCAGTGATAAAGGATATCATTATAATCGCCAATACACACCCATGGAAAGGAACTTGAAGTTCGAATCTGTCTGATATCTGCCCAGACTTGCTGTCTATGATGGAATATGGAAGGCGCATAAAGACAGGTAAGTCTCATAGTTTTAGCAGTCTGATTCTTGGTACAAATAGTATCAATAAAATGACAAGTAGAATGCTCAATAGTTAATGTCACCTCCTGGTCATTCCAAAAAATAACCAAACCTCCAGCCACACCCATAGGATTAACAATAAAGGAGCTTGAAAACTTCAGCCGTTTCTTGATACGCTGAATCATCATGTCTTGATTTTTTGTTTCCATCAAAAAAACGATGTTAGGCCTTTCACTGGCCACAAGGGCCTGTAATGCTTGAATTGTCAGGGGGTTGCCTAGCCCCTGACAATTCCAACTGATGATCCTCATTTGTCCTGTGGTGGCTTTTTTAGGCAAGCCACCTCAGCCCATGTTCCAACCCCTTCAGTAGAAATAATAGGGGTATCCAGAAGAGTTGATTCATCCAGAACTACATTGACATTAGAAGAAATCCCATAAGGATTGTATCTTTTGGTTTTTTTCAGCGGACTAGATTTGGAGACTGATCGTGGAGTCTTAATTTTCTTGCAAGTAGAGGAATCCTCTGCAGCACTATGTGGAAGCATTGGCTGGTTGAACATAATGGACTTCTGTTTCAGGTCGACTGGAGGAGAAGGCTGCAGAATGGTTGATGAATGTTCTGCTTTATTCTCCACTATTGCCGAAGGCTGCTGAGGAGACGGTGGAGCTGGAAGGAGTAATGGAGCTATCGGCTGTTGAGTTTCTGGTACTACTTCTTCGACATTTTCTTGATTGAAATTTTGGTCATAAAATGCAAACCAGAATGGACTATGTTGATTGACCTCTGCCCTCAACCATTTACCATAAGATAAGCTGTCAGATTCTTCAAGTTTGGCTGCATCATAAGGAATATCATTGCAGTACATGGCATAATGGCCAAGAAGACCACATGAATAACAATAATGTGATAAACGTTCATATCTGAAGTCGAGCCATATATGCTTCCCGTCCACCTTGATGAGTTTACCAGATTGCAGAGGTTCTTGTAAATTGAGTTCAACCTTAACCCGTACTGATTTAGCTGAAGAATTATCAGTACCTTCAATTTTCACTTCCTGAACCTTACCTATTTGTCGGACAGCTCTAGTAATCATATTTTCTGTGCAGCGTTCTAGAGGAAGACCGAAAATTTGAACCCAAAACACACAAGTTGTAAAGTCATAGCAGTGTAGAGGGGTATTGGGCAACCAAGGTTTGAGAATAATTAGGCGATGGCCAAACAGCCAATGGCCGTTGTCTAAGACACGCTGCTTTTCACCTTCAGTATTGAATTTAAAAATATAGAATCCATCTTCACGTGTAGAGATTTGAACATAGTCGTTGCGCCAAACTCTTCTTAAGGTACTCTGAAAAGCAGGAAAGTTGATAGTAGGGTTGGACAGAATTTTACCAATTAACGTAAGTTTACATTCTTGCAGTTTCTCTGGCGGTACGTCATCTTCCCAAATGTCAACGCCATGGTCAGGCCAAAGTCGGCCAAGTCGATGACAGAGAGCAGCAACCCGAGCATCATCTTGGTGAGTAGAGTCGGCCATGGAAATTACTGGTAACAATGAGTTCCGAGAACATGCAAACACTGAATAAGAAAGCACTGGCTACGATGATGGTAAAGGGGTGAATTAGGGCTAAATCGCGCTATGGATGGTGAGATGGGAAGCAGATAGTCCATGCATGCAAGGAGGATAAAGCGGAGTGGGAATATAGAGCATGAAAAATAGATATGGCTAAAGAAAATCATGATGAAAGGATCGCAATTGCATGGAGAAGATGAAGAAATTGACGGATGAAAGAAAGGTCACTGATGCGAAGCAGAACATGGATGTTGTAGCTGAAAATGGAGAAGAGATAGTCGCGATGGGATGAAATGGAAGATAGCGCGGAGGAAGACGCCATTACCAGACAGAGATAGAGAATCAGGGAAGGAAGGGTTTAAAGAAAACATAACAGACTACCATGGCGGTAGAAATTGACTCGACAAAACGAGAGAGAATTGACTCGACCTCCTCCTCGTTAGCTTGCTTAAACATTGTCCAAGAGCCTCTTACCCACTGTATTTCTCAATCAAAATCGTGTTTAAGCTGTGGACATATAAATATGCAGCAAAAGCAATATAAATTCCACTAGCTTCCTCTTACGTGAATATTGTTGCCTATGTTACCAAAATAATATCCAAATGAGACCAAACCCTCGTTATTCGAACAAAAATGAATACGGACAACAAGCACAAATACCTATCAAACAAATTCAAACTTTGGACAACTTATATAATCATAAATCCAATCAATTCATGGCATGAACAACAATTGTGATAGGAATTCAACAAATTCTAAGCATAGACAAGATTTATAGCCATCACTCCGATATATTTTGAACATGTGCAACAACAATAGGTTGATATCTAGTTTTTTTTTTTTTAATTTTTTTTTTGTGACCCAGGAAACCCCGAAAGCCGACAGCCGGCGGGTAGAACTTGGGGGCAATATGGGGAAACCACCACCCCATACCGCCGGGTAAGTCACCAAGTGGCCCACTTGCCTCCCTACAACGCTTTGAACTCCAGACCTCCTGCGTGGAAGTCTTGGAGCCTACCAGTGGAGCCACCGCGGCCGGTGGTATATCTAGTTTATTCATATTGTACAACAACTGTTGGAATTCAAGTCGGCGAAAGGCGACTTTCCTTTATCTGATTCGTGGACAACAATTAACTCCGGAATGTACGTTGAGTTGTGGATGAATCACGAACAAAAATACTTCACGTTGGTCTGAATGCAATCACGAGGAAAGCGTTCGATTTCCATAGTGTAAATGCCGATTGTTCTTGTAAAGGGGAAATGGAACACCTTCTTTCTTTTGATGGAAATGGGACAAACAAAAAGAGAGGATTTTCTGAGTGTATGTACTGCCAACCGTGTCAATGGTTGTCTTCAAGAGTCTTTTATATGACTTATTTACACCTTTTCAAATGTGTCTTTTCATCGTATCATATCAAGACGAAACGGTATGTTCTTATCGCACCCTATCATTGACGTACTGATTAAGTACAATAACAACAATAGGCAATGCAAGGAGAGAACCGAGCATGTACATCACTATTTAATCAAAATGAGAGTAGGCTGAAGAATCCATATCTACGATTTTCATTGTCAATCATGAAAACGAACTCGAACAAAAACCAAGTATCTTATCAATGTAAGTCACGTTTCTAGCTAAGGTATTTAATAAAAATAACACGAACACCTGGTATGCTAGCTAAATAGAGCAGCAACTCAAAAGGGGGGAGACCCCTCATTTCCTTGTATCACGCCCCCGTGTTTCAGAGGGGAATGCATCGCGAGGATCAGGGTTGCCAGCCCACCCCCGAAGGGGTTGTAGCCGGGTCTGGCAATGGGGCAGGAATCTTTATCAAGGCCCCGATCCCGGCCTCTATCCAGTATTTCCTGAATGTCATAGTCTTTTAAGGTCTTGCTAAGGACCACAATATGGAATATAAACGGCGAATAGAGAGTGAGAAATGCAAAATAATATCACAATCCAAGCAGAGATGACTCAGTGTCAAAATTACAGACACCTGTATTGTATCCTGGATTTGACTCCTAATATGACAACATATTCCATTTTCTTTTTGGTCCCATGGGAAATGCAAAGATACTATATTTAATCCAAATGCCATATAATTTGATATCTTGTTTCAACTAGACATGTGGTCGCCTTGAAGTTTTAATTAGGCAAAAAAAAAAAAAAAAGGTTAGGCCCATCGCTTTCCGTTTCTTTTCCAGTTTTCGTTTTTATTTCTCTTTCTAACAAGCCACACAAAATCGCATTGCCAGATTAAAGATTTCTCTAAATAGGTAACTGAAAAATTTGTAAGTATTCTCCATCAAGAGTATGGAACCACAAATTTCTAATATATACTTGATTTGATCAGACAAATTCGAAAATAACACGGGACAAGAATTCACCAAAAACTCGCTTACAAGAGGTCAAATTTCAAAAATTGGAATGAAAGGATCACAAGGTACGTGTGTGTTAATGGTCTCGAGGGGCCATAACAATGTATAGAAAAGCTTGGCCTTATTTAGGCTCCGTTCGTTTCGAGGAAAATGTGGCGTTTTTGGAAAATATTTTTCAAGAAGTCATTTTCTAGGAAAATGTAGTTATTTTCTGATTATTAGATAAAACCTGAAAATGAAGTGAAAAATATTTTTTGCTGTTCGGTAAGGAAAATATTTTCCTCCATATACTCTTTTTCATTTATTTTATTTTTAAAAATGGATTTTTCATATTTTAAAATCGATTATTCAATTTTTTTTCTTTTTTATTTTTCTTTTCTTTGTTTCCCATTGTCTTCTTTCTTGGCCGATCACTGGCCACAGTTATGGCCAGCGATCGGCCATGGGCAAGCCTCGAGCTCGCTGATCTAGTGATGCCCAAGTCCAATCGGGTCGAGGCTCACCAGATCGGCAAGCACAAGCTTGTGGCCAACGAGCAGCGAGCTTAAGCTCGCTAGAGGCAGGAGAGCCTCGTGCTTGCCGGCGAGCTCAAGGCTCGCTTGTGGCCAGTCGCCAACCGTCACCGTGGCCGATGACTGGCTAAGAAAGAAGAAGCTAGGAAACAAAGAAAAGAAATAGAAAAGAAATAGAAAATTAAAAAAATAATTCGACTAAAAAAAGAAAAGAATAAGAAGAAGGAGGATGAGGATGTGAGGATTTGTAGATGTGTGAGATAAGAGAGATCAAGTAAGGAAAATGTTTTTCATTTTTCAAAAGTAGAAAATATTTTCCCCTAATTTAAAAGATTTTTTTTCTTTTCAGGGAAAATGTTTTTCTCAAGAAGTTTATTTTTTGTGAAACGAACGTCGAAAAATTCATAAAACATCATCCTGAAAATTATTTTTCACGAAACGTACCAAACGTTATTAATGGTGGACTTTACCGTTTATCACCATCGGAGGGAGAGAATTCACTTACCTCGATCAGTAAAGTCACTTCCAATTGTCACCATCAAATGGAGAGAATTTACTTATCTGAATCGGTAAAATCACTATTTGACAAATCATCCTACTCCTCCCAATCAATGACCCGCTGTTGATGTTTCCGATATAATTGCTTTCCACTCTTCCTCGTTTGGGTTTTAGCATGAACGACAATCAAAGGGCACCTGTGGTTTTGCTTGAGAACACACACAAAAGCAAAATATAAAAATAAGGCAGCGAAGAAAATTTGTACATATGGCTGATTCTAAAATTCAATTAGAATAGAAGAGATCAGATTTTGGGAATCTGAATTATCCTTAAGATTATTATAAAATCTCCTCAAAAATGAAGAATAAGATCAATTGCTTTAAACGTGCAAGCACTGTACTAAAGATAATTCCATTATTTAGAGTACGAAATTTGGTGGGATGACTCTAGTGACTACCTTTCCATGATATAGCAAACCTTCTTCTTTACTCCACATAAAATAACGAAGTAACAAGAACAACCAAATTGTATTCATGCCCCAACAAAGAAAGAATGGAAGGAGAGGAATTTTGGTTTTATTTCGGTACTAAAGGATTGTGATTTGGAGTTTCATTTTATAGGCAAATGAAATAAAGAGCCGTTACGGAATCATCACAAATCCAATGATAATCATTAAATTGATAACCGTTATAAAAGTGATTTTCAAAACCGTTACACAATCGACGATGTCATAATTTACAAAAACAACGATTTTCAAATTTTCAGCACCATTGAAATATCCACCATTGCAACTTTACTATCTGCAAGTTCAGGCTTGAGCTCAATCACAACGTCGAGCTCAATCCACATTTAAGATCAACCTCCTTCACGGTGTCGAACTCAAAGAGTGGAGAGAAGTACGACATCAAGCTTCGCCACCTCAGATGTGCGATCGAGTTCCGTCATGACATCGACCTTTACGGGACCTCGATGGAGGTTGACGGCACTCGCCATAGACGTTGAATGGATGATGCCCCATAAAAAAAAAAAACCATCGACAATCTCTCTCTCCTCTCTGGTTCGAATTCTTTTTTTTTTTTTGGCTTCCTAAGTTTTCCTTCATTCTTCTTAATTTTTATCCAGATTTTATCTCAAACAAAAATGCCCTGACCGCCCGAAAAATCCAGTGCTCGTTAGCCGGCCAAAATTTGGACAGACCGTCGGGCTCAAGCTAAGATGGACACCTCGCTACTTCCGACATTTATATAAGATGAGGTCCACTTTGCACTTAAAAGACCTTATTCGCCCCTGTCCAAAAAACAAAGCCGCGCTCATTCGCTCGCAGCCTTCCCTCGCCACCGTCGCCGAACTGACAAACCGCGGAGACGCCGCACCGGCGCAACCATCCGCCGCCGCCCGCCGCCGTCGCCACCGTCGGTCCTGAGGTACCAATCCGGCGGTCTCTCCGTCTCTCTTTCTCGTGCCCTAACCGGCCGATTCCCTGTTCATATCAAGAGCGCGCGCGCGGGGGGGCGTTGGAACCTGGGGAGCCTCTGGATTTGAGCTAAAGTTCGAAGCTTGGCATGGTGGGTGTGTGTGGTTTGTCTCTCTGAATTTTTCCGAGCGATCGTGAACGTTAACGGGGGAAAAAGGGTGTATCGATGAAGCGAAGGAGCTTCCATGGATGCCGGCTCGAGCCGGAGCCGAGCTCGACGGTGATCCTGTTTTCTGGTTGTCGAATCGAATTCTATCTGATTGGAACGAATATGGGCAGTGGCAACCATTGCTGAAATGCCTACATAAACCCATTTTCTGATCTCTGTCTTCTCTCTCGTTGCACCGTTGGGCGTTTTCGTTTCATGGCCGACCGCTCCTTGCTGCACTCTGTCTCCGTCTAAAGTAAAGTTTTTTTTTTTTTTTTTGAAGTGTCGGCGCAATTCAGTTGAATCGCAATGTTTGGGGCTCCTCTTAATGCCCTTGAATCAAGAGTAGACGGAGCTGGGTGCTGCTGTTGCTGGTGATCAATGATCGCGCAAGAAATGGAGTTACTCCAATTCTATTGAGAAGCCCAAGGTCAGGTTTTGCTGGGTTTCTTCCTCGGGCAATCCGATAGCTTGTTCGCAAGAGCATCTCTGAGGCACACACTGTGGTCACATTGATCGGTGGCAATAGCTTTTTTGGTTTGTTCTCTCTGCCGAATTTGAGGTCATAACGAGGGGAGATGCTTTCAACTGCCTATTACTCAACCTCGATCTGAGCATAAAACGTTGAGGTATCGACAAATCCCATCTCTTGTACAGGATTAGGGTTGATCATTTGCTGAATTAGTAATCAAATGTTATGGCCATATGTGATCAACTACTCATTCGATTGAGTAGTTTTTTTCTCTGCAAAAAATAGGTGATTTGGTTCAACGGTCATTGATATTGGGTGAACGATTGAACTGGGGGACTGCTGGACGCTATGGATCTTTCCATAATGAAGCTTCTGGACGAAGATGAGGTTTCCGTTCTCTTACTCTTTCTTTTCCCATTCATTTGGAAAATTTTGCTCTCTCCTTGGATTTGAGGTTTGGACTGGGGAGAGGTTTTTTTTTTTTTTTTTAAATTTATTTATTAGGTTAATTGTGTGCCTGCAGGACGAAACCATGCACTCAGGGGCTGACGTGGAGGCTTTCCAGGCTGCCCTTAATCGTGATATTGGAGGTGATACATCAACTTCTCGACCATCATCATCTGATAAAGGTGTTGTTGGCTTTAAGTTTTTGCTGTCGGGGGATTAGGAATCTCTTTTTGGGTAGTGTTTGATGCGAACTCTTAGGTTATCAGGATGTTGTTGCATATCGGGTGTATGTGATAATAAAATGTCGTTGGTTCAGGGAGGACATGTGATGTTTTTGTCTCTGTTACACCACATTGAAAGTTTTTAACGTTTAACAAGTCAAGTTTTTGTTGGCTTGGAATAGCATGAAGATTTTGCCATGCCATTCAAGGAAATTGCTTGTAAATTTTAGTAATCGATCTTATTACTGCTAAATGTTTGGACCTTTTATGCCTGGTTTGATGTAGATGGGGCTTTAGATTAAATTTGAAACTTAAGTCTAGCAACATCTGGATCCTAGTCTCTTTGTTGATTCCTTAGAAATAGTGTTGACCTTTCGTTCAAGTAATCAGGTCCTTGGTCATGACTACTGAGTTTACGTGGAACCAGAGTTAGGCTTCTTCAGATGCTGTTTGTGAGGATAAGACAGGAGTAAATGATATTCAGTCTAACGAGCCAATTCTGATGGATTTCATTTATGTTATGGAATCTTGGTACATCATAGTCTTGCATGACTCTAGAGAAGTTAGATTATGGCCTATTGAATGGGCTGTGAGATTGAAGGGCAATTAGGCTGTTGAAGATTTTGATGAACCCAACTTTGTTTGGCCTATATCAATCCTTAGTTCCAATTTGTCGGGAATGCATTAGTTCAATTATGTCTGAATGTAAATTAGAGCCAATCGAGAAATTATCATATAATAGCACATGAGGATGAGCATGATGATATGATTCTTTGGTTTTTTATCCTATTCTCGATTTTGGATTTCCTTGCTGAAGCCATAAACAGGCAAAGCCTCTAATACAACAGGGAGCATTTCTCCTCTTTTTTTTTTTTTTTTTTTTTTTTTTTTTTTTTTGCGGGGGGGAGGGGGAGGGGGGTGGGGTGAGTAATCTTCTGTGATGAGGAGGATAAGTAGGTTGATATTCATTACCATAACTAAGAGATTGTCCAGGGGACTCTTACCTCTGCATTTCGTCCAACTTGCTGCTTGGCATCAAAAGCCCATCAAAAGCCAGCTTATTAGAGTCAAAAGTGATGCTGCAAGAAAAAATTGTCCTCTCCAATTCCTAGCCTTTGTCCAATGCCTTTTCTATTTGCATTTAGATGAACGTAAGTGTGAAATGTAGGAGTATTACGTATTTTAGTGGAGCAACAATATTGTCATCTGAAAGCGTAGACTGCTTTTCAACCGTGAGCATTACTGTTCCATGTCTATGCCTTCCAAAGAAGATAAGCACTATGTGAATAGAGTTTTTAAGCTTTAATTATGTTGTTGTCATTGAGATGATGTATTGGCATCATTTATTGTCTTCTTTGGTTGTTACAAGGTACTTCTTTAATGGATTTTAATGCACCCTTTGGGTGTATATAACAAAGTTTGCTTATGAGGCTTGTGTATGAAAGGATAATTAGACCATTTAAGATGGGCGATTGGTTCTTGGACATTACGGTTGGATCACCAAAGAAATATGTAGATGTGATGAGGTTTGAGCTTTAAATGGAGCTCAGTTGTGAAATCTTCTTTAGGATTTAATCTTGATGTCTGAAAGTGATAAGAAGCCATTTTGTTACAATGAAAAATAAGGTTAGAAAAGAAGACAATTATTCGTAGTTTCAAAGCTTGTGGTGTGCTGTGGTTTTGGGTAATACTTTTAGCCAGCAGTATGTGGATGCAGTGTTTGGCAGTGTCAGCTGTAAGAAGTTTACTATACTTCGTTTGCTACATGAAGTATGTGTCCAATGAATGGACATATTGGCTTGGTATGCTTATTGCTTTGGTGTAATATTGGATGAATGCAGACAAAAGTAGAATCTTGGTCAGTATGTATACTGGAGAGCAGCTATCTATCTAAGTCACGTTGATCACTCCCTCCCTTCTCTCTGTTTTTGGGCTGCCAATCTTATATCTTTTGCCTAGAAGGGTCTTACTCTTAATCAAATTTCAGGTGTCTCTCAAGGAGACAACCATATGCCCAGCCAATCATATCCTGGATGGCAACCTACTAGCCAGGCTGAAAATGCAAATTCTCAAATTCAACAAGAACAAAAAAATGCAGAACATCAGGAACAGATGTTGGCACAGATGCAACGGCAACAAGGTGACTCTCTTGCTGATCCCCAACAAAATAAAACTTTGGAGGAAGTCAATCACCAGCATTTGAAGCAGAAACAAGTGCAAGATGGTCATCAACTAGGGCAGGGAGAACAAAATTCTTTTCAGATAAAACAATCTTCTGGCATGCCAGTGTCAGAAAACAATTCCCTTCCCGTAAGTGAGCCAGGTAGAGTGCAGACACTAGACAGTGAATCTCAGTACTTGAAGTTACAGCAAATGAGCAATCAACAGGCAACGGTCCCTGGGCAAGCACCAAATAAAGCAAATCGCGTTAAACAAGTTCCATTTGCATTATTGCTCCCTGTGATTCTTCCCCAGCTTGATAAAGATAGAGCCATGCAACTGCAAACTCTTTATGCCAAACTGAAGGTAAAATTTTGGTACAAGCTCTTTTGAATTCTTCACTTGTCAAGGAAATTTCAATGAGGTTGTTAGTCATTCTGTTGTTTGGTCTCGCTATTGTAGAAAAATGAAATTCCCAAGGATGGATTTGTGAGAATCATGCGAGGAATTGTTGGAGATCAGATGCTGAAGCTGGCGGTTATGAAAATGCAAACGCAGGTATGGTTGGCATGATTGATCTCATACACAGAATTATAAATGTTGTCAAAATATGAATAGTTTGAGCTCGTAAGAAAAAGTCTAAATTCATATGGGAGATTTCCTATCTGATATGTCCAGCCTTTATCCAATGGACATCTTAATTTTGGAAATAGAAAACTCATAAAGAAAGTCCTTAATTTGGAAATTCCATATTTGTAATTTTGTTGCCGATTTGGGTAAGTCCAAAAGTTGCCTGCAAAACCCAGAAATTAGTTTTGGTGTTCGAGTCGGCAAGCCCAAGGGCTCCGCTTTTAATATATAAAGATGAAGGATTCTCTTTCCGTAGTTAGGCTTTTGTGCCATGTGAGTGCTTTTAAGGCGCTGTAAGTGCACCCATGGGTGTGCTGTGCTTGGCATGAATCAAAGGTGGGCTTTATCGTGTTTACATCCAGGCACAATTCGAAGAGTGTTTTGAGGCCAACAAATCTCGTGGTAAGATTTGTGAATTTTTCTGTGAGATTGAGTGATTATTTCATGAGGAATTGTGTGAGGCTAAACACCGAGTGAGTTATTGGTGTAAATGGGAGTTTTAAAACGCTGAGAGTGTTTGAGTGACTCGACTGTGATTGAAATCTCCATTGAATTGCTTGATCTATAGAGGAATCATTACTGCTGTACGTGGAGACTAGGTTACAACGACCAAGTCACGTAAATCTAATGTTCGATTTATTTCCTTGTTCAATTTATTTTATAGTTTGCGCTTGCTTTTGCAATAAAATGCCAATATTTAACTAAGATTTGTCTCTCTTGCAGCCTCCTCCACAGTTGCATATCCAAGGTCAAACTTCAGCTCTACCGCAGCACCCTAGAATGCAGCCTGCTAGTGCTGCAAAATTCAACGATTCATCTTCATCAGGCCAAGTCCATTCCACAATGGATAGAAATGGTCCAAAGGCTGGAGAGGTGGAAAGGATACCAGATTCTCAATTCATGCAACAGCAGCATTTTCAGAACATGCAGACATTCCCCAAGTATGGAAGTCCTGGTGGTTACCATCCATTCAGTGGAACAAATATGACTAGTTCCGCTTCATCTGTCAAAACACAACCTAATGATACACAAATGAAGCAGATCCCAATTCCTCAAAACATGGGTTCAAGTCATCCAGGAGGATCAACTCAGGCAATGACCTTGGCGACTGCACCAAAATTTGATCGGCAGCATCCTAACAATGATAACAAGAGAGCGCAATCTGGTTCTCTCCCTCCATTTGCAAGCAATATATCACTCCAACAAAATTCAGTTTCTTGGAAGCCCTCTACTTCTAAAGACCAAAGTTCTGGTGCTTTCTCATCATCGGTGTATGTGAAACATGAACCTGTTGATCAGCCCAGCGATCAACAAAAACAACAGTTATCTTCCCTTCCAGGACTGTCTTCTGTTTCAGCTGGGCATCTTGAGCAAAGAATGCCCATATCTGGAAGCTCTAGGGACAATTCTTTTGACCCTCAGTCTCCAGGAGTGGGTTTCTTGACTCCTTCAGGTACTGGGACTTCACGTCAGGATTCTCTATCTGCAACACCAGCTCAGGATACTAATGTCCAGGTGATCTTTTAACATTCATCCATGTTTCTATCTTGCAATTTAATTCAGCTAATTATTTGAATGCACTGATTCCTGTCAGTATGTGGACGGTGTAGACATAGTTTATTAGATTGAACAACTGATTGCATAGGCAAAGATGTAAAAGGTTGCCCTGATGGTCTGCTTTTCGGGAGGTTTATCTCGTGTTTCTTAAAGGCGAGGGCTAGAAGATGTTTGCTTATGGGAGTGAATAAGAAGACTCTGGATGCTTTGGGTGTTAGAACTACTTGAACCTTTCCTCTTCATTTGCAACTAAAAGACCTACCAGGTGGTGCTTCTATCATAAAGCTTTAACAAATGAAATAAAAACTTCATGAGGATGATACAGTACAAGAGCATATTTACTAATTAAATATGCTCCTTCCACTTAGGAAAGGAATTCTCTAGTGCCATTGTCACTAGGAGTGGTTGCTATGATATTATGCGTTGGACATATCTTGCACCTACAGTTGCAGAACCAAGGGATGCTTAGTGCACAACTTATTCTCTCATTCCCCATGTGCAATTTTTAGACTTATTGGGCTACGTTGCATTATTCCTCTAGTAGGGTACTGATTTTGAAAATTCACTTTTGAAGCATTGTACAGATGTATGTGCATGCAATTTCTTTGTGGCCCTCTTCATTCACTTTGCTCTGTGTTTTGCTACAAGAACTGGTGGTTCTTCTGAGAATAATCATCAGTGCAAGTATTCATTCTGTGATGATACCATAAGAAGATTTGACAGCATGTATGCCCTTTTAAAAAGATTTTATTTGCCTTCATTTTATCAGCTTGGCTCCCGTACAGCATCCACACCAGCAGGGAATAATGCAAGGACGCCTTCTAAAAAGCCTTCTGTTGGCCAGAAGAAGCCACTTGAGGCACTTGGTTCTTCGCCACCTCCTTCAAGGTGATGTGGCTTTTACCGAACGTTCTATCTTGATCAGTTTGAGTATGAAATTGTACCTTGGATATTAACATTTGTCAATGTAATTTTGCGTATCAAATCTCTGCAGTAAGAAGCAAAAGGCATCTGGGTCCTTCGCAGATCAGAGCATCGAACAACTCATTGATGTCACTGCTGTTAGTGGGGTCAATCTCAGGGTATGAATTGACATCTGAATTCTGGTTTTTTTTTTCCTACTAACTAATTATTCAATTTCTAAGATTTGGACTTTTCAATCTGTGAAACTTGGTATTGGAACTAGGAAGAAGAAGAACAGCTGTTTTCTGGGTCGAAGGAAGACAGTCGAGTCTCGGAAGCATCCCGAAGAGTTGTCCAAGAGGAAGAAGAAACTCTGATATTGCAGCGAGCTCCCCTGCAGAAAAAGTTGGCAGAGATCAGTTAACTCCCTTCTTCAATCTTCTCCTTTGAAATTTTATGTTTCTCTTCTGTTATACCCTGGTACATTCTAGAGATCTGACTTTATGCTTCTGCCAGTGGCACGATGTGGTGTGAAGACCATAAGCAACGATGTGGAGCGGTGTCTGTCTTTGGTGAGATGCTTGCTTCTCTGCTCTTTAATCTTTCCTGTTTATTCTCTTAACCAACTCATTTTTCTCAGAGTGTGGAGGAAAGGCTGCGTGGACTGCTGTGCAATTTAATTAGAGTCTCAAAGCAGGTCAGTTTTTTTCTACCCTCCTGCTAACTTGATTCAAATATACTAGACTTTCCTTATTAAGCTATTTTTTATAGAGGGTTGATGTCGAGAAGCCCAGACACCGGACCATCGTCACTTCCGATGTCCGCCAGCATCTTATGACTTTGAACCGCAAGGCTAGGGAAGAATGGGAGAAGAAACAGGCTGAAGCAGAAAAGCTAAGGAAGCAAAGTGAGGCAAGTCTATCTCCTTTTTTCCGTTCGCCTTTGCAACTACAAACCTTGTGTTGAAGCATGAACACGTTTGCAGATCTAACAAATATGTCTATACATATAAAATATGTTTTCCATAGTTGATTCTCTTTCCTCCTCATTTTCACCTCTTTCTACTTCTTTTTTTGACACCTGCTAGTATACATCATTGCAGCCTGATAGCAATCAAGGAGTTGATGGTGATAAAGAAAAGGATGAAAACCGTGGGAAATCCGTGAAGGTAATATTAAATGTCTTTTTGGGTGTAATGGCTTGGTTTGACAGAAGCTATCCCCCTTTCCCTTGAACCCCTCACCTACTTGTTTAAAGGAGGATCAAATTCTGAGTCTTTGGTTCATTAACCTAGTGACTTTATTTGCTAAGCTTGCTCACCTAGCAGCTTCTCATGGTTCTTGCCTGATGTTATTACTAGGCAACTGAGAGCATACGTGCATCCTCTTTTTTCTCTATTTAGGTAAACAAAGAGGAAGACGACAAAATGAGAGCAACTGCTGCAAATGTTGCTGCCCGAGCTGCTGTGGGAGGAGATGACATGTTGTCCAAGTGGCAGCTTATGGCTGAAAAAGCCCGTCAAAAACGTGAGGGAGGATTGGAAGTGGCTTCTCAGGTTGGTAAAGACAGTCAAAAATCTTCAATCTCTGGAAAAAGCAATAAGGACAATCAAGAAGCAGGAAAAAAGGGGCAAGCTGCATCTGGTATGTCATAGACTGATAGCTATCTTAATGTGTCGACTTCTGCTTTTGAAAGTATAAACAGTGGCTGAAAATGATTCTTCATCGTGAAAAACTAATGCTGGACAGGGTACCACTTTCATCAGACAAACCATGCATAATACAATAGTGTTCAGAATGTAATCTCCAACTCTCTCATGCGTGATGCCTCGTTACAATCAGGCCTTAAACCCACTTCTTTGTGCTTTACAGGGGCCAATAGAAAATTAGGGAGGAACCAAGCTTTTGCATCACCACCGAAGGTAGCTCGTACAATTTCTGTGAAGGACGTCATTGCTGTTCTGGAAAGGGAACCTCAGATGTCAAAGTCTAGTCTCATATATCGCCTCTATGATAAAGTTGGTTCCGAGAAAAGTGGTGAATAATTGAAGCGGCAATATTGGTCTCAGCTTTTTAATTCCTTATCCAGTCGCTCTTTCAATTCATTCAATGAAGTGCAAAAGATTGCTGCTCCAGATCAAGTCTCACCAGTGCATTCATTCTTTGATCGGAAAACAATCATCTAATTCTGTCTTAGCTCAGCCTCTCTTTAGTTAGAGATCCTTCTTACTCTTTCCTGATAAATTATCCGTATCATGACTTCTTTTGATTTGTATGTACTTTTTGCAGTAATCACTCTTGCCACAATTTTCCTGGCAGTAGTTGTATTCTGTCGATACATATTTAGTATACCTTTTTAGTGTGGTAACTTTAAATGGAATTTGTCGTTGACTCTCATGCAGTAATCTTTCATGTGATTGAACCGTTGGTAATTAGGACATATGAGAGTTTTCTATACTCATATATGGGGAGGCTACGTCCGTGGAAAGTGGTCCCCTGTAACCTTAATTCCAAGCATTGCCTTATCTTCATCAAGATTCGGTCACTTGGTTCCTGGTTTCTTTGCATATGCATCTTTTTCTTGGCAAAACATCAGCATTATTAAGTGCATTTCAGGGAATGTTTTGTGTGCACTACATCAGATTTGTCAGGTTTCTTGTAGGGAATGTGGAATCAGTTTCGATATTTTTTCAGCATCGGGCAAAATACAGCTACTTCCCAAGTGAAAGCATAATACACTGGATCATTTATGCATTTTTTTTTCCTGTACAAGTTGTCACGTGTGGGCTTTATGACATAAAGGTGCTATGGCTTGAACTGTCGAGTGTTAAGTTGATCATCATAACAAGTCTATTAGAGTTCGACATGTGGATTGTCGATGAATGTTCTATTTCGAATATGGCTATGTTTTTCTTCCACTAGTCTTTTGATCGGTGGATTACAATTTATAGACATGTAAATTATGCCACTTCCAATTAGGAATGGAAGAAAATAATCCTTCTTCAAAGATTCTAAAAACTTGTGATAATATAAAAATTTCATGGATGACAACAGAAAGTGCTGGGATATATTTACGCTTCAAGTGACTATGTTCTATAACCTTAGTCATTCTATGTGAAATTGAATGGTGGTTTGAACGATATTTTCCCAAGAAAAAGTAGCATTGTGTTGCTAGACTCAATTAACATCCATGAGTGAGATAAAATATGATCAAGATAGTAATTTTCCCGTGGCATTGGAAATACTTTGGTTCGTTTTCAATAACCGTACGTGTTAATTCTGGTCGGTCGCTAGAAATCATAGCCATAAAGTTCTGTCTCAGCGGCTTCGAAGTAGCCTGACAAGATGTACGTGGTGCCTCCTAGTGATGGTTGCATCCAAACCGTCGTCCTCAATATCCGTTCGCATTAAGGTTTTGTTTATTTAGCAAAAAATAAATAATTTGAAAAATATTTTTCAATAAAAGACCACCTATATCACTTGTAAAAACAAATAAATGAAAAAGTATATTGATTGTTTACGAAAATGTTTAGATATAAATTTATATTGATAATGAAAAATTTTTCATAGATTAATTATTTCAAACGATCATTTTTTAGAATATATTTTCCAAACCAAGACAAACATTCAGTTTTTATATCGCAACAAATGAATGATTTAGAAAATACTTCCCAAAAATGATACATTGCATTGCTTACAAAATTAAAAGACGAAAACAATTTTATCATTCACAAAAAATTTAAGCATGAATTATTGTTAATAAAGAAAATATCTCTTATTGACTTATTATTTCAGGCAACACAAGTCCTCATTTTTAAGAAAATGTTTTCTAAATCATTCATTTTTTGTATGAAAAAAACGCGTCATTAGATTCGGAAAAGCAGTCAGATTTAGCTCGATCTGTATCTTGGGTCATTTCTTAGCTTAATTTTGAACAGATGGACAAATGGATCAGTTAACGAGAGAAGGCTATGCAAACATCATCGTGTGAAGTTTAGAACATCGTATTCCGAAAGGATATGGAAAGGAGACTTTCTGATCCGGAACGTTTGACCCTTATTATAAGTCTTGGATGATCCTTTCTTTTCCGTCGAAGGAGTGAAGTTTAGCACACAGAAAAGTATGTATTGATCAGAACACGAAGATGGAAGGTGGAATTACTTAGACAAAGAAGTTGCGCATTATATTTAGAAGAGAAAAAAAAGAAACATGAACTATACGAAGAGACTTGGATTACCATGTAAAAGCTACTGCATTATCCTCATTACTACCTCATGTTCTTCCTCTTCAGATCAAATAATTCTCATCCTTTCCCATCTTCCTCTTCCACACAACTCATAATCGCCTTTGACCTTGAACCGGATAGCAGCCACGCGGCTTCCATCTGGTTGCTGATTGATACGTGCCGTGTCTTTGAGTGTGTGCTCCTCTTCTTGTCCACCCTCGAGCACCCGTTGCGCAATACCGAGCAGTCCATCAAGAAGCTCTCCCTGCTTAAACCTGATATAAGCCTGTGATTTTCTCCACAAGCACGGTGCTCTTGTTGCTTCTCTGATGGCAGAACCTGCATCTCCAAGCAACAGGAGACACTAGGTTCGGTTGCTTTAAGTTACTGTCCTGTCCTTCCGCAGCGTCAATCGGCAAATATCTAATGCCTCATCGTTCTTCGATATGTTCTTTTCTCGGTGACACCCGCCCAAAACATGCTTTTGTGCTTCTTGTTTTATAAGACCCGCTAACCTCTTTTCTTCAACCTTTTCTTGGGTCAATAGTCTCTCCTCTTTCCATTTCTTGTCTCAACCTTCAAGGCCCCTGATTCATCTAAGGCCTCTAGGACTTATGGGCTGTTCTTTAATCTTGATCTCATTTTGTTATTGTCATGGAGGAGGGTTCTAGAAATGGCTTCTCCAAAATCTTCAAGTTCTACCAAATATATGAGATCAAAAATGGGACAAATCCAACTATAGATAATATGATAATAGGAGACGAGCATGGTACTTGGTAATGGCACCTTCTCTCCCATATGGAAGGAGGTGATGATGTGGTTGTGGTAGTGGATGATAATGTTAGAAATGAAGGTGGCTAATAGTATCACTTAGAGGGAAGTGAACAGGTGATTATAAAAACTCAACTAACTAGTGTGGAATAAAACTAATCAAGTGTGATTGGAGTGCAATCGAGTGAAATAGAGTATTGATATCAATAGATTTTGATATAACCTAACCAATAGTGCAATGCTTCTATCAAACAATAAATGAAAGAGAGTAGAGAGATAGAAGACTATGCATGGAATATTATGTTGGTTTGGCTTATTGTAAGCTTACATCCACTCTCTCAAGTGAGTGCCTACTAGTTGGATTTCACCACCTAATTATTAAGATATTATAGAAGTTGTAGCTGCTTATATTATAGCAGCTAGAGCTCACTATCTCACAATTCATCTCAAGCTATGTTTCTACCAATACTGTCGCAACCTACTCTCGGGGGGAGGAAACAGGTTTAAGGGTATTGCCTAAATGACGGGCCTAAGGCCCATGATTAGGTGCGGGCTCTCCTAAGCCAATACCTCGCGTGACGTTGGGATATTCTTAAGAAGTTTGCACAAAGGAGTCGCCACTAGCCTATTGGGGTCGGCTAGAAACCAAGTAAGGCATGGGAGTGTACCTGTCACGCCCCGAACCCCGAGGTCGCGCACATCCCACTGCGGTCGATCAAATATGCAACATCCCAGGATATGTCGCCGACCCATTTCTTTTATTGCGCATGCAGAAGCAAAACAAATCCCCTGACAACATTTAACTTGGGATAGAAAAGCAGGCTATTGATAAAATACCAAACACTCATTTGCAAACACAAATGGTTTAAATACAACACTGGA
Source organism: Eucalyptus victrix (assembly GCA_016097545.1). Classification (NCBI taxonomy): domain Eukaryota; kingdom Viridiplantae; phylum Streptophyta; class Magnoliopsida; order Myrtales; family Myrtaceae; genus Eucalyptus; species Eucalyptus victrix. The sequence continues at coordinate 36,191,366 of CM027837.1, forward strand.
CCGTCTACAAAATAGACCAGCTCGACAAAAGGGGAACTATCCTAAAACCAACTATCAGGACACGTTCACCGATACTTCAATCTCCACCTTCTCAGACTTAGAGCTTCGGGTCCTCCACGACCGCCATCTAGGGACCTGAAATTTTAATCCCACAACCGGGATGAGACGATGTCTCAGCAAGTTCAACCCCCTAAACCCCTATTAGAAAGAAAATACACCTCGGGTGGCCTAGCCACATCACACAGAAGACTTACCTCGCCTCAGTTCCTTCCTGCAGGTTAGCACAATTTCAAATCACTCAATCACAGATAGTAATATGAACTTAACAACCGGAACGCATTCTCTTTCATATAACCAACAACCGCGGGGGTCCTGATTATAAGACTAAATCGTTATGACACGTCCCATTCCATGCCACACAATTCCGTCCCATAATCCGACACATCAATAACACCCAACATGCATTCCAATTGTTATTCACTGCCACACAAGGGCATAGCCTACTCACTGTTCGGCTATCTACTGGCATATAGCCAGGCATCGCCTCCCCCCATGGAGCGCGGCTTCGTCAGTACGTCGACGGCATTCCCGAAGGAGCATGGGCCCAGAATCTACTGCGACCCGCATCCACCGCGTGAGCATCCCATATAGAGGCAAGTCCGGCTCAACAACCCAGGACAATTCCTCTTAATTATCACACAGCCAAATCATACTTAGCTCTAGGACACTTTGCATTTAACTCAATGCTTCCACTTAAAATAGTGATCTCGGCCATTTTTCTTCGTATTAAAAATATTCCTAAATTACTCACGTGTGTGGGGACACGTTAATTTCGAATCAAAAAGCCAATATCTCACTTTTTCAAACCCCACTATTTAATATAATCATTAAAATCCAATTTTTGCATCAAAACCCGACATTTGGGTTTTTATGAATAAAATCCTTATTTATCCCAATCAACACTCAATTTGCCACAATCAATCATCAAATTCAAATTTAAATACACAGCAGCGATCGGCACGAAATTATGAGAATATAAAGTCCCGACGAAATTTTCGAATTTTAATAAATAATTAAATTTATTCCGAAAATTAATTAAATAATAATATTCATATTTTTCGCAATCCACACTCAATTTATAATATCCGACCATCAATTTCAAAATCCGAATACACAGCAGCGACCGGCAAGACGAAATTCTGAGCAACCGGGGTCAAAAACAATTTTTCCGTTTTTTTTATTTTTTTTATTTTTTTATTTCGGAATTAATATAATATTATAAATTTCCAGAATTCGAAATCTTTAAATAATTCAAAAATAAAACCCTATTATGTCACATCAAGGCTTTATTTTAAAAATAAACATTCACTTAACCTTAATTTAATCACACTTTAAGCTAATTAAACACATTAATATAATCATTACTTAAATAAATTAAACTAACCACCTAATCACACTTAACATAAACAAAGCATACCTAAAGCATAATTAACCCTCTAAGCGAGGTTTAGTGAGTTAAACTCACCCGATTAACTAACCGAGCGGACCAAAATGACGAGGACGACGCGAGGATCGACTTTCCTCAAAGCGGGCCGAGCATCCGGGCTCGGGAAGGCGGCCAAAACGGGCCAAACACCCGCTGCATACCCATTTTCTGCAGCTGCTGTCCACGGGCGAAGGAGGGCCAAACGACGGCTGGTTCGGGTCGGAATGGGCGGAGGAACGGCGGAGGAGCTGAACCGGACTTAGGCGGGGCTTCACGGTGGCCGGAGGTGGCCGAACCGTGGCCTGTGATGGCCAAAATGGAGCTGAACAGAGGCGGAACAGGGGCTGGACAGCGGCTCAAGCGGACAAGGGCAGACGGCACACGGCGGGCGAGCGTGAGGCGAACGGCGGCGAGGCGGCGTGCGACGGCGGTGAACGGCGGAGGCGTGCGGCTTCTCCAACTTGCTGGTTGCTGGGTTTTCAAAGAAGAAGGAGATGAAGAAGATGAAGATGGAGGAGAGAGGCTCGACGGGAGAGAGGAAGAAGAGAGGGAGGAGAGAGAAGGAGGGGGCTCTTTTCTTTTCTTTTTTCTTTTCTTTAATCCCCAAAATGGCCCACCACCATGACATCATGGGTGACATCACACTCCACTCACCCAATCCTCCACAACCTCTTCCAACGGGCCCATTTTATTTTTAGTGGCCCAATTTTTGTCGTCCTATTTCTTCAATTTTTATCAATTCTCTTCCAATTGAATCAAATTGAAGTCCGTAAAATAAATTCAATGTTACCACACTTCAATTCACATCTTCACTTTCTATAAAACCAACTTAAGTCCCAAAAGCGCGACCAAAAGCGGCTTACTAATTTCTCGAGCCAAATTAGCCATTTCTTGATTATTTTGCTGAAAAGCTCGGTTTGCATGAAAAATTTTCCCAAAGATGATTCAATGATCATGAAATGATTTGTGACACACCCAGACTTCCAATTTTCGAATTCGATCTCAATTCCACGGTTAATTTCACTTTGGCACGATCTAGCGTGGCCCAACCTACGGGTAGCCTTTAGAAATTTTCATGCATTTGACCTGTGGTTGATCATCTCAAGCCACAATGTACATCTTTGAAACATTGGTGACTTTCGATTGTCGGGGGTAATCTAAAGGTTTCAAATATGAACACGAGGTACTAATCGATAGAAAAGTCGGTCCAAAGGTCCGATCGACAAGGATTGTGCAATCTGGTGGAATCACCCACACCGATCACATGCCTCGTCGAGTCGATCTATCTCCGGTCTCTAATCGACTTTTATTTGTGCCGTAATGACCCTTGCAGATTAGCTCGGTCGAAGGTCGCTTACGATCAAATTCTCGAGTCGATGCATTAGAACCTCTTAGTGGCTTCACTCGATAGACTAGTTTTCACATGAGTGGCCGACTCAAGGAAATGAACTATATGCGTGCCAACGAAATGCCCGTCTTAATTTATTGAAAATAGAATTGGAAAATCGGGATGTCACAGTACCTCACTTCCTACGCAACCAGGGAATTTAGGATCGGGGACTTGATTACACTAATTGGTCAATTAATGCCCTTTCGGTACCTAATCTTGTTCATTTTAACAAAATGATTTTGTTTGTCAGGTACTTTGAATTGATTTTACTCATCCACAAACATATTAAAGTGATCATATGGGTGCACTCTAAACACGTACTATTAAACATACCATATGACTACACACATACCATTAAACATATCCACCAATAATCATAGCTAACAATGTCCTAATCACACATACCATTGAACATAACAAGATATACACTCTAAACAAGCGATGTAATCAAAATAAATGCATAATTACACTTAAAACGACAACACCTAGCAATTCCTAACCAAACTCTATCATTTTTTGAATTTTCGAAATTTTTTAATTTTTTAATTTTTTTAATCCCAAAATAGTAACTCGGGCCAGGCCCTTGGCCCGATTCAAATGTGGGTCGGGTAAGGATTCATGAGTTTGGGCTATTAGCGCTAAAAGCCAAATTGAAGAAATGGATTCGACGTCTTAAATCCATTCAAGAAAAGGGCCAAGATCAAGACCCAAATTTATCAAAGGAAAACACTTAAGCCCACTTACGTTAAGATCCCTTTAAAACAATTTCCAGCACGTCCTAAATAAGACCATATCCTAAATTAGCCCACTTACATGACATATCCATAAACTCCTTCTTAGGCAAGAAAATAACCTTAAATTCAATAAACTAGTCTAAGCCCAAAAACCAAATTCAGCCCAAACTAGACACTAGATCCCTAGAATGGCAGCTTCTCTTTCTGCGACTCCTCCTTCCCGAAGTCATTTTTTACCTTTTTATAGTTTTCTTTTTTTTTTTTTTTTCTTTACTTTTTTTTGTTTCTTTTTGTTTTTGTTTTTGTTTTTGTTTTTGTTTTAGTGACTAATTCCCAATTTTTTTTTTGGTAGAAGGTAGACTAATTCTTAATCTTGTACATAATAAAATTGTAAAATTTAGGTGTCAACAAATACGTATCAGAAGATTATAGAGAAAAGATCACTCAAGACAAGATGTAAAACTCTCAAATTATGGAATTTTAATCCTTGATCTCTATTTTCTCTTCGACGCCTTGGTCTTTATTTATACACCTCTATCTCCAAACTTCCGTGGGACAATTATCTTGAAGATTTGGTAGTCATTGAGGTTGGTAGATCGGAGAATCCCCGTAGATTTGGTCACCCACACAACCAAATCTTGGTTTCCAAAAATTGAGATATTTTATCAATTGAAAGATTCTTGTCTTTGGAATGATTTTTCAATCAATGAAAATATCTGACATGGTTATGTAAATCATGAAGATATTCTTTAAGATTGATAGCAAATCAAAATAGTATAAAATGAGGAATCCATACTAGATCACTAGCTATCAAGGGATGATATAGAGTTATTAAAATAATATTATTGAAGTTCGTGATTGAGTTGAGGGTGCAGGTTGTAGACATGCTCCGCCTGAATTCACAATCAGTGCTCATATCCAAAATCTCGCATTGCTGAATTCACAATCAGTGCTTATATCCTGCCTTTATTCACTCAATGCGCTGACGTGTTATGCAGTATGTTGCTTTTATCCATAAAGTACTGGGTTGCTACTTCTGTCCGTGCAGTGTTCTCCATCACAGTACGCTCTTTCTATCCATGCAATTTACTGCTTCTATCAACCCACTAGATACAACTGGTGTCTTGGATAGACTTGACTGTTCCTTTTGGGATTTCTTTGAGACGATAGAGATGTTGATTATTTTCCTTAAACACCTGATTATGTCCCATATCTGATAAAATTCTCTCTTAGTAATCATTGAGATTGATAAAAACAAAGGACAATTTTGTTAACACTAAAACTTACTAGAGATTTCCTCAACAATCTCCCTATTTTTATGGTGACATAACTTTCTTTGTAGATATAGATTTAATTGAGAAATTTAAAAGAAAACGCAATTTTTTGAAAGGTCAAGGATCCAGTAAGTGCATGACTATTTTTATAAGGGAGCTTGGTAAAAATTTGCAAGTAAATAAAGAAGATTCTTTATAATTTTTAATAAATATAAGTCTATTCTGATCATTTTGAGTATATCCTGCTAAAACAAGGTATTAGAAGTATCACCACACTTGCAAGTTATACAAATTTCAATATCCGCAACACAATCTCTGATCTCTTAGAATCTGTTTCTACTCAACTAAATCTGCTCCTTTGCATAGTATCTGCAAAGTTTCTCTCCTTTTTTGTCTGCATCACAGTAAAACATGGAGAAATAATATAGCTAGAAACTGATCCATATAAAGTTCATTACAGTCCAAAAGCAATTAATGCACAACCAAAAGTTCACAAAAGAAAATTTGAAAATCATTTGGACGAAGATGGAATGTGTTTGGAGGAAGATTCAAGATAGGCTCGAACAGGGTCATAACATTTCAAAGTATTGATCTTGTTCTCCAATTTAGCCATATAATTTCCAAGACCAAGCTCCATTCTATTCATGTTTTCCTTCAAGCCATCAAATTTACCTTGCATGTTACCATACTCCCCCTGAATGCTATTCACTTTTGCATCCAAAATAAGCTGCATAGTTTGTATTTCCTCAAAGAACTCAGCACGCAGGACAGCTATCTTATCCCTCAGGCTGCTTGATTGTCCTTGATCTCAAGCAGCATCTGCATTACTTCACACTTGCTGGATGATGCTTCAGCACTTAATGTCACAAGGACTGAAGGATGTTTGTCCTTTGGCTCCCCCTGAGTCATATCATTCTGCTCAGTGTCCTCAGTCTCCGTTGCTTTGTCCAAATCTGTAGGACTTGTTGAAGTTGCAGTAATATGAGGATATCCAATAGGTTCTTCCTTGGGTTCGATCTCTCCTGAAAAAGCTGCTTCCTTTTCATCGAATAATGAATCTCTGATTTTTACTAGTCCTCCTTTTTCACATTGCAATTTCCTCTCCTTTTCTTCTTTTCTTTCAATTTCTTTCCTTTTCTCTTCTCCGTCAAGGCTAGCTGCATCTGTATCTGCTTCTGCTTCAACTTCTGCTGCTATTCTGGCTTTTCTGGCAGCTTTAGCTTGTTTTTCAGTTTCTGCCTGTCGGCAATTCAGCTTCCTTTCTCTTTTTCTCCTCTGCTTCACTTTTTGCTTCTTTTCTTTGCTGTTTCAGCTCTGCCCTTATTTCATCAGCACTTCTCTTTTTCTGTCTGAACTCTTTCAATCTGTCAGCCAATGTTTGCTCTGACCCTCCAGGAGGTTCATCTCAAAGCCATTTCTTAAAAGATTTAGTGGCCCCTTTTTTCTGGCAGCCCGTTCAGATATTCAAGAATTTACTGTACTAACAGAAGGTTCCATTCCACTGAGCCTTTTATTTTTCTTTCTCTTCTGCTCAGTTCTTCTTTATTACGAATTGCTATTTCAATATTTTTCTCGAGCTTTCATCTTCATTTTTTCCAATTCTGACTAGATTGCCACGTCTCTCTCTCCACCCTTCCAAAGATGGTCTCATATGCATTTTGACCAAAGTTTCCTCACCAAGAGTAAGTCTGGTTAAACCGTCACGCCTGAACTTTCTATGAATGTCAATTTTCAAATGATTGTAGATTCTAGTGACAAGGGAACCACAAGGCAACTTCCCTTTGTTTTTCCTCACAGTTCTATACATAAGAAAGAATATAGTGTTTGGAAGAGAGAAAGGGACACGATTAGCAATGGCCCAAAGTAGTCGTGCCTCATATCTGGATATGTCACTTGTGAAAGAGGCCTTAGCCTAATCCAACTAATGATGGTTTCTGTATATGAGGGGAAAGAGAATGTGAGACTCGTAAGTGTTTTGCTCATGAGAAAAAGAATCATCTTCTGTAAGAAATTTATAAGCTTCTTCAAAAGAGGCAGGATAGGGTGAAGTAATCATGTTTAACACCCAGAATTTTGGCAAGTTCTTGAGCAGAAATATTATAATGAATCACCAACAAAAAATCAAATGTAATCTGGAGAATAGAAAGAAAGATTGAAATGGAAGTATGCATTAAGTCGAGGAGACACTTGATCAAACTTGGTGCAGAATTTTTCAAGTCTAAAAGAGATTGGTGATAAAAATCCCATGTGTTTCAACGAAGATAAAATCAACTGATCTGTGAAGCAACACTTTTCTGGCCACCAGATCAGCATAGGTTTCATGATGCGGCTTTGATCTGACAATCTTGTGTTTATAACCCTTTTCTTTTCCAAAGTCATTTTTTTCCTTTCAAATCTTTGATAGAAAACATCATCATTATCATCCTTTCCTGGTCGAATTTCGGAATCTCTCACATTAGTTCTCCCAGATTCACGGCTAGATTCAGCCATAGGTGTTTCTTCAACCTTTTCCTTGACTTTTCTAGATGAGTCAGGCCGGCCTCATCATCTCTACTGGCACAAACGTAACATCCTCTACTGGCAGTGATCTTAGAGGTTTAGCAGAACACAGTTTCAACTTCAGCCTCAGGCTCAAAACCAGAGCCTCTCGCAAACTGATTTATCGTTTCTATAGATGCTCCTCTACTCTTAAAGAAATCCATAGTATTCTTCACAAATTTCGCTCTAACAGTTGGATAATTAGCAAGATGAAGGTGGAAGATTACCCTGAGTAGATTGAGTCGCCATTGCTTCGTATGGAGGGACTTGCGACTGTTGCTGTGCCGAGGAAGTAGGATGAATCTTTGTGTTCAGGAGGGAGTGTTCAAAAGAAAGATGAGACGACGATTCAGTTTGAGGTGTTTTGGAACCCAAGATTTGAAGACGGGAGTTTTGATAACAAAAAATGGAAATATTTTTCCTTTTTCGAAAAATCAGGAATCTAGAAAAAGAGTAAATGTAAAAGTCGGTTTCAAATCTGAACACTCAATCAATCAATCAATCAAATATATATATATTTTTTTTGGTACCCAGGGAACCTCCGTGCGCCACTTTGCGCCAAAGTAAACCTTGGAAGAGTAGGAGAGTCACCACCGCTCTTTTTATCCCAGGCAAGTCGTGGGTTCCTTTCCAACAAGGCAGACAACGCACGGATTCTAACTCTAGACCTCTCCCGAAAGGAATTGAAGCTCAACCACTACGCCACCACCACGGTTGGTTCAATCAATCAAATATTCATATGTCCTTATCTTAAGAAAGTTAAAATACGTGCCTCCTTTCCTTGCCAAACTAAGTTTCGCGCCAAAAATTAACACGTCTACCACAAGCACTTCCCATATTCGTGAATGGACATGATAACTAGTCCCTCATTACCTATCCCTTTATAATATAATCACTCTTTTCTTTCGATAAGATCACATGTTTCTTTTGATAAAATCACTTCAATAGTATCACGCTCCGAACCCCGAGCACGCAAACATCCATCAATAGTCAATTAAATTACGACGTCCTAGGACATGTCATCAACCCATTCTTTTTATCTTTCAATTAAACACGAGCGAAATCATAATATAAACAACACTTTGTCAATTATCATAGTAGGGATAGTAAAACACAATAAACATTTCCAAAAAAAAAAAAAAAGCACAACATTTATTTATCCATTGTTAACCCTAAGAAGTTTTACAATTACAAGTCTTTCTACAGTCCCTTCCTATCAACCCTTTAATAAAACTTTCATGAGGGTTAGGGTTAACCTAAACTTTACTAATGGCAAGGCCAACCAAAAAGTGACGCATCTCGTGCCCACCACAATCACACCTGACAGTCCTTCACACTATAAAAGTGTACGGCTTCTACCCATAAATATTTAGTTGGTGTGCATCGTTTTCTGAATATAGGGAAGGCAGTTGTTTAGATATGCTTCCGTTATATGAATTGCACAAGGGACCGATCTAAAAGATGTAAACCCCCAAGTTGTATGGACCCGCTGCAATTGAAATGGTATCGGAGTGAGATATTATTAGGGAAAGTGAAAGGTAAGCGAACTGTGGCGACCCTAACGGATCGGGAGCCGTTTGAGGGGTGCCATACCAACGACCCCGCCGATCGGCGGCCAGGGCTCGTGAGCCCTCGCCGAGGCGAGGGTCTTGGCCCTCGCCCATATCTGGCGAAGGGGGAAGGAGGAGGAGGAGAGGCAGCCAGCGGCTGAGGAAGAGGAAGGAGGAGGAGGAAAAAAATAGTGGGGGGGAGGGAGGAGGAGGAGGGAGCGAGCTAGCGACTAAGGCCTCAACCCTTGCCGCCACCGTCGCCATCTCCCCTCCATCACCAAGGAGGTGTGGGAGGGCTGGCCAAGGCCATCGAGCCCTGGCTAAGGGCTGGCGGCCCCAGCCCACCGACGACGAGGGCCTGCATGCCCTCACCCCAAATCTGGGCAAGGGCACGCAAGCCCTCGCCGCCGGCCCTCGGCCAGGGCTCGGCGGCCTCGGCTAACCCTCCCCACCTTCCAACAACGACGGAGGCGGCGGCGGTGAGAGCTCGGCCCTCGCCGCGCTTGCCTTCCTCCTCTATTTTTTTTAATATAAATTATTATTATTTTGTTTTAAAATTAATTTAATTAATTTTTATATTATATTAAAATTCAAAATATGCCAAAATGACGTTGTTTTGGCCGATTTAAGGACACTTTTTTGGCCAACTATAGAAACGATGTCATTTTTGGTGAATTAGAGCTAAGTCAGTTCTCCGGCGAGTCACCTTAGCGATAAATATTACTATTTAATTGCCATGTATGATTTCCAACCGACTTCGCTGGAGATGGCACTCAGATGTCCCACTTTTCTTAAAATGTGGCACTTAAGTGCCACTTTCGTAAGTTATGGCACTTAAGTGTCCCTTTGTGCCAAGTTATAGCACTTGAAGAGATCTTTTGCCCTTTTGTTTTGTGTTTGCACTGCTACTTGTTCTGAGGCATGGATACGAAATTAGATGAAGCCTCTGGATCTAATCCTTCAAAGGTTGTTGTTCATGAGTCTCATAGCCAATGTCTGACTTCCTTGTTGTTGAATGGAAACAACTTCCATCCTTGGTCCCATGTTGTGAATATTACCCTTGGAGGAAGGTCTAGGCTCAGACATATCGATGGGCAAACCCCTACACCACCAACGAGTAGCCCAAAGTTTGAAGAGTGGCAAGTTAATGACCATAATGTTATGACATGGATATTCTACTCCATGGAAACCCGTATCTATCAGATATTCACAAATTCGGATTCTACTTGGACTTTATGGGAGTTGTTCGAAGTGTATGGACAAGCAAATAATGTGTCCAGGATCTTCAAGTTGCAGGAAGGGTTTGCTAAATACAAGCAAGGTTCAAATAAGTCCTTTACCGAGCATCTCGGAAATCCGAAGAGACAATGGGATGGACTCTACCAATATAGCCCCCCTACTAAGATTGTTGTCGACTACATCAAACGAGAAGAGCAAGATCACATCTTTCAGCTTCTAGCTAGCCACAAACCTGAGTTTGAAGAAACTAGGATAAAAATTCTGATTGGTTCGCAAATGCCATCTTTTAATGTTGTGTGTTCCATTATATATAATGAGGAAACAAGAAGAAGGGTGATGTAATCAGATCATGTGTCCATAACAGATCCTGTGGAGCATTTAGCCCACAACGTGGTTAGCAAGCCTAGGCAAAGTTATTTGGTCACGTGATTCATCAAAGGCAAAAACAAGAAACCCATCTGTTTTCATTGTGATCATTGTGATCGTGATGATCACTCTAAAGAGAGATGCTGGCTTCTTCACCCTCATCTTTGCCAAAACAAGGAGAATGGGCCAAATGCCAATGTAGTTATTCAGGGAGATTCGGTAGATATTCTGACAAAGCTTGATTCTTTAACTTAATAAATGCAGCAGCTAATTCAAATGCATGAGCTTGGCATGAATACTGCTAACAAGGAGTCTAGGAATCTTGCCACAACATCTAGTAATGAGTGTGCTCTTTCTATTTTCCTAAAACACGATTTATTGCGGATTATGGAGCCACGGATCACATGCTGCTGAAATATATTGTCTCATACTGCTTTTAGCACTTTGCATCCTCCTATTATGATTGCTTACGGGGTGCAAGTTCCCATACGAGGAGTGGAACATATTAAATTATTTTCAAAGGGATCGAAAACTTTGTTGGTTCCTGAACTATCATAAAATTTGATGTTTGTAAGCAAGTCTATTAACCAATGGAATTGCAATGTTATTTTTACCCCTCAAAAGGTGCTCTTTCAAGATCGCACCACGAGTAGGATAATTGGTGAGGGGTGGTTGCAAGACAGGGTATACACCTTGGAGCTTCCTAATGCAACTTCGATAACAATAAAAGGAGGTAACAATTCGCGAGTGTGGCATTGGCATATGAGTCATCCATCCAACCTAATATTACGTGCTCTTGACGTGTCATTTCGTCATGATTCAAATAGTTGTGATCCTTGTCACTTTGCTAAACAGCATAGGTTACCATTTCCACATAGCAATAATAGATCTACTGAATTTTTTTCCATTGTTGATTCTAAGGAGGGTTTCAGATATTTTATTGCACTCATTAATGTTAAGTTTCATGCTACATGGATTCGCTTTTTAAAATCCAAGATTGAAGCTCTTACTATCATTCAAGAATTTTGCAACATTGTGAAAAATCAATTTAATACCACTGTGAAGGTATTGTGCTCTGACAATGGTACTGAATACACTAATCAGATTTTTCAAGCGATCTTGAGTAATTTGGGTATCATTCATCAAACATCCCGTGTTGGGACCCTGCACGGTGTAGCAGAACGGAAAAATCAACACCTCCTTGAAATTATCAGGGCCCTGTTATTTTCAGGAAACATGCCTAAATCTTATTGGGCAGATGATGTTCAAACTAGTTGTTATTTGATCAACAAGCTACCTAGCTATGTTTTGAAATATGTGACCTTTAAGGAAATCTTTTATGGACGAAAGTTTGATATATCCCTTTTACAAATCTTTGGCTACGTCTGCTATGTCCAGTCTCAAAATGGCGGAAAACTAAATGCCCAAGCCCAAAAATGTGTATTTGTCGACTACTCTTCCACCAAAAAGGCCTACATATGCTATGACCACAGTACTAAGCGAGTTTATTTTTCTCGTGATGTGGTTTTTGACGAGGCCCACACGTTTTTTTTCCAATAAGGCTCAAATTTAGAGGGAGGATTTCTAACAAATTTGAGCTCGCTCTTGTCCCTATAGTGGTTGGTAGCACAGAAAATAGCCCCAAAAATCAGGAGGTTGAAATTGGGGCTGTTGTAAAAAATCACCAAGGGGATGGGACTGTTACCGAAAGTCAAGAGGCTGGGATTATTAGGCACTCATCATCAAAATCAAGTGTGTCAATGCCTGGTGAAAATTTTGAAGTTGCAAGTGAAGAGTTGATAATGAGACTTCGACGGCAAAGGTTCTCACACCTATTCATGTTCACAAGTCAGCTCATATCCTTAAACCTTTAACTTGTTTTCAGGATTTTTCTATCTTTCATTCAATTCAGCACCTCATTCAGGATTTTGTTGTATATGACAAAGTGTCTTACAGTTATTTGAGTTTTATGTCTGCCATTGAAGAACTACCATTGAAGAACAACAGGAGCCCAAGAGTTTTGAGGAAGCAAATAAGAAAAGAGTGTGGATTAAAGCCATGAAAGATGAGATTGAGGCGCTGAATTGAAACTAGACTTGGGAGTTGGTGTAGTTGCCAAAAGAAAAAAAAGACTGTGGGATGTAGATGGATCTATAAGATCAAATATAATAGTGATGGCAAGGTTGAGAGGTACAAAGATAGGCTTGTCGCCGAAGGTTACACCCAAAGCTACGGCATAGCTATAAATAAACATTTGCTCTAGTGGTTAAGATGAACACAATGAGAGGTACAAAGATAGGCTTGTCGCCAAAGGTTACACCCAAATCTATGGCATAGCTATAAAGAAACGTTTGCTCTAGTGGTTAAGATGAACACAATGCGAGTACTTATGTCTATATTAGTAAATCATCGGTGGCCTTTGTTCCAAATGGATGTGAAGATTGCCTTTCTACATGGGGACTTAGAAGAAGAAGTCTACATGGATTTACCACCTGGGCATTCGTTACGGGGTAAGGATGGAACTATCTATAAAGTCAAGAATGCACTTTATGGCCTTAAATAGTCACAACTTGGTATGGCAAGCTTAGTATAGCACTTACCAAATTCGGACTCAAGAGAGGTGCTTCGGATTCCTCTATATTCACTAAGTCAAATGACCAGGGTATTGCTATTATTCTTGCGTATGTTGATGATTTGGTCATTACAAGTAGTAGTAACCATCCTAGAATTGAAGCACTCGAGCATCATTTGAGCAAGGAATTTGATATCAAAGACCTTGGCAATTTGCGTTATTTTTTGGGCATTGAAGTGGCACACTCTCACGAAGGACTATTTTTATCCCAAAGAAAGTATGTTCTCGATTTATTAAAAGAGACTGGTAAGTTCGAAATAAAACCCACAAGTGTCCCTATGGAGTATAACAGCAAGTTTTTTTCTAATAGTGTACCGCTGTAGGATGTTGGTCAATTTCGGCAGTTAGTAGGACGCTTGATTTACTTAACTATCACTAGACCTGATATTGCATATGTTATTGGTTATGTAAGCCAATTTATGCATAATCCCACTGTAGGTCACATGAGATTGGTAGATCATCTCCTTTGATATTTGAAAGCTTCACCAAAGGGAGGGGAATCTTGATGAAGAACAATGGTCACACAGATATAGTGGGTTAAACTAATGCAGATTGGGCTGGAAGTCTAGTAGATAGAAAATCCACAACTGGTTTCTATACATTTGTTGGTGGTGATATTGTCACTTGGAAGAGGAAAACACAAATGGTCGTTGCATGTTCAAGTGCGGAAGCCAAGTATCGCATCATGGCCACCACTACTAGTGAAATTGTGTGGCTACGTCTTTTACTTCAGGAATTGGTATGTAAGCCTACAGCTACACCTACAAAGCTATTTTGTGATAATCAAGCTACAACTCACATTGCTTCGAATCCAATTTTTCATGAGAGAACCAAACACATAGAAGTGGATTGTCACTTTGTGAGAGAGAAGATTCAGGATAATAGAATTGAGACTCCATAAATTCGTAGTGAGTTCAACTTGTAGATGTCTTCACCAAAGCATTGTCAAATGGGTTTTTCTAAACTGTGGTGGACAAGTTGACCTCCTAACGAACTCTTCGCCCCAACTTGAGGGAGAGTGTTGGCGAGATTCTTTTTTCCTATTCTTCGAAAGGAGATATTATTGCTATTGTATTATTCTTGTTTCTTATTTCTGGTGTTTCCTCGTAAATGGTTGCCTGTTGCCTTGCTGTAAGCAACTGTGTGCTGTATATATGATGAATAATGGCAGAGCTACTCCCTAAGAAAAAAAGAGGAAAGGGGGAGTTTTTTGTCCGTGGAGGTAGGCATATTGTTTAATCACATTATTTCCCTGCGTTATTATCTATGTGTTTGATCCTGCTAAACTTCAACCCTGCCGCTTGGCTATTTTATGGGTTCAACATTGATAGAAGGAGAAATACTTGTATGAACAGGAGTCTACATTGATCAGGTTTATGGATTTCCTACGTGCACGATATATGGGATTTATATGATCATTAGTTAAAAAGAATCTGATTTATATGGACCTTAGCCCAAATAGATATTTTCATCTTTTCAATTGATTCACGTAAAAAGAAAAGTGAATAAACTCTTGAAGTTGCCTAGTGGCCGGGCAATTTGATAACACATAGCAGCGATATATGGCATTCATCTTTCGCATTCTCATGCACGCGGCTTTTATGGTCAAGTGACCTAACTGTAAGGTTCAATCTAGTTGTTAAGAAATATCTCAATTAATCTAAACCGTCCGTTTATTAACTTGCTGATACAGTTGCCCACTATTCTTTGTAAAACTTACTTATACTTAGTAACATATACACTATACAATAAATAGTCCTCTTTCGTGGTAAGATATTTCATATGTAGTGAAAACACATATTCGTAGTCACATATAATATTTAGTGACTATTGTTGACACCTAAATTTTGGCGACCCGTTTATTTATTTAGTGCATAGAAAATTAGGGGTTAATTTTATCCAAAAAAAAATTAATTAATTGCATTGCATATAGATTTAGGTGCATTTACATTTTTTGCATTTTATTGGATCGGTGGTGAATGGATTCGGATTAGTGGTTCTAAGCTTTAATTTGGCAGGTCGGACTGAGCCCACGAAGCAAGTAAATTGGTCCGAAGCCATTTTCTTTAATGACAAAAATTACTTAAATGGAGATTTGAAATGATATTACGGTGGATTTTTGGAATTTAAGAAAATTGGGTTGCAATCTTATCTTTAGGCGATAAAATCAGGAGATGTGTAAAATAAAAAAAGTGATACTGTGTGCGAGAAAGAAATCTTCGCGGATGTTGATTTGAAAAGGAAATCAAAACCCTAATCTTCAACCTATAAAAAGGTTTTTCGCGTAGGGTTTCAAGAGGAGGCCACCAAAAAATGGAGACACGGCCACAAACACATGAACATACGTGAATAGAGAGAGAACGGAGGAGAAAATTTTTTGAGGTGCGGGGTTGGCTCGTTGAAAATCGTGAGAGGCAGAGAGCACCTCCAAGATTCATTGAGGCACTCACGTTGACCAACGGAGACAACACTGCTTGCACCAAGAAAGCCCCGCATCGCTGCCGTTCTGACCTCCCTGTTCGGTGACCACATTGCTTCCCCGCCATGAGAAGCCCTGCACAGCTACGACGTCTTCGTACGAATAAAATTGGGCCCAACTAACGCGACAGTTGATGCTGCTCCCTGTTCGAGACCTTGACATTGGAGCCTCGCCGCTTTGCTGTCCGAGCCTTGCGGATGAGCCTTGCCTGTAATCCCAACATCACGCTCCTGCGACTCCTGAACCCCCACATCCGAGATCATTCTTCATCGAGCTTTTGTCGTTGTCACCCTTGAATGTCTTATTGCAGGTGTTCTTTAGTCAAATTTCAAGGAGGTCCATCGTGATGGTGCATGGAAATCGGTCAAAGATTATATCACGACCGAATTGTGATGGAGAACTTGGTCAAGATTCAATCACCGCTTGGACTCCGAAAAGCTTACTAACCTCCACCGCTTGTACAGAAGAAGACTTATGAGTTGGTCTTTATTCCTTGCAAGAAGCGTAAAAGGGCTGCACTAAATCTTTCCCCTTGATCAAAATTCATAAAAGCTTCGCGAAATTCTTGTTCTCCAGAGATAGTCCACGCACGATATGATAAACATTGGTCCAAGCAGAGAAGAACCCATCCGAAGAAAGAGACGTCCACGAAGAACACAATTGCTGAAGATTTCTTCTTTTTGCAGATTTTCCAGCAAGGCATCGATGCTGAACCATCCTGTTCGTCCGTGAGTCACAAAGACCTGATCCTCACCACACCATCAACCAAGGCCAAGCACCACCACACACCGCCGGTCACCCGTTGAGCGGATTCCACTCGGTCCAAATTTGGTAATAACATTTGCGGTGGTAATATCATTGGCGGAATTAGATAATTATCATATCTAAATTTTATTTAGATATTTTATTGCCTAATACATCTTTTCAATATCTCACGTGCGTATTTGAATTATCGATGCGTTCCCAATTATATTTTGCTGCCTAATTCGCAACCGCACACCGATTTTTTATTCCATCTATAAGGCTTTAGATGGAATAATTAATCAAGCGGGAATGAAATTGATATCTTGATTTTTAAGGCTTAAAATCAATTTATCGATTTTATTAGCGAGATAATCAAGCTGATTTGGATATTGTTCCTTGACTCGAACGATGTATGATATCTTTGATGATTCTGAATGATTTAGTATTTGTCTTTTAATTGCTTTATTTATCTCGAAAATACAAAAAAGATTGCATTTGCATATTATATATATTAGAATTAATTTCTTGGGTAGAATTGCATGATAGAATAATTAGATTATTTTCTGGTTACATTAGAATGCATGTTTAGATGGTATCTAGGCTAGATAATTTCTTTGAATTAAATTGCATGTCGAGATAAATTTCTAAGTTAAGATAGGATTCAGATAAGTCTATTTCCTAACTTAAAATAGAGAATATCTCACTTTAGTTAGATTTTTATTGTTAGTTATTTTTAATTACGAATAAAAAATACAAAAAATCATGCGCATGTCATATAGAATTAGATTTGATAATTGTTGCTAGGTTCATTTAATTAGAAATTGCATGACATTGGAATTAGGTCATTTAGTTAATATTGCATTGCATATTGCATGATTTTCATTAAATAAGTGAAAACAAAAAAAGAGAATTTGCGTGTTAATTAAAAATCATATCCAAGGTTGTTGATGTGGATTTTGAATTAACATTGCATATGCTTTCGTTGCTATGAGGTAAGTCGTGCATTTTCTATTTGCTTTATTGGGTGTTAAATTGATGGATTGCGCACTCGCATGATCGCCTCACATATTAGGGGAATAAATTTAAAATCAATCCAAACTACTTGCCAAACATTTTTCAAAATAAAAAGAAAGGTACCGAAAGGGCATTAGAGGAATATAGTGTAACCAAGTCCCCGTACCCATAGTCTCTGGTTCGTAGGAGTAAAGTGAATCTCCCGTTACTTTACTTGGGTTTCTAATCGACCCACCAAAAATAGATTAATGGCGACTCCTAATTGAAAAATCATTTACATGTTATAAACTTGAACCTAAGTCACGAATTGGTATGGGCTTGGGAGAGCCCGAGTTAAGTCTAGGCTTAACAATCCATTAGCCAAACCCTAGGTGGTTCACGCCCGAAAAAATTGGTCGCGACAACTATCTCTTTTTCACGAGTGTAATATTGATAAAAATTAACTAACCAATAATATTGGTTAGTTAATGCACTAAGAAACTCCAAAAGCAAAATAAATAAAATTTTAAATAAAACAAGTCGTTTGAAAAAAATTATAATTCTAATTTTAAATTTAAAAATAAAATATATAATATAATATAATATTATTTATTTATTTAAAAAAAAAAGGTGGTGGGCAATGGCACGACATCTCTCCCTCTGTTCACATTTTTGTTTTTCCTATTTACATAATCTAGTATTAATAATAAACATATTATCTAATTAAAGAATTATCTAAGTATATTTAATTGAAATGAAGAAGTTTACTGAGAATAAATATGGTTTACTACGCATGAAAATGGTTTATTACTGATGGTTCTTTATTATTTGAAATTACTTATAAAAAAAATGAGAAGATTTACCATGAACTAGTAAAGTTCACCATCAACATCTAATTTTAACCGACAAATTGGTTCTTCTTAGGGTGAGCATCGGTCCAAGGTCAATCGAACCAACCCTAGACCGGCCCAACCCAGTGAGTCCTAGTCCGATTCTTAAGGGGACTAGGGTCGGTCCAATCCGAATTAACTCTTACATAATATATATTATAGATTATATATCTAATATATGTTTTTGTCTATTCTAAATTCTAGCACCTCCTTATCTATTCACTTCACAGTTCAATTTATTGTGTAAATTAAAAAGTAGAAAAAAACCCAATCATATTTCAACAAAAAAGAAGGAACCCTTTTCACTAGCCTCAACCTCACTCGCCCGCCATGGCCTCGCTTGCCTGCTCGCCTTGCTCACGGCTCACCTTGTCGCTCACCTTCGTTACTCACCTTACCACTCCCTTCACGTGTTTGTTTTAATGGTTTGTTGTTTTTACCAAGCGTAAATTTATGTTGTTATTTTATATTATATTTATGTCTAATATGTACCGGTGTTCCTAGTTTGGTTTATCAATGTCGCATTGTTGATGAAAATTTGAAAGAATATATTTGTTCTTTTAAGGAATATAAAAAATGAAACAAAAAATAATAATTGGTCGATTCTGGGTTGACCCTAGAACCGGACTTGACTCATAGGGTTGATCCAATCCTCAGTCCTAGGCTCAACAAAGTTGATCCTTAGTTCCAAAATTTGGCAATCAACATTATGCAAGTTGGTCCCTAGGTTAGATATAGGACCAGCTTAACCCAAATCATGATCACCCCTAGTTCTTATTACTCTTAATGAAAGTATGTACCATAAAATAGATGAAGTTACTCATGATAACTATCTATGACAAGACGTGCGATTTTATTTTCCTTTTGAAATATAAAGATTTACTAAAAATGATGTATACTTTGTTTTTTATGAAATCAATTTACTACAAATAAGATTTTGATCCGGTCACTAAAATATATGATCTCACCCTGTGGTGACGTCGGCTGGCCAACACACATTGCGATTACCGAGACCAACGCACGGCACTATTCTTTAATTTATTCATTATCAAGCATGTTATAGTAGTAATGCCGAAGAAAGCGAAACTATCTAATTAGTTCTAAATCTATTGTACAAATGTTAATTCAATTCAAAAAAATTTAATTTTGCAATATAATCTGAAACTTTTGTGCAGATTTTCGATATAATCATTCCAATCAATTTTTATTGAAAATTACCGACGTGGTAGGATGGTCAGCATGAGTGAACCAGCACGCGCGCGTGCGCACACACACACACACACACATATATATTTGATATTTTTCATTACATATAGTTTCTCACATAAATTTTCATTTTATACACATACCAGTATTAAAGTAAAGCAGTGCTCAAATGTTACAAACTACAGGTGCAGAATAGACAAAAATGTAAAACGGATTCGTAATATGTTTCGTAGTGTAAAACCATTTATATTAGTAACACTCATGAGGTTGAGTCACGTGGCACCACTACATAAGAGCTTTATTATTTTAGTACTGTATCACATAAAAAGGATATTATGCTCGTTGTGCAACTAGAAGAGACAATATATATATGCCTAGACGGCTTAATTTGATTGGCTCATGAGTCGTGAGATAGATGGACTAACAAATTCATTCCACTTGTCAACAGAAAGAATGCCATCTTATCATATGTCTCAAAATTCAATTGGGGCATACACAACCCTTCTATGATCCTCTACATCTACAACAAATAAACCGAATGATCATCACTAATCTTTTCCCTTCCCTCCTTAAATTGAAAACACCCTAGAACCTTATTAAAGACCACCAAGGTGGAGTGAAATATTTCCACTAGCACCGTCGTAATTATGCAGAGGTGCGTTCTAATTCGACCTAGGTATGACTCTTTGGTCACCCTTCGATGCTTGTGGAGATATTTGTTTAAACCGATCATCGAACTGATAAAGTTTTGAATGACCCAGTTTTTTTTCCGGCGCTCTTCTCCGGCGGAGGGTCAATTGCTTCGTATGCACAGAAAAAAATGACCTAGTATCATGATTAGAGCGTGCCTCTTCGCGAGCTGAGAGTAATCTCCCCCCCTTTATGCGTCGAACTCACATTGAAAACTCGGCGGAACGTACGTGTTGAGCTCGCGGAAGATAATGTCATCTCCGTCGCCACCGAAGTTGTTGGAATCTTGATGACACTCGAAGTAGGTCTGAACATCAGCAGGGAAGCTGCGTTTCGGGGCCTCAGTGGACTCCTCCTGCGGTGTCGCCGATGCCGCATCGTCAGCCCGAGACGCCATCTCCATCATCTCCCTGAATTTCGACGACTGAAGCAAAAGCCCTAGGGCTGACGTGGCGCTCCGAGGCTGAGCTTGGATGGCTTCTTGATTAGAATCTGATGTTTGGGGTTTCTGGAAATAGCTAAGGCCGAACCCATCACTAAGGTTTGAGGTTAAGACGTCGGTGTTATTATTGTTGGTATTGGGTTGAGTAACGCCACTGGCAGCGGCAGCGGCGGCATCGGCGTTAGGCTTTAGCCATTTGATGTAACGACTGAGGTCAAAGTTTGTGACCGCGTTGAGTCCTCGGTACTCTATGGCCGCCATATCATATGCAACGGCAGCTTCTTCTTGTGTGGCTACAAAATCAATGAGACATGGCTCAACATAGGCTCTTGAGAACAAGTTGCCATAACAAAGCAAAAACAAACAGCCAAAAAGAAAATATGATCAAAAGAAGCAATTTCAAAAGGATATTTAGCTACCTCTATTTTGCATGATGTGATCACACGACACATCTAATCAAGTATCTCCATCTTAAATATTTATACCTTCTTATTTTCTCATGTATGGTAAATAAAAGTACTTAGGATATCATCAAAAAAGGTAATTGTCTCGATTTAAATATTCGATCTTACTTATCATTACTCCTCTTATTAATTAAAATCAATTAATTTACTAGTCCTTTTAGGCTAGAGGGAGTATGTGCATCCTAACAATTAGTTCTTTAACCATAGTGCACCAAACAGAGGTACCATTTCACCTAAAAAATGTTGTCCTGTCGATGGTTGCGGGATTTCCATATAAAAAAATGAGACATTGCTGGCTTGGCTTAATTTTTCTAGATTTTCCAATATATTATTCCATATTTTTATACCATTCACTAGAAGTGAGCAAAAGGTTTGATTAAATCCGAGAACAGGACCAAATTGGCTTGGGCCAACTAGTTCAAGGCCGATTCTAAAAAAAATAGTTCGCTTTCTAGTTCCACAAACCTAAAACGGACCTACCTATTCTAAGGCTAGAACCACCGATTCTACCCAGGAATGCTAAACAAATAGATTCTTCTATTCTCAATTTTCTCCACACAAAAGAAAGAATCTAAACGTTTGGCATTTCTGTCCTGGACATAACAAAAGCCAATTTAACATCAATCTTAGACAAGTGTGAAAGGAAGTATGGATGAAGAGCATAAGAGTAGTGTAATTAAGTTGCCCGTCTTATGTAGGACTTTTCTGCTCAATTTTTTTAAGAGGTATCTCAATTTTAGATTCTGAAAAGAATAGGTCGCAAAGTCGCTAGATATTATCAACTGAAGTTGAGAGTTCGACAAGCAACGTTGTCTTGAAGGAAAATGCCATTTGACTTAACGACTGTTATTCACAAATTAGATGATCCACGTATTATTCTCACTAATTAAATGACAAGATGATAAGAGAGGATTTTTCGCGATATTTCACTTCGGATCTATAAGTTCTTTTCTTGATAATATTCAAATTGATGATAATCAAGAAGAAGGAATTTACCATATGTCCCAAGATAAAGATATTTGTTTCCGAAGACTCTCCCAATGCGAGCTTCCCATCTTCCATTGTGATGATGCCTAAATTAAACAAAGAATAAAAAAGATAATTAAATCAAGGGTTGTCTCCAAATCTACCATACTTTACATAACCACAATATTATGATTTTGTAATGATTTATATAGTAAAACGACTCTATAAGTAAATAAGTGAACGAAATACTATGAAAGGGTATATATATATATATATGAATCATGGGAAAAACATAAGCACCTTGCAACGCCTCTATATTTCGAAACTCCCCGAGAAAACCCACTGCTTTTCCTGCATGACATAATCAACACCAATTTATTCAACTGTATGACGTCACCCCCGTCGTCTACATTTAATTTCCCTAGATCAAGGTTAGATCAAATGAATCGAGTCGGCCGTGCTATGCTACGTTAGGTGATGGCCTCACCTTCTTAATGATCCGATGTACTCTTCCCTTGACTGTCCCTCCATTTCTACTAGCTCCGTTTCGTATGTCGATACCTACATTGGAAAATAGAGAATAATATTTCTTAATTGTTGTATTTTATCATAACCATGTTGAGTATAATCATTATGGTGACCGAAAAAAAAAAACAGAAAATAATGACGACGACGGCATAGTTACCGGAAAATTGAGAATGGTGTCTCTCCCCCAGTATTTGAGCGCTGCCAAGTCGTAAGCGTGCGCGGCTGCTTCTTCGTCGTCGTAAGCGCCTAAGAAAACACGAGAGAAGTTAGAATGAATGGTTTTCATCAGAGAGCCAAAAGTAATGAAGGAGAATATTAAGAAGAGAAAAAGCAAGCATAATTAAAATAATAATAATTAAGGACTAAATGATAAAATGTCATCTTCAATGGGAATCAAACATTAGGGATGGACCAATCAAGTAAGGCACTTACCGAGATACACTGAAGTGATTGAGCAAGATCCCACGCAAATCACCAACATATGCAGATACCCAGATGGCAAAAGAGAAGAACCCATCATCAGCTATTGATATATCACCAAAAACACAATTTTTAGATCTCATCATCGATATACATCTATTCAGTTCGCGAACCTTGCCGTCCCTTCTTGTTCTGCGATACGTTCCAGCAATTCTTGTCCCACAGGTGCGCCTCATATCGGCCAGTCCACCGGTGCCTGAATAAGTTAACAACAAGAACAAGCCAGACCAGATCATTCATCGAAGCTAAACTCGAACTCAAGCACAAGAAGCAAGATAGAAGGCAGTAGCTGACAATGACCTTGTGACTCCTCGGTATATCGAGCTACGTTGAGGAGGAGAGTCTCTCGGTACGGTCCTCCGAGTCCGCTTCACCTTGGCCACGCCACCATTGATAACACTGGCCACAGCACTGCCGTTGTTACCGCTCTTGTTGCTTTCGCTCGCAGCAGCGACATCTCTCCGGCTTTGCTGCGATAACTTCACCATGGGACTAAGGACAAAGCCAGAACATAAACGAAGGAGAAAAAGAAGCTGAAGAAAGTGAAACAAAAAATAATAATAATTAAGGAATAGGAGGAACAACTGGGTCCTCCATTGTAGGGAAGGGTTATAAAGGAGGGGGCCATGGAAGGTTATGGGCTGGCAAATTAAGATGAGAGGCCGGCCAAACGGTGAGTTTTTTTATTGATAATTTTCCTTTTTAAATGTTGCCGTCTAAACGGCTTATCATGGCCTCTTCTCTCTTGTTTTCAAGTGAGCGCAATTCCCTACCTTGTGTCGTTCCTATCTTAACTAAGTTAATTTAATGATCTTGCTTTCGTTTAATGCGTAATAAATACTCTATTGGACCCGTTGGCAGGCACGACGGAAGTCTTATGTCTCATCATGGAGGATATCGCTTACAAGGAGCCAGATTGGAGTGTGCTAAGATGCCTGATTAGACCTAATTTTTATAAACCTATAACTGAGGACGTTATGAACAGAATAATATGCCTGATTAGATCTAGTTTTCTTTAGTCTATTTCATCAGACATTATGAGCCAATACTGTTGATGCCTAAA
Organism: Eucalyptus victrix; assembly: GCA_016097545.1. NCBI lineage: Eukaryota > Viridiplantae > Streptophyta > Magnoliopsida > Myrtales > Myrtaceae > Eucalyptus > Eucalyptus victrix. The sequence continues at coordinate 36,215,520 of CM027837.1, forward strand.
TTTTAGTTCTCCCATATCTGCATCATGAAATCAGGGATTGACCTCAATCCTTGAACAAAAAAAAAAAAAAATCATTTACATTATCCATATCGGCATTACATCTAGGTTCCAGGATACATTTCATTGCATTTTAGGACTAACCATGTTACGGGGAACCAGAGGTGACTCAATGAGTAATCCATAGAAGATTTCAAGATTAAAAAAGGAGCGAAAAGTCGTGATTTGAAATCCCAAAATTCTTGAAGCTCAAAATTGAACTCATGAAAGCAAGGTGCACCTAGAATCACATTTCAAAATTTTATAGAAGCAAAAAACCAGCTCAATGAGTTCGGGAGCATGTTTTTCAAAAATATGAGAAACGTAGGATCCTAAACTGTAAACCAAATAACAAGTCCATAATTACAGGAAGCGGAGATGCTAAATAAGGCAATATTGCACAACACCATGTGACACAATCATGGATGTCCACAAGCCCTCAAATTGATGTCCACAAGCCTTGAAATCTACAATAACATTAATGCCAATCACATGCCAAGATCGTATGCAATTTACATGGCTATTCCACTACATCTCCATGGATCATCACAAATTGGAAAAGGCGCCTAAGCATTGGAGGTCACGTGCCATGCACATGCCTCAAATCATGCGCTACGCACATGCCTTTCTCACGTGCAACTCACGAGGCTTCTCTATGGATGCTACCGTAGACCATTGTTGACACCTAAAAATTTTAATTAGGTTATTAATTTGGCTTTAGTTTCTTTATTTATGTATTTTTCTTTTTTTTCGGATAATAAACAAAACAAATAACAAAAACAACAAAAAAAAGCAAATAAAAAAAAAATCGCAGCCCATGGGGGCTGGGCCTTCGCGCCCAGCCCCCCTCCTTTCTCCCTTTCGCGGGCCCAAGCCCACCCTCCTTCTCCTCCAGCCCGGCCCCCTCTTTCTTCTTCTTCTTCCTTCTTCTCCCTTCTTCCTCCCTACGCCTCTGCAACTCACGCGCTCGAAGACAACCTATGGCCGAGGGTGGTAGGCCGACGTCGGCCGGAGATGACATATCTCAGGCGCCATTAATGGCCGCCTTCAATGCCGAGCACGCTTTGTTGGAGGAGCGAGGATGGGACGCCGGTTCGGCCGCGGGCGTTCGTTCGGCGTGCGAAGACCCACGGCCGAATCCCCGTCGACCGGCCAACCCCTCCCCTATAAATAGCGAGGCACCACCTCCGTCGAAGGACACGGCGAACTCGGAGATCTTCCCTTGAGAGACTTCAGGGAGAATCAACGAGTGAGCACGCAAGAGATCGGGTCGCGAAGCTTGAATGACATCCATCTGAGAGACTTCGGGGGAGGCCGGCGGCAAGCGAGCCCGAGGAAGGTAGATCTCGAGCGCCCGGATCTCGTGAAATAGGGGCTGAACAAGGTCGGCCGGAGGAGGGAGGTCCGGATCCGGGAAAACCGAAGCTCTCCGCCACCCGCGACTGAAATTTTTGCTGCTATTGTTCCCCCCCAAACGGTTGCTGTGACCGATCTGCCGACGCCACGCCGGATCCAAGCGTCAAGAAGCTGCCGCCGTTGCCCTGTCGTCAACGGCCCACCAGACCAGCCACCCGACGCCGCATCCCCTGTTGCGGTGAGCTAGGGTTGCCCGCCTTTTTTTTTTTCTTTCCTTGTCTGTGTGTGTTGGGGTTGTCGGGCCGGGACTCGCAATCACCGGCTTCACGCGAGTTCCGGCCCCCAACCGTTCGTAACCTGCCTCCCCCCCACTGTCGCTTGCTCGGAGCTCCATCGCGGTCCCGAGCCCGAAGCGCCTGCACCTTGTCTTCCTCAACCGGTGCCCGCTAGGCGTTTGATGGAAATCCCAGGTGAACGCCGGATCTGCAGTGACTGGTGGTGACGGGTGGACGACGGGATTGGCTACAACAACCGGGGGTCAAGGCGGTGCCGGTGGAGGCCCGAGCTCAGGCCGAGACGGGCTCGGTCGCCTCCGCCGAGGATCGTCAGATCTCGAAGGCTCCAAAATCGGGTCGCGAGGTAGGAGCCGGGTCGGGCGTGGATCGATTCGGGTAGGGTTTCCGCGATTTTTGGGCGGCGGGAATCCGGGTCGAAGTCGGGCGGATCCGGGTTGGCGTCCGGGTAGGGTTTCTCCAGGTCAGGCTTGTGCCCATGGGCCGGTTTACTGTTGGGCTGCACCCTTTTGTGAAGTAAGCCCAATTCCGGTGAAGTGGGCTGCGTTTTTTTTAAAAAAAATGGGCAAAAAAAAACCGAGTCGGGCCCGCAACGAGCCTCGCGGGTTGTGAACCGGGTCGGTCCCAACCCCGGAGCCGACCCGGTTCGTTTTTATATTATTTTAAAATAAAAATAATATTTTAATAAATAAAAATCAAAAAATCAAAAAATCCAAGTCGGCAACGCGGCCGGACCCAAAAAATGGATGACCGGGTCGGACCCAACCCAGGATTCGACCCGGTTCGTTTTTTTTTACATTATAATATAATATAATATTTTAAAAAATGAAAAATAATTTATTTTCCAAAAATATTAAAAAATATTTTATTTTCCGAAAAATAAAAAAAAATCAAAAATATTTCATATTTTCCAAAAAATGCCAAAAATCCAAAAAAAAGCCAAAAATTCATGAAAAAGCCCAAAAAAATCAGAAAAAGCCAAAAAGACTTGTATTTTCCCAAAAATACCAAAAAATCCCTTTTGTGTCCAAAAAATTAGAAAAGACCTAGAAAATGTTTTTCCTCCCAAAAATGCATGGAAAATCCCTCGAACATCCAAAAAACCTTAGGGTTTAAACAAGATTAGGTACCGAAAGGGCATTAGTGATTAACTAGTGTAATCAAGTCCCCGATCCTAATTTCTCCTGGTTGCGCAGGAGTGAGTATTTCTCCCGATACTTCACTTGGGTTTCTAATCAACCCACCCCAAATCGATTAGTGGCGACTCCATTTTAAAAATTAACTTGCAGGTTAAAAATTTAGACCATTAAGTCGTGAATTGGTGGACTTGGGAGAGTCCGGGCATAATTAATTTCAGCCGAGCCATTAGCCTCCTCAGGCGCTCGTACCCGATCGCGGGCGCCGAGAAAAAAGAGGTCGCGACAGCTTGGCGACTCCGCTGGGGACTTTGAGGACTTAGGCCATTTTTGTCTTGTTTAAATTTTTTACTGACTTGTTTTTATTTTTTTCTTTATGCAGGTCAGTAGTTTAGAAATTTATTTTAATTTTTGCTTAAAATAGATTATCTTGTGATTATAAACTGCTGTGCATGCTTTACTGTTTTAAACACTACACATGGCACACACAACCCGGCCGCCGGACCTGGGCCGCCATAGGATTTCTAGGATGGTGTTAAGAAAGATACGACCTCGAACGCGAGACTGCGATGTAGAGGTTGCCTTTCTTTTCCCCGAATTTCTTAGCCGAGGTTAGGGGGTATGCTGCTAACGCGAGACTGCGACGAGCGGATATCTTTTTAATCTCACCAAGCCTTCTGAGTTAGAAATCGAGCCACACGTCCCATTTATATGTCTCTGTGCTTGACATTTTCTTTAAAAGCAACGTAATTTATTTACTTTTACTCAGTCTTTCTGGTTCATGGCAAAATAGGGTCAGGTTGTGTATTTCCCGTTCTTATATGCGATGGGAAGAATTGATATCCAGTTCATTCCTACCCCAAAGGGAGAGCTTCTCAGATGGTGGGAGCAGTTAGATCAGCTCGGCCAAGAGTGCGTCAAAGCAAGAATCGGTCACCTCCTCCCATTGCTTCAAATCAATATCCACTCTGGGGTCATGCAAGCACTACCACATTTCTGGTGCCCCGAAACATCCACCTTCATGTTCGGCAAATTTGAACCGACTCCGACTTTAGAAGAGTACAAGTCTCGCCATAGGAATGCCCCGGGAAGCGAGCTTGCCACGCCACCAATTGGCATTGACCCCGTGGTTAGTCTATCACGGTTTCTAAAAAATCATTCGGTAAGAGAAATTGTTCAAGCCAACAACAATGCTTTTCCACTATCATCTTTAACGAATGCTTTGAAAAACAATCAATGACCAAAAAGCCAAGATCTTCCTCTTAGCATTCTTTGGTTTTATTATCTTTCCCCATCGAAAGAATGCTATAAATCCTTCAATCACATGCGTGGTAAATCAAGTCATTTTTGGAGCAGGATATGTGAACATGGTTTTAGCTGAAACATTTTTATCCCTTAATCGTTTCAAGGACCAAAAAGAAAAAATCATGAGGGCCGCTCTAGAAATTTTACAAATGTGGTTCTTTTCCCATATCAAAGGATTTGGGCACCTCATGCAAATATTTGAAATCAACGAGTTTAAACACCCATTACAAAAGTTTCAAACCTTGGAAAAATATTCTCCCAATGAAGAGTATTCTCGGTGGATTAACATGCTAAAAAACCCGGTCCCTGAGACATTCCTATGGCGAGCTAAATGGTTCTTTGCAGGAGAGGCGCGCTTTGCGCTTAATTATTACAACCCCATCCCGTTGCTGGGCCTCTCCGGAGCTACCTCATATTATCCATATAGGGTGGCTCGTCAATACAGAGTCCTCCAAGAAATCCCGCCACCGCTCAAATCAGGATTGTTCCGAATCTTTTTCACCCGTACAGACTACAACTACTTGGAGGAGATCCGCATAATTCAGAACGCATGGAGTAAATGTCACACTGAAAAGATCGTCGTGCCCAGAAGGTTAAAAGGACAAGAAAAAGTTCATCATGCAACAACATTCTACATCCTCAACCATATAGTTCCCAAGGAGCTGCAACCAGTAATCCCCGATGTAGTTGATAAACTTACCCTGCAAGGGCGAATCGAATCTCTTGAAAAGAGCTTGGAGACAAGCAGGAGACACGTATCGAAGCTAGTACGAAGGAGCAAGCGGCTTCACAAGACTGGAACTTCCCATCGCATATAAAAATGGGCAGTGGGACTTTTAATGTGAATATTTCTAATGTGAATATCTAGGGTCGTTCTAAGCGGTGTAAAGAGCTCTTGTTAGCATTGTATAAATCTCCCGTTAATAAATAAGAATGACTCGACCCTTGCCATGAGCCAGCTTTTTCATGTGTTTTCCCTCATTTCCGTTTTCTCCATTTTCTGTGCTACCAGGTAATCACGTCATAGTCATATTCACCAAATCCAAAAGCTAGAATGGCCGAAGAAAATGTACCAAGCCGTGTCGAGATTATGGAAAGTGAAATGAAGCAAGTCTTCAATGTGCTTCAACAACTCTCAAAGCAGATAGATTCCATCCAAGGCAAATTAGCTCCCGCCCCAGCCTCAATCGAAGTATTGTTACCGCAATCGTCTACCCGAGGTGATCAAGGAAGAGATACCGATGATAACATGCCCGAATTGGAGGATGATACGCACCAAATCATAGTTGAGAAAGCAAAGCCCAACAGTTTGTCTAAGACGGAGCATGACAAACGCCTTGAGAAACTTGAAGAGAGGCTAAAACAATTGCAGGGCCTCCAAGATCCTACTCCAGCAGACCTCTCTATCTACTCTAAGGTCAAAATGCCGGAAAAATTCAAAATGCTCGAGTTTGAGAAATACGATGGCACGACTTGCCCAATGGCTCATTTGTAAATGTACTTGGTTCGAATGACCCAGTACATTAATAATGTGCCTCTAATGATCCAGTTGTTCCAGTCGAGTCTAGTAGTTCTTGCCCTGAGGTGGTACATCACAAAAAATATAAACCTCCTCGAAACATGGAGTGAAGCAAGTGAGGCATTCCTTAAGCAGTACAAGTTCATAATGGATATTACCCCTTCTCGTGAAGATCTCGAGCGCACGGAAAAGAAAAAGCATGAATCTTTCAAAGAATATGCTATTAGATGGAGGAATCTAGCCGCCCAGATCAATCCCGAACCAACTGATTTTGAACTAAGAAAAATGTTCATCAAAACCCTCCCCTATGAATACCGCAACCGAATGGTGACTACGATCGCTGAATCATTCAATCAACTCATTCCAGTAGGAGAGCAGATTGAGATAGGGTTAAGGGATGGCTGGTTCACTGAACCTGCACCCGTCAGCAAAAGGCTCAACCTGAAAAAAGACAAAGAACCCCTGGTGGATGTTAATGCAACCTACACTACAAATACCGGTCACCTCCCGACCGTTCAGACAAGCACAGGCCAACAACAGACCACTAGTCGTCAACCACCCCAGCGTTACAACAACAGAAGACAATTCACTCCGCTTCCTGGATCTCTATCACAGGTTTTGGCAATCCTCCGGAACAAGAACCTCCTCTCAATTGAGCCAAAACGACCCAACGCTGAAAGCTTCTCCAGCTATGACCCGTCCAAAAAATGTGACTATCACATGGGAGAAGTAGGCCACTCAACTGACGAGTGTTTCATCCTTAAGCATCGGATCCAGAACTTGCTGGATACTAAGGCTTTCTCATTCCAAACAACAAAACCAAATGTCCAAAGCAATCCGCTCCCCGATCACACTGACAAAGTAAACGCGATATTCAATTCTGAAGCCAGCCAAATAAGAAATGTCAATGCACATATTGTTGACATCTATCGAGGGCTAGTAGAAACCAGGTATTATTCAAGCGATGAAATACCACCCTTAGCAACAATGAAAGAAAGGGTATCAAGAATGATAGAGGCAGGAATAATTGTGTACACTGGCCACACTGGCATGGTCTCTACTATATCGCAAGTCGTCATCAATTGGGATGAAGAATTTGCCACACTAAACGAAAAGAAAGAGAAGAAGGATTCCACCCCATTTGAGGGCGTCTTTGAAGGGAAAGGAGCCATAGTTCAAGCATCGACAGCAGAAGCAGCTATAGTCATTGAGATCCCCCAGCCCTACGAATACAAAGGCAACAATGCAGTACCATGGTCTTACAACCTCGATGTTGGCTTAGTCACGAGATCTGGGCGAGCCTATGCTCAAGCCAATACACAGCCTGCCAAACCCGTCACTGACGAAGAAGCCAAAGAGTTCTTGGCCGTAGTTAAAGCCAGCGAGTACAATGTGGTGGAACAATTACGGAAATCACCAGCACAGATCTCTTTCTTTGGAATTACTTCGACATCCGTCAAGCACCGTAAATCCCTCATGAAGGTACTAAGTGAAGTACATGTCCCTGAAACGATTGAACATGACAAACTCAAGGAGTTTGTCAGTACCATCCTTCTAAAAGATCAAATGGCATTTTCTGATGAAGAGATCCCCGAGGAGGGTAGAGGACACACCAAAGGCCTCTACATATCGTTAAGTGCAACGCATCTCATGTCGCTCGAGTACCGATTGACAATGGATCTCGCTCTTAACATATGTCCACTAGCAACAACGTCGTCTTAAAATTGAGACATCACGAATCCAAGACTCCTAAGACTTCCGTTCGAGCATTCGATGGAACAAAGAAGGAAACAAAGTGGGAGAGATCGAGCTTGACGTTCAAATAGGCCCAACCATATTCAAAATTTTGTTCCAAGTGATGGATATCCCCACGCGTTCAATTTCCTCTTAGGCCGCCCATGGATCCACGTTGCCGGAGCAAGTACCTTCAAGCCTCCACCAAAATGTAAAGTTCGTGATTGGAGGAAAAGCGATCACGATCCGTGGAGAAGAAGATCACCGCATCTACCATGAGACGGCCATCCCTTATGTTGAACCTGGTGATAAAAATGAATCCAGTTATCAATCGTTCGAGCTTGTGTCTACTATACACGAATCTCGAGGGACTCCATCCCTTGTCCCCGAAATATCAAGCACTGCAATCATGGTAGGGAAAATCATGACTGGATACGGTTTTATCCCGGGTCAAGGGCTCGGCAGGGGAAGCCAAGGCATCCGCGAGCCTATCAAAGCCTTGAGGAGACCTCACACCATCGGTTTAGGATATCAGGAGCAATACCGTGAAGGAAAAGCAAAAAAGAAGACCGGCCTTGTATACCCTCGCCTTGAGGAAACCTTCCCAGGCCCTGCAAAGATGATGCATGAAGAAGAAGAAATGATCGGCGTTCCAAAGAAATTCAACCATGAAAGCATGAAGTTTCCCATTTATTTGGGCATGGGTCAAAAGAGCATAACTCAGCCAGTACTTACAAAGAAAGAAGGGCCAGATGACGTGACCACCATGTTTGGGGACCTTTTCGTAGGTGCCATTGAGGAGGAACAGTTAGAAGAAACAGGTGATAACTTTTCATTCACCCAGCTTCAGCGTCAAGTCGATGAACTACGCGATAGCATACACCACTTGACAGAAAATTTTGTTCAAGCTGCCCGTACATTCCGCTCTTGTCACAATGGGGAGTTGGTAGCCAAAGTAAGTGAAGAAGACCCTACTGACACAATCTGGCAAGGAGCTCGGCTACCACAGTCCTCAAGAAGCATGCGGTCATATTCGCCTCTTCCTAAATCGATGGTCACTATTTTCCCCATCCTCCTAGAGCAAGGAATAATCTCTAGGGAACTGAGGCGTCCTACTCCGGAGTACTTCCTTGATTATGATCCATCCAAGTACTGTGACTATCATTCGGGGGAATTAGGACACTCGCTAGATGACTGTACCATCCTGAGAGACAAGATTCAGGATCTTTTGGATGCTGGGGTATTCACGTTCCGCTCCCCGTGGCTATGTTATGGTAAAGATGACTTTCTTGTGATACCTAGCACCCATACCATGCTCCATGAGCATGCTAAGGAAGCACATAGAGGAAAGGCAATCATGGACACTTTGGGCCAACCAAGTGGTAAATTCGACTATTATGTCAACTATTCAATTCCCCAAGGTTTCTATGACCATCATCTAAGCATCGTCCCTGATGGATGGGGAGGCATGGACGATCTGAAATTCACAAATTTGGGAGCACAAGGAGGCGTGGATCGGTGGGATCGGTATGAAGACTTCTTCGTGGGCGCTATCAACGAAGGACCGTCGGGGAAATGGGTGCAGCCCGCTCAAGTAGAACCCTTTTTTAATTCCTTTGCATACTCCCCTACGTGGGAGCCCGTACATATTTCTTAAAGTCTGGCTTGTTTTGTTTTCAACATCAGTTCCACTCAAGGAACTATTTTTTGAAATCACCTTGTAAATCCTTCTACTAATAAATAAAGTTGAAAACATTTTGAGGGCATGAGGAGACACACCAAACCGGCCCGTTGATGATAGCCAGCCGTCAAATGAAAGAAGAAATCTGAGGCCCGGGTCTCCTCATGTTCCTTGTCCTAAATCTTCAAGAACAATTTATCACCTTTTCAAAAGAAAGAAGCATTCATGCTGTTAGCCTTATTTGTTCCCTTAGCCTATCTACTCTATGACACAGGAGTAATCTAGCGGCAGGCGAGGGTATGGGAACGGTCCAAACCAACGTCATGGATAGCCATGATAGCAATTCTGATAGCTCAGATGATGACTTTGATAATTCCGATGAAATTCAACGAGACTGGGAGCGTCATGAAGAAGCAAGGCCCTCTACCACTGAAGACACCGTCACTGTCAATTTAGGCAGCACAAAAGGACCAAGAGAGATAAAGATTGGCGCCAGCCTTCCTGAAGAAGAAGCTGCAGATCTGATTGCTCTTTTAAAGAGGTATCAAGACGTATTCGCATGGTCATACACGGATATGCCAGGCCTTGATCCAATGATCGTGGAGCATAGTTTGCCAACCAACCCTGATATGGCCCCCAAGAAGCAACGACTAAGAAGAACCAAGCCGAATTGTCAAAAAAGATTGAAGAAGAGGTAATGAAGCTCCTTGAAGTGGGTTTCCTCGAAGTCTCGCAATACCCCACTGGGTAGCAAACATTGTGCCGGTGAAGAAGAAGGATGGTCGAATACGTGTTTGTGTCGACTATCGTGACTTGAACAAAGCAAGCCCGAAAGATGATTTCCCATTACCCCACATAGATGTTCTGGTAGATAGTACTGCATGGTTCAAACTGTTCTCTTTTATGGATGGATTCTCAGGATACAACCAAATAAAGATGAAGGAGGAAGACAAGGAAAAAACGGCGTTCATTACTCCATGGGAACTTTCCATTATAAGGTCATGCCTTTTGGCCTAAAAATGCCGGAGCAACTTACCAACGAGCCATGGTTACCCTTTTCCATGACATGATGCACAAAGAAATTGAAGTATATGTTGATGACATGATCGCTAAAACCAAACATGGAGAAAACCATGTGAAGACCCCGGAGAAACTATTTGAGCGACTTCGCCAGTTAAGTTGCGATTGAACCAGCGAAATGTGTGTTCGGGGCAACTTCGGCAAATTACTTGGATTCATTGTGAGTTGCGTAAAGGGATAGAAGTGGACCCGTCAAAAACCAAAGCGATATTTGAGATGCCTCCTCCCTCGATCGTAAAAGAAGTCCGGAGCCTCCGGGAAGATTAAATTACATTGCGCGATTCATTTCCCAGCTTTCCGAAACCGCAAAGCCTTTCTTTAAACTTCTCGGGAAAGATGCACAAATCAAATGGGATGATGACTCGCCGACGGCGTTTGAAAATTTAAAGCAAGCACTGATGAAACCCCCTGTTTTAGTACCCCCGACTCCAGGACACCCTTTGACCCTCTACCTTACCATCAACAGTGAATCCCTAGGTGCAATGTTGGCACAAAAGGACCCCATGATGGGAAGGAACGAGCCATTTACTATTTGAGTAAAAAGTTCACCACGTCAGAACAAAACTACTCCAAATCAGAAAAAACATGCGCCGCATTGGTATGGGTGTTGCAATGACTCGGCAAAGATACCTTGCATTACTAGACATTCCTTGTAACTAAGAGTGACCCAATCAAGTATTTGCTCGGTTGTCCGGCCTTGGTGGGAAAATTGGCCAAATGGCAAATCCTGATCTCAGAATTTGACATCCAGGTGATGTCGCAAAAATCAGTTAAAGGTCGGGTGATTGCTGATATGTTAGCAGATTGTCCTAAAGAAGTACGCGAGGATCATTCCCCAGATGACCGAATTTCAACAGTAGAAGAGGACACATGGACTATGTTCTTCGACGGAGCTGTAAATTTGTCAGGTTCAGGCACTGGGGCGGTCTTGATATCCCCAAATGGGCAGCATTATCCTGTGGCTGCAAAATTGATATTTCCATGCACCAACAATATAGCCGAATATGAAGCATGCATCCTCGGCCTGCAGGCGGCTATTGGAATGGAAATAACAAAACTAAAAGTGTTCGGTGACTCCGCCTTAATTATTCTCCAGACTGTGGGCGAGTGGAAGACAAGAGACGCCAAACTAGTGCCTTATCATGACTACTTGGAAGAATTGGTAGGAGAATTCCAGGACGTCTCGTTTGAATACCTACCTAGAATTCATAACCAGTTTGCTGATGCACTAGCAACACTATCATCTATGTTACAAGTAACGAAAGGGTTAGAAGTAAAGCCTTTGAAGATTGAAGTCCTGACAAGACAGGCCCATTGCATGACTATAACTGAAGAACCCGACGGGAAACCCTGGTATTATGACATCATGAGGTATGTCCAGAAGCAGGAATTCCCTAAAGAAAGCACTCCCTCTGATCGAAAATACCTAATGAAAATGGCTTTGAGGTTTTTTGTCAGCGGTGAAAATTTGTACAAAAGATCATATAACTCAGTCCTGCTAAGGTGTGTGGATGCAAATGAAGCCACACAAATAATGCAAGAAATACATGGGGGAGTATGTGGCCCTCACATGAATGGACATATGTTGGCCAAGAAAATAATGAGGCTGGGTTAATACTGGCTCCCCTTAAAGAGCAATTGCACTCAGCATGTGCGAAGCTATCATCGTTGTCAAATTCACAGGGACAAGATAAATGTCCCTCCAACTGAATTGCATCAGTTATCTGAGCCATGGCCATTTTCAGTGTGGGGCATCGATGTAATTGGCCCAATCAACCCAAAGGCATCAAATGGGCACCAATTCATTTTGGTCGCAATCGATTACTTCTCAAAATGGATCGAAGCTGCATCCTATGTAAGCATAACTACACGAAATGTTATGAAGTTCATCAGACGGGACATAATCGCCCGTTATGGCGTACCAGAAGCTATCGTTACCGACAATGGGTCAAACCTGAACAACAAGTTGATTGATCAATTATTTTCTGAGTTCAAAATTCAACATCTAAACTCATCCCTTTATTGTCCACAAATGAATGAAGCCGCGGAAGCCGCCAACAAGAACATCAAGAAAATCCTATCCAAGATAGCTGAAAACTACCATGACTGGCATGAGAGGCTACCCTTCACACTAACAGCATATCAAACTTCGATTCGAACTTCCACTGGGGCAACACCTTTTTCCCTGGTTTACGGCATGGAGGCGGTTTTGCCTGTGGAAGTAGAAATCCCTTCCTTGCGAATTTTATCCCAGGCAGGATTGTCCAAGGAAGAATGGACACAACAAAGGCTTGAGCAACTGAATATGATCGACGAAAAATGACTGAAAGCCCTCTGTCATGGTCAGTGTTACCAGCAGAGGGTAGCTCGATCGTTCAATCAAAAGGTGCGACCCAAGCACTTTGAGGTAAACGAGCTAGTCTTGAGAAAGACAACGCCAATCTTTCCTAGAGCCCGGAGGCAAGTTCGCCCCAAATTACAAGGGTCCTTATGTAATAAAGAAGATACTCCCTGGAGGAGCCTTGATCTTAACTGAGATGGATGGGCGAGAATTCTCTAAACCAGTTAATTCCGATGCTGTGAAAAAGTACTACCCTTGAAAGATGTTCATTGTCTGGCATTGCCAAGCACTTCTCTATCAGAATGAAAATGCCTATGCACCTTTATATATGAGTGATGTATTTCCACCATCATAAAAAAGTGTGTGTTTGGTTGACTCGATGAAGAAAAATGAATGATAATCACCAGCATTTAAAGAAGTGTTGAAAATCAAATAGCAAATTCGATGGCATAACTTGAGCAAATCGACATTACCCAGGCAGACTCGTAAGAGTAATCCATGTCAAATTCGCTCAACTCGGTGTAAAGAACGCGTCATTCAAGAACCGGTCCGGTTAGAAGGAACCTTCGTCCCAATCAACAATCTTAGAATCGGAAGCTTCATTTTTGTTCGCACACATGCTCTCGCAAGAAGTAATTGCCATCAGAGAAATTAAAGGTTTTGATTGTCCATATCAGATTCCATAGAAGCTTGAAGTACATGACTTTACTCAATGCTGCTAATGGTCATATAGTCAAAGACAGAATTCCACAGAAGGAAGGCGTTGCAAATCATCAATCATGTACACAGGGCCACAAACGAGGAGGGCCAATCAAAAGAGACATTGAACTATGTCGAAAACAAAAGGCCGTCATTGACATTCAAATATCCCTAGGAGTCGGCAAATATAAACTCTGGGGAAGAGTAATTTGGTATCGTTTCCAACACTCCTAGTATCCGAACTCACTTTTGACATATTTTCTCCGTGAAGCATAGGATTCAAGAAGCAAGCTTAATGATTAATTTGAACAAATCAAATTACCCATATCGATTTACCTAACTTGGTATGAAAGGACGTGACGTCCAGGAACCGATTTCGGTTAAATGAAAAAAGCAGTGCCCTACGAACACCGTCGGCGCCTTTAGCCGAGTGGTATCCGGGAAGAAGCGAAAAGGTCCGAAGTCGGGGGTTCGAATCCCCGACGCGGCAGTTAGCCGCTTGGTAAAAAATAATAAAAAAATTTTGCTTCTCTTGCGCTTGCAAATTACGAGAAAACAGGTGATCTAACGAAGCAAAAGACATAGGACTTCGTGTCCCACTTGCATTTCAGGTCCATCCAATCATCTGCAAAGCAGTGAAGGGTAATGTTGTATCACTCCCAGTTGTTTAAACTCCTGTAAAAAATCGTGATTGACACCTTCTTTCCTATCTTTAGTAGGATCACCCGAATGTCAAAAACAAAGATAACAGATCAATGAGAGGCATGACAAACTCTCCCAAGAAAAATGGCGTCTCAAGTATTGCCAAAGCAAATGACAGAAAATCTTCAAGCCTCAACTCACATTTGATTTTGGCTAGACTAATTGATCTACTTGTACATCTTCTCTTTTGCAGGAACAAAAACGGAGATGCCCAATCAGATTCCCAATCATTGGCTGATCATTCATGTGTCATATCCCTAATCAATAGGGACAACCAGTGACACCCATTTGCGAATAACCCTTTTAATGTTCAAAATCTAACATATTTGGAAACACCATTATGTTAACCCCTAAAGTTGTCAATAGGGTCTTTTTTGAGTCAAAACCATTCATTTGTTTTGAGAGTACAAACTCCATCACATTTAAAATGTTGCATGGATTTTGCATGATGATTTTGTCTGTCTAAGTCACTGATTCCACTGAGGATTATTAGAATAAACAGCTAAGTGAAGAATACAAGATTGATTGAGCATGCTGGATGAGGCGCGTCAGAATGATGACAGGCAAGCTATATCCTACACACAGTCCCCCCCCCATCTATACACTTGTGAGATGAGCGCAAAAGATTCCATGGCTGCAGGGTAAAGAGTTCTCTCACGAATGGTACGATAACCAAAATAGTGAGAGGCATTCCATCGCTCACCTCATTGAGCCCCATACACTGATGAAATTTCTGTCCTATCCCTGTCAAGAACCACCCCACACAGGGGCAGATTGAAGGCGAAGCAGCATCACAAAGTGAGAAGAGAGATAGAAATTTTCTTGCTCGCACTTGCATCAATCTTTGGGTGTCTTTATTGCATATGAACACTCGCATTAATTTAAGTGCCCTAGAGTCATGAAGAGCAATTCTTTCTTTACGCACTTGTATCTATTGTATAACTCAATTGAGTCTGTAAATTCACCCTCACATGGAGGCAAAGCAAAAGCTACTGCCATTTGAGCAGCATAATCAGAAGTGCCGGCAAAAGATGAAGACTCAATAGTCTAACAAAGGCGTTTGCTTGAACTTGTCAAGATCAGCTCTCAAGCAACAAGAATGAAAAAAAAACATGGGCATAAAAAACAGTGTACCTGGTAAAAGCAAGGTCAATGCCCATAAATGAAGAACTGGAATAAAAATAGGGGCATGAAAAAGCAGTGTGCCTGGTAAAAGCAAGGCCAATGCCCCCCAGTCAAAAATGCAGCCAAGAAAATGTTGTTGTTGTGGTCCATAGAACCTCCATTTGACAGTGAGAAGAAAGACTGGTGACAAATGCCAAGGCAATCAGCAGCTCCCACCCTTTTACACATGAATCAAGCCTACATTGCATCCCATTGTAAAAGTCTCTTCAGACTAGGGGCACTTCAATTAACGTAGGATTTCATATGTCTATAAGCATCGCTCGAAGAAGTACGAGCAAAACTATTCTATCTCTTTTCGCAGGACTCTTGACTTGCAAACTTGGAGATGATCGTGCGGCATTTCGTTCATGAGCCTTGACCTCGACGGTCCCATTTGATGAGCTATTGACCAAGTCTTCATCACAATTTCAACAAAGACCTCTCACATTGGTAAAGTCGTACCACTTGCGAGAATACTCAGACCCCTGCTGACATGATGACAGTGAGAAGTGTGGTCCTTATAAATCCTGCATCAATGGTCAGGATAGCCTTCTCCAAGAGAGTGAGTGAGAAGTCCTTTCAGACTGAAAGTCCCTCATCTAGCATGCTCAAGACATCTATATTCCGAATAAATGTTGTCTTTCAAAATCTTCCCCAGTGGAATTCGAATGATACAAAGTAGACAAAGTTGTCATGCATGAATCTCATTTGAACTCATGAATTTACAACATATACAATCATATGTGTATATTGTGCAAATAGCAGACATACTCTCAGAGATCAGAGATATTGCCAGGTAAGCATATTTCTATCCCCTTGTCTTTGAGTACTCACCACTTGCCGGGTACTCCCTCTTATTGACACTCGACCCGTACGAGTTGTCCCAGAGTATCGATACTTGTGATCATTCAGGTATCTCCAAAGAGTTTGTACTTGTGATCGTCCAGGTACCCCTTCAATACTTGTGATCATCCAGGTATCTCCAAAGAGTTTGTACCTGTGATCGTCCAGGTACCCCTTCGATACTTGTGATCATCCAGGTATCCCCAAAGAGTTTGTACCTGTGATCGTCTGTACCCCTTCGATACTTGTGATCATCCAGTATCCCCAAGAGTTTGTACTTGTGATCATCCAAGTACTATCTCCCAACAAACAGATGCCCCGAGAAAGGTCGGCGCATCTCCCGTCAAGGCGATCCAAGAAAGGTTCGGGTCCTAGACAAAACAACTTATTGCTTTAATAGCGACCGAAGAAAGGTTCGGGTCCCGGAAAAGCGATTCCCGTCAAGGCGACCGAAGAAAGGTTCGGGTCCTGGACAAACAACTTATTGCTCTAACAGCGACCGAAGAAAGAAAGCGATTCCCCATCAAGGCGACCGAAGAAAGGTTCGGGTCCTGGACAAACAACTTATTGCTCTAACAAGGCGACCGAAGAAAGGTTCGGGTCCTGGAAAAGCAATTCCCGTCAAGGCGACCGAAGAAAGGTTCGGGTCCTAGACAAACCAACTTATTGCTCTAACAGCGACCGAAGAAAGGTTCGGGTCCCGAGAAGGCAATTCCCGTCAAGGCGACCGAAGAAAGGTTCGGGTCCTAGACAAATCACTTATTGCTCCAATAGGCGACCGAAGAATGGTTCGGGTCCTGGAGAAGCAATCTCCTTATGCAACAGGTAAGATGACGCCTTGATACTTGCCAAAACTCGGGGTTCACACCCTATCTCACTCACTCTCGGTAAGTAACTACAGGTATCTTCTTATTTGTCTTACTATATGCAATGTTATATTGCTCATTTTATGCATAGGACACTAGGTCCTAAATATCATATAATCGATTGCATATGTATAGACAAAATTTAGGTATCGGTTTATCTTTGAATGCAACCTCTCGCGAACTCACCTTCAAAGAGGGGCAAAATTTGTTGACACCTAAAAATTTTAATTAGGTTATTAATTTGGCTTTAGTTTCTTTATTTATGTATTTTTCTTTTTTTCGGATAATAAACAAAACAAATAACAAAAAAAAACAACAAAAAAAAGCAAAAAAAAAAAAAATCGCAGCCCATGGGGGCCGGGCCTTCGCGCCCAGCCCCCTCCTTTTTCTCCCTTTCGCGGGCCCAAGCCCACCCTCCTTCTCCTCCGCCCGGCCCCCTCTTTCTTCTTCTTCTTCCTTCTTCTCCCTTCTTCCTCCCTACGCCCGCAACTCACGCGCTCGAAGACAACCTATGGCCGAGGGTGGTAGGCCGACGTCGGCCGGAGATGACATATCTCAGGCGCCATTAATGGCCGCCTTCAATGCCGAGCACGCTTTGTTGGAGGAGCGAGGATGGGACGCCGGTTCGGCCGCGGGCGTTCGTTCGGCGTGCGAAGACCCACGGCCGAATCCCCGTCGACCGGCCAACCCCTCCCCTATAAATAGCGAGGCACCACCTCCGTCGAAGGACACGGCGAACTCGGAGATCTTCCCTTGAGAGACTTCAGGGAGAATCAACGAGCGAGCACGCGAGAGATCGGGTCGCGAAGCTTGAACGACCTCCCTCCGAGAGACTTCGGGGGAGGCCGGCGGCAAGCGAGCCCGAGGAAGGTAGATCTGAGCGCCTGGATCTGTGAAATAAGGGCTGAACAAGGTCAGCCGGAGGAGGGAGGTCCAGATCTGGGAAAACCAGAAGCTCTCCGCCACCTGCGACTGAAATTTTTGCTGCTATTGTTCCCCCCCAAACGGTTGCTGTGACCGATCTGCCGACGCCACGCCGGATCCAAGCGTCAAGAAGCCGCGCCGTTGCCCCTATCATCAACGGCCCACGGAACCAACCACCCGACGCCGCATCCCCTGTTGCGGTGAGCAAGGGTTGCTCGCCCTTTTTTTTTTTCCTATCTGTGTGTGTTGGGGTTGTCGGGCCGGGATTCGCAGCCACTGGCTTCACGCGAGTTCCGCCCCCAACCGTTCGTAACCCGCCCCCCCACCGTCGCTTGCTCGGAGCTCCATCGCGGTCCCGAGCCCGGAAGCGCCCGCACCTTGTCTTCCTCAACCGGTGCCCGCTAGGCGTTTGATGGAAATCCCAGTGAACGCCGGATCTGCGGTGGATCGGTGGTGACGGGTGGACGACGGGATTGGCTACAACAACCGGGGTCAAGGCGGTGCGGTGAAGGCCCGAGCTCGGCCGAGACGGGCTCGGTCGCCTCCGCCGAGGATCGTCGAGATCTCGAAGGCTCCAAAATCGGGTCGCGAGGTAGGAGCCGGGTCGGGCGTGGATCGGTCGGGTAGGGTTTCCGCGATTTTTGGGCGGCGGGAATCCGGGTCGAAGTCGGGCGGATCCGGGTTGGCGTCCGGGTAGGGTTTCTCAGTGAGGCTTGTGCCCATGGGCCGGTTTGCGTTGGGCTGCACCCTTTTGTGAAGTAAGCCCAATTCCGGTGAAGTGGGTGCGTTTTTTTAAAAAAATGGGCAAAAAAACCGAGTCGGGCCCGCAACGAGCCTCGCGGGTTGTGAACCGGGTCGGTCCCAACCCCGGAGCCGACCCGGTTCGTTTTTATATTATTTTAAAATAAAAATAATATTTTAATAAATAAAAATCAAAAAATCAAAAAATCAGTCGGGCCCGCAACGCGGTCGGACCCAACCCAGGATGACCCGGGTCGGACCCAACCCGGGGATTCGACCCGGTTCGTTTTTTTTACATTATAATATAATATAATATTTTAAAAAATGAAAAATAATTTATTTTCCAAAAATATTAAAAAATATTTTATTTTCCGAAAAATAAAAAAAATCAAAAATATTTCATATTTTCCAAAAAATGCCAAAAATCCAAAAAAAGCCAAAAATTCATGAAAAAGCCCAAAAAAAATCAGAAAAAGCCAAAAAGACTTGTATTTTCCCAAAAATACCAAAAAATCCCTTTTGTGTCCAAAAAATTAGAAAAAGACCTAGAAAATGTTTTTCCTCCCAAAAATGCATGGAAAATCCCTCGAACATCCAAAAAACCTTAGGGTTTAAACAAGATTAGGTACCGAAAGGGCATTAGTGATTAACTAGTGTAATCAAGTCCCCGATCCTAATTTCTCTGGTTGCGCGGGAGTGAGTATTTCTCCCGATACTTCACTTGGGTTTCTAATCAACCCACCCCAAATCGATTAGTGGCGACTCCATTTTAAAAATTAACTTGCAGGTTAAAAATTTAGACCATTAAGTCGTGAATTGGTGGACTTGGGAGAGTCCGGGCATTATTAATTTCAGCCGAGCCATTAGCCTCCTCAGGCGCTCGTACCCGATCGCAGGCGCCGAGAAAAAAGAGGTCGCGACAACCATCTCCTGCGCTACTAAGCCTCGAGTGGCTGGCCATAAGTGAATATTTCCTCTGATATCGTGTATATTACTGATAAGATTTGATTGCTTAGTTGTTGATTGATCCGACAATTGCTTTTAGTTGCCATTTTTTCTTAATCAGCAAATACCGTGGAATTAAATTGCAATCTTATCTCCATGATTTGATTAATTGACCAAATCTAATCCTCACATTCCGCCCTAAATTCACCTTGATCTCGACCATTCATCCGATAATGTGAACATTATAGATAATTAGCAGAAATACTCTAAATATTATCACAATATCTCTAATTCCAGCTTGCCAGAGCCTATAAATAGACCACTCCATTAATCATTACAAGCATAAAACACCATTTAGAACTCTCATAGAAAAACTTTGAAACATTCCCATGGCGAAGCTCTCTAGCTAGGGGTGAGCTTGGTTTTAGGGGAGATACGAGAACTAGAGAATCGGATTGGTGGGAATGGGAATCAAATAAATGGGAATGGGTCTAATTCTAGGTTTCAAGATATACAAGATAGGTTTCAATTTCCAAAAACTGGGGAGCTGGTTCCAATGGGTAGGTATAGAACAAGTATTTGTATCTTTGCAATCTTACGGTATTCCATGACATCTAATGACGATTATGTAATATAACACCAATGATCAAAGCTTCCATTTGAGCATATCCATGATTGAAACTTCTATTTTGTTAATATTTCATATTCTTCATATGTCCAAATATAAATTGTGAATAGTAGATTATAGCAGCAAATGATGGTCATTAGTGATGACGATTCACTACTATCATTCAATTAGGAATATAACTAGAATATGCATAGACCTTGGAACCTATGAAAGGATAGATTCAAGATCCAAAGTAGGTTTCATGTTCCAAAAATTAGGAACCAATTCTAATGGGCAGATTTCAGGTTTCAAGTGGAAATTAGACTAAACCTAAAAATGCTCACCCCTCTCTCCGACAGTCCTTTCCTTGGTTTTCACACCAACGACTCCGTGGAAATCCTCTCAACCTCGACGACCTCCTGCAAAAGCCCCCATCACATCCCTAGGAGTCTTTCAATGTCCAGCAGCTCGCTAGCTCTGCCTCGATGCCACCATCTGTCGATCAAGCTTGTTATGTCCTTCGTGCATCCGTGGCTTCCCCGACAATCTCCAAGTTTTGTAGTCATTTCAGTCAGCTTCCATCAGATTCAGAGCTGCCCTTGGCATCGCCCAAAATTGCTACACATCCCGTAACGCCCGTTCATCACCGGCCCTTGAATACTCCATTGGTGGCTCAACAAGCTCCATCCCCTTCCCTCTTGCCCTCAAGTCCTTTGGTAACCTAGGGTTAGTCCTTATCGAGGTAGGTAAGATTGGTAGGTTGTTCAACTTTAGCTCATAATTTGGCTGCATGTTCTATAGTTGTCAAACCTTAAGTTATTTTCATTCCTTTTGATTTATACCTTGCATTAAACGTGACATAAGTTGGGGCATTGCAGATTTGAGCCGAATAGTCGAACCCTCAATTATGATATTCATGCATGCATATAGTAATTTGCATCTAGTATTAATCAAGAATAATGTAGGATTTTGATTCATACTCCACATTAACAGGATGGCACAAAATTAACTCCAATGGGGGTCACAAGGGGCAATGCCACCAAGCCACCTGAGGGCTTATATAGTTTGGGCCCGAATTATATTGGTAGTTTGGATTTTGGCCCATGAGTAGCTACTAAGTGGCATAGGGCTTTCTGACCCTTAAGGTCTTCTTGCACCACCAATATATAATTTATCTCTCTTGTAATTGAGATTTGATATTAGAGCAAGGTTTAAGGTTAGGGTTTCTTGGTGAAGAGAGATCCAAAAAATTAAATACTGGGGAGATGCAAGTTGGTCAATCACGGATTGAAGTAAAGAAGTTCAAAGGAAAGGGTTTAAAGTTATAAAAATTGAATATGGAGGCCTTGCTTGTAGATAGAGATTTGTGGCTGGTGATTAAAGATGATAAACTTAAGGAGAATTCCCAAGAGAAGACGAAGGAGTCCACGTCCACTGAATTGAAGAAGTGGATCAATATTAGGTGTGAAACATATAATTGTTTCAATTGACACTCTTGGTGTTACAAGTGGGTTTTCATTTAAATGAGTTTAATACTATTTTAAGAGTGTTAGGAAGATAAAGCGGTTAAACTCATACAAAATATTTGAAGAAATGGGATTTGAAGAAATAGGTTCTGATGGTGCAACGAATGAGGCTCCTTTTCGTAAGGGGAAGGAAGAGTGAATGATCCAAATCTAGATTTGGTGATAGTAATAAAACTAGAGGAAGATCTAAAAGCTGAGGTTGATTGGAAATATAGTGTTTGAAGTGCAAAAAGGCTGGACACTTAAAGAGGGATTACAAAAGCAAAAGTGTAACTCTAGAGAAACGATATATGGCACCATCCTCAAGTACTGCGAAGGATGATGACAGCAACACAGGATACATGTATCTTATCTGCAATTCATCTCAAGATGACCGCAATGCATGGGTAATTAATACCGAAGTGTCTTTCCACACGACGCCTCATAGAGATTGGTTTTGTTGTTATAAGCTACATCGGAGAGGTACAATGTGAATGAGAGATGACACAACATTTGGTCTTGTTAATTGTGAAAAGGTGAAGCTGAAAATAACACATGGGACAATCAAGAATCTTCTGAATGTGATGCATTTTCATTTTCCAAAACTATGGCAGATGTTGGCATTACTATCACCAGCAATAAATATTCATGCAACCTTGCCCGTGTATCTATGGTGATCGCTAGAGGTAAATGGTATGGAAAATTGTGAAAGTAATTGGGAAACACGATGATCAGTGGTGAGAGTTGCATCGCAGAATAAGTCGAAGAAGAACTTCGACACTATGGCATTGGAGAATGGGTTGTATCATTCTTACCTTAAAGAAGACGATGAATGAAATCCCAAACTGTTACATGGATTTCGAATTTTGTGACATTGTCTACATGGAGAATAGAATCAGGTATCCTTTGAATTCATAAGAGGGAGAGCAAAAGGGATTCTGGATCTGATCCATAGCAACATCTTTGGTCTTACACCTATAGCATTGATTGGAAAATCAAAATATTATTTTTTTTTATTGATGATTTTTCCATATATGTGGATATATTTCTTGCAAAGGAAAAATGACGTACTTGAAAAGTTTCGCAAGTTCAAAACTTTGGTGGAAATTAGTTTGATGGGAAAATATAAATTTTACGGACTGACAACGAAGGAGAATCCTATTTAATGAAATTTGATCAATTATGTGCTACCAGGGACATAGGAAGGTAGAAGACAAATGCCATATTCACCTCATTAGAATGGGTTGGCAAAGAGGCTTAATCAATCTCTCATGGACAGGCAAGGAATATATTAAGTGGTACAAATTAAGCAGCTGAATTTTGGAGGCAAGCAGTGGCTATTGCATGCTATCTAAAGTATAGGTCCCACACCTTAGCTTTGAAAGATTAAACACCATTTAAGGAACTATTTGGAAAGAAGCCAACATATCTCATGTTATGGTGTTTGGCTTTAAAACATAAGTACATGTGCCAAAGGAAAAGAGGAACAAGTTTGAGAGGAAGTAAGAGAAATGCATTTTCATAATGTACAAGACTGGTGTCAAAGAACATAAGCTGTGAAATCCTGATAATAATCGGGTAATCTACGATAGGGATGTGGTGTTTAGAGAGTTTACGACAAACTAGAGTATTCCATAAGCTCCTCAAAACCATAAATGGTTGAGTTGGATGTTAGTTTGAAGGGGAAAACAAAAAAAAAAAGGTTACACAAGCTGGAACATAAATTACAAATTTTGAAACTAATGAGCTTGATAAGGTGGACCATAAAATAGATTCTAAATTTGAGTTTAAAGTTGAAGCAACACCTAAATCGGTCTTAAGAAGGTACATGCAACTAAGAAAACTACCTGAGAGATATACCATACTTGCTGGTAATGAGAATTTTCCTCTGATTGTTACAGGAGATGATCCGAAGATCCAAATATTGTGAAGGAAGAAAGAAGCATGAAAGATGCCAAACTCTAACAGAAAGCCATGAAAGATGGGACGAACTCACTAGACAAAAGCGAAATGTGGAGTTTGGTAAAATTACCTACAAATCAAAAGGCAATTGATTACAAGTAGGTGTTCAAGAAGAAGAAGTGTGCAAATGGAGAGATAAAACAATACAAAACTTTTTAGTTACGAAAGGATATTTGCGAGTCGATTGTGGTGAAATGTTTTCTCTCATTGCTAAATTAATTCCATGAGACTTGTCTTATCTATAGCAGCTGCATACAATCTAGAGATAGAGTAAGTTTGGATCAAGATTGATCAACCTCAATTAAAGGTAGGTGTAACCAGCTCCCAGTCCAGTCCAATCCTACATAGCAATCAGGCCAATAGGATCGATTCCCCATTTCTAGGACTACAAATCAAACCAATTGGTTGTGGAACCGGTGAAATATTATAGTGATGCACTTGTTTCCCCTCCTTTAAAATCAAGCATTGGTGCTTTACCCACAAAATGAGCATCATAGACTTAGCCAAAAGGTCGAGAAAGTCAAGTTTTGGCAAGCACGTGACTCGGTTTTTATTCACAACCCCTCTTACGATCTCTATGTGCCCATTTGATATGAGACTCTTGACATTCGCATGAAAGGCTATACATAATAGTAGAGACAAGTCAAGAGTCCCACATCAAACGAGCACATTGAAACCATAAGAGAGGTTGTGAATAAAAGCCAGGTCATGCACCTAACCAAAGTAAACCTTTCTTGGCATGAAAATCCCTAATAATTGATTAATCAAATTATTTATTTTATAATTTTGAAGAATTAAAATTAAAAATTTTAAAAATAATTAGTCAAATAGTTCCATCCTTGAAAAACAAAATTCCATCTAATTTTTGGAAAATTGGGAATCATACCAAAATCACCGATTCTAATTTTGTGGAACCAGGAATTTGAGTAGTGCCTCCGAGGGCTAGATCTTTGCTCACTCCTAATCAAACAAAGTCCCAAACTAAGACTGGGGGATTTAGCGACCTCAAGCTAAGGTCGATCGCCTTGGATCTAACCTAGGTTCGATGCTGTCACCAAGCACGAAGTAATGGCAACTTTGGAAAGGGTAAACGGAGGAGATAAGAGAGAGGTCAAAGGGCAAAGATTCAGGGGGCACAGTAGGGCGTGGGCGAGGGCCGAGGGTGTGGAAAGAGACGAGCAATGGGGCCGATCGTGATGGCCGTCTATCCCCATCCCCCCGGATTTGACTTTCTATGGTGGAGGAAAGGAGTGCACATGTTAGCATCAGATGAACGAAACGGGTGATTGGAGAACCGAGCGGGGAAAACGATCTTCCACCATAGAAATCTCCATTAACTACGCTCGTGGAGTATGACATCATCACTCACCCCTCGAGAGTGGACGGAAAAAATAAAAAAATCAAGTCGTCATTTTTAGATCATGTCATGGTACGTAGCACCATTACGTTGCTGATGTCCTTGCAATTCGCTAGACGTAAAGTCGTGTCAACCAAGGACCAAGACTAAATAGGGCCTACCGACATGTTTGATGAGCCTAATTATTTTCAAAGACACAAACGAACATTTATGGAAAAATATTTTTCTAAAACCTATTCGTTTGTACGGTTGAAAATGCTTAGTTAATGAAAAAAAAAAATATTCATTAACTAACTAAAATATTTTTCTATTTTATTTTATTTTTATAAGTAATACAAGTAATAGGTTTTAGAAAATATTTTTAAATAATTCATTTTTTACGAAACAAATGAAATCATGTATCAACTTCATCACTTTTCTTTTATTTTTTATTTTTTATTTTTTATTTATTGTCTTTTTATATTTATTTATTTGGTTTATTGGCCAGTTTCATAGCTTTTTTTTTTTAACTCTAGTTTTATTGCTTTTTTTTTTTTAACTCAAGTTTCATCGCTCTAATTCACTTCTTTTTCGGCCACTCTTATGTCTATTACCCTCCTTTGACCCCCTAGCAGTTTTAGACCCTCGAGAAAGACGTGTTAAATGCCTAAGAATCCCCAAATGGCCCATGGCATATTTGGCATTTCCAACATTTAAAATGAAAGTGTGCATTTATTTCATGAAAAATTAAGAATTAAAAAAAATTACTCAAAAAAAAATACTCTTTTATCGCTTACAGAGATGAATACATGAATAATGTTCTTGTCATCAATTAAAATGTCTAGACATGGATTATTGATGATAATGAAAATATTTTTTATTACTAATATTTCTAAGCTAATGAACATTTTTTCAGCAAATGTTTTTCAAATGATTCATTTGCCATGAAACAAGCGGACCCATTATATTCTTCTTTTTTTTCAATGACAAGGAAAACCCACCTCAAGTAGATAATCAATGAATTCACGGAGAGATATCCTTTCATGATGTTAAAGTACACCTTACATGGATAATCTTGGTTGAAAAATCATCCCCGTTAACTCTATGGGCCATGTATGACCTGAACTAGAGTCTCGAATAAGTAGCTGAAAAGTGGATTTGCTTGTGCTCAGCACCACGGAGGTTTAAACCTATATTGTGTGTCTATGTCACACAAAGTTAGATCCTTAGAATATCCTTTAGATCTCAATCTAGCAACAGCACTTGGAATTTTCATCATTAGCTTAGCCAAAGTGGACTAGCACCATGATTGACTTGAAAGTAGGAATCTCTCCTTAGGGTTCGATTTCTTCGTAGGCCGGTGTTGGAATATAATACACGAAAACAAGAGGATCTTGTATTTTACGTCAACGTGAAATCACCAGAAAAATAAATGAGAAATAATAAGAATACAAGAAATTTACGTAGTTTTGTCCAAGTATCAATACCTACATCCACAAAGAGAGCCAGCAACAAATAATCCACTATAATTGGAAAATCAAAGTTTACAATTGCTCACACACTCGAGTATTTCTCACACATAAATTTAACCCCAAACCTAAATATTTATAAATAAACCACTCACTTGAACATAAACTCACGGCACAAAATCACCATGCATTCAAGCTCAAAACAGAAACGCTCTACATACACCAAAATCAAAAACTCTGGTGTCCATCTTTGGTCCACGTACATAAGTCTTCACGTTCCTTTGGAAGGCTTTGCGTGGCTTAAAAAGACTTGCAACTCCATAAATCTCTCGGATCGTGGACATGCACGGGAGTTGATCCACATGCGCTTTTATATTGTGTGTGCCCAAAAGTCAAAGTCTTGACTTTTGGGCCCCACAAAGATAACATCTTCCGACTTCTGCAGGCTTCCGCATATAAAGAAGAAACTTTGCTCCCTTTTTTTATTCTATTTTATTTCCTCTTTTGTAATCCTTCATAGAGTCCAACGAAACCCCTTTCTATTAACTAAAGACATCTAAGACCCAAAAAAAATTAAATTTCTTTTCTTGTGCATTATCTTGAATATTATCTTCATTAGAAAAATATCTTCACGATCAAATAATAAAAATTTTATCCAAGCAAATCGCATTTTGTAAACACTCAAACTCGAGGCATAATTTAATAATTCTCCACATTGGCTCAATATTTGAAACCAAGTTATAGTACTCATCATCTGTGCTGCCCTCCCAACACCCCGACAAGCGCTCACTCTCCACAGATGCCACTTGAGCTCCGCCAAATGAATAGACTTAGTCATCATGTTTGCTGGGTTATTTGTTATAGCAATTTTTTTTACAATAACATTACCCTTAGTTAAGACATTTCGGATAAAGTGGTACATGATGTTGATATGCTTCATTCACTCGTGATAAATTGAATTATATGCCAAATATATCGCACATTAGTATAGTGTATATCGCACATTAGTATAGTGTATATCCACACTTTTCTGTTAAAACTTAAAGTCCAAAAGCAAACTTTGTAACCATATCGCCTTTTTCGCTACAAAGGTTAGTGTCATATACTCTATCTCAGTCGAAGACAAGGCAATGTGATCCTGTAAGGACGTTTTCCAACTAATTGCACCACCTATTAGTGTAAACACGTACCCTGCTAAAGATCTACGATCATCCAAGTCACCGACATGATTCGAATCCACAAAACCAAAGGTCTCATTGCCATTTCTTTCCCTTCGATACACTATATCCACATCTATTGTCCCCTTAAAATATATGAGGATCCACTTCATAGCTTCCCAATGAGCTTTACCAAGACGCTTCATATAGTGATTAACCACATTCACAACTTGTGAAATATCAGGCCTAGTGCACATCATAGCATACATAATACCACCCACGGCACTAGAATAAGGAACACGAGGCATATGTTCCTCCTCCTCTTCAATCTATGGTGATAATTTTTTGTCAGTTTAAAGTGCTTCGCTAAAGGTGTACTTATAGATTTTGCTGACTACATATTAAAACATACCACAATCTTCTAAATATATTTCTTCTGAGATAAACGTAAAACTTCTGCAATCCTATCACGCAAAATCTCCATACCCAAAATTTTCTTTGTAACACCTAAATCTTTCATCTCAAATTCAGCATTTAACCGCATCTTCAGCACATCAATATCAGACATATTCTTAGCTGCTATCAAGCATATCATCAACATATAAAAGTAGATAAATCAAAGAACCATTCTCCAATCTCCTAAAATAGACACAGGTATCCATTAGACTTTTTGTATAGTCTTAACTAGCCATGAAAGTATCAAAACATTGATACTACTATCTAGGAAACTCTTTCAACCCATACAAAGATTTCTTCAACAAGTAAACATGATCTTCCTTACCTGGAATAGCAAATCCCTCTGGTTGCCTAATGTAAATATACTCATCTGACTCACTATGAAGAAACGCAGTTTTCACATCTAGTTTCTCTAACTCGAGATCCTATGAAACAACTAAGGCAAGTAAAACACAAATAGAATAGAAGTATCTCTTACCACAAGAAAGAACATTTTATTATAGTCAATGCCCTCACACTGTATATATCCCTTCGCCACAAGTCTCGCCTTATACCTTACTATCTTGACACTGAGAATGCCCTATTTCCATTTGAAGACCCATTACTTCCAACAATATTTTGGCTCTCGGTACTTTGACTAGCTCCCATGTTTGATTTCGATAGAATGATTCTATCGAAATCACTCATAGTCCCTAGCCACTGCAATGACTCCAAACTAGCCATTGTCTTAAAGTAAGACGAAGGTTCATCTGTCTCTACCTCATCACTTATAGTCAATGCATAAGCAATATTTGTATAACCATAACGTACTAGTGATTTAATTTTCCTTATTTGTCTATCTGCGACTATAGTATGCTGTGGCTTTGCTGGTTGTTCACTATCACCGACTTCAGGAACTACAGTCTCATCTACAATCTCAACTTATGTTACCTTCGAGGTCTCCAGAATCTCCACTTGAAGCTCCACATCACTAATGACACCATGATATGTTTTCTCTATTGGTTATGTCTTAAAACTCCTCTATTGAAGTATTGCAGTCTCATCGAAGATCACATCTCTGCTGATTAGAAAACCAGGTGATCTAGGATCGATGCACTACAACTAGTAGCCTTTCACCCCATCTGCATAACCCAAAAATATGCACTTCTTCACCCTCGGCTCAAGCTTACCATCACTTGCATGAGCATATGCGGAATATCCGACTATACGTAATCCCGAATAATCAACAGGTTTCACCAACCATACTTCCTCAAGAGTCTTCCACTCGATAGCAGATGATGGAAATCGATTAACCAAATAACATGCCACGTTTACCACTTTGGCCCAAAATTCTTTACCAAGTCCTGCATGCGAAAGCATGCATTGAACTCTCTCAAGCAAAGTTATGTTCTTCCGTTCTACCACGCCATTTTAATGTAGTGTCGCAGGTACTGTGCAATATTTCACAATACCTTCTTTCTCGAAAAACTCGGTAAAATCTTTAGCACAGAACTCCATGCCATTATCGAGCACTTGATTTATTTATCTGACTACTTCTCAATCAATACCTTAAATTTCTTAAACTGATCAAACACATCATATTTGTATTTCAAAAAATATAAACATACATTCCTCGAATAATCGTCGATAAATGTTAGCATATATCAGGCACCTCCTTTCGAAGGAACCGAAGACGAGCCCCAGATGTTTGAATGAATATATTCAACTGGTCGTTTGGTCAAATGAACAGCTGTGGTAAACTTAACTCAATGTTGCTTCCCAAAGAGGCAATGTTCATATAAGTCCAGTTTCCCTGTCTTTGACCCTTCAACAACCCCATTTCACTTAGCATCATCATACATGTCTCACTCATATGCCCTAAACACATATGTCATAACTGAGCCAAGTTAGAGTCTGACTCACTTGATAAAACTACCGCGATTCCTATAATGGTCTCTCCCAATAGATGATAGAAAGTATTTACTTTCTTCTCCTTCATTACTATCATGGCATCTCGAGAGATCTTCAATACTCCACCTTCAGCGGTGTACCTACACCCGATGTCATCGAGTGTCCCCAAAGAAATAACATTCTTCTTAAGCTTCAGTACATGCCTCACATCTGTCAATATGTGCACTATCCCATCGTGCATCCGAATCCGAATTGTCCTTATCCCCACAGCCTTATAAACTGCGTTATTCACCAAAAGAACTAGACCACAATCTGCAGTCTAGTAAGTAATAAACCAATTTTTATGAGGCGTCATATGATAAGAACACCTTAATCTAGCACATATTCGTCTCTTGATGAAGTAGTAGTCACATATAAAACAGCTTATGCATCACTATTGCTCCCATTGGTAACGTTTGTCACATTGCTTGTAGCATTCTATCTATCAGTTTTATTCCTCCGCTTTGGACAATATCTCTTGATGTGCCCCTCCTCGTGACACTCAAAGCACTTCATGCATCCCTTTGACTTTTTATGGCGTGATTTCGATATGCTTTTACCTCTACTACTACTAAGCCCTCGATGTTGTTCTCTACCTCAAATTGTCAGTGCTTGCGCTACTCCTTACGTTAGACTGTCATCTCGCAACTTTCTCTATCATCCCTTAGAGAATAATGCGGACTTTACCTTACCCAGAGGTAATTGTAGTATGCCCCTACAATAGTGAATCAGTAAAGTGCACTCATGACTCTAGTAGAGAGGCTAACAACATCATGTCATGTTCTTCATCATCAAGTATCTTACCGACATTCTTCGGATCCATCATGAGTTTATTAAATTCATCCAAGTGAGTTATGATAGGCATACATTCAATATATATAAATTAAAATATCTTCTTCAACATGTACAAGCGATTGTTCAAACCTTTCTTCACATAGAGTGCTTGAAGTTTTGCCCATAATGCTGCGGTATCCTTCTCCTCAGCAACCTCTATTAAGACATCATCCAACAAATTTAACATGATTGTGCTCTTTACTCTTTCCATTAACTCTACTCTTTCCATTAACTCTACTCTCTCAGAGGCTTTCATTATAATAGGCAACTTATCTTCACCATCTAGTGCCTTGACCAAACCTTAAGTTGTCAATAACGCCCGCATCTTAATGCTCCATAACACAAATTTGTTCCTCCCATTAAACTTCTCAATTTTAGATTTCCTCTCAAATATAATTGCAATAACAGAATTTCCAGATAATAATCAAACAAGCAAAAGCTCCAAATCACAATCAAGAATCCAATCCTAAGCTCTAATACCAATTGTTGGAATATAATACTTGGAAACGACAGGATCTTGCAATTTACAGTAACGTGAAATCACTAGAAATTTACGTGGTTCGGTCCGAGTATCGGTACCTATATCCACGGAGAGAGCCAGTAACAAATAATCCATTATAATCAGAGAATCAGAATTTACCATCGCTCACACGCTCGAGTGTTTCCCATACTTAGATTTACCCCAAACCCAAAGTATTTATAAATAAACAACTCACTTGAACATAAACCCACGACACAAAATCACCATGCATTCAAGCTCAAAACAGAAATGCTCTACGTACACTAAAATCAAGAACTCTGGCATTCGTCTTTGGTCCACGTACGTAAGTCTTCACATTCCTTTGGAAGGCTTCGCATGGCTTAAAAAGACTTGCAGCTTCAGAAATCTCATGGATCGTGGATGTGCAGAGGAGTTGGTCCACATACGCTTTTATATTGTGTGTGCCCAAAAGTCAAAGTCTTGACTTTTGGGCCCCATGAAGATAACATCTTTCGGCTTCCGCGGATAAAGAAGAAACTTTGCTCCCTTTTTTTTATTCTATTTTATTTCCTCTTTTGTAATCCTTAATGGAGTCCAACGAAACCTCCTTCTATTAACTGAAGACATCCAAGACCCAAAAAAAAAAAAAAAATATATTGAATTTCTTTCTTGTGCATAATCTTGAATATTATTTTCATCAGAAAAATATCTTCACGATCAAATAAAAAAAAAATTATCCAAGCGAATCACATTTTGCAAACGCTCAAATTCGAGACATAATTTAATAGCCGGCTTGGAGGAAAATTGCTTTCCACATTCACAAATGATGCAACTAGCGGGATGCGAACAACATTTTGGCGAAATGATGGAATGACATATAGAAGAATGGTGGCTACATTCTAGTCGAAGGGCATTAACTGCTAACAAATCAAAATTATCTGACTATTAAACATACTTTTAGTGGCCTGATTGAAAAATGTACTAAAATTTAGGGATCATGAATAAAATTTAGAGAAGGAAAAAAAAAAAAAAGCAGTCCTATAAAGTGACTATAAAAAAAATGCTTTCCTTAATCTATTCAAGTGCCACGTGTGCGAAGAACAAACATGATTCTAATTTAATCTGGTATGGTCCGTAGCTTGGATGGGAATTACAAACCTTAATACCTTGTGCGGACCACCATAAGATGAGCCTAAATCGAAGTCCTATTGGGCATCATAAATCGACAGGATTGGGAATCCAAAGCAAGGAATCATCGAAGCCCGCCGATTCGTGATTCTCATGTAGCCGGATGGAATATAAAGAGCGTTGTAATTCGGTCTCAGCCGTCGAGGGAAAAGGACGAACGATGACAAACAAGCTTATCACTCGTACGACTACTTGAAGTATTGACAAACCACTGCCAACAAAAATCGCACATTCACATGCCGTAAAAAGGATGCGTAGAAGACATGTAGAATCAAAATATATAAGTGGAAATCTAAGCTGTATTAGAGAGGTTTTGTGGTTGGTTCTTTGCTATCAACGTTGTGAATGTTAGGCTACATTTATTCCGCAGAAAATAAATGATTTAGTAAAATAATTTTTTAAAATTGATTATTTGTATCGCTTGAAATAACTGATAAATAAAAACCGATTTCATTATCAAAAATAATTTATATTGGAACATTTTTGTAGACGACAAAAAAAAAAATTTGTTGGTTCACTTTTATAAAAGATATGAGTGATTATTTTTTTGAAAAATATTGTCTAAATCATTTTTTTTTTGGCTAAATAAACAGAATTTTCATGATCAATTTGGAGATATAACCGTAACTAATATTGTTGAGCTGGGGTTTCTTTTTTTTCTTTTTTTCAATGTTCTATTAATTTGACACTCATTTGGTGTCACATTAGCATCAAGTCCATTTTCATCACATCAATGCTATCTCATACTTAATTTGATGATTTATTTGGAGTGGTCAATCAAAGGAAGTGATTGCATAATTCGAGAAAGTTAAGAGTACTCGATGAAACAAAATAAAACTTACAGGAGTAAATCCCATAAATCCAGAAAGTTATAGCACTTATTCAATAGAATAAAAGGAAGTAATGATACCGTAAGCGTCTGAACGTCTAAGTCGTCCCCCCCCCCCCCCCTCCCCCTCCTCTTCAACCCAATACCTAAATGCAATGGCATAATAATTTATATTCATTACGCAACCCCTAAATGCAATGGCATAATTTATATTCATTACCCAATACCTAAATGCAATGGCATAATTTGTATTTTGAATAAGGAAGCACATCAGTAATTGTGCTCAATATTTCCAGAGTAAGGGAGCAACAATAGCAAATCGCATGACGTACAAATTTATTTAGTGGATGCCTCACATTGTGTCAAATTTGAAAAGCTAAAGTACACAATTGAACAGTTTAGATGCTTAATTGTAAAAGTAAAAAACTTCAAGTACTTACCTTATCGTTACCACTAATTAAAGTTAGCGTACCAAATTGTACAGACACCTTAACGCAATAGCTATTTATATGAAAATGTGTTTCGCCCTTCTTTGGAAACACGGATGACATTCTATTCTAATGAGAAACTCAAGAGTCGACATCCATTCCCCTTGCTTAGCTTCTATCCAATATTCTACGATCGATCGTTACTATTTATCATGAAACCACATCTGTCTAAAGATTTTGAGATTTGGATCTCTTGACAGCTATTCACAGGGGCGCCAATCAAATAAAAAAGAGAATTCCACGACCTTTTTTAATACCTCACCTCATTTCATATCATATGGGTAGGAAATAAATTTCATATCCCAACACACGAGAAACATACCCAAGAAATTCTTGAATCACTAATCGAATTGGATATATTACCCTTCATAACATACCTTATTTCCACTTATTAAATGCCTTGATTGTATCCTTGAGATAAAAATTTCTTCATCACCTTTTGTTAGGGAGAGTAGTATTTTTGGGGACAGAAGAAGCGTTCTACTTTTAGGAACGCAACATCACGTTGAAAAACAAGTAACTGCCTTTGAGAGTTACTTTCGTAGGTTATGGGCTGGGTTAGCCCAACATGGGCAGCCCACCTATAAAACCCATCAATATGCAATCAATACTTTGAAAATTATAGCCTTCCATATTGAGGATACTTAAAAACCAGACGCTCTCTAGACAATATGTTCCAAATCGAGGTACGCAAGGACTGCTCTACCATTATTCGTCGGCTCCATATCATTCTCTTGAATCCTCCGTCAGTCATTCAGAATGCCAAACCAATTAATAGTGTCTTTCGTGAGGGACAATGTGGTGGAAGTTGTGCACATGGAGAGGCGCTACATGCATTGAAAGCTACTTGTAACACGGTGTGGCATCCCAAAAATTCAAGACAACCTCTAGATGTATTAAAGCCTATGATTAGGTAATGAAATTACCTTTGGTTTATGCTTTAGCCGTTGGTTTTCTTTTAAGGCCAAGTGTTATTATGTATCTTATGTTCATGAGTTATAAAAATTAGTATTATGGGATAAGTTAATAAGAATAATTTATTCTTGGCTATGCACCTCATAAATTTAATCCCTATAGATAAAATGTTACAAGATTGTGGCCATATGAAATTGAAAATTCCAAATCTATAAAAGAAAGAATTAAAAATGAATTATTAAAAGTGAAATTGGGGTTTATTAGGGTAGAACTTTAGGCCCAAGGGTATTGGACCTAAAGTGGGCCAAATTGACTTGGCCCATGGGCCCATGAAGAGGGCTGCCGTCGACCACAAGGGGGAGGACCCGGCCCAAACCCTCAAGCCCATCATGCATGGGATTTGCCAAGTGGCAAAAAGAAGGCTTTATCCATTGGTCTTCTTGGGTGGCTTCAAATGATGACTAATGATTGTGATTAGGGGGAAATAAAAGGAAGGAGTGACCGGTTATGGGGGGGCTGTCGCCCAAGCCAAGTGAGAGAGAGAGAGAGAGAGAGAGAGAGGGTTGCCGAGAGAGTGAGGAACCTGAGAGAGAAAGGGAGAAGCCGCGTGAAGGAGGAAGTCCGCCCGTCCATCGCCCGTCGCCGTGCGTCCGTCGCCGTTCGTGTGCCGTTGTTTGCTCGGTACAAAGGCAAGTTGGGATCCATATTCTGCTCTTGCATGTTGTATCTTGCGTGTGTGTTTGAATGGTGATGAATCTCGGTCGTTTAGGGTGTGAGAAACCGAAGCTTGAGTGTGATGTTTTTGAAATAGCATTTTGTTTTCGAGTATACCGCCTGACCCCGAGCGTTGTAGAGGCTTGCATGCATGGTTTGAGTCGGATTTTGGCTTCGACTTCTTCATAAAAGTTGTATACAACATCTCAAAGTACAACATACTAAAATTTGAGATAAAAATGGTTGAGGTTTGAGGGGTGAAACCCTTCCTCTACGAAAACGCTAGATCTGAAACTGTTTTGTTGACCTCTTGGTGGTTTTGTGTATTGCATGTCACTTTTTACTGAGAATTTCACTTCGACTTCTTCACGAAAGTTGTATAGAACATCCTAAAGACTAACATACTCAAATTTGAGGTAAAATGAACAAGTGTAGCCTAACAAAATGATTTTTCCTTTGAAGATGATAGATCTGGAAGTGTTGTACTGGACACCAGCGACTTCGTGGACTATAACGTGACTATCCTTTGAGATTCTCACCTAGATCTCTGAAATGAAAGTTGTAGTGGACCTTTTGAGGCAAAACATAATAAAAATTCAGAGGAAATGAAGGAAGATAAGTAGGTGAAACCTTGATTTTTCGGAGACAGCTAAACTGGACTGTCTAGTACGAGGAACAGGGGCTTCAACCGTCCATGGTTAATTATCTAGGACGAATCTGGCCTGGATGTCTTCATGAAAAATCTACCTTAGGGTCTTGAATATCACCTGGTAAAATTTCATAATTTTTGGAGACCATTCGGTATTTAAATTGAAATATTTCAAGAACTCCGCAATCTGATTGTATCCGAATTTTGCAAGCTGTAATGTGTGAGCTATATCTTTTTGTGTGAAGTTCTTTTGGGCATGTGTTCTTCATGAAGTTGCTACCTTTATTTCTTGCCTGCACATGTTCTGATTTTATAATTTTTGAAGATCATATGGATATTTAATTTACATGTTTTCCGAAATTGTGTAAGCTAGAATTTGGTAAATTTCAAAAAAGTCACGATGTATGGATTATTCTAAGTTACATGGACTCCATGGATTGTATTGTTATAAGTGATTGGATCTTGCTGCATATATGATGATGATTGGAACTACATATAAGAATCAAATGCTGAAAATGATCTTGATTGCCATCACATCTTATGCCATGTTGAAATTGAGCCAAAATTGTGAATGTGAATTAAGATAAATGAGAAGGTTGTCGGAGGTGTGAGCCGACGATGCCCCGAGAGTATCGGGATGCCCGGCTAGGGAGTGTAAATGCTGGATGCCTGGTGGCCTGGTGGCGTAATTCCAGAGGGTCCTTGGGAGTTTTGAGATGCACGAAGAGTGGGGGTGCCGGAAGCCCGGAGGTTAGTGCCGAGGGATGCCTCGTGATGTTAGTTGGGGTACGAGATGCCCGGAGGGTGTGTGTCGGATGCTCGGAGGTTTGTGCGGAAGTTCCTCGCGATGTCAGGTGGGGTGCGAGCGATAAATGTGGGATGCAAATACTGGTCCTGGGAAAGAGAATGTGGCAGCTCAAAATGAAAGAATAAAATTGGGAAATTGAAATTAAATTATGCATGATATGGTAACATGTATGCATGAATGCATGGATGTATGTGCACCTATGGCATGATGGTATATGTGACATGATGATGGTGAGTGCATGGATGTATGTGCACCTATGGCATGATGGTATATGTGACATGATGATGGTGAGTGCATGGATGTATGTGTATATGTGACATGATGATGGTGAGTGCATGGATGTATGTGCACCTATGGCATGATGGTATATGTGACATGATGATGGTGAATGCATGGATCTATGTGCACCTATGGCATTATGGTACATGTATGACATTGTATGTACATGCGGTATGATGACATGTGCATGGTTTCAAGGTAAGTTATGCATGGATGCATGAATGACATGTGTTATGCTATGATTGTTATGATTGTATTGTGTGATGCATTGAGTGGTTTATTGGGTTCTTTACCTGTTAAGTGGTTGTACTCACCCCTTCAGAGACCAACATTTAAGATTAGAAAGATGCCGCTCCCTACTGTCACGCGGGGCATCTTTTACAGCCTTCCTTCGGACGTGGAGGTCGAGTGTGTGGAGATCAATTGTCCCACCATCCCCGGTCTGACGTTCATTCGGGTTCGTGCATTAGTGATGTACGATGTGGGCCTAGCTGAGGGCCCTGTCATTCAGGAGTTCATATCTGTTCATGTTCATCGAGACGAAGTGATGCGGGGGATGTTGCCGCCGCCACCACCTGACGCACCAGGATGGGTGTGACGGCCCGTGTGTGAGGAGTAGGAGCTGCAACTTTTTGGACAATAGCCGACATTAGTGGATGGAGGATTTTGCATGATCAACATAGTGGGTCAAGTTGTCTATTTTTGGAGTTATGGCCGAGTGTAGCTAATAGTCTTAGCATTTCTTTTATTGTACCGACCCGAGAAAATCCATCATGAAATATGTAAATAAAAGTATCTTGGCTTTATCTTTTCTTATGGTGTTTAGGGGTGTGCATTGTATCATGGTTGTTGGTGGGAGAATTGGTAGAACTTGATTATGCTTCCGCAAATAAGATGCACTATGACCGTTATAAAAAAAAAAATGCCTAGGAACTAAGGTTCTTCTTTGGTAATATGTGGTGACCTTAGGTGTTTCAGGGTGCCACACACGAAACTAAAAGTTGTTGACCTCAAGACGAATTTGCCAAATCGTTGACTTTTCAAATGCTCTCTTTGATTTTGTGGATTGCACAAGTATTTTTGCTAATGGTCATGATTGCCATAGTTAACATAGGTAAAAATAAAAGAACCAACTAGGCCGTATAAAGATTTTCCAAAGAAAAGAGAATCTCAAAATTTAGGTCTAATACTAAATTTACCCGGACTTTCTTTTATCTAAAAAAGAATTCCCAACTTTCACTATAGTCCCACATCTGCTCATATGTCCAAAAATCACAGCTTGTCTTTAAAATTATCAAGTAGCCCAAAAAGTCAAGAATATATGGTTAGTTCTCCATTCCCAATGTTGAAAATGTTAATATATGGTCGATTTGGTTCTTCCGCATCTTATCAAAGTGTTTTACCGATAGATAAATAAGGGTTTGGAAGACATGACAGATTAACACCAATTGTATGTCTTTCTGAAAAGAATGACTGGTTAGTCTAATTTATTTTGCGACCGAGAGTTTTAATTGTCTATAGTTATCTTGGCTCCTAGTTCTCACTCCCTTAGCCACTAGTTTAGTTTATTACCGTTTAGAATTTAACAATTTTCTAAAGATAGAAATCGGAAGTTATCATCAAGCAGTTGCGTCCATTAGCTTGGGTATCATTTCCTTCATCTTTTTATCTAGGCCCATCTTCTGGAGAAAGAGAATGAGCACCCTAAAAATCACTCCATCCTCTGTTGCTTTTTTTTCCGCTTTCGTCTACTTCATGTTTTTACTATATTAGCTATCACTTCAAAGTTTAATAAGTTTTCCATCCTTCGCTTGGTACCCAAGCTGAGTAAGGAAGATTAGAGTCTAGGCATTGCATCTCAAGGATAGGGTTTCCATCAAAACCGACTGCATTAGATCACGAATCCTATCAAGGAAAATCGGTGTCTTTAGGATAGTATCGTTGACATGCCTTTCCCGAAAATTTCTTGTTTTTCTTTGAACTACCACAACAATTTAAAGACAGTTTATTCCATGGCAGCTCACATGGTGAAAATCCCCAAGGATGTCAAGAAGGTTGAGTATGTTGTGTAGAAAATTTATTCACATATAATTTTCAATCAAGGAAATAACGGATCCATATATGATTGTAAAACACCGATACCAATAAATACAGCGGAATTAAATCATATATGTTTGAGCTATTGCTTCACTTGAAGAAAAGTAGATTATTCCGATAATCAGGGATCTATCGGAATGTCAAATCTTCTTCACTATGACCTATTTCGATATAGCAACTTTCAATGGGATTAAAGTAACTGATAGGTATAACCTACCATTTTATAGGCTAAAGATGGGACCTAATAAACCATAATCAACGGCGTGTCAACTGGGCCCTTCCTATTACGGGTTTTAGTTAAACACAATTGCCTACACTTTGCTGCTCAACTAGACCAGTTATCAATAAATGTCAATACCCAATTCAATCAGATCACTTTAGGGTTCAACAAATATTGGAATATCCATTAACTCGATTATTTAAAATAGAAAATCAATTAATTAATGTAAACAAATATTATAAGAAATTCCCAACATATTATGCTGCTTTCCAAAGATGGTTTCTGAAAAACTATTTTGTTCAAACGATCAATAAGGTGGCCAATGGTGGCTCCAGCGAGCGTGGCAGCAACGAGTAGGTTGTAGGTCCAGTAGGGAGGGCAAAATGGGTGGGGAGATAGAGAATTTGTACTTTAGTTGGTGTGGGTGATATTTTTGGCGAAACATGAGAGCATTTTAGTAAAATCAAAGAAGTATTTATGGTGTGGCTAAATTTTGGTCTTGTTGGATAAAACTGATAAGTAATTGCTGAAAAGTTATGTCTTGAATATTGAGGGTTAAAATTCAAATACTGAAAAATGGAAATTAATAAGCATATGTTAATTTATGAAGATTAAATACCAAATTTAGTCAGTTTCTTACCGGACATTGAATAATGAGCATTATTGGAAGAGAGTAACAAAAAAATTGCTAATCTTTTAATTTATTGAATATATTTCATCACTTAACTAAGCAAGTCTTTCTTTACTCACCATATCAAGTGAATTTTTTACTTAAAACAATCGATGGCCATCAAACACGCTTAATAATATTAATTGATGGTATGTTGATTATATAAGGGAGTAAACTTCCAATAGAAGTACATTTCTCATCAAACATTGAATTTTGAATATTAAAATTCAAAAACCAAAAAAATGGAGATAAATAAGCTTTTATCAATTTATGAAGATTAAATATCAAATTTAGTTAGTTTCTCACCAAACGTTGATGAGCATTATTGGAAGATGTTAACCAAACGATCTTTAACATTTTAATTTTTATTGAATATATTTTATCACTTAACTAAGTAAGTCTTTTTTCTGACCAAAAAAAAAAACAAAACTAAGTAAGTATTTCGTTACTTACCATATTAAGTTAATTTTTTACTAAAAAAAAAAATCAGCGGCCATCAAACGCACTTAATAATATTAACTGCCATTATATTAATCATTCAAGGGAGTAAACTTCCAATCGAAGTATATTTCTTATATGAGAGGATTTCAATCATTAAAAAAGTTGTAGGGTAACCTAAGGCTAGATTAATTAAATAAGCAATGGTCAAGTACAGATTTAATCCTCAAAATTTGAACGCGTGTGCAATTGGGACCTTTAATTTTTGCCACCACCGCCTCCCCTCAGGAATATGTGAGATTTGCGCAATTTGGTCCTATAAGCTTAGTTTGTACAATCAAATCCTCTAATTTTCTTGATTTGTGCTTTCAAATATTTTATTTACATTATAACTAATACTGTCAAATTAGAGTTTTTTTTTCTTTTCTTTTTTTTTATGTCCGTCTTATATTAATTTGTCACTCATTCGACACTACATTAGCCTCACATTTCGACTTCTACAGCATCAACAGCATTACGTCATTACTTAATTTGATGATTTACTTGGAGTGATCCGTCGAAGGATTTGATTGCACAATTCAAGAAAGTTAAGATTACTTAAATGCAAAAAATAATAATAAATAATAAATAATAAAAATAAAAAAAATAAATTGCACAAATACAAAAAGGCAAAGGGCTTATCAAACAAAATAAAGGAAGTGATAACCTATGTAGCACGGACACTCTCCGGAAACCTTCGTGTCATGTCCAACACTCCGACACGTGTTCGACATGCTCCGACACATCCCGATACGCTCCGACATGTGGTCAACAAGTATCGAAAAATCCTCACGTGGTCAACTCTCTCCGACACGCGAGTCCAAAATTCCGACATGCAATTCCGACACGCACGAGGTTAATTTTAAAATTTATAATACTTGAAGGGTCAAAATATAAATATACACAAAAGAAGTAATAAAATTGCTATAAATTTAAATACACACGGGGTCAATTTTTATTTTTTCAGTTTTTTTTTTTAGAATTGTTTTACTTTTTTTAAAAGTCTTTTACTATGAAAGAAGTAATAAAAAAATTTATATATTATAAATAAATAAATTTAAAAATATCATTTCAGCATTTTTCTTTAAACAATGTTTTTTTCCTCTAAGTTTTATGTATTATTGTAAAAAATTAAAATAATAAATGATATTATTTAATATTTTTCATGTAAATTAATTCTAGGCTATTTTTATTATTATTTATTTATGTATTTATATATAAAAATATATTTAATATATAACGTGTCGGAACGTGTTGAAATTCTCTATTTTTAAAAAAAATGACGTTGAACTTTGTCGGCGTGCATATCGTGTCGTGTCGTGTCGCGTGTTGCGTGATCATGATACGAGGTGATAACATCATAAGGTGATAACATCATAACTTGTTTTCAAAATCAACCCCCTAAACTTTTTTTTCATCAAATATCTCAACTTCTCATATGTGGCTCACATTCCTCGATTCAAACTACGAATGGAAAATGTCCATGTTGATGCCAAAGCTATTAAATATCCTTTGATTATCCACATTGTCGGACCTCTTGATATGATGTTGCATCAACAAAGACATATTGAATGCCTAAGATTGTCCAAGTCATCAAACACCTAAGATCATCCACCTATCTCTCTCCCCCTCACACCTAAATTATGTTAAAAAAGCGAGGCCCGCCAACAATTGCTTTTACTTTTGCTAGGTAAGCGAGCTAAGTCAACGAAATATAATGACAAGCGAATCGATGGAGTGTGGCTCGTGAGGGGCTTGTGTTGGTTGAGCGGTGTTGGTCACTTACCCAGCCAACTCGTGCACATGGAAAGGTAGGAGCGGTGCAGTCCCATGCACTTAAACGTCCTCGCCGTTCACCTAAATTCTGGGCACGCCATCTTCTGAATCCGGCGGTTGCAAGGTTGCTGACCAGCGACCACGAGACCAGCGTCCGGCCGAATCTCCTCTTGATTTTGTCGATCGACCGCCCCAGCAGAAATATATTTTTCTTGATGGTACGATAGTTTTTTATATGACGATTGCCATATTCCAAATGGGTTTCTTTTTTTTTTTTTTTGACATTTGGAGGGAAGAATGCTGCGTCTAATGTGGGCCCAGGAAGGGCCCAGATCGAACCCGGGAACTTACGTTTGACCCGCCCGGTCAACTTTTCCGAGCCTTTTGTAGAACTGTTGAACTGTCAAAGGTCAAGGAGCCGACCTCGTGGGGAATCCGTACACCATGGTCACAACTCGCAAGGCATTGTCCGAGACTGAGAGGACGAGTCAAAACAGAAGACCGGGCCTTTTGAGTCCACTTTCACCTGCACGTGCTCATCCCACGTGACCGGGTAAAATTACTTTTACCATTTACAACCCCTTAAATGATGACTAGATACGACCAAAGAAAAAAATAATAATTGACTAGACCATCAAGTCGAAAGTAACGGCCCAATATTTGACCTTTTATAGATAGTATGGAGAGAGCCCAAGTGAAAGTCCATTATGACCAAGCTGCTTTCTCCTTTAATCTCTCGGATAATTTATAGAATCAAAAATCAAACCGATAACATTAGAAACCAACCAGAAGTCGGAACCGGCCAATTTGATATGTTTCAAGCAGTTCCTTTTGCTCACCTCGACTCTTCACACCTTTCATCTCCTCTTAAGTTCGTGCTTGCTTAAAAGATTATTTATTTCACAAAAAATAAATAATTTAAAAAATATTTTCGTAAAAATAATTGCTTGCATTACTGGATATAATTAGTTAATAAAAAATATTTTCATTATCAACGACAACTTATATTCAGACATTTTCATGGACGGTGAAAATATTCTTTATTTTTTGTAAGTAATACAATGGATCTTTTTTAGGAAAATACATTCCCATTTATTCATATATTACGAAACAAACAGAGCCTAAGTTTTGGAGTGTTCTTTCAAGAAAATGTTTGAAGATGTGATTATATGAATCATACTGTTTATGACTAGATCACTTTTCAAACGTGATGGACAAGACTTTTGGTCCACTTTTCCCATATGTAAGATTTTATGAGACTATT
The DNA here is from genome assembly GCA_016097545.1 of Eucalyptus victrix. NCBI lineage: Eukaryota > Viridiplantae > Streptophyta > Magnoliopsida > Myrtales > Myrtaceae > Eucalyptus > Eucalyptus victrix. The sequence continues at coordinate 36,258,995 of CM027837.1, forward strand.
GTAAGATTTTATGAGACTATTATTGACAATTCTAAATAGTTGAGCTATTAGATTAAAGTGTGTTTTAATATTTAATTATTCTAACATTCCCTCACGCTTAATTTGATTTTTTTTTTTTTTTTCCTAGTACTAAAAGTGGACATATTTAATTGAGAAGACAAATGAAACCTAAACATATTTGAACTTAAGATCTCCAACTCTAATATCATAGTAGAAAGCAAAAAGAAGAATTTTTGTATATTTCTGTGTATATATCAATGATATAATAGACTATTTATAAATTGTTCTAAACAACTATTTAAAATAATAAAATATTACAATATTAAATAAAATCAATTAGAATCAATCAGGAAAGACCACTATTTCTAACATCATCGAAGAACACGAACCACCCAAAACGCCAGTCTGTAGCTATGTAAATAACCATGCTGTCTGTTTCATTTGTAAAACACGAAATTATTGTTATCGATTTCTATGAAGCCAAACCTGACCAAACGATCATGAGCGCAAGTGGCCGTGCATGATTCTGTCACTGGAATGAAAAACTCAAACGAAAAAGGGAAAAAGTATTTTAAAAAAATCTTAAAATTTATTGCAATTATGCTAATTCAGAACCGAAACCATTTGCACCCCTAAATTAAACTTTTCAATTGTATCAATTTAATCATAAACTTTCTTATATTTTGCCAATTGAGTCTTTCCAGCTAATATTAACTAGAAATCGCTAATATGGACACCACCCGTTCTATGCGGCACAACTAGCGTTGACTTAATGTAAGTACTTTTAATGATATTTTAGTATTTTTTTGTGTTTTCTTTTCTTTTTTATAATGTCAATTTTTTCCTTTCTACCTTTTTTCCTTTCATTTTGGTGGACACAATGGGGCGAGGGCCAACGAGTCGAGTCCTTGCCAACCGTTAGCGAGGGTCATGACACTCACCAAAGACCTAGCCAAATTTAAGCTAGGACTTTCGCGCCCTTATTTGCAATTGGAGGGGCCTTCATGGCCCCTTGACAAGGGCTTGCTAATCCTAGTAGGCCAAGATGAAAGGGAAAAAAAGAAAACAAATAATATATAATAAAATTGTAAAAATCGTCGACGTCAATGGCGGCATTGCTACATAGGATGTCCATTATTTATGTTAGCAATTCCGGTCAAATTTGATCAAAAAGACTTGGCAAATTGTGAAAATGTTTATCACTAAATTGGTATAATTGAAAGGTATAAGTGAAATAGATTGAGAACTTCTTTTTTTATACTTTTTTTCCGACAAAAAGGAAAGAAATCGATCGAGTCTATGCAAGAGGGGCGGCAAATCATCTCAAATGGGTTTATCTAGGAATTGACGGGTGGGGTTATTGGATAATTTCGGTCAATCGAGAACTTCACCCAATTTTTTTATACTTTCCATTTTTTCACATTATTAGATTGTGTTAGACAAAAAGGATGAAAGAAATCGATCGAGTCTATGCAAGAGGGGCGCAAATCATCTCAAATGGGTCAATCTAGGAATTGCACGGGTGGGGTCCGAATTGGATAATTTCAGTCAATCGCAACCCGAGCCCGCTCACCCAATTTGAACACCTTTCCCACATCAAGTCTTTCCATTCTCCGGTTCCCACATTATTAGATTGTGTTAGATTTCATCGCTTTTCATCTCTTCTTAATGATGTAGGATGACATTAAATAAACTTAAGTCATCTTCATGGGGGTTTGAGTAATTCTTGTCGGATCGATTGAATTACCCAAGCACAAAAAACCGCGAATCGACCGAACACTAAGCCTTTGCTCTAATGTCGATTATTGTGTAGTAAAACAGCGTAATCCACCATAGTTACAACATGAACAGAGAAATTAATAAGAAATGGAGAAGACAGCACATAAAAATGTATGTAATTCGGTCCAAAATTGAAACTCGCATTCATAGAGAGAGCGGTAATAACAATTCCATTATGAACAACATAGATTACAAGCTTAGAAATATGGTTTTCTCAATTGCAGGCAGTAATTACATCCGATCGATGTTATCCTCTCAAAACTCTCAACGAAACCCTAAAAACACCCTCAAGAGACAAACACGAGTTTTCCTCTAAAATGAGTTTTAATCAAATGACTAATATCTAGAATGGGTCTGTTCACATTTGCACGAGTAGGGGCCAAAATTGGGTGTTTTAATGAATGACAACCAAAGCCCGGTCGTCCAATTTTGAACACCTCTCCCACTTCCAAGTTTTCATGCTTGTTGGGTCCTACATGACTGGAATATCAATCATTCCTTCTTCTTTTTTTCCCCTTTGATCAGTGTTGATTTGTCCTTCTTCTAGCATAGGATGAGATTACTTAAAGTTGATTCATCTTTGGGTTTTGAATATTTCTTTTCCTGCCACTGATTGAACATTAAAGGTTTATAAAGGTCATCAAAATCGTGATAGCTAGTTTACGAGGGAATTTGATCTCGAGGTCCCTTAACCTTGCGGGAGGGTCAGCTCGAGGCAGAACCAACATCTTAGGTGGTTGGGATGAAATAAAGGGTGCACGAAATAAGGAGCGGACAATCTCAGCAGGCTTGAATATTAGGTGGCAGACCATGAATGACGAGTCATTGATGGTGAATTTTTGAGTGGTTCGCTGTTGAGATCAATGGCATTTTTAAGTTTGAAAAAAGTCACCTCCAGGAATGGAATGAAGAGGTATTTTGTAGTGAGAGGAGGACCAAAGAGATTCGTTTACAAATTGTACCCTGTAGCAATCTACACATAAAGAATCGACGGTGAACAACTGTCACGTGTTAAGAGGACACGAGTCAATCATGGGCCACCTGTGGTCGGAGGACACAAGCCAACACCCAACTCACTACGAATAAAATTGACATCCCTAATGAGCTTCACTCCCACCAAGCAAATGCTTTGATCATTTTCTTAAATCTTAGTCTTATATTATGATATCTCTTTAGAATTATCTTTAAAGTGTATTATACTCTTCATAGAAGCACATCTCATCTTAGACCGTCCAAAAATTGTTATCTTAAGTGTGAGATCATCTTAGACAATCTTCATTTAATTCATATCCTCAAAGCCACTTTGAAATCTTTTTAATATCAATATACTTCATTTGGCTTAGAAAAAATTGATGAATTCATCACATTATAACTCTCTTAAAGTTCGCACATTATAGAATTGCAAAATTAATTATCTAAATCTAAACCCAAACTATCTGAACCCGAGTAGACTAATAATCGGGCAGTAGCAAAACTGAACCTAACCCTATCTAAATGGGGAGACATTGAAAATGACCAAACTCAAATCATTCAAATCAGATCCACTCAAAATGGAGAAGGTGGAATCCAAATCAATTTCACTTCAACACCCATCAAAATTCGAAACATTAATGTCCTGTCACCGCCCATTCGCCACTCAAAATGCTAGTTCTCTCTCTCTCTCTCTCTCCCCCCCCCCCAACCTTCAACCTATAATTTCAATCGATCTCCTAGGGCGCGTTTAGTAATGTTTTTATTCAAAAATTGTTTCAGGGAACAGAAATAGAAAAAACTATTTCTACTTCGGGGAACAATTTTTGAATAGGAGAAAACGTTTGGTAAACTCATTCCGAGAATAAAAAATGAACAAACATGTTTTGTAAATTTGTATTATTTTTTTATTTCTTTTAATTTTTTAATATTTTTATTTTATTTTTCTTATTTTTCTTTCTTTTTTTTTTTTTTTTTCTTCTTTTAGCCGGTCGCCGGCCTCGGCCATGGCCGCAATCCACCGACAAGGGCGGCGACCTTGCCTAACCACGGCGAGACTCGCCGGCCTTAGGCGAGGCCGAGCTCGCCTAGATCCGGCGAGGCTCGAGCCTCCCTTAGCCTAGGTGAGCTCGGGCTCGCCGGATCGCGGGGCAAGGCCCGGGTGAGCTCGGACTCACTGGATCTAGGCAAGCCTAAGCTGGCCCGGCCACCGCCAAGCCGGCGAGCCCAAGCCTCACCAGGGGCCAGCAACACTTGGCCTCGCCGGGGCCGGTAGGGGCCGGCGACACTCCAGCGAGATCGTCAGCCCTTGATGACGTCACCGGCCCTCAACGGCCAGTCGCCGGCCATGGCCGAAGCCCACGACCGGCCAAAGAAAAAAAAAAAAAAAAAGAAGAAAAAAAAGAGAAGAAAAAGAGATGAGAGAGAAAATTTATTCTTAAAAATTATTCCGAAACAAAAAACATGTTTTTCTTGTATTTCATTTCTATTTCAAATGTGTTTCGGTAACAAAAAAATAGATTTGGAACAACAACGCAAACAAACGCGTTTACGTTTTTTTTTGTTCCTAGAAGAAAAAAACAAAAATTTTGTTCAAAAACATAAAAAAAAAAAAAAAAAAAAAAAAAAATGAAAACAAACAGCCCCTATTTACTGCTTCTTACCAAAGATCCTCCCACCAAAACCATTCATTAAAGACTCCCGAAACTCTTCTCGCCTTATAATCTGCGACATCGACTTGACCTTTCTTGGGTGACAAGATGTAATTGAATCATGGTTACAATAACAATAACCGAATTTTACACAAGCCCTAGAAATGTTCGGGTGCGATTGGATCCAAACCAAGAAAATGAACAACATTTGGCCTCAATCAAAAAAGAAAAATCAAAAAAGAAAAAGGAAATAGAACCTCCATATGGGAACAAGTTGATGAACCAACCTTTAGAAACTTTGGGAATGGATTTTCTTTTGTGCAAGGCGAATGCACATTTGTTCCCAACCGAAAGAAGAAAAGTACGCATACATAAAACCAGGGCCCCCACGTCTGGCTGGCTTGCAGGATATCTTTTCTAGAAGCCCGGAAACGAAAGTACTCGATCCTGTCCCATATATAATATATATTGCAGCTTTTTCTAGAAAGATTGAAATTTCTTTTCGCAGCCAAAATCCATTAAATAATTTACAAATCTCCTGATCTGCTAAAATGGAAGTTGCTTAAAATTCCGGAATGAGTAGTCCCGAAGCTTTTGATACGTGAAACTAAATCCTAGAAATTGTGAATATAATATAATCAAGTATTCTCGCTAGAGATGCTACTTCCATACCACACAAAAAAAAAAAAAAAGCAGCAAGATCCTTGTTGGTGGCCTCCCCATCACCCCTCCACTTCTCTCCTTTCGGTTCTCTCTATATCGCCGGGCTTACTATAAATTTTGAAATTCTTTGTGCAATTTCTTTCACCATTGAACAGAATCTGTCCCTATTGATGTGGAAATGCACCTGCGACATGCGTTGCATTAAAAAAACACTGGATTTTTTTATCGACATCTAACTTTCGGTTTAAATTAAATACATCTATCAACTATAAGATGATATTTTGAGATAAATTCAAGAGTGGGGGTGATTTGTGAAAATGCACTCACGTTAGGAGGTTAGTTGAAATTTTAAAATTGAATAATTGAATAGATAAACAATATCGACAATTATCTAGCAATTAAATATTAATTACCAATATTTCTACTTAGGCATCCGCTCTACCACTTGTCCTGGTGTGAAATTACACGTCGGCCCTTCCGCCAATTTTGAATTCCTGCGGAGACCGGCAAGATAAGAAAAAAGAAAAATATCTGAAGCCGCAGTAAATAAATTTAAAAAAAAAAAAAGGCGTGTCTCGCGGGCCAAAGGTGAAAAGACGCTGGCCAATAGAAAAGCAAGGAGAGTCAACAAAGTCAACCGCGAAGACACGTGGCGCGAATCGCACCGCCCATATTGCGTTTGATCTCCTCCCACTGGCCTGTGCCTGTTATATAATGCAGAATCTCAGAGCCCCCGAAATGAAGTGAGATCGACGGGAGGCGGGAGAGGCCGGGAAGAAGAGTGAAGCAATATCAGCCGGAGCGCTCGCCGGAACGTCATCCGCTCCGATCTCCGGCGGGAAGCGCCGAGCTCGAGCCCGGAGGCAAATGAGCGGTCGGCATCGCCGGCAGCAGCCGAATCGCCGTCGCCGGAGCGGAGCTGATATGGAGACCGAGCGGCTCAAGGCGGGGGAGAAGGAGGGCGGCGCCACCGCGGCGGCGGAACCGGTGGCAGAGGCTGCGGGGGCGAGGAGGGAGAAGAGGTTTGAGAGGAGGCTCGTGAAGTTCGACGAGTTGCCGGAGTACATGAAGGACAACGAGTACATACTGGACCATTACCGGTGCGAGTGGCCGTTGAAGGACGCGATCCTGAGCGCCTTCGCCTGGCACAACGAGACGCTCAACGTGTGGACGTGAGTCGCAAAAACTCGCGGCGAGCCTTTCCGATTCCGCGAATCGATGATATTTTCTCAATACGTCGATGATGATTCGATCGATCGATCGATGGATTGACCGTGTTCGTGTTCGTGATTTTTTGCGTGTGTGACAGGCATTTGGCGGGGTTCATCATCTTCGTGGCGCTGACGGTGATGAGCTTGATGGAGAAGACGGGGATGCGAGGTTTGCTCGGCGATTTCTCCAGGTGCGTCGTCGATGATCGATCGATTGCTCCCGTCGTCTCTTCTCTTCTCTCGGTTCGCGTGCTCTTCCCCCTGTTTTGAGTTTCTCCATGCATTGCTTAGCGACGCTTCTGGCCGGAGATTCGGTTTTGCAGAAGATGTACTATTTACAATTTCTGCCACTGCTTAAATTAACAATAAACATAGATGCTGCCCTTAGAGCCGGAGACATTTGTTAACGAGGTCCAATTCCCAATTAGCGCACGCCATGAGCGACTGACTCCACACCGAGCCTTCCCACTTTAGTAACCAAAATTCGAATGACCATTTTTGTTTTTTTCGTGATTTTGATAATCCAAGGGCTCGAATTCAAGTTCTGTTGAGCGATAATGTACGCATGTGCAGTTGTCGTTCAAGATTGAGCTTGGAGATAATGCTTTGTTTGCTCATTAAATCCATTGTGTTTTCTGGGTGCGGATCACAGGGCCACCGTCCCGACGCATTCGACGACGGCAATCAAGAACGCGAGCGCCTCCGCCAATGCAGTAAATGTACGTCCTCTCTCCGGCCACCCCCTTTTTTCTCATTCCAACGCATGTCATTGGGTCTATCACTGTGAAGTCTCTTTTGTGCTTGTCTATCGTAATTCAAATCCAAACCCCCCCCCCCCTTCCCTTCCCTTCTCTGTTCGAACCCAGATTTTCTCTTGTCCAATTTTCAAACTTTGAAAGAGAACAAAACAAAAGAAAAAGGGGGAAAAAAGGTAAAAAATTTGTTGAGTATAGGAAAAAGTCCTGCCAATTTTACCGACCACTTTATAAAGAGAGACGGAGACAACGAGACATGAACATTACGTGGGATAAAAAGAAAGGTGAGTGACACGTGAGAAAGCGACGCTGGATTTGATCGGTGTTGGACCCCGTGACTTTATCATAAGCCAATATCGAAAATTGCTGTACTAGTCTATCTACATTTGTTAGGGTTGCTGATACACTTGAAATGTCCCACTAGTACTAGTTGTCACGCACGTCCTTTCAAGTATAAAAAATAAAATTAATAATATAAGTAGTCTATGGTAGAGGATGAAAAATTTAAGACTTATGCTGAAAAGGTAGAGGAGGTGACGTGTACAAGTGGTTAATCATAGGTTTCGTAAACAAAGTGATGCGTGAAATGATAATTTTAACATTTCATTGGTTCATCTATAGGTAGTCCTATACATAAGTAAGTCCTTGTAAGTTTAATCCTTTTTTTTTCGGTACATTTTTATGATTTCTTTATTTTAAAGTCGTCGTTGTCGATGCAAAGAAAATCCTCTCTTGGAAATTTATTTTTGTCAAAATTTCTCTGTGAAATTTTGTAAGAACTCTACTGGTTGTTCTAAAAATACATGTTTTTAATATTTGAATGTTCTAATACTTTTCCTTTACATTCCTTTACATGTAGCCTGGATTTTAACCAATAATAAAAGCTTGAGACACATAATAAGGGAGGTAAACAAGGTTTTAAAAATATTTGAATTTGAAATTTCCTATATTAATATCATGAAAGATTTTGTGGATTTATTGTCCATTGTTTAAAAAGCTTAAGTTGTTAGGTAAAAGTGTGGATTAATATATACGAAGATTTTAACGTACTCTCCAACTCTAATTTTGATTGGCGAGTTACCAAAGACGGACAGATCCCATTAGCAAAGCTCAACTAATATTAGAAGCGGGCGATATACGTGTTTGTATCCTCTATGAGAAGTATGGGAAAAAGATAAATTCTTTTAATCATTAGATATGGGCCAAACATGGTTAGATTTTTTCAATTCACGTGGCTATGATACTTTTTGAAGATGCCACCTCTCCTTTGGATTGGAAACTTGGCAGCCTTGTCGGTGATGAAAGTGGGAATATATAAAAAAGAAAACCAGCTTTATTCCTCGATGTCCTCATTTCACGTGATGCCCTCTCTCTCTCTCTCTCTCTCTCTCTGTTTTGTAGTCTTCCTTTGCCGTGCAAGTTTATCGCCTCATTGTAATAATTCTTCTTGGTTCGTTCGATTCCGATTCGAGTCAATTTCTCAATGCAATCAAGAAGGAACATGGGTATATAGTTTGCTTTGTACCATTTCGACTGCGTCAGGATTTTCATGTTGGCAAAACTTCAACCATGTGGGTCGTCGGTACTTTTTCTTTGTTCGTATTCACCAACCTAGAACGAGCTTTTTTTTTAATGTAAACAATGGTAGTCCAAAAAATCCAATGTTGGAAGCGTATTTTTTTCCCTTGCTCAGCCAAAACAAGAAGTTGTCAAAAAATTAAGTTTCTGTTGTTTCATATGATAGAAGGTTCATGCGGTGTGGTCGTGTTACGACCGTTGTCGGGGAAAAATGACTCGAATCTGTCAAATTAATATTTTACATTTGTCAAGTTCTAGTTTGTCTCCATTTTTTTGGAATTTATACCCTGGATAAAGAAATCCTTATTCTTCCCCATCTTTTTCTTTCTCCTGGAAAAGAAGATTTCGTTTTCATTCCCTTTTCAAGAAAATTAGGAGGGGCTAATTCATACTTCGAAGCCTTCACAACCTGTTGCTTTTACGTGCAGCAGTTCTTAGTCTGAGAATCTAAGTTTGGTTTCCGTGTAAAAGCGAAATTAGCAGAGCCCTACTCAATCAACTATCATTGAGTCCCTACAAAATTTTAATTCCAATAAATTAGTTTTTGCACGTTTCGTCAAGAAACTGTGACTGAGTTTCATACTTTGACTTTCTTTCGATGCCGTGTCCTTCCCTATTTCTGGATGAATAGTCTGAATTCTTTGGTTGCCTACATTTTCTTGGTCGTTCGCCAACAAAACAAAACTACCAACCTAAGAACAAGAAAAGATAAAAATCAAGCAATCTTTATCTCATCATTATCATTCTATAGTAGAGTTAAATTTGACAAGTAAATTACGTCATTAGCTACAAACAAGAAGAAACAGAACCGTTCAAGGCAATCCATCAATCTTTTTCTAAGATTTCTTCTGTACATGTGTTACTTGATGGAGACTATCATCTGAATAGGTCGTTCCCTTTGATGGTGAATGTAGATCTGTTCTTCACAAGATGACAAGCTTATACCCTTTCGGTTACAGAATTGCGAACTTGCGATTTTGTGTTGTTAGCACTACCTCAGAATTAGCTGCAGATTGTTGCTCCAGTTTCGCCCCCAAGAGACTTTCATGAACCAGTGGGCTTTGCTTTGCTTTGTCACTGCTATTGCGCATCGATAAATATGCCTATTAGGAATTTACAACATCTACCGAATCGGAATTATGTATCAAATAGTAATGATGGCTTACATAAGTGTTGTTCTGTACTACCATAAAGCATTCAATCGATATGAACGCGAGCTCAAGTGAAAGCAGCATAGGTTGTACACATCTCTGTTGAAATCTGTGACTTGAAGAAGAAATCTAATTCCTTAATGATTATGAAATCATTTACAGGATGGACTGACTGAACAAACATATTCTGGTTTTGTCTGCAGGATTCGCATTTAGGACAGATACAACATTCGTCGATCCTCGATGCCCTCGAATCCAACCATGAGAGCATCCCCGGATGGCCTTGGTTCGTCTTCCTAGCCGGGGCCATGTGCTGCTTAATCTGTAGCTCCCTCTCCCACCTCCTGGCCTCCCATTCCAGAAAGTTCTACTTCTTCTTCTGGCGGCTCGATTATGCCGGGATCTCCGTCATGATCGTGTGCTCCTTCTTTGCCCCGATCTACTACGCCTTCTATTGCCACCCCTATTCTTGCTTCTTCTACCTCGGCACCATAAGCGTCCTCGGCACGCTCGTCATAATCACTCTTCTCTCGCCCAGCCTCTCGTCTTCAAAGTACCGTCTCTTCCGGACCACCCTCTTTCTCGCCATGGGCTTCTCTGGAGTGATTCCCGCAGCTCACTCCATTGTTATTTATTGGGGACACCCCCACATTTTCGTCGCTCTGGGGTATGAGCTCCTGATGGGTATATTGTACGCCTCTGGAGCGTGGTTTTATGTTACCAGGATACCCGAGAAGTGGAAACCCGGAGCATTCGACATCGCCGGGCATAGCCACCAAATCTTCCACGTGCTTGTGGTTGCTGCTGCATTGGCTCACTGCGCTGCAACATTGGTGGTCATGGATTTCCGTCAGAGAACACCAACTTGCGCATCGTAGGGCTTAGCTACACTACACTGAGATTTGTGAGATTGTCTTGTGATTACCACGGTGCAATAGCCATTCTGATGCAATGCCGCTTATCGGTCCCGAATGATGCAGCTTCTCTCAGAACATAGCAAGGAATTGTGTAGGGTGAAATGGAGGGAGAGCAGTTCAAGAAAGTGTGCACTAGTGTTGTTGTATGCGAGCTTTTACACGATTGTATGCAAAACTAATATATTGGCAGAAAGATTGCTGCTCATGGTTTGCCCAAGGCTCTTGTTGAATGTGTGATTAAACGCGGCAAAGGCTTGTTTTCCTCGTACCTCCACATGAAGCCTCACAATACGATTCGAGCATTTTGTAGGCGCCAAAAAAGCAATATACCAGAACTCAGAAGATCCTTGGACTTTTGGAGATGAGTCTAGCTCATTTGCTACGTGACCGAGATCATAACAATTTTTTCTCAAATTGATACATGAATCGCAATACCAAAGCTTACGCAACAAACTGGCACGCCATTGCCATGTTACAAGTCGAGGGTGATTTTGTCCGGTGCCGGGTGAAATTGATTCTGCATTCATTGTCTTTCACTAGCAAAACAGAGTGCATGCTCTAATTCTTCCGTCACGTTTGCAGCTTTGGTTCAATGCATCCAAATACAGTTGCAAGCAGAAACAAAGTAAAGCCATATCAACCTCACAGCCTCACACTCTTAGCACTGGTATAGTCTTCTTGATGCCAGAGAAGCTAAAAACACATAATTGAGTAACTCAAACAAACATTCCCTCAAGATTCTGAATCCTTGGAGACAGAAAAAATGGCAAAAATGCACAGAGGCACAACGACGAAGGCGGCAATCTTGAGCAAGTCCTCGCCCTCCTTCGAGATGGTGCCGATTCTCGACCAGTCTCCACTGTATCTGAACCACACGATGGCTGCATCAGACCCCATGAACATGGCTTCAAAGGGAACATAGCTACATTGAAGAAGAATAGAGCTTTACCCGGCGTCGATAAAGCCCAGTCCGAACACTGCAATGGCAGCTTTTGTTAGGAGCGGGTTCGAAACTCTCAGCGCAAAACCCGGTTGTCGCTGGGTTTTCGAGCTACGGTCAGTGAGATCTCCCTTCTTAGCCAGTATGGCACCGGGCTTTCTGCCATTGATAGGTGGATGAGCAGGGACTTTGGTAAAGATAAAGCTCGTTCGTGTGATCACCATTCGCCTCTTATACTTGGACCTTTTCTAATGAAGGATTTCCCACACCACAAACTCAAAGCCCTTTAATACCACAAAGCCGGAGGGTACAAGAAGTCCTGAAAGACGGAAAAATCTTCACCGTCCGATTGATACGACTGAATGTCGACCGTCGGATAAGATTTAATGCCGAGCATCTAATGAGGCCCTTATAAATTAGTGGGAAAATTCTAAACAAAAGTCCGGAGTGCCTTCGTCTATTTAAATAATTACTTGAAGTGGACCTTATTTTAAATGATAGCCTGAAGTGGATATATTAGTTTCAAAGAAGAGTCTAAAGTGATTATGGCCATTTCAAATTAAAGCCTAATCTTGTTGACCAACAAAAAATTCCGATTGATTCGGAATATTTTCGTCCAAATTCAATTTTATTAAATTAGATTATAAATTAAAAAGTTTAAATTATTACAAAAAAAAATTAAAAAAAAGAAGCAAAAATAGAGGTGGGAGGGCTCCTTGCCGCCCCATCATCGGTGGGGGAGTAGTGATAGCTAGAAAGGTCGTCATACCTAGGCAAGGGCCAGTGACCCTCGCCAAAGATGAGACCGAGCGTTGCCCTCGCCTCGGCCTAGCGGCCCTTGCCCAATGCCCTTGGATGTCGCCGTTCAAGTTATGGTTCACTTCAGGTTATTAGTTAAGAAAATAATGACATTTCAAACATTTATTAAAAAAACAAGAACATTTTGGGTCATTAGTTGGAATTTTCCCTAAATTCGTCAATTCTACATAAATTTTTGAAATCAAGAATAAAGTGAGGAATCGAACCTGTGGCAGCAGCTATAAGTGAAATCTCAATTAGCTTTTCACAGAAAATTAAAAATTTACCTAACTCGAATTTTCAAATTAAAAGATGAACTCTATACTTAGAAATGAAAATAAAATCAAAATATTGACGACCTCGCAGACTGACCCCTCTGTTATCCACATATTCACCTCCACTCCGTCCTCAAGAAAAGCCTCATCGCAGAATACAGAGAGGAACAAGAAAGGCAAATGGCTTCCTTGACCATGGCTTCCTTCGCTCTGAGACTCCCCCCGTCGTCCTCCTTCGCACCTCGGGGGTCGGCCCGCCTCGCGCCGCTCAATGCGGCGGCCAGCTCGCTGAAGCTCGGCTCCGTCCGCTGCATCTCCGGGTTCCCCTCGCTCCAGTCCCGCGGAGTCGCCGCGGCCTCTCCCGTCGCTCGGAGCCCGAGGCCCCTCACCGTCGTCTCCGCGAAAGGCTACAAGATGAAGACCCACAAGGTGGTTTTTGATTTTCCTAGTTTCTTTCGGTCTCTCTGTTGATGGGTCTTTCTTGTTCGAGTTTATCTTGTTGAAACGAATGGTTGGTTGGTGCGTGAATGGGGAATTCTGTGGATAGGCTTCGGCGAAGCGGTTCAGAGTGACGGGGAGAGGGAAGATTGTGCGGAGGAGAGCTGGGAAGCAGCATCTGCTGCAGAAGAAGAACACCAAGAGGAAGTTGCGGCTGTCGAAGTTGGTGGGTTTTTTTTTTTTTCTTTTTTTCTTTTGTGCAATTCTTGCTGTCGTTGTTGCTATTGCTGGTTTTGTTGCTGCTGCTGTCGTTAATTTGATATCTTGCTGCTAGTTTCTGCCAGAAATGCATGTTTGTTGCAGAATTTGATTGGAACCAGAGCACTTTTCTTGATGATTATTTTCGATAGGGACAGGTTGCATAAAATGATCGCTGAATTTTGCTGAAACTGTGTTTTGAGTACCAGTTGCCAACTGTAGGATCATCTGTAGATTAATAGACCAGCCGGTGCACTCACTTCTTTCTCATCATCCACCTTCTTATGTGATTCAGTCATGGACTTGCTTCTTTAGCATTCTATGTGCAGAGTGATGCTTTTTGCTTTGCTGGATTGTTTGCCTGAAGGATTAAGATGCTGATGTCCTGCCTCATGCTATTTTGAAGAAGACTCTGACTGTTTGTACTATGGTTAAATTCTTCAATGGGCTCTTTCTTTCTTCTACTAGGTTCAGATACCTACTAAAAAGTTTTATATTTTTGAGTCCTATCTAGTAGCAGTTTTACACACTTTGCAAATTTGCATCAGCAGTAATTCGACTCGGTTTTGGGATACCTCTTCTTTATCTTTCTTCACATCACTGGTTGCTAAGGTAACCTAAATAAATGCTCACAGGAAGTTAAATCAACTATACACTGCTATGTATATGAAAGGAACTCTTGGCAGTGCATGTGGCGTAAAATGTAGTGGTTGGAGTTCGTAATTTTAGTGTTTTGCTGTTGATGTGCATTTCTTAGTATTAATTTTGGATCAGTTGGAACATAGGTGGTGATGTCCTGGCTTTTTGGAAAAGATTAAGTTGGTTTTATGTGGATAGATGGAAGTTTTGTAGAGTGAATAATGCTTTCAAATGGTTGTTCTTGATGACATTAATATTCAATCGAGTAAAAGCACTGGCTATCTGCTATCCGATGCACCTCTTTCTCCTTTGACTAAGCTTGGGAACTGCATGTTATATTTATCGATGAGTACACAATATGCGCCTGAAAAATCTGTTGTAAATTGGGCAATTGACCTCCAGTGGTTTCTTAGTTGAAGATAGCAATTTAATCAAATGTTAACATACAAGTATAAGATCATGCTCTTGCACCTTACATTGTTTGCATTGTCATCAGGAAACATATAGTTGTCCATGAGAGCATGAATTGTTGCTCTTGTGTACAGAATCAAAGACAATAACAGATGCTCCATAATTTGATTTCCTTGATGTAGAACTGGTAATGTTTATTTAAATGATAATCTTTTCTAATACCTTTGAGGTAGGTCCTTTGACAAGATAATTCTCTCTTCTTTTTTTTTTTTTTTTTTTTTTTTTTTTTCTGAGGGCTAACTAACTTTCATGTGGGCAATAGCTTCTCAACTTTCTGTGATATTATTTGTGGTAAATGAACTCAATGGCAGAACTTCATACTTCATTGAGATTGCAATGTAACTTCGTGAATGCTATCATGTGCGCTTGAGCTACTTTGATGTAGTCATAATTTGGGATGCGCTCTTACAAGAGTTCATTTGTTGTCAATGCAGCACCCTGTCAGCCGGAGTGACTATGACAACGTCATTGGTGCCTTGCCATATCTGAAAGTCAATAGACTGGCAAAGTAGAGGAATTTTTCTTTTTCTGATGAAGGCGCTTTTGGTTTGTCTCCTGTAATTGCTTCATTCATGCGGAACACAACTGCTTTCTGATTGTTCCATTACAGAACAAGTCTAATGAAGTTTAGTTTTATTGATTCACGACATGTTATGAACGTATGAGGATGAACTTCACAGATGGTGGCTTGTATAAATGAGTACAGATCCTATATCCTGCCACTGGAGTTGGATTTGCTTGCTTCTTTCACAACTTTGTGCCCAGAAGCATGCATCGACATTCTTGAACACGAAGAGAACCTCCGCAAGACTCCTGTTGTCCCTGCCATTCAATTCTTGATGCTCAATTGCCCCTCCAGGCTTCATCTTCAAGACTTTGGTTTGCCCAGCCACATCGAAAGTTGCTTACTCGAATGTGACATGATCTATGGTAGAGCATAAACCTAAAAGAATTGAAAAAAGGCCATTCAGGAACAAGAAAATGACATTGTGATTTCGATTATATCTCGACAAAACAATACATCAATGAGAAAAGGCTGGACAAGTATTCACAGCTTTCGGACGCAACCGAAGGAAGAGTAGCCTGGTGCCATCAAACGGTTGTGTGGAAGAGAGAGAGAGAGAGAGAGTAGACCTCATTTAAAAAAGACAAAGAAAGGCATAAAGTAAGCAAAGTTTGCCTATTTTCACTTCAAATCACGTTGGCCTAGTCCAGCTAGCAATGCTCCCTAAATTTGATTAGAAAGCAACCTACGGATCGAAACTCGGTACCGTAACGGAGCAAGCATACTTGTCGTCAGTAACGTAGTCGCCACTTCCCTAACTAATAATCTTCAATCCAACTAACGTTCTAAAAAGTTCAGGAGCGCAGTCAACTCCATGACAGCTTTTTCCTTCCACTTCTCTATTTACAGGGTAAATTCTTCTGGCCGGCAGAAGCCATTTCCGTAACATTTGACACGAAAATGGAATGACAGCTGCCCACAAAATTGCAGATTTTCACGAAGCTAAACCAAGAAAAAGACATCTCCTTCCCATGCCTTGGGGGACTGTCCGAACAGCCCATCCTCGCGAATCGATAGCTCTCACGTTCTGTCTCTGATTCCTTGGCCTGAGACATGGCGTCGCAGACATTATTATTGCAGTCGCTTCCGTTTGTCCATTAGCGAAGCAAGCCCCGCAATAACACCGCCCGCTCCTCCTTAAAAATCGTTCCTTATTCTCCCCCCGTCCCTCCAACATATTCAACGACGTCTCGAGGGGGAAAAATATGGCCAATCCCAAATGGGGTTCTCTCCTCCTTGTTCAGGCCATCTTCGTCGTGGTCTTCCTCGTCAATCCCCAACTGGGTTTCTCCGAGGAAGACCCGCTCGTCCAGCAGGAGCTGGACAGGGTTCTTGAGCTCCCGGGTCAGAGCTTCAACATCAGCTTCCCCCACTACTCGGGCTACGCCACGGTCAATGAAGAATCGGGGCGGTCCTTGTTCTACTGGTTCACCGAGGCCGCCGAGGACCCTGATTCTAAGCCCCTCGTGCTCTGGCTCAATGGAGGTGAAAAACCATTCCACAGCTTTTTGCATCATTTCTGACTTTTGGGTATTGAATATCGTTTGGCTTTTTGCTGCTTTTGATGAATCGGTTACGAATCCAGCGGGTTTTTGCTGTTTCGGCTGTTTCGGTTTTTTCGGTTTTGTTTTAGTACGGTATATGAAATGATTGTTTGCTTTGCTTCCTTTTCACTGATTCTCTTTTTGGTTTCTGATTGATACTGTACTGTTTTTCTTTGTTTTTGACCTTTACTCTTTTCCGTAGATGTTAGCTTTAGTTTTGATATGAGAAAATTCCGCTTTTCTTTTGATGCTTTTGTTCTTATGGGCTACGCTTTGCATCTTACCAGTGATTTAATAAGCTTCTTTTTCACCTGACGTGCTGTTTTTATTGTACTGTTTGAGTCTTTTTGTTGTTTTTGGCTTTCTCTTCTAAGCTTCAGATGGGTCATTGCAGGGCCGGGGTGCTCGTCCATCGCATATGGGATGGCGGAGGAAATAGGCCCTTTTCATATCCGGCCGGATATGAGCCTCTATCTCAATCCTTACTCCTGGAATCTAGGTAGCTAATATCTCGTCTTTATGCTAAATTTGTTCGGTTATGACTTATGAGTTTCTACTTAACTTTTGTTTGTTGTTCCCTTTTACCTATTATGAACAGGGTTCACAATTCCCAGTATGCTTCCTCAATTTTTATTTTTATTTTTGTGTTGTCTCATTATTTGATTGTTATGGTGTTTGAATTTTAGTTATTCAATTGGCTAATCGTGTCCACATTTTTGGAGTCACAAATTTCTGTGTGCTCTTTATGTACTTCAGAAATCAATTATCTCCTTCTGTAGGAAGCCAATGAACTTAATTTTCTGCTTCTATCTCCTTTTTTAACATCTTCTGTCTCCTTTCTTCTTGTATGATTTTGTGGGTGAAATATCACGTGGATAAACTGTCTAAATAAAAGTCTGGCAGAAAAATAGAAAAAGAAATGGCCGACTAGTCATTATATGTCCAGTGTATATTTTGATGTGGTGGAACTCAAATGCAAATTAGTTCACAACTTCATCTGACTACATTACCATACCTGCAGTTGCCAACTTGTTGTTTATTGATTCACCCGTTGGTGTTGGTTTTTCCTACTCCAATATGTCCTCAGATTTGCTGAACAATGGAGACAAAAGGACTGGTACTATAATAGTTCTTTTCCAGTAATTGTTTTCCGACCTTCTTGTTCTTGCCCGTGACTTCCTCACATTTCCTTGTGTTGACATCACCTTATTTTCAGCTGAGGATTCACTGGCATTTCTACTCAAGTGGTTTGAGCGCTTTCCACAGTTTAAAGGGAGGGAATTTTATATTACTGGAGAAAGCTATGGAGGTACCAATTGTGCTTATTGCTGTGTCAATATAATGCTGATTAGCCAAAAACATTTTCTTTAGACAATTTGGATAAAAACTTGGCTTTTCAATTAGCTTTTCTTCTTTTTATGGAGCATATTTTATTTGAATGAGATGAACTAGGGCTTTTGTCATGGCTTACAACATTGCTATTTTCTATGGTTAGTGAAATTCTGCTGTGCTTTTTGCTGTATTAAATGAATCAATCCAATTCTCTGACTTTCGGGTTGAACCAAGTATACCATGTCTCAGAGAGTCCTATTTGACCTTTTAATATAGGTATGTCCCCATGCATGCTCTGTTGCACTTGCAGATTTTATCCAAGCTCTTTCTATATTCTTTCTTCTGGCTTCCTATTGTGTAGAAAAACTCACGTATGGGTTTTTATCTCCTTCTACTGCCCATTTAGAAGGATGAAATGTCCTTCAATTATTATCTGAATGTTGTGGCTTCTGCATTCAGAGGCACATTGCCAGTCAAAGATACACCTTATCGTTAAAGTGGAGGTTTTCTTTTTCTATTGTACTTTGATATGTCATGAAGATGCAGAAACACTGACTGGCCAGAATTGCAGGTCACTATGTTCCTCAATTGAGTAAAGCCATTGTAAAGTACAACAAAGCATCCGGTGAAAATGTAATCAATCTGAAGGGCTATATGGTATGTGCCAGTCTTTCAGGAGGAAAATGTTACTGTATGTTTGGTGCTCATTAACTGAGAATATATGTCCATAATGCAGGTTGGAAATGCTCTAACTGATGATTACCATGATCATCTTGGGCTCTTCCAATTTATGTGGTCAGCTGGTTTGATTTCTGATCAGACATTCAAGCTGCTGAATGTTCTCTGTGATTTCCAGTCTTTTATACACACTTCAAGTGCTTGTGATAAAGTTCTAGATATAGCTAGTGACGAGCTCGGAGATATTGATCCATACAGTATATATACTCCTCTTTGCCCTGTTAATGGTAGCCAGTCAAACCGCCTTCGCAAAAGAATGAAAGTGAGTTCATGTTCCTTTAATAAAGGCAAACTTTACCTGTTCTTTCAATGTCCATGATATGTCTGTAAATCCAAGTTCTAGACCAGACCTTAATCCGTGGCTCTTGCAGTAACAATGGCAGTATTCGTAGTATTTATTTAAACCAGTCAGTTGACTGGTTCTCTTACCTCGCCAGTTTTTAAGCATGGGTTATTCCGTATTGGTTTGGTGGATTAGCATAGTTGCTTGGTTGGTTTACAGTGGTTCCTGGCTTGGGAGGGAACCTATTGTATAGAATCGGACAGTCTTGCCAGCAGGAACTAATACTATACTATAACAGCATGAGCTCTTGCTCTCCTACTGCTTCTCTATATTACCTTAATTTGACACTTCTAGATGATTGCTAAATATAAGAAGTAGGGTGCTTCCGAAAGAGATACTATAGCATGTGATTGTTCCCATGATTCTTCTAGGGGAAGATTCCCCAAACTCTTGTTTTGAAGATTATCTGGACTAGCGCTTGCAAAAAATAAAGACCAAATTTCTCTTTGGGAAATTTTCACCTATCTATAAAAGTGGGAAAGAGCTAGCTGAGATTCTCTGGAGCCACTTTATTCAACATGTGATCCGGTGTCGTGTTCAGTTGGCAACAGCAAGTCTCTTGTTATCCACTGACTACTTAGTTGCGACAATCATGCAAAGCTAATTATTCTAGAATTGTCTCCTTTTAATTATTGTTAAAAAAAAAAAAAAAGTGGTTGTTTGTTCCTGGATATCTACTCAGTAATAACTCAACTTTGTATCTGTCCTAAGTGGTACTTTGGACTATCTGAAGTTTGACTAACACCAGAATTTGTCACATGATTTCAGCTTTCCACACTTTCTTTCCTTGGTTTAGACAGAAGAATCAGGGTTACAATGGGGCAACAAACTCTAGTTTGCGTTTTCACTTACATTTTCATGGGGAATGCAATCTATTGCTTTTGTCTGAAGTTCGACTTACACACATCACATTCAACCTTGTAATTCTTACAATTGTTCCAGCTTTTGTGAAGATAACTCTACCCTATTTTGCGTTGTCTTGAAATGCACAGTATAACCAGTTTGCCCAGTGTACTCTCACGCTTCACACAATCATTTTACTGCCTTGTGGAGCTGAAATGGTTCTCAATAGTGCAAGTTGAATAGAAAGATAGTACTGTGCTCTCAAAAAGAATTATGTTTTCTATATGTCTTGTGGGTGTTCTTGAAAAATAACGTCTTCCAGGTCATAGGCCATGTCAATGAGAAATATGATCCCTGCACGGAGGAGCACTCAGTTAAATATTTCAACCGTGCTGAGGTACAGATGGCACTTCATGTAAACAAGGCATTTGCGCCAGCTAAATGGGACACTTGCAGGTACACATCATTCAGTGCAACTCATAAATACTTAGGTTTGGTACGTGGATTGAATTTTCATTTGTGTGTTCAAGTGTAAGTTCCAGTGAATAATCAACCTCATAGCTTCTGGTTGGTAAATCAATGGCAAGAAATTAATCTTCTCCTCCCTAAAGGACTGACAATGATCTTAGTTAGAAAATGTTATGGAATAGAATCTGCGGCCATTAGCCCATTAACCATTGTAAGTGATCAAGGAAACATAAGGAGCTAAAGAAGGTAGAACAATGGGCCAGGTATACAGGGTTTGTTGTCGTTCTATCCTTCAGATGCATAATTCTAGATTACATTTGCTGAGAGTACTAGTTCAAGATCTCCAATGCAGTGACAAATGCATGCATCATTTTGACGCATCTTCAGTTGTGCATGATCTCCTGTACGGAAATGAACACAAGCATCAGTGTTGCAAAGTTGTACTTTCCTTACCTCTGCAAAGGGGTCATGCATAATTTGCAACCATTCGAAACAATAAATTATGGTACTGATTTGAGGTCCTAGCAGAACTGTCTTTTGAAGTAGGTTCTTATGGGAATTAAAGGTTGGTCATGGTCCACCCTGAGCGAGATCAAAGAAGTTACAGATATTTTTCCCACCTTGCCCTCCATGTAATAGCCCAGTCTAATAAAAAGAAGTCTTTCAGTCAATTCTAAACTTTGTTTCGTACACGTGACATGCACCACTATCGAGCCATCCTTTTGTCTCTCCCTTTTGCTTCATTTTGCTTGGAGGTTATGGGGTATTGCAATCTTTTACCGCATCCCAATTTGTGATCTGCAGTGACTTAGTAAATGAAAATTGGAAGGATGCTCCTCGTACGGTGCTGGACATCTACCGTGAGCTTATGCGCGAAGGACTTCGCATCTGGATGTTCAGGTATCTCTGGAAGAACGAATGTATTTCTTTCAAATTGACAAAGTGTTAAATTCAAGTTTTCTAGGAGTTGTATATAACTTAAAACAGCGGCAGTCTTTTTCTTTATTGTGGCTATAGCAAGAGCAGTCCATTTGAATATGCTTTCCCAGATATATGTGGGTGTAGGATCCCTTCATGAGGCAAATGTAGGAATTGATCAATTATGTACCTTACGATACAACCGTAGAGAAGGGAAAATCTAGCTTCCCTTAGATTTGTGGGTACAAATTTAGTGTTGGGCCATTCATAAAATTAATTGTAACCTCGGAGCTGTTGGTACAAGGATGTTCAGACAATGGCTTTAGTGCAGTATTAATGGGGGATCATGTTCATTCTGAGATCACATTTTAATTCACTGGTCTATCATTGTGGTCACATCCTGATGATACCAGGTTTTGTCATATTGCACATTATATAAGATTAGTGACAATCTTGTTTTCTTAGTTCATCCATCTCTTTCCCTATGACAGCGGTGATACGGATGCTGTCATCCCTGTCACATCCACCCGGTACACGATAGATTCTTTAAAGCTTCCAACAGTGAAGCCTTTTCGCGCTTGGTATGATGATGGGACGGTATGGTGCTCTCTCTCGGGTATGTTCTTGCTAAATCAGGAAGCATGTTTGCCAATTTATTGAAAGGAAAAATTTGAGAGCTGCATTGTTGCACTTCGTAAAGTGCAGATTACCGTTTATTAGAAGGCAAATGATTTGCCCCGCTCAAAATTTGCTTATTCCTCATTCCAAGGGGAACTGATAGGGCATTTTATTGTCAGCGACCAAATTTTAGGTTTTTTCAGACCGGGGCGATGCCTACTTAACATAATTTTTGTGAAGAATGTTGGATTAATTTAGCATCTGTGTAAGCAATAGCAAAGCTGTAATCTTGGGTTAATACATGATTTGTTCTTGCAGGTGGGTGGATGGACTCAGGAGTACGCAGGACTCACCTTCGTATCCGTGAGAGGAGCAGGTCATGAAGTCCCTCTTCACAGACCAAAGCTAGCGCTTGCACTCATCAAAGCCTTCTTAGCAGGAACCTCGATGCCATCACTCCAGCTAGTGAGCGATTCTTGAAAGCTTTTTGTGTTACTCGCAAGTGCAGTTTTCCAGAGCAAAGTTCTCTATGGGGCTGTAAGTCATTCGATATTCCTGATGAATAAAAGCATTCATGTGGGACTTGAAACGAGACTCGAACTGTAAATAAAAAAGGATTTCAGGTTGCCCAGTTTCTTTCCCTCTTTAATGTTTTAAAAACATTCAGGTTGTTGCCATAAGTAGAAGATCATCGCCTTGATTTCGACATTGGGTGTGATGGCTTTTCGCAGCATCTAGGATTGACTTTTTTTACCATCTAGTCTAGCGGAAAAGCTTTGCTATGCTTTGTCATCATAAGGATTGTCCTCAGCATAGATGATAGCCTCATCGTGGTCACCGTCGAGTTTTGGTGACTTCTATGTCTGGAGAATTTCCCTTAGAAGTTTTACAGGAAAGAATCACTAGGTTTTCGCATGTCTGTATGCGTGCAGGCTTTGGGAGTTCTGGAGTTCATAACTATACTTGATTAGTCACTAAAAGGCTTAAAGAGCAGGACACTCCATTGTTAACCAGTGTACATCAGATTCTTTCAGAATGGCTATTTGCCACGGCTATTCCATCGAATATTTAAACTTACCACACTATTACGATGAACATGGCTATATGACTTAATTTCTTCTTGAAAGCTTCTTAAATTGTATTAAATCTCTTCCTTGCGATAATTAAGAGCACACGGTTACTAAGGACGTGTTTAGTAACAATTTTGTTACTAGGAACAATTTCTAATTAGAAATGATTCTTTTTTATTCTATTCTTGAGAACAATTTCTAAATATTTTAGATCGTTTGGTTTACCGTGCTCAAAATTTATACTCCAAATCATTTTTTTTAATTTTTAAATAATTTTATTATTTTTTTTTTTTTTTCTTTTTTTTTTTTTTTCCTTTATCTCTCTTATTCTTCTTCTTCAAGTGGCTGATCGTTAGTCCAGCGATTGGCCAGACAAGGGCCGGCAACCTCATCGAAGCATTGTCGGCCTTTGGTGAGGCCAACCCTCATCGGTCGAGCATCGCCGACAGCTGAGTGAGGCTCATCCAGCCTCGCCGGTGGCCAGGCGAGCCTCGTCAGGGCTGAGTGAGGCCCGCTTGGCCACCGACGAGACTCGGCCTCGCCAGATCTAGTGAGGTCGAGCCTCACCGATAGCTGAGCTTGACTCCAACGAGCTCATCGAACCTCGCCCTAGCCTAGCAAGCCTTCGACGATCACCAGCAGTGAGCTGTGGGCAGCGTACGGCAACCACGGCAATGGATGAAGAAGAAAAAAGGGAAGAAAAAGAGAAAATATGGGCTTGATTCTAGAATTGTTCCTAGGAACAAGAATTGACTTTTTTTTTTTGTTCTAAATTTACTTAGGGAACAAAAAAATAGAAATTTGTTTCCAAGAATAAAAATTTTACTAAACACGATTCTCGTTCCAAAACTACTCCCGAAACAAAAGAATATAATTTGGCACGTTTGGCCGGTTACCAAACAAGCCCTAAAATTGTTCATGAACTGTTTGATTTAATGCCACAACTTAAATGAATTGTCTATACTAATCTCTCAAATATAATAAACATGCCAGTATGTCATTCTACATGACTGTTTTCAGCAGCTTTCTTGGATTCACATGCTATATCTACAAAGGTATGCAGCATATTCTCGATGTACAGAGAGACCCTCCTTCGAAAACGTGATAGACAGCCTAGATTAAACGTGGACTTGACACATGATCATCTGGCATTCCTTAATCATACAAACATAGGTAATTCGCAAAATAAGCGACTGATTGTTTAGGAGGGAGTTCCTTTATAAATGGTTAGCTATCTCAACCATTTTTCCTTTCTAATAAAAATTTAAGGATCTAATTTACTTTCTAATGCTGTTTTTATGTTGAGTTGCTAATCGCGGTCATTTGAAGTCTGAAGGCATTGGGGAGGATTTGAAGTCAAGCTTTAGTTCACATTATCAAGTACTTCAAACTCCAATAATCATTTTGCGTTCGGATCATTTTTTTTTTTTTTTTTGGTAAAGGTAAGATTGCGTTCGGATCATTTTTGTCACACATTTGATGCATAATCAAGGAAAAAATTCATTAACCAGCAACAAAATCATTGATGTTATGCCTAACCAAGCAAATCCAACAAACTTAATTCAGAGCAAATATAATTGTTGAATTTACTTTAAATTTTTGTTGTATCCTTCAATTCCTTGCTTTACTTCTTCATAATTTCAATTCCGGTCATGTTTTTATCTTTTCGATATATTTCAATTCTAAGTATTTTAATTTCGTGTAATCTCAATTCCAATGTGCTTGCTCTCCATCACACTTAGGCTGCGCATGATAAAATTTCTGTTTTTTGATTTCTCTGTTTCTCTATTCCCCAAAACAGGTTTGAAACAGAAATTCGTTTGGTAACGCAATTTGATTTATCTATTTCTGAAACAAATTTCTATTCCAGAAATAGATTTGAAGAAGAAATGAGAAGCTAAAATTTTTAGCTTCTCAGTTTCTGAAATAGAAATTGAGAAATCAATTTCTGGCCAGAAATAAATTTCTATTTCAGAAATTTTGTCATGCGCACCCTTAGTTTTGAATAGAATTCGCACTCCACAGAACCCCCATTCGTGCACTTTGTGCTCAAGTGTGGAACTATATAGTGATCCTGACCGCTCTCTAATTGTTTGAAATAGGATTACTCCACATGTCAATTTTAAACAATATCTATTTGGTATGCCACAGGTTGATTATAGCTGCTCCTTTTTCCCCGGTAGACTACAATTTAGTCCTAAAGAAAGTACTAAGAAACACTGCTAGTAATTATAATTAACGGTTTCGAACCTCCACTAATAAGTATAAAATTTGTTATGGGTGTACTGAAACAATGACGCTTACACAACATTTGGACTCCCGTGAAAATATTAAAGGAGTTCAAATTTCTGTCAGGTGGTTCATTGAAATGAAATGGAATGAGACAATTGGCTTCCAAATTATTTATTAGGTAAATCGTAGAAAGGAATCGTGATCATTTTAAATGATTATAAAAATATATTGACGTAATGGATGCAAAACAATTTTTATAACTAAGTGAGAAACCATTTTCATCATTTTATAAATATGGAGGAGTGAACAAAAACCAATTAAATCAACGCAATTTATTTTATTCAAGGCTCTCCAAACCGATCGGCAGAATGTTGAGGTTCGAGACATTGATGGATTCACAATGCAATGTGAAGAAGTTGGGGCTAATGTGCCTACTTTCTTCTTATTAAGGGTGTGCAAAAAAACTAACAACCATCTGAAATTGGATTAGACCAACCCAAAACCAGCAGTTCTTATAAGAACTAGTCCGATTCCCAATTTCAGGTATAAAACTATCCACCTAAACTGGACTAGTATATATATAATTTTTTATTTTATTTTTATGCATAGCATTTGTGTGCACTTGAATTTGACATATTTGAGGTTGGAGGTGACTAGCCTAGGGGCTATCTTAGCAAGTGTGATTCTATGGGCCAAATGAACAAAACAGTGGGCAAATAACTTGGGTGCCAGATGCATCTCTAGTCCAACATTCTTGGAAACCTAAAAGGAGATGATGGACCAAGGAATTGTTCACTGTAGGTGTTGAGGAGAATTGGTTCGTGATCCGAAGCAATTGCAATAAGGTGGTTGACAATGACTTTTAAAAGCTAATGACACCAATTTGGGTTGGAGTTGAACCTATCGACTTCTCAAAACATCCGGAAATGAATTTGTTAGGGATATTTTGATCGGATCCCAAGAAGATCCATGGAACCATTAGGCAGTTTGGAACCACCCCTTTGTGGGCGATTCCCAATTTTAGGGTGGGAACCGATCATCCCTTCTTCAAGTGCTGGCTTTCTTTACTGTCCTGTGTTAAAGCAAGTGAAAGTGTACGATGCGAGCGACACTAATTCCCCCAAGAGTCCAAACCTTCATTTCTCTTGCACGTGGTTGGCAAATCAGCCACACGGTAAGCTTGATGATTAATTCATTTTAATATGTAAAACTAATTTAACCTTATATGGCATACTCATTATTGTAATTATTACATTAAATACAGTTTTGTAATTTGCATAATTGACATTTAACCTTCAAAGTAATGAATGTTCATCACGATGGTAAATATCACGACATTGGAATTTTTTTATATTTAGATTATTAGTTTTTCTTAGAATAAAGAAAGAGTAGATCTTCGATGTCTATCGGAGCGAAGACAGGCAGCCTCTGGGTTCGGTTCCTTCATAAAGGAAGAGGATGAGATGATCATTAATCTCTTATCTCTTATGGTAGACGGTGATTAATATTGAATTATGGAGCAATAAATTATGAGTTTTTTTTTTTTGGTCAGTCCTACTCTATTCCTACTCTACACTCGCGCAGACTTGTGCCCTGCCTCTTGTAGGGCGTGGGAGTCGCAACCCACTTTCGAAACTTACGCGTCCCTACCCCCATCCCCCCTAAAAAGGTGGAGATTTGAACCCCTCACCTCCCCCTTCCATATTGGAAGGGTGGCCACTGGGGCGAATCCCCAGTGGTTTTATGAGTTTAAAAGGTATAAAATCACGATTCTTCTGCCTAAGCAGAGGACTAATGATTTCTTCTAGTGATAGAATAGCCCATTTTACCTCAAACTTTTTACAAGGTTAGAGCAAACATCTTCGAACTACAACATAACGATTGACAATTGCAAAAGTGTTCCACAATGTTGTCGTTGCACAAATGATTCAAACTAAGATATTTTTCTAGACTGCAAATTGCATAGCAATAAAATGAAGCAAGTTAAAAATTCTGGGGGTAAAACTAAAAATTGAAACAGAATGTATAGGAGAAAAAAAGGAATTTGTGCTAATCATCATCATCATTATTTCTTTTGCGCGCTCTTTTCTTGTGAGAGCTGTTTAATAATTATTAAGCTTAAATAAATATCAAGGTCACTTGGATGACAAGAGAATTTGCTTCAATGAGTAAAATCTTAAAAGCACCATGCATGATGTGCTCCCTCAAGTCCTCTGGTAGATGCGCGAAAACTAGCTTGGTAATAATAATAACAATTAGTATTATTTCTTTTGCTCACTTTTCTCGTGACAGTTGTTTAATATTTACTTAACTTATGCAAATATCAAGTTCGCTTGGATAACAATAGAGTTTGCTCCAACGCCATGTTTGCACGAGGAGTGCTTCCTAAAGTCCTTTAACTAGTGTGGGGACTATTAATTTCAAGTTTGAGGTTTGGATCAAGGGTGAGCAGTTTTAAGTTTCTTACAGGTTCCGTTTAGAACCTAAAATCTACTCTCAGGTAGAGGTTCCTTATTTTTTTGAATCTGGAACCTACTGTCGGAACCAGAAACCTAAAACCTACCCTATCATAAGTTTTAGGATCGGTTCCAAGGTCTTACAGGTTTTTTTTTTCCTTTTTTTTTCATTTTTAGTTAAACAAAACGAAAGTGAACCCAATAATAATAAACAAACTTGTCATTCATCAAAGAGAATACAAAATGAACAAAACTATCAACATAAGAAAATGAAATTTTTAGCAAGGAATTTAACTAGATAAAGTAGAAATAAAGAATATAAGTTTTGGGAAGGAACTTTCAACTAGATGGAAAGTTCTTATTTTTTTGAAATTTGAAAACTTGATATTTTAGAACTTAGAACATATTATGTCATAAGTTTCAAGGTCTACCAATGTCCCACTTATATTATTATATGAACAATTACAATTCATTAATCATATCTTATATTTAGATCACGAAAAATATTAACATTAATAAAATAAAAATCTTAGCCATAAAATGGAAAGTTAGGTTAGTGCTTTTAAATTATACATTTATCATTGAATAACATGGAATATTAGAAGATTGCATGGAAACATAGATTAAGAAAAATATTAAGATTTGTTTCAGGATTATAGGTTCTAAGTTTCAAGTTCCAAGTTTCTCCAATTAAGAATTTGGAACATATTCATTAAAACAGATTTTTATTTTTTGGAATCTAAAACCTATCTTCCATACTTTAAAATTTGAAACGTAGAGATTCATACTGGTCTAGTTCTTAAGTTTTGATTTACCATGAAATCATGCTCATCCTAGTTTGGACTTCTATGTCCATAAAGTGATAAAATAAAAATTTAAAAGTAAGTTGAGAGTTGGAATAAGACAGATAAATAAAGGGTAAAAATAAAAATTTATGAAGTGAAAATAGTTTCTTCTTCTTTTCTTCTTCGATTTTAGCCCATGAAGGTCATCGTTGGACAGGAAAGTCCGCTGATTTCACTGTCGGCGCCTCTCTAACGCTCCCCACCTTGGACTTCAGCTCCGGTAAGACACTGTTTCTTCCTCCAATCACCGCCCACTCTTGTTCTTCGTGCTGTTTCTTTGTTTTTTTTTCACTGGTCTCTTTACCCGATTTCGTTTCCCCATTACATATCTCTGCGCTTCATGAATGTACAATTTCTTGCTGTTCTCTTCATTCTTTTGTTTTCTGGGTGATATCAAGACGAGGGCGAGTTCTTGATTTTGATCATTTTGGGGGCACAAGAGTGGCCGTAACGAGCTGCGTGTTTCTTAGCGGGTTCAGGGGATTTTTGGGGTCTAGCGAAATTGGGTATGCCTTCTTTGTGTTTGATTATATGTCTCAAAGGTCGATACTTTAGTTCGGGGTGCACCTTGCATCTCCACTTTGAAGAGGCTCTCTTTTATGGAGAAGAAGAGTTTTCCCGTAATGCCCAATCCATACGTGGGTAAGAAGAAGAGAATTCATTCGAGTTTCTCTTGTAGTCCTTTTTCGGCCCTTTTTCCTAAGATGATGATGGGATACGGATCCCATTAATTTGCCAGGAGTTTAATTTCAGGATTCGGGTTTTTGTTATACTGTGCTACGGATTGAATGGAAGCTTTGAGGAATGTGTTGTGGCTCATCATAGAACTATCTTCAAAGCATAGCAGAAGCTCTTTTTAATTTGGTTGCTGATGTCTGTTTTTCGGTAGTTCTCGTGTTCTCTGCTGGAAAAGAGTCATTTTTCCATCCGTGTCTCCTGCATCTTATTCTTATGTCTAGCACTGTGTCTAACTAATTTTATGCGTCATTTGTGCAGGTATCTCCGAAGAGTAATCTGTCGATTCCGTGGACAAGATCCACAGCTGCTTCTTGAGGTCATGCTATATCGGTATGAGCAGATACTTGAGCATGTGTATTTTGTGTATGCATCTTTTTACATAGTTGACTCATTAGTCTCGTGGATCATTAGATAGGAACCAGCTTAAGGTCAGTTGAGAGGACTTCAACCAATGGTAGTTCCTAGCAGTAACCCTCACAACAGGGAAATGGCCATTAGGAGGAGGATGGCCAGCATGTAAGTCTCTCACTCTCTCTCCCCACCTCCCTAACATCCATCCACCACAAAGTCCAGGCGGTGCACGCTAGTATATAGATTTTACTCCAAAAATGCAGGCATGGCGTATTACTAGTTAATTGTAGTTGTTACTCATTGCACAAATTAAAGCATTCAGATATCACTTACACAAAGGCTATCTTTTTTCTATTTTTGGTGTCTTTATGTCTAAAGGTAAATTCTAACTGTCATTCTTTCTGCTACCTTCACAATTTCTTGATCTCCTGGCAAGGTTTTTTAGATACATTGCGCTATGTGTGTTGTAGACTTTGATTACTTTTCAGAAATTTCCTGACTGACGTGGAAGAGAAAAATGAAACAAATGTCCATTTGGGAAGGAAAAAAGCCAAAGAAAAGTCTGTGCAATTGGGCAACTTCAACGTAGGGCCAAATGAATTTACTTTGCCTCATTTGCTTTCACTTACAGATACAATAAAAGAGAAGATGATTTTCCATCCTTGAGAGAGTACAATGACTACTTGGAAGAAGTGGAGGAAATGAGTGAGTTTGTGAATGTTTTTAATTGGATTTTCTTCATTCTGTTTCATTTCTGAGTCTGACGATGATACTTTGCAGCATTCAATCTGATTGAAGGAGTGGATGTGCCAACTATTGAAGCAAAGATTGCAAAGTACCAGGAAGAAAATGCTGAGCAGATTATGATTAATCGTGCGAAGAAGGTGGCTGTCTCTTCTATATACGATATATTGTCTTGGCCACATTAGTACAATAGTAATTCAGCTGTTTTGACGCTTTCTTTGAGTTTATGGCTTTAAGTCCTAATAGTCAAGGTGTCATGACTTTGCATTTTGGTATTTACTGTTGCTATTGTTTAATAGGCTGAAGAGTTTGCTGCGGCATTGGCTGCAAGCAAGGGGCTGCCTCCTCAAACTGATCCAGATGGGGTAAGAAAAACGAAAATCTATTGATTATTGTTGGATTTCACTATTATTGTGGAGCCTTTCTGAAGTTAGTCAATGTCATCTTTTACTTACTCCATGTGTATCCTGTATCTTTTCATTCATTATATTAGAAAATTGTTGTCTTTTTTATATTTTTGTGAATGATTATCTGGAGTAACTATCAACTCAAAGTTCTTTCACTTGCTGTGGTGCAAAAACTTACATACACAGTCTATAAGGAAAGTGACCTCGGTGCTTCGAAGTCTCCCTTGATGACATTTTCATTTGTCATATTGTCCTTGAGGCCAGGGTTTAAGAAATGATAATGCCCAAGTTGCTAGGAATGATCAGATGAGTTGATTATTCCTTAACCGTTAAAGAGAAAATATGATGCCATGCTTTGTGAGTATCATTAATCAGGAGTCTTCCAATTTATTTCTTATTATTGTCATATAATACTGCATGATGTGTGATCCTGGGATGATAATCTGCAAGATCACAAGTTAGAGGCATAGAAAGGCTACAAAGTTGGAGAAGCCTTATCTCTAGTGTGTCTTTTTGTACGGCCCAAGCATATGGATCTGACTTTTGCATGATATCATCATGGCCATCACTATTCTCAACATTCTTTTGTTTTTCTTTTTGTTCTTTATGATGTTGTCACAGTATCACGCAAGAAAGCAAGAACACGTAATCAGGTTTCCATTTAACCAGATGTTGGAACCATTAGAGTTAGCATGAATTGTACTGGGATTGCCTTCCAGTTGTTCTTCTTATTCTTATTTTTGTGGTAGTGCATAATTTGGGCATTTTATTCATCCACTTTTGGTTCCATTTTTCAAGAGTTCTATAGGATGAGTTTCAGTGTATGCAGATAAATGCATGTGCACATGGATACATACTTTAATTATGGGGATCGAGAATGTCACCAAGTACGTATGCATTAAGCCAAATCAGAGACTGAAGTGATCTAAAGGAATATGATAGTGAGTTGAGGCTATGAATTTAACACCTTCCAAAAGAAGAGTGATAATGCACAGCTCTATCCAAGTGGTTGGTCGAAGCACTTGGAGAGAGGATGCAAAAATGGCATGCGCATGGTATTCATAAATCTTAAGAAAGCATTTGATGTGGTCCTTAGAGAAGTTTTTATGATCATTGGCTTATTCTCTTAGAATTCCTTTATTAGTAGACTATGGCAGACAGACTATGGCAGACACCATTGATTAGATAGTCAATAATCTAAATAACCTAGATTACCTTCTGTAGATATTCTGGTTTTCTTCAAATTTCAGTTGTGTTTTGCCATGAATAATTAGTTGCAGATCATATTGTTCGCTTTCTCACATCTTTAGCCTTCATTCAGGCTCTTAACTCTCAAGCAGGATTGAGTGTTGGTACACAGGGACAATACGCTCCTGCAATTGCTGGAGGACAGCCACGGCCAACAGGCATGGCTCCGCAGCCAGTGCCACTTGGGACTGGCCTTGACATCCATGGATATGATGATGAAGAAATGATTAAGCTCCGAGCTGAAAGAGGAGGCAGAGCGGGAGGGTGGAGCATAGAGCTAAGCAAGAAAAGGGCTATTGAAGAAGCATTTGGAAGCCTTTGGTTATAATTCAGTTAGTTGTAGCACTGTTTGTGGGTGGGAGCATTCTGAGATGGTTCTTAAGGGGGGAAGCGAGAATTGCAATTGTTATGATTGGTCAGACTAAGAACGTGTTTGCAATTATCTGCGTGAAGATCATGTCTTTCTGGTTCTTGCATGGAGAGCATTTGGAGCAGCAGCAGCCTTGCTGCTCGCTGGCAATTTTAATGTGACATTGAAGGTGTAAAATTGTTACCTCTAATACGATCATACTTGGAATAGTAATGGTAACTGAATCTCTCTCTCTCTCTCTCTCTCTCTCTCTCTCTCTCATTGGAGCAAACTCTCGTCTCTCTCAATTAATCAAAAGTTCAAGGCTTCAGCTTGCCCTAGTTTATTATTGGTGAGATTGTTGATGTAGTCCAAGACTGGGGAGTAATTCAAGTGCTTTCCTTGCAGAGGGAAGAGGTAGTTCTAGGGCTCTGTAGGTGAACTTTAAGGTGATTCTATATCTCGGCCGCTCATCGCATGCCATCATGCTTTTAACTTTGTATCACTGTAAAAAGCAAATGTAGCGAAAAACAAATGTGAGCATTGAAGTATGGGTGCTCTAAGAAGGAATGCGATGAAACTCAAGGAGTCAGAGCATGTCTGTATGGTTGATTGCAAAATTGAGTGAGTTGATTTTCCTGAATAATTTCCCTCATACTTCTGTCATGCCTTCCTAAGTTACCTGCCCATGACTATATACCGTATGCTTTCCAATGGGCATACCAACTGGTGAACTTTTGACTAGTTGTCGACCCATAAAACAAAAACTTTTGACGAGTAGTACGCACCTATATCTGTAGGACAAGCGAGTAAGCCCAATGATCAGAGGATGTCTACATGACAAGAGACACCGTCACTGCCCAATAATTATCATGACAAGAGACACCTGGTGGTTTAAGAAAATTATCTTCGCTCAAGCTTAAAACGCATAGAAGTCCATTTCCTGATAATATTTTCTTGACATCGGATATAATTTAACTCGGAAGAGTCTTGAGGTAACCAATGAGGTTATGGAATACCAGAAGCTCTTAGCAGGAAACTCACGTACCAAGGTTGATGACAGATGACCATTCTTCATGCGCTATTCGGTTAACTTAGACTCATCCCACCCCGGAACTTTGACCGGACTTGCCTGAACATCAGTCTCTTTTGAGAGGTCATAACAAAATGGGATTTTAGCTCAGCAAGTTGGATTTTTCACCCATTGAGACAGAAGAGAAGGCAAATATGTATGAGGCAATGCAGCTCCATAATAGCACTGAAACCTCAAATTACAATAGCACAATGATTTGTAAAAAGCAGTGTGCAGCCAAAAAATTACATACAACTGCCAGCACGTTTAGACCATTTGTGCTCCTTGTCCTATGTCAATTATATACACCCTACTTTATTTCACAGCTATCGTGACTTGGTCTCTATGTGCAAGTATCATCCATCCATCTTATCCATCAAATCTGCCAGTGGTCGACCTCCTTTTTGTGTCGCCACCTTCTGTGTGAAAATCAAACTCAAAATAGGACCAGCTGCTTGCAGTTCTCCTCAAAGGAATCAAACAACAGGACAAGCACGAGCTCCAATCAACTCCAGCATGTAGATGGTGTTGCTGCAAGAGTTCTATCTTCCGCAAGAATCCCTAGCATCCATGAAAGATCTTGGGAGATAGTTTTTGACAATCGTAGTTGAGATCCCTAACTTCTCTGTACCAGGAAAAGATGGTTGTGCAGCCACCCTGGGTAAAACTGTGAGCTGCTCCGCTCCGCTTGTCAATATATTCAAAAAGCATTATCTTCCGAGGAATTGCCACTTTGTTGCAACACTGGTAATATTTCTTTTTTGCCATTTGCAACTTGAATGTGTGCAACTCAGTGGTTCCTTTGAGGCTCCAGCTACCAGCTGGTAGAAAACAAGATTCTTGCTTCGAGAATTTGATGCTTTTGATCACTTGGAATAAGTTTCTACTCTAGCCATATGTTAGATCAGTTGAAGAAGTAAGGGGATTTGAGGACTTCCCGTAAGTCAAAATTGCCTCTATCAGGTAGGGAAGGAAACGTCAGTGCTGGATATGATGTCTGGAAACTTTCGAGCAACTGCATAAACACAAGACGAATTAAGCCCAAGTGAAACCTTGCTCCTAAAAAGAGTAGAGAAATACACAACATAGTGTATACATTATGAGTCTTACACCAAAAGTTAGCTTTGATCCACATTTCATTTGGCAGTTGAATACAGGATTATTTTGGAATCCATGAGATCTCTAAATTATCTATTAGCCTAGCAATTATAACATAGTGACTCGAAACACACTGAAGCATACAAAACCATAGTCATCACCTCATCAATCTTTTTCTCAATAATTTATCTGAGAAACATGCAAAAGATTTGAACTAAGGCTTCGAAGCTGTACATAAGAATCAGATACTTACATTTTCAAGGATAGGCATATCATATAATTCGACAAATTTTTCCCGTAGAATCCAGTTCATCTGGTCCACATCACAAGCATGTGTCCAGAATGAGTCATGCACCCCTGCAGTTTATTCATATGAGAATGTATGTGAGTTTCACGCCAAACAGGAGCAAGTTGCCCTTGAGTATACTTCAAAGACTAGTTTCCTATGTCCAATCGTAAGTACACTTCAGCAGTTTAGCTTAGAATTTTCTGTGTTCCAAAGGAATGATATTCATTAGACCTATCGGGGAAGACCAAGCCAGACCAATATGTCAAATGATCTTCTTAGCTAGGATGCAGAAGATCCATAAGAGCACAATTGTCCTTGGGAGACTAATAAATTTTCGCAAACATGGGAATGTACAAAAACCTGAACCAATACACACAGCAAGCAAACCTAACAGAACTTTTTATGGTGCTAGGTTAATGTGCATCTAGTATTTGCCTGTATCAGGCTCAAGATCCAAATGAGTTCTTGCAAATATAGTGGCTTGAGAGAAACCTGCAAAACGTAGACCAGCCTCACTGCAGGCAACAGCAGTCATCATCATGTGTGAGCCATCAAGTGAGTGAACATAGTTGGGAGGAAATGCTGTTCTCTGTCTTCTAACATCAACCTGAAATTCATACAAAATTTAAGCTTTCATGTCAGCATATTCAGTGTCACAGGATATAACCTACTGAATTTTCCAAACATAACCTACCAAGTCACTCTCCCGCTGCAAGGCCAAAATCTGAAGGGTTGTTCTTATCTGCATTACAAAACTAATTCAGGATTTTCAAATAGAAAATCAAGCAATACAGAAATTCTGAAGGGTTGTTTCTATCTGCATTACAAAACTCATTAAGGATTTTCAATACGGTAGCACAAGACACAAATTCACACATCCTTCATGCAATCCCCTCCCTAATGAGGTCTATGTCAAAAAGCCCAGTCATTCTTGTATCTTCATCATCCTTCTCGAGAACAAAATGCATAGCGTTTGATGAAACAAGCAGAATGCATTAAGACACAGTTGTTTACAAATGACAGTCTCATGAAAGGCACGGTATAATCAAGGAAACCATGCATAGCATTAAAAGTAAACAATTAAGTAGAATCTGTGAAGACGGTGGATGATGATTAATAAATGACTATGCACTCCTCCAGTAGCATCACATGGCACAACCCACTTGAGTGCATTACCACTTGCAAAATTAGCATACATCATCCTTCAAGTAAAAGAAACTCAAGAAAATTCAGTATAATTATTAAACTTCAATGAGACTCCACATTAGATGTAACAACCAAAAGAAAGACACAATTGAATATGTGATGATTACATTGAAGGACCTAAAAAGCTCTCTTTGTTTACATGTTTATACAAGACTAATTGCAAGTTTGTTTTGCACCATTTATAGAGTTGTTTATTATCAGGTCCAAAAATTTTACTGTATGTTCAGATCATCCACATCTTCTAATCGTAGTGCTTTTGGCACCAGAAGGCATGCAATCATTGGTTTGTTAACCAAATGTATAAGTCACGTCAGACATGATAAAAATAGAAATGCCCCTCACAACGCATTTCGGGCAGTAGACTATATAAAGCTCAGGCTGTGACATGTCTAAACCAGTAAGCACAACTGAAACACTCACAAGATGGCGTTTATTCTTATAGTACGGTTGTACGACAGGAAGACCAAGGGGAGTAGTCCACCGCACTGGTTGATTATCTGCGGCAATAATCTGAAAAAGGCAAAATTAAAAACATATTGCATAAATCCATCACGATTGAGGATGGATAAATTTCATTGCATTACGGAAATTGTACTTTTGCACAGTCACCAAGCCAACCCATTATTCCGCGCGCAGCTTCAAATATCTCTTCAAGGGCGGTCAGTGTTACCTGCAGACAGTTACCTAACTTCAATGCATATTGTAACATGAAAACCCAAAAAAAAAAAAAAAAGATACTCAAACTGAAGCAGAGCGCGTGAGTCTTTTTTAGAATATTCAGGAATTTGGATTGCACAACTGAGAACGATTCTACAGCAAAATGAAATGCACGAGTCCACTCTGCTTGATTCAGCATTTCCAATCGAGAAAGATACCAATAAAGGATATATTATCAGAGAAAGCCAGTGCAATGCCAGCTCAAGCCACATTACCATGCACAAGTGTCATGCAACCAACGATACTGGTGAACATCCCAAAGACATTCAAATAAATTCATCCTAAGTTCCTGCATTCTCCTCAAGTAAAATGAATTGTGCTTCTGGCTTTGATTCAGCTTCTTCACAGGAATATCACAAGATCGCCCACAATGGCACAACCAACAACTCAAACATGCACTCAACAACATATTCAGATAAAAAAAAAAAAAAAAACCCAAGAAACAAATGCAGAGAAAACCATCTTCCATGTACCACAAAAGCAGACTCAATCACATACGTGACCGTGAATGGTATCAGCAATCCACTCATACATGTCGTTACACAGATCTTACCACTACACACAAAGTTCAATTCTAACTAAAAAAAGGACATGCAAACGGTTAAGAACGGAAGAGTACGAAGTCAATTTAGTTTTCCTTTCTAGTTTCTTTTATCATATAGACAACAATAATCTTAGGCAAAGGAAATGCAGAAAGATGAAGTCAACTGAATGAACATTGTAAGAGAACAATATTATTATCTGGAAGCTGTGCAAACTCTGAGTTTGATGAGGAGTCTCAGCAGGCAGCTGAGCTTGTGGAACCTGAAGGTACAGGCTTTGTAGCATTTCACTAAAAGTAACCATATGACTCCATACAGACACCCTACTTCTTGAAAATAGATTTGGCGAAGGCTTACTTTAGCAGCATAGCATGCAGCAGCAAAGAGCAGTCTGTCATCACCAAGTACACCCTTCTCCTCTAGTCTTCTTTTTATCTGCTCACGTGCCCCAACAAAAGTCACTCCATATACTGAGGTCATCACTGTCTGTTTCACTAATTTCCTATCCACCTGAAAGGTTTCAGAAGATAGAACCGTGACTAAAAGTACAAAAGCAATGTACTAAATGAAAAGTTATTTCCAGGAAGGAAAATTCAAGAATAAACTTTTTAAGACCCACAGAAAATGCACCTGGCCCAGTAAGACCTTTGCCAATGCAGCATTAGGATGAGTAGCAGGGTCCTTGTTGCTGTCCCTTTTCATCATGTCATGTACCCTAAACCCCAAAAAGAGAAGGTAACCAAGACTTTTCATGTCGCATAACTCAAAGTATGCATTAACCTAGAGCATGCACAAAGAGGAAAGAGGGTCTGCACAGCAACAAGGAAATTTGCTAAAGTATAGTATGACCCAACTCTTCTAATAAGCATAATTGAAATAGCAATTCCACCATTACTGAATCCATTTCTTCTGTGGAGTTGGATCCCTAGCGGTGCTAAGAGAACTGTTCTCTTGTTCTAGGAGATATAGGGAAAGGAAGAGTCGCGTGATGACAGCAGAGAATATTAGAAGACAGATAACTTCTTTTATCTACACATATGACTGGAGTGACGGATATCTTGACTCTTTTTATTTTCATATTTGGGAAAGATAGACTAGAATATATGATGCTAGTCTGCTAGGAAGCGCATAGTACTCAGTTATTTAACACATATAACTACCTTAGTAACTGTCTGGGCAATAGTATAACTCTTAACATTCACTCTGAGAAAAGCAAAGTAATGGTATTTTGCAAGTCTAACAACACCAATAATGTTTCACCATGGCCATGTACCATACCTTGCAGCAATTTCTGAATAAACATCAGCAGGTTTCTCTGCCGCAACTAGATTTACTGCAGCAGCTTCCATCTGGAAAATGAACAGAGTGTTTTGAATGCTCATGAGAAATTAAAATATTAAGTTATACAAAATTTCAGGCTCCAGTTTCATAAAATTAATTTGAATGACATGCGAGACTCTGCTTAACATATGTATTATCATGTCAACAGTTGAGATAACTGATTCATCATCTAGACATTGTCAGAACAGAAACAAAGACCAGCTAGAGATTAGAACTACATTTCCACAACAGAAATTAAGGAGATTAATCAATATGAAGAAAATATCATCTCAGATAAGCCATACAATTCAGATATCTCTCAAGAACTACAACTGGAAAGGGTCCTTATGGACTTTTCTTCTAAAAACCCAATTGGTGAAGCATTTACCGTTCAATGTTGGAGAAAACAAATACGCACTCCGGAGTATTAACCACCTATTGTCAAGTAAGTACCTAAATCATTTTTCTGCATAACAGCAGCTTTTGGGTCATTCTTTCATTGCAAGCACAGGGACACAGTGTTGTAATTGAAATGAGAAGAAACACTCAGATGGTATAAACCGCAAATGTATTTCTTGACTAAAAAGATTTAGTTGCCAAGTTTTGTGTACTATACTGCCAAACAACAACTTTTGGGATGATTCTGTTGCGTAAATGAAAACTAGCTGCAATCTTTCCAAATGATAAGAGGCCTTCAATTGGTCTGGCAAAGAAACTTGAATTTACAAATGCCAACATATTTGTCTACTAGTATAACTAACTGGGTAAGTAAGATTCCAAGATATGCTTTGGGTGTCACAGTTTCTAAAAGTACAAAAAACAATCAGCTAAACTGCTTGTTACAAGGAGAAAGTACCCACACTGTCTCTTCCCAAGGCAGCATAGTGCTGAAGGCCATTGCAGGAACCATCCTGAAAATAATGCATAGTCACTAATTCAGATGGTAGAATCTCAGGTAAGTAGGGGTGTGTGTGTGTGTGTGAGAGAGAGAGAGAGAGAGAGAAACACAGAAACACACACACACACACACACACACAGAGAGAAACAGAGACAGACAGAGACAGAGCATACAATCATCTCGGCAGAGAATCCCCCATCCCAGGAAGGAAAAATAAGAGAATAATAAAAGTTCACTTATGATCAACAAGGCCATAGCAGTGAAAACCACCTTGCATAGTTGACTACTGTCATTCAGAGCATATGACTACAATGTAATTCAAGTTTGCTAAAAGGCAACTCATAAAGGTTTTAAATTATCCTAATTCATAATGATCTAAATTTTCCATGTCAACACTAGGCAAAAAAGACTCTTCACATAACTTCCAGTGGAAATGGAAGAGGAAAAGCTCTCATGACAAAAGATTTTCTCTATTAGTCTTGCGACTTTTCTTTGGGTTTCATGAAAAACACCCAATGAACATGTCTATAGCTTATGAAGGAATTTCTTAGCTCCTACTTGCTTTTAGAATGATCACTTAAAAGAACAAATTTAAAGCAAATTATAATATATGTCACGCCCATATAAATCAAAGTGCTCCAATAACTAAGTATAGACTAGCAAAGTAACTAAACCTACCTTTTTTCATATGTGTGTTGCATATGTCCGTGTGAATACAGATATACAAATTTTCCAGGACAAGGAGCATGATTTCATTCCATTTACACCATTGACACAAGCACCACATATGTTGTGCTGGCCAATTGTTTTCTGGACAATCTGACACTTACCGCTAGATGCAAGATAATTGAACCATCAGTTCTAGTAATCCCCACTAGATAGATCTACCAATATTAGATGGGAGTATAACAGATTGGTTTGAGAACACAAAATCACAGGAATCATTATACACCTTATCTCCAGTGGGCTATCCAGCTCCTTCAAAACAGAATAACAAGATCATAGATTTAACTTTCTAGAAATCATTTGGCTCGGTGAAGCAAGGCAGGTGAGTTAGACTTTAGGAGTCACTATCCTCCATCCCAACAACCAAGAAGCAATAAAGCAAAATAAAAACCACATTTGAAGTTTTACCAAATCTTGGAAACAAACAGTAGTTCTAAACTACCTTGAATTGATCTATCAAACAAGGTAAGTGGTAACATATTACCAATTAAGCCAATAAACAGCAATAATTTGCACCCTTGAGACTAGCTGACATATTTACCTGATGAATTGGAAGATGGGAGATGGCGGTATATGGTGACGAGCTCTTCAACGCTTCCGACAAATTAATACAAGCAGCTAAGCACTGAAAAGGGTCTTCAGCCGTCAACCACCACCTATTCCCATTTATAGGCTTCTCTGCTGAGTCAAATATATCGTCCAGATGGTTTTCTACAAATGCTACGCGTCCATCATGCGAAAGCTTTTCAACACCACCAGAATAGAGGTTTGCCAAATGTATCTTCAACCAACGTAACCCAGACTTCCCTAGCGGTCGTCCTTCAGCAAACTCGAGAACTCCTCGACAGAGATCAGAGCTTAAATGATTCAGATGTGAATGCATTGGATATGCACGGCCACGGAAATCCAAATTGTGAGGATAATAAAAACCTTCCTCTTCTTTCATCTTCCGGGCCACCTGTTCCATGAAGAATTTGTGCAAGAGTGAGGATCAAGAAAATTTTCTTCAAATGCATGGAGACAAAACTTTATGCAAGGACATGGACTTCTACGCAAGCAAAAGTCTCAGCACTGATTGCATAGTAATAAAAGTTACCGAAACTGGGATAATGACAGAAAGTGACAAAGGGATCGCCGATCTTTAACAAAGAGACAGTGCAGCAGGAAAACAGGAGATAATTATCTAACAGTCTAAGGAAACCACTATCCTCTGAGTCACAGAGAGAGAGAGAGAGAGAGAGAGAGAGAGAGAGAGAGAGAGAGAGAGAGAGAGAGAGAGAGAGAGAGAGAGCTTACAGAGAGTTTAAGCTCAATGTCGCATCGCTGAGCATGCCTCTCTCTGTTAACCTTCTTTGCTTTCCGTACCTTCCACTTCCACAGTTCAAGCTCTTCGCAATCCCAGGAAACATCCTTATCTGGCAAAGGAAGCTGCAATAAAAGAGAGATTGGAAAAAGTTCTGCAAAATGCTATACAAAAATAATGACCAGAACAACAGAGGGACCACATCAAACCAAAACCAGCAAGCTTCCCCATGGCAACCAATATTAAAACAAAAGGACAGTGACAGGCAAAACCTATTCTTACAACACTAGTTGGACATAATTCTTTCTCATTTCCTGTTTCAGATGAGTGTCTACATAGTATCAGATCAATTAAAGAAAATGATTGAGTACTCTAGTCAAACCACATTATACTTAGAAGTCATTGCAGTAGGATATCATCGCCGTCAACTTTTTCCTGAACAGAAGAACATAGATATACGACATCAACAATATACTGGTCATACACAACTAAAATAATGCCATTACAGATCAGAATCTTCAGCAGTCATGTTGGAGAAACGCGATTTGAAGATAAAGAACAGTAGTTTGTCATGAGCAAGAATCTTGTATGTGCTCACATCATGTCTCTCAACCAAACCCCCAACACTTCCACCTTGAGCCCAGAGGCTCTCCACTGCAGCAAGAACTCTTCGATTAATCCTCCATTTGGTACTTCCAAGTGTGTCCAGGGCCTGCTTACAGATAAGTAAAAAGGTCAAACAAAACAAAAGGAAGTAAACAAGGCATTAAGAGTGCAACAGATAACCTTAGAATTGGCCAGCACACAAAATTAAAGATTAATGCACAAAGAAGAAGTGCATGACATTCTACACAACAGAAGAAACAAATTTATCACCAGCCACCACATCGTGAAACAAATACACCACTAGTTACTCCCATGCACCTTACCAAATAGTGCATTTACTTATAGTTTGGTGAAACTTTGTTATACTACCCATAACAAAATTAACGTTTACCTCAAAAACTTAAGGAGCAAGGTGCTAACCTGATTAGCAGACAGAGTCACAGAAATAATGTGATTATATATATAGAAGAGTATATCCTCTATGCTGCTAATC
The DNA here is from genome assembly GCA_016097545.1 of Eucalyptus victrix. Lineage (NCBI taxonomy): Eukaryota > Viridiplantae > Streptophyta > Magnoliopsida > Myrtales > Myrtaceae > Eucalyptus > Eucalyptus victrix. The sequence goes on from CM027837.1 coordinate 36,301,568, forward strand.
ATGTTATTGCGTTTAATCAGATAAATTGTGTCGGCATTTTTTGGATTAGATTGGCAGTTGCAAAATGTAACCAGTTTAATGATGTTGAATACAATGCCCCAACTCTGTTACATGCTAAGCATACAGATAAAACTTGTTTAGGCTACTCTCAACTATATTAATCCATGGATGATACAGCTAATACAAGCAAAAAACGAAAGACGTATCACATTCATCAACATCACTACCTTATATACATTATGCATTTGTTCCTCAGACACATTCTTTAGAGCATCCTGCTGCTTTCTTGATCCATGAGTACGCATAGCGTAAGAAGGGAGGAAGAAGTACCCACCCTTGTCATACCTATAAAGAATGAAAAGAACTATTAGGATCTGCAATTTCAGACAACACTCTCTCTCTCTCTCTCTCACACACACATTGGCAACACCCTTTACTGATAAAAAACCAAACAGCACTTGCTAATTTCCATATAGTTTATACCCTTTCCATTTTCTTCTCTCTCTCTCTCTCTCTCTCTCTCACTCACTCACACACACACCAGTACATTGGCAACACCCTTTACTGATAAAAAACCAAACGGCACTTGCTAATTTCCATATAGTTTATACCCTTCCCATTTTCTTGGAGGAACCAGCATAGGCATATAAGGAGCCAACATATGCTTTGCCTGCAGGAAGGGAGAAAAGATATGGCGTTATGGGGAGTTACAACATAGCAAAGACTGTAAACTTAAAGCTTCCACCAAGGAAAATGATTAGTTACATCATTTTAAAAGAAAACACAGTAGATCAGCATTTGAAGGTAAGGATGTTATTATGCTAGTACACAAAGATATATCCATATGGCATAGGCTCCAAACTATTGACAAAGGGGGACTATATGTAAAATGGGGAAGCTGCCATAGGTATCACATAATTACTTTTGTTTGCATCAGTTGCCATTCCATTGTTTCCTGATAGCATAATTCTGTTACTCCAATTATGAAAATGGTACTCCTCAACTGTGTTCTCCACAAGAATTATGAACTTTTCCCCCAATTTATCATTCTACAAAACTTTGATATGGAAATAATTGTAATGACATGTAACCACATGTTACGTAAAGTGCATATTAAGAGGAAGCCTCCAAACAACAGACGGATGTTCTTCAACCCTGCAAGTTTCATCTCAGTTTTCTCATATAGTAGTTCCCACATTCTTTTGTTCCAACTCATTTACAATTTCTGGTGGAATGTACATGAAGAGGTCAAGATGCTCTTCTCTTTATAAAAAATTTTTTATGGTTGATATCATTTCATCTTTATGGATACTAAAATATATTTTTGGCCCATTCCCATTTGAGCAATCATGAAATAAATGCGCAAAAGGACATCAGATCATAGCATGGCACCAATTATCCCTTGCAGTATTCAGTAGTGCATTGCATAGCTCATGCTCAAAGAGGATTTTCAGCTTACATTAACATCCAGCTTTTCAAGAATTAAGGGATCACATTCTATAACGCCATATCTCTTCAAAATCTTCTGCCTACAAGAAAAAAGTTTTGAATAGGTTAAGCAAAAATTGCTTATAAGAATAAGCAAGATACGTTATCATCAAATAACAGGAGCTGTAAAAGATCATGAAGCCAACACAAAGAACATAATAGACTCGGTATTAAAAAAGTTCAGATACAAGTGAAACCATATCATAAAGGTGACTCAAAAGCCTATGGTCATCATGACTAAACATCAGTTGACTACATAGCCCTGAGTAGTGCATCAACAAAACACATCTGCACGATTTATGAGAAGCAAAGGTAAATTGGAGAAGCCAAAGGAGGCAGGAACATGAACTTTGAATCTACTGAAACATTTGCAACTGTAGGTCATGGCGATAACGAAGCACATACCTCGACAGAAAGAAAAAAGGAAACAGAGAGGATTTATCGAAACAGGAATTAAACTATGACCAACCTTATATTCTAGGAAGTCAAACAGAGACAAGATACTAGAACAGAATTTGATAGCTTTCAACTAATGAAATGGATTTTTGAAACCTGCTAAAGACAGAATTCCTCTCTTTCTGCTTATAAATAGAGCGTTAACTGACAACATGAGATCATTTTAGGTAAAAGCCACAGAAAGAAGAACGAGTATTACCCAGGATCCTTGTTAACCATTTTTAGTTTGTGCCTGAATGCTGGTCGAACATCAGGTGGACCTTCCACTAATTGCTTAACTGGAGGTTGGACAAAAGCTGTTTCAGTTAATAATTCTATCAAACGAGTTCCCAGCTGCACATGTATAAATTCAAAAAGTCAAAAACTAGGCTATCTCAGTAACCGAGATGATCCAGCCATTTCAAGGGGGGGAAAGGAAAAGAGAAAAGCCAATCCTCACAAACCTTAGCCTGGGTATCTCGACCCCAAGGTTTAAATTCTTCTTCCTTCACTAGCTTTTTTACTTGGTTAAATCTTTTTCTTTTGATCAAGCCATTAACACGTCTCTGGCGCATCACCTCATCTTTGCCCAGCTCCACTTCAGGTTCAACCATATTCATTTTCTTCCGATTTCTCTTAGCTTTCTGCAGTAGACTCTGGACCATTACCTGAATAATAATGAGTGGACAGAAGAAGATGATTCAAAGATCTGTTCTGAACAAGTATTGGTGATATGAAAACAAAGAGGAAGAACTTCTTCACTTCATGCGGACGATAAGATGCGGGTTGAAACTTATATGACAGTGATGAAGTTTTCAGCATGAAATGCCATCCCAGTTTCATGACAGAGTATTCAGTTTCGAGAGGCCTCACTTGCTCAACGAAACAGACAATTTATGAATGGCTAATGCATGGAAATATCCATCGTGCAGCTGCCAGAACACTAGCTTAGATCAAAATGACAAAGTGAGAAACCTCTAACACTCCAACTGAATGACATCCACGAAATGAAAAGGCCGCCACATTATTTGAATATGAACATCAGGCTAACAGAATCAATGAAGATTCATTGCTTTTCTATGTGGTTGATCAAACTTGTAACCATTCAACCTATCTAGTCCAACAGCTAAAACTGAGAAAAATGCAAAAGCCAAAACTCGCCTCCTGCTCAATCGCCATGCCGACATGAACGGAGGCCTGCACGAGCTCAATGCACCCATCCGTGTGCCCCACCATCACCAACCCCATCATCCTATGCATCAGGATCACCGCCATCTTCTCGGCCGACAGCAAGTCAATGTGCGGCGCGTACGCGGCCTTGTTCTTCTTCGTCCGCTGCGTCCTCTGCTCCCTCTCTATCGCCTCCTTCAGCGGGTCGAACCACCCGAGGAACAGCGCCTTCACGCGGGGCAGGTTGGGCGCCAGCTGCCGGTCCCTCATCTCCCGCTCCAGCTCCCGGTACTCCTCCACCATCCGCTCCCACGCCTCCGTCTCCGCCCTAATCTGCCGCCGCCGAAGCAGGTTGTACTTCCGACGGTCCGCCTCCTTCAGCTCCAGCTCGGCCTCCCGCCTCGCCTTCCGATACACGTTCTTCAGGAAAATGGGGTATATCCAGGGCGGGTCCTGGATGAATATCTTCGGGCGCGGGTCCCGGTCGCCGGCCGCCTGCTCGGTGGCCGGGCTCGGGAAGTCGGCGGCGGGGGCGGCGGCTGGGAGGTTGTGGAGGACGTCGAGGTAGTTGTCGCGGACGGCGTCGCGCGGCGGGGGAGGCGGGACGGGGACGGGGACGGGGACAGGGGAGGGAATGGGAATGGGGAGGGAAAGGGGAGAGAGCGGGAGAGCCTGAAGGGGGAGATGGACAGCTGGTAATGGAGGCGGCTCCTCTGGCGAGATTGGACGGCGAATTTCGAGGCGTGGAGGCGAGCGGCGGAGGGAGGGGAGAAGGAGGTGGAAGGAGGGGAGGCGGAAGCCATTGCCGTCGGCGGCGGAGGAGGAGGAGGGTGGGAGGAGGAGATAAGCGCCGCGCGCAGAGGAACGGGAGGAAGGAGGAGGAAACCTCCCTTAAACCTTGAGAAAACGTTGTGGATAAAACAAAAAATGATAATTATAATGAAACGGGATTCGGACAAATAAAAGATATTTTTCGAGAAAAATCGTGGAGGATTTCTAAGGTTGAAAGGGGGGAAATCAAAAAAGGGACGCCATTCCCTCAAAAGGAAAAAATTATGTCAAATTCAAAAGTGATTTAGATAATTTTCATATCTACAAATAAGAAAATTAATACTGAAATTGATTTTACGAACACGAGATATAACTTGCGAATTTCATTTTGTATTTACCATGCAAAAAGATACGTTATGAGGATCATCATTTGTTAGCAATTTATTAAAAATAGCTAATAATTATCATCAAGGATTAACGCATATTGAATATGCCATTTACTATTCTCGCGCTATGTTAAAAGCACAATAAAAGTCTGTAAGTGATGTGAGAATTAGATAGGATAAACAGAAAAAATATGTCACTTACAAGATATATTTTACTCTTTTGAATCTCACTCAATCATGGTAAATCAATCTTGTTCAATATCTTAGCCATAATTAATTTACTACCTACAAAAATACCAAAGTGTGAGAAGTAATTTATCTCCTCAAATGGAAATATCACTACTATTGAAAAGAAACGACTACACAATAACCTTGGTTGTAGGTTGCAGAATATATGCACTTAATTTACCATCAAGGAGAATATGCTAATTGTGAGAATTAATTTACAACCATCATGAAAACGAAATCAGGAAATAGGACCATAATTATTTAACATAAAAGTAATTCACTAATAAAAAACAGAATTTACTATTTTCAGGGGAATCACTCCTTTACTCCTTGGCTTTTATAGATGGTAGAGATGGAAGTAATTTAGTGTCTCACATGGGATTGATTACTTAAAATAATAGAAGTTTAATGGAAACTTAGCAATTGCGAGAAATATTATAGTTATTTATTATGAAAGGATTAAATATTTTTTCATAAAAAGGATATTGCTACACAATGACCACGCTAGTGTTGTAATTTGGTTAAACGTAGAGTTAGCACTTTCCTTATTTTCTCTAAGAATTTAGCTCTAAATTGTGCTTTTATGGGAATGCCTAGGCTTGGTAGTTTCCAAATAGAATAGTGCATTAACTCAAACTCATCCCAACTGACCTGGTAAATGTGCTAAACTCCTTGTAACCATATTACACTTATTGCAAGCAACATTTATCGATTGGAAGTTTATTTTTAGCTAAATTTTCTCAAATAGTCATATATGGTGATTCATAAGTTAATAATTCTTCATCATCAAGATTTCATTTAGGAAGGACCTCGCTTCAACTATACTCAGGTTGGTAGGGGTTAGTTCCTCTATTAGTGGCTCAATGAGAGATTGACACGTGACACATAGAGGGCACATATTGAAACTAGTATGGTGGGGCATGAGCTGGATCAAAGTGGGTCTTTACGGAATCGATTGACGATTCTTACCGTGGCACTTAAATCTCGACCCAACCTAACTAACTTTATTATTTGCTCACATTCTCAAAAGGAAATTTTGTGTGGAGGAGCTCTCGAGAATACTCTATTATTCAAATGAGAGTAAATTATACAAGTGAGGGAGAGCTACCCTATTTATACAAGAGTACCTCTAATTACTACTATTGATCTCCGTGTGATCTAACAATATAAGATCCCAATACTCTTCTAATCAATATGACAGTAGAGATTCACTTGATCTAACGATAGTGGTTATTGATTCTCATCAAATTAATGTCGTAGTGGAGATTAAATCTATTCAATTTTTGAGGTCATCAATCCTCGTTGAACAAATCCGATGACAGAGATTGAATCCGCTTATTAATCTAATGGATCTAAGAAACCCCTTTGGATCAATGATGTGGCGATCCTTTGAACAGATGAAGTCACAAATATTTTGTCTCGACGGTTGGGGTTGCCAGCATTTGATAGATTGAACGACCCAATTACTATTCTAGTGGATGATTTGCGGCCAAGCACAATCCCAAGGTCGACAGTTTGTTTTTTTTTTGGACAAAAGGAGATACTACATTCATTCATGAGAAAAACGAGTCTTACAAGACATCGATGGATAGAATTCCGAATAGAGAATTTCCGAAAGAGAAAGAGGGGGAGAGCTCACCCAATTTGCGGGAAGTTTTCTAGCTCGGTGTGATCTGGCCACCCAGTCAGCCGAAAGGTTAGAAATGCACAAATTCGTAAGGGTTTGTGCCATAGTGGCACGTGAAGGCGCATCAAGCATGGTTTCACGATTTGGAGCAAGTTGGTCACGCATCGCACCGGCGGTTGCCTCGACCAGTCAATGCTTCCGAGGTGGTTATAGGTGACATCATTTTCCACTAGCTAACGGTAGGTCTACTCATTTTCCTTAACTTTACTTGATCTTGAATCTACGGTATGTTTGGGGGGGAGGGGAAAGCAAAGTAACGGGAAAACTGTACAAAACCTTTTTTTTTTTTTTATCGAAAGAATACCATTCACTTAAAAAAGTCTAGTGAATACAAGTCTAGAGCTTAATAACATAATAAATCAAACAGGGCAGGCGGGAAATTCATAACCCAATTACAAGGTAGGTAATTTGTCCATTGGGCCTTAGCAATGCAATTAACAATCTCATTAGTTTCTCAGCTGCAGTGGGCCAAAGTGAGGCCCCAGAAGTTCCCCAAAGGAGGCGTGAACTGTCCTACTTGAAGACACTCGACCTGCTGGGACCAGCTCGGGCCCAATTGCACATCGTCAATTATTCATGTCGGAATATTGGTTCACGGTTCCGACAAATAGATCAGCTAAACAGTTTGCATAGCAAAAATCAGGGCAAAACTACCTTGACCTGCAGGCTGAAGTGGAAAGATCACTGAGAGAGCTTATATTCGTGAGGTGCCAGAAGTCCACATGCTTTCCGGTACCTTCAGAAGTTCTTTAGCAGCAGAGAAGCTGTTATCTGCATTTGTCTTGATCTTGAGGCCCCCTGGCTTTTACACTCAATGGTATTGTTCAACTTTCGACAGTGAAAGAAAAAGCTCGGGTCTGGCGAGTCCCAAGCAAGCCTGGTTAAGCACTGTTCCTCCATATAAGTATTAGCCATTCTTAGGCAATTAATATATTTTTTGTAAGTATAATAAGACTCGATCAAGAATCCTAGCTCACCAACGTTGTCCTCAGAGTTTCTTGTACCGTGTAAGTACTGTCGGATGCATGTACAGTACAGGTAAGTGTTACAATCATGCACGCAATAATAATCTGTCTACTATCTGGCCTAAGCAGAACTCAGTTATGCAATGTTGGACAACCTATGAATCCCTCAACATAAATCATCATCCCGTAACATTCTGTTATAAGAGCGTTGCAGTGGCAATTTTGAGTTGATAAACAGTGAAATACTTGTACTAGATGAATATATGTTTTAATGCTACACTTGCTTGGGTAGTTCAGTAACCTCAATTCTCCTTGTCTGCATAACTCTCATTTTAATAGGACAGAGATACGCCTTCAATGTCACTTGAATGATCTAAAGCCTCAGTGGTCTGCTGCTTCTATGAATCATCAATCAGTTTTTTTCGATAGAAGTCATAGAATTGGCCAGAGAATAAGACAGAACTTTTTTTTTTTGGTAAAGGAGAATCAGACAGAACTTCACAGTTGAGCATTCTAATAAGGCTGTTTCATATCCTAATCCTATTCATGTCCTGGATGAGCTTTTAGCTTGCAGATAAAGATAAAGATAAAGAGAAAAGAAGAAAGAATTCAAAGTGCAGTGAGCGACCAAAAGGGTCCTCAACAATTATTTTTTCGAGCTCAAACCTTGCGACTCCATTGAAGACCCACCCAAAAACCAATATACACTCATGTCAATAATGAATACATAGAGCATTGTCCGTCATTCACAATTCACAAAACAGGAGCATGAAAATCAATATCCTAGCAAAAGTGAATCATCTGTCTCACATGTATCAATTTACAGATTTCAAACTGAAAATCTCGATTCTGTACATCATCAACCGGAGTAAAAATCGAAGTAATCTTTCATTACCAACACAGGAAGAGAGGCAAGATGATTTTGTGCAAAGTCCATCAAAAGCACATTCCAAATCCAAGATCATGCAGGGAATATATTGAGGTTAGTTGAAGAGCTGTTGCCATAATTTCTTGCTTGATCAGAGCCAGAAGTGCAACATAGCCTGCTGAAAGAAACATATAGTCTATGATTCTGATTCATGATAAGCAGAAGATCTGTCAGAAAGCTACTGCAACATAAAAGCAAAAGCAGGCAACTTTGGATGCAGGTTTACAAATGGAAACACGCCAAGATAAAGAAAAGTAAGAGAGGCCCGTACTTCTGTTATGGTGACAAGGGGCAAGTCATAAAGTTGAGTGTCTTTTCTTTTTTTCTCACGCCTCATCTCATGCTGTATTGAATTCAGTTGTTCTCGTATCTCCTTCAGTAAGTTCATTTCCTCTTCATTTTCATGGACGATTTCGCAGCTTCTAGCATTCCTCTCTGTCTCAAGCCGTTCGATTCTTTCACTCAGCTGTTGAAACTCAGACCGATGTTTGGGTACCCTAGCTTTATGGGCTTCTTGAAACCTATCACAGTCAGCGCTCATCTTCTCTCTCAGTCCAGAGTTAGATGGCATCTTATCATGGTTTAGCGAAAGCAGCATCTTCTTTATCCAGTCAGTTTGATCAGTGACCAAATCCAGCTTCCCGAGCCGATCTTCGCCTTTAGATTCCTTCTTACTCCATTCTTTCACCTGAACGTCATGACATTTACAGCTCACGTCACTCTGTGGTACTTCAAAAATATCTTGAATAGTTGTTGGACTAGCAGAGTTCTCAACTGCTTCCTCTGTGTAGAGATTTTCACAATGGTTCATTTGATCAGACTTTGCATTGTCCCATTCACCTGCAGCATAACAAGGTGGTGCACTCACACAGGAAACAATAGCACAGGACCTAGACACGCCATTAGAGTATTCATTATTATCCTGATTAGTGTCCTTATATTCCAATATTTCACTAGCGCGATTCCCTAATCTTCTGATCTGCTCCCAAACTGGACTGAAATCCCCATTTGACGAATTTTTTGATTTGCTCTCAGAATTCAAGCTCTTGCCCGTACCTTCCAGATGGGATTCTCTTCAACTATTCTCGAAACCACATCTAGATTAGGAAAAACAGATTTTGGCCTTTTCATGATGCCTTTCTGTGGAATAGGATCCTTCAAGCAAATTGGAGGTGAAGAGTTCAATCTCTTCACACCGCCACCATTCAATCCTTTCCCACCATTGGAGATATCTCCTCTTTGCAAAAACAGATTATCCAGAAATCTACTTTCACTGGGTCCCAAATCAGTGTAACCCATGCTCAGAAGCTTATACCGATAAGCTTGGACTTGGAACTCGAGCGAAGCGATCTCCATCTCTTTCTGGTAAATAACATCCTCAAACACTTCCAGGGAGAGGTCGGCATGACACATCTTCTCCTCGGCCATTCTCTTGTACTGGTCGGCCTCCATCTTGACTGCCGCCTTTTCACCCTGCAAGCGCAGTATCATTGACAAGGCCTCGCTGGCCGCGGTAGCAGACGCTTCCCGCTCTTCATCTAATTCATCGTAGAGTTTCTGCAGGAGCTGCTGCTGAGCAAAGAGCGCTTCTTTAAGAGCAGCAGCATCCGTTTCAGGCATCCCCAAACAAACGCCAATCTCGGCCATGTGTCAGCCAGGAATCGAGCCAACCCGCCTCTGAATTGGACAAGAAAGAAGAGATTTTCTTACTCGAATCAACAAAAACCCAGTGTCACAGGCTCAGTGACCAATCTTGAACCTGTCCAAAGATTTTTTATCTACGTCTATCTATGCAGAACTACAGACGAATGGAACCCGAAACGTTCGCACCTATTTTCAACAAATCACTGGAACAAGAAGACAACGAAACGCAAGAAAATTTCAAAACGAGAAAAAGTGAAACGCGAGGGTGTGGACCATTATACATACCCTTTTCCTTTGGCAGAGAGAAGCTCCCTCCCCCAGTACCGATTTTCCACGCAAACCCCGCCTTCTTTCAAAGGAATGCAGGCGAAAACGCAACACCCACGACGCCCATCTCCTCTGACGCCCCGAGAAGTCCAAGAAACGCAGCCAAGAACACCGCCCGTTGAGCCTCGGCAGAGGAACAAAGGAGGAAAAGGACCCAACAAGAAAGCAAAAGGAGAAAGCTCGCCGGCGGGAAAGGTGGCGCTTAAAGGCTCGACAAGAAGAGACTGCGAAAAGCGATCGATTTGGCCGTTGGAAGACTCAGTCTTGCAGGCATCAAAGCAGCCCCAGATGGTTGCTTGTTTGCGAAGGAGGAGGAGGAGAAGAAGAGGAAAAGATCGGATCTTTGCGTTGATTGCAAAGCAGGTTATTCAATGGACGAGAGGGGTGGTCTGACGGAGGAACGAAGATTAGAACTCACGAACTACTTCCGCAAGAACCAACTCACTTTCCCTATCAAGAAACGCTGTTGGCGCTGAGAGGTGGGGGCAATATGGAATCAATATCTAGAAAAAAAAGACAAGAAATAATTAAAAACAGGTCGGAAAATGGACTTTTAGTAATTATCGTTTGAGGATTCTGGAGAAGAAAAAAAAAACAATTTGATTCTTTTATTAACTTGCCATCCTATAGGATTAGTTAATGCCCTTAAAAGAACTATTGAGACTTGAAGATTTTACTTATATGTTAGCTTGTAATCTGATTTGGGTAATTACTGCTTGCATTATGATGAGATAGTGTTCTCATTTGATGAAGTGACCATTATGCTACACGTTTTTAGAGCTGAAGATTTCATTTTTAATAACGCTCTATTTTGTTGTGTATAAATGCATTAGGATTTTTTTTTTAATTTATGAGAAAAAAACGAATTAGTATTTCCAGGGAAATATACCTGGTTTGACTAACAGCAAATCAGGTTCTAATTGGCGATAAAATCCAAAAGGGATATATATGCCCCTTCGGTCTAATTTTGGAACATTTATCCTTGACTTGCGTTCCATCTGTGTTGGCATTGTCGTAATTTGCGTCCCTGAATCCATGATTACCATAAATTACAGTTGGCCCCACCCTTTGCTCTTTCCGTCTTATCGGATTGGCCCTGGAGTTTATCCGTTAAATAAAGGGAAAATTACCATCGAATTTCGCCCTATTTCAATATAATTCCTAATCACCGACTAAAAAAAAAATTCCTAACCAATATTGTCCCTAAAATTGAATTAATAAAATGATAAATATTGAATAATTTCACATAATTCAAGAACAATAGTTTCCATCTTTCCCTCATGAAAAGGAGAGGTGGAGGGTTTTAGGGAAGGTTAGGGTTAGAATTATTGTAATTTTAAGTATGATTTCAATTTTTAAGAAAAAAATAAAAATTTGAGAGTGAGTTAAATTAGCAAATATAATAAAATCAACAAAAAAATAGTTCAATAATCAAATTGAAAATGTATAAAAAAATTTAATAGTCACATTAAATAAATTAAAAATGCAGAGATCGTATTATATGTTAAGTCAAAATTCTAAAGTCGGATAAGGATCACGTTACATTTCAAGAGTTGAGGTTCAATAATTATTCATGTCGTTACTCCTTAATTAAATGAGTGTGCGCTCCTTGGCCGCGAGGAGCGTTTAAGAGCCATCAAGTACGCGACATCATTTGATTCCTCCACCTCCCTCGTCCTTTTTATTTTTCTTTTTCCGACATTTTATTTTTTCGGTCAAGCTTTTCCCGATTTTTTTTTTTGGTCAGAAAACTTTTCCCGACTTTAAAAAGTAGTTATTATGGCGCTTCCAACGGCTACTAATGAGGTGTCGCCCCGCGTGCGGAGCGGGGCCCACCGCCGACCCGTAGGACGATCCGAAAGACGGTGCGAGAAACGTGGGAGTTAACGAGCCCGATGTCGACTTCAATAAAAAAAGAAGACCTAGTCAACTGCGCCACGTTGATAAAATAAATTAATAAATATAGTTTTTTTATTTATTGAAAGAACTTATTGAGGAAGAATCCCACTCGTTAAGAATTAAAAAAAGAATTCCGCCAGAGAAAATGATAGAATGAGTTACATTCATTCTTAAATTGGCTGTAAAAAATATTTTTAAAAAAACCTGATCAATAAATTTGACTTTTGAATTTAATTTAATATTTATTTATTTTCGACTTTTCAAAAATACAATGTTCACATATTCTTCCTATCATTGTGATTTAACCATCATTGGCTGTAATGAAAGTTTTAAGTTAAAGCACTAGGGCTTATTTATTTTTATTTTTTTAGGTGAAAAGTTACTTAGTTTTGCCTCCAAAATTTAGGCTGCCAATCCTTCGAAAAAGTTATGCTATGGTACATGTTATTATTTGTTTGTTTTGAAATATGCAAGCTTTTCCCGTTAAATCAAATCGGGAGCTACAAGATTTGTTAAAAAAAAGACGTGAAATAGCAATGAAAGATTAAAGTCACTCATAACAAACTCATTTAATAAATAAATAATTTGCTAGTTGAATTCGAGAACTTGCCCATCTACACCGGTTCATCCACTAAGGGTGTGTTTGGCAATTGGTCAAACAATAAAAATTTATATTATTTTTTTTTGGGATTAGATTTGAAATAGAAATTAGTTTGGTAAAATTTTTGTTATCAAAATAAAGTTGGAATAGAATCAATAAGTTAAAAAAAAAAAAAAAAAAACCGATTCTTTGTTTCGGAGAACAATTCTAGAATCAAAGCCAATCCATTTTTTTTCTTTCTCTTCTTTCTTCTTGTTCTTCTCCCTTCTCTCTTCTTCTTCCATTGCTGTCGCCGCCATTCACCGTTGTCATCAGTCGTCATTGGTTATCGACGATCAATTAGGCGAGATTCAACAAGCTCACCGGAGGCTCACCCAACTACCAACAAGGCTCGATCTCACTAGATTTGGCGAGACTAAGCCTTGTTCGATGGCTGGGCAAGCTTCAGTGGGTGGATCAGGCGAAGCCTCATTGATGGCCAAGTGGGCCTTACTAGTGGTTGAGCGAGCCTTCAACAAGCTCACCGGTCCTCGCCTAAACAATCGCTAACAACTGGCACCTAACGGCAGCAATGAACAGTGGTGGTGGCAGCGACGGCAAAAGAAGAGAGAACAAAGAAGAACAAGAAGAAAGAGAAAAAAATGGGTTGACTTTGATTATGGAATTATTCCCTATAACAAAGAATCAACTTTTTTCCATTCATTGATTCTATTCCAAATTTTACCAAACAAATTTCGGTTCAAATATATTATTGGGAACAAAAGAATAATAATTTTTATTGTTTGGTGATGCTAAATGCACCATTAGCGCATGAACTGATGTAGATGGGCAAGTTATTGAATTCAACTAGCAAATAATTTAACTAGTCGATGGGCCTTGCCCAAGTCTCCCTTGGCCACTAGCGAGGCTCGCTCAGCCATCGGCGAGCCCCACCTAGTCGGGTGGGTGAGGCTCAACCTCACCCAGCTATCGGTGAGGCTTGGCCAATGAGGCACGGCCTCATCAGGGATCGGCAAGGTCGTTGGCTCTCATCTAGTTGGTCGTTGGTCATCTCTGGCCGGTGACTAGCCAAAGCTTGAAGAAGAAAAGAATAAAAAAAAAAAAAAGAAAAAAGAAATAAAATTATTGAAAAATTGAAAGAAAATTATTTGGATTAGAAATTTTGAAAATAGTACTAAACGCATTCTATCCCAATAGTATACATTTTGGACAATTATCAAACGTCTTAAAATGTTTAGAAATTGTTTATAGGAATATAATAAAAAAAATTATTTTAAAAAATAGAATGATTATCAAACGCATTCTAAGTAAACATCATCGCTTGAAAACTTGGCATGACCACTTAATCGAGATCAAAACGGGTTGACCCGAACCACCGTGTACTAATGGCCCAAAAGGAGGAGGAGAAAAACGTGTGCTATTTTCAGCTTCCGCCACGTGGCCCCTTAGATTCTGGGCTTAAAATTTGGGCTAAACCCACAGAATTTCTCCAATATAACAAAATCAACCCACCTATTGGGCCTTGAGCCTTGGTCCTTGGGCCTTTCTCTCTAATCAAAGCCCATCCGCTGGCCTTCCTCCACGACATCGACCGAATCCCAATTTCTTCAAGCTGTCACGGCAATGGCGTGCCCATACATATACGCAAGCCAGACGACCGACTGGTCTGCTCCCAATTCCACCGCTCAGGAAGCATCCAGTGTCCCGTACTTCCGCAGCGCTCGAGGCGACAGCGACATGAAGTCCTTCTAGGTAATGCGTACGTACTTCACCCACTTCTCAGATCGCTCTGTGGGCTTCGAATTTCGCTGCCCTTTTCGTTCTTCTTCGGGATCGTTTCGTCGTTCTTGGTTTCTTTCGACGGGAAGAATTACCGATGGAGTTCGTGGGTATTCGTGGGTGATAGGGATTTCTTACTCTGGGCATCTGGGTTCTCGTGGAATGGTGCAGGAGCTCGGAGACGGGAGCGTCGGAAGTGATCGCCTGATTGCTTTGTGTGGGGGCCCTTCAAAATGGTGCGGCTTTAGATATGATGTCTTCTTGGTTGATGATTGGTGTGAATTGTTTGGTTACGGAGTTTCTGGTTTCGTGCCCGTGACGTTTGAGTTGTTTTCTGGCGCTGCTTCGTGCGCACTTAATGTGGGTGTCTTCTGGCATCATACTGGGACCCTACAATTTCAGTTGATGGGAATTAGAAAATTGAAGTCCAGCAGCACTGCTTTAACATGACACACTTTGAATATTGTGAATTCCCTTTATATTGTGCATGGTTCCTCAATAGTTGGACACGTCCTCCACCTCCTCAGTTACCTTAATAGCCTGAAAACCCTTAGAGCCATTGTTAGTGCTTCTTGTTTTAAGGTTTGTGTACTTCATCGCTCGCTTTGCTGGATCTGCTGCTATTGTTAGGACAGAGTCTGGCGGCTCAAAAGCTGAGAATATGGACTTCATTGTGAATTCCATATGTGGATGAATCTGAATTTAGTTGGAATTGCGGAGTTCAGTCCATAACACTGTTTGGGCCTGATGGGTATGCCCAAGTGGATTGATTCTTGCTCTTGTGCTGGATTTTTTCAACAAAAGATGAAGTTTGTTATTTTAGTATGTCAAGAGGATATTGTGTCAAATTAGATTCATAAAAGGAAAAACATATTTCCTATTATGGATAGGCAAACATAGTCAGTGCAAAACGGCTGGACTTTGGCAGTTGTCTGTCAAATTATCTTCTAGTCTCTTGGGGGAGGTAAGAGCATTTTTGGAAAGAGTAGAGTCAATGCAAAATGGCTGGAATTCGGCAGTTATCTGTCGTAGTAGTATGTCAGGATTATTTGTTGAGTTTTACAGAACTTTGTTCATTTGAAAACATAGGAAAACTATTATTGTGAAAGAACAATTGCTGGAGTGTTGATGTGTTGAGGGAATTAGAGAGAAACTCATAAAGGTTGAGCCAGAGAACATGTTTCAAAAAATCAATATTGTGCTAGGAACATCGACCATAGAGGGAAGTTTTTCCATTTTAGGGTTTTTTTTTTTAGTTGCTCAAAAGACAAAGTAGGTTGACTGTGAGTTCAGTAGAAAAGTTCAGCAACATAGTGATAAAGATTGGAGATCGAGAAGTTTGAAAAAGTGAGCAATAATTAATGAAACTGATATCGGCTCTCCATATGATACAAGCAATATGGATAAAGTGGAAAACCATATTAGTGGAATGGAAAAACTGATTTTGGTTGTCCATGTGATACAAGCAATATGAATGAAGTGGAAAAGCATTTTACATTTTACCGTGAAATGGAACTTAAATTTAAGGAGAAAAGTTGTAGGAACTCTATTGGCAATGAAGCTTAATGGCATGTAATGCAGCACAGTGAGCAACAGTCTATATACAAAATGAGTTTTGAAATGTGAGAATGCCTGCTAGATGGCTGGGCACTGGAAAAAGGAGAGAGATTAGAAATTAGCATATATGAGGGCAACTTTATGTGAGTGTGACAGAAATGGAAATGAGAGAAGCTCGTATATGAGGTGTTATAAACACATTCAATAGTAGCCTCTCTATGCAGCAGGGGAGAATTGTGTTTTGTGATGAGGATCCTGGTTACCAAAGAAGAAAAAAGTTTTGAAGGGAAACTTTGAGGGAAAATCTTTAATTATTGGATCTTGTGAAATGGAGTAGGAATATTAGCCCTTCCTGCTTTTTGGCATTTTGATCACAGGAGAGGATCACCCCATACATGAAATCAGTCCAACTGATTATGGAAGTAAAAATTTTTAATGGCTTTAGATCTGCCAATTTTATAGATAAAGGTTAACATATGCAGAGTGCCGTCGATATAGAAGGCATTTGGAGACTTTTTTCCCCAAACATCATAGTAAATTGTGGTTGCTCTATTCTTACATTCCACTGCCACATAATTTGCTCTTTAGACTGCAACTTTTGATACTTTAGCTGCCCTTTACTTTGGTACTGCTCTGCTGACACTGTAGTCGATCATGCAGAGTATGTACATTCGCGTTAAGCGAAGTAAGACAACTTACTTTGTCCAGTGTGAACCAACTGAGACAATTCTTAATATCAAGGAGAAACTGCAAAACCTCATGGACCAACCTGCTACTGATCAACGTTTGATCTTGGTAGGGACTGGGGAAGTGCTGGAGGATTCAAAATCACTAGCAGATCAAAAGGTACTAATTCTTCATGTCAGTTTTTCAGCTCTTCATTGCATCACATTAGTTTATTTTATGCTTAGATAGTCCAAGTATTTCATAGATAGTAGTACTGGTGAGACGTTTCTTTCTTCACACATCTCACTTATCCAATGATGTCTATTCAGGTTGAAAATGATGCCGTGGTTGCACTGACCTTGAGGAAAGGTTGTTTCTTGTTCTTGATTTTCTCTTACGATATGTATGTTCTCAGCCCCTCTATTTTGCAGATTTATGACTTTTGTAGCGCAGCAGCTCCTTTTTATTTTTGGCTTGGAGAATTAGTTAAGTTTTTGCATCCAAGTTCATTCTTTTCGTCTGCGAGTGTTAAAACAAGTGTAGTCTCACCAGACATTAATATCATTGGGAAAAACAGATTTTGCCTGTATAGCTTTCTCCACATTTCTATCTAGCCTTTATAACTCCTTTTTTGATTCTCAACTACATCAAACTTTTACAAATTTTTCAACCGTCTAAAAGTTTTAGGATTTAGATTTGCTTTTTGATATGATCCTACATCGCCAAAAAATTATAATGAAAAACAGTAGCACTAGTTACATGCTTTGAGTTTTGTCTAATACATCCCGACACTCTTTAAAATTACACTGACAGTCTCATTGGAACCGAAATTTATGAGATCTTTCCAACTTTGCATTTTGTGTCTTTTTCTTAATCCAAGTGGACCAGAAATGTGGATGTGAAGTAATCAGTCCACATAAAAGTCCGTAAGAGACCATAGCACTCCCTCATGGAATGGAACCAAATTGAAATAGACTCGACTCCAGCAGAGTAGAAATCATAGTGGGGTGCTTGGTTTAGTCAGGAATTAGATCAAATTGGGTCTGTTTCATTTTGATCCATTTTCGATGAGCTTTCCTGACTATGACGTGGCGCCCCATATAATTATGGTTTGTATATATGGTTGACTTACATTAGTGTTGACATTTTCAGTTTAGTTCAAATATAAAAGGACACAATTTGTCAAGTAAAAGGGGTTGATCTTTTAATATTTTGGGTCTGACTCGGAGGAATCGCAATAAAGTTCCAAGGGCTGTTAGTGTAAATTTTAGAAATACAAGGGGTGTCGCTACAATGTAATCAGAACTCAGTGGGTGTCACTCTTGTTCATTCAAGATAGCAACCCTTCCAAAATTAAATGGTTGACTACCCCTTCTCCCTGAAGTTTCGAGTTTGTCTCACTATGACCCTTGTTCTTTTTTCTTCTTCTTAGCTCACCTCTTTGACTTCACGATATTGTTCTAATTAACTCTTCTTACTGCCCATAGGAGAATAGCCATAACTTGTCCTTAAGCCTCATTTTGGTCACCTGTTCCCACATGGAATTTGATCATCATCAGAGTTAACTTTAGATTGACATGCCAGTCAGCAAAATTCAGTTGCATTTGTTAATACCATATCACCAATGCTCTTTGAGTCAATTGAGCATTTAACATTTGTCTATAATGCTTTAGATGGTAAAAAACCTAGCTAATTTGCAGTCGACGCTGATAATATGTTGTATATCGAACAATTCTATGAAATGTAGAGGGCAAATCTGAGCTGCAAAATTAAAACATCACGGAGGTAATGTGAGACGGACCCAAAGCTTTTGGGGATGAGGCGAAGTCAACCCTAAGTTTTACTTGTGTGATATCACAGTCTGTATATTCTTTTAGCTCCTCTTAGATCAGGATTTATTGAGGAAGGTGCTGTACAGTAAATAAACAAAGGAAATGAGCAATCGCACTGGTTGATGTTTTCCTTTCTGATTGGTTGGTGTTGCACCAATATCATTTTGATCGTTTGTGTATTTATACAACATGTCTCTAAAAGGACACAAATGCAAAGCAAGCAAAAATGCTATGAGTTGAATATTTAAGCCTTCTGAAGCAGTTAAACTGGAGTGTCAATCTCTCTGTTTCCCAAGAAATGACATGTCATTAATGCTGAATGTTAGGTCTCAGTTTGCTTAAGCCTGCATTTGAGCCTATGCACTTTAATTCTTTGTCGTAATTTGCTTAATGTGTAACACTATAAGTTCATGTCATTGACCCTTCTTGAATTTTTCATCCCCTCTGCATGTTAAATCTCTAAATTTCTAGCAAACCTTCTCTTAACTTATTGAAGTTCAACTCGAATTCGAATACTTGACATAGTTAAGGGAATCTTTCCGCATACTTGTGTACTGCACGACTTCCAAGATCTGGTCATCGCTGGGTGTGTTCTTTAGGATTATCTGTAACAAACTACATCAATTAAGGCTAATTTTTTCTATTCCTCTTATGTTTATCGTTATAATCTATCTGCCTAGCATGGGTTATGCTGCTTATACTGGTTTGTCATTGTCTTCAGACTATTGAGCTCTATCTAATTAACAAATATTTTCCTACCACGTTTGTTACATTGCTTCCTTTAAGTTGAATTTGTGATGTCATTGTCTTAGTAATTTGTGTTCCAATCACTGTTGTTTCATTTGATGCTTATATGATAAAGCCCTTCTGGACCCAATTGAAAACTTGTGACAATCTTGTTGTGTCAATGAATAATAATCAATGGACTTTTAAATGAGGTGTCTGCAGGCTTCTTACTGATTAGTATTGATAAGCACTACCATGTAGGGATGCGAGTTTTGTGTAGCATAACTTGATAGTTGTCTAGTATAAACAGATGATTTATCCCTAGAAGCTTGGCTTTTTTTTGTATGATCTCCGGAATTATTTTGTAATATGTAATTAGTGGCTTCTTCAGTGGAGTTTTGCTCCCTCCAATCTTATCCGTGGACGCATTTTGAACATTGATTTCCTTTACGTCGTCACTTTGGTAACTCATCCTTTTGTGGGCAGATGACAATGAGTTTGAGGAAGTGAACATTGTTCGGCCAAACGATTATTGCCAATCTGTCGATGGAGATGGAAGCAAATGGTGAACGTAGTGGACACTCTCTTCTCTAAGCTCTGTATCAAAGTTTCCTCACTTATGTGAGGATATTGTGATAACTTATCCTGATAAGAAGAGCATGCACTTGAGAAACCCAGGGATCATAAGACGGTAAAGAATTGTATGAAAGTTCGACATTTATTTGACTGTCGGCATGTCAGATAATCGCCGGTTGACAATCTGTAGTTCATTGGAAATTTTTTATTAATCTGTTGCGGATTGCGCTAGTTCTGTTTGGAGAATGCATGCACCATTAATATGGTTTCACCCGAAAGTCCTTTTTTTGCCAGGAAAAGAAACTAATGGCTGTTAAAAAATGAAATGAGCTCAGTCAATCTTAAAGTGACTGCGTTTTAGAGCTCAATGGCTATGATGGAGGAGTTGGAGTAAGGCACTAAAGGAGTCTCTGAGCATGCTTTAGTCATCTGAGGAAAGGGTTTCGGCACAAAGTTTCTTAATTAAAAGCATTTCTGGTTTCGGGATTCGACAACAAAAGTCGATGACTTTTCAAGTGCATTGTGCCGATTTATCGTCGATCGATCTAGACCAGACTTTTGACATATATGACTATTTGGTTCGAACATCTTGAAAATCCAGTGTCTACTAGTCGCTCTACCGTTTTGCTCTTGAATTTAAGCGAATCACCCTTTTGGAAATCCAAGTGAATTGACCATAGTTTTGCACTCTTATTTATCACCCTGTTTCATTTTTAGTTCATGAGGACCGAACTGTAACAAAATATTACCTCTTTCAATTCGCTTCAGTAGAGATTGGACGAATATTGAGGACATTCTGCCTTGACACGGTTGACATTTTTGAGCTGCCGATCAGATATGAAGAGCTGTTCATGGCTTTCCTCTTCGAGTAAGATGATGCACAATGTGTACATGGTACAGACCAACTGAAGACGATGCAGGAGAGCTATTCCGTAGAACTTCGTGCACTTAAGTTTTTAACATTTCATTTCCACTTTGATGTCCTGAAACTCGTATCTTTTCTTCCAATTGAGTCTGTTCAACAATAGAAG
This sequence comes from Eucalyptus victrix, assembly GCA_016097545.1. Taxonomy (NCBI): domain Eukaryota; kingdom Viridiplantae; phylum Streptophyta; class Magnoliopsida; order Myrtales; family Myrtaceae; genus Eucalyptus; species Eucalyptus victrix. Next base: position 36,322,264 of record CM027837.1, read on the forward strand.
GACGGACTCAAAAGCGTAGTGACGTTACAAGGTCTAGGACTTGATGGACGAAATGAAAATTTTAGAACTTAAAATGCAATAAATTGGCTAGTTTCAAGACTTGACCCTTTTTTGATAAGTAAAAGTTTTGGGAGATCATAAGGATTTCACGCCCATCATGAAATATTTAATTTGAGCCATAACTACCCATTCTATCTAGAAGTGTACACTCCCTTCCCCATGGATTGCAGCGATAGATCTTAAACCAAATTTATCTGTGCATGTACAGGTTATGTCGGCAAATAAAGATATCTCTAATATGACATCAAGAGAAGAAGCCTAGTGCAACGATCGGAATTTACCATGTATCGTATGTCAATTATTCGTTCGATCTACAAGCACGCATTTCTTTTATATAAAATAAGAAGTTGTGTAAGGGAGTAGAAAGCATATTTATAGTCTAATGGAGCATATATATACACCTCAAAACCTGCAATTCATTTTTTTCCTTTTAATTTTTAAAATCTTTTCGAATTCTTTTTTTTTTTCCATTTTATTTTATAATGCTCTAAGTAAAGAGAAGGCCCATTTTTCATCATCCTGCTTTTGCTCTTTTGCCTCCTGATTTTTTTTTTTTTTTCTTGCAATTTAATATAAGCTTTTTTTTCCTTATTTGGTTATTCAACCTATCATTGAACATATTATTGTGCTTTCTATTTCATATATCAGATTTATTCATCCACATGTATTTTATGATTCTACAGTTTATTTATGTATTTTTTTTTTACCTTTTTATAGTCTTTAAAAAATTTGCAATCAAATCCAAATGGCAAATGCAAGTAATTCACTTTATTTTATTTTTTCTTAGTTCTACTTGTGAATAAAAGAATAGGATATAATGGATGTGTTTTGGTGTTACGGTCAAATGCTATGGTACTATATTATTTACGTTTAACTGGTCTCTACATCGTATATATGATGTAAAAAGGGAAAACTCACATAATGTCATTTGTTTATGATCTTAAAATAAGATGAGTGGAAAGAATTTGTTAGAAATGACAATGTCGACATCTTAGGTAGACTTCTTTTATTTTCCTTTTTTAAAGAAAAATATATATAACATTTTGGTTTGATGGAGGAATTGTGTTAAATAAAGAAGGTAATTTTGTTGCGCAACATTGATTAGATTTTTGCTATTTCTAATTATATTAAGACGATTGATTGGTGAATAGAAGAATGATGATGGGGCCTCCTTCGGAATTATCTTATTTGGTTTCCCAAGTCTAGCGAGGAGGTGAGAAAATTCATTTTTGGTTTTCAACCTTTTCTTCTGTGATGATATTTCTTTTTCCTAATGGCTTCAAAAGTAAATGAATAGAGTTTTTTTTTTTTAATGCTTTGATAATAAGTGTCTTTACAATTTTCCAATGGGTTCTCTCACTTTCACAAGTTTTAGCTATTTGATTTTCAAGTGATTTTGTTTGGGTCAAAACTCAGCGTTTTGTGTAATATAAAAAGAAATTAAACGAGGTATTTTATTGTGCTGATTGGTCTTTGCACTTAGGAAAAATTTCAAAATATGATTATCACCCCATCTACATATGTTAAAGATCTGATTTAAAGCAAGACAATTAGATATGCTACTAATGAATATGTGACTACGTTTGTATAGTTAAAACTCTATATGATACATACGTTCCCATGTATAGCAACATATATGTGTGTATATATGTGTGTGTGTGTGTGTATGTATAGTTAAAACTAAAAAATCAAGAACCAAATCACTCGGACAACGATCCCACTTTTAGGAACTGGGAATCCGACTGAACAGACAAGTTCGAGTGGGTCCATTTTATACACCTCTATTCAAAACTTAGCAATCCTTTGTATCTTATGACTATAAGATGGATAGTAATCTATTATTTAGGCTCCATTTGTTTCACGAAAGTTGAAAGATTTGAAATTTTCTTTTCAAGAAATGATTTTTCGTATCGCTTAAAAGATTAAAAAAATTAAAATTAAAATACTTAAACATAAATTGTTATTGATAGCAAAAATATTTTCATCAGTTAATTACTTCACACAATATATAGGTGATCATTTTTAAGATTTTTTTTTCAAATATTTCATTATTTGCCGAATAAATAGAGCCTTGATTCAAACTCAATGGATTGTTGATTAACCTTATGCTTCCGTGTAATTTCCTGCTTAGCGTGGACATTATTCTAGCGTTAAATGTAAGCCAAATGATTTAATTTTTGAGATTAAACATTTCCCAATTTCCTTGGTTTTTGGTTAAAGTTTTTGTATAAATTATCCAAACTGAAAAAAAATAAAAATCAAGAGTATTGTACTTTAGCTAGTACGCCATGATGGGATGCGATTGGATCACACCATTTAGACTTGATATGCTACGATGAAGGGGTGTGATGGGGTCATATAAAAAAACTTTGAAGACAACTGTTGGAGGGGTTGAAAAAAAACATACGTTCAGAAAGTTTTTCTTCTTTTTCTCTCCCCTTTTCCATCAAGGTGTTCCATTTTCTTCTTTACGAGAATGATTTGCATTTACACCGTGGAAATCGGGTGCTTTCCTCGTGATCGCATCCAGACCAATGTGAGATAGTTTTTTGTTTGTGATTCATTTGCAATTCAACGTTCGTTCCGGGGTTAATTGCTATTTGCGCATTAGAATCAGGTAAGTCGTCTTCCGCCGACTCGAATTCCAACATTGGTATCACAGCCTAGTCGTGGTTTCTATCTTGTTTTTCATCAAATTTTCTAGTTCATCATTTGATATCGGGATCCAGTATGATATATACACTAGTTGGATGTTTATTAATTGAAATTGATATGTGAATAGTCAAAAAATCGAAACAAAGCGAAAAACAGGTTCGGGGTCGCGTGCATCCGTGCGGTTTTGGCCAATTTTCGAAATATTTTTTTTGGCCAAAATCAACTTTTGAATATATAGGATTAAAGTACTTGTCGAGATGAGTCCGACGATGGTTCGAGTGCGACCAGAGGAGACCCGACGTGCCCACACACGTGACCAGAAGCCATTGCGTGTGGGATCCACACACCGGACGCGCTGGGACGCCAGCGAACAGGCACGTGATGTCACGCACTGACGTTGGCGAACCGACGCGTGAGTGTCGTGCGCGCGTCAGCGAAGCGATGTGTGTTGACGTCATCCATGAAGTCATCCAATGGTTGGTAACTGCTTGTATGATGTCATCAATAACGTCAGCACTGGCGGAAGTTGGCCGACTAGTCACTAGCCGGTGACCCGACCCGATTCGACCCGACCTGACCTGTTGACCGTTGATCGGTCAACGGTCAAACCAGTCAGCGGTCGTACCGGCCAAGATCCCTTGGGCTCGCTGGCGCGTGCGCCACACGTGCCACGCACTTAGGCGGCGCGTGTGGGCGCGTGCGAGCTCCGATTGGAGCGCGGTTGGTGGCGTTTGGTTCGTATGGATGTTGTCTATACTGTGGTATAATTATTTTATACTTTTGAATTTTATAAATGTATGAAAGTGCGTAGGAAACCCTATGTACGTGTATTTTTTGGGGTTTCATAGTCTATTCATTTGTAACTTGTATTTTCTTGTTGTTTAGGAAATACAATAGCTAGCTTGTGTGCAAATGATGTCATATATGCTGTGTAAAGCTTGGTTCAATGATATAATATATATAGTTTAATATACTTGTAATTTTCTAGTTTCTAGAAAATTCAAACAATGGTAGGAAATCCATTACATGTTGAATTGTGATTTTGATTATAGTTGAAGCAAGATTGTTGTTTATATGTTGGTTATTATCATGTTATATATATATATATATTTTTAGGAAAAATATATAACTTACATAAGGTTGCGCAAATTAAATTAATTAATGATAATAGAACAACTGTACATATAATTGATTGGGAACATAGTGAACTTTTGCTTTTATGTATTTTGTTAAATTATCATTAATTTGGTTTGTCTTTGTTGCAAATCAAATATCTGTGTTACTCTATAAAGTGTGCTAATATTAATTCTGCGTTTATTATGTCAATGTATTATAGTAATTGATTATGGCATCGGCATCCAAGACCATTGTAGTTGACCTTAATAAATGTGAGAAACTGAACGGTGACAATTATGATATTTGGCACCGAAAGGTTCAGTACATCTTTGAGAAGCAAGAGGTTTTGGAAACCCTCAATCATACCATGGATGAACTTGAGCATGGAACTCCATCTCAACACATGAGAGATTTGGAAACTTATCAAGCTTGGAAAAAGAAAAATAACATTGCTCGTATCACGTTACTAAGCTGTATGCAAGATGATCTTATGTGTAAGTTTAAAAATTATGATAAAGCTCAAGCTATGTGAGTTGCCTTAAAAGATAAGTTTGGGGGTATATCAGTCACTAAGCTGAGGAGACTCACCATCAAGTTTGACACATTCCGAAAGAGCCCAAATGTAACAATGATGCAGCATATTCGGGAGATGTCAAACATGATCTATGAGCTGAAATCAGTAGGTCACTCCCTTACTGATGAATAATAAGTTTATGTTGTTATAAGATTTCTTCCTGACAATTGGGAGCATATGAAGATCAATATGATGCATAATGAGAATATTGTCATTTTGATAATATTGCGCGTCATTTGGAATTAGAGGATGAGCGCCTAGAGGTCGCGAGATCATCTACCCATGTTTATGTTGCTGAATCGAGTTCGCACAAGGCTTTGGGCTTCAAGCACAAGTGGAAACTTCAGTTCAACAACAAAGGGAAGAAGACTGATCAAGCACAAGAAATTGCTAAAACCTTCCAACACAACAAATGTGGTGGGTGGGAAGAAGGACAAGGCCAAGATGGAGTGCTACAATTGTGGCAAGATGGGTCATTTTGCTTGTGAATGCACTAAGCCAAAAAATGTACCCTATTACTCAATTACTTTGAATAATGCTTTTGTTTCTAGTACTGTAATGCTTGTTAAATCTCATTCAATGTGAACTGTAGATTCAGGAGCAACAGACCACGTAGCTAGAGATCAAGAAGCATTTGTGGACTGTAGATTCAGGAGCAACAGACCACATAGCTAGAGATCGAGAAGCATTTGTGGAGTATCATCGGATACCGCCTGGAAGAAAATGGATATATGTTGGGAATAACTCAAGAGTTAAAGTAAAGAGTATCGGCACATGTAAATTAATTTTACGTGGTGGCCGAAACCTATTCTTACATGATATCCTTCATGCTCAAGATATTCGACGAAACTTGGTCTCTGTAATTGTTCTTCTTAGCTTAGGTTATGTATTGAATTTCCATGGTGATTGCATTGACATTTTGTATGGAACAATTTATTATGGTTCAGATCATGTATCGAATGGTTTTATGATGTTAGACATGGATTATGGTCAGTACAATGTTAATATCGATGATTGTTTTTCTTTAATTGCAATTCTAGTAATGTTGAGATTGATGCAAGTACTTGGCATGCTAGATTAGGTCACATTAGATTGCAAATAATGCAAAGATTAGCTAGAAAATACCTTTTAGGGTCACTCATTAATGTTAGTCTATCCGTATGTGAACGTTGTCTAGCGGGAAAAGCAACTAAAAAACCATTCGGTAAAGTGACTAGAGCTGAATTTTCATTACATCTCATACATTCTGACATTTGTGGTCATTTGAATGTGAGGGCGAGGCATGGAGCCTCATATTTCATCACTTTCATAGATGACTTCACACGTTTCGATTATGTTTTTTTATCTCCCATAAGTTAGAAGTATCAGACTACTTTAGACGATATATAGCGATGGTAGAGAATCAGTTGAACAAAACAATAGAGGCATTGAGAACCGATCATGGATGTGAGTATCTATCGGAGCAACTCAAGGCTGTTTGTAATAAAAAGGGAATTGTAAGACAATTGACTATTCTTGGTACTCCACAACAAAATGTGGTAGTTGAAAGAAGGAATAGAATCCTATTGGAAATGGTTAGGTTTATGATGGCACAAGCAAATTTACCTATCTCCTATTGGGGAGATGCGTTATTGACTGCTGCCTTTATACTTAACCGAGTGCCTTTAAAATCGGTCACTTCCATCCCTTATAAATTATAGATTGGTAGGAAATCAAACTTGAGTAGTCTACGTCCATAGGGATGTGCAGCTTATGTTCATGATTCTTCAAATTAGGTCATAGAGGAAAGAAATGTATTTTTATAAGATATTCTGAACACTCCAAATGGTACGTATTCATAAGTAAACAAGCTGATAGAAATGTGATCGAAATAGAGTTACGAGATATCACGTTCTTAGAAAACGATTTTCCTTGTAGAGGTGAGACTAATAAGGACTTCCAATTATATGAGATGGAAGATCCTGATAACACACCCACTAATATTGTAGAGAGAAATGAAAATTTATCTCAATATGCAAGACCTAGTGGGAGTGTTGCATCGCCTAGCAATTTGAATTCAAAAGAAATTCAATTGCGTAAAAGTAATCGTAAAAAAGTATTCATCGTTGTCATTTTGAGATTGAATAGGAATCATTTATGATTGCTCAGAATGACGATGCCGAGCTTAAGATTTTTCAAGAAGCTTTCTCATTCTCTGATAAGGAAGAATGGAGAAAAGCTTTGGAAGATGAGATTGAATCAATGAGGGCAAACCATGTCTGGGACTTAGTTGATCTACCACCCAATCGTAAGGTCATTGGAAACAAATGGGTCTTTAAGATTAAGCGAAGGGCGGATGGATCCATTGAAAAGTATAAGACTCGTTTTGTGGTGAAAGGTTATACTCAACAAGAGGGTATAGACTATGAGGAAATCTTTTCACCAGTTGTAAGGTTTGTCTCAATAAGCCTTATTCTAGCCATCATTGCACATTTGGAGTTTGAATTACATTATATGAATGTAAAGACATCATTTCTCAATGGAGACCTAGATGAGGAAATCTATATAAAACAACTAATAGGTTTCGTAGCTAAAGGTCAAGAGCATAAAGTTTGCAAACTTTATCGCTCAATATATGGCCTTAAGCAATCATCTAGACAGTGGTATCTTCACTTTCATCTAGTCATAACCACTTTTGGTTTCACGATGATCGAGAAAGATCACTGTGTATATGTCAAGTGGTCCGAAGATAAATTTGTGATTTTATCACTTCATGTGGACGATATTCTATTGGTTGGAAATGACAAGGTTTTTGTTATCACCATAAAAGAATGGTTGTTCTCTAATTTTAAAATGAAGGACATGAGAGAAGCTGCTTATATATTAGGAGTTAAGATCGAAAGAGATCAATCGAGAAAACTTCTTACTTTATCACATGAGTCTTATATTATGAAGATTTTTGAACATTTTAATATGCAGCACTGTAATTCCATTGATATCCCTGTCATGCAAGGTGAAAGGCTAAGTACTGAGATGTGTCTTAAGACTCCAGAATAAATTAAAGCAATGGAAATTGTTCCTTACGCTAGTGCGGTCGGAAGTTTAATGTATGCTATGATGTGTACTAGACTCGACATATGTTATGTCATGGGATTGGTGAGCCGATATCAATCAAATCCCAGTCAAGCACACTAGAAAGCAGTGAAGATGATCTTGAGATACTTGAAGGGTATCATGGACTATCGACTTTGTTACCAAGGAAGTGATTTACGCCTATCAGGCTATTCAAATGTTGATTGGGGTGGAGACCCAGATGAGCGTAACTCGACTTCTGGATATGTGTTCTTGCTCAATGAAGGTGCGATTTATTGGAATAGCAAGAAACAGATATGCACGGCATTGTCTACGATGGAGGCAGAATTTATTGCGTGTTCTACCGTAGTGTAAGAAACAGTATGGCTAAAATGTTTCTTGGAAAATTTAGCCACTATCACTGAAGTTCCAAGACCGGTGACAGTTTATTACGATAGTTAAGTAGCCATTGCCTATGTGAAAGATCCCAAATATCATGGAAGGATAAAGCATATTAACATAAATAATAACTTCATTAGAGATATTATAGCGCATGAAGAAGTGATCCTACAATACATTTCAACCAATAGAATGGTTACTGATCCATTTACAAAGGCTATCCCTAGAGACATATTCTTGACCCATAGGATGTCATTAGGACTGCGTAAAATGTGATATCTGTTATTGTTGAGGATTATTGGTTTATGTATTTGTGGACATATGTATTGTACTTGTTTATTTATTAGTGATTTGATGTTTTATCAATAAGTACAAATCTACTATGAGACTAGCACAAACACACATGTATTATTGAAAAGCATGTCAGCAGACAATGATTGGCTCACTCACACGAGCAATCGCCTCAAGTGCTTTAGATAGAACGTTAAGATGAGACATTATGTATAAATAAACGCTGAAGAGCAAGTCTGGTACATAAAATATGTTGCATTGATTGGAGTCAAGATGAGGTTTGTGATTTGTTTATAACAAGACCAAACATGATATTCCCACAATCATGTATGCTTGAAAGATGCCGGATGTGAGTACTTAATTGGGCGCTATAGAAAACGAGCTGATATAGCACTCGGGCTAAACATGAGTACGTGAGAAGCACGTGACTATGTTTAGGTTAAGATCCGTATAGTGGATATATTTGATAAATGACATACATTCTTATAGAAAGAGTAATCCACTATATCATGTAATTCATACTATATGTGAATTGTTTAATCGACAAGAAAATGTGAGTAAAATTATCCCTATTTACTTATCATGTGAGCCTTTGAGGTAATTTATAATTTATCTCATTATGTGCCCTATGTTACTTCTGATTATGTTCTCTAAGTGAAAGATCAATGTTGCTACTTTAGCATGTTACGGGCGGTCATGAATAGATATGGTCTATGAGACATGTCTAGGAAAACAATTGTTCTAAAATGGAGAGAGACATGAGTGCGAAGGAAAATTATTGTTGTTTTACATCTATCACATGTATTTATTAGTCGATCAATTATATCGCCCTTTGTGGTTGTGGATATAATTATAAATACATGGTGTTTTGAGAATAGTCGAGTATAGCCTTTAAGGGATATGTATGCTTGGATTGATGTAACAAAATATGTCTAGGGCATTGTGAGACATCAATTGTTTGTTTCTTTTCGGGGTTGTAGCCATTATGCCATCCTTAACAGGTGCATAATTTGAGCTCCCAAGTATAGGTGTACTCATTGGTCGCACGGCTTATTTGCTAGTATGAATTGTTCTGTAAAATTGATAAATGTTGAATGCCTTATATTCTTGATAGAGCGATATCAAGCTCATCATGTCTGAGTGGGACATGTTGTACTTTAGCTAATACGTCCATAATGGAGTGCGATTAAACCGCACCATTTGGACTTGATATGCTACGATGAAGGGGTGTGATGGGGTCATATAAAAGACTCCTGCAGACAACTGTTGGAGACGTTGAAAAAAGACATATGTTCAGAAAGTTTTTCTTCTTTTTCTTTCCCCTTTTCCATCAAGGCGTTCCATTTTCTTCTTTACGAGAACAATTTGTATTTACGTCGTGGAAATTGGGTGCTTTCCTCGTGATCGCATCCAGACCGACGTGAGATAGTTTTTTGTTCGTGATTCATTCGCAATTCAACGTTCGCTTCGGGGTTAATTACTGTTTACGCATTGGAATCAAGTAAGTCGTCTTCCACCGACTCGAATTCCAACAAAGAGAAATAAGAACTTATGAATTTCCATGAAGAGAAATAAGAACTTATGCATTTCCTTTTCTTTTCCATCAAAATATGGATCATGGAGCCCAAAACCTCGCTTATCCCCTCAAGCTCTGCAACTGTAAAAACACAATCCTTTTAATTTTATAAATAGTTTTCAATTTATTTTAAATTTTGTTCCATTTCCTTTTATGCCGCCCTAAGTAAGATAAGTCCTATTTTCCACTGTTCAGCTTTTGCTTTTTCCCTCCTTCATTTTCCTCTTCTTTTTTTTTTTTTTTTTCAATTTAATATAAGTTTTTTGGTTATTTTGTTATTAAACCTATAATTGAACATATTATTGTACTTTTCTATGTCAAATTTCAAGATTTATTTATTTATTTTTGGTAGAAAAATTTCAAGATTCATTCATCCGTTTGTATTTCGTGATTCTACAGTTTTCTTTTTATAACTTTTTTGTAGTCTTCTAAAATATTTGCAATCAAATCCAAATACAAGTCATTTTATTTTTCCTTCAATCTTCTTATTGAATGAAAAAAAAAAAAAATAGGTTATAGTAGATATGTTTTGGTGTTCCAGTCAAATGCAATGATATCTATATTATTTACATTTAACTAATTTCTACAAAGAGAAAACTGATTCGCATAATGTCATTTGCTTTATGGTTTTGAAATAAGATGAGTGAAAAACATTTTTAAGGAATGTCAATCTCAACATCTTAGGTAGACTTCTTTTATTTTCCTATAAAATAAATATATAACAATTTGTTTTGATGGAGAGCTTGTGTTTAATAAAGAAGGTAATTTTGTTGCACAACATTGATCGTGTTAGTTCTATTTATATTAAGATGAATGGTTGGTGATTAGAAAAATGATGATGAGGCCTCATTAGGAAATTTTTTCTGATTTTTTATTTGGGTTAATACCCTGACAAACTCTAAACTAGTGTATATGTGATAAAATTTACTCAAAATTTATACATTTGCGACAAATTTGCTACTTCTTGTCAAAATACTACTATCAAACTATTAAATTTGATGACATGTGATGGTTGATTAATGTATCGGTTTGTGATTTTACTCTTCATATGTCATAGTTGTACAATTTTTGTGATTTTTCGTGATATTAATTAAATTTAATGAATGGTATATTTATCACAAATGTACCATTTTGAGATTTTTGGTAGTCGGATAAATTAGTTTTGGATAAATTTATCACAAGTATATTAATTTGGGATTTTTTTATTGTCATTTGAGATACATTTATTACATGTGTACTAGTTTGGGCTTTTCATGGTCAAATAATTAGTTTAGGATAATTTGTCATACGTGTATCAATTTGGGGTTTTTAAGGGTATTAATCATTTTTATTTTGTTTCCAAGTCTAGAGATTAGTAAAGAAAATTCTTTTTGTTTCTCTTTTTCTTTTGTGATGATATTTCTTTTTCCTAATGACTTCAAAACTAAATATATAGGATTTTGGATAATGTTTGGTTATAAGAATCTTTTGAATTTTTCACTGGGTTTTCTCACATTTACAAATTTTAGTTCATTTGATTTTCAAGTGATTTTGCTCAGCTCAAAACTTAGCTTATGTAGTATAAACAAAAATTTAAAATTACTTGACGAGGGATTTTACAATGCTAATTGGTCTTTGTATTTGGAAAAATTGTCAACTTATGCTAGTAGCCCATTTAAAAAAGAAAAATATATGATTTAAAGCAATACAAATACATTGCTATTAATAAATACGTGACTATTTTTATATAATTAAGATTTTATTTAATATAAACATTCCCATTTATTGCAATATATTTTTATAATCGAGCAAGAGCAATGATATATTATAAGCAAATAATCAAAAGGGAAGCATCAATTTTACGATTTCCAAATTCCAAACTCAGCAGTTCTTTACATCTTAAGACCATAAAATGGAAATAATCTATTAATTTTCTATGAAATTATATAGCGTGTAGAAAATTAGGAGAAACGAGAACTTATGGATTTTCTCTCTTTCCATTAAAAGAAGCAAAACCTCCCTTATCCCCTCAGCTGTGCCACTGAAAGCACAATCGTTCTCTCTTTCTAACCATGGCGCTTGCTCACTCCAAGCTCCTTCCTTTCCCGCTTCCCCAACACCACCACTCATTCTCACTCTCCCGGAGCTTCCCTCATCCCCGCCCCCGGCTCTCCTTCCCCTCCCGTCAACCGCTCCGGGGGGTCCTCTGCGCCAAGAGGACCGGCAAGCAGAGGTACCCTTCCGAGAAGAAGAAGCTCAGGCAGCAGAAACGAGCCCCCGTCGACGTCAAGAACAAGTTCGAGGGCACCTGGAGGCTCTCTAGGCTCGCCGTCCCGGTCGCCGACGACCCCGGCGAGGATTTCCTCGGCGTCTCCGATGGCCTGCTCCGGGAAATCGCCGAAGTCCTCGAGTTTCCGGTGAAACTTCGTGATCCTTTTCTTTTTTTTGTTTGTGGGAATTTTTTTCTGTGGGTTTTTTCAGTTGGGTTCTGTTGGACTGGCGGGCGTGTTGGTCGAGTGGGAATGGGTCGGTTTTAGAATTGGCGTTCGGCTATTCATCGTAGAGTTGAATTTGTGCTGGTGGGGAAGCCGTTTTGCTTTGTTGACTGAGAATTTTTCTTGTGTTATAAGGTCGCTTCGATGTTGCCTGCGGAAGCTTTTTGCGTGGTGAGGAAATCGTTTGATGCGAGAAAGGTACGTGTTTGAAACAGAAGTTGTTGGTCTTGAATTGTTCCATATCATATGTCATGTACAATATGGTAATATGGCATTCGAGAGCCTTTTATAATGTATATGTATGGGTATGTGTGGCATCTGGTTTGTGTTGGAATCTCCTTGGCATACTCCTCATTTGAGATCATTTTGCGCTTTTTAACTCGGTTCTTAATGCATTTCATAAGTTGCTGTCTGGAAAAACGTATTCTTTTAAGGATCGCAAGAAGATTGTTTGCTTATTGGAAAAGACATTACAGTTCAATGATAGTGAATATACTATGATGGTAAGAAACCGAATAGTGCACCAACAGATCAGGAAATGGTTCTTAAAGATGGGTGAGTCAGCTCTTTAATCATTCTGCAGACTCAGAAGATACCAACTTGAAAAGGAAAAAGAAAACATTATGGTGAATCAAACTGATAATGCTATCTCCAGCAGTGTTTGCGAGACTTGTGCTCAGTCCTGTTCTGTTACTCTAGTTTTAGGTATGGTTAGAATGATATGGGACTACTGAATTGAAGAATAAGCTTTCCAAGTTGCATCATCTTCTGTTTAGAGTAAGAGTTACCGATTAATGACTGCAATGAGCCGTACACTATGCAATGCTGTGAAGTGGAACTTTATAATTGCTTAATAATTAATTAAACTTTTCTCCTTTTTTTTTGGTCCCAGATGCTAAAGGAGCCCAAATTTGTGTATACAGTGGATATGGATGCAAATAAGCTACTGCACCTAGAGCCTCGTACATGGGACTTTATTTCTCGGTTGGAGCCCAAAGTTGGTGTAGTAGAACACATGCTAAATAAAAAGGATACAGGTGATTTGATCAGCATGTTACATGATCGTAAGAAGACCCATGAAGATACATTGTCAAGAGAGAACGATAATGACCATAATGCTGGATCTAGGAGACATTGCACATACACTTCCGTAAAAGTACCTAAAATTGCTGTGGTGGGTAGTGGGCCCTCCGGTCTCTTTGCTTCTCTTGTGCTTGCTGAACTTGGTGCAGATGTTACTTTAATTGAAAGGGGCCAGCCTGTTGAGCAAAGGGGGCGTGACATTGGTGCGCTCATAGTGCGTCGGATTTTACAGCTAGATAGCAACTTTTGCTTTGGAGAGGTTAAACCTTTGTCCATCTCATTGTTCTGTAGTATGATTTATGAGGCTATATTTTATGAGCAAAGCAGTTATTTGTTTCAGACTTGCTTTTTCTTGTCTAGAAATTCATTATTATTGTTTCTGTGTTTTGACAATTTGCCTAATTTACTAGACCTAAACATTGTAAAAAGAAATAAAAATAGTTGTCTTAAAGAATTGTCATTTTTTTTATTAATTAAATTTTATTTCTCTTGATAGGATGCTGATGTTTTTAACACTTATTAATTTATACAGCCTAAATAGGGTGTAGTTTTGCAGAGAACATGACCTTTTTGTCCTATCTACCATTTTGAAATTCCTTTTGGCTGCTGAGTTTCTTATACTAGTTCTTATGGTCCATATCTACTGTCTGCTGTTAGAGTCATTTATGTGAGGACTTATGCATGGCAGGGTGGTGCAGGTACCTGGAGTGATGGAAAATTGGTAACTAGAATTGGAAGGAACAGCGAAAGTGTATTAGCGGTAATGATCCATGACCTTATTTCCTCTGTGAAGCTTGTGTATTCATAAGCAATATTTTCATAAGTTGCTGTGATATAGCTCATTACCCTTCCTTGTAATTTGCTAGTGGCATCCTTTTTTTAGAAAACCCCTAACTTGGATGTTAAATGGTGCATCTTCACCCTCTTATCAACTCTTTTAACCTTTCCCTTCCAATCACCTTATCACAGGGTGAATAGGACGGCCACAATGACCAGAATGTAGTATCTGCTAATCTAGATCATATTACTTCTCTGGAAGCATAATGGCAAGCTCTCATACCATTTAAATGTTGCCTTTTCCGGATGTGAGTTTAGGCAACAGATGCATAGTCATTTCCTAGCGCACGTTTTTTAGTCTTTATTTTTCAGTTAGGTCTGCCTATGTCACTGAACTGAACTGATGTATGTTGATGAAAGCTGCTCCTTCACTTAGAGAAACTTGAGGACTTCTTGATTGACACTAGGATGCTGAGGCAGTCTAAAAGAAAACCTTGAATCAAGTGCTAGAGTTGGTGTGACTGTTTTCATTGCAAGGTAATAGTGAGGTCAACTCAGAGAGGGTCCTTGAATATGCATCTCACTTTTTTTTTTCAGCGCGTGGGAGAAATATTGGTCAATATTAAAGTTTGTTGGCCGTGTAATAGGTTATTGGAAGGCGAAAATTTAAATCTTTCTTTCTTTTTATTTTTTATTTTTTATCTTCTTCCAGTTAAAGGATATTTGTTTACCCAGATGTGGAGTGTACGGCAGTTACATATATTTTCTACTTATTAAAAGGCATGATAAATATTAAAATCTATTTTGTCTCAAAATAAGAGTAAGATGTATTCATATCACCACACTTGGGTTTCTTTGTTTTTACTTTTACTTTATTCAGGTGGGACTTAAAACTTCAATCCTCATATCACTTCTTTTGAGCTAATTGCTCTAGTGTACTCTATTATGCTGAGTATTGCATCATTAATGTGGAAAGGGGAGAAAAAGGTTTGGCTAGTATTTTTCATTTACTTTGTGCCTCCCTTAACATCCTTTAGGCCATCCAGCCCTTGTATGATATTTCATTTGCTTTACAGCACCTTGATAACTGCTCCATCTCAGGTTATGAAAACATTGGTGCATTTTGGAGCTCCCAAAAGCATTTTGGTCAATGGAAAGCCTCATTTGGGAACGGATCGGTTGGTTCCTTTGCTTCGGAATTTTCGGCAGTATCTCCAGCAACTTGGTGTAAGTCAGTTTTTTTGTATTTTTTGGGCTATCCTTTGTGCATGCAATAATAAAATCAATTGCACTAGGTCATTGCTTATTAGCTCATCACTAGTTTCGCGGGTGTTCTTTTTTCTTTTTTTTTTTTTTTTTTGGTCTTTTAACATAATTTTGCACAGGTTAACATCATGTTTGGGTCAAGGATGGATAATTTGCTAGTAGAGAATGGGCAGGTTGTGGGGGTCAAAGTCTCTCAGTCAAGCGACAAATCATTATTTGACATTGAAAAGCTTACAAGTGATGCAGTTGTCCTTGCTGTTGGCCATTCTGCTCGAGATGTGTACCAGATGCTTCTTTCTCATAATGTGGAGTTGGTTCCTAAAGATTTTGCTGTGAGTAAATTAGCCTGGGCAAATTCATCGCTTTTGAATTGCTTTTTTTCCTGAATGTAGTATTATGTCCTTTGTGGTTTCACATCTGGATATTCCGTGCCTTTGATTTCCTGATTAGATGGATGATTTTTTCAAATTGCTATTGTAAGTGGTGAGGGATCACCTTCTAGGTCAATATTGTGCACAGGTTCATCCCTGATAGGATATAGTACTGTTAGATATTTTGTTTAACAAGCATGTAGCCCCTCTTGCGTTGTTTAAAGCTGTACTGTACCATGTTGACCATTTAAGTTGAACAAACCTGGAGATGGCCAAAGTCCAGTTCTGTTCATTAACATCTAAACACTTACTGAAAAGATAGCATTTAAAATTTGAATGATCAAAATCAGTGCTGGATCAGATAGAGATTTTCAATCTGATCCTTCAAATTTGTGATTTTCAATATGCAAATGCTATACACTGGAATGTAAAGGTTTGAGAATTCAATTAATTGTGTCAAATTGGTCCCTCAACATTGTGATTTTCAATATGCAAATGCTATGTGAATGCAAAGATTTGAAATTTGATTGATTGCGTCAAGGTACAAGAAGAAGCACTTTGGTAATGAACTTCTCAGCTGCTGAGCTAATATTATCCTCTCATCTTCTTTATAGCGATCATTTCAGTTGTTGCTACAATGATATGACCTTTTTATTCCATTTAATAAAATTAATATTAAATTAAATGTTATATTGTTGCATTGCGATCTTGACCGTTACTTCAGCCTTGTTTTAACTTGTGACCCTTGATCTCAAATATATATAGTCTGGTTACTAAAATGTTGGGCATCTTCGGAATCACCTTGTTTGGCAACTCGATCTGTATGCATACTAAAGTCATTCCAAATGTTTGGATACTGGTAATACGAATGAAACTATTAACTGTCGTTTTTCCTTCTATGGTGTCTTGCAGGTAGGTTTGAGGGTTGAACATCCTCAGGAACTAATAAACAGCATACAGGTTGGTGATGCACTTCCCTTTGCTAGTGTATCGATCGATTAGTAAGATGGATGGAGTAACCACCCATGGCTGTTCTTGATATCTGTAATTTTCTTTCTTTTCCCCCCTAATTTTATGGAAAATCTTGAGGCTATGATATCCCTAATGCCATTGAAAATGGGAATAAATCTCCGCTGTCACTTTCTACATTTGTTAGATGGGATAACTGCATCAGAAATACGATCTTTTTTAATTAGGGTGAAGTGAGCTCTTTAGTTTTGTTAGTTCAATTAGGTTCTCGATGAAGTTACAAATTTGCAATTGAGGTTCTCCGGGTAAATCTGTGAGACTCTTGAAAAAATCCCATGTTTTTTTTCACTCAAGCATTAATATACTGCCATGCCTGGAACAGAATGGTATCCTGCATATTCTCTTCTCTCATTCTTTCTTCCCTTTCTTTGTTCTCCAACACTGTTGTGGAATCAGTCACCTCCCAGAATTTGTTAGGCCAACCATCCCTCTGCTTCCCACACATGCTTCCCTGAAATTGGTCCACTTGGCACTGCCTTTCCCCAGCCCATGCTGCAGTGCTGCTAAACCTTTGACTTCAGCAGGGCCTGGTTAGGCTTGGGCTGGAGTTATTGGGAAGAATGAGGAATGGAGTTTTAATCATTAGAAGATCGTGAGATTGGAGGTTTTTCTGCTTAAGGAAGAGTTGTTTGTGGGAAGGAGATTTTGACAGTAGTGAATCATAGGGAGATGAAGCTAGATGACCCTACCACAGATAGATGGGTGTACAGAAAGCGACAGTGGAGGGCTAGGGAGATTAAGTCTATGTTCAGGGATCTTTTCATCTCTGATCTATGTCTTAGAGACTGCTAAGACTGGAAGCCAACTGGAGAAAAATAACACGAAGAGAGAAGAAATGAGGGATATAGTGTGTGCTTCTTGAAGGATGCTCCAAGTGGATCTGGGTTGTTGAAAGTACATCAGATGTGGGATGAATAAAACAAATCAGGGAGGATGGTGCTGTCAATGAGACCTATATGTGGTGGCAACAATTGTGAAATAAATAAAGGCTCCATTGTTGGGTGTGGTTAACTGTGTGGAGTTATTAATGTACCATGTCGGTGCTTTTGTCGCACTGCACAATGTTAGTATGATTTTTCTATCTTATGTAACCTTATGCCGGTGGTAGTAGATTTCATTTCCATTTTTTACTATATTAGTAGGAGTAACTTGTATTCCTTGCATAATTTAGTATTTTTAGTGAAACAATTCTTTTTCTCAAGGCTATCATGGAGTTAATTTTTTACTTTACAGTACTCAAAACTGGGATCAGAAGTCTGTGGTGGACGTGGAAAAGTACCAGTGGCAGATTACAAGGTTGCCAAGCATATCAGGGGTGAGGATGTTGATTCTTCCCCAGGTCTAGGGACAAACCATGCTTGCTACTCCTTCTGCATGTGTCCTGGTGGACAGGTATGCCTGATAGACATCTTATTTTTGTTGAAAGCATGGTTTGAAATGCTTTATGGTGGTCCATTAGACTTTCTTTCCTCATTTAAGTATAGGGGACAGTTGGCTTCTGCAGAAGTTAGTGATCATAAGGCTTAATGAGGAGTTACCCTGACAGATTGATAAATCTTTCCAGTGGATTTGTGACACAAATTGAAGAGCAGCTAGTAGATAGATAGTGTAGTATATTAATGAATCAGTGCAAAAGTTTTTGGACTGGAAGAGCATATTGAAAGCATAGAAAAAAGTTTGCTGGTTTTATGTGTTGGTGTAACTGAAGAACACTTTTCAGGTGGTTCTCACAAGTACTGATCCATCAGAACTTTGTATCAATGGGATGTCTTTTTCCCGGCGTTCATCCAAATGGGCAAATGCTGCTTTAGTTGTCACTGTGTCTGGAATAGAGTTTAATTCATTGAATTGCTCTGGACCCATGGCCGGTGTCTATTTTCAGGTGCTTTCTCATTGCTGTTCTGCTTCCACTGTTATGTTGTTTATTTTTGTGTGCTCATTTAAGTCCAAGTTCATTCAAGGTGTTGACATTTATACTCTCCACTTACTGATCCTTCAATCTTAAGTCCTTAGATGAATGAAATAGGTCAAACGGAATAGTTTAGTTCAAAATTTAACCTCAATTGAGAGGACTTAATCTCTATTCCATGTCAGTCTTTAGGAACTGTTCCTATTTTCTGATTTGAATATCTTACTATTTCAGAGGGATCTTGAAAAGAAAGCAGCTATTATGGGTGGGGGAAATTTTGTTGTGCCTGTGCAAACAGTGACTGATTTTCTTGAGAATAAGTTATCAGGTAGTTTCTCATATCATTATCCCACTTGTCTTAGTATAAATTACAATTGAGTTCAGTAATGGAAAGAAAACTGTCCATTTGTCATTTAACTTGGGAATATTTAATTTTCTTAGGAACATCTGTGCCACCCTCGAGCTATCGGTTAGGAGTAAAAGCAGCAAATCTTCACAATCTCTTCCCTATCCATATAACAGAGGCTTTGAAGCATTCGATTGTTGCATTTGATCAGGAGGTTGAGTTCTTTCTTAGTTTCGTAGTCATCTGTTAACATTTTTCCTTTTAGACTATTCAGTAGATGTGGTGTCACAAAATAACTTTTATGGCCAAATTATTGACTTCCAGTTACCAGGCTTTATCTCCAAGGATGCACTTCTTCATGGGGTAGAGGTAATATACATTTACTACTCTGTTGACCTTTTCATGTTCCAGTTTAATAGTATTCAAGTATCACTATCATCTTTGTTGCCATCACGTCAGGAAAATTACTTCTTGTGGGGATCTGTTTCTGTTTTTGTGCTTGCAATGTTTCTTCAAAGCTTGTTAATCGTTTCCTTATTTTCTTTTTCTGTAAATTTTCCAGACTAGAACGAGCTCTCCTGTTCAGATTCCACGTTCCTCTGATACTTATGAGAGTGTGTCACTCAGAGGACTTTATCCAATAGGTGAAGGAGCAGGTTATGCTGGTGGGATTGTTAGTGCTGCAGTTGATGGCATGTATGCTGGTTTAGCAGTCGCTAAAAATTTTGATCTACTCCCTGATGGCATTGAAGCAACTCTGGGGAGGGCTTATGGCACTGGATTTGTTAATTACTAAGATCCCTTTTGGTGTATGAACTACAAAGTGCAGGCTGTATATACTTTGGCCAATCTTCTTGCTCATCGTAGCTGAGGAAGGTGTGAGTTGGTCTTTGGCTTCAGCACTCTACCATGCCTTTCTCCAACCATATGCTTTGTAATTTTCTTGCTTAGAGCCATAGCTTATAATCAATTGTTTCATGTGCTTAATGTCCTTATAATCTATGTGATGCACTTACTGCAGATTTATGGGACTTCTCGATGCGATATACTTGGTTATGGGTTGTTGACAAGATTCGGAGGGTGCATTGGAGAAGAAGTCCATGAGACGTTTTGGGATTTTTAATAACTGTTGGATCTAACTTGCTTAATTTTGACCAAGCATCAGCAGTATATGGTGATCTTTGGAGCACAGGATGCAAGTGAGCTTGTTCTGGTGAGAGAGGAATTGTTTGAGCTGTAATTGGCAAACTTGAAGAATCAGATGCCAGAAAAGTTTACGAGTTTGTTGTCACCTTGAGTGGACACTGTGATCATTTACAGAACAGATTGACTGATGGGAGCTAAAGTTCAACCAAGATTGACTGAAGACCTGCTTTCTGTTATTTCAAGGTATCATGCAAAATTTTGTTACATAGCTTTAAGTTTATGAGGATAAGAATCATCTTAGCTCTCTTGCTTTGTTTGATGTCAGTTTATATTGGACAGCATGATGAATAATGTAACTCTGATGATGTCAGAGCATAACCATTAGAAGGTCATTCAAATATCTGTGTAAAAGATCAATATTTGTCTACAATAGATATGAATCTCGACATAAAAACTCATACGTGGTGCTGGGCTTGGATTCAATTTGTCATGTCTCACAACTGTCCCATAGTTGACATTAGTTAGTGTCTCCGTAGTAGGATTAATTGGCTTGTCAAAATGATTGCACTGAACTCAACCCCTTTTTAATTTGGCGGTTGTCTAGATCCTCCTTAACTACAAATGCCCTTTACAGTGACTCTTGCCCATGGAAATGTCTGTCGACCAGATCTTGATTCCATAGTTGCCCCATATCATGTCAAAACTCTTTTCTAATCATGATGAAGGATCATTATACTTTTGATCTTGGCATTAGAGATGAAGTCGGATTCCATGTATGATGTGTTTCGGGTGGTAATGACAGTGGAAGCTACACAGGGAAGAATGATGAATCTTTCCAGAGATATAGCTAGGCCGAATTATTGCAAAGTATCAACAATGGTTTTGTTCTTGAGGCTGTCACATTTAATTTTATGTTCTTTGTGATCACCATTAGCATCTCGCTGGGATCAACCAATGTTCTTGATCTCCTTAGTTCAGGAATTTGAAGTTATTGTGTCGTTGAATGTCTGGTTTGAGGACGCTACCAGTTGAGTTTTTTAACAAAGTGTAATGTCGTCTTTCAAGTTGGAACTTCCAATCGGTTAAGTTACCTCTTTGAACTATTATACGATGTTCGAATCTGCTCATTTAGCGCCAATGGAAACTCAGGTAGGATGGTCTTTGGGTAAATCAAAATGGCTTTTCTTTAGCACTCCAATTTACTCTGCCTAGGCTTGTTGAATGGAGGCGTTTTGGTTCAAACCTAAGAACACAGCTCAAGCTCGTTTGGAACTGCATACGGAAATTCCATATATTATCACCAAAAAGGAGGAGAAAAACATAAGCAGTCACCACAGACTAAAGCTCATTCAATCTAAGACCTAATGCTAAACGGCAGGCCGAATTCGGGTATAATGTTGTTAACCCAGTCGGCCTACTTGCTTCTAGAAAGGCCTAGTGGACTCAAGGATTATGTGCATTTGAGTGAAAGAAACATTGTCCACGGGCGATGTTTGGTCTGTATCATGCATGCCTATGAACTATCCTAAATTGTGCAAACAAACACTTGCTGTCGATCCAATATTTGCGTATGGAAGTGATTTTTTCCCTCTTGCGACATGATCTCACCAAATATTCCCAGTCATGTGCGGCTTCATCATAGAAATGGAGAAATTCTTCCAAAGGACCTAAGTATATGGACCAGGCGCAACCGCACCTGCCAAATAAATTTGAACCGTATGTAATCCGATCCACTCGGTCCTCGACTCCAGCAAGACTTTCTCGAAAGAAGGGAACGCTTGTAAACATTCGGTGCATGAGCTCGTGACATTGACAAGACCACGCCATCATATGGCCAAAGATCAAATGCATCTTCTGACAGAGAGAGGCCAAAACACCCAGAAATTCTCAGTTCTTGCGGATCTGCAGATGTCCTCACCGTCTCGTGCCATGCCATAAGTCCTTTTGGTGTTTGTCTATGTAGTATGTACCATTTATCTAGGGCATCCAATGTGCCCTAAACCTCAATACACAGACAAAAACATGAGGCGGGAACAGTGCTGAAACAAAACCATCCCTGAGCCAATTTCCTTGTCCCCCACAATTAATGCCTATGGAGAAAACTCACGGACAGAGACTGAGAGTACTCACAATAGGTGACAAATTTCAATAAAGAACAATACATATACATATGCATGTACATACATACATATATTTTTTATTACAAAAAATCTGAAGATCTTTCCAAACCTCTAATAAGAAAAGAGAAAATGAATTGTATGGGAGATGAAGAGCACAGGAAGATGCAATGCCTTTGATTCACCATAATTGGGGTTTGCATTTTTCTTGCACATGATTGCCCATCCTTGTGTCCGTTTATAATTGCAAAAAAGGAAAAAAGAGAGAATCGAAAAAAAGAAGAAAAAAGAAGATGGTCGTGAGGAACCTCCATTTGAGTATTGGGTACTTTATACAAAAATCACTGCTCATGCACGCCATAATGCACTTTTCAAATCAGTGTCTAATGTGGAGGGGCATTGCTATTCCATAGGAGCCAAATTGGCCAGAGAACATGACCAAAAAATGATTGTTTTGCTTAATCATTGTATTTGCACGCGCACATGCCCACAGAAATTAGAAATAGATAAAACGTTTGGTTGATTGTATCTTGTTGGAGTGTGGGAGATTCAATGCTCCTTGAACACGCGTTCATAGCGCCCAATCATTTGGCTAGCACAACAAAGTGAAGGTGACAAAAGGTGATCGTTATCCATGATTGAGCATATTTCTTTAAGCGAAAGAATTTTCTGCAAATTAGTTTTATGGACTTTTGCGCATTTGGTTTGTTGAAAAATGATCGGTCGACGGAAAACGTTTGAAGGTTAAAGGAAATATGCATGTTTCAATTTAGGAAAATGGAATTCCCTAACCTAAAAATGGGAAAATATTTTCTTACATTATGAAGTTTTCCTCGAAGTTTTCCTCGAAACAAAGACACCCTAATATTCAATTTATTTATAGTAGTAACTTTAAGGGAAGCTGATTTCCCAATTTAGGGTGTGTTTATGTGAATGAAAATTTCATGATAAAAGGAAAATGTATTCCATGGAAACCAAATAGTGTTTTCTTGGTTGGGAAAAGCAAATAGTTCTTGATAATTGAAACAGAACATTTCTTTAGATCAACTTTAAAATAAGCAAATTTCAGAGAGAGAGGAAGCAAAGGTGTGAAAGGTTGTTGCAAGAGCTACCAGACCCCAGCTACAAAATTATCGAAGCCGTGACCATAGGGCATGGCATTGGTAGGATTGGACAACCCCATGACATCTGACCTGTGAGATTTGACCTAGGTCGCGTGATCTCAACAAATATCCAATCTCCCTTGGGTGGGGGCAAGACCTAGACCTAGGGGTCACATGACCGCAGCAAGTGGTCAATTTGAGATTGCATGATCCTGCCTCCAACGAGCAGGTGCCATCGCTTGTTTGTCTCTAGTTCCTTCCCAAATCCACACACAAGGGCAGAAGAGGGTACATCTTTAGTCGATACATGGGATATTTATAATTGAAAAATGAAAATGCTCATCAAAGGGCATACTTTCTTGAAATGCCAAATTATTTTTTTGGGGAGGGGGGTTTGCTTTGAGCATTGTGAATTTTGAGTATGATAAAATTTCTAGAACAGAAATTGATTTTTAGTCAGAAATTAATTTTTTAAATTATATTTCAGAAATTGAGAAGTTAAAGATTTTCGGAATAGAAATCTATTTCTTTAAATAGAAAAATCAAATTGTGTTACCAAACGAATTTTTGTTTTAAATCTCTTCTGAAGAACAGAAAAACAGAGAAATAGAGAAGTATAAATTAAATTTAAATCACGCGCGTTTCGAACCCGAATTCTTTCATAAAAGTAGTTACCAAATACTAAATCTTATATTCAAAGAACTTTCGGTGCTAGAAGTTGCTTTGAAAAGCATCCTCAAATGCATGCATGGATATATAATATAAAAAAAAAGAGGAAGAAGTTGGGGGATCATATTTTTTTTATTGTAAATGATCCAAGATACTATGTTCCTATAGTTATGAACTCATGGGTCACCTCATCACATGTGAACCGACCGAATTTCGCAACAATTGTCATTGTCAGTCGAGCTAACGAGAGGTGGGAAGGGGCCATCTCCTTTTTGCCGGAATCAGTTAAACTTCAGCTCAACTCAACGTTTTCCGAGACAGCATATTCACAAATTTCGTTTCTCCCCCCCTCGATTAATTAAATGCGAGAATATGACAATTCGAATTTTCTCTTTAATGATTCGTGATAACTACGTCGCGACGGGTGCAAGAAAGCCCCACGAAATAAAAGCTAAATAAAGAAAAATCCGATCTTAGTGTCTTTTGTCATGGAAATGGAAATTTGATTTTATTGGGTATTTTTTTTGCACGTGAAACGAAAAAACAAGTAAATGAATGAATGAGGGAAGCAAAGAGTGTTGGGGGACCAAAGCAATGATGGGACGAAAAAAAGCTGATGTTGCCCTCAAGTGAGAGGGTCACGTATCGTGCAGCTGTCCAAATCTATTCACATGGCGACATATATCGCAAGAATTTTTCACATTCTCTTTGCACTTGTGTTAGGCCTTTCATTAGAATGTAATGATGGTTTATTAATTGGTCTTAGCTAAAGCGCTTCAAATTGAGTCCAAAAATAAGAATTATTTGAAACTTGGCTTGACATTCCAATGTAATCTTTCTGACCTAGAAATCATCAACGTACTAGTGTGCCACATGGAATGGTTAATCTTAACCAAATTGTTATGTTGGTGATTTCCTATGAAAATTGATTGAAAGAACTACAATTGAAATTTTGCACAGAAATTTAGGACTAAATTGGTAAGATCAAAAAGTTCAAAACTAAAGAATTGACTTTCATATAATGTGTTTAGGATTGATTGAGTAATTTTTTTGAAACTATTTAATAGAAAATGTAAAGTGAGTACTACTTACTAACGAATTATTAATCTATAATCAATCTTGAACCTGAAAAAATAGTTATTTAAGGAATGAGAAAACTTTAAAACAAAAAAAAAAAGTTATTAATAAGAAGAATGAATTATCATTTTCTAAGTTATCCTTACATGTGATTCATGGCATATTGAAAGCAAAAGCACCATAGTATTGCTAGGCATGTGCTCGCGGCATTCCATTCTTGAGTTTAGGTGATGGTGGGTGACCAACTATGAAGTTAACATGGGTGAACTTCTACCATTTGACTTTTGTATCCAACCAAATAAAAAAAATTACATGAAAATTTAAAATTGTAAATTAAGTAGGAGCCTCGTGACAATTTTGTGCAAATCCATGATTCAAAAAATTTCAAATTGGAATTTTCATTCGATTAACACGTATATTATGTTGGAAAAGCAAGCTTCGAGGAGCTCATTTTTCATAACAAAACATATATAATCTTCTCCACGTGGAGCTTCCAATCGTGCGATACGATATGACGTGCCTGAATTCTAATTTAAAGACCACTCCCTTTGAATTCGTCCAACCGAAGACGATTCTCATCATTGATGATGGGGCGAGAGGACCTAATTTCTAGTACTAATTCACTGTAGAAAGGAAGAGTAGCACTCCGTGAAAGTAGATGCCTTACACTAAGGCATCGCTTTCTTGAGCTCAAAAGCAGCCAGCGACCAAATTGCGAAAGCCAGCTTGAAAGGGGAGGGGACCAAATGGCATGAGCATTGATGGAAAAACGTCGCCGTTTTGTAACTTGCTTTATGGCTAATTTAACACCATAAATATCCATGCTTTGAGACCAAATTAATCATGTTTATTATATAACACCATATCATTATCCACGTCATTGTACGTTCTAGAAAGTCATTTGACCTCTTAACACGATTTTGATTTTGATGACTGGACTGGGATTTAGCATCGACAAGTCTCGTGACTTGGCTTTGGAGAACGCCTTACAAGGAGATAGGGTCGAGATTGAGAGTTAAAGTGAAAAATGATGTTAAATTAAAGCTCTAGAAATTCTATGGAGAAGAAAAACAGGTTAAAAAATGACACATTTATTTCAAATTAATTTTCATTTTGTTAAAAATCTAGAAATGGTACCTAAACTAAAATTTCAAATTAATTAAAATAGGATAAATCTAATGTATAGAATGACAAATCCAACGTGGAAAACACCATGTACTTGACATTTATGCATTTTAATGAAGGGTGGATTTCAATCAAGAGTATCGATTTAAAATTTTTTGTGACACAAAAAGTTTTGTTTTGTTTTGAGGAAAATTTCATGATAAAGGAAAATATTTTTTAGGAAATATTTTTTTAAAATTATTTTCTTCATTTTTTGTTAGAAAATACATTTTTCTAACTTTAAGAGTGTATATTTTCTTTGACCATGTATAGTATTTCATTGACCGATTATTTTCAACAAACCAATATTTGTGGAATTTTTTTTTAAAAATTAGGTTTCATAAAGTACTAGTTTGCAATTTTCACTCAAATAAAAATTAGTTTAACATAAATGTAACATAAATTATTAGTTTGAAATTTTGATATTGATCCTATATTAAAATCAATTTTTTATTTGGAGGATCCTCTGTTTTTATTCTTTTTTCTTTTTCAGGCTTTCTATGATGGCACTGCTTCCCTTGGTCTCCCCTTGGTCGACCTTTTTGCTTTGCGGAAAGCGTCCTAGGGGCTGCTTTTCGAGCAATTGATTAATTAGTTCGAAGTGACTTTTATTATTGGCTTTGGCCGTATGATGTGTTTTTTTTTTTAATGCAATGCCAGAGTTCAAAAAGTTCAATGCGCTGTCGCACGTTTTATTTTCCTTTTTGCACCTTATTTTCCCCAACAGATTCACTATCACATTAATCCATGGAATGAAGAATAATGCCTCTTGGGAGGGGGTGACCATAACGAAAAGCCTAGATTTTATAAAAAAAATTGGCCAATTTGCTTGCCCTTATTTGTTATTCTTGACTTCCCCTTCAACAGTATTTTGAGTTTAGGGTGCATTTGTTTAGACGTAAACTGCTTTAATAGATAATATTCGCAAAAGGTTTAAGTATTTTGAGTTCGGGGTGCACTTGTTTCAAGAAAAATGAATTGTTAAGAAACTATTTTCCTAAAACTATTCACTTGGATCACTTATAAAATTAAACAAATGAAAACTTTTTTAATTATCCACGATATTATTTAGATATAAATTATTGTTGATAAAAAAATATTTTTTATTGATTACTTATTTCAAGCGATACGAATAATTATTTTTTGGGGAAAATACTCTCCAAATCATCTATTTTCCGCAAAATAAATGGAGTCTATAAAAAAGTTCCACGGTATGAAAGATGATGTGCGTATTGGATCAATACAAAAGAAATTGGCATAAGACTTATAGCTCAACCTCATGCACGTGTGTGCGTTAGTTAAGCAAAATAACAAAAGACAAGTACCATCAAGTGAAAATCACAAAAAGCATAACAATAAATTTTATTTTTAATGTCTAAAAAAAAATTAAAAAGAAACCAATGAAAGGCTTGCTAAAATCCATCATAGACCTCCCTTAATAACAAGTCTTCAAATTGCTATGATCATTGGGCAATCATTTGAGTGCCTAATTCTCTAAAAAAATATCATCTTTTAGGTCTAATCCCAATTCTATCATGATTTTTTTTGTCAAAAAATATCTTAACTCTCTCTCTAATCCTAAATTTGGCCACCTATCAAAAACTTACCAGTAGTTGCCACAAAATCACTAACATTGGAGTCAATCTTCATCAATATTCTCAAATTTATATGAAGCAAGAGTAACCTCTTGATATTAACAATCTTGAAGAAATCAGTGCCGATTTTTAAAAATGTGAGTGGATTTGAAATTAAAATAAAAGTTTATGAATTTTTTTAAATAAAAAGGGTCTGAGATAAAATTGGAATTAGACCTAAAATTGGGCATATGCTATTGAATTGGCCCGTCATTCAAGTTAGAAAGAATTAATGACTCGATGCACACGCTCGAATCCATCCATTACATGAAAATCCTCCAAATTAAAATCGAAGTCAGCGCTTGATCTGCACGAACTCAATTTGAACTTTCGATTTGTGTACTTTTCTTTTTCGTCCAATTAGAAAATTCAAGTGTGTAGACTCGAACCGAATCAAGAGGTAGGCAGTCACCATCGGATCGACCGAGATCTCCAAAATGCTCACCCCCACGGAGCAGGCCGCGCGATAACCGAGGCGTCTTGGAAACGGCCGAAACTGTCCCACCCGTCTCTCGGTCTTTTTACACCGATCTTACGTAACCTCGGATCTCTCTGTCTCTGTCTCTCTCGACAACGTCCATCAACCTTAAAGTTTCCGAACAAAAAAAAAAAAGAAGAAAAAAGAATAAGAAAAAGTTAGACCGTTGCAATTTTTTCGGCGGCGATCCCGGGAGTTTGACGAGGTTCCGGAGGGGAGGATCCTATCCCGGCGGTTTCCGAGGAGACGTGGGGGCCTAATCGGGTGCGGCCGGGTCTACGTTCCGGTCAACCGAACAAAAATCGCGTGCGGAGAAGAGGGGGAAGACTTTTCAGAGTCGCGCGCGGAAAACGAGCTTGCTCTCGCGTCGCATATTCCTCGATCCGCGAGCTCAAGATCCCCCCGATTGTCCTTGTCTCCTGGATCACGACACGTGTCCTTCTTGCTTTAGAACTCAATAGTACTGTGCCGACACGCCTCTGGCTACGGCGTTGGCAATGACCCTAAATTTGGTCGACGAGTATTTTGTTAGATACATTCTAACATCCTCTTTAAGGAGGTAATTATGCACATAATAAAATTTTAATTAAAAATTAAGAAATTAAAAATTTTAATTTCTGATTTTTAATTTTTAAATTTATTTCTTAAATATAAATTTATTCCAAAAAAAAAAAAATTAAATTGCGATTATCAAACTAATATTCCAAATTTGTTTAAGTAAAAAGAGAAAAAAAAATAGAGAAATATAAATTTTATCACACGCGCCCTTAGTGATCTGAAAAATTTCGAATTCAGGTTTTCTAAATTTATGATATTATGTGAGATTTGAAAAGACATTTAAAAACTTAATTTGTTAGAAGAAATCATAAATTTATTATTTAAATATTCTAACAAGCATGGTCATGAGTTCAAACCTATGGAAAAAAATCTCTTTTGGAGCCATCATTTGTAGACCACGGAGTGGGGCAAAGACTATTGTAAGATGGTGGGATTAGATGCTCTAAACTGAGATCTTTCGTGATTCATGAAGGCACGGCCACTCGGGCTGGCCTCACGAAAAGTCGCGCATATCAACACTTGGAGATCGCATGGCATTTATCTACTTATGCAACGTTAGTTCGCTCCATTTAATACGCTTTCACAACAGCTCCCCAGCGACGTGTTGGTTCCTTCGCCCTTGCCTTCGCTCCCGGGCTCGCGGATGCATCGACTTCACGGAGTGGTGACGCGTCAATGAACGTCACGTGATCAAGTGGTCACCCTCGTTTTCCAAAGTGCTCGTCATCCTCGCGATACGAAAATTAGAAGATGAAAATATTAAGTCCTTGTCGCAGCCCTCGACTTGTCCAATGAGGGTTCATTTCTTCGGACTTTGAAAAAGAAATACAAAGCTAATTTCTTGTTTTCCCGTCGAAATTTTGAATGTCATGATTCGAGTGTTGCGAAAGTTTCAAGGGTTCCAGATTTAAAAAGAATTAAAAGCACGCGAGACGTGAGAAGGGCTCGGTCTCTCTATTTTGGCGGGTTGAATATGTCCGTTCGATTGTTTTCTTGTTAGGTAAAAAACGACATCCACATAATAATTTGATTTTAGCAAAAATGTCCATTAGGGAGGCGACACCAGCCGACAACATGGGAGGCTGAGGGTCAGGGGGGAGAAGATCAGAGCTAGGGTTAGGGTTTGCTTTGTTGGGAATTCTTGAATGTGTTGATTACTTCCTCTTGTTATGCGACCCGCCGATGAGAACTCGACTGCGACGTTAATGTCGCCGCTCTGACAGCACCCTAATCTCGTCTTTCCAGAGAGAGAGAGAGAGAGAGAGAGAGAGAGAGAGAGAGAGAGAGAGAGATTGCCAAGATGTTCGTCGGCTTGTCTTCCGTTCTGCTACCGAGTCTTTCTGCATCGCAATCAGCATCTTTTCTTAGCCATGCAATGCGCCAACGGGGAATATCCATCGTTCGCATCGATAAAAAAAAACCAGAAGAAAGCGACGAAACAGATGCGTCTGCATGAAACCGTGAACTTTTGTCTGCATTTCATTTGGCCGGCCGGCGTGCGTATCGAACTTTAAGGTCTAGCATGTGTGGAGGAATGGTTTCGGCATGGCCGATGTTGATGCCGATCCCGATAGCCGTCGTTCCAGATTTTCAAGAAGTATGCAATGTATGGCTTGCTCCATTGTACAGGACCACCGCGAAGGAGACACGACGGAGATCGGATTCATTGGTGGGTTTCTATGCTTTTGAATGCTGCATGTGGGTGAAATTTAATGCTGCGCCTTTCGATAGTATCTCCTCGCCTTTTGCTACCGGTTTGACGCGATACGACGGCGTTATCGAGGTCCCGTTTGTTCCTTGAAAATTAAATAGCAATTCGAAAAATATTTTCCAAACTTTGATAGTTGTTATTGACTAGAAAAAGAAAATGAGTGGAGGTGACATGATTTTATCGGACCCTCTAAGCTTGGAGTTCTCATTTAGACATTAGGTTGACTAAGTATTCTCCAAATGGAGAAAGATATGTTGTCAATGTAATACCATACTATCTGTTGTAAACAGTAAAATTAAAAAGAAATAATAACTTTGAGAAAGCGAAAACACAAATTAAATATAGACTTACTTGATTGCTATAAAATTGTAACATAATTAAATAGAATGTGAGGTACGGATCACCGATTCTCCTTAAGGTAATTAATTTCAGCCAACGGTGCTTTGAGACTTATAAACCACGCTTCTCAAGATACAAGAAATTGATCCCGTTTGTATTAGCACTATTCAAACAAGACTCAATCGAACTTTTCCTCAAATTGGTACACTTAGAGATGTTTATAGAGTTGGACATGAAATGATATAAAGAGACATAACTGCTGAAAAAAATTGAAAGGATATGTCCTGAATAGACATAAGTAATGCATAAAACTAAAAGGACATGACCCGAAAAGATATAATTGCTACATAAAACTAAAGGGATATGATCCGAAAAGACATAACTTTAAAGACACTTTTGTTAAGCCATTAACTCATAGTTTAAACTAGATAGATAGATAAATAGATATAGATAACAAGAACAAGGACTCAAGCCATATGTGTACACAAGATTAAAATAAGATTGGATCGAGTTGAAGGGGAGAGAGAAGAGATTATAAAAGTAGCGAGATTGTTAGGGGTGAGCGAAAGAGAATAATTTGGATAATTATTCATAATTAACTATCATATTAGTATTTATTTAGAGTGCTTTTTCAATGCATTATTAAATTTTTTTGGTAAATAATAGTGTGCAACAAAAATTTCATGGCCGAATTTAGATTATAAAAATAGTCCGTAATTTTTTTAAACCTATCTGTGTATATCCACCTATTTGTCAATAATCATGTAATAAGATAGTGATTCCCACACTCTTGGGATATCTTACTATTTCAGAGGGATCTTGAAAAGAAAGCAGCTATTATGGGTGGGGGAAATTTTGTTGTGCCTGTGCAAACAGTGACTGATTTTCTTGAGAATAAGTTATCAGGTAGTTTCTCATATCATTATCCCACTTGTCTTAGTATAAATTACAATTGAGTTAAGTAATGGAAAGAAAACTGTCCATTTGTCATTTAACTTGGGAATATTTAATTTTCTTAGGAACATCCGTGCCACCCTCGAGCTATCGGTTAGGAGTAAAAGCAGCAAATCTTCACAATCTCTTCCCTATCCATATAACAGAGGCTTTGAAGCATTCGATTGTCGCATTTGATCAGGAGGTTGAGTTCTTTCATAGTTTCTTAGTCATCTGTTAACATTTTTCCTTTTAGACTATTCAGTAGATGTGGTGTCACAAAATAACTTTTATGGCCAAATTCTTGACTTCCAGTTACCAGGCTTTATCTCCAAGGATGCACTTCTTCATGGGGTAGAGGTAATATACATTTACTACTCTGTTGACCTTTTCATGTTCCAGTTTAATAGTATTCAAGTATCACTTTCATCTCTGTTGCCGTCACGTCAGGAAAATTACTTCTTGCAGGGATCTGTTTCTGTTTTTGTGCTAGCAATGTTTCTTCAGAGCTTGCAAATCGTTTCCTTCTTTTCTTTTTCTGTAAATTTTCCAGACTAGAACGAGCTCTCCTGTTCAGATTCCACGTTCCTCTGATACTTATGAGAGTGTGTCGCTCAGAGGACTTTATCCAATAGGTGAAGGAGCAGGTTATGCTGGTGGAATTGTTAGTGCTGCAGTTGATGGCGTGTATGCTGGTTTAGCTGTCGCTAAAATTTTTGATCTACTCCCTGATGGCAGTGGGGAGGGCTTATGGCACTGGATATGTTAATTACTAAGATCGCTTTTGGTGTATGAGCTAGAAAGTGCAGGCTGTATATACTTTGGCCAATCTTCTTGCTCATCGTAGCTGAGGAAGGTATGAATTGGTCTTTGGCTTCAGCACTCTACCATGCCTTTCTCCAACCATATGCTTCGCAATTTTCTTGCTTAGAGCTATAGCTTATAATCAATTGTTTCGTGTGCTTAATGTCCTTATAATCTATATGATGCACTTACTGCAGATTTATGGGACTTCTCGATGTGATATACTTGGTTATGGGTTGTTGACAAGATTCGGAGGGTGCATTGGAAGAGAAGTCCATGAGACGTTTTGGGCTGTCGATTTTTTATAACAGTTGGATCTAACTTGCTTAATTTTGACCAAGCATCACCAGTATATGGTGATCTTTGGAGCACAGGATGCAAGTGAGATTATTCTGGTGGGAGAGGAATTGTTTGAGCTGTAATTGGCAAACTTGAAGAATCAGATGCCAGAAAAGTTTATGAGTTTGTTGTCATCTTGAGTGGACACCGTGATCATTTACAGTACAGATTGACTGATGGGAGCTAAAGTTCAACCAAGATTGACTGAAGACCTGCTTTCTGTTATTTCAAGGTATCATGCAAAATTTTGTTACATAGCTTTAAGTTTATGAGGATAAGAATCATCTTAGCTCTCTTGCTTTGTTTGATGTCAGTTTATATTGGACAGCATGATGAATAATGTAACTCTGATGATGTCAGAGCATAACCATTAGAAGGTCATTCAAATGTCTGTGTAAAAGATCAATATTTGTCTACAATAGATATGAATCTCGACATAAAAACTCATACGTGGCGCTGGGCTTGGATTCAATTTGTCATGTCTCACAACTGTCCCATAGTTGACATTAGTTAGTGTCTCCGTAGTAGGATTAATTGGCTTGTCAAAATGATTGCACCGAACTCAACCCATTTTTAATTTGGCGGTTGTCTAGATCCTCCTTAACTACAAATGCCCTTTACACTGACTGACTC
The DNA here is from genome assembly GCA_016097545.1 of Eucalyptus victrix. NCBI lineage: Eukaryota > Viridiplantae > Streptophyta > Magnoliopsida > Myrtales > Myrtaceae > Eucalyptus > Eucalyptus victrix. Next base: position 36,355,946 of record CM027837.1, read on the forward strand.
TTGCCTATGGAAATGTCTGTCGACCAGATCTTGATTCAATAGTTGCCCCATATCGTGTCGAACTCTTTTCTAATCGTGATGAAGGATCATTATACTTTTGACCTTGGCATTAGAGATGAAGTCGGATTCCTTGTATGATATGTTTGGAGTGGTAATGACCGTGGAAGCTACACAGGAAGAATGATAAATCTTTCCAGAGACATAGTTAGGCCGAATTATTGCAGAGTATCAAGACTGGTTTTGTTCTTGAGCCTGTCACATTTAATTTTATGTTCTCTGTGATCACCATTAGCATTTGAAGTTCAATGTACTGGACACTCTCATATCCAATTTGAATCTCACTGTGATCAACCAATGTTCTTGATCACCTTAGTTCAGGATTTGAAGTCATTGTGTCATTGAATGTCTGGATTGAGGACACTACCAGTTCTTGAGTTTTTTAACAGAGTGTACTGTCGTCTTTCAAGTTGGAACTTCCAATCGGTTAAGTTACCTCTTTGAACTATTATACAATGTTCGAATCTGCTCATTTAGTGCCAATGGAAATTTAGGTTGGATGGTCTTTGGGTAAATCAAAATGGCTTTTCTTTAGCACTCCAATTTAGTCTGGCTAGGCTTGTTGAATGGAGGCGTTTTGATTCAAACCTAAGGACACAGCTCAAGCTCGTTTGGAACTGCATACGGAAATTCCGTAGATTATCACCAAAAAGGAGGAGAAAAACATAAGCAGTCACCACAGACTAAAGCTCATTCAATCTTAGACTTAAGGCTAAACGGCAGGCCGAGATCGGGCATATAATGTTGTTACCCCAGTCGGCCTACTTGTTTCTAGAAAGGCCTAGTGGACTCAAGGATTTTGTGCATCCGAGTGAAAGAAACATTGTCCACGGGCGATGTTGATCTGTATCATGCATCCCTATGAACTATCCTAAATTGTGCAAACAAACACTTGCTGTCGATCCAACATTGCGCGTGGAAGTGATTTTTTCCCTCTCGCAACATGATCTCACCAAATGTTGCCGGTCATGTGCGGCTTCATCATAGAAATGGAGAAATTCTTCCAAAGGACCTAAGTATATGGACCAGGCGCAACCGCACCTGCCAAATAAATTTGAACTGCATGTAGTACGATCCACCCGGTCCTCGACTCGGGCAAGACTTTCTCGAAAGAAGGGAACGCTTGTGGACATTCGGTGCATGAGCTCGTGACATTGACAAGACCATGCCATCATATGGCCAAAGATCAAATGCATCTGCTGACAGAGAGACGCCAAAACACCCAGAAATGATCAGTTCTTGCGGATCTGCAGATCTCCTCACTGTCTCGTGCCATGCCATAAGTCCTTTTGGTGTTTGTCTATGTAGTATGTACCATTTATCTAAGGCATCCAATGTGCCCTAAACCTCAATGCAGAGACAAAAACATGAATCGGCGGGAACAGTGCAGAAACAAAACCATTCCTGAGCCAATTTCCTTGTCCCCCACAATTAATGCCTATGGAGAAAACTCACAGACAGAGACTGAGAGTACTCACAATAGGCGACAAATTTCAATAAAGAACAATACATATACATATACATGTACATGCACATGCATACATATATTTTTTATTACATAAAATCTGAAGATCTTTCCAAACCTCTAAAAAGAAAAGAGAAAAATGAATTGTTTGGGAGATGAAGAGCACAGGAAGTTGCAATGCCTTTGGTTCACCATAATTGGGGTTTGCATTTTTCTTGCACATGATTGCCCATCCTTGGGTCCATTTATAATTGCAAAAAAGGAAAAAAGAGAGAATCAAAAAAAAAAAAAAGGAGAAAAACGAAGATGGTTGTGAGGAACCTCCATTTGAGTATTGGGTACTTTATACAAAATCACTGCTCATGCACGCCATAATGCACTTCTCAAATCCGTGTCTAATGTGGAGGGGCATTGCTATTCCATAGGAGCCAAATTGGCCAGAGAACATGACCAAAAAATGATTGTTTTGCTTAATCATTGTATTTGCACGCGCACATGCCCACAGAAATTAGAAATAGATAAAACGTTTGGTTGATTGTATCTTGTGTGGAATTTGGGAGATTCAATGCCCCTTGAACACGCATTCATAGCGCCCAATCATTTGGCTTGCACAGCAGAGTGAAGGTGATAAAGGTGATTGTTATCCATGATTAGCATATTTCTTTAAGCGAAAGAATTTTCTTTAAATAGTTTTATGGTCTTTTGCCTATTTGTTTTGTTGAAAAATGATCGGTCAACGGAAAACTATTTAAGGTTAAAGGAAATATGCATGTTTCAATTTAGGAAAATGGAATTCCCTAACCCAAAAAAGGGAAAATATTTTCTTACATTATGAAGTTTTCCTCGAAGTTTTCCTCGAAACAAAGACACCCTAATATTCATTTTATTTATAGAAGTAGCTTTAAGGGAAGCTGATTTCCCAATTCAAGGTGTGTTTATGTCAATGAAAATTTCATGATAAAGGAAAATGTATTCCATGGAAACCAAATAGTGTTTTTCTTGGTTGGAAAAGCAAATAGTTCTTGATAATTGGTATATAGAACATTTCTTTAGATCAACTTTAAAATAAGCAATTTTCAAAGAGAGAGGAAGCAAAGGTGTGAAAGGTTGTTGCAAGAGCTACCGGACCCCAGCTACAAATGTTATCGAAGCCGTGACCATAGGCATGGCATTGGTAGGATTGGACAACCCCCATGACATCTGACCTGCGAGATTTGACCTAGGTCGCGTGATCTCAACAAATATCCAATCTCCCTTGGGTGGGGGCAAGACCTAGGCCTAGGGGATGCATGACCGCAACAAGTGGTCAATTTGAGATTGCATGATCCTGCCTCCAACGAGCAGGTGCCATCGCTTGTCTGTCTCTAGTTCCTTCCCAAATCCACACACAAGGGCAGAAGAGGGTACATCTTTAGTCGATACATGGGATATTTATAATTGAAAAATGAAAATGCTCATTGAAGGGCATACTTTCTTATCAGGAAATCCGAAATGTCAAATTATTTTTTTGGACGCGGGAGGGAGGGGGGTTTGCTTTGAGCATTGTCAAGGCAATTTAAGGTGCGTATGATAAAATTTGCTTGATTTTTGAGCAGAAATTGAGAAGTTAAAGATTTTAGCTTTAGATTTTTTTCTTTAAAGCATTTTGGAATAGAAATTTGTTAGAAATAGAAAAATCAAATTGTGTTCAAAGAATTTTTGCAACTTCAAACCCGAATAGAGAAGTATTTTTTTATAAAAGTAGTTACCAAATACTAAATCTTATATTCAAAGAACTTTCGGTGCTTGAAGTTGCTTTGAAAAGCATCCTCGAATGCGTGCATGGATATAAATAATAAAAAAGAAGAAGAAGTTGGGGGATCATATTTTTTATTGTAAAAGATCCAAGATACTATGTTCCTATAGTTATGAACTCATGGGTCACCTCATCAAATTTGAACCGACCGAATTTCGCAACAATTGTCATTTTCAGTCGAGCTAACGAGAGGTGGGAAGGGGCCATCTCCTTTTGCCGGAATCAGTTAAAACTTCAGCTCAACTCAACGTTTTCCGAGACGGCATATTCACAAATTTCGTTTCTCCCCCCCTCGATTAATTAAATGCGAGAAGATGACAATTCAGAATTTTCTCTTTAATGATTCGTGATAACTACGTCGCGACGGGCGCAAGAAATCTCCACGAAATAAAAGCTAAATAAAGAAAAATCCGATCGTAGTGTCTTTTGTCATGGAAATGGAAATTCGATTTTATTGGGTATTTTTTTTTGCACGTGAAACGAAAAAACAAGTAAATGAATGAATGAGGGAAGCAAAGAGTGTTGGGGGACCAAAGCAGTGATGGGACGAAAAAAAGCTGATGTTGCTCTCAAGTGAGAGGGTCATGTATCGTGCAGCTGTCCAAATCTATTCACATGGCGACATATATCGCAAGAATTATTCACATTCTCTTTGCACTTGTGTTAGGGCCTTTCATTAGAGTGTAATGATGATTTATTAATTGGTCTTAGCCAAAGCGCTTCAAATTGAGTCCAAAAATAAGAATTATTTGAAACTTGGCTTGACTTTCCAATGTAATCTTTCTGGCCTAGAAGTCGTTGATGTACTCGTGTGCCATGGAATGGTTAATCTTAACCAGATTGTTATGTTGGTGATTTCCTGATGAAAATTGATTGAAAGAGTTACAATTGAAATTTTGCATAGAAATTTAGGACTAAATTGGTAAGATAAAAAAGTTCAAAACTAAAAGAATTAAATTTCGTATAATGTGTTTAGGATTGATTGAGTAATTTTTTTAAACTATTTAATAGAAAATGTAAAGTAGTACTACTGACTGAAAAATTATAATCTATAATCAATCTTGAAGTTGAAAAAAGTAGTTATTTAAGGAATGAGAAAATCTAAAACAAAAAAAAAAAAGGTTATTAATAAGAAGAATGAAGTATCATTATCTAAGTTATCCTTACATGTGATTCATGGTATATTGAAAGCAAAAGCACCATAGTATACAGTATTGCCAGGCATGTGCTCGCGGCATTACATTCTTGAGTTTAGGTGATGGTGGGTGACCAACTATGAGTTAACTAAGGTGAACTTCTACCATTTGACTTTTGTATTCAACCAAATAAAAAATAAAAAAATTATATGAAAATTTAAAATTTAAAATTAAAATTTAAAATTTAAAATTTTTGTGACAATTTTGTGCGAACCCATGATTCGAAAATTTTCAAATTGGATTTTCATGCGATTAACACGAATATTATGTTGGAAAAGCAAGCTTTGAGGAGCTCATTTTTCATAACAAAACATATATAATCTTCTCCCCGCAGAGCTTCCAATCGTGTGATACGATACGACGTGTCTGAATTCTAATTTAAAGACCACTCGTCTCTTCGAATTGGTCCAACCGAAGACGATTCTCATCATTGATGATGGGGCGAGAGGACCTAATTTCTAGTACCAATTCACTGTAGAAAGGAAGAGTAGCACTCCGTGAAAGTAGCTGCCTTGCACTAAGGCATCGCTTTCTTGAGCTCAAAAGCAGCCAGCGACCAAATTGCGAAAGCCAGCTTGAAAGGGAAGGGACCAAATGGCATGAGCATGGATGGAAAACGTCGCCGTTTTGTAACTTGCTTTATGGCTAATTTAACACCATAAATATCCATGCTTTGAGACCAAATTAATCATGTTTATTATATAACACCATATCATTATCCACGTCATTGTACATCATAGAAAGTCATTTGACCTCTTAACACAATTAGCATCGACAAGTCTCGTGACTCGGCTTCACATTGCTCTAGAAATTCTATGGAGAACTTAGTGAAAAATGATGTTAAATTAAAGGTTAAAAAACACAAAAAAGACATATTTATTTCAAATTAATTTTCGTTTTGTGAAAAATCTAGAAATGGTACCTAAACTAAATTTCAAATTAATTTGAAAAAATCTAAACTAGGATAGATATAATGTATAGAATGACAAATCCAAATCCAACGTGGAAAACACCATGTACTTGACATTTATGCATTTTAATGAAGGGTGGATTTCAATCAAGAGTCTTCGATTTAAAATTTTTTGTGAAAAAGTTTTGTTTTTTAGAGAAAATTTCATGATAAAGGAAAATATTTTTTTTAAAAAATATTTTTTAAAATTATTTTCTTCATTATTGGTTAGAAAATACATTTTTCTAACTTTAAGAGTGTATATTTTCTTTGGCCATGTATAGTATTTCATTGACCGATTATTTTCAACAAATCAATATTTGCGAAAAAAATTTCACTCAAATAAACACATCTTGAGGTAAATGTATCATATAAAGTACTAGTTTGCAATTTTTTGTGAAACGAAAATTAGTTTGACATAAATGTAACACTAAATTATTAGTTTGAAATTTCCAGTGATATTGATCCTATATTGAAATCAATTTTTTTATTTGGAGGATCCTCTGTTTTTATTCTTTTTCTTTTTCAGGCTTTCTATGCTGGCACTGCTCCCCTTGGTCTCCACTTGGTCGACCTTTTTGCTTTGCGGAAAGTGTCCTAGGGGCTGCTTTTCGAGCAATTGATTAATTAGTTCGAAGAGACTTTTATTATTGGCTTTGGCCGCATGATGTGTTTTTTTTTTTTTTTTTAATGCAATGCCAGAGTTCAAAAAGTTCAAAGCGCTGTCGCACGTTTTATTTTCCTTTTTCCGCACCTTATTTTCCCCAACAGATTCACTATCACATTAATCCATGAAATGAAGAATAATGGCTCTTGAGAGGGGGTGACCATAACGAAAAGCCTATGTTTTTATAAAAAAAATTGGCCAATTTGCTTGCCCTTATTTGTTATTCTTGACTCCCCCTTTAACATTATTTTGAGTTCAAGGTGCATTTGTTTAGACGTAAATTGCTTTAATAAATAATATTTGCAAAAGGTTTAAGTATTTTGAGTTTATGGTGCACTTGTTTCAAAAAAAATGAATTGTTAAGAAACTATTTTCCCGAAACTATTCGCTTGGATCGCTTATAAAATTAAACGAATGAAAACATTTTTAATTATCCACGATATTGTTCAAACATAAATTGTTGTCAATAACGCAACCTTTTTTATTGACTAATTATTTCAAAAGATATGATTGATTTTTTTTTTTTTGGGAAAATACTCTCTAAATCATCTATTTTTTGCAAAATAAATGGAGTCTAAAAAGAAGTTCCATGGTATGAAAGACGATGTGGGTATTGGATCAATACAAAAGAAATCAGCATAAGACTTATAGCTCAACCTCATGCACGTGTGTGTGTTAGTTAAGCAAAATAAAAAAATACAAGTGTACCATCAAGTGAAAATCACAAAAAGCATAACAATAAATTTTATTTTTCATGTCTAAAAAAATAAAAATAAATAAATAAAAAGAAATCAATGAAAGGCTTGCTAAAATCCATCATAGACCTCCCTTAATAACAAGTCTTCAACTTGCTATGATCATTGGGCAATCATTTGAGTGCCTAATTCTCTAAACAAAAATATCATCTTTAGGTCTAATCACAATTCTATCATGAATTTTTTTGTCAAAAAAATATCTTAACTCTCTCTCTAATCCTAAATCTGCCCACATGTCAAAAAATTACCACTAGTTGCCACAAAATCACTAACATTGGAGTCAATCTTCACCAATATTCTCAAATTCATATGGAACAAGAGTAACCTCTTGATATTGACAATCTTAAAGAAATTGATGCCGATTTTTAAAAATGTGAGTGGATTTGAAATTAAAATAAAAGTTTATGAGTTTTTTTTTTAAATAAAAATGTCTAGGACAAAATTGGAATTTGACTTAAAATTGGGCATATGTTATGGAATTGGCCCGTCATTCAAGTTAGAAAGAATTAATGACTCGATGCACACGCTCAAATCCATCCACTTGATGAAAATCCTCCAAATCAAAATCGAAGTCAGCGCTTGATCTGCACGAACTCAATTTAAACTTTCGACTTGTGTACTTTTCTTATTCGTCCAATTAGAAAATTCAAGTGTGTAGACTCGAACCGAATCAAGAGGTAGGCAGTCGCCATCGGATTGACCGAGATCTCCAAAATGCTCACCCCCACGGAACAGGCCGCGCGATAAACGAGGCGTCTTGGAAACGGCCGAAACTGTCCCACCCGTCTCTCGGTCTTTTTACACCGATCTCACGCTAACCTCGGATCTCTCTCTGTCTCTCTCTCTCGACAACGTCCATCAACCTTAAAGTTTCCGAAAAAAAAAAATAATAATAATAAGAAAAAGTTAGACCGTTGCAATTTTTTCGGCGGCGATCCCGGGAGTTTGACGAGGTTCCGGAGGGGAGGATCCTATCCCGGCGGTTTCCAAGGAGACGTGGGGGGCCTAATCGGGTGCGGCCGGGTCTACGTTCCGGTCAACCGAACAAAAATCGCGTGCGGAGAAGAGGAGGAAGACTTTTCAGAGTCGCGCGCGGAAAACGAGCTTGCTCTTGCGTTGACCGCATATTCCTCGATCCGCGAGCTCGAGATCCCCCCGGATCGTCCTTGTCTCCTGGATCACGACACGTGTCCCTCTTGCTTTAGAACTCAATAGGGCCGTGCCAACGACGCGCCTCTGGCTACGGCCGTTGGCAATGACCCTAATTTTGGTCGACGAGTATTTTGTTAGATACATTATAACACTCTCTCTTAAGTAGGTAATTAATAACATGAGAAAATTTCTAATTAGAAATTAAGAAGTTAAAAATTTTAATTTTGATTTTTGTTTTTTAAATTTATTTCTTAAATAGAAATTTATTCCGAAATAGAAAAATCAAATTGTATTCTTAAACAGTTTATTCCAAATTTGTTAGAAAAAAAACAAAAAAAAGAAAAATAGAAAAATAAAAATTTTTTTATCATGCCATGCGTTTAGTGGTCTGAAAAATTTCGAATTCAGTTCTTTAAATTTTTGATATTATGTGAGATTTGAAAAGACATTTAAAAACTTAATTTGTTAGAAGAAATTATAAATTTATTATTTAAATATTCTAACAAGTGTGATCACGAGTTCAAACCTATGGAAAAAAATCTCTTTTGGAGCCATCATTTGTAGACCACGGGGCGGGGCAAAGACTAATGTAGGATGATGGGATTAGCCGCTCGGGATTGCCTCACGAAAAGTCGCGCATATCAACACTTGGAGATCGCATGGGATTTATCTACTTATGCAACGTTAGTTCGCTCCATTTAATACGCTTTCCACAACAGGTCCCCAGCAACGTGTTGGTTCCTTCGCCCTTGCCCTCGCTCCCGGGCTCGCGGATGCATCGACTTCACGGAGTGGTGACGCGTCAATGAACGTCACGTGATCAAGTGGTCACCCTCGTTTTCAAAGTGCTCGTCATCCTCGCGATACGAAAATTAAGATGAAAATATTAAGTCCTTGTCGCAGCCCTCGACTTGTCTAATGAAGGTTCCTTTCTTCGGACCTTAAAAAGAAACAAAACTAATTTCTTGTTTTCCTGTCTGTTGAAAATGGTGATTCATTTTCTAGAATTTCCTAAAGTTGCTAAACTTATAGAATTTCTTGGATGAAGCTCCTGGAAGAAAGAGAAACATATAGAAGCACATGTTTAGATCTCTATAGAAGAAGAGAGGATAAATTACAATCCAAAACTCTCTAGATTAAGCCTAAGTGGACGACATTCTACACAAATCTAGAATGTTGGTAGAGCACCCTATAAATAGGAAAGATGGGAGAGCATAGAAGAACAACAAATGTAAAGGCGTGAGGGAAAACCCTCCACCTTGTGTGTGGTGGGAAAACCCTCCACCGTCTAAGACCTCCACCGTCTAAGACCTCCACCAATCTCCATTAAACTACTTCCTTCAACTAATGAAACTATTTTCCCCCATATCCATATTCTTTGTCTTTCAATTATCTTATCTTGTCACTTGTCTATTCTCTACAAAATATACCATATACTTGCACACGTCACTAACCAAAAACTATAACTAATACCAAAACTATGCTTCCGCAGCACAACAATCCAAATTTTTTTAACACCGTCGAAATTTAGAATGTCATGATTCGCGTGTTGCGAAAGTTTCAAGGGTTCCAGATTTGAAAAGAATTAAAAGCACGCGAGACGTGAGAAGGGCTCGGTCTCTCTGTTTGGACGGGTTGAATGTGTCCGTTCGATTGTTTTCTTGTTTGGTAAAAAACGACATCCGCATAATAATTTAATTTTAGCAAAAATGTCCATTAGGGAGGCGACACCAGCCGACAACGTGGGAGGCTGAGGGTCAGGGGGAGAAAGATCAGAGCTAGGGTTAGGGTTTGCTGTGTTGGGTATTCTTGAATGTGTTGATTACTTCCTCTTGTTATGTGACCCGACGATGAGAGCTCGACTGCGACGTTAATGTCGCCGCTCTGACAGCACCCTAATCTCGTCTTTCTAGAGAGAGAAAGAGAGAGAGAGCTTGCCAGGATGTTCGTCGGCCTGTTTCCTCGTCCTGCTACCGAGTCTTTCTGCATCGCAATCATCATCTTTTCTTTGCCATGCAATGACGGGGAATATCCATCGTTCTCATCGATAAACCAGAAGAAAGCGATGAAACAGATGCGTCTGCATGAAACCGTGAACTTTCGTCTGCATTGCATTTGGCCGGCCGGCGTGCGCATCGAACTGTAAGGTCTAGCATCTATGGAGGAATGGTTTCGGCACGGCTGATGCCGATGCCGATAGCTGTCCTTCCAGAGTTTCAAAACATATGCAATGCGTGGCTTGCTCCATCGTACAGGACCACCGCGAACGAGACGAGACGGAGATCGGATTCATTGGTGGGTTTCTATGCTTTTGAATGCTGCATGTGGGTCAAATTTAATGCTGCGCTTTTCGATAGTATCTCCTCGCCTTTTGCTACCGGTTTGACGACGGCGTTATCGAGGTCCCGTTTGTTCATTGAAAATTAATTAGCAATTTAAAAAACATTTTCCAAACTTTGATAGTTGTTATTGACTAGAAAAAAAATGAGTCGAGGTGACATGATTTTATCGGACCCTCTAAGCTTGGAGTTCTCAGTTAGACATTGGGTTGACTAAGTATTCTCCGAATGGAGATAGATATGTTGCCAATATAATACTATACTATCTGCTGTAAACAGTAATATTAAACAGAAATAATAACTTTGCGAAAGTGAAAACACAAATTAAATATAGACTTACTTAATTGCTATAAAATTGTAACATAATTAAACATGATATGAAGTATGGATTACCGATTCTCCTTAAGGTAATTAGTTTCAATCAACGGTGCTTTGCAAACTTATAAACCACGCTTCTCAATATACAAGACCTTGATCCCGTTTGTATTAGCACTATTTAAACAAGATTCAATCGAACTTTTCCTCAAATTGGTACACTTAGAGATGTTTATAAAGTTGGATAGGATATGATATAAAGATATGTTTATATTTATAAATATATATTTATTAAACATAAAATATACAAAAATAGATATGTTTATATTTATAAATATATATTTATTAAACATAAAATATGAAAAAATAGATATGTTTATATTTTTTATATAAAAAATAAACATAAAATATATGTTTAAAAGGATATGTCCTGAATGAAGTTTAGTTTTTTACATAACATATTTTTATATAAAAATATAAAAATATAAACATAAAATATATTTAAAACTAAAAGGACACGACTATATATAAAAAGACATAATTAAAAACAATAGGAGAAAAAAATAGATATGTTTATATTTATAAATATATATTTATTTATTAAACATAAAATATATTTATATAAAAAATGGATATGTTTATCTATATAAAATATATATATAAAACTAAAGTAAAAAATATATGGATATGATAAACATATTTATTTTATTACAAATGAAAAGACATAACTTTAAAGACACTTTTGTTAAGCCATTAACTCATAGTTTAAACTAGATAGATAGATAGATAGATAGATAGATAGATAGATATATAGATAACGAGAACAAGGACTCAAGCCATATGTGTACACAAGATTAAAATGAAGAAAATGAGATTGGATCGAGTTGAAGGGGAGAGAAAAGAGATTATAAAAGTAGCGAGATTGTTAGGGGTGAGCGAAAGAGAAGAATTTGGATAATTATTCATAATTAACTATCATATTAGCATTTATTTAGAGTGCTTTTTCAATGCATAATTAAATTTTTTTGGTAAATAATAGAGTGCGACAAAAATTTCATGGCCGAATTTAGATTAAAAAAATAGTCCGTAATTTTTTTAAACCTATCTGTGTATATCCACCTATTTGTCAATTATCATGTAATAAGATAGTGATTCCCACACTCTTGGGATATCTACTCTTCTCTATTTTCTCTTCTTTTCGGATAAACTCTGTAAAAAAAAGCAATTCACAAACGCACAATTATTGTTTGGTTTTAGAATATTAATTGTCATTTGCACTTAAACTATATAAAACATGAAAACTTTGTTGGTTGAGCTGAAAGCCTCAATAGCAACCGCGTGCGTGGATGGACTAATCTATATTTCAATAAAGAAGGGGTTTCTACATTTTATTAATATTATTATTCCTTTGTTCTTCCTAAATGACCCATTAAAATTTTTAAGTCTATCTATATCATTAAGTCAAAAGTGAGATTTGTCCAATTATTAAGTCCTCTCTAATTAACTTTACATAAAATAAATAGGAAGTCAAAAGGTGAGGGTCTAATTATAATTGAACACTTTACTAAAGCAACTCAATCTTTCACTTTTTAAAGAAAACTGCCGGAAGGATTTAGAGGAAAAGCCATTTGTAAAGACCAAACTTACTTCGACTAAAAAAAAAAAAAAAAAAAAACGACCAAGCTTACAATAAATGCAAATTAGAAACAATAAAAGAAATCACGCAAAAGGTTTAGAGTTATATGACTATATAAATGTCATAACTTTCTCAAGAATATTAAGTATAACTTTCCATTTGCCAAGAAAAGAAGATACTTTTCTGTTATTTCTCTAAATATTCTTGGTTAAATGTCCTTGAGTTGTATATAATGAGGATAAACGTGTAATAGGAGTATGGCTTTTCTTGGAAAGAAGTCGACCCACCACTTTTCTACTAAGAAATTCGATAGCTGTATAATTTATTTTGAAAAGATAATTACATAGATTATAAAATTAGACACACATGCGAGCATATGTTTTTGGAAAAATTTAAAATACATTCCTCACTTTTCACCCAATGACTACTTACAATACATTTAACTTTGGAGACCGCTTTGTATCTTTGCATTAATTAGGAAAAATGACATAAATAGTCTCAAACTTTAATCCTTGAATTTTTAATTTGTTTAATTTGGTATCTAAACTTTCACCCAATGTACAATACTATCCATAATCTTTTAAGTTATTCAATGTGATATTTGAACTTTTAGTATATATTTAAATTAGTTCATGAAATACATGAAAACGTTCAATGCTGTTCCAAGACTTAAATTAATAGAAAGCTAATATTGAATATTTTCATATAATTTAGAGACTAATTTAAACATTTACTAAAAATTTAGAGATTATGTCAAATAAATTAAAATTTTAAAGACAACATTACACATCAAACTCAAGTTTAAAACTACACTAAAATAGTTGGTAATAATTTTTCACATCACAAAAATGTTGGGAGTATTTATGTCATAATAAGTAAGTTTAACATGTTTGATGACATGAAATTTTTTTGGGATATGTGTGGTAGAAAAGATATAATTTAAGGTTTTTGTTTTTTGTTTTTCGGTGTTATATGCTCAATGTATAAGTTACGCCATGACCAGTAGCTTTACCGGCCCTAGGCTTGCATCGTTGTAAAAGGAAGCGTTAGGCCCCTGTCGAGTTGGCACTTGTAAAAGGTGGGACCCATTTTGGTCCTTTTCAGTCCTTTCTTCCTTGAGGGGGCCCGGTCAATATCAAATTGAGTTCCAAATAGAGACGCTAACCACAGGAATAATCGCCGTTTCTCATTAATTTCTCTTTTTTTTTTCTTCGGGGGGTTGGGAGAATATTCATCATTCACCTTTCCGGTAAAAAACAACAAAATTCGAATTCATTTTATATTGGAGAAAAATAAATAATATAAATATAAAAAAGCCACGTCGATATTAAAGTAAGTGGCGCGAAAACAACGCCCTCCCCTTTTTCTCCTCATTTGGAACCGTTCTCCCTCCCTCCCTCCTTCTCCTCTCCTCTATCTCTCTCTCTCTCCTCCTCCTCCTCCTCCCTCTCTCTCTCCTCTCCGCCGCCGCCGCCGCCGCCGCCGCCGATCGATCGTCGCCGCCGAGCTCGCGCTCCTTCCGCAGATTGTCCGGTCGGTTCTCCGAAGGTTTCCGAGGCTTCTCGTCGCTCTTTTACGGTCGGATTCCCGCGTGCTCCATCGATCGAGGTCAGTCAGTCGTTTCCCGTGCGGCGGATTTCGGTTTCTTTCCGCGGCCGCTTTTTCGGAGCGGCGAAAAGTTTCTGTCGCCTGATCGCTCGATCATCTCGAAGTCCGGTTGCGATTTCCTGAATTAATCGGGGGAGATTAGCTTCCGGATTTCGTTTCCGATAGTTTCCAAACTATAGGGATTCGGCGTTAGATTGATCGCTCGATTTCGTTGGATCGATTTCGGAATGTATCGGATTTTCGATGGTTTTTGCTATTTTTAGGAACTCGGACTTTCGATGATAAATATTTCTCTCTCTCTATCTCTCGCTCTGCGCGATGGCCTGAGAGTTTCCTGTTGAGACGCGCGGAGGCGATTCCCGAACCGTGTTTGATCGCAGTTCTGGTGTCGTCCTCGATGTCGGAAGCAGGGAATCTGTCCGAGCGCGGACGATTTCGTCTTTCACTTTGGATTCTCCACCGCGAGCCAAATTGATTATAAGCTTAAAAAAATAACACCTCGGTTTCGGTTTTGGTTTTGGTTTGATCTTCCTAACCGACAACCGTAATCTCCTCACAGGTTCGTCGGTTCCCGTTCCTTAATTTTGGAGTTACTCCGCACCATTTTTTAACCGTTTTTTTTTTTTTTTATGCTGGACTCTGCATATTGTGTTGTTTCCCCTGACAGTTTTTGTAATGAATTGTTTAGCTTGAGGTTTCTAAAATTTCTGTCTCCCTCTCTCTCTCTCTCTCTCTCTCTCTTTTTCTTGCTTGAGATTCGTTAGACGCTGAATTTCATGGGGATGGGACAATGATCTCTCTCTCTCTCTCTCTCTCTCTCGCTCGCTCTCGCACGTGGGCGGCCATGTCTCTTCCGATACTTCCGAGAACACTAGCACCTGCAGCTTCAAGTCTCCATTTTTAATCGAGGATTAGAATAGTTTCCCGGATACGGACAAAACTTGAACTCATCATTTAGAAATAGTTTACTACGCGCTAACCCATTTTGTGACACGACGTGGTTGAGGAAGGAAGGAGACTTTACAGAGAGGCTTCTAGTCTTTTTTCTTGCTTTCTTTCTTTTTTTCCTTCTTTTCTTTTCGTATGGAAGATGGTGGGGGCTGGAGACATGGCTGAAATCACTTTCAAGCGCTGTTTCATTGAAAGTGAGTTTTTTGAGAGAAAGAAGATGAGAACGAGCCAGGCTTTCGTGCGTTGTTGTTGAGTGGAACCCCCCCCCCCCCCCAACAATTCACAGCCCAGCAGACCATGGCACTCCCGTGAGAGGGACAACAGAGTACGGCGTCCCCCCCTCCCAATCCTGCGCACCCCCCGTTTTGTTATCCTGCGCACACTCCCACCCCCATCCCACATTTTCACCTTGCTCTCTTCTTCCCCCCATTGGCATCATTGGAGATTGCTCCTCAGCGCAGGTTGTCGATGCGCTGTCAAGAATTGTCCTCCGTAATTGCGATTTTGATGACTTTTGCCCATTTGCTGAAGTCTCCTCCTTTGCGTGATCTACTTATTTTGGGGGTACTGGTGATAAAGGATCCGGCACCCAATTCCGCTAATCTCAACCAATTGATAGTGAATCGGAAGAGGGTCTCTGTTTTCAGATTTTGGTCCTGGTTTTATTCGTTTCTTAGCGGTTCCCCGCTGTGGTATCTTACTTTTTTTCCGTTGTGCTTTTCTGCCAGACTGGTTGCAGAGGAAAAGGATCTTCTTTTTTGAGCGATTGATGATATGATTCTGTTGCATGTGGGATACAAGACTGCCTGGTCTGTCAAGTATGGATTAATATATGGGTGAATTCATCAATGTGGGTTTATTTAGAGGGAGCGAATGGATCTATGTGAATCCCGTCCAGCAATACAGAAGCACACAACCGTGGAGAACCCAAGGCCACCCCTGGTTCCTGCAGAAAGGAACAATGCGGCTGCCGCCACCGCCGCCGCCGCCGCCGCCCGCCGCCGCACGCCGCCCTCGAACAAGGGATGTTAGCTCAAGGTTCAAGTCACCCGCTCCGTCGACCCCTTCGGTTAGGCGTTGCCCATCTCCACACCTCACAAGGACCGCAAGTTCGCCCTCTCAATTGGTGCCAAAGAGAGCCCACTCAGCCGAGAGGAACCGCCCATCGACACCAGCCTCACCGTCACGTCCGTCCACGCCCTCTCGTCCGTCCACACCGTCACGTCCATCCACGCCCTCACGTCCATCCACGCCCTCACGTCCGTCCACACCGTCACGTCCGTCCACACCTGTACATGATTCATCTGTAGATATGCAATTGGCATCTAGAAAAGTTAGCGCCAGTAGATTAGCAGAGAGTCTGTGGCCTTCGACAATGCGAAGTTTGAGTGTTTCCTTCCAGTCCGATTCTATTTCCATTCCTGTTGCCAAGAAGGAGAAATCTGTAAGTAGCACCCCATCGGACCGCACCTTGAGACCCACTTCAAATGGAGTACACAAGCAATCTGAAACGCCAACTATGGTCCGAAAGCCTACGCCAGAGAGAAAAAGAAGCCCGCTCAAAGGGAAGAATTTATCTGATCAGTCGGAGAATTCTAAGCCAATTGATGGTATAAATGCTCGTCTGATTGATCAACATAGATGGCCTAGTAGAGCAGGTGGGAAGGTGTCTTTGAATGCCTTAAATAGTAGCTCAGATCAATCCGACAAGATTACTAGAGGTTCTGCTTCGATATCAGGAATTGGGTTATCAACACTTAGGAGAATGCCTTCTTCTGATGTTTTGATGAAACCTCTGCGAAGATCTAGCAGTGATGCTGAAAGGCGACTGTCAAATAATGAATCCAACAGAGGAGAGGCTGAAGGAAATTCATTTGAGGATGATTTGCTCGTTGGCCCAAAAAGGCTTCTCTTATCGAGTTTAACTGACAGAGTGACTTCATCAACTCCTGTAGTTAGATCTCAGTCTTTGCCTGGATCTCGTCAGCCGTCACCGAGTAGAACATCTATCCCATTGTCCTCTGTTTCTAGAGGTGCCAGTCCATCAAGGACAAGGCCGTCGACACCCCCTTCTAGAGGAATAAGCCCCTCTCGGATAAGACCGGCAAATGTTGGTACTCAATCCAGCAGCTCAACATCTGTTCTTAGTTTTATTGTCGACTTTCGAAAAGGGAAGAAGAGTGCTGGTTTTATAGAAGATGCTCATCATCTCAGGCTAATGCACAATAGATATCTGCAGTGGCGATTTGCTAATGCACGGGCAGAGGCAGTACTTCATGATCAGAAAGCACTAGCAGAGGTAGAACACTTTATTTTTTTCAAAAAGCTACCTTCCAAGAATTTCGCCTCTTGATCAGCTCTATACTTATTTTTGGCTTCATGTTAAGTGGAAGCCTGTTAATATTCCTGTCGAGCATGCATTAGCTTTCATCCCTGGCAAGAGAGCATTTTGCTGTAGAAATTACTGCCACACAGAATTATTACTCAAGACCAGCTTAGATCTGTTTACTTCCAATAGTCGTCATGACAGCCCAAGTGAGATGGTCCCTAAATTTTTGTAATTAGTGATTGGCTGTGATTGAACTTTGGTGCATATGTTCCTTGTGGGATTTATACTATTTCAATGTCTGAGTACGAAAGAAGGTCAATAAAAAAGCTCTAAGTATTTGTTCACTCTTAAAGCTCAAAGTTCTGCCATTCTGTGAACTGTTTTAGAATTGGCTTTGGAAACTACAGCTGCTTTTGTATTGGCAATTATGATCCTCTCTGGGTATGAAAAATTACTTTTAATTGAAAAGATATCTGTATTACTAGATGATCTACTACTGCATTGAAGATGCTTTATGAGATTCATACTATTTTATTGTCTTTATTGATTCAAAGGGTATGAAAAAAAATTGATAAATAAGCTCTGGGTGTTTATTCACTCCTAAAGCTCAAAGTTCCACCATTCTATGAACTGCTTAGCATTGAAGAAGTTTCTGAGCATTATTTTATGGTCATAGAAGTGATTTTGGCTCATGCAAGCAATAGAAGTGAGAATTCGCAAAGGGGGAAGCTTCTCTTTCCATAGAAAGCTAATATTATTTTTATCATAAGAAATTATCGACAGTGATATTTTATCGTAATAATGAATTTCAGATTGGCTTTTAGAGGGAGAGGGTTGGTTTGATTATTTTTCTGCCCGATTTCCCTCTGCAACTTTAAAGTGACCCTGTTTCTCTGTCTAGCCTACTTCCTTTAGTATATATGCTCAAGATTTTTCCTTGAGATTAGAAAAGAAATGTTCGCAAGCTTTCTGCGCTGAGACGCATGGAACTGTGTTAAAATCAGATAAACATGGAAACGTTTGAATTGGTATGCATATGTAATTTGAGTGAGTGTGCTTGCGTGCATGTGTGTGCACATTGCGTGTGCATGTGTGTGTAAGTGGTGACTTGTACCTGTACTATATTGTCTGTGAGTGGTATACTTTATGGTCATTTAAGTGTTTACTCTCTACTGTCTCTTGATTACTTTTACTGATTTCCGTAATACTTGACTAACTTCTGCAGAAGACTTTATTCAATGTTTGGGTTGCTATGATTGAGCTCTGGGATTCTGTTATCATGAAGACTATTATTCTTCAGCAGATGCGGCTAGAGCTCAAGCTGAACTCTATTCTGAGCAATCAAGTAAGAACTTTCTGTTAAAGAAGCTTTCATGCTATGAGCAGCATCGGCTGAGTCCATTGTTTCACCCATTACTAGCTTTTAGATTTCATTTCCTCATCTGTTTCATGCTTCTATGTTTTTTACTTGTTTATGGCTGAAATATGGTAAGAGCACTTCTGATGTTTTTATGAAAAGATGCTGGGGGACTTTTTTGAAGAGAAGCTGCTATGGAATTTTTATATATATTTAATAAATTTATACTAAAAATAGTCCAGACCTTATGGTCTAAAATAGGATACCACAAAAGAAGTGGTTGGTATGATTGTATTTTGATGAGGTTTATGTTTGATTTCTTTACTATATTGATAAACGTGTAAAAACTGACAGAAGTCCAAGCTGCTTGATCGATTGACAAAATTCTGTTTGATTTTATACCTAGCATCAATTTATAAGGACGACAACTTCTGTTTCATATAGCTATTCTGATTAATCTTGGTGCACTTTCATCCATGAACTTTTATTTTAATTTTCAGCTTGGTGAAGGAAGTGTAAACACGGCTCTATTTGCACACCTGTTCAAACATATATTAAGCTTTTTGATTCTAGCTTAAACTTCTGCACTTTTAGAAGAAATTCTTTTTTATGAACTCTTTAGAGATCAATGTCCAGGATGATACTCTAAATGCTTTGCTTATAATGGCTCTCCTGTATCCTTAATGACCAATTCAGATGACCTACCTCGATGAATGGGCTTTGCTTGAGGAAGATCACATTAGCTCGTTATCTGGAGCTGTAGAAGATTTAGAGGCTAGCACTCTTCGTCTTCCTGTTACTGGAGGAGCAAGAGTAAGTTGGTTTGCAAAGATTATTTTGTTCGTTTGAAAGAATAATTGCTGATCTGTATAATATCTGATCATGGAAAATTTTTATTCACAGGTAGATATAGAATCTTTGAAAGGTGCTCTTTGCTCTGCTGTTGATGTGATGCACGCTACAGGATCCTCTATGTATCCCCTTTTTTCAAAAGTAAGGATCCTCTATGTATCCCCTTTTTTCAAAAGTAAGGCCTATTATTATTTTTTTTTTCTTTACTCATTTGTAGAGTGTTCTAGGGTCTTCGAGAATGGGATTTGTTGGTAAGGTCTCTTTCCTCAAGAAATTCCATTCTGTGATAGTGTAAGGAAGCAAAAAAGTTTTTTTGTTGCTATGTTTGCTTCATTGTAATTGGTTTGACTTATGGCACAATCAGATTGTACTACAGAGGAACCATGTCTTGAGGGAGGGAAATGGCTATTAGTTCATTGCAAACCATTGGTCATTATTCAAAGTTTAGTAGTTCAGATGTTCTGTTGAACAAGTATCTCTGGGGAGGGAAATTGCATTTTGTGGATACTTGCCCGTTGTGCTGTCTTCCATACCCATATACCTTTGGTTTGCAAAATTATATGATGTATATGTTTTATCATAACCTCTTTTTTGACTTAATTGTTACTCAGACTGTTGTCTGATGCTCTTAAAACATGATTGAATATTCTTGCAAGGCCTAACGTCGTTTCCCTCTTCTTGTCCCTGAATTTTCAGGTTGGGAAATGAATGAGCTGGTATCTGAACTGGCTCTTGCAGCAGCACGTGAAAGGGCAATGCTCGAACAATGTGAAACTTTATTGGCTTCAACAGCTGCCATGCAGGTGCAGGACATAAATATTACACTGAAATCTACCTCTATGTTTGCATCAAGTCTGATATAGTCTGCTGCATAATGCTTACAGACTGAAAGTATAATCCCATACACATTTTACTGGTTTGAACGTGTTGTTGAAATCATAGTGGGGAATCATAATTTAGTGATTTGATCGCAAAATCTAAAGTTCAGTGAAGTTGATAAAGTTTACCCCATATCTTCACCTAGGGCATGTCTTAGCACAACATAAGATGCAACCTGTTTGCTTTGTGAAAGATCTCTTCGTAGTGCATGGCTAGCTAGCTTTAAAAGTGTTTCCTTCCTTGAAATTTGGGATCTTTTGTGTTGCCTTTGCGTAACATCGATTTGTAGCGTGAGCTCTCTTACTCAGATGTTTGTTTTTTACTTTTGTCAATTCGCAAAGGTGGAGGAATGCAGCCTCAGGACGCATCTCTCGCAATTGAAGCAGACGCTGGAGAAGAGGAGCACCCTTTTCCGGCCGTCGAGATTGCCTTCTTGACTGTCCTTAATATAACACGTTCCACAGATCGACGTAGGTCTGTTCCGGCGTCGACGCTTGTATATTCATACCCCGCCTTTTTTTTTTTCTTCATTTAATTCTGTTTCTTTTTTTGTTCCATTAATTTTTTTTTCGGCTTTCCTCTTCTGCCGTGGTGGCACCACCAGGCCCCACCTTCACAGTGTAATTTTGATCAAACGGTTTGAGTATAATTAGAAAAAGCAATGCAGAGAGAGCAAAGGGATTGAAATGAATGATGTCCAGTGCAAAATTTAGAAATGAGAGAGTGAAGATTTTGTGTATTGCTTGTGGTTTGACAAAGCAAAAGGCAAGCTAGTGATTTGATGAAAATAAAATATTTGATATTTTTTTTAGTTGTTCAATCGATTACCTCCAGAAAATTAGACATCCAATTACTTAATCGGGATAATAATACAAATGATAATTGAACTTTTGCAAAATGCACAATGTAATCATTGAACTTTTAATTTATTCAACGTGATTTATGAATCTTATTTTAATGTGGGACGGCATTCAAATTTTAATGGTATATGTTCAATTTAATATTTGAATGAAAATATGAATGTTGTAACTTGAATTAATAGAAAAATATAAGTATTTTTTTCATATAGTCTATAAACTAAATTTCATATGTATCAAAGATTCATGGATCATATTGAATAATTTTAAAGTTTAAAGGTGAAATTCATGGACCAAATTAAACAAACTAAAATCTTGAAAATTACATTATACATTGGGACAAAAGTTAGGGATTATTTATATCATTTTCCATATCCAATTTGCAAGAGCTCTCTAGCAAGCTATGTCCCGGGCCGTATACAATGGCCTCAGATCTCTCCACGAGTCGAAGGATGGTGCGATCTATGGGTTCAAGGTTCGGTTTACCTTTGATTTAGAGGTACGTTTAGACCGAAATTGAACCTAGTGATTCGGGAAAGTGCCAGACCCAAATCAGACCACTGAAGAAGTTTACAATCCAAGCCCAAATCACTTCCTTTACTCTTGTTCTTCGTTTTGCTCCTTTTGATCAAGTGGCCAGAAAATCTGACGGTCGGGCCCCGTTTGGTATATGTGGGAATGAAATAACGGGGACAAGATAGAAGAAATCCCAATAGAAATCGAACTTAGAAATTACTAATCTTAATCTTTTGAATTTAATTGTTTCAGCTGGCTATACATAATGGGATATTAGACAAGTGAGCTTACCACATATCTACTTGCCTTTTTTTTTTTTTTTTTTTTAAATATATTAACTCACTCCCATTGGTTCTTATTCATTCGCACCTCCCCACCATATTAACGAACATGCTTCGATGCAAATCAATTCATATTTCCATTCTGCATCATTCCAAGCAACCAAACGTGCCAATAAAAAAAAAGTACAGGGAATTGGGCTTTCATTATGACCCAAAAAAAAAAAGTAACCAAACGTGCCAACAAGGGGAACTGGCTTTCCTTCCCATTCTAGTTAGCCTCTCTTCCTTTAATAAACGTGTCCTTAAGAGTAAAAACAAAGCAGACAGAAGCAGAACTTCCTGGGGAACAAAAAAAATCAAAGTGTGGATGGACTAACACATGCTTCTTGCTTTGATGTACAAGAGCTCCATTGGCAAGAGATTGCTTCATAACTGTGCTTTTAAGGTAATACACTTCATTGACAAAGTACACTTTGTATTCAACTTAGGATTAGTCCAGCAGGCCAAGTGCTGCTATTTGCTGAACTTGTTTTAAACCTAGTTAGCCGGTTCTCGAAATAGGCTGCGTTGTACACGTTACTGTACACAAGTTACAAAAATTTCCCAATCTAAAGAAAATTCAATACATTAAGTAAAACAAAAATGGCCCGCGAGTATTCTACCTCAGCGCTTGGCTCTCAGATGCCAGCTGAGACTTCATTGGCAGATGATTTATCTGGTTTCTTTGGTGGGTCTTGACCTTTCTGCAGAAGAGCTTTGTTTGGGACCAAAACGATGGACATGTTCCTTTCTCTAAAGTTCTTGCTCTCCTCGGTTGCAAGCTGAGGTTCATGTCCATGATTAGCCAAAGCGGAAACTCATAGGAAGGTAGAATATGCAGAATTACTGTTAAGCTTGTGACTGAGATAAGCATTAATCTGTAGAAACGGACAAATAGCTTCTTGAGAGATTTCTTATGTATATGATCACCACTCAAAAAGCCACGAGGTTTTATAAGGACACATGACAACATTGAAATATAATATCCAAAACTTGATTTTGCTTTAGTTTGACATTTGTGATATTACAAGCTAATTAATATATCACAAAATATAAGGGTGACTCTGTCCCAAGAATAATAATAATAACACTAATAGAATCTTTTGTTTATGTTTTCATCGCCCCTCAGGATTCGCACAAGGCATTGTCCCAGTTTCGGGGCATCAGACAGGAACTTTTCTTCATGGGAAAATGTAAGGAGGCTTTTTGACAGCCAAAATTATTGAACATATACATCCCATGAAGTGCATGTATTAGGAATACCTCTCCAACGTCATTCTGGAAACGTTTGATTAGCTCAATGGCATTATTTCTGAAGTCATTTTCACGACCTTTTAAGTTCACTATAACTTTAACCTGCAAGAATTATATGAAAGTTTCACACATAGAGGTCCCATTATATTAGTATATAAACAAGCAACATGTGCCAACATCATAAAGAATGATCCAACCAACCTTATCACCATCTTTCAAAAACTTCTGTGCTGCTCTTAAACGTACAGAATAATCATGCTGATCAATGTTGTAACTGTCCACAAAATGCCACACAATTAAAAGACAGACCAGTGCATTTGGGAGACAGACATGGGCAGAATCTCAATAACCACACACGGACTGTCAGTATATATAAGGATTGCTACCACCCACACTCTGTTTATAAATTTTTTATACATTCTGAGCTGAAAAGAGTACAAGCAAATTCTTATGTATGTGGAGAGGATTAACCGAATCACTTAATACCTCAGTTTGATTTGCATAGACTGGAAATTGTGAGTTCGACCCACTCCTCACACTCGAAATTAACATTTAAATTATCAGTAGACTTCCTCTTAAAGAACATTCCAAACACACCAAATAACCTGTAACATATACAGGAAGTACCAACTAATAATAACTGGAGATCAAAGGTGGAGATGATGCAAAAAAAGAAAAGAGCATACAGTTGGGTTAAATAACTTGAAATTTCAGAGTAAATCCTTACCCCATTTTCAGCTCCTTCAGATCCATACGACTAGCTAAAAACGCAAAGGATAATTTTATTAGTACACATTATCGTTAATGAAAATCTGCACATAATCACTATAGAACTCCTAAAGTTAGGCAGAGCAGACATTCACCAGCACTTTTCTTCTGCTGCTCCCGTTTCTTCTTTTGTTGTTCGTATTTGAATTTCCTGGGAGGATAAAAAACATTGACAAGAAAAAACAGTAGCCTTAGATTTTCCTTAGATGACAAATAAAGTTGGCTACACTCTTAAACCAATAGGTGAGGTCAGTACAATTATTTGCAGAACTTTTCATAAAGGCAGGGCTTTTCCTGGAATTCTGATAACATAATTTGCCACATGCGACAGCTTTAATCAATCTTCGAATGACAAATTTCCCCGTATAACATTAAATTGGCTTAGAAACATCACTACATCATCAGATTAAACCAGAAACTTTAGCGAGCTTAGGTTCTGAAAAAATCATGACAAGACCAAAAGCATTGCAAACTCACTAACAAAGAAACATAAAGACATGAAGGAAGAAAGAGGAATAGGAAAATTAGGGTTGGTTAACGAGATGATCAAACCGTAAAAAAAATAAAAAAATATGCACAATCGCAAGTTATCACTGATGAGTAAATACAGAAAGGAAGTTCAGTGAGAACACCAAGCAGTACCAACAGAATAATGGGAAAAACAAAAATAAATTTCTTCAATCTTTAGGTATGGAGCAGATTATCAAAAAAATCATGTCTATGCAGATTAATCGCAAGTGTGTCGATTGTATGTCATGTTCCATGTCTAATGCACTTCCAGAATATGAAGAGGGATATCTGAGGTCTATACTTGTAATCCATGATTCTGACCACTGGGGGATCCGCATCTGGGGACACTATGACCTGCATTTAAGCAGCCAAAAGAAAGACATTGCTAATTGTTTCCACGAGAAAACTTGGAGGTTGAGACTATGATATTTTAAATGCATCTTTGCAGAAAATGTCAAATTGCTCATGAGCAAACATGCAAATTGCAAAACTCCATTCCTCAATTAATTCGTCAAAAATTACAACCAAGATATTCCAAAGATATGGAGAAGATTATTAAAAAAATCATGTCTATGCAGATTAATACATCTTTAGATAGACCATAGTTGATCTTACGTCCAATGCTCAGTGCCAACCCCGAGGTGCTGACCAAGAAGGAAGAACTGATGGAGATTATATTGAAATTAGTAGTTTAGGTATCAAGATTCCCCAAAATATGAGTTTTCATTGGTGGAAAAAATTCTGGCAACCTGATACAAATCTTGAAGTCACAAATTCCAAGTTTCCAACTGCAATCTTCTTTCATCATGTGTCAGTACCGTCATTGAGTACACATTAAAAGTTGACTAACTTCTCATACATCATTCACAACCATTAAAAATAAAATATTGAATTCTTTTGAAAGCTAATTCCCAAACACTATATATGCAAACTGGTGAGCATTATACAATATACTGCTTGTAGTTAGGCATACTTCTCATATGTGATCCCAAGATTTTACATCTTTTGGCAACCCTGACACAAGAAGGCATAGGCAGACATATATTCTCCAAGAACAATTTTCAATTTTGGAGTGTTCTACCCATTTTGTTGTGAGAATAAATTTAAAATATAGTACTTCACGGTATATGCTATCAGCATGAATAGATGGAGAAGCAACACAAGCACAAGACGTTTGTACCGAAATCTAGCATATCTTCCTATTGGATTTCAGATTGAGAAAAGAAAAAGTTAAAGAATTTGACAACTATGATTCATACCAGATCGAGCTCAGCATCCTCGGCCATCTGAATTGCCTCATTTTTAGACACCACCCCAACCTACACCAAGATATAACTCAATAAGCCACAGCTTTAACAAGAACATGCATACCAAAGGAACAGAAACAGTCCCGAACAGCATCCCTAACTAAGTTCAAGCCAACTGCAGCCATTCCATTTCAAATACAAAACCCCTCAAAGGCTCTTTCTCGTAATACACTGATGAGAACAATGAGTGTTACCTCGATTTCAATCCAAAATGCAGAAATGAAGGAGAAAAGAAGGAAGAAGGAAACCGACTCACCATATTTTGTTTCTGATCAATCAAGCGTACAGTAGCCGACCTGCATCAATCCACCACACGGACGTTGAACACCATCATTTGCGAACATCAATCCGATTAACCTCAAATTTGGCCAACATGCTCAAACGAATCATCCAAAGAAGAGAAGCTCGGAGCACGTCACCTGATGGTGGACACGTCGAGCGCTTGGTCGTCCTCGGAATCGCTCTGCCGGGACCGCCTCCAGTCTCTGGACCCCGAGTAACGCGATCCTCCGCCGCCACCGCCGCCGTAGCGGCACGCGACGGAGCCTCCGCGGGGGGCGAGGACGAGGGAGCATCTGGCGAGGCCCGTCGCCTCGGGGAGGCGGACTCCGAAGAGCTTCGACGACTCGAGCGAGGAGAGGGAGAGAGGCGGAGGCGCCGCCGCCGCCGCCGCCGCCGCCGACGTCGCCGGGGAACTCGTGAGGACGGGCTTGAAGGCGAAGGTTCCGGTGACGGCAGCCATGGCGGTCGTAGCGAGGGAGCTCTGCGACTGCGAGAGCGAAAATTCGTTGTTCAATTCGACTTCATCTGCATTCGCGCACTCGCCGTTGCAATCATCGCCTTCCTTATCCACAATGACTCGTTTTCGCTGAAGAATCGGGGCTCCGAATGGGCCGGAAGGGGCCCGAGCCCGTTTCTTCATGGGCTTGGACGGGCCCGCCCGGTTGGAATACGGGCCGAAAACCAAAAGATGTAAAATGGGAAAATGATACAGATGATTTTGAATTTGATCTTTTTTTTTTTTTTTTGGTGTGAAGATTTTGAATTTGATCAACGTGCAATGTATTTTACAAATTTTAATTTGTTCAATAATCTCTAAACTTTAATTAATGTGATATTTGAAACTTTAATTTGTTTAGTATAATTTTTGAACATTTTGCTTATATTCAATTTAAAATGCTCAATATTATTCTTAATATTGAATTAATAAAACGTTTTTATATAGTTTAAGAACTATATTAAATATACAACAAAATTTTCACATTCAATAAATTATGGGGGTAATACTTTGAAAAAGGTGTACTAAATTTATGCCAAATTAATTTTTTGACCATGAAAAACTCTAAACTGGTACATACTTCACAAATTTATTCGATTGATCATAAAAAACTATAAATCGATACACTTATGACAAATTTATCTCAAACTAATTTATTCAACGGCCAAAAACTAATACATTTATGACAAATATACCATTTGTTAAATTAGATTAATATCACGAAAAAACTAAAAAAATTGTATAACGTAACAAATGAAGAATAAAATCCTAAAATATACCGATTCGTTAAATTTAGTTTATTAATTTAATTGTCAAATTTAAAAACTAAAAAAATTTGTATAAGCGTAACAAATGAAAAATCAAAAAATTTGGGGTTTTTGGTGGATAAATTTGTTATAAATGTATCAATTTTGGATTTTTTAGGATATTAATCATAAATTATAAGTTTTGGGATAGTATTAAATCGGGATAATACCATTAACTTTAAATTTTTTTGAACAAAAAACCCCAAATCGATATACTTTTGACAAAACTAATAGTTTTTCGTTAAAATTATCAAATTATTAAGTCTTAATAACTATACTAATTTGTAGTAAATTTGTCAAATATGTATCGATTTGGGGTTTTTGGTGATTAAAAATTAATTTAGGATAAATTTGTTATAAATGTATCAATTTTGGATTTTTTGGTCAAAAGGATATTAATCATAAATTATAAGTTTTGGGATAGTATTAAATATTTTAAGAATATATTAAATTAATTAAAAATTAAAGAATCATGATTGCGTCATTATCTCTTGAAAAAGCGTGGCTAGATATTCTCGAGATCGTCTCCCGCTCTCGCGTCTCGTTCATTTGGGAGCGAGCATGTCTTCTGGTTCGAGCGAACGGCGACATCAACCACCGCCGCCGACGACGGCGGCGGCGGTGGACTCCGACGACCGGCTTAAGCTCGCCGTCGCCATTTCTCTCCTGCGTTCCAAGTTCCTGAAGAACCGCATATCTCCTCCTCCTCCTGCTCCTCCCCTGCTGAATCCGACGTTCTGCGATGGAAGCGAAAGGTCTCTCTCGTTCTTTCCCTCCTACTTCGCTCCAATCGCCTTCCTCGCATCTTCCTCTCTCACCGGGAGTAATGCTGTCCGTATCGCTGTCGTTGCCTGTGGTTTTTAAGGCTAAGGAGCGGAAGCAGGAGCTCCTGCGGCTCAGAGAGGATCTCAAGGAAGCAGAAGGTTCGCGTTCTTCGAATCTCTCTCTCTATCTCTCGCTGCTCGCAATTTTGTCTTTGCTTCTTTATCGGTCGAGTCTCATGATCGGAGGCTCTGTTGTGATCGGTTGTTTCGCGCCAGAAGCATCGCACTCCGCCGCATTCCCTCAGGTCGCGTCCTGCAAGTGCTATTTCTTCGACGACTTGGGGAAGCCGAGCCCCGACCGGCTCGGAGGCGGCTCCGATCATCGATTCAGCGATGTTCTTCGCCGGAGATTTCTCAGACAAGGTTTTCCTCGCATTAATATCGTGATCATCGCCATGGGACGCCAGTTTGAGTTTCGACGGTCTTAAGGACTCGATTTGCTTCTCTCCCTTTGCAGTGCGATTCCGGGAAAGTAAGAGGAGAAGAGATGATTCGCATCAGCGCCAGCATCTATCAGGTGCTTTCTTTTGGTTGATGTTTATAATTCCAGCATGCTCAAATGTCTATCCATGGACTTCACGAATATCTCAATATTGTCAGTGTTAAGGAGGAATTAGTGAATTTTGATCAGATAGTTCAAATTGTACCACGGTTTGGAATATAATGTCCTTCCGCAGTTGTATTAGTTGTGGAACTTCCGATGTTACTAGCCTCACTTGTTCCTATGATATAAACTAGACTTCCTGAGGTATTACATCTGCACCTTTCATTTTTTAACTAAGTTGAATGATTGCGATATTCAGCTTGACATGGTCAGTTTCCACCATTGGTTTCTGGTACTGGTAGTGAATGGGCAAGAGTAATGGTGGAGGATTTTGTGTACTTGTTTTTATGTAACGATTGAGAAAAACCCTTAGAATGAATTGGGGATTTGGACTTGAGAGACTGGTGCAATGACTGACTTAGAAAAGCACCAGATGTTTTCCTCTTCCTTCCTCTGGCAGAAATGATCTGGATATTTCTTTCACAAGGCCAGTAACCTCCTCTCAAAGGACTTCCAATGTTTCTTCGTATTTGCCCTTTCCCTGTATTAACATATAATTCTTGTTAACCCATGAATTCGGCAGTATGAATATGCTATTTATGGCTATATCTGATTTTCTGGAGTCCTTGTACACATCAATTTCAGATGTAACAACTATAGATGAACTGGAGCATCTTTGTGCTGCTGCTGATTTTCTTGTGGAGCTTTGTGATGCTACTTCATCTGTGAGATTTCTCTCTCTGTATACTCTGTGATTTCATACTATTTATCATAAATAATTTGTATCCAAATTGTTTTGTCATAGGTTGAGGAGGATAATTTTGCTAACTGGTCACATCAAGCTGTAGACTTCATCCTAGGTATTGAGCGCTTGCATAATTATTCCTGAATTTAAATTTCTGTAAGTTGCATTCACCTTCACTTCTCAATTTCATTATCTGCAATTGCCACTTTCAATTTTGGGTGTTTTCCTTGTAAGCTGTGTTGCTGGTTCATTGATATGTTGAGGAAGTCCGGAGAAGAACCTAAACACTCAGTCATGAAGTCATCAAATAACGTATCAAAAGTAAAAGAGAGATTGTTTATCTTCCCTGAACCTATGTTTATTAGACTTTGCACATGGTGGTCTATGTATTGGGATGTCTGCTGCAAGGATGAGTGTTATTTACTGAACCAGTGTCATTGTGACAAGTTGAGAGATTTGCCCAAGTAATTTGCCAGCGCCCTTAATTTGAAGCTGTAAATCATTTTTCATGCATAGAAATTTTTAGAGTGAACTCTATTCATGGTTTTGAGCAAGGTGGTTAAGTATGTGGTTAAATCTAAATGGCGCTAGAATTGCAGCAAGTACTTTCTGGAAGTTTTGAGGTCAATGATTTGATGTTAGTTTGTCCAGGTTTCTTGCCAATAGAAATTTATGAAGATGATTGTCTGTGCAATTTGGCATTCCTGCCAAATGCCTTTTTTGGCCCTCTGGTTAATTTTCTAACGATGCTCTCTCCTGAAGCTTCATTGAAGAATCTATTATCAGTGAAAGAGAACATGGAAACCATTGAAGGTATTGTCAAAAGTTTGATATTGCGTTTGGTTAGAAGGATGACCTCTCTTTCGGGAAAAGATGGTGGTAAGTCTTTCTGATTCCAATCCTTCTCTTGATTTAATGACACCCTAAACTGTATGATTGATGAGTGACTTATATGTACTGCAATCGTTCACTTTCCTCAGTTACAGTTACAGTCGATCATTGGTGTTTCCATTTTGTTGGTGACTCATAATACTTATTTCTCTGTTGCATCATTTTGTTTTAGGGTGGGATGATGTTGGCAATGATGTGCAGTTCCATGTTCAGCATTTGATTCGGAAACTAGGAAAGGGGGTCTACCTAGGACAAAGAGCATTAGTTGCAGTTTCTCAAAAGATTCCTGTTGTGGCAGAAAGTATACTCTTTTCAGATCCTTTTGATGATAAATTTCCTGACATGCATCAGTATATGTTCATCTTGTAAGTAAATCAACCATGACTTCTCCTCTAGCAGATCGTATGTCATTATGCAGATTCCTGAACTTTTTTTTAATCATATGGACTTAGGTAACACTAGTTCCAGTCAGACGATTGTTGAATGGGATCTGTAGCAGGCCATATGACTACCTAGATTCCTGAAATTTTTTTTAACCTTATGGACTTACGTAACACATATTCACATCAGACGATTGGTGAAATGAGATCTATTGCCTGCATCCTTCTTGGCATAATATAGTGGATGATCGTGTCAGGGCATATGGTCTTTCCTGAATTTCGTAGGCTAAACATGATGCTATCCAGAGCTAAGATCATGCTTTTCCTTTAATCGCCTCATAAAGAGAATGCTTTAACTGATGAGTCTTGGATATCGTTGGTTTCATTGAGTTTATAATTCATTTGCTGACTCTTGTGCATGCAGAATCCAACTTCTCGAATTCTTGGTATGTGATTACTTGCTAACATGGTCAGGGGATGAAAATTTTGACCAATGTGAGTGTACTTCATCTGTTGCTTGCATCTTATGCTGCTCTTTAACTTCACTTTAGCTCTGCAAGACTAAAGCCACAATTTTTTATTGTTCTGCACAACTAATATCATAAGCATAATAAGCTCTTTGATAGAGTAAGCATTAAGCGTTATTTTGTGCAGTGTTGTTTGAGGAGTGGTTGACATCAATTATCCATGCCCGGAAAGCGCTGGGAGTCTTGGAAAGCAGCAATAGTCTCTACATGCTTTACATGGATAGGGTGGTCGGAGAATTGGCGAGACAATTGGGTCAGATTTCATCAAACCACAAGCTGAATCCAGATGTTCTAACCAACCTGTTCCTCTGACTGCATCTTGCATCATACTGTTGTCACTCTCAACCCCTGTGCTTGCCTCATATTATACTCCTTTGTTATCGACAATCGGTGTGCAGCTTCCATTGATCAGGGTAAGCCTGAAGCTGTCAGTCGCTCGTCTATTGTTAATATCCGCAGTTAATTAGCCTCAACTTAGCCAATCATGATTTGTGATCACATTATTACTCTCTCTCTCTCTCTCTCTCTCTCTTCCCCAACCCTGAAGCCTACTGCATTTTCTTTTTGTTCGTCCGGATTCAGATTGAAATGTCCTTTGTGAATATAGATCAGCTGTCTTCACGAGGCTCTTGCCTTACTCGCAGGTACTGTTGCTGTTACACCAGGTACATGTTTATGTTAGGTAACTTTGGTTGGGAGGAAAATTAAGGGAAGTTAGTGAAAATAAGGGTGAAGAAAATTGGAGTGGAAAAATTTTCCGAAATATCTAAAATTTCTGTGAGTGCAAAGAGCAGGGAAAATTTTATATGGCTACGATCTTCCATTCGCTAATTGAAGGATAATATTGTTGGTGGTATATAGAATTAGTAGCTTGAGTTTATTGCCTTCTTTTTTTCTTAATATATTTTTTTTTTGGGGTTGTTTCCAGAATTGATGAATTATCTTGGAGGGTGATCGGTTCCAAGGTCTATTGAAGAACCTTTTTTCTTTTCCCCTTTTTGGTTCATTTTTTACAGCAAAATCACAAGAGATTAAGAGCAACAAAACGGTTCAATGTAAAAGATGAACAATAAAAATCCTTATCCACAAAAAATAACAATCCACAAGATGAACACGGAGTCACATATAATTATAAATAATAAAAAGTTCAATCACGTAAAATAAAATATAAATTGTAAACTTCACAATATGAGCATGTGGTCACATACAATTATAAACAATAAAAAGTTTAAACACGTAACATAAAACATAAGTGATAAAAAACTCCATTCTCCATTCATCTATAAAAATTTAGAAGAAGAGGAAAGATTGACGAAGAGTTTAGAGGAAGGATAAGGGACAAAAGAGTGTTGAGATTAGAATTTATGAGGAAAAAAATTAGTGTTTTGGCTTTTAAGTTCATAAAAATGGTTTCGAAAAGGGTTCCAAAAAAGGACTGTGCAGTTTGGATCCTTGATGGGTATTCACTTGGAACGTTCAACTGGTTCCAAAAATTTGAAACTTGTCCTTGGGCTAGTTCCAATGGGAATTGAATCTAGAATCTATTTTTTAGGCGGTCTGGTTAAGTTCTCGAGTGGAACCAATTTGGTTGCACGCCCCTATTCAATAATAAACAATGAGATAAAAGTGATAAATAAAAATAAAGAGAAATGTATACGATGTGAGTTTAAAATGAATTAAGCTTCTGTATTTAAATGGTAATAGGCGTGAAACTAAGTAATGAAAATGGAATTAGCCGCTCGCCTAAAAGGCATTTCGCATTTGTATGCACGTTTTAGAAAGTCGAGGAAATTCCATTGATCGATAAAAGATATATCATGTAAACAGATCGCATCGGATTCGACAAACCGGCGCATTCGGTCGTACCCCGTCTAATAATTTGTCGCTAACTTGCTCTTCGGACGGTGTATAACTTTCGTTTACGCTGTCGCATGTACGTCACTTGTTTTACCGTGTCGTTTCGAGGATATGCAAGAGAGTGTTGCCTTAAGAGGTCTGTTCTTTAAATGTATCGATATGTCGCCAGAGAAGCATATATTTTCATGCTTTCTTTCCTCTTTTGTATCCGCGGAAAGTTCACGGTATTTTTCGCCAACGCAATGTCACCCCCTCTCATCACATAGAGATTCCCTTCTTCTTCTTCTTCACCCGTCATTCGTACCAGACCCGAAACGACCGAAATCTCCGCCTTTTGCTACGTAAAAATCGCCTTTCTTCTGATGGCGGGGATCAAGTTGGCGCTTGCCCTTTCGTTCGTAATCCTTCTGTCGCTGTCCCGATCTCCTGAGTGCTCTGCTAGTGCTCGCGAGGGTGGCGAGTCCACAGATAAAAAGGGAAAGAGTGGCATCCATGTGAAAAAGAGTGGCGGCAGCTGGGGAGGTGGTCGAGGGGGAGGCGGGGGTGGGGGGGTGGCGGCGGCCAAGGGGGAGGAGGCCGTGGTGGACGAGGGGGAGGTGGCAGCGGCGGCCGCAGTCGTGGGGGTGGTGGGGGGGCCGACGGTGGCGGCGATGGTTATATCTGGCCAGGGGGTGGAGGTAAACCCAACAACAGGACTCGAAGGTCCTCGGCGGCCATCGGATCTGACCCGTCGTGGAATGCCTCCATCGTTTGTTCCTGCCTTCTCCTCATTGTTCTGTTGGCTTTCGAATCTCTAGTTTGATCGCCATGAAAGCAGGAGTTAGGCGGTTGTTGGATTTCCTTCGTGGTTTCCGTAGAACCTTCACCTCTATCTGACCTCCATTGTCATGGTTTAGTTACAATAATACTTCATTAAGTTGATCTTCAGCATCCAAAAGCCTTGCATAATTTTTTTAACATATGATATGTAACGTTGTTCATAATCATGTGGTCTACTTTCAAATTTTTTCTTTCTTTCAAAATATTGTTAAATCAAGTTATATTGAATGCTATATCACGTGATATATTGAGATAGTTCTACACACCTAAACAGACTTCTTGATTTTGAATTCATGTGAAACGATCACCATAGTCAAGAAGCTTGAGTGTCGACATATCTTGTCACGCTTGCGTAAGAATTTCTTACTTCGCGAGCCGAACGATTCTTGCATTTCGGTGTCTATAGCCACAGTGCTATGATGAGCCTATGTTTCTCTCCTTATTTAACTTTAACCTAGGTTGATTCTGCAGATTATAAACCTTGCCCGTTCAAGAAGAGCCTTATCAGTAAAACATAAATTGATTGCGTTTGGCAGTCGGGATAAAATTCAGGATAGGATATAATTTATCCTATCTTACATTTGGTGCTCACTTAGCATATGATAAAGTTGGATATAAGGGGATATAGGCAGGATAAAATTATCTCATGGGGAATATGAGATAAATGTGGATGGGATTTCTAATGTCTATAATAGAAAAATTATTTTTCTCGAATAACACATTTATTAAATTAAAAAAATTGAAATCATATAAATAATATTTGAATTCTAATTAAAGAAATTAAAAATAAAAAATGTTTTTAATTAATCTTATTTTAATTTATATATTCAACTTTAATTCTATCTTATAATAAACATCCAATCTATAAATTAAATATTTATATTTATTATATATTTAGGTATGTTAATACGGTTTACTATTTGATAAAATTTTATTAAAGAATGATGAAAGGGGAAAAGAGAAACAATAAAGGAACTAATATAAAAAAGAGGAAAAATAAAATAAAAATAAAAATAAAATAGATTAAGGAATAGTGTTATGAGAGATTTTCACCATCTCCGTTTATGAACATTTAGATTCATTTATAATGATATGCTATTTATATAAAAAAAATGTACATAATATAAAGTGAATATATTGATTTTAATACTGCGATTCACCAAACAATGTATAGGATATAAAAAATTCTAGAGTTTCATATTCTATCATATCCAGTCCTATCCCAATTAGAAATCCGGACGATCAAACGTAGATCACATCATTCACTTCTCCATAGATTACTATAATAGTGGCCAATGCATTGTTAGAGTGGTCCCCCATGTGAAGATATCGTTTTCAATGA
The DNA here is from genome assembly GCA_016097545.1 of Eucalyptus victrix. Classification (NCBI taxonomy): domain Eukaryota; kingdom Viridiplantae; phylum Streptophyta; class Magnoliopsida; order Myrtales; family Myrtaceae; genus Eucalyptus; species Eucalyptus victrix. The sequence goes on from CM027837.1 coordinate 36,391,293, forward strand.
TCCAAATTCAATTCATTATGTGTATCATGTTCATTTAATAAGGAAATCGGGGGAGAGGATTTTGGTTTTCAAAAGTAAAGGGAGGGAGGCACCGAGCGATGAACCGGGGTCGCGTCCACAACTAGCTACGGGGGAATACGACCGACCACCAGTATGCAGAAATTTATTCCATTACATGAAAATTTAGGATCTATTTGGTAATGCTTATGTTTGGGGGAATAATTTCTTTTTAGATTTTTTTTTAATTTTTATTTCCCATAACAATTTCTTAGTAAAAGAACGCGTTTAATAATTATACAAAATTTATATTCTTAGGATGAAAAAAAAAATAGAAATGCGTTTGGTACGATTTATAATTTTTTTTTTGTAACGTATAATTTCTTTTAATTTGTTTTTTCTTATTCTTCCTTATAGTCACTGCCAACCACCGTCAACTACCGTCGATTGCCATCGCCATTGCCCGCCAGCTGGGGATGGTGGGCTACGATCGGTGGTAGTGGGCAGCGTTGGCGGTGGTGGTTAGTCAGCAACGGCAGTTAGCCAGCCGATGGGCAATAGTGGGTAACAATCGGTGATGGTTGGCTTGCAGTAGATAATAGCGGGGGTGGCGGTCGGCAAAGAAGAAGAAAAGAGGAAAAAAAAAGAGAAAATAATTTAATTCTAGAAATTGTTCCTTTGTCTCTATTTCAAATCTATTCCCTGGTTATTTTTTATCCGGGGAGTAGAAAAATTAATTGATGTTATCAAACGGATTTCTATTTTTATTTTATTTTATTTTTATTCTAGAGAACAAAAGACTAGAAATTGGAAGAAACAAAAATGTCACTAAACGGAGCCTTATTCATGTAGTTGAATTACCTATAGTTTAATTATGGAAAACATTAAAATTTTGAATCAATAATTTCGATATTATAGTTTATATTGATAATATGTGTTTTAATATTTCCTTTTAATTGCCACAGATGCTGTTGAACTAGGCATATAAAGAATACACAATAATTTATATTCAAATATATTATCTGTACTTATTGTCTACAAAGTTAACTATAAGGGTGAGGCGCTAGAAAGCACCGACACTCTCTTGGAGCCTTTGTGTTGTATCGAACATTTGGACACATGTCCGACACTCTCGAACACTCTCGGACACTCTCTAACACTCGGTCAACACGTGTCAGAAAATCCGACACTTGGTTAAATTTTTTGACACACTTTAACATTTGAGTCGGAATTCGACATGTGAGTTTCAACACATGATTCCGATATGCGAGGCCAATTTTAAAAATTTTGAATAAATGAATGGTCAAAGTATATATGAGAAAAAAATAAAAATCAATAATAAAAATAACAAATTAAGAAAGAATAAAAACCTAATATTTTTTTTTCTCTTCTCTTTTGACTCTCACTTTCCATATACACAATTTTCCCTCAAGTTTTTTTTTTTTTCCCTTTCGACACATCTGACAAGCAAGTTTAGAATGTGAATTTTTCTTTCTTTCCAAGTTTTATGGATTTATTGAAATGGAGTTGAATCTGTCAAATTGAAACAATGAAGGATATTAATAAATGATGTGTTAATATTTTTAGTCTAAATTTATTACGGGATTTTATTATTATTTATTTGCTTTTGAATTTGAATCAGATTAATTTGATTGAAATAAACATAAAAAATAATTTATTATTTATATATAAAATATGCATATAATATACATGTTCCAACGTATTGAAATTCTCTATTTTTTGAGAAACGACGTGTCGGCGTGTCTTGTTATGTTGTGTCGCGTGTCGCATATCCGTGTTGGTGCTACTTAGGTGAGGTGAGCCTACTTACGCCCCTTTCGCGGCAATTTCCCTACAAACCATTTCTTGGAAAGAAAAAACCACCCTGTTCTCCAAGTGGAGATTATACAGTCCCACACACCTAAATAAGTTTTGTAGTTGTATGCATATTTAGAAAATCTGACCGATAAGAAATATTATGTCGGCTAGGGACTATTCTACTTTTGCAGTGCCCTAGCCTGGTGTTTGCTGTCTGGATACTCTTCATCTACATGGCTGCTTCCTTGACCGTTCTTCACTTTTGTCGCTATCGGATGTATGTGTAGATTGTGGTTCTTTTGGGCTTTCGTGGCCTTCTGTTGCCTTTTGCCTTATGTGGCTGTCTTGCTTACTTAGGCCCGTTCTTGCGGTCCTCTTTTGCATTCGGCTCCCTTCTACTCACCCTAACTTGTTGTCTTGTTGAGTGCAAGTTTGTGGCGTCGGATCTTTTGTATTTTTTGGTTAAAGCTCAATATATTCTTACCTTTCACCAAAAAAAAAAAAAAAGAAAAAGAAATATTATGTCGGCATATCACATGAAATTTCCTCGCAACCCAAGCCACAAAGAACATTCATGGTTATATTTTTGAAAGTAAAGAAAATACCACCAAACGCGTTAAATTATGTTCATTGCGACGTTAATATCCCAATTATTTTTTGGGAGTGGTCAAAATCCTGAACTTATGCTGGTGTGGCAAGTGTACCCTCCCTCTATCATTGAAAAACCCTAAACTTTATCCAGCATGGCACATGTATCTCAATTCTTTTTTTTTTTCTGGGTCACCAATAACCGAAATTTGAACCGTTGTGACAGAAAAGTTAGGACATTGGTGTCACCGTGTGCATAGATTATTGTTGCTAATGGTCAAAAGCTTAGTCTAAATTTGGACCATTATAAATGATAGGTCCCCACTGTCGTCTTACATGGATTCCATTAAACTCGACCGTCCCAATTTAGTTTAGTACGCGCATTAGGTAAAACTTTCTCGAGAGGAAGCAATGGTGTTTTTCAGTTCTAATTTATCCTTGTCCACAGCACATGCTCACGCGAATCTGTTCGCACGACGACCTCGTTTTACCGTGTCGTTTTAACAATGCCGACGTGGAGGAGGTTATTTTCCGAACCGTATCTTCTTCATATAAATATAAGTAGCGAAGCAGAAGTTTCGTGCATTATTTCCTTGTTTATATCTGCTGAAGATTTACTGTAATGTTCGCCAACACAAAATCATCTCTCTATCGCTGAGAGATTTCCTTTTGTTTCCTGAAATAGTCACGCGGTCCAACTGATATAATTTGTATCTGATCATCCCTACTTTCCTCCTCCTCCTCCTCCTCCTCTTCTTCTTCTTCCTGATGGACCTTCGTCTTTAAATATGTTTGCAGCATCGCCATCACTCGTATCCGACCAAACGACAGGAATCTCCACCTTTTTTACTACATAGAAAATCGCCTTTCAGGTGAACCAATCGACGGGCACGGTTTCCAGGCTTCCATGGCAGCGTTCAAGTTGGGGCTTGCCCTTTCGTTTGTAATTCTTCTGTTGCTGAGTGACGGCGTCTCGTCCGCCTTCCAAACGAAAAAGATTGGAGTCCACGTGAAGAAGTTTGGTGGTGTTGGTGGCGGTCACACAAGCGGTGGTGGTGGCGGTCACACAAGCGGCAGTGGCGGCAGCGGTCATGCAGGAGGCAGGAGTCATGCAGGCGGTGGGGGTTATGTGGGTGGCGGCGGCAGCAAAGGCGGTCATGTCTGGCCAGGGGGTGGAGCTAATCCCCACAGAGGGACTCAAAGGTCCTCGGCCATCGGAACTCGCCCATCGTCGCTGCTTGCCTCCGCCGTCTGTTCCTCTCTTCTCCTCGGTCCCTCTTCTTGCTTCAGCTCTAGTTTGAATGTCATTGAAAGTAGGAGTTTAGGCGGCAGTCGTTGGGCTTCTTTTAGTGGTTTCTGTAGAGTTTTTCTTGATTTTGCTTCGAATACTGCTGAGAGTAGAAAGCCTTTTTTGGCAGGAGTTGATTCTATAAAATCTCTGGTTCAAATTTCTGAATAGCCGCATCTAGGGTTTTGCTGAGAAAGCTTGGATGAACAGTTCAGATTCCTTTTCGGCACTCCCATATAGAATGTACTCCTTCAGTCCAGTGAGAAATACTTAATGAAGTTGATCTTCACCGTCCAAAAACCATGCATAATAACATATGATCTTACACTTTTTATTTATCACATGCTATACTTTCAAAGCTCTTTTTTTCCCCCATATATTCCTATATAAGTTATATCAATGCTATATCACATAGTGTATCGATATAATATTACACACCTAAATTAGTTTCTCGTTTTAAATATATGTTAAACGATCACTATAATTAAGAAACATGATTCACCGGCGGTGTTACTACTATGTCAATATATCCTGTAATGCCTACCCTGAACAATTCTTGGTTTCTATTGCCATGGTGCTATCATGAGCCTATTTTTTCTCCTTTTCAACTGTCATATATATATATATATATATATATATATATATATATATAATTACATGTGTGCATTCGTTTATGTAGGGTGAGCGATAAGTCCTTGCATACTTATTGATGTAATCGTAATTAATCCTATTCATAGCATGCGCTAAGATGAAGTTCTCCGCACAGAAATCTTGTTTTACCGGGCATTTAATGATGGCAAAATTGATAGACGATGTGGTCTAAGAGATCTGCACATTCACATATTAGCCAGATAGATGTGGATATAGACGTATTTATTTGTCCAATCCTGACCGGTATACACCTCGATCCTTGAATTCATTGAAATAATCGTGTTGGCCTCGTAATAGGACCTGCGTGATTAAACCGTTTGGAAAATCAAGACCTCGGGGTCGTGAAAGTTAGCCAATAATGCTCGCAAATGAGAAGAGGAGGAGGAGGAGTAGGAGAAGTAGGATCGTCACCGGGCAACGGCGGCATTTCGTGCTCCATCCACGCGATACAAGTTGTGCAAAAACAATGCGACCTGCGGCCGTCGGATCTTCTCCGGCACTCGATTTTGTTATTTGTTCCTCTTTTCCTTGGCTCGTAGTTCTCGAAACTGGACTGATAGGACCAAAACAAAAATAAAGAAAGAAGAAAAGGGTTAGGGAGTTGGCATTGGCGTAAGATTTCTTCGCTTTCCATAGTATTCCTGATTTCATTTGTACTTTGATCATTTGGTTCCCTCTATTTCGTGAAATTCGATTGTGTTTTCTTGCTTCTAAATTTGCGGGGAGCATTGGCATGTTGGAAAAAAGCATTTCATGTGTCGATCACACACAATCGATATGAAGCGACCATTCAATCATATTATATCCATGTGTGTTGACATGTAAAATATGTATTTCATTTCATTTTATGCAATGTCTAAAATTTTGAAATCATTCAATTCAATTGTCATGTCATGTAACCATCAACATGATATATCTTCTCGACACATCACGTGGAATATTGATCCATTTCACTAAGATAAGCAAATCTGGATGTCTCAAGTTTAGGGTATCTACCTCTCATAGGACTACATTGATGGATTGTTAAAATGTTTAAGATTAAATTGGTAAAATCAAAAAGTTGAAGACCGAATTGACCTTCCTAGAACATATTTAGAACTTTTTAAGGCAATTTTCTAAAATTTTAAAACATCTAAAATTTCTGTGAGAATGAATGGGTTAAAATTTAATATCATGAGAATCTTGGCAATTTTCTAAAATTTTAAAACATCTAAAATTTCTGGGATGTGGTTGGAAATTAATGAGTTATTTATTAGGCAAATACGGATATGAATTTTTGGCATGAGGATTTGATTCGACATCTGATGGACATTGATAACATAAAAAAAAAAAATATCTAACATGAGTTTAAAATGACTTTATGTTTTTGCAATGTAATTGATCATAGACATGTGAATACCCAACGAAAATAAAATTAGTTAAGAATTGAAGCACGGAGTAGAATATAATTCGTGTTTTATACATATATAAATCTTCTAAATTGGGCTTGTGTATTTTTTAGGTAAATTTGAAAAGCATGTGAAAGAGGAAATTTTAGTGAAAATCATGTCTCACATAGGGCTTGTTTGGCAACGTGCCAAACAATGCTTGATTTTGATTTTTTGTTCTCAGAATCAGTTTGGGACGAGAATCGCATTTTGTAAAATTTTTGTTCCCGGAAACAGATTGGGAAGAGAATTGAGAATAAAAAAAAAAATATGATTCTTCGTTCGAGAATCAAAACAGTAAAAGTCTCATTCTTTTCTTCCGACATCTCGTGATTGTCGTCCACCACCGCCTGCCGCCGTTTGCCGCTAGTCGTCGGTCGCCGGTTCGGCGAGCTCGCCGGAGGCTAGCCAGACCAAGGCAAGGTTCGGGAAGCTCGTTGGAGGCAAGCCCAGTCATTAGCGAGGCTCGGCCTCGCCGGCAGCTGGGCGAGGCTTGGCCTTGCCAAATCGAGCGAGGCCGAGCCTCGCCGGTGGCCAGGCGAGCCTCGCCCAGCCCGGCGAGGCTCGCTCGGCCACCAGTGAGGCTCGCCTAGCCCTGCCTGGCCACTGGCAAGGCTCGGCCTCGCCAGATCTGGCGAGGTTGAGCCTCAGTGGGGCTGGCTGAGCCTCGCCTAGCTGCCGGCGAGGCTCAGCTGACAAGGGCCGACCTCGCTAAGGGCCGGCGACGCTCCGATGAGTGTTGCCGGCCCTCGTCTGGCCGGTTGTCGATCTAGTGACCGGCCAAATGAAGAAGAAGAAGAATAGGAGAAAAGGGGAAAAAAAATAAAAGAAAAAAAGAAAAAAAGAAAAAAAGAAAAGGAAAAAAGTAATAAAAAAGTGTTTAAAAGTATTCAAAAATTATTTAAAAATTAAAAGAAATTAATTTGGAATAGAATCAATTAGCACGGTATCAAATGCAATTCTATTCTATAATAAAAAATTTTGGATAGTTATCAAACGCATCTTTTTACTCAGAATTAATTCTCGAGAACATAATCAAAAATAATTATTTCTAGTCAGAATCAGCTCTTGGGAACATAATCGTTACCAAAAGTGCCCATAGTGTACCATGCATAGAACTACTAAGTATTTTACCATTAGAGGTTTAGAGTTTGACTTCTCTTGACTTGTGCGATCTAAAAAGAAGTATGCTAATAACGGTGGTTGGTTTTGAAACGATGAGAACATATTTCATGCAAATGCTATATCAAGTAGAACACTAGTATGCTACCGCAACATACCAAAAGAAAGTTTTTGCACACATAAGAGGTATTATGTCAACATATCACATGAAATTCGTAGGACTGCAAACTGGATTAGATTATACCCTACAAAATTTTCTCTGGGAATTAAACACTAGTAATATTTTCCATTAATTAACTCTATTAGATTGCACTAGTTTTATTTACACACCACATTAATTATATGATATCAAAAACCCTAAATTGTTGTCGGTAGCATAGTCATACAGTTGCTGTTCGACCATAAATGTTGTCTAGAAAAAGAAAATTTCCTCGATAATTATATAATTTTTTATTTATTTATAAGAATTCTGCTGAAAAATTCAGTGCTGTGGATTTACTACGGTCGAAAGACGAAACTAAACCCACATCGGGGATGGGATTGACCTAGTGATAAGGGCATTTCGGTACTTCCAACTTAGAAAAACCGATAATTATGGATCCAACTCCAACTCTGTATTACTCGGATTTAAGCAAAGGGTTGTGACATAAGGTTATCCATTCTAGATGGCCTGTGCTCCCCAATTTTCAAGCACTTCCATAGGTTATCCATTCTCATCACTAGAAAAGTAAAAAAAAAACACAAGATTTGGAGATTCTCGGTTTAGGGTTGTCTAAGGACCAACTCATTGCCCTACATACATATATTGAACGAATTAATGTGCTTTTCTTCTTCTAATGGTTAAACTATATGACAATTAGCGATATTTATTCTTTTTAGGGAATGTAGATAGGCGGTCAAAAGAATTATCTAATGATCAATGATTAGCTAGCTGGATAGACACAGTAATGCTTCGCAGGCACAACTAAAACTCCTTCAGCAAGTTGCCATTAAGTTAGCCAATAATGCCCACGAATGAGAGGGGGAGGAGGATCGTCACCAGGTGGCGGTGGCAGCGTTTCATGCTCCTTCCACATGAGACTAGTTGTGCAACGACAATGTCGGCCCTTTGGTTGAACAAGTCCTCATAACTAAAACTCAAACCTTTCTCTGCCAAGCCAAACCCTGCAATCAAAATGTCATGTCATGGAAAACCATCAAAGCCATTAACATGAAATATCTTCTCGACATGTTATAATGGAATATTAATTGATTTTGCTAATGTAAGTAAATTGAATGTTTGAAGTTTAGGACATCCATAATGACTATATTGATAAATCGTCAAAAACTTTATGAATAAAAAAATTGAAAATTTAAGATTAAATTGGTCGCCGTATAACATTTTAATTTTTTTGAGACATTTTTCTCAAATTTTGAAATATGTTAAATTTCCATGACTATGAAGAGGAGGGGAAATTTGAAACCGTGGGAATCTTGACGAGGATGTCTTCGGAAATTGATGAGTTATCCAGCAGGAAAATAGCGATATCAATTTTTGGCATGAAAAGACTTGATTCGGTATCTTGACGAGGATGGATATTGATAAAATAAAAAAATAAGACATATCCGACATGAGTTTTAAAAAACTTAAGTTTTTGTAACGTAAATGATCATAGACATGCGAATAACTAATGAAAACAAAATTAATTAAGAATTGAAGCACATGGTAGAATGAGATATTTGTTTTTTACGTACATAAACCGTCTAGATTGAGCGGGTATTTTTTGGTAAACTGGAAAGGCATGTGCAAGATGGAAATTTTAGTGAAAATCACGTATCACATAAATGTACCATAGCATAAAATTACTAAGTATTTCACTATTAGAGGTTCAAAGTTCGATTTCTCATGATGCATGTGATTGAGAAAGAAGTATGCCAATAACGTTGGTCGGTTTTGAATTGATGAGAACGTCTTTTGTCAAAATTCTATATCAAGAGAAACAATACCATACACTCCTAAAGAAGTTTATGCATTGATAAGAGGTATTATGTCGACATATCACATCAGATTTCACGAACCACCGGCCGAACGTTCGATTGTACCCGCAAGAATTTCCTTTGGGGACTAAACAGTGGAATATTTCTCGTTAATTAATATTGGACGGTATAAGTTTTAATTACGCACCACATCACTTTTATTAGCCAATGACTTTTCAAAAGCAATACAACCCATATGGACAGTAATAGGTGATGGGAATTTCTAGGGGAAGTTGTCCAACAGGTCACAAATCTATTGTATAAGTATCAATTCAATTCTTAAATATTTTAATTTTACCAATTAATCTCAAACATTTGTGCGAAATCCTAATATTGTCCTTCTAGCTAAATTTCGTTGGAAATCACTGATGTGATTGGAGATGACTAGACCGCCATATCAACGTTTTGGCAAAATTTGATTAGAATGACAATATTAACAAAATTAAAAATTTAATTGCATCGGTATTTGCATAATAAATTTAATGTGGATTAGATAATTTTCCTGAAATTTTTGTTACATAGCGTGTGTGGTGAAGCCGATCTTGAATGAACGACTCTTACAACAGAGGTATCTACTTTTTTTCCAATTTGGCGCGTTGTCATGATGCTATAACGAGCCTATCTCTTTCTTTCCGACGTGGTCTGTCGCATGCCAAATTAAATCCGGACCATCGTAAAAGACACCGGAATCGAGTCTCGTGTATCCGTTGGGTTTGTACATTACCTTCTCAAGAGAAAGGACTCCCATGTTTTTTCTCCTCACGCTTATTGAGTTCTCATTTAATTAGTCTGTCACACGTGCTCGCCAGAATTTGTTCGTGACAAAACCTCATTTGCCACAACAACGCGAATGTTTCTAGAGGATGTTGTTGTTATAGTTACGATTCATGAGGTCATTCTCCTGTTTCCAAAAGTAGTAACGCGGTCCAACTGAAAATCTACCACTGCTTCTTTGTCTAACGAAAATCACCATCGGAATAAGAAGATCTCCAGCCCTTTTCCTATCGAAAAATCATCTTCCCCCGATCTGATCGAGAAAAGCCATCTCAATCTCCAAGACCTGATGACAGGGATCAAATTTGCCGTGCTTGCCCTTTCGCTTGGAAGCCTTATGTTGCTGTCTCCTTCTCCCGCTTATGGAAGTACCAAGCCCACAGATAAGACTATCAGCTCGGAAACGAGAAAATTTGAAATTCACGTGAAGAAAGGCGGTGGTGGCGGCCGTGGTGGTGGCGGCGGTGGCAGCCGAGGAGGTGGTTACACAGATGGTGGTGGCTCCACAGGCGGTGGTATTGCATATACGACACATGTGGGTGCCGGCGGAGGGACTCAGAGGTCCGTCGCGGTCGGACCTCCCCTGTCATTGCTCGCCTCCGCTGTTTGTTCCTCCCTCGTCCTCTTTGCTTCAATCCTTATTTGAACGCCAGGAAACGCAACTCGAGAAAACAGAAAAAGAGGAGAACAGCAACCTGAAAATAGGGGAGTTGTTAGACATTCTTTTATGCTAATATGTTTATAAGTTTGTTGCTGTAAAATTTCATCCTGACAAGATTACGCCCTTTGTTGGCATTTATTTGGTCTACCGTTTGCTCTTATGTTTTCGTCGGAAATCACTTATGTGGACTGTTGTCCTAGGTGACACGGCAATAAATTGATATGAACAATTTTTGACAATATTACTCGAGTTATTATTTTTTTCTTTTCTGTTTTTCCTAACCCTAGGCCGGCAAGGTTGCCTACCGGCCCTCACTGGCCATAAGAGAGGGCTGCTGAGGGCATTGGGTTCTCACTTAGAACTAGGCAAAAGTTGCGACCCTCACTAGTTGGCTGACGAGGGCTGCAATGCGAAAATTTATAATCAAGGCCATCACATGTTCGACTATGAAATGGGTGATCGTTCGATGGACTACTTTTGCAATGTTTGTCACATGAAGAAAATCAACAAGTCTTGCAAGATGTACATGCTTTACTATTAATTAGGGGCACAACATTAGGGGTTTGCTGGGTTGGTTTTGCTCTCTACCTTCTCATACGGGTTGGAAAGAAGAGAGGTCAATTGGAGTGGAAGCCAAACAAGGGGGCCGAGAATCTATGATGATCCGAAGAACGATTGCTAGATACGATTTTGTTCCCCCTTTCTACTACCATATCAACCCTCTCCTATGGCCAACAAGGGTTGATTGGAGACCTCGCTGACCTAGGGTTAGAAAAAAGGAAAATAAAAAGGAAAAAAAATAAAAATAAATAAACAATCAAAAAATATTACTAAAAATGTTAAAAATCAGCGTCGATTGTGCCACATAGGATGATTAATATCCATGTTAGTGATTTCCAATAAAAATTGACCAGATGAAAAATTAGCAAGATTTAAATTTTTAAGACTGAATTAGATTTAGGACTTTTTAGATAATTTTCTACTCTATTTTTTTTTATGCTTTCTCCATAAATTTTGTTAAAAATTACTGAAAAAGTCATAAATCTATTATACAAACATTAAACAATTTGATAAATTTAATTCTAAACATTTTAATTATTAGCTATTATGATCCTTCTGATCAAATTTAACCTTATATTACTGAGTAATGATCTAGTCAATGCCAGTTATTCTACATGGCATGGCTAGTGTCGATCGGTGCTAATGTAAACTATTTTTGCAATTTTTTTAATTATGAATTTTTTTTTGTTCTCTTTTCTTGTTCTTTTTTAACTATAGCCTTCCATTGCCATTGTCGACCTTGCCAGCATAGCCAAAATTGGTTGGAAAGACTATGTTAAAAAAATCACCAAAAAGTAAGTTTAGAACTAAATTGACATCCGTAGAATAGGTTTATAATTTTATCTATGTGTACCATCTTAAGGATATACTTCTCATGTCCTTTTTTACATTCCAAAAAGCACAATCGTATATAATATTTCACGTATAGCTGCCTTTAGTGGATTAACTTATTAATACCACGAAACTAATTTTTTTTCAATTTATTTTCAGCACAATCAAACACCATATGGTTCGATTTCTTCGAAATTGAATTTTCTGAAGGGAAATCCTAACGAGAGTGATTTTGTCGCTACAATCCGTTGTTAATGTCGTTGCTTAATTTGTCTCTGGAGGACAAACCATTGTTTGGCCGCCTGATTGAGTGCTTGGAATGCTGCTGAGAATGGAAAGCTTGTCTGGCATGATTTGATTTCCATCTCCCCAACAGATTTCCTATGGGCGCGGATTGTTCTGGGAAAGAATTGGCGGCGTTTTAGGGTTTCTCTGAGAAGCTTGGATGAATAAATTCATCTGCAGTGTCAATATTTTATGTTCTTTAATTGCCATCGATGTTATTTAACTAAACATTACAAAACTTAATATAATAATCTATATTTGACTAGGGCAGGGCGGGCCTATGCCCCTGTTTGTCAAAATTTTTTACACTGTTGTGACATTTCCAAAGGCGAACCACTTAAAAAAAAGTTAATGGATAATTAAATGAGAATGAAGATTCCTCTCACAAGACAATCGTTCATATTTAGTATGGACTCTCCCAAGCCCTACCGATCATAACTTGAGACTCATTTTAACATGCAACTATCTTATCTTTGGGAATTGTCACTAATTGGTTAGGGTGGATTAGATTAGACACTTAAGACACTTAAGTTGTGACATCCCGATTTTCCAATTCTATTTTCAATAAATTGAGATGGGCATTTCGTTGGCACGCATATAGTTCTTTTCCTTGAGTCGGCCACTCATATGAAAACTAGTCTATCGGGTGAAGCTATTAAGAGTTTCTAATGCATTAGACTCGAGAATTTGACCATGAAGCGACCTTTTGACCGAGCTAATCTGCAAGGGTCATTACGACACGATTAAAATCGATTAGAGATCGGAGATAGGTCGACTCGACAGAGGCATGTGATCAGGTGTGGGTGATTCCACCAGATCGCACAATTATTGTCGATCGGCACTGGACCGACTTTTCTATCGATTGGGTACCCTGTGTTCGTATTTGAAACCTTAAGATTACCCCGACAACCGAAAGTCGCCAATGTTTCAAAGATGTACATTGTGGCTTGAGATGATTAACCACAGGTCAAATACATAAAAATTTCTAAAGGCTATCTGGTAGGTTGGGCCGCGCTAGTATCGTGTCAAAGTGAAATTAACCGTGAACTGAGATCGAATTCAGAAATTAGAAGTCTGGGTGTGCCATAAATCATTTCAAGATCATTGAATCATCTTTGGAAGATTTTTCATGCAAGCCGAGCTTTTTAGCAAAATAATCAAGAAATGGCTAATTTGGCTCGAGAAATTAGTAGGCCGTTTTTGGTCTTGCTTTTGGGACTTAAGTTAGTTCTACGGACAAGTGAAGATGTGAATTGAAGTGTGACATTGACATTTTATGGACTTAATTTATCAATTGGAAGTGGATTGATTATAATTGAAGAATTTCATGCACAAGAATTGGACCCCGGCGGAAAAATAAAATGGACCCATTGGAAGATGTTGTGGAAGATTGGGTGAGTGGATTGTGAGGTCATCCTAGGTCATGGTGGGCCACCTTGATTGGATGAAGGAAAAAGAGAAAAAAGAAAAGGGAAAAGAAAATGAAATTGCTCCCCCTTCTTCTCTCTCCTCCTCTCTTCTTCCTCTCTCCCGTCGAGCCTCTCTCCTCCATGTTCTTCATCTTCTTCTTCGAACCTAGCAACCAGCGAAGCCGGAGGAACCGCACGCCTCCGCCGTTCATTGCCGCCGCCCGCCGTTCGCCCACGCTTGGCCGCGCGCCGCTCCGCTCGCTCGCCCGCGCAACCGGCCAGCTCGCCGCTCCTCCCCAGCAGATCTGAGATCTCGTGCAGCAGCTGACCGGGACCAGCCGAGCTCGACGCCGCACGCCCGTCGCCGGAGCTCGCCACCGCCCGTGTTGTCCCGCGCCCGCGTGCCCGTGCGTCGCCCGCACGTGCCTCGCCTGGACCGCCGCCTCCGTCTGCCCCTGCTCGCGTGTTCTAAGGGCTGCCGGAGCTCATCTCCGCCGCCGAAGGGTCGCCGGAGCTGCTGCCTCACCCGCTCGAGCTGCCGCCCCTCTTCTCCGCCGGTTTCGCGCCCGAACCGCCGCCGTGCAGCCCTTCGTTCGGCCTCAACCAACAGCCAAGAAAAATGGGTATGCAGCGGGTGTTTGGCCCGTTTTGGCCACCTTCCCGAGTCCGGATGCTCGGCCCGCTTTGAGGAAAGTCGATCCTCGTGTCGTCCCCGTCATTTTGGTTCGCTCGGCTCGTTAATCCGGTGAGTTTAACTCACTAAATCTTGATTAGAGGGTTAATGATGCCCTAAGTGTGCTTAGTCTAAGTAAAGTAAGATTAGGTTGGTAGATTAGTTTATTTAAATATGGATTAGATTAAGTTGTTTAATTAAAGTTAAACATGTTTAGTTTAAGGGTTAAGTAGGTTTATTTTTAAAATAAACCTTGATGTGACATAAAGGAATTTACTTTTGATTTATTTAAACATTTCGAAATTATTTAATAATTTAATAATATATCATTATTCGAAATTATTAAAATATGATTATTTAATTATTTTCGGAATAAATTTAATTATTTATTAAATTTCGAAAATTTTGTTGGGACCCTAAATTCTCAGAATTTCGTGCCGGTCGCTTGTGTATTCGGATTTTGAAATTGATGGTCGGATATTATAAATCGAATGTGGATTGTGAAAAATATGAATATTATTATTTAATTAATTTTCGGAATAAATTTAATTATTTAATAATCCGAAAAATTATTTTGGGACTCTAAATTCTGAGAATTTTCGTGCTGATCACTGCTGTACATTTAGAATTTGAATTTGATGAATGGATGTGGCAAATTGAGTGTTGATTGCAATAAATATGGATTTTATTCATAAAAACCCAAGTGTCGGGTTTTGATGCTAAATTTGGATTTTAATTATTATATTAAATAGTGGGATTTGAAAAAAGTGAGATATTGGCTTTTGATTCGAAATTAGCGTGTCCCCACACACGCGAGTAATTTCTGGAATATTTTTAATATGGAGAAAAATGGCCGGGATCACTATTTTAAGTTAAAGCATTGATTGAATTATAAAGTGTCCTGAGGCCGAGTATGTTCTGGCTGTGTGATAACTAAGAGGAATTGTCCTGGGCTGTTGAGCCGGACTTGCCCCTATTAGGGATGCCCACGCGGTGGATGCGGGTCGCAGTTGATTTTGGGCCCATGCTCTTTCGGGAACGCTGTCGACGTACTGACGAAGCCGCGCTTCATGGGGGGGAGGCGATGCCTGGTTATATGCCAGTAGATAGCCGAATTGCGAGTAGGCTATGCCATTGTGTGGCAGTGAATAATAATTGGAATGCGTGCTAAGTACGATTGTGATTATATGAAAGTGATGGCGTTCCAATTGTTTGAGTTCCTATTACTATCTGTGATTGGGTGATTTTGAATTGTGCTAACCTGCAGGAAGGAACTGAGGCGAGGTAAGTTCTCTGTGTGATGTGGCTAGTCCACCCTTGGGCGTATTTTCTTTCTAATAGGGGTTTAGGGGGTTGAACTTGCTGAGACATCGTCTCATCCCGGTTGTGGGATTAAAATTTCAGGTCCCTAGATGGCGTTCGTGGAGGACCCGAAGCCCTAAGTTTGGAAAGGTGGAGACTGAAGTATCGGTGAACGTGTCCTGCTAGTTGGTTTTAGGATAGTTCCCCATTCGTTGAGCTGGTCTATTTTGTAGACAATCTAGAGTTGTATTTAAACCTGTGTGGTTGTAATTGAGTGTTTGGCATTGTGATTGATTGCCTGCTTTTCTATCCCAAGTCAAATGTTGTTAGGGGATTTGTTTCGCTTCCGTATGCGTAATAAAATGAATGGGTCGGCGACGTATCCTGGGATGTCGCATATTTGATCGACCGCAGTGGGATGTGTGCGTGCACGGGGTTCGGGGCGTGACATAAGTAAACTGCAGGACAACATTTCATTTCTGTGAACCAGAGGCTCAATGGATTCTGGAACTTGATCAATCCAGGGGTGTCACACGCATACGATGCTCGCCATCAAGCACATACATTTATGCGGAACATGTACACATAACGCGGGCCCACGCATTTTGCACATACGGATTCACAATTCATATACATACACTCATTGAACTTACACACACACTCAGCCATCCACACTTCGTATACCGTCACAGTCGGCAATCCCCACTGAACTCTGCACATCCCACACTATCCCACGCTCCCATGAACTGAACACACACATACTCTCTGCCACTTGCTCGGACAGAGGTGGGGAAGGGCCGGCAGCAGCCGGAGCTTGACCAGGCAACTGTGGTCAAACGGTAGGGCGATGGAGTGGTGGCAGTTCAGCCACGGAATGCACATGGCAGTGAGCCTCGATTCGAATCTTCTCAGGGCGACCACCATGATTTTCCCGCCTTCGCTCTGAATATCTCTCCCCCTTCTCCCTGGTGACCATCTTGACATGGACATCTAGTCCTTCAATGACCGCGCCCCAGCGGCGCCAGTGGTCTTCTCTTCGGCCGCGAAAATTGACGATATCAGTGGCCATATCTCCATGTGCCAACGAGAAATTCCCGATCTGTAAAGCTTGAACAAACGTTGCCTCTCTGTCCGTCCTTCGTTTTATTTATTTTTCACATGCGCACACGCGATGCCATTTCTCTTTTTGCCCGCTCGTTCACGTTTTCCCTTTAGCCCCTGTGATCACCTGCTGCACGCCGATTTAAGCATCTGCCCATGCCCCTTTTTTACCTTTTTTTCATAGCTTGCACCCACCCCTCGTCACCCTTCACATACATATTTTAATAATTTTCTTTAGTTTCGATTTTATTATTTTAATATATCTGAGAAAACTAAATTTCGAGAAACTAATGCTAAATGCCAAAGTAATCTGTACGGCGAGACATTTAATGACAAAGACTATATATATAAATTTTTCCGAAAGAACAGGTCTTAAATTTCTTGACCACGCTCTGGTGCCTTCATTTTTACGTGTGGTTCATACACGACCGAAAGAAGGAAGAAGAGTCACAACCTTTCGCTGCGGGAAACTTCATAAGGATCAGATCAACACACAAAAAACAGGATCCGATCAACACGCAAAAAACCTCCGGCGGCTTCGATGACCGCTTTCAGATTCGTGCCA
Organism: Eucalyptus victrix; assembly: GCA_016097545.1. Classification (NCBI taxonomy): domain Eukaryota; kingdom Viridiplantae; phylum Streptophyta; class Magnoliopsida; order Myrtales; family Myrtaceae; genus Eucalyptus; species Eucalyptus victrix. The sequence continues at coordinate 36,408,362 of CM027837.1, forward strand.
CTCGCCCTTTTCTTCGCCGTTCTCTTGCTGCTGTCTGGATCTCCCCGGAGCTCGGCTCGCGAGGTCACCGCATTCACGGACGAAACCGTTCGCCAGCGGCAGCAGCAGCAACAGCGACAATTGAGCGACGGCGTCTGGTCCTCCTTCCGAGCGAGAAAGATCGGCGCCCATGTGGTGAAAAGGCTGAGTGGCGGTGGGGGCGGGGGAGGGGGCGGGGGCGGGGGCGGTCGTTCCGGTGGCGGTGGCGGTGGCGGTGGGAGTGCCGGCGGTCGTTCAGGTGGCGGTGGCGGTGGTCGCGCAGGGGGAGCTGGGGTGTGGTGGCGGCGGGTGGTGGTGGCGGTGGCGGGGGGAGTGCCCATTCCCCGGACTCATGGGTCGTTCAGGTCTCGCCGGTCGACGACGCTCGGCTGGCGGTCTTGGCTTCTTCCGGTAGCCACCGGAAAATCGTTCGGCCGGCTGTCGTTGTTGTGCTTTTCTTACTCTTCGTGATTCGATCTGGGGTCGGCCTGCGCTTTTTGCTGGCAGCAGCCGAGTCACATGGTAGCTAGCGGTTCGCCCATAAATGTCCTCCAGAAAATGAAAATTTCCTCGTTAAAATTATAAATGATTCTTAGAAAGTTTATCCTATTTTTGTATCTGCTGAAATTTAATGTTTGCATTTACAACAGTCGGAGCTTCCCCCACATCGAGATTGACCTAGTGATTAGGGCTTTCCTGTGTACTCGACGTGGAAAAGTTGACCGTCGTAAATCTGATCCCCACCCTGAATTTCTTAGATTTAACTGAGGGGCTCTGATAGTGGGTCGCCGTTCTGATTCCCCTTTAGATAGCTCGCTAATTGAGGCAGTGCTCTTAAATCATCAGAAAGAAAAAGTAGATGAAGCCATGCGTCTCCACGTATTGTATGCCGTTGTCAAGAAAAAATAAAATGAAAAAAAGAACATGAGATTTGCATGATCTTAGTTTAGGGTTATTCGAGGAATAAATTACTGCATTCATATATGTAATGAATTAGCGCGCTATGACGATTAGTAATAATTGTTCTCTTTAGGGATGTAGATACACAGTCAAAGCATTGTGTGATTAACTCTCAAAGAGACTGGCTCTCGAAGAGACAAATTGAATATAAATCAATGAAAAGATGAACTTGAAGGCTCTTTTGAATCCTCAAATGTGTCCGTTTAGTATCCAACCTATCTTCGAAATGATCATCGATTAGCTGGGTAGACACGTGATGCTTCAGAACCAAAACTTAAGCCCGCCCACCAAGTTCTTCTTCAAAGCCCCCACATGCGGATCATCAAGAATCACTCCATGTTATGTTGAAAAAAATTATGGTGTAGTCCGTATTCCAATAGAACAAGCTCATTCAAACCGTTAATCGAATTGGCCTCACAATAGAACCCTTATGATTAAACTGTCCTGAGGATCTTGATCAAAATTGCCCTTGTCTTTTGCTGCCACCGCAATGTTGTTCTCTCAAGACCTTGGGTCGAGAAAGTGCCATTAAGTTACCCAACAATGCTTATGAATGAGACAAGGAGGAGGGAGGAGAAGGAGGATCATCACCAGGTGGCGGCAGCGACAGCGACATTTCGTGTTCCTTCCACATGAGACAAGTAATGCAACAACAATGTCGATCCTATGGTTGAACCAGTCCCCATAACTAAGCCCAGGCCTTTTTCTTGTGAAACCAAACTTCGTGGTCAAAATGTCACATCATGTAATTATCAACATGATATATCAATCGACTTTACTAATATAGCTGGAATCAAATATCTCAAGTATCGGATATTCATAAGAATTATATTGGTAAATCTTAGAACTTCATCGATAAACTTAAAAAGTTTAGGATTGAATTGAATTGACTATGATAGGCTTAATTTTTTTTTTTTTTGATAATTTTCTTAAATTTTGAAATATCTAATTTTTTTTTTTTACCTATGCGCTTGGAAGAGAGAAAAAGAGAGGGGGGGGGGGTGGAATTTAAAATCGCGAGAAACTTGGCAGGGATGCCTTGGAAATCGATGAGTTATCGAGAAGACAAATAGGGATATCAATTTTTGGCATGAAGGGACTCTTAGGAGGACAAATATTGATTAAATTAAAACTGTGAGAATCTTGGCAGGAATGTCTTGGAAATTGATGAGTTACCTGAAGGAAAATGGGTATATCAATTTTTGGCAAGAAAGGACTAGATTCGATATCTTTCAATTAGATAAAAAAAAAAAACAAGACATATCTAAAATGTTTCAAATTACTTTTAAGTTTTTGTAATGTAAATGATAGTAGACACGTGAATAACTAATGAAAATATCTCATTTTTTTGCCTAGTGATAAAATTGGGATTGTAGATTTTAGGTGTTAATTTTTCTTAGTTTTGAATCTCATATTTACCCAAAAAAAAGGCTAAGGAAAATAGAATTATTTAAGAATTGAAGCACATAATAGAACATGCTATGTGTTTAATATGTATATAAATCACCTAGATTGAGTGGGTGTTTTTGATAATTTTGTGAAAGATGGAAATTTCAGTGAAAATCACGTATCATATATGTACCGTGCATAGAAGTACTAGGTATTTTAAAATTGGAGGTTCAAAGTATGATTTCTCGCAACACGTGCTGGCAATCTAAAAAGAAGTATGCCAATAACTTTGGTCGGTTTTGAATTGATGACAACATATTTTTGTGAAAATGCCATATCAATTGGAACACTAGTGTACTACCACAACATACCTGAAGAAGCTCTTGCATAAATAAGAGGTATTATGTCAACATATCACATTAGATTCGACCAACCGCGAGCCGAGCATTAGGTCATACCCTACAAGAATTTTCTTTGGGAAATAATGTGATATCCGGATTCTGCTGGAACTTGAATACGTAACGGTCCATGACAGGTCGATGAATTTGTTGTCGGACTACGTCGTTGGTGCCACTTGTGGATGCCGTTTCATCATTTTCATCACTAGATCTAGATGTTACATCTCATAATGAGCTTACGACGTACGATGATAGTCACGCCTTTGTTACATCGTGACAGTCCGATTACCGTATAATTTATCGTCTCATCGAATATTTCCTTACGCAACACCACCAATGAGACCCACATCCACTAGCATTTGTACCCTGCTAACCGAATCCTTCATGCAAGACATCTTCGATACTATGCGTACGTGAAGATTGACGACGAAAAATGTCAAAGACTCCCCCATTTCCCTCACATCGATTCTCAACCGTCCCCAGCCAAAGACCGCCGACTATGACAGCTCCATGCACGCTTTCTTCTTCATTGAATGGCCATGCAGCCACGTCCATTTGATGGTCAATTAAAGAGGACCAATTGACCAAGAAGTGGCCACGCCACAGCCACGTCTTCCTTGTGACATCCTGATTTTCGGGTTTTAATTTCGACTGGATAAATAGGGCCGTCTTCGTTCAATCGAGAGATTGTGAAATTGGGATGCAAGTAATGCACGGTGGTAAGGAAAAATACCAATTTGATTGATGAGGTGTTGAATGAATTAATGGGGGTTAATTTGATTTAATTCAAGTGGGATTAAGATTTAATTGGAAGAGAATTGATGAGAATTGAAGAAATGGGTCGTACAAGAATTGGACTGGCGGAAAAATAAAATGGGACCCATTGGAAGAGGTTGTGGAGGATTGGGTGAGTGGAGTGTGATGTCACCCATGATGTCATGGTAGTGGGCCATTTTTGTGGGTTAAAGAAAAGAGAAAAAGAAAAGAAAAAGCCCCCCCTCTTCTCTCTCCTCCCTCTCTTCTTCTTCCTCCCATGCGATTCCTCCATGGCCATCTTCTTCTTCTTCCTCGGACGCTTCCAGCAGCCCGCGCCCCGCTTCATCCCGCTCGTCCGTCCGCCGGCAGCCTCGCCCGTCGCCGCCAGCTCGCCGCCGGAGCCGCCACGGTCGTCGCCGTCGCCGTGCGTTTGCGTGAAGCCCCCACGCCCGCTTCGCCTAGCTCGTGCGAGCCCACGCCGTCGTCGCTCTCCGTCGCCGTCGCCGCCGTGAGCCACCACCGATCGCCGCCCGAGCTACCGCCGCCCCTCTCCGCCGTTCCTCCGCCCGAACCGGCGCCGGATCCGCCTCCTCCAGCCCCAAATCAGTGGCTGCAAAAATGGGTATGGCAGCCCATTCGTGGCCCGTTTTGGCCGCCTTCCCGAGCCCGGATGCTCGGCCCGCTTTGAGGAAAGTTGTTCTCATCGGCGTCCCCGTCGTTTTGGTTCGCTCGGCTCGCTAATCCAGTGAGTTTAACTCACTAAACCTCGCTTAGAGGGTTAATTATGCTTTAGGTGTGATTAACTTAAGTTAATCAAGCTTAGGTGGTTAGTTTAGTTTATTTAATTGTGACTTAGATTAAGAGGTTTGTTTAATTTAAAGCATGTTTAATTAAATGCTAAGAGAGTTCATTTAATAATAAACATTGATGTGACATAATAGGTTTTATTTTTGATTTATTTAAATGTTTCGAAATTCTGGAATTTATAATATTATATTATATTCCGAAATTATTAAAATAATATTTAAAAAAAACGAAAAAATTATTTTTGACCCCGGTTGCTCAGAATTATGTGCCGATCGCTGCTGTGTGCTCGGATTTTGAAATTGATGGTTGAATATTTAAATTGAGCGTGGATGATGAAAAATATGAATATTATTATTTAATTAATTTTCGGAATAAATTTAATTATTTATTAAAATTCAAAAATTTCGTCGGACCCTAAACTCTCAGAATTTCGTGCCGATCGTTGCTGTGTATGTAGAATTTAAATTTAATGATTGATTATGGCAAATTGAGTGTTGATTGTGATAAATATGGAGTTTATTCATAAAATCCCAAGTGTCGAGTTCGACATTAAAATTGGATTGTTAATGGCTAATATCGTAATTGGATTATGTGAGTGAAAAGTAAAGTATCCAAGGATCGGTATCGAATTGTGGTGTGCTAGTTGAAAGGCTCGGGTCGCAGTAGTGGCTAGGTCGACTGGATCCTTATTCTTTTAGAATGCCGTCAAGAGAATGACGTGGCTTGGTTGCTTGATGGTGGCGAGACCGACATTTGGACCTTTATTCTTCTAGAAATGCTGTCGATAGAATGACGTGGCTTGGTCGCAAGTAGTGGCGAGACCGAGTGGACCTTTATTCTTCTAGAAATGCGTCGATAGAACGACGTGGCTTGGTCGCAAAGATAGTGGCGAGACCGACTGGACCTTTATTCTTCTAGAAATCTTTGTCGATGAACGACGTGGCTTGGTCACGTGAGTGGTGAGACCGACTGGACCTTTATTCTTCTAGAAATGCTGTCGATAGAACGACGTGGCTTGGTCACAGTAGTGGCGGGACCGACTGGACCTTTATTCCTCTAGAAATGGCATAATGTTAGTAGATATCTGACCTGCGAGTAGGCTATGCCATTATGTGGCAGTGAATAATAATTGGGATGCGTGCTAAGTGCGATCGTGATTTATATAAAAGTGATGGCGTTTCAATTGTTTGAATTATTTTACTACCTGAAATTGTGTGATACAAATTGTGCTAACCTGCAGGAAGGAATTGAGGCGAGGTAAGTTCTCTGTGTGATGTGGTTAGGCCACCCTTGGGCGTATTTTCTTTCTAATAGGGGTTTAGGGGGTTGAACTTGCTGAGACGTTGTCTTAGTGGTTATTGAATAACCATTTCAGGTTCTTGGTGGGCAGAGCGGCCAGATAGCTTCGGTTGGCCTTGAAGAGTTGGAGAAGGGAAGTCATAAGGATTGGAGATCGTGTCCGACTTGTAGGTCGTAGGACAATTCCTTTTTAAGAGCCGGTCTTTTGTAGACTTTTGGCTGTAAGCTTTTGATTGTAATTCTGTTGAATTATGAAAATGATATGTTGTGGTTTTGCTTCCTGCTTTTCTATCTCGTATTTAATTGTTAGGGGTTTTATAATACGTTCCGCTTGCGCAATATTAAATGAATGGGGTCGGCAACACTACCTGGGAATGTCGCATTTGAACGACCGCAGTGGGATGTGCGCGCGCTCGGGGTTCGGGGCGTGACATCCCCGTTTAAGTGGTATCAGAGCATGGTCTGTGTATGGAGTGATAAGGTGCGATGAGTCATGGGATAGTTAGTAGGAAATGCTTTTAATATATTGATGCATGTGATTGATAGCTGTTTGGTAGCTTGTTTGTGGGGTCTCTCAAATTTTAACCTGATGTTGGAATCGGAAAACAGGTGTCTATAAAGAGCCTGTAGGATGAGTGACCAGGAGTGGAGGACTCCTTGGAGAAGGTCGATAGGACCTATACCTCGAGGTAGGATGCTGACAAGAGTCTGTACCCGAGGTAGAGCGCAGGCTTAGACCAGCGTGAGTGTGAGAGTACCGCCACAAGTCGGTACTTAGAGTGTAGCAGCACCGAACGATCTTAGGTTTGTTGGGATCGTTCAGGCGCTAGTGTCCCTTGGAAGCTTATTGGGTAAGTGAATTCAGGACCGAGCCGTTGCTGTTGCCGTTGTTTTAACTGCTGCCAATGTTGTGACCGTTTAATTGTTGTGCCTGTTGAGGCCCAATCTGGAGTTGTGATCAAGGATCAAGCCTCCGTATCTTAGTCAAGGTTCAGTTTAGACAGAGATGGAAATCGATTGGGGAGAAAGGCCGATGTCAGAAGAAAGGTGCCCTGTTTCACTTAACCAGAAAGGTAGAATTGAAAAGTCAGTGTTCAACTCGATCGATGGGTGTCGTGTCTGTAACAAAGGGCATGGATCTGTCCCGTGCTATAAGAGGGAAAGAACTTGTTACAGGTGTCGCCAATAAGGTCGTTTGATCAAAGATTGCCCGTATAGGCAAATGAAACCATAGCTGTTTCTGTCACCGCCATTGATAAGACAGAACAAAAGAAGCATGTTTTGAGACATTTAGTGGAGTACTTGGAATGGACCTCAGTGCAAGGATGGGTGCATGATGTCACTTGATGGGAAGTAGAGGACCCTCTGATTGTGTGCCGAGCTTGTGGAAAGGGGGCTCGAGTCAGCCCAGTGTCAGAGTAAAAAGGGAAACATGCTTTGAATGTGGCTAGCATGGCCGACAAGTTAAGAACTGTCCGTGTAAGTTTAGGAGAGTGTAAGCATTATTACTGCAGATAGAACGCCACTAGAATGGCTGGAAGAGCATGAAGGGATCGACTATGCATCAATCAAAATGAGAATGTTTTTGAGATGTTTTATGCAGAGTAATGCAGCAGAATTTTCAGTGAAGGTTGTAGGGTTTTCTTTATGGTAATAAAGTAATAGGAAGATGGGTCTCTGACTATAGTTGTACCTGATGGGTTTGCTTATGTATGATTTGGAAGTCATCTATGAAAAGGTTTGGCTCAAGGAGCTTTCTGCTGTTGTGAATCGTGGCAGTGATATAATTCAATTTGTTCAGTTAGCGTATAAAAGTTTTGAATTACTGAAAGTTGAAGAGGAACTTCAATCCTTGTTAGTCATCACTGAAGATGACTTGGTTCTGGCTGTTGGTTATTGAATCTACATGGCAGCTGTAATGGATGCGTTAGTTGAGGAGCCGGATATGGAGACATAATCGTGGTACATAAGTTTTCTAAGGTATTTTCTGAAGAATTATCAGGTTTGTTGTCAGGAAGAGAAATGGAGTTCGCAATTGAATTAGCACCCGGAACAGAGCCAGTCCCTAAGGCTCCTTATCGGATGGTGTTACCCGAGTTAAAAGGACTGAAGGTGTAGATGCAGGAAGTGTTGGATAGGGGATTCATACTTTCCAGTGCATAACCTTTGGGAGCACCAGTTCTGTACATGAAGGAGAAATGTGGTTCGTTGTGGTTGTGTATCGATATTCCTCAAGATCAACTGGAGGTCAGGGTATCATCAATTGAGGATCAGGAAGAAAGACACACCGAAGTTAGCATCTCGTACCCGATATGGCAATTATGAATTCGCTGTAATACCGTATGGTTTGATGGACACCATAGCTATTTGTTTGGGTCTAATGAGCGGAATGTTTAAGGGTACTTGAATCAGTTGTGATCGTGTTCATTGAAGTTATCCTGGTGTGTTCGAAGAGTGCCGAGGGGCACAAGAGACGTTTGGGGATGGTACTTCAGACCTTGAGTACTCTTGAATTTTACAATAAGCTTAGCAGATGCGAGTTTCGGATGACTCGTGTTGCGTATGTGTCCCGTCAGTTAAGACCTCGGGAGTTGAATATGAGACAGCATCGTTGGATGGAACTCATTAAGGATTATGACTATGACATTTTGTATCATTCTGGAAAGGTGAGCAAAGTTGCAGATGCACTGAGTCGAGAGTCCTTAGTTGTATAGTTGGCACTCAAGGATTGGATCTTACTTGAGGAAGTCCGAAATTCAGTTTTCAAATTTAAGGAATGCCACCTTTTGAATCTTAAGAGTTTAGATCATAATCAAATCGCCAAAGGGATGATTCAGAAATTCGAGAAGATTCTATAAGAGAATAGATGAGAGAGAGATTGATTTTCAGATTTCCGAGGGCAGAACGCTAAGGTTCTGAGGACGATTACATGTAATTGTCGATACAGAGATTAAAGATGAGATATTATGGGAAGCTCATCATAGCAATTTCAGCGTTGTCCAGACAGTACAAAGATGAGTCAGGATCTACATCATCGAGATTGGTAGATCGGTATGAAGATAGATATCGTTGAACAAGTTGCAAGTATCAGAGATGTCAGTAAGTGGAAGTTCAGTGATGTAAACCAGGATGACTTTTACCATCACTTGAGAGTCCTAAGTGAGAATGAAAATATATCACAATGGAACATTGTGACGAGCTTACTAAGGATTCAAGGGATTACTGATACCATTTGAGAATAATAGTCGATTGATAGATGGAGTTGGTCAACTTTGGTACAGTATGAATAGATCTTGTTTTGAGCATGTAACATCCTAATTTTCAAACTCTGATTTCGATTGGTTAAATTGGGCATGTCATCGACGCGATTACAGTGTTTTTCTCTGAGTTGGCCACTTACGAGATAACTAGACTAGTTGGCCGAGTTATTAAGGATTTTAAGGCAAATAGACTTGAGAATGCGATCAGAAATCGACTTCTCGACCGTGCTCATCTTTAGAGATCACTACGGCATAGTTAAAAATCGAATTAAGATCAGAGATAGGTCGGCTCGACTGAGATGAATGACCAATTGTGGGTGACCCCACTAAATTGGAAAAATCTCGTCGACTGGCACTAATTTGACTTTACTGTCGGTTTGGTACCCTGTGTCCGTATTTGAATCTTTGAGATTTTCACGACAATTGAGAGTCGCCAATGTGTCGAGTGGAAAAATTGACCACAAGTCATTTGTCCTAAAAAGCTCTGAACACTACCCAATAGCCTAGGTCACACTAAAAGCGTGTCGAAGTGAAATTAACCGCTAATCTAAATTCGATTTCAGAAATTGAGGATTCTATATTATCACAAAGTGGGTATATCGAAGTGTGTGAGCATTAGATAATTCACCAACATGGAGTGCCGGGGATGAATTATATTTCGGATCCATATCATAGATTATAAGTTTCGTAGAATTTTCAGAAGGTTCTTCCTCAATGCATAGCAGAAAGTGTAGAATTTTAATTGCAGAGATGAAGTCAAGGAAAGAAAGATCACAGGCCAAGGTCTGTACAGTAGTCAGTGATTGCAGTTGCTAAGATCAGTGCCAGAGTTATATAAGATCTTGACCAGAGGTTCCCGCCAAAGCAGATTAGTCGAGATAGTTTCTTTTAATCGGCAGCGAGTGTTCGAACTTCGTTGTTGAGATGAGATCGAGATCGAGAAAATCACAGGTCTAGAGTTGGTTCAGAAATCAGTGATTCAATCGCAGTTAGCAGGGACAATCTTGAGACCACTCAAAATCGCCAGTTTAGCTTCGCAGATTTTGTGTTGAAGACCTTTAGAATTTTAAGTGGGCAAGTGTTTAGTATTTTGGATCCGAAGTTGTTTGGGCAAGGTAGTAGTGATCTGGCAACATTAGTGCAGAAAAAGCAACTTGAGAAGAAGAAGAGGATATGAGACGACTGTACCCTCACCTCCTTGTTAAGAATTAGTAAAGGTTTAAATTTCGAGGACGAAACTTTTATAAGAGGGGAAGAGTTGTGACATCCTGATTTTCGGGTTTTAATTTCGACTGGATAAATAGGGCCGTCTTCGTTCAATTGAAGCCAGAGATTGTGAAATTGGGATGCAAGTACGCCACAGTGGTAAGGAAAAATACCAATTTGATTGATGAGGTGTTGAATGAATTAATGGGGATCAATTTGATTTAATTCAAGTGGGATTAAGATTTAATTGGAAGAGAATTGATGAGAATTGAAAAAATGGGTCGTACAAGAATTGGACCCCGGCGGAAAAATAAAATGGACCCATTGGAAGAGGTTGTGGAGGATTGGGTGAGTGGAGTGTGATGTCACCCATGATGTCATGGTGGTGGGCCATTTTTGTGGGTTAAAGAAAAGAGAAAAAGAAAAGAAAAAGCCCCCCCTCTTGTCTCTCCTCCCTCTCTTCTTCTTCCTCCCGTGCGATTCCTCCATGGCCATCTTCTTCTTCTTCCTCGGACGCTTCCAGCAGCTCGCGCCCCGCTTCATCCCGCTTGTCCGTCCGCCGGCAGCCTTGCTCGTCGCCGCCGCCCGCGCCGGAGCCGCCACGGTCGTCGCCGCCGTCGCCGTGCGTTTGCGTGAAGCCCCCACGCCCGCTTCGCCTAGCTCGTGCGAGCCCACGCCGTCGTCGCTCTCCGTCGCCGTCGCGCGTGAGCCACAACCGATCGCCACCCGAGCTACCGCCGCCCCTCTCCGCCATTCCTCCGCCCGAACCGGCGCCGGATCCGCCTCCTCCCCCCCCAAATCGGTGGTTGCAAAAATGGGTATGGCAGCCCATTCGTGGCCCGTTTTGGCCGCCTTCCCGAGCCCGAATGCTCGGCCCGCTTTGAGGAAAGTTGTTTTCCTCGGCGTCCCCATCGTTTTTTTGGTTTCGGCTCGCTAATCCGGTGAGTTTAACTCACTAAACCTCGCTTAGAGGGTTAATGATGCTTTAGGTGTGATTAACTTAAGTTAATTAAGCTTAGGTGGTTAGTTTAGTTTATTTAATTGTGACTTAGATTAAGAGGTTTGTTTAATTTAAAGCATGTTTAATTAAATGCTAAGAGAGTTCATTTAATAATAAACATTGATGTGACATAATAGGTTTTATTTTTGATTTATTTAAATGTTTCGAAATTCTGGAATTTATAATATTATATTATATTCCGAAATTATTAAAATAATATTTAAAAAAACGAAAAAATTATTTTTGACCCGGTTGCTCAGAATTTCGTGCCGATCGCTCGTGTGCTCGGATTTTGAAATTGATGGTTGAATATTGTAAATTGAGCGTGGATGATGAAAAATATGAATATTATTATTTAATTAATTTTCGGAATAAATTTAATTATTTATTAAAATTCAAAAATTTCGTCGGGACCCTAAACTCTCAGAATTTCGTGCCGATCGTTGCTGTGTATGTAGAATTTAAATTTAATGATTGATTGTGGCAAATTGAGTATTGATTGTGATAAATATGGAGTTTATTCATAAAATCCCAAGTGTCGAGTTCGGCATTAAAATTGGATTGTTAATGGCTAATATCGTAATTGGATTATGTGAGTGAAAAGTAAAGTATCCAAGGATCGGTATCGAGTTGTGGTGTGCTAGTTGAAAGGCTCGGGTCGCAGTAGTGGCTAGGCCGACTGGATCCTTATTCTTTTAGAATGCCGTCAAGAGAATGACGTGGCTTGGTTGCAGTAGTGGCGAGACCGACTGAACCTTTATTCTTCTAGAAATGCTGTCGATAGAACGACGTGGCTTTGTCGCAGTAGTGGCGAGACATTTGGACCTTTATTCTTCTAGAAATGCTTGTCGATAGAACAATGTGGCTTGGTCGCGAGAGTGGCGAGACCGATTTGGACTTTTATTCTTCTAGAAATGCTGTCGATAGAACGACGTGGCTTGGTCGCGATAGTGGCGGGACCGACTGGACCTTTATTCCTCTAGAAATGGCGTAATGTTAGTAGATATCTGACCTGCGAGTAGGCTATGCCATTATGTGGCAGTGAATAATAATTGGGATGCGTGCTAAGTGCGATCGTGATTTATATAAAAGTGATGGCATTCTAATTGTTTGAATTATTTTACTACCTGAAATTGTGTGATACAAATTGTGCTAACCTGCAGGAAGGAATTGAGGCGAGGTAAGTTCTCTGTGTGATGTGGTTAGGCCACCCTTGGGCGTATTTCCTTTCTAATAGGGGTTTAGGGGGTTGAACTTGCTGAGACGTTGTCTCAGTGGTTATTGAATAACCATTTCAAGTTCTTGGTGGGCGGAGCGGCCAGATAGCTTTGGTTGGCCTTGAAGAGTTGGAGAAGGGAAGTCATAAGGATTGGAGATCGTGTTCGACTTGTAGGTCATAGGACAATTCCTTTTTAAAAGCCGGTCTTTTGTAGAATTTTGGCTGTAAGCTTTTGATTGTAATTCTGTTGAATTATGAAAGTGATATGTTGTGGTTTTGCTTCCTGCTTTTCTATCTCGTATTTAATTGTTAGGGGTTTTATAATACGTTCCGCTTGTGCAATATTAAATGAATGGGGTCGGCGACACTACCTGGGAATGTTGCATTTGATCGACCGCAGTGGGATGTGCGCGCGCTCGGGGTTCGGGGCGTGACATTCCTTCCCTTCGGCGGGTCAACAAGATGAGCACCTTGACCAAGCATGAGGGACACGTCCGTGCATGAGGAGGAGCAAGTGGCAGCCAGAATTCTCAGTGGATAGCCACGTCTTCTTCCCCTTCCTCAGCCAGCCGAACGCCCATGTGCTGCCATGTTGACCAAGACGTGTCAACTCCAGCGTTCAAACGAAGACTCGGCCATGCACAAGTCCACGTTTTTGCATGAGACATGCGGTGTCTCATGCAACCGCTGGAGAGGTGCGCTGTTTTCTCCCCTGGCTGCCACGAGCTGGAGGAGAGAGACGTTGACTTAATCAGTCGACAATCGGAACCCTCGAGGCAGAAGCTGAAGCGGAGGACCGTTCCTTCTTCGCCTTCTTCTTCACGCTCGGCCTTGCTTCATTTTACAGCAGCAAAACCTTCAGCAAACCGTACCCAACTTCTGCTCGCTCCGCCCTTGCCTTGTCACCAGCCACCTCTCTGTCCTGTAGCTCGCCACCAGCCGCACCTCCGTCTGCCGTTGCACCGTCCAGCTCGCCTCAGCTGTGCTTGTAGCTGCAGCTCACGGTTCACTTGCCATCGACATCCCCGGACCTGAGGCAAGTTGATATCTACTAACCTATGTCGCTTGGTGAAATCGTCCCATAAACTAATGTTGTTTTGAATACTTGCGCCAAAGCGTGAACTTGGAAGTTGCCGAATTGATTTTGAGCTACGTGATATTATATTGCATATCTATTATGGTTGAGTGTGAATTAGGTGCCTATGCATGTACTGATTTTGGTGTTTTCGAAGCTCTAAGATTTCACATGTGAACTACTTTGAAAATCTTAAGGTTGGGATAGAGTTTGATGACTCGCCGATGCATCGATTTCAATATTTCAAGAAAGGATTACGGTTTTGATGAAAATTATCACATGCATATCTCCAGTTTTGAAACGTTGAAAACATTTTAAATCCACGCCTATGAATTTTGGACTATGATCGGGGTGGAACAATAAAGATTTATTTCGAATTATTCTGGCATTGGAACGTTTCAAAACATTTTAAATCCAAGCCTATGAATTTTGGATTATGATCGGAGGTCAAAATCCAATGAAAACTTTAGAGATATACCAAATCAGTAACAATAAACCTCTCATAAGATTCCAAGTTCCAATGCCAGAATAATTCGAAATAAAGGCAGCTTTCCGCATTGTCGATACGAAAATGTTTTTGCATTAAATTGATTAGACTACTACACCATGGTTGAAATGTTATTGATGCCGTCGCACCCCTGAGATGGGATGCCTTGGGTGTCGGGTTGCCTGGAGGATCATGGCGGCGATGCTTTTGGAAGTCTAGGGATTGGTGAGCCCCAAAGGTTCCCTAGAAGGCGGGATGCCTGGGAATGTGACGTAACACGTATCGAATGCCTGGGACATCATTGATGTGGTGAGCTTCAGAGGTTCCTCGTGACCCCAGGTGGGGGTGTGAGATACTTGGAGGTGTGACGTAACATGCTCCGGATGCCTAGTGACTGAAATATGGAACCAGAGGTCCTCGTGATGCCAGGTAGGGTGCGAGAGCTTAGAGGGACGCAAACACTTGTCCTCTGGAAGATGGTGGTAGTGATTTGAGATAAAATGAGTTTCTAAATTCTCATTGGTTTTGGATATGTCGTTTTGTTATGATATTTTTTGGATTTGATGTCTACTCCTTGCTCCAGTTATGTGATTTGTTTTGGATTGCGTGGAATTGGGTAGTGATAAACGTACGTAATATAGTTTAGTAGAATTTTGACTATTGAGTAGTCGTACTCACCCCTTGTGGGGCTAACATATTTTAGAGACAGAGATGCCGCTGCAACCCACGTCCTCTTGTATGTTTTAGGGATACAGGACCACTGCGGATACAGGACCATTGCTGCTGTCGGGGGATGATGACAACAGCTCTAGCGGGGTGGAGTAGTGGAGGGCTCGGGAGGATTGCATCAAATTTTTGGAAGCTAGGTCATGATGCCAAGACGACAATGTGGATAGACAGCTAGATAGTCGGTCCCATTTTGGTTTAGCCAACTATAGGGATTTTTAGCCTATGAGTACCGACTAATGTTGTCCAAAACTATAAATAAATAAAGTGCCTGGTTGGTATATAGTGTGCATCATTCTCAGTTTGATTGGAGTATGTGTTCGCTTCCGCAATGATATAGCACAGGGACTGGGATATTGGGCATGGCGGACCTTAAGGATTGAAGATTGTCGTGGCCCGGGGATGTCACAAATAAACACTAGTAATATTTTTTTTTAATTAACCCTTCATCAGACAAAACCCTTCATTAGACGATGTTAGTTTTATTTACACATCACATTAATTTTATTAGCTAGTGACATTTCAAAAGCAATAACAAGTGGGAATTTCTATGGGGAAATTGTTCGGTCGAATCTGTCATGGTGATATTAATTTATTTTCTAAAATTTTCAATTTTGTCAATTTAGTCATAAAATTTTGTGGAAGTCCAATGTTGTCCTTCCAACCAATTGTTGGAAATCATTGATGTGGCGGTCTAATGTTGTCATTCTGACTAATTTTCTTCGAAAATCGTTGACATGGCTGAAATGACTGGACCGTTGCATAAGCAATTTTCGACAAAAAATCGCTGGAAGAATAACGTTAACATAATTGCAAAGTTTAGGATTAAATTGGTATTTGCACAATAATTTTTGGATTGATAGGATAATTTTCCCGGGATTTTGATTTCATAGTGTGTATCACGTAGCCAATCTTGAATGAACGATTGTTATGACAGAGCTATGTGCTTTTCCCAATGCTACTATGAGCCTACATGACCCAACGTTTTCTTCTTCTTCTTGGAGGATCTCCTACTTTTTAAACCATTTTGGCCCCTGTTCTGTGGCCATAATGCTATAACAAGCCTATCTACTTCTTTCCCGACATGGTCCATTGCATGCCTAATTGAATCCGGACCATCGTAAACGATACCAGAATCGAGTCTCGTATATCTGTTGGGAGTCTTGTATATCTTTTGGGTTTGTGCTGTACTTTCTCTAGAGAAAGAACTTTGCTTTTTTTTTTTTTTTGGTGCACTTATTAAGTTCCAATTGATTTAGTCCATTACACATGCTTGCACGAATTAGTTCGGAACAAAACCTTATTTTTAGTGTGTGGTTTCAAAAATGCCAAGGTTATCCTATTTTCATTCTGCTTAAATTCATAGTCGTAGAAAGGTGAAAACTGTGGACGTCCTTCCATATATCGTTGTCAAAAAAAAGAGAAGAAAAATTTGGATAACTTGGATTTAGGGTTAACTTATGATCAACTTTTGCCTCATCACATCCAATAAATGAATATTGAATGAATTAGTACTTTCTCCCTCCATGATTTAAATCCACCCGGTATCCAGTGATAGTCATTCCTTTTAAGGGATTAAAATATGTGCAGGCGCTTTGCATGCACGCGAGAAATTGATATTTGGAAGATTAAGCAGAATCACATGTTACGAAGCATTTAAACCATTTAATAATGAAAAGGGATCGCACACGAAATTACATATTATAAAGACGTTGTGTAAACGTTAAAGAAAAGGGAAAATATCCTGAGATTGGAAATATTTTTGGGGAAGTTGTTGTAGTATGAAAGCTTATCCAATTACGGAGATAGAGAAATTGGATAAGCCAATGAAAAGATAGAATTTGTTTAGGTTCTTTTGGGTGATGACGTGTCCATCCACTGACCAATCATCAAGTGCCAAGTGTTATCAATTCCATGGGCTTTAAATTTCTTGACCTCTGGTGCCTTCTGGTGCCTTCATTTTTACGTGTAGTCCATACACGACTGAAAGAAGGAAGAAGAATCACAACCTTTCGCTACGGGAATCCGATCAACACACAAAGAAAACTCCGGCGGCTTCGATGGCCGCGTTCAAGTTCGCGCCGCCCGCCCTTTCCTTCGCGGTTCTCTTGCTGCTGTCTGGATCTTCCCGGAGCTCGGCTCGCGAGGTCACCACGTCCGCAGACGGAACCGTTCGCCAGTGGCAGCAGCAGCAACAGCGACAATCGAGCGACGACGTTTGGTCCTCCTTCCGAGCGAGAGAGATTGGCGCCCATGTAGTGAAAAGGCTGAGTGTCGGTGGGGACGGGGGCGGTCGTTCCGGTGGTGGTGGCAGTGGCAGTGGCGGTGGCGGTGGGGGCGGTCGTTCAGGTGGCGGTGGCAGTGGTGGTGGGCGTGGGGGTGGCGGCAGCCGCGGCGCCACTCCCATCTGGCGGTCGCCAGGGAGCGTAGTGCGGCCTATTCCCACCGGGACTGATGAATCGTCAGCTGTCAGGTCTCGCCAGTCGACGACGCTCGGCTTCGCCGTGAGTTCCTCTCTGACCCTCGGTCTACTGCTTGCTTCTTCCGCCCTTGTTTGAATGTAGCCACCGGAAAATCTGGAGTTCGGCCGGCTGTCGTTGGCCTCATCTTACTTTTCGTGATTTGATTTGGGGTTAGCCCTGTGCTTTTTCTGGTAGCAGTCGAGTCATATGGTAGCTCTTCGCCCATAAATGTCCTCCCAGAAAAAAAAAAAAAATTGCTCGATGAAAATATAAATGTTTCTTAGAAAGTTTATCCTACTTTTTATCTGCTGAAATATAATGTTTGCATTTACAACAGTCGGAGCTTCACCCACATCGAGATTGACCTAGTGATTAGGGTTTGCCTTGTTCTCGACGTGGAAAAATCGACGGTTGTAAATCTTGAATGAACGATTGTTATGACAGAGCTATGTGCTTTTCCCATCTTGGTCCCTGTCGCCATTCTACTACGAGCCTATACGACTCAAAAGTTTTTTCCTTCTCGTTGGAGGATCATCTACTTTTTTAACAATTTTGGTCTTTGTTCTGTGGCCGTGATGCTATGACAATTACAAACCTACCTACTTCTTTCCCGACGTGATCCGATGCGTGCCAAATTGAATCTGGACCATCGTAAATAATACCAGAAACGAGTTTCACATATCTGTTGGGATTCTTGTATATCTGTTGGGTTTGTGCAGTATTTTCTGCAAAGAAAGGACTTTTTTTTTCTGCGCACTTATTGAGTGAATTAGTTTGGAACAAAACCTCGTTTTTACTGCGTCGTATCAACAATGCCAAGGTTATCCTATTTTTATTCTGCTTAAATTTAATGCTTAAATTTATAGTAGTAGAAAGGTGAGAACCGTGGACCTCCCTTCATATATCGTTGTCAAAAAAAGAGAAGAAAAATTTGGATAATCAGAATTTAGGGTTAACTTATGATCAACTTTTACCTCATCACATCCAATAGATGAATATTGAATGAATTAGTGCTTTTCCCTCCATGATTTAAATCCACATGGTATTTAGTGATAGTTATTCCTTTGAAGGGATTAAAATATGTGCAGGCACCTTGCATGCAAGTGGGAAATTGATATTTGGAAGATTAAGCAGAATCACATGTTACTAAGCATTTAAACTATTTAATAATGAAAAGAGAACGCACACGAAATTACGCATTATAAAGACATCGTGTAAATGTTAAAGAAAAGAGAAAATATCCCGAGATTGGATATATTTTTAGGGAAGTTGTTGTCGTTTGAAAGCTAATCAAATTACGAAGGTAGAGAAATTGAATAAGCCAATAAAAAGATAGATTTTTTTAGGTTCTTTTGGGTGATGACATGTCTGTCCACTGACCAATCATCAAGTGCCAATTGTTATCAATTCCATCGGATTTTCTTCCCAAAAAGAATATATTCTCATAAAACTTTATCTCGTGGAAATTGGTCAGCTGGGTAGACACTGAAAATCTATCTCTGCAACTTAGATGATAATCCGTATTTCAATAAAACTAGAGATCACCGGCTTCTTAACTTTGCGTTCGGAAAAATCTCATATTAAATTCTCCTTCAAAGCCTTCACCTTTAATACGAATAATTCATCATCAAGACACTGCACTCTTCCTCTCCAGATCATAGTTCTCATCCAATTTTGCCTTCGCAGCTCGTAAACTTTTGCAGTTCTCATGGCAGTCATCATCAAGTCCGTGCTCCTTCTCTCCCTTCTCAAGGAGGCCTTTTGAGAAGGTGCCTCCCTGTACGCCATCCCACTGAACTCTGCACATACCAGAAAAAGAAAATTTGCTCGATAAATATAATATAAATGTTTCTTACTGTGAAAGTTCATCCCATTTTAGTATCTGCTGAAATTTAATGTTTGCATTTACAACGGTTCGTAATCCTTCTATCGCTGTCCCGATCTCCTGAGAGCACGGCTAGTGCTCGCGGGGGTGGCGAGTCCACAGATAAAACGGGAAAAAGTGGCATCCATGTGAAAAAGATTGGCGGCGGGGGGAGGAGGCGGCGGTGGAGGGGGAGGCGGGGGTGGGGGTGGCGGCAGCCGTGGTGGATGAGGGGGAGGCGGTGGTGGCGGTGGTCATGTCTGGCCAGGGGGTGGAGTTAAGCCCAACAACAGAACTCAAAGGTCCTCGGCGGCCATCGGATCTCACCCGTCGTCGCTCGCCTCCATCGTTGGTTCCTGCCTTCTCCTCAGTGTTCTGTTGGCTTTCGAATCTCTAGTTTGATCGCCATGAAAGCAGGAGTTAGGCGGTTGTTGGACTTCTTTCGTGGTTTCCGTCGAACCTTCAGCTCTATCTGACCACCATTGTCATGGTTTAGTTATAATAATACTTCATGAAGTTGATCTTCAGCATCCAAAAGCCTTGCATAGTTTTTTTAACATACGATCTCGACTTTTATTGATTTCCACATAACCTAATATTTAACGGCGTTCATAATCATGTGGTATACTTTGAAATTTTTTTCTTTCTTTCAAAATGTTCCTAAATCAAGTTATATTGAATGCTATATCACATGATATATTGATATAGTTCTACACACCTAAACAGACTTCTTTATTTTGAATTCATGTGAAACGATCAAACATAGTCAAGAACTTGAGCGCCTGCGTAAGAATTTCTTACTTTGCGAGCCGAACGATTCTCGCATTTCGGTGTCTATAGCCACAGTGCTATGATGAGCCTATGTTTCTCTCCTTATTTAACTTTAACCCAGGTTGATTCTGCAGATTATAAACCTTGCTCGTTCAAGAAGAGCCTTATCATTAAGACACGGAGATCACATCATTCACTTCTCCACAGATTACTATAATAGTGGCCAATGCATTGTTAGAGCGGTCCTCCATGTGAAAATATCGTTTTCAATGATCCAGATTCAATTCATTACGTGTCTCATGTTCATTTAGTAGTATCATGTTCAGTTAATAAGGAAATCGGGGAGAGAGGATTTTGGTTTTCAAAAGTAAAGGGAGGGAGGCACCGAGCAGTGAACCAGGGTCGTGTCCCTAGCCGGCTATGGCGGAATACGACCTGCCACTGCTGTGTGGACATTTATTCCATTACATGAAAATTTAGGGTCCATTTGGCAATGTCTCTGTTTGGGAAACAATTTTTTTTTTCAGAAATAGTCTTTTTTATTTATTTACATTCCTCGAAATAATTTCTCAATAAAAGAACGTGTTTCGTAATTATGTAAAATTTATATTCTCGAAATGAAAATAAAAATAAAAATGCGTTTGGTACGATTTGCAAAAAAATTTGTAATGTAGAATTTCTTTTAATTTTAATTTTTTTTTCTTATTCTTCCTTACCATTGCTATTGACCGCGCCGATTGTTGTCGACTGCCATCGCCATTGCTTGCTGGCTGACGATAGTGGTTGGCGGCGACAAGTGGCATTGACGACGGTTAGCCAAGGTCAGTCGGCAACAGTGGTCGGTTGGCAACGATGGTTGACCATCCAACGGGGGCGGTGGGCGATAGTTGGCGACGGTTGACTAGCGATAGGTGGTGGCGGGGGTGGCAAGCGGCAAAGAAGAATAAGAAAAGAGGAAAAGAAAAAAAGAAAAGAGAAAATAATTTGTTTCTAGAAATTATTCCTTTGTTTTTATTCCAAATCTATTCCCCATTACTTTTTTATTCCGAAAAATAGGAAAATTAATTGATGTTACCAAACGAATTTATGTTCTTTTTTTATTTTAGGGAACAAAAAAATAGAAATTGAAAGAAACAAAAATATCACCAAACAAAGCTTTATTCACGTAGTTGAATTACCTATACTTTAATTATGAAAAACATTGTAATTTTGAATCGATAATTTTGATATTATAGTTTATATTGATAGTCTGTGTTTTAATATTTCCTTTTAATTGCCATAGGTGTTGTTAAACTAGGCATATAAGGGTGAGGCGAGCCTACCCACGCCCGTTCGCGGCAATTTCCCCGCAAACCTTTTTTTGCAAAGAAGAAACCGTCCTATTCTCCAAGTGGAGATTATATACCCCACACACCTAAATAAGTTTTCTAGTTGTATGCATATTTAGAAAATCTGACCGATAAGAAATATTATGTCGGCATATCACATGACATTTCCTTGCACCCCAAGCCGAACATTCGGTTGTACCCCCACAACAACAGTCATGGTTATATATATATATTTTTGGTCAGTCCTACTCTATTCCTACTCGACACTCACTTGCAGACTTGTGCCCTGCCTCTTGCAGGGCGTGGGAGTCGCAACCCACTCTCAAACTTACGCATTAAATTATGTTCATTGCGACGTTAATATCCCAATTATATTTTGTGAGTTGTCAAAATCCCGAACTTATGCTGGTGTGGCAAGTGTACCCTCCCTCTATCCTTGAAAACCCTAAAGTTTATCCAGCATGGCACATATATCTCAGTTCTTTTATTTTTTTGGGTCACCAATAACCGAAATTTGAACCGGTGTGACAGAAAAGTTCGGACATTGGTGTCACCGTGTGCATAGATTATTGTTGCTAATGGTCATGTGACATCCCGATTTTCCGGTTCTATTTTCAATAAATTAAGACGGGCATTTCGTTAGCACGTATATAGTTTTTTTCCTTGAGTCGGCCACTCATGTGAAAACTAGTCTATCGGGTGAAGCCGTTAAGAGTTTCTAATGCATCAGACTCGAGAATTTGACCAGGAAGCGACCTTTCGACCGAGCTAATCTACAAGGGTCATTACGGCACAAATAAAAACTGATTAAAGGCCGGAGATAGGTCGACTCGACAGAGGCATGTGATCGAGTGTGGGTGATTCCACCAGATTGCACAATTCTTGTCGATCGACACTGGACCGACTTTTTCTATCGATTGGGTACCCTGTGTTCGTATTTGAAGCCTTGAGATTACCTCGACAACTGAAAGTCGTCAATGTTTCAAAGATGTACATTGTGGCTTGAGATGATCAACCACAGGTCGAATGCATGAAAATTTCTAAAGGCTACCCAGTAGGTTGGGCCGCGCTAGTATCGTGCCAAAGTGAAATTAATCGTGGAATTGAGATCGAATTCAGAAATTGGAAGTCTGGGTGTGTCACAAATCATTTCAAGATCATCGAATCATCTTTGGAAGATTTTTCATGCAAGCCGAGCTTTTCAGCAAAATAATCAAGAAATGGTTAATTTGACTCAAGAAATTAGTAGATCGCTTTTGGTCGCGCTTTTGGGACTTAAGTTGATTATATAGACAAGTGAAGATGTGAATTAAAGTGTGGTAACATTGAATTAATTTTATGGGCTTTAATTTAATTCAATTAGAAGAGAATCGAGTGAAATTGAAGATGTTATTGTGCAAAGAATTGGACCCGGCGGAAATTGCAAGTGAACCTATTGGATATTGTTGTGGGAGAAGAGATAGTGGAAGATGACATCATGGGGATGATGTCATGCGATTGAAGCCAAGGATTGAGGGCTTGACAAGTGGAGGGTGGAGATTTAATCTCCAAAAAGGGGCCATCAACATCATCTTCAAGCTTGGGAAGAGAGAGAAGGAGGAGAGAGAGGAGGGGTTTCGACCGGACCAGCCTCGACGCCGCCCCATTCGCCTGCGCGGTCGCCTGCTTGCTGCCGCCCGTGGCCGTGGCCGTCGCCGCTCTGCCTTGGCCGTCGCCCTCCGTCTTTCCCCTTTCTCTTCCGTCGGTTCTCTCCATGGCTGCTGTGCGAAGACCAGAAAATTTCAGAGATGGAGCTGTAACCATGGTCGTCCGCTCCCGCTCGCACACCGTCGCCGCCGTCGCCGTGTGTCCGCCTCGTGCCGCCCGTGCGCCGCTCGCCGGTCCGCTCGCGTCCCCGCTCCGCCCGCGCTCGCCGGCGCTTGGCCGGCATCTCGAGCTACTGTTCAGCTCGTGCAAGAGCTACCGGAGCTCGTCCCCGCCGCCGTGAACCGCCGTTCGTCGCCGCCAGCCATCGCCGTAGCTCCTCCGCCGTCCCTCCGCCCATCCCAGCGCCGGATCCGCCCATTCTCGGCCTCAAACCGCCATGGACAGCAGCCAAGAAAAATGGGTATTGCAACGGAGTTTTGGCCCGTTTTGGCCGCCTTCCCGAGCTCGGATGCTCGGCCCGCTTTGAGGAAAGTCGATCCTCGCGTCGTCCCCGTCGTTTTGGTTTGCTCGGCTCGCTAATCTAGTGAGTTTAACTCACTAAACCTCGCTTAGAGGGTTAATTACGCTTTAGGTGTGCTTAGTTTATGTTAATTGTGATTAGGTGGTTAGTTTAATTTATTTAAGTGTGGATTATATTAATGTGTTTAATTAGCTTAAAATGTGATTAAATTAAGGTTAAGTGAGTGTTTACATTAATATAAACCTTGATGTGACATAAAGGAATTTACTTTTGATTTATTTAAATATTTCGAAATTATTTAATAATTTAATAATATATCATTATTCGAAATTATTAAAATATTATTATTTTATTATTTTCGGAATAAATTTAATTAATTATTAAATTCCGAAAATTTTGTTGGGACCCTAAATTCTCAGAATTTCGTGCGGTCGCTGCTGTGTAATTAAATTTTGAAATTGACGATTGAATATTATAAATTGAGTGTGAATCGTGAAAGATGTGAATATTATTATTTAATTGATTTTCGGAATAAATTTAACTATTTAATAATCCGAAAAATTATTTTGGGACCCTAAATTCTCGAATTTCGTCTTGATCGCTCTTTGTGCATTTAGAATTTGAATTTAATGAATGGATGTGGCAAATTGAGTGTTGATTGCGATAAATATGGATTTTATTCATAAAAACCCAAGTGTCGGGTTTTGATGCAAAAATTGGATTTCAATTATTATATTAAATAGTGAGATTTGAAAAAGTGAGATATTGGCTTTTGATTTGAAATTAGCGTGTCCCCACACACGCGAGTAATTTCTGGAATATTTTTAATATGGAGAAAAATGGCCCGGATCACTATTTTAAGTGAAAGTATTGATTGAAATATATAGTGTCCTGAGGCCGAGTATGTTCTGGCTATGTGATAACTAAGAGGAATTGTCCTGGGTTGTTGAGTCGGACGTGCCCCTATATGGGATGCCCACGTGGTGGATGCGGGTCGCAGTTGATTCTGGGCCTATGCTCCTTCGGGAACGCCGTCGACATACTGACAAAGCCGTGCTCCATGGGGGGAGGCGATGCCTGGCTATATGCCGGTAGATAGCTGAACTGCGAGTAGGCTATGCCCTTGTGTGGCAGTGAATAATAATTGGAATGCATGTTAAGTGCGATTGTGATTTATATGAAAGTGATGGCGTTCCAATTGTTTGAGTTTCTATTACTATCTGTGATTGGGTGATTTGAATTGTGCTAACCTGCAGGAAGGAACTGAGGCAAGGTAAGTTCTCTGTATGATTTGGCTAGGCCACCCTGGGGCGTATTTTCTTTCTAATAGGGGTTTAGGGGGTTGAACTTGTTGAGACATCGTCTCATCCCGGTTGTGGGATTAAAATTTCAGGTCCCTAGATGGCGGTCGTGGAGGACCCGAAGCCCCAAGTCTGAAAAGGTGGATACTGAAATGTCGGTGAACGTGTCCTGCTAGTTGGTTTTAGGATAGTTCCCCTTTTGTCGAGCTGGTCTATTTTGTAGACGGTCCAGTGTTGTATTTAAACCATTTGTGTTTGTAAATGAGTGTTTGGTATGCTGATTGATTGCCTTCTTTTCTATCCCAAGTTAAATGTTGTCAGGGGATTTATTTCGCTTCCGCATGCGTGAAGAAAATGAATGGGTCGGCGACATATCCTGAGATGTTGCATATTTGATTGACCGCGGTGGAATGTGCATGTGCTCGGGGTTCGGGGCGTGACAGGTCAAAAGCTTAATCTAAATTTGGACCATTATAAATGATAGGTCCCCACTGTCGTCTTACATGGATTCCATTAAACTCGACCATCCCATTAGTTTAGTACGCGCATTAGGTAAAACTTTCTCGAGAGGAAGCAATGGTGTTTTTCAGTTATAATTTATCCTTGTCCACAGCACATGCTCACGCGAATCTGTTCGCACGACGACCTCGTTCTACCGTGTCGTTTTAACAATGCCGATGTGGAGGAGGTTATTTTCCGAACCGTATCTTCTTGATATAAATATAAGCAGTGAAGCAGAAGTTTCCTGCATTAATTCCTTGTTTATATCTGCTGAAGATTTACTGTAATGTTCACCAACACAATATCACCTCTCAATCGCTGAGAGATTTCCTTTTGTTTCCTGAAATAGTCACGCGGTCCAACTGATATAATTTGTATCTGATCATCCCTACTTTCCTCCTCCTCCTCCTCTTCTTCTTCTTCCTGATGGACCTTCGTCTTTAAATATGTTTGCAGCATCACCATCACTCGTATCCGACCAAACGACAGGAATCTCCACCTTTTTTACTACATAGAAAATTGCCTTTCACGTGAACCAATCGACGGGCACGATTTCCAGGATTCCATGGCAGCGTTCAAGTTGGGGCTTGCCCTTTCGTTTGGAATTCTTCTGTTGCTGAGTGACGGCGTCTCGTCTACCTTCCAAACGAGAAAGATTGGAGTCCAAGTGAAGAAGTTTGGTGGTGGCGGTCACGCAAGCGGCGGCGGCAGTGGCAGCGGTCATGCAGGAGGCGGGGGTTATGTGGGTGGCGGCGGTGGCGGCAGCAATGGCGGTCATGTCTGGCCAGGGGGTGGAGCTAATCCCCACAGAGGGACTCAAAGGTCCTCGGCCATCGGAACTCGCCCATCGTCGCCGCTTGCCTCTGCCGTCTGTTCCTCTCTTCTCCTCGGTCTCCTGTTCTTGCTTCAGCTCTAGTTTGAATGTCATTGAAACTAGGAGTTTAGGCGGCAGTCGTTGGGCTTCTTTTAGTGGTTTCTGTAGAGTTTTCCTTGATTTTGCTTCGAACACTGCTGAGAGTAGAAAGCCTTCTTTGGCAGGAGTTGATTCTATAAAATCTCCGGTTCAAATTTCTGAATAGCCGCATCTAGGGTTTTGCTGAGAAAGCTTGGATGAACAGTTCAGATTCCTTTTCGGCACTCCCATATAGAATGTACTCCTTCAGTCCAGTGAGAAATACTTCATGAAGTTGATCTTCACCGTCCAAAAACCATGCATAATAACATATGATCTTACACTTTTTATTTATTTCCGGATGAGCTAACGTATAAAGGTCATTCATAATCACATGCTATACTTTGAAAGCTCTTTTTTCCCCCATATATTCCTATATAAGTTATATCAATGCTATATCACATAGTGTATCGATATAATATTACGCACCTAAATTAGTTTCTCATTTTAAATATATGTTAAACGATCACTATAATTAAGAAACATGATTCACCGGCGGTGTTACTACTATGTCAATATATCCTGTAATGCCTACCCTGAACAATTCTTGGTTTCTATTGCCATGGTGCTATCATGAGCCTATTTTTTCTCCTTTTCAACTGTCATATATATATATATAATTACATGTGTGCATTCATTTATGTAGGGTGAGCGATAAGTCCTTGCATACTTATTGATGTAATCGTAATTAATCCTATTCATAGCATGCGCTAAGATGAAGTTCTCCGCACAGAAATCTTGTTTTACCGGGCATTTAATGATGGAAAAATTGATAGACGATGTGGTCTAAGAGATCTGCACATTCACATATTAGCCAGATAGATATGGATATAGACGTATTTATTTGTCCAATCCTGACCGGTATACACCTCGATCCTTGAATTCATTGAAATAATCGTGTTGGCCTCGTAATAGGACCTGCGTGATTAAACCGTTTGGAAAATCGAGACCTCGGGGTCGTGAAAGTTAGCCAACAATGCTCGCAAATGAGAAGAGGAGGAGGAGGAGGAGTAGGAGAAGTAGGATCGTCACCGGGCAACGGCGGCATTTCGTGCTCCATCCACGCGAGACAAGTTGTACAAAAACAATGTCGACCTGCGGCCATCGGATCTTGTCTGGCACTCGATTTTGTTATTTGTTCCTCTTTTCCTTGGCTCGTAGTTTTTCAAAATTAGACTGATAGGACCAAAACAAAAATAAAGAAAGAAAAAAAGGGCTAGAGAGTTGGCAGTGGCGTAAGATTTATTGGCTTTCCATAGTATTCCTGATTTTGTTTGTACTTTGATCATTTGGTTCCCTCTATTTCTTGAAATTCGATTATGTTTTCTTGCTTCTAAATTTGCGGGGAGCAATGGCGTGTTGGGAAAAAGCATTTCATGTTTAGATCACACTATTGATATAAAGTGACCAATCAATCATATTGTAACTACTTGCTATGTATTTTATTTCATTTTATGCAATGTCTAAATTTTATTTCATGTAACCATCAACATGATATATCTTCTCAACACATCACGTGGAATATCGATTGATTTCGCTAAGATAAGCAAATCTGGATGTCTCAAGTTTAGGATATCTACATCTCATAGGACTACATTGATGAATTGTTAAAATGTTTAAGATTAAATTGGTAAAATCAAAAAGTTGAAGACTGATGACATCAACATGATATATCTTCTCGACACATCACGTGGAATATCGATTGATTTCGCTAAGATAAGCTGTCACGCCCCGAACCCCGAGACACGTTGAACAACCCGCCATGGTCATGCAAACGCGACATTCCCAGGTAATGTCGCCGACCCCATTATTTAATCATTAATGCGCATGCGGAACGTTTTAAGAAACCCCTGACAGAAACTCGCGGGATAGGACAGCAGGAAGAATTAATTCAAAATCAAACGAGCATAATTCCATACATCATCGACAATCCAAGTCTTAATTACATCAACAGGATCCGGAGGCTATATGCACCAAAAATGGGTTAGAGTCTATGTGCATCAAAAAAGGGGTTAGCCTACACAACATGGATCAGCCCACGACAAAAAGAGAAGAACGGTCCTATAACTACTAATTGGACTCGTTCGACGATCCCACATCCTCCACAGCTGGCTGCACTGGGCTTGGAGATGGTGGGTTGTCCACCCTGCCATCAGGGAGGTCAGCTATCCCCTCTCCCAGGAGAGCATCCATCACGGCCAGGGGAATGTCAAAACTGTCAAGTGGACCAATCCTAAAACCATTGGCCCCGAAACGGAACCAAGCCCTATACCTATGGGGCACCCTAACATCTTCAGTCTCCTGGATCCACACGGTAGACCTAATCAGCTCATAGACCCAATGACTCCCAGGGTCAAGGGCGCTGCGCACCTGCTCGATAATCTGAACCGGGATGCCATTGTTCTCAGGGGATCCCGCCATCTAGGGTCCTGTAATAATTTCCCCAAACTGGGACGAGACTTTGTCTCAGCAAGTTCACCCCTTCTAAACCCCTATTAGAAAGTAAATACGCCCCAAAGTATCTTAGCCACAACATCAAGAAGACTTACCTCGTCTTAGCCCTCATCTGCAGATTAGCACAGTTTATATAATTCAAACACGTGCAATTATGATAACCAAACAACCATGGCACAATCACATCATCAGAACAATTCAACCACTTGGATCGTCTCAGCGATCAATCGACTTGGCCGATTACATGTCATTCTAGCAATTCAATTATTGCTCTCAATCACGGTCCTAACGGAAGGTTTAACAACCAGTGGCAATCACGGCCCCACTCGGCACGACCTTTAATTAGGTGGTCCATCACGGCCTCACTGGGCACGACCTCTCATAGGTGGTCCATCCCGGCCTCACAGGGCACGACCTCTCATAGGTGGTTCATCACGGCCTTATTAGGCACGACCTCTACTAGGTGGTCAATCACGGCCCCATTAGGCACGACCTCTCTTAGGTGGTTCATCACGGCCCTACTAGGCACGACCTCTCATAGGTGGTTCATCACGGCCCTACTAGGCACGACCTCCAATCGGTGGTTAATCACGGCCAATCTCCTATCAATTCCCACACTTAGGGTTTTCTAAAGAATCCTCATAATTCGCAATCACACTCAATTCACCACAATTAATCATCAATTTCAAATTCTACTAGCACAGCAACGATCGGCACAAATTCTAAGCAACTAGGGTCAAAATAAAATTTTCGAGTTTTTTTTTTTTTTGAATTTCGGAATATGAAATATTATTAAACAATCCAACAATTTCCAAGCATTTATTTAAATCATAAATAAACTCCTTTAAGTCACATCAAGGTTTATTTTAAAATAAACGCACTTAATCATTAAACTAAACACACTTAACCTTAATTAATCCCCTTAATATAATCCATAACTAATTAAACCAATCCATCCTCCTAACCACAATTAACTTAAGCTAAACTTACTTAAGGCATCATTAACTCGCTAATCGCGGATTAGTGAGGTAAACTCACCAGAATCGCTTTCCGATGGGTCTCCGGCGAAGAGCACGACGACGCCGACGACAAACCTACACGGATCGAGACCAAATAAGCATTAAAAGGGGACCAAAATGAGCCCGGAAGATCCTAGATCTTGCTGGTTTTTCTTTCCAGCACTAACCGAGCTTGAGGGAATGGCGAAATGGCGACGGAACGGTGGAGAAGCGGCGGAGGAGAACCGGCGACGGCTCGGGCAGCAACCGGTAGAGGCTGGAGCGGGCGGACGGCGACGACGGGCGGCTGGCTTGGAGAGGCGACGGCGGTGCGGGAGGCTAGGCGGACGGAAACGAGCAGCTCGGCGCGGGAGGTGTGCGGCCGTGCGCGGGTGAGCAGCGACGGAGACGGCGTGCGACGGTGAAGGCGAGCGGCGGCGTCGGTCGAGCGGCGAAGGGCGGACGAACCAGCTGCAGCCTAGGTTGCACCGACATGGACACGCGACACGCGACACGACACGACACGACACGCCGACACGTTATTTCTCAAAAGTAGAAAATTTCGACACGTTCCGACACGTTATATATTAAATAAATATTTTAATATATAAATGCATAAATAAATAAATAAATAATAATAAAAGAGCCTAGAATTAATATATACTAAAAACATTAATCATACATTTGTTAATATCATTCATTGTTTTAATTTGACGAATTCAACTACATTTCATTGTAATAATCCATAAAACTTGGAGGAAAAAACAAGTAATCCACATTTCATTATTAAATTTAAAATTTAACAATAAGCAAAAAATCAACATTCCATCATCAAATATAACAAAAAGTCATTTATCCACATTATCTACTTCTTCTTGAAAAAAAAAAAAAAAAAAAACGCTCGGCTCATCAAGTGAAAAATTTGCAATTTCAAGCACCCAACATCTTCAAATGAATATTAGAAATTTGTTTTAGCTTTTATTATTATTTTTTATTTTTTTATATATTTATATTTAAACCCCAAAAATTTTGGAAATTTGTAAAAATAACTCCGTACGTGTCGAAGTCACGTGTCGGAATTTCCGACTCGCGTGTCGGAGCGTGTCGAAGACAGTTGACCACGTGTCGGATTTTCCGACACGCGTTGACCGCGTGTCGGAGCGTGTCGAAGCGTGTCGGAGCGTGTCGGACACGTGTCGGAGTGTCGGACACGACACGAAGGGTCCCGGAGAGTGTCCGTGCAACCTAGGCTGCAGCTTCCATCGGATTCTCTCTCTCCCTCCTCAATTTTCGAATTTCCTTTCCCTAGGTGATGGAGGTTGAAGATGAAGTGGATGGGACACCCCCACTTTTGGTGAGCCAATTGCCTGGTGACACTTGTCAAGTTCTCATTAATTTTGGCCTCCACCATGACATCACCTGCTGATGTCACTCTCCACTAACTCAATTTCTCCATAACATCTTTCAATAGGTTCAATTCATTTTCCGCCGGGGTCCAAGCTCTTGTACACTTAATTACTTCCATTTCCATCAATTCTCTTCTAATTGAGTCCAAATCAAAATCCATGAAATAATCCGATGTTCCTAATAAGATTTGCAACACCCCTTTGAGTTTCAAATTTCAGAATTCAATTTCAATTTCACGGTTAATTTCACTCCGGTGCGATTTTTGCGCGCCTAGTCCACTGAGTAGCTTTTGGGGAAATTTTCTTGCATCCAACCCGAGGGTGATCAGTCCCCAAGTCTGAAGCGGTAAAATTCCTTAATTACTTTACTCGATAGACTAGTTCTCTCGTGAGTGGCCAACTCTGAGAGATGAAGTATATGCACAGATGAATTGCCCGACTCAATCGACTGAAAAATAAACTTGAGAAAAAAAATTGGGATGTCACATAAGCAAATCTGGATGTCTCGAGTTTAGGATATCTACATCTCATAGGACTACATTGATGGATTGTTAAAATGTTTAAGATTAAATTGGTAAAATCAAAAAGTTGAAGACCGAGTTGACCTTCCTAGAACAGATTTAGAACTTTTTAAGGCAATTTTCTAAAATTTTAAAACATCTAAAATTTCTGTGAGAATGAAGAGGGGGGGGAATTTAATATCATGAGAATCTTGGCAGGGATGTGGTTGGAAATTAATGAGTTGTTCATTCGGCAAATACGGATGTGAATTTTTGGCATGAGGATTTGATTCGACATCTGATGGACGTTGATAACATAAAAAACAAAATATATCTAACATGAGTTTAAAATGACTTTACGTTTTTGCAATGTAATTGATCATAGACATGTGAATAACCAACGAAAATAAAATTAGTTAAGAATTGAAGCACGGAGTAGAATATAATTCGTGTTTTATACATATATAAATCGTCTAGATTGGGCATGTGTATATTTTAGGTAAATTTGAAAAGCATGTGAAAGAGGAAATTTTAGTGAAAATCATGCATCACATAGTGTACCATGCATAGAAGTACTAAGTATTTTACCATTAGAGGTTCAAAGTTCGACTTCTCGTGACTCGTGTGATCTAAAAAGAAGTATGCTGATAACGGTGGTTGGTTTTGAAACGATGAGAACATTTTTCGTGCAAATGCTATATCAAGGAGAACACTAGTATACTACCGCAACATACCTAAAGAAAGTTTTTGCACACATAAGAGGTATTATGTCAACATATCACATGAAATTCGAAGGACTGCAAATTGGAAATTAGATTATACCCTACAAGAATTTTCTCTGGGAATTAAACACTAGTAATATTTTCCATTAATTAACTCTATTAGATTGTACTAGTTTTATTTACACACCACATTAATTATATGACATCAAAAACCCTAAATTGTTGTTGGCAGCATAGTCGGACGGTTGCTTTTCGACCATAAATGTCGTCCAGAAAAAGAAAATTTCCTCGATAAATATATAAATGTTTTTTTTATTTATTTATAAGAATTCTATCCTATGTTCGTTTCTGCTGAAAAATTCAGTGCTGTGGATTTACTACGGTTGAAAGACGAAACTAAACCCACATCGGGGATGGGATTGACCTAGTAATAAGGGCATTTCGGTACTTCCAACTTAGAAAAACCGATAATTATGGATCCAACTCCAACTCTGTATTACTCGGATTTAAGCAAAGGGTCGTGACATAAGGTTATCCATTCTAGATGGCCTGTGCCCCCCAATTTTCAAGCACTTCCATAGGTTATCCATTCTCATCACTAGAAAAGTAAAAAAAAAAAAAAACACGAGATTTGGAGATTCTCGGTTTAGGGTTATCTGAGGACCAACTCATTGCACTACATACATATATCGAATGAATTAATGTGCTTTTCTTCTTCTAATGGTTTAAACTATATAACAATTAGCGATATTTATCCTTTTTAGGGAATGTAGTTAGGCGGTCAAAAGAATTATCTAATGATCAATGATTAGCTAGCAGGATAGACACAGTAATGCTTCACAGGCAAAACTAAAACTCCTTCAGCAAGTTGCCATTAAGTTAGCCAACAATGCCCGCGAATGAGAGGAAGAGGAGGAGAAGGATCGTCACCTGGTGACGGTGGCAGCGTTTCATGCTCCTTCCACATGGGACTAGTTCTGCAACAACAATGTCGGCCCTTTGGTTGAACAAGTCCTCATAACTAAAACTCATACCTTTCTCTGCCAAGCCAAACCCTGCACTCAAAATGTCATGTCATGGAAAACCATCAAAGCCATTAACATGAAATATCTTCTCGACATGTTATAATGGAATATTAATTGATTTTGCTAATGTAAGTAAAATCGAATGTATGAAGTTTAGGACATCCGTATTGATAAATTGTTACAAAATGTATGAATAACAAAATTGAAAATTTAAGATTGAATTGGTCACCATATATGACATGTTGATTTTTTTTAGACAATTTACTCAAATTTTGAAATATCTTAAATTTCCATGACTATGAAGAGGAGGGGAAATTTGAAACCGTGGGAATCTTGACAAGGATGTCTTCGGAAATTGATGAGTTATCCAGCAGGAAAATAGCGATATCAATTTTTGGCATGAAAAGACTTGATTCGGAATCTTGACGAGGATGGATATTGATAAAATAAAAAATAAAACATATCCGACATGAGTTTTAAAAAACTTAAGTTTTTGTAACGTAAATGATCATAGACATGCGAATAACTAATGAAAACAAAATTAATTAAGAATTGAAGCACATTGTAGAATGAGATATTTGTTTTTTACGTACATAAACCGTCTAGATTGAGCGGGTATTTTTTGGTAAACTGAAAAGGCATGTGCAAGATGGAAATTTTAGTGAAAATCACGTATCACATAAATGTACCATGGCATAAAATTACTAAGTATTTCGCTATTAGAGGTTCAAAGTTCGATTTCTCATGATGGATGTGATTGAGAAAGAAGTATGCCAAAAACGTTGGTCGGTTTTGAATCGATGAGAACATCTTTTGTCAAAATTCTATATCAAGTGAAACAATACCATACACTCCTAAAGAAGTTTCTGCATTGATAAGAGGTATTATGTCGACATATCACATTAGATTTCACAAACCACCGGCCGAACGTTCGATTGTACCCGCAAGAATTTCCTTTGGGGACTAAACAGTGGAATATTTCTTGTTAATTAATATTGGACGGTATAACTTTTAATTACGCACCACATTACTTTTATTAGCCAATGACTTTTCAAAAGCAACACAACCCATATGGACAGTAATAGGTGATGGAAATTTCTAGGGAAATTGTCCAACCGATCACAAAATCTATTGTACAAGTATCAATTCAATTTTTAAATCTTTTAATTTTACCAATCA
The DNA here is from genome assembly GCA_016097545.1 of Eucalyptus victrix. NCBI lineage: Eukaryota > Viridiplantae > Streptophyta > Magnoliopsida > Myrtales > Myrtaceae > Eucalyptus > Eucalyptus victrix. The sequence continues at coordinate 36,442,592 of CM027837.1, forward strand.
ATCTCAAACATTTGTGTGAAATCCTTCTTCTAGCTAAATTTCGTCAGAAATTACTAATTTGATTAGAGATGACTGCACTGCCATATCAACAATTTTGGCAAAAATTGATTAGCATGACAATATTGACAAAATTAAAAATTTAACTGCATCGGTATTTGCATAATAAATTTAACGCGGATTAGATAATTTTCTCAGAAATTTTGTTACATAGCGTGTGTGGTGAAGCCGATCTTGAATGAATGACTCTTACGACAGAGGTATCTACTTTTTTTCCAATTTGGTTTCTGTTGCGTTGCCATGATGCTATAACGAGCCTATCTACTTCTTCCCGACATGGTCTGTTGCATGCCAAATTGAGTCTAGACCATCGTAAACGACATCGGAATCGAGTCACGTGTATCCGTTGGGTTTGTGCATTACTTTCTCAAGAGAAAGGGCTCCCATGTTTTTTCTCCTCACGCTTATTGAATTCTCATTTAATTAGTCCGTCACACGTGCTCGCCAGAATTTGTTCGTGACAAAACCTCGTTTGCCACAACAACGCGAATGTTTCTAGAGGATGTTGTTGTTATAGTTACGATTCATAAGGTCATTCTCCTGTTTCCAAAAGTAGTAACGCGGTTCAACTGAAAATCTACCACTGCTTCTTTGCCTAACGAAAATCACCATCGGAATAAGAAGATCTCCAGCCCTTTTCCTATCGAAAAATCATCTTCCACCCCGATCTGATCGAGAAAGCCATCTCGATCTCCAAGACCTGATGACAGGAATCAAATTTGCCGTGCTTGCCCTTTCGCTTGGAAGCCTTATGTTGCTGTCTCCTTCTCCCGCTTACGGAAGTACCAAGCCCACAGATAAGAATGTCAGCTCGGAAGCGAGAAAATTTGAAATTCACGTGAAGAAAGGCGGTGGTGGCGGCCGTGGTGGTGGCGGCGGTGGCAGCGGTGGCAGCCGAGGAGGTGGTTACACAGATGGTGGTGGCTCCACAGGCGGTGGTATTGCATATACCACACATGTGGGTGCCGGCGGAGGGACTCAGAGGTCCGTCGCGGTCGGACCTCCTCTGTCATTGCTCGCCTCCGCTGTTTGTTCCTCCCTCTTCCTCTTTGCTTCAATGCTTATTTGAACGTCAGGAAACACAACTCGAGAAAACAGAAAAGAGGAGAATAGCAACCTGAAAAGAGGGGAGTTGTTGGACATTCTTTTGTGCTAATATGTTTATAAGTTTGTTGCTGTAAAATTTCTTCCTGACAAGATTACGCCCTTTGTTCGCATTTATTTGGTCTACCGTTTATTCTTATGTTTTGATCGGAAATCACTTATGTGGACTGTCGTCCTAGGTGACACGGCAATAAATTGATATGAACAATTTTTTATAATATTGTTTAAAGTTATTATTTTTTTTCTTTTCTGTTTTTCCTAACCCTAGACTGGCAAGGTTGCCTACCGGCCCTCATTGGCCATAAGAGAGGGCTGCTGAGGGCATTGGGTTCTCACTTAGAACTAGGCAAGAGTCGCGACCCTCACTAGTTGGCTGACGAGGGCTGCAATGCGAAAATTTATAATCAAGGCCATCAGATGTTCGACTATGAAACGGGTGATCATTCAATGGACTACTTTTGCGATGTCTGTCACATGAAGAAGCTCAGCAAGCCTTGCAAGAAGTACACGCTTTACTAATAAATAGGGGCATAGTATTAGTGGTTTGCTGGGTTGGTTTTGCTCTCTACCTTCTCACGGGGGGATGGAAAGAAGAGAGGTCAACTGGAGTGGAAGCCAAACGAGGGGGCCGAGAATCTATGATGATCCGAAGAATGATTGCTAGATACGATTTTGTTCCCCCTTTCAACTACCATATCAACCCTCTCCTATGGCCTACAAGGGTTGATTGGAGACCTCGCTGTCCTAGGGTTAGAAAAAAGGAAAATAAAAAGGAAAAATAAAGAAAAATAAATAAACAATAAAAAACTATTACTAAAAATGTTAAAATCAGCGTCGATTGTGCCACATAGGATGATTAATATCCATGTTAGTGATTTCCAATAAAAATTGACCGGATGAAAAATTAGCAAGATTTAAATTTTTAAGTCTGAATTAGATTTAGGACTTTTTAGATAATTTTCTACTCTACTTTTTTTTTATGCTTTCTCCATAAATTTTGTTAAAAATTACTGAAAAAGTCATAAATCTATTATACAAACATTAAACAATTTGATAAATTTAATTCTAAACATTTTAATTATTAGCTATTATGATCCTTCTGATCAAATTTGACCTTATATTACTGAGTAATGATCCAGTCAATGCTGGTTATTCTACTTGGCATGGCTAATGTCGATCGAGGCTAATGTAAACTATTTTTGCCTTCTATTTTTAATTAAGAATTTTTTTCTCTTTTCTTGTTCTTTTTGAACTATTGCCTTCCATTGCCATTGCCGAGATCTTGCCAGCATAGACGAAATTGGTTGGAAAGACTATGTTAAAAAATCACCAAAAGGTAAGTTTAGAACTAAATTGGCATCCGTAGTATAGGTTTATGATTTTATCTATGTATACCATCTTAAGGATATACTTCTCATGTCCTTTTTTACATTCCAAAAAGCACAATCGTATATAATATTTCACGTATAGCTGCCTTTAGTGGATTAACTTATTAATACCACGAAACTAATTTTTTTTCAATTTATTTTCAGCACAATCAAACATCATATGGTTCGATTTCTTCGAAATTGAATTTTCTGAAGGGAAATCCTAACGAGAGTGATTTTGAAGCTACAATCCGTTGTTAATGTCGTTGCTTAATTTGTCTCTGGAGGACAAACCATTGTTTGGCCGCCTGATTGAGTGCTTGGAATGCTGCTGAGAATGGAAAGCTTGTCTGGCAGGATTTGATTTCCATCTCCCCAACAGATTTCCTATGGGCGCGGATTGTTCTGGGAAAGAATTGGCGGCGTTTTAGGGTTTCTCTGAGAAGCTTGGATGAATAAATTCATCTGTAGTGTCAATATTTTATGTTCTTTAATTGCCATCGATATTATTTAACTAAACATTACAAAACTTAATATAATAATCTATATTTGACTAGGGCAGGGCGGGCCTATGCCCCTGTTCGTCACAATTTTTTACACTGTTGTGACATTTCCAAAGGCGAACCACTTAAAAAAAAAAGTTAATGGATAATTAAATGAGAATGAAGATTCCTCTCACAAGACAATTGTTCATATTTAGTATGGACTCTCCCAAGCCCTACCGATCATAACTTGAGACTCATTTTAACATGCAACTATCTTATCTTTGGGAATTGTCACTAATCGGTTAGGGTGGATTAGATTAGACACTTAAGACACTTAAGTAAACTGCGGGACAACATTTCATTTCTGTGAACCAGAGGCTCAATGGATTCTGGAACTTGATCAATCCAGGGGTGTCACACGCATACGATGCTCGCCATCAAGCACATACATTTATGCGGAACATGTACACATAACGCGGGCCCACGCATTTTGCACATACGGATTCACAATTCATATACATACACTCACTGAACTTACACACACACTCAGCCATCCACACTTCGTATACCGTCACAGTCGGCCATCCCCACTGAACTCTGCACATACCACACTATTCCACGCTCCCATGAACTGAACACACACGTACTCTCTGCCACTTGCTCGGACAGAGGTGGGGAAGGGCCGGCAGCAGCCGGAGCTTGACCAGGCAACCGTGGTCAAACGGTAGGGCGATGGAGTGGTGGCAGTTCCACCACGGAATGCATGGCAGTGAGCCTCGATTCGAATCTTCTCAGGGCGACCACCATGATTTTCCCGCCTTCGCTCTGGATATCTCTCCCCCTTCTCCCTGGTGACCATCTTGCCATGGACATCTAGTCCTTCAATGACCGCGCCCAGGCGGCGCCAGTGGTCTTCTCTTCGGCCGCGAAAATTGACGATATCAGTGGCCATATCTCCATGTGCCAACGAGAAATTCCCGATCTGTAAAGCTTGAACAAACATTGCCTCTCTGTCTGTCCTTCCTTTTATTTCTTTCTCACATGCGCACGCGCGATGCCATTTCTCTTTTTGCCCGCTCGTGCACGTTTTCCCTTTAGCCTCTGTGATCACCTGCTACACGCCGATTTAAGTATCTGCCCATGCCCCTTTTTTCCCTTTTTTTCATAGCTTGCACTCACACCTTGTCACCCTTCACATATATATTTTAATAATTTTCTTTAGTTTCGATTTTATTATTTTAATATATCTGAGAAAACTAAATTTCGAGAAACTAATACTAAATGCCTAAGTAATCTGTACGGCGAGAATCAGACTATATATATAATTTTCCGAAAGAACAGGTCTTAAATTTCTTGACCACGCTCTGGTGCCTTCATTTTTACGTGTCGTTCATACGCGACCGAAAGAAGGACGAACCTTTCGCTGCGGGAAACTTCATAAGGATCCGATCAACACACAAAAAACAGGATCCGATCAACACGCAAAAAACCTCCGGCGGCTTCGATGACCGCTTTCAGATTCGTGCCACTTGCCCTTTTCTTCGCCGTTCTCTTGCTGCTGTCTGGATCTCCCCGGAGCTCGGCTCGCGAGGTCACCGCGTTCACGGACGAAACCGTTCGCCAGCGGCAGCAGCAGCAACAGCGACAATCGAGCGACGGCGTCTGGTCCTCCTTCCGAGCGAGAAAGATCGGCGCCCATGTGGTGAAAAGGCTGAGTGGCGGTGGGGGCGGGGGCGGGGGCGGGGGCGGTCGTTCCGGTGGCGGTGGCGGTGGGAGTGCCGGCGGTCGTTCAGGTGGCGGTGGCGGTGGTCGCGCAGGTGGGAGCTGGGGTGTTGGTGGCGGCGGCAGTGACGGTGGCGGCAGCCGCGGCGCCACTCCCATCAGGCGGCCGCCGGGGAGCGTTAGTGCGGCCCATTCCCACGGGGACTCATGGGTCGTCAGCCGTCAGGTCTCGCCGGTCGACGACGATCGGCTCCGCCGTGAGTTTTTCTCTGACCCTCGGTCTTCTGCTTGCTTCTTCCGCCCTTGTTTGAACGTAGCCACCGGAAAATCTGGAGTTCGGCCGGCTGTCGTTGTTGTGCTTTTCTTACTCTTCGTGATTCGATCTGGTGTCGGCCTGCGCTTTTTGCTGGCAGCAGCCGAGTCACATGGTAGCTAGCGGTTCGCCCATAAATGTCCTCCAGAAAATGAAAATTTCCTCGATAAAAATATAAATGATTCTTAGAAAGTTTATCCTATTTTTGTATCTGCTGAAATTTAGTGTTTGCATTTACAACAGTCGGAGCTTCCCCCACATCGAGATTGACCTAGTGATTAGGGCTTTCCCGTGTACTCGACGTGGAAAAATTGACCGTCGTAAATCTGATCCCTACCCTGAATTTTTTAGATTTAACTGAGGGGCTCTGATAGTGGGTCGCCGTTCTGATTCCCCTTTAGATAGCTCGCTAATTGAGGCAGTGCTCTTAAATCATCAGAAAGAAAAAGTAGATGAAGCCATGCGTCTCCACGTATTGTATACCGTTGTCAGGAAAAAAATAAAATAAAAAGAAGAACATGAGATTTGCATGATCTTAGTTTAGGGTTATTCGAGGAATAAATTACTGCATTCATATATGTAGAATGAATTAGCGCGCTTTTCTTCTCTTTAACTGTTTATATTATATGACGATTAGTAATAATTGTTCTCTTTAGGCATGTAGATACACAGTCAAAGCATTGTGTGATTAACTCTCAAAGAGACTGGCTCTCGAAGAGACGAATTGAATATAAATCAATGAAAGATGAACTTGAAGGCTCTTCTGAATCGTCAAATGTGTTCGTTTAGTATCTAACCTATCTTCAAAATGATCATCGATTAGCTGGGTAGACACGTAATGCTTCAGAACCAAAACTTAGGCCCGCCCACCAAGTTCTTCTTCAAAGCCCCCACAAGAATCACTCCATGTTATTTTGAAAAAAATTATGGTGCAGTCCGTATTCCGATAGAACAAGCTCATTCAAACCGTTAATCGAATTGGCCTCACAATAGAACCCTTATGATTAAACTGTCCTGAGGATCTTGGCAGGGATGCCTTGGAAATCGATGAGTTATCGAGAAGACAAATAGGGATATCAATTTTTAGAATGAAGGGACTCTTTACGAGGACAGATATTGATTAAATATAAACATGTGAGAATCTTGGCAGGAATGTCTTGGAAATTGATGAGTTACCTGAAGGAAAATAGGTATATCAATTTTTGGCAAAAAAGGACTAGATTCGATATCTTTCAATTATATAAAAAAAAACACAAGACATATCTAAAATGTTTCAAATTACTTTTAAGTTTTTGTAATGTAAATGATAGTAGAAACGTGAATAACTAATGAAAATATCTCATTTTTTGCCTAGTGATAACATTGGGATTGTAGATTTTAGGTGTTAATTTTTCTTAGTTTTGAATCTCATTTTTACCCCCCCCCCCCCCCCAAAAAAAAGGCTAAGGAATATAGAATTATTTAAGAATTGAAGCACATAATAGAACATGCTATGTGTTTAATATGTATATAAATCACTTAGATTGAGTGGGTGTTTTCGATAATTTTGTGAAAGATGGAAATTTCAGTGAAAATCACGTATCATATATGTACCGTGCATAGAAGTGTATTTTAAAATTGGAGGTTCAAAGTATGATTTCTCGCAACACGTGCTTTCAATCTAAAAGGAAGTATGCCGATAACTTTGGTCGGTTTTAAATTGATGACAACATCTTTTTGTGAAAATGCCATATCAATCGGAACACTAGTGTACTACCACAACATACCTGAAGAAGCTCCTGCACAAATAAGAGGTATTATGTCAACATATCACATTAGATTTGACCAACCGCGAGCCAAGCATTAAGTCATACCCTACAAGAATTTTCTTTGGAAAATAATGTGATATCCAGATTTTGCTGAATCTCCAATATATAACGGTCCATGACGGGTCGATGAATTTGTCGTCAAACTACGTCGTTGGCGTCACTTGTGGATGCCGTTTCATCATTTCCGTCACCAGACCGAGATGTTATGTCTCGTAATGAGCTTACGACATACGATGATAGTCACGCCTTTATTACGTTGTGACAGTCCGATCACTGTATAACTTATCGTCTCATCCAATATTTCCTTACGCAACGCCACCAATCAGACCCACGTCCACTAGCATTTGTACCCTGCTAACCGAATCCTTCATGCAAGACATCTTCGACCCTATGCGTACGTGAAGATTGACGACGAAAAATGTCAAAGATTCCCCCATTTCCCTCACGTCGACTCTCGACCGTCCCCATCGAAAGACCGCCGACTATCACAGCTCCATGCACGCTTTCTTCTTCATTAAATGGCCATGCAGCCACGTCCATTTGATGGTAAATTAAAGAGGAGCAATTGACCAAGAAGTGGCCGCGCCACAGCCACGTCTTCCTTCCCTTCGGCGGGTCAACAAGATGAGCACCTTGACCAAGCATGAGGGACACGTCCGTGCATGAGGAGGAGCAAGTGGCGGCCAGAATTCTCAGTGGATGGCCACGTCTTCTTCCCCTTCCTCAGCCAGCCGAACGCCCATGTGCTGCCATGTTGACCAAGACGTGTCAACTCCAGCGTTCAAACGAAGACTCGGCCATGCACAAGTCCACGTTCTTGCATGCAAGCGCTGGAGAGGTGCGCTGTTTTCTCCCCTGGCTGCCACGAGCTGGAGGAGAGAGAGGTTGACTTAATCAGTCGACAATCGGAACCCTCGAGGCAGAAGCTGAAGCGGAGGACCGTTCCTTCTTCGCCTTCTTCTTCACGCTCGGCCTTGCTTCATTTTACAGCAGCAAAACCTTCAGCAAACCGTACCCAACTTCTGCGCCGCTCCGCCCTTGCCTTGTCACCAGCTACCTCTCTGTCCCGTAGCTCGCCACCAGCCGCACCTCCATCTGCCGTTGCACCGTCCAGCTTGCCTCAGCTGTGCTTGTAGCTGCAGATCACGGTTCACTTGCCATCGACATCGCCGGACCTGAGGCAAGTCCATATCTACTAACCTATGTCGCTTGGTGAAATCGTCCCATAAACTAATGTTGTTTTGAATACTTGCGCCAAAGTGTGAACTCGGAAGATGCCGAATTGATTTTGAGCTACGTGATATTATATTGCATATCTATTATGGTTGAGTGTGAATTAGGCACCTATGCATGTACTGATTTTGGTGTTTTCGAAGCTCTAAGATTTCACATGTGAACTACTTTGAAAATCTTAAGGTCGGGATAGAGTTTGATGACTCGCCAATATGTCGATTTCAATATTTCAAGAAAGGATTACGGTTTTGATGAAAATTATCACATACATATCTCCAGTTTTGAAACGTTGAAAACATTTTAAATCCACGCCTATGAATTTTGGACTATGATCGGGGTGGAATGACAAAGATTTATTTTGAATTATTCTGGCATTGGAACTTGGAATCTTATGAGAGGTTTATTGTTACTGATTTGGTATATCTCTAAAGTTTTCATTGGATTTTGACTTATACCATGATTTGGGATTTTGAAATCAAGGCAGCTTTCCGCATTGTTGATACGAAATGTTTTGGCATTAAATTGATTAGACTACTACACCATGGTTGAAATGTTATTGATGCCGTTGGACCCTTGAGATGGGATGCCCGGGTGTCGGGTTGCCTGGAGGATCATGATGGCGATGCCTCTGGAAGTCTAGGGATTGGTGAGCCCCAGAGGTTCCCTAGAAGGCGGGATGCCCGGGAGTGTGACGTAACATGTATCGGATGCCTGGGACATCATTGATGTGGTGAGCTTCGGAGGTTCCTCATGACCCCAAGTGGGGGTGCAAGATGCTTGGAGGTGTGACGTAACACGCTCCGGATGCCTGGTGACTGAAATATGGAACCGGAGGTCCTCGTGATGCCAGGTAGGGTGCGAGAGCCTAGAGGGACGCAAACACTTGTCCTCTGGAAGATGGTGGTAGTGATTTGAGATAAAATGAGCTTCTAAATTCTCATTGGTTTTGGATATGTCGTTTTGTTATGATATTTTTTTGATTTGATTCTTGCTCTAGTTATGTGATTTGTTTTGGATTGCGTGGAATTGGGTAGCGATAAACGTACGTAATATAGTTTAGTAGAATTTTGACTGTTGAGTAGTTGTACTCACACCTCGTGGGGCTAACATATTTCAGAGACAGAGATGCCGCTGCAGCTCACGTCCTCTTGTATGTTTTCGGGATACAGGACCACTTGGGGATACAGGACCACTGCCGCTGTCGGGGGATGATGACGACGGCTCTAGCGGAGTGGAGTAGTGGAGGGCTCGGGAGGATTGTAGCAAATTTTTGGAAGCTAGGTCATGATGCCAAGACGACAATGTGGATAGACAGCTGGATAGTCGGTCCCATTTTGGTTTAACCAAATATAGGGATTTTTGGCCTATGAGTACAGACTAATGTTGTCCAAAACTATAAATAAATAAAGTGCCTATATAGTGTGCATCATTCTCAGTTTGATTGGAGTATGTGTTTGCTTCCGCAATGATATAGCGCAGGGATAGGGATATTGGGCGTGGCTGACCTTAAGGATTGAAGACTGTCGTGGCCCGGGGACGTCATAAATAAACACTAGTAATGTTTTTTGTTCATTAACCCTTCATTAGACGATGTTAGTTTTATTTACACATCACATTAATTTTATTAGCTAGTGACATTTCAAAAGCAATAACAAGTGGGAATTTCTATGGGGAAATTGTTCAGTCAGTCCTACTAGACCTATCATGGTGATATTAATTTATTTTCTAAAATTTTCAATTTTGTCAATTTAGTCATAAAATTTTGTGCAAGTCCAATGTTGTCCTTCCAACCAATTGTTGGAAATCACTGATGTGGTGGTCTAATGTTGTCATTCAGACTAATTTTCTTCGAAAATTGTTGACATGGCTAAAATGATTGGACCGTTGCATAAGCAATTTTCGACAAAAATTCGTTGGAAGAATAACATTGACATAATTGCAAAGTTTAGGATTAAATTGGTATTTGCACAATAACTTTTGGGTTGATAAGATAATTTTCCTGGGATTTTTATTTCATAGCGTGTATCGCATAGCCAATCTTGAATGAACGATTGTTATGACAGAGCTATGTGCTTTTCCCATCTTGGTCCCTGTCACCATGCTGCTATGAGCCTACACGATCCAACGTTTTCTTCTTCTTCTTGGAGGATCTCCTACTTTTTAAACCATTTTGGCCCCTGTCCCGTGGCCATGATGCTATAACAAGCCTATCTACTTCATTCCCGACGTGGTCTATTGTGTGCCAAATTGAATCGAGACCATCGTAAACGATACCATAATCGAATCTCGTACATCTGTTGGGAGTCTTGTATATCTTTTGTGTTTGTGCAATACTCTCTCTAGAGAAAGGACTTTACCTTTTTTTTTTCCATGCACTTATTGAGTTCCAATTGATTTAGTCCATTACACATGCTTGCACGAATTAGTTCTGAACAAAACCTTATTTTTACTGCATGGTTTAAAAAATGCCAAGGTTATCCTATTTTTATTTGCTTAAATTCATAGTAGTAGAAAGGTGAAAACTGTGGACGTCCTTTCATATATCATTGTCAAAAAAAAAAAAAAAAAAGAGAAGAAAAATTTGGATAATCTGGATTTAGGGTTAACTTATGATCAACTTTTGCCTCATCACATCCAATAAATGAATATCGAATGAATTAGTACTTTCTCCCTCCATGATTTAAATCCACCTGGTATCCAGTGATAGTCATTCCTTTTAAGGGATTAAAATATGTGTAGGCGCTTTGCATGCACGCGACGAAATTTGTCACGCCCCGAACCCCGAGACACGTGGAACAACCCGCCATGGTCATGCAAACGCGACATTCCCAGGTAGTGTCGCCGACTCCAATATTTAATTATTAAAGCGCATGCGGAACGTTTTAAGAAACCCCGACGAAACTCGCGGGATAGGACAGCGGGAAGAATTAATTCAAAATCAAACGAGCATAATTCCATACATCATCAACAATCCAAGTCTTACATACATCAACGGGATCCGGAGGCTATATGCACCAAAAATGGGTTAGAGTTTATGTGCATCAAAAAGGGGTCAGCCTACATAGCAAGGATCAGTCCGCCAAAAGAAAATCAACCACCCTAGAACTACGAGTCAGCCCCATTGGACGACCCACGTCCTCGGATCGACACCCAAGATTGCGGGGCGTGGCGTTGATCACTCCACCGGTAGGAAGGTCCGCCACACCCTTGCCCGGGATGGCATCCAAACCGCCAGCGGAATATCCATGCTATCTAGTGGGCCGATCCTAACACCATCTGCTCCGGTACGATACCAAGCTCTAAACATGTATGGAACGCTGTCATGCACGTTCACACGGACCCGGATGAGGGTCCTAATCAACGAGATAGACCCAAGGACTCCGGGGTCGGAGCACTCTCCGTCCACCGGTCGATCTCGTCGGTAGGCCGCTCATCTCCGGGGTCTCGCCATCTATGGTCCTGAAATATTTTTCCCCAAACCGGGATGAGACTTTGTCTCGGCAAGTTCACCCCTCCTAAACCACTATTAGAAAGTAAATACACCCCGAAGTAGTCTAACCACAACATCAAGAAGACTTACCTCAGCTTAGCCATCATCTGCAGGTTAGCACAAATTATATAACTCAACCACGTACAATTATGATAACCAGCCAATCATGGCACAATCACATCATCAAAACAATTCAACCACTTGGATCGTCTCAGCGATCAATCGACTCGGCCGATTACATGTCATTCTAGCAAATCATCGTCGCTCTCATTTACGGCCCCATCGGGCGCGACCTCTAATAGGTGGCATATAACGGCCCCATCGGGCGCGACCTCTAATAGGTGGCATATAACGGCCCCATCGGGCGCGACCTCTAATAGGTGGCATATAACGGTCAATCTCCCTTAAATTCCCACACTTAGGGTTTTCTAAAGAATCCTCATAAATCACAATCACACTCAAATCGCTACAACCAATCATCAATTTCAATTTCTACATGCACAGCAGCGATCGGCACGACATTCATTCGAGCAACTAGGGTGAAAATAAATTTTTTCGAGTTTTTTTTTTTTTTTTTTTTATAAAACATTATTTTAATGAATTTCGGAATAAATATATTATTAAATAATCCATCAATTTCGAAGTATTTATTTAAATCATAAATAAACTCCTTTAAGTCACATCAAGGTTATTTAAAAATAAACATACCTAACCATTAAACCAAACACCATTTATCTTAATAAATCCTCTTAATATAATCCATACAAATTAAACCAACCTATCCACATAATCACAATCAACCTAAGTTAAACCTACTTAGGGCATCATTAACTCGCTAATCGCGGATTAGTGAGGTAAACTCACCGGAATCGCTTTCCGATGGGTCTCCGGCGAAGAGCACGACGACGCCGACGACAAACCTACACGGATCAAGACCAAGCAAGCATTAAAAGGGGACCAAAATGAGCCCGGAAGATCCTAGATCTTGCTGGTTTTCTTTCCAGCACTAACCGAGCTTGAGGGGATGGCGGAACGGCGACGGAACGGCGGTTGAACGGTGGCGGAGAAAGCTCGGCGGTGGCGACTAGGGCGGGACGGCGGCTCACGCGGCTCACGGCGCGGACGGCGGTGGCGGGAGGCGGCGACAACAACAACGAGGCGGTTTGAGGCGCGACGGTCGGGGCTTCGCGGCGGAGACGGACGGACGGCGGGCGGCTCGGCACACGGGTGAGCGGCGATGGCGACGTGCGACGGCGGCGAGACGGCGACGAGCGGGCGACACGGGCGGACGGGCTGCTGCAGCTCGCCGGACTCTCTCCCCCCTCTCAAATTCGAAATCCCCCCCCAAGGCTAGAGGTTGAAGATGAAGTGGATGGGACACCCCCACTTTTGGTGGGCCAATCGGCTGGTGACACTTGTCAAGCTCCCCTTAATTTTGGCCTCCACCATGACATCACCCGCGATGTCACTTCCCACTAACTCAAATCCTCACAACATCTTCCAATAGGTCCAATTCATTTTCCGCCGGGGTCCAAGCTCTTGCACATTTAATTATTTCACTTTCTATAAATTCCCTTCTAATTGAGTCCAAATTAAAGTCCATGAATTAATCCAATTTTCCTAATAAGATTTGCAACACCCATTGACTTTCAAATTTCAAAATTCAATTCAATTTCACGGTTAATTTCACTCTAGTGCGATTTTAGCGCGCCTAGTCCACTGAGTAGCTTTTGGGGAAATTTTCTTGCATCTGACCCGAGGGTGATCAGTCCCCAAGTCTGACGCGGTAAAATTCCTTAATTACTTCACTCAATAAACTAGTTCTCTCGTGAGTGGCCAACTCTGAGAGACGAACTATATGCACAGATGAATTTCCCGACTCAATCGACTGAAAAGAAATAAACTTGAGGAAAATTGGGATGTCACAACTCTTCCCCCCTTATAAAAATTTCGTCCTCGAAATTTAAACCATTACACACTTTGCTCAAAAAGGTAGGGGTACAATTCTCTCATCGACTCTTCGGTCTCCCATGTTGCTCCTTCAGTGCCGTGGTGTTGCCAGACCACTTTGACCATTGGGATGGTCCTGGTGCGCAAAACTTGCTCTTTGCGATCTACAATCTGAACCGGGCTTTCAACGTATGACACTTTGTCATCCACGTCTAATTCCTCGAAATTTAGAACGTGAGTCGGATCAGGTTCATACTTCCTCAACATTGACACGTGAAAGACGTCGTGCACTTGTGACAACTTTGGCGGTAGTGCAAGACGATACGCCAGAGTCCCTATCCTTTCCAAAATCTCAAAGGGACCTACGTACCTCGGACTCAGTTTTCCCTTTTTGCCAAAACGGGAAGTACCTCTCACCGGTGACACCTTCAAGAAAACGTGTTCACCAACTTGGAATTCTAATGGCCTTCGACGCTTATCGGCATAACTTTTCTGACGGCTTTGAGCGGTTTTCAATCTATTTCTGATAACTGTAACTGCCTCTACTGACTGCTGAACCAACTCTGGACCGGTGATCTTCCTTTCTCCGACCTCATCCCAACATACTGGCGTTCTGCATACTCTGCCATACAATGCTTCAAAAGGAGCCATTTGAATACTCTGTTGATAACTGTTGTTGTAGGCGAACTCGACCAGATGAAGCTGTTCCTCCCAACTTCCTTTGAAGTCCAAGACACAAGCTCGCAGCATGTCTTCAAGAGTCTGAATTGTCCTCTCAGACTGACCATCAGTCTGAGGATGGTAGGCCGTACTATACTGCAGCTTCGTTCCTAATGCAGATTGCAAGCTCTTCCAAAAAGCGGCGGTGAACCTTGGGTCTCTATCCGAAGTAATTGAAACTGGCACTCCATGCATACGAACCACTTGACGTACATATAGATCTGCCAGTCTATCCAAACTAAAGTCTCTTCGAACTGCGATGAAGTGGGCCGACTTTGTCAGTCTATCAACCACTACCCAAATCGAATCATTCCCTCTCTGGCTCCTCGGTAGTCCCGTCACGAAGTCCATTGTGATATGCTCCCATTTCCACTCTGGGATCTCAAGGGGTCGCAAAAGTCCTCCCGGTTTGCAATGCTGCGCTTTCACTTGCTGACATGTCAGACACTTGGCGACATGCTTGGCGATATCCGCCTTCATGCCACACCACCAATAGTGTTGACGCAGATTCTGATACATTTTGGTACTACCAGGATGAATGCTGTAACTGCTACGATGCGCTTCTGACAAAATTTCTTCTCTAAGTTCCACATCGTCAGGCACAACCATTCGTCCTTGGAACCTCAACGTTCCATCCTCAGAAATTTGGAAGCCGGCCTTCCTTTCCTTTGCATCCTCATGCAGAATTTTCTGAACATCTGAATCCGTCTGCTGAAGCGTTCTGATTCTGGCCTGCACTTCCGGTTCAATTCTAAGGGTGGCCACAAGGTTCGAAAGGTGGCCTACCTCGAACTTGAAATCTGAATCTCGTGCTCTCTCTATTAGGCCCCATTCCTTAAGCACCATATGAGCAATTGAAGACTTCCTACTCAGTGCATCCGCAACCTTATTCGCCTTTCCTGGGTGGTACAAAATCTCGCAGTCATAGTCCTTTAAGAGTTCCATCCATCGACGCTGTCTCATATTCAACTCCTTCTGAGAGAATAGGTACTTGAGACTCTGATGGTCAGTGAAGATCTGAAATCTTTCTCCGCATAAATAATGCCTCCAAATCTTCAAGGCAAAGATGATCGCTGCTAGTTCCAAGTCATGCGTCGGATAATTCAACTCGTGAGGTCTCAACTGACGGGACGCATATGCGACAACCCTACCATGCTGCATTAACACACAACCTAAACCCTTAAACGACGCATCACTGTAGATCTCAAACCCTCCCGGACCGGATGGAATAGTAAGTACCGGTGCGGTAGTTAGCTTATGCTTAAGCTCTTGAAAACTATCCTCGCACTTGTCTGTCCACACAAATTTCTCTTCTTTCTTTAGAAGTCTCGTCATTGGCAATGCTAATCTTGAAAACCCTTCTACAAACCGTCTGTAATACCCTGCTAAACCCAGGAAGCTTCTAATTTCCGTCACTGTCGTCGGTCTCGGCCAGTTGATCACTGCCTCAATCTTTGCGGGGTCCACTGAGATTCCCTCTCCAGAGATAACATGACCTAGGAAAGCCACACGAGTCAGCCAAAACTCGCACTTACTAAACTTGGCGTATAACTCGTGATCTCTTAAGGTCTGAAGCACTATTCTTAAGTGCCTTTCATGATCCTCACTACTCCTTGAATACACTAAGATGTCATCGATGAAAACAATTACAAACTGATCTAAGTACTCTCTGAACACCCGATTCATCAAGTCCATGAAAGCAGCCGGGGCGTTTGTCAATCCAAACGGCATCACAGTAAACTCATAATGGCCGTATCGAGTGCGAAACGCTGACTTTGGGATATCTTCCTTCTTTATTCTTAGCTGATGATACCCCGTCCTCAAGTCGATCTTAGAAAATATCGACGCTCCTTGGAGCTGATCAAACAAATCATCAATTCTTGGCAACGGATACTTGTTCTTAATTGTCACCTGGTTGAGTTGTCGATAATCGATGCACAAGCGTAATGAACCATCTTTCTTCTTCACAAACAATACCGGTGCTCCCCAAGGTGATGCGCTTGGACGAATAAATCCTTTATCCAACAACTCTTGCATTTGCACCTTTAGTTCCTTAAGTTCTGACAAGGCCATTCGGTAAGGAGCTTTAGAAATCGGTTCTGTCCCAGGGGCTAATTCGATCACAAACTCTATTTCTCTCTCTGGCGGTAAACCCGGTAATTCTTTCAGAAACACGTCTGGGAACTCTCGTACCACTGCGATATCTTCGATCCTTAACTCCTCTACTGTCGTGTCTATGACAGTTGCTAGGTAACCTTGGCAACCCTTGTCTAGCAAGCGGGTTGCCTCGAGCGACGAGATTAAGGAAATTGAGGGTCCTCCTCGACTCCCAATGAATTCAAAACTCTCACCCTCTAATGGATTAAACTGAATCGTCTTGCGATAACAGTCCATCTTGGCTCGTTGCTTGGTGAGCCAGTCCATGCCAATTATCACATCAAAATCATACATGGCCAAGACTATCAGGTCTATCCTCCCCTCTCGCTCACCAATCACTAACTTGCAACCCAGGCAACCTACTGTAGCTAACACTTTATCTTTCAACGGAGTAGATATACTAATCACAGACTCCAACAATTCAGGAATTAATTCTACCAATTTAACAAATCCTTCAGCTATGAATGAATGCGAAGCTCCTGGATCAAACAAAGCATAAGCAGGTTGGTCGTTCAGTAAGACCATACCTGTGACCACGTTAGGCGCATCCTCCGCCTGTCCTCTAGTAAGTGCATAAGCCCTTCCCTGAGCTGGAGGTCGGTTCGATCCACCCGGCGGCATGATCTGCGGTGCGAATCCTCTATTCTGGCCCAGCGGCGGCGGCGGCGGCAACTGAGGCTGCCTCTCAAATCTCCTGGGACACTCCCTAACACGGTGACCCTGCTGGCCACACTCAAAACAGGCACCCGTCCTAAGAGGGCACGGGGCCGAGCCATGTCGCCTCCCACACAAGCGACATGCTTCTTTGTAGCTCGATGACGGCTTCCCCACTCCACCCTTCCTGTTAGGTGGAACAGGGTACCTTCCTCCAGGCGTCGGCCTCTTCCCAAACCGATTATCGCTTCTGTTCGAATTAAACCGCGACCCAGATGCGGCAGCTCTCTCATTCTGATCCTTCTCAATTAGCTGGGCCCGCTTGTAGAGGTCTTTGTACTCCTTCAGATCTAGTGGCACCAACAAGCTTCTCACCTCCGGTCGGAACCCATCTCTAAACCGTCGAGCTCGGTCTGATGGTCGCTGAACCAACTCAGGAGCGTATTGCGACAGTTCGGCGAACTTCGCCTCATACTGATCAACTGACATTGTACCTTGCCGAAGGCGTTGGAACTCCGCCATCTTCAACTCCTTAGCACAATCAGAAAAGTACTTCTCATTGAAAACCTCAAGAAAGGCATTCCACCCTAGAACTACACCTTCAGGGAACACTATCCTTTTGTTAGTTTTCCACCATGTAGCTGCGGTCCCTCTCAACTGATAGGCTGCCAGGGCGACCTTCTCCGCTTCCGTGCACAGCAGCAACTCGAAGGCATTTTCTAACTCCAGGATCCATGAGGCTGCGGCTTCGGGGTCTCCTGTCCCCATGAACGTTGGCGGATTTAACCTCAGGAAATGCTGCACTAACTTCTGCCTAGGCCTCCCAGCGGCCTCATTCTCAGGCGGGATCTCCTCCAATTCCTCTTCTGGCTCGGCAGCCGGTGCGGCGGCAGCAGCGGCGGCCGTAGCGGCAACAGCAGCATTGGCGGCATTAGCAGCGTTGGTGGCGGCGGCAATAGCGGCGGCTGAAGCGGCGGCCTGCTGGTCTAATCTGTTACCCATCATTTCAAGCATCTGCATAATCCCAGCAAACCTCGGATCCTCAGGGGCCACTGCATCCTCAGAAGGTGACGCTGCACCACTCGCACTGGCCTCAGCCTGCGCTCTCCCCACGGCATTTCGGGCACCGACTCTCATCGACGGCCCACCCCGAAACACGGGGCCTACTGCTCTCTTCCTAGCAGCTCTTGGAACTCGGTCACTCATGCTTCAGGCTCAATATAGATGCCTATTGGCGAATTCCAATACTATATTAGAATTTGAGTAACCTATCAATCAAGCTAACAAACAACTAACAACCACATACATTAGAATATCGAAAGTCTTTCCTACTAACTATCCCGTGACTCATCGCACCTTATCACTCCATACACAGACCATGCTCTGATACCACTTAAGCGAGGTTGTCACGCCCCGAACCCCGAAACACGTGGAACAACCCGCCATGGTCATGCAAACGCGACATTCCCAGGTAGTGTCGCCAACCCCAATATTTAATTATTAAAGCGCATGCGGAACGTTTTAAGAAACCCCTGACAGAAACTCGCGGGATAGGACAGCAGGAAGAATTAATTCAAAATCAAACGAGCATAATTCCATACATCATCAACAATCCAAGTCTTACATACATCAACAGGATCCGGAGGCTATATGCACCAAAAATGGGTTAGAGTTTATGTGCATCAAAAAGGGGTCAGCCTACATAGCAAGGATCAGTCCGCCAAAAGATAATCAACCACCCTAGAACTACAGGTCAGCCCCATTGGACGACCCCACGTCCTCAGGATCTGACACCCAAGATTGCGGGGGCGTGGCGTTGATCACTCCACCGGTAGGAAGGTCCGCCACACCCTTGCCCAGGATGGCATCCAAAACCGCCAGCGGAATATCCATGCTATCTAGTGGGCCGATCCTAACACCATCTGCTCCGGTACGATACCAAGCTCTAAACATGTATGGAACGCTGTCATGCACGTTCACCTGGACCCGGATGAGGGTCCTAATCAACGAGATAGACCCAAGGACTCCGGGGTCGGGAGCACTCTCCGTCCACCGGTCGATCTTCGTCGGTAGGCCGCTCATCTCCGGGGTCTCGCCATCTATGGTCCTGAAATATTTTTCCCCAAACCGGGATGAGACTTTGTCTCGGCAAGTTCACCCCTCCTAAACCACTATTAGAAAGTAAATACACCCCGAAGTAGTCTAACCACAACATCAAGAAGACTTACCTCGGCTTAGCCATCATCTGCAGGTTAGCACAAGTTATATAATTCAACCACGTACAATTATGATAACCAACCAATCATGGCACAATCACATCATCAAAACAATTCAACCACTTGGATCGTCTCAGCGATCAATCGACTCGGCCGATTACATGTCATTCTAGCAAATCATCATCGCTCTCAATCACGGCCCCATCGGGCGCGACCTCTAATAGGTGGCATATAACGGCCCCATCGGGCGCGACCTCTAATAGGTGGCATATAACGGCCCCATCGGGCGCGACCTCTAATAGGTGGCATATAACGGCCCCATCGGGCGCGACCTCTAATAGGTGGCATATAACGGTCAATCTCCCTTAAATTCCCACACTTAGGGTTTTCTAAAGAATCCTCATAAATCACAATCACACTCAATTCGCCACAACCAATCATCAATTTCAATTTCTACATGCACAGCAGCGATCGGCACGACATTCTGAGCAACTAGGGTAAAAATAAATTTTTCGAGTTTTTTTTTTTTATAAAACATTATTTTAATGAATTTCGGAATAAATATATTATTAAATAATCCATCAATTTCGAAGTATTTATTTAAATCATAAATAAACTCCTTTAAGTCACATCAAGATTATTTAAAATAAACATACCTAACCATTAAACCAAACACCATTTATCTTAATAAATCCTCTTAATATAATCCATACAAATTAAACCAACCTATCCACATAATCACAATCAACTTAAGTTAAACCTACTTAGGGCATCATTAACTCGCTAATCGCGGATTAGTGAGGTAAACTCACCGGAATCGCTTTCCGATGGGTCTCCGGCGAAGAGCACGACGACGCCGACGACAAACCTACACGGATCAAGACCAAACAAGCATTAAAAGGGGACCAAAATGAGCCCGGAAGATCCTAGATCTTGCTGGTTTTCTTTCCAGCACTAACCGAGCTTGAGGGGATGGCGGAACGGCGACGGAACGGCGGTTGAACGGGCGGAGAAAGCTCGGCGGTGGCGACTAGGTCTCGCGGGACGGCGGCTCACGGCGGCGCGGCGGCGACGGACGGCGGTGGCGCGGAGGCGGCGACAACAACACGGCGGCGGTTTGGAGCTGCGACGGCGGGCTTCGTGGCGGAGACGGAGGCGGGCGGCTCGGATCTCACACGGGTGAGCGGCGACGGCGACGTGCGACGGCGGCGAGACGGCGACGCGGGCGGGCGACGTGGGCGGACGGGCTGCTTTGCAGCTCGCCGGACTCTCTCCCTCTCTCAAATTCGAAATCCCCCCCCAAGGCTAGAGGTTGAAGATGAAGTGGATGGGACACCCCCACTTTTGGTGGGCCAATCGGCTGGTGACACTTGTCAAGCTCCCCTTAATTTTGGCCTCCACCATGACATCACCCGCGATGTCACTTCCCACTAACTCAAATCCTCACAACATCTTCCAATAGGTCCAATTTGTTTTCCGCCGGGGTCCAAGCTCTTGCACATTTAATTATTTCACTTTCTATAAATTCCCTCCTAATTGAGTCCAAATTAAAGTCCATGAATTAATCCAATTTTCCTAATAAGATTTGCAACACCCATTGACTTTCAAATTTCAAAATCCAATTCAATTTCACGGTTAATTTCACTCTAGTGCGATTTTAGCGCGCCTAGTCCACCGAGTAGCTTTTGGGGAAATTTTCTTGCATCGACCCGAGGGTGATCGGTCCCCAAGTCCGACGCGGTAAAATTCCTTAATTACTTCACTCAATAAACTAGTTCTCTCGTGAGTGGCCAACTCGAGAGACGAACTATATGCACGAGATGAATCTCCCGACTCAATCGATCGAAAAAAAATAAACTTGAGGAAAATTGGGATGTCACAAAATTACATATTATAAAGACGTTGTGTAAACATTAAAGAAAAGGGAAAATATCCTGAGATTGGAAATATTTTTGGGGAAGTTGTTGTGGTATGAAAGCTAATCCAATTACAGAGATAGAGAAATTGAATAAGCCAATGAAAAGATAGAATTTGTTTAGGTTCTTTTGGGTGATGGCCCATTGACCAATCATCAAGTGCCAAGTGTTATCAATTCCATCGGCTTTAAATTTCTTCACCTCTGGTGACTTCTGGTGCCTTCATTTTTACATGTAGTCCATACACGACCGAAAGAAGGAAGAAGAATCACAACCTTTCGTTGCGGGAATCCGATCAACACACAAAGAAAACTCCGGTGGCTTCGATGGCCGCGTTCAAATTCGCGCCGCTCGCCCTTTCCTTGGCGGTTCTCTTGCTGCTGTCTGGATTTCCCCAGAGCTTGGCTCGCGAGTTCACCGCGTCCGCGGACGAAACCGTTCGCCAGCAGCAGCAGTAGCAACAACGACAATCGAGCGACGACGTCTGGTCCTCCTTCCGAGCGAGAGAGATCGGCACCCATGTGGTGAAAAGGCTGAGTGTCGGTGGGGGCGGGGGCGGTCGTTCCGGTGGCGGTGGCGGTGGTGGTGGGCGGTGGCGGTGGCGGTGGCGGCAGCCGCGGCGCCACTCCCATCCGGGGGTCGCCAGGGAGCGTAGTGGGGCCTATTCCCACCGGGACTGATGGATCGTCAGCCGTCAGGTCTCGCCAGTCGACGACGCTCGGCTTCGCCGTGAGTTCCTCTCTGACCCTCGGTCTACTGCTTGCTTCTTCCGCCCTTGTTTGAATGTAGCCACCGGAAAATCTGGAGTTCGGCCGGCTGTCGTTGGCCTCATCTTACTTTTCGTGATTTGATTTGGGGTTAGCCTGTGCTTTTTCTGGTAGCAGTCGAGTCATATGGTAGCTCTTCGCCCTTAAATGTCTTCCCAGAAAATTAAAAAAAAAAAAATTTGCTCGATGAAATTATAAATGTTTCTTAGAAAGTTTATCCTACTTTTTATCTGGTGAAATATAATGTTTGCATTTACAACAGTCGGAGCTTCACCCACATCGAGATTGACCTAGTGATTAGGGCTTTGCCTTGTTCTCGACGTGGAAAAATCGACGGTTGTAAATCTTGAATGAACGATTGTTATGACAGAGCCATGTGCTTTTCCCATCTTGGTCCCTGTCGCCATTCTACTACGAGCCTATACGACTCAAAAGTTTTTTCCTTCTCCTCGGAGGATCATCTACTTTTTTAACAATTTTGGTCTTTAGTTCTGTGGCCGTGATGCTATGACAATTACAAACCTACCTACTTCTTTCCCGACGCGGTCCGTTGCGTGCCAAATTGAATCCGGACCATTGTGAAAAAAGTCTTGCGTATCTGTTGGGATTCTTGTGTATCTGTTGGGTTTGTGCAGTATTTTCTGTAGAGAAAGAACTTTTTTTTTCGCGCACTTATTGAGTTCTAATTGGTTTAGTCCATTACACGCACTTGAATGAATTAGTTTGGAACAAAACCTTGTTTTTACTGCGTTGTATCAACAATGCCAAGGTTATCCTATTTTTATTCTGCTTAAATTTAATGCTTAAATTTATATTAGTAGAAAGCTGAGAACTATGGACCTCCTTTCATTTATCGTTGTCAAGAAAAGAGAAGAAAGATTTGGATAATCGGAATTTAGGGTTAGCTTATGATCAACTTTTAGCTCATCTCATCCAATAGATGAATATCGAATGAATTAGTGCTTTCTCCCTCCATGATTTAAATCCACATGGTATTTAGTGATAGTTATTCCTTTTAAGGGATTAAATTATGTGCAGGCACCTTGCATGCAAGCGGGAAATTGATATTTGGAAGATTAAGTAGAATCACATGTTACTAAGCATTTAAACTTTTTAATAATGAAAAGAGAACGCACACGAAATTACACATTATAAAGACATCGTGTAAATGTTAAAGAAAAGAGAAAATATCCCGAGATTGGATATATTTTTAGGGAAGTTGTTGTCGTTTGAAAGCTAATAAAATTAGGAAGATAGAGAAATTGAATAAGCCAATAAAAAGATAAATTTTTTTTAGGTTCTTTTGGGTGATGACATGTCTGTCCACTGACCAATCATCAAGTGGCAAGTGTTATCAATTCCATCAGATTTTCTTCCCAAGAAGAATATATTCTCGTGAAACTTTATCTCGGGGAAATTGGTCAGCTGGGTAGACACTAAAAATCTATCTCTGCAACTTAGATGATAATCCGTATTTCAATAAAACTAGAGATCACCGGCTTCTTAACTTTGCGTTCGGAAAAATCTCAGATTAGGTTCTCCTTCAAAGCCCTCACCTTTAAATACGAATAATTCATCATCAAGACACTGCACTCTTCCTCTCCAGATCCTAGTTCTCATCCAACTTTGCCTTCGCAGCTCATAAACTTTTGCAGTTCTCATGGCAGTCATCATCAAGTCCGTGCTCCTTCTCTCCTTTCTCAAGGTGGCCTTTTGAGAAGGTGCCTCCCTGTACGCCATCCCACTGAACTCTGCACATACCAGAAAAAGAAAATTTGCTCGATAAATATAATATAAATGTTTCTTACCGTGAAAGTTCATCCTATTTTAGTATCTGCTGAAATTTAATGTTTGCATTTACAACGGTTCGAAAGAGGAAGCTACACCCACATCGAGATTGACCTAGTGGCAAGGGCTTTTTCCGTGTCTCCGACTTAGAAAAATCGACGGTTGTGGATCCGATTCCTACCCTGATTTACTCAGATTTTAAGTAAGGGGCTCTGACTATTCCCCTTCAGATAGCTGGCTAACTGCGGCCGTGCTATTAAATTATCAAAAAGAACAAGGAGATGAAGCCACGCAACTCCACATATTGCGTATCCTTGTCAGGAAAAAAAATGGAAAAGAAAAAGAACACAATATTTGGATAATCTCAGTTCAGGGTTATTTGAAGAATTACTTACCGCAATCATATATCGAATGAATTAGCACGCTTTCCTTCTCTTAACGGTTTAAACTTTATGATGATTGGTGATATTTATTCTCTTGAGGGATGTAGACATACAGTTAAAGAATTGCGTCATTGGCTCTCAAAGAGACAAATTGAATATAAATCAATGAAAAGATGAACTTTGAGTTTGAGGCTCTTTTGAATCACATAGCATAAACATAAATTGTAAAACTTCACAATATGAGCATGTAGTCATGTAAGATTATAAACAATAAAAAGTTTAAGCACGTAACATAAAACATAAGTTATAAAACTTCGTTTCCCATTCATCCATAAAAATTTGGAAGAAGAGGAAAGACTGACGAAGAGTTTAGAGGAAGGATAAAAGACAAAAGAGTGCTGAGATTAGAATTTATGAGGAAAAAAAATTAGTGTTTTGGCTTTTAGTTTATAAAAATGGTTTCAAAAAGGGTTCCAAAAAAGGACTTTGCAGTTTGGATCCTTGATGGGTATTCACTCGGAATGTTCAACCAGTTCCAAAAAATTGAAACTTGTTCTTAGGCTAGTTCCATTAGGAATTGAATCTAGAATCTATTTTTTAGGTGGTCTGGTTCAGTTCTCGAGTGGAGCCAGTTTGGTTGCACACCCCTATTCAATAAGTAAACAATGAGATAAAAGTTGATAAATAAAAATAAAGAGAAATGTATACGATGTGAGTTTAAAATGAATTAAGTTTCTGTATTTAAATGGTAATAGACGTGAAAATAAGTAATGGAAATGAAATTGGCCGCCCAGCTAAAAGAAGTTTTGGCATTTGTGTGCACGTTTAAGAAAGTCGAGGAAATTCCATTGATCAATAAAAGATATATCATGTAAACAGATCGCATCGGATTCGACAAACCGAAGCATTCGGTCGTACCCCATCTAATAATTTGTCGCTAACTTGTTCTTCGGACGGTGTAGAACTTTTATTTACGCTGTCACATGTACGTCACTTGTTTTACCGTGTCGTTTCGAGGATATGCAAGAGACTGTTGCCTTAAGAGGTCTGTTCTTGAAATATGTACATATGTGGCTAGAGAAGCATACATTTTGATGCTTTATTTCCTCTTTTATATCTGCGGAAAGTTCACGGTACTTTTCGCCAACGCAATGTCACCCCCTCTCATCACATAGAGATTCCCTTCTTCTTCTTCTTCTTCACCCGTCATTCGTACCAGACCCGAAACGACGGAAATCTCCGCCCTTTGCTACGAAAAAATCGCCTTTCTTCTGATGGCGGGGATCAAGTTGGCGCTCGCCCTTTCGTTCGTAATCCTTCTGTCGCTGTCCCGATCTCCTAAGAGCACGGCTAGTGCTCGCGGGGGTGGCGAGTCCACAAATAAAACGGGAAAGAGTGGCATCCATGTGAAAAAGATTGGCGGTGGGGGGGGAGGAGGCGGCGCTCGATGGGGAGGCGGGGGTCGAGGGGGGGGTGGGGGCCGCGGTGGATGAGGGGGAGGCGGTGGTGGCGGCAGTCGGTGGGGTGGTGGGGGCGGTGGTGGCGGCGGTCATTTCTGGCCAGGGGGTGGAGTTAAGCCCAACAACAGAACTCAAAGGTCCTCGGCGGCCATCGGATCTCACCCGTCGTCGCTCGCCTCCATCGTTGGTTCCTGCCTTCTCCTCAGTGTTCTGTTGGCTTTCAAATCTCTAGTTTGATCGCCATGAAAGCAGGAGTTAGGCGGTTGTTGGACTTCTTTCGTGGTTTCCGTCGAACCTTCAGCTCTATCTGACCACCATTGTCATGGTTTAGTTATAATAATACTTCATGAAGTTGATCTTCAGCATCCAAAAGCCTTGCATAGTTTTTTTAACATATGATCTCGACTTCTATTGATTTCTACATAACCTAATATTTAACGGCGTTCATAATCATGTGGTATACTTTGAAATTTTTTTCTTTCTTTCAAAATGTTCCTAAATCAAGTTATATTGAATGCTATATCACGTGATATATCGATATAGTTCTACACACCTAAACAGACTTCTTTATTTTGAATTCATGTGAAATGATCACCATAGTCAAGAACTTGAGCGCCTGCGTAAGAATTTCTTACTTTGCGAGCCGAACGATTCTCGCATTTCGGTGTCTAAGCCACAGTGCTATGATGAGCCTATGTTTCTCTCCTTATTTAATTTTAACCCAGGTTAATTCTACAGATTATAAACCTTGCCCGTTCAAGAAGAGCCTTATCAGTAAGACACGGAGATCACATCATTCACTTCTCCACAGATTACTATAACAGTGGCCAATGCATTGTTAGAGCGGTCCCCCATGTGAAAATACCGTCTTCAATGATCCAGATTCAATTCATTACGTGTATTATGTTCATTTAATAAGGAGGAAAGGGAGAGAGGATTTGGGTTTTCAAAAGTAAAGGGATGGGGGCACCGAGCGGTGAACCAGGGTCGCGTCCACAACCGGCTATGGGGGAATACGACCCGCCACTGCTGTGTGGACATTTATTCCATTACATGAAAATTTAGGTCCGTTTGGCAACGTCTTGTTTGGAGAAACAATTTTTTTTTTTCAGAAATAGTCTTTTTATTTATTTATATTCCTCGAAATAATTTCTCAATAAAAGAATGCGTTTGGTAATTATATAAAATTTATATTCTCGAAATGAAAACAAAAGTAAAAATGCGTTTGGTACGATTTGCAAAAAAATTGTAATGTAGAATTTCTTTTAATTTTAAATTGATTGCTGTTTCATTTGTCGCCATTGCTTGCTGGCTGACGATAGTGGTTGGCGGCAACAGGTGGCATTGACGACGGTTAGCCAAGGTCAGTCGGCAGTAGTGGTCGATTGGCAACGATGGTTGACCATCCAACGAGTGGTGGTGGGCGATAGTTGGTGACGGTTGGCTAGCGACAGTGGCGGCGGGGGTGGCAAGCGGCAAAGAAGAAGAAGAAAGGAGGAAAAGAAAAAAAGAAAAGAGAAAATAATTTGTGTCTACAAATTATTCGTTTGTTTTTATTCCAAATCTATTCCCCGTTACTTTTCTATTCCGAGAAATAGGAAAATTAATTGATATTACCAAACGAATTTATGTTCTTTTTTTTTTATTTTTTATTTCAGGGAACAAAAAAACAGAAATTGAAAGAAACAAAAAATCACCAAACAAGTTTATGTTCTTTTTTATTTATGTCCTCACCTCTCATGCAGAGCAGCCGGGTTTTAATTTCTCTTGGAGGTGCAAGGCCACGCGATTATCACACCTTTTCTTTGCAAATGATGTCTTTTTCTTTTGCCGCATGGATATGGCCTCCATCTTGCTTCTGAAGGATGGGCTGGATACCTTCACGGCTTGGAGTGGATTGAAGCCGAATAATAGCAAAAGTGAAGTGTTTCTTTCAGGGGGCTTGGATGATTTGAGGTGTCAAATTAAGGACACCTTTGGATTCGTGGAAAGAAAACTGCCGGTGCGTTATCTAGGAGCTCCTATCATCTCCTCAAGGCTCGGCAAGGCGGACTGTGTGTCCTTAGTCGACCGTATTACAGCGAGGGTGCAATCCTGGACTCATCGCTTTCTTTCCTTTGCCGGGAGAGTTCAGCTTATAAGATCAGTGCTCCATGCTATACAAGCTTATTGGGCTAGTGTCTTCGTTATTCCTATGGCAGTCTTAGATCATATTGAGCAGATCCTTAGACAATTCCTGTGGAAGGGACCTTCCCTTGGGAAGGGAGGTGCTAAAGTGTCCTGGGAGGATGTGTGTCTCCCTAGGGATGAAGGAGGTCTTGGAATTCGCAGTTTGCGAGAGTACAACAAGGCTGCGATGCTTAAGCACATTTGGACCCTCTTCACGGATAAGGAATCCTTATGATGCAAATGGGTCCACTCTACTTTTTTGAAGGGTGGGAGGAATTTCTGGGTGGTCAAGGCGCCGACTTATTGCTCGTGGGCATGGAAGAAGATCCTCCAACTGAGATCCGAGTTTTGACTGTCCTTCTACTGGAGGATTGGTGATGGGCGAAGAGTCCCCCTTTAGTTTGACCGCTGGCATCAGAGAGGTCTGCTGGAGACGATTTATTCAGAGCAGACTATCTTAGATTCCGGGCTTCCTAGGTGTGCTACTGTCGCAGACCTATTCTCTCCAGCGGGTCAAGTATTCAAAACAGTGTTAGATTCTTGGAACCAACCACTCCCGCTTCTCTCCGAGGTCCCGGATAGATTTGTTTGGAAGGACAATCCGTCCGGTCTCTTTTCAGTCGCCTCAGCTTGGTAGAGCTTCGGGAGAAGGAAAGCAAGGGTTGATTGGTCTTTCTGTATTTGGAGCAAGGCCATCACTCCGAGATACCAATTCAATCTATGGCTAATCATAAAGAACCGTCTTCCTACCCAAGCTTTTCTTATGTCTTATGGGAGAATTGGGAGAGAAGTTTGTGACTTTTGCAAGCTCACACCGGATTCTATTGACCACCTCTTCTTCAGATGCTGCATCACGGCTAGTATAGCTTACTTTTTCGGCGGCCAAGTGTAACCTTCCTTGGAGGAACAAGACTTGGGTGGAAAATCTCCAGTGGGCTATGAAATTCCTCTCAGGTAAGGATTTCTATCATTCCATTGGACGCTTTTCTTTTGGTGCTCTATGCCATCTTATTTGGAAGTATAGAAACGACATTATCTTTAGAGAGCATCTGGTCGTGGTTGCGGCTGTCAAGAAGCATCTCATTAAAGTTGTTAAGGATAAAGCCTTAACCTTTAGAAACGTGGAAGATAGTCCGAGAAATAGGAGTTTACAACGGAACTGGGACCTTGACCCGTCTATTTTCAGTGCTCCTATGGCGATCACCTAGTTCTCCTCGTCCGTGCCGTGCGGGTGCCATCCCTCGCCTTCTTCGCCTTCCCTGGTGTTTTCTCTTCTCTTTTTGTTGGTTGTTTGGTAGCTTCGTCTTCCTGGTCCTGCGTGGCCTTTCCATTGGTTAGTTTGGTGGTTTTGTTTGGTTGGTTGTCCTGGCCCTGCGTGGTCGTCTCTTTTGGGCTACTTGTTTGCCCTTGTTTGCTTTGACCGCTTTGCGGTGCGCTTTTGTCTCTGGCGCTCTTTCACTCGATTAGACGTTCTGTGTCTTGTTGAGTGCAAGTTTTGTGGTGCCTGAGCTTGTATATTTATTGGTTGAAGCTCAATATATTATTACCCTTTACCAAAAAAAAAAAAAAAAATATCACCAAACAAAGCTTTATTCACGTAGTTGAATTACCTATACTTTAATTATGAAAAACATTGTAATTTTGAATCGATAATTTTGATATTATAGTTTATATTGATAGTCTGTGTTTTAATATTTCCTTTTAATTGCCATAGGTGTTGTTAAACTAGGTATATAAAGGATACACAATAATCTGTATTACTGATTGTCTACAAAGTTAACTATAAGGGTGAGGCGAGCCTACCTACACCCCCACCACCCCCACCCACGCACATGTCTGGCCAGGGGGGTGGAGCTAATCCCCACAGAGGGACTCAAAGGTCCTCGGCCATCGGAACTCGCCCATCGTCGCCGCTCGCCTCCGCCGTCTGTTCCTCTCTTCTCCTCGGTCTCCTGTTCTTGCTTCAGCTCTAGTTTGAATGTCATTGAAACTAGGAGTTTAGGCGGCAGTCGTTGGGCTTCTTTTAGTGGTTTCTGTAGAGTTTTCCTTGATTTTGCTTCGAATTCTGCTGAGAGTAGAAAGCCTTCTTTGGCAGGAGTTGATCCTATAAAATCTCTCGTTCAAATTTCTGAATAGCCGCATCTAGGGTTTTGCTGAGAAAGCTTGGATGAGAAGCTCAGATTCCTTTTCGGCACTCCCATATAGAATGTACTCCTTCAGTCCAGTGAGAAATACTTCATGAAGTTGATCTTCACCATCCAAAAACCATGTATACTAACATATGATCTTACACTTTTTATTTATTTCCGGATGAGCTAAATTCATAATCACATGCTATACTTTCAAAGCTCTTTTTCCCCCCATATATTCCTATATAAGTTATATTAATGCTATATCACATAGTGTATCAATATAATATTATGCACCTAAATTAGTTTCTCGTTTTAAATGTATGTCAAACGATCACTATAATTAAGAAACCTGATTCACCGGCGGTGTTACTACTATGTCAATATATCCTGTCATGCCTACCCTGAACAATTCTTGGTTTCTATTGCCATGGTGCTATGATGAGCCGATTTTTTCTCCCTTTCAACTGTCATAAAAATATTTTTTAATAAATTACATGTGTGCATTCATTTATGTAGGGTGAGCGATCTGTCCTTGCATACTTATTGATGTAATGGTAATTAATCCTATTCATAGCATGCGCTAAGATGAAGTTGTCCACACAGAAATCTTGTTTTACCGGGCATTTAATGATGGCAAAATTGATAGCCGATGTGGTCTAGGAGATCTGCACATTCATATATTAGCCAGATGGATATAGATATAGACGTATTTATTCGTCCAACTCTGACTGGTATATACCTCTACCCTTGGATTCGTTGAAGTAATCACGTGAACTCCAGAAGATTCCCTCGCTTACTGATGAGTTCATAATTAGGGTCGAGTCAGATCAGCATCTCCATCAGAGCAGAAATCTAGTTATCCAAAGCCTAGTCTGAAGGCTAATCCTTCATAAAGACTCTCCGTCAGTTGTTCTTGAGGAAGAAAGTTCCTCTCAGCACAGCTCTCACCTGCAGCTAGTTTTGCCAAACGGTAAACCCAATTTCGACCGCCGAATCGGACGGTCCCGTGCGAATCCCGTGCAAGTTCCACAGCAAGTTCTTCTTCGAAACCCTCTGCCTCTAAATACGAACCATCAAGAATCACTCCAAGTTATTTTGAAAAAAAAGGAAAAAAAAAAAAAAAAAAAAATATATATATATATATATATATATATATATATATATATATATATAGAGAGAGAGAGAGAGAGAGAGAGAGAGAGAGAGAGAGAGAGTACGGTTCATAGGCCAGTAGAACAAGCTCGCTTGAACCGTTAATCATGTTGTCCTTGTAATGGGACCCGCGTGATTAAACGGTTTGGAAAATCGAGACCTTGGGGTCGTGAAAGTGCTATTAAGTTAGCCAACGATGCTCGCAAATGAGAAGAGGGAGGAGGAGGAGTAGGAGAAGTAGGATCGTCACCGGGCAACGGCGGCATTTAGTGCTCCATCCACGCGAGACAAGTTGTGCAAAAACGATGTCGACCTGCGGCCGTCGGATCTTGTCCGGCACTCGATTTTGTTATTTGTTCCTCTTTTCCTTGGCTCGTAGTTCTCGAAACTGGACTGATAGGACCAAAACAAAAATAAAGAAAGAAAAAAAGGGTTAGGGAGTTGGCACTGGCGTAAGATTTCTTCGCTTTCCATAGTATTCCTGATTTCGTTTGTACTTTGATCATTTGGTTCCCTCTATTTCGTGAAATTCGATTGTGTTTTCTTGCTTCTAAATTTGCGGGGAGCATTGGCACGTTGGAAAAAAGCATTTCATGTGTCGATCACACACGATCGATATGAAGCGACCATTCAATCATATTATATCCACGTGTGTTGACATGTAAAATATGTATTTCATTTCATTTTATGCAATGTCTGAATTTTTGAAATCATTCAATTCAATTGTCATGTCATGTAACCATCAACATGATATATCTTCTCGACACATCACGGTGAATATTGATCCATTTCACTAAGATAAGCAAATCTGGATGTCTCAAGTTTAGGGTATCTACCTCTCATAGGACTACATTGATGGATTGTTAAAATGTTTAAGATTAAATTGGTAAAATCAAAATGTTGAATACCGAATTGACCTTCCTAGAACATATTTAGAACTTTTTAAGGCAATTTTCTAAAATTTTAAAACATCTAAAATTTCTGTGAGAATGAAGAGGAGGGGAAATTTAATATCATGAGAATCTTGGCAGGGATGTGATTGGAAATTAATGAGTTATTCATTAGGCAAATACGGATATGAATTTTTGGCATGAGGATTTGATTCGACATCTGATGGACATTGATAACATAAAAAACAAAATATATCTAACATGAGTTTAAAATGACTTTATGTTTTTGCAATGTAATTGATCATAGACATGTGAATACCCAACGAAAATAAAATTAGTTAAGAATTGAAGCACGGAGTAGAATATAATTCGTGTTCTATACATACATAAATCTTCTAAATTGGGCTTGTGTATTTTTTAGGTAAATTTGAAAAGCATGTGAAAGAGGAAATTTTAGTGAAAATCATGTCTCACATAGGGCCTATTTGGCGACGTGCCAAACAATGCTTGATTTTGATTTTTTGTTCCTAGAATCAGTTTGGGACAAGAATCACGTTTGGTAAAATTTTTGTTCCCGGGAACAGATTGGGAAGAGAATTGAGAATAAAAAAAAATGATTCTTCGTTTGAGAATCAAAAAAAGAATTAAAACAGTAAAAGTCTCATTCTTTTCTTCTGACATCTCGTGATTGTTGTCCACCACCGCCTGCCGTTGTTCGCCGCTGGTCGTCGGTCGCCGGTTCGACGAGCTCGCCGGAGGCTAGCCAGGCCAAGGCGAGGTTTGGGAAGCTCGTCGGAGGCAAGCCCAGCCATCGGCAAGGAGCCTCGTCGGTGGCTAGGCAAGCCTCGTCGGTAGCTGGGCGAGGCTCGGCCTCGCCAGATCGAGTGAGGCCGAGCCTTGCCGGTGGCCAGGTGGGCCTCGCCTAGCCCGGCAAGACTCGCTCGGTCACCAGTGAGGCTCGCCTAGCCCCGCGAGGCCGAGCCTCGGTGGGGCTGGCTGAGTCTCGCCTAGCTGCCGGCGAGGCTTGGCTGACAAGGGCCGACGTCGCTGAGGGCCGGCAATGCTCCGGTGAGCGTTGCCGGCCCTCGTCTGGCCGGTTGCCGATTCGGTGACCGGCCAAATAAAGAAGAAGAAGAATAGGAGAAAAGGGAAAAAAATAAAAGAAGAAAAGAAAAAAAGAAAAAAGAAAAAAAGAAAAAAAGAAAAAAAGAAAAAAAGAAAAGGAAAAAAGTAATAAAAAAGTATTTAAAAGTATTCAAAAATTATTTAAAAATTAAAAGAAATTAATTTGGAACATAATCAATTAGCACGGTATCAAACGCAATTCTATTTCATAATAAAAAATTTTGGACAGTTATCAAACGCATCTTTTTACTCGAATTAGTTCTCGAGAACATAATCAAAAATAATTATTTCTAGTCAGAATCAGTTCCTGGAACATAATCGTTACTAAAAGCACCCATAGTGTACCATGCATAGAAGTACTAAGTATTTTACCATTAGAGGTTCAAAGTTTGACTTCTCTTGACTTGTGCGATCTAAAAAGAAGTATGCTAATAACGGTGGTTGGTTTTGAAACGATGAGAACATCTTTCATGCAAATGCTATAGAACACTAGTATGCTACCGCAACATACCAAAAGAAAGTTTTTGCACACATAAGAGGTATTATGTCAACATATCACATGAAATTCGTAGGACTGCAAACTGGAAATTAGATTATACCCTACAAAATTTTCTCTGTGAATTAAACACTAGTAATATTTTCCATTAATTAACTCTATTAGATTGCACTAGTTTTATTTACACACCACATTAATTATATGATATCAAAAACCCTAAATTGTTGTCGGTAGCATAGTCATACAGTTGCTGTTCGACCATAAAAGTTGTCCAGAAAAAGAAAATTTCCTCGATAATTATATAATTTTTTTATTTATTTATAAGAATTCTGCTGAAAAATTCAGTGCTGTGGATTTACTACGGTCGAAAGACGAAACTAAACCCACATCGGGGATGGGATTGACCTAGTGATAAGGGCATTTCGGTACTTCCAACTTAGAAAAACCGATAATTATGGATCCAACTCCAACTCTGTATTACTCGGATTTAAGCAAAGGGTCGTGACATAAGGTTATCCATTCTAGATAGCCTGTGCTCCCCAATTTTCAAGCACTTCCATAGGTTATCCATTCTCATCACTAGAAAAGTAAAAAAAAAAACACGAGATTTGGAGATTCTCGGTTAGGGTTATCTGAGGACCAACTCATTGCACTACATACATATATCGAATGAATTAATGTGCTTTTCTTCTTCTAATGGTTTAAACTATATGACAATTAGCGATATTTATTCTTTTTAGGGAATGAAGATAGGCGGTCAAAAGAATTATCTAATGATCAATGATTAGCTAGCTGGATAGACACAGTAATGCTTGAGAGGCAAAACTAAAACTCCTTCAGCAAGTTGCCATTAAGTTAGCCAATAATGCCCGGGAATGAGAGGAGGAGGAGGAGAAGGATCGTCACCAGGTGGCGGTGGCAGCGTTTCATGCTCCTTCCACATGAGACTAGTTGTGCAACAACAATGTCGGCCCTTTGGTTGAACAAGTCCTCATAACTAAAACTCAAACCTTTCTCTGCCAAGCCAAACCCTGCAATCAAAATGTCATGCCATGGAAAACCATCAAAGCCATTAACATGAAATATCTTCTCAACACGTTATAATGGAATATTAATTGATTTTGCTAATGTAAGTAGAATCGAATGTCTGAAGTTTAGGACATCCATAATGACTATATTGATAAATCGTAAAAAAGTTTATGAATAAAAAAATTGAAAATATAAGATTAAATTGGTTGCCGTATAACATTTTAATTTTTTTTTGAGACATTTTTCTCAAATTTTGAAATATGTTAAATTTCCATGACTATGAAGAGGGGAAATTTGAAACCGTGGGAATCTTGACAAGGATGTCTTCGGAAATTGATGAGTTATCCAGCAGGCATATAGGGATATCAATTTTGGCATGAAAAGACTTGATTTGATATCTTGACGAGGATGGATATTGATAAAATAAAAAATAAAACATATCTGACATGAGTTTTAAAAAATTTAAGTTTTTGTAACGTAAATGATCATAGACATGCGAATAACTAATGAAAACAAAATTAGTTAAGAATTGAAGCACATGGTAGAATAAGATATGTGTTTTTTGTGTATATAAACCGTCTAGATTGAGCGGGTATTTTTTGGTAAACTGGAAAGGCATGTGCAAGATGGAAATTTTAGTAAAAATCACGTATCACATAAATGTACCATGGCATAAAATTACCAAGTATTTCACTATTAGAGGTTCAAAGTTCGATTTCTCATGATGCATGTGATTGAGAAAGAAGTAGGCCAAAAACGTTGGTTGGTTTTGAATCGATGAGAACATCTTTTGTCAAAATTCTATATCAAGTGAAACAGTACCATACACTCCTAAAGAAGTTTCTGCATTGATAAGAGGTATTATGTCGACATATCACATTAGATTTCACGAACCACCGGCCGAACGTTCGATTGTACCCGCAAGAATTTCCTTTGGGGACTATACAGTGGAATATTTCTTGTTAATTAATATTGGACGGTATAAGTTTTAATTACGCACCACATTACTTTTATTAGCCAATGACTTTTCAAAAGCAACACAACCCATATGGACAGTAATAGGTGATGGAAATTTCTAGGGGAAATTGTCCAACCGATCACAAAATCTATTGTACAAGTATCAATTCAATTTTTAAATCTTTTAATTTTACCAATCAATCTCAAACATTTGTGTGAAATCCTAATATCATCCTTCTAGCTAAATTTCATCAGAAATTACTAATTTGATTAGAGATGACTGCACCGCCATATCAACAATTTTGGCAAAAATTGATCAGAATGACAATATTGAAAAAATTAAAAATTTAACTGCATCGGTATTTGCATAATAAATTTAACGCGGATTAGATAATTTTCCCAGAAATTTTGTTACATAGTGTGTGTGGTGAAGCCGATCTTGAATGAATGACTCTTACAACAGAGGTATCTACTTTTTTTTTTTCCAATTTGGTTTCTGTTGCGTTGCCATGATGCTATAACGAGCCTATCTACTTCTTCCCGACGTGGTCTGTTGCATGCCAAATTGAGTCTGGACCATCGTAAATGACATCGGAATTGAGTCTCGTGTATCCGTTGGGTTTGTGCATTACTTTCTCAAGAGAAAGGGCTCCCATGTTTTTTCTCCTCATGCTTATTGAATTCTCATTTAATTAGTCCGTCACACGTGCTCGCCAGAATTTGTTCGTGACAAAACCTCGTTTGCCATAACAACGCGAATGTTTCTAGAGGATGTTGTTGTTATAGTTACGATTCATGAGGTCATTCTCCTGTTTCCAAAAGTAGTAACGCGGTCCAACTGAAAATCTACCACTGCTTCTTTGCCTAACGAAAATCACCATCGGAATAAGAAGATCTCCAGCCCTTTTCCTATCGAAAAATCATCTTCCACCCCAATCTGATCGAGAAAGCCATCTCGATCTCCAAGACCTGATGACAGGGATCAAATTTGCCGTGCTTGCCCTTTCGCTTGGAAGCCTTATGTTGCTGTCTCCTTCTCCCGCTTACGGAAGTACCAAGCCCACAGATAAGACTGTCAGCTCGGAAGCGAGAAAATTTGAAATTCACGTGAAGAAAGGCGGTGGTGGTGGCCGTGGTGGTGGCGGCGGTGGCGGCGGTGGCAGCCGAGGAGGTGGTTACACAGATGGTGGTGGCTCCACAGGCGGTGGTATTGCATATACGACACATGTGGGTGCCGGCGGAGGGACTCAGAGGTCCGTCGCGGTCGGACCTCCTCTGTCATTGCTCGCCTCCGCTGTTTGTTCCTGCCTCTTCCTCTTTGCTTCAATCCTTATTTGAACGCCAGGAAACGCAACTCGAGAAAACAGAAAAAGAGGAGAACAGCAACCTGAAAATAGGGGAGTTGTTAGACATTCTTTTATGCTAATATGTTTATAAGTTTGTTGCTGTAAAATTTCATCCTGACAAGATTACGCCCTTTGTTGGCATTTATTTGGTCTACCGTTTGCTCTTATGTTTTCGTCGGAAATCACTTATGTGGACTGTCATCCTAGGTGACACGGCAATAAATTGATATGAACAATTTTTGATAATATTACTCGAGTTATTATTTTTTTCTTTTCTGTTTTTCCTAACCCTAGGCCGGCAAGGTTGCCTACTGGCCCTCACTGGCCATAAGAGAGGGCTGCTGAGGGCATTGGGTTCTCACTTAGAACTAGGCAAGAGTCGCGACCCTCACTAGTTGGCTGACGAGGGCTGCAATGCGAAAATTTATAATCAAGGCCATCAGATGTTCGACTATGAAACGGGTGATCGTTCGATGGACTACTTTTGCGATGTTTGTCACATGAAGAAGATCAACAAGCCTTGCAAGAAGTACATGCTTTACTAATAAATAGGGGCATAGTATTAGTGGTTTGCTGGGTTGGTTTTGCTCTCTACCTTCTCACGGGGGGATGGAAAGAAGAGAGGTCAACTGGAGTGGAAGCCAAACGAGGGGGCCGAGAATCTGTGATCGATCCGAAGAACCACTGCCAGATACGATTCTGCTCCCCCTTCGTACTACCATATTGACTCTCTCCTATGGCCAATGAGGGTTGACTGGAGACCTCTCTGACCTAGGGTTAGGGAAAAAGAAAAGAAAAAGGAAAAAAAAAAGAAAGATAAATAATAAAAAAATGTTATTAAAAATGTTAAAATCAGCGTCGATTGTGCCACATAGGATGATTAATATCCATGTTAGTGATTTCCAATAAAAATTGACCGGATGAAAAATTAGCAAGATTTAAATTTTTAAGACTGAATTAGATTTAGGACTTTTTAGATAATTTTCTACTCTATTTTTTTATATGCTTTCTCCATAAATTTCGTTAAAAATTACTGAAAAAGTCATAAATCTATTATACAAACATTAAACAATTTGATAAATTTAATTATAAACATTTTAATTATTAGCTATTATGATCCTTCTGATCAAATTTAACTTTATATTCGAGTAATGATCTAGTCAATGCCGTTATTCTACATGGCATGGCTAGTGTCGATCGGTGCTAATGTAAACTATTTTTGCAATTTTTTTAATTATGAATTTTTTTTTTGTTCTCTTTTCTTGTTCTTTTTTAACTATAGCCTTCCATTGCCATTGTCGAGACCTTGCCAGCATAGCCAAAATTGGTTGGAAAGACTATGTTAAAAAATCACCAAAAAGTAAGTTTAGAACTAAATTGACATCCGTAGAATAGGTTTATAATTTTATCTATGTATACCATCTTAAGGATATACTTCTCATGTCCTTTTTTACATTCCAAAAAGCACAATTGTATATAATATTTCACGTATAGCTGCCTTTAGTGGATTAACTTATTAATACCACGAAACTAATTTTTTTTCAATTTATTTTCAGCACAATCAAACACCATATGGTTCGATTTCTTCGAAATTGAATTTTCTGAAGGAAAATCCTAACGAGAGTGATTTTGTCGCTACAATCCGTTGTTAATGTCGTTGCTTAATTTGTCTCTGGAGGACAAACCATTGTTTGGCCGCCTGATTGAGTGCTTGGAATGCTGCTGAGAATGGAAAGCTTGTCTGGCAGGATTTGATTTCCATCTCCCCAACAGATTTCCTATGGGCGCGGATTGTTCTGGGAAAGAATTGGCGGCGTTTTAGGGTTTCTCTGAGAAGCTTGGATGAATAAATTCATCTGTAGTGTCAATATTTTATGTTCTTTAATTGCCATCGATATTATTTAACTAAACATTACAAAACTTAATATAATAATCTATATTTGACAAGGGCAGGGCGGGCCTATGCCCCTGTTCGTCACAATTTTTTACACTGTTGTGACATTTCCAAAGACGAACCACTTAAAAAAAAAGTTAATGGATAATTAAATGAGAATGAAGATTCCTCTCACAAGACAATTGTTCATATTTAGTATGGACTCTCCCAAGCCCTACCGATCATAACTTGAGACTCATTTTAACACGCAACTATCTTATCTTTGGGAATTGTCACTAATCGGTTAGGGTGGATTAGATTAGACACTTAAGACACTTAAGTAAACTGCGGGACAACATTTCATTTCTGTGAACCAGAGGCTCAATGGATTCTGGAACTTGATCAATCCAGGGGTGTCACACGCATACGATGCTCGCCATCAAGCACATACATTTATGCGGAACATGTACACATAACGCGGGCCCACGCATTTTGCACATACGGATTCACAATTCATATACATACACTCACTGAACTTACACACACACTCAGCCATCCACACTTCGTATACCGTCACAGTCGGCCATCCCCACTGAACTCTGCACATACCACACTATCCCACGCTCCCATGAACTGAACACACACGTACTCTCTGCCACTTGCTCGGACAGAGGTGGGGAAGGGCCGGCAGCAGCCGGAGCTGGACCAGGCAACCGTGGTCAAACGGTAGGGCGATGGAATGGTGGCAGTTCCACCACGGAATGCATGGCAGTGAGCCTCGATTCGAATCTTCTCAGGGCGACCACCATGATTTTCCCGCCTTCGCTCTGAATATCTCTCCCCCTTCTCCCTGGTGACCATCTTGCCATGGACATCTAGTCCTTCAATGACCGAGCCCAGGCGGCGCCAGCGGTCTTCTCTTCGGCCGCGAAAATTGACGATATCAGTGGCCATATCTCCATGTGCCAACGAGAAATTCCCGATCTGTAAAGCTTGAACAAACGTTGCCTCTCTGTCTGTCCTTCCTTTTATTTATTTTTCACATGCGCACGCGCGATGCCATTTCTCTTTTTGCCCGCTCGTGCACGTTTTCCCTTTAGCCTCTGTGATCACCTGCTACACGCCGATTTAAGCATCTGCCCATGCCCCTTTTTTACCTTTTTTTCATAGCTTGCACTCACACATTGTCACCCTTCACATATATATTTTAATAATTTTCTTTAGTTTCGATTTTATTATTTTAATATATCTGAGAAAACTAAATTTCGAGAAACTAATACTAAATGCCTAAGTAATCTGTACGGCGAGAATCAGACTATATATATAATTTTCCGAAAGAACAGGTCTTAAATTTCTTGACCACGCTCTGGTGCCTTCATTTTTACGTGTCGTTCATACGCGACCGAAAAAGAAGGACGAACCTTTCGCTGCGGGAAACTTCTAAGGATCCGATCGATCACACAAAAAAAAGGATCCGATCAACACGCAAAAAACCTCCGGCGGCTTCGATGACCGCTTTCAGATTCGTGCCACTCGCCCTTTTCTTCGCCGTTCTCTTGCTGCTGTCTGGATCTCCCCGGAGCTCGGCTCGCGAGGTCACCGCGTTCACGGACGAAACCGTTCGCCAGCGGCAGCAGCAGCAACAGCGACAATCGAGCGACGACGTCTGGTCCTCCTTCCGAGCGAGAGAGATCGGCGCCCATGTGGTGAAAAGGCTGAGTGTTGGTGGGGGCGGGGGCGGTCGTTCTGGTGGCGGTGGTGGTGGCGGTGGGAGTGGCGGTGGCGGTGGGGGCAGTCGTTCAGGTGGCGGTGGCGGTGGCGGTGGGCGTCAGGGGGGTGGCAGTGGTGGTGGGCCGCGGCGCCACTCCCATCTGGCGGTCGCCAGGGAGCGTAGTGCGGCCTATTCCCACCGGGACTGATGGATCGTCAGCCGTCAGGTCTCGCCAGTCGATGACACTCGGCTTCGCCGTGAGTTCCTCTCTGACCCTCGGTCTACTGCTTGCTTCTTCCGCCCTTGTTTGAATGTAGCCACCGGAAAATCTGGAGTTCGGCTGGCTGTCGTTGGCCTCATCTTACTTTTCGTGATTTGATTTGGGGTTAGCCTGTGCTTTTTCTGGTAGCAGTCGAGTCATATGGTAGCTCTTCGCCCATAAATGTCCTCCCAGAAAAAAAAAAAAAAAAAATTGCTCGATGAAAATATAAATGTTTCTTAGAAAGTTTATCCTACTTTTTATCTGCTGAAATATAATGTTTGCATTTACAACAGTCGGAGCTTCACCCACATCGAGATTGACCTAGTGATTAGGGCTTTGCCTTGTTCTCGACGTGGAAAAATCGACGGTTGTAAATCTTGAATGAACGATTGTTATGACAGAGCCATGTGCTTTTCCCATCTTGGTCCCTGTCGCCATTCTACTACGAGCCTATACGACTCAAAAGTTTTTTCCTTCTCGTCGGAGGATCATCTACTTTTTTAACAATTCTGGTCTATGTTCTGTGGCCGTGATGCTATGACAATTACAAACCTACCTACTTCTTTCCCGACGTGGTCCGTTGCGTGCCAAATTGAATCTGGACCATCGTAAATGATACCAGAAATGAGTCTCGCGTATCTGTTGGGATTCTTGTATATCTGTTGGGTTTCTGCAGTATTTTCTGCAGACAAAGGACTTTTTTTTTCTGCTCACTCATTGAGTTCTAATTGGTTTAGTCCGTTACATGCGCTTGCATGAATTAGTTTGGAACAAAACCTCGTTTTTACTGCATCGTATCAACAATGCCAAGGTTATCCTATTTTTATTCTGCTTAAATTTAATGCTTAAATTCATAGTAGTAGAAAGGTGAGAACTGTGGACCTCCTTTCATATATCGTTGTCAAAAAAAGAGAAGAAAGATTTGGATAATTGGAATTTAGGGTTAACTTACGATCAACTTTTACCTCATCACATCCAATAGATGAATATCGAATGAATTAGTGCTTTCTCCCTCCATGATTTAAATCCACATGGTATTTAGTGATAGTTATTCCTTTTAAGGGATTAAAATATGTTCAAGCACCTTGCATGCAAGTGAGAAATTGATATTTGGAAGATTAAGCAGAATCACGTGTTACTAAGCATTTAAACTATTTAATAATAAAAAAGAACGCACGCGAAATTACACATTATAAAGACATCGTGTAAATGTTAAAGAAAAGAGAAAATATCCCGAGATTGGATATATTTTTAGGGAAGTTGTTGTTGTTTGAAAGCTAATCAAATTACGAAGATAGAGAAATTGAATACGCCAATAAAAAGATAGATTTTGTTTAGGTTCTTTTGGGTGATGACATGTCCGTCCACTAACCAATCATCAAGTGCCAAGTGTTATCAATTCCATCGGTTTTTCTTCCCCAAAAGAATATATTCTCGTAAAACTTTATCTCGTGGAAATTGGTCAGCTGGGTAGACACTGAAAATCTATCTATGCAACTTAAATGATAATCTGTATTTCAATAAAACTAGAGATCACCAGCTCCTTAACTTTGCGTTCGGAAAAATCTCATATTAAATTCTCCTTCAAAGCCTTCACCTTTAATACGAATAATTCATCATCAAGACACTGCACTCTTCCTCTCCAGATCATAGTTCTCATCCAACTTTGTCTTCGAAGCTCGTAAACTTTTGCAGTTCTCACGGCAGTCATCATGAAGTTCGTGCTCCTTCTCTCCCTTCTCAAGGTGGCCTTTTGAGAAGGTGCCTCCCTGTACGCCATCCCACTGAACTCTGTACATACCAGAAAAATAAAATTTGATCGATAAATATAATATAAATGTTTCTTACTGTGAAAGTTCATCCTATTTTAGTATCTGCTGAAATTTAATGTTTGCATTTACAACGGTTCGAAACAGGAAGCTACACCCACATCGAGATTGACCTAGCTGCAAGGGCTTTTTCCGTATCTCCGACTTAGAAAATCCGACGGTTGTGGATCCGATCCCTACCCTGATTTACTCAGATTTTAAGTAAGGGTCTCTGACAATTCCCCTTCAGATAGCTGGCTAACTGCGGCCGTGCTATTAAATTATCAAAAGAAAAAAAAAGTAGATGAAGCCGCGCAACTCCACATATTGCATATCCTTGTCAGAAAAAAAATGAAAAAGAAAAAGAACACAAGATTTGGAGGGTCATTTGAAGAATT
This sequence comes from Eucalyptus victrix, assembly GCA_016097545.1. Taxonomy (NCBI): domain Eukaryota; kingdom Viridiplantae; phylum Streptophyta; class Magnoliopsida; order Myrtales; family Myrtaceae; genus Eucalyptus; species Eucalyptus victrix. Next base: position 36,485,530 of record CM027837.1, read on the forward strand.
ACTTACGGCAATCATATATCGAATGAATTAGCATGCTTTCATTTTCTTAACGGTTTAAACTTTATGATGATTGGTGATATTTATTCTCTTGAGGTATGTAGATATACAGTTAAAGAATTACGTGATTGGTTCTCAAAGAGACAAATTGAATATCAATGAAAAGATGAACTTTGAGTTTGAGGCTCTTCTGAATCCTCAAACTTTGAGTCGAATGTCAAGCATTATCTAATGCTTCAGAAGCAAAACCTAAGCCCCGCACAGCAAGCTCTCCTTCGAGTCCTTCGCCTCTAAATGCAGACCTTCAAGAATCACTCCATGTTATTTTAAAAAGAAAATATCGTACTATTAATCGTGTTAGCCTCACAGTAGGACCTGCGTGATTAAAGGGGGCCAAGGGATATTGATCTGCATGAACGAATTCGCCCTTGTCTTTTGCCGCCATGGCAATGTGAATCTCTTGAGACCTTGGGTTGTGAAAGTGCTATTGAGTTAGACAACAATACTGCGAATGAGAGGAGGAAGGAAGAAGAAATAGGATCGTCACTAAGCGGAGGCGGCAGCGGCAGCGGCATTTTGTGTTCCTTCCACATGAGACAAGTTATGTGACAACAATGTCGACTCTATGGTTGAACGAGTTATAACTAAACCCAAGCTTTCTCATGTGAAGCCACACCTTGCGATCAAAATGTCCCATCATGTAGCCATCAACATGAAATATCAATTGATTTTGCTAATACAAGTAGAACCGGATATATCAAGCATAGGACCGTAAGAATGATATTGACAAATCATAAAAAAAAATCAGAATTGAATTAATAAAATTAAAAATTTTAGGATTGAATTGATCAGTACAATAAGTTTAGAACTTGTTTGGATATTTTTTTCAAATTTGAAGGTGGAATTTAAAATCGTGAGAATCTTGGGAAAGATGTCTTGGAAATCGATAAGTTATCTAGAAGACAGAGGGATATCAATTTTTGGCATGAAAAAACTACCTCCGACATCTTTGCAATGATGGATATTGATTAAATTAAAATTATGAGAATCTTGGCAGGAATGCCTTGGAAATCGATGAGTTATCCAGAATACAAATGGGGATATCAATTTTTGGCAAGAAAGGACTAGATTCGACATCTTTGCGGATATTGATTAATTAAAAACAAAACATATCTAACATGTTTAATGTACTTTTGAGTTTTTGAAACGCAAATGATCATGGACAAGTGAATAATTAAAAAAAAAATTAGTTAAGAATTGAAGAACAAAACAGAACATGATACGTGTTTAAAATGTATATAAATCGTCTAGATTGATCAAGTGTTTTTGGTGAATTTGTGAAAGACAGTAATTTTAGTGAAAATCATGTATCATACAGTGTACCTTTTAGAGAAGTACTAAGTATTTTAAATTCAGAGGATCAAAGTTCGGTTTCTCGCAACATGTGCGGTCTAAAAAGAAGTATGTCGATAAAGTTGGTCAGTTTTGAACCGATGACAACATCTTTTGTGAAAATGCTATGTCAAATGGAAAACATATATACCACCACAACATACCTAACGAAGGGTTTGCATGGATGTGAGGCATCATATCAACATATCACATTGGATTTGGCCAATTGCAAACCGAACATTAGGTTGTACCCTACAGGAATTTTCCTTGGGAATTAAAGAATAGTAATATTTTTCGTTAATTAACTCTTCATCAGCTGGTATTAGTCTATTTATGCATCAAATTAATTTAGTGAAATTTTCAAAAGCAATACATGATGGAAATTCTTAGGGGAAATTATCCAATCAATTCTACTAAGTCTATTATGTGGATACCAATTTAATTTCTAAAATTTTCAATTTTACCACTTTACTGCTAAATCTTTAGGTGAATTTAATGTTATCCTATTAGTCAATTGCCAAAAATTGCTGATGTAGTGGTCTAATATTGTCCTTTGGGCGATTTTTGTTGAAATCGTTGATGGCTGGAGATGATTGAACAGCCGTGTCAACAATTTTTGGCTAAAATTCACAAAAAGAACATTGACATAATTAATAAGTTTATAATTGAATTGATATTTTCACAATAAATTGAGGATTGGAAGGGTAATTTAGCTGGGTTTTCTATTTCACAGAGAGCGTGGCGTAGCCAACCTCGAATGAATGACTGTCATGACAGAGGCATGTCCTTTTCCATGTTGGTCTCTCTCGCCATGTTGCTATGAGCTTATACGATGCGACTCTTTCTTCTTCTCCTTGGAGGGTCATCTACTTTTCGTTTTTTTTTTTTTTTTTTTTTTCCATTTTGGTTTGCCATGATGCTATATCAAGCCCATCTACTTCTTTCCAACGTGGTTTGTCGCGGGCCAAATTGAATTTGGACCATCGTAAAGAATATCTTAATTGAGTCTCGGATATTTATTGGGATTCTTGTATATTTGTTGGGTTTGTGCAGTATTTTCCCAGAAAAAGGACTTTGTATATATATATTTTTTCCACACACTTATTGAGCTCTAATTGATTTAGTTCCACGCACTCAACCAAATTTGTTTGGAACTAAACCTTGTTTTACGGTGTCACATCAACAACGCTGAGGTTTTTATCTTACTTTTATTTCTGCTTAAACTTAGTGCTTGCATTCACAGTAGTTGAAAGGTGAAACTGAGGACCTCCTTTCACATATTGTTGTCAAAAAAAGAGAAGAAAGATTTGGATCATCTGGATTTAGGGTTGACTTATGATAAACTTTTACCTCATCACATCCAATTTATGAATATTAAATGAATTAGTGCTTATGTGCATGTGTTTTGCATGCACGTGAGAAATCGATATTTGGAAGATTAAGTAGAGAATCACATGTTACGAAGCATTTAAACCATTAAATAACACAAAGAAATCGCTCACGAAAGGACACATTATCAAAAAATTGTATAAATGTTAACGAAAAGTGAAAAATATCCGAGATTGGAAATATTTTAAGGGAAGTTTTTGAAGTTTGAAAGCTAAATCAAAATACAATCATTCGTAAGAAGAAGATTAAAATCCCATAAAAATAGGAGAGGTTCTTCACATCCACAGGACGTTCTCCAATGGTTCCCGAAGATAGAGAAATTGAATAAGTCAACGAAAGGATAGATTTTCAGGTTCTTTCAGGTGATGACGTGTCCGTCCACTGAGCAATCATCGAGTGCCGACTGTTAGCTGGGTAGACACTGAAAGTCAACCTCTGCAATCTTAAATGATAATCCGTATTTCAGTGAAACTAGAGATCACCGGATTCTCCACTTTGCGTTCGGAAATATCTCATATTAGCTTCTCCTCGAAAGCCTTCTTTGCCTTTAAATACGAATAATTCATCATCAAGACACTGCACTCTTCCTCTCCAGATCATAGTTCTCATCCAACTCTGTCTTCGCAGCTCGTAAACCTTCGCAGTTCTCATGGCGATCATCATCAAGTTCGCCCTCGCCCTCTCCTTCATGGTCCTTGTGCTGCTGCCACCATGCCGACCCCTGGAGGTTCCGAACTACCAAGGCGTGGAAGATTGGCCCAAATTGGCCATTGCCCGGCAAAACCAGAGAATCATAGAAGAAGATAGGACCGGCGTCAACATGACGTGGTTGGGCGGAGCCACAACTGGAGGTCGAGCCGGAGCCCGAGCCGAGCCTGAGCCCGAGCCCGAGCCTGAGCCTGAGCCCGAGCCGGAGCCTGTTCCCAATCCCAATCCCGAGCCCGATCCCGAGCCGGAGCCTGTTCCCAAGCCCAGCCTTGTCCCTGGCGTGAAGCCAAACCCCGCGTTCATAATGCCGCCACCAACGCCTGAAGATATTGTTGGAAATACGACTTCCTCGGCCATCAGGTCTCAGCCGTTGCTCAGTTCGGTTGTTTATTCCTCTCTTTTCCTTGGTTGGTTGTCTAGAATCCTAGATTGAATTGAACCCTCAAGAAAGAGCAAGTTAGGGTTGGTTGTAATGTCGTATTTATTTTTCTTATAATCTCTGAATTAATTTGGATTCTTGATGATTTGGTTCCCCCTACAGTCCTGTTTTGCATTCCTTTGCCTGTCAACTTCTGTGATACATGTACCTACCCGTGGACAATGTAATTGGTTAAGAGCTCTCCTCAGCGAAAAAGAGTCAAAGAGTTTGAAATCTTGTGTTGTTAGCGATTAAAGCGGAGGGCCCGGTGGTGGGTCACTGGGTCATTTTCCCCGAGATATAGTTGCTATTGGGCCTCCACTGCAGAGGCCTGTGAGACCCCAAATCGGCATAAGCCAACAAGGGCGCGGATCCTTGGTCACCAAAAAAAAAAAAAAAAAAAAAAAAACTTCTTTGATACATGTTCATGATGTAGTTAGCAATAACTCTTGCATGGATCGGGTATATATATATATATAAACTTCTTTGATACATGTTCATGATGTAGTCAGCAATAACACTTGCATGGATCGGGTATATATATATATATAAACTTCTTTGATACATGTTATATGTGTGTGTGCAATAACTCTTGCATGGATGTATATATTTGTGTTTGTATATATTTGTCCTTTAGTGTGTTCTATTTTGATGGTTGTTTTCATGAGGCTCGTGAAGGCCGATTTTAGCTGGATGATTCTACCATTCTTGATTTTTCTTTTTATCTGTGGTGGTAGGTTTCTGATAAACAGTTTGAAAATGTAAAAGAAAAAAAAAACCTTTTGTGGATAATTAGAATTACATTTTTGAAATTATCAACTTATCACTTATTGGCTACCTTAAACTTACCAACCCTAAATATGGATTTACCAATCTTTGTTTCAGTAAATTACAAATTCTATATTAGATCATTTGGGTCCTCAGATTTGAGTTACTTTTTTTTTTTAATTTAATTAAGTTTTTTATCATTTTCAACTTTTATTTCTTTTTATACTAAACGCCTCGATCGATTTTTGTGCGTGACTTAACAAATTTTCTCCCACCAAAGGACTAATCGTCTTTCACCAGCTCTCATTTGAGTTGATGACCAACGTGTCGATTTTTCTATTTAAATTAACACCTTTATTTACCTTACTAAGAACCCGTTAATCTTTTCAGATATTACAAAACTTGATTGGAGTGATTACTCTTTGATTAAATTACTAACTTACGGAGCAAAGTTTCTTGATTGTTCTAAGTTAGAAACTTCTCTCATCTCCGGCAAAATATAATTATTATTATCTTTCACAAACTTTTGTTTACCTTTCTTACTAACACGTGAGATTACTATTCCTTATTTAAGTGACTTAGCAATTTTTTTTTTCTGATTAAATTATCCAATGATTTTGGTTTACTTACCCAATGTTTTAAGTTGTTTTTTCTTTACCAACGCTAATTTGAGTTGCTTACTGATATTTACTTAATTTTTCCATGAAATTACAAAGTATTTTATTGAGTTACCCAATTTTCAAATTTACCAACTCTTTTTTAAAATTATCAACTTTTCAAAATTGGCAACACTTTCTAAAATTATCAATCTTAGTTAGAGTGATTACAAACTTTTCCTAATTAATTTACCAAATAATATTGTCTTACCGACCAATATAATGAATGCTATATTTTTTTTTTTAAACCTGGACTTCTCTTAACTCTTAATGAAAAAAGGTTTTCTGATCGTTTATCAAAATTTACTTTTCTTTCTTAAAAACTATTTTATGAAATTAGCAATCTTTATTTCAGTGATTTGCCAAATTTTTGCCTGATCAAGTGACCAAATATAATTTTTGGTAAGTTAAAAAAAAAAAAACTTGGTAAAGAATTAAATGAGAATCAATAACTTAGAACAAATCGATGGCTTAATCAGAGGAAAGTCAATAGATCATTTAAATTAAATTTATTGATATCATATAAGAGTTAGTAAATTTGACCTATAGTTGAGAAACATAAAAATAAAAGTTTGTAAAGCTAAGAAAATTAGTAATCAAAAGAAAAATGAACAGTAAAGAAGAGTTAGTAACTCAAAAGTAGTTGATAAAGTAGAGAAAATTGGTAAATTACTCTAGTTGAGGTTGATAATTTGTAAATAAATGTGGTAAGTTTAAAGCTTTAGTAAGAAATGCATAAGCCTTGTAAACTATAAAAACATGGAAAATTAAAGGATAGATAATGGTAAGTAAATGACATGACTTTTGTTAACCCAATACTAAGTGAAATTTAATGGGAAAAAAGTTAGTGAGTTTACTAATTTGGGTTGGTAATAAGATTGTAAATGTTTTTTTTTTTTTTTTTTTTTTTTTGGTAAGAAGTAAGAACAATATAACTTTTGAAGCAAAGAGCTACACAAAGGCACAGCAAACAACCGACTCCAAACATGCACTCAATTAGACACAGGCGTCAGACTGAGTGAACGGGAGGCGGAGGGGCTGCACAGCAAAAAAGGCAAATGCAGCAAACGGCCAAACATGACAGCCATAAGATTGTAAATGTTTAAGGCTAATAAAGATAATAACTCGATAGAAAAGTTGGTAAATGAAGAAAAAAAATTAAACATTACTAAGTGATTTAAATGAAATTGGTAACTCAAAAGTAGTTGGTAATTTAATTAGACAAAATTTGGTAATTCACTCTAATTGAGATTTTTATTTTCAGATAAGAGTTGAAAAAATTGAATTGTTAGTAAGTTATGCAAGTAATATATGGGAGTTAGTACAACAATCGTTCATTAGCTAAAGAAAAAAAGAAGCCGGTAATTTTATAAAAATATCAATGAGTTACTATCAAGTTACCTAACGCTTATCAACACCTCATTGACATGATGAGGTTGGGTGGAGCCACAACGGAACCGGAACCCAAACCCGAGCCCGAGCCCGAGCCCGAGCCCAAGCATGAGCCCGAACCTGTCCCTGGCGTGAAGCCAAACCCTGCGATCATAATGTCAATGCCAACGCCCGAAAATATTTCCGGAATTACGACATCCTCGGCCATCATGTCTCGCCCATTGCTCAGTTCAGTTGTTTGCTCTTCTTTTCCTTGGTTGATTGTCTAAAATCCTAGATTGAATAGAACCCGCAAAATAGAACAAGTTAGGGTTCGTGGTAATGTCGTATTTATCTTTCTTGTAACTCCCGAATTAATTTGGATCCTTGATTATTTGGTCCCTCCTGCAGTCTTTCGTGTAAACTTCTGTAATACATGTTTATGATGTTTCCAGCAGTCAGTAATAACTTGATTGCGGTGATTACTCTTCGATTAAATTACTAACTTACTGAGCGATGTTTATTGATTGTTTTAAGTTACTGACTTCTCTCATCTCCAACCAAATATAATTAGTTTTATCTTTCGCAAACTTTTGTTTACCTTTCTTACCACCAAGTTGAGATTATTAATCCATGTTCAAGTGACTTACTAACTTTATTCCGATTAAATTACCCATAATTTATTGGATATCAAGCCAACGATTATTTGTTTCTTTCTAAAAGTAGAAACATTCCTACTGGCTTACCACTTTTACCTGATTTACTTAACATTTTTTTTAAGTAAATGAACTTTTTTCACTCTATTTAGATTTTGCCAAATTTTCTCCTACTTGACACTTAACAACACTTAATTAAAAATTACCCCCATGGAAAAAAAAAAGTCCATTTTTTTTTTCCGGAACAATAAAAATTTTTGCCTTGTAAAGTGAAGATTGGATCCCTCTTATTCAGCCAAAAGGATAAATAGGAAAAAAAAAATCCGAAGCCAGGGCGATGAAGTAATTTGTGCAAATATAGGATGAGGGTGGGAACAAGGCTGAAACCATCTACAACACGATAGGACTTTTTGAGTCCTGACTAATCTCTTGTAAAGCAGTTCCCCCGTCTCACGTAAATTGGTTCCTAAGGCGAGCCGAAAACTCAGTACTCTTAAGGACAACCTTGGAGGAAAAGAAGGATCCATGAGTGGAATCCGTTCTTTGATTGATTAAGTCTACTTTGCGTTGGAGAAACGTTGACCTCTTTAATTGCATTCTTCGCACATATAACATCACTATCAACGTGATCGACACTGCCTCTTCATCTCAGAAGTTCACGAGTTGGGTTCTTTATAGATTGAAACATCAGCGAACGAATAATAGAAGAAAGCGTCGAGCTTGAATATAATCTCCATCACGGAATCACCGACGCTGCGAGTTATGGAGGAAAAAAGAAGACAGGATTGTTTGGGTGGTAGTGATAGTGATCGTGCGGGTGGTGGTGGTGGTGGTAATAGCGATAAAGGGTGGTCATGCAGGTGGCAATGGCGGCCGCCATGCGACCCCAGGTCACCTGAAAATTCGGAGTTACGTATTGTATTTTGTGAACAGTTTTTGGTGATTTGAGTGCAAATTTGGAGGTGGCGTATGATGTTTCTAAGTCATATGGTTATTGGCCATAAATGTTGCCCCAGATAAATAAATAAAATAGATATAGAAATGTTTTGTATGCCTCAAAGAAGACTGGGGGGGGGGGGGACTTAACGTGCCGACTTCAAATTTGATCCATTATCACCAATTACAAAATAAATTACATTTTATCACTCGAAAATTAAGATGTGCAGAAATTCGATTGCATAATTATCTTTAAGTACACACGTGGATCATCTGATTGCAAGTGGCTGAAAATTTAACAATGATATGAGTACAAAAATTTATCTGTGTGTATAGCGTTACAAAAGCGATTGGCGTCGTTTAGAGTAAGTTCGACAATAGCTCTCAAACCGACACATATTGATGCTGGTTGGACTCGCTGAATTTATTTGTGTACTAAACAAAAGGATTCTCTTTAATATTTTTTAAATAATATTGTTTGTTTTTTCATCTAAACATAGTTATAAAATTCCTTTTATTTCAGAGACTTTTTTTTTAATGAAATTCGGTATCAGAGAATTTGGATTAATTTGATTCCGACCGCTTTTGTTGTTCTTTTTAGTTTCTTGTATTTATTATCACAATTTTAAGTCTACCCATGGCTTGTGCTTGCTATTATACTAGGAAACGTACCCGTGCTCTGTTGTCAAAGCCACTGTATGGAAACGAGGTTTATCTATTAATCATAACTTTGATTTTTATAGTACTTTTGATAAATATTTTTTTAAACAACAAGAATGTTGGCTAAATTATCATTTGTTTTGGCTTAACAAAATAAGAAAATAACATACGCAAAATCATTAAAGTTCTCATCAAATCATGACCAATGATTGATTACAAAGAAATTAATATTATAACATTCGATGATAACATCGAAGTGGCGACCTTTTTCTCTAAGGTATGATAATTTAATTATTTCGAATTTGATTATAAGTAAACTATAAGTGCTTATCTTCTCCATGGGTTTAAACTACATGTTAATTAGAGATAATTATTTTCTTGTTGATGTAGATACAGCATCAAAGCATTATGTCAGGGCTCTCAAGGATACAAATTGAGCATTTACCAATAACTCAGTCTAACGACCAGGTTTTATGCTTCTTCCTGTCACTGCAACAACACTGTTGATTAAAAAATAATAGCGCCTGCCACCGTCTGATCTTGTTGGTACATATGATGAGAGATTGCATATCATGAATGTATGACCCAATAAATAATGAAAAGAAATTATCTATTGAAAAAATGGCAAAGCACAAATAAAAAATTGCATATATATTTATGGAAAGACAATAAAATATCTCCAGATTTGAAATTGCTTTTGGAAAGATGTTTTAGTATCTAAAACATCTAGAATGTAATATTGAAAAAGGCCAAGGATAAAATAAAAATACAAATTTACGCATTTGGTATTTGAAAAAAATAATTGAGATATCATAAAAATAGGAGGAATTCACATGTTATCACTTTGATCAATCATCAATTGCCGAGGGTTATCAATTTCCTCGATTTTTCTTCCAAAACGAATATATTCTCATAAAATTTATCTCGTGGAAATTGTTTAGCTGGATAAACACTGAAATTCAATCTGTCCAATCTAGACGATAATCCTTTTCAAAAAAAAATAAAAAAATCTAGATGATAATCCATATTCTAGTGAAACTAGAGATCGCCAGCTTCTCCACTCTGCGTTCGGAAAAATCTCAGAACAGATTCTCCTTCAAAGTCTTCGCCTTTAAATATGAATAGTTCAGCATTAAGACGCTGCACTCTTCTTCTCCACTTTATAGTTCTCATCTAACGTTGTCTTTGCAGCTCGTAGACTTTCACAGTTCCCATGGCGATTGTCATGAAGTTCACGCTTGTCCTCTCCCTCGCGGTCCTCGTGCTGCTGCCGCCGTGCCAACCCCTAGAGGTCTCGAACTACCAAGGCACGGAAGATTCGCCCGGATTGACCGTTGCCCGGCTAGACAAGAGAATTATTGAAGAAGATAGGACCGGCTTCAACATGACGAGGTTGGGCAGAGCCACAATTGAGTCCGAATCCGAGCCCGAGCCCGAACCCGACGAGCCTGAGATCATAATACCGATCCCAATAACCGAAGATACTGATGGAAGTACGACGTCCTCGGCCATCAGGTCTCCCCCGTTGCTCAGTTCGGTTGTTTGTTCCTCTCTTTTCCTTGTTTGGTTGTCTAGAATCCTAGATTGAATAGAACCCTCAAGCAAGAACAAGTTAGGGTTGGTCGTCGTGTCTCAATTATTTTTCTTGTAAATCCTGAAATAAATTTCGGATTCTTAATTAGTTGGTTTCCCCTGCAGTCCTGTTTTGCGTTTCCTTGCGAGTAGATTTCTGTGATAAATGCTCATGATGTTTTTAGCGGTCAGTAATAACTCTTGCATGGATTGGGTATATATATATATATTCTTGTTTTGGACTATCGCAAAAGAAAATCGAAGATGATCAATCCGGTGCTCGGATTGTGTTATTTCGTCCTTTACTAGTTTGTTCTACTTTGATGGTTGATTTCATGAGGCTCGTGAAGGCCGATTTAGGTGGATGATTCTACCACTTTTTATTTTTTATTTTTATCTTGGTGGTAGGTTTGCAATAAAGATTTGTGGATAATTAGCAATGCTTTTATGAAACTATCAACTTATCTCTTATCATCTACCTTAAATTATCGATTCTTAATATGCATTTACCAACCTTTGTATGAGTGTATTACCAATTCGATTAGATCATATGGGTCATCAAATTTGAGTTAGTATTTTTTTCTTAATTTAATTAATTTTTGTTATCATTGATCAACTTTTATTTCTCCTTCTACTAAACGCCTCATATTTATTGATTCTTACGTGTGAATTATCAATTTTTCTCCTATCAAAGGACTAATTGTAGTTCACCAGCTATCATCTAAGTTGATGACCAACGTGTCAATATTTCTATTAAGTTACCATTTTTATTTACCTTACTAGTAACCATTTCCCAACTCATTTAACAAATTACAAAATATGATTGGAGTAATTACTCTTTGATTAAATTACTAACTTACTAAACGATGTTTATTGATGGCGTTAAGTTACCAACTTCTCTCATCTCATATAAAATATAATTATTTTTATCTTTCACAAACTTTTGTTTACCTTTCTTACCAGCAAGTTGAGATTATTAATCCTTATTTGAGTGACTTACTAACTTTTTTCCGAGTATATTACCCACTAGTGTTGGGTTCCAAGGCCAATGATTATTTGTTTTCTTTTTAAATGTACGAATTTTCCTATTGGGTTACTACTTTTACATGATTTACTTGACATCTTTTTAAGTAAACCAACTCATTTTACTGTATCTAGATTTTACCAATTTTTCTCCTACTTGACACTTATCAACACTTAATTAAAAATTACCCCCATGGAAAAAATCCGTTTTTCTTTACCGAACAATAAAATTTTGCCACGTAAGTGAGGATTGAACCCCTATTACTTAGCCAAAAGGATATAAATAGGAAAAATCCGAAGGGAGGGAGACAAAGTAATTTATGCGAATATAGGATGAGGGTGGGAAAATGACTGAAATCATGTACAACATGATAGGACTTTTTGAGTCCCGACTAATCTCTCGTAAAGCAATTCCCCTATCTCACGCACATCAAGTCTTAACACAAGCCCAAATTGATTCTCTTGGGGACAACCTTGGAGAAAAAGAAAGATTGATGAGTGTAATCCGTTCTTTGATCAAGTCTACTTTGCGCCAGAACAACCTTGACCTCCTCAATTGCATTCTTTGTACATCTAATTTCACTGTCCACGTGATCCCCTCTTCGTCTCAAAACAAAGTTTCCTCCATAACTCGCAGCGTCGGTGATTCCATGGTGGAGATTACATTCATGCTCGAACATTTCTGCTGTCATTCGTCTGCTGATGTTTAATCTATGTAGAGCCCGACTTGCGGAAACATGAATTATGTGACTAGGGCTAGGGCCATCACGTTACATCCTGTCTTCTCTTTCGCTAGAATTAATTGTTATCTCGATACAAAGAAGATGAAGTCGTAAAACCAGTCTTGTCTCCAAGAGTTTGCTTCGACTATTTCTTTGTGACCCGGAGATTTTCGCAACTCCATGATGGAGATCAAATTCACGCTCGCCCTTTCATTCGTGATTCCCATGTTGCTGTCTGATCTCCCAAGAGGTGGCTCGCGAGATCGCCGAGTCCATGGACAAGACCCTCAGCCAACAGCAGCAGCAGCAACCGTCGACAATGTCTCTTTTGACACCTAATTTTGGAAAAATAAAATTGCATTTTGAACAAATAAAAAAAAAAAAAAATGAAAATAAGAGAAATTGATTTGATTGAATTATGCAAGGAAATATGGAATTCTGATGGATGTCCGGATTTTGTTAAATGCAGCAACAATTTTGAAATCAAGTGAAAAATGGGCAAGAATGGAGCTGGTTGCCAAATCATACAGATTTGATTTAACGTGACAAGAAATGGTAACTCGGGAAATGCCATGTAGAGAGACCATTTCGAATCACTATAAAAGAGAAGCTCATTTTTCATGACAAAAAGAGGGAATTCAAAAAAAAATTTCAGAGCAAAAGTGAGAGTGGTTCTTTCATTTTTTAGAGTTCGAAATTAAAAAAAAAAAAAAAAAAAAAAAAAAAAAGGTTCTTTCGTCTTTGTTTTCCAGAAAAAGTGAAGGTCAAAAAAAGAGTTCTAAAAAAGTCAGCAGAGAAGTGAAGTGAGAAAAAAAAAAGAAAAAAAAGAAAAGAGGAAATGCTACAGTGTCGTCTTCCCCGAATGGGCCTCCCCGATCGCTCTAGGCATGATTGCGCCGTCCAGCACGTCGGCACTGCTTCGCCTCGCCGAACTCGCCCCTAACGCATAGTAGCACAGCCGTCGACGCTTGCGCTCCTCGCCACTCTGCTCGCCGTTCGCCATTCCTCACTGCTCTGCTCGCCATTCGTTGCTCCTCGCCACGCCATCCCTGCTTTGCCGGTCGAGCTACCCTCGCCAGCCACCGTCGCCGCACCTCCACAAGGTCTAAAACCGAGCGGACTGTTGCCCCTTTCAACCCGACGCCTCTGCAGCAGTCCTTTGCAATAGATTGCGAAGCTCACCGCGTCGATCTCGCTCGATGACCGCGTCACCGCCTGTTGCTGCTCGCCTCTGCCCGATGCTGTCGTTGCTCAGCCGTGAGCCCCCGCTGCCATCTTCGAGTTCCAAATGCCGCTGTTCACCTGCGCTTTCGTCTATCTGCCACCACTGCAGCCTCATGCCCCCATGCCGCTATGATCCCCGCCAGCCGCGCCAGACGCCACACCTCCGCCAGTCCCCTCACCAGAGCACTCACGCCAGACACCCTCACTCCATTGCATTGTTGTCCCTGCTGCATTCCCCCCTAGGTAGTTTATTTTTCATTTTTTTATTTTATTGTCATTTATTTATTCATTTTAAATTTTGTTATTATTGTTTAAGTTAGAATATGGTTTGCGAATGTTAATATTTATGCATTTTGTAGGCATCATCTCGCTAGGATTTTGTCCGAAATTAATATAATTATTAATTTAATCGAGTGACATCGGATTATTTTTTTAATTATATTAATTTTTGGGCTTTTTGGTAGAATTTTAATTGTTAAATCATTATAATTATTAATTTGATCCGTAAGACTTCGAATCAGATTTTTAATTATTTTGATCTCTTTGTCGTGATAATTAGGATTAAAATAATCATTAATTTGACTGTGAGAGATTATTTTTTCGATTATTTTTTCGATTATTTTAATTCTTTATTTTGTTGTTAGTTTAGATTTAATATTTATTTAATAATTACTTATCTTTTAAAAAAACTAAAAAAATCAAAAAATCAAAATTCTGCATGAGCATATAGGTTTAGTAAATCAGACATGTAGGTTTAGTGAATTAGGTTTTCTTAGGATTACATTTTTAGGGTTGCATTTTTTAGAAATAAGTTAGGGTTGGATCTAAATAATTTTCTTTTAGGGTTTTAGATAATGCTCACGCATTTTAATTATCTCATTTTTCCAAAAAAAATAAAATAAAATAGTTTTCTAATATAGGATAGGGTTTAAGTCAAATTAATCATTTGAATAAATTAGAAAATTATCCCTTTTTAGCTAGATTAATTAGGGTTTTCATGAATTCTGAATTTCAATAAAAAAAATGCGAAAATACTAGGTGCATATTGACTAGTTTGCATAATAGGATCACTTAATCATAATTTGTTCATTAGTGAAGTTAGGTCATGAGGTGCATAATAACTAGTTTTCATAATAGGCCCATTTAATTAGAATTTGCATATTAATAAGATTAAGTCATTTACTTTAAAAATGCATTTTTATAAAAGAATTCTAATTTTTAAGAAAACCCAAAAAAAAATGATTGTTTGCTTTGTGTGATGCAATTTATTTATTTATTATTTTTATTTGAATTTTTTTAATAATGGATGAGTACCCGTGTGGTCACCACATTTGCATGATAGTAATTTAGGTTAAAATAAATCAATTGCCTGCAAAAAACATTTTTGAAAATTAAAAAAGAAATGGTACCAAAAGGGCATCAGAGCAATCTAGTGTATCCAAGTTCCTGTATCCTTAGTCTCTAGTTCATAGAAGTAAAATAATTATCCCATTACTTTATTTAGGTGTCTAATCGACCTACGATAAACCGATTAGTAGCGACTCATAGTTAATAATCTTTCGCATGCTAAAAAACTTGAACCTTAAGTCGCGAATTGGTATGGACTTAGGAGAGCCCGAGCTAAGTTAAAGACTTAGTAGTCCATTAACCTAGATTTAGGTGGTGCACCCGAAATTTAGGTCGTGACAACTTAGCGACTCCGCTAGGGACTTGTGTTAAAACACTTAGTGGACTTAGGACAATTTTTCTTTTCCTTTTAAAAAATGTTTTTGTTTGGCAACGAGGATCCCAAGTGCGTCCCTAACATTTCTAAGGTGTTAAATGTTCTTGCAGATGGGAGGTATTGTGACATCCCGATTTTTCAATTCTATTTTCAATAATTTGAGACGGGCATTTCGTTGGCACGCATATAGTTCTTTTCCTTGAGTCGGCCACTCATATGAAAACTAGTCTATCGGGTGAAGCTGTTAAGAGTTTCTAATGCATCAGACTCGAGAATTTGACTAGGAAGCAACCTTTCGACTGAGCTAATCTGCAAGGGTCATTACGGCACAAATAAAAATCGATTAGAGACCAGAGATAGGTTGACTCGACAGGGGCATGTGATTGAGTGTGGGTGATTCCACCAGATCACACAATTCTTATCGATCGGCACTAGACTGACCTTTCTATCGATTGGCTACCCTGTGTTCGTATTTGAAATCTTGAGATTACCCCGACAACCGAAAGTCGCCAATGTTTCAAAGATGTACATCGTGACTTGAGATGATCAACCACAGGTCAAATGCATGAAAATTTCTAAGGGCTACCCAGTAGGTTGGGCCACGCTAGTATCGTGCCAAAGTGAAATTAACTGTGGAATTGAGATCGAATTCAGAAATTGGAAGTCTGGGTGCGTCACAAATTATTTCCGAATCATTGGCTTATCTTCAGAAGATTTTTCATGTAATTAGAATTTTTCAGAAATTAAATCAGAGAATGGCTATTTTGGCTCGAGAAATCAGTAGGCCCGCCTTTGGCCTTACTTTTAGGATTTAAGTTGGTGCTATGAACAAGTGAAGATGTGAATTGAAGTATGGTGACATTGGATTAATTTTATGGACTTCAATTGGACTCAATTGGGAGATGATTGAATGGAATTAAAGAAATTGATGTACAAAGTTTCATGCCCCGGTGGAAAAATAAAATGGACCCATTGAAGATTGTTGTGGGGAGAGATTTGAAGTTAGTGGATCATGACATCACTTGATGATGTCATGGTGGGCCAATTTGTTAGATTAAAGAAAGGCAAAAAGAAAAGAAAAAGCCCCCCTTCTTCTCTCTCCTCCCTCTCTTCTTCCTCTCTCCCATGCGATTCCTCCATGGACATTTTCTTCTTCTTCTTCTTCGGACATCACCAGAGCAGCAGCAACCGTCGCAGCCACCGCCGGAGCGAGATCTGTCGTCGCTCATCGCCGTCGTCGGAGTCGTTGCCGTCCGCCCGCTCGCCCGCGCAACTGGCCAACTCGCCACTCCTCCCCAGCAGATCTGAGATCTCGTGCAGCAGCTAACCGGGACCAGTCGAGCTCGACGCCGCACGCCCGTCGCTGGAGCTCGCCGTTGCTGCCCGTCCGCCCGCGCTTGCCCGCGCTTGGCCGATGCCCAGCCGTCTCCGTGGCCTCTGCTCGTGCGTCTCGGGGGCTGTTCAGCCAGCTCAGGCCGCGATTCAGTCACCTTCGGCTACCATGAGTCCCGCCGGAGCCACGGCCTTGCCCGTTAAGTAGCAGCCGCTGTTTCTCCGCCATTCCTCCGCCCATTCCGGCGCCGGATCCACCATTCTCGGCCCCAAATCAGTGGCTGGAAAAATGGGTGTTCCAGCTCGGTCTTGGCCCGTTTCGGCCGCCTTCCCGAGCCCGAATGCTCAGCCCGCCTTGAGGAAAGTCGATCCTCGCGTCGTCCTCGTCGTTTTGGTTCGCTCGACTCGTTAATCCGGTGAGTTTAACTCACTAAATCTTGATCAGAGTGTTAATGATGCCCTAAGTGTGCTTAGTTTAAATTAAGTAAGTTTATGTGGGTGGATTAGTATATTTAATTATAAAGTGGATTAAGAGGTTGGTTTATGTTAAAGTGTGTTTAAATTAAAGGTTAAAAGAAGTTATTTAAAGTTAAGTCTTGATGTGACATAAAAGGATTTTAGTTTTGAATTATTTAAGTACTTCGAAATTCTGGAAAATATAATATTATTTTATAATCCGAAATTATTAAAATATTATTTAAAAAAACGAAAAAATTATTTTTGACCTTGGTTGCTAGAATTTCGTGCCGAACGCTGCTGTTGTGTATTTGGATTTTGAAATTGATGGTTGGATATTATAAATTGAGTGTAGATTTTGAAAACTATGGATATTATTATTTAATTAATTTTCGGAATAAATTTAATTATTTATTAAATTATGAAAATTTTCATGGGGACTTTATTTGCTCAGAATTTCATGCCGATTGCTGTTGTGCATTTAGAATTTGAATTTGATGAATGGATGTGGCGAATTGAGTGTTGATTGTGATAAATATGGATTCTTTGTAAAATTCTAAGTGTGGAAATTGATGGGCGATTGGCCGTGATATGCCACCTGATAGAGGTCGCGCCTAGTGGGGCTATGATATGCCACCTGATAGAGGTCGCGCCAAGTGGAGCCGTGATATGTCACCTGATAGAGGTCACGCCCCGTGGGGCCATGATATACTACCTATTAGAGGTCGCGCCCAGTGGAGCCATGATATGCCACCTGATAGAGGTCGTGCCCAGTGGGGCTGTGATATGCCACCTATTAGAGTTCGCACCCAATGGGGCCGTGATATGCCACCTGATAAAGGTCGCGCCCAGTGGGGCCGTGAATTGCCACTTATTAGAGGTCGCGCCTAGTGAGGCCATGAATTGCCACCTGATAAAGGTCGCGCCTAACCGGGCCATAATCTACCACCTTTTTAAAGGTCGTGCCGAGTGGGGCCGTGATGCCACTGATTCTAATTTTGTCGGGTGGGTCGTCATTAAGAGCAATGATTGAATTACTGAATTGACAAGTAATCGGCCAAGTCGATTGATCACTGAGACGATCCAAGTGGTTGAATTGTTCTGATGATGTGATTGTGCCATGGTTGTTTGGTTATCATAATTGTACGTGGTTGAATTATATAAATTGTGTTAACCTGCAGATGAAGGCTAATGCGAGGTAAGTCTTCTGTGTGATGTGGTTAGGCCACCCGGGACATATTTTCTTTCTAATAGGGGTTTAGGGGGTTGAACTTGCTGAGACATCATCTCATCCCGGTTGTGGGATTAAAATTTCAGGTCCCTGGTGGACGGAGCGACCAGATAGCTTTGGTTGGCCTTGAGGAGTTGCAAAGGTGAAGTCATAAGATTGGAGAACGTGTCCGACTTGTAGGTCGTAGGACAATTCCTTTTTAAGAGCCGGTCTTTTGTAGACTTTTCGCCGTAGACCTCTGTTTGTAATTCTATTGAATTATGAAAGTGTCATGTTGTGGTTTTGCTTCTTGCTTTTCTATCCCGTATTTTATTGTCAGGGGTTTTATAATACGTTCCGCTTGCGCATTAATAAATGAATGGGGTCGACGACACTACCTGGGAATGTCGCATTTAATCGACCGCAGTGAGATTTGCGCGCGCCCGAGGTTCGGGGCGTGACAGGTATAAGGGGAGTAGTCTATGCTAATGTTTGTCTTGCAGGGAGGTGTTGGGATTAATGATTTATTTTTCCATAATTAGAAGTGTTGTTTGCATTTAAATGTTGTGTATGTTTTATTGTTTTTAGCACTACACTATTGCACACACAACTTGTGGCCGGACTTGGGCTGTGATAGAATTTCTAGAATGGTGTTGAAAAGTATACTTCCTCCAAAGCGAGACTGCTATGTAGAGGTTGATCTTCTCTTCCCTGAAAGTCTTTTCATGGTGTCAAATGTGTTTTTCCATATCCATGAGATTGCGTGACTATTGGACATTCCATTCG
This sequence comes from Eucalyptus victrix, assembly GCA_016097545.1. Classification (NCBI taxonomy): domain Eukaryota; kingdom Viridiplantae; phylum Streptophyta; class Magnoliopsida; order Myrtales; family Myrtaceae; genus Eucalyptus; species Eucalyptus victrix. Next base: position 36,504,529 of record CM027837.1, read on the forward strand.
ACTAAGCCGGAGTTAGGGGGACCTGACGCGTTAATGCGAGACTGCAATAGTCAAATCATCCTCTTAGCTCCACTTTGTTAAGCCATCTAGATAGAAATTGAGCCTCACATTTCATGCGTGTGTCTATATGCTTGTCATCCCTTCCGGTGAAAGTAAGTTGTCTAAATTCTTACTTCACAATTAACTTAATTTATTACAATTCTGTTGATCCATGACAATAGGTTTCGTCGCCGGTCTTGTTTTATATGCTATGGGGAGGACCGTCATACAAATCATTTCCACTCCCAAAAAAGAGCTCAAGATGTGGCTGGATCAGTTAGATCAAGAGGGCCAGAGGTATGTGAAGACTAGGATTGCTCGACTTCTCCCACTATTAGAGATCAACATTCACTCTAGTGTGATACAAGCACTCCCTCACTTCTGATGTCCACAAACTTCCACCTTCATATATGATGAGTACAAATTGACTCCAACTCTTGAAGAATATAGTGTTGCCATTGGAATGCCCCTAGAAAAGGAACTTGTTAGACAGCCTATCGGTATAGGTTCTATTTATGAATTATCACAGTTTTTAGAACTCGAAGCCAAAAGAGTAAGGAAAGTTGTCAAGGCCAATTGTTTTGCATGGCCATTTTTCGTTTTTGGAAGACTGTTTTGCAAGTCAATCAATGGTGTCAAAAGATAGGATCTTCATGTTAGCATTTTTCGGGCTAATTGTTTTTCCTTATCGAAGAAATGCCATTAATCATTCAATTTCATCGGTGGTTAATAGTGTTTGTGACGGGTTAAATTATGTCAATATGATTTTAGCTGAAACATTTTTGTCATTAAACCGTTTCAAACAAAATGAAGAAAAGACCATACGTGCCCTCCCTGAACTTTTGCAAATATGGTTTTTCTCCCACATAAGAGGATTTGGGCACCTCATGAAACAATTTAAGATTGACAATTTTAGGCACCCCATACAAAAATCTGTGGTCCTAGAGCTTTTTTCTTCAAATAAACAATACGCTCATTGGATTAATTTTTTGAAAGATCCTAATCCTAAGGCATTCTTATGGCATACTAAATGGTTCCAAGTTGATAAGGCTCGTTTCTTACACAAGCATGATGAGTCAATCCCGTTGCTAGATCTTTTTAGTGGGACTTCTTATTACCCATATAGCGTGGCCCGTCAGTACAAAGCTCTTTAGGAAGTTCCTCCACCACTTAAGACAGAGATGTTCCAAGTTTGTTTTATTCGAACAGACTATAACTACTTCAACGAGATCCAGATGATCATTGCCGCAAAGAATGAATGCCACCCAGAGAAGATTTTGGTGCCCAAAAGATTGAAAGGCAAAGAGGAAGTCCACCATGCGTCGGCATTCTACATTCAACAACATCGAATTCCTACGGCCTTGCGTCCAGTGGTCCCTGATGTGACTAAGAAGCCCACTCAGCGAGCATAAATTGAGCATCTTAAGCAGAAAGTGGAAATGATTGAAGTTGAAAATAAGAAGCTTTGCAAGGCGTTGGAATCCCGAAAGCATATAAAATGAGATCTTTTGAATTTTGATTCTTAGTCCAATGTCTAGGGAGCTTGATTTTGATTTTCAATTCAATTTTTAGTTCAATGTTTAGGGACTTGAATTCCAATTCTTAGTTTATTGTTTGGTTTAATGTTTCTAGTGAATTTTGAATAAAATTAGGCGATTAGACCGTTGTCATGGGCCATTTTCTATCTTATCACTGGTTCTTACATTACCTCTTTTTCCACTAGGTAACAACGGATCCACCGCGCTCGCCTATTATTACGCGGTCGAAGGCTAAAATGACTAACCAAAACGAGATGCACGATCGCATGTTCTCCATGGAAGAGCAACTCCAACAGCTAGCTGTCTCTATGTAGCTTATTACAGCTCAACTTCAATCCCTCCGGGTGAATCCGAATCTTGCACCCGCTCTCCCCAAAATGGTAGCTTTGAGGCCAACAAACAAGGCCCAAATGAGTGACAACAAAATGCCTGGGCTAGAAGATGACATGGTCTTTATTGGAAAGGCCAAGCTTGACAGTGTTCCAAAGATAGATCAAAATGAGCGAGTTGCAAAGTTGGAAGAGAAAGTGAGATAGCTGCAGGAGTCACAAAGTTCACTCCCATTCGACCTCTCAGTCTATGAGAAGGTCAAAATGTCGAGCAAGTTCAAAATGCTAGAGTTTGAAAAATACAACGGGACCATCTTGTCCGAAATCTCATTTGCAGATGTACCACGTGCGCATGGCCCAGCACGTAAAAAATGAGCCCTTTATGATCCAATCGTTTCATGCAAGTTTGACCGGGCCCACACTAAACTAGTACGTGATGAAGAATGTAAACCTCCTCGAAACTTGGAATGAAGTGGCAGACGCGTTCCTCAAATAGTACAAGTTCAACATGGACATCGCACCTTCCTGAGAAGACCTGGAGCAAATGGAAAAGAAAAGGAATTAGTCATTTAAAGAATATGCTATGAGATGGAGAAACTTGGCGGCTCAAATTACTCCTGAGCCTACCAACAAGGAGTTGATGAAGTTGTTTGTGAAGACCCTTCCATTTGTGTTCCGTAACCGAATGGCCATTACGTATGTCAAGAGCTTCAACCAACTTATTCCTGTAGGAGAACAGATCGAGATGGGGATAAGGGAAGGATGGTTTTTGAGCCATCTACTAAAAGGTTCTCTGCCAAGAAGGAGAAGGAAACGGCCGTGGATATAAACATGGCTTATAGCCAAGAAAGCGCCAAACGTACCTCAGCTATCCAGGTGATCCCAAGACAGCAACAACCCGCCGGTCGTCAATCATTCACCTAAGCGAATAATATAAGGCATTTCTCCCCTCTCCTTAGGTCTCCATCCCAAGTGCTGATAGTTCTCCGAAAGAAGGGTTTGCTTACTAATGAACCAAAGCGCCCTAACCGTGAAGGCATTCATGGTTACGACCCGACGAACAAGTGTGACTACCATAACGGCAAACTGGGGCATTCAACTGATGAATGTTTCACCCTCAAGCACAAGATCCAGAATCTCCTGGACACAGAGGCCTTTTCATTCCAAACTGCTCAGCCGAACGTCCAAAAAAATCTGCTACCAGAGTATGAAGGTACAGTGAATGCTATCCTAGAACCTGAAGTCGAACGGATCAGGAACTCAAAAGGTGCACATGGCAAATGCCTACAACAGGCTAGTGAAAGCTGGGTATTACGGAGGTCAGGAAGATGTCCCTTTATCAGTGATCAGAGAAAGAGTTGCCGAAATGGTGGATGACAACATCATTGTGTATAACTGCATAGTTTCTACTATCTCCCACCTCATCATCGATTAGGAGAAGGAGCAGGCTACACTTGATGCTAACAAGAAAGAGATTGATCCTTCGCTTGTAGACATGCCCTCATTAGAGGATGCATCTAATGAAGAGATAGTGATAGAGGTACCTCAGCCATATGAGTATGTCAATGACAAGGTAATGCCTTAGTCTTATGACCTAGATGTGGACCTTGTTACAAGGTCTGGTCAGACCTATGGTCAAGCCAGTGCTCAACCTGCAAAGCTGGTCGTCGATGAAGAGGCTAAGGAGTTTCTGGCCGTAATCAGAGCAAACGAGTATAATGTGGTTGACCAACTACGAAAGATGCCCGCTCAGATCTCCTTACTCGAGCTCTTGATGACATCTCCCGTGCATCAAAAGTCGCTAATGAAGGTGTTGAGTGAAATTCGTATGCCAGAGACCGTGGGAGTAGACAAGCTGGAAGACTTCATGGGATCGATCCTTCTCAAGGATTTGATTGCCTTCTTTGATGAGGAATTCCCTCTCGAAGGTAGAGAATATAACAAAGCACTCTACATATCCGTTAAGCACAAGTCTTCCTATGTGTCCCGAGTACTCATCGATAATGGGTCCGCTTTGAACATTTGTCCATTGGCCACTCTTCACCGCCTTAAGGTAAACCTGTCAAGGATATATGCCGCGAAGACTTCAGTGTAAAATTTCGATGGAACAAAAAAGAAGGTGATCAAGGAAATCCATCTTAATGTACAAATAGGGCCAGTCTTCTTCAACATTCCTTTCCAAGTGCTGGACATCCCTAATGCATTCGATTTCTTGCTAGGTCGACCATGGATACACATTGCTGGAGCAGTGCCTTTAAGTCTACATCAAGCTGTAAAATTTGTGATTGAAAGGAAATCGGTCACCGTGTATGGTGAGGAAGACCACCAAATTTATCATGAGACGGCTATCCTCTATGTAGAACCGGATTCCCAATTTGAATCAAGTTACCACTCATTCGAGTTGGTGTCCACCATACATGCTTCTCGGGGTTCATCACCGCCTACCCCTGAAGTATCAAACGCTACTCTCATGGTGGGAAGAGTAATGATTGGGAATGGCTTCGTCCCTGGCAATGGTCTTGGGAGAAATGGTTAGGGCATTCGAAGCCCCATTGAAACCCCTCAGAGGTCCCGTTCTGTTGGTTTAGGGTGCCATGGAAGAGGAGGGGGAAGTTCTGAAGGACAAAGACAAGAAAGGCGGAGCTCACCACCTGACCAAGGGCGAGGGAGATAAAACCCACTACCCCTAAGCATTCACGAGACATTCCCTAGTCCTCCAAGAATGATGCAGGATGAAGTGGAAGTGATAGACACTTTGGGGTAGCCTAGTGGCAAGTTTGATTACCTGGTGAAGTATTCAGCCCCTCCCAGCTACTACATTGATCCTAATGAGATAGTCCCAGATGGATGGGGTGGCATAGATGATCCGACACCCCCGAAGACGAAGAATCCTAATGATGAGCTGGAAGGAGTTGCAAGCTTATTCAACGACCTCATCATAGGAGCCATTGATGAAGGACCCCCTGAAGAGATGGGCCTTGGCCCACAAAAGTAACTTTTTTACTGCTTTTGCACATTCTCTTGCGTGGGAATTTTTATTGAAAGATGTTTTCAGTTTTTTTTTTCTTTTAGTGATTGAGTGTTGCATTTTTTTCCATTCAATAAGTGTAATTAATTAATGAATTTCAATGAAATTACAAGTTTTATTTTGAGAGCATGATGAGGTATACCAAACCAGCCGAGTGATGATATCCAATAATAAAAGAAAAGAAAAATCCAAGGAGAACTCTGAGGCCTGGGCTTCATTATGCTTCCTTGTGTCAAAATGTTTCAAAAAATGTTTTTGCCAAAGATTAAAAAAAAGAAAAAGAAAAAAGAAAACAAAAGCAAAAATGTAGATTACTTTGTTTGTCTTTCTAATTTATCTACATCATGTTTCAAGAACAATCTTATGGCATGCAACGGTGTGGAAATGGTCCAATCCAATGCAACAAGTATTGATAATAATGATCTTGAAGACTCGATCGAAGACTCCATTGAAGTACAACGTAGCTGGGAACAACATGAAAAAGCTAAGGCTCTCACATGTGAGCAAACCGTCACTATTAATTTGAGTGACATTGAGGAAGCCAAAGATGTGAAAATTGGGGCGAGTCTCCCCAAAGATGAGGTTGAGCGCCTAATTCGATTACTAAAGAAATATTAAGACATTTTTGTATGGACTTACGCTGACATGCCTGGACTAGACCCGTCAATCGTAGAGCATTGCCTACCTACTAATCGAGAAGTACCACTCAAGAAGCAAAGGCTGCGAAGGACTAAGCCCGAGCTCTCGAAGAAGATAGAGGAAGAGGTGATGAAGCTTTTGAAGGTGGGATTCATTGAAGCCTTACAGTACCCCAAATGGGTGGCTAATATCGTGCTGGTGATGAAGAAGGACGGTTGGATTCGAGTTTGTGTTGACTATCGGGATCTGAACAAGGCTAGTCCAAAGGATGATTTCCCATTACCACACATAAATGTCCTTATGGATAGCACTGTTGGCTTTGAACTATTCTCATTTATGGATGGTTTTTCTAGGTACAATCAGATAAGGATGAAGGAGGAAGACAAGGAGAAGACTGCTTTTATTACCTCGTGGGGAACCTTTCATTATAAGGTCATGCCATTTAGACTCAAGAATGCAGGGGCAACCTACCAGCGAGCCATGGTTACATTATTTCATGATATGATGCACCAGGAGATTGAAGTCTATGTTGATGATATGATTGCAAAGACCCGACCAGGAAGAAGCCATATCAAAACCTTGAAGAAGTTGTTTGATCGACTCCGTGAGTTCAAGCTTCGTCTAAATCCTGCTAAATGCGTGTTCAGAGCAACATCTAGTAAATTACTCGGATTCATTGTGAGCAGTAAAGGGATTGAAATCGACCATTCCAAGGCTAAGGCAATATGTGAATTGCAACCTCCGTCAACAGTGAAAGAGGTTCAGAGCCTTTTAGGGAGATTGAATTACATAGCAAGATTCATTTTCTAACTCTTTGAAATTGCCAAGCCATTCTTCAAGCTTCTAAAGAAGAATACACAAGTCAACTAGGATGATGAGTGTCGAGAAGCGTTCAACAAGTTGAAGTAGTACCTGATGAATCCATCAGTTCTTGTCCCACCCTCACCAGGGCATCCTTTGTTTCTCTACCTCACTATTTAGAGTGAGTCATTGGGTGCAATGTTGGCTCAAGAAAGTCCTGTTAACAGAAAAGAACATGTCATTTATTACCTGAGCAAGAAGTTCATTGTATCAGAGTTGAAGTATTCTGATGTTGAAAAGACTTGTGTGGCATTGGTGTGGGTGTTGCATAGGTTGTGATAATACACACTACATTATCAGACATTCCTTGTGACTAAGAACAACCCTATCAAGTACTTACTTGATCGGCCAGCTTTGGTGGGTAAGTTGGCCAAATGGCAAATCTTGATTTTAGAATTTGACGTGCAATTTTTGCCACAAAAATCGGTTAAAGGCCGAGTGATCGCTGATCTACTAGCCGAGAATTCAAGAGTCCCTAATAATGATAACAGTTTCCTTGATGACCGTGTCTTGAGTGTAAATGAAGACTCATGGAAGATGTTCTTTGATAGAGCTGTAAACCTATCTGGTTCGGGTACTGGGGCAGTTCTGATATCTCCATATGGACAACAACATCTGGGAGTTGCAAAATTGATATTTCCATGCACTAATAATGTAGCCGAGTATGAAACTTGCATCCTCGGGCTTTAGGCCGCAATTGAGATGGGTGTGGCTAAGTTAAAAGTGTTCGGAGATTCTGCACTAATCATACTGCAGACCGTGGGAGAATGGAAGACCAAGGATGCCAAGTTACTCCTATACCACAAGTATTTAAAAAATCCGGTGAAAGAGTTCGAGGATGTTTCGTTTGAATACTTGCCGAGGTCTCATAATCAATTTGCAGATGCATTTGTGACGTTGTCCTCTATGCTGCAAGTCACTAATGGGTTGGAAGTTGAGCCTCTAAAAATAAAAGTCTTGCCGAAGCCGGCTTATTGTATGATTGTGACTGAAGAACCTAATGGAAAATCATGGTATTACGATATCATGAATTACATTAAAAAACAAGAATTTTCTAAAGGAAGCACTCAGATTGATAGGAAGTACATCACAAAGATGGCCTCGAAAATTTTCGTCAGTGGTAAGAATTTGTACAAGAGATCTTATGATTTTGTCTTGTTACGATGTATAGATGTAGTTGAAGCCACTCAAATCATGCAAGAAGTGCACGAGGGAGTATGTGACCCCCATATGAATGAACAGATGTTAGCCAAGAAGATTATGAGATTAAGCTACTACTGGCTCACATTGGAAAGTGACTGCATCCGGCATGTTCGGAGTTGTCACCGCTGCCAGATTCATGGAAATAAGATAAATGTTCCTCCAACTGAGCTACATCATTTTTTCCGAGCCATGGCCTTTCTTGATGTGGGGGATTGATGTGATTGGCCCAATCAATCCCAAGGCCTCAAATGGACATCAATTCATTTTGGTGGTGATAAACTATTTCTCCAAATGGATCGAAGCTACATCCTTTACAAGTGTCATTGCTCGTAATGTTGTGAAGTTTGTCAAACGTGACATAATTGCTCGCTATGGCGTCCCTGAAGCAATCATCACTGACAATGAGACCACTTTAAACAACAAACTTGTTGATGGGTTGTTCAACGAGTTCAAAATCAAGCATCTGAATTCGTCTCCTTACCGCCCTCAAATGAACGAGGCCATTGAAGCGGCCAATAAGAATATTAAGAAGATCTTGGCTAAGACAGACGAGAATTATTGAGATTGGCTTGACAGGTTACCCTTCGCACTAATGGCGTATCGGACATCGATCCACACTTCCACTAAGGCAACCCCTTTTGCTCTGGTATATGACATGGAGGCAGTTTCACCTGTGGAAATGGAGATTTCTTCTCTGAGAGTTTTATCCCAAGTGGATTTGTCTGAGGTGGACTGGTCACAACAAAGATTTGAGCAATTGAACTTGATCGACGAGAAAAGACTGAAGGCTCTCTGCCATGGCCAAGCATATCAAGAGAGAGTAGCAAGATCTTTCAACCGGAAGGTGCGGTTGAGACATTTCGAGGTAAATGACCTAGTTCTAAGAAAGCTATTGCCGATCTTTCTGGATCTTGGAGGCAAGTTTGCTCTAAACTACAGCGGCCCATATGTGGTAAAGAAAGTACTTCCTGGTGGTGCCTTAATCTTGGTAGAAATTGATGGTCATGAGTTTTCCACTTCTATTAATTCAGATGCTGTCAAGAAGTATTACCCATGATAGAATTTGCTATGTCATGTTTTGAACTGCAAGCATTTCAATGATCAATAAATTGCTTCAATGAGTTCAATTGTTCAAATTTGTTGCAAATCTTGCATTTTTCTTCCTTGATGAATTGTGTGAGATAAATTGAATGTGTCAAATGTGATACTTTGGAATGATGAAAGGCGGACCTTGTTCATACACTATTTCATACACCAATCCCTAGCGAGTCGTGTGAAAAATTCCATGCTTGCAAGGAAAAGTTGATCTCGCAAAGGGTGCGTCAACTGAAGTGATGAGAGGCATTATTTTCTCTATCCCAAACACTACAAGTGATCCATTGCTTAACCCCTTTGAGCCCTATATGCTTATGGAGATTCTTTTTAAATTATCCTTGTCAAGAATTATCCCACATTGGGACAAATTTGAAATGAATGGTAGGAATCTTCTTGCTCCCAATTGCATCAATCTTCGAATATTGCTTTTGAAATGTAACTCGTACGGTAATTTGAAATGCCTTAGGATGACGAAGAGCAATTCTTTCTTTATCCTATACACTTTCATCCATTGTATAGCCCACTTGAGCCTACAAATTCATTTCATATTAAACCTAGTTGGTGATCATCCCCTACACTGAGGCAAGGCAAAAAGAACCATTCAAGTAACATGGCTTAGAATGCTGACAAAGGATGGTTGTGCAAGTTCAAAAAATAAGTACAAAATAATGGGGCATAAAAAAGCAGTGTGCCTGGTAAAAGCAAGGCAAATGCCAAGAAAAGAGAAAAAAAATCAAACTCTTAATATAGTAAGTCATATCCCCAAAAAGGTGGTACCCAAAAAAAGAAAAAACTCTCAAATGCTATTGCAATCAATGGAGTTGCGATAAAAAAAAAAATCTTCGACAGTGGAGAAGGAAAGCGGTGGAAATGTCAAGATGATCACTAACTTTGACCCTCCCCTAAACACTTTTTGAGCCTAATGATCATTTCATTTCTCAACCCATGAACCAAGCCTACGTCACGTCCTGTGCGAAGTCTCTTCATATTAGGGCACTTGGATTAACCTAGGGGTTCGCATGTTTTAAGCATCGCTCGAAGAAGTGTGAGCAAGATCATTTATTTCTCATTTTGCAGGGTTCTTGACTTGTTAACCCAGAGGTGATTATAGAATATCACTCATTTTTTTCAAAAGCCTTGACTCAAAGAGTCCCTTTTGTTAAGCCATTGACTAGGCTCGCATTACGGTCCCTATTAAAGACCTCTCATATTGGTAAGATCGTACCACTTGCGAGATTGTACAAAACCTTGTTTGACATGACGACAGTGAGATAGAGTGATTGTCAAAATCCTGTGTCAAAGGTCAGGATGAAACAACCATTTTGATAAGGATGAGAGAAAAGTCCTTTCAAACCAAAAGATCCCTCATTCAACACATCCATGACACTCATGTGTTTAGATTAGAATATTCTTTTGAGATATTTCCCAATGGGAATTAGGCGATGCAAGATTGATAGAAATCATCACGCATGAACCTCATTTGAATTAATACATGTCTGTGAATGCATATTGCTTTTCCTACAACTATGTTTTGCAGGAAACGCATCCCCAAGGAACAGAGATGTCACCAGGTAAGTATATCTCTATCCATATCTTAAATACTTGTCATTGTATAGGTATTCCCCCTAAAGAATTTTCCCAGATTCATCAAGCGACCATAGAATGGTACGAGTCCTAAAAAATGAATCTTAGTTTAGGCGACCGTAGAATGGTACGGGTCTTGGAAATGAATCCTAGTTTAGGCGACCATAGAATGGTACGGGTCTTGAAAATGAATCCTAGTTTAGGCGACCGTACAATGGTACGAGTCCTAGACAACACCTATTCAAGCGACTGTAGAATGGTACGGGTCCTAGACAACCTCAGTTCAAGCGACCGTAGAATGGTACAGGTCATGGAAAATCATTTTTTCGTCAAGGCGACCATAGAATGGTACGGGTCCTAGACAACCTCAGTTCAAGCAACCGTAGAATGGCACGGGTCTTGGAAAATCATTTTTTCGTCAAGGTGACCGTAGAATGGTATGGATCCTAAAAAACAGATCCCCGTTTAGGTGACCGTAGAATGGTATGGGTCTTAGACAACCAACATTCAGGCGACCGTAGAATGGTACGGGTCCTAGACACAACCAAACAATGACATATTAGGCAATCATAGAATAGTATGAGTCCTAAGAAAGCAGTCACTTTGCGAAGTCATGTTACTATTCTGGGTAACCATAGAATAGTACGGGTCCTGGACATGTAACACCAATCTATCTTGAGTTACTCTCCCCGAAGGTAAGTAATTTCAGGTAAGTTCCTTTATCATTTGCATTAGTATTTCCATGCATCATATAAATTGCATTCAAAAATGAATTCATTTTCCAACAAAAAGTAATTTAATGCATGTGCATAATTAAAATTAGGTCTCAATTTATCTTTGAATGCAACCTCTACGAGCTCACCTTCAAAGAGAGGCAGCTGTTAACACCTAATTTTGGAAAAAATAAAATTACGTTTTGAACAAATAAAAAGAAAAAAAAATGAAAATGGGAGAAATTGATTTGATTTAATTATACAAGGAAATATGAAACTCTGATGGATGTCCGGATTTTGTTAAATGCAGAAACAATTTTGAAATCAAGTGAAAAATGGGCAAGAATAGAGCTGATTGCCAAATCATACATATTTGATTTAACGTGACAAGAAATGGTAACTTGGGAAATGCCATGTAAAGAGACCATTTTGAATCACTATAAAAGAGAGGCTCATTTTTCATGACAAAAAGAGAGAATTCAGAAAAATTTTCAGAGCAAAAGTGAGAGTGGTTCTTTCATTTTGTTAGAGTTCAAAATTAAAAAAAAAAAAAGTTCTTTCGTTTTTGTTTTCCAAAAAAAGTCAAGGTCAAAAAAAGAGTTCTAAAAAAGTCACCAGAGAAGTGACGTGAGAAAAAAGAAAAAAGAGAAAAAAGAAAAAAAGGAAACGCTACAGTGTAGTCTTCCCTGAATGGGCCTCCTCGTTCGCTCCAGGCATGATCGCGCCGTCTAGCACGCCGGCATCACTTCCGCCAGCCACCTCCGCATCTCTACCGTTGTCGCCTCGATGCACAGCGCCCACGTCGATGCCTCAACAGCTCACCTTAGCCGGCCTCCGAGCACCACCGCGCCTACGCCACCGTCGCCTCGCCGAACTCGCCCCTGATGCGCAGCAGCACAGCCGTCGACGCTTGGGCTCCTCGCCACTCCGCTTGCCGTTCGCCACTCCTCGTCGCTCCGCTCGCCGTTCGCTGCTCCTCGCCGCGCCATCCCTGCTCTAGTGGTCGAGCTACCCTTGCCAGCCACCGTCGTTGCACCTCCATCAGGTCTAAAACTAACCGGACCATTGCCCCTTTCAACCCGACACCTCTGCAACAGATTGCGAAGCTCGCCACGCCGATCTCGCTCGACAACTACGTCACCGACTGCTGCTACTCGCCTCCTCTCGACACCGTCGTCGCTCAGCCGCGAGCCCCCGCTGCCGTCTTCGAGTTCCAGACGCTATTGTTCACCTGCGCTTCCGTCTATCCGCCACCACTGCAGCCTCATGCCCTCGTGCTGCTGTGATCCCCGCCAGCTGCGCCAGACACCACACCTCTGCTGATCCCCTCACCGGAGCACTCACATCGAACACCCTCACTCCATCGCGTTGCTATCCCTGTTGCATTCCCCCCTAGGTAGTTTATTTTTTATTTTATTTTATTTTATTTTATTGTCATTTATTTATTCATTTTAAATTTTGTTATTATTGTTTAAGTTAGAATATGGTTTGCCAATGTTAATATTTATGCATTTTGTAGGCATCATCCGCTAAGATTTTGTCCGGAATTAATATAATTATTAATTTAATCGAGAGACATCGGATTATTTTTTTAATTATATTCATTTTTGGACTTTTTGGTAGAAATTTAATTGTTAAATCATTATAATTATAAATTTGATCCGTAAGACTTCGGATCAGATTTTTAATTATTTTGATCTCTTTGTCGTGATAATTAGGGTTAAGATAATCATTAATTTGACTGTGAGATAACAGGTTATTTTTTCGATTATTTTAATCCTTTATTTTGTTGATAGTTTAGATTTAATATTTATTTAATAATTACTTATCTTTTAAAAAAACTAAAACATCAAAAAATCAAAAAATCAAAATTCTACATGAGCAGATAGGTTTAGTAAATGAGACATGTAGGTTTCGTAAATTAGGATTTTCTTAGGATTACATTTTTAGGGTTGCATTTTTTAGAAATAAGTTAGGGTTGGACCTAAATAATTTTCTTTTAGGGTTTTAGATCATGTTCGCACATTTTAATTATCTCATTTTTCCAAAAAAAAAAATATTTTTCTAAGATAGGGTAGGGTTTAAGTCAAATTAATCCCTAGAATAAATTAGAAAATTATCCCTTTTTAGATAGATTAATTAGGGTTTTCATAAATTCTGAATTTCAATTAAAAAAATGCAAAAATACTAGGTGATGTTGACTAGTTTGCATAATATGATCATTTAATCAGAATTTGTTTATTAGTGAAGTTAGGTCATGAGGTGCATAATAACTAGTTTGCATAATAGGCCCATTTAATTAGAATTTGCATATTAATAAGATTAAGTCATTTAGTTTAAAAATGCACTTTTATAAAAGAATTCTAATTTTTTAGAAGACCCAAAAAAAAAAAATGATTGCTTGCTTTGGGTGATGCAATTTATTTATTTATTATTTTTATTTGAATTTTTTAATAATGGATGAGCACCCGTGTGGTCACCACATTTGCATGATAGTAATTTAAGTTAAAATAAATCAACTACCTGCAAAAAACATTTTTGAAGATTAAAAAAGAAATGGTACCGAAAGGGCATTAGAGCAATCTAGTGTAACCAAGTTCCCGTACCCTTAGTCCCTGATTCGTAGGAGTAAAATAATTCTCCCATTATTTTACTTAGGTGTCTAATCGACCTACCATAAACCGATTAGTGGCGACTTCTAGTTAATAATCTTTTGCATGCTAAAAAACTTGAACCTTAAGTCGCGAATTGGTATGAGCTTGGGAGAGCCCAAGCTAAGTTAAAGACTTAGTAGTCCATTAACCTAGTTTTAGGTGGTGCATCCTGAATTTAGGTCGTGAAAATCTCCTCCTCATTCTAAGCAAGAAAGATTAGCATGCTGAGTGGGGGTGGGGGTGGAGGTGGTCGTTTGGGTGGTAGTCGTGGTAGCTGGCAGATGGTGGTGGTAATGGCAATTGGACAAAGGAAGATGGAGGAAGGAGCCAAAAAAAGGACAAATTAAAAAATAATAAATTAAGATATTTTTAAAAAGTTGTTCATGTCAATATTGACCAGCTGGCATTCACTTGAGTGCCCACTGGCCAAATTTGGTTGGATGGACTGAGAAAAGGTTTAGGATTCAATTTGCCAAAAAAAAATAATTTAAAATTAGATTGACATAAGTATAGTAGATTCAGTAGTTTTTTTTTTCCTTATGAAATTTGGTACCAAAAAATTTGGATTAAATTTATTTTCGATGCTCTAGTTATTCCTTTTTAGTTTCTTGAATTTATTAGCACAATTTTTTGCATGCTATTATACTCGAAACATACCTGCCCTGTGTTGCGGAACCATTAACAATCAAACTGACTATATAGATAAACGACATTTCGTTTTTTTTTATCAAAACTTTGATTTTTCTAGTACTTTTGATACTTTTTCAGTTTTAAATAGCAAGAATATTGGCCAAATTATCGTGTGTTTCAGCTTACAAAATAAGAAAATAACATATGTGGCATCAGTATAAGTTCTCATTAAATCTCATTAATGATCGAATATAGAGAAATTAGCAATATAACATTCGATGATAACATCAAAGTGACGACCTTTTTCTCTAAGGCGCAATAACTTAATTATTTTGAATTTGATCTTTAGTAAACTATAAGTGCTTTTCTTGGTAATGTAAATACACTATCAAAGTATTGTGTGATGGCTCTCAAAGATACAAATTGATCAGATACCGATAGCTTAGTCTAACAACCATTAATATTTACTCTTTTTTCATCTACCTTGTATTCACATCTCATAACTCGTGCAATTTTCATGGTGGACATTACATTCACCCTTGTCCTATGCTGCTACCTCTATGTCAATCTCTCAAGGTCTTGGGTCACGATAGTGCTATCAAGTTAGCCAACAATTCTTGCGAACGAGCAGAGGAGGAGGAGGAGTAGGATCGTCACCGGGCGGCCGCAGGGTTTCCTGCTACTTTCAGTTAGCGAAACAACACCGTTGACCGGTCTTCATTACTTTGTCCGAACATATCCTAGTAAAGCCAAACCATGCCAAAAAATAATAGCGTTCCCCGATCATGATGAAAAAATCGAATTTTTTAAATTATTTTTAAAATTTTGAATTTTTTATTATTATTTATTTTCTTTTATTACTTCTTTATTTCTTTTCTTTTCTTTTCTTTTTTTCTTCCTTTCTCTTTTCTTTCCCAGTGACACAAGAGAATCATAGAAGAAGATAGGACTGGCTTCAACATGATGAGGTTAGGCGGAGCCACAATCGAATCGGAGCCCGAATCTGTCCTTGGCGTGAAGCCAAGCCCAGCGATCATAATGCCAAAGCCGACGGTCGAAAATACTGCTGCAAATAGGACGTCCTCGGCCATCAGGTCTCGCCCATTGCTCAGTTCGGTTCTTTGTTCCTATCTTTTCCATGGTTGGTTGTCTAGAATCCTAGATTGAATAGAACCCACAAAAAAGAACAAGTTAGGGCTCGTGGTAGTATCGTATTTATTTTTCTTGTAACTCCTGAATTAATTTGGATTTTTTATTAGTTGGTCCCTCTGCAGTCCTGTTTTGCGTTTCCTTCCGTGTAGATACATGTTCATGATGTTTCTAGCAGTCAGTAATTACTCTTCAATTAAATTACTAATTTTTTTTAACAACAATTAAATTACTAATTTACTGAGCGATGTTGATTGATTGTTTTAAGTTACTGCCTTCTCTCATCTCCAACCAAATATAATTGTTTTTATCTTTCACAAACTTTTGTTTATCTTTCTTGCCAGCAAGTTGAGATTATTAATCCGTATTTGAGTGACTTCCTAGCTTTATTTAGATTAAATTACCCATTAGTTATGGTTTATTAAGCCAATGATTATTTGTTTTCTTTTTAAAAGTACCAACTTTCCTATAGGGTTACCATTTTTACGTGATTCACTTGACATCTTTTTAAGTAAACCAACTCATTTTACTCTATTTAGATTTTACCAAATTTTCTCCTGCATGACACTTATCAATACTTAATTAAAAATTACCCCGATGGAAAAAAATCCCTTTTTTTTTTTTTTTTTCTGGAACAATAAAATTTTGCCTCGTAAGGTGAAGATTGAACCTCTACCACTGAGCCAAAAGGATAAATAGGAAAAAAAATCCGAAGGCTGGGAGAAGAAGTAATTCGTGTGAATATAGGATGAGGTCAGGAATATGGCTGAAATCATCTACAACATGAAAGGACTTTTTGAGTCCCGATTAATCTCTCGTAAAGCAATTCCCCTGTCTCGCGCAAATTGGGTCCTAACGCGAGTTGAAAACTCATGCTCTCAGGGACAACCTTGGAGAAAAAGAAAGATCGATTAGTGTAATCCATTCTTTGATTGATCAAGTCTACTTTGCGCTGGAAAGACCTGACCTCCTCAATTGCAATCTTCGTACATATAACATCACTATCCACGTGATCGACACTCCCTCTTTGCTTCAAAAGTTCGCAAGTTGGGCTCTTTATAGATTGAAACATCAGCGAATGAATAACAAAGAAAGGGTCGAGCTTGAATATAATCTCCAACCTGGAATCACCGACGTCGTGAGTTATGGAGGAAAAAGGAAGATAGGATTGTTTGGGTGGCAGTGGTAGTGGTCGTGCAGGCGGTGATGGTAATGGCAATGAGGGTGGTCATGCAGGTGGCAATGGCGGCCTTTGCACGACCCCAGGCTGCCCGGGGCGGCGATCCTGTCCAACGGATGCTAGGGAGGGTAGGGAGGCCTCTGGGTTCCTCAGCCATCAAGTCTAGCCGATCGCTTGGCTCGGTCGTTAGTTTCTCTCTTTTTCTCGTCTATCGTTTGTTTCAACCCTAGTTCGAATGTCTCGGCCACCTGAAAATTCGGAGTTACATATTGTGTTTTATGAACGGTTTTTGGTGATTTGAGCGCGATTTTGGAGGTAGCATATGATGTTTCTAGGGAAAAGTGCCAAAAAAGTCGTAAACCTTTTTTCTTTGTGTCGATTTAGTTCTAAACTTTTTTTTTTGTGCCAATTTAGTCCTAAACCTTTTTACATTGTACCAATTCAGTCTTTTTCAGCCAATTTTAGCCGGATTTTGCTAACTGGACGGCGGTCGGCCGACGTGGCATGATCGGTGCTGACGTGGATAACTTTTAATAATATTTTAATTTTTTTATTTTTTTATTTTTTTTTCTTTTTTCTTCTCCTCTTCTCCCTCCAGTCGGTCTCTAGACCTCAGCGACCGGCCAGAGGTGACAACCGGTGAGATCGAGGTCGACCTTGCCAACCACCTCGCCAGTGGCTGCGAGGGCGGCCTCACTTGCCCAGCGCAAGGCCACCCTCGAGGCCTAGGTGGCGAGGCTCACCTCACTAGATTTGGCGAGGGTCAAGCCTTGCCCATGGTCAGCGAGGGCAAGGCCTACCAGCTCGACACGAGGAGGCGGCTCGAGTTGGTGGGGCTCGCCCTCGCCGAGATGATGCTTCCGCGAGAGTTGGATGATGAAACCCCCACAATAGCATCGTCTCCACTGCCGTCGCCTATCCTTCCTCGTCGCAACATCCACCACCACCCGGCAACCTTGCCTTCTCGACCCTCACCAGATCTAGCGAGGGTGAGCCTCGCCGCTCAGGCCTTGAGGGCGGCCTTGTGGCCACTAGTGAGGTGGCCGGAAATTGGCTGAGGAAGAAGAGGAGAAGAAAAAAAAGAAAAAAGAAAAGAAAAAGAGAATAGAAAGAAATTCAAAAAATATTAAAATATTGTTAAAAGTTGTTAACGCTAGCATCGATCAGGCCACATCAACCGGCAGCGTTCAGTCAGCAAAATCCGGCCAAAATTGGTCGGAAAGGACTGAATTAGCACAACGTAAAAAGGTTCGGCACCAAAAAAAAGGTCTAGAACTAAATTGACACAAAAACAAAACGTTTATGACTTTTTTGGCACTTTTCCCTTGTATAATTCATAGATCACTATAAAATAGTAATGAATTCAAATGAACCGATAAATGTTAAATAAATACAAAAGATAAAATGTGAATGTCATTTTAAACTTATCGTAAAGCCTAAAGAATTTTACCCTAAAATTTCAACAAGTAATGGGCAAGAAAAACGGAAATTATTAGATAGGAATGTAGAAAACTTGGTCTGCATTTTGTTGGCTTCAAAAAATATTTTGGCAAAATGGACATAAATTGGGACTCGAAAAGGTCAAACAAAAAAGCGATAATTGCCATTTTTATTGGACACTTTAATATTTCGTCTCCCTTGAATTCTCTCCTATTCGAACACTTGAGTCACGTATTGAAGTTAATTTTAATTGTTGATTAGATGACGTTGTTACATCAAAAAAGAAAAAAAGAGAGTAAGACGTGAAATATACATGTAAAAGATAGAATACGTTTGATTCATTTCAAAGCCAAATCAAAATGCATAAAGGACCACAAAGACCATTTATGAATTTCTTCTTAAATTAATAAAATTCTCTAATTTGTAAACCATTTATAAAACAACTTAGGAAATTAAAGGGAGATGGTCGCGAAGTAAAAGAGCAAAACGAAAGAATATGGTTCATCTAAAAGCCATATTGGAACCGCAAGAAAGGAAAAATTGTCCGAGTGCCACTTAAATTGTCTAAGTGTCACTTAGAACCTTTAGTTCAAATTATCCAAAAGTCACCTAAAACTTGTTGCAACGCTAAGTCCTTAAATTATACCTTTTCAACATAAATTTTGGACATAATCGAACCGATTAAAATATTTAGGGCTTAATTATGTGTATGTTTATAAAAATGCAACATCCGATCGAATTCATTAGAAGATTTAAAAGTGCGATTCGATTCTGTACATAAGGGACTAGCCTCATCGTTGACTTGTCCACCAGCTCACTTTGATTAAACAAAGAGGAATAGAGAGAGACTGAGAGCGAAAACCTTGAACGGGAAAATGCTACCTGCACATCACAGTCGTAGACCACACCCGGTCCATTTTGAGCACAAGCCTTTTAACTTTTGATGGAGTCAAATCATGCAACAAAACAAAACATGCTAGGCATAAAACTCCATGTTATTTTCTTTTTAGTACATCCTTAAAGGATGCTCACAAGTCACTGCCTAAGGGTAAAAAAAGAGGGAGCATCGTGGGAGTTTTACTGCAATGGGGCTGGAGTTGCAGCTTTGTTCAAATAGCAAGTTGCTTCCTTTGAGGTAAGTTGTTGTCAAAGCAGGTAAGATTACTGGCAAGTAAGCAAGTCCAATCCATGCCTGCATATTTAAGGTAATTTTTGGTGACGTGGTGCGGTACCCTTTCTTTCTAGACTCTTCGCTTCTTTTCTTGTGAATGGCAGTCTATTGGTCCTTGTTGCGTTTCCAATATAAAATTTTACTTCTCTGTAAGAACAATGGAGTCCAATTGATTTTTTTTAGGAGAAGTATTCGGGAAGCCCTTCATGGTTTAGTTCTTGCTCTACTGTAGGTTTCCCAGCTTAAATTTGATACAATTTGATGGAAGAAGCAGTCAATTGTTGAACTGTTGGTTTTGGGAACAGATAAGAAAGTGGGACTGGAATGAACATGGTCCAATTTTGAAAGCCAGGCTCAATGCAAAACTATCAATTTATCGAGCCATCGCAATATTCAAGATGAAGAGGTCATCATCTCTTGATTTGGATGGTAAAGCTCTGAAGAAGTTTTGGCTTGAGACTCTTGTAATATTCCTTGATGCAGCTGAGGCATGTTTACTATGCTTCTAGAGAAAATTAAGGATGTGCAAATATCGATTAAGTGCTTTCCTTAATAGGTTGGTTCAAATTGTTGTCACTTAGGGTGCACAGTAGGAACAAGTGCTGCTCATTTGCCACAAGCTATTTGTATTGATTGCATATGCTCAGGCACGTCTAAGAAAGGAATTATGCCTGTTAGCATCATCCATTCGCAATAACTCTTATTGATTTGTTTATCCATATTATTCTGTTTCTGGGACTACAATTGGTAGCAGGCCGATGCGAGGACCAATAGCCATGGAGCCATTATTGAAAGTGTAATGAAGGCAAGCTGTCCAGTGATTGAACATGGCTAAGCAAGTCTGAAGTTGTATACTACCACTTTTTATTGAAAGTTATTGAAGGGGGTAGTGCTTCAATTCATGGCTTACTGCGGATTCTTGTACAGACCTCTACTTTCTACTGTATTTGCTCATATATAATTGGAATATTACCCATGAGTTTGCTTTATAAAATGCAAGGTTCCCACGGGAGCCTAGTTTCTCAAACTTTTCTTCCTCCATTAATTCTTGTCAACATTTCTTTTATAGAAATGGTACGGTTCAGGTTTTTCCCAAAAGCTAAAGTTCGTAGCTAGGATAAAACAGTTAAATTTTCATTGAATTGTGTCTAGAGCTCATTATGTGCATGACAAATGTCTGTCCAAGTTTGACAGAAGATGAAAGCTGCATAAACCAAATGAAAGAACAGAGAGCAGTAACTCAGCAAAACGATATCATCTATGAGAAGAAAACACATCGTTCCAGTGTTCCTCATTCATAAAAGAGTACTCCTCAACAAAATTATTCAGTTGATCCAGACATCTAAAGACAAGTTTCATGTTGAGAAGAATTAATGAAGAAATTATAGACATTTAATTATTCCTGATCAATGCTTGGCAAAATTGCAAGTAATGATAGCTTTCCCAGAGCCAGCAATTGGCCACAAGTAAATTTTAAAATAAGTTGCAACCGCCAATTGTGCACCAACAAGAGACATGCCCTTAGAAACTAGATGGATGAAAACAGCAAGAGATATGTACATATGACGGTCAAGAAGATAATTCCAAGAGCATTCAGAAGGCACTTCACCATTGAAAGCTCCATTTGGCTCCCGATTTAGGAATACATATAGCCTTAGAATGGATGTCCAAGAACATCTGGTCCTTGAAGCAAAATGTGTTCATCAGTTAAGCAATGAATCGTCCATGAAAGATGGACAATGGTACTTGTAGCCAATAGTTGCATCAGGAATTGCACTAGAGGAAATAAGCTTACTCAAGCTAGAAGGGATAGTGGAAGGGATAGAAGATAGGACTACTTCACATGTCATTCATATTTTAAATACCTAGTAGGATTACCATTTTTGTCCATCTTTCCCTTGAACAAGATTTTCCATACTATTTTCTTCTCAATTCAACTCAATATGTAGGGACTCCAGTTCAAGAATGTTCTCTTCTTCAGTAATAGAAGAAATCGAGACAATTTCATCCCCAACATCATTCGGGAAAGGAGAAAACAATAATTTCATCTTCTTCATGTTGAATCTTGAACCCACTGCCTATTAAGATATAGCTTCTCAAGTTCCACATGGAAAAACCGATGAATTTGCTTCAGCATTAGAAACTCCCGACTTGGAGGAATCTTGGGAACCAATGAACAACCTTCACTAGCCATCAACATTTGCTTCTTGGTTATGACTACCGATTAGAAAAGTACTTTTGGATTGATTTATGTGGAAGCTTCGAGGTCAATATTAGAGGTCCCCATCATAAATATAAACCTGCCACTTCCTCAGTCAAAACATATGTAAATATAAGATAACTTGAGTCGAGAGTCACCCGTAATTCCTGCAAGCATGTGTCACGGCCAAGAGGTTTTTACAACTAAAGGGCTATGCCTTTCCGTGGAGGACCTCTTGCAGTCGCTAGGGCTACACATGACAACACTTCTGTTCCCAGGAAGAGTTTTTTTTTAGAAATAGTTCTTTTCTATTTTTGTTCCAGAGAACAATTTCTAAATAAAGGAACCTATTTGGTAACTACATAAAATTTATACTCTTGGAATAGAAAAAGAATAGAAATGCGTTGGTAATGCAATAATTTCTTTTTTGTATTTATTTATTTTTTATTCTTGCTCATGAATCGCCGCCGCCGCCAAACGCCCGCCACCGCCGCGTGCACAACCGCCGACCGTCACCATCGACCACCGTTGTTGCCCATCAGCCACCGGCGACCGCCGATCGATGGTCGATGGGCAGCGACAACAATTGGTGGCTAGTGGTCATGCACACGACAGCGGTGGCAGCAATGGCCGGCGACCGACAACGACAGCAACGGAGGCGGCCAACGACCGGCGGCGGCAACGGTGGCGAGTGGTGGCTCTAAGCGGTTGACGATAGCCGCGGCAAGAAAGAGAAATAAAAGAAAAATAAAAAAGAAAATTAGCTTATTTCTAGAAATTGTTCCCGGGAACAAGAAACAACTTTTTTTTGCTTCTCGTTTCTGCTCCAAATCTATTCATGGGCTAACTTTCTATTCCCGGGAATAGAAAAACAACTTGGCATTATCAAATGGGTTTCTGTTCTTTTTTTTGTTCCGGGGAATAAAAGAATAGAAACCATGAGAAACAAAATGGTTCTCATGCACTACCTAGGATTCCCAACAAGACTTCTTCCAGAACTTTCCAAGGGCGGGCAATACAGTAATTGAGCCAAAATCTAGAATTCTCCTGTCATTAGAGTCGGTAGTTGGTAGGTTTGGCGGTATGATCTTGTCCGCCGGATGAAAAGATGATCAATGGATATAATCAGAGGGCCTCAAGTATAAGAAGGGGTGTCCTCCCCCTCATTTGTAACCATCCAACCATTCAACAATACAAAGGCTCCTTTTTTTCTAGAGCTTCTCTCTTTAGAAACTTTCTCTCTCTATAATCCGAGTTAGAGAGCGAGTGTGTGATCGATTAAGCAAGGTTTGGCTTAGGCATCCTAACGATCCAAGTCAATCCAAAAGTGCCTAAGTCACCGCACTGTCACGATCACAGTTGATTGGCCCATGACACATGCATAAAACCCTTTTTGTCTTTGGAAGCAACATATTTTTTAGGATTGATAGGCTACTTTCAACAGCATTTTTCTTTTTTTAATACTTTGAACACATTTTTGCTCACTATAGCAAACATTTTAAGCTCAATCCACCAGGCATATGGGGTAAAAGAAATAAACTAAACAAAGCTCATCTATCCATAGGCAAAATAAAAAGATTCATTATCCAGATGCACAACAAGACGCCTAGTTGATATCGGTATAAGATGCTTACGTATATAAACAATACATGAGCCTCTTAGAACAATGAACACATTCACCATTTTGAAACTATGGGAAAATAAAATCACCCATTTCAATGGGAAGATAGGGGTATGTCAAAGGTTTCTCATGATGTGTATGTGTCCCTGCTCTGTACATGACCCTCACACCTAGCACAATCCATAATCAATCATGAACATAATCTCTTTCAAAGAGTAATAGCTTAACAGACATTTATTTTTGCCTAACACCCTTATCTTATAATTACTCTTGCAATTGCGTTTGAGCCACTTGCATCCCTAGCGTCCTCAGCGGTGTGGACCTATTTCAAGGCTATGTCACTGGCCACCTACTTCCAATTGATAAATGATCCGAAAAATTGGATCATCTCCTCTAGTGTTAGGCCTCGAGTCTCCAACATTATTTTGTAGAAAAGAAACCATGAGATGCATGACACTGCCATGAAGTAGAAGGTAGCCTTGCTGTGGATGATCGCCTAGTCTAGTGGTAAGAATGCCGGAGCAGAAGAATGTCATGTTAAACGCATTTCTATTCTGGTCACCTTCATATGCTTAGAAACTCATTGAGGGAACAAAATTAGAAAAAAAAAAAACATATTGGACCAGAAATTTTTTCTAATAAGAGAACCTAAATTACGAAAATTTTAGGATTTAAGTGCATTATTATAAAAGTTTTGGAATTTTTGCTTCAATTTTTTTTTAACCTTAAGTAACTAGTGGCATTATGGCTTGCTAAGCGCAAGAAAGTTAAAAGAATGATTTTCACATGAAAATTACAGAATTCTCTACACGAAAAATTGTAAGATGATAAGGAATAAGATTTCCATGTTTCACATTCCCATGCTTTCACACTCTACAACTTGTTTCTACTCTACATTCGCATATTTCAATTAATTAATTATTCAATAGATAAGTCTACTTAATTGCTTGATCCTAATATATTTATTTTGTATTTTGCCAATAAGTTTTTCAAGAATTCAATTGATTAACTATTTTTAATAGGTTGGAAATTCACTACTTTAATTACAAAGTACTCATATCACAATAGTTGAGGTATTCAACTAGAGAACTCTTCATTATTAATTAACGCTACTCTTCGTTTCACATGTTCACGACCTCTCGAGTATTTGTTCTTATATAGGACAATAACTATATTTAAGAACAGTTTCTCTATGTTAGTGTGTTCTTGAAGCTGGTTGTATCGATATTTTTCTGTATGTTTTCATTACTGAGTACTTTTCTAAACTTAACACTCCTAACAATGAGGCGATTTATTATATTTATATATATATATATATATATTCAAGTGTGTGACCGTAATACATGTTATGGTGACTAGAGGAGAAGAACTTAATGAACGCGAATTTTAGTTACAATTAAAGACAAAAGGTACCATCAACCAAATCACATGTTCACATACTACAAAGAAAAATGGGTCGCTAACAATTTGCTTGTAAAAGATTTGGATGTCCATGCTGATTCATTTTGGCATACTTATGTTATTTTTATGTATTTATTTATATTTAACATTACAAATTCATGTTTGAAAAAATGTCCCCATTCTTACTATCATAACAAAAAATTCTATCACTTAAATATTTTCCCTTCCTCTTTTATATGGATTCATGTAACTTCTTAGAAATAGCATGTAACTCCATTGTAGTCAGAAGAGCCAGCAATTTTAGTACTAAAGCATAATATTAATATTCTCAACATTTTCTTGCAGCCTAGACACCAATTCAATCATGTTCACATTCATTTTTTTTTCTATTTATATAATATCACATGTCGTAACAGAGTCAAATTTCTAAGAATTGATTAACATTATTATTTTCTCATGCTCGATAAATTAATTTTATTTATTACTTTAAATTTACATGTTTTTAGATGTGATGTTTGTAATTATACTGACATTTTAAAAGGTTCCTCTAAAATATGTCACTCGTAAAGTCAATAGTACTTGTTTTTATCGAGAAATTTTGCTCTAAACTCATTAAAACTAAATGCACATGAGCAAAGAGCACTTTTATTATCATATATTACCCACCAATTTTCCTATACTTTTACTTTTCTCTTGAGAAAGCTTTCAAAATATTATTTGAGAAAGAAGAACATTTTCATATAAAAATGAATGAATTTAATGTGCTTAAAGTCAATTTTGGTATGATATATTAGATTTTTAGCCTCTATCAAAAATTCAATAAACTGATTTCAATGAGTGTTTAACTAAAAATACACTTTTAATAATATTATTTAGATTTTTGTATCATAAATATGATCAAAGAAGGTTTATTCTTCTCTATAAACTCGGTGTAGATAGACCCTATGATCGACAAGGCTAGCAAGAGATTTTTTCTATGATCTAAAAAAGTTGAATCCTTTCCCCCTTAGAGAGAGTAGAAAGCTATCATGAACAAAGAGAAAATGTTGGGATTTAATAACTTAAAATAATTTGAATATGGAATTTAAAATTAGATAAAATCTAATCCTAATCACTCTACTACGAAGAATTATCCAAAATACTCACCTGCACGGGGCCTTTGCTTCAAAGGATAGATTATAAAAGGGAAGTTCTAAATGGGGTGTTCTCTGGATTGATCATCACTCCACATTGTTGTCAATGCTTTGGCGTCCAACAATCACACAAGAGGAGTGAAGCGGTGAGGTCTGGAATATTATTCAACTTTTATTTCCGCAGCAATTTGACCCCTCATGGTAAGACCTTTGTCAACTATTATTTTGAGCCTGTTTTGATCATGTTTGATAGATTGACAATTGCATTTTTTTCCTTTTTTTTTTATGATAGATTAAGGCTAGTCTTTGTTAAAATCAGTACTTGCACTTTTGGCAAATCTGTAAAAAACATATACAACGATGTAATTGTGTGATACGCATAGTTTATCAATCAAGTGGCTAGACAAGTAACACGCATGGTTTGGTGGTGCGAGGACAAGTAGCATGTATGGTTTGTTTGATACATACATAGTTTCTCTACAATGAAATAATGTTGATCATATGTTTTGTGATATGCATAGTTTATCAATCAAGTGGCTAGACAAGTAACAAAGTGATTAGGAATGAAATATTAATTACAAACTCACAAAACATAGGATTGACATTATTTCATTGTAGAGAAACTATGTATGTATCAAACAAACCATACGTGCTATTTGTCCTCACACCACCAAACCATGTGTGTTACTTGTCTAGCCACTTGATTGATAAACTATGCGTATCACACAATTACATTGTTGTATATGTTTTTTTTTTTTTTTTTATAGATTTACCAAAAGTGCAAGCAATAATTTTAACAAAAACTAGCCTTAATCTATCAAAAAAAAAAAAGGAAAAAAAATTGCAATCGTCAATCTATTGAACATGATCAAAACAAGGCTCGAAATAATAGTTGACAAAGATCTTACCATGAGGGGTTGGCTTGCTGTAGAAATAAAAGTTGAATAATATTCCAGACCTCACCGCTTCACTCCTCTTGCATGATTGTTGGACGTCGAAGCAATGACGACAGTGTGGAGCGATGGTCAATCCAAAGAACACCCCATTCAGAACCTCCCTTTTACAATCTATCCTCTCTGAAGCAAGGCCCTGTGCAAGTGAGTATTTTGGATAACTCTTCGTAACATAATGATTGGGATTAGATTTTATCTAATTCTAAATTCCATATTCAAATTATTTTAAGTTACCTAATTCCAACACTTTCTTTTTGTTCATAATAGCTTTCTACTCTCTCTAAGGGGGAAAGGATTCAACTTTTTCAAATCATAGAAAAAATCTCTCGCTAGCCTTGTCGATCATAGGGTCTATCTCCACCGGGTTTATCGAAAAGAATAAACCTGCTTTGATCGCATTCATAATATGAAAATCTAAATGATATTATTAAAAGTATATTTTTAGTTAAACACTCATTGAAATCAATTTATTGAATTTTTGATAGAGGCTAAAAATCTAATATATCATACCAAAATTGACTTTAAGCACATTAAATTCATTCATTTTTAAATGAAAATGTTCTTCTTTCTCAAATAATATTTTGAAAGATTTCTCAAGAGAAAAGTAAAAGTATAGGAAAATCGGTGGGTAATATATGATAATAAAAGTGCTCTTTGCTCATTAAATGCATTTAGTTTTAATGAGTTTAGAGCAAAATTTCTCGATAAAAACAAGTACTATTGACTTTATGAGTGACATATTTAAGAGGAACCTTTTAAAATGTCAGTATAATTACAAACATCACATCTAAAACATGTAAATTTAAAGTAATAAATAAAATTAATTTATCGAGCATGAGAAAATAATAATGTTAATCAATTCTTAGAAATTTGACTCTGTTACGACATGTGATATTATATAAATAGAAAAAAAAATGAAGGTGAACATGATTGAATTGGTGTCGAGCCTGCAAGAAAAGATTGAGAATATTAACATCTTTGCTTTAGTTCTAAAATTGTTGGCTCTTCTGACTATTATGGAGTTACATGCTATTTCTAAGAAGTTACACGCATCCAAATTGTCGCAACCTAATTTTCATGTGCACCATCTAAGATTAGGCCAATGGACTACTAAGTCTAACTTAGCTCACGCTCTCCCAAACCCATACCAACTTGCGACTTTGGTTCAAATATCTAGTATGCAAAAGGAAGTCGCCACTAATCAGTTTACGGTAGGTCGATTAGACACCTAAATAAATAACGGGAGAATTATTTTTTTTTCTACGGACTAGAAACTTTGGGTACGGGGACTTGGTTACACTAGACTTGTTTAATGCCCTTGCGGTACCTTTCTCTTTTTATTTTGAAAAAATGTTTTGCAAGTAGCTTGAATTAATTTTAATTCACTTCCCTAACATGCGAGATGATCATGCGGGTGCGTATACCACCAATTT
The DNA here is from genome assembly GCA_016097545.1 of Eucalyptus victrix. Taxonomy (NCBI): domain Eukaryota; kingdom Viridiplantae; phylum Streptophyta; class Magnoliopsida; order Myrtales; family Myrtaceae; genus Eucalyptus; species Eucalyptus victrix. Next base: position 36,532,523 of record CM027837.1, read on the forward strand.
AATACTCAAGAAAGCAAATAATAAAAAATAAAATAAAATGCAAAACTCATCTCATAACAATGAAAGCATATGCATTATTAGAAAAAAAATTCACATCATCAGTCCTAGATATGCTTTCTAATTAACACGCAATCACTCAATTTTTTGGATTTTCACTTATTTAATGAGAATCATGCTTTATGCAATGTGTGCTACTAATCTAACATAAAATTATATGGCATGGCAATATGACCTAAACTATATGACATAAATAAAATGCAGTCTATCATTAAGAATAAAATTGATTAATTCTAAGGCAATTTTTGGTATTTTCCATAAAATTCGAAATTAGAAAAATGCGAAAATTATCTACCTAGATTAAGATATCATCCAATTTGTATTAGGAATTAGGTTAAGTCAAATCCTAATTTAAACTAGAACATTATCTTAACTTGGCAATCTCTAACCTAAGATGTAATCTATCTAAAAAATCTATCTAAACTTAAAGTTAAACATGCAATTTTATTCTAATATGCAATGACGTGCAAAGAATGCCCTAATTCCACATGACATATGCATGATAATTTTGGTATTTTTTTAATAAAAAATTCGAAAATTTAAAATTGTTAAATAATTAAACATGCAATTTAAAAAAAAACTAACATGAATGCTTTATTTGGATTTTTATTTTCTCAAAAATTCGAAATAGATAAATTCCCTATGCAAAATAACCCTAAAACAATAAACCTAATCTAACTCAAAAATTTTGGATTTTCTTTTATGAAAACAAAATCGACTCAAACAATTCAACAGCACATCCATCATGATAAGATTGATGTCCATAAATTGACGTATCTGGATTGGCCAATTTTAAACAAAACTGCGAATCGAATCGCGAACGTGAGATCGGATTGGCGATTTTTTGTGCGATTGCGAGTCGGATTTCAAACGCAAAAATCAGACTGTCAATGCTACTCAAATTGCGAATATCAGTTGAGGATTTCAATTATGCATGAAGAGATATCAAACAAGGAAACAGATTTTTTGGAAATTAATTTTTTTTTACCTATTCTGAATATTGGCTTTCAAATTTGGACTTCGAACGGCAATATAGTGATGTTCAGCGAGGCTCGGGTCTTTGCGACTCTCTCGGACGGACCGGATGGTTTGGCATCGGTGCCTCGCTGGAAAACCTGCAGAAAAGAAATCTTCGGCAATTGTGTTCTTCGTGGACGTCTCCTTCTTCGGATGGGTTCTTCTCTTTTGGTACCGAGCGGCGAGCACTACGATCAACCGAGGGCTGTTCTCGTCTTGGGTGCCGTCTTTCTTTTTGTGCGGGCGTTGGCTTCTTCGCCAAGGGAATCTCCACCGCTTCAGCACATCACTCCCCAACTTTTCTCCAATTTTGCCACCAATTATATTGAGGTGCTTTAGTGAAGTTCTCCGCAAATCTATGCACGTCCTCCTGCTGCTGTGTCGACAGAATATGGTCTTAAATTTAGCCCAGAATTTTCAAGGGATTCTTGTAGGCATTCGGAGTGTGCTGCCTGTGTTGGTGTGCTTTCTGCTTGGATTCTCTTTACAAATTCTCTCCCTTTGACTTGATGAAACTTGGGACGTCGTGGAACGCTCGCCGAGTAACCGGCACGTCAACGTAGACAGCGGCAGAGAGGGCTGCAACTCTGGTGTCCGATGCTGAGACGTGTCATGGCACGTTTGCAGTGGGGTCGCCGTCAAGGGGCAGCAGCGGCATCGTGGGTCAGAGCTCGCCGGAGGAAGGGAGACGGACCTCGTCGGATCATCGTTGAGCAGCGCGTCAAGAGTGAATGGCGACGAGTTCGGATTCAGTGGTGCGGCTAAGTCGGGCGGCCTGGGTCTTCGCGGGTCAGCAGGCGGGCATGGAGCGGCGGTGGTGCTCGGAGGCTCGGCTGCCAGCGCTGGGTTGCAGGCAGCAGCGTTGCGCAGGGGATCGGCCACGGCGCAGCAGGGCGAGACGAAGAAGATGAACAGCTCCTTTCTTCTCTCTTTTTTTTTTTTTTTTTTTTCTTTCTGCATCACATGTCGCACGACTCCTCTCTCCGTCTCTTCTCTCTGCTGCAAGAACCAAGAAGAAGCCCCCCTTCACGATCGAAAGAAAAAGGGTTTTTTTCTTTTCTTGTATTGAACCTTTCGACCTAGAAACAGTGAGAAAAACCCCCTTTTACCTCATGAATTGTGGCTGTATGTTTCTATTCTGTGGCCTCCCTAAAATCCGAGGCAAACAACCCTTTTATAGGCCGAGGCTTAGGGTTTTATTTTCTTCTACAAACCAATATCTACGAAGATTTTTTCCAAATGTAATGTTTTTTTTTTTTTATTTTCCACATTTCTTATAAATTTCCTTTGCAATGATGAATATTCTCCACTGATTTTTCCAAATTGCAATAGGATTTTTTTTCAAATTTGAAATCTCACAGAGATGAGTTCGTAGTATCTCCTCAAGGATACAGGCTTGGGTCAATTTGCTCTCTTCGTGAACTTAGACCAACTCATCAAATTAAAGTTCTGAACCATTAAGTCGAACCCATCTGTCACCGGTCCAATGTAAATGCAATAATAATAAATAAATGCATCAAAAGTTATATGCTATGCAATTAATTATTTTTTCAGGGTTAAAATTAACCCATAATTTTCTATACAATAAATAAAAGACTGGATCGTCAAAATTTAGGTGTCAACACAAATAAAAGAGGAAGGGAAAATATTTAAGCGATATAATTTTTTGTTATGATAGTAAGAATGGGGACATTTTTTCAAAAAAGGATTTGTAATGTTAAATATAAATAAATATATAAAAATAACATAAGTATGCCAAAATGAATTGGCATGGACATCCAAATTTTTTACAAGCAAATTGTTGGCAACCCATTTTGCTCCGTAGTATGTGTGATTTGGTTGACGGTACCTTTTGTCTTTAATTGTACATAAAATTTGGGTTCATTAAGTTCTTCTCCTCTAGTCACCACAATATGTATTACGGTCACACACTTGAATATATGTATGAATGTGTGTGTATATATATATATCTCCCTTGGAAAATGGTTCAAACTGAAGGAAAGTTTAATTGAGTACTTTTTTTTATAGACAAATAAATCGCCTCATTGTTAGGAGTGCTAAGTTTAGAAAAGTACTAAGTCAAATGAAAACATATAGAAAAAAATCGATACAACCAGGTTAAAGAACACACTAATATAGAGAAATTATTCTTAAATATAGTTATTGTCCTATATAAGAACAAATATTTGAGAGGCCGTGAATGGTAATGTGAAACGAAGAATAGCGTCAATTAATAATGAAGAGTTCTCTAGTTGAATACCTCAACTATTGTAATATGAGTACTTTGTAATTGATGTAGTGAATTTCCAAGCTATTAAAAATAGTTAATCAATTGAATTCTTGAAAAACTTATTGGTAAAATACAAAATAAATAGATTAGGATCAACCAATCAGGTAGACTTATCTATTGAATAATTAATTAATTGAAATATGCGAATGTAGCGTAGAAACAAGTTGTAGAATGTGAAAGCATGGGAATGCGAAATGTGGAAATCTTATTCCTTATCATCTTACAATTTTTCGTGTAGAGAATTCTGTAATTTTCATGTGAAAATCATTCTTTTAACTTTCTTGCACTTAGCAAGCCATAAAGCCACTAGTTACTTAAGGTTAAAAAAATTGAAGCATAAATTCTAAAGCTTTTATAATAATGCACTTGAATCCTAAAATTTTCGTAATTTAGGTTCTCTTATTAAAAAATTTTCTAGTCCAATATTTTTTTTTTTTTTCTGATTTTGTTCCCTCAATGAGTTTCTAAGCATATGAAGGCAACCACAATAGAAATGCGTTTAACATGACATTATTTTTGCAACTTAGATTTTTTTAAATGATTTTATTACATTTTTTATTTTATTTTTCTTCTTCATGTTCTTCCTTTAGTTGGTTGCTGGCCCAGGCATAGCTAGTGATCGATGAGACCGAACCTCAATGTGGCTGAGCAAGGCTAGGCTACCAAGCCATCGGCAAGGCCAAGCTAGCCAAGCCACGAGCAAGGCTTGACCTCGCCAGGCCACCATGAGGTTGGCCTTGCCTTGGTCAAGTGATGCCAACCTTATGGTGGCCCGATAAGGCCGAGCTTGCCCAATCACTAGAGAGGCTCAAGCCGTCAACGATTCAGTGAGGTCGTTGGCTATAGCTAAGGTCGACGACTAGCTAAAGGAAGAAGTGGAAAAGGAAAAGAAGAAAAAAAGGAAGGAAAAGAAAAAAGAAAAGGCTTGATTCTAGAGTTGTTTTAGGGAACAAAGAAATAACTTTTTTTTTTTACTTCTTGATTTTGTTTCAAATCAATTTCCAAGAACAAAAAAGTTATTAAATAGATTTTTGTTCATTTTTTATTCCGGGAAACAAAATAATAGAATTAGATACTGTTTAGCACATTACCAAACAAGTCATTATTGACTAGATTGGTCCTTGTATACATCATTGTCTAGTATTGAAGGAGAATATTACGTGGGCAAATCAAGGGAATGGCTGGGCAGGAGAGAATTCAAACCACCACGTCAGCAGTTGAGTTGGCATGTATTTATTTTCTTACATCTATTCAGAAATTGACATGTGTTCACATTGCCACTTCAGCAGCTGACGTAGAAACAAGTAAAAATTTCACTTTTTTCTTTCTTTGTCTCTTACGTTCTCCTCCATCAGCCTGAGTTTTCTCTGTTTCTTCTCCTCCATCACTCAAGGTAAGCTCCACTTGTCCATGGCTCGTGAGGTGGCTCAGCTTGGACGATGAGGACGCAGTGCAGGTGACTCCATTAGTGGCGACAGCGAAGGAAGGTCTGTAAATCCAACAGAGCAAAGAAGCTTCGGTTGTCAGAATCGTTCATCCATAGACGAGTTTCGGAGCTCGCTGTCAAGGCTGGCGACCATAGACGATCTACGGTCGCCAAATGTATGAATATGGTGCCTCGTGAGCGATGGACGGGCAAACTTGCGGCCATGGATGATGGAGGACCCCTTCCAGAGTTGCTCACGACCGGCTTGAGCAACCCTTCCAGCTCCATCTTTTTTCTATTTTTTCTCCAACCTCTAGATCTAGCATCGCGACCCTCGTCCATGGTGTCGTCACCTTCGCTGACATTGCTCTCCAAATCATCAGATCTGGCCATCCATGGCCGAACGTGTTCAGGCATTGTGTCGCTTGTCCATGGCCATCATAGGCATTGAGCAACGCTGGAAGGGGAGGCTCGACTTAGACGTGCAGGATGCGGTGCTGGCGACCTCGCTAGTGGCCATGGCGACGGTGGTGCTGCAAACTTCAACGGAGCAAGAACTTCCTCCATTGCCAAACAGATTTTGGACAAATTTCTATTTTCTTATTTAATTTCATGACAGCATTATACGTGTGTGGACAATGAGCATGATAAAAATTTGATTTTTCACGAAAATTAAGCGGACATAAAGCTCTTTGAAAAGTTTTTTTATTTTTTTTACAGTAAAATAGATAAAACAATAATTTCAGAAGATTAATCTGTCGTATTTTGGGTAATCCAAATTACACAAAAAGGAAATTGGTCAGAGAAGCCATGCTCGGCACCGAGAGATGGTCCGAATAAAAATAAGTACTGGTTAGAATAACAAGAAATAACCGATGCACCTAATGGATTAAGATCATCTGTCAATTAAAAATCGACATTTGCTGGAATCTCACCTAATGACGATGACATTTTAACTTTGTGTCTTGTCTAAAAAAAAAACTTTGTGTCGTTATTCGATTCTTGAGTTCGAAGCTCCCAGTCAGCAGTATTTTGGTCCGGCTCTGTTCCACAGCTTACTCTGCTGAAGAATACCAAGATGGGAATTCTGCAGAGTATCTCTCAGGTAAGAAAGTCATGAATTTCTGCAGCTCGAAAAGTCTAAGAGTAGGTAACTCAAAAAAGATGACTGCAATACTGATTGGAAGACCATCGTACTACCTAGGGATGAGCGGTTCCAGATTCCTTACAGGTTCCACATAAAACTTGGAACCTACCATCGAGTATAGATTCATCATTTTTTGGAACTTGGAACCTATCTATTAGAATCAAGATCTGGCGAGGGTCGAGAAGGCGAGGTTGTCGGGTGGTGGTGGATGTTGCGACAAGGAAGGATAGGTGGTGACAGCAGAGACAATGCTGCTGCAGGGGTTTCAACATCTGACTCTCACAGAAGCATCGTCTTGGTGAGGGTGAGCCTCGCCAGCTCGAGGCCATCTCCTCGCGCCGAGTTGGCAGGGCTCGCCCTTACCGACCATGGGTGAGGCTCGACCCTCCCCAGATCCAACAAGGGTGAGCCTCGCCGCTCAGGCCTCTAGGGCGGCCTCATGTCAGGCAAGCGAGGCCGCCCTCGTAGCCACTAGCGAGGTGGCCGGCGAGGTCGCCAAGGTCCGACGATCGGTTGGAGGAAGAAGAGGAGAAGAAAAAAAGAAAAAAATAATAAAACATTTAAAAATTCAAAAACATTCAAAAATATTAAAATATTATTCAAATTGTCAACGTCAATGCTGATCAAGCCATGTCAACCAACTGGTGTCTAGTCAGCAAAATCTAGCCAAAATTGACCAGAAATGATTGAATTGGCACAACATAAAAGGGTTTATGACTAAATTGACACAAAAAAAAAAGGTTTAGGACTAAATCAGCACAAAAAAAAATGTTTAAGACTTTTTTGGGACTTTTCCTGATGTTTCTAAGTCATATGGTTGTTGGACCATAAATCTTGCGCAAGAAAAATAAAAAAATAGATACATAAATGTTTTGTACACCTCGAAGAGGAGGGATGGACTTATCGCGCCCATTTCAAATTGGATCCATTATCACCAATTACAAAATAAATTACATTTTTTTTTTGGTCAGAAAATAAATTACATATTTATCACTTGAAACTTAAGATGTGTAGAAATTCGATTGCATAATTATCTTTAAGTGGATCATATGATTGCAAGCAGTTGAAAATTTTCTCACCCTAACAATGATATGAATACAAAAATTTATCTGTGTGTATCGCCTTACAAAAGCGAATGGCGTCGTTTAGAGTAAGTTCGACAACAGCTCTTAAGCTGACACTTGGTAAGAGTATACGGTCCTGCGGTTGGATTCACTGAATTTATTTGTGTACTAACCAAAAGGATTTTCTTTAATATTTTTAAAATAATATTGTTTGTTTTTTCATCTAGATGCAGTTATAGAATTCCTTTTATTTCAGAGAGTATTTTTTAATGAAATTCGGCATCAGAAAATTTGGATTAATTTGATTTTGACGCTTTTGTTGTTCTTTTTAGTTTCTTGAATTTATTATCACAATTTTGAGTCCACACATGGCTTGTGCTTGCTGTTATACTAGGAAACGTTCCCGTCCTCTATTGTGGGACCGCAAACAATCAAAGCCACTGTGTGGATAACGAGGTTTCATCTTTTACTCATAACTTTGATTTTTATAGTACTTTCGATAAATATTTTTTTAAATAACAAGAATGTTGGCTAAATTATCATTTGTTTTGGTTTATAAAATAAAAAAATAACATACGTGAAATCAATAAAGTTCTCATTAAATCATGACCAATGATCGATTACAAAGAAATTAATATTATAACATTCAATGAGAATATCGAAGTGGCGACCTTTTTCTCTAAGGTACGATAATTTAATTATTTCGAATTTGATTATAAGTAAACTGTAAGTGCTTATCTTCTCCATTGGTTTAAACTAAATGTTAATTAGAGACAATTATTTGCTTGTTGATGTAGATACAGCATCAAAGCATTGTGTTAGGGCTCTCAGGATACAAATCGAGCATTTACCAATAACTCAGTCTAACGACCATCAACATTTACTTTTTTCATCGATCTTGTATTCACAACTCATAATTTGCACAATTGTCATGGCGGGCATTACATTTGCCCTTGTCCAATGCTACCACCTCTATGCTGGGAGAATTATCAAAAAAGTCCTAAACCTATTGCAATTATGCCAATTCAATCCTAAACTTTTTTTTTGTGGCTAATTTAGTCTTAAACCTTTTACAATTGTGTCAATTCAGTCGATCCGGTCAAAATTGGCCCGCCAGCACTGACATGGATGCCGGCCGACTTGCGAACTATTTTTTAATAATTTTTTAAAATTTTTTTCGAATTTTTTAATTTTTTAAATTTTTTTAAATTTTTTTTTTTTTTTCCTATCTTCTTCTTCCTCCGGCCGGCGCCAACCGGCCGACCCGAGGCCGGGGCCGGTGAGGCTCACCCCCCTCCGGCCACTAGCAAAGGCAAGCCTCGCCTAGCGACGACAAGGCCGCCATCGCCACATCTGGCGAGGCTCGGCCTCGCCCAACCATGGCGAGGTCGAGCCTCGCCGTCCCTAGGTGAGGAGCCTCGCCGGCCACCGGCAAGGTCGACCCTCGCCTTGGCTGTGCAAGGGCTTCTTGTCCTCCTCCTGACCGCTGCCGCCGCCGCCCGTCGCAGACATTCTCTCTCTCTCTCTCTCTCTCTCTCTCTCTCTCTCTCTCTCTCTCTATCCCTCGCGAGCACAACCACTCTCTCTCTCTACCTCTCTCTCTCTCTCTCTCTCTCTCTATCTCTCTCTACTGGTTCTTGATTAGGGTTTTCTCTCCGATTCAATCGAATCCGGTAGCTCGATGCGCGCACCTTTATATGCAAGCGGACGGAGCAAAGGAGACTGAGGGGAATGCCTCGCCAAGCCAAGGCAAGGGTCAACTTGGCTGGTGGCCGGCAAGGCTCCTTGCCTAGGGACGGCAAGGCTCGACCTCGCCATGGCTGGGCGAGGCCAAGCCTTGCCAGATGTGGCGACGGCGACCTCGCTATCACTGGGCGAGGCTCACCTTCGCCAGTGGCCAGCAAGGCTAGTGAGGCTCACCCTCACCGGCCCTTCACCTCTAGCCGACCGGCCGATGCTAGCCAGAGGAAGAAGAAGATAGGGAAAAAAAAAAGAAGAAAAAAATTCAAAATTTTGAAAAATATTTTTAAAAATTATTAAAAAATCATTTGCTGCCGGCCGACATCCACATCGGTGCCGACGGGTCAATTTTAATCGGATGGACTGAATTAGCACAATTGTAAAAGGTTTAGGACTAAATTGGCCAAAAAAAAAAGTTTAGGATTGAATTGGCACAATTGCAATAAGTTTAGGACTTTTTTGGTAATTCTCCCCCTCTATGTCAATATCTCATTGCCTTAGGTTGCGATAGTGCTATTAAGTTAGCCAACAACTCCCACAAATGAGAGGAGTATGATTATCATTGGGCGGCAACGGGGTTTTGTGCTCCTTCCGGTCAGTGCAACAACATTGTTGATAAAAAAAATAATAGCACTTGCCACCGTCGGATCTCATTAGTACATATGATGAGAGATCGCATACCATGACTGCATGAACCAATCAATAATGAAAAGAAATTATCTATTGAAAAAAATGGCACATCACAAAAAAAAAAATTATAAATATTTATGGAAAGACAATAAAATATCTCCAGATTTGAAATTGCTTTTGGAAAGATGTTTTACTAAAACATCTAGAATGTAATATTGAAAAAGGTCAGGGATAAAAAAAAAAAAATTACGCATTTGGTATTTGAAAAAAAATTGAGATACCATAAAAATAGGAGGAGTTCACATGTTATCACTTTGATCAATCATCAATTGCCGAGGGTTATCAATTTCCTTGTTTTTTCTCCCAAAAAGAATATATTCTCACAAAATTTTATCTTGTGGAAATTGTTTAGCTGGATAGACACTGAAATTCAATCTGTCCAATCTAGACGATAATCCATATTCTAGTGAAACTAGATATCGCCAGCTTCTCCACTCTGCGTTCGGAAAAATCTCAGAACAGATTCTCCTTCAAATTCTTTGCCTTCAAATATGAATAATTCAGCATTAAGACTTTGCACTCTTCTTCTCCACTCTATAGTTCTCATCTAGCTTTGTCTTTGCAGTTCGTATACTTTTGCAGTTCCCATGGCGATCGTCATCAAGTTCTTGCTTGTCCTCTCCCTCGTGGTCCTCGTGCTGCTGCCGCCGCCGCCATGCCGACCCCTAGAGGTCTCGAACTACCAAGGCACGGAAGATTGGCCCGAATTGACTGTTGCCCGGCTAGACAAGAGAATCATTGAAGAAGATAGGACCGGCTTCAACATGACAAGGTTGGGCAGAGCCACAATCGAGCCCGAACAAGAGTTCCTGCCCGAGCCCGAACCCGAACCCGAGCCCCTACCCCTGCCCGAGCCTGAACCCGAACCCGAGCCCGAACCCGAACCTGAGCCCCTACCCCTGCCCGAGCCTGAACCCGAGCCCCTACCCCTGCCTGAGCCTGAACCCAAGCCCAAGCCTGTCCCTGGCATGAAGCCAAACCCTGCGCTCATAATGCCGATCCCAACGCCCGAAAATACTGCTGGAAGTACGACGTCCTCGGCCATCAGGTTTCCCCCGTTGCTCAGTTCGGTTGTCTGTTCCTCTCTTTTCCTTGGTTGGTTGTCTAGAATCCTAGATTGAATAGAACCCTTAAGAAAGAACAAGTTAGGGTTGGTCGTTGTGTCGTATTTATTTTTCTTGTAAATCCTGAAATAAATTTCGGATTCTTAATTATTTGGTTTCCCCTGCAGTCCTGTTTTTCGTTTTCTTGCGAGTAGATTTCTGTGACAAATGCTCATGATGTTTTTAGCGGTCAGTAACAACTCTTGCATGGATTGGGTATATATATATATATATATATATATATATATATATATATATATATATATATTTTCTTGTTCAGGACTATCGCAAAAGAAAATCGAAGATGATCAATCCGGTGCTCGGATTGTATTATTTCGTCCTTTACTAGTTTGTTCTATTTTGATGGTTGATTTCATGAGGCTCGTGAAGGCCGATTTTAGGTGGATGATTCTACCATTTTATATTTTATATTTTTATCTTGGTGGTAGGTTTCCAATAAACAGTTTTATAATGTAAATAAATAAAAACGACTTGTGGATAATTAGCAATGCGTTTATGAAATTATCAACTTATCTCTTATCATCTACCTTAAATTATCAATTCTTAATATGCATTTACCAATCTTTATATGAGTGTATTACCAATTCGATTAGATCATCGGGTCATCAAATTTGAGTTAATATTTTTTTCTTAATTTAATTAAGTTTTGTTATCATTGATCAACTTTTATTTCTCCTTCTAAAACGCCTCATATTTATTGATTCTTACGCGTGAATGATCAATATTTCTCCTATCAAAGGACTAATTGTAGTTCACCAGCTATCATCAAAGTTGATGACCAACGTGTCAATATTTCTATTAATTTACCATTTTTATTTACCTTACAATAACCATTTCCCAACTCTTTTCAGAAATTACAAAATTTGATTGGAGTAATTACTCTTTGATTAAATTACTAACTTACTAAGCGATGTTTATTGATGGCGTTAAGTTACGAACTTCTCTCATCTCATATAAAATATAATTATTTTTATCTTTCACAAACTTTTGTTTACCTTTCTTACCAGCAAGTCGAGATTATTAATCCTTATTTGAGTGACTTACTAACTTTTTTCCGATTAAATTACCCACTAGTGTTGGGTTTCAAGGCCAATGATTATTTGTTTTCTTTTTAAATATACGAACTTTCCTATTGGGTTACCACTTTTACGTGATTTACTTGACATCTTTTTAAGTGAACCAACTCATTTGACTGTACTTAGATTTTACGAATTTTTCTCCTACTTGACACTTATCAACACTTAATTAAAAATTACCCCCATGGAAAAAATCCATTTTTCTTTACAGAACAATAAAATTTTGCCTAGTAAAGTGAGGATTGAACCCCTATTACTTAGCCAAAAGGATATATATAGGAAAAAAAATCCGAAGGGAGGGAGACGAAGTAATTTATGCGAATATAGGATGAGGGTGGGAAAATGACTGAAATCATGTACGACATGATGGGACATTTTGAGTCCCGACTTATCTCTCGTAAAGCTATTCTCCTATCTCACGCACATCGTCTTAACACGAGCCGAAACTGATTCTCTTGGGGACAACCTTGGAGAAAAAGAAAGATTGATGAGTGTAATCCGTTCTTTGATCAAGTCTACTTTGCGCCAGAATAACCTTGACCTCCTCAATTGCATTCTTTGTACATCTAATTTCACTGTCCACGTGATCCCCTCTTCGTCTCAAAACAAAGTTTCCTCCATAACTCGCAGCGTCGGCGATTCCGTGGTGGAGATTACATTCGTGCTCGAACATTTCTGCTGTCATTCGTCTGCTGATGTTTCAATCTATGTAGAGCCCGACTTGCGGAAACATGAATTACATGACTAGGGCCATTACGTTACATCCTGTCTTCTCTTTCGCTAGAATTAATTGTTATCTCGATACAAAGAAGATGAAGTCGTAAAACCAGTCTTGTCTCCAAGAGTTTGCTTCGAGTATTTCTTTGTGACCCAGGGATTTTCGCAACTCCATGATGGAGATCAAATTCGCGCTCGCCCTTTCCTTCGTGATTCTCATGTTGCTGTCTGATCTCCCAAGAGCTTGGCTCGCGAGATCGCCGAGTCCATGGATAAGACCCTCAGCCAACAGCAGCAGCAGCAGCAACCGTCGACAATGTCTCCTCCTCTTTCCAAGCAAGAAAGATTTGCATGCTGAGTGGGGGTGGGGGTGGAGGTGGTCGTTCGGGTGGTAGTCGTGGTAGCTGGCAGATGGTGGTGGTAATGGCGACCGGACAAAGGAAAATGGAGGAAGGAGCCAAAAAAAGGACAAATAAAAGAAAAAATTAATAAATTAAAATATTTTTACAAAGTTGTTCGCGTCAATATTGATTAGCTAGCATTCACTTGAGTGCCGACTCGCCAAATTTGGTTGGATGGACTAAGAAAATGTTTATGACTCAATTGGCCAAAAAAATTAATGGGACTGGCCAAATTTGATTGGATGGACTGAGAAAATATTTAGGACTCAATTGGCCAAAAAAATTAATATAAAAATGGATTTGCATAAGTATAGTAGATTCAGTTTTTTTTTTTTTTTTTTTTTCCTATGAAATTTGGTACCAAAGAATTTGGATTAAATTTATTTCCGATGCTCTGGTTATTCTTTTTTAGTTTCTTGAATTTATTATCACAATTTTTTGCATGCTATTATACTCGGAACATACCTGCGCTGTGTTGCGGGACCATTAACAATCAAACTGACTATATAGATAAACGACATTTCGTCTTTTTATCAAAACTTTGATTTTTCTAGTACTTTTGATACTTTTTCTTTTTTTAATAGCAAGAATATTGGCCAAATTATCGTGTGTTTCAGCTTACAAAACAAGAAAATAACATATGTGGCATCATTATAAGTTCTCATTAAATCTCATTAATGATCAATTATAGAGAAATTAGCAATATAACATTCGATGATAACATCAAAGTGACGACCTTTTTCTCTAAGGTGCAATAACTTAATTATTTCGAATTTGATCTTTAGTAAACTATAAGTGCTTTTCTTGGTAATGTAAATACACTATCAAAGTATTGTGTGATGGCTCTCAAAGATACAAATTGATCAGATACCGATAGCTCAGACTAACAACCATTGATATTTACTCTTCTTTCATTGACCTTGTAATTCACATCTCATAACTCGTGCAATTTTCATGGTGTACATTACATTCGCCCTTGTCCTATGCTGCTACCTCTATGTCAATCTCCCAAGGTCTTGGTTCACGATAGTGCTATCAAGTTAGCCAACAATTCTTGCGAACGAGCAGAGGAGGAGGAGGGGTAGGACCGTCACCGGGCGGCCGCAGGGTTTCCTGCTACTTTCAGTTAGCGAAACAACACCGTTGACCCTACCGTTGACCGGTCTTCATTACTTTGTCCGAACATATCCTAGTAAAGCCAAACCATGCCAAAAAATAATAGCGTTCCCCGATCATGATGAAAAAATCGAATTTTTTAATTATTTTTAAAATTTTGAATTTTTCATTATTATTTCTTTTCTTTTATTACTTCTTTATTTTTCTTTTCTTTTCTTTTTTTCTTCCTTTCTCTTTTCTTTCTTCTTCTTCTTCCTTCTTCTTCTCCCTTGTTCCTCCGTCGGCGATTGACCTAAGCTTGCTAGCTCAAGCTTCGTTGTGGCCGGCGAGCTTGTGGCTTGCCGAGATCCAAGCAAGCCTGAGCTCAACCAAGGCCGACGAGCTCGCACTTGAGCTCCGTTGGGGCTAGCAAACCAAGCTAGCTGAGGCCAATGAGCTTGCGGCTCACTAGATCTAGGTGAGCTCCAGCTCCATTGAGGTCAGGGAGCTTGTGGCTTGCTTGATCAAGGCGAGCTTTGGCTTCGCTAAGGTTGTTGAGCAACTAGGTGAGCTTCAACCTTGCTAGCTAGCTTGAGCCTCACCTGGTCGGTTGCCAACCATCGTTGTGCCGACCATCGGATAAGGAAGGAGGAAGAAGAAAGAAAAAAAAAAAAAGAAAAAAAGGAAAAGAATAATGAAATATAAAAAATAATTCTAATTTTGATTTTTATAATTTTTTTTATAAAGTTAAAGGGGGAAGTTGGGTTGGAAATGAGTTTTTAAGTCTAACTTATTTAGTTAGTCTCTTTAAAATGTAAATGACCTAAATATGACTCATTTCAAGATATAAGTGATCAATATATGATCAATTTATGATTTAAATAGGTTAAATATGGGTCTAAGACCCACTTTGACATCTCTACTGGTGGTTGCCACCATGTGACTCTCGATGGCTACGGCAATGGTCCCATCCGGTTGATGACAAGGACTGTAGTGAGGCCTATTAATGGTCCTCAACCTTTAGGTCTCACCAGTGGATGCTCAACTCCATCATTAATTTCTCTCTTTGCCTCATCTATTGTTTGCCTTAACCCTAGTTGGAATGTCATGTCCGCTTGAAAATTAGTAGATACGCATTATGTTTTGTGGACAGTACTTTGGGGATTTGATTTGGCGATTTTAGTGCGAATTGGTAGGTAGCATATGATGTTTCTA
Organism: Eucalyptus victrix; assembly: GCA_016097545.1. Lineage (NCBI taxonomy): Eukaryota > Viridiplantae > Streptophyta > Magnoliopsida > Myrtales > Myrtaceae > Eucalyptus > Eucalyptus victrix. The sequence continues at coordinate 36,547,582 of CM027837.1, forward strand.
AGTCATGATTGTCAAACCATAAATGTTGCCCAAGAAAAAAAAAATAAAATGAAATTGCTTGATAAGTAGAGAATTGTTTTGTATGCCACAACGGGAAGGGAGAGACTCATTGAGTTTACTTTAAATTCGATCCATTATCTCCGATTACGAAATTATTTACACATTTAGCATTTGCTAATTGAGATGTTTAGAAATTCGGTTGCATAATTATCTTCAAATACACATTTCAATCATTTGTGTTTGAATATTTAAAAAATAAACAATACTTTCATCTAATAGCTTATCTTCTTTGAACAGTTGATAATGATCTCACAAAATCTTCTATGGTGTCGAGTTAGACATTCCAAGTTTGAATCTTTTCACTCTTAAGCTTCAAGTATAGGAATTTATGTGTGTGTCGCCTTACAAAAGCAAATGACATCGTGACACATATTGATGCTAGGGAGAGTATATAGTCTTGCAGTTAACTCTCTGAATTTATGTGTACTAATCAAAAGTTTTCTCTTTAATATTTTTAAATTAACATTTTTGTTTTTCATCTAAATGCACGTATAAAATTTATTTATATTTCAAACAGTTATTTGATGTGAAATTTGATACTAGATAATTTAGATTTAATATATTTTGGATGCTCTGGTTATTCTTTTTAGTTTCTTGAATTTATTATCACAATTTTGGGTCCGCATGGCTTGTGCTTGCTATTATACTAGGAAACATACCCGCTCTTTGTTGCGAGACCATAAACAATCAAAATGACTGCATATTTTTATCATGACTTTGATTTTTCTAGTACCTCTGATAATATTTTTTTTAAATAGCAAATATGTTGGCTAAATTATCATATGTTTCAGCTTATAAAATAAGAAAATAATATAAGTGGCGTCATTATAAGTTCTCATTAAATCATGAGGGATGATTGGTTATAAGAAATTAGCAATACAACATTTGACAATAACATCGAAGCGGCAACCTTTCTCTCTAAGTTATAATAACTTAATTATTTCGAATTTGATTATAAGTAATCTATAAGTGTTTTTCTTCTCTAATGTTTTAAATTACATGGTAAATAGATATAATTATTTTCTTGGTGATGTAGATACACTGTAAAAGTATTGTGCGATGGCTCTAAAAATAAAAATTGAGCATATACCGATAACTTGATCTAGTGACCATCAATATTTACTCTTTTTTCATCGACCTTGTATTCGCAACCGGGCAGCGATAGGGTTTCATGCTCCATTCGGTCAGTGCAACAACACCGTTGACCCTATCATTGACCAGTCCTCTTTGCTTTGCCCGAACCTATCATGGTAAAACCAGACCAAACCCAAAAATAATAGCATTCGTCAGCCGTTGGATCTCGTCGGCACATATGATGAAAGATCGCATCTCACGAATGCATTAACCGATAAATAATGAAAAGAAATTATCTATCGATCAAAGTGGCACAGCATAAAGAAATTGCATAAATATTTTTGGAAATATAAAAAAATATATATATTTCCAGATTTGAAATTGCTTTTGGAAAGATGTTGTAGTATCTAAAACATCTGGAATGTAATATTGAAAAAGGTGAGGGATAAAATAATTTTTTTTACGCATTTGGTATTTGAAAAAAAAAAATAATAATTGAGATATCATAAAAATAGGAGGAGCTCACATGTTATCACCTTGATCAATCATCAAGTGTCAAGTGTTATCAGTTTTCTCGATTTTTCTCCCAAAAATAACACATTGTTTATCTTGTGGAAATTGTTTAGCTCGATAGGCACTGAAATTTACTCTCTCCAGTCTAGATGATAATCCCTATTCTAGTGAAACTAGAGATCACCAGCTTCTCCACTTTGCGTTCGGAAAAATCTCAGAACAAATTCTCCTTCAAAGCCTTTGCCTTAAATACGAATAATTCACCATCAAGACTTCTTCTCCACTTTATAGTTCTCATCTAACTTTGTCTTCGTAGCTCGTGAACTTTTGCTGTTCCCATGACGGTCATCATCAAGTTCCTGCTTGTCCTCTCCCTTGCGGTCCTCGTGTTGCTGCCACCATGCTGACCCCTGGAGTTCCCGAACTACTGAGGCACGAAAGATTGGCCTGAATTGACTGTTGCCCAGTGACACAAGAGAATCATAGAAGAAGATAGGACTGGCTTCAACATGATGAGGTTAGGCGGAGCCACAATCGAATCCGAGCCCGAATCTGTCCGTGGCGCGAAGCCAAGCCCTGCGATCATAATGCCAAAGCCGACGGTCGAAAATTCTGCTGCAAATAGGACGTCCTCGGCCATCAGGTCTCGCCCATTGCTCAGTTCGGTTGTTTGTTCCTATCTTTTCTTTGGTTGGTTGTCTAGAATCCTAGATTGAATAGAACCCACAAAAAAGAACAAGTTAGGGTTCGTGTTAGTGTCGTATTTATTTTTCTTGTAACTCCTGAATTAATTTGGATATTTTATTATTTGGTCCCTCTACAGTCCTGTTTTGCGTTTCCTTCCGTGTAGACTTCTGTAATACGTGTTCATGATGTTTCTAGCAGTGAGTAATTACTCTTCAATTAAATTACTAGTTTACTGAGCGATGTTGATTGATTGTTTTAAGTTACTGCCTTCTCTCATCTCCAACCAAATATAATTATTTTTATCTTTCACAAACTTTTTCACAAACTTTTGTTTATCTTTCTCGCTAGCAAGTTGAGATTATTAATACGTATTTGAGTGACTTACTAGCTTTATTTAGATTAAATTACCCATTAGTTATGGTTTATTAAAAGTACCAACTTTCCTATTGGGTTACCACTTTTACGTGATTCACTTAACATCTTTTTAAGTAAACCGACTCATTTTACTCTATTTAGATTTTACCAAATTTTCTCCTGCATGACACTTATCAATACTTAATTAAAAATTACCCCCATGGAAAAAAATCCGCTTTTTTTTTTTTCTGGAACAATGAAATTTTGCCTCGTAAGGTTAAGATTGAACCTCTACTACTGAGCCAAAAGGATAAATAGGAAAAAAATCCGAAGGCAGGAAGTAAGTCGTGTGAATATAGGATGAGGGCGGGAATATGGCTGAAATCATCTACAACATAATAGGACTTTTTGAGTCCCGACTAATCTCTCGTAAAGCAATTCCTCTGTCTCGTGCAAATTGGGTCCTAATGCGAGTTGAAAACTCATGCTCTCAGGGACAACCTTGAAGAAAAAGAAGGATCGATTAGTGTAATCCATTCTTTGATTGATCAAGTCCACTTTGCGCTAGAAAAACCTGACCTCCTCAATTGCAATCTTCGTACATATAACATCACTATCCACGTGATCGACATTCCCTCTTTGCCTCAAAAGTTCGCAAGTTGGGCTCTTTATAGATTGAGACATCAGCGAATGAATAACAGAAGAAAGGGTCGAGCTTGAATATAATCTCCAACCTCTAATCACCGACGTCGTGAGTTATGGAGGAAAAAGGAAAATAGGATTGTTTGGGTGGCAGTGGTAGTGGTCGTGCAGGCGGTGGTGCTAATAGCAATGAGGGTGGTCATGCAGGTGGCAATGGCGGCCATTGCACGACCCCAGGCTGCCCGGGGCGGCGATCCTGTCCAACGGATGCTAGGGAGGGTAGGGAGGCCTCTGGGTTCCTCAGCCATCAAGTCTAGCCGATCGCTTGGCTCGGTCGTTAGTTTCTCTCTTTTTCTCGTCTATCGTTTGTTTCAACCCTAGTTCGAATGTCTCGGCCACCTGAAAATTCGGAGTTACATATTGTGTTTTATGAACGGTTTTTGGTGATTTGAGCGCGATTTTGGAGGTAGCATATGATGTTTCTAGGGAAAAGTGCCAAAAAAGTCGTAAACCTTTTGTCTTTGTGTCAATTTAGTCCTAATTTTTTTTTTTTGTGCCAATTTAGTCCTAAATCTTTTTACGTTGTACCAATTCAGTCTTTTTCGGCCAATTTTAGCCGGATTTTGCTAACTAGACGCCGGTCGGTTGACGTGGCATGATCGGTGCTGACGTGGATAACTTTTAATAATATTTTATTTTTTTTGATTTTTTGATTTTCTTTTTCTTTTTTTCTTCTCCTCTTCTCCCTCCAGTCGGTCTCTAGACCTCAGCGACTAGCCAGAGGTGACAACCGGTGAGATCGAGGTCGACCTCGCCAACCACCTCACCAGTGGCTGCGAGGGCGGCCTCACTTGCCCAGCGCAAGGCCACCCTCGAGGCCTAGGTGGCGAGGCTCACCCTCGCTAGATTTGGCGAGGGTCAAGCCTTGCCCATGGTCAGCGAGGGCAAGCCCCACCAGCTCGGCACGAGGAGGCGGCTCGAGTTGGCGGGGCTCGCCCTCGCCGAGATGATGCTTCCGCAAGAGTTGGATGATGAAACCCCCACAGTAGCATCGTCTCCACTACCGCCGCCTATCCTTCCTCGTCACAACATCCACCACCACCCAGCAACCTTGCCTTCTCGACCCTCACCAAATCTAGCGAGGGTGAGCCTCGTCGCTCAGGCCTTGAGGGCGGCCTTGTGGCCACTAGTGAGGTGGCCGGCAATTGGCTGAGGAAGAAGAGGAGAAGAAAAAAAAAAAAGAAAAGAAAAAGAGAATAGAAAGAAATTCAAAAAATATTAAAATATTGTTAAAAGTTATCAACGCTAGCATCGATTAGGCCACATCAACCGGCAGCGTTCAGTCAGCAAAATCCGGCCAAAATTGGTCGGAAAGGACTGAATTAGCACAACGTAAAAAGGTTCGGCACCAAAAAAAGGTCTAGAACTAAATTGACACAAAAACAAAATGTTTATGACTTTTTTGGCACTTTTCCCTTGTATAATTCATAGATCACTATAAAATAGTAATGAATTCAAATGAACCGATAAATGTTAAATAAATACAAAAGATAAAATGTGAATGTCATTTTAAACTTATCGTAAAGCCTAAAGAATTTTACCCTAAAATTTCAACAAGTAATGGGCAAGAAAAACGGAAATTATTAGATAGGAATGTAGAAAACTTGGTCTGCATTTTGTTGGCTTCAAAAAATATTTTGGCAAAATGGACATAAATTGGGACTCGAAAAGGTCAAACAAAAAAGCGATAATTGCCATTTTTATTGGACACTTTAATATTTCGTCTCCCTTGAATTCTCTCCTATTCGAACACTTGAGTCACGTATTGAAGTTAATTTTAATTGTTGATTAGATGACGTTGTTACATCAAAAAAGAAAAAAAGAGAGTAAGACGTGAAATATACATGTAAAAGATAGAATACGTTTGATTCATTTCAAAGCCAAATCAAAATGCATAAAGGACCACAAAGACCATTTATGAATTTCTTCTTAAATTAATAAAATTCTCTAATTTGTAAACCATTTATAAAACAACTTAGGAAATTAAAGGGAGATGGTCGCGAAGTAAAAGAGCAAAACGAAAGAATATGGTTCATCTAAAAGCCATATTAGAACCGCAAGAAAGGAAAAATTGTCCGAGTGCCACTTAAATTGTCTAAGTGTCACTTAGAACCTTTAGTTCAAATTATCCAAATGTCACCTAAAACTTGTTGCTACGCTAAGTCCTTAAATTATACCTTTTCAACATAAATTTTGGACATAATCGAACCGATTAAAATATTTAGGGCTTAATTATGTGTATGTTTATAAAAATGCAACATCCGATCGAATTAATTAGAAGATTTAAAAGTGCGATTCGATTCTGTACAAAAGGGACTAGCCTCATCGTTGACTTGTCCACCAGCTCACTTTGATTAAACAAAGAGGAATAGAGAGAGACTGAGAGCGAAAACCTTGAACGGGAAAATGCTACCTGCACATCACAGTCGTAGACCACACCCGGTCCATTTTGAGCACAAGCCTTTTAACTTTTGATGGGGTCAAATCATGCAACAAAACAAAGCATGCTAGGCATAAAACTCCATGTTATTTTCTTTTTTGTACATCCTTAAAGGATGCTCACAAGTCACTGCCTAAGGGTAAAAAAAGAGGGAGCATCGTGGGAGTTTTACTGCAATGGGGCTGGAGTTGCAGCTTTGTTCAAATAGCAAGTTGCTTCCTTTGAGGTAAGTTGTTGTCAAAGCAGGTAAGATTACTGGCAAGGAAGCAAGTCCAATCCATGCCTGCATATTTAAGGTAATTTTTGGTGACGTGGTGCGGTGCCCTTTCTTTCTAGACTCTCCGCTTCTTTTCTTGTGAATGGCAGTCTATTGGTCCTTGTTACGTTTCCAATATAAAATTTTACTTCTCTGTAAGAACAATGGAGTCCAATTGATGTTTTTTTAGGAGAAGTATTCGGGAAGCCCTTCATGGTTTAGTTCTTGCTCTACTGTAGGTTTCCCAGCTTAAATTTGATACAATTTGATAGAAGAAGCAGTCAATTGTTGAACTGTTGGTTTTGGGAACAGATAAGAAAGTGGGACTGGAATGAACATGGTCCAATTTTGAAAGCCAGGCTCAATGCAAAACTATCAATTTATCGAGCCATTGCAATATTCAAGATGAAGAGGTCATCATCTCTTGATTTGGATGGTAAAGCTCTGAAGAAGTTTTGGCTTGAGTCTCTTGTAATATTCCTTGATGCAGCCGAGGCATGTTTACTATGCTTCTAGAGAAAATTAAGGATGTGCAAATATCGATTCAGTGCTTTCCTTAATAGGTTGGTTCAAATTGTTGTCACTTAGGGTGCACAGTAGGAACAAGTGCTGCTCATTTGCCACAAGCTATTTGTATTGATTGCACATGCTCAGGCACGTCTAAGAAAGGAATTATGCCTGTTAGCATCATCCATTCGCAATAACTCTGATTGATCTGTTTATCCATATTATTCTGTTTAAGGACTACAATTGGTAGCAGGCCGATGCGAGGACCAATAGCCATGGAGCCATTTTTGAAAGTGTAATGAAGGCAAGCTGTCCAGTGATTGAACATGGCTAAGCAAGTCTAAAGTTGTATACTACCACTTTTTATTGAAAGTTATTGAAGGGGCAGTGCTTCAATTCATGGCTTAATGCGGATTCTTGTACAGACCTCTACTTTCTACTGTATTTGCTCATATATAATTGGAATATTACCCATGAGTTTGCTTTATAAAATGCAAGGTTCCCACGGGAGCCTAGTTTCTCAAACTTTTCTTCCTCCATTAATTCTTGTCAACATTTCTTTTATAGAAATGGTACGGTTCAGGTTTTTCCCAAAAGCTAAAGTTCGTAGCTAGGATAAAACAGTTAAATTTTCATTGAATTGTGTCTAGAGCTCATTATGTAAATGACAAATGTCTGTCCAAGTTTGACAGAAGATGAAAGCTGCATAAACCAAATGAAAGAACAGAGAGCAGCAACTCAGCAAAACGATATCATCTATGAGAAGAAAACACATCGTTCCAGTGTTCCTCATTCATAAAAGAGTACTCCTCAACAAAATTATTCGGTTAATCCAGACATCTAAAGACAAGTTTCATGTTGAGAAGAATTAATGAAGAAATTATAGCCATTTAATTATTCTTGATCAATGCTTGGCAAAATTGCAAGTAATGATAGCTTTCCCAGAGCCAGCAATTGGCCACAAGTAAATTTTAAAATAAGTTGCAGACACCAGTTGTGCACCAACAAGAGACATGCCCTTAGAAACTAGATGGATGAAAACAGCAAGAGATATGTACGTATGACGGTCAAGAAGATAATTCCAAGAGCATTCAGAAGGCACTTCACCATTGAAAGCTCCATTTGGCTCCCGATTTAGGAATATATATATAGCCTTAGAATGGAAGTCCAAGAACATCTGGTCCTTGAAGCAAAATGTGTTCATCAGTTAAGCAATGAATCGTCCATGAAAGATGGACAATGGTACTTGTAGCCAATAGTTGCATCATGAATTGCACTAGAGGAAATAAGCTTACTCAAGCTGGAAGGGATAGTGGAAGGGATAGAAGATAGGACTACTTCACATGTCATTCATATTTTAAATACCTAGTAGGATTACCATTTTTGTCCGTCTTTCCTCGAACAAGATTTTCCATACTATTTTCTTCTCAATTCAACTCAATATGTAGGGACTACAGTTCAAGAATGTTCTCTTCTTCAGTAATAGAAGAAATCGAGACAATTTCATCCCCAACATCATTCGGGAAAGGAGAAAACAGTAATTTCATCTTCTTCATGTTGAATCTTGAACCCAGTGCCTATTAAGATATAGCTTCTCAAGTTCCACATGGAAAAACCGATGAATTTGCTTCAGCATTAGAAACTCCCGACTTGGAGGAATCTTGGGAACCAATGAACAACCTTCACTAGCCATCAACATTTGCTTCTTGGTTATGACTACCAATTAGAAAAGTACTTTTGGATTGATTTATGTGGAAGCTTCGAGGTCAATTTTAGAGGTCCCCATCATAAATATAAACCTGCCACTTCCTCAGTCAAAACATATGTAAATATAAGATAACTTGAGTCGAGAGTCACTCGTAATTCCTATAAGCATGTGTCACGGCCAAGAGGTTTTTACAACTAAAGGGCTATGCCTTTCCGTGGAGGACCTCTTGCAGTCACTAGGGCTGCGCATGACAACACTTCTATTCTCGGGAAGAGTTTTTTTAAGAAATAGTTCTTTTCTATTTTTGTTCGGGAGAACAATTTCTGAGTAAAGGAACCTATTTGGTAACTACACAAAATTTATACTCTTGGAATAGAAAAAGAATAGAAATGCGTTGGTAATGCAATAATTTCTTTTTTGTATTTATTTATTTTTTATTCTTGCTCATGAATCGCCGTCGCCGCCAAACGCCCGCCACCGCCGCGTGCACAAACGCCGACCATCACCATCGACCACCGTCGTTGCCCATCAGCCACCGGCGACCGCCGATCGATGGTCGATGGGCAGCGACAACAGTTGGTGGCTAGTGGTCATGCACACGACAGCGGCGGCAGCAATGGCCGGCGACCGACGACGGCAGCGACGGAGGCGGCCAACGACCGGCGGCGGCAACGGTGGCGGGCGGTGGCTCCAGGCGGTTGACGATAGCCGCGGCAAGAAAGAGAAATAAAAGAAAAATAAAAAAGAAAATTAGCTTATTTCTAGAAATTGTTCCCGGGAACAAGAAACAACTTTTTTTTGCTTCTCGTTTCTGCTCCAAATCTATTCATGGGCTAACTTTCTATTCCCAGGAATAGAAAAACAACTTGGCATTATCAAATGGGTTTCTGTTCTTTTTTTTGTTCCAGGGAATAAAATAATAGAAACCATGAGAAAAAAAATGGTTCTCATGCACTACCTAGGATTCCCAACAAGACTTCTTCAGAACTTTCCAAAGGCGGGCGATACAGTAATTGAGCCAAAATCTAGAATTCTCCTGTCATTAGAGTCGGTAGTTGGTAGGTTTGGCGGTATGATCTTGTCCGCCGGATGAAAAGATGATCAATGGATATAATCAGAGGGCCTCAAGTATAAGAAGGGGTGTCCTCCCCCTCATTTGTAACCTTCCAACCATTCAACAATACAAAGGCTCCTTTTTTTTCTAGAGCTTCTCTCTTTAGAAACTTTCTCTCTCTATAATCCAAGTTAGAGAGCGAGTGTGTGATCGATTAAGCAAGGTTTGGCTTAGGCATCCTAACGATCCAAGTCAATCCAAAAGTGCCTAAGTCACCACACTGTCACGATCACAGTTGATTGGCCCATGACACATGCATAAAACCCTTTTTGTCTTTGGAAGCAACATATTTTTTAGGATTGATAGGCTACTTTCAACAGCATTTTTCTTTTTTTAATACTTTGAACACATTTTTGCTCACTACAGCAAACATTTTAAGCTCAATCCACCAGGCATATGGGGTAAGAGAAATAAACTAAACAAAGCTCATCTATCCATAGGCAAAATAAAAAGATTCATTATCCAGATGCACAACAAGACGCCTAGTTGATATCGGTATAAGATGTTTACGTATATAAACAATACATGAGCCTCTTAGAACAATGAACACATTCACCATTTTGAAACTATGGGAAAATAAAATCACCCATTTCAATGGGAAGATAGGGATATGTCAAAGGTTTCTCATGATGTGTATGTGTCCCTGCTCTCTACATGACCCTCACACCTAGCACAATCCATAATCAATCATGAACATAATCTCTTTCAAAGAGTAATAGCTTAACATACATTTATTTTTGCTTAACACCCTTATCTTATAATTACTCTTGCAATAGCGTTTGAGCCACTTGCGTCCCTAGCGTCCTCAGCGGTGTGGACCTATTTCAAGGCTATGTCCTTGGCCACCTACTTCCAATTGATAAATGATCCGAAAAATTGGATCATCTCCTCTAGTGTTAGGCCTCGAGTCTCCAACATTATTTTGTAGAAAAGAAACCATGAGATGCATGACACTGCCATGAAGTAGAAGGTAGCCTTGCTATGGATGATCGCCTTGTCTAGTGGTAAGAATGCCGGAGCAGAAGAATGTCATGTTAAACGCATTTCTATTCTGGTCACCTTCATATGCTTAGAAACTCATTGAGGGAACAAAATTAGAAAAAAAAAAACATACCGGACCAGAAATTTTTTCTAATAAGAGAACCTAAATTACAAAAATTTTAGGATTTAAGTGCATTATTATAAAAGTTTTGGAATTTTTGCTTCAATTTTTTTTTTTTTAACCTTAAGTAACTAGTGGCATTATGGCTTGCTAAGCGCAAGAAAGTTAAAAGAATGATTTTCACATGAAAATTACAGAATTCTCTACACGAAAAATTGTAAGATGATAAGAAATAAGATTTCCACGTTTCACATTCCCATGCTTTCACACTCTACAACTTGTTTCTACTCTACATTCGCATATTTCAATTAATTAATTATTCAATAGATAAGTCTACTTAATTGCTTGATCCTAATCTATTTATTTTGTATTTTGCCAATAAGTTTTTCAAGAATTCAATTGATTAACTATTTTTAATAGCTTGGAAATTCACTACATTAATTACAAAGTACTCATATCACAATAGTTGAGGTATTCAACTAGAGAACTCTTCATTATTAATTAACGCTACTCTTCGTTTCACATATTCACGACCTCTCGAGTATTTGTTCTTATATAGGACGATAACTATATTTAAGAACAGTTTCTCTATGTTAGTGTGTTCTTGAAGCTGGTTGTATCGATATTTTTCTGTATGGTTTCATTTGACTGAGTACTTTTCTAAACTTAACACTCCTAACAATGAGGCGATTTATTTGTCTAAAAAAAAAGTACTCAATTAAACGTTCCTTCAATTTGAACCATTTTCCAAGAGAGATTTTCTTTTTAGATAATTAGTTGACGAATATATATATATTCAAGTGTGTGACCGTAATACATGTTATGGTGACTAGAGGAGAAGAACTTAATGAACGCGAATTTTAGTTACAATTAAAGACAAAAGGTACCATCAACCAAATCACATGTTCACATACTACAGAGAAAAATGGGTCGCTAACAATTTGCTTGTAAAAGATTTGGATGTCCATGCTGATTCATTTTGGCATACTTATGTTATTTTTATGTATTTATTTATATTTAACATTACAAATTCATTTTTGAAAAAATGTCCCCATTCTTACTATCATAACAAAAAATTCTATCACTTAAATATTTTCCCTTCCTCTTTTATATGGATTCATGTAACTTCTTAGAAATAGCATGTAACTCCATTGTAGTCGAAGAGCCAGCAATTTTAGTACTAAAGCATAATATTAATATTCTCAACCTTTTCTTGCAGCCTAGACACCAATTCAATCATGTTCACCTTCATTTTTTTTTCTATTTATATAATATCACATGTCATAACAGAGTCAAATTTCTAAGAATTGATTAACATTATTATTTTCTCATGCTCGATAAATTAATTTTATTTATTACTTTAAATTTACATGTTTTTAGATGTAATGTTTGTAATTATACTGACATTTTAAAAGGTTCCTTTAAAATATGTCACTCGTAAAGTCAATAGTACTTGTTTTTATCAAGAAATTTTGCTCTAAACTCATTAAAACTAAATGCACATGAGCAAAGAGCACTTTTATTATCATATATTACCCACCGATTTTCCTATACTTTTACTTTTCTCTTGAGAAAGATTTCAAAATATTATTTGAGAAAGAAGAACATTTTCATTTAAAAATGAATGAATTTAATGTGCTTAAAGTCAATTTTGGTATGATATATTAGATTTTTAGCCTCTATCAAAAATTCAATAAACTGATTTCAATGAGTGTTTAACTAAAAATACACTTTTAATAATATTATTTAGATTTTTGTATCATAAATATGATCAAAGAAGGTTTATTCTTCTCTATAAACTTGGTGTAGATAGACCCTATGATCGACAAGGCTAGCAAGAGATTTTTTCTATGATCTAAAAAAGTTGAATCCTTTCCCCCCTTAGAGAGATTAGAAAGCTATCATGAACAAAGAGAAAATGTTGGGATTTAATAACTTTAAATAATTTGAATATGGAATTTAAAATTAGATAAAATCCAATCCTAATCACTCTACTACGAAGAATTATCCAAAATACTCACCTGCACGGGGCCTTTGCTTCAGAGGATAGATTATAAAAGGGAAGTTCTAAATGGGGTGTTCTCTGGATTGATCATCACTCCACATTGTTGTCAATGCTTTGGTGTCCAACAATCACACAAGAGGAGTGAAGCGGTGAGGTCTGGAATATTATTCAACTTTTATTTCCGCAGCAATTTGACCCCTCATGGTAAGACCTTTGTCAACTATTATTTTGAGCCTGTTTTGATCATGTTTGACAGATTGACAATTGCATTTTTTTCTTTTTTCTTTTTTTTTTTTTTGATAGATTAAGGCTAGTCTTTGTTAAAATCAGTACTTGCACTTTTGGCAAATCTGTAAAAAACATATTCAACGATGTAATTGTGTGATACGCATAGTTTATCAATCAAGTGGCTAGACAAGTAACACGCATGGTTTGGTGGTGCGAGGACAAGTAGCACGTATGGTTTGTTTGATACATATATGGTTTCTCTACAATGAAATAATGTTGATCATATGTTTTGTGATATGCATAGTTTATCAATCAAGTGGCTAGACAAGTAAGAAAGTGATTAGGAATGAAATATTAATTACAAACTCACAAAACATAGGATTGACATTATTTCATGGTAGAGAAACTATGTATGTATCAAACAAACCATACGTGCTATTTGTCCTCACACCACCAAACCATGTGTGTTACTTGTCTAGCCACTTGATTGATAAACTATGCATATCACACAATTACATTGTTGTATATGTTTTTTTTTTTTTATAGATTTACCAAAAGTGCAAGCAATAATTTTAACAAAAACTAGCCTTAGTCTATCAAAAAAAAAAGGAAAAAAAATGCAATCGTCAATCTATTGAACATGATCAAAACAGGGCTCGAAATAATAGTTGACAAAGATCTTACCATGAGGGGTTGGCTTGCTGCGGAAATAAAAGTTGAATAATATTCCAGACCTCACCGCTTCACTCCTCCTGCATGATTGTTGGACGTCGAAGCAATGACGACAGTGTGGAGCGATGGTCAATCCAAAGAACACCCTAGTCAGAACCTCCCTTTTACAATCTATCCTCTCTGAAGCAAGGCCCCGTGCAAGTGAGTATTTTGGATAACTCTTCGTAACATAATGATTGGGATTAGATTTTATCTAATTCTAAATTCCATATTCAAATTATTTTAAGTTACCTAATTCCAACACTTTCTTTTTGTTCATAATAGCTTTCTACTCTCTCTAAGGGCGAAAGGATTCAACTTTTTCAAATCATAGAAAAAATCTCTCGCTAGCCTTGTCGATCATAGGGTCTATCTCCACCGGGTTTATCGAAAAGAATAAACCTGCTTTGATCGCATTTATAATATGAAAATCTAAATGATATTATTAAAAGTATATTTTTAGTTAAACACTCATTGAAATCAATTTATTGAATTTTTGATAGAGGCTAAAAATATAATATATCATACCAAAATTGACTTTAAGCACATTAAATTCATTCATTTTTAAAGGAAAATGTTCTTCTTTCTCAAATAATATTTTGAAAGCTTTCTCAGGAGAAAAGTAAAAGTATAGGAAAATCGGTGGGTAATATATGATAATAAAAGTGCTCTTTGCTCATTAAATGCATTTAGTTTTAATGAGTTTAGAGCAAAATTTCTCGATAAAAACAAGTACTATTGACTTTACGAGTGACATATTTAAGAGGAACCTTTTAAAATGTCAGTAGAATTACAAACATCACATCTAAAAACATGTAAATTTATAGTAATAAATAAAATTAATTTGTCGAGCATGAGAAAATAATAATGTTAATCAATTCTTAGAAATTTGACTCTGTTACGACATGTGATATTATATAAATAGAAAAAAAAAATGAAGGTGAACATGATTGAATTGGTGTCTAGCCTGCAAGAAAAGATTGAGAATATTAACATCTTTGCTTTAGTTCTAAAATTGTTGGCTCTTCGACTATTATGGAGTTACATGCTATTTCTAAGAAGTTACACGCATCCAAATTGTCGCAACCTAATTTTCATGTGCACCATTTAAGATTAGGCCAATGGACTACTAAGTCTAACTTAGCTCATGCTCTCCCAAACCCATACCAACTTGCGACTTTGGTTCAAATATCTAGTATGCAAAAGAAAGTCGCCACTAATCAGTTTGCGGTAGGTCGATTAGACACCTAAGTAAATAACGGGAGAATTATTTTTTTTTCTACGGACTAGAAACTTTGGGTACGGGGACTTGGTTACACTAGACTTGTTTAATGCCCTTGCGGTACCTTTCTCTTTTTATTTCGAAAAAATGTTTTGCAAGTAGCTTGAATTAATTTTAATTCACTTCCCTAACATAACATGCGAGGTGATCATGCGGGTGCGTATACCACCAATTTAATACTCAAGAAAGCAAATAATAAAAAATAAAATAAAATGCGAAACTCATCTCATAACAATGAAAGCATATGCATTATTAGAAAAAAAATTCACATCATCGTCGTAGATATGCTTTCTAATTAACACGCAATCACTCAATTTTTTGGATTTTCACTTATTTAATGAGAATCATGCTTTATGCAATGTGTGCTACTAATCTAACATAAAATTATATGGCATGGCAATATGACCTAAACTATATGACATAAATAAAATGCAGTCTATCATTAAGAATAAAATTGATTAATTCTAAGGCAATTTTTGGTATTTTCCACAAAATTCGAAGTTAGAAAAATGCGAAAATTATCTACCTAAATTAAGATATCATCCAATTTGTATTAGGAATTAGGTTAAGTCAAATCCTAATTTAAACTAGAACATTATCTTAACTTGGCAATCTCTAACCTAAGATGCAATCTATCTAAAAAATCTATCTAAACTTAAAGTTAAACATGCAATTTTATTCTAATATGCAATGACGTGCAAAGAATGCCCTAATTCCACATGACATATGCATGATAATTTTGGTATTTTTTTAATAAAAAATGCGAAAATTTAAAATTGTTAAATAATTAAACATGCAATTTAAAAAAAAACTAACATGAATGGTTTATTTGGATTTTTATTTTCTCAAAAATTTGAAATAAATAAATTCCCTATGCAAAATAACCCTAAAACAATAAACCTAATCTAACTCAAAATTTTTGGATTTTCTTTTACGAAAACAAAATCGACTCAAACAATACAACAGCACATCCATCATGATAAGATTGATATCCATGAATTGACGTATCCGGATTGGCCAATTTTAAACAAAACTGTGAATCGAATCGCGAATGTGAGATCGGATTAGCAATTTTTTGTGCGATTGCGAGTCGGATTTCAAACGCAAAAATCAGACTGTCAATGCTACTCAAATTGCGAATATCAGTTGAGGATTTCAATAATGCATCAAGAGATATCAAATAAGGAAACAGATTTTTTGGAAATTAAATTTTTTTTACCTATTCTGAATATTGGCTTTCAAATTTGGACTTCGAACGTCAATATAGTGATGTTCAGCGAGGCTCGGGTATTTGCGACTCTGTCGGACGGACCGGATGGTTTGGCATCGGTGCCTCGCTGGAAAACCTGCAGAAAAGAAATCTTCGGCAATTGTGTTCTTCGTGGACGTCTCCTTCTTCGGATGGGTTCTTCTCTTTTGGTACCGAGCGGCAAGCACTACGATCAACCGAGGGCTGTTCTCGTCTTGGGTGCCGTCTTTCTTTTTGTGCGGGCGTTGGCTTCTTCGCCAAGGGAATCTCCACCGCTTCGGCACATCACTCCCCAACTTTTCTCCAATTTTGCCACCAATTGGATTGAGGTGCTTTAGTGAAGTTCTCCACAAATCTATGCACGTCCTCCTGCTGCTGTGTCGACAGAATATGGTCTTAAATTTAGCCCAGAATTTTCAAGGGATTCGTGTAGGCATTTGGAGTGTGCTGCCTGTGTTGGTGTGCTTTCTGCTTGGATTCTCTTTACAAATTCTCTCCCTTTGACTTGATGAAACTTGGGACGTCGTGGAACGCTCGCCGAGTAACCGGCACCTCAACGTAGACAGCGGCAGAGAGGGCTGCAACTCTGGCGTCCGATGCTGAGACGTGTCATGGCACGTTTGCAGTGGGGTCGTCGTCAAGGGGCAGCAGCGGCGTCGTGGGTCAGAGCTCGCCGGAGGAAGGGAGACGGACCTCGTCGGATCATCGTTGAGCAGCGCATCAAGAGTGAATGGCGACGTGTTCGGATTCAGTGGTGCGGCTAAGTCGGGCGGCCTGGGTCGTCGCGGGTCAGCAGGCAGGCAAGGAGCGGCGGTGGTGCTCGGAGGCTCGGCTGCCGGCGCTGGGTTGCAGGCGGCAGCGTTGCGCAGGGGATCGGCCACGGCGCAGCAGGGCGAGACGAAGAAGATGAACAGCTCCTTTCTTCTCTCTTTTTTTTTTTTTTTCTTTTTTCTTTCTGCATCACATGTCACACGACTCCTCTCTCCGTCTCTTCTCTCTGCTGCAAGAACCAAGAAGAAGCCCCCCTTCACGATCGAAAGAAAAAGGGTTTTTTTCTTTTTTTGTATTGAACCTTTCGACCTAGAAACAGTGAGAAAAACCCCCTTTTACCTCATGAATTGTGGCTGTATGTTTCTATTCTGTGGCCTCCCTAAAATCCTAGGCAAACAACCCTTTTATAGGCCGAGGCTTAGGGTTTTATTTTCTTCTACAAACCAATATCTACGAAGATCTTTTCCAAATGTAATATTTCTTTTTATTTTCCACATTTCTTATAGATTTCCTTTGCAATAATAAATATTCTCCACTAATTTTTCAAAATTGCAATAGGATTTTTTTTTTTCAAATTTGAAATCTCACGAGAGATGAGTTCGTAATATCTCCTCGAGGATAAGGGCTTGGGTCGATTTGCTCTCTTCGTGAGCTTAGACCAACTCATCAAATTAAAGTTCTGAACCATCAAGTCGAACCCATCTGTCGCTGGTCCAATGCAAATGCAATAATAATAAATAAATGCATCAAAAGTTATATGCTATGCAATTAATTATTTTTTTAGGGTTAAAATTAACCCATAATTTTCTATACAATAAATAAAAGACTGGATCATCAAAATTTAGGTGTCAACACAACTAAAAGAGGAAGGGAAAATATTTAAGTGATAATTTTTTGTTATGATAGTAAGAATGGGGACATTTTTTCAAAAAAATGATTTGTAATGTTAAATATAAATAAATATATAAAAATAACATAAGTATGCCAAAATGAATTGGCATGGACATCCAAATTTTTTACAAGCAAATTGTTGGCGACCCATTTTGCTCCGTAGTATGCGTGATTTGGTTGACGGTACCTTTTGTCTTTAATTGTACATAAAATTCGGGTTCATTAAGTTCTTCTCCTCTAGTCACCACAATATGTATTACGGTCACACACTTGAATATATGTATGAATGTGTGTGTGTGTGTGTGTCTATATATATATATATATATATATATATATATATATATATATATATATATATCTCCCTTGGAAAATGGTTCAAACTGAAGGAAAGTTTAATTGAGTACTTTTTTATAGACAAATAAATCGCCTCATTGTTAGGAGTGCTAAGTTTAGAAAAGTACTAAGTCAAATGAAAACATATAGAAAAATATCAATACAACCAGGTTAAAGAACACACTAATATAGAGAAACTATTCTTAAATATAGTTATCGTCCTATATAAGAACAAATATTTGAGAGGCCGTGAATGGTAATGTGAAACGAAGAATAGCGTCAATTAATAATGAAGAGTTCTCTAGTTGAATACCTCAACTATTGTAATATGAGTACTTTGTAATTGATGTAGTGAATTTCCAAGCTATTAAAAATAGTTAATCAATTGAATTCTTGAAAAAATTATTGGTAAAATACAAAATAAATAGATTAGGATCAAGCAATCAGGTAGACTTATCTATTGAATAATTAATTAATTGAAATATGCGAATGTAGCGTAGAAACAAGTTGTAGAATGTGAAAGCATGGGAATGCGAAAGCATGGGAATGCGAAACGTGGAAATCTTATTCCTTATCATCTTACAATTTTTCGTGTAGAGAATTCTGTAATTTTCATGTGAAAATCATTCTTTTAACTTTCTTGCACTTAGCAAGCCATAAAGCCACTAGTTACTTAAGGTTAAAAAAAAATTGAAGCATAAATTCTAAAGCTTTTATAATAATGCACTTGAATCCTAAAATTTTCGTAATTTAGATTCTCTTATTAGAAAAATTTTCTAGTCCGATATATATATTTTTTTTTTCTGATTTTGTTCCCTCAATGAGTTTCTAAGCATATGAAGGCAACCGCAATAGAAATGCATTTAACATGACATTATTTTTGCAACTTAGATTTTTTTAAAATGATTTTATTACATTTTTTTCTTTTATTTTTCTTCTTCATGTTCTTCCTTTAGTTGGTTGCTGGCCTCAGGCATAGCCAGTGATCGATGAGACCGAACCTCAATGTGGCTGAGCAAGGCTAGGCTACCAAGCCATCGGTAAGGCCAAGCTAGCCGAGCCACGAGCAAGGCTTGACCTCGCCAAGCCACCATGAGGTTGGCCTCGCCTTGGTCAAGTGATGCCAACCTTATGGTGGCCCAATAAGGCCGAGCTTGCCCAATCACTAGAGAGGCTCAAGCCGTCAATGATTCAGTGAGGTCGTTGGCTATAACCAAGGTCGACGACTGGCCAAAGGAAGAAGTGGAAAAGGAAAGAAGAAAAAAAGAAAGGAAAAGAAAAAGAAAAGGCTTGATTCTAGAGTTGTTTTAGGGAACAAAGAAATAACTTTTTTTTACTTCTTGATTTTGTTTCAAATCAATTTCCAAGAACAAAAAAGTTATTAAATAGATTTTTGTTCATTTTTTATTCCGGGAAATAAAATAATAGAATTAGATACTGTTTAGCACGTTACCAAACAAGTCATTATTGACTAGATTCGTCCTTGTATACATCATTGTCTAGTATTGAAGGAGAATATTACGTGGGCAAATCAAGGGAATGGCTGGGCAGGAGAGAATTCAAACCACCACGTCAGCAGTTGAGTTGGCATGTATTTATTTTCTTACATCTATTCAGAAATTGACATGTGTTCACATTGCCACTTCAGCAGCTGACGTAGAATCAAGTAAAAATTTCACTTTTTTCTTTCTTTGTCTCTTACGTTCTCCTCCATCAGCCTGAGTTTTCTCTGCTTCTTCTCCTCCATCACTCAAGGTTGTAAGCTTCACTTGTCCATGGCTCGTGAGGTGGCTCAGCTTGGACGATGAGGACGCAGTGCAGGTGACTCCATGAGTGGTGACAGCGAAGGAAGGTCTGTAAATCCAACAGAGCAAAGAAGCTTCGGTTGTCAGAATCGTTCATCCATAGACGAGTTTCGGAGCTCGCTGTCAAGGCTGGCGACCATGGACGATCTACGGTGGCCAAATCTATGAATAAGGTGCCTCGTGAGCGATGGACAAGCAAACTTGCGGCCATGGATGACGGAGGCTCCCTTCCAGAGTTGCTCACGACCAGCTTGAGCAACCCTTCCAGCTCCATCTTTTTCTATTTTTTCTCCAACCTCTAGATCTAGCATCGCGACCCTCGTCCATGGTGTCGTCACCTTCGCTGACATTGCTCTCCAAATCATCAGATCTGGCCATCCATGGCCGAATGTGTTCAGGCATTGTGCCGCTTGTCCATGGCCACCATAGGCATTGAGCAACGTTGGAAGGGGAGGTCCGACTTAGACGTGCAGGATGCGGCGCTGGCGACCTCCCTAGTGGCCATGGCGACGGTGGTGCTGCAAACTTCAACGGAGCAAGAACTTCCTCCATTGCCAAACAGATTTTGGACAATTTTCTATTTTCTTATTTAATTTCATGACAGCATTATTATACGTGTGTGGACAATGAGCATGATAAAAATTTGATTTTTCACGAAAATTAAGCGGACATAAAGCTCTTTGAAAAGTTTTTTTTTTTTTTTTACAGTAAAATAGATAAAACAATAATTTCAGAAGATTAATCTGTCGTATTTTAGGTAATCCAAATTACACAAAAAGGAAATTGGTCAGAGAAGCCATGCTCGGCACCGAGAGATGGTCCGAATAAAAATAAGTACTGGTTAGAATAACAAGAAATAACCGATGCACCTAATGGATTAAGATCATCTGTCAATTAAAAATCGACATTTGCTGGATTCTCACCTAATGGTAATGACATTTTAACTTTGTGTCGTTATTCGATTCTCGAGTTCGAAGCTCCCAGTCAGCAGTATTTTGGTCCGGCTCTGTTCCACAGCTTACTCTGCTGAAGAATACCAAGATGGGAATTCTGCAGAGTATCTCTCAGGCAAGAAAGTCATGAATTTCTGCAGCTCGAAAAGTCAAAGAGTAGGTAACTCAAAAAAGATGACTGCAATACTGATTGGAAGACCATCGTACTACCTAAGGGTGAGCAGTTCCAGATTCCTTAAAAGTTCCGCCTAGAACTTAGAACAAACTCTCAAGTATAGGTTCCTCATTTTTTGGAACTTGAAACCTACCTGCTAGAACCAAGAACCCGGAACCTACCCTGTCACAGGTTCCAGGGTTCCAGGGTCCAACGGGTTCTTTTTTTTTTTTTTTAATTTCATTTCATTTTTAGTTAAAAAAACGAAAATAAACGCAACAATAATAGACAAGCTTATCATTAATAAAAGAGAATATAAAATGACAGTGCTATCAATAGAGAAAAAAGAATTCTTGGCAAAGAATTCAACTAGATAAAAGAGAGGAAATGGAAGAAAAGTTTGCAAAAGAAACTCCTACTATCGGGAATCCCTTGATACGTGTTGACACCTCAATTTCAATTAGGTTAATTTTCTTTTATTAAGTTTTTATTTTATTTTGTCATTTCGGATAATAAATAAACAAATAAAAACAACAAAACAAAGAAAAAACAAAAAATAAAAAAGGCAAGAAAAGCAAAAAGCTGCAGCCCCCTCCCTTTTTCTTTCTTTTTCCTTCGCACGACCTACCCCCCTATTTCTTCTTCTTCCTCCCATCTTCTTCTTCCTTCGTCTCTCTTCCGCCTCTGCAGGTCACGCGCGGCGACGAAGACGCGCTCGAGCACAACCTACAACCGAGAGGGGAGCGTAGGCCGGTGGCTGAGAGGACGCAACATTGAAGGCGAGCATGCCTCCGTGGAAGGGGGAGGATTTGACGCCGGTTCAGCCGCACCCAGGGCCGGTCGGAGCCGACGGCCGAACCTCCGTCGACCGGCCTCCTCCTCGCCTATAAATAGAGGAGCACCTCCGTCGACGAGAGATCATCGCGAGCTTGGAGATCTTCCCACTGAGAGACTTCGGGGGAGGAATCGACGAGCGAGTGAGAGAGAGCTCGAGTTGTGAGCTCAGCCCACCCTCCACCGAGAGACTTCGGGGAAGGCCGGCGGCGAGCAGCCGAGAAGGTCGATCCGGCCGGTGGAGGCTCGGATCGACCCGAGTGAGAGAAAATCTAGGCGAGCGAGGGGAGCCGGAGGAGGGAACGCGGATCTCGTGAAGCCGGAGGCTCGCGCCACCGCGCAACCGCGGCTCTGCCGAGCGTTGTCCCCGCCCCGATGCCGTGCCGCAACCGACTCGCCAACACCGGACCCGATCGGAACCGAGGAGCCGCCGTCACTCTCCCGCCGTCGTCACGCACCTACGGCCCCCTGTCGCCGCCACCGTTCACCGCCTCGTCGCGCCATTGCTGCAAACAGGTAACAGTAGCTACCGCCACCGTCCCCAGACGCATCGTTGCCGTTGCTCGAAACCCCGGCCGCCTCCCCTGCCCGTCACCGTTGTCGCACCCCGCTCTCTCGAACCCCATCTATCACCGGATCTCAGCCTCAGTGAATCGGGGCTTTCGACGCGTCTCTTACCGCCGCGCCACGAGCCCCGTCGTTAATCCAGTTGAGCGGCCGGCTGCCGGCTGCGACCCCGCCGCCTTCGGACGCCAGGCCGCCGCCTTCGGACGCCGCCTCCGTCCCTCATCAGCGCCGCGGATCGCTAGATCTCGCGAACTCCAGCAAACCGGGTCGGCAAAGGGGAAGACGGGTCGAAGTCGGGCGGATCCGGGTTGGCGTCCGGGTAGGGTTTCCCCCCCGATGTGGGCCTGCGTGTGTGGGCCGGTTAATCCATGGATCCTTTTTTATAACGAAAATGGGCCTTGGTTAGTTCATGGGCTTGGAAAAAGAAAAAAAGGGAGAAAAATCTGAGTCGGGCCCGCGTTGCGGGCCCGTTTGCGTTTCGGGCTGGCCCGAGTCGGACCCAACTCGCGGATCCGACCCGGGTCGGTTTTTCCTTTTTAAAGTTTTATTTTAAATAATATTTTACATAAATAAATAAATAAATAATATTTTATTTCAAAAAATCAAAAAAAATCGAGTCGGGTCGGCCCCAACCCGGGATCCGACCCGGTTCGTTTTTTAACATTATAATATAATATAATATTTAAAAAATAATGAAAAATAATTTATTTTCCAAAAATATTAAAAAATATTTTATTTTCCGAAAAAAAAAAAATAAAAAATATTTCATATTTTCCAAAAAATGCCAAAAATCCAAAAAAAAGCCAAAAATTCATGAAAAAAAGCCAA
Organism: Eucalyptus victrix; assembly: GCA_016097545.1. NCBI lineage: Eukaryota > Viridiplantae > Streptophyta > Magnoliopsida > Myrtales > Myrtaceae > Eucalyptus > Eucalyptus victrix. The sequence continues at coordinate 36,570,710 of CM027837.1, forward strand.
AAAAAAAATCAGAAAAAGCCAAAAAAGACTTGTATTTTTCCAAAAAAAATACCAAAAATAAAAAAAATCCCTTTTATGTCCAAAAAAATTAGAAAATGACTCAAGAAATGTTTTTCCTCCCAAAAATGCATGGAAAATCCCTCGAACATCCAAAAAACCTCAGGGTTTAAACAAGATTAGGTACCGAAAGGGCATTAGTGATTAACTAGTGTAATCAAGTCCCCGATCCTAATTTCTCTGGTTGCACAGGAGTGAGTATTTCTCCCGATACTTCACTTGGGTTTCTAATCAACCCACCCCAAATCGATTAGTGGCGACTCCATTTTAAAAATTGATTTACGGGTTAAAAATTTAGACTATTAAAGTCGTGAATTGGTGGACTTGGGAGAGTCCGGGCTTAACTAATTTCAGCCGAGCCATTAGCCTCCTTAGGCGCCCGTACTCGATTGCGGGCGCCGAAAAAAAGAGGTCGCGACAGCTTGGCGACTCCGCTGGGGACTTTGAGGACTTAGGCCATTTTATCTTTGTTTAAATGCTTTGCTGACTTGGGTTTTTTTTCTTTTGTGCGGGGTAATAGCTTAAAGTTTTTTTATTCTGTCAAAATAAAATGTTTTGTGATTATAAACCGATGTGCATGTTTTCTTGTTTTAAACACTACACATGGCACACACAACCCAGCCGCCGGACCTGGGCCGCATAGGATTTCTAGGATGGTGTTAAGAAAGATACGACCTCGAACGCGAGACTGCGATGTAGAGGTTGCCTTTCTTTTCCCCGAATTTCTTAGCCGAGGTTAGGAGGGTATCGCTAACGCGAGACCGCTGACGATGGCGGATATCCTTTTAATCTCACCAAGCCTTCTGAGTTAGAAATCGAGCCACATGTCCCATCTGTATGTCTTTGTGCTTGCCATTTTATTTAAAAGCAAAGTGATTTCTTTACTTTTACTCAGTCTTTTTATTTGACTCATGGCAATTTAGGATAAGCTTTTCAAGTCCTAGTTTATATGCGATGGGGAAAGACGATATCCAATTCATTCCTACTCCTAAGGCGGAGCTCTTCAGATGGTGGGGTCAGTTAGATCAATTTGCCCAAGAGCGTGTGAAGGCCAAAATCGGTCATCTCCTATCGTTGATCCAAATCACTGTTCGCCCTGAAGTCATACAAGCCATAGCACATTTCTGGTGCCCGAAGACGGTTACTTTTATATTCGGTAGGTTTGAGCTAACCCCAACCCTGGAAGAATACAGCATCATCACTGGAATGCCTCTTGAGAAAAAGCTCGTCAAACCATCAACAGGCCTCATCCCGATACGTGGGTTAGCACGGCTTTTAAGAACTGAAGTCCATACTATGATACAAATTCTTGAAGATAACCATAAAACCTGCCCACTGGAATTTATGAATGCATGTTTCCAAAATCAGCCTATGACCCAGAAAAGTGAAATTTTCCTCTTGGCCTTTTTCGGGCTCATCATCTTCCCCCATCAAAGAAATGCCATAACTCCCAAGATGGCATGGATAGTTGATCAGATTTTAAGAGGGGGGAATTATGTCAACATGATTTTAACTGAAACATTCTTGTCCTTTAATCGTTTTAAAGACAACTCAGAGAAAATCATGCGAGCCTCTCCTGAAATTTTACAAGTCCGGTTCTTTTCTCACCTAAGCGAATTTCGAGACTTCATGCGATCATCTGAAACGAATGCTTTTGAAAACCCATTACAAAAGTTTATGGTTTTAGGACCGTATATTCCCAATCAAAGCTGTTTAAATTGGGTAAACTTCCTAAGAGACCCAGCTCCTGAGGCATTCCAATGGTGTGCTGGTTGGTTCCATGAAAAAAGAGCTCGCTTCGCTTATAAGCGTGATCTCCCAATTCCATTGCTTGGCTGCACCGGTGCCATTCTCTATCACCCTTATCGGGTGGCACGACAATATGGAGCCCTTCAGGAGATCCCATCGTCTTCCATCAGGAAGGTCTCTTCAGTTCTTTTCAATACAAGCCGTGACTACGAATTCGAAGTTTCTACCGCTCAGGAAACTTGGGACAAGTGCCATCGCAAAAGGATCGTGGTACCTGAAGGGCTTGAGGGAGAAGAAAAAGCCCACCACGCCTCCATGTCCTACATCCACAACCATCGCATCCCGAAAAAATGGAAGCCATCAGTCCCTCACTCAATCAACGAGAGAAGCCAGCACGAGCAAGCAGAGCTCATGGAGAGGGATTTGGGAATGGACTGGATGCACACCTCAGAGCCAGCTCAAGGAAGCAACCATTCTCGCAAGAACAAGGCTCCCGTCGCATATAAATTGGCAATCATGTGCCCCTTAGTATTAATAGTGTGAAAGTTTTGTCCCATTGTTTAGGGACTTTTGTTTAATATCTAGTATTTTATTTTGTCATTTCAATTTCAAGTTCTAGATGTTAGGAGTTGCGGTCTATAAAATCCTCTTTTGATGAAAAAAAAGCGGTTAGACCATTGCCATGGGTCAATCTTTGTTTACTTTCGTGCTCATTCATTGTTTTCACTTCACAAGGTAATTATGAATCACCGGCCACCAATCGCCCATGATTGGCCCCATGCAATAAGACCCGATCAGAATGATGTACAAAATCGTCTCATTAACATTGAAGACGGCGTAGGACAGATGTCCATTGTCCTTCAACAACTCTCGAGACAAATGAAATCCACTCAAGCTGAGCCCAACTCTGTAGTTGCCTCAAACATCGTCATGATGCCCGCAAATTTGCTAGAAAATAGCCAGTACTATGGACAATTTGAAAGGATCATGAAAAAGTTAAACCAGTTGCAGGAGCAGAGCCCCATGGACCTGTCCAATTACACCAGCATTGAGATCCCTGAAAAATTCAAAGCACCTGAATGCGAAAGGTATTGATACCTCCCGTCCAGAGACCTACTTGCAAGCTTACCTGGTTCGAAGGATGATTCAATCATACCAATCGAACTTAACTGGCCCTGCCTTGCGATGGTACATTGTTAGGAAGATTAGTCCCCTTAAAACTTGGGGGGAACTAATTCATGTTTTTCACCAAGAGTATAATGTTGACATCGCCCCTGACATCACCTTGCCCTACGAAGAGCCAATGATCGCGGAGCATGAGGAGCTGTTAGCCGCTGAGATAGGAGAGGAACATGTCAATGAAGCCTTGCATGATAAATGGGCAGTTGAGCAACATCCTGTTACTGGAAAATTTCCCACTAGGAAAGGCAAGGAGCCTTTGTACGAGGTCAAAGACACAGAGTCTGTTCAAAAGTGGGGCACAACTGGACAACTCCCCAAGCTTACTCCAAGAGCTATGGTCCAAAAAATACCAACCCCTATCAACCTGGAAAGTGAATCAGACAGTGAAACTCTAATGTCTCTCACTTCCCTTGACAGAATCAAGTTAGCAAAACGAAGGGCCTTACTCAAAAGGTCTGGACCAAAAGCCAAGAAAAGAAAGCCCAAGCAGATAGATTCAGCATCTACCGACGAGCCACCGCACCAAAGCTTTGAACATTCCCAAGAATACAACTTTGAGGGCCACCATCCTCTAGAGTACAATCCTGAAGACTTCCCGGCCCTAAAATACAATCCCAAGGACTTCCAGCGTTATTTTGATAATGAAATTGACGATTCATCGTATAACTGTTTCATACTCTCATCCGGGGATGAAGGTCCGTCCGAAGAGGAAGCATACGTCTTTATCCGCTACGATCCTAACGAAGTACTAAGCTCGTCCTCTAACCATGAGGATAGCTTCAATACTTTATCCTCATTCGGAAATTTTGACCAAGAAGAAAGCAATGGGGTAATCTCGGTAGAATCCAACTTCCCTGAAACAGAAAGACTCACCACTACAACAGATATGCAGTGGGAAAATCAGTGGCCTAACCAAGATACATCAAGCCCGTCTTACGCTCATAAGATCACGACCCCCATAGAAATGTGGATACCCAATTTCCGCAAGTATAACGGCACGACTTGCCCCATGGCCCACTTGCAGTACCTCCATGTTGAAATGAGTCGGTACTATGGCCCAATGTCATTCACAACCCAGGCCTTCCAAGAGAGTCTTACAGGGTTTGCATTGCAATGGTTCGTCATAGCAGATATCAGCCTCATGAGGGATTGGAATGAGCTGTCTTCTGCATTCCTGCTTCAGTATCAAAGCCAGATTGGGACTGAAGCGCCTTGTCAGAACTTGGTTCACTTTAGAAGAAAATCAGTGGAGGATTTTCGAGCATATGCAAGGAGGTGGGAAGCTTTTATGATACAAACCTACCCTCAGCTGGCCGAAGAAGAAATGATAAAGCTGTTCATAGGAGCTTTGCCCCGCAAGCATCGCTGTTGGTTGCATGGGTTGCATTTCCGTAGCTTCAATGAAGTGGTCCTCTCGTGCGAATACTTCGCGTCTACTCGAGGCGAGGAACTCAAAGGCGCTTGATTTCAAGCCCAGCACTATCAAAGCACTCCTTTACATAGGAGTTTTCATGGGTTTTACTCGTTTTTATAATTTCATGTTTCTTATCTTGTCTGGTGTGCTACTGTTGTATTTTCCATTCCAAGTACTCTATTGTATAGTTCTAATGTTTTGTTTTAAGAGCATGAGGCGGTACTCCAAACCAGCCCAGTGATGTTATCCAACCATGAAAAGAAAATATCATCCAAGGAGAATACTGAGGGCTGGGCTTCCTCATGCTTTTTCTCCCCCAAAGACGTATTTTGAAAATAAAAAATATTTCATCACTTGAAAGTTTTTGTTAAAACAAGATGATAAATTTAACCATATTTGTCTTTCTGACTCATTCACTTCATGTCTCAGAAGATCATTCCCATCCCCTTTGACTTAGTGTGACATGGGGCATTTGAAGCAAGCGCATCAGGCGAACTCACCAAATTCAAAGACACCCTGCCAAGAAAACGGGGGCAAATAGAAAGAATCATCCTACACCAAAAGAGGGTAAGTCTTATCCTCTGAATATAATTTGGAAATGATGTCTTCTCTCTTCTATTTACAGGATACAAAAGATGAGATGTAATAGGTACAGGCATAGAGTTGAGATCGAAGCATCCATGACATGCCTCACTCCTGCCTAGCTTCATCCTGAGCCAAAGAACTATCTTGTCGCACGACGCGCCCAAACGGCTAGATGTTACAGTATCAACTTCAACATAAGGAAGGAGTTCCTCCTCTTCCTTTTAAGTGATTACTGTCAACAGGGAGAAAATCTAGACAGTCAAGGCGATCTATAGCCCCACACCCTGGACAATGACTTTGGAATTTAGAAGCTTCACTCCAGACGCATATTCTCGCAAGAAGTAATTGCCATAAGAGAATTGGAGGTTTTGATTGTCCATCTTAGATTCCATAGAAGCTTGAAGTACATGACTTTGCTCAATGCTGCTAATGGTCATATAGTCAAAGACAAAAGAAAAATTCCACAGAAGGAAGGCGTTGAAGATAAATCGACAACCATCAATCATACATACATGGCCATGAGTGAGGAAGGCCAATCGAAAGAAATGTCAAACTGTGCCAAGACGAAAAGGCCGTCATCGACATTCAAATATCCCTAGGAGTCAGCAAATACAAACTTTGGAGAAGAGTAATTTGGTATCGTTTCCAATACTCCCAGTGTTTGAACTCACTTTTGACATATTTTCTCTTATTGACAGGAAGCATAGGATTCAAGAAACAAGCTTAATGACTAATTTGGGCAATTCAAATGACCTGTATCGATTTACCTAACTTGGTATGAAAGGATGTAACGTCCAGGAACCGAGTCGGTTAAATGAAAAAATAGCGCCTTATGAACACCGTCGGCGCCTTTAGCCGAGTGGTATCCGGGAAGAAGCGAAAAGGTCCGAAGTCGGGGGTTCGAATCCCCGACGCGGCAGTTAGCCGCTTGGTAAAAAAATAATAAAAAATTTTGCTTCCCTTGCACTTGCAAAATTACGAGAGAACAGGTGACCTAACAAAGCAAAAGACATAGGACTTCGTGTCCCACTTGCACTTCAAGTCCATCCAATCATCTGCGAACCAGTGAAGGGAAACATTGGGAATCAAAAACCAAACTTGATGGTCAATATTGGCCAAGTGAGGTTCGTGGAAATGACCCGCATCAGATTCACCTGGCTTCGTGTAAAAAGACGTATCATCTAGGAGCCATTTCAGAGAATAATTGACCTAATGAAGCAAGGGACATAGGACTTCGTGTCCCCCTCTCACTTCGGGTTCACCCAATCATCTGTAAACCAGTGAAGGATAAAATTGTATCGCTTCCAATTATTCAACTCTTGAAAGAGTTCATGACTAACACATTCCCTCTTGTTTGTTGCAGGATCACCCGTTGTCAAAAGCAAGGATAACGAATCAATGAGAAGCATGTCTTGTTTGTTGCGGGATTACCCGTGTCAAAAACAAAGATAATAAATCAATGAGAGGCATGACAAACTCTCCCAAGCAAAATGGCGTCCCAAGTATTGCCAAAGCAAATGACGAGAGATCCTTCGGCCTCAATTCACCTTTAATTTTGGCCCCGTTGATTGATCCATTTTCATCTCTCTTCTCGCAAGGGCAAAAATAGAGATCAAATCCGATCGGATCCCCAACCCTTTGGCTGATCCTTCATGTGTCATATCCCTAATCAATAAGGATAACCATCGACACCCATTTGCAAATAACCCTTTTGATGTTCAAAATTTAACATATTTGGAAACACCATTATGTTAGCCCCTAAAGTTGTCAATAGGGCCTTTTTTGAGTCAAAACCATTCACTTGTTTTGAAGAATTCAAACTCCATCATATTCGAAATGTTGTATGTCGTTTCCAGATGAATTCTGCATGATGATTTTGCCTGTCTAAGTCACTGATTCCACTGAGGATTATTAAAATAGACAGCTAAGTGAAGAATACAAGATTAAATTGAGCATGCTGGATGAGGTGCGTCAGAATGATGAAAGGCAAGCCATATCCTACACACAGTCCCCCATCTATACACTTGTGAGATGAGTGCAGAAGCTTCCATGGCTGCAGGGTAAAGAGTTCTCTCGCGAATGGTACGATAACCAAAATAGTGAGAGGCATTCCATCGCTCACCCCATTGAGCCTCATACACTGACAAATTTCTACTATGCTCCCGACAAAGAACCACCCCACATTGGGGCAGATCGGAGGTGAAGCAGCATCACAAGATGAGAAGAGAGATAGAAATTTTCTTGCTTGCACTTGCATCAATCTTTGGGTGTCTTTATTGCATATGAACACTCGCGTTAATTTAAGTGCCTTAGAATGACGAAGAGCAATTCCTTCTCTATGCACTTATATGCATTGTACAACCCAAGTGAGTCTGTAATTTTACCCTCACATTAAGGCAAAGCAGAAGTTATTGCCATAGCCTAAAGCGCCAGCTGAAGAAGAAGATTCAAGAGTCTAAATAATGGTGCTTCGATTGAACTTGCCTAGATCAGTTCCTCAAGCAACAAAACAAAAAAACTAGGGGCATAAAAAAGCAGTGTACCTGGTAAAAGCAAGGTCAATGCCCATAAATGAAGAACTGGAATAAAAATAGGAGCATGAAAAGCAGTGTGCCTGGTAAAAGCAAGGCCAATGCCCTCCAGTCAAAAATACAGCAAAAAAAAAAAAAAGTTGTTGTTGTGGTTCAATTGATAGAGCCTCCATCTGACAGTGAGAAGAAAGGCCGGTGACAAATGCCAAGGCAATCACCAGCTCTCGCCCTTTTACACATGAGTCAAGCCAACATTGCATCCCATTGTAAAAGTCTCTTCAGACTAGGGGCACTTTAATTAATGTAGGATTTCATATGTGCATAAGCATCGCTCGAAGAAGTACGAGCAAGATTACTCTATCTCTTTTCGTAGGGTTCTTGACTTGTAAACCCGGAGATGATCGTGCAACATTTTCGTCCATCGGCTTCAACCTTGATGGTCCCCTCTGATGAGTCGCTGACCAAGACTTCATCACAGTTTCAACAAAGACCTCTCACATTGGTAAAGTCGTACTGTTTGCGAGAATACTCGGACCCCTGCTGACATGATGACAGTGAGATAGTGTGGTCCTTATAAATCCTGCATCAATGGTCAGGATAGCCTTTTCCATGAGAGTGAGCGAAAAGTCCTTTCAGACTGAAAGTCCCTCATTTGGCATGCTCAAGACATCTATATTCCAAATAAAGGTTGTCTTTCAAAATCTTCCCCAGTGGAAATCAGATGATGCAAAATTGACAAGATTGTCATGCATAAATCACATTTGAATTTATGAATTTACAGTATATACAATCATGTGTGCATATTGTGCAAATAGCAGACATACTCTCAGAGATCGGAGATATTGCCAGGTAAGCATATCCATGTCCCCATTTGTCTTAAAGTACCTACCACTATCCAGGTACTCTCTCCTTGACACTCGACCTATTCGAGTCGTCCCTTGAGTTTGGATGCTTGCAACTGTCTAAGTATCCCCTTGTTTTTGAGTATCCACCACTTGCTGGGTGCTCCCTCTATTGATACTCGACTTGTTCAAGTCGTCCCTTGAGTTTGGGTGCTTGCAACTGTCTAAGTATCCCCTTGTCTTTGACTACCCACCACTTGCTGGGTACCCCCCTATTTTTAAGTGCCTACCGTTACTCAGGTGCTCCCTCTGTTGACACTCGACCTGTTCGAGTTGTCTTTAAAGTTTGGATGCTCGTGACTGACCAAGTATCCTCTTGTCTCTGAGTACCGGCCATCGTTCGGATACTCCATTTTCCTGACACTCGACCTGTTCAAGTTGTCCCCATAGTATTAATACTTGTGACTGACCAAGTATCCATTTATCATTGAATACCTGCTGCTGTCTAGGTATCCCTATTGTCTTTGAGTACCGGCCACCGTTCGGATACTCCATTTTCCTGACACTCGACCAGTTCGAATTGTCCCCAGAGTATTGATACTTGTGACTGATCAAGTATCCATTTATTGTTGAATACCTACTGCTGTCTAGGTATCCCTATTGTCTTTGAGTACCGGCCACCGTTCGGATACTCCATTTTCTTGACACTCGACCTGTTCGAATTGTCCCCAGAGTATTGATACTTGTGACTGATCAAGTATCCATTTATTGTTGAATACCTACTGCTGTCTAGGTATCCCTATTGTCTTTGAGTACCGGCCACCGTTCGGATACTCCATTTTCCTGACACTTGACCTATTCGAATTATCCCAAGAGTATTAATGCTTGTGACTGACCAAGTATCCCTTTATCGTTGAATACCTACTGCTGTCTAGGTATCCCTATTGTCTTTGAGTACCGGCCACCGTTCGGATACTCCCTTTTCCTGACACTCGACCTGTTCGAGTTGTCCCCAGAGTATTGATACTTGTGACTCACCAAGTATCCCTTTATTGTTGAATACCTACTACTGTCTAGGTATCCCTATTGTCTTTGAGTACTGGCTACCGTTCGAATACTCCTTTTTCTTGACACTCACTTGTTTGAGTTGTCTTCATAGCTAGGATGCCTACAATTGACCAAGTATCCCATTACCTTTGAGTGCCTTTCATTGTCTAGGTACTCCATTTCCGTGACACTCGACATGTCCAAATTGTCCTCAAAATTGTATCATTGAATACTAGTAGCCATTCAAGTATTCCATCGAGTTGTGCGCCTGTGGTTATCCAGGTATGTTTTCTTACACTTGGACTAGCCAGAGTGGTCCCAGATCGTATCATTAAATACTTATGTTCATCCAAGTATTCCAGTACTTTGTACACCTGCGGCTACCCAGGTGTTCCACCCTTTTAAGTGCCTGCGGCAATCCAGGAGGTGAGAAACCTTCACGAATATATGAGGCATGTCCTCGGTATTCCAACTACCAGGAGGTGAGAGACCTTCATGAATATCCCAGGTATGCCCTCGATATTCCCAATTACCAGAAGGTGAGAGACCTTCATGAATATCCCAGGTACGTCCTCGATATTCCTTTTTACCAGGAGGTGGGAGACCTTCATGAATATGCGAGGCACGTCCTCAATATTCCCACTACCAGGAGGTGAGAGACCTTCATGAATATTTGAGGCACGCCCTCAATATTCCCATTACCAGGAGGTGAGAGACCTTCACAAAGATATGAGGCACGTCCTCGATATTCCAACTACCAGGAGGTGAGAGACCTTCATGAATATGCGAGGCACGTCCTCAATATTCCCAATTGCTAGGAGGTGGGAGACCTTCATGAATCTACGAGGTACGTCCTCGATATTCCCAATTATCAAAAGGTGAGGGACCTTCATGAATATCCCAGGTACTCCTTCGATACCTGCGAACGCCAGGTATCCTTCAAGAGTTTGTACTTGTAATTATCAAAGTACTCGTTCGACACCTGCAAGCAATCAGGTACTCCTTCAACGTCTGCGAAAATCCAGGCACCCTCCAAGAGTGTGTACTTGCGATCATCCAAGTACCCCTTTGACGCCTGCAAAGGCCCAAATATCCTCCAGGTTAGTACTTGTGAATATCCAGGTACTCTTTCAATGCTTGTGAATGTCCAAGCACCCCCAACAAATCGATGCCCTGAGAAAGGTCGGTGCATCCTCCCGAGAAAGGTCGGGTTCCAACTGGTGTCTTCGACAGAAGTCAGACACCCCACGAATCGATGCCCTGAGAAAGGTCAGCGCATCCTCCCGAGAAAGGTCGGGTTCCAACCAGTGTCTTTGACAGAAGTCAGACACCCCGCAAATCGATGCCCTGAGAAAGGTCGGCGCATCCTCCCGAGAAAGGTCGGGTTCTAACCAGTGTCTTTGACAGAAGTCAGACACCCCCAACAAATATGATGCCCTGAGAAAGGTCGGCGCATCTCCCGAGAAAGGTCGGGTCGGTGTCCTCCGAGAACCCACAAACAGATGCCCTGAGAAAGGTCGGCGCATCTCCCGAGAAAGGTCGGGTACCAACTGGTGTCCTCGATACAGATCAGGAACCCACAAACAGATGCCCTGAGAAAGGTCGGCGCATCTCCCGTCAAGGCGACCGAAGAAAAGTTCGGGTCCTAGACAAACAACTTATTGCTCTAACAGGCGACCGAAGAAAGGTTCGGGTCCTGGAAAAGCAATTCCCGTCAAGGCGACCGAAGAAAGGTTCGGGTCCTAGACAAACAACTTATTGCTCTAACAGGCGACCGAAGAAAAGGTTCGGGTCCTAGAGGAGCAATCTCTCGTCAAGGCGACCGAATAAAGGTTCGGGTCCTAGACAAACTATTGATTGTTTTAACAGGCGACCGAAGAAAAGTTCGGGTCCTGGAAAAGCAATTCCTCGTCAAGGCGACCGAAGAAAGGTTCGGGTCCTAGACAAATCAGTTGATCGTTTTAACAGGCGACCGAAGAATGGTTCGAGCCCTGGAAAAGCAATCTCCTCATATCACCAGGTAAGATGACCCCTTGATACTTGCCAAAACTCGGGGTTCACACCCTATCTCACTCATTCCCGGTAAGTAACTCCAGGTACCTTCTTATCTGTCTTAGTATATTGCTCTTTATCCGCATAGAATAATAGGTCCCAAATAAAATATAATCTACTACGCATGCATAGGTAAAATTGAGGCATCAGTCTGTCTTTGAATGCAACCTCTGCAAGCTCACCTTCAAAGAGGGGCAGCTGTTGACACCTCAATTTCAATTAGGTTAATTTTCTTTTATTAAGTTTTTATTTTATTTTGTCATTTCGGATAATAAATAAACAAATAAAAACAACAAAACAAAAAAAAACAAAAAATAAAAAAGGCAAGAAAAGCAAAAAGCCGCAGCCCCCCTCCCTTTTTCTTTCTTTTTCCTTCGCACGACCTACCCCCCTATTTCTTCTTCTTCCTCCCATCTTCTTCTTCCTTCGTCTCTCTTCCGCCTCTCGCAGTCACACGCGGCGACGAAGACGCGCTCGAGCACAACCTACAACCGAGAGGGGAGCGTAGGCCGGTGGCGAGAGGACGCAACATTGAAGGCGAGCATGCCTCCGTGGAGGGGGAGGATTTGACGCCGGTTCAGCCGCACCCGGGCCGGGCCGGAGCCGACGGCCGAACCTCCGTCGACCGGCCTCCTCCTCGCCTATAAATAGAGGAGCACCTCCGTCGACGAGAGATCATCGCGAGCTTGGAGATCTTCCCACTGAGAGACTTCGGGGGAGGAATCGACGAGCGAGTGAGAGAGAGCTCGAGTTGTGAGCTCAGCCCACCCTCCACCGAGAGACTTCGGGGAAGGCCGGCGGCGAGCAACTTCGAGAAGGTCAGATCTGGCCGGTGGAGGCTCGGATCTGACCTGAGTGAGAGAAAATCTAGGCTGAGCGAGGGGAGCCGGAGGAGGGAACGCCAGATCTGTGAAGCCGGAGGCTCTGCGCCACCGCTGCAACCGCGGCTCTGCTGCTGCTGTCCCCGCCCCGATGCCGTGCCGCAACTGACTCGCCAACACCAGACCAGATCTGGAAACTGAGGAGCTGCTGTCACTCTCCCGCCGTCGTCACCTGCACCTACAGCCCCCTGTCGCCGCCACCGTTCACCGCCTCGTCGCGCCATTGCTGCAAACAGTAACGCAGCTACCGCCACCGTCCCCCAGACGCATCGTTGCCGTTGCTCGAAACCCCGGCCGCCTCCTCCCCCGCCCGTCACCGTTGTCGCACCCCGCTCTCTCGAACCCCATCTATCACCGGATCTCAGCCTCAGTGAATCGGGGCTTTCGACGCGTCTCTTACCGCCGCGCCACGAGCCCCGTCGTTAATCCGGTTGAGCGGCCGGCGCCGGCGCGACCCCGCCGATCGGACGCCGGACGCCGCCGCCTTCGGACGCCGCCTCCGTCCCTCATCGCGCCGCCGCGGATCGCTAGATCTCGCGAACTCCAGCAAACCGGGTCGGCAAAGGGGAAGACGGGTCGAAGTCGGGCGGATCCGGGTTGGCGTCGGGTAGGGTTTCCCGATGTGTGGCCTGCGTGTGTGGGCCGGTTAATCCATGGATCCTTTTTTATAACGAAAATGGGCCTTGGTTAGTTCATGGGCTTGGAAAAAGAAAAAAGGGAGAAAAATCTGAGTCGGGCCCGCGTTGCGGGCCCGTTTGCGTTTCGGGCTGGCCCGGTCGGACCCAACTCGCGGATCCGACCGGGTCGGTTTTTCCTTTTTAAAGTTTTATTTTAAATAATATTTTACATAAATAAATAAATAAATAATATTTTATTTCAAAAAATCAAAAAATCAGAGTCGGGTCGGCCCCAACCCAGGGATCCGACCCGGTTCGTTTTTTAACATTATAATATAATATAATATTTAAAAAATAATGAAAAATAATTTATTTTCCAAAAATATTAAAAAATATTTTATTTTCCGAAAAAAAAAAATAAAAAATATTTCATATTTTCCAAAAAATGCCAAAAATCCAAAAAAAAGCCAAAAATTCATGAAAAAAAGCCAAAAAAAAAATCAGAAAAAGCCAAAAAAGACTTGTATTTTTCCAAAAAAAATACCAAAAATAAAAAAAATCCCTTTTATGTCCAAAAAAATTAGAAAATGACTCAAGAAATGTTTTTCCTCCCAAAAATGCATGGAAAATCCCTCGAACATCCAAAAAACCTCAGGGTTTAAACAAGATTAGGTACCGAAAGGGCATTAGTGATTAACTAGTGTAATCAAGTCCCCGATCCTAATTTCTCTGGTTGCGCAGGAGTGAGTATTTCTCCCGATACTTCACTTGGGTTTCTAATCAACCCACCCCAAATCGATTAGTGGCGACTCCATTTTAAAAATTGATTTACAGGTTAAAAATTTAGACTATTAAAGTCGTGAATTGGTGGACTTGGGAGAGTCCGGGCTTAACTAATTTCAGCCGAGCCATTAGCCTCCTTAGGCGCCCGTACTCGATTGCGGGCGCCGAAAAAAAGAGGTCGCGTGATTCGTATAATTAAATAACCATTTGAGGAGCATGTTTGGCTTGCAAGATTTAGATAAGGAATAATCGGGAAAAGTGCCAAAAAAGTCATAAACCTTTTATCTTTGTGCCAATTTAGTCTTAAACCTTTTTTTTTGGTGCCAATTTAGTTATAAATCTTTTTCCGTTGTGCCAATTTAATCCTTTCCAAACAATTTTGGCCGGATTTTTTGTTGGATGCTAGTCGCTAACATGGCCTCATCGACGCCGACGTGGACAACTTTTAATAATATTTTAATATTTTTGAATTTTTATTTCTTTTTTTTTACTCCTCTTCTTCCTCCAACCGGTTGTCTGATCTTGGCAACCGATAGAGGCAATGGTGGCCGTGAGGGCGGCGAGGCTCGCCCTCGCCGGATCTAGCAAGAGTCGAGAAGGCGAGGTTGTCAGGTGGCAGTGGATGTTGCGACAAGGAAAGATAGGCAGCGATAGCGGAGATGATGCTTCTGCGGGGGTTTCAACATCCGACTCTCACAAAAGCATCATCTTGGCAAGGGTGAGCCCCGCTAGCTCGAGGCCACCTCATCGCACCGAGCTGGCGGGGCTCGCCCTTGCTGACCATGGGCAAGGCTTGACCCTTGCCAGATCTAGCGAGGGCGAGCCTCGTCGCCCAAGCCTCGAGGGTGGCCTTGCGTTGGGTGGGCGAGGCCACCCTCACAGCCACTGGCGAGGTGGCTGGCGAGGTTGAGGTCAACCTCATCGGCTGTTGCCTCTGGTCGGTTTCTGAGGTCTAGCAATCGGTTGGAGAAAGAAGAGGAGAAGAAAAAAAGGAAAAATTAAAATATTAAAATATTATTTAAAGTTATCTACATCGGCGCGATAAGGATTTTCTTTAATATTTTTAAAATAATATTGTTTGTTTTTTCATCTAGATGCAGTTATAGAATTCCTTTTATTTCAAAGAGTATTTTTTTTTTTAATGAAATTCGGTATCAGAAAATTTGGATTAATTTGATATTGACGCTTTTGTTGTTCTTTTTAGTTTCTTGAATTTATTATCACAATTTTGAGTCCACACATGGCTTGTGCTTGCTATTATACTAGGAAACGTTCCCGTCCTCTGTTGTGGGACCGCAAACAATCAAAGCCACTGTATGGATAACGAGGTTTCATCTTTTACTCATAACTTTGATTTTTATAGTACTTTTGATAAATATTTTTTTAAACAACAAGAATGTTGGCTAAATTATCATTTGTTTTGGCTTATAAAAAGAAATAAAAAAAACATACGTGAAATCAATAAAGTTCTCATTAAATCATGATCAATGATTGATTACAAAGAAATTAGTATTATAACATTCAATGAGAACATCGAAGTGGCGACCTTTTTCTCTAAGGTACGATAATTTAATTATTTCGAATTTTATTATAAGTAAACCGTAACTGCTTATCTTCTCCATTGCTTTAAACTAAATGTTAATTAGAGACAATTATTTTCTTGTTGATGTAGATACAGCATCAAAGCATTGTGTTAGGGCTCTCAAGGATACAAATTGAACATTTACCAATAACTCAATCTAACGACCATCAACATTTACATTTTTCATCGATCTTGTATTCACAACTCATAATTCACACAATTGTCATGGTGGACATTACATTTGCCCTTGTCCAATGCCGCCACCTCTATGTCAATATCTCATTGCCTTAGGTTGCGATAGTGCTATTAAGTTAGCCAACAACTCCCACAAATGAGAGGAGGAGTAGGATTATCATTGGGCGGCGACCGGGTTCTGTGCTCCTTCCGGTCAGTGCAACAACAATGTTGATAAAAAAATAATAGCGCTTGCCACCGTCGGATCTCATCGCATATCATGACTGCATGAACCAATAAATAATGAAATTAAATTATCTATTGAGAAAAATGGCACAGCACCAAAAAAAAAAAAATGCATAAATATTTATGGAAAGACAATAAAATATCTCCAGATTTGAAATTGCTTTTGGAAAGATGTTTTAGATACTAAAACATCTAGAATGTAATATTGAAAAAGGCCAGGGATAAAAAAAAAAAAAATTACGCATTTGGTATTTGAAAAAAATAATTGAGATATCATAAAAATAGGAGGAGTTCACATGTTATCACTTTGATCAATCATCAATTGCCGAGGGTTATCAATTTCCTCGTTTTTTCTCCTAAAAAGAATATATTCTCATAAAATTTATCTTGTGGAAATTGTTTAGCTGGATAGACACTGAAATTCAATCTGTCCAATCTAGACGATAATCCATATTCTAGTGAAACTAGAGATCGCCAGCTTCTCCACTCTGCGTTCGGAAAAATCTCAGAACAGATTCTCCTTCAAAGTCTTTGCCTTTAAATATGAATAATTCAGCATTAAGACTTTGCACTCTTCTTCTCCACTCTATAGTTCTCATCTAGCTTTGTCTTTGCAGTTCCCATGGCGATCGTCGTCAAGTTCTCGCTTGTCCTCTCCCTCGTGGTCCTCGTGCTGCTGCCGCCACCATGCCGACCCCTAGAGGTCTTCAACTACCAAGGCACAGAAGATTGGCCCGAATTGACTGTTGCCCGGCTAGACAAGAGAATCATTGAAGAAGATAGGACCGGCTTCAACATGACAAGGTTGGGCAGAGCCACAATCGAGCCCGAACAAGAGTTCCTGCCCGAGCCTGAACCCGAGCCCCTACCCCTGCCCGAGCCCGAACCCGAACCTGAGCCCCTACCCCTGCCCGAGCCCGAACCCGAACCCAAGCCCCTACCCCTGCCTAAGCCTGAACCCGAGCCCGAGCCTGTCCCTGGCATGAAACCAAACCCTGCAATCATAATGCCGATCCCAACGCCCGAAAATACCGCCGGAAATACGACGTCCTCGGCCATCAGGTCTCACCCGTTGCTCAGTTCGGTTGTTTGTTCCTCTCTTTTCCTTGGTTGGTTGTCTAGAATCCTAGATTGAATAGAACCCTTAAGAAAGAACAAGTTAGGGTTGGTCGTTTTGCCGTATTTATTTTTCTTGTAAATCCTGAAATAAATTTCGGATTCTTAATTATTTGGTTTCCCCTGCAGTCCTGTTTTGCGTTTTCTTGCGAGTAGATTTCTGTGACAAATGCTCATGATGTTTTTAGCGGTCAGTAATAACTCTTGCATGGATTGGGTATATATATATTTTTCTTGTTTAGGACTATCGCGAAAGAAAATCGAAGATGATCAATCCGGTTCTCGGATTGTATTATTTCGTCCTTTACTAATTTGTTCTATTTTGATGGTTGATTTCATGAGGCTCGTGAAGGCCGATTTTAGGTTGATGATTCCACCATTTTATATCTTATATTTTTATCTTGGTGGTAGGTTTCCAAAAAACAGTTTTATAATGTAAAAATAAAAATAAAAAAAGTGATTTGTGGATAATTAGCAATGCTTTTATGAAATTATCAACTTATCTCTTATCATCTACCTTAAATTATCGATTCTTAATATGCATTTACCAATCTTTATATGAGTGTATTACCAATTTGATTAGATCATCTGGGTCATCAAATTTGAGTTAGTATTCTTTTTATTAATTTAATTAAGTTTTGTTATCATTGATCAACTTTTATTTCTCCTTCTACTAAACGCCTCACATTTATTGATTCTTACGTGTGAATTATCAATTTTTCTCCTATCAAAGGACTAACTGTAGTTCACCAGCTATCGTCTAAGTTAATGACCAACGTGTCAATATTTCTATGAAGTTACCATTTTTATTTACCTTACTAGTAACCATTTCCCAACTCTTTTAAGAAATTACAAAACTTGATTGGAGTAATTACTCTTTGATTAAATTACTATCTTACTAAGCGATGTTTATTGATGTGATTAAGTTACCAACTTCTCTCATCTCGTATAAAATATAATTATTTTTATCTTTCACAAACTTTTGTTTACCTTTCTTACTAGCAAGTTGAGATTAATCCTTATTTGAGTGACTTACTAACTTTATTCTGATTAAATTACCCACTAGTGTTGGGTTCCAAGGCCAATAATTATTTGTTTTCTTTTTAAATGTACGAACTTTCCTATTGGGTTACCACTTTTACATGATTTACTTGACATCTTTTTAAGTAAACCAACTCATTTGACTGTATTTAGATTTTACCAATTTTTCTCCTACTTGACACTTATCAACACTTAATTAAAAATTATCCCCATGGAAAAAATCCATTTTTCTTTACAGAACAATAAAATTTTGCCTAGTAAAGTGAGGATTGAACCCCTATTACTTAGCCAAAAGAATATAAATAGGAAAAAAATCCGAAGGGAGGGAGATGAAGTAATTTATGCGAATATAGGATGATGGTGGGAAAATGACTGAAATCATGTACACATGATAGGACTTTTGAGTCCCGACTAATCTCTCGTAAAGCAATTCCCCTATCTCACGCACATCAAGTCTTAACACGAGCCGAAATTGATTCTCTTGGGGACAACCTTGGATAAAAAGAAAGATTGATGAGTGTAATCCGTTCTTTGATCAAGTCTACTTTGCGCCAGAACAACCTTGACCTCCTCAATTGCATTCTTTGTACATCTAATTTCACTGTCCACGCGATCCCCTCTTCGTCTCAAAACAAATTTTCCTCCATAACTCGCAGGGTCGGCGATTCCATGGTGGAGATTACATTCATGCTCAAACATTTCTTCTGTCATTCGTCTGCTGATGTTTCAATCTATGTAGAGCCCGACTTGCGGAAACATGAATTATGTGACTAGGGCCATCACGTTACATCCTGTCTTCTCTTTCGCTAGAATTAATTGTTATCTCGATACAAAGAAGATGAAGTAGTAAAACCAGTCTTGTCTCCAAGAGTTTGCTTCGACTATTTCTTTGTGACCCAGAGATTTTCGCAACTCCATGATGGAGATCAAATTCGAACGCGCCCTTTCCTGCGTGATTCTCATGTTGTTGTCTGATCTTTCAAGAGCTTGGCTCGCGAGATTGCCGAGTCCATGGATAAGAACATCAGCCAACAGCAGCAGCAGCAACCGTCGACGATGCCTCCTCTCCTTTCCAAGCAAGAAAGATTGGCATGCCGGTGAAGAAACTGAGTGGCGGTGGGGGTGGGGTGGTCGTTCTGGTAGCAGTGGCAGTGGTTGCGCAGGTGGTGGTGGTAACGGAGACCGGCAAGAGGAAAAAGGAGGAAGGTGGGAGAAAAAGGGAAAAATAAAATAAAAAATAAAAAATAAAAAAATCTAGTAAAATAAGATATTTTTAAAAAATTGTCAACGTCAATGATGGCCGAATGGCTGGTGCCGGTTGGTATCCACATGAATGCTGACTAATCAAATTTGATCAGATGGATTGAATCAGCATAATTATAAAAGATTTAGGATTCAATGGTCCAAAAAAAAAAAATTAAGATTGAATTAGCACAATCATAATATATTCATATTTTATTTTATTTTTTGTAATTTTCCCTATTAAATTTGATACAAAAGAATTTGGAATTAATTTGGATGCTCTAGTTATTCTTTTTAGTTTGTTGAATTTATTATCACAATTTTATGCTTGCTATTATACTAGGAAACATATCTGCGCTATGTCGCGGGACCATTAACAATCAAAGTGACTATATAGATAAACAACATTTCGTCTTTTTATCAAAACTTTGATTTTTCTAGTACTTTTAATACTTTTTTTTAAAGAAAATAGCAAAAATATTGGCTAAATTATCGTGTTTTCCAGCTTACAAAATGAGAAAATAACGTATATGGTGTCATTTTAAGTTCTCATTAAATCGTCATTAATGATCGATTACAGAGAAACCAATAATATAACATTTGATGGTAACATTGAAGTGGTGACCTATTTCTCTAAGGTACAATAACTTAATTATTTCGAATTTGATCTTAAGTAATCTGTAAGTACTTTTTTTCGTAATGTAAATACACTGTCAAAGTATCGTGTGATGGCAGACATTACATTCGCCCTTGTCCTATGCCGCTACCTCTATGTCAATCTCTCAATGCCTTGGGTGATGATAGTGCTATTAAGTTAGCCAACAATTATCGCCAATGAGCAGAGGAGGAGTAGGATCGTCACCAGGTGGTGGTAGGGTTGGCTGCTACTTCCGGTTAGTGCAACGACAACGTTAACCCTATCGTTGACTGGTCTTCATTGCTTTGCCCGAACCTATCCTAGTAAAGCCAGACCATGCCCGAAAATAATAGCGTTCCTCGGTCATCGGATCTCATCAATACATGCGATGAAAAAATCGTATGTCACGATTGCGTGAACCGATAAATAATGAAAAGAAATTATCCATCGATAAAAGTGGCACAATATGAAAAAATTGCATAAATATTTATGGAAAGACAAAATAAAATATTTCCAGATTTGAAATTGCTTTTGGAAAGATGTTGTAGCATTTAAAACACCCAGAGTCTAATGTTGAGAAAGGTGAGGGATAAAATTGAAAAACAAATTTACGTATTTGGTATTTGAAAAAAATAATTGAGGTATCATAAAAAAAAGGAAAAGCTCACGTGCCATCACTTTGACCAATTATCAAGTGCCAAGTGTTATCAATTTCCTCAGTTTTTCTTCCCAAAAAGAACACATTAAAACTTATCTTGTGGAAATTGTTTAGCTAGATAGACACTAAAATTCAATCTTTCCAATCTATATGAATCCTTATCCTAGTGAAACTAGAGATCACCAACTTCTCCACCTTGCGTTCGGAAAAATCTCCTAATAGATTCTCCTTCAAAGCCTTCGCCTTTAAATACGAATAATTCACCATCAAGATATTGCACTCGTCTTCTCCATATCGTAGTTCTCGTCTAACTTTGTCTTCGCTGCTCGTAATCTTTTGCAGTTCTCATGGCGGTCGTCATCAAGTTCGCGCTCCTCTCCCTTGCAGTCCTCCTGCTGCTGCTGCTGCCGCTGCCGTGCCAACCCTTGGAGGTCCCGAACTACAAAGGCGCCGAAGATTGGCCCGAATTAACCATCGCCGCCCGACAACACCAGAGAATCATAGAAGAAGATAGGACTGGCTTCAACATGAGGAGGTTAGGCGGACCCATCACCGAACCCGAACCCGAACCCGAACCCGAACCCATCCCTATCACCAGACCGGAGTCGGAACCGGAACCCATCACCGAACCCCAATCCCAGACCCGGACCTGTCCCTTGTGTGAAGGACGGCTTCCGCTGCCATCAGGCCTTAGCAATCGCTCGGTTCGTTCGTATGCTCTTCGCCTGAGGTGGAGGATGTAGAATCCTAGATTGAATAGAATCCACAGGAAAGAACAAGTTAGGGTTGGTTATAGTGTCACAATTTATTTTTTCTTATAACTTCTGAATTAATTTGGATTCTTGGTTATTTGGTTCCCTTTATTTTCATGTAGTCTTGTTTTGTGTTTCTTGAATGCCATAACTTTTTTTTTCTTTGACCATGGGAGTTTCATAATTTCTAAAAAAGAACATTCATGTGGTATAGTGAGCTCTGTACATAAATTTGAATTATCACATTCATGTGGGGTCATATGAAAGTTATGATACTTGTGATATTTTTTCCCTATATATATAAGAAAATATTGGAAGTTCTTGGTTTGGCCTATCCCAAAAGAAAATTGAAGATGATCAATTTATGTGATTGGAAAGCAAATAAGAATCTGAACAAGAAGTTATTCGGTTCTCGCATTGTATTATTTCGTCCTTTACCAGTTTCTTCTATTGTGGTGGTTGATTTCATGAGGCTCGTGAAGGCCCATTTTTGGTGGATGGTTCTACCATTCTTGATTTTTTTCTATAGGGGTTGGTTTTTTATAGAAAGTTTTTAAATGTAAAAAAAAAAAAAAAAACCAATTTATGGATAATTACCGATACTTTTATGAAATTATTAACTTATATGGATTAGAATATAAGATCATCTCGGTCATCGACTTTAAGTCATTATTTCTTTCTTTAATTTAAATAAGTTTCATTATCATTTATCAACTTTTAGCACATTGTTTTCGGAATACAAATCAAGCAGAGCAGATTGGGTGGCAAAGGCTCATTGAAATGACTCTCTTTACAAATTGACTATCTAGCATTATGTTTTGATTTCAGACAATCTTCTTTAAATCTTCTTAGCAATGAAAGTATGGCTTTTTCCGACCCAAAAAATAAAATGGCATTCTTCGTACATATAATGTCACTATCCACACGATCGACACTCATCTTCCTCTCAAAAGTTCCTATCGAAACAAAGTTTCCTCGATAAACTCACAGCGTCAGCGATTCCGTGGTGGAGATTACAATCATGCTCAACCTTTTCTGCTGATGTTTTAATCCATAAAGGGCCTGACCTGCGGAAACATGAATTATGGGGCTAGCGCCATTGCGTTGCATGTTGCATCATCCTGTCTTCTCTTCTGCTAGAATTACTTGCGTTCTCAATACAATGAAGATGTAGTAAAACCTTACTTGTCTCCAAGAGTTTGCTTCGACTATTTCTTCGTGACCCTGAGATTTTCGCAACTCAGTGGTGGAGATCAAGTTCGCGCTCACTCTTTCATCTGCAGTTCATCTGCTGCCGTGCCAATCTCACGAGAGCTTGGCTCTCAGTTACGCGAATTATGCGGGCAAAAAGCGTTGGACAAAAAGTCCAGCGTAAGAGAGGAGAAGCAGAATCGATGATCCTATGTTTTTCTGGTGCCGTTCATGGCTCGACATGGTGGTGATGATAATTCTTACAGTGTCACAACGATGTCGTCCTCGGCCATCGCATCTCAGTCTGCCGCTCGGTTCTATCGTTTGTTCCTCTCTTTTCCTTGGTTTAGCATTGCCTACGTCGTTCTGCTTGGGAAATTCGGTCGTCCGCTTGAAGAAGGGTTTGCATACGCATTCGAGTCAGAAACATGGAAGCAACATCCTCGACTATCGAAGTCCCAATGTTTTGCTGCATTCTGCTACATTTTATTCTCTCTTTCCATCTGGCTTACTATAATGCTACATTTTATTTTCTCTTTCCATCTGGCTTACTATTGTTCTGAATAGATGACGTCTCTTCAAGACGTCAAAATAAAAATAAAATAAAAAGGAGGACCAAAATGCTGTGGCAATAGGAGATATTTCCAGTGGCGTTGGATCTATAGTTTCTCTGTACTAGTCTGGGATTCTCATCAAATGTTTCTGGAACGAATAGCAAGTTCTTTTCAAAGTTATTGGATGCTCATTTAATTCTTTTGCTAAATAGACTGATTGAATTGAATTTTCCTCGATACCGTTCAGCATTCGTGCGAAACCCGCTTTCAAAAATTATTGAATGCTCTAATTTCATTACTCCCAATCCTGATTTGTGATAAGTGCTGCCATCCCTTTTTGCAAAGTGAAGAAAAAGTGTCGGCAAAACCAGTTACTCATTCACCATACTCCTGTTCTTTTTCCGCAAGGATTGCACTTCACAAGAAGCTAAGAAGCCAAATAGTAAAGCATAACACAGACTTACCAAAAAATGAGACAGAACAGCAAGAAATAGATGTTCCGCTATGATATATATGAACAAGCTAGGGATGCATACAATAATGCAGGACGAAAAGAAAGGATCAACGTATTGATAGAGAAGTATATCACAAGTAATGTTTAAATAAATACACAAGATGAAGTTGCTACATGACTTCATGTGAATAAGTAAAAACACTGCAGATCATCACACACCAGATGCCCTGCAAAGTCATTCAGATTCTGCTAGCTTAGCTCGAGAACCACTTCCAGCTTGCCTGATCAGATTCGGAAGACATCCGTCTGGAATCGCTCATCGTACAACTGCCAGTGGCCATATCGCTCTGTATGGTAAACCGACCGAGGGATGTAGAAATTAGGCCTAATTATGTCCTGCAGATTCTTCAATTTGGATGTCGCATTCACGATATCACGACTAGTCAGGTTTGCACACCCCGACAGGTCCAAGTGCATAAGGTCGAGACAACCGTCGCAAATGGAGGTAAGACCTTTCGCCGTTAACTTGGAAAAGCGAATCTCGAGGTGCTCCAGTTGAGGCATGTACTTCCCTATAGCGGCAGCTTCTGAATCGCCTTCTTGAGGGCAAGCATTCAAATACTCAGCGGGGACTACACCCGCATGTTGGGAAGGATCTAACCAGTTCACCAGGTTCCTCTTCAAAACTTTAAGATTAGGACAGTTCCTCCCAATCAGAACCAAAGATTTATGAGACACCTCATGGCAATAGCTAATATCGAGCTCCCTGAGGCTGGCGCAACGGGATGCTATCCTGGCCATCGAGGCATCGGTGACACTTTGGCAGCTCTTGATTGAGAGAACCTTAAGATTCGGGCACCTGCAATTCGCCGGCGGCAGATAATCATCATCATCAACAAGACTCAAACTAAATCGAAAGTATCTTCTCAAAGCTGATTGCTGCAATGCTTTAGCATACGGCAAACAACACATACAACAGAAAGAACCAGTCCGCCGGACAGGATGATCGCAATGCGAAGTTGCAAACTTCCTCGGTCTGATGTTTAATTTCGCAGCAGCAGATAGAATACAACTTTCGATTCAATCCCAATTCGATTGACACCATATTCAATGATGCGACAGCCGGCCATAATGAGATTCCACACCATTCAAAGAAAGATGTCCACGCCAGAACAACGAAAAAACAACGGCAAATTCGACTCTGTTCCTGCCACAATTCCATGTACGCTTCTACAGAGACTCAGATAAAAGCAAGCTTCGAGCTCGCATCCTTTCAAGGCACGGCATGTCCCAATTCACCTCCGTTTCAAGTAATAAAAATGATAACTTTATCGAAAGATGCAATCGAATCGGCGAACCTCTCGGCGACCAAGTCGAGGGCACGATCGGAGCAATGGCGGGCGCGGATCGCGGCGAGGCCGCCGTCGCTCCAGCCGACGGCCGATCGGAGCATGGCGTCGACCCTCCGCTCGAACTCCGGCGACCACCAGCGGATCGACTCGCGGGACGACTCGAAGCGGGCCTCGAGGTCGAAGGCGGTGTGGAGGGAGGGGTCCGCGGAGGCGCGGAGCCACGACTTGCAGACGAGCATGGGCCCCGTCCAGAGCTGCTCCGCCGTGAGGCGGGAGAGGACGTTGGTGAGGCACTCGTGAGTCAGCTCGGCCCAGTCCGGGCTCGGCCCCGACTCGCCGGAGGAATCGGCCGGCGGCGGCGGCGGCGGCAGCGGTTGCTCGGGGGCGTCCATTGGGGGGATCGAGGAGCGATGGTTGAGTGCGAAGAGGGGAAATGGATGATAAAACCGGTGGAGGCCGGTGGCGGTGGAGAATTAATTGCAGAATGGACCCTAGACTTTCGATATTTCGCAATTTGACCCGTGGACTTTACTGATATTACTGAGGAACGATGAAACATGGGGAATGAAAATTGAAGTGGTAAATAAGGGAAATGTGATATCATATAAAGAAGGTTTGACCAAAAAATTTAAATATTTCTCAGTACTTCTCATCCAAATATTTATGTCACCCCTAAAATGAGTATTTTGCCTTACATTTTTTCCTGTCTTTTTATTTATTTATTATATGTTCCTAATTTTCATCCTTGTAACATTTTGCCTCATGTATCGTATAACAAATTACCTTCCCACTAGCGTGATTAGAATCCGGTGCACACTAAACATTTTATCTATTGATAAAAAAAAATCACATCACCAATTTTGAGATAAGTAAAATTGAGAAAATATATTGCTTTTTGAAAGAGGTAAAATTTTATATGGCTATATTTTCTTTCATCAAAATTTGAACAGAAATGCAAAGTCATTTCTCCAAAATTGTTTAACTCAAGGTGCATTTGCTTAAAGCAATTACCTTATGGTAACTGTTGAGTTTTATGTTGGGGAACTCAATGGAGTCAGTTATGATGATCTTGCTATTGTGAAAAAAAAAAAAAAAAAAAAAAAAAAGCTAGACATGCCCAATTAGGTGAAATTTTTGAATTAGATCATTAAGTGACTTCAATGTATTTTTTGCAAAGTAGCTTCAAAGTTAGGGGGAAAAAAACACAGAGAGTGACTACTCTCGTCATCTCCATTGTGGAACAAACCTAGCGAAGCAAATCTATGGCTAAGAAGGATCAAATTGTCGAAAAGGTGGCCAAGGGAGGCGAATAGCATGATCGAGAAATTTATTGATGGCGTTTTCACTCCAAAATCTCTCGATTCCACACAATCGAATTCTAGCATTTCATATCGAAACCTCTACTACCAATCTACCTTAAGCAAACCTCATTGAACCTACAAGATCAAGAACTCAATCAATACTACTAGAATCGAATTCCAGCATTTCATATCAAAACCTCTACTACCAATCTACCTCAAGCAAACTTCATTGAACCTACAAGATCAAGAACTCAATCAATACTACTAGAATCGAATTCTAGCATTTCATATCGAAACCTCTACTACCAATCTACCTCAAGCAAACCTCATCGAACCTACAAGATCAAGAAGTCAATCAATACTACTAGAATCACTGTTCTCACCATCAGTCCATCAGCCTTCACAAAACTCAGGCCACCACGTCCATGTTTCACCAAATCGTCTAAATCTAGCTCGTTAAATCCATCCAAAATCGAAACCTCGTCTCTCACCAGCTAAACAAGCCCACAAAATCAATATCCCAACCATCGCTCTCTCATCGGTGGCCCTCTCACCAACCACGTCAACCCGGGTATCCATGAACAACCTTGCAGACCAAGACCCGCGCGAACCCATACCCGTGACTCAGACCCACTATTATCAATGACCCTCAGTGACCCTTTTGGTTCAGCATTTGGAAGGGGCATCTGAGCTCTAAGGGGGTTTGGCCAAATGCAAACATGTTTAGTTCAATATTTTGGATAACTTTGACAAGATACAATTGCATTTGCAAATGGCTCTAAGGGCCTTTACTCCATAGAAGCTCCAAAGATTTTTGGGAAGTTGCATCTTCAAAATACA
Organism: Eucalyptus victrix; assembly: GCA_016097545.1. Lineage (NCBI taxonomy): Eukaryota > Viridiplantae > Streptophyta > Magnoliopsida > Myrtales > Myrtaceae > Eucalyptus > Eucalyptus victrix. Next base: position 36,597,590 of record CM027837.1, read on the forward strand.
AGTCCCATTATTATTCACGGATACTATTCATCTTCTTCGAACAAATGAACAGAGGCCGACAATCGCTACTTGAGGGGTTGCCTGACCTTGGCGACTGTTGCTCGAGGGTCACAAACACCTAGCAACCACTGCCTAAGATTGTGTGACCTCATGCGAGGTGGCTTGAGGTCGCGTGACCTCAAGTGTGGCTTGGGTCACGTGACAACCTAAGGTCCAATGACCTCAATCGATGGTCGCCTAGGTTGCAGGACCCCAAGCGTTGCTTGAGGTCAAATAACCTCAAGCAAGGTTGTCGAGTAGCCAAGATTTGGCCACCGGAGGTTCGCTAGAATGGCCATTGGTGGTTAGATAAAATATATATATATTAAAAAATTTATCTATAAATTTTTTAGCAAAAGTCTTAATATAGTTTTTACCAAAAGGCATTTAAACCAAAATTGTTTTACAATGCACTTTAAAATTACAATTTATCAAATGTTAGTTGTATTTTGAAAAACCCATTAAGCCCAAAGATATTTGTATTTTCCTAATGACATTTTCCCTAAAGCCAAACGAAATGGGCCAAAAAGGTCTAGAACCTCGCGACACTTGACAAACAAGTTTGGAGTCTACCTTTCCCTCCCAAGCCTTCCCTATTCCCAGGTGAATATTTATCTTCCTCATCTAAGAGGGAAAACTAGCAAATTTTATCTCCCAGAGTTAAGATGAAATAGTTTAAGGACTTACTCAAATCCAATCCAAACACTAAGAACAAGAAAAAATCCTTGTGAGGTGTCCACTCCGAACATCAAAAATAGCAAAATAACTTGCTCGACTTCCTCAAATTTCAAATTTATCTAAGCATATTCTAATTATCTTGTAAATAAGGAGCATATAAATACAAGACTTGCTTCGCACATATTGCATTAGAATGTAGGGTGAGCATGGTTCCTGGGAGCTCCAATTTGATTCCGGATTATAGGGAGGGAGGTTTCAATTCTTGGTTCCACTTTTTTGAAATCGGTGGTTCTCTATTCCTATAGGAATTGGAATCAAAGTCGGAACAAAAACCGGACCAAGATTCCTAAACCTAAAATTGTTTATGCCTTTTGTTTTTCTTTTTGCCTCTTACAAATGCATTTGGGTTCTTATGGGATTTCCATCATTGAATTCACGGAACATGATGCTAATGGACTCTATCCATTTGTTTAATTGAGTCGTGCATATTTGTGGGTCAATTTGGTGAGCTCTTTGCAAAGAAAAACAAGAGATGAATTTGAGTTTATTTTCCATGATTTGTTATGTAATTTGATGAGATACCTGTTGGGTTAAGGAGTAAAATTTGTTTTGTCTTCTTGTTACTTTATTATTCCTCCCCGAGCAAGTATTTTCTAAATAAGATATTTGGATAGTTTATAAGGATCTAGATTTATCTTTGTTCTCTTTCCTTTACTCTTTTCATGATTGTGGCTAAAACTACTTATGTTTTCTCTTAAGAGAATGTGGGATGAATGGAATAACCATGGAGAACCCATAGATGAATGATTATCTAAATGCTATAAAAAGTTTGAAGTTGATAGTCAATAGGGTTTATGTATATTTCTTTTAAGAAGTTTTTTTGTTGCTCTTTCGTCATTTTTAAGAAGCCAAATATGTCTAAGCTTGTTTATTATTATTGTGTTCATTTTTGTTTTGTTTAACTAAAAATGAAACCAAAAAAAAAAAATTTTGAAACTAACCTTGAAACCAATAATAGGGTAAATTTTGGGTTCCAAATTTTGACAAATAAGTTACAGATTTTAAAAAATAAGAAACTTGTACCTAAGGGTAGATTCCAGATTCAAAGTGAAATCTGTAAGGAATTTAGAACCGCTCATTCCTAATAGATAAGTGAGATTATGCACACATATATAATAAATGTTAGTTTCAACAAGAGCCACAGTTTCGGATGAATGAGATCTAAAATTTTGTCGTGGACCATAGAAAATTCTCCAGTCCCACCCAATGGTTAACTCCCAATTATTTTAGGCGACTCTTTATGTTTCTGAAATTGATTATTATTGCTTCGAGGACATTGTTGTTGTTGAGTAATTGAACATCTGCTATTCCTTCTAATCATCCATTAATCCATTCATAAACCCCATTTTAATTATTTCGTTTAATGACACAAAAGACTGCTGAGAAATTGCAAGGAAGTGCAATAAAAAAGACTATCTGCTGAAATTGTATGGTCTCTGAAACAAGAAAACTCTAATAAAAAAACAACTTCCGACATACCTTGCCTAAGTTCGATTTTGGCGGCCTTAAAACCTATTTACATGTTTTCCACCCCCACCCATAATATCTGTTAAAGTCTCCTCTCTTTTGATTTCTTTGAGCCCCATGTGATACGTTGTGTTCAACCACAATGGATGGATAACCGCTAAATCAGTGAATAGAATTTGGAAGCTTGCATCAATTAATGAGTAAATAAAAATGGCGTGCGATGATAAGGAAGTATTTAATAGAAAAATCATAAAAGATTAAATTCAACGAAGTAGACGTGTGACCGGTTTCTGTTGGTACAGATGGTTTTTGATATTCTTCCTAAAATGGTCAATCTGGGTCCTTCAAATCACTTACGAATTAATTACGTTTGTGTTTCCGTCACATAGGAAGGAGTTTCTATCAAAAAGTACCCTGATTGGGCTCAATTAGTTGTTTTTAAATCGGGAGGACTAGCAAAGCTGTACTTTTCTTAAGCCCAATACCGCCTGTGGCTCTTGCCTAGGCCCCTTATTTCGAATCATAAGTGGTCTTGGAGGAGAGTTTTAGCCCACTCCCTGGCCTAGCCCACCTATTATTTATTTATTTTTTAAACGTTTTGCCTAAGCCCATTCGAGCTCGCAGGTCCATCCGGGTCTACTTGCAAAATGCCAAATTGCCATTCCTTCAACGAGATGACAATACAGTAGAGTTGATCATGGCCGAGCGCCTCGCTCGCTCGAGCGTGGAAGTTTTATGTTGCAAAACTCTTCCCATCTAAAGATTCACGACTATCAACTACTTCAGGCTGGAAAAGTTTATCTGTATTCTGTTTTTGTTTAATAGGAAATGAATGGAATTGGATAACGAAGTTATGCTGGACTTGAATCTGAACAGATCGGTCCATGGACGAGTTTAGAATATAGATGAGGCAAGTCCCCAACATGGGCATGGTTGAACTGTTGGCACGCGTATTGGAAAATTTTCCCTCTTCTTCCACTAATAATCTGACCTAACTCCTGCCATCACATTAACATATACCACTTTAGACATGCTAGTAATAAATTGCTGGAACTTTACATTTAGGTTCTTTTATTCAATCAGAATTACCTATTTAACCTCTTGGGAGTTGCATCCTGACAAAATTATTCATCTGCAAGAATCCTATTTGAAGCCATAAATGGCCATTGATATGATGATCCAATATTTCAAAACCAATCGATCATATCACTTTTTGCAATATTAAGGAAGAAAAATAGAAATGCAAATGAAAGAAACGTGAAGTATAAAATAAGCTTTGGAATTTAGTTCCGAAGAACAAGACACTTTAAAACAGGGAATTTCCTGACGAAGTCATTTCAAGCTTAGTTTGATATTCGTTATATCTCCAGTTTCTGATGGGATGGCACAGTCAAATCTCATGTCAATTCAGCACAATCAAGCTTGTTAAATTTTTTTTATTTACACCCTTTAATTTTTTTCGTGTTTCTACTAATTGAGAAAATGTGAGGTGATTGGTGATTACTGGTCTAGTATACTGCCATTTCTAAGGCAATCAACAACTGTTCATTTCTGTAACAATCCCCTTTTTTTAAAAACCTCTCGTTTATGTTAGAGTTTCCTCTCGCGTGATGCTCGAGTTTTTCGCAATGTCTTCGTTTTCCTCAGCTCTTCTTCCGCTCTTTGTGTTTCATTTGAACCACCAGTGTTCCTCGCCAATTCCACCCTAACTGTTTCTCCTCCTCGTTGATTCTTCCGCATGCGCAATTTCTTCCATCCCCTCCAACCATCACCTTTCCCCGGTTTCGCTGTTCTTCTGTCTCTCTCAATTACCAGCAATTCCTAGTTTGCATGTTGCCGATCTGTAACATGCAACCCCTGCAAATCTCAGTTTCAGTCATCTGCTCTTCAAATTATCCATACTAGTGTACTTCTGTTACTTTACTAATGGATGAAAGTGACATTACCTCGAGAATTGCTTCCCTATGCCATCGCCTGGGTCGTTTATGCTCAGAACAGGAGTTGGAGGTTTGGGATGACATCCCTGTGTCGGCCAAACTGAAGGATTGTCGCCTTATACTGGTGGGTAATATTTTTACAAATCCTACTATGAATTTATCAGCCTTTCAAGTTGCAATGAAGAAAGCCTGGCGAGTGGATCATGTAGAGATTACTTCGGCAGATACAGGGTTGTATATAATCAAATTTAGAACTGAAGTGGAAAAACGTCGCATTTTGGATGGTAGCCCTTGGTTATTTTCAGGTCAATTGGTTAACCTACGACCATGGCAACCTAATACTCCCTTACAACACTATGATTTTGGAAAATGTATGTTTTGGGTGCATGTTATCTGCTTACCTTTGGAGTGGACTTCTCCTCCCATCCTACGTAGAGCTGTATCCCAGATAGGTAAAGTTCTAGAAGTGAAAACTGACATCTCTGCAAGAATACGGATCGAATTAGATCTAAAAGAACCTTTGAAAACTGGAAAACTTATCAGTATTGAAGGCAAAACCCTATGGATTGATTTTAGGTATGAGAGACTATCCTATTACTGTTATTCCTGTGGAAGGCTTGGTCATTATGCAGCTTCATGTCCAGAGTACCCTTATGATGAAGCACAATTTGATGGCCGTGACACGATGATCTATGGACCTTGGCTCAGAGCAGAGATTAAACAATTTAGCCCTTACTGGGATGCTTTTTATCACCCTAAAGTACCAGTCGAGCCAATGGAAGAGACAGTACCTGAAACTCCACCTCAAATGCAGCCTGCCCTCCCAGCTCTCCCTCCTATCCCTACAGCAGAGGATGCTACTTCGATCCCTGTTATACCTAAAGGGACTTCCAAGCACCTAAATCCTGTAACTCCAACTGCTATCACTACGGATTTAGTACCTGCAGCAGCAAAGATGAAAAACACTCAGGCCCTTCCAGTGGATAAGCAACAACAGAAGAGATCTAAGATTCCTCGCCCAATGCCACTTGGGGATTCCAATAAGAAAACGAAAAGATATTCACCCTATGACATTAAAATTCCAACCTCTACAGCTTTTGATGAGTCCCTCCTTCTGGATACTCCGGTTTTGGAGGCAGATATCCCTGATCTTTCGGCTTTGGCGGCTGGCCCTCAACAGCCACCGTGTTCCCAATGAAACTCCTAAGTTGGAATTGTCAGGGGTTGGGCAATCCCCTGACAATTCAAGCATTAAAGGTGATGTTAGCCTATGACAAGCGCGATATAGTGTTTTTGATGGAAACAAAGAATGATCAACATTTTGTGACTAGGTTACAGCGTAAGTTTAATTTTACTCACTCTTTTGTGAAGGACCCGGTTGGCTTTAAGGGTGGTCTTGCTCTATTTTGGAAGGATAACTTTGAAGTTACTGTTGTACATTCGGATGCTCCGTTTGTTGATTTCATCGCCCTTGATCCTAGGACAGCAGCCTCCATGCATATCACTTGCCTGCACGCACCTCCAACATATCAGCTCCGTCAGGAATTCTGGGATACCATAAGAGTCATCCATGCTGCAAACCATTTACCTTGGCTATATATAGGTGATTTCAACGACTTCATTTCTCCCTGGGAGAAAATGGGCAAGAGACCTGCAATCACTTCGCGCATGACCTCCTTTCGGAATGTAATCAATGATTGTGCCTTACTAGAACTACAAAGTAAAGGATGCGAATTTACCTAGTCAAATAATCGCGAAGGGGGTGCTCTAGTAAAGGAGAAGCTCGATCGTGTGTTTTGTTCACTGGAATGGCTGATGTCTTACCCTTCTGCAGAAGTATTTGCCCTACCACCTGTTGGTTCGGATCATTGTCCTCTATTGCTGCAAGCTCGTCCACCATCTGTCAAGCGTGCAAAGACTTTTCAATATGAAGCATTCTGGAATCAAGATAAAGAGTGTCACGACATGGTTAAACAGGCATGGAAAAACAGTAGTACCTCATTGATTTCCAAATTACAAGCAGTTGATACTCGATTAACAAGCTGGAGCATAGCACGTTTCAGCAATTGTCATCAATGAATCTCTCACTTGCAATCTCAACTGCAGATAATTATAAATCGAACATACTATTAGGAAGGGGATAAGGAGCAAGCCAATGCTATTAGATGCGAAATTCAGAAACTATGGACTCAAGACGAACAATTCTGGGCTATGCGTTCTCGCATTCAATGGTTGAAATGGGGAGATCATAATTCAAAGTTTTTTCATGCCTATACTATGCAAAGAAGACAACGTAATTGAATTACTATGCTCGTAGATACTCACCAGCAATGGATCAGAGAACCAGAACAGCTCAAAGATCTAACACAGGAATTTTTCTCTCAGCTATACCGATCTATGGGATACCAGGATTTTCGTCCTTTCTTAGAGCAATGTCCACCAGTGGTAACACCTAAAATAAATAACCACTTGATGAGTAGGGTAACAGAGGAGGAGATTTACCAAGCTACCTTCCAGTTGGGAGCTTCGAAGGCTCTAGGACCTGATGGTCTTCATGGCCTCTTCTATCGGCATCACTGGAATGTTATCAAAACAACATTTATTCAAACAGTTCAAGAGTTCTTTACCACAGGTTGTATGCCTCCTAGACTAAACAGAACAATCATTGCTCTAGTCCCTAAAGTTCAGCATCCAGAAAGTATTGAACAGTACCGACCCATAAGTCTTTGCAACTTCGCTTATAAGATCATTTCAAAAATTATGGCCAACAGACTTAAACGTTGGCTGTCTATTTTGATTTCCAAAGAGCAAGCATCTTTTATTAGCAACAGACAGATACAGGACAATATTATGGTGGTTCAAGAAGTCATGCATCAATTTAAAGTGCATGCATGCAAGAAACGCTTCAACCTTTTTCTCAAAACTGCAGAAAGCCTACGATAGGGTTGAATGGGACTTCTTGGAAGCCTATTTGAAGCATTTGGGCTTTAATGACAGTTGGGTTACTTGGGTAATGGCTTGCGTTACTACAGTCTCCTTCAGTATTCGTTTTAATGGTGAACAACTCCCTTACTTTAAGCCTACTAGAGGGCTGCGCCAAGGTGATCCCCTCTCTCCATATCTCTTCATTTTACTTGCCAATGCCCTATCCACTACTCTCACTCAAGCTGTGGCCATGGGTCATATAAAGGGGATTCAACTTAATCGAGACTGTCCTAAGTTATCTCACCTATTTTTCGCTGACGATTCAGTATTTTTCCTTAGAGCCACACTTTCTGAATGCCATAACCTTGCCAATCTCCTAAACCAATATTGTTTCGCTACAGGCCAGCTCATTAATAGAAACAAATCCGGTGTGTTCATTAGCAAACACGGTCCTATTTCTTTACAACATAATCTAGCACAAGAACTCAGAGTCCCTATTATCAGTAAGTATGGAAAGTACCTGGGCATTCCCTCGTATTGGGGCCGTTCCAAAAAGGAGATGTTCTCCTGGATCCTGGCAAGAGTAAATGCTAAGTTAACAGGTTGGCAGGAACAAATTTTATCGAAAAGTGGCAAGGAAATCTTACTGAAGTCAGTAATTCAGGCCTTACCTCAATATGCCATGTCTATCTTCAAGCTTCTGCTGTCTCTCTGCAGATTGATAGAAAGGAAGATCTCAGCATTCTGGTGGACTAAACATAACAATCAATCCAGAATTCATTGGAAAAATTGGTCAGAATTAAAGCTTTCAAAAGTTTCAGGGGGGATGGGATTCAGAGATCTAATTAATTTCAATAAAGCTATGCTTGGAAAGCAAGCTTGGCGTCTCCTTCAGCAACCTCAAGCTATATGGAGTCAGCTCTTTAAGGGTTTATATTTTAGATATTCCTCCTTTCAAACTGCTCCCTCAGGACATCGTCCTTCTTGGGGGTGGCAGAGTTTATTGAAAGGTCGTGAAGCAATTACTCCTAAACTACGTTGGTTAGTCGTGGATGGATCGCAGATACACATCAGAGAAGATAATTGGTTACCAATAGGTCCGATAGGAGGCTTACCAGAGGAGAGAGAACCTGAACTAGTTGCTGATCTCATTGATTTACAGCACTCTGAATGGAAGTCCTCCCTTGTTACTGCATTCTTCGATGTCCAGGTCAGTGCAGCAATCCTCAATACTCCTATCAATCCGTCTCTCCTACATGATCAACTTGTTTGGACAGAAACACCTTATGGTACCTACACAGTGAAAAGTTGTTATCATTATCTCTCTTTACAATATCAACCACCAATACATAAACCATCATCCTCTTATACTAACCCGCCCCTGTTATGGAGGAAAATTTGGCATATGCTTACAGCTCTAAAGCTTAGGGTTTTTCTCTGGTTAGCTTGCAAAAATGCAATTGCTACAAAACACAATTTCTATCAACGCCATATCATCCCACATCCCTACTGTTCTCTATGCAATAATTCTGTTCCAGAATCAATAGAGCATCTGTTTTTCTTCTGCCCTTGGACTAACGACATTTGGAATCATGAAGAAATTAGAGTCAACATATCACCTACCTCAGTTAGCCGATTTGATGCCTGGATTGTCGACAGAGCTTCCCTCCCATAAGCGTCTCCAGAGTTTGAAGTGATCGCTCATATTCTGTGGGAGATCTGGCGCCAACGAAATAATGCTGTTTTTCGTCAGATCCCACTGGATCCTCTCCAAGTCGTCAATGATGCCCTTACCTAAAGCACCATCTTCAAGGTTTTACAGCCCTCGCCACAGAAGATTAAAAACAAATTGGTCAGTTCAGAACAGGGATGGAAACCACCTGCAGTGGGATATATAAAGTGTAATATTGATGGGGCTTTTCGCAAAGAATCGGAGAAAGGATCAATTGCTTGTATTTACAGAGATAGTAAAGGTATTTTAACGGATGTACTTACCAGATCTATGCCTGCCCAGTCGGCATTCCAAGCCGATATCTATGCCCTCATATCCGCTCTTCAACGGCTGATCCAGCACGGACTCCATCTTCAGCACTTTGTGATCGAATCGGATTGCTTAAAGTTGGTGGAGATAGTTCGAACGAAACAGCGGCCGCCATGGATAGAACGCCATCCCTTCGCGATTCTCAGCGATCTTCTTCAGCAATGCCCTAATCTCTCGCTTCAACATGTTCGGCGTCGGGCAAACCTAGCAGGTGGCCCGGGCCGCTAAAGCCCACAGGGATCAAGGCCCATCTACAAACTGGCTTCTCTTTCCTCCTTCTATTTTCTTAAATATTCTCTCTTCGGATGCTTCGGCTCTTGCTTGTATTGATCTCTAATATAATATAAGTTATCTTTCGACCAAAAAAAAAAAAAAAAGCTTGTTAAATTTTCCATACGCGAATGGATGGGGCAAGTGAGGACATTCAAATTTAGGCTCATATCGATCACATTCTCGAAATTACCTAATTCCGACGGAGTAGATTCATTGAGTAGTTCTCTTGCAATTAGAAGCACGCCAAGTTCCCCATTTCTATAGGACCAGATCCATTAAATTTTGTTTTCTTGCATATAGAGATATTTCAAGCCCGTCAAATTCCATAGAAATGATGGAATGAGACCGGTAAAGTTGCTGCGGCTTAAATCAACTTGATTAGAATGCATGAGGTTCCCTATTCTAAGAGGATTTGGATCTGCGTAATTTGTTTCTCATTAAGCCGAGTTATTGCATTGCTAAGTGCATGAAATATGAGATTTTAAGTGGGTCGATCTCTTCGGATTGACTTGATTTATGATAAAGTGTCAAGTACACGATGCCTGGTGAGGTTCTCCGGAAAGGAAGGCGGCTCATTGGCGAGACAATTGTAGGACTTATCGTAAATTTCACGGTTGATTAATGGTGATTTAATTAGGATTTAAACCGGATTATGTATGGAAGTAGGACACGTTCAAGAAGTCAAGGTGTTGGTCGAGCACCCAACTCCAATGTCTCTAAGGTCATCGAATTTCAATTTCATGGGAACCTAAGTAGAAGAAACATACTACCTGAAGGTCTGGAATCTATGTCAGAATACCATCCCTCTCAAGTTCAACTTATGTAGAAGAAACATACTACCTGAAGCCTCGTGTCCCATTTGCAGCTTAGAACCTGAGACGATTGAGCACTTGTTCTTGTTGCGCCCTTGCACTCCGCTGATCTGGGTGAATCCCACATTGCAAATTATGATTTTACTATTGGAAATGTCCTATAATATGAGCTTACACTAATTAATTGATTTTCTATTTTAAATAATCGGGTTAATAGATATTCCAATATTTGTTGAACCCTACTGAATCTGATTGAATTGAGTATTGGTATCTATTGATAATGGGTCTGGTTGAGCAGTAAAGTGTAGGCAATTGTGTTTGACTGAAGCCCGTAATGGGAAGGGCTCAGTTAACACGCTGTTGATTAGGATTTGCTAGATCTCCTCTCTAGCCTATAAAAAAGTAGGTTATACAGTTGCTGAAATCCCATTAAAAGCTGCTATACTGAAATAGGTCATAAAGAGGAAGATTTGGCATTCTGATAGATCCCTAATTATGAGAGTAATCTACTTTACTTCACATGAAGCAATGGCTCAAATAGGTACGCTTTAATTCCGCTGTATTTATTGATCTCGGTGTTTTACAATCATATATGAATCCGTTTTTCATGATTAATTAGTTATTTATGTGAATAAATTTTATACATATACAAGTTGGGCTGTCGAGAATCGAAGAATAGTTGCTGAAATTCCAGGAACAGTAGATCTACCGTCTTTCGAGGTCGTTGCAAGTGTCCTGTGTTTATTTGGAGGGCGAGAAACGACTACATCTTTCGAAAGAAACGCCCAAAACCACATATTCTAAATGAAGAGGCACGCAACATGCTCTGTAACTGGTGCAAGTGGAATTATAAAGAAAGAGAAACAATGTCAGAAGAAGAAGACCTACCTCTACGATGGTGCAAGTGCAATTATAAAGATCAAGAAACAATGTCAGAAGAAGAACACCCACCTCTGCGTTGGAAAGCTCCAAAGGAAAGAACTTTGAAGGCCAATTTCGATGGGTCTTATGTAGATGGATCGAACACGGGAGCAGTCGCATGTGTTGTTCGAGATCGTTACCAACGTCGTCTGCAATTCAAGTCGAAACCCTAGGTTTGCTCACAGCTCTCTCTCTCTCTCTCTTCTCGAAGCAAAAAAGGAAGAAACCATCGTACCTGAATCCGAATGCAAGTCTTCAGTTCGCATGGTTAATGGCTCAGGTCAATATAACTGGGAAACTCGTGCTCTTATTACAGAAGCTAGCGAGATCACGGGCCGGTTCAAGCACATCCACTCAGCCCGTTACACAAGACAGTCCAATAGAGTGACGGACAGGATCTGTAAGGCCTATCGACTAAAAACACTACCTCAATCCTTTTGAGATCTGCTTTGTTTTGATGCCCCGATCGTGGACTTTTGGGGTTTGAAGTACTTTTATATTTAATAAAGTTTTGTTTGACCAAAAAAAAAAAAAAAAAAACTAATCATGCATTCCGATTTTACAAAAAAGATGAAAAATAAATGACTGTTCGATAAAAACTTTTCACTCCTTAGTAATTGCTACCTGGGGAGATTTTAGCCTAGCTAGTATAAAAAAAGTGACATGACTTAAAATTGCACAAGCCGCATACCTCATGTCCTCAACCACGTTCACCAATTTGCAGCATCATTATACCAACCGACTTTTCACTTGATGAAACTTATTTGCTAGTATTGGGGCAAGTACTTCAGGGTCCTTGCTATTCGTGTAGGCTTGACGAAGTTTCTGTTGATTTGCATGCCCACCATACTCCTCGATTATTTTCTTGAATCCGCGCAATTGAGATGAAGTGGAAGGGCTTGGTCAACGCCAGTTTCGGAGCTAGAAAAGCTTCCGAAACTTTTTTTTATTGTGGATTGTGATTTTGGATCACTACTTAAAGCAAGCAAGCGCTAGAGAAATTACTAGAACAATACTTCTTGCCATAGAATTCTCTTTTGGTATTGGCAAGCGGGTCCAACACTTGATGTAGCATAATATCATCATTAAAGAGTGTCAACAGCATTAAGATGATCTCCCCTATATGCTCACCTGATATTGTTTCTATTGCTATCATCCGAAGCTGTATACATCGCATTTCTCATCGACAACAAATGTGTAAGCAAGTTCTTAAAAAAATAACGAAAGGTCATAAATTAGATGAGGCTTGAAACTCTATATTGATCTACCTATGTGCCTCCAATAATAACATTCCACAAAAATATCAATGATTGTTGCTCACCTGGTGTTATATATTCTTTGCTTCAAAATGATAAAGTTTCTTCAATGCCATGACTTTCCCAATCGGCAATTGCACTTTATAGACAACACCGTAACTACCACTCCCAATGCAATATTTGATGTCGAAATTTTATGTTGCATTGATTACATCTTCATACGCAATTCTCCCATCATAATTTCATAATGACAAGAAGTTCCATTATTTTCTATGGTCGCTCGTTGCATGTTCTTTGTTCTACGTCAAAATATGAAGCAAGACGCAAGAACTATTATTGATATAGCCATCAACGGTATAGATACCATCATAAGAATAATCTCGGACATTCTTCTGGAACCATTAATCTTTTACAAATCTTCATTGGCGTGGAAAGCTCTATGGCGAATATCAGCTAGATTATCTGGAATTTTTCCGGTGAGTTTATTGTACGACAAGTTAATGTAATCCAAGTTGAAAAGCTTTCTAAAACTAGGAACTGAACCATATAGAGAATTGTTCTCAAGATTGAGATAGCTTAACATGACCAAGTTCTCCAGTTGAAGAGGGATTTTTTCATAAAAGTTGTTTGAGCTAAAATCTGGATGAGTGAGACTCTTTAAGTCTCCTATTTCTGATCGAATGGCACAGTTGAATACATTTCCATGCAAATCTAGAACTGACAAGTTGGTTAAATGGGCTAGAGATGAAGGGATGGGGCAAGTGAAGAAGTTTGAGCTCAGTCTCAACTCAACCAAGCTCTTCAAATTACCTATTTCTGATGGGATAGATTCACTGAATTTGTTCTTTTCCATACTAAAATATGCTAAGTTAATCTAGTTCCTTATATTCGAAGTAATAGATCCATTGAAGGAGTTTCCTCTCAAATAGAGTTGTGTCAAGTTCCTTAGTTTCGTTGGAGATGAAGGAAAGGGACCGGCGAAGTTGTCCTGATCTAGATCAATGCGATACAAGTTCACGCACTGCCCTATCTCAAAGCGGGACAAAGTCACCTAAGCTATTAAGGGAGAGTGCGAGGTGGCGTAAATTGGACAAGAGACCAAGAGTTGGAGTAATGGCGCCACGAAGCACATTGAAACTAAGACCTAGGAAAATCAGCCTCTTTAGATTTCCTAATTCAGGAGGGATTGGACTATCGATTTGATTATTATGAATGTCAATAACTTCTAACATGGTGAGGTTTTGGAGATAGTGATGTAACTCACCGGTTAGGTCATTGCGGGCAAAGTTAAGGTGCTTGAGCTTTGGGAGTGCACATATTTAGTGGCGAATGAAATCAGCGAGGCCATTATCAGGCAGCCTAGGAGAGGCGAGATCCAGGAGCAAAGAGAAATTCATGCTACTCAAATTAATTGCGACCCAGTAGTCATTGTGGCCTCATTCTGGTATGTTTATTTCGACAACGCTTCCGGAGTTGTCGCATGAAATGCCAAGCCACCTGCAATGTGATAAGGAAGTGTTGCTCGTAACAAGGTCTAGCCACCATCCACTAAGAAGAAGGGCATCCGCCTCCGTTCCTGTCGTGATGGCAGGATATTTGTGGGAGAGAGTTAGCGTAATAATAATCCATGTAGCTGCAATCATCAGCTTGCGAATATGCAAGCCGACGGGTTTGCTTACAGGATTCAAACGAATCATGTGAAATATTTTCATGCTTTATAGAGAGAGGAGCTTGATAGAAATCATGTGGAAGGCCTGAGATTGCTGTGATGTATAAAGGCAATCCGAAGAAACAGGGCCTTGCCCTTTTTCCCACCTAGGTGCATGGTCCCCTACAATGAGCACCTTTGAAACATTATTGCCAAGGTACTTAATTGTTGGATTTGTGCTACTTAGGTGCGCATGACAAAATTTCTGAAATAGAAATCAATTTCTGGCCAAAAATTGATTTTTCAACTTTTATTCCACTGACGAGTTTCTGAGTAAAGAAACTCGTTTGGTAACAATTCAAAATTTATATTTCTGAAATAAAAATTCATTTGATAATAGAATAAAATTTATATTTCTAGAAGCGGCAACGACCGGCATCCGGTGGCGTGGTCGATGTTCGATGACCAGCGTTCAGCGTCCGGTAACCGGCGACGAGCAACTGAAGTTCGAAGTCCAACAGTTGGCGTCCGGTGCCAAGTCTGATGACCAGTGGCACGTGGACAAAGTCCAGAGTCCGACACCAGAGTCCAGCGATTGGCAACTAGCATCCAACGTCTAGAGTTCGATGTCTGACGTACGACATCTAGAGTCCAGCAACAGGAGGTCGACAGCGAGTGGCTAGTGGCCGAAGTCCCGTGGCAGGTGGTGGGCAGCCGACATCCAACGACCGGTGGCAAGTGGCGGACAGTTGCCGGCGAACATCTGGTGGTTGGTGATGAGCCTCAAACATCCAATGATTGGCAATGAGCAACAAACGACTAGTGGGTGTTCGGCATTCGGTGACCGGCAATTGGTGACAGGCGGCTAGAGTGCGGTGGCCAGTGGTTGACATTTGATGGCTGGTGGCCAAGGCTGGTGGTGGGCAAGCGGCAACGGGTGGTGGACGTCCGGCATCTCATGGGCGGCAAGTGGGCGATAGGCAATGAAAAGAGTGAACGATGAGAGAAAAATTTTGATTTCTCATTTCTGTTCCAAAAATAGAAAAGCAAAAAATTTTAACTTCTAATTTTTGCTTCAAATCTATTTCTGGAATAGAAATCCATTCCGAAATAGAAAAATGAAATTGCGTTACCAAACGGATTTATATTCTAAACCTATTACGGGGAATAAAAAAACAAAGAAATAGAGAAACAAAAATTTTATCATGCGCAACCTTAACAATCAATAAGGAGGAAACCGATTTGCACAGTTTCCGACATTGTAGAATCGGGACCATTTCACACTTAAATTGACTCCTGGATCACCTACCGCATTCGTTTGATTACTCGATGTAAACAAATTAGCTCTTATAGCCCGCTAGCTGCTCAAACTAGCTTGATAGAAGTTATATTTTATGTTCAATCCACAGATTGACACTCTACGAGTAATGTGGCAAACAAGAAATAACCATTGATCACTATTGATACAAATATAATCTTGAATCCGATGTTGTGACATCATTTGAATTCTGTGCCATAACTTTTAATTGATCATCTAAGTCTCCTAATTTTCAAAGGTAGGTCATTTAAGTTACATGGATTATTTTCTTGCCAAAAATTCCTAAATGACATCAAATTTTTGGGCCAATCAACTTGTTGAAAATATGTCTTGACTTTGAGCCCGTTGAATGAAATCATACTGACAAGAATATGTGAACTCAATCACGTGCAAGTCAAAGCAACGCATGTGAATTGATCCGCCAAAATTGTCAGAAGAAGATTGCACATGGATTTCATTTATGAGCCGCAAGTGTGAAGAGGCTAATGTGTGGCTTCTTTTGTTGTCTTCTACTCATCTAAGCAGGTTGGACTTTTTTTTTTCTTTTTTGACGAGTATTTTTTTGGTCAGAAACATAACGTAATATTAAGAGGAGAAAAGGTTACAACCCTGAGACAGGGCGTCATTACACAGCAAATTAAATTGGGGAGGGGGTGGGAGAGAAGCCCAGTTGGAGCCCAATAGTCCTCGGCCCTGAGTTTTAGCAACCCAGTCAGCCGCCAAGTTGGATTCGCGCCTGCAGTGGAGAAATTGCAGGTTAGGGCATCGACGAAACAAAGCAATGGCTTCTTCAATATGCTATCGACTTTCAGGGGGTGAACGTTGGCGAAGATTGACAACCTCGACAAGCTCCAAGCAGTCCGACTCAAGGATGAGGTGAGTAGTATCCATACCCTGCTCTAACAGAGATTTCAGAGCGAATAAGAGAGCAAGCGTCTCTGTTTGGAAGGGGGATGAGGCGTCGACGATTAGGGATCTACCATCGATTAAGGAGCCATGATGATCTCGGCAAAGATAGGCGATCGATCCCTTGAGGGGGCCAGATGGATAGGCCCCATCCATATTAACTTTGATGAATCCAGGAGCAGGTGGAATCCAGCTTGTATGAGGATTCGGGATGGGTATGCGTGGATTGAGAGGTCCCGGTGCTACAGATAGATACAACCCGGCTGATGTAAGCGCAGAATCAACAATCTGCTGAGGGCTCAAACGCTTGCGCTGAAAAACAAAGAGGTTGCGCGCCTTCCATAGTTGCCAAAGAGTGGCAGCAATCTTCTCCAGTCGAGGTAAATAAGCGGAACTTTGAAATAGATCAGCCAACCATGCATCCATTTGGTTTATACGACATGTAGAAACTGAAATGTTAAGTTCAGGGTGAGCCCAAACCTGTTGAGATGTAGTGCAAGCAAGGAATAAATGCTCCAGAGACTCTGGGACTCGAGATGTACAGAGGGAACATATTGGATCCTCAATGACATGTCTTCTGAATAGGTTTTCCTTTGTAGGTAACGCATTGTGACGAATTGACCATATAAATATTCGAATTTTTGGAGCCGTATTAATTTTCCATATTTTTTGCCACAGACCAGGAGGGATGAAGTGAGATGAAGAGACCCTGTTAGTGCTTGGTGAGTTCTCTGCCTGTCTGATATGGAAATAGCCACTTTTAACTGAATATTGCCCATTATGCGTGCCATTCCATAAACATTTGTCTGGGTTAGAATCTGATTGAAGAGGAATAGCCGCAATTTCTTTCACCGTCTGTGTATCAAAACATAATGCGAGTCTTGGGATATCCTAACTGTACTGTGAGGAAGATATAAAACCATCAACTGTCTGGGGTTCATAGTTAGGTGCTGGTCCTGTAATGATCCCTGATTTCAACCATCTGTCTTGTCTGATACGAATTGATTTCCCATTACCAACTTGCCACCTCATGTGATCTTTGATGGACTCTCTGCCTAGGAGGATACTCTGCCAACCCCAGGAAGGACGCTGTCCCTTACCAGCATGCCAGAAATCTGTGGAATGGTAATATAGGCCCTTAAAAAGAGAAGTCCACAGAGAAGGGGAGTGCTGCGAAAGTCGCCACGCCTGTTTGCCTAAGAGGGCTTTGTTAAAGGTAAGTAAGTCTCTGAAACCCATACCGCCATTCTATTTGGAGTCTTTCAAAACATCCCAGCTTTTCCAATGTATCCCCGATTTTGTTCTGCTGTTCTGCCACCAGAAAGTTGCCATCCGCTGTTCAATAGCTTTACAGATAGAGATAGGTAATTTAAATAAGGACATGGCATATTGGGGAAGGGCTTGCACCACTGTCTTCAATAGAATTTCCTTACCCCCTTTGGAAATAAGGTTTTCCTTCCATCCTGCTAACTTAGCATTTACTCGAGCCAAAATCCATGAAAACATGCTTTTTTTGGAACCTCCCCAATCAGACGGAATCCCTAAATATTTCCCAGTTTTCTGCACTAAAGGAACTCTCAATTCTAGAGACAGATTTTGTTGTAAGCTTAGGGGGCAGTTTTTGCTAAGAAAAAGCCCTGACTTATTTCTGTTTATTGCTTGACCAGATGCTAGACAGTATTGCTGGAGAATATTGGATAGATTTTGACATTCAGACAGCTTGCCATCAAGGAAGAAGATGGCGTCATCAGCAAATAGAAGGTGAGATAGAGTGGGACACCATCTATTTAGTTTAATACCTGTAAGGTTTCCCATTTCTACTGCTTGATTTGTTAAAGTAGAAAGAAGATTAGCAAGCAGGATAAATAGGTAAGGAGAGAGCAGGTCACCTTGTCGGAGACCCCGAGATGGTTGAAAGTAAGGGAGAGATTCACCATTGAGTTTGATACTAATAGAAACGGTGGTAACACACTGCATTATCCATTGTATCCATTTGGGATCAAACCCTAGGTGATGTAGATACTCGACTAGAAAATCCCACTCAACCCGATCATATGCCTTAAGCATATCCAGCTTTAAGATCCCTTGAAACTTTTTCTTTCTCTTCCTTATTCTTAGCTGATGTAAAACCTCTTGCACTATCAAAATACTGTCTTGGATTTGTCTGCCAGCAATGAAAGCATTCTGTTCTTGGGAAATGAGGTTAGGGAGCCATCGTTTGAGTCGGTTAGCCAAAATTTTGGAGATAATTTTATAAAGAAAGTTGCATAGACTGATAGGTCTATATTGATCTAATCTCTCTGGCTGAGTAACTTTAGGGATCAGAATGATACTGGTTTGGTTTAAAGCTGGTGGTAGCAGTCCAGTTGAGAAAAAAGCTTTCACAGTGGTGACTAAATCATCCTCCAAGATATCCCAATAACGATGATAGAACAGACCATTGAAGCCATCGGGTCCGGGGGCCTTTGTAGCTCCTAGTTGAAAAGCAGCTTGTTTTATTTCTTCCGTGGAGACCTCAGCTGTTAGATGCAGGTTCATTTCGGCAGTAACTAATTGGGGGCATTGTGATAGAATAGGGCGAAAGTTTCTGGGGCCAACTGATGTGTAG
This sequence comes from Eucalyptus victrix, assembly GCA_016097545.1. NCBI lineage: Eukaryota > Viridiplantae > Streptophyta > Magnoliopsida > Myrtales > Myrtaceae > Eucalyptus > Eucalyptus victrix. The sequence continues at coordinate 36,616,479 of CM027837.1, forward strand.
AGGTTTTGGAAGAAATTCCTCGTCATACTTTTTAAACGTGAAGGTTCACGAATCCAGAAATTATTGACGTCTTGAAGCATGCTGATATGATTTCTTTGTCGTCTCTGAATTGTAGTGGCATGAAAAAACATGGTATTTTTATCTCCCCAACGCAACCAATTAACCCGTGAACGCATAGCCCAATATTGCTCCTCTTGTTGCCATGCTTTATGAATCTCAGCTTTCATTTGATCAATCAGTTGTTTATCAGAATAGCCTTCTTGTTGGTTGATTTGATCCTGAAGTTGCTGTTTCAACAGGTTAATGCAAAGCTGGCCGTTGCTGAAAGTATGACGGCTCCATCGTTGAAGTGCTGTGGTAGTTAGCAGAAGCTTACAGGAGATAGAGGCATTACCTAGAGAGAAAGATGTCTAGGCATCAGCAATGACCTGACGATATTCAGAATGAGTAGCCCAGTAGGCCTCAAAGGTAAATGCCTTTCGGTGTCTTGTGACAGGAGGCTGGAGTGATAACAGCAGCGGACTATGATCAGAGCCTATAGGAGGTAAGGCAAAAACTTCAGCAGCAGGGAAATTTAACCTCCACTCCATATTACACAGAGCCCTATCAAGCTTTACCTTTACTAAATCCTCTCCTTCTCTATTATTAAACCAGGTATAGGCACACCCTTTGCTAGCAATCTCCAAGAGTGAGCAGCTGTCGACGAAGTCCCGGAATGATCGCATTCAAAAAGCATGAGCAGACCTCTTACCCTCCTTCTCCCAGTGGTATAGAATCTCGTTGAAATCGCCTATGCATACCCACGGCATAATATTTGATCTGCTGATCGCTTTAATAATTATCCATAATTGTTGTCTGTGATGGAAGGAAGTAGGCGCATGGATACAAGTGAGTCTCATGGAGGTGCTATCATGACTGAAGGAACAAATCAAGTCGATAAAGGTTGCTAATGAGTTCTCAACAGAAACAGAGAGAGGATCATTCCAAAAAACAGCCAAACCTCCAGCTAAGCCTGAAGGGCTTACCAAAAAACTATGCTGGTAATGCAATCTCCGTTGCACTCTATTAAGAACAAAGTCTTGGTTTTTAGATTCCATCAAAAATATGAGATCGGGCCGGTCATGGACCACCAGGTCCTTTAAAGATTGAACTGTCAGGGGGTTGCCAGCCCCTGGCAGTTCCAACTAAGGATCTTCATTTCTCCTGTGGTGACTTTTTAGGGCAAGTCACCATCGCCCAATTGCCGACCCCTTCCACCTCAAAGATAGGGGTATCCATTAGTTGATTATCATCCTGAGGAACTGTTCCAAGAGTAACCGAGTCATAAGGTGCATACCTCTTCAGCTTTTTTTGTGGACTGCCTTTGGTAATTTTCCTAGGGCTTCGAAGTTTCTCAGATTTAGAAGTTTCAGCATCGATATTAATGATATTAAGGTTTCCAGCTAAAACAGGGGATTTCATCTTGTTAAATGCAGCTTCTTTATGATAGGGCGCATTCCCTAAATCTCCGTGGGTAACATTCAAGTTAACAGGACGTTGCGAAGCAGGACTTTCCTCCATTACCAGAGTCTGCTGATCAATAGTCTTGGGGATGTCAGGCAGCATGAGAGGGGTCGATGAAGGGGTCTCAGGTATAGTGTCAATCTTAGCATCTACATTAAGTGAAGTGTCATAGAAAGCTTGCCAGAAAGGAGTAACTTCTTTAACTTCTGCCCGAAGCCACTGACCAAAATAAAGATTATCGCGGCCATCCATTTTAGCATCATCATAGGGAATGAGAGGGCAATACGAAGCATAATGTCCGATGACCCCGCATGAGTAGCAGAAGTGTGATAGACGCTCGTATCTGAAATCTAACCAAAAAGGTTTACCTTCAATTCTTATCAGTTTTCCAGGTTTTAAAGGTTCGTGGAGAGGAAGAGCAACCCTAACTCGCCAAGCTCGAGTAGAGGCCGCGTCTTGAGTAGCATTGCTGACCTCTAATACCTGACCAACCTGCTGCACAGCTCTACGCAACAAAGATTCAGTGCATCTTTCTAAAGGTAAGCCGAAAATTTGGATCCAATACGCGCATGTGGTAAAGTCGTAACAATGGAGAGGAGTATTAGGAATCCACGGCTGTAAAATGAGGAGATGGTTTGAAAAAAGCCACGGGCTATTGTCCATAATCCTCTGTTTATCAGCAATAGAGCTAAACTTGAAAATAAACAGTCCAGCTTCTCTCTGAGATATGTCAACACGGTCCACACGCCATATACGTTTCATAGTGGATTGGAAAGCTGGAAAGTTAATTGAAGGGTTTAGGTGGAGTTTACCGACTAGAGTTTGCTGGCATTCAACTAATTTATCTTCTGGAATAGCATCTTCCCAATCTTCGATTTCCTGTTTTTCCCATAGTCTACCCATTCTTTTGCAGAGAGCTGCGATTCGTGTATCATTCTCATGGTCCATGCTTTACACTGGGAATTGGAAAAACCAAAGAGGTTCGCAAAGAGGAAACAGTCAGAGAAGGAACAATGTAGATGGTCGCCGATGAAGATGGGGGGGGGGGCCGAACCACGAGCAAAGGAAACAATGGATCAGTTGACATGGGTCTTCAAGGAAACACATGCAGAGCATAATTGAGGTCATGCATGTCAAAGATGGGAGAGGAAAGGAAAGAATTTGGGTATGGAAAGCGAAGGAGATATGATCGAAGCAGAAACTGAGCGATGGATCGTGAGAGTGAAGGCACAGATGACAGAGGAGTTGAAAGGAGAAGAAACTACCAAAGGATAGAAAGGACTCTACATTTCGAGAGACCCATTTTGAATGGAGGAAAGTGGACGGCGGCCCAGTTGCATGCAAGGATGGGTGTTCCCTTTCTTGTCTTCTGCCAAAGCCATCATTATTGACTTTGAGAGAAGAAGAAAGAAAGGTTCATACATCCATTTTCTTCTCTCCTTTAATGCATGCACATGCATGGATGTCCATGGATTATGGTGGGCTTGTTTTGTCTTTTCTTTCCCTTGGTAAGGGCCGAGCGGAGCGCCAAGTTTCGGTGGCCGAGAGAGAGAGAGCTTTGAGACTGTAAAAGAGTGCAGAGAGTTGTCTTATGTGAGGGATTATTTTTGTAAATTATACCCGAGTATTTTAGTCAGTTAAATTATTATGAGTAGAATTTATTTAATTTATTGAGTGAGGTTTTACTAGGAATTATGATGGGCTAAACACTGTGTGAGTTATTTGGATATAATTTGAGATTGGAAAACACCGAGAGTGAGTTTGAGTGCTCGAGTGATTATAATTTCCGACGTGTCACTTGTTTCTATAGTGAAATTCCGTAATACTTTTTTCATGAACGTAGGTTCCGATATTCGAATTGAACCACGTAAATTTGGTGTCCAATTCCCTTTCCTTCATTCTGACTATTTTATGTGATTCGCTTGTCCATATCTCGCAACACACCTTTGGTGATTTGTAATGCTACAATGTTTCAAGCAAATAAAAATGGCCGGTGTAACTTAAGGGATGGATTTTTAAAAGTCATGACACTAATTTCCCGGCTAGTAGAATATATTGCTCATATGAATCTTTAAATTTCGCTGTTTTATGATTCAATAAGAATGTAAATCAGCATGCATGTGTGAATGGAACTTGTGCACATCCATAAAAAAAAAAAAAAAAATTCAAGGTTTTTGACGAGTCTGCAATTCAAGTGTGAAGAAGTCGAGTTCTTTTGGGTTTTCACATGTTGGATCAGTACGCGTTACAATAGTTCGTGGAATTGTCAAGGTCTTCATGGACTTTTTATTTGTGATGGTTGGCCCTAAAAATTTCTAACTCATCAATAATACCAACGCGCAGTGAATACCTAGCCGATTATAATGACCATATGCACTCCGATCTTACTCCAAAGACAAAAAAAAAAAAAAAAATTAAACGACCTTTGTCCTACATAAACTGACTCCTAAACATGGCATGAACAAAGTTTAATACTCTGACTTAAATCGTAGATGCCAAATGATCTTATATCCTCAACCACCTTCACCAAGCTGCAGCATCATATTACCAATCTACCTCGTCACTATTGTTGGGACAATTAGAAAATGACCCCCTTATACATCGATTAGGCTTGACGAAGTTCTAGTTGATCCACCTTCCAACCATGATCTGTTATAACCTTAAAGATAAACTGAGAACATGAATCACTTAAGCAGAAGCCTTGGAATGATTTTCTGCTAGACTTTATTCTGTAGGGGTCGTCAAACTTGTGCAAATCCTCGTTGCCGAAAAAAGTGTTTGCGGGAAAAGCACCCATAAGACTATCTCGTCCAATTGGGCCATTGAGATGATTGTATGATAAGCCAAGGCGGTCTAAGTTTGAAAGCTCTTTAAATGAGAGAATTGAGCCCGAAAGAGATGGGAGTTGCACATGTTTAAGAAGTCAAGAAGGTCTTGGTCGAGAACCAAGTTACAAAGTCTAGGTCTTCAGAAGTTTCATTTTCATGTGTATGGGTCGTCTACACGCTCAAGTCTTGGTATTTGGCCGTTCCGTGATGTCTGATCTTTAGCCAACGAGAAGGAAACGTAAATTGCGTGATTTTCAGTCTTTGATTGACCAGCAAACCTTCAACTAAACAGAAACGATCGTTCAAATATGTAGTGAATGTCCTTAACAAGCCAATCATTCGTGCGACAACAATGCATTATCATTCACCGTGCGTCTTAATCTTTGTAAAAAGACTAAAGATAAACTGTCTTTTGAGTGCTTCTCACTCCTCACCAATTGCTACTAAGGCAAACTTCTAGCCTACCCAGCATAAGAAAAGTTCGAGAACATGACTGAAATTGCACAAGCTGTATACTTCATATCCGCAAGCACGTTCATCGATTTGTTCTATCTTGGTCGTTGCTCTTGTTGTAGGCTTGACGAAGTTTCTGTTGATCCACCTTCCCACCATGCTCCTCGATTATTTTCTTGGAGCTGCGCAAGTGAGATTGAATGGAAGGGCTTGGCCAATGCTAGTTTTGGAGCTCGAAAAGCTTCAGAAACTTGTTTCATTGTGGGTCGTGACTTTGGGTCACTACTTAAACAAGCAAGCGATAAAGAAACCACGAGAACGATACTTCTTGCAAGAGAATTCTCTCTTGGGATTGACAAGCGATGGTCTAATATTTGATGTAGCATAAGATCTTCTCTGAAGAGTGTCGACAACTTTAGGATGATTTCACTTGGATGCTCACCCATAATTGTTTCCATTGCTATCACTCCAAAGCTGTATACATCACATTTCTCATTGATGACAAAAGTGTAAGCAAGCTCTGGAAAAAAGAATAAAAAGTTCATAATTAGAACAAGCTCGAAACCAAGTTCTCCATGTTAGCTTGGTGCACTATCAAACGATAAATATGGAGCTGAAGCATCAATGGTGTTGCTTACCACATAGAGTGTCGTGTTTATCGATCTAGCTACGTGCCTCTAATAATAACATTCTAGAAAAGTGTGAAGGATTGCTGCTCACCTGGTGCTATATATCCACTAGTGCCTGCAATATTTGCTGTGAAATTAGATGAGAAATTAGGTTTAAGGAGTCTTGCCGTGCCAAAATCTGATAGGAAAGCCTGCATTTTGTTGTCAAGCAAAATGTTGTTGGTAGATATGTCTCGATGAACAATTGGCCGAGTGCAATCGTGATGCAGGTAAGACAAGGCATGTGCCATGTCCCAAAGAATGTTGAGTCTTTTAGACCAATCTAGTTCCACTGCTTCAACGTCATCTCTCAAAGCACAAAAAAGACTCCCTCTTTCCATGTACTCATAAACCAAAAACATACATCGCTTGTGTAAACAAAAACCATGAAGCTTAATTATGCTTCTATGTCGTACTTCTGTCAAGTATTTCACTTCATTTTGGAAGCTCTTATCAAAAGCTGGATCCTCTGCTTCAAATCGGTGAAGTTTCTTCAATGCCACAATTTTTCCATTCGGCAATCGCACTCTATAGATACTACCATAACCACCACTCCCAATACAATATTTAATGTCAAAATCTTCTGTTGCATTGATTATGTCTTCATATGCAATTCTTCCATCATAATTCCATATTGACAAGAAATCTCCATCTTTTTGTACTGTCTTTGATTGCATGCTCTTCCTTCTATGTCGAAATATGAAGCAAGACCCAAGAACAGTCAATGTTATAGCCATCAGTGGTACAAATACCGTCACAAGCATAACCTTAGACGTTCTTTTGGAACTATCAATCTTTTTCAAACCTTCATTGCCATGGAAAGCTCTATAGCGAACATTGGCCAGATTATCTGGAATTTTTCCCGTGAGATGATTGTACGACAAGTCGATATGGTCCAAGCTGAGAAGCTGTTTGAATTTGGGAATTGAACCATGAAGAGAATTGTTCTCAAGATTGAGATAGCTTAACATGACCAAACTCTCAAGTTCACGAGGGATTTTTCCAAAGAAGTTGTTCGAGCTCAAATCTAGATGAGTGAGACTCTTTAAATCTCCTATTTCAGATGGAATGACGCAATCAAATACATTATCATGTAAATTTAGTACCTTCAAGCTGGTTAAATGGGCTAGAGATGAAGGGATGGGGCAAGTGAAGGAGTTTGAGCTAAGATTCAACTCAATCAAACTCTTTAGATTACCAATTTCTAACGGGATCAATCCGCTGAGTTTGTTCCCTTCCATACTCAGATATGCCAAGTTGGTCAAATTCCCTATTTCCGGAGGAATAGTTCCATTGAAGGAGTTTATTCGCAAAGCGAGACGTGTCAAGTTCCTCAGTTTCAATAGAGACGAGGGAATGGAACCGGTGAATAAGTTTCCATGTAGGTCAACGTGATGCAAGTTCACGCAGTTCCTAATCTCGAGGGGAACGAAGCCATCCAACTTATTATGGCAGAGTATGAGGCTACGTAAATTCAACAAGAGACCAAGACTGGGAGGGATTGTGCCATTAAGCCCATTGTAACTGAGATTCAGGTCGATCAGCCTCTTTAGATTTCCTAATTTGGGAGGGATAGTACTATTGATTCGATTATTATGCATGTCAATAACTTCTAACATGGTGAGGTTTTGGAGACAAAGAGGTAACTCACCTGTAAGCTCATTGTGGGCCAAGTTGAGATGCCTAAGCTTTAGGAGTGCACATATTTGAAGGGGAATGGTACCAACGAGGAAATTATCAGGCAGCAGAAGAGAGTTGAGATTTGGAAGAAGAGAGAAATTCATGCTGCTCAAGTTACTTGCAGCCTGGTAGTTGTAACGGCCTCGTGGTGGCATGTTTATTTTGATGACGCTTCCTGAATCGTCGCATGAAATGCCAAGCCACGCGCAATGGGATAAGGATGCATTGCTCGTAACTGGGTCAGGCCACCACCCACTGTGAAGTAGAGCATCTGCCTCTGTTCCGATGGCAATGGCGGGGTAGTTGTGGGAGAGGGTTAGCCCAATAACGATCCAGGCAGCTGCGGTCATCATCTTGTGAACACGCAAGCGGACGAGTTTGCTTACAGGATTCAATTGAATCATGTGGAATATCTTCACGCTTTATAGAGAGAGGACCTCTTCTTTGGCTGGGAAGTGGAAGGCCCGAGTTTGCTGTGATAATTAAGGGGCCCTGCTTTTCAACAAGCCACGTTGAATTATTCAGCATTGAATTAATGCTGCAAGGGATTTTTAAGTGAGGAAAATCGCCGACGTAACTTGGTCAGTTTTTAAAAGTCATGATATCAACTTTCGGGCAAGCGGACCACTCTGCTCATGCGAATTCCGCGGTTTCAGGTTAAGACCAGCATACCGGCCAAAAGGTAAGAACCAGCGTCAATGTTTGGATGGAAGTTGTACACTTCCATCAGAGAGTCAAATGTCTTCGGGGTTTCGTGCGTTGATTTGTGACCCTAAGAAGATGGAAGTTGTACACTTCCATCAGAGAGTCAAATGTCTTCGGGGTTTCGTGCGTTGATTTGTGACCCTAAGAAGATAACTACACGATAAGAAAGGTTGTTAAAATATTGCAATGACTTGATTATGGGCTTTATATGTTCTACGACGCCATGATTTTCTTGTTGAGCAGTCTTGCTTTATAGACACTATCGTAACTCTACTATGAATGCAATATTCAATGTCAAAGTCTTCGGTTGCATTGATTGACTTCATATGCCTATTTGGTCCCATGAAATTATTGCAGGATAAGTCAAGGTATTCTAAGAATGAACGTCGTCTAAATTTGGAAATTGGACCCGAAAGAAAATTTGGTCAAGACGTATTAATTTGACCAAACTTTTCAAATTCAACACAGATTTCTCCATATTAACTCATTCCAGCTAAATCTAGAGTAAGACTCTTCAAGTCTCCTATTTCCGATGGAAATGGCACAGTCTATTCCATTTCAAGTGAAGGAGTTTAAGCTGAGCCTCATCTCAGCCAAACTCTGAATTTCAACAGGGATTCTTCCATAGGAGTTGTTAATCTCACTAGATAAGCGAGACTCTTTATATCTCCTATTGATGGAATACCACAATCGACTCCATTCCAATGCAAATCTAGCATGACCATGATTTTCTTGTTGAGCAATCTTGCTTTATAGACACTATTGTAACTCTACTATGAATGCAATATTCAATGTCAAAGTCTTTGGTTGCATTGATTGACTTCATATGCCTATTTGGTCCCATGAAATTATTGCATGATAAGTCAAGGTATTCTAAGAATGAACGTCGTCTAAATTTGGGAATTGGGCCCGAAAGAAAATTTGGTGAAGACGTATTAATTTGACCAAACTTTTCAAATTCAACATGGATTTCTCCATATGAACTTGTTCCGGCTAAATCTAGAGTAAGACTCTTCAAGTCTCCTATTTCCGATGGAAATGGCACAGTCCATTCCATTTCAAGTGAAGGAGTTTAAGCTGAGCCTCATCTCAGCCAAACTCTGAATTTCAACAGGGATTCTTCCATAGGAGTTGTTAAATCTCACTAGAAAAGTGAGACTCTTTATATCTCCTATTTTTGATGGACTACCACAATCGACTCCATTCCAATGCAAATCTAGCATGGCCAGGCTTGTCAAGTTGGCCAAAGATGGAGGGATGGGACAAGTTCTAGCATAGCTCATCTCAGTCAAGCTCCTCAAACTGCCTTTTTCTTACGGAATAGATCCATCGAAATTGCTCTTTCCATATTCAGCCGTGCCAAGTTTGTCAACTTTAATTAGAAGTTTATAAAATGTTACTAATTAAAAGAAAATAACTTAATAAGTACTCAAATGAAAGTTGGTAACAAAAAATTTATTTGCAATTTAATCATAGAAAAGCTAGTCAATCACTCTAATTAAAGTTGGTTATTCTAAAAAAGAGTTGGTAAGATTGATCCGTGTCTAAGAAATACAAGCAAAAGTTTTCAGATGATAGAAAAGTAATATGTCGGTAAGTAACTTAAATAAGAGTTGATAACCTAATAGTATGTGCTAGTTTAATTGTAGGAAACTTGGTGAGTCGATGCAAATGTAAGTTGTCTTGACACATATACTTTACTTCTTCCAGAAGTATGGAATCTCAGTTCTAGTTTCCGCGTACATACAATCTCCCTAGATCGAGTCCCAGAAAAGTCACTCTTTCGCTGGATCATCTAGTTTTGACATAGATGTGCTACTTGAGCAGTTTCAGACAATTCGGAAAACCCTCGCCCTTCAATTTAACCTAACTAATGGCAGTGCATCTCCTCAGTGCATTTGATTATTTAATGCAAACAAATTAATTCTTATATCCCAAGAGGCTCAAACAAGCTTGATTGAAGCCTTATTTGAAGTTTTTATATAAAATCAGCTCTCATTCTATCCAGTGAGTCAGTGACTACACCCATTAATGATAGCAAGCAGCGACTAAATTGAAGGATAACTCGAGAGTTGGGTGTCGTGGCGTCACTCAAATTTCTTGATTTCGGCCAATTGTAACCCGATTTCTGATAAAGACGAGAAATTATCGAGCAGTTGCTTAAACTTCCCGATGTGATTACACAGTAGAGTATGAACCAGCATTCATTGTGGCGGGTACACAAACATAGAGGTATTCGAGGTCATCATTTTGTGTACACGTTGAAAAGATACGTTTTCGGATCGACAGGACCAACATATCTCCATGATTTTAAGATGGTAAGTTACAAGCTTTGTAAGGGATTAACGAACTTCAAGTGGAATATCAATGGTCCATGTATGTAGAGATGTTCCTCTCAATATAGAAAACTTACTATGAAATATTTAACTCAGAAATATAAGTACGCTTGCTCATTAATGACGGAGCCCCCTTGCAAAATCTTATGCCATTTCGTAATCTGCTATATAATAGGCGGAAGGTTAGAAAATCAGTTTTTGATAGTATGCCACTAATTACTTGACAGGACCAATTATAAAGATCTTGTAGCACTTGGTAATTTACCATCGGATGGTAGATTTCAAGATGGTAAATTTGTCCTTTTGTTGGTAACTGACTAATCAATCGATAGGCCTGCTTGTAATATTCTAAAACATTTAGTAATTTTCTACTGGATGTGAAGATGGTAAAATCACTATATTGTTAGTAGGTGACGGGTAAACTTGTTAAATTTATAGCACATGGTAATCTAGTGCTGGATACTTGATTTGAGAATTATAAATCCATTCTTTCATTGGTAAATTGCAAATAGTTCACCGGACAAAAATCAACTATTATGGGTTGAATTGATTGATTGTTGTAGTTAAGTTGACTTATGACGATTTGAGTCTAGACGAGATGAAATCCATTATCATCCAAAGTAGTGCTGAACTCAATCAATGATGGGTTTGTCACGCCCCGATCCTCAGGCACGCACACATCCTTCTCGCTTGGTCGATTTTATAATGCGATATCCCAGGACAAAGTATCGCCGACCCTTTCATTTTTTTAAGCACATGCAGAAGCAGTTAAAATCCCCAGAAAATAAAACAATGGGATAGAAAAGCAGGGCCATATTTTTCATATTGAAATTTATAACCAAACTTTTATACAAAACACAAACCAATTCACTTCAAAAGAAATTCTCAAAAGAAGATAGACTCTCAGCCCATCTAGGCCATACTCAAGGCCCCTCTTGGAATTATCTTCTTCTTCCAAAAATCTTTCCCTTTAAGTTTCACCTCCGAGCTCTCCTTCTTAGACTCCTCCCCAGCTCCTCATCGGGGTCCTGAAATGATTTTCCCCAAACTGGGATGAGACTACGTCTCAAATGAGTTCTACCCCACTAAGCCCAATTAGTAAACTATTATACTAAAAGCTGCCTATACACGCATAGGGCAGAAGACGTACCTTGGCCTCATATCCCACCTGCAAGTCAGTACAATTCATAATAGGCACTCAAGCAATCATATCACGGATCGAAGCATCGATCAAACCATCCTAGTCGATCACAAGCCAACAAGACCACTCACGGTCATTCCCATCAGTCAATCAATTCACAACATCCAACCCAGGCAATGAATCACATCAAGTCACACTCAGATCGAATCATCGATCAATCGACCTAGTCGATTACAAGTCAATCAGACTATCTCATGGTCATTTCCAATCAATCGATCAATTCACAACATCAGATCAATCAATGATCAATCGACCTAGTCGATTACACGCCATCACGACCCATGCTTGGTCAGCACATTCAATACTATCTATAAGTCCGACCATAGTCCAGGACTGCTCACTCTAAGCTGATAAATAGATAGTATAGCTCGCACTAAGCTGACAGGGTTAAGGTATACTGCTCTCGCTAAGCTGACATATCGTCCGTAGGCTGATATAGTATACCGGTATACTGCTCTCGCTAAGCTGACATATCGCCCGTAGGCTGATATAGTATACCCCTGATGCTCACACTAAGCTGACAAAGTGTACTGCTCGCATTAAGCTGACATATCGCCTGTAGGCTGATATAGTACACCAGTATACTGCTCTCGCTAAGCTGACATATCAGAGCCCGTAGGACGATATAGTATACTATCTAACCATTCAATCCATTCCATCTGATATCCTTCTCGATAAAATAGCCGTGTGTGGAGACACGGTCGGCCTTAGCCAAAATATTATAATTTCCTTTTTCACCATTCCCACCATTCTCTACAGCCCACCAAAACACTTTTGGTGCTGTCAACCGACACCCGGTTATTTTCCAATCAATAATCAAAGATTATTCCATTAAAGGATAATTCTCAATTTCATAAATAATTCAATTCAGCACAAATTACAACTCGATTAAATAAACGAATTGCGCCATGACAATTGGCACGAAATTTCGGTCGTCAGCCATCTCAATCTTAATTTCTGAAAAATAATTAATTAATTAATTAATTACGAAAATTAATTAATTAATATTAAAAATTCTGTTTAGCTCGAAATAAGGTCCAATTAAATAAACGGACTTCACCACGGTCATCAGCATAATTTTTCGGTCACGAGCCATCCCAGTTGAATTTTCGGGAAATAAATAAATAATTAATTAATTTCGAAAATTAATTAATATTAAAAATTCAATTTAGCTTAAAATAAAGCCCGATTAAATAAACGGACTTCACCACAGTCATCCGCATAATATTCTGGTTCCAGACCATCTCCCTTGAATTTTCGAAAAATAAATAATTATTTAATTTAATTCCGAAAATTAATATTTAAATGTCAAAAATCTCACTTAGGCCCGAATCATCAAATTGAAGCTCGATTAGGGGTCCGAAAATTCCCGAGATGCCTTCAATAAATAGTAGACCACGTCTACTTGCTAATTGCGCAATCAATTTATTTAAATCACATCACAATTGACTAATAATTGCTAATTTATTCTAATCTAACAACCTAAACATAATTGATTAAAACTAAACCAACCTAAAGCATAATTAGCCAACTAATCCTGGATTAGTGAGATTACTCACCAAATCGCGCGCAAATCGGATCAATCTGACGGCGGCGACGCGAGGAACGATTGTTCCCAAAGCGACTCGCGGATCCGGGGTCGGGAAACGGCCCAAAACGGCCTTGAACAGTGCTGGAAACCCATTTTTCCAGCTGCTGTTCATGGCCAAACGAAGCTGCACCGGTGGCTGAGATGGCGGAGCAAGGCCGGCGTAGGGCGAGGGGGACGCCGGGGAGGCTACGCGGTGGCTGGACGGAGGTAGGCGGTGGTTGGAGGCGGCTGGTCGGTGCAGAACCGAGCTGAACAGAGGCTGGTTCGCTCGGGGAGGTCGCTTGGCGCGAGGAGACGGAGCTGGCGGCGCACGGCGGCACGGGCGAGTGCGAAGCGGACGGGGCGGTGGCAGGCGGAGGTCGGTGGCGTCACGCGTGCGGCGTTTGCTGCTGTCCCTGTTTCTGCTTCGTTCGAACCAGAGGAGGGAGAAGAGGCGGAGATGCGCGGACGGCAGCGCGGCGGCGGGCTTGGGTGTGCGAGCAGCTCCGGTGCTTGCGGGCGCGCGACGACGACAGGCGAGAGGCGGCGACGGGCGGAGCTACTTCGGCTTCTTCGGCTTCCATGGTGCCGAGCAACCGAAGAGGAAGAGAAAAGGGGGTTCGTCGACGGAGGAGGAGAGAAGAAGAAGAAGAGAAAACCAATTTCTCTTTCTTTTCTCTCTCTCTCTCTCTCTCTCTCTCTCTCTCTTATGTCAGCCACCAGCTGTCTTCCACTTCATTTTCCTTGCCAAAGATGCCCCTTCTAGAAGCTTTAGATAGGCCAAAATGTGGGGGTAGAGGTGACATACGAATTTGCTATTTTTCTCTCTTCAATTTTACTTAAATTGGTTCACTTCTCAACAAACAAAATTTCAATTGAAGCCTAAATAAATCCATCAAGGCATCCTTGTCCATTTCATGACTTTTCCCGTCATATAATCTAACTTGCATCCCAATTTCGAATTCAAGAATGGTCCTCTGAAATTTTCGGTGAAAATGGCCCTACTTATCTAGTCGAAATTAAGACTCGAAAAATCTGGACGTCACAGGGTCAGATCCAGATAGTCGTTTCACTGTTTGGAGGAAACGTGTAGATATATGTGGGCAGAGAAGAAACATATGGTTCGATTGTCTTGAGTATCGGTGCATGTGAACTTCTGTGAAAACTCCGTAGTTTCCACAAAAACCATGCACATGGCCTTGTTCCTGAAGGGTTTATCACTTATATGTATAGCCACAAAAAGTACAGCAACTTGAGCAGTACCTTTCCCAACCCAACCAAATAAAAAGAAGAAAAAGAAAAAACTAACCTTTTCGCAAGATAGAATTTATCCCATGTCCTCATTTTTAACTATATTCACGCAACATTTTAGTAGGAAATTGACTCTTGATCGCTATAACTAGAGACTTGTCTTCACCTATTACTGATGTTGTCAATACGGCTGGGGATAGATGCAGAAGTCAAGTCTTGGGAGGGGTAAATCAATCATTCGTCCTTAAGGATCGACAATAATCCTCACATACCTACTAATTGGTGGGTTGATTAGTTTCCAGTCGGTCCAATTCCAACCACAAAACTAGGAACCAGACCAAAGGGATCAGTTCCTCATTTCGATATCAAGAATTGAATCAAAACAGGTTGGAACCAGATAAAACTAGACTGATCGATCCAATTCAGCTCCGAGCGATCCAATAGAGCTGACCACACCTCACATAAAAAATATTAAAACTAGACTTAAGCGAAAATTACCCCTAGCTTCATGAAGCTTCTCATGTCACACCCTGAACCTTTACGGCCGTGCGATAACTCGTGCTCATCGAACCTTTACTTATCCTTTGGTCATTCGATTGTGACGTCCCAAGGGGCGTTGCCGACACAAATTGTAATAACATTAAAATGCACAAGCAAAAATGTGAGCAAATCTCCAATCATCAATGGATAGTTAAAAACTTATTCATACAAAGCGTTACGAGTCAACGTCTCATACAACACGAGTTCAAGGGTTAATCAACTAGCTTCTTCACTTCCGACATGCCTAACCACTTTGCCACAACCTCCTTCAAAAAGGGTATGGGGAGATACCTATGCCTTTAATATTACAAGGGTGGTCAAAAAGTGCTAATAGCTTCGCCACTACCTAAGCCTTAATGGCCTCTAGGGTCTAGGCCTCCCATGTGGCGACCAGTGTGAGGTTGATCTTGGCGTCGAACACCTCCCCATCGGGAACGTCCCCATCCTTGACATCCTAACTTATGTTGCCCCCCAATCCTCTGGCACCTGGCAAACTGTCGAAGCCGCGGATGGGATTGTGGCTCTCTTCGCCTACCTAAAAGTACCGAAGCACGAATCGGTGTTGCACGAGGTTAGGCAAACCCTCATCGACCCAAATGGTCATAACATATCACGTATGGTGTGCATTAGCTACTCCCACTACCGCATACTCCGTCACCTCTTGACTATGCTTGATAAGGAGGCCAAAACGAATCTGATAGAATGGTTTAGCCCTTTTTAGGGCTTGAAAACATTTTAACAAATAGATATGAGGTAAACTCAATAAGTGAACTTCCTAAACTTCACATATGGAAGTTGTTCACCTCAAAAGCACTCTAAAAGTGCAATTATTTGTCGATAGCGAAACATGGCAACACATGTCTTGCTTTACTCTCATTGATCTCACAACAACTTGTCTACCATACAAGGCATCAAAGTAGATGCATAGGCAATTTCATAACATAGACTTCATGTTCTCGAGCCAAACATAGGAATACGCATTATGATCTAAGTCATACGCTCATGCCATGCAATAATCCGAACCTTATCACATACGAATCTCATGCACTTTCCACACACATTTATCCAGATTATTACGACCACTCAAGACCCAAAGCCAACTTGAAGGTTCGCAAATCATCTAGCATAACTGGGTATCGTCTCGCCCCATTGAGCACAGTATCCTGTTGACTTGGGGGCATTCCTATAAGGAGCTTCGTTCTGAAATCCATCTGCCAACGGCATCCCGTTGACTTGAGGGCATTCGAACTTAATTGGGCATCGTCCTGTGTAAAACGCCTCAAGATGGGTTCACACCGCGTGTAAAAAGCATCAAGGTCTTAGGTGATCACATGGGCTCATGTGATATGCAACTTCTCTTGTCAAATGCCATCGTTCCATACATGTATGTCACTTACATCACACACATATGCACTATTCACTTCCCAAACTCATGACACAATCCACATATCATGTTTAACCGCTAATTCCCATGGCACATATTCCATTTATCAGTTTTAACCATTAATCCGCATCACACATCATCCAAATAACAAGTTTAACCACTAAAACACATGGCACATCATTCAAATGACATAGATAACCATTAAACTACATAGCACATAACCCAAATAACATGTTTAACCACTAAACCACATGTCACATGACCTAAATAACATGTTTAACCACAAAACCACTTGTCACATGATCCAAACAACATGTTTAACCCCTAAACCACATGGCAATAACCTAAATAACATGAATAATCACAAAACCACATGTCACATAATCCAAACAACATGTTTAACCCCTAAACCACATGGCACCTAACCTAAATAACATCGATAATCACCAAACCACATGTCACATAAGACAAATAACATGGATAACCATAGAACCACATGACACATAACCTAAATAACATGTTTAACCATAAATTCACATGGCACATCCCTTAAATCGCATAGATAACCACTAATTTACCCTAAATTACTCCCTAAATGCAACGAAAGCCATAAACGAAGGCTAGGAAGCCACTCACGAACAACTTGGGCTTCGAAACATGTCACGGGAAGGAACAACAAGACAGGACGGCAGCTAAAGGCCGCTAGTCGTGTGTCCATCGCACATGAGGGAGCTGGACGATGACTGGTTGTTGCTTCGGTGGTGACCCAACGGCGGTCCGACGGCGGTTAAACATCAGTACGGCCTTCGGTGAGGAAAATAAGTGAAGAACAAGCTTGCAAAGAGAGAAAATGGAGGTGTGGGGGTTTGGTTGAGGCTAGGGAGAGGGAGAGAGCGTTTTCAAAATTGCAAGTGAGGAAAATGAGAGAGAGAGAGAGAGAGAGAGAGAGAGAGAGAGAGAGAGAGAGAACCGGCGTGATGGGGGGAGAAAGGAGAGGAGAGAGAGAGTGGTCTTGTCCCTTATTAATGCCTTGCCCTCTAAATCTTCCATATCTCTCAACCCTAGGCTTCCATTGAATAAAGATGTGACATCTTGAAGAGGGAAAACTGAGAGTGAGGGGATGAAGAGAGGTGGCCAGCATGAGGAAGACAAGGGACAAAGAAAAGAAAGGTCTTGTCTCCATAAATGCCCATAAAATCCCTTGTCTCTTGTCCATCAAGGGTGGCTTGTGAAATAAGTAAATCTTAACATTAAACGGGAGATAGATCACACTCAAGTACATAGGTTAGGTCTAGAGTAGGTTAGGGAAGCCTATGGTGTACCCTTTTAGGCCGCCCATTTCATGGGCTCGGGCCCTTGAGCCGCCCATTAAGGCGTGGGCCCAATTGGGCCTTGCACCACGAGTTTGGGCTTGTTGGGCCGCTGTTGGAGAAATCTTTCCAGAATATTTTGAAGCTGACAAAACGTTTCTTTCAGTCTAAAGTCTGGATGTTCGGAGACCGTCAGTTTAAAGTCTGAAGACTTTGTTCTCTCAAGACCCAAGACTCAAGACTTAAGACCCAAGACTCAAGACTCAAAGACTTAAGACTCAGGACTCAAGACTTAAGTCTATTCTCACCGACAGTCTTTCTACTCCAAAGTGTCGAAGGAAATCCTAAGCCGAGGTTTATGGTTAAGGATTCGATCCTATCCTCTCGGAATAGATTCTTTGGTTGGATAATCATTTCGGATTCTTTAATTCTTATCTAAGATCGATTGAAGATCCGATGGTTGACGAAATAATCTTGGAATATTCTATTCATGGAAACCGAGATCCCGATTGTATGGGCGAACGGGATTGATGGGCTATCATCGATTCCTTAAATAGCTCGGATGATCTTCTTGATTGATTCCGTCCAACGGGTAGATTGGAGGAATTCCTTTGGTAAGTGCCAACGGCTATGATGGCATGAAGGAGTATAAAAGGAAGACGTTTAGCTGTTTTAAGTGTGTGATCGATAGAAAAATTCCAGAGTCTGAAGATCCTTGATTGTTAGTTGAGACTGAGCGAAATTGTACACAGAGAGTGTTTATACTTTGTGACGCCTTGAGTGAGTGTGGTAGATCTTCTACACCTAGAAATCAAGGAAGATCAACACTGTAACAACTCTTTGATCATAGTGGAATCCAGCCAATCGGCTGTCAGTGCTGAAGAGTGGACGTAGGCTTGAATCAAGCCGAACCACTATAAACCGAGCGTTCAATTCTCTCTTTCCCTTACTCAGTCTTGCGATTGAATTTTTAACTGTTGCAAATCCTCTAATTGTTTAAATATCGTGCAAGTTTCGAGGAAATTTTTTGTATACCTATTCACCCCCCTCTAGGTACTCGTACTAGCTATTTCAATTGGTATCAGAGCTCGTGTTCTTACTTTGTTTGAAGTGTTTTACTTGAGTAAAAGATCCATGGCTAGTATGTTAGCACCGGGGGCGATGGAGGGGCAAAGCAATACCGAGACCTCCCTACTTCGATGGAAAGGATTACAACATCCGGAAAAACAAGATGAAAGCTTTCCTTCGATCAAAGGATCCTCCGGAATAGGACGTTGTGGAAAGAGGAATCACTCCGCTGCTTGCTGTATCAATCTACGAAAGAGGGAAAGAAACCGTTGAAGCCAGCGGAATGTCTCAAGAAGAAATAAACAAGAGACAAGCACTCGATGCGAAAGCGATTTATTCTTTATATTGTGCTTTATCACCAACTGAATATAACAGAATATCTTCTTGTGTTACAGCAAAAGAAGTCTGGGATAGGTTACATATCACTTATGAAGGGACAGATCGAGTGAAGGAGACCAGAATTAATATTCTTCTTGGTCAATATGAATCCTTCAAAATGAAATCAGGAGAATCTATAACTGACATGTTTAGTCGTTTTACAGATATTGTCAATGGTCTTGAGAACCAAGGACAAAAAATTTCTGATCCCATGAAGGTGAACAAGCTTCTGCGTGGACTCTCCAAGGATTGGAATCATATAAAGACTTCAATAAGAGAGACGCAAAGAATCATGCCATTATCTGTAGACGAACTGATTGGAACTCTTCAGTCTTACGAAGTGGAACGAATTAATGAAGACGAAGATCCAAGAGGTAAGAAATCTATTGCACTAAAATCAAATGATGATTCTGATGATGCAAACTCTGAAGATGATATGGATGATGAGGAGCTCGCCCTCATGATAAGAAGATTCAGAAAATTGAATAGAAAAGGCAGAAGGTTCATTCCAAAGAAACAGAGTTTTTAGAGACAACAGACCAAGTCTGTTGATGATGTGGAACCAAACAAAGATGTAGTTTGCTTCGAATGTAAAAAGAAGGGACACATCGACCCAACTGTCCTCTTTCGAAAAAGAAAAAAGGAAAAGGTGAGAAGTCTCGAAAAGCTCTCAAAGCCGAGACTGGAGCGATCTGAGTGTGAAGAGAGTGATGAGGAATATGCCAACCGTGTGTCGATGGCACAATCGACTCGACTGGATCGACTGGATCGACTCGCAGACAGTGAATTTGAGGTAAGTGATTATAAAATCCCTGTCAAAGTCTCTAAATATATTGATGAGTTATGTTTCAGTCTTAAGACTTCTCTTAAAAAGATTTCCGAACTTAAAAAGGAAAACTCAGTTTTAAAACAAAAGGAAAACATTTTAGAAGAAAAGGTAAAAAATTTAGACTTAAATGTTTCTACTCTTAAAGAGAGTGTAGACAATCTTTCAAAAGAAAATGCTTTCTTAAAAACTGATTTATCAAATATTTCAAAGAAATTTTCAATAGGATCTGAAAAACTTGAAAAAGTTCTTTCAATCCAAAGACCTTACTTCAATAAGTCGGGTCTAGGTATGACAGCTGAAACAATCCCTTTGATTGATTTTCCGAAAGTGAAAGAAAGAATTAAGAAAAGACCATCGAGAGAGGCTTATAAAAATCATTTCAAAAGAGTTTTTGTAAAGCCTGTAGGACGAAATGCTTTAAGGTGTTCTAAGTGTAACAGTCAGGATCATTTTGAAAAAGAGTGTCCTATGGTTTGGAAGCATGTTAGGAGAGTATGGCCTAATAATGCTCATCCTACTAACGCCAAAGGACCCAAGAAAATTTGGGTACCAAAGAAAGCTTGAGACTCTTTTTTGAATGCAGGTCTCTGTCAAAAAGAAGCTAAAGTGGTATCTTGACAGCGGATGCTCAAGACACATGAGGAAACTCAAATTGTTTCATAAAGCTTATTCAAGTAAATGGTGGAAAAGTTTCATTCGGAGGAAATAGCAAAGGAAGTATTGTGGGATTCGGAACTGTGAAAATTGGAAATCTCACAATAAGCAATGTCTCTCTAGTGGAAGGACTCAACTACAATTTACTCAGCATTAGCCAATTGTGTGATACCGGTTACAAGATCTCTTTTCAAGAAGGCATATGTTCTGGAGTTAGCAAAGATTCGACTCAGTCTTTCATGGGTCGAAGGCATGGAAACATTTACCTCCTTGATGTAAAGCTAAATGAAGAACAATGCTTAATCTCAATTCAAGATGAAGCAGTTCTA
Source organism: Eucalyptus victrix (assembly GCA_016097545.1). Lineage (NCBI taxonomy): Eukaryota > Viridiplantae > Streptophyta > Magnoliopsida > Myrtales > Myrtaceae > Eucalyptus > Eucalyptus victrix. Next base: position 36,637,166 of record CM027837.1, read on the forward strand.
TGGCACAGAAAACTTGGCCATATCAACAAGAAGCAATTAGCCAAAATCTCTTCAAAGCAGCTTGTTCGAGGTCTACCTAAATTGCCTTACCAAAAGTCTGACTTATGCACTCCATGCATTCTGGGAAAGCAGGTAAGAAATTCTTTTAAGCAAATAAATCATGTATCAACTAATCATGCATTGCAGGTTGCTTCATATGGATCTCTTCGGACCTACAAGAACCCGAGCATTGGAGGTAAGAAATATTGTCTAGTAATTGTAGACGATTACTCTCGTTTTACTTGGGTATATTTTCTTGCAAATAAATCGAAACCTTTTCGTACTTTGAAAAGTTTGCTAAAAAGGTTCAAATTGAAAAAGGATGTGCTATTTCAAGTATAAGAACCGATCATGGAAGTGAATTTGAAAATCAAGATTTTACGAGATTACGTGATAAATCTGGTGTTAATCACATGTTTTCCTCTCCGTATACTCCCAGAGCAAAATGGAGTTGTGGAAAGAAAGAATAGATCTCTTCAAGAAATGGCTAGAACACTTTTAATTGAAAGTAAAATTTCTCCTCGATTTTGGGCTGAAGCTGTTTCAACTGCTTGCTATATTATAAATAGAGTCTTTCTAAGACCTATTCTTGAGAAAACCCCTATGAATTGTTCAAAGGTAAGAAGCCTATTGTTTCATACTTTCATGTATTTGGTTGCAAATGCTTTATTTTGAAAAATGCAAATGATCGAGTTGGTAAGTTTGAAGAAAGATCGATGAAGGTATCTTTCTTGGATATTCTACATCAAGCAAAGCCTACGAGTCTACAACAAGAAAAGCGGTCCGTGGAAGAATCAATGAATGTCAAATTCCAAGACTCGGTGCAAGATGAATCTAGCAAGACTCAAGACGAAGAGATCGAACCCGCTCTAGACCTTCAAATGTCTACATCTCAAGAACAATCTCAGAGTCTTGAAGTCCATCATCAAGACGCTCATGGAGAATCAAATAAAGAAAGAGATCATCAACCTGGCAAATCAACTAGTAAATCGGAAGCACAAATCCAGTCATCCCAAAGATCTTATTATTGGAGAACTTTATGAAGGAATCCGTACCAGGTCAAAAAGGCATGAAGAATCTAGTGTTGTGGCTCTCATCTCGAAATTGAACCAAAAAGCATAGAAGAAGCTTTATCCGATGAAAGCTGGATCGAAGCTATGCAAGAAGAACTCGAGACAATTCAACATCAATGATGTCGGGAATTGACATCTAAACCAAAAGGTAAAGCGTTATTGGAACCAAATGGGTTTTCGGGAACAAGATGGACGAAAAAGGAAAAGTCGTACGAAACAAAGCAAGACTCGTGGCCAAAGGCTATACGCAAGAAGAAGGAATAGACTATGACGAGACCTACACACCGCTTGCAAGGTTAGAAGCTATTCGACTATTACTTGCGTTTGCTTGTTACAAAAATTTCAGGTTATTCCAAATGGACGTGAAAAGTGCTTTCCTAAATGGATTTATCCATGAGGAAGTTTATGTGGAACAACCGCCTGGATTTGAAGACCCAAAGAAGCCGACTCGGTCTTTAGACCGAAAAAGGCTCGTATGGTCTAAAGCAAGCACCTCGAGCTTGGTACGATAGACTAAGTAAGTTTTTATTACAAAATGGTTTTGTCAAAGGTAAAGTAGATACTACTTTATTTATCAAAAAGGAAAACAAAAACTTCTTACTTGTTCAAATATATGTTGATGACATTATTTTTGGATCCTCTAATGAAAGTCTTTGCAAGAAATTTTCTAAGTCTATGCGGGATGAATTTGAAATGAGTATGATGGGAGAGTTAACATTCTTTCTTGGACTCCAAGTAAAACAAATGAAGGAAGGAACTTTCATTCATCAAGAAAAATATGCGAATGATCTTGTTAAGAGGTTTGGATTGGAAAAGTGCAAGAAGACCGACATACCAATGTCATGTTCTCAGAAGATAGACAAGGATGAAGAAGGGAAGAAAGTAGATCAAAAGCTGTACAGGAGCATGATCGGTTCACTTCTTTATCTTACTCGCTTCTAGACCCGATATTTTGTTTAGTGTTTGTATCTCGTGCTAGGTTTCAATCAGATCCTAGAGAATCACATCTCATTGCCGTGAAACGTATTATCAAATACGTTGCTTCATCTTCAAGCATCGGTCTTTGGTATCCAAAGAGGGGAGACTTTAATCTTCTAGGATACTCGGATGCGAGATCTGGCCGGTTGCGGAGAGTCGATAGAAAGAGCACTTCGGAACTTGTCGGCTACTTGGAAACGGATGTGTCTTGGTTTTCAAGGAAGCAAAGCACCGTAGCTCTCTCAACGACGGAAGCGAGTATGTAGCTCTTGGAAGCTGCTGTTCGCAAATTCTATGGATAAAACAACAGCTACAAGACTTTGGCATTGAAGACTCATGCACGTAAATCGATGTGACAACACCAGCGCGATCAATCTCACCAAAAATCCAATCCTTCATTCAAGAGCAAAGCATATTGAGATTCATCATCACTTCATTAGAGATCATATTCAAAATGGAGAAATCTCAATTCAATTTGTTGATTCAAAAAGTCAACTAGCAGACATATTCACAAAGCCTTTGGAGAAGAATCAATTTGACTTCTTCCGCTCAAGACTCAACATTTTGAAGCTTGAAGAAGTTAAAGTCTAGAGACTCACCAACTCTAAGACTCTGATCTCTTAGACTTTAAATCCTGAGACTCAATCATTCATTGCTAAAGACTGTAAGTTGCTATTCTATCTAAAAGGTACGAATTCTCGCTTATTTTATCTAAAAGGTACGAATTCTCGCTTATTTTATCTCAAAAAGGTGCGTTCTTTTATTCAGATATAATTCGTGTGAAATTTGAAAACTTGTCTTTTTTAGAGGAAGTTATTTTTGGCAGTTATTGATTTTGAAAAAGAAGTGTTCGTACACTTTCCTTGTGCCGTTTAAAATTCTCTTTTCAAATCCGAGGCACATATAAATACAGATCATTCTACCCCCAATTTTCAAAACCCTAAAAAGACACTCTCCTCCCGATCATCGTTTCTACTCTCTGTTCATCGTCGAGAAAGTGGTCATTTTTCTTGGGAAAAGCAAGTGAAGAAATCCTCCAATAGACAAAGAAAGATGTCGTCTTCGAGGAAATCATCAAGAATCGCAAATGGGGACCACAAAGAATGGAGAAGGGACCGACTCACTTCGATCTTACTGAGGAAGAAGACTTTCCAAGTCAGCGACAAAGTCCGATTCGCTCTCCTCCACGTCATTCAGCATCTCCTGACCCACAAGGTGCAAGTCAAAATCTAGAAGAAGACATTATCGAGGATGCCGACCCAGTAAGAGTCCAAAAACCCTCTGTTATCTATAAGCTTTATCGTGCGTTAAAAAGGACTGGTTCTTCGTTAAAGTATATAGATGACTTTCTTAAGGACAAAAATTATGGGAATGAGTATCTTTTTCTGCGGAAAATGGAAGAGTTGGGAATTGCTCCGAAAGGAAGAGCAGAGGAGGCTCTTGCAAACATTCCTAGTGATCCTCGTATGCCAGGACAGAATCTGATTGACGGGAACGATGATGACAAAATGTTCCTTGAATTTAAACCTAGAATGGGTGTGGCTGCAAAGGTGAAAGGAAATCGGATGGATTTGTTTAAATCCAAGGATCAGGAAAAAGTGTATTTCAATCTGTTAAAAGAGGGGTAATCAACCCTAGAAGTGTCGACTTTGACTTCCGGATTCCATCAACTTGAACTTAAGGGAGAAGTTGAATTTGCTTCAACTTGAGACTTTTTGCTCGACTCTACGAGACGGGTATGATCAATCGACCGCTTACTTCTATTCAAATCTTAGCTTTTTGGATGCGAATAGAATTTCATTCGGTGTTCGAGACCAAGTCTATGTGGTAGATGTGAATATGTTGGCGGACATAATTGGAGTTGAACGGGGACGCTATCTCCCAATCAAAGTCTCACCTGCTCGCACTACTCTGGATCTTGTCAAAGATAGGGACGTTGATAAGAAAATCATCTATTCCAGGATGAATGCCGTCAACATTGTGCTTCATAAGATTGTGATCAATTGTCTTAGACCGAAGTCTACGTCAAAGACTTCTGTATCTTTTTCTGAAGCAAAGTTGATGTATGCGATCAACTCAGGACGGAAATTTTCTCTCCCGCACACTATTCTTTTCCATATGTACGGAAGCGTGTCAAAAGACAAAGGACAATTGCCTTATCCCGGTCCGGTGACCAAGATCTTCGAGACATCCGAATATTGAACCGCCACATACTTTTTGTGTTCGACCGTGTGACAAGATGGTGGTAGGGTTGAAAATGTTAATGAAGATGCGTCTGAAAGAACTCTCCAAGGCAATGGAGAAATTCAAAGTAAAATCTCCAGTCCAGTCTACTTCAAAAAGGAAAGGAAAGGAGGCTATTGGTGCCTCATCGAAAAAGAGGAAAAGAACTCTTATCCTGGAGGATGAGGATGAAGATGAAGATGATGAAGATCCCACTATTCCAGCACTGACAAGAACAAGACGTTCTGTGTCTTATTCGACAGAACTTCAGCAGAGCAGAGAAGAAGAAGAACAGAGAGAGAAGGAGAAAGAAGTTGAGGAAGAAGGAGACGAAGAAAAAGAACAGTCTGCTGATAAATCTGGAGAGAAGGGAAATCAAGAGCATGATCATCATTCTTCCCCTCTCGATGTCCTAGAGACGGGGGAGTAAGCGTGCAAGAAAGGTCTACACCTCATGTTGCTGAAGATCTAAGACAATCTCCAGAAGACCCAGAAGAAGTTCAGGTCTCTCAATTGCACGAAGAAGGTGATACATCGATTCCAAATCGCGGACCGAACGAAGCACCATCGTCTCGCATACACACCATCTCGAGAAAGCCAATGCCAAGTACGACGGATGATTCTGCAGATCTTCGTAGTATCATGAATATTCTTCGGAAATGCGTAATCGATATATATTCGGATTCGTGAAATCCAAGCTTTGAAGCATGCGGGACAAGCATCTTCTGGGTCTCTCTGGAGGATAAATTCAAAGACCTCGCTCGGCAACTCCAAGCCAATGCCAAGGGAGAAGAGGTAGCTCGTCATGCGAGAAGACTGAAGAAGCTTGAAGGAGTAGTCCAATCCATTGGGGATTTCCAGATCGTGCGCATTCCCAAGCAGACATGACTCCTTTCTCACCCTTTTCAATGCTGACAAAAAGGGGGAGAACCAATTTGAACTTTTATTTTTTAAAACTTTAAACTTTGACCTTTGTGGTTATGTTTTTGAGTATGACTTGAGAACTTGAACTTAGGTGTGAATTTGACTGAATTGACTGTGGATTGTGGATTATGAACTTGACTGGTTGCATTTATTCAAGTATTGTTATATGGTGTTTCTCATGAAAGACTAACCAATTTTCTGTGGATGCAGAGTCTGGTTGTTTTATTAATCTTTATGAGTTAGCCATATTGCTTGAGAAATGTTTTGCAGGTCAAAGTTGTTCAAATCTTCAAGAAAGTTTTGTCACCATCAAAAAGGGGGAGATTGTTGGAGAAATCTTTCCAGAATATTTTGAAGCTGACAAAACGTTTCTTTCAGTCTAAAGTCTGGATGTTCGGAGACCGTCAGTTTAAAGTCTGAAGACTTTGTTCTCTCAAGACCCAAGACTCAAGACTCAAGACCCAAGACTCAAGACTCAAAGACTTAAGACTCGGGACTCAAGACTTAAGTCTATTCTCACCGATGCTCTTTCTACTCCAAAGTGTCGAAGGAAATCCTAAGCCGAGGTTTATGGTTAAGGATTCAATCCTATCCTCTCGGAATAGATTCTTTGGTTGGATAATCATTTCGGATTCTTTAATTCTTATCTAAGATCGATTGAAGATCCGATGGTTGACGAAATAATCTTGGAATATTCTATTCATGGAAACCGAGATCCCGATTGTATGGGCGAACGGGATTGATGGGCTATCATCGATTCCTTAAATAGCTCGGATGATCTTCTTGATTGATTCCGTCCACCGGGTAGATTGGAGGAATTCCTTTGGTAAGTGCCAACGGCTATGATGGCATGAAGGAGTATAAAAGGAAGACGTCTAGCTGTTTTAAGTGTGTGATCGATAGAAAAATTCCAGTCTCGAAGATCCTTGATTGTTAGTTGAGATCGAGCGAAATTGTACACGGGGAGTGTTTATACTTTGTGACGCCTTGAGTGAGTGTGGTAGATCTTCTACACCTAGAAATCAAGGAAGATCAACATTGTAACAACTCTTTGATCATAGTGGAATCCAGCCAATCGGCCATCGGTCTTGAAGAGTGGACGTAGGCTTGAATCAAGCCGAACCACTATAAACCGAGCGTTCAATTCTCTCTTTCCCTTACTCGTCTTACGATTGAATTTTTAACTGTTGCAAATCCTCTAATTGTTTAAATATCGTGCAAGTTTCGAGGAAATTTTTGTATACCTATTCACCCCCCCTCTAGGTACTCGTACTAGCTATTTCACCGCCCAACATGGGCTTGGGTCCACTTGGGTCCTTGCTCATGGCCCGCTTCCACTTCTCTAAGCTTGTATGCCCTTATCAAAGAAAGACCGAGTTTTCGCCCTTAAATGGCCTTTCCCGATGTCCTCGTGGTCAATCAATCCTTAAGACACTCTTGTCCAATGATCACTTGCTAGAATAATTTCATTCTAAAAAACCGGGTCGAATGAGGATGTCACAACTCTTCCCCTTTTAAAGAAATTCCATTCTCGAAATTTGCAGGATCGACCGCTTCCTCAAACAGATGGGGGTATTGGCTCCTCATAATGTCCTCGCTTTCCCATGTCGCTCCCTCAGTGCCATGATACTGTGAGACGATTTTGACCAAGGGAACGACACTTCCTCAAATAGATGGGGGTATTGGCTCCTCATAATGTCCTCGCTTTCCCATGTCGCTCTCTCGGTGCCGCGATGCTGTGAGACGATTTTGACCAAGGGAATGACCTTGTTGTGCAACACTTGTTCTTTTCTATCTATGATTCACATTGGCTACTCAACGTAAGTCACTTTGTCATCCACCTCAATCTCCTCATTACTCAGCACATGCATCGAGTCTGGGTCATACTTCCTCAACATAGAGACATGGAACACGTTATGAACTTGGGCAAAATTTGGCTGTTGTGCTAACCGATAGGCTAAAGTCCCAATTCTTTCCAGAATTTGAAAAGGTCCTACAAATCTAGGGCTTAGCTTCCCTTTCTTGCCAAAACGAGACATACCTCTCATTAGTGACACCTTGAGGAACACATGATCGCTAACTTGGAACTCCAAAGGTCCCCGTCATTTGTTTACATAGCTCTTCTAGCAACTTTGGGCTATCTTTAATCTTTCTTGAATGATCTAAACTGCATTCGCAAATTGTTGCACTATTTCATGGCCCATAATTTTTCCTTTTCCTACCTCGTCCCAATATACGGCCGTTCTATAGGCACATCTATACAATGCCTCAAATGGTGCCATTCCGATGCTTTATTGATAACTGTTGTTCTATAGGCACATCTAAGTTTATTTCATATGTGCATTTACCATGTTAGTCAAATTCCATGTATCATTTATAATTTGGGTTGCACCTAAGAAAGGTTGTTGAAATATCACAGTGACTTGATTATGGGCTTTATATGTTCTACGATGCCATGATTTTCTTGTTGAACAATCTTGCTTTATAGACACTATCATAACTCTACTATGAATGCAATATTCAATGTCAAAGTCTTTGGTTGCATTGATTGTCTTCATATGCCTATTTGGTCCCATGAAATTATTGCATGATAAGTCAAGGTATCTAAGAATGAACGTCGTCTAAATTTGGGAATTGGGCCCAAAAGAAAATTTGGTCAAGACGTATTAGTTTGACCAAACTTTTCTAATTCAACGCGGATTTCTCCATATGAACTCGTTCTGGCTAAATCTAGAGTAAGACTCTTCAAGTCTCCTATTTTCAATGGAAATGACACTATCCATTCCATTTCAAGTGAAGAAGTTTAAGTTGAGCCTCATCTCAGCCAAACTCTGAATTTCGACAGGGATTCTTCCAAAACTAGCATCTTCAGTGCCCTCACCCTCAAGGCCATTTCCCCTCTCTATGTCCAGATCAACTCACTCATTTGCTCTCTATGTCCTGGTTGACTTGCTCTCATATCCCTCCCAAATCACTTTGTGGACTACTTCAAAGTTGAAATCTACCTACCTCATAAATAATTTTAGAGCTTTCCTTTTGCAAAATGCACAAGAATTTCTCAGCATTAGCCATAGTCAGCCCACAATCTTACTTTCCAAGCTTATCTTCATCAACGTAGTCATCCTGCAATTTCTTTTGCAAATAGAAAGAAAAATTTAGTAGCGCATACATACTGATGGTCTAAAGTTAGCTAAGATAATTACGTATGGACAAATAAACGAACTTCTTCTTTTAACTCTTATCTTAATTTATTGTTGAGAAAATAAAATCTCTTTTTTTTGGTGTAAAATGTAAGTATTAGTTATCAGATGAAGCATAGAAGCTTAGGAGCATCCCTTAGCATTACAAATAGAACTAATAATACAAGAAGATGTAGATCGGAAGTCCCTACATAGTAACCAATACAACACTAGCCTAGGAAGGTCTAATCTTTTTATATAGTGAAGCTCTACCTCTAACAATTTTATGCACCTTAGCTAAAATAATGTGGATATCATTTGACTCATTTTAAAAACATTTGCGGTTATGCTCTATACAAATGTAAAATATTGTTGCTAAGAATGATACCTTAAGGAGCCTTTGCCAAGTCTTTGCCCCTCGTATGACTAGTCATCCATTGAAGTTCATCATTTCACCCTCTTACAATTATGACCGAATCCCATAATGTGCCAAGATATTACGCCAATACTTCCAGTTCAATTGTAGTGGAAAAATAAAGTGTTCTATCTTCTAAATGGGTCATATAGAAAGTGCATCGGATGTCGACCGAAGGCATCTTTGATAATATAATCTATGTTGTTGGAAGCCTGTATCTACAAAACTAAGCTAGTCGGTAAAATTATATTTGCTAATACTGCTAGTCCAAAATAGATTATACCAATCCACAATTGGTCCCCTTTGCCATGCACCATCTCATTGAAAATGAAGTGGTTCTTACAAGACAAATACGACATGTTTCAGCTTCAACATTCGATTCTGCCAAAGTCGAGGGTTGATAGTTTTGCAATCTTAGAGTGTGACAATGGCCTCGTCACTCAATCCTTGTTCTTTGAGGTGGAGCAATTCATAATAAGAAAACATATGAGGAAAACCTAAGTATTTCATAATTACCTTTTGTTAACTAAATTATTTCTTAAGTATGAAAGTATTATTTGCTACGGGCTAAGTAAAGCTACAACTACGTCACCCATGATCTTAGTCAATGTCTACATTGCATGGCCATTATTAGGGTTGCCAAAATGGGTCACAAAACCCATAATTTGACTTAAGTTTGTTGAAATGAGTTAGAGATGGATTATATGAAAGGTGGAATATGATTCATAAATGGGTCCAAAGAGAAAAGCCTATAAACAATATGGGTTTTAAAGTTTGTTGAAATGAGGTAGAGATGGGTTATATGAAAGGTGGAATATGATTCATAAATGGGTCCAAAGAGAAAAGCCTAGAAAAAATATGGGTTTTAATGGATTTATTATGGACCCACTTTCAACCCAAAATACTAGAGTTACATAAAACAATTCTCATGATTCGCTCTCTCTCTCTCTCTCTCTCTCTCTCTCTCTCTCTCTCTCTCTCTCGCTCTCTCTCGTGACTACACTACTCCAGACATTCTTCGTCATTAGCAAGCACTCTCCCTCTTCTTTGTCCTTTGCCTCCATGGCCAACAATGCTGGAGGAGCTCATAAAGCTTAGGCTCTCGTGATGACTGTTGCTTTCATTGATGTTGCTACTATTATCGCCACCACTCAGCAAAGTGCAAGCAGCCATGCACGCTAATTCTTCATAGCAAGAAGAGTGTTAGGAGTGCGCAGTAAAAGCTCGATACCTTCACCTAGGGAAATTGCCAAGAGAAAACCCAAGTTCAAGCCCGTCAATATAGCCAGTTAGACTCATATTCACTCAAAAGCTTAAGTTAATAAGTTATGAGCCAACTAGGATATAGTAACTGCTCAACACTATATCAATTCTCTGATGTGGAACTTCTCTAACACAAGTCACATATGTTGTCACGCCCCGATCCTCAGGCACGCACACATCCGTCTCACTTGGTCGATTTTATAATGCGATATCCCAGGACAATGTATCGCCAACCCTTTCATTTTTAAGCACATGCGGAAGCAGTTAAAATCCCCAGACAATAAAACGATGGGATAAAAAAGCAGGGCCATATTTTTCATATTGAAATTTATAACCACACTTTTATACAAACCACAAATCACTTCATCACTATTCACATCAAAACAGAGATTTCAAAAGAAGACAGAAACTTAGACGAACTGGGCCGAACTCAAGGCCCCTCTTAGGATTGTCTTCTTCTTCCAAAAATCCTTTTCTTCAGATCTCACCTCCGAGTTTTCCTTCTCGGATTCCTCCTCCTCAGCTCTTCAGCGGGGTCCTGAAATGGTTTTCCCCAAACTGGGATGAGACTACGTCTCAGCGAGTTCTACCCCACTAAGCCCGATTAGTAAACTACTATACTAAAGGCTGCCTATACACACACAGGGCAGAAGACGTACTTTGGCCTCAGATCCCACCTGCAAGTCAGTACAATTCACAATAAACACTCATTCACTTCGAACAAATCGAACCAATCGATTACATGTCATACGAATCAATCCCCACTGTGGGATACTTAAAAGCTAGGCCACGTGCATTCTCCAGGACGACCTTCCAAGTCTCCGAGTTCACGTGCCTCGAACCTTGGGCCCATGTGCATTCTCTCAGGCGACCTTTTCGCCAAAGTGATGCATCAAGTCACCGAGCCCACATGCCCTTTTAGATGCCTGGGCCCACGTGCATTCTCTCAGGTGCATTTCACCAAAGCGATGCATCAAGTCGCCGAGCCCACGTGCCTTTTTAGATGCCCGGGCCCACGTGCATTCTCTCAGGTGCATTTCACCAAAGCGATGCATCAATTCGCCGAGCCCACGTGCCCTTTTAGATGCCAAACTCTGTCACCGAGCCCACGTGCATTCTCCAGGAGTACATACCGAGTCTCCGAGCCACGTGCATTCTCTCAGGCGACCTTTTCGCCAAGGTGACATATTCAACCACTGAATTCACGTGCATTCTCCAGGTGACATTCCAATTCACCGAGCCCACGTGTCCTCTTTCAAGAGATTACCAATCTACTTTCAATACCGATAACCAATGCCCAACGATTTCTCAATCAAATAATTAAATCAACTCAACAAAGCATTAAAATACTGAATAACATACTTGGCCATTTACCAATCAACAATTCAATCACAATCAATTCCAATCAATTTAGGGTAAATCCCTAAAATATCACAATTTAATTAATTCCATACAACGTAGAGCTCAAATAAATAAACGAACTGCGCCACGACGATCAGCACGAGATTTCGGTCGTCGGCCATCAAAATCTTAATTTCCGAAAAATAAATAATTAATTATTAATTTCAAAAATTAATTAATTAATATTAAAAATCCAATTTAGCTCAAAATAAAGCCCGATTAAATAAACGGACTTCACCACGCTCATCAGCATAATTTTCCGGTTCCAGGCCATCTCAGTTGATTTTTCGAAGAATAAATACTTATTTAATTTAATTCCGAAATTTAATATTTAAATGCTAAAAAATCCACTTAGGCCCGAAAAGCCTAATTGGAGCCCACTAAGGGTCGGGAAAAATCCCGAGACACTCCCAATAAATAGTAGACCACGTCTACTTGCTAATTACACATTCAATTTATCTAATTCACATCACAATTGGCTAATAATTGCTAATTTATTCTAATCTAACAACCTAAACATAATTAATTAAATCTAAACCAGCTTAAAGCATAATTAGCCACTAATCCTGGATTAGTGAGATTACTCACCAAATCGCGCGCAAACCGGATCAATCCGACGGCGGCGACGCGAGGAACGATTGTTCCCAAAGCGACTCGCGGATCCGGGGCCCAGAAACGGCCCAAAAGCAGGCCCGAAGATGCTGAAACCCACTCCGTGGGTCTGCTGGACGGAGCCAATCGAGGCTGCTCCGGCGGCTAGGGCGGCGAGGGAAAGCCGGCGGAGGGCGAGGGGGTCGCGAGGGAGGTCCGGCGGGGTTGGGCGATGGCCGGAGGTGGCCGGACGGTGGCTGGTCGGTGCAGAACAGAGGCGAAACAGGGCTGGTTCGCGTGGCCTGAGCGTGCACGGACGGCGGAACGGCGGCGGGCGCACGGGAGCGGTGCGGCGGTGCGGCGGTGCGGCGGCGGGACGAGCGGCGAGCGGTTCTCGGTGAGCTGTTGTCTCCGAGCTCCTGGTTCGCACGCGAAGAAAAGAAGGAGAAGAAGAGCTGGTTCTGTCGTGAGGGGGGAAGAAAGAAGAGAGAGGAGAGAGAAGGAGAGATAAGAGAGAAAAGAGAGAGATAAGGGTGTGGGGTTTTGACTAGTCAAAGAAGAGAGAAAGAAAGTGGGCGGTGGGGGGCAATTCGCACGAGGGGGAGGGAAAGAGGGGAGAGGAGAGAGAAAGAAAAGAGAGAAAAGAAAGAAAAGAAAAGAGAGGGGGAGAGAGAGGAAAAAAGAGAGAGGAAGAGAAAGGGAAAATAAAATACACATTCAATTATTTCAATTTTCCTTTTCTCTTTTCCTTTTCCTTTCTATTTTCCTTTTGGTTTTCAAATTATTCTTCCGATAATTTCTTTATTGAAATTTTCGGACCCGTCAATAAATTGACGAGCGATGAGACAGGATCCTAAAAATAAGAATTATGATGCGCCTAAAATTCGATTCCCGAAATCGAGTTCAATTTCGTGGTTAAAAATCGATCAGACGTGATTTTAGCTCAATCCAACCAATTAGGTAGCTTTTAGGGATTTTACAGCTGATACATCCCTTAACGGCTTTACCCAATAGGTTAGTTAACTCATGAGTGATCAGCTCAGAGAAAAAGGCCATAGGCACGCCGACGAAATGCCCATTTCACTTTATCGAAACGGGGTCGAATTTCAGGATGTCACAACTCTTCCCCTCTTATAAAAATTTCGTCCTCGAAATTTAAACCATTACACTTTGTTCAGAAAGGCGGGGGTACAACTGTCTCATCGATTCTTCAATCTCCCAAGTCGCTCCTTCTGTGCCATGGTGTTGCCAGACCACTTTGACCAACGGGATGGTCTTTGTATACAGAACTTGCTCTTTACGATCGACAATCTGAACCGGGCTTTCAACGTATGACATACGGTCATCCACGTCCAATTCCTTGAGCACGTGGGTCGGGTCAGGCTCGTACTTCCTTAACATCGACACGTGAAAGACGTCATGCACTTGCGCCAATCTTGGCGGCAACGCAAGACGATACGCTAGGTTGCCGATTCTTTCAAGAATCTCAAACGGACCTACGTACCTCGGACTCAGCTTGCCTTTCTTACCAAAGCGCGAAGTTCCCCTCATTGGTGACACTTTTAGAAAAACGTGATCACCAACTTGGAATTCCAAAGACCTTCGACGCTTATCTGCATAACTTTTCTGCCTGCTTTGCACTGTCTTCAATCTGTCTCTGATCACTGCCACGGCATCTACCGATTGCTGAACCAACTCTGGGCCTGTTATCTTCCTTTCTCCGACTTCATCCCAACACACTAGAGTTCTGCACGCTCTGCCATACAACGCTTCAAATGGAGCCATCTTGATGCTTTGCTGATAACTGTTGTTGTAGGCGAATTCCACTAGATGAAGCTGATCCTCCCAACTTCCTTTGAAGTCTATTATACATGCTCTCAGCATGTCTTCAAGAGTCTGAATCGTCCTTTCCGATTGGCCATCCGTCTGAGGATGATATGCCGTACTGTACTGAAGCTTTGTACCCAAAGCACTCTGTAAGCTCTTCCAAAAAGCAGCAGTAAACCTTGGGTCTCTATCAGATGTTATCGTAACTGGCACTCCATGCATACGAACCACCTGACGCACATACAAGTCTGCGTGTCTATCCAGACTCAGGTCCTTTCGAACTGCAATGAAGTGAGCCGACTTTGTCAGCTTGTCGACTACTACCCAAATTGAATCATTTCCCCTTTGACTCCTTGGTAGTCCAGTCACGAAGTCCATCGTGATATGCTCCCATTTCCACTCTGGGATTGCGAGAGGTTGCAGAAATCCTCCCGGCTTGCAATGCTGAGCTTTTACTTGCTGACAAGTCAAACACTTGGCCACATGCTTGGCGATGTCCGCCTTCATACCTGACCACCAGTAGTGTTGACGCAAATTCTGATATATCTTAGTGCTTCTAGGATGAACGCTGTAATTGCTACGATGTGCTTCAGATAAAATTTCTTCTCTAAGCTCTACATCGTCAGATACAACCAAACGTCCACGACACCTCAGTACCCTATCATCTGAAACTTGAAAATCAGCCTTTCTTTTATCGGTATCCTCTTGAAGAATTTTTTGTACGTCTGGATCTGTCAGTTGAAGTTGCTTGATTCTGACCTGGACATCCGGCTCAATTCTGAGGGTAGCCATAAAACTTGAGAGGTGGCCTACCTCAAATTTGAATTCCGAATCTCGAGCTTTCTCGATTAAGTTCCACTCCTTAACCAAGATTTGTGCCACTGAAGACTTCCGACTAAATGCATCAGCGACCTTGTTCGCCTTTCCCGGGTGATATAGAATATCACAATCGTAGTCTTTCAGCAATTCCATCCATCGCCGTTGTCTCATGTTCAACTCCTTCTGAGAGAACAAATACTTGAGACTCTGATGGTCCGTGAAGATCTGAAACTTTTCCCCACACAAGTAGTGCCTCCAAATCTTTAATGCAAATATGATGGCTGCGAGTTCTAAGTCATGCGTCGGATAATTCAATTCATGAGGTCTCAACTGCCGGGAAGCGTATGCAACAACTCTGCCATGTTGCATCAGCACGCAACCTAATCCCCTAAATGACGCATCACTATAGATCTCGAATCCTCCAGGACCAGATGGAATCGTCACCATAGGTGCAGTAGTCAGCTTTTCCTTCAGCTCTTGGAAACTACGCTCGCACTTGTCTGACCATACAAACTTCTCATTTTTCTTTGTGAGCTTTGTCAGAGGCGACGCTATCGATGAAAACCCTTCCACAAACCGTCTATAATAACCTGCTAACCCCAGAAAACTTCTGATCTCTGTCACTGATGTCGGTCTCGGCCACTTGATCACGGCTTCTATCTTGCTCGGGTCGACGGAGATTCCTTCTCCGGAAATCACATGACCTAAGAACGCAACACGAGTCAGCCAAAACTCGCATTTGCTAAACTTAGCATATAGCTGATGAGTTCTTAAGGTCTGAAGCACTAATCTCAGATGATTCTCGTGCTCTTCATTACTTCTCGAATAGACCAGGATATCATCTATGAACACGATTACAAACTGATCTAGATATTCCTTGAACACTCTGTTCATCAAATCCATAAAGGCAGCTGGAGCATTCGTCAATCCGAACGGCATCACTGTAAACTCATAATGACCATACCGGGTACGAAATGCTGACTTAGGAGTATCCTCTTTCCGAATCCTCAGCTGATGGTATCCTGTCCTCAAATCGATCTTCGAGAATATTGACGCTCCTTGCAGTTGATCAAATAAGTCATCTATCCTCGGCAATGGATACTTGTTCTTGATCGTTACTCCGATTGAGCCTGCCGATAGTCGATGCACAAACGCAACGAACCATCTTTCTTCTTAACAAACGTAACCGGTGCTCCCCAAGGCGATGCACTAGGACGAATAAATCCTTTATCCAAGAACTCTTGCATCTACACCTTCAGTTCCTTCAACTCAGATAACGCCATTCGGTAAGGTGCCTTTGAGATCGGTTCGTCCCGGTGCTAGCTCGATTACAAATTCAATCTCTCTTTCGCGGTAACCCCGGCAATTCTTTTGGAAAGACATCTGGAAACTCCTGTACCACTGCAATATTTTCCATTTTCAACTCTTCAACTGTCGTATCCACGACAGTCGCTAAGTACCCTTGGCAGCCCTCGTCTAACAAACGAGTTGCTTCCGGCGACGAGATTAAGGAAATCGAAGGTCCTCCTCGATTCCCGACAAACTCAAAGTTCTTACCCTCTAATGGGTCAAACTGAATCGCCTTGTGATAGCAGTCCATTTTAGCTCGTTGATTGGTGAGCCAGTCCATGCCAATTATCAAATCAAAATCATACATGGCTAGGACTAACAAGTCAATTTTCCCCACTCGCTCACCAATCTCTAACTTGCACCCCGAACATTCCAAAGCAGCAATAACTTTATCTTTCAAAGGTGTAGATATGCAAATTGCCGATTCCAACAATACAGGATTCAATCCTAGCATCCTAACATATTGCTCGGCAATGAAAGAATGGGTTGCTCCCGAATCAAACAAAGCATAAGCAGGTTGGTCGTTGAGCGAGACCGTACCTGTAATCACGCCAGGCGCAGCTTCTGCCTGACCTTGGGTAATCGCGTACACAGTGCCCTGAGCTGGAGGTCTCTGCTGTCCTCCTTGCGGTGCATTCTGAGGGGCATACCCTCCTATCTGTCTCATCGGTGGTGGCGGCAGCGGCAACAAAGGTTGTCCTCTTTGCTTCTTTGGACAAAATCTGGCTATATGGCCCTGTTGGCCACATTCAAAGCATGCACCCGTCCTGGCTAGGCACGGTCCTGCCCCATGTCTTCTCCCACAGAAGCGACACTCATTAGTCCTAATAGGTCCTGACCTATTAAATCCACTCTTCTTGCTGGGCGGACTTTGGAATCTATTTCCAAACATCGGCCTCTTCCCTTGGCGGATGTTGTCTACGTGCGAGCTAAACCTCAATCCGAGATGAGGCCGCTTGCTCCGATATACCTCTCTATCATTTGAGCCCGACGGTAGACTTCACGATAATCTACCAAATCCAATGGTAATAGAGGTTGTTTCAGTTCTGTACGAAGACCATTCTTAAATCTCCGAGCTTTCTCCTCAGGGTCCTCGATCAATCTTGGGGCATACTGAGATAGTTCAGCGAACTTAACCCCATACTGATCGACAGTCATCGATCCTTGGCGAAGGCGTTGGAACTCCTCCATCTTCAACTCTCGGGCAGCACTCGAAAAATATTGATCATTAAAAGCTTTGAGGAAGGTGTTCCACACCCTTGGTACTCCTTCCGGGAATACAGCATCCTTGGTGGCTCTCCACCAAATGTTGGCATTATCTTGAAGTTGATACACATCTAGTATCACCTTTTCTTCTTCATTACACATCAAGACTGCGAATGCTTTCTCCATATCTTGTACCCCTTTGTGATGCAGCCTCGGGGTCTCCAGTACCCCTAAACCTTGGTGGATCTAACCTTCGAAAGTGCCCCACTAACTTCGATGGTCTTTTCGCAACCACTATTCCTGGCTGACCTTCAACGTTCACTGCAGGAGGAACTATGGCAGGTGTGACTGCGGGGGCGGCGGCAGGAGCGGCCTGAGCAGCGGCGGCAGCTACGGCATTAGCGGCGGCCTGAGCGGCGGCTTCAACTGTAGCAGCTTGCTGATCCATTCTATTACCCAATACTTCCAAAACACGCAAGATCCCATCCACCCTGGGATCATTAGGGGCTGCTACCCCGACATCTACGACAGGTGGATTCACTCCACTCGCGCTAGCCTGTGCTGGCGCTCGACCACGTCCGCCTCGGGTTCCGACACGAGTCGGAGCTCTACCCCGAATAACGGCCCTACTGGTCCTTTTTGCAGGAGTTCTCGACTCCTGATCGCTCATGATGTAGCTTTACTCAACTAACACCTGTTTCCAATTCAACACCGAATTAGAAACAGAGCGATCCAAACAACAAACAATTTTAGCACTCAGCTAACACAGACATGCACCAGCATGAATTTAAAGGCCATCCTACTAACTATCCCATTAACCATCGCTCCTTATCACTCCAATTTTCAACCTCGCTCTGATACCACTTAAACCGGATGTCACGCCCCGATCCTCAGGCACGCACACATCCATCTCACTTGGTCGATTTTATAATGCGATATCCCAGGACAATGTATCGCCGACCCTTTCATTTTTAAGCACATGCGGAAGCGATTAAAATCCCCGAGACAATAAAACGATGGGATAAAAAAGCAGGGCCATATTTTTCATATTGAAATTTATAACCACACTTTTATACAAACCACAAATCACTTCATCACTATTCACATCAAAACAGAGATTTCAAAAGAAGACAGAAACTTAGACGAACTGGGCCGAACTCAAGGCCCCTCTCAGGATTGTCTTCTTCTTCCAAAAATCCTTTTCTTCAGATCTCACCTCCGAGTTTTCCTTCTCGGATTCCTCCTCCTTAGCTCTTCACCGGGGTTCTGAAATGGTTTTCCCCAAACTGGGATGAGACTACGTCTCAGCGAGTTCTACCCCACTAAGCCCGATTAGTAAACTACTATACTAAAGGCTGCCTATACACGCACAGGGCAGAAGACGTACCTTGGCCTCAGATCCCACCTGCAAGTCAGTACAATTCACAATAAACACTCATTCACTTCGAACAAATCGAACCAGTCGATTACATGTCATACGAATCAATCCCCACTGTGGGATACTTAAAAGCTAGGCCACGTGCATTCTCCAGGACGACCTTCCAAGTCTCCGAGTTCACGTGCCTCGAACCTTGGGCCCATGTGCATTCTCTCAGGCGACCTTTTCGCCAAAGTGATGCATCAAGTCACCGAGCCCACGTGCCCTTTTAGATGCCTGGGCCCACGTGCATTCTCTCAGGTGCATTTCACCAAAGCGATGCATCAATTCGCCGAGCCCACGTGCCCTTTTAGATGCCCGGGCCCACGTGCATTCTCTCAGGTGCATTTCACCAAAGCGATGCATCAATTCGCCGAGCCCACGTGCCCTTTTAGATGCCAAACTCTATCACCGAGCCCACGTGCATTCTCCAGGAGTACATACCTAGTCTCCGAGCCACGTGCATTCTCTCAGGCGACCTTTTCGCCAAGGTGACATATTCAACCACTGAACTCACGTGCATTCTCCAGGTGACATTCCAATTCACCGAGCCCACGTGTCCTCTTTCAAGAAATTACCAATCTACTTTCAATACCGATAACCAATGCCCAACGATTTCTCAATCAAATAATTAAATCAACTCAACAAAGCATTAAAATACTGAATAACATACTTGGCCATTTACCAATCAACAATTCAATCACAATCAATTCCAATCAATTTAGGGTAAATCCCTAAAATATCACAATTTAATTAATTCCATACAACGTAGAGCTCAAATAAATAAACGAACTGCGCCACGACGATCAACACGAGATTTCGGTCGCCGGCCATCAAAATCTTAATTTCCGAAAAATAAATAATTAATTATTAATTTCGAAAATTAATTAATTAATATTAAAAATTCAATTTAGCTCAAAATAAAGCCCGATTAAATAAACGGACTTCACCACGCTCATCAGCATAATTTTCCGGTTCCAGGCCATCTCAGTTGATTTTTCGAAGAATAAATACTTATTTAATTTAATTCCGAAATTTAATATTTAAATGCTAAAAAATCCACTTAGGCCCGAAAAGCCTAATTGGAGCCCACTAAGGGTCGGGAAAAATCCCGAGACACTCCCAATAAATAGTAGACCACGTCTACTTGCTAATTACACATTCAATTTATCTAATTCACATCACAATTGGCTAATAATTGCTAATTTATTCTAATCTAACAACCTAAACATAATTAATTAAATCTAAACCAGCTTAAAGCATAATTAGCCACTAATCCTGGATTAGTGAGATTACTCACCAAATCGCGCGCAAATCGGATCAATCCGACGGCGGCGACGCGAGGAACGATTGTTCCCAAAGCGACTTGCGGATCCAGGGCCCGGAAACGGCCCAAAAGCAGGCCCGAAGATGCTGAAACCCACTCCGTGGGTCTGCTGGACGGAGCCAATCGAGGCTGCTCCGGCGGCTAGGGCGGCGAGGGAAAGCCGGCAAAGGGCGAGGGGGTCGCGGGGGAGGTCCGGCTGGGTTGGGCGGTGGCCGGAGGTGGCCGGACGGTGGCTGGTCGGTGCAGAACAGAGGCGAAACAGGGCTGGTTCGCGTGGCCTGAGCGTGCACGGACGGCGGAACGGCGGCGGGCGCACGGGCGCGGTGCGGCGGTGCGACGGTGCGGCGGTGGGACGAGCGGCGAGCGGTTCTCGGCGAGCTATTGTCTCCGAGCTCCTGGTTCGCACGCGAAGAAAAGAAGGAGAAGAAGAGCTGGTTCTGTCGTGAGGGGGGAAGAAAGAAGAGAGAGGAGAGAGAAGGAGAGATAAGAGAGAAAAGAGAGAGATAAGGGTGTGGGGTTTTGACTAGTCAAAGAAGAGAGAAAGAAAGTGGGCGGTGGGGGGCAATTCGCACGAGGGGGAGGGAAAGAGGGGAGAGGAGAGAGAAAGAAAAGAAAAGAGAGGGGAGAGAGAGGAAAAAGAAGAGAGAGGAAGAGAAAGGGAAAATAAAATACACATTCAATTATTTCAATTTTCCTTTTCTCTTTTCCTTTTCCTTTCTATTTTCCTTTTGGTCTTCAAATTATTCTTCCAATAATTTCTTTATTGAAATTTCGGACCCGTCAATAAATTGACGAGCGATGAGACAGGATCCTAAAAATAAGAATTATGATGCGCCTAAAATTCGATTCCCGAAATCGAATTCAATTTCGTGGTTAAAAATCGATCAGACGTGATTTTAGCTCAATCCAACCAATTAGGTAGCTTTTAGGGATTTTACAGCTGATACATCCCTTAACGGCTTTACCCAATAGGTTAGTTAACTCATGAGTGATCAGCTCGAGAAAAAGGCCATAGGCACGCCGACGAAATGCCCATTTCACTTTATCGAAACGGGTCGAATTTCAGGATGTCACATATGTATCCTACCAATTTCCCTCTCATGTATGAGTTGCTCCTCCTCAATTTGGATATCCTTCTGCATCAACTTATCTTAACTTGAATCTCCAACGCCTAACTTCATCATTGGTCTCTTTTTTCATACTAGACCATGAAGTTTGCCATTAGGTCATGTTGCTACACCACAATGTTCACCTGTCTAGAAATCGAGTTGGTTACCAAATTCCTTCCTTAAGATATTTATCAAGCACCGACACACATTGGGAGCGAGCTACCAATCAACCATCAATTATGATACCATTTGTTGGGAGCATACAGTAGAAACCCAATACCTTCACATGGGGAGATCACCAAGAGGAAATTCAAGTTTGAGCCCATCAACATATCCAATTGGACCTACCTTTACTCAAAGCTTCAACTAATAATTTATAGGTTAACTAAGATATAATAATTGCTCAACACCACACCAATTTTCTGGTGTAGGACTTTTCTAACACAACCCACACATGTATCGTAAAAAAGAGAAACCAATATGAAGGCGAAATGAGGGGGAGAGAGTGGAGAACTTGCGCAGGTGTAATATATGCGTGGAGAGCGAGAGTACAAATGAAGTGCTCAACAAAAGGCAAACATAAATAATAAAACACGGGTTCGGAATTCTCTCTCTCTCTCTCTCTCTCTCTCTCTCTCTCTCTCTCTCTCGAGTGTAACAGGCCGAAGAGACCCAACACGGCCTACCTTTTGTGGGGGATTGATTCAGGTATTAAGATAATGAGGAAGCAGGTGAAAGTTATGGCTTTTGAATGGTTCCTTGTTTGCAAAGACCGAGAAGAACAGAGAAGGGAGGCGATGATGGTTGGTAGGGAGGCGTCGGCATTTGAGTGGAGGCATTCGAAACCGCACATCTGCGCTTTAGGAAGCACGTCGAGAGATGGACGTGCTTGTAGAGTTTAGTATCAACAACCATTACTAATCTCGAGTGGCACTCCCAACTTTTCATTTCATCGATTGTGCAAACTTGCAAATCGTAAGTAACAAGTGAAAGCTTGAATCTTGGTTCATAGTTCAATTAATAGTTTTATTCCAATTAAGGGCCAGTTAATTAGCTTGTTCAAGATCCCAATTCTAGACGAAAATTTAGTGCTCATTAGGTTAGAGAGGAAGAGAGCTTCACATCGCATATGCTTTTAATGCCATGGAATCATATTAAATCATAGGTCGCAAGAGGAAAGAATCGTGTTAAGAATTGCTAAAAGTAGTTTGCGAAATTCATTCAAATTTGACATGATATGCTGATATTCAAAGAAGGGGTATAACTGGACTGCCTTTGTAGTAAATTTTGGCAAAATCATCATCTTCCAATTCTTGCATGCATTAGATAAAGATGATCCAAAATTGCAAAGTGTAATCTGATGGGGTGTGCTCTTGAAAATGCAAAGTACTTTCCTCTCGACTTGCAAAGTTTTTTACCCATGGCTACTCATGGCTTAAAACCCTAATCCCAAATTCCATCCCCACTTTTCATCTACTCTTCATCTAGGGTGGTCTTCTTCTGCTCTCATCCGAATTTTAGTGTTCGTGGACTGTTGCGATCCTTTTCGGAATTGATGGTGGGCCCAGATTCGAAGCAGATGATCCCCTTTGTATCTTCGTCTTCATCCCCAATTTGGTTCGCTTCACTGTGGGTTTATTTTCCCCTGTTTTCTTCTACCTCCTGAGTCGTTCGACAGAATCTCCTTTGCATGTGGGGCCTTCGTATATCTGCGCCTTTAGCTGACTGTATATCTCAGTGCGATCCAAGTTCGCTTGGCCCTACTTTATTAAACTGCTAATACCATCTAAGAAATGGACACCGAAGAACATAGTGACTCTGACCACCTAGTTGCTCTCTGTTCACGTTTGGGTCGACTCACAATAGAGAAGGAAATAGCATTCTGGGATGAAGAACCCTCACTTGCAAAATTGGCGGAATGTAACTTAATCTTGGTGTGCAGAATTCTGTCAAACCTCACTATAAATTTCCCTACTTTTAGAGTACAACTAAGAAAGCTTGGAGGACTGACGAGTTGAAATTTCACAACGTGAAGATGGCTTCTACGTAGCTAAATTCCATTATATTGCCGATAAACAGCATGTCCTTGAGGGGGGCCCTTGGCTTTTTTCGGGTCACCTACTAATCTTAAAGCCATGGCAGTCTAGTACTCCCTTGCATTGTTATAATTTCTCAAGTTGTGCTTTCTAGGTACAAATATTTGGTCTGCCTTTGGAATGGACTACTGAAAAGATGATTATCAAGGCAATGCAAGTTATTGGTCGGGTAATCGAAGTGCGAGTTGATACTAAAGAGGGCATGACTTCGCGGACTGCTAGGGCGAAGGTTGAACTGAAACTACAGGAACCCTTAAGGACAGGTAAACTAATTCGTATAGAAGGAAAATTATTATGGATTGACCTTTGCTATGAGCGACTTTCCCATTTCTGTTACTTTTGGAAGGTTGGGCCATTATGCTATGTATTGTAAAGATATCCCCTATGATGAATCCAAATTTGAAGGCATGGATACTATGGCCTATGGTCCATGGCTTAAAGCTGAAGTTAAAGTAGCTAGTCCTTATTGGCAAACTTTTTATAACCCTTTAGACTTCCCGGATCAGTAAGAAGAAAGCATACCTGAGACGCCTCCTTCCCAACTTCCGATTATCCCTCTTTTGCCCCCACCAATAGCTACTATTGTTGCAATAGAGGCCAGACAAGCACTTTCTTCAGATCATGGAGTTAAAGCACCTGCACAATAGAAAAATCCAAAGCTAATCATGGAAGAGACACATCTACATACAGCGCTCATTCCTGCAACAGCTAAAATGAAAGGAATTCAATCATCACTTATGGATTTCAAACAAGTCAAGAAAACAAAGAATTCTAGACTGCCACCAAAGGTGGGTGTGGCTAAAAAACATAAACGTTATTCGCCATATGACACAAAGGGTGTCATTCTGCATGACCTGGATGATGAACAATTCTGGATACCCCTGTGCGCGAAGCGGGGGAAGCTGACATTAGGGCTTTGGTGGCTAGCCCTCAACAGCCACCGAGTGAAAAATGAAGATCATAAGTTGGAATTGTCAGGGGTTGGGCAATCCCCTGACAGTTTGTGCTCTACGGGCCCTCATGGTCCATAAACAGCCCCATTTGGTGTTCTTAATGGAAACAAAGAACCAAAATATAGTACTTATCCAACTCCAACAGCGTTTGAAATTCCCTAATTGTCTTATTCAAGATCCTATTGGATTAGCTGGCGGACTGGTGGTTTTTTGGACTGACAAGGCCTCTCTAACTATGGAGCAACAGACAGCAAATTTCATGGATATGGTATGCACCGATTTGGCCAATGGGAAGTGTATGCGTCTCACATGTCTTCATGCGCCGGCTGTTTACTCGGTAAGACAACACCTCTGGGAAGAATTATGTCACATAGTTTTAATAATGCTTTACCATGGGCTTGCATTGGGGATTTCAATGAAATTCTTAACTATTGGGAGAAGGATGGAAAAACACCGTCGGACTGCTATCGTATGCAATATTTTCTAGACTTTCTAAATACTTGCCGCCTTATGGATGTAGATAGTAAGGGCTGCACCTTTATTTGGATCAATAACCGGGAGGGCGAGGAGCTAGTTAAAGAAAGATTGGATCGGGTTGTTTGTACAATTGCCTGGCATCTAACATTTCCTGAAGCTGAAGTTTATGCTCTACCGGCATTAGGATCTGACCAAAGCCCCATCTTGTTGGACACTGATGCTAAGGTTGTTAAGAGGAAGCGGGATTTCATATTTCAGGCCTTTTGGATAAATGACACTAGAATGCAGATCAGTTATTGCTCATTCTTAGCTTTCCTTACCTAGATCAATCCACTCTATCTCTTCTAAACTACAATTTGTTTCAGCAGCTCTAGCATCTTGGAGTCATCGTAAATTTCCTAGGGGTAACCAGCAGATCAACATTTTGACTCAGCAACTCCAAGTCATCTCTAATCAATCCTGCGGGAACTACGACTCAGCGGAGGTTAAACGAATTCAAACTGAAATCCAGACTCTGTGGCAGCAAGAAGAGCAATATTGGGCGATGAAATCTTGTGTTAGTTGGCTTAAATAGGGAGACAAGAACACAAAATTCTTCCACAGCACTACTATTCAAAGGAGACACCGGAATCGAATCACTATGCTACAAGATGAAGATCTTACTTGGGTTCGAGATCAAGAAAGATTGAAGAATATGACTAACCTTTTCTTCCAAAGGTTATATACCTCGACAGGTCACCGAGATTATCGACCGATCCAACTAGAATGTCTACCAAAAGTAACAGAGGATATGAACATGGCCCTTATAGCCGATGTTACCCGAGAAGAAGTAAAACAAGCTGTATTTCAATTGGGTTCAACAAAAGCGCCAGGACCTGATGGCCTAAATGGGATATTCTACCAGCACCATTGGGATATTCTTCAGGAAGACATCTTTAATTCGGTACAGGACTTCTTTCTCTCTGGTGCTATGCGTCTTGAACTAAATCGAACTTCCATATCTTTGATTCCCAAAACACCGAACCCAGAATGACTAGATCAATTCCGCGCAATTAGTCTTTGTAACTTTATTTACAAAATTATCTCAATGCTTTTGGCGAATCATTTGAAACCTATCCTACCTGATTTAATTTCTATTGAACAATATGCCTTTGTGAGTGGTAGACAAATTCAAGGACAACATCTTAGTCGTTCAAGAGGTCTTGCATCAGCTTAGAATTCGGAAGCCAAAGAAATCCTTTCAGGCCGTTTTGAAACTGGACATGTAGAAGGCATATGATTGCGTTGAATGGGACTTTCTTCGGGATTATCTCCTACATCTGGGCTTTCACTCACAATAGGTTAAGTGGATAATGCAATGCATTGTCATAGCTTCTCTCGGTGTTAAATTTAATGGTGAAAATCTTCATTATTATAATCCATCAAGAGGTCTTAGACAAGGTGACCCTATTTCTCCTTATCTTTTCATACTAGTGGCGGATGTGCTGTCAACACTTATCCATCGCGCAGTGGACATGAATAATCTTCACGGCATTACTTTAAACGGGTGGTGTCCAACTCTATCCCATCTATTTTTTCCTGATGATGCTATCTTTTTCCTTGATGGGAAAATTCAGGAATGTCAGAATTTGGCCAACATTCTTAATCAATATTGCCTAGCAACGGGTCAAGCGGTAAACAGGAATAAATCTGGTATCCACTTCAATAAAACCTGCCCTGCTCACCTTCAGGAAAACCTAGCCCGAGAACTCAGGGTACCGGTGTTAACGAAGATTGGCAAATACCTTGGGATTCCCTCGGATTGGGGTAAATCAAAAAAAGGAGATGTTCGCCTGGCTGTTGAGTCGAGTAAATTCAAAACTTGAAGGTTGGAAAGAGCAATTCCTATCTAAAGGGGGCAAGGAGACACTCATTAAATCGGTAATACAGGCGATCCCTCAATATGCAATGTTTATTTTCAAAATTCCTATGTCCTTATGTACATCTATAGAGAAGAAAGTTGCTAGATTTTGGTGGAAGAACAATCATCATCACTCGGGTATCTATTGGAAATGTTGGGATGTACTTAAGGCTAGGAAAGATTTAGGAGGCATTGGTTTTCGTGACCTAATCACTTTTAATAGAGCACTACTAGGAAAACAGGCGTGGCGTCTCTTACAAAACCCGTCATCTTTATGGAGTCAACTCTTTAAGGGTCTATACCATCACTCCATAGAGTTTTGGCATGCCAACAAAGGGTCGAGACCCTCTTGGGGATGGTTGAGTCTACTGAGTGGCCGAGATTCAATTATGCAAAATCTATAAAGGTCGATTGGAGATGGGAAACGGATCTCAATCCGTGATGATAAGTGGCTGAATATTGGTCCTATTGGCGGTCCTGCACCAAGAGGAGAACCACTAAGGGTTGCTGATCTTATTAATTTGGAGAGCAACCACTGGAATGAACCCCTACTGCGTAGAAGTTTCGCTGATCAAATAGTCGAAGAAATCCTGACAATCCCCATCCGAACAGATTGTACAGAGGATAGACTTATTTGGAAAGGACCTCATAATGGTTATTATACTATCAAGAATGGATACCATTCCCTACAATCTACTGCAAATGTCAAGGTACAAGATATTGCATCCTCCTCTTACCACCCACCCCGATAGCTTTGGGACAAGATTTGGCAAATGAAAACCCCCTCGAAGATACGCATCTTTATGTGGTCCTTATGCCACAACGCTCTATCAACAAAGGACAATCTTTATCATAGGAAAATAATCATTGATCCTACGTGCCAGATTTGTCATCATCACACCCTAGAGACTACGGAACATATCTTTTTGCATTGCCCATGGACACGCAAGATTTGGCCTCATTCAGCAGTTAAACTAAATCCAACAGACTTTAACACAAATCGCATGGATGCTTGGTTAGCAGATTTGATATGCAAGAAGAATGCCATACCTGATTTGGCTACCCAGGCACATATCCTCTGGCACCTCTAGAAATCCCGAAACCTTTTTGTATTTCACAGGGTTGTTCCCGATCCACAACAGGTTATTTTGGCAGCTTTTGCATCTACCCAATCTGCTTGTCGATCCCATCAAGTGTGGACGCGCTCTTCCCCCAACCTCCTGACCTTAGAGCGCCTATGGAAGCCTCCGGATCCTGCCGAGATAAAGATTAATATAGTGGAGCCTTTTCTTCCACATCAAAGGAGGGATCTGTGGCTTCTATTTGGTGTGATCACTATGGTCGACTAATCAATGGATCTACACAGACTGTTCCAGCAACTATGGCAGTGCAAGGAGAAGCTCAAGCGCTTACCGTCACCTTACACGATCTGCTGCAAAAGAAAATGGAAAGGAAGCAACTCACTATGGAATCTGACTGCTGGGTGCTTGTCCATGCTCTACGGAATCCATGCTCAACGCCATGGGAAGCTCGCTCTCTCATCTCTGAAGCTGCGGCACTCATCCCCTGCTTCTCTAGGTTACGCATAGTGTTCTACAGGAGGGAAGCAAATAGAGTAGCCCACTAGGCTGCCAAGGCCCATGAACACCGAAGTCTAGCCCATAATTGGTTCTTTCTCCTCCACCGCCCCTGTTGGATTTGCTTTGTACTGACATTATGCCCTATGGTGGCACTTTTGGTTGATATCAATCTACGGTCCTCTGCTTTCGTCAAAAAAAAAAAATCTGATGGGGTGTTACTGTAGCGAGAGATGTCTTACTAAATATCACCCTTTGCCTCATCATCGCCATTTTCACGCTTTGGTCCATAATTCTATGTGCAAGCTCGCCAATTGACTTGACGAGCTGGTTCATGGAATCATTGATTCTTGAAAGGATACAATTTAACAAGGAAACTGGAGCTTGGGTCCAATCGGGTTGGATTGGGTATGATTTTTTAAAATTGCAATATGATTAAATGGGTCAGTTTTGGTTGAACTATTTTTGATTCAATCCAAACCCAAATTATGCATGTGGAGATGAATTATAACAACTCCACTAATAAAATGTTTCTATATTATCATGAGAGATGAAACTCAAAAATTATGATTATGAAATTTCTATTCTTCGCATCATGTCTTGAGACATGTCATTAGAAAAAGATACCATAAGTATCATAACTTTTATTGATGCTCACTTAAGTGTTGTAACTTTTTCTCCATCACTTAAGTACCAAAAGTTACGTACGCCACTCACTTGAATATTATAACTTTGTTTCCTATCATTGAAGTGTCATATAACTTTTCAATCAATCACTTGAATGTCATAACTTTTTAAAAACGTTCACCACAAGTGTTATACCATGTTGAATTTCCACCACTTGAGCGAACTTTTTTAAAAATTCTTGGTACTTAGGTAATCAATTGAAAGTTATGATATTCAAGTGAATATTTTCTTTTTCTTTTTCTTTTTTTAAAGTTATGGCACTTAGGACCCTATTTGGTAACCAACCAAATAGTGTCTATTTTTGCTTTTTTGTTCCACTAAACAAAAAAGAACAGAACTCCATTTGGTAACATTTTGTTCCTGAGAATAGGTCTAGGATAAAACTAATAAGTAGAAAAAAGTTACTTTTTTGTTCCCAAAAACAACTAAAAAATTAAGCCAAACCATTTTCTTTTTTTTTTTTTCCTCTTTTCCTTTCTTTCTTTTTCTCTTATTCTTCTTCTTCTTACTATAGCCGGTCACTAGTCATGGTGATGGTTGGCAACCAACCAAATGAGGTCGGGCGACCTCGCTGAAGTCTCGCCATGGCTAAGTGAGGCTCCCCGAGGCCGGCAATCGATTAAAGGAAGAAAAATAAGAGAAAGGAAAAGTAAAAAATTATTAAAATAAAGAAAAATTTCATAAAATTATTAAAAATTAAAAAAAATTCTATGTCACAAAAAAAAAAAATTCTAAGGCTGTACCAAAATTTTGTTCTTTTTCTATTTCGAAAATTGAAAATTTGTGCAATTTTCAAATGCCCTCAAATGATTAGAAACTTGTCCAAGGAACAGAATCAGAAAAATTAATTTTTGAATAAAAATTGTTTCTAGAAATAGAATAATTATCAAACGCATCCTGAGTGGTCAAAAAAAGGTTATGATACTCAATATGTTATATGTTTTCAAGATGCATTCCCACAAATTCTTCACCATCCTCATATGCATCTTCCATGCTTGACATGTAAATTGGTAATTTCCAAAATTCTTCATCGATTTGCACTTGTTAGACTAGATATAGCTTCTCATCTATTTCTCAATTAAAAGTGAATATATTAAAAGAAATCAATTTACACTACAATTAGGACCGTAAATTTATGCTAAGCCGCAACTTACTAGCCAAAAGGAATAATTGTCCATTAAAATCTTATCGAAAATGTTTTGAAGATAACAAATATTCTGACTAAAAAATATCTATCTCCACGGAAAAACTCAGGACGCCACAGCATGAAATGTTTGGAGTCATACAATATCAGAGTTGAACTTTATAGTTCATAGTACTGTAAAAGAGATTATGCATATACTAAGTAAAGCCAACAATATAATGCCGAAAACCCTTCAAATCTAGGACTCAACAATGTTCTCAATGTGTTTGAAAATGTTTTTTCGCTCTTATGTTTTTCGTTGATTTTAATATTAATAAAGGTTGAAGCAAACTCCCACAAAGTTCAACATCATTTAGGTGGAAGTCTGAAAAACATACATGAAGGTACGAGTGGGGAGACACAATAAGAGGCAATGACAATTGTGGCATTATCAGATTGTGGTTAATCAATGTAAAAAGAAAGTTTCCATTAAAGGTACGTAAGACATTACCATCTTTTCTACTTGACATGGATTTTTCGTTTATACAAGGAAATTGTTAGAAAGATCTAAGCAATTACATAGTATCATGTATGGCTTGAAAATTAAAGTTCATATCCAGTATAGAAAGGAGAAACAAAAGTTTAATATGGTGCGTCAAGAACATGAGGGATTTGGGAATGTATCACATAATTGGTAGTGAGAATCCATCTCCATTTAAAGCTCTCGATCTCGAATACTCCTTTCAGGGAAATATATCAACTAAATTGATAATGAGATTATCATAGTTAATTAGGGAACCAAATTGAGAATATGGAAAAATTTGTTCAGCTTTCAAATCTAGTACTATAAATACGGCCTGGCTGCTCCTATGGCGAAACACAACCAACACATAAAGATCAATACCTCATACATTCTCATTTGAATAGCGGCCCACAATGATGGAGACGATAACTAGGGACTAGCTCTAGCTTGCCTCTCCCTTCAGATCGCCCATCCTGATATTTGGATGTAAAATGATCGTCGGGTGTTGCCTACCTGTAGCCATGTAGTCTAATCATGTTCTCCGATGGAACCAGATTAAGGTGCGAACTATTAGAGCCGACTTCTTATGTCGAAGATGTCCATAGGACTCGAACTACGTTGTTGACATTTAGTGTGCTTCATTTGGACGATTGTCTTCTCACAGAGCACACCATCTTTATTAGGAACAAATAATTATTACATGTATGATCATATCCTTTTTTCTTAAGAGCTTTTATGCCACTGTGAACAACGTATGCCCACATATATGTAGCTTTTTTTAATTATATTTTCTCATAGTCTGACAATAAATGTTATATTTATAGGTCTCTACAATCAAAGATAAGGAGAATAACATCAGTTCTTCCTTTAGGATGCAGTAGAATTTCTCCTATGGAGCTTCTTCTCCATGTGAAGCTGGCTCTAGTAATTTGAACCCAAATCATGTTCCACTAGAGGACTTGAATGGGCTACGTGGACACGGATCGGTAACTCCCCCCGATTGATATATTTTTGCGGCAATTGAATGACGGGATCCACGATCAGAAGGGAGTGGCAAGCTAGAGGTCTTCGTCATTGATGGACTGCTATTTGAAGGAGAATGTATGAGATATGTTCCAAAAATGAATATTGTTATATCTTTATGTGTTTATTGTGTTCCGTCATCAGACTGACGAGGTTGTGTTTATAGTATTAGACTTAAAAAACTCAATAAATGTTTGCAAATCCTCACTTTGATTCCTTAATTACCTATGTTAACCTCATTGGAAATTTAGTCGGTATATCTCCTTGGAAAGGAGTATTCGAGATTGAGAACTTTAAATTGAGATAGATTTTTACTGCCAATTATGTGAAGCAATTCTCATGTCCCTCGTCCTCTTGCTGCCAAAAGAGTATTGCGTCTTTTTAAAGTTTGGATTCTCATTTCTATACCGGATATGAACTTTCTCCATATTATGATAGTATGTAATTGTATAGGCTTTACCTTTTCCTACTTCACATGTTACATGATTATTTCAAATCCGTTCCTTCATAAGGAAAAATCGCACATGTTTCCAAGATAATCCTATCCTTGTGATACTGCCAAGCGAAGGATATGATTATTTTAACCAATATATCCAATATTATAAGGGTAAGTTGTCTAAAAATTCATAAATCTATTGTACCTCTAATAATTCAGTTCTAAATATTTTACTTATGCTAATTGAATTTCGATCATTCTCACATTCTGCTAATTTAGTTCATCCAACCAATCTTAACCAAAAATGGATGATGTGGACATCGGTTGTTCTACGTAGTATGGATGATAATTTTTAATAATATCTTTGTATATTCATATTTATATTTATATTTATATTCTATTTTTCTTTTTCGTTCTTTACTTTTGTTTTCTTATTTTTATTGTTAAAGGCCATTAAGGGACCGCAAGCCACTTGGCAAGGGCCTGTGGCCCTTGTCACTTAAAGCTAGGCAAGAGCCGTGACCCCTATCCTTGCCCCATGGCTGGCGAGAGCTGATTTGAGTGAGGGTTGAGAGCCCTTGTCGACCACCACTACACAAAGGACATGACTCTCGCCTAGTGATTAGCGAGGGCTCATTGCCCTTGCACACAACCCTTGCTCAGATGTGAGGCGAGGGCTCACGGCTCTAGCCAACCATGTACAAGGGCAATGAACCCTCACCAACCATTGGGTGATGCTAAGTGAGGGTTGTGAGCTCTCATCTAGTTTCGGTGTGCAAGTTGAGCCTTGGCCAATGGCCCCCTGATAGTCCTTAATAATGCAAAAAAAAAAAAGTAAAGAGGGAAAAAAAAAGAAAGAAAAGAAAAAGAAAATATATATACAAATTCAAAAAATATTATAATTGTCCAAGTTAGCGCTAGCCATACCATGATGGATGGCTAGTATCCACGTTAGCAATTTATGATCAAAATTGGCTAGATAGATTCAGTTGGCAAAATATAAAAATGTTTAAACTCAATTAGCACAATTAAAATATTTATGATTGAATTGGCAAAAGTGCAATAGGATTATGATTTTTTGGACAAATTTCTCAATATTGTAGTAAACTACACCCCGTAATTGAAGTATGGTCTTGAAAGACAAATAGATAATAAAGTAACTTCATATCCAACAACAAAGAAAGCTGGGGGTATAGAAAGCAAGAAGGCCAAAGCTATGTTCAACGGATTTTTTCAAACCTAAGAAACAAAGAATACGACAATTGTGCCGAAAAAATGATAAAATTCATATAAAGGTTATTATTTTTGTATACTTATATTAATCGTGATTGTTTCCTTTGTTGCTTTTACATATAATAACATGCTTAACCATGCAAGATTGACTATATAATGACCATTTAGCATTTGAATTAAATCTATTTATGAAACTTAAAGTAATATAGAAGAGGAAGTATATGTATTCGATACAAATTATCAGGATATATATCAAACAAAGTTTGTCTGGTTCTTACCAGACACATATAGAAGAGGGAGTATATATCAGGATTTGGCTTTGATATTTTTGCAACCTCAGATGTGTGAAGATTGTCACGCCCCGATCCTCAGGCACGCGCACATCCCTTACCTTTGGTCGATTTTAAATTGCGATATCCTAGGACTATGTATCGCCGACCCTTTCATTTATATATGCACATGCGGAAGCAATTATAAATCCCCAAACAATAAAAAAAAAATGAGATAGAAAAGTAGGCCATATTTTTCATACTGAAATTATCAACTATTCCTTTTTATACACATCTCATAGTATTCCACAATACTATATATACATAAGTCTGATCTAACATTTATTCACATGCAGACAATGTCTAACAAGACAGGATAGGATCTCAGTCCTCATCCGAGTCGTACTCGGGGTCATCCTTGGGGTCCTCCTCCACGTACTCTTCTTCGGGTTCCTCAACAGGGATCTCCTCGTCAGATTTCTCCTCCTTAGGCTCCTCATCCGCGTCCTGAAATGGTTATTCAATAACCACTAAGACAACGTCTCAGCAAGTTCTACCCCCTAAGATTCGATTAGTAGAATAATACACCTTAGGGCTGCCTATGCACAACATGGGTCAGAGAACTTACCTTGGCCTCATTCCACCTACATATTAGCACAAATCAATAGGCACCCAAGCAATCACATCACAGATCGAAGCATTGATCAAATCGACCTAGTCAAATACCCGCCAACAAGACCACTCACGGTCATTCCCATTCAATCAACCAATTCACAACATCAGATCAAAACAACGATCAATCGACCTAGTCGATTACATGTCATTCGGACCTCCTCTCGGTCACATCAACACCATACTTTATAATATCCATTCGGGTACTCAGTCACAGAGCCAGATGAATGCTCTCGGGTGTCTTTTTCGCCAAGGTGACGTACCAATTACCGATCACAATAACCTCCAGTAATACCCTTAGTCATAGAGCCTCATTAATGCTCTCGGGCGCTGCTTCCGCCAAGGTGACGTGTGTAATGGACAGCACTTATGCGTTCTTTAAGGCGATATTTTCACCAGTGATGTCCTCCATAACCGAACCACGTATGTCCATATTGCTGCATGTAATAGACAGCACTTGTGCGTTCTTTAAGGCATTGTTTTCACCAGTGATATCCTTTAATCACCGAACCACGTATGTCTCATTACATCATTCCTGATTGGTTTCAACCGAGAATTTCCCCAATTCACTTTCATAGTTCCCTACGCTACGTTCGACAAAGCATTATCGATGCTAAATAATAACACTGGGCCATCAACCAATCAATCATTCGGTTTCATTCAATTTGGGATAAATCACTAAAATTGCACAATCAAATCAATTCCACACAATGTAGAGCTCAAATAAATGAACGAACTGCACCACAACAATCAGCACGAAATTCCGGTCACCGGCCATCCCGGTTGAATTTTCGGAAAATAAATAATTAAATAATTAATTTCGAAAATTAAATAAATAAATACAATAAATTCAATTTAGCACAATATAAGGCTAATTAAATAAATAGTCTGCACCACGATCATCAGCATAAAATCCCGGTCATTAGCCACAATCCTAGTTGAATTTCCGAGAAATAAATAATTAAATAATTAATTTCAAAAAATAAATTAATTAATTAATTAATTAAATTTAGCTCAATATAAAGCTCAATTAAATAAACGGACTGCACCACGATCATTCAATAATAAATAAAATAATTAATTTCAAAAATTAATATTTAATTCCTAAAAATTCCACCTAGGCCCGATTTGCTTAATTAACACCCGATAAGGGACGGGAAAAAGTCCCAAGAAGCATTCAATAAATACTATAGGCAATTCTCTATCTAATTACACTAATCACACAACTAATATGTAAATCAATTAACTAATAATCACTAATCAATTCTAATCTAACCACCTAATTACATTTAATTAACACTAATCAACCTTTAAGTATAATTAGCACACTAAGAAGGCATTAGTGAGTAAAACTCACTCAAAACGACGGGCTCGACGCGAGGATCAACTTTCCTTAAAGCGGGCCGAGCATCCGGGCTCGGGAAGGCGGCCAAAACGGGCCAAAACCCTCTGCGATACCCATTTTCTGCCTTCTCTGATTGCTGTTGGAAGGGGCGGTTCCGAGGCTGATTCGAGCTAGACAAGGCCAGCTAGGGTCAAGTGGAGCTCCGGCGAGTCGAGGTGGCGGTGCATGGTGGCCGGAGGTGGCCAAACCATGGCCTGTGCCGGCCAAAATGGAGCTAAACAGAGGCGGTTGGGAGCTGAGGTCGCACGGCGGGGCGATGAGAGGCGCGGCCAAGCACGGCTGTGCGCGTGCTCGCGCGGGGACGGGCTACCGGCGACAACAGCAGCTCCGGTCCAGCAACGCCAATTGCTGCTCCAACTCCGGTGTCCTCCCAGATATGGGACCCTAAGCAGCGAACGGAGGGGAACACAGAGGGTGTCGACGGTGGCTGAGATGGGTGAGGGAGAGGCGGAGACGAACGACGGAGCGGCGGAGCGGCGAAGCAAACGATGCCCGGGCGAGGACGGCTTGCAGCGTGAGGCAGCGACAGCAGTCCTGGCTCCGGCACTGTTGTAGCCCTTCAACGCAGCTAACCTCTATTTCTGCTTCTGCTTTGTTCGAACAAAAAGGGCGGAAGAGAGAGGGACGGAGCTAGGCGAGAGAGCAATGGAGGCGCGCGGAGGGCAACCAGCCAGCGGTGGAGTACGCGGGTGAGGCGGAGCAGCGACGGTAGCTCCGGTTTTCTTCTCTCGGCACCGTTGTTCCATTTCCATTTCTGCTTCTCTTCAGTCGAACAAAACCGAGAGGGAGAGGAGGAGAGAGAGTGTCGAGGGAGTGAGATAAAGATAAGAGAGAGAGTGGATAGGTTTGAAAAGTCAAAAGTAAAAGTGGGGAAGCAAAGTTGGAGGACAGCCATGTATTCGGTGGAAGGGGGCTCACGCACGAGGGGAAAAGAAAAAAAAAAAGAGAGAGAAAAAGAAAAAGAAAGAAAGAAAGAAGGAGAGAGAAACTTGTGGGAAAAATAGGGGAAAATGTGTTTGGCCAAATAAGGAAAAATAAATGGGAATAAATTCAAAATAAAAGAATCTTCTCAAATAGAACATTCTTATTTCAATTTCTTTTGAATAAGCTCATAAATTCCCAAAAGAATTTCATATTAGAGTTCTTGATTCCCCTCTTGCATTTTTGCATCTAATATTCCTCTTGAATTTCTCTCAAATGACTCTCTCAAAAATCAATTGATGTCTCCATTATCCAATTGATTATTTTCTTTCATCCAAGAATCCCTCATGCTTACTCAATTTCACAATCCCCGGCTTCAACTGAACGAAAACGGCCCTATTTATCCGGTTGAAATTAGAACCGAAAATCTGGATGTCACAACTCTTCCCCTCTTATAAAAATTTCGTCCTCGAAATTTAAACCTTTACCAATCCTTATACAAAAGGTGGGGGTGTTGTCGTTTCATTAAGTCTCACTATTCCATGCTAATCCTTCGATCTCGTGGTGTTGTCCGACCATTTTGACCAAGGAGACCATCTTGGTATACAAAATCTATTATTTCTAAACGAACAACTAAACTGAGCTTCTCACATATGACACTCTGTCATTCACATATGATCTCTTTTTCTCGACTCCCTAATTAACCTTTGAAGTTCAACGATTCAAAATTTCTGACAGTTCTGCTTAGTTTTTACTCTGACATTGATCTGACAATTGCAAACACTAATTTCTGATCTCATCTCAACCGACTTAAATCCTGTACACTTTGCTCTGCACTAATTAAAAAGAAACTATTTGACTGATCTGCTGGCGGGAACCTCGGTCAAGATCGATATAACTCGCACCGATCTTGGCAAGCGCAATCACGACTCTTTGTCTTGACTTTGGCCTGAAATCTTCTTCACTTTCTTTTCACCACTGAAATTCTGTACCCTCTGCTATGCACTACTTAAGAAAGAACCCTCTGAAATATAATCTCTGATCTAGATTTGAAATATAATTCATCCCCGGCACTCCACGCCGATGAATTATCTGATGCACACACATTTTGGTATACCCACTCTATGACAAGAGAGAATCTTCAATTTCTGAAATCGAACTTAGATTGGCGGTTAATTTCACTTCGACATGCTTTTAGTGTGACCTAGGCTACT
Organism: Eucalyptus victrix; assembly: GCA_016097545.1. Taxonomy (NCBI): domain Eukaryota; kingdom Viridiplantae; phylum Streptophyta; class Magnoliopsida; order Myrtales; family Myrtaceae; genus Eucalyptus; species Eucalyptus victrix. The sequence continues at coordinate 36,674,816 of CM027837.1, forward strand.
TAGTAGTTTTTAGAGCTTTTTAGGACAAATGACCCGTGGTCGATTTTTTTGAGCCACGATGAACCCACTCGACACATTGGCGACTCTCGATTATCGTGAAAATCTCAAGAATTCAAATATGGACACAGGATACCAAAGCGACAGTAAAACCATATTAGTGCCAGTCGACGAGAGTTTTCCAATTTAGTGGAGTCACCCTCGATCGGTCATTCATATCAGTCGAGCCGACCTATCTCTGATCTTAATTTGATTTTTAACTGTGCCGTAATAATCTCTAAAGATGAGCACGGTCGAGAAGTCAATTCATGGTCGAATTCTCGGTCTATCTGCCTTAAAGTCCTTAATAGCCTACCCAGGTAGTCTAGTTATCTCGTGAGTGGCCAACTCAGAGAAAAACACTATAGCCACGTCGATGAAATGCCTAATTTATCTAATCGAAATTAGAGTCCAAAGATCTAGATGTCACACACTTAAAACAAGATTTATTCGTACTATACCAAAGTTGACCGATTCCATCTATCGATCGACTACTATCCTCAAATGGTATCAGTAATCTCCTGAATCCTTAGTAAGCTCGTCACAATGATCCATTGGGATATATTATCATTCCCACTGGGGAACTCTCAAGTGATGGTAACAGTCCCCTTAGTTTGCATTACTGAACTTCCACTTACTGACATCTCTGATACTTGCAACCTGTCTGGCGGTATCTATCTTTATATCAGTCTATCAATCTAGCTGACGCTGATTCCAATCTACTTGCACCATCTGGTCAAAAACTGCAATACTACAATGAATTTCTGACAAGATCTTTGCCCTGAGTGCTGCACTGTCAAGTGCACTCAATTCCCGATGGAACCCGAACGTTCCATCCTTAGAAGTCTTAAAGTCAGATTCTTTCTTGCCAGTATCCTCTTATAAGATCTTCTAAACATCTCTGTCTGCCAACTAGGCGCCGATTCTAACTTGAATATATGATTCAACTTTGAGGGCAGCTATAAAATTCGAAAGGTAACCTACCTCAAATTTGAAAATCAAAATTCGAACCCTTTTCAAGTAAAGTTTATACTTTAGCCAATCTATGCACAATTGAAGACTCTTGGCTCAACACATTAATGACTCATCTCGATCCTCCAAGGTGATACCCGATATCACTATTATAGTTCTGTCAAAATTCTAGTTCACGACACCGCTTCGTATTCCACTTATTTGGTCCCAACTGGCGGGACAGTTATGCAACAATCTTCTCATGTTTGCCAATACATACCCAATCCTTTACAAGATGCACGACTAAAGATTTCATGCTTTCCAAAGCCATATGAAACGTTTAGCACAAGTGCGGTAGCCTGTTCTTACTTAAGCTCTGGCAATTATCTTTGCACTCATCTATGCTTACGAATTTTTCTTCCTTCTTAAGAGGTCAGCCCGCGATGATACTGATGCTGAAAATTCTTTCATAAGCCTTCCGTAGTAATCTGTCCAATCCCCACAACTTCTGATCTCTGACGTTGATGTTGGTCTCGGTCCATTAACAACTGATTCAATCTTGGCTGGGTTCATGAAGATTCCTTTACCTATAACCACACGCACACGACCATTCTTAGGGGCTCTCATGATCCTCATCACTTAATGAACACCCTAGAACATTGCTACACCACACAATCACCATTGATCTAGTTATTCTTCGAATACTCGGTTTGTCAAATCTATGACAGCGGCTAGAGCGTTCGTCAAATCAAATGGCTTTACATTATTCTCTCAATAGCTAAATCAAGAGTGAAATGTTGTCTTCAGTATAACCTCATTCCTGGTTCTTAACTGACAATAACCTGTCCTCAAGTCGATCCTTGAAGACATCAACACTCTTTATAACAAGTCACACCTTTCATCAATCTTTGACAATGAATGCTTATCCTCGATTGTCACTTGATTAAGTCGACTATAGTTTATGCATAATTGCAACGAACCACCTTTCTTTTTTTCTCACTATGAGATTAATGTTTCCCCTAGGTAATGCACCGATATGCATGAATTCCTCATTCATCAATCCTCACATTTGCACCATTGGTTCTATCAATTCAGGCAACAACAACCGGTAAGAAACTTTAAAGAATGGTTCCGTTCCAGATGTTAGCTCAATCATAATTCTATCTCTTTCTCTGCTAATGGTCTAACCATCCTTCTAGCAACACTTCCAGGAATTCTTGGACTACTAAGGAGTCCTCAATTTTTAATTCTTCAATTTGTCTTATTTTTGACAATCGTCAAGTAACCTAAGCAACCTCCGTCTAACAAACGGATTGCCTCAAGTTACGAGATTAAAGAAGTTGAGGACCCTTCTCGATTCTCAATAAAACTTGGCACTTCTACCTTCTCCTGGAATAAACTGGGTTACTCCACTATAACAATTCATCACCACAAAATACTCCAGAACCAATTCTTTCCACACTTGATGAATAAGTTTTACACCAATAACCAATCGAGTACAACTCTAGTCAATGGTTCTTTTCCTACAGCCTTAACAAATAACTGAAATTCCACACTTGTAATCCCAACACTCTTCGACACTATTATGAGGAAATCACCTCAAAACATTCTTCCATAGAATAAGGCATAGTCAATTCCATTCTTGTTCCTTTTGCCATCCTAATGGTGTCTCATCTGCGGTATCGGTATCAATGCTCTCTTGGACTCACACTGATAGTTTTTCACCTGACGGCCGTGCTAACTACCATCATAGCATGTTTTAGCCATTCTCAACATAGGAATAATCCATGCATTCCTTCCATTCTTTTGACATTGATCTGGTGAGTCTTCTACCTCTTGTCAAGTGCTAGCATGCACTATTTCTTGTACCGGAGATCTATCTTAAAAGTTCCACAGTGCATTCTATGGGGCACTTCTTCTGACCTGTCTTATCGATGGTGACAGCAGTAACCATTGTTGAGATTCCATCTACTTATGCGGATACACCATAAATCACTATGCGTACTGGTGACACTTATCACAATTTCTTGTCCTCAAAATACACGAGATTGATCCATACCATCTTCCATAGAACAACATGTTCCATTTGTCTGAATGCTGACTTGACTATTATGCCCTTCCTATTGGGTGGAATAGAATATTCTTCCCTCAACATAAGTCTTTTCCCCTGATCGAATTCCAAGTCTGCCTGTGCTGAATCTTGACTCAAATATCGAAATCTGTTCCCTGATCAACCTTCCTGGTTGGACCTCAGCAAAGGTAGCAACAACAACAACTTGATCCTGATCTCACTAACTCATCTAGATCCCAAGGAACACTTGCATCAAAATGATCTTATCGGACTTAGGATCATTCAACGTTGCCACACTAGTACCAACCTACGTTGGCACTATTACACTCAAGCTGACCAAAGTCAACACTCTGCCTTCCAAATCCACAATGATTAAAAGCAAGCGATTCACACATAACAAACAATTCTACCAATCAGCTATCAAAGACATGCACCAGCCATGAATTTAAAGGTCTTTCCTACTACTATCCCATAGGTCATCGCACCTTATCACTCCAATACCTAACCATTGCTCTGATACCACAAAAAAGGGATGTCACGCCCCGATCCTCAGGCACGCGCACATCCCTTACCTTTGGTCGATTTTAAATTGTGATATCTCAAGACTATGTAACGCCGACCCTTTCATTTATATATGCATATGCGGAAGCGATTATAAATCCCGAGACAATAAAATAATGGGATAGATTAGGCCATATTTTTAACTTGAAATTCTCAACTATTCCTTTTTATGTACATCTTGTATTCCACAATACTATATATACATACATACGATCAAACATTTATTCACATGGACAATGTTTCTACTCAATAGATCTCGGTCCTCGTCGGGATCGTACTCGGGGATCATCCTCGGGGTTCTCCTCCACGTACTCCTCTTCGGGTTCTTTCTCCTCAAGGTTTTCCTCGTCAAGTTCTCCTCCTTAGGCTCCTCATCCGGTCCTGAAATGGTTATTCAATAACCACTGAGACAACATCTCGGCAAGTTCTACTCCCTAAGACCCGATTAGTAGACTAATACACCTTAAGGCTACCTATGCACAACATGGGTCAGAGGACTTACCTTGGCCTCAGATTCCACCTGCATATTAGCACAAATCAATAAGCACCCAAGCAATTATATCACAGATCGAAACATCGATCAAATCGACCTAGTCAAATACCCGCCAACAAGACCACTCACGGTCATTCCCATTCAATCAACCAATTCACAACATTAGATCAAAATAACGATCAATCAACCTAGTCGATTACATGTCATTCGGACCTCCTCTCGGTCACATCAACACCATACTTTATGATCTCCATTCGGGTACTCAATCACAAAGCCAGATGAATGCTCTCGGGCGTCTTTTTGGCCAAGGTGACGTATCAATTACCGATCACGATAACCTTCAGCTGTACACTTAGTCACAGAGCCTCATTAATGCTCTTGGGTGCTGCTTCCGCCAAGGTGACGTGTATAATGGACAGCACTCATGCGTTCTTTAAGGCGTTATTTTCACTAGTGATATCCTCCATCACCGAACCACGTATGTCCATATTGCTGCATGTAATAGACAGCACTTGTGCGTTCTTTAAGGCTCTGTTTTCACCAGTGATATCCTTTAATCACCGAACCACGTATGTCTCATTACATCATTCCTGATTGGTTTCAGCCGAGAATTTCCCCAATTCACTTTCATAGTTCCCTCTGCTTTACAGTTCATTATAGCATTATCGATGCTAAATAATAACACCAGGCCATCAACCAATCAATCATTCAGTTTCATTCAATTTGGGATAAATCATTAAAATTGCACAATCAAATCAATTCCACGTAATGTAGAGCTCAAATAAATAAACGAACTGCACCACGACAATCAACACGAAATTCCGGTCATCGCCATCCCGGTTGAATTTCCGGAAAATAAATAATTAAATAATTAATTTCGAAAATTAAATAAATAAATACAATAAATTCAATTTAGCACAATAGCAATTAAATAAACAATCTGCACCATGATCATTAAATAAAATCCCGGTCACTTGGCCATCCCAGTTGAATTTCTGGGAAATAAATAATTAAATAATTAATTTCAAAAAATAAATAAATAAAATAAAATAAAATTTAGCACAATATAAAGCTCAATTAAATAAACGGACTGCGTCACGATCATTAGCATAAAATCCCGGTCACTGGCCATCCCAGTTGAATTTCCGGGAAATAAATAATTAAATAATTAATTTCGAAAATTAATATTTAATTCCCAAAATTTCCACCTAGGCCCGATTTGCTTAATTAACACCTGATAAGGGACGGGAAAAATCCCAAGAAGCATCCAATAAATACTATAGGCAATTCTCTACCTAATTACACCAATAACACAACTAATATGCAAATCAATTAACTAATAATCACTAATCAATTCTAATCTAACCACCTACTTACATTTAATTAACACTGATCAACCTTTAAGTATAATTAGCACACTAAGAAGGCATTAGTGAGTAAAACTCACTCAAAACGACGGGCTCAACGCGATGATCAACTTTCCTCAAAGCGGGCCGAGCATCCGGACTCGGGAAGGCGGCCAAAACGGGCCAAAACCCTTTGCGATACCCATTTTCTGCCTTCTCTGATCGTTGTTGGAAGGGGCGGTTCTGGGGCTGATTCGAGCCGGACAAGGGCAGCTAAGGTTGGGTGGAGCTCCAGCGGGTTGAGGTGGCGGCGCATGGTGGCCGGAGGTGGCCGAATCGTGGCCTGTGCTGGCCAAAACGGAGCTAAACAGAGGCGGTTGGGAGCTAGGGTCGCACGGCGGGGCGATGAGAGGCGCGGCCAAGCACGGCTGCGCAGGTGCTCGCGCGGGGACGGGCTACCGGTGACAACGGCAACTCCGGTCTAGCAATGCCAATTGCTGCTCCAACTACGGTGTCCTCCCAGATCTGGGACCCTAAGCAGCGAACGAAGGGGAAGACAGAGGGGGAACATCAGATGGGTGAGGGAGAGGCGGAGGAGATGAAAAGATGATGTGGAGGGTTTGCGGTGGGCGGGCGGCGGTCTTGGTGCGCGGTTGTAGCCCTTCAACGCAGCTGACCTCTATTTCTACTTCTACTTTGTTCGAACAAAAAGGGCGGAAGAGAGAGGGACAGAGTTGGGCAAGAGAGCAACAGAGGAGCACGAAGGGCAACCGGCGAGCAGTGGAGTACGTGGGCGAGGCGGAGCAGCGACGGTAGCTCCGGTTTTCTTCTCTCGGTGCCGTTGTTCTGTTTCTGTTTCTGCTTCTCTTCAGTCGAACAAAACCGAGAGGGAGAGGAGGAGAGAGAGTGTCGAGGGAGTGAGATAAAGATAAGAGAGAGAGTGGATAGGTTTGAAAAGTCAAAAGTAAAAGTGAAGGAGAAGCAAAGTGGAGGACAGCCATGTATTCGGTGGAAGGGGGCTCACGCACGAGGGAAAAGAGAAAGGAAAAGAGAGAGAAAAAGAAAAAGAACGAAAGAAAGAAGGAGAGAGAAACTTGTGGGAAAAATTGGGGAAAAGGTGTTTGGCCAAATAGGGAAAAATAAATGGGAATAAATTCACAAAAATAAAAGAATTTCTCAAATAGAAAATTCTTATTTCAATTTCTTTTAAATAAGCTCATAACTATCAAAAGAATTTTTCATATAAGAGTTCTTGATTCCCCACTTGCATTTTTGCATCTAATATCCTCTTGAATTTCTCTCAAATAACTCTCACAAAAATCAATTGATATCTCCCTTACCCAATTGATTATTTTCTTTATCCAAGAATCCCTCATACTCCTCAGTTTCACAATCCCCAGCTTCAACTGAACATAAACGGCCCTATTTATCCGGTTGAAATTAGAACCCAAAAATCTAGATGTCACAAAGATAGCTTCCTTACTCAATCCTATGGAAACATATCCAGTGTCTTCTTCGAGGTGGACCAAATAAGAAAGCATATGAAGAATACCTAAGTATTTCATAAACACCTCTCCTTCACTAAATTATTTCTCAAGGATTGAAAAACATTGCTTGCTAAAGGGCTAAGTAAAGTCGCAACTAGATGTCGCTTGATCTTGATCAATGGCTACGTTAATGCCCATTTGGTTTGGTTTTTATAATCCATATTTTCATAAGGGCGCCAATGTTTGTATTTTTTATATTTGTTTTTTTATCCTTCCATCTCCTGCTTTCTCTTTTTCCAAGCAATAGTCTTGTTTTTCTTTTTTTATTCTACAAATATTGCTTAGAGTGATATAGAGATTGAATTAGAAGCATCAATCTCAAGTGTAAACGAATGATGCGATCTAATAGATCGTATATCGCAGAGAACATGGGATATTTTAAAAGTAAACATGTTATTTGGATTTTTTAATCTTAATTATTATATTTGATTGTCGAGACAATTACACATGTAAGTTAAACTTACATGATTTATTTCATCTAATCAATGCAATGATCGATCGGCTGCCTTATTTTGTCCTTATTCTCAATTCATATATATATATGATATGGACGGATATTAGATAATACAAGATACAGCTTTTATTATGTTCTTTAATGACTCTGCAGTTATTTCCTCACCTTTTACCTTTCCAAATAAGTATTTACATGTATTTATCATTTTTTTTTATTAATGACCGTTTTTCGTAGGTTGGTTTCGAATAAGGTTTAGTTCTGGCTGGTGCTTCTCAGATCAAGTACATATATTCTCAATTTTTTTTATTCCATATAGTATTGCCTTTGTCTATATGCCTTACTAAAGGATCATGGACTGTCTGTACTTCAATGCTTTTAAAGTTTATTCATACAATTTCATTTGTTTATTATTAAACATCGTTATTTTGAATTTATAACTTAAATATCAAAGGATATTTTGTCACGATTATCAATAGTAAAAAAAAATCAAATGAAGTTAATTCATTTTCTAACAAGAAAAAAAGCCATAAAAAATATCCCAAACTTTACAAATTGTGATACATTGACCCTTAACTTTTTTTGTAACATCAAAAACCCATAAACTTATACTCTTATGATATATTTACCCAAAACCTTTTTCTATGACATAAAAGACCTTAAATTTGTATTCGTGTGACACATTTACCCAAAAAAATTGGTGTCATAAAACAAAATTGGGGTTTTAAGTGCCATAAAAAAAGTTTGGGATTTTTGGTGCCACTGAAAAAATTGAGATAAATATATCACACTGTACAAATTCGGGTAAATGTGTCATATAGATATAAGTTTGTGATTTTCTTTACCAAAAAAAAAAAAGATATAAGTTTGTGATTTTTAGTTTCAAAAAAAAAAAAGTTTGAGGTAAATTTTTCATAGTGGATACAATTTAGAATTTTTTTATGGATTTTTCCATTTAAATCCATGACTATTTAATCAATCTTACGAACTAACCTGTTTAAAGAAAAGGTCCTCCGTCTCTAAAAGGTATATTCAACTAGTAAGTTCATTCTATTCCAAAAAACATTCATCAGACATGAGTCACGAAGTAATTCTGAGTAATACACACAAGGGATTTCATATTTTAAATCAATTTGAGCAGTTAAGATAATTTATAAGAATATAATTCGTTATTTTCATCTCAATAACATTTATTCTACCTACGAGTTTTAACAAAATTGTCATCAGCAACCAATTTGAAAATTATCATTTTATTATGATACACGGTTAACTATAAGAAATATATTTTGCATGCTATTATAAATGCGAAAATTAGGGAAAAATGTTAGATCCCGTTTCCAAAATTCTCAATTTCAATCCCATATGTGTATATAAATCACTTGTCTTACTCATTCTCTAGTGATAAAATCAGTTAAAAGAATGTATAGGCATCAAAAGAAAAATCTGTAGCATTTGAATTATTTTTTCTTGTTTTATATTTACTACTAAAGCATTTATATTCCAACTTAGCCCCTCCAGTACATTATTAATGGTCATTACATTCTGGATTGATTCACCATTTAGTGACAATATATGCTTTTGCATCAATAACATGATTAATATAATAATCATCTTCCTATCACTGTAATCTTTCTCTCTCTCTGTTTTTTTTTTTTTTTTTGGGGGGGGGGTGGGGATATGTCATTCTTTGTTTCTTAGGTTGGAAAACTTCCGATTCACGTAGCTTTGGCTTTCTCATTTTTTATTCATCCAGTTTTGTTTGTTAATAAATTTAAGTTACTTTATCATATATTTATGGTTTAAGACCTTACTTCAGTTATGGGACGTAACTTATTGCAAATTGGATATATTGGTCAAAATAATCATTTTCTCATTCACTAGAAAATATTTTATGTGTTTACAAGATAATCTTATCCTTTTGCTTTGGTCCATAATTCTATGTGCAAGCTCGCTAATTGACTTGACGAGCTGGTTCATGGAATCATTGATTCTTGAAAGGATACAATTTAACAAGGAAACTGGAGCTTGGTTCCAATCGGGTCGGATTGGGTATGATTTTCTAAAATTGTACTATGATTAAATGGGTCAGTTTTGGTTGAACTATTTGTGATTCAATCCAAACCCAAATTATGCATGTGGAGATGAATTATAACAACTTCACTAATCAAACATTTCTATATTATCATGAGAGATAAAACTCAAAAATTATGATAATGAAATTTCTATTCTTCCGATCATGTCTTGAGACATGTCATTAGAAAAAGATACCGTAAGTATCATAACTTTTATCGGTGCTCACTCAAGTGTTGTAACTTTTTCTCCATCACTTAAGTATCAAAAGTTACGTACGCCACTCATTTGAATATTATAACTTTTTTTCCTTATCATTGAAGTGTTATATAACTTTTCAATCAATCACTTGAATGTCATAACTTTTTAAAAACGTTCACCACAAGTGTTATACCATGTTAAATTTCCACCACTTGAGCGAACTTTTTGAAAAATTCTTGGTACTTAGGTAATCAATTGAAAGTTATGATATTTCTTTTTCTTTTTTTAAAGTTATGGCACTTAGGACCCTATTTGGTAACCAACCAAACAGTGACTATTTTTGCTTTTTCGTTCCTCAGAACAAAAAAGAAGAACTCCATTTGGTAATATTTTGTTCCCAAGAACAGGTCTAGGATAAAACTAATAAGGCTGCGTTTGTTTGTATTCTTTTTTTTGTTTTTAAACACTTTTTCTTTTTTTTGTTCTGGGAACAAAAAGGAGCAACAGCGTTTGGGTGCGTTTGTTCCTTTTTTGTTCTTTTGTTCCGAGGAACAAAAAAGAAAAAAAACAAGAAACACAAATTTTGTGTTTCTTATTTCGAAACACATTTGAGAAACACTTTTTTTTCTTTTTTTCTCTTATTTTCTTGTTCTTTTTTCTTTTGGCCGGTCGCCGGCCTCGGCCATGGCCGGCGACCGGCCGACGAGGGCCGGCGGCCTCGCCCAGCCACGGCGAGGCTCGCCGGCCCCCGGCGAGGCCGACGCTCGAGCTCGCCCAGCCATGGCGAGGCCGACCTCGCGCCGGCCTGGGCGAGCTCGATCTCACCCAGATCCGGCGAGGCCGAGCTCACCCAGCGGCCGGTGAGCCTCGGCCTCGCCTGGCGGTGGCCCGGCGAGGCCGCGCCTCGCCCGCCGCTTGGCGAGCTCAGCCTCGCCGGATCAAGGCGAGCCGACCCTCGCCGCCGTCGCCGGCCAAAAGAAGAAAAAAAAATGAAAAAGAAAAAAGAAAAAAAGGAAAAATAAGAAAAAAATAGAAAAAAATAAAAGAAATAAAAAAATTATCCAAATTTACCAAACATATTTCTGTTTATTTTTTATTCCCGGAACAAGTTTACCAAACACGTTTTTTTGTTCAAAAATTGTTCCCGAACAGAAATACTTTTTTCTATTTGTTCCCCTGGAACAATTTTTAAACGAAAACACAAACAAACGCGCCCTAAGTAGAAAAAAGTTACTTTTTTGTTCACGAAATAACTAAAAAATTAAGCCAAACCATTTTCTTTTTTTCCTCGTTTCTTTTCTTTCTTTTTATCTTCTTCTTCTTCTTCTTACTATAGCTGGTCGCTAGTCATGGTGATGGTCGGCAACCAACCAAATGAGGTCAGACGACCTCGCTAAAGTCTCGCCATGGCTAAGTGAGGCTCTCCCGAGGCCGGCAATCGACTAAAGGAAGATAAATAAGAGAAAGGAAAAGTAAAAAATTATATAATATAAAATTATTAAAATAAAGAAAAATTTCATAAAATTATTAAAAATTTAAAAAAATTCTATGTCACAAAAAAATTCTAAGGCCGTACCAAAATTTTGTTCTTTTTCTATTTCGAAAATTGAAAATTAGTGCAGTTTTCAAATGCTCTCAAATGATTAGAATTGTCCAAGGAATAGAATCAGAAAAAATAATTTCTTAATAAAAATTGTTTCTAGAAATAGAATAATTATCAAATGCATCCTAAATGGTCAAAAAAAAAGTTATGATACTCAATATGTTATATGTTTTCAAGATGCATTCCCACAAATTCTTCACCATCCTCATATGCATCTTCCATGCTTGACATGTAAATTGGTAATTTCCAAAATTCTTCATCAATTTGCACTTGTTAGACTAGATATAGCTTGTTAGATTTGCTGTGTAATGAAGCCCTTGTAAAGGGTTGTACTTATTTCCCAACTTGACTAGTAATATATCCTATTTTCGACCAAAAAAAAAAAAAAAAAAAAAAAAAGACTAGATATAGCTTCTCATCTATTTCTCAATTAAAAGTGAATATATTAAAAGAAATCAATTTACACTACAATTAGGACCGTAAATTTATGCTAAGCCGCAACTTACTAGCCAGAAGGAATAATTGTCCATTAAAATCTTATCGAAAATGTTTTGAAGATAACAAATATTATGACTAAAAAATATCTATCTCCACGGCAAAACTCAGGACGCCACAGCATGAAATGTTTGGAGTCATACATATCAGAGTTGAACTTTATAGTTCATAGTACTGTAAAAGAGATTATGCATATACTAAGTAAAGCCAACAATATAATGCCGAAAACCCTTCAAATCTAGGACTCAACAATGTTCTCAATGTGTTTGAAAATGTTTTTTCGCTCTGATGTTTTTCGTTGATTTTAATATTAATAAAGGTTGACGCAAACTCCCACAAAGTTCAACATCATTTAGGTGGAAGTATGAAAATCATGCATGAAGGTACGAGTCGGGAGACACAATAAGAGGCAATGACAATTGTGGCATTATCAGATTGTGGTTAATCAATGTAAAAAGAAAGTTTCCATTACAGGTACGTAAGACATTACCATCTTTTCTACTTGACATGGATTTTTCGTTTATACAAGGAAATTGTTAGAAAGATCTAAGCAATTACATAGTATCATGTATGGCTTGAAAATTAAAGTTCATATCCAGTATAGAAAGGAGAATCAAAAGTTTAATATGGTGCGTCAAGAACATGAGGGATTTGGGAATGTATCACATAATTGGTAGTGAGAATCCATCTCCATTTAAAGCTCTCAATCTCAAATACTCCTTTCAAGGAAATATATCAACTAAATTGCTAATGAGATTATCATAGTTAATTAAGGAACCGAATTGAGAATATGGAAAAATTTGATCAGCTTTCAAGTCTAGTACTATAAATACAGCCTGGCTGCTCCTATGGCGAAACACAACCAACACATAAAGATCAATACCTCATACATTCTCATTTGGATAGCGGCCCACAATGATGGAGACGATATCCAGGGACTAGCTCTAGCTTGCCTCTCCCTTCAGATCGCCCATCCCGATATTTGGATGTAAAATGATCGTCGGGTGTTGCCTACCTGTAGCCATGTAGTCTAATCATGTTCTCCGATGGAACCAGATTAAGGTACGAACTATTAGAGCCGACTTCTTATGTCGAAGATGTCCATAGGACACGAACTACGTTGTTGACATTTAGTGTGCTTCATTTGGACGATTGTCCTCTCACAGAGCACACCATCTTTATTAGGAACAAATAATTGTTACATGTATGATCATATCCTTTTTCTTAAGAGCTTTTATGCCACTATGAACAACGTATGCCCACATATATGTAGCTTTTTTTTATTATATTTTCTCATAGTCTGACAATAAATGTTATATTTATAGATCTCTACAATCAAAGATAAGGAGAATGACATCAGTTCGTCCTTAAGGATGCAGTAGAATTTCTCCTATGGAGCTTCTTCTCCATGTGAAGCTGGCTCTAGTAATTTGAACCCAAATCATGTTCCACTAGAGGACTTGAATGGGCTACATGGACACGGACCGGCAACTCCCCCCGATTGATATATTTTTGCGGCAATTGAATGACGGGATCCACGATCAGAAGGGAGTGGCAAGCTAGAGGTCTTCATCACTGATGGACTGCTATTTGAAGGAGAATGTATGAGATATGTTCCAAAAATGAATATTGTTATATCTTTATGTGTTTATCGTGTTCCGTCATCAGACCGACAAGGTTGTGTTTATAGAATTAGACTTTAAAAAACTCAATAATTGTTTGCAAATCCTCACTTTGATTCCTTAATTACCTATGTTAACCTCATTGGAAATTTAGTCAGTATATCTCCTTGAAAAGGAGTATTCGAGATTGAGAACTTTAAATTGAGATTGATTTTTACTGCCAATTATGTGAAGCAATTCTCATATCCCTCGTCCTCTTGCTGCCAAAAGAGTATTGCGTCTTTTTAAAGTTTGGATTCTCATTTACACCGGATATGAACTTTCTCCATATTATGATAGTATGTAATTGTGGCCCTCATCATTAAAGCTAGGCAAGAGATATGATTATTTTGACCAATATATCCGTGACCCCGCCCTTGCCCCATGGTTGGCAAGAACTGATTTGAGTGAGGGTTGAGAGCCCTTGTCAACCACCACTACACAAAGGACATGACTCTTACCTAGTGACTAGCGAGGGTTCATTGCCCTCGCACACAACCCTTGCTCAGATGTGAGGCAAGGGCTCACGGCTTTGGCCAACCACGTACAAGGGCAATGAACCCTCACTTAGCATCACCCAATGGCCAACCGGTGATGCTAAGCGAGGGTTGTGAGCTCTCATCCAATTTCGGTGTGCAAGTCGAGCCTTGGCCAATGGCCTCATGATAGTCCTTAATAATGTACAAAAAGAAAAAAGTAAAGAAGGAAAAAAAAAGAATATATATTCAAGAAATATTATAATTGCCCACGTCAGCGCTAACCATGCCATGATGGATGGTTAGTATCGATATTAGCGATTTATGGTCAAAATTGGCTAGATTGATTTAATTGGCAAAATATAAAAACGTTTAAACTCAATTGGCACAATTAAAATATTTAGGATTGAATTGATATGATTAGAATTTTTTGGAAAAATTTCCCAATATTGCAATAAACTACACCCTGTAATTAAAGACAAGTAGATAATAAAGTAACTTCATATCTAACAACAAATAAAGCTGGGGGTATAGAAAGCAAGAAGGCCAAAGCTATGTTCAACGGATTTTTTTCAAACCTAAGAAACAAAGAATACGACAATTGTGCCGAAAAAATGATAAAATTCATATAAAGGTTATTATTTCTGTATACTTATATTAATCATGATTGTTTCCTTTGTTGCTTTTACATATAATAACATGCTTAACCATGCAAGATTGACTATATAATGACCATTTAGCATTTGAATTAATTCTACTTATGAAACTTAAATTAATATAGAAGAGGAAGTATATGTAGTCGATACAAATTATCAGGATATATATCAAACAAAGTTTGTCTGGTTCTTACCAGACACATATAGAAGAGGGAGTGTATATCAGGATTTGGCTTTGATATTTTTGCAACCTCAGATGTGTGAAGATAGCTTCCTTACTCAATCCTATGGAAACATCTCCAGTGTCTTCTTCGAGGTGGACCAATTCCAAATAAGAAAGATTTCATAAACACCTCTCCGTAAATAAATTATTTCTCAAGGGATGAAAACATCGCTCGCTCAAGGGCTAAGTAAAGTCGCAACTAGATGTCCCTTGATCTTGATCAATGGCTACGTTAATGCCCATTTGGTTTGGTTTTTATAATCTATATTTTCATAAGGCAATCAATGTTTGCAATTTTTATATTTGTTTTATTATCATTCCATCTCCTGCTTTGTCTTTTTCCAAGCAATAAAGTTTTTCTTTTTTTTATTCTACAAATATTGCTTACAGTGATATAGAGATTGTATTAGAAGCATCAATCTCAAGTGTAAATGAATGATGCGATCTACTAGATCGTATATCGCAGAGAACATGGGATATTTTAAATGTAACCATGTTATTTGGATGTTTTAATCTTATTCATTATAGTTGATTGTCGAGACAATTACATGTAAGTTAAACTTACATGATTTATTTCATCTAATCAATGCAATGATCGATCGGCAGCCTTATTTTGTCCTTATTCTAATATATATATATATATATATTCTTTAACGACTCTGCACTTATTTCCTCACCTTTTACCTTTCCAAATAAGTATTTACATGTATTTATCATTTTTTTTTTGAATGGCCGTTTTTCGTAGGTTGGTTTTGAATAAGGTTTAGTTCTGGCTGGTGCTTCTCAGATCAAGTACATATATTCTCAATTTTTTTTATTCCATATAGTATTGCCTTTGTCTATATGCCTTACTAAAGGATCATGGACTGTCTCTACTTCAATGCTTTTAAAGTTTATTCAAACCATTTCATTTGTTTATTGTTAAACATCATTATTTTGAATTTATAACTTAAATATCAAAGGATATTTTGTCACGATTATCAATAGTAAAAAAATCAAATGAAGTTAATTCATTTTCTGACAAGAAAAAGCCATAAAAAAATATCCCAAACTTTACAAATTGCACATTTATCCCAAACTTTTTTTGTAACATCAAAAACCCATAAACTTATACTCATATGATATATTTACCCAAAACCTTTTTCTATGTCATAAAAGACCTCAAAATTGTATTCGTGTGACACATTTACCCCAAAAATTTGGTGTCATAGAAAAAAAATTAGGGATTTAAGTGCCATAAAAAAAAAGTTTATGATTTTTGGTGTCACTAAGAAAAAATTTGAGATAAATATATCACACTGTATGAATTTAGGTAAATGTGTCATATAGATATAAGTTTGTGATTTTTAGTTTCACAAAAAAAAAGTTTAGGGTAAATTTTTCACGGTGGGTATAATTTAGGATTTTTTTATGGCTTTCACCATTTAAATCCATGACTATTTAATCAATCTTACGAACTAACCTGTTTAAAGAAAAGGTCCTCCGTCTCTAAAAGGTATATTCAACTAGTAAGTTCATTCTATTCCAAAAAACATTCATTAGACATGAGTCATGAAGTAATTCTGAGTAATACACACAAGGGATTTCATATTTTAAATCAATTTGAGCAGTTAAGATAATTTATTAGAATATAATTCGTTACTTTCATCTCAATAACATTTATTCTACCTACGAGTTTTAACAAAATTGTCATCAGCAACCAATTTGAAAATTATCATTTTATTATGATACATGGTTTACTATGAGAAATATATTTTGCATGCTATTATAAATGCGGAAATTAGGGAAAAATTTTAGATCCCGTTTCCAAAATTCTCAATTTCAATCCCATATGTGCATACAAATCACTTGTCTTAATCATTCTCTAGTGATAAAATCAGTTAAAAGAATGTATAGGCATCAAAAGAAAAATCTGTAGCATTTGAATTATTTTTTCTTGTTTTATATTTACTACTAAAGCATTTATATTCTAACTTAGCTCCTCCAGTACATTATTAATGGTCATTACATTCTGGATTGATTCACCATTTAGTGACAATATATGCTTTTGCATCAATAACATGATTAATATAATAATCATCTTCCTATCACTGTAATCTTTCTCTCTCTCTGTTTTTTTTTTTTTGGGGGGGGGGATATGTCATTCTTTGTTTCTTAGGTTGGAAAACTTCCGATTCACGTAGCTTTGGCTTTCTCATTTTTTATTCATCCAGTTTTGTTTGTTAATAAATTTAAGTTACTTTATCATATATTTATGGTTTAAGACCTTGCTTCAGTTATGGGACGTAACTTATTGCAAATAGGATATACTAGTCAAAATAATCATTTTCTCATTCACTAGAAAATATTTTATGTGTTTCCAGGATAATCTTATCCTTTTGCTTGTATTTTGTTCTTAAGAGCTATTCTATTTATGGCACTATGAGCAGTGTATACCCACGTTATAAATATTTTATTTTTAATCCTCTAACAAAAGGATTTACATATCCAAGTCTCCTGTCCACAATGAAAGATGAACAGAACAACATCAATTCTTCCTTTAGGACAATGAATCACAACAATGCAGTTGACGGAAGTGGCAGTGAAATCACTGAGCAAAATGTTTTTCCAGGAAGTGCTATGCTTTTGGATGAACATATATTGCAACGGCAAGGACACTTCATTTCAACTTGAGCTCAAAAAATCGAAACCCCATCGCCACCTATGATTGAGTATCTTACAATTCTAGACTGCCATTGGGTGCTCCGGTAAGATCCAGCGACGACCCGATTCCGGCAACTGGAATGTCGGGGTGGGGGATTAGAACGGAGAGGCAACCTAGAGCTCGTCCAGGCATATTGTCTCCGTTACTGTGGGCAGCTGTACATAGGAGAATGTATGACTGTGTTCTGAAAAATGTAATACTATTGTATCTTTCCATGGTTATCATATTTCAGCGCAGGAATCACGAGGTTATATTTATAGAATTGGACTTGAAAACTCAATAAATTTTTGCATACTCTTGGTTTGGTTCCTTGATTAACTATGATAATCTCATTGAAGATTTATGCTCCATTCGTTTCGTGAAAAATGTGACTTTTCTGAAAAATGTTTTCCATAAAGATATTTTCAAAAAAAAAAAAATCAATATTTTCCAGTGTTCAGCTAAAGTCTGAAAATGAATTAAAAAATATTTTTTTCGTTTGGTAAGGAAAATTTCTTCTTATCTTCACTCCTTTCAATAATTATTTTATTTTATTTTTATTTAAAATTAATTTTAAAAAAAAAGTCTTCTTCATCTTCAGCTAGTCGCTAGCCACAAGCGAGCTTGAGCCTTGCTAGAGGCCAGTGAGGCTGGAGCTCACTAGATTTTGATGAGGCCTGAGCTCACTCGACGCTAGATCTAGCGTGGCTTGAGCTCATTGGCCAACGCAATGGTTGATGACTAGCTAAGGAAGAAGAAAAATAAAAATAACTAAAAACTCGATTTAAAAAAATTAAAAAAAAATAAAAGGAAAAGGTATTTGGTGAAAGAAGATATGGAAAGTGTTTTTCCCTACTTGAAAAGCAAAAAACATTTTTCCCTATTTTAGAAGACTTTTTTCTGTTGATGGAAAATATTTTTTTTCTGACCAGTTTAGCTTCCATGGACCAAATGCCAGAAAATCTAGAATTTTTTTTTTAAAGTTATTTTTTGCGAAATTAATGGAGCCTAAGACTTGCTTAATTTTACTTCAATGCTTACTCAATCCAGAAACTTTATGTCGTTATCAATGACGACTTCCGTTCCAAAAATGTCTCATCTCCAGACAATCATATTCCAGCATTCAATACCGAAACCTCTACTACAACATGCAAAATGCCCTCATTGAACCCATAAGATCAAGAACTCAATCATTATCGCTATATTCCCCCTTCTCGCCAATAGTTTCTTAGCCTTTGCGTAACTCACGCCGCCACTTTCATGTTTCACCAAACCATATAAACCCAACTCGTCAAACCCATCCAAAATCGAAACTTTCTTTCTTACCAGCCAGACAAGCCCATGAAATTAACTACCCAACCATTGCTCTCTTGTGGAACTTACTTCCTTTGCCCAATCGAAACTTACTTCCTCTGCCCAAACCATTTTTTTGTTAGTGTACTTTTTTACAAAGTAATTTTGAAGTTAAAAAAAAAAAAGAAAAAAAAAGCAAAGGGCATGGCTACTATTCAACATCTATCGTGAAACTAAACCTAATGAAGCAAATCAATCGTCTGTGAGGATCAAACCCTTCAATAGGCCAAGCTAGACAAATCTAAGGTGAAGAAATCTCTCAACAACGACTTCCACTCAAAAAATTTCTTACCTCCACAATATCACATTCCATCTAGCATTCCAAATTGCAAACCTCTACAATCACAAGTAATATTTCCTTATTGAACCAACAACATCAGTAAATCAATCATTACCACTAGAATAGTCTTCCTCACCACCAGTGTATTAGCCTTCATATAACTCAACCTACCACGTCCACATTTCACCAAATTGGGTCCATATGCATTTGTTAGGAAATAATAATCATAAGGGTAAAATAGTCAATAGCTCTTGTATATTGAGAGAGTTATCAATATATATGTATTATATCTATTCTTGATGTTTTATCTCTTTCAACATGCTATCGAGCTAAAAATAAATAAAAATCCTAATTTTTAACCTCACCACCACCACTGTAGCCACCCTCATTGTTGTCGGAACCACCACCTCACACCACCACCACCACCCAACCACCACCGTTGTCTTCCAGCCACCAGCCACCATCATCGTCGTTGGAGCCCAACCACCACATTTGGACATGACCAACAACCAGCCTCATCATACTAGGCGTGTCTCAAACCAATGTTGATCACCAAAATCTATCATTAGTATGTGCTTAGCCTTCTTTCATGATGAAATTTGGACAAATGATGGGTAGATCTAGTGTTCGTATGCTTGGAAATCTAACCGATGCTTGACTATGCGACTGAGGAGGTTGGAGGTGTTTGACTATTAGGGTTTCCAAAAAAAAAAAAAAACGAAAAACGAAAGGAAAACAGAACTAGGGATAATGAAAGATGTTGTTCAATAGTCTTATATGACTTCTTAGTGCAACATATTGGTCATTGAAGTGATGGTTGATATTCACTTAGTAATTTTTGGAGTGCCAGATGGTTTACAATAGTTGTATGATACCGATTATATGATTTTATGGTCTCTCGGTAAATTATTATGACTCGATGGTGAAACGATTGACCCTCATTTGTGTTTATTATATTGTGGCTGATTGCACAACTAAAGTTAAGTGCTTGATTATTGTGACATTACTCTTAGGTTCAATCGTATCTCGTGTTCAACGTATTTTGTTAATTGTGTTACTGGAGTTCAGGGAAGTGAATACTGATGGATTCTAAATCTGGATTATCTATTGTTTTGACTCATTTTCAATTAACATCTATCAAGTTGGATGGAACCAATTATCCTTCTTGATCTAAAGTTGTAGAAGTTTATTTTACTACCACTAGACAAAATAATTATCTTACGTTTATGATCCCTTAAGATAAAAGTAAGATAGATGATTAGGTTGCAGGAGATGTGATGATTTGCACACTGTTATGGAATAATTTGGATCCTAAAATTAGCCCACACTTCATTCATTGCAATTCTATTAAAAAAGTTTGGGAGAAGTTTGCTTTACTTTACTCTAGCTAGAATGATATGACACAAGTCTGTGACACATGAGAGGCCCTATTTGATGTTCAACGTGGAGATTAGTCTCTATCAAAATATTATGTTGTTACTACACTTTATCGTCAATTGGATACTTATCTTCTAGCTTTAGTTAATCTGAATGTTTTAGTCAAACGCCAAAAAGATCTTCGAGTGATATTGTTTCTTAAAACATTAGGGTATGAATATTCCTCCCTTCATCAACAAATTTCATTTGAAAGCTCCCTTCCTACAATTGATGAGGTTTTCTCTTGAGTGTTTCACTCAACACCTACCGAC
Source organism: Eucalyptus victrix (assembly GCA_016097545.1). Classification (NCBI taxonomy): domain Eukaryota; kingdom Viridiplantae; phylum Streptophyta; class Magnoliopsida; order Myrtales; family Myrtaceae; genus Eucalyptus; species Eucalyptus victrix. Next base: position 36,695,661 of record CM027837.1, read on the forward strand.
AAATCTCAACTACAACATTAAAGACAAGGCCATGATTACTCATGACCTTAGTGGATGTAGAGCTTGCAATCATGGTTATCAAGGTCATGGATGTGGGTTTGTTAAAAGTGGAAATCATGATGGTCATGGTAGAGGTATTGGTGATTGTGGTCTTATTATTGTACTCATTATCAGAGGGCTAGACATTCAAAAGCTTGCTATTACACATTTCATCCTAAGCTACAACCTACACATGCTACATTTGCCAAGGTGGAAGATTCTTCCTCAACGATTCATCTATATCCTATGTGTTAAGCATAATGCTTGGATTTGCTCCCACTAGGTAAGAAGAACTTCAACTCTCACTGCAACTCTAGCACATATCTCAAAAGATAATTCATCCTATTTACTTTCAACCGTATTTGACTCTTGGATTATAGATTCTAAAGCTACTCACCATTGAGTTCCTATTTTCATTACATTCCACATCTCCTAGGATGTCTAACTTTGTTACATTAATTAGTTGTTCAATTTCCCACATTATTGGTATTGGAGAGACTCATTTGAGTTCCTCTCTTTCTTTATCATATGTTCTTCATCTCAAATCTCCATACAATTTGATTTTTGCTAGTTCATTAACTACATAACTAAATTGTTCAATAATCTTTTCTTCTTCTCATTGTGTCTTTCAAGATTCGAGTATCGGACAAATAGTTGGTAGGGGACATGAATTAATTGGCCTATACTATCTTGACAAGAAGATTATAGCTACAGCAATTGTGAAGCACACATCTCCCGATGTGAATTGAATGCATTGTCGTGCTATGCACCCACCACCGAACATTCTTTGACATTTTTTTCGTAAGTCTGAATCTGTGAATACTTTTGAGTGTGAAGCTTATCAGTTTGGTAAACACCATAGAGCTTATTTTCATTCTCGTTTTTAAAGTCGTGTATCTAGCCCTTTTCAACTAGTTCACTCAGATGTATTGGATTATTGTCGTATTTCGATACATTTATTATTAGATATTTTGTTACATTCATAGATGATTTTTCCCAAATGACTTGGTTATCTTTAAAAAAAAAAAAAGACTGTGCTGAGATTTTTCATTACTTTCGTTTATTCTATTTTGAGGTATTGAATCAATATAATATTTTTGTTAGAACTCTACAATTAGATAATGCCAAAGAGTATCTCACTGTTGCTTCTGATCTTCAACATTTTCTTGATTCTCATGGTATTATTCATCGACTTCTTATTCATATACACCATAGCAAAATGATGTAACTAAACGCAAAAAATTGTCGTCCTCTTGATATGGTTCATTGTCTTATATTTTACATGTATATACTGAAAACTTTTTGGAGCCATGTTTTTCTTATGGCCTGCTTTTTAATTAATTGGCTTTCAACTTCCATTCTTTAGGGGGAGACACATTTCTCCATTTTACATCCAACTCATCTTTCCTTTCAAAACCTTTATGTGCCTTCGGTTGTGTTTGTTTCGTTCATTCTCAAACTCTAGGTCTTGATAAGTTGGACCCTTTTACTAAAAAATGTGTCTTCGTTGGATACTCTCAAATTCATAAGGGTTACAAATATTATAATCCTACTTGTTGTCGTGTGCTTGTGTCAGCAAATGTGACATTTTCTTAGGACCAACCATACTATAATACTCAGACGATCCCTATAGTGCCACCTCATGATGACGAATGTGTCTTATTGACACTTCCACAAATTTTACTTCCTCCAGCACCATCCACAAGATTTTAGTTTGTTGATCACACCTATCATAGACGTAAAGTTCCCTCATTAATTGCTATGATGTCTTTTGATCCCAATCATGATCCTTATCCATCCATTGCTACTAGAAAATGTACACACTCTTGCGTTGATCGTTCTATGGATCGTTATACACCTTACTCTAGCTTTTTTGATTATCTACATATTCGTCACCCTATTTCCAACTTTCTATCTTATAATTGTTTATCTCATACCTTCTCTATCTTTGTCTCGTACTTGTCCTCTATTTTTTAGCATAGCAGTGTTGCTAAAACTTTTGCTCATCCTGGGTGGCGACAAGCCATAGAAGATGAAATAAAATCACTCATCAAGAACCGCATTTGGTAACTCACTAACTAACCTATGAGAAAGCAACCTATTGGTTTCCATTGGGTTTTCACTGTTAAGGTTCACCTTGATGACACCTTTAATTGATTGAAGGTACAATTGGTGGCTAAAGGATACACTCAAACTTATGGTGCTAATTGTGATGTCACTTTTCACCCATAGCTAAAATATCATCCATTCATGTCTTTATTTCCCTAGCAACACATTTTAGATGGTTCCTTCATCAATTGGATATCAAAAATGTTCTTACATGGTGCTTTGGCTAAAGAGATGGATATGGAGCAATCATTGGGGTTTGTTGCTTAGGGAGAGAATCTAATAATAAGACTTTGTATGGACTCAAGCAATCTCCTTTGTACTTGGTTTGGTGGGTTCAATGATACTGTTATCAAGTTTTGATTAAAACAATGTCAAGTAAATCATTTAGTCTTTAGTTTCGTCTCCTCATTTAGGTGTATTCTTCTGGTGATTTATGTGAATGATATTATCATTACTTATAGTGATTCATATGGTATTCAATGACTTAAACAATTTTGCGTACATAATTTAATGCTAAAGATATGGAACATCCGTAGTATTTCCTAGATATCGAGGTTGTATACTCGCATAAAGGTATCAATTTAATCTAGCAAAAATATGTACTTGACATTCTTGATGAGGTTGGACTTATTGGTGCAAAAACCAATTGAAACTCCCATAGAACCCAATGTGAAACTTAATGCAAATTATGGAGAATTATTACATGATCTAGTAAAATATTGGAGATTGGTTGCTAAGCTGAATTATCTTACTATCACAAGACTTGATATAATTTTTGCTATTAGTGTTGTAAGTTAATTCATGAGTTTTCATTGGACTACTCATTGGGATGTTATGCTTTGAATTATCAAATACTTGAAATGAAGCACTAGATAAAGGATTCATTTTCAAGAATTATGGCCATCTGAATATTACTGGTTTCTCTTATGTAGATTGGGCTAGATGTCCTACTAGTTGGAGATCTACATCAAGTTATAGTGTATTTCTTGGAGGTGATTTAGTTGCCTAGAAGAGTAATAAATAATATGTGATTTCTTAATCAAGTGCTAAAACAAAATATGAAGCAATGGCACATGTGACAAGCAAATTACTTTGGTTGAGAATATTATCATTAGAAATTGGGATGTCAACATCAAAACCATCAATATTATATTGTGATAATCAATTGACTATTCATATTGCAAATAATCCTATCTTTTATGAGCAAACTAAGCACATTGAGGTTGATTGTCACTTCAAACGAGAAAAGGTTCAAAAAGGGGAGAATACTCTTCAACACACAAGGATGGAGGATCAAGTTGCAAATATTTTTACTAAGTCTTTATCGGGGAACATAGTGGATTTTTTATGTAATGTGTTGGGATTATTTGATATCTATATCTCAACTTGAGGGGAGTGTTAGGCAATAATAATGATAAGAGTAAAATAGTCCGTAAGTATTATATATTGAGAGGACTACCTATATATAACATGTATTATTGTAATCATTTCGTTTAAGATAATACAATATGACATTTTATCTTTTCAACACCATTCAAAATCAAAACCTTCTCTTTAACCGGCCAAGCCCGACCTCATTGCCTTCTCGCCAACCACGATGACAATCTTCTCATCCATGAACAAGATCAAGACCTGCAAGTACCTATGGTTAAAAGCGAAATTTTAGTATGTTTCTAAGGGGGGGAAGAAAAAGGCAACTGAAAAAAATATTAATCCTTGTAGAGGAAATGCCGAAAGCCAAAACAAGGGCGCAACCTTTATCCAATCAAATTTATTTTTATAGATGAAGAGTTATAAATTATGAAGATCATCATATGCAAACTAATTAATTATAAATAAATCCATCAAAAATAAACCCATTTCCTAAATCATATGAGTGTTTGATGGGTTATAAACATATTAGTTATATTAAATACAATATAAATATTAAATGAATTATAAATGAATTTACAATTTACTTAGACTTAATCTATTTCTATAACTCACTCTTCAATCTCTCTTGTCTTTACTTGATCTTGCATTTACACATTTCACACTTTTATCTTAATTTGACTATGAGCTTTCATAAATATGATTAAATAATATAGATTGAGCCGAACATGAGTCTTCTCATTTTGATAAACATGGTTAGCTGGAATAAAAAATATATCCTCCATTATCTTTCATCCTTCGGTTACGTTTTGGTCGTCCGAATTTCTAATCGGGATAGGACTGGATATGATATGATATGAAATCCTATGACTTTTTTATATCCTATCAATTATTTGGTAAATCGCAATATTAAAATCGGATATGTTCACATCATATCGTATTTTTTTTATCATTATAAATGAACTTAAATTCATAAATGAAGATGGTGAAAATCTCTTGTAACACTATTCCTTATTTTTATTTTTATTTTATTTTTCCCATTTTATATTATTTTCTTTATTATTTCTTTTTTTCCCTTTCATCGCTCTTTTATAAAATTTTATCAAATAATAAACCGTACTAACATACCTAAAATACAAAAATACCTAAAATATATAATAAATATAAATATTTAACTTATAAATTGAATGTTTGTTATAAGATAGAATTAAAGTTGAATTAATAAATTAAAATAGGATTAATTAAAATATTTTCTTTATTTTTAATTTCTTAAATTAGATCTCGAATATTATTTATATTGAAATATAATTTCATTTTTTAAATTTAATAAGTTTGTTATTTGAGAAAAATAACTTTCCTATTATAAACATTAAAAATCATATCTACCTTTATCCTACCTCTCTCATGGGATAATTTTTTATCCTATTTATATCCCATTAAATCCAACTTTAATCATTCCGAGTAAGACTAAACATACGATATGATAAATCATATTTTATCCTAAATTTTATCCCGACTACTAAATGTAGCTTTTAAGTTAAAGACCGATCGTAAATCACTTTCGTCGACGAGAGGGGATCCCCCCAAAAAGTCTCGGACTATTCATGCCACAAACTTCTCCTCGGATATTCTAAATCCATCGTCGAAGGGAAAATATCTGACAGCGAGCTGAGGTGGCAGCTCCTCATTGGCTGAGTCGAAGGCGGATCGATCTCTCTCTCTCATTCTCTTTCACGGAGTGAAAAGTACCGTGTTGTTTTTATCCGTCAGGTTGCGTGGCACGATGCCGTTGGTCCGTCACGAAGCTTAGGTGCTGCAATCCGAGGATGAAAGTAGTGGGGGAAAGAAAAGAGGGAGCAAAAACCTCGAACGTCCCAACCCTCTATCTTAACCCTTCTCTCTCTCTCTCTCTCTCTCTCTTCTCCCGTCTCTGTCAGCGCGCAGAAGCCATGGCGTCTTCGATGTCTCTGGCTCATCACTTGCCGAAGCTGTGCCCGCCCCACGACCGGACTCCTTCATCAGTCTCTCTCTGTAAACTCTCTCTCTGTCTCTCTCTGCCTCGCTCGTGTGCCCATTACGTTTACTTTAGGGGGTCGAATTGCGTTCCGTCTGCGGAGACGAATTTGCTGCTCTCTTCGATTCGGTCAGATTTCGCGACCATTTGTGATGGTGCGAAGTGAGGAATGGGTTTTCGAGTGGCAATTGGTGCGGGTTTTTAGCTTTTGTGAGTTGCGCGGTTGATTAGGAAGTCGGTGCCGTTAGAGGATGTGGTTTGAATGGCAATATCAGTCGTCCTCTCCTTTTTTTTTTTTTTTTTTTTGGCTTTTAGCTTCTCTGCGACGTTCTCTGCTTGATGGGGAGTGACCCTTGATGGTTAATGCCAGTATGACCGTGGGTGTTTGGTGCAGAGTTATGGAATTGAGAAATTTGCTACTAATGCTGCATCTACATATGATCTTGTTTGGGTTATTTTGGATTAGTTGTGGAAGGGGCAGGTGGTCAGTTTAGAAGTGTGAGGAAAGTGGGGCATTCATGAATGTTCCAAGAGATAAAAGGTTGAGACTTAATGACAAGTCTAAGCAGTGTCTCTTCTTTCTGGGCATTTGTAAATGTTCCAAGAGACAAAAGGTTGACAGTTGATGACAAGTCCAAGTAGTGTATCTTTTTGGGTATTGGACATGAAGAGTTTGGCTACCAATATTAGTGCCTTTCATGGCTTACATTCATTTTATTGTTTGTCATGTCGATGCAATGCTCAATTTACAGTGAGCAAACAAATTGCCATGCTTCGTTGGGATATGAAACAGGTAGTTGTATTGGTCAGGGAAGAAGTTAGAGGGCTGGGGTGAATTTCTGGGCTGCGTTTTCATGTAAAGTTGTGCACAAGAGCAGATGCTTAATTGTTATGTATCTACAGCCAGTTTGTGATGGACCTACTACACGTTGGAACAAACGCCTGTCTGAATACAGCGTTTTGCTTTTGTAGTTTGCTGCCTTGCCTCTTAGGCACGCCCATGGACACACACAGTCAAGTAGAATTGAATGGGGAAGTGACTAAGGTGTCATCTTACATAAACTCGGGTCTGTGTCTCAGGCTCTGCTCCTCTTGGTTGAATACTTGTGTGCACGCGTGTGAGAGAGACATTACCAAAATGAAAATTGAATTGGTGGTTGAGGTTCATCTTTTAATTTGGCCTATTATTTGGTGAAAGTATCAGGTGGGAGTCAGATTTCAGTAAAATGAAGTTTAAAATGACATTAACCAGTTTATGTGATGGAAAAGATAAAAGATTGCTAGGAAGATCAGTTAAAATGGTTTTTCCATTTCCATTTTCCTGCTGTCACATTTGCTGAAATGCTTTTGCGGTCAGGATCAGACTGATATGTAGGTTTCAGCTTGAAGTTCAAGTACAAAAAATGTAATTAAGAGAGATATAGGTTAGAGGGTGCTGAGTAAGTGAATTCCTTTGCTAAGTTGTGAGCATTGAACAGGGAAGTGTTTGAATTACTTAATGTCAAGTGTGCATGGCTTTTGTTCATGATCTGAGATTACTTTTTCCCCTCCAGTTAAACTAGTATTACTTTTTCCCCCCCAGTTAAACTAGTATTTATTCGGAAATTGCATAAAATGCTGACAACTTTTCCATTGGTCATTTGTGCATTTATGCTCATATTACTTATATAATAATGATTATTTTCCCTTTGTAAAATTGGCATATAAAATGTATTTTCCTAATTAGACTTAAACTTAGGAACTTTGAATTTTATTTTTTTTTCCTTTTAGCCAATGGACACCTGTTAATTTACAATGGTAAACATGCTCATAATCTATTCAATATTTACCTCTTTATTGTATTGTTACTTAAACTAATATTGCTAGAGTTTGATGCAACTGGATTTCTCTGTAAGTTTGCTGCAAATGTGATGATGGAATTTGCTGGAAGGTTAAGCATAAGTAATGTGTAGATGTTTTATTGCTTTCTGCTTCTGCTCACTCTCCGACCTTTGGAGTGGGCTGTAGTCCACTGATGTTAGGTCTGCTTTCCTTCATCACACCAGCTGTTTATTTGTGGTCCTCCTGCTGCTTTTCAGGTAATCTCAACTCAAGCGTGAATATTGTTGGCAGTGGCAGGCAAATTTTGCTCTGGTCTGCTCATAAAAGTGTCAACAAAGGTTATGGAACTCTTCGTGTACATGGCCTATTTGGAGGAAAGAAGGATAACAATGATGATGCTCCTCAAAAGGTTTTCCACTATCTTTTTAAAGGACTGTCCTTAAATATGCTTGTTGATGTACAGTCAAGGCAATGATTTTGGCAGAGTTGCTTTGACCACATTTTGAGTTGTCTTGCCAACTAGTTTGAAATATCTTTGATGTTCTTATCTAGTGCATTGGACATTGTAGGTCTCTTATTGTAGTTTTCTTCAACTTTTCTGCATCTTAATATAATCTCTGCAATTTTCCTTGTAGGTGAGATGTTTTCTGCTGTATTAAGTTAAGCTCACTATGAGTAGGTGGACTACATGTGAGTAGATTTAAGCAGCTTAGAACAATAGGCGGATTAGAAGGCTCAGCTCAGCTAAACCCATTTTTGAATGTAGGAACGTGGGGTCCATTATCCTTGTGCAATATATCTGGAGCTTATCAATGCTGATTCAATCTCTAGTTTCCATATATACATGTGTGTGTGTGTGTGTGTGTGTGTGTGTGTGTGTGTGTTGTGTTGTAGTTTTTGTGATAATTTATGTGCATATTCCTGTGATTTTTAGGCAGGGATTCTTGGGAATATGCAAAATTTGTATGATACAGTAAAAAAGGCACAAATGGTTGTCCAAGTTGAGGCTGTGCGAGTGCAGAAGGAACTTGCAGCGTAAGGTTTTATGTTATTTCCTCTTTATGTTGTCTTATATTATTTTATTACCTTTGATGTCTTGCTTTTCCATCATCTAGGCTTAACTTATAATATCCTTGATATTTGTCCATTCTGATATACAGAGCGGAGTTTGATGGTTACTGTGAAGGCGAATTAATAAAGGTACTACTGTTTTCCTCACATGGTTTTGTGATGCTCTGTGTTACCATATGCCTATCTTAGATGAAGCAGTCGTGAACACATGTAGGGCCAACAAAGGCCATGCATGGTCTGTATTGCCATGCACCAACAGACCAGGAAGGCACATGCGATGGTCATACATCTGTGCTTATCAGTAAATTATTCTCTTATTAAATACACACAAAAATCTCAAGCAGAATTCAACCAAAGGAGTTCCCAGACGATGAAATTCTCACAACAAAACCAATCTGGATTCCTGGATGTGGAGGTCTTAACTAAGATTTTGTCATACAGAACCGACTAGTGACTAACCAGACTTAATATAGAGAATGGACCTGGGAAGTTTAGTGAATACCTGATCAAGGTGGTGGAGTAGAGACACAGAAATATGGGGTTAAAGTCATACGAGAGGAAAAGAGTGTGAGTGAAGAAAGAAAGAAAGAAAGAATGGATGAACAAATGGGTTGTCTAGTTCAAGGTGAACATTAATATCTCTCTCTAGGGGTGAAACTATTGGTTAAGAGAATTGCAGTTAATTGGTGAAAGGCGCTTTTGGTAGAGACAGTAAAATATGCAATATTGTGAAATACATTGTTGCTGGGTACAAATGCATTGCCTTACTAGTGAAATTGTTGAGGTGCTATGGATGCCTTGCATGGTTTGGCTGTTCTATATTGAGGTTTTGAACATGTTATTTGCTTTGTCCATGAGAAAAAAGGGGGAAAAAATCTCGGGGAGGTCATATTCTGAGATTGTTGGGAAAGTGAAGACAGAATTTTTTTTGGTTCCAAAATTAGAACTTGCAATTATGTGAGTATAGAGAAAAGCTTTTCAGACTGATCTGAAATAAGAAGAAAATAAACCGGGACAAGAAATCCAAGGTGCCAGGTTGGATTATGTGTGATTTCTAATGGCAAATAAGGTAAAAAAACTAAAAGCGGGAAGATTTTGAATTCGTCGGTGGCCATTGCTCCATTAGTAATTAGTTTTATAGTAATACTTGTTTTGCCAAATTTTGACTTGTATTGTTGATGATGTTGTTTGATTACAGTGCTTTCTAATGCTTTTACTACAACATAGAAATGATATGTTTGATTCAGCATTCCCAAGGGGCTTTCAACCTCTAAAGCCCCTTGAGGCAATGCTGGACCATTTAGCAACAATTTTGAAGGAGCTTTCCAGTAGTATTGAGAAGGTTAAAAGCCCAATGCAACATTTGGCCAAATGCTGAAATTCATTTTTTTCTTCTAAAACTACCCTTACAAATTCTTCAAAATTCCAATTTTGTCCCTTGTTATTTTTTTAATCAAAAAAGGACCAAACCTTTTGCCAGACCAGCGAAAGGCTGCGATCGCCAGCGAGCCAGATCTAGCGCTAGTGGTCATTAGTTGAGGTCACCCAAGGTTCGGCAACCTCCGGTGAGGGCCGCACAACCCTAGTGAGGGCTGCTAGAGGTCGCATGACCTCGGACAACCTAGGTGGCAGTCACTTGGGTTGTGCGACCCTTGGCAAGGCTCACCTAGCCTCGGGTGGCCTCGATCGATGGCCGCCGATGCCAAGGCTCGCCCAACCTTAGGCAACCTCGATCGATGGCCACCAACGCCAGATTTGGCTTGCCAATGACCGTAGCCTTTGCTGGACTGGTTAAGGGTTTGGTCTTTTTTTTAAAAAAATTATATATATTTGATTTTTTTAGTATTATTGTCAAAATTTATATTTAAAAAGTTGCATACTTTATATTTTTCAATTTTAAACAAATAGAAATTAAAAAATTAATATTAATCACCCAAAGGGCTTTTTAAATGTGTTTTGCATCAAATGGCATTCCTCTCAAAGTTGCTTCTCAAAGCATAGTTTGCCAAACGGCTTTTGCATTTGCCCAAAATCCTTTAAGCTAAACTACTTTGTATTTCTCCAATGGGTTTTCAAAATGCTAAACCAAACACAACCAAATTCTATTCGAAAATTCTCAAGCAAAGCTAATATATTGGTTTCATTTAATTTTATGCGTCTGTTTATGTTGTAATTCATATTGCCAAAGCTTTCCATTCTCTGACATATTTAAAGGGCTCAACATAAGAACAATGAAATATAATTAATTTTGTACAGGCTACTTTAACTGGAAACCAGCAACCTGTGCGCGTCGAGATTACTGAGGCAGCAATGGAATTAGGAGCTGAGGTGAGTGCAAAATGTTCTGAAGCTACTGTTCAATTTGTATTGTTGTGACAATCGTTTAGTAGATTGGTTAATGTGGTTTTTTAAGGAGATTTCTCTCAAATGATCACATTGGATTTTGCTGTTCACTAGTTTCACTTCGTTAAGTCTATATCAAGCTCCAAGATTTTGTGAAAATTGCACTAGCCATTCAACTTAGTTGTCCTCAGTCTGCTGGGGTTGAGGTCTTGTTTGTTATATAATGGCTGCTTCCATTGGGTCTTGTTAGTTATTCCTTTTTCAAGTACTACTCCGCCTGGGTTCCATCCTTATCATTTAATTAGATTTGAAGAAACGCTTAGGCAAGATTCTGTATTCAGGAATTTTTATGAAGTCTCCGTGGCGCCCTTTCTAGATAGTTATGTAATCTGTCAAGAAAGGCAATTGCTTATGATTACCATCTGCTCTGCCAATTGAAGTTTTTCTGTGACCCCATTTTATCATCAATACAAGAATACTTGTATTTTGATAAGGAATCAAATGGGAACAAATCCCACTTTTACTGATCCCATCATGTTGGAAGAGTCACAACATGAGTTTCTTCCATTATCGACATTGATTCTTCATCTATCCTTTCATGCCTTCCAAAAAGGCTCCACTTAGGCAGAAAATATTCTCCTTAGTAGAATTCATATGTCATTAGATATGGATTTTGGATGGTGATTCAATGATGAAGCCATGGGGTTTTCTTTTAATCTTGATTAGTTTTGTGCCCTAGTAAATTCACTCGCCATTCCATTCTGCATCATGTTATTATTACTTCAAGAATATGGCGATGGTTTGTATCAGTTGGGAAAAAATTCCTAATGTACCATCAAGTCCCGAACTACTAGCCAGATAGTTTCTGTCATCTTTTTTTCTGCTAGCTCTGTCTTTCAATCTCTGCCATCTCATATGCCTATGCAAAACTATTTTACCATATTTCATGGTAAATTTTCCATTAACTAGCTTCATCACTCTAATAATAAAGCAGGTCGAAATTTTTCTATCTATTCATGCAGTTCTCTGGAGTTACTTGGTGTTCAGGCGCTTTTCTTTCCTAAGAAAAATTTTGCATGATGAACATGTTGACGTTTTTTTGTGTTTCTAAGATAATAGTGTGCCTTATATTGTTGTCGTCCCAAGCTGTGGATGCACCCTGGGATGGCCTACGTAATACTTCCCTATACAGCTGATAGAATAAACCATCTACTTAGAAATCCTTCTCTGGAAGGAAATTGTAGCCATGCAAAACTTGGGTGGTCTTGTCTCTTACATGAGTTGCTTGTGCATGGACATTATGGAAGTTCTCTTTCCTAAACGATGTTGGTGGCTGTAGCTCTTATCCCACATGCTCTATTGCCTCCCACTTCATTTCTTTGCATGAAGTTGTTTCTGACTCCTGTAACTTCAATCCTCTTAACTTCCACCTTTAATCTGGGGCATCAGCTTACTGCTTTTAGAAATCCGGGGCCTAAGGCTAGAGTAGAGGTTTGCTTGCTATATAGATTCTGTGCTGCTTGCTGGGCTTTGGACCTTCTTTTAACCTTTTTTTTTGGTCAAAGGCCTTCTTTCGAGTTGAACCGCTGCAACTAAAGGCCAATTCACCAGTATGGCAGAAGCTGCCTTAGCTTTCTTGTATGCCACGTGTATTTTATATTTGACCTTCTATCGATCCTTATGCTCTGGTTAGGATGTTGGGAAGATAAGCAGGATGAGATTAAGTTGTATATTTGCTTCTCCACCTAGAGTTTTTGTTACTATCATTACTCTAGTGATAGAGAAATTCTCTTTGCAAAATGTTATTTCACTATAGATATGGAAACTCCTGGTGCATGCATGCGCATGTGTATGTTTGGGCAAAGGGAATTCCCTTTTGAAGAAACATACATCCTATCTTCAGGTGCTGTTCGTCTGTGCATCTGCTTGTACTTTGATGAAATTTAGAGCATGCCATACAGGATTTAGTTTGATATCAGTAAGCCTGATTACCTTGTGGGAAGATACGTATGCAATGTGAACCTGTCTAGCTTCTGCTATTGAAAAAGGCGATGGACAATCGTACTGCTTTCACGCTCAACGTTTTCAAATGCAGAAGCTGTCGGAGTTAGTCAACGAGGCTTACAAAGATGCACACCAGAAGAGCGTCCTGGTGAGAAGAACGAAATTCATATGCACCCACATGAGATGTGATGTTATCATCTTCTTAGCTGAATTGTTTGTGTATCTTTTTCAGGCCATGAAGGAGAGAATGAGTGATCTTGCCCAGAGTTTGGGAATGCCGCCGGGCATGGGCGAGGGGTTTAAGCAATGATAGCTTCTCTCCTGCCGGGGAGCGGCTCAGAGTCGAGTTCCAATTTTGTATACAGTCAAGGCATATTGTTCCAATTTGTACTTTAGCCGTAGATTTTGTAACCATTTGAATGCCAGTCGCGGTTTCAATGAAATTAGTGAATTCATTACGCATGCCATAAAACCTGCCGTTGCACCGCTAACTTGTTACATGTCTCGTGGCTCGTGGTGTCTCGAGGAAAAAGCCAATTCGAAGAATGCTGCTGATTTCGTGTTCATCTTAGGTCACTGACATGAAGAATGCAGACTACCTTTGGCTTGAAAGGAAAACTACTTCTTTCTTTTCCTTTTTTTTTTTTTCTTTGCTTCCGATGCTGGCACCATCGCCGGCCGCTGCAAAGGCCTCACTCAAAGTGGGCAAGGGTTGCTACTGGCGGCCCCACAAAGGCTTTGGGTGAGGTCATCACAGCCTCGCCAGCCACAGGCAAGGCAGATTTGGCCTTTGCACCCTCACCCTTACTGTAATGGCCCTAGGTGAGGCCTTCACTGCATTCCCAGCATATAAAAAAAGTTAAAAATAAATATAAAAATAAATATAACAAAAAATTGTCCAAACCAGCATAGATGTGTGGTGTAGGACAACCTATGCATTTCCAACTAAAATTAACTAACTAAAATTAATTGAATAGATTTAACTAGTAAATTGTTGGCTTTCGCTAAAATTGGCCAAATGGGTCAATTAATTAACAAATTGTCAAAATGTGTATGACTCAATTAAGGTTTATAATTGACTTAGTCATTATAAAATAAGTTTATCACTTTTCAAACAATTTTCCCACATCTGCTATGAGATTGGATCTACAACTGATGTTAGTTATGTTCTTCATAGTAGGAGTCGAACAGCAAGAAGTTCCTTTTTCTTTCCTTTTTTGTGACTATCTTTTGTTTATATCTAGATATAATTTAACATATGTTTTAACATTTGATCATCCTTCTAACACATTAACTTTTTTTTCCATATTTTGATTAAATTTTTTCTTCCATTTTTTAATCAAGATTAGCTAGATAATTAGATTGGGTTTTAATTTTAAACTTTGAAATATAGTTTCTCTCAAAATATTTTATAAAAAGTAGGTAATGAATTGTGTGCTCATAAGCCATCATAAATACAAATATGTGATATTCTTTCTATGTAGTTTTTTGATTAAAAATATGATATCATAAATTTAAATTAATAACCTTATCTAGAGAATGTGATAGCAAAGTGTGAATAAGATGATATCTTATCGATGTGATGGACCACTTGTATTGTGAAACTAATAAGAGAGATGATAGAAATACAGACGTTTTTTTTTTTTTTTTTTTTTTCTTATTAGCTGATAAAGAAAAAAACAATAAATTGAAAAGACAAAAATAAGGGTATTTCGGTAAGCTAATTGAAAAAATGAGTGTTTTAGCATGATGAGAGTGAAAATAATGCCGCTCTTCAAAAATATGTGCTTCAAATCCTGGCCAAATGTTAATCTCGACCGTGTTGAGTTTAAACTAATCAATGGCTATCATTAACGAGTGTACGAGGGCAATCTTGTTTCTTCAGTCAAGAGAAACTCGATTTCTTTCTCTTTTTAGGTCGCAAGTGAAACATAATTTAGAGGTATTGTTATGAAAACGGGTAACAAATAGTTATTCGTTCGACCATTACCAAATGATAATTATAATTGGCATACGAATAAAATTCATTATCCTCATACATTAGGAGATGGGCAATGGAAAATGGATCCATCTCCTTCTAATTCACGTAAGGAAATAAATCGGAAGTGACAATATTCAAGCCATAAAAAAGATTCAAAGGAAATCTAAGTGCAACTTCTAGATGCAAGATGGATATTCCTTAATTAAATAATGACGACGCCTGATATGATAAGATCCGATTTTCTGTAAAATTTAAAGAAATAAATCTAAACGATGATATACAAGTGCCTTTTTTGGCCTTGAAGTTTAATGGACAATTTTAATGACGTCAACAATTTCTAAAAATAACTCGCAATTCGTGATTAACTATGCTTTGGTGTTTAATCATCTTATTGGGATGTGAAGAAATGTCCCAAGCGGGAGCTTCAAGATCTATAATTTGTCAAAGGAAACCGATTAGATAAACCAAATGGTTCGATTGAAAAAATCAACCGTGAAGAATAAATTGTCGTTCAATAATAGGTCGGATTTTCACTTGCAATTTTTTTTCCTGATTAATAGATAAGGGGATATACTCATAACCGAGCAATTTCATCCCAATCAAATTCGACCAAAAAAAAAAAATCAAATTAAAAAACGGGTGCTCCTGTTCGCACCTGGCGGCTGGGGAGCCAACCGCGTTGACCGTGGGAGGGGACTCCCCAACGGTCAGCGGTGTCCCCTTGCTTTTTCCACCCAGCAGTCAAACGTTGACCCTCTCCTCCCCTCCCTTCCCCTCCCCTGAAGAACAGTTTCGGACAAAATAAGGAAAAAAATCGAATTTTGCTTTTAAGAAAAAAAGAAAGTAAATAGAAGAAAAACAGGAAGCGGCACATATAAAATGCCCAAGGCACCGTTCCGCGTTTCCCAGAATTCGATTTCATTTTTTTTTCTTCCCTTTTTCATCACCGTCTTCTTCGCAAAGTTGCCGTTTCTCTCTCTCTCTCTCTCTCTCTCTCTCTTCCGCGTTCGATCGTCATCAGGTCAGTTCTTCTTCTGTTCCTCCTCGATCTCTCCGCAGATCTGGTCCAATTCGTCGCCGATCTCGCGATCCCGTCTTCCTCGCCTTGATCTCGAATTTCTAGGGTTTCGGCCGGATCGATCGGTCCGCGAAATGATCTCATGCGCAATCGGAAAAGCACTCGATCTTGCTCGTTTGTGTTTTGATTGGACGATTGAGGAGTTCGTGATTGTAATGGTGGGGTTTCCCGTTTTTTTGTGTGGTTGATTTTGCAGGTAGGGGCGGGTTGGTGATTTTTTTAAGGATGTTAGAGCAGCTGCTGATATTCACGAGGGGAGGGTTGATCCTCTGGACGTGTAAGGAGATCGGGAACGCGCTCAAGGGATCGCCGATCGACACCCTGATCAGGTCGTGCCTCTTGGAGGAGCGCTCCGGCTTGGCCTCGTTCAATTACGATGCGCCCGGCGCGGCCTACACGCTCAAGTGGACCTTCCACAACGAGCTCGGCCTCGTGTTCGTGGCCGTTTATCAGCGGATCCTCCATTTGCTGTACGTGGACGATCTGCTCTCCATGGTGAAGCGCGAGTTCGCGGAGATCTACGATCCGAAGAGGACTGTGTACCATGAATTCGACGGGACGTTTAAGCAGCTGAAGATGGAGGCCGAGGCTCGCGCTGAGGAATTGAAGAAATCGAAGCCGGTGGGTAAGCCAGTGAGTAATGGCAAGAGGCAAGGGCATGGGCAGAAGGGTGGGTATGATGGAGGAAACAAGAATAGGAGTGAAGGTGGATTGGCGAACAATGGGGGTGATGGTGATGGTGATGGTGAAGGGCATAAAGGGCATAAAATGGATAATGGATATGCCAACGGCAATCATGTCGGAGTCAAAGATTCTAAAGTGACTACCGTTGTCAAGGGAAAAGAGAATGCGAGCTCCAACAATGGAGCTTTCGATGTAAATAAACTTCAGAAGCTTAGGTCTAAAGGTGGAAAGAAAACTGACACTGTTGATAACAAGGTTTCCAAGGACACCAAGAAAAAGATAACAAAGAAAAATAGAGTTTGGGACGATAAACCTCCCCCGACGAAGTTGGATTTTACACCAACTGTGGATGCAAATGGGAATGGGAACGGCAATGTACATGATGTGGCAGAGGTGCATGGTGAAAGCATGATGGACATCGAGGAGGTTGTGAGCAGTGAAAGTGAATCTGAAGATGATGAGGAGGTGGGAAAGGAGACCAAGTTTGATGCCAAGAAGAAGGGATGGTTTTCATCCATGTTTCAGAGGTACATTCCATGACATGATGTTTACCTGATGTTTCCTTGCTATGTTCCTACCTATGAATCTTTTCGTGAGCTTCTTTACTGATTCTTTCGACGATGTCTTCATTGAAAGAGATTGCTGACTCAAAGGTTGAAACCGTGAAACTGTTGTATTCTTCTTTGGCATTTTCAACCACTTTTCCATGGGATAATTGTTTGCTTACTGCGCATTCTTTTCCTGAATATTATCTGTCTGGATACGTGATACTATCACGTACTTTGCAAAACTCTCTTGAGGACAGTTGGTTTGAACACATGTCGTCATGATTATTGTGCGTTGTTTGTATTGGCTGGTTAATTCAATCAAAAGTTTAACATTGGGATACTCCTTAGACCTTGCATTCCAGTACGGAACATGTTGAAATGGACTATAAGTCACTCCCCAAGTAGATCAGTTCTAATTAATCAAGCCATTCATCAGTCTGGTCGTTTTTTTAAGCTCCTAGTTCCTCCCTACAATTATTCAATCTGTCTACCGAAATATTCATTTTTCCTTTTTGCCCTACCTTTATTATTTTTAGGAATTACATTTCATAAGTGTTACTTTGCCTACTTTATGCCTTCTAGGTTTTATAGTCCTTCCCGGAATACCACAGAATTCTTGTTTGAAACTTTGTTTTGGTGGCATAATGCCGATCATCGAGGGCGGAGTGAGACTTTCTTCTGAATCTGTTTGAGACTTATTTCTATCATGCTTCTTTCTATTTTGACAAGTTAGACGTTACTGTCATTGATCATGGGTATTCTACTTCAGTATTGCAGGAAAGGCTAATCTGGAAAAGGCTGATCTGGAACCAGCTCTGAAAGCTCTTAAAGACAGGCTCATGACCAAGAATGTGGTATGCATTCTTCGTTTGATTAGTCACATGTCTTACTTTCTGTGGACAAAATCCGTGTTATTCTTGAGAAGTTATTCATGCTTGGAGATTTACAGGCTGAGGAGATTGCGGAGAAGTTATGTGAATCTGTGTCGGCAAGTCTTGAAGGGAAAAAACTGGCCTCATTCACCAGGGTTTCTTCTACTGTGCAGGTCATGATCATCTCTCAATCTCTCAACATTTACCGCCAGTTTTCATTTTTGTAGTCTCTTACCATTTAGTAGGAGGTCAATTTGTTTTACCAGAAGATGCTAAGTTCTTGCGATATAATGGCTACAGGCAGCAATGGAGGAAGCTCTTGTTCGTATTCTAACTCCCAGGCGCTCGATTGACATATTGAGGGATGTCCATGCAGCGAAAGAGCAAAATAAGCCTTATGTTGTAGTTTTTGTTGGTGTTAATGGTGTTGGAAAATCTACTAATCTAGCAAAGGTAAAGCTAATTGTAACTTTTTACGTCTTTTACATATTAAGTGGTGGCATACTAAATTGATTGCCTGTCTCTAAAATGAACATGCAGGTTGCCTACTGGCTCCAACAGCACAAAGTTAGCGTCATGATGGCTGCATGCGATACATTTCGATCTGGAGCTGTTGAACAGCTGCGCACTCATGCTCGTAGACTCCAGGTACTTTATTATATAGTTCTGTGGTTTTGGAAAATGTGCATTATCATTCTATGTGGACAAGTTAATTTGATTAAGGTCTGTGATTGTCTTATTCTCATTCTGTTGCTTTTAGATCCCTATATTTGAGAAAGGATACGAGAAAGATCCTGCAATTGTTGCAAAAGAAGCAATTCAAGAAGCTGCTCGCAATGGTTCTGATGTTGTTCTTGTGGATACTGCCGGTCGAATGCAGGTATAATGCTGATAATTTTGCAAAAGGTCAACTGACATTACCTGGACTGTTGGTGGACGTTAAATTTAATGTTTTTCCCTGTCATATCGCCCCTTATTGCTGGTCCATATCGAGGTATAGGAGCGCACAAGTTGCCAGTCACACCAGACTTCTTACCAGTAAAGAAAAAACTCTGAATTAATCTTCCAGAGTGGAGTCTAAAATTGAAAACCATCACACAAAAATGGCTAAATTCACTGTCATCAGCAGTTATCCATTCTGGATCACTGGATTGCTTCCTTCCCTCTTTCTCCATCTATAAATGGTATATTTTTTCCCTCTGTCGGGAAATGCTTGTGTAGCTTTTGGTCTTAAACAATCATTGCTGATTAGCAGTGTAAAGGAGGGAATTTTTTCTTTGAGTGAAAGACAGGGAAGAACTATATAAGTTATTCTGTCCTGTCGAAGTACCAAATTATCTCACTGATTGGATCTAGCTGACAGAAGCTGTTCAGGATTTTACTCGAACTGCATATAGAATAATATGAGCATCAAATCACTACTCATTATTTATCCAATAAAATACTATGCGAGAAGTAACCTTTTCTTTGCCATGGTTGACTCTGATTTTTTCCCCTACGAGATGATGGAGAGGACCTTGTAGTATTTATTATTTCATTCATTTGATGATTCATGTATTTTACTTTTCTGAGCCACTAATTATTAATTATGTGTTTGATATTCGCAGGACAATGAGCCACTAATGAGAGCTCTCTCAAAACTTGTAAACCTCAACGATCCAGATCTGGTTTTGTTCGTGGGTGAAGCATTGGTTGGGAATGATGCTGTTGATCAACTCTCGAAATTTAATCAGGTAGGGTTATTATAGAAGCTTTGATGGCTCTCATTGAATGCCGTGTGAAATGAATGAAGTATGATGAGGAGGACTATCCCATTAGTCTAACTAGGGATATGACTGCAGGACCTAGGTTAAACGGCTATTAGTTCAAAGGCAAATTTACAGTTTAGTTGAGCTTTTGGAGTTGTTTCCTTGCTTTGTGAGTTGGTAGATCATTCCATGTTTTTACTGATCGGCAATGACTCCTCTTGCCTCTGTTTTTCAGAAATTGGCTGACCTGTCAACTTCTCCTAGCCCCAGATTAATTGATGGAATCCTGCTCACAAAATTCGATACTATTGACGATAAGGTAAAGAATTACTCAACTCCCATTGGTGGCAATCAGTTTCCTTACATGGACCTGTATCCATTCTCTTACCATTTTCGTATACTTCTCACATACGTGTCGCGTACTTACTCTTGCGTACTTGCTCTTGGAAAAGGTTGGAGCTGCACTGTCGATGGTCTATGTTTCCGGAGCACCAGTCATGTTCGTGGGCTGTGGACAGTCATACACGGACTTGAAGAAACTCAATGTCAAATCGATCGTCAAGACCCTTCTTGCATGAGAATCTGTGCTTGTCGTCTTTCCTCTTTGTTCAGACATGCTTGTCCTATGCTCTGTCCTTCGTGTTTGTGGTAGATTGTGGTCCGACTTCTTCTAGGAGGTGATCAGTCGCTTGCGGCTACTAATTTGTATGGGTTTTATATTGCATCATTAGTCTTCTTGCTTTACAGAATTAGTCCTCCATGCGCGTGCTTTTCTTACTGTTGCTGAAGTGATTGCATGAGCTCCGGTTTAATCCTGACTGATGCATCACGGGCAACTTGTTCACTTATACTCCGGGATCCATGACCCGCCGAGACTGGTTGCTCGAGACTCACAACGGTGCTTTTAGCCTGATGGCGACGCTGGGTTAACCACTTCTTTTATTTTATTCTTTTTCAAATAATTTTTTTATCTAGGTGACATGAGTTAAAATTATCCCACACCCATAGTGAAGAGAGAAACATATGATGGTGTCGTTGATTGGACGATACATTTACATGTTAAACGGCAGGACAAATATAGTGGGGAAAAAGCTGAAATTCAAAGCTTTCACTTGAAAGAAATAAGAAAGTAGATGCGACAGCGTAATTGGACTGAAATCAGGTTTTATGGTCCTTGTAGCACTAAAACTAAAGGAGCAAAGATATCAGAGATCTTTGAATAATTGTCAGATGCTTAATCGGACCCTTTGACTTTGGATTCTCAAATTGTGAGAAAGAGAGGCTGTGGCCCTTGCAGCGGGTTGCAGGGTTGGGTGCACGCGCGATAGCAAAGGGCCTTGATCCTTGCTGTTGTCGTGGCGATGGTCTCAGCCCTTGCCATAAGCATGATCAGGACCCTTGCCTCAAATCTGGTCCGTCTCACTATCGCTACAGATCTGAGCGAGTGTCGCCCTCACAACGTATCTAAGCGTGGGAGGGCGGCCCTTACCTAGAAAGGTTTAGGAGGGCTGCAGCCTGCTAGCATCTGGTGAGGTTGCAATGGACCTCTTCTAGCACACTTGCCACATGCACGCTCTCTAGTTTTTATGGCTAGTGGTGGAGGTGGTACTGACATTCTTGTCGAATTTGCTTGAGCTCGGCAAGCGACAACTGTCCCTTGCTAGCGCATGAGCCATCTCTCCCTTCTCTCTTTTTATTTTTTGGGATATTCAAACCGAAGGCATTTAAATTTATCACAAAAGTACAATTAAATCATAAAACTTGTTAAATTTGTTTAATCAAGTTCTTCCGTTAACTCCATCTAATTTGACTAATGGAAAATGTTGACATAACCTTTTGTTATTATGTTTTTCTCCTATGTGGCCATCTCATGGCCAAAAAAATATCATTTTGGTCCAAATTTGATTTTTTATATAGAAGATTTATTTAAATTAAACCCAAAATAAACTAAATTAGAGAGAGAAACCCAGTGGTGAGGGCTACAAGCCCTTGCCACTATTACCCCACCATTGTTGGAACCTAACGACCATCATCCACTATAGGTGAGGGCCTAAGGCCCTGCCCCAAATCTAGTCGAGTGTCACTAGCCCTTCCTCACTGTTGCTGGCCCTTCCCGATGATGATGGGGCAATATTGGTGAGGGCATGCAACCCTCATGACTTGATTACACCCTTTCTTTAAAAAAAAAAAAAGAAAGTTAGCTTATTTTATAATTTTATTTTAAATAAAATGATATTGAAAATAAGATTTGGATCAAATTGATGTTCTTCTAGTCTTATATTCCATGAATTAGCTACTTCATCACCGTGCAAGATAAAATATAAAAATAAAAATTATGTCAATAATTTTCGTTAGCCAAATTGAACCAAGTTAACAGAAGAAATTGATTGTATAAATATAATAAATTTTAGGATTTAATAGTACTTTCACAAATTTTAAGACTTTTGGTGCACATATATATTTTTTTTTCCCATTTTACACCCTCTACTTTATTTGATTTTTCATTTCCCATTAATTTTTGAATTTTTTTTTTTTTTTTTTTTTTTTTTGTAAAATAACAAATATCCTCGTCACGGTCGCCTATCCCTCTTCGTTTATCCACATACAGCACACTTCAGCGGCAGCGGGCACGGTGCAGACAAAGATGACCCGCAGCGCAAGATGAACGCCTGAGAATTCCCACTTCGATCGCTGCCCACTTCAGCGGGACTCCTCCAGCTTCTCACCATCTCTGCAAAGAAAGAGAGAGAGAGAGAGAGAGAGAATTTGCTGAGCAGTCGCTGCCATCATGGAGGTCGCTCCTCCCCTCAACTCAGTCCACTGCCGCCTGAGTGAGCACTCTCTCCATCTCCCCTCACCTGTTCTCGTAAGCGTTTAGGTGCTCTTCTGCAATTTCTCATTCTCTCTCTCTCTCTCTCCGTGCAGTGCGAAATCCCAGTTGCAGTCATCTGGGGAAAGCGGCTCCCACCTCCGTTCCAGCGGTAACTAACTCTACCCTCGCTCTGTCCGTCTGCTGTGCCTGTTGGACATATGATGATCGACGTTAATCTCTGTTGGCAATGCTCATGTCCCATTTGATCATTTGCTGCTAATTGCTTGGTGCGACCGGGGCGGGGGGTGGTCGTGTGACATCGGCTCAATGGGTCGATTTTGCTGCTCTAGCTAAAGAGCCTGCACTTGGATGTTGAGTTGGAATTGTTGGAATTTTGATTGGGTCCCGTGTAGTCCGAGATGAAGTGAGAGGCGTCGTGAGTTGCGGTCGACATGGTCGCTCTGAGATGCGTTGTGATTCTATAATGTGCTGGAGAAATTTGGATCTATGTTGGTGCATGGAAGTTAAAAACTGAATTTTCCTTTCCAATGGTACAAGGTGCAAAGTTCACAGAGGGAAGTAGCTTTTGTATGTGTGACCCAGTGACTGAATATTTTATAGGAATCCCACGTGATTAGATGGCTCAATCAATGACTTAAGGATTCGAGCTGTTTCAAACGTAGAACAATGTTTTACCTTTGGTTCCCCTGCATTAACTGATTAATTTGAAAAAGCGTGCTATCTTAGTTGTGTAAAGGTCTTTTTTTTTCAATGTTTCGTGTGTAGATTTCGTCGTCTTCCAAAAGCAGGGGTTTCAGGATCTCCTTTCCTACCAATACAGATTCTCTTAAAAGTAGTTTCTCTGGTGCTGGTGCACTTGGTTCTTTGAAGGTATGTTTCATCGAAGCTGCTTAGTTGTTTCTTTATGAAGTTGCTGTCTGCTCTAAATATCTGATTCTGCACCATTCGTTTTAGATCTGTATGTAAATCACCTACTCTTTGTAGATGTAGTCATAGGGTAAGTACTACATTCTTGATGATGTGGCCAGCTCATATCTCCATTTATAAGGGCATCGAGCTTCCTATTCATAGGGACAAACTGAGTTTCGAGAACTGATTCAGTTAATTTAAGCACATCACTAGTTTTCAAGAACTAATTTTTGCTTGCGTATGACCAAGGTAGTCCTACCAGGTCCTGTAGTTTCCATCCTGTTGTCAATTCTTATTGCTATATATGATCATGCAACATCCACCATCTGTAGTCATCAATCCACCTTTCAGCAAACCAATACCATTATCCAAGTACAACCAGTTGTTGCTTTTAATTTTGGCACCTGCTAGTTACTTTTCTTATCTATCATAATCATTTGACCCTATTTATAACTATATTTGGCTTATTTGGTTACAAAATTGCTTCTAGAAGCAGTCTTCATTAGTTTCTACATTCAGTGAGGAAGTACTTGCCAAAGGCTCAGTGAGTCTAACTAATGGATGTCGATGGTCATGACTCGGTAGTCTTTTGTTTTATATGTACAAATCACTACCAATATCTAGGAGTATGTTTAACATATTGCTTTGTTTATGTAGATTTCTGAGTTCTTTTGCTTAAAGAGCAAGCTGCATTTTAGATGCTATGTGCTTGCCAAAGATCAATCAAAATCTAGTTGTGTAAATGGTTATTTTTCTGAAACAGATGAAACTGACAAACAAGCCTGTGTTGAAACATTATCTTCTCCATTCAGTTGACTTCCTGCAAATCTGTTTCTACCTGAGTGACTTTCTTGATTCTTCTTTTCTAAACTCCCTTTCAAGGGTATATTAGTTTGATTGAGTTTTGAAAAGTCAGTTCAATGAGAACATTTGCCAGAATTAAAAGCTAGGAGAAACAATCGTGTCAAAGAAGCTTTGATTGTTGCCTGGTGGGATGATGATCTACTTGAGTAATTTTGGACAGCTAGAATCCTCTTTATGCTTGGTCCATGCGGTTTGTGTCACCACATATGCATAACCTGAATCACTTTTAAGCTCAGATAACATTTGTTCCTTCATCAGACAGAACTTCCACTTTGGGTGCAGCCTTTTCAGGAAACATGTATTAGCTGCTAGTAAGAAGATAAAAGTACCAATTACTGAATCTAGGAGCCATGCCATTCGAAAGTTATTGATCATGTGGTTGTCCCTAACCTTTGTGCCGCTGGTCCTTCAGTGGGGTTGAAACAAAACTGCCGTTAAATTTTGCCTTCATGATTTCTTTTTGATATTTTGCAGCATTACTGTTGGAGATTCTCGATTCCTTCAACATCTTCTCTCTCATCAGATAGGTCAAATCAACAGTATGTGGTGACCGTCAGGAATGATCATCCTCAAAATGCAGATTTTCCTCGCACCTACTCAAGAAAAGAGAAGAAACCCTTTAAAGTACCAATTGTTGAGATGAGGCGAGCAGCAAGGGAGAGACTTAAGAAAAGGAAAGATCAGCCCAGAAGACCTGTTCCACCTCCGAAAAATGGGCTGGTCGTTAAAGGCCTTATACCATTGGCTTATAATGTTTTCAACGCAAGGATTACATTAATCAACAATCTCAAGAAACTCTTGAAAGTAGTACCGGTCCATGCTTGTGGGTAATATTCTTGCACATTTAATGGTCTTGAAGATCCTTTTTCTGATGACATAAACTCACGGCATCTGCGGCTATAATCTGTTTTTCACAAGACAATTCAGCCTTCATTTCTTTACATGAAAGGATTATCTTGC
This sequence comes from Eucalyptus victrix, assembly GCA_016097545.1. Classification (NCBI taxonomy): domain Eukaryota; kingdom Viridiplantae; phylum Streptophyta; class Magnoliopsida; order Myrtales; family Myrtaceae; genus Eucalyptus; species Eucalyptus victrix. Next base: position 36,720,910 of record CM027837.1, read on the forward strand.
CTCGCTTGCCACAATAGTTTCATGTCTGCTTGTAGATAGTCACTAAATGTTCTTCCTGTCCACGAAGTCACATTTCTGACACAAATAGAACCACTATTTTCACTCAAGAATTAGGTGGCATGTTGACTGAGTTTTACATTCTTTTGCACTTTTCAATGTCCTAGTTCATCTTTGTTTTTGGCCCCTAATAGCTGTTGGAGATCCTTTTATGGCTCACAGCAATTTTCTAGATGATTCAGCAATAGCAGTTGCTGTAGATGGTGTTTTTGGTTGGGAGAAACTCTATTGAACTATTTAATAGTTGTTGAAATAAGGCCATATCACTTGATGACTGTAGAAATTGAATGGCTTCACATAATAGTTACTTCTTGCAAGGAAACTGCAGATTTGACTTCTAAGCCTTACAGTTGCATCTGTATGGTCATTGGACTGTGGCACTTTACTGTTAAAGCCATTAAATAGGTCTAGTCCTTGATGAGCCAAGTTATTTATCATGTAGCCTCCATTTCCAGTATTGGTTGACATATCTAATTTTCCTTATGGACTTTTAAATTGGTGAATGTTCCACCATAACCCATGCAGATGGTGCGGTGAAATCCATGTGGGACCTGTTGGGCATCCATTCAAGTCATGTAAAGGTCCAAATTCATCTATGCGCAAGGGCCACCATGAGTGGACAAACGCCACCATTGAAGATATATTGCCACCAGTTGAAGCTTATCACCTCTTTGATAGACTTGGGAAGCGTATCTCTCATGATGAGAGGTTTTCAATTCCTCGAATCCCTGCTGTAGTTGAGCTCTGCATCCAAGCTGGTGTTGAAATTCCCGATTTACCTACAAAAAGGAGGAGAAAACCTATAATTCGTATTGGGAAGAAAGAATTTGTTGATGCAGACGAAAGCGAGCTCCCTGACCCCATCCCAGAAGCTCCCATAATTCCAATGCTGACTGAACTACCTGATTCTCAGATACTGGCACCATCTGATGATGAAGAAAAGCTCTTGCTGGCAGAGGAAACATTGCAGGCATGGGAGAAGATGAGGCATGGAGCCAAGAAGCTGATGAGGGTGTACCCCGTGAGGGTTTGTGGATACTGTCCGGAAGTGCACGTGGGTCCAACTGGGCACAAGGCACAGAATTGCGGGGAACACAAGCACCAACAACGGAATGGGCAGCACGGATGGCAATCTGCTGTGCTCGATGACTTGATACCTCCTAGATATGTATGGCATGTTCCCAATGCTGATGGCCGTCCATTACAACGAGAGCTAATAAGCTTCTATGGAAAAGCACCTGTGGTGGTTGAGATATGTGTGCAGGCTGGTGCAAATGTGCCAGAGCAGTACAAACCAACCATGAGATTGGATGTAGGGATTCCCTCGGATGTCAGAGAAGCGGAAATGGTAGTTTGAGGTGATTGCAGTGTGTCCAATAGTTGGAATATCTTACAGCACACGCTAGAAGATAGTAGATGGCATAAAGGTCCAGCTCGATGAGAGTTTTTCCTTTCGCCAAACTGTCTGACACCCAATTTGACCGAGCTCTAGCTATTCCATAGTTTTTGCTTAGAACTGTTGTAATCAATGTAGAGTAGAACTATACCTGGAAAGCGATTCATTCATTGAGGTCATTGTTTTTGTATGATAGGGGGTATCCGAACCTTTCATTTCCTCAAGAAGATCTGATACTTCATATTTTTCTTTGAAGATAAGTTGGATATTTCCTATTTGTTTTTATGTGTGGTTTTCTGTATCTGTAAAAGCGTTAGCATCAGTATACACCTTAGACCTTGCAAGGGAGTACTTACTTGACAGATCAAATCTGCTTAATTTTGTCATTTATCATTTGTGTTGTCATCATTTGGCTAATAGTTGCAGTCTACTATTCATCAACCTTTTTACTGTGTATGCGTAGTCTTTATTGGTGCTTTTTTGGGCAACTTTAGATATCTTTCGGGATTCTCATTAGAGTCATTAGACGGGCATAATGATTCTGGCCATAATATGCTTCCTTCTGGTTTCTCATTCCGCAAAGCCATTTTTCTGGAGTTATTAACTAAATCCCTTTAATGAGGGAAAAATGGAAAGCGGTCAATGATTATGTGATGAAGTCCTTCCCATTCTCCTGCTACAGATGACATGCTGTAGAGATCTTGTGGTGAAACTTCGCTTCAGATTAGCACAGCAGAAATCTGGGATGGAGAATAACCTAAGACTTTCTTCTGAATCTGCTTTCGATTTATTCTGATGGTAGTCTCTCTCTGTTTTAGCAAGTTGGATGCTACAGAGTGATCTTGGACGTTCTTCTCCAGCGTTGCAGAAGCAGCAAATCTGGAGAAGGCTCATCCGCAACCAGCTGTGAAAGCTCTCAAGGGCTGTCTCGTGACCAAGAACGCGGTATGCATTTTCATTTGCTTAGTTCCATGTCCTATGAACAACGAGCTGTGCTTTTCAGAATGAGAAATCCATTCTGGGACATTCAGTCTTGAGGTAAAAAAACCGGCCTCATTCCCCAGGTACCTTCTACAATGCATGTTGCGATCATTTTTCAGGAAGTAGTTTTCGGGTCTCTTACCAATTCGTAGGTCTTAATCTGCTTCACCAGAAGATTGCTGAGTTCCCATGAAATAATAGCTCCAGCCAAGCATTGGAGGATGCTCTTCTTGTATTCTAGCTCCTAGATGCTTGACCGAGGAACGTGTCCATGCAGCCAAAGAGCTTAATGAGCCGTCTGGGATTGTCTTTGTTAGTGCTACTGGTGCTGGAGAAACTGCTAATCTAGCAAAGGTTCGTGATGAAATTCATGAGCACAAGGCACAGAATTGCGTGGCACACAAGCACCGAAAGCGGACTGGGGAGCACGGTGGCAGGCAGCTCTGCTCGGCGACCTGATAGCTCCCTGATGTTGAGAGCCCCATGCCGCCTGCTCGATATTGGGAGTAAATTCGACACTATTAAATGATAGATTTATCATGGATGTATCATTTTAGGATTTTTTATGATATAAATATTAGTTTTTTGGGCAAATATAATATGGTTGTACTAGTTTTATTTATTTATTTTTTTTTATGATATGAAATTAATTTAAGACAAATGTACCATGGATATATCATTCAATTTTCACTTTACTATAGGTAAGATATGGCACATGAAGATAAATAAGAGGGATAAGGAAGCAAAACCCCTCCGTACATACATACTTTTAGCCATAGAAGGAATTATTTAGAAGAGAAAATTTTGCATCAAAACAATTTTCTTTGGGGGCAACTGTATTATCGAATTATTTAGCTTTTGAAAATAATTTCTTGTTTCATAAATCACTCATTCATTGTATACGTAATTTGGATTGATCATAACAAATCGATTTAAAATATTTAAAATACACTTTATTAATAAGGTCGAAACTTGTATCCCACCCCAAAGATGATAAATGCATTTAAAATACTTTCTTAATAAGTTCATGTTACGCAAAAGATGATATATGAATTTATGTGATTAATATCTTCATGTTATAAACATATAATTATTGCTAGAGTTGAATATCATATAAATAAACAAGGAGTACGTTACAAATTAGCTGGGTTATATTTTTATAACATACTTTGTGTGGAAAAAGTAAAATCAAAGTGAAGGGGGGGGGGGGGGGAAGGGTTTTGAAAATTAAATACATTATCAAGGGGAATAAAAAAAAAAAAAAAGTGGGAGTGGATATGAAGAAAGTCAGTGCAAGGATGCCAGAGATGCCTTGAAATTGGCGAGAAGAATGGCTCGAGGATCACTCGCTTCAGTCTACCAACTTCATCTCTCTCCCTCGTCGCCGCGCTAACGACACCACCGACTCACGGAGACAGAGAGAGATCCGCCGAGGCGATCCCCGCCGTCCAGCGGAGAGCTTTCCGCCATGGAAGTCGCTTCCTCTTCTTCTCCTCCTCCGCAGCAGCACTCGATACGGCTCTGTCGCAGTGCGCTCTCTCTCTCTCTCTCTCTCTCTCTCTCTTTGTGTGGCGTGCATGTTGCGTCTTCTGTGCTTTCACGCGGGTTTCACGCGGGTTTTTTTATTTCTCTTTCTCTTGTTCTGTATCAGGTTTCAGGGACTCGAGGAGCTTCTCTCCGCCGCCTCTCGTGCCGGTAATCTCCGCCGCCCCCTCTCTCTCCGTCGTTCGTGCTCGCGATCGAACCTCCTGGGGGTTCGGAGGCGCCTCTCTCTATTTTCTTTTCTTTCTTTACGTGCTTTCTTCGCGATTGATTTCGGAATCTCCGTTTCGTTTCCTGGAAAACCAAGCAAACTCGGCGCCTCGTTCGATTTTCGAATTTAGCGCGGCCGCTCGTGTTCCTTTCGCGAAGTGCGTTGGATTCAGTGTCGCCTTTTTGCGCGCCCTGTGCGTTTCGTTCGGAGGAGAGGAGTGTGAAGCTGGGGACTGAGGCGGAGTGTTGGTTGACTGGACTATGGGATGATTTTTTAGAAGCTTTAAACCTTAGATTGATGATTTGCCAAATTGCAGATGGCGTAACAGTAGTGTACATGTAGGATTAAAGTGAAAACATAAGAGGAATAGGGACAGGCTGAGTTGTGAAAAAGGATGAACTGCTGAGCATCTTCTGTTTTGCATCTGTTGCTTGTCAGTTTAGATGAGGTTTATAATGACACCATGCCTGAATTTATTTTTTATGGCCTTTACGTTCTGCTCATCTTTATTGCAGTTGATAATTTTCTTTTTGTCTGAATCTTTTTGCAGTTTTCTGTGCACAAAGGAGCTAATAGTGGGCACTCTCTTTATAGATGTTCGATTCTTAGAAGTTCCAGTAATTGTAAGTATTCATGTTTTAGCATGTGCAGTGCAAAGAGTGGCAATGAACTACATTATCGGTATCATTATATGAGTTCCATTGAAATGAATGGGTCCATTGTGGTTTTTCATTTCTAGTTTGCTCTTTTATGGACGACCTCCTTAGGGCCTTACCTAGAGAGTGTTGTTTCGTAGACCTTGCCACGATCAGGGTGTTGAAAGTTACAATCTCGGATTGTTATCTGGTCTGATTGTGTGGTGCCTGTGTCTAGTGCTGCATTTTCAGAAAGGGAGGTTAATCCATGCTTCAGGATTACTAGGAGAGAGGAAAATTAAAGCACTCAACATTTATTGACCTCTTTATCTCTCTTTTCTGAATCTTGTTTTGTTCGAGCAACTCAAAGATTTCCTTCCGGGGCCTCCTATTGCTTGTACCTTGCACTCATCATTGGCTATTCCTCTTGGAAACCTCCAGTGAATATGTTTGGGTCTGTTCTAAGAATCACACATATGAGTGATGATTTTGGATGTATTGAAAGGACAATAAACGTGAGAAGTGAGAATGATTTTTGACACTAGCTGGGGACAAAGTTTTCTGTCCATGGTACCATAATATCCTTTTTCCTGAAAATATATAAACCTGTGAGGTGGCACTTAGATGGCGGATGGACTTCGAGGAAATGCAACGAAATTGATTGGATAGGATCAGCTAGGTGATTATTATTTTAATTTCTTGAATGACTAAGAAGTTGGGTAAGAACATATAGAATGTTATCCATGATGCCACTAAGAAAATGATGTCGCCTTGGCTTTTCTGCAGCAGTCTGTTCTGGAGTGCCGTGCTATCAACTATATCTTCTCATTCTTTCAATTTCAAAAAATGGTTCAACTGTGACTGTTTGGAACTTGAGTAGTTTGTGGGAACATGGTGCCACTGATATGGTAGTGCCTTTTGAAAAGGTGCCATGCCCATAAAAGATTTTCAATTGGCTTAAAATATCTGTTTGCTAGAAGTATCTATCTTTCTAATGAACTTCTGCGGGACAAAATAATTACCCACATGGTCCTTTTTGGTTCAGATGGAAATTCACACAAAGGGAGGAGAAAGGTGAAAACAGCAACCCTATGCCTCTTTTTGTTCAAGTAGATGACACGGAAATCTAAGGGATAAATGGGGCACTATAGAGGAAGGTTTTGAATTTCATTAAAAACCATTTCTAGGACATTAGTGGCTGCTTATATTTTTCTATTTATTTCTTGTATTTAGGATTTTAAGAATTAGAGGTGGTCATGTGACATGATACAACTCAGTAGAGTTGTATGATGAGGACAGTGTATGATGAAAGTACATAGATGGAAGGGAGTATTGACTGCTGATCCTTAGTGTTTATCCAAGGAAAAAAGATGAAGTAAGAGATATTTAATTTTATAGGGACATAAGCCAATTTTTTGAGATTTTTTGCTCTATACATGATATGAGATTAATATCATGTATGCCTTACTAAAGTTAAATTTATTTTAAAAGTCCATATTTCTTGAAGATTCGGTGTGAGGTTTGTTTTTTCTTCTGATTCTCAAGTGATGGGGACTAAGAAGAGTAGCATAAAGAGTCTCAGGTTGATGTGGGTGCTGTTTGCATTTTCACATTGTTAGACATCACTTCAATTCTTCATGAGTTTTGTTTACCCCTCAAGACTTAGATTCTTCTTGCATCATACAACCAAGTTTTCCAGTTTCCTTGTAGTAAGCTCTCAAATTCAAGAAAGTATTTGAGTCTTCCTAGATCTCTCAAGAGAACCATCAGCTTTGTATTTCAAGGAAAAAACCCATTTGCAGCCCACAAGATTCTTACCTTCAGGTTTTTCAACGATCTCCCAAGTCTGGTTTTTTCTAGTGCATCCATTTCTTCTCTCATTGCATTCCTCCATTCTTCTTTAGACAATGCCTCAGATAAAGTATTTGGAATAGAAAAGGTGTTTAGGCTCACAATGAAATTTTTATGAGATGGTGATAGGCGGTCAAGTGACACATAGTGAGATAGTGGATATAAGGGTCGCTTTGTGCATTCTCTAGTACCTTTTCTAACAGCAATGGGAAGATGCGAGTCATTTTCAGGCATATCAATTGACTGTTTATGCAAAGGAGAGTTAGAACTTACCGGAAATTCATTTGCAAAACTCGGATGGGAATCTTGAACTTGTGTTTGGTCTGGAACAGCTGTCTTTCTTGAGTATACCTGAGGAAATCTCATAGAGTCATAAATACGAGGAGATATGGGAGTGGAATCTTGTTCCGGAATAGGCTCAATCGTAGAGAGTGAGTCCGGGATTAAAGTAGCACGAACTGATTCATTAGAAACTGATTCATGAGGAGCCCGTTGATCAGAGTTGGAGGCTGATTGGTCAGGAGTTGATTGATTAGGGATTGGTTGATCAGAAATGGGAGCTCGGATTGGAAGATTATTACGAGGTAAGTCAAGATTAGGGACCTCAAAATCTTTATCTTCAACTAATGACTTCTCCCCCTGAAGATAAGATTGTGGAAAGTAAGATTTGTTTTCTACAAATGTAACATCAACTGAAATATAGGTTTTTCGAGAAGGAGGATGATAACATTTATACCCCTTTTGTGTGGCTGAGTAACCAAGAAAGACACACTTGATTGCTCTAGGATCTAGTTTTCCCCTTTGCTGATTATGAACATGTACAAAAGAGGTGCAACCGAAAACTCTAGGTATGAGATTATTTGTTGTCCTGAAATGTGGATAAAAGCTAGAAAGAACTGTTGGTGAGTTTTTCATACTTGTAATGCAGTAAATATGCATACACCTAATTCCCAGCATCTGCTGCTTCTGGTTTCAGTTTCTTCAAAATGCTTTTTCCACCACTCAAAGAAGCAAATCCCTGTTTTACGGCATCATCCTACCCGGAAAGTCAAGTTCAACAGGCCATATTACTATGATAGGTGGTACTCTCAGAGTAGATTTTATAGGTATACTGTCGCGAAATCTGAATTGGCTGAATTTGGGAATTCTGGTGCAGCTCTTCCCTTGCCAGGTCTGTTTGAAGTCTATCATCCATTCCTGCCAGCCCCTCCCCCAACTTGAAAATTACAATCTCAATGCTATTCTGTTTTCCCTGTTGAATCGCAGTGCATGAAGTAATTGGTAAAGTGAGAGGAGTTTGCTTCTACACTGTCACTGCAATTGCCGCAATTATTCTTTTTGAGCTAATGCTGGTGGCACATCCTTTTGTGCTCCTTTTTGACCGATATCAAAGAAAAGCTCAGCACTTCATTGCCAAGATTTGGTCTACATTGAGTGTTGCTCCGTTTGTTAGAATTGAAGTTCAGGGATGGGAGAATCTTCCTCCACCAGACACTCCTGCTGTTTATGTTTCCAACCATCAGAGCTTTTTAGACATATATACTCTCCTCACCCTAGGGAGAAGCTTTAAGTTCATCAGCAAGACCAGCATATTCCTCTATCCCATTATTGGCTGGGCAATGTATTTGTTGGGTACTATTCCTTTGAAGCGAATGGACAGCCGAAGCCAATTGGTAAATTCTCTCGTTTCATTTGTTGATGAAGTGTTCCGTTGTATTATTTGGTTTGTTGGTAACAGTCTTAGACTTGTGGTATGGAATGTTCATCTTGGTTTTATTGTATATCGTTGTTTTAGAATATTTTTCTGTCTTCTGCTCGTAGCAATGCTTTACCTGGTGCATATGTAGGTTTTTTGGATAAAAATTGTTCTTTTTCTCAGTTTATTGACAATCTTGGTTCCCTACATGTAGGAATGTTTTAAACGGTGCATGGATCTTGTTAAGAAGGGAGCATCTGTCTTTTTCTTTCCCGAGGGAACACGGAGTAAAGACGGAAAATTAGGTGATTTCAAGGTGATGCCCCGTTGCCTTTCTATAGTCTCAAAATGCTAATTTTATGAGATCAGTTGACGTGAACTGAATTTTGCTTCTATATGAATAAATGGAGACCAAGGTTGTCGAGTCTGTAGGACGATCTTCTATATGTTCTTCAACATGGATATGGGATTTATGTCATTCTTTTTGGTATAAATTGCTTAAGAGATAATGACATTCTGGTTAATACAAGGAAGGAAGAGTAGACTTCTTGACACCTACTAAGATGGAAAAGTATTTTCTGATGCATTGTTTATCTTGACATGTAGAAAGGTGCATTTAGTGTTGCAGCGAAGACCAGAGTGCCTGTGGTACCTATGACCCTGATTGGAACTGGCAAAATCATGCTGGCAGGACATGAGCGCATTGTAAATTCAGGATCTGTGAAAGTGGTTATACATAAACCAATCGAAGGTGGTGATGCTGAAACCTTGCGCAATGAAGCTAGAAGTACTATAGCAAAAGTTCTGAATTCTCAAGGATGAGGAACTTAGTAAGACAAGTTCAGTTCCTTCTGCAATCTGAGAATTTATTCCATTTTTTTGCAAAATGGAGAGATAAAAGGTACGAGTTGCCTATAGTGTTGCTTATTTCCACGACCTACTTACCAAATATATACATATACATATATATATATATACTGGACAATCTAGTACAGCTTTTAGATGATATGGCTGATCAAATCTTCAAATTGAAATCAAATACTGTGATGCAGATTGCTTATTGACCTAGTTAGTTACTTGTGATTTTCATCATCATTTTCTGTTAAACTTTTGCTGAATGCTGGTGTGCATGGAAGTTCTTCTGTTGATAAGGTAAACAGTGAACAAGCCTGGTTTTGATGGTGCTTCATGCATGCACCAAGGATTGTTTTGGGTAAACATTGATTCCAAATGTCTACTTGTTTCTCTTTTTAGATAATTACTGATTTTATTTTTTCTTCTTATTCTTGTAAAACTTCTATTCCCTCACCTTTTCCAAATGGCACTTCTTTTTCTACCTATTCCAAGCTTGAAGCTATGTCTTTGTCATACTTGATATCAATTGGATGAGATCCTACTGAGTCATGGGTTGACTGTAGTGGACATGTAAGATTGGAAAGATGGGTAACTGCACTCCTACTGCATTTTTGTTGCTGAAGTCTCTCAACATAATGAATTTGTAGTTATTGATGATATGCCTAGGTAAAATAAGTGAACAAAATCCAAATGGTGTTATCATGCATTGTGCCATAGATCTTCGTCCTCGTTAAGTGTTTTGTGCATCCTTTGCTTATAGTATGATGAAATGTCGCCTTTTTCAACTTTTAAGCTGCACTTTGGGGAGATCTTATTTGACTCTGGATAGGATAGGTGTTTGGCAGTGGCCTTTTGATGGGATAGAGAGCTAGATAAGCACAGATGTAACCTGTTTATGGATCCCAACTTCAAGGGTCCAGATAAGGCCAGATAGGATTAGCCTATCCAGCAAGAGAGACTCATGATGTGAGAAAGTTACATGGAAAATTAGAGCATGATTTTCTCCGTCATGATATCTACATAGGCCATACCCATCCAGAGTAGCCAGGCAAGCCCTTGCTGGCAAGTGCCGATGCTAGGGCTTTAACCTCTTTTGTTGTATCTGGCCTTCAATGTGGGCGAAGTTTAGGAGTTGTCATTTCTGACTTATACCAGTGATTTCCCTTGACTTATTTCGGTTAGCACGCGCGCCTGGGTGTGTATTGCAATCCAAATTCATCTTATTGGAAATTATACATAGAAAACCTCATGCAGCCCTAGATTTTGCCATCTTATTAGACCTAATGTATGCATATTCGTTATTTCTGCAGGCGATTGCAGAGGACAGATTGTGCAGTACAAAAATGTAGTTAAAAAAATTCTTCCTGTTTGGTGCGATGTTGTGACTCGTTCACCTTACAACCACGAGAGCCGGTTTGATTTAGTCATGAACAGATCACTGACTGCTATAGAAGCTTTCATCCCATCCTTCCCCACCCGGCATGCTCTCCCAACATGGCATGCCCGAGTTTTTTTTTTTTTTAGGTTTAAAAAATGATTGCGCACGTGTATTACACGTAATGCATTCCTTGTGAATCGAATTATGGGAGGCTGCCATCACAAACCGTAATTTTTATAAATTTTTTTTTTGGGTTATATTGAAAGTGAATGGTAGGGAGGTTCTCTGGAAATTCTGTGATAGAGAATCTGAAAACTATACGAAGCAAAGCAATTGAATGTAATAGTTTCCATTTTGTAATCGTTCTTTTTTTTTTTTATTTTTTTTGAGGAGTGGTAATGCTTGTTCGGTTTCTTCGTACATCTCGCAGCAACTGAATCAGGCTTACATACTATAATTGTGCTATACAGTGCGATGAACGGTCGATTTATGCACTGAACTTTCGAATTCACATTCCTGAAGCTCTTCATGTCTAATGATACTTCCAACTTCCTCCTGTGTTCGGAACTTGTTCTCCAAAGTCCGGACGTGGGGTCTGGATATTCGTGATCGGCTGGACGGACTCGCACTCAATCTCTCTCTCTCTCTCTCTATGGGCCCTAGTCCTGCAAAACACAATCGAGATTGGGCTTACTCGACAAGAATGAAACAGAGTTCTGTCTATATCTTATCCTAACGCTATCCAAGGGAGGAAACTCCCAATGTATCCGGTCCGTGGTGGGGCTTAATCGCCTATCACACGTAACGCTCGATCTCCAGTGATTTGGTAGTTGAGGACTTGTTTTCAAGATTCCCGGTGGCCGCGTTCAGATGAGGACGGAAGCTGCGACTGTTGTGTGAATGTACATTGCCTGAGCCCATCATCTAAGTACGTAAAGATTTATGTACTTGACACGGTCCCAACGAAAGGAATTTACCTATTCATCATCCCTTGGATCGTTTGGGCGTGCTAATCAATCGCTAGCTAATCAATCACTATACGGCGGTCGGTGGGTGTTGTGCCCTGGAGCCCATCCAAAACGTCAAAATCGACGCATCCCCAACATGCCGGTACCTCATCATGTGGTGAATTGAGAGATTTGTCATGGTGGGTGAGGGCCATTGATGATTTTGTCCGTCTATTTTGAATTTGATAAAGTAATTGGCTACTTCGATGGTTTATTTTGATTTGATTGGCTATATGCTTATTGATCCGTCCGTAAGTTAAAAAATAATTAGGTATTGGCCAATAGGGTATTAGCTTAGATAACAAAGGAGTTTGCTTCTTCTTATGATCTCAGGTTCAAGCTTTGTAAAGGACACTTCAAGAGTAAAATCATGTATGCATTGGGCCGGTGTGGAAGAATGTGCAAAAATTGGTCCAGACAACGTATGTTCTTTTTTTTTTTCTCAGGAAATTGGGAACTAAACGGTCAAGACCAATCAACTAAGATTCTAGTGGAGTACGCTATCAAGGAGTTGATGGGATGCTAATGATGGACTTAAAATAAAAAGGGTATTTTATCTCCTAGGCGCGTATGCAATAAATCAGATAAGAAAAAAAAAGGATCTAATAGATGAGATGCCCATGATCACATCGAAATGTTCACGTGATAATAAAATTTTTGGGGTTTGGTTGACGAGTTCGGTTGACTTCTTGCTGATCGTATGAGGGTGAAAATAGAGAAGTTTAAGGCCACCTTTTTACTGTTTAGATGCAATTTTGTTAATTAAATTAAAAAAGCCGTTCATCGAGGGCTATGCCTAAAAGATTTTCCTAGGTATATAAATTTTTTATGATAGTCGAAAATGCTTTGCTTCGGAAAGTTTTCGTTTCTGGTGAAAAGGTACTTATCAGGCTTTTTCGCCAAAAATGGGGGAAAAAAAAAACCCAAGTGCATGAATGAATGAATCAAACAATTTTCCCATGATTCTAAATATAGTGCTGTGTTAAAAAATAATAATAATAAGTCCACCCCTACTTCAAGACCCGAGCTACTTTCGAAAATATTTGTCTGAATATTTTCACCATAACAATAAACACGAAAATTTCGAACATTACAAAGACAAACAATGTAGAAAAAGATGCATTAATACAAATTTTGCTTTGCTAATGCCAAAATTCATATCTGAGCTGTCTGGTTTAAACAGTCAACGTTCCATGTAAATTATTTACCCAATATATGAATATATGTATAGATAGATACATACACAATATAGGCACAAGCCATGTTCACATACGGAGCTTACACATGGTCAAAGGCTCAAATGGACATCACACTATCACTTCACATTCACCCTTATCCACGGCGCGTCAATCCCGTGAACAATCCACGCTTTTCCCGATCACAACTCCAAAAGCTAATTATCTTTTTTTTTTTTCCTTTTTACCTTTTTTTTTCAATAACAGATATTTATCCGACTACTCAGCATTTCCTCTCTTTTTTTTTTTCAAACACAATTGACCTCAGACTCTAGATCGTCATAAAATCAAAGAGAATCTTCTAGATTCACTTCACTTCTTATAAATTCTTTTTTCCTTTTCTGGATTTTGGATTTACACATTTTGACTTCCTAAAATCAAAATATCAGAGACTTTATAGAACAATTATCTAATCCTTCACGATTTTTTGAAGTTAGAATAATATTTTTTACTTGTCGCAGTTACTATTCTTGCCTTCCATTTTCCTACGGCAAAATGTTACAAATAATTTGTGGATATCAATTTAACATCTAATGTCATCATTGAACTTTTTGTACATGTTTAATTTAGTTAGTACATGAAAATGTTAGACATTGTATGTTAATTTGAATTAGTAGAAAGATAATATTTGAACATTTTCACATAATTTAATGACTAAATTTAATATTTAGATAAATTTAATGACTATATTGAATAAAATTGAAAATTCATGGGAGATATTGCACATTTAAATGAAGTTCAAATCCAAATTAAATAAATTAAAAAATTCATGGATAAATATTATATATCGAATTCTTTCTTTTCTTCACCAAAAAAAATATTATATATCGAACTGAGATTCGGGGATTATTTAATATGATTATTTATTTTCTCTCCTTTTTTGAAAGATTGAAAAAAAAAGAAAATTACGTTTTTACTTCTGCAACTGGACAGCGGACACGACAAGCTAGCAGGCCCGGCGCAACTTCCACGTCGCAAAGCGACGATCGCGACGGAGGGAGCGCGTGAGGAGTAGCGGCAACCCGGTCTCTCCGTCAACAAACGTCGCTTTCGGCAGTTGGCGCTTGACCGCGCGAGTACTTTCGCCGTCCCCCACTCAGGGGCAATCCCGTCATTTCGAGTTACCCACCACACCCCTCCATTTTACCCATTAAAAAAGGACAATAATGCAAGTAACCCTTCAACTTTAACCCAAGCACAATTTAACCAATAAACTCTTAATTAATACAACCACCAAGTGCCCCATTGACTTCCTACACGGAAGGAGGAGGTGGGGGATTCGAATTCCCACATTCTATAGATTGAGGTAGAGATGATTTAGGGCATGTATGATAAAATTTTACTTCTTTATTTCTCTGTTTATTTATTCCTTAGAACGGTTTGGAACAAAAATCTATTTGGTAACATAATTTAATTTTTCTGGGGTGAGGACGCGTAAGTTTCGGAGTGGGTTTCGACTCTCATGCCCTGCAAGACGCAGGGCAAAAGTTTGAGAGTGAGTATAGAGTAGGAATAGCATAGAGACTGACAAAAAAAAAACATAATTTAATTTTTTTATTTCTAGAATATATTTTTATTATATAAATAGATTTGAAAAAGAAATTAGAAGCTAAAATTTTTAACTTCTTAATTTACGAAATAAATAGAAATTGATTTGTTTTTATAAATTTTATCATGCGTCTTAGTTTTTTTTTAGTTTTAGAAGTTTTTTTGGTGAAGGTAATAGTGCGTCTTAGTTTGAAGTGAATTTGACTATCACGCCTCTACAAGGAAAGATAATAAAAGTTTAAGAGTAAATGTTAAAGTAAGAGTAGAATATGATTGACAAAAAGAAACTCTTAATTAATGCATTAAATATTTTCATACAATTTAAGAATTGAATTCAACATGTATAAATCACATCAAATAACTTAAAAGTTGAAAAATCATGTAGTATTGAATAAATTAAAAATTTAGGGATTAAATTACAAATTGGATCAAATTAGGGGTATTTGTATAAATTTTCCTAAAAAGCTCATTTTTTTTTTTTTTTTTTTTTTTTTGGATTTTCAACTTTTGGCTCTTTTCTTTTTGGCTGCAGTAAACGATATTTCGGACTTCTTCTTCTTCTTCTTCTTCTCTCTCTCTCTCTCTCTCTCTCTAAGTCCCACGTCGTCTCTTTCCTCCTTCCATCGCCAAAAGCCGATGGACTGAAAGAAGCCCGGCGACAGTTGTTCACTGGTGAGTTCCGCCCTCTCTCTCTCTCTCTCTCTCTCCTCCCTCTCGATCTTCTTCGCAGTTCCTCCGCTCGATTCGCCGACTCCGGTGACGCTCTCCTCCTCCTCCTTCTTCCTCCTCGGATTTTGCTGCTCGTGCTGTCGTGTCCGCAGTTTCATCGGCGTTCTCCACTCGATGCTTCTCTTCGCATCGCGTCGCGTCGTTTGAATTGTGAACTTTCGGTCAACGCGCGCACGCTCGCTCGTTCGCTCGTCCGTCTCTGATTTCGGAATCGACTCGCTCCTCTCGGCGGTTTCGTTCTGCTGCCGTGGCGAGTTCGCCCGCGGTAGCTGGTCAACGCCGAATTCGTTCGCGACGAGGAGGATGGGGGGTTTGCGAAGATTTGTATTTTTTGTGGTGGTGGTAGGCGGCGGCGATCGTTCGCCGCGATCGTGTTGCGGCGATGGGGCGGCGAAGGATCTGTTCGCGTTCTGGTCGGGAGGGGCGGTGTTGATGGGGTTGCTGTGGAAATTTCTGTCTAATGTTGTCGCGGACGTTAACGGAAAAAAGACGGATTCTGTTCCGGCTATTTCGGGCGAGTTGTGGGGTTCGACTGTCTTAGCAGCTTTTAGCAGTTTCGAGTGATGCACTTGCTTTTCATTTAGGTCCACTGTGTGGATTCGATTCCCCCGAACCGTGCGGCGCTTCTATGTTTGGATGACCTACTTGGACTCCTGTTTTACTTGATCATGAAGCCGGGGTTCACTTGTGGTTGTGGTTTACTCTCCATTTGGGATATTGTTTATTTCTTTCCCTTCCGTTAGGGGATGTGGCTTTGCGTATCTTGGCTAACATCTTCTGAAAGGCCTCCAAGGATTTGATTTTCGCTTTAGAGGACAGTATCATGGGATTAGCTCTAGTTTTTAAGAACACGTGTTTGTATTGATCTTCAAGGGGTCAATTAGTTGTGCACGAGATTTTTCGAATGTTAGAGCACATCGGCTTGATTGGTCTTTTTTAACTGGTCCAGAAATGGTTTTTCTCTATTCATTTGGTAGTTATGTCGAAAATTCTTGCATTAAGTGTTTGGAATGAAGTACATGCTGAACATGCTTTTGTGTTGTTGCCTTTGCTGTTGAGGAAAGTGATGGGTTTTGCTGCATGTTCTTAAGGACATGCTTCTACAGCTTGCTGTTTGTCCTGCTACACAGCATGTTTGTATGTGTGCATATTTTAAATGTCCCTTTGAAATGGATTTAATTATAGGATGTTCTCGTGCTGATGACTGCCAGAGATAAAATTTTATGTATGGTTTGGGATGTGCCTGTCTATCTAATGCATTATTAATGAAAAAAGACCTTTTAGGTAATCTTTTGTTTTCTTTTTCTTGGTTCTGTCAAATGCAAGTAATACCACTTTAGGCCTTCTGAAACTTAAACCACTTTCTTGTTCTTCAGGTGACTTATATCTGGTTTTTGTCTGCATAATGTTCGACTGTGGCTTGAAATCTCACTACATGGGTGGCCAACAAGAGAAGTTTGTAAGGTAGTACACAAAATAGCCATATTTTCCATCTGAATGCAATGTACAGTGAAGGTCCTATGTTGGATGATGGCTAATAGCTTTTTCGTAAGAAAAATTTAGAAAAGTGGCCAATTTTGAATATATATTGGTGAAGGCTGAGGGTAAATACCTGCATATCAATCAGGCATTTTGTGGAATTTGGTAAATTATGGGCAAACATTTGAGTGCTTATCATTAATTTCTTATTCCTGTAAGTACTAATCGCCGAGGCTCTTCAGAACATCGCTTTATTCTTGTCTTGAATGAAAGTTAACATTGTCAACTTTTCTTTTTGTATGTATGAGCGAGCATATTGTCATTTGGAAAAAAATTGAATGTTGGGCATATTTGATTTCAGCATTCTGAGACGGTTAACCAAGAAAAAAACTGTGGGTTATTCATCTAGGTTCATATTTTTGCTTTTTGAATTTCAAGGCAATTTTGAAGATGCTTGCTGAGATTTTTTTTTTAATTTTTACTTCTTTTTCTGTTCCATGAAAAGAGTTGGACTGGATGCTTTAAAATGATAATGAATAGTTGGTCTCTTCCATGCTAACACTGTTTTTAAACTTCTAGGCTGGACGATTTGGACTCTAGAGTATCATCATCTTCTGATACGGGAATGAAGAAGTGTGGATTCAACATTGAGGGGTTTAGCCGTGTCAGCCACACAAATAATGCCAAATCTAAGTCCTTTAAGACTGGAATGCAAAAGGGATCTGAAGGACTTAAGTCGATTGGTCGTTCCCTTAGATTTGGAGTTTCTAGGGCAGTGTTCCCTGAAGATCTGAAATCATCGGAGAAAAAGATATTTGATCCACAAGATAAATTCCTACTGATGTGGAATAAACTCTCTGTCCTATCATGTATCATGGCAATATATGTGGATCCCTTTTTCTTTTATCTTCCTGTTGTTTCGAGTAACTGTATTGGCATAGACAGCAGACTAGCCATCACCGTGACCACACTAAGAACCATCGTCGATGCTTTCTATCTTATCCACATGTTCCTCCAATTCCGAACTGCTTATATTGCTCCATCATCCCGGGTTTTCGGACGCGGTGAACTTGTTATAGATCCTGCCCAAATAGCTAAACGGTACTTGCGGCGGTACTTCATCATCGATTTATTTGCTGTTCTACCCCTGCCTCAGGTTCTTACTGAACTCTTGCTGTGTACTTTTTCTTGGATGTCCCACTAGGCTGCATATACTTTCCCCTGTTACAAACTTTTCTCATCATACGGCACATTTGTTTTGCTGAAAATCAATAACATGAAAATCATTTTCTTAAAAATGATGGCTCGTATAGCTTATAAAAATGAATTAACGAAAAATATTTTCATCATCAACAAAAATGGTCAAAGCATACTTCGTTATTGATAATCAAATACTTTCCGTTGACTAATTTACTAAGCAATACAAACAATCATCATCAGGACAATTTGTTCACATCATTGATTTTCTATAAGAGGAATGCACTCACTATTCTTTACTTTTGATTCCAAAATTTCTAAACTAAGGTTCCTGCTGTGTGTTGAGTTGTTTTGTTTGATTGGTTCCAATATATGCCTCCAGTTTTCTTTTCTTTTTTTCTTTTTCCAGCCAAACTTGTTTTGTTTTGGCTGATATCTATGTTATTATACTCCAAGTAAATTATATTGGATGAAAAACTCTATTGTAGGCTTTGCAGATTGTTATTTTGGAAATGGGCATGTAGGGTGCTGTACATTGTTTTCTTTTGTTAAATGCAGATTGTTGTCTGGAGATTCCTTCTGAGGTCAAATGGTACAGATGTATTAGGGACAAAAAGGGCTTTGCTTTTCATCGTGTTTGCACAGTACGTTTTTAGATTTCTTCGCATCTTTCCGTTGACTTCAGAACTAAAAAGGACTGCAGGAGTTTTGGCTGAGACTGCCTGGGCTGGAGCTGCATATTATTTGCTACTGTATATGCTTGCCAGTCATGTGAGTGATTCCAATTCGCTCTTATTTATAATTTTGTTTTCAACTACTTTATTTGATGGATTGTTTTAATGACTTTTCATCTAATCTTGGTCTACCTGCATTCTGCTCTGTCTAGTTTAGGTTTCTTTAGGCTCATTATTATGTATTTCTGTGGCAAACAGTTTCTTTGTTCATTTTGGAGTTTTGAGAATTTGCTAGATGATATTACTGATGACTCTAAAGGAGGTGGCTGGAGAAAAAGGAGGGCCAGCGATTAGGTTGCTTGCATCTTAGTGAAATGTGGTATAGTCGTATGTGAGAAAGGAAACTGATTAGGTCTTGAGGATCAATATGCAGCATGAATCATTTTTAGTTTTCCTTTTTTGTGTGTTTCATGGGCTTTTGAAGGGACGCCCTGGGGTGACAACAGGATTCTCTCTCGCACTAAATAGGGAGGCATGCTCATTTTTTGAAACTACAAGGATGAGATGCCAATCCTATGTCCTTATCTTCTTTAAAACATGCTAAATCTTCCTACTAATTAAAAGAAAAAACATAGTTATGGATTGTTGATTTCTTGAGTGATACTCTTTGGACAATGTCGTGAACAGATATGGCTTGCTGTACTTCAGCAAAACTGGCTTATCTCTCATTGATGGAGTTTATGAATTCATCTATTTTCAAGATTAGCCAGGACTCTTTGGTGCATTTTTAGCTTT
The DNA here is from genome assembly GCA_016097545.1 of Eucalyptus victrix. Taxonomy (NCBI): domain Eukaryota; kingdom Viridiplantae; phylum Streptophyta; class Magnoliopsida; order Myrtales; family Myrtaceae; genus Eucalyptus; species Eucalyptus victrix. The sequence continues at coordinate 36,740,176 of CM027837.1, forward strand.
ACTGCTGGCTTTTGCTGTTTGAATTATTTCATATTTCTACTATGATTTTGTTACTATTTGTGAAAGAAACTTCAATTGGTAGAAATGATAAGCTGTTGTTATGTTACTTGCTTTATATTTCTACCTTTTTCTTGGGTCATCATTCTACCTTTGGTTGAAATTGGCCTCAGTTTGCATGCATCTGGTTTCCTTATATTTTAACAAAACATCAGTTGGTGGAAATGACTCACTCTCAAAATTTATTCAGATAGTTGGGGCATTATGGTACTTGTTGGCTGTGGAACGAAATGATACATGCTGGCAGCAAGCTTGCACTGGAAGCTGCATGAAGGGTTTTCTTTACTGTGGCAATGAAGGAATGCCTGGTTATATTGCCTGGAACAGCACAAGTCAAAGCGTGCTCGATTCTAAATGTACAGCAGATGGTGACAACCCACCATTTGATTATGGCATCTACCAATCAGCAATCTCATCAAGAATAGTTTCGCCCATGAATTTTATCTCAAAATACTGTTACTGTTTGTGGTGGGGGCTGCAAAACTTAAGGTACATAATTCTATTTAATTATTGTAACCTTATGTTAGAATATGTATCACATATCTTTGTGTTATCATGCAATGTCATTCATTATGGAATTAAAACGAAGACTTTAAAATGAGGCTAGAGTAGTTTTGACTTGTCACGGAAATGATATGCTCATGCCGAGATATTCAATAGGTCTCATGCCTAGGTTGATAGTGTTTCCTTTTTCTATCTAGCCTTTGGCCAACGAAAAGAAATTGGAGGCATCTCTTTATACTGTAGTGTGGTTGTCAGAAAGAGTCATGGGATTAGCCTGTTGTATACATCAGAAAATGACAGCCGAGGAAAAACCAAAGAGACAAAATAAAAGAAATTGAAGAGTAAAAAGACAGAGGAAGCATACTTTGGAAGAAAACATTCCTAACTATAGCAGAATCCATTTACTAGCAAGTTTAGAGGAAAAGTTTTTGACTGTGACATGTCAACTCCAAGTCTTCTAATATTCTCCTGTCTGTTTTAAGTTGTAAAATACGAATAGAAGAACAAGAGATTTAAATGTCTCTTCCTAAACCTAGTTCCTTCATTCAGTTCCACAAAGCAGTCCTCATATTTAATCCAATCCTATGGTGTAAGATGATGTTAACGTCTCTGGAATTTGTGTACTTAGGAACCATAATGACCACGAAAGATCTGAATCTTGCCTTCCAATAAGAATGGAGAATTTACTATCGTCTCTCTCTCTCTCTCCTTTTTGCATTATGAAATGACCTCTTTGATGTGGCATATAGGCTACACGAGATCTGGCCATTGAAAGGCCAGCACCATTGTTTTCCAGATTTAAAATATGCACTATCCTGCAGATAAAGATGAATCGGGCAAATTCTGAACTAAAGGATTATGATTTACCATGTCAGTAGCTAAGATTTCTGGTTGATTTCTGGATGCACGGTATTTGTGCAGAGGAATCTTGGGCATCTTCACTTGCTTTGTTGATAATAAAGAAAAAATAACTCTACCTGCTGCTATGCCTCCGTAGGTTCTGTGGCTTTTTCAGAGGGAGAGCTAGTTTGGAGTTTATCAAAGAACCACTTTCTATTCTGTTATAAGCTGATGGAGAAGATCTATCTTGTATTCGTGATAAAAATTGCCAACATGTATGAAGCTGGTGCATTTAGCCATCAGCATTGGTTAATTGGATTCTGTCAAATATACCGACATTTAGTTTCCTACTGAACTTCTTTCTTTCATACGAAAGTGTTGTCTGAGAAAGTCAAAGCATTTATCCGTTCTCTGAAGGTCAATTGTATGTATATCTTGTATAAAATCACCTTTTGATGATGGTCTGTTACTTGCAGTACACTGGGGCAGGGGCTTCAGACTAGTACCTACCCTTGGGAAGTGATATTTTCGATTTCATTAGCAATTCTGGGACTCATCCTATTTGCTCTCCTGATTGGTAACATGCAGGTAAACTCATAATTTCTTTTGTCATTTTTTGAAAGTTGTAACTGTGGATCTTTCGTAACTTGTCTGTTTTGGTAGTAGGTGCTGATCTTAGGCTTTGGTTGGTTCATCTTATCTGTCAGTCTAGATTCCCTATCCTGTTTTTATTAAGGACACTACAGCTACTCATGTGCCTACTGCCTACTAAGGATAAGTAATGGTCTGTTTGATGCGACACTAGCTGGTACATTGGACATTTAAATGACTGCTATAGATTATGCAGTTGAATTCGGTGGCTCTACGTGCATCCTAAAAATTACTAGCAAGGTGCTTGTTAATTCTGGAGAAGTGAAAAGAGAGAAATGAAGATTTTTTTTTTTTTTTTGAGAAATAATTGACGAGATCTATCTCTGGTTGATGAATCCATACATGGTTTCATATGCATATAATTTCCTTGAACTTTGTTTCCTTTATACCTCTGTTTCTTGTCGTACTAAAAGCTTCACAATTAGCTGAAAAAATGTTAATTGCCTGTTAATATCATACAAGGTGTGATAAAAACAGTAATATATCTCTCTGAGAAGGTGATAGGAGAGCATTACTGGAGGGAACACTGGTAACATGTCCTCCTAGGTACTTCACTCTTGTCTCAGACCATTAATGCAAAGCTTGATCTGACTTTAGTTGCATTCAAAGTCATGCTATCGTGGTTTACAATTCTTTAAAAATCGCTACAAAATTTTTAGATGAAAAATTCTTTAGCTAATTAGTCAAAAGTAGGGTAACACAGCTTGTCTTCTAGTCTTCTAGCTTTTATGCCAGAAACCATGATCCAAAAGATGGAGGCAGAAATCCTCCACCTCTCTAATACACACTAACAATAACCCTCTTTTGTTTGTCTGACGGTGTGGAGAGAGTGAGTAATCAGCTCATTTTGCCTGAAACAATTCCCTACTTCAGGGCAGAATGGTTTCAATAGTTAAAGAACACTATTGGAATCTTGCAGCTCGTAGGGGCATTGTGGTAATTAGGTTATGATGTCGCATAATGGTACCTAGCATCAGATATAAAGCTTTGGTTATTTTAAGAACAAAGGATGCGGGGATGATCTGAATACACAAGATACAATGTGTATTTTACCTATAGAAGGCAAACTTTAATTTGCAATGCCCAGTAAAGGGCTATGACATATTGACAATTTAACGCGTCTTCCTTCCACTAATTCCTGTTATGTGCCAATACTATATCCACTATGCTCATTTAGGAATATTTCTAAGTCAATCGTGAAAAGAATTGGAAAAGGTTGTTTTCTTCTTGGTTTTCACATAAGAAAAGATAAAAGATATCCTTGCTGAGTTGCTGAACTTGTGCGTAGGAGTATAATCAAGTTGAGTCGAGTCGATACAGTTTAATACTTGAGCTCAATTCAACTTGAATATTCAAGGCTTCATAATCAACTTGAGCTTGATTTTTCAAGCTTGAGCTAGACTGGAGTAAGTTTTCAATGAATACGAATTCACCTTGACAATTTAACAAGTTTTAGTTGAAGCTCCAATCAAACTCAAACTAGAGCATGTGCTTGATCTTGAATTTTGTATATACACTATGCTTGAAAATTAAAAGAGATGACACAAGTGGTCCCTAAACTTTGGCCTAATGTATAATGTGATCTTTGAATTTTAGCCTAATGTGCAATATGGTTTTTGAACTTTTGATTCATTCAATATGGTCATTGAGCTTTTGGTACATATTCAACTTAGTCCTCAAATTATATGAAAATGTACAATGTTGTCCCTGAACTTGAATTAATAGAAGGACAATATTGAACAATTTTATTTAATCTGGAGACTAGATTGCACATATACCAAAAGTTCAAATACCACATTGAACGAATCAAAAGTTTAAGGACCACATTATATATTGAGTTACAGCTTAGAGACCACAATGAATAAATTAAAAGTTGAGGGACCACATTATATAATGGGCCAAAGTTCAGGACCATTTATATTTTATATCATTTTCCCAAAATTAAACAATATTTGTTTGTATATAGATCGATGTATTAGGCCATTAAAATGTCTAACATACATTTACTCAATTAGGATCGCCAGCTATTCAAGTATTTTAACTTAGAGCTCGACTTGATTAAGTACTCGAGCTACTTGAACTCGAAAGGAATCGAGCTGAATTCAGCACATGAGGCATGACTCACGCTCCTACAATTGTGTTGAAGATGCTTACATTTCAAGAAAAATCGGAACTTTGGTGTTGTTTCAAATTCTTCAACATGCTCATATTTTGAGTTGTTTTTATTGTGACAGACCTATCTTCAGTCTCTTACTATCCGGCTTGAAGAGATGAGAGTCAAGAGGCGTGATTCAGAACAGTGGATGCATCATCGACTGCTACCACAAGATCTCAAGGAACGAGTTAGACGCTATGACCAGTATAAGTGGTTGGAGACGAGAGGGGTGGATGAAGAAGCGTTGGTTCAAAGTCTACCAAAGGATCTCAGGAGAGATATCAAACGCCATCTTTGTCTGGCTCTAGTTAGGAGGGTAAGATCTTTTTAACTTATTTTGCTACTTCCATTATTCATATACTCAGTGTGATAATGCATTTAGATGGATGTTGCATTATTTGTTGCTACTAGTGTCTCTAGTTACCAGAACATTTGGGGCTCCAAATATGCTATATTGCACGTTAAAATTTGTTTTTATGCATTCATGGGTTACAGTTTATTCACCTTACTCAGACTGCACGTAATTTATGGGGCTCCTCACTAGTTTGTATTTGAATGAACCCTGAAATGAGTGGAATTTAAATATTTTCCTGGACGTGTTGTTTAAAAGTGTTCCTGTCATCTTAAATATATGTTGTTCTTATATCCCGAGTCTTATCTTGGCACATTGCAAATATTACTGCTGGTGCAAGAGACAATATCTTTGGAAACTACATTGATGCTCATTTGGAAACTATCTTTTACTGTGTCTTTGCCCATCTGCTAATTGCCAAACTATTTCATCATATAGGGTGGCGAAACTTCTAGTTGTGTTTATTTTCATATTATCCATGTGGAATGAATGAAAATTTATCCAATTTTGTCTCCTATTGCCATACAATTTATTGCTTTGCCAACTTTTTAGGTTCCTCTCTTCGAAAATATGGATGAAAGGCTACTTGATGCAATTTGCGAGCGACTCAAGCCCAGCTTATTTACCGAAAGTACATACATAGTTCGGGAGGGGGATCCTGTCGACGAGATGCTCTTCATAATTCGTGGCCGCCTTGAGAGTGTAACTACAGATGGTGGCAGGAGTGGTTTTTTCAATCGCAGCTTGCTTAAAGAAGGGGATTTCTGTGGTGAGGAGTTGCTAACATGGGCCCTAGATCCCAAGTCTGGCTCCAACCTCCCATCCTCCACACGAACTGTCAAGGCAATAACTGAAGTGGAGGCTTTTGCCCTAGTAGCTGAGGAGCTGAAGTTTGTGGCTAGTCAATTTCGTCGGCTCCATAGTAGGCAGGTTCAACACACATTCCGGTTCTATTCACAGCAATGGAGGACTTGGGCCGCTTGCTTTATTCAGGCAGCATGGCGGCGATACTCCAAGAGGAAGAACATGGAACTGCGCCGAAAGGAGGAGGAGGAGGAGGAAGAAGTTGAAGGGTCTGATGGGACACACAAAAATGCCGGTACTGGTGGTTCTTATAGCATTGGTGCAACCTTCTTAGCTTCCAGATTCGCGGCAAATGCACTCCGCGGGGTTCATCGGAATCGGAATGCCAAGAGTGCAAGGGACTTGGTGAAACTGCAGAAGCCTCCCGAACCTGACTTCACTGCCGAAGACGCAGATTAGATTTGTTGTACTATAACTACTTGATTGAGACGTGATGCTGATTGTGTATCTGATTTTATATGCTCAGAAGGCTCAAGATAACTATGCTTCCATAAGTTATAGCTTGGCATTGTATTTAATGGATTGCCGGTTGAATTTAGGTTTATCCTTTGGTCTTTCGATCTGGAATCAAAGCTTATTATCTGTTTGAGGCTTCATTTCTATCAAAGCCTAAAGAAAATGGGAAGCTTGTTGCCTGTGTGCTATCTTGCGCATGCATTTGCAGAGTTCTGTACTCTAGGTTGGTGTGGGACTTGATTTCATCGTGAGTGTGGTCATGACATGACCATCTTTCATACTTGAAATTTTTTAACCAGTTAAAGATTGTGATGCAACATCCAGAAATCGCAATGTCTTGAGCTTGGTGAAACGGTCGACCTTGGCCTGTGTACCGCCTACCCTGTAAGAGAAGAAGCGACGCTTACCTGAGTTCGATGTGTCCGACATGCGAAATACCACAGCAAGAAAAAAGCATGAATGGGGAGAGGGACAGCCAATTGATCGCGCATTTTTAATGCTCAATATCTGTGTAAGTGATTGTGCAGGACGCTAGGATCTTCTTTGATATGGGCAAAATGTCGACCACTTAGAGAAATTCGACTTTGTTAGTAATCTTGGGCTTTTTATTTTTGACAAGACTCAATGGAAGTGTTCAATTTATCTGTCCAATCAGCTTTAGTGAGGTGATTTTGTGCATTCTTTGCCCTGAGAAAATTAACATTTGGAAACTCAAGGTCGGGCTCTGACCGCCATTGCTCTGAATTGTTCCATCTGGGAAATGAGTATGCACAAACGGCTCCTCCTTTTACTAGGGAGTAACTGAATGCACGAAAGTGTCCCTCAGATAATCCAGCGGTTTGGGTACACGGATTAAAAGTGATGTTTCGAGTTCATCGTAACCACAATCTTTATGGAGAATCATCATAGAAAATTAGAAATGGCTCATCACCAACTATCACGGTTCATAAATTGAGATTTTAGAAGATGTTTACCAACGGATGTTTTTGTTCCAGCAATCATGGTTTCTACATAAGGAACCGGGAGCCACGCACATTTCATAGGCTTGCCACTTCCGCCGGTTCCTCCCTAGTTAGATCCCGAAGATCCTGCTAAATTCACTGACAATGAGCGTCCACTACGATTCTACGAGTACCTGGAGAGCTTCCCAACCAAGAATAGCATGTTGTTTGCCCCATCACAAGGTGTTTACTTTGTATATAGAGCTATCAGTCCCAATTATTGAAATTAAGCATGAAAGGAGTTGCAAATGCCTTAAAACCGTCTTGGCATTTCAACTTTTCAATTCTGGTAACTTTTTCTGGGGTCAAAATTCAGCGCTAAATTCAGCAGCCGTTGATGTCATTTGCCTTTGTGCAAAACAAAAGTTCTAGCAGTATGTACCTACGATATTGGGGAGTGTTTTAATGAACATAGACTTTCCAAGTAAGTTCAATAGATGGGATAGACGAGAAAACAACACACATTATCATCTCATGCTCGATTAACCCAGTTATCTACTACAAAGAACTAGAAGTACCGTATACATATTAGAGAAATTTGTGGAAATTTCAAATGAGTTCATTTTAATGACTAGTTCATCAGCCCTCCAGACAGAATTGTTGCATCTAGCTAGACTTATTAGACATGGCATTTGTTGCAATATTCACTCTATTCATAAACATCTCTATTTTGCACTTTTTCTCAAGAGGAAGGAGAAACCGCTATGTATCATGGGTGAGTTCAACTTGACGACTTCTAAACAGCTGCCCTGGAGTCAAGTGACTGAAGTTCATCTTTCCCTTTTTCTTAAAAGACTCACATTCAATCTATTTAAGCCAAAAAGGTTCTACAGTCATCTAATTTGACAACTTGGCTGTTCTGATGCCCTCTAAATAAACAATGCCGCTGAAGAAATTGGCCTCACCCAAAAATATGACAACAATAATGGAACACAAGAAAGTCAGAAAGGTAAAAACAGATTTCAACGATCGAAGATAGGGACTATGAGTCTTCTTGTGCAGGAGGTTCAAGCATCCTTATATTACGAGGCAGCATAAACTCAGCAAATATGGGATAGTGGGATGATGGATAGCATCCATCAATGTTATCACTGACCACTTCACAAGAAACTGGTATGAGAGATCTACCACGGAAAAGAATCCAGTCTACGTGCAGATCCTGAGTTTGGCGATCCCAGCAGAGGCAGAGCGCCCTGAAAATCAATTTGATGTACTCAAGAGTTCCCTGCTTGTCACCTAATAGGCAAAGATAAAATTAGTTCAAAACATCCACAAACTCACTTGCAGTATACATGGACTATGCCCCATTTTCACTTGAGAACCAAAAATTATACCTCTAAATCCATGGTAAGTGCGAACAAGAGAAACGTTCTTCCGCACTCGTGCATTAAACCATGCATCCCGCATATCTCCTACCACACCATGCTCTCTGCAGCAAGTAGAAAGAACCCACCAAAAGAAGTCATCATCATTAAAGGAAACCAAAATTGCACCTATTCAATCTATAAGTGTTTGAGGTCAACTATAATGCTGCACAAAGAAAATTTTGTTCATTCATATCTGGAGCAGCAAGCATCAGACATATATAGCCATCCGTCCACATGAACTCAGAAAATGTATTTCACAAAAACTATCCTTTTGTTGTAAAAGAAAGCAGAATAATAATGGGTGCAGGAATCTTAACCTCAAAACTATGATCGTTTATTGAGTATTTAGCTTAGGCTTCAGATTGATTAGAATTACATAAAAAAGGCATAGAAATTTTCCACACAGCGTCACTTCTAAAATCCTAATGGAGACTTGGAGCTCAGAAGTCAGAAGAGGACAATCAAGGCACTTCTCATTTCTGTAGACACATTACAGCTAGTGCTAGCCATAGCATCAAGCTTTTGCTGTTGACAGAAGTGACTCACATGACAAAGCAGTGCCTAAATCAATGCACCAGATATCAATGGTACCTTGATCTTCCAAGAAGAAAACGCCCGTAGTTGATTCCTTTTGGGTGTTGAATCCTCCACAATACACAACTGGCAAGCTAGGAGGTAAAGACGCAATATGTTGCCAAGTGAGCAATGCGCCTCTCCTGCGGGCACGTGGGATCAGTTCATCCATGTTTGTATTTACTATCTGAAACGAAAAACCCGGAGGCTCGACACCTTTCAATTGGAATGTGTGGGGGCATTACGTCAAGGAAACACCTTTCTTCATTCATTCAATAACTTTTCATCTTTCACTTGTCAAGCATATATTAGAGGAGGAAGAAGGCTGACAGTCAAAATACAAGTTCATTATGAGAAGGATATTGCCCATGTCGCAATACAAGGAACCTCGGAACCCCATGATTTGCTTCCGGGAACAGAAGGAGAATCTGACAACCAAAAAGTTCCACCTTCAAGTAGCTCTACCTTTTGTGATAAAAAAACAGACAGAGAATAAGCTACAACAATCCAAACAATTATGTTTCTAATGGTATGATTAGAAGAGGAAGAAAATAGTACTTTCTCTTTGTCGTAGAAAATGGTGCAGTGCTCATCTATAGTGTCTTGGGACCCTTTCCTTGAGATTCCAAATTGATCATAACCTGTCCATTATATCTGTGAACAGTGCATTCACAAGCAGTCTAGAAGCCTTTTGAATGATGGACTATACCATTAACATTTTGTAGACGGCAAATTCCAAATACGGAGGGCATGACATGCACAAACTTGGATCATAGTGTATACAACAACCCAGACCATCCACAAATGTACTCCCATATGCATGCACTTGATTTGTTTCTAAAGCTTGGAGGAATGATTCTTAACATTGAAACTGACAGGTCTACTGGTGAGACATGACCATTTTTAAGGGATATATCACCTAAGATATGCAGAGTATCATATCAAACTATCACCTGGATAGAGCGTGCTCTATCTGTAAAATCAACCAAACATTCAAATCCTTTCTTTCCATACTAAGTCAGGAGAAACATCAAAACCTCACATTCTTTAAGCTTTCTGTTCAACCTCCTAGCCCCCTTCTCCTCCATTAAGGTTTCAGATGTTCAAAGATATTAAAGATCAGTAAAATTGGTAATTTGGGAAAAAAAAATACATGATCTCATGGAAGTCGACCTTCAGCCAAAACGAGTTCCATAGTTCAGGAAGACATTGAGATAGTGATGCGGAATGTAACCCACAGCTAGCCCAAATTATATCACTTCAGCGGAGCAATTATATCGATAGAATTTCAGAGAAATTTCGAGAAAACTCATTGTCAAGCTTATTGTTAGTCAACTTAACGGATGTAAGTAACAGCAGAAGATTTGAGCTCGCTCATCTAATATTCTCGAAATAGAGAAGACGCGAAAATTACCAGGCAAGTACTGCTGTAGATAATCAAGCTGCGATTTTACACCTGCAAGATCAATAACCAGAACAGAAATTGAAGAAAAACAAGGGGGGAGAAACAACACTCTGATCCAAAAATAGAAAAAGCAGCTGGCCATTCGATTCTTGGAGCAAAGAACCTCCTAAAAAGAAGTTAGACAATGTGAAATTTAATTAGCTGCTCGTTCTTGATTTTGTCAAGCAGCCCATTTTACGAACTCCCATGGCGAAGCACATCAAGAAAATGGAAAATCAAATACACCCAGATCCAACAATCAATAGCCCAACTCAAGATTCACACGCCCCACCGACATACACAGACCTTGCTGGGTGCAGAGGATGATGGGGGAGTAGCTGGTGATGACACTGACGCACATTTCCCTCCTCTTCAGCCACGAATTCGGGCTGTCCTCCCCTTGATCATCCAGCAGATTGAAGGTCATCACCGTGAGGGATGCGCTCATCCTCTCTCCCCTCTCTCTCTCTCTCTCTCTCTCTCTCTTCTCTTCTCTTCTCTTTCTCTCGACCCTTTTGGCTACCCAGTTGCTACATGATGCTGACCGATCCTGGCCCCATCAGTGAGCATCACAGGAGTCGTGCTGCGCAACGAGGAAGCTGTTCATTGCCTTTGCTTCTTGCCCGTCTCGCTTGCTTGCGATGTTGAAACTCGTGGGGACTACTGGACAGAGTTGGAGTTGGTGGGAAAGGTGGAAAAAAGAGATAATTACTGCGACGCACGGGGAGGATGTCTTGCGAAGCATTAGATTCGAGGCGAGGTTGTACTACTTTGACCGCCAACGTACGTGCGAGGCCCGACCACCCAGGGAAGAATATCGCGTGCGCCGAGAGCATCGGAACCCGTTTCGTCTCGGCCGTTGAATCATTTGGATCCGAATAGAACCCACAAGGTTTATTTGATTTAAGATGGAGTTGGTTCACAGGATCGGAGTGCATATAAGAATTTTTCTGCATAAAGATTATGTGACCAAGCTCATCTAAAGCCTTAATTATGTGCATATTAAGGCGAGGCCTATATGATCAATGGCAAATATAGTGTCGGCCTTAATTATTTGCAAAAAATGAATAATTTAAAATGATTGTTTATATAATTTGAAATAATTAGCTGACAAAATTTTTTTTATCATAAATAATAATTCAAATCTAAATATTTTCATGGTGGCAAATATATATATTTTTCTATTTTTTAGAGGGTAAAAGCGATCATTTTCAGAAAAGTATATTCAAGATTTTTTGTTTTCTGAGAAACAAACACACCTTAATGCTTTATTTATTTTTCCAAAATATTTTCATTGAAATATTCGTTTGTGTTACATAAAAACATGAATAAACAAAAATTCATCCATCAAAATATTTAAATGTAATTGTTGTTGATAATAAAAAATTTTTCATTGACTAATTATTTTAAGTGATATAAAAGATTATTTTTACAAAAACATATTCTTAATAATATATATTTTCCACCAAATAAATGAAGTCTCGAAGAAACCAACTTTTTGTCTCAAATAACTGATGTCGTTCTATGGAAACCGTATTTGGAAAAAAAAACATGAATTGAGATCGGAATCTTGCCCTAAGATCTCTCTTCCATTTCAAAAATCTAATAAAATTCCTAATTCTGCCTCCATTTTACACTAAGATTTTGTTAGATTTGTCATGGGTATAATTATAGCAATTTAAAATTTCCTATGACACGAAAATTAATTCAACTTTAATGTGGTAGGAGTGTGTCGATTTCAATTTTTTTTTTTGTGATATGAAAATTAATTTAGAATAAATAGAATATGAAGTACTGTTTTGAGATATGTGGTGTGATATGCCTTGATTTTGGTTGTTGAATTATAATCCTTAGACAAAGCATATATTTTCCTAAGATGTATAGGGGGAGTGCAAAAAGCAAGGAATTGGAAAGTAAATCCTTTTTTTTTTTTTTTGGGAGAAAAAAGTAAGTCTTTTTAAAGAAAATGGTTAATATCATGAAAAAATCTTAAATTAATATATTTATAATAAATTTAATCTAAATTATTTTTTGACCATAAAATATCTTAAAATTATATCAACAAATTTAAAAAACCAAAAAGTGGCATATTTATAAAAAATTTACCCTCTATTAAATAGAATTAATATTACAAAAAACCACAAATTATTACACATGTGACAAATGATGAGTAAAATCATGAACTAATATGTCCATCAACTATTATGTATCATCAACTCAGTATTTTGACAGTTTAAGATTTTTCGTGATATTAGTCCAAGAAATTTAGCTGTGATGGCAATTCTCTAATTATTAATATTTGAGGCTACAACGGCCAAATAACATGATAATAAGATTTACTTATTTTTATGGATTTTGAATACAAATGAGACGGAAGCGGCGCCGGTTCCGGGGGGTTTTTGTAGAATTCTTGAAAATTTGGGGGTTTTTGCCTTTTGGACGTGGCTTCTTGTCCAAGCCAGCCGGCGACGAAAATCTCATCTGCAGCTTCTGCAATCCGGGAGCGAAGAGCAGCAGGCGGAGGCGAGGATGGTGGGGACGGATCTGAAGGCGGAGACGATGAAGCTGATGGAGAAGCGGACCGCCGTCGAGGCCGAGATGAACGTCATCATCGAGCGCCTCACCCAGCCCGGCGGCCCCGGTCTCTCCGGCAACCTCGTCGATTCCGAGGTACCCAGAAACGAAAATTTGAGGCTCGAACGAAGATGGGTTCGGAGTGGTTCGGATTCTTCCGGTCTGAATTTTGGGGTTCTGCTCGTGTGCAGGGGTTTCCTCGTACGGATATTGACATCCCGGTGGTGCGAGCGGAGCGTCACCGTCTCTCCGGTACTGTGTTGGGCTCGCTTTCGATTCGCTCTTTTTTTTTGCAGCTTGGGTTGCGAGAGTGAAGTAGATTACTGTGTGTTCGATACGGAAATTTGGGTATCGAAGGTTGAGGTTGATGGGTTCTGGGAAAATTGGTGCTGAAGTTTTCAGTTGGTTTTTGATGAGCCAGTGAGCCCTTGCTTTTGAGGGTTCTCTACAGTTTGGTCGATTATTTTAGGGCTATGGAATTGTAGTTTTGCAGCAGAGGCAGGCTGTTTTGGCATGTGTTTGGGGGTCCTGGGGGGGTTGTACTGTCTCTTGACTTTCGTTTGTGTGTGGGGGTTGTGATGATATGATGAGATGTTCTTTGATTGCAGAGCTTCGGAATGACCATAAAGAGATCACTGATAAACTTAATGAGAATATAAAAGTCCTTCATTCGGCTAGGCTTGCTTCCAGATCGGCACTGGCTAAGGGTTCTGGTAGGCTGCTCAAACACTCATGTTACTTACTTCATCTTCTAGTAGGGCCAGACAGTTTACTATCTGTCTGGCCTCATGTTTTTCCAGAATGACCTTATTTGGTTAATAGGATTATATTATTTCCTGTAGTAGTTTACAAATTGCTTTCTCTTGAGAATATGATTTTGGTCACTAACGCTGTGCATTGGGAAGCTGATGATGCTGAAACATCCAGTTTTAAGTTTTTCCTTTTGTTTCATGTGTTGTGCCTTCTTCTGCATATGCATTGGTTTCTGGCTAGTCTAACTGGTAAAAGCATTTGCTTATTCTGGTGTTAGACCCTTGGGTGTGAACTTTTAAATTGGGCCGAGAGAACTATAGAGAAAATAAAGAACTTTTACAATAGGAGGAGCAGTCAATTACTCTTTGTAATGAAAGGATTATCTAGATTCGTTTTGAATAGGCCTCTAGGATGAAAACTATCCTTAGTCATTCAATCATGCACTCAATATCAGATGATCCACATCAAATAGATAAATGCTGGAGCTTCCTTTAATCCTGCATTTGATCAGGTTGTTATGAAAGCATGCACTTTAATCACCTTATCCTTCTTTTACACCTTGAACTATCAAGAGATTTGATTGAGATGACTCCCACTATGTAGGTATTCTAAAATACTGGCTCAACAATAATTCATATAATTGTTCAATGCTTTTGCCATTCAAAATAAACCAAATCGAAAATTCTATTGTGTATATTTTCTCCACCTTTCTTTGACAAAACCATTTTGGGATTGTGAACTGATTTTGCATTACTTTATGTGGCTTGAATTCACCCTGGCTCTTTTTTTTTCTGTCATTTTTATTTGAAGGCAATGCTGTGGGATTGGATCTTAGAAACACATCACATGTTGACGCTACAGGATCAGAATCCTCGCGTAATATCATACAAAGAGATACTCCCAGTGACATGGATGTTGATGTGATAGTCAGTAGACCCTTTGCAGTAGTTGATGAAATAGCTGATGGTTCACCAGCAGCAGAGGATGGTTTGCAGCTGGGTGATCAGATTGTGAAATTTGGGAATGTTGAATCTGGGGATGATTTGCTCCAACGACTTTCTTCTGAAGCTCAGGCAAGTCAAGGCCATGCTTTAACTTTGGTTGCTATGAGGCAAGGTGCTTTCATCAACTTAACAGTGACTCCCAGAACATGGCATGGCAGAGGCTTACTGGGGTATGTGATTTTCTTTCTTCCAACTCATTTCTCATTGTTTAGTCCAGTCTGTGGCAATGCTTTACCTTTGTCTTTTATGGGTATGCTAAGAGTGTCCTGCTCAGTGATTCTGCTGAATAACCTTTGGAATGTTTCTAGCCCCTTTAAGAGAAAAGTAGCTTTATGAAGAATTAACAAGAAATTGATATATTTGTGATAGGAATAAGCTGTAAATGTGCTTCAAACTTTGAGCTTTGATGTGAAGTGACCATCACAAAGTGGCTTTGAACTGTAAATGTGATTAAAGAGCTTGCATGTTACATGAGATACTAAGCCTTGTGCATTTGTGATAGTTGGGTCACAACCCTACATCAGCAAATGCCACAATGATATCCTTGCCCAGCAAATTTTAGAATAAAAAGAGAGAAATGATACCTCCTTTAGATGGCTGCTAGGTTGCTTCATATAGTTCCGGGAAAAAACAAAGTTATATGAGGTCTTCTTAGTGATGTCCTTTCATTTGATTCATAGATGGCTTCTAGGTTGCTTCATATAGTTCCAGGAAAAGACAAAGTTGTATGACGTTTTCTTTGTGATGTCCTTTCATTTGATTTATGGAATACATTCTGGAGTGCGTTGTATATGATTTTCCCTGGGAAACATTAGTTCCTATAGTGACTGAAAGATACATATTCTTCAAGTCTCTTTTGGAGTCTGCCTTAGCTATTGGCGTTCTCTGATGCTTTCGTGTGTCAATAGTGTTACTACGAGTACTGTAGGCGTTCAGCCATCATTATTCCAAAAGCACCCACACTGCTTCCTGAAATTAACATTTATTTGCCTTCTTTTTCGCCTATGTTTGCTTTTGAATTCTTACCAAACAATTTTACTTAAGTTGCTGTAACTTATTGGCAAAGGATGAAGCCTTGCAAAGGGTTCACAGATCCCTCAAATCTCATTTCTGTGATTGTAAGGGATGCATAACCAATAAATTATTGCGCTTGCACTTCGCTCCATCTATGGAAGCAGATAATGAAGTCACTTGTATATATCTCAGCTATGCACATCGTAGAAACACCTTACTTGATTGCAAAATTGCATCACAACCATCTCACTGGCTCCCAAAAGGAATAACACAAACTTTGAATGCTTGCAGGTGCCATTTTCGGATCTTGTGACATTCTTTGTCTGCAAGTACTCCCATAGAGGTATCTACCGAGGTGCAAGGTGCTTCAAAGGATGTTCTGCCTTCAAATTCTGTTCTCTTTTTGTTGGCCAAACATTCCATTAACTTATGAAGTTAATGTACTTTTTAATTAATATGATGGACAGAGTTCTCTCTGGGATTGTACTGCAGATATTCGAACATTTACTTGTCTGGTTTTGTTCCTGTCGATTTGGTAGTCACTTATTGTCTGCGCCGTGACATTTTTCTTTTGGGGTTTAGTTTCCAGAAGCTGAAGCACTTGATTTTGGCTAGTGATGTTCCTTGCCATATGGCTAAGTATTCCTTCTCCACAAAAGCATCACAAATCTCTTTGTACAGAGGGATGCGGTGATTTGGAGTTTGAAACTTTGTTGGTTATACATTATTAGATAGGTATTTTCAAAGAGTAAGTTTGAAAGCTTGTTAACTTAGTATTTTTTAAGTAATGATACCTTCTTTTTGTTAATCTGAGTCCCAAACCTTTGTACATTAGTTCTTTCCTTCCGTAGATGGAAGGATTTGATTAAACCGAAAGATACAAGTTTTAGGGCTTAAATGTGCAAATAAAGTTTGATAATATACGGACGGAGTTACCAATTTTTAAAACCCGTGAGTACGATATGACATTTAAGTAGGATGACCCATCCTATTTCGATGTTGCGAAGGGGAAATTTCTTGTCCGGAGATGGATCCACCAATCATAACCATATTCGATCGCGGTTGTTCTGCATTGGCAGCACTTGGGGGTGCCACAAGATCGACAGTCGAGATTGCACCCGGACTTAGATCCGGCATAAGAGCAGGCTGCTTGGCAAACTTACATCCTCTTCATTGTTTCAAGTATTTTCAGGAATTGAAATGTAGGAGACATGGGATCGTGACTTTCATCTTCGACACAATTTTCTCGAAATAATAATCGACTTTTGCAGCTTTTTTTCATTTGACCAATAAACAAAATTGGACTTTAGATATATAACATCGTTGTATCTGCAACTTTCAAAATTTGATTCATTTTCATTATTTATGGACAATTCAATCATCTTTTCTTACTAGAATAAACGATCTTGTTAGTACAATATGAGATGTATTTGTTAGTCTTTGTCCATTTGTCCATTTTGAAATTACAAAAGTGAGGAAGTCATAGGAAATTTAACGATTATCCCTATTCATGCTCCCTAGACTTTTAGATTAGATTTTCGTTATCTAATAAGCGATAAACCAGAACAAATGCACGCTACACGCGCACCCGTGCATTGCGTTAGTAAAAAGTCCACTTAACTATCAATCAAGCAAAACTTCCTCATGGCCCTCTTGCATCTCACGCTTGGGCAATAGAATAGTCTCGCTACGATACTTTAGGTGCCTGCCTCTTACTCACCAATGAACAATGAATAGTCAATTATGATAAACTACTATACGCTTTCGAGACATTGGCGAAGTCAATTATGATAAAATGCTATATGTTCTCTTTCGAGAATTGGCGAAATTCAGGTTTAGTCCCCAATTCAATTTAGAATTAATCCAAGGCAAACAAAGATCATACCTTTCACCTCCTTTAACACCCAGCTGTATAATGCATCGTAACTCGTCTCGATCATGTAGCATTGTGTGCAATCAAATCTTGAAATACACCGAGTTCTCATATCGAGCTTTGTAAAACCTCCATCTGGACGACAAATGCAATCATGCGTACGCTATTTCTTCATTCGCTAAATGTCATGACTATATGTGCACACTATCCCTTCCTCTATTTAAACAGATTCTACAGGGCATTAAAAGGGAAATATACAGGCGCCCACCAAGAGACCACAACAGAGACATAAATCAAAGGACCTAACTTTTTCCCTCCACAAAAGCAAAGCTTACCCTAAGAACCTTTTCACATCAATAAATTCTGATGAATTAGTAGTCTCTTTCTTTTTATAACAGAGAAAAGCAAGAGTAACTATATGCATGTACCTGGGACGACGGTTTCTCTTTACCATTTTCTGCCCTTACTTTCGCGACGTGTAACCATCAGCAGATATCCCCACATCAAACAAGGTCTTGATGTTGGAAGTACGAGGACTTGAAGAGGGAGACAGATCCCAATGTGAAGAAGCTAGCAAATTTCTTGGGCTGTCCATTTACTCCTAAAGAGATTGATTGTGGTATAGTGCAAGATATCATAAAGCTGTGCAGCATAGAGAGTTTAAAGCAAATAGAGGTGAACAGATCGCGGGTCTATCGTATGGGAACTCAATCACGCGGGACGGTCGAGAATAGCAGGTGTTTCTGGCGAGGGCAGGTGGGTGATTGGAAGAATCATCTCTCGCAAGAGATGATCGACCGGCTTGATCGGATAACTGAGCAAAAGTTTGAGGGTTATGATTTGAAATTCTAGTATCCATCTTGAAGCATAAAGGAGAAAACTAATCCAACATGGAAGCATAGTTCTCGATAATGAGCTAAGATGAAGTTGCTAGAAAGAAGGCTTCAGTTCATATATGATGATCTTGTCTCCGAAATTTTAAAGTTTGCACCAATATGGGAAGTGCAGTAATTCAAGTTCCAACGGCGGATTTTTTTGTTTGCTATGCTAATTCCCAAGAATTATAGATCAGTTTAGTCTAATAAATTGGGTCTTTGACCATAGTGAGGTATCAATCACCATTAGCATTATGATATTCTTTAATTAGTTTTGACCAATAACTTTCATTGAATTTTGAGATTAGAAGTGACACACTTTCTACTATACCTAAAAAGATGCAATTAAATGTTTTGGCGATTAATGAAAGACCCAAATCACTCACACACGTGAAGTTTTTTAATGGTTTTGGCCTCGCATCACTTTTACTAAATTAATGAGGTAACTGTCTGGATATATAATTCTATTACCTCCAAGCCTCTAAACCTAACACAATTTAAGGTTTTCAGATATTTTCATCCCAGGCCATTTTCATAGTCTTCCAGTTTTATACTTGTGATTTGAAAAATGTAGTTGAAGATACATAGAGAAGTATCAAAATGTGCGAATGTTTAGGTAATCGTATTTAGTAATATTTTTAGCTTTTGTTTAGGTGCTTGAATTATTGATGTTTTCGACACTTTATACATATACTGCCGTTTTGAGGCATTGTAGAATAATTTGGCTATCTGTCTCATGTCGCATTGTTTTCTGATTGTGGGAGACTCCTTCCTTTATGTTAACTTTGCTTTAAGCCCAATAACCTCGAGAGCCAAAGGTAGTCCACTAGCTTTGCAAACAATATTGCAAGATATTTAACTGTAGTCATGTGGAGGGGAATCCATTTTGAAAGCATGTTTGCTAAAAAGATGAAGAGCATGATAGTGGCACAATTCACTCATTTGATAGATTTCAAAAACTTCAAGACATGTTTGGATAGTATTTTCTTAATTCTCCTCTTAGATCGACAAAAAGTTGTGCCTCTTGTTGTCATAATAATTTTGCTCCACGGGATCAAACCAATTCTACTTTTCTGCAAGTTTTGAGAGTTGGTCCCCACTTATCTAGATTGTAAAAAATGATGAGGACTTTCTTGTCATAGAATCTCCTTTTAATTTGGTTAACTGCATCAAAGTCAGAAATATTCACCAATTTGAAATTGAGAATTTCTGCAGTAATTGTTTTTGCAATCGAACTACCTTGCTGCCCTTTAAAGCTTCTTGAACATCCAAAAGAAGGCTACACCTATGGAACCAACTAGAAATTAGGTTAAAGACAACCATGGCAAGAGTTGTCTTCTGATACCTCCTAGACCATGGATTACTATATAATGTATATAAGGAGAACCTTCATCTAACAAGTGTACGATGTCTTCAACACGATCTTGAATTCCAACTAAATGTTCGGGCAGATTTTTTCTCTTTTATTCAGCTTGATCAAGACTTCAGCAATGATTACTCTAATGAGTTCACCTTGGCTGTTATATTGGATACAAAAGGGTCTAGTTAGAAAAATCGCAGATAAAATATTAACTCATCTAGTTCAGGAATATTGTAAATTAAACACAAACCAGCCATGGAAGGAGGGAGTCGAGGAGGGGCGGTTGCTTCCCTCCCAAAAAACTTTGTATATATCCTTTGCTAATACATAGGAAAAAGTTCAACTACAAGTTAATCAACAATTTTCGTGACCTCTTTTCCAAGCGCCCACATATGTGTGCGCCTACGGAGGCTAATGGCTTGACTAGGTCTATTAGGACTTAGCCCAAACTCTCTCAATCCCACCAATTCATGACTTATGATCCAAGTTTTTAATTTGTGAGTTAATTTTAAATAGAAGTCGCCACTAATCGATTTGGGACGGGTTGATTAGAAACTCGAGTGAAATATTGGGAGAAATATTTCACTCTTGCGCAATCAAAGAAACTAAGATCGGAGACTTAATTACACTAGTTAATCGCTAATGCCCTTCCGGTATCTAATCTTGTTTAAACCTAAGACTTTTTGGCTTTTCAAGGATTTTTTCATGCATTTGTGGAGAAAAACATATTTTTGGTCTTTTTTCTATTTTTTGAACATGAAATGCCTTTTTTTGGATTTTTTGATCCTTTTTTGAAAATATAAATTATATTTTACGTTTTCTGGTTTTTTGGGAAAACATGAACTATTTTGTATTTTTTTTAAAAAATAAATTATTTGTATTATTTTTTTGGTTTTATTATTTTTATTTTTTATTAAAATATTATTATAATATAATATTATAAAAACAACCCAGGTTAGATTCTCGGATTGGGACCGACCCAATTTGTTAAAACTAGCAACTCGGGTTGGGCTTGAAGTGCAAACCTGACTTGGTGTACCACTTCTTTTAAAAAAAAACAAGCCCGAACAAATCAAGCCCATTTTCATTAAGGAAAAGCCCGGCCTAGGAATCAGCCAGCCCAGACCCGGCTTGAGCATATTTGGCCCGAGTCATCCGAAACCCTACTTGATTGTGATTCGCGCCCGACCCAGCTTTGACCTGACTCGCAACCTCTCTTCCTCACTGCTTCTTTGCGGTGCCGAGGAGGGTGGCTATGACGAGCGATGTTGGTAGTCACTGGGGAGATGCTGCGAGTCAGTGACTAGCCAAGAACTCTGGTGGTGAGCTACAGCTTAGCGGGGACGCATCTAGAGGTGTGGTACGGTGGTGAGATAGGCAGCAAGTGTCAGGCTAGTGAGGAATGAGATGCAAGGGACGGTGACGACTGGGGGTGACGTTGATGGAGAACCTAAAACGTACTCCACATACTTTGGAACCTAAAACTGGATTTAAGAACCTATCCGGTTCTCTAATTCTAGGTTGTCCTAAAACCATGCTCACCAATAATTTATTATTATAATCCACTTACCATAATTTATATCTAGATACATGAAAAATATGAAAATTAATAAAGTAAATGTCTCAATTATAAAATAGAAATTTGGACTAATGGTTCCAAATCATACATTTATAATCAAATATCATTAAATACTGCAAGATCATATGAAGGCATAAACTAAGAAAAACACGAGAACTTAATTCAAGTTTTGATTTTAAGTTTCACCTACCTAAAACTTGGAACCTACCCATCAAAAGAGATTCTCCAATTTTTGCAATTCGTAACTTATCCTACATAAATTGGAACCTAGAATTGGACAAGTCCCACTAATCTAGTTATTCAAAACCAAGGTCACTCCTAATATCAATCCACACAAGACTTTTACCACATTGAAGCACACCACATGTCATCAAAGTGCGAATATATATAGATGTGTGGTTGGTGGCTGGTGTCATGCCTCGAACCTCGAGCGCGCCAATATCCCACCATGGTCATGCCAATGCAACATTCCCAGGTAGTGTCGCTGACCCTATATTAATTATTAATGCGCAAGCGGAATGTACCAAGAAGCACCTTACAAAAACATACGGGATAGGACAACAGGAAAATCAATTCAAAATCAGACATCATACTTTCATACATCATTATCAATCCAGGGCTTACATACACCAACAGGATCCGGAGACTATATGCACCAAAAATGGGTTAGAGTTTATGTGCATCAAAAAAGGGGGGTCAGCCTACATAACATAGATCAGTCCACCAAAAAGACGAACAGTCCTATAACTACTAATCGGACTCGTTCGTCGATCCCACATCCTTCACGTCTGACAACACCGGGTTCGGAGACGATGGGTTATCCACCCTACCATTAGGCAGGTCAGCTACACCCTCACCCAGGATAGCATCCATCACGACCAGTGGGATATCAAAACTGTCAAGTGGACCAATCCTAAAGCCATTGGCCCCAAAACGGAACCAAGCCCTATACCTATGGGGTACCCTAATATCTTCGGTCTCCTGGATCCATACTGTAGTCCTGATCAACTCGTAGACCCAATGGCTCCCAGGATCAGGGAAGTTGTGCACCTGCTTAATGATTTGCACTGGGATGCCATTCTTCTCTAGGGGTCCCACCATCTACGGTCATGTAATATTTTCCCCAAACCGGGATGAGACTTTGTCTCAGCAAGTTCACCCCTCCTAAACCCCTATTAGAAAGAAAATACGCCCCATAGTGGTCTAGCCACGCAGTACAGAAGACTCACCTCGCTTTCTTGCTTTCCTGCAGATTAGTACAATTCATAGCACTCAAGTACAAATTGTAATAAGCACATGAACCATCGGAACACAATCCAATTCATTTAATTTCAAATTCACAGCAAGCATTTCAAATCATCATTCATTAGCGCCACACAAGGGCATAGCCTACTCGCAGTTCGGCTATCTACTGACATAAAGCTAGGCATCGCCTCCTCCCTTGGAGCGCGGCTTCGTCAGTACATCGACGGCGTTCCCGAAGGAGCATGGGCCCAGAATCAACTGCGACTCGCATCCACCGCGTGGGCATCCCATATAGGGGCAATTCCAACTTAATAGTTCAAAACAATTCCCCACAATTATCATACCACAACTCATAATCAATTTAAGACACTTCACACGTAATTCACATATTTCAATTACAACGTTAATCTTTAAGGACCCAATTTCGATATCAAACCCGACATTGGAGATTTTCTAAGTAAAATCCATATTTTCATCAATCAACACTCAATTTGCATAAACCACTCATCAATTCCAAATTCTAAATATACAATGACGATCGGCACGAAATTCTGAGCAATTGGGGCCAAAAATAATTTTTCGAGTTTTATTTATTTATTTATTTTTATTTTATAAATAATATTTTAATGATTTTCCGAATATGATTTATTATTAAATAATCCAACAATTTCGAACCATTTATTTAAATCATAAATAAATTCCTTTAAGTCACATCAAGGCTTATTTTAAATAAACCTACTTAACCCTTAAACTAAACATGCTTTACTTTAATTAAACTACTTAATCTAATCCATATTTAAATGAACTAATATAACAATCTAATTCCAATCAACCTAAACTAAGCACACTTAAGGCATGATTAACCCGCTAATCGGGGTTTAGTGAGTTAAACTCACTGGAATCGCTTTCCGACGAGTCTCCGACGAAGAGCACAACGACGCCAACGACAAACCTACACGGATCAACACCAAATGAGGACTAATAGGGGGCCAAAATGAGCTTGGAAAGAGCTGGTTCTTGCTGGTTTTTCCAGCAACTAACCGAGCTTTGAAGGGCGGCGGATGGCGGCTGAACGGGCGAAGGAACGGCGGAGAAAGACCGGCGGAGGAAGTTAGGGCTCCGAACGGCAGCTCACGGCGACGGACGGCGGCGACGGGGGCTTCGGCGGTGACGAACAGCAAGTGGGCTTGGAGCGACGACCGTCGGGACTCGCGGTGGAGACGGAGGCGAGCGGCTTGGTGCGAGACGAGGAGGCGACGGGGCGAGCTCCGGCGAACGGCGAGCGAGGCGGTGGTCGGCCGAGCGAGCAACCGAGCGGCGATGAAGGGTGGACGGAAGGGGCGGTCGAAGGTTGGCCGGCTACTCCTCTTCCTCTCTCTCTCTCCTCCAAATTCAAAAGGAAGAAGATGATGGGGACAAGGGGGAAGTGACATCCCACCTTCCACTTGTCACAACCCTAGCCCATCTTGCCTCAATCATGACATCACATGTGACGTCATCATCCACTAACTCCAAACCTTTCACAACTTTAGTCCAATAGGTTCAATTTCATTTTCTACCAGGGTCCAAGTTCTTCCACATCCAAATTACTTCAATTTCCATCAATTCTCTTCCAATTGAGTCCAAATCAAAGTCCTTAACTTAATCCAATGTTCCTAATAAGCTTTGTGACGCACCATGACTTCCAATTTCATAATTCGATCTCAATTTCACGGTTAATTCACTTTGGCACAATACTAGTGCATTCTAATCTACCGAGCAGCGTTTACAAATTTTTGTGCATTTGACTTGCGGTTGATCATTTCAAGCCACAACTTTCGGTTGTCGGGGGAAATCTCAAGGTTTCAAATACGGGCACAGGGTACCCAATCGTTAGAAAAGTCGGCCTAGTGTCGGTCGACAAGAATTGTGCGATCCGGTGGAATCACCCACACCTGATCACATGCCTCTGTTGAGCCAACCTATTTCCGATCTCTAATCGATTTTTATGTGCCATAATGACCCTTGCAGATTATCTCGGTTGAAAGGTCGCTTATCAATCAAATTCTCAAGTCTTATGCATTAGAATTTCTTAATGGCTTCAACGGATAGACTAGTTTTCACATGAGTGGCCGACTCAAGGAAAAGGGACTATATGCGTGCCAACGAAATGCCTGTCTAAATTTATTGAAATTAAAATTGGAAAATCGGGCTGTCATAACTCTTCCCCTCTTATAAAAAAATTTCATCCTCAGAATTTAAATCATTACACATTTGAATTGAAAAGGTGAGGGTACAATTCTCTCATCAAATCTTTGGTTTCCCAACTTGCTCCTTCAGTGCCGTGGTGTTGCCAGACCACTTTGACCAACGGAGTGGTCTTGGTGCGCAAAACCTGCTCCTTGCGATCCACTATCTGAACTGGGCTTTCAACGTACGACACCCTATCATCCACGTCTAATTCCTCAAAATTTAGGATGTGTGCCGGATCAGGTTCATACTTCCTTAGCATCGATACGTGAAAGATGTCATGCACTTGTACCAACCTCGGCGGTAGTGCAAGACGATACGCGAGAGTCCCTATTCTTTCCAAAATCTCAAAGGGACCTACGTGCCTCGAACTCAGTTTTCCCTTTTTGCCAAAGCGGGAAGTACCTCTCATCGGTGACACCTTCAGAAAGACGTGCTCACCAACTTGGAACTCCAATGGCCTTCGACGCTTATCGACATAACTTTTCTGGTGGCTCTGAGCGGTCTTTAATCTGTTTCTGATAACTGCAATTGCCTCCACTGACTGCTGGACCAACTCTGGACCTGTGATCTTTCTTTCCCCGACTTCATCCCAACAAACTGGCGTTCTGCATGCTCTACTATACAATGCTTCAAAAGGAGCCATCTGAATACTCTGCTGGTAACTGTTGTTGTAAGCGAACTCGACCAAATGAAGCTGTTCCTCCCAGCTTCCTTTGAAGTCCAAGACGCAAGCTCGCAGCATGTCCTCAAGAGTCTGAATTGTCCTCTTAGACTGGCCATCAGTCTGCGGGTGATAGGCCGTGCTATACTGCAGCTTTGTTCCTAAAGTAGATTGCAAGCTCTTCCAAAAAGCGGCGATGAACCTCGGGTCTCTATCTGAAGTAATCGTGACCGGCACTCCATGCATGCGAACTATCTGACGAACGTACAAATCTGCGAGTCTATCCAAGCTCGAGTCCCTTCGAACTGCAATGAAGTGAGCCGACTTTGTCAGTCTGTCGACTACTACCCAGATCGAATCATTCCCTCTCTAGCTCCTCGGTAGTCCCGTCACGAAGTCCATCGTGATATGCTCCCATTTCCATTCTGGGATCTCGAGGGGTTGTAGAAGTCCTCCCAGTTTGCAATACTGAGCTTTCACTTGCTGACACGTCAAACACTTGGCGACATGCTTTGCGGTGTCCGCCTTCATGCCACGCCACCAGAAGTGTTGATGTAGATTCTAATACATTTTGGTACTACCAGGATGAATGCTATAACTGCTACGATACGCTTCTGACAAAATTTCTTCTCTAAGCCCCACATCGTCAGGTACAACCAATCGTCCTTAGAACCTCAATGTTCCATCCTCAGAAATCTGAAAGTCAGCCTTCCTTTTTGCTGCATCCTCTTGCAGGATCTTCTGAACATTTGGATCCATCTGCTGAAGCGTTTTGATTCTGACCTGCACTTTCGGCTCAATTCTAAGGGTAGCCACAAGATTCAAAAGGTGGCCTATCTCAAACTTGAAATCTGAATCTCGCGCTCTTTCAATTAGACCCCATTCCTTGAGTACCATCTGAGCAACTGATGATTTCTTACTTAGTGCATCGGCGACCTTATTCGCCTTTCCCGGGTGATACAAAATCTCACAGTCATAATCCTTTAAGAGCTCCATCCACCGACGCTGTCTCATATTCAACTCCTTCTGAGAGAACAGGTACTTGAGACTCTGATGGTCAGTGAAGATCTGAAATCTTTCTCCGCACAAATAATGCCTCCAAATCTTCAGGGCAAAGATGATTGCTGCAAGCTCCAAGTCATGCGTCTGGTAATTCAACTCGTGAGGTCTCAACTGTCGGGACGCATATGCAACAACCCTACCATGCTGCATCAATACGCAACCCAATCCCTTAAACGACGCATCGCTGTAGATCTCAAACCCTCCTGGACCGGATGGAATAGTAAGCACGGGTGCGGTGGTTAGCTTATACTTAAGCTCTTGGAAACTACTATCGCACTTATTCGTCCACACAAATTTCTCTTCCTTCTTCAGTAATCTCGTCATCGGCGATGCTAACCTTGAAAACCCTTCTACAAACCGTTTGTAATACCCTGCTAAACCCAGAAAACTTCTGATCTCTGTCTCTATCTTCGGTCTCGGCCAGCTGATCACTGCCTCAATCTTTGCGGGGTCCACTGAGATTCCTTCTCCGGAGATGACATGACCTAGGAAAGCCATACGAGTCAGCCAAAACTCGCACTTACTAAACTTGGCGTACAACTCGTGATCTCTTAAGGTCTGAAGCACTATCCTTAAATGTTTTTCATGATCCTCAGTACTCCTTGAATACACCAGGATGTCGTCGATGAAAACAATTACAAACTGGTCCAAGTACTCTTTGAACACCCGATTCATCAGATCTATGAAAGCAGCTGGGGCGTTTGTCAACCCAAACGGCATCACAGTAAACTCATAATGGCCATATTGGGTGCGAAACGCCGACTTCGGTATGTCTTCCTTCTTGATTCTTAGCTGATGATACCCCATCCTCAAGTCGATTTTAGAAAATATTGACGCTCCTTGAAGCTGATCAAACAAGTCATCGATCCTTGGTAATGGATACTTCTTTTTAATCGTCACTTGATTGAGTTGACGATAATCGATGCACAAACGCAAGGAACCATCCTTCTTCTTTATGAACAGAACTAGCGCTCCCCAAGGTGATGCACTAGGACGAATAAATCCTTTATCCAACAACTCTTGCATCTACACCTTCAGTTCTTTAAGTTCTGATAAGGCCATCTGATAAGGAGCTTTAGAGATCGGTTCTGTCCCAGGGGCTAATTCGATCACAAACTCTATCTCTCTCTATGGTAGCAAACCCGGTAACTCTTTTGGAAACACGTCTGGGAACTCTTGTACCACTGCGATATCTTCAATCTTTAACTCCTCCACTGTCGTGTCTACGACAGTCGCTAAGTAACCTTGGCAACCCTTGCTTAGCAAGCGAGTTGCTTCGAGCGATGAAATTAAGGAAACCGAGGGTCCTCCTCGATTCCCAATAAATTCGAAGCTGTCACCCCCTAACGTGTTAAACTGAATCGTCTTGCGATAACAGTCCATTTTAGCTCGTTGCTTGGTGAGCCAGTCCATACCAATTATCACATCAAAGTCAAACATGGCTAGGACTATCAAGTCTATCTTCCCCTCTCGCTCACCAATCACTAACTTACAACCGAGACAACCCACTGTAGCTAACACCTTATCTTTCAACGGCGTAGATATGCTAATCACAGACTCCAACAACTCAGGAATTAATTCTACCATTTCAACATATCTTTCAGCTATAAATGAATGAGAAGCTCCAAGATCAAATAAAGCATAAACAGGTTGGTCGTTCAGCAAGACCATACCTGTGATCACGTTAGGCGCATCCTCCGCCTGTCCTCTGGTGATCGCAAAAGTCCTTCCCTGAGCTGGAGGTCGGTTCAATCCACCCAGTGGCATGATCTACGGCGCGAAACCTCTGTTCTGACCCAACGGGGGCGGCGGCGGCAACTGACGTTGTCCCATCTGATTCCTGGGGCAATTCCTGGATATGTGACCCTGTTGGCCACACTCATAACAGGCTCCTGTCCTAGAGGGACACGGGCCTGTACCGTGTTGTCTTCCATAGGAATGACACACTCCCTGATGGTTCGGTGATGGCTTCCCTATCCCACCCTTCCTGTTGAGTGGAACAGGATATCTTCCTCCAGACATCGGCCTTTTCCCAAACCAATTACTTTCTCTGTTCGAATTAAATCGCGACCCAGATGAAGCAGCTCTCTTATTCTGGTCTTTCTCAATCAGTTGGGCCCGCTTATAAAGGTCCTTGTACTCCTTCAAATCCAATGGTACCACAAAGCTCCTCACCTCTGGCCGGAGCCCATCTCTAAACCTTCGAACTTGGTCTGCCGGTTTCTAAACCAACTCAGGGGCATACTGTGACAGTTCAGCGAACTTCGATTCATACTGATCAATTGTCATCGTACCTTGACGAAGGCGCTGGAACTCCGCCATCTTCAACTCTCTAGCATAATCAGAAAAATACTTCTCATTGAAGGCCTCCAGAAACGCATTCCACTCTGGAGCTACACCCTCAGGGAACATTATCCCTTCATTTGTCTTCCACCAAGTGGTTGCGATCCCCCTCAACTGATAGGCTACCAGCACGACTTTCTCTGCTTCAGTGCACATCAGCAGCTCAAAGGCATTCTCTAGTTCCTGAACCCATAGTGCTGCAGCTTCAGGATCTCCCGCTCCCCGTGAACGTTGGCAGATTCAACCTCAGAAAATGTTGTACCAGCTTCTGTCTAGGCCTCCCAGCGGCCACATCCTCAGGTGGAATTTCCTCAAGTTCCTCTTCTGGCTCGGGAACCGGTGCGGCGGCAGCTGCGGCGGCGGTATTAGCGGCGGTAGCAGCATTAGTGGCATTAGCAGCATTGGTGGCAGCGGCGATAGCAGCAGCTGAAGCGGCGGCCTGCTGGTCTAGTCTGACACCCATCATCTCAAGCATTTGCATGATTCCAATAAACCTTGGATCCTCAGGGGCCACAGCATCCTTTGGAGGCGACGCTGCACCACTTGCACTGGCCTCAGCCTGTGCTCTTCCCGAGGCACCTCGGGCATCGACTCTCATCGACGGCCCACCCCGAAACACGGGGCCTACTGCTCTCTTCCTAGCAGCTCTTGGCACTCGGTCACTCATGCTACAGGCTCAATATAGATGCCTATTTGCAAATTCTAATATAACATCAGAATCTAAGTGACCTCACACAAGTTAACAAACAACTAACAATCACTTGCATTAGTATAATAAAAGCTTTTCCTACCAACAATCCCATGACTCCCACGCACCTTATCACTCCATACATGAACCATGCTCTGATACCACTTAAACGGGGATGTCATGCCCCAAACCTCGAGCGCGCCAACATCCCACCATGGTCATGCAAATGTGACATTCCCAGGTAATGTCGCCGACCTCATATTAATTATTAAGCGGAACGTACCAAGAAGCACCTTACAAAAACATACGGGATAGGACAACAGGAAAATCAATTCAAAATCAAACATCATACTTTCATACATCATTATCAATCCAGGGCTTACATACACCAACAGGATCCGGAGACTATATGCACCAAAAATGGGTCAGAGTTTATGTGCATCAAAAAAGGGGGGGTCAGCCTACATAACATAGATCAGTCCACCAAAAAGACGAACAGTCCTATAACTACTAATCGGACTCGTTCGTCGATCCCACATCCTCCACGTCTGACAACACCGGGTCCGGAGACGATGGGTTATCCACCCTACCATCAGGCAGGTCAGCTACACCCTCACCCAGGATAGCATCCATCACGACCAGTGGGATATCAAAACTGTCAAGTGGACCAATCCTAAAGCCATTGGCCCCAAAACGGAACCAAGCCCTATACTTATGGGGTACCCTAATATCTTCGGTCTCCTGGATCCATACAGTAGTCCTGATCAACTCGTAGACCCAATGGCTCCCAGGATCAGGGAAGTTGTGCACCTGCTCAATGATTTGCACTAGGATGCCATTCTTCTCTGGGGGTCCCGCCATCTACGGTCCTGTAATATTTTCCACAAACCGGGATGAGACTTTGTCTCAGCAAGTTCACCCTCCTAAACCCCTATTAGAAAGAAAATACGCCCCATAGTGGTCTAGCCACGCAGTACAGAAGACTCACCTCGCTTTCTTGCTTTCCTGCAGATTAGTACAATTCATAGCACTCAAGTACAAATTGTAATAAGCACGTGAACCATCGGAACACAATCCAATTCATTTAATTTCAAATTCACAGCAAGCATTTCAAATCATCATTCATTAGCGCCACACAAGGGCATAGCCTACTCGCAGTTCGGCTATCTACTGACATAAAGCCAGGCATCGCCTCCCCCCTTGGAGCGCGGCTTCGTCAGTACATCGACGGCGTTCCCGAAAGAGCATGGGCCCAGAATCAACTGCGACCCGCATCCACCGCGTGGGCATCCCATATAGGGGCAATTCCAACTTAATAGTTCAAAACAATTCCCCACAATTATCATACCACAACTCATAATCAATTTAAGGCACTTCACACGTAATTCACATATTTCAATTACAACGTTAATCTTTAAGGACCCAATTTCGGTATCAAACTGACATTGGAGATTTTCTAAGTAAAATCAATATTTTCATCAATCAACACTCAATTTGCATAAACCACTCATCAATTCCAAATTCTAAATATACAGCGACGATCGACACGAAATTCGAGCAATTGGGGCCAAAAATAATTTTTCGAGTTTTTTTTATAAATAATATTTTAATGATTTTCGGAATATAATTTATTATTAAATAATCCAACAATTTCGAACCATTTATTTAAATCATAAATAAATTCCTTTAAGTCACATCAAGGCTTATTTTAAATAAACCTACTTAACCCTTAAACTAAACATGCTTTACTTTAATTAAACTACTTAATCTAACCCATATTTAAATGAACTAATCTAACAATCTAATTCCAATCAACCTAAACTAAGCACACTTAAGGCATGATTAACCCGCTAATTGGGGTTTAGTGAGTTAAACTCATTGGAATCGTTTTCTGACGAGTCTTCGGCGAAGAGCACGACGACGCCGACGACAAACCTACACGGATCTACACCAAATGAGGACTAATAGGGGGCCAAAATGAGCTTGGAAAGAGCTGGTTCTTGTTGGTTTTTCCAGCAACTAACCGAGCTTTGAAGGGCGGCGGATGGCGGCTGAACGGGCAAAGGAACGACGGAGAAAGACCGGTGGAGGAAGCTAGGGCTTCGAACGGCAGCTCACAGCGACGGACGGCGGCGACGAGGGCTTCGGCGGCGACGAACAGCAAGTGGGCTTGGAGCGATGACGGCCGGGCCTTGCGGCGGAGACGGAGGCGAGCGGCTTGGTGCGAGACGAGGAGGTGACGGGGCGAGCTCCGGCAAACGGCGAGTGAGGCAGTGGTCGGCCGAGCGAGCAACCGAGCAGCGATGAAGGGTGGACGGAAGGGGCGGTCGATGGTTGGCCGGCTACTCCTCTTCCTGTCTCTCTCTCCTCCAAATTCAAAAGGAAGGAGATGATGGGGACAAGGGGGAAGTGACATCCCACCTTTCCAAGGCCTCATCCCCACCTTCCACTTATCACAACCCTAGCCCATCTTGCCTCAATCATGACATCACATGTGACGTCATCATCCACTAACTCCAAACCTTTCACAACTTTAGTCCAATAGGTTCAATTTCATTTTCCACCGGGGTCCAAGTTCTTGCACATCCAAATTACTTCAATTTCCATCAATTCTCTTCTAATTGAGTCCAAATCAAAGTCCTTAACTTAATCCAATGTTCCTAATAAGCTTTGTGACGCACCATGACTTCCAATTTCATAATTCGATCTCAATTTCACGGTTAATTTCACTTTGGCACAATACTAGTGCATTCTAATCTACCGAGTAGCGTTTACAAATTTTTGTGCATTTGACTTGCGGTTGATCATTTCAAGCCACAACTTTCGGTTGTCGGGGGAAATCTCAAGGTTTCAAATACGGGCACAGAGTACCCAATCGTTAGAAAAGTCGGCCCAGTGTCGGTTGACAAGAATTGTGCGATCCGGTGGAATCACTCACACCTGATCACATGCCTCTGTCGAGCCAACCTATTTCCGATCTCTAATCGATTTTTATTTATGCCGTAATGACCCTTGCAGATTATCTCGGTCGAAAGGTCGCTTATTAATCAAATTCTCGAGTCTTATACATTAGAATTTCTTAACGGCTTCAACGGATAGACTAGTTTTCACATGAGTGGCCGACTCAAGGAAAAGGGACTATATGCGTGCCAACGAAATGCCCGTCTAAATTTATTGAAATTAAAATTGGAAAATCGGGTCGTCACGTGCCCATTTTTGGGTCAATTTATAGGCCAAATTCAAATAAAAATGCCCAAAATCCTTAGATCAACTAATTCCCCATAAAAAAAAAACTCCAAATTTTAGGTCTAGTCTTAATTTTGTTATGAACTTTTTTTTGTCCTAGAAAAACTTCAAACATTAGGTCTAGTTAGAAATCTTTCCCAAATTTTTTTGTCTCATAAAAAACCCCAAACTTTATGTCCAATCTTAAATCCATCACAAACTTTTTCTCCTTGAAAAGAAATATCATTGATTTTACTCTAGTCCTAAATCTACCTCTGTTAGTCGTCCCTAATTTTTACATCCTAGAGCGATTTTAATTTGAAGATAATTTTCCATGTCACCTTATTGAAGTGGATTTGTTGTCGATGTGGAGATGCCACATCAAATTAGTATTGAACTATGAGGTAGATTTAAGGATAGATTAAAAGTTGGTGTTTTTTTTTAGGCAAAACAAAATTTGGGACAAATTTGGACTAAACCTAAAATTTGAAGTAGATATGGGACTAGACCTAAAATGGGATTTTTTCTAAGATAAAAAAATTTGGAGTAGAATTAAGACTATACTTAAAATCTGAGGTTTTTTTTTTTAGGCCTCTTGGGATTGAAATTGGTCTAAACTGTACAGCATCGCAGAGGAAGGCATCATTGTTCCTTGTCTGGATCAAACTAAGTGGGTGTTTAACTTTTAATAAAGTAATCACATTTTCATTTCTTGGAAACTGGGGAGAGAGATGGAACAACCTATTGAATCTTGTGGTATCTTTGGGTGTTTTTAGTAATGCTCTCGAGAATATGTGTTTATGTTTTTTTGTTCTTTGGAATATAAATAGAATGGAAACACGTTTGATAATTTTTTTTATTCTCTAGAGCAGAAATAATAAACAAAAAAAAGTAGTTTTTTTGTTCTTGGGATAAACTCAAGAAATGAGCATTTTTTTTCTTTTCTTTTCTTCCTTTTTCTCTTCCTCTCTTCTTACTTTTAGTGACTGGCTAGACAAGGCCCAATGACCTCGTCAAAGCCTCATCGGTCCTTGGCAAGGTGGCCTCGAGCTCACCGGCCTCCAATAAGACCCCCTAAGCCTCACTCAACCACTAGAGAGGCTCAACCTTGCTCGGCCATGACAAGGTTGACCCAACTAGGTGCGACCAAGGTCGAGCCTCACCAGTGGTCGGACGAGGTCGTTGGTGGCTAATGAGGCTCCCCTGAGGTTGGCGACCTCACCAACGCTCGGTCGGCCATGGCCAAGGTCGGTGACCAGCTAAAGAAAGGAGAAGAAAAAGAAAAAGAAAAAGTAATAAAATTAATAAATAAAAAAATTCTAAGTCACAAAAATATTTGAGGTCGTACTAAATATATTTATATTCCAGAAATAGAAATTTTGTGTAGTTATCAAACATCTTAAAATGCTCAGAAACTGTTCATGGAAACAAAAATATAAAAAAATGTTTCTAAATAAAAAATTGTTTCCGAAAATGAAAATGTAACCATATGCACCACCCTTCATTTCTACTAGCTATGCTTCAAACCATTATTGCACTCAAGGCTTGTGGTGGTTTCTTCATTGATTTTTAAAAAAGGGCATAGGAGAATGTCCCTTACTCCTTACAACATAACGCAAGTCAATTTGATCCCAAGCACGACTTTGGCTTGGACTCCATTTGTTCTTTTTCATGCTCGTATTTACCAGGTTAAACTATTGGATTCCTCCCTAGCTATAATACGTAACTTCTCGGTCTTCATCAAAATAATTGAACACGATCATATAAAAGGATTAAAAAGACCTATTTATCGACAAAATATTTTAAGATCGATAGGAAAAAGGCTTTGGTATCAAATTGGAGATGATTGAGCATGGTCGGGTTGGGCAAGTCCACCCTCTAACCCTAGGACCAACTTGTACATTGTTGGTTCTCAATTTTTGAGATCGAGGATCAAACTAATGCAATATGTTTAGTTCGGTTCCAAGGTTAACCCAAGACCAACCAATAATTTTTTTTATTTTATTTTTTGTATTCCTCGAAGAGGCGATCGAGGACTAGATTGGCCCAATGAGTTCAGCGACAAGCAAGGTCAACAAAGAGAGGCAAGCAATGCGAGTGGCAAGCATCAAATGGGGCGAGTGTTGAATGGCAAGTAGGGCAAGTGGCGAGCAACAAGAAAGGCAAGTGGTGAGTGGCGTGAGCGACCAGAAGTGAGTGAGGCAAGTGTCGAGCGGCAAGTAGGGAAGTTGTTTGTTTCGATTTTGGCAAATTGAAGACTAAGCGGACAAAGAAGATAAAAGTGAATAAGTACTAAAGGAGGATACCATGAGAAGCTATTTACATTGTTTTAGATGCTGTGAGAAGTCCTCACACAGATATTTTCATCTTTTGTAAATTATGGCTGTTGATGTTGTAAAAAGCATTAGAAGTCTAAGCTATTAAAGAATAATGTAAAATTACTTAAACTCCTCACTAAGGAGCCTTTTAATGCTATTGACGCCATGTAACTTAGGTTTTTCTCTATATAAAAAAATCATAAATAATATATTATATATATATATATAGATATATTTTAGATATATTGTATATAATATATACAGTCAGGGTTAGTCTGAGTTGAACTGACTCTAAACTCCTAGAATTGATGATCAACCCGCACAGTACTAGTCCAAGGATCTCAAGACCAAGGATTGACCCACTTCCCCTGGGAATTGAATCGGGACCAATGGGTTGGGCTGATCCAAGGTTAGTCAAAGGTTAACCCTAAATTGATGCTCATCCCTAAAATTGGAAAGAGAATATTTATTACTTTAGGGACTCGTTTCTTTCTTGTTTCATTAGAGAGTTTTCAACCTCCGAGATTCATTTGAATATCTGGAACTTGTAAGAAATTTGAGATTAGATTTGGCTTAAGAAAATAGTCATCAAATTCACTCTATCTTAAAGCAGATTGTTCCAAAATTGTGGAATGACTCTTTGTCTCCTCCTCTAGGTCGATAGACTTTATAGATAGTCAAGTATGAAATTCAATAATCCTATAGTTGGATCCCTACCGGTTCCATGATCTAAATGCAGAAATTGTGAATTATAGCAATCAATCATCATGCTATGTGCTCTCAATTCTTCAAAGCTAACTGGAAATTATCTTGTGTTTTTTGGATTGACTCTATCTTAGGAGTGATTGGGTTTGGGTTGTTGGGGGCTAATAATACAATATAAAGGGAGCTGAATAAGTTGTTTTAGAAAACTTGGCAACTTTTTCAAAAATTAGTGAGTGCTAAGTTAAGATCAAGTCAACGTGATGTTTCATAACTTGTGATGGAACCATGTGCTAGTAAGAGTGAAGTATAGTGGTTCGGCTTTCTCCCAAAATCCTATCCACTCTTGTAGATTGCACTAGTGATCTACTGAGAAAGTTACAATCAGTAAACATTGATCCTTGCATAAGATGGATCACATTATTAGGATTTAGTTGCTACTCTTACTCTTGTACACTTAATTTTTAGCACAATTACTTAAACGGCATGAATACAATGCTCGGAGAAACAATCAAAAGAGAGCGCACCGCTTGGAACACAGCTAGTAACAAATCTTTAGATCTTGGTATGTTACTCTCTATAACATTTGGTTTCTAAGGCCTTCTCTTTTATAACTATCTTTTGAAGGTGGATTGGAGAAGCAAAGAGCCGTTAGAGTTACTGTTGAACTGTTGTCCAGAGATAAAACTATCTATACAATCTTTTTTCCTTAGCATTTGGAAGCTACCTAAAAATAGCATATGTTGCTATTCTTTCGTTGCAGTCTTTGACAAATCTGTCAGACAAGATAGTTTCTCAATTATTGATTTCATATGGATTTTACTATTGTGCAATTTCAGAGCCATGAGTTCATGTTGAGAATTTTGAATAATGACAAAAAAAAGGATAAAAAAATCGAAACTCCATTGCTATTAAACATGTGCATATCCATTTAGAGGCCTAATTTCCTAATATATATATATATCAACTTTAAGTTCAATTTCAATTTTGCTCCACATCCAAAAAAGGGAGTTAATTTCTTCAAAATTATCACTATCAGAAGGTTGTTATCCTAATGAAAGTAAAAGTATTGGTGAAGATGTAGGTTCAAATAATGAACCTCTAAATGATCATTATATTGATAATTTTGAAAAAATCGATAGCGATATCTAGATGTGGTGGTGGATTTGAGATGATGATAATTTCCATTCGCACCCCCTCTCCCCATTAGACAAAGGCAGCGTCTTTCACCTGGTGGATACTCGGCGGATCCGACATTTATAAGACCCCAAAACCCGCCGACCTTAATGGAGCACTTGGGTTCCACTCTCCCTCACTCACGGGCCCCAGATAATTAGAGTCTCAAAATCAAGCACTCGCGGCAATATGATTCTCGAGCCGGGCGAGAAGAAAAACGATGTGCACGATGTGCAGGAGATGGAGAAATCGACCGCTGGATTGGATGGACCAACGGATGGAGAGAGGGAGAAAGAGGGGGAGAGGATTGGACATTTGGAGAGAGAGAGAGAGAGAGAGAGAGAGAGAGAGAGAGAGAGAGAGAGAGGATCGATCTCTCGGGTTTTACAGAGGGGGGAGATGAAGGAGTGACGTTAGAACTATTAATACTGAGATTGAGCAAGAGAGATGAAAGGCCTCAAATACGTATTCAAACCTAAGTAGGCCCGGTGCCTGATGAAACCCAATGTCATTGTCTCGAGCCGAAATCTCTAGAGGACTCATTGAGCTTGAAAATTTTTCATTGAGGTAAGCACTGGCTAGGATATTATCAATTATGTGCAAATTATTCTTTTATTATTGATAAGATAGTCAATAACTTCATTTTAAACGGAATTGAACACACAAACTATATCGACAAAACTTGAGAATGTAGGTACTATGAATAGAACTAAATGTATACAAATTATGCTGGAATTAATTGATGACAAAGTTTGAGAACATGAAGAGGCAACACCGGAATTTAAGCGATGATGGAAATCTGAAACCTATAGCTAAAAACCACACTAGAATTTAATCTATGACACGAGTCTAAAAATTAAAACTACGATGCATCACTTGAAGAGTAATTGCAAGATAACATTTTTCTTTTTTTGTGCACGCGCGAGTTCTCCAGTAGATTAGCGATGGTATATATAGCATTCATGCCATAACCATGTAAGAGCAATTCTCCGTAGCCATGTCTCCATGTTTCTACATCTTCGAGAATTTTGTGCCCATACTCTAATGATACCATGATCTTATTCAAGTGATTGCTCCTTTAAAGTTGCGTATTTTGATCCTTTATGTCCTCATCTATTCTTGCTCCATGATTTATTGGTCTTCATAGCTCCACTCATCAATGATTTCAAATTCGAAATTTTACATCTACATCCCAATGCCCTCTAAGTATCGAATCTTTTTGCGGCATTTTGATTGGTAATTCATTTGACTATTTTTTTTTTTGGTCTGAATTCATTTGACTCATTTAAGCAATATCTTTATGAACAATCATCAATCATACCATTTGTCATCATAGCCTATCATTGGTCATCATTGTACACCACTATTGACAACGTTTCTTATAGCCATTTGACAATGACTTATAGCTTACTCTAGTCACGTGCTTATTCATTGATTTCGCTGTGAGTCCAAGCTCAGCATCTCCAAAGGAGCACCCAAGAAAATCCAACCCAACCTGAAGAGCGAAACCCTAGCCAGCCAGCTGACCCTTGCAACGAAGGATTCACACGTCACCCATGTGACATTAGCATGAGACGACTTGAAAGGTGTGGACAAAAGTAGATACACGTGGCGAGACTGATGGCGTCTACAAGGCAGAGAAAATTGTTCACAAATAAACAGTAGATTTTGTCGTGGAGATTTTTTCATGTGCGGAGGACCCCAACGCTCAGGGCAGCACTAGTTGCTTCCAGCTGTTCACTTTGACAGTTTTGGCCTCTTGCAATCATATCATCCACTCACGACGTGCGCGTTAACGAAATTTATAGACGACCAAGACCGAGGGCGGTGAAAAGATCTTTCATAGATTGCTCCTCAGTCCTCGTGAGGACTTTAACCATGTCTAACGCTCAGGGCAGCATGAGTTGCTTCCAGCTGTTCACTTTGACAGTTTTGGCCTCTTGCAATCATATCATCCGCTCGACGACGTGCGCTTTAACGAAATTTATAAACGACCAAGACCGAGGGCGGTGAAAAGATCTTTCATAGATTGCTCCTCAGTCCTCGTGAGGACTTTAACCATGTCTAACGCTCAGGGCAGCATGAGTTGCTTCTAGCTGTTCACTTTGACAGTTTTGGCCTCTTGCAATCATATCATCCGCTCGACGACTTGCGCGGTGACGAAATTTATAAACGACCAAGACCGAGGGCGATGAAAAGATCTTTCATAAATTGCTCCTCAGTCCTCGTGAGGTCTTTAACCATGTCTAACGCTCAGGGCAGCATTGGTTGCTTCCAGCTGTTCACTTTCACAGTTTTGGCCTCTTGCAATCATATCATCCGCTCGACGACTTGCGCGTTGACAAAATTTAGAAACGACCAAGACCAAGGACGATGAAAAGATCTTCATAGATTGCTCCTCTGTCCTCGTGAGGTCTTTAACCGTGTCTATCTTCGTTTTCTTTGCCTTCATTCTGTTATGAATCGGCGGATCATGAAGAAATAAAGAATAAAAACGAGTTAAGAAAAAATTGAGACACCAAAATTTTTATCCTAATTCTATTATAATTAATAGAGATAAGTGCAATAAAAATCCTAAAATTTGTTATAAAAATATAATTAAATCCTAAAACTTACAAAAAATACAATCAAATATTAAAACTTGTCAAATCGGTTCAATTAAGTTTAAAGTTAACATTGTCAGACTTACTAACGGAAAATGATGACATGGCGCGGACATGACATTTTAAATTATTTTTTATTGTCCACGTGGCTTTTTAAAAATGATTTTTATTCAATTTTTAAAAATAGATTTAAAAATAAATTTTAAAAAAACAATAAAAAAAGAAAAAAAGAGAAAATGTAGCTCCTCCACCAGGCCCCTCCCAGCAATGGGTGGCAGTGGAGGAGCTGCCATTTTTCTCTTTTTTATTTTTTTTTTTAAACAGTTCTTTTAAATAAATTTTAGCTTTTCCTTTTTAGTTTTTAAATCTATTTTTGAATTAAAAATAATTTTAAAAAGCCATTGAAAAATAAAAAATCATTTAAAATGTCATGTTTGCGCCACATCTACCTCACATTTTCCATTAGCAATTTTCGACGGTGTTAACTTTCTAACTTAATTGAATTAATTTGATAAGTTTTTGTGACTTGATCGCACTTTTTTTTTTTAAATTTTGGGACTCAATTATATTTTTAAATGTTTTTAGTGATTTCTATTGTATTTACCTTTTAAATTTATGGTGTAGTTTTGTGAAAAAAAATCCACCCCTAGCACTAAGTCAAAAGGGCGCTTCAAGACTTTTCTCTTTCTCTGGACCCAAATGGAACAAAGGCCACTCTATGACCCCTTGGCATCCAACTAAGAGGAGATATTTCTATTTGAAAGTTTGTAAAATATCTTGGTCAAAGTCAGACCAATATTTCCTTATTTAAGTCCTTTTCATGCATAGAGTCCACCACCAAGTTAGAATAAGAATCTTAGGTTACGTTTGGTCATCCGATTTTAATCGAATATGATTTGATATGATAGGATAGGAAATCGTAGGATTTTTCTATATCATATCATTGTTTGGTGAATTACAATATTAAAGTCGGATATATTCACATCTTATCATATACATTTTTTTTTTTACTATAAACGACATATCATTATAAATGAATCTAAAAGTTCATAAATGGAGATTGTAAAAATCTCTCGTGACACTATTCCTTAATTCTTTTATTTTATTTTTCCTCTTTTTAAAATTATTTTCTTTATTATTTCTTTTTTCCCCTTTTATCATTCTCGTAATAAAATTTTATCAAATAGTAAACTATACTAATGTGCCTAAAATAAAAAAATACCTAAAATATATAATAAATATAAATATATAGTTTATAGATTGAATGTTTATTATAAGATAGAATTAAATTTGAATTTATAAATTAAAATAAGATTAAATTGACAAATAAATTTTTATTTTTTATTTCTTAAATTATAATTTCAATATTATTTATACTGAAATATAATTTTATTTTTTTTAATTTAATAAGTTTGTTATTCAAGAAAAATAATTTTCCTATTATGAATATTAGAAATCCTATCTATCTTTATCTCACCTTCCCCATTGGAATAATTTTATCCAAATTTATATCCTTCTTATATCCTAGGTTTTATCCTATCCCGAAGTAGACCAAACGTAGGATATGATAAATCATATCGGATAAATCATATCCTATCCCGAATTTTATTCTGACTGCCAAATACGGCCTTAGTGTAAAATATCTTATCCTTCTTTCGCTAACTTAATATCCCAAATCGATTATTGGGTGCTCCTTCTATTTCTATTTTATTTACTTTTAAAATTTAGTTTTTTGTTTCGGACTCAAACTCAAGACGTATAAATTGTATCTCGTGCCAGCAATCGAATAAAAGGTCCTCCGTATACTGTTTCTTTATTCTGTCTTGCATTTCTTCATATGTGCAATGGGTCCCTCCAATTTATTCTTCTGACACGATTTGCGCTTCTGCCCTGTACTTCATTTCACCGATTCGTCGATGTGCGTATAATTGATTGCTGTGAACGGCTCACACTTAAATCCCCCTCTAAGAGCAAGGGCTGAAGCACAAAGGTCCCAAA
Organism: Eucalyptus victrix; assembly: GCA_016097545.1. Classification (NCBI taxonomy): domain Eukaryota; kingdom Viridiplantae; phylum Streptophyta; class Magnoliopsida; order Myrtales; family Myrtaceae; genus Eucalyptus; species Eucalyptus victrix. The sequence continues at coordinate 36,781,725 of CM027837.1, forward strand.
GGGGTTAAAAAAGAGAGTCCGAGAGAACATCTTTCGGAAATGAAAGTAGTGCAGTGGCTTCTACCGGTGGCTGTGGCCTGGTGGTTGCGACAAGGCGGTGCTCCACACCGTGGCCGGAGAGTGTGCAACCAAGTGTGGGGACGTGGACGTACCTTATCCGTTCGGGCTCGAACTCCATTGTGCAAGGTCCCAAGAATTTTTCCTCAATTGCACCACTGAAGGGAACCATACACAACTACTTGGTGCCAATGGGGGGAATATTCCGATACGCAATATCTCGGTCGAGGATGCAACCATGGTCATCAGTGTCCGCGAAGCATACACCTGTTACGACCCAGACGGCCAGGCAACAAACAGTCAGCCGTGCCCTCGACCTATCTTCATATCCACCGTACAGATTTTCGGACACCCGGAACAAGCTCACCGTCCTCGGCTGCAACACCTATGCGGTCATGATGTCCAAACTAAATGGGACGTTTGGGAGCGGGTGCCTCTCCTACTGCAACCACAACCCCATCGACTTCGCTAATGAGATCACTTGCTCCGGTCTTGGTTGCTGTCAAACATCCATCCCGAAGGGGCTTAAGACGCTTAACATTCGCATCGAGGCCCTCGACAAGAAATTCTGTGCACTGGCCTTCGTGGTGGACGATAGGTCATTCAATATATCCAACAGGAAATTCCCGACCCGGAAGGAAGTAGGAAAAAGTTCGGACCTAGTTCTGGACTGGATGGTCGAATGGGACGTGACTTGCAAAAAGGCCAGCTTGAACCAGTCGGGCTATGCCTGTGGCAACAACACGGACTGCCATGACTTCGCGAATGGACCGGGTTATCGCTGCTTTTGCAAGCCTGGGTACAACGGGAATCCCTATAATCGCTCCCACGGTTGTCAAGGTAATAAACACATATTGAATCCTCATGCATTGTTGCCCTCGAATATATTGTGTGGATTATTAACTAATTAATCACCAAGCAAGAACCGGAGAGAAGACTACTATATGATTCCATCTAGTTTTACCCATTTAATTAACCGCTGGTAGATTTGTGCACCTTTCTCTCTCTCTCTCTCTCTCTCTCTCCTCAACCTCTACCTTCGCCCTCCGGTTTGCCCCTCACGCCACTGCCATCGCCACCATCATTCGGCCACCACCTTAGGTGAGCCCACCCTCGTCCTTCTTGCGCCATCAGACCACAGCCGTGGTTTCCTTCTTTCTCTCTCTCTTTTTGCTATACCAATCCACACTCCCTCTCCTCCACCGACAACAGCACCCCCACTAAGGAGATGACAACAAGTGCCGTCACCACCACAGGCAACGACCTCTCTCTCTCTCTCTCTCTCTCTCTCTCCTGTCTTAGTGAGTCTGGCTTTTACCTCATCTCGGTTGTGACAAGTCCCCAGTACCATCTCCTCCGCCATGAAGGAGATGAGATTTGATTGATAGTCTCTTCCACGAAAGGGGAGATCATATCTATAGGTCTCCTCCGTCGACGGGCGAGGCAACGGTGTGTGGTGTTGAAGACGTGTCCTTAACTCATCTGTACATCAATCTGGACGATGAGAGGATGAAACCGTGACTCGACGGTGGCGGGGATGATGATGCGATGGTCAGTGTCATGGTTGGGCTGGGCCATGTGGTGGTGTGGGAGAAAATATTAGGGAGTCTCGCTCGTTCCACCGTGATAGCGTAGTCCCGGGCTACTCAGTAATCACCACGTGGTGCCACGTGGCGTGGCTGGGTCCCACCGACGAAGCACCACCATAGCGTAGTGTAGTCTCGTTCCTTTTCCCTCTCTCAACTATTCATCTTCCCCACCACCTACTTTTTTTTTTTTTTGGTAAAGATCCCCGCCACCTACTTTTTGTCACTGTAAAACACAAGAACTCGTCATTAGACAAGATAATCAGATCTGAGAAAAAGGAAGGAAAAGAAAAAGGAAATTAGGGGAAAATTGATGGAAGATAGCGAGGCTCAAGTTCGTCTTAAATGAAACAACTGAAAGGAGCCGCACCATGGCTGCAACCAGTTCTGGCCGCCCCGCCAATAAAGGTCCGGTTGTCAGTGCCTGCCTGATTTCATTATCTCTCTCCTCCGTAAGCGTGTGAATCATCTCAGCCTCCTCTTTTTTATTTTCACGCATTCTCATTTCTTTTTTCATAGTCATTGGTGGAGGAGGAGGATATTGGTGATGAATTTCTGGGGAGCTGTCGATCAAAATGATAACGATGAAGACTAGGCGGAAATTGAAAGCGAAGCACAAGGATTTCTTCGGCTTCTTCTTTTCCTTTCTTTTTCTTTTGCTTTTGTTTGTCGTTGGAGGAGAAAATGTTCATAGATATATGGATACGGGTAGGTCTCCGTTTAGGGGTGATGAAATCATCGGCTCCGCCATCGACCCGAGCGGAAGGCGACCATCGCCGATGGCAGGTCACCCGGTGCCCTCTCATGGGCAAAGCCTTTGGTGGCCATCCGGGTCACCCATGAACAGTAGAGAGAGAGGGGAGAGAGGCTTCATCTGTGGGACCCATCCACGCCACATGGTGCCATCATGCACTGCCATGTGTCGAACACCGAGTGGCCCGGGACTAAGCTAGTGTGGTGAAGGGAACGTTGGTCGAGTGGAAAGTGATGGGGGGGAGAGAGAGAAAATGCTTTTTCCTAATTTTTTTTTGGTAAAGCTTTTTCCTAATTTATTTGATGCATACTACCTCATACTATAGGCCTGTGATGGAATTTTACTTGGACTCGAGTCCATATCTGGCATGATCATTGGACCCACCATTATCAATAGCTACCATAGACCCAATTGAGTCAATTCAGGTTTGAGCAAGTATTTCTTCTAATGTTCCAATTTTTGCTTGATGGAATAAGTTAACGCGGTCGCCACCACCTTGCCATTGTCGTCAACATCATTTCTAGCGCAACCACAATCTTGTCTTCTCCTTCGAATCCCTGGTACTCCATCTTTTATATATTTTCATTAAATGTGATAGGCATACTAAAATGCATTTAGATGGTTAGATCCAACGAGCACTATCATATTTAATGATGCATAGTAGTGCGTCCACCTCACTCATTGAATGATGGCCCATATTATTTATGTAAAGGTCAATGTCCTCCCTCCTAGGCTTAGTTGTCATCCCTAGTGAGCATATCTAATATGGCAACACCCCATCTGCCTTGCTTTGGAAACATAAGGTTCATGTGCATTGCAAAAACTCCATTTCCACAAGTTTTGTATGCTGGATCCTGTCCAAGCTCCTGTGTCGTTAAGGGGTCTTGTATAAAGTTCGAGGCAGCTTTGATCTCCGCCAGTGGCAAAACATAACACCATTGTTGAGCTCATAGTTGACACGGAGAGAGCAGAGAGTAGATAAAGAAGAAATATCTTAAGAGACGATAGACATGTGTTGTGAAACTATAACCAAAACCTAAATTGGATAGCATTATGTATATAGTAATCCATGTTCCCACTTGTTTAATTTGTTTTTGCAATTGACTGAGATAATGGTTCAATTTGTCTTCTACATAATTTAGACATCAATGAGTGCAAGGAGCCACAAGTATACCCATGTCATGGAAAGTGTAGGAATAAGCTTGGGAACTACACATGCGATTGCTCATTCGGAAAGCAGGGCGATGGTAAAGTCAGTTGCCAAATTGCTCAATGGGTTGTGCTTGTTGCAGGTACTTTCGTACATGTCCTCAAATCATCCACCAGTATTCATATTATATCAATTCATTCTAGATTTTGCAGTTAGTTTTACAATACAAATAGTTCATGAACTTTGATTTAAAGTGTAATATCATCCCTAAACTTTTAATTTGTATAATGTATTCCCTAAACTTTAGCCTATTATACAAAATCGTCCATAGACTTTTAATTTATTCAATGTGGTCTATGAAGTATTGGTAAATGTTCAGTTTAATCCATAAACTATTGATAAATGTTCAATTAAATCCTTACATTTGAGGCATTTTCATATAATATAGGGATTAAATTAAACATTTACTAATAAGTTTAGAGACCACATTCAATAAATTAAAAATCCAAGAATAGTATTGTACACTAGGTCAAGTTCAGGGACCATTGAACAAATAAAAGGTTTGAGGGCGACATTATAAATTAAATCAAAGTTTAAAAATCATTTGCATCATTTCTCTATAGATTATTACACTCACTTGGTGTAAACCCTAACAAAACAAGCAGCAAGCCACTAGCTACCACGTGTCCCTTTGCAATCCCAGGCTCATGTCAATAACATCTTTCCTTTGTTTTTATTTTACCTCCCTTTTCGCTGTTTATCTGAAGCTAACATCTTTTTAACTACATTCATGGGAGGATAAACTACAAATTTAAGTGAAACAGAGAAATAGAAAAATAAAGAAAGAAAGAACGAGTAGAAACAGACAAATATAGTTTTTGAGAGTAAACAGAAGGAAAAATGACATAAATGGTCCATAAACTTCGATCTAATATATAATATAATCCTTGAACTTTTAATTTATTCAATGTGATCATTAAAGATTAATTTAATGTGCAATGTGGTCCTTAAAATTTTAATTTTTTCAATGTAGTCTCTAAACTTTTAGTAGATATTTAAATTAGTTCCTAAACTATATGAAAGTATTCAATATTGTCACTGATCTTGAATTAATAGAAAGATTGTATTGAATAATTTCATATAGTTCAATGAATACATTGAATACGTATCAAAATTTCAGGAATCACAATAAATAAATTAAAACTTCATGGACTACATTAAACATTAGGCAAAAGTTCAAGGATTATACTTAATAAATTAAAAGTTCATAAACCACATTATACATTAGGCCAAAGTTCAATGACTATTTGTTTCATTATCCCTAAATGAAATGAAGCTATTGAACATGTGGCAGATCTTAGTACACTACTGGTGTAATTTGGAACTATGCGGTATAATAATCCATATAATAATTGAGATTTTGCCAAGGTATAAGAATACATTTTCCCATCTAACATATTTAAAGTTAGTGAAATTAAACCTATATATTTAGACATTAGCTACAAAAAGGGTTAGATTTGTAACTTTAAGCTTGTGGGAGCGGGTTTCTTAAAACAGAGAATGGGCATCTCCTTGAATGGGACAAATTTCCCGCAAAAAAATGCCCAGCGAGTCATTAGGCTGCCTGATGCCTAGCGAGTCCGCCCTGCAAGGCATTAGCGCTGCCCCGGCTGGCGAATCTACCCTCTCTACACTTTTAAGAAATTCTTTTATCTTTTATTTGACTTGTAATATTTGTTCTAAAGATATGAAATAACAATAACAAAACCCCAAGAACAACCACTTCTCCTTATAAGTCTTGCTTTTATAGAATATGAAAGCTTTTAAAGTTATTTAGGTAAGCAATGTGATAAAATTGTTTTCCATGTATTTCATCTTCACATTTTCCCACATTAACTAATTTGTGCGTGTTGGAGTTTGTTTGGCTCTTTAAAACCAACCAATAAGGCCACTCTTCCTGTATAAATCCAGCCCTCTGGCCATTTTTTTTTATTTATAAAGATAGTAAAATATAAAGAAAAATGTCAAAAGGCCATCTAGTAAGTCGATTAGCTCTTTTTGAGAAGAATGATTAATTCTATGGCGGTGGCCTGTGCTGGGCTGTGGCGGGCAAGTTTTCATTTCAAGGGACGAGGGACGTCATCCTAGTCCTTGCCTTCACATCCCAATTTAAAATTAGTTTTAGAGAAACAATTAACTTTTAGATAAAAATGGTTATATTTTCTCTCTTCTCTCGCTAGAAGAAATCTCTTTCAATCATGTTTTTGATTGGCGGATTATACATTATAAACATCACACTTGCAAATTTGGTTAATACAATTTTGGAAATTATCTATGTTCGTAACGCCACCTGTTAGAGTTTCCTCCAATAGGATGGACGAAAACATTCAATCATCATAATCATAACATGCATAATTGGTAAAAAAAAAAAAAAAATTCCACTTGGTTTTGGTACCATTTGTAAATGAAAAGAGCTAAAACAATGTGACAGGAATGCTTCCCTATTTCTTCTGTTTATCACAAACCTTCTCCATTATAATCAAGGAAAGACATTTGGAGGAGTTATGGAAGATGCAGGTAGTATGTATTTCGGTCGAGTTCAATATAAGGATCGTTACGTAATATATGTAGCCCATTTATTACAGAAATCATTTCTATCACTGTTAAATTGAGTAGTTATATTTTGAAAGACAAATCATGCAAAATGGATAGTCTTTTTAAAATTAATTTCTTTTATGAACTATGTGGACCGTATAAGGATTACATGCTCGAATCATTAATGTAAGATATATTCCTTGGCAGTGATTATTATGGCCTTCTTCTTCATAACAATTAGTGCTTTAGTCTTTGTCACGTGGAGGAGGAGAAGCAAACAGAAAAACTTCAGGCGAAATGGGGGAGAGCTCTTGAAACACCACAGAGTTCAAATTTTTACGGAGGCAGAATTGGCAAAAGCAACCAACAACTATAATGATAGCAATAAGCTTGGTGAGGGCGGTTTTGGTTCCGTCTATAGAGCAACAGTAGCAGGGGGAACCATGGTCGCAGTCAAGAAGCCTAAAGATCTACACAAGTCTCTAGTAAAGGGAGATTTCCAGCATGAACTTGAAATTGTGATGCAAATAAACCACAAAAATGTGGTGAAGCTCCATGGCATTTGTTTGGAGACTAGAATACCCTTGCTGGTTTATGAATACATTTCGAATGGTACCCTCTTTCAGCACATCCATCAGAATGCGTCGACCATCTTAAGATCATGGAAAAACCGGCTCAGAATAGCCACTGAAGTTGCTATTGCACTCGCGTATATGCATTCCTGTGCAGAACCCCCAATCATTCACGGTGACATCAAGTCAGTGAACATACTTCTAGATCAAAATCACTCAGTAAAAGTGTCTGATTTTGGAACTTCAGTGCTTATATCACCAGAGCATAGTCATATAATAGCCACTGAAATTCAAGGCACAATGGGCTACATCGATCCTGAATATTTAACCACTGGTATGCTAACAATTAAGAGTGATGTATACAGTTTTGGAGCTGTTGTCGTGGAGTTGCTCACAGGAAAGAAGCCTACAAGTTTTATTACTAAGTCCGGAGAGTCAATTAATATTATCCATTATTTCATCTCTTCCGTGAAGGATAAGACGCTATCTGATGTCATAAACTTTGAGGCAGCTAGTGAAGATGAAATGGAGAGAGTAGGAATGGCTGCTGAGATTGCAGCGAAGTGCTTGGACCAAAGCGGTGCGAAGAGGCCAGTAATGATGGAAGTGGCTGAGCAACTCACGAGGATCAACCAAGAGCTCAACAACTCAACAGTTGAAGAAGAAAATAAAGAGACGGAAAGCGAGGTGGATAAAGAAAACCTCTAGTCCCATGCGACTTCAATTACTGCCAGGATGAGCGAAGATGGGACGTCGGGCTCTCTTTTCTATTCAGTAGGTTCCAGCATCTGATCGTTGGTTACTAGAGTGACATGTCTATTAATTGTGCGTAACAACTTTTAGGGTTGATTGTGTATTCTCTATGCGTGTGTTATTATTGCCATTTGTTTTGGACTTAAAGTTGCGCAAGCATTCATGTAAGTTTGTCACAATCTGTATGATATATGTGCAGCTTTGCACTAGACTTATAGAAGGCCAGCATGTGGCCATTTTGACATTATCAGAATCTCTCTTTCCCTTTTTATCTTTCCTTCTTTGTCTTCTTTTCCTTACATATAATGATAATAGGTCAGGGAAAAAACAATCTACTCACTCGTTTTTATCTTATTTTGTCCTTAGTATAATCCCAATTAACTTTAGTGGCAAGTAAAAATCTCCCTTGACTTCCGGTCTTTACCTTTCCCTCATTATGTTGCACTTAATCCTAATATAATATCCAGATCCAGACAAAGGTAAGAACTGCTGGCCAAAAAGACAATAATAGGGCCAGAAAAAAATATCTACTTTCACTATTGCTTCCATTTTTTTAATATAAATTTATCTTAATTTGAAAAAATAAATCCCAATTTAATTTATTTTCTCTTTATTTGTAGTTCATTTAATCTAATTTTAGTTTGGATGTTAAACCGGGAGTGAGAGTGGGAAAAACAAGCCGATTCAGAAATTAAAAAATACCATATCTTCCAACCATGATATGATTATTTATAATATGACAAGGGCATCCCATGTGTGCTTCGGCTGGATGCTTTTTTCTACTAGGTTTTCTTGTAGTGTACCTTCGAGTAATGCATTTTTGCCTATTCCTATTGCTTTCTTACATACCACGTATTATTTTGAAGCTGAAGTCACAGTAATGGACTTGATGGATGATGGAATCACCTTCCACATGTGGCCTTCCCATACTCCTCACGTTCCAGAGTACCTAGGCTTGTCCTGCGCACGCACAGATAAAATCAGAGTGATGGTCATTGCCACTGTGCTTCGTCGAGAAGGTTTTGGACAAAATATCTTTCACCAAAGGATGGGTCTTCGATTTTTTGTTTGTATAGAGCCCCCTATCGATTCGGAAAGGAAGTTACGGATTCTAATCATAATTATTATTGTGATTAAGCGAGCGATTGAACAATAATATAGACAGAAAAAAATCGGACACCAGATTTACGTGATTCAGTCATAAAGATTTACGTCCATGGGGAGAGCAGCAGCGAATTTCACTATAGATCAAGCGATACAAGGAGACTACACACTCAAGTCACTCAAACACTCTCTCGATTTTCCCAAACCCTAATTACACCCAATACACCAATCTATATTGGATGTAAATCACGAATAAGCTTCGCAGCACGAACAACACGAAGACCCAAAGCCAAGCACCCAACACCTATGAATGTCTCTCGCGAATAGAACACTCACAACACTCAAAGTAAAAACGACGCTTCAATGTGTGGCTTTCCTCCCTCTCGACGGTGTGCAGCTTCTCGTGAATCCTTCGGCGGCTACTTTTTACGTAGGGTTTCAAGCAGCCACTAACCGAATAAAAAAGACCTGCAAAAGAATTCTTTATTCCACCGCTAGAGAGTTGCGCGCATGAAGAAACCGAACAATCCAAGATTTGGTCAACAAAAGAGAAAGATTTGACTTTCCCTTTTAATTCTACAAAGCCGAGTGGGACGCTGCTTCTTTGTAACTTCCTTTTCTTCAATTCAAATTCCGCAGCCATCGCAGCAAAACACTTTCCTCAATTTTATTTTATTTTATATTTCAAAATTCAGTATTTCGCTTTGGGCTTAAACTTGAGACATATTTAACAATCTCCCCATTGGCTCGATATTTTAGCCAAATTGCAATCGCTTCACAAAAATTCAAACTTTGTTGTTACTTTCCCATAGCCCCCGATGGGCTTAACTGCCATAGATATTATCCAAGTCCAAGTCTTGCTTGAACTTCGCCATAATCGAGGACCTCATCAAAATACCAACTCCACATGCACCTTTAACTACTTCGCAAGGATTTTTTGACACAACCTCCTCAACTGTAGATAAAGTAAAACCATTATTGCATACACATCTGTTAAGAGATCGAATACGTACCTTGTTAATATCAGCAGTTACAGCAACCGTTGGCTCTATAAGCTCCACCTCGCTACAAGCACCATCTGTGTCAATTACTTTGCTAGTACTCATACTCGCTACCTTAGGAGTTTCTGGTCGCAACTCCACCTCAAGCTGAACACCAATCAAATCTGCATTAACACTGCCACAAACACTCCTAGCCAGAACTATCGAAAACTTGTCAAGGGTAACTTCTCTACTGTCAATAGGTGAATTTATATCAGAGCACCACAACCGATTGCCCCACTCACCTTGTGCATAGTCATGGCATATGCACCTAGCCCTCCAATCAAGCTTACCATCACTCACTCGAAAATAACACAGGCAACCAAACATTATAATAATAGAATAACCAGCAACGTTACCTGACCACACTTTTTTAGGAGTCTGCCTCTCAACAGAAGTTAATGGGGATCTATTCACCAGGTAATTTACCGTACTTAGTACATCAGCTAGGATTCTCCTAACAATACCAACACTAGAGATAATTTTTTGGGTCGTCTTTAGTAATGTTCTACTCATCAATTCTGCAAATTGTTGTGATTTATTGGCACTAGTGCGGTGTTTCACTATGCCCTCTTTCATACATAATTTATTTGCCAGTCTGAGCAAAACTCCATGCTTTTGTCAGTCTGCACATGCTTGATCGACTTAATAGTCTCAATCTCAATCAAAGCTCTTGACTGTGAGATCCTGACACCAGCATCAAACTTGTGCATTGGCACAAACCTCCAGGTCTTCTTCGAGCAGTCAAAAGACTCTCAAATAGATGCATCTGACGTCTCCGAGGCAAAACCTGTCATTGTCTCACCTTGAAGTTTATACAGGCCATCATGCTTGATTCCTTTCATTATCACCAGGGCACCTCGAACAACCTTCAGAATTCCACATTTTGAAGAATACCTGCAACTAGCTAAATCTAGGGCACTCAAGGAAATTAAGTTCTTTTTCAATTCTGGAACATGCCTCACTTCAGTCAATGTCCTCACAATACCATCATGCATTTTGATTTTAACATCACCAACATCCACAACATCGCACTCAGCGTTGTTCCCTAACTGGACTTTATCACTACCCGTGCACTGATAAGTGATAAACCAGTTTCTATTTGGTGTGACATGAAAAGAACAACTAGAATCCATAACCCATCCATCAAGCGATGAAATATTAGTGACAGACAAGATGTAATAAGCATTATTTGCTACAGTTGCAACATTATCTGTAGAATCAACCATAATTCCCTTACCCTTATCATTCTTCAGCTTAAGGCAATCCCTTCTAAGATGCCCCTCTTGTCACAGCTCCAACAGACAACATTACCAGTCCTAGATTGACTGCGTCTGTTCATATTAGTACTACTCTTACCCACACGTGTTACAGATTTTCCTCTATTTTCATAAATTAAATAAGCAAATATAGGTTCGCCAGATTCTCTTCTACGAATGTCCTTGCTCAGAATTAAATCTAGAAATCCTATCAAATGTCAAACTTATTGACCTAGAGGAATTACTAACAGCAGTAACAGTAATATTCCAACTATCAGGCAATGAGGATAATAGAATCAAAACATGTACCTTATCTTCAAAGTCAATCTCAACTGAACTCAATTGACTAACAATCACATTAAATTCATTGATATGATCAGCAACTGACACACCTTCGCTCATCTTCAAATTAAACAGACGTCGCATCAAACAGACCTTGTTGATCGCATAGGATTTCTCATACATATCTGACAGGGTTTGCATCAAATCAACAATGGTCTTCTCCTTCAGGATGTTAAATGCGACGTTACGAGCCAACGTTAGCCGAATAACACTCATAGCTCGTTTATCCAGCAAATCCCAATCAGCTTGCTTCATCGTCTCTGGTTTCTCCCTAGATAAAGGCAAGTGCATATTCATCTAGTAAAATAATCTTCAATTTGTATCTTCCAGAAACTAAAATAATTCCCATCAAATCTGTTGATTCTCACTTTTACTTCTTCTGTCACCATCGATTTGCTTCAACTTAGCCAAGCCTGGCTCTAATACCACTTGTTGCGATTAAGCGAGCGATCGAACAATAATATAGACAGAAAAAAATCGGACACTAGATTTACGTGGTTTAGTCGTAAAGACCTACGTCCACGGGGAGAACATCAGTGAATTTCACGATAGATTAAGCGATACAAGGAGATTACACACTCAAGTCACTCAAACACTCTCTCAGTGTTTCCCAAACCCCAATTACACCCAATACACCAGTCTATCTTGGATGTAAATCACGAATAAGCTTCGGAGCACGAACAACACGAAGACCCAAAGCCAAGCACTCAGCACTTATGAATGTCTCTCACGAACAGAACACTCACAACACTCAGAGTAAAAATGGCACTTTAATGTGTGGCTTTCCTCCCTCTTGGCGGTGTGCAGCTTCCCGTGAATACTTCAGCGGCTACTTTTTACGTAGGGTTTCAAGCGGCCACTAACTAAATAAAAAAGACCTATAAAAGAATTCTTTATTCCACCGCCAGAGAGTTGCGTGCATGAAGAAACCGAATAATCCAAGATTTGGTCAACAAAAGAGAAAGATTTGACTTTCCCTTTTAATTCTACAAAGCCGAGTGGGACGCTGCTTCTTTGTAACTTCCTTTTCTTCAATTTAGATTCCGCAGCCATCGCAACAAAACACTTTCCTCCCTTTTATTTTATTTTATATTTCAAAATTTAGTAATTCGCTTCAGGCTTAAACTTGAGACATATTTTAACAATTATGATGAATAAATGATAAATTTAAAGCAATTGAAAGTATATGCAAAACTGAAATAGGTAAAGAACGATAGCGGAAACCGAGTATATTGAGGTTTCTTGTTCAATTGTGCAATCCCTTTACAATGGTGACTACTTGGCTATTTATAGTCAAGTATTATAAATAACCGTATTCTAACGATTATCATTTCAATTTTAAGTTTCCTAGAATCTTCGGTATTGTAGTAATAATTGCATTTTTTTATCCGTGAAGTCGTCGATATCAAGCGCTCCAGTAATTGCCTTCATCCTTATCCTCCTATTCTTGAGTGATAATCGGCACTAAAGTGATGATGATCTCACCTAGATCTTAATGGACTCGCTTCACAAATCTCAGACCTATGGGCCTTATTTTTCATCCATGGCTCGTTGAGCCATTTTTGGTATTGATAAATGCCCCCTTTAAAAAGGATATATCTATAATTCTTTTAACTTGATTCACCAATGGTACTTGATCACACTTATCTGTTGGATTCCCGCGATGCATCGCTTTGGGTTTAAGTCTTTCAATAAATCATGATCCAAAGACTTCTTGGGTTTCGTGCCATCCGTCCCCAAAGGATCCTGCGACACTATTCCTTCTTTTAGCGATGAGTGGCGTTTGACCTTCTTCTTCTTCTTGCCTTTTCTTACATTCACTCCAAGATTCAATTTTTACCTTTTTGCTCTGGGTATCTTCTCTCTTGTTGCTTTTCTTTAGTCCTGCCATGTCTCCTTCCTATGATCCTTCAACTTTCTTGGTTCGCATGGGTCATCTTCGACTACTTGAATACGAAGATAATGGTTTTTTTTTTTTTTTTTTGGTAAAAGATAATGTCTTTTTCTCTGCTAAAATTGTCCCAAAGAGTTAGCATCGGAGATCGTTCTTGGTCCCAACCTTCTTACACTTAGGCTGCGTTTGACAGTCGAGATAAAATTCGAGATAGGATATGATTTATCTTATCTTATGTTTGGTGCTCGCTCAGGATAGAAAAAAGTCGAATATAAGAGAAATATATGCATGATAAAATTATCTCATGGGAGAGGTGGAATAAATGTGGATAGAATTTCTAATGTCCATAATAAGAAAGTTATTTTTTTCGAATAACAAACTTATTAGATTTAACAAAATTGAAATCATATTTTAATATAAATAATATTTGAATTCTAATTTAAGAAATTAAAAATGAAAAAAATAGAAATTTATTTTAATCTAATCTTATTTTAATCTATATATTCAACTTTAATTCTATCTTATAATAAACATTCAATCTATATATTTTAGGTATTTTTGTATTTTAGGTATGTTAGTACGGTTTACTATTTGATAAAATTTTATTAAAGAATGATGAAAGGGGAAAAAATAAATAATCAAGAAAATAATATCAAAAAGACAAAAAATAATATAAAAATAAAACAAAAATAAATTAAGGAATAATGTTATGAGAGTTTTTCACCATCTCCGTTTATGAACATTTAGGTTCATTTATAATGATATGCCATTTATATATATAAAAAAAATGTACATGATATGATATGAATATATCAGACTTTAATACTATGATTCATCAAACAATGGACTAGATATTAAAAAAAAAATCTCAAGATTTCATATCATATCTTATCTAGTTCTATCATGATTAGAAATCTAGACGACCAAACGTAGCGTTAGTGTTCATTCATTTCTCCATTGCTACTTTCCTTGCCATTCTTCCAGAAAGAGCACAAAGTGGAGTATGTTTGGACCCGTGCGTCTCAAAGGCTCAGGTCTTTTCCTTCTTTCGACATCATCTTTTTTTCAATATAAATAGGCTTAAGTTCTCCAAACTTGAAGTGTGGCATAAGTCGTCCAATAAACGTAAGAGTAAGACACAGAGTTGTCTATTTCATCATATTTATACTTGTTTTGGTCATGTCAATTTGATTTCTCATAAATCTGAGGTATTAAGTTGCTTTAAGAAATTTATGAGCTTGATAGAAAATCAATTGGACAAGAAAATAATAACATTAAGATGCAATCTAGGTCACGAATATTTATCTAATCAGTTCAAAAATTGATGTCATGAAAAATGAATAGAAAGATGATTTACTATTTCAGCAGCTTCTCAACAAGATGGTATTGTATAGAGAAGACATAAAATTTTAGTGGAAATAATTAGGTCTATGATAGTACAAACTAATTTACCAATCATATTGTGGATTAATGCTTTAATAACTACTACCCAGATACTTAACCTCATGCCTTTTAAATCAGTTATTTCCACTTCCTATGAGTTATGGAGAGGTTAAAAACCCGATTTGAGTTTTCTTAAACCTTGGGAATGTGCTACTTATACTTACAAGTCCTTAGTTGAGTCCTAGAGCCAAACAAAGTATTTTCACAAGATATTCTTTTTTTTTTTTGAACAGTTTTCACAAGATATTCAAATAATTCAAAATAGTATGTGTTTATAGATGAGCAAGGAAGTGGAAGTGTCACTAAATTTGAATCACAAGATGTCATGTTTTTAGAGATTAAATTTCTTAAAAGGCCGAAAAATGTGAAGATTATTCTCTATTTGAAACCTTAGATTGTAATGATGAAATTATTGGCATTAATATACCATCATCTTATCTAAATGGGCGTAATATGAGAAGTGATGAATTAAATTCAAACTAGTCCCAATTGTAGCCCCTTGATGAAATAATGGCATCATTATTTAATCTGAGTGGGATTACTAAATATACAATCTCTTATATAGTGAACAAGTGAAAAAAGTCTTCCCCATCAACATTTTGACATCAAAGAAAAAGCTTTCATGGTTGCTTTACATGAAAGGATGGGCCAAGAAATGTAAACGATGCTTTGACAAAAATGGATATAAGTAATGGAAGAAGAAATGAAATCAATGAAATCAAATTGAGTTTGAGAATTGGTTAATCTTCCAAAAGGACGCAAAATTATTAGGAACAAGTGGAGTTCCCAAAACAAAGCATAAAACCAATGACTCAATAAAAAAAATATGATGTTCACCTTGTGGCCAATGGTATAATCAACGGAAATGAATTGATTATGAAGAAACTTTTTTCCCTATAGTAAGATTTACCCCAAAATTCACCTTATTCTGGCAAGAGTGGCAAGTATGAATCTTGAAATATAAAAAATTAATGTAAAAATTGCTTTTCTCAATAGAGAATTAGAAGAAGAAATTAATATGGAACAACCCATTCGTGTATGTCGACTTTTAAAATCAATACATGACCTTAAGCAGTCTTTGAGAAAATAGTATATACGTTTTCATAATACTATAATGGCATATATTTTGCAATGATTGATGATGATCATTATGTATAAACTAGTGCCATTCAAAGCTAATGTACGCTCTGATGTGTACAAAACCTTACATTTATTTTGCAATTGGAATGGTAAATAAATACAAATCCAATCCAAGTCAAGCATATTAGACTACTGTCAAAAAAATCTTAAGGTATTTGAAGGGTACTGCGATCATTCGTTAAGTTATCAAGGAAAAGATCTACGCCTTGAAGGCTATATCGATATTAACTTGGAAAAAGATTTAAATGAAAGAAAATCTACTTCTGGATTTCTTCTAGATTTGTGTTCTTACTAAATAATTGCAACATATCTTGAAGTAGTTGGAAGCAAACATGTATAGCCTCATCTATTATTAAAGCCAAATTCGTAGCACTATTAGTAGTAGTACAAGAGGGTATTTGGCTTTAAAAAAAAATTGGATCACTTAAATGTTGCTAAAAATGCTACAAACTCTTAGTGGTTAATTGTGATAGTTAAGCAGCAATAGCTTATACTAAAGATCCCAAACTTCCTTGCAAGACCAAGCATATAAATATCAAGTATAAGTTTGTTGAAGATGGGATTGCACAAAGAGACATGAATGTGCAGTTTATATTTACACATAAAATAATTGCAAATCCTACGACAAAGTCAATTCCTAGAGATGGTTTCCTTGGTCATGTAAAATCTCTAAAGTTCACAATTAATGATATTTTCTATCATTATTAATGCCTATGAGTTTATTTAACATTTATGCATATTGATGCTTAGTGCATTATATTGAGAAAGTATGTTGGAGATGAGAGATTAGCCCACTCATATAGATAATTGCCTCTATTGACTATATAATAAATAGATATAAGACAATTTTAAACTTATTATTTAGATGATAATTGAGAGTTTAAGCTTAAAATAAAGATGTCGCCTTAAGATGATGCCATAATATTTATTAGGCTTGAAAGTGAAATAACTCACATTTTTTGCTTTATTTGTCTTCAATGCCAGATATGAGTTTTGATATATTCATTAAATAGAGTAGATTTGTGAGCTCAAATTAGAAATTAGGAATGTCTAAATTATCATCTATATGTATTTCATATTATGTATGCAAAAAATGACCAATAAGAATTGTTAAAAATTTTAATCTAAACTGTTTAAGCTGTGTCAGACTCTTGAGGATGGGAGTTCTTCAATTTGGTGTTCTTACGACTCGTATTTATTCTTGAAAAAAAAATATTCAGTATTTACAATCTTAGAATGCTGGCAATGATCATAAATGATGCGATCTAATGGGACATTTATAGAAAAGCTTATTAAATTGAAATTGAAAGATTTAAGATAAAAGGAACATCATTTTTTTTTTTTTTGGTCACATTCTATTTTTGCATATACGGGTTGACCAATTATGATTATTTTGAGTTTAATCATAATTGCGAATATAATATGTTTAAAAAGATTAAGAGAGATATAAATGTGATTGATTGATTTAGAGTACTGCATATTAGATCTACTTTAAGTTATTATGTCTTACTTTAGCTGTTGTATATTCTCAACAGATATATGCCAACGAGCTCTTAAAGTTACTTATCACACAAATTATTTGTTGAAATGAACTTTGCAAAGAAGAATGAGTTATATTTAGCTTATCATAGGTGAGTGGGAGATCAACGGTTTTATGGGTGGGCCGCCTATGTTGGGCTAACCCAACCGTAACTTGCAAATGTTACTTGTATTTATAGATAACCTAACTACCTTTGGAAGTTTTGTTGGATGCAAATCGCGCAATCCCAATATCTTCATAACCAGAATAAGAACATGCATAATTGAGTAGAAAGATTAACGCATCTATTTTAGGATCTATCGTTCTTTAAAGCGGAAGCAGAAAAAGGGATTACCCACTCATCAATGGATCCACACATTAAATTATTCTCCTTTATTGTCCTCCGTATCACTGGCTCAATGAGGCGGCTCCCCTCACGTTTAGCGTTAGGTAAACGCCCCTTAGATACATGTGAGAAATTAGGGTTAGAGGAGAGACTTGAGCACTATTTATAGAGTTTCCAACCAGGCCCCCTCATTACAAGCCAGACTCAACTTAGCCCACACTAACCAGCCCCATATTAGACTAATTAAGAAACATTCTATCTCACCTTAGACCAACCGTAACCGTAAAAACAGTAAATTATAATATCAATTAATGTAATCCACATTAGAAAAACTCTTACATTCTCCCACTTGGACTATATTAATTGAAATCGTACCGTATGTGCGCATATTGGTCCAAAGATAATTCTTAATAGTCAATCCCATCCCATAAAGTCTTAAACACGAATCATGGCGGTAATTGCATGTATACACACAGAGCCTTCCATGGTCACAAGTGCTTTCAACTTTATTGATATGGATTCAATATGGTAGTGTGGCAAATGGATAACATCTCTCACAAAAACTTGTGCCACTAGAGAATGCTTTATAGTTCCAATGAACCCACATATGTCTTGTCCTTATGGTTAGCTTTTATTTATGTATCACAAGATATATGTACAAGACTAATAACTAGATGTCCAGATGCCCCTAGCCTTCATTCAAGATTTATACAATTCCTTAAGACTTTATCAATATGTATTCAATATAATAACAACACATTCACAAATATTTTATTGAATGCAAAAGTTGATACATATCCAATCGTTACAAAGTGTAACGAACACAAATGAAACATTTATTAGAGTAAAGCCAAAATAGCTCCTACTAAACAACATCATTTCATGATGCTCCTAGGCCCATGCTAATGACATGTCACTCAAATACACAAGGGCATAGGTATTTAATTAGTGGATCTGCAACCATATTATTTGTGGAAATATGTTATATTATTACATGACCTTTACGTACCATTTTTTATGGTAAAAAATTTTGACCGCCATATATTTAGACCCCTTGAGACCTTTGTAGTAAATAAATAATATTACAAATTTGTCATCTCAATACCACCATATGGGTCTATCCATAAAGTTAAAATGATCAACTCTTTCATGAGGTTCTAGAGCCTAAAAGCCCAAGTAACAACTTAAAAGAATGTTACTAACACTACTTACATAGTAGAAGATGACATATAACTTTATTTACTGCACTTCCTACTAACATAAATATGTATTTTGTTATTGATCTCATGCCATCATAACAGCCAGCAAAGTTTACATCTAAATACCCTACTAACTGCAATAATTGAACATATCTGTACATTAGCATATAATCTCTTGTCCTTTTTAAGTACATTAAAACCTTATTGGTAGCAACCTAGTGATTACGTCTTGGATTTGACCAATATCTGCCTAGAAGTCTCGTTACAAAGACGATATTTAGTCTAGTGCAAATTCGAGCATATATTATACTTTTAAGTGCACTGACACAATGTACACCATTTAATTAGATTTTTTCAATATCTAAATAAGGACAATGTGATAGATTCAGTCCATCACCCTTAATAACATAAGCAATTCCTAGCTTGCAATGACATATATTGAATATTTCAATATATAATCAGCAAATGTCCTCCGAGAAAATCTAATATAATATAGCAAAAACAATCCTTACAGACCTCAGTACAAATGATATAAAATGTCTCAAGGTCACAACTTATAAGCAAAATATCATGTGCATAGAGTATGAGAAAAAACAAATTTCCTCCCATTAACCTTGCAGTACATTGAATTACTTGGTTCTCAATTGAATAAGATAACAACACTATGAAACTTTAATAATATTGTCTAGAAATTTGCTTAAGATCATGAATTAGAACTTTTCAGTCTACACACAAGTTTACTTGAATCTGCTGCAAAATCATCCAGTTGCACTATATAGATTTTGTATCTATTTGATGTAACTCCATATCAAAATAAATTATTAATGCCACGTTCACTCTGAAAGAATCTTTAAAAATAGTAGAAATAAATAATTATTTCTTCACTTTACCAAAAAAAAAATTATTTCTTCACTATAAACTATCAATCCCTCTTTAAGAGTGAAAACTTTAGCTACAAGTTTAGTTTTAAACTTCACAATTTTCCTTTGAAATCCTTTTAATTTTGTACGCCAATTTGCAACTAATGAACTTGTGATCTTTAGGCAAGTAAGTTAGTTTCCAAATACTATGATGTTTCACAGATTATATATCGCCTTTAATGGCATCTAATCACATACTTGATTGAGAACCAAAAATGAAATTTATAAATATGCCACTACATCAACTATATAGTGGATATTGCAGTCATGCTCTCACAAATAGACTATATAATTTAATGGAATAAATGATCGTCTTTCCCTAACAAATCTCCCGAGTAAAGTTACCACCACTTCATTCTATACTTGAGAGGTTTGGAAAAATTTCATCATAAAATATATCAAGAATAGTATCTTCAACCTCAACAAGTTTAGTCTATGGTATAGGAGATTCAATAATTGTCTGTACCACAATTATCTGTACAGGCAAAGACAAAGACATAGTGATTTTCCATCGTACTATTATCTTTAATAGTCTGAGAGCAACTATCCTCTACAATTACGTTGAACTATAGAAACTTTATAGTATGTGATTCCATAATACTTGTACCTTCTTTAGGGTCATAAAATTGATAGCCCTTTGAACAATCTGAGTAAGATACAAAATAATTCCAAGTGAATTTAAATTCCAACACACTTAATATTGAATTAGATAACCTCACTTCTGGATGACACCTCTAAATTTAATATGATTCAAGTAATTTATGTCCAGTCTATAACTCAAAAGAAGTTTATGAAATAACTTTGATAAGAAACATATTTTGTATGTGAAAATGTTACTTTCAAAATATTAGCTCACAAAAGATCAGATAAATTAGTCTTACTAATCATACTCATCACCATGTTCAATATGGTGCATTTATGCCTTTTGGCCAAATCTTTTTGTTAGGATTTTCAGGTATAATAATTAAGTTATCACTCCAAGAATCTACCAAGTATTTGACAAATAACCCTTTAAGCTATTTCGCATTGTCATACTTGCCAAAATACTCACGGCCACTATTAACCTTGACAACCTTTTAAGACTAATTGTAATTATTTTATTCTTTATCTCGGTCATTTTTCTTAAATAGAAAACTTTCGGAAACAACCTTTTAACCATATACGAGATGTATATGTTATTAGGACTTAAACACAATCTTTACAGATGTGTCCTAATTTCAATATCAGACAAGACATAATTTGAAGCAACTAAGGCTTCCATCATCTTATAGCAGTGCAGTCTACAGGCAAACCTCTTTTCAAGTGTTCCAAAATGGAACGCTTCATGGACAGTAAGCAAATTCAATTGCTCTTTTCTCAAGCAACAAATTATATGTCTACAACTTAAAATTTGAAACAGTAAAAACCTCAATAATAGTGGAGTTATTAATTACAGAAAATGTGATTGAAAAAACAAGTAATGTATATAATTAGCATCATGTGAGCACAGTGTAACTTGACGTATAAGTACACATCCAGAGAGTTACACGCATAATCATATAATCACATTTGAGCAGAATACATGACATGCGGTTGTATACTCCCCACATGATAGCGGTTATGAGAATATATTCCAAATCTTCGTGAATTCATCACCTTTGGGCATATGAATCACTGGAATCAATCACTCCTCCACTAGACTATTATGTACTAATCCATGAACTAATACACAATTACCTCCTTTGGGAGTATGACTACCATTAGACCAGGAAACATCACAATCATCATACAAGACCAAAATTTCTCAAACTCAATCAAGCGTGCCACTTTGGCGATCATTACTTAATTGAATCCTTGAAACTCTCTCATACTAGAGATATAAACTTTACTCCTCACATACACCATATACATATGATTTTAACTTTAGTGATATGGGCATCATATCACCAAAATCATATATTATGCTAATTATATTACTTTGTTCATTAATATATATATATATATATATATATATATATATATATATATATATTATATAGTGAACCTGAAAGACAGATTCCAATGAGATCAACGATCACAGCAACACAAGAAACTTCTCATAACATAGAAGCAATAATCTCTTGTGCACCCTGATTACTGATTACTAAAACAACATTAAAAGAATGCTGATCTATAATATCTCTTACAAATTAACATCAATAATAATACAGGGTACACCAAATCGACAAACTTGACAGCTAATCCATTATCACTCATGAGTTCATAAGGCAAAAAATAACTCCCTGGCCAACAACTGATTTATTAGCCAATTTTTAAGTAACAAATTATCATTGTAATCAACCAATGGCCTATTAATTGAGTCAAACTAGAGAACCAAATATCTAAAATTTAACATTAGATACTATTGCTCTGCGTAAATGTTGTCATACTCCTTAACCATAAAAAATATTCAACTTGATAGACATTAATGAGTGACCAGATAAATTCATGTATAATATACAGTAACTTAATTGACATGCATCACCCACATTCAGTAGATGTATTAATCAGTACAATCAATTTGATCACGAATTCTTAAGATGTCCATCATTCAAAAAATACCAATGTAAAGGAGTATGCTTAAACAACAAAAATTTTATAATCAATACATAGCTCAATTACTATCCCATAATGATTGTATCTCATTAAGCCAGCTTCAGTTCACAATAAAGTTTAATTTTTATTAATGAATCACACCATTATAACGTTTATGTGATAACATACCTGTAACCCAACACCTGTATTTCTAAAATTACAGAAAATATAAGAAAAATACACAAAAATACACGTATTTAGGGTTCCGTATGTATTTTCACATTCATAAAATCATCAAACATGTCAAATAAATTTACCACAAGATAGATGACGGCCATATGGATCCAACGTCGCCGGCCACGCGCCGATCCGACACTCCACGCGCCCTCACGCGCCGCCTGATGCGCGGCGCGTGGAACACACGCACAAGCCGCGCCCCGCGCGTGGGAGCGCGTGAGGGCGCGTCTCCAATGCCCTGGCGGTGCATGTCCGCACGTGGGGGGGGTGTGAGGCCTACCCCAATGATGCGCCGCCAACCGTCTTGCTCGTCTTGTCAAGCCCAGTCCAAATTTGTGATTTCATTTTATTTTATTGAACAAAAAATCTCTAAAATCACAAATTAGGGCAAAACTTTATGCGTTCAAGTTTTAAGGTTATGGTGGCTCTGATACCACATGTTGGATGCAAATCACGCAATCCCAAGATCTCCATAACCAGAACAAGAAAATGCATAATTGAGTAGAAAGATTAACGCACCATTTTGGAATCCATCGTTCTTTAAAGCGGAAGCAAAAAAGGGATTACCCACTCATCAAGGGATCCACGCATCAAATCCTTCTCCTCTATTGCCCTTCGTATCACTGGCTCAATGAGGCGGCCCCTCTCACGTTTAGCGTTAGGTAAACGCCCCTTAGGTGAAGATACATGTGGGAAATTAGGATTAGAGGATGTTGGAGAAATCTTCTTGAAGTGTTTTGAAGCTAACAAAACGTTTCCATCAGTCTAGTCTAAAGGTTTGCAGACTCTGTTATTTAAAGTCTGAAGACCTCTGGACAGCCAAACTCAAGACTCAAAGTCTATCCTCATTGACAGTCTCTAATTCGTTGAAAAAATGTTATCCAGAACTGGATGTTTCATTAAGGATATGACCTTATCGGTTGGAAAAGATCTTTTGGTTGGAAAAGACACAACGGAATCCTTTGATTGATCGAGATTGACTCGAAGATTAAGGATCCGATGATTGCCTAAATATTCTTGGAATGTTCTACTTATGGAAACCAAGATCCTGATTGTATGGGCGAACAAGATTGATGGGCTATCGACACGTTCCTTTAATAGCTCGAATAATCTTCCTAATTGATTCCGTCCAACGGGTAGATTGGAGGAATTCCTTTGGAAAGTGCCAACGGATATGATGGCATGAAGGAGTATATAAGGAAGACGTTCTAAGTTGTTCAAGAAGTGCGCGATAGAAGAATTCCAAAGTCTGAAGCTCCTTGTTGTTTAGACAATTTCTTTGAGTGAAATCTTGTACACAAAAGAGAGTCTATATTTGTGAGAAACCTTGAGGAAGTGTGGTAGAACATCTACACTGTGGAATCAAGGAAAAGCTGTGCTGCAACTTCTCTTTTGTTCATGGTGAAATCCAGCCGGTGGGCTGTTAGTGCGGAAGAGTGGGCGTAGACTTGGAATAAGCCGAACCGCTATAAACCTTGTGTTCAATTTTCTCTTCCTTACTCTCTTTACTTTGAACGTACTTCATTTTGTTAATCAAAAGTGAACTCCTTTCAATCGTTTGTCTAAGAATCGCTTCCGTATCTCGATAAATTGTTTGTGCACCTATTCACCCCCCTCTAGGTGCTTATACTAGCTATTTCAATTGGTATCAGAGCTCGTGTACTCACTTTGTTTGAAGTGTTTTACTTCAGAGTTAAAGATCCATGGCTAGTATGTTGGCTCCAGGGCTGGTAGAAGGGCAAAGCAATACCAGACCGCCTTACTTTGATGGAAAGGATTACAACATATGGAAAAATAAGATGAAGGCGTTCCTAAGATCAAAAGATCCTCTGGAATGTGATGTTGTAGAAAAAGGATTATTCCTAAAGCTATACCTATATCAGAAAGAGGAAAAGACACTGTTGAGTCCAGCGAAATGACTCAGGAAGAGATAATCAAGAAACAAGCTCTTGATGCAAAGGAAATTTATTCATTATATTGTGCTTTATCACCTACTAAATATAACATAATGTCTTCTTGTGATACAGCCAAAGAAGTCTGGGATAGATTACACATTACCTATGAAGGAACCGATCGAGTGAAAGAGACTAGAATCAATATTCTTCTCGGTCAATACGAAGCCTTCAGAATGAAACTAGGAGAATCTATAATTGACATGTTTAGTCATTTTACAGAAATCGTGAATGGTTTTGAAAATCAAGGTCAACCAATTTCTGATCCCATTAAAGTAAACAAGCTACTGCGTGGACTCTCCAAGGATTGGAATCACATAAAGACCTCAATCAGAGAGACCCAAAGAATCATGCCACTGTCTGTTGATGAGTTGGTTGGGACACTTCAGTCTTATGAAGTAGAACGAATCAATGAAGACGAAGATCCAAAAGGTAAGAAATCCATTGCATTAAAATCTAATGATGATTCTGATGTAACAGATTCTGAAGACGACATGGATGATGAAGAACTTGCTTTCATGATAAGAAGATTCAGAAAGCTGAACAGAAAAGGAAGAAGATTCAATTCAAAGAAATAAAGTTTTCAAAAGCAACAGACCAAGTCTGCTGAAGATGATGAATCAAACAAAGATGTAGTCTTCTTTGAATGTAAGAAAAATGGACACATCAAACCCAACTGTCCTCTTCTGAGGAAAAAAAAGGAAAAGTTGAAAAGTATCGAAAAGCTCTCAAAGCAGAAACCTGGAGTGATACAGAATGCGAAGATAGTGATGATGATTATGCCAACATATGTCTAATGGCACAATCGGATTCAGAATCAAACTCCGAGACAGATTCAGATTCAGAAAGTGAATTTGAGGTAAGTAACTTCAAAATTCCTATTAAAGTTTCAAAATACATTGATGAATTATGTTTTAGTCTTAAGACTTCTCTTAAAAGAATTTCCGAACTCAAAAAGGAAAATTCTGCTATAAAACAACAAGAGAATGTTTTGGAAAAAAAAGTGAAATGCTTAGTCCAGGATGTTTCTTCTCTCAAAGAAAGTGAAGATAATCTTTTAAAAGAAAATGCATTCTTGAAAAATGATATCTCAAATATTTCCAAAAGATTTTCTATAGGATCTGAAAAACTGGAGAAAATACTTTCCGTTCAAAGACCTTATTTCAATAAATCTAGTTTGGGAATGACTGCTGAAACCATTCCTTTAATTGATATTCCGAAAGTGAAAGAAAGAATTAAACAAAGACCCACAAGAAATGCTTACAAAAATCATTTTGAAATGACCTTTGTAAAACCAGTAGGTCGTAATGCTCTCAGATGTTCAAAGTGCAATAGTGCCGATCATTTTGAGAAAAAATGTCACATGGTTTAGAGACCTATCAATAAAGTTTGGGCAAAAATCGCATATCAAACTAATTCAAAAGGACCCAAGAAAATATGGGTACCAAAGAAAGCTTGAGTCTCTTTTTAAATGCAGGTCACTATCAAGAAAAAGGTAAAATGATACCTGGATAGTGGATGCTCGAGACACATGATAGGAGATTCAAATTGTTTCATAAAGCTTGCTCAAGTGAATGGTGGAAAAGTCTCATTTGGAGGAAACAGCAAAGGAAAAATTGTGGAATTTGGAACTGTAAAGATTGGGAACCTCACAATAAGCAATGTTTCTTTAGTTGAAGGGCTCAACTACAATCTGCTCAGTGTTAGTCAGCTATGTGATGCCGGTTTTAAAATCAACTTTCAAGAGGGTATTTGTTTAGGAACTAGTAAAGACTCTACTCAGTCATTCATGGGTCAAAGACATGGAATTATTTACCTCTTGGACGTGAAACTAGATGAATCGCAATGTCTAATCTCAATCCAAGACGAAGTGAACTTATGGCACAAAAAGCTTGGGCATATTAACATGAAGTAGATAGCCAAAATCTCAGCAAAGAAGCTTGTTCGTGGTCTACCCAATTTATCATACCAAAAGTCTGATCTATGTACACCATGTATATTGGGAAAATAGGTAAGAAATTCCTTTAAACCAATAAATCAAGTTTCCACTAACCGTGTACTGCAGCTCTTGCATATGGATCTCTTTGGACTAACAAGAACGCAGAGCATTGGAGGTAAAAAATATTGCCTAGTAATTGTGGATGATTATTCACGATTTACTTGGGTATATTTCTTGGCAAGTAAGTCTGAAACCTTCTCTTACTTTGAAAAATTTGCTAAAAAGGTTCAAAATGAAAAGGGATATGTCATTTCAAGTATAAAAACAAACCATGGAGGTGAATTTGAAAATCAAGATTTTACAAAATTTTGTGAAGAATCTGGTTTTCAGCATTTGTTTTCTTCTTCATATACTCCAGAGCAAAACGGAGTTGTGGAAAAAAAGAATAGATCTCTTCAAGAAATAGCTATAACTCTTTTAATTGAAAGCAATATCTCTTTACGATTTTGGGCTGAAGCAGTTTCAACTTCATGTTATATTATTAATAGAGTTTTTCTAAGGCCTATTCTAGAAAAAACCCCTATGAACTATTCAAAGAAAAGAAGCCTATTGTTTCATATTTTCATGTATTTATGAAAAATCCAAATGATCGAATTGGTAAGTTTGAAGAAAAGTTAGATGAAGGCATCTTCCTTGGATATTCAACTACAAGCAAAGCGTACAGAGTCTACAACAAGAAGACTCAAACTGTGGAAGAATCAATGAATGTCAAATTCCAAGACTCTATACAAAATGAATCTATTCAGACTAATCTTGAAGAGACTGAACCTGCTCCAGACTCTATAAAGTCTAAATTTCAAGAAGCAGCTCAGACTTTGAAGGATCAGCAATAAGTAACTGTTGAAGATTCAAGTGAAGGAAGTGATCATCAACCTGATAAATCAACCAGCAACTGGAAACATAAGTCCAGTCACCCCAAAGATCTTATTATTGGCGACATCAATGAAGGAATTCGCACAAGATCCAAAAGGCGAGAAGTGTCTAGTGCTGTGGCTCTTATTTTTGAAATAGAACCTAAGAGCATAGAAGAAGCTTTATTCGAGGAGAGCTGGATTAAAGCTATGCAGGAAGAACTCAGACAATTCAGAATTAATAATGTCTGGAAGTTGACTCCTAAACCAAAAGGTAAATCAATTGTTGGAGCTAAATGGGTTTTCAGGAACAAAATGGACGAGAAAGGAAAAGTTATAAGAAACAAGGCAAGACTCGTGGCCAAGGGATACACACAAGAAGAAGGGATTGACTATGATGAGACTTATGCACTAGTAGCAAGGTTAGAAGCAATTCGTTTATTACTTACATTTGCTTGTTATAAGAATTTCAGGTTATTCCAAATGTATGTCAAAAGTGCCTTCCTGAATGGGTTCATCCATGAGGAAGTTTATGTGGAACAACCACCTAGGTTTGAAGACCCAAGGAAACCAGACTCAGTATTCAGACTCAAAAATGCCTTATATGGCTTAAAACAAGCACCTCGAGCTTGGTACGACAGACTAAGTAAGTTTTTAATTAGAAATGGATTTGTTAAAGGTAAAGTAGATACTACTCTTTTTATTAAAAGAGAAAGCAAAAGTTTTCTGCTTGTTCAAATATATGTTAATGATATTATCTTTGGATCCTCTAATAAAAGTCTGTGCAAGAAATTTTCTAATACTATGCAGGATGAATTTGAAATGAGCATGATGGATGAGTTAACCTTCTTTCTTGGACTTCAAATAAAACAACTGGAGGAAGGAACTTTCATTCATCAAGAAAAGTATGCAAATGATTTTGTCAAAAAGTTTGGATTGGTCAATTGCAAAAAGGCTGATATACCAATGTCAAGTTCCTTGAAGATAGACAAAGATGAAGGAGGAAAGAAAGTCGACCAAAAACTATACAGGAGTATCATCGGATCACTTCTTTATCTTATTGCTTCTAGACCTAACATTTTGTTTAGTGTTTGCATTTGTGCCAGATTTCAATCAAACCAAAAAGAATCTCATTTAAATGCTGCAAAGCGAATTATCAAATATATTTCATCAATTTCAAGCTTTGGTCTCTAGTATCCAAAAAGAGGAGACTTTGCTCTTCTTGGATATTCAGACGCAGAACTTGCTGGGTGCAGAGTCGATAGAAAGAGCACTTTGGGTACTTGTCAACTACTTGGAGGCAGGACAGTGTCTTGGTTTTCAAGAAAGTAAAGTACAGTAGCTCTCTCTACAGCAGAAGCAGAGTATATAGCTCTCGGAAGTTGTTGTTCACAAATTCTGTGGATAAAACAACAGATAAGAGACTTTGGAATTGAAGATTCATGCACAGAGATTAATTGCGACAATACCAGCGCTATCAATCTCACAAAAAATTCAATTCTCCACTCAAGAGCAAAGCATATAGAGATTCGACATCACTTCATTAGAGACCATGTTCAAAATGGAGAAGTTTCAATTCAATTTATTGATTCAAAAAATCAACTGGCAGATATATTCACAAAGCCTTTGGAGAAAAATCAATTTGAAACTATCCTTTCCAAACTCAACATTTTGAGGTATGAGGAAATCAAAGTCTAAAGACTCTCAGACTCAGACCTATAAAACCTTGACTGTAAGTAATTCTCTCTCTCGAATCTTATCTTGAAGAGGTACGATCGTCAGACTGTGGT
The DNA here is from genome assembly GCA_016097545.1 of Eucalyptus victrix. NCBI lineage: Eukaryota > Viridiplantae > Streptophyta > Magnoliopsida > Myrtales > Myrtaceae > Eucalyptus > Eucalyptus victrix. Next base: position 36,810,780 of record CM027837.1, read on the forward strand.
TAATTATTGCTATATTTAATCAGCGTAATTATTGCATCGTTTCCTTTTCGAAAAAGAAGTTATTTTTGAAATGACTATTTTCGCGGAAAAAGGACAGTTATTTTGAAAAGGCATCTTTTTATTTTCCTTTGTAACGATTCGTATACCTCTCTTTTTAACCGATGATGCATTGTTGATTCATCTCCACTTTACTCTTAAAAACCCTAGAAAGTATCGATCTTTCATTCCTGTTTTCTTCCCTTGTTTAATCTTCGAAAAAGTTGTCATCTTTCTTGGGAAAGTCAAGCAATGAATCTTCCAAAAACTGAGAAAGATGTCATCTTCAAGAAAGTCTTCGAGAATCGCAAGCAGGGGATCACGGCGAATGAATGAGGGACCTACGCACTTCGATCTTACTGAAGAAGAAGTGTCTCCAGAACAGCAACAGAGCTCACAACATTCTCAGCGGCGTCATTCTCCCCTATCTAGTCCTCAAGGCGTTGATCATCAACAAGAGGAGGAAATCATTGAGGATGCAGATTCTATAAGAGTTCAAAAGCCCGCTTTTATTTATAAGCTATATCGTGCTTTAAAAGGAACTCATACTCCATTGAACTATATCGATGATTTTTTTAAAGACAAAGGGTATGGAAATGAATATATCTTTTTAAGAAAAATGGAAAGTTTGGGAATTGCTTGTAAAGGGGTGGCCGAAGAAACCTTTGCGAATATTCCAAGTGATCCTCGTGATTGGGGAGTTAACCCTGTAGATGGGAATGATGATGACAAATTGTACAGTCAATTTCGACCGAGAATGGGTGTTGCGGTTGAAAATCGAGGAAAAAGAAAAGACTTGTTCAGATCGAAGGAACAAAAGGATCTGTACTCAAAATTGCTGAAGCGTGGGGTAATAAACCCTAGGAGTGTGGATTTTGATTTTCTGGATGCTGTGAATGTGAACTTGAGGGAAAAGTTCGGTTATCTTCAACTTGAAAAGTTCTGCTCCGACACTACAGAGGCCTATGCTGAACTAACCGCATATTTCTATTCAAATCTTAGCTTCTTGGATGTGAATAGATTCTCTTTCAGCATCAAAGATCAAGACTTTGTCGTGGATATGGATATGCTGGCAGATGTGTTAGGAGTTGAGAGAGGAAGATATCAACCGATCAAAGTTTCCATTGCTCGTGCTACATTTGAACTTGTTAAGGACAGGAGAGTAGAGGAAAAGATTTCCTACTTAAGAATGAGTGCATTCAACATCTTGCTTCACAAGATTGTGATCAATTGCCTCTAACTGAAATCAACTGCTAAGACTGATGTTTCAAGTTCAGAAGCAAAGCTGATGTATGCCATCCTCATTGGGAAAAGGTTTTCTCTTCCTCACACTGTTATGTTCCACATGTATAGAGCCTTGATGAAGGACAGAGGACAACTTCCTTACCTAAGTCTTGTAACGAAGTTATTCAGACATCTGAATAGTCAGCCTCCGCAAATCTTTTGTGTTCGATCGTACGATCATATGGTGGTAGGACTGAAAATGGTGACCAAGATGCGTCTGAAGGAACTGAATAAGGCGTTGGAGAAATTCAAGGAGAAGACTCCAGTCAAAGCTCATCAAACCTCTTCTTCATCAAAAAGGAAAGGAAATGAGCCCTTGGTTGCTTCAAGGACGAAAAGAAGAGCTCTCATTGTTGAAGATGAAGATGATGATGAGGAAAACATCACTATTTCTGCAATGGCTTTGAAGAATCTGAGTCGTTCTATTCTAGAGAAAGAATCGGAACAAAGGACGAAAGAAGCAGAGACGAAAGAAGCAGAGGAGAAGAAAGAAGAAGAAAGACAAGCTAAGAAGGAAAGAGTTGAGAAAGAAGAAGAAGATAACAGAGAAGAAGGAGATCATGAGGAACACTCTTCTCCACCTAAAGGCATGAAGATAGGGGGAGATCAAGAGAAAGGTGGGAAGTCCTCATATCCTGATGCAAGTGAAGGAGTTAGTCGCTCTCCTGTAGATCCAGAGGACATTTATGCCTCTCAATTTCCTGAGGATCATGAAGTTTCATCGCAAAACCTGCGAGATTATGATGATCTACCATCGTCTGCATTTACTCCATCAGATTGAGCCGAAGCAAGTACTCAGACTGATAATGCAGCAGATTTTCGCAAAATTATGGATATTCTCTTGGAGATGTGATGTCAAATTTATGCTCTGGGATGCGAGATTCAAAACTTGCAGAACGCAGGTCAAGCTTCTTCATGTTCATTGAATGATTAGATCCAAGCCCTCACTGTTCAGATTCAGGCCAATGCCAAGGGTGAGGAAATTGCACAATTGAAGGAAGACTTGAAAAGGCTGGAAGGCATCGTTCAGTTTATGAGGGATTTCCAGCTTGTTCGTGTTCCCAAGCATTCTTGACTTTATTCCACTTTCATCTCAACCTTTTTAATGCTAACAAAAAGGGGGAGAGATGCAAGATTTGAACTTTGAACTTTGACTTTTAATCGTGTGGTTTGTTGGACTGCGTGGATTGTTGGACTATTTTGATGTTTAACTCTGTTTGACTTTATTTTTGTGTCTGGATGAGAACTGAACTTGATTTGGACTTGACTGCTTATACTATCTTCTATTGATATCTTATGGATGGCTATATCGCATACTAGACTAACCTATTTTCTATGGTTGCAGATTCTAGTGTTAGTGTTACTCATTTAGCCATTTATCTCTATAAGATATGTATATGTGTTTGAGAAATGTCTTGCAGGTCAAAGTTGTCCAAATCTGCAGGAAAGTTTTGTCACCATAAAAAAGGGGGAGATTGTTGGAGAAATCTTCTTGAAGTGTTTTGAAGCTGACAAAACGTTTCCATCAGTCTAGTCTGAAGGTTTGTAGACTCTGCTATTTAAAGTCTGAAGACCTCTGGACAGCCAGACTCAAGACTCAAAGTCTATCCTCATTGATAGTCTCTAATCCGTTGAAGAAATGTTATACATAACTGGATGTTTCATTAAGGATATGACCTTATCGGCTGGAGAAGATCTCTTGGCTGGAAAAGACACAACGGAATCCTTTGATTGATCGAGATTGACTCGAAGATTAAGGATCCGATGATTGCCTAAATATTCTTGGAAGGTTCTATTTATGGAAATCAAGATCCTGATTGTATGGGCGAACAGGATTGATGGGCTATCGACACGTTTTTTTAATAGCTCGAATAATCTTCCTAATTGATTCCGTCCAACGGGTAGATTTGAGGAATTCCTTTGGAAAGTGCCAACGGGTATGATGGCATGAAGGAGTATATAAGGAAGACGTTCTAAGTTGTTCAAGACGTGCGCGATAGAAGAATTCCAAAGTTTGAAGCTCCTTGTTGTTTAGACAATTTCTTTGAGCGAAATCTTGTACACAAAAGAGAGTCTATATTTGTGAGAAACCTTGAGGAAGTGTGGTAGAACATCTACACTGTGGAATCAAGGAAAAGCTGTGTTGTAACTTCTCTTTTGTTCATAATGAAATCTAGCCGGTGGGCTGTCAGTGCGAAAGAGTGGACGTAGGCTTGGAATAAGCCGAACCACTATAAACCTTGTGTTCAATTTTCTCTTCCTTACTCTCTTTACTTTGAACGTACTTCATTTTGTTAATCAAAAGTGAACTCCTTTCAATCGTTTGTCTAAGAATCGCTTCCGTATCTCGATAAATTGTTTGTGCACTTATTCACCCCCCTCTAGGTGCGTATACTAGCTATCTCATAGGAGAGATTTGAGCACTATTTATAGAATTTCCAGCCAGGTCCCCTAATTACGGGCCATGCTCAACTCGGCCCACACTAGCCAGCCCCATATTAGACTAATTAAGAAACCTTCTATCTTACCTTAGACCAACCCTGTTTTTACGGTAACCGTAAAAACAGTAAATTACAATATCAATTAATATAGTCAACATTATAAAAACTCTTATAAGTTTAACATTCTTAAAGAAAAAAAGAAGAAGAAAAAGATTGGTTCCTCTCGACACATATAACTTGTCTTTCTACGAAAGCAAAGAACTCTCTGACAAGGCTGCAATTAAGGTGGTTAATTTATGGAAATAAGGTATATTCTGAAGCGTAATGTACCCAGTTCAATCAGTAATTCAAGAATTTTCTGAACATGTTTTTCATGTGTTGGAATATGGAATTTCATTTCCTACAACTACTGATGTATCTCCAGAAAAATGCGCCTTTAATTTTGCAGTATCTGGCCCTTTAAGATCTGCAACAGGTCTCTCTTTTTCCAGTCACTCGAACTGCAGGAAGAGTGTTTCTAGACTAAAATGCAAAGAGAATTTAATGAGACTCTACAATACCCAGAGTACAGAAAGCACCCAAATATCACATGGGGTTTAAAAACTCTCGGTCTAGAGAAATTACAACATATTAATCCGGACCATTGAAGATGATAGGCGCACCCAGAGTCTCTTGTAAATCCGACACGAATCCCGCCAAATCTGATGATTTGATATCAACTTAGTAAATAGACAAATCTCACTCGAGACCCACTGAAAAGCTTGACATGAGGTGGTTTCACTCACCCGAAGATTGGATTAAACTCGAATCTAATGGTAGCTGTGCACGACAAGGCAAGAGCAGGCGCTGTGCTTAAGGACCGTGCGAATCATTCGCGAACTCGATGCCTCCATGGCAATTCAGTTTAACGTGCCAAGCTTCACTCCTTCCTCTCCTACAATATTACTGCAATCCATCCCGACGAGATTGGGAAAGAAGGGTTGTAACAATCTCACCATGAGGCCAGTTCCAATGCCAATCATGCTAGATGGATTGGCTACCGATCTGTTAGCCACTGCGACTTAAGTATCCGATAAGGCAGCCCTTAATCTTCTTTGTTGCAAGGAAAGTCGACTAATGCGCTCACAATATTCCTCATTCAGGCCCAAATGGCTGCTGAAAATGAAAGACTTTTAAGACTTACCAGAGCAACATTGCAATTCAAACCGCTTGGTCATACTACCCGTCATCAGGTCTTATGAGCTATATGCCATACGGAGCGATCCCTCACGATCAGATTCACAAGAAAGTAAATTCCGTACATACCCTCTAACTTTATATGGTAGGTTATTAGATCCGAAAATATAAAAGATAGATGGTCTGTCCTTTGTCAGACATAACAGACGGACATCCCATGTGTGAAGTGGGTGCATAAGTACCATGATCGCAAAAGGAACATAATAAAAAAAAAAAAAAACAAATGAAAACGAAAACGTAAACAAAGCAACATTGTTTTCCATAATTGAAAATCCAGGATCACCATATTATCATAAGACTGGATTTAGTTTCTGAAGATAACGAGTCAACATGATGATATCGACAACAACAGCAAGGATGACGACAATGGAGATGATAATAGCAACAACACCAATAGTAATTAGAGCCCTACAGTCATTATCCTAGGGGCCTGAATGACTTGATTAAAAAGTAAGGCCATCCCAATGTCTCAATGGAGAAATAATTCATTCCCATTACAAACACAAGCACAAAGAAAATTGACAACATTTCAAACAACAATCCTTCCAGAAGAAACATGCTAGAAAGAGGAACCACAAAATAGAAATAAGAATTTATGCTACAAAGGCTAAAAAGACTAGGAACCTGACCGGCACCATAAACAAGCCGCGAGAGTATCCACCAGCACTAGCGTACATTAACACACCAGCTGCTTTTTTTGCACTCTATACATTGTTATATAGTAGTCAATCTGGCTCCAGTTATTCATCTGTGACGCATCCATTGGCAGCCGACCGTACGCACTTTATGTACTGCAAAAGTAGCAAGAAATAGTTTATCATTAGAGACGTCAATTAGAGTAAGCCAACATATTGTGGTTTGATTTATTTTCACTACTTTGTACAGAACCCCCCGTGACGCCTTAAGGGGAGGGGGGTTCCACTTCTTCCTTCTCTCCTCCATCTCCTGGTCTGATAGTTGGACATCAATCCTCCTCTTCTCAACATCAATAGTGATGACATCTCCATTTTCAATGAGGCCAATAGGACCACCCTCCGAGAATTGAGATCGCAAATGAGCATCACTTATTATCACTTTACTGACACTCTACTTTGTAAAGATGAAATCACTCAACTTTATATCCAATTTCAATCGGAATCATCATAATAAAAGCATGAATGAAGCTTTGTCAAATAAACGGAACATACTAAATTGTCTGCAAGACGTGTGATATGGTGGAATCAAAATCCAAATACACAATCATTTAGTGATGTAGAGCAGATATTTTAGTAAAATTGGCAAAGCAATAAGCGTAGAGCATTTCTGTCTGCAGGATTGCCTCCAAAGTCCATAACAAATACTACGTATAATTGTTACAGGTAAATACACTGATAAACAAGACAGAACCCAACTTTCTTTTGTGGATGGAGAATACTTCTAGTCGAGACACATAGGTACTATTGGCGGAAATATAGTATAACCTCTCCAAATTAGACCAGCATTGTAAGGAAGATTCGTATGTAATGTGGTCATCAAACTCAAGGTGCCTATATCACCATCCATTTTCTCTCGAGTTTGCATGTTAGTGTCACTAGCCTATAGCCTACAACATGCATGAGGGAGTGGCTACAGGACACTACATCTCAATGCAAAATTGTCATGTCCATGTCTATGTAACATAGACTGAGGCATAATGTGAATGCCGACGTCCAAACTGCGTCCACTTGATCTGTTCTATGTCGATTAACCTTTTCTGTCCCATCATTAAAGAGAATTCCAAAACTACAAGAAACTTCTTGTCCGTGACAACAGAAAAAAGTATTGCATTGCTCTGCTATATGCAAGCTAATCACAAACTATCTTGTAACTCACATAGTCAGATATTTGGCTAACAGAAGTAGATGAAAGGGCATGAATAGTAGACGCACCTGTGCTTCAGGACATACATGGCCAACAACAGAGCCATGTGAGCCGCCTGAGAATCCACCATCAGTTAACAATGCAACTTCCTGCAAGGATGGAAGCAGACATACTCTAAGTTATGAACAATACCAATGCTTACTCCCTAAATAAGCAAATAGATTTTCACAAGATGAAAAGAACAAATCAACTTCAAAGAAGACATGGAGTGACTAAGAAAAAAAAGGATTTATTGGATATGTTTCAGTTAAATGAAAGTAATGTCATTAGTGGAAACCAATTTGTTTAAACATAATCCTCAACAAAAACACACAGCTACTTGCGACTAAACTCACGAGGAAAGATATATATCAACAGCTAGTTACCTTTCCAAGACCTGCTCCCATTATTGCACTTGTTGGTGTCAACATTTCAGGCATGCCAGGTCCACCTTTGGCCCCTCCCCTCTGATAACAACCACTTTTCCCTAGAAATATAAAATTTGGAGATCCCAATCAAACATATAATGTACCAACAGAAAAGCAAAGTTAATTCAGAGGCTTAGAGGAATCGTGAGGCACTTGTGGCAGAGAACTGCATCTCACGCAACAATATCCAAGTAATAATGGGAATCATGATATCAAGTTCCCATTAAAAAGCCAAGCAGTAGTACAAGATGATTTTAAGCAAAAGGCAGGATTTTTGAGATGCAAAGATGTGAAGCTTTGTGGCCATGTAGAGAGAATACAAGAACAGCCATCACTGTTGAAAATAGTGCAGCAAAATTTTACCATCAACAAGGTTTACAAAAGAAGGGCTGTGGAAGTCAAGACATTGAAATTGAAAGTAGAAATGATGCTAAGGACACCTTTTCAGATGCATTTACAGTATGACAGGCATTAAATCATGTAGTTGCTGTGTTGTTTTATATCAATTCTGTTTGCGAGTTTGAGTAATATAGCATTATTTGAAGCAGTACTGGTTTGGGAAAAAATAATTACTGGTTTGCTTGGAGATTACTCTTGTAGAACCTTTCTTTAGTTCATGCATCAGCCTGCGATGAGAATTATAGCATGGAACCCTCCAGTACCAATGAGGCTTCGACAGTGATGGATGGAGTTTAAAACTAAGTGTTGAGTACTAAACCCAGTAATAGCATGCCCATCCAAAACTGACGACATTGAGATGCGAATTGAAGCAGCGAGAAAGTTGTTACTACATTGCTTATGCGACAGCTGCAGATAAGTTGGAGCCTGAGCCATCTCTGGCAATGAGGAACCAATTTACAGTAATCATGGATTCTGATAGAATCTATATGGTCTGCCTTATTAGAGCTTACGGTCTCTTTCTGGAAGAATCAAGTGGTCATCGGTGCCAAAATAAATGAATGATGGACCTGTCTTGAGGTGTTAAAGATACTTCGAATGAAAAGGAAATTTGCAGCTTTAGTAGGTGAGGCAGCTCTCCAACTTAGGTGCTTAGACATTTTACAAAGAATTAATAGTTATAGTCAGGGGCCGAAGTTTGTGGACAAATTAGAGGGAAGATCAGGCCACTGTTCGGAAAAGACTGGACAGGGCAATGTCCAAGATAGAATGCTTAATCAAATTAATGAGTGCAGGCGCTCTACATATTTAGGTAGCAAACTCTGACCACTATCCACTGCTTCTCAATATCGAATTTGTTGAGAGACAAAAAACTAAACCGAATGCTTGGTTTAATGCTTAAACATTCTATCCCTCCCTTTCACGCTTAGTCTGGTCTTTTTGCCTAGTACTAGAGCATGGTCATATTTAATTAAGGAGGCAAATGTTAGAGAAATCTTTCCAGAATATTTTGAAACTGACAAAACGTTTCTATCAGTCTAGTCTGGATATCTGCAGATCGTCTAGTTTAAAGTCTGAAGACTTCTGATCACCAGACTCAAGATTCAAGACTCAAGACTCAAGACTCAAGACTATTCTCATTGACAGTCTTTTTGATCCAATGACGAAGGAAATCCAGAGCCGAAGTATATGGTTGAGGATTTAATCCTATCCTCTGGAGAAATCTTTTTGGCTGGATAAATATAACGGATTCTTTTGTTCCTATCAAGATCAATTGAAGATCCGATGGTCGACGAAGTATTCTTGGAATGTTCTATTCTTGGAAACCAAGATCCGATTGTATGGGCGAACAGATTGATGGACTATCGTCAGGTTCCTTTAATAGCTCGAATGATCTTCTTGATTGATTCCGTCCAACGGGTAGATTGGAGGAATTCCTTTGGAAAGTGCCAACGGTATAATGGCATAAAGGAGCATAAAAAGGAAGACATTCTAGTTGTGAAAGAGACGTGATCGATAGAGAAATTCCAGAGTCTGAAGCATTTTGATTATTAGTCGATTCATTCTGAGCGAAATTGTATACACAGAGAGTGTTCATACTTGGTGATACCTTGAGTGAGTGTGGTAGATCATCTACACCTAGAAATCAAGGAAGATCAACACTGTAACATCCCTTTATTCATAGTGGAATCCAGCCAATTGGCTGTCAGTGCAGAAGAGTGGACTAGGCTTGAATCAAGCCGAACCACTATAATCCGCGTGTCAAATTCTCTCTTTCCTTTACTTAGTCTTACGTTGATTATTACTTATCGCGAATTCTTCAACTGTCTAAGTATTGCGCAATTATAAAGAAATTATCAAGAAATTTTTTTATATACCTATTCACCCCCCCTCTAGGTACTCGTACTAGCTATATCAGCAAATAGAGGCTTGAAAAGATATGAACTCAGGACCTCCTTATCTGATACTATGTAAGATTTTGTATGACTATTGCCAAGTGGTCTAAAAACTTAAAAGTTGGCAGTGATCCCACCAAATCTCACAAAATTAGTCGGGGTGAAAACAGCCAAAGCCCTTCAGATTTGAGCAGCCTGGATAATCAATCCTGTTTGGGAGTCATCCACCAAGCCCATGGTCGTAACTAAAGAAGATGACTCTACTTTCTAAACAGCAGTCCTCAAACAAACTGAGAACAAATGGAGCATGGATTTTTTTGAAATTGTCCAAAAATAATTCATTCCTTACATTTTAATGTGCAGTTGAGAAATGGGCTTCTGTCCCCCACTTCTACACACATTTCATAAGATATTTGTCTCCACATCTGCTCATCTTAACCACAGGTCAGTTAACAAGTGCTGGAATTTCTGCTAGTTTGTTTTGTCCCTCAGAATGCAGTAAAAATCAAATTTCATCGAGTAATAGGAACCAAGAACACTTGCCCAGCCATGGTCGAAGAAATGATTTGGGACAGATTTTTATGATAGCAGGCAACAACGATCATTTCACTTACGTACATCAGTCACTACAGAAGCTCTAGGGAGTGCCAATCAACCGAGACATGTGGCTTGCAAATAGTGATGAATCTGCTCTAGAATAATTCAGCCAATAAGTGGCAGATATACACATTCACAAGAGGTGCAAGTCAACTCTTAGTGAGAATGCACAGATGGCAAAAGGTTTTGATTCTAAGATCAGCAAATGAGCTTGAAATAGTTAGCTAGATCAGATCGAATTTTTGAGTCCCATTGAGGTTCTATAGAAAGTGACTATAGAAAGTGGCCAGACAGGAAAATAAAGCCTGAAGCAGCACGAAAATGAATTTCTCACTAAAGACAAAGTTTTGCAGAGTACATCCATTACAAAACAGCAAAAATTGTAAATCATCAATTACCATTTCCAGAAACAATTAGTTTTGTATTTTGTGACTCACTCGTCCAGAAGAAAAAAAACAAAATAGCCAAATTGGAAGTTTGCGGAGAAGACAAATAGCTCACGACAAATAATTATGTTTAGAAATGGCAAAAGCAACCCTAGGTTTCATAGTCAGTGATAGAAGATTTTGTGAAGCAACCACTTATATGTTCCCTCACCTTTACATTGATTATTATACTGAAAACATATAAAAGGTAACACTGCAAAATCAATTGTAAAACACATCATTTACCTTGCAACTCATAGGATTCTCTGAGATAGCTGTAATCATTCAAAAACAAGTTCAGGTCCTGCAGGCCATTCACATTGAAGCATTACTTCTTCCATAGCTAAAGATAACAAGCACCCCGCCCGGGGGGGGGGGGGGATGGGGGGGCCGGAAAAGTACAGCCCCTCTTTCCCAGTTATTTTGGCCACAGAACCATCAGGAGCAAGATTTCCATATAATGTTTGAATATGTCCAGTTTTTTTATTGGGTTGTGGAGGGGCCTTATTATATCCTGATACAATGAATGAAATTATGAGCAATTAGATACTTGTTTGGTCTAACATGCATATCTCATATATCTAAGAGTAAATTGAGACTGCACCTGTCCTTCAGCCAATGAAGGAGCAGCCTTTGCATTTTCAGCAAGCATCTTCCCAGTAACTAGATAGGAATTCATTTAAATTAGTTCCAAAAAAGACACGCTCAAGAACACCAATTTGTTGTGCAAACTTCTGAAGAACACACCAGTTATACAATCACCATCTAAAAATCCAAGTTCCAAGAGGTAGCGGATAACTGCAAGTGTTCCTCCAATCTGTGAAAACACAAAAATTTGTCCGGCTAATGATGAAATATTGTGATAATGTAACATACTCGACAGGTGTGAAATGCTCATCTTGCATGAGCAACTCTTAGACAGGTAAAATGTGCAGACAATAAGATGGTAGAAGAACCATTCCATCAAACACACACCTTATGCACATCCTCCATGACATACTTGCCACTGGGCTTAAGATCGGCAAGAAATGGAACCTCATCTCTAACCTTCTGAAAATCATCAAGAGTCAACTTTAAACCCACAGACCTGCCAAGAATGGGCCCATGAGTATATTATTTGTGGTACAATTATCTTCAGCCAGAGAAGACGCCGCCAAAGCATGGTCACCTTGCAATAGCAATTAAGTGTAACACAGCATTGGTGGACCCACCCAAGTGCCATCACGACTACCATCGCATTATGCAGTGATTTCTTGGTGATAATGTCCCGTGGCTTCAAATCCATCTTTAACAGTTCCAGGAGGTGCCTCCCAGCTAACCGACACTCAACTAACTTCATTGGGTCTTCAGCAGGTGTGGAAGAGCTTTGCATAGGCAAAAACAAAACTTACATGACATCAGGGCTACTGACTACGCAACAGCAAGCGACCAAGGGAAAGAACCTTCTATACCTTCCAGGAAGAGATATTCCCAAAGCTTCAATGGCAGAGGCCATAGTATTAGCGGTGTACATGCCACCACATGCCCCTGCACCGGGGCATGAATTAAGGACTATGTTTTTCCTTTGCTCATCACTAATTGATCCACCTACATATTCTCCATAACACTAGGAAAAAGAAATTGCAAAAAAGAAAAGAGTCAATCCCCAACTGGCATGACTTTTCACTATATTTGAAACAAAAACCAATGCATCTTGTAGATAAGATTATGATCAGTAAGAGCATGTTTAAAGTCAGTTGAAGCAAATGATTTTCAAAGCCAAGCAGACTAATATCATTCCCTGTAGACATAGAATAGGAGAAGCAGAAACTTCCCAAAGAGACAACTATTGACATCTGGTGAGGGTTATGATACAAGCCCATGCAAGGTTTATCCAATTCGAAGGAGGTCATTAAAAATTTATTACCATGGTTTTTTTTTTTTGGTAAAAAAATTTATTACCATGGTTGAGCTCCACTTCAAAAGTTAAATCCAGAGTGGACAGGTGAAATCAGTGTCCAGTATTGAAATTTACTATGTTTTACTGTATTTTACAAAAGTTATCTGTGTCACCAATACCATAACCAAATTCACTGCAGAAGTGCACCTTCATTTTCAAAGCATGTATCCTCTTAAGCTAACAACATACCGAACTACATAACATGACTTTCTGCACTCCACCATAAATAAATTGTGAAGTAGCTGCATTGCATATGATGATACTCGTTGAAAAAAAAAAATCTTGTTAGAATGACAATCAGAAGAGCAAACAGTCTATCTATATGGTATATATAACAAACAATACATTTCTCAAACATTTGGTACGACTAAAACGCACATATTTAATTTCCCACCTGAAAGGCAGATATAATATCAAATGTATGGCCTTGAAATTGACCTGGCTGCAAAAAGTTAGCAAATATATCAGTATATTAAATTTCTTCCGCTTCAAAAAGCAAAAGTTAAAAAGTAAAGTCTCTAATTAATTGCAACACACAAAGAACTAGCAACATTGGAAGACCTGAAGGGAGGTAGAAATAAGACATGCAGAACATTTGAACATCAAATTTTTTACAGAGATATCAAGCAATACAAAATGGAAACGAAGGCATTTCAAAATTGGAAGACCTGAAGGGAGGTAGAAATAAGACATGCAGAACATTTGAACATCAAATTTTTTACAGAGATATCAAGCAATACAAAATGGAAACGAAGGCATTTCAAATTCTTATGCTGGATTCTTTTAGTGCTCTTTTTGGTTATTTTCCTTGCATTTCTACTGACTAAACCTAAGCCCCATCTAATATCTCTCTCTCTCTCTCTCTCTCTCTCTCTCTCTCTCTCTCTCTCTCTCTCTTTCTCTCTCTGTTTCATAATACATACATGTATGCATGGGCAAGCTTAGGCACTTACTCAAAATAACTTCACCAACAAAATGCTATTTTTTTTAAAAAAATTTAAAATCAATACATACCAAAAGAAAACATTAGACAGAAAGCGAGCAATTATAAACTCAATTAGCCATGAAATCATAAGTTGAAACATGAGCTTATATGTCAAAATGGTGGCTACTTCCAACAAGGGTTTCCTTTTACCCTATATGGATAAAGTTAATACAATCCTAGATTAGATGCTACCTGAACAAAGGACACTACTTAATACAAGACTCTAGATTAGATGCTCAAGACCTGAACACGCGTAAGAAGTCCTCAATACACCCGTCAGTCAAACAGAGCAGCTAGACATGCAAACTATCTGAGGCAGGCAGAAAATTGGCATCTTTGATACTTTAAGACACAAACAAGCCTTAGAAAGATTTAAGAGCGCGTTTAGTAACGATTCTGTTCTTGGGAGTAGATTCTGATAAGAAATTATTCTTTTTATTCTATTCCTAGGAACCGATTCTAAGTATTTTAAGCCGTTTGATAACTGGTCAAAATTTATTATTTTGGAATAGAAGTGCGTTTGATACCGTGTTCATTGATTATGTTCCAAATCAATTTCTTTTAATTTTTAAATAATTTTTTTTACTTTTTTCTTTTCTTTTTTCCTTTTTTTCCTTTTTCTCCTATTATTCTTCTTATTGTGGCCGGTCACTAGACTGATGATCGACTAGACGAGGGCCGGCTACCTCACCGGAGTGTCGCTAGCCCTCGGCGAGGCTGGCCCTCATTGGCCAAGCCTTGCCGATGGCTAGGCCAGCCTTGCCGGGGCTAGGCGAGGCCTGCCTGGCCATCGGCGGGGCTGGGCGAGCCTTACTGATAGTCAGGCGAGCCTCGTTGGGGCTAGGCGAGGCCCGCTTGACCACCGGCAAGGCTAGGTGTTATGAGGCTTACCTAGCCCCGGCGAGGCTCACTTGACCACCAGCGGGGCTGGGCGGGCCTTGCCCCAACCTTAGCGAGGCCCGCTTGGCCACTGGCGAGGCTCGGCCGAGCCAGATATGGGGAGGCCGAGCCTCGCTGGTGGCTGGGCTTGCCTTTGGCGAGCTTGCCGGACCTCGCCTTGGCCTAGCGAGTCTCATAGGACATCTAAAAGGACTCTTGAGATTTAGCTTCGCAATGGAAGAAGTTATAGACATCTTTTCAAGTCCAAAAAAGTGGGAAAGCAATTATCCAAGATTGTAGATGATCTTCTTCTTACATTTCCAACTTGGTTTGAATGATTATTTCCTACCCTCAAGTCAAGTGATGAGATACTCCCGGCAAGTCAAACTTCCAGTAACTTCACAATAAATCAATAGCATTAATTACAATCTACAATAGAATTGCTCATAGACGAGGCATATGTGTCATGCAACACGATTACAACATAGTAAGCTTAAATGTCAAAAAACGATTAAAATCTTCTAGTTCAGTAGATATATATCACACAACTAGACCAATACATGGCTAGACTAACTACAAATCATTAGCCCACTAATTAAAAAATCTTGATTAAGTAAACATAGCCACGATAAAATAGTCGAAGTTGGAAGGGACAAATAAAGACCAATAGCATAGATCCTTCGATCTACGAGGATAACTCTCAATGCCAAAAATTCATAGAAACAAAATAAAGAATTCAACACTAAATGCGCAAGCGAAAAGCTTCACTGAGAGTTTAAAAACCACTACAATGTTTCTTGCCTAGAAGACTTGCAAGTAAAAGCGATATTGCCGTTTTATCTCCTCGAGCACGAAGTACACGGAGTCAATCACCAAAATATCAAAACTTCACCATCACTCGTAGAATTTCAAAATTTGACCTTTAGGACTCTTAAATTACTAATGGCCAAAGTTTAAAAGTTATTGCATTACCATCTATGTAGTTTTCATTCACAATCCTAGCTCAATATTATGTGACTTTTATGTGAGCCCACCTTCCCCATTGCATACTAGATATGTGCTATGTGAGTTATGCCTCATGGGATTTTGAGCTGGTATTATTAGACTATTAGCAGCGTAAATGTAACAAGCCCAACTCTATATCCAGAGTCACAAGCAATGGGAGTTATCTTCACAACATCCCAAGCTTGTTGCTGCTCTGATTCTTTTTATCTTGTTAATAAGCACATGGGGAAACGTGAACAAAGAAACTTGTCAAACAAATAACAATTGGAAGATTGAGACATACATCACATAGAACACACTACTTTATATTACAACAATACATTTGCAAGCCCTTTCTCTATGGGTCATCTTTCCTTTTTACTTCACACTACAAGTTTCTACATAAGCCAAGGGAATCCGTATCTCATCTAGTGTGATTGCAGCTCCTAAAACTAATGTGAGACTTCCACGCCTACAAGTTTGAAAGGTAAGAGGGTGAGTCGGAAGACTCAATAAGTAAAACCCATAATTTTCTATTAGAATGATATCTCATAATCAAAATCTAGCAGGTATAGTACTTGTAATACAATATTGACGATAGAACAATAGCAAACTTATTACTATACCTCGACTACATGCAGATGTCCATTACATTATACTTCAATGCATGCTTACCTTCGGCTAATCAATAAACACATCAACATATCATACTTATGCGTAAACAAACACGCATAAAAGATTCATTAACTTAGTTTTGGCTCAAACAAGCCCTCTTGGCTCAATCAAGGCTTTTAGCTTTATGCTAAACTTCCTAGCTTGACTAGGGCATCTTGGCTCAACTGAGACTTCTCGAGACTAACTTCTCGAGATTGTTGGGCTCAAACCTAGGCATCCTAACTCAATCAAAGCATCTCGTTCTCATGAACAAGGCATCCCATTAGCATAGGGGTATCGTCGCCACCTCATGTGGCAAGGGTTCTCATTTTTTCATTACGTGATCGGACATGGTGCATCACACAAGCTGGTTTTTCGTATTTCATCTTAACTGATGCATACAAAGGCACAAGGGCATGCTCATTAAAGTATGTGTACCATGACTTTCATTATCATACTATACAACATGTCGGACACGATTCTTGGCTCATGGCTTGAATTGCATGCCTAGGTCGATCCTCGTACCAAGCAAGATTTGGAAGCGGCACACCTTAATGCCGTACCAAGACCTTGTAGGTTTGGGTGATCCCTGTACTATACAAGATTAGGATTTGGCACGCCTCAATACTGATTTAAAGCCTCGCGACCTTGGGCGATCGCCATGCCACACAAGACTTGAATTCAGCACATCTCAATACCGATTTTAAGGTCTTGTGAGCTTATGCCATCACGGATTAACATCGATTCCAAGCCAAATGAACCTTGACCCTATCTCAAGATGTGAATGCATGCATACATGTAAGCTTGAGCAAACCATACAAAATATTTCACTTCATACCTATAGCTTGAACGAGTGAGTACCTGACTAGACTCAACAATGTAGCCTATCAACCTAGAGAAGAGTTAGGAATCCCACTAACATACAAAGGCATAAGGAAAAGGTTGCACGCCTAAGGCCCTAGAAGAACACTTGCTATCTTCTTATTAGATTACCTATTCGATGCTATAATGACTTAGCCTACCTATTTTCTAAGGAGAATCTAAGTGTAATGATGACCAAATCTCTATAGGGACATCTAAGTTAGTGACTAAGCTTCGTCTATTTAATGGTTATATTTTGTGTAATCATTACGTTTATATATTCATCACATGGCTTAATCAAGACTTGCTTTCTAAGTTTTTAGCATTTTAGAATCTTCCATGAAATACCTAAGAATGAGTCACTAACTTATTCTCTAAGGCAAATCTTTTAGCCATCATTACATAATCTTAAGATGGACATCCAAGATGATGACAAGGCTTCTTGTACTTAATGCTTCGATTTGTATAATCATTAGATTTGGATATTCCCCACATGGCCTATTTCAAAACCTGCTCACCAATTTGAGTTCTTTTAGAATCTTCTATTTCGTCCTTTTTTAAGGAACACAACAAACATGGAAATAGGGCCATTGGAATTGCTAACGGCATTGAGTGAGGGCTCTTTATATTCATCCATGATCGACCATTCTAACCGAATCGAGGTTTGAGGCCGAATCACCATCGAGTGGGGCAAATTTGTAATTGAACTCTCCTCAAGTGGCTAGGTTGGTGGCCATCTCGTGGGCTTAATGGCTGGCCCCATGGTCAGCACTAGCCAAGCAAATAGGGCCCATGACTAGCTTGGAGCCTAATGTAGGGTCGGGTGCAAGGCCTGGCTCACGGCCGAGCTCTTAGCTTGGTCCACGGCCTTATAGAAGGGCTCAAGGCTTGGTCCAAAGATGATCCATGGCCTGGTACTAGGTTGGGCTCATGGATTAGCACAAGGCTTAATGGGAAGCTCAATGGACCAATCCAAGACCTATCCAGGACTAGTCCATGATACATCGTAAAGGGCCCATAGTCAGTTCTCAAAGGGTCCATGGCCAAGCATACTTGGTCCGTGATTGGCTCTCGAATGTCATGTGATTGCATGGGGTTGGTCGATCTGTGATTAACACACGATTTCAGAGGATCGGCTCATGGTCGACCACCGCGGGTTCATGATCAAGTGGAATCACTCGCGATAGGAATATGATTGCTCAGGATCGATTCATGATCATCTATCGATTCATGGTGGTACATGACCGTGCCATGACCAACCCTTATGGTCAAGCAGTTGTTCCATGACCGAATGGCTTGGGTCCACTTGCATGGTTAGTGGATTGTTCATGGCCGGTTCCTCAATTAGTCCATGGCCAATCCTTCGATCGGAACATGGCTAATCCCTTGGTTACCCTTCCGATTAAGCCAATCGATCCATGACTGATCCTTGAAATGTTTCATGGTCGATCCTCACCATCGACACACCAACCGTATAGCCAATCCTCATAGGTAGGAATGATGGATGTTACAATAAATTTCATAACCATCATGATTATGAATTGACAACATTATCACAACATAAGTGAAGAATAATTGGATCAAAACATTCAGCGAGCCCATGATATGATGGGTCAACATGTTTCTTTCTATTCGTTTGCGTGTGCATATCATTGTTTTAAATGGAACTGTTTATATATTATTTATATTAATAACCCTATTCACAAATTTATTGACTTGATTTTTGCACCTTCAGAAAGCTCTATAGTGTCACACTATTTCCTAGGCACGTCCAAATTTCAACATGTGTGCACAAAGCGAAACTAACTCAATAAAATGAAATCGCACACAAGATACAGGAAATTATAAAAGCAGACTTTTGTTTCTGGAAATCCATCGAACCCTTAAGCTTTATATAATATTCTTTTAAAGTTAGATGTGATGGGCTAATTTTATGGTTAGAAAAAAACGTTCAAATATTAGTGCATGTATACTGTTTGTTGAAATGCCTTGATGAAGTTATAATGCGCGTGCTTAAGGAGTTGCTTAAGTTTGTGTAGCAAAGTGTTCATCACATGTTCAAATCATAATATGAACCTTCGATTCATACATATCGTTAATGTTTCATGAGATCTGAATCTGAAACCGAGAATAACACAAGGACTTTTGGTGTTTTTTTGTTCAATGCGATATATTTCCATGGTGTTCATTGATGGTCACCGGCACACTGTTTCGTTCGTCACCTCCCTTTCTCTCTATATGTTTTGGTTGTGATGCGGTTGTTGCGTGGTACTGGTGATATGCTCGTGGTCAGTGAGGTGTTGTTTGGTAGAGGTAGGAAGTTTACAAAGGGTAGCCGGCGGTTGCCATTAACATGGTTGTTTGGTAGAGATAGGAAATTTAACGATTATCCCTATTCATGCTCCCCAGACTTTTAGATTAGATTTTCATTAACTAATAAGAGATAAACTCACAAATGCACGCTACACGCGCACCCGCGCATTGCGTCAGTAAAAAGTCCACTCAACTATCAATCAAGCAAATCCTCCTCATGGCACTATTGCATCTCACGATTGGACACTAAAATAGTCTCGCTATGATTCTTTAGGTGCCTGCCTCTTACTCACCAATGAACAATGAATAGTCAATTATGATAATCTGCTATACGTTTTCTTTCGACAATTGGCAAAATTCGGGTTTAGTCCCCAATTTGATTTAGAATTAATCCAAGGCAAACACAGATCATACCTTTCACCTCCTTTAACACCCAGCTGTATAATGCATCCTAACTTGTCTCGATCATGTAGCATTCGGCGTGCAATCAAATCTTGAAATACACCCGAGTTCTCATATCGAGCTTTGTAAAATTTCCATCTATAAGACAAATGCAATCATGTGTGTGCTATTTCTTCATTCGCTAAATGTCATGACTATATGTGCACACTATCCCTTCTCTATTTAAACAGATTCTACAGGGCATTATAAGGGAAATATACAGGCGCCCACCAAGAGACTACAACAGAGAGACATAAATCAAAATACATACAGACTCCAGGGAAAAAAATCGAAAAAAATCGAAAAAAAACTCAAACCTGGCAATTAATTCTATATTCCAGTTCAGAAATCTATTCACTTTTCAACAGGGCTTGATTTCGATTCCGATGCTTAGAAGAGTCCTTGCTGATTCCATTGCCTTCTCACCTCCAAGTTCCATGGCCTCTCCAGTCAATTCACCTCCTGCATCTACTGACAATTTGGTTGAAGCCTTTCCATTTTGGGCCGCATCAACTTTTTTATTCTGTGCACTGCTCATGGAAGCTGGAGCTGCAGCAGCAACAAGGGGAGCGCTTGGTGGGCCATGCCTTTTTTTGGGAACTGGCATGTCATGGTCATGTACCCCCTTATAAGTGATTATTACCGCATTTGCATTATCTACAGCTGTCTCAATTTGTTTACGAACTGGGCAACCCGCTGAAGTGCATCTGTAGTAATTCCTGAAATTCGCAGACATCATAAATGCCATTACAAACACTTCAATCTAGAAAGAAATGCTAGATCATGGAATACAGCGAATAAGACTTGCATATCATTTAATATTGTCCCCTTCACGTACTCTTAGAGCAACATCAAAAATGACCGCTGCCACCAGTATTACCTAAAACTAGCGAGGCAACACCAGGCACACATGCCACCACTACCATAGTGAAAAGTATGCAAGCATACTTTCCCTCAATCTAACTGCCCACCAGGCCAGATGAAGAAAACTGGTTCATGCAGATCACTTATCATTGCAATTGTCAGGTGCTTACCTTATATACGAGTATACAACTAGGAAGACCTTGTAGAGGCTACAACAGTCATTGCAGAGCACATTGTGATGTTGTGCTCTAAATATGGTTCACAGGTAGCCATTTGCAGATTATGTTTGTACTAAGATCTTCAAAATTGATTAGTGGAAAAATCTTGTGATTCTGGAGACCTGTTATGTTCATCTGTGTTGTGCTCATTCATATATACAGCCAAATACAGCTTTACCTCCCCTAACTATAGTCATATTACAATCATATACATTTCATTCTCAGGTCCCTATATCTAATTTCCAAATATGATTGAACGCGGTTTCATTTACTTAAAGCAGCAAGCAATCATTCTTAGCTATACATAAGTACCAAGTGACGCAAACAGGAAAGTGAAACAAAATTTAGTACCATGCAATGCCCAAGAAGCTCTTAAAAAGTCCCTGGGGCTAGAGACAGGTGAGAAAATTATTATTATTATTTTTAAAAGGAAATACAATAAACAATCAGAGAAAAAGATCGTTCAAAACAGTAAAAGGTCCAGTCCCTTCATTTTCCCTCCACAAAAGCAAAGCTTACCCTAAGAACCTTGTCACATCAATAAATTCTGATGAATTAGTAGTCTCTTTCTTTTTATAACAGAGAGAAAAGCAAGAGTATTTATATGCATATACCTGGGACGAGGGTTTCCCTTTACCATTTTCTGCCCGTACTTTCGCCACCTGTAACCATCAGCAGATATCCCCACATCACCTGCTGCATGCACAACAATCTTAGCTTTCTTTCCAGGTTTTGGTTGAGGATCTGAGTGGCACGACTTGTTCTTCTTACCACTGTATGTCAGAGAAGAGGAGAAAAATGATTAAGACACCACCTAAACAACAATGCTTCCTTGGGTGACTGATAGATGAAAATTATTCTGAGAGAGAACATGGCAGGAATTACAGCTTCCTTCAACTTGCCTTTGTCTGTGCTCTATTTCATTGACATGCTCGTTCTTTACGGTAGTTTCCCCTTTTCCACGAAAGCCAACTGAATTTTGATGCTCACTTTTGGTTCTAGCAGGGATTTCTTGGGCTGGCTCCTTGGAAGAAGAGGATGGAACTGAATCATCAAGCACTCTGGCCGAATGGTTATTAGAAAGATGCTTATCAACAGGCCCAACTGATTTTTCAAATTTACCCTCCAACATGCCATTGGCCTTCTTTGGTGGATCATGGTTATGTTGACTTCTGTAAACAGTCTCTAACATATGGCCTATCTCATCACAACACTCGATCTTTTTTGCAGAACATTCTGTGTTTGTGCACCTGAAATAACTTCTTGAACCTTTGGGACTTTTGACTTGCTTTTGACCATATTTTCTCCAGTTGTAACCATCAATGTTGGAAGTCCTTAAAGCTCTAGGGCATTCCTTGTGTAAGAACTTCTTATGTCTGGATCTGGCATGCAGGAACCCGTAATCTTCATCCCAGAACCTTGTTCCACTGGAGTTGGACTTGGAATTGAAGAAATAGATTGAGTAACAGAAGTTGGTGATAATTCTGATGTCACCATTGCACATGGTGATAAACGCAGCTGGATCTGTGTCTCTGTCTGAATTGTCTCCCCTGATCCAACTGCTAGACCTTCCTGGTGGGATTGTTGAACTTGCTCCTGAAGTCCAAAAATTGTCATCACATCAAAGACTTGCAAGCATTGATGAATAAACAAAGACCTGTCAACACAATCTACTAACAAAGACATGATGCCGGTGACAGCAAGAGAAATACATATTTCAAGAAACTATCTAGTTTATGATTCATTGAAATGTACTTATATCTAAGCTCACGATTTCACGATTGAGATGATTATAAATGATGTTGTTTATAAATCTTGGCCCAAAACTTTGCCAAGAATTTCAAGCTAGTCTCTTGACTGTAAATTTTGATATTCTCACCCCTAAGCTTTCAAGCATAGCACCATTTTCAACATTCATATTCTACACCATATTACATAGTAGCTAGAATCTCACCAGGATACATCTGGGAAAATGTGGACGAATAATATAAGTGTCACTTTGTTCTTCCATATAAAATTTGTGCCAAAACAAAGTAATTATAGACAAGTTTCACAAAACTTTGATTGATGTTAGATGTCACGTTTCTATGTCTGTTAAGGTTTTACTTATCCAGAATCAAACAAAAGTCAAACCTCCAAGGCTCGAAGTGACAGTTAAGCAACTCAAAAGGAAAAAAGGCAAAAAGTCGCTCACACACCCAAGTTGTCTGTTTGGTTGGTGTTTGAGACAGATTAACAAAGCAACAAAATGCCAATCTTGAATATCCACCAAAAAATATATATTCAAGTTATAGAAAGTCATACAAAAATTATGGTGATTTGAAATGTTAATTTTCACATATTTTTGAATATTTAAGGTGTTCTGCACTCAATAACATTGATTTTATTCTCAAGCTAAATAATAAGCCAGATACACAAAAATTTAAATGACAAACTAAACACCCTCTAAGTAGTTGCCTAAAAGGTCAGCATGTAAAAGTCTGAAAGCATGATCATACATTTCTGAGATTGAGGGGCTAAATGGTAATTATTGATCTGGTTCAGGTCATCAGGGACTAAAGATATAGATGACCTGCAAAATGTTTCATCACGCAAGGTTTTAAGTCTGGGCCAGAAAATCATATTGTTCCAACTTATAGTCATGTTCAAGCATACATTTTCCTGAAATGGGAGAAAAGGTAAACTGCAAATGCTTGACACATTTTTTAAAGCCATCTTATGGGCAAAATTATCTTAAAATGGTTGATTAGAGTTTTGACTAAATTCAAGATCAACATTCTGCTGAGATATGGCAAGTGAATCGTAAAGAAAGCAAATGTCCCGAGGACATAGAAAGTATTGTTTCTTTTGCAATTAATTTCATATCTCCTTTATAACAACATTATGCCTTAATCCAAGTCAGTCCCGCTAGATCTTGAAAATTCAAGATTGATTAATCTTCAGGAGGTGTCCACCAGTGCACTGGGTGCACTGCTAATTTTTCCTCCCTATCTTTCTTTTAGCATGAAAATTCATTAATGGGACAAACCTGATGTGCTACGCACATAGAAAAATTTACTTGTATGAAATCTATCCAACATCTCTGAAAACCATCATCGAAGGAAGAAGCCCTCTTGTAGGCTGAATATATAGGGTGCAGCAGGAAAGCACCTCATCTACTAGGAGCTGAAGAATTCCTTTCTTAAGCAAATGTGTGATTAACAAGTCTCTCGATACATATTATCAATTCGCCTTGTGGCTGACCAGAGGTGTGGTACTGGCATTCCACTATTGAACTAATACCTTTAATGATTTCTATTCTTTAATCAAACTTACATCTGGTCTTGATTTCTTCCTCAATCCTCATGCTCATCCTACACTCAAAATGGTATCGCAAAGGGCATCCTGAAAATAGTCCACACAAAACAAACACAGGATTGTAAACGTGCTAAACTTTCTGATCAGACCCAATTCCATAAACAATTCTTGATTCCAAAAATCAAAGTTTTGATTTTTGAGGATAACAGGGGTTCTATGTTCGTTTTAACAACTGTTCCTAAGGCTGATCACTTGAGATAAGCCAACAAGTCATCTGAGCCCCAGATCACAAGAACTGACTATCAATTGGTAGCCCATTGAGAAGCCCACTGACAAGTCTTAGACAGTAAACCAGCTAAGAAAGCTTCATGTATGAGCGACTAGGAGGAGCACTAAGTCAAAACAACCGAGAATCAAAACAATGAAAAGCAACAGGAATCTTCCGTTCTATGGTCTTCATAACACTATCGGTCAAGTATTAGAGCGAATTCCATCATCATCCGTATGGAGAAGTGGAATTAAGTAGAATATAGAGTGAGAGTGAACAGCTCGCTTCTGCAAACGAATTTACAAGGAAGCAAAATTAAGCTTCACTCCAACAAAAAACAGTAATCAAATGGAACAGAGCAACTGATGTTAACAAGCGTAAGGCACCTTAATCACCTTGGATTCTTCCGCCGCCGCGGAACTCGCCTTCGAACCTGACAATTCAACCCACCACCGCCTCAATCACCAAGAATACCAACGAAAAGAACGAACAAAACAAAACAAAACTTTGCCCGACCCATTTCTTCCCCTTTTTTCCCCAAATCAAGACAGCTTCGGAACTCACCTTCGCACCGATCGCAATCGGACGCCGCCGCGCCTGGGGTTTCCGACGGCGGGCCTCCCCCCGCGCCCGATCCAGCGCCGCCGCCCCCTCCTCCTCCTCCTCCTCCCGCCGAGCTAGGGAGCTCGCCGGGACGGCCGCCCCCCGCCTCGAGAGCTCCGGAGCTGTCTCCGCCCTCGCCCGCCATGACCGGCTCCCGCCGACCACCACCACCACCACCACCACCACCACCGGCGGCGCACCAGCAACAACAACCGCAGCACTGAACACGCCGCGAGGAGAGAGAAAGAGAGAGCAAAACCTCGTACGGATTCAGGAGATTCCCGGCGCTCCTCGAAGGTGAGGCGCAGGACGCGCTTCGGCCTCGATTCGGTTCGAATTCGCGATCGATGAGAGAGAAAGAGAGAGAGAGAGAGAGAGAATCGTTCTTCTTCTTCTTCGTGGCGAACGAAGGAAGAGAGAGAAAGAGAGAGAGAGAGAGAGAGAGGGGAGGGGGGACAGGGCAGATGTTTGTCTTTGACTGGGGATTGACCCAGGTGGGGCTTATGTTTTCCGTGCCGGGGGGCGGAGATAACGGAACGGCAGAACGAGCCGCCGAGGGCGTCGCCGCCTCTCGCGGTGAGGGCACAGCCGTTGGATCCGCTTACGTTTTTGACCGTTTCGTTAACGGAGTTTGGTGTTGGGGTGGGCGGGGCCGTTTGTAGCTGACTCCACAAACGGTGCACGTGATCCATGCTGCTCGCTGCTCTCTGCTCGCTGCTGCTGCTGCTGCCTTGCTTTCTTCATTTATAACGGCCTTTCCTGTAGGAGGAATTATTGGATTGCAATTAATTAGGGGCCCCGTTTTTCATAAATCGGAATATTTACGTGGAAAAATCCATACTGGCATCATATTCGCACCCGCCCCGCAGGATATATTACCTTTTTCCTCTTCGCAGTCTTAAATATTTACAAAATTGTCATCGATGTCATTTTTTTTTACACGAATAATTGCTGAACCTTAATTCAATTTGTAATATAGTCTATACATTTTAAATTTGTTCTATGTAATCTCTAAATTTTATCTCGATGTGTAATATGGATTATAAATTTTTAATTTGTTTAATATGCTCCATGTATTTTTAATGTATGTTTAATTTTATCTCTAAATCATATGAAAATATTCATTACAATCCTTTCATTAATTCAAGTTTTATGGACAATATTGAATATTTTTGTCTTGTATATTTGGTTATAGGGCTAAAAGCTTACCTTGTGGACTAGTCTTTAGCAAAATCCTTTTTCTCGCGGAGAGCTAAAGGTTGGAGTGATCGATTTTAAGGTAAATCAATTCCCACCCTAAAATAGTAAACCAAATTAGAAGAGTTGATTTCTAGTTTGTGAAAGTTGGAACTGGCCTATCTAGTGAGTTCGGTGAGAGGTGAGTATCAGCCGCGAGAATGAGAGAGGGAGGTGATTGGCGAGAGAGTCTTGAGCTAAGAGATGACGTCAAGCGAGAGGGAGGCGAGAAGAAGGCATTGACTTTGAGCGAGAGATATGGATAGAGGAGGTGTCAAGCAAGAGAGACTGAGGAGAGAGGCATGACTTCTGTCTTGTGAGAGTGAGAGTGAGCAAGAATTGCAATTAAGGTTTTGTAATAATAAGAATTATAAAAGAAAAAATTATATATGTCCAATCTACCACATTTGAAATCGGAAACCAAACCGATTATCATTGGTTATAAAAGTTAGGAATTGGAAATTGCTCAAAAGTTGACTAGTTTGGTTTGATTCTAGTGTGCTAGATGCGTCAAAATGGGTTAAAGACCCATTTATTATCTCATATACGATGGATTGGGTCATCTATGAGTTAGCTAAATTTTGCTAGATGTTGATAGGGATTTGAGTAAATTTTGCTAGATGGGTTGATAGTTTGAGTGATAAAGTCCAATAAAATGTGGTTTTAATGAGTCTAAAATACAATCCACTTGCGGTCCCCCTTGAAGCTAGTGAGCTCATATAGACTAATTTAGAAAATCTAAACCAAAAAGGGGTGACTTGTCGAAAGGCATGGGCAACGGAGCCCACGTGCTCCAAAAAGATATCTGGGCCACACATTAAGGTTCGATATTTACTTTAATGAACATTTAGTATTTGTTCAGGTACTTTTTTTATTTTTGGCCAAAGACAACTATCCACTTTATGTTTATTTATTTATTTATTTTTTATTATTTTATTATTTTATTTTAGTATTAGGCAATTTACTGCATGAATGAGAACATTGTCCCCTTTTTATTTTTATTTTTTTTAATCTAATGTATCTGTGTTCTTATTAAATTTCAAGAAATTATTTTTCAAGAGAAAATTAATCATGGAAAAATAATTTTATTCATGACGAAATCTATACTTAATTCCAAAAAATAAAGTATATTTTTAAAAAAAATCATTTTTGAAATTCACTTACACCTCCACAATAGCCATTAGTTCATCCATTGATATCGACCGAACCTCAGCTACTCCATGATAGACCATGGTCTCCATTGGCATTACCCCTTGAGACTTCGACAACCCCATCCAATTACTAATAATCAAATTCAGGTTGACTTGTCTCATATTACACACTTGAAAACACATTGAGATTCACACAATATAGTTTTCTAATTGATTTTCTGTGAAAATTAGCATATAATTTACCTTGTCGATATTTATTGACTCATTGATTTTAAGAGACATTGGATACCTTATTGTAAAACTCGAAAAATTTGCAATAAAAGTTGCAAACAAGTCAAAAATCTTATTTGTAACCTTATAAACTTACTTTAAATTTTATCTTTTACACAATACATACATATCATAATAGTTCTTATTTTTAAATATCTATGTGTTTTGGTAAAGTGGGTCGGGTTGGGTATTTCATTGAATTTTTGTTACATTTAAATGAGTCAAAGTTGATTAAATGAATCAATTTAGGTTGTACATTTTTTAGTTCGATCCATGCGTTTGATGGCATAGGCCCTAGACAGAGTTGAAATAATGTTCTCTTCAAACAAAAGATAGGAAGAAAGTTCCTTTGAAGGAAGTGATTCAGGTAATTCATAATTGGTTGACAAGCCCTTAGAAGGGTGGATCTTCCCTGACTAACCACTTTTTCATTGGGTTTTGACCTCCAAAAGCCCTTGGGGAATATGGAGTGTTGGGAAAAAAAATTTCCCACCCCTTTGGCCAAATAATTTTTTCTTTTAAAATTATCCTCATCAATTTTTTCTTTTTTCAATTTCCTCTCATTGTAACTATTTATCTTCTTTGTGCGAGAACAGTTAACAAGACCAAATCTAATTGTCGACAAGTCAATCTAACGCCTACCCTCATCTAAGGTTGCACGACTTAGCGGTCACCAAGGGTCGTGTGAGACGATCGCTTGAGGTTTGCTTGACCCTAGGCATGAGTTGAGGTCGAATCAACTGGGTTTGCTTGACGCCGTGCAACTTTACATGATGGCCGTTGATGCTAAATTTGGCTCATTGGCAAACTAAGCCCTTTACCAAAACAAATGAAAGATTTGAGTTTTTTTTTTTTTTTTAAATAATAAAGTAAAAAGAGTCCTTTGCAAGAATGATTTTTCCAAATACTCTTTAACCCAAAGTTACTTTACAACAAACTTTTAAATTACAATTTAACAAATAAAAATTGCATTTCCAACAACTCCTTGAACTTATAATCTTATGTATTTTCCGAAAATTTTTCCAAAAATCCAGCGAAACCCAACCTATGCTCGGGCAAACAAGAAGAGCAGAGCCAACGTCAATTCCCAATAGTCCAAATTTATTACCCAAATGTACTTATCTTAGATGATAAATAATGCACGTACACATGCATCGACACGAAGACGGGCCTGGGATTGCATTCCCCATCCCCGCCCCATCAGGTGGAGCTTTGCCTCGCCACAGCTCCGGCCCCTGTGAGGCGAGGCAGGCGGGGTGGCGCCGGGTGGGGCAGGGCGCTTCGTTTTGTAAGCATTGATCAACCTAACTATGCACCATTTGTAAGCATTGATCAACCTAATTATGCACCACTTGTAATGCCTTACAGCTACATTACATACAAAAGCAATGAAACATCCATATTAGAGATTTCATGGGGGCAGATTTTACTAGTTTACGATAATTTTGCTACAAATCCACTTCATATCAAACTCAGAATCTCCTTAAGAGCGGCGCTGATCTTCTCGTAGCACTGCCACACTCGGGGCCCGTCCCGATCCCTGCGGCGTAGTCCAGCTTCGAGACGCCATTGAAGAGTTCCGCGTACAGCTTCCTCAGTCTCGGCCTCTCGCCCCCGGGCCTGCTCTGGATGATCGTGTAGACGTCCTGCTTCAGGAGGGCCGAGCTCTGGCGCATCTCCCTCTGCGCATCCTCCCACGACCCCTCCTCCAGCAGGAACTTCACCGCTAGGAGAGACCGTGCATGGCCCCGGACCGCGCCCACGGCGTCCTCGACCGTCTGGCCAGGCTTGACGAACCCGAAGTCGAAGGCCTTTGCGGGCTCGGGTCGGAGGATTGTATATGAGGAAAAGAAGACCAGGGAAGAGAGCGAGGACGTCAGGGCAAGTCTTCTGGTGACGGAGACGAGTGGGCGCGGGAGGGCCGTGGGGTGTTGGAGGGGAAGCGGAGAGAGGTTGGGTTGGAATTTGGGTTGAGAGAGCGAGGACTGGGTTGCTTCCATTTAGGAATTTCGTCGAACAGTTGGTGGGTGGACCAAAGCTTGGATATTTTCGCCGGTGAAAGGATGGAGAGGTGATGGAGACCGCGGAGGGAATGGAAATAAAGATAAGGTAGTTATCGTGTCGAATGGGGACGACCACGCATGTTGAGTTTGTGGTCTATCTGAGTAACTTTTGGCTTTTAGCATTTTTGCAATTTAAATCTCATGCATTATGACTTTTTTTTTTTCCTTATGGTTCGAGCGTATGAAAGTTTCACAATATATAAATATTAATGCAATAATCTCACATACATGTTCCATAAAATTCGAAGTTCACGGAATATTCAATTTTTTATAGGGAAAACAAAGAATTTGTGTTTTACCTTTTAAAAAGCACCAACAATTAACGGAATAATCTCACGTACATGTTTCATAAAATTCAAAGTTCACAGAATATTCAATATTTTTATAGGGAAAACAAGAGTTTGTGTTTTACCTTTTAAAAAGCACCAACAATTAACGCAATAATCTCACGTACATGTTTCATAAAATTCGAAGTTAACGGAATATTCAATATTTTTATAGGGAAAACAAAGAGTTTGCATTTTACCTTTTAAAAAGCACCAACAATCAAGTTTGCGATAGATTTCTTTGTCGCACAAAGATCTTGGCCTCTGTCGACTACTCGATCACCGGCCGGTCGATGGAGGCCAAGATCTTGGTGAAGGAAGACCGACTTCCATAAACGCCAAGATCTCTGCCTCTCTTTTTGAAGGAAAGAGATGGAGAGAGAGACAAACAAGAGAGAAGGAAGGTGTTTATGGAAGAAAAACTAATCGGCAATTTATTTTTGAAAAATCTGAAATGTGAGCCCCATTAGATACGTGTTGATCAACGGATGGGATAGAAATTTGCTGATTGGGTAGAACTATTGTACCTAACATTTTCACGAAGGGTCCAAAATGACTTGACAGATAATCATGACAATTTCCTCCATAATCTCGAGTTGTACTGGTCTTAAATTGATCTGTCATGAAGGATGCAAAGTGACTTGAAAAGCATCTATTAAGGATCGTTCATAACAATTTCATGTTCATCCACCTTTGTTGATCTGATCAACATCTCATTAGTGACCTTACGATGCCAATTCACGTAGACATTTCACCAATATGCAACAATCCTCCTTTGTTCCCAACGAGTTCATTCCATGTATTCTCCTTCTTGGGCTTGTGTTGGAGTTCTGTCTAGTTGCATGATTTATCAATAGTTTCAGCGATAGACATGATACAAGTTGAACAGCGAATAATTTGGATAAACAAACTTCACCGGAAAAAAAAGAGCTTTGCACGAAGGAATGTACCGTGTGATGACGGAGACACGAGAGTTGTTGGATATTTTGTAAAGCATGTGATTTAGTTATAAAACCTTGCGAATGATCATTTTGATTATAGAACCTTTAAGAGTCGTTCAAATTTAAATGATGCCGGCCACCTACCTTGCATGAGAATCATTCATGACATTATTTTGGGAATGATTGTTCAACGTGGCTTCCTGGATAAATTTCCATTAGAATATGTGGAAAACATCCGCTCAAGGCATCAGTTTGCCACAAATTGAAAAAAATGGCGGGCGGCGAAGGATGAGGAGAGGAGATGGAGAGGGTCAATGGGGGAAGTAGTCGTGGCCACCGGCGTCGAAAGGAGGAAGAGGAGAGGCATGGCAAAGAGGCGAGATGGAGGAGGAGGAGATGGGGAGATGGCAACGAAGAGCTTTTAAGAGAGATATAATAGTGTAATGTTCTGCCAACCATTTCTTGAACAACGTGCCACGAGGATCAATTATAACGCCATGTAAACAAAACTACACGATAAATTATATCTAGTAGAAGAATAGTCCAAGTGCCAAAACTTGGCACGGAGGGACACTTAAGTGTCAAAATTTTGAAAATGTACATTTAAGTGTCAAAATCGGAGTAAAATTGATCATTTAAGTGCCATTCTGGCTAAAATCCATTTTGCACGCTGACGTGACGAAAAATTGCAAAACCGACGTCATTTTATATATGATGTGTAAATAATTAATATAAAAATTAATTAAATTAAATTAAAACTTAATTTTATTTAAAATATTCTAAAAGTTAAAAAAAAAACTAAAAAAAAAAAAGGGAGGGGGGAAGCAAAGGGGCGGCTGAGGGCTGAGCCCTCGCTACCACCGCCTCCTTGCACCTCTAGTGATGAAGAGGGGAGGGTCGGCCGGGGTTGCTGGCCCCCAGCCGACCGGCGGCGAGGACCGTGACCCTAGCCTTAGATTTGGGCAAGGGTTCCTAGGCCCTCACCGTCTCCCCGCCGTCACCAAGAAGGGTTGGCAACGATTGGGGGAGCATCAGTTGGGGTTGCCGGGCCCTGGCCAGGGGTTGGCGACGTTGGCCGACCGGCAGCGAGGGCCCGCAAGCCCTCACTGGATCTAGGCAAAGGCCGCGACCCTCGCCCCAGATCTGGACAAGGGCTCGCGAGCGCTCGTTGCCTCCTCGCCATTGTCGGGAAGGGCCGGCGACGGTGGAGGGAGCATCGGCCGAGGTTGCTGGGCCTTGGCCAGGGGCTGACGATGCCAGCTGACCAGCAACGAGGGCTTGCGGGCCTTTGCCACCGATCGACCGGGGGCCGGCAACCCCAGCCAACCCCCTCTCCATCGCCAACCCTTCCCGTGGGGGAATGGCAATGGTTCAGGCCCTCGGCCGCCCCTTCGCCTCCTCCCCCTTTTTTTTTTAGTTTTTTAATTTTTAGAATATTTTAAATAAAATTAAGTTTAAATTTAATTTAATTAATTTTTATATTAATTATTTACACATCATATATAAAATGACGTCATTTTTGCAATTTGTTGCCACGTTAGCGTGCAAACAACGCCGTTTTGCACCCAACTTGTAGAAAAATTGTCACGTTAGTACTTTAGCCGGATTTTGGTTGGAGTGACACTTAAGTGATTCATTTTACTTTGAAACTGACATTTAAGTGTACCTTTATGAAGTTTTGGCACTTAATTGTCCTTCCGTGCCAAGTTTTGACGTCCCAAACTCAATTATATCCATCATCGATTTTGAGAATTATAGCTACCTCCTCTTTCAAATCAGTGGTGGATATAATTATTATTATTTATATTTTAACATAACACGAGGTAAAATCTTTTAGCATGCTAACTTGTCGGTTGAGCTTAAAATATTTTGGAGCCATTATTTACAAAATTTGATACTACACTATGCACCATTGGCATTTTTAGTATCCTTGTCTCGTATAATTTGAAATAAAAATAACGGGTCAATTGCAAATGCAAATGCATGGGTTTACTTACTCACCTTTTTTATACTCTCGATTAATTCATATTGATTAGGTTACATTTTGAGTTAAATGCAATTATTACTACTTAGTTAGGATTTTGTATATTCAAAAATCAAGCCTGCATCCCTAATTTCTATCGTTTAAACGTTATTGTAACTAAAATAATTTTGAAATGTATAATCTTGTCAAAGAATATGTAATCATTGATCTTTCACTTTATTATCTTATACGTTTCATGCTCATCTTAGAATTATTTAAATAAACAATTTATAGATGAGGTTTGATTTGTATATATAATTTGACGAGTATTAAGACTGACAATTATATTTTGAAGTGAGGTAAGAAAGTTTAATGGTGAATTATTCTTTGCATAAATGGACTAATATTGGTAAATGGACTCAAATAAGGGCTGGCAAGTTCCTGTAAGAGGGAGCAATATTAACACGTTTGTATAAAGCTCCCCAAGAAAATGTTATTACATTCAAGGGTTTAAAGTTTAGGTTTTATAATTTAAGACTTAAGGATTGTGATTAGTTTAAATTAATTGAGGTTTTAGGGTTTCAGATGATTATAATGTGATCAACTATAACCGAATTAGGTTTTGTAATTAATTTAATTAATATTATTCCTACCCCAACTATTTTTACTATTTTCTAATGATCATGTGGATACAATACTTTACTGGATTATACTAAGCCTCCAAAGTTAGTATATTTAAGATGATGTGCCTTTCCTATTAGAAGTGTAGTTAGGCTAATCATTAAACGTGGCAAGGCTTTTTCCGTAGGTTTTTTTGGTTGAAAAAGCTGCATTTCATTTCAACTTAAGTAGATAACATAGAACATGAACCCATCTGGGCTTCAGAACAAAGTAAATCAAACAGTGGTTGCGGTGGACTCGAAACCCAATTGTTCGAGAGGCGATAGTTGAGCTGGGCTTTAACAACCCAATCAACAATTTTGTTTTGTTCCCTAAAGCAATGGGTAATTTTTATGTGAGGCAAAGAAGATAGAGAAGCCCGGCCCATTTCGATTTGTGTTGCAATGTCCCACGGTACTTGTCCTTCCCCCAACAAAGCGTGAACTGCAACAGATGAGTCAGATTCAACAATTGTACTTTCACTTTTGCCTTTTCCCTTCTCCCATTCGTGCGCAAGCTTCATCCCCTCAAGCAAAGCTAGGGTTTCGGCTTGGAGTGCAGATTGCACTCTAACTTGGCGTGCGATTTTTGATAAGTGCAAATCAATCTCTCTCTCTCTTCCTTCAAAGTGCCCTTGTTGTCTTCATGATATCAAAAGTGTTTTATCATTTTAGCTGTGATGTGTATAGCCTTCACAGAGACATACCTTTGAATCGCAATTAAGCTTTGGCAGTCATTAATTAGTGAAAAAGAAGAAGCTCCAAACATTTCCATCCATCTAAATTGACAGGTGCCAGGCACTGTTGCTTCCGATCTCTCCAGTCAAGAAGAGCCTCTAAAGGAACAAATTGCCCTGGAATGTCAAGAAGCAAAGGAGAAGTGCCCATCTCATCATCTTTATCCAAAGAAAAAGGGTGGTTGACTCAGCATGTCTACAACTATAAAGGCTTCGGGTACAACAGTCACTTCCTAAGAGAAGTCATCTGGGCCAAGCAACATTTCGAGGCCCAGCCCACCGAGACCCTCTTGGCCACCTTCCCTAAAACCGGCTTGACATGGCTTAAGGCTCTTGTCATTTGCCATTGCCAAAAGGCACAACGAAGACCTCCCAAGGCACACTTTTCTCACCAAGAACCCTCATGAATGTGTGCCCATTGAATTCTATGCCTGTGAGAAGGAGCCCATCTCGAACCTCGACTCTCTTCCCTCACCTAGGCTTCTCTCCACTCACATCCCTTATGCCTCACTGCGGAGAACATCATAACGCTAATTGTGATTGATACCTCATTATGGTCAAAACCCAATTTATTAGATTAGACCGATTTTTAATTCTTCGAAATTAGCATAGCAAACAAGCAAAGCCGTTGGAACTCGGATTACTGCACTTTCCTTATTGGTGCAAACTTTATAGTGTCAGAGAGAACATCATATTTGAACTGAAGCTATATTTCTAGCAACTTCATATTAGCTCTCGATCGAGAACTATGCTCTAATGTTGGATAGTCTTCTCATTTATTCTTTTAGATGGACATTAGAACTTCAAATCATAACCCTCAAACTTTTGCTCGGTTATCCGATCGAGCCGCTCCATCATCTGTTGTGAGAGATGGTTCTTCCAATCGCCCACCTCCCCTCGCCGAAAAAACCCACTATTCTCAACCGTCCCGCTTGATTGAGTTCCCATACGAAAGACCCCGGATTTGTTCACCTCCATTTGCTTTAAACTCTCTATGCTGCACAGCTTTATGATTTCCTGCAATCCACCACCATCAATCTCTTCAGGAGTAAATGGACAGCCCAAGAAATTTGCTAGCCTTTTCACATTGGCCTCTGTTTCCCTCTTCAAGTCCTCAAACTTCAAAATTAAGACCTTGTTTGGATACTCCAAGCTTGCTTTCCAGTAGCCTAGCACATGGTCCCAGTATGGCCCTGAAAGAGACACCCCTCTACTAAATAGCCCAAATGCTTCCTCCAGAGAAACAGGCGGCCTATCACTATTGGTATATTTCACTTTGCTAATGAAGCTCCACATTGACACGAACACATCCTTTGGCTCTCGGACGATGCACACGATCCGGCACCCTGAGGTCGCAACCGATCTTGGCAGCGAGGCATAAGGGATGTGAGTGGAGAGAAGCCTAGGCGAGGGAAGAGCGTCGAGGGCTGAGATGGGGTCCTTCTCATAGGCATAGAATTCAATGTAGGGCACACATTCATGAGGGTTCTTGGTGAGCAAAGTGTGCCTGGGGAGGTCTTGGTTGTGCCTATTGGCAATAGCGAATGACAGAGCCTTGATCCATGTCAAGCCGGTCTTAGGGAAGGTGGCCAAGAGGGTGTCGGTGGGCCGGGCCTCGAAATTTTGCTGGGCCCAGATGACTCCTCCGAGGAAGTGATTGTCATACCAGAAGCCTTGATAGTTGTACAAATGCTGAGTCAACCACCCTTGTTCTCTGGGTAAAGATGATGAGGTGGCTACCTCTCTTTTTTCTGCTCCTTGACATTCTAGGGCAATTTGTTCCTTAAGAAGCTCTTCTTGACTGGAGAGATCAGAAGCAACAGCGTGTGGCACCTGTCAATTTAGATGGATGGAAATGTTTGGAGCTTCTTCTTTTTCACTGATTAATGACAGCGTCAAGGATTGATTGCGATTCAAAGAGTAAAAGGGATAATAACAAAATACACATCACAGCTAAAAGGATAAAACATCTTTGATATCATGTAGATAACAAGGGCATTTTGTAAAAGAAGAGAGAGAGAGAGAGAGAGAGAGAGAGAGAGAGAGAGAGAGAGAGAGAGAGAGAGAGATTCGCACTAATAAAACCACGGAAAGCCTTGTTTAATGACTAGCCTAGCTGCACTCCTAGTAGTTAAGGCAAATCATCCTAAATATACTAACTTTGGAGGCTTATCATAATCCAATAAAATGTTTCTTTCCACACGATCATTAGAAAATAGTAGAAAATAGTTGTGGTAGGGTCAAAATGTACTTAGAGCAAGATTAATCAAATTAGTTACAGAACCTAATTTGTTATAGTTCATCACATTTTAATCATCCTAAACCCTAAAACCTCAAATAATTTAAACTAATCACAATCCCTAAACATAAACCCTAAAACCGTAAACTCTCATTGACATTACTAATGATATTTATATATAATATAACAATATTTTCTTCCGAAGCCTTATACAGACGTTCGAAATTTGCTCACTCTTATAGGACATCGCCAACTCTTATTTGAGTCCATTTGCCAATATTAGTCCATTTATGCGAAAGGATAGTTCACCGTAAAACCTTTTTAACTTACTTAAAATTATAATTCTCAGCTTAATACTTGTCAAATTGTATATATAAATCAAACCTCATCTATAAATTGGTTATTTAATAATTCTGAGATAAGCATGAAAGGTATGAGATAGTCAAGTGAAAGATCAATGATTACACATACTTTGAGAAGATTATAATTTTCAAAATTATTTTAGCCACAATAACGTCTAAACGAAAGAAATTAGGATGCGAGCTGGATTTTTTAATATACAAAATCTTAACTAAGTAGTAATAATTTACATTTAGCTCTAAACTTAACAGAACCGATATGAATTAGTCAAGAGTATAAAGAGGCGAGTAAGTAAACCCATGCATTTGCATCTTTACTTGACCTCATTTTTTTTTTTCTTTTCAATTACAAATGATATGAGATAAGGATATTGGA
This sequence comes from Eucalyptus victrix, assembly GCA_016097545.1. Lineage (NCBI taxonomy): Eukaryota > Viridiplantae > Streptophyta > Magnoliopsida > Myrtales > Myrtaceae > Eucalyptus > Eucalyptus victrix. Next base: position 36,848,025 of record CM027837.1, read on the forward strand.
AGTGCCAATGACAAATAATTTAGTATCAAATTTTACAAATGATCGCTCTTAAATATTTTAAGCTCGCTTGCTCACTTCAAGATCAACAACTTAGCTTGTTGATAGATTCTATCTCACATTATGTTAAAATATAAATAAGATTAATGATTAATTATGATGTACACCATCAATGTAAAAAAAATAATTACACAAGTGGCCTTATCCACTATTGATTTGAAAGAGTGGGTAGTTATGATCCTCAAAATCAATGATGGATCAGATTGCTTATGTAAAATTTAGTTTAGATAGACAATGTATACTCTGTATTTCCTATAAATATATCATTAAATGGCTTTGCAATTGATCCATGTGGCACATAATTCAAGAAATTGTTGGCAGGACAATACACTATTCTCTCTCTCTTAGACCTTTGATCGTCGCTCTCTCCCACTCTTCCTTGTCCATCTCGCCTCTTTGCCATGCCTCTCCTCTTCCTCCTTTCGACACCGGCGGCCACAAATACTTCCTCATCAGCTATCTCCATCTCTTCTCCTCATCCTCCGTCGCTTGCCATCTTTCCAATTTGTGGCAAACTAATGCCTTCAGCAATGTTTTCCACATATTCTAAGGGCAATTTATCTGAAGGACCACGATGAACCATTTATTCGCAAATTAATGCTAAAAGGGATTCTCAATCGAGCCAAGTGGACGACATCATTTAGATTTGAGTGGTTCTAATTGGCAGTGATCAAATGATCATTCATGAAGTTTTATAACTAAATCATACACCATCCAATATATCCAACAACTCTCGGCTCCTCGTCATCATATCGTATATTCCTTCATGTGAAACCTTTTTTTCTAATGAAGTTTGTTTCTCCAAATTATTTGTTGTCCGAGATGTGTCATGCCTACTACTAAAACTTCTAGTAAATCATGCAACCGGACAGAGCTATGAACAAGCACAAGAGCGAGCGAAAATGAAATGAACTCGTTGGAGAATAAAATGAGGATCATTGTGTACCGGTGAAGCGTTTCTGTGAATTGTCATCGTCGGCAACTGGTGGGACGCCCCCATGTATGCAAATATGAGGTGAAGGAAGAGAGAGGGAGAGAGAGATCACAGATGAGATGTTGGTCAGATCGGTGAATGTGAATGAATGGTGAATTCGTTATGAATGATCTAGATAGATGCTTTTCAGCTCATTTTATATTCTTCAGGACAAACTAATTAATGATGGCTTTAAGACAAGTACAGCTCGAAAGAGGAAAGCGTTATGATCCTCTCTCAGGTCATTTTGTGCCCTTCATGACAGAATATTTAAGACGTCTTCGACACAAGTATAGCTCAAGATAATGAGGGAAAGCGTTGTGATTCCCCTTCTCTCTCCCCTCTATATATATGTATATATATATATATATATATATATATATACATCTATTTTTTTTTTCTTTTTTCATTTGCTCTGCTACACACAACTAACCGCTCCCTAAAAAGGAATGGCCATCCAACAATGAAGGGAGTTAGCATAAAAACTCAAGAACCCGCCGTAATTGGGTCCTTCTCTTATTTGTGTATATATATTTCTTCTTTTACTTATATACATACATACATATATATTGTCCATGTCGGTCCTTTCGTCAAGCATAAAGATAAAAATCTTGACGTGGTTAACACATGAAAAATGACTGGATTTATTCAGTAATGAGGAATAAAATTAAGAAGGAAATTTAAAAAAAATGTATAATTATAAACATAAGAAAGGGAGGGAGACAGCAGGAGGCGGAGCATGGGTGGGGCACCACCACCTACGCACCGGCGAGCGTTGGCCATCACTCATCGGACTCTAGTGAAAGTGCCACCGCCTCAAATCTCAAAACACGCCTGGATCAACAAGCCGGGGGAGATCGTACCTCACCGCCATGCCGCAGTGAGGTTGCGACTCTCCCTTGCCACTATATGCTTAGGTATCAAAAAAGGTTCTTTGCCTTAGTTAAACGCAGCCATGAAGCAAAAATGGCCAAAGATTGCCATGGCCACAAATTTCAAACTTTCCTTTCTGGAACTTTAAGAAAATACTTAATTTCATTCTTATAATCTAACTAGCGAACCGATTGCCACTATGGCATTTAACAGTGGTTTAATGGCCATGTCTGTATTTCTTTTGTTTTTTTTTTCTTTTAACAGAAGAACCAACGTGAACAAAATAGTATATAGTTCAAGGATTCAATTAGCCAAAAATAAAAAATAAAAATTAGACGTCCAACTGAATATTTTTCAATATTTTGGGGACTATTGGTACATTTATCCATAATTTAATACCAGACTTCCAGTTTTAATACAATATTCACTTATAAGATCACTTTTTAATCGTTCTGACCATGCTATGTTAGTTGTAAAAATCCTCTACTTTTGTTTAATTTCCTCTCACAATCGGATTGGTTAATGACATATACTCTAGTGATGCTTTTTTTTTTTTTAAATAATGATTTTCCCCTTAATAAATTGATTTTCATCTAAATTTGTCACTTTGTGGAGACGAGTTTTTGTCTACTCGTTTAATACTAGTTCGATGAAGCTTGATGTGAATTTACTTTTAAAAAAATCATGGAATTTTTTTTATTCGTTAATCACAGGTCAGCTTAAGAAAAGAAGATACTAGAAAAAGAAAATTGCCAGGTGTCGAATTGTCAACCTCTCATAGAGCACTATGCAACGCCACACTTTTATTTAATTGAGCTAGATTAGATTAGACTTTTTTTTTGGTCAGTCTTACTCTATTCCTACTCTACACTCACTTGCAGACTTGTGCCCTGCCTCTTGCAGAGCGTGGGAGTCGCAACCCACTCTCAAACTTACGCGTCCCTACCCCCATCCCCTCCTAAGAAGGTGGGGATTTGAACCCCTCACCTCCCCCTTCCATGTTGGAAGGGTGGTCACTGGGCCGAACCCCCAGTGGTTAGATTAGATTAGACTTAATTAAACTTAAAAAGTTGGCTGATTCTATGAAAGGAGACATTGAAATAGTGAAATGGGAAGGGAAAAGAAAAATGAAAAGAATAAGGCAAAGTAAGGTACTTGTAAAAAGAGAAGAGTACCGAGCGTCAACCATACAAAGGTCTCTCTCCTAGAGCACCAAAATACTTATCAAATTGTAGATGACATTATCGGATTAGATTATATTGAATTAGAATAGAAATATTATAAAATTATTGGACCATCGGTAGTCAAGTGAATCATAGAAAAATAGTTTTTGTGCTTTTACTATCTATCAAGATCCCAGATCAGAATTGAAATGGAACTTAAAAAAAACCTAGACATTAATCCGAATTACTTGCTAGGCCATAGATATTGTCACCATGAAAAGAGACATAATAATATTGAAGGCGAGAGAACATTATATTTAGATTTAGCTGTAATATCATATAGAGAAAGTGCACACTGTCAGGTAACCTTTGACTAACCCCAAGGATTTGGTAGATCAGAAGACCTTTATGATGGAACTCTAGCGCCAAAATTGATGATGCTTCCAATTATTCCAATTCTTTACGGCCTTTAAGTTGTGATCGGCTAAATAAATCTCGCGGACAGTTCACATCTTTACTACCTTTTTCGTCTCCTTTAGTTTCGTTTCAGTCGAGATCTTGCTGATCGTGCGCGTCTGGATGACAGTGAAGGATGGATCTCATTTGCAGTTGCTCTTCTTCTCTTCGTGTCGGCGGTTATTTAAAGCAAGGACCAACACAAACAAGATAGTAATACAAGGACTCCATTGGCAAAAAGGAAAAAAAAATTGAGAAGCCTAATTAATTTTTTTTTCAAAACATATCAAATATTTCTTTATTTTTAAATCTATTTAAGTTACGTTAAGGAAAAAATTAGAAGAAAAATTGCCAGGTGTCAGGTGGAGAAAGTGTCAATGCCAACTTCGCACAAAGCAATATGCACCGCCGTGCATTTATTTGATTAAGCTGGTAGATTATTTGTAAATGTGAGAAATGTCGATATGCATCTTTAGAGGTGAACAGGAAGAAAGCTGAAAAAAAATTGGCTGGGATAAAATGAAATAAACAAATGGGATGGGAAAAGAAAAATGAAGAGAAAAGAAAAGGGAAAGTAAGGTGCGTTTGATATGGAGAGAGTACCAAATGTCAACCATACATAGGTTTCCCCTCAAAACACCAAAATGCTTAACAGATTATTAGATTATTAGATGAGATAGTTGAAGTTATCATATTGAATTGGATTAGGTCAGAATGATTACATAAGATGTTTCATCGATAGGCAAGTGAATTGTTGAAAAGGAGCTTTCGTGCTTGCTGCAATCTATGAAGATCCCATATCAGACTCGAAATGAAACATAAAGAAAAGCTAGACATCAATCTGAATTAATTGCTAGACCATATATATTGTCACCATATAAAGAGATATAATATTGAAATCGACATTGTGAGAGAAGGTGCGCATTCTCATGCAGCCTCTGACTTACGCCCTGGGATTTGGTAGATCAATTATCTTTTTTGGTGGAACCGTAGTGCCGATATTCATGATTCTTCCAATCGTTCTAGTTCCTTCCGGTCTTCTACGTTTGATGGACGGAATCCTCACAGGAAATTCACACCCCTGTTGAATTTCCTACAATCTTTGCAAGTTTTATATTTGTCACCAGACTCACCTATCATTGGGCATCGATGAATATAGGGATCACATGTGGTTGTTATTTTAGGTAAACCTTGCAGTGATTCACAATGAGAGATGCCCAATGTCTCCAACTTATGTAATTTTGATAGATTAGGTAACCTTTCCATGCAATTGCAATTCATGATTGATAATTTATTCAGCGAATTTAATTTTTCCAATGCAGCTCCTCACTATCAATTCTTTGAACTTCCCTAGGCTTGATAGCGATAGTGTCACTAGCGATTTACATTCTTCCACGGTCAAATACTGGAGACTCTCTAGCTGTTGAAACTCGATTTCTCTCAACCAACATTCAAAGAGTGTAAACTCAGACAAATATCTCAAGTTGGAAAAGAATGATTATTCTATCGGTGACTTTACATCTCTTAATACCAAATGACACAGATTGGAAGGAAGCCATGTAAGAGATCGAGGATCATCCCAAAGCATGTTAAGGGACCAAAGCTGAGGAGGCCATGTGATATTTATACTTAGATTCCACTTGTTGGCTTTTGGTGACTCCCCATCCATGTGATATTTCTACAACCATCGGATTCTAACACTTTGAAATTCTCCAACATCCCCATGTCCTTTGGTTGCTCTCTTATATTGATCTCTAGCAGAACCAAGCACTCCAGCTTTTTAAGATTTCCAATAGGAGTAGGCACTTCTACAATCTTTGAACCCCACAAATGTAATGCAGCCAATGATTCAAGTCCTCCAATAGAGCTTGGTAGCTCCCTTATCTGAGTGAATCCCAAGTGCATTTCCCTTAACCTTTTGAGATCTCCAATATAATTAGGTAAGTCTCTTATTTTACTCCCAAAGACAATTAAGCGTTGCAGCCTTCCAATAGAAGCAAGTAGTTTTGTAATCTTTGTTTTTTGGAAGTTTAAGTCAAGCAATGATTCTAGTCCTGCTATGGAGTATGGTAACTCCCTTATTCAAGTGAATCTCAAGTTTAGTTTCTCCAACTTTTTGAGTTCTCCAACTGAATCGGGTAACTCTCTCATTCTTGTGGTGGTCAAATCCAATTCGAGTAATGATGTCAAATTCCCAATGGAGTTTGGAAGCTTTCTAAGCCAAGCGCAACCCCTTAAAGACAAGCATGTCAAGCTAGCCATCTCTCCAATAGCTAAATGAAGCTCTTGTATGCATTGCTCCTCTAGCCTTAGACTTGACAGGTACTTTAGACTACATATTGTAGAAGCCACTGTGAGCATGTCAAACTGGAGGCTTGTCGAATACTTTGACAGCTGATCTCAAGCTGGAATTATTTCTAAGCACTTTAAACACTCTAGCTTATGGATAGAGCTACGAATTTGTGGTGACTTTGGACAATGGTCATCAAAAACTAGAATCCTCAAATTCAAGCACGTTGAGAAGTCGGAAGCGATTGAGAGATGGCACCTCATAAGATGAAAAACTTTTAAATCACGATTCACCTGCAAAATAGTTCGAATTTATTGAAGTATGGCAAGGGAACTGGCTACAAACATATCCATGTGATATGAAACCATACGAAGCATGGGCCCCATCCATTCCAGTTTTGTGGACAATTGTTGTCTGAAAGCTTAAGCACAACTAAGTTCCATAAACATAGATTGATCGCTTGCAAGTTTGAAGGGCAACGATGCCAAGAGAGAGCCATCTTAAACTCAAGAAAAGATTCTTAAAGTCTCCTACCACATTCCCTCATTCCAATTCCAACAATCTTAGGCTAGGCAGCCTTGAAAACTCTTCAATTGTAAGTCGTGCTCTTTTAAAAGTCCTGCTAATTTGAGCATTGTGACTTTCTCTATTCCCTAACGACATGAAAAGAAATAAGTGAACTTTCCATAGTGAAAAAAACTAACTATTTTCATGAGTCTTAGACTTGATCTACATGTAAATCATTATGCTTGCTTCTACTCTCATGTTGGAAGTGTAAGCTAATAATATCTTTCACTAGATATAATTATATTATCTTCACTCAAGTTAAATAATTGTTTTCTCGTCCTTGCGCAAGACAGATAGCAAAGCACATTCAGCTTATAAGCTGAAATTTGAGCTAATGTTAATATATACCTTTCTCGTCCGCACTACATCCAATGCAATCTTGGGATACCATAGCCTACTACGCTTCCTAGGAAATTTGAGGTCTTCTTGTCAAATGATTTCTCTTCCAAGATCTCTAAGTAGGTCACGCATCAATAGTCTATCATTCTCATCAACCATTATCAAAGACGAACGGGCGAGGACATTGACATCACTTCTTGGGAGAAAATCCAATGCTTTCCACATATAATATGGATGGATTTTTTCTTACCAATAAAGAAGCATCCAATATCAAGAAAAATTCCTCTCTCTGCATCCTTTAGCATTTTGAAACTAATCTTTAATTTATCTAGGATGTCTTGATTTGGAACTAAATTCAAATTCTTCAGTGTTTCGTTCCAAAGTCGTTTACTTTTGCTATAAAGAGAGGAACATATAACTTTAAGAGCAAAAGGAAGTCCATCAACTTTGCTAATAATATCGCAAGAAATATTTTTGTAGTCATATGGAGTGGAACCCATTCTAGAAGCATGCTTACTAAAAAGTTGAAGAGCATGATGATAGCATTATTCTCTCATACATTCTAAACTCTTCAAAACACGTTTGGACATTGTTGACACCTAATTTTTATCTTTCAAATGGTATATATAAAGAGAAAAATCAAAATCAAATCAAAAACCAAAATAAAAAATTTTAATTATTAATTTTCCTTTAAAAAAAAACGTCGTGCGGGTCCGGGTTGGGTCGGAACCGGCCTTAGCCCAACTGGCCCTTTTTCCCCTTATTTCTCCCCGCATGGGCCTGGGCCCAATCCCTCTCCTCTCATTTTTCTTTTTTCTTTTTCCTCGCGTGGCCCAGTCTTTTCTTCCCTCCGGCCCGGCCAGCTCCGTTGTCTTCTCCCTCAGCCATTTTTTGCATGGGGAATCGGCGAAGACGAAAGCAGTAAGCAGCCATCCACATGGGGAAATGGCAAAACCAAAAGCAGGGCCGCCATGACAGCAGGGGAGCGCATCATCTCGTTGGTGCAAGCATCGTTGGAATCAGGAGGTCAGAGCCGCCTGGCAGAGTCCACTGGTTGGAGAGCTGAGGGCACGCGCGCGCGAGCTGAACAAAAGAGAAGCAGAGAGAGATCTCGAGGGAAAAGGGGAAAAAACAGAGGGACACGGGGAGAAAAAGAGAAGAGAAAAAAACAGGGAGAGAGTTCGAACGAGAGAAACATAGAGCGAAAAGGAGGGGGAACTCACCGAGGCCACTGCCGACGCATCTCTGGGCCACCGTCGCTGCCGTCGTCGTCGCTGCAAACGCATCTCCAAGCTGCCATTCCCGTCAGAACTTAGGTTGGCATTTCATCGAATACATGGTGTGCATTTTGAGCTCGAGTTGGCCGGAGTTCGTTCCATCCATTTCAGGCAAGTTCCGATCTCCGTAGGTCCCCCTTAAGTTCCTGTTTGTTGTTGGTTATTTGTTGGTCACCGTCGCCGCCACCTCGAATCGCCATTAGGTCGGAAGCCACTTAGTTTGTTAGTGCCCATCACCTGTTTGCTGTAATGCCCAAGCGGGCTCTCCCTCCCCAGTTCCTCTGTGTAGAGTCTAGCTAGTCTCTTAGTCATAAGAATGCTGCCGCTGTTTGCTTGAAAGTCGGACCGTGTCCCTCCGAACCAAGGCGGCACCGTCGCGACCCCAATTGGATCGTCGGCGCCCCTCGCCCCTGTCTTCCTCGTCGTCGCAGCTCCCTGGTCGTGACTGAGTAGTCGTTGACCAGGGGAGCATGGGCCAAGCTAGGCTAGGTCTGCGACTTGGCCTGCTCGGTCTCTCTTAGCCTGTAGGCTCACTGCCCAAAATCAACCTAGGCCATGGGCCTGCGAGTGAATCTTTTTTACAAAAAAAAAAAAAAAGACTTAGGCCCTCCGGATTGGGCCCAAGTTCGATCCGCCCTCAGGTAGGTCTGGTTGGGCGGACCCGACCCATCTTGCTCGGGCTGAGCCCAAGTCGGGTCGACCCGACCCGGTCTCGATCAAAAAAAAAATCATTAAAAAAATGATTTTGAAAATCCAAAAAAAATAAAAAATAATTTTTTAAATAAAATTTTAAAAAATTTTAAAAAAATTAATTTTAAAAAAATTAAATTAAAATTTTTTTTTTGAAAATTAAAAAATGATGGGGTTTGGTTAGGAATTACTATGTTTTGCATTTTTAATGTAATTAGACCTTTATTTGCTCGTATATTAATTATGTTGCATGTTTAATTTGCATATCTAATTATGTTTAATTGCATGTGTTAAATTTTATTGCATATGATCTTGATAGCTATGATTGTTACTTTAATGGTTACGCACCCGCATGATGTTGGAGAAATCTTTCCAGAATATTTTGAAGCTGACAAAACGTTTCTTTCAGTCTAAAGTCTGGATGTTCGGAGACCGTCGGTTTAAAGTCGAAGACTTTGTTCTCTCAAGACCCAAGACTCAAGACCCAAGACTCAAGACTCAAAGACTTAAGACTCGGGACTCAAGACTTAAGTCTATTCTCACCGACGTCTTTCTACTCCAGTGTCGAAGGAAATCCTAAGCCGAGGTTTATGGTTAAGGATTCGATACTCGAAATAGATTTCTTGGTTGGATAATCATTTCGGATTCTTTAATTCTTATCTAAGATCGATTGAAGATCCGATGGTTGACGAAACAATCTTGGAAATATTCTATTCATGGAAACCGAGATCCGATTGTATGGGCGAACAGGATTGATGGGCTATCATCGAATTCCTTAAATAGCTCGGATGATCTTCTTGATTGATTCCGTCCAACGGGTAGATTGGAGGAATTCCTTTGGTAAGTGCCAACGGCTATGATGGCATGAAGGAGTACAAAAGGAAGACGTCTAGCTGTTTTAAGTGTGTGATCGATAGAAAAATTCCAGTCGAAGATCCTTGATTGTTAGTCGAGATCGAGCAAAATTGTACACAGAGAGTGTTTATACTTTGTAACGCCTTGAGTGAGTGTGGTAGATCATCTACACCTAGAAACCAAGGAAGATCAACACCGTAACATCTCTTTGATCATAGTGGAATCCAGCCAATCGGCTGTCGGTCTTCGAAGAGTGGACGTAGGCTTGAATCAAGCCGAACCACTATAAACCGAGCGTTCAATTCTCTCTTTCCCTTACTCGGTCTTGCGATTGAATTTTTAACTGTTGCAAATCCTCTAATCGTTTAAATATCGTGCAAGCTTCGAGAAAATTTTTGTATACCTATTCACCCCCTCTAGGTACTCGTACTAGCTATTTCAATTGGTATCGAGCTCGTGTTCTCACTCGTTTTGAAGTGTCTTACTTGAGTAAAAGATCCATGGCTAGTATGCTAGCACCGGGGCGATGGAGGGGCAAAGCAATACCAGACCTCCCTACTTCGATGGAAAGGATTACAACATCCGGAAAAACAAGATGAAAGCTTTCCTACGATCAAAGGATCCTCCGGAATGGGACGTTGTGGAAAGAGGAATCACTCCGCCTGCTGCATCAATCTCTCGAAAGAGGGAAAGAAACCGTTGAAGCCAGCGGAATGTCTCAAGAAGAATTAAACAAGAGACAAGCACTCGATGCGAAAGCGATTTATTCTTTATATTGTGCTTTATCACCAAGCGAATATAACAGAATATCTTCTTGTGTTACAGCAAAAGAAGTCTGGGACAGGTTACATATCACTTATGAAGGGACAGTCGAGTGAAGGAGACCAGGATTAATATTCTTCTTGGTCAATATGAATCCTTCAAAATGAAATCAGGAGAATCTATAAGCGACATGTTTAGTCGTTTTACGAGATATTGTCAATGGTCTTGAAAACCAAGGACAAAAAATTTCTGATCCTATGAAGGTGAACAAGCTTCTGCGTGGACTCTCCAAGGATTGGAATCATATAAAGACTTCAATAAGAGAGACGCAAAGAATCATGCCATTATCTCGTAGACGAACCGATCGAACTCTTCGGTCTTACGAAGTGGAACGAATTAATGAAGACGAAGATCCAAGAGGTAAGAAATCTATTGCACTAAAATCAAATGATGATTCGATGATGCAGATTCAGAAGATGATATGGATGATGAGGAGCTCGCCCTCATGATAAGAAAATTCAGAAAACTGAATAGAAAAGGCAGAAGGTTCATTCCAAAGAAACAGAGTTTTCAGAGACAGCGGACCAAGTCTCGTTGATGATGTGGAACCAAACAAAGATGTAGTTTGCTTCGAATGTAAAAGAAGGGACACATCAGACCCAACGTCCTCTTCGAAAAAGAAAAGAGGAAAAAGGGAGAAGTCTCGAAAAGCTCTCAAAGCCGAGACACGGAGCGATACTGAGTGTGAAGAGAGTGATGAGGAATATGCCAACACGTGTCTCGATGGCACAATCGGACTCGGACTGGATCGACTGGATCGACTCGAGATGGTGAATTTGAGGTAAGTGATTATAAAATCCTGTCAAAGTCTCTAAATATATTGATGAGTTATGTTTCGGTCTTAAGACTTCTCTTAAAAAGATTTCCGAACTTAAAAAGGAAAACTCAGTTTTAAAACAAAAGGAAAACATTTTAGAAGAAAAGGTAAAAAATTTAGACTTGAATGTTTCTACTCTTAAAGAGAGTAAAGACAATCTTTCGAAAGAAAATGCTTTCTTAAAAACTGATTTATCAAATATTTCAAAGAAATTTTCAATAGGGTCTGAAAAACTTGAAAAAGTTCTTTCAATCCAAAGACCTTACTTCAATAAGTCAGGTCTAGGTATGACAGCTGAAACAATTCCTTTGATTGATTTTCCGAAAGTAAAAGAAAGAATTAAGAAAAGACCATCGAGAGAGGCTTATAAAAATCATTTTAAAAGAATTTTTGTAAAGCACGTAGGACGAAATGCTTTAAGGTGTTCCAAGTGTAATTGTCGGGATCATTTTGAAAAAGAGTGTCCTATGGTTTGGAGGCTGTTAAAGAGTATGGCCCAATAATGCTCATCCTACTAACACCAAAGGACCCAAGAAAATTTGGGTACCAAAGAAAGCTTGAGACTCTCTTTTGAATGCGGGGTCTGTCAAAAAGAAGGTAAAGTGGTATCTTGACAAAGTGGATGCTCAAGACACATGACGGGAGACTCAAATTGTTTCATAAAGCTTATTCAAGTAAATGGTGGAAAAGTTTCATTCGGAGGAAATAGCAAAGGAAGTATTGTGGGATTCGGAACTGTGAAAATTGGAAATCTCACAATAAGCAATGTCTCTCTAGTGGAAGGACTCAACTACAATCTACTCGTATTAGCCAACCGTGTGATACGGTTATAAGATCTCTTTTCAAGAAGGCATATGTTCGGAATTAGCAAAGATTCGACTCGGTCTTTCATGGGTCGAAGGCATGGAAACATTTACCTCCTTGATGTAAAGCTAAATGAAGAACAATGCTTAATCTCAATTCAAGATGAAGCAGTTCTATGGCACGTAAAACTTGGCCATATCAACAAGAAGCAATTAGTCAAAATCTCTTCAAAGCGGCTTGTTCGAGGTCTACCTAAATTGCCTTACCAAAAGTCGACTTATGCACTCCATGCATTACGGGAAAGCGAGTAAGAAATTCTTTTAAGCAAATAAATCATGTATCAACTAATCATGCATTGCGGTTGCTTCATATGGATCTCTTCGGACCTACAAGAACCCGAGCATTGGAGGTAAGAAATATTGTCTAGTAATTGTAGACGATTACTCTCGTTTTACATGGGTATATTTTCTTGCAAATAAATCTGAAACCTTTTCGTACTTTGAAAAGTTTGCTAAAAAGGTTCAAATTGAAAAAGGATGTGCTATCTCAAGTATAAGAACCGATCATGGAAGTGAATTTGAAAATCAAGATTTTACGAGATTCCGTGATAAATCTGGTGTTAATCACATGTTTTCCTCTCCGTATACTCCGAGCAAAATGGAGTTGTGGAAAGAAAGAATAGATCTCTTCAAGAAATGGCTAGAACACTTTTAATTGAAAGTAAAATTTCTCCTCGATTTTGGGCTGAAGTTTGTTTCAACTGCTTGCTATATTATAAATAGAGTCTTTCTAAGACCTATTCTTGAGAAAACCCCTATGAATTGTTCAAAGGTAAGAAGCCTATTGTTTCATACTTTCATGTATTTGGTTGCAAATGCTTTATTTTGAAAAATGCAAATGATCGAGTGGGTAAGTTCGAAGAAAGATCGATGAAGGTATCTTCCTTGGATATTCTACATCAAGCAAAGCTTACGAGTCTACAACAAGAAAAGCCAGTCTGTGGAAGAATCAATGAATGTCAAATTCCAAGACTCGGTGCAAGACGAATCCAAAGCAAGACTCGCACGAAGAGACGAACCCGCTCTAGACCTTCAAATGTCTACATCTCGAAACCATCTCGAGTCCGGAAATACATCATCAAGACGCTCATGGAGAATCAAGTAAAGAAAGAGATCATCAACCGACAAATCAACTAGTAACTGGAAGCACAAATCCGGTCATCCCAAAGATCTTATTATTGGCGAACTTAATGAAGGAATTCGTACCAGATCAAAAAGGCATGAAGAATCTAGTCTTTGGCTCTCATCTCGAAATTGAACCAAAAAGCATAGAAGAAGCTTTATCCGATGAAAGCTGGATCGAAGCTATGCAAGAAGAGCTCAGACAATTCAACATCAATGATGTCTGGGAATTGACATCTAAACCAAAAGGTAAAACCGTTATTGGAACCAAATGGGTTTTCAGGAACAAGATGGACGAAAAAGGAAAAGTCGTACGAAACAAAGCAAGACTCGTGGCCAAAGGCTATACGCAAGAAGAAGGAATAGACTATGACGAGACCTACGCACCGCTTGCAAGGTTAGAAGCTATTCGACTATTACTTGCTTTTGCTTGTTACAAAAATTTCAGGTTATTCCAAATGGATGTCAAAAGTGCTTTCCTAAATGGATTTATCCATGAGGAAGTTTATGTGGAACAACCGCCTGGATTTGAAGACCCAAAGAAGCCGACTCGGTCTTTAGACTGAAAAAGGCTCATGACGGTCTTAAGCAAGCACCTCGAGCTTGGTACGACAGACTAAGTAAGTTTTTATTACAAAATGGTTTTGTCAAAGGTAAAGTAGATACTACCTTATTTATTAAAAAGGAAAACAAAAACTTCTTACTTGTCCAAATATATGTTGATGACATTATTTTTGGATCCTCTAATGAAAGTCTTTGCAAGAAATTTTCTAAGTCTATGCAGGATGAATTTGAAATGAGTATGATGGGAGAATTAACATTCTTTCTTGGACTTCAAGTGAAACAAATGAATGAAGGAACTTTCATTCATCAAGAAAAATATGCGAATGATCTTGTCAAAAGGTTTGGATTGGAAAAATGCAAGAAGACCGACATACCAATGTCATGTTCTCGGAAGATAGACAAGGATGAAGAAGGGAAGAAAGTAGATCAAAAAGCTGTACGGGAGCATGATCGGTTCACTTCTTTATCTTACCGCTTTCTAGACCCGATATTTTGTTTAGTGTTTGTATCTCGTGCTAGGTTTCAATCAGATCCTAGAGAATCACATCTCATTGCCGTGAAACGTATTATCAAATACGTTGCTTCATCTTCAAGCATCGGTCTTTGGTATCCAAAGAGGGGAGACTTTAATCTTCTAGGATACTCGGATGCGAGATCTGGCCGGTTGCGAGTCGATAGAAAGAGCACTTCGGAACTTGTCAATTGCTTGGAAATAGGACAGTGTCTTGGTTTTCAAGGAAGCAAAGCACGTAGCTCTCTCAACAACGGAAGCGAGTATGTAGCTCTTGGAAGCTGCTGTTCGCAAATTCTATGGATAAAACAACAGCTACAAGACTTTGGCATTGAAGACTCATGCACAGAAATCAGATGTGACAACACAAGCGCGATCAATCTCACCAAAAATCCAATCCTTCATTCTAGAGCAAAGCATATTGAGATTCGTCATCACTTCATTAGAGATCATATTCAAAATGGAGAAATCTCAATTCAATTTGTTGATTCAAAAAGTCAACTAGCGGACATATTCACAAAGCCTTTGGAGAAGAATCAATTCGACTTCATCCGCTCAAGACTCAACATTTTGAAACTTGAAGAAGTTAAAGTCTAGAGACTCACCAACTCTAAGACTCGATCTCTTAGACTTTAAATCCCGAGACTCAATCATTCATCGCTTAAGCGTAAGTCGATATCTTATCTAAAAGGTATGAATTCTTGCTTATTTTATCTCGAAAAAAGGTACGTTCTTTTATTCGAGATATAATTTGTGTGAAATTTGAAAACTTGTCTTTTTTAGAGGAAGTTATTTTTGGCAGTTATTTTTGAAAAAGGAGTGTTCGTACACTTTCCTTGTACCGTTTAAAATTCTATTTTCAAATCCGAGGCACATATAAATACACAGTCATTCTACCCCCAATTTTAAAAACCCTAAAAGACACTCTTCTTCCGATCTTGTTTTTACTCTCGTTCATCGTCGAGAAAGTGGTCATCTCTCTTGGGAAAAGCAAGTGAAGAAATCCTCCAATAGACAAAGAAAGATGTCGTCTTCGAGGAAATCATCAAGAATCGCAAACGGGGACCACAAAGAATGGAGAAGGGACCGACTCACTTCGATCTTGCGAGGAAGAAGACTCACCAAGTCAGCGACAAAGTCCGATTCGCTCTCCTCCACGTCATTCAGCATCTCCTGACCCACAAGGTGCAAGTCAAAATCTAGAAGAAGACATTATCGAGGATGCCGACCCAGTAAGAGTCCAAAAACCCTCTCGTTATCTATAAGCTTTATCGTGCGTTGAAAAACACCGGTTCTTCATTAAAGTATATAGATGACTTTCTTAAGGACAAAAATTATGGGAATGAGTATCTTTTCTGCGGAAAATGGAAGAGTTGGGAATTGCTCCGAAAGGAAGAGCAGAGGAGGCTCTTGCGAACATTCCTAGTGATCCTCGTATGCCAGGACAGAATCTAATTGACGGGAACGATGATGACAAAATGTTCCTTGAATTTAAACCTAGAATGGGTGTGGCTGCAAAGGTGAAAGGAAATCGGATGGATTTGTTTAAATCCAAGGATCAAGAAAAAATGTATTTGGGCTGTTGAAAAGAGGGGTAATCAACCCTAGAAGTGTCGACTTTGACTTCCGGATTCCATCAACTTGAACTTAAGGGAGAAGTTGAGTTTGCTTCAACTTGAGACTTTTTGCTCGACTCTACGAGACGGGTATGATCAATCGACTGCTTACTTCTATTCAAATCTTAGCTTTTTGGATGCGAATAGAATTTCATTCAGTGTCCGAGACCAAGTCTATGTGGTAGATGTAAATATGTTGGCGGACATAATTGGAGTTGAAAGGGGACGCTATCTCCCAATCAAAGTCTCACCCGCTCGTACTACTCGGATCTTGTCAAAGATAGGGACGTTGATAAGAAAATCATCTATTCCGGGATGAATGCCATCGACATTGTGCTTCATAAGATTGTGATCAATTGTCTTAGACCAAAGTCTACGTCAAAGACTTCTCGTGTCTTTTTTCGAAGCAAAGTTGATGTATGCGATCAACTCGGGACGGAAATTTTCTCTCCCGCACACTATTCTTTTCCATATGTACGGAAGCAAAGTGTCAAAAGACAAAGGACAATTGCCTTATCCGGTCTGGTGACCAAGATCTTCGACATCGAATATTGAACTGCCACATACTTTTTGTGTTCGACCGTGTGACAAGATGGTGGTAGGGTTGAAAATGTTAATGAAGATGCGTCTGAAAGAACTTTCTAAGGCAATGGAGAAATTCAAGGTGAAATCTCCAGTCCAGTCTGCTTCAAAAAGGAAAGGAAAGGAGGCTATTGGTGCCTCTTCGAAAAAGAGGAAAAGAACTCTTATCCTGGAGGATGAGGATGAAGATGAAGATGATGAAGATCCCACTATTCCAGCACTGACAAGAACAAGACGTTCTGTGTCTCATTCGACGTAACTTCAGCGGAGAAAGCGAGAGAAAAAGAAGAACAGAGAAAGAAGGAAAAAGAAGTTGAGGAAGAAGGAGACGAAGAAAAGAACAGTCTTGATAAAACGGAGAGAAGGGAAATCCCGAGCATGATCATCATTCTTCCCCTCTCGATGTCCTAGAGACGGGGGAGTAAGCTTGCAAGAAAGGTCTACACCTCTTGTTGCTGAAGATCTAAGACAATCTCCGGAAGACCCGAAGAAGTTCGGTCTCTCAATTGCCCGAAGAAGGTGATACATCGATTCCAAATCTGCGGACCGAACGAAGCACCATCGTCTCGCATACACACCATCCGAGAAAGCCAATGCCGCATACGACGGATGATTCTGCAGATCTTCGTAGTATCATGAATATTCTTCGGAAATGCGTAACCAGATATATGTTCGGACCGTGAAATCCAAGCTTTGAAGCATGCTTTGGACAAGAATCTTCGGTCTCTATGGAAGATAAATTCAAAGACCTCGCTCAGCAACTCCAAGCCAATGCCAAGGGAGAAGAGGTAGCTCGTCTGCGAGAAGACCGAAGAAGCTTGAAGGAGTAGTCCAGTCCATTGGGGATTTCCGGATCGTGCGCATTCCCAAGCAAGACATGAATCCTTTCTCACCCTTTTCAATGCCGACAAAAAGGGGGAGAATCAATTTGAACTTTCATTTTTTAATCTTTGACCTTTGTGGTTATGTTTATTTATTTTTGAGTATTACTTGAGAACTTGAATTTGGGTGTGAATTTGACTTTGTGGATTGCGGATTATGAACTTGACGGTTGCATTTATTCAAGTGTTGTTATATGGTGTTTCTCATGAAAGACTAACCAATTGTCTGGATGCGAGTCCGGTTGTTTTATTAATCTTTATGAGTTAGCCATATTACTTGAGAAATGTTTTGCAGGTCAAAGTTGTTCAAATCTTCAAGAAAGTTTTGTCACCATCAAAAAGGGGGAGATTGTTGGAGAAATCTTTCCGAATATTTTGAAGCCGACAAAACGTTTCTTTCGATCTAAAGTCCGGATGTTCGGAGACCGTCGTTTAAAGTCCGAAGACTTTGTTCTCTCAAGACCCAAGACTCAAGACCCAAGACTCAAGACTCAAAGACTTAAGACTCGGGACTCAAGACTTAAGTCTATTCTCACCGACGAGTCTTTCTACTCCAAAGGTCGAAGGAAATCCTAAGCCGAGGTTTATGGTTAAGGATTCGATACTCACCGAAATAGATTTCTTGGTTGGATAATCATTTCGGATTCTTTAATTCTTATCTAAGATCGATTGAAGATCCGATGGTTGACGAAACAATCTTGGAAATATTCTATTCATGGAAACCGAGATCCTGATTGTATGGGCGAACAGGATTGATGGGCTATCATCAGATTCCTTAAATAGCTCGGATGATCTTCTTGATTGATTCCGTCCAACGGGTAGATTGGAGGAATTCCTTTGGTAAGTGCCAACGGCTATGATGGCATGAAGGAGTACAAAAGGAAGACGTCTAGCTGTTTTAAGTGTGTGATCGATAGAAAAATTCCAGTCGAAGATCCTTGATTGTTAGTCGAGATCGAGCAAAATTGTACACAGAGAGTGTTTATACTTTGTAACGCCTTGAGTGAGTGTGGTAGATCATCTACACCTAGAAACCAAGGAAGATCAACACCGTAACATCTCTTTGATCATAGTGGAATCCAGCCAATCGGCTGTCGGTCTTTGAAGAGTGGACGTAGGCTTGAATCAAGCCGAACCACTATAAACCGAGCGTTCAATTCTCTCTTTCCCTTACTCAGTCTTGCGATTGAATTTTTAAGCTGTTGCAAATCCTCTAATCGTTTAAATATCGTGCAAGCTTCGAGAAAATTTTTGTATACCTATTCACCCCCTCTAGGTACTCGTACTAGCTATTTCACATGATTACCTCACATGTTAGTTATAAGCATAAAATCAATCCAAACTGCCTGAAAAAAATCATTTTGTTAAAATGAACAAAATTAGGTATTGAAAGGGCACTAGTTGGCTTATTAGTGTAATCAAGTTTCCGACCCTAGATTCTCTGATTGCGTAGGAAATGAGGCATGTTCCCATGCCTCACTTGGTTTCTAGACGACCCCAATAGGCTAGTGGCGACTCCTTTTGTGCAAAATTCCTTAAGAATATCCCAACGTCACGCGGGGTATGGGCTTTGGAGAGCCCGTGCCTAATCGTGGGCCTTAGGCTCGTCCTTTAAGCAATACCTCTAAACCTGTTCCCTCCCTCCGAGGGTAGGTTGCGACAGCTTGTCAATTCCGCTGGGGACTTTCTTTTAAACTTTAGAGGACTTAGGCCAAAATTAATCTTGTTCAAAAATATTTTTGTTTGGCAACGAGGATTCCAAGTATGTCCCTAACATTAAAGGTGTTAAATGTTTTTGTAGAATGTGAGGTATAAGGGGAAGTGTTTGTTTACATTTGTCTTGTAGGGAGATGTAGGAATGTATGGTTTATTTATTTATTTATTTTTTTTATGTATGAAGTGCTGATTGCTTATAAATTGTCATGTCTGCGTCCCCTGCATTGCACTACATCATAGCACACACTACCTGCCACTGGACCTGGGTCACATAGGATCACTTAGGATGGTGTTGAGGTAGATACTACTCTGACTACAAGCATATAGTACGAGTCGCCCATCTTAACCCCGAAATTTCTTTCTTGATGTCAAAAGTCCCCACCCTGGTCTGCGAGCATGCGACACGGGTCGATCCTTTGACAAAGCCGGAGTCATGAGTAATATGACCTAGCCATGAGCTTGTTGGTTCAGTCCTGTGATCCCATGGCTTCATTTTGGGCCATCTAGAGTACAAATTAAACCACTGTCCATACACATGTCTATGACCTTTACATCGCTACTCAATGAGTAAGGTAAGTTTTTCTTGAATTTTTTTCTTCGCAATTTACGTATTTGCTTTCATTTTGGTCTGTCCACGACAAATTAGGTTGATCATACGATGGGGGTACCCGACTTTCGCATCATCTCGATCCCGAAAGCTAAGCTTCGCGTGTGGTGGGATAGATTAGATCCAACTGGCTGTGATTGGGTGCGATCATATGTTGGACGTTTACTTCCCCTATTGGAGATAGAAACTCATTCTGGTGTCGTGCAAGCATTAGCGCATTTTTGGTGTCCTGCAACTTGCACGTTCGTACTTGGTGATCACGAACTCACTCTAACCCTGGAAAAATACAGTGTTGCCATTGGAAAGCCCTTGGTGTCGGAGTTAGTTAGCCCACCTGTAGGGACTGAACATGCATTGACTTTATCTGATTTCCTTAAAATTAAAGGAGAGGATGTGAGGAAAGTTTTAAAAACTAATCACAAAACTTGCCTGTTTTCATTTTAAATGAGCTTTTTCAAAATGTCCAATCTTTTCAAAAAAAATAAGATTTTCCTTTTAGCTTTCTTCAGGTTTGTATTATTCCCACATTGTAGGAACACTATTAACCCTTTTGTGGCATGGGTAGTTCGTGAGGTATGTATAGGAAAGGGCTTTGTTAATGCCGTCCTAACCGAAACCTTTCTTTCCCTTACTCATTTTAAAGAAAACAAAAACAAAGCTTTCTATGTTCCCCCTGAACTCTTGCAAATTTGGTTCTTTTCTCACATTAAGGGGTTCGGTAGCTTGATGACCTGAGCGACATTTCTGACTCTAGCCACCCTATCCTAAAGTTTAGAAATAGGAAAATGTTTGTCCCTGATTATCATTATTCTGAGTGGTTAGTTTTCATGACCAACCTCAGACCTGAGGATTTCTAATGGCATGCAAATGGTTTTGAGTTCAAGAAGCGCAGTTCGTGTGTGGGCTTACTAGACCTATTCCTTTGTTGGGAATCACTGGAGTCACCGAATATTACCCGACACGAGTCACTTGTCAGTTTTAAGAGGTTCAACAACTTTCACCAGCAATTCAGGAGGACCTGCTCAGGATAGACTTCCTTGATGGATGCCAAGATTACGAGGATTCCGTCGCGTTGGTCAGGTCGATGTGAGATATGTGTCACCCCCGGAAGCTAATTTGGCCCGAAGAAGAGTTGGAGGGGCAAGAGAAGACTTACTATGCCTCAAAAGAGTACATCCTTAGGCACAAGATCCCAGAGAGCCTCCGCCAGAAGATTTCTGAAGTGCCATTAAATATCACCCATCGAGCCGAGATCAAGCGCCTCAAAAGAGAGCTCAAGGAAGCCGAGGAACATGCTTTGAAGTTAACTCGAGTTAGTGGAGCTGCCACGAGCGGAAGCCGTTCTCATTTGTTAGATTGAGTTAAGTGCGATATGTAGCAGGACCATACTCACATGCGTTACAATGTTAAAGAATTTGTCTCGAGTCTCAATGTTGGGAGTTAAACGAATGTCTTTCCATCTTCGAAGTAGCTTCGTTGTTTAGGGGTTTTCTATCATGTTTTTCTTGTATTATGTGGCAACCTGGCTTTGAATGAAGCAAACAAATTGGGGCGATTAGATTTTTATCATGGGCCGATCGCCTAATTATTACTTGTACTTATATATGCTTATCTACCTTTGTTTTAAGTACTAACCGATCGATTGTCTTCTACTAATCATCGACACGACCAAGCAGAGATCTCCGATTTGCACGTGCGCAAAATTCAGAATGGAGAACGATGATACCAACGTGCGCATGGCTAAGATGGAGGATCAGCTAGCCCAATTCACCGCAATGATGCTTGAAATAAGCCAGCTTAAGGAGCCCCCCGCTGTAGCTGTCACTGGAACATCCACTCCTATATTATTAAGACATGCTTCCCTATCGACAGGAGGCACGCATGTTGCTGATCTCCCCGACAAAGAAATTGCCGGAGAAGCTCCTTCTATCATGCCAATCATCGTCAATTTGGATCCTCCTCCGAAGGAAAACCCAACACCCCGCCTAAGTGAAGAGAGTAAAAAACGTTTGGCAAAGATGGAGGAGCGACTATGTGTCTTGCAAGGTTACGAGCTGAAAAGGAGTTGATAGGCTATCTCCATACACCAAGACGAGCTTTCCTGAGAATTTCCAAGAGCCTGAGTTCACAAGAAAGTATGATGGAATGGGATGCCTAAGGACCCACCTTAGGTATTACATGAGGAAAATGGCTCACTACGCTGACAATGTGCCATTTCTCATACACACATTCCAAGATAGTTTGGAAGGCATTGCCTTGACGTGGTTCATTGCACTGGACATTGAAGAATTCACTAGTTGGGATGATTTAACCAATGAGTTTTTGCAGCAATACTAGTTTAACACTAAGCTCGCCCCCATGAGGGAAAAGTTGACTCGTATCAAGAAGAAGATGAATGAGTCATTTAAGGCCTTCGCGCAAAGATGGAGGATTATGGCCTCACAAGTGAAGCCGGCCTTGAATGAGAGGGAGATGAAGCAACTGTTCCTCAAGACGTCGCCCTCTGAATATTTCCAAGGGTTAGTGTTCTCGGATTGCTAGACATTTTCACAACTAGTTGAGGTGGGTGAAGGAGTCGAATGGGCAATGGTTGAAAGAAAGATTCCAACCGGAGGCACGAAGAAAATCTTGGCAAGAAAAGATAAGGAGGCTGTGGTTGAAGTAGCGCTTGTGCAAGGGTTGCCTTTCCTTCGACCGTCCGCAACACCCGCGCATAAGCCTATAATGGTTCAAGGTAACTCATCACGAGCATATGATAACAACAAGAGGCCCTTTCGAAAGGAATTTCCCCACTATCATGCCCGTTGTTAAAGCTGTTGCCCATGCTCCTTGAAAAGAGGATGGTTGCGAAGGAGGTGCCAAGAGACAATCCCTTGAGGTTTGCCGGTTTCGATATAATTAAGACCTGTGAATACCACATGGGAGAAGTGGGGCATGATGTAGATGATTGCAACGTGCTGAGATACAAAATTCAACAGATTCTAGACAAGAAGATTTTGACTTTCAGGGAGGCTCAGCCTAACGTGCAACAGAATCCCCTACCAAATCATGCAGGGGGAGTGAACTCAATTTCTGAGGACACATGGGTGAGTCAACAGCCTCTAGTGGTGGATGCTTCCCAGTTATATGAGTCCCTTATGCTAACGGGATACTATGGAGGTCAGAAGGATGTGGCCCTAGAAGAAAAATTGAACCGTGTCCGTAGGATGGTAGCCATGGGAGTAATCCAACGCGGAGAAGAGGAAGAGAGGGTCGTAACCATGATAATGCCATCATCATTCTGCTCATCTTTCTGCAAATTTGTTGGTATGTCTCAAGCGAGGAAGGTTATGCCTGGAATTTCGAGGACCCCAGCTTTGTACGAGGAAGGAATGATAGCTATGATAACCCCAATGGTGATTGAACTGTCTGATGAAGAGCCCACCGACGATATTGAGATGGAAATCGCTAAACCCATGGTAATCGACCTTATGGTCGAGGAGATGTCGACAATCAAAGTCACGGGAGGGAACGCAACGCCGGTCACGATTGAATTGCCTCCCCAGGAAGAAGATGGAATGATAATGCTAGAGTATCCTCCCAAATTCGATTCCAAAGTTGTACCTTGGGGTTATGGAACAAATGAGGTAGATGTTGTCACGCGATCAGGCTGCTGTTACGCACCTGATAAGGGAGTAGAAAAGAAGGCCGTGACCGAGGAGGAGGCAAAGCAATTTTTGGCTGTAGTAAAGTCTAGTGAGTTCAACGTGGTGGATCAATTGCGGAAGTTGTCGGCTCAAATCTCCCTCCTGGAATTATTCAAATCTTCCGAGAAGAATAGGGACATCTTGCTGAAAGTCTTTAATGAGGTGCATGTGCTAGAGTCAATCGATGAAGTCCAATTGGAGGAGTTCGTTGGGGTCATTCTACTGAAAGACTAGATTTCCTTTACTGATGAAGATCTTCTCCCCAATGGTCCTAATCATACCAAAGCGCTACACATCTCAATGAAGCATGAGAGTACTCTTATTTGCAGAGTATTGATTGATAACGGTTCAGTGCTCAATATATGCCCATTGGCTACTCTCCACCGTCTTGGCATTGATCTCGGGAGAATCCGTACTGGCAAGTCGACTTGTGGGCTTTTGATGGGATGAAGAAGGAGGTGATAGGGGAAATTGAACTTGAGTTGCTGATTGGCCCTGTACATTTCCAAGCCTTGTTCCAAGTATTAGATATACCAAGTGCTTTTAATTTTTTGCTAGGGAGGCCATGGATCCACACAACGGGTGCTGTTGCTTCTAGCCTCCATCAGAAGATATGATTTATGGTGGACAACAGGCTTATCACGGTCCATGGAGAATCCGACTTCAAGATCTACCACGAGATAGCCATCCCTTATGTGGAGCCTGAATGTACCAAGGAATCCAGCTTTCAAACCCTCGAGCTAGTATCCATGGTCCATGTGCTTGTAGGGTCCTTCACAAGGGCTTCTGAATTGTCTAAGCCGGCCATAGTTACGGAAAAGATTATGCTAGCAAGCAGGTATAATCTTGAAGAGGGCCTTGTATCACATGTTCAGGGTGTGCGAAAGCCCATTGAAGCTCATAAAAGTTTGAAGAGGAGAGGCCTAGGATATGTTGAGGGACGAGGAGGTTGTAGTGAGCAAGGTGGCCGTGGCAACCGAGGGAGCCGTGGAAGGTACAGAGGCCGAAGTGCCTGAGGAGGCCGAGGTGGGTATAGAGATTGGAGTGAACGTATTGCCCAAACCGAGGAGGGTGAGGGTGATCAAGGCCCGTTTCACTTGTTGTTGGAAGAGACGTTTCCAAGACCTCCAAGGATGTTATTTGAGGAAGAGGAGGACATCTATGGTGTGATCGAGCTATTCGAGGAAGGCATCATATGCACCATCCTGGCATACGAGAGAGCTGAGTGCTCTGAAGTCATGGTTGTCCCTCCAGAGCATTACATTTTGCATAATCATAATAAGGATGCATATGACCATGATGTGCATGAAGAAAGTCTCTTAGGTTCCGATGACACTGACGATGACGATCAGAAGGGGATCGAACGTGAATGAAACTGACATGAAGAATCGAAGCCATTGACAGAAGAGCAAACAATCACCATAAATTTAGGTGATGCAGAGAATGTCAGGGAAGTAAAGATCGGGGTGTGTCTCTCAGAGTTAGAGGCGGAAAAGATAACTAATCTTCTGAAAGAATATCAAGATGTGTTTGCCTGGACATATGCTGACATGCTAGGATTGGACCTTGAAATTGTGGAACATGCTCTGCCAACAGATCCTAATATGCCACCCAAGAAGCAAAGACTCAGGAGAACTAAACCAGAGTTGTCCAAGAAGATCAAAGAAGAAGTAATGAAGTTGCTGAAAGTAGATTTTATCGAAGTGACACGTTATCTTGATTAGGTAGCAAATATCGTGCTTGTAATGAAGAAAGATGGGTGAATCATGGCATGTGTCAACTATCGTGACCTAAATCGAGCAAGCCCCAAGGACAATTTTCCACTCCCACATATCGATGGCTTGGTTGACAGTACGGTAGGATTTTCTCCTTCATGGACGGTTTTTCTAGATATAATCAAATCTGTATGAAGAAGGAGAATAGGAGCAAACATCATTCATAACTCCTTGGGGAACTTTCTGCTATAAAGTGATGCCTTTCGGTTTAAAGAATGCTGGGGCAACGTATCAAAGGGCCATGGTCACGTTGTTTCATGACATGATGCACAAGGAGATCGAGGTATACGTGGATGATATGATCGCGAAGTCAAGACAAGGTGAGGACCATGTTGGAATCTTGTGAAAACTGTTCAAACGTCTTTGAAAATTCCAACTCCATCTCAATCCCGCAAAATGTGTTTTTGGGGTGAGATCTGGGAAGCTGTTAGGGTTCATGGTCAGTAACAAGGGCATAGAGATTGATCCGTCAAAGGTTAAGGCTATTTGTGATTTATGACCCCCGACCACCACCAAGGAAGTTCATAGCCTGATGGGACAACTCATTTATGTGGCGAGGTTCATTTGTCGGTTGTGTAAAATAGCAAAGCCATTCTTCAAGCTCCTGAAAAAGAATGTGAAGATTGAGTGGGATATCGAGTGTTAAGGCGCCTTCGAGAAGATAAAACACTATCTCACTCATGCACCAGTCCTAGTACCTCATCTCCCTAAAATTCCCCTGATTCTGTACTTGACCATACATGACGAATCATTAGGAGCCATGTTAGCACAGAAAAGACCAAATGGTGGGTGAGAGTGCGTGATATACTACTTGAGCAAAAAGTTCACTATTTCTGAGATGAACTATACAGAAGTTGAGAGAACTTGCGTGGTGTTGATTTGGGTCTTGCACAGGTTGCAGCAATACATACTCCATCACCGAATCTTGTTGGTGACTGAAAATGATCCCATTAGGTACCTCCTGGAGAAGTTGGTGCTGGTTGGCAAGCTTGCCAAGTGGTAAATCTTAATTTTAGAGTTTGACGTTTAGAGCCTGGGACAGAAGTCTGTTAAAGGCCGCGCCATAGCAAACATGTTGGCAGAGAGTTTTGAGAGGTCCAAAGCATCAGGCGAAGATAGTGATATAGAGGAGCGAATTTTACTTATATCAAGCAACAAATGGATGATGTACTTCGATGGTGCAGTCAACTTAGCTGGGTTGGGTACTGGGGCAGTTCTTATCTCCCCAGACAGACAGCATTACCCCGTCGCTGCTAAATTAACGTTCCCTTGCACGAATAACGTCACTGAGTACGAGGCATGCATTCTTGGCCTCGAAGCTGCCATCGATATGAAGATCCGGAAGCTACAAGTTTATGGTGATTCGGCCTTTATCATCTTACAAATCGAAGGCGAGTGGCGAACCTGGGATTCTAAATTAATTCCGTATCATGAGTTCCTGGGGAAGTTGACTAAGGAATTTCAAGAAATATCATTTGAATACTTACCAAGGTCCCAAAATCAATTTGCTGATGCCCTAGCTACCTTGTCTTCAATGTTGCAAGTAGCTGGAGGCTTGGACATTGAACCATTGAGAATTGAAATCCTTAGACGCCCGGCTTATTGCACGGACAACCTTGGTATTACAACATCTTGAAGTATCTGCAGAAGGGTGAATTCCTCGAAGGAAGTGAAGCAGCGGACACAAAGCATTTTATAAAGCTAGCATCAAAATTCTTTGCCAGTGGGGATGTCCTCTACAAAAAGTCCTTCGACTCGATATTGCTAAGGTGTGTTGACGCTAAAGAAGCCGACCGTTTAATGAAGGAGATACATGAAGGGTAGTGGGGCCCCCATATGAATAGACACTTCTTGTGAGAAAAATCATGTGACTCGGTTATTATTGGCTGACTATGGAGTTTGATTGCATTCAGCACGTACGACGGTGTCACTAGTGTCAGATTTATGGAGACAAGATAAATGCCTCTCCAAATGAACTTCACCAAATGTCTCAACCCTGACCCTTTTCAATATGGGGAATTGACGTGATCGGGTCCATTAACCCCAAAGCTTCAAATGAGCATCGATTTATCCTGGTGGAGATAGACTATTTTACCAAGTGGATCGAGGCCAACTCGTATGTTAATGTTACTGCCAAGAATGTGGCAAAGTTCATTCGTCGTGACATTGTCGCTTGTTACGGGGTGCCGGAGGCGATCATTACCAACAACAACACTAATTTGAACAACAAAGTCGTAGATGGTTTGTTTAGTGAGTTTCAAATTAAGCATTTGAACTCGTCACCGTTACCATCCTCAGATGAATGGAGCAGTGGAGGTGGCGAACAAGAACATAAAGAAAATCCTATCAAAGACTGCCGAAAATTATTGTGATTGGCACAATAGACTCCCTTACGTGCTAATGGCGTATCGAACTTCTATCTGCACCTCCACAAGGGCAACTCCTTTTTCACTTGTGTATGGGATGGAGGCAATCTTGCCTGTTGAAGTTGAAGTCCCTTCTCTAAGGGTCCTTTCCCAATCTACGCTTAGTGAGACTGAGTGGATGCAATAGAGGCATGAGCAGTTAAACATGATCGATGAGAAGAGATTGCAAGCTGTATGTCATGGACAATGCTATCAGAGACAAGTCGCAAAAGCCTTCAATCGAAGGGTGCGTCTCAGACACTTTGAAGTCAACGACCTGGTGCTGAGGAAAGTGCTTCCAATTATACCAGACCCTCATGGCAAATTCACCTCGAACTACGAAGGGCCGTATGCCATTAAGAAGATTCTGCCTAGTGGTGCTTTGATTTTAGTTGAAATGGATGGTAGTGAATTGCCTAGAATTGTAAACACCGATATGGTCAAGAAATATTTTCCATGATTGAAATCAAGGTCGAGGAGCCACTTCATGCACAATCCAAGTCTCATGGCATTATACATACATCATAGATATTAGACATATGTCACATACATGCATATCTATTTGTGTTTCAGGCACCTTGCCGTTCAATGAGGAAATGGTGGAGGGAAGAGTTGATTCAAGGATCCATCAAGTCTCTACACAAACGGTTGAATATCTCTTTTTCCTAAATGAGAGGCAAGATGCGATATAAAAAAGAAAAAAAGCATGGCATCATTCGTATGACCTATTTCGGTGCAACTATGCGTGCTTCGTATCAGTGACCCTCGAAAAGGCAAGCTCGTCAAAATGATTTTATTCAGGTAAAAAGGTGAAGCGTTAACTATGCCAAACAAGAAGTGCTTAGGATGAAGAAAGGCAAGCCATTTCCAAACGCATCCTTCAAACACTTTTGAGAATTGAGTAAGAATTGAGTAAAAGCAACCTTCTCTTAGGATGGATGATTCATTCGCGTTGAGCACAAATTTCAAAATGATAAAGGCATTTTCTTCACCAACCCCAAGTATTACACTAATCTCTTACTACCTCTTTGGGCAAAGCAAAGATGATAATTCAAAATACCCCTGTCGAGGACAACCCTACATTGGGGTAACATAGAGGTTACGGTCATGTTGTAGAGCGAAATATTGAGAAAGATTTTATTACTTTCACTTGCATCAATCTTTTGGTGGTAGCTTCAGAGGAATTCTCATCAGAGCTTGACTCATCCCAATGTGAAGAAGAGCATTTCTTTCTCTATCCAAACACTGATACCTGTTGCTTTAATCAATTTGAGCCTGATTGTTCATTTCTGAATCCCTGATAGGTGATCATCTTCCTTCACTAGGGCAAGGCATAAGAATTGACCAAATACGATTGACATTTACGAGAAAACGAGAAAAGCATCTCGAAAGTTGTAAGAGCTCCAAAAGGTCACAGAGCAAGAAGTTTATGAATTAGTGGGGGCATGAAAAAAGCAATGTGCCTGATAAAAGCAAGGCCAAAGCCCATCAAGAAAAAGAGCCAAAAGGCTACATCTTATGTGAAAAATTATCATAGTCCAAGTGCTTGCAAAAAAAAAGAAAACTATTGCAAGTGCAAAGAAAGTTAGAAAAAGGGGCAAAGCTCCCATCCATAAATGATTAGTCAAGGGACTTTCAAGATGCGTTGTATTTCAAAAGCCAAATAATTTGGAAAGATCGAGTGACTAGGTCACGATGCCATGATGATCACCGACTCTTAAAAACTTTCTTAAAAATTTTAAGCCTTTCAAACCTCTCCCAAGCCAACATCACAACCCTCTCCCGAAGTCTCTTCTGATGGGGATGGTTTGAGTGAAAATGAGAATACCACAAAGAAGCTATTGCTTGAAGGAGTGGAAGTAATTCTATGTTGTCTTATCTTTTAAGTTCTCGACTTGTAAACCCAATGTAGATAGTGACAAATGTTTCTTTATTGGCCTCAAAGCAACAATTCCTTTATGTAAGTCCTAATCAAGCCTATATTTGTAGCCCTTTCAAAAGACCTTTTTTATCGATCAACTTGTACTCATTGCGAATGTTTCGAAAGCCTTTGACATGGGTTATGTGAGATACCCTCTGCAATTAGTTACTTCCCACGCGAATAGATGGGATCAAGCAGCTATGTTATCGAGAGTGTGTAAAAAACCTTTCTGATTAAGGAGCTCTAGTTTGGCATGCTCAATGAACCTTTTTTTTTCACGAATAAAAATCGTTTTGATAAGAACTTATCTCCTGGAGAATTTGACGATTAATGATATATCCACGAGCAAGTTGACAGTTTTGGGCCACATGATGCTGATTGACATTGAAAGATTTTCTAAAGCAGTCGGACTTAGCTTGACTGGCTTGTTCAATTAATGTTGCGATATTGCTAATACATCTCTTGATAACGTCTCTAATGACATTTCTTCAAGTTGAGTTGGACAGGATTCCTTAGTGCAGTCATGCAATATTCAAGGGGTTAGCGGTGCTTCCCTAAAAGCCGAAGGTTCTTGTGTCTTCCTCGAACCATGTATTTTAGCCCGGTTGAAACCATTGTTACACGGTGAGATTTTGTCCCCCTCGTTCTTTTGTAGCTCGGAGAGTTTTGTAGCCCAAAGTCCTTTTTATGACACGGTGTGTTTTGTAGCTCGGAGTCCTTCCTTTTTCTTATGAACCCGAAAGCTTCATAGCCCAAGGAGCTTTCTTTCTTCTTATTGACAAGACGCACTTCCATAGTTATGAGTCATTTCCATTGACCTGATATGTGCATATGCACCTAGGGTCTTTCTATCTCCAAAATAATTTAGGTATCTTCTGTCTTTGATTGCAACCTCTTTGAGGCTACATTTAAAGAGGGGCAGCTATTGACACCTAATTTTTATCTTTCAAATGGTATATATAAAAAAAGAGAAAAATCAAAATCAAATCAAAAATCAAAATAAAAAATTTTAATTATTAATTTTCCTTAAAAAAAAAGTCGTGCGGTCCGGGTCGGGTCGGATCCGGCCTTGGCCCGACCTGGCCCTTTTTCCCCTTATTTCTCCCCGCATGGGCCTAGGCCCAATCCATCTCCTCTCATTTTTCATTTTTCTTTTTCCTTGCATGGCCCAACCTTTTCTTCCCTCCAACTCGGCCCGCCTTGTTGTCTTCTCCCTCAACTATTTTCTACACGAGGAATCGGCGAAGACAAAAGCAGAAAGCAGCCATCCACATGGGGAAGTGGCAAAACTGAAAGCAAGGCCGCCATGGCGTAGGGGACCCGCATCATCTCATTGGTGTAGGCGATCGTTGGAATCGGGAGGTTAGAGCCGCCTGGCAGAGTTCGCTGGTTAGAGAGCCGAGGGCATGCACGTGCGAGCTGAGTGAAAGAGAAGCGGAGAGAGATCTCGAGGGAAATGGGGGAAAATAGGGGGACACGGGGAGAAAAAAGAGAAGAGAAAAAAAATAGGGAGAGAGTTCGAACAAGAGAAACACAAAGCGAAAAGGAGGGGGAACTCACCGAGGCCATTGCTAACACATCTCCGGCCACCGTCACCGCCGCAGACACATCTCCAAGCTGCCATTCTCGTCGGAACTCAAGTTGGCATTTCATCGAATACCTGGTGTGCATTTTGAGCTCGAGTTGGCCGGAGTTCGTTTCGTCCATTTCGAGCGAGCTTCAGCCTCCATAGGTCCCCCTTAGGTTCCTGTTTGTTGTTGGTTATTTGCTAGTCACCACCGCTGCTGCCTCGAATCCCCATTAGGTCGGAAGCCGCTCAGTTCGTTAGTGCCCATCACCTGTTCGCCGTAATGCCCAAGCGGGCTCTCCCTCCCGGATCCCCTGTGTAGAGTCCAGCTAGCCTCTTAGTCACCGGAATGTCGCCGCCATTTGCCTGAAAGTCGGACCGTGTCCCTCTAAACCAAGGTGGCATCGTCGCAACCCCAATCGGATCGTCGGTGTCCCTTGCCCTTGTCTTCCCCGCCATCGTAGCTCCTTGGTCACGTGATTGAATAGTCGTTGACTAGGGGAGTGCGGGCCAAGATGGACCAGGTCTGTGACTTGGCCCGCTCGGTCTCTCTTGGCCTGCAGGCCCACTGCCTGGAATCAACCTAGGCCGTGGGCCTGCGAATGAATCATTTAAAAAAAAAAAGACTTGGGCTCTTCGTATTGGGCCCAAGTTCAGTCCGCCCTCAAGTAGGCCTAGTCGGGCGGACCCGACCCATCTTGCTTGGGTTGAGCATGGGTCGGGTTTGACCGAACCCGGTCGGTAAAAAAAAAATCATTAAAAAAATGATTTTGAAAATCCAAAAAAATATTTAAAATATATTTTTTTAAAAATAATAAAAAATTAAAAAATTTTAAAAGATTTTTAAAAAATTAAATTAAAATTCAAAAAATTCAAAAATTAAAAAATGATGGGGTTTGGTTAGGAATTGCTATGTTTTGCATTTTTAGTGTAATTAGACCTTTATTTGCTCGTATATTAATTATGTTGCATATTTAATTTGCATATCTAATTATGTTTAATTGCGTGTGTTTAATTTTATTACAATTAGGATCTTGATAACTATGATTGTTACTTTAATGATTGCGCACCCATATGATCACCTCACATGTTAGTGGATAAGCGTAAAATCAATCCAAACTGCTTTACAAAAATCATTTTGTTAAAATGAACAAGATTATGTACCGAAAGGGCACTAATTGTCTAATTAGTGTAATCAAGTCCCCGACTCTAGATTCTTTTGTTGCGTAGGAAGTGAGACACGCTCCTATGCCTCACTTGGTTTCTAGCCGATCCCAATAGGCTAGTGGTGACTCCTTTTGCACAAAATTTCTTAGGAATATCCCAACGTCACGCGGGGTATGGGATTGGGAGAGCCCGCGCCTAATCATGGGCCTTAGGCCCGTTCTTTAAGCAATATCCCTAAACATGTTCCCTCCCCTCGAGGGTAGGTCGTGACAGACATTATTTTCTCCGATCTCCTCTTTGATTGGGAAAAAGTTAGTGTCTCTTTTTGCAATAATGGTTTTGCTTCCTAAACCAAACCAATCACACTTCTCTGCAAGTTTGGAGAGTTTATCCCACTATCGAGGTCATCAAGCATGATGAGAATTTTCTTGTTGTGGAATCTTCTTTTGATTTGGTTAATCCTTGCATCAAGGTTAGAGATCTCCACTAGTTTGAAGTTGAAAATATTTGACAATAGCTGTTTTTGCAATTGAATGATTTGGCCAACTTATGAAGCTTCTCAAACATTGGAAAGAAAGCTGTACCCATGAAAATGACTCTAAACTTGGTTAAAGACAACCTTGCCAAGAGTCTTCTTACCAATGCCACTCATATCATGGATTACTATATAATGTACCTCAAGAGAACCTTCATCTAATAGGTGCACAATGTTGACAACATCTTTAACATGATCGTGGATACTAAATGATTAGGCATATTTTTCTCTCTTTTATTCAACCTAATCAAAACTTCAACTATGACTAATTTAATGAGTTCACCTTGGCTATCACATTGGATACAAATGGGTCTCTTCAGAAAGATTGAAGATACAATATTAAGTTCAGGAATATTGTTAAAAACACAAATTAGCCATGGAGGGAGAAGGGGCAAGTAGTGCCGATCGTCCCCCTCTAAAAAAAAATTGAACGTATTACTCCACAAAAATAAAAGGAAAAAAGATCATTTTAAAGAAAGTCGCCTCTAATCCAGTGTTAATTCAGTTAAATAAAAAGTAATCTCATATATAGTTTCAAGCTCTAACTCTATTTTTATTAAGAGAGTCTATCAAAGTCTATGCCAATTATTATGTTGAACATTAAGTAGCCAACCTTCTTTCAACCGATGTTTAGCTCTCCCTCTATCCCTCATGGTGATAGCTAGTTTTTTTTCCCTAGAAACCCCATTCTCTCAAACCCTAAATCCCATCTCTATGGCTGAGTCTGGATTTACTCTACAAGATTAGCCAACCCATATTTCGATCCCTCAACATTCATCTTTTATCCCAAGAAATTCCAATCTCTCAAACCCTAAAGCCATCTCCATGGATGTGTCTACTTGCTTCCCACCCGATTAGCCAAACCATAGACCCAATCCTTCAATGTGCCCACCCATAGTGTCTGGATTGGAGTAGCAAACTCGCACCATTCGACTCGTGACCCATGGCTTCTTTCTAGTGCCTCAACAAAACCCTCTCCATGTGAAGCTTCTAGTTAGGGGAATCCGTAGGTCTTTGGGTTGCTCATAGTTGGCAAGGTGCACTTCTTCATAATAGTGCAATTGCCTAGTGGTTTATTTTAATCTTGTGAGGTATCCTTGAAAAACCATCCAAAGTATATACCCTATTTAGAATCGGTGAATCCATAAAATAGGAAATCGGCCTACAGAACAACCCAATTGCTAAACACTCGACATCCACAAACCTACATACCCTCAATGTAGAAGCTAATCGAAACCAGACCTCCCTTTAATCCACAACTATACTCCTATAACTATTACTAAACCCGAACAATAGGTAGGAAATGGCAGGGGGAGGATAACCATCTTTAAATGGCAGCCTTGTGTGAAGAATGGGAGATTTATGGTTAGAAGAGGATATAACGGACTTAGGGGCTAAGATTTCAGAAGAAGAACGGAAAGAAAGTGAGTTAACCCTTTATGGAAAACTTAACTCAAGACCCAACATTAACTTCCAGGCTTTCATCACCACTATGAGAAGAGTATGGAAAACAAAATTAGTAAAATGTGAACTGATTGCGCCAGGGTTTTTCTCTTTCTTATTCAACTCTATTGAAGAGAAAAAAAAGGGTTTTAGAACCAAGGCCGTGGTCTTTTGCAAGTAATCTACTTGTTCTAAAGGAAGGAGATCCAAATATACCTAACCATTGTTATGAGTTTTCTCATTATGCATTATGGGTGCATATCATAGGCCTCCCTCATGCCCGAGTAATCGAAGAATCTATAGGTCACATAGCCTCTAAGTTGGGGCAAGTTGAGGAGATCAAAATAGAAGCGAGAAACAACAACTCCCGGAAAAGTGGAAAAGCAAGGGTCCGTCGGATAACTTGAACGTAAATCCGATGTCAAACTCACTTAAAACAAGAACTATTATTAATGTGGGGGACAAAAAATGGTGGATCGACTTCAAGTATGAACGACTCCCACATTTCTGCTTTTCATGTGGGCACATTGGACATTATGCAAATTTCTGCTAGGAAATACCTTATGAGGAAACCGGTCTAGCTCAGGATCAACTCCGATTTGGCCGGTATGGGTCTTATGGCTTATCCCGTAAGGCAAAAG
Source organism: Eucalyptus victrix (assembly GCA_016097545.1). Lineage (NCBI taxonomy): Eukaryota > Viridiplantae > Streptophyta > Magnoliopsida > Myrtales > Myrtaceae > Eucalyptus > Eucalyptus victrix. Next base: position 36,882,806 of record CM027837.1, read on the forward strand.
TCCGAGAAGCTTTTCATGTGGGCCCCTACTGAGGAAGACCTTTTACGTGAAAGTTGAACTTACTGATATAGAGGAAGAGGTAGTGTTGGAAACTCCCATAATGGCTGCTAATGAACACTTGTGGACATAGTAAGATGAAACAAATGTATTAGCAATTGTTCTTGCTCACCCAAATGCAAAGGAGAGTAGGATTGAGGCCCCAAAAAAAAAAAAAAAATAGAACAAGCACCAACATGCAACAGCAAAAGGCCACAACAGACCCAAATTTTGCTAATCTCCTCTATAGAGAATGATGGGCATCACATGAAGGCAAAGAAAGGAAATACAGTGTATAAAGCTCCAGCAATTAAAAAACAGAAGTGAGTCAATCCTTACAAGAAGAAGACATCACAAGACCTCTCAATGGATGAAGAACCACTCATGAATACCCCTATTCAATCATGGGAAGGGGCTAATACATGGGCTTTGGTGGTTGGCCCTAATAAGTCACCAAAGAATAGATGAAATTATTAAGCTGGAACTGTCAGGGGTTGGGCACACTTTTGACAGTTCAGTACCTTAGAGCCTTAGTGGCTCAGGAAAGGCCCAATATGGTTTTCCTCATGGAAACCAAGAATAAGTCAAAAGTTGTAGAAAGAGTGAAGGCAAGGATTTAGCTCCAACATTCCCTAATTATTGATCTGGTTGGTACAGCGAGAGGTCTAACACTAATGTGGAATGAGGAGGTCAAGGTAGAAGTGGAGGGGTGGTCCAACGAGGTAATTAATATCTAGTGTCAAGACTTAAACAGGGGCCATTTTATGAGGATATCCTTTATACATGCATTAACCAACTTCCAAGAAAGAATCAGGCTATGGAGCTCTTTGAAAGACAATAACTATAATAATGCTTCAGATCCATGGCTGTGCATAGGAGATTTCAATGAAGTGCTCTACCATTGGGAGAAATTTGAGAGGTAAGAGGTGGACCGCTATAGAATTGCAGCTTTTCGAGATTTTTTAGACACTTGCTCGTTAATGGACATTGAGAGTAAGGGTTGTGCCTTTACCTTGTCAAACAATAGGGAAGGCAATGCATTAGTAAAAAAGAGATTGGATAGAGTGATTTGCAATATGGAGCGGCGAGTTCTCCATCCAAATGCGGTGACTTTTGCTTTTCCAGCAATAGGTTCTAACCATAGCCCAATTTTGTTATCTTTAAATTAGACAGAGTTGAGAAGAAAGAGAATCTTCAGATTTGAGACATATTGGTTAGAACATCCGGAGTGTGAGGAAGTGGTAAAGAAAGCTTGGAATGCAAATACAACAGATCATCTTACTTTGGTAGGCAAAACAAGATGAGTAGCTGCTGAACTAAGTAGATGGAGCAGAAGAAATTTAAAAAATGCTCAAAAACAGCTCATTCCACTCAAATGTAGGCTCCAAGAATTGACTAACAGCACTGAAGGGGTGCAAAATAGAGAGGAAGCAAGTAATATTGTCAAGCAAATTGAAGATTTATGGCGACAAGAAGAGATATATTGGTATATGAGGTCAAGAATTCAATGGTTGAAATGGGAAGATCAAAACACAAAGTTCTTTCATGCTACAATAGTTCAAAGGAGACAACAAAACAAAATATCCATGCTAAGGCTAGATGACTAGACCTGGTGTAAGGACCCCTTAATCGTCAAACAACACATCTGTAGCTTCTATCAATCCCTATTTAGGTCGGTGGGAGAAAGGAATTATCAATCAGTTTTAGACCAATGTTTGGTGATGGTGAATGAGGAGATGAATGCCGATTTGATCAAATTAGTCACAAGAGAAGAAGTTAAAATGCTGTTTTTCAGTTAGGGGTTACAAAAGCACTAGGTCTAGATGGGCTAAACGGAGTTTCCTATCAAAGTCATTGGCCACATGAAGACATTTTCAATATGGCTCAATCCTTTTTAAGCCAAGGTACCTTTAATCCTGAGCTCAATAGAATGCATATCACTATCATTCCTAAAGTAACAAATCCAGAAGACATCACCCAATTTAGGGCTATAATAAGTCTATACAACTTTAGTTACAAGATCATAGTGAAAGTGTTGGGCAATAGATTAAAACCGTGGCTTCCAAAACTTATATTTGTGGAGCAAAGTGCTTTTTTACAAGATCGACAGATACATGACAATATCTTCATAGTCCAAGAGGGGATTCATCAACTAAGGGTGAGAAGGAGAAGGCGTCATTTTCAAGCCATTCTAAAACTAGATATGAAGAAGGCTTATGACAAGGTCGAGTGGGACTTATGTGATTATATGCTGCGATTGGGGTTTAATGAGAAGTGGGTGACATGGATAAAGCATTGCATCTCTTTGGTATCCTTTAGCATCCTAGTAAATGGAGAACCCTTAGCTGTCTTTAGACCATCTCAAGGAATTCGACAAGGTGATTCTCTCTCCCCTTATCTATTCATAATCATGGACAACATCCTATCTACCCTTATGGGACAAGCAGTAATAGATGGAAGCATCAGAGGTATCCACCTAAATTCCACAAGCCCAACTCTGTCACATCTTCTTTTTGCTAATGATGCAATATTTTTCTTAAATGGAACAATAAGAGAAGCTCAGAATGTGGCACATGTGTTGAACTAGTACTGCTATATGTTGGGACAAGCCATAAATTTAAACAAATTAGGGCTCTTCACTAGGAGAGATTGTCCACAGAGGTTTAAACAGAATCTAGCTACGGAACTGAGAGTTCTAATCATAGATAAAATAGGTAAATATCTAGGGATTCCATCTGATTGGGGACAAACCAAAAAGCAAATGTTTGCGTGGATTCTTTATAGAGTTGAAAGGAAACTCAAAGGATGGAAAGAGAGGTTGATTTCAAAGGCAGGAAAGGAAATTATAATCAAGATAGTTATTCAAGCACTACCTCAATATACTATGGCTATCTTCAAAATCCCAATATCCATTTGCTGCACCATTGAGTAACGAGTAGCATCGTTTAGTGGAAACATAATGCAGCTAGAAGAGGTATACACTAGAAAATGTGGGAAGATTTGAAAAGAAGGAAAGACTGTGGTGGCCTTGGTTTTAAACATTTAGTGGATTTTAACAGAGCAATGTTGGGGAAGCAAGCTTGGAGATTTATCCAAAACCCGGATGCACTATGGTGTAAAGTTTTGAAAAGCATTCATTTTCCTAGAGGTGACTTTTGGTCAGCAAACAAAGGTTCTCGTCCTTTGTGGGGATGGCAAAGCTTATTAATAGGGAGAGAAACAATTGAACCTCACTCTAGGTGGGCAATTGGGGATGGACAGCAAATAAGAATCAGACAAGACACTTGGCTATCGTCAGAAAGCTCTTCGGCCCTACAAATCGGGATGAACTAGGGGTGGTGGCTGATTTAATAGATCATGAGTCACATGCATGGGATACTCAATGAGTAAACAACCTGTTCGAGGAAGATGTCGCTAAAGAGATTTTGCAATTCCCATAAGCTTAATGCCCCATCCAGATAAACTAGTGTGGACAGCAAACAAATCAGGCTCTTATACTGTGAAAAGCGGCTACAACAAACTACACAACAAGTTTGATTCCCCTGCAACAAACAACTCATCCTCATCTTACCAAACTCCTAAGTTGTTATGGAATGAGATTTGGAAGATTAAGACTTTCCCAAAAATTCACTTCTTACTATGGAGTATTTGTAGCAATTCAATCCCCACAAAGGAAAACTTGTATAAAAGAAGAATATTACCTAATCCTACCTGTTAGATATGTGGACAAGCCTCGGAATTAGCATAACACTTCTTCATCCTCTTCGAATGGACCAAAAACTTATGGTCAGGCCCTCACTTTCAAGCCGATACATCTCCAAAAAGAATTACCCGGATAGAAAAGTGGGTCTTGAAAATCTTACCTCTTCAAACGGACCAAACTTCGAAAGCCCATTTGCTGCTGCTCTATGGCAGATCTAGAAATGTAGAAATGCTCTGGTTTTTCAAGGGCAAAAGCCCGAGCTACTCACAACTCAAGAAGAAACACACACCACAGCAACCCTCTTCCAGAAATGGCACCTATGGGGGAAGAAAGATGGAAGAAAATCTATCAAAGCTCCACAAATAGTGTTAAAATGGAACCAGCCAAAGCAAACGAGATGAAGATGAATGTGGACTATTCCTGGTGTGAGTTGTCTAAGACCGGATCCATTGCTGACGTTTGCAAAAATGAAGCCGGCGTTCTCCTCCATGGCTTTGTGAAGTCGATCACTACTTCATCCGTGTGGGTCACCAAAGCCCTAGCTCTGAGAGAGGCGGCATAATGGATACACAATCGAAGACACACATGAACAGGTGAAGTCTTCGAACTAAAAGGGGATGATTTGCAGGTGCTCCTCTCTTATGATAACTTATCACTTGTGAATAGCCTATTGGGCCTAGAGGAACCACCTTGGCCGGCCAAGCCTATAGTTGCAGACTATAAGGAAATCTTGGGCCAAGTTAATGGAGTTCCAATCATCTATGAGCCTCGAGACACAAACAAAGCCGCAGATTGGGTTGCCAAAGCCCATTGAACCAACTCACTTCCTAGGAATTGGATTGCTAATCCTCCTCCTCCTCTATGTTTAATTTTATGTTTAGACTTACCAACCAATGGTACCCCTTTAGTGGGTTAGTAATGGAAAACCATCTTTCGACCAAAAAAAAAAAAAAAAAATACTTGAATGGATTAAAATTATGTATTGGATCCAATAGCCAGAGATGTAAATTGTTAAGATAAGAATGAAGTGTTAAACTTATAAAAGATACTCCCTCATCCTTAAATTGTAACATCGAAACCTTTGCATTTTGTTCCTTTAAATACATGCAAAGGATTTGTTTATTCCTTTTTTATTGCTTACATACAATGTGTGTTCTCTTCCCTAGTTTCGCATGGATAAAACTAATAATAATTAGGTAAATTATTTTCTATATTAAACCTTCATAAAATTAAATTTAGAAATTTAAAAAAAAAAAGTATTTATATCATCTCTAAAAGATGCAAATCAATATTGAATTCAAATTGGATTTATCATGGCATAGTAGAGAAATCATCTTGCATATATTGTTTTACATCTTGCCTTTTTATGTATTAACAATTTTTTTATATTCTTTATTTCTTAGTATTATTTATTTTATAAGAAATTAGTTCTTCTTAAAAATAACTTTTAACATTTTATATAATTAAAATCATGACAACTAATTTTTTTTTTTCAATATATTGCCTTTGATACTTCGGAATGAAATGGATTCATACAAGGGAACATAATATGACTAAAATACTTTTTGGTTGGTGAATCATGGGAATAATGGAAATTTTTATAGTTGGTTGTTAAAAAAAATATATAGCAGGAATGGTATCCAATGAGAGTATGCTGATGAATTCCAAAAATTTTAATTTCCATGGTACTTATATGTATTATTCATAGCATCATTGTATTTAAATTAAGTAATATCCTTTTATAATTCAGTAGAATAATATTAATTTTCATTAAATATTATTTAGATTAGTCCTTTAGGAAAAAGAAAGCTCAAGCCCTACCCTCTATCTTTGAGATTCCATCCTTTGATACTAGAAACCTCCCTCAAAGCCTCCTTCCATCGTTGCACGACATTGCATCCAAACTTTTGCTCGTGCTTCTGCAAAGCATCATGGTATAGCGCAGTTTTGAGCTTGACATCTTGGGTATCCACGTTGAAGAAGATTGGCAAGATCATTGTTTTGTTGTCTCTGTTTCTCGAGGAATCCATCATGTATGCAAGGTTGCGAAGACAATATGCACTTAACACATAGTTTCTAGAAAAGATGGGGATGTAGATTGTGGATCTCTTGATTGTACCCTCCAATTTGCCTCCGATGGCTTCACCTTTTTTGATGTCTTCATCATCTCTGAAAATGTGAATCCAGCTCCATCCATGGAGTGATAGACACAGTCAGCAAAATCAAGATGAGTGTAAGGTCCTTTGAAATTCAAGAACACCTCAAATTCAGCCCTTGGTGATGGCTCAACATCTCCTCTATGGGTCATCAACGCTGTTTTTCCATTGAATGAGTCCCTGTTCTCCAGCTAAAGTATATTGATGGAGCTTAATAATGAGAAGAGAGATGTTGGAGTATTGACTAATCCATATGATTCTCGTGGATTTATGGAAGAGCCAGAGAAGTCTCCTTCGATGCGTTAAAAACTAGGGTGGAGAAATTTCAATGTCAATCATTCTATAAACTATTATACTTGATAATATGAGTTTCATTTCCCTTCAAAAAAGAAGCTGAAAAGTTTCCCCCAGGTCACAACCTGACAGGCCATTCGATTAATAAAGCCAACAGTACACCGACGCACGACATACATGACCTCCTCCCTGATTTCAAAACCAAAAAAACAAACAGATGATATACACTTGGCATCAGGGAATACATATTGTATACTTGTGGTTAATGTCAATCTGCAAAAGTGAGAGGACTGGTTGCCAGGCAAATATGAGGTGCCCCGTGATGGACAATTGTGAAAGGACTCATCTAGAAACAAGAAACAGATTGCCTTAATGGGGATGGCTTAACTTGAACAACCAGGACTACTAAATTATAGAGCAAAGAAGCTTGAAGTGGAAGCTCTTAACAATACTTGTGTTTTTTAGGTAATCAAAATCCTAAGATTGATGAAATCTCTGTACTTAACTGTTAATACCTAAATTTTGATTGAATATTTATATAGAAAATTGTGAATCAATTTAGCCTTGACAAAAAAAGATTTTTGCACCACGTAGGCATAAATAAATATGTGTTTATTGTTTCTAGTTTATTTCCCTTTTTTACCTTATTTTCTGATAAATAAAAATTTATAAAAAAGGAAAGAAAAATTCAAAAAAGGGGGCCCCAGCTCCCCCCTTCTTCTTCTCCCTCCACCCACATGGGCTGGGCCCAGCTCGCCCAGTTCCCCCCTCATGGCCTGGCCTGTCCCCTCCTTCTTCCTTCTTCCTTCTTCTCCCTTCCTCCTGCCTTCTCCGCCTCTGCAACTCGTGCACGGAGGCCTCGACACACAGAGGACGACACACGCATGTGAAGCAGGGGAGTGACTGGCAAGATATCAGTCACACAATTTTGGCATTGCGTAATTGCACCATGACAAAACTATCGATTCTAAACTCTTCAAAACACGTTAGATTGATATTGCGGAAGTCTTGGCGAACAGGTCAAACTAGAGGCCCGTGACAACTTTGACAACTGATCTTGAGCTAGAATTATTTCTAAGCATTTTAAACACTCTAGCTTATAGATAAAGCTACCGATTTGTGGTGACTTTGGACAATGTTCATCAAAAACTAGTATTTTCAAATTCAAGCATGTCGAGAAGTTGGGAGTTGTCGAGAGATGGCATCTCACAAAATGTATAACATTCAAATCATGATTTGCCTGCAAAACAGTTAGAGTTTATTGAAGTATGGCAAAGGAAATGCCTACAAACATATCCACGTGATATGAAACCATACCAAACATGGCCCATCCATTCCAGTTTTGTGGAATATTGTTGTCTAAAAGCTTGAGCATGACTAAATTCCATAAACACAGATTGATTGATTGCAAGTTTGAAGGGCAATGATGCCAAGAAAGCCATCTTTAAACTTGAGAGAAGATTCTTAAAGTCTCCCACCAAGTTCACCCTTCTACTTTCAAAAATCTTATGCTAGAGCCTTGAAAACTCTTTTGAAAGTCTTTTCAGTTTGAGCGCCATGAGGTTCCTATTCCCCAATGACATGAAAAGGCATAAGTGAACTTTCTATAGTGAAAAAAACTAACTATTTCCATGAGTTAATATTTCATAAATTTGATCCACAAGTAAATCATTATGTTTGCTTCTACTTTCATTTTGGAAATGTAAGCTAATAGTATCTTTTGCTAGATATAATTATATTACCTTCATTTTACTCAAATTAAATAATTGTTTTTTCTTTTGTGCAAAGACAGATAAAAGAGCACATTTAAGGTATGAGCTGAAATTCAAGCTAAAGTTAATATTTAACTTTGTAGTCTGCCCTACATCCACAATGCAATTTTGGGAAACCATAGTCTACTACTCTTCCTAAGAAATTTGAGGTCTTATTGTCAAATAATTTATTTTTCAAAATCTCTAAGTATTCTCATCAACCTTTGTCAAAAACATATGGATAAGGACAGTGACATCACTTCTTGGGAGAAAATTTAGTGCTTTCAACATAAAATATGGATTCATTATTTCTTCACCAATAAAGAAGCATACAATATCAATAAAAATCTCTGCATCCCTTAGCATTTTGAAACTAATCTTTAATTTGTCTAGGACATCTTAATTGGGAACTAAGTCTAAATTTTGTAATCCATCTTTCCAAAGTCATTTACTTTTGCAATAAAGAGACGAACCAATAACCTCAAGATCCAAATGAAGTCCATCAACTTTGCTAATAGGATCGTGAGAGATATTGTTGTAATCATATGGAGTGGAATCCATTTTAAAAGCATGCTTACTAAAAAGTTGAAAAGCTTGTTGATAGCACAATTTTCTCATTTGATAGATTCTAAACTCTTCAAAACACTTATGGGCATTCTTTTCTCGGATCTCCTCTTTGATTGGCAAAAAGTTGGTGTTTCTTGCTGTAATAATAATTATGCTCCATTAAAAAAAAAAAAAAAACTGAAGCAACCTTGCTTTTCTGCAAGTTTGGAGAGTTGATCCCACTTATCTAGGTCATTAAGCATGATGATAACTTTCTTGTCATGGAATCTTCTTTTAATTTGGTTAATCCAACATTAGGGTCAAAGATCTCCACTAGTTTGAAGTTGAAAATATTGGAAAATAACTATTTTTGCAATTGAACGATTTTGCTGGCTTGTGAGGCTTCTCGAACATTGGAAAGAAAGTTGCACCCATGGAACTGATTATAAACTTGGTTAAAGACAACCTTGTAAAGCTTCTCAAACATAAATAAATGAAAAATGTATTTTTTATTCATTTAATTTTTAAGCAAAAGAAATATTATTTTTTGAAAAAATATTTTTCAAATGGTTCATTTTCCAAGAGACAAAATTAATGGATATTCATTGTTCAAAACAAATTAAAAAACATCATAACGCCAATAGTGATTGATACCTCATTATGGTCAAAACCCAATTTATTAGATTAAACAGATTTTTATTTCTTGGAAATTAGCATAGCAAACAAGCAAAGCCGTTGGAACTTGAATTACCGCACTTTCCTTATTGGGGGCAAACTTTATAGTGTCAGAGACAAGAACATCATATTTGAAGTGAAGCTTTATTTCTAGCAGCTTCATATGAGCTCTCGATCAAGACCTATGCTCCAATGTGGGATGGTCTTCTCATTTATTCTTCTAGATGGAAACTAGAACTTCAAATCATAACCCTTAAACTTTTGCTCAGTTATCCGATCGAGCCGCTCCATCATCTGTTGTGAGAGATGATTCTTCCAATCGCCCACCTCCCTTCGCCGGAAAAACCCGCTCTTCTCAACCGTCCCGCTTGATTGAGTTGCCATACACAATGTTGAGAAATCAAGTGGATGTGCAAGTAAAATAATCACTTAATTTTATATAAATAATATTGCAAACTCTTTACACACCACTCTCATATACATCTCACACCTCACACAAACACAATTCTTGCACACACCCACTCGCTCTTTCTCGCTCTACACTTCACACCACCTACTCCCACCCACTCCCACACTCACGTACACACCCCACACTTTACGTACACACACTCCTCACACTTACTTCACACACACAAGACCCCTATCACCCTACCTCTCAACTCTCTCGTGCAAGACACACTCAAGGGACAAGAGCCCCTATTTATAGGGGACAAAGTCGGCACATCCACCGACTTCCCACACCATCTTTCTTTATTTTATTGCAAGTTGTTGGGTCAACGATTGCGGCTGAAGAATCGTCTGGAGAGAGGGAGAGAATTCTGGAGGAGTAACGAGAGAGAGAGCTCTAGAGAATTCTAGGATGAGGGAGAGAGGCGGTGCTTTTTCAACACACAAGACCCCGGATTTGTTCACCTCCATTTGCTTTAAACTCTCTATGCTGCACAGCTTTATGATCTCCTGCACTCCCCCACCATCATCTCTTCAGGAGTAAATGGATAGCCCAAGAAATTTGCTAGCCTCTTCACATTGGGCTCTGTCCCCCTCTTCAAGTCCTCCTACTTCAAAATTAAGACCTTGTTTGGATACTCCAAGCTTGCTTTCCAATAGCCTAGCACATGGTCCCAGTATGGCCCTGAAAGAGACAACCCTCTACTGAATAGCCCAAATGCTTCCTCCAGAGAAACAGGCGGCCTATCACTATCGGTATATTTCACTTTGCTAATGAAGCTCCACATTGACACGAACACGTCCTTTGGGTCTCGGATGATGCACACGATCCGGCACCCTGAGGTCGCAACAGATCTTGGCAGTGAGGCATAAGGGATGTGAGTCGAGAGAAGCCTGGTCGAAGGAAGAGCGTCGAGGGCTGAGATGGGGTCCTCGTCATAGGCGAAGAATTCAATGTTGGGCACACATTCATGAGGGTTCTTGGTGAGCAAAGTGTGCCTGGGGAGGTCCTGGTTGTGCCTATTGGCAATAGCAAACGACAGAGCCTTGATCCATGTCATGCCGGTCTTAGGGAAGGTGGCCAAGAGGGTGTCGGTGGGCTGGGCCTCGAAATGTTTCTGGGCCCAGATTACTCCTCCGAGGAAGTGATTGCCATACCAGAAGCCTTGATAGTTGTACAAATTCTGAGTTCCCCACCCTTTTTCTCTTGGTAAAGATGATGAGATGGCTATCTCTCCTTTTTCTGCTTCTTGACATTCGCGGGCAATTTGTTCCTTATGAAGCTCTTCTTGACTGGAGAGATCAGAAGCAACAGCGTTTGGCACCTGCAAATTCAGATGGACGGAAATGTTTGGAGCTTCCTCTTTTTGACTGATTAATGACTGTCAAAGCTTGATTGCGATTCAAATAGTAAAAAGGATAATAACAAAATATACATCACAGCTAAAAGGATAAAACATCTATCTTTGATATCATGTAGATTAGAGAGAGAGAGAGAGAGAGAGAGAGAGAGAGGGAGAGATTGATTTGCACTTATAAAACTATGGAAAAAGCTTTGCCTTTTTTAATGACTAGCCTAGGATGAACGCCTGGTAGTTAAGGCAAATCATCTTAAATATACTAACTTCGGAGGCTTATCATAATCCAACTAAGTATTTCCTTCCACGCAATCATTGGAAAATAGTAGAAATAGTTGTGATAGGGACAAAAGGTACTTAGAGCAAGATTAATTAAATTAGTTACAGAACCTAATTCATTACAGTTCATCACATTCTAATCATCCTAAACCCTAAAACATCAATTAATTTAAACTAATCACAGTCCCTAAATCCTAAACGCTAAAAACCTAAACTCTCGTTGACCTTGCTAATGATATTTATATATAATATAACAATATTTTCTTGCGGAGCCTTATTGACGTTTGAAATTTGCTCCTTTTATAGGACTTTGCCAACTCTTATTTGAGTCCATTTGCCAATTGTAGTCCATTTATGCAGAAGGATAATTTGCCGTAAAACTTTTTTAACTTACTTAAAAATATAATTCTCAGCTTAATACTTGTCAAATTGTATACATAAATCAAACCTCATCTGTAAATTGGTTATTTAATAATTCTGAGATAACCATGACAAGTATAAGAAAATAAAGTGAAAGATCAATGATTACACATTCTTTGATAGGATTATAATTTTCAAAATTATTTAAGTCACAATAACGTCTAAACGAAAGAAATTAGGATGCAGGCTAGATGTTTGAATACACAAAATCTTAACTAAGTAGTAATAATTTACATTTAGCTCTAAACTTAACTGAACCAATATGAATTAGTCAAGATTATAAAGAAGCTGAGTAAGTAAACCCATGCATTTGCATTTGTACTTGACCTCGTATATATATATATATTTTATTTTCATTTCAGATGATGCAAAATAAGGATATTGGAAGAGTCAATGACACATAGTTTAGTATTAAATTTTACAAATGATCACTCCAAAATATTTTAAGCTCATTTGCTCAGTTCAAGATCAACAACTTAGCTTGTTGATAGATCCTATCTCACGTTATGTTAAAATATAAATAAGATTAATGATTAATTATGACGTACACCATCAATGTAAAAACCTATTATACAAGTGGCCTATCCATTATTGATTTGAAAGATTGGATAGTTATGATCCTCAAAATCAATGATGGATCAGATTGCTTGCGTAAAATTTAGTTTAGACCGACAATATATACGCTGTATTTCCTATAAATTTATCATTAAATGGCTTTATGATTGATCCATGTGGCACATAATTCAAGAAATGGTTGGCAGGACAATACACTATTCTGTCTCTCTGTCTCTTAAACCTTTGGTAGTCGCCATCTCTCTACCTCTTCCTCCTCCATCTCGCGTCTTTGCCATGCCTCTTCTCTTCCTCCTTTCGACACCGGCGGCCACAACCACTTACTCATCAACTACCTCCATCTCTTCTCCTCATCTTCCATCGCTTACCATCTTTCCAATTTGTGGCAAACTAATGCCTTCAGCAATGTTTTCCACATATTCTAAGGGCAGTTTATCTGAAGAGCCACAACCAACCATTTATTTGCAAATTAATGCTAAAAAGGATTCTCATGCGAGCCAAGTGGACGACATCATTTATTTGAGCGATTCTAACTGGTTTTGTGATCAAAATGATTTTGTGATCAATATATCTAACAAGGTTTTGTGATCAAAATGATCGTTCATCAGGTTTTATAACTAAACCGTACACCTTACAATATATCTAACAATTCTTGGGTCCCTGTTATCATATGGTACATTCCTTCACGCGAAACCCTTTTTCTGGTGAAGTTTGTTTTCCAAATTATTTGTTGTCCGAGATGTCTCATGCCTATTGCTGAAACTTCTAGTAAATCATGCAACTGGACAGAACTATAAACAAGCACAAAAATGAGTGAGCATGAAATGAACTCGTTGGACAATAAAAGGAGAATTGTTGTATACCGATGAAGCGTTTCCGTGAATTGTCATTGTCGGCAACTGGTGGGACGCCTCCATGTATGCAAATACGAGGTGAAGGAAGAGAGAGGGAGAGATAGAGGCCACTAATGAGATGGTGATCAGATCGTGAACGTGGATGAACCGCGAAATCGTTATGAATGATCCAAATAGATGCTTTTCAGGTCATTTTATACTCTTCATGACAGACTAATTAATGATGGCTTTAAGACAAGTATAGCTCGAAAGACGTAAGCGTTATGATCCTCTCTCAAGTCATTTTGTACATTTCATGACAGAATATTTAAGGCGCTTTTTTCATTTGCTCTGCTACACACAAACTGACCGATAGAAGATGGGCATAAAGATTGTATAGTTCATAATCACACTCTAGTTCGTCTTTGATCACTTTGCCTTTTCTAATCTCTTCGAAGTCTCTAAAAACATGAATCCCAGCTACATCTATGGAGTGATAGAGGCAATCGGAAAAAAAATTTAGGAGAGTGTTGGGCCCTCTAAAATTCAGGAACACTTTGAATTCAGCCCCCAGTGACAACTTGGCATCACCTCTATTGGGAAACTTATCAAAAAAGTCATAAACCGATTGTAATTGTGCCAATTTAGTTTTAAACTTTTTTTTTTTTTATCAATTGAGTCATAAACCTTTATAATTATTCTTGATCACATCAGTGCTGACGACCTTTTTTTAATAATATTGTATTAAATTTTTTTATCTTTTTTTTTTCTCCTCTCCCTCCTTTCTCCTCTTCTTCTCCTCCCTCCTTCTTCCTTTGGCTCCAACGACCGGCCATAGGAAAAAAAGAAAGATAAAAAGGAAAAAAAGATAAAAAATAATAAAATATCTCAAAAAATAAAATATTATTAAAAAAAGGTCGCGGGCACCAACCGGCTACCACTTAGCACCGGCCTAGCTAATTTTGACCGGATGGACCAATTGGGAATAATTTTAAAAAGTTTATAACTCAATTGATCAAAAAAATAAGTTTATGATTGAATTGGCACAATTGCAATAGATTTAGGACTTTTTTGGTAATTTTCCTAATCTATCAGTAATGACCGCTGCTTTTCCATGCGATGAGTCCCGAGTGTGTGTAGATTCCTCTTCATCTTCAAGAGACAAGGTATTATGAGGAGAGATGCAAGAGGAGTGTCTACTAATTGTGATTTCGGTAGATATTAGGGGTAGTTGGCTGCCTTGTCCCATTTCCCTCTTTTCTTAAGAAAGAAGTTTAGCAATGGGTGGGAACATCGTCGTAAGCATAGATATAATTCGAATTCGAAAGGAATAAGGAGTCTGCGTGATGGAGATTCTTTGAAATTAACTTACAACAAGCACCCAATCATGTGGAGAACAAAAGGTGTCAATCTACGGTAAAAAAAAAAAAAAATGAAATATGAGGGACCGATAAAATTGAAGAGATGGCACTTCCATTCGCATTTTGTTGTATTCAATGAGTGAGGAAATCATCCTCCATAAATAATTTAATATAAAGAAAGCATTTCATTCGTGTATTACATTCTATTTAATTAAGTGAATTATGTTATATAGAGGTTAGATTTCTAATAAAAAAAATTTAAAGGGAAAAATACCAAATACTTCTTTTCAAAGTAAAATTTCTCAGATGAAAATTTCTCGTTAGACGAAGAGTTTAAGCCGAACATTTTGTTAGATGAAGAGTTTAAGTCGAACATTTTGTAATGGGCATGGGACTCTTATGATGATGCCTAGAAGGGGTGGTGAGAAAAATTCTTTTTTTCCCTCTTTTCAAAGCATTATCTTTTTTTCCCCACTTTGTCAATGAGCCAAATATTGTGGGAAGTCTTGTGCGCATTTTCTTGGAAGGACCAAGAAAATTTCTTACAATAGAAAATTATATTTTATGCTATTCTAGTTATAATATGAGCTTGACTGTCCTTCAAAATAGAAAATACATAATTTCAATTGATTGCACTTTCCATTCAAATTATTAAACTAAAACTTCCGCCTAGGTCACAACTGGACAAAGGTTATTTGATTTGGAAAGTTAACAATGCACCGATGCTCTACTCTCCATGCACCACATGCATGCACAGCCAGTTGTCATTTGGATCTTCATAAATCTCTTTTCATTGACGGATTCATCAACTTTCAGATTTAGGATGTGTTTGGTAATGATTCTGTTCTCGAAAGTAGATTCTAATTCGGAAATAAATTTTTTTTATTATTCTATTCCCGGGAACAGATTCTAAGCATTTTAAGCCGCTTGATAATTGTTCAAATTTTTTTTTTATTTTGGAATAGAATTGCGTTTGGTACCATACTCATTGATTCCGTTCCAAATCAATTTCTTTTAATTTTCAAATGATTTTTATACTTTTTTCATTTTTTTCTTTTCATTTTTCTTTTTTTTTCTTTTATTTTCTTTTTTTCTTTTTTCTCCTATTCTTCTTCTTCTTCAGATTGGTTGCCGAACCGGTAACCTGCCAGACGAGGGCCAATGACCTTCACCGGAGCGTCGTCGACCCTCATTGACCGAGCCTCGCCGGTGGCCAAGCCAGCCTCGCCAAGGCTGTGTGAGCCTCACCGAGGCTGGGCAAGGCCCGTAGGAGGCTTGCCCAATCTCGTGGTGGCCAGGCGAGCCTCGCGAGGTTGGGCAAGGCTCGCCTGGCCACCGGCAGGGCTAGGCATCGCGAGGCTTGCCCTGCCCCCGCGAGGCTTGGCCTTGCCAAATCTAGTGAGGCCAAGCCTTGCCGGTGGCTAGGCGGGACTTGCCGGGGCTGGGCGAGGCTTGCTTGGCCACTAGTGGGGGTGGGCGAGCCACGTCGGGGCTAGGCAAGCCCCGCCTGGCCACCGATGAGGCTCGCTCGGCCAAGGCGAGGTTTGGTGACCTTGCCGGAGTCTCGTCGGTGACCGGCAGCGGCGGTGGCGGCGGCAATGGACGGCGGGCGGCGGACGGCGCAGATGAGGTGGTTGATGAAGAAGAAAAGAGAAGAAGAAGAAGAGAAAATGGAAGAAGAAGAATTGTTTTGATTCTTAGATTTGTTCCTGGAACAAAAATCAATTTTTTTTTATTTTGTTCCAAATCTACTTATGGGAACAAAAAAATAGAAATTTGTTCCCTAGAACAAAATTTTTATCAAACGCGATTCTGCTCTCAAACTACTTCCAGGAGCAAAGCAAAGATGTTTGGATGGTTCAAAACATGGCCTTATTGTCCTCAAATCTTACATCCCTTCAATCAATTTGTTCTGTGAATAATAACTCGTCTAATTTATTAAAAAAAAAGAATAATAGCTAGAAGACTTATTTGAGCTTGAAAGTTTGTGATTTGTTTCTAAATACGACTGAACTGTTGTTTTAAATGCAATTTGTAATGGATTCCCCAATCAATTTCATTTTTTCTTGAACACCAGAATTTCTTTCAAAGTAATTTTCCGCAAAATCAACCATAAGAGAACAACTCATTTTTCCTGAAACAATTTTCTTGAAAATATTTTTCATTGATCAGAAAGTATATCAATTGATTTCACTCCCCGTTCTAATTGGTCATATGAGTTTGATTACCCTTGAAAATAGAAAATACTTAACTTCAATTGATTCCACTTCACGTATTAATTTATTAATCCAAAAACTGTTGCACGCACTAGATAAATCCAATCCGATGGGTTGGGTCGGGTATAGAAAGATGCGCATTTTTTTTTTTTTTTGGTCGGAAAAAGTAATATATTATACGAAAGATGCGCATTTGAGTGAGTTAATTAACAAAAAATTATATCAGCAAAGTGTCCCATTTCATAAAACAATAGTTTCATAAAAAAGGTTAAAAGCTTTTGCAATTCTGCCACTTTAGACAGCTAGCAATGCACCAGATGCATGAACCCCTTCCCTAATTTCAAACTAAGAAAACAAACAAATAGAAGATATACTCCAAAATAATACATACTTGTGGTAGGAAGGCACGACCAACAGGACCCAGTCAATTGACAAAAACGAAGGATGTAATACAAAACTTGTTCATATGTCAATATGAACAGATGATGGTGTTCTTTTCTTATATTATCGAACGGGCACTTTCCTTCACATTTTGTTCCGTTTGATGAGTGAGGACTCCCTCCGTGCATATAAAATTGCCCCATGGTTTACGAGAATGCATGATTCCATGAAGGTTCGATATGTTTTTACTCATCTCTTCAAATTTAAGATGAAGAAAGCAATTCATTCATCTAAATTTGATAAATAAAATATGTTATATATAGTTAAAATTCAAATAAGTTTTTAAAGGAAAAATACCACACATTTCTATTTCAAGATAATAATTTCTAAGATAAAATTTTCTTCTTAGACAAAAACTTCAACTCGAATACTCCCTAGATGATGGATTCCAATGATAAGAGCTCTTGAAGTCTTAAAACTTGTTACAAATTTGTAATTGAATTCTATAACTTTTAAAAAGTGTAATTAAGTCTTAAAACTTGTAACAAAAGAGTAATCAAGTCCCAAAACTTTTCAAAAAATGTAATCAAGTTCTAAAACTTATTATGAAAGTGTAATTGAGTCATAAAATTTTCAAAAAAATGCATTCAACAAAAGGCTTAATTAGACCAATTTGACAAATTATAGAACTTGTTTGCACTGTTTAAAAGTTTTAGAATTTACTTGCATTTTAATAATAAATTTTAAGATTTAATTGTACTTTTTGAAAGTTTTAAGATTCAAATACACTTTCATGATAAAGTCTCGGTTTTTTTTTTAACTTTTCATATGGTAAATATTTCTTAGAACATGTTGAAAGATGGACTTGTTAATTCGAAGCAAGGTTAGCCAATCAATCTGCAGATAGATTGCTTTCACACTTGCCCTGCTTCTGACTTGCTTCTTGTTTGAAGGAAGGTCTGGTAGACCTGTTGAATCAACTTTGTGGAAAAAAATAGTGCCGTCCATTGTTCCAACCCCATGAAAATGCTCGGAAAGGAAACTCATGATTCTGCTCATACAGAGGAAGAAGTAACTACAGAACTAACATAACTCCCAGGCAATCACCAGCATCATTGCACGGAAACTGCCCCACAAGTTTAATCCACCGGCCCAAGGCGAAACTCTGACTGTCCAAATTGGATTAGAGACGGAGAGTCTCCAGTTGACGACTCGCTCTGCAACTCATTTGCCTGTAACCTCATTTGCATCCTGCTGAACTTAGAGACATGTCATTTTGAGAAAGATAGAATTTTTTTTGAAACACAACAGCTTATTTCTCCAATCAAGTAAGTTCTTGCAGACCAATCTGAACATAAAGTCCCATTCAGAGGTGTAGTGCTCGAAGCAAAGAAGTTCTCATGAACTACCTTAACACAGGTTTCTCACTGAAGAACAATTCCTCAAGCAGTGAAGTAAAGATTCAAGCTTGTTTTCGTGGATCTGACAAGATGAGGATGCCCACAGTGTTTCTCGCAAATTGTGCTTCATTTGTTACGTGCAACCAGCCCTGAGATTTTGGTCAAACTCTGAGGAATGAGGACGGGTCTTAGGCTCCCATTGTGAAAGATATTTTCCTAAATGCGAACGCTTGTACCATTTAAAATAATTAGTCAATGAAAAATGTCATCATTATCAATAATAATTTATGTTTAAAATTTTTCGTAGACAATAAGGATAATTTTCATTCATTTATATTTATAAATAATATAATAAATCATTTTTTAGAAAAATATTTTCCAAATTACTTATTTTCCATGAAACAAATAGAACATTAGAGTTTCTTAAAAGCAATTCTATGAAACATAATTGTGAATGTGCTAACACCAATCTTTTGGGCCTTCTTAGAGGAGTTCAACCTGAAAAAAATCATATAATAACTCTAATCACCTGGGCTGGAATGCGAAAATTCTCCAATGTCGCTTGTGCCCTAGAGTCTTATGCAAAAATTTCACATCTCCATTTTTGCTTTACTTTATTTATGGCTGTAAAACCTTGGGACTGTTATTTATTATAGCTTTTTTCATTGCAGCGTCCATGATATAGATTGCTGTGCTGTCTCTAATAGCTCTAGGCGATGTCGTTATTGCTCCAAGGAGGAAGGGGAGTCATGTCACTGACTCCATTCTCGTAACTCTTCCTTTTAATTATTAGTGAAGTAGGTCCTATGGTCTATGTACTTCTTATATATCCTTTTGAGTAATGAATACGATCTTATTTTGACTAAAACAAAAAAAAACAAAAAGAGTAGGCCTTGTACAACCAACTTGATATGAAATGAATTTGAATTTGTCATTCTTATTATAATAATTAATTGCATACCCACATTTGTCTATGATTCGTTATCGTTTGATAGAAATGTCCAAAAGAAGGATAAATTGATATTTTTTTTTCTCTGGTAAACTAAATTGATCGATTTTAGTATGCAAAAGAAGAGAGAGGGAAAGGCAACGATGCTCTCATGCCTCTTAGTATACCTTAGAAGACGCCATTAGTATAGAAGCTTCAACGATAAAAAAATGTGAGAAATTATGAATACTATCCTTATATGATATAATGATCGTCAAAGTAGAATACCATCCTTATTGTGATAAATGTGGGATTTAACTCTAACTAAAAGTTTGTTTTGCCATCTTCAATTGGAACCCATGAGCAAGAGATTCTCAAGAAACACGCGCTGTGAGCAAACTCACAAGCTCAATCTAATATTAATCAAGCACTCTCGTCATAGCATGACCCAAATTAAGAGATATTAAGTGCATCTTTTGAGCAATCATCATAGTGGCATGGATCAGTTGTCACTCTAATGACACAAATTCGGTATTGCTGCTCTAACACGATGTATAACGCGTCATCATACCTACTAGAGACAATTAAAAAATAAAATAAAATTGAACTTCCTAAAATATTTCACAGGAATAATTTCTTGTCTAATATGGATAACTCAACAAGCGCAAAATCATTTCAATGATTGGTAACCTACTGTTGGTTTGATTCAAGAAGAGACGACCACCAGAGAGAGAGAACTGGAGATCACTGGAGACCGATAGAAGCATCATCTCAAGCATAATCAGGCATCACTTCTTTTCAGGAACGTAATAGACTTGGAATCCTCATACGTGAGTTGGTCAAATGCAACACAGTTGTGCTCTTTGTCGTACATGAGGCATGAGACACATCGTTATGATCGTCTTCATGAGTCGCCAATTCCATAAGGCTTCATTTAAATATTGTTGATGACATGTAAATTAACACAAGGAAAATAGGAAATAGGTATTTTTTGGCAACAGCGAGATGACTGGTCCCCATGCAAATATGCAATGATGAAATCACTTTTGCATTCTTGGCTTTTTGTTTCATGGCTTCATTATATCAGTCCTTTTTCTTGAAGATGCGATGTTCCAAAGTCAACTTCTTCTTCAAATTTAATACTCAGCACGCATGCATATAACAAGTAGATTAATATACTTTAGTTGATTAGGTGACATTAAACTGCTTCATCTGAGGCTTAGTGCAGACCTTAGCATCTCCCATAAGTAAAATACCTAAAGGATATTCCCTCCTTTTGGGGAAGATAAAGATATAAGGAAAGTTGAGGGGCTAGGGTGTGCAGGCATGGACCTGTTAGCCCACCAACAAAATATCCATTGGACAGGCGGGGTGGCCTCCAATGGTTCATGCCTTCATTATGTAAGCCCTTTGTCTTGAAGATGCAATGTTCCAAAGTCAACTTTCTCTCCAAATTTAAAACTTAGCATGTGTACATGTAATAAGTAGAGTAATATTCTTTAGTTGATTAGGTGATTGACAATTTTTCTGGAATTGGGAGTGATTATTTTGTGTTAATTTCTGTTCTTAGGATTTGAAAAGTGAAATACATTAGTGAAAGCAAGCAACCATTATAATAGCACGAGACTAAATCACGTCACACAGAGAGTTAATGCAAATACTAGCCCTAGTAAAAATAAAGAAGGAAAAGAAAAAGTTTATCCTAAAGACATTGTTTGGGTTGAGCAATGGTGTGGTATGTAATGGATGCCGAACTAACTAGTAACTGAGCTAAGTCGAGTTAAATATAATTTACTACCCAACTATTACTCATTAAGAACAAGAAAAAAAATTGCGAGTAGTACAAATGATAGATATGTGCGAAATAATTCTGCACTTAGAAATTTTTTATGCTATTTTCCAAATTTAGGCTTGGCCTTTTTATTAGAATACGTACATTAATATAGAGCAAAAGGCATGCAATACCCTAGTAATTCTGCACCAGTTTTGTTGTTATTGAAATATACCCATTGCTTGACAATAGAGTTTATATACTATTTATATATGTGCGGTCTCCCTTTACCTATTAGCTTAAGCTTTTGGATTTGACTTTCTAACTTGATATCAAAGTTAGGTGCTACCCAACATTAAAGTGCACCTTCATTTAATAGTTTACACATTTAGAGCATTTGGTTCAAGAGGTGTCTATTTGCCTCCTAGTTATATATTTCCATGGTTAGTACTAAATAAAAAGACCACACTAAGCATGAGACGAAGTAAAAGATATTTCAAGATGGTTCTTGTTTGCCTTCCCTACAGAAAGATATTAAGTTGTGTAGAAGATCTTATAAATATCAATCATATTTGTTTATTTACGTGAGCAACGGAAGGAAAGAACGTGTCCTAAAAGACGAAATTTGATGAGAGACGATCAAATTGACTGAGTTATAACTTTGAACAAGTCAGGGAATCTAGAAGCCACCACTCATGGAATTTACCCCCTGTAGTTAGAACACTCGAGACGTGCGACCTCAAGGCTACTACTCTGGAATTTTAGATGGCTATGTTGGCCAAAATGGTGCCCCCGACACCGTGACTGAACTTAAGCTGAGACGGTACCGTGAAGGGGACCACACACTGAGAATGTAGCTCTGACAGTTCGCACAATTTCGATGGCCGCATTCATGGAGAAATTCAACGTCTGCATAGTACACCTTGAATAATATGGTATGTTAACCACGAAATTTAATCAAAGAACTCGTTTGGAGAAAATAAACGTTTGCTCCTTATTCTATCTACTAGTCCAACATACGATTCTATAGCTTATAAATACCTATCAATACAGTTTCGACACTCAAAAGAGTCTCTACCGTCTAGTATTCTTTGTCTATATTTGTTCAGTCACCTGGAGGGTAATGAAAAAGAAATGTCTCTTGAGATTTCAGCAATCCCATCTTCGTCTCCTGCTCAAGAAACAAGCCACGTCACTGAACGCCAATCAGCAAATTTTTATCCAGGCATATTGGGGGGATTATCTTCTCAAATATGCTTTTGACTCCACTATCTGTAACTCTTATTTTGCTAATGAAGCTCCACATTGACACGAACACGTCCTTTGGGTCTCGGATGATGCTCACGATCCGGCAGCCTGCGGTCGCAACCGATCTTGGCAGTGAGGCATAAGGAATGTGAGTGGAGCGAAGCCTGGGCGAGGGAAGAGCGTTGAGGGCTGAGATGGGGTCCTTCTCATAGGCGTAGAAATCAATGTAGGGCACACATTCATGAGGGTTCTTGGTGAGTAAAGTGTGCCTGGGTAGGTCTTGGTTGTGCCTATTGGCAATAGCAAATGACAGAGCCTTGATCCATGTCAAGCCGGTCTTACGGAAGGTGGCCAAGAGGGTGTCAGTGGGCCGGGCCTCAAAATGTTGCTGGGCCCGGATGACTCCTCCAAGGAAGTGATTGTCATACCAGAAGCCTTGATAGTTGTACAAATGGTGAGTCAACCACCCTTTTTCTCTGGGTAAAGATGATGAGATGGCTACCTCTCCTTTTTCTGCTTCTTGACATTCCAGGGCAATTTGTTCCTTAAGAAGCTCTTCTCGACTGGAGAGATCAGAAGCAACAACTGTCAATTTAGATGGATGGAAATGTTTGGAGCTTCTTCTTTTGATGGAAATGTTTGGAGCTTCTTCTTTTTCACTGATTAATGACAGCGTCAAGGCTTGATTGCGATTCAAAGAGTAAAAGGGATAATAACAGAATACACATCACAGCTAAAAGGATAAAACATCTTTGATATCATGTAGATAACAAGGGCATTTTGTAAAAGAAGAGAGAGAGAGATAGAGAGATTTGCACTTATAAAACTACGGAAAGCCTTGTTTAATGACTAGCCTATCTGCACTCCTAGTAGTCAAGGCAAATCATCTTAAATATATTAACTTTGGAGGCTTATCATAATCCAATAAAATGTTTCTTCTTATGCGATCATTAGAAAATAGTAGAAAATAGTTGTGGTAGGGACAAAATGTACTTAGTGCAAGATTAATTAAATTAGGTACAAACCTAATTCTTTATAGTTCATCACAATGTAATCATCCTAAACCCTAAAACCTCAATTAATTTAACCTATTCACAATCCCTAAATCCTAAACCCTAAATCCCTAAACTCTCATTGGCATTACTAATGATATTTATATATAATATAACAATATTTTCTTGTGGAGCCTTATACAAACGTTTGAAATTTGCTCACTCTTACAGGACATTGCCAACTCTTATTTGAGTCCATTTGCCAATATTAGTCCATTTATGTGGAAGGATAATTCGCTGTAAAACCTTTTTAACTTACTTAAAAATATAATTCTCAGCTTAATACCTGTCAAATTGTATATATAAATCAAACCTCATCTGTAAATTGGTTATTTAATAATTCTGAGATAAGCATGAAAGGAATAAGATAATAAAGTTAAAGATCAATGATTACATATTCTTTGAGAAGATTATAATTTTCAAAATTATTTTAGTCACAATAATGTCTAAACGAAAGAAATTAGGATGCAGGCTGGATTTTTGAATATACAAACTCTTAACTAAGTAGTAATAATTTACATTTAGCTCTAAACTTAACAGAACCAATATGAATTAGTCAAGAGTATAAAGAGGCGAGTAAGTAAACCCATGCATTTGCATCTTTACTTGACCTCATATTTTTATTTATTTATTTCAAATGATATGAGATAAGGATATTTGAAGTGCCAATTATGCATAATTTAGCATCAAATTTTACAAATGATCGCTCCAAAATATTTTAAGCTCGTTTGCTCATTCCAAGATCAACAACTTAGCTTGTTGATAGATCCTATCTCACGTTATGTTAAAATATAAATAAGATTAATGATTAATTATGATGTACACCATCAATGTAAAATAAATAATTACACAAGTGGCCTTATCCACTATTGATTTGAAAGAGTGGGTAGTTATGATCCTCAAAATCAATGATGGATTAGATTGCTTATGTAAAATTTAGTTTTTTTTTTTTGTTAGTCCTACTTTACTCTTATTCTAACTCTCACTTTCAGACTTTTACCTTGTCTCCTTATAGGGCGTGGGAGTTAAAGCCCACTCCTAAAACTAATTCATCCCTACCCCAACCCCTTTGAGAAGGTGGGGATTCGAACCCCCT
Source organism: Eucalyptus victrix (assembly GCA_016097545.1). NCBI lineage: Eukaryota > Viridiplantae > Streptophyta > Magnoliopsida > Myrtales > Myrtaceae > Eucalyptus > Eucalyptus victrix. Next base: position 36,907,330 of record CM027837.1, read on the forward strand.
CATCTCCTCATTCCATGTTGGAAGAGTGGTTACTAGGGTAAACCCCAGTGGTTCTATGTAAAATTTAGTTTAGATAGATAGTGTATACTCTGTATTTCCTATAAATATATCATTAAATGGCTTTATAATTGATCCACGTGGCACATAATTCAAGAAATTGTTGGTTGGACAATACACTATTCTCTCTCTCTTAGACCTTTGGTCGTCGCTCTCTCCCACTCTTCTTTGTCCATCTCGCCTCTTTGCCACTCCTCTCCTCTTTCTCCTTTCGACATAGGCGGCCACAAATACTTCCTCATCAACTATCTCCATCTCTTCTCCTCATCCTCCGTCGCTTGCCATCTTTCCAATTTGTGGCAAACTAATGCCTTCAGCAATGTTTTCCACATATTCTAAGGGCAATTTATCTGAAGGGCCACAATGAACCATTTATTCGCGAATTAATGCTAAAAGGGATTCTCAAGCGATCAAATGATCCTTCATGAAGTTTTATTACTAAATCACACACCTTCCAATATATCCAACAACTCTCGGGTCCCCGTCATCATATCATATATTCCTTCTTGCAAAACCCTTTTTCCCGATGAAGTTTGTTTTTCAAATTATTTTTTGTCCGAGATGTGTCATGCCTACTGCTAAAACTTCTAGTGAATCATGCAACCCGATAGAGCTATGAACAAGCACAAGAGTGAGCGAACCAGAAATGAACTCGTCGGAGAATAAAAGGAGGATCATTGTGTACCAGTGAAGAGTTTCTATGAATTGTCATCGTTGGCAACTAGTGGGATGGCCCTAACTCAAAATAACTTAGCGGTGTGTAATTTTAATATGGAATTCACTTATGTTTGGGTTGGTTGGGAGGGCCAAGCCCATGATACTCATATTTTCTATGAAGCTTTAAGGAGACGTGATGTACAATTTCCTCATCATCCTCCTCCTCCAGGTTTGTTAATTAATGGTTTTTGTACATTAATATGTATTAATGTGGTCTATGTTGATTAAATTTATATTATATTTGTGTAGGTAAATATTATTTAGTAGATGCTGGATATCTAAATCCGACGAGTTATTTGGGACCTATACAAAGAAGTTAGATATCATTTGCCAGAATTTCAACAAGCTCCTAGCCCTAGGACTATCGAGAGGTATTAAATCGTGCTCATTCCTCTCTACGATCCGAAATTGTGCAAGCTTTTGGTGTCTTGAAAAGCAAGTAAAATTGTTATGGCAGCAATGACTTTGCATAATTATATATGACAAAATGCCACCAATGATAAACATTTTGTAAGTGCATATTTGGATCCCAATTATGGATATTCAATTGACCTTGATAATACAAATGAGGGAGCCGGTACTTCAAATGACAATTTATCTTCTGACATGGCATGTTTATGTGATGAAATAGCAATGAGTTTAGTAAATATTTAAGGATGTTTGTAATTTTCAATAAAAAAATCTATTTCTTTCTTCGATGCATATGTAATCATGTTTATTATAATGAAATTACTCTTTTTTTTAGTTGAGAAAAAGTCCACTTTGATGTATTTTTTAACTTATGAATTTGTTAATATATCTCTTTTATATATACATCTCAGTGCAAAAATATATATATAAAAAAGTCATTGAACTTGTTAATATATCTCTTTTATATATACATCTTGGTGCAAATATATATAAAAAAAGGTCATTATTTTTGTTAATATATCACTTTTATATATACATCTCAATGCAAATTTATATATATATATATATATATATAAAGAGTCATTGAATTTGTTAATATATCTCATTTATATATACATCTCAATGCAAATATATATATAATAAGTATATTATAAAGTCATTTTTTTTTTCAATTTAAAAAAATAAAAATAAAAAACTTAAATTGGTTGCTCTAAAGGACTACCCAAATATGTATTTACCAAACAGAATTTCCCCAAAGTTGCTTGTCAAGGCACTTTTCAATTATAATTTACCAAACAGTTTTTGCATTTCATCAAAACCCTTTAGACCAAAGGCCTTTACATTTCCTTAAAGGCTTTGTTCAAAAGCTTTCCCAAATGCACCCAACGTCCTACCTTGCAATAACCACTCCACACTAAGTCGTTATCCAAAATACCAAGGCAAAACCTTCATGGAAATACACGGAATTACCTTTTAATATTTCCCAAAGCTTTGCTCACCATCGGGCGAGAAGATTCCAGGTCACAATAGGACCCACATTCAAAGCAATATCCTACACTTGCACGAAGGGACCTATAACTTTTCTCCTGGGCGTTGTGATCCATTTCGCCAGCATAGAGATCACCAAGCTTCTCTACTTGTGAAAATTTTAGGTAGCCATCACAGGATCAAGAAAAAGATTCCTTAGAGTAGTTTTTCAACGCTGTTATTTCTAACAGAAAGGCCTATAAAAATTAACGTGTCCTAGCTGAGAATTACTTATGATACCTATACATAAGACTCCAAGCTATATATGTATCCAGCATGTCTTGACTGATTGAGTTTTTCAATTTCAGATTTTATGTCAAATGTATCCAAAACTATGCCAGAGCACTAAGGACGAACACAATGAAAAGCACTCAAAACAAGGTCGGAGAGTTCACAACTTAATAGCTTCTGCACTAACATCGAAAATAATACTTATGTTCCAAAAAATTAAGGCGTTGTTGACAATTCCATTGCCCAACCTGCAATCAGCGAATCACTAACATAATTCACAAACTAGACAATTTTGAACAAGTTACATGCATTATTATTTTCAAAGTTCTCCCCCATAGATTTTTGCACTAACGTTTAGCAACTCCCAGCACGATTGATTAATTGAAAGGAAGAACCTGATGATCAAGGATCATAGTACCTGTGGACCGTAAGACAACTTTAGGGAACATCCTACTTCCACTAGTTCCATAGTTCGGATGAAGAGAGTATGAGCAGAAAAATATGCATGAATGTTTAGACGACAAGAATGGTTAAACAAATTGCCTACGGCGTAAATAGCTTGACCAACGCTGACCTAGATAATAATTACCAAAGCAGATCAAAAAGATTAGAAAGACTTTCTTCAAGAGTTAAGAATGAGTTAAGTACCCGAAATCTATCCAACAAGGGAATAGCACCAGCAAGCTTAGATGGTGTAGTATTTTATTAATATGTCCATGATGGGGTGTGATGAGAACGCATCGTTTCATCTTGATATACTACGATGGAAAGACACCCTTTGAAAGGGTGTGATGGAGTCATATAAAAGACTCCTGAAGACAATTGTTGGCAAGGTTGGAAGAAAGTACTTTCAAAAAAGAAATTTTTTCTTTTTTCTTGTCTCTTTCCATCAAAGAAAAAATAAGGTGTTCCATTTCTTTTTTATGAGAACAATTTGTGTCGCGACCAAATTTTTCGGGTGTGAACCATCTAGAGTTTGGTTAATGGATTGTTAAGCCTAGACTTAACTCGAGCTTTCCCAAGCCCATACAAATTCACGACTTTAGGTTCAAGTTTTTTAATATGCAATTGATTTTTAACTAGGAGTCGCCACTAATTTATTTTTGGTGGGTCGATTATAAACCCAAGTAAAGTAACAGAAGATTTACTTTACTCCTACGAACCAGAGATTTGGGTATGGCGACTTGGTTACGCTAGATTTCTCTAACGCCCTTTCGGTACCATTTTTTTTTTTTTGACAAAAAGGTTTTGTAGGCAGCTTGAATTGATTTTAAACTGTCTCCCTAACATGTAAGGTGATCATACGGGTGCGCAAACCACCAATTTAACACCCAGATAAACAATAAATAAATTGCAAAAACTTACCTCCAAGCAACAAAAGCATCTGCAATGTTAAATTAAAATCCACATCAATAACCCTAGATATAGTTTCTAATTAACACGCAATTTTTTTTATTTTCACTTAATTAATGAAAATCATGCAATATGCAATGCAATATTAACTAAATGACCTAATTCTAATGACATGTAATTTTTAATTAAATGGGCCTAGCAAAAATACTAAATGACATGCATCTTAATGAATCGAACCCTAATGACGTGCATATGACAATTTTTTCCTAAAAGAATGCATTTTATCCTAAATAATAAAACTAATTTAACCTATGACATTTTTTTGTATTTTTCAAGAAATTCGAAATTAGGTGAAATGTGAAAATTACCTAATTAGGTTAAGATCCTATTTAATTTATATTAGGAATTAGGTTGAGCCACATCCTAATTTAAACTAAAATATTATCTTAACTAAAATAATCCTAAGATGCAATATATCTAAAAAAAGTACCTAAACTTATAATAAATTAAAAAATTATCTAAATTAAACTAAGTGCAATTTTTATCCTAATATGCAGTGACGTGCAAAATGAACCCTAACTCTGCATGATACATGCATGATGATTTCTTTTTGTGTTTTTTTTCTTTCTTTTTTTTTCTAAATTTCGAAATTAATAATTGCTAAATAATTAAACATGAAATTCAAATTTAAAACTAGCATCCTAAATGAATGCATTTTCTATTTCTATTTTTTAACAAATTCGAAATAAACCCCTATTCTAAATATGCAAGATAACAAGAGATATTCTAAAACCAAACTAATCCTAATTCAAATATTTTTTTGAATTTTTCCATTTACGAAAATAAAATTGATTCAAACACCATGACAACAAATCAAGCAGGATAAGATTGATATTCAAAAATTGGTGAACCATATCTCGCGCATGAGATCGGGTTGACCAATTTTAAATAAATCGCAAATTGAATCTCGGGCGGGAGATCGATTGGCGATTTTTTAAGCGATTGCGAGTCGGATTTCGAACGAAAATCGGACTGTCAATCTCAAATTTCAGAAGCAATTTCATGTCAAGCAATCTCAATCTTACATTAAGGAATAATTATGCTAAAAAGAACAAGTGAAATAAAATAAAATAAAATAAATAAAATAAAATAAAAAACTACCTAATTTTCCCTTTTGTTTTTTCTTTCCTTTTTCCTTCCAAGCCTTGTGCTCATGGCAGGCCACAAGGGAGGCTGGTCACTGGTCCAGCAAGGAGAACTCCGGCAAGGGCGAACGGGCAGGAACGAGGCGGAAGAGCTCCGGCATGAAGCGGAACGGCGGAGCTACGGCGAGGTCCGGCAATTCAGAGCTGCAGGGAAGAAAAATCAGTGACTGGTTTGGGTTGCTACGGAGCAGGACCAGAAGTGGTGTCGCAGGTCGGAGCGAGGGCTCGGGCCTCGGTTGTTGCAGGGGAGCTTGGGCGCTGCTGGCGTCGTTCGGGCACCGGCGAAGGGGGCGGTGGCAGGCGGACCGGCGACCAACGGACCAGGAGCAGCATCGGGGTCATTACGGATCAGCACAGAGGCAGCCTCGTCGGGCTGGTGGAGCAGAGGCGGAGGGGAATCTACTGGGTGTAGGGACAGATTTGCTAGTCGTAGGCAGCAGGTGGGTCTTGAGTCGGCGGGGGTTGCAGGCGAGGCAGACTGGCGAGCAATGGCGCGGCGGTCGCGGCTGGCTTCAGGGCGGCGCAGCAGTGGCGGTCAGATCGAGTGGCGCAGGTTCCGTGTGGCGAGGGAGGCTCGCGGTTGCCGCGAATCGCGAGGAAACGAATGGCGACTGCGGAGGTGCGGCGGACAGGTCGAACAGAGACGCGATGGCTCAGCAGGTGGATCGTTGCGGTGGCTGCACGAAGGAGACGATGAACAGTGCTCTCCTTTTTTCTTTTTTTCTCTTTTTTTTCTTCTGCTGCACATGCTTGTCTCTCACGTCACTCTCACATCTCTCTCTGTTCTGCTTTTGCTTTTTGCTTTTTCAGTAAAAGTCAAACCTTCACTCTTTCCTCCCCCCAAATCCTAACGAAACCGAAGCTCTTCTCTCTTTTGGTGTGCTTGATTTTCGTTTTTTCTTCAATTGAGAAAAGAACCCCCCACCATATGGCCATATATTCAATGTGTGTGGCCTTTTTTGCTCCCCACCATACGCGACTCCTTTTATACACCGAAAAATTGTATCTCCATGGTATATTTCATTGCCAACTTTACTCGTGCAAAATATTATTGAATATATCATCCCACCACGCGCAATATTTTTTTTTTTTTTTTTCCAATATTTCATTCGAGAATTTCCTTTCCATCAAAAATACATCACTCAAAGTGTATATTGCCTAAATATATGAAAATCCCAACGGAATATGTGAAAAATTTTGCACTCGCCGTCGGTCCAATAAAATAAAAATGTTCCTAAACTATATGCCGTGTGATTTTTTTTTTTTTGGTAAAAATTAATCCTAAAAAAATTATGCAAAAATTTAGGTGTCAACAATTTGCATTTACACCATGGAAATCGGATGCTTTCTTCATGATTACAATCAGACCAACGTGAAGTAATTTTGTTCGTGATTCATCCGCAAATTCAACAATTGTTCCGGGGTAAATTGTTGACTGCGCATCGGAAACAGGTTAGTTGTCTTCCACCGACTTGTCTTCCAACATTAGTATCAAAGACTAGTTGTGATTTTGCCTTATTTTTTATCGAATTTTCTTGTTTAGCATTTGATATCGAGATCAAGAGCATGAAATCTACACTATTTGGATATTTCTTGCTCAAAAATGCAATATGAATCTTCGAAAATGAATTGAAGCAAAGAACGGGTTCGGGGTCGCTTTCACCAGTACAGTTTTTGCCATTTTTTGAAATATTTTTTCAGTAGAAATTAATTTTTAAATATACTGGGTGAAAGTAATTGTTGAGATGAGTCCAACAGTGGGTCAAGCGCCGCCGGAAGACGTCGGACTCACCCACACGCGTAGCCAAAAGCCACTGTGCGTGGGCCACGTGCCTGATGCGCTAGGCATGCCAACACATGAGCATCACGTGTGTGTCGATGAACCGATGCGTGCTAATGTCACCCGGACGTCATTCAAGCGGTTGGTAACCGCTTGGATGATGTCATCGATGACATCACCATTGGCGAAAATTAGCCAGCCAATCACTGGTCGGTGACTCGACCCAAGGACCCGCCCCATGGTTGACTCGAGACCCAACCCGACCGTTGACCGGTTGGCGGGTTAGATTGGTCAATCGGTCCGGAGGTCAAACCGGTCAGACCGGTCACCGATTGGACCGATCGGACCGGTCAGATCGGCCCGAAGCCTTTTAGGCTCGCTAGCGCGTGTGGGCACATGGGACGTCGTATTGGAGTGTGGTTGGTGGTGTTTGGTTTGTATAGATGTGCTCTACATTATGATATACTTATTTTTTATTTTTGAGTTTTATAAATATATACAATGTGTAGGAAACCCTAAGTACGTGTATTTTTTGGGATTTAATGCATAGTTTATTCATTTTTAGCTTGTATTTTCTTATGTTTTAGGAAATACAGTAGCTAGCCTATATGAAAATGATGTCATATATGCTGAGTAGAGCTTGGTTTGATGGTAGCATGTATATAGTTTAATATACTTTCAATTTTCTAGTTCCAAGAAAATTCAAACAATGGTAGGAAATCCTTGTTTTTCCATTACATGTTGAATTGCGATTTTGATTATAGTTACAGCATGATTATTTTTTGTATGTTGGTTCACATCATGTTATGTTTTAGTGTTAATGGAAAAATGTAGAAATTACATAAAATCATGTAATTATTTTTCCTAGTGGAAATTCATATGTTGGTAGAATTTGAAGGAGTTCTCACATAGAATTTAAAATTTACGTAAATTAAGCTAATTAATGATAATATAACAATCATACATAGAAGTTGATTGGGAACATAGTGAACTTTTGTTTCTGTGTCTTTTGTTGAATTATCATTAAATAATTTTATTTTTTGCTGCAAATTAAATATGTGTGTTACTCTAAAAAATGTGCTAGTATTGATTATGCATTTATTATGTCAATATGTTATAGCAATTGATTATGGCTTCGGCATCCAGGACCATTGTGGCTAACATTAATAAGGGTGAGAAGTTAAACGGTGACAATTATGATATTTGGCACCAATAGGTTCAGTACATCCTTGAGGAACAAAAATTTTGGAAACCCTCAACCACATCATAAATGAACCTAAGCATGGGACTTCAGCTCAACACAGGAGAGATCTAGAAGCTTATTGAGCTTGGAAAAAGAAAAATAACATTGTTCGCATCACGTTGCTAAGTTGTATGCAAGATGATCTCATGTGTGAGTTTGAAAGTTATGATAAAGCTCAAGTTATGTGGATTGCTTTTAAAGTTAATTTTGATGGTACATCTGTCACTAAGTTGAGGAGACTCACCATTAAGTTTAACATATACTAAAAGCATCCAAATGTAACGATGGGGCAGCATCTTCGGGAGATATCAAACATGATTCGTGAGCTGAAGTCAGCAGGTCACTTCTTTACTGATGAACAACAAGTTCAGGCTATTATAAGATCTCTTATTGACAATTTGGAGCATATGAAGATCAATATGACGTATAATGAGAATATTGCCACTTTTGATGATATAGCGCATCATTTGGAATTAGAGAATGAGCGCCTAGAGGTTGCGAGATCCTCTACCCATGCTTATGGTGCTGAATCGAATTCGCGCAAAACTTCGAACTTAAAGCGCAAAAGGAATTCTCAATTCAACAACAAAGGGAAGAAGACTGATTAGGCACCTAAAAGGGGTAAGACCTTCCGACGCAAGAAGTGTGGTGGGAAAAAAGAACAAAACCAAGATGAAGTGCTACAATTATGGCAAGTTTGGTCACTTTGCTCGTGAATGCATTAAGCCGAAAGAGATACCCTATTACTCAATTACTTTAAGTAATGCTTTTGTTTCTAGCACTGTCATGCTTGTTGAATCTCATCAAATATGGACTGTAGACTCAAGAGCAATAGATCACATAGTTAGAGATCAAGAAGCATTTGTGGAGTATCGTCGGATATAGCTTGGAAGAAAATGGATATATGTTGGGAATAACTAAAGAATTGAAATGAGGGTATTAACACATGTAAATTAATTTTACGTGGTGGTTGAAACCTATTCCTACACGATGTCCTCTATACTCCGGATATTCAATGAAACTTGGTCTCCGTAATTGTTCTTCTTAGCCTAGGTTATGTATTGAATTTTCATGGTGATTGTGTTGACATTTTGTTTAGAACAGTTTATTATAGTTCATGTCATGTATCGAATAGTTTTATGGTACTAGACATTGACTATGATCAGTACATTATTAATGTCGATATTTGTTTTTTTTTAATTGCATCTTTTAGTAATGTTGAGATTGATGCAAGTACTTGCATGCTAGATTAGGTCACGTTAGGTTGCAAAAAATGCAAAGATTAGCTAAAGAAGGCATTTTAAAGTCACTCACTAATGTTGCTCTACCCTTATGTGAACATTGTCTAGCAGGAAAAGTAACTCGAAAACCATTCGGTAAAGGGATTAGAGCCGAGTTTCCATTGCAACTCATACATTCTGACATTTATGGTCCTTTGAATGTGAGGGCGAGGCATGGAGTTTCATATTTCTTCACTTTCATAAATGACTTCATGTATTTCGGTTATGTCTTTCTAATCTCCCATAAGTTAGAAGTATTAGACTGCTTTAAACAATATATAGCAATAGTAGAAAATCAGTTGAACAAAACAATAAAGGTATTGAGAACCGATTGCGGACGTGAATATCTATCGAAGCAATTTAAAGCTCTTTGCGATGAAAAGGAAATTGTACGATAATTGACTATTCCTGGTACTCCACAACAAAATGGGGGTAGCTGAGAGAAGGAATAGAACCATTTTGGAAATGGTTAGGTCTATGATGGCGCAATCAAATTTACTTATCTCTTGTTAGGGAGATGCGTTATTGACTGCTGCTTATATACATAACCGAATGTCCTCAAAATCGATCACTTTTACTCCTTATAAATTATGGATTGGTAGAAAACCAAACTTAAGTAGTCTACATCCATGGGAATGTGCAGCTTATGTTCATGATTATTCCCATAAATATAGCAAATTAAGTCATAGAGGGAAGAAATGTATTTTTATAAAATATTTTGAACACTCCAAGGGGTACGTGTTCATAGATGAATAGGCTGATGAAAGTGTGACCGAAATGGAGTCCGAGATGTCACGTTCTTAGAGAATGATTTTCCTAATAAATGTGAGATTGATAAGAACTTCCAATTATATGAGATGGAAGACCCTAATAATACACCTACTGATGTTGTAGAGGGAAATGAAGATTTGCCTCAACATGCAAGATTTAGTGAGAATGTTGTATCATCTGGCAAACTGAATTCAAGAGAAATCCAGTTGCACAAAAGTAATCGTAAAAGTATTCCTCATTGTCATTTTGAGATTAATTAGGAAGCATTTATGATTGCTTAAAAAGACGATGCCAAACCAAATACTGTTTAAGAGGCTCTTTCATCCTCTGATAATGAAGAATGGAGTAAAATTTTGGAAGATGACATAGAGTCTATGAGGGCAAATCACGTCTGGGACTTAGTTGATCTACCACCCTATCACAATGCCATTGGAAACAAATGGGTCTTCAAGATTAAGCAAATGGCGGATGGATCCATTGAAAAGTATAAGACTTGACTTGTGGCGAAAGGTTATACTTAACAAGAAATTATAAATTATGAGGAAACCTTTTAACCAGTTATAAGGTTTATCTCAATATGCATTATTCTAGTCATCGTTGCACATTTAGACCTTGAATTATATTAAATGGATGTAAAGACGGCATTTCTCAATAGAGAACTAGATAAGGAAATCTATATGAAGAAACCAATATGTTTTATAGCTAAAGGTGAAGAGGATAGAGTATGCAAACTTCATCGCTCAATATATGGCCTTAAGTAATCATTTAGATAGTGGTATCTTCATTTTCATCAAGCCATAACGACTTTTGGTTTCACAATGATCGAAGAAGATCACTGTGTATATGTCAAGCGGTCCGAAGATAAATTTGTGATTTTATCACTTTATGTGGACGATATTATATTAGCTGGAAATGACAAGGTTTTGGTTATCATTATAAAATAATGGTTGTCCTCCAATTTTGGAATGAAGGATATGGGAGAAGCTGCTTATATATTAAGAGTTAAGATCGAGAGAGATCGATCAAAGAAACTCTTTACTTTATTAGAAGAGTCTTAGATAATGAAATTTTTTGAACATTTCAATATGCAACATTGTAATCCCATTGATACCCCTATCATGCAAAGTGAAGGCTTAAGTACTAAGATGTGTCCTAAGACTCCAAAAGAAATTAAGATGATGGAAACTGTTTCTTACACTAGTGTGGTCGGAGGTTTGATGTATGCTATGATGTGTACTCGACTCGACATATGTTATGTCGTGGGATTGATGAGCAGATATCAATCAAATCCTGGTCAAGCACACTGGAAAGCAATGGAGAGGATCTTGAAACACTCGAAAGGCACCATGGACTATCGACTTTGTTACCAAGGGAATGATTTATGCCTATTAGGTTATTCAAATGTTGATTGGGATGGAGACCTCGATGAGCGTAAATCGACTCCTGGATATACGTTCTTGCTCAATGGAAGTGCAATTTCTTAGAATAGCAAGAAACATACATGCACGGCCTTATCTACGATGGAGGCATAATTTATTGCATGCTCTACCGCAGTGCAAGAAGCAGTATAGCTAAAATGTTTTTTGGAAAATTTAGTCACTGTCACTGAAGTTCCAAGACTAGTGATAGTTTATTGCGATAATTAAGCAGTTATTGCCTATGTGAAGGATCCCAAGTATCATGAAAGGACGAAACACATTGCATAAAGAATAACTTCATCAGAGATAAAATAACACAGAAAGAAGTGATCCTATAATACATTTCAACCAATAGAATGGTTGCTGATCCATTTACAAAGGCTGTTCCTGAAGACATATTTTTGACCCATAGGATGTCACTATGATTGCGTAGAATGTAATATGTGTTATTATAGATGATCATTGGTTTTTGTATATGTGGACATATGTATTGTACTTATTTATTTATTAATGACTTGATATTTTATCAATAAATATAAATCCATTATGAGTCTAGCACATACACACATATATTATTGAAAAGTATGTCAGCAGGCGATGATTGGCTCACTTACACAAGCAATCACTTCAAGTGTTATAATTAGCACGTTGAGATAAGATGTATTATACAAATAAATGTTGAAGAGCAAATTTAGTACATAAAATAATATGTCGCATTGATTGGAGTCAAAATGAGGTCTGTGATTTGTTTATAATAAGACCGAACATGATAGTCTCACAATAGTGTATTCCTGAAAGATGCTGGATGCGAGTACTTAATTGAGCGTTATAGAAAGTGAGCTGATATAGCACTCGAGCTAAATATGAGTATATGAGAAGCACATGACTATATTTAGGCTAAGATCTGTATAGTGGATATATTTAATAAATGACATACACTTTTATAGAAAGAGAGATTCACTATAGCATGTAATTTATACTACATTTGTATTGTTTGACTGACAAGGGAATGTGAGTAAAGTTATCCCTATTTACTCATCGTGTGAGCCATTGAGGTAATTTATAGTTTACCTCAATTTGTGCCCTATGTTACTTTTGACTATGTTCTGAAAGTGAAAGATCAATGTTACTACTTTAGCATGTTACCGGCGGTCATGAATAAATATAACTTTATGGGACGTGTCTAAGAAAGCAGTTGTTTTGAAATGGAGAAAGACATGAGTACAAAGGAAGACTATTGTTGTTTTACATCTATCACATGTATTTACTGGTCGACCAATTATATCACCTTGTGTGGTTGCAAGATATAATTGTAAATACATAGTGTTATAAGAATAATCACGTATAACCTTTAAGAGATATGTATATTTGGATTGATGTAAAAAAACATGTCTGGGGCATTGCGAGACATCAATTGTTTATATCTTTGTAGGGTTGTAGCCATTATGTTATCCCTAACAGGTGCATAATTTGAGCTCCCAAGTGTAGGTGTATTTACTGGTCACGCGGCTTACTTGCCAGTATGAATTGTTTTGTAAAATTAATGAATGTTGAATGCTTTATATTCTTGATAGAGAGCAATTAAGCCCATCATGTCCGAGTGAGAGATGTAGTATTTTATTAATACATCCATGATGGGGTACAATGAGAACATACCGTTTCGTTTTGATATGCTACAATGGAAAGACACCCTTTGAAATTGTGTGATGGAGTCATACATAAGACTCCTAAAGACAACCATTGGTAAGGTTGGAAGAACATACGTTTAGAAAAGAAAGTTTTTCTTTTTTCTTGTCCCCTTTTCATCAAAGAAAAAAAGGTGTTCCATTTCTTCTTTACGAGAACAATTTGTATTTATGCCGTGAAAATCAGATGCTTTCCTTGTGATTGCATTCAGACCAATGTGAAGTAATTTTGTTCATGATTAATCCGCAAATTCAACGATCGTTCCGGGGTAAATTGTTGACTGCGCATTGGAAACAAGTTAGTTGTCTTCTGCCAACTTGAATTCCAACGGATGGAATAACCGTCGATATATTAATTGGGTAACAGGTGCACAACAAGACAAGAATTACTAAGGACAATGAGCACAATTCATGTTTTATCTCCTATAAAGTCACAGGCCTAGTTAGTAAAGGTGAAATAAAAAAACCGTTGAAAGAGTCTTAGTCCAGCAACAAAAATAATGAATATCCCCCGAAATCATGGTGACCTCGTTCAGTCTACCTAAATACGAATTAATGCCAACCTACAGCAAAGCAAGCTGTCCGAGAATGTAGATAGTGAAATCAAGTTAATCAACACTTTTTTTCCTCGAAACATACTCGTTGAATCATCATTTTTTACGTTATAATAAACGTTGCATCAACAATCATTTTGGCTGTAAAGGAAACGTACAGAAAATTAGAAAAAAGGGAAATGAATAGTTAACTGCCGAGAAGTCCACAAATGATTCTCGAGTTGCAAGATGAGGAAAGTTCACAATGTTAACATAAGTGCACGTAATTCACGGGGTTGCAAAATCGGAGCCTATCAGCTGAAGGGTGCGAAGAGGACGATCCTTCACTTCCGGGGCCCTGTGCCATACTTGGTTGCATCTCGCTCGTCATTTTACAGAAGAATATAACTGCAGATTGAAGGCAAACAAATATCAGAACATGCACAATGAAAGGCTCCTTTGCCATCGAAAAAGTTTTAAACATTTTCGTTTTCTACTCAAGCAAGCGTGATAAACGAACACTAGCTTCGAGTCTTCCAGCAATACAGAGATAGAGAGAGAGAGAGAGAGAGAGAGAGAGAGAGAGAGAGAGAGAGAGAGTCACGAGAGTGACGTCGTTAAGGGCTTCCGTGAATACGCTTCGGGGTTTCTCTTTGGACCTCAAACGGAAGGATGCGAAGAAGAAAAAGGGCGAGAGGGTAGTGGGATGCGACGAAACGTAGAAGAAAAGGGGGAAGAGGCGTGTCCCTAAAGAGAGAGAGGGGAAGTCCAAGGTTTCTCTTCGGACACAAAGAAAAAGGGCGAGAGGCTGAGGATGTGATAAGGACAAAACGAAGGAGGAGATGAAGAAGGGGAGGAGGGGGTGGGGGAGAGTGTGTTCGTACAGCTTCAAGATATGAAATCTTATCCGAAATAATCTGTTCTCTATTCTCTGTTGATTTTGTTGTTTTTATCGTTATTATTTAATTTGGAGGTATCCCATTGATTTTGTCTCTTTTTTATTTGTCCAGCCGAGGGGATGCGACCTTATTCCTTCTATCCCGCGCCTACCAAATAGCGGCATCCTCTGCACAAATTCAAAACCTTTTAACTTTTTATATGGGAGTCCCAGTCCACACACACAATACATAAGTATAATTTTAATTAAAATCATTTATTCTCTGTTATTAATATTGTTGTTATTGTATTCAGAGACTTACCCTTCTCCCTTGTTGACTTTGAAGCTATTTGATTGAGACTTTTTAGTTTGTTAATCAAATGTGAGTGGTGCAATAAGTTCTTTAACACGCATTGTTTACATATTGAGATTTCTTTTTTGATAGCATTTCTCTTTAAATAAGATTTTGAACCCACGTCCTTAACTTATTCTTAACATTTAGATTTGCCGAGTCTCACTGTGAAATTCACAGAATGGAGGGCATTCAGTGCACTAGACCTATTGCCGTCCCTTAATCCCCACCATTGTCTAAAATGACGTTAATTCCCAAGAAGTAGGACACCAATGATTCTTTATTCAGTAGTGAAGAAAGCATTAACGTCTCATCCCTGCTTTACTCATTCCTATCTCCACTTATCATTGACAAACGGTCGTTGGTGGCGGCTTTCTTTGTCTGATCCAAAATTCCTCGAACATCCGACTAATTCCCATATGATGTGGCAATCTGCACAAGCTCGTCGTCCCGTCCATATCGTTCACTTACCACAGTACGCGGGCTCCTACTACTATGGGTGACTCCAAGATGACGAGCAAGGGGGCGATTTGTTTTTAAACCTTGAACGATGAGGATCAACACGGATGTCAATTGTACAAACCCTTTTCTCGATTGTTTGCATCCCGAGGACCGTTGCTGTCCGTACTCCCAGCCCTTCGAGGCTTCTGCAAATCTTCTGACGTCGTTTTGCTCACCTCAAATCCTAGGTCCGCATCGCTTAAGTTCCATCGCCGAAAAGTTCCGACATCTAAAACCGATCACAGCTGCTACCGACACTCGGTTTGATTCACAGAACAAACTTGTCACTTCACTTCCCCATGCACAGAAGTCATCTCAAACGTTTGAAATTCCTATAAGAGGATCAGCAGACACCCAAAGCCGTGATCGGACGCAACACAACCAAACCAGTGATGATGGGGGGGTTCATCATAGTGGCATAAGCATGTACGAAAAGAATGGAGGTGCACCCAATCAACAGGAACGTCACACACAAAGCGAAATCATTTTTAATGCATTCGATGATGGGGAGTTAGAAGTGGGTGGTATTTCGTGTGGAATGCACACTCCCATTTCTCATTTAATAACGTATCTTTCTGGCCGTCGCTCTTGGATCTCTCGTAGGCTTGAGTGCTCTCCTCATCAGACACCATTATTGTGGTTTTTTTTCTTCATGGAATTAGGTCTAAACATGGATGGGGGATAAAAGAAAGATAAATGTGCGTTGTCCACCGGACAATTCTTTATGTGTTGTTATGGTGTGATGAGGATAGGGACCCAGAGATATTGCGCGACAAATTTACCCCCCCGCTGGTAAATTTGTGACAAATTTACCGCCCCCCCCCCCCCCCCAAATATACCCTATGCTAAATTGGATTAATACCACAAAAAAAAAAAAAAACAACAAAAAAAGATAATATGACTATAGTTCTGATAATTGCGGTTGTTGTAATTATTGTTATAATTACTATCTGGACTTGGTTTTCTGGTGTCAGTCTAAAATGCAACGTCGAAAAGAAGGGACTTTGCATCGATCACACACGAATTAAGTCACGAGATATTCGATGACAACAAGTAGCATCTGCACTGCTAGCCCGGTCTCTCCATACGAAAAGAGACGAGGCTATCTATAAAGTTCAAGAGATAACACCGAAAAGGGCACCAAAAGGAAGGAAAAAGAAGGGGATTAGGTGTATGAGAATGGACAATTTATTGATTAATTACAAGGATCAAGATATGGAGATCTCGGGTTGATATTATAAAAGTATATTGAAAGTCTAGTTGGCTTCCCTTTTAAATTTTATGGTTTGATTTGGCAATTAAATTGGCTGGCGTAGGACCTAAAAAGATAGCCACGTTATATGCCTTGAGTGTCCTTTGAACATTACATTGGTTGTACATGTAAAATATAACATAGATTATCTATCTTGGTAGATATATCTCGAACAATTATATACACTGACATTATACAAACTATGATCACTTTCAATCTGGTCTCCTTGCATAAGAAATGACAAGTTGAGTAACTGGATCAAGGTTACGTTTAGTCATCCGGATTTCTAACTAGGATATGACTAAATAGGACATGATATGAAATCTTGGGATTTTTCTATATCCCATCTATTGTTTGGTGAATCGTAATATTAAAGTTGGATATATTCATATCAATATCATATATATATATATATATATATATATATATATATATAAATATAAACGACATATCATTGTAAATGAACCTAAAAGTTTATAAACGGAGATGGTGAAAATCTCCGTCACACTACTCCTTAATTTATTTTTATTTTTTATTTTATTTTTCCTCCTTTTTAAATTATTTTCTTTATTATTTCTTTTTTCCCCTTTCATCATTCTTGAATAAAATTTTATCAAATAGTAAACTA
Organism: Eucalyptus victrix; assembly: GCA_016097545.1. NCBI lineage: Eukaryota > Viridiplantae > Streptophyta > Magnoliopsida > Myrtales > Myrtaceae > Eucalyptus > Eucalyptus victrix. The sequence continues at coordinate 36,924,650 of CM027837.1, forward strand.
TACTAACATACCTAAAATACAAAAATACCTAAAATATATATAATAAATATAAATATATAATTTATAGATTAAATGTTTATTATAATATAGAATTAAATTTGAATATATAAACTAAAATAAGATTTAATTAAAAAATAAATTTGTATTTTTAATTTTTAATTTCTTAAATAGATTCAAATATTATTTATATTGAATTATAATTATAATTTTGTTAATTTAAGAAACTTGTTATTCAAGAAAAATAACTTTCCTATTATAGATATTATAAATCCTATCCACCTTTATTCCACCTCCCCTATGGGATAATTTTATCTCGGCCTATATCTCCCTTATATCCGACTTTATCCTATCCTAAGCAAGCATCAAAAGTAGGATGGGATAAATCATATCCGATCCTGAATTTTATCCTGACTGTCAAACGTAGCCTAAGGGTTATGGTTGGATTTCGAAATTGAACCAAGCATGGTCAAAAGTTCAAGTGCCGGCTAGAAAAAAGAAGAGAGTCTTGACTAACGAGAGATTGAGATCCTAGGCAAATTTTTGACTTTCTTACTTGAAAAAGTAAGAGAATATCTATGACAATTTTAATGTTTCTTTTCTTGTCCAGTTTTATCATCAAATGATATTCTCGTCATTCACATGTTAGATTCTTGAATTGAATTCCTTAAAATTATTAGGAGTCCATAAGCATGTTATTTACGCAAAAATGAATTATATTTCTTTTTACTTTGAAAATCATTTTTCTCATCGAGATAAATGTTATTATAACGCAATTTATGATGACGACCAAGATTTGAGATCCAGGGCAACTTTGGGCTTTCTAACTTGAAAAGGTAGGAAAATATCAATGACGATTTGAATGCTTCTTTTCTTGTCCAGTCATATTATTCGACAATATCCTTGTTATTCTCATGTTAGATTCTTCAACCGAATCCCTTAAAATTGTTAGAGCCTGTAAACATGGTATTCTTGTGAAAATGAATTATATTTCATGCACCGCTCTTGAATATTTACTTTGAAAATCATTTTTCTTGTCCAAATAGGCATTATTAGAATGCAATTTACGACGGTGACATACGTTATCTGAAAATGCTAACAAACTACACAAACCCTGCAAAAGAATTCGAAAGAAGGAAAAGAGAGAGAAAGAAAAGGGCAGGCCAAAAAAAATCGAAACTTACGAAACGCCTGAAGTTTCGTTTACTAAACGAGAATCACTCTCCTCGTTCTCTCCCCTTTGGTTTTGTCGGGCAAAACAACACTCATGCTTTATTCATGAACTGATAATCTGCCAATACCTGTCTTGAAAACCACGTTTGGCTCTCATCCCTGTCATTTATGATGTCTTTAAAGACGATAATACGCCCCGGTCTGTCATTGATCTCCATTGATAGATATTAAGCACCCACCAAAGCCATTATTTTTCATTGCATGTCTTCATAATCTCGCTCTTCCCCAGTTCCCTTCATCTTCTCTCGGAGTCTCAATGGCCACGCCTTTCGGTTTCAGTTATTTCTGCAGATAAGCTGGAGTTTTTAGTTACGAGCGGTGATGGTAACATTAGTTCGCTCATGAGCGTAGAAGCCATCCTATCGTCCGAAGGGTTTCATGTTCCGAAATTATATGTTCTGTGTTTCGTTTCATAGGTGAAGAGTTTTATTGCAAGTCCGGTCATGATTTAGAACACATAGGAGTGACTTGCATCACATTGGTGCGGAAATTGTGCCTACTCGGGTACCGTGGATATACATCGGAGATTTGAGACCGCGTCACCACGAATGAGCTCAGAGAGCTGGGCGGGGTCGGGCTTATTCTAAAGAAGTCTGTCTGCCGAGCTAAGTAATGTCCTCCCGGATTTTACTCCTTTATGCATGTCTGGACATCAAACTCAAACTGCTCAACCACCGAAAAAGAGGCTGACTTCTCATCGCTTTGAATGCTCATGAGCTTGAGAGCAGCATATGTGGAAAGTACGATGAAATCTGTTTTTGCTGATGATAGTCTGCTTCTGCATCAGCCGCATTTTCTTGAACGGAGAGTCGCAAGTGATCGCTGAGCTTCGTATTGCGGTGTAGCTTTTGGAATATAGAGGAAAAGAAATGCTTTTTGTATCGTATTATATGTTAATGAGCATACCCCACCATTGCCTCCACCAAGTTGGCTCTCTCCCCCACCATAAATACCCCCTTACCGGCGTGTGCCCTCCACACTTCCTCTTCACCTGAACAATTAGAGTCATCCCAAGTCATTCAGAACAGCTTTGCAACTGCATCGCTCATGGCCTCCAACCATTCCTCTTCCTCTCTCAATGACATTAAGCTCACTCTCCCTAACCCCTGCGACACCATCCCATCGGTGCAACTCGAGGGCCCGGAGGTGGAGTTTGACTACTCCAAGCGGTCGCAGTGGCTGCGGGCCGCAGTCCTTGGGGCGAATGACGGACTCGTGTCAACCGCATCACTCATGATGGGCGTTGGCTCAGTAAAGCAGGACATCAAGGCCATGATCCTGACCGGTTTCGCAGGCCTAGTGGCCGGGGCGTGTAGCATGGCCATAGGGGAGTTCGTGTCTGTGTACTCCCAGCTGGACATAGAGTTGGCCCAGATGAAGAGGGACAAGGAAGGGGCCGCCGATGGACAAATGGACAAAGAAGGAGACGGTGACAACGGAGAGGAAGAGAGCTTGCCCAATCCATTGCAAGCTGCTTCAGCCTCAGCTCTCTCCTTCTCCGTGGGGGCCATGGTGCCGCTACTGGCAGCATCCTTCATAAGAAGCTATAGGGCGAGGCTTGGGGCTGTGATCGTGGCAAGCACCATCGCGCTCATGGCCTTTGGGTGGATCGGGGCGGTCCTGGGGAAGGCACCAGTCTTGAGGTCGTCGCTTAGGGTGTTGATCGGGAGCTGGTTGGCCATGGCAATAACCTTCGGGCTGACCAAGCTGATTGGTGCAAATGCTCTCTGAAGAACAGACGCCCTTTTCGTGTGTGCATCAATACGTGGGATTTTCTTTCCTCATATTAAGAGTTATGTCCTGTTAATCACTTTTCCTTAGCCTTGTTCTGTTGTTATTAGTGGTTCCGTATGTAATGGACAAAGTATGCAGGGTCAAAAATAAGTCCGCGCTTATTTAATTAGCAGTTTCTCCTATTATTTCCTTTTCCTCATATGCCGAGGGGAAAATGATGGTTTTATGTGATAGGCTTAAGGCCCGTCCGCCCATGTTGGGCTTGAAAGCCCAGCCCACAAAATTAGGGCTCATGGATGGAGGGATACGATGAAGATGTATGTTTTATATTTTTGAGGGGACGTATAAAAGGGAGGACAAAGAGTGACGAAGACACCTTTTGGCAAAAAAAAAGAGCGTACATTTCCTCTCCCTCTCTCCCTCCAAAAGAAAACCAAAAAACTTAAGGCGACGCCGTCTTCCCTTCAAGGCCAATCGACGTCATCGGATTGAACATGAGCGTTTTTCTCTTCCTCTTATCAGCGTTGGTGTTTAATCTATGGCTAACAAGGTACGCTCGAATCCGTGGTGTACTTTAGGATCAGTGATACGTGTTTTTCTCGGGCTTATCTTCCGCATTCGTTTTAGGGGTTCGATTTAGTGTCAAATCCAGTTTTTGGGAATCCAACATTCCCAACAGAAAATTCCAAAATATGACCTGAAGTGACCTATTTTTTTCAAAAAATGACTAGAAGTGGACTTTGTTTTAAAAAATGATCTGAAACATACTCATTGAATCATCATTTTTACGTCATAATAAACGTTGCATCAACAATCATTTGGCTGTAAAGGAAACGTACAGAAAATGAGAAAAAAGGGAAACGAATAGTCAACTGCCGAGAAGTCCACAGATGATTCTCGAGTTGCAAGATGAGGAAAGTTCACAATGTTGACATAAGTGCGCGTAATTCACGGGGTTGCAAAATCGGAGCCATCAGCTGAAGGGTGCGAAGAGGACGATCCTTCACTTCCGGGACCCTGTGCCATACTTGGGTGCATCTCGCTCGTCATTTTACAGAAGAATATAACTGCAGATTGAAGGCAAACAAATATCAGAACATGCACAATGAAAGGCTCCGTTGCCATCGAAAAAGTTTTAAACTTTTTCGTTTTCTACTCAAGTGAGCGTGATAAACGAACACTAGCTTCGAGTCTACCAGAACCAGAGAGAGAGAGAGAGAGAGAGAGAGAGAGAGAGAGTCACGAGAGTGATGGCGTCGTTAAGGGCTTCCGTGAATACGCTTCGGGGTTTCTCTTTGGACCTCAAACGGAAGGATGCGAAGAAGAAAAAGGGGGAGAGGGTAGTGGGATGCGACGAAACGAAGAAGAAAAGGGGGAAGAGGCGTGTCCCTGCAGAGAGAGAGAGGGGAAGTCCAAGTCCAAGGTTTCTCTTCGGACGCGAAGAAGAAGGGCGAGGATGTGACAAGGACAAAACGGAGGAGGAGATGAAGAAGGGGCGGAGGGGTGAGGGAGAGTGTGTCCGTATAGCTTCCGCACATAAAATCTTATCCCAAATAATATGTTCTCTATTCTCTGTTGATTTTGTTGTTTTTATCGTTATTATTTAATTTGGAGGTATCCCATTGATTTTGTTTCTTTTTTATTTGTCCAGCCAAGGGGATGCGACCTTATTCCTTCTATCCCGCGCCTGCAAAATAGCGGCGTCCTCTGCACAAATTCAAAACTTTTAACTTTTTATATGGAGTCCCAATCAACGCACACAATATATAAGTATCATTTTAATTAAAATCATTTATTCTCTGTTATTAATATTGTTGTTATTGTATTCAGAGACTTATCCTTCTCCCTTGTTGACTTTGAAGCTATTTGATTGAGACTATTTAGTTTGTTGAAATGATTATGAGACACCGGAGATTAATGCCTATAGTGGTTATTCTCATAATTATTAACTTAGAAATACATATAATACAACTTACAGGCCTTTCGCAATACCTAATTGATCTAACCGAATTGCCATCGAGGTCTCAGCACAAGAGGGACCATCATGGGAAAAGTGCCAAAAAAGTCATAAATATTTTACCTTTGTGCCGATTTAGTTCTAAACCTTTTTTTGGTGCCGATTCAATCCTAAACCTTTTTAAGTTGTGCCAATTCAGTCCTTTCCGGCTAATTTTGGCCGGATTTTACTGACTAGATGCCGACCAACTGACATGGCTTGATCAGCGCTAACGTGGATAACTTTTAATAATATTTTAATATTTTAATATATATTTTTATTTTTCTCTTTTTCCTCTAGCCGATCGTCGAGGTCTGGTGACTGGCTAGAGGCAATCGCTGGTGAGAGCGAGGTCGACCTCGCCGGCTACCTCGCGGGCAAGGGTCAACCTCGCCAGATCCGGTGAGGGCGAGCCTCACCCATGGCCGGTGAGGCTCGACCTCACTAGATCCGATGAGGGGGAGCCTCGCCCATGGCCGGCGAGGCTCGACCTCGCTAGATCAGCCATGGGTGAGCCTCGCCCTCGCCGAATCTAGCGAGGTCGAGCCTCACCGGCCCTCGCCGGCCATGGGCAAGGCTTGCCTCGCCAGATCCGGCAAGGGTGAGCCTCGCCCATGGCTAGCGAGGCTCGACCTCGCCGATCCAGCGAGGTGGCTTGTGAGGTCGGCCTCGCCCTTGCTGGCGGTTGCCTCTAGCCGGTCACCGAGGTGCGGCGACCGGCTGGAGGAAAAGATAAAAAGAAAAAAAATAAAAATAATAAAAAGAGAAAGAAAAATAAAAATAAAAAATAAAAAATATTATTAAAAGTTGTTCACGTCAACGCCGATCGGGCCATGTCACCGCTGGCTAGTGTCCAGTCAGCAAAATTTGGCTAAAATTGACCAGAAAGGATTGAATTGGCACAACTTAAAAATGTTTAGGATTGAATCGACACCAAAAAAAAAAAGTTTAGGACTAAATCGGTACAAAGGAAAAATGTTTAGGACTTTTTTGGCACTTTTCCTGGACCATCACCCATGCCTTCTTAAACACGGGTTAATGCTGGAGTCTTGACTAATTAGCTCACACTTATTGTAATCTCTGAACAGTTGCATTTCTTGTGCCCAATTTAGGCTCTGCTATGTAATTTAGCATCTTGGCCTAATTTGCCTATCTGATTCAACATGACTATAATTGTTATGCAAGATTCTCTCTCGGGTTTTGGTCTTGTCCCAAATCTCATACAACAAGTCAACACATGGACTTTCTTTGTAGGTCGGTCTCGATCATTCTGTTTGTTCTCATCCTTGGGACCCACCACCACGATTTGTGCTTTGCCGAGTGTAATATGAGGGAAGATATCAAGACAGGTAATCCAACGTGTTGATAAATTTTGAGACCAACTAGGGTTAATTAGATAATTTGCCTAATAATGATCTTTAGTTTATTAAAAGAAGAAGATTGCCAGAACCACATAGCAAAGGAGCCCATAAGCTGGCATTGTCGACTAGTGCTGGTGAAGGCAGAATTCTCCAAATGGGGAAACTAAGGAGGAGCGATACTTTGAGAAACTCTCTCTGTTCATTTCTATGGACATTATGTAATCTCACCATGATCAATGAAATATCTTAGTGATATGTATTGCCCATGAACTCCCACCACAAAATTTTTATTAAAGGGGAATAGTTATTTTAGGTTATACAAAAGATAATTAATGTTTCAATATTCTAAATAGTATATGGACCATGAGAAGAAAACATGAGTATTATTTTGATATTCTTAAAGTGTCTCTAATATTATGAGATTTGATTTTTCTATTGATATTATTTGGTAATTAAGTTATTATTAAGTGCATGGAATAAATGAGGATTATTCAATAAAAGTGAGATTTAAGGGGATAGTTAACATTATTAGATGGTAATTCCGATTTGTCACGATGATGTGGTTGTTAATGGATAAAAGAAAGAAATTATAAATGTTTGATTGAGGATTCTTAAATTCAAATTACAATTATTCACTTTGAAGGAGAAGTATGGGCTGCATTACTCATATTGATGATATTTTAGAGTAAATTAGATGTATTAGGGATTTCACATAGAATGAAGCTATTGAATGACTACTAGAGATATATAAGTTGAGATATCACATATGTTGTACTTAATTAATACATTCATGATGGGGTGCGATGAGAATGCGCCGTTTCGTTTTGATATGCTACGATGGAAGACACTATTTGAAAGGGTATGAAGGACTCATTTAAAAGTCTTTTAAAGATAATCATTGGCACTTTTGGTAGAATGTACACTCAGAAATTTCTCTCATTTGCTTGTCCCCTTTCCATCAAAAGAAAAGAAGACGTTCCATTTCTCCTTTAGAAGAACAATTGGATTTTACACTATGAAAATCGGATGTTTTTCTCATGATTACATTTTGAGATATCTAGTATAAGCACCTAGAGGGGGTGAATAGGTGTATAATAATTTCTCGTGATAAGTGAGCAATACGAAATAAACAATAGAAAGGAAGTTCTCCTTTGGTTAACAAAACGAATTATGATCAAAGTAAAGTAGAGAGTAGGGAAGAGAAAATTGAACACAAGGTTTATAGTGGTTCGGCTTATTCCAAGCCTACGTCCACTCTTTCGCACTGACAGCCCACCGGCTGGATTTCACTATGAACAAAAGAGTTGTTACAGCAAAGTTTTCCCTTGATTCTGCAGTGTAGATACTCTACCACACTTCCTCAAGGTTTCTCAGAATATAGACTCTCTTTTGCGTACAAGATTTCGCTCAGCAAATGAATTGACTAAAAACAAGAAGTTTCGGACTTTGGAATTCTTCTATCGCGCACACACTCGAACAACTGGAACGTCTTCCTTATATACTCCTTTATGCCATCATACCCATTGGCACTTACCAAAGGAATTCCTCCAATCTACCCGTTGGACGGAATCAATTAGGAAGATCATTCGAGCTATTAAAGGAACATGTCGATAGCCCATCAATCATGCTCGCCCATACAATCACGATCTCGGTTTCCATAAGTAGAACCTTCCAAGTATATTTCACTAATCATCGGATCCTTAACCTTCAAATCAATCATGATCAAATAAAGGATTCGTTATGTCATATCCAGCCAAGAGATCTTCTCCAGTCGATAAGGTCACATCCTTAATGAAACACCCAATTTTGGATAGCCCTTCTTCAACGGATTAGAAACTGTCAATGAGAATAGACTTTGAGTCTTGAGTCTAGTAGTCCGGAGGTCTTCAGACTTTAAATAGTAGAGTCTCCAAATCTTCATAATAGACTGATGGAAACGTTTTGTCAGCTTCAAAATACTTCACGAACATTTCTCCAACAATCTCCCCCTTTTTGATGGTAACAAAACTTTCCTGCAGATTTGGATAACTTTGACCTGTAAAATATTACTCAAACAAATATGGATATCTTATAAAGATAAATGGCTTAATGATAACACTAGAATCTGCAACCACAAAAAATAGGTTAGTCTTTCATGTGAGTAAAGCCATTCATAAGATATCAATAGTACTTAATATAAGCAGTCAAATCCAAATCCCAAATTCAGTCCACAGCCAGACACAAAAGTCAAGTCAAACATCAAAACAATCCAAAAGTTCAAAAAGTTTAAGGTTCAAAGTTTTCAAATCTCGCATCTCTCCCCCTTTTTGTTAGCATAAAAAAGGTTGAGATGGAAATAGAATAGAGTCAAGATTGCTTGGGAACACGAACAAGCTAGAAATCTCTCATTGACTGGACAATGCCTTCTAGCTTTTTCAATTCCTCCTTCAGTTGAGCTACATCTTCACCCTTAGCATTTGCTTGAATCTGAAGAGCAAGGGCTTGGATCTGATCATTCAAAGAAAATGAAGAAGCTTGACCTGCATTCTGCAAATTCTGAACTTTGCATCCCATAGCATATATCTAACCCCGCATTTCCAAGAGAACATCAAGAATTCTGCAAAAATCTGCTGAATTATTAGTTTGCGTACTAGCTTCGGCACGATCAGATGGAGTAAAGGCAGACGATGGCAAATCAGCATAGTCACGTAGATTGGGCGATGAAACATCATGTCCCTCCTTAGGAAATTAAGAGGCATAAATGTCCTTTGGATCTGCTGGAGAGCGACTGACTCTCTCACTGGTAGCAAGATATGAGGACATTCCTCTTTTCTCATGGTCTCCCCCTATTTCCATGCCTCCAGGTGGAGAAGGGTGTTCCTCATGTTCTCCTTCCTCTTGATCTCTTTTCTCTTCTTCTTCTTTTTCAATTCTTTCCTCCTCAACATCTCTTTCTCTTTTCTTCTTCTTCTTTCTCCTCAAATCTTCTTTTCTTCGGTCCTTCCAAATCTTCTCTTTCTCCGCTTCGCGGTGGAGAGTAAACCTTGGGGCGTCCGGAGTCTTTCTCTTGTTGTTCCTTTGATTTTGGAACCATACGGCTCAGGTTCTTTAATGCCATTGCAGAAATTGTGATGTCTTCCTCATCATCTTCATCCTCAACGATGAGAGCTCTTCTTTTCTTGGATGGAGCAATCATGGGCTCCTTCCCTTTTCTTTTTGCTGCCGAAGAGACTTGATAAGTTTTGATAGGGGTTTTCTCCTTGAATTTCTCCAATGCCTTGTTGAGTTCCTTCAGACGCATTTTAGACACCATTTTCAGTCCCACCACCATTTGATCACAATATCAAACATAGAGAATTTGTTGAGGCTGAACATTCAAATGTCTGAATAACTTTGTCACATGACCTGGATAAGGAAGTTGACCTTTGTCCTTCACCACTGCTCTATACATGTGGAACATAATAGTGTGAGGAAGAGAAAACTTTTTCCCAGCAATGATGGCATACATCAGCTTTGCCTCTGAGTTTGAAACATCAGTCTTTGAAGTAGATTTTGGTCTGAGGCAATTGATGACAATCTTGTGAAGCAGAATGTTAAATGCACTCATCCTCAAGTAGGAAATCTTTCCCTCTGTCCTTTTATCTTTAACAAGTTCCAATGTAGCACGAGCAATTGAGACATTGATAGGTTGATATCTCCCTCTCTCAACCCCAATGGCATCAGCCAACATATCTACATCCACCACATAGTCCTGATCTCGGACACTAAAAGAGAATCTATTCGCATCCAAGAAACTGAGATTCGAATAGAAATATGCAGTGAGTTCAACATAGGCTTCTGTAGAGTCAGAATAGAACTGTTCAAGTTGAAGAAAACTAAATTTTTCCCTCAAATTGACATTCACAGTATCAAGGAAATCAAAATCACACTTCTAGGGTTTATCACCCCACGCTTCAACAACTTAGAGTATAAAAGCTTTTGTTCCTCCGATCGAAACAATTCGGTCCTTTTTCCCCGAATTTTTGCCGCAACACCCATTCTTGGTTGAAACTGATTGTACAACTTATCATCATCATTCCCATCTGGCTGATTTAGCCTTCCAACATGCGAATCACTTGGGATATTAGCAAGGGTTTCTTCTGCCAACCCCGCAGGGGCAATTCCCAAACACTCCATATTTTGTAAAAAGATGTACTCATTTCCATACCCTTTGTCCTTAAGAAACTCATCGATGTAGTTCAATGGAGTACCGGTCCTCTTTAAAGCACGATAAAACTTATAAATAAAAGAGGGCTTTTGAATTCTTACAGGATTTGTGCCTTCGATGATTTCTTCATTTTCTCTATGAGCAACATCCTGTGGATTAGATGGAGGAGAATGACACTGCTGAGAATGTTGTGGACTCTGCTGCTGACTAGGAGACTCTTCTTCCTCGGTGAGATCAAAGTACGTAGGCCCCTCACGCATTTGCGGTCCCCTGCTTGCAATCCTCGAAGACTTCCTTTGAGACGACATCTTTCATAGTCTTTGGAAGATTCCAAACTTGACTTTCCTAAGAAAGATGACAACTTTTTCGAAGATTAAACAAGAGAAGAAGACGGGAATGGAAGATCGGTGCTCTCTTAGGGTTTTTGAGAGTAAAGCGAAGAAGAAACAACAATGTATTAAACAGTCGAAGAGAGGCATATGGAACGTCATAAAAGAAAGTAAAAAGATGCCTTTTAAAAAATAACCGCCTTTTTCGAAAAATTAGATAATAGTCATTTCAAAAAGAACTCCTTTTTCGAAAAGGAAACGTTGCAATAATCACGTCAATTAAAGATAGCAATAATCAAACACGGTTGATGATCGTACCTTTTCAAGATGATATTTGAGAGATAAAATAAAATAACTTATGAAAGAAAAACTTGATCGTCTGAGACTGGGTATCTTTAGACTTTCAGTCATGAGTCCGAATTTTCTTAGACTTTAAGATTTTGAGTATGGAACGAATAGCTTCAAATTGATTTTTCTCCAAAGGTTTTGTGAATATATACGCCAGTTGGGTCTTTGAGTCAACAAACTGAATCGAAACTTCTCCATTTTGAACATGATCTCTAATGAAGTGATGTCGAATCTCTATATGCTTTGCTCTTGAGTGAAGAATTGGATTCTTAGTGAGATTGATTGCGCTGGTGTTGTCACATTTAATCTCCTTGCATGAATCTTCAATTCCAAAGTCTCTTAGCTGTTGTTTTATCAACAGAATTTATGAACAACAACTTCCAAGAGCTACATATTCTACTTCTGCTGTTGAGAGAGCTACTGTATTTTGCTTCCTTGAAAACCAAGACACCGTCCTACTTCCAAGTAGTTGATAGGTACTTGAGGTGCTCTTTCTATCAACTCCGCATCTGACTAGATCTGCGTCTGAGTATCCAAGAAGAGTAAAGTCTCCCTTTTTAGGATACTAAAGACCAAAGTTTGATGTTGATGCAATATATTTGATAATACGCTTTGCAGCACTTAAATGAGATTCTTTAGGGTTTGCTTGAAATCTGGCACAAATGCAAACACTAAACAAAACGTCAGGTCTAGAAGTAGTAAGATAAAGAAGTGAACCAATGATACTCCTGTATAGCTTCTGATCGACTTTCTTTCCTCCTTCATCTTTGTCTATCTTCAAAGAACTTGACATTGGTATATCAGCCTTTTTGCAATTATCCAGTCCAAACTTTTTGACAAGATCATTAGCATATTTTTCTTGATGAATAAAAGTTCCTTCTTTCAATTGTTTCACTTGAAGCCCAAGAAAGAAGGTTAACTCACCAATTATGCTCATTTCAAATTCATCCTACATAGTCTCAAAGAATTTCTTGCACAGACTTTCATTAGGGGATCCAAAAAAAATATCATCGACATATATTTGAACAAACACAAAACTTTTGCTTTCTCTTTTGATAAACAAAGTAGTGTCTACTTTACATTTTACAAAGCCAATTTGAATTAAAAACTTACTCAGCCTATCGTACCAAGCTCGAGGTGCTTGCTTTAGACCATATAAAGCCTTTTTGAGTCTGAATACTGAGTCTGATTTCCTTGGTTCTTCAAACCCAGGTGGTTGTTCCACATAGACTTCCTCATGGATAGATCTATTTAGGGAAGCACTTTTGATGTCCATTTGGAATAATCTGAAATTCTTATAACAAGCAAAAGCAAGTAATAATCGAATGGTTTCTAACCTTGCTACTGGTGCGTAAGTCTTGTCATAGTCTATCCCTTCTTCTTGCGAATATCCCTTGGCCACGAGTCTTGCTTTGTTTCTTACGACCTTTCCTTTCTCGTCCATCTTGTTCTCAAAAACTCATTTAGCTCCAATAATAGATTTACCTTTTGGTTTAGGAGTCAACTCCCAGACATTGTTAATGCTGAATTGCCTGAGTTCTTCTTGCATAGCTTCAATCTAGCTTTCATCAAATAAAGTTTCTTCTATGCTTTTAGGTTATATTTCAGAAATAAGAGCTACAGCACTAGACTATTCTCGCCTTTTGGATCTTGTGTGAATTCCTTCATTAATGTCGCCAATAATAAGATCTTTGGGATGACTGGACTTATGCTTCCAGTTGCTGGTTAATTTGTCAGGTTGATGATCACTTCCTTCATTTGAATCTTCAACAATCATTTGTTGCTGGTCTTTCGAAGTTTGAGCTGCTTCCTGAGATTTAAACTTTGTAGAGTCTGGAGTAGGTTTAGATTCTTCAAGATGAGTCTGAATAGATTCATTTTGCATAGAATCTTGGAATTTGACATTTATTGATTCCTCCATAGATTGAGTCTTCTTGTTGTAGACTCTGTACGCTTTGCTTGTGGTTGAATATCCAAGGAAGATGCCTTCATATGATTTTTCTTCAAACTTGCCAACTCGATCATTTGCATTTTTCAATATAAAGCATTTACATCCAAACACATGAAAATATGAAACAATAGGCTTCTTTTCTTTGAATAACTCATAGGGGGTTTTTTCTAGAATATGCCTTAGAAAAACTCTATTAATCATATAACATGCTGTAAAAACTGTTTCAGCCCAAAAACGTGAAGAGGTGTTACTTTCAACCAAAAGAGTTCTAGCCATTTCTTGAAGAGATCTATTCTTTCTTTCAACAACTCCATTTTGTTCTGGAGTATATGGAGAGAAGAACAAATGCTGAAAACCAGATTCATTACAAAATTTTGTAAAATTTTGATTTTCAAATTCACCTCCATGGTCTATTCTTATACTTGAAATAACATACCATTTTTCATTTTGAACCTTTTTAGCAAACTTTTCAAAGTAAAAAAAGGTTTCGAACTTACTTGATAGGAAATATACCCAAGTAAATCGTGAGTAGTCATCCACAATTACTAAGCAATATTTCTTACCTCCAAATGCTCTGAGTTCTAGTTGGTCCAAAGAGATCCATATGCAGAAGATACAGTACACGGTTAGTGGAAACTTGATTTATTGGTTTAAAGGAATTTCTTGCCTGTTTTTCCCAATATGCATGGTGTACATAAATCAGACTTTTGGTATGATAGATTGGGTAAACCATGAACAAGCTTCTTTGCTGAAATTTTGGCTATCTGCTTCATATTTATGTGCCCAAGCTTTCTGTGCCATAAGTTTGCTTCGTCTTGAATTGAGATTAGACATTGCGATTCATCTGGTTTCACATCCAAGAGGTAGATATTTCCATGTCTTCAACCAATGAATGACTGAGTAGAATCTTTACTGGTTCCTGAACATATTCCTTCTTGAAAGTTGATTTTGAAACCGGTATCATACAACTGACTGATACTGAGTAGATTGTAGTTGAGTCCTTCTACTAAAGAAACATTGCTTATTGTGAGGTTTCCAATCTTTACAGTTCCAAATCCCATAATTTTTCCTTTGTTGTTTCCTCCAAATGAGACTTTTCCATCATTTACTTGAACGAGCTTTATGAAGCAATTTGAATCTCTTGTTATGTGTCTTGAGCATCCACTATCCAGATACCATTTTACCTTTTTCTTGATAGTGACTTGCATTTAAAAAAGAAACTCAAACTTTCTTTGGTACCCATATTTTCTTGGGTCCATTGTTGTTAGTATAATATACGGTTTTTGCCCATACTTTCTTAACGAGTTTCCAAACCATAGGACATTCTTTTTCAAAATGATCTGCACTATTGCACTTTGAACATCTGAGAGCATTGTGACCTATTGGTTTTACAAAGATCTTCTTAAAATGATTTTTGTAAGCATCTCTTGTAGGTCTTTGCTTAATTCTTTCATTCACTTTAGGAAAATCAATTAAAGGAATAGTTTCCGCAATCATTCCCAAACCAGATTTATTGAAATAAGGTCTTTGAATAGAAAGAATTTTTTTCAGTTTCTTAGATCCTATGGAAAATATTTTAGAAATATTTGAGATATCATTTTTCAAAAATGCATTTTCTTTTAAAAGATTATCTTTACTTTCTTTAAGAGAAGAAACATTCATGTCTAAACATTTCACCTTTTCTTTCAAAACATTTTCCTATTGTTTTAGTGTAGAATTTTCCTTTTTGAGTTCAAAAATCCTTTTAAGAGAAGTCTTAAGACTAAAACACAACTTATAAATGTATTTAGAAACTTTAATAGGGATTTTGAAGTTACTCACCTCAAATTCACTGTCTGAATCTGAATCCGATTGTGCCATCAGACATATATTGGGATAATCATCATCACTTTCTTCTCACTCTGTATCACTCCAGGTTTCTACTTTAAGAGCTTTTCGATACTTTTCAGCTTTTCCTTTCTTCTTCCTTAAAAGAGGATAGTTGGGTCTGATGTGTCCCTTTTTCTTACATTCAAAGCAAACTACATCTTTGTGTGATTCATCATCCTCAAGAGATTTAATCTGTTACTTTTGAAAACTTTGTTTCTTTGGATTGAATTTTCTTTCTTTTCTGTTCAGTTTTTTGAACCTTCTTAACATGAGAGGAAGCTCCTCATCATCCATATCGTCTTCAGAATCTATAACATCAGAATCATCATTGGATTTTAATGCAATGGATTTCTTACCTTTAGGATCTTCGTCTTCATTGATTCGTTCCACTTCATAAGACTGAAGAGTCTCAACCAACTCATCAACATATAGTGGCATGATTCTTTGTGTCTCTCTTATTGAGGTCTTTATATGATTCCAATCCTTGGAGAGTCCACGCAGTAGCTTGTTTACCTTCATGGGATCAGAAATTGGTTGACCTTGATTTTCAAGACCATTCACGATTTTTGTAAAACGACTAAACATGTCAGTTATAGATTCTCTCGATTTCATTTTGAAGGCCTCGTATTGACTGAGGAGAATGTTGATTCTGGTCTCTTTCACTTGATCGGTTCCTTCATAAGTAATATGTATTCTATCCCAAACTTATTTCGCTGTAACATAAGAAGATACTCTGTTATATTCAGTAGGTGATAAAGCACAATATAAAGAATAAATTGCTTTTGCATCAAGAGCTTGTCTCTTGGTTATCTCTTCCTGAGTCATTTCACTAGACTCAACAGTATCTTTTCCTCTTTCAGAGATATGTGCAGCTTTACGAATGATTTATTTGTCTACAACATCGCATTCCAGAGGATCCTTTGATCTTAGGAATGCCTTCATCTTGTTTTTCCATATGTTGTAAACATTTCCATCAAAGTAAGGCGATCTGACATTGCTGTGCTCTTCTACCAGCCTTAGAGCTAACATACTAGCCATGGATTTTTAACTCTGAAGTAAAACACTTCAAACAAAGTGAGTACACAGACTCTGATACCAATTGAGATAGTTAGTATAAGCACCTAGAGGGGGGTGAATAGGTATATAATAATTTCTCGTGATAAGTGAGCAATATGAAATAAACAATAGAAAGGAAGTTCTCCTTTGGTTAACAAAACGAATTATGATCAAAGTAAAGCAAAGAGTAGGGAAGAGAAAATTGAACACAAGGCTTATAGTAGTTCGGCTTATTCCAAGTTTACGTCCACTCTTCCGCACTGACAGCCCACCGGCTGGATTTCACTATGAACAAAAGAGTTGTTACGGCAAAGTTCTCCCTTGATTCCACAGTGTAGATACTCTACCACACTTCCTCAAGGTTTCTCAGAATATAGACTCTTTTGCGTACAAGATTTCGCTCAGCAAATGAATTGACTAAGAACAAGGAGGTTCAAACTTTGAAGTTCTTCTATCGCGCACCCACTCGAACAACTGGAACATCTTTCTTATATACTCCTTTATGCCATCATACCCGTTGGCACTTACCAAATGAATTCCTCCAATCTACCCGTTGGACGGAATCAATTAGAAAGATCATTCGAGCTATTAAATGAACATGTCGATAGCCCATCAATCCTACTCGCCCATACAATCAGAATCTCGGTTTCCATAAGTAGAACCTTCCAAGGATACTTCGCCAATCATCGGATCTTTAACCTTCGAATCAATCATGATCAAATAAAGGATTCGTTATGTCATATCCAGCCAAGAGATCTTCTCCAGTCAATAAGGTCACATCCTTAATGAGACACCCAGTTCTGGATAGCCCTTCTTCAACGGATTAGAAACTGTCGATGAGAATAGACTTTGAGTCTTGAGTCTGGCAATCCGGAGCTCTTCAGACTTTAAATAGTAGAGTCTGCAAATCTTCAGACTAGATTGATGGAAACGTTTTTCAGCTTCAAAATACTTCACGAAGATTTCTCCAACACATTCAAACCAACGTGAGGTAATATTTTTGGTGATTCATCTACAATTCAACATTTGTTCTTGGGTAAATTGTTGATCGTGCATCAAAAAAGGTAAGTCGTCTTTCGCTGACTTTCTTCCAACATTGGTATCAGAGCCCAATCGTGATTTCTGCCTTGTTTTTCATCGAATTTTAACATGTACCACTTGATATCGGGATCAAGAGATTGAGTTCTACATTGTCTCAATGTTTATTGCTCGAAAATGTAATCTGAATCGTCGAAAACGAATTGAAGCAAAGAATGAGTTCGGGGTTGTGTACATCTGTACGGTTTTGGCCATTTTTTGAAATATTTTTTCAGCCAAAACAAATTTTTCAATAAGCAGGGTGAAAGCACTCATCGAGACTAGTCTGGCGATAGGTCAAGCGCTGCCAGAGGACGCTGGATGCACCCACACGCGCGGCCAGAAGTCGCTGTGTGTGGGCAATACACGCCTGACGAGCTGGGCACACTAGTGCATGAGTGTCACGCGCGAGTTGGCGAACTGACGCGTGCTGACGTCATTTGTAACGTCATCCAATGGTCGGTAATAGTTGGATGACGTCATCAATGACGTCACTGCCGGCGCAATTGGTCGGTTGGTCGCTGGCCGAAGACTTGACCCATCCGGAGACCCAACCCGACCTGGCCATTGACCGGTCAATCAATCAGACCGATCAACCGGTCAATTAGTCAAACCGGTTAGACTGGTTGCCGGCTGGACCAATTGGACCAGTTGAACCGGCTAGGAGTTGTTCGGCTCATTGGCACGTGCATCACACGCGTCGCACACTCAGGCGGTGCATGTGGGCGCATGGAATGTTGGAATGGAGCATGGTCGACAGCATTTGGTTCGTTTGGATGTTCTCTACACTGTGGTATAATTATTTTATATGTTTGAGTTTTATAAATGTATAAAATTGTGTATAGAACCCTAAGTATGCATATTTTGAGGGTATAAATGCATGGTCTATTCATTTTTAGCTTGTATTTTCTTAAATTTTAGGAAATACAGTAGCTAGCCTATATAAAAATGATGTCATATATGTTGTATAGAGCTTGGTTCAATGGTAGTATGTATATAGTTTAATATACTTGCAATTTTCTAGTTTTAAGAAAATTCGAACAATGATAAGAAATCCTTATTTTCTGGTATGTCGGTTCACACAATGTTATGCTTTTGTGTTAATAGAAAAATTTAGAAATTACATGGGGTCATGTAAGTATTTTTTTTTTTACTTGGAGTTCGTAGGTTGGTAGAATTCAAATGAATTCTCACCTAGAACTTAAAATTTGAGTAAATTAAACAAATTAATGATAATAGAACAATCGTACATAGGAACTGATTGAGAACATAGTGAACTTTCGTTTCTGTGTTTTTTGTTGAATTATCATTAATTTAGTTTGTCTTTGCTACAAATTAAATATGTGTGTTAGTATTGATTATGTGTTTATTATGTTAATATGTTATAGTAATTTATTATGGCTTTGGTATCAAAGATCATTGTAGCTGACCTCAATAAAGGTAAGAAGCTGAAGGGTGACAATTATGATATTTGGCACCCAAAGGTTTAATACATCTTTGAGGAGCTAGAGGTTTTGGAAACCCTTAACCACACGATGGAACTTCAGCTCAACACATGAGAGATCTTGAAGCTTATCAAGCTTGGAAAAAAGAAAAATAGCATTACTCGCATCATGTTGCTGAGTTGTATGTAAGATGATCTCATATGTGAGTTTGAAAGTTATGATAAAGCTCAAGCAATGTGGGTTGTCTCAAAAGATAAGTTTTGGGAGTACATCTGCAATTAAGCTGAGGAGACTCATCATCAAGTTTGACACATACCGAAAACGCCAAAATGTAACGATGAGGCAGCATTTTCGAGAGATGTCAAACATGATTCGTGAGCTGAGGACGGCAAGTCACTCTTTTACTGATGAACAACAAGTTCAAGCTGTTATAAGATATCTTCCTAACAATTTAGAGCATATGAAGATCAATATGATACATAATAAGAATATTGTCACTTTTGGTAATATAACACGTCATTTGAAATTAGAGGATGAGCGCTTAGAGGCCACGAGATCCTTTACCCATACTTATGTTGTTGAATTGAATTCATGCAAAGTTTCGGACTTCAAGCGTAAAAGGAATCATCAATTCAACAAGGGAAGAAGACTGATGAGGTACCTAAGAGGGCTAAGACCTTCCAACGCAAGAAGCGTGGTGTAAAGAATGATAATGCCAAAATGAAGTACTATAATTGTGGCAAAATTGATCACTTTGCTTGTGAATGCACTAAGCCAAAAGAGGTACCCTATTACTCTATGTAATGCTTTTGTTTCTAGCACTGTGATACTTGTTGAATCTCATCCAATGTGGACTATAGACTTATGAGCAATTGATCACGTAGTTAGAGACCAAGAAGCATTTGTGGAGTATCGTCAAATACAGCCTGGAAGAAGATTGATGCAAGCACTTGGCATGCTAGATTATATCACATTCGGTTGCAAATAATGCAAAGATTAGCTAGAGAAGGCCTTTTAGGGTCACTCACTAATGTTAATCTACCCGTATGTGAATATTGTTTAATAGAAAAAACAACTAGAAAACCATTTGGTAAAGAGACTAAAGCCGAATTTCCATTACAACTTATACATTCTGACATTTGTGGTCCTTTGAACGTAAGAGCGATGCATGGAGCCTCATATTTCATCACTTTTATAAATAATTTCACGCATTTCAGTTATATTTTTTTGTTATCCCATAAGTCAGAAGCATTAAACTGCTTTAAATGATATATAGCGATGGTAGAAAATCAGTTGAATAAAATAATAAAGGTATTGAAAACCGATCGTGGACATGAGTATCCATCTGAGCAATTTTAGGCCTTTTTTGATGAAAATGGAATTGTATGACAATTGTCTATTCCTAGTACTCCATAATAAAATGGGGTAGCTGAGAGAAGGAATATAATCATATTAGAAATTGTTAGGTCTATGATGGCGCAAGCAAATTTACATATCTCCTATTGGGGAGATGCTTATTGACTACTACCTATGTACTTAACCGAGTGTCCTCAAAATCGGCCACTTCCACCCTTTATGAATTGTGGACTGGTAGGAAACCAAACTTAAGCATTCTACCTCCATGGAGATGTGCACCTTATATTCATGATTCTTTCCATAAATATGATAAATTATGTTCTAGAGGTAAAAAAAAAAAAAATGTATCTTTATAAGATATTCTCAACACTTCAAATGGTACATGTTCATAGGTGAACAAGCTGAAGGAAGCATGACCGAAATGGAGTCACGAAATGTCACATTCTTGGAGAATTAGTAGAGGAGAGATTGATAAGGACTTCTAATTATAAGGGATTGAAGATCATAATAACATACCCACTAATGTTGTAGAGGGAAATGAAGATTTACCTCAACATGCAAGATCTAGTGGGAGTGTTGCATCGTCTAGTGAACTAAATTCAAGAGAAATTCACTGATGAGATGTTGATCACATTGGTGAACATGAATGAATGGTTTCGTTATGAATAATCTAGATAGATGCTTTTCAGGTCGTTTTATATTCTTCAAGAGTGTTGGATGAAAGTCGGCGGAATATGACTTACCTCTATTCAATGCGCAATCAAGAATTTACCTAGGAACGATCGTTAAATTGCGGATGAATCACGAACAATATTATCTCACGCTGGTCTGAATGTAATCACGAGGAAAACATTCGATTTCCACAGCGTAAATGCCAATTGTTTTTGTAAAGAAGAAATTGAATGCCTACTTTTTCTTTGATGGAAATGGGACAAGAAAAAGATAACACTTTCTTTTTAGAGTATATTCTTTTAACTATGCCAACGGTTGTCTTCAGGAGTCTTTTATATGACTCCATTACTCCCTTTCACAAGGGTGTCTTTCCATCGTAGCATATCAAAACGAAACGGTGCATTCTAATCGCACTCCATTATGGACATACTAATTAAGTACAACATCTCCCACTCGGACATGATAGGCTTGATAGCACTCTATCAAGATTATAAGGCATTCAACATTCATCAACTTTATAAAATAATTCATACTGATAAGTAAGCCGTGCGACCGATGAGTACACCTACACTTGGGAGCTCAAATTATGCATGTATTAGGGATGACATAATGGCTATTAACCCCGAAAATGAATAAACAATCGATGTCTCATAGTACTTCGGACATATTCTGTTACATCAATCCAAGTATACATATCCCTTAAAGACTATACTTAATTATTCTCAAAACACAATGTATTTACAATTATATCCACAATCATATAAAGTGATATAATTGATCGACCAGTAAACACATTTAATAGATGTAAAACAACAATATTCTTCCTTTACATTCATGTCTTTCTCAATTTCAAAACAATTGCTTTCCTAAACACATCCCATAAGGCAATATCTATTTATAATCGCCGATAACATGATAAAGTAGCAACATTGATATTTTACTTTGAGAACATAGTCAGAAGTAACATAGGATACAAAATGAGGTAAATAATAAATTACCTTAAGATCTCATACGATGAGTAAATGGGGATAATTTCACTTACATTCAATTGTTGATCGTACAATGCACATGTAGTATGAATTGCATGCTATAGTGGATTTCTCTTTCTATAAGAGCGTATGTCATTTATTAAGTATATATACTATACGGATCTTAGCCTAAACATAGTCACGTGCTTATCACGTATTCATGTTTAGCTCGAGTGCTACATTAGCTTGCTTTCTATAGCGTCCAATTAAGTACTCACATCCAGTATCTTTTAGGCATACATGATTTGGTCTTATTATAAACAAATCACAAACCTCATCTTGATTCCAATCAAGGCGAAAAATTATTTTATATATTAAACTTACTCTTCATCATTTATTTGTACATAACATATCATCTCAACGTGTTAACCATAATACTTGAGGTGATTGCTCGTGTGAGTGAGCCAATATTGAATTCAAATTGGATTTATCATGGCATAGTAGAGAAATCATCTTGCATATATTGTTCTACATCTTGCCTTTTTTTTTTTTTTTATGTATTAACAATTGTTTTATATTCTTTATTTCTTAGTGTATTTATTTTGTAAGAAATTAGTTCTTCTTAAAAATAACTTCTAAAATTTCATATAATTAAAATCATGACAACTAATTCTTTTTTAATATAGTGCCTTTGATACTTCGGAATGAAATGGAATCATACAAGGGAACATAATACGACTACAATACTTTTTGGTTGGTGAATTATGGGAATAAAGGAAATTTTTATAGTTGGTTGTTAAAAAAAATATACAGCAAGAATGGTATCCAATGAGAGTATGGTGATGAATTCCGACAAATTCAATTTCCATGGTACTTATATGTATTATTCATAGCATCATTGTATTTAAATTAAGCTAATATCCTTTTATAATTACAGTAGAATAGTATATTAAGGAATTTTTCTTAAATATGATTTAGAATTATTAGTCCTTTAGGAAAAAGAAAGCTCAAGCCTTACCCTCTATCTTTGAGATTCCATCCTTTGATACTAGCAACCTCCCTCAAAACCTCCTTCTATCATTGCACGACATCGCATCCAAACTTCTGCTCGTGCTTTTGCAAAGCATCATGGTATAGCACAGTTTTGAGCTTGACATCTTGGGTATCCACGTTGAAGAAGATTAGCAAGATCATTGCTTTGTTGTCTCTATTTCTCGAGCAATCCACCATGTATGGAAGGTTGCGAAGACACCATGCGCTTAATACATAGTTTCTAGGAAAGATGGGGATGCAGATTGTGGATCTCTTGATTGTACCCTCCAATTTGCCTCCAATGGCTTCTCCTTTTTTGATGTCTTCATCATCTCTGAAAATGTGAATCCCAGCTCCATCTGAGTGATAGACAGTTAGCAAAATCAAGACGAGTGTTAGGTCCTCTGAAATTCAAGAACACCTTGAATTCAGCCCGGTGATGGCTCAACATCTCCTCTATCGGTGGTCGACGCTGTTTTTCCGTTGAATGAGTCCCTGCTTTCCAGCTAAAGTATATTGATGGAGCTTAATAATGAGAAGAGAGATGTTGGAGTACTGACTAATCCATATGATTCTCGTGGTTTTATGGAAGAGCCAGCGAAGTCTCCTTCGATGCGTTGAAAACTAGGAAGTGGTGGAGAAATTTCACAATATCAATCATTCTATAAACTATTGTACTTGATTAATGAGTTTGATTTCCCTTCAAAAAAGAAACTAAAAAGTTTTCCCTAGTTCACAACCACAAAGGCCATTCGATTAAGAAAGCCAACAGTGCACCGACACACGACATGCATGACCTCCTCTCTGATTTCAAAACCAAAAAAACAAACAGATGACATACACTTGGCGTCAAGGAATACATATTGTGTACTTGTGGTTAATGCCAATCTGTAATAGCGGGAGGACTTGTCGTCAGGCAAATATGAGGTGCCCCGTGATGGACAATTGTAAAAGGACTCAGCTAAAAACAAGAAACGGATTGCCTTTCTCATTCAGCAAATGGGTATGGCTTAACTTGAACGACCAGGACTACTAAATTATAGAGCAAAGAAGCTTGAAGTGGAAGCTCTTAACAATATTGTGTTGTTTAGGTGATCCAAATTATAATATTGATGAAATTTCTGTACGATACCTAAATTTTGATCAAATATTTATAGAGAAAATTATGGACCAATTTAGCCCTGACAAAAAAAGATTTTTGAATCATGTAGTCATAAATAAATCTGTGTTTACTAAGTTTTATTTCTAGTTTATTTCCCTTTTTACCTTATTTTCGGATCAATAATTTTTTTAAAAAAAATAAAAAATTCAAATAAAAGGGGCTCAAGGGAGCTGCGCCTATAAAAGGAGGGAGAGAGGAGGTCGAGGAAAGTGAGATCTGGGGGAGGCTAGATCGGAGGGTGATCGGGAGAGAGAGAGGGAGGGAGAGGGAGAGATGCGGGACCGAGCCACACCGCCGCATGCACGTTGGTTGCTTGGCCTGATGCCGCCGTTGTTCGGCTATCGACAACACCGCCCGCTCTAGCTGCCACGAGCCTGAGTCACTGCTGTTCGCGACCCACCACTCGAGCCAACGACGAGCGAGCTCACCGCTTCGACCGTCTCCACGACCCAGCCGCTCACTGATCTCAGCTGAGCCTCACGCCGTCAAGGCTATCATCATCCCTGCTGCTGCCCGCCGCCGCCTCGTCGTCACGTCTGCCGGTCCCATGACGGTCGGCACTGCTCGCAGTGACTAGGCCGTGACGCGCTTGGCTGCCCCCATTGGCGCCGCAGAGAGGCGGAGAAGGCGAGAGGCGCGGGTCAAGTCGACCGGGTCAGACGCAAGGATCCGATCGGGCATTTAAGGTTTGGTTTTTTGGGCTAAGATGAATTAGGCCTGTTGGGCTTATTCTGTTTTCTTAGGCCAGATTTGGTTTTTGTTTAGCATATGGGCTTTGACTAATTCCTCTTTTTATTTTCACGAACTTCCCCTTAGGCCTGGCTAACTGGGCCTGTTACCTGGACTCAGCCCAATCGAGGAGCCTGGGCCTTGCCCAGGCTGGTCCGACCCGGGTAGGATATGGAGACCTGACCTGTGTCTGGTTGATTATAATAAAATATAGTATTATTTTAATATTAAAATTAGAGAAATCCAAAAATGTTTTATATTTTCGGAAAAATCAGAAAAAATTTTAAAAAAAAAACTAGTTTGATCGGTTTTTGGAAAAACCTTAAAAATCTCCCCCCAAATAAAATAAAATAAAAATCAAATCTCAAGTCTAAATAAGATGAGATACGAAAATGGTATTAGTTGAGTAACTAGTGTAATTAAGTTTTCGATCTTAGTTTTTTTAGTTGTGCAGGAGTAGAATATTTCTCCAAGTATTTTATTTGGATTTTCAATCAATCTATTTTAAATCGATTAGTGGCAACTTCTAAATGAAATTGATTTGCAAGTTAGAAATTTAAATCATAAGTCGTGGATTGATGGGTTTGGAAAATCTACACTAAACCTAAGGCTTAGCAAGCCATTAGCCTCCATGCTCATATGTAAGGGCTCCCACATGGAGGTTGCAACAAGCTACCCAGATGCACTTAGCAATAATGACCAACTATGAGCAACTTTTGGCCAAATATCCAAACTACGAAAAGATTAATTACTGTGGGGAATACTCATCAATAAAATACTTGTGTCTTCACTAAAGGAGGGCATTGAAGCACTTGTTAAAGGTCCTGCATATGAAAATGATCATCACCGTAAAGTGACGATCCATACATACCAATAAGCAATGGACATTCGAGGATGGATTGGGCCATATCCATGTGATTGCCTTGCGCAGAAGAGAAGAAGAGGAGAGGTGTCAAACTCCTCTTTCCAAACAGGATGCGAGCTGTATCTCCAGACAATCTATTAATTTATGAATAAAAAATGAAGAAAAACATCAGGATGATTGCATGAGGGCAGTCAAGAGGGGATTATCCAGACAACTACAACAAAGGTGGGCATGCTAACCAATGAGATTTTTCTCACAAAAGTAGAAGGTATGAGAAAAAAATATGGACCATGTATTCGAAACATAACATCATAGACATGAAAGAAAGCAAGGAAATAATGTACGGCATACATGCAAGGGAAAATTCCAAAAAGGGACCCGAAATGCCATCTTTTTATCAAATAAGGATCCAAAGTGAACTTTATTTCAAATAAGGACTTAAAGTAACTTTAGTTATTTCAAATAACAACCCAAAGTGATTTTGGTTGTTTCAAATAAGGACCCGACCTCGCTAGTCGTCAGCAAGCTAAATTTTCCGACCGGCCAAGGGTATTTTCGTCATTTGGCACTTCCTCCCCTTTTTTCTTCCTTCTTTTTTCACCTTTTTTTTTTTCCCCTTCCTTTCTTTCTTTCCTGGTTCTTCTTATTTCTCTTCGCCGATGGATGGCTGGCGATCGACAATGCCCACAAAGGGCTGGGCGAGGGTCGCCACGTTGGCCACATGTAAGGGACGGCCACACCTGGGCTTGGCGACCCTTGCCCAAGGGGCATCCCCGAGATCGAACCTTGCTGGCCCCTAGTAAGGGTTTGTGAGACCACCCTCACCAGATCTAGCAAGAGTTGGTCTCGCCTGGGCCTCGCCCACGGCTAGCCGATCCTTACTAGCATCCGGCGAGGTTGCCCAGCCCTCATTGGTCGTGAGCAAGGCCACCCTTGCCAAATCCGTGAGAGTCGATCTCGCCTAGGGCCAACGTGGGTTGACCTTGCGGATGGCACCCGAGTAAGGTTGTCCCTCGCCTGTGGTGTGCGTGGGCAACCCTTGCCTAACCCTTTGTGGGCTGCCGGCAAAGAGAAAGAAAAAGAATTGGAAAAAAAAAATGACAAATGATGAAAATACCCTTGACCATCAAAAAGTTAAGTCCTTATTTGCAATGGACATAACCACTTCAGACCTTTATTGAAACAAACATAATTACTTGAGTTCCTCATTTGAAATAATATCCACTTCGGGCCTTTATTTTAGAAAATAATGGCACTTCATGTCCTTATTTGGAACAAGATCCACTTTAGATTCTTATTTAAAAAAAGATGGCACTTTGGGTCCATTTTTGGAATTTTCCCTACATGCAAAGTCCAAACAAGTGTCTTCATTTAATTTTCCTCTAAGTAGCACCAACATGTGATATGAACACGACACGACACGTTGATATGTCATTTCTCAAAAATAGAGAATTTTAACATGTTGAATATTAAATGAATATTTTTATTTTTAATTAATTTGATTCAAATTCACAATTAAATACATAATAACAAAAGAGCCTACAATGAATTTATATTAATAAAATTTAAATCTATTAATAGGAAATTCAAAAGAAATATTCATAGTTAATGTATATTCATATTTGGGATATATTTCTAACTCTAACAAAAGTTATTGATGGAACTAATGATTAAAAGAAATTAAAATTAACTTATTTTAATAAATCTATGATCTTCTACAATAATAAAAATTTATCATTATTCAATATTTAGTATTTTTATTTTTCAAAATCACTTTGTAACTTCCTTTATTTATTTTTCTGATAAAAAAAATGTACATACTCAACACCCCCCAACAAAAAACCACCTATTAGACTTCACTTCCTTTATTAAAAATTCAAGTCACCCTCTCATCCACCCATCATGCAGAAAGGAAAAAAATATATGCCAAAGTCCCATCAAAGTCCCATTTTAATTTTAATTTTTTGAGTTTTTTCCCTCAAAAACCTTTGTTCCTACCTCCTCCTCCTCCTCACATGACCCTCTTCCTTTCAATCTCTACTCTCTCTTGATCGCCTCATTAGCCATCACAATTGCACGCCACCTCACCTTCAATGCTTCCTCCTTAGTAGCCGTAGACTCGTCGCCAGCCCTCCATCGTGGCATCACAATCACGACCCTCGATCTATGCTCTTCCTTTGGCCCTCCCTCGCCATCGCTCGTGGCCTTGCCTCCGCTCCTTCACCCTTGCCTCCATCCTCCATCATCTTCTTCAACGATTATTTCCATGGACACGCGTGTCGGAACATGTCGAGAAGAGTTGGTCACGTGTTGGAAAATCCAATACGTGTTGACCATGTGTCGGACACAACACGAAAGCTTCGACAAGGTGTCCGTGCTTCATAGATTTTCCTTGCTATTTCCAAAGTGTAAACAAGTATCCTATATATGTAATATTATGCACAGACTATATAACCATAAAATGGGCTATTTGTTAAAGGGCCATCTACTCTTCGATTAGACGCGAAAAGATATCCAAAATGGATTATCAAATACAAATATCTAAAGGGAGTGTCTTGCAGACATGTTAGATTTTGCATGACGCTAGTCGTGCTCAAACCTTCATGGCTCGTACGGATATATCAACAGTAGAAATGCCAGGGTTTCCACTATATCTCCCACTAATATGTTCTTCTTAAACAAGACGGGATAAACAGAACTGTCTGGGAAGTTAATCTAATATCTGCTTCAAATGGAAAAGACAACCTATATGAGGAATTAATAGGGAAATTTGTGACCAAAGGAGAAACACAGCAAACGAAGCTCACCCCAGTAACAAGATTTCCTTTCCATGCCCACGCCAAAGGGTGTAGGTACTAGGGTTCTCAACGGTTGGATTTGGTTCGGGCTTTTGTGATACTTGAATCAAATCGAAACTTTTGTGTGTGTGTGAGAAAGAGACGCTCCATTTGGGGTTTGGGTTTCAAGTTGGGGCTTCGTGGTAAGGGTCCTCGATAGTCAAAATTGCCCACTTGAGATTGTTAGGGCTTCGATTTGGGGCACAAATTCACCAATTTGAGAGAGAGAGAGAGAGAGAGAGAGAGAGAGAGAGAGAGAGAGAGAGAGAGGGAGAGAGAGAGAGAGATTTGGGTTTCAATTTGGGGCTAAGGTTCTTAAGCAAAATCAGAGTTAAGGGAAAATGAATCGAACCTACTCACTTGTCAAAATTGGGTTAAAAATGCAAAAGGCGAGATGCAAGGTTTATTCAAGCAACAAGAAGAGTGGACAAAGTCGACTGAACTAGCTTATTTCTCTGTTTTTGCTTAAAACCCCATGCCCCAAATCAAGCTCAAGAATCCTAATTCCCCCAAATTGAAATCGCAACTAGTCTCTTCCTCGTTTTATTTATTAAAATGAGGGGTACAATGTGGTTATGCAGAAGCGACGTGACAGTCATTGTTGGCCACGTCTTCCTCCATTCGACAAATTGGATGCCACATAAGCAAAGTCCCATGGAAAGCCTAACCATGGCCAAATTTGTCTTCTGCTAGAAACTTAGGACTTTTTACAAGACACTTGAAAGTTAGGGACAAATTTATTCCATGAAAGGAGGTTCCGGCCTTTTTTTGGGGAGGTCCAAAAGAAAATGAGAATTGTTTAATAAAGATAAGATTTATTGA
Source organism: Eucalyptus victrix (assembly GCA_016097545.1). Lineage (NCBI taxonomy): Eukaryota > Viridiplantae > Streptophyta > Magnoliopsida > Myrtales > Myrtaceae > Eucalyptus > Eucalyptus victrix. Next base: position 36,953,675 of record CM027837.1, read on the forward strand.
GCCCTACGGCTTTTTATGGGATAAAGGCACCATTAGTTTCTAAAATTTTGAAAAATGTTCAATTAGTTCCTACATATATATATATTTTAATAATTGAATCGTTGAATTTGCATAGTTTTTTTTTTCTTTTCTTTTCTATGTTGGTCCTTTCGTCAAGCATATACAAATGCTGATGTGACAAACCACGTCAACAGCACATGAATAATGACTGGATTTATTTACTTATGCAGAATAAAAATAAGGAAGGAAATTAAAAATGTATAATCATAAACACTAAAAAGGGAGGGAGACAGCAGAAGAGGGAGCATGGGCGGGGCACCGCCACCTACACACCGGCGAGCGTTCGGCATCACTCATCGGACTCTAGCGAAAGTGCCACCGCCTCAAATCTCAAAACATGCCTGGGCCATGAAGCCGGCGAAGATCCACCTCGCCAACTTGCCGAAGTGAGGTTGCTGACTCTCGCTCCCACATGCTTGAAAAAGGTTCTTTGTCTCAGTTAAACGCAGCCATTAATAAAAAAAATGCCCAAAGCGTGCCAAGGCCACAACAGATCTGGATTCGACAAGTCGGGATTAGAACCTCCTCGAGCATATTCGCCACGATTCTTCGACCAGCCCTTTCAACACCTCTAGTTTCGCTTCAGCCAAGAGCCTGCTGATGACGTGCATCGGAATGATAGCGAAGATTGGATCTCATTTGCACCTAGTCCTGTTTAATTTGTCCTTTTCTTTTTTCCAATTCAAACTTTCTTTTTGGAACTTTCAGAAAATACTTATTTCCTTCTTCTAATTTAGCGGAAGAACCATTATGAACAAAATAGTATATAGTTCAAGGATTCAATTGGCCAAAAAAAAAAAAAAATTTGACGCTCAACTGAATATTTTGTAAAATTTCAGGGACTATTGATAAACTTCCGATTTTAATACAATATTCACTTATAAGATCACTTTTAATTGTTAAGATAATTTAAGTTTAACCTCTTTAACTTCAAAGCCGAGTTTATCATGACCAAGCTATGCTAGTTGTAAAAATCCTCTACTTTTGTTTAATTTCCTTTCGCCATTGATTGGTTAATGACCCATACTCTAGTGATATTTTTTGGTATAGCTTTAGTCTGTTATGATTTTACTCTCAATAAATTGATTTTCCTCTAATTTTGTCACATTGTGGAGACGAGTTTTGTCTACTTATTTAATACTAGTATGATGAAGCTTGATGTGAATTTTTTAAAAAATATTCCTGGCATTTCTTTAGTTGTTTATCCTATCAAGTTAGATTAAGAAAAGAAAGTAGAAGAAAATGTGAATATGCTTCTTCAGAAGTCAACAGGAAGAAAATTATAGGATGTTGGCTGATTGTTTGAAACGAGATAATGAAATAAAGAAACGGGAAGGGAGAAGGAAAATGAAGAAAATAAGGCAAAGTAAATTACTAGTAAAATGAGGGGAGTACTAAGTGTAAAGAAATACATAGGTCTCTCCCTTCTTAAAAGCACCAAAATACATTTTAGATTATTAGATGAGATAGATGACATTATCCAATTGGATTAGATTTGATTCAATATTAGATTAGTAAATGTCTCTGTCAATATTGAACTTCAAACGACAAAGCCTCTCGAAGGAAATTCTCTCTCGTCATGTAGAGCTTCACCGTCTACCGTCAAGGTAGTTTGCCCTAACAAACCCTCTTCCGAAGATGATTTCCCCATAATCCATAGCTTTTCCCTCTTACTCTCCTCAATTTCATCATCTCCCCTTGTTTCTTCCGCCATCGCTTCCTTCAATGGATACAGCAGCTACTTGTTTGAAGCCCTCAACCTCAAATTGCATCTGTTCGCGGCTGCTTTGTCTTCAACAAATTCCAAATTAAGGTGAGGCTTTCCATAGCACTTCTGTTTATCCTCTGTCTTACTCGATTTCCCACCTTGACTCATACCTATCAGCCTCGCAATACCTTTTCACCCCTATTCTCATGGCCTTCGACTCTTATCTCGTGGCTACGCCCCTAATCCTTTGCATGCCATATCATTCGCTTTTGCGCCATATCCAAATCTACTTCCAAACCTTGATTCCATGGACGAGAAGGACTTGGAGGAGGATTCACGCTTGGCTGTGCTCTGCACCAGGTTGGGCAGACTTTGTGCTGACCATGAAATTGAAGTATGGGATGGCCGCCGCCGCTGGAGAAAATCGAAGAGTGCAAGCTTATCTTAGTCAGTAAAATTCTGTCAAACCCTACAATAAACTTCCAGGCATTCCAAAATACTCTTAAATGTGCATGGCGTACAGAATATGTAGAAATAATACAACGCGACATTGGCCTATATGTTGCAAAATTTAAATATGAAGAGGAGAAACAACGAATATTAGAGGGAGGTCCATGGTGTTTCTCTAGTCACCTGGTTATCTTAAAACCATAGATTCCTAATACACCATTACAGTGTTATGATTTCTCTACATGTGCGTTTTGGGTCCAAATTTTTGGCTTACCACTTGAATGGTGCTCGGAACAGATGTTGAGTAAAGCAGTTGGACATGTTGGGAGAGTGATTAAAGTTAGAGTTGACACAAAGGAAGTTTCTAATTTCAGAGCAGGTAGAGTTCGAGTGGATATCAGCCTCAATCAGCCTTTAAAAACAAGGCACTTAATCCGTATTAACGGAAAAAATATTTGGCTAGACTTTTGGTATGAGCGCCTCCCACACTTTTGCTATTCCTGTGGTAGGTTAGGCCCCATTTGCCATGTACTATCAGGAAATTTGTTTTATCGAGGCAAAAATGGAAGGTAAGGAAAAAATGGCTTTTGTTCAATGGTTGCATGCCAAAGTTTGAGATCAAAGTCCTTACTGGCTAACCTTTTATGGTGCTTCAAAGAGATCCACAATGGCTGAGGATGTGATACCAGAGACCCCTCCTTCCTTGATAACCAAGGCCCTTGCGTTACCTCCAACTAAAGCTCCTTTCAGACCAGTTAGCGTTGATGGACAGCAAGTTGGACCATCCTCCACAAGTGAGAAAACCCTTGCTATATTAGAAGAGAGGAATATACAAGACCTTCATATGTTAGATAAAGAGTAGTGACAAGAGAATAGGCTCTTAACTATAATACCTCAGCTAAAGCAAAAAGGGGAACAACAGTGCAAGGTAACATGCATACGCAACAACTTCACTTGGGTTCTATATTTCCAACATCTCCCAAGGGGATCTTACTTCTGTTCCTACAAAGTTAAAAGGTATCCAAGATCAGCACTTGGTTGCCCCAACTACCAAAAAACTGAAGCTCTCAAAACTTCCAAGAAGAGCAGGTACTACCAAGAAGTTGAAGAGATATAATCCTTATGAGTCTAGAGTTCATTTCACAGAGGACTTGGATGAAAGCCAACTAATGGACACCCTAATCCTTATTGTTGGAGAGAATAATAGCTGGGTTGAGGTGGCTTGCCCACAAAAGCCACCAACAGAAAAATGAAGTTCGTAAGTTGGAACTGTCAGGGTCTCGGATCTACCCTAATAGTTCAAGCTCTTAAGGCCCTAATGGCCAAAGAAAGACCCGATTTGTTTTTTTGATGGAAACCAAAAATAGACTAGAGATGCTCACAAAGCTATAGAGGTAGCTCATATTTATGAATTCTTTTTTGGTTAATCCTATCGGCTCGACAGGAGGATTGGCTCTATTTTGGCAGACAAACATCTCTATCAGCGTGGTCCATTCACATCGGGATGTAATAGACTTGATATACACATAATCAGGGAACAATAGTGTTCATGCACCAGCAGTGTTTCGGCTCCGGCAACAGCTTTGGGATGATCTTCGCCGAATTGCAAACTCCAACTCTTTACCTTGGATTGTGCTGGTGATTTCAACGAGATAACTTACTACTGGGAGAAGGTAGGTAAAAGGTTAGTAGATTTTCACCAAATGAACTCTTTTCGTGAGGTAATTCATGATTGCTCCTTATTAGACTTGGAGAGTAAGAGTTGCGCGTTCACTTGGAAGAACAACCGTGCGGGTGATGAAATTGTTAATGAACGTTTGGATAGGGTTCTCTGTAACATGGATTGGCATCTTACCTTCCCGAAAGCCAAAGTGTTCGCCCTACCAGCAGTGGGGTCGGACCACAGTTCTTTAATTTTAAATACTAAAGCCCTTCTAATCAGGAGATGTAGGCCATTCATCTTTGAAGCATTTTGGTTACAAGATTCAGATTGCAAGACAATCATTGCCAACGCATGGGACATCGTAACCAGCTCCAATTTTGATTTGCCACAAAAGCTCAAGTATGTCAGTTTGGCACTTACTTGATGGAGTCTCACAAAAAATTTTCTAAGGCTAAAAACAGAATATCAAAACTACATCTTCAGCTTCAACAAATTACAAACCAAGATGTTACCCAATTTGATAAAACAATAGAAACCCAAATCAAAACATAAATTCAGAAACTTTGGCAACAAGAGGAGCAGTATTGGGCTATGAGGTCAAGGATTAGTTGGCTGCAATGTGGTGACAAAAACACAAGATTCTTCCATGCAACTACCATCCAGAAAAGACAAAGAAATAGAATACAAATGCTTCTAGACACCAACAATGATTGGGTGAGAGATGAGAAAAACTTGAAGGGGATGACACAGGAGTTCTACTCTAACCTTTTCAAAACAGTGGGATACCAAGACTTTAAACCCATTCTTGATTAAGTTTCGAGAATAGTGACCCCTAAAATGAATTCTACTCTGACAGCTGAGGTATCTAGAGAGAAGGTTTGCCTTGCAACTTTCTAGTTGGGCACTACTAAAGCCCGGGCCTATATGGTTTGAATGGCTTATTCTACCAATCCAATTAGGCCATAATTCATGATGAGATCTTTACTTCAATTCAGAATTTTCTTCAGTCAAGTATGTTGCCTCTAGACCTTAATAAGACTTCTATAACTTTGATTCCTAAGACACCATTACCAAAAAGTCTAGAGCATTACCATCCCATTAGCCTATGTAATTACGCCTACAAAATCATCTCCAAAGTCCTAGCCAATCGCCTGGAACCCTTACTACCTGACCTTATATCCATGGAACAAACTGCTTTTGTTTCTGGACGACAAATCTAGGAAAACATTCTTATGGTCCAAGAGATTCTCCACCAGCTCAAGACTCGCAAACAACGAAGCAATTTCTGGGCATTCTTAAAGACGGACATGAAGAAGGCATACAATAAAGTAGAATGGGATTTCCTCACAGCATATTTACTCAAGCTAGGCTTCCATCCTACCTGGGTCTAGTGGATTTCTGAATGCATTTCAACAATGACTATCAGCATCAAATTCAATGGAGAACAACTACGGTATTTCCAACCTACATGTGGTCTTCATCAAGGTGACCTTTTATCCCCTTATCTATTTATACTTCAGGCAAATCTCCTATCAACACTCATCCACCAAGCAATTCATATGGGAAACCTAAGGGGTATCAAACTAAACAGGTTATGCCCTACTCTTTCCCACCTATTTTTCCACCGATGATGCCATTTTCTTTTTAGATGGCACAATTAAGGAATGTCAAAATATGGCTAACATCTTGAATATATACTGCCTAGCTACGGGATAGGAAATGAATAGGAATAAATCAGGCATCTTCTTTAGTAGAGACTGCCCGACGTGCCTTAAGGATAACCTAGCAAGTGAATTGAGAGTCCCTATGCTGGATAGAACAAGTAAATACTTAGGCATTCCTTTTGATTGGGGAAGATCCAAAAAAGATATTTTGCCTAGCTCTTAGGTAGAGTGAACAACAAGCTTGAAGGTTGGAAGGAGAATCTCATTTCCAAGGGTGGAAAGGAAACCCTGATAAAGACCATTGTACAAGCTATACCTCAGTATTCTATGTCTATCTTTAAATTGCCTATATCAATTTGCAAATCTATTGAAAAGAAGGTCGCTCAATTTTGGTGGCAAAATGATTGTAGGAAGTCAGGAATACATTGGAAGCAATGGGAGGTTTTAAAAAATACAAAGGCTACGGGAGGAATGGGTTTTCGAGATCTACTAGTATTCAACAAGGCTATGCTTGGAAAACAAGCATGACGCTTATTACAATAGCCTTCCTCCCTTTGGAATAAACTGTTTAAGGCTCTGTATTTCCCATCCAAATATTTTCTTAAGGCTGACAAAGGCACCCGCCCTTCCTAGGGTTGGCAAAGCCTACTATCAGGAAGGGAGGCAATCTTATCTAATCTTCAATGGTCGGTTGGCAATGGATCTTAGATCAAAATACAAGAAGATAGGTGGCTACCAAGAGGACAACTCTATGGCCTAGCAGCAAGAGAGGAACCAATGCTTGTTTTTGACCTATTGGCAAATAACTTAAATAGCTAGAATGAGCCTTTGCTCAACCAATTCTTTGATGCATCAATAGTGAAGGATATTCTGGCAATTCTAGTTAGAGCAGACCTCGCTTCTGACCATCTGGTTTGGACATCAACAACCCAAGGAACATACACATTTAAAAGCGAGTATCTTTCAATTAGGAAATCAACTCCAACTATAACTAAGCATCAGGCCTCATCTTCCTATCAAGCACCTCCTCTCCTTTGGAAAAAAAGTTGGCAATTAAGACTTGCTCCTAAGGTTAGAACTTTTCTTTGGTCTATTTATCCAAATGCATTGCCAACCAGATACAACTTATTTAGAAGATGAATTACCTCTGATCCGGTATGCACATTATGCCATCAACAACTACTCAAAATGATTGAACATCTCTATTTCTTTGCCCATGGACTTCTAATATCTGGTCTCACCCTAGCCTTTGCATTCCCATAGTTGCAACACACATACATCAAGTGGAAGAGTGAATTGCAGATTGTATCATTCAGACACATCACTCACCTAATCTGGAAACTGTAGCTGTCATTTTCTGGCAGATTTGGAAGGCACGAAACAAAGCCATCTTTTGTCGACAATGCCTGAATCTACACCATGTTGTCGAAGCTGCTTTTGCTCAAGTCAAAACGGCTCAGAATCTTGATCATCACTTGAAACATCCAACGAGCATCCCGTCCGACAGCAGCAACTTTTGGAAAGCCCCTGATCCGGGAATATTGAACATCAATATTGATGGGGCGTATAACAATGGTGATACCGAAGGTTCTATAGCCTTTATATGCAAGGACCACCATGGGAAGATGCAAGAGGGTTTTACCAAGACTATACATGCTTAGTTGGCTTTGCATACCAAAACCCAAGTTTTGCTCTCCACCCTTCACCACCTATTGCAGCAAAACAAATCGGAAGCGCCTCTCCAGATAGAATCAGACTGCCTTCTCTTGATTGACTCCATCAACAATTAGTTTGACCCTCCATGAGAACTCCATGCCCTGTTTGCTGAAGCAGCTGTTCTGGTGCGTCACTTCTCTCTTCTACAGTTTAGGTTTTGCAAGCGTAGGGCAAATTTTGTAGTGGACTGGGCTGCAAAAGCCCATGCAAAAGGGTATCTTTTATCTAATTGGGCCGTCTGTCCCCCCCTCCCCCCTTCCCCCTCCCCCTCCCCCCCTCCCTCCCTTTATTCAATCTTCTCCTTTCGGACGCTTTAGCAGTGGGTTGTATATTTGTTTCCTCTTAATGGCATCTTTTTCTGTCCAATAATAATAATAATAATAATAATAATAATAATAATAATAATAATAATAATAATAAAATGTCTCCGTCAATATGCAAGTAAATTGTAGAAAAAGGGCTTTTGTGCTTTTTTACTATGTATGAAGATCCCAATTCGAACTTAAAATGGAAATTCAAAAGCCAGACATTAATCAAACTCACTTGCTGGACCGTATATATTGCGCCATAAAAAAGATACAATATACAATAATAATAAAACCAACATTCTGAGAAGAATGCTACATTAGATTAAGCTGTAATATATTCATAGAGAGAGGAAGGTGCACGCTCTCACGCAACCTTTGACTTACCCCTTACGGTTCTGATTGATCAAGGTTCTGATTGATCAATAGACCTATTCGACGGAGCCACGGTGCTGAAACTGATGATGATCCTTCCAATTGTTCATATTCCTTCCATTCTTTGAGCTTGATCGACTGAGCAAACCTTGCAAGTAATTCGTGTCCGGCGTCACCAGACTCGCCTAACATTGGGCATCCATGAAAATAGGGATGACATGTAGTTGGTACATCAGGTAAACCTTGTAATGATTCACAATTAAAGAGGAGCAATGTCTGCAACCTATGTAGTTTCGACAGATCAGGTAACCATTTTATGGAGCTGCATTTCCTAATTAATAATTCTTTTAACGATTGCACTTCTCCCAAATCTCGAATCTGCGAGCAACTCCTCACTGTCAACTCTTTGAGCTTCCCTAAGTTTGATAGACCTGATAGCATCATTAGAGGTTCAGATTCAGACACATTCAAACGAAGGAGATTCTCTAGTCGATCAAACTCGATCTCTTTCAACCAACATCTGAAGAGCGTTAACTTGGACAAATGTTTCAAATATTTCAAATTGGAAAAGAGTGGCTGTTTTATTGGTGACTGGACATCTCTCAATTCCAAAAGAGAGAGACTAGAAGGAAGCCCAGTGAGAGATCGGGGATCATCACAATATATGTTAAGTGCCCAAAGCTGAGGAGGCCATGTGATACTCCAATCCTTCATTTTTGCTGACTTCTCCCTCCACTTGGATGAAGTTTGTCTGGGGGTGTCGAGAACAGTCCCCGCTCCAAAACAGAGAACTTTTAGGCTTGCTGGAAGTTCTGGCAACCTTTCAAGCTTATGACAATCTCCGAAATGAAGTTCTTTAAGATTATACAACTGATTGATGGTGGTTGGCACTTTGCTCACCTTGCTACCAGCAACGTCTAACACCTCCAAAGAGGATACTCGCTCAATCTCGCTCGGGATCTCCCCGTCGAGATTTTTACAATTGTGGGAATCTAATACTTTAAGATTCTCCAGCATCCCTATGCTCTTCGATAACTCTCTTATCTTACTCCCGGCCATAAATAAGCATTCAAGCCTTTTAAGATATCCAATAGAAGTGGGCAATTTTGTAATCTTTGTATGCTGCAAGTTTAAGTTGAGCAAAGCTTTTAGTTGGCCAATGGAGCTTGGTAGTTCCCTTATCTGAGAAAATCTCAGATTTATTTCCTCCAAACTTTTTAGATCTCCAATAGTATTAGGTAATTTTTTGATTCTTGTGTAGAGTAAATTCAACTGGAGCAATGACCTCAATTTCCCAATAAATTCCGGAAGCTTTCTAAGCCGATGACAATCACTTAAAGACAAGCATGTCAAGCCCGCCATCTCTCCAATAGATGGATGAAGCTCTCGCATGCACTGCCCCTCTAGCTTTAGACTTGATAGGTTTTTCAGACCACACATTGCAGAAGGCACAGCGAACAAGTCAAAATGGAGGCCTGTTGACAGTCTTGATGGCTGAAGTTGGGCTGCAATTAATTCCAAACGCTTTAGGCGTTCTAGCTTATGGATAGAGCTGCTAATTTGTAGTGACTTTGGACAATGTCCATCAAGAACCAATATCTTCAAATTCAAGCATGTTGAGAAGTCAGGAGTTGTCGAGAGTTGGCATTTCATAAGATGTATAACTTTCAAGTCACGATTTGCCTAGAAAACAAAGTAAAATTAGAAAAGTAAGCAAAGCATCCCAACAAAGTCACATATGTGTTATGAAACCATACCAAGCATGGGCCCCAACCATTCCAATTCTCTGGAATGTCACTATTTGAAAGCTTAAGCACGATTAAGTTCCATAAACATAGATTGACCGCTTGCAACTCTAAAGGGCAACGATGCCAAGAGAGCCATCTTAGACTTGAGAGAAGATTCTTAAAGTCTCCAGCCATGTTTCCCCCTCTAATTCCAAGAACCTTAAGCTAGAAAAACTTGAAACTCATCACTTGTAAAGTCACGCTCTTTGGAAAGTCCAGTTAGTTTGAGTGCTACGATGTTCTTTGTTCCCTGATAACATGAAAAGGCATACATTTAACTTTCTAAAGCGAAAAAAAAATAAAAGATCACATTCCATCAAATTATTCTGATTGATTCTATTTTCAGATTGTAAATGTAACCTATTATCATCTTTTACTATATATAAATGATGATATTACCTTAATTTCCCTCAAATTAAATAAATTTAGTTTAATGCGATACGGAACACATTAAAAAGAACACATCGAGGAATATTCTAAACTTCAAGTTGATGTTCCCTTGGTTGAGAATACATTCGCTATGAATAAAATTTACCTTTCTAGTCTGCATTACATTCAATGCAACTTTGGGACACCATAGCCTACTATGTTTCTCAGGAACGTTGAGGTTTTCTTGTCGAACAATTTCTCTTCCAAGATCTCTGAGAAGGTCATGCATCAATAATCTACCATCAACAATCTTTATCAAAGACATACAGGTAAGAACAATGATATCACTTCTTGGAAAAAAATCCAATGCTTTCCACACATAATGTGGATGGATTCTTTCTTTACCAATGAAGTAACATGCAATATCAAGAAAAATTTCTTTCTGTGTATCCTCTAGCATTTCAAAACTTATCTTTAATTTGTCAAGGACATCCTGCATGGGAACTAAATTTAATTTCTTCAATGTGCCTTTCCAAAGTTGTTTGCTTTTGCAATAAAGAGAGGAACCAATGACCTCAAGAGACAAAGGATGTCCACCAGCTTTGCGAATGATATCGCAAGAAATATCATCATAGTCATATGGAGGGGAATCCATTCTGAAAGCATGTTTACTGAAAAGCTGATGAGCATGGCGATAGTGCAATTCTCTCATTTGATAGATTTTAAACTCTTCGAAATGCATTGGGACACCACTTTGTTGGTTCTCATCTTTGATCGGCAAAAAGTTGGTGTCCCTCGTTGTAATGATAATTCTGCTTCCCTTGACCAAACCAATCACGCTTTTCTGCAAATTTTGTGAGCTGGTCCCACTTATTTAGGTCATCAAGAACAATGAGGACCTTTTTGTCACGGAATCTCCTTTTAATTTGGCTGATCCCTGTGTCAAAGTCAGAAATCTCCTCTGGTTTGAAGTTTAGAATTTCTAACAATAGTTGTTTTTGCAATTGAACAACTTTGCCGCCCTTTGAAGCTTCTTGAACATTTGAAAGAAAGCTACAGCCATGAAATTGACTAGAAATTTGGTTAAAGACAACCATAGCAAGAGTTGTTTTACCGATTCCCCCATACCATGGATTACAATATAACATACTTCAGGAGAATCTTCATCTATTCAACATAATCATGCATTCCGACCAAATGATCTGGCAGATTTTTGTCTCTTCTATTTAACTTGATCAAAACTTCAGCAACGATTAATCTAATGAGTTCACCTTGGCTGTCATATTTGATAAAAGAAGTCTAGTCAGAAAGATTGTAGATAGAATCACAAGCCAGCCAAGAAGAGAGAGAGGAGGCAAGTGTGGGCGGCCGCTCCCCTCCCAAAAAATTTGAATGCACATGTTGCAAAATTTATAGGAAGAAAATCAATTACAACTTTGGCTCTGTTTATTTTGTGAAAAAAAAAAACAATTTAAATAATGTTTTCTTAAAAATAGTGCTGCTTATAAAAATGAATGAATGGAAGATATATTCATCATTTATGAAAATATTTTGGCATAAATTTTCATTGATAATAAAAACGTTTTTCATTAATTAATTGTTTCAAGCGATTATTTAAAAAAAAATTCCAAATAGTTCAAAACAAACTCACCATAAATCGCTCCACTTCCTCATCAACAATAATATTAATCTCTATTACTAAAAAGTAATCTAATATTAACTCCCTGCTGTGGCAGTTATTAAGTATGTGTGAATTGAGTGATAAGTTGATGAAGGAGAGAGCGGTGGGCAGTTCTAGCTTTTGATGCGAGGATGAAAATCTTTCTTGTTTTTATATATTTATATCAAGTAAAAATCTAATTAGGAAAAGGAAAAGAAAAGCTTAAGGCTTACCCTCTATTTTTTAGATCCCATCCTTTGAGAAGACCAACCTCCTCAGAGCCTCTTTCCATCGCTGCACTACATCACAGCCGAACTTTTGCTCGTGCTTGTGCAGAGCGTCATGGTACAAACCGGTTTTGAGTTTGACATCGTCAGTATTCACGTCAAAGAAAACTGGTAGGATCATCTTTTTGTCGTCTTTGTTTTTCAAGCAATCCACCATATATGCAAGCTCATGAAGACACCATGCGCTGGACGCGTAATTTCTAGAAAAGATAGGCATACATATTGCGGAACTCTTGATCGCATGCTCCAGGCTGCCTTCAATTGCTTCGCCTTTTCTGATCTCTTCATCATCTCTAAAAACACGAATCCCAGCTCCATCCATGAAGTGATAGAGGCAATCGGCAAAATTCAGGCGAGTGTCAGGCCCTCTAAAATTCAAGAACACCTCAAATTCTGTCCCTAGCAACGACTTGACATCACCTCTATCAGTCGTTGACACCGTTCTTCCATCCAATGAGGCCCTCCTGTCCATCTTCAGGAGCTGAAGTATACTGATCGAGTTCAAGAGAAGTGTCCAACCTATGAGATTCTGAAGGATTTACGGACGAGCCAGAAAGTCACGGAAGACCCCTCCGTTGCTTTGCGTTTTCTTTTTTCTGGGAAGAGCCGGAGAAATTTCCTATGAACAGAAATTATTCTACCAACTTTTCTAATCGATAATAAGAATGGAACTCATGAGGGATGCCTTAACTTTCCCATGTTCACACTGTTTGAGTGCGAGAATCTTTTGTGTGGCTCGACTTTCTCCAAGACCGAGATCAATGAGAAACTGGGGTCGATTTCCATTGGCTTCTGAAGTGCATAACGTGTTTCTGATATCAGCATTTGACACGAGTTTCGCCACAATTTCCGTGGTTTGATGGGTGTCTATTGGGTGGCTGTAATCTGTCCGATTCAATGCTCTTCCACCAGTACTTTGCTATAAATGTATCCGGAGACTTCGGAAGGGCAATTTCGGTCCACCCATAGGCATAAAATGTCAAATTACTGGGTCCCAGAGTACTGTCATTCAGATGTGCATTTGATTAAAAGCATCCGTAACCCGCCATTCAAAGGAACGATTAGAGAAAATTTCTTTAAACAAATCTTATGAATTTGATTAGCCTTCAAAACAGATAACACAAAATTCCAATTGATTTGACGTTCTAATATATTAAAGTAAAAACTTTTCCTCAGGTCACAACAGGACAGAGGCTACTTAATTCAGACGGCTAACAATGCACCGACGCTCGTGAACTTTCATAGATCCCTATCGTCAGACGTTGCTTCGTTTTTCCCATCTATGATTTGTTCTATTAGTTCAATTTTAAATCTGATTTGGCAAACTCATTTCATTTATTCGCACCGTGAAACTAGAAGACTTATTTGAGCTTGTAAGTTTGTGGTTTGGCTCTAATAATGGATTCTCCAATGAATTTTCATTTTTCATTAAACACCAGAATTTCTTTCAAGTGATTTTCCGCAAAATCAACCACAAGAAAACAATTCATTTTTTCTTAAAACAATTTTCTTGAAAATATTTTCCATTGACCAGAAAGTATATCAATTGATTTTAGTCCATGTTCTAATCGGTCATATGAGTTTGATTACCCATCAAAATAGAAAATACCTAACTCAATTGATTCCACTTTACATATTAATTTATTAATCTAAAAACTTTTGCACATCCAATTCGACTTGTTGGGTCGAGTATAGAAAGGCGCGTATTTGAGTGGGTTAACTAACAAAAAAGTATATCAAAAAAGTGTTCTCATTTCATAAAAGGGTCGATACCTTAAAAAATCCCAAACTGGTACACCTATGACAAATTTATCTCAAATTAATTTTTTGACTATCAAAAATGCTAAAATTGGTATACTTTTAACAAATTTACCCTAAACTGGTATACTTGTGACAAATTTACCCTCTATTAGTTTCCGTTAAATTTTCCAATCAGATTACTAAATTGAATGACACATGACAGTTAACTAATATACCAATTTGAAATTTTATTCTTTGTTTGTTATAGTTATACAATTTTTGTGATTTTTTGTAGTATTAATCTAATTTAACGAAAGGTATACTTGTTACAAATATACTAGTTTTGGGTTTTTAGTAGTTGAATAAATTAGTTTTGGGTAAATTTATCACAAATATACCAATTTATGGTATTTTATGATTAGTCGGGGTAAATTTATCACGGCTATATCGGTTGGGGTTTTTCATAGTCAAAAAATTAGTTTTGAGTAAATTTGTCACATATGCATTAGTTTGGGATTTTTTAGGATATTAGCCCTTCATAAAAGAATAGTTTCATGAAAAGTTTAGAAGCTATTGCAATTCTGCCACTGTCTCATGTTGTTTCCCTGATGTCACAACAGGACAAGGGCCATCTCATTCAGACAGCCAGATGACTCCTCCAAGGAAGTGATTGTCATACCAGAAGCCTTGATAGTTGCACAAATGGTGAGTCAACTGCCCTCCTTCTCGAGAAAATATGATGAGATGGATACCTCTCCTTTTTCTGCTTCTTGACATTCCAGGGCAATTTGTTCCTTAAGAAGCTCTTCTCGACTGGAGAGATCGGAAGCAATAGCGTTTGGCACCTGTCAATTTAGATGGATGGAAATGTCTGGAGCTTCTTCTTTTTCATTGATTAATGACAACGTCAAGGCTTGATTGCGATTCAAAGAGTAAAAGGGATAGTAATAAAATACACATCACAGCTAAAAGGAAAAAAAAAAAAAACATCTTTGATTTTCATGTAGATAACAAGGGCATTTTGTAAAAGAAGAGAGAGAGAGAGAGAGAGAGAGAGAGAGAGAGAGAGAGAGAGAGAGAGATTTGCACTTATAAAACTACGGAAAGCCTTGTTTAATGACTAGCCTAGCTGCACTCCTAGGGTGCATATGACAAAATTTTTGGAACATAAATTAATTTTTGGCCAGAAATTGAGAAGTTAAAAATTTTAGTTTCGATTTCTTCTTCAAATCTATTTCTGGAATATAAATCTTTTCCAGAAATAGAAAAATCAAATTATGTTATTAAACAAATTTATGTTCCAAACCTATTCCGGGGAACAGAGAAACAAAAAAAATAGAGAAGTAAAAATTTTATCATACATGCCCTTAGTAGTAGAGGCAAATCATCTTAAATATTTTAACTTTGGAGGCTTATCATAATCCAATAAAATGTTTCTTCTTACACGATCATTAGAAAATAGTAGAAAATAGTTGTGGTAGGGACAAAATGTGCTTAGCGCAAGATTAATTAAATTAGGTACCGAACCTAATTCTTTATAGTTCATCACATTTTAATCAACCTAAACCCTAAAACCTCAATTAATTTAACCTAATCACAATCCCTAAATCCTAAACCCTAAAACCCTAAACTCTCATTGACATTACTAATGATACTTATATATAATATAACAATATTTTCTTGTGGAGCCTTATACAAACGTTTGAAATTTGCTCACTCTTACAGGACATTGCCAACTCTTATTCAAGTCCATTTGCCAATATTAGTCCATTTATGTGGAAGGATAATTCGCCGTAAAACCTTTTTTAACTTACTTAAAAATATAATTCTCAGCTTAATACCTGTCAAATTGTATATATAAATCAAACCTCATCTATAAATTGGTTATTTGATAATTCTGAGATAAGCATGAAAGCTATTAGATAATAAAGTGAAAGATCAATGATTACATATTCTTTGAGAAGATTATAATTTTCAAAATTATTTTAGTCACAATAACGTCAAAACGAAAGAAATTAGGATGCAGGCCGGATTTTTGAATATACAAACTCTTAACTAAGTAGTAATAATTTACATTTAGCTCTAAACTTAATAGAACCAATATGAATTAGTCAAGACTATAAAGAGGTGAGTAAGTAAACCCATGCATTTGCATCTTTAGTTGACCTTGTATTTTTTTTTTTTCCATTTCAAATGATATTAGATAAGGATATTGAAAGTGTCAATGACGCATAATTTAGTATCAAATTTTACAAATGATCGCTCTGAAATATTTTAAGCTTGTTTGCTTAGTTCAAGATCAACAACTTAGCTTGTTGATAGATCCTATCTCACATTATGTTAAAATATAAATAAGATTAATGATTAATTATGATGTACACCATCAATGTAAAATAAATAATTACAAAAGTGGCCTTATCCACTATTGATTTGAAAGAGTGGGTAGTTATGATCCTCAAAATCAATGATGGATAACTTCAAGAGCAAAAGGAAGTCCATCAACTTTGCTAATAATATCGCAAGAAATATTTCTGTAGTTATATGGAGGGGAACCCATTCTAGAAGCATGCTTACTAAAAAGCTGAAGAGCATGATGATAGCATAATTCTCTCATAGATTCTAAACTTTTCAAAACACATTTGGACATTCTTTTCTCCAATCTCCTCTTTGATTGGGAAAAAGTTAGTGTATCGTTTTGTAATAATGATTCTGCTTCCTAAACCAAACCAATCAGACTTCTCTACAAGTTTGGATAGTTAATCCCACTATCCAGGTCATCAAGCACGATGATAATTTTTTTGTTGCGGAATCTTCTTTTAATTTGGTTAATCCTTGCATCAGGGTTAGAGATCTCCATTGGTTTGAAGTTGAGAATATTTGACAATAGCTCTTTTTGCAATTGAATGATTTGGCCAACTTGTGAAGCTTCTCGAACATTGGAAAGAAAGCTGCACCCATGAAAATGACTATAAACTTGGTTAAAGACAATCTTGCGAAGAGTCTTCTTACCAATGCCACTCATATCATGTACTATATAACGTACCTCAAGAGAACCTTCATCTAATAGGCACACAATGTTGACAACATCTTTAACACAATCCTGGATACCAACTGATTAGGCAGATTTTTCTCTCTTTTATTCAGCCTTATCAAAACGTCAGTTGTGACTGATTTAATGAGTACCTTGGCTATCATATTGGATACAAAGGGGTCTCTTCAGAAAGATCGAAGACACAATATCAAGTTTAGGAATATTGTTAAAAACACAAATTTGCCATGGAGGGAGAAGGGGCAAGCAGGGCTGACCGTCCCCCTCTCAAAAAAATTGAACATATTACTCCACAAAAATAAAAGAAAAAAAGATCAATTTTAAGAAAATCTCCCCCAACCCGATGTTAATTCAGTTAAATAAAAAGTAATCTCATATATAGTTTCAAGCTCTAACTCTATTTTTATTAAGAGAGTTGATCAAAGTCTATGCCAATTATACTTGAATGGATTACAATTATGTATTGTGTCCAATAGCCAGAGATGTAGATTGTTAAGATACGAATGAAGTGTTAAACTTAAAAAGATACTCCCTCATCCTTAAATTGTAACATCGAAACCTTTGCATTTTGTTCCTTTAAATACATGCAAAGGATTTGTTATTCCTTTTTATTGCTCACATACAGTGTGTGCTCTCTTCCCTAGTTTCGCATGGATAAAACTAATAATAATTAGGTAATTTATTTTCTATATTAAACCTTCATAAAATTAATTTAGAAATTTTCAAAAAGTATTTATATCGTCTCCAAAAGATGCAAATCAATATTGAATTCAAATTGGATTTATCATGGCATAGTAGAGAAAATCATCTTGCATATATTGTTCTACATCTTGCCTATTTATGTATTAACAATTGTTTGATATTCTTTATTTCTTAGTATTATTTATTTTATAAGAAATTTGTGGCACCCCTCGACACAGCCCTCGATCCGCTAGGGTCACCACAGACTACTCACCTAACACTTGTCCTAATAACATTCCACTCTGATACTATTTCAAATGCAGGGGGTCCATATAACCTGGGGGTTTATATCTTTTAGATCGGTCCCAGCGCAGTTCAAATAACGGAAGCATACTTATCATCTCTCAAACCATTACACAAAATAAAAGATACGATGCAATACACACCAACTATAACCTTTCATATATATGCATTTTAGGGCCAAATCACTTTTATTTACATACTAAGATGGATTTCACAAGTCGGTATAACAAAAGGGCCAAGACTATAACTAAGCTCGGCGATACTCAAAAGGAAACCCGACTAGACATCAGACATGAACATCTATCCATCAGCTAGTGTCGGCCATCCCAAAAAGTGTCAACCTCCACTAGTCCACGCTCCTATCACACCCATCCTAGTGCATCGGCCGGCGACGGCGGCATTATCCCTATCATCCTCCCATCTCTATGAACATGGACAAACAAAAACTCTTGTACAATGGGACCATCAGGTAAGCCCACATCGTACATGACCAAAACACGGACAAGGATAAACACCGAGCCATGAACACCGATGTAGGGGTGCTCTAAGCACTCAACCTCGACATCAGACGGTAATCCATAGAACGTACCATGTGTGACAGGTGCTAGAGGCATCACTCAATCTGAAATATTAGTCCCCAAAGGGGTGAGTACAACCTCTCAATAGTAAAGATCCACTAAACTACACAATGCAACAAGCAAGACAATCAAGATATCACGAGTAAAGCACATATCATCCATGCTATTATGCATACATCACCATACAGTCGTGCATATATCACCATGCAGTCATGCATATCTCATCATGCCATCGTGCATATATCACCATGTTTCATATCATTCATGCTATCAAGCATACATCCCCATGAGATCCATTCAAGCCTTCATGATCGCATTCTCAATGTCAAATAGCATCAATTTACTTTCATAAGCAGATCATGCATCATGCCATATGTATACACCCATGCACATGCTTCAATTTCAATATTTATCTTTCACAAGGATCTCATTATTTTTCTTCCAGGGACCAATGTTTGCATCCCACAATTTATCGCTCGCACCCAACTTGGTATCGCGAGGGCCTCCAGCACAAACCTCTAGGCATCCGGCACAAACCTTCGGGCATCTCGCATCCCAACTAGCATCACGAGGAATCCCCCCGACACAAACCTCCAGGGCTTCCGAAATTACATACCACCATACAACCAAGCATTTCCCCTGGACATTACGTACCGTATACCACCGGGCATCTCGAAACTCCCGAGGACCTCCGGGCATGTAGTCATAATACAACCAGGCATCTAGCACAAACCTCCAGGCATCCCGACACTCTCGGGACATCATCGGCTCACACCTCCGACGGTCTCATTATTATCATAATTTATAATCACATATGTGTCTCATTTTCAACATGGCATTTGATGTGACAATATCAAAGATCTCAACCAGCTTTTGATGTCATATGATATGCCCAAATATCACCACATATGCAGCACATATAACATCCACAATCACACTTCATAAAGAGATTCATTGGCTTTTGAAAATAGAACCAATTTTCGGGTAAAAACAGAATGCACCTCTTTAGTAAAAATTCTTGGAAAATTAGTAAAAAAATCTCAATAAATTCTGAAAATATGACATGATGTAAACAATATTAAGAGGAAGATATTTCATGAAGAACACCATGTCAAGAAAGTTTCACATCAATCACATAGATCCACACATCACAGCAAAAGAAATTCCAGCACCATTTTTGCACAGTTTCGGAAATAATTTCGATTAAACCCTTAACTGAACTTTGAAAGTTCTGAGATTTTAATATGTTATAGCTAAGATCTAGAGGTAAAAGTCTCATAAAGAAATCGAAGTCTAATTCTTTCTGGATTAAAAGATATAATTTTTGTAACTCTCCCTAACTCTCAATTCACTGTCCAGACTCATCCTCTTCAAAGAAAATCGTTTTCCCAGATCATTACTTGTTAGTTTATTCTCAAATTTTAATATGTTACTCCTTAAGACGTTTTATACAACTCTTATCAAGAACACAAGATCAAATTCGGACTGGATAATTTCACAAAAATCACAGAATCGCACTAGGTCAGCATAACAGTTTCCAGATCTAGCTTCTCCAAAGAAAAATGGTTTCACCAACCTATACTTGTTAGTTTCCTCTAAAATTTTGATATGTTATTCTCCAAGAAGTCCTCTACAACTTTCATCAAGAAGTCGAAGTCAAATTACAACTAGAACATTGCAGGCAAGTCACGAAATCATCAAAGATCGGACTGTTTTTCCAGAAACAGAATACTAGGCTAGAACACAACTCCTATAGCTTTGAAATTTCACACTTCATCCACATCCGAGATTCACCATTCATCACACACAAAACACAACAAGCAAAGAGTAGATCAATGGACTCTACTTGCCTCTAATCCAAGCAAAAACACAGTAAGCAAACGGCGGGCTCGACAGCAGTGACTCGGCAGCTCGACTGTGGCAACTCGGCCTCCCTCTTCCTTTCTCTCTTCCTCTCTTCCCCTCTTTCTCTCCTCCTCTCGCACGGTCGCTCTCCCTCTCTCGATTTCACTCTCTCTCTCTCGGTAACCCTCTCTCTCAATCCGCCCCTTCTCTTTCCTTTCCCCTTCATCATTGGCAATCATTTGATTTTGCATGGCTAATGCCACTTGGCTCTAAGGGAAAAACACTTGGCAAGCTTCTCTTGCCACTTGTTTATTTTGCCATGCAAGCTGATGGGCCTTCCTTGGGCTGTGCTCTCCCTCCATCCGTCGACAGCAGCTCCTTTGAGCTTCGCGGGCTAGGCCTAAATGGTCGAATGGTGGGGTCTTGCGGGTTGGTCTTGGGGCTAAAATTTCAGCCCACTCCTTCCTTTGATAAGCTATTCTAATTCCCCACTTATATAAATACCTAATTGAAATTTATAAAACCATAAAACTTGCAACATAAATTAATAAAATCCAACCTATAAATCACAAGGCCAAGAATAGAATTTTCTTATCAATTAATTATCCATCAAAAGCTTGGCCTTAATCTTATTGCATATCATGGATCAAATGGCTACAATATAACTTGATGGTACTTCCATCACCTATCCATGGCTCATAACACATCTAGGGATTGTCATGAAATTCTAGGATGCCACAAAATTAGTTCTTCTTAAAAATAAATTTTAAAATTCATATAATTAAAATCATGACAACTAATTTTTTTTTAATATATTGCCTTTGATACTTTGGAATGAAATGGAATCATACAAGTGAACATAATATGACTACAATACTTTTTGGTTGGTGAATCATGGGAATAATGGAAATTTTTATAGTTGGTTGTTAAAAAAAGTATACAGCAGGAATGGTATCCAATGAGAGTATGCTGATGAATTCCAATAAATTCAATTTCCATGGTACTTATATGTATTATTCATAGCATCATTGTATTTAAAACAAGCTAATATCCTTTTATAATTACAGTAGAAAATTACAGTAGAATAGTATATTATGGAATTTTTCTTAAATATGATTTAGAATTATTAGTCCTTTAGGAAAAAGAAAGCTCAAGCCTTACCCTCTATCTTTGAGATTCCATCCTTTGATACTAGCAAACTCCCTCAAAGCCTCCTTCCATCGTTGCACGACATTGCATCCAAACTTCTACTCGTGCTTCTGCAAAGCATTGTGGTATAGCACAGTTTTGAGCTTGACATCTTGGGTATCCACGTTGAAGAAGATTAGCAAGATCATTGCTTTGTTGTCTCTATTTCTCGAGCAATCCACCATGTATGGAAGGTTGCGAAGACACCATACGCTTAATGCATAGTTTCTAGAAAAGATGGGGACCCAGATTGTGGATCTCTTGATTGTACCCTCCAATTTGCCTCGGATGGCTTCTCCTTTTTTGATGTCTTCATCATCTCTGAAAATGTGAATCCCAGCTCCATCCATGGGGTGATAGAGACAGTTAGCAAAATCAAGACGAGTGTTAGGTCCTCTGAAATTCAAGAACACCTTGAATTCAGCCCCCGGTAATGGCTCAACATCTCCTCTATCGGTGGTCGACGCTATTTTTCCGTTGAATGAGTCCCTGCTCTTCAGCTAAAGTATACTAATGGAGCTTAATAATGAGAAGAGAGATGTTGGAGTACTGACTAATCCATATGATTCTCGTGGATTTATGGAAGAGCCAGAGAAGTCTCCTTCGATGCGTTGAAAACTGGGAAGTGGTGGAGAAATTTCACAGTGTCAGTCTTTCTATAAACTGTTGTACTTGATAATATGAGTTTGATTTCCCTTCAAAAAAGAAACTGAAAAGTTTCCCCCAGGTCACAACCCGACAGGCCATTTGATTAAGAACGCCAACAGTGCACCGACGCACAAAATGCATGACCTCCTCCCTGATTTCAAAACCCGAAAAACAAATAGATGATGTACACTTGGCATCAGGGAATATATATTGCTTGTGGTTAATGTCAATCTGCAAAAGCGAGAGGACTGGTCGCCAGGCAAATATGAGGTGCCCCGTGATGGAAAATTGTGAAAGGACTCATCTAGAAACAAGAAACAGATTGCCTTTCTCATTCAGCAAATGGGGATGGCTTAACTTGACCAACCAGGACTACTAAATTATAGAGCAAAGAAGCTTGAAGTGGAAGCTCTTAACAATACTTGTATTTTTTAGGTAATCCGAACCCTAAGATTGATCAAATCTCTGCACCTAACTATTAATACCTAAATTTTGATTAAATATTTATATAGAAAATTGTGAATCAATTTAGCCCTAACAAAAATAGATTTTCGCACCATAGGCATAAATAAATCCGTGTTTATTTTACCAAAAAAAATAAAAAATAAATCCGTGTTTATTATTTCTAGTTTATTACCCTTTTTACATTATTTCGGATAAATAAAAATTTATAAAAAAGAAAAGAAAAGAATTTCAAAAAAAGGGACGCCCAGCGTCCCCTTCTTCTTCTCCCTCCACCCAAGCGGGCCCGGGCCCAGCTCGCCCCAGCTCCCCTTTCCTCATGGCCCGGTCCGTCCCCTCTTTCTTCCTTCTGCTCCCTTCCTCCTGCCTTCTCCGCCTCTGCAACTCGCGCACGGAGGCCTCGACGCGTAGGGGAGTGACCGGCGAGATATCCGGGCCGATGGGACGCGAATCAAAGTGCCTTTAGTGCTGCCGGATGGAGGAGCAGCGCGGGCAGCCGGCGACGCACGAGGAGGGCAGCGGGCCGGAAACGTCCGGCCAGCGGAAAAACTGCTCCCCTCCCCCACGTGTTGGCCAGGCCAGCCGCGCCTATAAAAGGAGGGAGAGGCCGAGCAGGTTCACGGATCGAAATAAAGAGAGAGGTGGAGGAGAGAGAGAGAGAAAGAGAGAGAGAGAGAGAGGGAGACGCGGGGCCGAGCCCCGCCGTCGCGTGCAACGTTGGTTGTTTGGCCCGACGCCGCCGCTGTTCGGCCATCGACAACACCGCCCGCTTGCACTGCCACAAGCCCAAGTCCCTGCTGTTCGCGACCCACCGCTCGAGCCAACGACGATCGAGCCTCGCCGCTCCAACCGTTTCCACGACCCAGCCGCTCACTGATCTCAGCCGAGCCTCACGCCGTTGAGCCCGCCGTCGTCCTTGCTGCTACCCGCCGCCTCGTTGTCGCGTCTGCCGGTCCCACGATGGTCGGTGCTGCTCACAACGGCTAGGCCGTGACGCGATCGGCCCGCCCGATGGGCGCCGCGAAGAGGCGGAGAATGGGAGAGGCGCAAGTCAGGTTGGCCGGGTCGGACGCAAGGATCCGATCGGGGGCATTTAGGGTCTGGTTTTTTAGGCTGAGATGAATTAGGCCTGTTGGGCTTATTCTGTTTTGTTGGGCCAGATTTGGGTTTCTGTTTAGCATATGGGCTTGACTAATTCCTCTTTTTATTTTCCTTGGGCCAGGCTAACCGCTTCCATTAGCCGGACTCAGCCCAACCGAGGAGCCCGGGCCTTGCCCCTGGCTGGTCCCAACCCGGGTCGGATATGGAGGCCTGACCCGGGTCCGGTTGATTATATGAAATTTCGAAATTTGAGGCATTTCCAATTACTTGTTCTTCATTGACAAGGCTTACAAATTGTATTCAAAAGAGAAAAAGAGAAAAACACTAGTGAGGAAAAAAAAATCATCCACTAAGTGTTTCGTACTCAAAATATTGTATTTCTCTATTGATACCTTAGTGAATTTTTTTTTTTTTTTGTGAAAGTATCTTAGTGAATTTCAGCGTGGGAGAGTAGACATAGATTTGACCTAAGCCGAACTACTATAAGTCTCGTTCTCAATTTTCTCTTCTCTTTGATTTGTTTGTTATAATCTTTTTCTGAATTTATCAAATTTCTAAACCATCTCTAATTAAGTTTGAATTTATTTCAAAAGTCTGGTGACACTTTTAGTCAAACTTTGTTTGAAATATAACTTATTATGGATTTATTTGTTTAATTTGTTTGTACACATATTTACCCCATTTAGGTGGTAAATTAGCATTTTCATTTTTAACTTTTCCAACGACATCAGCATGCAAAATGACATTAATTTCGGCTTATCTAGGCACGTTAGCTTTTTAGCTTGATTTTTTCGCTGTTAACACTTAACTAATCCATTTTGTTATGATTTTAACATTTAAGCATACATTTTTTAATTTTTAGTATTTTAAGTGTCTTTCCATATCAATTTTTTGCACTCCAAAGTATGGGTGTCCACTTTCCTGGGAGTTCTTTTTCTAGCGCATCCAACAAGTTTGCGTAGGGCAGCCTTCGCTGCTGCTCTGACATCTTGGTCTCATTGTTGTCCCTACAGCGTCCTGGCAAACCAGTGACCTTCAGCAAACCTCCGACGCCTCAGTCGTGATATTGTGGCCTCCCCAAGATCCTTGCAATCTCGTGGCCAGTTTGGCTTCGCTCACATTCAATGCCATACCCCACAGCAGCATTATTGTCTATCTCGTACAATTATTCTCCGTTCATTGCCCAGCGTAGCACTGCTCCCCTCTACCGAGTTCTCAGGCATTTCTCATGACCTGGAAATCTCTGTTGGTCGTCAAATCTGGCCCAGCATCAGAGACTTTAGTCCCGTGTGATTTAGGCGCCCACAAGGGTTCGCTGTGTAGGTCTCGGTCTTTGACTGGCCTAGAAGGGATTCTTACTATATATGTGTTCATTTATTCTCTTTAGTTAGTTGATTCCAGTATAGGATTTTAAATAAGCATTATTAAATATTGCAGCCTAGGTTATCTAATCATGTTTTGATTAACCAAGACGTATTAGGCCTCCCGACCTTTAGACATAAGTCAGACCCTAATGTCATCTTGCATGACTTGTGATGATTGATTTGATTAAGTTGGAATTCGATTGCTTTGAATTAACATGTTATCAATGAAACGATGAATTTTAAGTATGTGTGTTTCATCGTATCACAATATTATCAATCGTCATTGCAGCCACTTGCACTTTAGGAGTTTTCATATTTAGGGTCATGCATTATTGTTCTCATAATGCATATAGACTTAGAGCATGTTAAATTTTAGAAAGCATATAGATTTAGGGCGATTCATTATTTTTGTTAAATATAAAATCAAATAAAAAATGTCACATAGATTGCATGTAGACCTAGGGTCAATTTAGTCTCATATCATATATTACATGTCACGTCATACGAATATTCCTAGGTTATTCGCACTACATAGTTAATATAGTACAAAATATATAGGAGTTAGCATCGTACCATGTAATTGTTAGTCATATGGCTAAGTGATTCGAGTCTTGAGATTTAAATTTATCATTTTCATTAAAAAAAATATAGAATAAAATAGCACTTCACGATTGTATATATGTAAAATGTCCCACCTTGCACATAGAAAACAAAATGTATGCGCATTTAATTTATAGACTTTTAGGGTAATTTGTCTTTTCATTAAGTAATAAAAGAAAAGGAACAAAAAAATCACATGAGTCAGCCTCATATACATTGCATCAATTAGGAAAAAATAATTTAGTATAGATTGCATTTCAATTAGTCATATCATGCATAATACTCACGCACTCCGCCTGCATATTTTTCTAAAATAATAATTTGCAGAAAGTTTGTGGTGATGGATAGAGATACACTTTGCTTGCTTAACGCATCCAAATTCTCAAAGTTTTCTGTAATTTATTTACTGCATTAATGATTGGATGTTACTTTTCTAAGTGCGCACCCGCACCCACATGTTAGCAGCGAAGGAATAAAAAATGGAAAAAAGACTGCATGCAAAATATTTTCGAAATAAAGAGAAAATATATCAAAATGGCGTTAGATTAATCTAGCATAACTCAATTCCCAAATCCATTGAATCTTTGGTTCATAGAATAAAAATATACTTCCACATTTTAATTGGGTGTCTAATTGACCTTAAACGATTAGCGGTTGCTCCAAAAGGTATGATTGAATCGAGTATCAAGTTGTGATTAATAGGATTATGAGACGTGATATGTCAACCTTCACCGACTTGTGTTAGACCTAGAAAAAGCTTGAAGCATAGTCTTTGGAAACTTAGCCGTCGGACGATGGAAGAGATGAAAAGTGAAAACACATTATGCGTGCGGGCCGGGGTTGGCGAATTGGGAGGCATCGTGGAATGGAGTCCCAAGTAGAATAAAACTATAGCAGAAAAAAAAATTATTTTATTTATTATGTAGTAATACGCCTAAGAGAAGAAGAAAAACATTTTAACAAGGAAAAGGACATTAAAAGTCCATATCTGTCCCCTATCACAACCCATTTTTATTTTGGTTTCAAGGCTTCATTATGTAAGCCCTTTTGCAATATTATCATTAAATTTTTATAACAAATGCATTTCGGTAACGGATGGGAGCAATCCTAAAAGGTTAAATTCTTGAAGATACATAAAATTGCATTTCCCAATTAAGTTATGAGTTTTGGAGTGTACGAGGAGTCTATTTTGTTGTTCATAGGATGGATAAAGTCGTTCATAACAAGAGATTAAATATGCTTTCAGTAATATGTAAGGCCTATTACTTTATTTACCCCCCATTACTCCTGAATAAATAACCAATTTATTTTTGTAGAATGAGTTCGGATAATATCATGTTATTGGAATAGAATGTTGGCAGGCAAGGAGAAATCACCTGTTCGGTTATGGAAGTGATGATCTCATAATTAAGTAAAATCTGCTGTCTACCAAGCTTTATTCAAGGAAAAATTATTAATTCGTCAATCGAGCTTAATAATTAACCACTAGGGTTTTCTCCAATGGCCACCTTATGACATCCCAAATTTTTTATTCTATTTTCAATTAAATAAGTTGGGCTTTTCATCAATGCGTCTTTAGCTTTATTTTCCGAGCTAATCACTCACGAGATAACTAGTCTATCAGGTACAAACGTTAAGGAATCTAAACGCAATAGACTTGAGAATTCGACTATGAATCGGATTATTTGTTTGACCGTGCTTGTGCTAGTCGAACATAGATTAGAGATAGGTCGATTTGATTGAGATATGTGATTAGAATAAGGATCATTATGACACAACTAAGAGTCGCCAATGTGTCAAAGATTTATGTCGTCTTGAAAATAATTGAACATAAATTAGAGATAGGTCGATTTGATTGAGATATGTGATTAGAGTGTGGATGATTTCACCTGATTTCAATATTCTCGTCAATAAGCACTAAATCGATTATTAAATCTTTAGCTTTATTTTTCGACCTGATCGCTCACAAGATAACTAGTTTTAAGAGAATTCGACCATGAATCAATTTGTTTGACCGTGCTAGTCGTAAGGATCATTATGTGTCAAAGATTTATCGTGGCTTGAAAATAATCAACCACGATTATTCTATCATTTTGGTCAATTGCAACTAAGAGTCGCCAATGTGAAAATTCCTAAAAGCTACCCGGGTCAATTGCACTGAAAATTCCTAAAAGCTACCCAGTAAATTAGGATACGCTCAAATCGCGCCAGATTGAAATTAACCGTGAATTTAAACCTGATTTTAGAAATTGAAAGTTTTGTCATCTCATGATTCATTTTAGGAACGTGGATTCATCCTTCGAAGATTTTTTTGCAAATCGAGATTTTCAACGAAAAATCCAAAGTAAGGGCATTTTGGATCAGGAAATTTGAGGGACTGTTTTTTAGCACACCCATGGCAGTCAAGTTGGTTCAAGTGGTGAGAAAAAAAATCATGGAATAAGTGTGGACACCTTGGCTGAATTGTTTTGGCTTCAATTGTATTGAATTGTGGTGGAATTGAATGGAATTGAATGAATTTAAGGAACAAATGTGCAAAATTTGTATGCCATGGGGGGATGAACATTTGGACTACTTCAATGGTGTGTTGAGGAAGCTTTGAGGAGAGAGAAAGTTGCTGTGGATGGCTGATGGCTGGTGGGGACAAGGCAAGGAAGAATTGGACAAGTGTTGGAAGCCTAGGAGGCCATTTGGGGTTTCCCTCTTTAATAGCTCTTCTTCCTCCTTGAAACTTGGCTTTCTCCATTGTTGTGGTCCTTAAAGAGCTTGAGAGAACTAGGAGAATTGAGCAGAGCAGCCCCCTCCACCGTCGCAAACCCGTCAACCTCTTTTCCCCCTATGTTTTCTCTTCTTCCAATTTCCGCTCCAGTTGACCTTTCTCCAAACTGGAGTTAAAAGTTGTCTTCCCATGCAAATCAGCCTTTGTGCCACCCACCATCGTCTTCAGCACATCCAAATCGTACGGGATCACCTCGTTGTTCACCGGAAGGAGTTGCCGATCGACTCGCATGCCGGCGAGAAGAAACGGCTCGCCAGTCCGTTGGTCTACTCACCGAGTGCATTGTTTGCGCGATTTTCTCCATTTTCCTCCCATTCCGGCCCTTCCTCCGCCATTCCAACCACTAGCAAGTCCCCCTTGACCCCGAGAGCCGCTGGTTGCTGGCCACCCGCTCGCTAGAGCTCCGATCAACCCTTTCTCACTATTGAAGTCGCTGGTTTCATTTCTCGGTTTAGCCAAGAACAGAAGCAGAAACCAACAAGCCGTGAGGTCTTTGTGGCCCGTTTTCGAGCCCTTCCCGGCCTTGCTTGGTGTCGCCACTAGGAGGATTGTCAACCACCTCCTTGTCGTCGTCGCCGTCGTCTGTGGACTCATTGGAACGCTAAATTGGTGAGTTTACTCACTAATCTCCGCTTATGGAGTTAATGATGCTTAAGGGGTGTTTAGATTAGGCTAACTATAGTTAGGTAGTTAAATTAGATTATTTAAATGTTAATTAGATTAGATGAATGATTAGTTTAATTGATGGATTAATTAGTCTAATTATGCAATTAGATTAAGGTAAGCATGATTAGACTTTTAATCAATCATTTTATTTATTTAATTATTTATTTAAATTAAATTAATTCGAAATTGATTTAATTATTAATTAATTAATATTTTTTGGGAATTATCGAGAGAGCCGCTTGATAGAATTTCGAGCTGATCGTTGTAGTATGGTTAGAATTTGCAATTGATTGTCAAATTGGTCAATTGAATGATGATTTGTGCGATTGTGTGATAATTATGAATCAATTGGATTAAGCAACTGATTGCTTGAATTGTGCAATTGATGATTGGGTTGTGAAATTGTGTGTTAATTGTGAATTGTTAGCGTTTGGTTATGACACCTAACTAAGCCATAGGACCGCCTAACATAGGCTGAGCCCATAAGGCCGTGATTTACCGCTGAACTTGGAAAATGTTGTGTCCATTGGGTCGTGATTTACCATTGAACTAGGAAAAGGCTGTGCCCATTGGGCCATGATTTACCACCAAACTTGGAATCGACTGTGCCCATCGGGCCGTGATTTACCATTGAACATTTAGTAGGCTGTGCCCAAGGAGCCATGATTAATAATTGGAACGGGAAATTGATTGAGATAGGGTGTGATGCGTTCCAACTGTTGAGTGATGTTACGTATATGAGTTATGAATTGTGCTAATATGCAAGAAGGAACTGAGGTGGGGTAAGTCATCTGTATTATGTGGCTAGGCTACCCTTGAGTGCATTTCATTCCTAATAAGGGTTTAGGGGGTGAACTTGCTGAGATAATGTCTCACCTCATTGTGGGCTTATCTTTTCAAGTCCGTATATGATGGTTGTGGAGGACCGAAGCCTTGGAGTTTGTGGAGGTGAAGTCTGAACGATTGATGTATGTGTCCAACTAGTATGTTGTAGGACAACTTATTTTTTAGAGCCGCCTGTTGTAGCCATTTGACCAGACTCGTTTTGTAATTAAACCCTGTTGTTTATAAAAGTTAACTTTTGTGAAATGTTGCCCTGCTTTCCTATCTCAAGCTTTTGTTGTTAGGGGTATTTGTTCGCTTCCGCATGCGTATTAAAATGAATGGGTCGACGACGCGTCTTGAGATGTCGCATATTTGTATCGACCACCAAGGGATGGGCATGCGCTCAAGGATTAGGGCGTGACACACCCTTCCAACTTAGAAGGGGGAGGTGGAGGGTTTGAATAGAAGGGGAAGTGGAGGGTTTGAATCACCTTTTCAGGGGGGTTGAGGTGGGGATGCTGTAGTTTCAAGGGTGGGTTTCAACTCCTATGCCTTGTAAGGAGGTAGGGCAAAAGTTTGAGAGTGAGCGTTAGAATAGAAATAGACTAAGGGAAAAAAAAAAAAAATCGGGCTTAATAATTAGTCTCGTCCTCGTTTCTTCTCCGTTCCATTATTGTGGTATGGTGAGATACTTCTACACGGAACATCACTCTTTAGGTTTTATTTCTACGTCAAGTCGGGTGGTATGTCATGTCATTACTTGGATTCTTGATGAGGTGGCAGCCCTTGAATGAGGAGGCGGTGAAGGTTGAGCGGATGCAAATGATGAGGGAGAATTTCTAACCAATAGTTGTCCTTCCAATTGAGAACCGCACGTCGAACGTGCGAGCCAATAGTTCCTTTGCAAGAAGCCAAAAAGGCTTTTCCACTCTTCTCTTTTCATTGTCATCTCCAACTTCAATCATGAAGGGGATTTGAGCAAGTCTCATCCTCCTCCATATCTATTTTGATTTTCTTGGAGTCTTTTTGTACGTTTCTCCTTTTTTCTCTCCCAATCTAATTTAGGAACTGTGCTCTCCTGATCTAATTCTGGATTTGAGAATTTGAACTCTTCAAATCTAGTTTTAAACCTAGGAGTTCTTCTCTCCCGATTTTGACCTAAGAATTTAATAATATTTTTGGAGATTCGATACCCTCATACTCTGTCCGTGTACAGGTCTTCTGCCTCTAATTTCAATGATGATTGCAGAAGCTTTGTCGTCTCATTAAACTATGAGGATTTACTCTTCCAAATGTTATATCTGTATTTATTCAACCTATTACCACATATATATTTGTGAATGTGGTAGCTGAGAATTCTTTTGGTATGGACAAAAAATCAGCAAGTACATTTTTTTTTTCTCGCAATATGTTTGGCCTCAAAGGAGTACTTTGAAAAATTGCGTGAATTTTCCACTTTTGTGACTACAAACTCAGCTATTTTCATTATTGTGGTCTGGTGAGATACTTCACACACAATATCACTCTTTAGGTTTTATTTTTACGTTAAGTCAAGTGGTACATCACGTCATTACTTGGAATCTTGATGAGGTGGCAGCCCCTGAATGGGGAGGTGGTGAAAGTTGATCGGACGCAAATGACAAGGGAGAATTTCTAACCAATAGTTGTCTTTCCAATTGAGAACCACACGTCGAACACGCGAGCCAATCAGTTCCTTCGCAAGAAGCTGAAAAGGCCTTTCCACTCTCCTCTTTTCATTGTCATCTCGAACTTCAATCATGAAGGGGATTTGAGCAAGTCTCATCCTCCTCCATATCTATTTTGATTTTCTTGGAGTCTTTTTGTACGTTTCTCCTTTTTTCTCTCCCAATCTAATTTAGGAACTGTGCTCTCCTGATCTAATTCTGGATTTGAGAATTTGAACTCTTCAAATCTAGTTTTAAACCTAGGAGTTCTTCTCTTCCGATTTAGATCTAAGAATTTAATAATAATTTTGGAGATTCGATACCCTCATACTTTGTCCATGTGCAGGTCTTCCGCCTCTAATTTCAATGATGATTGCAAACGCTTTAACGTCTCATTAAACTATGAGGATTTACTCTTCCAAATGTTATATCTGTATTTATTCAACCTATTACCACATATATATTTGTGAATGTGGTAGCTGAGAATTCTTTTGGTATTGACGAAAAATCAGCAAGTATATTTTTTTTTTCTCGCAATATGTTTGGCCTCAAAGGAGTACTTTGAAAAATTGCGTGAATTTTCCACTTTTGTGACTACAAACTCAGCTATTTTCATTATTGTGGTCTGGTGAGATACTTCACACACAATATCACTCTTTAGGTTTTATTTTTACGTTAAGTCAAGTGGTACATCACGTCATTACTTGGAATCTTGATGAGGTGGCAGCCCCTGAATGAGGAGGTGGTGAAAGTTGATCGGACGCAAATGACAAGGGAGAATTTCTAACCAATAGTTGTCCTTCCAATTGAGAACCACACGTCGAACACGCGAGCCAATCAGTTCCTTCGCAAGAAGCTGAAAAGGCCTTTCCACTCTCCTCTTTTCATTGTCATCTCCAACTTCAATCATGAAGGGGATTTGAGCAAGTCTCATCCTCCTCCTTATCTATTTTGATTTTCTTGGAGTCTTTTTGTACATTTCTCCTTTTTTCTCTCCCAATCTAATTTAGGAACTGTGCTCTCCTGATCTAATCCTGGATTTGAGAATTTGAACTATTCAAATCTAGTACTAAACCAAGGAGTTCTTCTCTCCCGATTTTGATCTAAGAATTTAATAATATTATTGGAGATTCAATACCCTCATACTCTGTCCGTGTATAGGTCTTCTTCCTCTAATTTCAATGATGATTGCAGAAGCTTTGTCGTCTCATTAAACTATCAAGATTTGCTCTTCCAAATGTTATATCTGTATTTATTCAACCTATTAACCTATTACCACACACACACACACACACACACACACACACATGTGTGTGTGTGTGTGTGTGTGTGTGTTGAAAACTTGCACCTTTGTGACTGCAAACTCGATTATTTAAAAAGAATAACAGCCTACTACTCATCACTGGCATCTATTTGTAATACTCTTTTTCCCGTAGAAACGTACAATGATGGTGTGTGTGTTGAAAATTTGCGTGAATTTTCCACTTTTGTGACTGCAAACTCGATTCTTTAAAAAGAATAACAGCTTAGTACTCATCACTGGCATCTATTTGTAATACTCTTTTTCCCGTAGAAACGTACAATGATTGTGTGTGTGTCTGCGTGTGTGTGTGTGTGTGTGTGTGTGTGTGTGTGTGTGTGACTTTTCCACTTATATGACTGCAAACTCGATTATTTAAAAAGAATAACAGCCTAGTACTCATCACTGGCATCTATTTGTAATATTCTTTTTCCCGTAGAAACGTACAATGATGGTGTGTGTGTTGAAAACTTGCGTGAATTTTCCAATTTTGTGACTGCAAAGTCGATTCTCTCAAAAGAATAACAGCCTAGTACTCATCAACTTTTGTGACTGCAAACTCGATTCTTTAAAAAGAATAACACCTTAGTACTCATCACTGGCATCTATTTGTAAAACTCTTTTTCCCGTAGAAACGTACAATGATGGCATGTGTGTTGAAAACTTGCACTTTTGTGACATGCAAACTTGATTCTTTAAAAAGAATAATAGCCTAGTACTCATCACTAGCATCTATTTGATGGTGTGCATGTGTGTGTGTGTGAATTTTCCACTTTCGTGATTGCAAACTCGATTCTTTAAAAAGAATAACAGCCTAGTACTCATCACTGGCATCTATTTGTAATACTCTTTTTCCCGTAGAAACGTACAATGATGGTGTGTGTGTTGAAAACTTGCGTGAATTTTCCACTTTTGTGACTGCAAACTCGATTCTTTAAAAAGAATAATAGCCTAGTACTCATCAACTTTTGTGACTGCAAACTCGATTCTTTAAAAAGAATAACAGCGTAGTACTCATCACTGGCACCTATTTGTAATGCTCTTTTTCCCGTAGAAACGTACAATGATGGTGTGTGTGTTGAAAACTTGCGTGAATTTTCCACTTTTGTGACTGCAAACTCAATTCTTTAAAAAGAATAACAGCCCAGTACTCATCAACTTTTGTGACTGCAAACTCGATTCTTTAAAAAGAATAATAGCCTAGTACTCATCACTGCATCTATTTGTAATACTCTTTTTCCCATAGAAACGTCTAAAAAGAAAAACAGGCTAGTACTCATCACTGCATCTATTTGTAATACTCTTTTTCCCGTAGAAACGTACAATGTGTGTGTGTGTGCGTGTGTGCGTGTGGGTGTGTATGTGTGTGTGAATTTTCCACTTTTGCGACTGCAAACTCGATCCTTTAAAAAGAATAACAGCCTATGTGTGTATGTGTGTGTGTGTCTGTGTGTGTGTGTCTGTGTGTGTGTATTCTTTAAAAAGAAAAACAGCCTAGTACTCATTACTGCATCTATTTGTAATACTCTTTTTCCCGTAGAAACATACAATGTGTGTGTGTGTGTGTGTGTGTGTGTGTGTGTGTGTGTGTGTGTGTGTGTGTGAATTTTCTACTTTTGTGACTGCAAACTCGATTCTTTAAAAAGAATAACAGCCTAGTACTCATCGACTTTTGTGACTGCAAACACGATTCTTTAAAAAGAAAAACAGCCTAGTACTCATTACTGGCATCTATTTGTAATACTCT